>OU565272.1:15877321-21597321 GCA_913789895.3 Seladonia tumulorum | reverse complement strand
AGCAAACTGGACGAGAGAGACACACACACACCCGGTGACGGGGAGGGGGCACGGGGGGGGGGGGGAACATGGGGAGGGGGATAGGAGGAAGAAAACGAGGAAGATGGCAAAGTCTCCTTGGTGGAAGCTCGTGTCGAGAAACTTATCCAATCGTGAGGCTCGTTACGCCTTCCCCCGCCCGGGCCCCGGTATAAAAGTCCGAGTCCTGCTCGGTTAGAGGAACGATATAAGCGGGTAGCTACTACTTTCATCCCGAGAGCAGATCTCTATCTAACGGTTTAAGCTCCTTCCTTCCATCCTGACCGGAGGAGGAGCTCAGTGGAAACGAGTCGAGAAAGCCGAGAGGGAAAAGGAGAGAGAGAGAGAGAGAGAGAGAGAGATCATACCCCCTTTTCTCCACCTCTCTCCAAAGAGCCCCCCTACCAGGCTCACGAAGTCGGACCAGAGCGACCGACCCCCCGGGATCCCATTACTAAAAGACTAACCCTTATCAAAGATTAAACTTCGGTATAACTGCTGAATCGACGGGATCGAAATTAAATTTTCCACCGGCGCGGCGGCCGACTCCCGAGGACTCCCGAGATGCTTACTCCCCCGACCACTCGTTTTTTCACCCTTGTCCCACCTCCACTCGACTCCGTTCTCCTCGTTGCGGTCCCCTTTTCACATTTCTACCACCCCCTGGACCTTCTACCGCGCTCAACCCTTTCTCCTCGCAGATCTCTCGGACGCGAGGGACAACCGCGTCTAAAATCAACTTCGCCCGAAATCGATGAAATTTTAGGTACACATTCCTGAACGTTCAGACTACGTTTCGACAAAAAGACAAGTATTTAACCCTTTGACTACTGTTGGCGCCTATTGGCGTCCGAAACATGTTGGCTTCCCGGTACTGTAGGCGCCTATTGGCGTCCGACACATGTTGGCTTCCTGGTACTGTAGGCGCCAATAGGCGTCCAGATCAAATTTCGCCTGTTTCGTTTTAAAATTTTATAATTGCTCTTATGGTAATGTAGATTTTTCTTGGTAATGTAGATTACCGATTTCGATTAACCTATTTTGATTCACAGCCACGAGAGGCGCCTATAATTACAGTATTTTGAATATTTGAATATACTTCCTCAGAAATGCATGTCTAACGAAAAACTTCGCCGTACCCAGTGGACGTCGCGAGTGAATTCGTACCGTACCGTACGGCCGGTGCGTGCCAAAGTCTGCCGTAGCCAAAGGGTTAACCGTTGGTTACCCAGAATATCTCGAGAGAGATTTGAATGCAAAGGAAAACGCATGTGTGGATTTTTCAACAACAGGAAAATTGTGTACCTCGCTCTTAAAAAAACTGGTGCTAAATGAAAATTGATTTCCTTTCTTAATAGATTCAATCAAAACCGCAAATGTAAATTAATCTGTGATCATCCAAGAACATAAGAATCTACAAGAATTTTGCTATTTACCCACAAAAATATTAAATTTAAAAAGAATTGAAAATGGGCACATGTTAGTTTATAGCGAAAGGTTGAAAATAATCAGGTTTCGCGCACGAATCTCGCGACATCTCTGAGACGTGACTTCAAGGCAAGGAATTACACCAAATAATAAAACACCTTACAACTACATACATCTCCGACTAGCAGCCAAACAGTCCTTTCTAAAACCGTACAGACGTTAAATAATTTCTTCCGGTTCGAATCCACCGCATCCGGCCGCGGAGTAATCGAATAGACAGGTCGAATGAAATAATGTCAGCAAGCTCTTCGAAATTTCTCGACGTCTGCGATTAACAAATCGGCACCTGTCCGCGAAAGTTTATTCGGATCCATATTTCTCGGTAACGACCCGTGCCAAGGAGGTCGATTACCGATCGCAATGGAAACAAGAGGGCAATGGGATCAGCTCGTGTGTCGCGCTCGGGGTGCGAAATCTGCTGGCTCGCAGCTCTGGTACATAAGTGCAAACGCATACATGTATAAAAAAAAATATATATATATATATGATACTCTGCATACATAGAACAGGTCGACAGGTCTATATTCCGTCGGCTTGACCGGGGCGTATTTAAAGCTGTCGAGGACGCCGGTGGCGCGGCGATACGGCGGAGGCTGAGCGAGCGATAGATCGGTTGGAGAAACGAAAAACTCTATCCCGGAAGGCGCGGGGGTGTGGAAGAGAGAAAGCAGGAGGGCGGCAAGGGAGAGGGTGCAAGGGAGGGTGCAGGTGGACGCGGAAGAGGCGGAGAGATAGAGTCTCTCTCGACAGGAGGGCCGAGGGTCGCGGGGGAGGAGAGACGGAATCGGTAGAAAGCAGCAGTTCCCGCTCTCGGGGGCGGCTGGCTGTTATCATGAGAAACAAGCTTCCACTCTGATTTTTTAATCCGATCCGCGCCCCCTGCCACCGGCTGAATTTTAAAATAACTGCAGAACGCCATTTGCTCCTCGCAAACAGACCGGGGGGTTAAGCCATCCTCTCTCTCTTTCTCTCTTTCTCTCTCCCTCTCTCCTATACCGTTCTCTTCTCCGGGCTTTCTTTCTCTCTTCCTCTCCCTCTCCCCGTTTCACCGGGGCTCTTTGCGAGAGAACGTGCACCACGGGGGCTCAGGTTTCGACCCTCCGCGTGCCGGATAGGCACCGTTTCCACGGGGAAAGAGAGAAACACACCTGGGGGCGGGGGTGGAGCCGAAGAAGCGCGTGCGAGCGCTTCCCCATCTCTCTCTCTCTTCCTCTCCCTCTCTCTTTTTCTGCGTCCCCGGCGTTGATGCCAAATTGAAATGTTTAGCGCCTCGTTTCAGCTGCTGCGAGTCCCGCGACCATCCCCCTTCCCCCGCGGAAACAAAGACAGATGGAGGCACCCGCAACCGAACAACCGGCACCGAAAGATACCGCGAGGGTGGAAACGAGATGGAGATAACCGGAGAGCTAGTCCGCCTAGGCCTGCCCCCGGGAAGGGTAGATAAGTGACAGTTTTATTAATTTCCCATCTCCGCGGGCCACCCCCTCGATCCCGGAACGTCAGTCCCGTGCGTCCACATACACACGCACACACATACAGATACACAGACACACGCGACATGCTACCCAGAACGAAAGAGGGTGGAAATAAAGCTCAATAATGGCGGCTACCCGTCACGCAGCCTCGACAAAGGTGCGCTTCCGAGGCGACTCCGAGGGGATTTCGAGCAACGATATCTCGTCGTTCAGAATGTTTCGAGACCGGGACCGGGGGTGACTGGGATTTTTCCGGAACTGCTACGTGTGTGCTCCACGCGAGTGACCCTTTAGGAGGAGCGGATGCTTTAGAAATTCGACAACAGTTCGCGTCCCGAGGATAATTCGGAAATGGTTGGAGACCTGCATCGCTGTAAAAGATAGTGTTTCCATCAAAGGAGAGTCGACCAAAGTTTTAGTTCACGGTGGATTCATTATCAATTCTTTGTAGATTTGCACCTTCTTTCACGTTTCTCTCTTCGAAGCTGTAAAAAGCAGTATTTAATAAGTGAACTTTACTATTTGCTTATCCTGTCGTAACGAGCTTGCGAGTAGCGTCTAATTTCTTCTGGTAGAGATGTAGAAAGAACGCATTTCTGTTTGTCAAAGCGAAACAAGCCACCCTGTGTGCACACGTATTTTTGCTCATGCTTCAATGGGGTGGAAGTACCGATCAGGGTCTTTAGCATCGCCGTTCCTACTTTCGTCTGAATCGCGTACGGCGTCTCCAACCCCCGAACACAGGGACACCTCGAAGATCGAAACAAGCGAAAGCCATCGACCATCGAAATCCAGCGAATCGGCCATTTCCATCGCGGCTCGGCCGCTCGCGTTTACGTAGAACGCGTCTGTCAAGGCGTAGCCTTTAAGGGGGATAAAACCGGGGGGTTGAGTGACCATGGCCAGTTCGAAACGAGGCAGGTGTGCGGCTCGCGCGACTCCGCCCCTCGTTACCACTCGTAACTAGGGGTGATATCCGACTCCTTTCGTCCCTCTGCCGCTGCCAGTCTCGCTCCCTGTCTGGCCTGCGGGAACTGTCATTCTCTTTTCCACGGGGCTCAGCCGGCGGCGCGCACCTTTCCAGGTAGGGTGACCGTGCGGCTCTGGGGGGGTTTCTCGCGCGCGCTTTTATCAACGGGCGCGAAGGTGCAGCCATTTCGGTGACGGCGCCATCTTTTCCCCGACGTGTGTGCACGCACATGCCACCGCCGAAAGCCGTTCGGCCGAGTTGCTGCCCTCGTGGTCGCGTTTCGGTTTAATCAACCGCGAAAGCCACGCCAGCCGTCCGCGGCCCCTTTCATCTGTCCATCCGTCTATCCGTCCTGCTCTTTCGCCTCGTCCGAAAGAGGCGCGGGAGAGTCCTTCGTTCCCAGGTACATTCGATCCACAGGTACCCTCTCTCGGACCCGAACCGTGGCGTTCGATTGTTTCAACAGCGAACGCATTTCAGGCTCGACCGAGCCGAACGCCGTGCCCTGTGCTCGCTCGTTTGGATAATGAGCTACATCGGGAGGCCCCGATAGGCTACCCCAAGAACAGCCGTCATCTTTTTCTTCGGATGCTGGCCTCCAGACCTGGAAGGCGCGCTCGTGGCTGCCGAGACTGTCCGATGACGTTAGACTTCTCAGCAGACACAGGAATTTTGTCGAAAGATGTTTCTTCCAATTTGGAATATTCGATGAGATAATTTAGGGAAGGATAAGAGTTCTTATTAGATTTATAAAACAATGTCTAGTAAATTGTGCGCTATAACGCAAGCACGAATCTTCCAAGTCCTCCCAAACAGCGATAAAACGAGAAGTCCATATGAACCCTTAATATTGACAATATGAAACCAACTGAATTCACCAAATTTGATCAAAATTCTGAGCATCCGAGAGTACAAATTACAGTAAAATATCGTAAAGAATCTATTCTAACTAAAATCATCCTAAATCGTCTTAAAACAACCCGAAGACATCCTAATCCAGGTCGAGCAAAAGCCGAAAATCGGCGCAAGAATATGAATCCGAGGATGCTATTGATCTAGAACCGTGCTACAGAAGAGATTAGGTTTTCCCGGAGGACTCGTACGGCCGTCAAACTTGAAGCGGTCCCTGCAGGACGAATATTCCGAGCTAATGAGTCGAGCCAGGATGTGCCACGTCTCGGCGATGATGTACGGCCATTTAATGACCTGGTTTTCGTCGCTGGGGGTGGGTTTTTGCGCCGGTTGCGCGGCAAGGGTTGCGTCGGCGACGTCGGCCGAGTGAAAAGTCAGCGACACGCGTTTTTCGTTAGCGGGGACACGGCGTTGCCGATCGACATGCAGATGACAGCGGTTCGCCTCCTCTCTCGCGATTTTCCCATTAGCCTTAATGGAGGCAGATTAGTCCTGTCGGGCGAGCGCAAAGATTTAATGACTCGGCCGCACCCCTCTCTCTCTCTCTCTCTCTCTCTCTCTCTCCCGTTCTCTTCTTCGCACTCTGTCGTTTCCTCTTTCGACAATCTACCTTGGTCGAAGGCTGCTAGGCGAACGCTTTTACGGATAACGCGTGGCGACCGTAAAGGTCACGTTGCGCGCACAGATACCGGCCCTCGGAAAAATCGCTCATGGGAATTGTGATTTATCGGCCGACCGTTTAATGAACCTTTAGGCGCGCGGACACCTTCTAATGTATCCTGTCTCCTGGTTAGATACGGGACGCCGGCTTTTGATCCTCGACGAATGTCGTCGATCCTTGCATTTTCAATAGATTGCGCCTATTTACGGAGAACGAGAATGCTCAGGCAAAAATATAATATTCTAATGACATTTCTGCGTTACGAACAATAAGAATTTTTAAGAATTTTTTCTGAGAATATTGCGGAGCTAAAGTGTAGTAGTAATTTTTTCGCAGCTACATCTTAACAAACGCCTCTTTCCCAAGAAGCACTTACGTCATCTAACGTTACGTACGATCTCGATGCTGTCAGCGTGCCGACAGTCGCGCTCGAAGGATTAATTATGGAGTTGACGCGTTCGAATAATTCTAACCAACTCATCTCGCACAAAATGTCTGTTAAAACCAGAACAAAATTAAGCAAGATGAGAAAATCGTCCAGAAAGTGGTCCCAAAGATTGCAGATTTCTCGTCTGGCTGTTAGAAGCTCCGGCGAACGCCATAACAAAAAGATCCCAGCGTCGGTTCCTTTATCGCTCGAAAAGGTTGCCGGTCTCGGTGTAACGGTAGAACGGGGACAAGTGTAACTCCGGAACGGTACACGGGCCGCTCTATCACTGGGGTTTTGTAAATTTTCAGCGAGTTAGCCATAACAGCGAGCCGTCGTAATCTCGGCTAACGATAATTCAGCGGTGGCTGACTTTAATCGCGGCCCATCGGGCCCGGGGCTTCGCTGCAGCCTCGGGATGAATTTAAACGATCGTATGACAAAGTAGCGGACCGTGTATCATTTTATATAAACTCTGTTACGTTCGCGGCGCGACTGAAACCCGTGGCTGGGCATGGAGAGGGATGGAGAGGAGAAGCCGGTTGTATAATCTCTCTCTCTCTCTCTCTCTCTCTCTCTCTCTATCTCTCTCTCTCTCTCTCGGAGAGACGAGGATCTCTCCCTTTGTACGGGTACACGCGCGATCGCGTCACCGTCGCGTCGGTGTTTCTCCTCCAGCGATGTCCGGACACGGGCAAACAACCGTGCACGAATACACACGGACACGAATGCGCAGGCAAGTTTACGATCGATCTGCCGCGTTGCAACCAACTGGCAATAAAGTTGGATGTGGAACAACCGACTGTCACCACGGACACAAAACTTCCTCGCGTCTCTCGCCGCCCGAGGGGTGAGGCCCTTCTCGTGTGTTGCTCCCTGAGAATTCAACCAAGATTGCTCTTCATCCTATTCCCCACACTTTGCCGAGCAGGATAATTAATTACTCCGAGTCCCTTATAGGCTGCGAAACTTGTTTCGAATTGCCGAGATCACAAAAATGTACGCCTATGAGCGATAAAAATACCTCAATGAGGAGTCTATCTCAATTTTTCCATAGGAGATTCTACATAGGAACCGAGTTAGGTGTATTGTTTGCAATGACTGTGCAACTGTTTCTCGTGTCAACTTAATTATACCGTCTTCATAGATCTGTTTACATAATCCACAGACACTTTCAAGTTTTAATGTAACCAACAAGCAAGATTAAGGGCAACTACAAGATGTACGCGATACGTCCACAATATTTTTTGCCGATAGATTGGTTGAGGGGAAGTAAATTAGCGTCGCTAATAATCATAGCGAAGAGTTAGCCACGAGGGAGCGCGTTTCGGATACTTTTGATCATCGGTAATGCGTTCGGAGCGGTCGCAGTCAGTTTGCACAGTGGGAGCCAAAAGGCCATCTTCCGATCGAACCCCTAAGTGTCCCTGTGCAACCATAAACGAACATCAACGCCGACAGACAGACAATCCAGACGGATAAATGGATCAGGTTGCCCCATGATTCAATATAATTCCATCCCGGCCCGAAGACAGCAAATATTTGGCAGGTCGTTCAGAAGGGGTTGCCGGCGTACTCGAAGCGTAAATCAAATAAGCGATCTTATCGTCGGGGCGTACGGTGCCCGATAGCGATGCTAAATGCCTCGCGATAGCATCTCCGAGTGACATTTTAAATGTTACCGCGTTGAAAGGCAGGCTCTGTTACTGTAAATATTGCTGACGCATTCAAATTTACGCGCCACCGTTTAATAATTTTGGCGAACGTTCGGTAACGTTCTATGATTTAACCGATTTATCGATTAGTTTGAGATTAATACAGAATCTGAGAAATTAAATAAAGATTCCGATGCTTTAGATATCGAGAGTTCCATAAACAAATTTGCCGGTGATTCCAAGTTTTTGAGAAACGAGTGAGTTCGTGGACTATTGACAGCGTCTTTCGTGGCGCCGCGCCGTTTCGGCCGTGAACGAGAGGACAAGTCGCGTGAGAAAAAAGTGATTTAATCTTATCGGATCGCCGGGGAAATAGATACAGCGAGCGGTGAAAATCAATTCGAGTAAGAGGCAATTTCTGTCGCGGGCAAACACTGGACCCCTCGCAATAACTCGTCCCGCGTTAATTTGGTATCGAGCGCAGCCATCGAGAACCACGGCCCCTCCCCCTCTTTTGGTCTAATGATGGAAACCGATGTGTGGTTTGTGTGCTCTATACATCGGTTGCAACGAGTTGCCGGGCGAAAGACAACAAATCTCTCTCGATTCTCTCCATTGTTGCGTCGAACTTTATGGAAATCAGAAAATACGTGTCTCGAGCAACCTATATTATTATACTAATACAATATGAATATATAATTTTTCTTGGCGATTATCTACTCTGTACACTCGGACCACGTTCTCGCCCAAGGAAATCATTTAATTTAACCCGACCTATGACATAGAGAACGAATAGATACATACTAACGCGAAGTGGGTCGTTTACTCTCATCGGTGCTGCTTCCTATTACATAAAACGAACATTAAATATTAATGGAACGTCGTAGCGCATGAACGCTCAATACAACCAGGACTCTTCCCGTCGAATGCAGGCGTATACCTGTGCCCCGGTCGGAATCAATTCAATATTGAACAACAATCACTAAACAACACACACCACACACGCGCACAACACATTTTATAAAATCGTGACAACGAACGAGAAGATGTCACTCCGACCACGAACAAAATAATACTGCGAATTTAACAATGATTCCTTCCACGGAGGTGGTACGGTCAGGTTATCATAGGAAGGTTAGACGCTGAGGGTCTATAAACACTAGATACAAAACCAAGGCAAAAAAATTATGGCGGGGCGCCGACCCTATTTCCCGGAATTCCCTGTTTTCGTATCACACGTCCGTGGGAGGAGGACGGTTAAAATCGCAGTATTATTTTATTCGTGGTCGGAGTGCCATCTTCTCGTTCGTTGTCACGATTTTATAAAATGTGTTGTGTACGTGTGTGGTGTGTGTTGTTTAGTGATTGTTGTTCAATTATTCGGACCTATTCTCGTGAGCGAATAATTGTGTGCTGTGGATCCGACGGAGGTACAGAAGATTCAGAAGTAAGTACACTTTACATTAGTATTTTATAATGTAGTTTGTAGTACATTAGTATTATATTTTATTATTCGTATGTAGAATAAATGCAAGGATGCAAGGTTTTCTTTCTTATTTTGCAACTTCAATTCTAACCCATACCTACTCCGATCACTTTTTGAGATGTTAAAACTTTTTTGCGAATATCTCGGAAACTAAAGATGAGCGGCGGTAACATGTATAGGAAAAAGTTGTTCATAATGATGACCTTGACAACATATTTCAAAATCGGTGGGGAAACCCCTAATGTGAATAATTACCAAAATATTCTATTTCGAATATGAAATAGATTCATTTAATATTTAGAAAAAAATATTTTTCTCGTAACATGACATAGATATTTCCTGAATATTTAAAAAGAAATATTTGTTACGTAATATAAAATAAATATTGTATGTATATTGAATATTAAAAAGAGATTCAATCTTTTGAATCGTAAATATTGTGTATACAATATTTTGTGCTACTAGGGTTCATTTCGTTGCTCGAAATAGACGTATCGAATTGTCGATACGTCGTCGTTCCCATTACAATTGTGCCCGCGATCGCGCCATTATATTCATCCATAATAACCCGGGTCTGACAGCGGTATAATCGCTTAAACACAATTTCCGACGATTATTCACGATTTTATTAACAACGGAGAAAATTGAAGGAGACCGTAGACAATGAAATAATTTAAAACCACTTTTGGGATCTCGTCTCGGCGATCGGTTCGATGCCACTTAGGCGGCCGTTAAAATAAAAGCTAAAAGTATCAGATAAGATTAGAATGACCCCGGCTACATCAGCCACGAGATCCGTCATTAAGGGTTTACGTTCCTTCTCGCGGACAAATGGACTACCAAAGAAAAATGCAAAGTCGATCAGGCTAATTTCTGAGAGATCAGAGTATAGCAACGGAAAGACTACTCTTCCAGCGGGGCTGGCGATCGTGCTGAAACATTTCAATTACCTCGGTCAGATCGGCGATAGCTCACGGAGCTCGCGGCGAGCTCTCTCGGAGGAAGCGGATGAGCTCTCTGGGGGATCAGATAGATCCGGGGGCGGTGCTGAAAATCGTGGGGAAGGTGTGTGCGCGGCGAGCGTCTACTATCCGAAGAGAGAAAGAGAGAGAGAGAGAGAGAGAGAGAGAGAGAGAGAGAGTATTATGCGCGCGCGCGGGCGCGGGCACCCGTTGCTGCCACTTAACATAAGCATACAAAAAGCCAATAATGCAGAGTTGGCATGCGCGACCGCGAGGTCTCGGGATCGTGCGGGTTAACGGTCTCGTCTTTCCGGCGGATTGGCCCTGCTTCCGGGGACATATAGGGTAAACAATAAGAAACAACCTGGCCGGTTGTGTATCGGGCTCTCTCGCTCGTTGTACGAACACAGCCGGCTTACGTAGGCCCCGGTCTCTCTATGTCCGGCTAACGCTTCCTCCGCGATCGTCGACACGTATTATTAAGTGTGTCCGTACAACGACCGATGTGTCGGCACGCGCTGCGATCCTCGGCCGCGTTTAAGGACCTAACGACGCTACGCGAATCTTAATCACTCCCGCGACACCTGAGCCCCGCACACCTGAACGATCTGCCTTCGCAGCTCTCTCTCTCTCTCTCTCTCTCTCTCTCTCTCTCTCTCTCTCTCTCTCTCTCTGCGGCCCTTGCTCCCTTCTACCTTATTCAGCCCAAAAATTAAACTCAAGGCCGTCGATCTTGATCGAAGTTTCTGGGGTTGTCACTCGTCTGCGGAACTCGCTTCGATATCAGACTAATTTTTTGGCATTTTTGGTAATCGTGGAACAGGCCAGTGATCAAAGCTTCGGATTTGACGCGGAATTTTTTGTTTTAATAGTTCTCTTATTTTCTGTTTGGAAGCTTGTAGCAACTGCAGAAATAGTGGTTGAGAGGTTGTGGATGGTTCCGTTTACCGTTTTTAGTTTATCTCTAGCTCCTATTTTAAGGATGCTTCATAATTTCTTGTGCGAGCTTGTTCGACTGCAGAAATAGGGGTTGAAAGTTGCTGTAGCTTTCGCTTTGGTTTTCGCGAACCAGAATCGAGTCTTCTGTTCCATTTACCATTTTTGGTTCATCTGTAGCTTTTATTTTCACGACGCTGCGTTATTTTTTATGCAAGCCGGCGGAAATAGAGGTTGCGAATTGCTTTGAATTTTCTTTTCAGTTTACGAAACAAAATAGTAAAAGCTACCGGAACAATGTAAAAATGTGGTATTTGCAGATAAATGAAATGAATAATGAAAAAAGTATTTCAGTTCTTTGGAAACATTACCATTTTGTTTTGCATAATGATTCACTGTACGATGGTAACGCTGAGGACATTTACCAGAACTGGCAGAACATTAGCCTGCAAATATTTATATTTATTTCTTGAAACTGTAACCTTTTGCAACGCGAAAATCGTAATGTAAAGGATTAATGGCGCGAACTGCCACACGTGTATCTCGACAAGTTATCAAGACCGAGCAGCGGTAAATTAATTTATCAACTAATTATTACTTAATTGGTGAACTTGAAACAGGAATGGTAGTATCAATCAATAAAGCTTTTTTCCCGTTGTAGGATTCATCGGAAAACAAAATGCTTCCATGTTCATAACAATGATAACAATAATAATACTCTTGCTTTCTTGTAAACACAATCGTTGAAACTATGAAACGAATAAAACGAGCGGAGCGGTGTTTATGCTCGTAAAGTATCGCGCAAGATAAAGATGGTGTGAACGCATTGTTGCTAACAGATTGCGGATTCTTACGCAAACATTAACTCATTAATTCGTTGCATTTAGTATGAAATGGAATCATTTCTATGCACCAAGGCTGAACTAAAACCAGAATTTTATTCGATCTTTTATTGCGTCGAGTTTCAGCGCTGGTTGCAGCAAATGTATAAAATCCAAGTTGCTAAACCTGGCTCTGAAATGTTGTAAAACTGTATCGCTCTCGCAATTATGGAACTAATCGGTGCTAAAAGGGTATGCCGTAACAATCAGCCACATTAAATCCGCGATTTCGATCAAACGTTCCTCCATCTACAAGTCATTCCGTCTCGCGAAAAAATTCCGAAAAATCGCGAAATTAATTTCCCAATTTACCGAAACCATTTCCGGAAGAACTACATTCCCATTCGATCCCGACTCCGCGCGGAAAACGGGATCTCGAGTGCAGCGATCTATCAGCCGATCACGATACACCCGCTCGACTCGCTTACTTCTTAATTATTTCTTAATCGCCTGTTGCCCCGGTCGTGTCCGTCGGACAATGTAATCGGGCGACTATTAAGTGGTTAGCCGGTGCGCTTTACAAACGCAAATTCTGTCGGTACACGGTTCGATAAGAGGTTCGCGTTGTTCGCGCGATTATTTCGAAGTGCGCGTTGCGCAAGCAGATAGTTCCGTACGTAGAGCGAATTATCGATGCAACGAACGTTGCCGGCACTCGATCCCAGCGAGAGAAGAAAGTTCGAGGTTAGTTCCCCGAAAAAGAAAAAAAAAACGCGAAATAAATTCACCGGACCGTTCGGAGGCGTATCCGACGCGACACGTGGGAAAATAAATCTCGTGCAGCAGTTTTATTATTCCCGAGGAAGAAAGACGGGGAGAAGACAAAAAAGAAAAAGCGGTTCCGATAAGGTATCGGTCGTCTGCGACAAATAGTCGCGAGCGATTCGCGAAAACGAGGAAAAAGACCGGCGAGCACCAGGCCTTATCGCGAACGATGTTTCGCGCGGCCGACACCGCCGTCGCCATCGCGATATCAGGCCCGAAAGAAGCCCACGGTTCATTAGACTCGCGCCGATAATTTGAAAACACCGTTCCCTGTCCGCTGAAACGACACGGAAAATTCGAAACAAGAAATGCATTCCAGTTATACGTACTGCGAGGCGACTATTGCTCGAACAGATAGGCGAAACGGTTGTCAGAAATTTCAGTAATTAAGTCGCTTGTGGCGGACGATAGCAGCCGGTTGACTCGTCGAAAATTATCCGGTTCTCTGAAGATAACTTTTGTACAGAAGTTGTTCAACGTGGAAATGGATAATTGCCTAACTGATAAACAACACAATTATCAAAACTGCCCTCCAACCGAGTGTCAAAATAAAATTCTCCTTCTTTAAAAATAAAGGACTGCTAGAACGACAGCAAATTAAAACAAATTAAAAGAGATCGTTCGATCAAGCATCGAAGCAGTAAAAAATACATTAGACGTGGGCCAGGATGAATGAAGATTGAATCTTCCTCTCCCAAAATCTCCCACACGCTTCTGCAATTAATACCAAACATCCGCTAACATGCTCGGTGTTGGTTACAAAATCCTAATCGCTCCCTTTCGTCCGCTTGCACAGTCGATCCGTGTAAAGAGCAGATAAACGGCCCTGAATGAAACGCAACGAAAGGTTGAGATAAAAGAATATCATCGAACCGTCGATATCGCGATGTCGGATCTCTCGCGGGCCAGCAGCAGGTGCAAATAGCAAATATCCCCGATCTTCCGGTAATTGTTAGCCGCGGTTCCGGTTTGGACCGGCGGTAGGTCTCCGTAAAGGAAGACCCGGTGCGCGAGCCGACTAGACCGAATGGATGCTAAGCAAGCTGTAGTACCCGATCGCTTCCTTGCATACGAATCGATCCGCGCCGGAAGTGCGTCACACGCGTGCGGCCCCTGTACAGATTTCCACAGTCGGTCGCACCGAGGACAAAACGTCGACGGTCGACGAGCACGATGTCGTCGACCACCGGGTCGTCGGCTACGTGACCGGTTTTCTCCGGACCAGATATAACCAACGTCAGAAAAATCGATCGAAACCGACGATACCGATGCGCTTCTCCGCGGACCACGATATCTCCCTGGGCTTATCGCGCTCCGAGAAAACGCAACGCGCCATTTTCTATTATTATGTTACATATTGCAATTACTAGAGGCGAACTCTTTCCGATTAGATCCTGAATTGTGTCAACGTGGCTGTTGTGACATACTCTACTAATCTTGCACTGTTTGTCTAGTTTGTCTAGCGCACGATAAACGGACTGCAGATCTTTGCGGAAAATAGAAATTTGCAAAGTCGATTGTCAGAATTAAACATTCGATAAAGAAACGTATTCTTCTTTAATCGGTTGAATCTGGTGTAACGATATTCAGAATTTTTGCTGACGTCTTCACAAATGTTTGTTCTAAATAACATTTACAATTTTACTCGTGAATGAATGTGTCGTTAATATCATCTCCTGGAGCATTATTTAAATTTAAATCAAGTTCTTCTTCGAGGGAACACAATTATCAGAAATCCTGTTAAGGGACTTCCTGCATTTAGAAGATTAATAATCTTCTCGTAAGTGTCGATAATAAAAATATTGTATTACTCCAGACAATTCGTTGTTTTATGAACGGTGTCGCTGTTGAATAATTTATGAACCCTTTCAGGACGAATGTCGACATATCGACAAGATCAAGCGTGTATATTTAATTGTTAAAGTTGCAAATCTATAATTTTTTCTGAATCTTTGAAGGAAATATTCTTAGCATTTCAAAAAAGTCCACAATCGGTTAAAAGCCCTCGATTATTTATCTTGTTACCTTTCAGAACTGGTAAATAACTGCCGATACCACCAGGACAAGTTCTTGTCTTGTTCTTGTTATTCTTAACTTTACATTCTTGTAGATAATGTCACAGGGAATACAAGAAAACGTGAAGCGAGAATGTTTTGTGGTCGACCGAAAAATACACAAAATAAAGACAACAATATGGAACGGTACGATGCAAATTGGATAAGATTAATTCAACAAAACGCGATTCGCGTTGCTGCTACGATGCTGAGTCTCTTGCATAATGGAACACGAGTTTATTAATAGATTGCAGATTTTGTGCGAACATTCGGAATTCGATGTCACCGAACGCAATAAAACGAACACCGAATGAAGTTTATTTTCGGCTTTGTGAATTGTAGATAACGCAATTATCGCGTTTGAAAATTCATTTGCGCCGACACATCGAATCTACTTGACACGTGCAAATTCCTCAAACACTTGAAACAATTTGATCTCGAAAGTTTTTTCTCCGTGAGAAAACACGTTAGCTCTCTCTCTCTCTCTCTCTTTCTCTCTCTTTCTTTAAACAAATTAATGGCGTTACCGGGTAGAATTTTTACGGTTGCAGCAACGTGTTAACAAGTCGTAAACGACAGGCCGTACAAATCGGTTATAGTGAGATTCCGTTGCCAGGCAGACGTGAATACGACGCCGATAACGATTCGGAAAAAACGGGTCGGAAAAGAGCGCGACGCGACGAAGGGAAAAATTGAAAAGCAGGACGGAAATACAGATAGGGCCTCTAATTATCGAGAGGCGAGACGGTTGCCACCTTCGATCCGAATTCCTAATCTTGGCCGATACATGTACATACATATACGATTTATCGAGACCGGCGAGACCTTTCACCGGTCGCATCGTGACACGCGTTGACCGATTCCAGCGCTAAACGCGAGAATAAAAACGCCCAAGGCGACAGTCCCGGGTCAGCGGAGCGCTAATTTATTAGAATGTTTATGTGTTTCTCTCGCTCGTTATCTGGCCGTGTGCGCGGCCACGAACGGATCTTCACCGAACAGCACGTACACACAGTGTGTCCGATGTGGAAGTATACGCTACGTCGTCACGGAAGATGTTCGAAATAATTTTCCAAAATAGTTAAATGCTCCTCGAGAGCACAATGTTTCAGAGACGAATTAAATCGAAGAACAAACTGTTGGTATACATTTTTCAAGGCAACTTCTCCGCGAGCTCGAACTGAGAGGTATATGCTAGATGTTCAATGGTTTTTAAAAAGAGAACTTATTTCTAAAAGGAACTTCTCTTTTATTCTATAAAAAAAGATTTTTGTCAGACACCCTGTATGCAAGCTGAACAGAGGTGTTTCTGTGTGTTCGCTGCACAAAGAAAACGCGATTCCGCGCGCGTGTTCGCGAGATAATTCGAAACTAGCGTGGAAAACTTTCCGCCCGATCCCGCACTCGCGAGCGATCAGCGACGAAAGATCGCTGCATCTCTTGATCACGGTGGATCGACCACGAAACTGACTTTTCCACTCTCGGAAATCGAATCGATCGATCCCTGTTATATTCTAATATGCTCTTTCGTCTAAAAGTTGGCAACACATTTCGCAGCCCTGTAATTTATACATTAATACCAAACGTCAATATCTTATTTGTTATAATATTAACTGTGGGGCTGACAGGTCGAAAAGGTTAACCTCAGATTTCGTGCTTCGCGATTGTAAATTAAATTATCTAATAAATAAATTGTCATTCTTTTGAAATTCAATGTAAATCACACATTTCTTCATAAAAATAAATTTAATGCAATTTAAATGTCTTATCTTTTCTTGTTTCCTTGTCAAATATTACATTTCTAACAATTGCACATTAAACATATTTTCAAAATCACTGCATCCACTTCAACGGATAGAATATCTAATTCCACTAATCTGTAAAATTCTGATTCGATACAGCTTCGGTACCTTTAATAGTAGATCCATTAGGTCATCGATCGTTATTGGGAAAATTCTCCGAAGCACCAGATAAAATAATATTCCTGTAAACCATAAATTAATCGATAACGAGGCAGAGTTCAAATCTAATACCAATCTAAAAGCCGCGACATTAGATAAGTACAGTGGCCATAGAATCGTTCATACCGAGCACACTAATTTCATTGCTCGAATCATTTTTCGAGCTCATTTCTCTCGAATCGGACGTGTACATAAAAAACGAAGATAACTAATGCAATCTACAACGCTAATGGAGATCCACGGATCGTATCAGCTCTAATGACTTCATGCCGCACAATCTGGACATTGATTGACGCTGGTGCTTCGTTAAATAAAAGAATCTTCTTTTCAATTTCCAGAAATACGCGGAGCACAAGGTGAACATTGTGCCGACGAGCTAGAAACCAGAACTCGGTAATTCAACGTTGATGATCTTTCCGCAGAAACGCGATACGGTAACGACTAATTTCATGTTTCCGTTTAGTTTAATTCCCGACATTCAATTTCCTTATCTTGAACCCCTTCAAATAAGACACTTGACGGACACGCTCATCCTGCGGCTGTTTACCCGCTGGGAACAAGTATCTTGAAGCTTGTGCGAAAGCTATTTGCGTAAACGCCGTGAATAATTAGTCCGCTCTTCTTTCCCGGAGAATTTGATTAATCGCCTATTTATATTTCGGTTAAACGAGCCAGGCGAGATGAATTTTCCTCATTAATCAGCAAAGAGTGCACAGTTTCATCTTTGACTACCTTTTCGATTTATCTTCTGTTTTATTCAGCTTTTTATTCGCAGTTTATTGGCCGAGCTCGTGTCGTATTTACCACGAAAAGTTTTCGAGTTCAAGTTATTCTGCGCGAATTACGTTCTCGTTTGCCATTAAAAAATCAACGAATCAACGGGTCAATGACATCCAGTGTAAGAATAGACGGTAAAACGATTCTGTTGTTTCCGAAATTCTTCCGGAGCGCCGCTTCAGGCGTGACGCTCTCGCACTTTTTCTTGCGCAGGTTACTATTTAACCCTAGATAACCTAGCTGTCTTTCCAGGCCAATTAAAACCACGGATTCAACAACAAACATATTTTCCAGAAGGAACGCACAGAATAAGCCAATCTCGGATGATAATATTAAATTTATCGACCCTTACAGCCTGAATTCTTTTTGAGAGTAGCTTTGTTACGCCATAAGAATGAAATAATTTTCACTTTCAGAAAAACCTAGTCATCCAGAGTTAAAATTGTAATATTAATATTCGGAGTCTTTGAACCTCTGGCTGACGAGGATTTTTAAAAATCGTAAGAACACTTTAAATATTGTCGAGACCTTTGATTCCGTAGATAATTAAATTACTTCATCAACGCACAGTTCTAACATCGTCTTCGAAGCGACGACTTTTCGAACTTGGTTCGCAGCGGTTCACAAGAAATAAAATACAGCAATACGATCACAGTTACAGCGTCAATTTCGCTAAGCATAGAGAGAGAACAAATATTTTCGAAACTCACCCATTGAAGGGGTAGCTGGCGAAGGCGGCGTCGTAGGGGTGGTAGACAGATGGGTAAGGCCACGCCGCCGCAGCTCCAGCTCCGAGATTTTCCTTCAGATCGAGTCCGGCGGCCTGCAACCGGGGCAATTAGACTTGTTAAATAACCTGGCAACGCCTCGCTCGAGCAATTAACGCGAGCTGATGCAAGAAAACGCGTACGTGCCCGTGGGCTAGATTAAATAATAGTCGCTCTTTAAAAACCTGATTCTCGTTCACACGGAATCGCGTAACGTGACAGCCAATCATACGCAATTATTAGATTGCGGATCTCTGTGAGATACAAAATTCTTCTGCGCCGATTCTTTTGCCACAAGAGCCACACAAAAATAGAATGTAACATTGGTCACGAATTTAATATAAATTCCTATTTAATTCCTATGCCTTGCAATCGATAGAAAGAATTTTTATTTTGTATAGAAATCCTTTATCAAATTCTTTTAATCAGTATATTGTCTCAAATTTCAGTTATGTATTCTGATAACTCGTTGAAACTATTAAAAGGAGACAATTTCATTTAGCGGCTGTTTTGTACAATTCGTTTAGGATATTTTTATTCTGCAAGATCCGCAGTTTAATTATCAGCTATGAACTTGGTTGCCACATGTTTTGCTTAATTTCATCAGAAAACTGTCACGAGAGAACGAGCAGACTTTTAATTTCGTAAAAGTAACGTTTACGCGAAAACAACGGGCAGCACAATCTCCGCTTCGGCAGTGTTTCGGTTCGCACGGTAAAAATTCATTTTTCGAAGGCCGCGCCAGTTAATTGGCGTCGCCGCTCGATCTTCAATTCATCGCCGGTAATGAGAAAAATAGCTGGCAAAACGGCGATAATAATAATTAGAATCGACGGCGTGGGGCTCTTGTTTGTTTCTCTAACCCGTAACCCCGTCGGTACGAGTCTCGGTCGCGGAACCGTTTTAATGCTCCATCAACCGGTGGAATAATAGAACCATAGAGAAATCCGGTCATGTGTTTGCGTGTGTGCGCGCATGTGTGGGCGTGTGTTTGCGCGTCCCCTCGCACATCATCCCTCTAACGCCTATCAGCGGCCACTCTTCTATATGCATTAGTCTTGCATTAATCGCATTAATTATACACCGTGTTCGAATCGCGCAGTCATCGCCGTGCACCGACTGTAATTAGCGGCCGAAAATAGGCGTCGTTGGCCGTCGGAGCCGAGCGAAAAACCGTAGATTTGCCGGCGCGGCGTCCTGAAATTCGCCGGATAAAATCCCCTCGCAGAACCGTAATTCGGGAATATTACTCGATCCTCTCGGTACTTGTCACGCTCGAGTCCAAAGTCAATTAACTGTTTAAAACCGCGTGAATTTTTCAGACGATTTTCTTTTCTCGGAGAACCCGGGGCTATTCCCATGGTGCGGCTTAATCGCGATTTTGATGGACCGTGATCGTTCGCGGAATTGTTCTAGGGCCCGCGATCTATGAAAAATGCATCAATCCTTTTCTTTTGATTTTTCGGGGAATTATTAAGAAAACGCGAGCGAGTAGAACGGGAGAGTGGGACAACAGAAACGAACAGCTTCGATACTCCAGCGAAAGCAGTTTTCCAAATGACTAAATGAGAGAAAAATATAAGGGGAATGATCCACGCAAGGATAAAATAAAAGATGTAAAGGAAAGCTAAAATAGAGTGCAAAAAATACTCGAGGACCAAAAGCAGGGAAGTGGAAAATAAAATGTGAAGAACTTGAAATAGAAGGAGGCTAGGTGCACGTAGTGGAATAAAAATCTAAACGTAGATCCGTGCGAAATGCAAAGGACATTTAGGACGCGGAGCTCGCGTTTTCCTGCAAAACGAATCGAAATAATCGAGCAGTGGGGTAGCAGGCGTCAAGAAGGGATGACGAGGGGTGGCGGGTAGACGAACGTTCCCACTAAAAACGATAGTTAACGACATTGTGCGCGAGTGGCCGGGGTAGGTAGCCGCGAGGAGAGAAACCTGCGCAATCTGGTGCCTCGTAACGAGGCGGCCTCGCCGTACGCTCGCCCCTTAAGCTCGATCATAAAGAGCGACGATAACAGGCCGGGCTCGGCGACGGCTCGAACACGACAGTGTCCCACTGTTACCGCGGGACGGATTCATAAATTTACGCTTCGCGGCTATTTTCTTCGTGTAGAAGCTTTCTGTGTGGTCCGATAACCTCTCCGCTCTTGCCCGGACGAGTACGCCTCGAATGCCGATCCCCGTTCCTCACCCCCTTATGACAACTTTACTGTTAGGGCCTTTAGCGATAACATCTCGATTATCGTACTACATGCTATTCCTATCCGAAAATGTTAACGATCTTATCGAGCCGTCGTCTATTCTTTTTCGGACATTACGAAACTGTAACTGGTTCGGAAAAGCGACTTTTCGAGGTATGAAGTTACTGCTTCAGGGTTGATCTCCTTCACAACTGGTTCGGAAGATCGCTTTTTTTAGTTGTCCTGCTCGTGTCTTCGAGATTCGATTTCTTTGAGAAAATTGCACACGATGTTGGTCAACAGATATTTTAATTTTAAGGTATGAGATTACTGCTTGTCCCTTCGAGGCTCCTCACTTTCAGAAAAACTGCATAGAACCGGTTGAAAAGTCGACTTTTTAGTTGAGAACATGCTGCCTGTGTCTTCGAGATTGATTTTATTGTGAAAATGACACCTGATGTTGGCGAACAGACTTTTTCAGGTGAGCTGCTGCCACTTGATTGCTTTCTGGATGAATGACGCGCGATTGGTTCAGAAGATCGACTTTTTAATTGAGAAGCTGCTGCATGTGTCTTCGAGATTGACTCCGAAAATGAAAGCCGATGTGCGCTCGATTTTTTGAGTTCAGAAATTGCCAGTTGCGTCTTCAAGGTTCGTTGTCGTTCCGAAAATGGCATTGATGTTGAACTAAATTCTTACTACACGAGGTTTAAGTCGTACACTTTTCAGATTTTTCAGCGTTTGGAAACAGAAGACGGGTGAATTATCGCTCGAGAGTCGTATAAACGTTAACAGACAGATAAAATTGGATTGAATAAACCTGATTCTCACTTTCACTATATAAATTATCAAGTAAGAAAGTGGTTGTCCACGCGATTCAATAAAGAGGCGAATTATCCTCGCTAAAATAAGACTGTTCGGCGAATTTCACCGCGCTCGAGCGTTCCCGTGGAAAAATCGTGTCGCAAACTCGATACCCGCGTAGAAGAACGCGAAATCGACGACGTTCCACGGCGGGCAATCGACGATCGTCTCCCTTATCGTATTCGCGAGACGCGATGCGAGATAACCGTCCGATCCGCGAGGCAGTTTAATGGCGGCTAGGCTCGATCGTCGGGAATTTATATTTCGCGGGGATCGGATAAAAGAACGATTTGACTGGCTGCTCGATGGAACTGCTCGCGACTGTTCTCGCAATAAAAAGGAAAGGATTCTCTCGTGCTCTTTCCATACATTTCTCTCCCCCCCCCTCTCTCTCTCTCTCTCTCTCTCTCTGTGTGTGTGTGTGTGTGTGTGTGTGTTCTTCTCTCTGATGTTATTCTTTCGACTTGCTCGCGGATGCAGTAAAATTAACTTTTAAGACTGCCGAGTGAAACGTTCCGCACGCGTATGAACATCCACTGTCGTTCCGCGACGTTTATTACGCGTTACGCGCTCGTCAGCCACCTGTGCGATAGCATAATTAAACAAAACGTGGGGAATCGAGCGGATAGCTGTAAAGATCGCGTAGATTGAGTTTTAGGAGGATTAATATGCCGTGCGAACCTCCTCGACGGAGATTACCGTGGCAATTTTGTCACGTTTTAGAATTCGCTGCGGTCATTGAATGTTTCGATGATGTCTCTCGTTTCGAGGGAGATAGAAGTTGATGAAACGTGTCTTGTGGACAAGATTGAATAGATTGTGCTGCAAAAACCGAGCAATTCGAAGCAATACAAAAACTACAAGAATTAAAGCTCGGACTGTTTCACAGGAGTCAGGTTTGATAAATCTTCTGAATTTCAAATACCCGAAGACCCCATGGCCACCATTAGAAAAATTGAATAAAAATACTGAAAAGCTACATCGAGCGAAGCAGACAGTTGATGATTATTAATGAAGGTCTAATTGCTCACCGTGGGCGTGTAGAAGGGCGCCTGTTCAGCTCCCAAGCTAGGAAAATAGGCTGCCATGCCCTCGGAGGCGGCGGCGGCAGCGGCAGCCGCGTAAGGTGCGCTGTACATTGACAACGCCGCCGTCGGCAGCGCTCCCAATCGTTGGTAGCCGCCGAGCAACTCGTACTGGCATGAGCAGACCGTCTGACCGGTCAACGGGTCCGTGAAGATCGGTCTTCCGGTGTCGCAACATCGACCGGTCGGCGGTGGACCTCCGGTCGTCGGCGGTGGGTGACCTTGCGACGGGCTCACCGAGGTGGTAGGACTACCTGGTGGCCTAACCACGGCGCTGGTCACCGCCATCCTCGCATTCGACAGACCGGCTACGCTCAGGGGATGATTCGTGGCAGTGCCCGCTACGCTGACGAGCGACGAACCGCCTGCGCTCAGGATAGCGCCGGACACCGGCGAGGCCGACGACGACGCTAACGACGAGCTCACTGTCACAGGACACTGAAACATAAAAAGTAAACTTTGGTAAATACATGGTAGATGCTTAGAAAATTATTGGCAATTACCGGTGGCACCTATTGTACGCTACGTCTTAGTGTTCCTCGATTCCCTTATTTCAAAATGTACAAGGAAGTATAGACGATGCTAGGCACCACGACAGACGAGTATCACATTACAGATTTTGCTGTCGAAGCTTGCAGGTGTACGCCTGCAATCGTCGCGGAGGACAATCGCCGTTCATTGTAACGCACATCTTATGCAGAATTCAATGATCCACCTGCATCTCGAGCGACAATAGCGAAAGTCACTGTTTGCGAGACAAGCGTTTACAATCTTTAATACTAACTTGACTCTAGCGATATCTGCGTGTCAACATTTACTTATCAGCTCGCGATCGTGAATAACGCAAAGTACAATATTTCCCAGCAAATACACGGGGGCTGAGAAGTCTTACACCGTCCACTGTTCACCACACAAACGATATAAACTTATTCCGCAAAAATTCGATCGAACGAAACACGTTCCCCGCCCCGAAACATGGGAAAAGCGAAATTCCGGGTTCGGTTTATAACGTCACGTAATGCCACTCCGACCATCAAATGACGCGGCGCTACGTCATCGAGTCCAACAATAGCGTGACACTTGTACGGCTTTGTTCGGCTGGCTTGTCGCCGTTCAGTCACCGATCACGAAACACTCTTTAATCGAATGTTCGTTATATTCTAACCGTATCGAGTGTGCGAACGTCAGAGGACGGAACGGAGATTGATTCTCGCGTGTACTCACGAAAAGAGGATATCAAGTTATTCCAGCGGAAGGTTATATCAACATGTCCCCTCTGCCGGCATAGTCGAGCAAACAATCATCCCGGGACACTTTTATGCCTCGGGTCACCGTGTTCTCGCGTTACGCCTCGCCTTTTCCACGGCTTTTTTGTCTCGCGTACTTAATACACAGAAGAAATTAACTTCTGTCGACCGCTTCCCCCATTGTCAATAGTCCTGCATGCAAAGTTTGCGTTTCTTCCTTGTTTGAGAACGGAACTTGTCCGTTCCGATTGAACCATGTCTTGCCGCGACACGATTTATACGATATTTTAAAAGTAATATACAATATTCGTAGGATAAAAATTCAGTTGCTTACTCTTGCAAACAGGATGAACATTTGCATCGTCTCATCTGTACATTCACCACTTTTCTCACTGACAAATTGTCGATCAACAACCACAGCCAAGTAAACTCTTCGCAACGCTGCTCGGGATGTTAATAAAATATGAAAAAATCGAGCTCTCACGGTACCTTTCGTAAACACCAACCCGACATTGTGTTAACGAATCTCTTGCCGGAGGAAAAAACTTAATATTTGCTAGAGTTAGGCTTACAAGAGGTCCACATTGAAGATCTTGTTCCCTGGTCCACCGACACTCGCGTACCAGGTAGTTCGCGCTGTTGGTCGATTACAAAATCGGAAAACTCGAGGGGCCGGTGGTTTTTGCGTTCGTGGACAGCCGGGTACACACACTGTTCGCCTAACACCGCATTAACATAGCCAAAGTTTGCTCTCGAGAAGACTACCGGTGACGCGAGAATTCGCTGACGACGTGTCACGGCGTCCCTTCGGGGCCTGACGGTCTCTCTAATCGTCACCCGATCCAACGCGTCCCGTCCAGTTCCCGTCGCTTCAGATAAAAATAAGCTAGGAGTCGTCTTGTTTTGCTGCTCCGAATCATCCTGAGCGGCGCCTCTTGCGTCGAGATCAACGCGACGGAATTTTTCCACTTCCCCAACCCCGGCGTATCGATGCCCAAAATTCTCTGCAACGACCGATAACGCTCGATGATATCTATCGGGAGAGTAGACCTCGTGGTTCCATCGAGTGTAAATTGTCACGCATTTCTGATAACCTCGGATTTTATGTATTCATGGAAAAAATAGGTACGTAAAAATATTACAAGAATTTAAGAATAAAGATTCACTCGTTCGGAAGAATCGTTGCAGCTGTAAAGAAGATCGTACGCCAGGGGGTTAGAAAATCTCTACTTTCGAATAACCAAGAATTCCCAATATCAATTCTAACAGAATCAGCAAGTAAACTTAGTTGAGCCCCGTGTTCTCCCACCAGGTCCGACGACCATAAATCCCCGCAAGTACAATCTAAAACACTGGCAGTCCATTACTTCTCCAAACTACCGTACTACCGTATTACGTTCGCTGTCTGCGCACCTCAAGCTCCAGGCGAAACGAGTCCGCCATCCGCGTTCAGCGAGATAGCAGCAAGCCGTCCATTAACAAAGTAAAATTAAGCCGGTCACGGTATCAGCTGGTTATCAGAACAGGCGAGCAAACGACGTTTCCATATCGATAAACGACCGGTGCAAGATCGAGGAAACATCGGCGGCGAGTCGGACACCTGCCGCGCAGCTCGCCTCGATTGTTTCCGATCGGCGAAACAATAAACGGCTCTCTCTCTCTCTCTCTCTCTCTCACACACACCGGTGCTGGGGCGGCTGGATGTCGATAATCATAGAACGTTCTCTGTGGCGCGGCGCGGCGTGGCAGCTGTGCGAAAGAACCCCCGTGTTTTCCAGCAGCCTGAAAAGGCAAAGAGGTGTTGCGACTGCTAAGTCGATCGGCGGAACGTGACCCCTCTTTGTGCTCCCGAACGGCAAACCAAAAATCCGGGAGAGAGAGAGAGAGAGAGAGAGAGAGAGAGGCGGGAATAATGCCGGGGGCGGGGGGGTCTGCTCATTAATTCCACATCAAACAGCACGGCTAAATAGATTAGCGGGTTGAGTGGGTTTCGCGCCCCGGACCTAAACAAACCCCCCGTGCTCGTTCCCGCAGGATCGTGCGACTCTGCCCGACCATCAATCCGTCCCGTCCGCAACCATCCATCCATCCATCCATCCATCCAGCCAGCCATCCATCCATCTATCCGTCCGTCCGTCCGTCCGTCCGTCGGCCGCCTCGTTCCGATGGCCCCAAACATATTGTCGAAAGCCAGCCGCGCGCATTGTCCCGGCACGAAAAACGTGACCCGCCACGCATTATGGCGTCGAGAGCCGCGTTAATGCGTGTCCCGGGCCCAAACCGTCCAACCGCCCTGCAGTTTCCATGTCGATCCATGTACCCGTGCGTTATAACCGTGCCCGCGGATCCATGCCCAGCCGCCCCTCGATCCTACGATCACGCTGGATGTACGCTAGCCCTTGCGCGCGGCCTCCGGCTTTCGGTTTCGCTAATGCCGGAGAGAACGCGACGATTCACAACGCTGATACTTTAATCGCCGACGCGATGATCCATCGGCGCGATTTGTTCGACGAGTTTCGATCACTGTTCCCGCACCGCGAAATTTTCATCGGGTTCAACCGTGGCCAGGTTCACGGGATGGGTGATGGACGATGACAGAAGACGTCCGAGCTACCGTGATTAGGCCACGTCTTAGGAGATTGTTGACTGGGAAGGTTGAGGCGGTGAGCGATGGATGATTGCGATGATGGTTTTGATTGGGTTTTTAAGAGTTTGGGTGTTGCTGACCCTGTGTCTAATTTTGCAGGCCTTGGGCAATGTTAATTACCCGAGTCAGGGTAGACTAAGTCCACATTTTTAGCATTGTGTAATTCCTGCAGTAGACAATCGGGAAAATGTAAAAATCTTATGTAAATTTTTTAGAGCCACTTTTATATATGCATTTTTTCTCCAACTTGTCGTTAACCATAATGTTTTCTGTAAGCTACATCTGTTTTCTGTCATTCCACTCAGCTCTAAAAAATTGAAAACAAAAACTAGTCTTGACGATAGTAAAACATTTGGATGTTGCGTCACATGTTTTGAAGAAGTATTTGCTCTTGTGCTAGACACAGGCTTAATTAGGCATGGTGTTGTGGATTTATATTGTATTTCTAGAGTTTGTTGTTTGTTCTTACTTCGAACACGATTCGAACGCATTAAACCTGCAAAGGTCAAAGCGTAAATGGTGTATAAGCTATTAGATTGTACCTGATTATCGTTAGCAGGATGTTTTCGTGAGCCTGGAAGAAATCGAATCGATAATGAATTTCTTTAACTCGTAAAATGTATCTTTAACCGATGTTGCGGAGATATCAGTTTTATTCGTCTCGTTGACAGATTTTACTGCACAGCAGATAAAAAGCGCTATGAAATTGACAGTCCGCGTGTTTTGCGACTTTTGCATTGGATTCCAAGTTTCGCTGTGAGTTTTTGTCGTAGATGTTTTTAGTGACAAGAATTGCCGTGCATACGGATGTTGATTTACATACTGATATTTCTACAGATTCTGTCAGAGTCTTACAATAATAATAGTTACTATTTTTACTTCGATTCGGTTTAGGTTTCCCACAAACGTATTTGCAATTTCTACAGAATAATTCGCGTTGAGGGTTGCAAGGAGGAACGCGTCGGATAGAAGGAAGGGCCCGAAGGAAGGGGTTGAAACCGCGAATCCCCAAAAAATTCCGATCGGCCAACGGTGTTCGAAACATGACGCGGCTCTCGCGGCAAGATTCAACGCTTCCCGGGTCGGGGGACGAGCAAAGAGGGGCACGGGGAGGGTAGAGAAGGGTCAGGCGGGTACAGGAGGGCACAGAGGACTACAGGAGGATACAGGGGGAGGGGGGCCGGTGGGTCGAAGAGCAGCAACGCGGCAGAAATACTGTGCCCGGGGCGTCCGTTCTCACCGGGGCCCGTAAGATTCCACGGGTCCGCGAGAAAAGCAGAGGACGGCCAAGCAAGAATGCGCCTTCGGGGCCTCAGGATCGGGCAAGGGGTTAAACGACGAAGCGTGTTGCCAAGTGTCCGAGGCCACGGGCCATAATTCAGTGCTAGGGCCCCGGGAGGAAGCAGCCGGCGAGTCCCTGAGTTACTCGACGCGATCGCATCGAGGTGCTGCGAGAAACGCCGGTTCGCAACCGTGTGCAACGGATCCCGGGGCCTCGGGGCCTCGGGGCCTCGGGGCCCCCGGCAACTATATCACACCCTGGGGCCCGGTGGCGTTCAGCTTTTGCCGGCGCGTCGTCCTCCTCGTCGCCTTTAAAGTAGCCTCCGAAGGCGTTGCGTCGTCGCTCCCCTTCCTCGCGAACCCTCTTTCCTCGCACTCTCTATCGCGAGCTGGTAGCCGATGATAATTATTCGCCAACGAGGGATCGATATATCGAGCCATCGGCCTGATACGCCAGCTCGTTTGTCTCTGGCTGCATAGTAATTGCCTGGCCCGTCTTCCCTCCGCGTCGCCCCGGTGCGGTGCCCCCGGAAAACGGAAGGCGATATTGTGTTCGCGAGCTCGATGATTAGAACCTCTTTGTAAAATCGCATGTATTTTTTCTTTTTATGCACAGTACAGACTCGCATCCCAAACATTATACGATTCTCGTTATTCATGACAGTCTTCCAATGAGATTACTGTTTTTGCAGTGACTTACAACTAATTTTGTTACAACGAGAACATCTATATCACAACCTAATATAAATGAACGTTAAGAAATACGCCGAGTTCTTATTACTTAGGTGTTTGTATAATTTATCACACAAGCCTGATATAATTTCATTAAACCAGACACGGAGCTCTTCCACGATTTTATAACTTCGGTTGTAGCCACGAGTCAAGTTCGATTTCCAGAAAGCAAACGTTCGTAATTAGGAATAATCGAAGGTATCGTTGACGGGAGTGTCTTCTTGGCTCGGGTCCGGCGCGAATAATCGCAAGAACAGCTGAAAGAACCGATCGGCCGGTCGGATATCGAAATTCGCGACGGAACTTGGCGACGACGCGAAGGAGCCATCAAAGGAAGGACTGGTATCGGGTGACACCTTGTGCTCGGCTCTGCAGAAAATTCTCGGTGATTCCGCTCACGGGCAAGGCCATCGGTAGCTTCGCATACCTGTGTCCACCGGCCGGACGAAAAACCGATCTATCGGTGCGCGGACTCGGCGATGGATGATCGATGGATCGTCCGATCCCCGGGCCTCGGAGCCTTGAAAAAAACTGGAAGTCCTCGGGTGGAAACGGTCGTCGACGAGACCGTGTACCGCCGGCTCTGGAAAACCAGTACCGACTCCGCTTGTTGTACGGGCACGATCCGGGGCCCCGGGTACACGCGTTTTATGACGCGATTTATATGCACAATGTAACAGTCGCGTCGACGTGGGAACACGTAACCTCGCGATTCCTCGTGTCGTTCCTTTCTTCTGGGCGTTCGGCAAGAACGGTTCCTTCCTCTCTTCTACCTTTCTCTCTTTTCCTCTCCGCACCGAGACCCCTTTCTCCTCGGCATCTTATCCGGCGGAGAGGGAAGATCATCGAGGACCGGCAACAACTCGAAAGGCACGCGATCGAGACAAGAGATTGACCAATGGCCCTTTTTTTCTCGGCCTCGAGACAATGGACCGAATTTGGGAATTTGAGTCGACGTGGCCATATTTGTTACTGTACCTCCATAGCATATTATTATTATAGGCATAAAGAACCTCACGCATCAGCGAATGAAACATAAAACGTAGGAAAGATTAAATCGACTTAAAAAATAAAAATTGATACATCGTTTCTATCAGAATTATTACACGGAGAAACAAATTTCAATTTGGTTCCAGTTTCTTGCGACACGTTTTATTTTGCATAAAGGCCCGCAGTCTACTTATGAAAATTACATTACGGTAGAACCTCGCTCGTTACAACCTCGTTTACTGCACGGAATCCTTGTTCCTTGCACACTAGCGATTTCCACCAAGAGTTGTTAGAAGCGGTGACTACGTAGACACAAATGAAGATTGACACGTTTCGTTTCGTGCAACGAGCGAGGTTCTACCGTGGATAAAAACAACCCCGAACCTGGCGACCACCTCTTTGAAATTATTGGAAATAAAATCGCGAAGAGGGAATCCTGGAGGGGGGAAAGGCGTGTTCCAGAGGTTCGAGGAAGGGATAGAGCGCGGTCTGCTCGAAGTAAATTAATCGCGTATGCGAAAAAATTCGAGAACGCGGCGCGGCGTCTTAGGAAATCGCGAATCGCTGCGCAATCCATGGACGGTGATGGAAAAAGCCCGGAATACGAGTCGAATTTGGGCATGGAGGACCTCCGGGTGGCTTGTTGCGCTCTTGGACGATTTATATGTAGACACGGTGGAAAGCGAGAGAAAGAGAGAATCGGTTATCCTGTGGACACAGATGCGCCGGTGTTTGCACACGGTGCATTTGTCACGCGTGTCCTGGCGAGAAGAAAAGGGACCGGTCTGGCTTCTCTCGCTGGATGCGCTTGCTCGATGATGCCCTCTTTGCAACGAGGCCCAGCCAAGTCAATATTGACTGCTGGCCAGATTGATGGACCGTCTTTCGCGTGTGTGTTTAGGCCTCGCGGCACTCACTTATGTTCCCACCCTGACCTCGTTAGTCCCCGTTTAGCCCCGTTCCTCCCTCTACCCTGCGCCGAATTTTTCGGTTTCGTTCCGGATCGTTCCGAGAAACGTGAAAGATATTAGGCGGGATCGTGACGGTGGTCGCGCTGCCATAATTCCGACCGGCTCCGATCGAACGAGAAACGGCCGCCGAGGGTAAACCGAGCGAACGGTGACGACGGGATTTATTTTAAGGGCGCGCGATTCGTTCCCGGGCTACCGAACGAGAGTCTAGCCCTAACGATAAATAGTAATCGATGCGCGCTGGTAGCTTGAAAATTTTAGGCTCCCGGATCGTGGGAGCCACTGCGAGCTGAACATTTGGAAAATTCGCGAGTTATGTGTTTTTAACGTTCACCCCAAAAATTTGGGAGTCCCGAAACGGGGGAAAGGGGAAAAATTTGAAGTCCCTAGAAAGAAATTTACAACTCCATTTATTATACTTTCTACCAAAATTTGGGAGCAACTAAATTTGGAAAAATAGAATACTCGAAACGTGGAGAATTCTAAAGTTTCGTGTATTACCGGTGTCCTCCAAAAATTTGCAAGCTCCCAAAAAAGTGGTAAAATTGAGAACTTTATACATTGGTGTTCTTCTGAAAATTTGGTACTTCCAAAACGTAGAGTAGTCGAACTGTTCATCGAAATAATTAAAATTCATCACACGTGGTACGTATCCGCAGTTCATTTAAATATTTAACGTTCCTACAACGTGGAAGAATCGAACATTTAGAAGTCTATTGAGCAATCCGTGCGAAACGATTATTTAAATAACACCGGCAGCGTTACGATTCGTACAAACAAGGAAAGTTGTTTCGAGAATCATCAATTTATAATTTTATTGGATACACGATAAGCATTGTTTGTTCTTTTCCTTACAGAGTCTGGCCTCCGAATAATCAGCCAGTCGGCCTCCGACAACTATTACAGAATCGCAACAGCGATCATTCATAATTATCGAAAAACATGATCAAAACATGAATCTTCGAAATATACACAGAACTGCCGAAAATCCTTGCGAAATTATGGATCGAGCTCACGTTCATTCCAAGAAACACGGTTTCATTAAGGAATAAGAACCGTCGAGGATCGAGTATTTCTTGTTTTGGACTAACAGTCGATACCGCGAGCAGATGAAGAAATATATTTTCTCGGTTCGGCCCGCTGAGAGGTAGCACGAGACACGTAAAGACGCACCTGTTGTATAAACAATTCGTTGTTCGTATTTATTCTGCAGATCTCACGTGTAGCCGACATGTGTTCCGAGAATCGGCGAGTGTTTCTCGGTGGTTATCAAACAGCTAAACTTTAAACATTTAGTGTTGACAAAAGGCTTCGTAAAATGGTTGCTTTGCCTAAACAATAAAATGAATAAAACAAACGGACAATCGTCTAACAACCATTTCATTGAACCACAAGCCCCTTGTGCAACCCCTAAAGTTCGCAGACAAGAAACCGTCTCGCAAGACCGCTGAATAAAAACGAAATCAGATAAACCGTGAAATCGTTGTTTCTCACGGGGTTTCCCGAGGCTAAATTAATTCACGGCGCCATACTAATCGGTACACTCTCGAGTATTCAGGCTCGCGATTATTCAGAAAAGCGTTGATCATCGGTACTCTGCAGTCAGCGAGGAATTTTAGCATTTCGACCCATCATCGAGTAAATGAAATTGTCAAAATAATTTCAATCGTGAAACAAAGACTTGAACGTGGGCTCGCAATTATTCGACTAAGAGTTGATTATCGAAACTGTAATCGTCCGAAAGGCGAGATAAATAAAACAAATCGAGCGAATGAAATAAACAAACCGATTGAGAAATCGTCCAAGAACGCGGATGAAACAAAGCGTGGGCGGGATCAGATAAACGGGGAAATCGTTGTTTCTCACGGGGTTTCCCGGGTCGGAATGAATTCGCGGCGGCATACTAATCGTTCGGCTGGCGATTATTCGGCGAGGCGTTGATTATCGTTGCTGTGATCGTCAAGGGTGTGTCCTCGGGACAATCGCGACGACCACCGGCGATGGAAAGATCGCGCGTAGCGGAAGAGGTTTGCACGGGTTTCGACAAAAGCGGCTCCGGGAGCGGCTTGTAGCGAGAAATCGCCATCCGACACCGAAGTTTCGCCGTAAAGCGATTAACAGGGTGAGTGGCGTTATCGTCGGAGACGCCGCGACGATACAATGGCGCATCCGGCGTCATTTGCTAACGCCGTCAGCCGAACGATAGCGTGTTCTTCTACCTCTCTTTCTTTCTTTCTCTCTCTCTCTCTCTCTCTCTCTCTCTCTCTCTCTCTCCCTCCCTCTCCGCCTCTCTTTTCCTGATGGTACGCTTATTGTCGCTAGTATACTTTCTCGTCCTCTCGCCGGCATAATCGCATTCTCTCCGGCCTGTCACCGTTGCCCGCTGAGAGAGAGACCGACTCCCGCTCTATTTATTAAACATACACACACCACGCTCGAACGTATTTAAGCGCGATACAAGAGCCACGGAGCTTATCGCGGCGGGCAGTTACTTTGTAATCGCCGAGCACCGTGTGTTCGATGTTCACCGGCCCTCGAGAGAGAAACAAAACACCAGCCCCGGATCGCTTCCTTATGCGCACAACGATGATTGACTCTTCATGACTCGAGATACCGTACAGTCGCGCGGGGCGGAGCGTCAGTTTTTCAGAGTGACGAGTGACGGGTTGCTTGCAAGGGTTGCGGTGTTGTAACAGAATCCTTTTCTAAGCAGAGACGTTCCTATACTGAACGTGTTCTCATGGAAATAGGGATAAAGTTGTTTCTTAGACTAGCTAGGGGTGATGATGAAATTTGCGAGAGCCGAGAAGTAATAAAAATACTCTAAATTGAAAATATTGTAACAAAAATGGGGGTAAGGGTACAATAAAAAGTTTTGATAATTCATGGGAGCTGAGAAGTCGTAACAAAATTTTCTTCCCTTAGAAATGCTCTGATACTTTTTCAACAGCTAGTAGAGAAAGCAGATTTCAGCAATTTATAGAAACTGAGAACTGAAAGTAGAACATACGTAAATTTTGAAACTATATAAATGGAAAATATAACAGAAATACTACTGAAATAGGGATGACATTTATTAAACCAGCAATTCGGTAGTGCGTAGCGACCTCGAGCTATAAATTTGCATAAAGTCTCGTACCTCAATTACAGCCAGCCCGAGAGCACAAGAATTCACAAAATTACTACAAGAACGTCTTAAACGTATGAAAATTGACGAGCTAATTGCTTGTTCGTCCGTAAATTGGCAACCCGAGAGTGGCAAGGCTCGTAAACAGTACGAAATACTTGAAGCTAGTGGATGTAAACTTGCTTAATTAGCGGAGCTTGCTAGAAAGAGTTTGTGCCCCGGTTTTATAACACGATCGGAGAACCAGCAACTTTAATTTCTTATCCTTAATTAAACAAACATAACCCCTCGAGGAACATGGAACCGTTGAAGCGTTAATTAAAGGATAAGGCAAACGTATACACTCGAATTCTTATCGTATTTTTATGGTTGTTACATTCCCCGCACTCTATAAATACCTCTCGGGGAGAGGGCTCTCGCGTTTGTACGCGAGTATAAATTATTTTAACATTCTCGGAGCGGAGAACAATAGAACATCACGCACCTCAAACTTATGAACTAAACCACCAGTCGTAAATAAAGTCTAAGCAGCGCAAGAATAGCCTCAGAATGTTCCCTCCGCCGTGTTGCCTTTGTCCTGTGGGTGTTTAGTCTTCGAAATGTTTCGCTTCTACCACTCCCGTGTAAAACCATCAACGCGTTCGTTCGCTTGTTTTTATTCTGTTCGCCTCGAATAGCGACAACGATAATAATATTTAAACGATCCCACCAAAAACAGTAACAAGAGGAAGACTAATCGTTTGCAAGATCGTATCGTAGAACCCAAGTCTTTACACTTAAATTTAATTCAATTTAAAAATGTCGGAGAAGCAACGAAATCAACTCGAAGACATCAGTTTGATCCCTGAAGAAGAAGTTACTCCCTGAAGTAAGAGAACGCTGTCGACGGTTCAGGTGAGAAAGAGGGGTGGGGGAGGGTGGTTTCCTATCGAGGAAAGTGGGGGGGACGAATCTCTAGGTGTAATCGGTGTTCGAAGCATCCGGGGAAAGGCGAGACAGCGCGATCTCCGATCATTCGCGCTCGGCAGAGATAATTTATTGAAATTGTCCTCGTCGGAGCGGTTGCTGTTTTATCCGAGGGGGGTTGCAAAAGTCGAAGGGGGACGGGGGGGGGGGGGGCTAGACAGAGGCACGTTCTGGCGTAACGGTAGTGGTGCAAGGGTTCAGCCGCGAATGCCTAATCTTTCTCACGGCATAAATCATTGGTACCGCGGGCAACGGCGATGTGTACCGTGCGCCATGCAATAAATTCCGTTGCTCGCTTGTAAAACGGGCCCCATTACGAATTCGGTGTCCGCGATTCTTTCCTGTTCCAATCGTTTCCATATTCCTGGCGCCCCTTTCAATCACAAGATAGCGCGCCATTAGCTGCCTAGCTCTCAAATCGCCTCGCGCTGCCGTGGGCCGCGGTAAGAAGCGAATTTAAACCTATGATCAATATATAGATCGGTGGAAAAAAATGACCTATTACATGAAAAACATTCTTAGCTAAAGAACAATGAAGAGAATCTTCGTTAAAGTACCAGAGAGAATTACCAAAAGATATTTTATCAAAACCAAGTTACAGACAATTCTCGGGAAAAGAACGAGCACCTACTCGAAATTGTCAAATGTAAATCAAGCATATCTCGGCGACAAACCTTGGTTAAAACGATAAGAAACAATTAACAAGAATCGCGCAAAGAACAGAGGGGAATATGATACATATTCTGCGGTATAAAATGACGGTTGTCTTCAATATTGGAAAGGACATTTTGACAGCCTACATACAGTGAAGCATGAATATTACATTAGTTTTCTAGAATAAATTTTTCGGTCCGCTAATTCGTTAAACCTTATTCCAACTGATCCAGAAGATAATCGTGTATTTGCTACATTTATTTCAACGATTTTTTAACGTTCCTCTGAAGATATTACAAAATTCCTGTGAAAACGTCCATTTCTTGCTTGTCCATTCCTTATTATACAAGGAATCGAATCAAGCAATATGTACAGCGCTGACGCAGACACGAGAAATGAAAACGTACGTCGCATTAAAAACTGTAACTATTTAACCAACCGTTTGCATTGTACACGACGACCGTCCGCGAGCTGTCGGCTACCTCATTGAATAGATAATTCTGTAATTGCATTGATAAACAGTGATGCGTATTAGCATGTCACAAAGCTATGTTCGTGCTCGCTCGGTTGCGTCAACCGCTAAAACTGCGGGATCCGAGAAAATGACGAGTCCGAAAATTAAAAAATTTTCGATTCCAGATTACAAAGACACACTTGGGGAGAATTATCTTAATTTACTCAATTGCAATGCTAAATTTACGAATTTTTACAAGAGATAGTGCGAGGACACTGGAACTTTTCGTGTTAAAAAGCATAATCTCTGCACCTGAAGGAGAAAGGGGTGAGGCAGGCAGCCCGGAGGGGTGTCGATTTCTCAGCTGGTTATCTCTCGGATTCCCGGTACCGGTATCGGCATCGAGACCGAAGCGGAAGAGCGTTCGAGATCAGGCTCGATTCGGCTAATCACGTGCGATAAACAGGCAAAGGAAACTTATCGACAGCGACAATTGGCGCGCTGTGCCGGAACGTAACCGGAGTGCCGGAAGTTCCAGTGACTAGCAACAATGTTTCAGTTGCGAGGCGTGCGTAGAGCCAGAAACCGAGAGGGCCGAGAAAGAGAAACAATCGAGCAGAGACCGTACGAAATTCGTCGAATCGACTGAACGGAGAAAGGAAGCTGCTAAAAAGCGAGAAAAAGATTCTCGGAAAGGCCGAGTTAAGGTTTATTCACAACGGAGGGGCACGCTCCTGATAAGATCGATATACTCGACTCGCTAAACATGATATGTTTAGGCTCATACGATACAAGGTATCGTTGAATTTCAACTTCTTTTAAACACATTTTATAGAACTGCTATTTTGTATCTTCAGATAAGATTACCGCTCGCTTTGAGCGTACAATTTAGTCTCATTTCGAAGCGATTAAGCGAACACAATAAATCGATCGAGTTAAGCGGTGCATCGCATTAAGTATGTAACAATTTGTTTCATGTCGACCCTTGTCAAATTGTTAAATGCAAATCGATTATTAAGGATTATCTAAACCTTCGGACATTTACATGCGCGGATGGCATATACATAGATATTTAGCGTAAGTGACTTCGGTGTACAGCGAGGGTCACGTATAATAGGAATATTATCACACAAACTAATGTAATACTCGTTTGTTCGTTACATAGTACGTAACATAATGGTTGTTGTGTGACTAGGCGATCGGCCGATGTATAAAGTATGTACGGTAAAACAACACGAAGTCGTAAAAAAAAGGCAGATAATGAGGAACAGATAACGTAAATGTAACAATTAAACGACTCAGTATGCAGACCACAGCAATCTTCCTTAACTGACGTCAATCCCGTAAAACTTTGTCGGATTTTAAAACGTTTCAAACGAATTTTTCTACATTCTTCCGTGTTTCTGCAGTACCCAGTACTTGCTTTTAATTTATCCTTAAAATATTTCGTTCGTTCGTATCGATAAACGGCAATGCTGTTACACAGAATTTTACTTTTTTGGGTGACCACAAATTGGCATCAAAATATGCGTTGAAACTGTGAATTCTCACGACTATAATTACATTGAACATGGCAAAAAGGTAAGGGAAAGCACAAGGAAATAATTGATAAAGGGAAAAAATATACCAAAACTCGAAAGGTCTGATCAAAACTGGAAAGGAAAACTCTTCTCTACGATTTAGTATAAATGCAAATGTGAATCCACATATGCGGGGATGGAAGCAGCTCACCAAAAATCCCACAGGGGGAAGAAAGGACTCGTGGCGTGTTGCGAGAAAAATCCAAAAGATCAAAAAGCGAAACCGATCACAAAACTACGAGGTCTGAAAATTGTATCGAACGTTGTAGAAAATTTTGAAAAATTGTAGAAAATGGTAAGAAATGTAGAAAGGCTCCTGTATGACTTGGAACGGTTCCGCAAATGTGAGTGGACCTTTACAGGGGTGGAACCAGCCCGACAAGGATCGACCGTGGGGAAAGGAAGCGACCAGGGACGTCGCGAGAAAAAAATCCAAAAGAACGGTGCAGCAAGATCGACCACGAAACGCGTGAATGAATAGAATAGTCTGCGGGGGTGGGAAGGGGTTGGAAGAAAAAGGCGTGAAACCGCGATCGGAAGGAACAGGGGGTAAAGAAAGAAAGGAAGAAAGAAAGAAAGAAAGAAAGAAAGAAAGAAAGAAAGAAAGCTGGTGCTAGCGTGCAAGTGAATGAATGCGACGGTGGAACAGGGTAGGAGAGGGCCGAAGAGGAATCAAAGAGAGAGCGGCGGAGAGGGGGAGAGGGGGAGAGGGCGTAGGATCTGAGTCAGCTCGATTGGATCGGGTAGCGCCGAGTCAGCGGTCGAAACAGCGCTAACTGCCTGCCCGCGAACTACTACCGGAGATCGTATCTATGTGGCAACGTATCGTGGCGCGGCGCATCGAGCTGCCAACTTGCAATAATATGGCCATTCATAATTTTTACGCGGCCAGCCCGTCATTCAGGAATCCTCCTCCACCTGCTATCCGCCACCCTCCCCGCCCCTGCATTCCGCATTCACTGGAACGCGGCCGAATTCTCTCGCCGCTCCGGTGGAATCGCGGTGGATTACGCAGGCCACGCGATTCCACGAATTCCACGGACGAGCAATTTCCAACGGCCATGCCGAGCACTGCGAACCATGGCTTCCGGTCCCCCGACTTTTCGAGATACTGGGCACACACCCCCCTGCCCTCGAACAAAGTTGCAGATGGAATTTCAGTTCTCCGATCGCTGGAATCGGGTCCGAGCGCTGGAGTTGGCTACGATTGCTTGACACGTTACCTGTGCACGAGTTATTGCTTTCCCGGGTACTACAAATTTCTAAATGTTACTCTATGTATCCTCATCTGCTGCTAAAATTGTTATTACAAGCGTTGTAATTTTAGTCGATTTTCCAGAGCCTCTATCTTTGCACAGGTTTAATTAAATTTTTAACTCTTCGTGAACGACGATCGATTTTGGGTTTCTTTTCGCGTGATAGCTTAGCGACGATTTATCGATGCATCAATGGGCAGTAGAAACGTTCGCGAAACGTGCTACTGGAACAACAAGTCGAGCAGTGTTAGCGCGGAACCGCGACAAGCGAAAAATTCAGCAACAGGCTCCATTATCGACATCGACACGCGTGCCTTCGGCCAGACGTTATACTTAATTGCCTTTAATTCGCCTGCAACGCTCGCAGCAGCCCCGCGATCTAGTCGCAACCAATTCCCAAAGGCGATATATCGTGATTTCTCGAGCAACAGTGATCTCTCTCCATTTTCGTTTGCCCTCGCGGCAGACCGAAAATACGCGACGGATTAAGGAAGATACAGGGAACGTTATTTCAATCGGATTAAGCGACGCAGATTAGCGATACGAGTTCGTCCTCTAAATTTAATGCGCGCCCGTTGTCGCCGGCCGCCATCTCGGAGCTCTTAATTTTTCACGCTGAAATTAACCCTCTTCTTCTGCAGCTCGAAAAAATATTTCTATTTTTAATGCCGCGTCGTCGAACGCAATTTTATCGTTACGGTGCGCTAAAAATGATCGATAGACTGCGGATGACTGTGCAACGTTTAGCGTCCGATCTCAGGCACTCGATATATCGAACGGAAACGATTTATATCGACGTCAACGTTTCCGGAGATCAGTTTTTGTTCGATCTTGAGTCCAGCAAGATTCTTGACAAGGGACCTTTTCGGAAGAATTGCGTCGAAATTATTCACACAAATGAATTCAAATAGAGTCGAATCGAATGACTAAAATGTAAATGTCGTGACAGTAGAGAGGCACTAATTGTACCTTTAACTTGTTTCATTATTCTTCACAGTCAAATACATGGTCATGCACGGTTACGCACGCGTCTAGTGATTACATAAAATTGATTTTAAAACGATTCCGACCAAAATGACCGCACTCTTTCGAACAGACACCAGTGAAACACTTTTGCCCGTGAATGCTCGCAGCAAATTAAGTTCGACAATTACGTGTCGTCGCGAACGACACGTTCACAACGAGGATGACCGGTATTTCCCGTAGAAATTGGAGGCAAGAGTGTCATTACTGTTTCACGTTAGCCGTACAGGCGAGACTGATGTAGCGTAATGTAACGCGGAGATAAGTAACCGATCTTTAGGAAAGCGAAGTTAAACCTTTGCGGTCTGATTCTGTATTCTTTCCACGCGGGAAACCGGCGCGACGAACGCGATATTTTCTGCTGCTGTAATTACAGCCATTATTACTAACGTTGTGCCGGCCAAGTTGCCTTTTAACATGACACTCTACAAAATAACGAGCTCTGAAAACCGAAGGCAAGGCTGCATTATTCAGGCGATGTCCGTTACGTGAAACAATCGGCTATCGATAAAAACGCGATTTATAGAACGACCCGAAGCTTCGAGCGTCAAACTTCAATGGCGGCCTCGTGCTTTATCGACACCGTCTTCAAAAGTAAAGCACGCCTAGAGATAGCGTGTTAGGTGGAAACACATAATTTCATGCTAATGTACCATCAGCTGGATAAGCATTCGGAGCATGAAACCACAATTTTCAATTTATTTATTTCCTGCTTCGGTAAATACTTCGACGTAGCACAGTTCATCTATTTTTACCAGGGCAATAGTTTATGTTGATTCGGTGTAAATACTGGAACAGTTTAGTGTAAAAGGTTTGGATGTGATTATAAAAATTGTAAAAAATTTTAAACTTAAAGGAATACGAGCGTCATTCTTTTGAGACGAGATAACGAATAATTTTCCTTTTATTCATGAAATATTCCTAGTGGAACGACATTTCTCTTCCAAGCGAAAACACGAAATAAAGATACGCGAGAGAAAAACGAAGCCTAAACGGTGAAATTCCATCGAATCAGCCATGTTACGAGGATCGTCGAATGGTTCAGAGTTCAACGGCGGAGTCCTGACAATGCCAGACAGGATAAAAGCCAGATTTCCAGCAAGCCGACTCGATTGCGTTGGCTTCCGCGGATCGTCCGGCGAGATCCGCGGGAAATGAAGAAGCTGCACGATGTCGAACACACCTGGACGAGCTTGACGATTATTAATGATGAGTTTACACGGGCCGCGGTGTCGGCAGCGTTTACGACGACTCTCTCGTTGCATCACCGGCGAAAATGCCAAGTCGGTATCTTGGCAGAGCGAGTACAACTTGGCGAACGACAATTAATAGTTTATTGTCGGCCGGCGCGGCGCGGCGGGAAAAGTTCGAAAATAGAGAGCGGCCGGGTCGAAATCGCGACGCGGAACGAAAGTAGTCCGTTTGACGGACGTTGGAACGAACCTCGGTGTTATCGAGCCTTTTTTCGCCGGAATATGACAGAATTACGATAACGAGTGTCGCCCGGCTCGATCCGAGAAAGCGTCGAGACGATTCCGCTCTGTAGAATTGCCGTGCGTGTAGAGGCGCGCATACACGCGCGAAAATCGAATCCCTTGATCGAGGTGGCTCCGGTCTCTATTTCCTCCGGCGCGGCGCGGCGCGGCGTCGTGTAATAAATGATGCGCGGCGCGTGCACAGAGATCAACGGTTTAGGTTGACGGGCGACGCAACCGGGAAAGAAAAGTGTGTCAACGATAATACAACAACCGTGGCCAAAGTGGTTGCTTGTTTGTTTAACTGTGTTATAAGCGGAGTAACACTCATAGATAATAGACCATTAATTTTTATCGGCGGTTAAGCAACGTGATACCGTGCCGTACGCGAACCGATTCCGCTGTTCCACTGCCGCTTTTGCCTACCGAGAGACATTAGCCGGCTCGTTACTGGAAATTGCTCGGCTGGAACGCCGCCATGCAACGCAAGCAAGCAAGCTTTCTTGCGAGCGGACAATGTGCCAGTCCTGTTCGGAACCGCTCGCGATAAACCCGGTTCGACGATTTTTCATACTGCACCGCGGCTGAGGAGTTTCAATTTTTTTCCCCCACCACCATTGCAAGAAATGCCGCAGGTGCTCTACATATCGTGCAACATTGCCGCCATTATTAATCCTCCGTCGTTTAGAACGGTACCGCGCTTTTTTTCAAAAATTTACATCACTCAACCCCGTACACGTTCCGTAGAAATGCTTGCACGCGGAATGCTTCATCCATTCTCGCTTGACACCTTAACGCAACGATTCATTTGTAATTTCTCTATAGACGGAAATCCATCTTGTGGCAGAAATAAAACAACGATACAGACGTCTCACGGTATATGGGAACAGAAAATGCGCGCACTTTTACCCTGAGGAACGTAATATCATAATCGTATAATCGTTTCGGACGTAACGCAAACGGTATCTACCTTGTCATCCTATTATTAATGTGACTGTCAGTACCATAAAGAACTTTCTGAATGTCTCTGCGAAGGAAATATTATTTAAAAACGGACAATTTAGTTCATAAATTCCTTCGCCGGAAAGGATAAGATAAGAAATAAATGGACACTGCTCGCAAATAATAAACCGATGCATAGACAACGGTGCATTTTAAGAATCAAGTGGGAGACCCGAACTAGTTTTCCCAGACGTACTACATACAGAGAGCATCTAACTGATTGTTCGATTACTATTAGTACCGCTGGAGCACAGGCAGCGAATGTCTCCGCAGGTAACACGGTGCAAAGGGTTGAGTTCTTTCGACGAACGGAATTCATTCCGTTGATCGCGTCCCCCAAAGCCGTTTCCGCCTCGTGCGGGTAAAATCGATAGGAAAAGAGACGGTTTTGTGTCTGAAAACGCGAAAATTGGACCGCGTAATGGCAGCCGGCTAAACGAACAATGTTAGGCGACGCGGAACGAGGCAAAAAAGGGCCGTTCGAAACGCCATTTCGAGGCGAGGGACTGGGGCTGCGGCTTCCGAAGAGAAAGAGAGAAAGAGAGAAAGAGAGAGAGAGAGAGAGAGAGAGAGAGGTTGCGAGAAAGAGAGAAGAGAGGAGAGACTACAGAGCGCGCGATGCTTAAGCGTAGGTGTGGGTGTAGAGCGGCGCTGGTGGCAAAAAGCTCCGCCGATGGTAAGACGAGATAATTATTCCAGCGAGCGCAAGCTCTTCGATCATTTCGGAGCGTTGCTTTAGGCGTGGCAACACATGTTCCCAGCTCGGCCGCTATGCACACCCCGCCGCATAGGTATGCGCCGCGTACTACACCTATATGCAACGTGTCAGGACACGTGGTACCGAATCTCTCAGGCTTGCCAACGGCTATCCATTTTCGCAACGGACAAGATCTCACGCTACAAATTATCCGCTGCGGTCCGAGGACCGAAACGAACCTCTCGCCATCTCGCTCCCTCTATCGTTCTGCCTCCCGTTCTATCCTGCCGGACGGATTTTCACCGGCAAACCTTTGAATTCCAACGGGACAATTGCACCCGAACGATCGGTGTTGCAACCCTGACCAACTACACGGTGTGTCGTGTCCACCGGCTCGTAAAAAATGACTCGGGACTTCTTCTTCTACCCTTATCTGCTCCGCGTAACTAGCTGACACTTTGTCGGAACAAGCTCGGTTTACACTTGTTTCGCGAGAATCTCATTTCGACCAATTAAATTTTATTTCACTTCATTTCCGGTGAAAGGGGTTTACGAATTTAATTTGCTAACATATATAACGGCGTATGTACAATTAATATCTGACGAATGTAAGTGTGACGTATACAAATGAATGTTTTTCCTCGCTAAAAGTGCAAGATGGTGGGTATCAAATGTGTCAAAAATAGACGGTACTTGCCAAACGCAAGAGAAAGTCCTAATTACACCGTGTATCTTATTTATCTTTATGCGTTTACGACATGCAAATCCGTGGAATGCTAGCAGACATTTTCATTAACGCCTTCTTTGCTTAATGTTTACCATCGGTTGCTTTGTGCTCATTAAAACAAACTTTTCCTTTGTCCCGTTTCCAGAGAGTAATCTACAAAAATGGCTGATTGTACAAAAATCCACAATCTAATCGTAATAAATGCGCTCTTCGAAAAATTAGTGTCGCTTCAGACGAGTTAGCGTGACAGAAAGACAAGGGGCTATCTGTTCTCGGTTTTTTGTTGTGATTTCTTCAGAGCACAGTGTACTCTTTGATAATCAATTACGTGGACAAATTACGTCAGAAACGAGCTCCCGATAAGGAACATTTTAAACATTTTCTCCGCCAACTTGGGAAGAGTTGTTTACCGTTAGATAATCGTCAATTATTTTCAGAGTGTCTCTTGAATTTCCGGTCATCTCTAAATCCTTCTCTTCGTTTCGCGCGCGCGCGCGCACCGTATATCAACGGTATTTACTGTTGCGGGTAATGAAAATGTTTCGGTTAGCGTGGACCGTGGCGATAGTTCTCGGCGCGATTTAATCGATGCTCCGTTAGGAGAATTTAGTAGGCAACTTTGAACTCGTGAATCCGGGACGAATGCGTAATAAACGTTCGTCGGGAAGGTTGGAAACGGTCTGCGATGTTTAGAGCTCGATTGTTGCGTTAGAATCGCATTCTACGGCGGGCGCCATCTGTAAATCTTTCGTCTGGCTTGGATTACGCTTTCAGATGATCTACCGTGCGATAAAAATGCTGGAGTAAATGTAATTTGTAGACATTAACGACCAGAATTCATTAACGTCCCGCTAACTGATTTCCCCTCACGGTTCCCGACGAAATCTCTGATCAACCCTTCGCTCGTGGAATTTTTTAATCGACAACTTTACACTACAACAAAATCAATTTCATAGATCCTCTAGAACTTTTAAAGGGCTCACTCCCCAAATCTGTGCGGCAGATATAATCTGGAGCTTTATATTTTCACAGTAACAGTCTTTCAAATTGTATAGTTCCACTTTCCAATGACTTTGTGTTTCCACGGTAACTTGTTATTTCTAAACAGTCAACTTCTACGCGCAACAAGTCACTAAAATCTCAACACCCATCTGAAATGACCAGTTTCTTCACTGACAAGATCCAGGCAGCCGTTCTGCTGTAACCAACTGTCAATCGAAATCATCCTAACAGTCAAGAAAACCGGTCCAACAGTCGATAAACATTCTAACAAGCCAACGAATCGAATCCCGTCGTTCCATCGAAATCAACGTGCACAAAGCGCGAAGAACTGCTTCGGCTAGTAAAAGCACACTTTGAGGAAGAGATCGGGCACATCCTTATTGCTCGGTGTATAGTCAAGAGAGAGAGAGAGAGAGAGAGAGAGAGAGAGAGAGAGAGAGAGAGAGAGTAAACGATCGGTTAAACACGGCAGACGGCGAGATCGCGTACGAGAGGGAACAGATAGACGCAAATAGGCGAGAGAAGAGAGGCTTCCGACCGGCGAATGCATTTGACTTTCAAACGGTTGGAATTATATCCGAATTCATAGATCCGGTGGCCAGACGACGGTTTACCCCCAGTTCCTTTCGATCTTCGATCATCACGCACGCAAATTCATTGAGAACGTCTTTAACCATTTCGTCCAATTGTTTTTACAACGACGAGACTACCGAAGGCCAAGAAGAGTGGTTAATTGGTCTGAGATGAAGAAAAAGAGGTTCTTTCGTTCGAAGTGCCCTAATCAACACGACACTAAGGACCTAAACACTTGGATCTTATGTCAACAAAAAGGTTAACTCTTGAGTGGCACCATGTTCAGTCAGAAATATCAAACTGGGGTCCTAAAATTCCGTAAACATTTACTAAGATTGTTTCAGGCGTGTAATTTATGACTAAATAACCGAAATGTTCCAAAGAAGTTGAGATAACTTTGTATTTGCAATTGTGCAATACTTACAATAGTAAAAATATTACTGTATAGAAATTTTGTTGAGGTCGTGGGTACTATTTCAGGATCAAACTGCAAATTTTGGACATTTATGAAAACAATGGGTGGATCAAATATGAAATTGAAGAATTTGCTATTTAGAGACGAAATGCCTATTTGTTTCCTGTGTCTTGCTATCGATAGAGAAAATATTTTGTTTCGCATTAAGATTCACAATGTACCGATTAGTATTTACGTACACTTCAGAAATCATTTTTTTCCGGCAGCCCTACCGACAACACGAGCTTTCTTCTACAATTTTTTATGCCCGGGTTTTTGCGGGACTCACGGCATAGTTTGGACAATTTCTTTCACGCGACTATGCTCTTCTTTTTTGCCGGAGTGCTCGGCCTCGCCACGGCGCACGGCGATAGGTAAAAAAAAAAATGGTTTAGACAAACACGGAGCCCGAGTTTTTGCCGTAGAAAACGTTTTTTCTTCGTGGAAAAACTTGTCTCGGTGATCTAGAGGGCCCGTTCTTTGAAGAATCGGAACTAGTGAATGGAAACATAGTGACTTCTAGTCCCCGACTAGTCCCTGACTGGCGAATCTAGAGAGCTTTTTTCGGAACTATCAATTGCTCCATTGTGGCAGATCGATGCTGAATATTAATGCTAAAGATTGACACTGCTGGCAAGAATGGTTAATTATTTAACCGTGCCAATTTTTTATTCGCGTTATCGACTAGTTGTTTACGGTATGAATAGGCCGTTTGTTCGACAGCCTTCGTCGCTTCGTTATTATCTTTGCTGAGCTAGTCATCGGACCACCGCGATCACGTCAACCCTTTTGCTAATTATCTAAATGTTCCGCGATACGTGATTCTAATAAATCAGGAGTATCTGCTGCTTCATTTTGTGTTACGAATATAAGTCAATGTAACCCTCAACACGTCGATTTCCGCCTGAATTTGCCGCATATTACACAAGTCTTATTAATAATTATTATTAGTTTATCTCAGAACAAATAAACTGATATTCGATTACATCAACTGCAAGAAACAAGAACCAAGTAGACATTTCTTTCCTTTTTAAGTAAGCTAGAAATAAATTCGGTAAGCGGAAATTCGATTTCATGCCTAACACGAGCCCGCGGAAGGCCAATCAACCGGTCGGACCATTATTTACCGGAGTCTGGCGACCAGAGCATAGGTACCGATTGATTCCGTTCGCGGCGAGCATGATCGATGTCACAGCGAGTGCATCCATCACGGTGTTCCCCGTTCCCCGTTCCCCGAGACCCGTTTCACCGATTCTGCGTGAAACCGGCGGCGTAGACGGTAGTAGAATCGCTAGAGAGGACTCACCTGTAGATTTGGCGATCCCCGGAAAGAGAACTGTGACATTGTGTGTCGGCCACTCAGGGCCGTGATGGTCGGGCACCGCTACGCGATCATGGTATTGCACCGTGCATCCGTGTATCTTACTCTCACCAAGTCTCACTTCAAGGTATATAGATCACTGTCGCTGGGGCTATACGATTAATTCCACTGTGCTCACAAGTACGAAACGAGATAGAACCGCGCCGAGGTTTCTCTATGTCAAGTTTCAAAACGACCGTGTTTCCGGTGGACTATCAAAGCGAAAATTCAGCTATGATCACCGGAGAGAGGAGAGCAGCACTGCGTGAACTCGCGTTTTATTGCACCGTCTAAGGCTCGAAGACCGTCGACCCTGAAGAGGTAGTCTCCGGGGCTTGTACACACTTGGATTGCACTGTCACAGACTCGAGGCGCGGGGGCACAAAGGCACACAGCGACCAGTTTTCCGATCGGCAACCGCAACGTGGTCGGACGATGACGACGATGACACTGTCTGCCGCAGCGACCGGCTCGCGACTAACAGAGCACACGCGGCTAGGCCCGATGACAACCGTACTGTCGTCAACTATGTCGCAAGCTGACTTCGCCGAAGCCCGTTGCTCCTCCGGTTGGCACCGATCGAAACCGATTTCCGGTGTTGTCCAGGTGCCGTGTCGAGTCACGAGGTACGGGGCTTGGCGCGCGCGAACCGATCCACCAGCAAGAAAAAAGAAACGAAAAATTGAAAAAGGCTACCCTCCTCCGCAAAGGTAGCAGCCACGAGGGGAGAGGTCGTCACGATCGAACGATCTTTCTCTTTAGCCGCGAAAACTCTCGGTCGGCGTTGATCCGATCGACGCGCCAGCTATGATCGGTCGCGACTATCCTCCGAATCGTCGTTTCTTTTCGACGGAATCCAGTCCTCCGCCGAGCGGATAGGAAGGCGGAGGTACGCGGGTGCCGAGAGCGCCGAGGAGGAGAGGAGAGGAGAGGCTCAGACGGAGCGAGCGAGAGCTCCGGACTGGATAGAGGGAGGAGCGAGCGAGAGAGGAAGCACCGGAGGGACGGACAGTCAGCCGGGTAACGAGAGATAGAGAGGGAGAGAGCGGTAGGTCGAGAACTCGAGCGATGGTGACGGAGAGACGACTCGTGAAAAAGGAAAGCCGAGGATCGACTTGTTCTCGCGCGCACAACGCTTTCTTTTTTCCTCCGAAAGCTTGTACGTCTTCCCTCCTACTTCTTCTTCTTCTTCTACCTCCTCTTCCTCTTCTTCTTCTTCTTCTTCTTGTTCTGCCACGCACCGTGTGGATCGCTGTTCGCACCTCGAGCGATCACGACCCAGTATATCCTGCTTGTCTTCTTTCTCTGGACGATTGAAAATCGAGGGATCCCAGCTGGGCTCCTAGACCGACGGGGAGCCGAATCGTCCCGCCCCTTCGAGCGGCGGTGCGCACTCTTTAAACGAGCAGACGCCGAGAAACTGGCGCGGATGTTGCGCGCGTAACGCCTGCACGCTTCTGTCCTCTTGGTGGTCGTCGAGCGTGTGCGTCCACATGTATACGAGCGTGTTCACTCGGTGGGGACAAACGTATGGGTACCGTACACGGTTTTGATTCTTCGCCCCGAGGGATTGGATGCACCCGGTTTTTCAGGTACGTTTTTAATCCGTTCTCGATTAAGGATGATCCACTCGCGCACACGTATTGTATTTACAAATCGTCACTGGCTACCGATCGACCACCGAACACGAATAGATGTTGTTGCATAGGACACGGCCGGCACCGATCCCCGGATGGGCAGCAGGTCGCGGCCTCCGTCGTAAGGACCGAACGACCAGATCCTAGTCCGTAAGTTCTGGTATCCTCGTTCCGCGAGATGACGGTTGATCGCGCGGTGTAGGAGGAGGCACGGCAGCGGTACAGTGACGGTGGCGCTGGGCGATAACGATGGTAGTGTGCCGATGGTGGTGGTGGTAGTGACGAGAAACGGTCGGCTCGACGGTGGTGGTGGCAGAGTCGTCGCCGTAGTTCTTTTCCTTCCATGGAAAGGGGGACGATTTTTGCGAGATGGTTTGCCCTCGGCGAGACGGGTGGGAGGGTCCAGGCCGGCACGCCGCGCGCGGTGGTGGGGGTGCTGGTGCCACCTCTGCTGGTGGCTGATGATGCCACTGCCGCCGGCAGCCACGGCACCTCTAGCCCACGCGAATTCGTCGTAACAGCGCGTTGATGATTCCGCTCTCTCTTGCTGCTCCGTAGGCCGCGGCGAACCGAGGAGAAACCGCGCGCACACGGTTTGTGTCTCTCGATTTTACTCTGCCAGGCTTCCTCTTGTTTCGTAGCGTTTCGTTTCGTCTCGGCAGAGTCAGGTCGCCGGCATCTCCGTAGATCGAGCACACGGAGCCGTACGCCGGCGGTTAGCGTCGGCAAACGCGACAATAAAATATGGTGAGTCGCCCGTGGGGCCAGCTAACGCGCTCCCTGCCTACCCCCTCTCGCATTCGAGTTCCGTCTCTTTCCCTCCTTTTCGCCTCTTTCCGTTTCACCGTCTCGCTCCCGCCCACAGCCCGGCCGATCCGCCTCTCTCCGTCGCCCCAATGGGCCGCGTACCTCGTGACGCCCCACCGTCGATGCTTTCTTCCCTCTTCGTTCGGCTTTCGTTTTGGTGGAGGGGATGGGTGCTAGCTCGCTGAGCCAGAGGGGGCGCAACCGACCGAGATGCTGCCGTTGCCACCGTGTGTATTCGCTCTGGTGGGGTCAAGGGAGAGAGCGAGAGGCTTGGCCGCGTCAAGAGGGGGCCAGAAGAGGAGGCAGAAACTACACGACAATTTTAGTTCGATAGATCCCGAAGTTTAGCCTCGGCGGCGCTGCTTTACTTGCCGCTGACTTCTTCCCGGTAGTTTGTTCGCTTGCCCTCTCTACCGTCCCCTGTTCGCTTCTCCACCTCTTTCTTCGACACGACCGCACACACTCTGACGTCTCCCCACCAACGAACGATTTCCCACTACTCTCTTTCTTTCTCTTTCTCTCTCTTCTCCACCTCCTCCTCCTACTACTACTACTACTACTGCTGCCACTACTACTACTTCGCCGGCGACGATCGTCAACTACTACTTCGTACCCCCACCTCCCAAGATCCACCTCCTTGCTCCACACACAACGCGACACTTGACTACACAACCTCTGTCTCTCCTTCTCCTTTCTCACTCTGTCTCTCTCTCTCTCCCCTTCTCTCTCTCTCTCTCTCTCTTTCTCTCTACCTGATCTCGCCACCGTAACCTGTCTCGCTCCGATTCACCGGCCCAACAACGTCTTTCTCGCTCGGACTCTCGCGAAGCGGAACGCACGATCGCCGTCCGACGAACGTATTACACGGGCACGTTTACGCGGGACGAACGCGTACCGGAAATTTAATGCGTGGATGACGCGTGGCCGTCCCATCACGCGCCGCGATTATCATCGATGTTCACGGGAAGTCGCCGGCGACGAACACCTACTACTCGCGCGCCTTTGTTCGCCGGGCTTCTTCGAGATTCTCGTTGGGTTTCGTTGTTCCGACAAACGAGAGAACGAAAGAAAAAATACAAAACAAAAGGAAACCGATCGGCCAACAACAACAACGTCGACCCGGAACAATATACCGCCGCGCCGGGGCGAGAAAAATCTGGTCGAGCAAGATCGAGCGGTGGCCCGCGATTGCAGCAACGTGCCGGCGATCACTAACAATATACAAGCTGACAACGGTCGTCGATCCGCGCCGCGACGGTTACGAACCACGGCGACAACGACGACGACGCCGACGACAACGGGAGACGACTTTCGGGGCCGTGGCGACGCGAAAGTGTGTTTTGCGCAGTTCTTTCAAGGGAACTCGCCTCCTCGCGCTTACTTGTCGCCCTCCTGGCGCGAGAGCCGATCAAAGGGGCGGGTAGGGGCGGCTGTAGGTGGTGGGTCGCGAGCACGAACGGTTCGCGGGGGAGGACGACCCGCTGGGAGTGGTGGGAGCCGTGCAAAAGGGGACACAGAAGTCCGCGGGGTTGGATAAAAAGGCGCGCCGACATTTTTCGCCGGCCGGCGCGTTGCGGATCGTCGCCGATATTCGCGCATCTACCACCCTCTACCGGCGGGCAAAACCGTCGACGACGATATTTTAGCCGTTTCGCGGTGAGAGCCGCGGCGCGGATCGCCCGTTTACCCCTCGCTCGTTAGACGCTCGCCAGTGTGTACAGGCGGTGTGTGCCGCTTCGGAGATACCGGCGAAACGAAACGGGCTAGAGAGCGAGAGGGGGTGAGAGAAAGAGCGACGGCCCGCGGAGCAGGATAAATCGTCCCCTTCCACACTTCTTTCGTGTCCCCTCCCGCGAGCCGCGGTGGGTGCGGAGCTCGGCTTTTTTCCCCTCCGTGGGCGCGGACTAATCTTGCCCCGCCCCTGCCACCTTTCCCGGTAGCCCCCTCCCCGTCCCGGCGCGTCGCGTCGCCTCGTCTCGCACCGAGCTTCCTCTCACACCACCACCGTGGCCCGGTGTTCGTGCCGCTCTGCCGCTCTCTGCCTTTCTCGTCACCCCGCAGTGTGCGCGGCACGTTGAGCTACTGCTTCGCGCTCTTGCTCGCCACGGAGGGCGACGTTGGCCTAGAGGAGACCGTCGCGGGACGAGGAGCCGACTCCGCGACGAAACGAGACGGGAACATACGGCGGAGGCACACCGAGATGTGAAACATTAGTGTACCGTTTGTTAACACCGCGGTCTACACACAGAGCCGCGCGCAACTCGCTCTCTCCTCCCGCCCGCCCCCCGGTGCCTCCTCGCGCACACCCCCAGTCGCCTCCCCGCCCCACTCCACCCCGATTTCAAGAGGCCGCTGCTATGCGTGTATGCTTTGTAAGCTGAGCGCGAAGGTGTATGGGTCGCGGATACACGCGAGTGTCATTCCAGTGTGTGCAACGTCGTGGCACTTTCGCCCTCCTCCTCTTCCTCCCGAATCTCGTCTCTCTCGCTCACTCCGTTTCCCCCGGCCCCTCCTTCCTCCTCTTCGTCTTCGTCTTCGTCGAGGATCTCCACCCTCCGGCTCCTCGACTCCACCTTAAAACCTCCCCTTCCCCGGCCGGCTTGCTCGCTCGCTCGCGCCTTCTATCCCCCTACGGTCTCGGTGACTTTCCGAGAATGCGACACCGAATTTGTCGACGGCACAGAGAACGTCGACGTTCCGCTACGACTACGCCCAGGCTAAGCCGCTGACCGATGTCGTCGCACATCGATTTCGGATTTCCCGTCGGGGCCCGTCTGTGCGTGTGTTTAACCAGGATCAACGGTGCGTCGCCGGGATCGGGGATCGAGCCGCAGACAGTGGGAGAACGGACGTCGCAGTCCCTTTTCTCTTGACACCGATTCGATGCGGTGCACCGAACACGGACACAACAGTGCACGCGTGAAACATTTTCTTTTCCTCGTAGAAACACGCAACCCCCGTTGTCTCCTTCTCTCGACGGAACCACGTGTGCCGCGTTACATTGCAATTATTCATCGTGCCGATTCGGGGAAAACCGATACTCTCAGTGCGCGTCGATATCGCGATCTCCGGGTGACGATTCGGCTAGAGGGCGAGTCTTCTATTTTGCGGTGCGCGTGTTTTATTATGATTGTGACCTATAGTCGGTGTCGGGTGCTCGGCTTTGAATCACTAATGCCCGTGGATCAACCAGCGCGTTTAGCTGTAGTGAGACGCGACGAGACGGTTAACTGTAGCGCGAGACAAGGCATTAGCATGTTAATGCCGCCCTTGCTCTCTGTAGCTTATAGTATCCTGCGCCCGGTACATCTCGATTCACGTTAAATGCATTCGCCGCACGCATTGTTACGCTTCCGCTAATGGTCCGCGGCTCGCCGGGAATTCGAATTCCAATCGCTGGAAAGATGATAGATCGTGTCTTTCGACTGTTCGCGATCCCTCGAGTGCTTGATTGTTTTTTCTTTTTGATTTTTCGAGCGAACTGTGTATTCAGAACTAGACCTGAACGTTGTTTGCCAACCTCCGATAGAAGCGATAAATTTTTAAATGGAGCTTTTTTGGTAACATTCTTACAGTACAATTTTTTATGAATTAAAGATCATAATTAACCGCGATGATAGGTCCGCGTTGGCTCGAGTTTTTGTCTCCTGCGAACTGTGTGCATTGTTTACGGAGATGATCTCGATCTTCGATTACCGAGCTCCGATAGGTAGAGGCGATAAGTTGTTTACAATCAATAATGGAGTTTTCAAGTAACGTTGTTCCTGGTCAGATTTTCGTGAACGAAAGATCATAATTCATTGTTAATCGCGATTTGATTGATAGATTGTTACTCTTGATTGCTGAGTGACACGTTGAAGAGGTATATTTGATTGATCGAGTGTCTCATGTCTTTGTGCATTCGATATTTCACCCCCTGTGGACGAAAGCTTTTTATGTTGCATTTTTCGATGGATTGTATCAAGATTAGATACCGAAGAGATAAATTGACGGAAAGATTTTTAACGATGACGATGTGTTCATCAAACCAGTTCGTTCGCAAAGGGTTAATTCTGTTAGATCGTACTCCTAAATTAAGATACTTTAATGAGTGATTACATCGATAAATGATTACATGATTTATGTTCTAGCTTCGAAATAACAGATCAAACGTGGATTTAACTTTGCAGATGGCACAAAGAAAGCGAGTTTCTCGGAAACAAGAGCTGCAAACCTTGAACACAGTGTTTTGTTAGACAAACTTGCTTAATCTTATTCAGTTTTGGAGTCTGAATCCTGAACTTGTTTCTGGAGTCTCTGAACGCTTCGATAATTGTCTTTTAAAGTAGCCAGACAATTATCGAAGAATTTTTAGTAAGTATTAAAACCCTTTCCGAGAAGATATTAATCGTTACGCATTCGATTTTATAAAGTTCAAACTAGTATAATAATAGAGGGTGAAAATTAAGGATCCTGAAGATCATCAAATTTGAAAGTTTTCTCTGAAAGGACTTGTTTTCACCAAGAGCTCCGTACATCGGCACTGATTTATAAATAGACTCGATCTTTTGTAATATTTTTAACACATTGATGAAATTTTGACCTGCTCGGTGAACGAATAAAATTCATATTAAACATCCTGTAAAAATTTATACAATAATTTATTAATTATATAGTATTAATTTATTTAGCTGTTGTTCAAACGTCATCACAGCGATTTGTATTTTGTGGCGGTTCAATCGTCATATAATCAGCTTCTTTGTATAATTATCATACAATGAGGTACCTTTGTTCCTTCGTTACAAATTGATGTTCATTCATCAGTCTTCCGGTCCGTTTTTTCGTTTAAACCAATCTCAGATTTTGAGTACAAGCTATAAGTTCTAGAATGTAAGCTTTTACCAATGACAAAATCTTATAGAAATTACGATTTGCAAGCAGCTTAAGCGTTCATTCATTGAACAGGTCCCATATTTGGAAACGATTCAACGATGACCAGCGTAGAATCGTCCGAAAGTCTGCACGGATGTTGAAACACAATCGCGAAACGGTTATCGCGTCCTCGATCGGCGAATATCCCCGGGACGCCGCGAAAAAAAGGCGAGATTCTCACGTGGATCTGTTAGCGGGCCGCGTACAATGCGTCGGTGTACATGCGTCTATCACGGAGCACGTGAAAACTGTCACGTTGGTAACCTGTAATTACAGATCGCGAGCGATAGGTAAAAGGCGCACGTAACTGCCGAGTGAAAGTTCATCCGACGCTTAACCGGCGTTCGGCTCATCGTCCGTTGAACCCGTAATTATTCGCACGATACGCGGCCACGCGTGCGCGTTCTTCCGTGTAATTCTTTCTCTCTCTCCCTCTTTTTTTTTGAAATTTTAATCAGACGGCCCGGAGATCGCGAATCGGTGGAATTACCCCGCGGGACACTATCTGATTCGCGGCACGTAATTCGATTTGCATGTATCCCGCCGCTAAACACTGTCCTCTCCGGCCAATCGCGAAACATCGGCGAGATCGAATCGGCGGATTCGAGGTAGAACTTGAATTCTGAATTCCGGCAGCTTTAAATGGGTCGCGATAGCGTTCTGAGATATATAGGTACGTGTATACTGGTTTAGGTCGGATAAATATGATTTGATTGCCGCGTGTTGCGAATTTTATGTGTAATGATTAGACCGCGGATTTTATGCGTGGGGACATTGCATAAATTTTATGCGGAGACATTTCAAGGATCTACGAATCTTACGATATTACGGCCTCCTCGTTAAAATGATTGGAAAAAGAAATAGATTTCTATGTAGCTCCAGTATCCTGCGATTAATGGAGGAGATTTTTGTTTTGCATAAAAATCCGCGGTAATGATACCGCTCGTTATATAAAACTCGGAAACACGAGGAAATTAATAAAGTTTATGTAGGCTTGCACCTTGATCGATACTGGACTGGTTTCTCAATCGTTGTGAGATAATTTTATGGTTTTAACTTTTGTTGATTGGTTTATGAACATACACTGTTGCAGCAACATTCGCGATTCACCGATGAGATGTTGCTTTTTGCTGGATACTAAAGATTTAATCTTAATGACACACACCATGTTTTTTGGTACTTTTAGTGTACGAGCAAAGCGAATAGAGCATTATACGATTATCCTGTATCTTTCAGATAAATACCGTCCTTTGTAATGTGAAACTTGAGTATGACAGCTAGGTTTCAACGAATTATCATCACACCCCTTCCACGTTCTCCCCTATCAAAACAATCGTCGAGTTAACAAGACGCAACCAAAATTTACGAACCAATATACGAGCCTCCTGTTTCCCCTAGACGAATAATACACACTGTAACGTGAAGCTTGAATAAAAAAATTAAAGCTAGGTCTCAATGAATCACCAACATCTTCATTCCCCCAAGATGATCATCAGATCAATAATATGTGTACAAGTTTCCTGTATTGCCAATAGAAAAACGTCCTCAACAAGATACAGCCTGAATAAAAAAATCACAAGGTCTCAACAAACCTCCAACGACTTCAGCCTCAAAAAGCTTATCATCGGATCAGGTCAATAATACCTAAGCAAAAATTCATAGAAAAACGAGTATGCATCCATCGATAAAAAATATCCTCTTTAAATCCAAACATGATAAAAAGAATCACAGCTAGATCCCATTAAATCTTCAACCCCTACCGAGGCTCAACGGTGATTCAACCTACCAAAATACAAAGCTCAACTCGTCTAGTCGATTTTCCAACACCTTGAAGACGAGCGTAGTCCACTCGCGATCAGCACCCTCCAGCGAACCGAGGCGTGTAGCTCTGAACCGAGGGCCGAAATCCTAACTAGATCTCAATGAATCACTGGGCAACCCGACGTAGAGGATCTCTTCGGGTTCGGTCGGATAGCCATGTAAGCAAGATTCGCCTTAAATCCGAGACAGTGCTGGCGAACGAATTGCCGGCTCGCCGGGCGGTGTAAAATCGAAGGCAAAGGCAAAGGCAAAGGCAAAGGCGACGGAGAGACGGTTAGGTTCGGGGTTTCGTGCGCAAGATCGACGGTCAACAAGCTCGTCGGGGCGAGATGCGACCGGGTCCGAAGTGCCCGGCGACCAGTCACGGACAAGGTCGACGAAAGCTGCTGGCACAGGTGGCAGCACGACTCGACAAAGGACGGTTGCAGACCCTCCTCGTTGGCACCGTGTTGCCTTTTGCCCAAAGCAGGGATGGGATCGTTGGAGGGGGAAGAAGGGGCGGCGGGGGGGGGGAGGGGGATGTGGCAGGATCCAGGTGGTGGGGAGCTTTCCCTTTCCCAGTTTCCCTTTCCAGCGACCACCCCTCCGACGCTCGTCCCCCTCGCACCTGGAACCTCGGGGAAGGGGTGGGGTACACTTTCCACAATGTGTGCAGCAACGGTTGTCACCGTGTTGAATACCCGCACTTCGACAGGTTCTGCGAGTGAGACGTTTCTAACGCTGGCCTCCCGGTGCAACGAGGAAAGAATCACCCGCGGGTTCACCGTGCACTCGGTAGAGTGCGCGCCCGATGCACTTTTCAATCCGATGTTGCATCTTCCCCGGAACCGCCGCAGCCATCCGCCGAACGGATATTGCACCCTTTCGCTCGCGAAATCTGTTTCGACGATTGATGCTCTTTTCTGGGCGATCGAGATTGCTTATTTAGGCTATCGGGTCGATCGGTGCTCTAGGGTCTTCTAATTGCACTGCAGCGAATGCACCTTGATCGCTCGGACTGCCGAGCTTTATGCAAATCTATATTTTTGTAGGTAAGGTGCAAGGCAATACAGATCGAAGGGAGATTGCTTCAGGTGCTTCTGCTTCGTGTCCTATGCATTTTTGAAAATTCAAAATGTTCCGGTAGTGTTCAAGTTGGTTCAACGATCGATTACAAGCTCTTTTCTACTTTTTAAAATTAAAAACGAATAGTACATCTCTCATGTTGTCCTATCTCGTTTGAAATAAATACAAGAGATATAAAAATATATATGTTTTTAATTCATAGTTAATAAATAGGTATAGCTGTTCAAGTTCCTTTGATCGAAGCTCAGACAAATGTGAGCAATACTCGTCGTTGAAGATGGCGCCCTTTTTTTTTAAATCTAGGAAGCATTGTACATAGAATCTATCTACTCCAGAACATTAACGAGCATAATAACGGAATTAATCGGAATAATTAAAGCCTTCGAAAGTGTAAGAACCACGCAAACTTGCTTCCACTCGACCACCAAGCACGACGAAACCCTTTCATCGGGGTGCGAAACTTCGCGGGCGGTTTTCTCGCGGGCGACGACTGTTTGTCCATCAAGGTATCAGAGAGGCGGACCCCACGGACGTCGCTCATAAATCAAGACGTTAGGCTAAAGTCGACGCGGGGCAACCGGGGAAAGCCCATGGTGTGGAAGGCAGAGCGAAGTGTGCTACTTCCATAAGGGAAGTGGATGAGGAGAGGGGCCCGGGTATAAACTTGAGTGATTAATCTTGCCGGATTGATAACGCTCTCTCGCTCGCCCCCGTCGGCCGTGTGCCCTCCCTGCCACCCATAAATTACGTTATAAGGAGGCCCGGGGGATAATTAATACCCCACCAGGCCGTACATAAGCACGCCGTTGTTGCGCCCTGGTTGACACAAGGTGATCTGCAACGGCAGCCATTGTCCTTAACCAGCTCACCATGAAATCCATCGCCCCGGAATCCGAGGCGGATTGCGCGATCTTGCGCGCCGACAGATATCCCGAGTCATTGCCGCTACTTATTACAGCGGCCGACACGCCGCCGGCCAATGTTCGGGTTATTAATGAGACAGCAATTACTTCGACGTCGATTGTGCCCGACCCTGACCGGACCGGACCCGATGATGTTGTACCTCCCGAGATAAATGGGCCGCGAACGATTAATCTCGCGATCATAAACCGACGTCGCGGAAAAGACTCCAACAATTAGCCCCTTGTTGATAACAATCTTCGGCGGTGTCCTTTGATGCGCTAGAAAAATTTCCAAGCTGCTGCAGCACGCTCGAAGACCACGAAGAAATCAAAGACAACACGGAAAAAGGAGGCAAGATGATTCAGAAAATTTTCAAGGCAGAAGGAGACACAGAATTACAGATACAATGGATAGAGAGTAATAAAATGGGTGAAAGAACAAAGAACAGAAACTATACGAAATCATTCCAGTGCTCGAGGTACCACTTCGTTCATAATAAGTTTCTGTTCGACTACAACGTTTCCATTTCTAGAAAATCATTGTGCTTTATCGTTGACAAAACAATTACACGATAGAACAAGATCTAGAACATGTACGAAATCGTTCAAGCCAGAACATTCCACGATACTAGATCGCGAGAAATCGTTGTAAGAACATACATCCACGTGCGAATCTTTCCAAGTGTCCGAGATCCATCGATACGAAATTAATATCGATATATGACGAATAGCAATTTATCTCGGCAGATAATCGGGTCAAGAACGTCCACGATTTCGTAATCGGTTTCCCCGGGACTAACGTATAATATATGTTACGATTTTCCTCGGTTTTATCTGGATGAAGTTGCAGTCGGAGGTTGCACGCGTTCGTGCCGATAACGTTTTTCACGCAACATATGCTCGGGAGCCATTATCTCCGGGAATCTCTTGTTGCTGGAACGTGCGGGACGGTTTTTCGTCGGCCATTCGCCGATCCCGTTTCAGCAACACTTTTTCAGCGTCACTCGTACAAATATGTCGTAGCTGATAAGGGCCGGTTCGAACGAGTGGCTGAAGCGTCACGATCACCGGAACCATCGACGATCGTTGCCGTTATCGACGGCGGACGGAGTGCACGTCCATGTTTCGACGCAGATCAAACAACGAATCGACCGATACGCGATATCTTCAAAGGATTTCGGCCGACCCTTTGTCAGCCTATCGCTGATAAATCGGAAATCTCGTCCGAGCAAATATGTCCGCGTAACAGACGAGTCACGGGGTCGTGCTAGGTGTGGACGGATAAGTGACAATTGCGAATTGTTGCCTTTCAACTCTACCGACTTAATGCATACAACGTTCTCCTACGAGGTTTCCAATAATGCGCAGAATGGTAATCCGAAACTCTCGATATTTAATTGTTCCTATTAATGCTTTAAACGGTTGACGTTCCATATATTAAAATATGAACTTCGACACGTATTCCAGAATATTTTTTTAATTCTTGATTGCTGTGTTCGCTAACAATTGGAATTCCCCAGCTAACTAACTCGAAATTGTATTTGACAAACGATAGTGAAGGTGACTGTGCATATTTCCTAAAGACTAGTCATAATTGAAACTTTTGAGTGAAGCGCGATAACGTACAGGGTGTTAAGAAAATCAAACGTTTTTGGGGCATAATAATTTTTTATTTACCAAGGCTCTCTTTGCTCGGTATGCCCGAAGAGTTCGGATTTTCTTCTCTGCCAAGCACATCGAAAATCGCAGATCCGAAAGAGCGGCGCCTCGATCGGACTTGAAGTCGAGGTCCTCTGATCTCCGCCGAGCGTTTTCAGGAGGATCGTTAAGCTGTCCAATCATCACGCAACAATTACCAAGATCCTCGCGGACACGCCGCGTCCGGCGAGAGCTTTTGTACGCGCGGTCCCGTCGACCCTTTGTTCCAAGGCTCTCGAACTGTCCCGACAATTTAAAGCGGAAGGGCGACGAGGGACACCGGGGACGGATTTATGAATCGGTCGATCGACTTTCTGGCAGATGATCGCCGGACGAAGCGGCTCCTTCTTCAGATGATCGCGGGGGTTGGCCGGCTTGGAACAAAGGAGAGAGGGAGGAGGGGCGTCGGAGAGGGTTGGGAATCTCACGCTTCGTTTAATTAATGAACGCCGGCGTCGTTCTCCTCTCCCGTCTCTTTTTCTCTTTCTTTCTCTCTCTCTCTCTCTCTCTCTCTCTCTCTCTCTCTCTGTCTCTTCGAGTCCACCTCTCCGCTTCGGAAGGTCTAGTCGTGGATCCTTCTCACGATTACACGCGCATCCAGCATGTGGATACAACGATCACGCTGTTTATGGACCACTCAGCTCCGGCGAGGATGTATGGGGTTGGAGCTGAACACGAACGAATCCAACGGTGGGGTTTCTACCGCGAGGAATCTTTCATGTTGCCGCTGCTGCTCGCATGCTAGCCCGCCTTTATTCCCGGCACATGGACGCCGATCACGCTGATTGGGTGCATCCGAGACTTCTGGCCACCGGGCTTTACCCACATTCGGCGATATTAGTCCTCCGACGATCCTTTGTTAAGTGGCTCCATTCGTTACCTGAGAATCTTCCCCGTTTTTATCCCCCTCGGTGATAGACTCCGAGGCTTCATGCAAAATCACGGTCTCCGAAGAATATCACAGTTTGCTGGATTTTATCTTTCGTGGTCAGAGATAGACTCAGAGTGCCTATGCAAGGTCATATATTCGATTGTTTCTCGAAAAGTGGAACGAAGCGAAAAATTCTTGCACAAGGATTTCCTGTGGCAACGAGGAAACAAAAATATTCTGAAGTTTATAAAATTGGGCAAGTTTGTGCAATAAAATATAGGTAAGTTCTCTGAAGTCCCTTCTACAAGCTGTTCTAAAATAAAACAAAAATTTGCACAAAGTTCAACTATAAACTTGAACCAGCCCCCCAACAAAGTTGCAAGTGTCTACCATGTAGCTTCGAAATTCGAGTGTGTCGGGTCGATTCATCATTTACCAGGGACAGGCTCTACTTTCTTCCGAATTTGTTCGATCCGTCCGACTGATGGATCGCGACTCCCCGGCTGATTGACAAGCCCGTGGATCCCGAACGATCGTATTCCTCCGCGAACTGGTCCGGGAGACGACCAGGGGGTGGTTTCCCCCCGATTATCGCTCGACAACGTTCGAACGTCGTCCGCTTATCGGCGCGCGTTAAATTATCCCGGCTACACGAAGAGAGAGAGAGAGAGAGAGAGAGAGAGAAAGAGAGAGCTTTCTGAAAATTTCCAGGTGACTCGGGCGCCGATAAGGAGCATGATCGATGCACAGGTATATCTGGCCGGAGACAACGGGAACAGGGACCGTTTCGGGACAGGGACATCATTCCGGGTTGATGATCGACAGGAGATCATCGCCGGAAACGAACGCGAGGGATCGTTGAAACGAGTCTGAAATCTGGCGACGTCCCTTTCGGTTTTAGACTGATTTATCGGGATCGAAGTCGACGAAGCGGAGAACGCGGCATAGATCGAAGAGGAAAAGGGTTGATCAAGGACCAGTGGATTCTCGATAATCGCCAATCGACGCATCCCTTATCTTTGGTACATTGGCAGCTTGATCGGACCATGGTTTTGGACTTCTTACCCCTTTTTCTGACATTTTTAAAATTTTTAAACTGTGTACTCCAAAATGGACAGTAAACCGTATACTGCAAGAAATCATAAGGGGTTTTAGAACTCTTTTTGAGAGCTAACAAAATTTTTCTGCTTGGATCATTTCTTCCAAAAATATTTTTTGCAAAACTTGCTGATATCGTACAAAATTGCATATAAAATAAATAGATATTTATGTGGAATTTGAAACGGTAGAAAGCAGAGCGATACACAGAACAGTATAATGAATATTTACTCGGAATCAATGAAAAATGAATGGGATGAAACCAGGGGGCGCCCGAGGGTTGAAGAAAGATATTTTTAGGGGATGCCGAGTAATTTCGTCCGGAACAGGGGACGATAGGCCAAACAAGTTTGGGAACCTCTGTGCTAAGTGAATCAAACCGTTCGCCGGCGCCGTTATGTCGTTAATGACACTTCGCCGGTACATTGTAATGTTCTGGGGTACGATAACGCGGATCGTACGCGATACCATTCTCGCTGGACATCGCACCCCCGCGATACAGGGATTTGCTGATCTCTTTTTCGTTGTAGTCGGCGACTACGCGTGAACAGTGGCTACACGCGTTTATAGGGAGAACAATAACGCGTTGCTTTATCGGGCCAGGACGTTCGCGGACGTCGTTTCGATGGTAATTATTCCGGGGGGCCATTTTCGCCACCGCTGTTTCGGGGTGGATTGGATTGGATGGTCCTGTAGCGGGATGTATTTTTATTTTTAACCGTGGCCGGCACCTAAATTCAATTTGACAAAGTATTTTATGCAATTTGATATTTTACAGTTTAGCTTAATAAATTCTGCCGTCCTTTAGCAACGCGATAGTAAAACGGATTATTATATCGGCGAAAGGATACGGGAGAATTGCAGGACCACCATGCACGGCAACACGCGATACGATTCGTGTTCTTTATCTCCGATAGAACGAGGAAGATAAAGAATTCGTGTAGTGTAAAAATTAAAGTCTTGTACCTCACTTACACACGATATCATAAACATCTCTGGGAATTCCTCAATCCGAATACTTTTCCGTGTTACTCAGCGTCGTTTCTGCTCCTCTGAGACATTCGTACAAACTGCGCTGCAGTCCTCGCTGTCGGCAACTAATTACCGTCATTTATCGATATCGGAACGATCTGCATTTGCAACGATCCATCTGTCATTTTCAAGTGAACAGACCCCGATATCGACAATAATTTGTCTTTATTAAAATAACAGGAATACTTTGTATACTTATAAACCGGTAACGCTGTACAGCATTTGCATATGGTAGTGAGTGAACCATTGCGCAATTATAATCCATGAATAATAGATTCTTAGAAAATGGACCTTTCTCTTTGCAGAATAACAAAGTACAATCATTTTATGTTAATCCCAGCCTGCTGAACCTAAGAATCGTCTAATAGTTTAAATTATAATTTTTAAAGAAAAAACATTCTTTCTTTGGAAGTCGAATGGAACCAAAAACATGTTACCAACTTTCACGTCTAAAATGGAATATTCTTCCTGGAATATTATACTCTTTCGCTCATCCAAGAGAGAACTAAGAGCGAAGCAACCATAACGAAGCCATCATCATGGAATCAAACGGTACCAAGTCACCGAGGTGTCATTTTGCTCGCGCGCGAGCCGCAGAGACAACCGGTTTATCATTCCGGAGCACTATTAACAATCTGAAAAACCATAAAGGATAACGCAGCGTGTACGCAGCTCTGGCCACAGCAGAACCAAGTACCATAGCCCCATTTCAAGGGCCATTGGTTTATCATTCCCGAGCTGGAGATCTCGGAGGGCCCGTTGTGCAACATCCAACGACTCGGTCGGCATAACCGGCCGCTTAAAGGATACGATAAGCCCGCTTTCAGCGGTGAATTATACATACGCTAATTATTAAAGCGAGAGTTTTATCTGGGCACGCGTGTCTCGCCCTGCGAACAGGAATTAGCGTGTGGGCATTCCCGTAGATCGTGTCGACGGTGACGGAGTCGATTTTCCCTTTCCGATGATACTCTCGAAACGACTTCTTATCGATTCGTCGTTCTCGACAAGTGACGTTTCGTGATCACGAATTATTCGATGGTGATGGCGTGTTTCCCTGTGAATCATGCTGTTGACGCAATATGCTCTAACGTCACAATAGGATGACTTGATTCGTCGATATCGATGGGTGATGTAAGCGCTCTCTCCAATTCCGTGAATTCGATCTTTGGAGATTAAGCTGGAAATTCGTTAAAAAGATGGCAACTCGTGTCTGTTGAAGAATAGCGAGAATGTAGGATTATTTGAGCCGTTTAATGCAAAATTCTGTAGGTCAAAACTTAATAAGTTGGATAATGAGAAATTAGGTAAAAGTTCTAATACAATTATATCGAAGGATGTGTCCATTTGTTCTGCGCAAACTATGCTAAATTCCAAATAAAATGTGACATTTTGGAAGCGAATTCAGCTGAATACCGAATACAATTAGATTTATATTTCAGAATGCTTTTAGTTGAAAGAAAAAATGTTGCTTTAATTCCCCTGCGAGAGCACAGGTGCCATTTTCCACACACAGGTCCCAGTAGAGTAACAAGCATTCTTTGTAAAGGCTTTATGTTTCCTCGATCTCCGGAATTACGAGTGCGATTCGAAGCGGATCGACGGGGTTTCAAAGAAGCGATTCACGCCGGCGTTTATTAAGCCGAATGTTGTGTGTTTAATGTGAACGTTATTGTGGCGAAATGGACCGTACGCACGAACTTCTATCTACGATCCAGAACCGGTTGCCCGGCAGCGTATCCGGGCTGGATCTCTCTTCTCAAATATAATCAAAGCAATTAAATAGATACACCGGCGGGCCGTGTCGATGCATCGGTATCTGGTCGATGAGAGACAGGTGGGCTACCGTACCCCGTTCCACTCGCTATTAAACGGTAATTAAAGGTAATTGCGCGAGTTTGCATCCGCTCGATAACAAAGTAACAATCGCTTCCTGTTGTAAGCTCCGGCTACGTTGGATACGACGCCGTGCATCGGTAAACACAGATCTGCATTTCTATGAAATCTGAACGGATTTTCGCCGGCCGGTCTGATACATTAAACGTTGTAAACTCCGCGACGGGTCCCGTCGACGAGTTTATAAACCAGTTCGTCGCCGATATAATTCGTTTCCTCGGGACGCGACGCGGATCGAATGAAAACTGGAGCGACACGGCGGAATTGATAGCGACAACGGTGATCAGCTTGTAACGAACCGAGAAACGTGCAATTTGCGCCCGAAACAATTTTGCAGCTGAGTGCTTAATGGCGTCTCTCGACTGCGCGTGCCAAGATAACTGGCAATACCAAGCTTAACCCTTGACACTGGTACAATGGAGCCTCTTACGACAAAATTTCTCCACGCTAACTTTCGCTACTGTACTCCACGATAATTGTAAATATCAAGTTTATTTACCTTAGTCTTGAATGGTGTACTTCATAATGTCTGAGAATATTTGTACAGAATTTTAAAAAAGTCCTAGCTTGATACTGTACTCCTCTATCTACCGGGAACCGATTAATATTATTTCCAATAATTGTGTTGTGTGAAATGACTAAATTAGTATGATTTCATGCGATTTTTGGGGGGGTCGGCGGTGAACCTGCTAGGAATATTGGTTCCCACCGGGGCGGGGCCCAGCAATTTCCGAAAACGGTGGTCTCGGCGTCCCGAATATCGTTCCATCGTGGGCAATTAAACGGTCGTCGAGTGTTCCCACGTTTCCCACGTCCTATAAAAATCGGCGAGGGCCCGAGGACTGTCTGCCGGCTCGCGGAAGCATGGTTTCCCATCGAGGTCGAAGTTGGGTTCATCGGCAAAAGCAGGAAGAGCCGCGTTTCTCACGGCGGCTTTCCATAAATCCCGGTTTCGAATCGGCCGCGACTCTCGGCTTGATGCGTTGCCAGATCGGTGGACCCTCGGCGGAGCTATACGATCACAACATGGTAGCGAAGGAGTCCTAGAGGCGAGCAACCCTGGCCCGGGATCAGCCACTCACCACTCCCATCGGCGGAGGCATGGTTTCTCCAGGTGAGTTTTTCTCACCTGGTGCATCGAGGGGTCCGTTCGTCCAACCAGGTGGCGGCTTCGCCTGGGCCCGCGGGCCAATCCCCGGTGATGATCGCCGGTCCAGAGAGCCGAGCCACAGCCTCCTTTCGTTTTCCCTTTCCGTTCAACGGGTCTCCCGGCCTCTGTCGCTCCTCGGAACCCTGTCGTCCGCGTTCACGGTCCTCATTAGTGCCTCCTACCTTCCCCGAGACCGACGAGACGTCGTATCCCAGGTCCTTATATCAACGGCCGCCAAGGAAAAGGGCGACCGTACCCCTCCGGCCCTCCCTGGTCGCCAGTAACGCCCCTTTCTGATACCTGGTCATGTTTCATTATTTTCCCCCGGAATCATTAAGCCGGCCGAGTCATCTCCCTCCTAAGAAGACCGGACTCCCCCCATCGGACCACCTCCCTGCCATAGAGGAGATTAAACGCACACCAGCCACGCTACTCGTAGACACAAACGAACACCGATTCTCTTTTTCTCTCTGTCGTGCTCCCTCTCTCTCTCTCTCTCTCTCTCTCTCTCTGCTCTTTTTTTCAACGACTACCATCCCTACCAGTCGGTCTACGATTTTGTCTCTTTCCCTTCGATGTCTCTTTTCGATCCTCTCTATTGGGTTCACCTGTCTCTCTTTCTGTCGCGCTATCTCTCTCTCTCTCTCTCTCTCTCTCTCTCTCTCTGTCTGTCTGTCTCTCTCTCTTTGTTCAACGGCCAGAGGATTCTCGCTCCATTCATTCCACCACCTCTTCATCCCCCTACTCTTCATCCTCCTCTTCCTCCTCTTTCTAGCGAGCCAACGTTCCTCCTCCACTCCAGCTTTTTAATTCCACACGGTGCAGTGCGGTGCTGCCATCTGCTACTTGCGGGAACTAAGCGTTTTTACGCGTTGCAACACTTGCAACGCTGCATCTACGGTCATTGTGTTCCGCTGCATCGACGCGCCACCGGAGAACGCGAAGAACCGCGGGCGTCTTCGTGAATGGGACGACTTCCGGTTGCGAGAGCGCCGGTTCGATGCGTTTGATGCATCCGTTCATGCGCGAACGTAAGACGCAGGGCTCTGATGGCTTGTTCGATTGATGTATCGATTTGAACTTGAAGGACTCGGGAGTTTTAATTTTGTGGTGATTGCAGTTCTTATGGCAGTTGAGAATGACGAATGAATGGATTGATGCTTTGGGTACTGATAGAAATGAGAAATTGAAAGAGTAATAAATATCATAGATCTCAGACTCTGATGAGAACTGCAAATTACTTCAGATACTGTACAATTGGCACTGCAATTTTGATATCAATTTTAATAATGGAAAAGTCAGGTATGCTGAGCTCTCTAATACATCGACTGTCAGTCATCTATGGATGCCACAGTTCTTTCTTCCAAATTATTTTAGAAAATAACTAAAGAAAACTATTAGCTTTTATTCAATGGTTATGGAGTTGAATTCAGTTATTCAAGACGAATTAAAATAGTTTTTGTGAGGTTTTATTAAGAGTAATTGTTCCGTGTCAGTTCAGAGAAGTTTGAATTTGCATGGGAACGTGTTGGTCATTGGTTTTCTGAAGGAATTTAGGTGAAAGCCCTGCAGCGAGCAAATGATGTAGATCGCAGTGCGGGGTACGGGATGCATAGTTCAGAGACGTTAAATCTGGACAGTTTGAGAGGATCCAGGTAGAAGCTGGTAGATACTGATTAAATTCTGCTCGGTTAATTAGAGTTCTGAAGGCTGGACAGTTTGAGAGGTTCCGGTAGAAGCGGGTAGACGTGCATCGGATATTCTAGTTGATTAATTTATCAGTTGAAATTTTATACCTCGCCGTGTTGAAAGGAAGGTTGCGGGAAAAGACATTGATGGATCTGTGAATAATATTCTTTGGCGAATATTAATTAGCTCGGACATTTTCTGTTTATTAGCAGCAAGAACTGCCTTAATATTTAACATTATTTACTGCTCATTCGATAATTCCTCTCAATGGGAAGAGGGCGATAATTCAGGTGAAATACGAATACTCAAACTTTAATACTCGAGCGAAGTTGACGTTTTCTCGAAACATAATAATACAATAAAATCTGTATTATTACCTGAAAGGTGACACAACATGTCATCGCGGCGACCGTCGAAGATACTCGTGTCCAGTTGATAGCCCACGTTTCCATTCACGATCGGAATAGCTCAGGCAGTTGATCATCGGCGCGCGTTCGTCGGATAATATTCTCGAATTCCTCGGATCGAACGATCGTCGCGAGCACGATCGGGACTCGGCGTCGCTGGGCAAAGCGGATACGAGTGTGCGAATAGGTCATCGAGTGTCTCGCAAGAGGAGAAGCGTCGATTCGCATCGGCAGTAATTCCGAGCGCGACACCGGCTCTCGGCGCGTGCAAAATAGATCAGAGAATCGGAACTCGAGCACGCCACCGGCTGCCATTTCCCTGATAATGAATGCTGAAGCTGCCATTACTCGCTCCCCTACCCCCTCCCCTTCTCTCCCCATCGCCGATAAACGGCTGCTTATCAGCGATAAGTGTGCACCGGTACACGGGGCCGACACCGCTTCGCAGCCGTGATTGCACGATAAAACTGCGCTAATGAACGAGCGATCCCGTTCCTCGCGAATATTTCAGGAGAGATCCCGTGTCGATCGCCTCGGAATAACCCGCGTTTAATTATCGATGACGCGTTTAGATTGAATTTACGAGGGCCGACGCGACGCGACGCCGAGAGACCGATCCGGATCGACGACGCGAAACGCGGAGATCGTGGAAAGTGAAAGGTGACACGATTCGTCGAAGAACGCCGGAATACAGAGACACAGAAAATCGTGTCTCCGGTATTCCAGGCTGGAACGCATCCTCCAATGCATTGGTAATCTTTTTTACAATTAAATTAGCTATCCTCTTGACACAGAGCGTCTACGAATTTTTGTGTCAAGGGAAACTCGAGTTGATGCGATTTTTTTGCTAGAAAACTAGCAACCCTTGGACCACAGGACTTCCATGCACACCTCCACTTAGGTTTTAAGAAGGTCTATGAATTTTTATATAAACAAAAGCTTAGAATCAAATATGCTATGAGTGATCAACCAGGAAAATAAAGTATCCATATAATCGCTACGATTTCTTCGCTATAAAACCCAACTTAATATTCAAGATAATGTTTCAATTTAATATCCAGCGGAACTCGAGTTACTATGACAGCAGTGTAGAAAATACCAATTCGAGATAAAGTCTCGCCTATTGCTTGTTTCAAAATGCCACAAGTCCGTGAATTTTGACAATTTCAAGACGCCGATTTAGAGGCATATTGTCTAGACCGTATTCTTCGAAAAGGCACATAAAATTAATTTTTTGTCAAAGGGTTTGAAGCGCTCGTGGAGGGGGCACGCTGCACGGAGATATATAGTTCAAGCGCGCAGATTTGAACGGCGCGATTGTCAGCACGAACTCGATAATGACAGTACACAGAATGAAACGGTTACGTGCAGAAAAACACTATGTTGCCGCGAGGTGATTGTGGCTGTCGTCAAGAGGCGACGAAAGGTGCGAAGACTCGTTAGGTCGCCGCGCGTCGCAATTTTCGCGATCTTTAACGAACCGAGCCTGTTATTAGGGCATGATCTCCCCGGTTGTTGAGCAGTTTTTATCGTACGGAGGACACAGTCGACAATTTCTTTCGGTTCTGCCCTCAATTAATTCAGCTAGCTCCACTTCGAGCTGTATAATCTCATTAACGCCGATCCCGACAAGCGCGACAATAAATAATTCACAAAATTTATCACGCGTATCGATTCAAAAAGATTTGGTTATGCTTAACGCGATGAACCGTTTGATGGGACGACAGCGTTTTAACGCTTATCTGCCGTCGAACGATTCGCCTTGTAATTTATTCACAATTAAACCACCGTCTTTATGCGTTCATGGTTTATAAAAATGTTGATAACTCGGAAGACCGATCCGTTCAATAAAATTGGGTAGAATGTTTTATTTTTATTGCTCTGGAAGTAACAACGTTTTATGCGTAATATTATAGCTTTCACGACTGTTGCAAGTTCCGTGTTCCCGTTATGTAAGCCATAATCTCTGAGTTATCTAACTGATACGTCTGTCATCAAAAAAAAAAAAAAAAAAACAATGAAGAGGTGATAAGAGGTGTAACGCGTTCGGAATTTAAAAAGTCCGTTGAAAAGCAACGAGAAAGGTCGGTTACAATTTGTTCAAGCGACATCCGTTCCCGTGATGCTTGGATCGAATTATTCTAAACCCTGGCTAAATTATTCCAAACGCAGGTTAAATTATACTATTCACATAATTTAGAATTATCTTAATACGAAGACGAAAGTTTGATAACCACGTTCTGCTCGCAGCCATTCGAAGATTCCTCTCTATAATTCATTAGAAAATGAACATTTCTACATTATGTAAATGATACGGACAATAAAATGGTTGATAAGGAACTAAACACTTTCCAGTGCAATTAAGATTTCGAACAGAATCTATTAAATATGTGTGTCATTAATTTGCAGACGTGTCGTAAATATAAATTTCTCCCAGGAGATTATGAACGACAAGTTCTAATTCCTATAACCGTAAAATAAACGGCTGTCCAAGGGAATAAATAAGACCCGTTTGCAGTCGACGATTTTATAGCCGAATAAAGAAAGAAAAGTGAAGAGAGAGGATATTGATGATAATCGACCTAATTAATGACTCGATACAATTCTGCATAAATATCAGGAAATGGGCATAGGAGATATCGAAGATAGACTCAAATTCCGTGCAAATGTTAAGAGTTATTGGTGCAAGGTGGAAAAATGATCGTTTCAGGAGTAATAGTGAACGGCAGGAGGCCGCTGCGTCAGAAACGGGACAGGGAATAGCAGGTTTGACGGAAAGTTTGCCGGTCAAGGGTTAATCGCGAATGGCAAAGTTCCCGCGCGATTTGCACTGTCCTTGAGGCTGCGTTTCGTCGGTCGTAGATCAGGATCAGTCGGATGGGGGGTCGAGGCAACGGCAGACGGCCACGAAGAAGTAGAAGAAGAAGAAGAAGAAGAAGAAGAAGAGGAGGAGGAAGGAGCATAAGCACGAGCATAAGCGGGAGCAGGAGCAGGACGCGGCGCGGCGCAAGGATCGCGGCAATAATTATTCCGATGTAGATAGGGCCGCGTAACTCGAGCGTTAATGCTCGCCGACGGTGCAAGTCGCCGTGAGTGCACGCTGCACCGCTCGAGTGCAACGCTGCGGTCGGGAGAGCGAAACGGGGAGACAGATCACGAGGCCCGATTGGCTCTCGGCTATAACCTGGCTCCTGAACGATATTCATGCCGGTCAACGGTAATAACGATAAATTGCCGGGGCCCGTAATGCTCGTACTGCCTCGTACCCACCAGAGTCTCGGGAGGATGCGCCCGAACGATGCACCCTTCGTCGTTCGGTGAACCATTTTTTTTGCTCCGAGGGGGCCCCGTCTTAAAAACCGAGGCCTTTTTCTTCTTTCCACGGGGCCCGACGCGACGGCTCGCGCTGACGGCGCGAAGGGAGCCCGCGATGCCCGTGGGAGCCCGAAAAGTATTTTATCGAGCACACCGAACGCCCCTTGCAATAATTATTCAGACCTCCGACCGTAAATTGTCTCATCGACTCGGTTGCGAAAAGCGGCGATTTTTAAACGCTACATAATCGGTGCAGTTTACTCGAGGATGCAGAAATTGATTAGCAGAGATTACACCTAGCTCTTTAGTTCGTAAGCTTATTTTACAGGGAAACAGGTACCAACGGAAAAATAAAACAGAAATAGTTCTCGTCCTTAGCCATTGTAGATTTCATTACACCCTCCGTCCGAGGGTTAAAAATCCACTTTCAATCGAAAATATTTTCCCAAAAAATTCTCCACCTAGAATAATTCATGAAAACACACGCTCTCGAAGCAACTAATAAACAACTCCACGAACGGTCTCTTCAACAAATTAACTAAGAACCGGTTTGCGAAACGAGCCCCTCGAAGCTCCTCGCGAACTTGTCGAGACACCGTCGAAAATCGCGAGCAGCTCCTTTTTGCTCGAGCCCCATCTGGGCAAGACGACACGTCACACATCGTGACGAAAGTTCGGCTACTTGTACAAACTGTAGGTACAGCGCGTTTCGACAGCGACTGACTAGGTATATACCCCTACACGGGGGTGGCAGTACAGTCGAGACAGAGGGGCGTGTGCGGGGCTGTACGAAGCGTCGTAACGCAGCAAAACTTACACGAAAGTTTCAGTTTCGAGAGGGGGCAGAGGGGTGTGACGGGGTGGCTATGGGAATATACTCGGCCAGAAACTCGGCTTCGACGGAAACATAACGTCGCTCGCGAGAGCATGGAAACGGGCCGTAAGGCAGTCGAAGGAAGAAGAAAATCGGAGGTGGTGCACGTGTCGTGCTCGCGAACGGCGAAGCGGCTGGAACAGCCCCCGAACTGCGAGTTCGCGCTCTCAACTTCGGTCTAGCCCCCTGCAAACCCCCCGGCAAACTTTCTCTCGGATGAAATTCGTTCGGAGCCCATCCCGCGCCCCGGAATTATTCTTTGTTTCGGCCATATGCCGTCCGCCCCCGTCGCGCCGCTCCGATTGAATTTCTAACTCTGGGCGTCTTTGTACGGTCCTCGAGCCTGCAAAAATTTGGTAGAAATGTCACAAAAATGGACATGTCGATTCTCCGATTGCTACGTAAGTTAAAATTTATTTTTATTGCGATCTATCAACCTTTTGCACTGGACTAGCGACTGTGAGATGACATTACCACGGTTCCTTGCATTTAATAAATCACTTGAACTTTAACCGTGGTACAGTTTCACGTATTTCATTCACAAAAACAACAAGTAACAAAGTAACAAGGCAATAAAAGTAATTTATTGCTGCGATAAATCTTGGCTTTTCTATTTTTATATTGTTAAGTAAGTTGCTTTGATTTCGCGTGACTGTTACGAGCACTGGAATGACAGACAACATGTCGATCGCCTCTTAAAAGAGCCAACCGTTCTAACCCTCGTATGTCCCTCAAATGCGAGATTGTATTTCCTTCAGGATTCTATTGTTTCTTTAAATTCATTCGAGTTACAATTCGCGGTTCTAAATGTTGATCTTTAACTAACTGCACGGGGTTATCACGACGTTAAACACAAAAAATATTACGGAACGTATGAAAGACATAAGTATCCTCATAATGTACACTAGTTTTTGTTTTAAAACACCCATTGGTTAATTAATAAGCTCGTCGTCGATCTCGTGCATCTAACCGTGTAAATTCTGATTGCGCGCTCAGTTAACTTTTTATCGAGGAATAATAAATGCGCGTACTAGGTAAAGTAGAGCATTAAACTTATTTCCGTATCTGTCATGAATGAATAATTACTCAGGAACTAGCAAACGTTCCACACCATCGTTCACGTGTGTTCGTTTGTGTTGTTAAAGAATTATGGAATTTTCATTTGTCCTAATGGTTTGAAATTTGCGGAAACAAACCACCGTGACCAGGGTGGCTTATAATATTTCTATTTATGCTTGCGACGAGCCAATTTTGTCTCGAATTTGTACAGACCATTTGTATGTAGCTTTCTCGTGGAGCGAGAGAGAATATTACAACTTTTTTCAAAAGCGGTAACAACCCAAAAATGTTTTAACAGCGACCATTCAAGAGTATGACCTCGAGGAAGACCTTGTACACTCGAAAGAGTAGCGAACAATGGTACATAGAAAAATCGTCTGATTTCGTTGGTCACGACTAAATCGGTCGATAAACCGCGACAAATGCGAACGAGCAGAAACTCACGGCCGCGTTTGTACCTACAGGAGTCGTCGAAGGTCTGCGAGTGGTTTGAGCAAAGAGGCGGCCACAAATTAGCTCGTTAGAAGCGCGACTTACCAGAGAACCGGTGTTCGAGCATCGTCCACGAGAGACACGCTGGTTTCCGAGCGACTGAAGTTTCTTTTATCCGCGTTCCTCGGGTAAATTTGAAGGTACGAGTCGACAAGGGACTTGTAGCGCGCTGGTACCGGCAAGCTTTTCTATCCCTCCCCCGCGTCGCGTTCCCCTAATATTCGCGAACTGCGAAAGTTCCGTCGTAAAAGCTGCGACAACGAAGAAGAGGAGTCCGTGTAACGAGATCAACGGGCCCCGCCTATGTTTCGTTCCCGCTTCCTGTAGCCGTTTCCCCTACCAGAATATCCTCTCCTTCTTCGTCGTCATCTTCTTCCTCTTCTTCTTCGTATTTAACGCGCGAGCCATTAGAAGACAACTTTCGTCATTAACAAGCGCGGACGCCGGTTCGGATCCGCTCGAACAATCTATTCCATCCGCGAGCGAATTACAGCCTCGTTTAAGCAGCGAACGCGACGCTTTGAATGTTAACGAAGTTTCGCTTTGTTCGACGGCCCGCTGAATACAATGCCGTACTTCGTGGTCACGCGACTCGTGAGCCAGCCGAGGCTAATTAGAAATTCAGGCTGCCTGAAAGCTCGCCGTCGCGAGTCTCGTCCTCCTATTCACCAATAGTCGATCTATTCTTTCGGGGATGCCTCGATATCTCGTCCACGGAATATTATATCGACGCTGCTTCAACCGCTTCGCAACCATTTTAATTTTATTTTATTTCACAGTCGCTTTTCTCAGGCATATTTTCCCTTTTTCCATTCTTTGGACGTGTAGTTTGCTCATTTTCATTCTGTTCTATTCACTCTACATTGTACACTGATTATTATTTATGGCGTTCGTAGTTGTTTCACTGTTGTAAATCACTATTTCTCTTGTTTCCATAAATTTTCTTCATTTTCCGAGTTGTTATACTGTCTTCAACCGCTTTATTCTAATTTCACTTACTTCTACATTAGTCAGTCTCATAATATTCCTCTTGTTTCCCTTTCTTTAAACCAGTTCGCACGTTTTATTTCCTTCGTTGTCGTACTATTTATTCTATAGACAATGTGATTTATGCCACTCTTGGCTGCAATCCTACTATCGCAAATCTCTGCTTCATCCATTTCTGTAAAAGTTCTCATCTTTCTGAGCCAGTCTGGCATATTCTTTTTCTATTGCGTCGGTTAAATGGATTATAATTCCTGAGAAGAAAAAGAGAATTTTTTTCCCAACCTTCCAATCAGAAGAATAAGATTAACGCTGTTGCGGTTCTTGGTTGCACTATGTGTTGGAAATGTTATCGAGGAGAACATATTAGTTACAATTTCCTGAAAAAAGATGTACTATACGATCGTGATACTATTAAAGAAATGCAAATGTTTTCTTCCTCATACGAGGAAGAAACTTTGCAACCTGGAATCCCTATGAACGCTCCCAAACATGTTATCCAACGTTGTTTGCAACTTGTTAATCTTCTGCTTCAACGACCTGCAACATTATGCAATACCGCAAATAACTTCAATTACATCGTACGTTCAGCATACTTTAAAAGTGGCGTACACAGTAGGCCAGACACCTAACAGCCTTACAAGAGCCGAGACAAAATGGACGCCATGGACTGTTGCACAAAATGGCAAACCAGTGTCAGTTTACCTGAACCTTCTACGTCTACGCTGATCAACCAGATAATTTTATGTTAAACAATCTCTTTGCTGTTTTCAACTAGAACTACCAATTTTAATATAGAAGATAGACCTTTCTACTACTGTACTTCCTCGTTTCAGTAAACAACGAAAGGGTCAAAAATTTTCCCCTCGAAGCTTGAAATTCAGAATTCCGTTCCCTGGGGAACCGATCTCGATTCGCAGCTTATCGAATCGAGTCCAGGGGCGGCGTCGATCGATTACAGAAAAATAAAGAGCGCGCTTTGAGCGGGGCCCGGTGGAACACGCTCGACACGGCCCGGGCCCGGCCGAGTGCGCCAATTAATTCACCGCGGTTTATTTATTTATCGAACGGACCCGCGGTACCACGCCACTTAATCACCGCGATCTACGCTCGGTACGAAACTGCCGATCGAAAAAAGGCGGCCTGCTCGGCCCGCAGATAAATCAGCACGAGCGATCCGCGAGAGATTCGCTGCGATTCGGCGCCCCGGTATCTTCGTTTTTACGGACGGAAACGCTTCGTTTTTAACGAGCTCGTGTCTTGTTTCACGCCGCGAGTTCCACTCGGCGGATGAGCGGAGATGTTCGAACCAAAGCCGGCCGAAATGGGTTGCAGCGGGCCCTAGCGGGTTAAACCGAACTCGCAAGGGGTCTCGTAGGGAGTGTAACTATCTTCTTTCTCGACTCCTACGCGCTCATGGTATCGACGCGAGCGATTCGCGAAAAATTCGCTGCGGTTCGGCGCCGGTGTCTTCGTTCTCATAAACGAAAACGCTTTGTTTTTAACGAGCTTGCGCGTCTCGAGAACACAGTTTTGTTTCACGCCGCGAGTTCCACTTGGCACCGATGTGCAGAGATAATCGAGTTCGGCGCGGGCTGAAGCGGGCTGAAGCGGGCCGAAGCGGACCGAAGCGGGCCGAAGCGGGCCGCAGCTAGACGCTCGTAACGGGGTCCCGCAGGGAGAGTAGCTATCCTTTTTCTCGACTCCTACGCGCTCACGGGGCTGTCCCTAATGTCTAACGAATGGCCCCCAATAAATTCATAAGCCGGCCAAAACATGCCCGCGAGATGCAGAACACGCCGCCGAGGCCGCTCTCTTCGCTCGGCGCATTAACCCGGACCCGAAACCGCGTTTTATATGCCCGGCCGCGCCACCAACGGATACTGCCTCTATACGACCTGACCGCGGCTTCTCCAAATATCCAACCAACCGCCGTAACCCATCCTGTGAAAAGTCTGCTCAAAAGAATAGAACCGCGCATTTTCCTGAGCGCTTCTGCCGTCGGGTCCTTGTCATCTCCGGAAATGATAAAAATAGTGACGGTAAACACCTTGATATAGAACGCAGAATATGATCATGAGAGTAGGCATTACAGTTAAATATATACCTCTCGAGATGACTGTGAATAAATGCCTCGAAATATTAACCAGTTAGCTGTTTTTGACGAGTATACTCGTCACGAAGAAATGGCAATATTTTGTGTCATGACGAGTTAACTGGTTACTCTATCAATATTGAAATTAATGAGGTTATACTGTAATAACCTATTACCTATTATGTAGTGTAATAATTAGGCTTGGCAAAAATTTATTTTTTCCAAAGTACTAAAGGAAATGAGAGAACCGAATGATAATAAGAATAACAGTAACGAGGAGAAGCAGAAGATTTCATCTTTATGGATTCATTACTACACTATAAATGCAGAAGAGGGAAGAATTGAAGGCGATGCGTGTGTCTGTCTATATTTAATAGGATGATAAACCTGAAACCTTTTAGACGCACATGCAAACGCATGTACATCTGCGCTAATGATCAAAGGAATCAGACAGGTTGCTCAGGTGAGAATACGCTAACGATCAAAATTAACCCTTCGGAGCACAGGTTGCGTCCGTGGGATCTATGCGAAAAACTGTATTCTTTTGTTCCTCTTCGACTTTCTTGGAACTCCTTAATGACTTCATTAACTTCATTTTCTTGCTGCTGTTAGATTGCAGATGCTTCTAAATTTTAATACCAGGTCTCGGCATTTCCACCTTGTAACTTTCAGGTTTGAGGAGCAACTATTCGAGGAATCAAATTGCGAAGTTTCCTGTGTACGATGTATAGAACGTAGACGTACCGTCGAAGTCAGAACTAAAAATATCGAGGTTGAGGTATGATATATTGAAACATCAAGGGATGTGCGAAAGTATTAACAGGGTTTTACCAAAATGCGGAGCCTCTTTCAATTTATACCTGAAGAATATGCGAAGCAACAGTATTCCCAGGGTTTCTCTACGTTGTGTACAAGTTCCACGTGTGGGAAAACCACCGTCCCTTGAAGGACTCCAGAAATGCGAAACGTACGAGTTTCTGGGATCTTCAAGGCCTTATAAAGCACCGTTTCAAGCAACCTGCAACACATACAAGAAAAATATTAAGAAAATAATAGTCGGTGCAAATGGAAACTTTCCAAGATTTTCTCGAACATTATGAAGTTGGAAACATTTGCAAGCAAATATTAATCTGCTCCGAAATATAAAAAATATGATCAAAGTTAATTAGGGACATAGCGACAGAAACATGTAAATTTACAAAAATCTGGAGACCATTACGTGCAGCGTCAAATATTTCTAAGCAGTGTGAAATCTAAAAATACTAACGAATCGATAACCAAAGGACAGCAATCGGAAAAGTATTTCCAGAAGCACGAGCAAAGTGAATTAAAGTGAATTAACCATGTTGTAACCTTACCTCAACCACGTTTCAATATCTTCGACACAGAAATATTTAAAATTCGTCGTGGTTTTAAATTTAAACAAGGTATAAAAAGACTGTCACCGACACGTACGTCTCAAATTCCTTTAAAAACACCATCTGAAATTACCAAGAAATATTCGAGTAGTTTAAAGCGTGTGTAGAAAAGCTGCAGAATGATTTTCCATGCGTTAACGCGTCTTCCGCGACAAAGAAGAATCGAACCCGAAAGGAGGAAACGGGGAGGAACGGTCGCAGGGCTGGAAGCGAAGCGCGTACATTAAATTAAGTCGGTTTTACGAGGCTGCCGTGGAAATGAATACGCCACGGGCATGACTGCACGCCCTATGCCTACCTCGGTACGCGATACCATAAACTTCGCCGTATCACCGTAACGCGCTTATACGACCACCGGCCACGAAAGCTACGCGCCTCCACGCACCCACGATACGCAGCCTTTTTCGCGCAAACAGTTTCTGGTTATCGAGCTCCTCCCAGCAGAAATGTTACGGGAATCGGGGAATCGCGATCGTTCTGTCACTGTATCTTGTTCCGCGGAAACGGTAAACCCTTTGATCTTAGAGTGTTCCCCAGATTCTCGATTATCCGAGCAGATTCCGCGCTCCCAGATTGTATTGTACCTCCGCCGGTTCGGAACTGTTCAGATCTTACAGAACTTCCAGCCATTAGCGCGTCAGCGCCGCAGAGTAATTACTAGACTGTGGATAATTATGCAAACTCCCGTTTTCATGCACCGAGGAGCTCCGATTTTCTTTCTCGGTGCAAGAATCTCGGAAGTTAGAGCCGGAGCTGTTCTCCTGAATGTTGCTGTGCGTTCCAAATAGGGAACATCCTGTAATCTATTTGTTGGAACAATTTTTCGACGTACTCGACGAATACACAGGATAATATGTCGATGCATTTTTGATAAAGGCGAAGGAGTGGGAAGCAAAATTGTGGAGTGGAAGAATTTAGAAAATTATCGGAAGCGGAAATACATTTTGCACCGATTTCTTTTTCCTGTCTAAAGATTCGTAGTCTAATAATTATCGTTTTCATTTTTTTAAACATATATAGAAGTCTCTTACAATCTTCTGAGAGAGCTTTAATTTAATCGAGTGCTTGGTTTGATTTAACAAAAAAAAAAAAACTCTGTCCTGGATGCGTGTGTTCGACGTGTTTCTTGAACTAATAAAAATGTTTATGCGGTTGCAGGCCCCGTCGTAAGATATTTGTCGCTGTTCCTAATCGTCGAGTATCTTCCCGGGAAACGAAAGGCAGGAGCGTTGCGTGCTCGGGTAAACTTTTCGCGGGGCGACATAACTTTTCCTTAATACCCCAGAAGCATGATAATTGGTCGTTGCGAATTAATTAGACTCGGAAAAAGCGTTGTATCCGCGTTGTTTTGTTCCGTGCATGCACGAACCCCGGGGTAACACACAAAGCGCGTGTAGATAAAAGCGAAAAGAGGAGAAAAGAAGATAGAGGGAGAGAGAAAAACAAAAACTGGGGGAACGGAGTCGACGATGGCAGGGAACTGGCAACGCCTCGACAAAAATTACCGACGATATCGTGTCCCGGGTTGACAGTTACACGCGTACACCGGCCTATCGTCATTGTTCCGTCGATGTGTCGCAAGCATCGCCGAACAGAGATGCGGGATGAATCAATTATAGTGCACTCGGTGAATTCGCAACAATCGCGAACGTTGTGCCGTGACCGAGCGCAGTAAGCGCTCTTCGACTCAACTATCTACGAATCTGCGCAACACGTTCGCTGGAACTCGTTTATTTCACGGAGCGAAAATTAAATTTAAAAATAAATGGTTCATTTCGGATCGATATGGCGAACGATGGGAGATCGTTAAATGAATAGGAAACGCTAAAAGTAGGCTCGGTCAGGTTGGGGGATATCAAGGTTCCAAGGTTCCACCCTCAAGGTTCTCCAATTATTTTGGGATTAATGCAATGTGTGCACAGAGCACTTTTATTTTTAAAGCTCACAACCTAACTACCAATCCAGGGCTTATCGAGGTAGATCAGTCCAGGACAGGATGACATCCTAGAAATTTTCTACTCGGAGGAGGATCCTCGATTGTCCCAAAATCAACGCAACAAAGGTTTCCGAATCGTCCCAACTAGGTTGTGCAGCATCAAAATCTTTTTGCTTCTTCCTTGCTTTCACTAAATATTTTCTATTCCTCTCCAAGCGAGTACAATTTGATCACAGAGTACACTCACCTTTAAAGTTCGCAACTATCTGACAATTCAGGTGCTTCCAACGTGCCACCGTTGGCTAAAAGTCTGCAAGACTGCCAACAGGGAATCGATTAGGACGGTTAAGAGTGGATCTATCTAAACCTACATGACCCAGTAGAGACATCAGGCTTCCTCTTACCGTTTCTCCGCCGACCTTCGAATCGCTGTATCCCAGTACACGGCGCGGCGTCCTCCCATGAGATTCGCGACTATCCGTCGATCCGGGTCTCATCCGGGCTTAGAGCGGAGATCTTGCCCGATCGCCAGCAGTCGATCGAGCGGGTACGTAGGAAGGTATATCGAGCTATCTGGATGACATCAGGAGCGGACCCGGTTCCCGTCCTTCGTGGAAAGGATCTCGCGATCGATCGAACACCGTTCTAGAATTCGACTAGCCTCGAGGTCGAGGGGCTCTAGATCATCGTCGATCTCCCGCTTCGAAGGCGGAGTGCCGTGGGGTAGAAAGACGATCGTCCTCGAGTAATGAGAACAATGCGAGGCACGTGACGCTCCGGTCATTCTTATTCGACTTTTCCGTCCTCGTTCCTCTCTGCCACCCTCTTTTTATCCCGTGCCCCGTGGCCTCTCTTGCTCTCACCGTCTTTCTTGTCGTCTGCGCTCTTGCTCTTTCTCTCGCTCTCGCTTTCTCTCTTTCTCTCTCTCTCGGTCTCGCTGCGCAACGAGGCAAGGCGAGTTATAGCGGCATGGATCGAGGTAAATAATATATTAATATAAGATACGAGTGGCGGTGCAGTGGTTGGCAGGGCACCAGGAGGTAATGGATGCCCGGGCTCGCTGGAAGTGACGGCTCTCCGCTGGTTGCGTGGCCATTCGTGGTTAAATTCCTGGTTCCTCCGAGCGGACCCCCCGCGGTCTACGGGCCCCGCTGTCACCACCCCCCGCCAAGGCCCCCCCCCCCCCTCCTCGAAAACTACGCTCGCATGCCTCGGGGCACCGCGTTCCTCCACCGCGTTCTCCGCCACGTTCCATCATCCGAGCGATACCCCTCTTCCTTCTATCCTTCCTTCTATCTTCTCTCCTTCGTGCTCCCTTGGCCCGCGATCCCTCGACTCGCTTCCATTCGCCTCGTTTCTCCTTCTCCAACCGTAATCCTCTCGCTCTTCCTCCTCGCCGCTCCCAGTCCCTTTCTTTATATCTCTGTTTCGCGCGAGATTTCCTACGCAATCTCTCAATCTTCGGTATTTCGGGTTTTCTGACGCCGCGTGCTGCCCCTCTCTCTCGACTTTTGGTTGTGCCGGTATGATACCGCACGGATAGAACTCATTGACTTTTACTGTGTCCACGTGGAAGCAAGTCACCCCATTTTCAATTTGCACTGCGCACATCGGTCGACAAGGAAACGAATTTTTGGGAGCCTTTTGACAGAGTTTTGGTTTTCCGAAGAGCTCGGTAGAGTTCGGAGCAGAAAAACGATTCCGGGCCGATTCCCGGTAACAAAATCTCCATTGGCAAGGGACCTTCTCCGTCCATCGGATCGGTAATTCGACCTTGTTTCTTCCCATCGTCCTCCTATTCACCATTGCCGTCGAGACGATGGCGACCGTAGCCGATAATCAAATTAGGTGGCCCGTGGCCCGTTTTGCGGGGAGAGGGTCAGGTCGTTGCGATCGTGCCGGGGCCGAATGGGGTGAGGCCGGAGGGTCGGGCAGGTGAGAGAGGACGTCGCTCGTGTCGAACCTGTCCACTGGCCGGATCCCGTCTAACCGATGGAACACAGGACGCGTCTCCTAACAGGGCGTCCTGTTACGGCCGCGTAATTGAAAAACGCGTGCAGCTCTCGATGCAGCCACGGTCTCTCCTCGTTGTGTTCCTCCTTCTCCTCCATCCGTCTCTCTCCCCTTCATCTCGTCCTCCCTCTCATCCCCAGTTTTTTGTTGTTGTTGTTTAATTCGATCGTTGTTCGCGACGCGCTGAATGGAGCACCGGTTCTCCGAGAGAGGTGGAACATTGTTGCCGATGGATCGAACGTCCGCCGGTCCTTACCGTTGCCCCGGCTTTACGGTGTTTTTGTGTTTTCAATTTGGCCACGACGCGACGATACGTTTTCATTAGATGTAACACTGTCGGCATCGACGAATTCGACGCCCGGGTGTCGATATCCTGGAGTCCGATGGCGTCCTCCATTTCCTGCGGGACGCCCGAGTGCACTGAATGCTGGTTTATTGGTTTATTCGTTTGTTACGATGACACGGTGATGAGATGATCCCTGGGGAAGAGAATACAACGTGTTCTACGGTACTATCCAACTATAAGCACTTCGCTGAGAAGGGAAGAAGAAATTATTTATTCCGCTTTATTCTGTATTATCACCTAACTGCAAAGAACCATTCTGCAACGATCGAGCATGGAACGCGTCCATAAAAATAGAAGAGCGTCGAAGAGGTGGTATCGTTGGTCCGGAAACAACGGGTCAGCAGGAGCAGGAGGTCCGTCCGGTTGCAGAGCGAGTGTCTAAATTGATACAACACCGTCGAAACGATGCCAAGAAACGATTAGGCAGCCCGGGACAAAGGTGTTCGAACGAAGGTGCTCGCGGCAGACTCGAGCCCGGTGAACGACGGCTGGGTCCGGTTGGAACGAAAACCGTGCGAAATCGTTTCGATTCCCCTCGGCGACCGTGACCAATCAGCTGGGCATCCGTCGAGCCGGGTACAGCCCTGGAAGTCACGGGTAGGGCAGGTACTCGGGGCGAAGAAGGGCCGAAAATAGCCTCGATACTAACCGTGCGGCTAGGCCGCAAGCGATCTCCATCTTGGAAATAATTAGGGGGACCAAGATCGATGTCCCGGTCCCGAAAACCACTCGCAGATAGGATCGGGACGGAGTTTGAATGGAGCCCATTGATGCGTCCGCGGCCGTCCAACGTTCTTTCCGCTGCTATCAGCGGGTCCACGGGCCCCCGGCCTAAATCTCCGGGGCCCTGGGGCCCCTACGGCCGTTCCGAGAAATCGAGCGTCCTTTCCGGGACGAATTCTCGAGATAAAAAGGGTCTGAATGAATCAAGGCCAGCCGCACTATACGCCGGACGACTCCTTCGTTTCCCTTCGCGTGAACCCCTCGTTCCCTCACCACTCGGCCAGCTTTCTTCTCCGACCGACTCCTCCTTCTCTTCTCCTCCTTCTTCTTCTTCTTCTTCTTCTTCTTCTTCTTCTTCTTCTTCTTCTTCTATGTTGTTTGCCTTCAACCTTACCTCGAACCCTGTCGCCATCTCTTGAAGATGAGATCGCGCGATAGAAGGTCGGCTCGATTTTTTCATCTCTTCTCCAGCTACAATTTCGGAGACGGAAGTCACCTTCCTCCGTGCCATCCTCTTTGTCTCCTGGACCGAACTTCCGCCTAACAATTTGCTGCTCCGCGTAGTTTAACTCGTTTAGCAGCATTGTTTGTTTGGTGAGATGTTGGCGAAAGTAGGTGTCCAAAGGTGTACCTCAGTTTTGAGTGGACTTTTTTTGTTCCAATACAATTGGTTGTTACCTAAAACAAATCTAGATCGAATACTCGTATGTTCTTCAAAAATTGTAGTACAAGACCCTTTCACACAATTTTCATCCACTTTCCTCTTACACTGAAAGTAATCCAATCGCGTCTTATTGCTATACAACGGACTTCTATGCAAAATAAACATTTCCTACAATATTTATAAGACACAGGAATCAAGTAGAAATATTATTCTTTCCTTAATAACTTCAATAATCTAGGAATAATTCATCGACATCCTCAAATTATTTTTATCCTTCTTTCTTTTAATTGCACGTATTCCTTTCTTTTCGTAGATGCATATCCACGATTTACTTAATAATTTACAGTTTTATATTTCGAAGGAAAAGCAAATTGCAACGGCAATTAATTTTTCATCGTTGCAGGGATACTTGGAAAAGTTGAAGTCCAGCTCCAGATACATGATTTCACCGGTAGATCGAAAAGATTTGTCGCACAAAAAGCATTTAGAACGCGTGTTTGTCCACTCCTCAGGTATTCCCACGTTCGGTAATGGTTCCGTGAGGTTCGGAAACTTTCCAACGTCCGTCACAGTACAGAGATATACAGTTCTCGGTTCGATCGAGTTAGGAATTCGAACGACCTTTCAGGATCGCTGCACGTGGCAGAAGCACCGGTCCTGACAGATTGCCCGCAACGGCCGAATTATCGACCGCCATACATCAACCCGCGGAATTTCGATATCTCCGACAAGCCGATCGATCTAAACTTTGCGCAATAATCGCGGGGAACATCGCCGGCTCATTACCCGTCTGGCATAATTACGCCGCTCTTATCGGCACAGTAATTCAGCCGCTGCTAAACTGTTTCGACAGTGAACATCCTCGCCCTCCGGCCTATGTTTATTGTAGCGTTTGCGTGCGCGAGCGCGATACCACTCACCCGAAATTCCGAATCGGTTCCCATCAAAGGGTAATGGTTATTCTTGTAGCTAATTAGTCTTACTCCGAGAAGCATAAAGTAAAGAGAAACTACTCGTGTTTTCTGGGTTAGATGAATTAGAAACGTTGACCTCCGAGCGTTTTTAACCGCGATTAGAAGTACTTAACGATTGCATAAATCGAATTTTTGACGTGTACATATCGAACAAACTTTCTGCCTAATGTTTCCAGTATCGAGAACATGTTTTTTCTTTTTATAGAACATTTTCAAGATAGCTTTAATAGAAAGTCGAACGTACCTGTTCGAAGGGAACACCACTTTTGACTAAACGGTAATTGTCTGACTCGTAAACACGATTTTTCATTGTTTCAGATTTTAATATAAGAAGTTTCGCATACCCCTTGAAAAAGAAAGTCTCCTAAAGTCTATTCCTAAAAGTCGCGGCGTTTTCTTGATAGATCCTAGGCTCGACTCGTTAAGCGATTGGATTTTATTGCGGCTGACTGACAATTAGCGTTAGCTATTAGAAAAGTCGGAGGCGGCACACGACACTGGATCGTGATTCATTTGGTGGTGTTTGCGTATGCGCGGCGAGGGATGTCGGCGCGTCTCGCTAAGTGACAACGAGTATGGTCGCCGGTTGTAACGATTCAGCTAGAATACACCGTCGAACCTAAGCGACAATGGCCCGCCACGCGAATAGAACGGGAGGAACGAGGAAAAAGAGGAGACACAAGCCGATGACGATGTACCTCGTGGTACGTGACAGGATGGGCAGCCACGTGCCCGCTAAGCGGGTGGTTGTTGCCGACACTCGGTGCCGTATCTTCGTCATCGGTTACGTGGAAGACACCGACAAACACGGGGAATACGTCGGGAATGGATAAGCAACCCTTTCTTCAAAACCTGCTGATAACGCCCGCTGTTGCGCTGACATGATTTAACAATGTGCCTTGTGCCGGTGCCTCGCCTGCAGATCTCACGGAAAACACTCGGCAGCCGTAAAACAGAAAATAAATTACAATGGTGACGATCTTCTCGCGCAATTTTCTGTTTGCTATGGAGAAAGGAAAATTCTATTTAGAATAAAAGAATAGAATAAAAGAAGAGTGAGAACTTTTGCATATGCTTTAATATACCACGCGGTAATTCTAAATGAAAAATGTTTGGGATCCGTCGTTTTGGACGGTCCCGTGAACCTGGTGTCAACTCCACTGATCAGGAATCATCGGGTGTCCGAAAACTCCCAGAATCCAAACAATACTCCCCCGTTCCGAGGAACTATCGACGATCCACGCGAACACGCTTGTACACGCGTCCCTTTCATAATAATTCCAGGTGCACCTGACGACGTGCGGCTACAATGACTCGAGAGACGAGTCTCCGGGCTCGATGATTCACGGCTAGACAAGTCGAACGAGGTACGCGTCGATTTTTAATCATCCCGCACGCCGTTCGAAGCGACGTACTAACCGCGCGCTTTGACGTGGCCGTCGCGTACCCTCGCCGATTTCCTGTGTCCGGTCATCCAAAAACCGACACGGACCGTCCACGGGGATACAATGGAGGACCGTCGGCATTGTTTACACGGCAACAATCGGCGCTATTGTGTTCGAATAAAAAACAAATCTGTTCGGCGATTATTGCTCATTATTGTACGGGTACAACGGGACCGTGCTAGCGTTCGACGAATTTTTATGGTTCTCGACGACGTTCGACTATGGACTGTGTTCTGGGCCCGATGTGTTCCAGGAGTTTTGACGAGGAGCTTCGACTTTTGTGGCGCACACGAGCCGAATGCGAATCAGTGCTTTTGTGCGATGTGGGCTAATCGTTGGACCTGATCGGATTGCAAAAGATGCTCGCGATTCGATCGTGGAAAATTCAATAGGCAAAATAGATAAAAATTCCTATCGAGCCCTCGCCTAAATTTACCAGCGGTTCGCTGACATTAACCAGGTCTCTAAACTGCGCGTTTTCCGCTTCTCCGTGCGCCGAGGAATTCGCAATAAAAGGAGATGTTATAACGGAAGTGACACTATCGCAGGCAGCGAAACCACGTCGTTCCCGGTTCCAAAAATATCGGAGAATACGCGCGACTATTTCCGACAGGGTCGTTCTCTCCGCGAAGGAACATCGAATCCTCGGGGCAATCCAAAAACCGGGATCTACATTCGACCGTTTCCACGTCGCAGCTAACTGTCGGCGAAATTTATCGCGCAGCCGCCGCGTCGCGCCGCGCCGGCAGGCAGCGCGCGAGAGAAACGATTCCGGAGACTGGCCCCGTGTTAATCGAAACGAACAGCTCTTCGGTTGAGGGATTTGTAGCCACGGAATGAAATTACGGTGATAAAGTGTCGAAGAACCTCCTGACCGACGTATAATACTCATCCCGAGGCAGCATCAAAGCGTGGCCTCAGAATTTGCTCGCGGGGGCATAAAAGCCACATAAACGCGGCCCTGTCCGAGGCAATAAAATCAAGGTGAATTTAATTACGCGCCCCGTTATCTTTCCGAGGATCTAGTCCTTTCATCATTAAACGACCTGGCCGGCCACCGATCCGTCGCTTAGCCATTAAACTAACCCGGGATTATTAAATTTGTAAGCGGCCGGGTCTAAACAATGGCGGCGCCGCGGTCCAATTACCAAACCGAGTGAAAATTGGTTTTTTCCAGTTACTCCTTCAGGATTTTCAGTCAAGTATATCGAGTCCCTGAGCACGCCCTTCTTTTGCTCCTTTAGGTAGCTTTGATCGAAAGGGAACAAATTCCCCCACGTTTAGCAAGCTTTCAAAATCAGCTTCTTCGGTTATCTCCTCAACTTAACCATGACATACTCGAGAAGAAGAAATTCTTTGCGACGACGCAAATGCGTTTTACGCGGTATCTGCTGAACAAACTACGTGAAAGGCCGATGACAATGGTGCGGCATCAGGATTCAAAGCATGGTACACCTGACTGTTCGCCCCGAGGAACGGGAGGGCAGAGTTTCCGAGGAGAAGGGGGTTCGAATGGAAGGGGGATTGATCGCGACGAGCGTTAATTACCGTGGGCCGCGGTCTATCTGGTCGCGAGGAGGACAGAGAGGCCGTCGCCGGAGGAACGCAGAGACAGAATGAATGGCGCGGTCGGTCGGCGCAGGAGGAGGAGGAGGATGAGGAGGAGGAGGAGGCGTTTAATTAAATTAACGCTTAGCGAGATTAACAACAGAGGTGCGAGCTGAGATCCGAGATGCATAATGAGTAGCCCGAGTGACCCCGCCGTCCCCTCCCGGCCCCCTGTCTCCGAAGAAGGAGAAGGACTCGCTGCGTCGTCGCCGGCCACGATGGCCGCCTCCTGTTCGAGATTCTTTGGGTGGTCCGCCGCCTCCGTCGTTGGACCATTCGGGCTCGTTACCGAGCCTGGCGACACATTTTATTGCCACTTTTCGTCCGGTTGATTATTTCACGCTTTACGAGGGCCCCGTGGACCGCCGGGCCCCCATGTCCACCATGGGACATCCGGTCGTTCCGACGCCGGAATGGAAAACACGAAAATCGAACGCCTGTCCGAAAATGAAAATTTAATCCTTAGCGTCCGGTCGTTCCTGAGCAATGGAATTTTGGTGTGCACTCTTTGTAACCTCGATCAAGTACCACAGTGACTCTGAAAACTATTGGTACGATACAATTGTCGATATTTTACACCCTGTACGAGTATTTTGCGTTTCACGTGTAATACGTTTCGAAGATTAATTAATCAACGATAGCGGCTGTGTGCAGCAAAGTTCAAGAGGCAATACTTTCGGCCGCTTTTACAATGACCGACGCAACCCGGTTGCAGCGGCAATTACTCGAGTCGAAGGCCGAAATTTAGTGGCGCAACAAAAAATCGATGATGAATGTTTCCCCGGCAGCGTTCTCGTCGTGCCAAAGTGCGGCAATTAAAACGAAACGAGAGCATTTCTGTTATCACCGTCGACGATCCCGGCGTACTTTCTTTTTTTCGAGAGCCGAGTGTGTTACCCGATGCTCATCGATCTCCGGCAACCCTGCGCCGCAACTTTGTACCGTGCAGCGATATCGTAACGAGGCAGAGCGAAAACGCATCTCAACAGGTTGAGCGAGTCGGCACAACCGGAGGCGCATCGAGCGTGATGCAGCGGGTCGAAAATTGAAATAATTTCTTTGTACGAATCGGGGGCTTCGGAAACATTCTCCTGGAAGTTTCTCGTTCGGAAAATTAAGAAATTCGTAAAAATGGGGCGTCTTTTGCCATTTCTGCTAACGAGCTGACGAAAATATAGACAAAGAAATAAGAAATTCTTTAAAGCTCTCTGTACTCTTTTTACCGAATATTGTTTCAATAATTCTTCCTATTGCAGGACTTTTTGCAAGACCACGAATTTTCCCTTCTAAACCTTTTTATTTTTCGACTCAAAAATAGATTTATACCGACGATATAAATTAAAGGAATATATTCGGTTTTTGAGAATATAAATTGTCAGAATGATATCTGCTGTTTTAATTCCTTTATGTGTAGCTCTTTCAGCCTGAAAAAATATTGTTAGTTACTAAAACTTTTTTACCAAAATTCGTTTACCATCGTCCGCATCTCCCCTCTTTGTTCGCGCGTGGCAACAATTAGTCTGTCAACGGTGATCAAATTTCGCGAGATAAATTGGCAACAGTTTAAAAACTAGAAACAAACCGTCGAATCCGAAAACGTTGGTCGATGCGGCTCTTGCGAAACGTTCGTCACCCTTTCACTCGCGGCGAGCCTGCTAATGGCGATAGATCGTGTGCACGACGCCGATTGCCAGACAGCGTCGACGAAATATCAGCGATGGCGAAACCGCCGCTCGATCCTTTCGGAGGGTGAGCACTGGAAATCCCACCGGTCGATGGGAAATTGAAAGATAATCGCGGTGAATACGCTCCGCGATTATCGCGACTACGCGCTTCTACCGATGGTGTAATACCAGTTTGACATCCTGCGCGCGTCGACCGTTCGAAATCCTGACACGAACGACGGGCGAGTGCGAGTCGGCGATCACCTACGGACAGAGTTCTTGAACAAATACGACGGATCGTGCTCGCGTTACCTGTTTTATCTGCGCGAAACTGTAAATAAACGCTCAAGCCTTGCGGCCTTTTAGTTTTTCGCTTGTTACCGGTTGGTCGTCGGACGTGTCGCTCCTAGGAGAGTTATACGTTACGCTCCTTGGCCGATCGGCCCGGTACAGATGAGCTTTCGATAAGGGATATGTAGTTTCTAGGTCTATTTGTTTTATGGCAAAGCGAGGGGATAACATCGTGTCACTCGGTTAGAGGAGAGATTCATTTGATAGCGAACGATGGGAAGATGTTGAATGCTAACCTGGAATTACTGGACGAGTCAAAATAAGTTGCTTCCGAGCTTTTCTTTCAGAGTTATGAAAATTTTAGAAACGTTTCCATCAGAAATTTTTTATAAATGGACCAAAAGACTTGCATTTTTCCTAAATGAAATCTTGGGGTTTATAAAAAGTTGTGAAAATCGCATTTATGCGATGAGCATGTACATAATTTTCATGACTGTGGTATAACACGTTCTCCATGTTCTGGTCTCGTACAAACCTAAAAGATGCAGACCTAGCTGGCCCAAAAAGCTACCAGTTATCATAGTCTCGTAGACCTGGTTCAGAGAGGCCTCTATGGGACGGTAGGATGGAAGAGTTGCCATGAGCCGCGAAAACCATGGACTACGGGGACGCAGTGCGGCCGTGTCTTGAGCGAAGCGTCTTGGCGTGGGGGTATCTCTATCAGAATGTGTTTTACATTAATACTTTAGTGTTTTAGTGGCGATTGCCGGCCGTTAATGCCACTCCGGCCTGAGTGGCCTGGCTCCCGGCTTTACAAATTTATACACTCTCCCGGTCGCTCGTCCTCTCCGATATGATATCTACGTTGGAGCGGGCGAGGCGAGCGGCGATTCACCTCCGCTCTGCTCCGCTCCGCTCCGGCTGACCTTATTCCTCGGAGCTGGTGGAACCCGATCGTTCGGCGACCTCGATCCTGAGCGATCCACCGCGGACGTCGCACGCGGAACCCGATGATCGATGCCGTCCGATAATTTTCACGGATCCGCGATCCCCGAAGCCGCTAAACCATTAAACAAACGCGGCATTACGCAACCCGTCGAATCCGCCGCGACGCGACGCGACGCCTAGCCTAAGTGTCTTTCATCGTTCCTCTGACGCGTCATTAATAATAGCGGCGGGTTTCTGTGCCGTGGCTGCGCGTCGAGACAAGGAAAGTTGCTTCGCCGTTTCGTCAACTTGAGGACAGGAAGAGGAAAGGTCCACGGAGCCGGATAAAATGCTATTTTGAAATAGCGAATAGCAGGCGAAGAGCTCCGGAAATTTTTAACAGGCTCTACTTTAGACGCGAGCCGCGGAGGTCGGTTTAGTAAATATTCTGACGTCCCGATGCAAGCATTAGGTTGTAGCTTATAAAAATACAATTTTAACTCTCTCTGATTGGAACTGCATTTTATCGATAACTATAAAGAGACGTCGAACACAACCAGACGATTCGGAATACATCATCTTCCTTAGGAGACTCTGTCGCAAGACAAGGAACAAATGATTCGCCTTTCTTCGAAAAAACCAACGAGGAACTTCTATACAAAGTCAGAATCCAAATACGCATTTCCCGGGATTATTGTTTGTAAATGCAGCAGTCGCACGTTCACGCGTTCGCACGACTTTCTCCATTGTCCTCGGTAGCCTAGCCGACCCTGAAAAATCGAGGCACCCTGTGCGATCATCCGCCGCGGAGAAATCATCTCGAAGATAGCACGCGTTCCCTTCGGAAACAAAGGAGGACCGAAAAGTTGGTTGCTCTGGCACGTTCAAGCTGTCCGGCAAGTAGGAGGATAACATTGCTCTACGATGTAGGGAGACGATTCTTTCGGTTCCGGGGCTTTTTCTGAACAGCGCTGAAGGTAGATAGAGGTCCTGGAGGAAGATAGAGGGAAATCTGTTTCGCGGCTCGCGATCACCGGGTCTCTCGCAAGAAGGCAGCGTGTACTGTACGGTGATCCTTGGGGAATGGTAGTGGTGACGGATACGGGGATACGGCGACGATGACGGTGCTGGTGGTAGTGCCGGTGGTGGTGGTAAGTATGGTACCCCTTGGAGCGGGTGTCATCATTTATCTCGCACCGGAGATCGGGCCCGCCGATACAGCGGGACGTTTTAATGGCCGAACCATGTTGGAATTAACCAAAACAAAGACGAAGCATCAATTAGGCGACTTTTTCTTCCACTTCGCCCGGCTCTCCGTCTCGCTCCCTCCCGGCCCGCCGTGTCAAAGAAGAGGATCGGAGGTGCATACTCCTATACGCGGCCCACCTATGTACTCGGCTCTGGCCCCCTTTGCAGCCCCCTCGCCCCCTTCGAGACGCTCCCTTGCACCGAAACCTCCCACCTCTCACTCTCTCTCTCTCTCTCTCTCTCTCTCTCTCTCTCTTTCACCCTGACTCTCTCGCTCGCTTTTCTTCGCCGCAATCCTCTCTCCTCTCTCTACGAGCACCCTCGCGAAACCCTCTTCTCTTCGAGCTCCTTTGAACCGTACGCGCCCTTTGGCGCCCAGGTAGCCGCATTGTCTCAGATAATGGCTAATAAATTGCCCGACGAAATCGCGCGGACCTGGACCACCGCGGCCGCACTGTCGCCGCGAATTGCTCACAGCAGAGAATACTAACCCCGATCGGCCACTTTCGGTTTCGATCAGGCGATGTCCGAGAGACCGGACTGGAAACTTGTTTCGACTCTGCGAGCCCTACAACTTCAGCATCCGCGGAAATGGAAGAAACCCTTATTAGTGTAGATAAATTCAACACTGAAACGGACCTTAGCACTCCAGTGGCGACTCTGACGCGTCAAAAATATTTATTACATTAATAAAGCTCATATTTAAGAAGCTACGATACATGTGAGGATTTAAACTGCAAATTTTGTGGATTTGTGACAAAAATAAGTGGATGAAATTTGGAACAGTCGAGGGGTTGAAAGAATTTCACAGTATCGATTTATTAAAATTGTGAAAGCAGGAGAGACATTTCTGTTCGGCCCCTGTTCGCAGCAATTGACGCAGAAGATTTTTATTTTCAGTTTTCAGATCCACAGGACAGCGGATCCTTGCGCTTACAATCGGGAACTCGGTCGGTCTGCCGTTTTGTTCGATCCGCCTTAACAGATCGGGCGTTATTTTTGCAGATCATTTTGGAAATTCGATTTACAAGCAGAACCGAGCGATAAATTTGTCCGGAGTATCAGGAAACCGACACGTCGGTCCTCGTTTTTCTGCGGTGCGCACGGTCCCCAGGTCCCCCGGGCCAGGTAAGAAACCGAGAGTTTCACGAAAACCGACGTTAATTATTCGACGACGGTCAAGGATAGTCCCGATCCCGGCGTCTCCTCGTGATCTCGTAGGCCACTTCGTGGGACGTCTCGTTCGCACGCCACTTCAGGCCCTCGTAAACGCGGAGGCCTCGTGCCAAAATACGATATTTCAAGGTGACGCGACCCTAAGAGCCGTGTAATATACGCCTGGCAATTTGTCCATTTCTATGCAGGTTGTTCGAGTGCAACTTCAACTGTCCGGGGGCCTCTGTAGTACCTCGAAGATTTCCCTTTTTGCTCGTCTTGTGACGGGGGAGAAGGACTCTGGTCTGTTTCGATAAATTTAGAATTATTAAAAAGGTTCTACGCAAAGGAATAGCGATGAATTGACCGATACCGTGGACATTTTAAAATTTCCTGTTCAGACAAATTTGGAAACATTAAAGAGGTTCTACGCGAATGGTTAAAATGACTGAGGATTTTTCTGCATCTTCTTTGCATAGCAAAACTTGTAAAAAGAATTACAGTAGCGGACGAAAGGAAGTAATTATTTACTTTATATGAAAAACATAAATACAGTGTCCTTATTTTGGTAGTAACAGATTAATAATTTGTTTAGATATTAATAACAAAGATTTACATTATGTTTCTGAACAAATTAGTAATAATATGCAAAAGGTAAAGAAATCTGTATTATATTCTCATGGTGAAAAGTTTAAGACTGTGCACTTTTTCCTATACATGTTACCGCCGCTCAGCTTTAGTTTCCGAGATATTCGCAAAAAAGTTTCAACATCTCAAAAAAATGATCGAAGTAGGTGTGTGTAGGACTGTGTAAAATAGTATTTCAAATAGTTGACAGTAACTTATATTTTTATGATATTTTGTTGCCTGTAATGTTATTACGATATTGTAGTCTGTTTATCAACATGTTACATATTCGTAATTAAACTACAAATAATACTTTGCTAACTATTATAGCTTCTCATGTTAAAAATTATAATTTATAATAGTAACTACTTGCTCAATTTATTATCATTCTAAGGAAACATATGAAATACAAAAATATTTCATTTTATCTATCTGGTTATCAAAATAAAAATATTTGATTTAAAGTAATATCTTATTTGAACCACATTAAATTATACTATATACCAAATCATTAATACGTATTTAATACGTAATTAATACGAATACTAATCCTACATTATAAAATACTAATGTAAAGTGTACTTACTTCTGAATCTTCTGTACCTCCGTCGGATCCACAGCACACAATTATAGATGCACTCACGAGAATAGGTCCGAATAATTGAACAACAATCACTAAACAACACACACAACACACACACACACACAACACATTTTATAAAATCGTGACAACGAACGAGAAGATGTCACCCCGACCACGAACAAAATAATACTGCGATTTGAACAATGATCCCTTCCACGGAGGTGGTACGGTCAGGTTATCCTAGGAAGGTTAGACGCTGAGGGTCTATAAACACTAGATACAAAACCAAGGTAAACAAATTATGGCGAGGCGCCGACCCTATTTCCCGGAATTCCCTGTTTTCGTATCACGCGTCCTTGGGTCCGAAGCAGTTAAAATCGCAGTATTATTTTATTCGTGGTCGGAGTAACATCTTCTCGTTCGTTGTCACGATTTTATAAAATGTGTTGTGTGTGTTGTTTAGTGATTGTTGTTCAATTATTCGGACCTATTCTCGTGAGTGCATCAATAATTGTGTGCTGTGGATCCGACGGAGGTACAGAAGATTCAGAAGTAAGTACACTTTACATTAGTATTTTGTAATGTAGTTTGTAGTACATTAGTATTATATTTTATTATTCGTATGTAGAATATTGGATGCAAGGTTTTCTTTCATATTTTGAATTGAAAACGGTCCTTTTCATATAAGCGGTGAATCCGACGATTCGTTTGCGGAGTTGTTTTTCGAGGTCTTCCGTTTCTTGATTGATCAGAATTAAAAATCCAAACAGTCTTTAAAAATTTATTCCAGGCCTGCTTACATGCAGTTTTTGATTTATTAATTACACTTGCTATTTTGACAAATGTAATTTTTTGTTTTCGTAGTCTTACGATGTGTTCCCTTTCGTTTGGTAGCAAACTCCGAGTCTTACTCATACTTTCTTCCTCTGTAAATAAACTTGAAGCAGCAAAAAACACACTAGACGCTGATTTCAATATTTGTATATCAAATTGTTGAAAGAATGTAATAGAAGTCGCTTGTTAGACGGATCGTCTTAAATTTATGTCCGCGGTTCACAAACGGTCAGAGGAAACAAACGACTGGAACTCCTACATTGTTGACATTTGACGATCAAAACATTGTGATCAAGGAGGTCAAACACATATCTGTATTGCTTTAAAACAACGGACAGAATAGACAAATAGTATTTGTATATTATGTGTATAATCAAAATTACAAATCATCGTCTTAAAGTTTAGTCCGCTACTGTATTTCTTGGAAGGATTTTTGAAATATTTAAGAGCGTGATAAATAGAATGTGGACTTTTTAAAATGTACTTTAAATAACACAATTTGTAGAAGAAAAAGAGGATTGTGATCCATTGAGAAGATCCATTGGTAATTGGAAACCTAAAGTGTGATAAACAGATTGAATACCTTTTTAATAAATTGACACTCTCCTGGGACAAGTTGTAGACGATTAATAAGGGTTGTATAATGCATTTTCAAAGCACACTTTCCCCCATAAAATATTAATATATTATCTTTCTTATTAAACAACTCCTGTTCGATGACATTTATTTTACGCGCGTATACTGATGTTTCGCGGTTCGGAGCAAGCTGTAACTTTCTATCTATTACGCTATTATTTATCCAGAGGTTGGTGCCAAACAACTTCACTCGGTACAAGTCGCAATTCGGCAAACGATATTTCAAATTCACACGTGATATTATATAAAGTCTTTCCTATGTCTGCGCTGTATTAAAGTGTCTTCATAATTCCTAAATAATAATTTCTAAAGAAATGGTTAGATCATGTTCCTCAGGTTGGTCGTTGGTTTAAGAGTTAACAATATTTCCAAACATCTTATGGCAGTCCAAAGCGTTAAGAATCTCGGAGAAAATTGACTCGCGAGCGCGTTAATTCCGACTGACGACGATGCCCGTTTCTAGCCTAATTATTTCAGCGTTTTCGCGCGCCGAAGAGTTCGGGATGGACAAGATCGAAGGGCAGCGATGATGGATAGTCGAAATGGAGGTGGGAATCGGCCGCGGAAGGGCTGTCGGGCTGCGGCCGCGCTATAAACGAGAAGCTGATCGCGCAGGTGACGCCGGCTCCTCCACTAATCACCATCGGTTTTAGATTATTCTAAAATAATGACCGCCTTCTAACGGCGCGAATCGACGGTGACAAATCGCCGCCGCGGATCGGCTCACGTAACGACCGGTCGCAAGCGTCGAATCCGGTCGAACTATCACTTTTCGAATGTCACTGTGCAGCAACTCCAGCATCAAAATCCTCGTCGAGCGAGGAAAACCTCCAGAGGTCTTCGTTATCCGAGAAATTTGAAACTAGGCTAGTTTCCCACGCGGTGGAACCAATACGGGCAACAACGTACATCGTTTGCGATACAAACGATCAAGAATATCGGAAACACGAAGCATTCAGAATTCAAATCGGCCGTGGCGCGACGTTACAAGAGGCTCCGTCGGTTAACAAGAGTCGAACCCGTGGATATCGCCGAAAATCTCAATAAAATCATCCGGATTATACGCGAACAAATCTATGAATCACGATTACACAGGTAGTATATCAACCGGTGATCCGTGTAGCGAGACCACTCCTGTAGCTTGTCGCGGGGGGGAACAGGGAACCGAAAGTCCTCTTATCTGTCGTTTAATTCCTCTTCGTTTCGTCAGCCCGGGAGTCAGACGCGAGACTGTTCTCGCCATAAATCGTGCACGGTGTTACATAAATTACCGTTCGAGCGTTCGTTAGAAGCGGACACATCGGACACACCGGGCGCGTTGTCCCGTGGAAACGAAGCGACCGGTTCGAGCAACTGTTAATCGGCGCTGGTTAAGTCAGAAACGGTTCGATAATAGGTGAACCGCTAATAGATAATGGCCGAGTTCCGAGCGGAGCGGAGAACAGAGCGGAGCGGAGCAGAGCTGAACGAGGCGACGTACCTAGAGCCTCTCTTTCTCTCGGCGTGGCCGGTTCTCACGCGACACCCCGTGTATTTTCCATCGAGCGGCTTGATTTAATGTTTCCTGCGCGAGCCGCGCCGCGGTCCGAGGCGGCCAAGAACAATTCCAAGTATCTCCGAAGGTGGGTCGGGGGACAGGAACCGCGCGGTGGCTCGGGACGTTCCAAGGATGTCTCCGCGACACCTGAAAGCCCCGTTTCGCCGACGCGGACGCTGGAACAGCGTCTCCGCTCGCCTCGACCCGCTCCAACTCGCCTCGACTCGTCTTCGCTCGAACCTAGAGGAACGCGCGAACAGAAATCGCTTTTGGAATGACACCAAAAGATTATAGAGCAGCGATTGCAGTGCGCGTCTAGGTAGCTATACCCTTAAAACACCTATTGGGATGACGCTCCATTTTTTTAAAAAGATTGGGTTCAGAATTTCGTATGCTGTGGTCCACTTTTTGAAAGGAGAAACAAGCAGTTGTAATAGTTGTCCACTTGTTTCGTATGCTTCTTTCGTATTCGTCTAGAATTTCCTATTGCCAATTTCCGGTTAATTTGCCTAGATCTCTAGAGATCAGTCCCCTTCGGAGCTCCCTCAGGCCCCGGGACAGCTAGGTCCTGATCGATCTTCATAAATTTCAGGCTCGGTATCCTTTCTCTTCGGATGCAGGACCCGCGGGGCAACGAGTCGCGAACAGCTACGAGATAAGTCCGCTCGCCGACGGAATACCGTGAGAGAGGTATTCCTCCCTTGGATAGGGCGAACGTGTGGCCACCCTGCGCGGCTGCGGGGCCCTATTGGGACCCCGGCCCCCCCCCGTTCATTCACGCGAGAGCCATCTTCCCATTGATGGCTGGCTGGGTCCGATCTCCGTGGACGGAGGGGGCCCGGAGGGGACCGTGGACTGCGGCACGGCCAAAGGAGGAAACTATGCGACGACGGATGGCGTAACGAGGAAGGCCCACGCATTAATACTCTCTTCCCCCTCTCTCCGTTGTCCCCGGGCCTCGGGCCCCTTTTCTTTTTTCACGCCGACCCGCCGTGAGAGCGCGCGCGATCAAAAACCCCGGGCCCCCAGCTCCTAGGAGACTTGCGGCAGGCCCGCAAGGGCCCGCGACGGGCCCCGAGAAAAAGCGGACGGATGCTCGCCGGACCGATGCTCGCCGCCAGAACGTTCCAAGGATGTCGTGGTCACACCTGGGCCAGGAATGCGCCAGTCCAGCTTTTTGGTCCCCGGCGGAACAGTTTTATAGTAATTGATCGTATCGCCGCCGATTCCATTCTGAGGCCGACTCCTGTTCAACCGGGGGATGGATATGGGTGGCGGTCAATGGACGGATGAACACCGTTCGGTACAGTCGTGGACGACCCTGAGCTTTATTTTGGGCAATCGGGATTTCGTTGGGAAAGATCGAGGCAAGATGATTTTCTACCTTTAAGGCGGGTTCCATCGTTTCGATGAAGGTTTCGTCGGAGGTGCGTCGAATCGTCGATCTTCAACTTTGACCGAGATACGCTTCTTCTCTAAGATACAATAAAATTGGGAAGAAAAATCGCTGATTAATTCCTGAGACCTTATCGTAAAGGGTAGAGACACATCTCCTTGAAACAGAAAATAATACTTTAAACGTTCCAGAGTTGTCTGAATTTTAAGATACCGGAAGAAAATTTTAGGGAATAAATTCTGGTTTTTCACTCCACTTGATAACCAAAATCCTTCAAAAATGAAGTTCAAAGCTGTGAAAGTGTGAGATGTTTAGAGATCGACAATTTTTGGATTATAATTTAGTAACGCTGTAAGCTCGCGGAACAGCGTATAAATTATTACGCTGTGAAGAAAGTTGACGACGTTAAGTAGAGTCACGTGTAGTTTGGTTAGAATTTTTCCATCCTGTGCGAAAAGTTGCGAACAACGTGATTAACATATTTCTGTGCTGTGTAGGAGCCGGTTAGCTTATTTTTAGCGAACCTCGCGGAGCAGCGAAATGGGTCATGGAATTTCATCGACCCTCGAAATATCTATATCTTTCTCCCGGCAGATTAGAACGGCCGAAAGATATCGGTGGCGGTGCGAGGGTGGAATGAAAGGGCGGGAGTCGCGTTCTCGCGAGCGAAATCGCGCTATTGTATCTGAAAGCCGGCGCATTACTCAGTTGGTACGGCGGCCCGTTAGTCGATAAGGATTTCAGGTGCGATGTTACGTGCATGTCGCAGGACAATAAACCTCGCGGGGCGAGCCACTTCGGAGTCAGCTTTCCGCGGCATATCAAAATTTACGACTAAGATTAATATTCCTCTCGTGCTCGGGGCGCGGTGTATTTGTTAAGGGTTCTCGAGATCGAACGATACCACCATTAAATATAATTACCTCGCTCTTAAATTACATCGTATTAACAAGATTTCCACCGGTCCGTCGTCCGTCATGCGTCGTGCGTCCCGCCGTTTCACGCCTTCAAGGATTTTCCGTTTGCCGTACTTCGCCCGTAACTGAAAAATATTCTCTGCCGTGAGATTGATTGGGCCAGCCTCGATTCGACGAAACGCTCGGTAGATCATCTATCTATCAGCTTTGCAATTCTCCCGCGGAAAGATATACATAGTTGCAATATTACATCTTCAACGGAATCAATTAAATATTCCCTCCGAAGCGGCTAGGATCCGATCAATTACTTATTCAACCCAGTACCTACGTGTCTTTAATTAGGTTCACGCGAAATGTAATTTCACGCGAAACTTTCAAAGGATACGTTTATAGCTGTAAATGATATGCTATGAATTTTCGTTCCGGTCATGACTTATTAATAAGCTCCAGGGAAATTCGAGCAAGGAGAGAGTTTTAACGTGCTCCGAATTAGACGTATCCCGATTGCAAATTCTTTCCAGTAATAGTTCGTATTAAAAGCAGCGCGATACACGCACGGTTCTCGACGGTGTCCGTATTGATCATAAACGGCACCACTGTTCTCTGTACACAGTCATCTTCGCCAAGTTTGTGATCATTTTTTGTCTCATAATTTTCCCGTAGACTTTCGTTCGTTTTAGTCCAAGAAAACGTTGGTAGAAACTAATGCGAACGCCCGTGAAAGGGGACGCGAGGTCCGGCAGGTTCGACGATCAATAGGTGTCCCCTCCCCCACCGGTTTACACTGGTTTATCTACAGTTTCCTGGTTCTAATGAAAAGCCCCAACACCAGAAAGTATCGCGTGGCTTCCGCAAACGAGATACGGCCGGGTTTGGTCCTCGACCGCGACTTGTACACCGATATTAAAGTCGTCTTCATCCGGTTCAGCCGATCGGGGGACCACCCTGGCCTCCGCTCGGAATTTCGGGGACTATCTGTTGCCGCGCGACTAGGTACAAAACTGTCAGACGTGCCCGAAACTGGGCACCGGATATTCCCTGTCCCCGGTCCTATCTTATCGGCGACGTCGCCCAGAAAAACAACCCTCGAGGACCTCGTCGACTCGCACGACACGCTTCTCGTCGTCGGGTGTCCTCTACCTCCCCCCCCTTCCCTCTCCCCTCGTCCTCTGCTCGTCCTCTGCTCGTCCCTCTCGGAACAGACTGGTTCCGCTCGGGTCCGCCGAAAAATCGTGATTTAAGGTCAGCAGGCGAGGCAAGGTGGGCCGAGGCAAGCTTTCGCGAGGCTCGCTGTCGCCAACACCGGACGCCTGCGACCCAGCCTCCGGACGTTTATCCTGGAAATGACCACCGGACCCGGGAAAAACAAAGGAGCCGCTAGCCTATGCGCCATGCCAGCCCGGAACCCGACAACGCTAGTTACTCGGTCACGGATTGTCCCGGATTATCCTACAAGCCTCTTTTTCCCCCCTACCGCCGACATCCTCGCCCTAGATGGAGATCGCTGATCCTACTCGTTAACCGAAATTACGCGACACGTCGATGAGAAACACGCCGAGGACCTCTCGACATTCCTCTCCTCGGGTCCTGCAGGTCGGGATTTCCGTGTGGGACGTGGGAAGATTATTGGATCGACTGGCTTTTGTTTCTTTACGGGCTTTGTACGATTTGCCTGATGCTCGGAGTTTTCAGAAGACTGGGCGGAGAGTTTGCGTCTTCGTTATGTACACGACCTTGGTGGTGGACGCAACGAATGATGCTTCTAGGTTGATTTGTCTAAAGTTGGATTTGGATTTAAAAAAGTAACCACTTTGTACCTCGGATGCAAGCAATAATATTGTGCACAGAGTTGGACAATACAATTGAAAATTAAAAAGTGTTGGAACAACCAAAATTAAGTTAACAAGGTCAAAGGGTTGTAACGATATCTTTTGAGAACAGTCGTTAAAACTAGCTATTTCCTACCACCTTTCCCTGCACTTCGCCGCATAAAGTACTAATGCATTTCGAAATAGATTTTCCCCAGAATATTCTTTCCAACGAAGAAATCGCGAATACCTGGCAACTCGGAAACGCCTTAATAAATGCATAAGGCGATGATCCGATCAAACATTAACGCATCAGAGAGTTCGTGTCTAATTAATGTCTGAGCAACGTTAAATATTAATCCTGGTAATTCGTGTCTAAGATATTCGTATATTTCGGGGTCCGGCGATAATTTTACGTATTTAGTACGTGAAAACGCGTGTCGGAGATAGCGAACATAGAACTCGGCTCGTTGAAACGTCGATATCCTTCCGAAACAGATTTAGACACTGCTATGTTCAATTTAATGATCTCTGTTGATAATGTTTTAGTTTCGTGCCTCGACTATCAATTATTTTACTCTTGATCACCCATCGCAAAGAGTACAGCATAAATTTCAACACCGAATCTACCAAATTTTCATTTGACGAAATTAAAAAAATTGAAATTAGAAAAATGCATCCATGAAAAATAGATTTCCTCGTTCAGTCATCCAGCGGAATAAAAATCACAGAGAAGATAAACACGTTATTTAGCGTTGATCGATCGTTGCGCATCTCAAGAATCGCTGTCGCGTCAATTACAATTTCGTCCGGTTTGCGACGAAATAGACTCGCGTAGTCTTCCGCAGTTTATTTATTAGCTTAAAGTGGCTATTAGCCGTTTAACTGAATCGAAAATGTAGAGGCGATGGACGCGCGGAAAACAGCATGGCGCAGGGATTACGGAAGATTAAGTCGCGTGTATTGTGTCGGGGGTTGAGCGACAGCTCCAATCAAGAGCGAAAATCAATTATCGGACCCGAAGATGACCGTGTTCCGTAATTAACCCGGTGAGTCTTCCCCGAGGCCGGCGGCGCTGATTGGTCGCCGCCGATAATCAACTTATTTAGGAATATAACCGAACGATTTCCGGTGGTTGGACGTTGCGGCCCGTGACGTCCACGGACGTCCGACAGGCAATTTCGGGGCGGCGGCTACCCGTATTAACCAGAAACCCGGTGAATATCGGCGGAGCTCCTCTAAACGCTGCTATCTCGGACATTACGTTTTCATGAATTCCGTTTCGTCGTGGTTGAACGAAATTCGGATTAACGAACAAGTCTTTCTGGTCCCCGGGTCCGGACTTATCGTAATATATGAAGGCCATTTAGATACCGCTATCCTTGACTCTGTCACCCTATTAACCGAATGAAAGAGAACAGTCACCGGCACTCTCGATTCATCCAGAGTCCCTCAGGACAAACAGGATCCCCGAAACAGTTGTCTTTCCCCCGCTTTTCAGAATTTTTCCGATTAGGGGCACGTTAGGTCTTTAGATCAAATCTTTTTTAATATTGAGAAAGATTCTAGTATTGATTTTTCGGAGATTTTTGGTTTGTACGTACTTTTGTGTTGACCCATTACGTATTCGTTACACCGAGAAGTGGCATAAAGAGGACCGTCCCTAAATGGGAATACTTTTTTTATGGATGGTGGCAAAAACGAATTTTTCAATTTAAATTGAACTTTTGACATAAATCGTCTTGAATACAGAAATACTAGCCATTCAGAAAATTTAAAAATACAGATTCGATGGTTAATGGGTCAAGCATTTCGTGTCCTAGGTTACATTTTGAATTTACAATTTTGTGTAGAAACAGTAAAAACGCGAACAAAAGGTGATTGAATAACAACTCGCTTTTATATCCCGGCCGAGCTGTCGACCGACTCATTTCACGGACAGTGAACTCGATTATACATACTTTCGCTGCGCATTATTTTCACATTTTCCCGTTATCTTAATGTCCGACGATTTAGCAAAATGACACGTTCCATTATAAGGCACCTCGTAAGCATCCGTAACACCTATAGACTAGAAACACACACCTACGACCACGACTCATCTATAATTCATCGCAAAGCGAATAGAAGTAAGTTTTTACTTAATTACCTAACAATAACATAAATATTCATCGACCTGTCGAGTTCAACGATTATGCAGAAATATACAAAAAGAGTTTAACAAGCCGTCAAGCGGCCGCTGTCGGTAAGAATAGTGTTTTCGCTACTTTTTACCATACAATGTGTCCATTATTTTTGCCGGCAACGTTTCCTAGAACTTTGACCGACTCCGTGAGACAAGAGGCCGATTGTCAGGACAAAACCGGCGGTGTAAGTCAGCGATATATTTGATAATCGGGTCGCATAATCGCCGAGGGACGCCCGGAAGACCTCCCGCGTCCGGTACGTGGCATGAGTTTTCGACTCGGACGGACTTCGGCCGTGTAATTTAATTTAAGTTACGAGCACCGATAGCGGCCGCGCCACAAATCAATTAGAGTGGTCCGTTCTTTCGGGGTGATAGTGATAGCGGCGGCGCAGACCGCGCTGTAAACATCTTTACTGCCAGATAAGTGCGCGAGAGTCCCACCGGCCACGCGGCCTGCCACTCTCTCACTCTCCCTCTTATCTGACCACCATTTTGTACTCACGATTATTTCGCTCATTGCATTATTACCTCGCTGTTCGGAAACCTGGTGGCAGCGATACCGATCGGACAATTAAAACCGTTTTCGCCCCAAGCTTTCCCGCTGCTCGACTCAGGATGTTTTATCTCTGCTCCATTGTTGCGACTCTGACCGGGCTAAAAACTTCTCCCTGTCTTTGTTTCGGAGACTTCTGGAATCATCTGGGACGCGTTTGATCTGCGGAACAAGATTAGCTGATCGGTTAGATCGGTTACCGTCGATTTTTATATGAAATGGAAATTGGTTATTTTTCGGCGTCTCGTCGAAGGTATGTTCTTTTATATCAACATTTGACGCTGTGAATTTTATATTTGCTCATCGAAGAAACTCTTCGGACAAAATTAAAAGTGAACACCCAAAAGAAACGAGTTCTTTATAAAGAGTTTCGACAAGTTGTAGGTACGAAGCATAAAAATTGTAAAAAATTGTGCAATGGTGAACGTGTTACGGAATACGCGACGAAGGCATAAATATCGGGTGCCGGTCATATTTCAGCGGCAGAGAAATAACCACAATGAAATTAGAGAAACAGGAGAGAAAAAAGGAGGCGGGCTTTACGAGTCCGGCGAGTTCTCGCTGCGATCTTAGAGACAGACAGCCGTGCCGGAGAATCGAATACGACACTGTCGTCGGGAAGGGTACCTACCTAAATGGAACTTGGCATTCCAGCGCAGCATGAGCTTGACTCGGTTCTCGTCCTAGTCCTGTGCACCCGCTGCTCAGCTCCGGCCGACTCCTAGACAACGCCGCGCTGTTGGGGGTGTCCTGCTGACCACGTCGATTCCCTCTTCCTCGATGACTCCATCCGGCTTCGTTCGACTACAGGACCGGCAACGACAACCGGTTCCAACGCGCACGGTTTCGCCATTGATCGGCGCTATGCGCCTTCCGCGAAAACCTTCTGGCGTCGTCTGTTCGCCAGATGCGCTCGAAACAGTTATTGTCGTCGTCTATCTCGACGATGCGCAATTCTGTTGCAAAGGACCCGTGCCCGATCACTATTACGACGTCGATGTTCATTCTAATTTTAGAATCTTCCAACCGTGATGAACACTTGCTTCCTTGACAAAGAACTTGAGAAGGTTTCGCGTGGAACGAGGATTTTCTAATACTTTTGCCAAATTAAATTATTTAGGACCTTTAGAGAATTACGTGTCTCCACTTATCTGTACATTTTTAATAATAAAAGTGACTAGGTGCGAAAGGGTACAGAGATTGAAAGGATTTGAGCAGTGTTTGAATGCTCGAAGTTTGAGAGCTTTGAATTTGAAAAAACTTGTCATTTTGATAAGGCAACATGTATCTGTTACATTTATAGCTCGGCACGTTTAGCGTTAAAAATGAAAAAACCTTTTATTTGGCCTCTGTTTTCTGTAATTTTTTTTTCTATGTTTTTATTTTGACCCCAAATGAAACTTAATAGATTCAAGAGATGACTCTTATTTTCTAGCAAGCCTTTTCTAAAAATATTTTTCTTTTTTCCTTTTTTTGGGATTGATTCGACCCGAAGGATTTCGGTCTCGGATTCTTGCCAGGCGTCCAACAGAAATTTTCATCGGAACGTGCAGCGTGAAGGAGAGGACCAATCATCGATCGATTGTTTTTCTTGGACGGTGCGCGCCGAGCCGGCGACAATCTATTCGCTATTACTTGTCCGACGCAGTGTGCACGGTACCGACGTCCGATTCGATCCGATTCGCACCAGTGCGCAACTAGTTCTGCGATACAATGTCCGATCCGATCTGATCCGATCCAATCCGATCAAATCCGGCCCGATTCGAACCAGTGCGCGACTCGCTTTAATCACGCACACGTTTTGCATACCTGGCTTTGCAGATTTGTGACTCCGATACGCGTTCCACGACGTTGAAGAGAGCCGAACGCGGATCTCGTGACACTCTCTGCCTCGTTTCGTGACACCGGGCGCCGTTGCGAGCATCGATTTTCCAGCTGGCCGTTTCTAAAATCGAAATTCACCTGTTAATTTCCTGTCGATCCGATTTCGGGAAGTTTCGGAAAGTAATACATATACAATGCTCACTTGCAGAGCTTTATAGTCGGAAAATATTCTCTCCAGTTTGCAAATTTTCATTCTGTTGGCACCTAGGTCTACAGTATAATTAAATAAAATGCAATTAATATAATCTTAAAATATTGCTGGTATACCGTGGGCTGTACCTGTTAGAGAAAAATAGGAAAGGAGGATATTTGAATCAACAGTGCACCTGGACATTGTAGATGTAAAAATAATTACAAAGAGGGGTTAATAACCGAAAGAACAAGGCTCGGTGGTCCATCCGTCGTTATCTATAAAGGTTCTGATATTGTGAGAGGGGATGTGGATCCGAAGAGGACGACAGAGAGGTAGGCCAGGTGACAGGGAGGGAGGAGGACGGAGAAGACGAAGTAAAATCTGAGGAGAAGATAATGGCGGGCAGCCCGGAGGGGTGTCCGCGCGCCGATGAAATAGTGTCCGTAATCCGGCGTAAGTTAGCGCGGAGCGATGTCCCACGGCGAGGAGCCGAGGTCCAGCGTGCTGCTCTTCGTGGTGCTCGCGAGCTGCGTGCGCTCGTGAATACAGTCTCGCGAGGGAAGCAGCGAACGGGAATAAAACCGTTCGAATCGGATTTACGACGGGAAATTTTCCAGACGAAGCTCTTCCTGAACACCGAAGAACCAAAAAACGAAACAGCCAAACATTCGTATATTCGAATCCCGACGGCAATGAAGAGGATTACCAAACGATCTTCATCTTCTCCTCTTCGAAACACGGTGTCGACAGATCGGAGCGCGATTTATCTCCAATTTAAACTTATCTTTAATTTAAACCTGTCGAGACCACCCCGCGATTTAGACGTGAAAATCGTACCTCTCTCCATAATAGACACATCGCGGCGCAGAAAACAAGTTTCCAAGCTGTCCGGACTTCGTCAAGTTTCCCGGACGAAGTACTCGTGTACTGTACATATTTACACAAAGCATTATGCAGCCGGCGAGCACGGCGGGCCCCGCTTGAATTTGAATAGATAACGAAATAAATAAAACATGTGTCGCAGTGTCCGGAGTCAGGCGAAGTACTCTTATCTCTGGAAAAAAAAAGAAATGACGCTTATCTTCGTCGCGGTCGAGGCGAACCCGTTTAGCGGAGAATGTCGGTCGTCAAATCTAAACACGAGCAAACGGAAAACAATGGGGACCGTTTCTATCCGTTCAACCGGGCCCTGCAAGAAAATTACCAAAACTCTAAACGGTCCGTTTGTTCGGTGCCATATTTCAGGCGCACAATAAGGACTCGTTTCCGAGTCACTTGTTCCTACGGGCCACGAAGAGACCCGGGTCACGATGTTCGGGTCTTCGGGGAACCACGGTTCTACGCGACGGGAAAATAAAAAAACTGTCGTCTACAAATCGGGGCTATCGGGCTAATTTAGGGACACGGCCACGGGATCCTGGAAACAAAGGTCTCAGAGGTCCTCTTCGAGGCTGGACCAAGGACACTCGGCTCTCGGGGGCGAGGAGACGCGAACGCGGCAACGATAGTAATATTAATAATAGGCACAACAACGAGCGAGCGGGACCATATCGATAACCCCGTGCCGAGCGCTCGGACATTACCATAAATTTGAATGTCCGCGGGTTCCTCCAGGCTTTCCCTCTCTCTCTTTCTCTCTCTCTCTCTCTCTCTCTCTCTCTCTCTCTCTCTCTCGATTTCTGCTTGGGCCTCGGGCCCGTTTCACGGGGGACAGGTCCTTCTTCTTCGCGCACAGCCATGGCTCGAATCGCCTCCCCGCGACTGCAACCCCTTTTACGGCTTACTTTATGGCAAAGACTCAATTTGGCCGCGGCAGTTGGTGCCCGTTCCCGGTGACTAATATACCGGGATGCGCCGCGTGCGGTGCACCGGTGATGCATCGCTCGTGGGGCACCACGTATGCAACCTCCCCCTCCGACCCTGTTCTTCCACCTCGAGACCCTGAGGATCCTCCGCAAGAAAAGTTACCGTGAATACGGGGGATCCAGAACCCGAGTCAATTGTACGGTTTGGTACGTTCGCTTCATGCGCGGCGATCATAATTTTCTGTCTGACGTTAAGCTAAATTAATGCCAATTTGACGTCATGATTATTTATAATCGTAAAGCATAGCATTGTATTCGAATTTCTAGCTTTTCTCTCAACGGTATCTTTTTCACATTTTCTGGAAGGGTCAGTTGCGTTTAATGTGCTTCTCATGAGATTGTCTATATGGGCTCGTGTAACTTTCAGGTCACATGATAATATATCAACATTTTACCAAATAATTTCAGTTTTTTTCACAAGATGACGTATACGTCTTAACTATGCAATGTACATGAGATAACCAATGACAATATTGATGACGGTTGACAGCACCATCAACCTGAAATATCAAAGTACATGCCTCGCAAGTTGTCCGCAAACAGAAACCAACGGAACAAAATTCGACCTATAGAGGGTTCAAATAAAATATTGTCTTTCATCGTTGAATAATTGATAGCATTCTAATGCATTTTGTCGGGAGCCAGAGTCTGGTAAAATTTGTAATTGTTCTGGTCAGAACGAGGGACGGAAGCAGCATAATCGCAGAGCGGAGGCTGGTTTCCGCTGGCCGGCGCGGCGCGGCGTTCGTTTCCCAAGGCACGCGCGACGCACGCGTTAAATCATCGTGCAATACGTCGAGCCGTTTCCCTTCGTAGCGTGCGCGATAGTGTGCAATAGTGTGTGCATATTCATCGGGAGGAAACGACGCGACGGTCGGGGAGCCCTTAGGTGTATCTCGGGGAACGGTTAGGTTAACCGCGGCGGTGCACGCGGCGCGAAAGGTTTCCGCGCGCACCCGCGGGGCCTCGCGACACGTTCAACAGCCGGCACCGAGATCTCATATTTCTTTGCGGATGATATAAGGCTGGCTCTGCTGGCTCTGCTGGCTCTGCTAGCTGGTTGCAGCGCTGCAACGCAATGCAAGGCAACGGGCACTCGTAAACCGCCGGTTTGGCCGGCTGCGAGCGGACAGGGGCGCCACCGCGGCGAGAAATAAAAACCGAGAGGTTATGACTTTATAGCCGCCCGCTCTGCCACCCCCGCCAAGGCCTCGACGCTCTCGATCCTTTGTCTTAGCGGATTGTCGCGGCCCCCGGCGCCCTTTGTTCCCCAATTTACGGTTGTTAGGGTTTTAGGACGCCGCAATAAGAACCGTCCGCGCCTACCATGTACCCGAGGGATGGGGATGGTTTTATTACCCTCGCCAAGCAGTTTCTCTTTTTTTCGGGCCCCTTCGCCCATGCCAGCTCCCCACCGACCCCTCTCCTCGCTCGAAAGTTTGATACGTCGAGTGCCGAAGCGACTGTGTCCGAGGAAACAGTCTTTCAGGGGTACGAGGTTGTGGAGCTGTTCCAGCAAGGATATTAATGACAGACACCCCTTGTTTTGAAGTGTTAGGACACTCTGGAGCGATGGAGAGGTGTTCTGTGATTTTTTGGAAATTTTTGTTCAACCCTCCAGTGATCTGACTGGGCCCGCAATCTGTGTGTCAAATAGAACACCTCGGTGCAATACAAAAAAAAAAAATGGTAATGAAGTTTTATATATTTTTATATGTTGACGATTGTTGCAAGTTTGGGAAGTCTGCGGAGTGAAGTACTTAGAATGGTGGCATTAGGAAACGTTGATCACATTCCTGCTTTATTTTTCATACCACTGTTTCAATTGTTTCCGGTATACACGACAAGTGACGCCGTATAAAACATATTTTGCGAAAAATGACTTGCAGAAATTATGGAAATGGGAAGTAAAAATGAATATTGATAAAAATCCAGCGCGGTTTAGACGGAATCGATTGAACACCACGTTTCCCAGTAAAATCGATGGATATTCTAATAATAATGGATACTGGTGTACACGCGTTAACAGATGTTCGGAATATTAACCGTTTGTTACCTTCTATAATAACGTAGCAGAAATGCATAGTATTGTTTATACATTCAGTGGGTATATATTTTTAGCTAAAATGTTAAAACACGAGTTGCGTGAAACATGTTCATTATCTGCAGCCAGATAGCGAACGGTAAACTGTACGTTGAAAAGGAACTGTATGTTTACTCTTCTCATTATTCCTGAGATAAGCGGAAATCGGAATTTGTTCGTATATTAATTGAGACGTTAAGTATTGCAAACTAAAACCGGTTCAATGCCGGCGGAAGTTCACAGACATTAGAATATTAGAAGCATTAGAATAGGCATTAGAATATAATGTAGATACGCTGAGAACCAATCGTTCATGTCGTTTACAATGTTGATGACACCTTCATGCGTCATCGACTGCAGATTTTTGATTTTTTACAAAAATGTGTAAAATCAAAACAAAATATTACGGTCAATTGAATGATTAGTTATGAGTCCAGTTATGATTCTGTAAGAGGGAATGGTATAACAATAAACCTGGACCATGGACAATCCGTCATTGTCTTCTTGCCTGTAGCTAGAAAATGCTAGAAAATCGTAAATAAAATACATAAGTCACTACACAAATTGAAAATTTTTCTCTTTATAGTGATCTAGTGAAAATTGAACGATTGTCACTTTAGTGGAACAAAAATAACGAACAAATTCGCTCCACCGAGTGATTCTTTTTTACGGAACTGTGGCAACTTTTCAAAAATCGGAAATGGAGTGCAAATTGGATACTTCTTAATGATCTAACAGCAAGAAAATTCCTACCTCTCGTCGGTTCCCTCGTTGTGACATCCTCCTTAAACCAAAATGGCGCCGGTGGAGGACGATCCGGACGAGCGAGAGGCACGATTTTTCGTCCGGGAGCGATTCTAAATGATTTCGTACACGCGAAAACATAAATCGTCCGCGACAAAGTAGACAATTCCGTGTTCTCGCGCTGAAAAAATAAAAAAACAGAGAGAGAGAGAGAGAGAGAGAGAGAGAGAGAGAGAAGAAGAAGGGCCACGAAGGAGAGCTTTCTCCGGACGACGCGCGACAAGCGGCGCGGTGATTTATACGTCACGAGCGACTCGAACCTTGAATCTTCGTGGGAAGTTTTCGTGCATAAATCTGATCTGCAAATAATGCCACGGGCGATCAAAGCGACCGAGCGTGAAGCGGACATGTGAACGCCGGGTACGCGCCCCCTCTGTTTTCACCTGACGCACGACGGTCGATCCTCCAATGAAAATTTGGTTCCTAATGAACAGAGTGCAATTTGCTTTTGCGGATCTTCGTGCATCGCAAAAAACTTCCCGCGGCCATTGCGATACATAGAAATCGAATAGAATGTTCTCCCTTGAATAAATTCACTCCTCTTCATTAATACTCTTTAATCTTGATCGCATAGGTAAATTGACATAATGGTAAAAAATCGATGGAAGCGCGAATAACTCTGCAAATTCTTTCTTCGAGAATGATCTCATGTCGGGTATGATTATTCTCATCGTTCGCAACCAATAAAATGATGAACGTACGTGTTAAATTGTTTGCAATGCTTAATCACCTTGCTGTTTTTAATTTTTGTTTACTCGATTCTGTGATAAATGCACAAGATCTGTAGTACGCTAATGAATTTGCCATGTCGATATCGCTTGAATATTTCCGTCATCGGCCAAGTTTGTTGCTACATCGATTCGAGGACGATTCTCGATCTTATCTTAGCCGTAGCAGTGTCCGAGCATTATCATCCGATTTCCATATGCATGGACTTTACGTAAACGTTTGTCGAATTCAAGGGTTTTCTGGGAAATTGTTGCTATTTACCATCGTACGGTTTCCTCAGTCAATTTGTCTCTTGGTATCGAATCGACAATGTAGTGAAAAATAATTAAATTCGGCAATGAGAATTTATTGTAATGCGACATTGCTTGCAGTGTTTAGGAACAAAGAACACTGCTTTCTTTAAATTAATGTTTCGTTGTGTTAATAATGATACATTGCGTGTTAAAGAGACAAATTACGAATGAATCGATAATTGTATTGTACTGTGACCTTCAGCGTTAATGGTAGCGTGTCTGAATGTGAACATGTTTGTGGGAAGAACTATTGTGGTTCGCATAGGGCATGCAATTTAACCTTGCCGAGGTGCTCAACGCGTTGAGAACACCATACACAAACTTGGAAGCGAACGGGGAAAACATGTGTACTCTATATGGTTTTCACTAACTCCAACAGGGATGAAAGTGACTTTCTCTTGGCCATGGTCAACAGATGTGCGGGGAAACCTCAGTTTACTTGGGTTTTATTACCGAAAAGTATTTTACGAGGTGTACAAGGTCACTGGAGGGTTAGTGAGAACTTTGAAGGACAATTTGGGTGGTGCTGTTTCAGACTTTGCCTTTATGCTGACATAAAACGGTGTAATAATCAAGCAATAATCAAACAGACGCACTTTTACAGTGTAACGTGCTCAAATAGATGTATTGCAATTTCATTCTACAACAAAAACGACAAAGGGATTTTAATAGCCCGGTTAACAATCTGACAAATCGCCAATTTTAGAAATTTCACTTGAAAAAATTGATGGATCCTTTTTTAAACGAGTACTTTATTTAAAAAGTATGTACATTCTACAATTTTTTAACACAGTTATTCCGTGAGAGTATTCAACGGGTGATGGGTAGATTTCTTTTCGCAATAATACGAAAATTTTGGTTTCAGGTTACGAAGAACGAAAAGTATAAACGTCGAAAAATCGTATGCTGTATTAGACGACTACTGTTTTGTAAAAAATAATTTTTTTCTTCAATTATCTTTCGTGCATCTATTAGTCAACGTTATGTACATGTTAATGGAATGTTCATGAATTTTTCATACGACAGTGATAAAGGTGAACGACGAGTTATAACAGACATTTTGCACGAATTTGCAACAAAAGAATTACATGTACAATGTATCTACTTTCAGCCGAGGTATTCGTTAAAAAGTAAAGGTCACTAATTTTTCCAGAAAAAAATTGCGAAAGATCATGTTCTTTCGAGATTGTTAGCCAGGCACGTCCCCTTGAGCAGTACACGGCGGATAATTGCGGGTGCATAGTTGGGTTTGGCTTGCGAAAAAGGAGGAAGGCATGTTTCTGTTGGCGCCGGACGGGCAGGGTGAGGCCGCGATCCCATTGTCCTTGCCTCGGGGGCCGCGTATTTTCGTTGGAACTCCGCCCACCGCGAAACTGCCATTGTTCGGGTATTCAAAACGCAGACGTACCCGCCGTGGAATGTCTGAGTGGCCGCGACGCGTTTTCGGTGTTCCGCGGCGCGCGTGCCTAGACTCGCGAATCGCGGGTCGCGCGAAAATACACCCCGGTCCCGCACGAAAATAATCGCCGCCATCGGCCTTGGCGTCGAACGCGTCGAAAATTCGTCCCGTCGACCGCGCTAGAATGCCAATTATCCGGATTTAGCGGAGAGCACCGGCTTCGGTCCAGTGAATTATTAATATTCCCGGAATCGCGGTCCCCGCGGGGACGCTCTGCGAAACGCGAATCTTCCGACGCTCCTCATCGATTGTTTTCGTTTCAAGGGAATCTCTTTTCGCATTTCTCACAGCTCCCTTCTGCAACATGTAAGCGGTACAGTGTTTGCTCAGATTACCAAGTATCATACCAGCACCTACCTAAAATTCTGAACAATTTTAAATAAACCCCGGGCGACCGGGGTCGTTTATGTCTGGGGGGAAATTTCCCTCTTGCATTTCGTTTTTCCAATTAATACTTCAAATATTTGACGTTCCAACGGTTACATATTAAAATAGGGGCTTTCGTACGCATTCCAGAATTTTTATCGATTTTTTGAAAGCCTAGAACAGTAAAAAGAGACAGGGTAGACAAAACTAATAATGCCGACAAAGGGTTTAGTATGTAATTCAAGACTAAATAATCCAAATCTTCTAAAGAAGTTAAAAAACCACGATATTTGCAATTGATTATATGATACAGCAGCGGAAGTTAATTTGCAGTATTTTTATGTGGGCCTGAGAGACTCCACCCAGTATACCGTTTAATTTAATGTTTCACGACAAACTTGAGTGTACAAAATTTAAAGTGGAAGTAGTAGGAATATTAAAAGAGTTTGAGAATGTCGACATACTATTTTCAATCTATTAAAATAATTCAAGGAAGAAAGAACGTTCTATTTGGTTTCTGTTTGTTACAATCGATGCTACATTCTAATTGTTAGCAACAAGCTAGGATCAGTTTGCTAATGGGTGACGGATGGGATACGTTTAAAAAGATGAAAGTGAATTTGAGATGCTGTAAATAGTCCTCGATAAATAATTTTAGTGCTGAGTAATAATATAATAATTTGTTGTGTGTACATTCGGATGAATCTTTCTCGGCGCTTACAGTACTTCTTCGGGAGAAAGATTGTCATTTATATACACTATTATTCTATTGGTTTTTGAGATGTTTGAACGTTCAACCACGCCCACGTTGCTTCAAAGTTACGTGTAACTGTTCGATTATTTAAATAAATAAACGTATTTTTTAGTCTCTTTTGTGGAGACTTCCGATTGCTCGACGATAAAAGGGATATATAATATTGTAGAAATAGAACTTTAAGGTATACAAATGATCATAGTAGCTGTCCATTCTGCTCCATCTCGCCCGGGTTTATAACATATATTTATGATTACCAATTTATCTTACATTTTTCTCTCGAGAAACATATCATGCTAAATGCATAGAGTGATGCAGAAATATAAAGTAATCGGAGCAAGATATTTTAAAATAAAAAATATAAGAAAAAAGGGGTACAGTGTTCTTCCTTGTATGCTACATCAATGTTAGTAGTATGTGTACTTTGTTCATCATGGAGGAACTATTCGAGCAATCGTCGAGTGCACGAGGAACATGACCGACCTCGCCAGACCCGATTATACAATATAAAAATAAAAGTACATTACGGTAAATTGAATTTCGAGTTCAACAATAAAAAATGGGAAGTAAAAACTGCAGTTTCATCGAAGTCTCCTCCTCTGCAAGGTTCAAGGACAAAGGAGAGAGGTCAAGAAAGGTTGATTCTATAAAAACCGAGAAATAAAATAAAAAAAAATATAAACGTACAACATAATAGTCTCCTTTTTAATATAATGAATAATGGTAGTAGACAATAATAATAATATAATAATAATAATAATAATAATAATAATATGATGACAATAATAATAAAATTAATATAATATAATAATATAATAATAATAATAATAATAGATATATTCTGTCTATATTCACATTCAGAACTATGTACAGTTGAATTAATTTACAATTGAATTCGTACGAACAACCAAATAGAACCTATTAATCGTATTATGTATATATTTATATATTTATATATTTATATATCTATATACCTAGTACCTGTATTATGTGTATTCACAACAAATCGTTCTCTCTTCGATTCTCCTCACGAGGGCGCGATCGTGTACACGAAAAAAATCTCTCTCTCTCTCTCTCCCTCTCTCACTTTCTCTCTCTTTCACACTCTCTTTCTCTCGTACCCTCTCGTTTTACCCTTTATAATTCATAGTTCGTTTTTTTTTGTTACTCATTTATTTATCTGCCGCTTGAATCCGAAAGGAAGGTACGATCCTCGCGTGTCTCGGGCTACGCATCGATTATTTACAAAACCGTAATCGAGTCTAGAATTAATTCTATGCGATATATGCGTCAACGAATGCGCGCGAGCACCGATCGTCTTCGTCGTCGAACACCTCGAAAGCACACCTCGAAACGATCCACACCTCACCTATCTCCGTCTCCCTCGTTCATTCTCCCATTCTCTCTCTCTCTCTCTCTCTCTCTCTCTCGCACTGTCTCTCGACCATTCTCTCCCATGTTCATTCCCTTTTAACCTTGCCCAGTATCACAGATATAAATAAATGTACTCTTTACAAAACAATGTACAATTTCTCGTCCTCTCGCATCAGCATGACCGCCAGTTCCAAGAAACACCTCGAACGTCCCTCACCCCGTCTCGCATGCTCGCTCGGCGTATAGTCAAAGTACAAAATGATAGTCGATTTTTATCCCGTACTTCCCGAAAACTCATCCTCTCGCACTCGCTCGTACTCGCACGCGCACCCGTCGCCTCGCTCGCCACCGGACAAACGGAACCCGACGATCATTCGCGACACAGGTGTCTGCTCCGACCCGACAACCATAATCAGGCCTCCCGGAAACGAGGGATCACTCGCACGATATACAATATAATATAAAAAAATATCAACAATCTCGAACAACGGCGCTCGCTCGGCACGGAATCGCTTCTGCGCGCGCAGGACTCGTCGGTATTCGATCGGAAGGATGATCGCGCGATCGAGATTGTTTCCGCTAAACGATATATTGCACAGAGAAGGTTGAAAACGAGGGTTAAAGTACGCTAATCGCATCGCGCGTCCCGTTGACGAGTCCCCGCCATCTTCAAGGAAACCGGAAGCGGCTCTTGGCCCGCGAGCGCGCACCGCCCGCGCGAAAAAGGACGAATTTTATTCTTAATTAGTTTACCGCGAACACCTCCGCCAACTGTCAAACGATTCCCCCCACTCCATCCTCTCAACTTCTCGTCCACGCTTCTTCGTTTTGGTTTGACACAGAGTGCTTTTCTGCGCCCTTCATCGTGGTACAGAACCACACGAGTTTCCTGTTAGCTTGGCCACAAGGTCTTTGCATTCTTCTGCTTCGTTTGTGAGAAGGAACATCGCTTCATCTACCGGTAGTCACTGTTAATCGCTTGCTGTCTATTGTATGACTTTAATTTTTCTCATAGCTGAGCACCGATAACGGAATAATGGAATTTTTCGTCGGTTTAAGAGCGAATTAATGTCAACATCATCAACATCTTCGGGTAAGACAAGTGGTTAATAGGGATTTTAATAATTGTGCCAAGTGGAAGCATCGGAATCTTCTTTTCCGATTACGATTGAAGTTCCTGATGCTGTTAAAGGATCTATTAAAGAAGTTTTTTTCAGTCATAGACCACAAACTTTGGGAAAGTATGAAGTAATCACCGGTAGATAAAGTGCTAAGGCGAAATAAGATGTATTCGATTAATTTAACCCTCGCAAGATGCTTTTGGCGATTTTATGGTTGGGTCCGTTCGAACCTCCCACCAATTTTATTTTACACATTTGTGAACCTGTTTCTTTGATATCTTCTTATTGGACCTAATACAATTTGCTGGTAGAAGAGTTTAGATGAAACGTAACTCTGAGTGAAAATGTACCACCGTTAATGAAGTACAACTTACCTGTAAACATTAGAACATACAGAAAGACTTTCTGGCCAAGCTAACGCATCCTGTTCTTTGATAGGAGAGACCCGAAGAACACAGCGTCCGTCGTAATAGCTGTCCGCCCGCATGTTCGTGGAACAGCTATTGCAACTGTCATCGAATCTCTGGTTTTCTCTCTCGAAAAACAGACCGTACAACATCTCGACGACCGAAGCAGACCCGTAACGGTGGAGTCTCGCTGTCCATCGATACAATTAGTGCTAGGTGGCTACAGTTGTCTTTTCGTCATCCTCGGATTCTCTGCGAATCTCGAGGATCAAAAGGAACAGCGTTCAGGATCCTGCGATAGCTACCAGTTTGCACGTTGCCCGTGGTATCTGGGCTCCCGGGGATCGCGAAAAGGTTCGCTACAGCCCCGGGGACAGCCCTGAGGGTTGGAAACCCTCGAAGGTATATACAAAACAAGGATCGATCGTTGCGAGCGATCCTTGGGCCTCGTATACGAGTCTACGTCCCTATGTACAGACCGAAGACCAGTCGTCGACGGAATCTCGATTGACTAATAAGCTCCTCGAACTTGTGGAACGCGAATCAAGGGGTCCGACGTCGGGCGAGGGGGTGGACGAGATGGGGCAGAGCCAGAGTACAGGGTTCGAAACTCTCGAATCTGAAGTCTGAGACGCGATTCAGCGCACGTCTGCTCTCCCAGCGTGTTCGGCTCGCGTACTGGTAAGCAGCCACTCGGACGTAATTCCCCTAATTCCTAAATCTCCCCTAAGCTCTGCTCCGCTCGGAACCGCCCCCGCGCCTCGGTCCTCGCACCTTGCGGCCAGACGCGATTTATGTATCTCGGAACCCCTCGATGATTCTTTCCCTCCTACCACATTCGGCTTTTTCACGGCTCCTCAAGTCGACTCCCATTTTCTGCTTCTCGAAGCTCTCTGCTTCTCTCTCTCTCTCTCTCTCTCTCTCTCTGCTTCTCTATATTTCTCCTTCTCTCTCTCTCTTCTGTACTCTCGCCTCTGGCCCTCTCCGGTCCTCCCGAGGCGACGCTAATAAATCCCAGGGCCTCTCAGGAGCGAGTATTTACAGTCCGGTCGTGGGACAGTCGTTCGCGCCACGGCTTAATCCTGCAACAAAGAGATGGAAATCGTCTTAGCCTACGTGCCGCCATGTTACCAACCAACTTCCACCCTGTCAGAGGGTGGGTGCGTCGGCTGCGTGGCACGCATACGACCCGCACCTCGAAGGTGTGTCGAGCGAGAATCAATGGTGTTTTCGAGGGTGGTAACGATGCGGAGAGCGAGCTTGCGCGGGAGTAGCGTTGTTTTCAGTGGAGAGGGGGCGATTAGGCGCTGGGAATCTTGATTAGGTGCGGGGAGCGGGACCTGATTGGAACCGTTCTCTCTGGTTATCAATTTTAATCTGCATTTTTCCCTAAATACGGATTCAGTAGACGGTTACACAATTTTCGGATTTTTTTTCAGTATCGACAACAACGAAATAGAATTTTATTTCGGTTTGAAGGAAATTGGTAACGGGTAATTTACATGATGTGGTACAAGAGGTTAGGAAAACGTATTCGTTTCCGTAAAAAAGATAGTTTAACACGTTAACTGCCGCGTCAGTCGCATACGACTGACAGTGATTTTTGACTGGGTTTAGAAATTCATTTTTATTATAAGATATCCAGATAAACCGAATTTCATTGAAGTCTTTCGAATTCAAAAGGGTTACGACAGCATGCCCTATAATACATTTTAAATTTCTAGTTTCGGTTTCATTAATTGAATTACTTTGATTTTGTAAGAATCTTTGGGGTTGATGCTTGGCGCTTAACGTGTTAAATTTCTGTGAATACTGGCGGTTAGGTAACGATAAGCAGACGCGGATTCCCCGCCGGTAATTAATTTTCCCAGGTGCGGCGGAATTTTGCAATCGCCGCAGAGCCGATCTCGCTCCTCGAATTTCTCGTTCCGCGATCGGGTAGAGGATCTTTCGCGGCGAGTTTCTCGTTTCAAGGGGGAATATACGACAGAGCGGGGAAGGCGTGTATCCGCTGCGTCGGTGGCAAGGAGAACGGTAATCGCGTAACGATAGCCGGTTACATCGTGTACAGAGAGCCCGACGGCCGACGTAACCGGGCGGGTAATAGTCCGGTCGCCGGTTTACGAACACAGCCGGCCGATATTTTCGCCGGTGTTACGTCGAGCGAGCGCCTAAGGGAAAACCGGTTGCCGACGTCGCGTCGCGTCGCGGAGGGCCTTGTGTAATTGCGCTGCCGCGATTGTCGCCCGTTATCGGGCCCGCCTAATCGCCCGGACCCGGGAACGATTTTAGAGCCCGGCCCTAATCGCGCGATAAACGGCCCCGGTACGCGTTCCGCGCCAACCCGAATGATATACTACCGGCCCGAGAGCTACCCGGACGTGTACTCGCCCGAGAGCTCTCGCGAATTACGCCAGTTACGAGGAAGCGTAGGCACTCTTCCTGAACACCTGCTGCACCTTCAACCGGCCTATGGCAAATGGAAACTCTTGTCTTGGATACACCGTTTCCAGATAATTGTTTATTCTCTCGGCTTTAGATGCTGCACGATTTTTTAGTGGCCCGCGACATGTTTTTGGTAGGCTAGAATCACTTGTTGCTATCTGGCTGGAAAATATGTTGTGTTGGGGGGTTTTGAATAATTTAATTTTGTAGGACATTACAAATTGCTAATTGTTACTCTCTCGCATGTGAAAGAATACCTTATCCGTCTTAAGACAAATTTCAAAGAGAAATTAAAAAGACCGATGGCTTGATTGATCGAACAAAGCCATCGCAACGATATAAATACGTTCGCTGATAAATTGAAAGCAACTTTTCTCGTTTTTCCAAATTATGAATTAGCGCAATTTCGACACAGATCGCAAAGGGAATTCTCCGAGCCACTTATAGTAATTGTCAAGCCTCGTGTTAACGAACGGTACGTTATCGCCGGTCGGCGTACAGCCAGACAACTATTACGGGAGCCTATTTTTTCAACACCTCAGCTTTGTCAGCGCCGGTTTAGAACTCGGAAAAATTAACATAACAGGCTTCATCGTATCGGCCGCTATTCGAGTCAGTTCCCGAAGGGTTATTACACGGGTCGGGCTCACGTAAAAAACGAGTACTCGAATGGGAATGACTCACGGGCCCGTGGACGACCACCATCGACTTGTTACATGTGTCACCGTTGCGGCGAACCGCGGTTTTCTATCACGCAACTCGCACGAACGCGATCGAAATCGGCGCGAGCGCGAGACGCAGTGTGCCGATCGTCTCGGCCGATGCAGTCGCGGAAATTGTTTCCGATCGGATCGATACGCGTTGGCCGGTGAGCTAAAAATTTCCACTTCTGACTTTCGCTGATAAGTGGACTGGCAATTTCATGTGTTCGCAGGGTACAGAGATTTTCTGGGATACGTGCGGTTAGAAATTTGAGATACGTTTTAACGAGATTCGTGTTTTGGTTGCTGACCGGTGGAAATATTTAATTCAGTTTACCTCGGTAATTATGTTCGAGAGTGTGTATCTGCATCGGTCTGCCTAGAATGCTGATAAGATACTCGTTTTACTCTATGGCACGGTGTATACAGATGCTATTAAAATGCTTGTAATTCCACGATCGTAATTAGACTGCAGATTTTAATGCTTCTCAGTTTTATTGGAGCTGGTAATGACATTCAAAGACGAAACGTTAAAAGTAGAAATTGATACCTTCGTACTGTTTTTACATTACCGAAGCTTGAAATACAGGAAATAAAATCCTGTTTCAGCTTTGCTGTTTTACCGTGAAGGATGCGAGTTTAAACAAAAAATACACGACTGGGAGACTGTAAATCAAACGTTGGTGGGTCATTGGTTTTCAACTAGAATTACACGAGGATTATTCTATACAACGTGTCGTCGATGTGCCAAGAAAATATTAATGGGACGATTAATTCTCTTATCCTTCTGTCATTTGTCAAATGCACTGTTTGCTCAAAAATTCAGGTAGCATGACAAATCATCGGAAGACTTTTTAATACAATATTCTTTGCTGTTATATATTCAAAGGGGTTATAAAGTAGCGTCCACTGTGATAAATCATGCCTGCTTAGTTTTCTATTGATTTAACGAAAGCGCTTTGATTTTGTGGTGGTTCTGGGGGGGTTCGTATGCGGCGCGGAGCGTGTCGGGGGTTGAAAACGGCGAAAGGATCGCGCGAGCATGATCCACCCTTAATCCAGTAACACGACCCGCGATCCTGGAAACGAGCTTCTCCGGTTTTCGCAACTGCGGCTAGATCGAGTGGATGTAAGCGGCTTGTAAGATCATAGTTAACTATTAGCGGAGAGCTATATACGTCGGCGTTGCGGTGGATCGGGGCTATATACGTCGTGGCTGGCTATCGATACGCGATTACCGTGTCTCGCCTGGTAGACAAGTCCTCCGCGAGCGTACCACTACGATCGCCGCGGCTGATATACCCGCTTCTACCCGCTTCTACCCGCTTCTACCTTCGCCGGTGCGCGCCGCGGAGCAAGACGACTTTTCGCGCTCTGCAAATGGAACGTCAGCTGCGTGCACACGTCCGTCAATGTGTCGGTTCGTCGCGTCATCCTCTTATTACATTATTATATTAATCTTCGGAACTTGACGCGGAAGAAAATTTTCTACCTCGGTAACTGGACTAAAATAGAAACTTATATATATTTCCTTAATTCTCAGGTGGTCAGTACCTTTTTAAAATACTCTATACATTTTCTCGGTTATCTCCAAATATATAATTTAAGATCCAGGAGCTTGTCTTTGACAAGCTAGTTTTTGTCGCAATGTTTTTGTCTGAAATGTATAAAATTGTTAACGGAACGTGTCGCCGAGCGGCGACAAGATGTTTCACATTGACCCTCGGGTCTCGGTGAATCTGATGCTTAACCGTGGTAGGCTTCTTTGTGAAAGCTAGATGAGTCTGATCGGGTTACTCTTCTCTTCGGAGACGCTACACGGCAGAAGATCCTGACCGCTCAAGGACATTGTCCTCCCACTACTATGGTCTCTCGGCAGCATATTGCGTTCGTTGTAGCAACTTACTCGCGGAGAAACCTGTCAGGAAAATTCTGAGTTGGCCTTTCGCCACTTTGTTACTCGTTCTGGCAACTTGCTTGCAAGAGGATCTGGTCGGAACGCTCTGGGGTGGTCTGTTACCACTTTGTTTGTCGCTTTACCTACTCGCTCGTAAAGGAATTTGCTAGAAAACATTACGGAGGCTGAAACATCGAGGAAAACCATTCCAGGTTTAATAGAACTCAACATTTTGCGCGCATTTTTGCTAATAATAAATAAATGTACATACAGAGTTCTACTAATTGACATCGAATGGAAGTGTTAAAACCACGAAGCATTTTTTTTTTTTTATCGCGAAGAGAACAAACAGACGAGATACCGAACAGAACGTGTCCATAAAGAAAGGAAAAGGTTCGGTCAGAATGAAAAGGCGTCAGTCCCCGATAATTAAACGCGCTATCTACCCGATCGCGGGAGATTAATTAACCCGCGAGTAGGCGCAACAGCTAAGACCCTCCACGAGTTACGTAAGATTTCCACGAACGTTGCTCGTCCGATCCGTCGAATTTGCATACGTAACGACACACGGCAGCCGAGGTACATTCCGACCGTTGCTCGCCGAATCCCGAAAATCGCTGGCATGCGATATTATCGGGAAAGGATCCGCAGACGTTACGGTATTCCGGGATCCATCCGGGCTCTCTCACGGGAAATCGGCTGCATCCTCGAAATACCAAATAGATCGGAGACGATCGGTGTTTATGATACGCAATTAGGTCCGTACCGCCGACCGGGGCGCATTCCTGCTCGATCGGGATCGAGAATCGATACGATTCCCAGCTGATCCGATCCTGTGGGATTCCGTGGACGCCGCGAAAAATCTGCACGAGCGCAGAGAACGACGGACGCTTTGATTTAACGGAGTGCATCGTAAAGACGAGGGGTGAGCTGATTTGTTAATGACGTAAAAGACAATTTTTCAGTGGTCCAAAAAAAAATTACAAGACGATGCTATTTGGCTGGTAAAGGGAACGTTTGAGAATAGACGATGATCGGGGGTGATTGGAAGGAAATGGAAGCAATTTGCTACGGTTCGCGGACGGAGGCTCTCAGGCGACGCGATCGCGAGCGTGCACGCGTGAAAAACGCGTCGAATATATCGGCGGCTGTTAGCGGAGCGTTATATATGTCAACGCAGCCGTGGATCGACGGTTTACACGGTGCCTCGACTATCGATACGCGATTACCGTGTCTTGCCTAGGCGTACAAGCGCGAGCTACCACGATCGGCTTGACCGATAGACCGTCTACATCGCCACCAGCACCGATTCCACGCCTGTCCAGATGGAATGCAAGCTCGCGATCACTCGAAACGGGAATGATACCGGGAACCGAGAGAGCCTAACCGCGCCGCATGGCTCCCCGGTGTCGATTCCTTCTCTTCGATTTAGTAGAAAGTCCTCTCTCTCGCAGCTACGAGCTGATGTTCGACGTCCGCCGGATAATTGAATGTCCTTATCTCGCCAGACGCATCGGCGAATTATTAAAATGATCGGCCCCGAGACCGTTGCCGGTATTACCTGCGACTCTCTCGCGATGCTCGATTTGACATTCCGACGTGCACGGCTTTCTCGGAACCCGGGGATCTTTTTAACGACGCTTCTTCGCTCGCGATCTATATACTCGCGAGCTGTCGATTTCAAAGACAGATTTAAAAGACACAGCTGCAGATGCGTCTTTTCGATCAACGATTTCACTAATCTGCAGGAAAACGAAGTTGTTTTGGAATTTATGGGTTAGTCTCGATTCGCTTTGTTAAAGAAGTTTGTTGTCTCTACGTTTTCTTCAGAGATTACAAAGATGTTTTTCTGTAGAAACGCTTTTGTACGAATCCAGGAATCCACCGTTGAGAAGTTCAGATTTATATTATTAGGTTTACGCAAACGTTTTAGTCCTTTTTTCAATTTTCTTTTATTTATACGCGACAAAAGCAGGAAGATTATAGCTGATTTGGGATTGAAATTTTTGCATGCAGCTAATAATTACAGTTTTAATCCAGCCGTGTTTCGCAGATCGTAATCGAATGTGCCGGGCTCGGTCCAGGAGCGCAGGAACGAATTAAAAAATGTGAACAAACAATTTTGTCGACCGTGTATGGGCGACACGGCAGAGTTAATGGATTATTTTGATATTTAGAGGTAACCGGTCCGGCTGAATCGGCCATTCCGAGCAGCTCGCGTCGCGCACAGTCATTTGTTCGACGTTTCAACGGCGTTGACGGTGGCGTAACCGTGTTCGACGAATATTTCAAACGGCCACGGGCTATCTATCGACCGAGAGACATCGCGCGTCCGTCCCTCTTTATTCCGTTGCCGGTCCCGGGCCCCATGCACCGGCACGAAATCACGCGAAACCGGATGACGAATGCCGCGCGATTACGCGACAAGTCGTTTTAAGAGTCTCACGGTGTCGTACGAGAGCCTCGCGCACGCTTTCTCGCGGCGATAAACGTTCCACGGAGTTTTTTTTATCCTTTCCCCGGCCGCTTTCGTTGCATCACGGCTTTGAATTTCACTTTGGACGCGACGGACACACGTAATTGTGCTTTGACGAACGTGTCGCGAAGATTTCTTTCGACGAGCCTTTCAAATTTTTTACGGGTCTTGTCGCACACTCACGAACATTTTACAAGATCTCTTGAACATCGACAGGAAAGGAAATTATCTTTACGGGTAGTATTAACACGCTCACAAACTAATAGGCTTTTTCTAGAAAATTGTGGGTACGTTCTGCTTGCTCCTAATGGGAAATCGGTATCTCAAATTACGGCAACACGATTTTCGAGATCCTAATTCCCACAGAAGCCGTATTTTCTAGGCTCGCGGGTCGGCCTGCGATTAAGTGACGGACCAGGTCCTTTGTGGACACCTCCGACAGGGTTCCAAGGGTTCCCGGAGATTAAATGCTTCTAATTCGTCCGTGGACGGAGTCAAATTCGGCTGTCAACCGAGAAGATAGTCCCCGAGAGGACCAGGCTTTCGGATCAACCGCGAACCGGGTTTCGTAACCTCGCTTTCCGAAGATAATGTGCCCCATCTGCTCTGACATATTAAAAGCCTGGCAATCACGAGAACAGATAGTCAAATTGCTTCGGGAGAGATTTTTATATAATTTTTAGTCCGAGGAAGCCGTGTGGAAATCGACGTGCAACGAGACAACGTACAAGGAGACGACAAAAAGGAACGAGTGTGCATTTCACCCTCGATTCAGGGGCGACTGTTCATGAATATTCCTAGATTTTGGACGCTGTGCGGTTTGAATAAGCGAACCGTGGCCTGGCTACATCGTGTCCGATGAATTTCATATCGGTGCGAACGATGTAGCTCTCAGGTAACCACGATCAAACGGAAGATGTGTCGAACCTCAGGTAAACTACGGATTTTTGCTTGCACAGTGAAGAATTAGAGCTGACTCACCGTGCAGTGAATAATATTTATTTTATTCCTCGATTACCTCGAATAAGCTATATAAAGTTCACGTTTAAATTAGTCTTTCTAATCTGAAATGTTTGCAGCGTTGTAATGTTGTTTCTGAGAACAAGTACTCGTTATAGCAAAGAAATGTGTTATTTCGCCAACGGATCGATGAAACTTTAATGGAATATCGGTGATTGAGGAGCTCGGAGGATGGAAGTGTTACGAAACGTATTTGTGAAATTTGAGATGTAGTAATTGAAGGTGGTGCAAGGCGTTCCGCCATTTCACTTTATCCTACCTCGGTAAAAAATTGTAGAGAGGATGAAGGGCACATGTTGCATAAGTGACGCGCGTTATAGGATATTCTTAAACTCAATTTGCTCGAAACTTTATATTTGTAACACAACACTTTCATCCTCATGAACCCTTCAATTCACATAACTACTGACTTCGTAAATAGACTATGTATTTTTTATGAGTTTGCATCGAGACTTGTTAAAAATGACGTACAGCGAAATCAAAATATTTATCGACACACACACACACACACACACACACACACACACACACACACACACACACACACACACACACACACACACACACACACACACACGCACACACGCGCACACACACACACACACACACACACACACACACACACACACACACACACACAGAGAGAGAGAGAGAGAGAGAGAGAGAGAGAGAGAGAGAGAGAGAGAGAGAGAGAGAGAGAGTTTTATACTTCTAATTCCCGCTTTAGTCGACTGGTTCTTGCCAATGCGCATAAACGTCGTAAAATAATACTGTCTACTGACCGTGACGGGATTTCGGATCACTATGCATTTATAGTGCATAAAACTTTTTGATAATTTGTAAACCATAAAGCTAACTGACGTTTAATACGATTTTATTTTACAGTCGAATTGACAGGAATGACGTCGGGGATAATAAAGTTTTATTCGATTTCCACGTCTTTAAATCCTGTCTATAAAGTCTCGTCCTTTCCAGTGCGCAGTTTAATACGATATTTTTGTTATGTCATTCTTCTAGGTAGCATCTGTCTTTCGTTGGACACAAGTGGAAATATAAAAAGTGTGGTACTATGAATTTGATTGAATTGGTGAAAAAAATTCTTCTAATCATTTTCCTCTCCAATTATTGAAACTAAAAAAATGTTTGAATCAAATTCTTTATTCGAGCACATGTATTGAGGATATTATTTGCAAGAATAAATGTTAGGACAGTATAACACAGCATTAAGAATGCACCTTTTAGTCGAAAATTTACATGATTCGAATATTTTGGTCATCCATTGCATCTTTGCAGGGCGATTAAAAATTGTTGAGCAAAACGCAAGAACGAGTACCTGGACACATTGCAGCAGGAACAATGCTCGAACCCACCCGGCAAATAACGAGTAATTAATTTTCCCCGGCGAGGTAAGCAGCGCGCGTCCGTAGAGCGCGCGGTGCCCCGGAGATTTCAACGGTGCGATTCGCACAGGCGATGACGCCTAATGATCGGCGTACGAGATCCGCATGGATTTTTCCCGCGATCGCGCGGATGCGGTCGTTTCTCGCCGATAGTCCGCGCACGGTCGGATAAGGCGGATTAAGATCTTAGGGTAGCGTTCTCCCGAGGATAGCGACGGCGCTCGTGACAGTAATTTACGCGTAATCGCGAGGATGATCTGGAGAGGAGGTTGACGCGGCCCGGGCAACGTGCAACGTCGTAATTTAACGCGAACGGGTAAGGTCACCGCGAGAGGAGGGCGACAGAAACGGCGAGAGAGAGAGAGAGAGAGAGAGAGAGAGAGAGAGAGAGAAAGAGAGATCTCGTGAAATCGACACGTGCGGCGTCGGAGCGCGTCGAAGACGCTCGAGAGTAACGGAGAGGAGTAGGACGAGAATCGCTGCGACGATCGCTATAGACGATAACAGATTTCAATTCCTCGGCGCGTTAACGCGGCTACAACCGCGGGACAAACACGGTGTTTAATGGAAACTCGCCGCAATTACCTGCAGGGGCCCCCGGAGTTATCTCTCCCCGGCGCGGCGTTATCCCCCTCGCGTACGCAACGGCCGCAGAAAATTATGAAGATCGACCGATGATCAGGTCCGACCAAATTACCGGGCACCGTCGCGATTTAATAATTATCCAGCCGGACGCGTACGTGTTTTTCCCGCGCGCAGATCCCCTATCTACAACCGCGGGGCTGATAACTCGGACGAGAGAGGCGACTGCGCCGCGGCGATACGCGCGCGCCTCGTTATTTAATTGTATAATTATAATACGCGGACTCGCTAACGGCTGTATTAAACGCGCCGGCCCCCGCCGTATTTTCCAACGAGATCGCAGACGATTAATTGAGAGTGGCGGGGCACACCGGCAGCGCGGGATAATTAGAAATTGCCGCCGATAAGCGGTCCCCGGGGAAACAGATTTTCCAAAGGAGAAGCCTCGGACATCGTGCATCGCGCACTGTAGCCTCGCGAATGCGTGTCGAGCTGGCCCGTGTGACCGGGAAAATTGAGCTAGAACACCGGAATCGGCGGCAAATTACCCCGTAACTGTTATCTAAATGAGCGCGATGAAAAATAATCCACCGGAGGACGGAAAATAACACGGTGCTGCTCTCCCCTCCCTACTCCCCTCGCCCCACCGCACTTCGTTAGCAATCTTTTCGAGCTCGATTGTTTGCCGAGGAAATGTCCCGCGAGTCGTGGATATGTGATTATGCGGGTTGCCTCGAGAACACAGAGTTTCGCGAAGATTTATCGTGCTGGGTGTCGCAGGAAACCTTGGAAGTGAATTTAACGAAAATTCGAAATACCGTAGGACTATCCTGTTGGTGTGTAAATTGCAACGGGTATTTGTAGTGGAAAATATAATTGCATTAGGTTCCGGTTGAATTAAGGTGTACGAGTGGTGGCATAAGTATACGTATCGAAGCGGAACAGCGTTCTGTCGTTTGATCGTTGAGTAACGAAGAGTTGAAATTGATGATGAATATGATCGAGTTAGGCTTCCTGGTAAAATTATCGGGAGTTCACTTTCGACACAGGCTGGTATGCAGCGCTATTATTAGCGTAATAAGTAATGCGAGTTGACGGTACAGGAATTACACCTTTCATGCGCGAGAGCAGACCGTTGAAGATTAATAGACAATACATAAATTCATTATGCTCGCATGTTAATAGGGAAAACTATTTATTGTATTTCATGGTTTTATAACACGATACTTGAAAGGAACTAATTACAGTGAGTATATCCGATGTGTATCGGGGCTATTAAACGAATACAAATGCCTCGGAGGGTCATCAGTCACACGCAACCGGCTAGATTCAATGATTAAAGCCCACCGACTTATTAAGCTGTACGGTATAGCGCATTATCTTTAAATAATGAAGCGAATAATTTTCGCATTTGTTAAAGAACCGCACGGGCAAACGATTAACTATGCACCATAATGGAAATATATTTAAAACTTTGATTCGCCGGTAAGCGTAGCTCGTTGTGCACTCGCTTGAAACTTGACGCGGATTTCATTCATGATCCGGTCGAAGAATCAATTGAAGAAACGACTCTTTTCCTGTAATTTAATGGATTCCTCGTTGAAAATTAAAATGCCTTGGGTGTTCATGCGCATTTCGATAAGCCCATTCGGTAAGGCTAGGATAGGGGATCCAATTACAGTGGCGGTACCACAGTACCGTGCCTATATCTATTACTTTCAAAGCATAATGAATATTAAAAGAGAGATATTAACTGATTTCAATGAAAAAAATGTGATATCTTGTTTTAATACTCATTACGCTTTAAAAATGATACGCTTTAATTAATATAGGCACGGTAATTGGGTCCCTTACCGTAAGGAGAGAAGACACACAAGGGGAGAAGAAATTCATTCGTAAAATTAACAAGAATTTTCAAAATCCTTGTTCTGCTTATTGTTTGACTGTGTTTGGAACGTGTTCGGGCAAAAAAGCGCGAAGACGCGCTAACGAGCTCTTAATTTTGCAGCAGGGCCACGTGACAAAGCCTTCTGCAGACATAAAGTTGCAAACGTCGCCAGGGCGTCGTCTCGGCTAAAGAGCCGGGGTCCGAGGGTTTTAGCAAGTTCTCCGGTTACCCAGGTAGCGTGGAAGCCGGCGGCCATTCGTGGACGTAAATCCGGGCTACCGTTTCGTCCCTGAGGATCGCACGATCTGCGCCGCGATGTAATAAAGCCTCCGGCTAGCTCCCGCGATCGCGGATCGAGCGGTAGCCAGGCGAGGATCCATCCTGTCCCGAAATGAGGGTCGAGGACAAAGAAGGACGTGTCCGGGAAGAACGTGCGCTCCTCTCGGAGACCTGCGCGCGGTCTCTCTCGAAACGGCTGGGAATTCCAGAAACGTGCTTTCGTCACTGAACGAAATGTAAGACGAACGAGGATGGAAAAGGTGGGAGGAAGACGGAGTGGACGACAGAGAAAGAAAGAGAGGCGAAGAGAGAGGCGAAGAGAGAGAGAGAGAGAGAGAGAGAGCTGAAGAGGCGAAGGAAGAAGAAGAAATCGTCCAACGTAGGATTTATCGAGGAGACACCTGAATCCTCCCGGAATCTCGAAGCCGTTAAAAAGATCGGCTATCCTGTCGGAGGCCATGGGTGCCTGGTGGTCGCGAATTTTATGCAGATGCCGTGGGACCCAAGCGAGCATCGCGGCCGGAAGGGGCCTAGCCCAGATGGATGGGCTGTTGGTCGAGGTCAGGCCGAAGGGGCCAAGCCAGTAGACCCAGATCGGTAGTTCACCACCCAGCCTAATGGCAATTAAATATCCCCGGGCTAATTGGCAATTATAGGCCACGGGTGTCGAGGATGTCCTTCTTTCCTCTCTCGATCCCGACGCTACCGCTTCGTAGTCCTTTGCTTCTTCGATCCCTCTCTCCCGTATTCCCGTACTCCCGGTACTCCCGTCGCATCGCGTCTCCGAGGCGAGAACCGAGGGCGAAAAAAAGGACAAAGTCCGGCCAGGTAGGTGCAACAAGAGGCGCTCTCTCGCGCGATCTGGAGCTTATACGTATATAATATGTGGATGGGATGTTGAGGCAATGAACACAACTTGATTCGTCTAAAAATAAGAGGTTAATTTATTTTAATGAATGAATTAGACTAGAATTAAACTAATTGCACGTGGTTGACTAACCTAAAAATAAGAGAATCAACAATTAATGTTCGTGCTCCCACTTCTCTGTCAATTTGGTGCTTGTTTAATATATATCTCGGTCAAAATCTCTATTTCTCTATTCCTGTCTTTACTCGACAGCTTCCATTCTTTCCCCTCTCGTGGCGCCACCTCCGTAACGTCCGATCCCCTCAAGGCGCACATGCATGGGCCTTACGCTTACATCTCCCCCCCTTAAGATGCTTAATTCTCTTTCAAAAGTGAATTTAAGCTTAGAGTCTCACGAATCATTCAGCCATGGGAATGATCTTCGTGACATGGTATAAGCCCACGGATCTTCCACCACCTCCGGTGTTTATTTTAAAAATTGAATCCGAGATTTTTTTTTCTATCTCAAAAGGGCCAATTCTTATTTCGTCCATTTTCTTTCTATTTAGTTTATTGCCATTTATTACGTAGACCATATCCCCTTTTTGAAAATCATGCTTTATTCTGTTTTTATCGAATAGAGTTTTATTGTATTCGTGTGATTTGTTTGATCTGAGCAGTGCTATCTTTCGGTCTTGTTCTAGGTTTTTAGAACAGTCGCTTATAATTTTCAATTCCGGTGGTAGTAGGTCCGTGGACTCACCATTCATCAGATATATAGGAGAGAATCCTGTTACAGTATGAACTGTTTTGTTGTATGCATTCACACATACTTCCGCGATTTTCGACCAGGCTCTCTTTTTACCGTCGTTATTGAGCATACATCTTATTCTGTTTACCAGAGTTTGGTTCAGTCTCTCGTTCAGTCCGTTTGAAAAGGGGGCATCTACTGCTGTGAGAATTAATTCAATGTTTCTCTCTTTGAGGTGATTTTTGAATTCTTTTGAATTTATTGCTGGGTATTGATCTGTGAGTAATACTTCAATTGCATTTTCCTTCGGAACCTTTTCTATTAACTTTATGAAGTCCTGAGCCAGTTGGTTTTTTGAGCATAATATATAAGCAAACCTAGTAAAATGGTCCACCAGCAAATGTAGATATTTTTTTGTCGATCTTTGTCCACCAAAACCACCGATTGTATCCAAGGACATTATTTGGAATGGTCTTTCTGCTGGGCCTAGATGTGACATCAATCCAAATTTCTTATTTAGTCTTGTCTTGTTTCTTATACAAATATCGCAGCTTTTGCAAATTAGTCTTATATTATCTGATAAATTCGGTGCTGTATAAAATGGTTTCATTTTTCTTTCTATTTGACTAATCCCAATGTGGCAGAATTCTTCATGGATTTTCTTTATTAATATTTTACTGTAATCTTCACTTAAGACTATTTTTTTTCTTTTCTTTTTGTTTTGTTTGTAATAGATGTTGTTTTCTATAATAAGATATTTCTTGTTTTTTAAACTTGTGTTACGCCTCTGGTCGTTTTGTATATCTTCCTTGCTTATAAAATTCACTGTTTTTAATCTGTCTTCCTCATTTTCATAGTGTTCATAAACCGGATTTCTGCTAAGACAGTCGGCTTCGGTGTTTTCCTTTCCGGGATTGTATATAATTTTGAAATTGTATTGAGATAGATATAATGTCATGTCCCCCAATTCATCATCTGTTCTATTTTTTACATTTAAATTTTCTAGTGGTTTGTGGTCTGTGTAGACAATGAATGCGTTACCAATTAGCCAGTGTTGCCAAAATTTTAAGCTTTCCTTAATAGCTAGACATTCTAAGAAAATTGCCTTTTTCTTTTTTTGTAAATCACTTAGTTTTTTTGAAAAATAGGCTACGGGTTTTTGCGTACCGTCCTTCTGCGTTTGTTTCAAAATAGCTCCGATACCTTTGATGCTCGCGTCTGTATAGATAAAAGTTTGAGCTTTGTGGTTATAGATGGCCAGAATTGGTTTCGAGCACAAATACTTTTTCACTTTCCCGAAGGCAATTTCACAATCATTTGACCAATTGAATCTTACATTTTTTCTAAGCAAGTTGTGGAGAGGGTCGAGCAGTATTGAAACGTTGGGGATATATTTTCCATAGAAATTCACTTTACCCAGGAATTGTCGTATTTGTTTCCTGTTTTGTGGTGTCGGGAAGTCTATTATAGATTTTAGGTTGTCTTTCAAAGGAGTTATCGTATTCTCCGTAATAATATGCCCCAAATATTTGACTGAGTTTGCTGCGAATCTGCATTTTGTGAGTTTTAGACGGAATCCTTCTTCCATAATGGCATCTAACAATTGCTTTAAGTGGTCTAAATGTTCCTCGAACGTTTTTGAGAAAATCATTATATCATCTATATAGTTTACGACAAAGTTTGATAGGTTGTATTTTCTAATTATGTTTACCAAAATCCTTTGAAATATTGCTGGGGACGTTTTTAGTCCAAAAGGTAGACAGGTCCATTGATAGTGACCTTCCTGCGTTACAAATCCAGTCTTTTGTCTATCTCCGATTCTCAACGGTATGGACCAGAAAGCTGAGTTAATATCAAGTGTTGTGAAATACCTGCAATCAATGGTTTTAACCATTAAATCCTCAATTAAAGGAAAAGGTTGCGATTGGGGTACTATTAGTTTGTTTATATCTCTAAAATCAATACACAGTCTAGTCCTCTTTTCTTCATCTCTTTTATAAGCCAATGTGACTGGCGCTGCGAATGGGCTGTAGGATTCTTCGATTAGGTTATGTTTCAGTAATTGAGCTACCTGTTTTTCAATCTCAGCTTTATCTTCTAACGAACATCTGTACGGTCTTTTGTAGCAATATTTATCTACTTGTAGGTCTATAAAAGCTTCATAGTTCTTTACTTTACCCACATCATACTTGTCTTTTGCGAAAATACTTTTGTAATTGTCTATTAGGATATTCATCTTATTTCTTTGGTTTGTGTTTAAATGTTCAATATCTATATTGAATTCATTTATATTAATACCCTCATTGAAATTTACTTGAAATTGATCAAATGCATTTTTCATCTCAATTTCTTCCTTATTTTGTATCTTATTTTTGTTATTGCTTTTGATTCCAATGTGCAATTCATTTTTTGATATATTATCCTTATCTGTTTTGGACTTTATTTTTTTTTGTAATTGGATATTTAAATTCCTGTCATGGGTCAATCCAAATCTTTTTATAGTATCTAGTCCTAAGATCATATCATAATTGAATCCATCATTGTTGTACACAAATGCATTGATTTTATCTTCAATGTTTAGTATATTAGCATTTACTGTTATTAATCCATTAGTTTTACCCCTACCACTAATTGTTTTTATAGTACTACTGAAGTTTTCTTTCATCAAATTTTTTATTTTTACCAATTTAGAGTTAATCAGTGTGATATTTGAACCAGGGTCATAAATACCTCTACATTCAGTATTTCCATTCAGTATCACCTCAACCTCAATTAGTGGGGGGAAATCTAGTTTTTTGGATCTTCTGTATTGTCAATCTCTAATATAGTATTAGTTATTCTATTTTTTCCAATGCTTTTGTTTCTGTCTTCTTTGAACCAACACAAATCTTCGGGATGATATCTGTTTTTATTTCCTTTGCTCTCACAAATTTTACATGGCTGTTTTAAATTGGATCTTGCTTCTGTTTTCATTATCTTTGGTTTGTTTTCATTTATCTTGTTTGATTTTTTTCCAATGTTTTCGTATTTTCTTAACTCACTGAATAATTCAACTGAAGTTGTGGTATCTTGCCTGTCAATTTTGTTTCTAACGAACGCTGGTAGTCCATCAGCAATCAGATCTACTAAAGTTCTATTATCCATATTTTTATTGGATTCCAGTAATAAATGTTCTTTTTTTAGTGCATACTCCAGAATTGAGCCGGTGAAATATTTGTAGTTCAGTGCATAAGTGACAGATGACCAACCTTTATCAGCAAAAGTTTGTAAAAACTTTTCTTTCCATGTTCTCCACTCAGAGTTTAATGTGTGTTTGATTAGCATAGAGCTAAACCAATCCTTTACTGCATCATCCAAGAATAATCTCAGAGCTTCAATCTTCTCAGCATCACTTTCAATACTCAATCTATCACATTCGCTTTCATATGTCTGCAACCATTGGTCTGCGCTCACTTTTTTTCCCTCAAATTTATCAAGAACAAATTTTTCGCACAGTTTGTTCAAATTTCTGTTTTTACTCTCTTTTTCAGGTTTTTCTTTTTCACACAATTTTTCAAGAAGTTTTATTAGGGTTTCATCTACTTGTGTTTCAGAAGTGCTTGGTGCAGCTTGTTTTGGGGTAGAAATTTCTGCTAACAAAAAGTCCTTGACTGCCATATTCCCACTTTCATCTCTGTAGAGTGGTAGGATTTCACTATTTAGATTTATCCACACATTTCTGCATTGTCCACGTTTTTTTAATGTATTTGCGACTTTTTTGAATTCTGGTAGTTTTATAAGTTCTGGATGTTGTTTGTATGACTGATAACATGGTGGAATGTGGAATTTCTTTCCATCTTCATCGGTTATAGATTTGATTATAATAGTGTTTGACTTTGGGTCCTCATCAGCCGTCATTTCACATTCAAACTGTAGTTTTGCCATTTCTCTTCTATTTTTATCCACAAACGTAAAATTGTTGATTTATAATATGTGGATGGGATGTTGAGGCAATGAACACAACTTGATTCGTCTAAAAATAAGAGGTTAATTTATTTTAATGAATGAATTAGACTAGAATTAAACTAATTGCACGTGGTTGACTAACCTAAAAATAAGAGAATCAACAATTAATGTTCGTGCTCCCACTTCTCTGTCAATTTGGTGCTTGTTTAATATATATCTCGGTCAAAATCTCTATTTCTCTATTCCTGTCTTTACTCGACAGCTTCCATTCTTTCCCCTCTCGTGGCGCCACCTCCGTAACGTCCGATCCCCTCAAGGCGCACATGCATGGGCCTTACGCTTACACGTATACCTGGCTCCCTGTGTCCGGAGCCCAGGGGCGAAGGGGACCCAACAGGCCCATCGAGATCGTCTTGGAGGGAGCTCGGACCGGGACGCGAGACCAGCACCGCGTTATAAGCGTCCACAGGCCACGAGGCCCCAAAGGTCCCCGCAGCCCTGGCCCGGAGGAGGGGGCTGGCCGAGGTGACGACAGCGAAAACTAGTTTATTTGGGACGCGGCTATAAATTAGGATCAGATCGCCACGCGATAAGAGTACCGGCTAACACCCGGTTCCCTTCGAAAGGATGCTCTTTCTCTCTTTCTCTCTTTCTCTCTCTCTCTCTCTCTCTCTCTCTTTCTCTCTTCGCTGGATCCTCTCTCCAGAGACTTCTTTCAGCTGGCAGCCTGTGGAACGAGGCGACGCTCGCTTCTCTCTCCCTCTCTCTCTCTCTCTCTTTCTCTTTCTCTGTCTATCTCCTCGACGTCGCACCTCTGACCGAGCCTTGTGTCCGTCGGTTCTCGCCTCTATCTCGGCTGAAGAAGTCGGGACAGTTGGATGGTTCGTATGAAACGGCCGATGTGACGCTAATTAGCGTAGTCCCGAGCTTCGAGCGGAATATGAACGATGGCGAGAGGCTAGACCCCGTCTAGATATAAACGATTCGACTCGACGCGACGATGAACGAATGGTAATCGATGCTGCATTCCCCGACTTCTTGTTCCTTGGCTTTGTCGTGGGCGTTTGTTGTCGTTCGCGTCGACACTCTCTCCCTCTGGTCAACCGGTTTGCGTAGCACGAAAGAATGGAAAATAATGTCTTTATGAATAATTTTTCGTTCCATCGAGTTCAAGTAGGATCAAAAGTAATAGAAAATAAATATGATACTTCAATAATTCGTATTGTTTCATCGCTTCGAGATCTTTTCTTTGCACTACATATTTAGAACGTTTTCCCCACTATCTATTTTATCGGTGGCAACTTTAGATAACTAATCTCCTGCAAAAATGGCTATTGGAACATTTCAATCCTGCGATATCAGATAAAGCATCGGATGTTTCAATTCAATATCGAATAAAACAGTTTCGCTAAAATGTTTTTGTTGTTGTATAAAGAGACCAATTATATTCGTGATTTTATTTATCTCTTAAAAGATTCGTTCTTCTTTTTACGGAAGCGACAAGAAAATGTTTTATTTCAATCGTTCCGCATTCAGCAAGATTTTTTAAAATTCACGTGGTGTAAACAATACCAACACTAGCAGGAATTGAGAAATGAGCTGATCCAATCTCTTCTGACCAATAAGAGGACCAGATTCTGCGCAAGACGGAACGAGGGTGCCGACAAGTGACGTCGCGCACGGTGGTTTACAACGGCGAGCGTCGTAAACATATTAAAGCTTTATAGATGGTTTTAAGCAGTGGAGGACCGGCGAAAAGTATCCAAGGAAGCGCCAACGTTGTAACTTTTTTTCTCGGCGGTCAGAAAAAGATCATAAAACGGTCGGGTCCGAGGCGGAATAGCCCCGGAGGCGGGTAAATGAAATCGACGGGGAATATTCTGGTCTTGTGAAGGTTCAACGAAGTTCAAGGTCCGTCGGGTAGTTCGCGCGACATGCGAAACACGGCCGGGATCAAGAATCTTAATTGATCTCGATTGTCGGAATTGAGGAGATATACATATACATATTCGTGATACCGACTAGATTCGGGAATGATCCACGCGGTTGTCCGCGACACGCCCGGAATTATTAATGCCGGACGGACGGCAGAAATTGTCATCGCGAAACATAATCGAGCGATCTCGTCAGCCCGAAAAGATTCGGATCTATAACGGCTTGTCTGGATGTGTGTGTGACATTTCGGGAAAAAAACTGGTCCTGGCTTGTTTACACCGTCGCGGAATCAGATAGCCTTGGATGTGCGCGACGAAAGGAGCGATGAGAGAAGAAAAAGAAAAAAAGAAAGAAAGAAAGGAAAGGAGGAGTGAGAGAAGAAGAGAATCGGAGTAGAAAAGCCCCGGGAGATGAATCTGGCGAATCGTTTGTAAGGAAACGAGGGAACAACCGTTTCAAGATTCCCCCCTTTTCTGTCACCGTGGCCGTGAATGGAATGAAGTCCCGGCGTTCTGAAGCCGATTTAACGATCGCTCGACTGCTACGGATAACCACTTTTCCATCTCCTCCCGGCCGGTTCTCTCTTTTTATCCGTCGAGCCCCCGTCGTATTAGCGGGCACGTTCGGAATCGATATCGCCCGCGGAAATAGGTGTAACGCGATTTTCCTCTGTCAGATGCACCTGCGTGCGTCGAATTTCCAATGAAACCGGAAAGCGTGGATTCGTCTCAATTTTTCTGCCACGGTTTATATTCCGCCGGCATTCCCCCGGAATTCAACACGCTCCGTTCCGATTTGCGATCTTACCGTTCAATTCAGAATTAAAACGCTTGCTGCAGCATTAGGGATAACGGTGATTCGGTAGAAAATTAATCGTTAGCAGCACAATACCGAAATTATACATTTATTCCAGGCAGAGATGTGTCTAGACCTTATTAAAAGAACAAGACAGAATTTGTGTCAATAAAGAATTGCTGTCTCTCTATAATTTCAATAACTGTAAAATAAAATATGAAGAATTACTGTTCCTTCCACCGTTGGCTAACTTGGAATTCAAAAATTTTTCTGTGGTGTCCCACAGTGATTCTATAACGTCTCTGTGACCACAGACGAGGTTTTTGAAGAAGCTAACGTTGTTTCGCCGTTAATTCGAGCCCTCGAGAGCGTGTCCCATTTGTGATCGTACGCAAGTGGACCGGCGTTCGGTCAGGAACGCGCGACAGGTTCAGGTGTGTTCAAGAGAGAAAAACAGAGAGAGAAGGAGAAAAAGGGAGAGAGAAGGTTGTTCCGTGGCGGAGCACAAGCGTACACGTACACGGGTCCGGAGCGCAGCGTGTGTAAGAGAAAGACGCGGTCGGGCAGCGGTGATTCCATTCACTGATTGAAATCTTCGTCCATTTGTCACTGTCAAGAAGGTGGCGATAGCCTCTCTTCTCTACCGTTCGCTCTCTCATTCTCCCTCGAGGGATCGTTCTCCCTCGCTCTCCCATCCCGCAGACTGCCCACACGCTGCTCAATGCTCGATGCCATTATTATTTGAACGCGAGTCCGTGCCTAACGACCAATCGACGCGCCGGATATTAATTTCTTATCGATTTTCCCGTGCCGGGCCACTGATCGACCGGCTCGCCGAGTCGATCCGGAGCGGACCCGCCATTTTAACGACCCGCAAAACGCGATTGCGCACACCCCGACGCAACATCATTCTCTCGGCCATACGTTCAACTCGCTTGTGTTCGTTTTTCTCTGCACTTTAACATCGCGGGCATGTTAATTTCGATTTGTCACGCCGACGGGCGAACGTGTTGACCCTTTGCGAGCCTAAACGTTCCCTAGGTCTTACTTCAGGATTGTTTGTAACATCGTATAATTCAATTGTACCGTTGGGTTGCTAGAAAAGCTTCGGTGACTTTGTGGCGTTCTCTCCTCTTGTTTCAGAATTTTATAATTGGACAATTGGACATCCAACGGTACAGTTGCACTACATTGCCACACGTAATTGTGCCAACTTACTCTAACGAGTCGAGGGGGATAAGATTAGGAAAGGTCGAGACTGGTTTGGTTTTGGTGTGCGTGGAACGATGAGTGATTTGCTCAGGATGTTTTCTAGGTTTGCGTTCGCAATTCGCAATTTATTCGAGGATCGTAGTCGTTACGGGATCGGATTTCTCGGCGACAAATGGAATTTCGATTCGATGAGGTGGTCGATCGGATGAACGAGAGTTACACTCACCTCGGGGGACACAACGGTGATCCGACGTTGATCCAGCGGACCTTACACTGGCGAGACGAACCCACTGCCCATCGTCTGCGACCTGGAACCATTGGGTTTCGAGTGTTATGCTCCTACTGTAAATCTGCACGCTGAATTTATTATTCTTCTGTCTTTTGTGATTCTGAGGATTCTCTCAAATTGTTTCCAGGGGGCAAAGGATTAATATAAGGGATCGATATAAATATAAATGGAAAACATGGAAAACAATATTATACAAAGTGTTCTAACCCTTATACCAGTACCTGTGTACCTGAATCTACTTTTTAAAATTGTACGAACGTTCTCGTTAGCGAATAGCAAAGTTGCCACGCTTTCTAGGACAATTAAGCCACGAAACACGAAGTTACAGTGCATGGTAGAGATCGTCGGACATCGCCGCAAAGGTTAATAACTCAACCATCCCCGAACAATGCTTCGAGTCCACTCACCCCTTGTAGAACGGCTTGAACGCAGTGGTGGCCTCCGTGGGCGGCAGGCTGGCAGTGGTCTGATGCTGATGTAGGATCGAGTTCTGTCCCGCCGGCGAGAAGTCCTTGTGCGGGGATGCCTGTAGCCTGGAGCTGAAGGAGGACGCGCTGCTGGCGGAGCCGGAGCTCGTGGACAGGTAGCCGGTGGCCGGGTGGCTAGCTGCGTACGGGTTGGGATTACCGTTGGTCGTGGTGTTGCCGTTGCCAGTGGTGCAGTAACCTTGCGGTGGTGCCTGGATCACTCCATTCGGTGTAGCCACCTTCATGTTGGGCGGTGTCTGGGGTGGAGTGTCCGTACCAACCTCGGGAAACCCCGCCGCCGCCGAGGATGATGCCGAAGAACTGGACCCGGACGAGGAGTTGGGGTTGTAGTGAAGTTGTCCGCCGGATGAGGACGACAGGAATCCCCCGTACCTCGTCGCGGCGCTCGAATAGGGCGCGGTGGCAGCCGCCGAGGGGCTCATGGACGCCGAAGAGGGCAACGCGAACGAGCTTAAGTTTCCGCCGCCACCGCCGGCGCCGGTGTTGCCTCCGCCGCCTCCGGAGCCGAGCCAAGGTTGCTGGGAATGATGGTGGTGGCTTTGGTTCGCCAGGTGGTGTTGCTGCTGGCCGTAGTGCTGCTGATGGTGCAAGTGGTGGTACTGTTGGTGATGGGGATGCGACGGCGGTGGCGGCGTTTTGCAAGCCGCCGTGTCCGCCAGCGACCAGATCTTCGGTTTGGTAGCTGGGATCGGTACCCCGGCCGCGCTGCAGTCCGACTTTATGCCCTCGTCCTTCAGATGATCCTCACCGGCGTAGCCTTGGTGGTGGTGGTGGTGATGCTGCATCGCGTGGTGAAACGGATGCTCGCCCCGCCGCGGGTCCTCCTCCAAGTCGAGGTCGTCCTCGTCGTCCAGGTCCTTGTCGTGCTGCAAGTGCTCCGCCTTCACGTGCCTCATCGGCTCTGCAAACACACCGGCGGCGCTAATTTAGTAAATTGACCGGTCCTCGTGCGGCTGCCGTTTATTACTGCATGCAGATACCATGGAGGCGGTACGGAAATGCAAAAGGTAGTCCGATACCTTCTAGAATTCATAACCACTACGTACATACTCTCTTTCAACTGGTCCCTACATCGTAGGTTATTTTATTCTAACTTAATCGTGTCTTTTCAGCATAGAGGGAGCACAGCTAGCTAGAGATGATATATCGTACCATTTGGTGTTATGGACTCTCACGACAGGGAGTACATGTCCCAAATTGTCCATCCCCAAAAATCAGTAGTTCGGAGCAGTAGAAAAGGTCGCCATAACAGTGAAAGCCACTGCTAACAGGTTAATATTTGAGACCAATCACAGACCTAAAGCTCGACAGGCAGCAAACGGAAGCCTAATAGCTCCCGGAACGCGATGGCGAGCGTTTTCCGCGAAACTAATAGAAAATTCAGTACGGTCAGGGGGGCGCGTTGCGTGTTACGGGGTGTCGCGCCCCCTTAGCCCGGAGCGCGATGTCAGAATTAATGGTTTATAATCCCTGGCGTGAAAGTGAGATTCACGCGAGAGTCAGTGTGTATCGGAGTCTGCGAGGGATCGAGCCCTGGAAGTGGTAGGAAGGTGACTCCTCCCTTCCACGCGCCCTTACGCAGTTAAGCTGTAAGGGATGCTGTGAAAAAAAGGGAGCGGAGCCTTCAACCACTTTGAGGCGCGAGAGATTTTAGCTCCCCCTCGAGCCGGGAAAAGAGCCGGTCGGGATAGAATAGGGAAGCTGTGTCCACCGTCTCTGTTCCACCGACGCGCCCTCGTCTCTCCTGGTCTCTCTCTGTCTCTCTGGGCGAGTCTCTCGGGGCACTCTAGGATCGTCCCAAGCGTCTGCCAGCTAGCCAGCCAGCCATCCAGCCGAGCCAGCCAGTCAGTCAGGGGTGAGAATTTCATTAAGAGGTTCGAATGAGTCGGCAGAGGGTTTACTTGATGGGTCGTCAAGCGATAATTCCCAAGCTAGAAGGGGCGGCCAACCCCCGCCGTCAAACAGAGAGAAAGAGAAGGGTAGAGGGATGGACGAGACCAGGGAAAGAGAGAGAGAGAGAGAGAGAGAGAGAGAGAGAGGGCCACAGGGAAACAGAGAGTTTAGGTTTAGGGTGCTCGCAACCCCCCTATAAAGGGAACCTTATGGGCCAACTAAATAGATACCACCGTCGAGTCCACAAGTGGCTCTTTAACTTTTGACCCCCTTTTATCAGACGTTAATCTCATAATCTTCGGCGCTGGCCCCGTATCTCCGCTAACGACGCGAATTGTGAGGATTAAATTCCGGAATTTCGGAGACTCGCCGGCCGATACATGCTACTGTTCGTGTTCAGGGTCACCGGAAGCGAGCAACGGAAAAAACTGAATGGTCGAGTGTATCTTACCACGACGGCAACCCCTGGCCGCACTCCTGACCGTCTGAAGTGACCACCGAGGGCCAGAGCGGAGGCGGTCAACATGGAAATTCATGAGGGTTAAGAAAGCTCTTGAATTTGGCAAACCCCCGGCTGAACCGGCCGCTTTATTACGAATGCTGTTCCCCGGGAACCATTATTCGCAGCGACTCCCGTGATGAATGGCTCTGATGCTTGAATGGATCGTTGCGTAACGGGGTAAATATGAAATAGCAAGCTGGAAGTAAATACGAAGATCGAAGAGTTCTCGACCAAGTTCCGTTTACACTTTCATTCATCTGTCTCGAAGATGTTAGACAGCTCTCTACTTCTGGGAGCTAGGTCTGAGAGCTTGTTCAGTGTATACCAAGAAGTTGAACAGTAAGCAGGTATGTATTACAATGTAGAAAATAGTTTAAAGGATGTATATTCTTATCTTTTGGCCTGGAAAATAGAGACCAAAATAGAGACATCTCGAAAAAATTCGATGAGCTTCCTCAACTATATTTTGCAAAATCACGGTCCTGGGGACCGCGAATCTAGCGATGCTGGGTCCCCAAGACGGTACCGTGGTTAAGAGCCAGGACCACCGGCCCAGATATTCATACTTGGTCACAAATCACTTGTGTCCTGGGACCAGCGTCGAATAGAAAACAAATCGATCTGGCTCGGTATTCCGCGTAGGGCTATACTTCCTCTGGCAGTCCTTTAAAATTACGAGCGGGGCCATCGCGGGCCGCGTCACGCAGCCTGCTCGCAACACCTAAATGTCCGGAATCGAAGGGGCCCTGGCTAGGGTGGCGAGCGAGAATGACAGAGGAGGAAGAGAACGAGAGGGAGGATCGTAGCATGGAGGAAGAGGAGCGACGAAGAGGAACGATATTGGCCAATGTGCGGTGGGGTAATGGTGGCCATAGGAGGGTCCGTACCATTCGTCTCGCCGCGGGCGCCGATACATCACCGTACCTCGAACCACCGCACTGACTCTCTCTCTCTCTCTCTCTCCCTCTCTCTCTCGGTCTGTGTCTATGTACATGCGCCGCATATGTATATACACGCGATATACTATATAAATGCGTATGTATTTGTATATATATATACATATATGTGGAGCCCGTGGCACCGAGTGTATATGGTCCTACGGATGGCTACTCAGCCCGGGCGCACCCTCTGCCTCTCGCCCACGGAGAGACACGCTTAGGGAGAGAGCAGAGGAGAGAGAGAGAGAGAGAGAGAGAGAGAATGGGAGAGCTCTCGGTGAAAGCGTCGTCGTGCCGGAGAGCGTGTGGACGCGAGAGGCCACGTACCAATACCCATGAACCGACCAGGTCCACCGGGGGACCAAACCGAAGGCCATTAATCTCTTCGCGCGGCAACCCGCAACCCGTCACTGTGTTTACCCACATGTGAACCATTATGTCCGCCTCCGCGATATAGACCCCGACACACGCAGTCCCGCACCGGCTAGCGAATTTCTAACTCGCCGTTTCCGGCCGCTCGCCAAAATGCCTGAATAAGTAGCCCATTCGACGACACCGGGGCGCTGCCGATAGCCGAACGACGCTTGGCCGCCGCGCGCTGGCCGGAAGTGATCGAATTTGCACCGACAAATTTCCAGGATCGTGCTGGAACCCTTCCATCTATCTGTTTCTCAGAGTGGACTCAAAGCTAGCTGGATATATTTAACCCTTGGCACTCGACTGTAAGGAGCCATTAAAAATTGTTATATCTTTATTCAAAATATTTTTTATGTTAGTAAATTTGTTTGTATGTAATAAATTACTAAGCATTTCGGGATTCTACTAGTAAATTACGCCATTTTCTTTTAACGTTTTCGAGTTAAAACAGCTGCGAGAGTGCAAAGGGTTAAATACTATTTCCACCGCAGATTTATGTCCACTTTTTTCGACTTATTTTTAAATACAGAGTCAATCCCTCGAATCCAGCGAATTGCTAAAAAGTCACTTAAATTGTATAAAACGGAAATGGATCGTCACAGGAAAATATTTTTGCGAAGAATTTAGGAAAAGAATTTTTAGGAATGACCATTTTTGAGAAGCGTACGAGGGCCAATATAGACTCGAGAGTTGAAATGCGTTCTGTTAAATGTTGTCTCATATCGGGGTGGTTTTAGCTTTCTTTTATTGCGACAGAATTTTTCGGTTCGGAGGGTTTCGGTATCTCCGATGGAGACGATTCGAGCACGATGTAGGATTAGCTGACGCTCGTGCCTCGACTATAATATTCTAACCGGTATCCGTGCCAAGACAAACATTTCAGCTTCCACCGATATCGGTGACTCTAAAATGTTCCCGACGGTCTATAAAGATTCGACGCGCGAAGGGGTGAAATTTATGTGAGGGATGAAACAAGCCGAGGCGGCTCGGAAACGAAGAAAAGTTGACGATGTTTGGATAGTCCCAGATTGTTTTGCCTCGCCCTCGACGAACGATTTGTGCAGCTGCGCCCGGCCATTGAAAGATTCCCGTGACTATACAGGGTGCTCCATGCACTTCTCACTCTCCGTTTTAACAACTTCCATAAACGATAGTCTGGTCAATTTTACCCTCGAACGAGAACCTATACTTCTCATTATATTCCCCGGCTACAGAAACGAGTAAGTTTATCTTGTACCAACGATTGAGTTAGAAATAAACTTTTACCTGTTATCGGTACAATGGATTATCACTGATGGACACATTCGAACCGATAAGATTCAATCTTTACGTTCCGCCATCGCTTTTTCCCGAAGTTGTGCAAATTTATTCCTCTCTCGGAAGATAAATTTGTACCTAGACACATGGATGTACTCAACAAAAGATGAAGCTACCTAACACCATTCCGTTGATCCACAGGATATTAACAAAATCTACATCGCTTCTAAAACGAATTTAAACCATTTCATTCATCCCTGAAGAGTTGGACCTAATAATTACTCCATCGCAAGGGTTAAACACAAGAATCTGCAGCAAAAAATGTAGGTAGGCCGTCCTGAAAATTTCCCATAAATTCACACTATGTTAACAAAATGTATATTATTTCTGGAACGGCTTGAACCGATTTCATTCGCTCTTGAAGAGTTCAACACACCAATTACTCCGTCACGAGTGTTCCAAACGAGAGGTACAACAAAAGACAAAGCCATATCTTCGTGAAGCCGTGCGGATCCACGGAGGGTTGAAAAAATCACTCGCGGGGAAGAGCCTGAGCCGTCAGCCACCCCAAATATTTGTCTCCGCGAGAGAAAAATCGATGGAGTCTTCTCGAGCGCTGAAGCAGCCCGATGCTCGGGTTCAACGCGTCCGGATGAAGAGATATTTATTGGAAATCGCGGAAAGAGTTGTAAAATCAGTTGTACGCCGTTGCAGCAGACGGTTCGCAGCAGACTCCGTGGAAGTGTTTATGCGTCTTGGGAATCTCGCGATCGGCCTGGCCGATCCTTGTAGGGTGAGGTCGTACGGTTCGGGCTTGCACTGTCAGCGGAATGGATGCTTGCGCAATATCAGAAACGCTGTTCGATGGCCACTAGATATCGGTGAAGCTGGTCACGCGAACTGTACACGCTACCGGCATAGCGTTTCCAATGCTAGCTGAACGGAACGCAAAATTTTAAGTTGCGAAACAGAGGACGATAAACACGCATTTGCAAAAGGTACTACTCGGTGTTAATTAATTTTCTATGATTACATGTCGATTTTCGAGACTTATGAAAATCCTACTAATTGCCACAGTTTTATAATTTTGTTCCGAATGCGTGGCGACTAGAATATAAATTCCTTTGCGCGTTGTTCCGAGCATTCTTGCCAAGGGAAACGCGTAGACACACGCGAGTGGATTGGTTACAGTATTATATCACGCATAATTGCTACACGCGTGGCTGCTTATTGACTAAACTTCGGCCGTCACGCGGCTCCGATTGAGACATAGTTCTCATTCGAGCTCTGCAAGCCGAGGGGTTACTGGGATAGGGGAGCTGCTTGGAATAATTAGGGACCGTTTACGAGAATGACTTCGTCGTTCTCCGAGGTAATTAAGCCGGTGCACGGTAGTGTCTCTGCGATATCGGGATTCTGGTTGGACTGCGGATTTGATGAATTTATGATGGTCTGGGGTGCGACAAGCAGTAAATCTCGTACCCTATTCGTAATCGCTATAGACAAAACCGCGAATAAAGACTATCAATTGTATAGATCGATCACTGGTCTTGGCAAAGAGTCCAATTAGGTCCTGATAGAAAAACGAATCTGTTTCTGACTCGCTGCAAGTATTTGTTTAGAAAAGGACACGGTTGGTAGGTATGTTCTAACGAAGTTACAAATAAAAAATACATGAAAGAATGTTTTTATGAGAAAAACGATCTTTTTATTGCGACAAGAGTCATGCCACGATCATGACAGACTAGCGTACTAATAATAATTACATAAAACGAACAGCCACCGGCCAAGAAACAAATAAACAGGAAACGATTTAGAGTTAACGAAGGTACAAAAGAAAGATACGTTGAGATACGTTGAGATACGCTGAGATACGCTAAGAATGTTCAAGCAACTCGGAATAACGACGTCTAATGCGCGTTTCGATCATTAGGGGATTCGAATAAAATTGTTCGTCATCGAACGTGTCGAGGAGAGTGTGAGAATTTCACTTACCATTCTCTTCGAGGCCTCTCCTCGCCTCCTCGCCAACCCTGTCGCCCTGATTGTCCCCCGCTAGGTCGTCCTTCTCCTTGTTATCCTCCGAGTCCGTGAGAACCGCGTCGTCGTCATCGTCCGTCTTGTTCTTCGGCTCCCAAGTCATCTTGTTCTCTTTCTTGAGGCGCCGTCGCGCGTTCGCGAACCAAGTCGAGACCTGCGTCAGCGTCATCTTCGTGATGATCGCCAGCATGATTTTCTCGCCCTTCGTCGGGTACGGGTTCTTCTTGTGCTCGTTCAGCCAGGCCTTCAAGGTCGCCGTCGACTCCCTCGTCGCGTTCTTCCGCCGCGCTGCCAGGTCGTATCCGGCGCCATATCTGAAACGACAGTGGCAATATGCATTATTCATCCTGTACATTGCTTTCGACAGAAGTGGAAACTGCTAGGCGGAGGGTTGTCGAATTTATTAACTGGCCTGTTGGAACAATATTCGACACCTTCTTGTGGTAAAGGTTGCAAAACCCTGGTCAGGCCGAAGTCCTAATTAGACTTAATTCTTAGGGTGCATTTGTAAGAATTCCACGGGAATCTCTGTTATATCGTCAAATTCTCTGTATTTTCAGTAAACTCTTCGGTAAACCTAATTATCAATACTATCACCCTATCAAACCTTGCAGTCCAAGCCTCCAAATACTCAAAAACTGATGATTATACTAGAGACAATTTTCCTAACATTCTTCTCGAGTTTGAGGAAGGAAGAAAGGAGAAATTTCTAGCAAGAAAATACCTACATAGTCTCGTTGGCAAGGAGTCTCACCGGAGACACATTTGATTGCGGGCCGATGGACGAGGCGGGAAAGCGCAGATTAGGTCGGAGCGACGAAAAACGTAATCATTGTTGAACATTTGTCGGTCCGGGGGGGGGGGCACTCCACTCGAAAAGTGGTATCCTGTCGAGGGTGCGAATTCCCCGCAGATTTCGGCGAGTCCGAAGTGCTCGTCGCGAGGGCCCCGGCTTCCTAGATCCGTGAACCCCCTCCCACGGAAAACCTGCTCGCCGGAGCATCGAACCCTCCGGGATAAGGGGCGACATCCTACTGGGTCGAGGGTGATACTCCGGCAAATATATACGGAGAATAAACCCCCAGCGGCGGCGTGATTCCATCGAGCAACCCCCGGCACTCACTCGCCGTAATGGCGATTCGATCGATCCCCTACCCTCTAACCACCCCCTTCTCTCTCTCTCCCTCTCTCTCTCTCTCTCTCTCTCTCTCCCGTTTCCACCCCAGTCGCCTGAACGGGGTCTTTCTCGCTCGCCTATTCTTCGCCGGGGTGTCCCGCTTCCTCCCCATTGGAGAACCCCACGCGAGGGTGTTATAGGTATGTACTATTATATACCGAAGCCTAAAATACCTATCGACGATCCATCGGCCGTAGAAGGGTGCTGTGCTGCTGCTGCTGCTGCTGCTGCCGTTGCTCTATTGGCAGTGCTCTAGTGGTAGTGGTACCAGTGTTCGAGGCGGCGGTTACCGGCGACATTGTACCCGCACCGTGACGCGAGACCTGTCGGGTACTCGAATCGTTCAGCCTGTCATGGACGAGCAACAACGGACTAATGAAAACCGTGCTTCGGGACGGTTTCCTATACTTCATCCAACGAACCAGCGCAGCATCAGCGTGCGTCGTTTGATAACTATCTCAGAAATATAACGTCAACTCTCTTACACTGAAGCGCATTTCATCTTTACCGAGTAGACTTATTGGATGAAGTGTAGATACTCGAAGCTGCGGGGCTAGTGCTCGGTTAAATTTAAATAAAATCTGCTCTGATTTTACACGAGTCAGCCCCGCTCTTCTATCACTCTTGTCGATGCCTTGACCTCGGCGAAGCTACCTCAGGATATGCAATAAATAGACTACGGATTATATGCATGTACGATAACAATCGGTAACTGCAATTTGAAACGGTAAAAATATTACAAGAATTTAGGACCTTGTACACACTATCTGCAACTTATACAAATTATCAAAGAAGCGAAGAACGTTTCGTTTGGCTTCCGTCTGTCGGAATTGATAGAGAAGGTTTCAATTTTGCATAATAATCCGCAGTCTAACAATGTAAATAAAGGAGGCAAACAAGTGTCTCGTTCGCGAGAATTTAACTGCAGTGATCGTCGATTGTCACTTAGGATTGTCTCGCTCGTAACTAGCCCATCTTGAAGTAATGTAACGCACTCGAAAAGCGGTGAAATCATCTGGAGGATCTTCGGAGCGGTTGTTTTCGAGTTTTGTTGGAAAAAGGCGGTGGTCGGCAGAAGGCGAGCGTTTAGGCGAGTTAGGGCGGCCGTGTTGCGACAATGCCGTGTCCCGGCGGAATCTCCGAGCTCCAAATTGAGTGGCATTGTCGACATAACGCCCGGCGATATTTTCGGGGATAGTTGGGTCGTTCCGCGGCGGTGAAACGCCGAGATTAGATCACGTCTAAACTTATAGCCCGAGACGGAAGATTTCATCGGGCCATTTGTTGCGGCCGAACAGAGGAGAATCGGGGGCCCCCCGATGGCCCCCGCGATCGTAAAGCGCGATTTAGAAGCGGAAAACGTCTCCATTTGAATAAACTCTCGTGCCCCGTGTTAAAAAAAAGGTTCCTTTTTGATGATCTCGTCCGGCGAGGACGTAAAACACGATAGATTCTCCTCACCCCCCCAACCCCTGACGCGACGCGCAAACCGAGAAACCTGGCCGTAAAATTTTCGACGGTATTGACCACCGTCACTTTCGGGGGAGAAAGGACGGTTTATTTATCTCGGGGACCCGCGACCGCCAAATTACGACGCGTTATTTTTGCCAATTTATGGACCGCGATAAAACGCGACGTTCCCCTTTTGTTCGGGTTCCACACTCGTTCCCGGCCACTGTCGCTTTTAATAATCTTCGGCGCGGCGTCAGGAAGGATACCCTTCCACGGCGTTCGGCTTTATCGAGGGTTGATTATGCTTTTAAAATGTTCCCTTCCCCGTCACATTGTGCTACATCAAACCGACACCGGCTTCTCCGACTCTGACGCTCGGCTGACGTTCACGGCGCCGCGTTCCGGGCGTTAAGAAATCATTCCGAGGCCTGCCGACACCTCGAGAATGATAATATCTTCCGTGGAGAATACAAGGTACACGAACGTTCATGAATAGACTGCGGACTTTGTGCGATTATAGTAAAAATGAACGAATAAAACACAAAACTGCCAAGACGTTACAAGAATTTACGATCTTATTAACAGTTTGGAAAATGTATTGGAAAAATTTAAGAAGACTGACTTATTCAAAGGACGGAAAGAAGAATTACATTTTTTATGATCCATTTCGAAAGATCTACAATGTATTCGTAAATATTTTCCCCCGAAATGAAGAAATTTCTACCCCTTTCGCTTCAAATTTTACTCTGGATATTATGAGTCAATAATTGCAAATTTGGTTGTCTCGGAGACAAGGGAGCGAATTACAGATTGGGGGTTGGAAAACGCGAATGGAAGGTAAATCGAAGGAAAAGCAGGCGATTAGGTTTCTGCTTTCGCCGGTGGAACAGAGGATCGCGTAATTCTCCTCTCGGAATCCTCGGCCCGACCCCCGGCGACCCCGTCGTTACTGGAATCCACATCCAAGATTGCTGATGACCGCGTCGATGGGGATGAAGAAGCCAGCAATCCGAAGGAAGCAGACTGGTGGAAGTTCGAGGACGTTTCACCCTCTATTAAACTCCCTCGGACAAGGGAAAGGCGGCCGCCGATGGTTCTCGTACCTCGCCAATAAAATCAGCCTCTTTTTGCTTGTACCTCTTTTCTTTCTTGCTCGCCGCTTTCTTTCCCCTCCTCCTCTAACCCCGTGGAAAACCGTCGATCGATCTGGATTGTTTGTATCTAATGACGGGTTTAGCCGGTTCCAGCTTCGGAACGGGTCGGTTTCAGCGGGCCCGAGCCTGATCGATCCTTTCTTGAGAGATTCTTGCCGCTGAATTAGAGAGAAAAAATAACGTCTGCTACCACGGAGCAAAGAACTAGGAAACTGGACTGCCAATCGCATTTTAGAGTTTAGTTTGTGCGGGATTCTGATGCGTTGATTCTTGCTGTTAAATTGGATTGGGGCCTGGCAATTGTTAAGTTAACAAGGAAATAATAAATCTGGGTGGCAACTTTGAAAGGCTACAGAAAAATTGTATGAAAAATTTGACTCTTATTTTTGCTTCAAGCTAATACTTTTTAACTGCTAAATTAAAGAAACTCGGGGAGACACAGGCGAAATAAAATGCCTGCTCTCTACTCGGTACGCGTGTATCGAGTTCATCGCACAGCCCTCGAACGGCCCCACCGTCCCCTTGGTTTATTAGCGACCGAGGGGTGGTTGGGGTAGTTATCCGTCAAACGAAAACACACTCGAGCCCGACGACTGTCCCGATACGTTCCCTCGACGAGACTCCGGGTCGTAATGTATCAAAATCACACGGGAACCGTCGAGTACGAGGAGCTGGGGTCACGGTAAACCTCAAACAACAAGGACAAAAATGTTGTATATCCGATACTAGACAAACCTCTTGAAATATTCCATTTTCACGCAATTTCTTGATAATATAGACTTTTTAACATTTTAGATACCTGTTTGCATATGCCAGGAAGTGAAAAGTAATGCATAACATCGAGTTGGACGGAGAATCAGAATAACCTGAATTAAATATGTGTGTTACTAATTTCCTTTAAATCGGAATAAAATTAAATTTTTCTGTCATCGTTATTTAATCGCTAGAGAAAATATAGACACACAACAATATATATCAATTTCTTCTGAAAGCTTCTACGCGATGAAAAAGTTGTATGATACAAAAAAATTGAAATCCGTTGTAAAACTATTCAGTGAATAATCGCTACGCTGCAGAATCTCTCGACAGTAAGTCCGACTGTTTCGCCGGCGCTCGACACGTTCCCTGTGCGAAACTCCGGGCGGCAATAAATCAAAATCGCACGAGGACCATCGGACACTGCGATGCGCTGTCTCTTTGTCCGCGCGAGTCAATATAAAGTTGTAAGGTCCGGCGAAAACGGAACTCGTTCGGTCCGCGAATCCCTCGGAAGTTAGAAATTGACAGTCGGCAGGTCGGGCCGGGCCGGGTTTGCCTCCAGATTTAATCGACACCCCGTCCCCGGTGAGTTCATTGATATGCGCAATTTCGACTGCCTCCCACACGGTCGCGGGGGCCGCGCAATTATCCGCACACACGAGGGCGCGAGGCGACGCGAGGCGAGGCGAGGCGAGACGACGCGAGCCGGCGAACTACCGCGATTTGCATACTAAGTGTGCCGTTGCGTGCCGGAGAATCGCTCGCTGCTCCGATGTATCGGCGCCCGATCGTCTAAACCCCCGTCTGTGCAAGCAGAGATGCAATGCAGATGCGACTTCGGTGCAACGACGAAAGCTCGCAACCACCCCCGGGCCCGTGTAACCGGGGACCGCTTAGATCCTCGTTGCCACGATCTCGCAACGTTCATAAAACTCCGCGACACGGCCTTATCGCGGACGACCACGTCGAGATGCACCGGGAACTCGATGCGCAAGACGATGCACAGACTCGGGATCGCTTGGAATCCCGGCTGCGTGGGCTACGGCGCCATCGATCCGCGAAATCGAGACCGTAGCTCCACGATTCGGGATCCACCATTGTCATTTCACGGGGACTTGTAAATCTCAGGGCGCGTTCGAAATTGTGGAGGAATTCGAGTAGACGATGTTTAGTTGCGTATCGTGAGACTTTTGATACCCCCAATTGTAGGGTTAAGTTCATTCGTTCTGTTACTGAAGTTTCTACTACTGAATTTATACGATCCTTACTGTAATTACTAGTTAAGTGGAACTAAAGTGCAGGCTTTACAATGAAACGGAGGAATTCTCAACCCGATGGTTAAAAATGAACACGGTAGTTTTCTAAAAAAAAATTGTGAACGCATACGTTTGAGCCAATACAACGGGAAACAAGCCCTGCAGCATGGTAGGGGCCACGAGTCGCAATTTCCCCGTAGCGCAGCCCGAATCAGCCAACAAATATTCGCTCTCGGGCAATCGTGGACCGTACCGCGGCGCATTTGAGCGTCGTTGGTACCGGAGACGAAAACGTACGGAAATTTCGAAGCCGGGGGAGAGCTCGCATCGCAGAGAAGACAGACGGAAAGAACGAGAAGGAGGGGGATAGAAAGAGGGTGGGAAAATAGTGGAGAAAAGAGAGGATCGTCGAATATCTCCGGTCGAGGTAATAACGAGAGCGAGCGTATAGGGGGAGGGCAGGCAGAGACGAGCGCGTAATACTAGACACCGGGGCCACTCGAGCGACTCATTAGGGGCTTTGCATATGGTGGCGTCAACCTCGAAAGGTTAACCAATATTGGCAGAACGCGCGTAATTACGTCCTCCGGCCTCGTATAGCCGTGTATATAGCTCGAATAGTTACGCCCGGTCCCGGATGTGCAAACGTTTCCTACCTACCTACCTACCAACCAACCTACCAACCGACCGACCAACCCAACCAGCCAACCTACCTTGCTCGCACCACGCAACCTACCGCGGCGCGCCGCGTCTGCTCCGATGCTGCTGCATCCAACTGACCCGCCTCCTCCGTGTAACTGCTGCATTCGACTCCCTGGCTGCATTCGAACGACAACTCGCCACCTCTTATCTAATCCGCCGCCGTCGACCCTTCTTCCCGCTGATTGCACCCCCAAGCCCCGCGACACTCGCCGCTTCACGCCCCTTGATCCTTCCCGTCGGCTCCGGAGGCCGTTCGACGCTCTCTTTCGCTAATTTCGCTCCAGCAACCTTGCTCGCCTTCCTCGCCTTCCTCGCGAACCACTATTCCGCACACGATCCTCTGCGATTCAAGATTTTTGCCATCAACCTATGATTCATCTTGCTCGCGAGTAGACGATCGGCTGTAGAACCCTCTGAGATTAAGAATTCTCGGGTTCCTTGGCAGTCTTCCATGTAGAACTGTCAATTACAGTATGCAGAACACGAAGAAATCTTGTTTCAGGAAATAAAAGTGGAATCTTTCGCACAGACTCCTAATTTTTATGCTTCTGAAATTTTCGAGGCCTTGAGAAAGGGTAGATAGAATTCTAGGTGAAATTTGATCCCTTCTGGATCTCACGGTGACTGAAAATCTCTGTTCTTTCTTGAAGAAACAGCTTTGAAATGTCCAGTGTGCCAGAAATTCGGTGGATTTAGACATTTATGACAAAAATGAGAAAATAGGGACATATATAGAGTGTGAGGGAGAGAGAGAGAGCAGTTCAGTATCTTTAAAAAAATCAATAAAAACATCGCATACTTTACAGCCATTACATCTCCCGTCCCAGTGATTATCCAAGAAACATTGTCGGCAGAATTTGGCCGCATTGTGTCCCGAGACGGATTCCTTTTCGAGATAGAACGAGAAACGTAGTCGTCCCCCCAACGTCCAGAGAGGCAACGGTTTATGGCGGTGCCTGTCGAAGGATATTGTTTTCGTTCTAATTACACAGACTCTCCGAGACTCTACCTGGCTCAGCATTGTTTTTCCTGAGAGATCGGAGACGACGATAGAAATCGAGCAACGTTCCGGCCGATTTTCTCGTCAAGATTCCTATCTCGTTTGGACGGTGTTTGTCGCGGTACCTTCCGGCATTACCTGAGGACTTCCGCGTTGCTGGAGTCCTTCGGGGATTTTGAAAAACAGACTTATCCGGCTCTTAGCGCCGGATTACCTTGCCGACTTGTACAGGGTGGTCTTCTAAACATTATAATCCCGAGGAATGCGATCGTAACTGCAAAGTGGCGGGAGACTGTGCGGCTTTCCAGGTGATCTAGATACCTGATTTCTAAAGCCGAAGTCCAGTTATTGGGCTTCTGACAATTTTTAACAAATTCTTGTTTTCTGTGAGCAATCTTTACCGTGCAAGCTTCTCACTTTTTGAAATGCTATATCAAAAGTTCTTTGATTTTTCTCAATTTTCTGTAATTTGTAACTCGTATAGAAATATTCTTTTCCTTGTTTTACTTCTCTTTGTTTTCACTAGTATTCAGAGCTTTAAAAGATCAAGTTTATTACAGTTTTTAACCCTTTCTCGCAGGTGGTTCCTGGAGCTACAATTTCTCCAATAATATTGACAAAGTCTGGAGTAACTATAACGAACCAGAGCAGAGTACTGTCAGTCTTCTTAATGGGTCAGTTTCTAAAAGAATCATTTTGTTCGATGGTACAATAACAAGGTTCGGAAAAGCTTGGCGATACTACGACGAAAGATTTAAGAGCTACACTTCCACACGTCTCTCTAACAAATCGAACGTCATCGCGACGAAATTCCTTTCGTACCCGAGCAGTTAAATCAATTCGCCTTTGAACTTTTGGCACAGAACCCGACCGCTGCTCCGCCGCTCTCCTGTCCACGCTTCTGTCACCGGTACTCTGTCGAGAAAACCGACTATGCCCACGCTGACCTTTACCGTGTAATCGAATCACCAAAGGCTGTACCTAAGACGACAGTTTCAAGACTTCGCGCGTTGTCGGTGTCCATTCGACAAATATTTCCGACCCAACCGCACGCTAAATCATTTTTACGACTGTGTCAATCTCGGAGGAGACGCGAGAACCACAATGGAACCCGACGGTTGCACAATAATTCACAATGCAGCCAAATTTTTTTAATTCCACACGAAATATAAGAAAACGTCTGCAAAAATTGCAGAAAATTTTTTATTGACCTGTGTTCTGTAATAGATTGGTTATGGAAACAGGAATTTGTATGAAAATGATCATTCTAGTCGTGGGTAAATGTTCTTGGTGGTTCTACGAACAAACAAGCGTCCTTACGACACTCGTCATTACGTCCTTACAACACTCGTTACGATTAAATGTATGCGACATATTTTCCAGAGTCTCGTTTCACATGGATCGAAATGAAAAATTGAGATATAAATTTCTTCGATCTGCAGACACTTCCATTTAAGGTCCATGCATGCTATTTATGGTACTGAACGGAAAGTGCATTCCATGTTTGTATGATGTCTCTGTACGTAGGCAATTACAGTTGCGTTCGTTTTAATTGAACTAGCGTATCGTTGCATAGCCAGTGCGTCGTAGAGTATAAGAGGAAACATTCGGAACATTGTTCGTTTCTCTTGTTTACTATTCTCTATTCTTTCTTTTCTCTGTTCTGGACGTGAAAAGAATTCTTTTCTAATCACCAAAAAACTTAGAGTAACGAAGGAACCAATCCTTCGTGGACGAACATGAAGTTGCAAACAAGTACTTTGATTGTATAACTAATTCAGCTACCGCTAGTAGTACCGTAAATATTTTTCTTCTCTGTAGCTAAATCACACTCAAAGTATAACTCACAATTAGTTGATATCACTAACAATTCTGCAAGTATTTTTGTTTGCGAGGAGAGATGGGGGTTCAGTATATTCACTGATCCAAATTAAGACACTGTCCCCTATTATATTGCAACCTAATAATTCTCTAATAAAAATATTTATTACACTTTAAGGTATTCTATTTGACGGATACAAAATTATGACAATGACACTAAAGCGTCCAAGTTCTCGCTGCTTCACAATTTTCCACACGGTTTCCCTCGGACAAACCGATGGTCCGAGCCATGCATCGCCGGAATGCAGCCTGCTTGTCTAGCACCAAGGTCTCGGCGCACTATCAAGATTGACAGGGAAAGTGCGCTCGCGCTTTTAATTTATTCGCGGGCGCTTTGGTGCCCGGCGTATATGGAATATCTTCTATCCGGGGCCGACACGTGTCCGGCGGTCGACGCACCGATAAAAATGTAGCCGGCGAGAATGGGCCATTAGCCATTGATCTCGGTTTTTCCTGTTCCTGGGGCACTGTACGATCGGAGGGGGCCCGCGAGATTTTTCTTGCCGATACACGCTGTGCCGATCCATGCTATTCGTACTGCCGATACTCTACCATTCCACCAGCACCGATCCGCCGATCGACCCGAGGCTACAGCCACGGATGGCAGCAGAAAAATCTGCGCCGGCAACCGGTCGACCAACGATCCGTGGAAAAAGACCGCGCTGCGAGTTTCACGTACCCATAGCAGACGTCTGTATCGATGACGATAGGCTAAAAAGTAGTATCGCCGCATTTGGGCCAGAATTGAGTTAGCTCGGGAGCATGGCGTTCGAATCTCGCGTCGCGCACCGGCTCAACGAAAAAAATCATTTTTCTGAACAGTGGATTCACGGTAGAGTCTTTGCAAAAATTGCGACGTTTCCATATAATCGAAATATATTTTAATCTACTGTTTCCTTTCGACGCTCGGTCAACATAAAAGAGTAGTATCGAGGATGCGACTACGAAGACAAATGAGAATCCGATTTAGCAGAATTTAGAAGAATGTGCTCGACGTTTAATGCTCGGGGAATAAATTTATCGATCGGCAAGGCTCCAGTAGGCTCGCGAGCCACCGAAGGAAAAGTGGTAATTGACTTTGAGGCAATTAACGTACCACCGTATAAATATTCATCGTTCCGCGGCTCGTCGAGATTCCGTGGCCGTTCTTTCTCAAGGTGTTCGCCGAAGAAGATCGACGCTTTTTCAGTCCACGAGGACGGCGATTCTTTATTCAACGCGTAACATCCGGGCGCTCTCGAGCAGTCAGCGAGGGCGAAAAAAGCGCTGGCACGGGGGGGGGGGGCAGCATTGAGGGTGTCGGTGTGGATCTTCGTGAAAAATGGCGCGAGCGAATGGGGAACTTTCGGGGGAAAGAGATTTTTACCGTTTCCGCATCTGCGACGGTTCCGCTCGTTTTACGGCGAATTATTCTGCGGAACGGTCCGGCTGGAAATTGCGGACTGATGGCGTTGTTTAAACGCGAATTAGCGGGGATTGGTTTCGAAAGATTTTCCCGAGTGCATGATCGGGAGAGCCGTTTTTCTTCTAAATTGGTTTTTTGCGAACTTTACTTTCCGTAAAATAAGCTTATTGTGAAGTCGTTTTTAGAAACAGAAAATAAGAATTTCTATCTCTTCTCAAAGACTCGGCCCCGATTCGGAGACAGAAAAGGTCCACAAGATTTTCTAACGTTTTGTCCAATTAATTTTGAAGAACCAATACCGTCATAAACCCACCGAATATCCTTTATAGCTAGGCCATCGTCCACCTAAGGCATCAACCTCGTCCACAATTTCCCATAGACCCGAACAAAGCCGGACGGCCCCACACCGTCGCGTTGCATCGACGAGCAATTAAGATTGACAGGGTTCTAGCGGGTTCGAAAAGAACGGCGTTTGTCAGGATAGTCAGCGTCACGGAAGAAAGGAGCCAGAGCCAGAGCAAGAGAAGCAGAGAGAGAGAGAGAGAGAGAGAGAGAGAGAGAGGGGGGGAGAGAGAGAAATAGAAAGAGAGAACGAGCACGATTCCCAAAGGAGTCTGTCACCGTGCGCGGCTAACGACGTATTTCTCATTTCCCGTAATCAGACCGGTCCGTTCGAACACACCACGGTTTTATAACCATCCCCAGTGTTCAGGACTGGATGCAGACCATTGTCTCTTCGCTGGCCGACCGGTCGTCGACGAAAGTGACGGCACAGAGGCTGCGACGTCGACAGCCGTGAAGAGAAACGAAACGAAACTAAACGAAGAGAAGAGAAGAGAAGAGAGAAGAGAGAAGAGAAGAGAAGAGAGAGGAGAGAAGAGAGAAGAGAAGAGAAGAGGAGGCCCGGATGCGAGGCAAACAGGCAGGGATGAAGAGGCTGAGAGAGGGCTGTCGTATTATTAAGCAAGTAAATTAATAGAGGCTCGGATAGAATGGCGAGGGGCGAACGCACGAGAGAGGGTGGATTCCACGATAAACAATGCCTACAGTCCGGAGTTTTGTACGCGGCCGGGCGCACACGCGTTTCCCCGCGACTGCGAGGGAGGATCTCTGTCCGCTGCGGGGCGGGAGGGCGGGGGTGTCTACGGGTGGAGGGTGAAACGGCGGAGAATCAAAGTCCGTGCGTGAGCAGGCCGCACGTAGGTGCGCGCGAACCTGGCTTCGAGCGTGTTTGTGTGGACACGAGGGTTGCTAAGCAAAGTAAGTAAAGCACCTGTGGGAGCTGGCTCGCTTTCGAGGGTGGAAGGAGGTTGCCGAGGAGGTGGAGAGAGCAGGTCGGGACGAGGAAGAGAGAACGAGAGAGGGGTCACGAGAGAGAGAGAGAGAGAGAGAGAGAGAGAGAGAGAGAGAGAGATGGAAGGAGAGCCAGAGGGAAGAGGGCAGGCAGAGGGAGCCAGAGGAAGAGAGAATGCAGAGGCCTGGCGAACAGGCGAGCCAACCCTGGGAGGAAGCCAATCAATAAACTCACTCACTCGCTCTCCTACGGAGAGAGACCTACTGCTCTCCCTACGCTCGCGATGCGACTATATATACGCAACCTGGAAGCCTCCATTACGTACGCCCACTCCGGCTCTGCCTACAGCCATTTTGTAACCGTTCGCCGTGCACGGTTTCTCTCGAATCTCGCTCGAAGAGGTGCCCTCTTCTCTCATCCCCCTCGGGACCCCGAGGAATCGGGGAGAGCAACCGATTCTCTCGTTCGATGACGAGAAAGACGGAGAGAGAGTGTGTTTGTATGTGTGTGTGTGTGTGTGTGCGTGTGCGAGACGGAGTGAAACAGAGAGAAGCAGCGGCGAGATCAAAGGAGAATCCGAGAGGCAACGTCGCCGCGCGTTTCCTCCCGATATTGAATTCCCTGTCTACCGTTTAGCGATTTTTATCCTATAGCAGCCCTCTTCTTCTTTATCCAATCGGCGATCCCGAGATTGGAAACGGTCTATGAGCATCGCGTGTGAAACGCGATATGAAAATACCGGACAAACCTGAAACGGGGAAGGGAAAAAAATGCTAGGGAGGAAGGGATACCGAGATTTACGAGGGACGAAGAAAAATCGAGGCGAGCCAAGTGTTTCCAATTACGACCGGCGTCGAAAATCTGTGTCAATGTCTCATTTTGTCAACGGCACGCGACACATGGTCCTCGAAAATAGACCCTTTCCCACGAACCAGAGCCGCGGTTTCGAACAGACCCGGCGCCGGGTTTCCAATTAGATATCGCGCGGTTCTAGCCCGACGATTCGTGGTTTTTCTGGTTTATTATTTCGCGAGAGGGCTGCTCGGTTTTCTCGCAATCACGGGAGAACCGCTCGTTTCGCCGGTGGATCCACCCCTTTGCAACCGCAGACGAGATTTAACCGTGGAAATATTTATTGCGAGGAAACTGTGCGTTTGGAAACCTCTGGGAATTAGTAAAACGTTGTCTTTGATGTTATTTACAATTCCACTTTTGTTTCCAGTTGCTGGAAAACTGTTTGGCTACTTTGTTTAATGTCTCTTCCCGTAAAATTTTTTATCAGAGCATACTCGTTTGTGTGGTGCCTTTATATTTTTTAATTACGATTCATTGAAATATTCAGTGGAATATTTCATCTCCTATCACATGGTTCAAATGTTATAATATTCTTTTTTATGAAATGTTCGTTACCTGTGGTTAAAAAATTATCAAAGAGAAATAAAATTTTACGCAATTTGAATTCCTCGGAATTAGATATTCACGACTACGTTTCATTTGATGGAACATTTTCTGCGCACTACATATACTGTTCGAATGCCTCTGAAAGCCTCCAACGAGCCACACTCGATTCTGAACATCGAAAAAAAAGATGCTAGAGCTACCTCTTCGGAGGATTGCGAAAGAACGCAGGCAAATCGCCGGGGCGAAGCAGCGAGCGGTGTTTTCCCTTTTTCTTTTTAAAATTTTAATTCCGTCTCGATAAACGATCGTTCCCTTGTCCTGGCAGATTTTGATATATCGCCGGCGTATCGCGATCCAGCTTGTCGGGCGTCCAGCGCCACGGAAATAAATTCCCGTCGTAAATTCGGCCGTCAGCTTTTTTGTCCGCGCTGCCATTATTAATCAAAACAGACCGGGATCCGTAACGAAAATACGCCCGGCGCGGAATATAGCCACGGGAATCACTTACCCGTGTGCCCCCGGATACAATGTTTACGGGATCGGTGTGCGTGCGTGTAGGTGCGTGCACGCGCGTGTATATATCGTCCTAAGTGACGAGCTCTTCAACCGCGTCGATACGCCCCCGCGCCGCGCTGTCTTTTTCGCACCCCCGTCCCCTAAGCGGCCACCCCCTCCGGCAAGATGAAGTACAAGGATCCTCGTGTTGACAGCACCCTCGTAACTCTTATCCACGAGCAGGAAGAACGAGCATCCGGTTTGCTCGTCACCCTTCTTACGGATTAATTGTCGCCTACCTTGACTGAGCGCCCGCGTCGCGTCGCGTCGCGTCGCGCAGTTTTAAAGCCTGACGGGAACGAATGAGATTAAGCGGACCCCGCGTGTCTCCGGAGGCGATCACTGTATCACTTTTATACACATTGTTCCCCTGGTCCCAGATGCCCTCGACACACTATTTTTCGGCTACACGGGTTTATTTCACTCGCGGCGTTCGGCGATACTCGGAATTTTTATCGCCGCGGTGATTCATGATGATCGATAGATAGACCGAGGAACACGATCTTCAGGCACGAGGAAAATGTTTTATCTCGATTTTAAGAGGCAGCAGCGAAATGGAAATTTATTTGTTCCCTCGGTGTGTTCGATAAGTTGGAAATAATGTTACTGTACTTTTTACACTCCTTCTTTTTTTTCCATTTCACCTACAGTTGTCTCCCGTATAGAAAGTTGTTTACATGTATAGTTTGTGGTAGTAAGTGTGCGGTATTTTTAAACAATCCTTCATACATGTACTGTGACTGCCACAGAAAATACATTCTCCTTAAAAGGTATTTTATAGGTATTTTTGTAACTTGAAACATGTATGTAAACCTTCACCTGTACAGTCTAGATATTAGAAATGTTAACGATGTTTAACACTAACCAGAGTGCACAAATGGAAAATATTACAAAACGTGCTTTCGCTTTGAGGGATGAAATGTCCCTTGCATCTCCTTCGGAAGAGGAATTGGTGTCGCGAGGCAACCTCGGCGCGAAGACGGATATCCTGAAGGAGCGATCAGACTAAATAGGAATATTTCTCTTTTACAGGTCGTTCGGAACGCGACCATCAGCCTGAAACGGCAATCGTCTTTCCCATATAAGCCTCAACAGGCTAAAATTGTGTGGCACTCGGTTTACGCGGCCCGGGATAGAAGATATTGCGGATTCGCGATAACGATAACCATTCCTGACGGGATATGTGTAGCGAGTACGAGATCGTGACTCTTGTTTTAACGGCGGCACCGAGCAACACCGTCGACGGGCTAAGGGATATGCGTGTGTATGTATGTGTGTGTATATACGAGGAAGAGAGAGTGGAGAGCGCGCGGATGGTGGTTTAATCTAATGGAGCCGAGAGACCATGAAACCTGGTGATAAACTTACCCGTAGGCGGCCAGGGTTGGATCGTAGGGGTAGTAACCCGTGGCAGCAGGTTGAAGGGCGGCCGTGCCCCATGCAGCACCCATATCCGCCGTCATGCCCATCCCCGTCGTGTCCTTCAATCCGTACGGATTTCCCTGCAACGCGATCGACCGATTGATTATTATGGGCGAGGGTGAAAATTGTATAACGCGCCACCCTCTAATTCGAAAAGTTACTTATCATCGCGTTCTACCGCATCCACGAGGGTTGCGCGCTAACAGTTGCCTTACTCGCTGCGAAGAAATTAATTGGCCTGCCAAATATTCACCCCCAGCTCAATCAATTTTATTATGTTATTCCGTTCGCTTTCAAGCCTAAACTCCGCGACACAATTAAATGCGATATCTAATATCGTTTTCATTCCCATTTCACTCAATTTTCTCACTTCAATTTTCTGACGTTCTTCCATTCCTTCTCAAACATAAACTTTATAGAATGCAGAAATCTATTATATTCCATTTATTTTCAAATCCAGAAGCATTACAAGATATCAAAATTGATCATTGTACCAAATATTGTTTTCACCCCATTTCAAAAAACTTAAACTTACCGAATACTACACAGAGTTTCGAGTCAGTTTCGATGACGGGTTAGAAAGTTTTGTTAGTAAAATTTCCAAGTAAAATTTTCTCCAACCCATATCTTACAAGTACCTCTCTATTTACAAAGAATCTCTATTCTTGTCTCGTTGCCTCCTATTAGAAAAATCATAAAACCGTGTAAAATCGTGTAAAATTTATTCGAAACAGACGCGAAGACGTTCGCGCGTCTATTTTGATAGCGCCGCCGAACAGTCGTGGCGAATGTAAAACTCGGAAGATGAGAAACAGCATCGAACACGTCGCGCGACACGATCTGTGTCTCCGAGGATGTTTCTGCACCCCGCATCTCGTCACGATCGGTGACAAAAATACTCGGTATTCCGATGTTCTATCTAATTCCGTCGGATCGCGTGTTCGCCGCACGGATTTCGCTAAGAACAAGATTTCGAACGAACGACACCGGACCCGACTGCGAACGACGACCGTCACCAAGAATGTAGCTCCTGCTGCGACATCGCCTAATCGCCTGCTAACACGATCCTACAGCTGTACATCCTCCGCGGATATGTACAACGCAGGGGCGCAAGAATGCGCGCCGTTCGTTTAGAATTCTACGCGCGAAACGTTCCCGATACCGAGCGCGCGTCGTAGACAAGGGAAAAATCGCTGTCAGGATCCCTGCCAGAAAACGGTGTCGATAGTCAGTCGTGCGATCACTCATGCGAGCCTAGAACCGTCCGAGTCGCGAATTCCTACCGGAGCACACGCAACATCTGGTCTCTCGTATCAAGTATGCGAAATTTGGCAGCCGAGGAGGACTTTTACGATCGAATGTATTTTAAGGTGTGATTCTACAAGCCAATCTAAGACTGAAAAATCAAGAATGCCGATTTTGTTGTATGTGCTACGTATCGGGGACGTAGACAGCTGCGAGAGAAGGACAACTGATTTATGTCCCATTCTCAGGAGATTTTAACACTAAACTTCCCATCGCTGGTCAAATTTTAAACTTTAACGCGCATCGCTTATTTAACATATTCGAGCACCTTTTCTGGAAACTGATGATCGGATCTCGTGTAAGGATCGAGCAAACGCGAATCACAACCAGGAAAAAAGAGTACGATCCGGTGATTCACGGATAAGGTTTACGAGTAATCAAGTTTAAATTGCTTCGGTTGGAAGTTAATGGTATGTGTAACGACCTGTACAATTTGTAAGACACAGTCCCACGCGATTCGAGGTTGCCGGAGCCGTTCCTCAAACCCGAACGCGTCCCACTCGCAGCCGTGACGCAATTTATGCAAACACCCTGTCGAATTAAAATCGGCCGATCCATCATCTGAAACGGCGATCTCTCGGCGACCTGAACGCGCAACGGGGTCAGGAATGCGCGGATCAATCAACCCATCGGCGAATGACTGACGATTCGTTAATCGTGCTACACCCACGACAAACGCGCGGGACAAACGCGCTCCCGAAGAACGACGATTGAAAGTGTCAAACGCTATCCTTTTGTGCCGGGCTAGTATCTTTGCGAGGAAAGAGGAATAATTCTGCTGAGAGTCAAGTATGCTTTGGACATCGAAGTCTAACTGTGAGTCGTTGCAAATAATTAACGAGAATCTATATCTAGGATTAAAAGAGCCTTTGCGTTACTTCTCAGTAAAAGAGTCGCTTTTAACGTTCCAAATTTTCCCGAATAATGTTCCATTCGATTCGTCTTCAAGATTCTTGTTTAAAAATCGTTCCTAGTTCGGTAAAAACGAAGAACCTCTGGTTAAAGGAAAATTATTAGGTGATTAAATAACACTGTATCAAAAGATGTGCTGTTATAATAAAAATAGGTTTCAGACTAACAAAGTGTTAGCTGGTAGTAAATAATTTAAAATGCGGCCGCATAATCCGGGTAAAACGAGTCGCTGCTTGGAGCAGAATATTCATGGCAATTAATGCAAAGTAGAAAGTTTGAAACCAAACATGAAGCGTGCTTAACTCCCGAGCAAACTTTCTTGGAATCCGTTTGCAGAGTGGCAGTGAAGAACGAAGCAGAAGATACAAGAACTTGAAGAAAGAAGTTGCGAACGCACGAATGTACGAGAAGGTAGCTGGAAAAAGAGTGTACGAATATCCTGTTTATCTTAAAATTATACAACAAAATTTGGGGAAGCCCGTTAATAGGCTCCGGGTAGGTTGAGTGTTCAAAATATTTTTGTAAAGAGAATCTTCGATTCTACAGTTTGCGAGGGACCGTCCCGAAGGACACTTTTGCCGAAGAGGATGACGCGGAGTAAAAGAAGGATCGCAGGAGTCCTCTGCTAACGAGGGAACGCAGACAGAGCGCAGTCTCGGCCGGATGTACACGCCGAGGCGTCGAGTCAGTCGATGTTTCGAGGTGTCGCTACAAAGCACATCGTAAAGACGCGTTGCGCGGGGGCGGTAGAAAGAGAAAGATAAAGATAGATAGAGAGAGAGAGAGAGAGAGAGAGAGAGAGGGACCAGAGGAGAAAAGAGAGAAAGACGAGGAGAGAAAAGCCACTAGGCGGCGTGCCCTCGGTGGCTAATGGTAGCACAATGGGATATTATTAGAGCGAAGGCTTAGAGGCGTTTGGCGCCAGGAAGTTTCGCATTACAGAGATCGGCGTCGATTCCTGCCCCCTTTTCTCCGGTGCCCCTCGACTCCTAATTCCCTTCGGGGCCCATCCCCTAGGTTCGATTTCCGAATAACCCCCTCTCCACGGTCCCCTCTATTTCTTTCCTTTTTATTTGGCCTTTTTTCGCCAGGTTTTTTCGTCGCAGCAGAGAAGAGAGAAAGAGGATCTCTTCGTTCTCTTTTCCCAACTTGATTCCTCCTCGAGTGCCCTTTACCCGGCAGCGACTTTAATGGCGAGCCACGGGTGGTCCAGCGTCGACGCCTCGGACTATTGTTACGACTGCAGAACGCGGCTCGGTCAGCAGCCGATTATGCGAGCCGGGGTGCATTAAGGTAGCAATAAGCGTGCGCCTCGAGCTTGCTGAACGCTATGCTCCTCCTCGCTGCGACGACCTCGGAGCCAGGGGATTGAACCGATGACGAATTTTGGAATGCGTAGCGGGACAAGAGAGCTTCTGAATGTCTATGGTAATTTCGACTGTATTGGGTTGTGACATAAATAAGCTCTATTATATAATATATAACTTCGAGTCTTTTTGTTAACCCCTTTGCTTCATAATGTCGAGTCAGGCTCGTGGCGAACTTTCCAAACAGAATCTGCTAAACACTAGTGTTATATACTTCTGTTAAGTCTTTTTCATTTCCGGACTAAGAAACTTTAATCACCGTAACCGTGGAAGAGCCAGTAGAGATTTTTCAAGCTTTTGTTCCCGGCCACAGTGACCCGATCCTCGGAACAATGAAATTTTTAAGACGCACTGCCAATTGGGCACACATTTATAGAGCGCGGAGTTGTGTGTTACTTAATTGATAGTTTATTTTGGACCGCGAGGATTGAAAGAGTGGGACGGTTAAAATTGAAATGGTTAAATGTTAGATTGCTATTTAGTAATGAATACTGCCAGTGAAACGACCAGGAAATATAAATAATGAAACGGTGATCGAGTTTACTTAATTTCGCTGAAATTCCGGGTTCGTTGAAATTTAATTCGGTTCTCGATTTGCACTGATATTACCACCAGGTTATTTGGCTAACCGATCTAATAGTGGCGTTAATAAAATTAAAGATTAAATTGAACTTTTGCACAGCTACGAGAGAAGATGAAATAGCTTGTTCTTGTTTGGTTAGGATAAATGAAACTACTGCTAGAGCCTGCCCTTCTAATGTTTATAAAATGTTTTTAACAAGTTATTTCTGCAGTTCATTAGCTGCACCATGGAAAATCGTATTAAAATGTTTCCGGTAGATAAAGTGTTAATACCACACTTTCCAAAGACTCATTATAAACCGAGATAAACCGTGGCGATTCCGGCAATTTCACGACTAAACAACGACATAAAACCGTACACAGTACAATTACGATTAAAAAATGAGACCCGAGGATTATCTATCGATCGTGACACGGGCAGTTCGGCGTTTCTGTTTTCGTGTTCCACGGGTTCCGCGAACAGGTCTGAGCGAAAGCGTTTGTTGCAATATCAAACCGGCCGGGAATTAGAGATTCGAATTTCCGGAAATTGCTGCGACGTTATCGGTCGACTTTTGCCGTGGCTCGCACTGCGACGTCACAGGTGTATCTATCGAACAAAGATGTCGCAGACTGATTATTAGGCGAGCACGTGGGCCACGTATCGTCTGATCGGGCTCGGGGCTTTGTGGCCGGCACGCACGCCGTCGGATACGTGACGACACGCGAAATTATTAAACGAGTAGGTTGGACTCGTATCAATTCGATTAACGGTAGATTCGAGGGCGAATAACCGTTCTCTTCTCAAATAAAACGATACCGCCCCTCTTTCCCCTCTCTCTCTTTCTCTCTGTCTCTCGCTGCATTCTCTTTTTTTTCAGCGGAACGATTCGACACTCGCGACGCCGCGATCGTTATTTCGCGTGGATGCTCGTGGAGGGGTGCGAAACCCTCGCTTAGGAGAGGGGGTGACTGCAGTCGCGATACTCGCGCGTATGTTGCGAATTTTTATTCTAGCCTGGGCAGTTTTCATGGGAAAACGTCATCGTTTAGAACCTGGAATTGATGAGCGCTTCCGTAGTCTTTTAGTCTAGAAATTTTATCTGGTAACATGCGAATAGACTACGGACCTTTAAAATAAAAAATATTTGCGTTGATTGCAAGACACAGGAGCGAAATAAAAATTTCTTTCTTCTTTTAATTACTTTAGTAAGCTAAAACCGATACGCTGTTGATTAACTCTTTTAGTACTTTTTAAATATTCGTACAACTTTATTTTATATATTGAAATGGAATTGCAATGTGCTCGCTGTAAAATGTTCACTCCATTTGCGAGCATCGCATCAGATAATCTAGGATTTGAAGTTTTATCTTCCTGTTTTATTCATATTCAATCGCGTGCTTTCCCGCGGTTTTATTATTCATTAGATGAATCTCCCCATTTTAAACATTGTATATTTAGCTTTAAATCGATTATTTTACAATGTGCGATTTGGCAAATGACTTGCACACCTAAATTTAGTTGTTCGATTAATAATACAAGATCACGGAGATTCAAACGTGAAGAACAGTGAAGTGAAAATCGACGCAGACTTCTTGAAGTGACTCGAAGGTCACGAACAAAGGGAATACAGTGTCCAAAATGTTTATAAAAATTCCGCAGACTGTAGATATTTTTGTTCGTTCATAAGAAACAACAGCTTCGCCTGCGAATGAGACATCTATGCCGCCAAACGAAGGCTCCACACGTTCACGGGTTAATTAACGTATTTGCAGTGCATAGCGCGAGCCACCCCTAAGATAGGGCTGCATCCGGGCCGGTCGGAAGTTGCCCGTGCGTTTCTGGAAAATAATTCTAAACAAGCGGCCGAGTTTCCCCGAGGCGGGCCAGCCCGTGGATGCTCAATTAGTATGCGCAGCGGCGGCGTAAACTTCGGCAAACAAACACTTCGGAACTCTCCGGCAGGAAAGTCGTTCCCGATCCACGGGAGAGGACAGCGACAAAAGACAGAGCCCTGAAGTTGACCGAGTCGAAGGAGCGACCGGGGGGCCGGGGATCGTCACGCGAGACCTTCTCTCTCCTCGGGGCGAAAGTTTGAAGCTTCAGCCGCCGGTTGTCCCGTAATAATTTAATTAACGTCGCCCGGCGAGGGGTTGGGTGCGGGGGCAAGTATCGACGCAGCGATGACGAAGCCGTAGAGAGCACTCGCGCTCGTCGGAAAACCATAGTTCTCGAGATCGCCGAGCAGAATCGAGAGAGAGAAAGCCGAGTCGTCGTTCCTCCAGAGTAGGGTCTTTTTCCTATTTTTTTTTTTTTTTTATTTATTCGAACGGGTTGGCTTTTCGTTGAACAAGGACCACCGTGCTCGCCTTAAAGAGCCTCCGCCTTTTTATTAGTCCCTTTATCGTTCTTCCTCCGCTATCTCTCGCGCCACCCACTTCATTCAATGCTAATCCGATTCTTATTATATTATAATGCTCGTCGAAACGACGGCGGCGCGCCGCCGCTCGAATCGTCGGAAGCACGTGCTTCCTATTTAACGATCCGCAGCCAAGGCACAAAAGGGTGGCCAACAATTCACCAGCGAGAAAACCCCGGGGATGGGGCTGGCTCCCTGCAGTCGAGAACCTTCGCCTCCTCGTTCCCACCAATCGAGTTTGCTCACCTTTCTTAAATTGTTTCGTTCGACTACTTTCTTTCCACTCCTCGAAATCGGCGATTCGTGTCCGATCTAACTGCTCGACGATCCACTTCGATCTTCGGCGCCTCGCAACTTTGTTCGATCGCTTTATTCGTTTCAAAGGGGCTCTCTGAACCACTAATTGGTTCAATCGTTTTTTCACTCTATTCTCTGTGCATTACGATTTTCTGAAAATTTCTGTCAGCAGGAATTCAAAGTTGAGGGTGGAGTCTCCGGTGTCTTTGTTCACCTCTTTTACGTATCTAAGCGTAGTTATTAATTTTTTTGGAAAGATAGATGGATTGCAAGCGAAGTGAAAGTGATCAGGGTTGAAGACACGGCCGTCGCGGGCCGCACACCTGCGACGTGACGCTAGAAATTGAAACAGCCATTCGTTATCAGCGTCGACAACATTTTATTTCACTTTCCAGCTAATATATATCTCCGCGACGATAAGATTACGTTATATTCGATAGACGTCACTAATAACTTCACCCTCGCCGATAAGATTAGTTCGCGCGGCGAGCGACAACTATTTTCGCACGATCGCGCGTAGCTTTGTGGTCGGCCGCGCGCGGACTTTGGAACCTGACTTCCAAATTCTCGTAAATCTACCGTGTCATTCGGCAATTCCATGCTATTAGCAAACCGCAGTAATTTTGACCATATCGGAAACAGATAATTGAGAAATTCTTTGGAAACAGTGAAACGGTTTGCAAAAGAAATTCTTGACAAGGCAAGGGGATTGTAACGGAAAAAGCTTACATAAGGGGATATTGTTGCATATCTTGAATATTGTTGCCGAATCGACGTAATAAATTAATACGAAAACTGGACAATTAATATGCACGCTTCTTTAAAAATTAAAACCACTGTGCTGAGAAAAATTTGTCAAACTGATAAGAAGAGAAAAACAGGGTTAAAGTTTCCACAATGAAAGGTTGATATTGTGAGAGAAATTAAGAAATTATGGAAGAAAACACGGACCGAAGTTCGCCGGCACTCGCAGCCCTGTTTTGATAGGAAGATCAAACAACGGCTGGCCAGAGGGTAGTTCGTTCCCTCTCGTGAGCGAGCTGGCTGGAGGGTAGCTTCCAGGGGCTCGTCAAAATTCTCAAAATTCCCGGTGACCGGACGCTTATGACATTCCAGGGTGGCTGGTCGCGCGGTCACCGCGGCCGATCGTCGCGTGCACGAAATTGCACGACGGTAGCTGAAATTCCTCGAAGGGCTGACCGACCGGCTGCAATTTACTGCGATAAAGGTGCAAAGCTATGACGTTCGACGCACCGTCTCACGACAAATGGCATTCCTCGAGTGTCGATAGGCCGGGGCTGGTCTAATAATAACGTCGGACAGGGTGCAACCAAGAAATGTTTTTCGCCAACGAAAATTACGACAAACAACGACTTCTTTGATAAAAAATATGCAGTTGAACATTTTATTGTACGCGAACCTCTAAATATAATATTTCTCGTGACATTAATATTTCTACTCTTAAAGGGGGGCTCAAGATTTTGACTGTAGTGCGATACTTTAAATATTTTAGCGAACACTTCACAAATTAGGATGTCTAGACTAGCAGCAATATTTCAACCCCTAAGCAAATAATTTTCAAAGAAGAACACAGTAATTGCAGTCGGTTTTTAAAGTATTTTAATGAACACTTCACAATATGGAATGCCTAGATAAAGTAACATTTCCAGTCATACAATCTTACCACTCGCAAAATTCCCATTAAACCCAGGGATCATTTTTCGCCGAGCGAATCGCAATCAGCAAGCAAATCGCGAGTTCACATTTCCTTAAGCGTGCATTACCGAAGCGTGTGCAAGCAGCTGAGCGGAAGAGTGGTGCATCCGAGCGGATCGGATCCATCTCCGCGCGCGTCTGAAACGGCGCGTTTTCAAATGTTCCGTATAAGTCGCGAGCCCGAAACGCCATCATCCCCGTGCGCAAGGTTCGCGGGACTTAGCCAGGTCGGCTCCAATATATCAGGTTCACCGTTGCGTTTACGCGCAGGATGCTAGTCGTCGTGCGCAACGAGCATTACCTCGGCTCAGCCAGACGGCAGAACGATCCTCGGGGAAAATAAAGATCGGCGTGCAAGACGCGGCCCGTATTTACCGGCGTCGCGTTTACATACATTAAGTCGGCTCCGCTCTGCCCCGCTCTGTCCCGCTCTGACCCGCTCTGTCCCGCTCAGCGCCGCGCGGCTCCGCTCCGCTCGGCGTCCACGATTCGAGCGGAGCCGGCGCGGAGCCCGTTGTAGGCACATTGTATCGCATGCGAGCCGCGCGTAACTGCCAATTATAAGAGCGTAAACGGTCCGCGATTAAGAGTGCTACGTGTGTTACGCTTATCAATGGCCCGTAAAGTAACGCATTTCGCGATATCAAGGATCGGAATGCCCGCGGTGCCCCGGCTCTTTCTCGTGGAACCGAGTCATGCGAACCTGGATCCGCAGAGCAAGCGACACGGCACAGTCGCATTTAAAACTACGCTGCGAAATCTTTACCGGCCTTGTAACCAGATAACTCGCCGAAAACTCGACGCTTCCACGAGATAACTAGCCACCGAAGCTGCCCCGATCAATTTCATTTCGGCGAGCCATCTTCATTCGACCCTGCGCCCGACTCTATCTTCAGGCTGATTCAATAAGCTCCCCGGTTACAGGGCTAATTATTTTTTAGTGCTGATTGCACGTCTGCTTGGGAGACACTTTTACAACTCCTTTGGAAGCTTTGTAGTTACAAATCAGAGCCAATTATCAACCAAAGAACCTGAAAGGACCGTCCAATCGTATTTGCATGGATTTAGAATTCTGCTATCAGATCGGAAGATGCTTCGTCGAATCTGACGCCAATTATAGGGAAAAAATGGCCCCGTTTTTTGGGTCAAAGCGGATTTTTTTGCCAGCATCGGCACCGTTTCGATCCCCCGCGTCCGCTCCGTAGGTCATAAACACGGTTTATGAATGGCATTATCGCGGGACGTTGACATAATAGGCGTACCGCGTGTCACAAAATATCCCGCCGGCAATTAAACACCGGCGCTGAAAACGCAGTCAACCCGCGAAACGAACTGTGAAATGGCAGAAATTAAGCCGGGCATTAAATCTGCATTCCTTCTATCCGCGGCCTGCTTCTCTCGCGCTCGATTCGCGATAAATCGGCGATCTAAATTAATTTGTTGGATCGATACGGCGGCGTCGGGGACCCGTTGCAACCGGACTTCCCACTTCGTTTCAGAAAAATCGATCCTTCTCGGGAAACGTTTTCCTTTTAACGAGTTAGGAGGTGCGGCCACTTGAACCGTGTCGAAACCAGAGTTTTGTTATTCAACGACACGGAGGTTTGAACTCGATAAAGCGTCTCGCAATGTTGTTGATCGTACGGCGAAGCATTTTCGAGGGTCTCTGTTTTATTCAATTTCGGAATAATCGTATTACGGCTGGTTAACCGTTCGCCAAGCATCCAGCGTCCTGCAGCTATTATTCAACCGTGGATTCCTCTAGTTTAGAGCTAAATCAGTTACACGATTCGGAGCGACAGGTATTCATGACTACCGCAACATACAAGTCCGATCATGTTAGCGGCAACAGTGCATTATGCATTATCTAATTCCGTGGAATATTCACGTCGAGCTGAATCATTCAACCGATTACGCGGATCAGCTGCAATATCGAGTCACTTAGGGGAGAGAAATATTTAAAATGTAACGAAGTTATTTCTCTTTTTCTCATGATAATTCTGTAAAAAATATGAACAAAAGACGGATGGAACCAGCAAGAGTCCTCAAAATGGTAAATAAATCTCTGTTGTTCATTTCTCAAATCATTTCTCAGTAGCCGATCCCGAGTGATAAATTCCAAGAATCGATTTCCGAGCGAACGTTTCATAGAACCGCAACGTGTGATCGTCCACGAAAAAGATTGCTTTCGATTGTCGAGGAAAGAGTGCTGCTCGAGAGACAGGCATCGGAGACAATGGGCGGCGATAAGAGGCCGGAGCGGTATCGTTATCGAATGGAACTGATTGCGGCGGCGAGATCAAACGTCCGGAGGAGCAACGTGTCGCGGTAAAAAATGTGACACGGATATTATCGACAGATCGGGGAGACACGGGCGATAACTTCCGAGCCGGAGGATCGAAGCATAATATGCCGGTGCGGGAAACGCGAACGGTGAAATTTTCATGTCGCTCGGGAGACAGTGAGTCACGGCGCGCCGCGCCGGCCCGAGATCCGTTATCGAGGCGTATCGGGCGAATGCGTTCATTTGTCGCTCGACCGCATAATTTTGGCCAATCGAGTCTGCCGAGCTGTTATCTCGAGAGACGGCGGCCGATTGGCTGGCACCGTCGATCGCCACGAAATTCGTCGGCGAAATATACAGGAACCGATATCTCCGGCCGTACGATACTTCATTGAACTCTGCTCACCTCACGCTATTACCTTGTCCTATTTATGAGCAGCTGCTGTCCCGTTAATTAAATCGCGCCGCGGAAGAGTGTCGAGATAAGGAACCAGAACTTTCGGTACCGAGATAACGAGCCGAGCCTCGTGCGCGACTCGCGAGACCTGTCCCATCGAAATTCTGCGTGCTCGATATCTATTGCCTCCGGTAAAACAATTTTTTTTTGTATTTATAAACAATTGTAGTCTGGGCGTGCCCGAACTGCCTTAACAATTTTATTTCCAATAATATTTTCCTCCTCTAAATTCCGCAATCTAGCGACTGCAAAGTTTCCTTTTCTTCTCTTTCGGAATAATTATGATGTTTCTATTAGCATTATAGAATGCTATATAGGAGCGGCTCGAATTAATAAGAGAAAAGTCGTGGAATCTGCAGGCACGGTTACCAGCTAATTAAATAAATCCTCGGTTAACAAGTTTGACGACTCGGGATATCGGTTCTGGAGACGGACACCGAATTTATAATTCATATTTCCATCCAGGATGTCCGCGACAGCCTCTCGTTTCATCTCAATTAATTTCGAGGCAATGTTGAATTTAAGACGACAAGGTTTTTAGTACTTTTTCGTTCTCGTTCGCGATGTTGTTCTCTTCTGGAAACCTCTTATCTGTATCGAGGTGTTTCGCCGGAGTCTCCGAATAAATGAATCGGCATTTTTCAAAGAGCAACCAATTAGTCTAATTGTGCCAATAAATTCTGATTTAATTGGCTCCCCTCGCTCGGCTAGACGCTGCCGATCTCTCGAGTCGAAAAGATAAAATTAACGATGTTGATCTCAGTCGTTTGGCATCTCAGTGACGGATTTCGGCGATAACCGGAAACCGAATTATTATTAGTTTTGTTAAATGTAGAAACGAATATACGACGATAAAGCGGTCAAGAGTATCTCGGGGCGAGCACACATCACGAAAACGAACCGTTTCGCACGAAAACATTGTTCCGCGACCTAGACTGTAAAAAAGCCCGGAAACAATAAACAATAAAAAAAAATGCTACACGGCACGGTGTCTCGTTTATCCGCGCTCGGCTTCGAACTGACCTTTCACTTCGGCCAGGATTAATGCGGTTATCGTTCGCGGCGGACAACACGCGCGCGTTCGTAACGGGAAGGAAAAGCTCGCTGCAGTGCGCCGCGGTGCAGTACGCTGCGCTGCGCTGTGCAGCGCGGTGCAGAGCGTTGCATCGCGTCGGGTCGCGTCGGGGGAATAAACGCAGAATTTAATTATCGGAGCCCTCTTTCTCCTCCTCGCTCTCCGAGTCGCTTCGAGTGGCTCGCAACAACATCTGGCGGACCGTGTGTTTTCCCAGCGACCTTTTTATCGTTTCTACCTCCCGGTGGCCGAGTTATCCACGCTCGAGCGCAGATATAAATTGGCCGAAACGACGCGATACGATCGCGCTCGCGCACGTCTACTCCTATATGTCTACGTCAACCGGGCATTATCAGCGTATCGCCGATGTAACCGTGATTAGGCAACATTTCGCTCCAGTACACGATCCCCCATAACCAAGCGGGAAGAAAGTGCCGAGCTTTTTCCAGCGGGTTCCCACCGACAACGCTCCGCTCATAGCTCTGCTTCAATCTCAGCTGCGTTTCGTTCGCAGCAGCCACCAGCGCTATTAACAGCAACTATTAAACACTCGTTAACAAAGTTTTCGCTTCGCTCTATCGTCTAGTTAATTTCTGTATCGATAAATTATCATTCGGTAGCTTTACTTTTCGGTGGCATGCATTTTCACGATGCGGAAAATATTCACAACACGTATGCCTCAAGATACACGCAAAATTTGAGTTCGATTGCTACAGCAATTTTCGAAACCCCGTCGCAACAACTCCAAAACGCGTGGATCCGAACGATTTCAAAAAATGAGCCGTTTAATCTTTAAGGTTTATGGTTGGCCTCCGACGCTAAACGATCTGTAATTTCGATACTTTCTCGAAATACGATCCGATAAACGCGCGGAACACCGGAGAAAATGTTTCGCCGAGCGCGAACGCCGATAATGTGCGCCGGCATAAATCGGCGGAGGCTACGTCGAATGAAAAATCTTGTCGCGACATGTGTCCAATTTGGATTAATTACGGAGATATGTAAATCTGGGAACGTTGGAACATGTTCGGACCGTATGAATGCAGATTGAATTTTTACTATGGAATCATGTAAATAATGTCCGGTCCGTGTGTTGGGTAAATTAATTGCGCCCGCGATCAACGAGATCAGGAAGGGGCACACGAGGTACAGTGAAAAATGCCTCGGCGCGGGACGCGAAATATGCTGGAACGAAAATAGCGACGCATAGAACGACTCTTGTGCGTGTGGGTGGTTTTTCTCGATAAAGTGACCGATCGTGGTTGCGATTGTGCGAATGCGAGCGTACGCACGTTTTCGTGATGGCTAACGAGACCTTGCAGAGTATAACTTCAGAGGAAAAGTTTAGAGGAAAACTTTAGGAGACAACTTCCAAAATGGTGTTAATGGTATTAAGAGTATAGTGACTGCTTGTGCTGTATCGAATAGCGAAGACTTTAAGTTGATCTGGAAGAAATGGGTGCGAATACCTGTGAACTATACCATAAGTTGAGGCTTGCAATCCAATTAATATTTTCCACAGAAAAATTTCCCAAGACCTGTATCGAGCGAATATGTGTAGGAGGCTCGCGATACCGATTCGGTTGGCGGCGGGTAAGTTAATTACGCTCGTCGGCGGGTCGTTCGGGTAGCAGGCGAGCGGATCCTCGCGAGCAAGCGAGCGTAGACGGTGAAGCAGGCTGGAATGGAATAGGAGGAGCCAGCGTATCCAGGACTTTATTATTAGCCGGTTTCTTTCGGCGGGTTGGAGAACAGCCGTTCGTTCCTCCCTGAATGTTTGCCGTTGGAAACTTGTGTTTCACAAGATTCCCAGGCGAGTAGGTGTCTCTGCCGGCCACCCCGGTCCGTTGAAATATAACCGCGAATCCATCAGTCGCGATCCTCGTTAGAGCTAGGAGTTAGAAGATGAACCGGTCTTCCGCGAGCCGAAACTGAAACGAGATTATCGCTCGAACCGCGACAGCTACGGCCGTGAATAATTCGAGCCGGGCGACGAAGAGGACCGCAACGGCGAGGCGAGAGAAGCCGAAGCGAGAGGATATCCCCGAGACCAGCGAGCAGACGTCCCGAGACGGACCAAGCCATCGCCGGGATTCCAAGCTAATTCGTGGCAAGACCGCTCGCTAATCCGTCTTAAGCCGAGGCCGCGAGCACGCGAGTAATAATCGGCCGGTACGCCTAGCGCGACGGGCCAATCAATCTGGCAACTCGGTACCCGGCATATTTTACCAGTGGAACGTTACAAAGCGTATTGCGAAACCGGTGATACCGTCCGGGGGGACAGGCGAGGAGACGCAAAGGGACAAGAGGATGACGCGAGCAAACACACTCCTCCCCCGCCAAAGCGCCCACAGCTAATAAACCGTTTAACGATTCCGTTTATAAATACAACCGCGGCTCGTAACTCTTACGATTAGCCGTGGCGCGTGCAATTTGCCTGATTTATCGCGGCGAACCGCGCTGGAACACGCGGCGAATTTTCCGCGGGGGTAGCCGCCCGCGGACGAGCCAAGACGCGTCGCTTTCGGAGATACTGATCGCACGTGCCTCCGAATATGTTAGTTTACTGCGGAGAACGATGTCGTTGCTTGCTGGTTGTGGGAAAATTGAGTCTTGCCGATTGGTTGTAGGGAGTCGTGCAAGCTTCCAATTTTTAGCTTTTTCGGTGCACAGTCTGATTTTAAACGAAAATTTAACAGATTTGTTCATGAAAATCTGTCAACGTCCAGCTTCCCAAGTTGCTCGGAATCCAGGAAACTGCCTTACGAGGGCACAACAAAGTTCACATTTCGGTCAGGCTCGTGTTTTGAGAGTAAGGTTTATTTCAGCGACGATACTATGGATTTCTGAAATATTTACGTGGTTACGCACGACGACAAGTTGTTTCCATAGAGAATACCGCTGATAATTTGCTGCACTGTTTACGCGAACCAAAGATGAGTAGACGGAGCGATTATCACGCGATTAGTCACGTGTGTGTTGATATTTAACGCGTGGACGGTGACGAAACAAAAAGGTAGGCCACCGGAGTCAAGCGAATAGAAGAAATTAATTAGTGGAAAAAGTACCGATGCAGGTATTGCCGAGACAGTCTTTTTGCCTATGGAAGTAACCTTTGCGTTCCCTTAAACTTTCACGAACGAGTAATGAGTTCGCTATTGTGTGAGAGGCCGTACATGCGCATAGTACTTTTATTATAATTGCGTTACTTTAATGAGTGCTATTATATAATCCCGAATGCTTCAACCCCAAAACGACACGCTTTTAGCAACATTTCGTCGTTCATAAATTCGTTATTAACCAGCGGGGAAACCGTTGAGTTCACTATACACGATACACATTTGAACTTTCTACTTTAATTAGACTTTCCCTCCTACTTCGTCACGTGCAATTTCGCGATGTTGAAGGCGAGGTACACACGTTCATCTTCGAAAATATGTGCTTCGACGGTAACAGTCACGAATTGTTACACCCAAAAGTATTACGACACATAACATCGAAACATCGTATCACGCCACTGGTTTACCAACAGTGACACTGTACTCCTAGTTCAACACAATTTTCATGTTCGTGGACGTCAGCGAATGCTGTACAAAATTTGAAATATCGTCCGCAATATTATCTTTCTGACAGCGTGTCCTATTCTTGATCAGAACGACACGAGCGATCAAATGATGTAAAAAAAAAAAAAAACAACTATTCTCTGACACGATACCGAACCATCTATTGCAACCTATCGGAAGGTAAATTGAACCGTTCGTAACATTTTATTCATCTCCGAGTCAGCCGGCGCGAATTTGTTAATGTACACGCAAAGAAGTAAACTTACCAAGGGAGGGTAGAACGCTGAGCTGTCCATGCTGATGCTAGGGTAGGGCCCCTGATCGGTAGTGGATGGCGTGGGCGTGGGGTACGAAGAGTAGGAGGTCGCGGTGGGTGCTAGCCTAGGGTAGGCACCCAACGCGAGCCTCGCCGCGCTGTCATACTGACAGCTGCAAACCGTTTGCCCGGTGACCGGGTCCGTCATCATGGGCCTGCCGTTCTCGCAGCAACCGGGGCCCGTGGTTCCACCCACGGGGGTGCTGGCCCCTCCGGAGGCCGCTGCGGCCGCGGCGCCTGTTGTCGTCGACGACGACGGAGACAACGCGCCTGGGCTCAGCGCACCGCCCGACGACATCGCCGGCGACGTCGCCGTCGTCGGCTGCCCGCCGCTCACCAGCAGCTGAAACATTGAAAACACATCCTTGTCAAATTTTTTCAGAAATTTTTCTACCCCCATTCGGGCTAAATTAGATCTGGTTAGGTCTTGGCCAATTTTTCAGGATTTTTTCTACTAAACTACTAAAATGTTAATACCGTCTAGAGGAAGTAGCAATACACTTCGTTACGTTATCTTCGGCTACTTGAAATTTGTAATCTCTACAGGAAATTAGACGTTATTTATCTCAGTGGTATGATTCATGGTAATGAGAATTCAATTTAATAGAAAGTCCCAATCGTGTGCTGAATCTTTTGCAATACAATTTCTTTCACACCAACAGATTCAAAATTCGTTGTACACATATTTACTAAATTTAATATTTACAAGAGGGAGATGATATTTCCCCAGGTACGTAAATTGAAAAATACCTATCAAATTCAATTTTGAGGCAAGACGTTGTCGCACCCCTTCCAGCAGTTATTATAATATTAACTGGTCGCTTTCGCGATAGCTCGGCAAAAAATGGAAACCATTAGCAACCCCTATTTTTGCACCCGAATAATTTGTCCCTGGAAAATGGCTTATAGTTGCGATCGATATCGGAGGTGTGGTATTCTTATTGTTCTGGTAAATCGTTTTCACAGAGCCAGCACAGATCGCTATACTCGGTCGAGCAACGTCGCGATATAGTATACGTAATAGACCACTCGAGCGAGATAACGTCGTTCGAGATGTTGTCGCCGGAACGGTAAGTGATAGTAAGATGAACTGCGCAACAAGTCAGATAATGAATTTAATTTAACAGATATTGAGAGGCACGCGTTCGATAAATCAAAAATAAACGCGGCTCGAGTATGCCTGAAGAAGCGGCAGCTTAACTTAAGCCTACATAACATCGCCTCCCATTCAGCTGGAGTATCATAATCGCTCTTTTATTACAGCCTCGAACGGTTAACTCGAAAAAAATCCAACAATATCGCAAAAATCCTCCCGTAAATCAACCGGGTGCCTGGCCGATCTACCGTTCCCGCAAAATTAACCCTGTTCGAGCATCGGCCATTATTCATCGTTCGAGACGAAAAACGCGCGGGACCGTGTTACAGGAACAAGACCGATCGGTAAGAATAACTAACGAGCTCTCGAAAAATAATTCGATCGCGGAGGGTTAATGGCGATAATGACGGTAATTTCGAAAGCAGGTGATAGGCCGCTTATCGGCCGCGGATCCGATTATAAATGCGTGCTCGATAACTCGATAGCAATTTCGTGTTACTTTAATGGACGATAATCGTGGAAGGAGAGCGTAGCGGTATCTGGACGTTATTAAACAACAGATGACACTCGACTATTAATTTCCCTGAGAGGGGGTTTCCCTCTCTCTCTCTCTCTCTCTCTCTCTCTCTCTCTCTCTCTCTCTCTCCTTCTCTCGCACAATCTCCTCGACAAAAGCTTCTCTCGGATCGATACCGGAATCCGAAAAATTCACTCTCCTGTCTCTCCGGTTTATTTTCTTTGTTTCTCCGCAGGTGGAATCGCGGGAGAGATCGCGACGCTTCGATAGCGATAATTGTCACATAATTTCGCGTAATGACGCCACCGGCATTATCGTGAATACCGTTTCCAGAGAGCCGGCCGAATAAATTAAACGGAAATTTATCGGCAGCGCCGGCCAAGTCAAATTGCTGGCAGCGTTCATATATCAGCGGAGAGAGCCGTGTTTGCACTTTTGCGAACCGCGGCCACCGCGCACACAGGCGCGTTCCGCTCTCGGAAATTGAACCTCGTTATATGCTAATGCGGACAGCGGACGCACGCGCGTCGTCGTCGTCGTCGTCGTCGTCGTCGTTCGTTCTCGTTTCCATCGTTTCTCTTCTTCTCCCTTCTCTCTCGCTCTCTCTTCTCTCTCGCTCACTCTCTCTCTCTCTCTCTATCTCTGAGTTTCTGAAACGCCTAAAAACACACCCCGTCAAAATGGCCATCCCCCACCTCGACCATTTGTCACTGCTATCGGCGCGAAACTCGAACACGCGAAACAACCGACCGACTTGGAACGATAGCAAATACCTTGTCGTGTACACGTACTCCCGGGTAATTGGTACAAGTCGAATCGGCCCGGGGAAAAAAGGTTGCCGCTTCTAACAATGGATTATTATGTTGCTAACGCCGCTGCGGCAAAATGTAAATAAACGGTGACAAACGACCGACGGTTTCGCTGTACGTCGCGCGACAGTTCGTTAACGGGGCCTGGATAAAGGTAGATCTGTAATTGATGGTGTGACACGCTATTATCAGGTGGTTTTTTTTACGGGAATTCTTCGATTCTGTGTGTGACGTTCTTGCGGGACCGTTTCTACTTTAGGAAGTGCGACACTCGTCGAAATCATTCAACAAGGCGATTGTTGCATTGCGGAATTTTATGTGAAATAAAGTGTTCGTACTGAGATTAACCCACGGTCTTGTGATTGTTCTAATATTAAACATACACCTCCCTTAAACCTTATGCAAGTGGAACGCACATCAGAACCACAATCACAAAGATCCATCTGAACTTGTTCTTGATCTGAAATCGCGACAATATCTTTGCATAATTTATTCGTTCATGCGTTGCCATGCACGTACAAATTGCGCGTGATCTTAATAAATACACTCTTGTAACTTTTTAACAGATTAAAAACCCGCTGTTACCAGCCTTGTTGATTCTAGTGTCAACTACAAGTGATAATACTGTAAGAACGATCGATAAAAAGTCGATGAAGAAGTCAGAATAATTAAGGATTGCTCAACAATGTTTTACTTATGTCTAGTCCAATGGAAGATTGTTCTATCGGAGACGCATCGTCCGACCATAACTTTCACGCGGAAATGTTAATTTTTATAGCCGGTGCGCGTCTTCGTTGGAAGCATTAAACGGTGCTTCTCGCAGCGAAACGAGAAGATCCGGATATTTTTGGCTCGCGAGCAGCCAGCCAATGGTCATACTCGAAACGCACAAGCTGGAAAGTATCGATAATTAGTGCCCGAGGCGTGCATCGTGTCTACGTAATCGAACACGCTCGTAATTTGCATCATACGCGAGTCGACGGAATCGAGATCGACTATCGCGCAAGGAGAACGAGACAGTAGCATTGCCACGGTTACCGCTTAATTAAACTTAATAATTGCCGCGATATACAACCGCTGAACAACCGGGGAAAAAGCCAGCGTCGCTGTGTCCGTCTCATGGCGCTTGCAAAACCGTCGTTACCTGTTGCGCGTCGATAAAAATATATCGCAAAATAAACGAACGCCGTGCCGCAATCAACGGAATCGATAATAAACATACCGGGAGTCCTTTAATTGCGGATCGGGAAAATCGATCGTTTATCAATCTTCTATTAACAGAGTCGTTCCTCTCGCCTATAGTTTCCTCGCAGACGAGGATCCCGAAGCATGCCGAAAACTTTTGCTCCGCATTTGAATAATTATGCAGTTTGCATGCTTTGTATTTATGACGGTTCCTCGAGTATTGTACCCGTAAATATTTTTTTGCTCCCCGGGAAATATGGAAACCCTCTATTAATATGAATACAGATGGCCCAGGGAGTTTCGAACGGGGTTCCGAGGGTGCACGCAATAACAATGCTCGTCGAGGAGGACAAGAGGAAGAAAAAAGGAGGAGAAGATCGCTCGGGTCGCATGCAAGTTGATGCAGTTTTTGCTGTAGGCGAGCGAGAGGCCACTCTAAAACTGTCGAGTGCTCTCAAGACCTCGCCGACTTCGACGGGAGCCATCTTTCACGCGGGCAACTGCCGAGAAAGGTAGTTTCGTGGCCCCGGGATAGGTTGTGCTACCACGATGATTCTGCGGGCGGACAAAATATTTACAAACACTTCTTTAAACATTCTGCCTCTGGACGCAGATTTGTAGTTTTGAGCTTCGAGACAACTGCGAATAAATTATAAGAAAATTTTAAGCTTCTTGGATTTATACTTGATATCGGTAGGTACATAAAAGTTACCCGAGTTAAAAATTCTGTTTAAGTAAAAATCGGTGGTCGGTGTTCCTGGGACCCAGAAGAATTTGCCAGATTAAAAATTGAAACTCCAATTTCCTTGGGCTTGAATCCTCTCGACCGGGATCCTCCCAACACTCGAGGGCCCCGCGTGATCCTCCGGGACAGGCAAATTTTCCCTCCCTCCTTTTTCAAGTTCCCTGCTCGCCGTTATCCAGCGAGCGTAACAACCCCGTCGCGATTAATCGCTTCATGGGCTCGGGGCACAAGGAGTCCTCATCGTCTGTTCCACCGGCAGAGGGAGAGAGAGGGGGATAGCAAGAAAGAGAGAATCCGCTTTGAGAGGGGAGTGGTTGCGTACATATATCGCGTAGGCTTCACCGCGGTAAATTAGCTCGCGGTAAATGAGGATGAAATGAATCCTGGTAATTAATACGGCAGGAGAGTTATTTCGAGAGAACGAGCCTCCGAGTGAGAAACGGCTGGAGGGCTGAGGAGGCGAGGAAGGGAAGAAGAGGAGAGGGACGGTGTATCGTCGCGTTGATGAAGCGTCTACCGTATTCCGGTCCCTTCGAGGCAGAAGGGAGAGCGGCAAAAGATCGCGACGGAAACGCGCACACCTTTCTATTCGTAGATCGGTGTCGAAATCGCCGGGACGCCCACGAGGGAACGTGATAAATAGGATCAAGGAAAACATTATTCTCCCGCACGATTTTCCCCGCTTTGTTTTCTTCTCGCCGCGCTCGATCGACAACGCCCGGAAAAAGACGACGCCGGAGATCGTCGACTGTCGCGCGGGTTCTCTCCTCTATTCTCTCGCCTCTCATTTCTCTTTTATTGTATCGCGGCCGTATCTCGCGACGCGCGGACGTGTTTACGAAAAACGGGATTCCATGTCGCGCTAAATAGTCGTAAGATATTTCGACGCCCGCGACGCGGCTAACTATAAATTTCACCCTGATAATTTATCGCCGGCAGATACCTAAATAGCGCCCCGCCGTGAAATCGGACGACTGTCGCCGATCATACAGACCACTCTCGGGCACGGATCGGCCGCCATTCCCTATGCCAGCGAGATCATTTGTCTCGATCAACGGCGGCTGTGATTTTGGCCCCCCGTGGCCACCGGATCGCGCTCCTGAGGGGCCATCGAGCAGTCTTCGAGAGTACTGTCTATGGGAATGTCGGCAATATCTTTTCCTCTAATGATACAAAAGATGCTAGGATCATGCTCTTCGGCGGATTGTGATTTACACTTCGGATCGACAAACTGTGCTTCGTTCGGCAAATTTTTTTTCATTTTTGTTGCCTGCAACCTCCTCGCTGTTTCATTTAAAAGACATTACTTCTCAGATACATGTTAGTCTAGAAGATGTATCCTAAAACATATGCCTAGATATTTAGAAATAAAGCAGTTCTAGGCATCTGCGAGTACATACAGCTGCTAAGAAGCTGCTCTATCCAAGGGTTAAGGTACATAATCGACCACCGAATCGAAGAAGGGTTAATTCTATAATTCACGGAACGCATTTCTTCAGGTTCACCAGGTTGCTGGTCGCTCTACCACAAACGACTAACGAAAATCGAAGATGCGATTACTAGACGCGTACGCTGAGCGTACTGCTAAGTTGACTAGTTAATTTCTCTATTTTTCACAGGGTAGTTAGAGCGAGAGGCTGCTCGGCTCGGCGGTCGTTCGCGCTCGGCGAGGCTGATGCAAAAATAGACGAGAAAAAAAGAAACCCAGCGACCGGGACCGGGTCTCGGAAGGGAACGAGGTAAACCGAACTTTCGTGAACAAAGAGCCGGGAGCAGGAGGGGTGTGCGGGGGTGGAGGAACACACCTCGAGGCCGTGACACACGCACGGCTGCCCTGTGTGTCCCCGTGCACGCGCAAGCAAAGTCCAACGTGTGTATGCGTGTGTCCCTCTCTCGGCTCTCGCCTTTCTTTCTCCCCAGACCTTTCTCTCTCTTTCTCTCTCTCTCTATATATATATATATCTCTCTGTTCATCTCTCGGCGGATTTTCCGTCTCTCTCGCGACGAACGGAACACGTTCCGGCTCCTCCAGCCGCGTCTGGAGCCATTCACGCCCTGCTGGGTTTCCCATCGGAACCTTTTAAAAGCCCACTTTCACCCCCGCGGCACCAACCACCGCCGCGAAAACCCTACGGATCCTGGCCCGCAGGAACAGTCCTACTGGATACGTCACCCTCTGCTCTCCAACCCTCCCGTTACCCTTACTCTCAGCCACTCCACCTCCGCAAACTCTCTCTATTGCTCTCTCTCTCTCTCTCTGTCTCTTTTAGAGTCCCATAGCTGCGCGACGATTCGGCAAAGCTCGCGCGTTCGCAAATCAACCCCCTCGGAAGGGTCGCGACGACTCCCAGAGGGCCAGCCAGGCTTCCGACGAGAGTTCTGGACGAGGTTGCCAGGACCCGAACAGTGAAAGGAGCAGATATCAAGAGGATGCGCTTTGATGTTGCCGTGGAGCTCGGTTTCGAGGACTCTGCGAGTTTTGGAGCAGAATAGAAACTTGCGGCCGGAGAATTTTGATTGGAACGATGTTGAAAGCTGTTTAGATTTTTGGAGGGTTTTGTTGAGTTTGATATTTTATTGATTTGCTTTTTGGGAGGGTATATTGTTTCAAGATTTGTTGGATTCTTTGAGGATGAAGGGCTTTAGGGTTGGAAACGTTTGATTGGAATGTTCTTCGGAAAAGTATTTAGACTTTTGTGGAATTTAATTGAACATGACAGCCTTGGGTTCAACAAGTTTTATCGATTATTTGAAGGTAGAAGATTGCGAGGGTCTCAAAAAATTATTGAGTTCCATACAGAGCGTCTGGAGAATGAATAAATTGTAATCCTTTGCATCCTGTGACCTGAGATTGAACAAACAGTTCCACCAAAGAATTCTTGAGAAGTTTTCAGAATTTGATCAATGATGAGATCACTGACGATTAACTAGAACTAGAAGGAACACTTAAAATTTGAAACAGCTAGATCAACAGCTTCCGTTCAATTTCCCATGCCATCAATTTCCAGAGAGGTTGAAGACTATAAATTTCTCCATCACAGAATCACGAGAGTCTAATTATCGAATCTATTTTGAATTGCAGCCGAGTCAGCGGAATTCTGAAATAATTTCGCAATCGCCGAAGACTTGTCAAGTCACGGATCACAGAATCCCGTTTTTCCGAAGAATCCGGTCCAGCTGAAATTCCAAACAGAAAACCCGCGAATGAAATAATGGCGTTCCGCCGAGCGGAGGTAACACGGTAGCTTCGTTCGGCGAGAAAATGGCCGTGGTTCCCGTTAACAGAGGCGTTAGCAACAGAAGCAAGAAACGCAAAACGTACAATTAGAGTCGGACTCGATGAAAGGTTCGAGAGCAACGTTTCCGTGAAAGTGTTCCTTTCTTCGTTCGATCGCGGAGGCATTTAGAGCGCGGCTGGGCGGAGAGGTACGGCGTCGGACTCGAATTGAGAAATAAAATTCAAATCCCGGCACGGAACGGCCGCGGCCGAGGCAACCGGTTGATTACTGGCATTTCTTTTAATTGGAAGATGCTCGGAGCCGATCGACGCGGAGAGAGATGGAGAGGGAGAGAGAGAGAGAGACAGAGAGAGAGAGAGAGAGAGAGAGAGAGAGAGAGAGAGAGCGAGAGAGATGGAGTGAGTACCCGGCGTTCGTGGAAAACGCGAGTTAAGTACAGTTTATCGATGATCTGATGCACGGTGTGTAGCGGTGCGTGACGCAGGTGTAAAGAGAACGCGAGGCACTTCTTTCGATGCCGATGATGAGGAATAATTTACCGGCGGGAACGTGTAATTTCGACGTAAGTGCTCGAACCCTTCATTCGTTATGGCCACGAATTTACAATGTAGCGATTCAAGAACCGAGCCGCGCGGCGGGCCTGAACCGGCCCGAGGGCCCGAGAACCTCTCGATAATCCGCTCGCGAACGAGCCTATAAATCGTCCTTTTATTAACAATTGTCCGTCGAACAAACACCGGCGATAGTCAATTATCTTTGAGAGACCGGCGTTATCAAAAGCGAAACTCAACGGGATCGGCACTCGACGCCGCAAACGCCCGCTTCAAACCACTATATGTATTTCGATCGGCTATCTTTCCCAGGATCTCCCTAAAAGCCACAGTATCAGACGCGATAAAACAAACTCGGTCACTCCTTCGATTTCACTCCAATCGATTTATCTTCCAGGAGTAATTGCTTCCAGGAACGATGAAACCCGTGAAAAACGGTTTTCGGCTCTGTTCTGTGTATCTGTCCGAAATAAAAATGAGTCAATTTCGGTGAAGCTAAACAAGAATAAAAATGTTGAATCTATGTAATTATTTCTACGCAACGTAGTTTTACAGGAAAATTTGTTAGTCCGTTGAAGTTACAGGAGTCGAGACATTTTTATAATTCGGCGCTGTTTTAATTTCGTGGAGTAATATGTTGCAGTTTTTAGGAGGCCCGCAGGAACCGTTCGAGGAGCAGGGTTAAAGAAAGGCTCGTCATAAACGAGATTACACGTGTCGAAGGAAAGCAGCCCGAGTTAAACAGCGACTTGATCGCGAGTTATCGCCGCTCATGCAAAGTAACCGGAGAGACCTGACAATGCGGCGCCTAGACCGCTCTCACACGCGATGCTGGAATATGCAACGAGATCCGAACCGTTTACACGATACGCGGATTCCATCGTGAAATTAATGTCGGCCTGCGGGAAACGCCGGGATACGATATCGAGCATGGAACTGAAACTGGACCTGATGAATAGAGAACGGCTCCCGCTACACTTCTCGAAACAATCCCACATTCGGCTCTCTTATGAATGATTTATGAAACCGTATCGCCGAAATCTGCCACTGCAATTTCCACCGCAAACAATTCTATGCCATTTCACTTTCGTGGATAAATTTGCAATCGTTAACGTGCCGTCTCGACTAATCTTTTTCGGTAAAAAAAATTCCGTAGAGTGCTCAGGACATTTTACAGCAGCAACTGTTTTCAAATAACGAAATGCACTGGGAAATGAACTATTTTTATTTTGGTATCGTTGGATATTTTATGGAAGCATTATTAAAGTCCTAAATTTTAAACACAATCGACTGTCATTGGTTGAAAATTAGTGTCGCACAATTTCTAGCGAAAATCTTGTAATTTTTAACTTTTAAGAAATGAAGAACGTCCGATAAATAAATGCTTTCGAATTAAATGAAGATATCCTGCCACAAGCATGGCTCCCAATTTGCAAGTATTAAACAGAACAAGGGCCCTTGGTAAAAGGAAATAAGCGAGCAAGGTTGGAAGCAGGATCACCATGAACGTGGCCCAACATAGCGAAAGAGGGACAGATCAGGCGCGCGCAAATCGCACCAAAAAGATGGCGGACCCGGAGATACGAATGGACAGTCTCTCTCTCGGCTCTCGACTTCTCTAGACTGATCCTCCTCCCTCTTTCGTTCCTCCCTGTCCTCTCCTTCCACCTACCATGTGTCTTTTTCTCCAGGCTGAAATCCGGAGTACACAGGGAACGAAGGAGCCCTCCGGTTCTCCCTTTCAGCCCCTCACCTTCCCCTCGTCGCTCGAGATCTTGTAAGACAACGGCGTTACGAGCCGAGCACAGGCCGCCCTTCTTTTTCGCGACAAATTAACCGTTACGGTTACTCTCACGGCTCTCTGACGTTCAATCGAACCTTAACAATGTGCCTTGCGTCTTCCATCAGCCGGGAACCATTGGGCAAAATCATTATCGAATTTAACTCTCTGAATCTACTAAATGTAAGTTATTATTTTTTTAATCAAATTGAAATTTTATTTTTTCATTACAGAAGCCTCAGGTGTAGAACAAATCTCTTTTTCTCTTCCAGTAGATCATGCGTGTAAAGATGTTTTAATTATTGGAGTTGTGAAAGAAATTGTAAGCCAAGGGGTTAAGTCTGCACTGCTCGGATTTGATCTCCACATGCTCCTAAAAAATAGGGTTTTATTTGTGATCCCATATTTTAAACAAACGCTCCAAACTGCCTCGCAACAATAGAGAAACAACAAACTTTGCAGTATCTGAAAGAGAGTTCTAATTGAAATGTTCACGACTACCAGACATTTGGTTACAGCTCCACAGGAATAGAAGCAGCTCTCCGTTTTGAGCACATGTTGGAAGTATTTTACGAGGACATCGATTACTCGGGAAGTTGGTTAACGATTTAACGATTTAACGGGCTCTGGGGTTTCACATTTCAGACTTCCTGATTCCGAATGTTTCACTGAATCGCTCCAATTTGGAGCACATTTGAAACCTTTGTGCAACAATCTCCCAAGAAATTATCCTCTTACAATCTACTTTGAAGCAGTTGTGCCTGTCCATTTAATTTTACAACTGACAATGAGCTATGCAGTAAAATACTAAAGAGGTTTCCATTGAATGGATTTATAAATACATAGAGACCGTTTTCTTTTGGACAGCGTAGATTTGCCAGATAGCGATACAATGAGAAACAAAAATATAAAGTACACTTTTCGGACAAGAATGTGAACGAGTCGCAAACCACGAAGCGTGCGCAGCTTGCGGGAGTTGGTTTTGGCACAGAGAGCTTTCCGCTCAAGGGGTTGATAGCCCCAATAATTCGTTAAAAAATAAACATCGGAAAGGATGGGAAGACTTGTCCCGCTTTTCTTCGGGAGCTATCGCAATATTTTTGCACGCAAAAACAGTGTTTTTCGCAGTGCGTTCAAAACACACTGTAAAAATCTTTCCAGCGTGGAGGATCAAAGGGAGCTTTGATTTTTATACGACATCTATTTATAGCGACCGACTCTCGATTCTCTTGCCACCCCGTCAACCGTATAAAACGCAGGGTCGTAACAATGGCGAACGGGGGCGGTGGGTTCTCGGGGGCAGTAAACTGGCGAAAGTATAAGAGTCGCACGATTTCTGTCGGTGCGTTCGTGAGCTACGACGGACATACCAGATGCCGGGGCCGGTGAAATATCGGCCAGCAATAACGGCAACAATTTAACGTTAATTACCTCCGGCTAAGGGCGTTGGGCCGTTCCCGTGAACGCGGCCAGCTTTAAAAACGTCTTGATGGGAAAGGATACGAGAGAGAGAGAGAGAGAGAGAGAGAGAGAGAGAGAAGGAGAGAGACAGCCGATGGGGACCGGGATCTATTTGAAGCCCTAAAGACTCGGTTAAAGCGGCAGTAACTCGACGTTAAGAAGGCGTGAACGTTAACGGCACGAGTGACGGGACCCGAGGTATTTTTATGCAGACCGCCGAAACGTTTCTCACCGGCCAACTAAATTTTTACGAGGAATTCCCCGCGCCCCGTTCGCCTCGCCGCGCGGCGAATCTTCCGAAAGGCCGAGTTTCCAGCTTTATTTACACCGGCCCGCGATTTTATTCGGCCCTGAAACCACTGTCGCGATCCCCCTCCACGAAGAGGTCGACCGTCGCTCCTCCCTCGCGTGGACGTTCGCAAAAAAATATGGCTGACCAGTCAAAAACTGAATTAATCGTCCTGCGTAGATTCGATCGATCTCGCGACACGTTTTTCAGCTTATTTGCCGGGGTTGATTCGCAATCCGGGACGCGTAGGTGGCGTGCTGTGCGCGCAACCCTCGATCCCCGACTTTGTACTTTTTCTGAAAATTGTGTTTCAGTTATAATTCCAAAATAATAGATTACAGGTTAATTTCTGCCTCTTTGCAAAGATTTAATTCGGATATTATTGAAACGACACATTTTAATTCGAATCATTCTCCAAAGACAACTTTTCCACTCCTAAATGTACATTGCCAGATGCTCGATCGGTACAGTAAGCTCATGATGGAGTGGTGCAATGGAATCTTCCTCCTTTACACCTATAATTGCACAAAAAAATGTACTTCGAGCTTGATGTGTCATTGCTTTGCACTTTTCCATTATCCGAATACCAAATTAGCATTCCTGCGTTAGAAAAGCACTTGAAGACAATAGAATCGCTAACTAGTTAGAGATTACACAAAAAAATGACGTCAATTATTTCACCAACACTGACTAACTGCTATTAATAACACATGTCTGCGATAAAAACTCATAAAACGCGCCTAACAGTCGACGCGTTGATGTTATTAACTTTTTTTCAGCTATTATGACACACCAAAGCGCAGTGTTTATCATACTAGGCTCGCTTACGATTAATTACACGACAGCTATTATCCGGTTTATTTACCTGTTAACAATCACAAGCTAGTCGTTTAACGTTCACCTGTCGATATATTTCGTCAATATATTATTAATCGTTCGACACATTTTTTACTGGTACGCCAGGTCAGTGGCAATCAGTGTCTAATGTGCAGCTACTACTTTCAGGAGTATATTTAAATCCTGATAATAAGGTACGAGGTGAACGAAAATAGCATGCTGACAAGTGAAATAATATTCTATAAAATTATAATACTTAAGACGTGCAATCAACGTGAGCAGAGGGGGCGATTAACTTAGGCTCTTTTAGATATTAGTACTTTCTCTTTCCCGTTGCATGATGTTTTTATTGTGCCTGAATATTCTTCTTATGGGTTCTTCGACAATCCTATTATTCATTTTGCTGGATCGGATGAAATATTCGACAGTTACCAATAGTAACTGTTCTTTGGTATCTTTTGGCACTGTTAACTATTCGCGAAAGCACAATTTCACAAGAGTAAACAAATTTTTTAATTTTGGCACTGTCAGTATTCCCCGTAGAGCATCCACGTCATCGGAGTTACCAATGGTACCATCTTTAGGCACTATTTAAATATAAAAGCAAAATTGCACTGAAATTCTCTACAAGAATACGAGACTAAGTAGAAAATTGGAAAATAAATTTTCCAAGCTTAACGCTTTGGTGTTCCCTACGCGGAGCCTTCATTATTTATTATGTTGCGTCGAGGTGCAGTCGAATGGCGCGGACCGTGACGGGCCGGGGGCCCCGAATGAAATTCAATCTTCGTCGATATACATATCGATCGTTTTTCTGCGAGACGGCATTCCTGGCGGATCACACGGCTGCTGCGCCTCGGGTCGCCGAGAAATTGGGAAAAAGAGAGGAGAGCCAGCTCCGAATTCGGCGGCCGCGCGCAACGAGGCCGTTCCTATGCGGGCAGACGAGACACGTGCACCTTTAAAGACCGCCAACGGGCCAACCGGTTTACCGCGAGAGCTGCGTGTAGAACCCCGGTAGGTAAGTACGTGCGAGAATCCGTGCCGTAATTGCCGATTCCGTCAATCATCGGGGTCCGACCGTTGCGCAGCGCCGTGCCGCGCCGCGCCGCGCTGAGCCGAGCCGAGCCGAGCCGGGCCCCCGTCGAATCCGCCGCGGTTACCGGAATAAACACACCGCTGCTAATAACAAAGTATAAACCGGATAACGACGGCATAATAACGCGAGTTAACGAACCGAAATCCCCGAACAACACCTCTCTCCCCCTCTCACGGCGTTCCCTGTTGCCAGCTCCACCCAAAGATCATGCGATGCATCGAAGGAACGCGACTCCAATGTACTCCGCATTATACTTTCATCGATCGCGACCGAGTTAAATAGAAAACGGTACATGTTTCTGACAAATATGCATAATCGACGGGAAGATTCGAAAAGACTCGTTCTTCATCTCCTGAAAAAATTAGGGGAGCATACTTGTTGAAACACGTTTGCTAATGAAACAATTATTATCAGCAACGCCATTAACCCTTAGCACTCGAATGGTGACCTGTAAGGCACCACTAAAAATTGCTGTATCATTATTCAAAATATTTTTTACATTATTAAATTTGTTTGTATTTAATGGTATGTTTAATAACATGAAAAAAAAATATATTTATATATATATATATTACCACGATTAAAAACATAGCGCTGTCATGACAAAGTCTGAAATGCAGATCGGAAAACCCTTCTGTGCGCTGGGAACGTAGCCGACGACGGTGTTCGAGTACGGTAAACAAAAAGATATAGCTGCGAGTGGGGGGGAAAGGTCGAGGGAGAGGGACCGAGCAAAGAGGCACAAGGCGAGAGAGAAAGGAAGCCAGAGAGAGAGAGAGGGCGATAAACAGAGAAAGAGAGCGAGAGAGAGAGAGAGAGAGAGAGAGAGAGAGAGTAGGGAAAGGGAGACACGAAGAGAGCGTAGGCCACGATCCTGAAAACCGATATTACGGAGATATCGAGGCGCTTCCGTGTCCAGGGCCGTAATTACACGACGGGCCGATGCGCCCGTTGCGCGATTCGCGCGTTATTGGCATTACTGCTCGCGTATGCGAGTCCACTGTCGAACAGATGCTCGGCCGGCGATACCGAAATCGAGGGACCGGGACTTCTCTCTCCGCTCCGGAATCGGCACGACGACGAAACGCGACACGCTCGTAAATTTAGCGATCCTCGCGGGCCAATCGACGTCGCTCATGGCCGCGAGAGCATGCTCGCTCGCGATCATGGCATCCGCTTCGCGTTGCACGAGCGTGATTTCTCGGATCGAATTCGAGCCGGACCGGACGGTTCTCTCGTTACGGTTCTGTGGCACTATTCGACGCTGCTGTCTCAACTCGATAGGTAAACAGATAGATAACGAGAATTCGAGCGGACCCGCGGATCCAGTTCGCTTCATTTGTACCTGTAATGTGGCTGTGAGCGGCTAATTGCTCTGGATGCGTTTCGTAGAAATCGATACTTTTTATTCTGTACGTTGTTGGTGACTTGGAAGAAATTTTGATTTATCTGGTAAAACTTGTCTCGCACAGCATGAATTTCTCTTTTAATTTGTGGTGCATTTCTTGGTGTAGATTTTGAGCGTACTACACTTTTTGCTGGTATATTTCCGGAAGAATATCTTTTTCTTTATCTTCTGTTGGATTGATAAGGTCTACGACACCATATGAGACACCATGTGATTTCCAGTCTGTATTTATAATATTAACAATTTTCATTGTCACGCCATGAGACACTGTTTTACTCATTTTTTTCTTAACCTTTTATCGATTTTAGTCTCTTCAGTACCTTACAAGTCTCCTTTATAATCTACACTTATATAATGTTTCGATCAGTGTCCAATTCGTTGAGATGCGTCGTCTTGGACGTGCTTCGCTTCTTCCTTGCATACTATTACGATCTTTACCGTTAAATGAACGTTTTTAAACGAACATATAACGTGGTTCTATTTATTACGAATCAATTATAGTATTTCTTGAAGTATATTCAAGTAGCTTGAACGTTTCGTATCGACGACGATATGGAAATGCTTTTATCTAGAGGAAGAAATAAGGCTGCATTGTAAAGACACCTGATCGGTTAGGGGATCAAGCGATGCACCGAAGGGTACACTACTGGCCGGAAGTATCGAGCTATATGTCTCTGGGCAACGAAGAAAGGGAATATTGTGTGCAATACCGTAATAGAAATACAAGAATAATTCCTATAATTTATTCTATCGTTACGAAACGATGTTATTCCGCTTGTTAACCACCAATCTTAATCTCGTACCGTTGACTGGCGACGTACATCGTTAACCAAACCCACAAACAATAAAGTACACCGTGTATGTACGCAACGAACGTTCCTATATCTGGTAAAATAAAAATTACAAAAATCTACACTGACCTAAGCAAGGCCGAGAACGTGATTTTGTGAGGCCTATAGAAAATATCTCGAAACTCTACTGTGTACAGTGTTCGGCATTGATTATTGGTACAAGCGTGCCTTAAGCTTCTCCTAATCAGAATGTAAACACAATTGATAAAGTCAACTACCTCCGGACCGGTGGATTCAACGCTCTCTACCTGGAGGGACAGCGCCGGCAAACACGGTGGAAAAATTCTCAAACAGAATCTCCGTTCACGAAACCGAGCAGTTAAATACCGAATTAAATATTCACCGCAGGTAGGTTTAAAATTTCTCAGGTATAACGCGAAATTTTCCAGTCGATACGGGAAAAATATATTCCAACAGTACATCGTACTTTTTCTCTCTCTCTCTCTCTCTCTCTCTCTCTCTCTCTCTCTGTCGTTCTCTGCCAGGTTCAAAGCTCAATTAATGCGGGAACATCGGTCACCTGCTAATAAGCGCCGCAAGAACAGTGGTAGTAATAACTTTATACTAATTATTCGGCAAACGAAAAAGTAATCACCGTCGTTACGCGCGCGGGTATGTATAATCGGTGAACAGATGTTGCCGCGTCGAAAGTCGACCCGTTCGACGTGTTTCGCCGCCGCTGACAAATAACGGAAGGATCGCGATCGATGCGTTCACGGCGGACTTAACGAGCCACGGTCGATCGGTGATTCTCATTACGCGTAACGAACGAATTCGATGTTTCGAACGCGACGCGAACATCGTTCCTTATCGACGAATTTTTTCGGGGGGCGTCACCCTCGATACTCGCCTCGGTTCCGGAGCAATTAACCCCAGATAACTAATTGTACGGCTCCGAAAAATGACGAATTTATTTTCGGTTTATTTTCACTTGTGTACACTCCATTTGTCTCAAATGTTTCTATTTGAATGTAATTCTTTGTGTGTGTGTTTCTTTCAGTAGAATAATTAATTCTAGCAGTGCTATCGCAACTGCCTGGCAAGAAACTAATTTTAATAGTAGAATATAAGCAAAGGAATCAAAGTGGAACGTTTCTGATCTTTAAGTTTCAGCCAGCAAGAAATTATTGAGCTGATTTATTCGGGCGTACGTTCTAATAGAAACTAGAGACTAATTGTTCTGAGCGCTCGGTGCCGAAATGCTCGCGATTCGCGAGGTAATCTCGGCCGAAGGACAGGAACAAATCGTTGTAGCATTAACACCGAATACCAATCACTCAGCAGGAAAACAATTTTTCACTTACATGACACGTACACCGTTCGCCGTTTAAGCTATCCGATTAATGAAGATAACTTTAGGGAATGCAGCGGCGGCTCGTATTCCTCAAGGGAGTAACACACGGCACGGAAATAATGTCTACAACGAAATCAGAATTAGAAGACTTCGGTCCAACTATCCGCCGGTTTCCTTTTTACCCTACAAGCGAGTCGAACTCGTTAGAAGTCTTGCAGGAATGCGCGTTTTGCTAGAAACTGAGGAACGTACGCGGTTAAACGCACCGTCCCGCATGTAGGCGATAAGCAAAATGGCGTACAGAGCATGAGAAAAATCGGTAGAAAGTCACTGGAGCCGAAGTGGCAGTTAACAGTCTCCCAGCTGCTTCTGTAATGAACCACGTGCGGCGAAGTGCACCGAAGAGTATGCGAGCTTCGTTTCCGCCGATGATCGTGAAAAGTTCCGATCGCTCGGCTGCGAGGCGTTGTTTAATTTTCCAGCCGAGAACTGTTCGTCTCCTCGATTTGTTAACGACTATCGCAACCACACCCACCATATCCCGCCGTTTCAAAACGATTACCGCGGTCTCGTTGCGACTCGGGGAATTAATTAACATCGTTAGAACTCGGTTCGACTGGTAGCCGGAGCCGGAGGAACGCATCAGCGACGTCACACACAGGCGTAAGCGCGCCGCTTTGCGACGAGTTTCACAGGTGCACGCCGGCATATCATTAACATCATATTAACTGGATCTATGTTAACACCTTGCTCGCCCCTATACTACGCCCGATGGATACAAAAGGCGAGTCGTCGTCGTCGTCATAGGCGTCGTCTACGCCGAGGCTCTCTCGACACGTCGCGCCGGCTGCGCCTATCCAAGCTCCCTCCTCGCCGCTTCTGCCCAACGCCCATTACTCATTTCGAATGCCATTTTATTGCCAACCCTGGCAACGTAAATCACCCGGTATATCTGCCGACGATTCTATTATTTTCCGAACTTTATTCCCCCCTCCGCGCTCCCTCGCCCCATCCTCGAGCAAATAAAACACCTCCAAGTGCGCTGCTCCCTCGAACAATGCGGTTTCATTACGCTCCCACTTCTTTTTCTTAACAAATTTCTTTAATTTATATATTTCAGACTACCACCACGCGTGAAATATGACCAATTTTCAAATTTTTCATTTCGCAATTATTGAAATTTTACGTCCTACGATTTTTCTTAAATTTTATTTCGAAAGCACGTGGTCGATGCTGAAGCTTTTCCCACTTAAAATGATCTCCAGTCATATTTCAAACCAGAATCCATTTACCGTTGGACACCTGAATTTTAATGACAGAAAAGTTTGTTATTCCAATTTTTCGTTCGCAGTTCTTAACGATCAGTAAATACGAATTGTAATACAGATAATGACGAATAGACTACGCGTTTTAAAACGTCAATTTATTTCCCGGCTGACAAGAGCTATGAGAGGGCGAGCAAATTTCTGTCTACTTCCTATCTCGGCAAATCGGTTCGTAAAAGTTTATATTCCTATAAATAACCGTGGTCTACCAATAAAACGTCTTTATTCCATCCGAGAAATAAACCAAGCTGTAAATAAGTATACAAAAATAGTAGTTCCAGTAGTTTTGTAGCTGTGACTAACTCAGATCCTAAATCCACGACGGTAACTTACAATCTGAACTCACGGTGATACCGAATCCCATAAACTTTCAATTCCTCGTATATTCTTATCAGACTATCAAATTCTATACCGTTGAGAAATATTCGATAATCTCCCAATTAACCTCACCACCAATTCAACGTTGATTGAAAGCCGGAGCAGTCAAACTGTTGGCAAAAAAATCCATTCACCTTTTTCGACACGCTCTCCTATAACTATTACTCTACAGATATAAAAATTACAATACTAAATATGTTATTAATTTCCTTTAAACAGAAAGAAAATTCTACGTAGGGGCTCCGGTGCAAATGAATCGCGGAGGATTGGCGCGCCACGGGAAGACCTCCGCAGAAATAAGGTGTGCCCGGGAAGGATATCGTACGCGACTTCATAAAACAGTTTATAACGGCGGTGGTCGTTCCTTAATTGGCGACGGTTTTACGCGGCGCGGTGTCCCTTTTTACATTCGCTCTCCGAATCCGCGGGCGATAATCGGGATTCCGATTTTTCGCCGCGCCGGGGCGAAAAGAATTAAGCGCTACCGACGTTTAACGCGCGATAACGGGCGCGGTTGGCCGACGCGACGGTAAAAGGGAACGGAAGGGAGAACGAAGGGCGAGGGACGGGGTATAGGCATACAAGCGGAATTACAACTGGAATCCCCGGGGCGGTGGCAGTAAATATATTAACTACCTAATCTGTAATCGCGAATTTTACGAGTCGGTGCCGGTCCGCGTCGCCGCGACGGGACAGTATTATAAATTCACGTAAGTAGGCTATAAACTCCAATTATCGTTACCCGCGTTTCCGTGGAAATGATCCGCGTAAAATATTTATTATCCAGCGCGACGGGATTCGGCGACGCGATCGTAAAGCATTCGCGAGAGGAGAGAGAGAAAGAGAGTCAGCTGCGTTATTTAGACGGACGGCCGTTTAGACGATCCCGCCGGCGCAATTAGAGGACGTCGCTTTTCTTCCTCTATTTCTCTGCAGTTCCCGGTATACTACTCAAGGAGGCCGGGAGAAGCTGCGTTTCACCGTGGCAGCCCTGCGAGAGAACTGCGAGAGAACTGCGAGAGGACTCGCTGATCGGCCGTGCAACCAGATACCAGCCGCGATAACCCATGCTTTATTGTCGACACTCGTCTAAGGTGGTCCCCGGGGATGTCGCTTCCTTGTCGGAATCCAATACCAAGCGATAACTGTCTTCCTTTTCATTACAACTTTGTCCCGAAAATCCCTGGCCTCCACCTTTCACTCTCTCGCCGCTAGTTTCTAATCACTCGTGCTCCTTACTCGCACTTTTTAAGTCCTCTCTCAATTTTTGTCGCAGTTCAGTGCAATATTTTGTTTCACTATATCTTAACCCCCAAGTGACCCTCGAAATGTACTTTAAAAATTCAATGATTCAACTCCATTGTATCTCAATTTAAATATCGAAATGGTAAATAGAAATTTAGTGAGACAGAAAAATTTCCTACAGCGCAACGAGTGCAATATTATTTTTGGTGCACAGCAATCAATTTCTATCTACAATCAATGCGGATTATCAGTGATCTAAACAAAATTTTTTATTGTCTCCGAAAGGGGTTAGTACAGGGAATATAATTTCGTTCCGCGGTTTACGATCAACTACCACAACAGGAATGTAATTTGATTAATCGTGGAAGAATACGCGGCAGGAATTTGCGGCGTGGTTTTCCGATTCGCAGAAAATACTGTTACATAAATTGACCGCTAATTGCAACAGCTAACTACAAATTAAAAGTATTCGCATTCCTTTATTATCATGTATGCGATACTTTTTCTACGATTCTGCCGATATCTGTTTATCAAACTTTGCCATCGCGGAACGTACATTTTATTGTATTCGCAGGAATACATAATAAGTGTAATACGTACTGCTTCCATGTCTACAAGGGAAAAAGCAACATTGAGTAATACAAGGTTCGGGTGCAGGGTTGTAATGCTAAACAATTGCGTGGTGTGTTTAAACAGGTGGAAAGGTAATCTTAACTACTACGGTAACTGTGTTATTTGCTCCAACAAGAAAAATTAATCATTTGTACGACAGGTGTATTGAAACTAACAGTGTTTTTGTTTCAGATCTCCAAAAATCATTCTGAATGTTAAAATTTGTATTTGTTTCCTCTAGAAAGCGATAATGCATGTCTAGTTGCAGATACATTACTTACTGGAAACATTTATTACACTACTCCAAAAATCTACTAGTGATACATCTTTTCGACAAATGCTGTAAACAACCACAAATCATTAATTATACAAGAGGTTCAAATAATACTGTCCTTAACTATCGATTATCCTGTGTAACTCCGTAGTCATTTGTTATTTACAACATTTTTCAAGACTTGTTTCAGTTCATTGTAACAATTTTTCATTACAAAAACAATTTTCTTCGGTGCAACTTTACAGCATTTGTAACTCCATCCGTACCATATATGTACATTATCAACCTTTGTCGCAGTGCATAAGAGTTTGTTCAGATTTGGGAAAACTAAATTTACAGAGATTTAACGATACAGTAATCATTCTCGATGCTCCATCACAAAGACCGTGAGTAGTAGAAATATACCAGAACTGTCCACGTTTCATGGATTGGCCAGATTTTCCAGCGGAGCGCTATAAAGAGGCAGGAATAGAACACGAGGTCTAGCCAAGCAACTTCTTCGGCATCGAAATTCAATTTCCCGGTGGTTCGGTGGGACAGCTTCATCAGCCTCAAACTTCAACCCCATCGACGACAGAAAAAGAACGGAGCGGGTCTTTTATCGGCGAGTTAATCGAGACGAGGGAAAAGCCCGGAGCGGTTCGGTTCGGTTCGGTTCGGTTCGGGTCGAACGTTAAAGCCCTTTCGACGCAGCCTCGCACCTTCCTCTCGGACCATGCGGGCAGTCCTCACCCGTATTATTATCATCTAGCCCCGCGATCGCACCTGCGCGTACGTGTCCCGTTCCTGTTCGCAGTTATTTCGTGTTTGCGCTCTCTCCTTTTTTCGGCAACATCAGAAAGAGTAAGAGAGACAAAGAGAGGGAGAGAGAAAGAAAGAGAGAGAGAGAGATTACGCGCCTGCGCCCCAACCCCCTCCTCACTCTGAACCGCTCGTAAATCAGAATTTCATTTTCCCTTTTGCGCCGATCCGTTTCGCCCTCGACGCCCGGATTTGCCGGTGACGAAATCGCGAAAACAAAGTGTCCGCCCCATTCTGCGTTACTGTTTTGTTTCCGCGACTGTATGGGGGTTGTAATTGGAAAATAATACACAGACACGCTCCTCCAATCGCAATCGATGCCTCTTGTCTTCCACAAATGTCACATTCTGCTACGAACATTGTTTCATGGAGATAATCAATTTGGACTGGATCTTTTTAACATCCTTTTATAGCCGAAGGGAATGTCCTGTTTAATAAATATTGTTGTTCCTTGGTTTTTTCAACTAATGTGCTCCAAAAATTTTCAACACGAGCCGACAATTTGGAGGTCTTTTTAACATTTTTTCTAGAGTTGAAAGGGTTTTCTTCAATAAATATTGTTAGGGTGGTAAATACAGTTTTCAGTATCTTTTTCTCTTCTTGAGCCAACGCATTGTACTCCAAAACTTGTTGACCGTAGATGGTTAATATAGACAAAAATTTTTTGAGATCCTTTTAAAATTGAAAAGGTTGTTTCCTTTAATAAATATTCATGGGATACGATACTTTAAATAGACATCGATGTTTCTTATCTTTTTAGACCAACGCTTCACACTCCAAAATCTTTATAATTACGAACACCTAATCTCCACGCAAGATTTTGGGCACATTTTCGAAATCGAAAAGATATCAATGAATTTACATTTTTCTGTTGGCCCAGTTCATCTACCGGCGAGTAAATCCAGCATTTTACGGCGAATTAGGTCGACGTGGCAGCGCGATTGGAGCATAAACTTGTTAATAAACGGCGCAACTCTCGACAAATGTGTCCAAAGTAAGACACTTTATCAGCCGATTGTGGAAATATATGCAAATACCAATCTCGGCCGTCTAATTTACTGAAATTGAAGTCTAGTAAAGATTAGTGCACTCCGCCGTCCGATTTGTAACCTGCTTATCGGTTGATGGTCAATAAACGGTCGTTACCGATGAAAATATCGCGTCTCGAATTTTTAATCAAGAGGACGTCGTTGTGTTTTCACGAACTTTCTAGATCTCGAGCTCATTCACGGATTTCCTGGGCTCTAAAGAACGGCGCGCGGAGCTCGTAGCGGCCGCCGCCGGGGTCACAGGAATTTTAATCACCTCATAATTAATTTAACTCGGCACTGGGGCGCGCGATAAATCTTCCCGATACCTAGCCGCGGCATCGCTAGAGCTCGAATACACGTCTATATAAAAACTGCAGCGCGCACGTAAATTAAAAGACTACGAAAAGCAACCCGAATTTCGGGTAAAAATAGAACCCGGCTATTCGGTCGACCTATTAACCAATTTTTGCGGACGTACCCCCCCGCTGGGTCGGCCAATTAAAGAACGTCCATTGACACACAATTGTACAACCTTGCGGCGAGAAAAAACACACGTGGGATCGTTTAACCGAAAACGAGCCCGGTGCACCCTTCTCAGCATTGATTTCTATATTTTATTTACACAGTAAAATGAATAGCATCGAGGTTCTGTTTGCGAATGGAGTATCGAGAAAATTCTACCTGCTCGAGGATTTAGTTAGATCCTCTATTGAGAGAACGACCAATTTTACGAGTATTAAATAACTAATAAAGTTTTTTCATTTTTGGAATTCACTACGCGAGTCCTTGATCGGAAGAATTCCTGGAATCTTTGAGGCTTGCGGCTGGCAATTTTGTTAGTTAATCGAGCGTGTCGAAGATATGCAAGAACCACAGTTCGGTTGCATAATTGGCGAGTATCGGCTAATTTTTTCCGGCTCGTGCGAGCGATCGAGGTTCAAGAAGGCGTCGACGCGGCGTGCGACGGCCGTCGGTAAACATTTACGCGATACAGGTGCGCGGATCACCGAGCCTATAATCGGGTCCTCACCTGATCATCGCTCTGAGGGCCAGCGGACGTTGGCTCTGAAACGCGCGACGTCCGAAACGTCCGAACAAACGATCAAACAATTTGACGATTAACTGGAAATGTATCGCGAGCGACATGAAATGCTCGGAAAACGAACGGTTAGGTAAACTGCGTCGGGCGAGCAATTAACGGGACCATTTGGTCGTCGGGCTGGCGCGGCGACCCGGGGCCCGCTACGTGTAAAAACCAGAAACGGAATTTGAACCGTGAACGAGGGAACCTCGGTTCTAACAAGGTAGCAGAGCCTAATTACCGGCGGCGTGCTCGCTTTCGCGAAAAGAAAGCCTCCGCGAACGCCAGTGGCTTGGGATTAACAATGATCCTGAAATTACTAGCCGGTAAGCGACCATCGTTAGGCGAATAATTGAGCCGCGATTTTGCAGACAATGGATCGGAGCACCGTTACGCTCGCCTGTCTGTCGGTAATTGCCTTGCTTCGAGTTTTTATCGACAACACGATCCGGAGCAGACGTTGATCATTGAACCGCGATAAATTTTGGAGCTGCGTCTCGATCGTCGGGCGACAGGGGTAGAAACTAACGAGAGATCTTGCGGTCTGAGACTCACCTGGGACGCCGACGGATACGAGTACCCGAACTGCGCGTACGCTGACATTTCGGCCGGCTCGACTCGGTGGTCGACGGTCAGCAGGAACAAGATCGGATCCTCTCTCGATTCGGAGTAGTCTCGCGCGGGCAGAAACAACAATGAATTAGGTCACCAACCGCACCTGCACGCACTTCACTCTCTCACTGAAAAGTCAGCCTAGTACTACTCCCGGGATCGACGAAACGGCGCCGTGGATAAGACGAACGACGGGGTTGTCTAGTGGCGGCGAGCGATCGCGGTCTGTCGCCGGAACGGTGACTGCCATCAGGGTGTCTTTGAGTTCTGGCCGGGGGATCCGAGCGGCGACCACATGACTTTTCCGTGGCACACGCTCGTCGAGACGCTGGTCAGCGGGTTTCGTGGACTCGCACCGGGGTCCAATAGTCCGGCGTTAGCGTCGAAGCGGGTCCGGCGGAAGGCACGAGGCGTGGAACGATGATCATCCGAGCGGGCACTGTGCGGCACTGAGCGAAAACTATGTTACTCGACGGCGGATCGTTCTTTCTCTGAGCCGGGCACGGGAGAAGAAACGCGCGTTCACAGGAGGACAAGCAAGCCGGCCCGCGGAGAGGCTCACGTCACCACGAGGCGAAAAAGAGAACGGAAAACAGAAGTGCTGTGTGTGCGGCGCGTCGGCCGATTTGGGACGGACATTCGGACAGACGACGAAGCGTCACGAGCGATTAGTTATAGAGAGTGTTCGTTCGTTCGTTCGGTCCGTCCCCTGTTCTCACAGGGCACTCCAGTCTGCGACTGACTCGCCACCACTCACACCACTTCATCGGCCTTCCACTCCGCTCCGTCCCAGTTCCCCCTCTGGTGGACGAAAACCGAAAGCAGCCTGTTCCCCCACCGACGTCCCGTGGGAGGCGTCGCGCGACGTTCCGGCGAATCGCCGCGTTCCGAGCTGCCCCACGGGCGTGTCACGTGGGCCGGCGCGACCCAGCCGATTGGAGCGTCGTTTCGCGCGCGGGCGTCCCCTCGAATCGAACGTGCCCCCGCGACGCGAGCCACACCCACGCCAGCCCCCACCACCGGCAAACAACCGTGAAACGATACAATCCCCCTCCCCGTGCCCCCGCCCCGCTGGCCCCCGCCGCTCCGACAAACGGCCACGGCGGAACAAGGAGAAACGAGTATGTTTACGCGAGTCTACTCTTGTCAACCCGACGGCGAGGGACTTGAATAAATCTGCCGGCCTCTCTCGCGCGGTTCCCTCCCCACCACACCCCACCCTCTCTGCTCTACTCTGCTCTTACCCCTCCCCTCGTGCCACGCTCTCGCGCTCCGTCCAACCCCCTTCCACCCACTCGTTCAACCCTCTCTGTCGTTCTTTATCCGGAGACGAGCCACCTTCTTCCGGCTTATATCGCGCCATTGTCCGGCCCGTGAAATCGCTGAGTGCCGACGACGACGACGACGACGACGACGACGACGCGAGGCGAGGCGAGGCGTCGTGCCGCCCGTTTCCACGCATCCCGGGCTCGGAACTTTGTTACGGCGACGTGACACGAACGCGAAAATGTCTGGGTTACAAGGACACCCTCCTTCGACGCCGCGAGCAGACGGGGGTTGCTCCTTACCGGCTAGAATGAAACGATCGCGACTTCAAGGGCTTTCGAGTGTTGAATAGGCTGGCCAACTTGATTTCATGAATTGGCAATGAGTTGATGATGTTTCGGACGAGCTGCTTCGATCGGTTGCACGTTTTCAGAAGTACTGGAAATACAAATGGTTTTTTGGGGGTAATAGTTGAACTTGGAGGTAAGAAGAATTTTGGGTAAGACGAGACTGTGTAACGATAGTAGATGATAAAGTACTTGATATTGATTGGTGTTTTTTTTCGGAGGGAATGCCAATTTTAGGGATGGATCTTCCTAGATTAACTGTATTAGGGTTTCAGCTTTTGTTACGCTAACTTGTACTGCAATATTTTTTAACAATCTGAGCTCCGCTTCCTGACCATTATTCGTACACTTATCATTTTTGTTTCCAACAGACCGCGTTCGGGCAAAGGAATTTATATTGGGCAATTGATTTTTACATGTAATTTCATGCACTCGTGATTTAACTTATCAGCAGAAATTGATACAATTAATGAATATGGTCTTAAATATTTTTTGGAGTATCTGTATCGCTACGCACGATCTACCAGTATGAATCAATTCCACTATGAAACACTAACAACTAACGTAATCATTATGACATTGCATACTTTACTTCCTTAACCCTCCTCTCACCATCGTTCTAGGAGAAACATTTAATACGGCACGCGGTGACAACGCTGCGGTAACACTGTTGTTGACACACGGTAAGTTGCATATCACTCGACTCAGTTATTCATACTTTACACTCTATCAATCATAAAACGTCGCGTATAAGATGTGTCCGCCGATAGGCGCATTTATGTGACCAAGAATTTAAAACGGCATGCAATTTGTGCAAAATAGGTGCAGACAAAGTATCCCTGGTGACCGTGGTGCGTTCATTAATGGTGCGCAGCACTCGAAATCGAGCGGAAGAAGGTTATTCATGAGCACCGCAGCGAGAAAGAAACCTTAGCACAGTGTTGCACAATCGAACGAGGGAATTCTTTGAAACCGCAACTCGCAAATTGGTCTCCCGTTACGACAACAGTAAAAAATCAGTTTACGGATCCACACTTACACCACTGAGACGAAATAAAGACAAAACTGAATTGATCGGTTGGAGCAAAAATGGAGCGGAAGCACTAAAAGATGAAGATCGCTAGAAATTCCCATACAATTCAAGTACCGTGTTACTCAAGGATCGCTAGTATAAAAATCCAGAATTTGGTCGCGTTTTGAGAATTCGTGAGGGACCAGGTTGCAGGAGAATCAACAGTCTCGGCTTTTGGATCGCGTCGGATCGAATCAGCGATGGTAGCAGCGTCGGGAGCGCATCGGTGCGTTCACGGTCGCCCGATGCGAGAACCTGAGGAACGACGGACGTCGGAAGGATTAGCCACGGGGCTCGCTCGGTTGCCGCGCCACTTAGAATAATTTCACGGGTTATTAGGCGGTGGCCGAGTCTGTTCCCGGTCAAGAAGTATTTATCCGGCAAATTAGAGTGTCGAGGGGGTCCGGAGGGGCTAGCGAGGGGGTCGGGCATCAGCGTGGCGCGGCGTGCGCGTCTCCGGCGTAAATACCGCAATAATAGCGCTCCGGCATGGCGAGGCGGCTTCCTCTGGCCAGCCGGGGCCGGCGCGAATGGTTGCGTTTTCTTGGCATCATGCTTGGCCGGCCATGTGTCTTATTCGTGTCAATGCGGCCCCGCGTGGCGGACGATTTTCCGCGACGTTGCTCCGAGCAATTTGCAAACGTAATACGCGTGCACCGCGTCCTACGAGTGAGATTCTATGGAACGCGTGAAAAGTTCTGACAGGGCTCTATCGCCCGTCGGAAAATTGAATCGGTCGTCCATCGCGAGTGGGAAACGCTTCGTCGACTAGAAAGATAGGGGATAGCGCGATTCCGGAAGCGCTCTCCGATGCCCCAGGTGGAATCGGGGCCCGAGATGGCGGGAAAGACGCGCGACAAGGAACAGGCCCCCTCGTAGACACTGGGAAACTAGTGATCGTAACGCGAAAATTTACTGCCGCCACTACGTTTTAGCTGAACGCTATGACGGAGCTCTCACACGCTTGTCAAAAAAATTGAATCGGTCGTCCATCGTGGCCTATATATAGAAAGATAGCGCGATTCCGGAAGCGCTCTCCGACGCCCCAGGTAGAAACAGGGCCCAGGAAAGGGCCCGATGGACTACGGAGAGACGCGCGACACGGTACAGGCCCCGAGGAAACACTGGGAAAATAGTGGTCGCGACGCAATGCGAAGATTCACTGCCGCTAATAGGATTAGCTGACAGGTCGACGAGGTCCTTGGGAGATAAAGATCCTTCCGAGGACTCGGTACCTGACCCACGGGGACCCTCGGTCGGCGGGGACCGAGGGGAGCACGGGTCCTTCGGATGATTTATTGGCCTGCGTAAACCTAGTGACCTGCCGATCACGCCCCCTCGACGAACAGTCGCCGACATAATGCGCGCGTTTTCAGCAGGCCCTGCCGTAGCCTCTTTCCAGAGACGTATCGTGTCACGACTCCCTTTCAAGGAGTCACTGCGACCCGTCAAAACCGCACAATAACCTGTTTAATCCCCGTTCCTCCTACTCGTCGACGCTCGCGCGCTCACCTTTGTTTACCGTTCTACTGCAAAAAGGGAGGCTCGAGAACTCCGCTCGATGTCATGTTTGCGCGGGCAAATATTTTGCCGGCGGCGTCGAGACGCGAGGAGTTTTCGGACGGACCGGCTCCAGGCAGGAAACGCGGCGAAAGTCGACTCCGAAAACGAGTGTCTCGAACGAGGTCGACTCGACCCATCTTGGAAAACGCGTACATTGTTTTTTTTTTTTTTATGTTATACTCCGTCACCTTCTCTAATTTTATCTATGCTTCCATTTAATTTTGATTCGGTGCTGATATCCACTGAAAGCTTGGAGAAAGATCATCAAGATTTCTACGAATGACGATTTATATATTATTTCGACTTGTATTCTCTTTTGCACTCGTCAGAGAAGTAATATAGCGGTCTCTGTAAAATTACTTAAAAGTATACTTCTCCTGCTAGAGAAAAACCAATTAGACGTAATCACAGTAATTTTTCCTACGACGTACGAAGTTCCTGCTATGATTAGTTTAGAAACCATAGCTGCTGACGCTTTTACCGGACAGGATGCGAGTAAACACATACAATCATTCAGTTAGGATAACGAGCGGCTCGAGCAGAAAGTATAGCTTTCCACCTTGCGAGATCTATGAAGCACTCTTTCTAATCGTCGTGGAACCGATCCGAACGACTCGGTTGTTCGATCGGTACGAACGTCTGTTCTCTATGCTTTTTTACTAAATATTTTTCTCCTCTAATTCGAACCACTTTTAGGTCCATCTGTCCCCGTTTCTGACGTTCCATCGATTATTTGTTCGAGGCAAATTGCTCGGAAGTCGTACATAAATGGAAGATCGTTTTGTCCAGTAGAAAATCTGGAAAGTATGCGAGGGGAAGGACATGGTCGGTGTTATTGTGTAAACTCACGGGCACGAGCTTTGGTGGTTGGGAAAGCGTAACAAAGCTGGTTCCGCTTGTTACGAGAGATTTTACTCGATCCATTAATCATAGTTTCGCTTATTATTCGATGCAAATCGAGTTTTCACCGGTTATCCGCCTTCGAGCGGTCGAACCGTTGTCACAGGCAATTTAACATTTTCGGACGTACTCGAAACGAGCACGCTCTATTCTGTTAACTTAGTTTGCGCACATTTATCACTCTGCCCTCCCGTGCAATTATTTATCTAGTTTTATAATTCTCGAACAGAATAAATCCTATCCGATCCAACTTTATCGTTAATCCTCTTCAGAAAATTGGTCCACTTCGTCGTAAACAACATTTTCTACAGAAAATCTAGCTCGTAATTCGTACAAACTGTTGATATTCAATTAAATCGCATGTTTCTGCAAGAAAAATGAAAGCTGAAGCTCCTATGCTAAAGTGTTACACAATTTCTAGTATATTTGAGAACAAATGTCCCGAGACAGTGTCAAGGTATTGGAGGAAATATTTCCAGGAGTCAAATATGAACAGCCACAGTCTGCTCGCGGGTTTCAGATAATTGTCCGTCGATGAAATCGCAAAGCTGGGAAAGCGTTTCTTGTTCGGAAGGCAACAGCGAGATTCCGCTATTAAACCGGGGAATTTCGATCGGCGTTGTTCGACAGCGTGGAATTTCATTCGAAAACGATCGAGCCGCGAAAGCAATCATCCAGAAATGGTGTAGGCCGGACCGATCGGGCAAGTTCAAGTTCTCCGAAACGGTATGGTCCGCGAGACGGTTACAACGGGCTGCTGTTACTAGCGACGCTTAAATATCCCGGTGCGTAGTTAACGCCGTTTAAAGACGCATTGTAAATCTCGTGCGGAGCGAGGGTACCTGGGGGCCAGTTGCAGCGTCGTCTCGTGTTTACAGCCGTCAAGTTTTTCAACTCTGATAAGGACGAAGGTCCGTGGCGCGTAGCACAGCCCTCTCACAGCCGCCTGGCTTGCCAACTGTCCTATCTCCCTGGCCAGTGTGTCCACTACTTGTTTGCAGGTCGAGTAAAAGTTAAACGGCCGTGTCGGGCCGGGTTGTCTCTAGCGATAAGACTGCTTAATAAGGCAGCAAACCATCCGCCTACCTTACTACTCGTTCATCTCATCCGTCCCTCCTTGACCGTTCTCTCTTTGTTTCACCCTCGACCCAGTTAGGTAAGGTCTCCCGCCGCCTTTCTCTCTCTCTCTCTCTCTCTCTCTCTCTCTCTCTCTTTTCTTCCTTTATCTCTCCTCTCGCTGCCAGGTTCTTGTAATTCGTTACTCTCCCGCTCACTCTCTCTCTTTCTCCCTTTTTTCCCTGTCTCTCGGCTACGGGAACGGCTGGGCTCGGCCTAACGAGGGAAAGATTTCAACTACCTAATTCGAGGCGAAACAGGGAAATCGGGAGACACGGGGCCCGTGGGTCGTAAACTGTCCTGCCGACACGGAATTACGAGCTTATCGGGCTTAGTATTCCCAGCGTAGGAACCTCGCCTGAAAAACTGTTCCAAGGTTTCCTCGCTCGGGAACGAAAACGTCTATCGAAATTTACAGATCGAAGGACGTGGACCCAGTTTGATCTATCGGTGAGAGCCAGCTGGTGTCTGTCACCTGCTTTGCACTTATGTCATTATCGTTTCTCCTCGTAACTCTTGATGAAGACTAGTCCTTTGATGTTTCTTCGATTTGCTTGCTCGCTGAAAGCGTCTTGGGAACGAGGCGTATTTAAGTGTAGCCGGAGATTTCGAGGATAAGTTTGCAAAAATTAGCCTTGGACCACCGCGCAAGTGGCAAGTTGAAGCCGGATGCTGGATCCGGGGAGCCCAAGGTTGCCCATGGTTCTGCGAGCAGTTCGTTCCGGCACGGTATCGGCGACTTCCTCTGTCGGGATCACAAAGGCAGGTCTAATCTGGACGCCGTAAAACGGTGCGATATTCACACCGTAGGATAAAACAAAAGGTTGTTGCGGGGACCCCGAGGTAGACGCGGTAAAAGTCGCTAGAGGGGAGCTAATAAGGGAGGTCCAGACTGCCGTGGCGCCTTCAATGCACCTTCGAGGGGCACTGCAGTTTTATTGGCCGGGGCGTCCTTGTTCTTCGTCCGCTTCTTTCGTCCTCTTCTTCTTCTTCTTCTTCTTCTTCTTCTTCTTCTACTGCTCTTTCTTCTTCTTCTTCTTCTCGGCCGCTCCTCTGCGGCAACTTCGTCTTCCTCCTCGGCGCTCTCGGTATGGCCGACCAGTATGTTGCCGTAAAAAAGCCGGTCTCCCCTTGTCTGTCCTCCTCCTCACCTTCCCCGTCCTCTCTCGTATACGGTGGAACGACGAACGAAGGAACGACCAACGAAATGTCAACCGTAAACCTCGCGAGGCAACACTAATTAACCCGACCGAAATAAACTGCGCCGCTCTCATGCCTTCTTCATTCACCCCTCGCCTCGCCCTTCTTCTGCCCTACCCTCCCCCGATGTTACCTCGAAAACCAGGCTTCCTTCGCCGACTAGCGACCACCGGCCGAAAGAATCCTCGAAACGGTTTCGAGCCGTTCGCCGTCGTTCGTTCCGTGCTTAGAATCCGAAACGAAGAATTTTAGGCGACCTGTTTTTTCGGTGGACCCGTGCGCCGCAAGCTCCCGCCGGATGAAAACACGGGGAACGAAACCCCCATCCGCTCCCTCCTCACCCCTGTACACGGTGCCCGAAATTTCATTAAGGACGTAACGATTGCCTTGTCGGAACCCGGCAACCATCGTACGAGTCGATCGCCTATCGTCTGCGGTCAGAATTCGAAAGCAAGAATCGACGACGACTGCGCCCGCTGCCCGAAAACTGTCGGCCTCGACAAGGCATCCGGGGTTTTATTGTTCCAAATTAACAAGCCGGAGATCTCGACGGCTCTCTAAGCTCGATCGCTTTTCTGGCATTCCGAGGAATTCTTTGATCACTTTATTGCGGGCGATCGAGGACAACGGGGTTGAAGAGCGTGTCCTGAGTAAATTGGACGGGCGGTGATCGGATTAGAAAATGTACCTTCCGGTTAATTTTTCTTTATTTTCTTTAAATTTGATCGGTTGGGATTGGACGTGTTGGTTTTAGGACGCGTTTGGTTCGAGGTATGAAAATAATCTAATTGTCACTAACGTTGAGAAACTTTTCGATTTTGTGGATCCAGGTTTGAATAAGTAGAATTCAATATGAAAAGAAGAGTTTTCTATTATCTGAAAATTCTCTTGTCTGACCGTGTATTAACGTATTAACGCATTACTTACTGGAAGCTTATTAGAACGTACTAGAAAGAGAGCCTGCGAGAAAGAACTGAAAAATTTTCTTTCAAAAACTAATCCTGAAAGAAAACTTTTCCAGAAATTAATTAAATGGCCGCCATTAAGTAATGTGTTAAAATGGAAGGGTTAACCGTGCACCAACGCGAATTAAATGATTATCAGCATAATTTTGGTGAAAGGGCGGGCCTAATGGACCGCAGAGGAGTTAAAAAGACGTAGAAACGAGCCCTTAAGCGCCAATAACGATACAACGATTCACTTTCCGAGTCTTTTAGCCAGCTCCGTCGAGGGCACGCATAATTCACGCACTTCGGATTCGGTTAAGAACTCGTTCCGCAACCGGAAGGGAGCGGACCCTTCGCGGGAAATAAATCGAGGGCTTTTTCCCGGTATAGGAGCGTCCTCGCCGAAAAGAGCCTGCTCTCCCTCTCTCTCCTTCTCTCTTTCTCTCTCTCTCTCTCTCTCTCTCTCTCTCTCTACGAACAGTCTCAAAACCGCGGGGTTTCGCCTATGGCCTATACCGCCCGCTGCCACGCATTTCCATTTTACCCCGCAGACGAGGGGCGTCGCGGTGCCTCCCCATACTTTATGCGGGGACACCTACATCGTCGCCCACGGGTACTAGCCGAACTTTATTTATAAACAAAGAGGACAGTCGATAGCTACGGAGATTGCGGGGACATCTCCGTGTCCACTCCGGCTGCGAGCGATTTCCTAGAAGCAGCCTCGGACAGCCTGGACCCGAAAAATGGCGACCAGTGGTCCCGACGACTGTTGTCGCTCGCGTCGATGAAGATTGATCGGCCATCGCACCTAACGACCCTTATTTTCGTTAATTAATGGGACGCGACCGCGTTCAAACACGACCATTAAATTCCTCTTCGCTTGCAGTTCAGGCTTTCCTCAATTTTTGTCTAGTTCAAAAATAGTTTTCTGTCGCGTTAAGTTTCTTCTTAAATAGGTTACCGCTTCTTAAATACCTTTTTCCAAACAACCAAAAATTTGTAAAAGTCGCCAAACAGCATAACCGCCATTGTTGGTACTCTTCCTCACCGTTGTTTCTGTCTCCGTGCACTTCCTAGTTTCTCCCACTTCGTCGAGGTGAAAGCAATTATTCTCGATTAAGTTGCCGGCAATGACAACGAAGTGTCGTTGCTTCGCGATAACCGGAGATCTGAAATCTGGAATGTGGCTGATCGAAGGGAATCGGTGCGCACACGCACACAGCGGGTTACAGTATTTAGCAACGGACAAAAGAATATTTCTTTGGATACACGGCGGAGGAACGCTAGATTACAGCACTCGTCGGTTTCTTTCGGTTACCTAACGCCGCAATGCCGAGTTACATAAAATCTACATCAGGACCGGAGATAACGCTGACACGCGGAAGACATTTCCTGCGGAGGCGGTTCGCAACTCAATTGAGGATTGTGCGTCTAATTCCTTTGCGAATTGCAATATCCACTGTCGCAATCGGATGAACATTAGCCGCTCAAATCTGGTGGAAATCTGGATTCTCTCGACAACGCCTAGGTATCTTCAAGTTACAATCATCGTTTCATTCAAATTCGCGGTGTACCGATTGCTATATCCATAGAAGAAGACCCAGTCCAAAGGGTCAGCAAAGGTTCGTTTTAATACCTTCGACATCTCTTTGTCTCTATTCGATGGACATCTTCTGAACTTTAAAGTCCAAGATCTCGGCATCGGGAGAACTGTGCAATCTCATGACGCGAAGAAACAGTCGTACAAAAGCGTCGACGTAATTCTGGGTGTGACGCAACGCGGAAATATCGTCGGCTAATTGCCAGACGGCTTTCATAACGTCGTGGCAACAAATATGCCGTGCAGATCATCGCCTGCTGCCTCCTACACCTGACCAGCGGCCATCATCGTTGTGTCTCGTCAGGGTTCGAGACTCGCGGTACGCAGGTTACCGTTTCCCAACGTGAAAACGGTGCACGCACGCCGGAAAACAGAGATAGCGGAATCGACGAGAACGCCTCGGGGGAGGGACAAGAAAACACCGGCCTAACGAAGCATGTGTTCGCGGACGGTATCGCGATTAGGCGCGTTCATAGCTGTTTAGAAAAAAAGTTTGTAATGGTTAGCGATACGAGCACCACCGCTGCGCAATTACGCCCATTCGGACGGCCGGTATCTGGCATCGGTAGGCTCGAGTGTTTTGTAACGATTACAACTCTGAAAAACCTCCACGAAAATTCGTTTCCATTTTCTCGCAATCGCGATTCTCTTTGTTGGAGAACGGGGAGACATTTCGGATGTTATCTCTGACAATATACAGTAATTGCAAGCGATGGAGGTAATTCTTGGTAACAACAAGTGGAATTAATTGAATTCGAAGAAAATGCAGGGAACAAATCGTTACAATTTTAATGTCTCAAAGTAGAAAAAGGGCCTAGATGTTCTCCTGCACATGCGATTGCGTTACTAGACAGATTTTCGTCGACACATCAGAGGATCACACGACGACGAAGTACTGGCTGAACTGAAATGGGCTATCCTCGGCCGAGTTCACGGATTGGACCGCTGTTAGACTAGGTCTGAGTTAGCTTTAGGTCTGGATTAAAGTGATAAGTGAGTCGGCGCTACCTCGGGTCAAGGTTTATCCATGTTTGGATCGGATTAAGTTTGCATCGGGACGAATTTCGCGCAAATCTGATTTAATTCTATTGTAGCGCTAGACCCGGCTGAATTGCATTTCGGTCGGGATCGGGATTAAGCCTAATTTCGATTCTATTTCGATCAAGCCCCCGAGAGAGGGACAGCACGCGGTTCTAGACGCCGTTTGATCCGCGTTAGGTTCGGGTTCGATCAAGATTATGGGCTCTCTGGTATCGTTTCGATCTAAACACGACTAGGAGCGAATTAAGAATGACTCGAGTTTGTAGTACGTCTGGGGCTGAATTGAATTTGAACGACAACTGTGTAAAGCGAATCAAGATCCCGGCTGGAGATTAATTAGAATTGAGATCTTGTGCCAGTCGGCTGTTGAGTCGCCCGATGTCAACCAAACTGTCTTGTGTTTCAATTCTAATTTACGTGTTTAGGTGAGAAACTTCATTTTAAAACGTGGCAGATGATGTCAGGTAAATTGAGATGATATGACAAGACATTTTTAAGATGACTGCGCGTATCAATGTTCCCGAAGCAATTAATTATCGTGTCGACAGTTGCAACATGCGTGTAGACGATATAAAATATGTCTGAACGTTCAGAGAATTGCGAAACAACTATACCTGTATAATTGTTAAATTTGTTTAAATGTGTTCCATATTAGTTCCCATTTTCCTGAACCATCTTGTAAGTGTTTCTACTAGAATTTCAAAGCATGCGAATTTTTCTACGGTTGACCATAAAAGTACCATTAGCTTCTCGATGCACTCGCGTAGAGAAAATACAACTTAGGAGAGAGGAAAAATGTTTGCTTGGCCTATTAAATATTGCGCAGGGTTTTTCGAGCGGATATTCTTCCAGGAAGGTTAGTATAGCGCCGAACACGACGAACAACTTGTGACGGTGTCTCCAGGTCGCCCTCTCCGTCCTCTATCTGCAATCAGGTGCAGGGCACCGGTGCATCGCATGAGCGGCCCGATGTTACGTGCCCATGGAAAATGAATAGGTAATTATAACGCATCCATAATGCAGGCAGACACGGCCATGGTAGTTGGCATGGTAGAGCGCGACGATCGAGCCCGGTTCTCGGAAAGGGCTCTCCGTGCAAAGGATCACGGGGCCGCAAACTAGGCTTTCTCGCAGCCTACGCGGATATAATACCATCGCACGGAGAGGAAAGTCAAATCGCGCGAGAGCCGGTGCTCGTTGAAATTCATTCGCGGCCGTTTCTTTTTTGCTCCGCGGACTGCGCCTTGCGCCTTATCTTGCTCTTGTTCGGACGTCTTTCTTGCGGCCGTAAGTATCTCCGGCACGAAACGCTGAGATCGTGCGTTGCTCTTCGAACCGGGCGGTTTTTTAATTGTACTTTATTGCGCGTCAGGCCGATTAGAATCGTCCGAGCGGACCTCTCCGAGCTACGGGCCCTCGCTCGCTCGCTCGGTCCCGCGCGTTTATAAATCTTAGCGCTCGGGAAAACTCGCCGGGATTTATTAAAACGGTTAGACGCGGCGAGCTTCGATCCACCTATTTTCACTTCGGACCGTTAAATTGATTTGTGTAACTGTAAATCGTGAGAAAAGCTCTTCCCGACTGTTTTAGCTATTTTTTAGCGATTTTTTCAAGGACTATATTTTGTACCGCAAAATATCAATTTTCCAACTGTACGATAGCGTCGCAGTACTCGGTCGCAATTAAGACTGCCAACTCTTACGCATTTAGACTATCGAACAATTTTTTAAAAGAAATTGAATGCAAGATTCGATTGAGAGAACCATTAGCAACGGTAAGAAAAATTTCCCAGGATTTTTATTGCCTAAAACGGCCAGTAACCATGCGATTCCGAAGAAAGTTCCTTCAACTCCACTTTTTACGTTCCACTAATCTTCTCCGCTGTCCCGCTTTTTCAGACTGCACAATCAATTAACTATTGTAGTACTATTCTGGCTAGTTCAAGATCGACAGTCTCTAAGAGGCTCGTAGAACCGCCAATAAACACCGATTGCCTCTCAAATACTTCACTCGACAGTCCAGCAGCGTTTTCCGGTAAACCAGCAGATTAACTCGGCTCGATTGCCGATAATTGGCCGCAAGGACCGTTAAACTTCACGGCACGAATAGTTAAATCGTTGGCTGAATCTCTCTCTCTCTCTTCCCCTCTCCGTGGCCACAATGCCTCGTGCATTTTTCAAGCGGCCTCGTCACTAGCGGCCACGCTCGCGATTCGCTAGTTGAACAGTCGGGCCGAGCCCGGGCCTCCCCACCCATTGTACCTGTCGCTTTTAGTTCCTTATCGGACGGATAAGTGCTGCTAATTATAGTTATTATAATTAACCGCGGCGTTCGTGGACGACGAGGTTTTTATAACGGTGACTCGGGTCTAGCTAGTTTCGCTTGGAGATCGGCTAGGTGCGAAGGTGTAGATAGAACAGAATGATACCCTTTTTGTGGGAGAATGCTGGCACAAACAGGCCACGACCGAACCATGGAAAACATTTTGAAAACAATACCTGTGGAAAAATTGCCGAACTCGTCAGAAAAACGCGGAACTAAAAAGAAAATGTAGGTACACTTACAAAACGATTGTACGAGCTATGAAAAAGATTCTAGGCCCTGTGAAAAATTTGTAGAAATTTCAAGAATATTCTGGGGTTTTCTAGAAGGTTCCGAGGCCCGCAAGGAGGATTGCAGGGCTACAGAAAAACTGGCAGGGCATGTCAAAAAGGTGTTAGTAGCTATCAAAGCTCCGAAACGAATCGCTGTCGGAAAATCGCATCGGCACGCACAGGTACCGTGCGTCGTTCCTTGTAAACGCAGACGACGCACACTGGCGGTATCGGCCGTTGGCCGGTCGACTAGGTGTGCGCTACTCCTCCGGTAATTTCAGCCGGATCTGCATATTTTAGCACGAAAACTTCCGGCGATCATTATCCTCGCGGCGGCTCTGCCAACCTGCGGCTTTGCCGCCGCCGCTTTTACTTTGTCGCGTACACAGAAACACGCTCGCGGGGGCTGGGTGGGGCTTTGCCACGCGATCCGTCCGATGCAATGGAAAATCGTTGCACCCTGACCTGCACAACGAGGTAAGGAAAGTGTCGGTGGCCTGGAGAGAGCGGAAAATGGGTCTCCGGAGCGGGTAATCGCGCCGGGAGATCGAACCGAGCGATTGCCGGCCGTTGCGGAAAGTTTCGCTGTTCCTTCGTTGTCTCCTGTCATTCGGGGCATGATGCCGATCTTGAAATTCGGTGTACCTTCAGTCTTTGCGCTGTCGAGTTTTAGGTGTACGTGTCTTTAGTCAGATATCGATTGCGCTCATTTCTTTAAGATTCGTTGGACCCTTTTTTTTTGGAAACTCTACTCGACTCTGGTGGATATCGTTATTCTAATCGTTCTATTATATTGAATTTAACGATTGTGTACAGTGACTCTGTAAGTACTATACTTACTGAGGCTTGATTACTGGATTTCACTTTATTACTGTATTTACTGTATTTCACGGAATCTGAATTTTTGAAAATTAAAATTGTCAAAGATTATTTTCGTATGGTTTCTGCGTCCGGCAATTGATGAAGAAAATTTTTATTTTTCATAAAGGGACGCAGTCCAGTGAACACTTAATTCCAGAAACCTAGAAACCCATTGTCGCCGTGCGAAAACAATCGATTGCGAAGAGTATCGTGGCCGGCAGAAGAGTATGTTTCCCATCGATGCTCGGTTCCCGGGAAGGCCCAACAGCGCATTACTCTTCGAAATGACTGGAAGGCAGCGCGCAGCACTTAGAAAAGTCCAGGAAGACGATTCGAAATTGCTTTTCTGAGTAGTGTTTTACTTCGATAACGATTCTTCTCACGAGCCGGCTCGCAGAACCGAAAGGAAACCGAATAATTTAGACGTAATCCCGTTGCGTGGGAGGGAGGGAGAGCGGGGGAGTTCACGGCGAATGGAAATCGCTGGGCAGAAGCGTTGTCTACGCTTGTGTGCACAGTGGCTTGTCGCAGGAACCAATTAACTTCTTTACAAGGAACGACCATTACCTTCTAGAATGCGTTAAAATCGCGGAGACGCGTCGCAGCGCGGCGCAACCCGGTCTATCTTGCCGTGGAATTTCCCGCGTTAACGATCACCGGTGACCGGAAGCCACGGTGTCCCAGGTGCCTCGGTGAATCTTAGCTCCTGGCTGTCGAATGCAAAACGCCCCGGCCATTTTTCTCCCGTACCCCTCTCCTTTTTCCTACCCCGCGGCGGCGGTACCCCCAAGTTACTTATTCAGCTGCACCGTATAATATTTCACCGGTGCACGATCCGCGTAACCTGCGGTTATTAATAGTGGCAACATTAATAATCAGCCGCGCGGCGATAACTTCAGTTAAGCAGGGAGTTACGGTCTCCCGCTACCAGGCCTCCGTTTCCGCGTACATATCCGCCGATCGTTCCGCGGACCGATATCATACATAATACGGATAGACGACATCTCCTCCAACGGTATACATCATGCTAGCCGATTTTTTCCCCACGGCCGGAGATCCCGGGGTCTCCGGGGGTTAAGACTCGCCACGCGGAAATCGCATCGGTTTTTGATTTATTGCCCGAGCAATGGGACTAGCCGAGGATCCGACTTGTACGGTAGTACCTCGGTAGTTGCGGCTTCGATGATTTGTTTGCAACTGCCGTTTGATATGTGGAAATCGGTGCTCGGTGCTCGGTGCGCGAGAAAGACTAAAACCGAAGAAAAAGACACGACTAATCGAACATCGAATCGGTGTCGGGCTTGTACGGTAGTACCCGGGTAGTTGATACTTCGACAGTTTATTTGTATCAGTTCTCTGGCATGTGGACACGAGTGCTCCGTTAATAAGACTAATTGTAACTGAAAAAATAGATATGACTAACTGAACATTGAATACAGGTAGACAGGTAGAGTATACCAAAATTTCATTAAGTTCTGCGAATCGCACGCAGATTAAAATCCCAGTAACTATAATAAATCTTGACAGTACCGTTCCTGTTAACATTAAAAGGTTTCAATGAAATGTCTGAAGACTATTGCTATATTCTGCGCTTGCAGGCATGGCAATAAACTTCTTAACAGAAATTATGAAGAATATAAGATCCCCATCCTGAGGCGTTTAAAGGAAGACAAATATTATTCGAGAAAGTACAGACGTACAAAAATGGCCCACGTAGCAGCCAATAAGAGTTTCCGTGCAAAGGGGCCTCGGTTGGAGGATCTTCGAAGTTTTCGCGATTCGAGCGGTTGCGTGCGAACACGGTGGAAGTTGGGGGCTTCATCAGGCCTCCGTGGCGCTATTGAATCTGATAGCTATTATCGTGTTCTTGCCTGTAGTTCCTTGTGCAATTCTTTGCGGTCCGGCTGCTTTACATAATGGCCTGCCAGGAAGTCTGACGTATTCCGGAGCGACGTTGCATCAGTTGGAACAAAATAAAGTAATACGGAGGGGTGATAAGGGATCTCGTATCGCCCCGACAGCAGTTCATCCTCCGGTTACAAAGTTTTTTTTTCATCTTCCCGGCCGTTGTAATTACCAATGGAATATCAATCTACCGCGACGCCATCTCCTGAACTTCAATGTACCGTAAACGGGAAGGAAACTGGGGCTTACTTAGATCCCGGGTAGATTATTGACAGCAGAGCGAGCACGGTTTTATCAAACCTTGGGTAACTGTACACAGAAACGGTAGAGGATATTCGAGGCTGGAAAAATGAATCAGAAGAGGATTTGCAATTAACATACTTTAGACAGCAGGAAGTGTACTCTTGCAATAAGATTTTTTAATTAAAAATTGTGTTGGCATGTAATAAGGAAGTATAACGTATCGTGGACATATTTCTGAGACCTCTGTGATGACGACCATAGATGGTGTACGACTAAAAACAGTATAAAAATCAAAAGCAATGGCAAAATCATCCACCAAGAAATTCATTTGCGGCAAAAACCGTCGCAGAATGTAGCAAGATAAATGATCATTTTCAACAAGAAGCACCCGCGTTGGTTCAATTTCGCTGCTCGCTGTGTGTCCAACGTTCTTGAAGACAAGTGTCCAAATAAGAGCTCGAGGACGTTTCGAGTGGCGAACACCATGAAAAAGCGCGAGTGCCAATAACGAGGGAGAAAAGCTCGTGTCGAAAAGTGGAAACAGTCGTTGAAAACTATCAAATGAAATCTTGGAGTGCGCTGAGCGCAAACAGAGGAGAGAGACTGAGAGAGTGAGAGAGAGAGAGAGAGAGAGAGAGAGACTGAGAGAGTGAGAGAGAGAGAGAGAGAGAGAGAGAGAGAGAGAGAGAGTAGCATCTATTTGGCACGTTGCTCGGGTGCATGTCGGGAAAATATCAGGTTGCGGAGTTGCAGTTTTCGCCTCGATTAGCAACACGTAGCCGCGGGAGGCTTATCCTTTGGGTATCGGGGATGAAAAGGCGGCTGCGACATACACGCACACGCATATGCACACCGGTTCGCCTTTCTCAAACGGAAGGAACGCGATGGAACGCGGCGAGGAGCCGAGCGGAGCTGAGCGGAGCTGAGCGGAGCGGCGAGGAGCAGCCCCGGCCATAACCGAGCACGTTTTATGCGCGTATAAACGTACGTGTAACGACGGAACGAGAGTACACACGCGCCGCCTACTCTAACCTGTTAACAAATATCCAAGGCGGGCGGTTAACATGCGTTTACGATAATTTATCGTGCCGGCGTGGCCCCGAACAGGCATTATGTTCGGTACCGAGTACATACACGCGTACCAAGAGCTGATATCGGGTCACCGTGAAGAATCGGCAAGACGAGCACCGGGAGTACGGCCTCCTTTCTTCGGGACTGCATTGTGGATCGGCTCCCGTTGCTTCTTTTGCATATCTCGTGCCATTCTGCTACGCCCGCAACGGAACCTTCGTTTTCGTCTCCTCTCGTCTCGAGAATTCTGCTCGATTTTCTATTTCTAGCGCTCCCTATCCTATTTCGTATATTAGCACCTTGATCACAATGCCATGCAACCGCTATATGATCTTCTATTTTTCATTGTTGCTGTTACAACTTGATTTCGCATTCCAAAAGCAAATCGAATAATAACTAGACTGCGGATTTTATGCATTTACGGTAAAAATGAGTAGGCTCAATTTGAAGCAGATTGATCAAAAGGAATTTGAGAGCTTCATTGTATCAGTCTCAGCTACTCCAGATTATTGAAAGGAGTAAGAAATATCTGTTCGGCTCCTGCTCATTATAATGGGTGCAAACAATTTTTATCTTGCGTATAAAATGCTAGCAATGGTTCTATGAACTCTCGTACAGTAGATTCAGACGCTTATAGCCAGACAAACCCTAACTTTCCCTCCTTCGAATACAATTTTTGCACTTTTTGGAATTTTTGTAGATACACCAGCTCTAATTTCTTTCTTCTACTTCAACGTTCATTTTCTTCCTGTACTTGAAGTCAACCGTACAAATAATAATTTGTCTCTGTCTTCGAATGTTCCATCCTAAATGTATGTACAAGTACACAATTCTGTTTAACGTTCAAACATTAAATTCGAAGCTTACGAACACGTGAATCCTAACCTTGTTCGACCATGTCCTTGTAGTCACACACAAGTAACAACTTTGTTTAGCATTCATACATCAAATCTGGTAGCTTATGAATAGCCGAACCCCGCCGACTTGTTTACAGTTCACACACCGAACCCAGAAGCTCATGAATAGATAAACCCTACTTCGCAAGTGGTGTTTCACTATAGTCCTAACGTCCTCGCGAACTTCCATCGAACAAGTTCACCAGACGAAGCGTACACGCCCCGACTCTAATCTACTTTTAGCTTGCACAACAGTTTTTGTTCCGGCCGGCGCGAGACAGGGGCGCAAAAGTCGATCGTTTAAATCGACAACACGCTGCGCAGGATCGCCGATGGTTCTCGATAATCGCGGACTCTCGAACCCCGGAGGATGACGGGACGGGGCCCGGAGGGGCCAGTTTCTCGGCCGGTTCGCGGCGAAGGGTAATTTGCCCGGGGTGGATTCTTTCTATAAATAGAGGTGATTTTCTCGATAAAAGGAGAAGCTCGCGGCGGCGACGCGACTCGGCGCTCGGCGCTCGGCGTGGTTCGCATAAGCGCGTCGTAGCGATTTCGATCACGCACCGAGGCCCGGTGATCGATGATCGTCGCGAGGCGACTCTGGGAACGTTTCAGTCTCCGGCCCCCATTCACAAAGAATATCGACGGCCGTCGCGAAATCGAGCGGTGGCGCGGTCCCGGCTCCTCGACAATCGAGGCACGATCCTGCTTAAACGATTGATAAAAGCTGCCGGATCGATCCATCATGATGCTCCGCTCGTCGCGAGCCTCGATCGTCCAAACGAAAAACAAAACGTCGCTGACCAACCGAACCGGTGGGGGGAAAAAAGAAACAAAGGGAAAGGCAGGAACCTGGTGTGTGTGCGCGCGAGCGCGCGCGGGCTCGGTCCACCGAGATAATTTGTATTGCCTCTCTTGATCGAGTCATCGTCGTCGATCGCTTCGAACCGGCCCGGCCGCGGGTAATTATTATTCTCGATGATAAATTAATACCGCTTAATATAGGCGGCGCGCAGCTTCCTGCGGCTTTGGCGCGCGATAACAGGCTAGGCGATGCGATGCGATGCGATGCGATGTTGCGTGCGAGGGCTTAACGGTCTTCCAACGGAAAAACGAACGAACCAGCCGTGAGACGGGAAATTCATCCTACAAACTTCGTCGTTCCGATTTGCATGCATCCTATTAGAACACAAAAATTAGTGGGTGAAATTTACTGAATCCTTCGGACAGTCTTTTCACGTGTTTCAACGTTTAGACGTAATTTCCACTTCGTTAAAGTGCGCAGAGTTTCAGCTAAATTGATGACCGATGATTCTGCACTCCCCTTGCCAGAGTTAGGTTCTGACGTCGTCGTTGATTCTACTAAAGTAAGGGGTTAAAAAAGATTGAAGTCTGCCTAACAAATTTTCAGCGATTCGTCGTGGGAACAGCGAGCAGAAGACGAGCAATAACCGTGTCTCGTCAGCGCTCGCTTATTTCACGAGGACCCGTCTCGGAATATAGGAGATCGCCTGCGTCGTGTGCTCGAATATCGGAACACCCTGTACACATTAAGCGAGCGAGATACGGGGCCCTTTAGCCGGCGAACGGGAATAATAATTTCGAGTGCTCGTCGCCGAGATAGATACGAGCACGAACGAGAGGAGGAGACGAAGATCGAGAGAAAGAGAGAAAGAGGGAGAGAGAGAGAGAGAGAGAGAGAGAGAGAAAGGAAAAGAGACAGCGACGTGCACGTTGGGGTTAGTCGGATCGAGGTGGATGGAACGAGGAGGAGTTGGGGAAGAGGGGCTCGAGATATACGTTACAGGTGAGAGCGCGAGTATCGCGTGCTGCAAACGAGCCGGCAGCTGCCCGCTTCTGGCTACACGGTCCCAGGTATTAATATGCGACTGACCGAGTGGGACCGATGCTTTCGTTGTTACATGTGAGAGCCATCGTATTACGTCACGTCAATCGAGCGCACGCCAGCCCTCCCGACACCCTTTGATTTTGCGAGCCCTTCGCAACCGAGCCCTGCCAACGGTGTGCCAGATAGTGTGGCCCACCGCGCGATCGTTGCCGAGTGATAACGTCGGGAAAATCTGCACGCATCGACCATTATCCTCATTGTTCGCAAAAACTCCATTTTTTTCCATCAAGGTGTTGCTGAACGAATCAGGGGAAATGCTAAAGTAATATGTATGTAAAAGTTTGGGACTTTTTCAATAGCGTAGGTCAATTGTTCTGGAAGCTTTTTTATCATAATCATATTTTCTAAATATTTATTTGGAGACATAAGGCTGTGCGTTCAAAACGAGTTATTTTTAAGCAATTTCTTTCCAGGAGCGTTGGCTACTGGATAGGGGCTGGAGACATTTATCCTATAATGACTTATATTTATGATAGTTATAGATAGCGGATTTTGCAATATATAGGGGCTACATGGACACGTACTTCTTTTTGAAATCATCTTAATAATAATAAAACTTTGAATTCTTTGAATGTTTTTGTTATTATCAAAAGTGCATAACATCTGCGGTCAAGTTTTCACCGATGTGTTCGGATAATCTACTTGATCATCGACTGGACGCATATAAAATATTTAAAAAAATTCTTTCTTGCCACCAACCTCCTCTAAATTGCTGAAAGACTGTCGGAGACGAGAGGAGACAGCTCAGCCAGGAGGTATCGTGTTTCTAGGATTAAGCATTCCCGACAACTCCATTATCGTTTTTTCAAAATCGTCTTTTGTCCCGCAGCCACGATCGCATTACTCTCTCGGTTCCTCGGAGCCGTAAAATGGCTCATTATCGACGTCGGACCTTCGCGTGATTTTGCGCGCAGGTGCGATCCTCCTTGACGCGTTCCCTTCCAGCTACCTCCGTAGACGGGACACACTGTTACTATAAAACTCAGGCTTTTTTATAGCGTATTAAAGATACGAGATCCGATTGAGATATTCGGAAGCCTCTTTTTGCTGCCCGGTACACTTGCAGTTGGGAGGAACCTGATTGACAGCCCAAGGCCACTCCCCTCCGAAACGATCCTGATGGAAAAAATGGTTTTTGTGTCTGGCCGGCTTGCTTTTAGACATTGATCGCCGAGAAAAAAAACTGAAGGGGAGGTATAGATCGTGATATGCAGTTTGAGGAAGTGATAACCTTGACCAATCAATTTTTGCGGTAACTATAAACTCGAAAGCTGCAGGTGTGAGATCTTGTAATTATTTTCAATTCTCTTTAATTCCACTGTTTAACCTAGGTAACATTTGAAACTCTCTTCTAGAAGTTGGACGATCATTTTAAGTACATACCATTCTGATACCCACACCAACGTTCCACTATAAGAAACTTCAATTTTAACATTAACCTGCATCTCAAGCGCTTCAACACTGTCGAAAATCTAATTTGATCACGCTACACAGCGACACAGACACCGAACGTCCGAAAACCTTCATTAACGGAACTCACTATCGTCGAGCCGCGACGCTCCGCAATTCTCGAAGCAGCAATCGAAACTTCTGCACTTTGAATACGTCGAAGAACTTGTTAGCTCCCCGAGCCCACTATAATTCGGTCACAAACGTTGCAGTAATTGCTAGGCGGGACAAAAGATTCGCCGGTTTTTATAGCTCGGCCGATTTCTGTCCACGCGTGTAAGAGATTGGCCCGCCGGCGAATGTCTGCCGGATTTTGCGCAGCAGAGTAGTCCCCGCGATATACGCTGTCGAGCAAAGGGCATTAAACGCGCTCGAACGGGCCCGGTGTTCGGCCCCGTCATTATGGTTCCTCGAGAAAGGGTGCTTTTTCATTCGGGGACCGACCGCCGACAGAGGCCCGCGCGATACCTCTATCGGAGAGGGGACACCGTTTTAGCACGAGAACAGCCGAGTTTTTAATTAAATCGACAGCTCGGGGCGGGCTTTCTGCGAAATGGCACCTTGTTTGCAGTTTCGTCCTTCGTGCCCAAATGCCAACCGAACGCTGCGTTTCTACTCTGTATTAAATTCCGAATTGATATTGTGGTTTTCCCAGTTTGTTTCTAATATAATGCTCGTATCTACGCTCATAAACAATTGTAAATCTTTGATGATTTAAGTACGGATTTTATAAATGGCAGTGTATTTACTGAGGCTCGATTACTGTATTTACTGTGTTTTTGTAGTTCTACTGTATTTCACAAAAACCTGAAAAATTAAATAATGGGTAATTATTTACATTACGGGCTTCCTCACCGATTTTGATTACCTTGAAATATGTTGTCAAGGTCATCATTCTGAACAACTTTTTCCTATACATGTTACCGCCGCTCAACTTTAGTTTCCGAGATATTCGCAAAAAGTTTTAACATCTCAATCGGTGAGGAAGCCCATAGTGTAAATAATTACCAAATAATGTTCAAACTGTTTTTCCGCACTGCATTCAATTTCGAACAATACTGTGATTTTTCTCTTAATCCTTGCGTGGATAACCGAAACGTTTAGATAAGGTAAAACTGTAGTGTTCAAGATTTTCTGCACTAATTCTTATTTTAGAACTATAAATCGACGGTGAATTTAAGAATACACGTTCGGAGCAGTTCTGTACTGTCTACAGAACATTAAAAAATTGTTGGAAGGACCGCAGTAAATGGGGGTACTTACCCGGTTGGTTGCACAAGGCTTAAACATTTGAGTATCTCTGGGCGATCGAGTTTAAAATTGCCTGAAGCTTGGCCAAAAGCTAATCGACATTCCGTCAGTCTTCGGGAATACCAACCGGATCAACGAACCCCATTGTCCCCAACCCCGTGGCTTCGCGCGCAGTCAACCTGTTTTGCCGGTGTCGGTCGCAACCTAGAAAACACTGTTACAGGTTGCTAAAGCTCTTTATGATTTCTACGGGCTTCCGGATCGACGAGGTGCTTCTGCCTCGGCGCACTCGCACGATCATTTCGAGCAAAGCGTGAAAGAACGAGAGAGAGGGAGAGAGAGAGAGAGAGAGAGAGAGAAAGAGAGAGAGAGAGAGAGAGAGAGAGAAAGAGAGAGAGGGAGAGAGGTAGATAGTGGTGGATAGGGAAAAAGCGAGGGTGGATGGGGGAGCAAGGTGGAACGATCGACATGACAGAGGAGGTGTACCAATGAGTCGGATGGAAAACGACCCTCGTCCGTGGGGGTTAGCCGGTTCCCCGGTTTCCTTGGTTCGCTCCTCGGGCTCCTAGCCAGCCACTTTCCCGCTTATTCAGCAATGATTCAATTCGGATGTGCTTTTTACGCCCGGCAGCGTCGTCGATAGCGTCGGTGGGAGGTAACCGAGTCGCGGTTGCAGTCTAGCTAACCGAAAAGGGGAACGGAGAATAGGGGGATGACAGCCGAGGGGGGTGGCTGCGGGGGGTGGCTGAAGCTAGAAGGGACGCCAAGTTATCCCCCGCGCTGAAAACAGATTGCCTGGCATTCACTCCGCATTCGGCCCCAACCCCTGAACGACCTCCTTCCACCCTCTTTCGCTTCGTTTCGCCACCGAGACCCGTCAGAGAAAAACTGAGACCGGAGGATGGAGTCGACTAACCAACAAGTCGTTCCTTTAATTCGCCAGCCTCTCCTCTCTTTCTCTCTCTTCCTCTCTCTCTTTTCTCTTTCCCATGCCGAGCACTCTCGATCCCCGTCACCTGTCCGGATCCTTTTCACCCCGTGGCAGCAGCGTGCCCCGCGTATTACACCCGAGTTTTGTCGACGGTATCTGCTTCAAGTAATTTTTATGCATAGCAGGGAGCTTCATTGACGAACACACCGTTCGAGCGTTGCCACGTTTCCCGCTGAACGCGGTTCAATTCTACTCGAAACGAGATTCAGATAAGAGCGTTGTCTAGTACCCGGGTTAATAATTACATTTTATTAACTGTATCCTTATGCATGTTTGATGGCTCAGATATTGGTTTACGAAATGGGAAAGTGGCCTTTTATTTCCTGCGCCTCGGGTTTTATTGCGCTTGTAAAGTTGTGTGCGTTTTATTGAAATCTTTGTTTTTATTGCTGGTTGTGTGTTATGGCGCGCTGTAAATGCATAAACTCTGCTGGTTCATTAAACCGATGCTAGGAGTAGCGTTGTGTGCAGTGTCGAAAGAATATCCGTTCTAAAAAATTATTCCGACGACCGTCTGACAGTCGGATTATTCTCATTTTAATGTTCCGATTTCTCGTTCAACTCGAAAATTGTTTAGATGTAGTAGCAAAGTAAAGGCCAAGAATAAGTCTCCGGATTCCAGAAAAATCGTTGCAACGTCCGTTTGACAGACAGTTCCTTTACCTGGCCATCTTGTACATCGGCGCCCGTCCCCGGGCATCGAAACCGCGCAATCTCGTGCAAGAATGTCGCGAAATTCTCGCGTGACGTACCACGGGAGTGTCTGCAGAAGGAAAATTGGCTGCTAGCAGCGTAGATCCGTCCCATCGGGGACGAGGCCGGTGGGGTTTTCGGGCACGGGGCTGGACCGCAAACTGTTGCGTTAAAATACTCGAGGGCCGCGTTCGGCGCCTCCCGCTTAATAAACACGGCCTGCTAGCCGGCTAGAAGAGAGAACGGAAGAGAAGCGGAGCGGAGAGTAGACGATAGCGAGCCGTGCACAGGAATAAAGGCGGAGTTGCTTTCTACGTACTCCCACATCTAGGTGGCGGCGCGTTAACCCGTCGAGATAAACTCACCCTCCCCGGAGCGGAGCGTGGCTGCGAGGAGGGTTCGTTCAATTAGAACGGGGGAACCCCGAAGCGGCTCTCGCAGTTTACGCCAAGGGTCGGAAACTTTTAAAGGAGCGACACGGGGAAGGGCTCCCGCTGCCTGGGAACGCCAGAAGTCAAAGGGAACGGAAGCGAAAGAGGAACGAAGCTGGAGGAGAGGGGCGAGAGGGAAAAAGGATAAAAAAAAAAGAAAGAAAGCGACGCGGAAGGGGAGAAAGCGAGCTTGTCGGAAAATAGAGAGGCAGAGCTCCGGGACACGGCGTGCGTGATACCGCCGCAACGACACAGAAAAGATTTTTACTGCTCGCTGGAAAGATCGAACTGCCCCTTGTCACGGCTCGTCGAGTGCGCGCTTGCGTGTGCCCGTTCTGTCGACGAGTTTTAAAAGAGTTACGATTACAGGCGATAAAGGTACATCCGGACGGGCCCGGCCGGACCGGTGCTATAATCATTCGTCGATTGCTTCATCGCTTGCCCCGGTGTACGGCTCTCTTGTACCTAGCCCGACTCTGCTCCGGGAATCGACTCTTCTTCCCAATACCGATATCCTGTTTCTTGTTGCGGGTCTTACGGTTCATTCTCCCGTCGACGCCGCCGCCGCCGCGATCTTTTTTAGCAACAAGTGGTCGCCCGGGGTTCTTAAAACTGCGCTTCGTACACAGAAAAACAAAAATTCGCTCGGCGGTTCGAGTTTCGAAAGATGGCTTCCGGCGAGTATAAACGGGCCCAAGGTGTACTAAATATTTCGGTCTCCATTTTCTTTCTTTATTGGCCCCGAGGGAGCAGCATGATTCTTCTACTTTCTAGAACGTTGCTTCAGAAGTGAAGCATCCTGACATTTATCGAACCCTTGCTACATCCACTGAAGTCTTCACAGAAGTGTTACACAGAATCTGAAAGGTTCAATGATATCTGTAAAATACTGGCTATAAAAGTCTACACCCAGGCTTCGTTGTAGACTCGTGAACACGAACATTTACAACACGTAACTTCTGAGCCAAGTCGATAAAGACAACCTTACAGATGATAGTTTCGATTGAGTTAGGAAACGATCACATTTTCGATTTCCTTTGACGACAACTTTGGTAAGGATTTGGTAATGCGTTCAGTCATTCGAATATTGGTTTCCCGATTTAGTTCAGTATCGGATAAATAACCACTTGCGGACCATGTTTCCAAACTTGAGCTCTCCTGCTATAGAGCTTACCACTTTCGGACAGCGTATTTTCAACAACGTAAGTTGCAACATTTGACTCGTTCCACTCATCGATGCAAAGCTTCGATAGCCCCGAATAATTGAAGTGCACTCGTAGATTAACAAGAGGCGGTGTATACAGAACAAAGAACGTCGAAAAGGAAGAGGCGACGGGCAATTTCCCGCGGTTATGGGCGCGGACGTTCGCTTTCAGCTGTTCCAGCCGTTGTTATTACAGCGGAAAACGCGATCTACTTGAGCGACGACGTCGAGAGGACCATCAAGCATGGGGGTTGCGCCGAGCGTGGAACCGTACGGTGCATTGCACGTGTCCAGTCGATACGGGATGCACGTGTCACGTGTTTCCAGTCGAAGAAAGCCTCTATCCGAGGCGGGCGAGCTCGCTGTAGGGGTTGCAGGGCTGGAAGCAGGAAGGGTCGGCAAGTGGCCCAGGCCGTGGCGACAAGTGCGTACCGTGAGCACTCGCGTACGCGGAATACCGGGCTGTTACATCCGTGTGAACCGATGCAACGCGCCTCCCGTTCCGAAAAGGAGATATCATCGAGGCGAAACGGCCCTCGATGGACCGTCCCGTCTAGCGACATCTTCCCATCCTTACACCCCCCGGCCCCTACCCCCTCACCCCCTCGTTCCTCCGCGCCATGGGAGCTCTCTGCGTGGGACGCCAGATTGTGGGAAGATAGTATCGCGGCGCGGTACGAAATTCAACATCAACAGAGAGGACGATGTATCGTATCGTGGCCGTGGATCTCGCGCAAGCTCCTCGCGATCATTCTGCCCGATTCCGTCGAGATTGATGCCCCGGGATCCGCCGTGTAATTTCTTTCCTCGGGGACGCATACGGCGAGCCTGATTAACTGCGCTCATATTTTATACTATAAGGGGGTTGTAATTACGGACATCTGTGGACGCTGTTGCAAGGCCAGAAAACTGGATCTTGCAGCGGGATCGCGATCTTTCTCAAGCGGTTCGGGGATTGTGCGTTCACTGATTTTGTTGGCAGTATGTGGGATTTGATCGAGCATAATTTTTGTAGAGAAAGTTAGCGTGCAAGACTTTAGTTTGAATTAGAGAGAATTTTGAAGATATCAAATATGATTCTTGGCAGATGAAGTTTCCAAGTTTCAAGTGCGAAAGGGAAGAAAATTTGAACACCTTCTTCATTGAAATAGGGGATGATAATAACTCTGTAGCTTAGAAGTATGTTTCTATTGAGTTTATAGATTGACCAATTCCGTAATTCCTGGACAAGATTCCCAAGTGTACACCTACTTCGATAGTGATTGTTGAAAATAAGGAGTATCAATTTTGTAGGTTAAAAGTCTCTTACTCTCGTTAACGCAAAAATAGTATCATTGTGTTTGTAGATGGACCAATTCTCGAATCGATTAATTTGTATTTTTGGCAATTCGGACCAGTAAATATCGAGCCATAAACGGCGAATCTGTTCAGCGTGTGTAAACCGGTTCGGCACAGGCGCTCACCCCGAGAATATTAAATCTCTGAATCGTAAAGCGCGCCATTACCCTGTCGTCCATCCGAGTTTAACAGACAATAGCGCGCACTGAGACATTACACTCCAAGGAATCCACGAAATAGGTCACTTAGCAAGACAGCCGGTATTAAGCGAGACAGGCATTATCTGTCTGGTTCCAACGACCTTCGAAGCTGGCAAATGATGGCGGTTAAATACGTTCAGAGACGTACACGGTGGCACACCGGGGCGAACTTGTGTACAGGCCGACGTCTCACGGAATACGATCCACCGGAGAGTTTCGTCGGGTTCGAATGCAATCAACGGGCCGTGATTAATCGCATTCCGGAATTTCCAAGGAGCTACGAAACTGTTACTTCGTTTCGAGAGATAGCGTACACGGGTAACAGGTGTACTCGCCGCGGAATTCGTATGAAACACCTTCGCGCGGCAGAGAACTGTGCCGATCGGAATACATACTGCTGGTAAAATAAGAGAACGGTTTTATCGCTTTTGGAACTTCATACGTTCATTCACGGCGCTTGTTAATCTCGAAATCTCTTTGCTCTCTTGAAACTGTAATTCTTGGGAACTTTAGTGTCCACATATCCGACGTTTTACATTCCTCGTTCTTCTTCTTATTTATTTGGTTGTAGGATGAAGATATAAAAATTTTAAGAAAGTGGTCTTACTTTAATCTACATTCATCCCTTGTATCAATTCGAAACGCATTTAGCTTGAAAGTGTAAGAACTTTTATTTTCACAATTTTATCACTAGAATTACGGCACCGGCCAAATTGCGGATTTCAGATTTTTGCTTTTACAATTCGTGAAATTATATATAAAGGAATATAGATGAGTCTCGTTTAGAGGTCGGTAAGATCCAGTCTTAAACGAATTGTTCGAGACGATACAATCGTGAAGCCAGCTTCCCGTCTAGGGACACTTCAGGTCCAGTTTTTGGATGTAGGTAACAGGTGTATTCGAGAAAGACACGTGGGTCAAAGGATCACCGCGGACCTACGAGAGCACGAGGACCGATCGGGCCCTACCCGGCTCGCTGTTAATCACCCTTAATTAATACACCGATGAGATCTGGTCCTAAAGGAATTAAGAGAGCCGACAGCATACAGCTGGCGTGGATTAAAGAACTAAAGGTGCGACGTATCCCATGGACTGCGGCCGAGACGTCAAGATCAGCCGTTGATAACGAGCCTCAGCCGCTTCTCCGTCGCTATTCGAAAGTACCGTGAGGATTCGAGCACTGATATCAAAGAAGAAGAGTGGTCGAGGGGGTTTCTCGTCCGGAAGTAGAAGTCGAGGGCTATAAAGAGACGGTTCGGGAGTGATCGGGCCCGAGACAAGTCCGCGCTCACGCGGGTAAAGCACAGGTGTACCACGCCATAATTTATGGCTACCTAATAAATTTCAGCCTCGGGAATCTTGTCGGTTGGTTTACGCTCGAATCTGGTGTCGTATCGTCGAGAGCGGTTGCGCGCCAGTTCTAATGCGAGGACATAAACTGTCCCCGGAGATATTTAGAGGCGACATTAAGGGAAAAATAATTGTCACGAACGGCCGGCATTGATAAGGATGAAATGCATTAATGGTCTACCGTCGGGATAGCCGCGATTACCTGATATACGCTGCCGATCTGCTGGCTACGCCTACATTTCGCGGGGCCGAGAAACCGCCCGATGAACCTTCGCGTCGCGTCGCGTCGCGTTGCGTCGGCTCCGACGGCCATTGCTAGTCGTCGACGCTTAAATTATGTTTATCGCGGCCATCGCCGCTCAGAAAAACAACTTTCGTTGACGCTTTGACCGGGACCGCGTTCCACCGGACCGTTTTCATACGTCACTGCCGCCCCAAGCGTAAATCTCACCCTCCGCGATTTTCGCAATCGTTCACAGTATAATATAGTCGCAGGAGCTGGTCAACCGTTGAGAACACGGTGCATCGTAAATTTGTTTGTCCAAGGCTGCACACACTGTTGGACGCGTGTCCTGGAAAATCATGCTCGATTCTATGCAAATCCTATGCACCTAAACACCAATTTCAACGTTCAACGTGTGACGAAGTTAAGACAATTCTTTGATCACTTATGCGTTTCAATCCATTTTCCTCCGAAAGAATTGTGCAAAAAATAAAATATAATAATTTTGTCAGCAAAGTGGCACCTTTCGCAACGTTTCAATTACAGGACGGAGAGTCTAGAATAGTGTTCGTTGCACCCTGCAATCGCGAGATCGAGAGCCAGAGGCGAGCAGAGTCCCGTGGATCGTTGTGGGACAACTATTCAATAAAAAGGAAACCATTAAAGCCGCGATCAATCTCCGGAAAGAAGAACGCTTGTTCCAGGGGACATTAATGCGAGCTGTTTCGCGTTTACATTCACTCGGCCGTACGATTTTCATTTATAAGTGGCCGGTATCTTCGCGCAGTCGAGCAGTATCTAGCGTACGAGACAGCCCATCTGGATCCCGGACGAGCACATAAATCCCGTGGCCGTCAGGGAACAGCCGGAGGCTCGATTATCGTTTCTCATTTTCCCGACAATGAACACTCGACGGTGGGGCTCTCGGTGAATTCCAATCGAGCGACGGAGTTGCCCGAGGTGGGGCTCGAAGTCCCGACTTCGAAATCTTCGTTCTTTCCGTTAAACTATCGGTTGGGAACCTTGCTGTTTACACGGGGAGAGGCAGCAATTGCAACAGCGAAGCCGTCCGTCGAACGATCATGTCAGTCCTGTGACGTATTTGTCATCGTTTATGCTAAAAAGTGACGAAAATAGTTTTCGTTGTGGTATTCGAGGTAAAGTACAGTTTGACAGCGTGACAGATGAACACGTTCATATCATATAAAATCGTATGCATAACATCGTTTATTTCTGAATGACAGTATTTTTATTCTATATGTCGACGAAATTATAGTTGTACCATTGGGACACACAAAGATTCCCATTCTATTATTTCTTGATAATAAACTCTCTGATTTCTATTTCTATTTTACTTTCAAAGAAGCCAAGATAAATTATAAAATTTTTTATCGAATGCCTGTTTTCTTTTAAAAAGTATTTTTTAATTTCAAAACGGTTCTTTGACCGTGCATGGATCCAAATTTCAGCCACCAAGCTTTGCGAAAATAAAGCATAGTGGAGTTACAGTTTGTACAAAATGAAACGGCACGTATGTCCAGATTGTCGTTGTTTGTGAAGCGTGCACGGATGTATTATATATGGGAAACGATGGTGTTGGCAGTGACGTACCCTATTTTTGAGGACAGGGGGGAAGGAGAGGCGAGTTGGGTTGACGTTCGCGACGCAGGACGCTTTGCATCAAGGATCAGAAGCCTCGCGCGTCGCCTTGTCGCTCGCGTTCGTCCTGGGAGCCGCGTGGAATTCCGCGCAGGCCTGCCAGCCCAGCCTCGTTCCACTTCTCATTTCATTTTCACGACGATGCCCGGCCGGTGTCCGAGCGAAAACAGCAATTCGGAAGCAGCTCGTACGCCGTCGTTATCGTACGAATCGGCCGAGTTCTCTCACGAACGCGCGTACGTGATCCGGAGCCTCGAGACTTCCTCCTGGCTCCGGATTTCGGTGTGAACGGGGCTTAAACTATTAATATCGCGCACCGGAGAATTCCTTGTGCCGTGGCGACTTTGCACTCTTTTGGACCAGCCAGGTTATTAAAGGATTGCGGATTTTACGCATTGCAAGAATTTAAGAATGGACGAATTGGGTTGGCAACTAAGTAATTGCCGATTTCAGTTATAGTTGAAACTATAACTTGACTCAGTTTTTGGCCGAAAAGGATCAGACTATCTACGAGCGTGGAATTTTCAAGTTGTCCGAAAGATGGCAAAAGGTCATCGAACAAAATGGAAAATACATCATAGATTAAAGTTCATTCCAAGTAAAAAAAAAACTCTTTTATTTCATTGAACAAATCGGCAATTACTTAGTTGCCAACCCAATATTTTTAACTAATTTTTGTTTCTTGTAACTCGCTCAGGAAAATTTTTATTTTGCATAGAGATCCGCGGTCTAGTTATTGGACATTCCTATTGACCGAGGGTATACGAGAAAATGTTTAAATATATTATTATACTAGAATCAAACAGTCTAAAATATGAATAGTTTCTAATTGCACCAACTACTTTGCAGTATTTATTTCGCACATAATGGCATCACGAGACAGAAAATAAGAAGTCTCGGTGACCAACGCGATAAATCCTAAGGAAGTCGGACAAGATAAAAAGGAGAAACTGCGTAAAAACGATAGCTCGAGTGAGAGGAGAAGGGGGCGAGGAAGGGGGGTTGCTCGAAGAAAGGGGGCGGGTAAAGCGAGGAGAAAACGCACACGAGGAAGGAATACGAAAATCGACGGCCGATCGCCGATCGAACGTGTTACCTATGCGCGAGTAATAAGCCCCGATATTCCCACACGGGCCCGCGCGGGCCCATCCTGGCCCGCCGTGGGAAACTCATACGTGAGCGAGCCGGGAATAGCGAGGCGAGTATGCAACGCGAGTATAGTCGTACCACGGGGACGACCGTGGCCTTCCGAGGCGAACTCTATTTCGGCCGCCGCAGGTGCGGATTCGATCGGCATCGTTCGCGAGCCGGTATTCTTTGCGCGCAGCTGGGACCGATATTTGTCCTCGATCAAACCAGAAGAAGCACCGCGCGTCGGTTCTAATTGAGCTCGTTACTCGCATCGACTTCGATACCGGTCATTTCGTTTATCGTACCGGCGATCGGCTCGATTTCTTCGCGCGATTCAACGAAAGCCTTTATCGGGACGCTTCGCGGACGATTTATATCTGCGACGCTGGCTCGAGTGGCCCGTGTCGATTTTTTTATCTGTACCCCGAAGTTATTTATACAGTTTTAATAGAATAAACACTTCGGCGAAGCACGAAATGTGCTCCGGTTATCTCCGATCCAGGACAAGCGTTTTTCTGTAAGGAAGACGGACGGTAGTGAAGTAATGAACTGGTTATGCCATTTTTAGCTTGGCCTTATTTGCTTCGGTGTGGTGAGATCTTTATCGTTGTGTATTAAAAAACAGTATCTAGACGGTTAAGAATTGCGAATAAGTCATCCAAGTTATTTTGAAAGACGTGAGAAAATTTTCTAGGGAAAATCGTTCTTTCAAAGCCCATTGTTCTATTTTCTTTCGTTTTCGCTTATCAATCAAGAGATATTGACACTGTGCGTTTCGCCTGTTTGAAACTGTATCAGATGATTTCTACATAAAACGAACACGCACAGGCACGCTATGAAACAACGGGTTTTGTGAGACACAGATGGATGCATAGATTTCTTGAAACATTTCCTCGTATCATTAAAAGCAATAAGAATATGTTATGTTTCAGTGTTAAACTGAGAAGAGAAAATTTCCAGGGAAATTGATTTAATATTGCATTAATGTAGAAGAATAAATGCTCAAGCGTGATCTGTGACAACGGCTGAGAAAAATTTCTGGAATTTACCTTCCAGGCATTTTTGAAAAATGAAGGTTCAACCACGTCAGTGAGGGATCGTCTTGCGAAATTCTACAACTCGGGCTGGGGGCATGGCAAAAAATTGATGACACTGACTCGGAGATCGATCGGCAGACTCATCTAAAACGGTACTCATTTGCAAGCCCGGTGGAACGGACTCGCGACTCGCCGCAATTTGCACCGTAATCTGTCCGTGCTCCTTTCGGGGGCAATTTGAGTGCGCGTCGCCAGTCCGGCGAGCCTTTTAATGTTTTAATTCGGTCGCGTATTAAAATCCCCGCAAGGAAATTTCCATGGCGGCCGGTGCAGCGCGGAGAAGTGCAGCGTTGCAGAGAGTGCGGGTCTGCAGAGTGTGCATCCCGCCGCTCCGCCGCGCCCCCTTGTCCACGCTCGATCGGTTGTTTGTAATTCTTCGCGTGCACTAAGGAAGCAATTTAATAATAATAACAGCGGGAACGCGGATTCTACAGGGCACCGCGTGCAATCAACGTGTCCGTGTACACGCACGCGTATAATCGTTTATCATAATAATGCTCGAGGCGAGTGTGCGTGCCGCCGCGGTCCAACACACCCATACGGATAGACAGCTGATTGCAACTTATGTTGCCGTGGTTATTACCGTCTCGTACCCGCCAAGACGAATTAACGTCGATACAGTTTCGTGTCCCAGAATCCCCTGCCGCATCTCCGCCCGACCACCGCGTCGCGCCGAAACGTTTGCTTTCGAGAAAAGATGCCCGGATACATTGTACTTCATACACGGTGTTTCCTCAAGTCTGTCACACCAGCTCTTGCTTCTGCTTCTTCCAAACTAGTCTCTCTTTCTGGCAGAGAAATTTTCGTAGAAAAGAACTACGTCAAAGAAGTACACCATTTTCCAGAAGAGTTTAACGCTTTGACTGCAGGACCAATCTCACACGATTGATGCAATTCTCGTGGCAAGCTTAAAAATTAATATTTCCAACCGCGTATCAAGAAAAATAATTTCTTCGACATTTTTAAAATGCTAGACGAAAATTATTAAAAGAAGAAATACCTACATATTTAGCTTGTGTTTCGTGCAATCAGTGTAGAACATTTTTCGTTCGCATAAAAATACCAGTCTAGTGATGTGAGACAGTTCTTCGAGCGATGATTTGTTATTGCACCCTTTAGTGATTTTTTAGCGTTCGAAGTTCGAACGCCATGGACGCCCAAACGTCCTCGTGCGAAGCTTCGAGCACAGCAGCAGCGTTCGGGGCGATAAAAATTGGGCGAAACACCCTGTATATCGGAGGTGAATCTGGGCCTTGATCTCGGGGCTGGATCGCAGCTGCAGGTGCCTCTAGAAATTGGCGGCGGGACAGAAACGGGTAGGAAAGGCCACGAAGAGGGGCCGAGACCGAGTGCACGCGCCTCGGACGCCCCGATGCCACCGATATCTTCTTAAACTTTCCTATCCGCTCATTCATGCTCGACTAAATGCCTATAATTTCCGGTCTGATTACAGGGCACCGTAACGAACAGGCCCATGGACCCACGCTCTTCCTCCGCCAGGGCTCGTTACGTGGGATCCACGAAATTGAAACGGAATGGGCTGCCTCTTCTTCCGTTCCCCCCCCCCTCTGCACCCCTTCTACACCTTTCTCTCCCACCCCCTACGCGCTTTCCCCCGTTCACCATTCAACAGCCAAGAGAACGGTATTTGGCGATCCTCGATCGGGCACGATCGTTCCCCGATCGTCGGTTTTGCTTGGGCAAACAGTGAAATTGAGAAGGACAGCTGGCCACAGGGATTTCTGCACTCCCGTCACGTCCAACGGCTGGAAATACCATGGTTTCGGAGGATCGACTAGATAATGACAACCCATGGAATATGGAAAGCGTTAGGTGCTTCGTCGAAGAGTTTACCTAATTGATACACCTGGGAAGTCGAGCCGCGATGCTACCTGCTGACCACTTCGCTCGAGGGGTTGTTGCACAGAGTAGAAAATGATTGTACCCTGTGTTGTCTAGCTCCCAACTATTACCGTAGAATCTCGGACGAGGTAGGGAATTTTTTATGCTAATGGCAATTGGGCTGTACTCGCTGGAAATGAATTCGTCATTATGTCGAATATTTTAATCTTTGAGGAAAAGGTGAAAATTTCACCGTGTAAAAAAGATGTAAAGATTTAAGTAGCACAATTTTGGCAGGTCTTCGATAAAATGAGAAGCAGCCATCAGAATGCAACGTTAATAATTTGCAGCCAGTCGAAGGGAAGTTCGTTAGAAAGGTTCCCAATCAGATTACATAATTGGAATGGCTTCCTCGGCTAAGGTAAACGCGCATTCAATCAGCTTTGCAACGCGATCGCCTCGATGCGGCGCGGTGCGGCGGCGCGGCGCTCCCGCACTTATTAAACTAAACAAGCGATACGAAACAGCAGAAGCAACTATGAAACCATTTTTTTACAGCTTCCCACGTTGTATGCAGAGTCGGTAATTACTCTATCCGATTACATCTCGAGATGTTTAGATCGGCCACCAGCGAGCGAGTTCCATTAGGCCGGTTCGAGGCCGAAAGAATGCGCTCGGAAGTCGTTACACGCGATCCCTCGGACTCGCGAAAGCGGACTCGCATATTCCGCGATGTCGAAGAGTTCGGTAACGATTAATTCCGTCAAATTGGCTCAATGTCGTTCCCCCGGCGGGGCTTATTGAAGGCGGAACGGCGGAATGTCGATGCATCGAGACGTCGGATAAATTAGCCTCGGTGATCGCGTGCACGGCAAAGTGGTTTTAATTTATAATGTGCCAATTAGAGGCGAGCAGGGATTTCATTTCATATCTGTAACCGAACTTCGTTAGCGGATGCCCGTTATGTAAACCGCCGTTCTCCAAGAATAGACACGCTCGAAAGCTTTTCGCCGATCCTTTCGCGGACGCGAATCGAGTATCGATTCGGCGAGAATCGATCGCGGTGAAAGTCGGCCGTCGAGGAAGCGAGTCCTTAAATTTAAAAGGAGGCGGAAAATTTTTCAACTACCCAGGATTTCACCGTGTCTCGTGCAGAGCGGGAAAAGCGTTTCGCGATGCCAAGTACGAAATGATAACGCGTAACACCGTTGCACGCGTCCACCTGCGCATCCTAGATTAGCTCGAAGATCACTGCTCTAAACTACGCTCTCTAGATGTTTTCTGTACCTAGAGGAATACTAGCTGGAATATTCTGGAAAACTATAATTTTCCATATCGAGTTCAATGTTCACTTATTGCTATAAAATATTGTGAAATAAAATGTCATCTCCAAATAAACTACAGTCAGTATACATAATACGTTACATGTTATAATTGCTGAAAGGTCGGTTCTTTCGAAATATTAAAAATTGTGATATTTTGTGAGTATGTAAATTTCGTGAGAACAGGCAAACTGAACTGAGATAGTTTAGATTACAGATCTTGCGATCTACATATCTTATCGGTAAACTGCGGATGCTGACGCGAATTCCAATTCTCGCGGGCGAACTATGATAAACGAAATGTCAAAAGAAACTGATCTTTTCGTTTCTTCGAGATTTCGATTCACGAGATTAATCGAATTGGCAATAAATCGGAAAATCTAGAGCACTGGTAATTAAAATTACCAGACGTCAAAAATAAAGTATCCTAGACTTGCGGTCAATCGGAACTTGCGATCTTTACGGAAAGGACCAGAATTTTCACACAAGTGGTCACCGAATGTTTATTAACATATAAAAATGAAAAGAAAAGATTCGATGTCAAAATGAATTTTACGAAGCACCCTTTCTAAAATACGGCAGCGTCATCGCCAGTCCCCACACAAACCGAACGTACTCAAGTGGCAGTTGTGCGACCACCACGTGGTCCCACAGCCAATTAAAAAGAACCGGGCACGCAAGGGTCGAAAACGGTCGACACCGATCGGCAAACCTGTAAAAACTACCACACACTCTCCCGCGCTTTTACCAAGAGTCATGTACCGACCTGTTCCTCGAGTGCAGCGTCGCGTCGAGGGAAAAGAAATCGGCTGCTCACCTCCTGTTGCTGAATTAGGAAGTCGGGTGCGGGTGGTTGCGGGGGTGGTTCCGCGCCGGAGACCTCTTGGAGGAGTCCCACGTGGTCCCAGCAATCCTCGGACATGTCCATGACGGTGTCGGCCGGCGAACGTCTTCGGGTAGGGTCGGTGCTAGGAAGCAGGCCTCTGTCACCCGGAAGCGGAAGTCGGTTCTCCGATAAGGGGATGAAAGAAACGCGAACTGGTCAGTTGGTAGTCACTCACTATCTCTGTCGCACCTGGCGGGTTTTGTCCGTGGCGTTCGGAGCTGTCACTGTGATCGGGGATCCCGATGGTCTCTCTTGGAGAGGGTCTCTCGCGAGTCGGCGGGGGTGGCGCGCGCGCGAAAAAAAAGCGGGGCGCAGAGGACGCACGAACACGAGCACGAGCACGAGCACGAGCACGGGCACGGGCACGGGCACGGGCACGGGCACGAGCACACAAGGGGGAACCGTGTCGACGCAGCGTGTCGCGTGACCCGCGTTCTATGACGACGACGACGGCGTCGAGGACGACGACGGCCGTCGGTGGTGGTCAGTCGGCGTGGAATGAAGTTGGCCCGCGGGTTAGGTTGGGTTAGCCGAGCCGGAGTTGCAGCATCAGGCGAGGGGGAGGGCAGAGAGCGCTCGCGGCTGAGCGAGTGAGCGAGCGAGCAAACCGAGCCGAGCCGAGAGCCGAGCCAGCCAGCGTGCGAGCTAGCGTGCGTGAGTGCGAGCGAGCGAGCGAGCGTGCGAGCAACCGAAACGTGGAAGAGGTAGGAGAGAGGTGAGAGAGGTGAGAGAGAGAGAGAGAGAGAGAGAGAGAGAGAGAGAACGAAACAGAATGTGCCAGCGCGAGCGAGCGAGAGGTGTCGCGAGGGAAGCACGAAGGGGGGAGACCAGCGAGAGACAAAGAGGACAGGGAGAAAGGGGAGAGACGAGCAACCGAGAGAGACAAAGGGAAAGATCGCGAGAGAGAGCACGAACGAGAGAGAGTGTGCACGGGTGCGAGACAGAGGGTGGGGTAGAGAGAGAGAGGCGTAAGGCGTAAGTCTGCCCTAGTCGCTCGCTTAACCGTGCAGGAGGTGGCGCCAATATAACCCGTACTCCACCTCCGTCCGACAAAGAGCTTGCGTATACCTGTATGCGCCTGTTCGTAGCCCATACCGCCTACCCGACTACCGTATTGTAGGATTTCTGATCCGTGCCGCCGGTAATTATTGCGATTTCACTTATATTCCGTCCTACACGCGGCTCTCGCGTACCCCGTTTGCTCGCCCCCCGCACAGCGACACTCTTTTTCCGCGAACTCGTCCGCGGAAACATACCTTGCCACTCTTCAGCGCAAGGATCCTCCGCTTTGACGCCGGGACCGCGAAGCTCGGGGGCAGGTTCCCATTGCCGGGACACTTTGTTGCCGAACACTGTTCAAACGGTTCCGAGGACCGATCGGAACCGCGCATTGTAAACGGCGGACTCGCCGCTCGGCAAAGACCACCGTTTTCTGGAGTGCAATCCTGGAAACTTGGTCGACGGGTTAATTGTATTTGCTAGCTTGCTGTGAGATCTCCTCCGGTACTCGAGGACGGTTGATAAAGGCCGCGGATCCTTTGGAAGAGACCGATTTCCATCTTCGCGTCGTTGTAAAATGGCCGCGGCGTATGATTCCACATTAACCTCTCGAACTACAGTGTTGAGTCAGACTCGTAGCGAAGATTTCGAACAGAAATTTTGTTTAATTTGTTGTCGATGTTAATCCAAGTTTAACACCGCTCGATTGAACTTTGTATTCGGCTAAAAATGAGTTATCTTCCTGTTTGCTAAGCTGGATAGGATCCAGCCACGATTAAGATCAGTTTCAACTTCTCAGTCTAAGTTTCGCGAACCTCGAATATAAATCGCTCCGAGAATCGCAGAGCTAGAAACCGCGATCAACATTGTTCCGATCAAGATCGCGAACTTCGGCGTTCTCCCGTAATCGAAGCAAATCGTGTACGTTCTCCGCGGCGTTGTAAACGCACCCCGAGGAAATGTAAACGACGATGAGCCCTCGCGGTTCTCGCGCAGGGTATGTACATATATATTTCATTCGCGTTCGAATCGAGCGGTGCTCTCGGTCGCGATATCGACTCGCGTCGTAAATCTCCGCGGCTCGCGGATTAACACCTTTCCGGCGAGAAGGTGGCGATCGTCGTCCCAGGTGAACGTTATATCGCGTTCACTTATCGCAATTACCGCAATTCTCCATTTCCTTGAATCGATCTGTCGACAAGGAGGTCCGAGGGGAAACGATAGCGCGGTCTCGCGCGTTGGCGCCGATAAACGATCGTTATCCTCGATCGGGGCTGCCCTTACCTTTCACGTACACCTCCCGATAATCGGCGACGACGTGGGCGGCGTGCCGGCCTCTCCGGGACGACGCGGACCTCGTGCGCGAACTTACAAAGCCCCCTCGGCATCGACGGACGATCGCCGATCCGGATCTTCCTTTCCGCTCGAACGGAACCGTCGCGAATGCCTGCCATTTGCCACCATGTCGGCCGGAACACTGACTCGTCATCCAGAGCCGTCGGCATAGCGTTCTCTTTCCTCGCACGCGAAGTTTTTGGGGCGCTCGTGGTTCACCCGAATTTTACGCAGCACATTTTTTTCATAAAGTTCAAGGTTCTTCGGACACCTTTGGACGAACTAAAACCTAGCGCTCCGCGTCGAAACGCGAATAAACGCGCCACCGATTGATCCTGATCGTCTTCCGGCACGTTTTCCAGGAAGAAGTTCATGCAAATCAAGGTAATTTCGCGGTTAATAACACAGCCCCGGAGCGTCGTGCAGAATGTATACTTTGTAAGAGATACACCGCGGAGAAGTCATGAAACGCGAGGACCAAATATATTCCAGGGTACAAATTACCGGCTGGCAGGTCTCGGGGTTTATTACATGCTGTCACCGTGGATCATCAGCGGCTTTTTCCGCCGGTTCTTGCGGCACGGGGCCGCAACAAATTGCGGCCGCGAGGAGAAACGACACGCGATAGGTGACAGAACGAGGGACGTGGGACGCGGGACGCGTGTCGCGCCACGAGCATAATGCCGCTATATGCCTGCCTGGCCGAGACGACGCGACGCGACGGGGACCTCGTCGAAGGGTCCCCATATTTACTGACACACTTTTCACCGGGGCCCTAAGTAGCCAGCGTCCCGAGCAGCGGAATGTTCGACAGGGTTTTTGCGAGCTTACAAACTGGGACGCGATGTTCGGCGCTCGAGAAACGGCACGATCGCATCGGGGACAGTTTCCTGGGGTCGACTCGCACGATCGTGTACAGAGGTGGAAGCGGACGCGTGGACACCGGTCGAACGTAGGGTCGGAATGCGATATGAATGCGTTAATGCGTGGTTACTGACAGCGACACGAATACGCCGATAGTACTTTCGGCCCTCTTCCGCTCGCTACCCTCTCCAACGAGCCGCCTCGACGTTCAAACCCTCCGTTCTCGATTCAACATCCCCCACCAGCTGGCCAGCATTTTAATTTCATCCCTGTCCTACCGGTCGACGCTGGATCGTACCTGGCTTAAAACGCTGCTAATAGTCGCCACTTGGCAGTCGTTATTATCGCTCCGGCACACACCGAAATGGCAACGGTCGACGCGTCAAAGATTGATCGCTGGGACCGCTGCGACATCCGCGTCGATAAAAGCCGCTGTTGCTGCAGTCGAAATTTGTCCCTTATTATTACCCCTCCCTGATCACACTACTCGTATTATCGCATTTTTTGATATTAGCTTGTCGCAACAGTTCGTCTCTTGATTAAGAATTCATTCGATTAAAAAGTGTGCTGTGGGCTTGGTGTGCTGTTCTTTTTTAGAAGAAAAAATATATACAGTGTTACTAATGGTACTAATTGATTAAGAATTGTAAATTAGATTCAATCTACCCAGATAGCACTGGACGGCTTAAAGACGTCTGTTTTACGTCCATTTTTGGTCTGAACGTCTTACGTCCTGAAAAGACGTCTTTAAGACGTCTTAAAGACGCCTCGTAAAAGACGTCGTTTTTACGTCTCATTTCAGACGTCTTTAAGACGTCTTTTACGAGCCGTCTTTAAGACGTTTCATTTCTTGACGTTTCAGTCATTCTAAACTGCTAGAGAAAAGCTTTACAAACTGCACACACGCAACACAATATAACGCAGTTTTCCATCCTTCGAATAGACGTTTATTTATTTAGGAAAGTTAAATAACTAAATTGTTAATTTAGTACTATTATAATATATTACATATATATTCGCAATAGAATTTAGCAATAAATATTGTTTAATAATAAAACTATACATTATATATCACAAATCCAAAATCCAAAATAATATATCAAAATAAATAGATAAATAAATAAATAAGTTAAATAAATAAATAAAGCATAAAATGTTAATGTTCGCGGATATGCTGAAAAACATTCTTTTAATTTATTTTTTAATTTATAAATAAATAAATAAATTAATTAATTAATTAAATAAATAAATAAAGCATAAAATGTTAATGTTCGCGGATATGCTGAAAAACATTCTTTTAATTTATTTTTTTTATTTATAAATAAATAAATAAATAAATAAAGCATAAAATGTTAATGTGCGCGGATATGCTGAAAAACATTCTTTTAATTTATTTTTTTTTATTTATTTAATTTTTTTGTTATATCAAACATTCAATTTATATTTCTTGTACATGTATACAATATTCAAATTCAATATTTTTCTCACAAGAAAAAATGTGGCTTAAAAAATATTGTTCCAATATTTGACAAACATATCTATCTAATATTTTTGTGGTACTAGGGGTCTGTTTCGGGACGTCTTGAATACGTCTGTTCGAGACGTCTTAAAGACGTCGAACGGACGTCTTAAAGACGTCTTTAAGACGTACAGTTTTTTCACAAAGACGTTCCAGAGACGTTCAGAAGCCGTTCGGAAGCCGTTCGTAGGACATTCAGACGTCTAATAGACGTCTGAACGTCTTTGACAGACGTCTTAAAGACGTCTTTAAGACGTCTCTGTGCTATCTGGGTAAACACTGGTCCAGAATTGGTTATTCTCTTGTCTTGTGTCTTGCTTCGTTTGTTTTTTATTCGTGTTGCCTTCGTTTTTAATACACAGTTCTCGGTTCGTTTTTCTTTTCAGATCTTAACACATAATTAATCAGTCCAGCTCTTTTTCGAAGTGTCAGCAACAATTTCTACATATTTCATCGGCGTACAGTAAGGCGTATAGTTACTCCAGTCTGCAATTTTCTGCAGCTGATACTCGTTTGCAACAACGTACCTTGGTATTACTTATTTACGAGCATGTTTTTCTCAACATGCACGTTTTTTTTTTTTTTAATAATTACACTTCAACATTGCTGAGTAATAACCTGTGGGAAAATTGCGGTACTTGACACATATGTACGTTTACCAGATTTCAGCGAACGAGTGACATACTCTTGTCATCGTGTGGGAGCGAAAGGACTTTTCAAGTACAAAATTTAGTGAATCCCACCATACTTCCTGGGATGATTGGCTTTTGCTATATAATTGATCTATTAAAATAATCCATGTAAAAAATTATGAAGTCAGTTTTCATCGTCTCGTTAGTTTTGTTTTCATAGGATGTGGACAAACTGATTCGCTTGTCTTAAAATTTCTCCTTGTCGACAACGAAACAGAGAATAGTAAATATTTTTACCTTGACAATTTTGTACTGTATGGATTAAATAAAAAATCTGTCCAATTACTTGTAGAGTATGTCAATTCTATATTCTTTAGTTTTATGTGTTCTATGCGCCTGCCAACGTTACTAACAGTCATTTAGAGATCCGTGAGTGAAATTTCTTTGAAGTTTTAAAAATACTACTTATATTGATTCTGAACTGCTAAATCTTGATTTGAGACCACTGTATGCCGCCGAGAATTTCGAGAAATACCGTAGTAGAGAATCAAACACATCAAACAAGAGGTAATAGCGAAGCAATTGGGACAATTCGAGCGCGGTTTGCAGAGCCGCGGCAAAAATCAGATGACAAACGTCCGAGCAAATACCGTTGAATTTCCAGGTCGCGTGTAATCCTCGGAAGCACACCGGGCCGCTATTAGCCTTGGCAAGGTATACTTTGCTCTTTTCCGCGGCTCTAGCCACCGACTCGACGACATCGCGACCCCGTGGAACGTAGAGTGTTGATCGAGCCCTCGACTTTGTGTGCACGGAAAGCCGCTTTGCGACGCGAGTCGACGAGTCGACGAGTCGACGAGGACACACGGGGTTCGGTTGAATGCCGACCACGATAATATGTAATGCCTGTATAGTGGCGAGCAGCTCGATCGCGAATCTTTGAAGTTCGAACTGGCCGCGCGGCTGCAAACGGTTCTCTCCTTCTGCCGGGATCAAGTGCTAAAAATCACCGTGGTCTTTAGAACTATGAGAAAGCCAAACACAAGTCGATATATACTCGGCCACGCACTCCTCTCGCTCATTCTTTCCCTGTTTTTCCTCGCGGTCGTTTTGGTACCCGAGGAACGAGCGTATATACGGGCCGGGAGCACCTGTGGCCACTTTAAACGACGCCGTGGTAAACGGTAGTCAGGATAGATTGAACGGTCCGATAGGGTTTTAGCTCTCTTCTTTTGCCGTGAGGAGATCGGGACTCGCGCTTTTAACCCCTCGACTCATTAGAGCCCATAACTCTGTTCAGCGAAACGTTTCACGTTCGGTGCTGCTGGTGCTGCTGGTGCTGCTGGTGCCGTGTGTACGTGGCCACCGAAGAGGAAGTGCACTCTCTCTCGGTTCTCTTCTTCCTCCTCTTCTGGTTATATAGTATATTTTAACATGCGACGTATATCGCTCATGTTGCCCGGCGAAATTTATTCCCAATCAGTACGAGAACTTGTTACCGATACGCATTAATCGCGATAACTGTTCCGAAACGATCGGGGCTTTTAATGTCGCGACGTATAATGCCACGCGGACGCTCGATGCGTTCCTGGACTTTCATTCACCTCAGTCTCCCGTCCCGTTTTGCTCCGTTCCCTTCGCTTCCTTTTGTTCCTGTCCTTGCGAGTCCTTCCCGGTGACGTTTTTTGGTCACTCGGAATTACGAGTTCGTACTAGAAACCGTCTGCGGGGTTTGTTACGCGTTATTGCCGCTTTTTCAGACGGACCTCCCACTGTCCTTCTAACGAGACCACCGAAGGTACGCCGGCTAAAAACCGCGCAAGAAACCCACCAAAGTGCGCTCTTTATACGGGACGTTTTATATAGCGCGGCCAATTCGAGCGCGCGCCGCCGTTCCAATTATGGACGAATATATAAGTCGCCGGAGCTGGTCGCGTCGCGAAACCTTTATATGGCGTAAACCATAGAACGCGGTAAATCCGCTGGCCGCATCATTCTTACACCATCGGCGAGCCATGCGATTCGCAGACCGCAACGTGATCGGCGTGCGATCAAAACGTGACGAGAGTTCGCGCGTATCGCGGACCATTGTCTCCTGAAAAATCCCGAGTTAAAGTTTCAGTTCTTACTTACGCTACATTATACAGTTCGAATTTATTTTCAAAATTGGTCAGGCTGTTTATGACCGCAGCGTTTTGTCTCCTAATTTAACGTTTTGTTTCCACAACGTGCAGAGGACTTTTTCGCCAGATTCACACAAATTTTTTATCACACCTCGCGCGCTTCCCGTCTTTCTTCACCGGCTACAGTGCATCGAGTTTCCGGCGTCTTGCATGTATGTACTCGCGCGCGCGCGCGCGCGCTTCTGTTGCTCTAGCAAAAACGGAGCCGGCGCTAATGCTTGTTCCGCATATCCCACTAAACAGTTCTGGCGAACCGCAGAGTTTAGATAATTCTGCTCGAATAAGGAAATTAGAAGATGGGGCTGCGGTCGCCTTACCTGATTGTTTGCGTTCTTCTGTAAATAGATATGGCTCGCGCTTTGATCGGCCGTTGCGCGCAAGAAACCTATCCAGTTGCTCTTCCGACGACCTTTTGTAATTCAAACTACTGTATTTCTATTGTATTTTTATAGATACTTTCCGAGAATTATCCTAGCCACGAGGCTCCAAATCTGATCAAACCGCATGTCCTCGTGATCACTGCTTAAGAAGGATAAACAGCAGCACCAGGCGGAGCCAAGGATCCAAGACCGTCACCAACGGCAAGGATCAAGGCTGAGCCAACAGTTCCAGCAACCTCGAGCCTCTAAAATCATGCGAGGCGCGAGCGGTTGCGAAAGAGGCGTCTGAAAATCGAGCCTGCTCGCGGCGCGGCGCCGAGGTAGCGTTTTAAGTGGCCCAAGGGTGAGAGAAGTCAGCGGAAACCATACATTACATAATGAATTCTTGTACACGCTCGGATAACCGTGCACGGGAAAAAACTGCGAGAAAAAGAAAAGAAACAGACCAGAGGGACTGAGAGAGAAAATAAAAAAGGGACAAGGCATTCCCCTGTTGCATTGTCCAAGAATTAATTAAAATGGCGCGAGAACAAACGGCCGGGAGGAAAAAGAAGCTAGTTGGTGCTCGAGGGGGAAAGGGGAGGGCTCTCCTCGGAATCCCAGCGGCGACATATCACTGGGCGGTAGATCACACGGGGCTCTTTTGCAGTTTGCACCGGTCCGGATAAAGCGTTGCAACGCGCTGCGTTTTGCGGCGGTGGCGGCGGCGGCGGCGGCTGCAGTCCGGCGCGCGGATCTTTTACGTATGCACGAGCATAAGCATAACGCAGGGGAACATGGGTAGATGATATCGTGGATGCACCTACGGGGCCACGGGGCGTCGACGCGATTCCTTTGTCCTCGTACCCGGCCGCTCGTTCTTCTTGCTGCGACCGCTGCTCGCCCCCGGAGCCCCGACCTCTTTGGCCGCGCGCATTTTGTTCGCGGAAATACCACGGCCAATCTCGTGCATCAATCCTCTGGCATGGCCAGGGCATATAGAATCGTATCAAAAGAACACACTCTTGCGCGCGAGCGCGTCCCGGCTACCAAGCCCGCCCGGAGATTACCATCTCATCTATACCGGAGATGCCTGATACGCTCCTGTTCTCATTAAAAAATGTATTTATGCTTCTACTCTTTCGCCTTCTTCCTCTTCTTCTTCTTCTTCTTATTGTTCTTTCTTCTCTTTCTCTTATTTAGAGACACGGGCATATATCCGCGCGCGCAGTCGTAACTTGTAATTACTTTAATCGATGCGAGATCTCTGATCCCCGCGACGACCCCCGTAACACGCGTTACAAAAGACGCCTCGAACGCGCCTTTCGCGGGCTCAGCGTTGAGAGAGAGAGAGCGGGTTTATCAGCTGTTTCTGGGGCGGGGATTAATCGCTGCCATTAAGAATGCTTAAACTACGCTCGGGAGCGAAACGCTTGACCGTTGAGCCGCTCCGAGCGAGCCCGGCTCAATCATTACTCGCCGTTTCATTAGAATATCGTCGACCGAAGGGGTTTAATTATGAGAGCCACTCGGCCGCTTCCTGCCACGCGGACACGCGCCTATAACTGTGCTCCGGTGCGTGATACACGCACACACGCCCCTTTCCGCCCCTCTTTTCGTCTTCCAACTGGACATTCTTGTCTTCCCCAAAAATACTCTCAATAACAATACCTACTTAATTAGGTACGACGCATGCTCACGAGAAATTGATCCCCATATAGCTGCACTAGATGCAAGTCAAACAGTTTTTCAAACTGTTCTCTTCATCTCACTGTAACTTTAAATTAAACGGATGCTTTCACTAATAGAGATTGCTGTGTATTCTTAAGACGTTGACGAATGTATCGACAAAGTTTCAGAGGAATATGCTGAGGACTTCTAAATTTTTTAAATTGCTAACCCCTATGTCACTCACCCTCGTCACATTAATTTTATTTACCTAGTGTTACACCCTCGTAGCTAAAATTGAAAAATAATTCAGTTACAAATCTTTTCATCCCCTAAGCTTGAGTTAAAGTATAGAACATTTTTAGAAATTTGTGCTTCCTTGTTAATAGCTTCGACAATCTTGTCAAACGGCGGGGACGAAAGGCGACAGTGAAACGTGGGATAACCAAAGCGACCCGAGTGTTACAGTGTCCGGATCGTTCGCCGGATTATAAATATTATGCAAATCATCGAGTATTCCGGGCACCGGCCGGTGTACCACGATTAAATCAAACATTTATCCGCTTCATTTGATTGGAAACTAATCGACTATTTCTCAGGGATTACATCATTACCCGTACCACTTAACATCACGCGACAGCGGGACTCAATTATGTTCGTGTAACAGGATGTCTTTTGCATTTGTAAACGAGTTTATCGAAGACTGATCCTACGGGGTGAAGGCAGCTAATTGTGCGGCTTTCGTACCTCCTTCAGCGTAAAGTTTAATCAATGAAAGGCCCGAACATTTTCTTCGTTTTCTAATATAGACTAGGAAATTAAAACGCGGTACGGATTCGTATCGACTTGCAGTACCAATTTTCTTTAATCGAACATTATCCTGACCGTAATCTGTGTCCTGTACATGTGATTCGCAGGTTGTTGCGATTCTAACACGAACAGCACGAAAGGTGATTAACAGTTGAGTCACTCACATGATTTATTTTTGTTGGAAAACTACACAGAGATGTTACGTGGGAACACTGAAGGGACATTGTTGTTGATGCATCGTTAAGATTCAGGTACTTTTTACCAAAATTTTGTTCATTTTTCTATTAGACAGTGCTAAATCTTTAGCTGCAACGTGTATACGATTTTCATGAGAAAGAGAATGACATTCGTTGTGCAATTTATGAGGAACCAGTGCACGGATAAAATGTTAAAGGATAGTGGAAAGGTATATAAAATAACAATTAGTTGAAGGAAAATTAGTAAATGATTTTTTTCGTTATTACATCGCCAGCCTTTCTGGATCCTCTGTAATCTTTATAGTGGTGGGTTGTAGGGGGTGATGGGCGATCGAGGGTGTAATAGTTAAGCGGGTTTGGAATAAAAATTTGAATACCGGTCGATTCGAGGATTTCGGCGGCCGGACGTCCGCATGGATGGAATGAAACGCGTCGGACGGCTAAAAGGTTTTGCGAATCGTCTATTTGCACGAGCGATTCGAATGTCAGGCTCGATCGTCGCTCGTTGAACACGGGCCTGCAGTCGCAGAAGCGAAAAATCGGTTCCCGGGGTGATTTTCAATCGCGTCGCGACGCCGACGGGATCGGGGCTCGCGCACACGCCCATCGTCGCAATTATAATGCAATATAATTGAGTCGTATTATGCGTTATGCATGAGGCGCAACGATTGCGCCGGTTACTAATGACGTTAACAATTTCTTTTTTGCCGGGCCCGGTTCGATGTGATTACGGCTCGTTAGTACATTGTTAAGAACGAAATTACAGGCTGCGTACGTGTATGCATTTTCACGCATACGTAATTTTTATTTGCATTTCTAACCATCAATTAGACGTCGTTCACTTGTTACGAAAGCTTTTCCTTCCGGCGCATCGAACGCACGGTTGTTCCGCTACCGTTCCGATGCGATAGAAAGAAAAAAACCAATTTGCATTTCGTTATGTTTATTTACAAATCCGTTCAACCTGTATAATTTCGGTATATATTTTCCCCGGGGCCCGAGTTCGTTGAATTATGTGAAGGCACTCGTTTTAAACTTCAACCACGCACAAATAATTGAATTAGCCTTTGAATTCTAGCGCATTAATGGGCGTGACTTAATTCTGCACTCTTGAGTAACCACCGGTTTTTATCATGTTTACTCGCTTTTCTTGTTTTAGATCAGATTCGAGAGGAATAAATGTCGGAACGGTGTTGTGCTCGACAGGTTGTAATTCTGGTATGATTTACATATACCTTTGGTACATCATTTACGTATATTATTTACGTCTTTCATAAGAAAAACCCTCGGGTCCTAGAATTAACACGTTATCTACCGCACGGAAGACAAATTAATGCGTGTACAGTGTTGCTTAACTGTGTTACTCTCTATGAAATATTTCATGGAAACGATATATTAGATTTATACAGCTCAAAACACATCATCTCATTTAAAAAACGACGATATCAGCCGAAAATTCAGAAAATATAACCCTTAGAAAAAAATCTCTTCTACCACAATAATTGCAATTCTGAATCAAACATTTTCTTCCGGAAAAATTTTCTCGTATCACTAAAAATATTGCAAAATATTTTAGGAAAAAGTCTTAAGTGATTCCCGTATATGTGTACATTCTTCCTCAATTTTGCTATGAATTTAATTTCAATTAAATGTAATCCATCATTTTTTGAAAGTATTATATATTACAGGTGCATACAGTTCTGCAGAGTACTATCAAAACTATCCGTCGCAGTTAACGTCTGTGTATCAAGATTCTTTGTAAGACTGACAGGAAAAATATCTGTAAAAACGTGGTACAAGTGCGCAGCACCGCGTTACGTCCTTATGATTTATAAATCCGTAAGTAGAACATGCTGCAAAAGCGTAGCGAGACCGTTACGCACGCGTGTGGTGCAAAGTAGCACAGAGGTCGTTTTTATCGACGGCGTCCGAGATCAGCCGTTAGCGGCGCCAGCGTAGCTAGTCAGTAGTGACAAGATGGCGACGCCCAGCGAGCTGTCTCTCGAGGAGATTCGGAAATATTTATTGGAAAACGGCGGCACCGCGAGGAATCACGACGTGGTGAAGCATTTCAAGAGATTCCTAACGGACCCGGAAACCCGAGGTACGTCGAAATCCGAGCGTGGAATTCGATCGGCTAACTGTCTCGCCTCGGCGAGGTGTGACCTCGATGTTGCACCCGTGCGCTGTGTGTAAACACAGCACCGGATCCAATAACGTTGTCACACCCGGCGAGTCGCGGAACGATGGTCAGTGAACAATGCACGAATTTCACGTTACAGTCGAGGCACGGAATCGGTTCAAGGAGTACGTGAACACCCTGGCCACCATAAAGAACGAAGAGGTGCGTCATCCACGCAGGTCCCTTCCTTGACAGGAGCGACTTGTTGCGCGCGACGCGACGTTGCCGGTTTTACCTCGTGATAGCAACCCGCGTTATCTAAAAACACGATTATGTCCCTTCCCAATTCGTTTTACTTTCCTCAAGTTTTGCAATGTGTGTATACAAGTGACTCTCGATGGTTATTCACTGCTGTTCAGAACGAATCAGTTTGAATTGTGAATATCGACCGGTCGAGAGCGATCGTGCACCAATCAGAACGCGAGGAGAGTTTAATGACTACGATCTGTAGCCTACTTCATGGTACGGTAGATACTTTTGTATATTCTAATATAAGAAGCTCTAATATAAGTTATAACAATACTTATATCATTGTTCCCAATGTTCATTCACAAAGTCATTTGAATAATATAATATCGTTACCCAGTGAATGTACTTACGGGAAGTGTAATTGGTAAAACCGGTCGCGTCGTTCCGCCCGTCCATTGAAGAGCAGATTAAGAGGAACTCTTGTACACAGGGGGAAAAATATTTGGTCCTGAAGAAGAAGTACCGGCAAACTATTCTGGAATTCTCTACTCCTGATGAGGTTGGAACTCCTTTGACGACACCTGACATTATCACTCCGGTTTCTCCACTTCGAGCACCGCCGCCGTACAGACCGCCGCCTCCAGCGCCCCTCAGTCCATCGGCAGCAAACGTGGACATGGTTCCCGAGGAATTAAATTCAAATTTCGCGCAGGAGGGAGCCGCGATCGACACGCGGAAAAATGGCGTTCACGGTGTCGAGACGGGGTTTTCAACGTCGTCGCCACCGGTGCCGCCTCGTCGTAAAAGCCAGGATAAGATCAAGATCGAGAACAAGGAGAACGTCGACAAAAATAGGGGAGGATCCGAGGCGGTGATCAAGGTGAGTTGTCCCTGCATGTATGTAGATCGTTTTACACGTGAAATTTTGTTTCGGTTGGCTCCCGCGCGCCGGAAAATTTTAATTTGAATGTTGCTATTACTATTAATAGTAAGCGATCTTCCCCAGTGATTTCAATGACTTTGAAATATGTTATCAAGGTCAGTAGGTTGTTTGACATAGTTATAGTTAAATAGAAATATTTGCAAAAATTGTTTTGATACACAATATTCATTCTTAATTCAGACCTTTTGTTATTGTGGGAGCAGGTGATATTTTTCGAGATTTTGCGACAGTATTTTTTGTTTAATTCGAATGACCTATTTTTTTGTTGATCATTGAAAAGGTAAAATAATGGGAAATTGTGAATAATGAGAATGATCAATTCAGAATGATCACATATTTCAAGGTAATCGAAATCAGTGGGAGTTCCTGTTTGTGAATAATTGCCGGCGTTCATTATACACCCGCTTGGACAATAGTTTTATATCTAAAAACATGTTTTCGGTGCTCGGATTCCTAAATGGGCCGAAAAAGTGGGCTAAACCGTGCTTTGAAATTTACGTGCTCGACGATAACGAATCTAAATGTTTCGGAGAACTGAATGCCGTGTAGATCGCACTGATTAAACGAGTGCTGTCGCGCGTTTGCGAACGATAAATTGATCGGCGTATTTGCTGATAATAGAGCTCGGCTTTCGATAAAATTTCACGTTCCTTTGGTTCGTATTTTTTTCTTCTTTTTTTTTGTTCATTTGTTGTTATGTATGCACGTTGTGTACCCGGTGTTTTGTCTGTAAATCCTCGGTTGTGGTCGTACACGTAAATAAAGTGTGCAAATGATAGAGTGGAGAAACATGTACATGCTTTATCGCGCAGTTCGCTCGCGACCAGATAATTTGGGCATTATTGGGCGATATTGTTGCGTGTACAGGGTTCGGTTATGTAGAAAGGTGATCATGGTTACAGTAAACGTCACTTAAGCGGCTGTAATGGCGGACGTAGTATGCGAAAACCGATGTGCCTCACCCTGTGTGTGCTATTGTCCCGCTAAGAACGTTGCGCACCGCGTTTAATGATGCAGTTGTTGCGCAAACTTCTTCTGTTTTTTTTTCTTTTTCTTTTCGTACAAAAACAGTTGTCACTTAGTCGCACTTAGCAGGGATCGGTTGTGAGAATGTCCTCCTTCTGGTAAGACGTTTTAATAAGATCCTGACGGACCTGAGACACACCTGTCCCTCGCGGATAATTGGCTACTTAATGGACCTTGTACAGGGTGATTCAAAAGAAGTCATTGGCTTTCTGTAACGTAATGCGTCTTTTGCAAGTATAGTTTTTCTGGTGCAAGCAGGGTTTGCAACCCTTAATCTATTAATAGGACTTTCCATGGTTGTACTATATCAAAACCAAGTTCAAAAATCTTCTTTTCGATAATTATTCCAACAGAACTGATTAGATTACGTTACCGAATATGGATCGTTGGTTCACGATTGTAATTGCTAATGCTATTGAAGAATTAATTTCGAAATTAACTGTTAAATCGTTTTACGGTACAGTCATTAGAAGACTTCTTGGTAGTTAAGGTGCTAATGAATATAGCAAAGAAATGTAGAGGCTGTTTCAAAAGTAACGTAGAATTTATTAAAACAGATACAATCTCGCCTGACTGTGAACCACATTCTGAATCACTCTGTACATTGTACCGTCCAGATCACATGCAAAAATCTTAAGTATCCCCGATCACGTTATAAAAATCTTAAGTATCCTATTACTGAAAAATGAAAATTAATAAAAATGGAAAAATCCAGTATAAGAACTAAACATTGCATTCAGTTTCATCAAGATATAAGTGTCCAATTTGCACTTCCCTTCGTCAGCATGTTCACGCATCACGTAGACTAGTCACAAGTAGGTAACCACGTTTATATGCATGGTAGCAAACCGTAGGCACCTCAGCACCCGTATTTTTAGCTCCTGAGCACCTTAAAAATCCTCGTTAGGCTATCCTCCTGTTGTCGGTTCCCTCTGTCGCTATAGTAGTTGGCCATAGTCTTGTGTGTTACTTTATTCTCCGAGATTCGGCAATGCGAGATGTTAAACGTGCAGGAAGATGAGGCTGTTACCGGGAATCCTAGCTCGGCCGAGCAATTAAGCTTCCGCGAGCGGATGCAACGCTTCAACCGGATGGCTAGCGAGACCGATCTTCCTGGCAGACCTAATGGCACTATCACACCTACTAAAAAGCGATCAGACAAGGTAACCAATAACTCTTCTCTCTTCACCCTTGGGTGGCCAACTGTATCAATTTTTATTCTGAAAATGCACGATTAACCCTTAAGTGGACAATTAAACCTGCCTGTGTTCATTACCAGATCAGTCATATTTACATACACAGTCTTAATTATTTTATGTTGGTAAATTGGAGCAAAGGAGATTTTATTAAAATTTCTAGCAGGGCTAAAGATGTAAGTATTGTGTTAATTGAGTTGTTGCGTGTAAGTAGTCCATTTGGAAAGTTTGTTTAAGGATTAGCAGTCTCCAAAGAGACTGAAGAGTGGGGGACCAATTTTTTATTAACTATTTACACTACGGTTGGCCACGCAGGGGACCATTCTTTATTCCGCTTCTGCCATAACGCGCGCAGGCTATCACGGGCGAGTCGTTTTCTCACGTCGTTGTCGCACGGCAGTCAGGATAATTGTTTTTCTGGCCCGGTCGTCCGCGAGATTACGCCCGGTAACCTATTCAGATTCATTGACTAACAAATTGTGTTGCCATTCTTTCGCGATACATTCCGCGGCGAGGCGCGCCGGCTGTAACCGCCTAATCGCGATCGGTAATCGGTCGTTCGCTCGAAATAACGGAGTCGGATGATTGCAAAACGATCGAAAAGAGAAAGTCGCGGCTCTCCCGCTGACCCGGCGAAAAAATTCTTGGGAACAATAACAGAAAGAGACGCGTGGTAATCGCAACAATCATACATCGGTCCCTATTAACTCTACCTAATAAACCAGCTCGTTCGTGTCTTTACGCGACTCATTTAACAACGAGCTCGGCCCGACTGCTGGGAAATAAACGGCCGATCAGCGTTCTTTCGCTTGACACGATACAGTTTGTAATTTACGTACAACGATCAGCCGTAATTGCGGTTTACAGATTTTTTATCGAGTCACCGGATTGTACTTTTAGCAGAAAAAAGTCCCGGGTTCTCAAAATGCACGTAATTTGTCTTCACTGCATACTGGTCATGAAAAGAAATAAATGCCGAGATAAATAGGACAGTATTTATGCTCATAAACATACTGTAGACTTTTATGCAAAATAAAACTTGTCAGCATTAATTGGAGAATACAGGAGCTAGATAGAATTTTTATCAGAATGATATAAGAGTGTCTTTAAGTTCTTGAAACGTTTTTCCTGTTTTGCATTCGATCTACTTATGCTTGTAATAAATGCATAAACATATACACATTGATATATAAAAACATTTATAAGAGTTTAACGAGACAGGGTGAATCAATTTCATCCAATGGCATTAATGTAGTAATTATGTCTCGATCGATCAAGCAATCGATCAAATTCCCGCAAACATCAAACGAAGCGATGCAAGTGCTCGGTATCGCGAACATCGGGAACAAATAAAGAATACAAATTGGCCATTTATTTACCGGCATCCTAACAGGTCACAGCGAAGGATCTCGTCGCTTAACATCGCGTCCACCTCACTGACAAATATCGACAAATACCCGGGTCTTGCGGAAAGCTTATGCTATCTGGCGTCGATCTTCACGCAGATGTAATTCATGTGAGAACACGCGTAAAGCAGCTCCCTATCTATAAATAAGTATCTTATATTCCACGCGCGATAAGGATCTCGGCTAATAACGGCAGCCGCTTTTTTAAACGGTTTCGAATGGTAACCACCGTCTGCGAAACGCGTCAGCCAGGACAAACCGTGCGTTATCCGCGAACAGAACGCGAAAAAGGAGAAGGGAAAAGGAAAAGGAAGTCGGCGAGGATTCGAGTGAACCGCTCCGCGGACAGCGGCTCGATATATCGAATAATCCACGAGGATATACATCCTTTAGGGTGGAAGGGCCTCGGCTCGGTGTGTACAGGTCTGACTGCTCATCTTGCATACCGAATAGACTACTAAGAATCCTTTTCTCGTATCCTTTACACGCGCGTCTCTCCTCCTTCTCCCTTCCTCTCTGTCTCTCACCCCCTCCCCCCACCCCCTTGTTTCTCGTTCTCTCCTCTTAGCCGTCGTCCGTTGTCGTTGTTCGTGCGCCGTTTATCGCGGCGAGCAATATTCATCGCATTTGAATATCCTGCGGGCGGTATCTCGCGTACCGATCAGGATGTTGCGCCGATGTTGCCGTAAATCATAATTAGCCGCGCCTGAAAATTAAAAGTGGAGGAGGCAGCGGGTGGAGAGAAAGAGGGAGAGAGAGCGAACGATAGGGAGACACGGGATCCTTTCCGCCGCAAAAGCCAGCACCGGCACCGCTCGTCCTTTACGCCGCCGATCCTCCATCATAATTTCGATATGTTTATCGTGCCGAACCATTAAAAGGACCCGCCACGTGTAACCCTACGCGGGAATCGGAAGGAAGGAGCGCCCTTCGCTTCCCTCGGAACCCTCTTTCAAGCTGCTTGCTGCCGAACAAATTCTGAGCCTACATAATGGGTACGTCGCGTTCCTTTATTTTTCGCTTAATTTTAATTACCTTAACTGTGGACTACATCTCTGCGAAATTGATGATATACGAGAGCTTATCATCCTCGGGTACGATGATTTATGGGTTCGAGATGAGACATTTTTATTGGGCAATTTTTTCGCAATTTTTTCATCGTAATTCTGTCGAGGTTGACAGTTTTAATGTGACGCGTGATATGAAAGTAATTAACACTTCCGTGAGCTTGCGTAAATCATCGGCGAAGCACTTTCTACCGGGGAGGCGCTCACGCTGTTCTGCAAGGAGTAAAACAATTTTAATGTGTATTCCTGTTTATTGGAGTTTCTCTCGAATTTTTTCTTCGCGAGCTTATATATTCTTTCTGTCATTTAGGCTGCCATTGAAACGAGATATAAATGGACTGTGGAAGTTTAAGCAAAATAGCTTTACTCTCTGTTTCATTTAATGAAACTTAATTTCTGGCAAACATAATTACACGAACATCTTAGGAAGACCGTTATGAGAAGGAACAGAGACTGCTCTTTCTGCATTACTGTAGAATCTCGCCCTACAGAATGGCTCTCTAATGTCTCTCTACAGAATATCACTCTGCGGAATGTGCCTCTAATGTCTCTTTACATTTCTGTAGAGACAGGAGACCATGAGATCTTCTAGATTATTCTTATTAAGGGCTTTTAGGCTACGAGGCCTAGAAGAAACTAAAGTTGAGCGGCGGTAACATGTATAGGAAAAAGTTGTTCAGAATGATGACCTTGACAACATATTTCAAGGTCATCAAAATCGGTGAGGAACCCCTAATGTAAATAATTATCATTAAACCTAGCACGTCTGCAATAAATTCTACTAAACCATGCGCTTTAAAAATTTGTCTATCCTTCGGGACTCCCACGCGGTTGTCCAAGGGTTAAGCAATCTTCCCATCAGTGTTAGGGATAGTCCCCAAAAATACTAAACGCTCGGTAAATATAAAAGTCGCCGGAAATGCGAGGCATCTTTCGTCACGTTGGGTGGCGCGTGGTTCTTCGGTAATTATTTATTATTCCCGTGTCGGCGTCTATTTGTGGCGGTTCCTCTTTCAACTCCGAATTCGACGGGATCGGTGGTTAATTTTGATTAGCCGCGGATAGGGTTCCGCGGGCCCGAGGAGATCCTCTCGCCTCCGGACATCCTGTAATCTCCAGGGAGTCGGTGGGTGGGGCCCTTAGGTTTCTTTACCGGTAATTATCATGCACCGTGGCCACGGGAATCCGCCCCTCGCATCCGAAATGACCCGTTCGTCTAACATGGTGTCGCGTGCCGCGCCGTTCGCCAGCGTCAACACGTTTCACGTAATTTTTCCGGTGTGCTTTCGTCGAACCGCTCGTTATGGGTCATTGAATGCACGCCGCGGCTACGTGTCGATCGCCGATCACGTCACCGTGGCGATGACAATTAGGGGGGCGACTTGGGAATCGTGATCCGAGAAGTACCCACGCTTTGACAAACAGTCGACGACCAGACGCACACGCCTTTTGTCTCACATTAAAATCGGAGGGAAACGTTTCCTGCACGGTGTTCCGATTTTCCTAATCAAATTTTGTCTTTACACTTTATAAACACTAATGGAAAATTAAATGGAAATAGAAAATAGCTTATAAATAATTTTCAGAAGGAAAGAAAAATATTACTGATTCCTATTACTATTCCTTCTATTTAGTTATTTTTCTTTTCATACCTCTACCTTAGATTAGTTTTAGTGTGTCTTTAATCTTTATGTCTTCGGTTCAGATCTGAAAACAGATTTAATATAATAAACTATGTAACACTGCACTCCACAGTAATTTTTACAGTAATTTTTTATGGAATCGGATTGGAGGAACAGGAATGAATGAGTGGAGGACAAGGTCAGGATAATTCGCAGGATTTTCCCCACGATAATCATTGCAAAAAAGTTTCGGTGCCCCCCTCCCGAGCTAACGAAAGGAAATATTAAAACGATGCCAGGAAGTTAATGTGGTTATTCGTAGTCATCGCGCTTCGGCGCTACGGACCTCGCTCGTTTTTATGTAAATACGCCGGAGATGTGGGTGGCAAAGAATACTATTAAGAGCTGTATCTTCGTGAGAAATTTTCGTAATCGTGCGTGCATTCCCCGTTTCCACGGAGGCAGTCTCCCACATACCAATATCTACCGAAAAATTTCAAGGACCGGGTTTCACGCTCTTCCGAAAACTGTGTGGGAACTACCTGTTCTTCCGAAGTCAGCCTTATTAATGCTTCAGCAATCTCTTGGCTTGGTGATCATTGCATTTTTGCAAGCTCATAAAAAGATTACAAAATTTCACTGGATATAAAAAACACAGTACAATAGTAATCGGGAGATTTCCTGTTTCAAATGTTCCATTCTGGATATCATTTAATGGATTTGGACAGTTTTGATCTTCTCTTAGAGTATCTAGCAGATTGCTACCTCTGCTCTAAAGAGTCTAGGCAAATTTGATCTGTTTAACTAACTCCAACACTGTCTGCTCCAAATTTCATGAATTTTGCCAACGAGTTCAGGAACCACTTCCAGATTTTTCAAAGCCGGTCCTGAAGATCGCTTATAATGCTCGGGAAAACGCCGTGGGGCGTATCGCGATACGCCTAACAAGAAACCCGCTTTTACTTCGACACCTCTAGGACGCGTTCTAATTAGGATCACGCGTGTTCGCCTCTTCCACGGCCGAGTCTTGTCGGTAGTTCGTCCTTTCCGTATGGCGCTGAAGAGAAGAGAAGAGACGGCATAGAAAGAGAGAGAGAGAGAGAGAGAGTGAGGGGGTGGTGGGAGGGAGGGAGATAGGGGGTCTAGAGATACTCATCGTAAAGGCACCTAACACGGCCATGCCGAACTTGGAATTTCTCTCGTATAGTTCCGCATACATTAGGGACCCCCGGTGAAACTTGCAGGGTAGTTTGCCTCCTGGCGAAAGGAGCGAGGTCGTCGACGGCTGAGGCGCGCCGAGCTGAAGGACGAGCGCCGGGAGGGTGAGCCGAGGGTGTAAACCGCACAAAGTAATCTTACAGAATGTATATGCAAAGAGGTTCACCGGCAGAACGACGGGGGTAACGGGGGACGGGGGCACACAGCTTGCATGATCCCATCCGCGACAACACCGACAAGACACCCCCAGAGGCAAACTTACCTCATAGTTCGAGGACTCTTCGACCTCAGCGCGCAGCCATCGTTGTCTTTGCCATGGTTTTTCCGCTGTTCATTAAACTCTCTTCATTACGCAAAACGCTATCGATGAATACGTGCTCTGTAGGCTCGAAAAACTTCTGTCTGCGAGCGAAGATTGGGGTAAGTTGACGTGGGGTAGTTCTCATTCTAAGTATTGAAGGTTTAAATAATTGTTACCTTCACAAGGCACAACACCATTTTTATAATAGAGGAGAGGATAGGAATATGAGATCCCAAAGTTTTGATCGATGTACAATATTGATATTTTTAAGAATGGTTTTATATAACATATTATACCGACTGAAACAATTTTCCTTAGTGTCGTTCTTTCATTCACAAGCATTGTGTTACCGTACCAGAAAGTTTTTACGTGTGCTTCTAAAAGTGGAATTTACTGTGATTTATGTTGTTATATTCAAAGCAACAGAAGTGGTACTTACGATTTGAAAAATCTTTCAAAAGCTTGAGCAAATTTCAAGCAAAAAATGAAATAGTTTTCTGGTGAAATATGTAGAAAATTTCGAATTCGCGTTCCGGAAAAATTAGTTTCGACAGATCCAACGGTGTTGACATCGTCGTACCTGTTGCGAGACGCAGTTAGTGTCTTCTGGGAACGCTTAACACGCCCAGTATAATGCGAAGCGTTTATTAAGCGACGCGTGAAGGCGTTCAAATTGAATTCCCGCGTGCCGCCACTCTCGGCCGATGATTTGTCGGCGAACGAGATACGACGTGACAGTTCGTTCTATGATAATCAAACGGTGGACGATGTTTAATAACCGGTCCACGGTAATTATAGGTCGCGTCGGTACGGCTCGCCGGTCCAATAATTTATTGCCGTTATGATAATAAGACCGTCGAGAGATTGTCGATCGCGTTGATGCGCGACCCAATTTTCTTCGGCGTCGGACGGTTCCTCGTCTCTCTCTCTCTCTCTCTCTTTCTCTCTCTCTCGATGTTGTATGTACATACGCGATGCATCAATATAAAACAGGCTTGTCTACAAGAGTAGTTAGCACCTACTGTTCCCCCGTGTAGCAGTGCTAGATACGCCTAACAGGTCCGTCGACATTTATTCCGGCCTATTACGAGTTAATCTTGGACGCATACACACCGCGGGCATTATCATTTAAATTGGTGCCCGTTATACACGCGCATTAAATTTGTTTGCTTAACACTCGTGTCGGACCGCCCTCGCTTCCGCGGGGAATTCTTTATGTCTTCATGTTGGAAGCGTCTCGTCCGCTGATGGAGGAAGCGACAGGGAGAACGTGGTACGAACCTTTGTTCGCATAAAATGTTTCGTTCCGCTTCGGGAGCAATAGTTAATTTCGTTAAAGACGCTGCAACGGATTTATTGAGACAGAGGTAATTTAGTCACCGACGGCAGTAGATCAGATATCCCATTAAACGTAAACGACTTGCGAGAATATTGCATACGTGAATACGAAAACGTAAACAATAATTAGCGCAGCGTCTGCTCCACGGAAACATTATTTCATATTTCCAACTATCTTTTTGACAAGATTCAGATTTATTACTCGTGTAAAAGAAGAAGCAGGAATAATCATATAAGGACTATTATTATTCTCTTAACTTTTATCCATCGCTGAGTTTACAGGGTTTGTAGGTAGTTTTAAAAATTAGATGGGGCTTTCGAGTCAACTTTCTTAGAGGTTCTTAAAGCCGTTAGATGGTTTGGGGGATTTTAGATGATTAATAGGAGTTTCTAGGATCCGCAAACGTATTATTCAAAGGATTTTGAGGACTCTTGCAGAATTCATCCAAAAAACTTCATCGATAGTCTACTCAAAGACTTAGAAGATTCCAAAACTATTTTAATACCCTATGAGCCTACGAACCTTTCTAGGTCCTCGAAGGACCTCCTCGAGCCCTGAACCCTCAAGTACCAAGGGTCCAACCAAGGCTGAAGTCTCCCGGAGGGTCACCCATCGGACTCCAGGTGGTCTATGCGTTTTCGAGGGTCGCACACAGTCTCGTTGACTAGACTTTTTGGAACTATATATTTTTTTTTATTCGGCGAAACGCGCAACTTTGTCAGATACCGTGATTGTCAGGATTAATGTGGCCCCGCGGATCCACCGTGGAGCAAATCTATTTTTCCCCGAGTCGTGAGGCGCACCGAATAAATCAGATTACCGTGCGCTATTCAACCGTGAGCTACCTTCGTCCGCGGGAGTCCATCTCCCGTAGTGACAGAGAGTGTCGAAAACTGATTGCGTCTGTCACGATAGCGAACGAGGCGTCCACCCTTCCGGGTCGCGTTCGTTCTCGGTGGTCCTCGGCGCTGCTCGTGGGATTCAGAAAGTTTTACCGCGTTGCTGACGATCCACGTGACGGGCGTGCCTGAACAACCCGGACAAACTATAATGCACTCAACGGGCCGTGTATCGCACCGACTATGTAAGAATGTTGCTTTTCTGCATGGTTGCACGCGTGGCGTTCCTGCGCCGCCCGTAGCCATCGAATTTGGTATTCTAACTATAACACTGCATCGCGATGTTCCGTTGCGCTCCGTTTTCCGAAACCATCGGCAATTACAACTAATTTTAGTATGTCCTTTTTAATGTTGCTCGAGTTATAAAGTATTCAAAAACTGCCTAGAGGTAATAGATTAAATACAAACGCAAATAAATGATATTGAACTGTGGCTTTCTTTCGTGGAAGAGTATATCATAATCATACGTCTTCGAGTAAATGGGTTAAAAGGTTGTGGAAATCAGCCGGTTACGAGCGTAAAAATGAGATTGAATGAAGTTAGAATTCGATTGGAGTATGCGAAAGATATTGAGAGGTGTCAGCTCGTCGGTCACGGTTGATAATTGCGCGTCTTTGCGACCGCGTCTGATCCCGGAGACACATTGTAAATTCGTTAGAAAGTTTCGAGTCACCTTACCTCTCGGTCAGGAGTGGCCGAACAAATGGTTGTCAGTGGATCGAAGGGAGGCGTAGTTCTTACACGACATTAGCCGCAGATAAAGCCAGATACTGTCTCCGATCCTGAAACGCACGGCAGGAGCGTAGGTATCTTCTTACTGATCGACCGGATGAAACCGGGGAATGACCGATCGAGCGATGGCATTCCTTTCTGCTTGGAAGGCAGAACATGGATGAAGACGCGTAATTTGTTATCGGCACTGTAAAATGCATTCCAACCGGGCTCTCTCTCGCCGGCGGAGAGAAACAAAGCAAGAAAGAAAGGAAGAAAGAAAGACAGAGGGGAAAGACGGAGATACAGAAAAGAGGGGACACAGAAGATCGTTGCGGAAGATCGTCGCGAATACCGAAACGGCATGAATAATTTTTCCAAGCGCGTACACCTAGGAATATTCATAATATTTTATCTAGCCCATCGATCATACGTGTAGTATCAGCGAGCGCTATTAGCGGGACGTTGATACGGACCTCTCAAATTGAATATATGAAAATTAATAAGCATCCGGTTCCGTTCGTGTACGTCCTGTTTACTATAAATTATCCGCGAACATCGTATAATTATTTCGCAACGCGGTTCTGTGCCGCCTACGAACCGTTCACTCGATCGCTGACGAACGCGGACCACCAAGAATCGAATTAGACTTCTATACTATCCGACAAGTGCATTCATCAGTTTCGAGAGCTACAAACTCTTACGTTCCAGCACAATTCGTACGGCTCTATTATTCTTCCTTAAATAACGTAGCTCTCACTTGTCAATTTTTCATGTTTGATGAAAGATCTGTGTTCTTCGACAGGATGAATCGAAATAACCGTTACAATTACTAGACATTGTACGCGTGCAATATACATACGACACTGGAGAGTATGTCGACTCTTCTTAATCTGTGAAAATGAAAAATACCTTGGCATCGATGAAGAAGAGCGTATAATGAAATTCCTGTGATTGTGTGCAGATGTGCAGTGTCGTTTCTAAGGATTTTGCAGGAATGGCAGCGCGTTGACGCGAGTGGTACCGCGAAGCACCATCAGGCGAGTGAAACGACCGTCGATCCGGAAGAAGCGTATCCTCGACGAGCTAATAACGTCTCTTTCACGGTTCCCATAGGGTAACCGATAGCGGGGTCGATGCTTTCACTGATCGCTCTTTCGATTTCACGGGGTCCAACATTCCGTGGCTATTCGCCGGGGCCGATACAACGGCGATATCGTTCGATGCGAATCTGCGGGTCCGTCGCGGGGATAATCTTCCGTTAAACGGTCGTGCGTCGGTGTCGGTGAGGGCCTAAGTCCGTACTTTATGCTAGACGGTGGTACCGGTAAGCCAGGAGTGTTCCTTATCAGGGATCTGAGTCGCGCAGTGAGCGGCTATTTGTATTCATAAGTCCGCGGGAGGCCGGCGCTCGCCTCCCCCTGTGCCCTCCCGGGACCCCTGGGCCCCGTGGACGTCCTGGGCCCGTCCTAGCTTCCACGGGGCCCTGTTCCCCAGGGATACGGGGCCCTGACAATCCTCTCTTTCTCTCTGTCTCGGGCCTCGCAACGAAGAAAATGGAAGACTCCGCGGAGGGAGCAGAGGGCCACGTCATTCAACCGAAGGCGCCCTTCCTCTCTCGCGGACATCTTGGAACGGTGATTTCGAGCCTCGGTGTGTGGATAAGGGTCCTATGTATGCCGCGTGTCGGAGAATGTGACCAGTCATCGAGTTATTTAATTTTTCGAGGCACCCCCGTCGCGCGTGTTTGCTCAGCCCCGCTGTGAGCACAAATTACCTCGCGACCGAATCACCTCCAGCGAAATATTCGGTCCTCGTACCAGCCCTGCTCCTCCCCACGTGGCCGCTGCCAATGGCGAACTGCCATTCATGTCGATCACACTTCGGACACGGGAGACACCGCTACGACCTACGCTCGCGACTCTAGAGCGAGCTGCGAACATTTTTCGCGTCTCAATTTCAGCGAATATGGTATTTAGCAACTGCAATCTAATCACGTGTATAAAAGAAATATTGAATGCTGGATAGTTCTAGTAGTAAAAGTATCTTCAGGGATTAGGGTTTACAAGGAATCGAAGCGTATTAGGACGTCATTCGACGCGGGCCTGTAATAACGAAGGAAACGGTTTGTCCGGCGATTGGTCCACTGTTTTCTTAATTAGCCACGGGCGTCCTGTGCACACAAGGCTCCCGGGGTTCATTCCCCGCAATCGTGGGGGTGTTGCAGCACCACCTGACCCCCTTACGTTCGGACGACACGAGACCAAAACGGACATGGCCGCGTCCCCCGACGTGGTCTAGGTGCGTATATATACGGTCAGCCCACCTCGCTATCTATATGCTAATCCATTGAGATGGTACCCGCAGATTACACCTCGGAATTAGCCCAGAGACTGGGGTATCAGGGCCGCACAGACAGCCCGGCCTGCGCCTATACGTACCTTTATCCCACCTTATACACGTAACCTGTCCCGTCGAAGCGCCCTTCTCTCGCCCTGCACTTACAACCACCGTGTACATATATATATATATATGTGTGTGTGTGTGTGTGTGTGTGTGTGTGTGTGTGTAGACTTACGATACGTACACCGACAAAAACACCCACCGATCGGCGCACACCCACACAGGTGCGTGTACCTGGTGGAACCGCGTTTGTCGTAGGACCACGATGACTCGGCAATTCCAGTTCGTTAGCCCGTATTAATAACGTTAAAGACGACGCGATAAACTCGTTAGGAGACGAAACCGCGCGGGGGATGCTTAAGCCGCGTCCAAAAGTGCCGACCTTCATTTTTCTGTCGCGTTCGCCGGCCGTAGTAGGGCCCGATCTGTGAATGAAAGGGATCCCACGTGTTCAGGCGCCTTCGCAGTTGTTCAATATTCCTCGACGTTCTCATTCATTCATCTAATTCTCATTCGTTGGATTGAGATGTGTCTGTAATTATTTTTATCCTAGGGAACTCTATAGACGAACAAGCCTTTTTCTTACTCTAGTTTTTCTTCCTCTAGTCATTTTTGATGGTTTATTGTGGCTGGAAGACTATGTCTACACTGTAGGATAGACTTTGGTACTAGAAAAATAGTGTTTTATTTCTGACACTTTGCCAGAAAACTTTCGAAGTCTCATATGATATAACAACGATTTTTTACATTCAAAGCATCTAAATATGGGAATAAAAAGGAAACTGGCAGATCGTCAACCCTGAAAATCGATGAGATAAAACAGCATCCAGTTGGGATATCTTGGAAAAAAAATGGTGATCGAAAGGTACAGATGTTTGGAAGGAAGTCGGCTAGAAAATGAAGGATCGCAGGTCTTGGAAAGTTGTCACGAGGCGGAATAATGGTAGCAGGATGGTTACAGCTGGCAGGACCTTTATCCGGCCATTATCCGGTCGATTGTCATTGTGGACGGTCCTCGAAACAGTGACATAGCCGGCGGGGCAATCGACCGACGACAGTCGTACGATGGCTGTGTGCTCGAGTACCATGGTAAATTTATTAGTCGACGGGAATATGATCGCGCGACGCGTATTGCGGGACCGAGGTACACCGAGGAACACGATAGGTACGTACGAATATAATCCTGTCAACGGAGGTTGGCCGGGGGTTGGGTGAAGCCAGCAGCGTCGATGCTCCATGTTCTCCATCCGAACCAAATTCGACGTGCCGTCCGCGAAAATACGAGCTGCCGGTTATGAATTACTCACGCCGACCAACGCCGGCTCAGCTAATAATCGTCTCTATGCGGGAATTTCTCCGGCGTTGTGTAATCGTTCGATGCTCGACTTGTCGAACGCGACCCCGAACCCACCCTCCCGCCATCTATTCCTATTTCAACGTGAAAAACTGCTTCCGAGCGAACCTGTGTCGCCCCGTTTATTGGCTTGTAGAGTTTCGTCCTCGATCAAATTGCCATTTTCCGGGTTTCAATCGTTAAAACGCAAATAGTCGTTCTTCAGAAACCAGCGGATTCTTTTCGGTGGAAAATCATCAGGTCTGAATTCTTTGACGCACAGTTGTCCAAGGAAAATCGCTAAAAAATCGTGGGATCGTTGGGGCAGCTTTCTCGTTTCCACATGGAACCATGAAGTGTTTAGGCCAGTTTTGGGGTCCAGCCAAAGGGTTGTCCTCAGATGGGTTGTCTGGTTGGTCATCGGAGTTTCTGCCATTCCGCGCGTTCATTTCTGTGGAGCGGGACGGGTCCGGCCGCGGTTTCGTCGTGCTCCGGGCTAAACCTTGGATTATGATCCCCGACGATAGCGGCCGATGGAAATGGCGTTAGGTAGGTGGGCGCGGAGCTAGGTAGGCATTATGGTGGTCGTTGGGAGGCGTCGCCGAACCGAACGCTGAATCACCCAGCGAGAGTTTTCCTGTCAGCGGCAGTACGGCCGCCCGCCATCCGACGAAGCCCCGTGGAATTGCCTCGCACGGCCACGAAATGAATGCGCGAACGCCCATTAGGGGAATAAATCAGGGCCAACGTTATCCGCAGCGTCGCATAATCGATCTCGCGCGCGCGCGAACGGCCGCCGCTAATCCGGGCCTAATCGTTCGCTCTCTATGCGCTCGGCCCGAGGAAAAGTTCCTCTTCCTTAACGATGCTCGTTAGAGAAACGCCGCGCCGAGAACTTTGACGTCCAACGGTCTACGATCCTGATCTACAGTCCTGAGAGAGTCTACCGGAGGAAGTGGGTAGAGATTATGGAGATCGTTGATCACTATCAAGGGTATTGGTAACGCTTCGAGGCTCGAGAGCTCAATTTAGAAACGGATTCTTTATTTCGTTCTAACCTCTTCTTCGTCTCTTCCTGTAAGGCTCTTCACAGTGATCGCAGAATAAGACTGTAGGATAAACAAATCAGTGATACATGCGAGTAATTAGCCGGAGCGAAGACGGATCGATTTGTAACCTGTTATTTAAACAGTCGCAGTGGCAGAAACGTTTTTAGTAAATCTACCCTTGAGGATAAACGCCTGCGCAACGCACTGACTCGATAGCATATTCTTCATATTTTAGAGCTTACTTAAGAAGTCTATACGATCCACAGATTAGACTAACATTTCGGTAAACTCGAAGACGCTCGGCAATTCCGTATCAGCGTGCGAAAAAATCTTATTAGACAAAGTGGCGCGATAAATCGGCGTGGCCAGATGGCAAATACAGCGGGGCTAATCCACGGTCTCCGATAATACCCTAAACTGTCGGTAATCTTTTAAGTGGTTTCCGCAAACAGGCCGGTATATTAATAGTCGAGCGCTAGCCGGACATTAACGGCCGCATTAAATAGATATCCAGCTTTAATTCGTGAAATCGATCCTCCTTCCTCTCCGCCCTGGCCTCTCCTCGACCGTCGGGGATAGCTTTGCGCCGGCCGCGGATAAATTCGAGGGTGCGGCGAGTCGCGAAAATGTTTGGTTAGCATTCGGCTTATTGGCCGGCGAATGTTCCTGCTCTGTTAGGCATGTATGGATGGCCCCCAGGTTATAATAAAGCTAATTCTGCGGTGCTCTTGAGGCAGCTCGTGCCGCAACATGTTTCGCTCTCCTCCCTCCCCTCGTTCCCGCCCCCGCAACCCCTTCTCGTTCCCCGAAACTCGTCGACGGTTCCTTTCGCCGTTTCGCCGATAACCAACCCTCCTCTCGTCTCCCGACTCCGTTTCTCTCTCCTTCCTGCAACAACCGAATATATTTATACACCCCCTGCGGAGGGTAGCGTCCGTTTATTAAAACGTTTCCACCCCGTACAACGAGCGCGCTTTCCCACCCACGTAACCCGGTTACGCGTTCTGTCCATTGTCCCGGGAAAAGAGCCAGCACGTGCGCGTCAGCCTCGAGTGTCCGCGTGCTCTCACTCGGCCACGAATCAACCGCGCATAATTTAATTAGTAGAGCGAACAATCGATGTACCACGACCTCTCGATAATAACAACCTCGAAGTTTCGCCGTGACTCGCTCGGGCGCCGTCTTTCTTTCTCAGTTCGTTCGAAAGGGTAAGATAATAGGGGGTGAAAGTTCGGCCGGAATCATCCTCCCGAGAACGATGTCGGCCTGGAAGTTTTAAGTGCGTGTCTGGGTTCTTCGGAGTTTGCGACCTCTTGCTCGCGGAGTCAACTATTTTGTTTCCCGGATTTCCATTTTCCTAAAAATTGCCAGAGCTGGATGTTACTTCAGAAATGGTTAGAGGAAGAGTGAGAACGGTTCTTTTGATTCTGGACAACCGAACTGTCATGCGTGGAAACGTTTTTACAAAATTACATTTTCAGAAAACTGTAAATAGACGTTTGAATAGGAACCGTGAGAATTCTGGTTCTTTTTCGCGCTTATCGCACCTGTCCCGCGAATCAGATGATTGGTATTTTCCCGCGGAAGGTATCAACGGCGCATGAACTCCCGTTGACCCTAATCGTAACGGTTGTGCGAGTAACGAGGACGAGCAAAAAGAAATCGGCTGGAAGATAATATCTGAGGGGCGTGCACGCGCAGCGTGAAGTCCCGATGCTCGGCGAAATTCATGGAACGACCTGTACAGCTCTGACAGGCACCGTGTTACGATCGATTGAACGAACGAACAGTTCGGGCCGAGGGGCTCGCCGACGACGCCGTTGCATTAATTAATTCCCGGTGATCTCAATTAAAATATTAATTACGGCGAAACAATGACCCGCTGACGGGATCAGGCGCCGATGAGGATCGGGACGACCCGTCGTCTACTCTCTGTTCCACGATCTTCCCCCCCCCCCCCTCTCTCTCTCTCTCTCTCCATCTCTCTTTCCCTCTCTATCTGTCCGCCTCCGATTCGATCGTAGTATAGCCATCGTTGCGATGCTATTACGATTACCCTCCTTCTAGAAGCTTATCTGATAACCGGGCCATTATGGTCGGCCCGGCTTCAACGTTTTGTGGACCCCGTTTTCATGATCGTTCACGGGCTCGTCGCGCCCGCGGAACTGGATTCGCAAACCATTTGCATACTTCTCCGGCGAGCCACGGGAAAACAAGTGTCGCATCGGCTTCGAATCGCTTCAACATCAACCGAACCCGCCGGTGACACGAGGATTTTAATGCGACGGGCCCCGAGGACCGTTCGCAAATGTTAACGCTTATCGAGATTCGAGGCGACGTGTACACCGTGTTTACTACTCCTCGCGACAGGCTTTTTGCCAGCGAATCGGACGAGATGCTCGCGGAATCGTTAGGGGAATTATTTGCCGACATTTCATCCGGTCGTCAAGCCCTTGTTACATTCAACCCTCGCACGGCCGACCATTCTTACAACTATACGATCGACGATGCTCAGGTGCTTTCACAGTTTTATTCCTCCATTTTTCAAAACTCGTTTCGTGGGCACTTTTTGTAGATTTTTCTCTCTGTTGTTCCTACTGTAATTCGTTTAACTGAATCGTCTCTGGTACTGTGGCTCCCAAAAGTAATTATTGTATTAATGGAACACTCATATTTTCTGTTCAGTTTAGATAATCGATAATTTAAAAAATAATCTGCGTTCCATACATTCTTAAAAATGCAAGTGTTATGAAATTCTTTTTGGAATCAACCAGCTGCAACGAAGCATCTAGAGGTCAGAAAATGAAACGTCCTTTGACTCTGGAGTTAGAATAGCTTCGAGCGCAAAGAGTCAACTTTTTCGCACACTTGTCGTCATTGTCGATCGTCGATCGTCGATCGTCGTGGCTGTTCGAGAGGCTTTAAGAACTCTTCGGATAAGAGTCTGCGTATAAATATTGTGACCATCGCGTTCCACTGGCAGTCGGCCGCAGATGATCAGAAGGCGGCCGAGCACATCCGCTTTCGTCGGGCTCGCTCGAAAACAGAGCAAAACCGAATCTGTTTGCGGTTAGGTGCGCGGCGGTTATTGTTCAGCCGGCCAGGCAATAACAACCGCTTATTGAAAGTACGATTGTCGAATCACTGATGGCGGATAACGCGCGCCCGGGGACGCACATAATGAAGACTATCCCCCGTGTCGGTGTGTATCGACGCGTTCCGACGAGGCCACGGACGTCTCTCGCTGCGAGAGAGTGGCCGTAGCACACGAAAGCTGGGAACATACCTCGATGCACCACCTGACGCGACGGGGGGGCCAGTAGTTCTCATCGGGTAGCCTATTCGATTCGCTCGGGGGTGGAAAATATTCAGCAAAACGGCAAACTCTCGTTCCCGGACCAGGTGGATCAAATTTTGACCCTGCAACGGCATCCCGAGGTTTCAATGCTAGACTTAAATTCTTTCAATATTTCCACTGTTTTAAATTTCCCCACCCCGTTTGCGTCATAAATCAGTCTACATCAGTCTACTGATCTTCATTAGTGTACGCATGACTCTAATCGAATTTTAGCGTGCAGCTTAAATTAATTAAGGGCATTTTAGTAAATTTTTAGTAATATCCCAACGCGACACGTCGCAGTCGAATCAGGACCTCATTTCCGAATTGAAATCGAGGCGGTCGCGAAGAATCTAAGCTGGCAGGACCTCGTCCGCAGGAATCACGATTTCACTTAAGGACACGCGAGGTGGTGTCGATCGATAGAGATATATCGAAGCCAGCTAATGATGACTCGGCCGGATTCGATGCTCGCATCCTTCTTCGGCCCACTCGCCTCGCCCCGTTCCAAGTAATTTACGAGGAGTCACGATTGATTCGGGTACGAGTGTCGATGTGAGCACCTCGAACGGACGATGCAGCCGTGACGAGTGAAAATACAAACAGTTTAACAGGGATGAGTAGTCGTTTAACGTTCTTGGGATCAGCCGCTCCTCACCACCTCCACCCTTCGCGCTCGATTCTTTTTCTTTTCAACTTCTCTGTCCGGCTCTCTTCCTACCACAGCGCGCGAAATAAGCTACGGGATAAGGACGAGCGCTGCCGGAAACGGGCCGAATGCAGCATTAGACTCGTTTGAGTTATTGATCGAAATATTGTTTCTTCCAGTGAGCGATGACTGCGTTTCTGAACGCTGCGCTGTGCTGCGATCGACGCTTGCCGGTATTTTTATTGCACTTGGTATTCTTTTCCGGATATTAGGGCAGTACAGATAAAAATGCAATTTCGTATAAACTTGGCACGAGGTAGTAGACTTGTAGAAGTGCCAAAAAGTAATTGTGAGGTTCCAGGAACCACAACTACGGCACGAGCAATAGACGTTTTTTGAGTCAATAATTCCGAAATAAAAGACGTCAGGTTTTGATGAGACTAGAGCAGTGTCTCACGATACAATCTGTCTAAGTTGGCCTGGAGGCGAAAGGTTAGTTTGACGAGAACAAAATTTCTAGAGTCCGCTTGGAGAGGCCTTGCCAAACACCGGGCCGGACAAAGTCCGTTCGATCGAGGCCCATCGTAGGAGGAGATCCTGGGCCCGGTGGTGGTCGGGCGAGGGGTTGCGTAAGTTGGTCCAGCCCTCCCGGGGTGTTGCGTCAGAGAATCAATTATTGGATCCGTATATCAATCTGATGACCGTGGCGCGTTCGTGGTACGCGGCCTCCCGCTGCTTTTACGCATTTTCTTCCCCCCTCGTGTGCCCGGGGGCTCTCTTCGCCGCGAGCACGCGGCGTAAAAGGGACGGAGATAGTTCTCCGGTTATGGTTGTGGGCCATATAGAGCGGGGCCCGATCTCGCGCGGACGACCGGTTCTCTCTGTTGGTTCGACAAGACGTTCCACGGGCGTACGTCGCGCGTGACGTAGCGCGCCACGTTGATTTTTCGAGCGACCGGCTGAGTGACTGACTTTCTTCTTTTCCCCGCAGGGTGCCGACGAGGATGACAGCGCTTCCGTTGCCTCGGTAAGTTCATCATCGTCATCGTCGTTCCGCCGTGGACCGTGATTATCGCGCGAGCGCACGCTCCGCTTCGAATCGCAGATAATTGTCCGGCCCACGATGCCCCGGACGGATAAAACCACGCGATCGAGTATCGAGATCTTAATTAAAATTTTCGCCGATCTCTCCGATCTAGACGTGATCAGCACGAGGTGTTCGGCTACGCGCGGTGTGCATTTACCTGGTGACTTTGCGACGGGGTTCCCAATCTGTTGCAAACGACACCTGGCGTGACGGAGATCTGTTAAAAAATATTTGAAGGATTAGATGGATTTGAAGGATTAAAATATTTCAGTTTAGTTGCTCGTACGGTGGTCAATATTTTGTAAACATAGCCAGAATCGTGACTAATGATTTTCGTTGCATTTTATTCTGTCGGTTCACCCCTCGATGTACTCACTATACGTAGTCGAACATCCTGTATACACGCCGAGGCAATAACTTTTACCATTTCGACATTGTTTCTACTGATAGAAAAAGCTTCAGCTTCACGTAGAAAAATAGAGACCATCTCGAAATTTTTGTCTATGCAAAATAGTATTTCTAATTGCACTATTACCTTCTATGTCATGCAACTTTTTGATATAGATTTATGTATGAAAATTTTCCGTATTATCACCGATAACGGAAAGAGGGTAAATAATTTGATTGCCTCACCCGGTAAATTCTTCTGTCCGTTCGTCGCATCGGTTCGGTAACCGGCACGGCGAGTAACCCCCGTTAATTGCGGCAATTATTGGTTTGGGAATCAGCAACTGGACGGGAAGTCGCGGGAATGGCTGGTGAGGGCAGCGCAGGGGGATTACCAGGCGTTGGCGAAGCTGGCAGGGGAGGAGCCGCGCCTAACCGGGCTCAAGGTGAGTCTAATTACGATCTTTAATTTTTCTTGATCTGTTTTTTTCGGCAGGCCCCAAACGGGGCGATGTATCTCGCCGTCTCGGGACGCGCACACGCGCGCTCGGGTAAAAATAAGAGGAAAGAGAGACGAGAGAGAGAGAGAGAGAGAGAGAGAGAGCAAGTCACGATAACAGAGAGCCTGAACCGCACGACGGTATCGCTCGTAAATTTCTTTCGACTTGAAATAATTACCGGTCGAATCGCGTGGCCCGGCTAAAAAATTGTGGATTCGCGCGCGACTCGTCGCCCCGTTATCGTTTTCCACGCACACAGACCGCGGTGCATGGCGGGAACGGATCTCATTGAGTTACGGCCCCGCCGCCTCCGGTGATAATGACAAAGGTGGCGGGCCAGAGGTTCGGAAATATAATTACGGTGTGGCTTACCGTAGGCCTGGGATCAGGGCCGTTATTACACGCACGGCGGAACTTAACACCTGCGGCGTTGTAAATTCGCCGTTTTCGCGCGCCACCATTGACAGGTCAATAAATCTAAGAGCCCCCGTGGCAATCAGGCGGCCGGTGTACACCAAACCGCCAATATGTGGAGCGGATCACCAGTTGTCCGATACCCGACCAGTTTAAGGATTATTCACACTATTGATATTCGTTGTTATGCGTGTAAGGGCCGCCGCCCCCGGACCGACATCGAGAACCGACCCCGAGAGAGATTTCCTGCCGCGCTCGAATCAATTAGTCTTTCTAAACTGGGGCTTAGCGACGATTCCCGATCCCGGTAACTTCTTCGCTCTTCTCTTTCGTGAAACAACGCGCTTTAAATTTTTATCCTTCGCGAGAAAGAGTCAAAAGTCGAAAAAAGTCAGATTGAGCAGTTGCTACGCCAGTAAACTCTACCGTTCCTTTTTTTAGTCCTTTTATGGGAAGTATTTTACATATTTATAGAAACAAAAGCTTGAAAATTGAGGTTTCAAGTCCAAGTGTCAATGGTACATTATGTGAAAAGTTCTGCGGTGGTGCAATATTGTAAGCTGTTCCACTCGGCTGGTCTACTTGGAGCATCTCCAACATTTTTACTAGGTCATAATCCTCTCTCTACAAGAGCCCAAAATTTTACGCGACGATTTTATCTCAAAAAGTTCCCATTGATCTGAGAATGACTATGCTTTTATTTATTCATTGTTACTTGGTACTTGTGTAGAAGGAATATTTAAAATAAACTAGGAATAGACTGCGGATTTTGATGCAAAATAAAAATTGTCTGCATGAAATTACAAGAAAGGGAAATTCCATAATAATCTTTCGTAAAATTCTTCTCGTGATAATTTTAGTGGCTTGCACATAACGTACCAGTAATATTAAATTCTGTAAAGTAACAACTAGTATACTACCACTGTTCAAAAGCTTGTTAAAATCGAAGTCCGGGTCTTTTTCTTGCCAGTCGTGCGACCAAAAGTTGCCTGATGCGAACGGGGTTTAAGGTGATCGAATGATAGCAGCTCCGCGATGAAAACGCATCGAGCGATCATCGCGGTATTAGTTTGAGGGGTTGTAGGGGATGAAGTGGAAAAAGCGTCGGCCGCGAACGACATCGCGGTGGTTGTTAGCACGCATCGTTTCCCGACCGAACAGTTTGACCCGGCCTTAACGGCCGTTCGCGGAGAACGTCGATGGAAAAGGTGGTGGAGGAAGGAAGGAAGGAAGGAAGGAAGCAGGGTATGGAAAGCGGTTGGGAGGAAGGGCGTAGAAGGGAATAGAGATGGGAAGGGTTTGTTCGGGAGGGAGGGATGCAGCACAGTGGCTGGAGGTGGCGGTCTGTGAAAGGGGGATGGAGGCGGCTCAACCGCACAGGGGCTGCGTGCTGAATTCATTCCGCTGGACAAGGTTGCCCCACACCCGGCTCCAGGCCACGTCGGCCTCATCCCTTGGGATAAATTGGCCGAACCCGCGTGTTTGCGGATAACATCGCCGCGATATACGCTCGCCTATGGCCGCACTGCTCCGCGCTGCTCTCTCCGCGCCGCGCCGCTCCGCTACCAACGTAACCATACACGGCCTCGTTTTTGCAACGAGAGACTCGCGCTTCGTGGAAATTGGCAACGAACTTCGCTCCGTTGTCTTTTTCCAGTCTGCTCTCTCCCAGCGCAGAGGCGTCCTACACGCGCCGTCTATCACGCGGACCGGTTTGCGCTCGCGTTCCCCCGCGAGATACGCCCGCGGGAAAATGTTTTTCCACGGCGCGCCGCGCGGCTCGCTGTTTTATTTCCGCGCGCACACCCTCCGGCCTTGTAGTCCTTTTAGTCTTCTGAAATTTGTTTCTTCCGCGATGCGCGCCCGGAACATCCTTCCGCGGAATTGATTCGACGCCGCTCCGCTCTGTTTTGCGGATCCCCGTCTCGAGAATCCGAGTGTTGGACACCTGGAGAGATTCCTGATCCTCTTTGCGTACGTTCTGCTTCTTTTTTTGAACCTCGTCGTTGGTTCACCCCGATACCTTATAGCACCTCGAGCATTATTTTCAGAGCTGAAATCCAACGTGCATATTTCATTCGTTTGAAATTCCAATAGCGAGCGTCCGATACAGTAGATGGGAATCTTCGAGTGTCTAACAAAAAGTGCAAAACCATCAAAGGTGTCTTCTTCGTACTCGTTATCCCGCCAATCATTCTGGGGCTCGTTAATGCGAAAATTCGGTGTCGTTGATACCGGAGGGGTGTAACGCTGCCAGCAGAGCCTTCGACACATGGGATATATATATGTATACACATATATATATATATTAATCCATCGATGAATATGCAACGGTCAGGCCGCGAGAATGCGAGGGGCACGGGGCGCAGGAGACAAAGTGAAGCAAACGACGGGGCGATGTCGCCGGGGAAGGGGACGGGGCAGCTCGGTAGGCATTCCAATTATTCCCCCAGTAATTAAATCAACACGGAAGCTAATCAACGTGACTCCCACTCGCATGCCCTCTCTCTCTCCTCCTCTTCCCCCTGCTCCCTCAGCACCCCCCCCCCCCTTTTCCGTTGAATTTTTGCTCGGATAAATAAATCGGCCGATTACCCGATGAACGAACGGAAAATCGTATTTCACGGTCGATCGAGGCGAAGATGTCCACTGAATAATTGAAACAAATTCATTATGTCCCTCGATCGTTCCAACGGCAGCGTAAACTGCAACGGGGGGCTGAAAGCGTCCCGGATATATTTGTTAACTCATTTGCATCGGGACGAGCTTCGAAAATTATGCCCGTGTCAACGAGGCTTTTTTGCTTTAATAGAGTGCTGCAGAGACAAATGGTTTTTGCGACTGGTTCTGCTGTAGAGAGTGAACGGTAAAATACCAAGCTGGGGATTTTCAGTATTTGCGACAAACTGTGATACTTTCACTCTAAATTAATTACGGATTTTATCCACTTTTGGCAAAAATTAGTAAACGAAATTTTCACCTTCCGCGTGCAACCCTATCTCATTCTAATTTCTACAAAATTAATTTCCTTGACCCCTGACGATACCAAACGAATTTTTCTTTCAGTCCAATTTATGTAAATGAATTTCTAAAATTAAAAAGCCTGTGGACTCTCCACCTTGTCGGCCTAATTAGCGATTTCTGGCACGCCATTAGTCTCGCAGTTTTATATTATTGTTTAGATGGATCCCGGTCGGCAGTCGCTCCGCGTACCTTCCCCTTTCTCGCGGATGGTTTACGAGCCCGTATTAAAGAGCCGTTCACAGGCTCGCACACACATACACATACGCGCGCGATCTACGTGATCGGTGCCCGAACGTCGTTGGACGGCCATTGTATTCGCCGGGTCAGGTGTACATCGTCGCCGGGGTGCCGTGTGCCCATTATACTTTATTAACGGACGCGTCTGGCATCGCGATAGATTCGACTGTTCGATCCGCGCGTCCTCTCGGAAACGCGGGACGGCTGCTCTGACGTGGCCGCTTCTCTTCAATCCCGGCGCCATTATACTCCTTTCCCTGGAATCGCTCGGATCCTTTTTCGTCCATCCGACAGGTGCTACTGGTCTCCGGTTAAATACCGTATCGATTTCCGACGAGTTTCTAGAATCCGTTTCTTATCAGCCTCGATGCGGCGAACGGTTTACGAGAGTGTTCGAACCCTTCAATTCGTAATCCCTGATGTTCAAGGTGTGTTTCTTTCTGGGTTGATAGTTGAAGTGGCGGTCTCTGACATCCGGTGTTTAAAAATATTCGATACTTGTATCATTTTGGATAGCAGGTCCTGCAGCTCCTCAAAATCATTTCAGTAAATTTATTTCTGTGTTTAAAAATCGCTAAAAATTTCTAAAGTAATCTCGAGTAGCGTTTAAAGTAGTTCTCGGTAGATCTATCCTCTACCTAGAGAATGTAGCGCACAGAATACGGTTAAGATTCCGTAGCGAGACTGATCCGTGATGATCAATGCATATTTATCATTTTAATAGGCATGTATATCTTTCAATTTGTCTAACAAGACATTTGGCAAATTGTTCTAGCAATACAATATTAAATTATAAGCGCATGTCCATCAAGATGTATGTACTCTGAACGTTTATTCATGTCAGCAAGAAAATCTCGGTTGCAAATGCAGCAAATCCACGAGCATTCCAAGATTTGATTAATTCCAGAAGTGAAGAATGTTTTACAGTCATGAATAACCTTGTAACTTGATGGATAAAATATCACAGACTGCTGTAAATATTATACTTAGATTTTACATCGTTTCTGGGGTCAAACGTTCTTTCGTGTCATGAATAATCTTGTAGCATGATCGATAAAATAAATAGACTGCATATGATGCGGCTCGTGTTGATATATGTATTTCCTCGGGACACCGTGTGCGAGCATTCGTTCTATTTCGGTGTCGAGATAATTATGCAATGATTGTACCATAAGTAGGTCCGCTAATGATAGAGGATATGTTAATTCGAGGAAGAGCAGAGGTTTTAGTAGAGCATTAGCGTTTATCTGATTCCGGGTGCGCGGATTGTGGTAGGCTTGTCGACGTTAAACGTTTTCTGCTTCGAGAAGCAGGTGTGTCTGTTCCAGACTATATTCTTCTTTGTGCTGTTACCCAGCCAATTTATTGCTTATGGTCGCTTTCTCTTGTATCGACGAGTCTTACGGTCGGCCGGCGATATTTCCAGTTGAGTGACGAGTGCACGCAGCTTAATGTCAATAATATTAACGGTTATTTAATATACCTCATAAAAGTGGTTTGGTCGCGTATAGAAAGAAGGAAAACGATGTCAAGAGTACGACTGGCTGGAATAGCGTACGCTAATTAAATTTACTACTACGATAAAAAACGTGACATGCAGCTAATCTGGTAAAGTAAGGCAAAAATCTGGGAATAATTTATGTAAAACTAAAGCACGCACCAAAATTCTCAGCAACACGAGAGGGCATCTCAAACCATAAGTAAATAGACTACAGATTTTAAAAATCTTTAAAAATGTGATCTATAAAAATATGAGTGTGGGTGTGTGATAAATGTAAGGAGATGGTTAAGTTTCACCATCGAAATTAGAGTCAACGAGGGGCGGGGCTGGTTGAAAAGGGTTGATAGAAGTTTTTGCGGGTTCCCTTGGCAAACAGCCCCGTGGATCGTCGGCGCAGCCGCAACAGCACGCGAGAGGAATCTGCAGGCAGCAAGATATCAAGAAGGGAAAGCTGTTAGCAGGTTGATCATGGCGTTATATATTGGCCGGTGGCGAGAGCGCAGCTTCACCGTGCGCGTCCGTGTATTTATCAGCGGGTATCGGTTGGTTTAATAACGCCAGGCAATCAGAAGGTGTTCCCTCCTACCTACTTCTGCATTCGCCGCCCCCTTCGCCTCCCCCCAACCCCCTCAAAAGTTCCTCGTCGGCGCTCGTCGATAAATAATAACCATTTGTATCGGATTCTAATTACTCGCTCTAAGCAAACAAATAAAGGCGAGGCCGAGGGGCGAGGTGAGGGCCCCGCGAGGGTCAGCCTTAATGTTATGGTGGCTGCGGGCTGATTTAAGGAGTGTGGGACCGCCCACCTCGAAGATGCATCTCCGGGTCGGGCATCGGTCCACCTGTTATGAGTGTTTCAACGCCACCGTGCCGCATTCTTCTTTTTTCTCCGTGCCTCCTTCTTTCTTTATTTCTCTCTCCCTTGATATCTCGTCCCGATACCGAGCCGAGAAAAAATGTCGGTGAAATACCGCGGCGTAATTAAATTGCCAGGATACGGCGCGATCGACTCGATTCCCATCGAGCAATCTCCACGCAAAACGATCGATTTATCTCCGCGGGATCCGGGGGCTGGACCTGTCTCCAGGTCTTCGTTTATCCAGCGAAAAACCCCGAGGGGTTCGCTATTCGACGCTTACAGGGGGATTCCGCTTTATCAACTTCGAAAATTCATTTCTTATTTTATTTCAATTATATTCCTGAAGTTCCAGGTTGAAGTTCGAAGCGGTTGCGTGCATAGACGCTCCTGTTGGAAACGTTAAACCTGTTTCCAACAACTCATCTGCTGTAATCTAATAATTTCACTTGGGATTATTATGAAAACAAATTTTAAGCTTTTCCTGCAGCAGAATTCTTCTTACATCCAATATTATGTTGACTACAACATACTAAAGCATCGATGAATTACTTTCCAAGTTGGCTAACAAAATCTGGAAATGTTCTTGCGGACACAGGGCCGCGATAAAGTCCCAAACGCTTCAATTTACCTCGGCGAGGACTCATTAGCCGCGTAAGTGGACAACCGGTCGGCCAAAGAAGAAAAACAGTTTCGCTCGGGCGTAGCCGCTTTCCCCGCTAATTATCAAGATCGCGGTCCGAGCTTAATAACGACCGGTCCAAAAATACGCAAGCTCGTAGGCCCGCGTAAGGGGCGACAGGTCGTTTGGCGAGTCTCTGGCCGAGGATAAATGATCACCGCGAGCTGAATCCGCCGTTTGCGACCAGCGGCTACCGTCCGCGAGCGAGCGGAACGGTCCTCCGATAATAAGAACGCAATTACGAAGTGGAACGAGACACCTATAAATAGGAGGCGGGCTCTCTGCCTTGAAACGACGATGGAAGACGGTCGAGGACGCAGGACAACGAGGGAAAGAAGAAGAGGCGGAGGAGGGAAGATGAAGAAGAAGCAGAAGAGGAGGGTGGTTCGGGTAGACGGAAGAAGGAACAGTTAATTTGTTGCGTATCAGCAGCACCGGCAGCTACGAAGACAAGCTGCGAGAGGGCACCGGGTCTTCTTCCTCAGAAAATAACTAGAGATAATTACGCGCATAAATCAGAGTGTTAATATTCGGGGGCGTAGGTAGGAGGTGCAGGTATCTCTCCGCGTTGGGATGAGCGCGCGAGACTTCAGCGAGAAAAGAACGGTCGAGGGCCGCGAACGAACCAACGAACCAACGAAGAAGCTGACAAGAGAAACGAGGAACGGAATAATGTCGGCTACGGATCGGTAGATCATTCGTGGCCGACGGATACGCCTCCTTGTTAGCCGGGGTTTACTTAGTCCTGCGACGCTGCCAGGACGTGCGTTACGCCTGCTAATAGCCCACCGGTAACGAACTACCGTCGGCAGATTTTCGAGGACCTCGCCGAGCGAGAACAACCGCGTTTATCCTCTCGCCGACGCTCCTATCGATCATCCTCGTCAGCGCGCGAACCACGCTCGCCTCTGGAAACGAATTCCTTCTTCGGAGATCACTCCGATCATCCACCACGATCCTCCTGCAGTCAGAACATTAAAAATCACTGGTGCAACAACGCGTGCCCATTTTCTGAAGCAACTTTAGAAAGCAGGAGGTTATTCATATATTTTTATATATCACCAATTGTTCAGAGCGAAGATCAAATCATTTTCGAAAACTGGATTTGCCCAAGTTTTACCTTGTTATTCCTATTTCTTAAGGGTTGTTGTAGCCTTTGGGGAAAGCATGATAGTCCAAATACTTGGGAATAATGGAAAAGTGTTTATTATCTTCAAGGAGTTAAAGGAATTGAAGAAGAGCAGGGATATATTACTTTTGGCCTTCTAAAATAATTAAAGAAAGAATATTTCCGGCTGAAATGCTTAATAATTAAGATAAATGTCGTGGCATTTTCGACCCGAGAATGGTCCAGCAAAGGTAAAAGGTGGACCGTTTGGACGAGGGGAAAAGTTCGGTAATTTCAGTGGAGGTAGTGTCTCAGAGACGGCCGATAGTGGATCAGCAATGGCGGCAGTCCTCGGAGCAGGATGTCGTAGATCTGGGCGCCAGGGAGGCGTCATCTTCCCGTGGCATCGTCTTCTTCGTTTTCCGAAGGGTCTTGCGCCGCTTCTTCCTTGTTTTTCGGGAGCCCCACCTTCCCGCGCTCCTCGCTCTAATAGTCTTCTCGAGTTTCACGTTTCGTTTCGCCGCGGCTCCGGCATTCGACTCCGCTCTACTCACGCTCGAATTAGTCCGAGCTCGTGCTTACTTCGGCAAAATCCGCTCCGTGGACTCGGGGGTTCGGCGTGTACCCTCTGTCGCGGGGCTGACGAAAAAACAACCAAGAAAAGAGGAATGGAGTATCGGGAAAGACAATGGCTTCCGGTGGCCATGAAACTCAAGAACCGAATTTCGTTTGGCCACTTCTCTACGAAAGCTCCGACGGCCGAGAAAACTCGAGCCGATTACTCGAGCCTGGGTGCAACCGCTCCAGAAACTCGTTCCGTTCCGGTTCTTCTTCCTGCGAGGATGTTCTTTGTTTAAATCTTTTTTAGCATTTGGTCTTTTGCGATGACCGAGTGAAACAAAATTTATTCTTGGAGCTTCTTAGTATCGGGGGGATAGAATTGCAGATACAAATAGAAACTTCTTCTGTTTTCTATATTTTGAGAACGACGTATAGAACTGTGTTATAATTTTATAGTTGATAGTTACTGATATAGGATGTATTCATTTTCAGAGTACCAGAGTACCATCAAAATGAATAGTCTGTTGATAAACGTCCGACCTCCTTGCATCGATTTCGCAGTAGAAATATCCATTCAAGAATTTTCGAACGATGCGAATTTGGTTTATGAGCACATACCCGAAGTTTGCCTAATTTCTAGTCAACAGAGAAGGCCACGATTGTTCCCGTCGCTGTCGATCGAAGACGCAAGCTATCGACAAATGTCCTACCAGGGATTGTCGTCTACACTGAACCGAAGACTGCAGGTCGTTTGGTTATTTAAGAGAATTTCCCTCGGCCGTGACAGATACGCTTCGCTCCCGGTGATTAATGTCGCGGGTACAGGTGTGCTTGTGCACACCGCGGATCGCGGCCTCGCACGCATGCTCGGCCTCGATTCTCGTCCAGTCGTAATTTCACCGCGCCCTGAGCTTCGGAGAAATTATGCGAGCAATAACGACGAAACGTCGCCGGTATCTGGCCACGGAATCGCTCGTGACGGCCGATCGTCGATCCTCGACTTAGAGATCCACTCTGGTTCGACTTACATCGCCGGCTGTTCGCAATGGGACGCATAAATCGGGCTAGCTACATCTGGACGATTTTTACAGAGTTCGCAGAACTTCCAGGTACTCACATTTTCATCCACAAACGAGCAGATATAACGTCTTCAGGGCTGGGGAATGTTTAAAAATAGATGTGATACGAATATAATCGGTGAAATGCAAAATAGGCTGGCAATAATTGCGAATGAAATAGTGCTTCCTTGGGACACTTAAACGGGACGGTGTACATCTGGACAATATTATTGAAGTATTACCAGACTTTCTAGAGACTATAATTTTTATTTATGAACGAAAAGAGGAACGTTTGTAGGTTGGTGAACATTTAGAAATAAGGGTACTTTATTGGGACACTTAAACGGGACGATACGAACCTTGACAATTTAACAACAATTTAATATTTTAGTGTACAAAACTATTGAACTCCACGATTGCATTTTTAATGGAGGTATAGCGACGCATATTTCTCTGTCCGAACGCTCCGCTCGGCACAAAGAGGAAAAATAATCGGCGATACTGAGGAAGACGAATGCGACGCAAAAAACTTAGAGGAACAAGTGCGGAAGGGCGTTCACCATCTCTCGCGAGCAACACGCGTTTACGTATACGTCGCGAAGCCGAGTCCGGCGACTGGTTGTTCGCACTGCGCGCCGCTAATTAGCTTCAAGACCGATGGCTATCTGTCCCCGAGCCACATGTCCCTAAAGTGGCGAGCTGAAACATCCGGTACGCCCTTTCCGTTCGGAAACTCGGTCGGATCCATCGCCACGTAAGCGTGCACCCCTGGCCACGTCGATCTCCGTCGTTCCTCCCCTCTCCCTCCCTCCCTCCCTCCCTCACTCTCTCTCTCTCTCTCTCTCTCTCTCTCTCTCTCACTCACTTTCGTTCCTCCTCGTTCCACGTTGTATCAGTTAGCAGCGACGATGTCAAACAAACTACCTGCAAATGCGAGTACCTACGAAGGCATTCAGAGTACACTTATCGGTGCGTGACAACAGCTGTGCCGCGCTTTAAAATTCATAAAATACGCGTGTTAAACCGCCGCACTGATCGTTATGCTCGCATGCGAGATTATCGGCTGGTGTCCCTCTTGCGGCCCGGTTTTCTTGCGCTTTTGTTCGACGGTAGCCGTTCTCCCTCGACCACTGTGATCACAGAATTTCCTATTAAGAACGTTATATTTTGCACAATTTTGCTGGGCAGCAGGCACCTGGGTTTTGAAGACTCAGCAGGATGAGCTTCTCAACTCATTATGTACCATAATCCTTATTCAGGTTCACGCACGTGGATGTGAAGTCTTTTGTGCTAGATAGGGTGCGTCGCTTTGACCATCAGGAAGAATTAATAGGGAAGAGTAGCACATTTTTCACGGACTTCTACAAATAAAACATAGATCTTCAAGGATCAGCACTAAATTCTTAGAGCTAAATAGGATCATCGAGTAACGTCCCGTTACTCTCACATTTTTTCTGAACATTGGACCACCAGGCATGATGTAGGAAAAGCAGCACATACCTGAATCATTTATCGACAAAATCTAAATGTCCAAGAGCAGACAGCAAACTGTTGAGAAGATCTTGGACCAAAGTGGGATCCGAATGAATCTGGTCGATGGGCTGACACCGAAGGCACTGACAAAATCGCACGGAGCCATCTTGGCGACGCTCGTAAAAATGGCAGATTTCCCTGGGTGCTTGGCGATGGTGTGGGGAGAAGAAGGTTGTTTTAGGAGGAGAGGTCTGGGTTCGACGGGCGCTCCGCATCCTCGATCGCGTCGATCGGCTCTGGCGGCCGTGACGTGTACGCACTACAAACAATGGCTTTGTTTCCACGCGAAAAACGTGATACAACTGTAAAGTAACAAATATCTTGGCGTGGATCGACACGCGATCCCGTCCGGCGCTCGTGCACACGCACAGGGCCCGCCGTCGCCTGCGTGGATCCCACGTTTCACGCGCGTCGCGTCGTTTTGCGTAGGAAAACGCTCAGCGTTTTTTCTTCGACGCAGGGTCGGTTCTATGCGGGCAACGTGTGCCATTCGAAATTTCTCAGTCCCTCGCCAATCCGAGACGGGGCGGTATCAGCCGCTTTAGGCGCGCCGGGAATCTCCATAATGAGCTCCGCTCGCTAATTGCGACGAGCTCTCGCGCGCGCACACACGCTCTCCCACTGTAATTTCGAGAATTAAGCCTCGGGTGGAGTCCTCGGATGAAGCGCGAACCGCGAACTATGCTGCGCGAAATTCTGCTACGGAGCTGCGAACGCCGGCTGCTGAAAGCACATATTGGAAACTCGAAGAACCTCTTCAACCCCCTTACCTCTTTGCCTGTTTCTATTTCCTATTTTTTTTTAAGACTACCTCCTCAATTTTTTGGAAGGAAAATATTTTTCCCTCTTCAAGCAAAGTTTAAAAAATGCTCCTGTATTTTTTTTTTATAACAATCCCCTTGTTCGTTAAGTGTAGAAAAAATTTTAAAAACGCTAAGAGTTGGTCAATTTGAGGGTTGTCTGCACAATTTTTCTTCTTGTTCCTATTTTGATATTTTTATGAATATTCAAGGTGGAAGAAGGAACACTGAGCTATTTGATTTTGTTTAACAGATTTGGCTGTTGGTACGGTATCTGCGAAGTTATAGAACAACCGTCTTCACAAAACGATCTTCTCCGAGCTAGTACCGATAACAACGCGACACTCTCTTCTTTTCAGTGAACCTCGGTCGGTTTTATTATCGACACCACTTCGAATAGCGAACATTTCCTACTATCTTGCGACCAGGTAACGCAGATAAGATTCCCGTGAAGTACAAAGAACGTTATCGCGTGATCCTGTTAAAATGCTTGCCACGGTACGACCATCCCTTACGACGACCGTTCCAGTTCGAAGATGGAAACTCGGCGACTCAAGCTCAAGGGTAGAACTGCCTGGAAAACAATGGGTGTGGACCCTGGTAATGGAGATTAGCCCGGAACATTTTGTACTGCAATTTGTGCTACACTTGTAGTGGCCAGATATCCCTTTGCGAAATACAAGGCGCCTGTACCTGAGAGAAAACAGGCCTGGGAAAAACTACCTCAGTCCACAGACTAGCCGATGCACTCTTTGTTGCGGTGCATGCACTGTGAAAATGCTTGGGCATCTTATTTTCTTGAACAATCGTTTTTAAACCGACTTGAAAATGATGGAGGTTGTTCCATACGATTATTTTCAGTTCTGTGCCAATTTTGAAAGTAGATAATTTTTTAGGAATATTCTAGATAAAAGAATTACCACAATATTCTTCGCTTAAAACACTATACAACAAAAATCTCAGAATATTTCGTAGTTGGCCTTTAAAGTAACGAAAGATACAAGACTGAAAAGAGTATCATCAATAAGGATGGCAGGAACGCATAATTCTTAATAAACAACGGGCTTGCGTCGACAGTAAAAAGTTGAAAACGGTGTTCAATTTGCGGCGCGGTTCAATTATTTCGGGCGATAAATACGGGGCTGGGAACGTCTCGGAAATGGTGCTGGTCGTGTAATTAGAACCTGAACTGGATTTAGCTCGGCACCGGTGAGCACACGGCGATCCTGGCCTAAGGCTGCCGGTACAAATGACAAAAACCGGCGACGTTGACACTGAAATATCAACGGCGGCTCACGAATTCATCAGCTCGTGCCGCCCTCGGTTCCCTTCTTCGCGTTCCCCGTCGCCACGTGTGCAACTCCTCGGATACGTCGCCTTATTTCTCTCTTTTCTTTCTTCCTGCAGTTCTTTGTCCTGCGGCTCGAGGAATTCGTGAATGGGCAAACACTGCCGGCCGCTTAGAACGTTTACCTCGGTCACGGGCCGTGGTTTTAGCGCGGCGCGCGGAAATTTCGCCGTTTAAACGCGGTTTAGCCCCCTTTGTTCGATGCTATCAACGAGCGCATTCGTTTTGCCAGTAATTCGCGCTGGCGCGGCCTTAAGACAGCTTGATTTATGAAGACGAGCGCGAATTAATGATTCCCGGTGGACGGGTGCGTGTGGTCGACTGCCGGGAACCATTGACACAAGCTTCGCGCCATCCTGCTGGACAGAAAAATTAATGTCTTTTTAACCATTTCACGGTAAATACAGGTTGCCAGGGTCTCGAGAAGGTCTCGCCGCCGGGTTGGCCATTGGACTCCGATTTCTCCGTTGTAATAGATTTTTCGCGTTTAGTGCTGCTAACCCTTGATTAGCCTCCGGGGACCCTATAGTTATCCACGAAGTCGTAATTTCGACTTTTTTTCTACCAGTGGCCGAATGGTTCTAGAATTTTTTCCGGTATAAGCTGTGATTTTTGAGCCACCTGACTGTAAGATTGCAATTTAATTAGATGCAAACCTTCGAGTATTTTTACTCGGGTTTTTAATGTGTAGCAAAGTACCGAGTATAGTGCATTCTCAATAATTAGTGAATGTATTTGCATAGCTCAACTTCGGCAAATTCGTAGAGCTTCATGTTGTTTTCGCATGTTTATTGTTTGCTTGCACACATCCCTCGGTTCCCCGAGCATATAAATTGGAATAATATTAAACGCGCGTTGCCCGTGCGCGTTAATTTGAATGCTAATTGCACTCGAATCATAGTGTACACTACTCGTGTCTTGAAGGATCTTATCAGCTCGAGAAGAAGCAAAGATAATCTCGAAATCTTCGGACGTGCACTCTCGTTAAACATAACTGCTATGTTCACCTCTGAAACTCCCTGTTTGCCCTATATTTACATGCACAGACCGTAATTACTCTTTATAATTGCTTATTATTCACACTCCTCTTTATCTTTTTTATGTGTAACATTGAACAAGAAGCAGAACAACGTAGATAATAAGTAGTTGTCGTAGGATCCGCTAAAAGCGATTATAGTGCGTAAGATGCAGGTGGTTGCAAAAATCGAATTTTTACAATTCTCATTTTCACAAACTGAGATAATTCGAAATAAATAATTAAATCTCGTGGGTGGCTCGTTGAATCACGACCAAAGTTACAATTGCTGTTCAATCTCTCGTAACGGTAAAATTATTCCCAATTAACGTCAAACAGATTTCCAATGAAGACAACAGCTTAATTCGACTTTTCTTCGTGTAAAATTTTGTTTCCCGAAGAAAACGGACAGAACAAATCCAACCCAAGGATTTCTTGTCCCGAAAGGGTTAAATACCAGCATATAACCAACGCGTTCATGCTTCTTTCGACTTCACCGAGCGTCCCCGTAGTTTTTTCGCGTTTATCGTCCATTGAACACACTGTGCGTCCGGTTCGTCTGCCGCGGAAAGGTCTCCGGAATTCCTGTGTAATTAAAACCTCGAATTAACGAAGTCACAGGCGTGTCAGCCGATCAATCAGCCGGGTTTTTACCGGGGCTCGGTGGAACCGCAACGTTCATAATTAGCCCGGCAGTTGCCGCGATAATTACGCGGGGCCCGCTATCGAACGAGAGACGTTTCATTCCTTGTCGAAGTGCGTATACGCGAGAGAGCGGGGCACTCGAGGCCCCGAGGCCCCGGGGCCCGTCAACTGAATCGAACCCCACGGAATTAGCCGCACTCTCTCTCTCTCTCGCTGTCCCAACCAGCCTCTAATTGTCCCGACATATGCGCTCTTCTCGGAACCGTCGGGGCGGATAATCTGCTCACGAAGCCGCGCCACGTCGGCCGACGCACAAAAACGCCACCCTTAAGGCCGGACGGACGACTCGCTCGACGAAGATTAGCCGATCGCTATCGGCATCGGTTGTCTTACGTTAACGAGCCACGCCATACTTGGGGGACCTGTCCCGAACCGTTTTCTCCAGGTTCACTTCGGACTCGGCTTCCGCTTCTTTCACTGACGGACCCAGGTAAACTCAGTTTCGACTGCAACCCTCTCCGACTTACCCCTCAACGACTCGGATCAATGCCCACTATATTCTAGACTGCGAGTATTTACGCAGATTTAAAGGTATTCGGCTTCTTTTCTCAGTAATTGAAGCGACGGACCACTTATGTCTTTGGTAGCGAATTTTTAACTAAATAAATCCTAGCCCCAATTCTGAAATGAAGCAAAGTATAGTGTGAGTAATAATAATTATTATCTCTGGTCGTTTACACAAATGAAATAGACAGCTACGAATAGATAAAGTGGGACGTTTATTACAATTTTTAGGTGACAACAATTTTCCTCAGAGAAAGGTCCTCGGACTCCTCAACATTAACCCTAGTTTGGTCCATTTTGCGCCAGAGTTACAAACGTCCGTCTAAATTTTAATTTATATCAGTTGAAATAATTCGCTATTTATATCGAGTCTAATGAGAAGACCCTGTGTGAACTATTATCGTCGTAAATCAGTGTATAGTAGCAATCGGGTTCCCAGCGCGTTTAACTGCAGAAAAATCAATATTTGCAAGGAGCGTTTCAATTTTCTTGGCCCGTCGTGCTTCGACGGTTGATTGGTTAGCCGAGTGTCTGCCCGGTGTCTAATGAGCAGCAGTCAATCATAAGTTCCCACGCTTGTTTGACAAGCCGACGAACCGGCGAGCTCGTTTTTCGAAGGCAATATGGACAGGCTTATATCAACAGAGGTAAAAACGCGTCCGTAAATCTTGTCGTCGGCCGTGTGCGCTCTCAATTTGTAAGCGGCGCTAATATATTGCCCCGGCTAATCGAGGAGCGAGCATTGTAAACCGAGGATTATCGCCGGTTGATTACATCTAGCCTTGGACGTCGAATAACTTATTTTTAATTGGGCCATTCGAAGATGCACGGTGGCAATTAGCGGATATGAGGAGGTTGCCCGCGATGTACACTTGTTAACACGCAAGACGCCGGTGTAATCGACGTTCGATCGGTGTTACGGTCGATAGGAATCGAAATCAATGTTGTCGGATTGCAATTGTTCCCGGTTAATCTCCCGGTGATACTCGATCGATTATTTACTCTCTCCGGGAATACATTTCGACACGAAAAACCGATATCTGTCACGAAAGAAATTCGTGGCGATAAGTGTGATTGTAAATCTTTAATTTACTGAGCTATCGAGTAGCTTAACGTATTACAGATTGAACTGTGTTAAGAAGAGGGCATAAATCGGTCAAGAGTGCTCGAAGAAGCATGATTAAGTCGGTGAATTATTTTTAAACTCTCCATTAATTTCTTACCGCTTCTCGCATCGGTACTACCAACTTGAAGCAACTTACTTGTATCATTGGAAGTTAAAACAAAATTTGCGTCCAGATTCCTTCTAAACGAAGATTATTTATAAATTGAAGATTTTTGTCTAACGCAACACATTACGATAAGAAATCACAAGAGCTTAAGTGATCAATGAGTTATACAATTGTTAATCTTAACTGGGTGACTTTTTGATTATGAATACTTACGAAGTCGTAACGAAAGATAAGTAAAATTGACGTAACAAAATTTTGTCCACAGTAGACGTAAATACAATATGGAAGAAATTATTCGCCGAATTAAAAAGGAAGCAAATAGTTATTCTGGAAGGTGATAGAAAACTCGAATTACCCCGTTAGCACCAGTTAAACCCCTCGATTAAACCTGATTAACAGAAGGAGCCTATTGAAAATATTTATGTCCATAACTGGACACCAGAATGATCCAACAAAAACTCGGTGAGCAAAAACAACGACCACGAGGGTGTAAAAAGAAATAGAGCTCGCCCGTTTAGGCGCGCAGTAATGAGAGCGCGTAAAAGGTTAAACGCAAGGGGCTAGTCGAGATCCGACGAAATTTATTGCTAATATTTTTTCGCTTCGGCTTAAAACAGTCCGAGTACATGGCACGGATACCGACACGGTAAAATTTATTAGTACTTTTCCGGGGCTCGTGTTACGCTCGCCACGGTGCGGCGGGGTACGAGGGGCCTTGGCGCCACTCCGGGCCCCCGCCCCGGGGCCCGTCGTTAAACGATCGTTAACAGCAGATCGTATCTCGGTCCCCGGGTCTTCCGGGACCCCAGGCCAGAGGACTCGATTTCACGAATTTTCCCGGCGATTCACGCAAACCGCTACACTACGGTCAGCTTATCTACCGTCTGCGAAAGCTTACCGGAAAACGATACTTTCCGGAGCAGTGACTACGCTGCAGGTGCAAGGGATACCTACCGTATTAGAAACTAATATCTGTCGTTTCGGATATTTACGACACCGGGGTGGTTCCCAGGCTGGATTAGGGTTGTGCTCGAAGAAATGGGCTTACGAGACTGATACAGGCTTCGTGTCGATGATTAAACAAATTGTAAACTGATCCGGTAACCCTTGCTGGCCTGACTTTCTCGTTTGTTGCGTCCTTAAAAAATTGTGAAGCAAAAGAATCAGAAAAATGTTACGTTACGTGGATACATTTTTTAACAGCTCTTTGTATTTTCTAGTTTGCTAGTTTTTTTGGAAAATGACGTTAGGTGTGTTGTTCGTTTCGTTGCATGCAGCAGTATGACATTTAACTTGGAGCGTTCAGCGGCGGTTGGCCAAAATCCCGAGATTTATCGTTTCGCGGGGTCGAGCCGATATCGGTTAAGAAACTTTCAAATGCCTCTCGAGAGGTGAATAAATACGGATTAATTAATAGAGTTAGCGAACGAAATCCAGGGTTCGCGGTCACCAGGGAGGAGAAGGGCCATTCCGACGGGGGCGGAGCGTTGTTGGTCCCCGTAACGAATTGTTCATTTAATTTCGCCGGAACATTTTCGGCGTCGCAGTCCCGCTCGTAGCTCTCCGGACACCGTGTTCCGATAAATCGGGGAACGGGGAACGATGGGAGGACGAGAGGAACGAGGGGGCGAACGAGAGAGAAAAAATGCAGTCGCCTTCCGCCGCGCGAGGGAAAACATCGTTGGTCCGGCAGAAGCGCGCGGGAAAAGAGACGCCGCCGCCATCGTTCCGAGCGGGTTACAGCTTCGGGGCGAACATTTTTTCCCCGAGATATTATCTGCTTTACGAGCTTTTACGGCGGCCCTTATTTATTGCCGCGTTACTGAAAGAAGATCAGAGTTTATTGCGTTTCTTCTTCTTCTTGGACGCTGCCCTCCGCCGGGGCAAAAGTGGTCCGAAAAATTTTGAAACACGGCTTTTATGGATCTCGTATCGGCAACAGACTCCCACCTCGCATGTTACAACGATGGGCTAATAAAGTTCGCTAATTAGTCGTGCGACCAGCAAGCTGTTCTGTCGTTTGGTACTCATTCTTCTCGGTCCTGATGCTTTTTGTTGTTCTTAAATGGAACGACTTTTTGTTGCCTTTCAGAGTAGTGCGTAGAAAAATGCACAATGTACAATACGTGTTAATATTATGTTTTATACGTTAGCATTTATTTAACGCTGAGGAAACCGTTGCTGTGAGATATTGCAGCAAGAATTGCATGAAACGTCATTATTGACAAGGAGGAATTTTATTTTGTCAATTGGAAACAAAATTTGCTATGCAGTCTCTTCCTAAGCAATTCTTGTATGAAGGAAGATCGTTATATCCTACCTCGGTTTTCACAATAAATAGGAAAATATCCAAAAATATTTTCTACCGTTCTACCGTTAACATTTTTTTAGCAAAAAAATCTTGATAATAGCTCGAGACTGTGTCGTTCAAGAGAGAACAGAAATTGTTAGGAAAAGTTTGCTTTCACTACAAAATACCAACAAAGACCGGTTTCGTTGGACGTCACGAGCGTTTACAGAAAAGCGAGACAGGTGGCAACGCCCCTTCGGCAGCCGCGTTTATGAAACGGCGTGTACATAGAGAGGCTCGCACACGCTCGTGGCGACGCGCAGCGTAGCGCGTGTAACCCGTCCCCGTCCCGCTTTGGCCGGGCTGAATTCATTAATTAGCCGGGCGCAAAGGAGAAAATGTTTTAATGGACATCAAAGGCTTATGTCGCGACACCGGGTCGGTCGACGATGGGGCGAGCTGGACGACAAGCGGTACCCGTGGCGACGTTGCAGGTGATAACTCGCGTAAACTGGTAATAGGAAGCGTCGTGGCCGGCGCGATCGCGTTCGCGGCTTGTCTCCGTCCCTCTCGGGCCAAGGAGAGAAGGCTCGGGCTCGTAGGAGGATCATCTTAACGACCATCTAGATAGGCGACGGTGAAATGATCTGTAAGAAAACCGGTGGCGAGTAGGTATCCTCCGGCGGCCATTAATCAAAGGACAGGAGCGCTAATGAACCTGGTGGAATCGCGGGCTGGGGAACCGTTTCTGTTCGGTTCAGCGCTCTGCTCTCTCTACCTCCCGCCCCCCTTTCCTACCCTCTGCACGTCCCGCAGACCCGCCATTCTCCGTCTTTGAATCCACGAAACCCCGGAGGGCAAACGAATCAACGAGCAAACAAATGAACGAGAGGGTTGCTCCAGCCGCCGCTGCTCCTGCTCCTGCTCCTGCTCCTGCTCCTGCTCCTGCTGCTGATCCTCGCGGCTGAATGATCGAGCGGCTCGCCAGAGGAAAGTTCGCCGGTTACAGGCTGCGCCCGCAGCGTCTTCCAGCTCAACAAATGCAACCGGCATTATGAACGTTTACGCGTGAAACCTCGTGCGAAACCGTTCCCGACCCGCCGAATTGTTCCGCAGGGAAATATCCCGGAATTGCACGCACCCCCGCGCCGACGCGCTTCGATCACATTTTCGGGAAAAACCCGCCGGATAAAGCCGATTTTCCCGACGACCGAACCAGCTACAATATCGGCGTTTCGTGTACACCTTTATTTGGATTTTAGTTATCTAAAACTATTTTTAAAAGTTGTAAATCTTCACAACTTTCGGCTGGACGATGCAAAGTCGGAAATGCAGTTTTCATATACGCTTAGATACCTTCTGTTGGTCGGAAAAAATTGTCAGTGTCATGTCTGTCACAATTGTAACAGTAACAATAGTGGTTTCGCAGCGGAATTAGTGTGTATAATAATGTTGAGATGATTCCGATCAACTGATCATCGTGTAGCGTAATGAACGCGCGATGGTTTTTCCGATTCTCGAGAAATCGCGTTTGTTCGATAACGTTTTGCGCATCGATTCGGTCGCAGGATGTTGTCAGCTGTAATAGCGATTTTAATCAGCTAGAATACGCGCATTGTTCGAATACACCGAAAACACGTAAGGCTATTCGTTAAACGAGCGCTCCAATTATATCCGCGCGCCGCGTACGATAAGTTGTACCTGCAATTTGCTTTGTGTTATTTGCGCTATTGTTTTCGTCGGGCTCCCCCTTTTTCCCTTTTGCCGCCATCCTCCCAATTATTCGACGCCCCGGGCCGTTCGATCTCGCCATTATCGGATGACACGGCACCGCGCTTTTATGTTTAATTGATATTTTTCGTAATTCCCACGGAATCCAATACAGGAACGCTCCAGCGGACAGATATAATCCCAGACTCGACACTGCTCTCGTTAAAATATTTCCGATGGAAAATATTGCGGGACGACGGCTACAGGACCGCTCAAAATTAATCGCACCCCTCAAAATCCAAAAACACTCCAACAATTTCCAGATTTATGCCACTGTAAATATCCTCGTCCACTGGTACCCTCCATATAATCTTGTAATAATTTATTTCACATTTTTAACGATATTAATTCTCTCGCTACAGGAAGTTTCAAAGGATTAGTATATTTTTTCTTAAATCCGGTTAAGTCGTTCACGTTGCTAGAATATTTCCGTTTAATCACAGAATTACAAAATGACTGAGTATTCCAAATGTACCTCGGAATTTTTAGTAGTTTGGAATTTTTTAGAAAATTTTCGAGCCGAGCTTCTGTAAATGGTTAAAAAATGTACGACGAACTACGTTGTGGTGTCTAGCGTTAAAATCTAGTTAAAGTCGCAAAGCGGAACCAAGCAATCGTCTCGAGCATGGAAAAGTTTTGCAAACTGGCATGGGATGGTATAACGTTGTGGGAAATTTTGGTTTCCTAGACAGGCTGACGCGTCTCTTCACAAAGTTATCGATTATTCGTCGCGGCCTTTGGAATTATTCATAAGCTCTCTCGAGCTTTGAAGGGTACCGCGTGTTCCTTCCTCGAGAGGAAGTTCGATATGAAAAGTAGACGTCGTCGGATCTTTCGTGACTCTGCTCGTACCTCACGGGGACACTGTCTCTTCCCTTCTCCCTTTCTTTCTCTTTTCTCTCTCTCTCTCTCTCTCTCTCTTCCTCTCTTTCTCTGTCCCTCTGTGTCTCCGTGAATCCATCGTCCGCCCGGATGAACCAGGTTAATTCATTCATCCGGTGAGACAATGGCGGATCGGTTACACGGTGACTTGGCCGTTTATTAATGATCCCTCGGAAATCTTCCTGCACTTCTAATGGCTCGTTTGGATTCCAACCTTCAGGGCCGGCTTCGCCTGGACCTTCCCGAAAAATCCATTGTCGCACCGTTGCTGCCATTCAATTTTTTCCGAGCATCTTCGCTGAAAATATTTCTTAGAATTTTTACCAGATCATTTTGTAAGAAACGTAATAGCAAGAGGATATACTTTCTAAGAAAAATGTCTAAAAAAGAAATGACTTTGGAATCAACCCCTTCAACATTTTTTGACACTTCCAAAGCAATTACCGGAGCAAAAATAAATAAAACAAGACAATTCCCGCTGGTACAAAAACTGCAAAACCGACCAACGACTTCGAAACTGCCTCTTAAAGAACATCGGAAGAATCGATGCCAGGCGGAGGTGCAATTTCCAAAAACCACAGGTCCCGAGAAGCATCGAAGGGACTCCGAAGTGAAAATTAACATAACAAACTTGATTTGTTCGGTACACCGTCCGTAATGGAATTCTCGGTGCGGAGAAATGGAAGGCGAAGTCGTTCCGGCGTTCGGGGAATCTCTTGTTGCTCGTCCCCGGCGTGGTTTATTGCTCGGAAAAGAAAGGACATCTCACCTCGGGCGCCATTTTCGAAATGGCCGGCCCTGGTAGTCCCCGGCGTGGACAGAGCCGCGGTGACGTTCACGACTTATGCCGACCCGGAAAGGGATGTAAGAGGAGGGTAAAGAGGTATAAGGAGGAAAGAATGGCGCCCACGCGTTATGCTAACACTAACGCTGCCGACACGGGCTGGGTGGTCCTATTCCGCTCCACCTACTCACCCTTTCAGCCCTTTACGTGGCCCACACCTTCGTCCCGGCATGTGCATACAAATACGACTAATTTTATCGATCGAGAATCCCGGACGATCTTAATGCCCGATAATGGGACCAACGACGGGCCCGAGACCGAGTCCTCCATCGTTCGTCTTCGTACTGGATCTGTATCGACGATTTCGCATTCGTTAATTCGTCAATAGACTCCGCGTGTTTATGCTAATTTATTTCTCTTGCTCTTTTCTGGGACGCTGCTTCTTATCTCGCGACACGTTTTGCTGTCTTTCTGCGGACTTTGTACGACAAATACACAGAAATCGCAATTTGCTTAGTCGGGTCTCCACGTTAATGCTAATTGCTATTTTTGTAGATGAGATTTGAGATAGTGGTATATTGCGTTCCTGGAGTAAAAGCTCCGATATGTAAAACTGTATAAAATTAGCAGTCGAAGATGGTCGATTTTTATTATAATTTTTTGTTGTATGTTCTACGGGAGGAATAAGTAGAAACATTTTAAATGTCTCGAAACTATTTGGAATTACGTTCAAATTTCTACCTTACTTCGCGTCTTCTTTGTTTGCGAAGATAGATGTGTGGTAGAAGAGCTTCCTGTGTGTGGTAAAATATTCAAGGTTTCGCGAAAATTCGTCACTCCGTGAGACAATCTTTCCCTCGAGGTTTTAGGGGGACCATGCATATTCTTCTTGGCAGATTCTTCGTATTAAGTATTCTGCAGAAAAAGGATGACAAAGTGCCCTTGAAACTGATTAAAATGTTAAAAATCTTACTGTGGAATTGCATATAGGACGACTCAACGGAAGAATTATAAGAAACATAACAGAATTTCAAGAGATGAAGTAAAAGAAAAAATTCTGTGTTAAGAATTACAGCACACGAAGTAGAAGCAGAATTCTGTGTCAATAATTCCAGCAGAAAATAATAGTCACCGGCCTCTCCTTCTCTTCTACAATCTCCGCACGCTAGAAAAGTGTACATACCCCGAACCTCGCTATCAGTTTTCCAGAATGCATCCCCAAAATCTTAAAGCACCATTCAACAGGGTTTGTGGTCAGTTTCTCCGATTCTTTGCTCGAGGCGTTTCGAACGAGTGGCAAATTGTAAATGGTGATTGGACAACGGCGCGCGAGAGTTGTCGGTCCCAGCTCGTCGGAGCTCTTCTAGATCACAATGAGGAGAGGCAACGAGAGAGGCGGAGGTGTGAATGAAGCCGGCTTGTAGCGACGCCTCCACCCGCGGCGTTCCCCTTGTGTCAACACCTTCGACGAACCTTCACGCCACCCTACGGTTAGCCACCGTCTCGCCGCACCCCTGAGCGCTCAACTCCGCTCTGCTCCGCTCTACTCCGCTCTACTCCGCTCGGTTTCGTCTCAGCAATACAGCTCGGCAGCCTCATACTCCCCCTCGGTCTGCGCTGCTGAATTCATTCGGACGATAAACATCTTGGCCGCTCCTCGCATAATTCGTCGCGCACAGCCACCCATTCACGCCGTCACAGCTCGTCCTCAATGAGGCTGAGCGTGAATGGTGATGGCTAGTTCTGATCCTCGGACCGACACCTTCTGAAGGTTGACTACTAACCTGTCGTCCTTAGGACTTTTTGTTGGCTCTACGTTGTCCATCGTTCTTTCACGAGGTTGATCTTATTGGCATCTAAATTACTATTGCTGGTTCACGAATTTTTGTGACTTCGAGAGGAGTCTAGTAAAATGTTCATTATAATAAATTAGTATTTCTGTATTATTACCTCACGGACTTTTGTGCATTTACCACGCGTGAAAACTGTATACGTTGCAAAGGCAGTGATGGAAGTTGGGTGAATTGTCATACTAGACCGCTAATCTCCGTGCATTTATAAAAACGTCCGAGGGCCTCGTAAAACACTTTCTCCTCGACATTTGAAAAAAAAGAAGGAAAGCTGGATAATCCGTCGCGTCGGTTGTCACTGAATAATTCTTACGCGAGCGTTATCTATCCGATAGTGGCCAAATCGGCAGGTACCGGCGGGTATTTATCAGCGGGCAGGATAGCCAGCCGGTGCCGGCAGCGATTTTTTCCGTCGCCATAAATCTCGAACCCTCGCGCGTCCGACACCGTAATATATCCTACGAGGCCGGCAAATGGCCATCTTGTCTCGATTCGGAAACGATGTAACCGTTTAAAGCCGGCGTACAGAGGCCCCTGGGGGATCGAGGGTGGAGGAGAGAGAGAGCGAGAGAGAGAGAGAGAGAGAGAGACGAGCTAGTCGGCACTGTGCGGCGCGCGGCGTTTCAAAAAATTTCGTTGTTCCGACCGAAATATATCCGGGACATCGGAGCCGTGACGGGACGGGCCGGGCCAGAATCGTCGGGGCTCGGATGTCGCGCGGAGGCACTAAGTGGAAATTGTTGTCAAAAACGGCGGGGCCCGGGGACCGCGTATACCGGTTCGAAGGTACCAACGTTGTCCGCCGGCTCATATATTTCGGGGGCCTGCGGTACCACTGCCTTTGCCCGGACGTGGGCGTGAGCAGGAAGACACCAGACCGATACCTAACTCTCGCCTCTCGCTATGGTGCCCATTAGTAATACGGTCGAACCTACGTTCTGACTTTTTTCAGCTCCCTTTCTTTCCCTACTACCCCCGTTTCGCGACTCTCAAATCGCACGATTCGAATTTACTCACCTAGACGCAAGTCGCCATCAATCTGTCAACAAGAGTCTCCATACGGTAACATATCCATTAAAATTAACATAATAATATTTATGATTCCCTCTGTGTGTAGCATAGTGTCGAGAACTTCATGTTGAGCACAGCGTAGCCAGTGTAATCATGATGAATCTATAATATCTTGGTACGGTGTTTAATTTATCCTAGGAATCTGTCAAATTTTTTGATATCCCGTCTAAATTGTCTGCAAACAGGAGTTTCATCTAGGTAGTTAATATGCCCAGGAACAATTCTATTAATCACCATAAGTTTTTGAGTATTATCCGAGCATCGGGGTTCGAGTGGAGCGAGCGACCGAGTTTCCAAAATGATTAAGGAAGATTCATCAGGGAGATCTCTGTCGGCGCGGCGGCAGGGCCGTTCATAAAAGTGTCACGTGTTTTTTGACGAACGGCCGCCTCTGTAAATAGCAATCGAGTGAGAGCAGAGCCACTCTCGGGGCCCTCCCTCGTCACCTCGGTCGTCGTTCAGTGCCGGGCAATAAAGTCGTATTGTTTTTGCGGCGTTTGCGTCGCTTTAACGCCCGGCAATATAACCTTAACAACTGGGGCCCGGTCGGGGCCCGACCGCGCGGGCCACTAGCAGGAAAGAGACGAACAGATCGGGAGGGCCGGGTCGTCGGATAAAGAGGAAACGTTCCCGGTGACTTTGTGCCCAATACGGCGCCAGAAACCTTCCTCTCGCAGGTCCGCGGTGCACCATGGGACCCGTCGGACGTTGTACATCGTCGGACGCGGTCCATGGGTCCGGATGCGGCGGGATATACCTCCTCGTATACACCGGCCCGGCCCGACCCAACCCACCCGTTAGACCCTCGTAAAATTTTTTCTCGATCCTTTTGCTCCCCGATCCTACGGAGCAAACGGTCCGCTACAGCTTCGACGTCCGAGGATTTAATTTGGTCGACTACGTTCTCGTTCCTCCCCCTCCTGCCACCCTATGCCTCTTCTGCTCTGTCTCTCGTCCTCCCTGCCGTCTCTCGATCCTTATCCGATGGTTTATCATATCCACCGCGCGCCTGGAACCAACAGAGAGAGAGGACCAACAACGAGAAAGAGGAGATTGCGCAGCCGCCTCGTTTCGGCCAGTCGCAAAAGGTCCCCGCACGATTAATACGTTGTTATTAATAAAAATCTCCGAGATCTGGCCGAATTGCCTGGGCCCGCGAGAGATATCGATCGCAGAATCGTTTCGAAATGACAGCTGGAATTCTTGGCGATTTCTCTTTTTTGTTGGATCTGTCGAATTTTTAAAGTTCCAACAAACGATAACAGTATCGAATTTACATCGAATTAAATTGAGACTGCATCCAGATTAACCACTCCAGCGAGGGGCAAATTACAAAATGATTTTGCCTACGCGAGAAGGATCCCAGCCAAGGACGGTTTTTCTTATTCTTCGTTTTTCGAATTATCGAGTTAAGTGGTCAACAGACCCAGCGTCGTTTGTACGAGGACGCGCGGAGCCGCGTCTCGTTTATCGCGCTCCGGGCTCTCGTTATCTTCCGGTACAAAAGGTGTTAATTAAAAAACGAACGGCACCCGGAGACTAGTTATCGTGTCGCTTGCGCCGTTTATCTCGTCAACGGCTGTCCGTCGGGTGTAAACATTATTGACGCGATAGCGCGAGGTCCTTCCCGTCGAGCTTTCTGACGATTTTCCGGCCGCAGCACGTGTCCCCAGATACACACGGTAATACCATCCTTTTTTCGGAGTTTCTTGTACCCCGGTGCTTCACCGACACGCTTTTACGACTCGTCTGACTATTTCACAGCGAACCCCGTGATAGCGACGGCGGACCAGCTCGAGAGAGATCGGTTGAATGCCTCTTGAACGGTGGTCCTCGATTTCGGTGGGAAACTCGGTTCAGTCAAACCTGATTCGTTCGTACTAAATTCATTCGAGTGGGCTTGTGAGTTTCAAGTGTTTGTCGAGGGGGATTGAAAGAAACCACTTATGTGGTTCAAAGGATTTTCAAGGAAGTCAAGTTACGAGACAATGGATGTCGTTAAAATTCTGTTGATAAAAAATTACCATTGCACGTATCTAGGCATTTTTAGTAGAATTGCAGTGAAAATATTAAAAACCCCTAAGAACATGAATATTAATTTTATAGAAATTATTCAAGGAAGAATTAAATTTTTGTCTCCTGCATCTTACAATTGAGGTAATTTTTATTTCGCATAAAGATCCGCAGTCTAGTCATGATCGACAGTTTAGAAGCGCTTAAAAACGTTTTCGATGGAATTAAAATTGCACATCACAGTAACCAGGAAACAATGTGAAGAAAGATATCGAACAATTCGGAACTCGGAACAGAATAACAGCCTCTCCCAAAAACCCGCGCCGCAGTCTCGTAAACCAGGGCGAGTTAGGGTCACCGGGATATCAATTGCAGCGGAGATAAGTCGGGACAGACCACGGGTCCTCGGGCAGGCGTTTAATTAAAAGAACAGCACGATCGTGTCCGTGGGCCGGCTCGGTCCGATTTTCGCAACGTTTTACGGCCCGTAAACAGACCGAGGACCAATTGACAGCAGGTGGATGTGAAAGCGGCAGGAATCTCGCAATCGCGAATAATAACGATCTCGCAGCTCCGAGATATAGGACTTATCGTGGGTAGCGAGAGACACAGAGAGGGAGAGAGAGGAAGAGAAAGGTGCAGGAGAGAAGAGGATCCACCCGTAAAGCGGATAGAGCATCTCTCTCTCTCTCTCTCTCTCCGTCTGCCTGTTCTCTACCGTTTCTCTCTCTCCGTGATTCTCTGGTTCCTCGTGTATATGCTAATGCGAGACGAATGTCTCCTCCCGTGCGCCCTTCTCGTCGTCTCGCCTCCGAAAGACGGTGTCTTGTGCTTTGGGCACGGTGTGTCGACGACTTAGGAGGATGCGTTACCTCGTGGGCGTGTTTGTTCCTCTAAACTCTCCGCAGCGGGACGGCTGCAGTTGCAACAGATTTCCTCTCTCCTCTCCTCTCTCCTGCTCCTCTCGTTCCAGAACCTCTCGCCCTCTCCGGGTCCCGACCGTTTCTGCAATCGATTGCCTATCGACACCGCGATAGATTAGTCGGAATTATCGTGATACCAGGCCTGTGGGACCAGGCTCTCTCTCTCTCTCTCTCTCTCTCTTTCTCGGCGTGCACCGGCCCGCAAACCAGCGCCGACACAACACACAGCTCTCCCGACCGGCAGAAAAAGAAACGGGGATACATGCCGGCAAGCGGAAAGAAAGATCCGGCGCGGACGTCTCTCGAAATTATTACACGCCGCCCGCGAACCACAGCGCTATAGATTAGCTGGAATTATGGAGGATAAGCCTGAGGGACGGGGATCGCTGCGCGGCGACGATCCATCGATCGCGAGCCCCATCGCAGATCGGTTTTTTCGGCCGGCCGGGAAGCCGATCGTAAATACCAGCCATCGCGAAGACATTCCAAGTTGCGGAATATTTAATACGGACAGGTGAACGGTGTTGCTGTGCTGCGCTTGCGTCCCGGCGCGTCTCTGCTTTGTTCCTGCTTGATTATATCTGAAAATACTGCTTTCTAATTATTATTTTTCAAAAATTGAGATTGGAAATAGCAAAGAAACTTTTATCCTGTCAATTTTATCTGAACGAGCTCTGGTCACCACTGATTAATGTCTACAGTTAAAAATGCTATCCCTCGAGATGGAAAACGTTTTTTCTGAACGAACGGTCCAGCCGAGAGGCCCGCCATAGTTATCGATTTCCCGGGAAAACTGCTCAAGTTCTCCCGAAATGTAATTAAGCGCTCGCCGGTTGCGCGTAGCGGCGGGGAGAGGGGCGAAACTTTTCGACGATGGTGCACGGAACGATCTATTTAACGTCGTGCAAGCGACGCACGAGTACGAAAGACGGAACAGGGAAACGGGAACGGGATGGTCGCCGTGAAGGAAGAGGAACGCGGTGGAACGCGGAGGTAAATGTCTGAGGTTTCCCCCGGAGAGCAACAAATGCAGGGTGGAGCGTAGGCAAAGCGCGGTGATTCCTCTACACCGAGAATTCGTAACACGTGTATCCCGGTGGTTTATGGTGATTAGTAGTTTACGGGAGACATTTCCGTTGTCTGGAATCGTTCCTGGGCTCCCTGCGACCCATTCTTACATTAGTTACTCGATTCCGCTTCTAGCGATGGCGGCGCCTCCCTTTCTCGAAACGTCCCCCAAATACCATACTCTCTATTCCTCCTTCGCGTAAACTGACACCATAAATGTACCTTCTGGAAAATTAAAAACTATCAACGGTGGAAGTATGTATTCTCGTCCTCTGATACACACTCTATCCAAGAATTGTTAAAATGAAATAAAATGTAAATATACATTCGGTGCACCGAATTGAATTTTTCACAGTCCATGTTTTATAGGATAAATTGTTTCGATTTTATAAAATTTTTTTAATCAATTTACAAGCAGCTGCACAAACACAGGAGTAACTACATAGGCCATCGTTCACCGGTGGTTAAATTTACTGAAACTATTTTGGAGAAAATAAGGGAACTATAAATAATATAAAATTATAACAGTGCTCAGAATGGTAATTCAATCCTGAAGAAAACTCCAATTACAAGAGCCCAGGGTCCAAGACCAAGAGGTCGCTTCCGCCCATAAACGTTGGCAAGATTTCGTGAAACTATGGCAAACGAATTGGTTCGTCGTGCTGCGAGGACAGAGGCGGTCGTCTCCTAATTATCAGCACGACGTACAGCTCGGTGTCGGATGACGGGTGTATCCGGGTTGGACTCTGGAGGGACTGTTAAATGTTTACCCGACACCGACGCCAGCGGGTTAGCGCCAGATTATCGTCACCCGGTTCCAGCAGCTTAGGCCCTCGGGATCGAGAGGTCATGTTTTCGTGTAACAGGATTCTGCCACTCTCTATCAAACGGGCTAACAAAAAATGTGTAACGATGTAGTGGCGCCGTAAAACTACTTGCTGCTAGCTTGAACAGGGTGTTCCTACCCCATGGTCCTCGTAATAAACATTTCCCCAAGTCAAACGTTATCTTCGAAATTGTCGAAGCGAGCTACTGTCGGAGCGGGGTGTTCAAAGTTTAATTTTCAGCTTCAGAGTTGTTAATCTAAGCATATTTCCAGCTAGACCCAAGCCATTTTTGGTTTAACCGTGTCCCTGAATTTTACAAAAATTTAAAAATGCTAAAAAATGTAGGAAACAAGTCTGTATCTAAACATCAAAGTTCTTTGTATAAATCACTGTACAAATTTCGTTTATGTTCGAACCCACTTCTGCTCTTCGTCATCCTCAGTCTCTCTGGTTCACCCGGAGCAACCTCGTTTTCGAAAACTCCTGAATTTCACAAGAACCCCTCGACATCCACTTCAAATTTAGCCTCCCCCAAGCCATTTTCAGTTTGTAAGACTACTCTGAACATCTTCGTTTCCAGAGAACCGTGAACAATAGCATTCCTCGGAGTCATTGTTTCTCCGGCAGCGTCTTGCTCGTCCGGGGTTCGTGGTAAACACGAAAATCCCGAGAATTGCGAGAAACAGGATCGGTCTAGGTCTGTGCCCGCTATCAAGCGGCGGTGTCGCCACTGGAAAGCGTGTCGCAACACGTGCTGAACGCATGTTTCCGCAAGCTGTATGCCCGGATTGCCAGGAGCGAGAAAGAGAGACAGAGAGAGGAAGAGATAGAGAGGGAGGGAGAGAGAGAGAGAGAGAGAGAGAGAGAGAGAGAGAGAACAGCAGGCCGTCGACAGGACTCTCGGTGGCAGGACTAACAAAAGAGGTCAAGTCGCAGGACACTCGCTGTCAAACTAAACATTGGCCACACAGCCGGGGCTCTCTGGCTCCTTCCTGACGTTGGACGGTGTTATGTTTCGAGGTTCGTTACATCGAGCACCGGGGATACGTGAGAACAGGAGAGGTCGTCGCAGAGACATAGTCTCTCCGCGCGCGCAGTCGCCGTCCTCGTCCTGTCATTTATCCTGCCTAAGGGAAACCGGGAAGGACCGAAGGGGGCTGGATCGACGAGTCCCCGTGATTGATCGGCAGCAACGCCTCGACGACTAGCTGGCGTCGTCCTGCTCCTCCCTGCGTCTCCTGCCGCAGGAAATTTGCTACTTCCGCGAGCTACGCTGCCACGGTTACCGTTCCGTGCCTTGATCCTACGCGAAATTCGGGGCTTGCCGGAGGCGTCCCGATGTCGGACGGATTAATTGCTGCCTTCTCAGAACGCTGAACACCCTTTCCGAATACTGATTGGGAATGTAATGCCGTGCCGGAGGATCGCTGATAGCAATTATCCTGAATGATGACTTTATACCTCGCGTGCGGAATCGTATTCTACTCGTTCATACTCCTTCTGATTCTTGTGGGAATTTAGCAGATTAATTTCGGGGAAGAACCAACGATCTTACTAATGAATTAGCCTATTGACCTTTATGCAATCTTAAAATTTTCTGCATCTGTTGCAAGAAGCTATTTAGGAATTTCTTTTCTCCCTCTATATGCTTATATAATAAATATATGTCGTAGCGCGAGCATTTAGACGCGTCCCGGAATTCGCTCGTTTCATTTTGTCGAGATATCGAGTTATCGAGTTGCTCTGACTGATTCACTCTGCGGAGACACCGATCTCGATCGTTCGAGTCCTAAACCAAATCTGCCCCCTGATCTCGGGCCATCGAGGGCTTTGCCTCCCATTTTCCCCCTCCGCAGAGTGACCCCGTCCACGTGTACGCATTACAAAGAAGCCGATTTTGTTTGTCGCGGCCGCTAAAACGTTTCGGCCGCGCGTAATGGAAATCGATCCCAACTGTCGCGGCCGATCAAACGTCTCGGCCGCGCTACAATGTAAATACACGCGCGAGCACTCGGCAACCGACTCCGGCAAATGCTTAACCTAATAAACACGCTTAAATCCACGACATATACATTACTAAATACAAACTTAAATATAAAGAAATAGACTAAATATTTTTTAATGCTGAAGGACCTTGAGGAATCTCTTTTTAAAGTCTTTCTTCAATAAAAACATTTTTCCTTGAAAAAAGAATTCAAAATAATTCAGACCGATCATACCAAATCGCTAGCAGACAGGAAATTACTTAAAGCCGAGGAAAATTATTATCGAGTCTTGATTAAACAATGCCCCCTTCGATTGTAGAATTGATGATCTCTCCAAAATTCTCCAGACTTTGCTTTGGCTCAGAATTCGGTCTCCGCTCTCCGAGTGCGTGGACTTTGGGAGCCGCGTGTTATTCGACGCTAATTTACGGAGTCGTTCGGAGTACGGTCAATTAGAGCTCGAACGACGAGTGATTCGTCGAGAAATATTTCGGTTGTCGAGGGTGGCGGATCTCTCTCTCTCTCTCTCTTTCTCTCGGCTGTAGGGAGTAAGCTCGAAGGAAAAAAGCGTTGTTGGAAGAAAAAAGAGAAGTGGAGGATGACGAAGGGAACGGTCGGGTGTCTCCTTACCAATCCGAGAACTGGAGAGGACGTTGGTGTGGAGGACTTATAAATCGCTTCCAGGTTTCGTCGGCTGGTCCGCGGGGACGGCTGTCACGCGTTATCCTAACGACGTTTAACTAATCACGCCCGGAGAAAATATATATCCGCGATGGGGCACTGGCGCCTCGGGCCACTCTATCACCAAGGCCCCGGATGCTTAATTTGTATCAAAACATGCCGGGGACCAGGGCGGCGCCACGTGAACCAGCTACACTCCGAGGATCCATAAAACCAACGCGAATACTCACAGAAAATTTGCAGCAATATAGTCACTCCCATGAGTATTCACACACTCTATCGAACGGCATACTATTTTTAAAAGTTACTTGGATTTTTGGGGGAAGTTGGAGCAGTTAGCAAAAAATTTTAAAAACTGCAAATCATATAACACGAGTGTTATAAAAAGAATGGCCAAATATTTGGATAGATACATTTTTGTTATTTTTATACGGTAACGTAAAGTAGTCACATTTCGAAAACGGAACAATTTTTCACAACCTAATAGAAAGAGCATTACTACATAATCAACGAGTCGTAAATATTATAAATTTGAGCAAATACATAGTTGCCAAACGTTTTATAGCGAAACGAACGACTGCACAATACCATTTCCACGTTTCACCGTGGACTATCCGACAGGAGCAAAGGTTTCAACGCGTAGGACATTGTCAAGCATTGCCAGGAGATATTCGCGTTAGCCAGCAAGATCCTTTAAACGCGTGCACAATACTCGTTGAGCTAGATCGCATCCGAACCGCATACGCGTCCTCCTATTTGCGCAATGTGCCCCGCATGTGTGCTGCACCGGAGGCTGCATCCCCCGTGAACGCAAGAACGACGTCCCCCCTCGTCTCCCTTCTGCCATTCCGCACCCCCGCCCAGTGCCGAGCCACGCTGAAATTGTGCGGGGTAAATCAATTAGTTGGAGGCTCGCGCTTGTGCACATCGCTGCCAAACTCAATTCCGGGGTTAAAAATTATTGGCCGGCTCCCTGCGATTCCGATTGCCTCGCTAAAACGGCACCGTTTCCGGTTTTGGGAAGTCGTTTGATCGCTGCGTGAGAAATGATTATTGGAAGGTGTCACCAATTTCATTTATGCAGCTGAGTTCACATGTATATTTCTGTCGTTCTTAATTGGGTCAGTGGATTGACAGATTGTATTCGCATCTGCGCAAATCGATCTCTGTAAATTTAGTTTTGCGAAATTCTATTTTATTTGAAACGACAAACTTCCTCTTGAAGAAGCAATTTTACACTTCATCTATCAATCAATCAATGTGCCTATTAATAAGATTCTGTACTACAGTATAATGGTGCATTCACAATCTCAAAAAGAAATTATTATTTTCCCAAGAGAGTCCTATTGGTTTGCGGTTAAAATTTCTGTTAAAGAATTCTCCAAGAAATCCTTAACGAAAATGATAAAAAAATATGAAATATTCGCCGATAACTGCATAACACGTTGTTAAGGCTACACATCGCTAACAGCAAACTAATTTTTGGCTGAAACAGCTCGAGCCTCGATCGAGCTCTCGGTCGGAGCCCTGGCCTGAATATTCATCGCATCTCCAAAACGCATGTACTTCCTGTACAGGCATCGTCGATGCCTGCTCGATGTGTAATGGTCTTCCACGGTACATTACACGGATCGTGTGCACGCACCGATGCTCGAAACGCGTGCATCCAGTAATTAAGACAGTCACTGCGAAACTGCGTCGTTACGACCTCTTTCCCGCTCGGCCGTTCGTCGTAGATTGCACTCGTGCAGTGATAACCCGCAGCTGCAGTGCCCTAACCCCCTTCGGTCGCGAGAGAGCCTGCAATTGCCGTGACACCATTGCCGGTACGCGATATTGCGCGCAAAAGGTATTACCGTTAGGCGTATCAGCCGGCGACCGTCGATTCAGATCCTAAACAATTTATTCGAATGTCGGATCACTGACATATCTTTCCCGTTACAACCAGCACGAGGCATAAACTAATTATTTTTTTAAGAAGGCGGTGTTCCCTCGAGAAGTTTCTCCAAGTCCCAGACACTCGATCGTGCTCTTGAGCTGGTAAGGTTTTGCAATAGTACGGTAGAGATTTAAAGGAATTTAATTGTGAATTCTAAAATTAATCGACGTTTTTACGTTCTGCGATTGTGATAACTGTTGAGAAAAAGGCCGCAAAAGATGATTCCCAGGAAACCGAGAGGGTGAAGTCTGATATTTGATTAGAAAAATTATAAATTACAGGGCGCAATAGGGATGCAATACAGTAGCAATTTCAATTGAAGCGAATCTCGATGCACACCTCCAGAACAATCAAAGACTTGGCAAGGGCGCAGAGGCTGACGGTCAGGGCAGCGCCACCGCAACCTCGAGTATCTCGTTCGAAAATCTTCCCCCGGAGAAATGCGGGGCACCGATAGGCCCGGGCAAAAACTCGGAATAACACGTTGTCCCGAAAAATGGCCGTGGGGACGAGTAGTCGGGTATCAGTCGACGACATCGGAGAGAGCCCCGTGGTACGTCCTGCCGCCAATTACAACATTCCACGTTGTTTTGCCGGTCGGGCGTCTTCGTGCGGGCAACGGGCACGCGATTTCCTGCCAAATTGGGGCCGGATTACGATCGTTTCCACCGACGCCTTGAGCGACCCCGATGAAAAACCTCTTCGCAGTCTTCGCGAAGTAGCTCTGCTTTGCAAACAAGGAGGAAGGGCAGAAGAAGGGAGACGAGCTACGAAATTGGGACGAGGGGAGGCACGAATCCGGAGACTTCGTAGCCAACAGCGAGGAGAAGGAAGAGAAGCGTATCCCGACCGCCAAGCCGGTTATTTAGTCATAGCGCTCAATTACATCCGAATGCACGATTCCTCGCAGCGAACACGAAGGATAATTCGCGAGGGGTCGGGCTTTTTTTCACCCCCTCCGGGAGCCGACGGTTTACTATCTTTTACCGTTCGTACGCGTGTTACGTGACTCGTCCGCTCTAGGATCCGCCGAGGCCGGTAATATTGTAATTAGAAATCGGTGGAAACCAGCGATCAGCGTTATCACTTTGTAGGGATCAGGCCGACGGGTTCGCCCACTATCGGGCTGGTTTTATAACGAGCGTGCAAATTCGAAACCGTTTGACCTCTTGCACTATGATATCGAGCCGAGTTCGACAATTCACTTCCTTTAAATCGAATTACGATTTTATTTCTCTGAACTTGGGGTCTTTTGACCTACCACAAGCGTTCTATCTAAACTCTAACTTTCCAGTAGCCGTTTGTATTAAGTCTTAGAACCGAAGAATGAACTCTTATTACTTATAATATTTATTATAGAATGGAATTGGTGAGAGAGGATTTGAATGGATCTACCCTTTTGGGGACAGCTTCTGCTGTCTTTCGAGAGTTAACGACAAAGAAGTTTTGCTCGTTGTAGCTGAAGAAGGAAGCGTAAGGTGAGGTAAAGTACGTACTAGGCCCCAGGAAGGTGTCGTTCATTCCCCAGCCGATTTTTCGTCCACCTACCGACGCGTTGCAACGGTTACCCGATCTGTCGACCGCTTAGCCACCAGCTACGATCTCGCTCCGGCCGGAGGCGATGCAATCCGACGCGGAACTCACGGTGCACTAACTTAACGAATAGGATAGAACGCCACTCCTTCGCGATTTTTCCCACGCTGTCCGATTGCCGTAACCTTTCGTCGGGAGAGAGAGCGATAGGGGTTGTTTCCCGCGAGAAATACCGCGCGAGATTCGAGATATAATTGACAGATGTCTTTGCAATAGGTTGCTGGATATTAACGCTTCGGACACGGGGTTCTTCAGGGTAGGATGTTGAGTTCAGGATTTGCGGTTGACGATTTCGACGAGGGTTGAATACAGGAGAATTGTGAATTGGATTTTTCACTTTGATCGTTTAAGTTGCAATGTTTTAGACAGAGTCTGCTTATGGGGGTTGTGTTCCTGGTATAGCACAACAAGATTGTTGTAACGAATTTATTGTAGAAGTGGTAAATACCGTACAACTATGGACTCTTCTTGCTCCTAGACTGACCGGGAGTTCCCGTCCCGTCTTTTTATTTTAGACTTCTATCCTTGCCCTTTTAGTGAAAGGGAAAATCCCTGAAACTGACATCGTCAGTTTCCTTTAGACCTTACGCACTTGAAGCTCTTACGGTCGCGAACGGCCGCTGCCCTCTCGTCGAAGGTCCTTCGGCGCTCCACGATTTATGGTACCCGTAAATCGCTAATGAGACTGTGTCTAACGAAAACGAAAACCACGCAAGGCTCTGAAACTAAACAGTTCTCTCTCTCTCTCTCTCTCTCTAAAAAAAAATAGCTGTCTTAGTCACGCATATCATAAATCGAGTCCAGCTGTTTGCACGCTTAGCTATCTCGCAAGGACTTCGAATTTCCTCGACCGGTCGCTGCATGTTTAAGAAGGAAATATTTTCCTCCTTCCAATCCAATTACCTCTGAAAACGAGGATTTGCACAAAGATCCACAGTCTCCTGGCGAACAGATTCTGCTCGATAAGGTGTTTGGATTGATGCGAGACAACACTCGATTCGCGAAATTTCGCAATACCGTGGTGGAAGAGGTTCGTGCATCGATCACAGAGGATCCTCCCGAAGGATCGACGTCGATCTCGCCCGACTCGTCTCGAAAATAGCCGCGGGTCCGTTAGCGGTCACGAGCGATATCGGTAGATTGTCCGGGCTGCGGGGTCCCGCGGATCGAGATTCTAAGAGCCGATTCCCGGCCGATTTACAAGAGGGATAGCTATTATGTATAGCGTCGCGGCTAGCATAAGGCGGCCCCGCGGTTGTGTCCCGTTAAAGCCGCATTAAACGTTACCCGGCTCGCCGTCTCCGCTCCGCTCCGCTCGGCTTTGGTCCGCGCGAGGGCACCTTCCGCGTCCGTGCCGGACCGTATACATATCCCCTTGTGTACCTACCTGCCTTGGCACCGCTCCGTAAATCAGGAACACGAGCCACGGCGGAAAAACTCACTCGCCATCTCGTTGCCGTGCCCGATACGTTTACCTTAGACGATGGCGATGGTAACTTATGCCTCTGCCTATCCGATCCCGCGCATGCCGGCTCTCCGCTCCGATATTTACGATTCGCCGGGATCGCAGTAAACCACTCTCTCTCCAGCACGCCCCTTTATTCTCTCCTCTCTCCTCTCTCCTCTCTATCTCTCTCCCGCGCCAACGTCTCCTCTCTTTTTCCTCTAGCCGTGCCGCGAGAGGTTCTCTCGCGAGTCCACGCAACGACGGGAAACGAGGAAACACATCCGATCGGGTAGACAACGCTTTCGACCGACTCGCGCCACCATTCAAAATGTTATCGCCTCCTTTGCCAGCCATAGAGAGGCAACAGGCTCGAAGGCGAGCCGCGAATTCAGCGATCTTGTCGAGATAGAACGCTGACGGAGTCGAGGCGGTCTTGGTTAAGTTTTGTGGGGTTGGGGGAGTTTTCGGGAAGATTACCTGGGACGCTTCCTGGAAAAGTGAGGTCATCCCTCTGATCCAGAAAAATGCTTACTAAATTCTGCTATCCTTTTTTAACTATGTTTTTGGGGGGTGTCCAAGCAGTATTTCATTTTGAGGATCACAATTCAGGACGCTTGTCAAAAAAGTAATGTTAACGCTTTATCCAAATCGATAAACATTCGTTTCCTGGCAATTCACAGTGCATTACCAGATCATATGGTCACCCCATCGCACCATTTCATAACCCCTGTTGCACTTCTCGAGCCTCGTTTCTTTGGAGGCCGTTTCCATCGTTTCGGCCAGAGTCCCCGGAGGCGTATAAAGTTATTTCAGCCCGCTTTTCCAGAGGCAATTATCGTCCCGCGTAACGACCCGGTAAAAAAGTCGAAGGTGCGAGAAGTATCGTTCCGTTTCAGATAGGCTAAACGAAGCAAACCGATGCGACGGGTCGGGCCGGGCCCGGCCACGCGGCGGGCATAAATATTCCACGGGTTGCTTAAGAAGTAGCTACGGAGCTGCCGCGAGGCCAATTTAGAGGCAGCTCGGTTAATGAGCCACCGCGGATGCCACACGCATCTTTTTGCGCCCCCGGGCCCCTGCCTCTGTGTGGCCAACTCGGTGCTTAACAAACGGATGGGCACCTGGTTCTACCGCTCCCCGTCTCAACCCCCCTCGGCCCCCCTCAACGAATCCACGGGTTCGTACGGAGAATTTCAATAACCGCGTTTACAGAATTAATAGTTACTTTAACCGTACGTCCGGCCCTCATTAGACTATTAATCCCCTTGCCTTGTAATGGCCGGTTAGATTCGTGACGAAGATCTCAAACAGAATACTTAAATGCACCGGCGAGTACCTGTAATGCGAATGAATAACAAGGAAACGGCCTCGATTGTCCGATTTTAATCGTCCGATGTTAACCTGATGCTGCGGTACGGTAATACACAGGTTCTTAATGACGCAATCGGATAAGAAGAACACACTGTTGCAATTTTTTTGATATTTGGTACGAAGCAGCCGGTGGCCTCGCAAAGAAGCATTTAATTGATATGTAGACGCTAATTTGTTAATGAAATGAATTGGACATCTCTCGTACCCCTTTTTTTTTGTTGTACTTGGTTCTTCAGGCAATCAAGTACGAGAAACATGCGCGATTGAGACGCAACTAGTCAATCAAACATCCACGAAATCTTCAAGTTTGTAAGCACATCGCGAACACGATAGCTTCGAAAAAATTGGATTACAAAGAATAAAATTCCACGGCGAAGTTTATTCCGTATCCATGAATCGGTGAATCTGCATACGTGTGTTGCGACTAATACTTAACTTTCCGCCGGCAGTATCTGTGGTTTTTCACCGTCGCGATTTGCATAACAGGTCTTTCATTCTCCGATTTGATTTTCTATGCCTTTAAAGAGATCGGAAAAAATTCCAAGGTACTTCCTACCCGAGTTCCAACCCCGAGTTTAACATATTAATTAGATTTCAGCCGAAAACGTTCGAATCTTCTTGCGATCCAAATAAAAGTTCGCCAAGAAGTTACAGCGAAACGCGAGTCCGCTTGAAACACGACGATCCATTATACCGAGGGAGGATTAATTCTTCTCGCTGTTTAGCACACACCTCGAAACAATCGCGATTACATCGGAACAATTAATAACACCGGCACGAATCTGCGAGCGTCTACCAGTTGCTCGTTCCGTGGCACATCAATTCCGTGAAAAAAAAAAAAATAAATAACAGCTCGAAGCGATCGCGGCAAATAAAGAACTATCTTACATCTCCATCTTTGCAACGGGTGTTGAATAACTTCCGTGCCCTAGTCGCGGCACCGAAAATCCCCCCTCCCCTCCCCGATAAAACGGTGATTAAACGTCAGCCGAAAAGAAATAGCCGAGTGGTCGGGGGCTTGTTTCAGCCGGCGCAGCGACGCGTTATTAAAACGTATAAACGAAGGTGATAAAGAAACGTATACGCGAAAGTTAACGCCTTCGGATTTAACGGGCATCCAATTAATTTCGTGACACACCGCGCGCATCGGTGCGCGTTCGTGCGGGGCGCAGCTGCGGGACACGGAGCACCCCTGGGGCGCGCAGTTCCCTCTTCTTCGATGCGCTGCCCTAAGCGAGGGGCCCCGCGGCGTGTACGCGTTTCTCTTTTTCTCATAAGTCCGGCGAAACTCTCTTTTCGAGCGTGATGACCCATTTTACGATTTTGGCACTGTTTTACAATAAGTTCTCTGGAGTACAGTAGTGCTTCAAGACATCATTTATCGTTTCTAGTGCCTTGTGTCCATTTTAATTTGTTCTGGTTCGATGCAGTCGGATTATAGAAGTTTTTCCGCGATTGTCAGATCGGCACTCAGGGGATCGGCGGCAAATCGCGTCGCATTGTTAAGAACGCGTCCCGTAAATAGACCGGTAGCCAGCGACGCTAAGCCTCTCGCGGATCATTCTGAACGTTTCCTCGTGCCTCTTTCCCCGCCGCGGCGTCGCGTCACTCAACACCGGCGACATTATTTGTAGCCACGGGGCCGCGGCCCTAATAATAACGCCCCGGAGCCGAGAGCCGAGGAAAACGGCTCGGAGCCGAATGCTCGTCGAGAAGCCCGCGTCCCCGAGGGGAAATTTCCGTCGGCGTTGAATCGACGAGGAGGGAAACCGACTCCGAGACTCGGTGGCTTTCTTTATGACTCGACTCGGCAAGCCTGGCCGAGGCACGAATTGATAATTAATGCCCGAGTCTTAACGCGGCCCGTTTATCTTTGGCCCGGGCTCTAACGTCGCCGAGGCAGGTGCAACCCCTTCTAAGTACCACCGGGACCCTTGACGTATGACAAACTACCGATCGCGAAAGGGTGGACTACTTTCGGACCCCAGGTTTCCTGCGTTTCGCGGAACCGGTTCGCAGTTCGACGGGATAAGAGCTTTCATCCGGTCCCGGTCACTGGAACGATGCGGGACGCCGATTGCGATGATCGAGACGAGTTTCGATAACGCGGATACTTTATACGACGGCTCAATGTTTCGGGCGTTGATCGTTCACTTGGCCGATATGAAAATTGGTCGTGCTTGATTTTCAAAGAATTTAAGATCTCCCAAAACAAAAATAACACCCTTCGGTGTTGGTTTTTGGGAAGCAAGGTATTTATTTGGAAAGAATAAAAGCACAGATATGATTTGGAACGATATTTGATCGATGTTTCCTCTACTAAGGCTAGGATTAGACTGACTGACTTCGGCAGCTCGTCGATACGTTTTAAAAACGATAAACATCTGAATGGGACACGTCGGCGGACCAAAAGAAGCGCGGCTCTGTCTTTGATTCGATACCTAAAGATACCGCGAGATACAATGTAGCGAGATACATATACAACAGTTCCTGGAACCGTATTATATATAATTTCTGTACATATATCTATATTCAGACACTAATAACTTTTTAACACTTTGACTGACAAACTAGAAACCTAAAAAATTCCATAAAATCAAAGTAACTTATTTAATGAAATAAAAATTGTAAATAACTAAGTGTACGATATCGATTAGTCCTCCAACTTCCCTTCAACTTGCAGTTCAAAAAACCTGAAGTCGTTTGATCCAATTGTAAAAATGTTATCCTTTCTTAACGAGTGTCCACTTAAATTTGTCCCTGACTGTATATGTACTTGAATAAAGAAATCTGTTGAATCAATTTCCATGAAAGTAAGGGTAACAAAAAATTTGCAACTCTGGTCATTTGTCCATCGGTGGTAGGTTTAATGTTACACATCGATAGCACTGAAATCGCAGAATCTAAGAGTTAGGAGAGGGTTAAGGAAGGTGCCGGTCGTGAATCGGAGATTCTCGAGGCTCGAGCATCGAGCAATAAATAGCAATCATCATACGTGAATTGGAAGATGTTGAGCATGATCTCGTAGAAAATCGTGTCTCGATCTCCAGCGAGGTACAGTTTCTCGAGCAGCGTCGGGGTACAACGGCAGACAGCTAATTTCCTTTCGGGGTCGAGCGGGAAGGATCGGAGTGCTCTCTCGCGAGCCGGGTCGGCGCGATTGAAGCGGCGATCAAAGTAATATGACGTTCGAATGCCGTCGTAAAACAATACGGAACGACCGCTCGGGGACGTGTGCACGTTCGCGGCTGGATTTCCAAGCAGCCATTCGCGCCGCGGTCGGCCATAAGCGCGTCTTCCGTCTTGTTTTCCTTGTCCCGCGACCGGGGAACGCGAACGGTATAGTTATCACCGGCTGCTCGGCCCGACGCACGAACAAATAAACGCGGACTCGCGTCATAACTGTCGGCACGAGGGCCATGCTTAATAAATACTCGGTTGTTGGCGCGACGCGGTCCCGCGACGCGTCTCGCGAGGGTGGCATGGACCTTAAGCTAGGTCCACAACGTTTACTAACGTTCCTCCACTACATCGAGAAATTGCCGAGGCGCCTAGTACTGTCACAGCTTCTCACGATTTTCAGCCTATTTTTAATCGTTTATAGCTCCCAAACAAATTGATCAATTTTCTGCTTGCATATAAATTACTTCACCGATTAATTCGGTGGCTGGACTTTAAAATTGCCCTCGCAAGCTTTTGGTACCAATTACGCGTCATTCTATTCGTTTCGGTGCGCCGAATGCGAGCATGACTTTCGTTTCTGGCGGAAATTCCCGAGATACTTGCAGAAAACTGTCTTAATAGCTCATTGAGTGCTATAACCGTGGGTCTGTGGCACGAACCCAAGAATAGCACGTCAAAACAAGTAGAATGACGTACATAGGTTGAAGTTCAGCCTCCTAATCGGTGAAACGTGTTTTCGGATAAAAATTGTATGTGCCAAAGGTTTGGGGGAGCAATTCGAAAGTCGTACCAGTTCGGATAGCCTGCATTGCACAAACAAATATGCTCCGAACTGTGTCATGTTTGCACTCATTTCAATCAGAAAAATGTCAGGAATCTTTTAATACAATATCCCGAAATAAATAAATAAAAACGTCGTATTGGGATGTATGGTCTCGATGTTGGCTTTGCGAGCGAGATTTCGGACCCGGAGTTTTCGCGAAGTGTGTTCCGAACCGATCATCTTCTGAATCGAGCTTTATCGCGGGCTGCAGTGACTGCACATTGCACACGCGTGCCAGGGCCACCGACACTCGCAGAAGGCGCTCGCGCGCGCTCTTGCCTTGAGCACGAGCGGACTAGGCGAGCTTTATGCGGGGCCAACGAGTGAGATAGTGCCTGGGTGACAGCGGCAACGAGCCGTGCATCGGTTAGTCTCGCCACATCAGGATCCCGACGTACGAGCTCCTCTCATTCGGATCGGGAATACGCGTGCACGTTTACACGGCACGCATGTCCCTGGTAGCGGAGGAGCCGCTCTCGTATTTGCTCGATAATTCTAGACGACACGGCCGCACGACGCGAGCATCCCGTCCACAGATTTTATCAATGGACAGTCTCCTTCCTCTTCCTCCTCCGCCTCATCCTCATCCTCCACCGTCTGTTCGCGTTCTTCGCGAGAATGAACCCGCGGGATCGATCACTCCGCGGGTTAATTGCCGTGTTACGTGACCGCGGAGAACATTAGGCCCGGGCTGATTGCGACACGGACACTGTGAATAATTATCCAACTCCTCTTTTTTTTTTTTTACCAACGACGAACCGCGGCTCTGTTGAATCAAGGTATCAGCGGAGGGATCGTCGTCGGATCAAACGGGGAATTGCAGGCGCGGTAATTAAAATTTTGAAGATAGCGCGCGATTCGCGGAATTCCCGTCGTTTCGACTATCTGATACGCGGACGGGCTATAAATTTTTTAGTTTCGAGCCTCACGATTGTTCTGAGCTTGACAGGTCAGCCCATGGGTCACAATCGATCATGAAAACGAGCTTTGTAAATTTTTATACTCCCTTCTGAGCACGCTTTTTAACCATTTTCGTGTTTTCTTTGGTACGATGAATTGTCAATTTAGTCTGTGGACTTGAGACGGTGGCTTTGGATTTATTGATAGAGTAAGGAATTTTTCAGATTGTTAGACTATGAATTCTACATTCTCTAAGGCCATGTTCTTCGGTTTCCAGTTTGGAGAGTTGAAGAGCATCTTCTCGAAACGAGAAAGTGGAGTGAAAATAATTGGGGGTTACGGAAACCTGATTAATAATTGTGCCCGTGGTTCCAGTGTCGAGGTTCCCACGATTTGAAGATGTTGCTCGATTTTTTGATCGTCCCGTTCCATTAGTGAACGATTGTATCGTCAGAGGAGGCGCCGTCCACGGAAATGGCGGCTAGGGAATAGCGCGCGTTCCCAGCGTGTTATTATTCCGTTTCGTAGCGGCGTGTGCAATTTATGCGCGTTCATGGTATGATTTATCGCCGTCACGGTCGTCGTTGCTCACTTAATAAAAGTAACGACAGTTCTAATTACGATCGTTAGCGGTTCATAATGCCGGGGTAATTACCGGGCGCACGACGATGTAAATCTTTTGCTCGTTGCGTTAAAAAGATAGCTTCTTCTTGTACAGGCTGTTTCATAAACACACACGCACCAGAAAATATTTATATTTATTCTACCCCTTGCTGTTTCTGATCACGAACTCTCCTGCCACCGTGTAATTACTTGTTAATTGTCCCGAGAACGTCTTATTCAATGGACGTGGTACGTATTTAGGGCCCGTAAAAAAAAACCGTAGCCTCTATGCATAAATTTTAAGACCTACAAAAAATTAAGCTCACCATGTAATTTTCGATCCTGCGAGACTAAGGCGCACTCTAAACTTCTATGAGAAAAACTGTACTGACCATCGATAAATTTTAGAAACTGCCAACAAAGATTACGGCATTTATAAATAACTTGTAATATTTATTAAAAAATTACGGGGACTATAACATAATTTTGGGACACTATGTACGGTCTATGAAAAAAATTCTGGACCGTATAGAAAAATTCTAAAACCTATTAAAAAATTGTGGGATGCGTGAACAAATTTTTGGACCCATGAAAAAGTTTTTAAGACTGCAAGAATAAGTCAAAATTGGCAGGAATGTATAATGTGGGAAAAGTGTTTTAAAAAGTCTACAACGCAACCTTGACAGTGCTGCATAAAATGTTGAAGAAGATATCTACCGGGTTCCGATGCTATCGAAGAAATATTGAAAATGAGATGCTAACATCGGCATTCATGAAATATGTATGATAACGAGTAATCGGCAAGATCGGACAGGAAATACTACTATTAAAAATATAAAGCACACGCGGACTATATAAATACGCTGGTTGCGAGGCACGCGGTTGCAATTCTCGATCAAGATATCGACGTAACTGAAACACCATGCCACGCCCACATCTTATGGAACACCCTGTAGGCTGGCTTGGTTCTTTTAACTACAAGTTAACAATCCGCTTTATTAAAATGCTACCCATCCTCGTCAAGCTTTGGTTATTCACCTCGGGACACTCGCGCATTCTTTGTTCCCTTAATGAATACTTCTAAATTACTGGAAAAACATCGCGATACGAGAATTCGTTTGGAAAGAAACAGAAAAAAGCTGTACACCGCTCTCATTTACTGCAACGATATCGCGGCTCGTAATTTCCTGTTCGCGAATTAATAGCATGTAGAATGAACGGGTTTCGACACTTTTTATTCCGCTTCAACATTTTTCAGTCGAATATTTAATATTTGAGAGATGAACTACCACCATATATGTTATTTGAGCTACTGTTTCAATAGAAAAAGTCATCTTCAGTTTGGAATAAAAGAAGAAGAAGATCGTAAAGAAGGTCCAGTTCTGTAGAATGAGAAGTAGAATTGAGTTTTTCTTTTTATTGGTGATGCAACATAATTTGTTTAAATGACTGAATTCTGTAAATGCAGTTGTCCAACTCTACTCCCAATTTTATGTCCCATTGATTAAGATTGTAGAGAATTTTCATCTTTTTGAGTCTCCGATAGAAGTCGGAAACAGTTGTGTTTTATCAAATTGTTTGGTATAGTGCATTCTGAAGGTGGCATAGAAATTCGCGAACGGGACACCGGGTCGAATCGACGAGTTTGCAAACACTGTCATGTTCCTCGGCAGAGGTATCTCTCCTCTGTTCTTCTGTGTTCCGTTTCGTTTCGCAGTCGGAGTAATTAATACATACACGATTCCGTGCGATCCGTTAGCCGGTGCGCGGAGTGTTTCCAGGAACCCGCACGTGAAAGCACCGTCGAAATGACTTCATTAAGTGTTGCATTCATCGCTCCGAAGTTATACCGGCGGGACACGAACAGCCCGCCAAGCCAAGGTCTCCTTGCCGTAGCATCGCATGCAATTAAAAGGTGAAAAAAGGAAGGCTCGTCGGACTGGCGCGGCGTAGGGGAATAACCATTAAGCCTGTTACGAGTCTGTCTGCGTACCGAGCGATATAAACGGAAACACTGCGCAAGGTAGATAATCACGGGAGCTTTATAAGCGCCGTATAATGCCCCTGTGCCGCGAGAGCCGAGAGAAGCGGAAGGCGATCGCAAAAAGGTTTTGCAGCACGGAACCGGGCAAAAAGCCTGAAAGAGGCCGATCACCGATGGTGGGGGAAGCGGCACAGGTGGTTATTATGCCATCGATGGCACAGGTGAGAGCTGTTTGTTTTAAGCTCCGAGAGAAAACCGAGACCCCTATACCTTCTCAAACACGGTCCTCGAGTGGCTCTCCACGGGACGCCCGATACTGTCCATCTCTCTCTCTCTCTCTCTCTCTCTCTCTCTCTCTCTCTCTCTCTCTCTCTCTCACTCTTTTTCTCGTTTCTTCTCTCCGCGAGGACCATTGTAATACGGTACGTCCCTGAAGAGCTCGTGGCCGCTCTCGAGAGTCCTTGATGTTTTGCCGGTCCTCTCGAGATTCCCGAAAAAAAAAAGAACGACCATAGCCGACTCTCGAGTGTAGACGGATACACTGCATGCATGGCCTTCTAAGGATTTCCATGCGTGTTCCCTAGGAGGAAACACGCCGCTGACGTTGGTCACTTTGGGATGAACGAACCGGCCTGTACCGTTAACGAACGATACCGTTCCCGACGGTTTCGGAACTGTGTTGCCAATGTGGAGCAAACCGGGGAATTTCAGTAGTCCATCAAGAAACTATACATTTGTAGGGGTTGATGGTATCACTTACCCAACGTGACATTTAGAGAGTTTGAGAACTGTCTTGCAAATTGTGAACGTAGGTAGACGATCAATGAATTGTTTGGAATTTTTGAGAGTTGATTATGAGTAAGACATTGAGAGTGTTAGGAAAAGATCTCCATCTCCGTTTAATGATTCGTGATAGAGTGTAATTTGAAATTTCGTCGAGGTTTTTGGAGCATTCGTGTCAGTCGCGAGGGTAACTGTTCGAACAGGAGCCAAGGTGTCGCCCTAGGAACTGTAGGGCGCGATGATACCGTCACGCGACCGACAACTGATCCCGCCTGATAACCGAGTAATCGTCGTTGTTACCAGAACACTGAATAACTTGTAATTTGGTCGCGATTACGAGTGGCCAGACTGGTCCCGATGCTGGCTGATTGTATTATTATTCCTCGGCTGCTTTCGACGATGTTCGCGAGACCGTTTTTTGTCCGAGGATAATGGCGGATCGTAGCTGTGGGAGCGATCCTCGATGCTTACGCTCTCCTGGTCTTCGGATCGGGGAATCAAAGTAATGAATAGCTGCGGGATCGGAATCGGGTTTGCTCGAGCGAGGAATATTTAGCAAAGTGTATCGTTTTCGTGCATAAATTTGTGACTGTAGTTAGTGTCCTCGCGAAGGTTGCTCCGGAGCCCGGTAATGATAGTCATCGGCCCGCGGATGCTCATGATGATTCACACTCTTGTTGAACGCTAAGAAACGCTCAGCGGTTACTGATTCTGCGAACAATTTGCGAATGCGATTTTGGTCGAGTTCGGGTTAGCGTTTATCTCTGTTCTTTATTTTCTGGCTGAGAAAAATTCCTCTCCGACGTATTTTAAGGAGGAATATTTTTAATAAATTAGTAATCTTATTACTAATCTAATGAACTCGGCTGAACAGTTTTAGCAATAATATTAACTCTTCACAACTTATTAACTCTTCAACAATCACATTTAGTGTTTCATACATTTTTTAGGAAATAAAATAAAAATAATATAGGTATTAAAATCACTTTTTATTTTTTAATAATCAGTGTCCAAAACTGTGAACTAAGACAACAGATTTTTAGGAAATTGAAGTGAGCTGTATTTTCCGTTTTTAATGTTTTATAAATAGTGGATTTCCAGCGAGTTTGTTAGGGTTTATACACTAGGGACGCGTTAGGCAATCTCGCCGGTAGAAAAAAGCCGTCGTCGCTTTAACGACAGACATCAGAGGGCTACTTGTTCTTCTTCTCCGAGCTCTCGCCGAAAGTTGATAGACCGACGATAAAACGAAGCAGCAGTTTACGGCTTTCCAGGCGTTAAGACGGAGGAAGTTGTTAAACAGACGCTGCGACACTGCGCGTGATAGTTGATGTCACTGGTGCGTCCCTTGAACACCGGGTGTATTTTTGAAACGTTCGCTATTAAAGACGTTCATTATTGTCGGGGGAAAGCGGTTTTCCACGAAGGACCCTTGCGCTGTTTGTTCTATCAATAACTGATATTTCATATCCACCGATGCGTCGACACATGGCTGTAACCCTGCCATCAGTTCTCTTTTTCACTGGCAATAAATTTCTTTATATTCTGCTCTTTATTCGACCGTAATGTTGACACAGTACGCTGAACAAACAATGAACGAATTTAAATGAATTCGACAAGAATTGTGAATGTAAATAAACTCGGCGCGAGATGTGAATATAAATGAACGTACCGTGAAAAATAAATATACATGAATATGAAATGAATGAAATATAAAATAGCAAAGTATTTTGTTGTAATAAGCGACATTCTTAAATTACTGCTCTTTGACGTAGCTGCAAGATGTGCCTAAATTTAGGCACCTTAAGGTTTATCCGGATTATTATAATTACTGAACACTGCAGCTAGCGGATGTCTATTAATAAGCTTGTTAATGACGCTGCCGGATCAAGGAGTTTAATCACTTCCTTTTAAATAGAAATATTTATATCAAGAACACTTCGATTGGCTTCCTGCTGGTAACATGCATGTACAAAAAGTTATAATCAAAATTAAACAATGTAATTAAAAAAATTGCAAGTGTTCAAGACTTAATGGAAAACTGTAAACATGAAACCAATCTGATCAAGCTGAATCATGTTAAAATATTCGTAAAATGACGAATGAGACTGATATTTTCAAACACAATTCCGCGAGTTTAAGAAATCCCCTATAATCTTTCGATTTCTCTTTGGGCACACCATAGTTGATGTATTTAATATCACGAAGCAAAGCACTCCTATCGACCAATTACCATGGGCGCCTAGGTTATATCCTCCGGAGCGCAGTTCGTCTTCGCCGAGCAGCGGGCCGTGCCGCTTTCTCCATTATATTCCTCGGCATTTATCATTGTATCCTTTTTTTCAATGCAATCAACGTTTTATCGGTCTCGTATCTCTCTTTCGCCGTGCGCGATTCTTTTTGCCTGGCGTCGGCCAGCCCCGTCCGCCACCGGTGGGCGGCGGGGTGGGACGGTCCATTCAGGTTCCCGTGTCGGGCCGGAATCGGGCCCGTCCCCCGATGAGCCCGCGATGCAACGTTACGAGAGAAGACCGTCTCCGGAGCCACTCGTTTATCTTGCTTGACGAGGAAAGGAGGAATTAACGAGGAATTAATAGCAGATCCTAATGATAAATGATTCGCTCAGCCAGCCGAGCCACCCCTGCCGCCTGTCCTAATTTGTCTAATTATTTCCCTTAATTCCCTTCTCGCGCAACGACAAGATTTCGTGCCTCGCTTAACGAAACGAAACTAATTAATGGGATCATTAACTCCGTGGAACCGGTCCCGGCCGCTCTTGCACGCCACCGAGCGAAAGACCGAGAGCGCAGCGGTTTCTTCGCCGAAAACGGGACGATTTTCGCGGAGAGTGAGTGAGAGAGAGAGAGAGAGAGAGAGAGAGAGCGAGCGAGAGAGAGGGGGGGGGGAACCTGTCCCGGCGAATTATCTCGTTGCAGCGGAAAAATCATTAAGGGATGGATTGATGAAAGAACTTCCGCGAGGAGAAAGCCGAGTAATCGGCCACGATTAATCAGGATAATCCGGCGTCGAGTGCTGACACGCCTTCCGTTCGAGGTGCAATAAAACTCTGGTAAAAACTCGCGGGCTAGATTTTATGGTGTCCTTGTTAAGGGGACACTTTACTCTTCGAGTACACGGTAGTTGCTGTCCCGAAGAAAATTTTTTGGAGCCCGTAGTTGTGATTGAATCTATAAAAGTTAAATGAGACTAAAAGAGACTTATCTCTCCAAGCTCCAAGTCTTCATGCGAAATAACAATTTCCGCGCCTAAGATCCTACGATCCTTGCACTTCGAACAGCACGATAATGCATTTCGCTGGAAATGCAACGCCGCCGGGATGTCACCCTGTCCACGAAACTCGTTATTATTCGTCCCCTCAATTCAGTACGAAAAGTCGCGGTAGGTTCCAATCATCTTTTCAAGAATCGCGTGCCGTCGGTGTGCTCACGCGACGGCCAAACGAGGCATTCGGCAATTATCGTGGTGCGATAAGACGTAGCGGTATATAGGGGATGACGAGTCGTGGGACGCGTGCGCGCCGAGTCTTCGGTTCTCTCTCTCTCTCTCTCTCTCTTCTCTGTTTTCTCTATTTTCTCGATTTTCCCGGTTCAGCTGGCGCGTTCCATCAGTCACACGCAAATAACTCACTTCTCCGCGGGCACCCAGAGCCCCGAGTAATTTATGTTGAACCATGCGCTATCGCTTTCGTCCGCGGCCACGTTCCTCGCGCCTATCCCTCCGCGACACTCGCCGCCTCGTTGGATATCCACCGGCGACTTGTTTGTATTATTTAAGCGCTTGGACCTCGCTCGTTCGCTCGCTTGCTCGCTTGCCCGCTCGTTCGCCATACTCGTTTCGCTATACGCGAACGGCTTTATGACTGAATTAATGTCCGTGGGCGCGATGACGGCCAGGAACTCGCGGCCACGAAACCGGCTTGTCATCCGATTGATACACGGGAATTATATTTGGAACGCGAGGGTGGAACCTCTGACAGGTGAGGCACCCGCTTCGACAGAAATTTTTGAGTTATAAGGTTTCAGAAAAACGTTCAACCCTTAACGGACCAATGCATCTAAACGGCATGGAACTTTTACTTTCTGGGTCCAATGCCGCGTACATGGCGGCAACAATCAAATTTAAATCACCTTGTTATCCTACTACTCTGAATATATATTAATAAATATTCACTAAAATTTATATATTTTCCTTTCTGTGCTTGATATAAAAATGTTGAGTCCACAGTTTCTCTTCGTATTACATATAGCTTCGACCTGGTGGAAAGTAAGCTTGAGATACTTCCGGACCGTTAAGGGTTAATTTGGTCCAGGATTTCATTCTCAGTTGGACGTGCTTATTTCATATTTTTAAGGTTGTCCATAAAGTTATCTAGGATTAAAAATAACGAAGATAGAGAACCAGCTGAAACACAGGGTTTCTTGTACAGGTCTTGAAAAGGACTTGTATATTTTTCTTTTCCTTTCCAAACAACGTTCAAAAATCGCCAAAGATCGCCAAAAAGGTTCAAAAGATGGTCGTATCGAGTCTTGTCGCGTGGAAGAAGACGAGGGAAGTTGAAGGTGCAGGGCACGTCAGGATAGTATCGGTCCCCGGTTGAAATCGGTGACGAGCCGTCGTCGTCGCGTCGACGTAAAAGGCGGGCGAGTTTGGAGTCGGTCGCCGGTTAATTCTGGAGCCGTTTGTCAGACGGTACCCCCCTCCTGGTCCCCATCCGGGGTGGCATCGGGGTTCGAGCTGCGCCGGGAACGGGCACAGAATGAACGAGGCGGTTTCCCAACCGCCACGGGTTACACCGCACTCGGTATATTTATTGGTGACGTTATTTTGGTATTTCGTTACGAGCGACGTCGGGCACGAGGCCGCGGCTCATTCGATCCGTTGAGTAATCGTCGCCATTAAGCAGCCTGTCCTCTGGGAGCGTATGCGCGCCGTCTATACGCGGCAAGGAGCACCGGCAGCGCGGCCGATTTTTTCAAAGGCGAAGGGGGTGCGAGAAGACCGTGTCACGAGATATAAGGGAGGAGAGATAGAGAGTTCGAGAAGGAGAAAGTTCGACAGAGAGAGAGAGAAAGAGAGAGAGAGAGAGAGAGAGAGAGGCCGCGAGGGACAAGATAGATTTCGAGCAAGAGGAAGCTCCCTAGAAGAGGGACACCGACGCCTCTTAGCAGTGATAGAGCGGCCGGGATTCACGCTATGACCGGTACACCGACGATCCGCCCGGTGATGGACTACCCCGACTTTTCCCTCTCCCTTTCTCTTCCTCTTTCTTTCGTCGAGACAGCACCAAGCGGATGCTAAGTTTGCGACCTTTCGCGGCCCTCGCCCCCTGCGACACCTCACCCTGGCACCCGCCAATTAGCGGACCTCCCTTTTCGGACTCCGAGCTCTACAGCCTACTTCTTCGTTTTGACCCGCTCGCGGATGTACAAGTTCAATTAGCTGGACCCCCGAGGATTAATCGGGGGTGAAATGGCCCCGAAAATAACCGCTGATACGTTCAACGTTGTACAAAGGCAGCAAAGCTTTCAGGAAATTCGAGGAATGGACGGAGGACCTTGATGGAACACCTTTTTGACGATTATGCGGTTGACGGCCCGGTTTGGGACTGCTTAACGCTTCATTTGTTAATGTTCTCAACACTATCTCCACCAAAAGTGCCAAAACAGACACTTTACCAGAAACAAATTACCACATTCTTTGTAAAATATTCATCACGAGACTAAATATCACAAAATAACGGGTTGATACTATTTAGCCTCACGCTCTACACCATACTATGGGACCGGTTCTGCCCGTATAAATTTCCTTCGGTATTCACCGGATCGATCGACAAAGCCCTAAATTCGCATAAACTTCCCGGCGTCCGGAGAGACCGCCGAGCAAAATGGCGTCGCTTCCACCCCCAGGATCAGCGTCTGGTGTACGAACGTATCCGAGAAATAATTCCGTGCCGTTTTATCGCCTCGCAGTAAGTAAACCTGGTTTCGGTTGTCCTCTCCCCCGTACTCCTGGCTCTCCAATTTACCGAATCTCTCTCTCTCTCTTTCTTTCTCTCCTCGGCCGGTTGCTTTCCACGTTATAGCACCGATTAGATCGTCGTCGAGAGCGGGTTCGGTTCGACGTCGTGCCCTCTCGTATCCCCCGTGGTATTTACTCGTGGAACCCTTTCGAGTGGTCGTCCAATCTGTCGAAGTGGCGGGCCGATAGGATCGGAACGGAGCCCGTCTCGAGGATCTGGAACAACGGGCCTCGCCAATTTCTCTTTCGCCGACGACCGCGTGGAAGACAAAGCTGGCTTGGGCCTGGAATTTCGCTCGTAGGCGGAAACCGGGCTGAAGAAGGTACAGGGTGATTCACTGGGCAGCGGACCCGAAAGCAGTGTCATCGCGACGAGAATCGCATGCTTTCGCCTACAGTTAACTGTCGGTACAGAGGGGAAAATCGGGACTATTTTATTTTCTTAGTCTCGCTCTCTTTTCTGCGAAATCAGGTAGTGGAGTATAGATACTTGCAATTTTCTCTGTGCCTTCTACCCCCGTAAAGCGGTGTACGGGTCTCTTCGCCGACGCTTAACCGTAGCCGAAGGAACGCGTTTCATGTTTCGGCGGCGGCACTTTGGGTCCGCTGGCCAAGCGAATCACCCTGTATACTAGAACGGTTACGAACGAGCGGAGAGAGCGAAAGAAAGGAAAAAAGACGGACGCGAGGGAGAGGGAAACGAGAGAGAAATTGAGGCGGTCGCATTGCCGCCCGTCCAAAAAACGGTCCCCAGAGTCAGCGTGGCCCATTATGTGCGCGAGGGAGCGAGCTTTTTTGCCAGGGAATGCCGACGCTCGCCGAGGGTGGCCGCCGCCGTCACGTTGACGAGACTCGCGCAGCTGGAAAACCGAGCCACTTCGCGGACAGAGGGATTTAGAGAAAAGAGCCGGGTGGAGGGGGGTGGGTGGGGGGAGAAAGACCGTAAGGAGGGAACAGGGGGAACGAGCTGGAATGAGAGTAACAGTCCCCGGTGCCCGGGACATTCGCGTGCTTTCGGCTATCCCTATATATTTTGCTTCCAACCTACACGTGTCTCCGCGTGTCTCCTCGCTGTTCCGGGCTCAACATTCTTGCGGTACCAGCGTCTTCTTCCATTCCTTCGTCCCTCCCCTCGCTCCCCTCCCTTCGGTCCTCTCCTCACGAACACCCACCGCCCGTCCCTCGATTTTTCTTTTCTCATTACATATCGTCACGACGATCCTCCGCGAGCTAACGCGTAATCCTCTCGTCGCCTCCACACATCAACTCGGGAACTTCGAGAGAACACCACACCCCCGCGTTCTTCGGGTTCTCGTTTTTCTACCAGATTTTATGCCGGGATTCGTCCGGGAACTTTGTTTTGGCGATCCCTGCGCTCGGTTTGTTTTGAAATTAGCTTGCCGATGCCTGTTCGCCGCTGCGAGCGAAGAGAAACGAGGTGGTCGAGGCTTCGGATACGAGATAACACTGAGAAGAGATCAGTTCAAAAGATTAGTCGATGTAAAAGAAATTTTTATTCGCTCATTTTTCTCTGCGCAACTCCTTGATCGATCCAAACGAAAGCGTTGCTTCGTTATTTTCACATTTTCGGAGCATCGAGAAAGGTTTGTTAATGGAAATACAAAAACAGACAGCCAGTCAGCCACACGATAATTAAATCGTTTAAAAGCGTAAAGTTCCAGCCGCGCGCGCCATAAATCGTCAAAATTCCCGGTTGAACGACGCATTAAAAATCCTCGAGGATCTTCAGCGCGCGTAACAAACTACAAATATGGAGGTTTGAATCTACGCGGGAAAATTCGCGAGCGTACACGTCGGGGGATAAAGTAGAACAAGCGTTGAAGTGGCCCCGTTAATTTCCCGAAACAGCCGAAAATAGTTTCGGAACGGCGGCCATAAAAAATCCCGGAAGCGGTTCGCGACGTTTTTCCGCGCGGTGACAGGTATAGCGTCGAGGCACTCGGGGCCCGGTTAAATTCATGGTCGCGGCCGTTGTAGGATGATGATTGATTCAATTGCATCCGCGTGGCGGTACTCTCTCGTCGCGGACGTTTCTCTGTTGGTCGAGGACCCTGCTAACCCCGTTATTATTTCCAGGGTCTGCGAGGGGGCCTGTGTTTTTCGTTCCGCGGCGGGCCGGGGTATAAACGCCATTTAAATAAATGGTACTTTTAAACCGATATATTATGCGCCGGTGAGCGCATCCCCTCCGTGTCCCGCTCCCTTGCATCCGCGATGCACCAACCGTCCGAGCCCGAGTGATGGACTGCCGGGAGTGCAGCACGGGTGGCGGCGATTCTCTGAACAGAGAAAAACAGCTGCGCCGGCGGAGAAAGAGGATGCGCTCTTTCGCGCGATTGCAGCAACGACCAAGAGACGCACAGGGGGTTGTGGATATATCTACCGTGTCCCGGCCGGGAGTGGATGTTTTGACAGCGAGTCGCGCTAATCGGTCTTTCCACTTTGCTCCGACGCGCGACGTGCGGGCCCGGGGATTTCTAATTGGCCCCGGGGCTGGTTTGTCCGATCCTCGGCCCGGGCCGATTCTCGCGGACAAATGCGACCGACAGTTCTCCCGTCGACTATGCACGATTATGGAAAAGACGAATCGCCGGCGGCAGGATGTTTAGAAATTCGAAGGAGACGCGTTCGAACCGCTGCGCTGATGGATCGCTTTCGAGCAGTGCTCGCTCTAAATCCGGAACTGGGGAGGTTTTCGGGGTCCGTCGTCGGGGACAAGGGTTTCTACTTCCTGGGTTAGCTGGGGCTTACGGGGCTTTCGATTCTACCGTTATAGAACTTGAAAAGATTTTTGGAAATCGTTTGAATTACACTGTTTTTGGCCGGTTCTTCGGAATTCCGGTGTTCTTAGCCTTCACAAACGAGTAAACACAAATTAGTCGAAGAGCAAAGTTCGATCCGGAGTCCGCGTCCGCTCGGACCGCAGGCGAGCCGGAGGACAAAAGGGGGGCGAACAAAGGGGCCCCGGTCGGCGAAAAATGCATCCTCGAGGATGCAGCATGGGCTCTCGCAATCACGGTCAGGGGGGCCTATTTAAAATCATCGTGGCGCACGCGCGCGGCCCACGGTGGCGCGCGGATACCACGGGATTTAAATGAACCCCGGCCGCTGACACTTTAATGCCTCTCGCGTTTCGTGGCCCCCGGATCGTTTTTCTTTTCCCCGCGGCCGCGTCATCGCTGACATAATTGTGCCCGGCCGGTGATGTACGAAGGACGAAGGTGACGTTGATTACGTTCGAGAGGGGAACACGTATATCCATCGAGGAACGCGGCTTTCGTAACTTCTCCTCTGTGTGTGAGGGGGGGAGAGAGGGGTGAGGGGGACCACGAACCGACACCAGAGAGCTCTCTCGGAACCGTTAGCGGCAATAAAGTTGCCCGGGCTGTCTCCTCGATCACACCTAAACGCTCGCTCAAAGGGGGCTCGCTTATTTGTGGCCGGCAGATAAAATCGCCCGCGCCATTTTCATAACTCAGCCCGCGGACGGATTGTGAAACGCGGCTGAAACGCAGCGTCTCCGTCGATTTTGGAGCAATCGACACCTAAATCTCCGGGACAAATCGCTTCCACCGGGTAACGAACGGCCGACCCACAAACACCGAACACGGAAAAAAGCCGCCGTCGATTCTTACCCGGGCCGCACGCAAAATTAATTACCGAACCGATCCGGAGATCATCGGAGATCGTCGGAGATAACGACTGTCGAATATGTACGTCGGCGATCGGACAATTTTTTCAAACATGCTCGAACGGTACGATTATTCGGACATCCGTACTTGTAGCGCTTGGGAATACGTGAGAATAGTAGAATCTGATTGCGCAAATCGAATTTTAAGCGACTGAGAAATCTTGGAAACGATTGTAGGTCCGACGGAAGAATTTCGACGGGAAAATAGGAGAATGAATTTAACTATGACGTGCGAACGAGTCGGCTCTTTTTCTTCTTGGAATCACTAATGTCTTTTCACGTCGTTCATGTTGTAAGGAAGAAACGAAAATTCGGTTTCAGGTGGTAGAAAGTATCATTGATATTGCGTTACGGGGACATCGATTCGCTGATAAAGGTTTCCATTTCTTCAGACTTTTACCGGAACTGATTAGCAAAATAAAATGTAAAGAATATGAGATGGTGGGGCAGACGGTATTCTCGGTAGTGCGACCGTTAATGCAATCCATCAGCCACTTAACCCCTTGGAAACGACATCTAGGCACTGTACCGACTGACGAACATTTCAAGATTGATTACACGTGGCCTAGGTGCAGTTCGCTTCCTGGAACTTGAAGACAGCTAGGAAATCTACCAAAAATTGGACATATGTACGAACAAATGAAAATCTTTAAAATCGGTCAGTGTCGGTACACGAAAAAATCGTGGTCTCTGAAGGGTTAGCTCGCTGAAGGTATCGAGCCAGTCGGTTCACGAAAGGGAACGGGCTCGGAGGGTCCACCTGGGGATAAGGTTCGAGCGTAGGCAAGCCGTACGGTCTTGAACGGTTCCGGCCATAGTCATACCTCGCAGGAGGTGGGGTATCGGAAAAAGAGAGAAAGGTAGGTCGACCGGAGGAAGAAAGGCGACACGGTCCGAGGGGGGTTGTGTGGGGGTAGAAGGGGGTTTGCGATAGGGGGCAGGAGGGGGCGAGAGAGCGCGGAGAGAATCTCGGTAGGGCAAAAAGCGAGCGGCGCGATCGAGTGAGAACGATTCAATCAGGAGCCACATAAATCTCCTCCCCGCGGACATCCCGAACCCGGTCGGGTCCCTCCGGTACCACCAGGGTTCCCTTCTTCTTTCTTTCCGCCATTCCACGGTCCAGCTCGCTGCAGCCGAAGATCGTCTCTCTTTCTCTCTCCCTTTCACTCCATCTCGCTGCTCGCGGCGAGTGCTCCCCCGGCCAACCCTGGTATTAATTATGCGCCGTGTGCGCTCGCGGGCATTCCACGGCCGGTACCAGTATTTGCGGCATTGTTAATCCGCGCTCCCCGTCCGCTACCGTTTCGTTTCTGGCCCCCCACACCTCCCCCCTGGCCCGTTTCCCTCCCCTCCACGGGATCATGGTTGCGCGAGAGCGGCCGCGCGCGTCCTCTTTTTTCGAACCCCCCAAACCCCCTTCGCCTGCCTTCACCCTCTACGTCCTGCGCCTGTCCGACGTCTTCCCCGGGACTCCTTCCCCCTCTCGCACCTGGCTGCCATGGAATTCGCACGATTTGCTACCTTGGATCTTAATTATTAAGCTAACAGTGACTAAATCTGCAAGAAATCTGATTGGCAGCCTTTGGGGGGACCATTTTTGGAACAAGGGTCGTCGGGACTTTTGTCCTGCATTACCGAGAAGGCTGTTCGCTCGAATCGCTGAGCACCTGCAAATTGTATTACTATGAATTACTATAAACTGTACTGTTATAAAGAATTTAGTAAACGAAGCGCCTGAAGTTTAGCAACCTAGCCCCCTTGTGCCTGTACTATTCAGGTTGCAGATTTTCAACAATCCACGATCTCCGTACAGACTGCTGATCCATATGCAAAATTACGATAACAAAGAAGCACTAAACGCTAACTAAAATCGCAATTACTTATTCCAGCTTGAAACATCGACTTGACCTTTCGGCTGGGTGCCTCCTCGCGTGCCCGGTTTTAATTAACCGGAATCGTTTCCTCGATTCGAAGTCGAGCCTGTTCGAAATTCAAATTCGAATTAGAATTTCAAAGTTTCAGTTACAAATCCGGCGTATTTGTTCATAAACTCTCCGGCACGTTAGAACGCGCCGGACGAAAGTTCCCGCGTCTTGAACACGTCTTGTTAGCCAACCGGAGAGGGGCCATTCGTCGGCAGCTTCGTAAATATCCCAGGGCCCTTGCGACGATTTCGCGGCGCTCGATGTCGCCTCAAAAGTTATTACCCTGGTGCCACGACCGGAGGACTATTCTTCTTTTAGCCCGTGATCGCGTGTAATCGCCTCGGGAACGACACGCTCGAGAATTAGACGATGATCCCCGGGCCGTGGTGTGCCGGCCTCGCGGTGTGGAAACCCGTTTTTATCGGTAGATCTGAAAGCCGGGTCCCGAGAGCCGATGGAGATTGCTCGATCTTGCTCCTCGAGGAAATTAGAATTTTTGCTATTGGCTCGGTGCCGCGACGACGAGCGGAACCTTGTGCCTTCGTTGGGCAAGAAGTTACGGTCGCCACGAATATATGGACTGTGTGTGCTGACACGAAGCGTACATTGTACCGCGAGCAACGACGGACGCCATTAATCACATAGATGGATGAGCCGCGTGATTCAGTGTACCTGCACGATGATTTCTATAGATAAATAATTAGTCGATCCCATTAGATTGTAACCGGACTTTCAATACCTCCGGAGAATGCGTCATGCCGTTTTATAAACCTTCTTCTTTATTAACGCTCTCTCTCGAAACGATTGCTCAAACGATATCAGGATAATTAATTAATTGTGTTTTATTTATGGCTCCGCCGTTTAACACTTCGAACGAGAGATGGATCTGTGTGTCTAGATTTAAAATGAATTTCTGCGGTAATTTATTCAATGTACGAAATTTGACTAGAACCTCTAAAGGTGGTTGATGAATTCTCGGTATCGTACATCCTATCGTCGAGTCGTCAAAATTTAGAAAAAAACCAAGATTTATAAACGATTTTAGGTACAAGACGGAAGTGTTGTTCGCATTTCAAAATAAATCTCTTAGCGCTAATTTATTCAATGTACAACGTTCCATAAGAGCCCGTAAAGTTAATTTAATTTCTTTAAAGTAATCTTAACTAGCAAAAAATTAGGAAAAATCGAGATTCATGGAGAAGACTTTGGTACATACGATAGTGGCAAGTTTGTCGAAGATTCTCTCGAAACTGGAAATCTACCATGCAACTTTTCCTTCCGGTTACAGGAAAATATGTATACTTATTTTCAAAAATATTATTTTTACGAATCGAACCACACCCTTTTGTAGACACGTGTTTGTGAAGGAACACGCATTAGGAGGATGCCATTAAAAGATCGATTTTTCCGAGTTCCAGGGCAGAGTAGTCCCTTAAGGGTTAGGAATTGCGGGTCATTGACGCGGCGAGGCTAGCAACGCGTTCTTTATCGCGAGGTGAAAGGCGAATCGCGCCGTTAACGGGAATATTACACGACACACCGCCGCGCGATTTCTTTCTTTCGGCATCGGCCACGTTGTTATCGAGATAAGATTGCCGGCTCGGCGTTGGCAGGGCCCGCGACGAGCTCTCTCGGCAAGAACCGCTAAAAAACCTTGGCTTCTCACGCTTGTGTTCGTGTACCTTCACGTGCTCGTTCGTCACGGCTGTACGCCCACGCGCACGCCCACGGCCGAACAAAAGCTAGAAAATTAACGTAGGAAAGTAGCATTTTGTCGAGATTAATATCCCCCTCCTGCCGCGATGCGTGCCGATCGGAATCGCGATCCTCGCGTTCGCTTGTTCGCAGACCGCCCTATCTCTCTTTCCGAGATCATCTTCGCGCCCGTACGTTAACCCCTTGCCGTCCTAAATGATCCTGATCGCTCGTTCTACAAATTGAGTCGACGCAAATCTAACCATTCTCTGATACCAATTAATTTTAACGAGGACCTTTGTCGATTTCAAGCTCCGCTTCTACCTTGTATCAATTTGGTCCATTTTTCATGCAAAAATTATCCTCTGGCTTCTTTATTGTACGAACACGTTCTACGTACGTTCTACGGCCGGCAGCAAGCGGTCAATTAATTTTCCCCGAGCCGTAAAACGCTAATAAACCGGCTCATCGATTTTAAGCGCGTGTTACTATTTGCATTTATCGCCGTGCTCGTAAATTGAAACTCGGGGCACATCGAGCGAGACTTCTCTGTTGCGTTAGCGACTCGGCCCTTTGAGGGTTACAGTAATTATCGTTCAACAACCGAAAATATTTCACCGTCTCCGAGTGGATGCGGATTCGCGGACTGATTACGCCAGGCGAAAGTTAATTCGCCGACAACGCGAACGAGACGAGCTCTCCCGGTAGCGTTTCTTTTTCCGCTGGCGGGTTTTACGCCGCGTCGACGACAACGACGACGACTATCACGGTGGCAGGCAGGTAGAGGTAATGTACCTCTCTGTCGTCGTCGTCGTCGTGCGCGGTAAATTTCTGAAACAGAATCTCCTCCATTGTAATGCCACGCTCTCGCTCCGGGCGCTCTGTTAGCTAGCTAGGCGGCGAACGGAAGCAAAACAAAAGACGCCGAAATGCGTTCATTATTTCGAGCTAATTGGCGGTGCCTTTACCCTCGAGCCGGGAGGGAACAGCGAGGCCGACCTGCGCCACCAGAAGCCACCTCCGCTACTTTCAGAAGCGACCTTCCTCTCTTTTACGCGTTCGCCGCAGGCCTCGCGTCCTCCATCCTCCTCCTCCTCCTCCTCCTCCTCCTCCTCCTCCTCGGTCCCTTCTCTCTTCATCGTCTTTCTCCTCGCCCCTTGCCTTTGAATTAAATATTCCTCCAACGGTGAACAGGAATTTTCTATACCCTCTAATGTTGTATCCGTGTCCCGCGCGTTCCATGGGGGGACCACGAATTCGTCTGTTTTACGATCTCCGACCTCTTTATAGGTCCTGCCGGGGGTTGCTAGTTTGAATCCTCCGGTGATCTCTGCTCGCCGAGCGAGAAGGGCGACCAGAACGTTCACCAGTTTGCAGGATGGTACTCTGATCTTCGACTCGCTTTTCTGCCGGTTCGAATTGAACTAAAATATTCTATAAAATTAATATAGACAACCGAAGATCCAAAGATTCTCGTCTAGCAAACTGTCTTTCAAATAGTCTCTCCCGAGGCTACATCAAAATTTGCTGCATAGACCACAGTCGTACCACCATCAAAATTGCACCTTTCAATCACAATTGGCAGCGATCTATCAAAGTCCATGAGCATCTTGCTAGCCGAGTCGACGAAGGAGGACGACGAAGAAGGAGGACACCCGGAAGAGAGTCGTGGCAGCCGGGGAACGCGAAATCAGCGGTAGCGGGATCGGTAAAAATGGGCCTATGGGCAAGCCGATCCCGGCGGACGAAGCGTCGGTTGAGCGACGGGACATGGTTGCGCACGGTATGCGTACACGACTTACGATAAGTATCGCGACACATGTCCGCGTAAGTGGCGCGATCAATAAGGCCCGCGGAGGGCGGAGGAAGGAAGAGGATCGTCTGTTTGGCGCGGTGGGTAGTCAAGTAGCCGGGGGATCGAAAGAGGCCAATCCGTTTCCCCGTTGTTGGCCGTGTCTCTCCTCCCTTTTGACGGAGCGGGTCGTGAACAGCGGGTAGGTCGGGTGGTACCCGCGTCCACTGCCGATACACACGGTAGCCCCCGCGATACTCCTCTCTTCCCGATGCACACGTGTGCCCCGACGAGAAGAGAGGACGACTATACATAATATTCCCCGGCCGTATTACGGCGAGGGGCGCGACGCGACGTCGCCTCGTTGGTTCCACCGGACAACGCCACGTGATGGTAATGGCCGCGATAATTATTTAGATAGCGGAGGATATATGCTTCCTAGCGCAGCATGGGACCCGGCCACGTCGTTTCCACGCTGACCGTGGAACGGCCGCGGACCCGACGGATCGTGTACCACCGTTTTCGAACGATCCCCTAACCCCTGCTTCGACTGCCGCTGATTTAATGGACAGCTCTTCTGCCTCGGTGCCATCGTTCCTTCGATAGACCTGGAAGACGCGATCATTGTACCACTTGAACATTATAACTGAAATTGCTCCTGGGGTTGCAATTTTTTTATGATCCCCCAACCCTAAGTTCTAAGCGCTGCTGAATTAGTAGACACCGAAGAGGTGCTGGTTCTGTCTTTGGAACACGCGACCATTGTCTCACTCAAGGATTGTAATCGCGGTTGTAACTGAGCTTGACTTCTTCGAATGTTACTAAGACAGGTCTTACTCCAAACTACAACTTGGTAAAACTGCCATGTCTAGAATTCTTGTTTATCGTAAGTTTATGTGACAGGGAAGGGTAAGAGTATCCAGGTGAAGGGTAAGATCCAGGTGGCTATCACTGTTTCTGATTAGAATGTCGTATTTTATTTGCCTACGTTCGCATCGAGGGACTTGAGCGCATTTAGCGTCGAAATGGATTGTCGAAACGACGTTGTGACGATAATAGTAGGTTGTCTAAAAGTCTGCTACCAACGAAAGGGGAATTATTTGTCTTGTACCCGCATATTCTGCCTTCTGGGAACACTCTTAAGGCGTTACAGTACAATCGCCAGGTGCTATAATAAGGGTGTTTAGCAACGTTTCGTTTTCCTTTCGTCTTCTGTTCGAACCTCGCTTCTCTCCAGGCAACTTCGATGTCAAAATTTCAACTTCGATTTCAGTAGTCGAGAAAGTCACTGAGATTGTTGATCCGATCGGAGATCTTCGATTGGAGGCCATTCACAGCCGGAGGCTGTCGGATTACGATCTCGATCGTTGTCGATCGGTTCTGTAAAAATCGAAACCCCGAGCGGACAACAGAAAATGTAAATTCACAATTTCCCCTGTAAATGCATTAACTCCTTGATCAATGTATTTTTCGATGGTTTTTTTAATCTACAAATTGTGTGAATTCATCGATAAAAAATCTAATATACGTTAACTTAAAGATTTACAGAAGACAATCTTTGAAATAATTTATTTGCGACCGTAATTTGCAGACTTTCGTACCATTTTGAATACGAATATAATGCTTACAAAGTTAGCAAATAGAGGATTAAGGTTAATTTCCTTCGTACCTGCCGCGAAGCTAACGGTTAGGTCACGCCGTGCAACCTGATCGCGGAGGCATCGATAGAGCGCAGGGGTAGCCTAATCGTATGTATCTACGTTATGAGTGGTACATAATCGCGTAATGTATCGTGCGTGGCGAGGAGATAAGCGAGGCCAGCGAATTTCACGGGATCCTGTTTACGAATTATGTTAAGCAGCCTTGAAGAGTTAACGCCAGGCAAGATAGCGATCTGCCCCGGCGCTGGCAACCGATCTGTCCAGCCGATAAACGTCGCCTAGACGTCGAAGATCCGCCTTCGATCGCGTCCGCATAATTAAAAGAAACGAGTATATTATGCCGACTATTTCGTCGAATCTTATCGGTTTTCCCGATCTATTCTCCGAGATAAATTCTTCCGAACGCGACCCGCCGAATTGGGTGACGATCGAAACCGCACGAGGATCGACAATTGATCCATCGAATGATCCAGGGCCAGGGGAACCACATCTGGAATTTTCCGAAAGTCACATTTTCGAGTCAATTTTATTTCTGGAAGATATTTCGATATAGAGTTCTCTACTTTCTTCGAAAAAATAAAACCACCCTCAACGAAACGAGGACTCATCTAAGTTAAAAATACTAGTCACCATAGTATTAAATAAATAAAAATTCAAGTGGGCTAAAGAAGGCCCAAAGAACGCAACAGGATAAAACTCACCCCCAATTCCAAGCTCCACCCTCAAAGTTCGAAGATTCTAGGGAATTCATTTCGGCGGGCCCACGAAAACGAAGCTATTTAATTAGCGCGTGATCGAAATGAATCTGGAGGTGTAACAATAGCGTCTACTCGAGATTCTACCGATTCGAAAAGACTTGTAGGCTGCTCGGTTACTCCGCAGAGTTCGGGGGTGGATTAACCCGGTCCACCGTGGCATTACTTCCACGCAGCCCGTAGAGATCCTGGCCGAGAGAGTCCCTCGATTTTCGCATAAATCAGCCGTGTCCCCCCAGCGATCCTCCCTCTTTCTCTCTCTCCCTCTCTCTCCCTGTCCCATTCTCTCCTGCGAAATACGCCGAGCGTTCTTCCTCCGTTCTTTCCCGGTGTTCCACCCACGGACGACGAAGAGGGAAACGCAGAAGGGCACGAGGAAGAAGGGAGAAGGATACGGCGCAACGAAGAGCGGAGGAGCGCTATTTTATTGCCGGCTTAATAAATGGAGGCTCCTTTATTTGCTCGAGCCAGCATCCGCTCGCAGTTTGCCAACCTGTTTGCTAACAACAAATTAATCGGGTGACGTATCCCGGAGAGCGTGCGTATATATATTTATACGTATATACTCGACGGAACTTCTTACGTCTCCCTCTCTCTCTTTTACATCTCTCTCTCTCTCTCTGTCTCTTTATCTGTTCACTGCCTTCTTATCCTTCTGACTCCGAGGACGAAGACGACAGCCAGGAGTACGCAGCCCGACAGCGGCCGTTCTTTCACCCCTTCGAGCGACCTGCAACCTGCCGGCTCTCCCCTCTGTCTCTCTCTCTCTCTCTCTCTCTTTTTCTCCCCCTTTCTCTCTTCTTGTCGCAAGGTATGCGTTACCCGCGGTGCCACGGTCCGATACGCAAGTACTTACGCATTGGCCAATCTGTAATTCATAACGCGAACGCTCGCGGTTTTTGCGAGAGCCCCGCGCTCTGGGAGACCGCCGGGTACAAGGAGAACGCGGGGGCGAGGGGATCAAGGGGAATAAGGACGAGCAGCACGTCCCATCCCGTGGGAATAAAACCTGACCTGGTCAACGTCCCGGCCGACGGCAAAACCGACGGGACGCTTCTTCCTTCCGAGCCCGTGAATACGACGTCAACGTGCTCCTGACAGATATATGGACACCTCCGATTTTCCAAAAGGTCCCCTTCAACCCTTTACACAAACTATACAATCTGCCCCGGAAAGGTCCTTTTGTATCAGCAAAATTATTTAGTTTCTGAATTTAAAAAATGGTGAAACTCCGATTGTCTTGCTTTTTCAGTTGGTGGCCTACACAGATTTAAGAGAATTCTTACACATCAATTTTGCACACAGTTTGCACAATTTTTACAAATAATTTGCTCGCAATAATGTGACACTGTTAAAAACCTGAAGGATTTCTCACTTCTTGCATGATGCTATGGTTATTGCTACCATAACCCTGCTTTTTATCATCATAATCCCGCTCTTGTTTCAAGTCACAGTACACACACATTTATTTTTCACCCGATCGAACCCAGCACGCTTAGAAATTGCTTGTGTTTGACGAAAGTAGGTGAGCTATTAATATAGATCGGCTAATTTCGAAATGACGTGGCCAATTTTTCGGATCCGTGATGCAGCACAGTCGAAACTGGTTCCGAGATAGATCCTCCGCACGTCCGGCCGATCTTCACGGTAGGAAGACTGCAGGGAGTGTCTTTCGGCGCCGACATCCGGGGATTATATCAGCTGCGACGGACAGCTCGCCTAACAAATGATTCCCCTAATTCTCTTTTCGTCGAGCATTCGCATAATGGTCGTTATCGTTCCCGACCCACCGGGTAGCGCTGATACTTTAGGATTACCATATTTACGACGAGTCCTCCTCGTGGCAGGACTAGCGCGTACATCGCGTACATCTCGCGCGCGGGGCCTTTGTTCCGCTCCCAGGATCCAACAGGATATCTCATCTTCCTCTTGTATCCGCTTTTGGAGTGATTGGGGAAAGATGGTTGGTCCTGACAGAAGCTAGTTTAACATTGCCAAGCTTTCGAGTTGAATACCAATTCTTTGGAAACTTCTTTTTCTGGGAAAATTTTTCTGGAGCATTAAATCTTTGTTCCGATTCGTTTTATAAAATATTTTTGCGGAAGTGCAAGTTTTCCTGCGAGCCCACATTTTGTGGACGAATATTGAGAAACAGGAAAACAAATATATTGTATATCATATTTTGATGTAGTTGAATATTCAGTGGTTTCATATTTAAGTAGAACAAGAAAATTTTTCCGAAATACTCTCACTGATAAACGGATTGACTCTACATTTTAAATACCTACTCCATCTGTACACAAAGACAATGGAACAATCATCGCTCGATTAGGACAACAAAGTCAGTCATCCTTGAGCATTTCGCAGGCCGATGGCCAGCGGCGCCGCAAAAATCGGGCGAGCATGCGACACCGCGAGGCGCAAAAATCTGCGCGTCGCCGATTCTCCAATTTCGCGGGCCGATCATAATCTCCCGTGGAATCCGAGGCAATCCGCCCCTGGCGTAACTCACGGTCCGTAGCATAATGGGCCCACCATTTGCCCTGGCGCGCACACGCGCGCATTATTGCGCGGTCTGGAGCGCGCGTGAGCGAGCAAGCAAGCGAACTCGTTCGTTCGCTCGCTCGCCTAGCGAGGCAGCGCGGTACCGGCGCATCTTTTATTCATCCGACAGAGTGGAGCCTTAATTTGAATTGAATAGGATTTATAAATTATTTCAAATTATAGTTGCGACGCATGACCGGTACGGAGACCCGGCGAGCACCAGCTACCGGCAGCGAGGATAGCTAGAGCCCGAGTTAGACAACCCGTGGCCGACGACAACGGCGACGCTGCCGGTGGCGACGACTCCTGACGACGCCGACGACGACAAACGTGCCTGCCGCCAGATAGGAGGGACTCTCTCTCCCTCTCTCTCCCTCTCTCTCTCTCCCTTTGTCCCTTTTGCTCTTCATGAGATTTTTCACTCTCTTTTTCTTCAGAGAAAGAACCTCACCGCTAGGGCAGGTGCACCGGTTAGCTTCTTTGCGAATTTCCTTTGTCGCACAGTGTTGCGAATTGCCAATCTAGCTGGACCAAAGTCACTTTTGGTTTGCGGAATCGTGTGGTTTTTTAATCCGGTCTGTGCAAGAATTCCAGAAGCAGGTGATTCTAGAGAAGTCTCCCCCAAAGATTGATATCTGAAACTACCCTCTCAAACATCTTCAAACAAAAAATTGCGTACAAGCTCAAAAGGTGGACGATTTCAAAGAACTTCCGCCATCTTGTACCACCCTCTGAAACATCTCCAAACCGAAAGTCACAAAAGGACTCCACCGTCGGGGCAGGTGCAGGGTTCAGCATCCTTGCGTCTGCTCCACGGCGGAGGAAGAAGGATGATAATTCAGTGTTCCCTCGAACGGAGAAAAGAGAGTAGGAAGAGGAGGCGAGCACACGGTCGCGAACCCTTTTCTTGCTAGTGTCTTTTGCCGAGATTTTCTTACGTAAGCAAGCCACCGGCATCTCGCGCTGGAATTCCAAGTCCCTCGAGCGTCGTTGCACCGGCGAGCAACCACGCGGCCCAGCCCGACCAAGAAGAAAACGCTGCGGTATCTCTTCTACCGGTGCCTCTGTTCGTCTTCGACTCATCTCTCTCTCTCTCTCTCTCTCTCTCTCTTTTTCTTTATGGCGTACTCTGTGTCACCGGTCTCTCTCTCTCTTCTTCGACGTGCGCTCTCTGTTCCCGTGGTCTCTCTCTCTCTCTCTTTTTCTTCATGGTGTGCTCTGTTCCTCTGTCTTGGTGGATCCCGTCGCCGATGCGCAACGTTCGGAACCTGACGACCACCGGGGGAAAAAAGGTCTTGGGCGCGAGAAAAAGTTGCATCGGGCCTCGGATCCGGCGACTCCTCAGCGGTCCGTCGATACAGCGTATCCATCGAGACGAGTCGAGCGTGTAACGAGTTTCGAAACGGGCAAAAACCGCCGGGACTTTATTGCTCCCGATAGAAATGTATCGAAACGTCGGTTAGCTGTCGCTATTTGCCAGAGCCCGGCCGACTCTGTTCGCTACCGAGCATCCTGAACACCGGAGTCCTCCAGGAATCCAGCGAAACGAGGATAACACCCGCCAGGAGGGTATACCTATCTAGCTGGCCAGCCTCGTTGCCGAGGTGTGACCGTGGATCGTCCACCGACCGTGGAAATACGCTGAAACGACGGTGGAACGACGACTCGGTTCTGGGTGGTGTGTTTTTATCCACCCGTCGGGCCTCGGTCTCTTCGGGACTGGGCGCAAGTCGATGGAAAGATGAAGCGTGGAGGATCCTCTGATGCGAATGCTTGCTTTCAGTGGGATAGATTCGGCGAGTTTGTTTCTTTTCGTTGAGGGGAGTTCGGTGTTCGGGTTCGTTACAAATGAGACTTCATCCCCTGAGAATTGCTATCGGCTGTTTCATTCCCGAGTCCTCCGTCTTTCATGTGAAAAATGCAGCGAGCGGAGAGTATGTATACATTGAAAATTGAGTGCCATTAGGAGCCATTAAGTGAATCAATAGACTTATAATTTTTCTTTACATTCGTACATCATTTGTCTAGTTCTGTTTAATTCTACTTGTAAAGTCTAATGTGTCTATACAAACGGTCATACTGACGTAGATTTCTGGAAGTACATCTAACAAGTGTTTATTGGACTCTGCTGCGACCTTTGGTTGACTTGTACGTTTTCTCATCTTCATAGGTTATTCTATTTCTTAAATCTGTTAATAGGGTTCTGAATAATTAAATTAAAATCTTCTTTCATATATTAATTAAAAAAAAAGTACTGTAGGAACAGGATTTTTAGTATAAAATATCTGCCCTTTATTTAGAATAAGGCGGCGGAGATTACAATAATAGGATCGCGTGAATACAATAAAAGACAAAACAATACAATGAAACGTGTCCGTGTCCGTAAATCCGTACTCGTAAACCGTGAATCGTAATCGCGTTCGTAACCGTAATCGTAATCGTATTTTTATTTTCGTGACCCGGTCGGGGTACGGGCAATGACAATGGCACGTGTTTACGTGTCAGTTCATTACCCCGATCCCCGATCGTTTACAATTTGCAAAAAGGTGCCGTCTAGGTCGTCGGACGCGCGGTGTTTGTTTTCGGCGTGAGGCCAACGACTCCGTTTCGTCTTTGGCCTTCGCAATACAATAATTCCCACAGTACTAGATTACGTTTCTGACATCCTATGGTTTATTCTTATTTAGTAATAAGTGGATCTATAAAACCTTTTTGACTCTTAGTGGACAGCAGTCGAATCTCCTGTCACGTCTTCAAGACGATCTCCAGGTACTGTAGCGCTTCGAGATCGGTGTTCGCCGAGGAATATTGAAGCCGTCAGGGTAGAACACGCCAGAAATTGCTCTCGAATGTACACTCTGTCTGGCATGGTCCTCATATTTTATTACGAAAAATCCGACGGATGGTGTGTGCCTGCTGGCCCCCTTTTCGGCCGTGTTATCCAGTGCCAGCGGCGCGGACTCGCCGAAGGGAAACGAACGCGACTGGCAAAAGAGAGAAAGAGATAGAAAGAGAGAAAAAGAGAAAGATAGGCCAGGTCCGGGGCATTATAAAGCATTACAACGAGTGCTGTTAACGTCCGTGTCCAATCCGCGTGCCGCTCGAAAATAAAATACAAAATAGCGCGCGACAGCGCTTTGTAAAGCTTTCTGTCAAATCCATCGGTCGTCGCGTTCTGCCTCTTTTCCTCTATTTCCCACTCGAGCCGCGATTCCCACCCCTCCCCCTTCGACCCCTAACCCGCACGCCGATAAATCCATCTCTCTTTCGCGTAACCTTTTCAACTCTTTTTTTTTTTTTTTAGCATCGCTTTGTTTTCCGACACCCTTTTCCGAGCCGCTCGCGGTGTCAGCTGCGGGAGGGTCACGGGAAATCGGGTTCGATCTTCGATCCCCCTGGATCGCGTCCCACGATTTTTTGGGAGACATGCGGATGGCACCGGGGACTGTTTAGATTATACAGCTTGCTCGTCGCTGTGATTTTTTTAAGCAATTTAGGATGCAGTCGTTGGGCCGACGAGTATTGCCAATTTACTTTTATATGGATTTTTGGAAGGTGAAGCGCGATGGTAAAATCAGGATTATTAGACGAAAGGAAAATTCGTATTCAGAGATACTCTCATGATATAAAATAGTGTAGCAACGAGGAACCAATTAATGAACGATAATACAACGTGATTAAAAATTTATGACGCGAGGGTTAGAGGGTTAATTATTAACGCATAAAAATGTGCGTGAATAAAGAAGACAGCACACAGTGGAACCAATTTGTTCGTGTAGTTCTAGATGCAAGGATCGCGTTTTCACCCCAAGCCGCGAGAAACCTCGGCGACTTTCGATTCGTCTTCTGCCGAGTTTTCTCTCCTCGTTCGTGCGATTCCCCTCTCCCCTTCCCTGGGTCGTGAACGCGACCGATTCGAATTGCAAATCAAATAGAACGTGCCCTGTGGAACACTCGCCGAGGATATTCGTCCCCCACCCCTGCTCGGTCTCCTCTTCCTTTCTACCAATTTTCCGCGTCGGCTGGGACAGAATGCGGATACCAGTCGATACTCGCTCGCACCAGAAATACATTCATCTTCCCTTGGAATGAGCCTCTTGTTCCCGCACATGGGTACATTAATCATTGTTTTATTCTTTTTTTAGTTTCCCCTAAAAAATTTACCAAATTTTCACCCCAAAAACTCGACATCTTACACTACCCTTTTAGACATATAAAACTTCAAAATCATGAAGTAATTTCAATGAAGTTTGCTTAAAAATCAACACTTTAAAGCACCCCCTTAATTCCACAACAATGTTTGCATTGTCTCCTTAATAAAATTAAGGACAGAAGATCCTAAAGAAAAGAAGAGAAGTCTGGTCGCTAGAAAATCGAAGCTACCGCAGGGGCACCATCTTCGCGAAATCGCTAAGAGCTCCCGATCCACCCCTATTCGCACCTAACCGCAGATCAGCTCGCGAGAATTCGGGGGTGGATCAGGGGGCCGCGGACCGTCGGCAGCCAATCGAGAGTTTATAGGGGGTGTAGCTCTCGCGGCGCGGAATATTCGCCGCTCAATTTCGTTTTCCCCCTGTTTAATCATGGTCCGGAGAGGCCGGCCGGGGGTGGCTCTGGTGCGTGGCGAGCGTAACGCCGCGCCGCGAGAATGAGCGGAGCGAAACGAGCGGATAGAAGAGACCAAGAGAGAAAGAGGAAGAGAGAAAGTGAGAGAGAGAGAGTGAGAGAAATCGAGAGAGGGGTTGGTGATGGAGGAGGAGGGGTTGCTGGGGCGGCGGCAATAGCCCCGCTCGGGCCGTCATTTGTCAGGGGCTGTCGCGGCACGAGCGTGTTTCTGTTCCAGCGGCGCAGATAGCGACCCATCCATAGGCCGTTCATCTTTATTCCTTTATATATAGAGTTCCTACCCCCCCCCCTCCTCTGCCGCCCCCGGGGCCTCGGTTCCCTCCAAAACGCCCTACACGATTCCCTCGAACTCATTTAATTACAACAAACAATTTATTAGGTCCATCCTGGTTCCGCCCACGGGCAGAAACAGGGTAGAGGTGGGGGACCACGGGATGGAGGAATGAAATCGAGGGAACGGGGGATGAAGGGGGGCCCGCGTACCCATACACGTATACACCTGGTACACAGGGATATACATTACGTACACGTACACACCCGAGGACCGACCGACCGGCGAAACTGAAATTATTCCGCCGGGGGTGGCCGATCACCCGATTGTATCCGCACAAAGGAACGTGTTTTTGGTTCGTTCCCGATGAAACGTGTCGGTTACGCTCGGCTCGGTCCGATCTGTGTTCGGACCCCCTCGTCGAGATCGGCGCCCCGCCACGGAATATGACCGCCGCGCCGTCCAATTGATCTCTGAACGACGGAACACCGGTCGCTGATTTGCTGGAAATGTTTAATAGCCGGCCCTGTGCTCGGTCCCGGACCCCCCACCTTTCTATTTGCCTATGATTATGCACGGTGTTATAGCTGAAGGCAACAATGGGGGTGGGATATTCGATCAATTGTGAATGCACGATGAAGTTGTCGATACTTCTTGTTCGAGTGTTTTTAACTACTGCCGGGGGGAATTCTTCTTCGTGTTTCTCGGTTTCTTGCAGAGAAAATGTTGAAGCATGAACATTGTATCGGTCGATGAAGATTAACCTCGATCTACCGTCTATGGTTTGTGCTACAGTTTTAATGGAGGTTTTAATAGATACCTGCTACCTTTCTTATAGAAAATAATTTCCTTTGTGTATCAGTAACAATTACCGAATCTTGTTTACTTCATTCAAAACCACCCTCGCCTTCAACTTCATTTGGTGAAGATTGAATATTGACGAAATAGAATTTTATTTTAGCCTAAGGAACAGAAAATGGTGTTATTAATTTTACAATTGCAATTGTTTGTAACCCCTGGAATTAACGTCTTACGCCTGTGTAACAACTTGAGTATACCACATTCTTCCTAGAGATTACAAACGTTACTTTATAGAGAACATCAAGATAATAAGTAATTTCAGTGGATTATTCTAGATTCTAGACGATAGAAACAGGTGATATTTCGTAATTGTTCCGCTCGAGAAACCTACTACGTAGTTCTATCTAAGGTTAAGAGGAACATGAATGAATACAAAGCGAATGGGGGTGGAAGAGGGGAAGGATTAAGTGGGAATAGGACTAATGCACATCAGGTCTGAGAAAGCTGAATGAATGGGATTACAGATGAGTGAGAATAGATTGAGAAGAGTAATACTGGCACGCATGATTCGAGTTGGTACACCGAGTTGAGTTTCTCGGGTGCAGAAATCCCAAATATTTTCTTATCCCGTCTATCGTCGGGAAAAAAAGTCATTTGAAAAAATGGAGTTTGATCGACTTCTAAATCACTCGTCACTCTGGGATCATATATTTGAAGTTGCAAAATATGAAAGAAAACCTTGCATCCAATATTCTACAAACGAATAATAAAATATAATACTAATGTACTACAAACTACATTATAAAATACTAATGTCAAGTGTACTTACTTCTGAATATTCTGTATTTACCTCCGTCGGATCCACAGCACACAATTATTCACTCACGAGAATAGGTCCGAATAATTGAACAACAATCACTAAACAACACACACACACACAACACACTTAACGAAATCGTGACAACAGACGAGAAGATGTTACTCCGACCACGAATAAAATAATACTGCGATTTTAACCGTCCCCCCCCCCCCCCACGGACGTGTGATACGAAAACAGGGAATTCCGGGAAATAGGGTCGGCGCCCCGCCATAATTTGTTTACCTTGGTTTTGTATCTAGTGTTTATAGACCCTCAGCGTCTAACCTTCCTAGGATAACCTGACCGTACCACATCCGTGGAAGGGATCATTGTTAAAATCGCAGTATTATTTTGTTCGTGGTCGGAGTGACATCTTCTCGTTCGTTGTCACGATTTTATAAAATGTGTTGTGTGTGTTGTTTAGTGATTGTTGTTCAATTATTCGGACCTATTCTGGTGAGTCAACAATTGTGTGCTGTGGATCCGACGGAGGTACAGAAGATTCAGAAGTAAGTACACTTTACATTAGTATTTTATAATGTAGGATTAGTATTCGTATGTGGAACATTGTATATTAACGATCATTAATGATTTGGTATATAGTATAATTTAATGTGGTTCAAATAAGATACTACTACTATAAAGAGATATACTAGATATACTACTTTAAATAAAATATTTTTATTTTCACAACCAGATAGATAAAATGAAATATTTTTATTTTGTATTTCAAATATTTCCTTACAATGAAAATAATTTACCTTCAAATCTAACCCATACCTACTCCGATCACTTTTTGAGATGTTGAAACTTTTTTGCGAATATCTCGGAAACTAAAGCTGAGCGGCGGTAACATGTATAGGAAAAAGTTGTTCAGAATGATGACCTTGACAACATATTTCAAGGTCATCAAAATCGGTGAGGAAGCCCCTAATGTAAATAATTACCTACGTTTTAATAATTGTCTTCCGTGCTCAATGTAGACACACTTTCCGTAGAAAGCGATAAATGAACAAAATTGAACTTTGCTTCGTTCAATTGCCTCGACTATAATACTGTAAGACGGAAGATGCTCGACTACAATGTCAAAGGATTTAGATTCAAAGCGAGCAGTTTCTTCGAAACGATATCCCACAGTTGCAGTCGTAACAATTGGGAGTGGTGAGCGTGCACGAGCATCGTTCTCCGGCAACCGCCGGGGTTAATATTTACATTTCCTTCTCGCGGTTCGCCATATCACGCAGATCGCGTACAGCCGGCGAAAGGATAAACCGACGATCAATTTAGCAACACGAGTGTTATCAGTCAGTAGAACTGTTTACGCTGAACCGGGTAAAAGGTCACGGTTCATCGGCGCGCGAACTTCCCCGCCCACGCTCGCCAAATCGTGCGAAACACCGTCGGCGAACGTCGGTCTCGTTTCTCTTATTACTTTTCACGCGGGATCGGTAATTGCGCTCGGAAAACCCGTGAATGGGACCGACGGGATCTAACGCGGGACGGAAAATTGCGTTAGTCCCGGCAGGTAACGTGCTATGTCCCCTTATTAGAAGCACATTTTCAGCTCGCGTGGGTACCGGGGGAAAATGACTCGCGATGTAATTACTTCGTCAATTATGCCGGGCTAGAATCGCGAGCGATTTCTATCGGCTGCTCCGAACGAAAACTTTCCTCGGTTTCTGGTGCAATCAATTCGCTGATTGCTGGCAGGAAGAGAATGAGCGAAACAGAGAGAGAGAGAGAGAGAGAGAGAGAGAGAGAGAGAAGGACCAGGAGTAAATACGAATCTCACGCTTTCGTTCTTAATAGCGGCGCCCTATCGTACGTGTCCGATCGACGGTAACGACTTCCAGAATAATGTACGAGTTGTAACTACGGCAACCGGGCTGTGTTTTCTTCGCCTCTTCGCCTCTTTACCGAGTTATGTCTCCTGCGGCTCTTGTACCCGGCGAATGTCGCACCGCGGACGCTGAAATATTTTCTTTTCCCTGTATCGGGCGTCCCTGCACCTGGGATGCACGCAATTCTCGATCCCGGCGGTGCGTGAACTCCCTTTTGCTGCGTTTCGTAAATCCGCGCTCGCCGATTAAGGGGATCAAATTCTAAAATCCACCCCTGTGCACTTTAAACACTGAACGGTTGCATAAGTCATTGAATATGCACAGAACGAACAAGATAAAATTGCTACCCGTAATTATTTTTAACCAGAAATTCCAAAGAAAATGTCTGCATCACCTCCGAAACGCATCCTAACGTTCTGAAATAAATCGTACAAAAATATCATTCTTTTCGAAACCACTAAAAGTGCCTTTTAAAATTCACTTGACCGCCAAAGGATTAGTCCAAGCGTAGCAGGATTTACGCAAGGATGTCTAATTGCGAACCAAAGGTGGCAGACACCGTCTCCCAGGTTTTCCGTGAAAATGTTCTCTGTTTTTCCGCGCGATGAGCAAAGGGGATGGGCGCCGGAGGAGGAAGAGGCACGACGATATGAGAACGACTGCTCTTACGTAGGAAGTTTACCCACGGCTCCGTCGTCGTCGTCGGAATAATGGGTGGGAGGGTGAGACGGTTTTCGTAGAAGCGAGCCGAGCTCTCGTAAAGACTTTTCCACCTTCTCCTTGCTCTCTCGCGTGTCATAAAGCATCTTCGCGGAGTTCCTCTCGCCTAGACGGTGAATACGATCTGATGTTATTACCGCGATGCCATCGCGTTGCGTAATATATCGCTTCTCTTGGAGCACGGTGCCCCGTATGGAACCGAGAACCCGGAGAAAGGTGCTGCGAAAGAAACTGAGAGCCACGCTGCATCGAAAATTTTCAACATCATATCCGCTGCAACTTGTTGTCTAATCTCTGCTAACAGCTTTGCGATTCCATAGTAATTACGTCGCGTAATCAGGTTCGCCACACCTCCGGATCTAATTCCGAACAATTGCTGCAAGGATTTAAAAATTTTGAAGATATATAATATTTTCTGCGGATCTTTGTGCAAAATGAAAATTCTGAACAATCACTTACAATTTAAATTACCTTCCAAAATGTTCACAGACTGGCAGTAACCGAATGTTCGAATACGAAATATTTAAAAAATTATAGAAATTATTAGAGGTCACTAATCGAATAGAATCTGAATAAAATTGTCTATAATTACAAACTTGGTTCCCAAGTATTCTTCAGCGGACGTTTCACCAGAATATCTTTGGTGGACCCAGCCGGTTGTGATCGGGCCGTTGAATTGGGACTGCCACGGGCCCAGGGACCGCGCAATCTGGATTTTCGCCTTGGCGATTCGATCAATTACGCCGACACCATTGTAATTTGTAGCGCCTCTATCTGCGTTTGTCCGGAACCGGTTAACGAGGCCAGCCAATCGGAGAAGGAAGGCTCTGATTGCCCCCGACCAGGGGCCCGATTAATCGAGACTGTTCGAGAGTTGAACATAGTGGGCCGTCGGCGGCCACGGCGGCGGATACGGGCGGTTTTACGAGCGTTCCGCGCGTAAACGCTCGCCGGGAATAATTTTTGTTTCGTGCGCGATCGTACTCGCGCACGCTTAGTATTAAACATCCGTCCCCGAGAAACGCGAAATAAAGTGGCCGGGAACACTCCGGCCAATTAATTACCGCGATCTGATTGCGCGCAATTAATCCCGCCGTCTTGCCGGCGGATCATTAATTAAGAGTAAACGAATGTCTCCGGGATGTAGACACTCGAGGACGCGCGCTCATTTATTACGAATAATTTACTTACGAACGACCCTGCCTACACAGAGAGAGAGAGAGGGAGAGAGAGAGAGAGAGAGAGAGAGAGAGCCTCTTCCCTGGATCCTCGGGCGCTAGATCCTTCCCGATAAATTGTTCCTTGTCGACTCCGGTTGATTGCGATCCGCCGCCGCTGCTGTTGCTGCTGCTGCTGCGTGCTTCATAGTTTTATGTTACCATTAAATTGCTTGGATGTTCGAACGTTCCCGACGCCGTTTACGATTTTTAGAGAGGGAACGCGTCCGTATATTCAGCACCGGATGCTCCACGGTCTCAGGCAGCTTAGGAGTAGCTTAGGTTTGTCACAAGCTGTCGAATCGCTGAAAGAACGAAAGCAGGAAGTTGGGAGAAAGTTTACAGAATAAATTGACATCTTCTTCCCTCGGCGACATTAAAACCACCGAGGCTAGAAAAACCGGTGCGACGAGAATGGAAAAAAGCTCGTGAATACGCTAATAAGACGAAAGCTCCGAGAAGTGGCAATAATCGGGAGAAGCGGTCATAAACGGCACGCCTCTCCTCCTCTTTTTCTCCTCGGCTGGAACAGAGGATAATTCGATTCACGAGGGAGGTACTCGAGTAACGAGCGGGAAAACCTGGGTAGCTTCGCCGGCGGAACACCGTATAAATAAAAACTGAACGGGACGGGAGAGCGGTTAGCTGCATGGAATTCGCTCCCGGTCCCGGGGAGAACTTCCTCCTCGAGCGGCGCGGCGCCGAATGATAATTGCGTTTCTGCCGCTGTTAATGTACAAACTGCGCGAATTTCTCCGGGGACCGTGCCCGATATCCGGAACCGTCTGATATTCTGACCTTTCTTCGGTCCTTCGAAACGCATTTGCGCTCCTGGACTCCTTGCCAACTTGTTCTACCTCGCATCCACCCAACGCGATGCCTTATTCACGGTGATTGTAGCGAACGGGGCTCCGTCTATTTTTTATTCACTCGTTTAGGTCCTAACGACACCTTTAATCGATGCACGAAATCTTTGACTCCAATCGTCGTTGATCCCACAATTTTTTAATCATCAAAATTCAGTCCCTCGAATTTTTTTCACAAATGCAATAGAAAAATGAGTGACTAAAAACTGTTTCCTTTTAAAAATAAAAAGTATAAAATAAGGCGAGGTGGGATTAAGATGTGATAAAACGAAAAATAAATTTTCTCTGGAACAAAACCGTCCATAAAAGAACGTTAAAATTAAAGACTATTAATACATGATAAGATTTTTGGAATGTACCGCAGAGTTTTATTGAAATGAATTAATAGTAATTAATTCGTTGAGACCAATTTGATATACCGTAATGATACGAACGGTAGAGTATACGAAAAATCAATACACGATGAACATCATCACGTTTTGATAATTAATGAACACGCTTACCACAAAACATACATATTGTGTCGATTATTTTTTGCGGAATTTCTATTGACAAAAACAGTATCGACGGTTATTATTACAGAATGGTTTACCTAAAATCTTCACCAGGTGCAGGTTGCATCCTTTCTTCTATCGCTGATTAAAGAATCTGATCGAGGCAAGTCGATAAAAAGAAAGATCGTTCCATTGTGCTGGCAGGAAAATCGGCAAAGATCCTGCGGTCTGCGTCCCATTAGCGAAATGAAGCCGATCCATTAGACGGTGGTTTGATGCTTTTACTTTCGCGCGATGCCTGTCTATTACATTCTTGTTCCCGCCGGATTTCGCAGTTACCCACGTCGCGAGAGGCAACCTTTGTCCATGAGATCAGCCGGTTTAATAACATGATTCAAGGAGCGGCAGCGATCGGCGCATTAAGGTCAGCTGGGTCGAGGTGTATAAAGATAATAGCCCAGCCACCGACCGGCCGACCGACCGGCCGATCTCTTGCCGGCCGAACCGAACTGGCGAATAAGTTCTCTTCTCGTGTCCAAGTATGTAACGCGCGTGAGAGATTCATTAACGTTGCATCGGCGTCCAACTTTGGGAAACGTATATCGCCGGGGCCCCTGACATTTGCGTGATTAAACCGAAGCTATCCTCTCGTGACTGACAGCTCGCCGCGAACGAGAATCGTTTCGCGTTTGCGCTAATTGTCAGCCGCGCATTCCCGTTGTGTCTCGTTAGGGGACGTCGCTTGTTAAAAGAATTGGAGGTACCATATTGTTCATTTTAATTGTACTAGTCAGTGAATATTAGAAAAATGATTCACTCAATTTCTTCTTTGACCTGTTAAAAGACACTGACGGTAATTTTGGTTGTACAAATGAGAGGATATTGGAATGTCGATTGAGTTGTGCACTTGCAGTTCTTCGTACGTATACTAATTTTAAAAAAATTCTCGACAAACTGTTGTAATGTAAGAGTTCTAGTATATCATTTTGTATAGACATGTCTGTAGAATTATCTGCCGCCTGAAGCATTTATACAGCTTTCACAGTTAACCCCTTGCACTACGATTTCGAACAGTAGCTATTAAATAACTAAAGAATCTATTGAAAATTCTATTTTGTCGATACATAATACAGGATGTAAATATTCTTCTTGTTTCATGAAATCATGAAAGCCGCAGGAGTCCTAATCGTTGCCACCGTAACAAAAATCGTGGTGCAAGGTGTTAGGGAATAGAAACGTTTATAAAATCGTTCGGCGATGAAGGAAAATGAATGCAGCGGCTCGCGAAAAAGGTAAAAATTCGTCGGACATCGGGATTCGCGTGTCGATGTGTTTCCAAGTCCCCCCGCGAACGGTTTCGTGGTTCCCACTAATGATGAAATCGCGGGATGAACGGCGTCGATCCGTGGCAACGGGTCAGCTGGGTCAGCCGTTGCAAAAATAATAATCAATCGAACGACCGGGAACCGAGAGAGCCGGGGCAATTACGCGGTGGCGGCGGTGCCTGTGCTGCGGTTAGGTTTGCCCGGGCCAGGTGGGACGAGGACAACCAAAGAGCCTCCTACCGCCTTTAATTCGCCTCTTTTCCTTCCCCCGGGCCGCTCGTTCCTTCCGCGGCAGCTCCCTATCATAACCTAACAGCTCGAGACTCCCTCGCTTTATTATTAAAAGTTGAAATTCCGCTGGGAGCCGGGCCGATCTTGCGGCGAACCTCCCGACCCGCTCGCGTCTACCTTGCTGCTCACCTGCCTGCCCCCTGCCACTGCCATTTTGACTGACGTCCTGGTTAAGGAGGTCGACGAGCTCGCAGAGCCTCGGAATTTTTGGTGAAACCTTCGCCGTTGTATTTTTGCTTGATCCTCCGCGGATACGTGCTACTTTGTTAACCCGTTGCCGCACGATTTTCATCAGGGCTTCAATGATTGGATTTCATTCATCCTTGGATAGTTCTTATTTTATCCGAAGTGGTTCCAGAGTACATTCAAGCGTGTCATAAGTGACGGAAATTTCTCGAAGAGAAGTTGTAACAATAGTGTCGAATAAATATTCTGTTTTCAATTTCACAAATAAAACAAAGATGCGAGAACTCGTCGGTGCTACGTGAAAAATGAAAAAATTTTATGTATAAAATTATATATTATTTTACTCGGTAGAATCTACAGAATCATCTATTGCAAGAACCATTCGAATACCTTTTACAGTAACATCACAAAAAATTAACTGTGACTGTCTAACCTGATCGTCTCGCGGCGCTAATTTACCAGAATTTTTGTGCAAACTATGATAATTGAATTGCGCACGTTTAATCCGAGCAGCAGCTACAATCAGGTTTTTTCCACCGTCATTGTAGAGCCGAGCAATAAAAGCTCGCGCAGAGAGGATCCGGTTGCTCGTTCGAGCGACGATTTTTCCCCGGGACGCGTACATCGCCGGCTGGCAACCGGAATTGCCGAAAGGCGGTAAAACTGTCCGACGAGAGGGTTGAAACGGATATCGGAGGGGGTGCGAGTTACGCGCGGCCCGAATACCCATTTAGTCGTAGGAGTGATTGAAAACGCGCCGGAAACGGCGTCCTCCGCGATGGAATATTTAAGCGGGACAGGAGTCTCCCGCAGAAAACCGCAGCTCGTTTCCCCGTTCGTTGCTAGCCCGTGTCACGTCGGTGCCCGGATCGTTTTGCGGCTTTTTTTTCAGTAAACAAACCGACCCTCCACGCGTTTTACACGCGTATAAATATCTTTTCGAACAGACGAAACATTTTGACAACCCTTTAAAATTGCACCGTCCTAACGTTTCGCGGGATTTTGCGTCGCGCAAAGGATGAGAGGCGACGAAGCTCGATGGCTCGACATCTAATTCACTAAAGGTACACGTGTACGACACTCGGCCGGCTACCGTCTTCGAGATCGGTTCTGCGAGCAGGAATAACCGCGGCCCAATAATTTGTCGGCCCGGCGATTTTTTCCTCGGCTCGTTTGCGAGGGCTACAAAATTGTTCCGGGAACGCGATCGAGATCGATCCCGCCGGTTTTTTTCGATCGTTCGGGGCTTAACGACGCCCGTCGCCCGGAACATAACCGCCCTCGACGTCCACGGACTTTTCGGAATAATTCGCCGGGCCCGGGTCGGGCCCGAGAGACCCCGGCCCGACGATTCGCGCGATTACGTATTATGCTAAACACGCGAAAATGGCTTTTTAAATGGAACATCTACATTTATGCGGCGCGGGGCCCAGGTCGCGCAATCCCCGGACCCCGGGTAGGACCCATTCCATACACGGGGCCCGGTCCCGTGGACCGCGTAAGCACCGGCCGAATTAAACGCAATTTTCGTCCATGCGAGGTATGCATAACAAATTGTCGACTCTCGACTCTCGACGAACGTCTTTATACTTTGATGCCGGACCTGGGGTCGTTAGGCACGTAGCACGGGGGCAGAAGACGGCTGTTTCCGTCCCGTCGACGATTACAATCCAATTATTATTCCTGCATAATGCCCCAAACCCCCGGCTTGATTGTTCGCCGGAGCCGCGTGTACTCACCTGCCTATGAATCCGGGACGTGGGGGGGGGGGGGGGGAGAGGTAAGCAGCCTGATCGGTCGCGTTCTCGCAGGATAATGAGACTGTGGATAGAGCGGCCGAGGATCTGCCCCTTGGGGATAGGGTGTCCGCGAAATTGAAAATTAAACGTTTGCCCGGCTATCCGGAATCTCGATTCTTTACCCCTTTCGGCTCGTTTCTGAGTGTACGGAGAATCCAAGCAGCTCTGCATCGGCTACACGTAAGCGCGCGTTTGTAAACGTTTGTCTACTTGGTTTTGCTGCAATCAACTTGGTATATTCGGTCCGTCGAGATTTGCAGAATATTCCTCGGTGGAAACGGTTTTTCTTATAATGTAATTCACATAACAGCGTGAATCTTAGGTTTAGTCATTAGGAATTTCCAAATAGTTGAATAGTTGAATATAAAAATTCAATGTTCGTCCAGTGGAATGGCAATAATTTAGGAATGAAGCTTGGTTTATTTTGATACCAACTGTAACAATATACAGTAAGAAAATATAAAAAGTCAACTTTAAAAACTGTGGTGACCGAACGACAGAATGTCAAACAAGCATTCGTTTGTACAATCATATTAGCGATGATATTATAACCAGGCTGCGATTTTTGTGCTCTTTAGATATTAATGAAGTCTCTTTTTAAAAATTAATTGAGACATCGAAGAGGTCAAAGACGAAAACGCAAATGTAAAATGCTTTACAAGGCATATGCACCAAAAATTTGTTTTCAAGACAAAATTGCGCAGGAGCCCTAAGAACTCGTGCAACAACCCAATAGCAGCACAAAGTGGCTGAATTTCCATACGAGAGGCAAGGGTTAATAAAAGAAGGTGAAGGTTGCATAGCCCCGCCCCCAGGATCCCCGGAATTGTCGCGTTTCGTGTATGATCAAGGAGATCCAGGGGTAGATGGTCCGCGAAATTGAAAATTGAACGTTTCGCGGCTACTATGCAGGGTCTAACCGAGGATGCCTTTTTCTGTTTCATGTGCTGGCCGGGCATCATCTCTTCGCAGGATCCGACGTCCGTGAGTATGGGTTATTAAGTATCACGAAATGTTGCAAAGTATCGGCTGCGAGGATCGAGCAGGCGAAAGAGAGAATCGGTGAAAGAGAGAGCGAGAGAGAAAGACGGAAAGTTAGCGCGAGCGAACGGGTTTCTTTCCAGTCGCGGACTCGATTCTCGTCGCCGAAAAAAGTCTCGCGAGTATCGCGTTTCTTATTTGCGACCGCCGCAGAGCCTCGTCGTTCGATTTCGACGCATCGAAAGTGGAACGACCGAATTTCGCCGCTCTGCGGGTATTTTTGGCGTTTAATTATCCGCCAGAAGTGCCGAGCACTCAACGTGACTGATTTACAGTGCTTGATAACAACGACATGAATGCGTTTATTCTATTTTACATACAATTTTTACTTAAATGCTCTAACGAATAAATTCATTCGTAAATTTCCGAGGATAAGTAGTTTACAATTTCCATACCTGTGAAAAAAAAAACAGTATCTATATTTTATAATCTTATCATAGCATTTTTTCTCTGTGAATCTTTTTGTTCTTTCTTATATTGTCTAATAAAGTCCAGTCCGAGTTTCTCTTTATCTTCCGTTAATATTCACAGACTATTTTAGTTAATTTTATGCAAAAAAACTGGAGCAGTATATTTATGTACTGCAAGATACAATTGACCATTGACTAAAAATCGTTGATTATTGACAGTGAAATGACCAATTTTAGTCGTACGGTCGTATATGTGTTAAAATGAGGGCAGTTTTTATTAAGAGTTTTATTTCAGCATTGTCGATGTTAACTCCTTGACGACAAATGTTCACGAGAAGCTATCTAAACTAATAATGCACCGTATTATAAATACGAAACTGACTTGCAGTATAAAGCGTGGCTTCAATAAATATTTCGATAAAATTCAAGAAAATTCCTACACGCTTTTTAGCTTACCAATGTTTTCGACAAACAAATAAATTTGGACCAATGAAGTGTGCTTGCAGTGGTGAAATGCCTGCAGTGAATTAGCAAAAAAAAAACTTGTTCTTTACATTCTGGTACCCCAATTACTCGAAGCGATGCACACAAGTGATCGGTACACATCCCTCGATCCCGGCGGTGCGCGATGATGCGACTGAAAATAAAATAAATGAAGGATCATCGCGGAGTCGGTGGTTTTGGTGGTCGTCAAGGGGTTAATTCGACCCCCGGAGCCGCTCCTCGAGCGGACTTTTAATCGTGTGCTTTCTGTTTCATATTCCCTCGTGCGCCGAACCATGCGTTACCCATGCATGATCGCCGCTCCGCCGATGGAACCGCACCGAATTCAGGGCGTAAGTAGCATTTAGATAGCAGCGTCGATGTAATAGCACGTTATCGTTGCGCCTCGAACGAGGTCGCGTACAAAACGCGCCCGTTAAACATCGCTTTCCCTCGGACTGGTCCCGGTCTGGCAGGAATGCAAACAGTGTATACCTGCGTCTCGGACGAGTCTGACAAGCGGACGATTACTTTGTTGCGATCGAGAAGGAAAGGCACGATTCCAGGAGAGGGAGGGGGCAAGGGAACGAGGGGGGCGCGAGCGTTTACACGCACGAATCGATAATTTTCGAAACGTTCTCCAGCTCTTGGCCCCGATGGCATCGCGTGAACACGGCTACTTATTGAATCCTCTGGCCGCGCGTAACCATCCACGCCGCTGGAAAGCCGACTAATTACTTGGTAATGATAATCCTCCGGGCGAGGGAGCGACGATCTTTCCCTGGAATTTATCGCGAGGTTGCTTACTCCCCCGGCGCTCCGAATCGCGAGGAAAACGAGCACGCGAAACCGATCGCGTGTACCGACAGATCCTCGGTACCATTGCGAAAACCGTGTTTAAATTGTTTTAAAAAACGGCCTCCGACGTCTGCTCCAACCGTCCGCTGCACCGGCGGCGTCTCTAGAAGCTGAAAGTGCTCGAGACCACTGTTGTTGTTCATGTTCTCTTCAACCTTTGAGATTCAAGAATTGAAGTGTCTCGGGAATTTTTTAAAGAAAAACTATTCGGCATATCGATTTCAAACTTTGTGAGGCTCGGCGACCTTCGGACAATCTCCACTGTAGATTCCACAGGATCGATATCCTCCGTATATCGGTTCCCTAGATCATATCCGTGCCGTTATCACTGAGAAAGGATCGCGTCCCCGCAGCATTCGCTAGCTACGAAAACCGGTATCGGCGATGATCAGGGTTGGAAACGAGATCCATCGTCACGTCATCGATCCAGGACGGAATCGCGACGATCTTGGCGTTTATAATTTGGGGGGCGTAGACGCTTGACAATCGGCCGATAATCGCGAGAGGAAGGAAACACCGGTTCGATAGAGATCTACCGGTTAATTGAGACCTAACCGCGGGCCCCGATCTCGCGATTGCGAGCCGTGCACGAGAAGACACACGCGCGTTCGGCTCGGCTCGCCTCGACGCCGCGCCGCGCCGCTCCGATCCCTCATCCTGTACGACACAAGGCGAGCGAGCGGATCGGAAGCGCACGAAAAAGGAACTCGTCCGATTTATCGTGACGCATCGGGATACCGGCGAGAATAGCTGTGGGAAACGAACGGGATAACGATTCGCGTGTTTTCTCTGCCGTGTATGATGTATGATGCGCGTACAGCGTGTCGTGTAACTGGTGCAATGCGAGCGAAAAACCGGTGATTTAATGCGGAAAAGTGAATCGTCTCGAGGGGACGTCCTCATTAGAAAACTTAACAAAGAGCGCTGCTCTTTGGTGCCGTTAAAAGATTCGGATTTTCGCAAAAGATACGTAACTGCTTTTGAGGAAGATCATTGGCGAAACACGTAACGAAGAACTAACGTTCATAGTGAGAAATTTAAAAAAATACGATGCGTTATTTAACCCTGAAACTGTAAAGTACCTTATGAACGTTTATAGTATAAGGGATAAATTGCTTTAATTTTGTCGAAATTATTTCGGTTAAGATTCGACGGCTAATGAAACTAAAATTCTATAGATAAAGTTTGTCATGGCGGTTCCTTTGATCCTTCTGCATTCTTCAAACCTAATCAAAATTCTGAACCTGGGGAAATACGTGACCGACACGGCAGTCAACGTGTTAATCACGCTCCCTAGCCCGTTGCTAGAAAACACGCAAATAAAAACCGCCAATCGAGCCCCAATAAATCAGCCAATTTCCGAGTCGCAGAATACGCGGGGGTTTACGGGATCCAGGGGTCCGATAAAAAGGAAAAAACTTAACAGAGACGTATCCGAGCTCATTAACATCCCGTCGGACACGCGTTCGCGCGTTCCCCGCGAATCGGTTTCCGGCGGCCGTCCGCCGCCGATATATTTTAATTAACGATTACGCCGTAAATATCGTTTATCGGCGTCGTAAGTCACCGGGGACCGGGGGCCGCGCGTCCAAACATTCGTTTTCGGGGCCCGGCGCGGCGTGGGTGTGACGTCCGCGGCCCAGGTCGGGCCTGGTCGGGCCCGGGGCTCAGGTGGCCTCCGGACCGATAACTTCTCTCGCCCGAAATAGGAATAACTCGAGATTCGGTTATTAATTTGGTTCGGGGGGCCCGCGGCGGGGCGCAGCGACCCCCTCGTGCGTGTCAGCTCGGGGTTGGGCCCTTCCAGGCCTCGCCCTTGAGACTCCCTTGGTACTCCCTTGAGACAATGGCCGCCCGTGGTGCCCGATGTCTCCGACGACGTCTCCCGGACCCCCGTCGAGGCCGACGGCCACGCATGCCCGCCGTTTTACTGCTATAGAGACGTCAGATATCCGTCCCGTCATTTGGTATTCGTGGCCTCGCTCCGAGGGCCTCGGGGCCCACGGGTCCACGCTTTTGTGCGCGCAGTGCCGAGCCGCGAGCCGAGTTTCCATCTCCGACGCGTGAAACGCTCCTCGATATCGATGGCGGAATTTCTTTAATCCCCTCGTCCTTTCCCTACTCGTTGCAACGCGGGGGACTTCCGGTGCTTCCCTAGGTACGATATTTGCAATTTAGTTGCGATTTATGCTAACTAAAATATTTAGTGTATTCCGCAAACTGATAAAGACCCCCAGCTAAAGTTTTTATTCGGGGTCCTATTCCCCTCCCCTACAACCCCCCCACTTGAAACTGGAACCTTCAAATAAAACCACATAATTTCCACAAGGTAACTAACCAACTGCCCCCACTCCAAGCAAACTGAGCAAAAGTTCTCAGCGACAAATCAATTCGCTGTAAATCGTCGAACAAGCAATGAAAGTCTCGTTCGATCTCCACGGTGCCCCTTTATCCGCGGCACTTCGATTAAGAAAGGTAATTATCAAGCGTCTCGAGACAATTACCGCGGACATATAAATATCCCGTTGATAATCGCGCCGCGGCGTTTTCATATGATACGGCGCAAGCGCGAGTCGGAGCAATTTGTAAAACACGATTCATCGGCCTCGTTCGCCTTTACATCGGCACACTCGCGAAACACGGCACGCACACGTTGTGGTCCCCCCACACGTTCCGCCCCCGCGCTTTTATTTTTCTTCTCGATTTTTACTTCTTTTCTTCGACGCCATCGCGCCGGTATATCGCGGACCGGCGCTATAAGCGGGCAATTAAAAGCGTGCAGCGGGGACATTTATGTTGGCACTAACTGCCCGTTAAGACGGAAGAACCACCTAACCGTGGAAGGTGTAATTGGCCGACGTGCTGAACCTGCAGCTCGTAAAACAGCGGGCGTGCCTGCCCGGCTGCAGTTTTTCCGCTCGCAATCGGGCCGAAACCGTGTCGAACAACGCGACTTTCGCTGAAATTTCGAATAGGACCTGGCCCCCTCGGTCTTGGCAACCTTGAGCACCCTCAGTTTGCTCATTCCAAACACTCACTGGTCCCAAAAAGTATTCGAACACTACATTTCTGATCCCCAAAAAATTATCAATATTCAAACATCGAGAGTCAATTAAGTTTGCATTGCTTAAAACTCTTAAATTAGTTCGTAAAATTAAGAACTTGTCGACTCGTCCATAAAATCTGTTGCGAGTCAAAGGGAATGGTCGGCTTCTCCGGTGAATAACTGCCATAACTTGAATGCTAACGATGTATAAAAAATCGTGAAAATAATCCACAAGTATGCGAGCCAAGTCAGCCAGGTTTCATAAAGATATGTTGTTCGGTTTATTAGTAAGAAATAAAACTTTCAAAAGCGCACCGTCAAGACGGATCGTAAAATCGATAGAACTCGTAAAAGGAGCATAAAAATTCCAGAAGCGGAATTCGTTTTCTAGGAAACTATCGAAGAGAAAATTGGACTGATTAACACAGTTGCGGAAGAAGACGTAGGAGAGTACATTAGAGAGTGTATTATACTTACAGGGTGTTTCATATTTGTTAAATCGAAGTTCTTGGGACTGTAGCAACGATCATATAAATTAACGTACTAATAAGGAACGGTTTGATTATTCGCTTGGCGGTTCGAAGCAAGCTGCGTCGCATCGAATCGGTTTTTCCTCTCGAAATCTCACGACCCTGGCTTCGGTCAGCGAAAGATCATCGGCGAACGGTTTAACGAGAGGCTTAATTAATGCTGCCTAACACGCGAGACGAATAGACGCGATACGCCGGCGTTGATAAACATTCACGATATAATTAGGAAGTCCGTTTCAACTGCGAGGAGGCAGTATATAAATTAATCGCAATCGTAAATCGCTCGCATTCGAAATGGCATATAGTTGGTGCGACGGCCGGAAAACATTGAGGGAAAACGCGATAACGTTGCCCGGAACCCGGAAACGCGTGTATTCATCGTTTGCCCGGGAGAGTACGAGAGAGAGAGAGAGAGAGAGAGAGAGAGAGATATTCGCGAGAAATCGCGGAGGGTGACTTGCGAAAACTTATTCGGATAACAAGCGTTTCCCTGTTGGTATTATTAAAACTGATCCGCGCGAGGATAGCACCGTCCGTATCTACTTACAATTATAATTTTTACGTTTTCCGCTGGACGACCAGAGGAGCAAAAGTTGTATAAACGTCAGCTCGCATTTGTGTCAATTAGCCCGCTGACTTGATGAATCTGTGGAATATTTATTTCTTGGTTCGCGGTGTATCCATGCAACACGGCTATCTGACATCTGTACTGCTAATTTCACCGACAACACGTTTCTTTGATTCAGGCACATCGAATTTTTAATTGTTAGACATAAATACTTCCCCGTGTCATAGCAAACAACCTTGCGAAAAAAAGCAAGGGAACATTTATGTTCAACACGAAGAGTTTGAAATTCCTGGATAATGAATTTCCTGAGATATATCTATCGGAGTTAGTGATTATTCTATGTGAAATAAAATCCTTTTGGTAGCATCCGCAGAAATATTTTTCTTCAAAACTAATATTATTTTTGGTCTATGGAAATTTACACAAATTTTTAAGATTCTCAAATTAATCAAACTTTATTTACCTATTTTGGAAGGCACTTCTAATTATTTCAAAGTTTCATATGCCAACAGATAGCAAATCAAAATAGGGAAATGGAGCTTGTAAAGTTCCATTTTGTCAGTTTCCTCTTCGCCCAGGTGAAAGCAAGAGGCAATCGCCTCTCTATATGGTTATCTCGCTATAAGCTCGGCGCGGGTCCCCGCCGGAGTGCGTACAACAAGGGAAAGCCGAATAATGGGTTCGTCAGGCTGTACAGTCCGCGGGATATCAATTCGGCGGGCAATCCATATCTCCCTCGCAGGTTCGATTAAAATGCCAGACGCCGGGAGGAGAGATTCCGCCCCGATACGCAATATTGTTACGCGTGTACATGTTGTAACTGTCCGGATCCGTGACGAAGTCACGCGATATGCATTATGCACGCACGTAACGCGGGGGCACCGCCGCGCCGGCAGACGTTTCCGCACTCACTCCCACGATGCACCGGGAGTTGGCTTTGACGAGTGTCGTTTTGTGAGAAACGATCCATCGATGTTCCACCCACATGCGTTTGCACTCGAGTTTCCCCTTTCCATGCGAAACGACCTGGGCTGCGAAGGACGCTCTATAGATCTGCACAGGTTGACTCCTTGAGCTCTCACTAGATTCCTTTGGGACCAGGGAGGGAAGATGGGACTAGGAAAAGGAGAAGGAATTAATTAGTTGAGGAGCGGGGACCGAGGGGCAGGCATTGGGAACTCGGGAAGGGGTTATTGAAGGGAGCTAGGGACTAGGGACAAGGAACTAAGAAGCTAGGAAAGGGATTGGAACTAGGGAGGGCCTTGGGAAATAACTAAGACAGGGAACTGGGGGAATACTAGGTAGGGAACTAGGGGAGGTAACTAGGGAAGTATACTAGAGAATAGAACTAGGTGGGAACCTAGGAAAGGGCTAGAGAGGGAACTAGAAAAGCTTCCTTCAAAAAGCAGTAATATTAATTAAAATCAATTTAAAATAACGTGCGACAAAGTCACGGTTTTCTATAATGGTATAATAACTTCTTGCATGCAACAATTTCTTCTACCACGAAGTCCTATTACTTATGCATTTCCAAGCTGTAGGTGACCATTTTGAACAATTACTGCATGTTGGCTGCACTAGGAACTATTTTCCCGCCCCAGGCTTTCCACCAAGGTAACAAACGTCTCATGTTGCGACGATTCGACTTTCTGTTTGAAAAGTAGATTGAACCTCTACTGGTCCGCCCGGGGACACTATAGTGGGGATAATCTAGCAGGATAGTGGGGACAGCGGCCTTGGGCGTCCAATTGACTCGGTTCTGATTATAGCGTTCGGTTCCTTTAAATGCACCCTCTTACTTCTTCCGACTCGTTCGCGATTTACATACTGATTACAAGATACGTAGCATTTTACATCAATTATAGAAAGTATCCCAGGAAGCACATACCCCTTTTTCTAATAACATCTTTATCCGTGGTGGTGGTGGTGGTGATGGGGTTTTCAACATACTTGCCGCCGATGTCATTATCCGTGCAACATTCCACGCGAAATTAGGCGCGTCGAAAAAATACTTTTATTTATTTGAAAATGTAATTACGCTCGCCGTGTTGTACAAGCGGTTCGCGCGCGCAGCCTCGTGTGTAAATACGAGGAGGGATATCTTTATTACGGCTAATTCCTTGCGTGTCCGTTATTCCAGGAGAAAACGGTCGTTGCGAACGTGTTAACGCTGCCAAAGTGGTGGCGGCGGCAGGGCTCTAACGAAATAATTGTTACGATCGTTCGGCGATAATTACTATCATTTCACCTCGTTATTTTTGCGAGCCGCACGGCCGTCGCGATTCCATGCTTATCCGGTCGAGCCAATACCGCAATCTTATATTCAGACTCCGGCAACTCTGTATCACTTTATAATTGCCATCCTCCGTTCGTAATACAACCGTTTGAGAAACGGTAATCAGGATGATGTGGGTCGCGAACAACTCATTTACATTTCCAGAAAATTCTTAGTTGACGCGTTCATCCCAATTCTCGTATAAAATATGAAAAATGGGACAGAAATTTGAGTTGTTGTAAACGGTTTGCAAAATGTGTTCGAAGAACAGCCACGCGAGCCCCAGTGTCACAAAAACGTCGTCGCGGCGACAGTTAATTAGGCCGGCAGATGTCATCGGTCGCCGTTGTTCTTTCGAACGTGTTTCGTTAGATAGGCCGAGCATAATGCATAGGTGTAAGGTGCACGCGACAATCAGAGGTATTCGTAGGACTTTCTCTCCCGATCGTGTCCAGCTGTTCTTCGCCGCCGGTTGCAGAAATGTCGCATCGTCACGATCCACCGACGGACCTCCGACGCCGATATATATACGCCGTGGTTCATTACAGCAGCTGCATTACCCGTATATACGCGACGCGTCATTACTTTTATTAGCATAATGACAGGCGAACAACTCAATTTGCATGGAAAATCACACAGGTCCGTAACGAAGTTCGCCCGCGGATCCGTGATCGTCCTTCTGCCCCATTCCGCGCGTGTAATAAACCTCCGCGAACGCTCGCTACGTTGCTCATACACTGTTCCGCAGAAGTTTCGCCCGCCCCGAAAACAATTTCATCCAGAAAGATAACCCCAAGTCGTCCGCGACTTTCGTGTTGATCGTTCGAGCCCGGGCGATATCGTTATTTTCGATCGTGAAACAAAACGAACGATCCCTTGGATGAAATATTTCAAATCCGAATGCTCTGAACTTTACCTTCTTTTAATCTTAAATAATTAACGTGATCTAAATACGCCGAATCCTGACGATTTATGCGGAGATACATTATTATTTCTTGAACACGAATATATTCCTCCTTCTTAAACATATATCCAATTCTGCTTTTTCTAAATTTGCCTATCATAATCTTCTATAAACCCCTATAGTCTAGATATAAATATTTCCCCCTCAAAAAACACGTATATTTTTAATTATATTTTTACACTTAGATGCATATAAATTAGTTTAAAATCCCGTTTAGATATTACCATTAATATTTTGGCTTTTTGACACTTCATGTAATGCATGAATTAATTCAAAAAGAGAACTAGAGAACTAGAACTTATGTCTAGATAAAGTCATAAACGGAAACAATTGCCAGAACAGCGCATAGAATGAAAAATGCATGATTAATCGTGCTTGAAGGAGTTCATTGGGATATTGTTGGCATAAACAGCGAAGCTGAGAAACTTTTGGAGGGCAGTGTACACCGCCACATGTCCCTACGTCGCGATCAGACGAAAAACATTGTTGAAATCGTCGGAGGGTGCGAAGGAGAAGGGTCCTGGTCCCTCGGACCTTGGGCCAGGCTCCGTTCGCGCTGGATAATTCCGTATCATCATCGAAATTGCAGTCGATCGTCATCCGGCTCTCGATCGTCGTCCTCGGAGATCGTGTCCCTCGGTCGATCGGTGGATCGTTTGCCACCGCGGCCGATCGAGTCGCGCATTCGATAATTGGTGCCGGTAATGTGGTGCCACCACGGATTACTTGGTAATCGTTCCGCGTCCACTGTCGAAAAACAGCAACCCGATCCTCGCTAATAACATCCTGATTTGATTGCGGCGCGAGATCGGCCGATCTCTCCTCGGAATGACGTGTCAATCGATGTAGCCGCTATAAAACCTGCACGCAGCATACACTCTGTCCTTTTTAATGTAACATGTACATCGTGCACGGCGCAAAAATTATTTTCCGTACTTTGTTGAAAAATTACATTCCCCTCGTGTAACCCGATCGATCGGTTTTCTGTCGAGATCGGTTATCGCTTGATCCGTGGAACAAAATATTCTTTACCGATCCTAATCTCCACAAAAATATACATCGCTCTAAAAATTTCGCGACAATTGAGCGGAGACAATTAAGCAGACTTTGGTGAGGGATCGTTAACGATCGGTAACGATCGAACGACGGGCACAGTGTTAAAGCAGCCCCGAAAACACGAAATAAGGCGCGAAGTAACGTATCCTTTATCGAATCACCGTCGCTCTGTTGTCGATTTGCTTTATTTACCGATGCCTATCGCTAATAACGAGGAACGCCGGTTTATCCCTGCGATCGCCGGTTGATATTTTGCCGGTCCCCGTTCGCGTCGGTCCCCGCGCGAATAGCTTCGGGTTCCTAATTTCACCGGGGCTGGCTTATTAAGGCGCCGCAATCTGTGCTGCGATACCAATCTCGCGGAATATTATGTAAATAGAGCAGTAAACTCGGTCGATCGGCATGCGGGGCAACATTGTTCACCGGAAAGACGATGTTTCATGTCGCAAACATCGTTTCTGTACCGATACCATCCGGGCAGGTGTCGAGCTTGATGCGTATAAAATAAATCCTGGAGGAATATGTTCTCCACATTTTTTAAGTACGTGGTTAAATTTGAGTACGTGCTTAAATTGGAGAAAAACGGGGTGCGTGTGGTTAGGCCAAAACTTTGTTAACTAGCTTGGAATTTCTCGTGAAAGACATTCTTTTTCTGATTACTTATTTGTTTTTCCTTTTTCACACATGTCTAACTAGGCTAATTTTGGTTTGAAATCTTCGATCAGCAGTTGGTAGAAGAGGTAGTACGAGGTGAATCTCGAAAAATCGACGGTGTTTCGCATGGCGACGTTTCCCAAGAAACGGAGTCGAGGCCGGCTCAGCGGACCGCGTCCCTGCCGACCATAAACGATCGCTGGTCATCCTGCGTGACCAGATGAGAGACCGGGAACCCGAGCTTCTGATTTCTGAACTCCGAACCTAAGAGAACGCGTTGCGCCAGCACGTTCTGAGGACCTCGATACCGATCTCCCTTTCCTCTCGTGGAATATTATGTAAATAGAGGCGCGCGCGTTAAAACACGATCTCCTCGAAATCCAAAGAGAGAGAGAGAGAGAGAGAGAGAGAAAGAGAGAGGGCTCTCTCGGAGAGGCCAGAGGCGAGCGTATCCGCGCGACCGGATGCCGGCTGAATAAGAAGCGCATAAAGGAACATTTAGCGCGCGCTTAAACGAAATTGCTGTAATCCTCCGCCTCGGAGTGGCGGTCGAAAGCACCGCGAGACCATTCGGATAGGAAGAACGGCAAGGGAGAGAAATAGGCTGGGGGGTGAAAGGGGGTGGACGCCGGGCATTAACATACCGATTTACATAATGCATATAATTCGAGTAATTATGAAGGGAAATATACACAATTTAATATAATGGTGGATGTTTAGGGTTCGGCGCTATATCTGCCACGGAAGATCTCTACGACGATGCAACTGGACCCCTTTCGCTGCCCCCCAACCCCCTCTCGTACCCCTCGACTATGGCTGCGCGAGGATGCGTCCACGGCCATTCATGGCCTGAGACGTTACCGATGCACGCAGGTGTTGCTATGATGCCGTTGAACGCAGTTAGAGTGGGTCGTTCCGATACCGTTTCTTTTGGGAACCTGCAACGAAAGTGCCTCTTTCATTGTCGATTTCTTGAATGGTTGTTGCTTGCTTTTTGAAGGAGAGATTTGGATGTTCAACCTCGTTACAATCAGTGTAGATTTTTACGTATCTATAGCTAGTAAAATATTAAAGAATCGGTGAGACAGAAATTTTGAAATAAAATTTTTAATCGGAAAAGTATTTTGTACCTTTAGAATGAATAGTGCTAAGCACAAACTCCTCACCGATCCGAGTAAAGTAGCATACTCGGAGAAAACAATTGCAGGCCATCCTAAAATCGAGGAGAATCTGGCTGTGCTATAAAAAGACGCTGGTATACCGAAGTTTATCGACCCGACGAGAGGGTTCGTTTTCTTTTGTTTGCATGCAGATGAAGGGGGGGGGGCGAGCACAATGTTGATCGAAAAATAGTTTAACAAGCGGTCTACAGAGCGAGAAAACATCGGAGGCATTCGGCGAGGTGTTTAGGAGCAGTTTCGCTAGCAGGAAGTAAATTGCCCGTTTCTGGGCTGGCGAAGGGTTCCTCGAAAAGTGGCCCGTTGCCCGTTAATGACGAGGCATCTTCGCGCCACCCTTCTCTACCTGCCAGACATTGATTGATACGGCCCGGCAGTTCCTAGTGTATTTTAATTTACGTTTTCACACGAGGAATGCGGATTTCCTTCGCTCCTCGTCCCGAAACCTGTCACGTTATACCCCCTCGCAATCTTCACGCTTCCCTCCGACAAGCGTTCAATCTCGCACTTCAATTTTCTTTTTCTATCTTCATCGACGGACTCCCTCGCTACGCAACGGTCGTTAAGATTCATCGCGCCGTTCAATTCAGAATAAAATTTGTGGTTACCGTTTCTTGCCTGGATTCACCTTTCGATTTCCCTGTTAGGGATTTTTGCAAGCCTTCTACTTGGTAACGCGTGGTAATATAAAATTCTATTTTTCACATGGAGGAGACTACGTCACTGTTCTTAATTTATTTTTATTTTTCAGTTAGATTTATTAGCCGAGTAATAGAATTTCAGTCTATCGAAAGCTGAAAGAATTTTTGAGACTGAAAAGTACCAGAGGTTTCAAGAGTTCCGAATTTAAGCGGGTTTTAAGATTTTTTAGATATTTTATTTATTCTGCCAGATTTTGATGGCTTATGGAAGACTTCGAGGCGTTCGGTGTTCTAAATTTTTGGAAACGTCGAGGCGCTCGAAACATCCAGGGCTTCCTAAAACGTCGAAGACTGCCGGGAGTTTTCGAGACTTCCATGATTCATGAAACTTCTAACACGTACGGGGCACTTCAGGCACTCAAAGCTTTTCAGCATTGTTAAGGCTCTTGTAGATATTCTAAAGTTCCGGAAACATTTCAGCCCATTCAAACTTGAGATCTCCGTCTGTTGGCAGACCAACGAACTATCCTAATAAAATCAAGCGGGTTGCATCTCTCGATATAACTGCTCGAGATAAGAATAAAACAATTTATTCGGTAGTATAAAACAAGTCATTGGGCCGGTGATGCATCGTTAAACGATGAAGCGTGAAATTTTTCTCACAGAAAGAACAAACTGTCTCGACTCCTCGTTCTTCGGGAACCCAATTTCGAGTTTTACGAAACGCGTTTCAAAAGTTCGACGACGATGAAAAGCGATGCAAGCAGACCCCACGCGTAGTACTAACGAGATAGACCCTGTTTATCAGTTAGGCCGTGGCCGGGCGCGCGTACGCGGTCCCACTCCAATTAGCGCTACAGCCGGAGCTAATTGCTTGATATAAATCGCCGCGACTTAAAAAACCGGCCGAATAATTAGACGGCGTGCAAGCCGCAGGTGCAGCCGCTTTATTATGCGCGTCCCGATGTTTAGCGCATTACCGGCTGTATTATTCTAATGACGCGTCGCGGGTATCCTCCGCGGCATAATGAGAGGGGAACACCGTTCGAGCGTTTTCTTTTTCGTACGCGCATGCGAAAGCGAACCGATTACTCCGTTCCATGCTAATAGAGCCTATTAGGGGCTCGCCGATCCCCATGACAATCCGTGAGCACCGCGGTCTAAATGTCAATCTCGGTACCGAGGCTCACTACCATCTAGATTTCACTCTCTACCACGTTCTAACTATTTGCTCTTTACATTGGCGTTTTCATTCTATAAACTGTTTCGTTTAATTTGTCGGAAAAGGGACAAAAATGTTAATCACAGGGAAAATACTAAGAAATCCAAAATAAACCTTGTACAAACGCCACATAATTTCCACCCTCAAGCATCTTTCTCAAATTAAATGTGTTCCCCGCCACTGGTTCGAAGGTCAACAGTTAAGAATTCACTGAATTTCCTGAAATGTGCAACCCAGGAAAAGGATTAGAGATACATGACAAAGAGAACAAAAACAGAAGGGGAACGGAATGAGGGAGGGAAAGGGAAAAGAGGAGAGGGTCGGTTTCGTCCGAAGGAGGCGAAGGTCCGCTCAACTGGCGGTATCTCAAGATCTATCTGAATAATAACGTGTACGACAACATGTCAAATTATTCAGAACTGCGACGCACGCAGGCTCGAACGCTCTCGCGAACTTAGCGAGTACGTGGCGTGGGTGCGTGCGTGCTACGTGCGTGCGTGTCGCCGTCGGGGAACGTTGAGAGAGAGAGAGAGAGAGAGATGGGGAGAGAGAGAAAGAGAGTAGTTGGCAGAGAGGGTGGCAGAAAGGTGACAGAGGGTGGTAGCGGGCGAGTCGACATGTGTTCGCGGTGCCGGTGGCTCTCGACAGCAGTTTTATAATTGCCGGACTGGATATCGTGCCGGTCGTTTTCCGCGGGATTCGTGAAACACTCGCGAAACCTCGACCGGGGACGGAAACGCTCGTCGCCTCTTGCTACCCTTGTAACGTGCCCTACCTTGGCCTTTGCCACCCCTTCTTGATCATAATAATCGTCTACAGAGGTCTTGGATATTTTTATTCAATTTTTGAGAAGGGTTTCTTGCCTGCTTTGATTCTCTTCATTGCTGGGGGATGTTTTAATGGTTTTTAGATTGTCTATTGTAATTCCAGTATTTACTAAATTTTTCTACTATTGAATAGGAATTGTGAGACACGTCTGATTATGGCTTGCCTATTCTACTTCTTGTACGTACCTACTACTGCATGAGAATCTGACGGATTCTTAAAGACGAATTTCTCTAATATGAAGTCTTACTCGAACAAATTGTATTCTATATTTTGGATTCGCTTATGTCTAGACTTCAGATCTTTATGCAAATTCCTATTTCTTACACCGATTAAAATATAAACCAAAATTGTAATAAAAGTAAGATAAATGTGCCAATACAAGCGGGTGGAGCGCTAAAACGGAATATTAAATTTTAACGAAGAAACAGAGCCCGGACTTGAGAAATGCAAATAACAAGAGTGTGATTTCGAAGTTGGGGATTACGAGGGGTTGGAAATCCTCTTATTCGCGGTCCGTCAACGATCGCTGAAAAAAAAGGGGGTAATAATCGTGCGGCAGCCCCTTTCCTGGACTTTCCCCGTTTCCAGAGCCGAGTGACAATTAAATCACAGGTCCCGGCTTGATCATGACGGATCGGGGCGAACCGGGTAGCACGCCTCGCTTCGGAAATTCCCTCAGTTTTCCGTGCAACCGGTTCCGGGGGAAGCCGCGGGGGCGGCCGCCGATCGGTCTATTCCGCACGCCACCGCGCTATCATGCTCGCCGCGAAAAAACGCCGGACGTTAATAGCAGTTACACCGTATTTGCCAGACCGATACGCGATTCCCGGGGGCCGAGCGTAACTTGATTGCCGGCTGTCAACGATCGTCCGCGTATACACTCGACGATAATTCGCCTCCGTGCGGTCGCGACCGTTTTCACCCCTTCCGCCTCCGCGCCCGGTAATGACATCCATGATAGATCTGCGCCGGGGAACGTTTAAGGGCTGCCTTGTTAACGATCTCGAAAGAAACGTGGTATTCAGCAATTTTTTTTCTCTGGAAAAATTAGTGCTGCTTTTTAGAAATAACAGCTTCGATTTCAAGTGAATATGTATCTTGCTGCAACCCTCTTCCCGCGTGATCTGCATAGATCTGCGCCGGGGAACGTTCATGGGCTGCCTTGTTAACGATCTCGAAAGAAACGCGGCATTTAGCAATTTTTTCTAGAAAAAGCTGTGATTGTTTTTTAAATGGAGATCTCCGTGAAAAGTGCGTATACATATTGTACTACTTTTAGCAATTTTCTTGCTGCTTAATCTTTACAGGTCTATAAAAGAAACACTTAGGTGCTCCTACGTTTTTTAGCAATTTAAAAAAAAAACGTGATATTTAAGAAAATTTTCCCGAAAAATTATTGATCCCCTTTCGAAAAATAAATACCTGCAATAAATAGCGATGACAATTAATCTTGCTATATTTTCTGTTTCATGTTGATCGATGCCATGGACACTTGTGCGCGTTATACACCATCAGTATGTAAGTAATAAAAATTCTCTTTACTCTACTACTTTCGCTATCTACCTTTCGCTTTCTGCACATTCAACCACGGTCGTGCTAAATGAAAACATACAGTTTCGTTTGAAAGCACAAAGGTCCTTATATGAACATAGCAGATAGCGAATGCACTTATCGGCGTTTGAAAATCGTTCGGATCGATTAGAAGGCAACCGGGTGTCCGAACCGGTTCATTTTCGGCGCCACCGGAAACCCGCTCGAGATCGATAACGACGAGGCCAGGTTCCGAGGTGTTTCGGCTCGATCTAGAGGCGGGTGCGATCGATCGGGATGCATGCACAGGTGTCCGTCGGGCACGTTGGTATCGTGGGGTTGATCGAATGGTAGCAGAGCGTCGGAGGGCGAGAGAGAACATCGAGCACGAGCTCATATTCCATATAATGAGTGCGGCAGCGAGATCAGACAGGCCGACACGGCCGCGTAATTGAAACTCGCCGACATAACCGGCCCCGTAAAAAGCGCGTTTCGCTGGCTCCGCGGGAAATCGTACCGAGTGGCTTTCAAGCTTTATGATAACTCCACCGAGCCGTTCGGTTTTACGATCGATAAAGCCGCTCTCGATCGCTCGTAATTGGACGATTCCGCGACTATACGAAACGCCGGGATTGAGAGAAGAAGAGAGCGCACAAGAACGCCGAAAAACTACACCGGGCCTCTATTACTTGCTGTTATAAAGCCAATTTGCGTTAACCGGGCTGACCGAGGTCGTGACAGTTCAGCCCTCGGCTGCTGGCCTTCGAAAGAAGGGGTGGTTGAAGAGATCATTGTGCAAAGATCGATACTGACAAAAGACACCGCTTCACGCGCTTGGACCTACCGTGACATATACTGTTCATTAATAGGAACCACCGAGGCACCACTAGAAATTACTACAAAAAGGTAATCGCTGAAATTATCGCAAAAAGAAACAGGGGACAGATTAAAATCTCGTTGCTCCCAATGGCTTCCACAAATCGATCTAATGGGCGTGGTGAGAATGCTCGCGAGTTATCGTACACGCTTGCTTAAAAACGGAATCGAAAGCGTTCCCCTTAAAAACCGTCCGAGATCGAATTAACCGTACTGTTTGCTTTAATAAAAGTCGCCGCTGTAAAACACGCCGCGCTAAATACAGAAATAATCCTTCTGGGAAATTATAAACCAACCTTGCCAGTTCCAATATGAAAAGAACCAACAACCTTCTGGATCGGTTCCAAGAGAATCGTTTCATATACACGGTGTCCCCGTTGTCGCACAAAAGTGTCCCACGCGAAAGTTGCTTTGCTCTGTTCAGGAGAAGCTAAACTTTTTCGAATCTCGCGTGGAATCGAAAAATTTAAGTCATTCTGTTGTGCAATTGTGTATACATTAATTCGTAGTCTTCACGATTGATCAATCGTAACTTGGTTTTAAATAAACATTTGCTGCTAAGTCCATCTGTAGGAAATCTGTCGAAGACCATGACAATTATATTGTCAATAATCATTCTGTGGAGACCACGAATTAATTTGTATACCACAGTCGATTGAACGTTGTAGAAAATGTGTAATATCGATGCAAGGGTTGATCGCGATTTAATTGAAACACAGTGTACAAGGAGCGACGGTGAGTGTCAAAGTAATCGAGAACAGGTTCGGATATGCGATCGGAAGGCGCAGCGTCGAGCGAAGGGTGCAGGGAAGGATGCAGAGGGTGGGAAAATAGCTGGATGACTCCATCTCGCAGGGTAGCTGGTAATCACCGATTACAAGTTCGTCGAAGAAAGCGTGGAGGTTTTAATTCGACGCGTTCCCGGGATCGTATCTCCTCTCGGTTTCGTGTCGGAAGGTAGAAGGGGCCGTCCTTGATCAAGTTTCTACTACGCGGCCACTGCTACTAATAACGGAGCAAACGACCGGACCTTGTTCCACGGTACTTAACTTCGCGGGACATTTCCTGGTAGCCGGGGTACATTGAAGTTCGTGTATCGTCGCGCGTAACCTGTCATTATCAGGGATATTGCTTGTATAGCGACACGCTCGCATTTGGAAACGTCTCGTCTGTACGTGATTTATTAATTTCGCAGGCCCGGGCCACCGATCGTCCTCCGCGGACGCTTATTCGACGATTAACCGGACGAATCGCGGCACCGGACCGCATGTTAACACGCGTCGCAAGCCGCGGTTATGGTCGTCGTAAAAGTTTCGACCCCGCTCGACCGTCTTCCACGGCAAATTGATCGCGGATCGACAACCGATACTCGCCGTTACCCTTGTTTAAAATAATTTACAAGTTGAAGTCGTGATTTGAAAAATTTTCTCGAGATTATCTCTTTGGAAAAACTATCGGATGACCTGTTTTGGTGACTTGTTCCCAGTGCGATCGAACTGGGTTCCAAAAACGTGTGTTTGCGCAATCATCCGCAGTCCTAGCGATTTTCCTATGGCGGCCGGGTCTTGGCTGTTCTAGCAAGTATCCGCATGAGGGGGAAGGGGGCGGATAAGTGTTAACCTAATAGCCGGCTAACTCTACACGGGAGCCGTCCGATGCCCGTGTCTGGTCACCAAGCTTCCCAATTAACCTACCAATACCGACCAGAACACATCCCATCCTAACAAATAAATCGATCAACTATTCACCGAGTACACGGTTGATCAGTGTCGCAGCAGGCGGCCGGGGGTGGGAATACCAGGGCGGGGCCGAGAGGGTTGGTGGAAAAACGATCGTAACCGCAGAATATCGTAACGGGCCGAATCGAGTGGAACAACGCCGGGCGCATTAAATACCGAGCCATTTACCGCGGGACCGTTTCCCGTATCGGCGTTAAACGTTCCCCGCTTTACACGGGCAAAATGCGCTCCCCGTGTACACGGTGGACCGTTTCAGAAACGTCCGAATATCTTTGCTGCTCGGGTCTATCGATTAACTTCACGGAACCAAAAATTCGTCTTTTAATTTTTGTATACCAAGTATTATACAAGAAATGTGTACGTACGGTTCCGTCATATAAAGTGTATAAAACTCTTCGTCGACACCCTTTAAATAAAATGGACGCCGCATCGACACTTTATTCTCCTAAGCGATGGAACATTGGAAGAACGTTTAATCTAGCAGACCGAGTGCAAGTATCCAGACGCTTCTGGTAGCATAGTGATCCGTGGAGGATGAGCCGAGGGAGGGTTGAGGGGAGAGAGAAAGAGAGAAAGAGGTAGCCGGAGGGCGGTACGAGCGGAGCGCGAGGAACCGTGAACAATTATGGCCGATATGGTAGTCCGGTGGGTGTGCAGCCAGGTACATACTTGGAGAGGACTGGCATGGGGCATGGGGCATGGGGTATGGGGCATGGGGCACCGTGGACCGTGGACTCTGTGGCCTGTGGTGCTGGCCGAGTACGTCGGGGCTTGGGGTTAATACGGTGGCCGGTGATGCACGACCGACGCAGCGCTGTGGCCGGAGCGGCTGACCGCACGCCAGCTGCCCAACGCCGCTCGAGCTGCCCGCAAAAATCTGTAGCTGACCCTTGTGCCCATGCCCGTGCCCATGCTGTTGCACACCTAACCCCTAACCCACGCCCTCCTACGCTCTCCGACAACCCCCTGACCGCCCTCGAAAACCTCCGCGACGCCGCACGCTTCTTCTGCATTCGCCAGACCCCAATCTCTTCCTCCCTCTTTCCTAATTAGAGATTTAAGGCTTCCAGGACCGATCACCGCGCGAGCTGTGTCCAAACAGTAATGAGCACATTCTAGAAAATTCCCCATTAATTGCAAGTTACATTGTTTCTCTTCTCGATCATTTATTTAAGTCGGAAATGGTACAACAGTGTTTCTAAGCACTTTCAATATTTTCTCTATTTTGTATCTACTCATTTTTGTTATAAGTGCATAAAATCCACAGCACACTTATGAGACAAAATTATTTTTTATTAGAAAATATCATATGAGATTCGTTTCAACACGACGAAGAATACAAACAAGAGAAAAATTTTTACAGAATAGAAAACTGAAGGTACAAAACAAAAAATGAGGCAATATTAATCGGTCCAGTTATCACTGACGATTTCAAGTATGTATGTATCGATAGTTCCATCACAGAAAGCGTATAATGTAGAGTGGAAGGGTCTTCTCAGGAGATTGACTCGTGTAATCTATAAAAATGCTTCATCGACTGCTCTTTACAAAGTCTAAACGTTAACTGTTCCTTGCCGAACGGATTATTCAAAACGAAGACTAGTGTATGTGGTTTTTATGTTTGTCCTTATAGCGCGAGTCGTCGTCGATCAGTTATTGTGTCGAAATACGGGGCGACGACCGCGCGTCATAATACTGTTTGAAGAACGACACTTTTTACATGTGTGTATACATGATAGCGCAAGGTTAATTTACAATAACAATAAATCTGGTCCCTTTCAGCTGAACTTATAACCCCTAAAAGCATTCGAACCCATTAAAATAAAATTCCTTAATCATCTTGTACTTGTACTGTACAAGAAAAAATCATATACAAACAGTTCCATTATAAAGAGAGCATGAGAATGAATTTGCTCCTCGCGACCACGCCATATTGGATCCGGTGAACGTAAACAATCATTAAAATTCCCGGGAGATCGCCGACGGGTTTTCGGAAGTGCAACCCGTCTGATCAGAAAGAAAGTGGCATATGAAAAAGGCGGTCGGCGAGCCTCGTATATAACCGATCATGTTATTCTCGAGGAGCAGCGCCCGATTGGACGACGCTCGAAAAGACCAGGTGAATCACGCTGGCTGATTAGCAGTCGGCTGCCGTTGGGTTTTGTGCCGACGGACGAGATGACGAGGCCGATGACGACGGCGCGATCGAACGCATCGGGACGACGCGACGGTGCGACGCTTTCTTTCTCCTTTGGTCGTGCGCGAGCGCGCGTCATGAATTCTATTATTTGGACAGCGACGCGGGGCTGACACAGGTGGGCGCAGCACTCGCATACGCAACCGCGCCGTTTAACGCAATTACCTTGCTGCCGTGCAGACGTGCGTGAAATCTCAATTTCACTCGTGCACCGCCGCTTGTCACCGAGAAACGCTCTCCCGCGCGCGCGCGCGCGCATGAGAAAAGCGGTTGTTTTTTGCCACGACACCGCAAACACGACGCGCCCGAGAATTCCTGGACGAGGGAATTCCAGGCTGATGCTGCTTCGACCGAGAGAAGCTGCTGGGAACTCTTAAGGAGCTGCGGATTTGGTTTGCTAATTGCGCTCGGTGTGCTGCAGATATTGACCAAAAGAACGAGAAAGCGATTTTGTGATTTTTTTTTTTTTTGTTTACCAAAGAAGCACAACTTTTTGGAGTGTATACGCAAGAGCGGTTGTTAGTTTGAAGATTTTTGGAGCACCTTCAAACTCGTTTCAACCGAATCGCTTTCAAATTGAAGCCTCGTTCCAGAAATAATTTTTACCTATACCACACACTGCAGAATATACTGCAGAAAATATTATAAGTAATACTTTGTTCGGTTGAAATTTGCTGGAACTTTACCGATGTAATTAGAGCGATCACCGAAAAGTTAATATTAGGGAAGCGACTGTAACGAACAGTTCACTCGTCAACGAAACTTTGCGTTATACAGCCGGTAAAGTTCAACAATAGAGCGCGACTAAACAGGAAACACGTTCTCAGTATGAACATCTACAACGGAGGTCCGACAATGTCTACTGTTCTATGGTACGTCCGTGCTCATCACGCTGCGCAACTTGACTGGCCAACATCGGCCAGAAAAACTCCACTAAAATTTAATAATACTGTTATACAGTTCTGTCTGTTGGGGATTTCGGGTACAAGCCGTGTGTCCTTTTGTTAAAATTTTACCAACATTCCGCTAACTGGAAGAGCTGTAACAATACTGCCATGGAGGTAAAGAACCAAATGTTCTAAAAAAATAGAGAATTTTATTTAACCGTATTTTACCCTCTATAAACCGTTTTCGTTCCACTTGGTAATACGTATTAAAAGGTTTATTTTAAACAAAGTTTCACGGTCCAGAGAAATAAATTTTTAATAGGTTGTGTTCTTCCAAGGTCTACAGTGATCCAAGCGTAACGCGTTAGCGGATTAAAATATTAATAATCTAGATATTACAGACTCTGTTTGAAATAAGTACACAAGTAAAAATGAAATGAAACACTTATTTTAACTCTGGAAAGATGATCAAAATCAAGATCCGCAGTTTAGTTGTCAGTGTTTTCAGGGTTGTTTCTGTAAAAATGGCGCTCGGTCAAAAGACAACTCGCAAATTTCGGCGGGATTTTCGCCCCTAAATTCGCCAGAACGTTGTTCCGCGGTTATCGGTGGCTCACGCGCGTTGCATTACCGGGCTGCACCGCACCGCACCGCACCGCCAATTTACTTTTCTCGAGCGTGTAGAGGCGCCTATATCTTTAATATGTTTCTCGTGGGAACGATTCTCACTCGCACGATGCACATTACCGTAGGCCTGGATCGAACCCGAGGGCCCGGACGCGCATCGCCGTAATTTAATTGACGCAAAGATTGCCACAAAAAGTCCATCTTTACATAATGGTTCTTTTCCTTTCCCAGCGAGATACGAAACGATCATCGACGTTTCCCATGGTTCGGCCACAGCGAGCGTATTATCCTGTGCATCCCCATCGGACACCTTCGACGATCTCATTCGTCTGCTACCCGAAGAAACGGATCCTGCATACTGGACCCAATAACTGTGTCATCGAAACGGTCCCCCCCCCACCCCCACCCCGCCATCGATGCAAATCGATACGATCGAGCGGGCGATTCGACTCGATCGATAAGACCGGAACAAGAGGAAAGTCCTTGGTTGCACGAGCAAAAAGGAAACCGGCACAAGTCGTTCTCTCGATTGGATTAGCCCCGACCGCCTTCTAAACCGTGTAACGTTCTGCTTTCGTTCTTTCACCGTCTCTGGTGGGGACATTTACCTTTCTTCTTGCGGCCGCCGCCTATCGGTTACCTTTCTCCGGTTGCGGTTCTCTCTGGAAAAATGGAGCCGATCATGGCCGGGGCTCCTATTGTGCCCCGGTCGGCTTCTCGTCGCTGACAACGATATCTCCCCGGGCCCATTGTCGTTGAAGCATCCTTGCCACGGTACAGTTGTCACACGGAACGTCCGTGCACGGAGACCGATTTTCCAGGTCTTTTCTACGGGGTCGCTTGACCGTCGAAATTGGTCCGAAGGGCCAAGGGTCCTCTTTACGGGCGCGCGACACATTTATCCTCACGGTTCGCCCGAACGACGACAAAGCCCCGTCCTCCGTGGTCGAATAAGGGGCCCTCACGGCCCTCCTCTCTGTCTTCTGCAACCGAAATCCAATTTGCATGAACTGCAGCCAAAATGGACGAGGTAATTGGTACACAGTAGGGATTAGGGCTGCGCCAACGCGACGGACGTCCGGGCACCCGGCTTGCCACCCCCTCTCGCTCCCCTTTCCGCCACCGAACTCCGTTCCTTCCTCCAGAGCGGATCATTTGGTCTCCTTGTTTCTTCTAATTGAGGATAGCTTCTTTCTAGACGCTTTGTAATTCAAATCTCGGCCCCCGGTCCGCTTTTTCGCGAACGGAAAATGAGGATCCGCCTGGTAATCGTGCTCGTTCGAACAATGCGTTTCGGGGCTTGAAGACTTGAGCACGAACAGACTTATTAGCGCTTAATGTCGTCTTATTATTTATTTTTGCAGCGACAAAGATTAGAATTTCTTTGCGCTTTTTAATTTCCTGTAGGTAAAATAAAATTCATCTTTATCGTATGTTACTGAGAATGAGAGTTAAAGGAAGCAAGAGGTGCAGACCGGAACACGTGGTCCCACATTATAATATATATCCCGGCGTCGTTGCGAAACTGCAACATCGAGAAAAAATCCGTCCTTTGTTCCCGTTCCGGCGCTCGTGCGTTTCTATTTTCCGGTACGGTCGCCCGATGATCTAGAGGAGCGGCGTCCCGGAAAAATGCGCGTCTGCGAGATCCTCCAAGTCGGAATGATATTGAATCGTTCCCTCGTGTCGGACGTCGGCCGAGCCACCAATATATTTCATAGACGGATACAACAAAAGGACACGGTATCCTCTCTCGGAGAGACCTCTCCGAGAGATTAGTATGCTCGTATCTGCATGCCGCAAGATCGTATCTGCCGCGAGCGCGGCCCTTTGTGGGTTTTTGTTTGCGTTGCGTACGTATTTATGCGAGCGTCCTCCTCCTCCTCCTCCTCTTTTCTTTCCGTCTTTCTTTCTTTCTTTCTTTCTTTCTTTCTCCGGCCGCCTCCGCTTCCTCGGCCGAGAGACGGCTCTTCCTCTTCTCCTCCTCTCTTCTTGTCTCCTCTTGTCTCTTCTCTCCTGTTTCGCCGTCCCATAACCGGGAACACGCTTCCTCGTCGACGTCCCGAATGATTTGCTTCGTTCGGCTGATCCTCCGGAGAATTCGCTGCAGGAGGACGCTGAATTTTCAATGATGATCCGAGATTCTACCTCCCTACCTATACACTACCATTCGAGACTTTTCTCTTACTCGTTTCACTCTTTTAACGAGTTTGCGCGAAAATTGGTGGACGAAAAATTCTCCTGTTTTCGATTTGTTCGTTAAATCGTGTTCGACTAAATTTTCTACATTGAACGAACAATTCAAGCTGTAATCTCGAGGATAATTGTGTTCGTCTGTTACCGTTAGAGTGTAAATTTTACGCATTTTTGACTGAAATGAGTGTATCAAATTAAAAATAATAGAAAGCTGTTAAATCGATCAGATATCTATCTAAAACAATCAAAGAATATTATTTGCTCTAGGAGTTGAAATTGATAGAATCCTAGGAAAATAAAATTTCGGTTTTGCTGTACGGCGGATCGGAGCCGACTTTCTGGACGCGTCTCGTAACTCGGTGGCTCGTACAAGACTGGGTGTCGTTCGATATCCAGTATCCAGCTAATTTCGAGCATTTGCATGCCGATACAGGGGGCGGTGGGCGGCCGGCGGGGTAGCAGTTTCAATTTCGCAACGGCGATCCAATCATGTAAATCAGGGGTAGCATTATTAGTGGCGGCAATCGAACGCTCCTAGGGCGATAGAGGAGTGGTCGGTCAGAGGGGGTGGTTTGGAACGGTTCGGAACCGGAGAGAGCCCGGTTACCGATCCGAAACGAAGGCCGAACCGGCGTCCAACTAATCCCGGGTTTACCTAATCGCTTGCTCCCTTCCTCCTTCGTGCGTCGCGCGATTCCGTTGGTTCGCAAAGCGGCTTACCCTTTCCAACCCCCGGATTCGGGAACGCTCGAGAAACGGTGCACCTGCGATCGAGAGATCGCGATCCGCCTTCGATCGTGGATCCTTCTCGCGGCAGAAAGTTCCCGGGGGCCGGCAACGACGACGCACTTGTTGAAACTGTATTTTCGTCGAGCGAATTCATGCGCGGTGAGCCCGTTCCGAACCCGAATCGCCATCTTCGTCGTTCCGAGGTTGATTCATACCGTACCAGAGCAGTTGGCATCGGCCGGACGATTTGTCCCGCCGACAAATTGGTATACAATGCCTCCTCGCCGGTGCTGATGGCCTCTCCGACCGGTGATTCATGCGGGCCGACGTACCTGAAGAGGAAAGAGCCGGCTCGCCCGGACCCCCGAGCCTTCCGACCCAGACTTTCCGATAGAACAGCTTAGGCAACCCATATTTCAAAGGCTATTTCGACTCTGTCGCGTGTTGGACAGTTCGGGTAAATCGATATCCTCGGTCGCCACCGGAATCTTGCCGAATAAGACGTTTTTATCTCAAGCAGGAATTTCTTTTCTGCCTAACAACAGCTCCGATCTTCCAGCATTTTTATGAGGAGAGAATTAATTTGAAACTTTTTTCACCCTTCCGTTACAATTTTATCGTGTTATACAAATTTTGTTAGCTCCAGGTACTTAAAAGTACAGTGTGGATTGGTCCATGGATTTTTGTCTGCGAAATTGTCCCTTCTTAAATCTACAAACTCTACAACATCTCCCTTCTATCATACAGTAGTGGTTAAAAATGAATAAAAAGAAGCTCCGCTGGAACCTAGCAAACATCTTCGCAAAACCCAGAGAGAATCAATATAAAAGAAGAAATCGTCTTGAAATCGTCTTGAAAATCGCAAGGAATATGGAGAATAATGAAAATTGCGAGGCAATTTGTTGCCCGTCTTGGCTCCCGAGGAATGAGTCACCTGTCCAGCGAGGTTGGCCGTCTCGGAAGACTCGTTTCCGGGAAATATGACAATGCCAGCGTGGCTATAATGTAAGCGAAAGAAGCCTAACGAGAAACGTTTAAGCGGAATCGCGAATATAAATCGAGGCTCTCGCGGGCAGGTGGCTTCGTCGAGCCGCGACGCGACAAGACATTGCCATCAGGTTCGTCCATTAGCTGGGAAACGTCGTCGACTCGTCCCGATGAGCATCGCCGGCTAATGATTTTCCTGAGTATCAAGCTTAGCGGACGAACGCGTCTGTACGCGTAGCGTTTCTTACACGTGCGACCGTGGGAGACCGGAAGTCGAAGATCGGCGAGCCGGTGTCCTCTATACCGACTGCCCCACTTGCGGCTTGCTTAACCTGATTATCTATTTACACGATTGCGTAATTGAAAAGACTCTTAGCGCGTCTCTTTGTTAATCCTGGGGTAATTCGAAACCGGTATCTTCTTTCGGAGATACAAGGTTACTCTTGGTGAAAGCGAAACATTTTTTACTGGAGAATTTTCAGATTCGAAGACATTCGGACAATTTAAAAATGTCTACTGGACTGTGGATTTTATGCATTTATGATAAAAGTGAGTACGTGTAAATGGAAAATGCTGTTGTCTAATTTTCAGCCTACTAAACATATTGAAGAAGAAAATTACTTTTACTCCAGTTCGCTGCAAGTCGAGTAAAGAACGAAATTAACACGACTCCCAGAAAAATCTGAAACTGTGCACACGGGCGAGGATCGTCGAAGATGATCGCGAGGGTCCGGGCCCACAAATTGTCTCCTAGTATCGTCCCTGTAGATCGAACGGGCCCTAACAGGCTCGTCCGCGAATAATCGTTGGCCAGATGTCTTTGTTTCCCCGAGAATCGTCGGGGTTAACAGATTCGGCCGGCGATGGGCCGGTAAGGGGGTGGCCGAGGGAGCGAAAAAATAGAGAAAGAGAGTATGGGGGACAAGAAGATAGATAGAGAGATAGACGGAGAAGGAGAGAGCTCCTTAACTCGGCCGTTCATCTCGAAGGATCGAGATTCGGGGTAGGAAGAAGCCGGTTCGGCGACCGATCCTCCTCGTGGCTGTGCTCGTGGTGGGTCGTCCAGATCCTGCCGGCGATTCGATCTCTCGAACTCGAGTCGATTCCGGGAAATCGGGGGAGACGTCGGGCGCGTGTCTTCCGACGAGGACGCGGAGGAAGCTGGAGGAATAAAGAGAGAAGAGACGAGGTGGAAAGGAACGAGGATGAACGGGTAACGAGCCTCCGGTCACGTGTACCGCGTCGGACGTCGAGATGTCAGATCTATCGGCGCGTGCTCGATGGCGCGTGTCCTCGCCTGTTGATCAGCCACCATCTTTGCCGGCTGTCTATACCCCTCGCATATCGCTTGGCACCTCCGCGACACCTATTACTCATGATTCCTCCAACGAGCCGTCTCACACCTTCCACGAACTCGACGATCTTCGGGAAACTCCGGGAACACAGTTTGATCCCTGTATCTACTTGCAGGACCTAGTCCACCGTGATCCGTAAATTACAAGTAGACTGCGGATTTCTATGGAAAAGTAAAAATTGCATCGGTCGCAAGGGTGCCAAGCAGAAATTTTCACTTCAAAAAGCTGAGGACAATGCATTACGTGGAAATCAAATTCGTAAAAATTTTATTCCGTCCAGATAGTATTTTAGGGTACGTATAGAAAAGTTTTCAGCTTGAACGCACCGTAGAGCGAAGTTCTTTTGAAGTTCAACGAGAGACTCAGGGATTTCGTCGGCAAACCATGACGGAAAGATTCAAAATTTCGCGATTAAACTTACACATAGCCCGGCTCCTTAACGCGTCAAGGTGTCGCAGGGTCCTCGTCGAGGTCGTGAGGTATTTAATTGGCGCCATATTTCCCTTTCGAACAAAACCGTCGAGCCGCGATATTTCTTTCTTGCGCGGCGGCCTCGTTACACGGCCGAGCACGACCGTTTGGATCCCTGGGCTGTTGTCCGGCCGGCGAACGCGGGGAAATGTCGAGGAGGAGTGTTTTATTTCCTGCAATTGCGTCAAGGAGGTGTGTTGCTGCAGAAAGAAACGAAAGAAAGAAGAAAAAATGGCGAGGAAGCCAGGTAGAAACGAGAAGAGGCGACAGAAGAAGAGAGAGAGAGAGAGAGAGAGAGAGAGAGAGAAGGAGCACCGCGTGGCGTGCCAGTCGGAAAGTTTCGCGAGTCGCGGATGCACACAGGATGCAGGAGGTGTCATTAGCATAGCGCGGAAGAGCCGTGCTTTATGATTTATTCGGCCCCTTCTTGTTAGCCCCACCTTCCCGCTCGTAATTCCAGCTGCACGCCAGGTAAACACGACCCCGGCTCCGCAATCCTATGTAGATCCATCGCGTACGATCCGAGAAATTCACTTTCCCGATAGGCCCCGATCGCCGCGCGGATCCGTATTTCGCAATTGCGATCTTCCAACAGCTGCAACCTCCCCGAAGGTATCACTTAACACCGGGACCTAACGCCAATTCCTATCGCGATGTGTGTTCAGGCGGTTGCGCCGCCTATTCTTAACTAATGTTAACCCGATGCCTAATATTAACGTAATACCCAATGACAAGAGATGTGTTTTGCTGCCACGGGCGGGACTAATGATACGGGGAGACTCTGGAACCGGCCTCTCGTGTCACCGTTCCGTTTCCTGAGATTGTTCGCGGTACACGGATCCCGGAACCTGTGGTTTAGCCTGATTGCTTGAACACAGGCTTCCACCGATAGACGATTCTACGCCGACCTATCGTGACTCTCTATCTCTTCATTTGCTTTGCTCTTCCCTTGGATCAACCTGTCCCGTAGAAATCGCTGTTTATCCTCGACGAGTCAAATATTTGCTCTAGACGATGCGTGGGCGTGCTTGCATTAAATCTCCGCAATTTCTGGGAGAGGAAAAGTAAACAGCAAATTTATTTTGATCCTCTAAAATACGAAGATCCGAATCGATAGAAGCAGACTTGATAGAAATAAAGTGTGAAGCAAGAACGGATCTTCGGACAATACTCCCCGGTAGACTGGGTTGAAAAGTCAGTTTGATGCACGGGTTTCTTTATTTCCCGGACGTGGTCGGTGGCTCTCGGCTCGGCTGGACGAAAGAACGATGGGATACGCACTGATTGCTGGAAATTGGCCGGTCGATTGTTCAGGTAACGGAGCTCTCGGGGGTATGGCCACTCCGATCTGACACCAGCATTCTCTTTCACATCGCGGTCACAATGTTATCCGGCGCCATCGAGCCTGCAATTTCAATCCGACGCGACTGAAACACCGCTTCCTAGATCGGGGGAAATAATAAGCGACGTTATACGTATCCGGATCGTGCAAAACGAGGTGTAACTGGAATCACTTGAGGCATCCGCTCAAACGAGCTGTGACTGCCGCCCGGAGAGATTTTTATCCGGCGGCCGCGTCGGAGTCTTTAATTCCTCCGGTGATCTATGGCGGAGATATCGCGTCCCATTATTCCCCGCCGGGGCGGCGTGACATTAACTCCTGCGACTCTTGTTAGGGCGAATCGTACTTTCAATTTCCGCCACGGAAAATCCGCTCGGCTTCTCTGCCCCTCACGCGTTTCCATTAAACAACTCATTGAAATTTTCTCCAACATCTTCCTGCACCAATTTTTACAAAAATTAACTCACTGAAGTAGTCTAAATGCGTTATGTCGTCCAACAGTAATCGTTCGATTTATTTTTGCAATTGTTGGACAAATTGAATGGAAATTGAGTGCATGTAGCTCGTTCTCCAGAAAATTTGACGAGAATAGGCATCGTCCGACGCGTCTGATCATGACCTACCACTTCTACTTCTACCGAATGCTGGACACACGTGTTCGTCGAACTCTAAAATGAGAAAAATTTATTCCGTATTTTCTACATATTTTCTGATGTAGAATCACCGGTTTCACGATTCTACCATCAACACTGGACCACCCTGCAAAACGCGTGCGTCTCTTTGTGCTGAACATTGAAAGTATACACGGCCGAATACCTGTGCGAGACGGTTGCGCGTTGGGAAGTCGATTTTTTGGGAGAGTCTCGGTAAATTCCGGCGTTAGTGAACCTCCGCGTCCTTCTCGGAGTTTAAACGATTAACGCGGGCGGTTTCCCGCGAATAATCGATGTCCCCGGTGTCCTCGGCCGTACGGCAAAGTTCTCGGGGATCCGGCCCGGTATTTCACGGGGGATTACGCGGCTTACGTTTTCGTTCGATCCACTGCCACCCCCCGTCGCGCCGTCAGGAATTATCGGCCGCGTTTCGATTCTATATTTCTCCCCACGTAACAGCCGCGGCTCTCTTTTTCTTCGCGAACCCGGCCGAGGAAACGTACGACAGTGTGTCCCCCGTTATCGTTCTGCGACCTTTTTTTCCCTCCTGTATTATCCCGCGCGGTTTTTCATCCCCGTTGGCGATTTATACATTTTCGTCGATCTGTCGCCCGGCCGAGAGCCGTCTGCTCGATTACAGATAACCACGATTCGATCAAACACGCTATCGGCATCGGCCCGCCTGCGGAGAGATACTCTTGAAACGGGCTGATTGAATGCCTCTGTGGATGCCTCTTTTTAAGATTACCAGATATCCGGCCCGTTGGTACTCTTTTGATCGACGGGAAATTCAGTTTAAACTTGGACGCGACGGAATAACGATTGATACCGTTTTTCCCTTTGTTACGGGAGGAATTTCTTCCTGTTGGCGAAAAGTCAATCTTTGTTAGGAGCATCTTGTAGTTCAACCCTTTGGAAATGTCTCTGTAAAATTTCAAATTAGAATTTACAATGCTTCCGAAGTTATAATCTCAAACTTTAAAAGCGATTATATAAATATCGTAACGTTGCTGCGTTCCATTATAAATCCTGTAATAGAATTATTAATATTCATCCCTTTTTTAAACCTAATATTACCCAGAAAAATCTTCAATTTTTACAAAAAAAAGTTTCTCAAAAGAACAGCAATGTTCGGTAGGATGCTTTTATAATTTGTGGCTTTGGTTTCCAAGGACGATTGTCACTCACACGACCGGGTCGAACAATCGACGACTAATCGAACACCCTGTATCTACCTGCTCCTCCCAAGACTCGCCTTCGTCATGCGTGAGAACCTTTATCGTCCGCGGACTATCGAGTGATTTGTGCGAGCCTTTGTTCCGCGTACTATGTTGCACGAGGTCGTGGCCTATCGACGATTCTCCTCTTTATGGGTTTGTTCGGTGGATCGCGATTAATCCTGCTAGAACGAGAGGCTTCGCCGTGCTGCGGACATTCCTTGGTGTCTCTGCGAGGATTAAAGGGGTTATTCTTTGAACGTGTAACGGTGCATCCGAGCATTGTCGGCTGGTGGTTTCAACACGGCTGTAAGATATATCGTCTTTTTGTATTCGACTGTAGCATTGTGGATGCTTTTGACGACTGCAGGCGCGGGCCGCCTTGCTTACACCTACATCCTACTAGATTCCACGCAACGCCTATAGGAATTTTCGTAATTATTCAAACTGCATTTGTTGCTTCATCTTGGAATAGAGCTGTTGGATGCTCGAGTTTCTTCTTTGGATTTGCCCAGCTTTTGGGTGCTCAAATGCGTTCAAACCTCCCCAAACCAATCACAACAGACTCCAACTCCGACTCCCGATTCCAACTCCATGACGGAACACCGAATGTCGCGGCGGGACCGGTGCCCGGTATCATAGTCGAATCTCCCGGCGGATTAATTAGTACATCTTGGCGGTTTCTCGCGCGTCGCCGGTCATGCTTGCGGGGCCGAAAGTCCGCATAAAAAAGGAGTAGCCGATTTCACGGGTCCCGGTATCTGGCCCCGGGGTCGCTCTGCGGATGCCATATGTGCACGAAACTATGTAGCCGTTGGGTATATAGTTGTCTCCTCGTGGGTACTGATTAAGCCAGCCGGAGGCACAGCGAGGCGGCTCGGGCTTCGAAGCAGCAGCCGCAGCCGCAGCCGCAGCCGCAGCCACAGCCGCAGGAACAGCAGCAGGAGCAGAAGCAGCCCAGCTAGCAGCAGAAGCAGGAGCAGGAGCATCGAGGAGGAACAGCAGCAACCAGCAGCAACTGCATCCAGCTACCGCGGGCTCTGATGTATGCGAGCGATACAGATATCTCCGGGAAGGAATTTGCGTTGAATTAGCGTATAATCGGCGGGCCGATCTGCTCATACGGAATCCCGCGGCCCCGCTTACACGTGTCCCGAGAGCTGTATTCTCTGCGCGAACACAATATTTAGTGGCCGTCTCTCCTGGTCCGGCCTGGTTCGCCCTTTCCACCCTTCGGCTCCCGTGGGACCCTGTCTCCTTGGCCCGGCTGGTATGCGATTCCCCTTAAAATCCGCGGCTCTCGGTCCAAATACTTTTTCCCTCCTTGCCGTAGCCACCCTCTTTCTCTCCTCTGTAGCCTCTTCTCCCTTCTGTCTTCCCTTCCGCCTCTCTGTCCACCCGAGCCAGCGAGTCCCATCCTCGTCAATTCCGCCGAGAGGCTGATTAAGGAGCGCTATCGGCGGCATCGAGCCGGGAATCCGACAACTTCCATATTAAGATGCCACTCGGAAGCCAGGGAGGATTATTCGACCGCGGGAATACACGAAGACCGGATACAGGATACCCCCTTGGCTCCAAGCGAAAGACGCGCGGTGTTCCCGCGCCCGCGGGCGCTTCGAATAGGTGCTCCAATACTTCGAAAACCCGCGTAATTGGGATCCTTGTTAAGCGAGCTGCCGACCCCGGGGAATCAGGAACGCGACCTTTCGCCGCGAGCTTTCCCGGAGCGCTGGCTGCTTTCATCGCGAAATCCGCGGTTCGAATAACTTAACTCGTACCGCCTACCCTTGCGAACAGGTGAGCCTCGAGCATCGACTGGGTTTTGCTATAGTTCGAAGGGTAATATATAGATAGTTGGGGTAACCACTCTATAAGAATTATTTTTTCTCTGCCATCCGAGCAATTTAAAACACCGGGGAGATTAGAAGAATTTTAAGATGTATTCGCTGCAGAGAAGTATCTCAGCGAAGAGGAAGCTAGCAAAAGAGGATGCCACTCGCTGCATATCTTTCACAAAAAGCTGAAGAACAGCGAAGACGTGGCAAGTGTACGGGTTCGAGAGGGACTAATTCGAGGGTGACACGATCGACCTGGAAGAGGCTCGAAGCACCAAATTTCGTCGATTCCAGGCGATTCCAGGATCTGATGGCCGGTTCCGCGGTCGGTGCCACCGTGTATAGGAGCATCTGCTAAAGAGTGCGAAGACGGAGGCTACCGTATACCCACGGTGCCAGGTCCGCGGGGCTCGGCGAAGGTCCAGGGCACGCAGGGCCGAAGATATATCACGTTGTCGGCCGACATACCATTCTTTTGCGGCACCGCGTCGGCCGACACAGCGCGCGCACCGCGTTCACAAATTAAGGAGCGCCAAAGTCCACGGGACGGCGTAGGTATGGCGCTATCGCGCTTCATAAAACTTCGTTAGCATCGCGGCAAGTAGACGGGTCCGGCGGGGCTGCTCGGTCTCTGGCCGGGCCGCGCGTTAGAACCGCTGATGGCCTCGCGGGGCTACCGTAAAAATTCATTTTGTACCCGCTCGTGTAATTTCCCCTGGATTCTTGCATCTTCCGCTGCTGGACCGTATTAGGCGGACCATGTTCTCTTCTCCCCCTGGCCGCCCCTCCCCACCCTCGCCGGATCATTCCGCTAGACTCGCCTGTCGCCTAGGAGATCCTAATCTTGATTAGTGAGCCGCGCTCCTTTATCCGAGGTAAACGGGATTCATTGCGCCCTCTTTCGCGGAACCCTGTCTTCCGCGCCTGCTTCTGCTGCGGGGCTCTCTCTGTTTCGATGATGCTGCACGCCGACACGCGTTGTCGCGTGATTTCATGACGTTGCACGAACGTGTCCCTCTTCTTGCTTCTCCGGACGCCTCGAACACGGTGCCCAGTCTGGTAGATGTACCTAGTCTTCATGGTCAGATTTAACACCGGGTTTACACTAAAAGCAACTATTTCACGTCTGTCCTAATTTTTAGCCTTGGTCGAAAAATATAGTCGAGGTGGTCGAGCAGATTCAATATCAACCTCACCTAATCATTGAGAATGAAAAGATTACTACTTGCAAGTCTTCAATATAGTTAACACAGATTTAATTTCAGATAGTAGCAAATATAAATTTTGATCTAGATGCCTCGCTTATGACCTGGCTTAACAGGGACGATACATTTGTACACTGGTTACAGTTGAATCATGCCGCTCTAGACTGCTGTGACCCAGCTACGAGCGGCAAGAACCATTCGAGCACTCTCCATATAAGTATCCTCAGCTTCTCTCTCGTGACGCAGAGCAACAAATCAACTCACTGATTTCGATCGAACACATCTACAAATATTTCGTTCGTGTATTCGGTTGCTTCGTACAGAAATATTGATTTCACTTCTGTCGCTGATAGCTGTCTGACCACAATCGCAACCAATCTACTGATTCGTTGACACGATACCGTCTCACGCGTGTCCTGTGTTTTATCTTCGATCGTCCATAGTTGAAGATACAGTTACCCAGCGTGTCGAACGACACGGTTACCAATTTGTACGAATCACACCATCGCCTGTCCCATTTTTCAAAAATTTAATTGTACGAGGATACAACTGAATTGTTGGGTGTCCAAACGAATCCGTGGCCCTCACAGTTTTAAATTCAAATCTTTTCCCCATTATAAGGGGGTAAGAGTCCTCACAGAAAGCGATGGAAATTATTTTCAAAATGTGTCTCAACTGCTTGCAAATGATCATAAGCGAAGCAATGGGTCTCAGATTAATTTATACTCCTAATAAACGATACTGTAGCAACTTCCGGAACTAAAGGAACATTTTCAAAGGATTAATAATTAGGATATTTCGCGCGGAATCGGATAATGGGAGAATGAGAGAGGTGGTCCCGCAACCGGTGACGAAGTTCCTCCGGGAACTTCCTGTTTCCACTGTAAACGTGCCGAAACTCAAAGACGAAGGCGGGGTTCAGGCGCATCAGCGTCAATATTTGTCGTCCAGGAACGATCCGGCGAGCTTCGCTCCCAGAATCCTTTGGCAAGCGCATCCTGGCGCAGCAGCGGCATTGGCGCCACGTGCCTCTAATATCAACCAGGAGGTCGTATATCCTCCCTGCGCGTCGCTCGTTAATTTGCCGTAGAGCCAGTACGTATAGGGCCAGTGGGCGCACAAGGTGCACCCCACACGTGGCCACACGTACACTCCTGTTCATAAGTCACTCGGATACTTGCCTTCGCAAAGCGAATCACTCGCGACGACGATTCACCTAAGCCCTTTCTGCTCGTCCACCACGATGACACTTTGCTCGATACTTCGCTTGCTATCACTGTCCACGAACGTGGAAGTGATCATGATGTGTACAGGACGTAAGCGACCGGAAGTTTTCGAATTTTTATGACACAACGTGTGCACTTTAAAGGTGAGATTACACAGCGGGGATTAAGCCTTTTCTGTCAGACCTTCTCAGATATAATATGTTTTCTGTTGCATTTTGATGTCTGAGCTCGTCCGACTACTAATTTAATAATTTATAAACACACGAGAAATATATAGAGAAATACGTATAATAGATGAGAAGTCCGGGGTACATGAAATTGCATTGGAAAGGGTTCGATTCGTCTATTTTTGCAGTTTCGTGCGACCAATAAGTTTTTGCGACGAGCACGCGATATCCGCAGTCAGATTATGAGACTTGGAGTATCGTCCGAAGCAGCAAAGTGTCCGGTGACTTATGAACGGCAGTGTACACAAACACGGGGACAGTCTGGTCTGCCATCGAGCCCACGGTGGCCACGTAGCAGCCGCACGGCAGGGCCGCCGGTAAATAGGCATACACGAAAGAGCGCGCGCGTGGTTCTCGTCATTAGGTACGTAGCCTCGTTAGGATGAGTTTTTCCGCCGCTAATGAGGTGGCCTGCAAGTTGTCTCTGCGCGGCGTGCAGACGGTCCGGCGCGGAACGAAGCGGACCGGTGCGGAGCGGTGCGGAGCAGATCACCTGAACGCGTAACGGCTTCCCTATGACGTCCACGCGAATCTGGAGACCTGGACACTATTTTTAATCTACTCCCCCGGGACGCGGACTTGGCGGAATTAAAATGCATGTCCGCGGACGTTTGCTTATATCCCCGACGCGGACCGTATATTTCTCCCTTAGCGAGCCACCCTATGCTCTCGCGAAATAATCCGCATCCTTCACCGGCTGCTACCACTGTTCCAGAGATTTTTCTCTTTACGTTTGACGACCACGTTGCGCACTGTGTCTGGCATATTTTGTGTTAGCTCTCCGGTCCTCGTTTGCGACTTTGAAATTAACAAATTACTGTTTTATACTTGTCCACGCTCTTTATACAGTCTTACGACGAAAGGCTTGGAAATGATATGTACCCTATTCGCACAATTAAATTTTAAACGACCAAAATGTATATTCTCTACTTTGCTTTTGTCAAAGGGAATTATATTTACAGCAAAATAAATTTTTTCTTTCCTTCTGTCAAATGATCTACGAAATGGGGATTCACACAAAGATCTTGACCTAAAAAAGGTTTCTTTACTACACCATATAAATTGCCCAAATCGCAATTACAAAAATTCCAAAGATAGATTTGTAATTAAATGTGGATCGTTGATCGTTTTCGGGCACCGCTCATGCTTCAGGGTGTGTTCCGTGGAAACAGAAGTCCATTACAATCGAAACAAGCCTCGTCACACGTCACCGTTAACTACACATCCACAAAGTATCCACGGGAAGTGATATTAAGCGCGTCGAGACTGGCAGCGTACGCGTGTCGCGCATTATTCCCGAAAAGCCGGCCAGCGGTGCCATTAAATTTACGAGCCGTCGCGGTAACTTGCAAAGAATAATAACGGATATGCTCGAAATAATCCGTCCATGGCATTACCCACTATATGGAAATAGCGTTTGAAGAGAGCCCGATGTCAAAGCTGCCCGCCAGCGGGTATAACTCAACGTTTAAACCGCGCGGAGACAGCGTTTTGGATTTTAAAAACGCGGTCTTTATATTTTACTCGCGTTACTTTTTATCCCGCTTTGCTGCTCGACGCGGGGAATTAACCTGGCGAATCGAGCAAAATTAAAAACATATTTATCCCACCTTTTTGCGCTGTTCCTGCAAACTTCCGCAAGATAAATCCTTCCTCTCGCGTTTTATTCTTTCTATCCCCTATTATCACTTCCTCTTGAACGTTTAGGAAATATTTTTAGCTCTATTCAAAAATTGTACTGGGAAGAACAGTTCCTAAGCTATATTAATATAATTTTTCAATTTCGATCAACCATGCATCTATCCCTACCGAATTTATTTCTATTAGAGGCTTTCCAACTCTTCTTGAACAACCCTTAAAATGGAAATAACCCTTAAACGCAATAGGATCGCGAAAACCTGAAGAAGTTAGTGCTTCACCGTCTTACCTCTTCAAACGACTCCTCGCGATTCGTTCTCGGTTCGATCGATCGACTTTTGAGGGATCCTTGAACCGTTACAGTCGATCTGAACCAGAGCCAAGAATCCTACCGGTCCGCGTCAGTTCCGGTGCAGATTTTTTTTTCTCTCCCGACGACTTCACCGTGATCCTCCAAGTAATTCGAGCTCCGACGACGATCCTCGACTTGGTCTTTCTGGCGTGTTTCACCGCGAACCGTTCTCTTTCTCTCTCTCTCTCTCTTTCTGTTTCTCTCCCCCTCTCTCTCTACTCCCTCCCTGCATCCCCCGTCCGGTGCACCACCCGGTGATCGACTGCTCTCAAAGTGCTCCTCCTCTCGAGTGCTGTCCGACGTCGCCATTCATCCAGCTCGTTCCGGTTGACGTAGCCGGGTGCCGTTGCTTAATTCGCGAATATTTCACCGGGCTCTCTGAAAATACGCTACAGCTGCTCGTGTCGTGTCTACAACCGGGCCACCGTCGCGATTTTTCCGAAATATTCGCGACCAACCTACGGAGACAGTAAATTTCCGTTCGTTGCGTATTTTTATGCCGCTGCGCCTCCCCTTTTCTTCACCTTTTTACTGATTTGTTTGCTCCTGATTTGCTTCCGGTCGTTTTATGCCAGTGGCGAAAAAGTGGATTGCTTCAGGCTGGTCACCCTGTATGTTTCCAGAGCTTCGTTTTTTCTTAGTTGAATCTCTCTCTCTCTCTTTCTCTCTCTCTTTCTCACACACATTATATGTCAGATTAAATGTTGTTCCTTGTGTTTCAGACTGCTTTACACTGGGCCGCGAAGCATGGCGACGAGAACATCGTGAAGCTAATCGCGGGCACATACAAGGATTACATTAAGAGCGTCAACGAGACTACGGTGAGCGACATGAAAAGCTTCTATTTTTTATAATCATTTAATCTTTTTATTTCAATTTTCGAAAATCTGAGGACCCCAACAATGTCGTAATTGCGTGACCAAATTGATACTGGAAATTTACGTTTCCAAAGAAAAATGTCTCGAAACTCAGATAAATCGAAGATTCATATTTCATTTTGAAAGATCGTTTGTGTCGTAGCTTCGCTGTATGAAAAGTAATATATAAATCAATGAAGTTCTACAAAGTATCTCCTGAAGATCGAACCGAATAGATCAATTCACTCTGACGTCTGCTCCATGTATAACTCGCAACTGCCACGGCCAGTATATCTTTTTGCAAATACATTATGCGAAGGTTAGGCGTATAGAGAGCAGCCATGGATTTTTTAGCACCATATGGTGCCGTCTCCGCAGGAGGGAATAACTTTACGACCCGCATGATGCCGCTCGATTCAGATATACGATCAAATATTTCGAAATTTATTGAGTTTCTACCTTCGATAAACCAAAAAATTTCGACCCTTTCTGACCTTATTTGTCTTCTTCTTTCCGGTGCTGCTGTCATCCTGGGATCTGCAGAACGGGGTAAGTGTAAATATTAAGAAACCACAGTTGAAAACCGATGAGGATATATTTTACAAAAAGTATTTCTCCCTTTTTATCGATACACCCAATTTTTTCAAATTTCGCAAAAAGTCTCAAATTAAGTGGGAACTATTTTACTACCGACCAATGCATAGACTTAAAAATAAATCCCTCGTCGGAATACGCGGTTAAATTCTGTAATCCCCAAAATTACGCAGGGTATAATTGAAATTTGAGACACGGGGGGACCTACCGAACATCATAAGAACGAATAATAATGTCAAACAGTGGTCGAGACGCAACGGGAAAGGGGGGGGGGTGGGTCCGATAATCTGGAAGCGAGGCAGAGGGTTTAACCGGCGAAAATAAATTGCGAGCGAGTATCGCGACGGTATCAAGCGTAATCTCTAAGTGGCCGGCGTGCGAAAGGAGCGCAGGACGCGCATTCGAGCGGGGCCCACGGGGCCCCGTGGGCCCGCGCGCGTCTCCCTTACGAGCAGGGGACCCCGTGGCTCGTCCTCGTGGCGCGGGAAAGAGGAAAAGAGAAGGAAAGGTAGGCGCAGCGCGCCGAGAGAAGCCTTCCCAGATAGGATCGGATGTGTGTGGTCCGCCGCTTTGCTCTTTATAAGACTTATATAAGCCGGAGTGGTGCCCTTGCGGGGGGAAACCGAACAGGTAGAGGAGGGGGACACCTTGCTCGTTAGCGGCTCGCGACAAACACCGCTGAACTACCCGTGGACGTTCCAGATGGATGTGCTGCCGCTGGAAAAAGAAAAGTCGGCCCACCAAATCCCGATGGGACCGTTTCTGTAACGCAAACGCTAGTTCCATTCCAGTCGCGAGCTTTCCGACAAACTTCATTCGTCCTTGATACTTTTCTTGAATTTGATTACGTTCACATATTGCAGGAGAGATGGTCTGTTTGAAAAATGACAGGTCTAGTATTTTTAATTTAGAATTATTAAGATTCTAAGAATGCATACATGAGAACTGATTTAGCAAATTTATTTGTTTGGATATATATTATCTTAAACACCGGTAGCGACCGAGTCGAATGAATAAATCCCTGAAATTCAAATGATAACGACACCTCTCTCTCCGTTTTTTTAAGAAATATATACGAAGCCCGGGTGTCCCGAGAAATGAAAAAGGTGTCACGGTGACGACAGGTCGGTTCAAGTTACGCCGCGAAGACAAACGATCTTGCCGTTCCTGAGAACGCGAGGCGGACGCTCACGAATCTGCCTCGTGAAATTTATAAGATTCACCGACCGGCGAATATGATCGCGATTAGATCCGATCTGCGGCCATTAAGTCTCTAATCTCCTTAATTGCGATCTCCGATGCGTGTAACGAACGAAAGAATCTTGTGCAATTCAATGAAACTATAAACGATAGGTCGCGATAAAAAATGAAAATGATGGTTGTACGTGTTCGCGAGTTGTCTGTGCGCAGATTAAACGTCGCCAGTGAGCTCAGATCTAATTCCCGAAGTGGGAAAACAAAGTTCTAATTTTGTCGGATACACAAAGATATCTTCTGCATTTCCATAAGAATCAGTTGTTGGGAAACTCTATTTTAATTACGATATTTGGACTGCACCAAGAGGTTAGATTAAACACAAAGAAAAAGGATCTAAAAGACAATTATTCGCTTTTCATAGTTCTGTAAATACAGTAGAGCTCCAGGAAAAAATCAGTAAAATTTATCTAAAATCTGCTCGGTTAAAATACAAGTCTGCCCCACTCTTCTCCCACAATTCGCTTGCCATTCTCCTTAGCTCTCAACGTCAGTAGATAATGAGAGAGCATGAATACAATATTTTTATATTTAAAACAAAAAAGATGCTCACGGGAGTCAAATTGCTGACTCCCGGACTGATGTAAATTTAACCGAGCACTACCAATTTCTGCAAACGAAGGCAAGTCGTGAACAAAGTGGACAAACCAAGAAGTTACACATCCGAAGAATTAAAAAATTGAATCACAGTAATTTCGATCTAAAGCACCGCATATGATCTGAATTAGCAAGTGGTAGAATCGGGGGACACCGGATCTCGGAAACGAGAGGAAAAACGGGATAGCACGCGGGATAAATAGAGCGGGTGGAACGACGGAGAGGGGGTAATCCTAAGTTAGCCGACTCGGACAGGAATCACGGGGACAGGTTAAATTCTTTTAAAACACGGCTCCCGTTCCCCTAGGACACTCGCCAGACTCTCTGTTTTCGGGGATTAGTGCTCGATTTAATAAATACGCGTGTATCCGTGTAGGTACCAACAACGGCGGCCGGGGGCTAATCCACTTCGGGAACGGATCCATCCTCTCTCGGCGTTTTTTTCCTTGCTGCGGCTTTGCCGGGGCAGACGGTGGGACGTAATCTGTCACAGCCACCACTCCCGGCCATAGTTTTCTACGGCTTATCCGTCGGCCACCGACGCCGACGCCGACGCCGACGTCGACGGTCGCGTTAATGCCCTCCACCCCCACCATCGCTCGAATGAAAAAGGAGCGAGAAAAATCATTCGCGAGCCCGCTCAAAGTCCTACCGCGTATCTTTCTCGGTTCGGACGCCGCGATTTTACACCGTGTAATATCCGCCCGTTCCGTGTAACCGTCCCGAATCGAAAAGAATCCCGCGCCCCGATATTTTTTCCCCCGCCAATTACACGGCGGCATCCGGCACGCTGCTTCTTCGCGCCACGCCACCACCGCTTCTTGTACTACAAAGTGCTCCTGAGCTTCTCTTTGTTGCGAATCGTTGGGGGCGGTCTCGGTTTTTGCGCAGCGCGGGCGGACGAACGTCCCGACGCTGTAATCCGGTGGTCCGATGTCGCTGCTCTGCACCAGAATTCCACACCAAGGATGCTTATTTACCTGCTAACCCCGTTGCACTAGAATTTATTCAGTGGTAACGTCCTAGAAGGGAAAGAAAATTTGTTTCTTTTATACAAAAATTGACGTCCCCTCTCCCTCGGTGTAACTCTCGGTAAACACGGAAAAGAAAGTTTACTATCATTTATTACCATTGACTCAGAAAAGATACTCGAGTTAAATAGATTGTCTCTTCTATCAGCGATTTCAAAGCTGAAAATTATTTAAACCTTATCTAAAAAAATAGCTCCACCATAAAAATCGATTTTTCAACGCTCGTACTAAGCGATTCTCTGCGAAACCACGAATGTCAACCAACGTGAACCGAAATGAAGATTTTCTGAAGGCCGGGTGGGCAAGAAAGGGGCACAAACAAAGTGCATCCTCGCGTTGCATCTCTCTCGGACCGTCTCGCACCGGCGTGCCTCGTTTGCGGACCGATAGACACATCACGGAGAAATTCGTCGCGGTGTTTCTTCTCGCGGAGCGGTTCTTGCAGCAGGTTTCGGCGGTGTTAGAGATCGCTCGTGTAAAGAAAGGGTACGAAAGGGGAAGAGAGACGGGAAGAACTCGCGGAGGACTCGCGCAGAGTATAACGTCGCACAGACGGTGGATCGGAGTCACGAGCGTAATCTGTCACCGGTACCGCTTCCACCGTAGTTTTCTACGGCTTATCGCGGCATCGGCTCGCATTTAATCCCCGCAAAAAACGGTGCCCGTTCCCCATGGGGACCGTAAGCCGCCCGTGTGGCGCCTGCATCCTTGCCGGGCGTACGACAGCCCAACGACAATGGCGATCCCACCGGTGGACCCTCGAGACACCGGCGGAATCTGTTCCAGGTACATCGGGTGACCCGTTTCGAACGCATCCGAGACGAAACTGGAGCATCCGAGGCGAAACGGGAACGCCCGATACCGAAAACGCATCTACCTAAGAATTTCTTAAAAATTTAATTAATGTGGAAATTAGCTGTCGAAAGATTCAACCTTCGATTTATTTTTGTGGAAGATACGGTTCCTCGATTTTATTTTATAGAAAATACCAGCCACCAGTATTACCCCCCGATTTGATTGATTCAATTAAATACAAATTACAATCAAAAGTCACAATACGAGAAGCCACACATCCCGACTTACGTTTATAGTACGTCCCCAACTTGTTTTTATTGAAATTGTTTATTGTTTTTGTAGAAAGTACCAACTCGCACAGGGAGGTCCTGACAACGTTCTATTTTCTTCAAGTTGTTTATTGGTAATTTACCCCTCCAAAATTGAAAAGTGTTGGCATAGTTTCTCGAAAGTGAATCTCGAGTAGAAAAATCCGTGAGAATGATGTTACGCGGCCATTCTATTTGCGACAGAGTATAAATCGACGCTGACTGCGTCGTTTCGAGAGCACACAATTAACAACAGATTAAAACCGAAAACTACTCGTTGAATCCACGAGAAGACACACTCGAAGGAAGACGAACGATCCCATTCTCCGCTCGCACAGTAACCCAATACAAGTCCACCTCGGTCCACCGAGTGCCCTTAAAACCCGGATCTTCCCGGAAACCGCAGGACTAAATCCAAACAAAGTCCTCGTGGAATCAAGAGACCCGGAGACACGGCTAGTCGAGAACACCTAGGAAACAACGGTAACAGATACATGCGCCACGGTATCGTTGTTAGAAGCATATTTTCCGAAATTCGAATCTGTGATTCGCTGGTATTTATGTCGGCGAATTTTTCAACAGCTACAGCAATTTTCTATAAGAATTTTTTTTTATTTTCTTTGTGGTCCCAGTTGTTCTCTTTTATTTCCGAACTCGCTTTAGTGTAATATAATTCTATTATATTCCCATGTGTAGCTTCGCGAGCCTAGGTAAAACAACCGAGACATATTGTAATCGTTTACTATGAAGTCGGTAACTGCAAAAGTTAGTGTCGAGTAATACTCCTTAAATTTCTATATCGATTATTAAAAGGTGAACTTATTCTACGGGAAATAAAAATCTTCCAAGTCCACGGAAAGAAATAGAAGTTAAATTCTAACACATTTTGTCAAGAATGGGCAGCGTCCTCTATCGGTCGATTGTTTAAAAAACTGTGTCAGCTACGATCTGGCAGGACCGCGGGATGCCGGTTCCAATATCGCAGGGCGTGATCGAAACACAAAACGGTCGAGGAATCCCCGACCCGCCGAAACCGGGCGTTGTGATTTAGCGGCTCGTAAAGGCGGGCCCGATGTAGGAAAATATTAAAATTGAAAATCCTCAACGGTGATATACGCGTGCGTGATATTGGTGGCCGGCAGCTGTCCCGTTCCCGAACGTTGCTCGTCGCGGAAGAAGGGAAACTGAGTGGGTCGCGTGGGCGGCGTAGGAAGAGTAGATCCTGGGAAAAGTGTGAAAAGGGGGTGGCCAAGGGGGTGGGAAGGGTTCGGCAACGGTTAGGGGATGGCGCGCGATATTGTCTCGAGGCGCGGCGGTGACTCCGCGTGTCGGGACATTGCTACTTTAAAATATATTGTCGAAAGTATAAAGGGACCGTGCGGGGGGTTGGGCGCGGGGATGGGATCGCGCACCGCGTAACGTCGGCTACGACGAGCACGGGGAAGTAGAAACGGGGGTGAAAGGGGCCGGAGAGGGTGAGAGCATGCGTGAAGGAAAAGGGTGTCGCGCCACTTGTCGCGAGGACACACGTGTCGCACGCTATTGCAGTCGGAAAAGGGTGCCCCGGCACCCCATACGCGACGTGTTTCTATACGGCTGACTTTCGCCCACCTATACGCGGGGACTTTAAAGTGAAATAAATTGGAGCCGACGCGAGCCGGATCGTTCGCTCTCCCTTTCTGCCCTTCGTCCTTCTCGTTCTTGTCCGAACATTGCATCGGTGGCAACCCCTTTCGAAGAGAGGCCGTCGAGCGACCCTCGGTAACGACGAACGCTGTGATCGCGGCTTCGACGCATTTGTCACCGCGTTTATTGAGCGTCGCGTTATTGGCAGCGCGGCCTGTCACGCGGAATGCCAGCGTGATTTTCGGGCGACCTCTTTTTAGTAATCGTTTGGCTTCAGACTTTCCCAGATTTTTCATAAATCGCTCAGCTGAGATTCCTATTTCTTTGTAATTTTCATAAATTGTTTTGGGTTCTCGAAGCGACATTTCTGGCAAATGCAATAAAAGAAAACATTTGCCAGAAATGTCACTTTCGCGTTAAATTAGAGAGACCTCGATAAGTAGCTCAGAATTTTTTCAGATTTCCCAAGAACCCACAACAGCGGATTTCTCTCTCACGCATCGAGTCCTTGCTTCGCAGCCGTAAGACATAATCGCAGGTTCCCATCGGAACGTTTACGAGGTTGACTGAATTAAATTTCACGTTTATAAAACGGAAAAATGTTCGCACCGTGATGGTAAAAATAAATAAAACGGTGGGCGTATAAGCGAAATTCCGTGGACCGTTCTTAAGTTTCCGAGCGTACGGTCGACGGAGCAGAACGATCGATCGGCCCGGATCGAAAAGCCCGGTTTTCTCTCGAGCTTGATGATCGTCGATCGAGAGAGCGCCCGTCAATGTCGGCGGATCGAGGGCGCGATCGACGACGCGATCTCGAGGATCGACCGCGTTTTCACCTCCGCCGTATAATGAGCGGTGCACGCACACGATTACGCGCAATTTGTCGCACTTATCGAGACCAGGCATCATGCTCTCCGAGTCCCTCTGGACTCGCTTTCGTGGGTACCGGTTCGACCCGGGCGACCGTCGCGGGGTTTCCACTTTGCATACGATACCTCAAGGTCCGGCAATTTCCGTCCGACCACACGGATCGATCTGCTTTCGATCGAAGATTAAGTCCTCGGACTTGTCCCGATTTAACGTTCCACGGCGGGGCAGATTGAGCAATAAAACGATCATCGTGGAATTAATGCCGATTTTACACCGATCCCTCACCGGAGGCTCTTGTAAAACGGACCGATATGTCCCCCGCCGATTTTTCCCTCGTCTAATCGCCGACGATCCGCGCCGAGCAAATTGTACACCGGCATAAAACTGACTAAACGTTGCTAATTAACGAGTACGCGTCGCGGACGTTCATTAGCCTGCTACCAACAACTCCGCTGCCATTTATCTGCGTTAACGATAACGCAGGATTGTAATTCTATCAGCGCGACGCGCGAGCATTTATTCGGGTATATGTAAAATGTTATCGTGACGAAGACTAATTGTGAAAAAGAGCCGAACGATTACATGCGATTCGTGGTGCTGCGCACGATCCATTAATTTAAATGTTCGACGTGGTTACAGTTTTTCGCGGCGGAGATAGTTTCGGATCTTGTGCGGCTTGCCAGACGTGTTCAATTACTACCGGTTAATTTCCGATGCAGTTTACAATGTAGCTGATCAGAGTTTCTTTTGGCGTTTTTCGGTATACAAAAATTATATGTTTTATTCTAAAAAAGAGAACAAATAGTAAACAGCAGGTGCTGTAATTTTCTGTGAAAGAGGAGAAGCATATAATAAGAGCAGGTGTGATAATATTTCATAGGAAAGAAAAAAAAAAAACAATAACCACCACGTACGGTTGGTAAAGGTCGCAGCGTATCGTCCATTAATTACAAGTACAAGCGTGGGACAAGCCGAAACGCTACGTCGCCGGCGTATCCACCGTAAAGAAGGATTAAACCACTCGTCCCTGCCTCCTCCGACAATGTAATCCTTCATCGTGCTCTAATAACACGCTCTTTGTCCGCACACAACACCGGCAGTCGCCATAAGACGCGCGATTATGATGCAAAACGACGCGAACGGAACGTCTCTTGACCTTCGTGCCGCGCCGGCTGGGTCGTTTGTGACCCCGGTAGAAAACTAAAACCTTCCAGAGCATAAGTATATAATATTTCAAGCTCAAAAAAATTCAAGGATTGTGCAACAATATAGAACAATATTTCCAGTGGTATATTTTCTCAGCAACTTTAATTAGGACAGTTTTGAAAAACTACAGTAATATCCAATGAAATAAGAATTTGCTTGAGAGAATTTAGTTCCGGGTCACTCCCGACCCAGTCACCACCAGGCGCATCCACATTCCTCGAGCAAAAGACATTCAACGCCAAGAAAGAACGGCGTGAGACGGCTATTACCATTGTAGAAATCGATGGCGCGGTATAGAAATCGTGTAGCGGCGAACGAAATGCCCGAGTGACGTTATCTCGCAATTAGTATCGTTCCGAAGACGACAGGTGAGAGAGGCGTCCGCTTTTCCTCCGTCAGGAAACATCTGCCTGCGATCCTTGCGCTCTTACCAGAGATATGTACTACTATGCTATACGGAACATCGTGACCGGCTCGATCGTCTGGCCAATAACGCCTATAATAATTAATAATTCAGCAGCTCGGTATTAAGATCCGATCTTCCTGTATAATTTCGTCGATCGAGGACGCATGGTGTGTGCGTAGCGGCTCCGTGTTATCCTACGAGAGACCCCGGAAACGTGGCGGTATGAAATATGGTGGATTATTAACGCTCTCGTAATCGGTTATTTTCGCACATTTATATAATTGGATAGCGAGACCGGTAAATTAAGCTCGTTAATTTCCGTCCACTCAGCTCCTCCGTGATGGGCCTCGCGAACGTGCTTCGCCCAATTATTTACATATTAGAGCCCGGACGTTTTTAATTAACGCGAATACCGCCGGTCGCCGCGAGATTTTTGTCAAAAGAGAATCAAATTAATTTTATTCAAGGCCTATCTTCTGTTCTATTCGAGCTTTATTTATTATATCATACGGGGTATTAAACGGTGACTGTGAGGACATCTAAGGGATGATTCTTCACGGCAATGTAAAACGAAAATTAAAAGAATAGGTACGGTTCAAGCTTCGTTCACAAATCATATTCGGTTTGAGAAGGGATATAGGGATATAGGGTAGGTTTAAAAAAGGAAATCAAATATTTTTCAGAAAACTACTCCGCAGATTTTGTGCATTTATGATGAAAATGAATAGCTGAAATTAAAAGCTGTGAACTGTGTTGTACCATCGTCGACTCACTGAGATTTTAAAGCAAAAATTGACTCGCAATTTGCATTTTGTATAAAGGTCTACGGTTTACTGGCGGAATAAATTTCTCCGGGGCATTGTTATCAGTTCGAGGAGGAAATTTCCGCGGGAAAGGCGTTCGGGAAAACCGTCGTGAAAATCGTTAACGGTGAGTTTCTCGGAGCTCGGGGATTCGCAATGGCCGGATGAAAGTCGGAAAGTTCATACGCTTGTCGATCTATCGCACGCGAGGTTCGTTTTCGCGGGATCGCGTTTCAATCTTGCCCGAGCACGCACACACTCGGTCCCCGGGCGATAATATTGTTGTCGCGGAAACGCGAATTCGCACGCTCCGAGTGATATTCATAATGGGCCGCCATTAATTCCTCATTGTCCCCGCGGGGTCCGACGCGACGTCTATTTTTTTTTCTCCTTTTCTTCCTTTTGCACCTCCTTTGCCCCCTCGCCTCCCCCCTGCCTTTCCGGCGGTCTTTCGCAAAGCAGAAAAAATGAGTGAACGAAGATACGATAAGACGCCGATGAGGAGATTTATTCGCCGAGTGGCTCCTTTTTTCCTCGCTCGTTGCTTTAAGAATTCCCTTATGTTACAATCGAAGGCGTGTTATTGTTGATCCTGGCCCCGTGGGAACGGCGAGGGAGAGAATCGCGATCTCCGGATTAGTAATAATTAGACTTGTGAACCTTTATGCAAATGTCCTTTTTAAAATTGCTGACTGCATACAGCGCGGAGGTTCATGCTATTTTCTGGTTTCTTCGTGAAAGCTGCAAATAATTATTACGTAATTAAATAGCCCCACCATCGTGCCCAATTTAAATTCTACCGTGGAACAAAGAATTTCATTAAACATTCTGTGCGAATTTGAGATTGTACGATGTCCATTTTCTATACGTTGTTTAAAATGAAAATCTAAATAATTGTTTCATGTTGCAGGGATACACGCCGCTGCACATTGCGATGCAATTCGATCACGAGAACGTTTTCAACCTTCTAGTCCAAGTATACGGTTAGTTGAAGACTTAATTCGGCGCGAGCATGCATGCTTGTTGAAGCATTAATACGGTGTTAGTGTTACTCTGTACGTATTTTCCCGTAAAATTGTGTAGGGGCAAATCAGGATATTCGTGACTACAGTGGAAAGAAAGCGAGACAATATCTGGTCTCACAGGAGGCCGCTGTCAGTCAGGACACCTTCCGCAGTAAGTATTATACCATTCTCGTCCCAGCCATGATATTAATCTAAATTAATCGATAAAGCACGTTCCTAGCTTCGTGAACTCAAAATTGGAACGAACTTTGGGACCCGGTTCAAAGTTTGTTCGATTCGTTTAACTATGTTCCAAATTCTAAATCCAATTCGAAACGAAACTGAAACCTTACACATTTTCATTCTGACATTTATTTTATAATTGATGAACACTCCGTAATTATATTTTACCTTCAAGCATACTATCGCGTCGATAGACTGCGGAAAATGCAAATCCACATAAATAATTTTGGAAGTGCTAATTTTGAAGGTGTTTGAATTTGATCGACTCGTAGACAATCGACGAGGACATAAATATCCGCAGTCTAGCGATTTTATCAATTGAGTGGCTGTCAAAGCGCCGACACAAGAAAGAGCTGTAAATAATCGCCGTAAAAGTTTCTCGATGTTTACGCAATTCGATCTGCAAGCAAATTACACCCCGTCGCTGTATTTATAATGTCCCCTTCTCCGTTCCGTAAGGGGGGCAGGGGGAGTTACAGAAGAGAATCATTGTCTCCCTGTTATCGTTCGTGCGATCGCGTCGTTCCATTAATTTTCACATTAATCGCGGGCCTGAGAAAAACGGGGCGAGCTGGGGACGTGCATTTAAACGGCCGAACAATAGCATTGTCGCCGAACGCTCGCGATTATAGTTGTGTAACGTTAAGAGGCGAACATTCGAACGGGGAAAGTCTGTTCCCGGACGATCTCGTGAAACGAGAGACAGTAATTTCATACCTTTTCCAAAACAACGACGCGAAATTTCTATTCGGAAAAATTGCTTGAAGACAATTTAAATGCAAAAATCAAACACAATTGCCTTTACTTTCCCATAGATAACTTCTAAGGGCTAGGGATTTTTGTTCCAACGAAATATGTTGAAATTGCCCGGATCGTAATTATGTTTTTAAATCTATCAGCGTGCGGAAAAGAAAGTTTTTCTCGTCGAATTGAAATACCGGTCGACGGAAAGAGTGCGCGGCGATCGATGCGATAAATTAGATCGGAATAGAAGCCGAGTGGTCGTGTAGAATGCGATGCTGAATCGGCACGATAAAGCAATTATAAGTTACGATCCCACATACACCGCAGTTTGCACCGCTTTCATGCGCTTGGCTCTGGTTCGGCCTCCATCTTGTTCGCTTATTTTCACTGACGGCTCTCTTTCGCTCGCGTGCATGTTTCCGGTCGTTCGTCTCGACGATGTACGCTTGCTGCGCCCTTTGACGGCTGTCCGCCTCCTATTTTCCTGAATTAAAATATCAACAAAGACAAAAATGTCACAGATGCAATATAATTTCAATACCACTTACCAGGAGAAATCTTCTCTTCGTTTTTCGGAACTTAAACTCTAGTCTCCAAAAAGAAAGATAAATTCTGAACTATTTAACATTATTGCACAACATGGTAATTAACTTCCACGCTTTTTCTTAAATACAAAAGCAAATTCAAAAGAGAAAGTGACTCGAGAAACCTTCAATTAAATTCTTGTAGAGTTGAAAATCAGTTTGTCTAAACTGAAGAATAAATGTGATCCTAAATAATTGAAGATTATAGACCCCAATTCTTGTAGAGTTGAAAACTAGTTTGTCTAAAAAACATTGATAAATGTGATCCTAAATAATTGAATATTATAGACCCCACATCCTTCCGCCCAACATCTTTCATTCTCAGCCCGCCAATCACACGTTCCGATCATTCGCTCGAACTTCTCGCGAGATCTCGCGTCCTCGATCATCCGGCTAAATCGCTAGATCCCACGACTGCATCGGCATGCACCAGCGGAGCTTGTTCCTCCTCGATAGGTAAAACGAGGCGAGGTGACCCCAGGTGTGGAACGACGAATCACGGTTGATATATATATATATTACATAGTGAGGATGGATAATGGTTTCGGGTGGTGAAATGGATAAAATGGTTTCTCCCCTCTCTGTCCTCTTCTGTTCTCTTCTGGTGAGTATCGGGCCTCTGGAAGTATTCTTTTGTTGTAGGGATTACTGCTGCCGCTACGCACAGGCAAGTTCAGAAGCACACCTCTGCTAAAGTAGTAAAGCGCTTGTGTCGCAAGATTAAAGTAGCCGCACCTTAAAAACGTAACGTATGACTGTCACTTTCGTCGACGCTGACGTGAGTATTCCATGGAGAATCCGCGGGTCCATCTTCGCGTTGCCGTAACGGCCATCTTGTTGCCGGGCTGTTGCACAGAACGTCGCGGATTTTTCACCGAATTACCGAGAAATATATTTTCACATATTTCTCGGTAATCGTTCGACGTCCCTTCGATTAGACTTTGAAACGTTCGGGGAAATTTTATTTAAAATTTTCGTCTTAAATTGCTTGTAAAATTTTTTAATCATGGATTTGGAACTTATTTTCTTTGTGGAAATTGGTTCCGGAAATCTGAAAAATTATTTATAGTCTCGAATAAATTTTAATGAGTGGATTTGGATTGTATTTTCTTCGTGGAAACTAGTTTTGAAATTTAGAAAATAATTTAGCGATACATTTCCTTGGTAGTGAGATCTAGTAGATGCATTAACGCGCTGTTTATAACAATGTACTTCCACGAGGTTCAATTATGATTAAATATCGCCAGAAATTTTAATGTGTCTCTTGCAAATTAATTTGTCAGTATCCGTAAACTGTAAACACGAATGAGTACGTATTTATTAAAATGATTCTTGTTCGTGAAATAATTTGTATTTGTAAAAAATCTGCCGTTCCGCGTGCAACAAACTCGTTGCTTCTTTCCATTGATCAACGCACAAGTGGACCCGTTCATTCCCGAAGTTCCAGAGGGAAATTGTGTACGTCTTGTACTTGTGATCTCCGCTTGATCGACGTTCAGTTTCACGAACTAGTGCCCTTGTAACGTACTCTACTTTGTCAAACGTTGTCGGCACTGCGAACGCTTACGAACACGCGTCAAAATGTCTTTGTTATTGCGATCGCGGACAATCATTCCGATCGTACAGCTGCACGCGTGTCCGGTGCATCAACTGCTAACCGGGAAAATGAATTTCGAAGAAGAAACTATTGTTCACTGTTTTGTCGTTTATTCGTTGTTGTAACTGGAACACGGCTACGAGACACACGTGAGAAAAGATTTTCTCTTTTGTTCGAAAAAGATCGAATAAACGCTCTGATCAAATTTTACTGACTCAAAGTGGCAGTAGTACCTAGAAACTTACAATTAGTCCCCTTAGCACCGTAGATTATGTGAGCTAACCCTCTAGCCGGCGATGCGAACTATCATTCTCTTAGATCTGTTATTTACTATAACACAATTTTAATGCAATCGACAATACGAAGAATAAATTAAGTTTAAACGAACTTTTCTTCGTAGGGATTAAAAATTTGTATTTTTGACAGTAGTGAAATTTGACAGTAGTAGGTAAATAATTAAATAAAAGATATAACGAAAGTTACTGTGAAGATTATTTCGCATCGCCGTCCAATAATTGTTAGTGTTCTCTCTGTCATCACTGTTACAAGATAATAAAGCATGTAGACGTGAGCATGAGAAACGCATAATCGGCACCGACCACATTCCCTGATCCCTAATGATTCGCCGCGACTCGAACAACGGACTTAGTTCGAAAACCTTGATTAACACAACTGACCGCATCCTATTTAGTCACGTTTATTTAAAACAAACGGAGCTTAACTCGTCACCGATGATGTCTTCTTCTCGAGCAATCGACTCTCGTTGAAGATTCGAATTTCCCGACCGATCGCGCTAACAACAAGTGACCTCTTTTTTAACAAGATTAACAATCTCGATTGTACTTTCGTCCGCGACGACGAACCTAACGTTTCCCTGATCCGCGAACGAATCGATGGCTGATCATTGTTCTTTATCAAAGGATTCGCCTGGTCGCTGTTGAGCAGCTTTAAAAATTTTTCATACTGCTCAGCACCGACTACCAGAACTCTTCTATCTGTCATTAACCGGAAGCGACGATTTGCGAGAACCGTCGCTCTAACAAGATAATAATCTAACCAGTATGACTAATACGTTCTCATCTTAATTAGTCTTGACAATCCTAAATGACTCTTGCGATCATCTCCTGCGACGCCCGCGCGCTGCGGCTCCAGCGAGACAGTCTCAAATGATTTTCTATTTTCTTTCAGAAATAAAAGCAAGGAAAAAGCATGCAGGTAAGAAGTAATCCGCATGAAGCGTTCGCTAATCACGATGGAGCTACACTTACATGTAATGCATGGTAGAACTAATACACCGCTGCGGAAAATTCGTTTTCCCACGTGGAATTCGGTCTAGCGAAAACCGGGAAAATTTGTAGAAACGAGAAATTGTCGTTTGCTTCTGCAAAATTTCTTAACAATATCCGGGACTTGTTCTGAGCAATTGGAATCGAACGTGCATCGTTTCTAAGCAGCTCCGATTGAGCATTATCTAAATTGTTTAAGAAAAGGCTGTTCAATTCCAGTTAAAGTTATTCTAGACTCCGGATGAATAGTTTATAGTGTAAGCAAAATCTTTAGCAAACCTAGTTTGTTCTACTTGTGATATATTTCTATCATCCCCACCATAAGTGACACTTCCAATCTCTATTCTCCTTTTCTCAAAGATCTATCTATGCAATCCTCCATTTTAATACAACTAAAAACGAAATTATGGCTCGGACCTAACAAAGCCTAATCCATACTAAGTTTAATCTAGAACTAATTTTATTTTTAGTAACTCGCAACACTAACTTTCGATCTCGTTAACGTTACATTAATCTCTGCACCCTGACAATACTGAAAATTTTCATCATTTATTATCCACGAACGTCCAACATCTCAGCATCCCTAAATCCATTTCCGGTTCCCTAAATGCATGCATCAAACTCTTCCAAAATAGCGAACGTATGAAATGTTCGGAGAGCAAAGATTTCCGGGGATTCTATTGCTCTGCAATGTTGCAGAACAACGACGAGCATCCTGCCAATTACGTATTCAAATGAACGAGGAGAAATTTTTATTGAATAATTCAACGGCAATAACAATTTTAGTTGTCTCAAGCGCGACACAATAGGAACGATTCTTTAAAAGAAAATAATTAAGCTTCTTTTCAAATACAACTAAGCCATTAGAAAGCATATTAACGGGCTTCCGATGGTTTAAGAGTTAAAAATTAATATCGATAAGATTCATAAAATCTGAAGGGTTGAGAGCAGTTGATAGGGTGACATTGCAGTCAACGTGTTAATAGTGTAACGCTGATAGCAAACGAATAAATGCTTGAAAAATTATTGGAAAAATACCAAACTTGCCCGATACGGTAAGGGGGGTAGCTCGTCGTTGTTCTGTAAGGGCACGACTGCCGGAAACCGCTGTTCCCATTCGAGAACGAACAGTGAAGGGTGTCAGGACTTGCGCTGGCGAGTTCGCAACAGGCAGAGCTAACACGATCATTGGTTGACCACGCAGAGAAAGATCTTGGTTTCCTGCGTATTGGCTCGCTGAACGAGCGCGTGAAACGTACGACGGAAGCGTTCAGCCAGTTCCTGGGTGTGGCAACTAGCAGCAGCGCCAGCAGCAACAGCAACCACGAGAAGATACACAAGAGCTGGGGCTCGGCGGATAATGTGCAGGTAGACCCACCATTGGTCCCAGTTCCACCTCGAAATTACCGTCGAGATATACAGGGTGTGCCTGACACTCACCCGAAACATCGTCCCACTGAAGTGAAACTTCTTCTCCCCCCCCCCCTCCCCTGTTCTGTCGTATTGCCCATTCCAGGTGAGAATCTCAGGTGACTCACCCTGTACACTCGAACGGGCCGCGTCGCTTTTGACCCTCTATAATTATTCAACCCCCTGGCCGGCTCCGGCGATTATGCGACGAATACGCGAACTCGTTTTTAATATTAACACGCGTTTTCCCCGGCGCCGAAGAATGCGGGGAAATTACTCTTCGTCGGAAGAGGAGCGTGGCGGCCAGCCACTTCGTCGCAGGATTTTAATCGAAAATCGTTACTTTGAGACCGGAGATGATTGCGTTGGATCGCGGTCGCTGCTCTGTGCATTCGCGTGAGCGTACCGGGTGCCAGCGAAGCTGACGAGGGAGCTAAATTGCTCGGGAATCGTGCGAGAGACCTTCGACTTCAAGGTTTGCCCGGTCCGGTCATTTTGTTCGACTTTGATGAATTTTCTACTGCTCCGTCGATGGTAGAGAAGAACAGGGCTACGAGAGTTACAATTCAGGCTGAATTGAAACGGCTTCTAGAAACTGAACCTTTGCTCCTTAACCCCTTGACCTATGGTCTTTGAACTTTTTGCTTCTCCGTCATTTCTTAGAAGAAAACGGAAATTTCTGTTTCTCAGATATCCGTATTACTGCAGCGCTTAGATTCGTGTTGATAGCAGAGAAATCAAATGTTGTTTCGGTTCAAAAGAATGATAGTATTTTCTATCACCGATTCCGGGGGTTGCAGGGTCGCATAGAAGTATGCCGGTTAATTTTGACTGTTTCCTCAGTTGGACCAGAAGATGATGCCACCACCAAAGTACGCAGCCATCAAGAAGAGGAGGAGTCGAAGGGCACAGGATTTTGGATCGTCGCGGGACCACACAGCCAGCCAACCCAGCACCCCTTTGTTACAGGGCAAAGTGTCCCGATCCGGTCAACATCGGCGACCAATGTCTACCACAGTCGTCACCACCACCAGATCGCCGCATAACAATGATTCCGATTCCGACACCGCGTGCGGCTTTGATTCCACGTGGCGAGGATCGGCGCAGTTGTAGAGAAATTATTTATTCCGTCGTGAACAGCGCAGAGGCTTTATCCGATCAGGATGTATACGAAACTGGTCAGCCCTCCTTCCGCCATTACTATCAACAGATAGGGAATCTTTCTGCAAATTCTATGTCTCACGGATTATTGTATGAAAATCGTACCGATGAAGAGATTATTGCTACTGTCATTTGATTATGGAAAATCTGTTGATTGTAAGTTGAGTATAGTGTTCAGTAGAGGAAGGAGGTTCAAAAGCGGATGCAACTTCCGGGATCGACCAAATTAATCGAGCTTTTGGAATTATTGATTTTAGTCAAAGTCGCACAATACTTTGTAATTGCCAGATTATCGAAGAAATGATATTTTTCTACGTTGCTTACTGCTGTACTGTAGCTTTTGTAAGTGCCTTAATTTAACAGTCCGTCGCAACGGTTTACGTTCACCAGCGTCACTTTGTTCAGGGCAACCAAACACGTCGTCCCTGGTTGACTCAATAATGACATTACGATATTTCTATGCAGGGTGTACTGTGCACAATTATTTTGTAAGATACTCTACGATGGATACAAATTTTAACGTAACTTAAGAACAATCTTGTCTGTGGTATTTATCATGTTAATAATGGATGTAGTAACTTTTTTAACGTAGATTTTCTAAATGAAATGTATAAAGAATGATATCTATGATAATATCGAATAAGAATAAATGATTAATTAATAAATCGTCTAACAATCTTTTAAAAGTAAATAAAAGATACTTTCTTTCTTTCTGTCGATTTTATTATGTTAATCATAAATGCACTAATTTTTGTAATATCAGTTTTCTGAAGGAGTTGTATATGTAATGTTACATGTGCTATTCGATTAAAATAAGTTTAAATTTTGATGATATTCTGCGCCATCTATACACAAACCAATGAAACTACTTAAGACAGGAACTGATTTAATTTTCGTATAGATGTCGCAACGTGTTTATTCCAGATGGGATGTAAACTAGGGGTGATCTCACTACGAATGAGGTATAAGAGTGGACACATCCACGTTTAGCTAAATCCGGATATTTGTTACCAGTTGGTTTTCGAGTCTACCGCTGGTAACGCTGCCCTTAAATTAGTGAACGTTACCATGTGCGATAACACGGTTACCAACGCGCAATCCATGTTACATTTAAACATTAATATTGTATTTTATCAAAATTATTTTATGTAACAATCGACAATGAATAAATAAAGACAATGTAATGAAAAGACGGATCTGCGTATATAATTGTTGAACGCTCAATTTTTCCCGACCTTCCTACTTTTAAACTTATCATTCCTCCGATCGGAGGTCGCTCCATATATGATAGCACAGACGAACCTTGTCGGTGATAATATTGGTTCCACAATACTAGTTCTGGCTGATACGGTAGGATGTGACACGGAATGGTAAGGGGGCTCTAGATGGCGCTAGAGCCCCCCGAGCGTGAGACAGAAAAATACATTGGGTGATTGGTCTACTCCTATACCTCGTCGGTGATGATAGGTATATGGTTTAAGTTTCTTGTGGATCTAGTTCCAACATTTATTGTTTGTCAGCGTAGAGGGCGCAAGTAAACGAGTTGTTTTTGTGTGAGACAGAAAATCCCATATGGTGATTGGTCTACTCCTATTTCTCGTCTGTGATAATATGTCTCAACGATAATATATTATTGACAATCGATAACAATACCGATTGTCAGTACTTATACCGATTGTCGATCATTATAACGATTCCTACCGACTATCGGTACCATTTCTGCTTCACTTCCTACCTTATCGGTCGCAGTTAAATCACAGTCGAGATGTAGGTACCGACGAAGCCTATACCTCGTCTGTGTTAGCAATTCAGCCCGTTGCCGTAGATGGCACGACAGTACATTTCAGTGCTTTATGAAATAAAATAAGTTCTCTTTTAGCTAATATCAGTTTGAATAATATATACAACATAACTTTTTACACCTATTTTAAACCAGGAGTTATTCTTGATTAAATAATACGTTTAAAGTATATAGGATGCAAGTATCAAATTTTTGTTTATTCACTGTACAATTTCTTACATAGAAAGGGTGCAATGCCATCAAATAGCGGCTGCATTCATAGCAGTAATTGACTTTATCGCGCGTAGTACGAATTCATGTAACGCGCACAAAAACGCTTCATACAATATTATGTACACGATAATAAAATAGATTCATTTTTTACACTTTGCAATATTAAATATGTACATTTTACAGCACTAAATTTACAAAGATATTGATATTTATATAAAATCTAGTGTACAGTAAATACATACTGCGGACCGATAAGTCCGAAAAGATCCTCAGAACGTCTATACAACGTACACTCTTCTACACTTTTTATATATTGTGGGCATGATTTTTAAAACCGCAAAAAGCTAACAGCGAATTTGTATTATGGTATAGAATCTAAGGATCTTCTCGAATTCATCAAACGATTTTCGAACGCCATCAGCGGTGTTCTGAATTACCAGCAATAAAAATATAATTCAAATCATTGTTTTCGAACGATTGTATCGCGTACAAAGGAATCAGTTATTTTTTAGACAAAGGCGATTCCAGTTGAATCGCACAATCCAAATAAAAAAATAACATTATCTTCTCTTCGCTCGCGTAGAATTATAAAGCAAACGATCAGGTGAAATCTAGGTACGATCATTTTTCAGCACCGTTTCGCGTTCGCAAACTTAATTAACGTTTTTTACAATTCTACAGTCTCGATCGGGAATTTTATACATTATCTTTCGCGTTGCGCTATATTACATTTTACATACGGTTATGGGTCAGTAATCGTTAGGCAAGAGACATAGCATCACGTACCAGTACGTAGATCGGAGAATGAATCGGCCAAGTCGCAGGAACGTTACACGATCACGCAATCGAAACTCGAAGGCTCGCATGAAGGCTCAAAGTTCTCGTCGATTTGCACCATAAAGTGTATCACGAGGTGCCGGGACTGAAACAGCGTTTCCAAGATAAGACGTGTGAAGTTTCGCAACGACACGTTTGATTTCAATCGAACGGTAATATGGTTCTTTTTTTTTTTTCTCCTCTGCAATAAGAATTTCCACACGTCTGACACTTGTCACGCTATCTCTTACATGCACGTTGACACTCGTTTCACATCGAATGCAATGTTAGTATTCGAAATTAACATACCTATTCGAAACGGATCGATGTTGCTGGTCGTCGTGACTATATTAAACAATTTAAGCAGGCGGGGTCAGAAATACAGGTTTCCTGGTCCACGTATTCGTCGATAATAATAATTTCTTGGAAAACAATTTTCCTGTAAACTCCCGCTCGCCTTGGAGGAAAAATGTCTCAATTAATTAACTTCTACTCTTTAAACTCTCGACGGCAGCGATACGGTAGAACCTCGCTCGTTACAACTTGGTTTATAACTCTTTCGTTGCTCGACCTCGAGTGTCGCACGCGTTTCGGGCCTCGTTCCGTGCAACGAGCGAGGCTCTACCGTACACCGATCCAAGACATTCCCGAAGGTGCTCGCGAGACATCGAGTTCGTTGCGTTCGACGCATCTGGGGACGAAAATTGACCGTCGGATAAGGGAACTGGGACTGGTTAACGGTTCGCGAACCGTTCGAAAATTGTAGCGAAGCCGTGGCAGTCGGGAGAACCAGGAACCTGGGATCGAAATCCCGGGGCTTATCCGAAACCCAGTCGAGTCGTGACCCCTCGACGGGGAGATTCATTATCACGGCGCGCGGTGCATCAGAAGCCGAGGAACAATCGAGCCGGTCGGCCGGCCGGGCCCGAGAAGCTTCATTCCACGGGGCATTTTTCCGCTGTGGGAACGGCGTCGGGCTAACGCGGTTAAACGGCGGCGCGTCGCGATTTCACCGGTAATGCGAAAAATGCATAGGAATTAGCGGGAGCCGGAGGAGAGAGGGATAAGAGACGTTTCGGTGGCAAAGCCCGGGGACAAAGGTATTCGCCACGGGCACGTAGATGCGTGGAGTTTCTGCGTGCGGAGACAGAGAGAAGAGACAAGACAGAACGACCGGTCGGAGGGAAAGAAGCGGCGAGGTGTACGGGTCGCCAACACGTATCTCGATATCTCACGGTTCGATCTCTGCCGGCCCTGGCTGCCCGTATATTTACATGTATAATTTATATATCCCGTAGCAGGGACGAGAAAGTGGTGTGCGCCCCGCCAGGGCGGGTCCTTGCGCGAGTATCCTTCGGACCCGTCTTCGGACCCGTCTTCGGTCTCTCTACGCCACCCTCCCTCCCTCCCTCCCTCTCTCTCGCCCTTTTTCTCTCTCCGCGAATCCGGAGATTCACGGGAATCCAACCGGACGAATTCTCACGATCCCCTTGTTAATGGCGATTTAAGTACTCTGGCTGATGAATGAGAATGGATTTCGGACTGCCTAGGGTCAGTGTGCGGTTAACTCGTCATTTATGTTCCACTGTATCACGTTTCTTCTGTTCATACGGTTGCCTATATAATCCCCAACTTAATTGCATCGTTATATCTGTTATCGTGGAAGTTGCATTATTACCCGGACTCGGTATTGCCAGAGAAAGTTATCGCCACGGAGGCGTTGCTAACAGAACGACCGTAACGTGTCAAATATCTCAAAATATATATTAGGCATTAACATAAATCGCGGATACAGGACGAAGAATGACTTTGCCAGTCATGGATACGCGATAAGCGAACAAAAGGAATTTTCTTACCGGTTTAAAATTATGAACACCCCCCTCTTGCAAGCGTCCTTTTCTGTTCTTCGTTCGTCGATCTGACACTTTCTCAAGTAATACCGATTGTTATTCGGCACTCGATCGACTCCAAGCTATTTCAACGCAGAACGAAACGTTTCTCCCGACCTAGAATGTTTACATTCCACGTATACGATTTTGTTCATTTTACGATCATGATACTGCTGTAATTAACTCGCAGTCGTTGCAATTGTTCCGTGTACAATTTTCAAATTCATTTTTCTAGAAAACGAAGCCATGTACATCGAAAAGTTCTGCCACCACCCTCTGAACGTATCTCAGACGAGTGTACCACGATTACGATCGACTTTGCAACAGTTCCGACTAGATCAGATCTCGATCGATAAGCCTCTTGTCCTGGCCGAGAAAGGAGTTCGCTCACCGGTCGGGCGGCAACAAATATGTCAACCCGAGGAGACGCTACCTCGAGAGCAGGATTTTGATCGCTACCTTCTCATCAGAGAGCTTGTTTTTGCGCGTACGTCGCCGGTTATAATTAACTACGCGCAGCCTCCGCGATTCGTCCCCTCGGGTGTTTCTCAGGCCTGTTCTAGGATCCCCTCAAGCTTCGACATAAATTTCTCGGCGCAGCTGCGGAACGGCTACTAGAGAGAGAGAGAGAGAGAAAGAGAGGGGGGTGGGTGCACGCGGGTACACAGGGCCCGGCCCGCAAATGCGGAAGAAACGTAGCGGCGAGGACGAAGGTGGACCTTAATTAAGCTTGGGCAACCAACGAATTCCATAATACGTTCCCGTTCGCGTAACACGGGCCACGATAAGAGCACGGCGCGCGCGGTGGCGCGTTCGTGGGATTTTTTTCGGCGAAATAATGCCGGTCCGCGGCGACCCGAACCGGACCGGCTGCGGCTCTCCCTATCGCCATTGTGACCGCGGGGGCCGCAATTAATTATTTGCCGTGGCCGCGAGGGAGCGCATTGTTGCATCTGTTGTTGCACGCTCCACGATCCCCCACTTCTCCCCCTTCCCCTCGCTATTCTGCTCTCTCCGGTGCATCGTGGCAAACCGGCCCGAGATGCGAATGATTCTGCACCGCGGAAACGGTTTTCGGCGAACGAGGCGCCCGCGCCGCGATTCTTTGTCCACCGCGATCATGGTTATTTATGCGCTCGAGCTGGCCCCGCGTAATTTACGTCGGCGTACGCAATTAACGGAAAAATTCCGCTCGCCAATTCCCGGAGACGCGATCGAAAATTAACCACATCCTCCGCCGCGGTTAGGCGATCCCCTCTTTGCCACGGTACGTTAACCCCCTCAGGGACGGACCACCCCCCTGTACTAACTCCGAGGAGCGTGTCAAAATTTCTTACTAGACGGCGAATAATGAAATTTATGCAACTTTTAATTTTTCTAGGCAAATTTTAGGAAACCGGAGACAAATAAAATCTAATTTTCGTACTAAATTCTGTGGAATTTTATAGTACAGTAATCCGCAGTCTATTTATTGCAGAAGGTCAGATTAGGTTTCGGAGACTATTTTCCAATTTTTCAAAGTCTAAGGTCCGTGGCTAAGGAATTTGTAATAGATATTTCAACAATATTGACTGCAATTTTAAACCCAGACAAGCGTAATAGTTCTTAGCTTTCGATCGGATAATTAGGGCGCAGCGGTGCGAAGGAAAGAATAAAAGATGCAAGAGGATTAGAGGAATCCAGTTTACAGGGTAGAATTACCGAGTTTCAAAGGTGTTCAGCGGGCGTGGACAGGCGCGGCGCAGGTGAGACACAAATGAAAGACGTGAACGCGGTGCCGCGGCAGTGAATCTCGTTGTGGAACGTCTCCAGGGGTTCGTGTTCTGTCGCCGGAACAATCGGGACTGTCCGAGGGCAGGTAATTAAGAGGACACGACGGCGACGATTAAACCGGGTCCTGCCGAATCGGGTGAAACGAATTAACTCGACCGTCGCGAACGAGGGTTCGAAGATAAACGATTGAGGCCCGCGCAGGCCCGTGCTTCTCTCCTGTTTAACGATTCGGTGACGAATACCTTCGCAGACGCCGCGAAACACCCCTGCCACGGTCATTTGAATAACACTCGCCCCATTCGTCTTAAACTCGTTACGGCTTTGTTGGCTACGGCTGCTCGCTTCGTCTAGTTCGCGAATTTTCCGTGATTTATGATTCGAGCGAACTTGCGTCTTTGAGATGCGTCTTAGAAATCTCGCTGACCGTGCGGTTGTTGATAAATAAATTTACATGTTTTCCGCATACCATGCGAAGAACACGATATCGCGGTTTTTACCTTGCGCGATAAATTTGTTGCGTGCACGCGAACCGCTTTCCTGATTTTATGATTTCATTAAACGCACCGAGCAATCTCTCAAACGACTGAGGACGCAAGAAACGAGAAGTCGTTACTGCGTAAACGAGGATAGCGCGAGAATTAATGACTTAATAGAGCGACTAAGCGAGAGACTTCAACGCGGCGGCGAACGCTAACGCTGTTCGGTGATTTGAACGCGTGGTAATGACACATCGCCCCGTAAACATCAAATCTACCGGCGAATTAAAAACATCTTGAAACGTAATTGCGGAGAGAAAAAAGAGGAACAAATTTGCAGAAAATCGTCGCGAAAAGGGTGAGAGGCTCGTTCGTGCGAAACAAGGAGGCCCGCAATCGGAATTTCGAAACCCAAAGGACACCGCCGCGGGCCATAACTGGTAGCTCCGACGCGTCAAATTATGAAACACCTGTCCCACGAAAACGACTTTATTCGCATCGGTTTCGCGTGTTCCCGCCGCTCCCGTTGCCTGATTAAGGTACACCCTGCTATTCCGCGTTCGCGAACAAACGCCGGCAACCGATTAATGACGGTAGCGGCCGGATAATGCTCGGTGATCCATTGTTTAGGTGTTCCTGGTTCTGCGTCGGAGCAATAAGAACAATGCTAATTACGCGATACGCGGGAGCGATAGGTCGACGGCTCTAATGGGCACGGTGATTATGGCTAGAGCAGAATCAATTGGCCGCTGGAAACCATTTCCTCGATGAAGAATCGCGTGAGACGCTCTGGCCGCAGCCTTGCCCTCTTCCTAAGAGAAACCATACTCCATACTGCTTAACGATCGATAAACTTTCCTTCGGAGAAACGAACTGGATACTTGACCCTCTACAACTCTAATTTTTCCACGTTTCAAAAAAGATCTAAAAAGATACACAGTGGCAAAAGACTAAAATTCTCACGAAGAAATGGTTCAATTAGAAAGACTAAAATATAATGAAACGTTTGTTGGAAAAATAGAAATACATAACCGCAAAGTTACATACAGAGTTATAGAGGCTCAATTTATTAACGTCAAATGCTTCTGCCACGATGAAAAAAAAAGAGAATGGATGTTTGGTTCGTCTAAACGAGCTAAAGAGTAACGGCAAAACTGTAGTTACAAAACAATTGTAAAATTTACTGTTTTTAAATCGTGTAACTGAGAAAAATAGCAACTCCTAACAGAAAGCGTTCGATCGAACTTGCTCTCCGGAATATTAAAACCAGCAAATTGTACAGAAAATAATTAATCGGCGTTTCAAGATATTATTCGAGTAGTTTTAATGTCGATGATTGAACGCCCCTACGTATCGATGTTCTCGTTCCCCGGTTTTCAAGGGCACGAACGTGCTTTCCGATTTCAATTAATATCGTACACCTGCGCGCGACGACTGTTATCGTTTTCTTCGCATTGACCATTAATATTTCTCACGTCCAGTGAATAATTAGCGCGAGAGACGGTTGACTCGTTCGATCGAACAGTTTTTTGCCAGGCCGATGGAGAAACTCTGGCGAATCTAGACCGCCGATCCCGATCCGATAATTCCCCGTGGACAGTCCATTCCCTGAGAAACATGACTATTAAACGTCCACCTGTGACGTTTCCTGTTTGCAAGCCCCGTCGAACGTTCCGTTGCGTAATCCTCGCTAATAAATGCATAATGACGTGTCCATTCACCGGATCGATCGGCGAACGAGAGAAAAACGAACACACATCGGGAACCTGTATCACCTCGCGGTGAACAAGAATGGTTGCGGAGCGATCGTAACAGCGGTACCGTAACCTGTAATTTTGTCACGGGCAGCGGTATGTAACCAATATCCGAATTCTTTCGAGAGGAGCACACGAATCGAACGCGAGGCGTTTCTTCGTGGAAAAGACGGATGCGTTGCGAGGTCTCTGGGTATGGCACTGCTATCTCTGTTATCACTGTTATGTCGGGCTGCTATCGAGGACACCTCGTTCTGGTTACTTTTTAATCTACGGTCCACTGTTCGCTTCGCACCATCCAAGTTTCCCGTTCGCGTAAAATTATTCCTGAGTCCTGGGCATCTTCGGTCTTCCTCGAAAAAGAACTTGTTCGGTTTCCATACCGAATCCTCTGGTCACAACGTGGAGTATAAAACACTTCCACAGGTTCTTTCGGTGACTTTGTCCTCCGGTTCTACGCTAACCGGAAGGGTCCGGTCAGGGTTCAAGGTCCCCTAGATATAGTCCGAAGGCACCGAACTCTCGTTTATCGCTGCCAGTCGATACTGCGGCGTCTCCAGGCCCTGTTGGTTCGCGTGCAGGCTCGTCCCAGTGTTGGTGGACGCTCCGGCCGGCATTTGTTGGTTAGCAGAGTTCGAGCTGAGATCGCTATAGTAAGCGCTGCTGGGCGCGCTGCTCAGCGTCGGCCCGTCCGGTTCCGCGTCGCTTCCGGTGTACGCGGTGTTTTGGTAGGACGGGTGCTCGCCGTTCCTGCTGCCGATCCTCAGCTCCTGATGGTGGAGATGATGGTTGTGGTGGTGGTGGTGATGGTGATGATGCTGCAGCTGACCAGGCGGCACCGGCGTCGACGGCCCGTTCTCGTACATCTCGTAATCCGGTTCTTGTAACCTGAAATGATCGGATTACGAAGTTAGCCGGCGCCGATCGGTCCGTTCTCGCGCGTTCACCATCGTGTCGTCCGTTTACGTTTTCGTTTACTAGCAGGATCGGGAAGCTTTCCGCTCCAGATGCCTAAGCGACCCTGCCATTGTTCCCTGTAATTTTCTTTTCGAGGACTCGAGATTATCCGATGCGCGAGCACCGGGGCTAAGATGGTGGATCAATCGATATTGGGTGTTGCGCAGCGTTGGGAAGATTTCGTTCGAGTCGTATACTTTCTGTCACCTGCTGCATAGGCGAGGATACTGCGACTGTTAAACATGACGTACACTCCCGTCCGAAAGTCCTGGGATATTTGGATCAGGGAATTCTGAGCAAGATAGTGCTCTTCGGATGTTCAGGAAAAACATACTTTTTAAAGCAGCAAAACATTGAGTGTAAGTGGAATCAGGTTTCTAGTACCTGACCGACCGACAGGTTTGCGCGTTTCTGAATAAACGCGCCGGTCGCGCAGATATTAGACGACTCGGATTGTCCGTTTCTCTTAATTATGTCCGATCGGGTCGCCGGAATGCGCGTCGACATCGCGATTACCGGTGCTCCCGTAACGGTGCATTCGAACAAGTCTCGTTTCCCGTAATGCGGTGCATTTACGCGTTATGGGAACGTCGATCCAGAGTGGCTGCGCACCTGGTTATCCTTCGCCGCGCGAAACCAAGTTAGAGAGTTTTTTGTCAGAGCAGGTTCCGATATGAATATTACACGAAGCTCTCCGGTTATCGTCTGTCGAACGATTGGGCCATCTCCGCGCGGACCTTAGCGTTACTAATTGGAAGCATTTAACCGCGGAATTATCAGCGACGAAAAGAATAAATTGCATTTCCATTACATTCCCCCCACCCCCCGCAAAAATTGTACCCCGACGATAAGATTCTTTTTTTTTTTCGGGCGTCGCGCGTCGCCGGGTAAAACTTTCGAATCACTTAGCAGGAAGATCGTACGGTGTAATAAAATTCCTTTTAATTCCGACTTGTCTCAACTCTCCGCGCCATTTTTGTCTCTTACCATTCTCGCGACTAGAATGAAATATTCGCGGTTACTCGGGAGTATCGTTAAAATCATAATCGGCGACGGCAGGAATTGTGCGTAGGAAATAAAGAAGCGAGAGAACAGGTACAAACGGAACAATGTTCCCGAGCAAGACGTACAGATACAATCTGAAAGCACCATGGTTGGAACTATACGGCGCGAGATTACATATCGATTTTAGCTCGCATTTTCTGGCCACGCTAAAGAGGAACTCCACGATCCACTGTAATAGACTATTCAGCCGGCATGTTATCGACGCACAATCAACGGAATCGTTTTAATAGAGAAGGGAACGGAGAGCAAAATAGAGGCGTTCGAACAGGCCGGTCGATCGATCCGGAATTATTGAAGCGCGGAGCTCGGAGGATTCAACGAATACGTGTTCGAGAGAAGCGGTGTAACAAACGCGTTCCGCTTTGAGGAGGGAGAGAGAGAGAGAGAGAGAGAGAGAGATAGTGGTCGCAGCATATCGAAAAACTTAATTGCGAAGACTAATTTACCTTTTACTGTGCCGCGTGCGTAATGTGTCCCTCTGCAACGATCCGTCCTCGTTGCCTCCGCCATAATGACGATGTAACCTCGCGGCGTCCAGCTCGTGGTACTCGTCGTCCTGTCCGCCGGAAGTTGTACCGTACGTCGAGCTTCCTCTCATTTGTAGCTGGAGATCGCTCGCGTAGCTCGCGGCCTGAGAGTCCAGTTCTGCGTAGAGAGCCTCGTCCGTTTGCATGTGGGTGTAGTGGTTCTCCACGGGGAGATTCATCGCCCGTCTGTGCTGCGGAAGCGACAGAGGCGTCGTGACGACTCCTGGCGTACCGCCGCCTCGTCGTGATCCCAGCCACGACCACACATTGTGCCCTTGAATCAAACGGAAATCGCACGGTTCAGATCGCTCGCCCCCCGGACAATGCCGGAAAATCCAATTTTCGATGTATCAAAAAAGTGTTTGTCACCAAACATTAGTAATACAATGCAGTTTGCGATGCTACCCAGAATCTATTGTGTGAACACCGAAGCGTAACCTCGAAGACAAAAATCAGTACATTTCCTGGAACGCGTGCTATTTGCCGAAGGTTTACTCGATTAATTAGGTTTTTACGTTTAGTGTTACGAGGGCTTTCAAACCCTACAAAAAATTTTTTTTTTTTTTTAGATATTTACAATTTGTCCCAGTTTTTCACGTTAACCGTTTCCCAACTTTAGTTCGAGTTCTAAAAAAAGTATCAACAGATACCTCTCCCATGTTTTGGTGTTGAATGTGCAAACTTACCAGGACTAGGCGCGACGTCATGGTAAGGCGGTAGCTTGTCCAATTCTAGAGGTGGCCGATCGGGTATGACGGCCACTCCGCCACCAGCTCCGGCTCCTCCCGCCGCGCCTCCGGCATCCTGGCCGTTCGTGTCCTCGACGCCAACGCCGCAGCAGCCCGCTGGAACAGAAACAAAAAGGGTTCAGCACTCCCACGTGTACCTCGGCCCCGGAAAATCCGTTGACGAGATCGTACGCGAAAGTATAAAAGTAACTTATTACTCGAAATGGTTCGAATACATTATTTAGACCATGTTTATTATTATATTATGTTTTTCCATTGCTCGAATCCTCGCATTCTTCCAGCACGACATTCTAGTAAGAAAACTAGACAATTCCCCTAAAAAATGATTGTCCTACCTAACCCGCGTCTGAAAAACCGCGGTACGATTTCACAGAGGCCAGGCCGAGACCGCTTTTCGGAAACACCGTGTATATGGCGCACGGGTAGGTATTCGAATCAGCGCATTATGACATAAGCCCCCGTGGCATGGTGTGGGGGGACGAGGAGAGAAATGAAAAAGGAAGAGGAAAAAAAGCGGGCCGTTTTCTGTATGGCGGTATTGTGGGCCCGTCATCGTGGCCGTCATGGCTCTCATAGAAACGTGGCGGGGAATTTTAGGGATGGCGAAACCAAAAGAGTGAGTGAGGTAGCTAGAGATCAGGGGCGTAATAGCAGGAAGGGATGAAGGACGTGGAAGTAATCTGGTCGAAGAAGGGGTGTGGGGACACGAAGACGGAGGACGAAGGGAGAGAAAATAAAAAGAATTCGGAATTCATAGATCAGAGAGGCCGCCCGGCCGAGTAAGTAGGCTTGAGAATGCCGCGGTGAAAAAACGAGATTATGGGAATCCCATGGGCTGCGCGGCGCGTCTCTCTCTCTCTCTCTCTCTCTCTCTCTCTCTCTCCTCTCTCTCGCATGGTCGCGAGGCTCATAACCCGCGCACGTACAACTCTCTCGCAACCGTCCTCCCTCGTTCTCCGCTCACGGGTTCCCGCCACGCTGGTTTTCGTCGTGTCCAGGCCGAGGAAGAGAGCCCAACGACGAGGACGCAGCTTGGCGGCTGTCACTTGCCAGGAGATAGAGAGACTGGTTCTCGTTTTATCGCCGGTGCCCTTACACCATGCAGGAGGCACGCAGCCCGCTCCGTTCCGTTCCGTTCCGTTCCTTTCCGTCCAGACCCCTGCGACCGTCCCGGCGTGGCTCGGTCTAGACGCTATTTTCTTCTCCGCCTTCCGAGAAGCTCGCGAGGATAATCGCTGATGCGCTCTAACGTCCCGGAATGAAAAGCAGGGATGACGTACACGAGGAGAAATTTAATTCTGCCGGCTTAGCGTGCCCCGTCGTCTCCCTTCCCTCCAACCATACCACCACTCGCCCCGCCTGCCCTCGGTGTATTTATAACAAGACGTTACACCGCAATTTACATAATTAGGATCTATGCAAGACGTCCGCGCGTAATGGACGCGAGCGTGCCCAGCCCCGGCCCCCGGATGCTTTTCACGCGCGCTTGCCAATTCCCGCTCGAAGGTCGTCCGGATAGTAATACCCCCCGTTTTTATATAATTGCTGGACTAACTAGCCCTTTTTCGGTATTGCGCATTTTTCTATTTTTGCGCGTACTTTTCCGGCATTTTTCGACGTGCACCCTTTCCAGCGATCGCTAGGCGAATACGGAATTTTTAAACGGAAACCCTCGTTGTAGGTAATTGGACCTTTTAGAATACATTCTGCTGATCATCTCGTGCTCGACTACCATGAATAACATGCCACTGTTGACACGTTATCTGCCATGTCGGTCACATATGACTGACAGCGATTTTTTGACTAGGTATACACATTCATTTTTACTGTGACAGATCAACCGAATTTTATTAAGATCTTTAGTACTCGAAAGGGTTAAAACAGCATCCTCTATGATACATATAAAATTTCTAGTTTCGCATTCGTTAATTAAATTACCCTGATTTTGTAAGAATCTCTGAGAATGATATGTGGCAGTTAACGAGTTGACTGAACTGCGGAAATGTTAACTTAGGGCACAGGAAAAAAATTGAAGGAACACAGCTACCCGTTAATGGTTCAACTTCTATGACAGAAGATTCGGTAATGAAAACATATTTCAAGGTCATCAAAATCGGTGAGGAAGCCCCTAATGTAAATAATTACCGAAGATTCAAAGATGACTTCGAATCAGGAGAATCGCCGAGCCTTCCGGTAGTTGAAAAATCAACCACTAAAATTCGCCACTTATTTATGTACCAATCCTACGTCCTTCCCAGAACCTTTTAAATGCACCGCGCGTGTATGTGTGCTAACTATGCATAAACAGGTATCGTTAGCTGCACGTCTCCCCAGTCTTAACGAACCAGAATCATTATCGAAGCTCGCAGGTATTTTCCCAGCAGAGAAAAGGCGATGCGCGACCGGAGGAAATTTGTCCCTCGTTATGCTAACAATAATATAATTTCCGGCTCCGGTGATCCGAGTGCCTCGATCGCGAGCGATCACCGAGTTTCCGATCATTCGCGGATTTCAATCGACGAGCTACGCCTTTTCACCGCTCGCGCGACCCTAATCAACCTTCTATTCAGACCGTGACTGGGCCGGTGGTACTCGATCATGGCGGACGGTCGCGCGACTTCATTTGCGCGCGACCGCCTAGAAGACCGAGCGCAATCGATTACGTCCACGAGCGTGGTGTAATCGCGTTATTTATCGTCGGGCGCGGGGTCCCCCGGCATTCGAGCCACTCGGGCCTGGCTCGGGCCTGGCTCGGGCCGCTGCGCCGAGGCACACGCACACGCCTCGCAACCAGCGATTTAGCATTCCGCGGCAAACGTTACCGCTCCTTTATTGCTATCGTAAATAAGACGGTGTCGATTTATCGGCACGCCGATTCGCAACCTCTCCTGGACCAGCCCTTGTCCCTAATTGCGCGGTAAACTGTTGCCGCGCCGCCCTTCGTCCTTTTCTCTCGACGGTCGGTGCACGCTTAGGCGTTTTGCTGGTGTTCTCTGAGGGAATTGCTGAATTTTTCGTACTCGTGTTTCTTTTGTTTTACTTCAGAATTCGTTACAAAATTATACAATAAATTACGAGTCAACCTTACAATTTGGAGTCGGTGGACCTAGCTCTGATAATAATATACCTACTCTACCTCTAATAATAATATAATTATTATATTATACTCTCCAATGTCGATATATTAGTTACAACAAGAAAAAATTTCATCTCGATTGAAAGGAAATTAGTGACTCACGTATGTACTTGGTAGACCCTATTCGCATTCTAAGGAGAAAAGGAAAACTCGATTTTCTCGAGGTTCCAGAGCAGGAAACGCCGTTAAATCGAAAGATGTATGGAAAGATCCATCGTCTACGGAATTCCTATGAGCTATCTATCGAGAAGCCGAGGCTGGTAGGAGGAAACCACGCACGAAACACAGCGTGGCATGCGGTTCCACCGCGATTACGCCATCGTTCCCACTTACCGAACCAGGTGAGGTAATCGGATCCGTTCCTTTTCCAGGCTGTCGCGTCGAGCCAGCCGCCCTTCCGTGGACGCGTTAACCCGCGTGATTTACCGGATTAGATGGTTCGAATATTAATTGGACGACGGATGCGTTAGCCCGGGGAACACGGGACGCGTGAAAATCGTAGCCTGCCTGCGCAGCAGGGTGTGGGACTCTCCTCTCTCTCTCTCTCTCTCTCTCTCTCTCTCTCTCCCTCTCACTCTCTCTTTCTGTACGATGCCCTCGTCTCGAAAACACGGAGGGATTCTGTTTCCAGGCCCGGACTCATTCCCGGGCGACCCCGATTTCGTTTCTCGATGTCGTTATGTCGGAACGATTTTCGTTGAAGCGAGAAAATTATACGTTCGGCTCGGCGTTTTTTGTGGAATTCCCTGAGGATAGACTTGTTGCCGCGGAGCGCAGGATGTTCTTTCACTGGCGACTCGGACGTGCTTCGGTAATTTCGACGTTTCGAGGCCCGTCACGAGACCTCGTGGATGATGAAAGGTTTCGATTGAATTTTCTTGAAAATCGATCTTTTTCGATCTTTCGATCCCCTCCACGAAACCGCCCATACAAAAGCTTAGTTGGAGGCGTAGAAGAACATGAGGGTAATTTTTCGTGGTACGCGATTATTTGACGCGGTGCATTGTCGGTGAAAATATGAATGGCTGATTCAGCTGGTTAATTGTGAATTCCTTGCGTGTACAATCTTCCTGTCAATTGTAGATGTGCTTGTACGTTTCCAATCTTAATTTTTACTGTACGAAAGTAAGAAAATTTCTTTCTATGAAAGTAGCTTGGTGATTGAAAAAAGTTGTTTCGATCGCTTGTATCTCGTACGATCGACCGATGCTAACGTAGGCGATCGGTTAAGGAGGGTTAAAAATCGAGAATCGAGTCTCATTGATACCGTTTTCTGAACGAAATGATGTGCGCTAAGAGCCTTTTGCCACGCCGTGATCGAGACGCGTAAAAACCCTCGCGGAGAATACGCGTGCATTCAACGAACGCACACGATCCCGTCGTTGACTCTTTCAGGGTGCAGCAGCTGATTCGGCGTATCGGTCTTGGGGAACGCGCGATAAGCCGATTAACGCATTCGATTCACCTATTCTGCCCGGCCCTCGAACCGCCATTGTGTCGATCGCACGAGAAGCCAGCGGTGCACGGGTGTTCCCCACCTCGTCCTTCTTTTTAATTTTGTACCGCGCAACGCAGCCTCTTTCAGCCGTCCATTAACGCCTCTCTTGTCCGCTGGTATTCGCGCGGCGCTTGTAAGCTTCGTACGAACTTTCATTAATTCCTGCGATTCTTTCCTTTTCCCGTATCTTCCTCTTTTTTCTTCTCGTCCTCCTCTCCGGGAACCTTCGCGAGCGAGCTATGAAATTGCTCGTCTCTCAATAAGCGACATCGTCCCTCGTTTAACGAACCCTACGCTCGCTCGCGCGCGCGTGTACAACGCGGCTCTACAAGCTGAATTCCAATTACACCCGTACCGGGGCTACAACTATAATTTCATTCGCTGACAAGTTTATAGAGACGTCGGATAAATAAACCCCGACGATGAATACGACGGGACCGTGGTTTTCGTGTAATTGATAGAAACTTAGATGGATGGAAAGGACTTCCGGACGCTCCGCTGACGCGGAGACGTGCGCGTGCGAGTCCTCCAAACAGCCTTTGACGCGGACAGCATGAGTCTCTAGTTCCTCGGGAATTGGCGATCTTTCAGGGATTCCGACGGTTCGCCGTTGCTGTGGATAATTTCCCGGTTTTTTTCCAATCTGCGGAGGACGTATGCGACTTTCTATTGGGGAGAAAAGGTATTGTCGAAATTAATGGGGCTTCCGTTAAATTGGCTGCTGGGATCATTAAAATAGCAGAGAGAAGCAGGCTGGGGTGCTATTTAGTCGGCCGAATGACAATAATAAATATTAGGTCGTTGTTAAATTCTATAAATGGAGGACTATTCAATATCACACATTCAATTTCTTTCAATTTTTATTACATTAAATAACTTACTTCGATTCTATGGAGTTTCGAAGGTTTCTAGTTTGCCAGTCAAAGTGTTAGGGGTTCAATTTTGAATTTAATCAACTCTTCAATGAACTCGGCGTTCCTTTACGGTATCCACTTCCGAGGAGCGTTCACAATATATTGCGAGAAGGGTTTCTAATATGTTGCGAGATCGGGGATAGGTGGGCAAAAGGAAAGATGGTAATCGCATCGGATCCTGGAGCAGAATGTAGCCGAGGGAACGGCGCCGAGGGCCGATCGGAGCCCTATCGAGACCGATCACGAGGTCCCGGTGTGAAGGGCACTTAAGAGGCAAATCGTGGATCGGTGGAGATCGACGAGTGAGTCCGGGGTGATTCAGTAAAACGAGTGTCGGATAATTAATTCGGGTGACCCTTGTATCCTTCGTCCGGCAGTAACCTGCCCTCCTCCCTGCCGGTCCACGATCGAGCCGTTCCCTCCGCGCGCCGAGGCTCGTTGATCGTATCGTGCCGCGGGTGACTTTAAATCAGAAAGTTAATTAGACGCGTTTCACTGTCCTTTATGTCGGCCGTCCGTCGCGTCGCCCTGGTACCCTTTACGTGCTCCCGAGAGCGCACCGGTAGCACGGCCGCATACGCCGCCGTGAACGGCTTTCATTATGCGAACTAATTAAACTCCAATCGACGCTGACACTCGACGCCACGGCTCTACTATGCTACTCGTTTGCACCGATCGACGCGGCACGTCGCGAGCCTGTGTGCGGCCCTCGTGAGGCCCCCGTGAGGCCCCCGTAAGACTCTCGAGGTCTCGCTCTCTCTCTCTCTCTCTCTCTCTCTCTCTCTCTCTCTCTCTCTCTCTTTCTCTGGGGGCTGCCGGGAATCTTCTCACTGCTAACCGATCCGACGACATCCGGATACGTACGAGGACCTTGACAAGAGGAAATGGCAGCAACAGAGACGCGTTGCGAGTACTCGCTTCCCCTTTCGGAGTAAGATCGATTCGATTGCTAAGTTTCTGGGAAGCCGAGGGCCGTGGTTGCTGGAAGTGTGAGCTGCGCCAGGTTGCTCGGCCTAATTGGCTACACGTTGCTCGATTTTTCTGCTCCGTGGGAGCGAACGGATAGCCCTGCCTAGCCTTCGTTTCTCTCCGAGCACGTAGATTTTCAATGCAGAACAAAATCTTATCGGTTCACGATCCGAGATGCTGGATCGGCACCATTTTGGAATTTTCTACAAAGTGGAGTTGCTCCATTTTCCAATCCTGCAGACTACTTCTCTGATTCGTGGGAGCGACCGATAGCCCTGCCTAGCCTACGTTTGTTTCCTTTTTCTTTTTAAGCACAAGAATTTTCCAGTCAAGACAAAATTTCATGGAACAGCTAGAATGGCAACAGATAGCCTCACGCACCTTTGTTTTATTTTTTCTTTTTGAGAACGAGAATTTTGTTCAGGACAAAAGTAAAAGTTGTCGAGCACTAAGGAGCTGGAATGATGCCATTTTGGAATTCCTTCTGCCGATGGTTCGGGCACACGTGGCGAGCCCTTTCGAACACAGATAAGGTTACAGGGAATACTGACAAAAGGGGGTATAATGGGAATTATTAAGGGGCGGATATCATATTTTAACGGGCTGCAAGGGAACCATAGAATAGGTGGAATCGATATCCCGCTAGGGGCTCGGTGTAATTATGAATGATTTCGAATATGATCTGTCAGCGTGTTACGTCTACAATCTCGACACGCTTCGATTGGCGTGCCTATTGTACCAATTTCGTGTAATTGGACCGTAATCATTCAAACTATACGTTACCAGTGGCGCGACTCTTGTTTTCGAATTTAAAATTCTATCCGATTGATCAACGCCGCGCTTCAAATAGTATTCTCCGGCAGGTATACAACCCGGTTTTCTCTCTCTCTCTCTCTCTCTCTCTCTCTCTCTCTCTCTCTCTCTCGATAGAAACGCACGTATTAAATTGGTTTTCACCAGTTTTCTTGCATTCGAGGCGAAGTCTCAGCCGACAACGTAGCAATTTTATTGTACTTCGAATAGAAATGTACGAAAAAAACGTAATCGTTCTGATAGAGGCCAGTAATAACAGCCGTGCGTGTACACACGCGAACATGAACCCTAACCTCGATAAGCAGCTTACGGGTAATCCTATTAGCTGTATTAATAAGTGCAATTCGGAACAACTCCGAAGGGAACCGTAAGAACACTGGGTTTATAATGATCTGCCAAGGTTCTCTTACCTCTGCCACCGGCGCTCTTCATCCTGTAACATAAAGACGAATGAATCTATTAGAAAAGGGAAATACCATCAACTACGTAGTAAAAAGAAAACGCGAGAACCAAACTAATTATCAACAAACTGTAATCAAGAGGTTTAGGATATTTATCAAGAAAAAATTCAAGGCTAAACAACGCGTTCCAGTATTTTTAATCTACTATTTTTATTCAGATTCTAAAGATGCACGTCAACGTCGTATTGTTAAATAAAATGGCTAGAAATTTGAATAGACACACGATCTCGTTATTTTGATAAAATGATGTAAAATAGTCGCTTTTAGTGCTTCGTAAAACCAGTGTCAAGAGATTAAGCATTCTACGGTGTGTAAAAAGTGAACGAGTGAGTGCTCACCCCGACGAGCGTCGAGGGTTAAATTGCCCCAGAATATTATCGAAGTTTGTGTTTTATAGAACGCTATAAACGTGCAAAGTTGGCCGGCCTATCAGCGATAAAATAAATGGCCGAGTCAGCGAGAGTTTCATATGTCAAAAGCTGGTTGAAGCGCGATGCCGAGCGGTGAATATAGTATACGAGTACAATAACCACTTTTTTGCGGGCCGTGAATTTAAAAAGGTCCGGGAGATGATCATCTTAAGTGGCTCTGTCTGTATGGTCGTCGGTATCGTCACTCGAGTGCAACCGCGGTAACCGGCCATTAAAATCGCAACGCGCGGCGGGGATATGACGTCCGAGAAAAATTCGCGTTAACCGCGCTCTGAATACGAGTCTTTGTCTCGATCGTCGGAGGAAGTGGATCGCTATAAAGATCCGAGGCGATTCCTCGTCATGCTGGAGCGAACGGTCGGCCATAGTTGCCGCTTGTCCCTCGTTGTAGCGCCTTCGCGAGCAGATCTTTCCTTCGTCTTCCTTTCTCTTTTCTCTCTCTCCCTCTCTCTCTCGCTCTCTCTCTCTGCGTTTTTTTCGCGCTCATTGTTTCCTCCTCGGTTTTTTGCACTGTCACACGACCGACCGGGATTCGAATCGATCGATCTAGTTAGCAACCGGTTCGCCCTCCTTATTACGGATCGGACCAGCCTCGATTTTGATGCATTGCGGGTAGGCGGTAATTTAAGGGAATCGATCCGGCCGGCGATCGAGACTCGGCCCCGGCTAAACCGCGATCGTTTCGCGGATCGGCCTGATCGCCGATCCGTATCGAGATGCATCGCCGCCCGGTTGGTTTCCTCTTTGTATGGATTTCGAGAGGCAATCTCGTGGAAACCGAGCCCGCGCAGGTGTTTGTGATCTCATATTTCAATTCGAGATTCCGCGATCGAACCGATAAATCCGAGATCGTCTGATTGAATTCGACCGGGCGGAATCGATATCTAAGCCCAGCCGCCCGCGAGCCGAGCTTCCGAGTTCATCGATCGGCTGATTAATTCGTTAATGGGCAGGATCGTTTTTAGGGGGAACACTTCTGCGGACATTGATCCTCGAGCACCGATCTCGATCAATTTGATCCACGATTATTTACGGTTCCGAGTTAGTTAATAACCGGTGTCTATCTGATCGTGAATATATGTACAGAGAGTTTTATGTAATTTGTAACAATAACGAGGGAATTGTCAAAGCACAAGGATCGTAGTGCTCGTAAAAGTCACAGAAATTCAGAACAACTTGCTTCATGATATAAGGATAGCAACAGATAAGATTCGTTATAGCAATTACTTTTATAACCCTGCTAAAAATTGAATCTCCAGTTTGACACAAGAGAGAATGGCGTCGATCGCAAACGACCGACGTGGCAGTGAAAGCGTTCTACAAAATCGTGCTGATTATACTGACCTCCGGCAATGAAGAAGCGTCACCATGACCACGGCGCCGATTCCCGCCGACACAAGGGACACTATCACGAGGGTGAGCACCCAGCCCAGCTCTCCAGGTGCTTCTGCAAGAAACGGAGAAAAAAACACAACGTTGTTAATGCACTAAACCGCAGCAGGCAGTAGGTGTTAACAAACACTCGACGACTGATTCATACAGGTCCGGGATCGTTAAACGTCGCAACGAGAAGAGGGAAGGGGAACGGGTAATCCTAATAAAACAATAAACTGCGCGACGTCATTTATTCCGTCTCCGGTCGGTAAATATTGCAAACGATCGGAATATCTTTTAACGGCGGTGTACATAAATACTATGAACGTAATAAAGATACCATAAAACCTCGATCGAGCACGGATTCATATCCATTCCGGCACGGCCGTCCGCGGCATTCCGAAACAGAAATACCTTTTCAATAACCCGGGGTCCCATAGGCGCGCACTTAATTAATAAAAAAATGAAAGATTTTACCCATGGTGTCCCGCCGCAAACGCGAACGGACTACTTCCGAACGTTACCATGGCACACCCGCTGCGACAACGGCCCCGGGAATGGTCCCGGATAAATTAGCGGACGGTCGGTCGCGTGTTAGGTTCGCGGCCGCGCGAATACGCTCGGTAATTGGGCCGCGGTCGCGTTCACCTCGTCCGGTATTCGCGCAGCGGGACGCCCGCAGCTTTATTACGCGAGCTTCGGTATTATTTCTGCAGCACACCTACCGAAACCCTCGCCGGCCCTTTTTCACCGTGGCCCAAAGCCTCGCGTGTAACGAGACACGAAATTATCGTTCGCGTGGACGTAATGGAGATACTACGACTTCTGCGTAACGAATCCCCTTATTTTACGGCCGAATTCCTTCTGCATTATCCTCCGACTTTATCCCTTAAAACACGATCCCGTCAGCCGTTCGACAAATTACGATTTTTCTTACTTTGTGAGAAACGTTACTCGTGCGACGCGTCGTTCCAAAGCGCAACGAAACTCTCGAAGAGGGACAACGATTGGACGCTCGCTATTAATCAAAAACTAAAATGACGGAACAAGTTTATTTGTTCCAAAATGCCAGAGTTTAATGCGAAAGCGTACACGGCACGTTTCCTGCGGATGTAAAAGAAGGTAGCAGTAGCAACAAAGTAGCGAAATCGCCCTGGAAGGAGAATAATAAAACGCACAGTGCTCCAATTAAGAAAATGCCGATACAGGCACTCGAGAATCCGGATTCTGGAAACAGATTAAGCAGCAGCCTCGAAAAAGATAGTTCCTCTTATTTTATCGGGTAAATCCGGTCGAAATAGGAATTTGCCAGCGACATTCTCGACACGGTTTTGCTCCGAGTAAATTACACCTTCGTTCCTATTTACGGCCGCGGCGGCGGTAACGTTGACCAGGCCTTTAAATTAGAAATCAAGTAGAAACGTTTCATTAAGGGATTAAGATATCGCGCGGAATCGGCAGAAGCAGCTTGCTAATGAGCGTCGCGAGCGAGCCGATGCTCACGGCCCCACGAACTGTGAGAATCGCGGGGCAAACAGACTGAGAGAACTGGTTAAATGACCATGTCCGGGACAGAGTGGTGGTTCGCGGGAAATCATTGGATCGAGCCGGAGCAGAGGCGAACGATACCGTCTGGATTACCCGGCGACGTCGATTCCAGCCGCCATTATACGGGTCATGAAGAATTCACATAACAGATTTGTAGGATCATACGGACCATGGAAGGACAAAGAACCGTTGGTATTTTAAAACGTGAATATATTTAAACAATAAAAAGACAAAAGACAAAACAAGGTATACAAAGAGATATTACAAAATACTACTCGACGCGCGCTTCTCTATGTCTCGACGAGAACTGCCCGATGCCGAACGTTTCTCGAACTCGTCAGCTCGTCTACAATGTTTATTATAGAAACGCTATCGCATCGCTCGGGCCGCCTGGGTCCGCGTGAGTCCTTTATTCCCGCCGACAAACATTACACGATGCCGCCGAACGCGCGCGGAACGAAGGCACACGGAAAACGACACAGCCGCGCACGAAAGTTTATCTTTTACGCGCGGCAATATGATTCGGATCGTTCTTTGAAGCGCACCGAACCTACAGATTCATAAGTTCCGATGATAAGACGCGTTACCAGCGTGATTAGCCACGAAGTTATTTCGAAACATGGCGTCCACGATACTCGATTTCTATTATCGTAAGCACCTCGGTCATCCGGATCAACAGCACGCAGGTACAGCAGAAAAAAAAGCGACACGTTCTTCGAAACCAGTTCCCGATCCTCCCCTGGTACGCGATATTGACTCGTAAGAGTCTCCATAACCCTAAAAGCGTTATTGTGCTCGGTTTGTTGTATTTGTCGCCTCGTGCAGAAACGAGCCCGTCGATGTTCCGATTGTTCGCGACAGGGAGAACACGAAAGGGTTCGCTCGAGAGTAAAAGAGGGCCGCTTGTAATCCGCTGCCGGCGCTCGACCCTGAGAATTCACCGCTAGAGCGGCTCGCTCGTGACCAAGGCCCGATCGGACAACCGGCTAGAGTCGTGCTCCATTCACGTGGCTGTTTCGGAGCTGTTCGCTAACAGCTCAGGCCCTTTGTTCGTCCCCCGATCTCTCCTCGTCCCTGTCCGGATGACATTCGAACAAGTTGGATGAATTACGTAGGTAGCTCTCGATCCACGCCGGTAATCAATGTGATCGGGAGAGGATAGATAGATCGTCTGGGCCACGGGGGCTATTGCCTCGAACGGATCCTATCTTATTTAATAGATCGCGTTGACTACCTACGAATTCGACGACTAATCAAATCTTTTCATCCTCTTAAAAAGGCGATAGCGAGTCCAGGAAGGGAAGCGAGCGGAATGCTTATGGGGATCAACAAAACTAGAGGCGAAGACTCGTACGATATATGTCAACAACACGGGTCTTGCCAGCGTCGTGTACCGTCCAGGAGACATATCCGGGCCACGTTTGTTTCCTCGGCGTCCGAAAAATAAGTACCATTTATAAATGGAACGATACATTTTTCTATGTGCAATGTTCTATCTAACAGAGCGTTTCAAGACGCGCGCAGTGACCTCCGACTCAAGGTCAATCAAGATCGTTGTAGGTCAACCGCAATGGGAAACATTTTGCATCCAGTTGACCGACGTTTGACACGTTTGAACGGCTCACTCTGTATAATACCGAACCCTGTTTTCTCTGTTTCTGTAACTCAATTGGCAACTCCAGGTGAACGGTGTTCCCGACCGCGTGGATTTTCTCGCTGTTCTTTTTCCAGTCGGTCCCCATCTGCTCGATTCCGAGAGATCACAGGCTTTACGCTACAGAAATCCGTTTCCATCCCATTAAACGACACCGGATGGCCTCACCGAGGCGGAGAGACACGAGAGAGAGAGAGAGAGAGAGAGAGAGAGAGAGAGAGAGAGAGAGAGAGAGAGACAGAGAGAGAGTGTCGAATCGGGGAAAAAGGACGAGATCCTAACACGCCGATACGTAAGTTCGAATTAACGGCAACAGGTCGCGCGGAGCCAGCACCGAGCCAAGAGGAAACAAGCGCGGAGCGACGAGGCGACGCTGAAAGACAAAGGAGAGAGGATCGCCGGCCGTCTATCAGCGTCACGTTCCTGACGTGAACATAACAACGTGCACGCCACGGCTGATAACGCGTTACAAGAGAGTTATCAATCATCTCGCGCGCCGGGCCCGGCCACCTAGGATCATTCCTGTTGGCTGGGAGAGCCCGTGAACAAGATTTCGCCCGGTGCGTCGGGTTACAATGTTGCTCCGACGACGTTCACGGGAAAAGAGAGACAGAAAGAAAGAAAGCAGTTCGATTTTCGGGGACCAGGCGGCCCATCTCGGATTCCCGATCAGAAACGAGCCAAGCGTACCAGAAACGGACAAGCTCGCTGCTGTGTTCGAGCGGGTTCTACGCTTGTCGATTTCGCGCTGTTCTGGAGCAACGCACTCGATCAGTCCGCGCGCAGCCCGTTCGCCGTCGGACTTCACGCGTTGTTGGATAAATCGATTTGGAGAAGCGGCGTTAATAGTTTTATAGGGATTCTCTCGCTCTCTTGTTGCTCCGTCTCGTTTATTTGTCGCGTACACGACGTCGGCGGAATTCCCGGTTGATATGTTGCAAGGTGTCAAAACCTGTGCGCATGTAGAATCTTACGTTTCACCGATCTTTTGCGATCTATAAATACCGCGAGAAACCCGCCAATCTGCATTCAGAGTACCGCACAGCAATTAACCAAGTAATTGGATCGAAACGTCCGCTAATTATTGGATTACCTTCCAATCAAGGCCGGAATCTTCCCGAGAGGATTATGTACCCGCGGTTACGTTAGACTTCTTGTCCGAGAACGTGACGGTCGCCAAAGCGACGCGTTTCGACGACCGGGAAAATAGATCAACGCGTACCGGCGACGGCTATAAACCGCAACCGTCCACCACGATGTTTGCCCCAGCCTCGGGATCGTTCGATCGTGCTTTAACGCGCGATCGTCTCTCGTCGTTTTGCCGTTTTCAGGCCGGTCGTTGATCGGCCATTAACTGCCGCGTGATCGAAACGACATAGGATCTCCGCTCCGGTGTTCAACGATCGTTTAATCTTGTTAGAGGCGTTCTGCGTATTGCAACCACCGCGCCGCGCCGCGCCGCGCTGCGCCCGGACCCGCTATCTGGCGTTCCTGAGATATTGCTTCGGATATAATTAAAAGTTGCTTGATCAGAAAGTGGAAACATAGTGACCGAACAGTGTTTCTCCTACGGGCAAAAAATCCAGACGCGTTCCTGCTCGCGAGGATTCTATACCCGTTCGAACCCGTACGTGTATAATAAAGCTACCGGACGAACTCGTTCCACCACTCGATATTACTTTTTCATCGATAAAACGAAACACTTCCAGCGCTGACTCGACGGGTTTCTCCGGCTTATCAAATTCGGTATACCCTCGACGACCTGTTCCTCGATTCGTTCGTTACAACCTCGACAGTCTCTTAAGATTTCCTATCTGCGAGGAATTTGATTGTGCCTCGTTTCAAATACTTTATTCCGTTAATAACCTCGAACGGTTCCGGACGATATCGTTATCCAATTTGTCGACGCATCTCGCCTCCTTTCTCATATTTTTATTCTTTTGACACTGTTATCGCTACGCCGCGAATTTTTTATGACGGAAATGAGTCGTTTGAAACAGTAAGAGATTTACAAAATTGAGGAACATCGATATATTATCTTCAGCCCGCTAAAATTATTAAAATAAGGAGTTTCTGTTCCTATCTCTTTCGGTTAGGACATTGAGGGGACTTTCAGGGAATTTTTAATTTGCATAAAGATCCCCAGTCTATAAAATAAATGAGTTAGTATACGCAAAGTACAGTTTAAAATAAGTGAAAATTTGGGAAGTGTGGCGGAATTTTCAGAAGGCTGCGTCACTACGGTGCCCAAAAATGCGGTTCAAGTTTTCTTCAAGGCAGGAACGAGTGCGTCGATTATGCGATTTCGTGGCTCGATGGAGTACTAGTTTTTGATTTGTAATCGCCCATGGGGGGTCGGCACGTACGCCGACGTGAACGCCGCCGCCGGTACACGCATTCTCCGAGCCGATTTTACACGTGTTCGTTGCCACTGGCGACGCTCACGCACGACACGCAACGAGTTCGCGCTTATGCTTCGCAGGATTTATGCGAATATCGGCCGTTCCGCGGGACAAGGCGCGAACAGGTGCGAAGTGCGAAGGAATTCGAGGAAAGATGCTCGACGATCGACCACCCTGGAAGAGGTGGACGAAGAAGCAAGAAAGAAGAAAACTTCGTGGAACATTTCGCCGCTTAATGTTGCAATTCTTCCGGTTCGGATGGACCTTGCACCCACCTGTCAACTATCAAACAGGTCATTACCGTTTCACGGTGTATCCGCCTTAGATTTCAATTAAAGATTTTTACGGTATATCCCGGAAAAAATATAATTATCTTCGGTTTCATCGCTATCCACCTGGCTAACGAACATCTCGTAAGAGCTCTCCGTATTTCTGCGGCCAATGGTCGCAGAAATAAAAGTCCGTTTACGTGGTTTCGGTGAATGGAAATGACCGAAGCGAGCTGGGCTCCACGAACGCGCGATCGTCGATCGAAAGTGTTAAATCGAAACTATCGAGGAGACCTCTGGAAATCTATTACGCAAACCTATTAACGTCGACAAGGAATCGTAAACGGTACCGCCGGGCGTACTCGAGGATTCGATTATCGAAATTCCGGCCGGAACATTAATCATCGGTGTCGTCGCGATACTTATCGAAAATTCGACTGGCTGTGCCGAAACGCTCTTTCGGATTATCGACTACACCTTCCCAAGGACGATCTGGCGAGCTCATTATAGGAATCGAGACTGGTCTTCTGAAAGGGCTCCCAAAGGGTGTTTAAATAAATCTATTATATAAATATGTCGTGGATTTAAGCGTGTTTATTAGGTCAAGCATTTGCCGGAGTCGGTTGCCGAGTGCTCGCGCGTGTATTTACATTGTAGCGCGGCCGAGACGTTTGATCGGCCGCGACAGTTGGGATCGATTTCCATTACGCGCGGCCGAAACGTTTTAGCGGCCGCGACAAACAAAATCGGCTTCTTTGTAATGCGTACACGTGGACGGGGTCACTCTGCGGAGGGGGAAAATGGGAGGCAAAGCCCTCGATGGCCCGAGATCAGGGGGCAGATTTGGTTTAGGACTCGAACGATCGAGATCGGTGTCTCCGCAGAGTGAATCAGTCAGAGCAACTCGATAACTCGATATCTCGACAAAATGAAACGCGCGAATTCCGAGACGCGTCTAAATGCTCGCGCTACGACAAATATATAATCTTTGTTTCTCGGTTTGAATTTCCAAAGGGATCAGAAATATCGAGCAATATAATTACGCAAAATTGTAGCTCTAGTCTCGTTTTTCCCTTACTTAAATTCGAACTATATAAATTTTCATTTCTCCGCTTGAATCGTGAGATTGCCCAAGAGCAAATAAGCAAGCAGTATAGCAAACAGTATAGTCACAGGTACTTCGAGTTTAACGTTCTTTTATTTCCAGTAGCGACCTGAATATTTACCGATGGCGCAATTATTTTCCCCTGCGGATTGTAAGAACGGGGAAAACGAGTCGTGGACAGTCGCGACGGTAAATCAGCGCGCGTTCCGTCCCCCGTTTGTCGAGAAATTACGTCGCAGCTCGATATGCGTAATTACACCGACTTGTCATTATCTTTTCCCGGTTGCCGAGGCCGCGTCACGGGCACGTTTCGCGTGAAAAAACGCGCGCGGCCTAAGACCACGCCGGGATAATTAGAGATTCACCGTGGGTTCTTCGTTCCCCGAGCGATACGCGCCGCGGCCTTTTTCCCGTCGCCGAAAAACCGCGCGCCGATGGACGCCGGCTCTCTTCGAACACGCTCACGAAACGCGCCTCGTACCACCCAGGCTTCTTTCGGCCGCATTCTTCGCGCGCTTTTTCTAAAAAACCCGCGGCAATTACGGTACGCGATTATTCCAGCCATTCTCCGTTCTCCGTCCGCTTCCCCGCGAAATTCGATCGGCTACATTTGCCTCTGCGAATTCCGCGGGCTCCATTTTCGAAGATAAATCCCTCGATCTCTCTGGTTCGATCATTCTTGCCGCTATCCAGGCAAAATTATTTTTTCACGGTTTTCTGCTTATTTTGGGTTTCAATTGCTAGCACACAAATCGGTTTTGTGTTACAGTTTCGACTTCCCCGAATAATGCTAACAAAAATAGCGATATTTGAAATCTACTTTCGCAAATCCATTCTTTGTAAAAAATGACACAACTTCTCTGTTTAAACTATTTCTCCAACTGTTATCGTTTCCGAGATATTCCGACATAAACTTGAACAAAGTTTACCGAATCATTTCCCACGAATGCGTCTTTGTAATTTGAATAATTATGAAATACAAAAATTGAAAACGGTCATTTAACCGACGATGGTAGGTTGAATGTTAATAGCGTTTCTCATTTGCGAAGAGGAGAGAGAGAGAGTACGAATATATGGAATTTATTCTTTACTAAATGGTACAGAGGAGCTATCCGTTTGAAAACTGCGTAAACATGCAATTTTATCGTTACGCGGGTTTGCAACTATGAAAACATGTTGAATAGCACGCGAGAGGCGGTTGACGGATTGAAAAGTCTGATTGAGAGGATCCCGTAATTTCTCGAGGACAGCTGCGCTAAGCACAGACATCTTCTTGCGTGTAAAAGTTGCATTCGTTATTGCAACTACTTCACGATCCATCAGACCTTCCAGCAAAACGATAAAACGTCTTTCGTCTCGCTTTTCTGATTAATCTCTACGAAAATGGCTCGGATAATTTCGAAACGATAATACATAATCGGGTACCGTTTATTTTATTACCGGGCGGTTACGGAGGTTAAGCCGCGTCCACATCTCTTGCGGGACAGCACGAGTAACCTCTCATTTCTTTAATTTGATATTGACTGGATAATGTTCTGTCCGGTAAAATTTAATCGAATCGATTCCACGTATTTGTTCCGGCCGACGGGGATCGATTATTATCATTCCCATATTCCCGACAACCGGCCTACAAGAAAAACGAGAAGCGAAGGGGAACGATTCGCAGCATGGTCTCGGGCGATTCGATTACAACTTTATTCGGTAGCAATCTTATTTTGTTACAATGATGCTCATCCTTATTCCGGGGCACTGACTTATCCAATCGAATTACCAGCTTGCACCGCATTGCCAATTTCCTCGGGGCCCGAACTTCGCGGTTACGAGTGATTGCATCACTGTTCACTCCATTTCCGCTTGGCGAACCGTTTCTTGTATCCTCCATATTTCGGGGAACGCTTGATTAGGAAACGGTGATCGCGTTGTTACAAGCGGGGAGGAATTTTACTGCTATATAAAAATTTCCCTTGCACTGGAACTTCTTCTAGTTCGTTATTTCCAAGTCTAAGCCTATTTACGAATTAATAGTCACATATCGGCAGCAATAAAATAGAATTTTGTTTCGGTTTAAAGGAAATCAACAGGAGCCTAATAACAATAGATGGTAAAATATATTGCCAGTAGAATATATTCAAGGGATTGTGATTGTACCGATCGTGGGAGACTCCGAAGAGACTCGCGCACGCGATTAGACAAAACGTGACTTTTAACAAAGAGCACTTTGATCGCGTCACGCCGCGGTACGTATTAATCGTCGTGCATCAAGATTCTCTAGACAACAATTACTCGAGACATCTACTAATTTTGCTTCGCCTATAATGATGATTCTCATTCCGATGTCTCGAGATATATCAATGCTCGGCTCCTAATGAGTTGATTTCACCTTTGTCAGGCGCCGGTGTGCAAGACAGAAAGAAAGAATTCACACCCGCGGCCAGCCGAGGGCCTGGTAGTCGGTATTCAGCCAGTGACAAAATAATTAATACCGTTCGAAAGGCGACGCGTCTCAACAGATCGCTGAGTTACGATTGTGCCCGCTAATTACCGCGAAAGTTACGCAACCCCGCGGCGTCGTCTGTGTGCGTACACGACGCTCATTAATCATCATTAAGGGACGATTCGCGTGTCCTGATAAGGTTCCGCGAGGGGGAGGGGGTGGGGGGACGGGGGAGATTTCGCGACATGAAAGGAGAATGCGTGCGGCGTCGCCGGAATTCAAGGAGGACGTTGCCTTCCTTCCTTTTTTCGCATTGTCGACGACGCGAGCGCGTCGCGAATGGATCGTCAACGCGGATGACGTTAACATTTGCGATCGGTATTTTTTGTCCGTTGATGATGCTCAAATAGCGTCGCATTAGGGCCTCGATAATACCGTATAAATCATTGTTACTGTTGCATTCTATTCGAGCATGCGACTCTTGAACTCTTGATCTTCTCGCGCCCTCGTCGATCTTGACCCTTCGACCTACGAACGTCGATTGTTTAATCTGAACTGTTACTCCAACGATATTGGATTCGAGATACGTTCAGTTTAAATTGAAAACTTAGAATTGGGGGCCTCGTACTTTCGACGTTGTTATAAAATGTGTTTTCTTTATTGGAAGAGGAGGTGCTCCCATTTTAGAATTTTCCATTTTACTTTCAATTTTGATTCCGTTAATTACACCTAATTATCTCCAGACTATGGCGGCCCGGATGGCGGAATTAACTCCTTCGCGGGATGTCTAATCGAAGCCCAGCGAAATCACGAAATTAGTGTTTAGTCTTGAGAAACGCGGGACTTCTAAATTGGAAACGAAAAAGAAAACCGGTCGACTTCTAGGAACTCGGTCCCGTCACGACCACCGCCAAACAATGGCCGGCCGGATTAATTAAAACCGCGGCGGTCGGGCCTTTAATTACCCGGTCGGAGTGCCGGGTGCGCGACAAACGAGCTCTGCGAAAAACCCGCTGCTTTTTACACGTCCACGCGCCCCGATCCGTTTCGACTCGCGCGAATTCGTCTCGACGACGCTCGGCGTGCAAGCGCACACACGCACGTACGCACGCACGCACGCACGCACGCAGGACAGGACATACGTGGAACCCCACAATTACTCGCAGCGGCGCACCTCTCGATCGGTGTATTCGCGATTTTCTGGTCGCTCGGGGGCGTCTCTCGTTCGATTAATCAGTCTCGGCGAGATCAACGGAACACTCGGCCGGAAGAAACGAAACGGCGGCAGCCGACTGAGAAAAATACGGGGGTCGTAAAAAATAAGGCCCGAATGCATTAAAACGAACGGGAAAAGAACTCTGAAATATATTCGGTGCACAATGTTGCTGCACGCGTATTACTACTACTCTTATGCATGGACGTGAATTTTATTAACACCAGTAACGAGAAGTCTTCTAATGGAAATATTTTTGTTGTATTAGAAATGTTTCAAAATTGCTTCAAAAATATTTCAATCTGTTCTTACTTTTTAAAATTGAAGATTTCTGTGTAGAATATCAAGAGATCTTGATTATCATAGAAATTGTGATGTCTGCAAGGTCTGGACCAGGAGGAGGCTGCTAAATTTCCCGGTACCAGGAACTGAGATTGAGAAATTTTATCGTCGATGACACAGTTTTTTTGAAGTTGGGTAGCGCAATGTTGTTCACACACGTGCCCCATTAGATGCAAATTAAGCGCTACCACGTGGCCAGAGCGCGTTAGGGACCGCGCAGCTGCCACGAGCAATCGGTTTTTACTATACTTTCCGGATGAGCCTGGTGGCTGGTGGACGCGACAGAAGAGACGAAAGAACCGGAGGATCGAATCGAAAAGGAGAGTGGAAGGGACAGGAAAGGGGCCGAGGAAGAAGAGGAAGCAGAGGGATCGGGGTTACCTCGAATCAGCAAATTATACCGAGCGATGATTCCCGGTATCCGTCGGCATACGGCCAATAAATATGTCATTAACAACGATAATTTATCTGGGAAGACAGGCGCCGCCGGTCGCTCGGGGCTCCCAGCCTCCTCCTGGTCTCGGCCCGCTCACTCGCTCGCGCGCGCGCGCGTTTGCAAGCGTTTGGGAGCGTTCGCATGCGCGTCCGACCTGTTCACACGGCCGCGCGAGCCCACGTCCGCCTGGTGATAATTGAGCCGTCTCCCGGCACCGCAGCAATTTTAATCGGGCTCGGTTTTTGGCTCCGCGGGCGAAATCCGCGATTCGCCGCTGTTAAATCACTCTTTCCCCGCCATCGAGCGTTCTTATCTCTGTCGATTCCGATTCTCCGGCTCCTAGCCCCGGGTACCTCCGACGATTCCCTTCCTCGTCGCACTGCCGGCCTCGAACGCCGCTGTTCCGAGCTACCCGCACCGATCGCGCTATTTGTTACTCTTCACCGATCCTCGGTTTGCTCGTTTTTACTGTTAATCGAGCGCTTTGTAACTGTCCGGCACTGGCGAGCCTGCGAACGCCGCCGCTGTACCGCCTCGGACCCGCAGGAAAGGAAACCCGACAATTACCCGCTCTCGCGGATATTTCATCAGCCGGCGCGGCGGTTTTTCGGAGCGGACCGGCCCGACTTCCTTAAACACGCCGGGCAATTGGATCGCGCCCGATCCTTTTGTTCCGAGAGGACGGGGTTAAGGGTTTAGGAGCCGAACACCGGACACGCCGATTCATTATTCAAGGAGTTCTCTGTTACGCCGGCTAATTGCCCGCTTGATTAATGCGACGGGCCCCGGGATCGTGGATCCGTTCGCGATGGTCGCCGTGCGATGCTTCCCTGTTTGCTCAAGGACCAGTCTAAACAATGTAATATTGAGTCTGATAACATCCTACACAGCTTTTGGATTAACGAGTTTGTTTGAATTCTCTTGAATTAATTTTACTTTTTAAAAAATCGTACGTACAGTGTTTACTCCTTAAATGTCCTACATGCCTAGCCGATACTTCGAGTAAATACCAATGAATATGTGCGCAAAATTCCACGGCAAAGAATTCAATAGTTTTTCTGGAAAAAATTCCCAAGAATTTGCGCAAAAAGCAGTTACCCCTTTAACGTATTCGCTAACTACGATTTATAGTAGCAGTAGCCTTAGCCACAGTGCGAGGTTCAGTCGATTCCAACGCTGAAGATGCCTTTTAGAATAATTAGATTCAATCTTTATTAATTCGTGCAGTAAAGAGCGTCGCATAACGATCGTCTTAGGTTGAGCCATTTACGTGCAAAGCGTGTTGGGGAAATGGAGGCTTGAGACGTCGAAGGTTCGGTTAATCGAGACCCCAGTGTAATTGTAAATTCCCAGGTAAGTCGTTCGCCGTGCCCCACGCTCATAACAATAAACTTGCCGTTGCTTGGAAACCGATTGAATTTTCGAGCGGGCGGTTCGACGGGAATTAACGATCGTCCGAGAAAACGCTAATTGCAAAGAAAGAACACTTTCGCGCGTTCCGTGCCCGGGGTCCCCTTTCCACGAACGGCGTTCCCGCCGTCCCGGCCGTCTCGCCTTAAAAGGTGACACTAAATTTCGCGCGATTACTCAAGAAATTAGTCGGCCGGCCGGGTCGTAAATAAAAAGGCCGCGCGCGATCGAGAATTTTAGGAGCGCCGCTCGATAGGCTGTCTCCTCTACCTGATGGCTCAATATACCCGCGCGCGGCAACTTCGGGGCCCGATTCATTATATATTCACGGCGTTATCCGGGCCTGGTCCGGACTACCAGCTGAAAACAGTCACACGGGATAAATCACGGAAACCGCAAGCATGCCTGAGCAATTACGCGGCCACGGAAACCTTCGGGGACGTCTTAATAAACGCGCCGCTCCGCTCCGCTCTGCTCGGCCCCGAAACACAGTGATTCATAAAACGATATTTTATCGTTCCCTGCCGGACGGTTAATCGATGACGCGGATTCCTCGCGAGCCTGATCGAACACACCCGAACCCGAACCGAGCACGCGAATTAATCTCGACCCGTTTCTGTCTTTACGTAAGCGGTGCGTGGCTACAATGTTCCGCTCGTTTCGGCCGCTTTATTGCCTCGTATCTCAAACTCGCGATACAAAGCCACGTCGAATTTATTTTAAAACGGAACCTCGGAAAATTAACTATATGGCCCGGGCACCGGCTATGTCGACCACCTGCGGACATTATAAGATTCAATCTCGAGTTTATTCGTAATAAATATGCGCCGGACGATTCCTCGCGTTTTTACCTCCGACGTTAATCTATTTGCATTAACAACAACTAATTTCGTCGACGTCTACTTACACCGTTCGATGGAATCGTTACTGCAACGGGCGACGTGTTAACTCCGAGGCACCACTAAGAATTACTATACCATAACTGAATTAAATGTAATGCCACCGTCCTTAAAAACTGATTCTAAATGTTCTTTGAAAATTCTATAAAATTACATTTTCGCAACTAGAAGCTCGTTAATGTCCAGTGTTGATAGTGAAGCGAAATCACGGCGTAAAGCAGCGTCCACACCGAAGCAACGGCGTGAAAGTTTAATGGCACGATAAATTGTATTTAAATCGAATAAACGGCCGAAAAATGTATTTTCGAATTCGGATTCCTCCCGACGGAGATAATCGGGGTGTACAAGATATACGACGACGATTTCGAGGACGGACAGACAGCAAATCACTTTTACATCGGCTTTACGAGCTCTGGGAGAGGGCCGGCGCAACGATGTCCAGAGGGTCGCCGGGAACTCAGCGCCGCGCACCCGGCTATTCGGATGTCAAAAGATATTTAAGCCCGGCTCCTAAATGCTCGTGTAAACAGATCGTGTTCCGAAAACGGCTGACGGATGTCTTTCAGGATTTACGGCGCTTATTTTGACGATCGACGAAATTGTAGACTTTTCGTTCACGAGCGGTGCTCGTGTGTCGCGCAGCGCCGGGACCTGTTCCTCCGGCGCAGCGTTTTCCTCGACGTTTAGGATCGGCGTAATGGTCGCCCGAAATGCTCCGCAACAGTTTTCGAATTTTGTCCGCCGTTTCGAAGAGGCGAGATCAAAATTGACTTGGGAACGGTGTTCGAATTAAAGATCGATCTGCTTAACGGGTCGAAGGAAAATTGAATTTGTTCCCGGCATTCTTCCGTGACATCGAATAGCTTCATTAATTCAGCCAATACTCGCGAACCGGCTCCTAACGTGCGTTAAACATAAAATTAGCTTCCGAGGTATCGAGCATAAAGCGGGAGGCGTTTATGGAGAATCAGCACGGAAGGATCGGCCGAGGGTTAACCAGAAAGAGAGAGAGAGAGAGAGAGAGAGAGAGAGAGAGAGAGAGAGAGAGAGAGAGAGAGAGTGAGGGAGAAAGGGAGAGAGAGGGAGGGAGACGAAAAAGAGTATTAAGCAGGAAAATCATAAAAGATCCCTCGAACCACTTCGGCGAAGTGAACGTGACGAAGTTAATTACCGAAATACGTTCCATTCGCTGGCAGACGGGGGCCGTTAACTCGCGTCTTTATAGCGTCGTTTCGGTGGCTTCGATAATATTTCCGACAATGCCAGCCGGCCCCGGGTAAGCATTTCGAAAAATTAGAAGTCGCCAAGCGTGCACCAACGCGAGGCGAGGCGAGGCGAGGCGAGGCGACGCGGACCGGCCGGGGCCACGCTTCCCTCTCGGACACGTCGTAATTCACGCGGAGAGACTTTCACCACTAATCGTTCGGACTCCTCTGTCCCTGGACGAGAGAACGATCCAGCGAACCAGACTCCGATAATGGCGCGTAAATCACCGGACCCGCGTCGATCGCTACCCCGAAAACGATTAGGCGACGCATGTTCGATCAACGCGCCACCTTACTAATTTAGTTAACGGCCGTAACGAGTCAATCAGAAGAGCAAACCACTCTGATCGACCTCAGACGAATGGCTCCCACGTTCGTGCCATCGCTTCTCACCTAAATATGCTAATACTTCCGGAATCTAACCGATTACAATTCTAATTCGACAACAAACGTCAACGTTACACACAAAAGTCAAATAGCGATTATTGAACCTTGCGTTCGTCCTGATTTTGTTCTACTAAAAGTTTATTCTAGTTTATAGCAAAGTTCAAGAAAATCCAAATCTTAAGTTGCAACATAAATGCATTTTCCCTTTTATAGCTATACATAATTAACTCAGCTATTAACGCAGCTATATTATTACACAGTTAGCTGGGGGTTAGCCTATTTCTATTTAAAAAATTCTAATCTGGAGTTTCCGGTTAGAAGAGAGAGACGATTTTCTCCGTAAAATATGAATCAATGCGAGAAGCATGAGTCAAAGGCTGAATCAATGGTAGAAAGTTGATCGATTTTTATACCGTTGCACATACGGTTTCTCAATCTCCGCGTTGCTCAATTTTTCGACAGAGCAAATGGAACGCGTCTTTTCTGTCGATCGAGTAGCCTAACAAACAAAAAAAAAAAAAGAAAAATAAGGAACATGCAATCGTTGTTATCGCATCGATCAGTTAAGTGTACCGCGCTATAGTGTGTCGCTAGAGACCGCGAAACAAGGTTGAAAAGAAAGGACCCAGTCCCTTCAGCCCCGTGGCGCGAGAACTATGTAATTGGACATTACATTACGTCATATTAATCTACAATCAACGTCTGTGTTAATGGTGTGGCAATCGTGTCATTACTGTATCGTGGCGCGGTCATTATACACCGAGCGAACGGTCGGCGATGGAATTATATTGCTTTTACGGCCGCCTCAATTGCCATCTCGAAACTATAATCGAGATAAAGCCATACAGCTCCGGATCGTAGATCGTGATTGAAAATATGTGTAAGGTGTACACCGCGGATGCGTCCGGAATGGAGCAGGGGGTAGAATAAAGGAACGGACCGGGAACAGATCCATCACGAGAGGAACGATCGATCGATCGATCGATTTATCCGTCATCCCATCTGTACCGACCGCTGCTTCCATTCGATCTCATTCTTTCTCTTTCTCTTTCCGACTCTCTGTCTACGAAGGTGTGGCCAGAAAGACAGCCGAATTGACAGCGAAACGGTCGACCGACTTCTACGCGTGTCTCTCTGTGAACATGCGGGGGACGAAAGCATCAATCTTCAAAACTTCGAGAGCTTATGCTCCCCGCGTACTCTAGAAACCTACTTCATAGCCAATGACGACGTTGTGCTTCTTTTCACGGCTCGGTAACTTCAAAGTTGGCGCTGAAGTAACGTGCTAAATCTTTCAATAATCTTCTGAAATTTCAGCTTGATATCTGCGTTAATAAAACTGTATTTTATGCAGTAACTGGTAGGCAAAGACTGCGTGGAATTTCTTAACGCGTTGACTTGTGATAAAACGAAGAGCACCGAATATCGATTGATTAATTCTGAAATAAACTAGATTACAGTGTAAAAGCTATTAAATTTTAACGTGTATTCCCCTTGTTGCGCAGAACATGAAAATATTCGTTGGCGTAAAGAAGCAGTTAAGGGTTGAATTCCATGGAGCATCGGCGTTTTGTTGTTTGCTGAAAAGTTTCGTGCGCTACGGATGCATAAAGGATCCGCGCAGGAGGGATCTAGATATCAGGGTTGTTACTAATTGCAGTTTCTACGAACAGTGGGATCGCCGGTGATTTCCTTCTGAAGTGATCGCGGCCCGCTGTACATTGCGCAGCGGTCTTTGAGAAGCGACGAGTAACGGCGGGCATCGTGCACGGTCCAGCGCACTGCGCGCATCAAGAAAGCCTTTCTACGCGATACCGTACAATAAGTTCCGCAGCCACGATAAATTACCCGCATTAGAGCGATGCGTCAGAGCCCTATTTGTGGGGAAGCGTGCATTAACGGCCGCGGCGCGACCATGTAGCGCTATCGGGATAGCTTTTCAGTGCGAGCCGTATGCCGCGCGCTTAACGAAGAGGTTAAGGACCCGGTGGATCGTTCGAAATGATCCGAGATCGTACGAATGAAATCGTATCTCTCTGCGAACCGGTGTGTATTTATCGGGCCGATCTTCGCGGTTCTATGTCCCGCCTCGGCCGTCGGTATCACGGTTGTCACATTTACTCGATCGGTTATCGAACGGCACCGCGATCCCATCGATCGATAAACCAACCGCGAGATCCGATCCCGGTGAACATGGATCTCGATCTTCGCGACGATACGCGTCAGTTTTTCAGACGTCCAAACTGGTTCGAAAATATAAAATTTAATTGCGCCACGTCGAATTACCTCTAATCATACGCGTTGTTGCTTATTGCAAGCCTCATTTTGGATGCATCGATCTGCTCAACCCTCGTGCGCTCCTCAAGAATAGATGTACAGAAGATCCTCTGTCAATTTGAGCAATAAAATTGCAAACGCGATCACAGATAAATTAGAAGAGCGTGTTCACTTGTTGAGCGCATTCTAGTGAAAATGAGGCTCCGAGGTATGTCCAGGGTAAAGGCTGAGGGGAATGTTTCGCAGGATGAAATAACCCTCGATGAGTCTGAATGCTTAATTTAGAAAGGTGAACGGTTCACAATGCGCGAGTTCATTTTCTCCGAGGAGCCCCGAATTCTCAAGGAAGCCAGCCATCGCTCGAAGCACCCTCCAGCGTTTCCTGAGAAATAACCAGTGAGCTGTCAGTGGTGACGTCCAGTTAACGGAATCATTCATACTCTACGTCAACCATACGCGAACCGGCGCTGGCGAGAGCCCGCGCGAAGCCGCTTGGTACACGTCAACGTCAGGTTCTCGTACCCGGCGAGCCGCGGCGAAAAGTGTAAGAATAGAACCGACTGGATAGGTTCCCCTTATCCTCAGCCAGAAGAAGAGAGGGAGAGAGAGAGAGACAGCCGACGATGTACGCTGGAGTGCACGTTCAAGGGCCACCGGAGTAATCAGCAATAGTCGAAAAGAGGCCGGAACGGAAACAAAGCGGGCATTGTACCTCGACGCGGCACTCGGGACGCTTGTAGCGACTTCGACGGTTCAAGGAGCAATTATGGCTTGATGGCTCTATTGCCTCGGTGTCTATGCTCTTTCGAGTGCCGATCACGCGCGTCACTCGTGTCTTGTAGCGAGGAGAACCGTGAAAGACGCTTTGGTTTGTTCAACAAGCGGTTTTAAAAACGCTCGAGAAGTCGACGCTCGCCAGAAAATCGGCTTCCACCTCGCTCGTTCCTGTGTACCCAGCGAATCGCACGATGATTAGAACTTTCTTGAAAACAGACGATCTTTATGTTTATCCATGTGTACATTTACTTGGACGATTAACGCGTTGACTGCCGAACAATCTAAAAACATCTAAAACTTATTACCGAGTGTGTTTGTGACTGAAGTAAGTCAAGCGAGATGCAATATTAAAAAATGTGAAGCTATACCATTATTTCCAACTCGATGAAATTATTAAGAAAATAAATATGTATGCAGTCTTATCTGTGTGAACGAAATTCGGTTCAAGCAACCGTACTATGGAGAAAAAGTCTGTTCTGTTGAAGGCAGATGGAGAACCGTGTCGACCGGCGATTATTTCATAATTTTTGAAAGTCTACGGTCCATGACTAAGGACATTTGAAAAGATCCCTCAGCAGTGGGTGGTAATTTCGAACGTGCGAAGATTCACGGTATATTTATATAATTATTGAAGATGTAGGGAACAGGTTGCGCAATTGCGCGCGAGAAAGGTTAGATGTTATCGCGGCGATCGATCGTTGTTCGAGTGATTTCGATGCGTTCGGGCCGGAGACTTGAACGCGCGGCGAGCGGTATCGCCGAGGGATTTGAACGCGCGGCATTATCCAACATTTCCGATCCACTTAGAGACTCTATACTACAAATTCACAGGTGACTCGTAGTCAACCTACTAGAAACATGAAGTGGCTTTAGCAGCTAATGGGGCACTAGGAGGAAAGATTGTTCCAACTTCGATATCCCGTGTAACGCAGTCTTTCCGAGAGTTTATGTCTTATTCGAGCGGTATCTACAGAGTTCCAGGGATCAGCCATTTAGAGTATCAGCCCGACGCGACGGGGTGGGGATCCTGCAGGAAACTGAACGGCTCAATCAGTCGGGGCATGTGCCTACCGGGTCGGCCGATTACTCTCCCCCCTGCAGTGTCATAAGGACGAGGAGAGTTGAGGAAAACGAGTCACGAGAAAAAGTTGCTTGGGTGGCCGGATGGCGCAGGAATAAATGGCGCGTCGTGGCCGGTGGCTTTTAGCTAACGAGTCGCGGGGATGATCGGCGCGTACCCACACACACACACACACACACACACACACACACACATATACACAAACGAACCTCCTGGATACTGAAAATGAGTCAGCGTCGCTCGGTGGTATTTCTATCGGTTCTAATGTAGCGATACACGCGGGCCTGTTAACAACTCTTTTCTGTTGCGCGCGATCACGGCCGCCGCGTGAAACAAGATAAGGGAAAAAACGATGGGATAAATAACGGAGGCTGCTTCCACGCCGGTCATCCCGAGGGCTACAAGAATTCCTAAACGACCGGTGGTGTGTCAGTGGTGCCGGCGAAAAAGGGAGAAAGAAACGGTGGAACGCGGATGTTGCCGGAACCCCGGTCTCGACTGGCCCGTGTTACCGAGATAAGGGGCCTAACTTTGGGCATAGTTCGGTAAGTGGCGGAGATAAGCCGGACGCCATCGGGGATCACCGTGTCCCGTCGGACGGACGATGGGACACACGCGACAGTCTGTCTCCGAATAATCGGCGCGGCTTGTAATCTTAATTACCCGAAATACCGCTGAGAAATCGCGTAGGTCGCTGCATCAACCGTAGCCCCGGCCTGGCCTCTAACTCCCAAAGCGGTGAGAGCTTGTTAAGTGCGAGCCTTCGTGAGAACTTTAAGTGTCCCGCGCTATCGTCGGGAATGGGTTCGGACGCCGAAAAGGGGGATACACCTGCGTTTCGGAGGTATCGTTGTCGCCGGAGAACATCCATTGACAGGCTAGAATTAAGTCTGTTTCGATCGCCTTTTCCCAACACATGCTCGATACCGATACAAAGTCTATGTTTCGCATCTGTTCACTTTATTTCGAGCACAATAAGGCCGTCCAGATAAATATTAACTGGTTGCACACGAAATGTTCGATTTTATATTTCAAATGTTGCGAAGCATTTTGCTCGAAAAGATTTTAACATGCATTCTACTAATTAAAATCAAATCTTAATATTTTTAAAGGGAAATAACTCTGGCTTATACTCCCAGCAATTTCTCCACATTGCTACATCTTCGAGTTAACCCGTGAAATCGTGAATTTGCATAAACTTCTGCAGACTAGAAGGAGAGAAACTAAAATAGTTCGCGGAGGCGTCGAGACAATCCGGTCAGGGAGTTGAAGCATAGCTTTTGGCCGCGCCTAATTAAAATCGCGCGGCGATCGGAGCGTAAATGGAGCGGAGACTGGAAAATAGCGTGCGTTCGCACGAGCCAGTTTCTCTAATCGCGAGAAGCCCCAATTATCGCACGATTTAATTTATAGTAACACCTCGCCGATGATTTACACAGTTCGTTATGAAGTTACGCCGCGCGTAATTTATGCGCCGGGTAATTCGTTCGGCGAGCACTGTCAACACGATAGCCCCGCGGCAAGATAGTAATTAATTCCGTTCCAATCATCGTTAGACTCTCGGGCGCGACGAGAAACGACGCTTGCGAAACCGTTCCGCTCGCGAACTAATAGATAGGGGCAGCAGCAGCGCAACGTGCCGTTTGCCGATCCCGGTGTTTCGTATCGAATGCTAAAAGGCGCTATTATACCGGTCACTCCTCGGCGCGGATTAATGATTCACGCGTTTTATCCGAGAGCCGTTTATTTACATATTATTAACTCGCCCCGCCGGCTAATTAATCGTCCGGCAATCGGTGCCGTTAGGATCTCTGTCTGTTTCGCAACTCCTTCCCACACTGTCTCTCTGTCATGCGGTTTTCGTGTATGATTCAACGTGTGCTACATTTCGCATTTAATTAATATACACTCTTAGAAGGCTCGGGTCTTGTACGGGTTGTTTGCCAATTGTGGATGCAAATTAATTTGACCGGGTCTCCTGATGAAATAAGAGGTGCGAATGGATAAACTAACTGTTTCGGCTCGTAGCAGGAAAAGATTTCTCGTGGGAAAGGATTACGGATCCCGGTTCCATTAAAGTCTTTCAGGTGCGAGTACACTGGCGAGAGTCGTCAAATTGGTTTTAAATATTATAAGTAGTTCCCCTCGCAATAAATACCACAAAGTGACTCTGCTAGCGTATTCGAACCTTGTTTTATTCTAAATTAGAATTAGAATATAAGTTGCCCGTGTTACCGAACAAAGTAATTTCAACGATGCTCTTACGGGCCCGTCTCTATCGTTCGTGCTCCTATTAATTAAATTCGCGACGCGTCGTCGTCCTTAAATATCCGCTTTTAAGGGTCGAACGATCGCGCGGAGAATATATTCGCATTCTTCGGCCGAAAACAATTCCTCGGCGCGGCGTGGATTAGCCGCGAGCGGCCGATAAATACGAGAATACGTAACGAATCGGGGTGCGCGCAATCAAAGGGACGCGCGCGCACACAAGCGCGCAACGGTAGCCCTGCAGCGCGCAAGAACCGCTGCCAATAAATCTACGTGGGCGAGATCGACTCCGAGATTAAAAGTGCGCGGCTCGGGAGCGTATAAAAGCTCTCGGGGCCCCGGGAAGGGTTCTCGAAAAATTTTCGGTCGCACGAAACGCTCGCTCTCGTTTGCATTCTTCCGGAGCTCGCACTTCGCCCGGGCGCGAACCTGCTTGCTCCTTTTTCGAGCGAACGACATCCTCGTTGCACCCGGCAAAACGAACACCGAGGAAGATGGATCCTCCGATTAGATCTCCGGATCAATTACTTGGGCAAATCTTTTCGGTACTCCCGTATAATTCACTTGGACCTGTGAGGGCCTTCGCGATCACTCTTCGAACAATTTTTCTATTTTTGTCAAAGTAGAACGTTAGGCCTTTGTACCGTAGTCTGTTGAAAACCCCACATCCTAGAAATATTGGGAAATACTATAAAGAAATTTAAATAATCCAAAAAAGGCCCCGTTTCAAATATTTAATAATTACTCTAAGAAAAATTGTTAACTGTCGTTACACGAGCGGCCCTGTTCGCAAGGCGTAAACGGTGTCTGGTGCCGCTTTTGGTGACTTTAGGAAGTCCAGGGCAGCGCGGGCCCCGATGAAAGGCTGGGGGGCTGTCGGAGAAGGGGGTTGGCGAAGAAGAGGCCTCGTTACGTGGCCGGTATCCGGGCGTATACGCGTACGCTGCGATAAGATCGGGCCAATCCGAATATACGTAGCCGCGGGCACGTAACGCGAATTAAAAGGATGACTCAGGCGAGGATGGGCCCCGGTTTTCGAGGCGCAAGGATATCCTAACGAGCGGCCGATTAAACGACAAAGCGGCGCGCGGCCTGTTCTCGAACCGATAAATGCCACTCGCTGCGAAGGGGATGAAGTTGTCCGTGGCGGTTTCTGCGCGAGAGGGGCACCGGCTTCCATCATCGCCGCGCACACGACAGGTAATCCAACGTTGTATTACAATCAACGGAGCCCGCGCGCGCGCGCGAGCGCGAGTTGCGTTCTAATTGGCAGTCTCTCCCTCTCGGTTCGTTTCGTGCGGCATCGCGTGATTAGCGTGGCGAGTCGCCGCGTTTGAAACGGCGCCTCACGCGGCGACGCCGATCTACAGAACGCTGCTGCGTCGGTTTCTTGTCTTTCGCTGTCCACCTCTCTTCTCCCCTCCGATTCTCTTCCGCCGTTCGTGGTCATTCCCCGCGGTAAAGAAAAGAGACGTCCGGAATTATTGCATTTATGTTTTCAGTTTCTTATTAACAGTAATTTCAGATGCGAACGAGTTGGTGTGTAGCCTTGTGATTTGACCGGGCTTCTTGCTCTGCCCGAGAACGGGCGCCATAGGCTTTCGTATCTTTTAACGAGTATCGGACGAGAGACTTCGTTAAAATGGTATTTTTCTAGTTCGACCGCGAGTCTAACATTACTCTCGAAATGGACGTTTTAAACGGTTAATTAACTCGCGGAGGATCCGCGTTGTAAAACATTGTGCCTCTATCGTCTTTTTGCCAGATATTTATCAATTTTACAAGTCGATGCGGGATTGACTGAATATCGCACGTGTAATCTCGTCGCTCGTACGTCTGCTGTGTAGCTGTCCGTCAAAGGTAACAAAAATAATGGCGATCTCCACAGGAAATGCGCAGCCTCGAGCTGATTCCGTCTACTTAGCATCCTGCGTGCCGCTTATTCCGCTGGTATCCCGTACCGATTACAGGAACTGCCGGTCTACGTGCGATTACGTTGTTCCGTTAAACTGGGACGCATTAACTTGATTACGAAGCACCCGGGAAAATGACACACGCGGCCAGGCGGCCCCTTACGGTGCTCTGAATCGGTGTTCCTGGCTCGATCTCTTCCTTCAACTAATTACGAGCATGTAGTCCACCAGCGCATCCTTGGTCTACAATCCACCGTGGTTCCCGAAGCTGTGCGCACCGACCTTTATGTAGTTTGATGACCGTACTTATCCTTCGTCGTACAATATATTATGGGCGTAACTCTAAAGGTATAATGCCTACTCTTATAGGTTCATTTTTCGAGAACGAGTGTCGGGTTAATTGAAACCCTGAGCTTACGCAACAACCGGATTTACATGACGATAGGAAATCTATAAAGTTCAACACTTATAAACCGTGAATATTTGCAGCTCGTAAAGATCAACGAAAAGAATTATCCGCGAAGTTATTGGTAGTCGTAAATGTAAATCCACGGCCTACGTCCGCAACTAATAAATATTAAACGAATCTGCATAAGTATCGCAGTCCAATTAGTACGAGCATAACGAAATGCCGAAAACAGTAAATAGGCAATTTTAATCACGATTCCTACAGATCGAAAGATACAATCCCGAATTTTTGCACAAGTCCGAAGTACTTTACATATCCTGTGGCAGACAACATTTATTCTCGAGTCCTAAGCATTGTATGCAGCTATCGGTAAAAAGTCAATTTCCATAAACATCCGCAGCGTGCCAAGATCGAGGTCTCACGCGATAAGGTGAATGATAAACTCGACCGACTTCTTCCTCGCGGTGATTACACGGTTCCGCAAGTATCTCTTCACGGGCGACAAAAGATCCTCGAAATATTCCCTCATGAACGCCTCCCGGGGCTGGAGGAGAGTCTAAAAAGTCGTCGGTCGAGCGCGGCCGCGGTTTTTGTCGCGGCGAGTAGTACTCGCGCGAGCCTCTCGAGCGGACAGGAGCGGAGGCAGTTGTTGTCGTCGTCGACGACGATTCCTGCGAGCTCGCCGGGCTCGAGGAGAGAGCTCTCGAGAGCTCGAATTAAGTTCTCTCTGTCCCTTCCGTTCCGTTCCTCGTCTTTCCGCCTCCTCGGACGCCCGGGAACCGCTCGCTCGAGAGACGGAGGCGCGATCGCGTAATTATTACGTCGCTGGAGATACGAAGTGACGCGATGATTACCCCATCGCGAGCCTTCTTTAAGGAGCCACGATCCTCCCCGCCTATCCCCTCGACCTCTCCCCCCGTCAAGACCCGTTCCGCAATTCGCCGTTTATCCGCGCGCGATTCGCGGCGTAATTGCCGCGGTTTCGGCGAGACAATGGCGTTTCTGCCGCGAATCAACCGACGCGGCGATCGTATCGGCACACGAAACGCGTCCCCGATCCCTCCCACTACGCCCTCGCCCCTGTGATTTATCGCTTTAATAACAGTATCGAACACGGCCGCGTAGCTTATTACCGGTCATCCATCACAAGCTCGCGGGAGGACCGTTCGATTCGTTGGAAATAAATTTCAATTTTGTTCCTCGACGCCCTCCTCGGTCCCATCCCGACGCACCTTCTCGAATGACGCGTCGACGCAGGATCGATTTTACCCCTCCGACTGTCACGAGAAATTTCCGAATTTTGTCTAAATAAATATTCAACAAGTTATGCCTTCCACTTTTGATTCAACTTCCTGTGAACGCTAGGACGCGCGGATCGGTTCAACTTTGAAACTCGTCTTTTCAAAAACGAATGGATCAACCAAAAAAATGTTAGACGTTTTTAGTCGCGTATTTTTCCAAATAGGATCGCTTAATGTTCGCTTGTACGTGCTGCGATGCCGTGTGTAATCGGTAATATCGAGCAATCTGCTGTAACGAGTTTCGTGCAACATTATATCGAGCGTCTCTAGCCTGTTCTGTGCGCTTCGAACGGTTAATGCAGGAAGCACGCCGATGTTTATTTGTTCTCGCTGTCCCGACGGTTGAAGAGTTTTTAGGAGTTGTCGGTTCCATGGTTAATTGCGGCTCGGAGCGGATATTCAACGGCGTATGGGCACCAGGAGGAAAAAGAGGGCGGGGGTCGTGAGCCCTCCTCGTTGCACGGTAGAATGCGCCCGGCCGCCATTTTCGTGGCGGCGCAACAGAGGCGTAATAACTGCTGGAATTCATGGTAATGGCGATAATGCGTGCCTGTGCCGATGGGGCCCGCAGGGGCTGAAACCAGGCGGAGGACGAGCGAAGAGAGGAACGGGGGCCCGAGCAGAGGTGGGGCACCCTGCCACGTAGCGGAAACTCACGTGTGCCCCCGCGTACGTGTGAACCTCGTTCCGTCAGGGGAGAACCGACGTTCTGATTGGCCGAATTCCTTCGACCGGATGTCGAGTTCGGCCTCTGCCAGCACTTTCGTCCCGTCGCGGTTCGATTTCGTTCGAGCTGCAACAACAAACGGCTTGCCGACCCTCGCACTCGTCGAAAGCGATCGAATCGGCTGGCGATCGGCAGACCGTGGAAGCATATGCAAATTCTAACCTATAAAACGAACTTTAGTTTCCCAGTTACGGGAAACAATCCCTCGAAATTCCAATACAATTTTTCTTTTGTTCTAAAATAGAATTTAATTTCAGAATTCTAGGCCAGAAAAGTTCAAAGAAAGAAATCAACGACCAGGCGTCGTCCTTAAAGGTTAAAAACTTCGATTATAGTCGTCACCGAGTAAACTTCAAAGTGTGCGAAAAGAAATGATAATTGTAGAGGTTCCAGAAGACTCCACGGAATTCGCGTTATCGCTCGAGTATGTTAAACATCTAAGTGTTCGGAGATTTTATACGCAGGAGTCGTATAAATTTTTTCTCGTTCAAGAGGTCTCGGGAGATTGAATTTTAATTTACGATTAGATAATTAATCACTATCGAAGTACGCAGTTAGTAATTCGTCAGCGTAACTGGTTTCACGAGCTGGCAGACTTTATAGCCGACTAACCATTACTCATTAGTATCAATCTTCAAATATCTTGACAGTTTAAAGATCAACTCGGCCCACGTTACACAGTTATTCACGTCCTGTTATCGCCAGTCCGCTATTTGCTTTTAAATAAACACTTTTAACCGGATGGTTTCCCGGGGACCATTAAACCGGCCATTTTACGCAATACTCGACAATCGTGATCACGTTGCATAAGACGGCAACCCTAGCAATTTAGCTCCCATCTTCCTCCAGTCTTCTCTCCTCTTTCTTCGAGTTCTTGCTCGTCGACTCTTTCCGATTCGTCTATCAACGTTTGGTGCTTTTTGCAATCAAAGCGTTGATAGACGAATTAATAGTCTAGAATAACCACCGTATAATTCCGCCGTTCTTATAGTACCCATTAACCGTACGCTCGTCCATACTGCTTCAATTTGCACGTACTCCTCTTTGTCGTAACGTTGATGGTCTGCTGCGGATGTTAAACATTTGTAAGAAATGAAAAAATTTTCTATTTGGTCCCCCGTTTCTCGCAATGCATGGATATAATTTTTACTGGGCACACAGATCCGCAGTCCGGTAATGTGCAATGTAGTAAAAAATCTCAAAAAAGAGAATTAAAGCACGATAGTTGATCGGAGAACCAGAGGAGTGGTCGAACGCTCCGATTGGTCGAATCGTGCGTACCGGATGTGGAGGTCGGGCCGCACCGAGGGCGAGCCCTTGAATTATCTGTCTTAATTTGTCCGTCACGAGAATTAGCGCGAATCGAATGAAGGACAGGGCGAGAGGGCCGAGACAGACGGAGAGGAGGAGAGGAGTTTTACAGACACGGAGCTCGGGCCTCCCATGGTGAGGCCAGAGCCGATGACCTTCGACCTGGAGGACCGGCCACGTTGAAAGACTGTGTACGGACACACACGGGCGCGGGCGCGGGCGCGCGCGCACACCTTCGTTCGTCTCTTTTTTTTTTTGCGTATCGAGCACCGGGTCTCCGGGCGGTATCGATTATGACATCGTCAACAGGTTCGTGGTACACGACGTTAATGTACCACGCGACGAAATCCATCGTCCGGGGAATGTTATCCGGCTCTGTTCCTCCTCGAAACTATGTAGCCGCGAGATAGCGGATCGAGGATTGATCGATCGTTTGGTAGGACTCGTCTGCGACCGTCGATTTTTCGGCACGACGATGTTTGCTTTCGGGATCCGTATCTCGACGTTCTATTGGTCGTCATCGAAAGCTAATGGGGCCGTCTCGTGGGCAAGCTAATGGGGAAGCTCGCCTCGTTCGCCCCCACCCATCTAATAGCCGTCCCGGTTGGCAAACGTGGCGCGACCGTATCCACAGTTGCCTAACCATCGACCCCGAAGAGAGAGAGAGAGAGAGCATCTCGTTGTAATGAAATCGCTAACCCCTTTTTCGCGTGTAAAAAGAGAGAAGAAGCGAAGAGAGGAGGCGTACCGGAGCCGGGGCGCAGCCGGGCCCCGATAATAGGCATCATTTTCTCCAGTTGTTGTACATCGTTACATCGTGTAATAAACCGTCGCGAAAGCTCGCTCCGGCAGGCGTGGATTAGGCCGCAATCAACCGCGAGAAATTTCGAAAACACACACACGCAGGCGTGCTCGTTCGCTCGTTCGCGCGAGAAATATTTCACGAGTCATCCCGACGATTACCGGGGGCCCAGGCGCGTCTCTAACCGACGATGAAAAGTCCCACTCCTCTGGAGGATCCACTAGACCAGAAAAGCTGTTTGACGAGCAAACAGGCCGCAAACAACCGCCGGCGTATGTACAGAAGGAATCACGCGGCAACCAACGTCGCCTAACGGCTACAGTTTCTCAACCCTTCTCCCGAGATCCGCTCAAGTGCTGACAAGAATCAAGAAGATTTGTGGGACGCTGCGTCCGGCGACGAAAAGAAAATACTTTCCACAAACGCTCTTAATTCCGTTTGGACAGACGCTGATTTGTTTCCTTTGTGTAACCCGGTTTTTAGGATAACTTGAAACGTGTTTACTTTATTCAGAAGCTCGAAGCGCGGAGTTCGTCTCACTGTCTACCTCGATTAATAATAATATTACGAAAATGCTGTAATTTTCTCCTTAAATCAACAACTGCGATTAGGTAGTATTTAATAATTTCTCTTTAGACTACTATGTCATAGATGATTTTTAAATTCCTCGTTGATATATTGTACCTAGTACTGTTTTCAAGATTTCTTACAGGAAAAAGCTTTAACGACTACTCGAATAAGTTTTCTTACTCGCGATTAGGCGGGAATTACTCGGCGATTGCAGGTGACAAACGTCGGAATTGAATGCGGAGGAATCGGCCGCGTCGAAAGCAGGAAGTTACGGTAGCAAACACTTACCGAGAGTGCCGTCGAGGGAAAAGGAATGCCTGTCGTTCCTCCACGCCCACGAACACAAATCACAGGTGGTGAGTCCGTCGGTGGTGACACCCTCCTCCGGTAAATAAGGTGGTCTAGGAGGCGGCGGCACAAAGCTTCCTATCACAGCCCAAAGGGAATCGACGTCGTTACCGACGCCCGTGTAATACAGCAATTCCTCCTCGGCTACGCCGGCGAACCAGTCCATGTCGTTAACGCTGGGATCGACCGTGTTGGTGCTTGGCGTGCTCGTGCTAACCACCGTCACCTGAAACGTGCACATTTTTATTTTATAATGCCGCATTATTTCTCAAGAAGTTGGTTCAAGCACAGGTCCAAAATATCTAGACCCACCCTTATACTTTCAGCACATAACAGCAGGCTAAATTGAGATTAAATGAAGATTAAAGCAGCCACGAAGCGCAAAATATCTCAATCTCCAGCGTTCCAGAAAAGGCTGCTCGCTTTCTGCTTTCTACAGTTCGAACTTTGCAAACAGTTCCGGATAAATACGGTTAATGGAACGAGAACGGTGCCTCCCCACTGGAAGTACGCATCTGTCCTCGACAGAAGGAGATCGCGGCGAGCACGGCCGGCTGATGATCCTCTTCCGCTCATGTTTCGTGAAACGCCGGCGCAAACAGCGGCCGGGGAAAAAAGTAAAATGCGGTACCGTTCGAGTTATTTCGTTCCCCGAAGCGGCGCTTTGCGGGGAGACTGGGTTTCGTTGGCCTAACTCCTACTACAAACAGAGAGAACGCTGAGGGCGGCTGCAAACAAATCATCCACCCCCACCGCCTTGCCGTCCTTCGGTATCGTCTTCTCCTTCTTTCTCTCTCTCTCTCTCTCTCTCTCGTCATCACGGAAGTTTTACCCGCGAGATGAACCTCGATAAACAGTGACCAAGCGTTCGTGGAGCCATCGGAGGCTGAATAACTTCTTGGGTCGATGAGACGCGACCTTGACAGCGTTTCTTGTAATTGGGACACAGGGCACAATGGAACAATGACCACGCAGTTTCGAAAATATTCTCCGCGGTGCACAGGGCTGGCTATCCAGATTCGGAGTCGGATGATGCACCTGTGGAATGCTCTAGACCCCACTCAGAGAATTCTCAAGTTCTACACGGTGATTAAAATATTCTCCTCTTTTGTAACTCCTACTCTTTGTTCTCCACAAAGAATGTAAATTGTTTCGTTGCGTTCAGAAAGATATTTTAACAAGGAAGATAATTTTGTAACAATTCGATGCAACAGTTCACGAAATGCATAATATGTCGTGCGTAGTTAATTGCGCGAATTATAGGAAAGATATTTTCTCGAGGGCTCGAAGAGCTTGAATCTGGACTACGAGGAAGGGCCAGAGCCTGGAGGATTTAATAAGGTAATTGATAACCGAGCCGTATTACGAGAAGATATCGTGCGGAAAATTATAAAGTTCTACCGTTCGATTAGCGCAGCATTGTCGTGTATGGTCTCGCAAACCTCCCTGAAGCGGAAACGCTCCGGGGTGAGGCGATTTTCGGTGAATTTTTGGTATTGCGCGCCGATCGGACTGCAATTACCCCGGAGAACGACGATCGGACACGAGATCAGCCGCGCCCTGAGCTACGAATTTCACACTCGATGTCCCCTAAATTGCAGAAATGTTCGATGATTGCACCCGTTCGCGATTACAATTTGTCCTTCGCGAAAGGCGCGCGGAATAATTGATTCCGGACCCCGGCAATAAGAAAGCGACCCATGTGGGAACTTTTGCACCGGACGCTTCGATTGTCGAAGCACTATAGCTGGTACACTATGCCTCGATGTTCAGCAACTTCTGCGCTCCTTTTCGATAACGAAAACAATCGCTCGATGCCAATCTCGACGGTACAACAGGCGAGTGTTACAAAGAGAACGCGCGACGTCTCGATACGGATAAAAAATGACTCGTTCAGAGATTAAGAATCGCGCCGAAACCGTGTATTTAAATGTACATTAAACGTTAAATCACCCATGGACTGTCGAGGCGAGTTTTATGCGAGCATCAACGTGGACAATGCTGAATTCGTCGGGACTCTTGGTCGTGATCCGAGCATGAATGTAACTTTGATGACTTCCTGATTCCCACCCTTGCAGACATTCCGACGGGGCCGCGCGCAAAAATAACACATCGGCCGGTGTCTCAATTAAACGAATCGAATCGCGCGCACCGGAACGCGTCAATTTTTGCCCGGCCATTGTCATGGTTTCTCCGCAAAAAAGAAGTCACTCGTAAAGATCCCCGGGCGCAGGCACCGCATATCCTGGTGTCCCGCGAGACGGGGTGCTTTTGTGTCGAACGAAGGGGGTCCTCGACCGTGATTATGGATGGGCCTTAAGAGCCGATGGGGCCCCGCGGTCGCCGCACAATGGCACGCATTGATCGGCTTAATTACCGTGATATCGGCGTAATTAAAGCTCCGTTGTGCGCCAGGACCCTACTCTTACCCTCTCTCTTTCTCTCTCACTCTCGAAGCCGTCGATGAAACCCGTGACTGGACTCCTGGCGTCAGGACTCGATCCTCTTTCCTTCTCACTTTCTAGCTCGCTGACCAACATCATCCTCGTCTCATCTCACCCTTCTTTTTTCGTTCCCCACGGTCTCTGACCGCTCTGTCACTTCCTCGCGCGGCTGGCCAACGCTTTGTTAATAAGCCATTATCCCCGGGACGACGCGCCTTCGACGAATCACCAGGCCTTACACGCTTCGGCCCCTTTCAATCGCGAACGGATGAAAAAGCGGACGAGCCACCTGAGTCGACGGAAAAATCCCCGAGAAATTACGCGGAAAGCCTCCAGTCATCCTACCAATTTTTAGCCACAGAACCTCTCAATCCTCGAACGAGTATCACGAGTATCGATCTTTTTCTTACGCACTGCTTGCCGACCAGCAGATGAACGAACCCTCCGAAATATTTTTCTAAGAACCTCCACTGAGAATTGAGACTGTCGCACGTATATTTGCAAATATGTTCTTTAACGACAATGGCACGAAACAATTATCACCAATTTTAAATGAATTTGTTCCGCAAGCAACTGTGTCACAAGAACGTATTAGGTTGTCGCACAAGAAATGTCCGATTTTAGGATTCAATTTTAATTTAGATGAATAATTTTACTCTTAAGTATTCAGCATTGTTTCATTTTTAACGCCATGTATGCACAGTTCTGTGATCCCAAGATGAACAGTCGCGCATCGTCGGCCATTTTCACGCTAGTCTCGATTCACGTTCGCTCTGTCAGAAAATTTGCAGTGCGCAACCGGTCGATCGGTGCAATTTTCCGAGCAAATTCGAGTATCCCAGCGATACATATGCCGCGTCAGGATCGATCGTACCACGATCTCGGCCCGAAGAACAAAGAGAATCGACACCACCCAGACGCCTAACCGCAATCTCACGGCAACGGACGTCGGACCAGTTTTCCTCGAAGCGGTTCGAAGTCTACGAGTCCCATTCGGTGAGTGACGACAATTCGAAAGCACGCGGATAATTCGAAAATGACTAGGCCAGTAATCGCGGGTCGCGCGTCGAACCACGTTGAAAAGACCGGGCGAGGTTGATTGATTTGCGATTCTACGAGATCATCGTAACGAGCCGCTTCGAAAGTGGTAAACTTGCGAGCCACGACTCGCCAATCTCGTCCCGGTCCGCTCGTTACGTTCGAACGGAACGTATCGTTATAATTACGAGGCGTTGGCGTTTACGAGCGAGGGGATGATGCCTCGTACCTGTTAACTCCCGACATTCTCTTCGGCGGCTTAGTCGTTCCAGGTTAGCTCGAGCGGTCGGACCAGTTGAGAGATTCGTTAGGTCCGCGTACGATCGTCCGGAAATTATTCTTCTTAATTCCGAGTTACGCTTCTCACGGAATGCCATCCGCTGGCTAATTCGTGCGGTAACGAACGATAATAGCGATGCGATCAAAAAACGAAACAAAACGAAATTTTGCCTCTACGAATGATCGCATTCCCCGGGAGGATGATGGGGAGGACGGTAGCCAGAGAATTCGCAACAAAGACATTTCGTCCTGCAGGCCAACACTTTGATCAAAGTGTTTCGATCTACATTCCGAGCGGAGGGACGCCCTGTAGCCCTCTCGCCCACATAAAATAACGCTCGGAGGACAGGAAGTGGTCTGGTTTTCTAGGACAAAGGGCCGCGCGCGTCCGCTGGCAGAATCGGTGCGTCTTTTCCCACCGATTCTTTCCCGAAACAGTTCCCGGCCTCGAATTCCTGGCCGCCGCGCCGGCACGAATCCATCTTGGAGGATTACAGGCAGGAATTCGCGCCCTGTTTCCCCGGGACGAGCGAGCAGGAGAGCGGTGTTTCTCCTCTCCGGCCGTGTCGTTCCGTCGGGTGCCGGGCTCTCGCTGTCCATTTGCAATTCTGACACAGTTCGCGGCGCGGCTATAGAGGCGGTGTGTGTCCCCGGTCCCTGTGTATCGGTGGCCTCTCTGCGGCGACCGTGAAGGAATCTGTCCACGGTTTGAAGCAGGAAGGTGCCGCGAGTGGCGGTAGCGTTGGAATACCAAACGATTCCCGGAAACCGCTCTCTCCACCCTGGCCCGGTTCGCAGCCGCCGCCGGTCTTCCTTCTCCTCAATTTCGTCTTTCCACGTCGTTCGTGTTCCCGTCGCTCGTTTTCGTCGTCGTCTTCGTCGTTGTCGTCGTGGCCCTCCTCCTTCTTCTGGGCCTGTGTTCGTCGTCGTCGGATCGATGTAGGTCCTCCCGTGGCCACGTCCAGAGAGTTTTCGGCGCGATCCGGACCCACAAGGGGGAGAGAGGGGGCTGGGCCGTGGCCAGGTTTAAGGGGTCGTTAAGAATGGGTTCGGGGGCCAGGGCCGTATATAACGGATAATTGACAGCCGTTTCGAGGCCGCCGTTTACTTTGCATGGACATTGAATCCGCGCGGCGGCTGCGGGACGAACCGATGGACGGATGGATGGATGGACGAGATGCGAACGAGAGTGAGAGACAGAAACACACACACACACACATACAGAGAGAGAGAGAGAGCGAGACAGATATATGCTCGTTCGGTCAAACGAAATTCGGCGGGAACGCGAGGGAGAGGCACAGACCGGCTAAAGGAGATACGAGGAAGCTCGGGAACGGTTAAGGGAGGCGCGGTGAAAAGGCAAATGCTCGACGGACCGGCCTCGTAAATTCTTCAATTCCGATGCTCGGAAAGGCATGAACGCGACGCTGACATGCCCATTGCACTGCCTCCACCCTTCCTCCGCGTACAGCAAGGCCGCGAGCACCGATTCGGCTTAATTGCTGGCCGCTGGAAAAACGGACTTCGAACCGACGCGGCAGCTACCCGTCTTGTGCGGGCATCGATGTCCCCAGCTTTACTCTCGGTAAGAGCCTTTGGAGAAAGAGTCGGTTTAGGCAAGTTCGACATAAGAGTCGGCTTAGACAGGACATATGTATCTGCTGGTACATATTGCAACAAGTTCCCAGTAAAAAACTTTTATATCAAAGTAACTTTTATTCGCTAACGCTGTGCTTTATGATAAGAACAATACAAATTCCTACCATATATCCTCGCATCGTCAAGCACTTAATCCTGAAGGCAACGTCGAAGGGAAAAACAACGGTCCCAGAAGAACAGACAATAATTCCCAGCGAATGTCCATCGATCGGCAGTAGTCCATTAAAAACCAGGGGGTGATTCCGAAGAGCGTTAATTACGATCCAGAGGAAGGCGCCTCTCGATTCCAAGATTGCAGCCGACAGAGTAGTCGGTGCCGCACGGATGTTGACGGAAGACTCGGAACGAGCGTTCCCAAGATAAATTGATTCGTGAAGGGTTAAGGAGCGTGCCTTAGGTAAGCCGCGATCAAAGTCGCAGGGAATCAGCCGTACATTTGTTTTCGATTAAGCAGCTTCACGGTCGAACACGTCAGGTACGAGAGCCGAGTCCGAGTACGAGTGCCGGGACCGAGGCCGAGAAAGAATTTCTCCGCGGCGAGGATTGCCTGCGCGGTTGGCAACTCGGCGAGAAACGCGACGAGGGGGTGAAAAAACGACCCGGTCGAGAGACTCCGTACGAAAGACTTCATCAGCTCTCTCTCGAGCTTAATGCGAGGGAGTCGCGCGGCGCTACATGCATCAAGGCACGCGTGGGGTCTCGCCGTCGCGAGCAGCGGGGGTTCGTAATTTGCAACGTAATTTGAAGAGAGAACTTGGTACTTTCACGGGGCATCCCGGCCGCTCTACTCGCGATATTCCTTCTAACTGTACGCCGGTTATTTATGTCGTGCGAGTTTCTTACGAGGAACGACGTCTCCGCCGTTTCGTAGTTCCCTCTTTCATTTTGCGATATTGTAAGTACCGTTGCGCAATCGCCGAGCCACCCTTGATTAATCGTCCTCTCGCGACACCTGCCGCACTTCTCCATTTTTCGACTACGAGCTTTACGATGTCTTAATACTCGCCTGGCAATTTGCTAGCATTTTTAACCCTTCACAAGGGTTATCAATATTAAATGGGTAAAATCCATAAGGATTAATGTAACGAGTATTTGCCCTTATGAATTTTCTATAAATTTTTCGATTGACAAAACTGCTGTCGGACCCTGGAGAACCGGTTTTCCACTACCTCTGAACAAAATCGCTTTACACCTGACGAAATATGTACCTGTTAGTAAAATCAGAATATTATACCTGCACTTGGAATTTGCGCAAGAATCTCTACATGGGAAACAACGTTAAGAAAACGGGTACCCGAAGGGGGCGATAAAGAACCGTTAAAGGAAATACAGAAATTGGTGTCCAGTTGAGGGGACATAATTTATCGAATGATTTTCCGGAAAGAAAGGTGGGGAAGTGATCAAGGACCCAACAAGGTTGCATAAGAGCAGGCGAAGCGAGGCGCCCGGGGAAAGAGGAACGGTAAATAAATTCCGAGACGCCGCAGGACATTTCCACTTGTCCTGGTGGCACGGCGTGGCCGGTCGAAGACAAAGAAAAAACGAGATGGAAAATAAACGAGCGTGAACGAAGCGACACGCGATCCAGCAGAAATATGCATTTCACCGCGGCGAGTCCCGTGGGCTCTCGACAATATGTTAGCAAGATTGGTATCAGCCGGGAGCGATGGAGCCGATTCCGCGAAAGAAGGTTGCCCGGAGTCGAGAGCGAAGTGACTTGTCAAAAGATCCCGGGAGACGGTCCCCGGAGGAGGGCCAGGTAATCGATCGCGTGGCTCCGGGCAAGGATTTTTCGGGCCCCCGGTGTACATAATATACCTGCGCCTTTTTCCGTCCGTTTGTATTTGTCGCCTGCTACGCTCAATCTTCCTTTCTCTAGCGGCTCGGAGTCGACTTGTCAGCTCGTTTGGCTTACACCGGCTTTGGGGACCACAGATAAAAATCCAGTGGCGGCTTAGCCCCATAATGGCACCGGCGCGAAACTCGTCGATGGTCCGGCACGATGTCATAATATTGTGCGCATTGTGCGCGATCAGTCTTGAAACGACCAAACCCTTTCCTCGACTTTCCGTGTGTCAGAACCACAAAAGACTTTATACATTTGTCACAAAAATTACTAGGTATATTTTGAATCGGTAAAAACAAAAGAAAGGAAATAAAATTCCATTTCACTAGACTTTGTTGCAATTCAGGAAATTCTTCTCTGCTGTTCTTGCTGCCGTAGTTTTTGCACATAATTACGCTGATTGAGATTCAACGTCGAATCTCGTCTCATAGATTGTGGATTTTCTACACATATATATAGCTCGTCCATTAAGGTTTCTTACCGGACTTTATTGTCTTTCGTGTAATTGTTTTTGCCCAGGCCGCACGATGGTGGTAATTAACTTGGTTTTGCGAGTCTTCCTGGAATGAACTCATCTCCGCCGTTGTCAATTTTACGATCGGCTAATGTGGTTACCGCATTCCACAATTTCAAGTAGTGTCAGGCCGTATCTGCCGTAAGGATTACCAGCGCCGGTTAATTAAATATTCGAGCTAGCTGGATACTGAACATGGCAGAACTCGGTTTCGACAAACTGTAATGACCAGTATTGCTGTCGTTAAAGGCGAAACGCGTGTCGCAAAGACGACGACAGAACGAGGCGGATAGCTGTCGAAATGTAAAAAGACCCCGCCATGTTATTAACATCGTAAACTATCTCTGGATAGATTCATTAATTCACGGCAGACGGCGGCGCTCGGATTTGCTTCTAAACGATCCTTCCTCTCGATAAACCGATAAAGTTTTACAGCCCCGTGGACAAACGAGAGGAGCCGGAATCGAATGAAATTCGATCGACCTAAGTGATCGTTCGGTAAATCAGCGCTAAAACTGTCGTACGTTCTGTTTAACGTCGCGATTTGCAAGTCTTTAAAAAAGTCGTGCGTGCTTGAAACGCATAAAGGTGGCAGCAGCCACGGTCCGGCCAATAAAAAGAAAACCCGATTTCGGCATAAACGAAATGGACATTTTCATTACGTATCGTTACGCGATTACGCCGAGAGCCCTGTTAATTAACAATCGCGTAACGAGTCGGCTAACTTTTATTGTTTCACGGGGAGGTGAAAGAGAGGAGGAAAAGAAGAGATGCCGGACGAACGGAGGAGGAGATGCTATCGGGCTTCTGGGAAAAGAGGCGACGATCGATCGATTTTTATAGCGGGCGCGCGGCGATTCTTCATTAACAAACACACCGGCGTGTTTCGCGAAAGAACGTTAATTGCTTCGAAGGAAAAAAGAAATACGGATTCCCTGCGCGTCGAACAACCAACGAACCAGCCTCCTTCCGGCTGGTCGGCGCGCGTCGCGTCGCGTCGCGTCGTCGATACCTCGCCAAACGCGTTAATAAATTTCCCCGTAACGAGTTCGACCGCTTTATCAACGTTCACGAAAAGACAGGAAATTATTAATTTCGTGGAATCGCTGATGGTCACAAAATTCGCCGATCCGATCCAAGCATCATCGTCGACGGGACGAGACTCGCACAATGGATAAGTCGCGTTCTATTGGAGTTATAGACGACCAGTCAGTAAATCGTACGACGATACAAGCGTATACAGTGTAATTAATATGCTAATATGAGATCGTCTTCGAAACTTCATCTTAAAGAGGAAATTAAATATTTTATCGCGTAATTAGAACCCTTGTGCGCGCTCGGCGAGGACTAAAAAGCCGGCGTATGTATCATAGACTTTTTTCACGAGAATTACTTAGTTTCACGACATCGTTAATCAACTATGCGGTTACGCTTAATGCGAACAGGAAGAACGAATTTTAACTCTGCGGACAAAATTATCAATATATTACCGTGTGATCGGTACCCTCGCGGCTGTTACAGAATTTATGCTCGTAATATACTATAATATCCTCGCTGAAACTACACGCATCACGAAAATACAAGAACAAAAGACTCCCGGGTTAACATCTTAACAGCTTTCGAAGTCCATTTTTTTCGATCTTCTACGAACCTGCACGTCGAGGATCCTCGCGATTAATATCCGCAGAGTTAAGTGATCCTGTGAACTAACCGACGCATGGCGATCGAACTCTCCGTTCCCATTGCATCGCATGGTTGAAACGCGACTACGAAACGATCGAAGGAGAAGGCTGGAAGGGGGTCGTCGAGCGAAATAGGAAGAAGCTGACGACGAAGCGGACGAAGAAGAATAGGAGCGAGGAAAGGATGAGTGCAGCGTATAGTAAGCTCCGCGACTACTTTGTCCGTCTGTATACGTTGAATCATCCGGTCGGTTTCCTTTCACGAGCCGATGGCAGCCGTTCCCGCATCAAAGCCTGTGGTCTCCTCCGAGCAGGCATAATGACTCAATCCGCGATCCACCTTGCCCCCACCCACTCCGCCCAACCACGGGAAAGAGATCCTCCGCTTCTCTCCTCCCGGTTTCTTTCTCCCTCTGCTTCTGACGCCCTCCTCTCCCCTCGTTTCTGCCAGGATATTATACGTACAAGGTCCATCCGAAGCCTGGAGACCCGAAACCTGCGGTTTCTCTCGTCACCGTCCACTTCTCGACGCTATGGCCTCTCTCCACGACATCCGCTGTCTTTAATCATCCTTCGCCGGGCTCTCACGCGTCTATCGATTTGTTCCTCGCTTTCGGATTTTTAGCGGTCCTGATCACAGAGGAGCCGGTCTTTATTTGGTTGGAGATCGTTCGACCAAAATTCTCTGGATCTCTTCATTCGCAGTTATTGGAAACTCGAAGGTACGGTGCCAGCCACGAGTAGGTACCACGAGAAAGTTATCTTTTAATTTTTATCCTCGATAGAAAATACTGCAGAAATCTTCCGGAGACCGTTAATGCTAAATCCTCCTTCCGTGACTTTGAATCATCGAATCTCGAGGCTTTCGACGCCCCGAGCCGCTCGAATTTTTCATCGCAGCTTTCACCGAACCCATCTTCGTCTCCTGGTCAGGATGAACGTTACATGTCCAGCGATTCGTGAGCGGCGCTAACTTCTGGCCGGTTCGCGTGACGCGCCGCTGTTTGTAACGCCCGGCGACCCCTCCCGTGATTATACCCTGCGAATCGGAACCCGCTATGACGAGAGAACACGTCGACGAGACGCGGACGTTCCCGAAGGACCGAAACGAACCGGACGGGGGCCCCGCGTAAGGTCGGTGGCTGATTGCCAACCGGAGCCGTATCATCCGGTTGAGCCGAGGAGAAAATCTGAGATTGCAGGGTGCGAGTGGTAAAGCTTGCATTTACGCGCCGGCTAAACGCGCCCATTCCGCGTCCGTTTCGTTCTCCTCGAATTTAAACTGAACCGGCCGTAATTCAGCGGAATCCGGGACGCGGAGAAACATGAATTTTCATGGCAAGAAAATGTCCCTCTCGATGGACGATCGTGAAAATCCGTTTAAAACGCTATAGGAGTTAGGTAGAATGCGAACCTGCTGGATATAAAACGACTTAACGAGTTGGTAGTACGTATCTCGGGGATCGGCGAACTACAAGCGGTCTCCGCGAACGCGAGATTCGGGAACGTCGCGGAAGCGATTAGGCGGCCGGTTACGCACTCATGGGAAATTCTGTCGGAATGCGGTGTCCGTCGCGCGCGAGAGTCCAGCCATTCCGTATTTTTAACGGCGGATCCATAGATTAGATGATACAAAGCGCGCCGTCGAGTGGAAGCTTGTACGTATCACGCGGAGCTTCGGCCCGACAATTTATTGCTAGGAAACGCAATGATCCAGCGACCCGTGGTGAGGAATCCGAGTAGCGATTACCATACGGCACCATACGCCGGTTATTCACGCGGTGGACCCGTAGGATCGGCACCGTGCGCGACGACCGTATAACCGTGAAATAAGAACCCTCCACCCAGCTATCAAAGTAAATGCTCGATGTCTCGCGGACGGAGCCGGACACGCTTCTCGTAAGACAGGAAACTAATGCGCCTATGAATTCCCCGGGATGGACCTGAATCGAACCCCGCGGAAGCCTACGCCGACTCTGTGTGTTTTCCATGTTTTCAGGAAGCCTTGGCTACGGGTTCAAAGGGTCACTGTAAATCACTCTTAATTGCGGAAGAGACGTGTACGCGGTCCCACCTGGGCGCCCCTCGCGACTTTCCGTCTTCGGCAACTTCGTTTTCGACCAAGTTCGATCTCCTCCTTGGTATTCGCATTTTTTCGGACACTTTTCCGAATTATTCTGACATCCTGTCTTCCGATTTATTTGTGAAAACCGAAAATTTATCGGTTGAAAAAGTCCGATCACGTTGTTTATGTGGTCCTATAAACGCTTCAGCTATCTGGAATGTCTCCGGTACTGGTGACTCCGTGCAAAACACGTTCTAAGCGTATCTACGAACCCCACCTCGAAGTTCATCATTTTCACTCGTCTAACGGTTCGTCTAGGAACATAAAGGTAACTAGGCACATGAGATCCAATACCATCGAGAAGGATCAAGCCTAGTCTAAATCAAGCTAAATCTGGGCTATTGTGCTAGAATTTTCAAGTAGCAGGATGAAAATTTCTGGAGCCGAAGGACAAACAGACGCACTTGACAAGACCTGCAAAGACTTTTGTCCTGTATCTCGGAACGAGTGCAGGTCAGCATCTCGATCAGAGAGATCCGCGAGTACAGGAAGCGCCATTACGATGCACATCAGCAAAAAACACGACCGGCACGTTCCACTGGGATCGTGATAGCGTGCTCACGTGTCCCCCCGATACCCGGCCATCTGAAATAACATTCCCGCTCGGCCCGCGAGTTCATCATTCTCCCTCCGAACGGCCGCAGCGTTAGCCTAACGATCTCTTAGGAGGCCCGAAGAATCGGGACATTCAGCGGCCACAATGACCGCTTAATTGAGCGTAAGATATCGAGGTATCGTTCAGGTGCGGTTTCGCCGGTCGAGTCCCCCGTCGATAAAGATTCTGTGCTCGAACGTTGACAGTGGAACAGCACCGAAATGATTCGGCACTTCTGTCACAAGGGAAGGGAGGGGGGTAGGGGGAAGAGAATGTGGTTTCGAACCGGTCCACGCGCCACCTTTTCGGTCCGCGTGGTCTGTACCGGGTGTTCCAGTTGGGTTCATTAGCAGAATAAATTTCCGTCGACACTGTACCGTCCCGATGATACGGTCGTCGAAAGGATCCGATGGCTTCGACAGGTTGTCTAGTCGTGCTGAACGGTACACCGTCCGAACGGCGTCCGAGGTGCGAACGCTTAGATAAGAAACACGTCCTCGGCGGCGCTTGCACGAGATACTCGAGTCTTTGGGCCTGTAATACTAATAAAATCGCACCGGTAATGATAACATCGTTGGAAGATCGGGTACACAACAAGTTCTCCGATGCAGGATCAGCGATAGAACACCTTTCCTTGGAAGCAGACGGTTACCTAATCTGAACCGTCGGCTCGTAGCGGAGGAATTCGAACGATTAAAAAGAGCAACAGGATCGACCCGAAAACCTTTATCCGAAAGGATCACCGGGTTACGCAATTCGGTTATTAATTGTCCGCGAGGATCCTCGAGGCGACCGTCGACCCTGATAAATCGGCCGACAGCGGAGGAGATGGATCAATTACCGCGAAAGCATTCGCATGGAAGCCGAGCGGCGGCGGCGGCGGACGACATCTGTATTCCGTTCGCAGGGGCTGCTATATAATAATGGATCGAAGCATTATTATGATTTCAATGGCGTGGCCCACCGATGCGAATCTAGATCGTGCAGCGGCCACCGGTATCTGGGCCACCGATCTTGCCACGGTGATTGATTCTTCGGTATTCATGCGGATCGGCGGGCCGCGATATCATCGTCGTCATCGTGGAACCGCGCCGGGCCGAGCCGAGCCGAGCCGCGCCGCGCTGGCAAGAAAGACACGCCGCGCCGATTCGAGATACGTGGACCAACCAACGCGCAGAAAACCGTGTCCACTACTTCCGATCGACGCGATTGTTCGAACGCTACCGATTTTCACCCTTGCTTCTCAAATCGCAACGGTCAATTTTCTTCTAATTATTACGGATCAATTTCGTCACCGATATGTTGTATAGATGATTAACGACTTTTGACCGAGTTGGAAATAATACATCAGTCTCTATAAATATTCAGTCTCTCTATAAATAAGAAAACAGTATCTTTCGTCGGATCGAGTCTCGTTTCACTTATACGTCAGAGGGTTAAGATTGTTTCCATGCAGCATAATCTCTGAGAAACCTAAGGCATGCGGCGGAGGTGAATACCCTCGTATCATTTATTACGATATACAGTCTGGAGAGGGCAATAAATATCTGCATCCGAAAAGCATGACACTTTGATTGAGTACATGCGATTTCAGAGATTATACGTCTTAGGAAACGGCTTTGAATCATGGCAGTTTGGCTGTATGCACTTCCGAATGCGTTTCAGAGTTCATCAAAGGATCGTCGATATTCGGCAAAATCGAGACACAATGTTACTCGAAGACGTCGTTTTTATTTTTAAGACTGCCTAGAGGAATATGGAACTAATTCATCCTTTTTCAGTGCACGAATAAATGAATAATTTCAGTTCGCGAAACCTGTCTTTTAAATAAATATTTCACCCCATATTTTTATTCTATTATAATTATTGCTTAAGCGGCCGTCGTTACTCCGTTTCTCCCCCGTAGCTAGGCCATTGTTTCGCGTGACATTAAACTGAAAGCGAGCCCTAGCCTGTGCCCGGCTTTCGAGTCTCCTTGACGGCGTGACTGGCGAAGCGAAACGTAATTTTTCAGAGTCCCTCCCCTGCGACGCGGTCGGCGTCGTTTGCGGGGCCCGAACAGAGGAATTGATCGGTGAAATATGGGCCTGCCGGTTCCCCCACGCTGCGCCTCCTGCCGTCTTAATCAAGATTTCGGCCCGGCGAAATTATCGCTACCGAAACAATAACGCGCCGAGGCCCCGGGGACGTTGATGTATGATCTCCCATCCGGTATCACGGTCCGCAAGCTGCGAAACGATTACGCGATCGGTCCGCGATCGGTCCGCGAACGGCGACAACGTTCTGTAATAACGTATCGATGACGCGACGATAACTCTGTCGACGGCCGGGATCGCTACCGTGTCTCTCCTATCGAGATCGCTCGTGTCGCTTCGATCGTAATTTGTTTGCCGCGCGCTGATAGGCCTCGGCCGCTTACGTAACACGTAATAACGATATGCCCGCGACGCGGTTAACTGTCGCGGCCGACGCTTGTTAGAGAGCGCATACTTTGCTTTACGACGCCGGCGAAACGAGAGCAAGTGAAACTTCAACGCTCTCTGCGGTGGCCGCTCGCGAAAATAGCCTACAAACGACACACCGGGCAAACTTGATCAATTGGAGAACTTGATCTGGGGGAATCGGAGTCTTGATCTTGGATCGGAGAGAAAGGATCTCGGAGATTTGCTGTTTCACTTGGCCCTTGAACATGTGCAAGCAACCCAATGAGTGGAACTGAAATTTTGTAAAATTTCTAACCTTTCTATTTAAGTAAAACCTTACTTGGTTCCAAAACTATACTAAATAATACGAGGGTTTGTAAATGCACGTTTCTGCCACGAAGTGGCGCTGAGTATCTGGTAGCTAACGTCCAGAATGGTTCGGAGTGCAAAGGATTAATTAACAACGGAACTCTTTCGACTGCTACGCTCCAGTTTTGGGAGAGATAGCGAGACGTAGCTCTTCCCCGCGAACACAAGAAAACTCCGGTTTCGCGAAATATGAAACAGGAAGTCGTTCGGCGAGTCTCGAACGGACGGAGTTCTTCGAAGTCACCACCCAAACAAAAAGGAAAGAGAAGAGGGAAGCAGCGGCTCGAGAGCGACCGATAAGAATCGATGCCATCGCAGAGGGCCGGTGAAACCGGGGACGCTTAAAAGGCGTCGTTATTCAAAGTACCTCGTTCAAATTAAAAAATTGCATCGATGCCCCGTAAAGAGCGGGACCGAGCATCGGACACGCGCGTCGCGTTTGGCAAACGAGTCGCCGAGTGATCGGCTTTCTCTCTCCCGGCGGATGCAAAGTTCGTCGACTTGTCGCGCGGCGAGGAACGAGAGAAAGAGGAAGAGAGAGAGAGAGAGAGAGAGAGAGAGAGAGAGAGAGAGAGAGATCGAGTGATCGGTCCCGGGCGTCGATAACGGGCGTTAATTGCGATTAAACGAACTGGATCGGTTCGTTCGCGGGCCCTCCGCGGGACCCGTAGGAAATATAATTAACCCGACCGGCGGACCGTATATGCGTGTGTCTGCGTGTACGCCGAGCGATCAGTTAAAAGCGAGAGACGGCCGCATTAAGCGGTAAGCAGCGTGATCAGGGGGCCACGAAACGCAAATCGACGAGCGATGATAATCGCGCGAATAAGACGTCGGGATGCTGGCCCGATCGGCCGTCCGCGTTTCGTCTCCCCCTTGAACGCCGTCAGGGAAGAGAGCCGAGAGAGAAATAGCGAGCGAGAAATAAAGAGAGAGAGAGAGAGAGGGAGAGGTAGAGGTAGAGGCTGGGAGGAGACGCGCAAGACCAGCCGAAAGGCTTCGGACGAGGAACGGTGTGTGACAGCGTGTAATCTCGCCTCGGCTTCGAGCCTCGCCGAAATAACAGGTTCCTCTTTCCCTCGTTCACCGCGATCTCCGCTTCCCCTGGGCCCTCTTCGAGCATCGTTTTCCCTCTCTGTTCCGTAGACGACGACCTCTTCTCCTCGAGCCGCGTTGCGACCGTGCTCTTATCCTCTCGCGCAAAGTTACGATTCCGTGTCGGGAACGTTATTAAGCCAACACCGACGACGTCGTGGTCGTCGTCTTCGTCGTGGTTGTCCTCGTCGTCGATGAACCGCGGCCGGTCCCGGATCATCGTCGGGCTGAATTCAGAACCGGATTCTTAATGTTCGCCTCCCGTGCGCCGTCGCCGCGTCCTAACTCAGAAACCACTGGCGGATACCCTAACGCGGTGATCGCGACGCGATACGATCCCCCGGTAACGAGTTTATAAAAGTGCACCGTCGATCGTAACGCTCGCGATTCCGGCAGGCGAGTCCCCCGATGACTTTGCCAGCTCTTATCTGAGACCGTTCCGCGATCAAAGCTGTCTCGAGACGTTTACAATGTAATGGAGATGCTGGGGATACCGGCTTCGGGTGCTGTTCCCGCTACGCATGAACAGATCGCGCCCGAGAGATTGTAATTAGTTCGACGGAAGGGGAGATTGAAAATTTGTTACGGGGAATAAGAGGCTTCGAAGAGGTAAAAGGGAGCTGGTCGGTGTTGGTGAATTTTATAGAGGATTAATTGATTCGCGTCTATTTCGTTCCAGACTGTGTTCTAGGGAATTGCGATTTTTCATTCAGAATACCGTCGAAGTGGTAATCCGGATGGTAGAGTCGGTTTCTATAGTTCTATAGTTTCTATAGTTTCTGTTGCTTCGCGTGATCTCCCGGTCACGCGATATTCAGGAGAAAACGAGGAAAGTTTTGTGAAAACGAGTACAGTCTTCTGGGTGAGGACCTTGTGTTGGAGAGAAGTAGACGAAGGCGCTCATAGCGTGGCAAATTCGAAGTATCGGTAATTCTAATTGGTAACCCGGAGATACGACTAATTGACAAGCAGCCTTAAGCGAGTTAACAATGAACCACAATTTACCGGTCACAGGTATTGATTAGCTCCGCAGCTAATCGAGAAAGTCACGCTCGACGTCCAATCAGTCGAGCAGAACTTGTGTATAATTAGCATCGAATAGTTAATCTTCTGGCAGCGTTGTGTCGCGGGAATGTTGAGCTATTTGTGATCGATGCTAAACATGTTTGTGTACTATATAAATAGAAAATACAGAAAAAAGAGGGAATATATTCATAAAGAACTGAAGATTTGTCGTTGCCAAATTCCTGCGCGATTTAAAAAAATATTTTGTCTTTATTGCGAACTGTGAAGAAAAATATTAAAAAAATGCCAACAGCACGCGGTGTTCCCAGGCGGTCACCCATCCAAGTACTGACCACGCTCAACGCTGTTTAACTTCGATGATCGGACGAGAATCGGTTTATTGCAACGTGATATGGCCGTTGGCGAAAACAGAATAGTTCACAGTGAAAGAAATTCGATATGACGTCAATTTTGAAAAAGAAATGTCGAAATGCGTACATGATATTTTAAGTTCCATAGTCCCAGAGTAGTCCTCTGGTTTACGACGTCGTATCAAGCCCAATTTTCTACAAAACACACAACTCGAATTTCAACGATCCAATCGATCGAAACTCCCAGCAGGGATTAGCGGTTCTCGAGCGCGCAGACCGGTGATTTCGATCTGTCGTTACGATTCCGTTGGTCGGCGTGGTCGGTATCACGCGCGGAAAATAAGATGTTCGTGAATAGGGTTTCGGTCTATTCGATCCGCTCGAGCGACTATTATCGTTTGTCGGCTCGCGTTCTCCCGACATTGATTACGGTATACCGGCGACTTAATGCGGCTGTCTCCCGCGTTTCAGCGACCGTAGGAAATGCACGTGCCCCGGCGTGCAACAACGCTACGTACGGGGCCTTGTGCAGTTGCTACTCGCGAAAGTGGGTAAGAACGAGATAATGGGCCCTTTGATTTCTGCTGTGCCGCGTACACCAGCCCCCACCTCGATCGTGTTACGATGCGCGACAAAAAACGAGTCCAAGAGTGTAATTAAACCCGGCAGACAGCTAGACCCGGGGAATATTAATTAAAGGATGCGCTCCGTCTCGGAGAACCGGACAATGAGGAATGCGAATGGCCTTCAGCTAACGAAGAAATGTGATTCGAGTGTGCAGGACGACTCACGGACGACCAGTTGATTGCGGATCTTCATTAGCCACCACTGAAATCTCCTTTTTCCTCCCAATTACTTTCAAATATTCCGCCTCGTTCCGTTTTTGCCGATCCAAAACGTTTCCTAGATTCGAAGCGCTGCACTCGAGTGTCTGTTTACGCGGCTCGGCCATCGCAAATTGATAAGTTAATGTCTTGTCCAATCTTCTTCGATAAAACCATGCTAAACTCTCTTGTGAATCTAAGTTTCAATCTCATCTGGGACTTCTCCTGTTTCGAAGTGGTTTTTTACTTTAATAATGTCCTAACAATCTCCTAAAATTTCTTCGTAGACATTTCTGAAAATGATTACTCCGTTCGGATAAGAAGAATTCCAAAACGATCTTGTCGATGGCCCTTCAGAGCAGTTCCCAAGCGACACAAGGTGAATTTAGCCGTAACTTTGCGATTATCATCACCGCGGCATCGCAGGCATCTCTCCTGGACCGCGATTCATCGTCAGAAATCTGACAGACAGCCGGTATCCTCTGATGCTAAACGGGAGGGACGGCGCAGCGATCGCCAACGTCCAAGATCCCCGACAGATTATGCGATTTAGCACGTGAGCGACGTTCATGGAACGAAACTCGTCCGCGACCTCCTCATCTGCTCCCACCCTCCGGCAGTTCATTTGCTTAAGAAGTTCGTCTGTTTCCTCGACACGAAAACGTTCCATTTGGACAGGAAATTCGTAGATTCCACGGAAACGATCGAGATAGGGAACACACTAGGAACGTGTACCCGGATATGCAGATCGAGACGCATATTTTTCATACTTCGTTTCTCGCCAATAAAGGACTCGGAATCCTGGTTTCCCCTATTTCCGGTACCGCCACGTTCTCCACTCTGCTCGACTTGTTCCGAGATTTTTTCATGCTTGAAGTCGATATAGCTCGTTGGCGATTAATCAATGCCTCGCGTCGTCACAATGAGAGACCGTGAAACTGAGAACGTCTCGGTGTGGTTCTGTAAATTTCCACTATCTCTTAACCTGTGACTTTAATATCGCAGCTGTTCGTTGATTATTTTAGAATATTTGAATGTAAGGAATTAAAGATTGGTACAATGAAACATTTAATACCGTTTTAATTGGGAACCGATTTCTCGCGACCGTTTTAATTTCTCCTTAATTCGGATCTCTGTAAATTGGCCAATTTCCATAATTATAATCGAGCCGAATTCACGAACGCAACGCTCGAAAGTTTGAGCGCGCGTAATGGCTGTAGGCGGCCGGATCGATCGTTAATTAAAATTTCAACGCCGGCACTCGATCGCCACACCTGATTTGTCGGATCTGCCCGTATAATTCGTCCCCGAGGAACGATCAGGCGCATCGAATCATTTGTAAACGATCAGCCGTGACACGGGGCCGCCATTACGCGGCCCATTAACAGAAACATCAAGAGAGAAATACACGGCTGACAGAGACTCGGACGACCAAGAATGTTGTTATCCGTCGCATAATGGCGTTCCTAATCTTTATTGGCTCGGGAACACGTCTCGCGGCCCATTAATATCGGAGTCGCGTGTATTTCATGACATTTCGACAAGTGTAGCAGAGCCCGCGGCCGCGCGTTTTTGATCCTCGGCTGCTGTTAAATCGAGCCTAACTGCCGCGTTTCGTCGACATTGTTTCCGGCAAGGTCGACGGCTACCTGTTTCCACGGCGTTAACCCGGCACCGCCATCTTTAACGACCGCACGCCGCAGTTTCTGCGGACGCCGCGATATCTCATATTCGAGCTGATCTTTCGGAGATACTGCACACCGTGTGCTCGGCTTCGAGTGCCTCGTACGCAATAAATTCTTCTTTTTCCCCGGCTACATATTCGCGTTCGATCAAGATTAGACCGGGCAACAAGCCACTCGGAGAAACGATTCGACTTAATAACTGTCCGATCGTGAAACGACGCCTAAAAGATGACGGCGTTTAACGGAAACGTATTTCGTCGGCCGCCGTCGGTGAAAGTGGACCGTGGTCGTTTCGATACAGCGAACAGACACCGGAAACGCGTAGATATCGCGGGAAAAAGCAATTTCTCTGCAATTTTTTCTCGCATTACGAAATCTTGCATTACCGAACGTTTGATCTCGTTGCGCGTTCCATTGGGTCACTGGAAATTACATTGCAGATTGTTCCTGAGATTGTTAGAAATTTAAAACTCGGTCGATCGAATGCGGCGATAAAGTTGATTGATACTCAAAATATCACGTACAGCACTTTTATACGAACCAATTAATGATACACCTCGGCTACAGCGCCTGTTATCCGAACGACCTCGACGTGTTCGTACAGACACGGGAATCTCCTCTTACTACAAAACCGAGCTTGTCTGGTAGTAGATTGTCCCCGCTGCTCGGACAGGAAGAATCCACGCGGGCACCGAGTGTTGTACAGTGTCGGTAAGAAATATTGATGATGGACTCCCCGGAGACCGAGGACATCTATTAGTCAAAGTGGACGCACTGTCAAATCTCTATGAACCGATCGTTTCCTCCATTTCCCTTACATCGATTCACGATGAAATGTGAAGATCTCTATCAACGCTACACAGGGGACACACCCATGGAATATTATTTCTAATCAAAATGGAGAGCCGTCGAAGAGTGACGTGGGAAGAAGTGCCTGTCGTGGGACAACTTTCATCAAAGTAAATACTTAATATCACATTTGGAAAAAGTGATTTTTCTCCGCAACATTCTTTTTTTCCTTGTACATTTTTATGGTGCCTGAGAGGACATCCTCGGGTAGGCCTCACCCACATAATTCCGCTCCGAAGAATCAACAAGTAATTTTGATTAATTTCTATGATACCAGGATGGCCGAAAAATGAAACGAAACCCTACAGCAGCTCTGAATAAATTGCTTAAAATTTTTTTAATTAGTGTAACGACTGCTTCCAGAATTATTGTTTAAAAGAAAATTATTGAGCATCTTTTATGTGCTGCTCGAACCAGATTTCCATCTGGTCCGCTTTCGGATCTAGTTCTAGCTGTTACAAAATCCCATAGGAGCTAATAAAACATCGTAGCCCGAGTCCTAGGTGGTGCAAGAAAGGTAGGAAAGTGGTGAGCCGAATTTCCAGCGGAAAGGGGCTTGGCATAGTCTCGAGGAGGATCGGAGAACATCGGTGGGACGGGTAAAGGGTTCGGTACCTGGCAGGGGGTGCCGAGGCGGTGGCAGGAGGTGGGGTTGGGGCCGAGGAATAAGAAAAGGCGAAGGGAGCGGGATGAGAAAAGAAATGCCACATAAATAGATGAGCTGTCGGAGCGGCGGGATTACGTATGACGGGACACGAGGACGGTGGAGGCGAGATGATATCTGGTTCGGGTAGGCACGGTGATAAATCTGTGGGCCTCTGTCAGGTGGAGGCGCGCAGGCAAAGAGCGTACGAAACGGACCGGCGGCGATCAGCTTCCTACCGCGCGCGCCTCCTTTGTCTCGTCGGTTCTCGGGATAGCTGGAATCGATCAAATCCTTACGAATTTCGCCACCGTGGAACGCGCCCGGATCACCGAGGCCTCTTCTGGTGTCTTCGCGCTCCAACCCTCTCGGATAACGATCGAACGATAGACGATAGCGATAAACGATCGAGCACCGTGGAATCCGACGAGCCGGTTGGTTCGTGATTGATTCTGCGCCCTGGTCCAACTATCGAGGGACGATTGAATCGATCGATTCGGAGATCGGTTGATTTCTTTTGTGGCGAATTTATGTTCGGCTGACCGGGAGGCCTGCGGAGTTTGGCCGGTCCGCTCTCCGCTATCGGTGGAAGCCGATAGGGGATTGGTAGAAGAGAAAAAAAGGTTTTGATTTGTTCATTATTTGTCTCGATAGCTGACATGCCAATAGGAGCAACATATGATGGACTAGTTGATTGAGTTGATCGATCGTTCGGGTTGGTCTAGACGCTTTTGCTCATACATATTGTGACACGTATAGACGAGCTCGTTTGTATCGTTGAAATAATCTTTTTTAGCAAAAATTTATTCCACCGGAGGAAGATCCTCTGAGAGGGACTCTGCCTTGAATTGTTTACCGTCGACGAGAAAAAATTTTCGCAAGAAACCACGACAGGTCTCTCGCATGAGTTATTCTCATATTCTCACACAGTTATTTTCCACGGTAATTGGGAATAGTCGTGTTCGCGCTAGGAGTCAGCTATGAATCTTGCCCGTGCGCGCGAGGAAAATCTGTGGAATGAGAAAGCCCGGCCGAAGTCGCATAAATTTCGCGAGCAAGCATTCCGACAGCGCCGTTTCTGCGTCCGCAGGATATTCCGCAAGACATTTACCGTCGATCTAGTAGATAAATATCCATCGTTCGGTTCTCCGCGCGCTCGCTGAACATCCGACATTCTGCATCCAGAAAATTCCAGCCACATTAACTGCGCCCATTTTTTTCGTACCTCCGATGAGAATGGAAAGGGCGGAGAGTCGCTCGTTATCTTTTTCGTCGTCGAGATTCTATTGCGACGACCGACACATCCTTCATATTCCTCGGTGTCTTTCAAACTGTTCCAATTAATTGTTGGAAACAATTTCTGTTCCATTTGATAAAGAGGTGAGACATGTTAATCATGTTATCAACATTACTTTCGTGACGTAGGAGGATATACACTTGCTGGTACCGAACACTAAATCCGGTAATCTTCGGTGATCATAAGGGGAGAAAATCTCGCGCTGCACCAAAATGGCGGAGTTTGTCGCCTGATCCCGTCGTCGACATTTTTAAGATCGATTCGGCGACGCTCGTTTTCGTCGATTAAGGGAAGCTTCCCCGAATTCGTAGCCGTCGGTTGATCCGAAAGGATCGGACGTTTGTCAGTCGAAACGACAGACGGTATAAGGAGCTGGTCCGTTGGGCCGGCCCATAACATCGAAACGCTCATAATCCCCGAAAAGAGAAGGCCGACGGGAACGAAACGTTTTAATCCGTAAACACGTCGTTCGTCGACGACGACACCGCCCTCGGGCCTGAGCGTGTCTGAGCGGGCCTACGCGACTATAATCTCCTGCATTTCGGCCACGCACACGCGCCCCATCGCGCGCCCGACGAACCCTCTTTCGAACCGATCCCGAACCGTCCTCAGAACCGTCTTCGAACCGTCCGCGATCGCATTAGTCGGGCCTCGCCTTGCCTCGCGTGTGCTCTCTCTCTCTCTCTCTCTCTCTCACTCTCTCCCTCTTTCCCTCTCTTGAGAATTCCGAAACAGAGCCCGGTCAAACGGATTCCGGTGACTCGAAAAATCCAGATCAACCGACGCGAGTCGCCCGGCTCGACCGCCGCAATTAATGGCGAGCCCTCGGGGCGTGCTTTAAATTTGGAACAAAGCAGCCACCGACACTCGCCGCACACCCGGGTGTTAATTTATGCCCGGCTGTCGCTGAACTAGAGTCGATTCCGAATTATCTTCGCCATCGAAACCCGAATCGCTTCTCTTTCGCCTCGTTTCGCGGCACAATCCCTTTTCTTGGTTGTTTCGCTCCCTTTGGAGAGCTCTAATTGACTGCAACGACGGCTACAGTCTTGAAAAGACCGCGTCTATCGGATGTAATTTATTATTGTCTAAACTGGTGTCCAAAGTGGTTGCTTTTTAACCCACACCCGTTCCTCGTTCTCACTAGACAGTTTATCTCTGACAAAGTGGTAAAAAATCAATGTGACGGAAATTCCCTTTTTGCAAGCGAAATTGTAACGCGAGATAAATTTGAAATTATTATCTAGAACAATTCATTTACTATTCATTTAGAATCGATGGTAACATGCGAAAATTTACCCGAGGGATGGACACAGATTAATGTTTGGCGAGCATGGAGCTATCATTCGGTGTGACTTACTATTTTTTTAACCGCCTTCGAGATCACTTAATTCGACCAGTAGCAATTACCTGTGAGCGTTGCTTTCCTCTTGTATCTGCCCAGCGATTATGAAAGAAGCGAATGCATTATTTTCCGTTTGACCATGAACACTTAAATTAAGGGTGTTTGTTGAATGAGCCATGAAGACATTTTTATTAGGTTAAACGACTCAATTGGAGCGCCGTTTATGGAACCAGACACATATAATTCTGGCTCGGTCATTTAAAAATAAAATAAAATTGTGGCGGCCTTCGGCAGTAAATTGGCGAAGATCGAAGGACGAACACTTTCACCTAATTTCATCCATTGTTGATCGTGTGCCTGGAGCAAGGACATGTTGCTGACGGACATGTGTCAGTGTTTGCAATTTTGTTTGTCCTTGCTTGTTTATGCTAATATTTTAATCCTCGTGCTGGGCTGTTGGCAATTTACCGAATTCCTTTTTGAAATTGTATGGAGGCTGCGGGGTATTTCCAATAGTTCATGCTTCTCGGATTTATCAAACACTCCAACAAGACTAAATAATACATTTCTGTGGTTATATACGTAGAATTAAATTAAATTTAATTTTAATTAGATGGCTGATTGTTGGAACAAGTACCCTGGTCCGGTATTATTCCTTACAAATCCAAGACTCCTAGTCTGCTAAACCAGTTAGTCAACAAATTCCATAGCTAATAGCAACAGTGCACCACGACTAACCGAACGTCTCGAAGAGAACCGACGAGAAGGAGTTAAAATAGCACCATAAACGATAGCAGTAAACGAAGAGGCAGAGTGTTGGAATGGCAACAAAGTTTCCTGTGTAGGCCTCCGGTTAGCAGACATAGTGACCGCAGGATCATTAGCGAATCTCCAGTGACCCGGACAAGGTTCAGCCCCCCGCGAGCCGGGCATGCACCGGTCCGTTGAACATCTCAATTTGGGATTCGGCTCGGACAGATTCCCCCGAAAATCTCGCGACTCCCGCGGCGTGTCCGCGTCATAATCCCGTGTTCAAGGTGAGCCCGCTGGGTGGGATCGGGGCAGCTCACCGATTCGGGCGCGGGTCCCGACAAAAGATGCTGAGAGAGAGAGAGAGAGAGCGAGAGAGAGAGAGTCGAACGGCAGAAATCGGCGGCTCATGTGTGCCCGATCATGGCAAAAGCAAACACACGTATCGTCTACCGAGGCAGAAAGGGGGTTTGGTGGAGGGCAGAAGACACGTATCGCTTAGGGAAGAAGAAAGGAGACGAAGAAAGTCGGTGGTACTTGTAGCCAGCCGGGGTATAAAGGTTAATGAGCGCGCAGGCGCAACCTATTATTTCAGTCGGTTGGGTTCCTGCCCCCTCCCTGTTTTCTGCTGTTCATCATCCCTCTCGCTCCCTCCGCCTGGCTCACCTTCGCTCGTCCTTTTCACCCTTTCGCCGGTGCCTGGGCCCTCACTTCCCCTCTTCCTCCTTCGGGATCACGGTGTCTTCGTCCGGCGAACGCCGAACCGCCGAGGGCGGCACGAACCGATAGAACGAGAGGAACGACGAAGGGTGTGGGAGAGGGAGAAAGACGGTCAGAGACAACGAGAGAGCCCAGAAGAGCACGGAGAGAGGTAGGAATCCGAGCGAGAAAGAGGAAAGAGAGCGAGATCAAGCCGCGGAGGAGAGGGCAGCGAGCGTTCCCAGGAGAAGGGAGAAGTGGCAGACCTTGAGCTGCCACGAAGCTCTGGACGTCTTCATCCTGCCTCAAGCTGTGCTCCGAGAGAGCAAGCAAGAGAGGAGAGAGAGAGAGAGAAAGAGAGAGAGAGAGAGAGAGAGAGAGAGAGAGCAACGATCCGGTCTCTCGCTCTCTTTCTCCCGTCTGCTCGACGGAGTTTCACGAAATCCTTTAAATTCGTACGTACCGCGGATTGGCCGGCGTCAAAGGATGCCGGCTTTGATCAACGGGACTCGGGCCGCCAACGGCGACCTCGAGAAATCGCGTGATCCGCATGCTTCCCCTGGACACACGCTTTCCTGACGTTTCGGGTCTCCCGATGCTCGTCCGGCTGTTAGATCGCTAGACGGCAAGACCTGCGTTTTTTCCGGCGAGGTGTTCGGACTTGAACTTCTGGATGGGTTCTCGGTATGCCGCTCTACATGAAGGGCATCTACTCCGGGTTATTTGCAATATGCTTCCTCCGAGCCGCGTTCGCGGAATGCTCTCTTCGCATGCGAGACTTCTCACAATGTAGAGAGTTGTGCGTACGAACGTTTTCAAGAAAGATTCACAGATGTACGAGTAACTGGTGCGACGAACAAGCTTGCAGTACAATTTTCTAGGATTATGACCTACGTGAAACGAAGTCGTGTGCCTAGGCATTGTCCGAGGGTACCTCGCGGCGAATGGGGTTAAATATTTCATCCCGGTGGTGGGTAACGTCCCAACAAAGAACAAAGACTCCATTCAGACTTTCGGAAGATCTGGTTCCTCTGTGTACACCAAACATTTCTCCGAATTCCTAATCAGCGTGTCCATTGTGCCCGGTCACGTCTTTCGAGCGCCCTCCACGTCGAAAACATCACGTGTGTTGCTGATCTAGCGGGTCGCTAGGACAAACCGTGCACCCTATGTGCTCTCTCTCTCTCTCTCTCTCTCTGTGTGTGTGTTTACCGTCGGGTCTACGCGTTCCTTCGTCCGTCCAGATCCGTAGAAGGCGTGTACGTGCACGTCAGCCCGGCAAAACGTATCTATTCGAGGGAGCGACGAGAATGGACGCGTATCTCTGCACGCGAGCAATGCCATTGTGCTCCCCCTCGGCGATCCGGGGGGACATCCTCGACGTTCCAGCGCTGCAACGACGCGTCGACGTTACAAAGGGCTGGGTCGGGATAGGTCAACCGCGAGTACGTATTCTGGTCCTCCATCCCCGGGGCCCCGTGCGTGCACGTGCACGCCGGTGTTTAGAGTGTTTTCGATGAGCGATCCGTGCTAGAAGTTTGACGGACAACCGGTGGGAAGCTGTAGAAGAGTCCCGCGTGGGAAACGGGATTCGATATTTCAGATTCCTTCGCTCCGGTGCAAATTTTTCAGAGAACGCCGCTCGCGATCTCTGATTGACACGTTGACAACTGATGGGTAATATTTACACTATGCACGGACCGCAGCTCTTCAGATACTGTGAAGGTTTCATAGTGCATTTTCAGTAAAACGGAAAGTTCGATACAGTTTAACGCACGAGTTCTTATATTAATTTTGATGCAAAGACAAAAATATTCTAATTTTCTTGTAGTTGGTGTCATTAGCTATTTATATTAGGTCCGCTAAAAATATCAACATTCATCTGAAAGAAGTGTCTTGCAAGGATCAATACAAGAATCAATACTGACCTCCGCTTTCTTAAAAATTGTCAATAAAAATGAGACCCTGAAAAAGTACTCTCAATACAGTTTGTAAACGATTGACAGCACGAGTGCTCCCCACGAATGGAAAATCCATGCACTGCAGTATCATCTGCGCAAACATGCGATTTAGTAAAATTCTCAAGGTGAAGCACCCCGAATTCTCACCGGAGAATGGTTTTCTCGAAAATGTTCGCCCCTCGGCGGGAAAAAAGTCAACCGAAACGTGCACGTTAGCCGCGAGTGCATTGTCTAAGACGCGTTTCAGTTTTCCCGGGTCCGTGAAAGCAAAGGTGGACTACGGGAATCGTTTGAAAGGGGACACCCTGTACGTGGTCCTCGTCTCCCTTCTAGGTCGCGGATCAGGTCGGTTCCTTTTGTGAGCCCGATACACGTCACACGACGCGGTGCATAGGGGCAAGGGTGCCAGAAGAGGGTGAGATTTAATGCAGTTCCCCCTCGTGTCCCCCCTCGAGCGGTGTTCGTTTTGCTCTCTTCGCGCGACCTCGGAGTCGCTGCACGCATCCTCCGGCTCTCGCTCGATCCGCTTTTGTGGCAACCGTTAAATTGGCTCTTCGGGGTACGGCATCTGTCGCTAATACTACGGCCGACGTGGCTGGCTCCTCTGCCCGGACCGTAAAAATACGTTCGCCGCGGGTTTCCTCGCCGCTCCCTCTCTCCCGAAAATAGAACCCGCGTTTTTCGGTGCCCCGGGACCTGTCAAAGTTGATTTCCGCGCGCGATACACGCGGCGCGACAACTTCGCCCGAGACGACGTTTATAAGCCCCTAAGAGCACGTTCCAGGTTCGAGCTCCGGAAAGGATTTAAGATGCCTATCGAAGCCCTTTCGGAGCTGAGAAGTATTGAAAATAACGCGTCTATAATTTAATAATATAGTTTATTTTCCGCTTTACAAAAAAGGTGTTAAATATAATAGCAAAACGAACACGTCGTGTCGGTTGCCTGGTCAGAGTTTAAACTGAACATCGGTGGCACCGCAAACTGAACATCGGTGGCATCGCAAAAACAAAACTGTAACGGAGAGAGCACAGCCGATTAATCAAATCGGTGGGCGCCTTCTCATTGGCTATTGTCATGGCATAGAGTATGAAAAGCTCATATTCCAACAGCCTCTCCGCTTGAATACTCTGCGCGCGTAATCATACCAAGACTCTGTCGTAGAAAAGAAAAACGCTGCTTCGCAAAAGGCTTAGTGAATATATCCGCTCTTTGTTCATTCGAACACACATACTTGACGATCAAATCTCCCTGATCGACCTTTTCTCGGATGAAATGGTACTTTATGTCAATATGTTTTGTTCTCTTATGGAACTCAGGGTTTTTGACTAATCTAATCGCGCTCTGATTATCCAAAAACAAAGCAATAGGATCGTCTCCCATCCGCCCCAAATCTTTTAACAATTTTCGCAGCCAAACGGCTTCTTTAGCTGCCGTGGCCGCCGCAACATACTCTGCCTCAGTCGTACTGAGAGTTACAAGCCTCTGACGCTGAGAGGCCCAAGTTACAACGCCGTTCGCCAGGCAAAACGCAAAACCAGAAGTCGAGCGTCTCGTCTCAGGATCGCCCGCAAAATCCGAGTCAGAAAATCCAATCAAGTTCATTTCATTCTCATTCCTCTCGTACGAAATGCCGTAGTCTAACGTCCCTGACAAATACTTTATAATTCTCTTAACCGCTTGCCAATGACTCTCATTGTGTTTATTTAAAAACTTACTGACGTTGTTAAGAGCATACGCTAAATCCGGACGTGAGACTATGGCCAGAAACATGAGTGAACCCACTGCTTCACGGAAAGGTACATTCTCTAACACGGTCTCGTCGCTATCTACCGGGGTTAATATCGCGTTCGGATCAGCTGGTATCGAAACTGGCTTCACATTTTCACAACCGAATCTCTTTACAATTTGGTTCGCGTAGGATTTTTGGTGAATAAACATACTTTTTCGCTTACGATTTCTCACGATTTGTACACCTACAAACGTACATGAATCGCCGACCTTTATCTCAAAGGACTCGCTTATCGCATTCAGAACAATCTTCGAAGCCTCTCCTGAACTCGATGCTATCAGACCGTCGTCAACAAATAATGCGATAATTACCTCGTGACCACTCAATACACCGCGAAAAATACATTTATCAGCCTCGCATTGCTCCAAATTCAGAGTCTTTATCACACTTTTGAATTTCTCATTCCAACACCTGGCCGCTTGTTTTAGACCGTACAATGATTTTCGAAGACGACACACGAAAGCATTCTTCTCGAAATCCCCGTTAACTCCTTCCGGCAATTCCATTAATACTTCCTCTTCCAAATCGCCATAAAGAAAAGCCGTCTTCACGTCGAACTGCAAAAGTTCCAGGTCGAGTTGAGTCACCAGGGCTAGGAAGATTCGCAGAGAATCGTAGCGAATGACCGGCGAAAATGTTTCTGTGTAATCCAGCCCCTCGATCTGATTGAAACCCCTTGCACAGAGCCTCGCCTTGTATCGCACTGGTTTTTCATCTTCATCTCGAAGAATCCGAAAAACCCATTTCGAGTCGATCGGTCTCATGCCTGGTTTCCTTGGAATTATATCCCACGTCTGATTCGTCTCGTGCGATTTCAGCTCGTCGTTGATGGCCCTCCGCCAGTTCGCTGCATCGGGTCCGTTCACAGCTTCCCGGAACGTTAAAGGTGCGTACTCGGCTATGTTGACTTGGAGCCTATCAGGCTTCCGGATATCCTTACGGTTTCTCAATTCTCGGGTTTGTGAGGTATCCTTTACCGCCTTGTCACACTGGTGTTCTTGTTCATTTTCAAGCGCGTCCATGAACAAATCTTGTTCTTCTACCGTGTCGTTGTCCTTTCCTATGGCGCCATTACCTGGTAGGACGAACTCGTCATAATCCTCGTCAGGAAGGAGTTCAAAGTCCTTACTTTCATTAAAGACCACATCTCGCGATACAATAACGGTCTTTGATTTCTCATCGTAAAGACGAAAATTTTCAGAGTCGCCTTGGTATCCCACAAATATCACTCTCTTCGACTTTGCGTCCAACTTGCGCCTGAACTGCTTCGGGACGTGCATGAATGCAGTTGATCCGAAGATCCTCAAATGACGAACACTCGGTTTCACACCATTCCATATTTCATACGGAGTTTTATCTAATCGCGGTTTCGAAAGCGTTCGATTACGTAAATAAACTGCCGTATTGACGGCCTCGGCCCAGAGAAACCTCGGTAAACATTTCGCCTGCAACATAGTTCTCGCCGCCTCCAAGATGGTCCTATTCGCACGCTCCGATTTACCGTTCTGCTCCGGCGTGTACGGCGCGGAATACGAACTTTGAATTCCCTTTTCGATAAGGTATTTTTTCAAATTTTCATTCACGTACTCCTTGCCGTTATCGCTTCGAAGATATTTAATAGACCGACTGAATTTATTAAAGATCTTTCGTTCGTATTCCTTGAATTTTTCCGTAACATCGGACTTGTGACGCAAAAAATAAACATTTCGGTAACCCGACGCCTCGTCTACGAAAATCACATAGTACTTCGCACCCCTTACCGATTCGACAGACATTGGCCCCCCGACATCCGAATGAATAAATTCTCCCGGTAACCAATCCCGCCTATCTATCGATTTTTTAAAAGGTAACCGATGAGCCTTTCCCAGCTGGCACGCGTCGCAAAAGAAATCATCGATTCTCGAAACACTCACACCAGATACGAGCTCTCTATTCAACATATCACACAGTGTCGCTTTGTTTACATGACCCAATCTCTCATGCCACATTTGGAAGCTTGTTGTCGACACATTTGCTTCTACATTCTCTTTCGCGTCATCATTCTTTAACGTAACAAACAACATCTTGTAAATGCCGTTCGCTTGCTTTATGCCTTGAGCTCTCACAGACTCATTGCTCGAAAAAATAACACTATTTTTTGCGAACGTCACCTCAAAACCCTTTGAGGCACATTCTCCTACCGAAAATAGATTTTTCTTTAGCTTCGGCACATACAAGACGTTGTCGATTCTTGACGGGAACCATTCATTATCAACCAACTTCATAACGTTTACATAACCCGAACCAAACACTTCACAGGCACCGTCATCACCTAGCAACACTTGTTCACCGGCAGATGTCACAAACTCGTGAAGCCAGTCGCGTCTGTAGGTGATATGTCTTGATGCGCCGCTGTCTGCAATCCAGACGTCACCGATGTCCATTCGCTGGATACTTCTGATCGATGCCACGCTCTCCTTTTGTTGACCGCCTTCATGTGTTGAAACAAAAGCACAATTCTGCGAAGAATTTTTCGTATCTTCTTTGTCTTTCTTTCTCGCGGGACACTCCCAAGCAAAATGCCCTTTTTTATGACATTTATAACACTCGACATTCTTTTTGTCCTTCTTGGGTTTCTTGCCGGTGTTGTTACTCTTCTTTTTCTCGCTCAATCGCATCGCGGAAAAAGCTGTTGCAGATTCGTCATCGGCGGAGAATCGCGTTTCCTCCTTAATGAGCCGCTCTTGTAGATTATCGATTGTTTGCCTCTCCGTATCCACGCTGTCCCATGCGGTTTTCAAGGCATTAAACTTAGCGGGAAGGCTTGCCAAGATTTTTGCCATAATCGCTATGTCAGATACCTTCTCTCCCACGTCCGCTAGTTGACCCGCCATATTTTGAACCTTGGACACGTGCTGCACTACGGAATCACTGGGATCCATTCGATATTCGTGAAATCTTTGCGTCAGAATAAGTTTATTCGTTTCTGATTTCTGTTCGTGTATCGCGATCAATTTTAGCCACATTTCCCGCGCGTGGCTACAGGTCAAAATGCATTGCACGTGAGGCATTTCCATCGCGGATGAAATCAAGAACATGGCCTTTGCGTTGTCCTTTTTCCAAATCTTCAGCTGTTCGACTTCCTCCGGCTTTACCCTCGTGCCGTCCACGATATCGTCGATGCCGCTCGCCACGAAAATGGCGTTCATTTGAAATTTCCATAGCTGGAAATTTTTGCCGTCAAACTTGACCACGTTTCGAGTTGAGATTTGATCCGACATGTTTGATTCGCACAAACAGTACAGGCCTTAGGAAATCTTGATTTCGCTCTTGAGAAAAAAACTGACCGAACCTCTATTTCACACGTAACTGCACTTCGCGCGCGATTACGATCGATATCACCTTTTTATGTTGTAAAGATTCAGTTTACACAGGCTGCGAACCTGGGCCCATAACCTATTGAAAATAACGCGTCTATAATTTAATAATATAGTTTATTTTCCGCTTTACAAAAAAGGTGTTAAATATAATAGCAAAACGAACACGTCGTGTCGGTTGCCTGGTCAGAGTTTAAACTGAACATCGGTGGCACCGCAAACTGAACATCGGTGGCATCGCAAAAACAAAACTGTAACGGAGAGAGCACAGCCGATTAATCAAATCGGTGGGCGCCTTCTCATTGGCTATTGTCATGGCATAGAGTATGAAAAGCTCATATTCCAACAAGAAGATTTACGCGACGACTGTAAATCATCGACGTCCGCTTTCAATATTCTCTCCGTTTGACGGAGACCATTTTTGTAGCGACCGAGAATGCGCGCCGTGCCTCTTCGGCGCTACTTAAGAAACTGTGTCGTTGTTCGTCCTGCGCCGATCTTACGGTCTCTGACTGTTTAATTGATTGGTCACCGATCAACGTCGGCAATAAGGAAAAGATACGAAATAAATGGTCTCGCTTGGAATTTGTTAGATCATTCGATAAATAGGCACCATTAGCAGCGAGCCTTTCGTGGCGCTGATAATAGTTAGTTAGAATCATAGAAGACCGAGAATAAGTTTAATGATCCCCAGACACCGATGACCAAAGGAAATCCCTCGGTCTCGCATTACCTACGTTTTAATTAGCCGTTCTAGTATCTTTGACTCGCATCTCAGTTCCGCGGGGTCAACGCCGTCAGAGGAGCTAGGTCATCCTCTTTGCAGCTGCTAAGAACTAGTTAATTACCATTGAGGTACTTCTTCTTCCCAGCACGATCCGCGTTTAATCCGTCGATCTTGCTGTGATCAATTTTATCGCGATTTGGTTTCAATACCGGCGATCCTTCGCGTCTAATAAGTTTTATATCGAAGATGGAATAACAGTCTTAATTTCAAAGACCCAGGTCGAAGAGCCTAACCCCGCTTTATTCACAACCTACGTGAAAGACTTCCTACCTGGTAACGTCAGAACGATTGCATCTATCGAGTTGTAAGCTAAAGAATTCCTGAATCTATCCGTTGAAGCCCACGGATCTTTCGATCCGGAGGGAGAGTGTCTTGTGTCCTTGGATCCAGTAATCCCTTGGCTTATGTAGGTTAGGTCTATATCCAGATTAGGGAGGTCTCCAGTTCGAATACTTGAGCACCTCCATTTCCCACAGTTCGAGTTCTCTGCTGGATTCCGTCGCAATTCCCTTCAGTGATTCATTCGGGAAATTAAAAAAAAAAACGAGCTAAAATAAAAGCTATCTTCGTCATCAAAATGTTTTGTGAAATGCACCTCCTGCATAAAATAGTAAAACAACTCGGTAGAAATTAATTTGACTATTTTCCAGTAAACTGCGAGATTGTGGACGACGCGTATACGTGACGTAGCAAACGGGTTAATAAATTAAAAAACAGTTCGACTTCTTGCTTCAGGGCTGATTTCTATACAGGTGTGTCCTGGATTTCTGTTACTTCGGTGTTTGAGGCCCGACCGTATCCGGCCCGTGCATCGCGTTGCTTCTGATCGAAGTTGCGAGCCGAATTACGAGCGATCATCGATCGCGTCTCAGCCTCATTAGGCTTAGTAATTACAATCTTGTCGTGGGCATCACTCGGACTGTGTTACGTAACGAGCACAGGCGCACCTGCGAGATCGTGACGATATTTCACCGTTTTAATCAGCCCCCTGTCCGGTGTATCGCCTCGAGATGATCGGATACGCGGAAACCATCGGGCCGTTCCGTGATTAGAGCGTATAGCAACTTCCTCCTAGCTCGGGCCCTTTTCTGCGATTACTTTGAGCGACACGGCGCTGCTGCCGGTTCGTGAGTCGGTCCCGCCGCGCCGGTGCGGTGGTTTCTCGAGCCTAGTGAAAATTCTTGTTACCCGCGCGCGGGATATCTGGAAAAGTGATCGCCTACCTTCCGTATCCTACTTTCGAGAGTTATACCTCTCGTTAGCGACGGCAACGCGTGCGTAAATCGCGAGCTCCTATGCGCTTCATTAGGGAAACCGTTTTCGAGTCATTAACGGTTCCTCTTCCTCCGATGAAATTACGTAGCCGCGATCGGAGATTGCGCCGCTTCCTCTTTGTAACACGGCGAATTATCCGCGCAGACTTTCAACCCTGGGTAACGAGTCCTCGCCGCGACGAGTATGTATCTTCGATCCCGCGAAGTCGCGAGAACCTTCCTGCGAGCCCTATAATTTTCCGCTCGGAACGCTCTGGCGAGCACGCAGTGATCGTTCACCGAAAGAGACTGGAATGCGGGAACGGGACAGAGTCACGGATATTTTTGATTCCGATCGAGACATTCATTAGTCCCGTTCATTAGTCAAACGTCCTAATACTTTCGACCCGCGCCGTACGCTCGGGAACCACCGCCGCGTATACCTGACCAAAGATTAGCATCTGATGATCCTTCACTCTGCGGAGACTCGGGCTGACTTATAACACCGGAATACACTGTGACAAAATCTACAGGTACGTGCTAGCAGAGTAGGCAGTTCGAGGAAGCGGAATCGTACGTTTTTCGAAAATAAAGATCTGCCCGTTGCTGCGGATTTACATAGCAGAGAAGTGGACTCGTCAAAAAGACAATGCGAGGGGAACGAGGGTGTGCGTATAACCGAAGCGAAACGACTCCTCCCCGAAACGATCCGAGTATCCAGACAATCCGAGAAACCACGGACCGCTATTGGAGGAATACATTTCCCCGGAAATCGGGGGTTGGCCCACATGAATATTTATACACTCGCCGTTTAATCTAGTTTCACGAGGGCGATTGTGGCTCGCCACCGGCCCGACAAAGTCCGAATCATTATGTCCGGCCCACGCATTCTTTCCGCGGCGGTCGGAGGAGGCCCGGGTCTCAGCGTCTCTTTTTGATCGTGGTCTCTCGTCGAGAGAGTTGAGCCGAGGCGGCTGCACCGCGCCCGGAGAAAAGAGGAACGTCCGCGAGGCTCGAAAGGGAGAACAGAGGGAGGAAGAGGAGATTGGGGGAACAGAGAACGACGTCGGAGAACGAGACGAAGAAAGAGAATCGGAGGGAAAGAGAAAGAAGGGGGGAAGAGAGGGATGGGAAGAGAGGGAGAAGGGCGGCTATACGCCGCGCCGGCTGCACCGGCGGTCGAGGTGGTCCGAGCTCTGCTGGTGGCCTGCTCTCGCACTTACACACTCGATCGCACATTCGATCTTGGGTCGCGAGGCATCGCAGACGACCTCGGACCCTGCGTCACCGGCTACGTGGAAAGAGGCCTGGGGAGACTAGCCGACGCAGAAACCGAGAACTGGATCGACCGTACCTTCGGGCCTAGCGCACACTATCGGCCTCTTCTATCGGTACACGGTTTAATCGATGTCGTAAACGGCCCCGATCGCCGCCATTTTGTCCCTCAACAGGTGACGACCAACCGCTTCCCATGCTCGTTCAAACAGACATACCAAAAATCCACTCGTTTCCAACAAAACTGTTTCCTCTTCACCTCGTTGCGACGAGAAAGCTCTTTTTTCTTTTTTTCTTTAGCAATTTTTTTCAAAAATTGCTATACTACAAAATAATTCTTACCGTATTTTGGCAGTTGTACTTGTACCACTGTGTTAAATATTTGTTTCATTATCTCTCAACGTGAAAATTGTTCAGAGGTCTTCCACCTGTGAAAATCATGATTTTCTTGATTTACTATCTCCATGTTTTATTTCTTACATTTTCATTGCCTTCTCACCTCCCTTCAGGACTTAAGACATCACACACACGATCTCTATCAAGTAGACCATTTTAAACGCTATTTTCACGGAAAATATTACTTCTCAGCGTGTCCAACCGATCGGATTTTCTTTGAGTTTCACCGATGCGCTCCGAATCGGCTTTGAAATTATGTGTATCGCATGTTCCGAGGAGGCCCCGTGTACGCTCGGCCGGACGTCGTTTCATGCATCATAGTCGACAAGAGTATAATCCGAATGCACGGACTCGGCGAAGAGGGACGAGGCAGACATTTCTCTTGGCGAACCACGAACGCCTAGCGATCAAAGAATCCGCGTGGAACGGGCCGCGTGCCGTCTCGGCTTGTTTTTCTATAACGGGCCCGCGGGGGTATCGTTAATCGGCGACTCTGATTTAAGAATATCACCGGTGCCGTCCATTGTTCCCGGTCGACGTTTCCTGGCTCGCGGGCCCTGGGGAATGCCGGTAGATCGCGGGTACCCCGCGTGGGCGTCGATCGGTTCGCGTTGGCTGCCGATCGCGAGAGATCTCCTTCGGTTAAATCGCGGGACAAGGCACCCAGCCATAAATTTCAATCGCGTACCTTAACTTCTAATCTCGGGACAGGCCTGCCAACGGCACACGCAACGATCTCACTGCCATGAGAAAAATCGGCCTCCTCCGATTTCGTTTTGCCCGCAATCACGCCTGTCGAACACGTCACTCGTTTCACTCATTTTTCAACTCTTTAATATCTCGCAAGGTTAATTGCAACGTGAACTGAAATGCAACCAAGAGATTCAAAATTTTTACCGATTAATTTGCACGAGAGACGAAGCATGTTGGAAATATTTAATTTAGTCGATCTTGAGGATCTTTTCAAGGCTTGAAAAAGGGGGATGAAAATTGGAAACGTTCGGAATTTTTGTGCTTATGTATTCGACGTGGCGAGGGACATTTTCGCGTGATTTTCGATAATTGCCGGTCGGCGGATGTCGCGCGATCGGTATAGGGATCGTTGTTAATCAAGCGGAGACCACCATGGCCAATTCGGTGCCAGAAGGAGCCGCGAATTAAAGTCTCGGCAGAGCGGAGAACACGATTTTACGAGCGGAGGATGTCCGCGGTGGGGCTAGCAGGGTCGCATTAGCCTAATCGTTCGAGGCCGGTCTGCCAAATAAATTGGCTGATTTGCATGGGAATTAGGAATCCCCCGTGGACCTCGGCAGGTACCCGTGCGCGAGCCGATCTATCGCGCGGCCCATCGACGTCCGGTGTCTCCGATTCTTGCGAGACCTCCTCCACTCTGGTTCGCCGATTCCTTTTTCTCTGGCCCCCCTCTCGCTCTCCCTCCCTCTCCTCCGCCTTGCATTCATTTCCGTGCATTTTTTGATCGCACAAGATGCTCGGTTTAAATGTATATATATGCAAGAATTCCGTGGTTTCTTCAAGACTCGAGGAAGTCTCACCCGTCGACGGAATTTCGATGATCAGATCGGATCGTGTTGGAGGTCCTTATTTCGGACGTCGGGCGCGGTTAAATCTTCTTTTATAGCGGAACCCTGCTCCTTTTTATTCCTGCGAACCCAGAGATACGATCGGCTTGCTCGTAGAAAATTTTTGCGTAAACACTTTCTCTCCCCGGGAGAAGAGTGTCGAAGAATTTAATAGTTTAAGTATTGGGGAGAAAAGACTGTACTCGGTTACCGATAGGAAACGCTGATACCCAGTTCCTATCGAGACCGGCATGCGAAAGAATACACTTTTTCCTACCGCTGTGAATCAACCATACAATGCAAAACGTATTCTCATTTATCTAATGCGTGCGACTCGGAGGAACGCGCAACGTCTTTCGATAGACATCAGCTTCCACTTGATTCGACATGATTCATGGTTCGCGTATTTCAAACTAAAAGAATCCAGTCTCTCTTCAATGTAATTTTATAGTCTTCAGAGACTTCCTTCTACAATTTCGAAACGTACGGTAAATTAATGTTCCGCGGGAATACTTTCCATATCACCCGCGAACTCCTGTACGAACGGAGAATGCACGGCAACGATTCTGTTAAGCTGTGAAGCATCGGATGAAACCTTTAATAACCATCCGCTAATCACCCATAAACGGCTAACTAACAAATCCATGCTATTTGTGCCCGCGTAATCGGTATCCGAGCTGGAGAATAACGCCGAACGGTACACGTTCTGGTACCTACCGATGGAAGCAGAAACGACTATATGCAATTCCGTCGGCGTTCGATGTAGCGTGCAACAACCATAAAAGATCGCTCCTTAAATTCGACGATTCTTATCCCATCGCGAAGTCCCTCGCTCACGGGAGTCACAGAGCACTAAGAATATCTTTATTAAGACTGCGGAAGGTCTCTCAGGCGAGAAGTCGTCGAGTGAGTTTCCGTTTACGGTGAGCGGAGCGTTCGCGAAAATGATGCGAACTCAAAATCGAACCGATAGAATAACGTGCACGTGTTTATAATGTATTAATAATTCGCCGCAAGTGTTGGTCGAAAAGCCGAGACAGTGGCGTGCTCTATGACATTACCGCGGCGAATTATCGATCATCGAAATTATCCACGGATTCCTCTCGATCCTGGTCGATAATCCATGCTTGAATAATTCATCGCGCGGTAAACCGACGCGCAGGGGATTAAGAAACGTTAATTACCATAATTTCTCCTCGGAATTCTCCTCTAGAATCTCGGGATCGGGGTTTGGGTACGCGCGGCGCGACTATACTCCGCAAAAGCTAGTCTTCCCCGTGTAGTGGTGCCGCACAAACATGCGTAATGGTGGCGGGCGTACGGGCAATTAACATAATATTACCCATAACACAGCGTTCCTAATGGGATATTTATTGCGGGGTGCTCGGGCCGGCTCCCCTCCACTCCCGCGGACCAAGTGCGCCGAGAGATCGTGCGAACCGATCTCGGGCTCCTCGGCCCCTTGGGATCTTCTTCTCACCTCGATTATCGCCGATTTTTCTCCCCCTTTTCTCCCGTTACCGTGGCCCGATCTTCGCGAGCAAGATCGACCCGCTCTCGGACCGGTGGACACACGGAACATGCGAGGCCCTCGACGGTGGTGTTACCGTTTTGCGAGCGCCGCTCGGATACCCGCCGATTCTTCGATCGGTTGTTGCCGATAGCCACCATTTTGTTGCATCATGATTAATGGATGAGCTTCGGCATTGCATACGGCTCTTCCTTTAATTCATTTTTTATCAAACGCGCGGATCTTTATCAACATATTAATATTTATGCGGCGATCCCCCGGGAAATTGGTATCAAGCTAAACCTATCGAGGATTCTATCAGGTCTCGAGTACGCTAAGCACGCTCGAGCTTGTGAAATTTTTATTCAACAAAGGGTGTAACGAGGTTTTTAGTATCCTTGGAGGTGTGACGGAATAGTTGTGTTTACATTATTTGTGAATAGGTGTGTCGGAATTTCTAGTTGCGTTTACATTTATTCTATCGAATTTACTTGTCCGTCCACCAACAAATCTGATCGAATAAAAATAAAGTCAACGATCTGCTATTAGCAATCGTTATAGGTTTGCATTTTATGTTGTCCCGTATCTCGTGGCAACATCTTCCGTGTTCTCTCCTCGCGGTATTACCCGCAATCTCCATATTTAACGAACGAAAGTTGAAGTAACGTGGTCGAGTAAAGGAATTTCGAGGTGGCCCGAACAACGTTCGCTTAATTGCACAATAGATTTGAACCATGAGAAGTTTTCATAGGGGCTGTCACGCCGGGGCGGATCGCTTAAAATCATTAGAACTTTCTTCCCACATCCAATTAGACTCAATTTCTCTTTGTCCCGGCAAACAGAGTATCGTTTCACCAACGAGGCCGGGGGTTCGCCGGCGAGTTCAGTGAACAGAAACAGTTCGCAAGCCGGCTCGGCATCGTAAACAGTGTCCTCGACCCGCCATTTTGCAAGCGAGGAAACCGGGGCTGCACGGTCGGTTGTTTCGCGTTAGTACGAGATTATAGTGGAGCGGCGAGGAGAGCGTAGCGGAGAAAAGAGCTGTGCGGTGAGCAAAGCGATGCGGTGCGTGTTTATAGTGACGCGGATAGCAACGAGGAACAAACCATCTACTTTTTCTTTAATACGCATCGAAATGTCGTCACGAAGACTTCGAAAGCTCCTGTTGGCCGACAATATTCTTAATAAATATTATATATTATCATCAAATTGTGTGAGACGCAGAATTAGGAAGTGTTCGGTCCATCCTATTAATAAAGATAAAGAAAGTGGGGAATTTAATCGATTGTATTTTAAATTGAGACAGCATCCGGATAAATTTAAAAAATATTTTAGAATGTCGATCGTAACATTCGATCAGATTTTGGAATTGGTACGTCCAAAAATGAATATCCAATGGAGCAATTTTATTAAAAATCCAATTAGTGTTGATGAACGCTTAGTTATTACCATAAGGTAAGTAAAGCTAATTCCGTGTTATATAAAATGAATCACATTTTTTATATTTCAATCATTTTTATTCATTAAAATTTGAATATATAATATAAATAATTAATGATACGGATGAGAATCAATTAAAATTCCATTTCTTTTTTGAAGAACTTGCCTTTTACTATTTTTTTATAGATTCCTTGCGACTGGTAGAAGCTTCCGAGATCTTGCGTTAACATTTAAACTTGGCTCTACTACCGTCAGAAACATTATAGAGTCAATGGTACAATTATTATGGGAATGTCTGCAGCCCATTCACATGAAAGCACCAACGGCAAACGATTTTTTGAGAACTGCATTAGACTTTTATAATATATGGAATTTTCCGAATGTAATTGGTGCAATTGATGGGAAACACATCCGCTTGAAATGTCCATCAAATTCTGGGACAATGTATTATAATTATAAGCATTTTTTTTCAATTGTTCTACAAGCAGTTGCAGATGCTCGTGGAAAATTTATTATTGTGGAAATTGGGGGATACGGAAAGCAAAGTGATGGTGGCACTTTTCGGTCATCAAAACTCTTTGATTTGATGGAAAAAGGAAATTTGAATATTCCTCCAGATTCTCCATTGCCAGGAACATCAGATCCAATGCCTTTTGTGTTTATTGGAGATGAAGCATATCCATTACTGAAGCATTTACTAAAACCATACAATCGGCGATGTTTGGACCCGCAAAAAGACTATTTTAACTCTCGCTTTTCTAGAGCGAGACGTATTGTTGAATGTGCATTTGGAGTCATGACGGCAAAATGGAGAATACTTTGGAAGGCAATAGAAACATCGCCTGAGTTTGCTGATAACATTATCAAATGTATATGCGTTTTGCATAATGCTATTATTGACATGGAGGGAACGGATTTGTTCGAAATGTACAACGAGCATGTACAGGAAAATGCTGTTGCTATTGGAAGAAGTGTAAATAGAGCTTCAATTCAGGCTAGTCAGGAAAGGGACGCATTTAAGATGTTCCTTTGGCAGAACCAAATTTGATTCATATTTTGTAAATATTATTGTAAATATTATGTAAGATGAAGATAAGGAAAATGGAATACAGAATAATGGAACGAAGGAAGAAGAGAGAAAATGCAACGCCGAAAGGCATATATTTGAATATAAAGATGTATATATGTATATATAATGAATAGTAATAATAATAGATAATATTTCATTATTATAAATAATAATATCTTATATTTCTAATGAAGTAATTTTATTCAGAATTTTCGTACACATAACGGAAAACAATTTTTTGAATGTCCATCATAAGCAACATTTTTTTTTCGTCCGACAGTTTTTTTACATGTGGAACGAGGCTTTCAAAAAAGGCTATATCTGCGTCATTTTTTTCCTCAGATATTAGCCGTAATTTTTTTTTTTCAATCTCTATTAACTGTGATGCTATTTCTTCATTACATGAAACATCATTCGATCTTTTTGATTTTCTCGTCCTGCTACAGCCGGCAGCAGATAAAATCGGCGAAGACGGTGCAGTAGATGGAGAAAATATATTAATATTGGAATCTTCGGATAAGTTTTCATTTGGATTTGTATGATCGACTAATAAATTTCCAATATTTTTCCTGGGGATAAATTGATCTTTCAGAAAATTTAGCGAATCAAAATACTGCCATGTAGACAGTGGCTCTGTATTGTCCAAATGATCGTCTGCGTCATCTAGATTTTCGTACTCCTCTGTTCCGGCACCGGACCTTGGTTTTAATTGTTTTATCATTTCAGTCCGAAATTTATCACGCAAATTTTTCCATTTGCTTCTCACAATTTTACCTTGAAGTAAAAAATGAATATTGTAGCATGCGTAGAAAATACGAGCACATGACGCGGGCTATTTATTTGTTCCTTTTTTGAAGAACTCGCTTTTTACTACTTTTTATTATATATATATTTTTATATCTGTTTATTTATATATCTGTATGTTATAATTACTTGTAGATTTCATTTCTTTTGCTACTTCTTCCCATAGTTTGTCCAGCACGTATCTATTATGATGATTCTTGTCCTTTTGATCCCATAAAGGACGATTTTTAAAAATTAAACTAATTAATAAATCAAGAGACATGGTACAGCCAAATGACTCCGAACCGCGATTGTCTCCGCTACCAGAAACAAATATTTTTGTTTCTATGTGCACCGCTATTATACGTCGCTTTGCTCACCGCTCTCCTCACCGCCCTCGTCACCGCTCCACTATAAACAATTGCATTTCATGCGTTGCTATACTCGATCTTCACCGCTACAAACATTTTTGTTTCTATGTGCACCGCTATTATACGCCGCCTTGCACACCGCTCTCGTCACCGCTCCACTATATACAGTTGCATTTGATTACATTGGTTTGATTTTGCCGCGATGTTCACCTCGCTGCTATCCTCGATCTTCACCGCTCCACTATAACCGTACCCTTAGAAGCCGACTTTTTAGCCGGTGATTTCCGCGCGAGCCACCACCATGGAAACGACGCTGCCGGCGCGTTTACGGTGCTCGCGGGAAAAGGAGGCGGTCGGGAGGATTACCGGCGCTTTTACGGCGGTTTTACGGTCGCCATTATCTGCGTCGGATTCCCGAAACTCTACGAACCTCGGTGGACGGCCTCCTCTCGGAGATAGAGTTCTCGTTAAGCGGGATCAGCGGGAACAGAAACGGTCTCGAGTGTCCTTTTCGAGTGTACCCGAACGCCTGCGTGCTCTTGGTTCCTGGTTCGAGATAGATAGAGAGGGAGAGAGAAAGATTGCGCGGTCGTATCTCACTCCCGACGAGCCTTGATAACGCTAATTAGGCACGGACAGACCGCAATCTCCCTCCCTCCCTCCCTCTCTCTCTCTCTCTCTTTCTCCTTGCCTCTTCCTCGCTCGCTCCCCTCGTAGGATCTGTTTCTTTTTAAGGGGTTTTAAGTGGAGTCGCGCGTCGCTTGTCCTGCGCCGCGTTCTGTCCTTTTATAGCGGCTTTTAAGCGGTGTTTCCCTCGCGAGAACGCTTGTCGGCCGGCGGGTACGGCGTGTTCCGCTGCGCGAAAATTGTCCTCGAGGAATTTCGATGCTCCGGCTGCTCTCGGCCGCGGGCGCGGTTGATCGCCGTTCCCGACAGCACGTTTCTCGAGACTTTGTTTCTTATGGGACTGTAAAACAACGTGACCGTGGCTCCGTTTCGGGAAGAGAAACTCGAAGAACCTGTGGACGAACTGGTTCGGCCTCTGTTTTATCTGAACGACTTACTTCGCCAAAAAACTGATACCCGTCGAAGTTTATGGCACCGCGGGCACTGGAAACTCGGTGGTAACTCTTGCCGGAATTTTTGGAAATTGCGTGACATCCTGTACAGTAACGCGAGCCTGTAAAAACCAGCTTTTCAGAGCTTCAGCTTTTCAGTAAAAAGCAGAATAAAATGAATTTCGAAGTTCGGTGAAGAGAGGAAGGTCGAATACTTGGAACAATTATTTCTTCTATATTTAGCATGCTGGTGAGATAGAATAGTATAATTTTAGAGCAACGATAGCAGGGGGTAATTCCCAGTTCCGTGTTTTCATATTCCGTTGCCGTGCGGTACGCGGTGAAAGTTGGGGGCATTAAATTGTACTGTTTATAAGAAGACAGCTGCTCACGATATTTTAACCGACCATGGTCGTCCTTCCACATGTTCCTCTCGGCCACAGGGGACCGGCCAAAAAAGGGTTCGAGGGATCGCGTTTGTGTAAACACCGAGACGGAACGCGGCCGCGTATGAAATGTGTCCAACGTGTTCCTACGTGACACAAGAGTCGTTGCATTTATGGTCTTGGTCTGTCCACAAGTGGCTGTGAATTGAGAGTTAAATAATCTGATTCGGCCGGTCGGAGACTTTGCTCTCCTTTCAAGAGGGTTTTACGAGGTCAAGTGTTATTAAAAAAAAAGTTTCGAGCACGGTGGAACAACAAACCAGGAGCGAGTGCTGCTGACATTTGTGAATCCGTGTTGTATATAACAAATTAACACGTAGCCCTCTTGTTCCCCGAGTGGCGTTAAATTAAATAAAACAAATATATGCTCAGACTTTCTATAAAATGCAAAATGCATCTCATTATTCCTTTTTCTCGTATCCATAAAATCCTACGGACTCTTTACGAGGTTCACCCTAGTAAATTCGACCAATTTTTCCCGAATCGGGAAAAATCATTCAGTTCCGAAAATCAAAGTCCAATTCCAGCGTCTCCCAATAAATCGTAAGAGGGGATCGTTCGGAACCTTTCCCCGATCGATTATCGCTTCAAGCCTATAGAGGGGCTCCTCCTCTATTTGCTCGTGCGTGTAGAACGAAGAGAGAATGAGAATGGGTGGGATGGGTCGAGGTGGGAAGGAGTTCGGCGTAGAGGCTAAATACAGGTTCGAAAAGGAGAAACGAATTACCTACGAATCGGCTCCGCATCCCCTTTTTATTCGTTGCTCAGTGGTCCAGCCAGGAGCGGTTCCTTTCATCCTCTTCTTCCACCTCGCTTGGGAAAACGACTACGGTCCTTTCGCCCAAAGCGTCCCACCTCTCTTGCTCTTCCCCCCCCCCCCTCTCTCTCTCTCTCTTTCACTCACTTTCCTTCTCTCTATCCGGCTGTCTTTCTCGTTCGTCTCAGTCTCACGTGGCTGGGCTCGCTCTGTTCCCGTCCCACGAACGTCTCCATTAGAAGCCGTCGCGCCTTCGGGCCTCGCGGTCTCCTAATTTGCCTACCGATCCGCACGATTTCGCTCCGGGTAGCACGAGAGGATACCTCGGCCACGCCATCATCGAGAGTCGAGAGAGACGCCCAGCTTGCACCGAGCAATTTATTTTTTGAACGTTTGGCGTGCTTCGTACACGTTTCGTGCACCGCGAACGCTTTGTCGGGCCCTGGAACTGGGCCTCCTCTGCGGTTCCTGCGGGCTGCTCCCCCCGGACCCCGTGCCAGTCACCTATTCATCTCTCTCGTTAACCACCGGACATCTTCATCGGGAATCAATGGGTTCCGCGATGTCTCAATAATCCGGTTCCGCGAATTATACCGACTCGCGTCTCCGTCCAATCGACCAGTTGCGGTTACGCTCGCGTGATCTCGTGATCGTCTTCTGTCCACCTCAAACGATTTTCTTTTTCCTCGATCGTGTATTTTTTAGGCGAAATACACCGAGAAACGCAAATCACCCCGGATAACGTTCAGAGCTCGTGGCGATAGAAAGTTTAACCTTTCTCGGTACTTAATGACTTTCCTGAAAATCTGTGTACTAACGGGTACAGTGTACACAATAATTACATCCACTCTATAATCTATCCGCGCTGAAAAACAGAAAGCTCGCGGCGCATGTTGCCCGATCTTCGCGGATTCAGTATCTCCGCATTAACACGCAAATGAATCCTTCTATACGATGAAAATAACAGGACTCGATCACGCATCGCGGTGCACGCACGGAACGAGTCCCAGCTGACGTTGCGTATCACCTGGCCACCGATTTCACCTTTCCCCGGGGGGATAAGCGCGTATGAAAATCGGTAATCGGCCGTCATGGAAAGCAGTTACGTGCGATCAAGAGATCTCGCCGGTGTCCCACATCGCTGGATCCATCCGCGTAAATCGCCTCACGAGGTTTCCTGCTCCTTGGCCAGTTTCGATCTCGCCGTTTCCAGCAAATAACACCGTGCGAAGGTAGGCCGCGAACCTGCACGCCAGAGTAATTGTCCGCGCGAGCATGATCACGAGTTCACGATGGTACCGAGCCACGAATCATCGTCGCGTACCTCCGCGAATCATCGTCGCGTACCTCCGCGAAATATACAATAAATCACGGATGAACGTGAGCTGATTTATGCATTTGATGCGAGAATAATCGAATCAACAATGGAGGCACACAGAAGCTGCCAAGTGTAATGAAATGATATTTCTATATCGATTTCTACATCTAGCAATATTTTGCAATAGTACATACGTTTTTAATCTGTAACAAAATATTTAATAGAATTCTTTGAACATACTATCTAACCTATTCAATCTGCGTAATAAAAACTGCAATAATGCAATGTCGATTCTCAGGCTACGATTATCCTCGTTATATTTTACGTCCTGAATTAATTCGTTTTTATCTTATACTGCTATCTTTACGTATAGACGCATCCTAAACACATCACAGTAATTCCCTAATCAGGAAGGATTAAATTCCGAAGATTATCATTGTTTGTGTACACAATTTTTGATCGCATACTCCGCTACGAAGATAAAGCTAACGTTTCCTACCGAAGAACGAGCGGAACACGGAGCGTAAAAAGAATCGCGAAACGACCATTCGACCATTGTACGCGATTCTTGCTAAGTGCGACTAACAAAGTACGGCGCGTTTCACGGCGTCTCAAAGCGCCAAGCGCCATTAGCGGAACTCATTAATAGAGTTTATTACCCTCGCCACGATGCCATTATTATTTAACGTCACCATAAACGCGAGCTACAAACATCAAACCCTCGACGCCGTCTCTTTACACGCTCGATACCGTATATCGATCTCGATCGGTCCCGTCGCGTCGCAGGCGCCTTTTTCCCCCTTGAACTTGACGAGACCTTGGCTGGGGTCTTGCGTGGGCGTTGTGCCTGGCAAAGCATCGTCCGTTTTCATATCTTTCTTCTGTCTAGCGCTAAATCCTGCTTGGACGTCTGCTAGTTTATAACGAGACGCTCTAAAGTTGACTTTGGGATCTATACTATTAAAGAAATCCAGACATTTAGAGCTACAAGTTGAAAAGCAGAATTTAGAATGCTTAAAACATAAATACAATATAAATCCTCAAGTTTTTAAACGGTACTGGTTCATAAGCAACGCACGAGAGCTAGCAATTGCAGAGGGAATACCGAAATTGTAAAAGCAAGTATTTTGCTGTAGACTGAGAAAACATTTTGGAAGACAACCAAGCGCAAAACAGTGAGCACTTTGAAGAGTATGACTCGGACCAGTTTCACAATCACGAGGATTGCGTTTCCTCGAGAACGGACCACCTCGAGCCCATTAATTTAGCACCGAAGATCCCAGGGGGAGCTCGGAGCCGTGGCGCTTGTAAAACGTTTCCGAGCAGAGCGTCGTTGAAAAAGCCGAGCACGGTCTATCTTCGAGCAGGTCTCTTCGAAACGGTTTACGAGCACGATGATGTATAAATATACCGCGTGTTAAGCGGCGTTCCCTTTCGCTCGCGCCGCGGAACAACGTTTTCCGGCGCGGAAAGGAACGCTCGCGGCCTCTGATCGCGGCGAATAGAAGAGCGGGAAGCGGAGCGAAAACACGCTCGCCGCTGGCCAGCTCTTCAGCATCGCCGTTGGCCGGCTTAACTAACGCCTAACTCGGGCTAAGTGCGAGCCCTAACATCCGAGGGCCCCCATAGACATAAGGAAGTTCCCTCTCGTGCCTCGGCCGCTAATCGCTCCGGAGGAAATCTTGGACCTACGTTCCTCCGGCCGAGAATGATTTCACCTTCCAGGATAATGCTCGCCGCTAATACTCACCTCATTATCCTGTGGCGCATTCTTCGGGTTACGAGTGCTCGAACACTCGTTAATGTTGGAATCTGGGCTAGGGCTTCGGCAAGCTTCGACGGAGATTTACAAGGGGTTGCGGATCGGGGTAGGAAAAGGGTCGAGCGTTTTTGCAATTCCTCCTCCTGGAATGCGAGAGGTGTTACAAGATCGATAGCGATGCGTACACCTTGATGAGCAGCCTTCCTGCTCTAGGAACATGGAAATGCCCGAAAACCTCTTTACTGTTTCTTAAGAAGAGAACGTTCCTTAATGTGATGATTCGGACACCCTTCTGGGCATTTATGCAATTAGTCTTTTCCAGTTCAAAGCGTTTCTCTTTCAACTCAAAAGCTTCTACAAGTCTGTGTAATTCGTTTGTACTTCCAGATGTAACCTTACCGACCTAACTAGAACAGCTGAGGACTAAAGATCTTTAAAGTATTTTCTGGAACATTCAGCTACCTAACACTATCCTAGCATTTCCACATTCTGCAAGGGTTTAATTACGTTTATAAGTCTGTTTGTTCACAAACAACTGTCAGTCTAACGAGATGAATATTACACACAACGGGAATAACCTATTGCTAATGTATTGCTAATACAGGTTAGGAAACAACGCTTCGAGTGTTGTGTACAAAAGAACTGTTGAAGATGTTGAGACGTACCTTTCACTGGTTTATAAAGACGGACTGGAAGTTTTGTTACAGCAACTTACAGATTCCCATAGAAACAGTGGAATCTCTTTTACTCTCGCGAACTATGCCTACGCAACAGTCTTTCTTCGACAGTGCTTCGCTCGTTCATCAGAGGCTTTGACACATAAACGCAAACATGGAGAGATTGTCTGGCACGAGACGGTTACTTTAAGCAAATTCCAGTTGCAGTACAGTAAATACGTTTTCTTCGGTTAATTAAAGACCACCGACCGCCTTCTTGACTTTCTGGAGATCCAGAATTGTTCGGGATGACAGTTGTTACATTATTACTGAATGTCGTTCTGTCGAAGCTTAGCGTTCGAATTTCGTGTCGCAGAAGTTAACCTCTCAACCGCTATTACTATTACCTTTGAAATGAGGCAAAACGCTGCAGCACTTGTCCATTCGTATCAACAAAAGAAACGCGCACGTTCCCGGATGTCTCATTTCATGCAATGGAATTCCCCGTAGGTAACAATTTCCTGGCGGACACTAAAACATAACCTAAAACCTCACGCAGGAAAAACGAAGTTTAGAAAGCCGGGATGGCAACCAGACAGAGGCTGTTTTTCCTGGGAAGAGAAGATTATCGTCTCCTGTAATACGTCTTTTTCGCTGGTACGTACTCATCAACCGAACCGACTTGTAATACCTCATTTGTCATAATCAGAGCTCGTTAAACCAACAACATAATTATATTCGGACAAAAACCGTGCGGCGAGACCGGGGTTCGGTGGAATCCCGCGAACGGTGGCTGCGCCGTGAGCTAACGAGTCGGTTTCGGTTTATATGGCAACCGCTAACGTGACTTCAGGGACGTGCTTGCACCGATCACGAAAAAACACCGTGCATACACGTGTTCCCGTCCCTAATACGGGGCTGTACGTGTTACACCTTCGGAGCGCAGTCGACGCACGTAGATCCCAGACGAACACCGGCAAACACGCTGCCTACGTCTTAATTTCATACGCGATAAAGCTAATAATTCTACGCCCTGACGCTGATCGCATATCGCGCGCCAGCTAACGATTGATACGAGACGCTCACGCGCCCCGCACTACCATTAGACCGTCGATTCGCGAGCCATGCGTCTCATTTCTGCGTTGACTCGTATATTTCAACGTATCCCGTGATTAATGAGAACCTTCCGCCTTCGAGGATGCACTGCTAGTCGCAAACAGGTACTGCGAGAGATAGCCTCGGAGCACAGCCACGCGAAAAATTTCAATTCTGATAGCAGATTCTACGTAGGTACATCTGAATTTAACAGGCACCTTGGACACAACGTTTAGACAAAATTTTCGGGTCCACGGGAGTAAAAGATGCAGAAATATATAGCCAGGATAAATCGGCGGTGGTAGTGGGTTGAACACACGGGTGTTTCAAGTAGGCGTGGCTGCGGATTGCCCTGTGGGGCGCTGTGCTGGCTCCGACCAGTTTCAGAGCAAAATACATATCCCTCTGGTTCTGAGATCTCAATTAACGCGTCGCTCGGACTTCTATAAGACTCTGGTATTTTCGGTGTTAAATGATAATTATTACCTGCGAATGAACACCACCCAGCGAATGAGCATGATTCATGTTGAAAATACAGTAATCCTAAGCAAGCAAGTGAATTTAAGACCTTTTGTTTGTTAAGCAGAAAATACGAAACCGTATCAAATCTATCTACGTGTGAGAGCTCTCTTCTCTAAAAAAAATGAAAAATTCTGAAACGCAATGCCGTGTTGCATAACGCTCGAAGGACTCGGCGATGGGAGAACGAGCGCAGGAAGGTCCGCGAAGAAAATCCAATTCCTTTATATTCACCCGGAACACCTATAGCGAGGCTGGCTGGCGAACGCAAACGAGTGATCGCAGAAGAAGACACACGCCCACGCGCTTTGTCCGAAAGATCGCATGAGAATGCCGAGATGCACGACGAATCCGCGCGGACGCTATTCCGCCGTTGGTAATGTGGGAAATTATGGTTTTTAACGGGAACACAAGAGGCGGAATCGTTACGCGGGCAACAATGCGTTTCCATTTCACGCATTTCTGCATTTGGCCGAGGAGTTTCCGCGATCGCATCGTTTTACGATCGGAATAACTCGCCGCGGTCTCCCGGTAGATGATGCATATCAAACGGCGGGGGGACGTCGAGCCTGGTAACAATGCGTTTCTGTCCCGGACGGGATCTGATTAAGGAAATTTACGCTGATCGTCGTCATTTCACGGGGTGGCTGTGTCGCAACGTCGAAGCAGTTTTATTGTTCGTTTGTTCCACTTTGCGAATAGATACGGCCCCGTCCAACCCGGTTGACTAATCAATTCTGCGTACTGAATTGAATGGAATATGTGGTTTCGTTGTACCGGGGCTCGTACGGGAGGGAGAACCGAGGAATTGGAATGTAGGAATTCGAGGCGCAGATATTAGGCACGTTGGCAATTGAGATTACCAAATGGAAGCGCGACAAATGGGATCGTTGCAACCACGGAATTCGTAAATACAAAGCACCGAAATTACAGATGCGGAAGTGACATTATAATACTCAAGAGGATGAAACAACACGGAAATTTTAACGCGATATTATTGTATACAGTACTATCAACTTTTAACCATGGAGAGAACGCGTAAAAATCAGGAAAGAAATTCGCAACGTGAAAAATTGAAACGTGGGAGTTCGGTGCGTAATGCATGCTAATTTGATCGGGTAACTTGTGCCCGGAGAGCGATATTTTACGGAAATAGTAGATCTTAACAGAGAGCCTAGAATTCTCTAGCATCTCGGCCGTTTCGTTGGGATTACAAGCACTTACGGTAGGCCTAATTGAGTATTCCCATACGAGTGCATAATAGATCGATATCTCGGGCATAAGAATTTTCACACACTTTCTTCTCGTTATGCAACGCGCGTAACAGGCCCCGTAAGTGGTCCGCGGGACTCATTTATGACTCTATTATCACAGACCGATAAGCATATACCGCGGAGATAACGAACCGCGTTTTACATAAATTCATGAAGTCGTACTCCCGCGGCTTTCGCGCGCGAACGTATTCATTCGGGAATTGTACATCGAGATGTCGTTTATTGGCCAACCCTTCCCTTAATTGCTGGTACATACGGGGAGACGCGCGATAGAAATTTAACGATTCAGAATCCTTTTCATTCTCTACGGCGAAAAAGGAAGAGGTGGAAGAGGCACTAGAATTATGCGGGAAGTTCTTACGATCATCGTGTGTTGCAGAGGCGAGGCTCTTAATGACGGGTTTTCTGTAAATGCTCGTATTCCCTGCAACAGACGGGGGGCACATACAATGTTGCGAGCGTTTCGTATTGGTGATCAGCTATCTCACAGGAAACCGCTCTAGCCACGTACACGCGAACCTGTCGGGTTAAATAATCGGTTTGTCGAGGCTTTTATTAGACTCTCGATTCGAGTCACGTTTAATCCGCGTCTGATCTAAAATCAATTACACGGACAAGATTCCTTCAAACAAAATTCCACAGCTTGAGATTCCTCTTACTGAAACTCGCATTGCTAAATGGTTGTTTCTGTGATCTTCGGATTCGAAGAGATCCTACATTTTTCTCAAATAATGCTAACCTAGCAGCCTAAAATAAATCCCTGGATAAATTTTCGGATCCGAAGGAAGAGAGCGAGAAGATCGCAGCATCCTCGAAATTCCATTGATCTTAGCTTGCAAAAGGAGCAACAGCATCGTCCTCGACCCGATTAAATCCCCCGGCGGATAATGGACGCGCGGTCGTCATAAATAGCGAGGGGATCGCGACACCTCGAGGATCGCCGGTTTCCACGTTCCTCGTGGCGATTAACAATTATAATTATCCCCACGAGATTATACGGGAGGACGTTGGAAACGATCCCGGGCTTGGTCGCATACTCTCGCCGGCTCGGCGGAGAAGGCGTTCGCGCCAGGCGGTTGCAACCAATTTGCGTACTTCTATAAATGCAGGTACCGGTGTGGTGGCCTGTACCGACGGTCCGAGTAGCCGGCTAAATGTTCCTAGGCGTCCAGCACCCGGGTGTATACCGTACCATACATAATGCATGAGAGCCGGCGGTATACGGTCGCATCTCTTCCTCGTTCCCGTGAATTGCGGCGCGAGCGAGCTTGCGAGCAAGCGAGAGAGAGCTTCTTCCTTGCCTCCATTTTCTCTCGCCCGAACATCCCGATTCGCTAATTAAGAAGCGGCCGGATTTATCTAACAACGATTGCACGTCGCGTAACGCGACCGGGTACTGTGCGCGATCGGTACACCGAATTGTTTTCGTGCTAGTCCGTACGTATTTCGCGGATAATAGGGCCCCATTGTGCCGGTTGCGCCTCGTTTAGCCGTGAAAACGCCGGAAACCACACGTGAAAGGGCCAGGGTGCAAGCAGCGCGTAATTAGCCTAGCTCGGTATACGCTCTTTCGCGTAATAACCTGCCGCGCAGCATCGAATTATTGCGCGAATCGGAATGTTTAATGAGCCCTCCGTGTAGCCGCCTGGCCTTATCTTCGGATATCTGTGGGTGCACCTAGGCAACCGTATTATAGAACGTCTCTCCATCCTGTTATTGCTAAAGCGTTTAATTCCCAGATATACGCGGTATAAGCTGATTTAATTAGAACGCGGATGTAATGCATTTTCCAGTTTTTATAAGCAAACTTCGCGAACTCGACACGCAACGGAATTTTAATTTCTAAATAAAGAATTTGATTAGCTTTTGAAACGATAAGTATGTAAGTTTTTGTCTGCGGAAACATTTTTTCCACAAGGAACGTGCTATGAGTGGGGACAGATCCACAAATTGGCTTCATGTGGCTTTCGTCACCACGGGACTCGGGACGGGAAAGCATGGTGGACCCTTCAAGGTGTCATAAATTAGACCCTTCCCAATACTACGTCAGAGGACTGGCCTGCGACTGCAACGCAGGATGCAGATAGTTCTTCGTAGAATTATCGACCACAAAGAAGGCACGGTATATTCTCTGTAGATTATTTTTGTATTCTTGGATTGTGATGCTTGATTGTGAGTTTTACGATAACCCAGACTTGTGTGACTGAATTGTTTTCTAAAAAATTATTGTAAGTACTATTATTTGCATATCACTCAATTATCAATACATTAATTTCAGCCAACGGCCATATCACGTTGCAATGAACCGATTCTCGTCCGATCATCGAAGTTAAACAGCGTTGAGCGTGGTCAGTACTTGGATGGGTGACCGCCTGGGAACACCGCGTGCTGTTGGCTCTTTTTTTTTACTTCTGTTCAAAATATTCTTATCGATAATTTCTTTGCGGTGATGTCACCGTTCCTGTTTTACTATTAAGGTTCCTTTGGTCACTAATCTGTGTTTCAAGATTAGAATTCCACTCCTATCATAACCTCAACAGGAAAAATGAGGTAGTCGTTTATCAGTTGCTCGCGTCATTCGTCCAACAATTCCAACTCCGCAAAATTTAATATACACCTCGCTCTGAAGAATACTCGGAGCAAGAGACAACACCTCGAGGCGTCCAAACGTGCCACTTATTTCCCACGAGTAATGTTCGTTCAATTGACTGAATAAATATGTAACGATCGCGAACAACCGTGACAACTATAGTTTATTAATAACAGCAACAACACAGAGCGCTGTAGGTACCATTACAAACCACATCAAATCTATGCGCTTCGAGTTTTACGCGCTATGTATATAGCGCCGTTTTCCAAGCTCGCAGGCGTCAATCCCGTTAATTGGGAAGTCGTCGAAATGATTTAACGAGGAATCCGATAATAATCTTGCTACCCGAGGTGATCGCCAACGCCTACGAGAGCTCGCCGGAGTCGCTGCAGGTGTCGCGAGGCGCACCGACAATGATTAAGTGCTGATAATGACGCGATTAAGAGTGAACGCCGCGGCGATGCCTCCGCGCCGATTCCGCGGAACTTGGTGCGCCGCCGAGCAAGATAAATTTTCCCGGGGCGGCTAATGGCGTTTCTTGCTGGCGAATCCGGCGTTCTCGCTCACGATGATCCGCGGACCGCCATAAGCCGTCAGCGCTGCGAAAAGAAACCCGCATAAATATGCATGCATCCGCCGGGTGGCACTTGTAACACCGTTCCCCCCCCCCACTGCTTTTTGTTAATACGCGAACCTTAAAAATTGCACGAACCACCTCTCCCCTCCCGCGACGGCGCGGAGCGAATCGTGTTACCGATATATCACCGGTTATGACGCGACACGATCGTAAATTCGCCGTGTCGACGCGAATTCTGCCGCGGGATCTCGAATTAGGAATACATACTTGCATTGTGATTTATCGAAACCGCTTGCGCCTCTCGAATTATCATCGCCGGATCCGTCGTTTCTTTTTCTTTTTGCCAACGCACATGTCCGTAGAGGGATGAGCATTACCGATACTTGATCGCTTCGGGAGAGTACAGGATTGTGAATCTTTACGAGAATTCCTTTCATTGATTACCTTAAACGTGCATATAATGAAGATACGAATTGCAATGAGGAAGCACACATTTTTTACAAAATAAAAAGTTCTTCTGGTAAGAATGAATGTTCCTAGTCGAGTCTCACGTTATCAAGAGATACGCTAGATAGATCTATCACTTTTTTTTTCTTTTAGCCAACAATTATCAATGCTTCGCGGTTTAAGGTAGTTTTCGCAATTCAGCAATGCGTTTGCAACATTCACCGGATTCTAAGACTCTGTTTACACCGAACGAGATTACAGCAACAAAACGTTTCTCTGATGGTACCGACGACGTCTCGCAGCAGCGAAGCATTCCAGAGACCGAAAACCGCTGGGAACTCGTAAAAATCGTCGAACCGTTAACGAAACCCGTCGCGTCTCCGGTCCGAACAATCCGCGATGCAGATTGTAGACGTTCCTTTAATTTCCTGTTGCTGTGAGCGTGAATTCGCGTAAACCTCGGGCGGTTATCATCACGAGACCGCGAAGCGTTAAGCAATCCCGGGTTCCGCGGTTTCCAACTCAATCCGCGGGGATCGCGACAAAGGTAGCCGCGAGAACAGTCGTGTCCGTGTTATCGAGTCGTCAGCGTTCAAAGGGCCACCGCGATATGTAAATAGAGATCCGCGGTTTCAACGGGCGCCCTTGCGGCGCGGGTGCATCGGTTGCACGTTACTGGATAAGGTCCCTCCTGTGTTCCACCAGTGTTCCTCCAGTGTTCCTCCGGTGTTCGGCCCGTGAGGGTCGCGGAGGGCACGCTATCGCGCGAATCCGTGCACCGTCGCGCGCGCGTCCAGCTCCAAGAATTTCCAGAGATGCACTCTCCGCTCGTATGCATATGCATGCGCGGCCGCTGCGTGCACGGCGACGCCGGTAGACGTCGGATAGGAAATAACTGCCAATTAGCGGCAGCCCCCAACGGAGGAAACCCGAGTACCGACCGCCTCCGCTCTCTCTCTCTCTCTCTCTCTCTCACTCTCTTCCGCTCTTGACGGTGACTCACTTTTCATTGTATATATGCACGCTGCCCGGCGGCGATGCTGTGTCGTCGAATTGGGTGTTTCCGAGGATTCATGGATTTATACGGGGGCGATCGTAAAAAGGACGACACCTGAGGTCGTAGCTTTCGATGAAACTGGTTTCTAGAGGGAATCTCTCGGCCACGCAGTGAGCACCGAACATGTTGCCGCGGCATTAGAGCGGTTTTATCATCGACGGTTGTTCCGCTGCGTGAAACACGCAGGAAAAATGAGACCAATTTTTTCACTTTTAATTCCTTACAAATTCGTAGTTTGAACCTCATCGTCCAGCCAACGGCCATATCACGTTGCAATGAACCGATTCTCGTCCGATCATCGAAGTTAAACAGCGTTGAGCGTGGTCAGTACTTGGATGGGTGACCGCCTGGGAACACCGCGTGCTGTTGGCTCTCTTTTTTTACTTTTATTCCACTTTTTGTTCACATGAGTAGCTTTTTTGCGCTAAAATTGCTAGGAGCAAAGTTAGGTCGTATGCCTAAAAAACAGCGTCTCTGCAGAAGAGCCGCTCAAGCGTTTTGCGGCCGTAGGTGTATACTACAATTTGTGCCTAGTGGCAGTCTAATTGCTATTATCACACACCTCGGCGCTCTCGTGAGTTAGCGGACAGGAAGCGAGGGGTACGCGTTAATGTCTAATAAAATTAGTAGGTACATGTTAGATATATTGCAAGCGTTTCAGTTCGGCCAAATCATTTCAATAACATTATAATAACAGTGTAACTGCTCGTGTAACACTTCAACCGTAAACAGATTTCTAAATCAGCGCAATTTCTAGAATGATTACCGCAAGCTGAATAATTAAATTCAGGTTGTCACGTGTTCTTTCTTCACCACAGCGAAAACAGGTTTCTTGTATTTCACGTTACAATACACAAATGATAGCCGACTTGACATGTTATAACCTACACGTTAAACTGTCCTGCAATAAAAGAGTTTCAGGCTTGCAAAGCAATCTCATAAATCTCAAACACGAAACCCGTACCCGGTCTCTCCGCGTATGCTTATGCAAAATTACGTTTTTACAAAATTTCGAAAAACTGGAATTAAATAAAATTTAATTTTCCTGATCGACGAATTTTTATTACAACTTTCGCTCTCTCGCGTAAAGGCCATTAAATATCCCCTAATCGATTTCAAGATTAAATTCCCTAACCGCCGCAAAAACCAAACCACACATAATCCGCTCTACGATTACGGTTCTAGCACAACACGCAAAACAATTGTTCTCTTCCATCAAACCGACCCTATTATAAATCTTCCAAGCATATTATTCTCATAAAAGCACAAAAAGAACATGCACAGAGCATGGTAAGCACAGATCAACCAAAAGTTTATTCCCACTGTGAAGGGGACCAGACCAGCTCCAACCCAAATAATTACAGTTATAGCACCCCGGTTTATTTATACTAATGATCTCCCGCAATTCGAGGGCGGGGTTGCGTTCGATGTGCGTTGTTGCGTGTCGCATAACCCTCCCTCTGAGAATCGACGCAGCTGTTTTCGAGTGCAGCGGCTGGGAAATGCATCCGAGGGAAAGCTCGATGGTTGGGCGCGGTTGCACCGCCAGATGCACGGAAAATTCTTATGATTAGGGACTGATACCGGAACGGAACGGAACGGAACGGAACGGAACGACACAGAACCGGGCCTCGACGGGTCCCGTGCCCACGGGTTCGTGATCCACGGTGATAAAGTTCGCCGCGGCATATGCCGTCGCGTGATCCAGGCCCATTTTTCTCCCATCGATACGTTACACGGGGCACTCCTACTCCAGTTACTATTTATTTTCAATCGTTAAACTGCGTGTAATTTGTGTCGCGGTTAATCGACCGCCTGTCCGAATTCCCGCCGATAATTAAATCCAGTTGGCGTAATTAACCCCACCGGGGAGCAAAGAATGATTCGAGGTGTCCGAGCGCGAGGGGTCAATGCAATTTCGGCCGTGCCGGAACCCTGGTAATTACACTCTCCGCGTTCGCCGTAATTAAGAAGAAGTAACGAAGGTGAAAGAACGACACATCAATTTCAACCGGATTTTGCCTGTTTGTTGTAAACATAAATTGGCCAAATGCAATAAATGAAATTAATATTTAACGGGCCGTAAAGACAATGGGTCTATTAATGCACGGTCCTCGAATATAATTGTACAACTGATCGTCGGATCACCTACTTCTCCTTCACATTTTAACACTGAATTATTTCTACAGATTTGAAAACGAATTCTTGCGCTAATATATCCAGTGTACCAAACTTGGGATGTGCAAAATACGTACAGGGTGAAATAGTACTAAGTATCGTACATCGTAACTTTCGTTTCAGTATCGTGCTTAGTATCGTACATTCGTAACAACGACGGGTTTGCACTCCCGGCTAGTTTCATTCAAGTTTGCGGTGAAAGTCTTTCATCCCCGGGGATCATTCACGAATCCAGCTCTTGCAGCGAAACGGCTCGCGGATGGTAAACGTAGGAGCGAGTACGCGGCGCATACAGTTATTCTTTCTAAGCGGATAAATTATTTATGAACGGCATTCTGGTTCTAAGGCGTCCGCAGCAACCCCCGTAGTGGCAACTCCCGCTGGTTTCTAGCGCGACCGGCCGCCGACTCGTTTCATATTTATGAACGGTTCTCTGCCCGCTATAAAAGCGAATCTGCTCGCGACCGTTGTGATATAGGACGCAGTCAAACACCGAATTGCTCGGAAACCATATTACCAGAGATTCCGCGGGATTAAACATTGTTGAAGCTTCGTCTCGGGACGCGCAGTGTATTTCACGGTGAAATATTTGTTTTAAAGCCTCCACTTAATACATACCGAGAACAGATTACGCGAGGAACACGACGATGGTCTTTATTTATGCTCTTTGATATCGGATGAAGAGGGTCCGAGGTTTAGCAGAAAAGGTCGCGCAATGTTTGTCGAGCAAACTGTTGATAAGATAGTTTAAGGGTGTGGTGCGATAAGGAAACCTACGTGTCCCTGAACTAAATCGAACCAACGATTGTATTTTTGCTTACGAAGACGTGACGGTTGACGAACTTAAAAAAAAGAATAACAGAGAAAAAATGAGTTTTAAAGTTTTTTAACCAGGATGTATTTCACTAAAAATCTTAAGAGACTGGAGATAATAATTTTGAAGATAAAAGAAGAATCGTGGCAGTCAACGGTGTTAAGCATCTAAAGCTGATAGAACACAAAGCTTCGCCGCAAAATATTTTCTCTCGATAATCCATCATTGATTCATCGGTTGAACAGCATTGTAACCCCTCGTTCAACCCCATTCTTTCCACTGAAACCCATCCAGTGAAAGAAGGGAGTCTGCTCGCTGCAACAATACTTTCCGCCGATTACTTCGCATGAATTTTAATTCACACTGTCGTGTTCGCTCTCGAGACTCACCCTCGGAGCAACCCCCGTTACCGACAGCGTGCAATCCACGTGGCCATTCCCATCGCCGTTCCACCCTTGCTCGATGCAACCCGATACGCGACGCTCCATTTTCGTGCAACGAGGACGAGCGTGCGTGCGCGCGGATAACGATGTTCCCAAAGGCAGATCGCGCGCAAGATTTATCTTGCGAGTTCTCGCTCGCGCCATCGCCTGTTGCCTCCTCTCCGCCCCGGTGAATTCCGAATGCGACGGGAGTAGACACCGGGGCTGCGAAAAAAGAAGGAACAAGGGAGAGGAACCAGCGAGGAGAGAATCGGTCCCGATTCGGATCAGAATTCGGCGGCGCGTTTGTGTCTTCGCCGCCGCGGCAGATTTAGGGGAGAATGGGTCGAACCAAGTTTTTAATTTTCCTTGTTTCCCATTACCTCATTTTCCCCTATGCGTTACATCCTCGCTGCCCTCTCGTGGAAACCAACATCAAAACGGAAGCGTAATCGCCGCTCCGTTACACGTAGACGTTCCCGCGAACAAAAGCCCGACGATTATGCGACGCGTGAGCGGAATACGCGACGATCGGCGCGTGGCTTTGATACGTGCGCATCGTCCGTAAACCGTAGACCATGATCACCGCGAATGTTTCATTCGATCCGCACTCACGCCGTCGTATTTCTTTCTTCGGACACTTGGCGTAAAACTTTGCAACTTACACTGCAATTTTTTGTCCATCCATTTTCCTGTAGTCAGTAACTTGACCGAGTCTTCGGTATTAAAAATCCTGTAATTCGTAGTGGTGCTTATTCTGCGTAATGTATAAGATTTAACAAAGCTTAAGGTAATCTAAAGTAATCGGTAGAACTCCTACTCGATCCTACGTTATCAATTCCCCGATCGCATGATAATTCGAGGTTATAAAACGGAACGAGGACTAAACGCACAGTTGAACTAATAAGCGAAACGAGCGAGACATCATCGCCCTAGAATCGGTGCAACTTCCGGGAAGCGTACCAGGGGTTAATACCACTTATCTCCGCCGCGAGTAAGGTAAATGATAGCTATAGCAGTGGTAGAAAATCCGAGCAGCATTAAAACAAGTCGGAACTCGTAAGATGCAATCTCGAAACGGACAGAAGAGAGCCGGGTTCTTTGAGGAAGTCACTTTAGAGCCCGAGACGGGTCTTCCCACCTCGATTATTTCGCAAAGAGATGATGGCACACTGCGAAATCTTCCCAGTATCGAGCACGTTTGAGCGCGCGTGCACACGCTCGAACGACAAACGTCTAAATGGGCGCGGATAATGACACGATAGCGGGTCGTTCGAACTTTCAAAGTACAAGGGAACGGTCTCCGGCGACGATCCCGATCCCGATCCCGTTCCCGACCAGGTAATACTCGTGTAATGTTTCCGCGAGTTGAGACATTAGTTTCAGTGAAGACATAGGTACAATCGCTGTGGCTCGTCGGATTTTTCAAGTTTTCCACCCGGGGGCGGAGAAAGAGGGAAGGATAGGGAAATAAGAGCTGGTAGAGACACTGCTGATGACTACCCTCGGCGATCGCTCCGAAAGCAATTTCCACCGAGAGCGACCTACCTGCTTATGTTCGCCGAGCGATCAGGATACACCTATTCCCCGGCCGAGAGAGCATTTATATCGCGGCGAGCGGACGCAGAGGCGTGCGCAATATTTCGCCTGTCCACGAGTAGCTCTCCCGGAGAATACAGCTATCGGTGAATTGCCGTCGCGAAAATTACGAATATCGTGCCTCTTATTTCTGCTCCCAGCGAGTTGTTCCGCGAGGCTAATTTATCGGCCGATTCCGCGTCAATCCCGTGTCGCGTCTCGATCTCCCGCGACCTCCTAAACCGAGAGGAATCGTCTGGGAATTTTTGGTTCCGCCAGGACCCGGGACTCGACGCTTTCACAGCCCGTGGCCGTCACTCGCGCGTTATCCGCGCGCTGACTTTCTCTAGGAACTTCGATGATTCGAAGATTACGGTGTTTACGTCGGTTAGTGGTTGTCGACAGGATCGCTGCTTTCAAAGGTAGAAAGCCTTTCAATGGACCGTTCCTTGTTCGATGGATCACGCGTCCGTTAAATACGATGTTCTGCGCAGTTGGAGGAAGCTGACTCTTTGACACCAGAATAACCTGTCGGACGGGTCGAAATGTTTGCCGGGATTTCTTATCGCTATTCGAATTTTAATGCTGCTTCTGCACGCCGTTCCTCAATGGACTCGTCTATTCCTGCATTACAATGTTACCCTCAACATATCTTCTCGTGCGGCACGATGTTACGCAGTATTAGCTTGTTGTATACGAAATGTCCGATTTTAGAATGCAACTACTAGTTCCACTTGCTATCTTAACCTTCTGTGAATTATTTTACACATTTATTTCTATTCTAATATATATTATTGAAAAAAATGGCTAAAAATTTGAATAGATAAATTCTCCTTATTTTTATACAGTAATGTAACATAGTAACTTTCAGTGCCCCGTCGATCTAGGATCGACAGAGTCCCATTCTTACAGCTAAAAACTGTGATTATGGCTTCGCCTCGGTGTAAGATTTCTGGCGCAGGCGCTCCACCTCCGGCATCACCTACTACGAGGCCCCCCCGCGGATCGAAAAAACGAAGCTAATTGCATTGAAAAAAAGAAGAAAAGAAACGCAGGCTGGATCGCGGTCCCCGTGAAGGACAATCGAGGGCCAAATGAGCCTGGAGTCGGCCTCAAAATTCCCAAGGGAATGCCGCTCGGAGTTTCTCCGAGGCGGACGCGGCACCGGCGTTGTTTCACGGGGCTTACGATCCCCGAGATCTCATTTACAGTACAAATTAGTCGTAGGCCGGTCGTTGGTCCTTAATGGTCAACCGGCACGCAAAGGGGGTTAGGTTTAATGAAGACCGCGCTTTATCCGTGACGAAGAGCGCGACGCGTCCGCTGCGGCGGAGCGGAGCGGTTCGCGAGCGATTCGAGACCTCGGCAGCCGAGACTCGCGCGAATCCTCGAGGAGGGAGTAGCCGCGCGCGAGCTCGTGCGTCCGCTGAATGCGAGTTAAACGAAGATTTATGCCGCGGCGCGTAAATATAAACAACAATATGCAATCCCCGGCTCATTGTCCCGGCGAACAAGGCGCGAGAGAGCCGACCAATGCGAACTAATAAGCGCGCCGTGCGCGAACACGCCCCGGCGTTCGGGCAGAAAGACGCCGAGAACTATCGCGCGGGTACACTCTCCGAGGACTAATTGACCCGACAATGCCGCCGAGGACCCCTGGATTGGATCCTTCTTCTTCGGAAAAGTCGAAATAAGAGAAATTGGAACGCGGCGAGCAACTGTTCCGATTCGCTTTTTCTTCGTGTCAGCGCGTTTATGAATTTTTTGGCCATTTTTGTGCGACATTGGAAGCTAATCGTCGCTTGAAATAACTTTGTATATATTCCCAAGCTTCGGAAGAAATTTCAAAACGATAGATGACCATTGGTTAAATCCCCATGTATTTTGAGAATGAAGAATAATTCAAAAATTTGGCTACACGCATACATCAAGAAAATGCTAATTAACTTTGACTCATAAATCAGGTCCAAACCGAAATTATCCGAGTCCAATGATCTTGACCGATCGGGTGGATCTAGCGCCAGGGTTTCGCCACCGGTGGGCCCGGAGAATCGAGTTCTAATCTGCGAAGGGTCGATTCGGGGCCCAGAAGGGACCGGCTCGATCTCGCGGCGAGATCTGCGTCCATCAAGGAGGCCGCAACAGGTCGCGGAACGAGCTCCGTTCCCCGTCCCTCTCGAATTTCTGCGAGCGCGTAATGCGCGCGCGTATTAAATGAACCGGTTTTAATGAATTTGCTCGTCCTCGCGAGGAGCGTACGCGAGGAGAGCAGGTTGCACACGCGTGTAGCAGGCGGCAAGAGGAAGGAAGACTAATCGACCGGGGCGTAACGAGCCACCGAGCGACGATCCCTCTTCGCCCGAAGAATTTCGTCTCCGCGAGCGAACGCGTTTTTTGCCGGCGCGATTCGGAAATTTGTCTGTCGCTGCCTTAATACGCCGGCTGTCACGCGCGTCGACGCTCATCCATCCAGAGTACTTCTGGCAGGTACAACCACCGCGAGAGGAGGCTGCCTCCTCTTTTCGCTTTAATTTGCCGGTTCCCACGTGCGATTTCTCCGACGCCGCCGACCCGCGGGCTCGTTTCGCTTTGCGCCGCGCTAAGTACCCGGTGCCGCGTTACTTCCACCATTTGTAGCTCCAAAAATCGTATCCCATCAGTCTGCCGCAAAAAGATTCACCTTGCGAGCCGCAGACCTTGCCGGACTTCTTACTTAGGCTCGCCGACGCGCGTGACATACCGGTAGACACCGCATCTGATTAGCAAAAACGGTACCAACAACGCGCACGAGTTTCGTCTAGGAGAAAATTATCTTAAATTATCTTGGAACTCCTTAATGAATTCTCCCGTCTTGCTCCGATTAGTAATGCAGCAATGTACTCCAGTGATTGAAAATATAAAAATTTTCGAACACAAAATACTAATTACGTTGGAAGAATTTTGTAACACCTGCACGTCTGGCAATCGATGCAGTAAACTTTTAGTACGTACGACTCACAGTCTACGTATCTGGGAGATCGAACACGATTCATCTTTGACCGCCCAATTTAGTTACTACACAAATCGATAATGGGTTCTTGATAACTGGTCCACTCCCGCCAAGACTTACCGTGTCTGCATACGTTAACCGTTCGCATCTCCTACCAACGAGTTACCATAACACCGAGACCTTCGTCAAGCGACAGTCTAAATACTCGATGATTATAGTGTTCGAACACTTTAAGATAGTCGAGGGTTCAAGCATCTATAATCAAACAACCGTGGCCGTGTTCTAAAGTCGCGCCGCGAAACCATGTTTGTTTTCGAATAATTACTCGGCTTGTTCCAAGCCAACCGCCGTATTTATACGCCTGCGCAATTTTCGTCTCGTAATTACGAACTATGCCGCGTTCGGCGGTCGTACATCATGTGCCCTGTGATTACTACGTTTAGACGGTTGGTTCGGCGGGTCGCGACTTTCTTGTCGGTAATTTCTGCGACAATTTGGGGATTTTACAAAAATTTTCTTCCTGGTGAGAACGTATGAAGTCTCTACCGGTTTCGAGTTGCAATGCATCGATATTCAAAATATTGGTTACGTTATCAAGTTTGTTCGTATTTAATAAATTACTGTATTTAATTTTGAAAGAAATCCTAGAAAAATTCTAGGTCGGAAGAAATGTTTGGTGTGCGAGTTAAAACAGCTCCGAGTGCAAAAGGTTGATTTTAACTGAAACACGTTAGCGTTCTAGCACTTTGAAAGAAAATGTCCACTAGCAGCAATATTGGAGCCCAGAGAAACATTCGCAAATGCAAAAAAATATGTATATGTTTCCCTCGAGAGTCCCGGTTTATGGTTGTCCCTACCAGACGCGGTTAACGTAAAGCGGTGCTACGATAGCAAAACGTGTAACGCGGTTGAACGCACAATTTTTCGGGCCGTTTACGCGACGTGCTATCGAGTAATTGTTCGCCGGCAAGGGTTAATGGTAGCGGCCGCGTCTCGCGGAAGAGAAAAATATATGATGCACTCACAATGTCCTCCATGCTGTGATTTCCGGCGTGCATAAATCCGTGATTCGTACAGCTTCCCACGGGCGTCGTGCGAAGCGTAGCAACATGCACACGCGCGTTACTATCGGACCAGGATCGCACTTCTCGACAATCGCCTTCTCCCCCTCGTTCACCGGGTAATCACGCGTTCCTTGGTTCACCTGACATCGGTCGACCCGCTGTCATCCGCGGGATCATCGCTCCGGAACGCAACACCGCGGAACTTTCGTCGCTAAAAGTATTCCTCGAGTATTCCTCGTTTCCGCTCGATAAGTGTAACCCTCCTCGGCTTCATAACACCAATTCTCCGGTTCAACGAAAGAATCTTTAATCCGATCGATGTGCCACAGACACAGCTTCACTTGGATCACACTTCGACGAGATTATACAAACAGAGCAAAAGAAGAAGAAAAAGAAAAAAAACAACTGAAGCACTTCGATGAAGGTTCGATTATACGCAGGGGTAAAAAAGCTCGACGAGGATAGTCGATTCACGGCACCCACAAATCCCGGAAGACAAACACGCACACGCGCGGGGTCGCGATCTCACCGCGGGATCGCCGCGAGGATCGTCGTCACCGGTGCACGGTGACAACGACAGTCAGGGTGGTCCTCGGTCCGCGACATTCTCGTACCGGTCGTCGAAGTCTCCGCGGGTAGCTCTTGTGTCCGGCTACACCGCTGCACCACCGTATCCTCGGGTCGTTCGACGGGTAATCGTCGTCGGATGTATCTGGAAGCAGCAGCAGCGGCAACGACGGCGGCGGCTGCTACCGAGCAGAACCGATCGATCCTGAACGCGGCCGCTCGAACCCTTTCGGGACACAATGTCACACTCTACGGGTCCTCCGGATTGGCTCGATCGGGCCTGCTCCGTTTTTATCGCGGGGCACCGCGGCCGGTGGCGAAGGTACCCAGGACCACACACACAGTCCTGAAGAACGGAAGAGGAGAGTTCGTAGAACACGGCCGGCGAGTCGACGATACGCGCGATCGAGTACAAAAGGACGCGCCGAGAGCCAACCGTCCGCCGGCTCGGGCTGAATCTCACTGACTATGGTCGCGCGGTGGCCGCCGGTTCTGGCCGCGGACGTATGGAGAGGGAGCGAACCGGTGGGACGAGAACCATGGATCCGACAGAGAAGGAGAGAGAGCGAGCCCTGGAAATCGAGTGGGGACTACGGGACCCTTCCACCGAACCCCTCCAACGGCCTACCGGGTGCCTAGGGCCTCGACCATTATCTCTGTTAGGCACCGCGGACTTTTTTTTTTTTTTTTTGAGCAAAAGGGTTCCGAGGGCTTTATTATATTTACGAGGCGTTATCGGGGCAATCCAACAATATTGATTCCGCGCCGCGAAGAGATCGGCCATCTTAAAGAACGCCCAAGCCACGATTCCCTCCGCTAACCCTGCTCACACCCTCTTTTTCGACCAGGTTTACCGAGCGTGCACGCTACCGGAGGGCTCGCGCCGCCCTTATTCCTTACGCACCGTGTCTCGCGGCCCTGGCGTGATCGAACACCGCCATACCTCCATTTCGTGTCAATTGACCAACCCTTGCTTCTATGCCACAGCGGGCTCGTCCTTTAATAGTCCTTCCACATTGAAAAGAATGTGTGTCAAAAATTGAACATAAAATAAAATACTTTTCGAGGTCGGTTTTTAACACTAAACGTACCGAGCTATAAATGTAACAGATACATGTTGCCTGAAAAAATTGACAAGATTTCAAATTTAAAGCATCTTTATAATTTCAAAAATTGCCAAATAAAAAATCTAGAACCGGTCATTCGACCGGTGGTGGTACGTTTAGTGTTAAATCCAAGGAAAAACGTCCCTTGAACTGTCTGAAGCGAGTTTCAAGGGATCATATTTGTCCAGTTCCAATTGTTTTCGCTTTTTCAGAGTTCCCATTGTTTCTCCAAAAGTGCTCGGCAAGAACTGGCAGCCCGTGGTTCCGTGAACTACGTCAACGCAGTCTCGATTTCGAGAGGTGCATGCGGGTTTTCGTTTACTCGAATTCGTGTTGATTCTCGGGGCGAACATAGGGGTGTCCTTCGCCGGAGGAGACTTTCTTCTTTTTTTTTTTTTTTTTCTTAGATAGGTTCTATTGGATAGCGGTGGTTGTAAGCGAGACGTTTTCGATCCCATGGCGGCGGAAGTTGTGAAACGCGGTAATTTATTCTTCGTCTGGCACAAGCGGCTCTATTCCCGTGGCTCCGTGGATCTAGCACCGGAGGATGACTTCTTTCCCCGCAGTAGGGATAAAAACGAGTTAGACGCCTTTTTGAATTATCGTGCCGACCCGTACCTGACTTGCTTTCGAGGTCGTTGTCTTTATAATCCCAGTTCTCGTTTCCGTCCCGGCAGTGTTCTGCCGGTGATTTAGGTGAACTCTATTATGCGGTCCTCTTGGAATACATATTGTCGTATTAGAAATGGAATCTGGTTTACGACGGTGCCGCCTTCTCGGCCGCGACGAAAGCAAAATAATCCTCGGTTCTGATGTCTCTGTCCCGAACCCTTCCGCCATACGCGTGAAAACATATTTCATTTCGAAGGAACAGTTACCGATTACCGAAGTTGAGATAAAATCATAGTTTCCGATAAAATTTCAATTTGGAAGGTTTTTGCTTTTCATGTAATACCTAAATGTAATATAAATAGGCGAACCTGTTGCAGATTATACGGGAATACCACGTGGTATAATGCCGGACCGTTGCCTACGTAATTAGCGATCTTTCTTCAGCCTGGAACATTAAACAAATTGCGATGCAATAAAACCCACCGGGGTCCATGCATCCTCGATTAAATTGCTCGTATCAGAATCAATCGAATCCGCGATCGCTTTAATTCCGCCCGAGCAGCATTCCGTCGGTTACCATTATCAAAACCAATTACCGTGGCCGGCGCAATAAAACACGCGGTTTAATTGAACAGAGAAACCACCACGGTCGATCTTCAATTTTCATTCATAAAACAATAACGAAACCCACCGGCGCGCAACCTAATAGTACCTGGTCCGCGCTACCGTCGCATCGGCCCGGTGATTTCAACGCTGCGATAAGTGGTATCGCCGCGCCGGGCTGAAACGGCCGTCCAGGTATCCATTTCATACGGACATGTAAGTAAGTAAGCACTGGCGTCGTTCCGGGTCTACGTCGTACCGTTACGTCGTTCGCAATCGATTACGAGCTGTTAAAGAAAGAGCCCGCCTCGAACCGAAAACAAATTTTTATAGATTCTGTTGGAATTTATTTCATAAATCTAGAGCAAAATTAATCTGTTACGTCTTTAGAAGGAAGGATCGTTTGAATCGATTCTTGGCCTGTGGATCATTGTATCTACAGTCAATATATACTTCTTTCGAGGAGTAAAGACGCGTCAACGTGCTTCTAGAAAAGATATGGAAATATAAGTTCTATTTCGTATTTTATAATAGAGTGTGGTTTCTTAATAGTATACCCATATTCCAATAGATTCTAACCAACGAGGAATATTATCACAAAAATTCGAGGTGCCGTCAGAGAATTGTTCCACCAGTAGTGGGGGGAACCTAGTCTGGAATAGACTACGCTATAGCTTGGTGACGTCAATCAGGTTCAGGCTGTAAATTGTAATAATCGTGGCACAAAGAAGCGTCTCTCGCGACACGTCCCGGGAACGGATTCCTGGTGCACGCGCGCTCGAACCACCACGGCCAGGTACGCTCAGGTGTGTGGGTGGGCGGGCCGCGTAACAGCTGATCGTCGCCGTTGATCGGAACGCCGGAGCAGGAAGCCGCGGACGTAACCGCGTCCATTTGTACGCGCGCTGCCCCGGCTTGGAATTTCATCCGTATTAGATTTAACTGTAACGATAACGATATCGTATCTCGGCCGTGTCCTCCCACTCGGCTCCCTTTCCGCTCTCTGTCCTCCTCTCGGCCTTGCCTCCGATTCGTCTCCGCCTCGGCCGATGTCGCCCGTCCTCGCCGAGACGATCAAATTGATTTCATTGTTGGTTTCAGTCGACTCCTCTCGACACCGAATCGAACGATGTTGATAGCCACCGTGACACGCCTCGACGCCTGAATATTTCTTCGGAGCTTGTAACCTTTTTTCGCCGCGGGCTTGTTCTAACTCCGTGACGGACTAGGTCGTTTGTGAGATCCTCTTTGGAACGATGATAGTCGATCTTGGCCGTCTTCGGGCGGGGACAATAATTTCTAGCTTGTACCTTTTTTGGGCACGAGCTGCTTGAGTCGTTTATAATCCTCTTTGAAATGATATAACGATGTCTGGCACTTTGGAACGGAGACAATTATTCTTAGTAGACGATACTGAGTCCAATAGAAGCTAGAACGGTATTAGTTTTTTCTTACTCCCCAAAATTCGTATACAGAAATAAGTAGTGACCGCATAAAAATGTATAGCGATTGCATGCAAATTAAAGAATTCCTGTTCCTTGCGTACAGTCGAGAGAATTGCTAAAGCAAGTAGAAATCTAAATTATGCACTATGGTTCTCGACAGGCTCATGGAAGCGGGCTAAACGCATCGTAGAAAAACACGTTGTCTATTCCACGCGGTTCTTCATACGAGCATTCAAGTGGAAAAGAGAATTCATCGGATGTTACGAAACGTTTTCAATTTACCCTGGTTATGTATGCACTCTCTTATCGCGACGATCGCAATTATACGAACAATGTGCAATGACCTGTCGCAATAACGTCGCGAGAAACGAGCCGCGCGACATGTCGCGGGTATCAACGCGAAGTATCGTCGACTTTTCCAACGATTTCCCCGTCTGTCGGCGCGCGACGTTCTGCAGACGATGAATTATTTAATGAGACGTAAAGCACCTCGTCCATAAATCCGCAGACCACCATTTAGCATTTAACTAATTATTCATAAGCATATAATTAATCATTGAACGCGTAATTATACTTATCTAAGATTTTATAGCATAGTAATGCGCGTGTAGGATTACGGATCTCGTTAGGTCCAGCTTTAAGTACCCTGTTTTCTATCGTGCAAGGCAATTAAATTACTGCTGGGCGAATTTATGTGTCGATCCATCCCCGTGTCCTTGGGTGCCCACATAATCGGCATGGGGCAGCCACCGGGGTGCACGAATTGTTCATAAAATATACACGCCAAAAAATAAAACAGAAGTCTCACGTTTAATAATCGTCGCTCGCGAAATACAATAATTTTCGATCGTTTCGGGAAACTTATGCGGACGTAAGAAACAGATAATCTTAGATTAAGACAGCAAACGTCGACGCAAGAAATCACGGCGATGAAAACCGAGCGAAGATACTCGTTTAGCAAGTTTACAATTGCTCATTATGGTATAATTAAAAGAAAGAGATTCTGTGGTCTGAGATAGGTAACGCAACAAAGGTATAAATATATCAGAAGCGTTTAAGAATGTTGGTGCATCGTTTCCGACTTGTTAAAATTATTAAAAGGAAAGATAAATTCTCGTCTAGCTCGACACAGAAAATTTCACAGATGGCGCGTTGATTCTCGGATTGATATCAGCTGGATCGTCGATTGGCAGCACTGCGACACGTTTGCGAGAGCGAGGTAGCTTCGCGATTTCCGGTGCGATCGGTCCCGAGGTGGCCATTCCGGGCTGGTGAAAACGAGGTTACAAATACATAGTAGACTCGTCCCCTGTAATCCCCCGTGAAAGCGTGCGCGCTGTGTGCCCACGGAAGGTAAGGGAGGAGACTTGATGAACTTGCCTCGTGAATCACCTCGCCTATAAAAATCGGCGCCGATGCGTGAGAGAGATAATGGCGGGGAGGAGCGGTAACAACAGGTTTGCTTATGTACGCGCGTACACCGGCCCCGATGCTGAGGAGGGGGCCGGAGGGGGGCTGCCGGCGAGCATCGAGGAGGAGAAGAAGAAGAAGAAGCAACAGCACCAGCACCGGCACCGGCAACAGCAACAGCAATAGCTGCAGCACGGAACGGTTCGGTGCGCGACTGCAACGCGTGCACTTCCATCGGGAATGCGCGATCCACGCACAGTCGGGTGCACGCGTGTTGTGCACGCGGCGCAGGTGAGTGTGCGGTGGCGAGAGAGAGAGAGAGAGAGGAGAGAAAGAGAATGAGAAGCGCACATGGTGCTCGGTAACGTCCGAGTTCCGCAGGCTGCGCGAGGGTGGCGCGAGGGTTCCGTCCACGTCGTGTTACGCTTATTGGCGGGGCCGCGTTACACGTTGAACACACCTGAGCATAGCCAGGGTGTACCTGTGCCGAGCCGCTATGTGGCTCGTTCGAAGTCTGCAATATGCGGCTCGAGTGACGGGAAACGCTATGATCCAGGAAAAAAATTAATTTGCTCGTTCAGGGGTACTTTCCCCTTGCCAGTCGTCGTCGTCGTCGTCGCGACGACTGCTATGTGTCGTGCTACGTGTCGACTCGCCGGGGCTCCGTGAGAGCTGGTCTAGCCAGTCGAAGTCACTGGTGGTCAGAGACCTCTCAGGAGGGCTACTTCTACCGGAGCTACTGTTCAGGTGGAAGGTAGCGGAGGTCGGGGACCCGAGATTGTTACTCTTCGCAGCTACTCTTCAACGTGGAGGCCTAAAGTCAGAGGTCTGATATTGCTTCCCTTGAAAATTGCGCTTCGAAGCTCCGCGGAGGTCAAGCGTCCTCCTCGAAGATACATTTCAGAGGCTCCGGGATACCCGAAGTCAAAGGTCTGATATTCTCTCGCAGTGTACTTGGAAGTTTATCACAAGGTCAAACACTTTGATTGTTTCTCTCGGAAGCTAGTCCCGATGGTGATTCAGGGGGATACGGGCTTATTAAATAAACAATGGAGCTCGTTAGAGATTGGAGATTGGCTCTCTTCGAAGATACTTTTGAAAATTGTGCACGCGAAAGTTCCTTGGAGATCGAGCACACTTTGATTGGTCCTTCTCGACGAAACTTTTGCAGATGGACTCAAAGGTCGCCCAAAGTCAAACGTCTGATATTGCTTCCCTCGGATACCGCGCTCGAAAGTTCATTAGAGGTCAAAGACTCTTCGATTGTTTCTCTTGGAAGCTACTCTCGACGGTGATACTCGTACTTACACATGTTACTCTCAGGTAAACAATAGAGCTCGTTAGGGATTGGAGACTACTCTCGTGCATCGAACGCAACGGAGCTGATGAATGTTAATAAGCTGTTTCTTCATAATTATAAAACCATTAAATCGATAATCCGTGATCTAGTTAATAGCACAGTCGATAATCATTCTCATCGGAAGAAAGTCGAAATGACCTTCTCCGTCTTGTGATTCCTAGGAAGGATAATGAGATATGCTACGGTGAACTTTAATCTGATATATTGTGCTTGAAAGCTTCTTGGAAATGAAAAGCAAGTTGGCTCGCCGGCTAACGAGCGATTCCGATCCTTCTTGTCCAGCGAGAAAATCGAATGACGTAAGGGACACACCTCCGGACCGATCGCCGCGATCGCCGTTAATTATACGCGAATCCCACACGTGGAGTTTCATCGATTCACATTCAATTAGGTTGGCCGAATGCCTGGGCGCACCTTTGCGCATGCGGTGATACTACCGATAATACTTCAGCTTTCGCGGAGAAGGACCCGGTAATCGATTATGTGCCAGGACGATTGAGAAATCCAGCCATTGTTCGACGCTGTCGGATCGCGCAGTCTGCGGATCCATGCCAACGAAATTCTTTATATTCGACGAGAACCGGAGGATCTTTCCAGGTGTGTGTGTGTGTGTGTGTGTGTGTGTACCTTTACTTGCGTACGTGTGTGCGCGTTCGTACGAGAGCTTCCCATGTGCCTCTCGATTTTAATATCGGAGTCGCCTTGCATGAGCAACTTCGGCTCGATTCTAGAGGCGAAGAAGACGGAGGGAATTCAATAGAATCGACGGACCTTTTCGTTTTGTCCTTCGAGCGTAATTCTTGGATCGTGGTAGATGCATGGCTCGATTGTGGCTCGAGTGCGCCCAGAGATGCTATTTTTCTGTTTTAATAGATAGCTGGTTTGCGGCCGTGGCTCTGAGATACGGCGCATCAGGCCGACCAAATTGGACGTTGCAAATTTCCAGCCCGAATCGTCCAGCGCGAGCATAAAACTTGAAAATTCGAACCTGTACGCTCCGCAATTTCAAATTCAAATTTTTTCATTCCATACATGAAATTTCGAATAGCGAACGATCCAGTTCAAAGTGATTTTTGCCGGGCCGTCGAGAAACAATCTCGCGCTGACCAAATGGAAAGTTCGTTCTACCAGCTCCCCCTTACATAACGTTTGCGTGTCCGTCGTAAATTTAGTCGCCGAGGCTGAATTAATATGTATAAACGATTTACGACGCAAGACCGTTCCCGGACGACAAAAAACCACATCCAGGTTGTCGCGGTTTAAACGGTTCCGATTTGAATTTTGATTGGCCGCGGTCGTGATTACCCGTCGTGAAATTCACGTAGGCGTCTTACGAGTCAAAATCAAGCCCCGGACGCATAGCGTTCGAAGAACAATAAATTTAAAACTCCCGAACGACTTTAACATGGGAGAGAGATGTTAAAACGAAGTCTGGGTAGAAACCGGGAAGCCCGAGAACCAGTTGACGGTGGACACCGTTGGATTGAATCGCAAGTATAATTTAGTAGACCGTACGTTGGTGCCGTGCCGAAGTTGTTCGCGTCATAACAGCCTAGATAAGCTTTATCAACCTACTCATTTGCCACGCTACATCAACTTCTCAACAGTTCGGCCAAAGAAAATCTGCGACACTCTCGATTAATTCCCGAAGAAGTATAAAGTAAGCGACCGCGTATTAATTATTCATAGTACATAGTTCGGTGCTGGCAAATTACGATATTTTAAACAGCGTGTACACGTAATTTATAACCAGCATCGCCATAAACGATCTCGTCCCGGCTTACCGGGACGAGCCACCCAGCGAGGATAGTGTATCTATAAATATCTAGAAATGTGCATCCGCTTACTGCACCCTGTCATTTTCCAAGTTCATTAACGCTCGGGCTCGAAAAATTTCCGTTGCGGTTGCAGTATGCATGAACTGTTAATATCGAGTTAACGTATACGTTAAAAACATGTGTTTGCTTTCGGTTCAGGTCGGACATTATCGAATAATTCATAGTGAAAATTGTAGGTAACTACAATTATTATTAAGCACTATGTGTCTCCTTTCTAAGGTTGCAATTTAATCGTCTACGTGTTTAGAAATCCAGGCCTCGGAATATAGCAATCGCGTGGGCGGGTGCAGAGCGTCGCGAGGAACGATCGTTCGATAAGTCGAATCGGCGTCGACCGGTACCTTCGTGAACTTCACCTTGCACGCAGGTGAATCGGGATGGTGTCCAATAACTGTATTACTTAACCGGCAATCCGCGGCTACTGAAACCCGAGCTCGGGTATCGGCGCGCCGGCAAAATATTGTACAAGGTTTCGCGTGGGAAGCGTTAATAACAATCGTAACGGGTTTCGTAACCGGTGGCGGAACCGCTCCCTCCGCCCAGCGGAGCGGATTGCGACACATTAACGTGACTAATAGGCGGACTACGAACGCGTTTCCTTATCCAAACGACTAGGTTCCGCGGCGCGCGGAATCTCGAGGGTGTTGGCGAACGGCGCAGAACCAAACGGAACAGTTACAACGAAATAACGGCTGGGCAATCAACGACGACGTTTAGGGTCACGAAATCGTTCTTGCGTCCCTGTACCTCGTGACTGCCCGAAGGATCTAATTTTCGGAATTTAACAACCGTGTATGTTAATTTCTCCGCGTCGGTCACACCCCGGACTTGTCTGTCCCTCTACCCTTCCCCTATAACGACGCTATCCCAGCCCAGCGTATCGTCTCTGCATGTGGGATAATATCACGTGACTAATGACAAGGAAAGGGTAACCGTCTTCCCCTCAATTTCCCCGATCTGGCGACAATGGAAACTGCGGTGCCATGATAGCGAAGGTTTGAGGCACGTCTAGGTCCCCGAGCCTAGTATCTTACGGCGCGTTTTCCCCGCTGTTAAATGATCGTAACTCGCAATGCCCAAGACTGTGCGGTAAATTTTTGCGACTGGCCAACAGTATACTGCTCGGTTCCACTCGCATGCACCACGTTTGCCTTACGAGCATATAAACGATAATAGCGCCGGAGTTGCACTAAGTTCAGCTTCAGCAACGCCCGCCGCGTCCACTTAAGATCACAATTCACCGGGAAAATAGTACTTGGGATAAACACGCGATAAGGTCACGATTAAACCGTGTCGATGTTCACGGACGATGGAATGTATAATCGCGACGGCGGAATATTTACGAGGCTGTAACCATCGTTACCGTTATTACAGCGGCGGGGGGGAGGGGACTCGTCCGTGTTTGTGTGCGCGAAACCGTGGCCGTCTTTTTGGGACAAACAAAATCGTCGGTCGTCGCGCGCTCACGGTCCACGACACGATCTGAAATGGCCGCGCAACAAAGTAAATGCGGGCTCGGGTCCGGCCGCGGCGTCCATACGTGATTAATCGGCCACGCAACGGTAATTATAACATGTGTACGAATGATTACAGCCCCGCGTAACTATACGTTAACCCTCGTCTGGCAATAAGTCATCGGTGCCCGGTAATGTTCGCGATACTTTATCGCCCGACGGTTTTCCCCGGCGAGAGGACGCGTGGCCGAAGGTCTTCGAGCACAGGGAGGCCATTCGCTTTAATTGGTGCGTCACGATTGCGCATCTATGAAGGTACAGAGGATCCAGCGGCAGATAACACCGGGGCCCCGATAAGATCTCGGGGCCACCGAGGTGAAAATCCGAGCGGTACGATCCGGCCTCGCACCTTCGTTTTGCTCCGTACGTCGCGTCGTCGATAAAATCGAGATGGCTCGACATTTACGAAACCGAGCGGTTTTAATAACCGGTTGATAAAGCTACTTAACCGAAAGCCCGCGATCGGCACGGAAAAATGCACAGTCGGGTTTGCGACTTCGAGGAACGAATTCGAGCAGCCTGTCGAGTTTGTTCAAACTCGTTATACCAATTCTATTCGATAATAATCAATATTTCCGTACAATTTTTGAGCTTTCTGGTCCACCGATCAATAATTTCAATACATTTCTTTAAAGAAACTTTAATCGATCACCTCGTTTAACCCTCAGCACTCGAATTGTAATGTTTCGTGTCTGTAAGGCACAAAATATTTTTTACATTATTAAATGTGTTTGTATTTAATAAGTTACTAAACATTTTGGTATAGTACGAGTAAGTCGCACCATTTTCATAACATGAAAAAAATATATAGAAGGGCAATATTCTAGGTCGGAAGAAATGTTTCGTTTTTGAGTTAAAATGGCTTCGAGTGCAAAGGGTTGAAACTTGTATCCACTTTTGTGGATTCTGTTCGGTAGACCGGATCAACAAAAATTCACAAACTTACTGTTTTTAAGAAATAAAAAAGTAATAAGTTGCATGTTCAAGGTTCGGACATGTCCGCGAAGGAGGATCGAACGCAGAACAATTTGTGTCACGAGCCGGCTCGAGGAACGGGCAACCGGTCCGCGCGCGATCGCCACGTCAATAAATCACGCTCGGTCTCCGAGTGTTAATTACAAGCATTAACCACCGAATGGACAAATCGGCGGAGCGGTGTGTGGCCGATCCCCCTAATTGCGTCCGATCCGGCGGCGTTACCGAGCTTTTGTCTCGTTTTCCCCGATACGATCGCGCGACGGTGGAATTCCGTGAAACAGATATCGCGGCGCGCAAGAAGAAACGGATATCGTGTCCGCAAGAAGGAAAGGCTCGCGCGCGATTCCTTGGCCGATCGTTTGTTCCAGATCTAGGAAACCTACCGCGGCGCGGGCCCGGCCCGGTCCGGCCCGGTCTGGCCCGACAGTAGCGTACCTACGCTTCTTTAACGAGACCAGGCCGAGAGACCGTTCGATTATTTATACGCGACGGGTTTCGAGCGCGTTCCGCCGCGCGGAGTCATTCATTTCGCTCGCCTTAATGTCCCGTTCACGGTGCTACGCGTAATGGCGTTTTACTTGTTCGCGGCGACTGCCGGCTATCTTTCATCGTTCGCTTTTGTATTCCCGTTTCGAAGCTGACAATGCTTTCCCGGGGAAATATATGGCGGAGAGGCGTCTGTTTTGAATCCAATGGATACGGAATGCCACCGACGCCGACGCCGCCGCCGCCGCTCTGCACTGCACCGAGCGCCGTTTCGTAATTTTCCCGCCGCGTATTTGCATTCGTAACCCACTTAAAACGCTCCAACGAGATGCTGAACCGTATCGATACGCTCCGATCGAGAACAATGGCGCGGGCTAGTCCCGATGATGGGTTACGATATTTCATTTCGCTGTAAAATTCCCGAGGGAAAATTCCTGGCAACCAGAAGGCGAGCCGAAGCTCCTTTCTCTGGAAATCTTGCTTTTAATGCTCCCCACCGATGTGTTCCCGGGGAATTGCATCGGTCTACCGACAAATTTGCATTTTCTGTTGCAATTCGAGGTAGTCCAACGAGAATATAGAACAACAAGTTGGTGCCCTGATTAGCGAGGAATTTTATAATCTTGTCGGACGTTTCTTACTAACGTTATCCCACTCGAATACAGTCAAACTGTACGAGATTTCAACGAACTTTGTACTATGCGAGTTTCAGGAAGTTCTTAACGAGTAGACTGCGAATCTTCCTGCAAAATCAAAATTTTCTACTCGAATTGCGGCAAACTGGAGCGAAATTTCTTTCCTTTTTTAACGTCGAACGAGTTGAAAGTAATATTATTTTTACATTTGCACAGTTTTAAATTGCACCCTTTTTTTTTGTCATAAAATCTCTCATCTTTCTTCTTGTAAAATTTCACTTGTTCCATGTATGTATTCTATCGAATACTTACGTGTCTAGAAGAGGCTCTGTCAAGTATTTCGTTCGTTCCCAGTTTTATGGTCGTCTCGAGGCAATTTCGGTCAGAGACGAAAAATTTGTTTGGCCATTGCGTGTGAGCGTGCGTCGCGGAAAAGTGGCCTAAGTCATAATACGGCACTGGGCCTTAGAAAGAGTACGCTCGGGATCACCGGAGAGGGAAGACGGCTCGGCGAGCATGAAAGTCACGCGACCGCGATACACCGGGGCTTCTTTTTGCCGATTCGTTCGTGCACCGGCACGAGCACCACGAGGAGGCTCGACCGATCGAGGACGAGGGAAAGGGCAGGAAAGAGGCAGTCGCGTACGATCCAAGGGAAGGTTAGACCCGGCGAAAGGGCCGTGGGTGCGCTGCGCCGCGACGGAGGGAGCCCGGCCTGGAGCCGGAGGAGGCGGAATAAGAGCTGAAACACGGGATTTACACGTGTATTTGCTAGCGTTGCACTAACGTGCATGCACGACCGTCGAGTGTTTATGGTAATCCCCGAGCAGGGTGGCCTCCCTTTCCTTCCTTCCTCGCTCTGTTCTCGGTTACTCGGTTACTCGGGTCCTTTCTTCGTCCTCTTCGCTCCCTTTCTCCTCGCACTTTTTCACCTTCGCCCGACCTCCGTGTCAATCGCACTGCCATTCTCCTATTCCCTTCGATCGGAAGGGAATCGTTATTCTGTTCTCAAGCTGCCATTCCACTCCGGGATTAAGCAATCGAACATAAAACTCACTGAGATAAAAGTAGTGTGAGAGACAATCCCTGTAATATAACCCAAAGAACTGACTTACACATTTTGATTTACGGATTTTTAACGCGTAATCTACAACGCATACTCGAAGAAAACGTAGGAAACGAAAAATCGATTTTTCGAGAATGTAAAACCAGAAATACTCCATTAAGGAATCAATGTGCAGTGCATGGGAATCACGTTTGCGGGAACAGTGTGCGTGCTACTAAAATAATGCGACAAAGAGTAAAAAGCGACAATATTGCGCGGATCCTTACGTCTACATTATGAAACCTTTGGTAACGGACAGTGACGAGGACAGGAACGACAGTAGCGGGTAACGAGACTGACGTTGCGCCGCGTCGCGTCGCGCCGGTCCGCTCCGGTTGGCCAAGTTAAAACGTTCTAATAAAACCAGTCCGATCCCCCGTGCCACCGGGAATTCGATTTTCTTTATTTCGCGGATCGCCGTGCCGCCCCGTCAATCCTGAAATCGGCCGGCGACACTAAACGGCGGCCGGTGAAATTAATCGCGGCGTTTATGCGTCCAGGGAATGCGATGGATTTTTTCTCACCGCTGAGGAGCATGATCGCTGATATCCGCCGCCGCCGCCGCCGCCGTACGTGCCTCCTTCGCTAGTCGTGTTCGCGATTACGATGCTCGTTACAGATGCCGCGGCAACGAACCTAGCGAGGTCGTAAACGATCCACGCGATTTTATTGGTGTCCCGGCCGAACGGACTCGGCCGGTTGCTTTTGATTGCCGATAGCGCGGCAATTTATGGACATGCGAACAGATGCCCTGGAACGGCGTTAGATTCGGATTCGCTTCGAATCGGACAGCCGCAGCTGGCCGGTTTCATCGCGTCTCGTATCGGAGATTGGAAGTATCTGGGTGGTACTGAAGCGTGCTACCTGAGACGGATAATGGTAGAACGCCTTGTACGACCTCGGCTTTTTGTCGGGATTATAAAATATCACGGGAAAAAGCTAATTACCAGGCGCACCGATAAGTAATCCGTTATATTCCATCGCATTTAATATCGTTTCTTCGGGACCTCAAAAACTTGCACAGATTCCATAATACATAGAGAGAAAGTGCACGTATTTTACTGCCTTGTGGCTGGTATTCTCAAACGCGGGGAACGAGATTAAAAATGGTGGATTGTTTATTGGCACATTGTATTGGCCTGTATTGAAAACGTGTTTCCAAGGTTATAGCACGACCGCGTTAACAATGGACGGACGGGTTGATTTACAAGTCAGTTCGAGATACATATCTCCAAATTGAGCTGCATTCGGGTCAATTAATGCGAAATATACTGTTACTCCAGGAATTATAAAAGAAAAAAGATCTGAAATTTGTCGTTTTTGTGGGCTCGGTAGTTCCAGTGTTGGTACTTTGCGTTATTAATTTTCTCCCGTTCTTGTTTATATTTTTTCCTTTATATTTTAGCGTTTACACAGGAACCGTTTCCACGACCTTAATCCGCACAATCTGCCCCGTGAAATGACCCCGCGTGTTATGAAGCATCCTGTATAATTTGTTTCTGTACGACACCAGCGATCATCGCAAGGTGCTCATTATTACGCTAGGAATCGGTATTTTTCGAGCGGAGAAACCGGTTGGACGTCGCTGCCGGAGATAAAGGGCGAAGAGGGCGTCACTGGTAGCGGTGCCATCGAAACTGACAAATAATCGTGGGCAACTGGTTGAGCATCGGACTCGGAAAAGTTCGTTTCTCGTCGCTCGCTAAGTCGTCGTGCCGGAGAATTGTTTAAAGCTGGCGTTCGTTCGAGATTAGGCTGATAGCCGTGGCCGCGGCGGCGAGGGTGCCTACAGTTGGCTCTAGGAATCGGCTCTCTGAATCTTTATGCAAATATAAATATTTATGGTCCAATATTCGGTTCGTTAAAGTTTACTCCGAACTCCGTTAAATTTTCACGAATGCGTTTACAACGCATTCGTGAAATTCGCAGTGCGGCAAAAAAAAGGTTACCTACGAAATAAACACCGTTTCTATTGATTTCTCTGGTCGGCGGTATATTCTTGAATTTCGCCGCCTTCCGAAGAATGTCGTTGGAAACATAAAAAATAAAAGTGCCGACGACTATGCGGTCTGAAGGAATGCGACCTTGAGAAGGAAATCTTACCCGTGGATTTTTCTCATATAATCAGAGAAGAACAGGCGACTCGTTCGAAAGCATACGCGGTGCACGGGTCTTTTCAATACATCTACCGGCGCAGGGTTGCAAAGATATGTCAATTATCGTCGCAATTTTGTTTATTGCTCGTTTCCTGTTGGCATGGCAGGAACGAGATTCGGAAACGCGGGATCGTTTCGGTGGTTTGACGTGCGTGCGCGTCTAACCATTATGACGGCGGCTCTTTTGCATCCGTGGCCATAGGAAATTCGCTTTCATTTTATAATGACTGTCATTTGATTCCACGGACGGAGCAATTAAAGTCTAAATAGAGACGAAGACGGGCGCGACGGGCACAACGGTCGGCTCCCTTTTTCGTACGCACCGAACCGAGGCGAAACGCTACGGACATAGTGCGTGCTACTGTCCCTGAACGGCGCGCTTCCACTTCACTGCTCGTATAAGATTACGAGTTATACGAATAAATTAGGTACATCTCTTCGCGACACCGTTTCTCAAACCAATAACCATTACCCGGCTCTTTACGGCCGGAATCGTGTCATTTTCCGTCATTACTGCCATATCTTTGTTCTGGATGCTTACCTCGTGATTACTCGCGATTTCTTTAAGTATTTAAACGAACAGGAACAACGTAGCACTTAAATCAAGCCGAATTAAATTTCGCAAATAATACAAGCGTATTCGGCTCGTAGCTTCTGGTCGAAATGACGGGTTCCAATATTTTTAATTTAAAATTATTAAGACTCCAAGGTGAGAAAGTAATTAGCAAATTTATTGCCTTGGGTATATGTTATTTTTAAAATATTTTTAAATATCGTTAAATATGTAGTTTGAGTGTGTACTGCTCAGTTGTACAGGTGGCTTTTAATAGTTTTATTTCGACTCCGAGTTCCACTTTACATTCTTTCCCTCTCATTAGACACGAAAATGAGTGGTAACATGTTCGAAAGAAAAAGAAATTGGAGTCGATTCGATGTCTTCGGACCTGTGCAAAGGATGGCGTAAAAACGGGTCGCTTAGCGCAGAAGAACCTGGCGGGAATGGCACGATTCACGCCGTACATAATGGAGCAATTACCGCGATACCGTGTTCACAATTTGATACCTCAGCTGGCCATTCCCTTTCTTCACCAGCGCGACGGAGACGCGGCACGCACGTAAACCGCAACCGCACGCACGGTTTACCTACATATCCCGATCCGGCGTCGTAGACCGGCCGGCTAATGACTCTATTCCGATTACCCGGCTGTCGTGACGCGATGACCTCACCGTGGAGGACGGCCGGGGCGACCGTGAATCGTTGCATTAACGCCGACCTCGAGGATGGCGCCCCGGCATGGCATGGCATGGCATGGCATCGCATCGCATCGCATCGCATGGCACAGCGAGTCGCCGCGAATAAGAGAGGCCGAGGAGCGGGACATAATTCCACGGTATCGGCACGGGCTATGGGAAAGCAGTCATTAGACGGTAATGGTAATCCGAAAAGGCACGATAGAGGGTATTGGCAACGCGGGGAAACGTAGCTAATCGGAAATGCCGGCGTAATCGCCTCCGCGAGCTCGAGTATAACTGTTCACGGCGAACACCATAGAACAGATTAGAATCGGAAAAACCGGCAAAAATCTCGATACATGGATTAAAGATGCACCGGGAAAATCATTCGATCGGCTTGACCCTCGGGTGACCATTTCGCCGAGCGGCGGGCTCGCTATCTCAGCCTTCGGAGCATTCTATAATTACAATTTCCTCGAGCCTCATACTTCGACGGAAATTCCACTCTTATCTAATCGAACTCCAATCGTGTTCAACCCACAACTGGCCGCGTTGCATTAACTTTCTCACCGGTATTAGGTGATTATTATATTATAATTCATATTTTATGCGTACATTCCCGCTCATAAGAAGAGTCGAAAGAGCAATTATCGTGGCAGAACTTTTAACCTTCGAAAATAATAAAACATCTTTAATTCGTCGAGTAAAATGCTTTGACTTTTTGGGCATTTCTTATTTTTTTACGAGAAGATATTTTTCGCCGTCTCCGGAGACGTGCAAAAGCAGAAAAATCGGACATAGTAACGAGCAGCTTGTCGATCACATAAAGGAGTCTCGAACAGAAGTTACATGGTGTCAAAAGGAATAAGTGGCTTGCGATCGGGACGAGTTAGTCGATCTTTGCGGCAGGCGAGAGTTCCTGCGGCAAAGAAAAAGCCGCGAAAGGAAAGGTCCTTATCTTCCCGGTAATTTATGAGGCCGAAGACCCTTATCGTATCATCGTCCGGGGCGCAATTTCGCTGTCACGATACGCGCGGCTTAAGTTTTAAGGCTCGTAATTACACCTATAAAGTACGCGTGTCAGGGGGATTTGAGCGCGGCGAAGGATCCAACACGCTTTCAAAACACTCGGACACATCGCGCTTGGCTAATAAACGTCACCGTGGCCGCAGGTGCACGGGATTTTCGGCAGGCGGTTCGCGAATTCCCAAGGCCGAAGATCGGTTGCCCGTCATCGTTGCAACAAAACTGCCATTTCGAGGTTTCGGGAACCGATAAACGTAAACTCGATGATATAGGGGATACCTTCATCGGCGCGTCCGCTTCCCGTGTTCCCGTGCTCCTTTTTTCCTCGCTCCACGTCCGAGTTCTCTGCGAACGGCGATGGGCAAACACTTCGAACGAGCCTTAAAAGTTTATCATTAAAGTCGAATTTATCGTTGCCTCGATCGTAAATTCAGATTTTCAAAGAGTTCGAGCGAAACAAAGTTTCGCCGAAGATTACGGTTCAATTATTACGTTCAATTCAATTTTCTCGTCTTTCGGCGCCGAAGAAAAATGTTCCCGTGCACGCCTGTTGCAACGACGAGCCCGGAAGTGCACGAAGCTGCCGCAATTCGCGCAGTGCTAACACTGAATCACCAGCTCCGACAAGATCAAGATGAATCATCGCGTCGCGCAGCGTTTCTCATTTATCTTCCCGCGAATCCCGAAGTTGCCGGGAACGTTCTGATCATTCGAGACGCCCTCGAATTTCGCCTAACGCCTACCGATGATATCTAACCGGGGAACGATGAACGTTCCGGCCTCCGAGATCGCCTCCTAGTCTAGCCACAGGTGTTTACCCGGACGAGTTATGCGGCGCAGGTGGAAAGTTCTCCGGAGCCAGAGGTAATGACTCTATCTCGAGGAGGCGCGTTCCTCGCGGGGACCATGCCACGAAGAACCGGTGGTGTTACGGTAATAGTCCGTGACTATATGGTTGACCGCGACTATCCTCCGGTCGGGAGGGATCGGGCTGGCTCTCTGGCAGCCTTCCCTCCGTTCCTCGAACACGTACGTACGGGGAACCCGGCTGTTCCCGATCCGTGGCCCGCTCCGGCCCGGCCGCGCGCTTACTTTCTCGTTTGTGCCGTTGCGGCTTTCGATGCCCGACCACGTGCCCGGCTCGACGTAACGAATGTAATACCGATTTGTTAGCGCTGCGGTGAACGCGCGGCTTGATCTATCTCGCATGTCGTCCGGCGCACGATTGTCTGCGTGAGTTGTTGCCCGATAGCGAGGAGGAAGTGGTAGATAATCTATGATCGTCGGCTTTCGCAGTTGGAGACCCCACCGTTGCGAAAAAATCAAGAATTATTTTCCGGATCTAAGAAAAAAGTATCTATCGATCAGTCATCCTAAATTTGTCCTGTTTCAAAGGCTCGGTTCCAGTGAAAAATGATTATGACGTGCGAATCAAATTATGAAATCAAATAAGTGATTCCGGTCCCGCCTAAGAAATGACTGTAAAGATAAGATAAGCCCTGAAGCAAAAAAAGAATCACTTGCTACGATGCTAGCCAGGGGTCGCCCTATTGTTTATTGTGTATTTAATTCTGAGAAAACGTATGGCCCGGCAACGTGGTTGCATAGAACGCCTACGTATATCGTGTCGAGGCAATTAGCGTGAGTGATGAGTTAATTGGTCACACTCCCTGTTTTCGTTGCGTGACGAGCCTTAGATGGGAAGATTCTTTCATAATGGAATGTAGAAAGGGCAGCTCTGATGTCTGAGTGTCTAAAACAACTGACACTACGAAATAACACGACGACGACGACGGTATTGCATAACACGACTTCTTGACTGCAACTCTGCCGGCTGAATGCGAACGTCTTCATACAAGACTATCAAGTATTATTTACGCTTAACGGCTTAACGAGGTGAGAAGGTTCCTCGAAGTAGTAGCTCTGAAATATTCGTACGATCATGTTATCACCGATCGATTCTTCGTAGTTTCATCAAAGCAATCTTTGTCGTATTTACACGATCCCATTAAAATTGATTGGCGCCCACCCGTTTCTTCTGGGAATGACATTTGTCGAGCATCGCAGCTTCTGAAATCTCAAGGTGCTGCATATTCCTACCAAAGAAACCATGATCTTTTTACCGGAATACCGCGTCGCGATCATCTCCAAGAAACCAGGCAGATTTTCTGCCACGGAACTCTTCCGAGAAAGAGGAGAATGTCTCCGGGCCGACGAAAAAAAAAAAAAAAACAAATAAGAAGAAATGAAAAGAAAAAACGCGCGGCGGATTCCTGCGAGTATCGTCAAGATAAATTAGCAGCGAAACAATGCGAGACATTATCTTAAACGAAAACTGTTCCCCGGCGGAGAGACGTGTGTCCGTCCGCTCGCACGGACACTGGCCTCCTCGGGAGTAATAACGCGTGAAACGATCGGCCGAGGAACACCAGGCAGTTTTTGCGCCCCGAAAGCATTTCTTCCAGGAAGGGGGAATATGTTCCTGTCCCGCGTGCGCAAAAATGGATTCGTTCGTTTCGTCTCGGGACAAACCGCGCCGGCGCGGCGAATAAAGACAACGTTCCCCGCGCGTTTCCACGTCTCTTGGTCAAGGAGTTGCTCTCGCCCACGATCGGTGATCTTATCGCCGATCCAGCTATTCGCGCCTCCGCGAATCGCTGGCCGCTTTTAATCGTCGCTGACCGTTTTAGCACCTTCCGCCGTGTACCCGTCCTGGCGCGCGCTGCTCAACGCGTCTGGAAGTCCATTTTCCAACCGAAATTCCTCGAACATTACAAATTACACGAAGAAATGCTCCAGACTGAATTTGTAGGACACAGAAAACGGTAGACGATAATTGTATCGCAGCAGCAACCTTGAAAAGCTCCGTAGAGATTACAATTTTCAGTGGAAAGGTTTACCTATTCTCGAAGGCGACATCAAGACGTTTTCGAAACACTGAAATACTTTTGTTTGTCCATAAACTATTATCAAGCGTACAAAGTCGCCGTCGTTACGCTGTGTACAAGTTGTGCTTCATTAAAGAGCAGAAAGAAGTCTGGGAACCCCTAAAGAATCTGTAAAGAAAGATGGTAATCTCCGATGCCTTTTTGCACGTCTTTAAGTCGTGTATCGAGCAAGTAATCTACGAGCGACCGGAACAGGCGATAATTTGCCGCGGCGAGGTCTGGGTTAATGACTCGTACGAACGACTTCTCGACTCAGGCAACGAATGATCATTTTTGCGTCAACGCGACTGGAATCGAGACAATCGGAAAAGATTGTCGTGCGGGACAAAGGCATCTGAAAATATTCTTTCGACTGTTACCGATGCTTATCATCGGGCGACGCGATTCGAGATCGAAGATCGTAATCCCGGCGACTATGGTGAGTCGAGGCAAGGTATAGCAATGGCAACTGTCGTTCCGAATGAATCGTTGAAGCGGAAAGCCGGTGGCAGAGGCAGTCGCGGTCCCCGTGGCCCGAGAAAGAAACTAGAAAGGAACAAGGCAAAGTGGAGCAACCGATCCGGTATCTCCGCCTCCTATTCGCCCTGAAGAAACGGAAGGGAAAAGGAGGGGTAGGATACCAGCGGAATAATGTCTCTATTCTCGCTCGAGCCGCCACATTCTCGAGCTCGTTCTACCCGATAATTACACGTTACCGAAGCACACTGGGCGCCCTTCAATTAGCTCGAGGAATCACCTGCTTCCATTGCCGCTCGACGAAAAACTCTGCTTCGTCGCCGACCGTGAACCGACCCGCACACCCCTCAAGAATGTTCGTCATCGCGGTCTCGTAACTGTCCGTTCGCTATCATCTTCGTCCCGGTTTGCTGATCTTGCCCCTTTTTCCCTCGTAAAACGGGACAAAGGGTTATAGACCACTGTCTTTTACTCTGTTCGTTCGCTTCATTGTTTGAAGTTGCTGTCACTGTACCGCAGCGATGGTAGCGCGGTAGGAGCCCCTCAAACGCCTGCTTCTCCCATCAAACTCACTTACTGGACAGTGGGCGCTATGGTGGGGATGATCTATGATGATGTTTCCCTGCTATAGCGTTTAACGGATCAAGAAAATCCACTCTGTGGTCTGTTTAATCTCAATTGTGTAGTTCTCAGCTTTTACTATGTCATTTGTCTAGGGTATTCCAAGATTATTCAGCTATAGCTTGTTCCCCAGGGAGATAAACGTATCTGGTTCTAGTCGAGGTGTTTGCAACGGCTTAATCCAGTCACATTTGGTTCGCAGGAACGGTCCGAACGAGGATATTAAGCGTCCGAGTCTAGAGACACTGGATCGATAAAATCGGTTCGGATTCGAATAGCAGCGATATCCTCGATGCAAATGACCGAGCCAGCGAGCGGAATGCGCATCAACGGCCGGCGATGATTTTCCTCCATCCAGCCTTTACCATCGGGCGCGATTACCATCAGTCTAGGGAAGCACCCTGGCGCGGTCGGAGCCGCGACGCGACGTTTCCTCGCGTCGAACGTATCGTTACGTTTAGCTCGGTCTGTAATTAATAACGTTCGTTCCCGACGGGGCCCGGTTCGTCGAAGATGGGCAGCGACGTAGGACTCAAAAATTATACGATCGGGACGCGCCATCTTACCATAAAACGAAACCCCATTAACCTTTTTCTGCTTCATACCCTCCCCTAATCGAGCCGCGGCCCGCAAGAACTCTCTTAGCTGTAGGTCAACGCAAAAAATCGGCAAAAAAGTAATTAGTCCTGCGACCGGCGGCTGCATATCCGAGACACACGGCGCAATTTGTGCTCCCGTTCGACGACTCCGAGCCGACATAAACTTCGCGATTCCACCGTCGACGACCGTGCAAGCCGTCACAATTATCGTTGACGTCCTCTACGGGGAGGATATTCTACGGGGACGTCTAGTCGTAATCGGGAGATTGTCTACGCGGTGACGTTTCATTTGCAACTTGTTGGCAGTTTTTTTCTCCTCTCCGCGCCGGCAGAAGCCAGTCCTAGCTGCAGATAACGGCCGGTGATGGGCATTGCGTGCACAGCTGCGAACCATATCTCAATTACGGGATTAATATACGACCCATAAAACCGATAACACTGTGTCCCGACGAGGCGTCCTCCCGCGCGTCCACCACCGTTTTTCCTCTCTGTCGCAAGCGTTCCTCGTCAAGCGACGCTGGGTAATCCAATTAGAACCGTGCTAGCCGTGATTCTCGTTGGAACCGGCTTTAAAAGCGTATAACTCTCTATCAGGCGACACAGTGTTTCCGTGTGACTTGTGCTCGATGCGCTAATAACAATGATTCGGACGCAGAAAGTCCTTGACAAGTTAACGAATGAAATAACGGTGAATAGTCCCATGCATCACCGCGGCTATTAAGCAGGCTGCTTCGCAGGAGCGTACACACGTTTACAAATGAAAATGGACACTGACCTACCCCTTCAGGTGTCGGTGGATCAGAGGCCGGGAAGAATGTCCGGGGTGAACGAGGGTGCGACATTCGAGAGTATCGTGGACTACGTGACGAAGAACACGAGGATAACTCTCTCGCGGGCGGGCTACATGGTGATGGAGGTCCTGAAAGTCGGCGTTGCTCTGGGAAGAATCAAAAGGACACCCCGCGGCACTTATATCCTTGCCACGGATCAGCCGGCCAGCCTGGCGACTCAGAGGATCACGGAGCCGAGGTTCAGCGACAACAGCAACGACGAGATCTCGACGGACGATAGCCTGTGATGATCGGCCGTTGGATCATTCTTCATTCCCACCGGGATGTCTTCAACCTATCACGATCCCCTTCACCTATCCCTCGGCCGTGCTAGCATCAACAAAGTGTTACCGCTTGACGAATGTAAATTAAACGAACGCCTCATTAGCCCCGGCCCTGGTAATTGAATAATTATTTCGGGAGTCGTTACACGTCCCGTCACCGTAATGCTAATTACCCCGGCTATCCGTTCGTTTTCCTCTCGCCGTTAATGACTCCGCGATCATAAGCCGGTGCCCGCTCGCGGGGGCTGGAAACGGAACCGGGAGCAACGATCGTTTTCGTCGGCGGCGAAGAAATCATGCCCGCCAGGCCGTCGAGTTCTTGCGGGCAATTTCGTGGGCAGATTTCCGGCCCGGCATCGGCCCCCGCTCCCGGTAATTGGTTCGTTTTAACTGCGAGCTTAAAGGTTATGAATTTATGCCTTCGCCGCGTAAGATATAATTGGCTGTCCAATTAATATCTCGATAAAAAAACTCTCCGTTCCTCGAGATCCTGCCACCCCTACTCCCGGCTCCTCCAGGCGCCGTCCCCTTCGCTCCTGACGCTGGCCATAGCGTTTGCTCCTTTTCACCGTACCCCGAAATCGCCGCGTGCTCCGTCAGCGGGGGTCCGGAACTACCGAAAACTCTTTCGGAGCCACGCCAAAACAAGAACACCGAGACACCGCCATCGACCACCGGCTGGATAATTGATTTTTCAACCAACTCCTTGCCCACCCGACAAACCCTCGGTGGCCCTTTTCTATAAAATAGGTGGAATTAATCAAAAAATTTTCAAGTCATGAGCATTTCCACGTAAACCACGTTCTCCGCAGCTCGGTCCCCGTTGACGGACGGGATCCCATGTAATTTGGCGCTGCCTCGCTGCGGAACCTAAGCCTTGCAGCTGAGCGATCAGGAACGCGCAATGATCATCAGGATATTTGTTTTGACGAATCTCTGCGGATTCAGAAATGCTGAAGATTGATGAAGCTATCATCTCCCGAGAAGCGAAACGCACCTTTTCCCAGCAAATTGATTTAAGTGAGATGAATCTTCTCGTTAGTCGATGAGCAAAGTCGCTCTTCGGTGGTTGAGCATGATGGATACTTTAGCCTCACCTTTCAGATTGAAGTTTAACTATTGCTTATTCCGTAAAACCTATAGACTTCCACCTAAATAATAAATCGATGCATAGCAAAAATAAAATACATCTATTATGGTACATATTGTATTTTCTTCGGGTTATCAATTAATTAATTTGAGATACGGTTAGATGTTGAAGAAAAATTGTTGCCCCTATTTTCTTTCTTACATATTCGCAAGGAATTAATGCAAACGACCACGTTTATGCACGAGGAAGCTACGTCGCAGGGGAAAGCCATTTCTAGGGGTGCTTCATCTTGTGGAAAAATATTGTTTTATGGTTCCGTGTACTTAACTGTTGGCAGGAAGTCATTGGAGACAATCGGCATACCGCGAACGCATGAAATCTACCATGGCGATTAAAAATTAAAGTTGGACTCGACGCTGTCCCAGGAAGCCGGCGCGAAACAATGGCTAATATACCAGAGATGAAACCTCGTTCCACCCCAATTTGCACAGTGACCAGAGGTTCTAGAAACCGTATGAATAACATCGGACCGCTTCATTTACGATTCGCCTGTGCAGCCTCCGTTCGAGCCGGGGGATATCGTGACGGGGCCCGCGAGGAGTCCCGCGACTCTATATTTCAGCCGGGGATCGTTGTCGGCACTTTGCAACAATGTGGAGAATGTCCGAGCTCCGCGCCACGTCCTTTGATTTGTGTCCCTTTGTTGAATAAGCGTTTTTCATGCATCGTGGCCTCTCACCGGAACGATGTAACTCGTTTCTCCCGGGTGTACGTATGTTAAGGACCTTTTAAGACGTCCCTCGAGTTTACCCCGCTGCGCTACCGGTACCAGTTTCCGCTCCCCGTGGCACGCTACACATAGGCGAAGCCAAGCTGCATCGCCTCGTCGTCAAGATGAACTCGAGCCCCTCCTTCGCCTCGCTCGCCTCCTCGTCTAGCCTCTAAAGCCTGTTGCACAGTTCGCCGGAGTATCCGCGTTCTAAGCACCGTGCATATTTCATTTCGTTGATTTCCGGGTGCGACTCTTTTCCGGAAACCCGGGGTGTCTTGCAACACCTGCGAACTCGCCGATCTACGCCCGATTGCGGGAACATTGAATTTATGCGAATTTATGCTCTCCTGTCTGACCTACTTCGGTAGGCGCAGCTAATTCTCGAAATAATTTTATTTAACTCGTCTCCGAGCCCTTTGAGAATTTTCTGGTCCAAAGCGTCAGCTCGAGAAATTTAAATTCAAAGATGGAATTTATGAATCAGCTGTTGTAGTATCCCTTGATAACATTTGCATTTTAAACTCGGGCAGTTTCACAAGCAGCGACCTAATAGAATAAAAATATCTTGGGTTAAAAGAACATCAGCCCGGTTAAAAAAGTGTAGGCCTTTCCGCAAGTTTACCGGCTAGAAAAGGGAATGCCGGTAGGAAGGGGAGCCAGTGGCGTATAATAAACGCGCAGGGCCCGAGATAATCGGCCGGTTTTGGATCGCAGACGGTCGGCTCCGCTTGATCGTGCAGGGAGCATCGAATCTTTCGCAGATCGTGGATACTCTTCCTGTGCAACAGGCCTAAGACTCCTCTCGGCGTCCTCCTCGCGCTGCGCTCTCTCTCTCTCTCTCTCTCTCTCTCTCTCTCTCCCTCTCTCTCCCGGGCCGGCGATCCCGCGTTCTTCTTTTTCGAGGTGCTGCAGGTGTCGTGCATTGTCCGCCGTCGCGGCCTCTAAATCTCCGTCTCTGACGTTCTGCGGCGTAGCTGCGCCGAGCCGAGTACTCCCAAGATGCATACGACTGTCGGGAAGTTACACGTTCCACGGACTCCTCTTATTGGTGAGCTGGCCGGGGCTGATAAGCATCTTTTTGCGAGAATTTCGGCCCCTTTCATAAGTCTCATCGCCGCGCGGACATTCCCCCCCGGGGGGGGGGGGGGGTCCGGATGTTTAGATGTCTGGCGACGAGTCGCACTCGAACACGTCAACGCTCTTTCGCGACCTTAGTGAAATATTGGAGCTAGCAGATTTTGTGAATCTACACTGTGCCGTGTTTGGAAAATTAATATTATTCTCATCTTGCTCTTCATCGCAATGTTGTGGATGTAGACAAACGCTTTCCTATCCTGATTTTTATAACCTTCCTAAGTAGACTTAACCCTCAGCACTAGCTTCCAGAATACACAAACCGGTCAACAGAGGATCCCACCCACGGAGGTGGGATCGAAAGACAATTCCCAGAGAAACGGATAGACCAATCAGCAAATACACGTGATAGGACACAAGATCTCATCGCGGAGACCAATTACCAGGCCCTTTAGATTTATTCACGCGATTACACGGGCCAGGTCCTAGTACAAAGCCGTCTGACACGAAAACTGCTCAGGATCGTAGCCAGAGTCCCTCGGCAACACGTCGCCTACACGTATTTATGCGTCCGCGGGTACACCGGCCGAAGCGTTAACGTCGAAACCGGACAACCTGCGAAACAGACGGGTACAGCTTCGCCCAAGAGCGGAAGGACATCTTGGACGCCGTAGCAAGCGACCGTTCCTGTTCCGTGGCGCCTATTCCGCGACGTCGCCATGGAAAATGTTCGATCGCGATCCTATACACGAGAAACCAGGGACGCATCGCTATACTCGAGGACCCTGAGCCGTGTCTTGCCACTTTTACTGTTGCCGTGTCTTAGCCGGATTTTTTTTGGTATGGGACCTTGTGTATACCATCGCACTCAACAGCCTCCCTTTCTTCTAGCACCAAACTGCCCCAGCTGCATTTTTCGGAATGCCCTTTTTTGCAGACATGACATTTTTTCATCGGCTTATCAAATTTTTCTTGAACAAGATAGTTGCACGAACGATTTACTCGCAGACCCAAAAATTTTCGGGGGCCCCAGATTGTCTATCTGTCGCAGAAGGCGGCCCTGGGTGTCCGCGCGGCCAGACGGAAGACTTATGCGTCTGCGTGCTGGGTCTCGCGTGTAGGGGCCCAGAAGTAGGAGAAACAGGAAGAAAATGGCGGACGGGCCCCCGGCGAGCGCAGGGTGTATCGGCGGCGTACAAATTTATGCCGATGCCACGTTAATGTCCGCCGAGCCGCATACATTTCCCTCGCGGACGAGCGGGACGCGCCGCGACGCAGCTGTGCGAGGTTAGGGCGAAAAAGCCGAGGGAACGGATCGAGTTACTGTACGGGGTTCGCAATGTATCGAGGACTCATTTTTATCGATGCGTTCGAAAGGGTAAGGGCGGTCATCCAGGGTGGTCTCTACTAGCAGAACCGATCGCGGTTTCGTGGTATAGTGATCCATGGATGAACCATTTTGTAAGAATCAGCGTTAGCGAAAGACCATTTATCTTACTCCATCGCTTATTTGGATGAGCACCTTGGTAATTTGCAAGCGAACGCATAAAAATCTGCAGGCTTGTAATTTCGCAAGGAAACAACGTGCTCTTCCAGAACAGTGACAGACTTTATCGTCGCATGCGCGCAACGTATGAATTTTTTTATCGAAGCTTAATGATAACTTAAGCGCGATCCGACGGTTCATAATTCCGGTGTTTCCCCCTTAAACGGAAACTGGTTTCTCTGTTCTGTGTCGCTCTGTGTAATCCGACCGCATCGTTTAATGGATAATAATTATAACTCGAACGTAATATTACGATTATCCGGTACGGTCGATATCAACGAACCCACCGAAACTGGTTCGAATCCAGTGTCACTGGAGCGCGGTCCCATTCGAATCGGCGAACATCTCGAAAAAACGAATCAGCCTCGTAACCATTTATTATAATATCATTCGGGGACGGAGAATCCACAATTAACACGAAAAGCCGGCCGAGGCGCACGGTCGTTCCCGCGACATCCTCAAAACCGCGGTTCCCCCCTTGTAAGCTGCTGGGTATCTCCATATATTTCCATGGAGCGGGCCCGATCCACGGGTTTAAAATATTCCGGGCAATAAGAAGACGGTCGCCGCAAACACACGGGTCGAGCAAAGGCTACTTGCGACATGCATAATTTGCACCCCGGTGCGCCATATACGTAAGTAGGTTGCGGAGGCAGGCAAAGCAAGGCGAAGCAAGGCGAGAGAGGGAGAGAGAGAGAGAGAGAGAGAGAGAGAGAGAGACAGTGTAGGCAGAAGAGCGCGCGGATGCGCACCGAAAGGGCGTCGCGAGCGGCGCGCAACAGAGATGTAGATAAATAAAGTGTGAAGCCCGTAAGGAGGCTGCGGGGCCCGTTAAAAGCTTCCCTTGTCTCTCTCGCCTTCTCCAGCGCGGCGGCGAGGTTCTCCAGCGGCGATTCAGGTGTGCGCCGGAGAAACGAAAGAGGTGGAGAGGCTTCTGCTTCTCGGTTCTTCGGCGTCTAGACCCTAATTGGACCGGGGCTGGTGCGCCGCGCCACGCCGCGCCACGCCGCGGCTGCTGGCCAGCTGCCTGAAAACCTCCGCGCCAGGGCGCAACAGCGGCGTGTGTTTCATTCAAATCGGTTCCCGGTAAAAATCGGGCGTCGATCGATGGATCGCTCGATCGTATATTACAATCGGGCGACCTTGATCGACGGAAATTACCAGACTCACGATTTGTCTTCCCGACACGATAAACGCCCGACCGATCCGATCCCAGGCCCGGCCCGACCCGGCCCGATGCTTCTCGATCGACGCTCCCGGCTAGCCATCCCCGGGATGATCGCGCGCCGTAACACACGAATTCCTCAAGGCCGACGGGCTACGGGAGAACCTCCGCGCCGCGCCGCGCCAGCCGTTTTGCAATCTCATCCAAATAGAGTGTGGATTTCTATGTATCGAGATAATCGATCTTAATGGACGGCGCTCGGGCGTTAATCAAACGCGGCGCCGTCAGCTCGCAGCTTGACACGCGTGTCGAAAGCGCCGATCTTCTCGCCGAACGAATATCGGGGCTGCGGATTGGCTTCCTCGAATAGTCCTCGCCGGAAATGCGAATCGGAATTATGCAAAATTCCGGTTACATTCTTGCATCTTCTTCCTCCATTTTCACGAAGATACGTGTAATTACCCCGATCTGGAAAGATCGGTGATTTTGCGTGGCAATCGGCGCCAGCCGGTGCGCGTAGGCGTGAATCGCGCAGAAGCTCGAATGTCATAAGGTGTTTACGCGGATACCGGTAAACCGGATTCGAATGCAGCCGGTGCTTAGCATTCGAATAGATCGGCGGCAAACCTCGGCCAGGCCACTTTGCGTGGCGCATCCTCCGGGGCCCGGCACGCAATTACGCTTTATGTCTCGCAATCAGTAAAACTCTAACTACGCCTCGCCGCGCGTAGTTTCCCCGCGAGTAATTTCACCTTCGATTCCACGACCGTGCACCCCTCTCTCCGTCCTGCCGCGCCGGTTTGCCGCCCCCTCCTCGCTCAGCTTCCTGGTCTAGGAGGCTGTCTATGGTGTTGTAATTTCGCCGGGGAGCGGATAGGAGGAGAGAGGAACGCAGCCGGAAAGTGGGCAGGAAGGTGTAAGCGGCGCTCGGTAATCAGCACGTACCTCATCTTCGACGATAACGCGAAATTCCTTGCGTATGCGTTCCTGCCATTTTTGTTTCTCCGGCTGGAACCCCGGAGAACCGCATCCTCCGAGAGCCGAAGGGGTCCTGGCACCCCTGTAATGCCGAGATCATCCACTGCCGGGAATTACGTCGAGCAGTTTCTAGCCGGTGATAAGACAAAGTTTGTTTTCCGCCGCGCGATTGCCGGCGGAAGGTGTGGCGCGGTGTGATCCCTCGCCGATGCGATTAATGATAGCGATAACCCGCGTCGACTGTTTCAATAGCAATTTCTGTCGGCGTAACGGGCCAATAAACCGAGAATCCGCGGCCAATATATCAAACAGCCGAACGTGTTCTCGGGATTATTCGAGTTTCGACGCCTGCCACAGTGAATTTAATTGGCTACGACTAATCGGTAATATCTGCTTCGACTTATGGATTTCCTGACCCTTTGCGGTCCTATGACGAGTCAAACTTGACATTGACTTTTGTCCAATAATTCCTTATTAATCGGTAATGCTACAATTACACGGTACTTAAGATTGAAGTGTTTCTCACCGATGTCTCCATTTTCTTTTGTTGGCACGTAGAAAGCTGTAGAACTCAACGTTAATTCCCCCGAAGAATGTTGAATGCACTAATGAGATCTAAACGAGCGACCCAATTATCGCAGAGGTCGAAATACTGTATTACCTCTATTAATCATTGCAGGAAAGACCCGGAGCCTTTCTACAGCGACCGCAAACCGCAGCGGTGACCCCGATTGCATAAACCCACGGGGAACAGTTACGCGCATAATTCCCTGCGAAGGAGCTAATTCCTCGGCGATAAGAGCGCGCGTTTCGCGTCGTTCGGGTTCGATAAGGGGTCTACCGGTGGCCCCTGCGGAGGAGGCGGAATTAATTAGCCCGCGGCGTAACCGATTGGCGGAGGTTGAAATCGAGGGGGGGGGGAGGTTGGTACCGTTTCGATGGTATCTTGCTTAACTGTCGCTGGCCGGTTCACCGAGGAACGAGTTTAAATTGCTCGGTTGGAATGGCTGATGCGCCGGCCGTTACGTATGTCTTAATTACGCGGCCACAATTTTCGGTGTAATTAATCGACGGCAACGCGGCTACTTAAACCGGCTAATGAACAGCACGGCCGGTCCTATTAGCGCGTAAAGAAGCGATCCAGGAAGATTAAACGGAACACGATCGAGTGTGCCACTGTAAAAGGCAAACGGGGTGGTAATTATGTTTATTGCCCGCGAGTTGTAAAATCCGGCAGGATCGAATCGAACCGACTACGAGGAGGAAACCGAACGCGGAGCCGAACCGAGCCGAGCCGAGGCGTTGTCTCGTCTCACGGAAAACGCGCGCTCGAAAACCTCCCGCGGTACGGTCGAACGTTTAGCCCCGGAGTTCACGGTGATTACGGTTTCATCGTGTATTCCATTCCTGACGGGGGCCAATTTCACGGGGCAACGCGTTGCGTGCACGTAAAACCGTCCCTTACAGATTTCTAGCCGCGTGGACCGTGTTCCCTGCGATCGATATCGGTACGTCCGCGCTCGTATACACGCGCCTCGCGCCTCTACGTAACACCGAAAGCCATCATTACGCGTCCCTCATTTATCCACGCGACTATGTTACATTATATCATGAAATTACTCCGTGCCCGCTCACGAGAACGTCCACCAAACCTATTACCGTCCTTCGCCGCATCTCTTCCGACGCACGAACCTGAATGCTCATGCGCGGCGATGCGTCCCCGGATATTGCCGGTTCTCTAATCTCGATACGTTCATTACGGTTCGCACAATTAAAGAAGATCAGTTTCATATTCATCCGGGTAGTCAAATTTATAAAATTAAAAAGGATACCTTTGACACAGCCATTGACCACACCTTTGGTGAGTTATCTCAGATAAAACTAGTTTGAATGTGTGGGAGTACACTTCTCGCACACAAATTTTCAGAAAGATAGATCAACATTTAATTGGAAAAATTAACAAAATACTTTGACACTGAAGCACCCCCCTAGTACAAGTAGTTCCAAAGATGTTTCCGAACTCTAACGCGTACACGGAGAATAGAATGCATAATTACACTTGTGTTGAGAACACGTATGCTCGATTCCGTGTACACGTGTGTCGTTTCAGTACAGATCCAAAATCGTAGAGACATTGGTAGTGCGTGACGCATCGCGCGACACAAAAACCGAGTAGTCACGAACGGAGGAGGAGGAAAACTCGAGAGGACGATCCGAAGGTTGTCTTACAGTCTTGTAAGGTAAAAAGAACCTGCCCCGAGGAATTCTACGGGGAGTCAGAAAAGTCAGGAATAATGCGTGAACGCCGTCGGCGTCGGAGAGTAGCGTCGCAGGCAGCATTGCAAATGTTTCGATGGAAAGCGATGGGGGCCGACGTGCATCGGCTCCGGTGCTCGTTTCCGCGGAAGAGGTCGTCGAAGAAGCGTGGAAACGCGCTTGTCCGGTCGAGATGGACGTGAAGCGACGTGCCGCGGTCATAAAAGTGTGTCCACGCGGCGAGTTAGTCCATCGGGAACGCGGGTTTCTTGCCGTGGCGTGGCGTGGCGTGGCGTCGCGAGCGATATCGGCCCGCGGTGGCCTTCTATCCGCTTTGTACACGTGTACGCAACCACCGAGAGGCGGCATTATACGCGGGCCCATTTATCTGCGGGGATAAAATGCAGATAGGATCTGCGTCCGCGCGAGGTCCTGCCAGTATTTGTCATGGAGATGCGACCCACCGATACCACCTCGCCCGTCCGTGGAATTACCCTCGCCGCGCTCGGATTCTTCAGCGTACGCCGGTAATTTACCGGGCCCTCGACGTCGCGTCACGCCGCCGATTCTCCCCTTTCTTCCTTCCTTCCTTCCTTCCTTCCTTCCTCCAGTTCCTTCCATTCCACCTTCTTCCCTCTCCTCTACACTCCTTAGCATCCCGATGCTCGGGAATTCTGAATACTGAAAACTCGGGTGAAACTGGTGAAATCTTCGCGTGAATGCATATCTTGTTTAAGGGGTTACCGAAAAGATCAATTTTCCTGAAAGTAAATTAACATAAGAATATTCCGTGAAAATTTTAATTCCTAAAGTTTACAGAGATATAACGAGTTATAAGAAAATTATTCGTACATTACCAAGCTATTTACCTGTGCACGCATGTAACGTAAAGTCTCAGGTAGGTTTAACTTCAAAGTGCCGTCATTTTCTGCCGAATCAATGTTCCACAAAACCGAACGATCGATCACCGGCCACGCTATCCCATTCCAGTTGCAGTTTCACAGGACACCTATGACCTTTAGCCATAAAATGCAAACTCGTAATATCACGGAATTTACGTTGCAGTTCGCTAGCATTACGAGTAGAAATGCCGCTGTTTACACGGTTATGGTATTTCGCGACACGCACAATCCAGTCGAATGAGAATTTTAATAATATTTATCACTGCATGCATATTTTTATGTACGCAATAAAATCTTTCATAAAGGAAAATAATATTATACCTGTTTCCAGAAATACGCGCAGCTGAATCATGAGTTTATAGTTTACCTCGCTGGGGAAGGGAATATGTAAATGCTCTATCGATTGCAAAAAGAAGAAACGAATTCTCGTACTATTTTTGGAATTGAGACTTTGCATTCGATTTTACGAGACATCACAATTGTTTTGTCGCCACGTAAGAATGAGTTCAACGCCCAGAGAACAAATCCAGAAACAACGACGACGCCTCCGATTCGCTGGCTGCGAGTGCATTAAAAACGTTTAAAGAAAAAGCTCCACGCCTTTGCACCTGTAGAGCGGATTCCCGTTTATGGTTTCCAGTGAAACAGTCGAGGCCTGTTGCACACTTATGGGACATAATCCCAGTGGACAGCCGGGAATCTTAATCGTCGGAACAAACACGGGCTGCTTAAAGTGCTTTGCATAGAAATGTACAACTTCCACTTCGAGGTATTAGCCGGGCTGAACGTTCCCAGCACTCTGAAAGCCTTCCCGTCGGATTTAAGGAACAGCCTGATGAAGTGACTGAGGAAAGCGGATAACTAGTGATTCATGAAAGGATCCGGGAATCAAACCGTGGAACCGTTAAACTGTTCATAAATATTGCTACGCGTTGCGCCACTAAATTTCCTCAGCATTGTTCGAGGATAGAGAATAGCAAAAATTCTCGGGACACTCTTTTAAACGCACTTGGGTGTTGCATCAGGAATTTATATAAAAATTCACGTCCTCGGAAAATTAGAAAATCCCTCACTTTCTTGCGATAAACAAATTCATTAACACGTATGTAGAGAAAGTCAAATTAATTTGGTGTGTACTCGGTTATTTATAAAATTAAAACGCATGGATATTGAGGGAATGTATAACCTTCCTCCAACATTTTTCTATGCATTTCACAGAATCATGTAACCACGAAGGATGGTAGCAAATGTGTTAAACTATCATAAAATTCTGAGATTCCGAAAGCTCCGCGGAGGCACCGGGAGAGATGTAAATTGACTGACATTTAAAGTAATCCAAACACCACGGAACCAGTATCACGATCTGTTTACAGAACCGCCACGTATGCACGTGTTTCCAAAGATCGCGGTTCGGTTAATTCAGCCATCCGCCCACGAAAAGCCTGAGAAAGTTCCCCGGACTTGTGTTTACCGCTAGCATCGTAAAAAAAAAGCCGACGAAAATGTTCAAACGAAAGGCAAACAGTAGCCGGCTGGCCGGATCGCCGAACCGGCGTGTACGGGAACCGGGTAAAAGCCCGGCATTCACCTCGCGCGAGTAAATTAGAGAGATAGTGCGAATGAAGGGAACAGAGGATGAACGTGTGAATGGGTGTCGAGCGGATCGGCGATTCAGCTTTATAACGCGCGGCGGGGAATCGGTGGAGCCGTGCATCGACCATTTCTCCATGTAAATTGAAGTACAAACTTTCCGGTTCAGACCGCAACCTTTAAGAATAGGAGCGGAACAACGGGGGAAGAGCTTCGAAATTAGTTCGGGAAACAGTGTGAACCGTTGGAATGAAAAAGAACGGCTTATAAATTCCAAAATAAATTCTGAAGTCTGGAACAAGTCTGAAAGACTTTCTAAAAAATATTTTGTACAAGAGAAATACCACATTTCAAGCCTACATCGGTATAGGGATTCCTCGGATATTAGAAGAGGAATACAAAAATCGTCGGAGTGGAGCCACTCCTCGAGAAGCAGTGCGACGTGTTCGAGCAGGGGTCGGTCGAACGGTTATTCCGGTGCGATCGTTTTCCTGAAATCCACGCTCCCGGCAGGGTGAACAATGGGCGTCCGGAGTAACTGCCAGTATCGGATTCGTTGATCGCGCATTGGATCGTCCGGACGGGTACCAAAAACAAAAAGCAGAAAAAAAGAGAAGGAGAGAGAGAAAGAGAAGGGAAAAAGGAAAAATCTCGAGAGAAGAAGAAGAAGAAAAGGAAGAAAAAGAGGTTCTAAGACAAGGGTGAGCAGAAAGAGAGAAAGAGAGAGAGAGAGAGAGAGAGAGAGAGAGATCCTGGACGTTTAAGGTCCGCGAGGACGCAGACGTGCTTGCTTCTCTTTTTCTTATCAAAATAAAAATCCCCCGGGGGTATGAAGGGTGGAGGCTGCCGGTGAAACCGGCGTAGGTTTCTCGAAATAAAACTGCTGAAGGGTGGGGGAGGAGAGAGAGAGAGAGAGAGAGAGAGAAAGAGAGAGCTCGTAAGAAGAAAAAGGGCTGACGACGCGGTTGGGCCCGCTGGATGGAAAAGAAGGGAACGAGGAGGCACGAGGAAGGGGTACGACTGTGTCGGCTCCCGCTGAGACAAAGGGCGAGAACCTGCACTCAAAACAAACATCACTCCGCCATTCATTCGGCCGGCGGGTTCGAACATTCATCCCCCAGGGTTCACGCGAGAGAGGAAGAGGGGTGTGTGTGCGTGCGTGCGTGCTGGGCCGGCGTCGGAGGGGCCTAGAGGCCCAAGGAGGTTTGGAGAAGGGCGACGAGAGTCGAGGGGACCACCGTAAACGACAATGCGGTGAGATCGAGCCGCCTCCTGGATACCCGCTCGCTTTAGGCCGCATTCACACGCGGCCCCCAACGTGAAAAGGATGTGGCGTGCAGAAACGTCGCACGGACCAACTGGGAGGTGAAAGAAGGTCGAGCGTGCGACGCGACGCCAACACCTTCTCGGCCAGGCGTTAAAACGAGTACGAGTGCCCTCCCCTCGTACCTCTTCGCCTCTCCTCTCCTCTCCTCTCCTCTCCTCTCCTCTCTTCTCTTCTCTTCTCGAGCAACCGACGCTTTTGTGCGCCCGTGTCAAGCTTCTGCGAGAGATCGAGATCGATCGCAGGGATCCGCGACCCCGTACCTGCTATATGGGAACGCTCGCATGCGGCGTGGGTGTGTCTTGCTCTCGAAAGTGTTACATCCGGTTTTTTTCGCTCTTGTTGCGAAGATATCCTGCTCGGACTACACATGCCGTCGGTTTTTAGCTCCAAGTTTGTTCTCTGGCGTCGTAACGCTAGCTTGCGACTTCGAAAGGAAGTCAACGATACAGACTATACCTCCTTCTATCCTGATTTTTCTTTGTCCTGTACTGTCTATTGGCTCTAAGGATTCAGCCTAAAATGATCAACTTTCTTACATTCACTGGACAGGTCACCGTGGAATGGAAATATTCTAGATCGGAGAAAATGTGTGATTTCGTAATTAAGATAGCACCGAGTGCAGAGGGTTAATATTCAATAACTTATTGCACCACAGACAATCATACTTAAGCAAGATTGGCATCCGAACAGAGGCCAGAGCCATTAGAGTGCCGGGTGCATTGACGCTAATACCCTTCACGCGAATCAGTAGACCAAAGCTCGGCTGTCTCCGTAGCCGATCATCGATCTCGGCGGCTGGCCGGTCCGTGGCCGCGGTAGCAGGATGATTAATATCGTAATCGGTAAATTAGTAACACTTAACTCCGAAAGAATTCTATCGAGCCTTCTGTCCGGGTATCGACGCGTCGACACTGCGACAGGGTGGTTTAACCAGGTAGAGGACGGTAGCGAGTGAAGAGAGCGAGAAGAGGGGCCCCGGCCGCGGGTCCGGAGTGGAACCGTCTCGTCCCGGCCTAGATATCATCAGGGTCCCCGGTGGGTCCGGGTTCGGGAATCATTAGGGGCCCGAAGACGACGCATTCCGCAGTGGCCATCGGTCCAGCGAAGTCGTCGTCGTCTTCGTCCTCGTCCTCGGATCATCCGGTGGCCCTCAACGTGGCTTGTCCACAGCGGGGCCTTCCGAAAGATCGGCCCACGGCATTTATTAAGGCCCTTATCAGATTTCGATTTGGACGACGTCGAGCAACGACGGATACCGTAATTATTTTTATTAGTACCCGCGCTAACCGTTCCTCCCTCTCTGCGGCGAGAAACCACCGCACCGGTCCCCGGATCGGGCCTGCTATACGATCGCGCGAGCCGATCCCCGATCGTACAAAGGGGCCCGATGAGTTTTCGGGATGCCGCTGCCTTCTCTCGCGATCGTTTTATTGCGCGATACGCTCCCGCGGGCCTTGTCTTTTCCGCCGGGCCGATCCTCCTCGTGACAAGGTGTCGTTCGAACCAACCGATTCTCTTGATCGGGACCTGTTCCGCCGAGAAATCGTCTCTTCTCGGTCCACCGCTTCGAGAAGGTCAACCAATTTAGTTCTGCTAGAATATTCCACTCAGACAAGATAGTTGACTCCAGAAATACCTTCTATAAAATTCTGGGAAACTTTCTTGTTTGGCTACAATATCCACGAAAATATTTCAACGATTTACAATAAATTTACTGCTCATCCAGTAAAGTTTACCATCTAAAAACATAAAAAATCTAATATCGTCTCTAGAAATCTCTTCGCTGAAAACGAAATTACAGAGTTTACTCGATACATGTCCAAAACTCGGGTCTAGCCACGAACATGTACCGGCCAGGAGATGAAGGTTCGTTCGATTGGCCGCGACCGTGCGTGGGCGTTGCGCGCACACGCACAAAACCCGTGTACAAATTGTAACGATAGACGTACAAATAGGATAGAGTTACGTTGATCAGGTGAAAAGTGCTTTTTGCCACTTCCACGGCCGGCGAGTCATCCATCATCAATCACACCGGCATCAATCTTTGTTACGGTACAATTTCATTGACCTGTTAACGTTCCCTCGTTCCGTGTTCTCATCAATACACATGGCCGTGTGTTATTGACTGAGGTAATCAATCCCGTGAACCTTGCCGCGGGCATTAGTCTTCGCGCGCACGTCATGCGAGTTGATCAACGCTCGAGGAACGGTCCCCGGGTCTGCTGAAAACCTGTGTTTTATTGCTCGAACGGTGGATTTCCGACGACGACAAACTGCTGGGAAATGTGGCATAAACGGCATAATTGGGATAATCGAATTACAGGCGATGACGAAATCTCGACGAAACTTCTCGATGACTAAATTGCAGCTCTTTGTGCTTACGGCAAATGCTGTAAAAAATTTTCTTTACTTACGCAACAACAGTATTCGAATAGTTTATTTTCTTAACGTAGAGTTTACTTACATATTTCCTTGAATCCTTCGAACTCGACGCTATTTTGACCCCAGAAACAGTTTAGCAATTATTTTGAATTATCGTAGTAATTTTCAATGGTGACTCGAAGCAGAACTGAAAGAAAAAGCAATACGTTTTATTGCTTTTGTATGTTGCAGGATTGGTTGAAGTGGACTTTCTGAAATTGGAGCTTCGTTTGAACAGAAGAGTTCTATTTTGGAAGACAAAGGTAGCACAGGTGAGTATAACATATATGAACCTTGTACATATAACTATACAAAATTTTCGTGTCGCGCGTCGGTAACTATAAGAAACCAGGATTCTAAAAATGTGGATACCTGGCGTTAAACTAGAAAAGTGACCTCGAGGCAACCTGCATCCTCCCTTTTCGTGTACCTGCCGTGACAAGGAAAAGCCCGTCGCCCCCGTATTAATTTCAATTTGACAATGACATACGACGTCCCTAAATTGGCCGCATCAAATCGAAGATTAATCGCGTGCACCGTGCACACGTACAGGCAACGCATACACGTAGACGGAGAGAGAGGAGATGCTCCTCTAGTTTTTACCAGGTCGCATTTTTCTTCGAGCGGTGAACATGGCCCGCGGAGGCCGTGTCTCGCTCGCCTAATTAACCGGCTGTTAATCATCTTGACAGATGAATTCCGCTTCCGGAGATGTCGGCGCAACCCCGGCCGATCACGAATTCTTGCTGAGCATTGTATTTTAATTAGGCATTTCTATGGAGTTATGGTGATAACGATGCAGACCGGGCGCGCGCGCGCGCGCGTCCACGGGTACAGGACGTTAATTATGCGATTGAATCGGATTCAAGGCGTGGTAGGAAGCTCGCGATCACGTGGAACCGCTGCCTGGTATCCTCCTACTTCCTTTAAAATTTGCGGTAATGGCCACCGGTCGAAGAATCACGCTTCTTCCCGGCCCTTTGTTATCTTCGCTTTCTATTTCTGCGACGGGTACGCCAGGCACCCTTCGTCCCTTCTCTCAAGGGCGCTACTTCATCTAATCTCCAGAAAATGAAAAATCACCAGTCTCCATTAAAGCTCGTTGGTGGTGACAGCGCATCCTCGAGCATAAGTTACTCGAGTTTCCGCCGTTCGAAATCAATTTGCAGAGCCGCGAGTGCAGCCGAGGTGTTTTGTCGACTCCGGCAGCCGAGGGTCGAGTTTCAGGATCGCGTCCTCGATCGCGATCGAGCCCGGGGTATCGATGTCCTCAGCCGAGGATCTGGTCTCGTCGCGGTCAGAGCAGAGTACACAGATTTATCGCGGCTCGGCTCGGTACGTCCGACTTCCCCTGGGAAGGAGGAAAGAGTGGTAGCACGCTCGCGGGGGGCAAAGGGAAACGGGGCGAGAGCACAGAAGGAGGCGAGGAGAGTGACTCGGGGAATTTACACCGTGGATTTGGTCGCTGCCCGATCCCACGGGACCGAGAGAGGGCTACGTGTATCCTCTTCATCTCCTCGTGGAAGAGAGGACGCTCCCCGACCGGTTCAAACGAGCGTTCCGACCGCGACGGACATGTTCGAGCAAATTGTACAAGACAAGCCTGCATGCTTCGGCAATGAGCCTCGCTCACTTTCTCTCTCTCTCCGTCTCTCTCCATCTCTCTCCATCTCCTCTGTCTTTCTCATCGAGTACGTACCGTTTCGCATATACATACAACCACGTACGAGCCAGCTGGCCTCGTGTCTCAGACGCGAACACTCGAGTGTTCCGCTAGAGACTGGGGTGCAGGACTTTTGAAATTCGTCGCTTCGACCATGACGACCGTTGTCGAGGGAACTTTCGACTCTGGGCACCCTTTTTCCCTGGGGAAAATGCAGGTGAACTCGGAACGCGACATTTAGTTCGTGGTGCCAACTGGTGCGGAGATTTTACGAAAATCTAACATTAGGGGGAGTTCCCATAACGCCACACGATACCCAATGCCGAACTCTAGCTATATCTCTCGCAATTAAAATTTTACCGAGCTGTTATATTCTGTAAATTGTAGGGGGACGAAAATAAACAATAATCAGGTATCCTTTTTTGCTCGCGAATTTCCAAATCAATCGAACCCCGACCGTCGAGAAAATTGCACGGAATTTGAAAGAATCTATTTCCTACTGGTCGGTGTCGCGAGCAACTTTCACTGCGAGAACGTAAAAGTTTTAAGAGTGTAATCGCTGTGATAAACCTGGACTTTCCGGTCCCGACGTGAAACAGTATTCAATTAGCCCTGCATTCCATAAATTTTCGAAGACATTTATAATCTACAAGCGTATAAACACCCCGCAGTCTTTAAACAAGTTAAACATCTGCTGCGCTATACAGGTGGTGATTCCATTTAAATTTCGAGCGACGCGAGGTCCGTATATTCGCCGGTTGTAACAATTAAATTCGCCGTGGTCGTAAATTTGGCGCACTTTATCCAACGACAAATTGCCGGTCGCCGAGCAGTCGGATCGTCGGTTCAAATTGCTCGGTTTGCAATGTTGTCGGGACAGCACATTAACTTTCCAGGTGCGAACCCGATCTGCTTTTATCGGTCTAGTCGTTTCTAGATCCTGCTACATTTTTGTCATTTTTAACCTACAAATGTATCGTTTAAAGAAATACTGAGATTCGTAAGATTTTCGGTTTATTAAAATTATTATTATCGTCGGTCTTCCGCTCTGTCCAATTGTCTTAGAATATATGTATTTTGCATAAAAGTCGGCAGTCTACTGGTAAACCAATGGTTCAAGTCTAAACTCTTCGAAAGAATTGGAGGTATATTATTTGTATTTTTTTAGTTTAGAAGAATTTCTTTGGTAGGAAATTTTCGTTTTCTCGATCAGGGTGCAAAGACAGTTGCTCGTTACGAGTAACAAGATCGGTCGTGTAGTAAATTAAATAAATGATTAATATAATAGGGATGGTTATGAGGTTGTTCAGAGGCGGCCGAATTCGGTGGTCGATCGTTTACGATGGTTGAACAATCGTTTAGTTCGAAACGCGCGCAGCTCTGCGCTCGAGACAGCCAGGTACGCGCGGCTGCAGCGCGCGTGTATGCGACCGCCATTAACGACTCGTCGCGCATAATTTATAGGCCATTAATTAGAGGCTGGATAAAAGTGAGCACTATAAAATTATAGAACAGTCGGCGAGCATCTGTGCCGCGCGAAATGGGGCTCTCTCTCTCTCTCTCTCTCTCTCTCTCTCTCTCTCTGTCCTTTTCTCTTGTGATCGCGCACTCCGAACGGAATCCTCGCTTTTAATACCGGCCGTGCCCCGACTCGTGTTTTACATTAACGCCGTAATCGCGCCGCTCCCGCAATCGCGATAAACCCGAACCAGCCCGTACATCCTCCCTTTCTGATCTCCCCGAGACACGATGGCCGAGGTCAGCGATCAACTGTGAAATTGGAAAATTGCTTTCAGCATCCGATTCGCCGGCGACAGCGGAACAATTGCTTATTTCATCCTAGCTCGACGGCTATACCAAGGAACATTTCCGTAGCCGATATTTCTCGATCTCTACACGAATATTTTATTTTTCGATGAAACATGACATTCGGTTTTATCTAAAGGAGCAATTTTTGTGGTAATTTAAGATCAGAGACAAACTGAAAAATTCTTTTTGTCAATGCTTTAACTTTCGCGTGCCATTTTCTTGTCTCAGAGGCTGATCAGATTTCACATTGTGCTGGTAATAGGAATGACAAACTTTGTTGGAACCTACAAAGCGAGAGGATCGTAGTAGACTTTGCTATGCCACAGTATTTGTAGTTGTTCTGTACAGATGTGTAAGGGTCACGATTGACAAATCACTCGGTGAGATCATCGAAGCGACCTCAACACCTACCATGCGTTGAAGTCATTGAAACAGCGATGCTTGGCGGTGCTCACACGAATGGAATTCGAGTTGATAGATTTTACAGTTTCGTTGCGCAAGGACCGATTATGGTGTTGGAACATAAATTATACTTGAGCAATAAGAAGAAAGTATTTGTTTATCCGTGTATCTGGTGGTTGGGGGAGCTACGACTTTAAAACAAACTTCCCCGTTCATTTTTAAAACGCCATTGACCGAAGTTATGAACACACTAGCAAGCAACTTGTCGACAATTTCTGCGAGTGTAGCTTACAGACACCTGTTTGCAAATATTATAAATGTTTCGCTCTCTGAAAGCAACTGTTGCAAGTGAATTCAACTTGTATAGGTGTCTACATGCGTCGCGAGAGTTGCTCTCGCGAGAAATGTCACATGTACGAACGTATTGTAAAACCGAGAAGCCGCATTGTTGAGATGAAAGAGCGCAAAACGGAGAGGCCTGGTAGAAGAACACCTCGCCGGTCCTTCGGCAACCTCCTGAAACACGTCCGAACCGCGTGGCCCGATCTCATCAGGGCGTGTGGACGTCTTTTGTCTCCCTCCGCGCGTCCACCCCCGTCGGGATCACAGCGGACGTCTCCTTAGAAGAATGTCCTGGACATCGAGGAGAGCTCTCGGGCTGAGGGCTCCGGGCCTGGCCGAGTGATTTATAAACGGATCAAGGGGTGGGACGAAATGCAAATTTCCAACCACGTGAACTCGCTGTTCCGCCCAGCGAACGCCGCAAGAACACTCGTCCGTCCCCATTGTCTTAGGTCTATTCATCTTCGAGCGTCTTGCCGTTCGCGGCGATCGCAGGAATGCAACATTCTTGCGCGCCGGCTTTCCCACTTAACCCCTGCGCGATCCTGGAGAAGAACGGGCACAGGCAGAGGAGTCAAGCAGAGGGGCCAGGCAAGGAAAGGTAGGCAGGCAGAGGAGAAGAAGAAGGCAGGTGAGTCGTTGGAGCTCGGTCGCGAAGGACGCGATCTTTCGCGGCGCAGTTAATCATCCCGCGTCGGCCGAGATTAAGCGAGGGTAGCTTCCGCCACCCTATTAAGGGCCCGGCACGGTAGCAGAGCGGGTCCGGGTCCTGGTCCGGGGCCGGGGCCTGAGCCGGAGCCGGAGCCGGAGCGGGAGCCGGGCATCAGCCTTGAAAAGTAAATTGATACGGAAGCTAATTAAATAAACCGATGGGATATTAAATCGTCCAGGTGGAGTCGTTCCGCGGCGTCGGCCGATGAGCTCTCTAATAAGACTCGAAATAAATATCGGCTAATTACGTCCCGGCCGGGCCTCTCGGGCTCGTTAGAATCCGTTTCAGCGAGAGACCGTCTCGTACCCGCACGCACATGCGATCGTTATCGATCTCGTCGTGTCTCCCGGTCTCGTGACGTAAAATTGGGACAATTAATAGATGCGTCTAGCGATAAAGATGACGGCCGAGGAAGCGTCGCGACGCGTCTCGGCTCGGCGCGAACGAACCTCAAATTTAATCGAGCCGGCCGATCTTTCGTATTAAATACATTGTACCTTTCGCGAGCGTGTCGCGCGTTATCAACATCACCGGGCCTCGGATCTCGCCGGAGGACGTTACCAGGACTCTCGCTCGTAATGGAGCCCGAGGAGGAGTCGTCGCGAGCGAGCGTGTTCCGAAGGAATCCGTGAAACGGCCTCTCTCCTCGCGGAACTCTGCTTCTTCTTCTCTCCCTGGCCCTGGCGGACGCGAGAGAGGAGGGTCGATTTCGTCGTCGCGGCGAGAGATCGCCGATCTCGTAGATGTTCCACGGCGTCGCTGATGTCGCGTACAAAAGAATGGCCGGGAGGACGAGGACGGGACGGGGGCCCGAGAGGTGGAAGAACAGGAAGAAGAGGGAGCGGAAAAGAAGAAGAAACGGGGGACGACGAGAACGAAGGGAGGACGATCGAGATGAAGGGAGAGGGAGAGGGATTGTTTCCTGGTGGCTCGAACCACCGCGCCGTGCCGAACAATCTCCTTCTCGCTCTTTCCCGCCCTCGTCGTTTTGTTTTCACGACGCCGGAGCCGGTTTGCATACGAGCTGAACGGAGAGAGAGAGAGACCGCCTAAGAAAGAAAGGTTCACCGGGGAAGGGATCCGAGAGAGTTAGAGCTCCGGCTGTTGCTCAAAAGCCCTGCCACAGGCTGGACACAGAACCTTGGAAGAAACTTTTGGTCCGAGCCAGCCTCCGTCCCCTTCGTTCCCGGAGATGCGCCGCATCTGGACGTCCTAGAGCCACACTGTCTATCGATCAGCCGGCGTTATCGTAACGTTCGAGCGGGGAACGAATCGATGACACGTTGTTGCCGCGAAGAGGAAACCCGCGCCGCTTCTCTTGTCGTCCAGACGGAGAGGAATCTTCGTTCTACTCGGCGACCTGTTTGCGCTGCTAGGCGGGAAGGATTTCCCGGCGTTCTTGGTGCACGTTCCTTCCCCCGCGTCATGCGCTCTCGAGAGCGTTTGTATGTACGCGTGAACGCCGAGTAAGATCTGTAACCCCAGATACGAATCTGTGAAGATATCTCGACGAGTACTGCTCGAGACCTGGCAGTCAGTCGGGATAACGAGTACCGTCAACCACGGGTTTCCTCTTCTTCTTCTTCTACACAACCTCGGCGGCCTCTTTCCTCCTCTTCTTCCTGTTCGCAGCCTCCTCCTCCTCCTCCTCCTCCTCGGAACGATCGTTTCGCCGAGGCGCGCACCACGCCGCGACCAAGCTGTTTCGAGACCGAGCTGAAGAACGCAGGCCGCGTGACATCGCTTCTTCCTGCTTTTCTTGCTCTCTTCGTTAAGCCCCGCTATCACACCTTCCTCTGCCGGGGGACCCTCTATTACCGATACGATCGCCACGGAGGACTCGGATTAACTACCGGTGTTTCCTAGTAATCCGTGGCGAGAGCCCGCTGACGCCCCGATGTCTGTCGTTTATTCACGGAACGCGTTGGAAACGCTCGGGAACCGTGATCACGGTTTTTACGCCGGCCATTGTTCGATATCTCGGCCGCCGCGGCCACGCGGACAGCAATCACCAGCGTGAAAATTGATTCCACCTATCAGGAACGGCGGGATCATTCTATTCGGGCGTGTGTCTCGTCTCAAGCCGTTTTATCGCCGATTTACCGTTGATTGGGGGATACGCCCCGATTTATGCAAACATTCCGCAGACAGTCATCGCCGGATGCGTCCCGCACGTGAAACTGTTTGTTTCGACCTGTTGCTCGTCCACGTCCATGTGTGTACAATTAGGTTGAATCGTCACGCGATACACGCACTCCAGCGCGTGACAGAGTGAGAGATTTAACTCTAGTCAGGATTCAGACTGTGGAAGCCAAATGCGATTTTCATAGGCTCGCGAATAAACGAATGTGTTTCATCATTTCCCGCGAAGACATCCTCGGTACTCGGTGATTTTCAAAAAAACTTGGGTATATACAAAATTATAGTCGTCGCGCACCTGTGACGCGTCCCACCATCTGTCCGCTGGGGATCAAGCGCCGCGAAATTCTGGACGGCGGAAAAATGAAAGTTATGAAAACCGACCAGCGATGAGTCTCGTTGCGGAACATTGTTGAACGGAATTAGAATGTCACGGAACGAGAACCAATCCGAGAATCGCAGAAAAACGGCGATCGGACACGGCCGAGGCACGGGGTACGAGAAAATAGTAGACTGGATAATAAAATAGGAAAAGTGGAGGATACGTTACAGAGACAAGACGAGCCGAACGGTAGAATGTAACGGGAGAACAGCGAAACTTCCGATAGCAAAAATAACGAGGGCCATAAACGGCGGACGAAGCAAGTATTCCGCAGAGCACGGCTCAAGAAGAGTTCAAAGTAGAGTAAGAGGATCGGCGCGGTAGAAGAGAGACGCTCGTAGTTATCTGCATCAAGATAACTCGCCGAGTCCCGAGCTACCACGTCCGCGGGAACGCGGAGATGCCCGAGACAGTTTCCAAGAGAAACCATCCCGTCCGCAATTGTCGCGATAATGAAACGAGTATTCGCTCGTTTCGAGGGCAGATGCGGTGTCCGCGTGTTCCCTCGACAATTACCAGAACTTACGCGGCGAAGATGAGATCGCTACGGCGGATAACGGGCTCGGCCTAGGCCGGCGAAAGCGGTTCATATTTTTCGCGGACGTTTTCGCGAAGATAAGCGGAAATAGATAGGTTCGCGGCGGGGACGGAAATTTACGCGTCCGCGAACAAAAATTCCCCGCGAATTTATGGCCGCGCTCGACGCTAGCTGACAAGACGCCGCGCCGCGCCGCGTAGAAAGCGTTTCTGCGGCCCTCGAGTGTCCCCATAAATTTTCGGCGCCGAGAATCCCGTGCCACGGACGAAATTAAGTCTTGCGGTGCCTACGAAGCCGAAGGAATGTAGATATTAATGGACGCCGGTCGATCGTCGCCGCTTTTTTACCGAGATCCTATCGCTCGTCTATTTGCATAATTATTTGTCCGGCTCCGGTCAACCGTGCCCTTCTCTTTCGGGATACATGTCAACCGGAGGCTGCGTCCGCTCGATTACGATCTTCTTGTCAACGTTTCCGTGGAATCTCACTAATTCACCCGGCGGAACAGGGAAACGCTACGACGAACGTTCGTCAAACGCAACTGTCTCTCAGATGGATACCGTTCCCAGCTCGAACCGTTTGTTTCAGAGACTTTCAAATTGTGGAGCAATATGTAATTATATCTGGAAAAACGTCGATGACTCTCAGGTTTGACCGGAGAATTTTAAAAGCTGCTCGGAGATGGAAAGTTCAAGCAACCTATGATTAAGGCACATATTCTAGTGGATGGATCCTTCGATTTGTATCGAGTACTACCTTAACTAATTTTTAAATAACTTAGTGGCCCTTTTAAATAATCTAGTGCACTAGATGACAGAGAACTAACGTTTACCAGGCGCACAGTTTACGATTTTAACCCTCGTAATCAGAAATAGAATAGTCTTTTAGTTTTTTAATATTAAAGTTTAGTATTTTATTATTTCAAGGCGACATTTGAGTCTTATTATAACATGCTTTCAAGTGAAAAATCTATTTAATAATTTCCCATATTCCACGATTATTCCATAATTTTTGAAATTCCATGGCCCGTGGCTGAGGATTTTTTAATGGGTGCTTCGACAGTAACAGAAATTTTCATCACGAACCAACAACTCGCCCTCAATATCTTCATCTAATAATTCCTTATAGAATTAATATATAAATGATTTAAGCTTGCATTCGGTACAGCACAATTACCGAAAATCCTATTAACAAGTTCCCCATATATGCGTTAGGATAAAGAGCTTAAAATGATTGTGCCAAGGACAGTATTGCGCATCATTTGGCGCAAGGAACAATCGAGACCGAGGATTTTCGCTGTCTGCTGGATATCCGGCTCTAATTCGCGAACCGACGGAACGAAAAAAGAAACCCAGCGCCCTTTCGATCGGAGACAATGATCGCTAGGAAAGTACATAGTCACGGCATCCGCGGCACGCTGGCGAAAGAAATACGCAAAACGAAATGTGGGAACGAGGCCGGGAGTCGCCGCGCGTTCCCGTCGCGTCGCGCGGACGGCACTGCACAGCGTGTCCCTCGATTTTCGTACCGACGCGACGGAAGCGCAAAAAAGGGAGATTGACATCGGTAACAGACATCCGATCGCGATTCGATCCGCAGCGGAGGAAGCGGAGGAAGCGGAGGAAGCGGAGAGCCTGGGTACTCCGGCGAGAGAAGTCGAGTACCGACGACACGGTGAAACCCGGGGTAAACCGCGCGACGACAAGAACCGCGTCGGAAGGAGAATCCGAAGAGAGGAGAGAAGCCGATACGGGATTCCTCGCAATCAACATTACTGGCTGCCGTTGCCTCGCCGTACAGAGAGGAATCCTTCCTTTCACCCTGCTGTCGGCCAACAAGCCCCCTCCCCTTCCCTCCCCCTTTGCACGAGCGTTTCTCTCTAGCCACTATCGATCGGGCGCATAACGCAAAATTATCGATCTAGGAGTTGACAATCTCACCGGTGGAAACAGAGCTTGGTAGTACGAATTTCCCAGGCTGCAGCTATATCTTCAACATTTAAAAATTTACCCAGCAGTACTGCAAAGCCAACGAATTCAATTTTATTTCTTTAATTTTGTCCGTTTATTACTTAACACTAGGTTTACGGAGCACTAGAACTAACTGTTTTACATTGCGTTGTACAGATAAGAGAATTGGATTTAATCGGATTTCGAACCATTTTCACTATATGTGCTCAAAGAAACGAACCTACCGAACAAATTCTTCACTTCGAGTCCGTCATTTTAACAAGTCTTGTAAACCTAGTGTTAATCATACCAGTGTTAGTTCAATTTGTGATCAACATTCTATCGCAGCACTTCTATCTTCATCTCTGCGCAAGCAGTAAGTATCATTTACCAGCGTACAAAGTAATTGTTCATCCTGGTAGGAGACAAACGGCAAAGCACTCCAGCATTTCATAGTCTGCCTATTAAGTCAGTCTACGGATCACCTCGATCATTACCGTCGACTGCGGAGACTCTTTCGACATCGAAACAATGGGCAATTTTTCGTCGATGATCGGTCCGACTGGGGATTCGAAAACGCCGTCTCCCCATTTAGGGTGCGCGCAGATGCTCCGACGATAATACACGGAGCCGCCGTTAACAAGAAAGTAATGAACGCCGGCGGAATGATGTTACACAAGTATCTGTTTTCGCAATAATACTCTTCCCGTTTGTCCGTTCCCGGTAATGGCGTGTTCCACCGGATTTCCACCGGTTGAGTCGCAATGAGCGTTGAAATCACACCGTGCCGCCGCTGCATGCTAGTCGAGTGACTCGGTTCGAATATCCGCTGCCACCGTCGAATCGCTATAAAAGACAACCGCGAGCACAATGTACACGGTGTCCCTATCGGTTCAGTTCTCATCTTCTCAAGGTGGGTCGATTCATTTTTTATTGGGAAAGTTACCAAAGAAATTTCACTTCAGAGTTCACTAAAGAGAACGTACTCGGAGAAATTTTTATATTTATTATGATAGCTGTCTTCTGTCGTTTGCACAAATAGTTTAACGTACCGAACGTGTAAATGTCAATGGATCAGCATGCTGAAAATCAGTGGCAGCTCTTAGTTAAAATTAATGGGGACTCTGCTCCAGAAAATCTCAGATTTCTGTAAAGCGCCGATTTCCATGCAAAGATTTTGTGTTTTTTAATTAAATTAAATGTTATCGGTAATATCAAGTGCCGCCACTGCTGAAAATTGAAAGAATCGATTGTGCTTTGCAGTCCGAGTCCCAATGGTTGGAATTTGGGAGCGAAAATCGACAACGGAGCGAATTCAGGAGGAAAGAATGAGTAAACTTTGCGACGGTGGGTCATTGCGCTCTAATAAGCAATTAGACGGTTTCTTTTGGTGACCCATAAGGCACGCCCGCGATGCGGCCACTCGATGACTAAGGGATCCGAGTAGACGAGTAGAATCCGATCCGGTCCATACCGCGTGGCCGAGTGAAAGAAGCCGCGCTTGATCAACTTGTCGCTACTCCAATTATCTCCGGGCTTCGTCGTCGAAACGCTCGTAGAGCCCGTTGATTGATTTACGCGATCTTCTTCTGCCGACCGTTCCCCGTTGCACGACGTTGTACACTAATCATCCCGGACAATTAGCATCTCGCTAGGCCGACTTCTTTTTCTGTTTCACTGGAACGCCGCGCACGGTGTACGTGCCTTGTTGTTTCTCGACTTCTGATATTTATTATAATTATTCTTGCGGCATACGATAACGACGCGTTCGTTGCACTGGTTTCTTTGCCTGTGCGAGCATACTCATTTCCTGCGCGCGCACACTATCTCGCCCGAACGTTTACCTGTTCAATCATTGCTATTGTAAAATATCGAGTTATTTGATTTTCACAGACGATGCGTGTCTATTCAAATTAATACCGTTCACGAAGAAATATTTCGGACATTTTAGAGTGTTACGCGCGTGCATTGCGTAAACAGGATTCTAAGGATTTATAATTGAAAGACATTCTGTCTCTCGCTTTACGATGAATAAATACATGCTAAGATATATCATAAACATCTTTACTGCGGATTTATCGTGTGATAAAGCTAATTATATTTGCTGTACCGGTAACGCGTTCGAGCTTCATCCCCCTCGCCTCGCCGTTTCTTCATTTCCCTCGGCGAAGTGCCCATTCAATTACGAAACCGTACTCGCGAAACCAGGAAATAGATTTATCAACCTACAAAACGTGCAGCCGAAAGTAATTAAGACCTCGGGTAAATGAATCGTAACATGCGAACACCTTCCCATGTAATATCGGGTCGGACATGCAACGAAGCCTTTAAAATGGATTTAATGAATATGGCTACCATTTAGCTCGTACCGATCGGCGGAAAATATTGCCTTGCACCGCTGATCCCGTGCAACGAGCCTACTATGAAAATATAATGTCTGGCTAAGGGGGAAAATGAGTTCAGACCGTTTCAACTACATTCATAACACAGGGAAGCGTGGGTGTGTGAAGTAGATATATTTATGGGAGTTGGTGTATATGTGTATTGTGTATTGTAAGTTATATTATATATAAATTATATATAATATATTATTATATTATTTATATTATATTCTAAGTTGTGTATTCTTAGCATAGGCATGGGGAGGCATGTAATAACTTATATTATATAATAGGCAGAAATAATATATTTATGGTTATCGTAAAATGAGACAATGGAAGCCATAAGGCGGGAATTAAATCTAATAAATAGGAGGGGATTTGTTTGCGTAAAAGTAACTAAAGATAAATCGTGGCGAGAATTGCGAGTACAAAGTGTTCCGTTAAAACAATTCATAAAGCTGGGAGTACGGTGGAGCGTCTGTCGCATAATAACCAGATAATGAGTCTCACTTACCGTCACGAACCGTTCCGGAGAGACACAGTCCATTGTTCTCTATTGCGACAAAACAATTTCCTCTTCTGGGAACGCGTCCATTTAAATTCTGCCCACATGATGCACGAACGCCGAATTTTTGCGGCACGGTGTGTTGTTCCCGGTTGCGAGAGTCGCGGTGTGGCCTGCCAGTTTCACGTGAAATCAATTCGCGTAAATGCCCGTAAAAATCGTGGGTACCGAGACGCGACGCGACGCGACGGTACCGGCGCAAAAACAATGGCTGGTGTGTGGCAACTTCGCGAGGCCCCCATTGTCTACACGATGCCTCTCCGTTAGGCTACCGGGACACCGTGGATGCTGGGATAAGTCACGAGAACGGGCGAACCAGTCCCGACGGAATCGCTCGGCCGGCCACCGGGCGCAAATTTACGAGCGGTGCTCGTCACTTTCGCTATCGTCGGAAATTAGTGGCGCAGATGCTATCGGCACCGGGGAACACGCGGGGCCCCGCGGAACCACCTGCGAGGCCCCGATTTCTCGAAAAACGATCCACCGAGTGTCGAAACGTCCGCCACGGAACGTGTTCATCCGACAGAGACTTCTTTTTCTTTCGCCGAGAGCGTGGATGACGAACCACAAATCCTCGAACAGAGATCTACCGCCGGATACGACCAGCCGCCGGTGATCTATGAATATCGAGCGGAGGTTGTGCAAGGAATTCGTTCGCATGAAAATTAAACCATGCTAATTTCGCGCGTCACTCGGGGAAAGTGTTGTGATCATCGTGTTAAGGTTCAAAATTGATTTTCCATTCGGTTCGATACATAATTTTACTTTTAAATAAATTTATTTTGACCCCAAGCAATGCAATGTCCTGTAAGTGACGAGTTTTATATAAGTAACTTTAGAAGAATATCAAAGTAGTTTAGGAAATTAATTTCTGCGCGACTCCTGTTTGTGGCGAGAAAACATTTTCTCCCGCAGTCTAATTACAAGCATGATCTACACGTAACTGTGTAGAAGATCGAAAGGTTAGGTGAATCGTTCCAGTAGTCCAGTTTCGATGGAACATTCGCCACGGTTCAGCGAGAACATTACAAGACTTCACGGGCGCCGGTAATCCAGGCGAGTGATCTATGAAGATCGTTACGAAGAAGCCGGACGCGTATACAAAGTATTGAATACCATCGATTACAAGAATAAGCCAAACGAAAGGGACTATGGGTGATCAGCCGAACGTGCATTCCGTACGTATTGAAGTGTGTCATTCATCCCACGCTCCTAATCGCGATGCATTGTGCGATAACCGCCGGTACAAAGTGGTTTAGCGTGGTCCGCCCACGTTTAATCATTGGACTCTTTAAGTTCGATTGGATGCATTGTGCGCCGAGAGTAATGTTTCGTGTGTACTGTGTGGAAATATTGTTCTTAAATAACTATTGTGGCGTACGCAGCTTGAAGCAGGTTCCGAGGGATGGTTGACTGACAGTCGGGGTATTGTGATGCTCGAGCGCCTGGCCATAGTAATCGAGGTCTTTCTCGTTCGATAACTGCCAAATCCTGGCGACTAGTATTCTCCCCGTTAAGCTTCTATATTTTTCCGAATTTGTCAAGACGATCGCGAAGCGACCCCAAAACAATTAGTGGCCTCTGTTGTTTCTTTCGTTTCAAATTGTAGCTATTCAATTTCATCACAAATGAAAAGCTTTCGGAAAACCTTTTCAGAACCAGACAAATTTTTACGAATTACAATTAACATCGAGTCTCGTGTAGTGCAGCGAGCATGCGGTTCGCAGCGTGATGTAACACACGCAAGATGAGTCATGGTCTGACGCAATGCAGACGGGTCGATTTCTGTGCAGCGACCAAGTCGATTGTGTCATTATCTTTACGACGCGCATAAAATTTAATTAAATCCCGACCGCGTGACACAACTCCGCGACAAAAATCAGAAAAGTCAGATGCGAATCGCCGTTACAGGAAACGTGACTCGAAGCAACCGGAGTCCGACACCTCGAGGAAGACAATCGAAACCGACCTTGCACGCCTCTCGCACGCCTCTACCCTTTGTATGCGGGGCTCCGAGGCCGAGATTCGCTCTCGAAACGCGTGATTACGTCTCCGCGAAAAATCGACCACCATCATCTCGCCGCGCAGAACCAAAAGGAAAGGCGACGTCGTCGTGTCCGCGAGACGCAGATGGGATCGTTCGGCCCAAGGTTTTCGCCGTCGTCATCGCGTTCCTCTCGTCTAGGCGTGACAACGTCCACGCCTTCTGTAACGCACGCTATTATAAATTAACACATTGTGAGGCCGAGTCAGCAAGAAACGGGTTACCCGCAATTAACCGGACGGCCGATACCATTCCGCCGCGGGACGCGACAAACTCGAGAAAACGAGCAACTCGACGGCAAGACCTGCGGCAGGTGAGAGCGAGGGGGAACGGGGAGGAAAAGAACGCGCAATTTTCTTTTGTCCTTTTGCGTTTCCCTCGGGGACCAGATCGGGTAGCATTCGAACGGGGTTCGATCGTTTTCACCGCGTCATTGTCTTCCTCGTGTACCAGCGCGACAGTCCACGCCTGCCGCAGGCGCAAGTCAGCATTCCGGGTCGAGTGAGTCGCCATTTTAACGAGCCGAGTGCGAATTGTTTAACAAATCCCCGCGCGACACTCCCTTGTACACCAGAGGTCGATCACTTTCGCCATGAACGAGCATCTTGACGAGTTTCGATGTGCTTCCCTCTGTGATTTTAACCCTTACGTAGGCAACCGGATGTCTAGGTACCCATTTGTGAACTATAGTTACTTTTATTGCCTAATAACTAATTCTTTTAACGCGTCAAAAAATCTGGACTCATCTGGTTCAAGTCCAAGAAAATTATGGAATTTCCAAATGTGATCAAATACTTTTTGCCACGAATTCTATTACCATACAGTTAGCGACATATATTTTCTTTACAGCTGAATAAGACGACTGAAAGAAAAAATCGTATATCAAATTTTGTAGATTCCTAAAGGGGAAGCTTCGATCTTAAAACAAATGTTAAAAATATTTTTGAAGTTACAGTTCCCTGTTAGTCTACCAGCTGTTCGCAATGTGCCAACTGTTTGTTCAATTAGTAAATCTTCCAACCTTTGTTCTTTCATTGTGTCCGTCGAAAGAGAGGTTACTATTCACCGTTGATTGCAGGTTTCCCAGAATGAATTACTAGCTGGACAGATTCTGTCCGCGGCGCAAGGGTGGTTGAATGACATTTTCCGAGTGTGTTTCCGACTGTTGGAGAGACTAGAATCAAGGGCCGGGTATAGAAGGAAAACTTTCTATTCATCGAATGCCACCACCGGCGGCAACAAAAACAATCGGCAACCCGGCGCAAACGTGGGCTCGTCGATGGTGGATCGTGAGAATCAGCCTCGTTCCCCGGTAAACAATGACGGCCGGCCCCCGCGAGCAGAGATCTCGCGCTCCGGTCAGTAGGTTCCGAGAACTGAATGAATCGGCTCGATCGTTCCGAAGCGGAGTACAACGCCGAAGAGACGTGACGGGAAGAAGAAAAAAGAAAATAGGAGCAGCTGGACGCGGCTGGTGTAGATGGACGGGAAAACGGGAGGATCTCGGGCTGGCGCGGCACTTCGGGTTGGCCTTATTATGCGCGGCAGGTAACACGTGTACCGAGTACAAGGTGATGGCAACTCTTTGGACCGCGGCTAAAGACGCGAGGAGACCGGGTCTCCCGCCTCGATTGGACCCCGGTGGGAGCCGAAAGGGGACCGAAGGGTGCCGAAAGGGGACCGAAAGGGGATCGAAGGGTGGCCCGAAGGGGGTGGCAGAGGGAGATGCGGGCAACTCTGTAATCAGTAGCTCCCCGCCGACACCGGGAACGCTCGCGCTGTAACGAGAGAGGACTGCGAGAGGACCCCGCGAGGGATGGAGAGAGACGATCGGGGGAGATAGAGGGAGAGGGAGGACTGGTTCGGCCGAATCGGGGGCCCCCGTTCGCCGCAGCAGTCGGAATCGAAGCAGAGGGCCAATTACTCGAACGTCTTCACTCCCGGGGCGCCTGGCGTCCCACTGGGACCCCGGCATCTGCCACCGATCTTCCTTCCCGGTGCCCCTCGCCGTTCCTTTTTCCAGGTTTCACCCGGCCGGATATCATCGCCGCGCCGGGCCCCGGGACACGGCGAAATAAATTTCCGAGGACGATCGGTAGGAGGACCGAGGAGCAACCTCGCCGTGGGAGATTCGCGCTTGTTCCCGCTTTGTCCGCGTTGTAATGAATTCTTTGATACGGGGCACCCGTGCCCCGAGACCCTCCCCCCTCACACCGATCCCAACCGTCCCTGAAACGACTTATCGCGAGACCGGGCCATTGTTGGTCGGTTTCAGTTTCGTTCGGTCTTGGAGGGTGGAGGTGTTGCAAATGGAGGACTTTAAGAGGAGATAGGGGACGTCGGTGATTAAGGTAGACTGGATTAATTGGGGAACTGTAGATTGTGAGCTTGGCTATTCTGCCCACCTCCTTCCTGCGACCTTGATCTGATGTTAACTGATAGCTGTGCAGTGCAACTCTTTAGGTTTTGTGCATCAAGTTAGGCTGGAGGTTCCCAAACTAGCTTGACGAAAAGTACTTAGAAAAAAGGAGCTGATTACTAGACTGCGTATCTTCCTGCAAAATAAAAATTGTATTCACCAATTCCCAGAAATTGGGCGTTGAATTGTTGGAATTGTTGGAATTGTCGGAATTGGGCGTTGCATAAGAATCGATTTCTTCTCTGAATAATTTTGATAGGTTGTAAATAATGTACCAGCGGTACTAAATTCATTTGACATTTGTTCCCTGTCGTGTTCCACCCACTCATTTTGGATCTCAGTCTGGTGATTACGTAAAGTATTATACGAATTCCATGAAATTCACGGAAATTGTAAAATTCCGTTCCGATTTTGGTCGGTTGCGTTCCGTCCGGAGACGCGTCGTCTTCTTTCCCAAGATTTCGGTGGGTAATTAGATCAGCTCCCCAAGATTCCGAAGCGAAGGGCCCACAGTTCCTGCAGAGCTAACGAGTCTGATTTACGGCGTTCTAAAGCGAACAGTACCTCCGCTACGATCGTGGAAACGTCAGCGACCATAATAGAGGCGGCAATAAAAGCCGGATAAGCGATGCAATAACTTGACACCCTGTTCTGGGAAAGAAGAACCGTGACGCGATCTTCCAACAGATTCGATGTAACAGGTGGGAGATCTGTTACTTTGTTCTACGTGGATCCTCGGAGGAATGCGGCCGCGTTCGTGACGCGGGCTTGTTAAGGGCTGCGGTTAATTATCAACAACGCTGTTCCGTTACTCGCGGACTTGTCGAAAGAACGAAATCGACGCAGGAAACATAAAGTTGTGCGAATGTTGCGTAATACGCGTTTCACGTGTTACTTATTCGTAGCCGTGAAACAGGTAGGTTAGGGAACATGAAAGTTCGAGGTGCCGCTTATCACGCGTTCAAATCGTCGGCGCTCGTCAGGCATTGAAGTCTCCCGGATGACCGTACTTACCGTGCGTTTAACTCATTCGAACAGTCCATAAAGTGTTATTGTAGTCACCGTGTTCGTTAGCATCTTATCTCACGATCCATCTGATCGTGTAAACTCTGTTTCTATTACTCCAAGAACGAGAGAGGTACGAAGTCAATTCTTCTTTCAAACGTTTCACGCAGTTTGAATAGAGGTCCCGTAGGATACAGTTGATAGATAAACAAAAGTACCGCGATATAAATTGCAAATCGAATGTGACTTTCCAGAAGAGATACAGGACGTAAACCCACCCCTTATTTTACGAGCCATAAACCTTGTGAACTGTTTAAAATTCCTTTGAACTGGCCGACAAAGAACGATGGCCAGTGCAAAATTTACAAAGAATTTTTCCAGGGAATTGCAACAACTTTGGATTATTATAAAATATAATACTATACTACTTTTAAGTCAAAAAGAAAAATATTGAAGCAGTTCTAAATAGAAATTGAAAGCGAGTATCGACGAAGGACCGGAAAGGTTTGACCTTTCGAACCCTCCGCGAGGAATGCGTTCAAGAACCCGATTCCCTGGTCATTACGACTGTGTATCAGCTTGGTTACCGACCGGTGAAACGAAGGGTCGTCGAAAAACAGCAGTACCTTCGAATCAGCGATGTAAATCGGGGGGCACGGGGTACCAGGACAGGAGAGTGGAGAGGGTGATTTTCGGTTCGCCACCCCGACGCACCATATCCGTGAAGGGAGAGGAAAAACCGTGGCGGGCCTGGGCCGGCATGCGGGCCCGGCGTACTTTCGGCATCGCGTCCGGAGTCGCGACAGTTGGCCCGGAGGTCGTGCAAAAAAGTTCGATTTAATAAAATCAATATTAATTGCCGCGTCTCGGTCCGCGACCGGTGCCGGTGCCGATGCCGATGCCGATGCCGATGCGGTCCGTCGCGGCGCGGCGCGGCGCGGCATACACGTTGAATATTCAAGCGCTGGCCGATCGCCTAAAAAGCTGTTTATGGGTCCGATGTTGCGTAGCGCCCGGTTTTTGTCGGCGGACTCTCGGGGCCTGGACGAGGGGCCCGCTCGCCTCGGAGATGATCGGTGGTCCCGAAGGGCCACCGCGCGGTGATATTGCTCCGAGGGCACCCCCTTTCCCTTCGTTCCATCGACCGGGATCCCAGGGGCGCGGGGAACGACTCTCTCGATTAATTAATAACGTCCCCGCTAGTTTCATTGGTCGGGGGGTGCGGTGGGAAAGGCGAACGGTAGCCGCGGACAGAACGCGCCGGACTTAGAATGCAGTATCACCGCGAGTTGCCCCCTTTCGTATTCCATGGAGTTTTTGCCCGGGCCTGTAAGGTTGCGCGATTAATTAACGAGCACCGATGCTCCGGCCACCGGTAATACCCATAAGGGAAGAAACTTTCGTTCGGCGTACAGGGGAGAATAGGCTATTGTTACCGAGTCCCGGTACGCTAGCTACCGCTGCCGCGTCGCGTCCTATTATGGAAGATCGATACTTTAAATTCGATCTGTCCTCGATGTTAATAAACGTGGGACAACTTTTCCGCCGGCGTCGTCCGCTTTTATGGTAGCCGTAAACAATCGCGCCGATCGTCCGCAGGAAATCGGGGTTCGATGGCGCACCCGGTCGACTGCAACACCCACTTCCTGTTTATGAGTGACATGAAACCTTCGCAATAAAAGAAATACGAAATTTTGTCGGTAAAGAAATAATAAAACGCATAACCTTCAACGATCGCTCGGCAAGAAATCTGGAATCGCACGAAAACAACGACACCGTCCAGTTTAGCCGACACTGCGCGCGATTTTTTCGATCGGTAAAAAGCGTAATAAGCCCGTGATTTTTGTATCGTCACGACGACCTTGACCGGGCATACCCCGGAGCGGGGTCCCATGATTCAGCAGCTGCCTTGGAATCGAGCCTCTTCTTGCGGCAGCGCGAGAAACTATCGACTATCTGGTTGTTGTGTCCTGTCCTTCGTTCTCGTTTCCTTGGCATCTTTTTACGACGAAAGGCGTTGTTGCATACCTCGGTATTATCCGTTGTTCGACTCCTCTTGTCTCTGTACCGTTCCACGCGACTGCGTTCCCCACCTATTCAATTCAAGAGATTCGGTTGCCGCCACGTGTACACACTATACCCGAGCCCAGCTACCATAAGTCCGAGGCACCACACCATACCACACCACACCGACTACCGTGGAAACTTTCACCTGCACGGCCACGATTTTCGCGAGCCGATCGAGTGAAACGTTCGATCCCCTGCCGCGATTGTATCATCTGCTTCGCTTCTGACTCGCTGACAATCGTCGGGTTAAACGACGAGCTTTCCGCCGGATAGAGATCGCTGAATTCTATTGTCGATTCAGAAGCCGGCGGAGCTATCCGTGTAACTAGAATTCCGTGAAGATGTTAACATCTTAACGGCCCCCGGCGTTTCGCATTATAGATTCTCGCCTTCGACGTCTTTCCCAACAGCCTGCACTGTGGAAACACGTTTCCAAATCGTTCGAAACTTCCGGCTACTTTTCGAGAATTCGAGCAGACCTGGTCACTTTTGAAATAATATTGTTTGAAATATTATTTGAAATTGGATTTTATTTTGGAATCACTTCCGTGCCTTCCGGGCATAACATTACGTAAAATATCATTTCAAATAACACATTGTTCCATTTTATAATTATTTTAGATAATTTTGAAATTGTTCTACTATATTAAATTAAATGGACTAATAATCAGGTATGAATCTAGTGTACACCCTTTGTGGTATATTATTTTGAGGATTATTTCCTTTGGCGAATTTGTAATGATATGTTGTTTGAAATTGCTCTTACCTCAAATGAATCAATGTTATTTTTATGTTCAAATAACAGTTTCGAAAATAAGGGTGCGAAATAGATTATTTCAAATAGTAATTTCTTGTTCTCTTTTCGAATGAAATTTGCTCAGGTCCGAATTCATTCACGTGGTAAGGTTTGCAAAAAATGTATACATGTAAGCCTGTGCGTAATCAAGCTTGGCTTCATCGCTTGTCGACACGCGCGTGAGAGTCAGTATGTAACTAGACTCCGAGCTGTTAGCATCGATGTTATTGTATTGATGTATACAAAGGTCTGCTATCGGCAATTGTATTGATTCAGGTTAGTTTTAAGCTTACTCGTTTACTGTAATATTTCTGGACTTCGCTAATTTGTACATATTATTAATATTACAGTTGTTTACTGCATCATATATGTGTTGATTCTTACTTAAAGCTTCGCTCCATTTAAACTCTCTAAATTGTAACCTACAAATCAATACAATGGAGATTAAGGCAAAGTTTTATTTTGTCTCGGAGGCTGGTGCAGATACGAAAAACACCGTAGTTAAAGTGAAAAGAATTCAGCTGCTTGGTCGAGAGGAAAGTTTTTTGTTTCCAGCAGATAAGCAGACGAGTGCTCAGCATGGAAGGCTTTTTGAAAATCCTATCGTTAAAAACGTAGTTAAAAGTTTGAAGGTTCGCAATAAATTTCGCAATGTGGTGTTGACTTTATCTGAAGACCTTGAGAAAATTTACTTGGATACAGAAGGCAACGTTGTGTTGTATGACGAATATCTGGAAGAGGCTAATATAGAGCAAGAGTCAAGGCTAAACGAACAGTCAACAATCACAATTGAAAGAAAAACAAGTGCTTTGATAAAGGATATAGTGATTGAAAAGTTCGATACTGAAAATATAAATGCGAGTGTTTGGATTAATTTATTTGTGCAGGAGTGTGACAGAGTGGGGATTGCCCATAATAAATACGCTGAAGTATTACGATTGTTTCTAGAGAAATCCGCATTAGATTGGTATAATGTTTTTGTAAAGCAGAACTCTTTGTTAAATTGGGAGGCATGGAATAACGCCTTTATTGACACCTTCTCTGCACAGTCCTGGACAGATATAGCGTATGCTTATAATTTTAAATTCTATAACGGCTCGCTACTAGAATATGCGTTAAAGAAAAGAAGATTATTGATAGAAGCGGATGATAGCTTGTCTACAAACACACAAATTAACATGATTGTAATTAGTTTACCAAAATTTATTCAAAATAAGTTAGATAGAAAATCCATCATAAATATAGAAAATTTAATGTCAAAATTAAAACAATTCGGTAAAATTAACGATTCGAAAAATGACAATGTAAATAAGAGAATGCTAAGTGAAAAAAGACCATGTAGTATTTGTGATAAGTTAGGTTTCAAAAATAGATTGCATTCAGAAAGTATATGCCGTAATAAAGATAGGCAAATTAAAAATTTTAAAAATGAAAATATCAAGGTTACAAATAATAACGAATTACAGGAAGTAGTAGCAAGTTATGAGGAGGCAAAAAACGAATAGTTCTCCCACTTATAAAAATTAAGCTTTTTGCAAATGGTTGTCCAGCAATTGGTTTATATGATTCGGGATCCAACATCTCCATGGTTAATAGTACCTTTATGAACAATAATAAAAATATTAAACAAATAATAGGTGGGAGAGATACTATTAAATGCGTAGCTGGAACGGCGAAAACGGAGGGGATTGCAATAATACGTACTAAAATTGGTAACTTGGAAGAGGATTTTCCGTTTTTCATAGTTAAGGAAGGTATTGATTGTGAATTTCTATTAGGACTAGATTCAATAACAAAATTCAAGCTCTGCCAGGATGAAAATTTGAGGATATCACAGAAACAACAGAAAAATAAAAATTTAGATAAGCAAAGTAACATTAGTGAAATAAGCACTAATAGTATAGAAGATATTATAAAAAAAAATGAAATAATTTTTGCCAAATCAAAGTTTGATATAGGAACAGTAAAGGATTATGAAGCCACAGTGAAACTGACAGAAAATAGATATATTTCAAAGAAACCTTATAGATGCTCTTTTCAAGATAAATTAGAAATTGAGAAACAAGTGGAGGATTTGTTGAATGCAGGTTTAATAGAAGAGTCAAGCAGTCCTTATGCAGCTCCTGTAACCATGGTTTTTAAGAGAGAAGAAGGGAAAAGATCTCGCTTGTGTATCGATTTTAAAGAGCTCAACAAAATAGTAGTGCCAGAAAGTCAGCCTTTCCCAAGGATAGATGATCTTACGGTACGCGCCAGAAATTGTAAGTTTTTTTCAAAATTCGATGTGAACTCGGCGTTTTGGTCGATTCCGGTGCGTGCAAAAGATAGACATAAGCTGGCCTTTGTAACCCATCATGGCCACTGGCAGTGGAGATGTTTACCTTTTGGTTTGAAATCTGCTCCCGCTATCTTTCAAAGAGTTTTAGCAAGCGTGATAAGAAAAAATAAATTGGATTCTTTCACAGTAAATTATATAGACGATATATTGGTGTTCTCTAAAACTTACGAAGAACATTTATATCATGTAGAGCGGGTTCTGCAAGCATTATATGAACAAGGTTTCAAACTGAATAAAAAAAAATGTCAGTTCGTCCAAGAAAAGATAACATATTTGGGACACGAAATTGGAAACAATATGACTAAACCAATAAACGATAATTTAGTGGCTATTAAGAAGTTTCCAATACCTACAACAAAAACACAAATCAGACAGTTTTTAGGCAAGATTAATTTTTATTTGGAGTTTATACCAAATCACGTAGCTTTACTGGATCCTTTAAGAAATTTGTTAAGGAAAAATGTATCCTTCGATTGGTCTGAAGAGTGTATGAATAGTTTTAATTTAACAAAAGAATATTTGTGCACAGTTCCTGCCTTGGCAATTTTTGATCCAGAGGCCCCAATATTTATTTTCACTGACGCAAGTATCAAAGGAGTGGGAGCAATATTGAAACAGCCACAGGAAGATAACTCCTTGAAGCCGGTGTTTTTCTTTTCTAGAAAGTTGACAGACGCTCAGAAAAAGAAGAAAGCTATTTTTATAGAATGTTTAGCCATTAAAGAAGCCATTTTATACTGGCAATTTCATTTGATAGGAAAGAAATTCGTTGTATTTACGGATCATAGACCATTGGAAAATTTCAATATAAAAAAAAGTAATGATATGGAACTGGTTCAGATTTTGAATTATATTTCACATTTTGATTTTGAAATGGTATATAATCCGGGTAAAGAAAATACTGAAGCTGATTGTTTGTCTAGAAATCCGGTTTTGGACTCACATGAGGATACAAACAGTGATTCTGTGATTAAAACCTCAAATTTACTGAAATTGAACGATATCAAAGAAAATCAGAAATGGTTAAAAGTTGATGATAAATGCATTATTAAAGATGATATAATTTATAAAATTCTAAATAATAGAGAGAAAATATGGATTACTGAAGAATTCGGAAAGTTTCTTATCACCAAGGTACACGTTGATCAGGGTCATATAGGCACAAAACAGTTAATTTTAACCTTTGGCCAAAAATTTTATTTCAAAAATATATATAAGCACATAAGATTGACTTGTAGATCTTGTGAAACTTGCATTAAAAATAAATCGAGAATAGGTATCTTTAAAGCCCCTTTATCTCAACTTGGTCCAGCAAAGGAACCTTTCGAAATAGTGTCGATTGACACAATAGGAGGTTTCAAAGGTAATAAAAGTACAAAAAAATATTTACATTTGGCGGTGGATCATTTCACAAGATTTGCATACATAATAACCTCAAAGACTCAAGTTGCAAAAGATTTTATAAATCTAATCAAGAAAGTAGAAAAAAATGGAAGTATTAAATTAGTTTTCGCAGATCAATATCCTGGTATAAATTCAGCACAGTTTAAGCAATATTTAAATAAACAGAAAGTAGCATTGGTTTTTACAGCAGTGGATTGTGCGTTTTCTAACGGATTGAACGAGAGGACAAATCAGACTTTGGTAAACAGAATACGATGTAAAATTTATGAAAATAAAAATAAATCATGGCCTCAGGTAGCAGAGGAATGTGTAAAGGATTACAACAACACAATTCACAGCTCGACCGGATTTACTCCTAATTATCTGCTGACAGGATTAAACCATTCATTTTTACCTGATGAAGTGAACGACAATAATTTGACAAATTTAGTCAACAATAGAGAAATAGCTTTTAAGAAATCAAAAGAAATTCACAATCAGAATAAAGAATATTATGATAAGAACGTAAAACAGATAAATTATAAGGTAGGAGATTTAGTTTATGTACAAAACGCTAATAAATTGAATAAAAATAAAATAGATCCAATTAGAGTAGGTCCTTTTAAAATTAAAGAGAAAATTTCTGATGTAATGTTCTTGTTAGATAGTAGATTAAGGAAAAATGAGTCAAATATTTTTCATGCTAGTAAGATTGTTCCTTACACCGATGGAAGGGACCCTCGGTCTTAAAAAGGGGGGATGTAAGCCTGTGCGTAATCAAGCTTGGCTTCATCGCTTGTCGACACGCGCGTGAGAGTCAGTATGTAACTAGACTCCGAGCTGTTAGCATCGATGTTATTGTATTGATGTATACAAAGGTCTGCTATCGGCAATTGTATTGATTCAGGTTAGTTTTAAGCTTACTCGTTTACTGTAATATTTCTGGACTTCGCTAATTTGTACATATTATTAATATTACAGTTGTTTACTGCATCATATATGTGTTGATTCTTACTTAAAGCTTCGCTCCATTTAAACTCTCTAAATTGTAACCTACATACACATAAGAATACATAACAGCCTACAATTAGACCTTGTATGCATACCGTTAAGCTTAATGAAAACAGCTTTATGACTGCTTTATGTTGCAGGTAAGTCTACAGACGTCTAATCGCTCGCAACGAGGAGCCGAGCGCGACAATCGCGGCTTCGATCATGGCGATAAGGATCGGGCCGCGATCGTTCAGACACCAGCGACGCCGGGCAACAAAATCATCTTCCGGTCAGTTCATAAATCGCATCGGCGCGCGGCGGATCGCGTGCGAGAGTTCATTCAGAACCCGGGGGCCGTTTAAGAATCAAAATGGAGTGCAGTCGGTCGGTCGTAAAAAGAAAGGAAAAAGGGGGAAAAAAGAGAAAAGGGAGAAAGAGAGGGAGGGAGCAGCTTTTGATCAGTCTCGTTACCGTCGCTGATTTCGTGGACACCGGGTCCCCCGCCCGGGTCCCAACGGGTCCAGCGACGTAACTCACAATTACCATCGTCGTCATCCCCCCGTGGCTCCAGAACGCCCCGTTATTTATGGCGGGGTGTTGCAGCCGCCGTGAAAGGGGTGCAACGACAGGGCCGAGACGCGGTCCGAATGCGGACGCCCCGCAGCGTCTTCTCCGCGCGTTGATTAAACACGCTCTTCCACGGTGACGTGTTAATCGCGAGGATTCATCACGTCCTTCAAGCTGCTACGCCGCTACCTCCCTGGACCCCCTTCCGCAACCCTAACCTGACTCTCGTGGTTCCCACCTCGCGGCCCCCATTGGCCCCGGGCTGCGCATATTTTCGATTCGTTCGCAAATTGCACCTTCCTCGTCGGATAATCGAGCCGTTTTCCGAGAAATCGTGGCATCCCTGATGAGCAAGCGCGCGTGCGCTCGTCGAGGTAAGTGCAAGGTCACTGCACGCCTACATTTTTCGGATTTTCTACTTGTTTTTCGGCCGATGTCTCCAACAGCCATTTCAGGGACCATTGTCTCCCAAATATTCGAAATTTTGAGCTCCCGTTCAGTGTTTTCTGTTTTCTTTGCGATTAAAATTTGACGCAAGCTATGATAACAGGATATGACCAAACTTCCCTATTTTTCAGGTTCCATACTTTTCGTTCAACGTCGTCAAGTTGCATTTTTTCAGCCCATTTTCGATTGTCAAATATTTGAAATTACTAGCCTCTTAGATCCCCCAATATTTGCAATTTTGAACCCTTATTCAGTATTTTACTACTTTAATACTGTATAATATGGTAATACTTTGAAGATCATTTTATATTATTTACAGAAAAAATTTTCAAGCGATAATATACTTTTCACATTCAAGTTCAAATTCTAGTAATTGTTTGTGAAAGAAACAAAATTGAAAGAGGGCCACTACACAACGTTAGCTTTGTTTACCAATAACAGCGACCACGTTCGGCGGCATTGTGAAATATGAACGGTTGAGTGTTACTCAACTACTGTTCGGTTGTAGAATGCTAGTTTATGCATTACATCTACGTGTTATTTATCGTGGTGCATTAGACAGTCTAAGACAATTGTGCCATTTTTCGTTAGACCACATAAATTAACGGTATTATAGAGTGGCGGCTCTAGCCTTTTCTGCGCTCTGTTTCCACTTTGTATCGTACACTTATACATACTCTGTACAGCAATAAGTAGTACTATGTCTGGTACTATGAAAATATTGTACCGCAAAGATGGCCGTCACTCATCCATTATTAAAAACAGAACACAAATACTGGAACAAAATAAACGTTCATTTCTTACTTTGATTATATTTATAAGTTGACGACAACATATCAAGACGCTTAAATTCCTTTTATCTTTCTCGTGTTCCACTATTCATTTTTAGTCCTTACGATTGTCTGCAACCATACAGCTTTGAAACGCCCAAGAATCTAAAACATAAAGCATTTGCTTTCAACAAACAATCCCGTTAACGATCCCAGAAGTCTCAATCTGCGAGTCGCGGATCTCGATGGCAGTCGCATTAAAAACGGTAATAAAACCAGATTTTATGGAGCCGGAAAAAAGTTTGACCCTCGGTTGCAGTTCGCAGCCCGTGACTTGCGTTGGAGGCCGCAATAAAAACTCCGATGGCCGGAGTCGTTAAAGAAAGTGGACTTTCTCTAGCCGGCTGGGCGCAAGAGCAGCGAGCGCGAGAGGGTACATTGTAATGCGGCAATAAATACGCGTTCCCATGAAGCGGTTGTTCCAGCCAGAGGAACAATGTTCGCCGATGGGACGGTAGCGGCTCCGCGAGGTCCACGAATCGTAAAACGAGCATTACGCTCCGACACACGTAGGTGGTGTACACAGGGTCGTGCGACGCTCGCAATCTCCCCGGCTGACAAACGTCCCGAAATTATTTACACGCGTCGAGACAGAGAGCACGACCGGGTCCTGGCCGCTTTATCCGCGTCGCCGATTCCTCGGGGGTAAAATAGCGGCCGGGTAATCTACGCGCACGCGTGACACATTGATGCGTGCATGAACTATAAACGTCCCCGGTGAAAAATGGTAATCGTCAATCTGCATATCTCCGGCTCCGTCCGTCCCGGCACTCCGCGTTGCCGTTTCGACGACATAGGCCCCGTGCATTTACATGCAGATGCGCTATAAACTGGGGTCGCCTTATGAAGTTGGCTTCCCGGGTAAATGTCCCGCGTCCCTGTTGCCGACGGAACGAAAATACGATGATCGGAGCTTAATGGAGTCGACGCGGAGCAATTAAAATGGAGATACAAGCACGGGACGCGTTACCGGGCTTGCCCGGTCCGATTCGGCTCCGATCTGCCACCATTTTCGATGGCGAAGCGATCCTGAAGCGTCTTCGTTGCAGGTCTCGCATCGAAAATATCTCCTTGGTCCCTAAACAAAGTGAGATTCCTGTTGGAGTTATCGGGGAACGTCCCTAAAAGTGGTTTGCAATTTTATTTCACCGATCGGAGCTCAATGGAGTCGCTTGGAGCAAGTAAAATGGACACACGCGAGGACCATTTTAGAAATTCTTTTAGCGATTGAAGCAGACAGTGAATCGACAGAACGAAACGCGAGCCACTCGTCAAATGGAATGAAATATTTTGAGGAGAAGAAAATTTAAAAAAATCGTAGACATAGTGGAAAAACTTGGGAATCGTAAATTACAAAATTGATTGCATTTTTCTATCCACCGGCAATAACGGCGACGTTAAATAACATTGTCAGAAAAAAGAAATTGTGGACGGTTGATCGGACGGAAATTACGCAGCGTGTTTACAATGTGATTGCCGACGATCGTAATTAGAAGCGGACGACACTGTTTGATACGGCAAAGTTTTCGGCGTACGATGGCGAGAGGGAACGTTATTTTCGGCGTCGTTACCGGTGGGCTTCGGACCGAAAGAAGCAACTGGTTTCGAGAGCGCCGCTTATGGGGAGCCAGGCTACCTCTCGAGCCTATAAATCAAACCAAACGACGGGAAAAGGTGCATGCAAAGAACTCGAACACGCGAAGAATGTGATTTAGTTACGTCGCTGTCATAAGTAACCTAATCTAATTTCGCCGAGCCCCGGCAGGAACGAGGCGTCGCAAAAACCGTGCTCGGCCAATACCCGACCGTCCCCCCTCCCATATTTTTACCCTGAAATCGTACAGTACTTCCAATCAAGACGCTGAAATATGAAACTCCGCGGAACAAGGGCCCCAGAAATAATAGCTTCCCTTTGATTGCCCCACAAAATCTTTATGGTCGTCTTTATCGTCGTCTGTTTCACCGTATTTTTCGTTAACGCTTTACCGGAAGCCTGCCAATAGACTTTCCGATAATTGTGCTGTGCCGAGAAAAATCTTCTTTTACACGAGAATCTTAAACAAAATTACTAGTGGGGGTGCAGTAGCTGTTGCTGTCAAAGTAAAACGTTAGGCCTTTTTACTGTACTCTGTGGAAAACCCCACATCCCGCGTTGAGGGAAGACAAGGTCTTGTAAAGACAATAAAGGTGCAGCAACGGAAGAAGGATGAAAAATGTAGAAGCATCTGCGTCCACGTACCTCCGCCTCCAAGTTCACCGTGGCGCAGCTGGTGACCGGGAAAAAAGCTAATTGCTGAGGAAAGGGTTGCAGAATCCTTGATAGGAGCGTGAAAGGGGGTCAGGAACTGCGAGGGTCAGAGCAGATGTCCGGTAGGAAGTGACTCTGCGTTGGCTCCTCGGTATCAGAGGGGGCCTTCTTCCGGGGCTGCGAGAAAGGGCTGAGGGGGAGGCTCGAGGGGGGGCTCGTTCATCCTAATAATAACAACGGTGCCCGGCGTAGGAAGGACAGAGAGGGAGCAGATATATGTACGCACCACGGTCGGGAGGTTGCGTGCAAAAAAGGCGTGGGTCCCAGCGGGCGTTCTCGACATAGCAGTTCGGATCCCGATCTTATCGGTCCCCGTGTTCGCTGCATTGTGTTGTAGCCGGGTTGCCGTTGCCGTTGCCGCACCACCGTCGTACATACCGAGCAAGCGTGCCTTTCGGTGTGCGTTACATGAACTTGCGCAAGCGCATGTGTGTGCGTGCGTCTTGGTCGAGGGCCAAACGAGGAAAGAGGGTTGGTAGGGCGCAGACCGTGGGGGAGGGATGGAAAGTACGGTAGGGCCCCGGCGAATAGAGGGCCCCGGTCGATCTATCAGCCGGCCCTGATGCCTGCACGCGGGCCAGAGTATAGATCATCTTCAATGTCTCGGAGCCTCCCACCTAAGTATTCCCATTAAGATCGTATCGCGGGCCCAAAACTAATAACCAATCACCCGTCCGCGGAGGGTATACGTGCTCGCGGCTTTATCATTATCCAATATATTCGATATTATAGTCAGCGCGAGGCTGCATCGCGCCCCGATCGTCCTGCTGGCCAACCCCTCGCCAACCCCTCGGGGGCGTACCCTGTCCCCCCTTCCCCCGTTTTTAGCCCATTTCACGAATTTCGCGACGCGCCGAGAGTGTGCACAAGAGCTGTGACTCGGGGCTATCGCGCGTGAGAATTGATGCGCTCGTTCAAGGTCGCCGCGCGTTTGGGTAAGCGCCATCAAGTATGCGCAGCTTTTATCCGATCCAGGGTATAATCGAATTCTCCCAATTCGTCCTTACTCGATTGAACACAATACGCGGGAATTGCTATCACGATTAACGGTAGCAGCGAGAGAAGAAGCCTACCCTCCGGATAGGCGATGTTATAAAAAGTTCAAGATTTACCGGCACTTAAGGCCGCAATAAACGACACCGTACGATCGTGTCGATTTCAGCAAAAAACAACAATTTCGCTTCCTCTCGGTGCACCGTCTTCCTGGGTTCGAGTGTCATCGAGAGATGGCGTGGACCGCGATCCGTTCACCGGGTGGCTCGCGTTAATCATAAATAAACAGCTCGGATCCCGGGCGAAGCAATAAAATCTCGGTGAACAGGGATCAATACGGCGGCGGAACAAGCCTCGGGATAACCGTCCGCGCGAACAGTATATATCCAGGTCCTCTATTCGTCGGCCGGTGTATCGCGTCGCAGGTGGTCCCGGCGAGTCGTGTACCTGAATTTCGATAAGTATCGATTTCCGTAATTGAAAAGCGTTGTATCTATCCGGGAGAGGAATTAGGTAAGGGGATCCAGTCGCCGCGCCGCGCCGCGCCGTGGCACCTGAATTCTCGCTGCACCGTGTGTAGCCCGTGCAGCCTGTGTAGCGTTTAGTCCGGCGCAGTCCCCCCCTTGCCCCCCAAGTGTACACGGACTGTCATACAGGTTGATAAATGCGGGTAACCCGGTGCAACTGGACTTGTCTACCGGAGCCAGGAGCCGAGAAGAGAGGTTTCGCAACGCACTGGACCCGGTCTCGCCTCGGCGACCAGCCATTTCGATCGGGGTGGGAGCCGTTTAACGATTTCATTCAGCCGATCAATCTCCGCGCGAGACTTTCCTCGCCGGAGGATCAGATCGGATCAGCGTTTATCGCGCACAATACAACTCATCGGGAACTCATTAACAAGCGTGGCGTCCGGCCCCCCTCGCCCCCCGACTCGCCAATTCGGGGATAACGATGTTCAGCGACGCGCGGCGTTGCGTATCGCCAATCCTGTCCTCGACAAAAGCCATTTTGGCGACCGTCGTCGAATCTTACCGTTCTCGATACACGAAGAACTGCTGAAAGAAACAGGGCACACAACTGGAACCACTTTGACTACTAAATAATGATTTTAGAGAGAAATGTTTGGTAATTATTTACATTAGGGGCTTCCTCACCGATTTTGATGACCTTGAAATATGTTGTAATATGTCATCAAAATCTTTTTCTATTTCGATTTTATAAGGACCCAGAAAACCTTTCCGCGAAAATTTTGTCCCACGTTCGAGAGATCCCCCGTTCAAATCCGCGAGTACCCCCAGCGTAATTAATTGATATAATTGGTCACTAAGTCGACGATGAGTCGTTTCTCGTTAGATAAACCGTCCCTTGTTCTCCGGAGCGAGCGGACCTCGGTTGATTTTTCTCTCTCTCCGTTTTCCGTGGTCACCGATGTCCCTTCTTCTTCTCCTGCCCTTCTCTATGGGGGGCTCGCCGAAGCAAGGTACCTACCTGCCACACCATCGTTCACCATACATGGCCTCTCTGTCTCCTCGTGGCCGAAGCGCACGGGGGCCCTCCATTGTACTACATCGCAGAGTTATTTTCATCTTGAATTGTTCGTTATGGATACGGCACCGACACCTCTACACGGCCCTCGCGCGCATCGAAATCGAGCCAACCTTACGCGCTGACGGAAACGGCGAATCGGCAACGTGTTTCGCATAAACTCGTGACGAAGAGTTTCGGAATGATTTGTGAAAAAATCCGCTTTCGCAATTTCAAGGAATAAAAATTAGGGAAAAGTTGTTCAGAATGATGACCTCGACAACATATTTCAAGGTCATCAAAATCGGTGAGGAAGCTCCTAATGTAAATAATTACCGATTCTTTAAATGTTTTCACTGCCTCGCATTTGGAATATTCATTTTTTAAGAATCTCCAGTCGGGCAGATTTTACGTTTTACAAGCGATATCGAAGAATGTCAGCTAACGTCACATAAAAACAACATACTAAACAAAGAACAGTGCCACCAATAAAGCCTGCCTATTACTTTCTGTGCATCGAACAGAGAATCTTCCAGACATATCCCTCAAACGATAAATTGAAAAATGCCTCTATACAGCCCATAAAATTAGAAACTACTACCTCGGAACATTTTCCAAAGATTTCATCTGATATGTTTTACGGTACGTAGGTTCCATCGAACGGTCCGAGCATTCTCCCGATCGAGCGGTGGCTGCCGGTTTCCTCGGCATTGTTCGAAATTAATTTAGAATTGGCCGTCCGTGAGAAAATTGTGGGTCGTACGCCCGGGAGATCAGCCGCGAGATTATCTACCGCGCAGCATCTCGGATGCCACAGATTTTTAAGTGTTCTCCGTTCCGTGGCGCAGGAATAAGTCAATTCCACGTGCACACCTCGCTCCACTCCACTCCGCTCTGCTCGGCGGCCGCGCGCGCGTTCCTCCGGATACCCGCTGCGATTTTTATACTACGACGGACGTCCCTAACCGAGAGAGAAACTTCGCCCGGGAGTTTACAACGCTTACGTCCGGAGATATCGCGGTGTCCTACCGTGACATGCGCAAAATTCTGTCGGGAGCGTTATCACGATTCGACACGAGCACCTCGATTATTATCCTACCCGAAGGTACACGAAACGTTTCCTTTTTTCTTCTGCTGGACAAGCGGCGAACACCGAGAACTGGGCTGTGCTTTGTGTAAAAAGTTCCAGCAAAATAATAGAAATATTTTATTTTTAATTTATCAGGTTGGCAAGGAAATAATTTCCGTATTTTTAGGTGAAATAAAATCCAATTTTTTTCATCAAAGTAATGAACTTTAATCGATAAAATATTTTCCATTTTGTTCTATGATCTTTTGCATTCTTTCTGGTAGCTTCATAATTCCGCGCTTATGAAACTTCTGATTATTTTCGGTGAAAAACTGATCCAAGTGCGATTTCAGATCATCATCATTAGTGAATGTGTTCAAGTGAAAAATTTCCAGAACGGAATTCTTTAAAACAATTCTGGCACGTGCGGCCTGTTAAGCAATCCACGCCATAAACTTCGCATATATCTTTGTGAGTCTCGGCAGCTTTTTTACCTCTACGGAAATAAAAAAATGAAAGAATGAACACAAACGCAACGTTAACAGAAGTCAATCGGTCAAAATCTAACGCCAGATATTAGTGAAAACCGAAATTACTTTCTTGCCAACCTAATATATATTCCTTATATTCTATTCAAAACGCGTTCGCAACCGCGCGTATTTGTTCCGGGCGGACGCGCACGACGGCACCGCGAGCTCTCCCATGAGCAGAACGAGCTAAATCACATTTACGAATTCTTAACGGGGGCCATTCACGTCCGGGGCCCGATTGTCCCGTTACGGATGGCCGTGCATTGTGCGGGGCGGTATCAGCCGCCTAAGTAGCATCCGCGTCGGTCGCCGCGGATCGATGTGATTGATTTTCGAACAGGATCCCGGTGAATGGCGTCGGACTTGTTGCCGGCGAGCAAATTCCCCGGGTCCGCGAGGGTTTAAGCCTCGCGTCAATGGGTTTCCCGCTGCGCGACCGCATCGCGTACAAATTGGATTACCGGCGGTATTCGCGGCGGGGCCCGAGGGGGCCCGAGGGGGCCCGGGGTCGGATCGGGGCAATTTGTCCCGGGGCCCCGCGAAGTGTCGCGAAGAGGAGAGTCTTTCGCGAGATTACAGAGGGGGTTTCGTGTGCGCCGTGACGCACGGTGGTCTTCCGCTGGTCGATGAGCGATCGCTACACGCCGCGGCAACGCGCAGTATCCGCGTTGTAACTATACGTTCTCCGGTTGTTGGCAATCAACTATCCGCATCTATTCCGTTCCTACGTTTCCTCCGTGGCGTGCACACGCGAACCGACACCGTGGCCAGGGCCCGGGCCCGGACCCGGGTCCCATTGTACCGACACGTACACCGATTCACGTGGGCGACGCACTACAAATTAAATGGTCGTACGATCGCCGGGCTATTACAGCGCCGGGAGACGCGCCGCGGCGCGTCAAGTCGCGAAGGAGCGTCGTGTCATTCGGCGGAGACGCTCATTGATGGCCGGTATTAAAGAGCATGCTGGTTTTAACGCGAGAGATGCTACGCTGTTTGTAACGCCGATCCCGTGAGATACGTTTCGACGGGAACGGTTTTATTGCGGGGAGAAACGCCGCGGACCGCCGCGGACCGCTGCGACCGCTGTCTTATTACCGGATAGCTTGCCATTCGTTTTAGGAAGAACGTGGTATTTTAGTTTTCAACTGCACGTTGCTTGGGTGGGGCTCGTGGAATCCGCGTGGAAACTTGCAGTCCTCCGATACCGTTCGATTCTCTTGGAATTTCTTGCTGCTGGATGACAGGGACTAATGTGTCCGGGAAAAATAACGACACACTGTGTTTACTCGGATTTTTCATTCAATTTTCATTATATTAGGGGGACCCATAAGTAATCAATTATTTTGAAATCTGAAACAAACTTTGTAGTAAATTCAAGTTTTTATTACTTAATTTATTATCAAGATCTTATCTTTATCTTATCTTTATTTATTATCATTTATTATCAGTTTGTCATCTTTCCTGCAAATTTTCAATCTCCCTCTTGTAGAAATCCAAGGTTCGTGAAGCAAAGTATGACTCAAGGTGCCTTCGAATATTTTATTTCTTAAATAGTGCTCCGCTTTACATTGTATCTACTGATTTTTATTATAAATGTATAAAATCGGTGGGGTATTCATAATGGAGGTTTTTCGCGGCACCGCTTAAACATCAAATTGTTAAAGTTACCCTCGGTATGCGGTACGTCAAACAGAAGAGAAAAATGTAGAACGGTCGTGTGAAGCGATCCAGAACCATAATAGGTTATCCGGCGACCCATAATCGATAAATCTTAATCTGCCGGTGTTTCCAGGACCCGAGAAACAGCATAAATTCCCGCGGAACGTGCGTTCATCTTTTGCGGAGGGTGCCGTGCGGTCGATAATGAAGCAGCGCCGCTAGAAACCGCGCGATAATAAGTTCGCGGTTACTTAATGACTTACCCGACCCATCCGGTCGTTCGGGTTAACGGTTTACAGGTGTACCTCGTAAACTGTGATATGTTGCGCCAAGTATTAGTTGCGTGTCCGAGGGTACACGGCCGCGTTGCTAATAGACGGCTAACGATTATCTGTCAGGTATAATTGCTCCGATGTTCGCGGAAACTCGCGGCTGGAAAGTTCGAGCGCGAACAGAATGGATCCGCGTTACCGCAAATTAAACGATCCCGCTACGCTACGATGCGCGGATCGATCGTTGCTAACGTTCCAAGCGAAATTCCCCCTTGGGACGTACATCGAGGCTCACGGTGGTCCGCCGACAACTATCTTCGATTATCAGGTGTCACGGGTACACGAGAGATCCGCGGGATCTACGCGCGCTACCGATCGATCACTTCCGCTTCAAACCCGAACCGTTTAATGCAGGGTCTTCGTTAAATTGTCCGCTTTAAATTAATTTTCCACGCTGAGCGACCGTCGAACAACGCGGTGAAACCTCCTGCACTATAACATTCGATCAAACCGGTGGTGAGCATTCTAAATTGTTTCGTTGTTGTTACGAAAAAAAATAAATGTCTATATAGCTTCCGTGTCTAACAGTTAATGCAGACAATTTTAAATTTGCATAAAAATGCGCAGTCTATCAGCAAGTAGCACACTTCTCGGACGAGAGCGCTGCGTGAAAGTGTTGCCGAATTCCTGAAAATTGAGAAACGGTTTCCACGATTTTTCGCATTCGCGTCGGTGCATGTTGGCACATCTTTATCCCCGGTTAGCGCTGCAGAAGTCATTCTCACGATTTCTCTCGTTCATCTTTGCCTAGAAAGGAGCGATAATCATCTCCGACCCAAGTTTTCAGTTATTTATGCCAGCTATTCATCCCAAGCAAACTCATTCGGTTGAAGTTTCCTGCAAGCCGCAACGCTCAGCAGCGAACTGCTCGAGACAGTTTCCTCCTCATCGAGCAACAACTAAAAAAATCAACAGTTAGAACAGAGTAAATGTGCATGTCGGGAGGAAGCGAGTTCGAAAATTAACATACTCCAGATCGGTGGAACGATTAACTACCAATAACCGTTTCATAAAAGTCTACTGGCTCTAGGGACGACCCAGCTTCCGGCCCATTTCGCAACATTGCATCTCTCGGCACAACATTTAAACAGGTTCCGAGTGGACGAAAAATTCACGGACAACGTTGATACCGGTCGATGTGATTTTCTTAGAAGCCCTCGACTCGAGAAGCGGCCATTAGCAAGCAGAGGTCGATCGTTCGAGCATGGATCGCCTTCGGCATAGTACAGCGCGTTGTCTGTCTATGCGATAAAAATGAAAAACCAACTTTCTTGTTAGTACATACGAACTTACAAGATACCAGCCTTGGTTCCCAAAATCCATATACTTTATTTTTGACGCATGCTTGATAAACCGATACAAAATATTTTCCAACAAAATATAGTCACTAATCGAGTGACAACAACTTGCAATTGAAAAAATTGGCAAGAAACATTTCATTTATTATCGATCGAACCATCTATCCTCTTTACAAAAGTATTGAATTGAAAATGAGTTTAGAAGTTATAAATCTTGTCCCATGCACTGACACTGTCGCAAAAATCTGAAACATGATTTTTGTCCTCGGATTCTATTGAGCCAACGTACCGTGCTATGCGTGGATGGTTTGGGAGACTGCGCGAGTCATGTTATACCCCCGTAATCGTATACCACTCGCGATACTCGCTGGAGCGAGTGCACGCGCGCGCGAGAGCGCGTCGCTATCGTGGAAATAAGCGAGAGGGTTTCGGTAGCCGTCGACTACGAGGCTTCCGTATCCCGTAAACTCCGCGTACCCGCGGGAGTTTTGTAATGTAACACCTTGGTCGCTGTCCTCTGGCCTGCCGTAGCTCATCGCGGTGGAAGTGAGCTGCGAGCAAAGCGTTCTCCCGGGGACGCGACGGGTAACGCTCGCTTACGCGCCGCGAGTAACCGAATCCACGGTGAGATCCCCGCGATGAATGCAAAACGTGCCGGGTCGCGGACCATTCGACGGAACGCGGTGTCCTTTTCAGCGGTCCGCTCGCTTGTCCGCTCGCTTGTAATTTACGCGAAAGATGCCCTGATTTATTCGGGTCTCCGCGCGGAGGATTTTATTGCGCGCCGGCACTCGGGAGTGACGCTTCCCGGGAGGACGTTTTTGATGGCCTCGTGGACGGCTGCGTTTTTCGAGCCCGATCCGACTCTATTCATTACTTTTGTAAATATTTCTTATGTTTATTTATTTATTTTTTTTTTTTTTGAGGGGAACAAGATGATACTATTTTTATAAATGGTAGAGTTGATATGATAATTGCACTTTCTTCAAATACTACGCAGTAAATATACTAATAAAAGTAAGTTTCAATTACATTTCGAAGGAATTACTATGGTGAAAATTAATTAAGGGAAAGTCGTATAATATTTGCATTTTTTAACTTGAATTTTAGAAGATCTTCGAGTTTAAATTAAATTTTAGAACAATCGTTGCGGTGAAAATTTATTGAGGGTAATTCTTATAATATTTTAATCCTAACTTGAATTTCCGGTGATTTCCGCTGAATGATTCCGCACTTCCTCGGAACACGCGTCTCTTGTGTCGCGCACCTCTTACGGAGGATCATCGCAATCGGTATCCAAAATCGGTGGAGCTGATAGCTCAATCATCGCCACGGAAATCCTGTACGAAATCCATTTGAAAGAGACCTCGGCGGTAATATCAACAAATCGTGGCCCCGCGGCTGTTCAGCATCGGGATTACAAGGTGCGTACAGGTCGGGACGCACCCGATAATAGCGTACGGTAAACGTAACGCGGTGCGTTCGGAAGCAATTAAGATCCGGCAGGATAACGGGTCGATAAGTCGATCGATGGAAAAAAAGAGTTGGACCAACAAAATAATTACAATCGCAAAAAACGTCGATCCCATGCGATCGGACGCGCGGAAAGAAAGGAGGGTGGAGAACGAAGGGGAACGCTATTATCACCGTGCAAAAACAAAAGCGAGATAAAAGAAGAAAAAAGCTGCGGGAGAAAAGAGAAAGAAAAAGAGAGAGGGAGAGAGAGAGAGTTGATTCTCGGTTGTAGCGAGCTCGGTGGTTGTTTCACACACGGCCGCGGCGTCGGAGACGTATGGCCGGTGCGGAGTTTCTTGCCGTCGGAAAGGTTTCACCATCGAGGGCGAAAATAATGGGCATCCCGATCGAAGTAAAAGAGACAGCGCCGGTAAGTACGTACTTGGACGTTGTACGCTCCTAGCGTGGAAGGTCGTTCTACCAGCATCGTGGAAGCCGTACGGCGCGGAACGGAGAGGGGAAATAAAGAGCGAGAGAGCCGAAAGATTAAGAGAAGGAAGAGAGAGAAAGAGAGAGAGAGAGAGAATGAGTGGAAGAGAGAAAGAGGGAGGGTTCGAGGAGGAGGAGAGATCGAGCGCTAACAGAGTGTGTGCTCTACGGGTGCTCCTAACCCAGATGATATCGCGCCTAGATATACAACGCGGGATTTTATAGCGTATTACAGGACAGTATAAGGTATATAATGGCTTTATGCGTACACACCGGACGTAACTTACGACGGGAGGCCCGCTTTACGACCCCGCCGGGCCTTATTTCACCTGGACGAGAGAGCGGACGCTCCGAGGGAAAGAGAAACCACCCGGCCACGACCGCCGTGGAAAATGCCGCGCGCCGACGAGAAATCCGAGCGTCCTCGTCTCGCCAATCGCGTGAAATCCACGCTCGAATTCTGACGAGGACTGTTAACACGTTGAGCGCCACGTCAGCCATCGGTGGCTGACACTAGACTTTCCGTTTAGGCCGCGTCAGTCACCGATGGCTGACAGCATGTAACATGATATAGAACTATAAAATTGTGGCCTGACGGGGGCTTCTTTAAAAATCAGCGTGGCGCTCAACGTGTTAACGAACAACGCGACCGACCCTCCCAATCTACTCCCTTGGCACGGGACAATTGTCGTAACACGAGAATCGACAGTGGTTACTTTGCGATTTCGCGTGTAAATATTTTGGAAATAGCGTATTCTGAACCGTAGCACGAAATACGGAGTCGGCACTTAAGGCCATACTTGCCATACTCGACGAATCTCCAAACCCCGTTTTCTACAAAATGAAACGGAGATTTAAATGCTTCTCGAAAAACCATTTCGCTAGATTACGCAAAGAGGAAGATTCTATCGAATCAGATAGTAGAATACATTTACGCCGCTAGTTTTAAAACTCTCACTTTGGAAGAACAAGGTTTTGATTCGCGTCGCGTTTGGAAATTCGTGGAACGGTGAGAACTTTTTATCCGGGATATTCTACTCGGAGCTGCAAACTATCGAATGGGAATGAAAAAGAATGATTTTTTTAATCAGGGTGGCCTAACCCCTGAAACCTCTCGCAGGAATGGTGGCGCGTCGGCCCCGGCCAACACGCGGATTCCTCGAATATTTCCAGAATGGACCGTCCGCGACCAACGGGAAGACGTTTAATGGCGAGCCACGCGAAAACCGTTGCCGGGCCTCTTTGAAAATCGTGGGCCAACGCCGCCGATAAATATCTCCTGATATTTATTGTGCGGCGGCGGCAGACACGGGGATACTTAGCTCGGTGTTTAATTTGGAAGCCCCCGGATGACCGGCGCGGCGTGCTGCTAATAGGGCACATCGGGAAATATAGGGTGATTAAAACTTCTAGCCGATTCATTTTTATATCGCCCCGTAAACGACCGGCCGGATTTGTCCGATAGTTACTTTCTCTCTGACCCATTATATCAAAAACGATTTAATTCCGAGAGTCCAATTAATTTCTAAGGAAAAATGATATATTATGAAGCTATTGAACAAGTTTACATTCCACAATAAAATGATAATAATCAAAATTTATGGTAATGGGTATAAAACGCAGATGCGCTAGTAATTTAATGAAATATCGATAAAATCTGTTGGTTCTTGTTTTGCTACAGATATTTATGCATTCGTGGCTCTGCTAGAATGCTGAAGTGATTAAATTCAATTCGGTTTTGGATTCCACGATACCCGACTGTTTCACTACATAAAACAAAATCCTACTCCAATTCCTTACAGATTGACTTGCAAAAATGAGAATTCCCACAAACGCGCTCGGTCTAGACATTATAAATAACGCGCGCGTGTAATGCGTTAGGTAATGCGTAAACGTACGACTGGAACACAGTGGAGAACAGGTTACGACTGGGAGGTCTCGTACAGCTGATTGTCTACCCCATTAATTACAATTTGAACCTTGATATTTGCGAGCAGTTCCTACACGGTTTTCACGCAACAATCGTTCCGTCGTGCGATCGACGTTCGCGCAGTGGTGCAGAACAAATGACAGCAAACCCATCTCTCCTGTCAAAATTACTCGAATTACTATTTTCTTTCAAATATTTGTGTGCAACTATTTTAACTGAAAATGCAAGTTTTGTGGGGCAAGAATTATCCTGCACGTTGAAAAATTCAATAAATTTCCACTGGCAACAGGACTTATTTATACCATAAAATACTCTGCAACATTTAACGATATATAAAATAAAGTTCAAAGAGCGTCCAAGATATTTCGCGATTCGCGAGGGAGCAGGCCAGGTTTCCGCGATTGCTCCTAGAGAGAGCATCGCGGGACGCATCACGGTGGATCCATGGGGATCGTAATCCAGCTGATGGCGTCTGATCCGAGGCGGCCGAGGTTGATCGATGCCGCTCTCACGTCTTATGAATGAGCGGCAACGAGCGGTGTCAGGTTGCGGGGAGGTGTTTCACCACATGGACGTGTATTTACTACCCACTTGGTTAGCTGCTTAATTATAAAATAATTGTTATTTATCTTCGGCATTAACCGGATATCAGATGGCTTATCTCGAACGACGTTCACCGGTCGCCAGGCAGGCCAGGCAATATAGGCTGAGCTTAGAGGGAGCCAAGGGGGATGAGTGGGTGCAGGCCGAGCCGGAGAACACAGAGAGGACAGGGACAGGAGATAAGAGAGAGAGAGAGAGAGAGAGAGAGAGAGAGGGAGAGAGAGGGAGAGAAAAGATCCCCCCGGCCACGCTCGACCGCGTCCACGAGAGGACGTGTCGATTTATCTAAGCACTCGATCGAGACGAATTAACGGCTCGGCAGCCGGTAACTTTAGCCGGTACGTTTGTCGTCGAGTGAGAGACCCCCTCGAATCCTGGCAGCCGAGCCGGACGAGTGCGGGCTGGCTGTCCTGCCAGGATGGACGGGGAACACCGAGGATCGAGATTATTCGAGGAACGTGTGAGAATCGGCGCCTAGATCGTGCCCAAGAGGGAACCTCCGCAGCGGACGCTCGAGATCTGCGAGCCGAAGATTGCCCGGTGATTTTATTCTGTCGTGCCGGCTCGAATAAGATGGATTTTCTGGGAAGCTGCTCGGCTCTGGCTGATCAAAAATCCCTCCTTGAAGACCAACAAACCAACTCTTCGTTATGATAAAAATTATCCACAGAAAGTTACTCTGGGGCGTGTGTCGACAGCATTCTAAGTCTAACTTAACTATAAAATTTTTATTCCCCTCGGATGGCAGGACTTTTGGACCCATTCTGACACGGAGTTGCACTAAGAGAGAGTTTTTCTAAACTTTCTCGTGTTCACTTCAAATTATTATTTACTCGTACACATCGGTCCAATAAGTTTGCCTTATCTGATTAATTCCCTAGTGATTGTGAACAGTAATATTGTTCGTTTATTAGAAAATAGTAGGCTCGATAAAAGAGAGAATTGTCGTGGACGTTTGTTTGCTGATTAGCAAAGCAATCAAATGGAAGGCAATCAATTTTGTCGATCAGATATTTATTGGAGCAGTCCGCAAGATGTATGGATCGTTCGCGTCGTGAGATTTTTACGGTGTACACCACGCGAAAAACACGAAGAACACGGCAATATAATCGCTGGTAATTATAGAGATTAGTTATCGTTAGAACGAACGCAGCCAATGTCGTGACTAATGGAAGAGCTTGTAGGCGGAGCAGAAACGCTGACAATGGGAAGACTGTTATTGACTTGTCGAAGAAACGCTGACAGGTTCGGACATCGGCATAATGTGAGCTCCGTGTGGGTGGACGAGTACCTGCCCGGCCTTACTGGCTAGTTATAATTAATTGACCAACAGGATATCGAGGGAGTGCGCCAATTAAACTTTCACATTTTTCGAGGGTCTCCGTATCGACGTTTCTTATTAGATACAATCTGGAGCCATTTTCCGGCCAAGACAATTGGACACAGACTTTTCTGCAAAGAATTATTTTCGTTTTCAAAGTTTTGTGAATCTGTGAACTGGGATCGCTTCGGGGGCCATTTTCCGGGCAGGCGAGCTGCAAGCGTCGCTCCGCGGGCCGAGGTCCCTTTGATACGCGTTTCTTCGTCGGCCGGGCCGCAAATCACGGCGTGACGACTGCAAGTAAACTGAGTTACGAGCGCGCGCCCCGGTTAGCAGCGCGTCGGCCCTTTCTTTGTCATCCGCGCGCGGAAACGGCGCGGCCGAACAGTCGAAGAGGAACGGCGAATCTAAACGACGATCAGGCACGCGCGTTCCAGCGCGCGGACGTTCCGATATGTCGGGACGGGATCGAGCCAGTCTCCTCGGCCCCGAAGGATAGCAGGCCTCACCGAGAAGAACAAGGACCGGACGAAGAGCGGATCGCGAAAGAAGAGGAGGAGGACGACGCCGAGCGGAGTAGGAAGAAGAAGAAAGTATCGGGGCGCAGGAGTCGCCCCGAATGAGATCTCGAACCATTGGCCGAGCTAATTAATCCCCGAGCTGTCTGGCGCAAATGACAGCAACGATCGAATCAACCGGTAATATATTATCGCTCGTTTCACCGACTGCCGCCCGGCTAGAACGAAATCGTTCGGCTTGTTGCGCGAGCGCCGAGAAAAACCGCCGTTCAAACCACCGAGAGAAAAAGGGAGAGGACCGAGGGAGGGAGAGAGAGAGAGAGAGAGAGAGAGAGAGAGAGAGAGCGAGATGGACGCTTGTCTCATTACCACGTGGGAACCTCAGACTCCGACAACGGATAAGCAACGATAATTTATGATCCTCCGCGACCTCGAGCCTTATCGATCACGTAATTCCGCGGTTACTTAGCGTCAAAACCATCAGCGAGCGAACCGCACGAACGCTTCGACGTCCCGAAGCGCGTGACAACGTCTGGGTGAGCTGCGTGACTCATCGACATCATTTTCTGATTCGAAAAAGTTGGTTCGGTTTCAACACTCTGATTATTATCGAGAACAAAAATCCTGCAACCGAGCAGATTACTTTCGTACAGGTACCTTGTTTAATCGATTACTCGGACACAACTATTTTCAATCGTTGCTGACTTCCTCCGTGATAAATGGTACGTAATTTATATTCAGATAATTGGAATCGCTTTGCTTGCAGGGACCATATTTCACAAACTGTACACTGAAAAATACCATAAACAATTTTTAGATTTCACAGACAACTCAACTTTCAACTTTCTTTTGAAACAAAGTGGGTCACTCGAGATAGTCAATTTTTGCTCGAAACAACAACGTCATGCAAATCCAAATCTCACCTTCAGTTCTAACTAGTGTGTCAGATTTTTAAAATCTTAATTAAATTCTTTAAATTCTCCATTAAATTCTTTCTGAATTATTCTTGAGGTTCGGTTTTGAGAATTGACGGCTTACTATGATTGCGAGGAATTTATGACGTGACGAAATCGATTCATAGTCCGCTGGGTTATTAGCTATTCCGTGATTGTACCGTGCCGTGAGTTGCGAGACAGTCGGTGCATTAGAATATAGATTGCGGTAGTAGGTAGTAGAAGTGACATAACATTTGTACCATTTGCGTATCAACAATCGTAAATATGGTCTTGCAAGCCCACGCGAGGCGGTTTTCATTGATGTTCACGGCTAGCGAAGGTGTGGGTCACGGTTGAATGAAAGAAAATGATTCATAGAATACCGCGGAGTGGTGTAAAGGTCGCTGGGAGTCATTTACTCTCATTCACACGATCTCCCACACAGAAATTGTTTTCAGTCTTCGTAATTGCATTAGGCTTTTTCTTCTCCGGGTATATATACGCATCGGGTAATTGGCTGCAAAATTTTCTAACGTGCAAAAGACTGCACGTATCATTATAAACACTGTTATTACGGGCGACTAATTGTCAGATAAAATCGTGACAAGATTATTTTAAACGTTCAATTACACTGATCCACGATACGTTGTTCTAAATAATTCTACCTACTGGAAATACATAAAGTTTACGGACCGCTTATAATATCTAAATTAATATCAAGATCGCGAAGTATTCATCTTGAAACAAGACAGTGTTCAAATTATATTCATAACTCTTTCCCACCTAATTACCGATCACGATTTACATTAACAAAGCTGGGTTCGGAAAACGCGTAATTGATTTTCTCACGACAGGCTATCTGAATTTCTCATGATGCTACAATAGCTGCAAATTTTATACGCTCGTAAAATACACAATGGCTTTAGCTCCAGTACGAGAGGACGTTTCATGAATTTTAAGCAGGTCTCCACTTCGTTTTATACCTGTAATAAAATCTATAAAGCACATTGTTGGTGGCAATATTGTATAACAAGAATCACAATTAATTTCAACAAGCCTGGATACAAAAAGATCCGTCCTGAAAGTTATGACAGACGATGAAATTATTGTAACCCCGTTAGCCCTCTTCTTTCGCCAGAGTTTGGACGCGACGAAAGCGGGGACCGTCTAAAAATGACCAAGGCGGCGTACGATTTTAATTCCCATAAATTACAGCGGGAACAGTGCAATCATTTAATCGTTCGGCTTCCGTGCACGCGTCGAAAGTTCGAAACGCACGAGTTCGGGCCACCGGGGACCAGAGGGGGGCCCCGCGCATTAATGGAAGCCGGGGCCACCCGTTACGACACGCCCAGTTTCGGGGCCCCCGGAGCTGCTAGAACCACCGCCTCGCGGATCGGTAGCCGTGAACGAATTCGAAATTCCGCGGCACGCGAGACACTCGTAAATAAAAGCGGTTCCCGAGCGGCGAAAAGAGGGAACAGGTTTACGAGGCAGGATGCACCGGGGAGGCACCGTGGGGCTGCTCGGCTCTTCTCTCCTTTCGGTATCCGCATCGTGTGGTCCCCCCTTGTCCCCTCGTCCTCCACCCCCTCTCTCTCTCTCTCTCTCTCTCTCACTCTCTCTTTCTCGATCTTCTATCGATCCCAGTGTCTCGGTGGCAAAAACGCTGCCCCGGCTGTACAAGGAGACGCATTACGGTCGCGTCGTTATAATTCGTCACTGTCGCGTAATGATCCGTGAATACGTGCGCCCACTCTCCTCGCCCCCTTCGGCCCCGTTGGCCCCCACTTGTCCCCTCGGTCGTTCTAGTCCGCGATCCGATCCATGGATGGCGATCTTCCCGCCGCCTCGAGAACCTTAACCGTGGCCGTAGCCGATCCCGATGCGATGGCGGCGTGAAAGGATCGCCGTGGCTGTGCCGCGATCAATAGTTCATTACGAGAAACAAAAATGCGGGGACCGACAATGCGTTGGATCCGCGGCCGCGGCTCGCAACAATCGACCTAACTATACCTCGGACGATTCTCGTTGCGGAGGATCGTTCGGAAGGACGCGCAACGCGAGAGCTGCGTGCTGGTCCGGGCACGGATCGAGATGAACCGGCCGGGTTCAGGCCTCTCGGACACTTTCAATGACGAGGGATATACCGTCGGAGAGAGAGAGAGAGAGAGAGAGAGAGAGAGAGAGAGAGAGAGAGTAGGGGAACGCGGATGTGGCCGAGGGGAGGAAGAAAAGATTCACCGAGAAATATGTACACAAGCCCCGGGACGGTGGACGCGGGGCTCGGAGAAGCGAGAGGAAGCGAAACACGTCTGTTGCGCAAGCAACGAGGCCTATTCACCGGTTGCATTAGGGCTATTATGGCCGGGCCTGGCATTCAGCCACCACTGTGATTGGGTATTATCTATTCGCCGGTATTGTGGCGCGCGAGATGCGCTCGCAGTCCGAGACGCGCCGCCAGCTAGTAGGCAACTCGTTCCGTGGATTTTAGACGAAGTCCATTGTCGCATTGCGGCCGGTCTCCCGCTACCGGACACAATGCTTCTCGCGGGTCAACCGCGACCCTACCGTTATCGTTCGGCCGCGGCCATTCCGAGAATCCTCGGGGGATTCTCGTCGGTGATGCGCACCGCAACGCATCGCCTCGGGAAACCTGTCCGTTCCCTTCGACGGACGGCACTCGACGCCGAGAGCGCATCTGTCGATGGTTTGAATGGCTGCCGGGCCCCGTGCATGCTTACACGGTTTATCGTGAAGCCTTTGTGCGGCCAGCCGTGCTTTGTTTGATGGCTCGTGGGATGTCATCATTGTCGGGACGGGATTTTTCAGCGACTTACGCGCTAACGATTCTAAGGCCCGCCGCTGCGCTGTCTTTCTCCGCGTCGCGTCGAGTCGCGTCGCGTCGCAGCCAACCGATCAGCAGTTCGGTCGCTTCAGCTTCGATGTCAGCCAGACTGGTTGCCCGACGTCGCGTCGCTACCACCTTGCCAGCCTGCTTCGCGTTGACGTCATCTTGCGAGAATTTCTATTGTCTCGCCTGATTGCCCGCTTCTAGGAACCGCGATCGGCTTTCGCGGCAAAAATCGGTCTCAAATTTACAAACTGCGCCAGTAGGATTTGTGATTGTATATCGGAGGTATAATGAAGCTAACAACAGTGGCGGAGAATTTTCCGCACTTTTTCGAATGAAATGATTTTTCGTTGACCAAGAATTTTTTCTGTAGCGATGATCGCGACAGTGTCGAATTTCCGTGAGCCCGTTTCTCGCCCCACTTTTCATTTCGAACAGTCATTCACCGTCTGTTTGAGAGGCGTGCCGACTGTTGGACGGGGCCAGTGCTCGTTCTCTCTCGATATGAAATCGGGCAGGCATCGCGGCCGGGATATCGCACGAAGGAGAGCGTCGGCATCTGTCCCGATAAAGATCGGGGGCAAGTGGTTCCTTTCAGTTACACTTTCCAGATAAAAAATGAATAGGAACCGATACAGGAGGCATTCGGCCGGTCGGTAATCGGTGGATCATCGGCGTTCCGCGATCCAACGAGACCGTTACCCCGGCTACTTAACGTTAAACACCTGACTTTCTTTCTGCCGAGCGGCGCATGAGTACGTTCGCAGAAGCCGGTATCGGATATCAGTTAAGAGGCGGACACGTTGCCACCTCGCTTAAACGTTCCCCGGCAAAACGACAACTCTAATGTCCTATCCTTTCGTTTCGTTTCGTTTCGTTTCGTTTCGCAATCGACCGTTTTCACTCCTACACGCGTCTCCGCCCCGCGGAATTCCTTTTTCGACGAAACGCATTCCCGATCCGTTCGTGATATCGTGCGATTCACTCCGCTACAGCGCGGTCCATAACAAATGAGCCAAAATTAAAAAAAGGTGTACTGCGTCCATGGCTGAACTTATGAAAACTTTCGACATCGATTCATGAATTTGCAAGGTTCGAAAATTCGTTCGTTTCAATATACAATTAACTCGTGAAGTACCGAATTTTTAGTTTTAAATTTTTGCTCTAAATGGTCAGCATTTCGATAAATTAATTATTGTTGCGATCAGTTGAACGAATATTCCCATTTGGGAATGGCAGCGCTCGAAATGTATTTAGTTCCTTCCGTGCCACTGCTCAGCGCAATTATTAAGAGCAAGAAAAATATAATATAATAAGCAAGAAAAATGATTAGCATCAGCGTCGCCGAAACTGTGCGCCAAAAGTAAAATAAAATCGGCAGTCCAACAGCGACTGACTGGATCTAGAAGATCTGGATCTATAGTAATCAACGTCTGGAAAACGTTGTGGAGCCGCCTGTACAGGTACGCTAAGCGAGTAACCGGAACCAGCGTGATCGAGGGTGTACCGCGCGCGACAACGGAGAAATTAAACCATCGGAATACGAGAAGGAGCGTGTTAGATTATCCGCGCCCATATTTTATCTTATCTCTGGAATTCCGAACCGGACACCATTTCCACGAGCGTGGAGAAACGGCTGCCCGTTCTGCACGGTGGTCGAGACCCCATGGAAACGCGACGGGCGACGTGTTCCGATCGAGAGTCCTTAAACGAGGAGCGCGCCGAGCCGCGGCGATCATTTGTCTTGGGCATCGGGGCCCCGCGTCCCATCAGATATTGATATGGGTCACCCTGGACGACGCACACGTGAAATTGAATACACGAAAAAGGGGATCGTTTATCGGGGTTCTGCCGGCGACTGTGTTACGTTCGACTACCGGGAGCTGATTGGAGATTGTTTCGAGGTAATGATTTATGGACGACAATCGGTGACCCAGGCCCTGCAGGATCGCGTGATGATCCGGGTTCGCGATAGCCCTTCCGCCGAGACGTTTTCTGGCATTTACATACACGAATAAGCCGAAAACAATGTCTTCTTCAGGGTGCTCTTCGATTTGTATCCTTCGTCTCGAGTCTATTTTGATCCGGGTCTTCGTAAACGTTTCAGGTCGTGAAATCTCCGATTGATATGGGAGACTTAATATTTGACTCTAAACGAAACTCCTCTTCGGAAAATATCCTTTCCTTTTAATTAAAAATCGTGTCACTGTCCTTCGTGCATGAAACTGTTTAAATTTTCTTCTCGAGCCGTACAGTACGGTGGACACAGTTATTAATGGAGAATTCTCGACCCGATCCAGCCGATTTCCACGGCGCCTTGTTTCCGGAAGGGCAATTATAAATTACTCCGCGACGCTGCTCTCTTAGTCGTTTGTCACCGATGGAATTCCGTGTAGAGGGTTCGTAGTGGGTCGCAGGTGCACGTTCTACCTGCACCTATGTATACAGTTTCCCCAACGGGATTTCGATACGGGAATTGTACCTTAAAATCCTACATGTATACGCAAAGTCCATTAAAGCTCGTGTCCATTTCAAACAAACAACTAATAAAACCACCTAAATCCCTGGATACCCGGAACGCCTATAAAACTCGGACACGGTAGCGTCCAGATCGCGATCTCGGGACATTTAGGGTGCAGACAGGTGTGGGGCCATTAGTGCCATTCTTCCTAAGCGTTTCACCGGGCCGTGGACAGAGAATTTACGTGGGCAGGTGGGTCGAGCGGTTTCGAGTCGCGAGTCCGTCTACTCGCCGGTGTTTCTCGCGACGTACGAGTCCAGTCCGCGGATAACTCATAAAGCAGGCTCGTTTAATTCATCGAAGCCCTTTGGGCTCGCCGACCGGTCGTTGCTTCACGACAGAAGAGGGAGAGAGAGAGATAGATACAGAGAGATAGAAGGGACGTCGTCGTTCTCCTAGGGTCGTCTACGTCGGTGAGTAACGACATTTTCGAAATATGTCGGTACTTGTCCTTTTTGTACCGGCGAAAGTACGAGCTCGGGCTCTCCGGGACCAACGTTAGAGTGCCGTGGGGCTTCCCGGGCACGCAATGATCGTCGCGCACGTTTCCTACGTGGAACCCGGGACACAACGGGGAACGTGCACCTGCAGCCCAACATGGGAATCCCTGGAATTCCTCGATCAACCGGCCACGTTCTTCGGTACGATAGATGCAAAGCGAGCCTTGTCGTCGATAAACGACAACGTCCCGCGCCCGTGAAAGACGCCGGTTTGTTTAATTTATACGGAATAGGACGCACGAGGCCAGGCCAGTGCGGCGGCCGCGGGAACCACGGACCACGATCACCAATCGAAATTTATCGACGCCCGGCCTTTATGATCACTCGCGGGCTCGTTAGCGCCGCCACGGCCATGGGAAATTTCACGATTGATCGCGACCGACCGCGATCCGTCGATCCCTCCGCACGATACACGAAGAACGAACGACAAGGCATCGGTACAGATTTTTCTATGGAATTTTGCGTCAAGTACTTCTGGAAAATTGTGAGGAAAATAATCCAGTAGGACCATTTTGTTTCTTTAAACAATAAAAAGTGCAACAATTTCAAGATACAGAGAACTTCACAGACATGTTGTCTCCTTAACAATTTTAATAACTACTTAACGATACAACAGCATTCTCAAATTCTTTAAATGTTTTTACTGGTTTGTATTTAATCTACTCATTCTCCTTATGACTCCTAAGTGATAAGCAGATCGTGGATTTTGTACATTTATAACAAACGTGAGTAGGTGTAGTTTAAAGCAGTGGACAGGTTTAAAATATTTTAATATTTCCATTTTTATTTTGCGTAAAGATCCACAGTGTAAGTTGTCGTTACTCCAACCCGCAGAGGTCCAATAAATGGTCCATCGAAAGAACCACGGTGTAGCAGCACAGTTCATGGGAACCCATGGTCAACTAACCGTTCATAAAAGAGTTAGTCGTCCGAGACGCCTGTATTTCACAAACACATCGCTGATTTATGAATTATTCCGCGAGGAGACCCAGCGAATGGTGATCACTTTGTCACACGTCGAGGCGTATCGATTAGTCGATTCCCGTGCAACATGCGTTTTCCATCGAACCCGCGCGAGCCAGCAAGCGTAGAACCAAAGGTTATGGATAGTCGGTAACGACACCGGCCACCTTTAGCACCATATTTGTTATTAGCATTCGTTCCTGGTGTAAAATCGTATAACGGACACGACCATAAACGTCCGATAACTCAGCGACCCGCTATCGCGGGAATACGATTATAAGGGACCATAGACGTCATCGTAATTAAAATCGATTCTGATTAGTTTACGGCGCGGAATGCCTACGGTCTCTCTCGAGAGCGCGCGAGAGCTCACCGCTTTAAGTAATTTGTCTATTACTCCCCTGCTGATTTTCTAATTACGCTAGAAACTCACGGACGTCCTCGCTTGGAACACGTTTGGGCTGCTCGCACGGTACAATACTTGTGTGTCTGTGTGAGGCGGTTGACGCGGCGAAAAATAAACCGCGGAGAATTATTATGACCATGCCGTGAATCTTTGTGCAAATTAAAATTACTCGACTTCCCCTTTCTGCGTTTCCGTCGAGGAAATTGGACGTGCAATCTGCTGCGAACAGATTGACGTTTAAACTGTCTTGAAAAATAATCGGACCACAATTTAACCAAGCTTCTTGCTTACTACTTTTTCACCGGAAAGTTAGCGGACCTCAGCCGATAAAATACGAACAAAATCATGCTTGATAGTTCGGAAGAGCATGCAATCAAGAGGATGAAAATGATTCCAGGTCGTACGAAATTCCCGTGGCGCAGAAGAGGAACGGACGTCAATAAGGATCGTAAAAGGCGAGAATTTCGCCGTTCACCTTCGGATGACCCGTGCACCTGCGTCCGGCCGCGTGCAAATTAGGCGAGAGAGCCGTCGTAAAGATGCGAGAACGGACAATACCCGTGGCCGTGCGATTTTTAGAAACGCGGACGAGCCCGGTACAAAGTAGCGGTGCAGCCGCGGCGACGTTCGCGCGGGTAACTGGCGAATAAATAACGCTTAATCGTGTTTAATAAACGCTGAACGCCGCGGGGAGACGGCGGAGGATTCTCCCCGGAACGATGTCAGGTGTGCGCAGAAGGAAGGAATCCCTTCGCGAGCACCGAAGCCGGTTGGGGACCGCCGCGGCTGCGATACCTGTATCTCGCCGGGACGTAAAACGCGGCCGAAAGTGTTTTGCGATCGGGAGTGGAATATCGCGGAGCCGTGGTCACGCCCTTCCGCGCGAGATGTTTGCAAATCTCGGCGATGCGGCTCTGTTCACGGCGCAGTAAACGTCCCGGTTAACGGCCGCCATATTTCTTCGGGCGGTATGGCGATTCAGAAAAACGGTTGTGTTTAGAGAGGCGGCCATTGTTTTTGCGGCCGGTACCACTAATTTGCTCGATCGCGACCACTCCGCGAGGACGCGTATCGTAAAACTCGCGTGAACCGGAAACGCGAACAAAGCCGGAAAACGTGGCCAAAACCTAAAATATGAACTTTCAGGTAGGTAAGAGTATCCGAATTTTTTAAATACCAATTTTTAAGTAGAACCAATAATTTTTTGATACGTTGCGAGGTTTTGACCACGTTTTGGCGATTTGGGACCACGGTGCGCCGTGCCTCTAGCAAAGAAACCTCGCGCGGATCCTTCGACAGGATTCGCTAGCGTCGGTCGATTCCGTCGTCCTTTTTGGACGTCGGGTACCGTTACCCGGCCGACCCCCGTTACTTTCTTCGATTTCTTTCATCGACCACCGAGGCAAAGGTCGAAACTCCGAAGCGGCTTTGCACTCGCGGCGAAACTCTCGGAAAATTAGCAACGGCCAGTCGCGCCGGTATGTAGCCGGGCCCCGCAGTGATGGGGCCCGACTCTTTCTCTCTCTCTCTCGCTCTCTCACTCTCTCGGAGCCCGGTAAAGGCGCTAAAGGGCGATGTTCGGTATTAAATGTCACTCAACCGCGCCGTAAAGCAAAACTGCTGCGCGTTCAGTCAACGGGCACCGTGTCCTGCACCTTACCGTCGCTCGGCCGGCGACGTGCGTTATTGCCGGGTGCCTGATATCGCGGGAATGAAAGACGAACGAAAACAAAAGGCGAGGGCGGGCGAGGGGCGAAACCGCCGCGAAATGGATGTTACGAGTGTCGGGTACACGGGTCAACCGAATTCCATCGCCTTTCTCGGCGGAAACAAGTGTTCCGACCGTGACGACCGGCTCGGAGCAACAGGACAGCTCCTAATTGCAAACGAATACGTCCCCTGCGAATCGTAAAATAGCACGTCGCGTTCCCTAGCCGTGAAACTATTTTTGTTCAACGCGCAGCTTCGTTTTGCGAGGATGCCTTCGAACGTCCACTCTGACCCTTTGCACCCCGAATTTTTCTTCGATTTTATCCCCGACGATCTTTCATCGCTACACGGTGCTTAAAAAGTCAGTGCGGCGTACTTGAGTAAAAAGAAATATTTTTTAAAAATACGTTTACTCAATTTTAAAACAGTTGAAACTTACTCGTTCAAATTTTGTTCGAAATTTGATAAATTGACGAAATTACTAATGGTTCTTGTGAAACATCTGTCCCTTTGGACTCGAGGGGATACAGCGACCGCAAGTAACCGTATTGTTTATGTTATAGGGGATGTAGATAATTCTGTCGGCAGAATTTAGTTGCCCTGATTTTGTGTCTAGCGTTTACATAACCTCAGCGCCTGATCTACCTAGTATAGACCCTAACTGTTCGAAAACCTTCCATCCAAAACCCTCCGTCCTTCTTTTAGACATTTGCTGTTGCACACGGTTCTTGAAGAGTGTCTAACAAGTTTTTCCGAAAATCCTGCGAAGCGTCGACTAAAACGTTATTGCTGCAGCATATCGGAAGGTGCTCTATCATCGGAGAAAGCCACCGTTTCTATCAGGCGATCGATCGATCTGGTATTTCCTCCACGATTCCTGTGTCAGAGCGGGACACTCTGTTGCTCCGGCTGACTGGAACACCGCCGGCAGTCCTCGAGAGCATACATCATCGATGATCCATGGGTACAGCGAATGGATATCATCTCGTAACGGCGCGAGGGTGTGTCGGAAAAGGGATCGAAGGCAATCGTCAGCACACAGTCGACCGGCCGGCCGGAGAATCGCTGGTCATCTTGTTCGAAAGAAATCGTCACGGACAGACATTTCAGGGTCCGTTACAAGTACCCTCGAGACACAATGTGAGCAAGACGGATCGTCCTGGATACCCTGAAACTATAACTCGATAGATACCGTAGCAATTCAACGAGTATCCCCTCTAAGTTTCGTCGAGGTTCGTGACTCGTTACTGCTTCCGCCATTTTTCTCCGAGCGAGGAAAGCACGCGATACTAAATAGCCGACGCTTGGCACGCTGAACGTCTTCATGGTATCCTTCTCAAATGGGGAATACATTTTGTAGAAAACACTTCTTCGCCGAATAAGGAAATAAGGATTTTAATGCACACTGTTCTCGCCTTGTGAAAGAGAATTAAAAATCAAAAGAAATGGATTCTAGGTCTCGAATCAACTCTCAGAATAAGTCAAACCATTTATGTATAAACTCGAAATTATTTCAGTACATACAGTCGATACTCAGCTTTAGGGCTATGCTATAAACTGTAGTTCTTTGTGAAACTGACTGTTGGTTCGTTTGCAATTTGAAACAATGAAGCGACGAAGAGCGAATCGAGCATCCATCGTACAGCCATTTCAGAGGATCGTACCAGGATTAGTATAATGCCGGCAACGAGAAAAATTCCGAACATTAGCCGCGTCTAATCTGCCCCGTAAATTCTTCGAGTACCCTAACGCATTTCGTCCGAACAGGTCGAACAGGTCTGCAATTAGTCAGTTCTCGTATACACACCTCTCGTTGGCGCTAGAAACTTCGGCCGGAGAAAAAGTTTTTTCCCGCGGTAATTTCTGCACTAGGAGGGGCATATTAAAAGCGTACTTTTCCACGCGAGCTAATGGTACTTCGCTGTTCGAATGCACGGTTCGACGTACTCGCCGGTTACCGCCGTTAATCTCGTGGAACACATATACGACGCGACTTGAAACAGCGCGCGCACGCACGGGGCCCCATGAAAAGCGGCTACGTCACGCGTTACGACTGCGGCGGAATATTTCCAGACAGTTCCCTTCTCGAGATAGGAAATTTCGCCGGGAGGAAATGCGACGCTTGCTAAGATAACGCGAAACCCGCGCGCGCGTTCGCATAAACAAGACGAAGAAGAACGGAGCCGCGGCGATTTGTACCTGCCCCGTAGCTTCTCTCGTCGGGGACGTTCGTTACGAATGGTAATCGTTACGAGAATTCATGGTCCCCTCGATAGTTTCGCGATGACTAATCGGCCAGGCTTTCCATGCTACCAAACATCGCCTACCGTGGCCGCTATCGCACCCCGGCCCCTCTAATACAGCCTCCAGACGTCATAAACCATAGTCCGCACTCCGAAAGAGGAGACCTTGCACACAGTGTGCACGACACAAACTGTGCCAGAATCAAATAAAGTTGGAGAAAATTCACATCTCACTCTTTATTCATCACGCGGATCTTAGGACAAACACGAGTGGCTGCAGTTTGCAGTAGTAGAATAGTTCAAAGTATTTAAGAGTATTAGTAGATTATTTTTAACCTCTTGACCCTTCGCACTCGAAACTATGAAGCTTTAAGCTCGAAGCTTTAAGTCCAAAACGAAACATTTCTTCCGACCTAGAATATTTCCCCCCAACAAATTTAGTAAGGTGAAAAATACTTTTAATAACGATACAGCAATTTTCAGCGGCGCCTTACAGTCGCCATTCGAGCGCTAAGGGTTAAAATTATTAAACGATGGAAGTTAGCTCCTGTTTCTCGCAAATGATACAGAAAAGTTAGATTTAATGTCACCTCTTATCCTCGTTCAAAGGTAATAAAGTAAAGTAAATTTCAGGAAAATTGCTTCGAGGTAATAGCGATTTCAATCGTTAGAGAAGCCTATATTATGGGTTCTTGTGAAATAACTTCCGACAAAATTTGTCACTCTCCAGACCGATTTTATCGTCCACGATTACCGAGCGCTAGAAAAGATTCTTAGGTTTATAACCCAATTAAGAAACTCGGAGAATTAAAACCGGCACCGAAGGTATTCAACAGGTGGCGATGAAACGAAAGCCACGGCACACTTCCTCGAGTTTCCTCTCTCATTATCTCGACAAGATCAAGAATCTGGACAAGATCGGGCTTACACCGAGCCGAATTTAATTCATTCAAACCACCACCCGAAAATACCACTGCGTCGGTCGTCGACATCGCGGCCATGTCCGCTTCGAGCGACCTGTTTGAACGGTCACTGAGCAATTTTTACGAAACGCTGTGTTGCGAGGTATTATGTAAAATTAGCATCAAGTTTAAACTCGTTTCTTTGAGTGCATTATTATTTTTTACGAAATGGCTGGAAATTTGGCTAGACTCGTTTACTCGTCATTTACAATCATATATTTTGGTAAAAAATCACACAGTACTATCGTCAATATATTTATTTTTCTCACTCACAGAAAAAGTAAGAGGACCTGAAAATTCAGCTTTGTCCGAAATTTCATATGCAACAACCCAATATTGTGAAGGTTGTACACTTTCAAAAAATACAGCTGAAAAAATGATTTTTGGCCGATCCGCACGAGGCGGCTACCCTGTCGAAGCTCCGAGAGCGTTCCCGAAGGTAACGGAGCGATTCTTCACGCGCGGGTCCGCGCGAAATCGCCGGTTACGAGCGTATCCGTTGGTATTCGGCTCTCGTTCGATCAGCGTTCCGCGCGGAACGGCCGCATTATGTGGCATAACGCGGAGAGATTTCCACGTGGCCGGGTTGTCGTGAACGTCGTACGCGTGCAACGCATCCGAGTAGTTGAAAAAGCGCGGCCCCGTCTCCGGGAAGGAGACAGCGAGCGGAAGAAGAGAACGAGAGAGGGAGAGAGAGTGAGAACGCCTGGAGAAATTAAACCGTGGTCGTGAGGACCACCGAGCGGGCGTCGATGAAATTTGCCAGGCTCGAAGCTCGGTGCTCGAGCATCTGGTGTCGTTGTTCTTTTTCCCGCGTGTCTTCGGCTCGAGACGAGCGGAGCTGCGCGGAGCTACGCGGAGAGGAGCGGAGAGGAGCGGAGGCTGCCGCGCGCAAAGATTCGGCGGGAGGGAACGATCGCGCGGCCGTGCGTTAAAAATGAAGACATTCAGATGGAGATATGATTCTATATAAATCACCGGGCGAAGCTGGTGCGCTCTTCCTCTCTCTTTCTCTCTTCCTTCGCTTCTTTTCCTCTCTCCGTCGACTCGTGTATGCGTGTGTGTGTGAGTATGTGTGTGTGTGAGTATGCGTGCGTGTCTCTCCTCCTCCCTCCCGGCGCTTTCATCTTCGCGATTCGAGCCACGATTCTCGCTTGCCTTTCCTCGATTCCTTGCCTCGTCCCTTTTATCCTTCCGTTCGTCCTCCTCCTCCGCCGCCTTCTCTTCTCCGTCCTCTTCTTCATCATCTTCTTACCTCGCCGCACCACGCCGATATAACGCTCTCTCCTCCGGTCTTTTTTTTTCGGCGATGGGAGCGTTGGCTCGTGACCGGCGCTCGTCCCGGTGGCAAAAGGATTCATTTGTTTTATCTCGCCGATTTCAATTAATATTTATCGTTTATTTGCCCGGGCCGACGATATCCCGCGGACGTGTAACGGAGCGGCCCTCTTCTCCGACGATCCACCATCGCCTGCACCCGATCGCCTCGGTCTATTCATTATTGTTGTTGTTGCTGCGCTGTTGCACTGTTGCACTGTTGCACTGTTGCACTGTTGCGCCAGGCCTGCTTGTCCCGCGGCAGTCGAAACGCGCGGAGTCGAGCCGAGCGATGCGGAGTTCGCGCGTGATGCCGCGGAGATGAATCGCGCGAATCGGCACCGGTCCCTTGATCCCTATCTAGTCGACGCCGCGCCGCGCCGTTCCCTCGTACAACCGTACATCGAGATAAGTCCGCGGGATGTATCGTCTAATTAGAACTAGTAATAGCGAGCCGGCATTGTGCGTGCTATCTACGATCGATGGCAGCATCGCTGCTCACGGGGATTCGAAAATATTGCACGTCGCCCATTCTCTTAGACTATTTTTAAAATTATTTCTCGTACAACACGTTGTTTCCTACGTCATCATACACTCTAAATCAAACGAATAAATTCCTACCAAACGATCATCAACTACTTATGCCGCCGACTGCGATTTATTTCCAGCAGAGTTTCAAAACAGGGTGCAAACAGTTATGCACAGGTGCAAGAAAGGACTGAGTTAGGTTCGCTTCCATCAGTAATGTGGATTCCGAAAGCACATTTTCTCCCCGATTAAGAAGGTTCGTCGAAACGAGATACAGTGTTTTCTCGATATATGTCAACAAGAATAGTTGTGTGACTTTTATTTGCCAAGAATTCGCGACATATATAGATAAAAGACTGTACCCAGTCTTGGGGCATGCATATGGGCCACCATACAGGCATGGTATTGTACTTTCGCGCTTGCAATCGCGATATTTTTCGTCGGAGCGGCGCATTGTTGTTTATGGTTACTCCTCCGCACGATCGGACATCCCCGAGCAAGGATTTCGCCTCGACCTGACCGTTCCCTGGCAGAAACCTGCGTGAATCAAAGAAATCGTGTTCGGACAGTTCAGAAAACCGCTCCCCCCGAAGTACTAAGTATGGTATTTCAATTTAACCAGGAGAAACGGCGGGGAATCGCACGGCAGGATCCCGCGGCATCGGTTTAGTGTGTGCACCTGCAACAGGACTGGGGCCCGGTGTGTAACATTGTCGAGGATGCTCTCCGCGGCTAACCTTACAGGTTTTCTCTTCCGCGAACGTCCGACCGAGCCGCTTTTACACCTGAATGTATATCTGCCGCGATCACTCGCGGGGATGCACGGTGTGTATACCGTTGCCAGCGCGCAGGTAGAGTCATAAAGTAAATCAGGTATGATCGAGCGGCTGCGGATCGAGCCAGAATCGAACGTCCGCCATAAGGAACGTATGTGCTCCTTGCAACCTGCTCCGAGGACACGCTGAACCAGCCTCTCGATACAGGCTTCCCAACATAACCGCTTAATCCCTTCGGAAACTAAAAAGTCGTGTGACAGGCTAAAAGTACCATAAAAACGTATGAGAATCTTCAGATTGATCAATCTTTTGTAGAAAGTGCTAACAGATTAGAAAATGAAATGCCACGTTGTGTAGGTAACCTAAACGTATAAATGATTCTAAAGAATTAGTATTGGAGGTATGTGAAAATTTTATTTCGGAATTCCCGAGTATATTGAGATTGTCGAATATTTCTAGGAGTCCCAAAATTTTTGGGAAACCAACTTATATTTTTTGGAGGGGTTCTCACTCGTCTTAGTGTTAAATCCTTACATGTCGATACAACAGTGAACAAAGGAAGGGTATATATGTAGGGATGCGAGTGTGTATGTATGTATATACAGTATATATGTTGTGTGTGTGTGTGTGCCCGCGTATGTTTTGTCGTCGCGTGCGTTTTGGCAGTCGCGCGAGTGTGATCGGTCGAGCGAGTCGGAGCGAGAGATCTGAGCGAATCGTTAGCGAAATATATTATTTAATGCGAAATCGTTATTGAATTATTCCACCCGATACGCCACACCTGAACACGTAGGAGTTTCTTAAAATATTCCTACAAATATTGCGGTTTTGTAATATTTTCCGGACATTAAAAATTTTTTTACAGAAGCGTAGCATATAGCTACTTAAGTACATAGTTGCCAACAATTTGTTGTTTCACAATTTCCGAAATTTCATTAGATGAAAGATTCCATGCTACCCAACGCCGTGCAAGCCAAGTTCCAGTTCAGCATGGCTCCCTTCGCCGACGATAGCGATCAAACCTCGAAACACCCACGATAATTATCGCGACACGGTCGTTGGGGTCTGCAGCAACGTCTAGAGAGACAACAGCACCGAGAGCCCAGCCAAGCTCCACGGCTAATCCTTAAGATTGAAGGTGAACTGTCCTTGGGTAAAAGTGTCCAAGGAAAACCGGTGACGCTATTGTCTCCCCGTGACCTTTGAACCGTTCCCCGGGGTGTATCGGGGCCCGTCGAGCCGCGAGTTGGTCCCGGGGTCAAGGTCACGCAGAGGCAAACACATTTGTAATGGACTTCTCCGGCGACGGCCCTCCAAATAGGGGGTTATGTTCGCACGCTTATCAACGCGAGATCGATTCTTAAATAGCGCCCCGACGCTATTAACATAACAGCAAGCGCGGCGACTCCGTGATTTGCATTTACAGTGCTTGTAAAAATTCCGACACCTCGTTCCGCGGTTTCCTCGTCGGTGTTTGTCGTGAAACCAGCGTTTATCCGGCGTGCCTCGCTTTGTACTTTGCAGAAGCTTGAAAACTGTTGCAATTTAGATTCCAATCTAGCTTTCACGTTCTTGAAATTTGGGTAGGAAACATTGTTGAGCTCCGAAGCTCCTGGAGTCCTGATTCTGCTTTGTGAAAGATGTACAATCAGATGTTTCTCTGGAATTTTTCGAAAATTTTGTTTCACGTCCAATATTTGGAAAGGTATTGTCTTTGGAAGAGCGTCCGAATATTAATGGGAGTCGCAATATACAATATATTCGCTCTAAATATTTCTATGACTTCAGGAGTTTCAAACAATCTGAAATTCGTCGCGATGACGGGCTCAAGTATTTCCAGCGTTAAATTCTGTTTTTTTTTTCGGAACATTCCCGCTGTTAACGTGCAAACTTTCTCCAGTGAACGGTCACCCGGTCGCCGATATATGGTTTCGAGTGCGCCCGATTGATTTCCGTGTGACGAGCGCGGGTTCGTCGTAATCGTGCCGAAAAGAACGAGGCGAGGTAACGCGAACTGGCGCGGTTCGGATCGGAGAAAGCGAGCGGGCACGTTGTCGGGTCATTCGAGAGGCGATTTAATATAAATCGAGAAGACGAATGGCGCGCGCGGCCTCCTTGACTCGCGCGCGCTGTGTGTATCCCTAGGCGTACATGTATTTAAACAGGCGTTTAACATAATTCATCTACTCTCGGGTTCTCGAGGCCTCTCTCTTCCGAGAAAGAGAGAGTACAGTCTTTCTTCAGCAACGCCGTTTCCTCCTCATGTTCAGCTTCCCTCCACCTCGTCCCGTATCCTTTCTCTCAGCGTTCCTTCCACCCTCCGCGGGCGAATCAACGACTTAGGAGTTCCTATAACCGCGATGAAAAGACGATGCTCTTGGTGCATCGTGCTCTCGCGTTGTCCTCTACCGCTTCTCCTCTCTCTCTCTCTCTCTCTTTATCTTTCTCGGTGTCTTCTCGATTTGCTCTCCCCGACGCAACGGAGAAAACGTACGCGTCGAGCAAGCCTGCGTCTCGACGATGGAACGCACGCGTGCACCGACCGCGAGACGCGCTCATATAAATGCAAAGTGGCTTTCGGAATAGGCCCCGACGTCGCGACGTAAATTACGGAACGACTGGGCCCGACTAGATCCACCTCGGTCACTTCCGAGTCGGGCCCTACGCGCAGCATCGTCCTCGCGAGTTCCATCATCGGACCGGTTGATCGATTTTTCGAAACGATGACCGATTAACCGAGTTCCGAGACACACGTCGAAAATCTTCGTTGCTGAAGCGACGCAACTCGTCAAACTAAATTTTCGAGGTGTACAAGCAAACTCCCGTGTGAGGCGATCGAAAAATTATTTCTTGGGACCGTTTTTGTATATGCGCGATAGAAAAAGCTGGAGGATTCCGAAGGAACGTGCCTAACGAAGGGACAGCTTTCCGGAGAGTTGGCGGCGATCGGTATGTTAATGAACAAACGTAAATCTCGTTACGACGCATGCCTATGCTGATATGAACCATAATACCCGGTGTCCGGCACCTTGCGCCGCGAAGAAACGCGTTATTAAAGCCCATGGAGATGTTAAACGTAATCAGAATTCGTCACGGGGGCCCTTACCGTTCGCCTCATGAAATATTGAAATACAAAAACAATTAGAGAGGAAGCCTCTCTCGTTTGGTCGCTGGAAGATCTTTCGCGGAAAATGAGACGTAGACGCCGCGCCGCGCCGCGCCGTGCTTGCCCGGTCTTCGAGCAACAAATTTCGAGCCCGAACAAGTCCGAGCGTTTCTTGCCAATTAAACTATCCCTCTATCTCATTCTGGCAGTAACGATCCTTGCATATTCAGCAGTATTCCCGACCGGATGATTATCGGACGACAGTTCCTTTATTTTTTCGCGTCAGCTAGCGGACCGCGCTCGCCGTGGTTGTTACATGTCCGATTAATTGTCTTTTGCCGACCGATCCCGGTTACGCGATCTGCTCATGCTAATTTCGATCAGGAAAGCCGTATTGTCGTTAGCGGAATTTACGGCGATGCGCGGGAGCTACCGGGACGGGTTCCTTAATGAAATCAGTTAGATTCGTTAATCCCTTCGACGGCCGGGATTTTTTATCTCCGCTCGATCAGGATATCCTCCGTGTTAAGCCAACAAATACGTTAGGATTCTCGATATGCACCTCGAGAAGAATCTTGTCGGGAGAAAACATCCTGTCTTAATCCTCGCGGCCGCTAGTTACCGCTGCACAAACATTTTCTACCTTAATTCCAACGAAGAAGCATTAACCCCTCGCAATATCGTGATGAAGGTTTCAGACGGTAAGCCATTATTTTTTTCAATTGAATTTACTGAATTTTCTAAATCCTCTCTCTAAAGAATTAAAAATTTAATTTCAAGTCCCATTTTACCGCGTTACAATTGCGAAAAGAGAATCTAAACGAACGCAGTAATTCTTATCCCAAGTTAACTCATCCTTGAGCGGCGAGAAAATTAAAACCGTTTAATATAAAACGGCCACTGTATTATCGCGTTTATGACAATGTGGATCACGTTCGTTCCACGATTCCTCTGGCGAAAGAACAGCAATTTCCGATCGGTTAGGCTGCCCTCCAAGAAGGGGTAAATGGATAGCGAGCGAGAAAACGACGAAACACAAAGCAATATCCATCAGCCGGAATGTGAAATCCATCTCGCGAAACTACAAAGAGTCCATCGGCATTTCCTCCGACTAACTCGTCCGACTGCTTGCAAAACAACAGCTCAGAGCAGTTTAGCATCCGTAACGTCGATGCACGGTAATTAATAACGAACCTGTCCATCATGTGATCCCGAGCGGAGCGATCATCGCGTACCAACAGTCATTCCAGGAATATTCCTGTTTCAGGATAAGCACTGTATCATAGCACTTGCAGGAGCGAGGAATTTCCCGTCAGCCATTCCTTGGCATCCTGTTGCGTCTGACCTGTATTTGAAGCCTCAATTATGTTCTGCAACAGCGTGTTTCAACCCCTTTTTCTTTAGCTGTGATCAATTCTGACAAAGCTTTTCGAGATCAATAGAAATAGAAATCTAAACCTATAGCAAGCGTTAAAAGTATCGGTTGCCTTATAAAAATAACAACACTACATTTATCGAGATTGTCAGTCATTATCAATATAAAATCGAAGTTTGGACAAGGTTTGTTCCATTATTCTCCCTAAATGAACATTAATAATTTCAATAACTGCACAATATAAAACCGGTACTTTCACCGTGGTGGGTTGAGTATTAAAATCGAAAGGGAGAAAATTAAGAGCTCGTGCAGCCTATAGTAGTGCGCTCAGGCCTGCATCGTGTGCACAGTCGAGCCTGGTGCAACGTGCTGAACGTATCTATCGGTAAAGACGATCCTGGCATTGCTACCTGATTGCTACCCGGGGAACAGTGCAACAAGACGCGGCGAGCAATCCATTGGCACAATTTCTTGCGGCTCGCCGGGGTCGATCCGGTTTCAGCTGTTATGGCGTTTTACTGTAACAACGACGAGAGCTGCCGTTCCTAACGAGCCGCAAATAAACGTAGAATGCAACCGATGTTCGAGGCACCGGTGAAAATAGTTTCACGGCCGTAATCACGCGCGCACCGAGAGAGAGAGGGAGAGAGAGGATGTCTTTTCCCTGGTGATCGCGCGCCGGAGCACCTTGTCATTACGCGCAAAACCATGTCAAGCAGAAACACAGCCCCGGAGTGTATCGTAAACTCGGATCGGATCGGATCGGGTCGGGCCACCGAACGCTCTGCTTTACAATCTGCGTAATTGGCGTCTCGTTTGTCGTTATTATCGTCGATACCTTTCGCTGGTCACGCGAGAAACGAGGCCTGATAACGACGCTCTTCGCTGTCGCTTCTGTAATTAAACAAAACGTATCGAGGGTTCATACAGGTTTGCACTATTTTCGCTGTCTGTCAACGTTTTCGCATGATTTCATACCGTACGCGATCGTTTCGTAGTTTCAATGACAGTTTGTCTCGGCTGTGTTCATAGTATTCTTTTATTTGTACTGGTTTTATAATAAGTGATCAGGAGACTGTGGATTTGTGTGCATAGCAAAAATATATAAATATAATACATTATTTTCAACATGTTAAGATTATTATTAAAGAAAGAATCAAATATTCTGGCTCCTGCCTGCTGCAATAGAAGCAGAACATTTTTATTTCGCACAAAAATCTGCAGTCCAGTGGTCGATTATATCATTTTAACGTTAAAGGGGCCGGAGGGTCCCGCAGTCGAGGATTCACGATTCCCGGTGCGTTTTTCACTTGTTATCGTGTGGCGTGGCTTTGTTATTACACGCAGGAAGCTCGTAAAGCATCCGATGCGTACAGAAGTATCTCCAGAAAAAAAAGAGCAAGAAAGTGAGGACAACGTTGGAGGAGGTGGACGAGAGGGGGCATAATACAGGGCCCTACATAATTACTGCGTCGCGAGGAAGCTTTATGGCTGCGCACTTGGCGAGTATTAATTTTCTTTCTCGGGCGTGATTGCTGGCCGGGCGCGAAAGAAACAGTCGGAAAGCGAGAACCAGGTAGGAACCAGGGGATACGGGGGCACCAGCATTTCGGATTGGAGAGGAAGGTGAGCAAAATGTGAAAGGGGGGCCCAGCCTTTCTGATCAGGAGGAGGTGAGTAAAATCGCTGTGAAAGGGGTACGAGGGGTGTAGAAGGAATTATAGAAATTAAGGGAGGAAGAAGTAAAGGGCACAGGGACAAGGGGTACAAGGGGCAAAGCCAGTGCTGGATTAGCCAATGAGCAAATTGAACATGTAATTAGGGCATCAGAGCGGGGGCACCACAGAAATTTTCTGAATTTTACAATTTTTAGTGAAATTATTACTGAAAATCTTGTACGTGCTTGGGCCCTCTTAATCCAGCACCAGGAAAAGGAGTGCAGGGGGAGAGGAATATAGGGGAAAAGGAGTATAGGGGAAAAGGAGTATGGGGGGAAAGGGGTATAAGGGGCAGAGAAAGACCGGTGTGTATATACATATAAAAACCGGCGGCAAATGGCGAGATAGCCTCGCGCCGCGTTCTCGCTCGCGCGATTTTATCACTCCTCCGTGCATACAACCCCCACCTTCCCCGGAACCGAGTCGTTCGTCTCGCCGTCACCTCCTACTGCCTTTTCGCCTTCTCTTCTCACCTCCGCGCGCGGGCCCCCCTTCTCGCCAGCAGTGGTCTCTCTCCGCCGCCATATTCTCGAATCGCGGTATTAATTATCGCCGGCGAGGAACGCCGCTGGACTTCCTAGTCTTTCATCGGCTCATTCGCCCCTGTCAGCCACCCCAATCGCGCCAATTAACGGCGCCGTTCTGATGGGAATCCGGATTCGTTCCGCTAACGACCCGGGAAACCACCGGGCCCGGCGGAAGATGATCTAGAAACGGGCCAGCTCTGGCCGGGTTTTTTCATTTTTCCATTTGCCTGAGTGGAAAACCTTTTAAGTGACCCGTTAACGGTCCTCGTTGGATCTTGATGGTCCGGCAAACGAGACTAGGTCGGGGAACGAGCTGAGGTATGCGTGTAAGTACAGGGTGATTCATTGACGATGCATCACCACTATGACTTGGTGCGTGTTAATTCTTCAGGGACGGCGCTCGACTGTGTTGATTTTCTCTGCTCGTACAAGTGCTTTTTCAATTCATATTTATAAATTCTTAAATATCGCTATATATTTTTTACATATCTGCTTATTATGTAGACATTTTTTAATTTTTATTGCTTTTATTTGTAGAGTTTGTGCCTTCGATCCTGTATAATTTATTGGAGTTTCTATTGAGAATCTTCGTGGAACGCGAGGATGTGATAAACGCTGTTCCCAAAAGAATCCGTGCTGCATTGAATACCAGAGCTATCGAGCAAAGAATTTTCTTGGCACCCGAGATGCATCGATTATTTCGTCCAGCCCTTGTGTAGGACAGTAGTCGTTAGATTTTCCACGCAAGCGCATAGCAGCGTCTTCATTTCATGGCGCGCGGCTGATTTCAATCTGAGAAAGTTCGGTAACCGAGAAGCGTTCACCGGGGAGGTCCTCCGTGGACGAACCGGACACGAAATTACAGACATTTCGATATGGAAGCACCTTCGAGAAAGACGTTACCCGTAGATGGCTATCGCGTCCGAATCAGTCCAGTATGTGATCAGATATAGTCGGCGTCGAAGCACCTGCGTGTCTCTAAACCAGCTTCTATGAAGGTCGGGCTTAGAAAACACCTGCTCACCGGCCCTCGGTGTTTTGTATCGTCGCTTTTTACTCGGGACGGTCGCGTAATCAACGTTTTCCCTTGACTTATTTACCTCTCCATTATAACGCTTTATTATGATACCACGCTGACGTTCGCGCGCCCCTTAATACACACTATTCGCAAGTAATGATTCCGGCTCCGCTACCTTGCCATTTGCATCGCGATCGTTTTTCTGGTTCGAGGTGGCTGGAAGACCGGTAGCCGCGAACGAGTGATTGCTCCGTGGAAACGAGTCCGGGGAACGGCTCTGCCTCGGCGTCCATTTAATCGCGTAAAAAGGATACTGCGTGAACTGGTTAATTCAGCTCCGCCACGGCTTACCGGCCGTAATTATTCTGCGTTTCGATTCCCCGCGTGACTTATGACCTGACCGCCGATTGAGACATCTATCTCGCGGGACGTCTTGCTCGGACTCGAACGCTAACATTATCGGATTGTATATCAAAACTATCATCTCTCGATCTTTATTTCACTGACGCTAAACAGACGCGCTCTCCTGCAAAATTGTACACTTCCTTTCCCGCTCCTGTTATTTATAAAACCATAAATAAAGGCAGCCGAGTTTTTATGCAAAATGAAAATCACCTTCGCCAATAAGAGAATGTACTTCTTCTCTTAATAATTGTAATAAGTTCAGAATGGCGTCGCAACGTTCTTCAACAATCGTTATTCACTTGATGATAAAGTGTTCAGCTCATCCAGTTGATCTCAGGATTAATAAATTGATATATTCTAGGTTTTAAAGAAATCTAAAAATATTCTGAAATACCGAAGTCCCTATTTCGATATGTGACCGGACATAAACTACTCCAGATTGCAGATGGAGGGTTAGGTAATTCTACAGTGTCACAAACTTGACCTGGCGGTCAACGTGTTAATTGTTTCCTATTTCACCCACACTCTCTGCCACGAACGCATAAAGTCCTGACTGGAGGCGCTCTAGGCACCGTAGTCGTGAATACATAATAGCTTATGTCTTATCTCGATGTAAAGTTGTGGAGAATTGGGATGACCCTGGATCATCCTCGACCGAGGCAGAAACAGCTGAGAAAAGAAATAACTTGTTTCTTCCTTCTTTCTGGTTCTCGCAATCTGATGCAGAAGACCCACTGGAAAATTCAGAGTACCGCGGAATGAGTAACGGGACGTGTGACTTCTAGTCGTCGGCAAAGATATCAATAAATAACGCCCACGGGGAGCAGCATTCTCTCGCGCAGTGAGGGTCATTTACCTCAATTTCGACAAGCGATCGAAGGGACCGGAGAATTCGCACGAGCGCGACGCAACGGGTCCCTGACGGAGGCGGAGGAGGAGGAGGAGGAGGGAGAGGGAAGTTCGGAGGCTGTACCCGAGGTGCAAACTTCGTCATTGTCAGGGAACTGACACTTCGGGCAGGCACCGGGGCCCGGGCCCACGCCATTAATAATCTTAGCCCGAACGGAGAAACAAAGCGGAGGAGGGTACCCGGTGCGAGACGTTACGGAGGGTACAGGGGGGTTGGAGGGCACGCATGACGTTCCCCGGCACGTCCGATCTTCGCGTATACGTGGTAGGTATTCGGAGACTGTATCCGATGCGTCCAATAGGGCGGGACACGAGCATAAACAATTGCGCATCGGCCTCGCCCCTTCCCGATACGATGTAATAAAACGAGAGAGAGATCTCTCTCGTTGCCATCCTCCTCCACCCCCTTCCGCCTTTCCTCTCCTCTCTGCTCGTCCGCCCTCCCCCGTACACACCGGGATTCTCTTCTTTATTCTGTTGGTCGTGCCTTCTTTCCTGCGTCGTTTCGATCTCGAGGAGTTACTCCTCATCGGGGCCCCAGGCCCAGGAATATCGAAATGAAGCGGCGTCCGCGCGATATTTCAGCGAGCCACAGGGGTCGCCGCTATATGATAGGCCGAGGCCGACCTCCTACGATTGTGCTCCAAGGTCTCGGCCGCTCCCGAGCCAAAGAGAGAGAGAGAGAGAGAGAGAAAGAGAGAGGGAGTGAGAGAGAAAGAGATCCACAACGACGGCGAGTATCGCGATTTTTTAACATCGAGGTAAACGCTGCAATTATGGGCGAGTACGCGCGCGAGCGCACGCACCGGAATCTGCACGATCAGGGTCGCGAAGGCTCTAGCCGGGGGTGGGTTGTGGAGGATCGTTCCTGGGTATTGTTTCCGCGATTCTTTTCCGCTTGTGATTCTTTCCTTTCGCCATTTTTAGAGACCGTCCCTTCGACGCGGCGGCGATAATTACTCGCGGTGATAATCTAGAGAATAATCTCTCATATTCTCACGATATATTCGAGAATTTCGAAATTTTTGAGAACCCGTCACGATTATGAATAAAATTCTAGACCCGATCCGGCACGGCCCGGCCCGGTCCGACATTTTCAGGTTCTCGCACAGCTCTAATGTGGACCTATTTTTGCTCAACTTTTTGTTCGTGTTATATTCTGATGAAATACAGGATACTCCAGTATTGGTGGTACCCAGATAGCACAGAGACGTCTTAAAGACGTCTTTAAGACGTCTGTCAAAGACGTTCAGACGTCTATTAGACGTCTGAATGTCCTACGAACGGCTTCCGAACGGCTTCTGAACGTCTCTGGAACGTCTTTGTGAAAAAACTGTACGTCTTAAAGACGTCTTTAAGACGTCCGTTCGACGTCTTTAAGACGTCCGTTAGACGTCTTTAAGACGTCTCGAACAGACGTATTCAAGACGTCCCGAAACAGACCCCTAGTACCACAAAAATATTAGATAGATATGTTTGTCAAATATTGGAAAAATATTTTTTAAGCCACATTTTTTCTTGTGAGAAAAATATTGAATTTGAATATTGTATACATGTACAAGAAATATAAATTGAATGTTTGATATAACAAAAAAATTAAATAAATAAAAAAAAATAAATTAAAAGAATGTTTTTCAGCATATCCGCGCACATTAACATTTTATGCTTTATTTATTTATTTATTTATTTATTTATAAATAAAAAAAATAAATTAAAAGAATGTTTTTCAGCATATCCGCGAACATTAACATTTTATGCTTTATTTATTTATTTAACTTATTTATTTATTTATCTATTTATTTTGATATATTATTTTGGATTTTGGATTTGTGATATATAATGTATAGTTTTATTATTAAACAATATTTATTGCTAAATTCTATTGCGAATATATATGTAATATATTATAATAGTACTAAATTAACAATTTAGTTATTTAACTTTCCTAAATAAGTAAACGTCTATTCGAAGGATGGAAAACTGCGTTATATTGTGTTGCGTGTGTACAGTTTGTAAAGCTTTCTCTAGCAGTTTAGAATGACTGAAACGTCAAGAAATGAAACGTCTTAGAGACGACTCGTAAAAGACGTCTTAAAGACGTCTGAAATGAGACGTAAAAACGACGTCTTTTACGAGACGTCTTTAAGACGTCTTAAAGACGTCTTTTCAGGACGTAAGACGTTCAGACCAAAAATGGACGTAAAACAGACGTCTTTAAGCCGTCCAGTGCTATCTGGGTACAACCGTGGGGCTAGTTCTGCGTAAGAAAATATATGAGTCAAAAATGCGGTAAATTTTGTTGATTTGATTTTTTTGATTTTTCTCTTTTCGAGGAAATCGACTTTGACTACCTAGATCGAGTTCTTAGACCTAGGCAACAATACTAGCCTGAAAGTTCTCCTGTCCTCGTTCGGAGGGGTTCAGTTAATTTATTCCGATCGCCAGAAAGATTGCTTAATTGCAGGTAATTATATAATTTGTGAACGCTGGTAGAGCGTTTTAGTCGGCGATGATAATACCAACACCTGGTTCTAAATGCATATTTAATTACCAGCAGAAAAGTTGCATATCATTATCCCTCAACCATATTGTCTGGACCTTATTACAAAGAAAATAAGTATATATAATCCTGTTGGAAAAAGTAAAATTGACGGAACCATTTTATACAGTTTTCTCTGTGTGTTTAAAATCTGCATCAGCGGATTATTCGTCTCCGCAATCTGTATAATTCAACTCTCCGAAAAACCGTTAATCCGGGTATTATTGTCACCGACACCGGCGTCGTGCACGAGCGGGCTCGCATCGGCGTTTTTGCCCGTCGCCGGTAAACACCGTCTCCGTCGCGCGAGTCAGCTGTTCGAACTTGTAAACACTGTCTCTCGTGCGATTATCATGCACGCGTCGCGCGGGCCGTTGGTTGTTTTCCAAACTCCGAAATCCACTGCCTCTACCCTTTGTTTCCATCGCAGCCCCGACCGTTGGGACGCCGTTAGGACGTCCTAACGAACGGGCTGCTCTGCCTCATCCTTGCCTATTTCGAAAATCCCACTCCTCATCCTGCCGAAACCAACGGCCCGCATTAGTATAAGTAGACCTGCGTTTTCGAAACGGGCGTCTTTTGACTTCAGCACGTTCTTGATCGACTGATCTCAACTCTTGTCTTTATTGTCTTTACGATCGACTGATCGCCGTCTATTTCGAAGTGTTTGCGGGCTAGCATTCACTGCAGTGTATCGTTACTATTAGTTTTCGGTTAATATATATTGTTTTCATTATACTTTCTCATTATTCACACTACGCTCCTTTCCTACATAGTTCACATTTCTTCCTCTACTGTACCTTTTCTGAGTCCTTCTGACTCAGAACCTGGCTATATTCCGCAACACTGTGACTAAAATCTTTATAAAAAATAAAGATTGTCAGAGGTTCCTCTTTCAGCAATTTTTATAAGTCGACCATGATATAGCAACATCGTGCAAGTCTTCACAGTTTCATATTCGACCTATCCACTCTTGTCATAAGTGCATAAAATCCTCGGTATAGCTATTACTCGGGTGTCCTGTTTTATGTGCCTCGCCCAGTATGCATGTATGCACATAGAGTATCGAACGCATTGCTGCACGTCGAACAGCAACCGATCGGAGCAACAGAGTACCGCGAACTGTTTCAATATGTTCCTTAAAAAATGCAATTCGCTGACAATGAGCATAACGATGCGTCGCGAGCCACCCTCTGCGACTGCCATGCGAATACCGCGCTGCACAATGCTGACAATTTTTTGTTAGAGCGCAGCGCGGGTTAAGTGCATGCTGATATATACGACGTACTGTTTCGTTATGCCGAACCCCGCATACTCTATCAACCTGTGCGTAGAATACCTGCAACGCGTATAGGTAATACTAACTTTGCTTGCATGTGTATTGGTGTTTGAGGTACCCGTGTGATTTTCAAAAAGTAAAAATAATCAAAAGTACAGAAGTTATATTTTTGTTTTATAGAGCATACCTTAAACATACGGGATTGTTTGTTAATCGGTATGAACGTAGTTATGGTCCGAACCAAAAGAAACCAGTAATCTTGATTATGTACAGAATGGTGGCATTTTGAAAAACCGTAATACCTCTTAACACCCACAAAAAGCGACGGCTCGCGATCGCGACACTCGTTGCATAACCGTCGCATGTTTCGCGCACGGTTGCTCATTTAGGAAATGGCTGGAGCCGGGGCCTGTTTAATTTGAACCCGGAGCGCGGGCTGACCTAAAATAGAGGTACGATTTTAATTGGAATAAGTTCCGCGGAGCGTGCAAAAACGCGGACTGGACCGCGAAAAAGAAAGAGAGAGAGAGAGAAAAAGAGAAAGAGAGTAGGAGAACCGATCGGGATCGTTCGGCGTTCCTTGGCCCGCTTCGGGCAGTCCGCGGGATTTCTGCAACAAACGGGTCCGGAACAAGCTCGGTTCTTGCGGATCGGCGCGGTTCGGCGATTAAAGCGAATCGCGGGCCCTGTCGCTTCCTAATTTATTAGGCCGCGTTACCGAGCGCGGAATCGAACCCCGTCGAATTAAATTCGCAGGGCCCGAACCCGGCCCGAAATTCGATTCGATGGAGATAAATCCGAGGAGGAGGACCGGGCCCCGCGCGGCGTGTACGCGCCCGCGATCGCCGAGGCCCCAGTGCGAGTAAATTGAGACATTCGCAAATGGCGGCGTCGACAGAAGATCGTATCGATGATTAATGTCCTCCGCCGCGTAGGTCGGAGAGAAACCGTCCCGGTAAAAAGCACGCGCAATTACACCGTATCATACTTAATGACTCGATAAGTGGTACCGCGGAACGATACGCGTCGCGACCACGCCACGCATTATACATAAGCCCCCCGTGCACCGCGCGGTCCGGTACGGTTCGCCAACGTAATCACTGCAATTTCACCGAATCTTAATCTCTGCCGGATCGGTACCGAACACCGTCGAAAAATCGTAATGCACTCGAGGCGCTAGCTCGTGCACGAGAACGTTCCTCTTCTGAAAGGGTTAGGGTGTGGTGATGCAGGGATCTTCATATACAGATCGTCCTACGAAATTATTCAAGATGTCCACACGTATCGAGTTAGGTGATTGCGAAAGTTGCAAAGGGTTAAAATATAAAAAAAAAATAAATAAAATAAAATTTCTAGTAATCAATTATATATTTTTGTTGACAACACTATAAATTGCAACGCCACTCGGAACAATGGGAATTTTTTTCGCAACCGAACCATTGGCAATCCCATTGCAAAACAGTAGTCCCGCAACAATGTAGCCGTTGCGGTGAGGAATTTGCAAAGACAAACAGTGTAGCGCAACGTGCTTTCAATAGTGATGGGTCTCGAGACTCTTGAGACCATCTCGAGACGATTGTCAGTCACAAGATTCGAAGTCTCAAGCAGCCTTCGAACGGAAGTATTATTACGAGGTGTGAAGCGGCGAGATGATCATAAAATGGCACAATAAGACTAACGTGAAACAATTGTGCGTTGCGACGCGATATTTGTTAATGAAACTATTACCAGAGGTCACTTTGCGTCTCTGTGGGATGTACATAAAAAATTCAATGATACGTGTTTCTTGTTAGCTTTAATTTTCAACTTTTTTCCTCCTAATTCATCGATTGGGCGTCGTAGACAATAACTCCACACCTGTTTGCGTTCGCGGGGAGATATTAATGAACATCCTCTGTCTAAGAATGAAAAACAAGTATCAATGAACCGTTCGATAACGCACTTTCCTGTGGAATGTCCTCTTCTTTGTCTTCGAAACCCTATGGATCACTCACTACCAGCTTGTATACATTGTCTTACGCATTCAGTCTTTTATTCGCACGTTTACTCTTGTCTTCATCTTCTCTTGTCTACGTACATGTCTTCTAGGAATCCTAGAGCGACATGATTGGAATCTTTCCTCTGACGCTAGCTCGATACGTTGGGAAAAGCAATGTTAGTCACTGGACTGTGGATTCTAATTTCAAAATAACAATTTACTTTATCGAGTGGAAAACTTAATTAACATTCAATCTTGCTATTTTGATCATAAATGTACAATGCCCTGACGAGGACCACGTTAGTCCAGATGTAACCGGGAATGATGACAAATAAAGATTCTCTCGAGCGAATAATAGCAATTAACTGGATCGATAATGTAAAAGAAACACCTTGCGCTATCATGTATACACACATGTAAAAAGTGTCGTTCTTGAAACAGTATTATGACGCGCGGTCGTCGCCCCATATTTCGACACAATAACTGATCGACGACGACTCGCGCTATAAGGACAAACATATAAAAACCACAGACACTAGTCTTCGTTTTGAATAATCCGTTCGGCAAGGAACAGTTAACGTTTAGACTTTGTAGAGAGCAGTCAATAAAGCATTTTTATAGATTACACGAGTCAATCTCCTGAGAAGACCCTTCCACTCTACAATAAATAATCGAGTAACGAACAATTATTTATTCCTCGCTCCTATTCGAATAAAATTTTACTCGAATAATGGCCGACGCTGGTGCGGGCTTTGGGGGCAGGCGGGGGGAGGGGGCGAACGGTGATCGTTCTTCTGCAGCGAGCCGGACAATAGCAGCGCCGCGAAGTGTAGCGGACAAACAAATAGCCAATTAAAATTCCGGTTGCACGGCGAACATACTTGTATCAGCTGCAGTACTACCAACCATTGTGCACCGGGAGGCATGCGCGCGAGCCGGTGTCTGGATCGGTTGACTGGCTGGCCGGGGTACCAGAAGATCGGTTGCTTACGACCAACCTTCAAGGACTATCTCGGCGGCGAGCCAGCACCGACTCGTTTGCACCGTTCGGTTCGGTTAGGTTCGTTCGTTCGCTTCGGCTGAATCCGCACGCCCTACCCGAGAGACATCGTTATCGAGCGATCGCAGGCTTTATCGCGGGACGATTCGTACTCGTCAACCCTCGGCCACCCCCTCTGCGCCAGCTGTCCCGGACCCGGGGAGCTTTGTTAATTAAAAAAGCATCCGCGAGACGGTTACCGTTTCGGTTTCGATCAATCATACATTCTTGCAACCTGCGCCTCCCTTCCGTTCCTTTCTTTTCTTCTCTTACTCGGCTGCACCGGCGGCAGCACCGAATTGGTTTGTTCTTGGCCGAAGTAATTGGTTGCTGTTCCCCGTGTCGGTTTAAATGCGATCGAGCGATCGTTTGCGAGTCGCGAGATTTTTTAATTTGATTTAACGAGGAAACATTTTTTCGGTTCGTAGCAAATATGCCAACTTCGTGTTCCCTTTCCTCTGTGACCGATCGATCGAGTTGAGATTTTCTGTGCTTTCACTACTAAGGGTGGTGTTTGTTCAAAGACTTCTTTGATACGCAGCTGCAACTGGATTAGGGTGGTAAGGGTGGAACAAAATCCATTGATAGACTTCCATAACTTTTCCTATTCGATATTTCAAGATTCTCTTCGGCTAAATTGTATATCTAGTAGGGTACGAGATGATCTGAAAATTTTAAGTTGATAGCTGCAGTAGGTTTTGAGAAAAGTTATTTTATATGTTCCAAAAAAATTCTCGATGAACTACAGATTGCAATCGAAGCCACGACTAAGGAAAATATAGATACGTTCATTGTTAATTTAAGAAGCTTGTTGCACGGTCTGAACTTACAAAGTTTTAACTAAACTGTTTTCAATTGAGTAGGCTTATGACATAGTACAGACATATACGATATAGTAGTTACTGTTCTTATATTCCGTAAAATATCCTATCCATTAATCCTAGCAATGAAACAAATTGTGGCAGCGAACGTATCAATTTGTTAACCATATCCAATTACGAGCACTCAGAGAGGATCAATGTAAATACAATATAGTCGAAAGCAACATGGATACTATGGCACAATAAAGTGAAAGGCGATAGCGAACTCGACTGACGAGTTCATTTGTCTTGCCCGGTTAAACAGCCATAAATTATTTATTACTTTTTGAAAAGTGTACGCAAATCCTGTCAGTGTTGTTTCTGAAACAATTATCCCTGTTCGGTAGCGTTCCTTGTAACGCTGGTATGGGTTAAAATGATTAAGATATAAAACTCTAATTTTCTGTGCGAACGAAGAACAATTTTTGCCTGCTCGAAAATCGACGGTAAGCAAACAAAGTTAATTAAGAATTTTCGGCCAAGGTACGCGCGACGGTAGTCGATTTGGTTAACGGTTACGGGTAAATTGTTTGCAAGTAACACGAGCGTATTCGGAAACGCGAATTTTTGAAAGACGATCAGGCGCGCGCAATTCTTTAAGGCTGTCCCGCGGGAATCGACGTTTCATTAATTGGCAGGGCCCGCTAGTAAATCAAGGCGAGCGCTCGTTCTCGCGCCGACGGGATAACCGATAAGGGGCCGGGCTTTACGCGATCGTTATTGTTACTTGACCCGAGCCCGGCCGATAAAATCGCGGGGATGATTAATTAAAGCGGAAAATTAATTATCTAGGAGCAGGTCGTTTCGTTCCCACTTGCCGCGGTTAACTATAAACGTCGGAGTTTAAATTACTTCCTCGCCTCGGCCGGCGATCGTACGGCCGGCGAACCTTCGCTGAGGAATCGTTTAATTCATAGATACCGATTTCAACTAGTCATATGAATGATGATTAGTACCGTCGCGACGGCGAAAAAATCCCCCGGCAAGACGTATTATCCAATTGAAATGCTCGCGGGAGGGAGGACTTTCTTAGGCGCGAAGGATTCGCGTCGGAAGAGGTGGGGGGAACTATCGACACGTTTAATGTCGCGAAACGAAGGATTGCACGCCGCTATAAATCCTAGTCGTTTAAAGGGCAATAAAAGCTTCGGCTGGATGCAATCGTCCCAACATAAATAAAACATGGAATTACAAGTGCACAATTAAAACCAACCGAGCACTAAGCCTCCCTGTAGACGTTCGTTTGTTTAACTTCTTCACTGGCAAACTAACGCTGTTCAAGCTGTTACATCCTCGCGAGACAAAAAAATCGGAAATCATCCCACCCAGATTTTACAGCACAGAGCGTCACCATTTTCACCTCCTCAAATTATTATTCTCCGAAAGTTTTTCTATACTAGGTTCTAGGCGAATAAACATCGACGATATTCGATCCCGAGGTTTTCTGGTCGGAAGCTGAAATATTTTTCTGAATAACGAAATAGAGTTTCCAGCTGCATCGCTATCAAGAGAAATAATTCTTAACCCATAATTTTGCATATAAATTTATTTCGCCAACTGCGCCGAACATTTGCGCCATGTAAATTCGAGAAACAGCGCAGTAAAGTTCGGTAATGTATTGCGCAGAGAACCGAACTGCAATGACAACTATACCTCAAAATGGCCCCGCATAAGCCTGCTGCGTCACCGCGGAGGGTTAACACGAACAGTTGGAGAGATAATAAAAGCCCCGATAACTCGGCTTGTACATCCGGCTGTGTGGTGTTCGATAGAAACCGCCCGTATCTAATTAAAAAGCTCGTGGGAGGGGCGAGGACTATCTCGTTGAGAAATTCGCGCGTCCCGCCCCGGTCGTAGTCGCGGCGAGAATTCGCGGGACACGTCGACGTCGTTCGATTGTAAAATAAATAAATAAACCAGGTACACACGCGATCGTCTCGAGGAATACTCGCTCGGATCGCCGCCCGCGCCGCCGCGGAATGAACGATTACTAAATTACAACGCACCCTTAGATACGATCGGCCAGCCATAATTGCAGGACTATTCATACATTATTGGCTCGTATATTATTTGACGCGATTCAATAACTCCGGGACCGGGACCGGCCGATGCTATCTCTCCGTCGTTAAGCCGCATTCGCAATATCGATCGGATCCTGATTAATGGCCGCGTTTAAGCCCGCCATTTTTCCCGTGGAGCATTAACGTTAAAATTGAATGCGCGTGTGTGGACCGCGCGAAAACCAGGGACGACTTCCTTCGTTTCGGGACGAGGATACGTCTTCGAATGTGTATTAAACGAGCGCGATACAAGAACAACTGGGAACGCCTCGCTGCGCAACCATAAGCCGTAATTCATCGCTCCCCGGCAAATGAGAAAGTCCCGCTACGAGGCGATCGTCCGTTCGCCTGCACATTGTATAAATTTTCATTCGGGAAAATATTGTAATTAAAATTAACAAATTTACAAATTAATACTGAGGTTCGAGCAGAGTTTAAGATTTTATGGAATTATGACAAGAACGAGCAGATGGAACAAATAACGTGTGGCTCGAGTCGCGTACACGCCTAAAGCTGAATAATTTCGAAAGAGGTAGGAACATCGGGCAGCCGGCATCGGCGCACGAAAATAATGTATTTCACGCGCGTCGGCTCGCGTGGGTTACGGCCAGAAATATATGAACAATCCGTGGCGATGTACCTGCGCTCCCGGGGCGACTACCTGCGGCTAATTTACAGCGAAGCTTGCGGATAACTTCCGTCGTTATTCTCCAGGGGCCGGCGAATTTCCCGCGCGTCCTCTCCACGCCGAAAAAATCCCCTAACGGGGTGCCCGATTACCCTGAAATACCTGGCTCCGGTTCGCGAACGAGTGGGGCCCCGTTGTTGCGTAGGACGATTCCGATCTGCATAAGAGCGATACACACCGGAGCAGTATCTACCTGCCGCCTGTTTCGAATGCCGAGGCAACACAGGCGACCACCTTGACGATCCTCCGCGAAACCCACGAGAACGGCCCCGAAGGAGGAACCTCGAACCCGTGGAACGTCTCCGCTTCAAGCTCCCAATTAGCGCCCTAAAAGGTACGCGCGCGAGACTTAAATTCGGTAATCGAATTGCCCCGATGGTACCGTGAAGTTAACGAACTTATCGTTCCAGGACCGGCGGAATGGACGACAACGAGCAGCCATCCGAGAGGAAGAACGAATCCGACGTCGACAGCGACCCGTGCGAAGTAAATTACCGCAAGCCTCTTTTTAGGGCTTCATTCGACCGCGCGATTGCGCACTCTCTGATAATTACTGCCGGTTTTTCGGTTGCACTATACTCTGCTTCTTTCTCTCCTGTTACGGTCCAGTCGCTCCTTTTCTTTTATTTATTCGATACCGACCCGATTGTACCGGGTCATTCTCTGAGTAAGAAGCACTCTGGTTCGTATCCGTATTTTTCAGCTAAATAAATTATTGCAAAATGCAGGATTCGCGTAGACATTAATTTATTTTCTCAATAATTTGCATTGGATGAAGACGATCCAAGAATCCTCTCAAATGGTCTAAAATGTCTAAATATTATCAATATTCCACCATATTTATACCACTGACACTGTGCAGTGCTAAAAGACTAAAAAAGTAAAAATGTGAAAATTTTACGTAGCATTGCAATAAATGTACAGCACAGGTACAAAGAGATTGAAAAATGTTGTGAATTTACTGCCACGTAAGATACAAATTTCGGGTACCCACATACTGAGAATACGTTCACGATTCAGGATGAGATCCCGCCGATCGCGACCACCACGAAGAACGCCTTGATAACGACCCAGCTGGGCCCGTGCGACGTCTATCCGCATCGCGTCAAAGTCTCGATCGTGGGCATAGGGAAGATCGGAATGGCCTGCGCCGTCGCGATCCTGATGAAAGTTAGTATATAGCCCGCGAATAGCATGCAGGTAAGCGGATCGCAACGCTCGATCGACCGTTTGATTCCCCGTGATCTTCAGAGGCTGGCGAGCGAGGTCTGTCTGATCGATCACGACTTGAAAAAGGCTTCCGCCGAGGCCGAAGACATCCGGCACGTTGGCGTCTTTTTGGGGAGTCCCCTGGTTACCGGCACGTCAGGTACTTAACTCATTATATATCTTAATCCGACAGTCCTCGCAAGACTCTTTTTTTTTCAACAACATTTTCCATTCAAAAAATCGAATACGCTTCCCAGACACGCGAGGAGTTTCGTTTTTCCGTTTGCAATCATCCTTCATCATAATTTTGTATCAGGTTGGCTTGGGAAACAGCTAAAATTAATTAACTAGTAAAATCAATCGACGTAATACATAATAAGCAAAAAGTCAATGTTTCATAACCATAACCTTTCATAACCACCGGCACAAATGCTGTAACAAGAGGCCGCATGAGAAATTATTGGAATTAATTTCACACACCGCTGGCCAAACTTTCCTCGCGTACTCCGACGAAGCCGATTTCCGGTACCGTGTGCCGCTCGACAAACAACCCGTGACCTCCGGTTAAAGTACCGGAACTAGGGAGGGTCCGTAGGCACAAAGAGTATGGCAGAATCGAGTCACGCGTTCGTTCGGTCACGGCCTACTTGCCGCGAAAAAGGGACCGGGTGTCCAGAAGCGATGATTCAGGGCCACCGAAACGATTCCTTCCGCGTGTCCGCGATCGAGCGATCAAGATCTGCTAGGCGTAGCCCGAAAATTCTTGGATTGATACGTTCGGACTGATGAGCTTGGCGAGCATCGGTTCCGATGATCGTTGGGCCCGATCGGGGACCGTTTTTAAAGGATGAGCCGTCGCGTCGGATCGGGATGTTACGAAGGGACGGGGACCTCTGTCGACGTGCAACGGGTCGGAAAGAATGGTCGCAAAAGGGGGAGAACGATGAGTTTTGGGTTAGGAGCGAGTTCCGAGATCCGGATCCTTCCTTGGGGCCCCTGTCCCCTAATCTCGGCGCTCATCTACATCGCCCGCGTGCTTACACGCGGGACAACCAGCGTTTCCCCGAGCTTTTCACCGGCAGGCTCGTAAATTTCGTCGTACTCTTTATTTATCTCGGTCGTGATCGACTCCGCGAGATATATTTTTTTCCCTCGGCTTTCTCTGCGGTCCTCGTACCCGGCCTTGTAAAATGGCCGCTTGTAAAAGATATGCCACCTTGCTCGGGAATTTGGGAACAAAAGGATGCTTGCTTGCTCGGCCCTTTCGCGGCCATGCGACTCCAACCAGTGTCTCGAAGGAGAATCTCCGCCACGATTTTCGAGGATCCTGGATGACTGGAAAAAATAATTGGTCATTGGGGTCTTCGAGAATTTTGTGCCTCTTCGATTTGCGGCCACAGTTGCGGTAGATTTCGCTTACTGTTTTCAGCTGGGTGCATATTGTACAAATTAGTTTGTAGAGACGCTACTCTATGCGTTTACTTCATCTTACAGGTCGTTAATGAATCTCCAATATGGTGGTAAAAAGATTTTAATTCTAAATGCAATTTTATTTGATATTTTTCTGTGCAGTTCTGTTAAACTTTGTAAAATTCCTAAGAGAACTCGTGGTAACGTAATTCCTACGGGAATCTCGTGGATTTAAGGTGATTTTGAAACGTATTACACCCTTCGTAAATTGTTTTCTATGTGCGGTATTGTGGAAAATAAATTCTATATCATTCATTGCTGAACTAGTTCTAGAGGCAACGGCCATATCACACTGCAAAAAACCGATTCTCGTCCGATCATCGAAGTTAAACAGTGTTGAGCGTGGTTAGTACTTGGATGGGTGACCGCCTGGGAACACCACGTGCTGTTGTCACTATTTTTATCTTTTTTAATATACAACTGTTCTTTTACCACACCTTCTTCAAGTCAATTATTTTATATTAAACGAGGAATATTATAGAAAATTGTTTTGGCCATCTAAATCGTGATCGTCCGAGTCATTAAAAAATATCCTAATTCTTTGACATGTTTATTACATTTTCTTTTATAATTTCCAAATAGCTGTATAATACAGTGCATCATGTTATATTTGGTAAAGAAACGAGAACATTTATCAATTTAATCGATAACGTCTTCCATAGAGATCGTTCTATGTTATTCTTGTAGCATATATGCAACAGTATTTTTTACTGTTAACAAGTGCACACTAACTTTCTGTATTAACAGCTCCGATCGAAAATTTCTCTGGAAACCACGCACCTGCTCAAACATCGTCAATATTGTTTCATAATACGAGGCTCCGAGAATCGAACCTTGTAATTTCGAATAAATTGCCTCTCACCCTATTCATTATAATACGAAAAAGCGATGTATATAAAATTCCTTTGATTTTCTTTGCATCGAAGAACGTGATCGCCGGGCACACCAGAGGACACTGTCCGCTAACATGTTAATATTTCACGTTTTTAATACATGTTTTTAATGCGCCGCGATTCTTTATCTTCCGATTAAGCCGGATAATCGCGGTGTGCGCAGCTCGATTCCGTCTGATTGCGCTTCATCTCGCGCGATGCCGTGAAATTTACGAGCTTTTCTGGCCGGCCGATAAATCTGTATCCGATGTATCCGATCATCTCTCTCCGCGCCGGCGATCCCCGAAAATTGATGTTCAGGGAGAATTATTTGCTCAGATTCCCGCTGGATGCCGGGCCCGCGCATCATGTTTGTTGTGTAATTTCGTAATTCGTACACTCGTTCCTACGTTTGTAACACTGCCGTCCGTGTAACACCAGGCTTGCACCCCTTTAATCTGAGCCCATCCGAGGTAGCAATTACCGGAACAAGTAGAACAGAGAGTCGACTTTTTACCGCCTAATTTATCTCGAACATCATCGCTACCCAAGGTGGAGAGCGGACAAAGAGAAAAGGGGAGAGAGAAAGAGAGAGAGAGAGAGAGAGAGAGAGAGAGAGAGAGAGAGAGAGAGAGAAAGAAGGATAATCTCGCGGTCGGCGCAGCTGCGCTTGCGCGGTTACACGCCGTTTATAAAGGCGTTAACTAAAATCTCCACTTTTTATTCTACCGTGACTATTTGTGCTTAGGCTCTTCGCGCCCTTATCGTCGCATCTAGCCCCGTGAAACGAAAGGTAATTTTCGGTGGAAACGGCGCAGTCGACCCTATCCTGTGCTTTGTATGCCATCAGCTTCCGATGATTTCATCATTGGGACGAAGGTGTCCGGGGCAACTGATTCTTAACAATTTTCCGAGTATCCTTTCCCCGAAGGATGTGGAGCGCATAAATAGTCGCCGAGACCGTTTTCTTCTCCCAACTTCGGGGCTCCGAGCGCTTACACAAATAGAAAATCACGCAATGACATGCAATTAACCCTTTACACTCGAAACTACCCGTTACCTTTTTGCAAATAGCGTGGTCTAGCATATATTAGAAATTAAATGAATTCGATAACCATTTTAACGGAAATATAGGTATAGAAATCCCTGGGTCCCAGAAGACATTATTGAGAGAAAAGAAATTGAATGAAAATGAACAAAAATTTTAATCTCAATTTTAATCGTCAAGTATTTAACTTTTTAATCAAAGAAATTTCGGAAAGCCGTGGTCTAGTAATTTCCTCGAGACTTCTATTGCGTGAAGCTGATTCTTCTAGATCGTTTGGAGTAATCTATGATTTTATTACGAAAGAAATTAGTATGGTGAAAGAGTCCGCAGTGGTGATAATCAGCGCAAGCGAACCAGAACCCGGTGAGGAGCCAAACGTGAAGCACAACATCAAGACGTTCAAGGCCATCGTCCCGCCAATAGCAAAATTTGCCTGCAAGTCCGTGATACTGGTGGTAACACAGCCGACAGATGTGATGTCCTACATCACTTGGAAACTTTCGGGTTTTCCGTCTAATCGTGTTCTGGGAACGGGGACACTGATCGACTGTGCTAGGTTCCAGGATATTGTCAGTCGGAGGCTGAACATCGCTAGAAGCTCTGTTAACTGCATGGCGATTGGGGCTCAAGGGGATATGGCAGGTATTCTGCGATGATGTTTCTGAAATGATGTTTCAGTCGTGAGCGATACTACGCTTCTAAGCTCTCCTGAAAAATGTAAAACGAATTTTAAGCTGACGACGAAGCCTATTTGGGCTAAATGGTATTGGTTCAGTATTGGTAGTTTCGAAAAGGTCAGACTCTATTTTTCACAGGCAATAATTTATTGCGAACGATAGACAGAATAGAACTATTGTAGGCAATATTAAAATCACAGCAAATTGTATTAGGATAAGAGCATTTAAACCGCACTGAATCTAGCTGTTCTTATCAGCATTGTCGTCGTCTTATACGTTAACAAGTGTAAAGATTATTCCCCACGTGTTTGTTAGAGTGCAAAAGGAAATCATTATTTTTTAGTCCCTGTATGGTCAAGTATCCACGTAGGGGGTATGAAACTTCGCGACATAAACCCCAGGATTGGGGAACCAGATGACCCCGAGAAATGGTACGAAATTAGCGAGGCTGTAAAAAACAGGTTTGTAATCCTGTCCTGTCACTTGAGTATCATCTTACAGTCAACATTGTAAAGACTCTCGGGTGCACTTAATGTTTCGTCCAAAGACAGAAAAGTCTCAAAAGCGAGAATATTATAATTTTTTACAATTAGTGCTATCACGTTTAAATCGCATTGCTAATGTAAAAGAACGGTTTCCTATTTCACACCGAGAAACGACAAAATAAGTACAATAACTGATAAAACAAATCGGTCACGTTCCAGCGGCAAGCAGCTTGACGAAAAGAAGGGGTTGAACTGCTGGGGACATGCACTCTGCACTGCCGAAATCGTCGACGCCATTGTCAGGAACACCAAAGTCGTTCTGCCGGCGTCAACGCACATACACGTAAGGCTGTAAAAATTCCTCGCAAACTGCGACAAGATTTTTACAAAATTTCTTACTCCACAAAATTCTGTTTCTTCGCGTGCAAAATGTACATACGTGCACGGAAGCGTCTGAATGTCCGCTATGTGATGAAAAAGAAAGGCGAGATGTGATCAAAGACTTTTAAAAAAATTTTAACCCGATCTGTATAAAGCCTTCTACAAAATTTCAACGTGATCGTTATAAATCTCTTGAAGGTAATCGGAAAATATTAGCATCGTGTATATAAAAATCCCACAACAGTTGGTCTGAAAACTTTGATCGGATCGTTTATATTTCTCCGAGACGTTTACACGTTTCCAGATAAATCACACTGCGCACTGTGTTCAGAGCAAAACAACGACGGGAAACCCTGTTCGAAGGGCTCGGTACCAATCACTCGCGATGAGAGGCGCATTGCCGGCGCGGTCGGGCATCGCGCCGATTTCCGGTTGCGTTTAATCGATGTTTGTGCGCAGAGCTGTGCCCACGGGACGGACAAGGACGTGTACATGTCGGTGCCGTGTGTGATCGGCCGGGAAGGTGTGTATTGCACTGTTAGACAGAAGCTGTCCGAGCCGGAGAAGGCCGCGGTGCAGACGTGCGCCGACAGCATCCGAAGCGTACTACGGGAATGCGGGATTCTACAGGAGTCGCAAAACGATACCGAGGAGTGAGCAGCCGCCAACGATAGAACCGGAGGAACGAGAGGCGGTCAGAGAGGCGGAGAGGAGAGCCGGAGAAGTACTACCGGAAATTGCGGCCGCCGGAGATGGAGGGAGAGGAAGCAGCATTTTAGAAAGGCGTCTTCATCAATAACGAGCCGCGCACCTGGCGACCGGTTCCCCGCGCCGAGCCTTCGATCGCCGTAATAAATGACACCTCGGAATCGACTTCCTAGAAAACTATCGCGAATCACTGTCCGTCCATTCCGCGTCATATTATGCGCCGTTCCCAGCCCCGGCTCATAGATCTTCGACGTGTGCGATAATACGCCGCCACTGTCCCGCCATGTTTCTCGAATCAGCGCGCAGCGGGGCTCGCGAAAATTAGACGGTAATGGATGCAAGCTCAATTAGCGCTCTCTCTCCCGTTCTTCCAATTTTTCTTCCGCGTGGAAACTAGTTTACATAACTCATACCGCATACGAAACTGGTGCAATTTACGCGTACAATATGTAAATGTCCAGTCATTTATTAAATATAAACAAATTTAATAGTTTGAACGATATAGCAATTTTTAATGGGGCTCTTCTGTCGGAAACACCGAATTCACAAATGAAAGCATTACGAGATAAAAATTGACAACACCGACGCCGTAATTAATGTCGATCTCAAAGAAGCGAGTAACTATTAAACTACTAAGATTGTAATTTTTTCAAACACCGTGGGACACCGTGGACTTTGTCCTTCCACCGATTTGTAGTCGGATTCGCCATCAGCCGAAGCGATCGCGTCGTCCCCACCCTAATTAGGTCTAATCGGTCGGATTACTTTATTTAATCTGCAACCGGTAATCTATAACCCGTATTCCCGTAATTACATACTTTGTAGCCAAATGTGCTCGATAATGACACGTCTCCGGAGAAGTTAAGCAGATAGGTGATGGCAAATTGCCGGCAATTTAATATTCGTAGCTAGATCGGTGTTGCGAGTAAGAGGAAGATCCTAAGCGATCATAGCGAAAGCTCTTCCCGCTTAACCGGAAATTGAAATTCGTAAGGGCGTTCGGCTGCGATCTGTGCCACCTGCGCGATTTCGACAGCTGCGGGCCGATTCCACGTGGTCGATCGTATTATAGAAGACAAAAGCGCTATAATTTCATTATGGTGTTCACGGCGTTTACGAATACGGTATAAACTGTGTTTTTCGTTGCTCGACGATTCGTTGTGGATGCTCGATTAGGCTAACCTCCGATATTCGGAGAAATGATTACTAAATCTCCAGTTTGGTGGATTCGGATGTAAAATAATATTGGTACTAATTGATTCCGAGGGTCGCGAATTAATTGGTAGACCTAATATGGAATGGTACTTATTATTTTGTAACATTTTGGCGGAAAATGCTAGCGACAAAACGGACACCCTGTGCATCTCTATTCGCAGATAATTTCAAACGTTGCGACCGATGATGTTCGAACCTTCGCTTTGGTTATTTGATTTTATGAAGTCCAAATTCGCAAAATAGTATAGGAAGATTTCAAATTGTTTCGTCGAGACTCTGGTCCCCTCAGTTTTCTCGGGATGTGCCCGCTCGATTCCGCAGATTGGAGTCGTTGACGATGTCTGTAGTGAAGAAGAAGATCGACACTGCCGGGAACACCGCAAAGTTTTTGCTGACGAAACAAGCAGAGGATTTCACGGACAGCCATCGCGTGAAAATCGTAATCGTCGGCAGCGGTTATACCGGCGTTGCTGTCGGAATTGCTATCCTCTTCAAGGTTCGTGAAAAATGTCCGTTCTGTCCCTAACCTCTTCTCCGATCGTAAATACTCTTGGACACCTTTCGAAATTACAATTTTAGTATGAATCTTACTCTAATTTAGATCGCAGAGTAATAATCTAGGGTTCTCAAGCTGGGGTGGCGAGAGAGGTTTCCAAATTTATTTTTCAATAAATCAATTATCTCGCGATTAACGTAATTTTCTAAATGGAGAAACAAAAATACATTTTTCGGTTGCCTCGGTTTATGCGCTCCAAGGGACTATGAAATCATGCTCGACAAAGGACTAGAAGCGGAAAGAATATTCGCACGTGTGTGCAACCCCAGAGTCCTCGGGCTGAATGTGAACGCTCTGCGTCCGTGGTCTGCTGGTTCGGTGTATCGAATGAAAAAAGCTATTATGCAAATGATCCACGAAAGACCAGAAGAGGGAATTCGGCTACGGGGACAGGCAAAGGATCGGGACGTAAAAGGAAGGGGAAGGGTGGGGAGGGGACAGGAGTAAAAGAGGAACGCGCTTCTTTTCGCTCGTTATCGGATCGTAACGCGAGCATTTACACGTAGGACGCCCCCGCAGGATCGTCCCGGGACTGATTTATGTTAGTCACCGCGAAGGAAAGCTGAAATCTATACCCGTCCGCAGGGACATCCTGCCCTTATCGCGTTCCGCTCATCCGAGCCTTCGTTTTCTTATTCGTGCGTGCGACCCAGCTTCCTTCAGGAAGTAGCAATCCACACCGACAAATTTTCGTTGAAAGACTCGCTTCTTCAAACCGAAAACTTTTGGTGGAGTCGCGTCAGGATTACAAATAAATATCGCAATTCTTAAGTACTGTGATTTCTCTATATATGTTGCCGAGACCTGAATTATTGTCGCGGCCATGGAGCGGCCAGAGCCAGGGCCTTGCTTTACCACTATATAGTACCATCAAAGTAATAATAATTGAAAGTGATAATAACCGCTTCATGGTCTAGTCAAAGGCAAAAATATTTTGAGCTGTATAACGATCCATGGTACCGTGGTAGAAAGTATGATATAGGACAACGTCCTCTTTACAAATATCAAACGAGAAACGATGAAGAGAAATATAAAGAAGACAAGTTGGGGAGAGCTTGAAGAGTATTGAAAGTATCGGGGAGCCATCGAGGAGTCATCGAACTCATTAAACGAGCCTAAAATGTCCGCCGGTGCCAATAAGGCGGATAGACGGCCTGGAACCGCAGCCGCGAACGACGAAGAAGAACAGCCGAGGAAGAACAAGGAGAAGGAGGTGAGAAGGAAAAGGAAAAGAAGGATAGCGAACCGTGCGGTTGCTCTCCTCGTCCCGGCAGTTGGCTGATCGCATCAACGAGATGATCGCGAGAGGCACACCAGCGCGCGTTCCGTTCCAGTACCATCTCCAAAGGCTCGACTGTCCACCTTGCGGAGAGACCTACTACGCCCAGGTTCCTCTCTCGGTAGTACTTGCATAAGACGTTCATCTTCTTCTTGTTCTCGTCGTTCCCTCGACCCGTTGTAACATGTCATGTCCGTCGGGCCGCATTAAATCGTACAAACCATCTCTCGCAGGTCGGCACTGACGATGAAGGGTCTTCCGTCCACCGCTTCCTGCTCCAAATCTCGTCCCGAGATAGCCCACTTTATTTTTCAGTTCTCTCCCTCTCTCTCTCTCTCTCTCTCTGCGTCTCTCTTTTGACGCGCGCGCAGCTTCGCTCGCAATTTCCTCCCGACAAATGAGCACAATTTCGTGCTGGGGTCACGGTGGTTCGAAGTTGTGATCACCTTGATAAAATTCCGCGATCGCTCGCGATCGGTGGACCTTCTAGAAAAATATCGGTATGGTCTTCGTCGTTGTTCTCTGGAAAATTAATAGGGTGACTCGCGAAGAAGCACATTCGAATCGTGTAGGTCGATTTCCTATGTCGATTTATGTGGAGGGCATGAGAAAAATATTCTCCAATATTCAGCAAAGTTGAAACAGTATTACAGAACATTATTACATCTCTATGGAAAATAAAAATTCTGTGGATAAATCGCGGAACACAGGAGCCAAATAGAAATGTGATTCTTTCGTTGATATTTTGAAATCCTTCTGTCCACTGCTTTAAATTGCATAAAATCATAACAGTTTTAGAAAGACAGAAAGAAATAGGCTCTCGCGATCAGTGGGCACGCAGAAATAGAACTTGTGCGAGGGAATTGAGAAAAATATCGGTGGAACGAGACATTCTAAATTTTACTGTAGGTAGCCTCTCGCGGCTAATTGCACCGGTACACTTGCGAACAGGTTCCGAGCGCAGCGCGCGCAAAAAGACATCGAATCCCGTTCGGCTCGACTAATTGCTTCCCTCGTGTCGAGCAAGTATACAGAACTGAATATCTTGCGGGTGGATTGAGACACTTATAAAATATCAAAGACAGTCCACCGAGGGAATAATAAAACCGCGCGACAGAGATCGAGTGTCGCTCAGCCTCTCGGTGTCCCGTGATCGGTCTGCGGCTCTCCGAGGCGGAAAGGACGGGGTTAACCAAGGGTGAAACGCAACTAGGTAACTAGAACCGCATGGGAGAGAGGCTAGGATCTGCGCGGAACTCCCCACAGTGATCTGAAACGCGAAAGTTAGTGACATTTTGGTTTAATCCCTAATCTATTAAAGACATCGAAGTGATATTTCGGGTGTAGAATATTAACTGGTGATCTGTTTTAATGGACCATACTTTTTGTTTGTTTGATACGAGATGGGAAGTAATTCTTACATGATTGTTCCTGGTGAAGCCTGAAGAATTTTGAACATTTTCTACATCGCATTTGACATAACATGTTTAATACATTAAGAATAGTAATTTTTAATCGACAATGGTAATATACAGCTTAAAGATAAACCTTTCATTTAAAAAAAGTTGGAAGGAAAATATTAAAAAGGATCGTCAGGGCATCTCAAAGAAGAAAACCAATTTTTTCCATGAGAAAGGCCATCTTCAAAACTTCCAACTTTAAATATTTATTGCATTAATATTATCTATTAAATTTTAATAATTTTTTCATTTTCAGAAGCAATAAGCATTCAAGATAGGTCTGAGACAGTTGATTTTTTGGCAAAATGTCACTAAATTTCGCGGGTCACTAGTTTCTCCGGCGCGGCGTTATCGCCGGTCACGGATCATTAAAAAATCTCGTTATAAAGTATACACCGAGAGTTTGCGAGTTAATTACCGCTCAATATCGTCGCGAGATACACGCAAGGCATTACGGCGAAGGGGCGCGATTGGGGGGGGAGGGGAGAGAGGAGAAGAAGGGGAGAAAAAGAAGGCAGGCCAGGGGGCTGCGAAGAAACTTCATCAGCTGGGATATTATGCATGCTGCGGAAGTCATGCTTGATGAAGTATGGTGATTAAGCGGTGTACAATAACAGATTGGAAGCACAAGGGCGTAACGTAATATATTAAGAAGCCGTTTCTGTTAGGTAGCCGCTGGTTTGTCTTAACGTGTGAAACCGCCATCTGTCAAAGAAAAATGTGTCCATCTGCTCTCTCGCGCGAGCAGCGTGCCATCGCTATAGCTATTCGCTATGGATACGTCCTGTCCACGTGGCGCACACGAAGAAAGGATACCCTATTATTTTTCTCACCGGTCTAATTAGACCGTGATTATGAGTGATTACCGATCCGAGATCTGTGTCAGAGAAAAAACGTCCATGGGGTATGATGGATCCCCGATGATGGGAACAGATACCGACCAACGGGAAATCATGCTACGCCGTACAGAAGATACGTTACACCCCCGTTCATAAATTAAGCTTCAGTAGGCGTAACATGAAACAGAACTGTCCTGAAATCTCACGAGTCGTGGTGCTTGAAAATATTTGTTAAACTGCTTCAACTTTCTTTCACGTTACAATCAGTACTGGACATTGTTTTCATTAACCACTTCGTTCTCTCGGACGTGTTATGTCGCGACGACGATGCTGTTTGTATTGAGACGTAAAAATTTTGTTAGAAGTTTTCCAACGTCGGTAACATTAATCAATTTCCCTAAACATGTCTGCACATCGAGTTGCGGAAGATCGAAGCTGCTCGACGCGTTCGCACGAGCAACGGTGGGAAGGTATAATTCTCGATGTTTCGGCGGAAGAAGGGAACGTCCATAAACGGTTAATGAGGTGAAATGATAAAGTGTGCAAGGCGATCAGTGAGGCAGAGAAGCGTCCGCTGTAAACGAAAAACTATTTCTACCCCAGCGGCGTCGGCATCGGCGTCGGCATCGGCGTCGGCGTAAAAAGCGAATTAAAAATGTGTGTAGCACTCGCACCGCGTCGTGGCATAAACACTTTAGATGCGCGAGTATAATATATGTGGGGTGTTATTAAAAGTTTAATTCTCCTTTCGTTAACGAGCGCGGAGCTGAAAGCGCCTTTACTAAATTAAACCGGAATCGCATGAAAAATTGAGACGGTTTTTTGGTCGGCGTTTGATGGCGCGCAACGAGGGCACGTGAAGCCATCTCTCGCGCGCGAACGGAGGCGATCAAATCCTAACGACCCTTCGCATTAAGGGATCGCTCGAATGGCGCGATCGATTGCGCACCCGTAGATCCTTAATGCGATTCCTGGGGGTCTTGATTGCGTAACGATTCCGAGTGCGTAATAACCGGTGCCTGGAGCCGGCGCGGCGGCCATTTCCCGTTAATTACCCTTTATAATCGTCATTTCTCCCTTCCCCCCCCCCCTCTCCCTCTCTCTCTCTCTATCTCTCGCTCTCTCTTTCTACGGATTTGCTGCAGCGTCTGGCGTCCGAGCTGGTGTTCATAGACCTGAATGAGGACCTGGCGAAAGCGGAAGCAGAAGACATCGGCCACGCTGCTGCGTTCCTCGGCAATCCGAGGATCATCGGCACGAAAGGTGACCGTGAACCCGAACCGCGCAGTCGCGATATCGTTCTCGCATCAAATGTTTATCCTCTCTCGTAAACTGATAATCGTCGTTAGCCGACCAGCGACCTTTATGCAAACCGATTTAAGAAACCGGGTCCGCAAGAAATTTATCTCTTATTAGATTGCTTTCCGACGATCGATTTACGAGGGAATTTCATGGATTTTTAGCAGTGCATAATGCTCGGGGAAATATTCATGCGCCAGTTAATATACCCGCCTCGTCCAATTTCATATGGTGAAGATAAATACTCGATGAAAAACACGGTTCATTAAATATCTTCGGAGCTGGTCTGCCACGGCAAGAAGTCTCGCCTGTGTGCACGCGGTCGCGTTAGCGGCTCTCAATGCGATCATTAAAAGCAGTTTCAAATGTACAATTACCTGCTACAAGACCGCAATTAAGAATTACATTTCATTCACAACTTCGATAATAATGAATCCGCCGTGTACGCGCTGTTTCAATCACTTGGTAATGGTGCTTTTTAAACTCGCAGAAGTAGCGTAAATCGAGAAGAATCTTCACCCCGTGAAACTGAACGATTAACCATACAATCATGCGAGCGTTGAATATTTTTGCAGCACTATATCACGCTAAAATCTACTAGGGCTCGACACCAATCGGTTGGGAAAATTTCCTCGTTGATAATCGCGGTGTATTAAATTAATTAGACTATTCGATGGCGAGAGACGCGACAGTGTGCGTGTTCACGGTAGGCGACAAGAACACGAAGGACGATCAGGACACGGGCACGTTGTTGGAGCGAAACTTTAATATCTTCAAGGAGATCGTGCCCAACGTGTGCAAATTCGCGCCGAACAGTGTCCTGCTGATCGTAACCACACCCGGTATTTAAACTGATTTCCCATCGATCGGCACGCGTCCGAGTAACGACGCCATTTGCGCATTCCAGTGGACATACTATCGTACGCGGCGATGAAGCTTTCGGGTTTCCCTCCGCAACGAGTGATCGGCCTGGGCACATTTTTGGACAGCTGCAGGCTTCAGTATTTGGTCGCCCAGAAGCTTGGAATTTCGGCGAACGCGGTGCAAGCTTCGGTGATCTGCGAGAATGGACCCACCTCTGGTAAAACACTCGATTACTCGATTTAAAAAGTAGAATAGGAATATCCTTTCAAGTATCTAATATCCCGAAAAGACAACATGAAAAATATTAGTTGGTCAGACAAATGTTACAAGACACAGGGATTAGCTCGGAGGTTCTGACTGTCCGCTTGGTCGACAGTGCCGGTTTGGTCCGCGGTGTCGGTGATGGGGATCAAGCTGAAGGACATCAACAAGGACATTGGTAGCAAAGCGGATCCCGAGGCCTGGGGCGACCTGCACACCAAAGTTCTCGATTCCGACAGCGATCTTATCTCGAGGAAAGGTTATCGCAGTTGGGGCATTGGTGTCTGCGCTGCCGAAGTTGTGGACGCCGTTGTCCGGAACACGTGTATCTGCATCACTGTGTCGGCTTATCTGAAGGTGACACGGAATCATGTTTGTCATTTTTTATTCGAGATTTCTGTGGGTTTGTTTGGAAGATTGGAGGCTCCGAGAAAGAAAAAAACGTGTTACACGGTCTCGAGAGATTCGTTAACTCTTAACCAGCTGCGGACTCTACCGTAGCGCCCTTCCGACTCTTTTTTTCAGATTTCCTGAAGCCTCTTAAATCGCAGGTTAATCCTTAACTGTCGTGATCGTGGCCTGACCTAGTCTAATCTATTTTTCTTTACACGATCCTCGGTGGTTTCTTTCGTGTGTTTTTTAGGGGAGCTGGGTATTCAGGCTAATTTGGTTTCTCTGGAAAAACAAGCATGTAGATTTTATTTCTAATATGTACAGTCTCATAATTCACACACTTGAAATCTGACTAAACGACTTCAGTTTTTGTGTCAAGCTAGATCTATTAATTTACTATATGATTTGTAATAACAATTTTGAAGAAATTGCGTTTAGTCTTAGTTACGGAAAAAGAATGGTAAAAGTTGATTTTTACAACTTCTTTATTTTATTTATACGTTTTAATTCGGTGCTTGTTTATCTGAACGGGGTTTATTGTATCCTAATGTCGGCCATCTTGCAGGGTTGCCGGCACGGTTTGGAAAAGGACGTGTACATGTCCTTGCCCTGTATAGTGGGCAGGAACGGTATACAATCGTTCCTACGTCATCCCTACACGCCCGAGGAGCAGGAACTTACAGAGGCATCTTGTCGAGCGATCTACGAGGCGCAGAGACCTATTCTTCAGGCTCTCCAATGACAATGATTCATCTCAGCCCTTGTTCGATCAACCAATTTATTTCGAACTTGTGCTTTAACCTGTGCCTAAAATTATAGTCGTGTTCCTCTTGAGAGATGTCGACACCACTTTAGGTCCCCATCCCTTGAACAATCGCGCTGTGTCTTATTTATTATATACGCGAGTAAATAAATGCGTATAATAACTTCTGACTAGAGCATCTTTGTGAAATTAATTCCTAAACGAGAAGACAAAAAGCAAGGAAAAGAACACTTTTATTAACAGAAACAACAGAGTTAGCATTTAGCTGAAATAAAAACGCGAAAATGCGTTTTAAAAACGGCTCAAAATATAGTTGAACGGGTGTCTAGTAAAAGGGCGCGTGTTACATTTTGTGAAATTTACGAGAAGATATGAAAACAATTCGTTGCTGCACGTAACAATGAAAGAATCACATTGTAGTTAGAACCTTTACTTCCATTGTTGAGTATTAAAAGCTTCGCCAAAGTAATTTGTACGTCGCATTGGCACTCGTTACACGGAAAAGTTAATTTAAAAAAATTTGTAACATATATTTTGTGTCTTGTAATTCCGTGTTTCCAAATTTTGCACATCAGAACCGCGGAGATTTCGTGTCTCGCAAGCGAACTCGATGATGATATCGCGAATCGCTTTATGGGCCCGCTGGCATCAGTTAAGAGGATTCATGGAAACCGGAGGTTTGAATTGCATTTTAACGAAACCACAGGGCACACCGAGCAACGTCCGTGAAATATCTGCGTCTGTTTTACAAATTGATTTCGACGCGAGCCGGCGAATAGGCGAGCGCCGTGAGTCGAGCTCGCCGCGTCGACGATTTCGGCCAATTTGCCGAGATTAATGCAGACCATCCGTAATTAATTGACCGGTGCGCGAAGCGGTTAAACGTCCCGCCGAAGGCAATCCGGATGATGAAACGATCGCTATTATAAACAGAAAGAACGTCAGTTTCGAGGCCGCGACCGTCAACGATACGCCAATCTGTTATGAAATTCGCGGCTCGCCGATACCGGTCTTTCGTCTCTGTCAGACGGAACATTAATTAAGACGTTTAAGCGCAGACGCTTTCGACGCCACCGTCGAAGGTTCTTTGTCAAGTCTGCTTCCACCAGGAGGTCTCGGACGGCTAAGATGTCGCGTCGAATTATGGCAAACGTACTGCTCCGTACACACGAGTTGGTCAAACATTTTTGTTTAGTTTCTATATTATAAATCATTTTCCTAGCAAAGTACTGTTGTTCGTCGAGTGTTAGAGGAGTCACTGTAGGCAGTAAGAGCTGTTAGAGAATTTTCTTAATAAAACACCGTTTTCGTGAAATGAGAATATATTAAAGCGATTCGCTACAATAAATTAAAAGTATCGGATTGCTCAGCTTAAAATGCAAAATCTGCTGCTCGTTAATCATCAGGAACCGCGTAAATCGCAACGCAGAGGAGCGAACCGACTCTGCTTAAATCTTCGATTCTGCAGGGCCGACTGCCTCGGAATGAAACACCTCTCGGACAGTGCCGCAAATTACACCGAGCCCTGCATAAGTGCAATAACGATTCGACGACGTTCCGACGCTATGTAAATCGCGGGAGGAATTTATTCGGGGGACGGCGCGAGGCCTGGTTTTTGCTGACACGCGGGGTAGGAAATAATCGTCGGTGATTCATTACAACAATTACGGAGTCAAAACTTCATCGAGGTGGACGGTGCCGAAAATCTGTTGGGAAGAATGCGCGAAAGACAGAAAGAAAGTCGAGAAAGAGAGAGAGAGAGATGGAGAACGCGAGTGGCGAACTGGTACCTGCTGGTTTTAATGGCTCCAGCCTCGTCCCTCTTTTTCTCTTTCGCGATTCGTATTCGAAACGGCCAGGGCCGTAGCAGGAGGGTTCCTCGCGTTGTCGTCACCGACCCACCGGCGAATTCTTCGTCGGTACCACGACAGAAGCATGAGGACACGCCGGTGATTCATTATCCATACTAACGAATGTGCGTTACGTGGATCGGAGAGAGAGAGAGAGAGAGAGAGAGAGAGAGAAGATAGAAATGGGCTTTCCTGCTGCTGGAAGCCACACCAGTAACGATGGGCAGCACGGCAACGTCTTCATCTCTCGCGACCACGGCTTCCGAGGTGAAGCCATTTTTCTGTATTATCTCGATGACGCGTCCCGAGTACATAATTTATACACCGGCGGCCGATTATGGATCTAATGACATAATTCCAGCCGTCGACGTTCACCTCGACATAAAGCGTCCGTCGTACGCGCATTTGACTTTCAAAACGTCCACGGAATTAAAACGTCATCCGATCCTCCCTCTCTGCGACCTCATCTTTTCGCAGCCATTCTCCACTGCCATCGAGCGAGAGCTTTTGTCGGCTGACTGGTCTTTATAGTCGCAGTCCGTGCTTCTTTTTGCTTTCCTATGCCCCTCAATTTTTGCTCGCGGCTTTAATGCTGTGAATTCGATTAGATTTAATAACGCGATCTTATCCTCCTGGATCTGATTCGACTTTGTCGAATTGCATCGAATTTTCTAGATTTTATGGACTGGATCGAATAGAATTTTGTATTGTGATTTCGAATTACATGTGTCAACACTTTAACCCCTTGTACTAAGCCATCGTGCATTTAAGACATTTGACGACGCTTCCAAAATAACGATGTGTTCCAAATTTGGTACACATGATTTCCAAGAGGAATTTTTGAACCCTATAGCTAAGGAACGGGGTACTGTGCATAGAGAGGTAGGCACTGTAAATAGCAAAGATCGTCTAGAAGACGAACTTCCTCGTAGGAAAATTCGCATTTCTCCGGTAAAATGGAAAGTTGAAGGCTGCAGACGACATCGTTCACCAGGCTCCGTGGTAGGTACTGCTAATTACTGTACTTTTTATTCGGTCCGGACATAATGCCGGGTCGACGCAGCTTCGGTGCATCGGGTCCGAGGAAAAAGGAGCTGGCATGGAAGTAAAAAGGGGACGGCGGTTGGGCCCGAGGAGAAGAGGGTCCCGAGAGTCGATGGAACGGACCCCGGTGCAATACTCGATGCGTTCGAATCATTTATGCAACAACCCCGGGACACGCGTGTATGCGAGATCCTAAACCACTCGGCCTGGGTAGGGCGTCGTCGTAAAATCGCAGCGGTGGGGCGCGGCGCGCAGAAAGGGGTTGGGTCCTGATTGAGTTACGATTTAATTAGTCCGCGCGGCCAATCAGTAATTAAGATATCCGCTAATCAACGAACCCGGACCCCCTCCCGTCGCTTCGCTCTTCGATCGGTCCTCTCCCGGCTACCTACGCGTGCATTAGCGAGAGGACTTGTGCTCCCCTTCGCGACGCGCCGGCCACGGGGTTCCTCTTTCTCTTTTCTTTCGCCACTTTCTACCTTTTATCCTTCCTGGTTCCCGGGGCCCGGGCCGTGAATCAATCGGTCGCGATTGGGGCCCCGCTCAGTTCGGCAGCCACGGCGGATTCTACGCGCGTGATTAATCCCCCAAAAAGAAGGGGACCGGGCCCCCGGGGCCCCGGGACCCCGACCAGAAAAAAGTAGATAGGTAGGAAAAACGAGTCCGGCGACGGCCTCGAACCTCGTTATGTATACTAGGCCTCGGAGCATGCTCGCCTCTCCTCGGAATCGATGCGGATTGCCCGTCCGATGGCTGGATTAAGTTGTACATACACACGCCGTGTTCGTTTAGGCCCCTCCGTATGTACCCCCCACAACAATCTTTAAAAATTCGCGTGACAACGATAAACAACTTTCCTAAATGTAATCAAGAATTTTTTATCGGTCAGCGTAATTTTGGAAGAAGAACAATATTTTATGCTCAAGACCTGAATAATGAACGGTGAGACATTGGAAAGACAATGGCAGCCAATGCGGGGTTAACGAACAGGCTGCGCCCCGAAATAGATGTCGTTTTAAATGAAGTAGGATCCGTCCAAGCTAACCACAGGTAGAAATCAGGATGAGATTAATCGCTGGTTCGGATTCTTATAAGTCGCGCTACACTTGTTACCTCATTAAATCAAATATATGGTCTCACGGAACGGGAGTCGTAATTCATAGTAACTGAACCGGTGTGCGCGCACTGTGTGACAAATACTTTGTGTATAAGCCGTTCGTATCGCCGATCGTATCTCCGGAAACGGTGATCGAATTACTATGGAGCTTATTTCGCGAAAAAGTGAACGCGTTTGTAACAAGTTTTCGAATCTTGTTTCCGTTTGAAATTCATCTCGTGAAAAAAAGTATTTACGGTTACGTCAAACCTGTTTTTGTGCGGTATTTCAACCCCTCTCAAAACAATAAAAACAAAACAAAATTGACAAAATGACAAAATTTCTTTCAGCAGTTCAAACAAAATGTACAAAACATCAATGCCACAAAAGTTATCCTGATCGCTCCATCTCTGAAGCATGGAAGGAAATATATACTCGAGTCTGCTTCGGTCCCGAATGCCGATAAGCGAAGAAATCAATCTAGCATGGCATTTTTATCATTTTCCCTGAAACTGGACCGGTGATTGACGTTATCGAAGGAAGCTTATGACCGAGGCGTTCATGCGTTACCGGCGATAATTCGATCGGCAACACATCCAGGACGAGGTTTTGACAAGGACCGGGAATAATACCGATACGAATTTGGGCCGCGATCGAATTCCCCGAGCCCGAGATTAAACGTCGTATCGGTCCGGTGCGTGAGATAGCGTTGATTGTAATTAATAGCCGGCTATTGCGTCAGGCCCGCAGCCGGTTAATTGTCGAGGGCAAGATTAATGGCGCGAAATCACGCCAATACCGGCCGATTGTCCGAAAGCGATTCCTGTCTCGATTCGGTGCATTCGTGTTTCGGCTTCGGCGAAACTCGTTTCTCGTTACACTTGTTCGCACGATAAAACCGAAACGAGTGTACGCGTACGTGGCCGGCTCGAGCTCGCCGCACGAAGGACGCGGAAAATTATTCGCAACTGGTTCTCTCATTCCTCTCGTCTTGCTCATTTGTTTTTTGTTTCCTTCTTCGTTTTTCTCGAAATCACAATCGGCCGACTCTATCGCAAATTAATTAAGATTTATTGGATCCGAGTTGCGGCCGTGTCGAATCGTTAAATAGTTCGCACCTGCCGTTTCTAATGCGCCGATCGCCGAGAATTATTACAGTCAACCGATTCCGGAATACACGCGTAATTGCGGACTCGTTACGAGGTGTAATCGGTTTTCATTAGTTCGCGAGGGATTATGTCGTTTAACGGTCACCGGAAGAAGGCGAATGGTGAAAAAGGACTCGTGCAAGGTTTGCTACGCAACGCTGTTCATTGTTGTTCCGAAGATTAACAATCACGCGATGGAAACGTTAATCAGAATGGATTTGCGCTGATCAGCTTCTCCGATTGCATATTACCTGTATTTTAAAAAAGTCTCCGGCTAATCGAATTCCTATGGATACACGTTCGCGAACGTAATTGCCTCAACCGTGGTGCATCGCGAGTACCGGATGGGTACTTTTGCCTCTCTGCTTTTGCATTGATACGCGATTTTCAACCGGTTGAAATCGCAAACAAAAGCGAGTGAACGTTCTGTGTATAATTGTTCTATTTGAAAGCCAAACCTGGCCAAACGAAAGAGGAGTTAAGAATAGGTTTGGTAGGTAAGTCCAAAATCATTGTATTTTCAATACGTTCTAAAATAGAAAAAATAGAACAATCGAACTTTGTATTAGGAGAACATGATATCGAATGAGGTGGTACGAAATTCAGTAGTATAAGTCAACGACAAGTCAGACAGTCAAAATTTGTAAGAGGATATGATAGCGAAAGAGAAAATTCGCAAAATTTCGAAATTCAGTAGTATAACTCAACGACAAGTAGGACGTTCGGGAAAAATTGAAGGTTTAATCTATATAATAAAAATCAAATGCTGTTCGTTGGTCACGACATCACGTGAGAAGTTGGACAAAAATAATTCCGTCACCCACATATGGGTGACATGGCAGTCAATGTGTTAAAACAGTATGTGTAGAAGTCGATTTTTGAAAAAGAAATTTCTCAGTGTACTGTTACCGCGATATATTTGTTATTGTTGTATTCGTTCAACATTTATTCATCCACAAATGATTCTTGCCGCTCTCGACATAAGGTACCGTGAGAAATTCGGCAAGAATCATTTGCTGCGGAAAATCTGAAAATAGCGCCATTCCGTGCAGCGGCAAAACGCTCAAACTTCTAGCCAATTTGTTTCAGCAATCGCCCGCTAGATGGCGCTACATGACAGTGGAGCTGAAAATCTGAATATAGCGCCATTCCGTGCAGCGGCAAAACGCTCAAACTTCTAGCCAATTTGTTTCCCCTATCCACCGTTAGATGGAGACACTGGCGCTGCCTACGAACAGCGCCACTGACCGTACTGGCGAAACGCTCAAGCTTGTAGCCGATTAGTTCCTGTTGTAATCGTTAGATGGCGCGACATACCGGGATATTACAGAAACAAATTGGCTAGTAATTATATACGCAGATACGTCTTTTTATTACATTGTAAAATAATTGTGATAAAATACAATATAAATGTTTATATGTACCACCGACGAGGTATAGGAATAGACCAATCACTAACTGTTTGTAACTAGTTATTCTAACTTTACCGAACTAAACTAGGTGGCGCGTCGGGAGTTAGCGACACTCGTCGACTTATCAGAAATGAAATTTTGTCTCTGGTTAAGCTGAACCTTGAAGTGAAGGTTGGATAGGTTATGTACAAACCTAACCTATTATCAATTTATCATACTTAAATACAGCCCACGATGCAACATCTATTTCAATAGAGTGCAAAGATAATTGTATCAACATGTATGGTAAATTTATAATGAATTGCTTTCGCGATAGTTCTATAAAAGGTTAAATTTTATTAATCAGTAATAGTAATAGTACATATCAACGTTTTTAATACTGTGCTTGTCTCAGTTGAAGGAATATTGATTGTATAGTTGTTAAAATAATACTAAAATATAAAATCGAATTTACATGTATTACATACTTGATCAATCTGGACATTTTTATATTGAATTCATGTTTGCATAGCTCGAGATCCATTGAAAATAATCGCTTACCTTTTATTTAAAAGTATACAGTTAAGACGAATATTAAATAAGTTGTATAACAAGTGAGATAACATTGTATGTTTTTGGTGTTATGCTATTAATAGTAGTTACTGCTATATATTTATCTGATGTCATTTTACAACGCATTTCCTACAAAGATAATAAAACACTTTTATCGTGTATTAATATTTTATGTGCACCATTCTCTTCAGCACTCGCGATTTCAAAGTCTATGCTATCTTTTTGTTTCTATTCAACTGTGGGATAATATATCTAATTCTTAATAAGAATATAATAATTTATAATTGGATAACTCACGCATTTTACATTGCTTCTTTATTGTAATAAGTAATATGCAGCCTTTGCCTTTTTTTTCTTTTCTAACTTATGCACCTAATTTGTTTAATATGTGTTAAAGTTACTTCAGTAAATTTCATCTATGAAAGTTTCAATAGTTACAGACATTAATATTTATATATAAACATTAATAATTAAAGACACAAAACATGTCATTCCACTTGGTCCAGCAATAACTGCACATTGACAAGTTTTTAATGATTATAGCAGTTGCTGTTACACACTGTCATCTGTTTAAACACAAAAGAAAATGCTACATAAATCTGCTTTTTTCAAAGTAAATGTTTATTAAAATATTCAAAAATCCTATATACTATGTCTTATAAAAGGAATGGTATAAAAAAGTAGTTATTAAATTGTTCAAATCATGTGTAGAAGGTAACACTTACCGTGATACCACCATTTCGTCTTCTTTGGATTTTTGCTACACGTTGACACGTAAAATGAATTATCAGGTGGCCTTTTCTGTGATAAAATAATATCTATAAATACTTCATCGACAAACAGTTAGAAAAAAAAAGAGTTTCCTACCTTTTCTTTACAACTGCTTAGCATTGACACAATACTTAAACAGACACTTTGCACACTCAATGCAGGTGACCAATCATCAGTTAATATTGATAGGCAGATATGACCGTTGCTATAAATATGTGGATGAACTGGTATATTACCACCTATGAACGTTACTTCGGGCGAATCAAATGGATATTTAGAGCTAAATTTAAATTGCAGCTGAAATCGTTCTCCTTCGTATAAAGTGCCCTTTGCGCCTTCCATGTGAACAATCCATTGTGTTAAATTTTGACCAGCAAGATCGCCATCTACGTGTACACCTGGTGGAGGTTCACGTATTAAGGACATCAGCTCCTTTTGGAGCCTTCTCTGAAATAATAAATAAAAAAATACGTTATTATGTACTATTTTCATATTTGAATTTTCAAATTGAAAACCTAAAAACTACATGTAATCCTAATATCATTCCTATTTTTATAGTTTAAGTAACGATGACTCAACTTTGAACACTACAATTCCCAATCATACTTTCAGATACAAATTGGCATTTAAAGAAATTTCAGAGTACAATAAAAAATATTAATGCTAAGTGATACTGATAGAAAATATAACGCTCATATAAATAGATTATCACGATTATAACATCGTGAACCGATAGGCGGAAATAAAAAGCGGTTGTGAACATGTATAACACACATATTACATTATATTAATCAGTAAGGCTCATTAACTAAGAAACAAAATAAGAGTATCTGAAAATACGACTATATACTTTATACAAAAGGGTAGCGTGCGTTATTTGACGTGAAACGTCATCCAAATTTTGACGAGTGACAACGGTACAGAATATTTTCGTTGCATTGATACAAGTGTGATATTTTGTCGCATTCTACACCGTGTTGGGTGTTCAACGTTTTCGTTTGATTCCGCGTCATAAAGCGTAACAAAGATGCGTAAAACTACACAAGTATTCAAAGAATTTTGACATAAACTTACCTTCGACGGGGACATTGCCGCCATTGTCGTTATGTCGTTCGGCACTGAAAAATATAATCGTTGTCCATTTCAATTTACACGGGTCGCTTGTTTTGTTTATTCTCCGGCTCAAGCATGTAATGCTGCTGCGACGACGGCGTTTTGCATTTTTTCTCCTTAAATTTCGTACCGTATCATGTTGCCAAAAAAAATGAGCGGTTGGACAACAGTCGCGAGGCGTCGTAACAGGGATTCCGTATCAATCAGTCAAACTTGACAACCGTGCCTAGCGAAGCCTGAGGCGCGTATGTAACACACTTTTTTTACCCCCTCAAGACCGATATTAGGGGTGTTCGATATGATAGATTCGATCGCAAATAGACCGCGGGTTTTATGTATTTTGTAACGTACACGCGTATGTATAACACAAAGTCAGGAAACGTTTCACAACGCACCTACTTTATTTTTAACTTAATGCGATGTTTAATCAAGAAAATTAACTGCTGTATAAATGCTATGTTTTAAAACACGTCCATAAGTATCTGGATTTGCATAAACATTTTCTATCAAAACGTGAAGTACATATATATTTTTACTTTTCTGTTTCAGAAACATTTTACAAAAGATACAAAACACTGCTCAATCGACATTAATTGTTTGCGTATACTTACCATCATCGTGAAATTTAATTATTATTAGTTTCACACTTATTCCTATTTGTTGCATACATGTTACTATTTACTGCTTTTTCTTTCGTGATCGAGATAGCGCTGTGTGCATTTTGTGAGATACATAATTTAAACTCGCAGTGCGAGTACCCGTATTTGATTCTTGATTTTAGAGATTTTCAAAGACTCAAAGAAACACTACAACTTCTTTTTAAAACCCAATTTTAAGTACTATATTTAAAAAGAAAAAAGTAATGCTAAAAAAAGATGATACGTTACATGACTTATGCATACATACATACATATATGTGGCGAACTTGTAGAACTATACGTAACAATTATCTATTACCTATTATCAATGATACGATAAAAGAAAAAAACGTTATGTTTATCGATTAAATCAAACAGCGCTTACGTTGTAATAAGGTATAATAACAAATTATATACCTACATTCATTGACAGAATAATAACTTATTAATTACTAATTTCACTTGTGCCGCTAAATCCATTGTGAAATCTGTATTTCGAGAAAAGCACGTGATAATTTTAAATTTTTCGAGCTTCTGTTGTGCACTTATTGAAATTTTGAGACGGGAAATTTTTAATCATTTAATTGGAGAATCGATCGTATTGCAGATTCTATGCATTCTGCTTGTGCATGTAGCGCGCCATGAATGTAGCCGGGAATGTTGCTACTACGAACCAAACAACCTTAGTGATGCTTTAAATAAAAAAATTACAGTGATTTATTTCTAATTATTTGTTAAATCGATAGTGTTTAAAACTTATAATCTAGCAGTGTAATTTATATAATAATCACATTCCAATCTACGATGTAATATTGTTTGTTAAAAAAACTGTTCAAATGTTGTGAAAACACTTAGGTGATTATGCATTTACATAAGTGCATCTAATTAACATAAGTGTTTTCGTTTTTAAATTGAAACTAATAAAAAATGACTTTCTCTTTTCCAGTGTTCATGTAACTAAACAATAAAGTATTCATGACTTCAGCAGAACATTTTATCAGTTTAATTACAGTAGCAAGTGCTAAGAAGTTAGCTACTGCACTTGTATTATGTTTTATACTGTACCATGGATTAATGCACCTTATCTATGGTAAAACATCTATTTAACCTTTTCCTTTTGATTTATATTTTGTACTGTTGATATTGTATATTTGAGATGCAATTTAATTGTTTCGCATCATTTAATTCTCACAGGTAGCGATTCGTGTAAGTGGTTATTAACAGAAGGAAGATACAAAGGGGATAAAGAATGGCAGCCTTATGGTTGTATGATGCATTATTATACGCAAACGTAAGAGCTTCACTATGTCTGTGCATGTAGTATTAATACAAAGACTGGTACATATTTTTAAATAAAACTTATTGTAACAGAGACAGTCGAAGGTGTTTGAGGTATCTAGCTTTCATGGACCACCGTAATCATTTTGTGTTCATTGGAGATGCCAGGATCAGACAGTTGTATAAATCTTTTATATCACAATTTATAGTGGATGGAAAAGCATCTGATTTAACAGACTTACCGCCAAACTCTGATTTGAGTTTCAATGATGCCCAACTTAGGCTTAATGTACAATTCTTATGGAGGCCCCGATTGGATAATTCCATGATAGGGGATCTCCGAGGTTGGATGGTAGTTGTTTTTACTTTTTGTATAGTTATTTACTCATTGGGTGTACGTATTAATTAAGTGTGTTGGTTTTGTTTTAGAAAACTGAATCTCCTAGTTTAATTATTGCAGGCAACGCGGTAATGACAATTCTTGCAAATAATAATAGTGACACTCAACTGTATTCTGAATATAGCATGGGATTAGTAAGACTTGTGCAGCCTGTAGATTTTTTGGCTAAAAAGAATACACGCTTCTTATGGGTTTTACAAGATCCTGTATTAAAAGAAAGATTACCAGCTGAGCTAGCAGGCATAGATAGCAAGCAAATTAATTTGTGTAATAAAGCAGCGTTAAAGGTAATCCTTATTTATGGTATATTCCAACAACTGTTCTAGAAGGGAGCAAATTATTTATACATTCACTACATACAGATACTATCCCATAGTGATGCACTTTTATGGGAAAGTAGTAAACTTGTTGGTACAGGAGTATTGGAACAAAGTCCAGATGGTTACTTGGCTAGTCCTCTGTCCTTAAGACACAAAGTTCAAATACTATTGAACACTTATTGCAATGATCATATGAACTTTGATGATGGCAGTTGTTGCAGTTATGCAGAACCTGCAACTACGTTACAACTATTAAGTTTGTCTGGTCTGGCTTTATGGTAATACTTTATATGTTGACAAGTTAAACAAGATTATTAAACCAGAAGTAACCAGTAAACTATTGCAGTATAATAATTGGTGGTGGAATGTGGTTATACAGAAAGTTCTGTCAGTATAGAACTGAAGTATCCTATTTACGGGTGACTACTACTGAAGTAGAAAATACCGAGGAAGCAAATGCTTCTGAAGTTGTACAGATTGAACCACCCGAAATACAAGATTTTTATACTTTGATGACGTCATTGGCTCTTTTATCCGTCATTCTAGCTTATTTTTACTTATGTGATAGGTAAGTTCTCAAATTGGAATTATTTCTTAAACAGTAACATCGTATACTTCTGTTTCATTTAGGACCAATTTTTTCATGAAGGAAAATAAATACTATAGTGAATTTAGTTTTTGGTTACCACTTGGATATATACTGGCTCTTGGATTATTTTTCACTGAAGATAGGGAAAGAGGACCAAGAACTTTAAACCGAGAACAAACCGATGAATGGAGAGGATTAATGCAAGCTGTAGTTTTAATATACCATGTTACCGGAGCTAAAAACGTTCTACCTATCTACATGTACTTAAGATTAATAAATTCTGCGTATTTATTTCTTTCTGGATATGGACATTTCTGTTACTTCTGGCAAACAGGTGATGTCTCTCTAATAAGATTCGCTAGGGTAAGTTAACACAAATTCTACTAAATATCGTCAAAATCTTAGAAGTTAATAACGTATGTGGTTATTGTATTCCAGGTAATGTTCAGACTGAATTTTCTAACAGTCTCTTTGTGTCTGTGTATGAATAGACCATACCAGTTTTATCATTTTGTTCCCTTGGTTTCATTTTGGTTTTTAGTCATCTATTTTTTGGCATGGTTACCACCAAGAATATATTCTGGTAGCTTAACTGAATATGGCCCAAGAGCTTTACTCTATCTTGCTTTGAAACTATTAGGTCTTATATCGATGATTACTATACTGTATGTTTCAGAGGTACTAGTCTATAAATTACTTCATATATAACATTCAAGTTATAATTAGAACCTGAAAATGTCAGGTACCGGATGGTCGGGAATTTTATTTGAGATCGGGACGGGTTCTCGAATGTGCTTAGGAATCTCAAATGTTTTCGAGAACCCGTCTCGATCCCCCGAATAAAATTCTCGACCCGACATTTTCGACCTCTAGTTCTAACAAAGTTACTAATATTCGGTAATGTAACAGGTGTTCTTTGAAAAAGTTTTTGTAACAAGACCTTGGAAAGCATTATTTGTAACAACCGATGACGATATACGTGAATGGTGGTCACGTTGGAGAGTGGACAGATACAGTGTGGCATGGGGTGTAACTTTTGGAGCAGGTCTTGTTGCTTTGCAAAGGATAGATCACATTCCAGGAACTGCATTATCTTCTGTATTGGCATTAATTTCTCTAACTGCTTACACTACTTTCACAATACTGTGTCATTCAGTCTCGGAGTGTGAAGAAATTCATTCATATGTGGCATTTATACCGGTAATAATCTACAAATGAAAAACAATTTCAGAATACTATACTTAATTACATTTCTATTACAGATTGTAGGATATATAGCACTTAGAAACGCATCACTAGCATTACGTGGTAAACATTCAGCTCTCTTAGCTGGGTTAGGAAGAATCAGTTTAGAAACTCTAGTCGCACAAGGCCACATCTGGCTAGCAGCAGATTCGCATGGTGTGTTAGTGTTATTGCCACGATTTCCAGTATTAAATTTATTAGTCACATCATTTATCTTTATATGTGCAAGTCATGAAGTGAGTACTAACTTTTCTTTAATACATAATGTAAATTTTTATAATGTATTGTTGCCTGATTTTTTTTTATCAGATACATCGATTAACCCAGATTCTGGCACCATATGCAGTACCAAATGATTGGAGACTGGTCGCGCGTAACTTGTTATTATTTATTGCAATCCTTGTACCAATAGGTATCCACGATGGAATGTTTTGAATGCAACATTTTTTATAAAAATTTTTTGCATAATATATGTAAATACTATATACAATGAAGCACATAATTTTTGTAATATTCTTTCACAAGTTTCATAAAGCAAAACTCTAACAAAAGACCTATCTATTAAATTACTTTTTCCATTATAAACTTTTATAATAAGGAAAATGAACAAATTTGAAAGAAGGGATATCGCTTAATATCTCCATAAATGTTCGAATATCTTTTATTTACAATTTACAATTGTCAAATAAATCTTTTATGTAAAATTTGTTTGTTATAGTTGTATATTTTGCCCTAATATAGTTATTTCATTAATAACCACTTTAATTATTTTTCATTATCGTGTTTTACTTGACTAGTATAAACATCATATCCAAGGGATATAGTGTTATCGTAAAGAACTCTATATCTAGTTGGTAAGAAATAAAAATTAAAAATCTGTGCTGGTGGCCAGATAACCCATTCCGCTATATACAATATATGAGCTTTCCTACTAATCTCATTTTTTAGTTCAGACCAACTGCTTTTTTCTAAAATAGCCAATGTTAAAAAAAACATTGTTATACAAAGTGGAGAGCAGATCAACTGATCGATAACAACTTTCTTTAAAACAGTACTAATGGTACGTCCCGGTAATTTAGCATCTAAATATTTATACCAAAAGTGGCATACTATACCGATTGACATACCAGATGCAGCCATATTTTTGGTTCTATCTATACTAAATTTATTCCATTCACCCTACAATAAGAAAAAACAACCATAGAACTCCTAACATATATTAATAGTTTAAAAAATATGTATTTCATTGAAAAATCAAAGTACAATCATTTTTTTACCATACCTTTAGTATTTCATAGTGCTGCTCTAACATGTCTCCCACTGCAGAGAGGGAGATGGATATTGCCACATTTGTGTAAAGTAAACATTTAGGAGAAAATAATTGTTTTCGGATGATATGTACCCTGCTAAGAGCCGTACTTACAGTTTTACTGATAATCATAATCTATAAAAGATTTTATAGGTTATAGTTATAATCATAACCTATCAAATTTTAATACAAGGAACAAATCGTACGTTTAAATCACATATGAACTCAAAAACTTACGCGTAAAATTAAAAATATTAGTAATAATAAATATTATCTAAATGTTGCTGAGTATTTCTTATTACACATTACTGCACAAAGTGTAGCACATAAAGGCAACTTCGTAAAAAATAACATTAATCTCCGTAATAAGATAACTTTAATGCGGAAATATCTGTTGTACTTGAATCTACACTATTTTTAAATATGAAAACTTAAGCCAATTTATTCGTGATTCTATAACGTGAAACATTTTAAGATCTAAAGTATTGTCACGTGCATGATTATACTTTGCATATATTGTACTCATCGTGCAACGTTAACTATATTAAACTACGTACATTTTCAAATTAATGTACGTAAAAGACATGGTCTAGATATTTTCATTCATAAAAAGTTATTTTTCTTTATAAATGTATCCACAAATTCAATTATAAATCAGCTGACTGGCGCCAAAGAAATCAGAGGGATGTTAGTCATATTCAAAAGTTTTGACAAATTAGTTTTGTCATTTAAAAGATGTATCTTCAATTATATTCTTTAATCGATATTTTTCGATATTCTATTTGTAGAATATCACACAATCGTAACAATTATTATTTCAGAAAACCCATTTTTGCTATTTCACTGTATATGAAGAGGAGACTATATTGTGCAGTTCACATGAGAGTTTGAATGCTTCAGTTGTGTAGGTTATGTAGAATTTTAAAAGCATAATTTTGCAAAAACTGATACTAAAATAGAATTCTATTTTGTCAAATTATTATACGCTTTGAATTTGAGTCTGCACTGAGATACTTCGGTACACAACAATCGTTAACTAAAAAATATATTATTCAAACGAACAAATGATGCGCATAGATTTATTCTTTTTCATTATAAATAGAAAGAAACGTGTCTAAGTAAAATTATACATAACAATTTAAAGCTATATATTGAAACATATATCAGCGATTTATGTCGTCCAATAGCGTTCTGTTTGAGCACTTTACAGAAATTCGTGATTGGTCAACGATTGTTATAGCTTCTGACCGTAAATGAATTTGTTATCGTGAATTTCAGTTCGCGTGTAATACGTATATTTCTTCAATCTGAAGTGTAAATGATCTGCACTACATTGACAACCAATAACACGATAGCATCTACTATAATACGTTAATCATTTGATGAATTTAAATTACGCGCGCTTCTTGCTGACACTGCAGCAGCAGTTGTTCTTTTTCGTTTGGCGCCTAAACTGATCAAAAAGGCGGGCTTCGGGCGGGCGTTATCAGCTGGTGAAATCAGTGGGCATTATCTCAGGGTACAGGAGTCCGTAAACAGAGTGTTGGAAATTTTCAAAATTCTAACGGACGTTTTCCGCACGTATATATTCGTATATAAAAAACATGTCTCAGCCGTCAGTAACGGCGTATTTTAATACGCGCAAGCGACAAGCAACGGACGATATGCGGAACAAGTCCAAGGTATTGCTTCTTGAACGAGATCAAGCGAGGTTGGTGAGTAGCCAGGATCGGAATTCACAAAATAAAGCTATTTCCGAGTCGTCCGGGACACTGACTCCAATCAAGGAAGAGAAAATGGGAATGAGTCCGAAAGTGATTCTCGTATCAGAAAAAGAAATAGTAAATAATCGCACTAGGAAACCGAATTCTGCAGTTCGTAACATACAATTCGATTCTCCCAAAGCAAATGCACAAAAAATACCAAAAAGCACTCCTCGACCTAGAGTCCTACGCACTAGAAAGCTATCTGACCTAGAAGGTCAGCCAGATATTCGAGAGAGTTTCCAGAAGGTGTCTGAAGAGCTCGATGCGAACAGGGTAATGTTTGAGAAAAAAGGAGCTCTTAGTCCAAAGAAGAAACCTCCAGGAACACCAAAGAAGAATAAACCTGCTGCCGAGAATCTATGTACGAATGATCAGTCTGTAATTAATTGTACTACTCCAAAAAAGAGTTTAAATATGAACAAGCTGGCAACACAGGAATTATCTATGACCGATATAAAGAACAAAATTAACAAATCATCCAGGCTTGCAGAACTGAAAGCTTCTATTGCAAGGTTTAAGAATTGCGAACAAAAATTGGAGAAATTACAAAAACAGAATGAAATCAAGAAACCACAAATACAGAAATTTGAGAAAATTCAGCTTGAAATACCAGTCAGGTAAAATATTTATGATGAGAATAAAATAGTTTCTTATGGTTCATCATTATTTTAATTGTTTCTTTTTGTACTTTACAGCCCACAGAAAACGTACAAATCACCTAGCAAAGTAGCATTAAGCCCATTGAAGAAGAGAGAAGTGCTAGCTTCTAGTCCGCAAAAACGAATTTTGTTTGAACCTAAAGAATCGACTCCCAGTCCAGTTAAGGGTAGTCCAACAAAAGCACCAGCTTATCAACAGCATCTGTCTTTAGCCGAAAGTGGTACACCCACTTTACCATTGCCTTATCATTATAGATTCTTGGCAGAAGTATTTAGATGTGTGGATACGGTACATATCTACCTAAACAAAAAAATATTACATGATCGGTCCTTATTTTACACAAATAATGTATTTTATTCTATAGGTATCTGCAATGCTCTTCAATCGCAAAGAAACAATCACTTTCAAGAAGTTGAAGCCTGCAGTTCAGGAATTATTGCGTAAAAACTTCACATTAGAGCATGTGGCACAAATTAAAACATTGTACCCAGACGCATACGATTATCAACAGGAGAAATATCGTACATTTGGTTCTGCATCCAAACATGATAAATATGAGCTTATTTTCATACCTAATGTAGAAAAGACGAATGGAAGAGATACACCAGACGCGGATAATGTTCTGAAATCCGCTTCTCAAGCTAGCATGGGGCCAAAAGTATTGCTGGATAGACGACGAAAGTTCTATAATGTTTTGCTTGGTAATGACAAGGCGAAATAAATGTTAAAGTTTTATTTTAATCACGTTTTTGCAACAGTTATGAACTGTTTACTTTGTAACTGTAGATAAGGTGAAGGACGAGCACGAGAAATTCTTGCTCAGTTTGGAGACACCGATGCGTGTACCAAAGGAAAAGATCGTACGTTGGCATCCTGAGTTCAGTGTCGAAAGTTGCAAACCAATTGAACAATCTGAATTGCCTCAGCCACCAAATGTAGAAAGAATAAGAAGTGCAAAGGATGTTCTCGGTAAAATTGGCATTATTAGCTTACCACTAATTATTAACTAATTATCAGTTATTAAATCATTTTAATAACGTTTTAGATAAAGCGAAATCACTGTTCAACTGCGGTACGCGTATGGAAAAAGCGTTACAACGATTAACTGAAGCAGAGATGACATCAAAGCCATCTCCAGAAGGAGATGAGACGAATAGTTCAACTCAAACTGAAGATGGTATGCGGAAAGTTAATATTTCCATTGTAGACACACCGCCTGCTACACCTACGACACAAAACAGTTTCATTAGTACAGCATTTAAAGGCATACCGAAGGCTCTTTTAGAGAAGGTATAAGTTTGATATAACAAATTATTTCTGGTAAAGTTTGTTTAAACATAGTAACTAATGTTTCTCTTTTTCGTTTGTGTTTTGTATGTTAGGTGCGAGCAAAACAAGCAGCCAAAGCATTGGAAGTGATGACTCGTACACCAAACGCTGATAAAGAAGCTACCATGTATTCCAGACTTCCGGAATTGAGCAAAATCTTACGTAACATTTTTGTGGCCGAGAAGAAAGGTGTTCTGACTATGGAATTCGTAATTGGAAAACTGGAGAATTCCTTCAAAGCAAAATTAACCCCCAATGAATTGGAAGAACATATACGTTTATTATGTAAATTACTACCTATATGGACTAGTATACACAACGTGAGAACAGTAGATTACTTAAAATTGCAAAAAGATGTTGATCTTGGGAAAGTGATCAAGAGACTAGAAATTTTGGCGAATAATAAAGTAACATCTAAATGATATTAATGCTATAAAATAATTTTCACTTAATTCTTCAATTTATGATTTACATGAGAATTATTACTAATCATGATTACAATTTTTCCCAAGTCCTTCATTGCACTTATTATAATGAATTTTATTTGACGCAGTAGTTCAATTTTGATTTAAGGGGATAAATGTAGATTCAATTTCACTTATATGCACAACACGATATTTCTTCCTATGCATCTCATAACTATAAGTACAATTATCACGTAGTACTACTAAGAAATATATTGCAACGTATATAAAAGTACACAAGAATTTATATCTAATTTACAATTAACACCACTTTAAGTAATGTCTAAACAAATATATACTTATTTCACCGCATTATAATTGTTCTAATTCAACGTTAAAACTTTGTTAGGAACTGGTTCCTGTTTCAAGTATTACAAATTTGAAATCTATTCATTCTTTGTCAATAAAAAATGACTGAAAAAGTATCAATACTTTTATATTATTTTTTATAGCCAATCAATGATAATTAATATAAATCTATTATTACAAACGAATATTTAATAGTAATTTCTCTCTTCAATTAATGGTAAAAGAGATTGCTACTTTATCATCACTCTTCTTCTTGTTTCCTAACCTCGAAAATTTTCTAACCTCTCTCGACTGTTTGTTGTACGCAATTAAAAAATAGTTCAGTAAAGTGTAAATCATGTTTATAACGAGTGTATTATGTAAAAAAGTTAAAAGCAAGTAAGTATACGTCAATTCGTTAATGAAATAATTGTAAATGTAAGTAGTAAGTTAGTTTACATTGAATAAAAATGTTTTGATCCACCATTTATTTATTGCCGAACTCAAAATGTGAATCAAAGAAAAAATAAATAAAAAAAGCTTAAATTAAGCTTTTAATTAACTTTTTACATGTTAATATATATTTGTTATTAAGTACTCAGTGCATGTGTGTAATAGGTGTGTATATATTTATTTACTTTTTTATTTTTTATCAGATACCTTTTAGTGTTGTTAGAAAGTGTAGCAAGTGGACACAAGTATGTGGTACGGAGAGCAAGACTAGATGACAAACTGGAAGAAACACGTTTTGATCCGTATGGTAAGTTGCTAATACATTATGAATTTCACCTATTAAATGTATTTGCCATTATATAATGGGAAAAACAAGAATTCTATAGTTAAAATTTTATGATTAATATCTTAGATTTTGGGTTTTTAGAACTCTAAGTTGTACACTATTGATTGATCAATTTTATCTAACATATATACCAGTAGTTTACTAACAAATTTTTTCTTTTCAGTGAATGCTACAGTGTTGTACAGGGAAATGAAAAAAATTAAAAGTATATAAATTCCAATTTATTGTATGTACGCTCTATTATACTGGATACTTACTCATAAATAAAAGTATGTGATAATAAGTGAAGTATTAGTAGCAAGTAAAATATTATTGATTCCTACATTTACTGTTACATTCCTTTTACTGTTACTATTTTATGTTGTTTTTCATTGAAATAAGCAAAATTCTTGAGTTAATACGATTAAAAAAAAGAGCCAACAGCACGCGGTGTTCCCAGGCGGTCACCCATCCAAGTACTGACCACGCTCAACGCTGTTTAACTTCGATGATCGGACGAGAATCGGTTTACTGCAACGTGATATGGCCGTTGGCTAGAATAGCTTAAACTTTTAGTAAGAACATTTTGCAATTCATCAAATTCTTCCTTCTGAAACACTAAAAAATCTCGAGGCCCTACTTGGTTGTTTATCCAAAATCTGTCAGTGTCACTAAACTGGAATTTACTGAACTAAAATCTTTCCACTAGCTCGAATGTATCCTCTATATATAATAGAAAAATATGAAATTTACCTTGTTTTCTATTCCTATAATATAGAAAAATATGAAATCTACCTTGTTTTTATGTTTCATACGATGCAATTTAATTGTAGTTCCATTGCCGTTACAATTAGGTCATGTATTACCCTAGTCACAGCGATCACCCGAGTATCACACAGCATAATGCTAATGCCTTTGAGTTACAGCGTGTTGCAATCAAATGTTAATTGAAGATCACGGGTTCAAACTTCAAAAATTGTACGCACAATTACATATACATACCTAAAAGAAAAGAAAAGAAAGGAATAGGCCCGCGTATCCACGTAATCGAGACAATAGAGCCGGTTGTACCGGGGAAAAACAATGCGATGCCATCGTAAATGGTTTTGAATAGAGCCCACGGATATCAAGCGTCTTACCCGTGGCTGTATGTATCGAAAGGAACGGGAGAAACGGAGAAAGAGAAACTCGCAGGACCGTCGAAATCGAGATTGGGGTAAGTTCCCTTTGATCTTTAACAAGGAACGCAAAGTTGTATTATTTCCACCTGGATTTCAAACGGTTTGAAATCCACGAGGCGTGAAACGCGTCCCTGTTCACCGTCTCTTTCCCTCTTCCGCCAGCAACCCCTTCCAAGTGCTCGCTTTCGTCCCGCTCCTTCACGTTCCTCGCTCCTTTTCGGGGGTGCTGCAGGAACTCCGGGCGTCGTTTACTGATGTTGCCAATTCAATTTCTCCCTGTGGACCATTGTCGGTGGCCAGAAAGGGGATCGCGAGCGATGGAAGGGGTTCCCCTCTCCTCCCAAGTGCGAATCGTTTCTATCTTTCGCGATTGTGCGTGTGACAGCCTCTGACATCCACGCTTCTCGCGTTTCTTTCTCTCAAGGAAAACTTTTTCCTCGCCTTTGTCCGTCGCAGAACGGTCCCGTGACCTTCGCTCTTTAATTCGAGTGGCTCCGAATTTAATTGGTACTGTTCTGTTTGCTTGAAATGGAAAACTTGGCGCTGAACTCCGCAAAAATCCTAAAAAATTGTGAAATGTTAGGCTGAACGGAATTTCATAAAGCTACACTTTATTTCACTTTTTGAGAAGCTCTAATCACTGGTCGTGTAACTGAACAGGGGATGATTGAATCCTTCCTTAAATCAGTCTCGATATTTTTCAGTGAATTCATATTTATGAATAACTAACAGAACAACTCCACATTATGAAAAATAAATCCAGCTTCGAAACAAAATAAAGAATCATAAAGAGTGTAAGTCAGTTGACTTTTTTTCGATGATCCTGGCACGTTAACATTACCGTATTTTTGGATTCCACGTACACGGTCAGCAGGCAATTAAAGTGCCCCGCATCAACCATCCCCGAGGGTTGAAAAAGGGCATCAGAGCCGGCGAGAAGTGGAGAGGGGATGCAAAATTAATTCTGCGCGGGCTGAGACGGTAAATCGCGAAACAAACGGGCCTTCGAGCGGAGAGAGAGAGAGAGAGAGAGAGAGAGAGAGAGAGAGAGAGAGAGAGAGAGAGAGAGAGAGAGAGAGAGAGAGAGAGAGAGAGAGAGAGAGAGAGAGAGTGAGAGCAGGGTTGTTTTTCGCGGCACAATGCGTTTCGAAGCGGCGTGCAACAGCGAAATTGTTAAAACGTCCGTTGTTTATGGTCGACTCGGTTGAGCCGACCGGCAAAGGAGGAAACAGTACGCAACGAAAGAGCGAGTCGGAGTGATGGGGAGGAGCCGTGCAGTTGAAAGAAGGAACGAGGAGAAAAGCAAAACAGAAACGAAAAGGAGGAGACGAGGGATGAAGAGGGAAAAGAGAGAGAGAGAGAGAGAGAGAGAGAGAAACTCGTCTGGGCCTTGGCGCGTTTCAGTTGCCTCGCGTTCGAGGGCGTTTTTCGCCCGTGAGTTGTTCTTTGCTTATTACAGTGTGTGCACTGGGCTCGAGCTCGCTAAAGTGGTTTGCTGCTAATTAACTGCGTTATTTTTACAACTCTCTCGCTCCCATCCACCTCCCACGTTACCTAGCGCCTTCCCTCTCTCCGTTCCCTGACTGTTCTCTCACATTTGCAATGGGGTTCAATAATTCTGCGGCCGCAACGCCCTCTCTCGCTTCCTCGTTGGCTTCCACCACCCTCTCACCGTGTTTGTTATATTCGCGTTTTATGCGTACGAAACCACTATTTTTGCCGCATGCACCTGGAAACAGCCGTAGCCTCAAGTTCAACGCTCGTGAATCCCTCTTTCACTTTAATAGAAATGATCGATTTTTCAGCATTCTAAAAAAAAAAAAAAAATTAATGAAATAAATTGCCAGAAACTTTGCGGAACTTTTTATTACACTTTTATCATGTTACTCGAATTTTTTCAGTTTCACTTACTTAAAAATACAGCTTGCACCGCTCGTGGGCTAACACGTTCAGCGAAATTGCTGAATGTTGCCATGATGTCTCCCGTTGATCCTACATATAGTAATTGTTCGTCCTACAATCAAAAAAGAAAAGTTATTTTTGTTTGCTTGTTTCGTTGAAAAAGTTCTCAAAACTTTTGATATTAAAATGTGTTTCATGATCTGTGTCTACGCTATTTCGAAGTTCAAAGTTTAGCAAAATAAAATCCAACGGGCGGAAGAGATTTATTGTTTATTATTTCATGTTCCCCAAGCGAATACCAAGTAAAAATGTTCCCCCAGGTTCTCCTTTTTTGAAAATAGCTCTCGTCCCGCGCTTTTTTTCCTCGTACTCACCGTGCCGTCTATACACACTTGTACGGGTTTAATTTTGCGAGCATATATTCTCTGTGTATTTTTTAAGAGCACGTTCGTGGAAGAAATTAACGAGGCAAAAATATCAGAAGGTTTTTTAAACCGGCCGTTTGAAATGATTTTCAAGCCCGCAGCTACTCGACCGTTATTTCGTAATATGTTATCGGAGAGCGAGTATTAACTATACACGAGCTAGAGGTGGAGGGTAGTATACAGAGCGTTTCGAAGCTGTTTGCAAAAGCCTGAAAAAGGCCGAATCTGCGTGAAAAGAAAATTGGTAAAAATTGTACAGCGATATTTCTTCGTGCGGGTTATTTATGCTTGCGACAATCAGTATAGAGACAACTCTTACGCAAGCTGCGTCAAACAATATTAAAGAAAGTTGTAATCTTTCATTTCTATCAACTTTATGTGTAGTACTTGTGTGTACTTGTGTAGAAAACTAAAAATTTCTGAATCGACAGAATTTGCTTTTTAGTACACCAGTCTGGGAACTTTTTGAGCATATCGTGTACAGGGGCGCGCTCTTTGTAAGGTTCGTTCGGATAGTGGAGGTTCTGTGGTTTAACGTCATGTTCAGGATACAGTTATTGGTCGCGGTCGCCGACGTAGGTGGTGGGAAGATCACGATTGGTCGTTGTATAGGTATCTATCTCTCTGGTGGTAGTCGTCGGTAGTCACCCTTCTTTTCTCCGCCACGAAAAGGCTCTTGAAATAAATTGAAAATGGCTGGTATCGCCCCGCTCTCGGATAAGTGATACCTACATCACCTACACACACACACCGGCCGCCACAGAATTCCACGGGTATTCTTTCGCGTATTCGAAACGCGCAATTCTCAATCACGGACCCCCTCTCACCCCCTCGGGTTCCCTACCCCCGACAATCCCGATCGCTTCGAATCCACGTGAATGGCCGGATCAATTAAAACGATGTTAAAACGTTATATCAATCGCGTATACCCGCCGATTCGACGGAGGAAAATTAAAATCGGAATAAAAAGGGCGCAGCTTCTCGACGGTAATCGAAACCGCGCGGAGAATTAACGAATTCAATTCACCGGGCTCGGTTGACGCTGTGTATATACATGTACGCGTGTATGTGCGCAAATATATACACACGACTGTGCTTCATTTTTCTGCTTTTCTCGTTTTGCCGATGCCGATTCGGGGGACGGGGCTCGGGCGGCGGGCAATGGCGGTAAACAATGTGAATATGAATGGTGGAAATAAAGTTTGAGTAAAAGTTCCAGTTCGGAAATTTGTATGAAATAAAATATATGAGAGCCGGAGATGTACAGGCAGCTCCAGCGAACGGGTTCCAACTATAAAATATACTTCTGGTGTTTTAATTTTCTGACAGCCGAATAAATTATATCGCACCCTCTCTCGGCCGGAAATATGTTTCCCAGGAATATTTTATTAATCGTATCTACGAACAGGAAAGCAAAGCAATTGTAACTATCCGCTGGTGATCAAATAATTGAAAGAAATCCATTTTCGCAAGTGTGCATTCTTCTTACAATATTCGTAGATTGCATTTTTGCAAACAAGTTGAAATGAAGAATTATTTGTGGACTTGTTAAAATTATTAAAGGAAGTACATTCTCATTTTGTTTAAAGATATTCTGCCAACTGTTATGATAAGACTTAATTTTTCAGGTACCGTTTTATCGAGTAAACTGCTTCGATTTTGCGGAGTTTCTGATAATTCAGAGAAAAACTGTCTGTCCCTGACAAAATTAAACGAGATTCGGACCACTCTCGGCGACGGAGGTACCCAATGTTCATACCGAGATTAAAAGAAACAAGACTGTCACCAACAGTTTCGGCGTTCGGGCTTCTCTGCATACATCTACATTACAAAAACGAGGAGGATTAAGGGGCGAGTGGAGGGGAGAGAAGATAGAATCCTCGAGCGCGAACGATTCTGTCGAACGGAAATGCAATTCGCGGCGGTAGTCAAGTCTCAGCTCGAGTCGACAGATAGATAGAGTCAAGATTCAATTAGCTCTAGCTGTCAGCTGCATGATACTCGTCGATTCAATACACCTTTCCTGTTCGTGTAGCTCTGCACATGTTTCGCCGGGGTGCGCGGTCGCGCGCGCGCGCTTCGCGTTTTCCCGCACCAACACGTGTCCCCGTTTTGCTCGTGTACGCGTACGTTCAATCCCTGCGACGGTGTTGGTGTGCTGTATATATTAAACGCACGCACACGCGACACGTGTGCGCGGCTGTGCATACCGAAAATTAGCCGAGCAGAGCAACCCCGTGAATTTTGGAAATGATTTTGCGCGCGGAGCGCGAGAGTGTGCATAAATTTTCGACGAGCTCGATTTCACCGAATAATGAGTCCGACCATCTGTCTGTAATGGAACCATCGACGATATTCAAATATTCCCGTGTCGAATGGCAAAAAGAAAATGTTTTCGGACATGTAAGCTCTGTTGTCACGTGTCGAACGGCCGGCCGACGTGATATCATTTTATCATTTATTCATGGGACCAAGCCATTGGCATCTGTACAATACAAATATACGTATATCGGTAATGTCAGCTTGGTATACACGATTTTAGTTCAGCAGGTCAAAAAATGATCCGGCTGTTGCGTGACGGACGTAAATTGCTTTGCGCGAGCGATCTCGATTAGTCGAATGCAGTTTTTATACAGTTACCTGATTCTTTATAAGCCCCTGGTTCTCGTTCGATGAATATTCCACTTTTGATTTAACTATTGCCGCAGAATGTACTATTAAAAATTCCTTAACCACGGATGATAGAGTTACAATTCGATAAGAATAATGTCGTAATACGAATAATTCGTTGATCTATACAACAAATATTTCTGTAATGCACTGCAAGCTGGAAACGACGTCGAAAGAATTAGTATTTTATTAAGTCCACCTTGCTCGCACAAATTTTCGAGCTACGGTGAATGGTGAAATGATGGAACATTCTGTTGCATCTTCGGCCTCCGAGCGTTTCTGTTCCTTTCTAATTAATATTTCATCGAGAGCCCCCATTGATCCGGCGCGCAATTGAATGCCTCGAAGCACGGAAATCTTCCATTCAATTTGCGCTGAAAAGAAATTTCCGTTTCCTACAAAGGATATCATCCTCCGGGTCGGTGTGCGCTATCTAATAACATTTTGTATCCTGTCGGTATTCCTGAATGGAGGAACTGGAGAAGAAAAAACGAAGATTTTCGCAGCTTCTGTGTTGCGCAACGGAAAACACGAAAACATAGCGAAAATCCCTTTCGTAATTGTACTGAAGTTTAAATTATATTACTAGGGTAATTGCTCTAGTAATCTATATCTTAAATATTGGAATTATCTAAATGTTTTATAATTTTCGGATATGAAAGTAACCCCACTGTGATTTCTCAGTGATCCTTTAAATGTACAAAAGTTTGTTGGTAGTGTGACGTGCCCTGTATGGATCATTGACGAAATTCGATTCAGTGGCGCAGGACTGCTGGATCACAGAATCAGCCGGCAATAAGCGGAAAATTAAAACAGGCTGCCGATGACGATCAGTGTCCCGGTGGAACGTTTATATCCGGTGTCATGTCGGTCACACATCCCCCGGGATCGCGGCCGCATCCCCCATTCTTCGCGGCGGCTAGGAACGCGGGGTCGGAGAATCTTTTACAGGGTTACCAAACACGTTTAAATGCGGTTTCCTTCGGGGTGGATATGCACACACGCGCGTTCCACACACCGCAGGGGGAGGTGGCAGGTTTTCCCCCGTGTGCTCGTCCGTGTGTCGAGGGCCGATTGGTTCAGGCCGGTACATCTACCCCGAAGGAAGGGAGGCAAAACCGACGCGAACGGGAACGAATCGGAGAGAGGGGTGCAGCGAGAGAGGGAGAGCGAGAGAGAAAGACGGAGAGAATAAGACGGCAGAGGGGAAAGAGCGAGCGAAAGAGAGAGAAAGAGAGAGAGAGAGAACTAGAGCGAGGGGGGAGGGAGGGGGAAGGGAGATAGGAAGCAACGGTGGAAGGGAATCCAATATAACTGCACACACGTTTATAGGGTCGATGGGAATATATTGGAGCGGATATTGAAATACTTGTTGGTAGTTTGAGTCGAAGGCGAGAGATGCCTTTCTCGATGCCATCTTGATTGCGCAATCGAGGCATCGGTCCACGAGTACAGAATTTGACGATAAAGATGGTACGGATTATAGAATCCTGGACGGGGAACCTCTACACCCTTTGGACCCCCCTGCTCTCTAGCCTCTCGTCCTCATCTCCCCTCCCCCGCGTTTATTCGCTCGAGATCGCACCTAGCGCCACCCTGCCTCCCACTGTTTACGAGGAGGTCGCATTGTTCCGGTGAACGATGGTCGAGGCGAGCTGGAGTTTTGATAGTTTGTCGGCGGCGCGGCGATTCCGTTCAAAGGGTTCGAACGCGGACAGACCCTTCAGAAATCAGGATGGATTGTCAGTTTGCTTCTGACCCGATCGACGTTTACACGATGTTACGGATGTTGCAATAATCTCTTGACCATTTACACTTCTTGATATTTTCAAAACATCATCATACAAGATCTAGGCCTCTGTAATCAATTTTTTAATATTCGACCACGTTTTAACCCCCTCTTTACACATCCAACATTTTATATGAAAGCTAGCGGAATGAGCAATTATACTGAGAAACCACTGTTCGAGATTGCACTCATCAATTTTTGTTATAACTAGACTGCGGATTTTCGTTCGATTCGATTTATACTTGAAGAACGACAGTGGCATTTGCTCCCGTGCATTAACATTGGTGAAGACGCGTTTTTCGAGACTGAGTTGAACTCTGCCCAACTCGAATTGAACTTTACAGTACATTCGAGCGAACACGACGCGATCTATGGGTACCAGTGTCCCGTGGCCGCAATTCCGAGCCGGAAAAGTCACCGAACCGTGCGGGAAGATCCACGGATAAGAAGAGGGTCTTCGTTTGATCGCGCGGTCCGCTTGAAACGAGGTGAAAAACCAACCCCGAGACCGTATCGCCTCGTTTGTCCGAGAGATCGGCTCCGAACAATTATACTCGGAACAAGAAAAACCCCTTTTTTTTCGACGCAGCGCGATGCGCCGCGATGAACGCACCGCGACGATATTAGTATAATAATCGGGGGTCCGGGTTGTGTGTAGATTACACGAGACAATGGAGAGCCTGAAAAGAGACAGAACGGGGAATAGAAACGGAGGAAAGAAGCGGGGGTTGCCCTGATTTCCATGTGTGTGCCCAGGTGGTCGAGCACCGTAAATTATTTCATATCTGTTGACCCGCCGCGCTCGTCTTTCTGATCTTCTGCTCCAAATGATCAATTAATCCGGAAAGAGTTTACTAGATGGTTATCCGGGGACCATTGTAGGACCGTTCTACCCTTTTGTCGGTTTTGCACGACGCGTATCGTCGCCGCGATGGGTCCCCGCCGATCGTCGTACGAGTCTCTCACAGTCAGTTTTTAACGAGCCTCGATGCGTACACTGATCCCTTTTGTGATTTGCGACCCGCCGCTGCGATGGCGGCTCCCGAGCGCATCGGTGACCTAAACTCTAGACAATTCTTCGCTCTTTCTTATTTTAATTTCCGCTATCGCCTGTACGCATCGCCCGTATGCGTCTCGAAAACCGGTACACTCTCGTTTCACTGGTTTTGGAAAGAAGTGGTGGGCATTCTGGAAATTTTCATGTTCCAATAATGAAAAACACATTATTACCTAAAGAAAACTATGAAAACGTGTTGGCCAGCCGACTGTGAGTTAATTTTCTTTGGACAAAAGGATCGTCTCGTCGCTCGGTTTTCGATATTTCCGGGTTACAATGGATCTCGTTGTGCTCCGCACCCCGGATAAAACAATGTACACATCGAACGGTTACCACGTACTAAAAATCGGCGCATTAGTGCGCACGGGCGTAGGTGGAAGCGGGGAATGCTTTTTAACCGTCGCCGGTTGTCATCCCGTGTCCTTTCAAACAATAACGAGAGAGGACAATGACTAGTTTGAGGTTCGCGGACAAAGCGGGTGTAGGCATGCTCAAATGGCACTTATAATGGCACTTATGAAAAGGAGTCCGTGAGCCTAAACGTGCCTACCTGTATCCCCCGCAGATACACCACCGGTAATCGTGGGTACGATTGCAAAACCCTTTCACCGATCGGACTCATTGTGCGGCCCGATCCAGTACAACGCGTCCATTCTCGCTCGATAACCACGTACGGATCGCGCAAAGCCACGCTTCGGGCACTTCTTCCACTTCCGATTATCCGTTACCATTTATTTTTCTCTGGCCCGACCAATGTTTGTATAGACCATGCTCGATCCCGATCCCACGAGAAGCGTTCTCCCATTGTACCAAGCTTCGAGGATTTGTTACGAGTATTCTTTCCGTCGGGAGGATCCATGATGACCATTTTTTTTTTTTGCCCACGAGGATAACCACGATCCTCTTAACGGCGACTTAACGAGCCGATCGATACTTGGATCCCCGTAGGCTCGTTTGCCGAACAGATTTTAACTGGAGCCCCAAATTTCGAGCACAAATCAGACTGTTTAACGCCGCGCGCCTTGCAATTTACCTGAAGACAGTAAAATTAATTTTATACACTTTGCTGTTTAATACTAGGTTTATGGGCTCTGTCTAATATTTCTAATTTACACCATTTTATGGTTCTCTCAAGATAAAGGCCATGTCGAACGCATACTTTAGATAGCAGTAGAACCAAACCGGAGGAAATATCTGTCGAATAGGGGAATCAATTAGGCTACAATAGGAGAAAAGCTTAGCACACCGCTTAGCGACCTAATTCCCGAAAAGCACAACCTTTCTCACGTATCTTTCGTTGCTGATCGACGAGAACCCAATACGATCGACCTCCATACCCGACATCGAGTAACTGCTACAGCTTGCGGAAGAATGAAGAGGGGGTGGAAAAGGAAGACGAGGCCAACACAGAGAGATGTTCGGCCCCCTAATTAACCCAATTCGAGGATCCGTGTGTTCGTGAAGTGAATCTTTGTTACGTCCCCGATGGTAGCAAAGACAGACGGGCGCACGCGCGTCCAGCTTGATCGAGGGTGAACACGGGTCTGAATAAAACCTTTTTACATGGCCACGAAAAATAAAGGACGTTTAGGAGTAACAGAGGTGGGCGGGGGGAGAGTAGAGACAGAAAGAAAAAGAGAGAAAGATTGAGGGAACGGGGGCAGAGAGGGTGCCGCGAGAGGAAAGGAAGAAAAATCTCGGATTTCCTCGTTCGGATCGCCCTTGTCTTTCGCCCTCTCGAGTTTCCTGGATCGTTCTCACCACGCCCAGCAATTTGCCTTGTGCTACAACTTTGCGATCGATTATTCCTCGATTACGGTGTAACGAGATATCCATACCACGCGCACCGGTGGCCCCCATTGTTCGGAGGCTGGAAACCGGCGTAGTCCGTTCTTACGTTAATGCCCACGGCCCACGGGTACACGGGGACCTGTCGTGAAACAATTATACCCGGGGGCCTAGCCACGCATTCATTTCGAATTACACAATGTGTCGCCGCTGCGGCCATTGTCGAACCGCCGCTCCTGATTGACAGAGAAAGGATACGGCGAATCGAGAGGGCACAATGCCCGCCCGGGGAATCCCGGCACTAAGGAGGCTTTCGGGGGAAGCCTTCCCAAAATCAGTTTCGCGTCAAGACGTAATTTAGATCTCGGATCTTGTAAACGGAGAGATTTCGTGGCCCGCTCGAGTGGTTTACCCTATTTCAAGTGGTTCGCCGTGCCGCGCCATGGTCTTTAATCCCCGATCTCAATTCGATCCAGCTTGATCGTACTTTCCTCCTGAACGAAGATCTACTTATCTTGTAATCAGGAGTAATATAGACTTCGTAGCGTTTCAACACGTTCGCTACCAACATTTTTGCGCTGTCTATCTTTTTTATCAACACTAAACGTACCGAGCTATAAATGTAACAGGTACATGTTGCCTCATAAAAATGACTAATGACTCTACTAAAGATATTTATTGAATCATTGCCCATGAAAGCGTTTTTATAATTTCAAAAATTGTCAAATAGAAAACCTAGAACCGGTCACTTGAACGGTGGTGGTACGTTTAGTGTTAAAATGCTCTATTAAGTGCAACGTATCTATTTTATGAACTATTACTACCAAGATTCACTTTAAGTAGTATAGTTCACTATACTACTTTCGCCAACGGCCATATCACGTTGCAGTAAACCGATTCTCGTCCGATCATCGAAGTTAAACAGCGTTGAGCGTGGTCAGTACTTGGATGGGTGACCGCCTGGGAACACCGCGTGCTGTTGGCACTCTTTTTTTTTTTATTTGCAACATTCGCGTAGAAAACTGATCAGTTCAGCAGATATTTTAATATAAATATTGCTGAGAAAATCCCACTCTATTACTAATGATAATTTTCTATACCAATACTACAGCCGCGACAAAAACGTTTAATCATTAAGGAACATATATACGTATAGGCACACAATAAACTTTTTCCAGAACGACAAAGAAGTTATAGCTACTGTAACTGAAAAATAAAACAAAGTGTACGGGGTTAGCAATATAATACTTTAGCTGGAAGAGGTGTAGTATTCTTTCAGGACTACAAACTGCGTCGCACAGGGCGTTCGGGAACAGATAATTCCACTGAAATATTGTTATTTGGATTAGAAATGCGAACGTCGGCCGGATCGAACAAATGCATAAAGCTACAAACGGCCGGTGCCAAGTCGGCTCGCGCGCCGCACTAAATAAAGGAAGAGACACAGGTTGGGACGGCACGGTGCTAATTGAACTATCAATCTTCATTAGAAAACGGCTTAATTACAGTACAAGCTCTCCGGGTAGAACTCGTCCGCCGTGACCATCTTTCCTTCGTCTCCTTTTCTTCCGGCGTGCCCCGGAAAGTTTAATAATTCCGAAACCTTGGCGAAGATATAAATCACAGAGGGTCCTCTCCTCCCAGGTTGGCGTCCTCCTTTCCCCCGTCTTTCTCGCTGCGCCGCGGCCATAATTCGAAAAACTTTCGAGGGAACAAAAGTGAGGACTTTTGTTCCAAGTTTTAGTTCACCCCCGCCGTGCCCCCTCCGGGGCGCTGTGTTTGCGGAGCGACGCCCCGACAGTGTTTTGTTCGCTTTGTCTCTCTTCCTGTTAGGTATATAATGCCGTAACTGCCCGGACCATCTTCGGCGTTCCTCCTTCGCGTCCAACCACGAAACGAGAGAGCCTCCGAGAGAGTTTCCGTCCTTCTCTCTCTCTCGCTCTCTTTTTCCCTCATCCCTTCCTCCCGGTTCCCTCTCCCGGCCAGCAGACCTTCTTCTCTCTTCCTCCCAGAGGCCGAGGAGACACGGCAAAGTACGCGAAGTATATACGCAAAATTGTCGGAGGGTCTCGCCGGAGTTTTTGCGGGAGCGAGAAGGACGGAGAAGAGCCGAGCACCGCCTACGCCACATAGAACCCACTGAACAAGTTCATTCCGATTCTTCTTTATACCCTTTCAACGGGGCCACTAAATCTTTCCTTATGTAATTCGTTAACCCCCTCGACGATTAATCGTCCTGCCAACCGAAGTTATTCCTACCGATGACACGTTAATCGACTATTTTCAAGCCTGTTTACACTAAACCTACCCGGCAGCAAAAGCTAAGCAAAATTTCGATTGAAAAATAAATCTGGAACCGGGGGTTCAGAGAGATGGTAGTGTCTGGAACTCCTTAAATTATTATTATTTTTTTTTTATTTAAGCTCTTTGTACTTATATTCCAGTTGCAATACAGACTTTAATAGATTTCTGTCGAGATCATCAGCTCCAAACCTTATTTTGAAATTGAACCGCCATTGAACCCCCACTGTTCCAAGGCTCGAAGGATCAAAATAAAAATTTAAAATATCCGAGAACTTTACAGCTTGACGCCTGTTCGTACACGTTGGTTGCCCACAGGAGTCAGACTGGTTATTATAAGGTTAATGGAATCGGCATCGAGATGATCTTGTCTCGTCGCAGACGCGAGAGAACGGTACGACCTAATTAATTTATTCGCTCGGCGCGAACGCATCGTATTGATTGATGCACGCGACGATATCGCGACGGCCTAAACCAGCTAGGGATAATTTTCACTTGGGAACAGGCGGCCACTCAGACGCGACAGGATCGTTTTCAACCGACCAGCTAGCTCGGGAAAGGGAAAGAGAGCTGAAGAGGGAGAGAGAGAGAGAGAGAGAGGGAGAGAGGGCGGACATTTTTCGTTTTTTCGGCGGGACGAAGCGACGGCACAAGGAAGAAGAACGGGAGAGACGTGGTAGAGTACGATGACAGCGGAAAGACACGTCCGCCATAGAGAGAATGTCGATCTCGTGTTTTGCGAACGGCGGGAAGACACGCGGAATGGACGTTTGTCGATATCGTTTTCACCGAACGACACGTACGTATAAGTTACGATGATGTGAGGGCAGGGATCCATTAGACTATGCAATTGTCCACGTATTGCATTGTCAGCCACCATGGAGATTTCTATTCAGAAATCGCGGAAGTCCCCGGGCACGCATTGACGAGAGATATAGGGGATGATCGAGGACCGCTCTTGTTGCGAGAAGGAAGGAGATACGACAGAATGAGAGAGAGAGAGAGAGACCGGGAGAGAGACGGACATCGGTGATCGACAAGGATACTGGTTACCTCGTATTTCTCGTTTTGTATTCCTAAACGACAGTGCGGCTAATGGGTTTCATCGACGGCCGGTATAATCTTCTTATCATGGTCGAAACTGCACGCGCAGCTTTTTCGAAAACCACCTCGACCTGTCAGCCGGATTATTTTCTGACAATTTTCTGAAACTTCTTACCGTGCATTTCTAGCAGTGCACATTTTTTTTTTTTAATGCCTAGTTAGTCGTTATTGTAACAGTTATGGCGCGAGACACTGTAAGAAACTATCTTTTCTGTTTTTTCAAAAAATTCTTAATCTACTAATCCTGCTGTAGTTTTTGTTCGAGCTGTTCATTTAAAATGCACTTTTTTAAAAAATAAAATATGAATTGGTCGAATAAGACTTGTACAAGAGCTAAACGAAGTAAAAGAGGTATCACATTTTTAACAGAAAACATTTTTGGGAAGAGGTCCATATTTCCTGGTGAAAATACCAACCCCTTCGTAACTGAAATAAGTAAGACAGAAAAAATGCAGCAGATTTTAATTAATTAAGTTTGCGGAGAACATTTTTGAGAGGAACGCGAATATTTCGTGCAAAGCGATCTCTACAACCTAGAAAAAGTTGCAAAACGCTGGCAAGCCGGAGCGTTTCCGGTAGCGATGGTCAGTGCTCCCGTACGGCGGGTCGTGAAACACTTCGATTATCCATTAACAAGCAATTAAACCGCTGGTAACGAGGCACAATTCAGGCTCGAGTCGAGTTATCCCAGGAAGAGATTAAAAGCTGCCACTTGTGAGTCCGGGCGAAACCACCCTTTTGCGTTGTTTCTCGGTCTCCCTGCAGCGCGACCCTTCTCCTCGCGGATATCGCCGTCTCCGTTCCGAACCCCCGACGTTCCTGACCACAATACGGAGTGGGAAGCCTCTTTTCTATGGATCACGCACAATAGATATAGTATATCAAACAAATTCGACCCCGCGAAATTATTGGCCACGGTAATCCCCCCCCGTTGCCGACCGCCGACGATAGTTCTCCCATCTTTGGCACTACCTAACGGCACGTGACCCGCACCGGGACACGAGGGACGAGAACCATGCTGAAATCTCAACCGTGAAACGAGGAGACGCAACATTATGCGCCCTCACCCCTATCCTTCCTGATATACTTTCGACTTTGCCCTTTCTTTCTGGTTCTTGGCACTCATCTGCAGACTTCACGGGCACGCGGTGGATTCGACGGTTATCGGTAAATCTTCGTGCGAAATAAAAATTATTTGCGTCCATTGCAACAAGAGGAAGCCAAACGTAGAAGTTTTCGTCCCTCCAATTATGATTTTAACAGGGTTGAATCGGAATATAGCTGTGTTCAGCTGTTTTGATGCAGTGACTTGTGAAAAAACGTTGTTCCGCAGCTTTCATTTCTTCGTAATCATTTTCACTTAATTAAGCATTGCTAGCGGTTCTTTGAGATTTGCTCTGTCGGCTTCCGACATTCTCGGAATCGACATTCTGTCTTCGGGTAACGAGCATTTTCTCCGGCCGCGAGCAGAGATCAATATTTTCAACAATTATTCGGGAAGACGCGCAGAGACGTGCCAAGGGAATAACGGCGAACATTGATATTCCGTGATTTGATCGGATGATAACCGAGCGTCGGGGTTGAAGCGCATCCTGATTTATGGCAAAGTACATAACAAAGATTTCGATGGCAAATCCAGAGGCGACACGTCCTTCATTCTGACAGGATTGAAAGCCGTAAAAATCCTTGTCGGACGAAAGGGTAGCCCGATCTAGGTACGCATGCGTTTGACAGAGTAGATATATTTCGATCATGGATTTTCGATAGGCCGCAAGGATTAGGGGGGTGGGAGGGGGTGTCCGCCCCCGTCCAACCCCCACGAGCCCCCTCGCCGATTCGTTGCGGCCGCCGCGTGTTTGTTCGAAACAATACTCGGCTTAACTGACTGGCGGACGTTTTGGTTTCCCCGCGCGATTCGATGAATACAGAGTGACGATGTGGAGAGCGTACACGGTATTACCATAATAATCTCGGCTAACGAGTATTGTCCGGTTAATTGAAAAGTCATGGCTCCCCGCCCACACGCCCTTTGTTCCGAAACCGAACACCACCTTTCGGCGAATTCGAAAGAATTCCCTGAACAAACTTCCACACGTTCGCAAAAATCATACTTCAACCCCTTGCGTTACGTATTTTTTTATTTTTTACAACTACTATGATCAGAATTTCTTTGTCGTTTATAAATTCGAACGAGAAAATTTCCATTGTTTGTAATAGATCAGATCCAGGACATGCAGTAACCCCCGACAACGAAACACAGCTCGAGGAACGAGCTCTTAACCGCAACGAAGACGTTAAAGACACTTAAAAAAAAAGAAGAGGGGGTGGATATCGCGAACGGCGTTCTGCGAGGAATAGTAATATTAACATAAGACGACGATAAAGAACAAGCGAGCAAGGGCGAAAGAAAAGACTATATATAATTGAACGACGCGAAGCAAGAGGGTGGCGTTGTCATTTTTTTTCTCCTTCGGCGTGGCCGGAGCACGATATGGGTGGGTTCGTTTCCGGCGTGCACCAACCCCGTCCCTCCGATGCACCACCAACGAGATAGCTACGTGAAAATATAACGCGTATACAGGGTGATTCAGAAACGTTTCCGAAAAAAGACCAGATATTTCGAAAGACTATCTTACTCGAAGTAGCGACCACAATTTATTTCTCATTGCTAGACTGCGGATTTTAGCAAACATAAGTTGGTGTCATTTGAAGCAGTAGAGACATTCAAAGATTTTAAGAACGTTAATATATCATTTTCTACCTAAAAGATTGTTAAAGAAGAGAATAAAGGTCTACACGGAAGGTTCTATTATTATGGAAGGTCCGTGTAAAATAAGAATCCAAAACAAACACAAAATATATGAAAAAAAATTGTCGTTAAGTGTAGAGAAAAGATATTCTTCTGCTTTGTCTCAACTTCTTGAAAACATGTACAAGGAAAGTTGTCTAATTTTAATGAAGCACGACTGAAGTTGTGTGAGATATCCAGAACTCTCGCGACACAGGTTTTCAGGGTTTCGGGGAATAATCTTCCGGGTAATCCAAAGTTTTTTCCCCTACGTTCTGAATCACCCTGTATAAGAGAACCTTAGGTACCCGTGTCACCCATTCAGGCATTACGATGCCATTTCTGTGGCTATTATTATCCGGACTCAGATCTTAAATGCGTCTGCCGGATATTGCCTCTTTGGCCGTGCCGATAAAAATTTCCATGCAAATTATCGCGAGTTACGCCCACGACCTCTCTCGGTTCCCCGCTCGTCCTCCCGCCCTACTGTCTTCTTTTGCCACCCACCGCTTTATAATTTCATTCTAATTCCTGTCCGCGAGAATTCACGGCGGATTCCATAACGAACGTAGTTCTGCTCGCGGTGCCTAATGCTTCCGTCACCGATAATGCATGCGATCTGCGTCGACACTGCGAAATTATGGAAATGGTCCAACGAAATCCAACGAAAACTGTGAAATTGCGAGTTAGAAGTAGATTGCTTGGAAATGGAATTGGTCCAAACACCTTCTGAAATAATTTACTTCGGTTTAAAGATTTCACGCGTTTAACCCTTCAGGTCTTTACTGGGAATTATCTAAATTTTTTAAACACAGAAATTTTGTTGGTGTCATGATCCTCGGTATACCAGTTAGGGGATAAAGCTCAACGATTCTCCCGATTTTCAGTAGTACATAAAATTCTGAAAGTATTTGCGAATTCGACAGATGTTAAGAGTGAAAACAACCAACCCCCCAAAAAATGATACATTTCCCGATTTCTATTTGAAAGACGACGTATCGATAACCTGAATATTAATAAGTAAATCAGTTTTGTTGGCAATGCTTACGGACAACATGGTCGTCGATAGCAATTTTCTCGGTCGACAGAGTGCACGCTCGCGGGGTAAATACGGCGTAAGGATTCTAACACAGAATCACAAAGAGAGAATGGATTAGTGAGCATTCTCGCGGTACATTAAATATTTTTTCCGGCTATCCGCTCATCCATCGCGTTCTGCCGGACGATACAAGCCAATAGACGATCTTTGTTCCGTAGCGATCCAACGTTCTACAGGCAACAAGAGATCGTCGCTGCACAATGAGACCCGCATAAGAGGCATTAGAACCGCGCGTATACACGCGGCTGTTTCCATAGAGAGCCATTGGTTTTCACGAGGGAATAAGTAAACTCGAGATTAACTCCTCTATCCGCTTCGGTTTGCGATGCCACCCCGATCCAGACGGTAATTACAAATCGGTGTCCAATCGTTCCGCTAAATATTTCACGTCGGAACTTTCGCCGGCAATTCTTTAATTTCCAGAATTAATTGTACGATTCTTGAAATCATTTGCGAATCGAACGGAAGTGACGAAAAGACAAAAATTTCAACCTCTCTAACCCGGTATTCGAACTCCGACCATCGAGCGGTGGTCGATTGGACCTCTCCATAGGGCGAAGTTGTCGGACATCTCGAAATATTTAAACTTTAAAGCCGCTTTTTGCCTGTGAGGTAGAAAAGTTTCCTAATTGATACTACACGTTTGCCACTCTCTAATGTATTAACACTGAACCTACTAAAACTGACTGGAATGTTTCACCTTATAAAAAAAAAAAAACAAGGCCACAATTCTTTCTTCCTACAATATGAATAAAGAAATGTATTAAAGTATCCTTATAATAAAAAATGTGAAACCGGCCATTTGACCGAGGGTGATACCTTTAGCTTTTGACGCAAACAACGTTTCCAAAGTCACTATTTTCCGAAAATGAAGCCTTTGACATCGCAGCGTCGAAGGTCCCTTGTCCAGTGGTTCGAGACCGGAGCACTCTAACCTGCTCGGAAAACTGGTACGCAGACTATGGCTCGATTCGGCTATCAAGAAAACAAAACACCGTCAAGAAGCCGGCGTTTCCAAGACGGAAAATGGATCCGGGGCTCGCCGGCCGCTCGAGCGTGCCCGGTCTATCTATCAAGCTATCGATGTGTCCGGGAATAAAGGAAAACAGAATGGATCCGAGGTATAGTATCGCGGGCTTTTCGGGCTTGCTTGATGGACTGGAAGCCCACGGAAACGCTTGAAAACTGCCGTCTTAAACCCCGACCGCGGGGAAAGGCCGCAAGAGCACGTACTCGTGTACGCTCGGTGGGCACGTACACACGGCGTATTTTACTGTGACCGAGTATCCAGCTCCGTGGCTGGCTTCTCGGGGATCCTGCTGAGCCTTTTCTTTTTATTGCCCTTCCCCCGCTATAGAACAGTATTTAAGAGAGACTTTCGCGGATATATAGAAAGCCACCGAATGAAAGGAAAAAAAAAACGACGAGGGAAATTGAGAAACCTCGGGGATCGAGGAACGGCGCGCAGGTAAACCGATATACTGTAGAATATGTCCGTTCACGGATTAATTCGGAGCCAGGAGCACGGACAATGGATTGGCGTAGTTGTAGTAAAAGCGAATATGTTAATAATTATCGCTTTTTAACGTACGGGTTGAATCAGATCGAAAAAAAAATTCGAACTCGCGTGGAGGACTCCGGTAATCTGAATTATGAAAATTTCAGGGGGCTTTTTACACTGAAGATACAAGTCAAAGACCTTCTATTAGGTCGTCCCATAAGTTAAAAATAAAATATGTAATCACTAGACAGCGGATCTTTATGCATTTATGGCTTCTGGAAATGTTCATAAATGCTATAATATAAAATTCGAGAGAATTTAACACGATTTTTATTTGCTTTGGATCTACAAAGGCTGTCCCCATTAAAAATAGGATTTTATTTCATTCCACTTTCTTAAAATGTTTCTATAAAAATTGGAAATTGCATAAACATCCGATGTCTAGTAATCACCTTTTCATTCCTCAATCTCTTCTGACCTTTTTGGCAAAGACATCATATCGTCACTATAAAATTTCATTAAAATACTTTTCAATGGTGAATAGTATAAACATATCCACGGCACGAACTCTTATGGGACGACCTAATAGATGTGAGAAGCTACGTCTGAATTCTGGAATAGCTTGAATATCATCTACATTGCATTTTCTATTAACTTTTCAGGGAAGCATCGTGCTTATTGAGAGAGAAGGAGACTGTAATAATTATCGATACCTCGGTGGCGAACCGACAAAAGTCGCCATTGAAACGTTAATCGCGGTTGAATAACGGGCGATTAGCATCCCCGCGGCGCGTCGAGGAACAAGGAACCGTACCATTAAAAGGCGGACGGGGCTATTACCGTCGCGCTATCAATTGACCGTTCCACAAAACAACTCTCTTTAACCTTCGCTCTTTCAGATGGTCCCCTCTCGCCGCGCGGTTCACAAAAAGAGTAGAAAGAGAGACAGAGAGACAGAGAGAGAGAGGGAGAGAGAGAGAGAGAGAGAGAGAGTGAAATCGCGTGCGCGCGCGCGCGTTCTTTTACGCAGAAATGGGGTGTAGCGGGGCCCAAGCCGCCCAAGTAAAATGCACACGCGCTTCCACGTCCCGTCCAACCGCGGCCTCTCCCATTCATTCGCGTTATGTAGTGTACCAGTGCCATGTAAGTATAATAAATAAGAACGCTCGAGGACCCATTGTCCCGATTGTTTTCGATGGCCTCGTCGAAAACGACGAGGCATGTCGGCGGGGTGCCCGCCACGGGGCACTCACACACGCTCGCCCCCTTCACACATGCTCGCGCTCCATTTTCTTTCTGGTTTTTTCCTCCCTCCGATGTACTCCTTTTTTACCCTTACCTCTAATCGCGGTTATGGTAATGCGACTTCGACGCGCCTCCGGTAACAGTTCACCGAAAGTTATGCTTAATGAGCTGATATTAACCCCTCGTTTCATAATAACCGGTTAAACGTTAATTTATCGTGTCCAATAATTTGACAACGCGTAATCAATTTTTAAATATACGTCAGAGTCGGTACGATGTCCCTGAAGGGTAAATGAGCACAAAAAGGTTTAATGCGAACGGTGAAAAATTGGCGAGCAGAGTTGTTGTGCGTGGAAAAGTATCGTCGGTGGTGGAGTGGTCAGCAAATGATACGGAATGTCGAAATGTTTGAAAAACACCGCGACAACGGGGCAACAGTAATCATGGCGGGCTGGTGTGGAGACCGTCATGGAGCATCGAAAATCCCGGCGGCGGCGGCGGTCCACTCGAATGACGGGTCCGCCGGTTGCTTTTATTACCGCAATAAAACGTCATTTTTCGCGTGTTTCGAAAAAGAATCGGCGTCGGTACGGTGGATGGAAAAGCGGGCGGGAAATTGAAGCCGATATGAGGCGCCGATACGCGCCGGTTCCGAAATGAACGCTGGGAAAATATATATTTCTCTGGTCGCGGCGGGCCCGGCCACTCGTGGCCACGCTAGCCTGTTGTAATGGATGAGACCCGGCCGCGATATGTATATTGCCAAAGTACTTATGGCAGCACGTTTATGGCGTACAGCTGTACAAGCCTGGCAGCGACCGACATGAAATCCCCGTCGAGCACCCTTCATCCACGTCACGTCCGCCACTGATTAACATTAACTTCGTGGAAAAAATTGTACCAAATGGCAGCGACCGACGCGCTCTCTCGCTACCGGCAGTCACTGTTCCGTCCAACAACGATTCGATGACGATCACCCTTTTTTCATACCTATTATGTATACCGCACCATGTATAGCCATCTTCGCCGGCTGCGGCAAAATGATTCGCCATAGTGTTATTGTAAGACTAATTTTTCACAATCTTTATGCTTTTTCGAGACTTTTAACACTTATTATTTTTAACTTTCGTTCTTTTCTATTTCTATTTTGATGACAGCTGACTGTCGCGAGACACGCGTTTCTTAATGCGTTTGCTATGGTCAGTTACGCTGTAATGAAATATCACTGGATGAGCAGGTTAACAAATTTTGGAACAACATTAGGTTAGAATAACAAGGTTTTTACTGTTTCAAAGGGAGACCTTGATAGAAAACGATTTTTTAATTTTCTTTTTCAAGTTTCTTAAACAAACTGCGTTATTTCATTTCATGAAAAGTACCCAACGTCCGTTGGAAAGTCTTTCGAAGTACATATACTCGGTGTCTTGAATATAAAAAGTCAAGGCTGCTGTCAAGGATTCCCTGCTGTTTTTCGACAACACGTGTTGGGCTTACAAAAAATTGCGGGTGAAAGTGTTCCCAGATGTTTCAAGGGCTCGAGTAAGAAAACCTTTCCTCGAGTTGTGCAAATTGACCGTGTCGATGCTTCCTTTATGACTGAGCCGTAGGTTCTGGCAATTGTCAAGTTTATGGCCCCTACTTAGGGCTCACAGTATGAGGTACGATGATGGGCAAAGGAAAATTGTATTGTTCTAATGGAAGCGTCTTCATAATTAAAAAAATTGTCAAGCATGGAGCATCAACCAAGTAGAATCATTTTACAAGGTTCCGAAAAGAGAGCCTGACAAAAGAAATTATTTGTCAGTAAAACTTTAGAGTAGATAATATTTCATTCAGTTCTGAATTTGTTGATTTCAGCCAACGGCCATATCACGTTGCAGTAAACCGATTCTCGTCCGATCATCGAAGTTAAACAGCGTTGAGCGTGGTCAGTACTTGGATGGGTGACCGCCTGGGAACACCGCGTGCTGTTGGCTCTCTTTTTTTTTTATAAAAAATTTAACAACAATGTTGTAAATGATATTTTCTCCCGCCACCTCGCCAAAAATTCGGTACAGAATATTTTCGAAGAAAAAAAGAGAGAGGAAAATGAATGACGAACACGTTTGGGGGCAGTGTAACTCCGCTCTAATATCATGTCGACGCCGAGACACGTAGTGCTCGGTGATCCATTGTCCTTTTTACGGGGCCACGTGATCTCGAATCCCGCTCTCGGAATAGTTTCGCGGTGACAATGAGCATACCTCTACCTCCTTCTACCCAACCAGCTTTCTTCACGTGGGGCAAAGATATTGAATACCGTTTCACATGCCCGCCACGTAGCCAGATCGCAAGGATCACGATCGTCCCGCAACACGCCGCCATCTTTCTCCAAAGGAGGAAGCATCAGCGGTGACCTTAACGCTCTCGCAACCGTTTTTCAGGGCAACGTTCCATCCCTCCTTTCCGTCCCTCCGCCAGTTTCTCATCGACGACCCTCTCTCTATTATTCGACGATATTAAAATTGTCTTCTATAATCGAGCCTCGGTTCAGCCGCGGCTGGAATAATTTCCGGGACGGTCTGTTTCACAACGCCGACGGCACCTCCTTCGACCTAGTATTCAGGGGGTGACGTTTTCGCAACCTAATTTGAACCCTTTTGACGTCCAATTCGTTCAGAAATTTCGAATATTGACCCGCAGCAACTAAAATTCATCAGCTACTAAAATTTTCACAGCGAATCCTACGAGAAATAATTGTCTTCTAAAAAAGGAAAAATGTTCCTTTCGCTCATTTTGGTTTCTCTTAGTTTGAGTGTGAATAAAAATAGTATTCTATAAAGTGCAAGAGATTAATCATTTTGAAAATAGGCTTCTTGTCCACAACTTCGTTGATTTTAATTTTCTTTTGCACTATATCCTAATTAATATTTTAATAATTTCGAGAAATCAGTTAGCTCAAACAGGCTTCGTCTTCAGAAAGAAAATTGTCGATCCCCAGAGCCCAATCAGCGCCAAACAAAAGGGCCCCCGGTCCGCGTTTAATAGACACCAGACTCTAATCACTGTACAGCGATCAATCTCGCATACTCATGGACGTCCCATGTATATTAATCCGGGATTACTTTCGAACGTGCGACTAATTTCATTTTTCGTCTCCCCTTCTCGCGATCTCGCCGTCACGGCGTGACCCCTCGGCTCGTTGTCAATTGCAGGTCGACACCTTTGGACCCGTCGCGTCGCGTCGCGTGCGCCTAATCGCTTTAGAATTAACTGCGCCCCTTCGGAGCTTTTGTGGGGAGCTTCGGTATCGGCGCGAACCTCACGATCTCTGCGTACGGGACCGCCGCTCTCTTCTTCTTTTTCCATTCGTCGTAACTGTTCCGACTCACCCCCCAAAACACCGTGTTTTAAATCTTCTCGTTCGAATGCGTTTTCACGACCGGTCGAAATCTCGAACGATTTCGCCGGCACGCTCCTGGGGACAACTCTTTTCGCTCGGTACCCTTTGATGTTTCGCGAAACAGTCCCTTTGTGTTTGATGCGCGGTGGTGGGAGTGTAAACAGAAACACGCGCACCTTTATACTCGTATCAGATACCGTACTTGTACCAGACGAGGACTAATCAATTTTTGGCATTACAGATACCGACCACTGACCCCTTTAACCTTCACAATAATCCACGGTTAAGTTTCACTATACATACGAGGGGGCCAGCAGTGAAATTCTCGCGAATTATTCTCTTTCCTGATCTACCGAGACAAAGTTCTGCCGAGCTCGAGACGCCACACGAAAATTAAAAAACTATGAAACTTTGGGAATATTACGCTCCTCAAATTTATTTTAAGGACTGAAATCGACCCTTGAAAATTCGGCTTTTATGTTCGATTCTACTACACTCCTGGACAAAAAGATAGCACAAGTGTGCTATCATTCAGTTCTCAAGGATAAATCAAGAATTCTCTGAATTCTACAAATGGTACATAAACATCGTGTCACGGTAGTATATTATATAGCGACAAACTGGAACTACTCTGTCCGTACTTGTATTTATCAACAAAAGTCGTGTAGCAGAGGTCGGCGAAATGATAGCACACTTGACTTTCTATTCGGATTTCTCACGTTTTTACGTTTCGAGTCATATAAACATAGCGTTGTGTAGGCACTCTGTCTTGGCAGAATTTCCAATCATCATTGAACAAAATGGGACGCGGCAAGAAATTAAGGGTAATTATTTACATTAGAAGCTTCCCCTTGCTTGTAATTAAACTACAAATAATACTTAGCTAACTATTATAGCTTCTCATGTTAAAAATTATAATTTATAATATTAACTACTTGAGGAACTTACTTTCATTGTAAGGAAATATTTGATTTTATCTATCTGGTTATCAAAATAAAAATATTTGATTTAAAGTAGTATCTTATTTGAACCACATTAAATTATACTATATACCCCAAATCATACATATACCTACATTATAAAATACTAATGTAAAGTGTACTTACTTCTGAATCTTCTGTACCTCCGTCGGATCCACAGCACACAATTCTTGACTCACGAGGGTAGGTCCGAATAATTGAACAACAATCACTAAACAACACACACAACACATTTTATAAAATCGTGACAACGAACGAGAAGATGTCACTCCGACCACGAATAAAATAATACTGCGATTTTACCCGCCCCCCTCCCACGGACGTGTGATACGAAAACAGGGAATTCCGGGAAATAGGGTCGGCGCTCCGCCATAATTTTTTTTACCTTGGTTTTGTATCTAGTGTTTATTGACGCTCAGCGTCTAACCTTCCTATGATAACCTGACCGTACCACCTGCGTGGAAGGGATCATTGTTAAAATCGCAGTATTATTTTGTTCGTGGTCGGAGTAACATCTCGTTCGTTGTCACGAATTTATAAAATGTGTTGTGTGTGTTGTTTAGTGATTGTTGTTCAATTATTCGGACCTATTCTCGTGAGTGCATCAATAATTGTGTGCTGTGTATCCGACGGAGATACAGAAGATTCAGAAGTAAGTACACTTTACATTAGTATTTTATAATGTAGTTTGTAGTACATTAGTATTGTATATTATTAGTCGTGTGTATAATATTGGATGCAAGGTTTTCTTTCATATTTTGCAACTTCAATGTCCCTTTAACACTAGATTCACAGAGCACTAAAACCGAATACTTAACATTATTTGGTAATTATTTACATTAGGGGCTTCCTCACCGATTTTGATGACCTAAGCTAATGCTTCATTTATTAACATGTGCTATCATTTCGCCGACCTCCGCTACGAGATTGTTGTTAATAAATACAAGTACGGACAGCGTAGTTCCAATTTATCGCTATTTAATATATTACCGTAAGATGATATTTACGTACCAATTGTAAAATTTAGAGAATTCTTGATTTACCCTTGAAAACTAAATGATAGCACACTTGTGCTATCTTTTTGTCCAGGAGTGTAAGTTTCTCGAAAAATCGACCAGTGCGGCGTGTCCGTGAGGATCGAGAGTAGTAGGATCGTTACAGGTGCTCCTTTCACGCAGCGGATCGCGCGTCCTGTCCACTTTGTAGATACAGCTCGTCCACGAGATGTCCTCGAGGGGAACGAGGACGTTCGGTAAGAGGAGGTTCGACGAACGGCATTCAAAGGAGAATAGGGTCAACACGGTGTAGAACGATCGCGGCGGACTGTTACGAGCCAGCCAACAGACGAAAGGAGACGCTGTGGGTAAAAGAAGCTGACGGGCCCGGACGGTCCTTGTTATTGTAGCCATAATGGATGGGCAAACAGGGGGGACACGATTGAAACCGTGGCAGGTAGAGCCGTGTGGCCCAACCGAGAACCCACACGACCCCGCGTGTGTACCTGCGTAAAAGCCGTGTCACGAGTCAAACATTACGCAAGAACACGCGGTCTAACTAGCCGGCTTGACCATCGCAGCCATGGTAAAGTGACCGTTTGCGTGGGGCCCTTTGTCGGATCCCGTAAGAGAGCTTAAGCCACCGAGACGTTAAAAAAGTTGTTCACTGTATATACATACAGCAACCCTGCTACCAATACCACGAGATAAATGCGCCCCGTAAACTTGTACGATGCAACGGGAACGAGTCGAATCCGAACTGTAGTTTTGTTGCAGGATTCTGTAAGAGTCGGGAGGGATGTGGTTAACTCGGTGTGGATCAGTTTAGGGGAGCTGGAGCTTCGTAGGCCAAACCAAGAAAGTCAATTCGGTCATTAGGAGCTTGAAACCAACGCGAGAATCTGAAACGAACATTCGAATCGGCACGGAAGACTCCCAAAATAAAATTCAGAGATCCCTCAGACCTGAGGAAATATAGTCAGTGAATTCCTAAAGATCCATACCTGAGACCTGGAAGTTTTAGAGTAGTAGGGGTTTTCATAGTCTTCGAATCCTGAAACGAAACGAATCCTTGGGTGCAACCGAAATTTTCTGTGCCTGGATTGGTTCCTCAGCGGACCTGATTTCAATAAAAAATTCCAGACCAGTTATCAATTTAGCAATTTTGATGAAATTGTTTCGACCAGAGTCGGCCGCCAGTAAATTTCTTGCGAAATTGGTTTTCTGATCGCAGGGAACGCGGAAGGGACAAAAGGGTTGGCCTATAGTTGCAGCGCGGATCGTCGGCGCAAAAGCCCGTGCACATTGAAAAGTTATAAACGAAAGTTCAGCGACGGGTGGCAGGATAGGCCCGTTGTATTTCACTTACAATACGAAACGTATTTGAATGGGAACAGGAACCGGCGAATTCCATTGGTAGGGGATGATCGCGGGGGTAGGCGGCGCGGCTGCCGATGTTCGCGGTGGAAACGGCGCCGTAGCAAAAGGACGGCGAGGTCGGAAGGGGGAGTTGGCCTGGTGGGGGTGGATCATTGAAATGGAAATGCCATTGACGCAAAGTGAAAGTAATTAATGGAATATGCCCGAGCGATAGAATGAATTTGATGGCGGCGCGGCCTTGTCGTACCGAACCGCGGCCGGAACAGTGAAATACGTGCGAACCGAGGGGAACACGGGGGTGGCGAAGTAATAGCCGAGAAAAACGGGGAACGGCTCCGAAGGGGTGAAAAGGTTAAAACGGGAGAATTCGATTGTGCGAAGAATCAAATTACTCCGGCTCGAAATTAAGGGGTTATTCCGATTTCTTTTTTCAGCGATGTTTCCGAATTTTTTTCGCAAGAATTATTCAACTTTTTGCCTTGGGATTTTGCATTTGTATTTTCGGGTATTTGAGGTACACCAGTTATTTTTTTAAAGCAGGAATTATCAAAATTACGGGAGTTATATATTTTTTTGTAAAGTAATGTATTGAAGTTTAGTTTCTAAATGGCCGGTAAAAAGGGGGGCGAATATAATTTGGTAGAATTTGCAATTAATCGTGTTCACAATTATACACACGCGAGAGAAAAGAGCCGGAAAACCAATCCCCGGAAGAAAGTAGTCTGGACCAGAAACAGGGGAGAAACCCGTTAAAAAGTAAGAAGACAGAAAAGAACGCGGAACGGTAACAGGGTGGACGGGGTGTGAAGGGGTCGTCAGAAGTGGAGGAAATTTTAATAGATTTAATTAATATTTCATTTGCATGCTATTTCCCGCCCTCCTCGAGTTCCCCATTCTCTGTAACCGTGCAGAGTCGGACGCAATTCGTGCCAACACACGGACAAAAATGGTTACGGGGGCGTCCGGTAGCTGAGAAACCAACGATGGTATATGTATAATCCCGCGTACACTATTCTCTAGAAGTATTCAGATACTCGGCAGAATCGAGTCAGGCTTAATCATTAATTTCTCTTACCGTTCATTCGTTTATTCACTTCGTTTACCTCACTTGTTTAGTCTACTCTTTTCACATTGATAATCTACATTATCTCTCCATTCACTTTATTTTAATTACTTTATCTCTTGTGTGTTGTTATAGGTGCAATACGAAAGTTCCCAATCTATTATTGACACCTACTATTTCATTTTTTCATTGTCAAAAGTTTAGAATCAATCACTGAAAATGTAAATTGTAACCATTTGTATTAACCCCCTGACTCACGAATTAGGAAATTCAATCCTGTAAGCTTAATAATGAATTTTCACATAAATTCAAAACAGATATGTTTCTTGAACACGGGGGTTAAAAGGGGTTAAAAACATTTAATTTTTATCGTAAGGTATTTCGCAGTCGTTCAAATTAATTTTGTCCTCGAGCTGGTCTCGTCGGAACGATTTATGCAATACGTAAGAGATCCTCGGTCTAATTATAAAGAAGTTAAGCTGCGATTTAGAAGACGGGTATAGTCACGCCCTCGACGCGAAATTCATGCACACGTTCACGGACCAACTATGATACTCAAAGAGCGAGGAGGAGGGAGAGCGAAACAGAGGGAGGAGCAGGAGACAGAGGAATACAGAGAATGCGGGGATTGGCTCTCTCTCTGTATTTCAATTTAGCAGCTCCATTGTTAGATACTAATATTATTCAGTTGGGAATTGTTTCGTGACACCCCACGCGGACTTTGTGTGCCCGTGGCTTCCGTGATCGTGCCTCGGGTTCTATTACTCTGTTTCTCTCCATCCCTCTCCCCGTCCTTCTCCGACCCCTCCCCGCTCTCCCCCCAATCTCCTGAAAACACCCTCTACCCCCTTCGGATCCATAGCGAGGCTCCTCGCCGACGCACCCACTCCCGCTTCATATCCCGAGGAAGATAATAAAGTATTGCCCAATGAAATACCTCGATATACCGGCGGAAATAGAGGCAAAACGGTTCACAAAGGCGCCGACACCCGCGCGTGATCCTCGCGAGAATTCCGGGGACCCGGCGACGCTTTTCGTTTCGACGCGACGACCCGAGGAAAATTTCATTTACTATCTATCAGTCTCTTCCTCCCTCCCCCTTCACTCTCTCTCTCTCTCTCTGTCTCTCGGCCGCAGACAAGCGAATTCGATTTCACAGCACGCCACGTTTATAGCTTTATCTGAATAACAACCCCTAACTTCCCTGCAGAAAGAAAGAACACTACAAAAGTCCGAATTTGATATCATCAACGGCCAGCGGATCTTTATTGAAAACAAAAATTATTTGCACCAGTTGCAGTGCCAAATCTAGTCTAGTTTTAGTCTATAAGACTAACTAGAAACAAGGTAATCATTTTTCAGATTCTAGCGATTAATTTCAATCTATAATCATCCCATCAGAAGTACTAGTGAAATCGTTTCTACAAAAAATGTACCTTCAAAAATGCGTCCAAAGGACCAATAAACAAAGCTGCAAATATTCGCAAGCACCGTGGACTGTGCAATTATCAAAAAGATCCGTCCTCGCCGGTTCGAAGGCCGCAAATAGCGTATCCAGAAGATAAGTGGAATTTCCACGCGAAATTCTACGCGAATCCTCAAATCCTACAGTACAGTTCCAAAATCCACTTTCGAAATTCCTATTTGAACATTTTAATGAACACAGAGATGTCGAGTGGTGAAAAAAAGCCGGTTCGTATACACCTTCGATGGGGGTGGTTCGTCGGAAGGGATGGTGAAAAATCGAATGCCTTTACGGTCAGCGCAGGAACGGGAAAAGGGTGGAAAAAGCAGGAAAAAGGGAAACGGTGTACCTGTCCCCGTTACGAGTGTCCGAACGGTACCAGCGTTTCGTATATTAGTGCTCACTGAAATTTGCACAATCTGTTACGCTTTAATTTCTGTGGATCATCCCCACTCTTCCACTTAGTGTCTCTTTATGGAAAATAAAAATTTTCTTCATCAGTTACAGGGCACTAGAACCGAATAAAAATTTGTTTCTTCCTTTACTGTCACAGCAGAACAAAAGTAATGCGTTTGAAAATTTCAAATGCAATCATTTTTGTCTTACCTGTCCAGATGTAGTACCAGTGGACTCTTGAGAATCCTCCGATTAAAATGAGTCCAAACACGATATAAATCGGATTAGCTTTATGGACCACGGTGAATAACAAAATGAATGAATAAATATAAAAAGTGAGCCAATTTGCGTCATGTTTGGACTCATTTTAATCGGAAGAATCTGAGCAATTCAATGGTACCACATCTGAAAAGGTAAGACAGAAATGACTCAATTTGAAATTTTCTTTCTTTCCTTCTCTAGAATCTTTTTCGATACGTCGAAGAGGTTTCATTCCGGAATATGTATTCTCTTACTTCGTGTGGCTGAATGAATCGTGCGCTCGAGTGAATCCCCGGAAGAGAAACGCTACCCTGTAACACAAAAATTAGGTTCCCGAAACTTTGCAAATTTAAGCGAGCACTGCTGCATTGCTGTATTGGTCCGACGAAGCCGTATCGGTCCTCTTCGGGCAAGGAAACAAACCCTGACCGTCCTGTTTGCCGACGTTCGGCAACACTATACACTCTTCCCCGATCTACGACAGGGTTTAAAGGAGCTCTCCTCTCTCTCTCTCTCTCTCTCTCTCTCTCTCTCTCTCTCTCTCTCTCTCTCTCTTTCTTTCTCTATCACTTTATGGATCGGCTTCCACGCGCACTTGTGCCAGCCGCCGCGGCACGAGCAAATACGTGGGTGCACACGTGTACACGGTCGATACAGGTAGAGGGTGAAGCTCGACGTACCCGGCCGGAGAGGAGAGAACGCCAGAGCAAATATTGATGGAAGTCGAAAAAATTTTAAAAGCCGTACACACGCGCGCATACAACCGCGGCTACACGCACGAAAGCAGCGTACCGCGTTTCGGGTAGCTTTCCCGCGGATCGAGATTGTCAAGTATTCGACAAATATCGATGTTTCCCGTTCATCTTATACCGGGTGATTCGGAACTGGTCGAGCATCGAGTATGTCGCGATTGGCTCTCGCATTCGATGCGATTTTCGAACAGCGTAAACGATACATTTGTTCTTCGCTATTAACGCGATGATCGCCACCGTTGATCATCTGTTTGTTTTCTTAGTGGGACCAGGGTGGTCATCAGCAGGTTGCGACCTACTATTGTACTGTGCATACTATTTTCTAAATCTTTTAGATGGTGGCCTGTGGAACCATTGGAAGTGAGGAATAGGCTGATCATAATGTTCATTTAAATCTTATAAGAGTTTTATTGGTAGATGTCTATTATTTTCAAGAAGTCTTACCGTCAAATTACACGATTGGAGTACTGTGTAAAATAAATGACCGAATACTAATTATTATTAATTACTCACTGTAACAGCGGTAGTCGAAGCGGCCCCGACCTACAGTCTCCCATGACCCTTTCACCCCCGCGGTTCAAGCCGATTCGTTCTCCCCCGTTTCAACAGGATCGGTTTCCAAGTCTCCGGGAAAGGCGAGCCCTTTCCACGAGACCCGGTGACGAGGCTTAAAATTCCATTTCGTCGAGGAGATCCAAAGAGAAAGAGTAAAGAGAGAAAAAGAAAGGCAGAAAAAGAGAGGGAGAGAGAGCGACAGGGTAGAAGCAGGATAGATCGAGCCTGGTTCGGTATAACAGGGGGGTTGTTGCACTCTGACTGCGGATTAAACCTCGCCCCCTACCCCCGGTAGCCTGATCGGGGCGATGAAGAACGGAGGGGAGCCATTATGCTCCATTATGAATGGTAACCAGTAGCCAAAGGAGGAAACTCCGCGGGGTGTCGATATATTGCCACCCCTGGAGCCAGCCAGCCACCGCTCGTAAATAATAAACGGGCCGTGGCATTATAATGCACCGGCGTGCACCACCGGCGGGGGTACAAATTGCCGGGGTCTATAACGCCGGGCGCGTGTTCAGGCATCGACCTATCGGATATACGCCTTGTAGAGGCCAATCGATTATCGGTATTTCATCGATACGTGTACCAGAGGCAGCCTGCCGGTGCACGCCGCGCCCGTAATTATTCGAGTATCGTGTGTGCCGGGAAAAGTGATTTCATTTGGCCAAGTCGAACCCCTCGTCGTACCCACCCCTTTGGAAAATCATTTCTGTACTTTTCTCTTCCTTTTTTCTTTATTTCTTTTTCGACCGCTCAGGGGAAAAGGGAGCCGGCTGATTCGATAATCGAGGAGTTTTCTTAATTTTTCGTTCCGCACACCCCGTGGTCGGTCTCATGAAATAAGTTGGATCAAGTCGCGAGGGAGACTAATAATTCGTCGGGATGGAAATCGAACCCTTTTGGAAAATCATTTCTGCACTTTTCTCTTACTTTTCGCATTTATTTTTCGCAAAATCTTGCTCTGAGAAAAGGAGTCGGCCGATCCAGGAGTTTTCGTAATTTTTCTTGAAATAAGTTGGAGGGAGATTAATAACACGCGGAGATGGAAATTGAACACCCCGTAACAAAAAATCGTTCCTGTAGTTTTCTCTTTGTTTTTAAGGGATTTTGATTTCAATATGACTACAATATTTCCATTCTAGATGCTGTTTTGCAATTTGATTATTTCGAAGCTATTTCAGAGAATTTCATAAGGCATAATTCTACCAAAGAAGACGTTTGATGTAGTTTTTTCTTGTTGAACGCCTGGGCCACGAGGTTCGATTAATTGCCACGCGCGTGCAATTTTTCTATTAGGTCGACCGGAGGAAAACGTGATCACGCGTTCTGTCGTTGGAAACGTTTCGAGGCGACAGGAGAAATTACCAGAAGAAATTAGTGGTAATATCGGATCGGAGGAAAGTGAATTCCGAGAGCCTCACCGAGATCCACTTTCCACCTTGTTGTTCGACTCTAGAAGTATCACGGACTTGCGATTTTTCTCTAAAAATTCCCTACCGATCGGGGAACACAAACAACATTAATCCTTGACAATTATCCAATTCAATTTCTGACATTAAAACTTTTGACTCTTGTGCATGGTGCGAGTCACTACTGCATTTATCTTAATATTGGATTAGAAAGCTTTTTCATCAGAAGTCTACAGTCAAAATCTTAGTTAACTAGGGTTGTGAGTATAATATTTGAAATCTATCAAGAGTTTCAGGGTAGATATATAGGACTCGGATCGATCTGGATCGTTCACAATTAAACACGGATTACATCGACTTCGGATCGAACAGTGGCGCGGTGGGTTCCGAGCGGTAGAAAAAAAGGCGGGCTTACAACGACCGACGATTTCCCGATAATTCGAGTTCGGATCGGTAATCGAGTGGCAGAATCGATTAGCCGCGTCGCCGGGAATCCATTCGCGGGAAATCGACCGCTCGGGGATCCCCGGTGGGCTAGATCGAGCACGAAACCGATCCGATTTCAAAGATTTTCTGGGGGCTTGATCCCGTCCCCTGCAGTTTTCTGCACCTGCGAACAGTATCCGACATCCGATACCTTTTTCTCCTCCTGTCCTGAGATTCCTGTTCAGCTGGAAGATGTCCTTGTCCATCACAGCATTCTGCTCCCTTGCCTGTCACCGTGAATTATCCTCGGAGCTCGGACATTGTACGAGAAAATCGTTCTCGATCATTTTCGTCCGCCGATTCGAACAAGTACGCGCGTCCCTCGTGGCATCTGTTGACTAGGATGACTGCGACCAATGGGAAAGAAAGGGTCGGACAAGTGTCTCTTCTCGATAGTTAGGCTCGCGGGATTAACCTTGGGAAAATGTGACTTGAAATCCGTCGCGCCGATGGCAGGTGACATGGGAAAGTAGATCATTTGGATCTGCGGAGGCGGAGGATGCCGGATTCTTTCAGGTTTGGAGAATGAAGATCATTTTTCCGAAGCAATTGGCTCGTAACTTTTGATGTTTCTTGGTTTGTGATTGGTGACATGGAGAATGGCTTGACGGATGTTCTTCCGGTTGTGATGGACGTTTGGATGTGCGGAGGATGATGTTTCTTTGAGGTTTTAACAATTTTACTTTCGCTTGTATTCTGAAAGCAATAAGAATTTTCAGTCGTTGAACGTTCTTACCGCAGAGAACATTTTAATAGGTTCACTAAAAATAATTTCAGTTCCGTGAGATAAATATTTATTGCAAAAGAGAGCCGGGTAAAAATTTTGCAAGGTCCACGAGAGAGTGTGGCAGTGACTCGCCGAAAGGTGGAGTATCAATATCTTATTTATTGTTCGTATATTCCGTCTATACATTTCTTCGGATAACATATGGTAACTACAAAGAACGACGCGTCCTAAAACATCTCGGTGCCGTTATACTTACAGGCAAACACTTATGTGTAATCATCGTAATGCGCACACGCTGCTGTCAACGATCCCGCGTTCCAAAGCCTCGCTCGAACCGGAAGCCGCGTGACCCTCCGCAACAGCGTTCTCGATTAATACAATCGTGTTAGATTAGCTAAAGCGATTCACGCGTATTTACAGATCCGCACGTTTTATCCCTTTATTCTGATGTACAGGGTGCGCCGTAATTAATGGTGCACGCTTCGAGGACGGATTCGACGATTGAAAACAATTTAAAAGCTTCCCGAAAGCATAATCATTTTTCTGTGGTAAATATGGCAGATATTTATTCAAACGCGATAAAATAAACGAGGAAATTCGTCCTCGCAGCAGACGCCACGCATTTTGCCACACCCTGCGTTCTGGTACCTACACACATACTTCTTAATTACCGCTCGGTTTATCTACACATGTATAAAGGTATATCGTTACAACGAGGCCGCCATCTTTGTCCTTCCGAAACGACGCTACTCCGTGCCCGTACAGAAAGTCTCCTAAAGTCAAAACACCAGTTTGCAATCTGATAGAGAATCTTCTCAATTTCTATCTAATTAATTACTGAACAACATACATTCTATTGCTCGCCTTGAAAGTAGTATTTATTACTAATTACTAGACTGCGGATTTCTATGTAAAATAAAAATATTGTGTGTCAATTGTAAGAAATTTTTTCTTTTTCTTTTTGATCCGCAAAGAATATATGTTGTCCTTCCTGCATCCTCTATCGGACTTCAAAATGGTGTCCATATTCGGCAACGTCCTGTACGCACGCGTCCCGGCAGTTTCCTCCGGAAGATCGAGTTAGTACGAAGTATACTTGCAAGTATGTTACTGGCCACCATTCGCGAATCTCACCGACGCCGTATATCCGAGTACTCGACACTTACGCGATACTTTCCGACGACTCCGAAGGACCAGAAGTTATCCGTGAAGATCAATTCCTCTTCTCCTTTGTCCTCTTTGCGCGAACTCGTCTCCGCGATCGTAAATAACTCGAGGAGAATTCTTTTAGTCTTATAGTATGTTCTTCCCTCACAGAGAAAGATTAGCGTTTACCTTCAGCGAATCGGCTCACCGACGTCACTGCATCGTGAGATCCAATATCGCTTATTACTCTAATCTCCCTTCCGCGTTCTACTCTCTCAAGGATTAAATTCATATACACGAGTTACAGAGTAGGAATTACTCGAAAACTTCTCCAAGCCTTGGCACCGTTCCTCTTTCTCCATCCTCGCCGAACTAGACGACCGTCGTAAGCTGGTATACTTAGAGGCAACGATACTACGACACAATGATTCAGTTCGTAAGAGGAACTTCTCTATTTTAACACGTCCTTCGTTGACTTCACCGTCCCGCTGTTTCGTTACCTTCAAGTATACCGTTATATAATCACGTATGCACTCAACTCCATCGTCAATCCGCGGCATCCACTTGGCGCACTCGTTGGAGTTCAACTTCCAATCAGAAATGTTCGAGACGTCGTTGAAACGTCCAGCACTGGACTACGGACTCGAAGCGTGTACAGTTAAAGATTTAATAAAATCTAATGAGGTCTCCGTTTCTCGACACAGCGAACAGGCTCGATCTCACTGTCTGTAAACGAGTCCGTGCAAATCATTCGCAGAAACACCCACAGCCGTATTGACCGATTCGCGTAAATGGAACCACTTCGTCGACTACGTAGGGTGGCAAATGTGAAAGGTAATTCAGATGAATGCAGATGTGGCACGTGAGCGTGCGAATTTGTGCATCGGCAGACTTCAAAGTATTTCAATCTTTAGAGGGTTAAATGCTGTAAGATCTTTGACTTCTTTACAATTGGTCGAAAGGAAGTGTAACTGCAAAATGGAAAAGAATCATAAGGGGGAATCTTCTGTGCATTCTCTAGAAGCAAATGAGAGTGAAACAGAATTGAATCACCGATGTATTCGTTTTTTTTTTGGAATTACGCCTGAAGATAATTCAGCCTATCTATTCCTGAAGATCTCCACATTCATCAAAACTACTTTGCCAGAGACACTGCCCCCAGAGTGGCCAAATTAATTCCAATGACTCATCCAGCACATTCACAATCGAACCCGAAACAAACCTCCAGATGCACGGTGCCCTCGCGAGAACGTCTCTGAAAAGTTCACATCCACTGTCCCGTACGTACCCGACCCAGAGAGGATCCTGAGAGTCTCCCGCTGAACCCGAAGTCGGGCCGGGTCAGTAGAAGGGTGCGGGTCCCTCGGCAACGCCGTTCCTCGCGAAGTCCCTCCTCCGGTCGTGCCAGGGCTATTGCAGGTAGGACCAGGTGACGGGCTGCGCGTCGTCAGGTCACTCGGAGTAGCTGGTTTTGTCGCTGGCGTCGTCGGGACTGGTCTCCCGATAGGCGTCGCCGGTCCCGTTCGCGTGGAGGCTCTGATTGGGCGGCTTGATCACCGTGGGCAGGTAACCGGTGCCGGCGTACGGCGCCGCGAGGAACCTGTGTCTGGTCGAGGGGATCGGCGTGGTGCAGTACGCGGCCCGAGTCGCATAAGCGGCCGACACCGACGCGGATGCAGCCGCGGCTGATGCAAGCGCCCCTGCCAGAGGCGAGAACGCCGACTTCGGCTGCAGACTGTCCTCGCAGACCAGCACCTCCATGGCGGAGACTACGTCCCCTGCGACAGAGACAGCTTTTGCTTTCTTTGCTTTCTTTTGCTTTCTTAGCTGGATGCTCCCTCGAGGGGATCGCGTGACGTCACGCGTTCAAAAACCATCAAACAACCCATTAACAACGACCGTGCTCCAATTCGATTTCATTCGGTCCTACCAACCGAATTCTACCGTTCTATTCTAAGCAGGATCGAATTTAGGGTTCCTGTAATTGTTTTGTTTCTAGCCGAACACGATCCTCACCGCCGAAAGGGTTCGAAAGCTAGCTGAGCAGACGGGTCAAAGCCGAAACCCGAGAACGATTCGGCAGGCGAATGAACCGCGAGACCTCGAAAGGGAACTGGCCAACGGTGTAGTAGATCGGATTCTGGTCCGCGAATGAAAGCGTGGATCGGATTGCAAGTCCTACCTTTGCATCGGTGCAGCAGAGCCTCGACGTCCGCGCGCCGTCTTCCCGGAAAGACTCGCAGGAGAACGTCCACCGGGGATCGTTGTTGCTGTTGCTGTTGTTGTTGCTGCTGCTGTTGCAGCTGCAGCCCGCAGGTCTGCTGTATATTCTGCATCTGCATCTGCATTTGAATCTCTCGCGGTTCCGGCATGTGATGGTGGTGCTGATGCTGGTACAGGGCTGGGGAACAGTATAGCGAGCTGGCCGCTGGACCGTACAGAGGTGCGTACGGGGGAAAATGCACCGCTGTCGCTGCAGCCTGAAACAGGAGCAACTACTCGTATCTTCCTTTGTTCGCTACCTTTCACTACAGGGTTACTGTTATCTCTTAAAAGATTGCTTCGACCCCCAAAGTCTTTGATTTCTTCGGTTCATGAGAACACGGTTGCGTTGAACAGTTGTAAGGTTACACATAACCTCGAGATCGAGGAGGACCCAACGGGGAAACGGAGTGAGGACTCACCGCCAACGAAGGTAACGGTGGGCTGGGTCTAGGTTGCACCAGATCCACCGGTTGGAGGGTCTGCTGCGTTTGCTGAGGACTTCCGCTTTTACGGAGGCTGAGATTCTCGGGCGCCGGCGTGTCCTCCCTCTGTGGCGTCAGGGCTGGCGTTAACGGCGGTGTGTGCGTGGGGCTCTGTGAACCTGGTTCCGGACTTCCCTCCTCGGAATCATTCAGACTACTGGACCGCTTCCTCACCGGCTCGTTCTCTGACATCCCCAGCGACGTTGGCACTCCTGTTACGCGAACAAAGAATGTTAGTGACACAGTAGCACCAAGCAGACAAAAGTTGCAACAGAGACGGTTCATGCACATATATTCTTACAACATCGGACACATACGTATCATGATAACATCATGTACATCGTGTACATAATTTTTGTTATGATTTCCTAATTCATTTAAATTCTTTGTCCTGTGTTTCTTTATGTTAAAGGTACGATTAACATCGTACGGTATCATTTTCATCGAATTTCATTCGACTAACTGTAAAAGCTACACTTTAATTGTGTGTAACTATAGAAACCATGCGTATCGAGTATGTATGGATAATGTGGGTAAATAAACAAGGAAACCAGGAGTCAAAGACGATAGCCCTATCCAATTAACAGGCTTAACTCAGTCGAAACCCTTATGGTTCACTGCTACACGTGATACAATATCTTAAAAAGATTGTGACATCAAACAGAACACTAGAAACGAGGATTGACAACAGTGGTATAACTGTGGCCATTTTGTTACACATTTGTCAAAGACAGAGTCCATTTTAATCCGGAGCCACAAACATTTCATCTAAATTCCAACTTTCTACTAGCCAATTCATACAATGAACTATGTGTATTAGGTCGAGTAAGAAGGTCGATCTCGAAGAAGTAGGTAGAAAAAGTAAAATAGACGAGTAACGACGACCATGAAGTCGTCGAACTAATTCGCGTTGCGAGGATCAACTTAACAACATTTGCCAGAGAAGACTGATAGGATAGACTTCTTCGTGTTGCGTTCTTATGATATATGTTCTTCGGGAAACGCGTCTGACTAAAGGGTTAAACTCTCCACGACGATACGAACTCGGGCTGACAAGGCGAGAAGTGAAACGCGACTTGAACGAAGACGAAGCCTCACCCAATGGACGGTCAGCAAGAAGTTCCCCGCCGGAGTCGGAGTCACGGTCGTCTTCGTTACCGGTGTCGCTCGTGGAGAGCATTGTTCCCGTAGTGCTCTCAGAGATTCTCGACCTCTTTGTGCCTGGAACAAAAACAGGGGGCGTATCGTTCGCTTGCGAATGGACGAGAAAGAAAGAAAGAAAAGAAAAGAAAAACGAAAAAGCACGCATTAATACACGCACAATACCGATGAAATTCTCCGGCGAGCAAACACTTTGTATTGTTCTACGACGCACGCCGAATTGACTCTTACGGATCCTCGACACCCTTGAAAAAACGTTGTGCATCTTTTATTGCCGGGGGCTCCCCGCGGTGTTTACCGGTCGGCCACGGGCCCCCGGGGTAGAGTATTACACGTACTCCCTCTCCATCTCTCTCTCTCTCTCTTTTTCGTTCGAATTCGTCGCGAACACCGACAATTATTCGGCTGCGAATTCTACGGCATTTCCAGCTGGCCGCATCAGCCCGTCCACCTACCGCGTTCAACAAAAACGGAACGCGGAGAATGAATTTTTCAAATAGTCGCAGATACACTTTCAGAGTCCATTGACATCTATTCAACACTCATTGAATATCGTACAAAATTTTCGTTTTCGGCACGAGGGATGAAACAGGAAGATATTTGGCAAATATCTAGACTATGGATTTACCGCAAAACCGAGTAAATGAGATACAAAGAGGATTAGAATGATTAGAAAAATTTTAAAATATTTTCAACTTACTACTAGTTCTGCAGTTATCTGTACAATTTTTCTATTTTACTTATCACTCCCAGAACAGTATACTTGAAATGCCGGCTCGCGGTCAACAGTATTAACACCGATTAACGAAGGAGGTTGCGGAACGGTTAATAGGTATACCTGCAGTTAACGAACCGTTAAACCTCTGTTGCAAACGCGTCAATTATCCGGCCGCTATTAAGAGATTAAGGGGCCCTCGACCCGAGCCAAAGCAAATCCCTAATCACCCTGCGTTCCCCGTCCGTCTCCGTGATCCTCTCACGCTTAATTTGCGCGGCAACATTATTAACGAGAATCGGCAGAGACTTCCGGGGGGTGGTGGGGGTGGAGGGAGGACGTGGAATGCAATATCGGCCGGCGATGTTAATGTAACGCGCAGAAAATTCCAGTCGCGTCTTTCAACGACGCGAGAAGGGGACTATGGCGAGCTATGCTCTAGCCTCTGCTTTCCGCAGCTGGACGGATTATGAGACAGTTATTAAAATATCATTGTTCCCTGGTGACCCTCACCCCCCGAACTCACCCCGGAACCACCCTCGAGCTCGACGCGCATCCGCAAATAGGGGTGAGCCGCGTGCAAACAGCGACGTGGGCGATTCTCCCTGTGTGTACACCCTCCGGCAGGATCTTGGTATAACGAAGTGCGTGTTTACGGCGTCCTTGAAGAGGGTGAGGTCTATGTACGATATGGTACCATGGGAGCCTGCTCTCGGAACGGTGGTTCCGATAATTTCGTCTTTTCTTCGATCCGATTGCTTTCGAACGAGCAATTGTAACTTGACGACGGCATACCTCGGAAGTACAAGCCGTTCTAATTTTTTGAAAAATATTTCGAACCCTGAACGTAACTCTGCTTTTGCACATCCAGTGATCACTGTCTTCTGTTGTTACATTTTTACCTGTATTCGTAATCTAGCTCGAAGATTTGCACGAATGTACATTTTCATTCGAATACACCTGGTGTCACATTTAACATGACGCCGATGTATCGAGGCCATCGGCAGAGTATATCAATTTCTAATTCTAGCGTTCGTAAACTACACCAAGATCACTTTTAATGGTCGAGCTCTGATTGTTTGTAGAATGAATAAAATGCTAAGAAGAAACCTCCTCGGCTCACAGAAACGACTTAATGTATATTTGCATTGCGATATTCCTAAAAATTGATTATGCAACATTTTTCTCGTAATTCCTCGACATTTTACAGATTCAGCGGCTGATTGCCCGTTCGCCGGCAACACGGACTAACCAAATGACAGAAATGGATGTTCAATATAAACTGATTGCCCACATTAGGACGATTACGTAACCGTCAACCGTTTACATTTCGCAAAGCCAACACCGGAGAACGGTTTCTTGGTCTCCGATTTTCAGGGAATTATATCATGACGAATTGCAAGGTGATTGAAACCCAGAGGATCGTCGATGTTTGTGTCCCTCGAAGATGTATTTGATAACTCTGCCCGACCGTCGCGTGAGCAGTAATATCTTCTGGCAAATATGGCCGAGGGACAGAGGAAGGAACGAGGCTCGTAAGAAACGCGACCAATAATAGTTTCCGAGTTCCAATATTTCCCGAATATCCCCGGTAACGAGGCCCATAACGACTGCCGCGCAAGAAATAAACGAGCCGCCGGCTCTCGGTTTTTCCGTTTCGCTTGAACCCAATCGTCCCCGCAGAAATACAAGTTTCGAGCGGCCTGGTAACGACGACCGAAGAAACTTGAAGAGCGCCGTCGTCTGACCGCGCTCTTCTCGGCGTCTTTCCGAAAATATTATAATTCCGACGACTTTTTGCACTAAAATCCGCAGTCCCCTAACAAGCAATGCAAGAACACGAATCCTTACAGTAGCAAGCACGATAGGACCTCGATAGCTGCACGGAACGGGACTGAAAGCAGCTGCGAGTATCGAGAGGTTCTAAGCTAACCAATCAACTGTAGGAATCCCCCACTACATCGAATCCTAGCTTCTCTGACTGGACTACTCTTCCTAGGCAACTGTCCCCACCATTGACGAAACGATTGTCGGTGATTTGAAAGTATCAAGCCTTCAGGCTGCAATGAAATCAAGTTTGACCAGTCGAAATTCAACTGGTTCATTTCCGTGTATACGCACGCTTTCCTTGGTTCTTGATCTCCAACCCTTCGCAGGTTCGGAATTACCCTGGAATCGCACAGTAACTTCCGGCGAAAGATCTGTGAATCGGTCAGAGTCGTTTTCACCCCCGAATTGAAGAGGGTCGACCGACTCGATCGGCCCGAGAAGAGGCAAAACGCCAGTGTACCCGGTTCTCTCGAGGTTGTTAGAAATAATTGCGAGAGGCCGCACGTACCTACACACAGCACACACACACAGACGGTCTTTCTCTCTTGAAAGTAATACCGGGTTTTCGAGAGTGCCGTTATAACGTGCGGAGGCGTATGCACGTGGCGGGGCCATTCAGCCGTCGGCCATTGCGTGAAAGAATCCCTCCTCGCGGGGGTGCGCTCAAGAAACTCTGCTCCGGCTGACCGCTCGTTAAAAAGTTTAACCGGCCGTTTATTAGCGGGAGAGAAAGAACGAGGAAGAAGGGGAGAGAGAAAGAGAGAGTTCGAGAAAATGTAGCTTCCACCCTGGCGTTCCGCGGACGCCCAACCCCCGGACCCCGTCTTTCTTCATCCCCCCCTGCTGCTCGTAGGTTCAGTCTTGACGCGCACGCTTCCGATAACAAGGTTGCTTCGAGCACCACTCTAAGCGGGGGCTCGTTCATCCCCGAGCAACTATAACAAGTGTCTCGGGGTGTTTGGGTTAATTGCCGCGCTGCTCCTTTTTTCGTCTGCAGCGACTCAACCCTTAAACGGTAAGACGGATATCGTGGCCTGATTTCTCGTTCGGTGGAAATGGAGTGGCAAGCATTTTTGCGGAATACTTTCCTCTCTCCTTTCTTTTCGAAATATTTGCCCTCCCTATCCGCGAAATAACTAATTTTATGTATTCTGAATTTTACGTTAGAAATTCTCGCGGATACAAATTTTACTTCATTTCACAGCGCCCAATAAACAAACTGTTCTCGCGCAGATGATTTCACAAGGGTATTCCAGGGGTCGGTCCCGCCTCGATTCTATTTCGCGAACTATTCGCCAACCGGAACGGATAATCCGGGTCGGTTTTTGTGTCCGAGGGATCGCAGTTAGCTAATCAATGGGGTGGGGGAAAAGGTGTGAAAACGGAGACCGTCGGTGATAGGCTACGCCCAGAAACGACGATACACAGAAAGAAAGAAAAACGAGAAAAGGGAACACAGTATCGCGATCGAGTGCTGTATACGTGTTCTTTCTTTTTTTGCGCCTGGTGTCCCATATTGGAACTGGATCTTGTATTTCGAGAAGGGTGCGTGCGATTTATTGTAATCTCTCCCTTCTCCGTTTCTTCGGGCACGCACAGCCCCAAACGAGATCTAACTTCTCTACGGTGTAACGTGTCCCGGTGTGTACTTTGAGATGAGTGAGTGGGGAACAGAAAGGTGAATTAATAAAACTCGTTTCGACGTCGAAGAACCAGGCGCCAACCCCTCTCTCTCTCTCTATCTCTTTCCCTGTAACGTTAGAGGATTTATTAAAAGTTTCCGACGTGAATGGAATCCCTTACTTAGATATTGTATATGCGAAAAGTATACTAAAATGGCGGACAACAATCCTCTCCGAGTGAAAAGGGTTGCAGTGGCAATGGCGGATGTAACTATAAGAGATTAGCCGTTCGACGAAATAACTCTTTGTAATTTAAATAGATGTGTCGTGCAGGACCCTGGTGGAAAAATTGCTTGAAAAGACTGTACTCGTATAATTTTCAAGTCTTTTATTGCGTTTTCGGAGCTATTTTTTCACACAGAGTTCTACTACATTTCTATAATAGTTTTCGTGCAATTATACCTGGTTTACATTGTTTAACCGCTTCTGCGAATACTTGAACTTTCGATTGTCATAAAATTAGTGGCGCCGATGTCAATTTACCGACAGAAACACGTTGATCCGACAGCGAAACCTCGAGCGGAGCGAGAAGATAGGCATCAGCGTGTGCACGCGTAATTTTAAGGATAAGGACAGGGGATTAATTAGACGCCGGTGGCTGTACAAGTCCGCAGCCACTCTTGACCGATGACAAGACGCACTCGAAGCAGATACACACGGGGCTGGAGCGTGTGCACACGGCCGCGTTGTTGTAGGTCTACGCCCTAACCCGCCGCCGCGCCGCGTATCACCGTACGGTGGAGACAGACGCGGACAATGGAATCATGCGAGGACAATGCCGAATAATTTAGAATGGCATATAGATATCGGGAGCTTCCGGCCTACGGCGGCGCTGCATAATAGAGAATAGGAGTAATAGGACACAGGCTGCAGGGCAACTGTGGAGGACACGAAACATCCCTATAAATTAGGCTTAGGCTCCGCCGACGCCCCGCGCTACCCTCTCTTCCAGCCTCGATACAACATCTTTCTTACCGATTCCTTCAGTTCCGTACCACCGGCTAGTTACTCCCCTAGATCCTAAATCTGGAGATTTTAACGTGTACCCTAGCTGAATACTCTCGATCCTCGTCAACCCCTTGTCTTGTGATTCTTTCGCGACTGCAATTGTAGGAATCATATCATTAACATTGATTTTAATTTTTCGTCGTTTTTAGATAATGTCTACTTAATTGCAAGAGACTCCAGAAAAATAAAATTATAATAATTCCAGTAAACTGAGACTATTGACGCTCTTAAATTCTTTGGATCATTTTACTGTTTTAAATTCCATTCACTCATTTTCGTCACAAATTCAAAAGGTTGGGATTGTGTGATTTTGCAATAAAACGCAACAATCTTTTTCCTTCGTTAAATAATTCATCGGAAGCTCGTGTTTTCAGGGGTCGACGTTTTCCCCGCAATATCTCGGAGAGCGACACCGTGAAAAAACGGGGTGGAAAAAGAAGGCGGATGACACAGCGTTATTGTCTATTCCGTCGCGAAAAAACTGAAAGGGGTCGGCACGAGTCGGACAGCGAAAATCTGGCAATAAATAACCGTTCGAGGCGTTACAGTTCTCACCAGCAGCGTCGGGTTCGCCCGACGCAACCCCGCCGCCGGTTCTCGTTGGTTTTCGACCCCAGGCTAACGCAAGGGTCGTAGAAAGCACCCACTATGAATTATCATTTCCTATTGTTCGGAAGATCGTAAAATAACCGGCTGTTTGCGACTTCGGGCGAACCGGCAGAGATAGAGAGAGAGGAGAAAAGAGAGAGGGAGAGAGAAAGAGTGGGATTTCCTTTCTCTTTGCTCACCGCGGCAACTCGCGCCGCGAAATAACAGCGAAATCGTGGTAGATTCGCCATTCATCCACGGAAGACACTTCATCCATGTCGACTAAATGGAGAACGAGCCTTAACCCTTCCGCGATTGAATACCACGATGAAGTACGCTAGAAAAGTCCGTTTTCTTTGCGGTCAATGTTACTTTCACAGGAGACGCTACAGAAAGCGTCCGCGTTGAATTATTGAATAGCAATGTTTAAGGAGAAGAGTCGAAGAAGCTGGCAAACCAAATGAAATTCACGTTGGTGCATTGTTGTAACTAAGGCGTTATCCACCGGCGGTTATTTCTTATTTGGTGTAGAAATCAATTTGTGGCCTTCACTTTTAATATTGTATCTTCGTTTTATATTCAAACTTTTCAGTCTTACAGCCAGATTAGATGTAAAGAGTTCCAGACAATTGCGCGGAGCTGGCAGCGCGTTCGCAAGTTCTAGTCGCGTGCAGCACCGACAGCCACAATGGAGGATTCGGCAAAAACTAACAGGAGCATGATGGTCTCGCCGCCATCTGGTCCCGTTTAATTCTCGGCTTGTTCTCCGTTTGCAGAAGCGGACTGGCTGGCATTACACCGGGCCTCGGGCTCACAGTAAAATACAAGCCCCTCGCAGAGCGCCGTGCGCCCTTTCTCTCATTTTCTTTCTCGCCCTCGATCGGTCGGCCTCGCGAAAAACATTCCAGGCCCGATCGCCGTGAGATTAATTAATCTGATGCGACGACGACGCCGTGAAAAAGCGCGCCACCCCGAGAGAACGAAAGAGAGTGAGAAAAAGAGCAAGAGAGAGAGAGGTAGCGCTGCGAAATATTCGCAGTTACCGGCAATGCTTTCCGCAATCGGTGCGCTCCGATGTGCACGCGGGCGCCGAGAGGAACGCGCCAGCCGTGCCGAGAAGAGGAGAGGCAAAGAGAGAGAGAGCGAGAGAGAGAGAGAGAGAGAGAGAGAGAGAGATGAGAGAGCGAGAGAAAAAAAGGACTCTCATTATTACGTATCGATACACCCGGAAAATAGCAGCGGCCGACGGATCAGCCGCGATGAAAAAGAGAGGAGAGAAGGGAGAGAAAAATGACGCAGGGAGTCGACGACGATAAGGGACGAAGAAAGGCAAGTATTGAGAGCGTGAGGAAAGCGACCGAAGACAAAACCGAAAGGAGACCGAGGGAACAACGGGGCACCGGAGAGCTGGGAAATGGCGTAGGGAAATAAGGGTCGATGGCTGGAAAGGGTGGAGCGAACGAAGGATTTGCTAGAAATTGTTGGGAGATCGAAAATCTGAAGGAAAAGGGAAGACGGTAGATAGAAAACGCATGGAAAAGTTAGAGGCCGGGGGTGAGATTCCGAGGAAGGGTTGAAGATATTAAAAGGAAGGTGCGATATAACGTTTAAGAACGAAGAGGGGTAGAAAATGCGAAAGAAATGCAGCATAGAAGACCTATAAAAAAGAAGAAAGGAAGAAACAACTACGAAGCGGAGAAAATTCAGACAGAACTGGACGGAACGTAAAGAACAGATGCGGAGGACCGCTAGACTCGATGAAGCGAGGCGAGTTCGGATTCGGAACAAAAAACTGAAAATCACCACGAACGGAGGAAAAAGACGAAGTTGAAACTTTATCCCTGAAGAAAAGATCCTCGATGAAATCCAACCTCCCCATACTAAATCGAAAACGTTCGTCGAAACACGAAATGGATGCACAGTCCAAATTTCGATTTACGGGGTATCCATTTACACAGCTCTGAAGTACATCTTTTTTTCTATTGCTCATTAGTTACTTGACTCAGAGACGAAATTAAAGGTTACTATATAATGCGTGGAACAAATCGAATCCCTAATAACAGAGATACGGGGATGATGATGATCACCGGGTTGACGAAACGCCGAGGAAGATCGGGGAAGGTCAAAGATGACAAAGAATCGAACAATGCAGCGAGAGAGAGAGAGAGAGAGAGAGAGAGAGAGAGAGAGAGAGAGGGGGGAAAAGAAGAGGCGGTGAAGAGAGGAGGAGCGAAGACGATGAAAGAGAGATGAAGAAGAGAAGAAAGACCGAAGGAAGGAGACGGTGATCGCGATAGTGGTGGCATAGGTCCTCGAGGGTGCGGCGGCGACAGCAACAGCGAGCAACAGCCCGATCAGTCATTAAATCGTCGCGATTCCCTTTTGTTTCCGGGGGGAGGGTTTGGAATGTGTGGGCGCCGGTTTATCCGTCCGTGTGTTTTCGTGTTGCGCCGGGGCGAAAGGGGTGCAAAACGACCGGCGGGGGATGTATATACTCCCCGGATGGATTCGATGGGCATAGGGTGTGCTAAAGAGCGCGAAAAGGAGAGCGAGCGAGACGAGGGCCGAGGGACAGAGAGGTCGCGAGATCGTCGAAGTCGGCGGACGGGGGCGGAAAAGGGGTTGCCGGGGGGTGGAAGGACAAAAAAAAAAGAAGAGGAAAGAGGGGAAAGGGAGAACGGTGGAGAGCGATCGGGCGTAACGTTTTTAATTGTTTCGCGCCCAGCCGCCTTTTGTTTCGGCGTTTATGCCTCGTAAACGGTTGCTGAACGCCAACAGGGGCCAACGGGGAGGGCACCAGTTCCACCTCTGACCCTCTCTTCTTTTCACCTTCCTACTCCCCGCCGACCTCTCGCCCCGCAAACCCTCTCGGGAGCCTTGTCACACTCCTTTCCGCGCCACGATACTCGTGGAAAACCGAGACGACGCTCATTTCTTACGCCTCGGCGCACCCCCAATCCCACCCCCTTCAACTGCTTGCCTGCCCGACAAATTTCTGTTTCGGTGTACCCCGCTGCTTTTTAGGCTACATTTACCGATATCTTTTGAAAGTCTTATCGATGTTTGCGAAAGGTTTCTATCCCCATGTAGCAAAATAATACGATTGTTCATATTTTTTATGAAAAGTATAATATTTGAATGTGCAAGATTGCAATCTCCGCAACTGTATCAGACCTAATTGGACTGCTACAGACTTGGACTTACTATAGTGCTTCATCGATGTTGTTTCGGCCGAGGTGAATTCACAGGAATTACACGTTTGATCGACGCCAGTGTCGACGACATCAATTGACACGGGACCTACCCTCGCTGTATGTACTTTTGCCATTGAACAAGCCACCGTGTATACTTCCTATCGTTACACATTGTTAACGATGCGTGCGAGTCAATAAGTGCGTGCGTTGAGCAAAATTATTGTCCCTACGAGCCGCCGTTGGCGTGAATGTGACTCGATTTTCCACACCATTTTCCTCGCCATTGAACGCGGAATAATTGGCTTCGTCGAGGATTCAGAAAGGTTCTATTACCTCCGTGTGATAAAACTAAAACAATTGCGAATCATGTTTGATACCATAACATAATTGTTACAAATAGACGGCAGATTTCATGCGTTTGCAATAGAGTTATGAAAAGAAATAATTGTCTATCTAGCTCCTGAGTCTTGAAATTAACGCAGAAACTTTTTATTTCACATAAAAGTCTGTAGTCCAATTATGACGAATATAGAAATAAGCTAGCCAACTGGTTAAATCGTAAACGGAAACCCCAGGAAACCTGACACAGCCCACTAGAAATCTAAAAGAAGTATCCTTCTAAAAGAACCTCTCGATCAGCCTAACCTAAACCTAAGATTTATCAGGAGAAGACTCGGATAAACGATACCTTTCGGCTTAATTAAAAAGTGCCGGTCGCGCAACTGTTCATCTAAGGGATGTAACAGAAGAAAGAAGCCCCAGCCGCGGTTCAAGTACATATTTGATTAACCGCCGCTTCTTTTCTTCGCCACGGAAGAGAGGGGTTGCTCCCCCCCCCCGGCTTACGAACATAATATTTTCTCGATAGAGAGCGAAAACCGATCCGGCCCGGCACAATTGCCCGAAAAGAAAACCATCGAGGATGAATATAAAACACTTCGCGATTAACGGAGATTTCGTTTTTCCCCCGGAAGAGGGTGGGTAGTTGCTTTCCTCTTTTTCAATTCGTTTCTTTCCCTACGCTCTCACCCCTTTTCTTTCGTATGAATGACCGCTCATCGAGAACCCGACGGCTCGCACGGATCCGCTCGAACCTGTGATGCAAAGACACGATTTGCCCAGAGATCACCATTAAACGACCCGCTGATTTGCCGGCTTCATTTCTATCGAAATTTTCTGTAACAGCCTTCCATCTTGTTTAATTTTTATGTTACAGCAATTTCAGCGTGCCGGTATAGACGAATTATTTGCACAATTATTTAGAAGGATCTGCAATGTTGGCGATACGTTGGGAAAATAATTCCTCTAGGACACTCGGAAGCCTAAAACAGTGAGAATTGTAATAGGTAAAGTACAATGGTCCTTCAGAATTATTTTCAGAGCTGGAACCGATATATTAACCCTCGTCAGGTTGCACCGAGCGTCGAAACGCTGGCAGCATGGCGGAAAGTGTTAGGAACCGTGCGATTCCAAGGATTTCCATGGAAGTTCGATCGAGAGCATAGATCCTTCACGGATCACGGCCGAGCAAACGTTCGCGCAGGATAGAAAGGGGACGCTGGCCAGGAGTTTTGTTCAAACACACTTCGAAACGTGCTTCCAACGGCGGCGTTGCACGTGTACGTGCATTCGAAGGAGAGGCTACACCTATGCAAATAGACAGAGAGCCGGTCTAAGCGGTGCTGTTCGTGGCCGTGCCGTGTTCCGCGTACCGGTGCCTGACTCTTTGCAAACAATGTAGCCAGGCACGTCGCGAAAACATAAGTAGCCGCCGCCGGTGCGGATGGATTCCCATCTGGCCCCGGAGAACGGGCTTTAAATATATTCGAGGCGCGTTCGCGAATCCTTCCTCGCCGACGGCAAAATGGTAGGCCAACACGCAGAGCCGAAGTTACTTCGAGTCACGAAACAGCGAGGCCTTGACTACGATGATACCCTCCGGTGTGTTAGCGCTGAAATGCCCAGAGTTTTTCTCCGTCCTGACACATTGACCTAAGCGTGTTTGCCCGACGTTATCAAAGCTGTCTTTAATATTCACGAACGATCTCCTGCAAAGAGGCACTCTACACACTTTCAACTTTTGAAATAGTCGAAGTGACATTGATATATAGCAATTCGGCTGGACGGAGAAACTTCTTTGAGAAATCAAGAGATTTTCATCGGAAGCCTTCAACGCAGAAGACTTATAAGAGATCCCTAATCACGCGGATCAGACGCAGAAATTGATCCCTCGGATTTGAGAACCTTTTGACTGTAACTTTCTATTTTGAATTTTTGGATCCGATGCTTCCTGACCCTGATACGTGGATCCCAGACTTCAGCTTAGACCTAGAGCTACTCTGACTCGAGTACCTGAGTTCGGAGTGGTTTGCAACCGAGTTTCCTGCTTCTGGTTATAAGTTATTCCGATTTGAGTGTGCCAATTGTAGAGTATCTGGTTAAAAAGATTTTATTCGACGCATTGCACAGCCGATCGTGCTCCTAAACCCTGCGATACCATCAGCCCGTTTCGAAACGGCAAGAGGGCAAGGAGTGGCGGCACATAGTACGAGGGCGAGCGTACACAGTCGAGTGAAATAATTTCCTGGTGTCCTCCGCAGCCACGAAAGAGGAAGAACGGAAGCGAACTGGTCTTTCACAAAGTTTCTTGGACACTCGAAGAAGCTTCTACTGTGAGAAACTGCCGGATAATGGTCCCCGTAGACGAAGGAGACCGAGCGATCCTTCAGGATAAAGGGTGTACCGCACACGTACACACAAAGGGACGTTCTTCCGCTCGCGTGTGCACCAGGGGGGCTGCTCTACAAAGCGTATCCTGCCTACTTCACGGAGGAATCCGCTGGAAAGACCAAATCTCCGAGTCCTCCTTTTCGACGTAATGACTGCGGTGCACGTTTCTGCCCCTTTGATACGCGAGACTGACATGCGTGCCATCCAAATTGGCCCCGGTATCCACCCCCGTGGACCTACGGACTTCTCCCCGTTGACTGAACTCGTTAAACTAACGTCTTCAGTTTGATACCCTCACTCAACTTTTGCCACCTGCGCTCCTCTATCCGCCGAACGCGCGTCGACCCTCGGTTAAACGATACTGGGTAACTCTTGATCCGTTGTTTAGGTACGTCTACACCTAGCCATCGCATCATGCAAGGCGATAATGCGACGTGTGAACTGCAAAAATAATGAATCAAGAACAACTTTTCTTTCCTTCTTCTTAACACTTTTACATTTTACTCTCATTCAAAACTAATAGATGACTTCACTGGGGCCATCTCTAGTTTTGAAGATAACAGTTATATGTATATTCTAATTAGGAAACAACCTCACGATTTCTCAGCAAAATTTTAAAATAACTGGTCAAAATACCATTCCTCGAGGTATGCAGGCCGTCTACTGCAACAATGCAATAGTAGAAAAGATTTGGAGACGTTACCCAGAAAAACGGGGTAAGGATTACTTTGCGTACAAGTTATCAGTTCACGAGAAACACGGGTTGCCAAGAACGGTTACAATTTCAGCGAATCCGACACTGAACAAAGGCGGAACGCGCGTTAATCCTTTTTAAGCCGGCTGGAAACTTGGCCAATCTGAGAGGGCAACGGGTTCGGGAAGGGGTGGAGAGTGCGGAATACAACAGGATCACATCCAGGAGAGGCACAATACCCGGTATCGTCGGGATCTCTGTATATCCAGGACCACGAGGAAGAGAGCGAGAGTGCATCAACCCTCTCCTGGCGGGCTCCGGATATCTCCTCCGGAGCCAGCAAGAATACAGAGACCCGGCAACCAACAAACCGGTCGTGAATCCCCCGCGGTGGTAGGCACTGGCCCGAGAAATTCAATTACGGCTAAACTTCTCGACTGAAGACGCGCCCACCTCTGTACACTACTGTAAGCACTCTGTTTCGAAGATCGAACGGAGAGACATCTTGTGCACTTGCGACCCTCGACTTTTCAAATGGGGTGGGCTCCGGGGGGTCACGAAACAGAAGGGGGCGAACGGGTGGAGCGGAGACGGAGGAGAGACACCGGGCAACCGGGAACAAGAGGAGCCTAGGTGTAATTGAAACCGAGTGAAATCGAAGTTTCCATCCCCCTGGCAGAAGACTACCTTCTCTACCTCTCTATCTCTTCGTCCCTCTCTCTCTCTCTCTCTCTCTCTCTCTCTCTCTCTCTCTCTACCTCCTTCCACCATGCCTCGAGATCGAGCCAAGGGAAAAAAGACGGTGAAAAGAATTTCTGTCGGATGCAAAGCTCGGGATGCTGGTAAATGTTAGGAAGTATTGCGCATTTTAAAACTTTCCGTGTGCCGTAAGCAATCGCGTGTAGAACAGCAGCGTATTCGGCTCGAAAGCTACGGAATAAAATTTCCCGCGGAGTTTCCGTTCAATGTAAACCTTTGCCGCTTCGACTATACCAAGTCGAAATTGAATAGACATTATTCTAGCCGCTGATGACGATGAATATGTGTTGCTCGCGAGTATTCATTTTGTGTGTCCAGGATCGCGGCAACCATAATTTTTCCAATATTCCGGCGAAGCTGCAAAACGAGCAATGAAAATATGGCACGCGACCAACAGAGAAGAGACACAGAAATCGAGAGAGAAAGAGCGCATGCGTTTAACACGCATGAGCTGCGTATGAGTGGCCATTAGGAGCGTGCGTGAACATACACGGCTAAATAGGGCAAGTGGCCAGAGACCATAATGTTAAGTAAATAATGGCCAAACTCGTGGCCCCTTATTATACCACTCGAACCAGAAGTCGTGCACTCGTTAGTGGCGGCTTTTAATTCTCTTCGTGGTTCAACCCTTCGCTCCTTTCCGGGCTTCTTCTCCTTCCTGGCTCATTCTCACCCTCCCGTGAAGTGCACGCGCGTGCCGTTCTCTACCGTGAAGAGTGGACTTGTGCTTCTTATGGTACCAAAGCGGCCCCGTCGGACCCACCTGTTCGGTCAAGACCGTCACGATGGTACTCTCGCCGGTAAGAAATATCGAGGCCCATTCTTATCCCCCGAACTGTATTCTCGTTCGATACCGATCGTGCGCTGGGGTCCCGATGCTTTCGGCGAGATCAGAATCAGCTACTTATAGCGTTGGATAAGGGGCTCTGGAGAGCAGTGATCGCTGGGCAAGTGTGTGCCACTCGATGAGTGATAAAAGCCGAGGTGTGTCCCGACAAAGTATCCCAGAGTTAAAGACTTGACCTTTTCTTCTATAGTATTTCTTATAGACCACGGACTCGCGAATTAGGATCAATCTGCTAATCAACATATTTTCTTAATTCTATCATAGCAGATTTTATAGCATACAGTGTCGTTTCCACACATCATTTTACTCTGCTAATCGGTCCAGTTATCTTCAGTAACTACTTCACAATATGTCTTACATCCTACAGCATCACCTTCACAGATTAGGATCAATCTGCTGATCAGCATCCTTTAGTGATTCTTCCATAGTACATCGTACAGTATATCTGCTAATCCAATTAGGGATTGATCGACTCACCTGCAATTCCACCGATGGATTCCTGCTTCTCGACTTTGGGCTGCCGGTATTCGTCCTGCGGCAGCCTCTTCCGTTGCAGAAGACCGCAGTCGGGCTGCTGATGGAGTTGCGTTTGAATGTGTGCGGCCGCGGCCGCGGCTGCGGCTGCCGCTGCCGCCGGAATTGCCAATCCTGCTGGACTAGCAACGTGGCCTGGGTGCGGGGGTGGACTGCCAGCTGGCGTGGTTGCGGTCGCCGCACCAGGGAGAACAGGGGCGGTGGTGCAGCTGCCTGTATTGTACTGCAATTGCAGACCTAACTCGCGCGCCTCGCTCTCCTCCTGGGCCTGCTGCCTCCGTAACGCGACCTGCGAATCATTCCTTTCGTTAGTCGAGTGAAACCTTCGGAATTTTCCGGGAGTGTAATTTAATTACTAGCTGCAATGTGACGATAGTATCGCATCCTTGGATGATCCTTGCCGTGCTCAAGTTACATCAATTGGTTCAGATTCATCAAAAAAATTCGGGCAACAGAGGGTCAGTGCTTGACAAACAGAGGAACGGCCTATGCACTCATACAGGTGAATGTAAACATAAGATTTTGTGACCGAAGAAACAATAGTAGAAGGCAAAGTCCCGAATCGTGTTGGATAATTTCCAATATCCTAATTGAGAAATATTTGGACATTTGTGAAAAATTTAATAAATTATCTGATAAACAGGAAGTGTGATCACGAAAAATAATGGGTAATGATTAAAAATAAATGTAGATATTATTTTACACTGAAAGTTAACATCGCGGTAACAAACTTTAATATTGTGACGAGCGGTTTCGTCTTTCTCTAACTTTGTGGCATCTCGAAGATTCCAAGAAGCGAATGGTTTCATAAGAAAATTCCTGGCACTATGTTACGTTACATGAAGTTACCGCAAACAAACGTTGCTGCAACTGCAAATGCTTTTTTCCCGGAACATTGTATTTAAAACGATGTAGGTACACTATAGCTACAACAAACTTTAATTAGTTATCTTCAAGCAAATATTGTCACTGCTTATAGTTGGATCTCAAGCGTTTCTCCTTCCAATTTGGACTCTGTTCGTTAGTCTCCGAAGAATTAATTAGTTGCATTATATTCACGTGTCACTAAAACAATTTATTTCGTACGGTATCTTTTTATTAACATTATGCAAAAAAACTTCAATTAACGTTCTCTTTCGTAATATTTCATGCCGTTAACAAGCAACAAGTGTCCGTAGCTTATGCATATTATTATTTTAAAAATGTCTATATAATTGCGAACGTGTGCAGAAAAATTATATTCGCAAGCAGTTGGAAAAAAATAATTAGAATGGACCTGTGCTGACCCAGTCACAGGCTTTCGCCAGATCCTCGATGTTTTCAAATACTTAAATTCAAAAAATAGATGATCAATGATATACGAAAACGCTTTGTAATTACGTTAAATGTAACGAAGCATTATTTACTATAGTGTCTCCTTTGGTGAAAGGCTAAACTTCAAAGTTGACAGTTACTAGAGAGCCGACGGCCGTCGCCACCATTGATACCCGACAAACTAATTTTGTAATAAAAAATTTGGGAACACAGATGTTTATGCAAACTCATAATTCTGTATACTAATTACGCGAGAATAAAAAAGTAGAAATATACTAAGAGTTGATTTTAAAAAGCAAACAAGAAACTTATTTCGTTATTTTTATCAAAAATCAATTTTTTTCTTCTTAATTTTAAACGTATATAGACAAAAGAAAATAAATATTTCCGTGCACGGATTATTTCTTTAATTTTCCTGGAATAAATGATCCCATTATAATTGACCAAAAAAGCAAAACGCCCGAGCCACAACGGCGTACAAATGGGCGCATACTCGTTTTACACCAGACAAAGAAGAACCGTACAACTATAGAGATTAGTTCATTCCCCTTTTTTTACGGGATAGTGATTTGAGTTTAAATTTGCATAAACATTTACGGTTTCGCGATCACGGTCGTTTATGACGCTCTAAAATCGTTTCACCGTGGGCGGTCATATTTATTTTCGATAACAAAAGGGGGAATGATTATTCATTTTCCTTTTAGCTCTGCGGTCACCACACATTATAAAAAGAACGCCTGCCGCGAACAAAATTCGACATACGATTCAATCGAAATCGATCTCGTGACGTATCGTAGGAAGATATCTCGACGGATATCTCGAGGGAGCAGGTACAATTCACGTAGACAATTTTATCAAAATGATGCATTAAGAGAGTCACAAGGGTCGAGAGATCAAGAACTCGAGTGGGTATAGTGTTACGATCCGGCGGAACCGACGTATGGGGATCGTAATTTCATCCGCGTTTAGGCGAAAGTGCCAGCAGCAAATTAATGTTCAATATTACTGCTTTTTTCATGACTTATTACGTAGTTCCAAATTGAAAAATTATTTTCCTAACATGAGAGTCATGTTTGCTAGCGACGGCAAAGAATCTCTTTGCTGTGGATTACTGTGTAAACACGGATTATTCCCTCGTGAAATTAGGAAACATAAGAACAATCGAGGAAAAAGAAAGTCGCACGTTACAAGAGACCCTTCCGCGGATTCTAATTGGATCAGTTCACACTTCCTTGAACCATTTCACGAACCCATGGTGGAGGAAACGGCACCCGCAACTCAAGCCCCTAACGAATACTTTCGCAGAATTTTTCTACGTATATTCCATGAATTGCAAAATCTGTATTTTGCGTAAATATCCGCGGTCAATCGGTGCCGATTCAATTCCTCGAGAGAAACAGTAAAGTTCTGGAAATTAAAATTGTAATATAAACAATTACGCTCATAAAATATTGATACGTAGTCATTTTAAGCGGTAATTAGTGAAATGAAAGCCCGAATTAAGGTATACAATAAAATTAAAACGTTACAGAGTGCGAATCGCTTGTCAGCAACAATTGTATATTTTCCGTGCTTGCTCGGCTCAAGTAGTACGGAATTGGTTTTGTCCACCATTTTGTGCGTACATATATGCATTAATTTAATGACACTTGCCGCTCGGAGCAGATTACCGTATTATTCGAATGAAAAGAATTATTAAAGTATAGACAGCTGATTATTTTATCGTAACAATGTAATTGCCAAATAGTTTTGCATTTGTATAGTAAATAATATAAAAAGTAGATGATCTACTTCCGATAAATCGACATATTGAACCACAACGTCATTTTCGATTTCAAAAAATATTTCAGTGTAAACAATGTCTCTATGAATCTGACATATAACAATTTTTGCCATTCATCTTACTATTTTGTTAAATACTAATTGCAATGCTTTCATTATAATCACTACTATATGAGGTTAGGACTTTCGTTAGTCGTTTCTCAACTCTTGTAGGTTCACATGACTTAATATTTGAATTTCATGTGTCACATTACATGCACAACATAGAACATAATTACAATTACTTTAAATATCTGTTATTGGCATAAATTTTCAATACTTACAATGACAATTACAATTGCCAAACGTTCGACACTTAGCACGAAACTACTCGCGACTCAACTCGAACTCATTCGATTCTCGAAGTGCATTACGTATGCATATCGAACACTTCTACAAGTCGATTCATAACCTTGCTTCAAAAATACTTCGCAGCAATTCGCGAGTGACACTAACGTTACGAGTTGATAACTATAACCTGCTCTCTGCACTCTCGATATATTTTTTTGTATACTTCACATTCCTAACATACATTCAACATTTCAAGAGACGATTTTTCAAATCGAAGAAAGATAAAAATCGATAGAACGAAGTGGTTCCCGTTCCCTCTTCAAACTAACCAACAAAATCCATCAGTAGTACTACACAGTAATAGTACAAACACTGTACACACTTTTTCTAGCATGTGGTATGTATGCAACTATTAAAAGAACATAAGATCAAAAAAGTCCCGAATCGTTAACAATTTGAAAACGTAGGTTGCTCTACTGTAACCATGTCATGGTCGAGCCTCTTCTTATTCCGACACGTAGGATTACTTTCCAAGGACATCTACAGCCCCTGGCAAAAAAATTAGGGCACGTATAATTTTTCAAATTTTTCGCGGTAATCGTAGAATTAAAAGAGCTGCCTGGCCACGGGAGTGCAGGAATTTCGTTTGCATATTTAATTTATCAATACGTAAAATTAAACAATTAAATTACGTTCAGGCCTTTCAAGTTTACGTGAGAAAAAATTGTCAGTAGCCCTGATTTTTTGGCCAGTACTGTATATATATTATCTAATAATGTAATGTTACTTTACCTGGGCAGCCATGACTCGTTGCCGCTCGGCGATCAGGGTACATTTCGCACACACGCAGTCCCGCCAACGGCAGTATCGTTTGTGGCCCTTCAACGCGGACACGACACCGTGGTTGCGGCATCTCGCGCACTTCGGTGTCCTTTGGTATCTCTCGGCACTGGCACGAAGGAAGAACGCGGCCGGTAGCACGTGATGTTGCTGCTGTTGCTGCTGGTGCTGCATCAGTTGGCCGACGTCAACACCAAGCCCGACACCCCGCGGTAACGACATCGTGTCGCGGAATCGAACCGGCCCCGGGCAGGAAGCTTCTTATTATTTACAAGAAAGAAAACCAGCGAAACGAGAACAACAAACAGAAATCACTGAACAAGACGTACGGTCAACAACGATCACGGACAGACGGCATCGTGTTCCCGATCGGTCACGACAAACGACGAGTAGTATCGTGAGTATCACGGCGAACAGTCTCTTTCGGCGGAGCATGAAGCCCGGTGCCCACTGACACGCGTCGCTGTGCTCATCTTAAAACGAAAACCGATCCACTGCCGGTAATGTTTCTCTTTCTCTTTCTCTGGTCACCTTTGAAACATCCCTCAAGATAACTCGGTTGTCCACGATTTCCCCGGCTGCGTTCCTGTGTTCCAGAGGGGTACTGTAATACTGTTGCCAGGATAATCGGTGGACGACCAAGCGGATCCACACACGCGATCGTTACTCGACGGCGACTCGCAGGGGGGGCGCACACGATGCTGGAGTATAGCGACAGAGAGCGTGTGGCCACACCACACCGGGCTCTTCTTACTTCAACCGAAGAAATCACATTTAACGCTCGTTCGCTGGAAACTCTCTCGAACCGGCGCCGTGGAGCGAGCGAGACACTGTCGGTAGGTGGTGACGAGCGCGCGGCGAGGAGAGGAGGCGGAGGCTCGACGGACTAGCAGCGGGAAACGCGCACGCGCACGCGCCCACACGTCCAAATCTACGTCGACGAGGAAGAGCGACGGCGGCGGCACCACCGTTCGTACGGGTGTCGGGGTACGAAATGCGGGATCGGGCTGACTCCTGTCGCGCGGCACTCTCTCTCGCTCTCCGGCATTGTCAACAATTGCAGCATCCCGGGGTGAGTCGATTCAGGTAGCACGGAGAGACAGAGAAGCGGTGTGGTGGTGTCGCGGCAGCGAAGAGGGAGCCCGAAGGCGGACGATGGAGGAGGAGGAGGAGGAGGAGGAGGTGGGGGTTTTCGGAATGGTGGGGGACGATCGTAACCGCTGGAACGGGGGAGGGGGCGGAATGTCACGGAGGATCCTGGAAACTAGGAGAAAGAGAGAGATAGAGACGGACGCCGGAAGGTGTGCAGGAAAATCGTGAAAGAAGGTGGAAAAGCTAGAGGAGAGAGAGAGGGAAAGAATGGAGAAAATAAACGAGTTGTGGAACAGAGAGAGAGAGAGAGAGAGAGAGAAAGAAGGGGATGGGAGAAGGAGGATGAGTATGCGGTACGAGAGGGATGGAACGATGAAAGGAGGTGGGACGGTTGAAACCGCCGAGAGGGATGGAGGAGAGGGGGAGTCGGAATGTCGCGGAAAGGATGCAGGAGGTCGGGAGCGAGATAGAAAACGAAGAGGAAAGTGTGGAGGAAAAACGTGAAAGAAGGCGGAAAAGTGGGAAGAGAAGGAAAGAATGAGAAAAGAAACGAGAGATGGTTTGAGGGGAAAGTGTGAAGCGGGAGCGGGATGGAAGGATGAAAAGGATCGAGTAGAAGCAGGGGAAAGGGAGGGAAGGTATGCCGCGGAGAGGGATAGGGCAGAAACTAACGACCCCTCCACAGTTGCGCGAAATAAAACACTGTGCCACAGTGTACCTCCCCGGAGCTACGGCCATACGCGACGCCGCGCTTAGGCGCGGCCACGCCCGCGCGCCCATCCGATTGGCCAAGCCCGCTGTTCCGCCAAGATGTTAAGAGTTTATATCTGACCGGGGGTGAAAGGGGGACATACCCGACCGCGTACCCACCTACCAACTCACCCTCGATAAACTGTGCGTATATACGGGAGAGAAAGAGAGGGGGGAGAGGAGAGAAGAGGGTCGCGCGCGTATCAGACCGTGTGTATTTTGTATATCCGTGCCCGGCGGTAGAGGCAAAACGGACGAACACATTACTCTTTTATTTCAAAACCCGTTCCGAACCCGCGGCCAACAATGCGTAGCGATGCTCAGTCGTTTCTCTTTACGCTCCGCCTTTTGTTTCGCGTCGGGACTGTTTTTAACCATGCACGCCTTCCTCGTCCCCTTCGGTGAAGAACATGTCCCTTCCTTCTTTATTTCGTTCGTTCTTTCTTTCCTCCTTCTTTTTATTTTCTTCTTTCAGCATCTCTCGCTTTTGCGCTCCGTCGCGGTTGCTCTCGCGATCTCCTCCGTCTCGCTTCTGTTTTCCTTTCTTTCTTTCTTTCGTTTCTTTTTTTATTTTTTCACGTCCATCCATCCAGGGTTTCTGCCTCTCGGTGCCCCGTAAACCACACGGGCGCACAACGTCATATTATAGCGGACGAGCCTTTCTTGAATCATATTCTACAATGAGGTTTCAATAGGGGGAAGCCCTATTGTCGTTCACCAATGGCGACCGATTTTATAGTGATCTAATGTACAGATGTTATTTACCCGGCAATGAGAAAGGAATAAAAGCGTTCCATGTAGTAAGCGTTCTGCGATCTCGATCCTTGTATATCTCACCCTCCGCCTCCCCATCTCTCTCGCTCTCTCTCTCTCTCTCTCTCTCTCTCTCTCTCTCTCTCTCTTCGATTGCTTAGCTACCACTGCCCGCCTGCATGGGCCCCATAATGCTGTACCCTACCAACGTACAATGGCACTATTACCTTTGACTTAGCCATGCGGACGAAAGTAACTTGTATATCGGGACAACGCCGCGGCCACGACATTTGCATTTAAATGCATAGACTCGGCTGCGATATTACCTGATACCGGAGAACATTGCCATTAGATATTGTTCGCGATTAAATTAGCCCCGTCTGTTGGACTGTTTCGTCTCCTTAACATTTTTCACCAATGAAATGTACTCCATATGAACGTAGCTATTTTGCATTGAAACGACATTGAAAAGACACCTAAAAACACTCTGATCAGTAAAAATAAAACATGCTGAGAAAAAGTTCCATTTACGATATTATTTTATCAAAATATGTTGCCAAAAATGGTAGTAAAACAAGAATTAAATAATCGTGGAACGAGACTGAACACGAATAGAATAAATATAATGTGAAAGGAGGTCAAGCGGAGCTTGTGATGTCGTTACGCATTCAGCGCGATTTGATAATGACAACGCGAAATTAAAATAATATCGTGTCGTTTGTAAAAATCGAAAGCAATAGTTTCTGAAGTTACAGTACGCGTACGATTAATTGTTAAGCAAACAACTATTACGTACAGTACTTTCAATTTCCATATTTCTCGAATTTAAAACAGCTCAGCCATTGTAGAATGAAAACTTTCAGCTACGGTTTTCACTGAACCGCATGTTTCGACGCGTTCGTCCATTATTTATAAAACGCAATGACGATTCGAGCAACATCGAAAATATGCGTGGAAACGGGTATTCATCGATACCGGTGTACATCGACACGGACCATTTTTTACTCTGGCATATCGGCCACTCAAAAGCGAACGTGCGCGCCGATGGATAAATCAATAAACCAATAGCTATGGCAATACACGGCTGCTTTTAAAGTATCAGGCGACACCACCACAGCCTTATTTACGCAATGGCTGGAATTACAATGCGAGCAAAATTTCGCGTCTGCCTTCCTCTATTTAAATAATCGAAACGGTCTTATATACCGGAAATACTTTTCGTGAAATTGCGAACTGTAAAGATTCATTTCCCAAGCAAACAATTGCAACAGTTTCTCAAAGATCTGACCCAAAATCCAACATCTCGTCTCTCAAAGATCCAGGATCGGCTCCTCAAGTGTTTGTACACGCAGCAGAAGATACAATATGACCGATCCCTAGATCAAGATCGAAAGAAGCAATTCCTTAAGAAGACTCTCCCACGATTCTTACCACCTGACCCCCGCGTTTCGAGAAGTATCCTATCTATCGTTGAAAGTGGCAGGTACAATGTGTAACAATCGTGTATACACAAAACCTTCCCTTCGGCTGTTTGCGTTGGGGTAGCAAAGATCGAGATCAAAATCGCGTCTATATCGAATTACAATGTTTGCAAACATAACGCGGGATCGGCAACACCACGGAAACAGCTGATCAAATCAGCGCTGATCGGATAAGGGAGATTAGGGTCGTAGGACGCTTTACGTCACAGAGCGACGAGAGAGCGCAGGTACAAAACGGCTGCACGATCGTCAGCGATATCTGCGTGGGTGAATACTGTGTGACCTCTTTGTCGGTCAACTGGCAAGCACGGGGACAAGAGAGCTGCCACCGGGAATTCTGTTGTTCGAATTGCGCACGGTCTCTTCGGTTACATCACTGTTTTCGCTTTTATTTGTGACGCCATAGTTCAGTTTACACGTTCTCTCTGAGAGCGCTGCGAACAAACTTTTCCTTCACGCGCTAGCACCGTTCCATTTTGTTTTCGAAGTTGACCTTACATCAGTTCCAAACGAAACAGGGACTGGTAAAAAAAATTTAAGTCTCAAAAAATGTAACGTCAGAACTTTGAACATAGGTACTATATAATTCGTTTGGAAAAAGATTGATTCCAAACAAAATCTCGACTGAACGGAAACAACTTTTTCAGATGGACGAGAGATCTGGTACACAATTGGTCACAGGGCGGGTCTGCATTAGGAAGAATGGTAGCAAATTTGTACACACCGGGGTGTTACTACGAATTGGTAACCAGTTGGAAGCAGTGGCAGGGGACAAGTAACCATGAGGACTGGGTGATCAAAGTAATCGGACCGGTACTTTAAATTGAGGGGTACACAAAGAGTTACTGCTATAATCCCCGCTAAATATTCCTCTTAATCCCTTCATCAAAGTTATTTCAGACTTGCCACATTATCACGGACATTTAAATGACAAAGCATTCGGTACATGGGGTCGACTCGACTGGATCTGGAACGAACGAGGGTCTTATTGGTCGGGTTGTTGGTCACACCCTTCGTCACGCACGCGACTCGCTCTCGCATATGAAAACAGAGTGTTACCGATGTACCTAATTCTGATATTTGATATTTCGTCTACTTTAAATAAGCCGAGGTAATAATTTGCTCCGAGGAAAGTTAGAAAATCATTTGAGAAAAGTATCTATCTTCAAATTCTGGAAAGTGAACGATAATGCATGAAACCACGTCGCATCTGACCTTTTGTAATCAATTTTTAAATATTCCTCAGAGTTAATACGGCGTACTGATGTCAGGTCCGAGGGGTTAAAATCCTGATGTTGGAGCAGCATCTGTTTGCAAGAACCCGAACCGGATACATTAATCCTGACAATTCTGGGAAGATAGTAGCGCGCGCGCGCGCGTCAGAGGCACGAGTGATCATCCACACACGTGGCGATCAGTTTTCGCACCCAAGCGATGGCCACCGTACAAAAATGCTCGAACCCCGGATGCACGCACCCAGGTCTCCCCGGCCAGAGAAACGGCACGAAGAGAAGTGTACGCATATGGGTTATGTATGGATCTCGGCGTGTTCTGTGTTTGAAGGGTTGCAGATAATATATAACCCGTTTCGCCGCGGCGAGAGGGAGCGAGAGGGCGAGCGAGAGAGCTTTTTAGCTTTGACCGTTTCATCTGGCGTCGGTCGAGTCCAGCCTATGATATTTCGCCCCCGTAATATCGGCGCACCTATATCTCTACGTCCGTCACGTTTTTTTTTTTTCGCTCCCCATTCGCAGCCCTGCAGCTCCCGATCTGCCCTCTGCGGTTTGGAGGCTTTAAAAAATGAGCCGGGACATTATTTTTACGGAGTCCTCTCCACCCTCGAATCGGCCCTTCGCCCTCTGCCCTTCCATACCCTGTCGGCAAACCGTGGCCTCGAGTGACCAGGTCCAGTTCAGCTGGTCGCCGTTTCCGCCGGCGCAGCTTGCAATGTGCCGCATCAGCGAATGTGCAAAAATCCGAGGGAGAGAAAACGGGGGTTTGTGCGGCGCGGAGGAAAATCGGCGACCGTTTCGCGGAATGGGGACGAACGAGCTGGGCGAGACGGGGGACGAGGAAAGGGGACCGGGAACGGAAGAGAGAAAAAGTTGCGTCGAGGTGTGAACGTGAGAGAAAGCCCACCCCTCCCCTCCTCCTCCCTGTGACGACGAAAGCGGAACGGGGACGGAGGAAAAAGATTATATATCTCGTCTCCCACGTCCGTTCGTTCGTAGCAGCGGGTCGTTCCCGGTGGTGTGGATGTGGCCCCGTGGATATATCGGGAGCCTGGGAAGCCATTTTCAATTCAATCTGTTAAAAGCACGTCAAAAAGTCATACGGTATTTCACCGGCGCGGTAGATCGCGGCGAGGCCGCAGACTTCGTGCGGCGATGACGGTGCCGCGGTGAATGGCATCCTCGGCTATGCAACCGACGAAATATGCGCCCCTGCACCGAGTCGATTCACGTCGGAAACGACTGACGGTTGAGACCTCGCCGTGTTGGCAACTTCAGTTGTACAACCCTTCCCTTCGAATGAAACATGCTGGTTTAACGCGTTAAACTATCAGATAACAAGTAGCAGAATTTGTCTCGACATCAAATCGCGTCGACGCCAGGGAAAGATTTAAGATATAGCACACCAAAGTTCTGACGATTTAATAATTCGACTATCTTCCAGTTAGCCCGTCGATTGACCACGAAATAAAGAATTATGTAATCTGGAAAGAAGCTACGAAATTTCATATTTGTTGTAGACCGGTCGCATATGTGTAGTTGTTGCAACTTGGTTGCAATCGGGGAAATTCCATCTCGAAGGGAAGAGGAATGGTGGCTCCCCGCTCTGTACGCCGCCGTATATGAACAGTTATATTTGAAGAGGGTGAAATAGGCGTGGTTAGCAACCCTAGGTGAGACAGTATCGACCAATGAGAAGGCATTGCCCGATCTGGCAACAGTTGCAAACGCAAGCGCCGTCAGGGTTGCCTGTGCGGGTTGCGGATAGGTTGATTTGCAAGGGTGTTTAATATATGGGCGCAGACTCGAAAACTGGGTACAGTGTTCAAACGGTAACGCCTGCCCCGAGCTCGCATTCAGATTGGTTACCAAATTAACCCATTCACTAACAGACTTTCTTGCTACAATCTGCCCAATCGTTTCGTCGTCTAAACGCCTTTTATTGGAGCCCTCAAATGTTAACTTTTTAATTGGCAAAAGCGTGAGCACACGCGTTTACACGCATCCATCAACAAATGCGAATGACCTACACGCGAGGTGGAGTCGTACACATATGTATATGGAAAAATTATTTATAGCAAAATTAAAGTGTTAAAATTCCTTGAAGCTCTTTGGACAATATGCACTGTAAAAATACTCTTTATTTTAATTATTTTCAATTTCAATAACGCGCAAACAATCGATTCACGAAAATCGGAAAGAAGAGGAGAAAATGCTGTGGCGTAAATAAATCATTTTTGTAAAACAGTGTAAGTTTATATAGAAAACAAAGCTGCGCATTTGTATTGTCTCAATATATTGATTTAGAGATATGAAACCTACGTTACGGGTACCTAAAATTAGGGTACTTTCATTTTTTTTTTGCAATCAATACTCTAAATTCGATGTTGTCCATTTGAATTCTACCGGAACGGATTCATTACTATATTCCTTCAAAACGAATAACATAGTTTCTACAAGTTCCGAGGAATTGCTGTAAAAATATTTCTGGTCTCTCTTAGCGATGTTTCTTTTATTGTGCGCTTCCTTGATCAAACTGCCATCCGCGGTGAAGAACAAAATTCTGGGAACATATTTTCCATCAGGCTGATATCTTCCCTTATTTATAAAATCGTATTTTCTCGCATCCATTTTTATCATTACAAATCTGTAAAAATGACATAAGACTTTTTATTTGAATCGTTATAGGTATATTTACAATTCTTTTTCTTTTTTTATAATTTTCATTTTTTTATGCTACTTTTTATGATAATTTTTCATATAAACTATTCCTACCGCTGCACATTAATTAGAATATAAAGTATATTAAAATACATAGTACATATATGTAAATACATACAATGAACGCCAAGAGGCACTATAGTGACATCTACCAACAAAAATTCTAATATCCGTGCAGTACTTCATTACCTATAAAACGTACCTCTCGCTGAGGTCCATCAGGCGTACAGATTTCGAAACTTTCTCTTTCAATATTTCACATGCCGGACATCCGATTTTGTAAATAAATAAAAATATTGGTTTCTCGGTTCGCTTAGCCTCCACGAAGCCGTTGTCAAAAGATTTCCATTTAAACAGATGCTCCAGAATACAATTCGGGTTTTCTATTACTTGACTTGCTAATTTCACGATATTGAAAGCACTGAGATATTTGAAGTATTGAATAAAATTTATCATTTCTCCGATTATTGAAAATTATTATATAATTTGAGCAATCAAATTAACTACAATCGTTTTCAATTACTACTTTTTATCCGCATAATTTCCTTCGAGTAAATATTGTACTTGTGGCATTTATTTCAAATTTTCCATCGAGTGAAATTTTGTAAACAATTTCGTGCAAACTGATATAACCATCAAATGTCATAAATCATTCAGATTTAATCTGTGCATACGTTCAGGATATTAAATATTAATTGATTATATTATATATATTCATAAACATGTGACACTGTTTTATCGACAATACAAAATGATGGTAAATCGATATTGACACATGACTAACGAGGTACATAATTCACCCCACTAGCGACACTAGTCTGCTTCAAATTTAGCGCCATTTGTATGACAAAATTACATTCTCGCATTTCTGCAACCAATTTAAGGTTATATTTTCCACAGTTTCAACAAAACATGAATACTTGGTCGATTGTTTCGTATTCCTAACTATACTCCTAAAACTATTTTCAAATGAGATTGGTTGAATCGTTCCTATAAACATGTGACAATGGTGAAGAACAAACTTATATTAAAGGATAGGTTAAGATATTTTCCTTTAATATTTCATTCTTTTTGAATAACGTGGAAATAAAACGGACCATCAAGAAAAATGAGCAAGCTATGGAATTATCTAATATTTCAAGGATGGATATCGTACTTAATGGCAGCCGGTTTACTCGTTTTCACAAGCGGCTTCCTACTTAATCGCGTTTCCAGACCGGAACGTGCTGAATGTAAATATTGTACGGATCTTGGCGGCTGTCACATCGAAAACCTTCTTCAAACTCCAGAAGATGCAGCAGCTACCTGCCTGGAAAGAAAAGCACGTGTTGTGCTGTTAGTCGTTGATGCATTAAAGTATGATTTTGTACATTGGTACGATGACAATAGCTCTGCCCCAATGTACTATCGTAATAAACTGCCAATAATACACAAATTGTTAGAATCCGAACCTACGAAATCTCGTTTATATAAATTCATGGCAGACCCACCGACAACAACCATGCAAAGATTAAACGGTATCACTACTGGATCTTTGCCTACGTTTATCGATATTGGATCTAATTTTGCTTCTGAGCGTATTGATGAAGATAACATTGTCGATCAGAATGCTGACAAAGGTATTATATTCATGGGAGACGATACCTGGACAAATTTATTTCCTGGAAAATTCAAACGTCAATTTCCATCGCCGTCCTTTAATGTTTGGGACCTGGACAGCGTGGATAAAGATGTTAGGTACCGTATATTCTTTGAACTAAAGAAGAAAGATTGGTCCCTACTTATAGCACACGTTCTTGGTATTGATCATTGTGGACATAAGCATGGTGCTAATCATCCTGAGATGGCCAGAAAGTTAAATGATACTAATACTCTAATTAAAGAAATCGTTGAATCTTTAGACGAAGATACAATACTTTTTGTCATTGGTGACCATGGAATGACAGAGACTGGGGACCACGGCGGCGAGAGTTTGAATGAAGTCGAAGCTGCCATGTTCGTTTATTCTTTGGTCCCCCTACAAGACTATAATTCAGTTCACAGTACTGTGAATCAAATTGATCTTGTCCCTACATTGGCATCGATTCTTGGGACACCTATACCTTTTTCTAACTTAGGATCCACGGTACTTGACTCGTTACCAAGTTTAACAAGAAAAGGACAAAACAATATGTGGTATTCGTTACATTCAATGTGGAGAAATATTGCACAAACTAAAAAGTACATAGATGTATATTCTGCAGACAGTTACCTGTTTTCAATAGAACAATTTCAAAATTTAGAAACTATGTATAATCATCTATCAGAACAGGTGAAACATGTAAATACCATGGAGGATTTTGAATTATTTATTCAAAATAGCAAAAATTACTTTAAGTTACTGAAAGATACTTGTTCTGAAGTTTGGGTTCAGTTTGATTCTGGTCTAATGTCGAAAGGCCTACTTCTAATGTTTTGTACTCTATTCTTCTTTTACCTGTTTATCACAGGTATTCCAGAAAGTCGAATGTCTAAGATATTTGAGTCTTCGTATTTACAATATTCTATCCTAGTAAATTTAATTACTGCTCTGGTAATCTTCTTCTTGTATTTCTTCAACATTCTAAGCGAATTTAAAAACACTACATTTTGTGTTACTGGTCTAGTATCCATAGCACTGTTAGTCATATTAATTGCCAAGAATTGGGATGTGATTTCAATGAGTTGGTATGATTATTACAAAATTAAAAAATTTATTTATATTACTAGAGTAATCCTTGTTTTAACAGTATGTTGTCTTTTTTCTAATAGTTATATTGTAGAGGAGGATAATGTGCTGTCCTTTTTACTTATTACACTTCTCTGTTTACTTACATTTAATTTAAAGAAGGAAAGTTCCAATGAATGTCCTGAAAGGAAACCAAAGCCATTCGTAAAATCACAAACAAAGTCAAATTTAAAGTTAGTAATAATAGTCGTCGGTTTAATAGCATGCATTTCTATAAGACTATCCCATTATTTCTGGCGTTGTCGGGAGGAGCAGCAACAACGCATGTGTTCACTTTTTATAACTGGTAAATCAGGCTCCATAACATCCAACAGTTTAGAACGTGTGTTACTTGCTGTTACTTTGATTGTACTTGCATTATATGTTACAATAGTGAGGCTGTGGTTACAAAATTGTGGCAATCTTACTGGTTTCTCTCCCAGTGTTTTAGTAGGTCAATATTGTCCTGTTGTAATCGGTGTTTGCATGGGTTGTTATTGGGTCCTTCAACGATTACCAAAATTTGTCAAAGTAAAGTTTGTACTATCTTGGCAAGTAAGTACATTGCCTAACATAGTATACGCATTGAGTTTAGCTGCAATCTCTGTTCTTTACTATCGTCCTCTCAGTATATTTTTATTACCAAAGAAGAAAGAATCGATCAATGTATACAGTGATGAGAATATAGTACCTCGATTGTTCGAGAAGATAAAGGAGTCGATATACCGTAAGAGGATAGATGCAGATGAAACGCCAGTTGTTTATGGCTTAGGCACTGCCTACAGTGCCGCATTTATTTCACTGAGCGTATTTCTTATGCTATTATATTCTTTATTGTTAGGAGATATACTATCGCCTAGTACATTTTTGATGTTCATATCCTGTGCCTCTGTTTTGGGCTTGTCTGCAATAGAAAGACACAAAAATGCAAATAGTATATGTAAGTATCAGGGTTATGTAAACACTTTAAAAAATGATTAGCATTGTTACTTATTTAACATTATTGTTTCAATAACAGCTGAACTTGTTGAAGTACCCACTTCTGCTCTAGTATGTTGGTTCTTGATAGCTGACTACTTCTTTTATGGAACTGGGCATCAGTCAACTTTCCCTACTATTCATTGGGATGCTGCTTTTGTAGGAACAGGTGGACATTTCTATGGTAGCTTATTACCAGCAATCTTAATAGGTATGTAGTAGAGGTGTGCGAAAACCCTAAAATGTCGGGTCGGGACGAAAAGACTAGTATGTAGATACATTCGCGTTATGGTGTTAGAATGACTTCAAGATCAATAAACGATATTAAACTTACAGGAATAAATACATTTGGATCACATATTATATTAGGTGCAACATTACCATTATTGGTGATTGTACCATTTACATTATATTTTGTGTTTCCGAAATTGATAAAAGCAAAATTTTCGGAAGATGATTTAAAAAGAGGAGAACTGCTTCTTTTTGAACAAGACTCAGTATTCCATACGGCGATTTTTTCGGTCGCAGGAAAATATGCACTGCTTCATGGAATCCGAGTAAGAGAATTACAAAATAGCAAATAGAAAGATAAGTTTTTAAAGTTAGTTTTAATTAATACATTTTTGTAACTTGATATACATTATAGACGTTTGGCAGCATGCTTGCCGCTACGATTCATTGTCGCCATTTAATGGTTTGGAAGATCTTCGCACCAAAGCTAATATTCGAGGGATTAGGACTGTTAGTGACATTAGTCAGTGTACTGGCGTCCTTTTATATGGTGTTTAGAATTGATCAACAAATGGAACATCTTATATCCAGAGTGACAAAAGGCAGATGATAGTGTGATCTAGTTTAGAATGTGTACAATACAATCGCTAGTAAAGTACCACATTTCGAGAAAAAAGTAACTTTAATGTTAGAACACACGCAGTGGCTCTTTCCTTTTGACTTTAGAAATAGGAGTTTTTATTTAATAGAAACACATTAGACGTTGAATGTCAACACTTACCGACACTGCCAAACTTTTCAAAATTTTATATGACTTTACATGAAAGACAATTAAGCGTATATAATACTAAGATTAAGCTGAAATTTGTAGCACAGAAGAGCGGAACAATTCCCCTTTGTTTCTTCAAAGACCAAATCGTGTAATTAAGTCTGGTGCTTCCTAACACACTAACGCTACCCTGCGTGCAATGCATTGCTAATTGCAGAGAAACAAAGCAACGCACTTGATGCAGGATTGCGTCCATGTGCGCTGATGTCTGCTTGTCTGATGTACGTATTATTTGACACTTTAAGTTCGTTACTGTTAAACGCATTTCAATAAATAATTTTATACATTTCTTTTTGATTGGTTACACACGACACTGTATATAGTATGTATTATAAGTCTAATAGAAATTGAATAAAAAGACATTGTATATCTTCCAGGTCCGTCTCTTTTTGTGCATTGTAAATTAGGAAGATTTGCAAGCAAGTACTACCTTTTACTAATACGTGCTTGTCTAGTTCATATGTTTTGCAAATCATACTTTATTGAACGAAATTATCAAGCGTACACGTTATGTATTGTATATGAATGTGGCCAATTTATAGATAAAAGTTGGTAATTACAAGTAATGGATGCATTCCTGCTGGAACGATAGCGTCTAGTGGTGATTATGATGCCTGCGTTCTTGATAATTGTTCTTCAAATACTCCATCCAGCTGCTCCAATTGTTGAGGTCCTCGTAATCACTGGTGTCCTGCGACAAAAGAACATGTTCATGGTATTCAAATTTCGTAAATTACACGTACCTATTAGTTTTCGTAATTATTATTTTGATAACCTGGCACTTGCATATTAGGCAATACAGGCATTTGTATCTGGAAACAAATGATGCGATCATGTTGTATAAAATTATTTCCTTTGATTCTTCTATACCCATAGTACAATGAATTACAATTTATATCAAATTCTAAACCTTATATTGATTAGGTTTACAGAGTACTACAAGTGACTATTTTTACATTACTTTATACAAAGAAATCTAGTGTTAATCTAGTGGTTTAAATCATGAATTAACTATTATTACGATACTTCTAATTTATATATACTTGTATTTCAAAACTTACAAAAAGTTTAATTCCTCCACCTTGGTGACCCGGCACAGATCCTCCTCCGGCCTGTACAGACTCTACAGAACCTGCTGGCATACTCTGATATCCTTGGTGCATCTGCATTTTAACTCCACGGGTTTCTTTGCGAACGGTACTACTATCTTCATTAACTACAGGCTTTGCATCAATACTAACTTCTCTTTTCTCTTCGGGATAAGTCACCCAAAATGATCCTGGAGTCTTTTGCAATGTTCGAGCCATGTTTGCGCCAAATTTATCAGATGTTACCGCATAAGCATTGGGCATATCATAGTCAAGTGGGCTCAATTTACTTTTAAGAGCATCTAGGAGACCCAAATTCACAGGCATACCAGGCATAGCATTATTAACTAACGTTGGATTGGAGACACCGCTGGAACCCATTTTCGCGTTTATCGCATTTTGAACAGATAAAGTAATATTTTTTTGTAATTCTGACAACATGTCAAAAACTTGACTCAGCATTGCCATCTTTTGTTGAAAAGGAAGTGTACCATCGACAGGCGGCTTCATTCCTGGCCACATACCTGGCGTAAATGGTTTGAAAGGTTTCTTTGCTGCGGTTGTAGACGTGGATTTTTCATATGCAACTAAATCGTTCATCGTTGATACCATGTTACTCTTCAAATCACCCATCTCGGATACTATGCTATCGACAATAGAGTCTTTAGCTGCGTTAATGGATGATAGATCATCGATAGATCTTGCAACTTTTGCTTGTACATCTTCTTCATCACTGACAGATCTCATGAATTCACTTTTCATACTTGTACTATCACTGTCGCTTGCCGCTGTGGTCTTGTTAAGTTTCAAGCTATCAAATAATTTGCTCAAGAAATCTTCTACCTTGCTACTGTATTCGGTTGGGCTAGGCACTACTGATGATGGATACCAGAAAGAAGGTGGTACAATGGTACTTTTCGCTGTGGTTGCTTCTGCTGCAAAGGCTGGTGCCGGAGTACTGGTAGCAAGATTCTTAAACAAAGTGTCTAAGAAAGTAGATTTCTTTGCCATGAACATAGACGGATCCATCATCGGTGCGAATGGACTGAAAGGTCCGAACATCCCAGGCAAATATTCTTTTGGTGCCGCAGCGCTTCCTGCTGCTTTCTGAAGCAACAAACTGATGTCGTCTTCCGATTCTTCAGAAATTGGAGCAAGAGTAGGATACGGAGGCGGAGGTCCTAAGTCTTTTGTGCTTGGCTTTCCTGCATCCATAATCGACCGAAGTTTCGTTAGAGGAGACTCCTCGATACTTCTTCTTTTGCGGGAAAAGTCACCTTTCATACTATAATCAGGTATAGTATTCAATTCAGAATACTGGGCCATAGGACTCATTGGGCCGAACTTAGGACCCATTGGCCCAAACGGCTTAGGAGGCATGAATGGTCCGAAAATTCCACGTTTATATGGAACATTAGTATCTTCCATTTTGCTTTTATCGAAAGTGTTCAGTGATGCTTCATTACCAGCACTGTACAAAGTTGGTGCACTGTCTGCGTATGGCATAAATGGCTTGAAAGACCCCATAGGATAGGCAGGCCCCATAGGGTAAGCTGGTCCCATACCTCCAAACAAATTGCTCAACATGTCAGTCTTTTTAGAAATCATCATTTTAGGATCAACGAATTTTGGGAAAAGCGGCGACTTCGGCATGTATGGCACTGTTATGGTGTCCATTGTTGATGGTGGTGGTGGTCCAAGAGCTCTCGAGTAAACTGAAAATATGTGATATGCCTTTAGACATTGATCTACTTATTATATATCTGTACAAAACATTTAAAATGAAATGAGAAATGTTTGAAAATTTATAGTATTTTATATTACCAGGTTTTGAAGCATAGCTCGTCCATGGTGCTCCAGCAGGAGTTTTAACAGCTGCTGCAGCTGTTAAAACTAGTAAATAAGAAAATAACGGGATACTTTTCACTAGAAACATTGTGCACCAATTGCTGGACTCTGTTCTACTCCTGCTTTTATAGCAGTGGCCAGACAGTAATACTTGCAAAGCTTCTAGGATTATTGGCATGAGACTAATACTCTCATTTAAATAATCCACCATATACAGAAGGTGCACTTATGTTTTAATAATTAGACAGTATGCTTTCTCTGTACTGCTTAGAAAAGCAATTTCCTTCTTATTCGTACCGTCGCGTGTTAATAGATATTACAAATTCTTAATTGAAGTATTTAAATTTAGTTCTCCATTATAAAAGAACATTCTAATAATAGAAAAATGTAATGAGCGAAATGGTAAAAGATAATTTAGCGTTCCTTTAATTTAAGTTTTCTTTTATCGTTATGAAAATTTTAACTGACATATTTTGAATTATGTTATTATTGTAATCCATTCCTTTCATGAGAAGATATCCATGGCTCATATTTCTGTTCGGAAAATGTTAATTTCGTTACTATTTCATTATTAATGTTTTTCATTATTATTTCGCATCTTAAATATAAAAGCAGGATAATTTCATAATCCAATTTATAATCCGATTTTAATCGACTTGCAAACGAACTTGCGAGAAATGCGTTATTCGCTTGTCGACAATAATACATCACAGCAGCTGTTTTCATTATTTAGCAATTACCAATTAATTGTATTGACGAATATACATCCGCATTTGTAGACGAAGCTGTCATATCTTAAAAAGAGGATCTACATGAAAATGAAAATAAAGAAGGCTGTTGATAGTAAGTAGCATTTAATTTTTAATATGCTGTCACATATAATTGTTCATATCATTTTACTATCATTACCTACCTGTATAAATAATGTTTTATATTAACTTTGTTGATTATTTATTCGTTCCGCAGTTTTTACTACATTAAAAACAATATTTAATGAAATTTCAAAAAATAGGTAGTCAAACAAACATTAATTTGAGGTGATTTTTTATTTTAGTTGCTATGGAAAATAAGGATACTACGACAAACGTCTCTATATATGAAAACTTGTCATTATCAAAGACCACTCAACAACACAATTTAACAAATACAAATGTTATTAATCCCATAAATCAGTTACTAAATATGTACCATCCTGAGGATGGTATAGCTGCATATGAGCAAATATTAAGAACCCTTCTATTCCTATCTGAAAATTTTGATAATAAGACACGGCAACAGATAATTTCTACAGTTCCACTGCCAAAAGGTGCATCAAATGAATTAATCAAGGATGTGATATATAAGACGACAGGATTTATTGAAATAGCTAATGACGTCAAAATGTTCCAAAAGTAAGATTTTTATTCTTGAATATACCTTAATATACCTTATGAATAAGTGATACATAACAATACATTTTTTTTAAGAAGTAATACTGTTTCTAAAAAGATGTTTGACATAGAAGATGCCACCGATAAGTCAAGAGTCCATTTAAATCAGAACATTTTAATGAGTCCCTCATCTCAGAATATTGAATTGGATGAAAATGTAAAAACTTCATTAAAATAGCACTTATAGCTTTGCTCATTCCTCAGTTAAATTTTAATGTATTCATTATTCTTTCTATTTATTTAGATTGTACCTTCAGTACCTGAAGTATTTCGAGGTTTCCCTCCTAACGAAATATCTATGATTCACAGTCATGTAAGGAATGTGAATTATATGTATGACACATTAGATTATAATATTCCTTGCATAGAGCCTTTTGTTGACATAAGACAAAATTTTCTATCGCATACCAGTCAACAAGAAGATCTGATGAAGCATCAGTCAAATTTAAAACTTAAATGGATCCATACACCGCACCTATTATATAAGAAAGATGGTTACCAAATTACTACAACCAGTTATCATGAAGATTTTTACAGCTCGATGAGTGATAAATGTTTTCAGTTACCTGTTGATAAAACCAATGGTCATAATAGATGGAACGTAGCTAAAGTGTCGCATATGCTACATCAGGTCTGTAAGCACTATTTGTATCACTAATTTGTAACACTAATTTAACTATTCTTAACTTTATATATTAAAAATTACATTATAGACACAAAACGATTTAAAAAAGAAATGTAATACTAATACAATCTCAAATACACAACATAAAACAGAAATTTTAAATTTAGAAGTACCAAATAGTAATTCGTCATTTTTTAACTCTGGAATTAATTATTGCGAATTTTTACATAATGATGATCGAGATTTTAAGAACTACAATAACAATATGAGTGAAAACAAAATTATAAATACGAACACATGCAAACCCTTTGAACCAAAATTCAAAACTAATCAACAAGCAATTCTGGAAGATATATACAAAATGGATGTTGTATGTTGGAATGAAGAAATAGACACAACAGTAAATAAAATGAAACAATACATTTATGATATCATTTTGTAACTTATAATGATTTATATGTAATTATGAATACATTGTAGGTATCAACGGAGAACAGTTTTATTTTGGATGATTTCATTATTAATAAAAAGCTTGAAACGAGCTTAGACAGTTTTTTAAAACGCGCAGAACAGGAAGGTTTGATTGTTTAAAAAAATCAAATTAATTTTCATAATACATTTAGAGATTTCAATATCGCCTTAAATAGAACTTTTGCATACAATTACTTTTACAGTCAAATGTTGGAAATTTGTAAATCAGAAGAACCCAGAAAATAAAAATCAGTTTGACTCTTTAATGAACAATGCGAATAACTCTAGAAATACAAATTCGCCAGAAAGTATAAAAAAATTAATTGACAAAAAATACTCAAGATTGTCAAATACTTATCCAAAATCAATACAGTTGCAAGTGCCCCAGAAAAATGTAAATATACCTTTCAGCGATGCGCAATCAATGGAATATGATAAAAGGGACAACATAGAAAATTTACCATACAAGTACTATTAAAATGATCATACACATTTAATCTAATGCGTAATTAACAATATACGTAACAAAATTATTTGTGTGCAGATCTGCAGTAAACAAAACAGAACAAGATAATATGAATATTTTACAAAAAACTACACCTATTACAGAATTCGCTACATTTAAAAAACATTACTATAACACATTGCTGAACATTCAGAAGGCTAAAGGTTTATTTAGATTTTTATTGTTTCTTTACATTTTGTGTAAGAATTTAATATTATGTATATATTGTATTATAGTGGCAGTGGCAAATTCCTTGGCAATATCATCTGTGGAAAGTTCCACCAAATACGAACCATATTATTCAAGTTGTTCATATCAACAACAGCAATTGTTGCAACAACATGGTCAATTAACTGTGAATCCACAATTTGCAGTGCATACTGTTGCACAATCAGGATTATCAAACATACATAGCACTCCATACACTTGGATGAGATATAACGATTGGAGACATCCAACAATGAAACAATTAAGATTTCCTCAACAAGTGAGACATTGAATATTATTTAAATACATAAATATGCTCGAGTATTTCCTTTACTTTAATCAGTTTATCTTTTTTTAGTCCCCATTTCAACATTCAAAGAATAAAGAGTAAGTTCTTCAATTATATCATTCATAATCTATTATTTCTCTTTTGTATATCTTTTATACTAGATGTTATAAGTATTTTGGTATCTTTTCATCCTTTCATCAAAAAGGAGTTCTATACTGCATTACGTATAAAGAATGAGTGTTCAGTGCTTTATCCAAGGAAAAAGTGAGAAAATGGAACAAGGCTTACAATTTGCGTAATTAGTATAGGCATAATTTGAAATTTGTGAGTGATCAAAATTAGAAATATTAATAATTAAAGGATTTTTACTAGCCTTTGTAAAACTTTAGAGATGTTAAAATGTGTTAAACTTATCTCTAAATGAAAATACTAGTTGCATAACACTGGCTCAGATACTGATATAGACAAATTGGTACCTTAAAAACATTATTTACAAAGAGTACTCATAAAAGTTTACCAAACAGTACTGACATCCTAAATTATAAGTGAAGACTTTTAAATTAGAAGAGTACATATCTGGTAAAAGTTTTCATTTCCCTATTTATCTTGCACCAGTCTCAACAGTTAATGGAAATATTGATACGTTCACACGTATATACATATAATTTCTTCTATTACTTCTTTGGCACTGGTAAAAGATAACAATTATAAGTGTTAGATTAGTCGCTAATATTTTTAATAATTTCGTTTGTATTTCGGACGATTGCGTGACAATTTTTTTTTACTAATTGTATATACGCAGGACATCCTTGTTGACGCCAATTAAACCTTAATACTTATAATATATTAACTAACAAATGTACACGTATTCACTGGTTAACATGGAACAAAGTTGCTTCTAATAACTAACAGTTTTTGGTATATTCATTAGTTTAACATATAACATCGTACACATTCGTGGCTTTGTATAGATTATTGCATATAAAAGCCATTCATCATTTATTCATAGGTGTATAAAATGACGTTTAAAAGAATAAAGACACTTATCAACTTAGATGTTATATGGATCATTAACCATTATTGTCCAGAACAATCGCTCTAAAGCACGACAAATTACCAATGTACCAAAGACATTAAAGTCATGCAACCTTTGGTAATTTATCGGACCACATTCATTAACTTGCAATCTTCCTCATCTCAAAGAACATTTAATTTGTTATCCCTGTAATGGGCCTACGATAAAGATATTGTTATGTATAATGTTTATTATTTGTTGTCAGTATTGGCAGCATCATCTGAAAACATAAAAATAAATTTATGTACGGATGTTGCTCTCAATACTCGATATGAATAAAAACAAAAAGTTAGGCCAATAGTTCCTCGCAGTGCATAGCTCATATTTCTTGTTTAGATTGTCATTATTCAGCATTATAGTGACTAATGAACAAGACAGACGTGCATAAGCAAAGCTTATTTAGTTTACTGGTCTATACTGTTTTAAGAATCAGTTTTACTGTTTGAATACAGTAGTACTCACTTGATTTATCGTATTTTGAATCTTACAAGACGCATAAAAGCATACAAGTAGTAACAGTTTTCTTCTAGAATTTGTAATTCTGAAATAAAAGGTTTATGGTAATTTATATCTATAAACTACAACACAGGATAATGTTATTTGAAGTGAAATTAAATGTTAAAAAACATAATACAACAAATATTAATGTTTTAGTATGTTATTAAAAAAATAATAATAATTACTGTCTTGTGCGCTAAATGAGAGCCACTACTTATTTACCAGCCTTATTGATATGAAGAATTCTGTATGAATCAATTAAAGTTCTATGATAACGAATCAACATTAAATTATTATTAAACTTACATACATTGTAGTGCATATACCTCTTTATATTTTTAATATTTTTTAAAAGGACTAAAAAAGAATAGTGTGCAATAAATACTTCTAAATTAAAAGTGAAAATCATTTGTTGTGTTAATTAAATTAATTAGATGGAAGAATAATAAACAGTAGGAGAAGATTTTAGATAATTTGTAAGAATTTTAATCATTTGTTCTTTGATTAACATTTTCCAATCAACAGTGTTTATCAAAAGTAAAAGAAAAATACGTCTGTAAGAAAATTAACAATCTTGTTACAAAGGTGAAACATAATCCTTAAACAATTGTCTACATTTTATAATGCATTGAGGTTTTATGATGATCAAATATAATTTCAACAGTTGTTAATATTTGTGCTATAATTTAAAGCGTTCTTGGTTGAAAATCATATAGAAACACGTTAACGAGTGTTGCAAATTTATATACGAAATATAATATTAACAATTCATTTATCATGAGGTATTGCAAATTGTAGCGAGGTAAATCCTCAAATACTAAGTCATTGAGAAGTAATAAAGTCATTTAATATACAGGACACTCAAGGAGCGTTATATATTTCTTCTGGCAGTGCCGTACATATTCTTTTCTTTTTTTTTATCATTTTGGTTAAATTTCGAAACTAAATATCTTATACCGTATAACTTCTCCGTTTGACATATTTTACGAAATCTATTCGCACTTTCAAACATTTTGCCAGAATACCAGCATATACAATGTACAAGAAAAATTACAATTACTTCTTCGTTGTGTCCATGTGAACCAAATTACAACATTGTCAATATTAGGCACAACGAAGCTACTATAATATATTATTATTCTTCTTTTTATATGATCCTATATGAACACGCACTTTTTCCTTATACTAATTAATTCATTAATTAGAGAACTAATGCATTACACACGCCAAACATTTACATAGATGACTGATGTGTGTACACACTCTATTATCGTATCAAAAGAGAGAAATTATAATTCATTATGATCCTAATCAAGAATAGTTAACTTCTTTATGTTTTGTATGATATAAATGGTCATGATAAACTAAAAACAATAGAAGTCTCCATGTATTCCACTTTGACTCTTTATATTATATGTATGTTAAAAAAGATTTTATGGACCAGTTGGTCAAAAACTAAATGTTCCAATAGTTTTCATGATGAATTGTACCTCTAATACGATATGTATGTACTAAAATTTACTTTGTTCGTCAATTTGGTGAATCAGTAAGGAGACACAGTTTTATAAGAGTTATTAGATTAGAAATGACTCAAAATCTGACGTAAAAATGTAATGTAATGCCATTGCTGCTTATTTATATTCCCTATCAAATCATTCTGAAGTTATATACAATAGTTTAAAATAATATATGTACATTTTACAATCATAAAGGCGGATCTTTTTTTTAAATTATCTAATTTGATATTTGCCTAAAACTCAATTACTAATACCTTCGTAAATGCGTTTATACTGTAATTAAAATTTAAGAATGAATACATGTGATCATATCAGGTCCACCTTTATGCAATAATAGTAGCATCTAATGATCATATAATTCTTCGTTATAAGAGATTAATCGGAATAACATAACTTGTTTACTAATTAATGATACCAAAATATGTTGGCAGTAAAAGTAATTAGTACACAAACGTTTCAATGTATACATGGTAGTGGTCTTAAAACTTATATAGATATATCATTTTATATATAAATGGAATGAAATAACATCGTTTGTATGTGAACATTCAGAAGTTTGTTTTCTTTTTATGATGCAAAACGTCAACATCTAAACAATTAAAGACAAAGAATCATCTTGGCAGCATATTCATGGCAGCAATAATTTCGATGTGACTGTTTTGCTTTTTCGTCGAATATAATGAAGTAACTGATCAATGACTTAATTCCAAATTACATTTTTATGCACAGGGAGATAATACGATAAATGCCCAAGATGAAAAAACAGGGACACATAGCTTTCCACGGTCACTGTGCATTACTGTTAACGTTGGTGCGATTTTACATATAAAATTGTTAACATATTAAATTTAGCAGAATTCGTTTCGGTATTCCTTCTCTTCGTAAAATAATAATGCATTTTCTCTGCAGTTTTAATCTAAAGACAAAATCAAAATATTGTGTGAAATAGTAAAACTATTGTTTTGAAGGGAAGCTTCTGCATCGTATAACTGTTCCCAAAAGTCATCCGCCGTAATAAGTCCTATATTTTTGAAGGTACATTTATACATTGCCAAATTCGATTAGGCAAAGCCATAAGGATCGATAGTTTTGCTAGAGCAAGGTTGAACGTCATCAGGTGGTGGTTGCCATTGTTCGGACCACATGGCTGTGCGAGCCATAGCCATTTCCACTTTCTCAATGCTGGTACTGGACATACATTCCATCTCCCAGTGAAAACCATTTTGAGTCACTTGCATTGAACTAGATTCAGTTATACCACAATAGTCCTGTGCGTTGCTGTTCACTGGTACTTGCGAACTTTTGTTTCTAACTTGCATAGAACCACTGCCTCTGTGCTCAGCGCTAGGCCAAGGTCGAGATTGTTCTACCGATTGTAAAGCTAACTGTCGCGGCACCCGTCTAGTTTTATTATCCTCTACAACATGACCACTATCAGTTTTTGTATTTATTAAATTTGCATCGCCCGCTGAGCTAGCTTCACCGTCTTTTTTTCGCCTTCTTCTTCTCCTTTCGGTGTCAATGTCATCTCTTTGAATCTCTTCGGTATTATCTTCGGAAGGTAAGAAATGTTGCCTTGCAGAAGCCCAATGATCTTTCCTACTAGCACCTTGCTTGTACTTTGAATGATTATCGTTGCTGTGGTGACCATTATTTATATTTGTGTCACTGTCTGCAGTCTGTTTCCTCGATTGTTGAGTTTTCCATGAATCGGGTCTCCTAGGACTACGCTCTTTAAGAGTAACCTATGGAGATTATATTGATTTATTTGTAACTGTGCTGTACAAAATGATACAAAAAAGTAGAACTACTTACTCCAGAAGAAGAAGAATTATCAACAGGTTTGTAAAGTTGTGTTGGGGTATGATTACGGCTATCTGGACCCCTACAGCTAGATTCGCTGCGACTGTGTATCCATGAAAGTAAGAATGCTAAGATTGCACAAGACAATCCAAGTGCTGCTGCAGCCGATAATTGAGAACGAGTGCGTCGTGGTACCCAGCCTCCACTGTGATACTCCCATATAGAGCATGCTAGTAATGCGCTACTCGAGGCATAAGATAAGCCTATACCAGTGAATATCCAAGCATTCTATAAGAGGTGGATTCTATCAGATATATTAATCAAGATTGAAAGGTACTAGTAGTACATATTAAGAAATGACAGGTTTGATTATATAATGTTAGCATTAACAGAAGAAAAAGAAGATAGAGAACGAAGTATTGCCTACTTACCAACTTAGCCCAGTTGAGAGGAAAAACATAGATAACATGTGAAATATCAAGGAAGAGGAGCAATGCAGTGACCAGAAAACAGAAAACAGCTACAAAGATCATGAAACGCAGCCGTCCAACTAAAGGCAGCATAAACAAACTGACCTTGGCAGTGCCAGAACTGCACAGTGTCGCCAGACATGCTGCAGATGATATCTGTTCAAATGTTATAAAAAAAATCAATGATGTATTAGAGATCAATAGACAGGAAAATAGTAATAAAGAAACTACATACAAGCAGTAAGAGTCTAACAACACCGATAGCTGTTTTGAGATGTCCCTGTATGTCACAATAAAGAACCAAGTGACTCGCTCTCGGCCAAGCCAAAGCATTAGAGGAAGAGCCATGGTAATCACCATAACCATAACCATGATAATTAGCATGTGAATCCCATGAATGAACCCCTGGTGAATCCAGTTCCAAAGGTTGGGAGCTAATTTGCCCCCCTGACCGACTGCCTGCTATTGATACAATATCGAAAAATGTACATATTCATACTCTTTTCAAATATGTCCTATTCATTCGAAATTACATTTTCTTAACATTATATTATGCCTCTCAGATATTGAAAGTGGAACCTGATTTGTATTAAGTGCTCCTAAAAATTCATTGTCGTCATACCAATTTCGAAGTCCTGAATATCTTCAGGTCTAGAGTATGCAGAAGCTGGTAGTTCCAGGTCACGAATCTCTTCTAAGAGAAGAACTTCTATCTCGTCGGCTGCATATAAGTCCGAGACCGAGTGAAGATGATGCCGAGTCTCGCTCATTACTCAAGTACACTCGATTGCTTACTCCTTCCTGCCTGCCGACGATCTTCTCTAATTGCTCCACTATTAACCACCATTCGTTACACATTGAGTCTAAGAATTGCTCCATTTGTTTATTTGCCATTGTGTGCACATGCTGTGTGCCATCTCTGTTCTTGCAGGCAATACCACCCCTCTCCCTTTACACCGCACCTAGAGAGATTCCATTCAACATTGTCCAAGAAGACACAGAGAGATTATAAACAGATATAGCATAACAGTGCAAACAAATAATGAAAGGGAATAAATGTGTAAATTAAAATAACAAATGCAGTTTTAAATGAAAATAATTTATTTTAAATCATAATATAACAATAATTAAAATAATGAGCAAAATGAGATGAGAAAATAAAAAATAATATGATCACTTAAAATTATTCATAAATATATTGACAATACACGGATAATAATATTATCTCCCGTTTTACGAAATGTAAAATGTATAGACTGACAGATATTTAATGAGCTCTTAGACTTATTTTATAAACACATGAACAATTCGAGTTTCTTAATATCGACGTTAGTAGTTCGCGTAATTGTATGTTTTAACTAAATTAAAATGTGTAAGTAACAATATGACAAACAGGACTAGCATAAAATTATCGCAAATACAAATAGAAAATCAAATTTAATATTTATATACATATGTTCCTCGCGTGATGTATTATATTGTGTCAACTCTAAAAAAATTTAGCACAAATCGAATGACAGAACATCAATTTTATAATAGATTCCTAGTGCTTCTTGATCGTCGTTCAGTATCAGTTCTATCAAAAGCGTATAGGTGTAAGTAAAACTGTATCCCACGATTAGTTATATTTTTCTAATAAACCGTTCGTTAATTCTAAATCCACATGTGGTTGCATGTGGCATCCCTCAGGATGTACCGAGCTGAGCGAAAACATTGCCGTCATGGATTTCAACGAGAAATCGACCAGCACGTACCTCGAATATCTTCTCGTTGAACACGAAGCTTTGATTACATTTTTCCGAAATTTTTCATAATAATTTCGGTGATCGTCTAAAGAATAGCCGCCATTACCTTTTTGCTGTTTTTACTCATGATCATGATCTACGTTCATCACAGCGACCTACAAACAATAGATGGAACAACTATCTTCTTCAATGAAGCTTTCCAATTCTGTCATCAGAGGACTACGCAAAACTGTCTGGGCACTCCATCTGGATGTAACTAGATCAACTTTACATAGTTAATTTTACCACAGACGAGGTACAGGCAGGTACAGGAGTAGACCAATCACCCAATGTATTTTTTTCTAGAGCTGGGTCATTCCAGTCATTCTCACCAGTGAACTTAACCTACAATTTTGTTTATATACAAATTGTTGACATTAACGTTATTGGTATTATTGTAACAAAACAAATCGTTGTAAATCTCTACAGTAAAAGGTATTTATATATGTACAACAAATGCATTTCAGAAAAAGATGTATACAAAATTATGTTTTACAAATTATTCGTTCTGATTCAGATGAGTAGTGGAGAAGAAAGTACAACTAAGGTTGAATTTAAGAAGAAATCAAGGAAAGCATTAAGAAAAAGACGAGTCTCGTCGGATGAAGATGACAATGAAAATGACGAAACTTCTGTCAGGTATTTGGAAAACTGTTGAATATACGAAAAATAAGGTTATGTTATTTCGTGACACATACCATAAGATATGTATTATGTTAAAATCAGAACGATTGATGGTATAGTTGTTATCAGATTACCACTGAGTATGATATTTATTTAGAGAAAAAGTTGAAGACTTGAAAATTATACAGAAGCTACGGGAACGTCCAAAAGGTGTAAATGTTGTTGGTCTAGCTCTTGGAGAAAATGTAACACCTGACGTAATTACCGTGAGTTTTGTGGCAAAATTAATAAATATGCAGTTTTAACAATATTTAAAATAATTTACTAATAAGAAGAATTTTAGTCGGATCCCTTTAATGTAAAATCCGGAGGTATGGTAAACATGACTGCATTGAAAAATACAAAATTAAAACAGAATGATGCATATGAAACAGGAATTGGCACACAGTTTAATGCGGAAACCAATAAGCGAGATGAAGATGAAGAAATGTGTGTAAAAAATATTATTTTATATCCGTTCTAAAACTGTTTAAAACTTATTAACATATTTTTGTATATTTGCAGGGTAAAATATATAGAAGAAGAATTGACAAAGAGAAAGAGTAAAAATGAAGGCAAGACAGAGAATGGACACAACAGTGAGAAAGGATCTTATTGTTCTCCAGAAGAAGCAGCACTGCAAGCTGTACCTGAACATTTGAGGCAAAGTTCAGCGCATAGGAGTGAAGAAATGCTTTCAAATCAAATGTTGTCTGGAATTCCAGAAGTAGATCTTGGAATAGAGTATGACTTCTTTTTTTATGTATCCCCTTACTCTAATAAGCTTTGCAGTATCCATCTTTTTTATGTAAAAATTATTTACATTCTTTAGAGCAAAAATACGCAATATTGAAGCTACAGAAGAAGCTAAATTGAAGTTACTTTGGGACAGGCACAGAAAAAAGGATGGTCCTTCTCAATTTGTGCCAACAAATATGGCTGTGAACTTTGTACAACATAATAGATGTATGCTATTTATATTTATTTCAGAAATTAATGAAAATATAACAAAATTACAATACACTTACACCTACACCTACACTTTATATTTTTTTAGTTAATATAGAAGATCCAGATTTTCAAAAATCAAAACAAGATCCCGACGATAAAAAGAAAGTGGCAGCGCCTAGAGATGATACTAAGGGAAAACGAAAAGATAATGGAGAGAAAGCAACTGACGACTATCACTATGAAAGGTTTAAGAAACAATTTAGAAGATTCTAAAGTGATTTGTAAAATAAAATTCTAAAATATTTCGTAATTATGTATTTTCCAAAAACAATTTATTATATACATGTAAGAAATAAGTCGTCGGATAATCTAATAATAATATTACATGTGTAAATATAAGCAAGTACATAATCCCAATTTGTATCAGTCTAAAAAACTAATTGAACTTCCTCTACTCCAGCAATTGGCTAAAATTTCATGAACTCCATCTCGTTTTAAATTCTTGAAATACATATTATTTTTATCGTCGACAAGATAAGTTGTTCGTCTGTACTTGTATGGATCAGAATGTTATAATGTAAGAGGGAATTCTCAATTTACTTAGTGCGGCTGTGCGATCAGAATTGGCAAAAGAGTGGGGATGATTTTGCGGTAATACGATTCATTGCAGGACGTTGTAAACTCGGCATAAGCTTGAATACTACCGCGTAGAATGACGACATCGTAGCGATACAGCGACGTCAATTGAGTGTCGGGGAATTACGCTGGAATTTGTTCCCTTTAAATTTACGACAACGTTTGTTTTCCTTTATCCCTGTGACAATGAGTTGTGGATTCGTTACTTGCGGCCCGAACGAGGCCCTTGTAGTTTCAGGTAATTATGCACACATGATTCATCTAATGAAATTTTCGCTTCGCACACGCTTTGAATGAGGCGACATGAGAGGAGTGCCGTATCAATTAATTGATTTGTACTATTTAGACCAGAAATACGAGGACAAGTTAATTGCATGTTATATCATCGATTACATTCGATCAATTTTGCATTATTGTCGAGGAATTATATTCTTTTACGCTTTTGTTGTTTATGTTATTAAATCTATTTGTTAAATGTAAGCACGAAATGCCGACGCAAAAATGCATGCTACAATTTATAATTTTATTGTGTTCAGTTTTTCTTCAACCATTTCCAACTTATTTTCGACTCGTCTATTTAAGGATGCTGCTACAGCAAACCTCTTTTGGTACCTGGTGGCCGGGTATTTGTCTGGCCTATTGTTCAACAAGTGCAAAAGTTAGTGTAATACTTATGAAGATACATAATGATTGTTATAGAATAATTTTATGTAACTACCGTGTTTTTCTTGTAGAATTTCATTGAACACCATGACATTACAAGTCGAAAGTCCAACAGTATATACATGTCAAGGGGTACCAATATCTGTGACAGGAATAGCACAGGTAATGAATGAAATCAACTTGTAAAAAAGTATTCTGGTTGGATTAGAATAATGTCGAATTAAAGCAGTAATATCTATAAATCTGTTAAAAGGTCAAGATACAAGGACAAAACGAAGAAATGCTTTCCACTGCGTGCGAACAATTTTTAGGAAAATCTGAAGAAGAAATTCACAATATTGCACTTGTTACATTAGAAGGACATCAACGAGCAATTATGGGAAGCATGACTGTAGAGGTATAGTGATTATAATGTTGCAATATTTTGATTAGTTTTGTTTACAAGAGAGCATATACTGATCCTGTTCAATCGACTTGTACTTCTATCATAGGAAATATACAAAGACCGTAAAAAATTCAGCAAAGAAGTTTTTGAAGTAGCCAGCAGCGATCTAGTCAATATGGGAATTACTGTTGTGTCCTACACATTAAAAGATATTCGAGACGAAGAAGTAAGTACACCTTTTCTCCTCAAAACTATTAATATATTATACGCAACAAATGAAAGAAGAATTTTGTGCAAAAACAGTATAAGATTCAAGTCCTAGAATATATATCTTTCAAACTGTGTCCAATATCAATGGTTTACATATTACTGAAAGTCCCCCTTTAACTGGTCGTAAACATATAAGAGACCTTTATTAATATCAGTTTATGTAGTGTAATTTTATATGTAGTAAATATTCAATACATTTTTGTTTTGCTACTTGCAGGGGGCAAAGGTGCGTTCAAATTATGTTTTATCACTACATGTAATGCCAATGCACTGCTGTTTGGACAATGTTAGCGAATATTGTTAATACTTAAATGATAAGGGACTTAGAGGATGATATTTCAAGTGCTTGCTTTAATGGTAGCACAAATTTACTGTACACATTTGCAAATGTGTGTCATTTACATATATGTGGCATCTTTCACTGTGTACGGCCTTTGTGTTTAATTCGGGCTGTATTCAAATTATATGCTGACATCAGTGTTGTCATTCAAAAATTCTTAATGGTAAAATAGCATAAATGATATTTGTCGTTTTGCATTTAATATTTCTCAATTGTTTATAGGGTTATCTAAAAGCCCTTGGAATGGCGCGAACTGCCGAGGTGAAACGAGACGCGAGAATCGGAGAAGCAGAAGCTCGCAGGGACGCTCAAATTCGCGAAGCCATTGCTGAAGAGCAGCGGATGGCCGCGCGTTTCCTTAACGACACCGATATTGCGAAAGCGCAACGAGATTTTGAATTGAAAAAAGCCGCTTACGATGTCGAAGTCCAAACGAAAGTGTGTTTCATATAATGTCTGCATTTAGTTAACGGATACGTTCAATTTGTCTAATAAAATATTATATAACTATCTTTAGAAAGCAGAAGCAGAAATGGCGTTCGAGTTACAAGCTGCAAAAACGAAACAAAGAATCATGGAAGAGCAGATGCAAGTGCAGGTGGTAGAACGTGCACAGGAAATTGCTGTACAAGAACAAGAAATGTTGAGACGCGAAAAAGAATTGGATGCTACCGTGAAACGTCCAGCTGATGCAGAAAAATACAGGTGTTTTATGAAATCTATAAAAACATAGGTCTTTTTAGAAAAAGGTAACTATTAACGAGCATACATTTACAGATTGGAAAAACTGGCTGAAGCTAACAAACTACGTTTGGTCATGGAAGCTGAGGCAGAAGCTGAAGCCATAAGAATTCGAGGTGATGCAGAAGCTTTTGCCATTGATGCGAAGGCTAAGGCTGAAGCAGAACAAATGACGAAGAAGGCTGCAGCGTGGAATGAATACAAGAGCGCTGCTATGATAGATATGATGCTTGACACTCTTCCAAAGGCAATTATAATATTCAACTTCAATTACATATAAAAATATAAACTTAAAAATATACATTATATAATTCACATACATTTTACAGGTTGCTGCTGAAGTAGCAGCACCTTTGTCGCAAGCAAAGAAAATAACTATGGTTTCTAGTGGCAATGGAACCGTTGGAGCAGAGAAACTGACAGAAGAAGTCTTTAACATTGTGACACGTGTGCCAGATATAGTTAAAAGTTTAACAGGCGTGGATATCGCAAAGGTATGATTTCACTTAACACGTATGTATTGTATTGGCAGAAAAATGAATGTGCTTATAACTTTTTATTTCAATTTCAGTCTATCCATGCTGCGTAAGCACGGTCTATAAAAAACTTTTGAATACTTCCTGACCACATCCGTACTTGTACGAAATATTTAATGAGTCTTAGATACATACATTTATTTTCAATATGCTGTTGCATATTAGGTTTGTTAGTTTCAACTTAATGTCGCTTCGTTGTATAACGAATTCGGTACTTTCACTGCCATTTACTTGAACGTATTTCTATCGATTTCGCTTTGTGCCAATTTTGAATAAATTGTATTGTAACTGTGAGTAAATTCGAATTGGTATACAGTTTCGAAAATAGATTGCAGATTCCGAATACATTCGCACAAGATTCATATTTTAATTAAATGCAATAGATGGCTCTACATACCTGAGTTGCAGAGGCAGTGAATGTATATTTGCTTCAATCAAAATTATATATTGTTTTTATGTCTCGATATATGTTATATTCGTATAAAGATTTTATTTTTGATTAGTAGATTTTTTTAAATCAGTATTTTATACACTTAGGAGAGAATAGGGAAAAAAAGTATGAAAAATATATCTTTTTGAATCTCTTATTGACCAAACATGGTCCAGTTTTGTCCATACATAATAGAACCTGTGCCACTGAGAGCAGAAACATTCCTCTAACTATACTATGCGTACCTTCCGATTATATTAATATATATAATTAATGGGTATGTCCGCTTTAGAAATGAAAGTGAAATCCGACACTCGATTATTGAATGTGGTTTGATGTTTAAGTAACTACGTCTAGTCCCTGGAATTCAAATATCTTTACGTAAATCTTTAGTTATACATACTTCCAACACTCAAAGATGCACTAATATATTTTGCGTCGATTTTAGCTAGAATTTACTGTGATCTAACTCTTTATACGAAAACAACAATGATAGCCATAGGTTCTTCAATTGTGTTTGAGAGCTTTGATGAATAAAAGAAAGATTCGATTTTATGTAAAGCGATTAAATGTTAATATCAATATGTTCGTTGTGTACTAATTCACCCATCCTATCGTTATGTATACGCGATCAAAACGGAAAACAATTGAAGTAACAATCTACACGTGTCAAACTTGATCTATTTGCGATTCGTTCAAATTTTACTCAACGTGTGCGAACAGTCCTTATATGGGAAAATAAATAGCAATTTATTTATAAAGAGACATTATGATTTTCCATTCCAAACGATTTTGCGTTTGTATATTGCAAATTGTTTCCAAAGATAACATACTCTAAAAATTTATTACATACATAGTGCAAAATATGGACGCGTACAGGGGTTTTTTAGTAGATTTTTTAGCCGGCGGTGTATCTGCAGCCGTTTCAAAAACTGTAGTTGCCCCCTTAGAAAGGGTAAAATTATTACTTCAAGTACAAGCTACTTCAAAACAAATACGTCCAGAAGACAGGTACAAAGGTATGTCTGCAACCTTAACTGATTACAATCTGTGTATTACATTTTAAGAAAAATGTCTAAAATGTTATATAATTATTATTTTGTTTTTGATTTATTCAAATACCATATATTTTACATTAGGTATGATGGATGCATTTGTTCGCATACCCAGAGAAACTGGTTTCCTCAGTTTTTGGAGAGGCAATTTAGCTAATGTAATAAGATATTTTCCAACTCAAGCATTGAATTTTGCGTTTAAAGACAAATTTAAAACTTTATTTTTGGGAGGTGTACCAAAAGATGCTTTTTGGAAACAGTTTGCTGGAAATTTAGCTGCTGGTGGAGCTGCTGGAGCCACATCCCTGCTCTTTGTTTATCCACTTGACTTTGCTCGTACAAGGTGTCATGTACTACACTGTTTCTCATTTTAAATAATGCAATTATAAATTTACTTTTTAACAGATTGGCTGCGGATATTGGAAAAGCAGATAAAAGAGAATTCAAAGGTTTGGGTGATTGTTTGGTAAAGGTTTTTAAGTCAGATGGTCTTATGGGTTTATATCGTGGCTTCAATGTCAGCGTGCAAGGAATTGTTATTTACAGAGCAGCATATTTTGGTTTCTATGACACTTTCAAAAGTATGCTGCCTGATCCAAAAAACACTCCATTGTATATTACCTTTTCAATTGCACAGGTAAATTGTATTTGAACAATGTACGATCAATTGGATTCATATGTATGGAATTTTTGTAGGTAGTAACAACAGTGGCTGGAATTATATCATATCCTTTCGATACAGTTAGAAGACGTATGATGATGCAATCAGGTCTTAGTAAATCAGAAATGATGTATAAAAATACATTGGATTGCTGGGTAAAAACAACTAAGGCTGAGGGTGTTGGGGCTTTTTTTAAAGGCTCGGTTTCAAATATACTTCGGGGTACCGGTGGAGCAATAGTTTTAACACTGTACGATTCACTTCAACATGTATTTGACGAAGCATTGAAAGGCAGCGATACTACTGTGAAAACTGAAAAAGCTCCTGCACCTAAATGATCCTTCACACTGTTTACTTCAATATTGAAATGGTTTATAGACGTATGAAATTTAAATAAATATTAACTTTCACATCACTAAATCTAGATTAGTATTGATATATTAAGTTAGAATACTTTTTCACTGTCACTATTAGAGAAATATTGAAACTTCTACAGTGTCAAATAAAATATCCCATAAAATATTCCAATTTATTTTTAAGCAAATATATCATTAGAAATGTATATACACTCACCAATAAAAATAATACATTTTTAATACTTTATTCTTTCGTACACAAGATAAAATAAATCTTAAGAGTACTAAATATCTCTATATACTCAATGTAATATTAACACATCGATGAAGACCAGAATTGATTTGCATTTGCTTGTAATTTAAAAAGGAAACGATTCTATACAAAATTACAAATGCCTTCAAGTAAATGTCACAACTTTTATATTCTTAGGTATCATATCTAATTCTTTCGAGAATTAGAACTGTACAGCTTAATTAAGCATAGTATGTCGATCGTAAATGTTACGCCTTTGTTCACGTACTTGGCGTTTCCATTTATCTTGTTGATGCCCAACACGATTTAAAACATTACCTCTTTCACCCATAGGGTGAGACGTTCCAGGAGTTATCGATGTGTCATCCTGTTTAAGATTAAAATAATTTATACATTAGAATAAAATGAAATCTGCTTCTCCTTTAAAAATGAAACTTTAGTGTATATAGAAAGTCATAACTTACTTCTTCATTATTGTGTTCATGGTAGCCGATATTTGCAGATGTTTTATGAATTCTTTTGTTCAATAATGGGTCCAAACAAATTAAGAACAACATATAGATTACTAAAAGTGATATGACCCAAATAACAAGTATTACTACTATCTGCAAACAGAAATGATTATTTTTTATAAGTCCGTTTATTAAAAAGAATAAAGAGCTTACTTTAATAATGGTGGTATTCCTATTTTCATATTTGCAGTCGCATCGTGAACAATATATTTCCTCTTTGCCTTTTAATTGATCTCCTACTTTTGCTAATACGACACCTTCACAGTTACTGTGGATTAAAATATAAATGAGGGTATACCATACTATATTTATTCTACGCGTATAACAGATGTATCATTAAGTTTTATAATGAAGTGAATGGAATTTTAATTACCATTGAGAAGGTGGAACATTTATAATATAGGTCTGCCGTTCTAACGATAATTGCGTTGCATTCACCATAGAGGCTAGGCTAGGACAAATGCATTTACATCGTTTGTCGTCATATTGTGCCTGAAATCATTCATGTAGATTAAACGCTGTTATAATTAAATTTCGTTCACTAGTAAAATGACGTTCTAACCTCGGACTGTGATAAACATGTCAGTATGATTACTGTTATGAGAAATATCTGTTTCAACATTATGTCGTTAGGCGTCACATCTAACACATGTATTCTTCCTTTTATTCAGATCTTTACGATTATCCAGCACCTATTTGTGAACAACAAAAATTACTCTAACACCATTTTTATCTAGCACATTTTCTAAGCTGTCAAATGATACGAACGAGCAGAAAGATAACTGCAGGTATTTCTCACAGGTGGCACATCTCGCGATAAATTTTCATCCGATCGATAAGTCGCAGTATCTCGATATGCGGCAATGCGCGTATCTGGCGCGTATCTGTTTAAATTTTCTAATTTCTTTCTTTCTCTTGCATTTTCAAATATAATATTTATTACTACTTCAACACATATATTTTCATAGTTCATCTAATGTTTTATTCAATATTATTTACGAGAAATAAAATATGTTACTTCAATCAGAGGAATGAAATGTTGATAGAAAATAAGGAATATCTGGATTTATAACATACAAGCTTGGCCGTTTCGCCACTACGGTCAGTGGCGCTGTTCGTAGGCAGGCGCCAGTGTCTCCATCTAACGGTGGATATGGGAACCAATTGGCTAGTAGTTTCAGCGTTTCGCCGCTGCACGAATTGGCGCTATTTTCAGATTTTCAGCGCCACTGTCGTGCTGCGCCATCTAGCGGGCGATTGCTGAAACAAATTGGCTAGAAGTTTGAGCGTTTTGCCGCTGCACGGAATGGCGCTATTTTCAGATTTTCTGAAGCAAATGATTCTTGCCGAATTTCTCACGGTACCTTATGTCGAGAGCGGCAAGAATCATTTGTGGATGAATAAATGTTGAACGAATACAACAATAACAAATATATCGCGGTAACAGTACACTGAGAAATTTCTTTTTCAAACATCGACTTCTACACATACTGTTTTAACACATTGACCGCCATGTAACCCATATGTGGGTGACGGAATTATTTGTCCAAGTTTTAAAATGAATTTTTACGTTAATATATTAATTCTTCCAAATTTTATTAGGATCTGTAACATGCAAGAAAGTTGAAGAACTACACAATATCATACATTTATCTTTTATCCAGTATCTTGTATCTTTTATCTTGTATCTTGTATGGCGGTCGCGGTGTGGGTAGTCTGATTTTTTCCCGAATTTTCCAATTTCCGGCTAACTTTTCCAAACTTTCTTTGCGTAAAAACCTAATTCGGACTACAACGAACATTAAAAAAAAATTAGCCAAATCGGTCCAGTCGTTCTCACGTGATGTCGTGACCAACGAACAGCATTTGATTTTTATTATATAGATATTGTTGTAGAGTAAACATTAAAAGCGAAATTGTGTTTAGACAGTTTAATAAATGTTGAGATTGAATAGAAATTATACAATAGTCATTTCCTTTCCAAATTTCGTATAATGAACTTTGTATTATATATAGTTTATTACATTTTGATTAAAATAAATCAACATTCTTAAATATAATAAATAAATTTACTTCATCCGTATTCTCTGCTGTACGATATACGCTTATTAATTGTTCATCTCCATATAATTAGTAACACTTTAGGACGTTCGGAACGCGCTTACATACTATATAATGATTATACCAACACACTCACATCATACAGACTCACACATATCACGTAAAACTCTCATTTCGAAGTGTACACAGGCAATATTTAAAATGAATCTCCTTACTTTCTGAGTAAACTCTTAAAATAATATGGAATATTAATTACAACTATACCATCGATAGATCTATGTGTGTATGCATATACTTTTATACGTATATTTATGAGCTAGTATTATGCAACGAGTAATGAAACGTACAAATGGACAGGGCAGTCTCTCCCAGACTTGCCATTGTACACGTTACTTGCAAAATAGATCTTGCACCATTTATTATCACAATTACAAGAATGTTATCAGTAAGATACAGAACGATGCAAGGTTCTTTGCGTTCATTCTCCTTGATAGTACTATGCTTTGTCCCGGACAATTTTAAAGCAATTGAAAATAAATCAGGGGCTTTGTTTGAAAGTACACGAATGCATGGTACTTTGCAGTTAAGATGCAGCTACGCCAGTAACATCAACTACCGCCACGAGTTTATCATTCGTGATTCGAACAAATTTAAGAACTCTGCCAAACTACGATTCCAATTAATATAGAGAGTACAACTACTCCAACAACAACGAGTATACATTTTTTCTTGCGCAGTTTATTCTGATAAATGCTTGCTTGCCTTACATGAGACGAAGCTTCAGTGACTGATACTACCGTCCTTTCAACAGAAGCTTCTATGGAATCGATTGCTTCTCCTTGATCGTAGACCAATGTGCCAAGATCTTTGAAGATTTTATTAATATCGCTGATATTGTTCTGTGAAAATAGTCATTTATATGATTCAATATATTACTAGAACTTGACAAAACTGATTGAATTTTAATATAACGTTATAATACCTCCAACTGTCGTATGCTTGCTTCTTGTTCCTCTAACATTCGAAGATTCTGTTCCTCCTTCATTTGCTGCTGTTGCATTTGTTTTTGGGTTCTACTGTCCTGTAATTCTATCAATGTTTCCTGTTTCTTCTCTCCATATGGTGGGAGGCCAGCACTCGCTTTGGCCCTTCTAACCATTTCCTTTTCCTTAGAAGCTGCAAGCTTTTGCACTGACTAAAATGGTATATACAGATCAATTGTTTTTACCGAGCATATAGATGGCCTTCTAAATAAATATAAATATATGGGAAAGAAACATATGCTTACTTGGAAAGAATTTAATGCACTTGTAAATTCTTCTTGGAGACGCTCTCTTTGCATTTTGCGCTGCCTCTGTTCTCCAGGACTAGTCGATCCGGAATTGTTAGCTAACATAGCCAAATCTCGAAGATGCACACTGGTATCTTTTGCCAGCTGCTGTGTATAATGTTGTATTTGATGTCTGGAAAAAATTCTTATGTATAAACCTTGTTTCTCAAAATTCTAAAACACATTTATTAGTAGAGATGGGATAAAATATATCAAAGCATATTGTTCACAGGTTTTAAACCTATGTGAAACCAGTATATACACATTGGAACCCTATTTCTTCCGAACAGCATCCTAAACTTATAAAATAAAACTTGGATTTGTACGTATTTGATACTTACAGCTGATTTCGAAGTTCTTGGGAGTCTGTTGAACCTCCCAGTTGATTGACCATCTTTTGCATTGAAGATACTGTTGAACATAACCCAAATGAACATTGTATAGGTACATTGATGGGAAAAATAATGGGATTAGGTACGTACCATTTTGCGATATCTTCAAGATTGATGTGCCAATTGTTTGAGACAACCTACCAAAGTCTTGTTCCCTGGCAGGACCACCATTGTGGTACGATGAAAACCCAATATCCATATTGACTGATTGTTTGTTGAAGCTGGGTCGTAACTATTAAATTATTTTTCACTGTATGAAACAGATCCTTGTAGAGGTTATTTTGTTGCTGGTTAACACATTGGAATGATCAGTTTCAATAGAAGTCACTTTCACGGATTCCAAACCTCGAAGATAGAACGTTTGACAGGTACAACTGAAACGAATTGTATTCTTTTCACCGTATCGACACGGGGAATTCGTATCTACACGCCGAAAAAATCACAGCAACGCAATGTATGTACATACACGATGATGAGTCAAACACCAAAGAATGATATCTGTCTACAATATACCTTGTTGTCACGCTCCTGTCAATGGAATGAGCAGTGGGACGATTGTTTTACGCGATGATTCATACGGTTATCGTTGATGAATATCAATTTTTGTTGTAAAAGATTGTTATACATCGACCTCGATGTTGCGCCTAAAAATGTACCAAGTTCACTATGCGAAGCACTAAAACTTCGCGTAAATCGATAACGTGTTAGATAGGTCTTGAATGAATATAGCCGTCACAGTTCGTCACGGCCTGTACGTAATTCTACGCGAACGGTGACATCGGGATAGACAAACTGTTTCAGTGGGAAAAAATGGGGCCACTACGCATGTGAAACTGTCTTCGTTGCCATTCGCAGAAGAATTAGAAAACAAATTTCAAGTATTATTAAGAGAACTGTGAACTTGTAATGCACGCATGCACGCGATTATTGAATATTATTGCTAAGCTGGGAAATTTTTCTTCGCTTGTGCCTTTTAATTCTTTTGCTGTTCCGCTAAAAATACCTCTAATTACTCGTGTTGCTACGTCGCGGAATACTGTATAATGAAATCTTCGTCCCGTTAAATTGCACGCAACGTTGAAAGTATGTATGTATATTTTCAAATGTATTCGTCGATGTTATCGTTTAACGAAGCGATTCGATTATCATTCGGTATTATCATTCGAGTGGGTGAATTGAGAGAAACGAAGTTCAGTGTCATAAGATTTTTTATTCGACCGAAGAAATACGTATTTCGTCGGAAACTGTTTTACAAGGCTCTTCCATGTTTGTTTGTTTACAAATTACAGTTGTGTCCTACGCATGTAGTAATAAATACTTTATTCAAATCGTCGGAGAAATCACATTGGTCGTTATGTCTAATAGTTTAAAAAATATATGTACAAAAGTATTTACACGGAAAAATGAGCTCTCCACACGCCAATAATGATAGAAAAATAAAAAGAAGTATATATTCATTTACCAGCGAGGAGGGAAACTTTGTTTACGAAACGCATGATATCTAAATTACGCTATACGAAGAAAGTTAATTGTTTCAGATAACTGTTAGTTATTTATAAAAAAATTGTCGTGTTATTCTTGAAAATTGAACAATGAAAATACATAATGATGTCGGCTGTGTCTTGTATTTGAAAATGCGCTGACTATGAGAAGAGTAATTTGAACAATTTAAAATTGAAATTCGCGGGTTATGATCGTGTTGAATGTTCCAATTTGAAAAATAGAAAGATACATGCATCCGTTTTCGCGTGTCAGAAGAAATATATTATGAAAACTACCCGATGAAAAAGAACGTCGTCATATATAATTTAAAATAATGAAAAAATACTTAAAGTTATCCGGATTTCTGAAGACTATGCTTGAAGTCTATCAGCACCTTTAATAATAAAGATAACGAATGGATTTTCAAAACGTTCGCCTATACTGTCATGATCCCGCGGGAGTTTACATTAATAAATATTTTGAACTAGCTACCATTTCTTTACCGAATATGGTACATTGTACATACATACATTTAACATACAGTTGAAAAACATCATTATCATTCGCATGCACCGACATAAATAAAGTATCGTATTCGTTTTGATTATTTCTCGAATCAATCACTATGCATCGAATTCTGGCCTACAGGAAATTACACGAGAGAGAGAGAGAGAGAAATAGAGAGAGAGAGAGAAAGAGCGAAAGAAAGAGGGAGGGAGAAAAGGAATTAGCCGATCGAATTTCCAGTTAACATTTATCAATTAATTAAATTCGAGTGTATAAATTTCAACTCGTTTATTCGAGTATTCAAATTTGAATTAAGTACCTTCTATCGGAACCGAATGTTTGAAATTATACACCAAATTGTCACGGAATGCTCGAAAATATAATTGTTTTAAGTTGGAGCAAAATTCTCAACAATGTAAACAGTAAAAAAAGATGTAAGTACACACAATGGGAATGTTTCACTTGAAACATTCGAATACTTCATTATACTGGCCACATTTTCAAAATACTGAAATAGTTGAAATTCAGTTCCAAGTACCCGATCACATCATCTTCCGAGTACTTGTGCAGTTTTGATGTTTATACATCGACTAATTTTTTTCTCCTATCTTTACATAAAAAATCATTGCCGCCCACGCAGATGTTTTTTTATCACTGATTGTTACATCATACTTTCAACTGGATTGTGCATCGTTTAGAGTAGCGTTTTCCAAGTGCCACCGTTTATAAACGCTCTCGCTTGCTTTATGTACATTACAACCGTTTTAATCAATTAACTAATGTGATATCCAGTAATTATAATATCGGCTTTTTACTTAGGAGCGCAATTCCATGATGAGTGGTATCTCTACACATTGGAAAACGCTGTCAGAGGATTCCTTTGATGCGCAGCTTGTTGCGACCAAAAATCACAGCGTTGTATAAAATCATTTTCAGTTTCCATGTAAAAAGACGCTATTAAAATTTTTCTGGGTGATCGAGTTCGGATGTACGCATCAATTAGAAACTCGACGACCACTTGAGTAAGCTTTGAGGTATATTCCACATAGAATTACAGCCAACAACTGCATTTCTCGCCACGTTCTTTGGTCTCTCGGATTTTCTTTGGTTTATCTACCGTCCCTTTGTGTTCACCTAAACACCTAATATCTCACTTTTCACATGATTCGTCAGGCCACCGTGGTTACCGTGACCGAGACAAGTGGACCTATTCAATGTTCTGTTCAGTGGTCAAATCATAGGCTAGTCTCTTCAACAGAGTCAGTTCGCAGGAGTTTCCGTTTTTCGTCGAGGCCCACGAAGTATGTAATTACGAAGCCTTTTGGTTTTACGTACGTCTCTCCTCGAAGATGACATTTGACGCCCTGTTGCTCGAGGACCGCAGCGGTGTCCGCCGTCACCTGCACAAAGACCATATCTTTCTTTTAACAGGACACTTTTGTTTTACAATGAACAACTGAATGGGTGTCTAGAAGAAGGCTGTATCTTACAAATTTTCATAATTTCAATTTTTAATTTAACTGGAAGAACACTGTTACCCCAGCTGCCGTTTCACTACCATACGCCTATTTTTTTTTTTTTTTTTTATAGACACTCATTCAATTATTGCGTAAAGCGAGAAGCTATTGTAATAATTAATTTTGAATCGAACGGACTTGTATCTTGCCCGGGAGGCCTGTCGTATCCATTCTTGATGCCATGTTTACAGCGTCCCCCCAAATGTCATACAACGGTTTCTGAGCACCCACTACGCCTGCTGTAACTTCTCCGTGGGATATACCAATTCTCAATCTGAAGAAAAACATTTGTTTTCTGTAAGTCCCTTTGTTTTCAGAAATGAGTTATGTGTAAACGTGGAGCAGTACCTGTAAGGCTTCGTATAAAACAGCTTAGCATTCAGCTTGTCAAGGACTGCTATCATCTCGGCTGCAAACTCAGCCATCACTTTCACTACATTGTCACTAGACACCTCTTCGCTTGCTGTACTGTGCATTGAATCGCGTCGACCGGCTTCTAATCCGCACGCTGCCATGTAGGTAGTACCTGACGGATTTACAGTGTAACATTTATTATTGCGTGTATTATTGCTACATTTGACTATGAGAATGTTTGCATTATTTCTTACCAGCAATCTTGATTTTTTCAATTTGACATAAGAATGGGGATTGAAACAATAATTTATCAAATTCGCAAATGATTGCGTTCAGGGCCTCTAGAATATTACTCTCGTCGATGCTCACATCCGTTATCGAGGCGAACATGACCGCTACGTTATTATGAGCTTCATGGTACGGTTCGTTCTCTTCGGTTCTGTTCATGTTTAAGTAGAATTCCGCTGTGAAGAAGGATCTCGAATGTGATAGATGCTGATGATTATTTCCGCGAATTAATATCTGCTCGAAGCGTAACATACCAACGTGTTCTGGCAAGATATTACGTAGTAACAGTTTGTTAGCATTTCTCGTGTGGAACGCCTCGTCCTGTTCTTTCGTTAGTTGTCGTTTCCAAATGTAATCCAGCCTGCTCAAGTACTCTGCCTAAATATATTGCCATCGAGATTAATGCGTATTCAATACTGACCAAAAAGAGGGTTGGTCTTTGGTTCAGAATAGCTCACCTGACGATCAATGAGATGCAAGGAAAATGTGAGGAAAACTACACTCAAAATGTGGGCCAGTTTTGGTTCTAAGTGTGGATTCAATCTTTCGCCCGACTGTGGAGAACAAAAATGTTATTAACATTAATAGCGTCGATTGGAAAGTAAACGCATATGGTGTCGAATTATTACCTGAAACAAATTCGCACGATGTATCCAAACGTTCCCCGAGTAAAACCCCACTACAGCGATACCTATCACTAGCTTTAAGAGATAATGGACTCTCAGAAACAAAAAGCTCGTTAGGATTGCCAGGGAACAGGTTTGCGTCATTTGCTAAAAAAGACGAATAACAATCGTTCAATGGCGCAAAGAAGATTGATCTGCAGCGCGTGAAACGTTAAACTAGGGGCAAGTTTTACAGCGTTTAGTAGTACCTACTAAATAATCTTACCCATGGTGTAGCTGTGCAGTTAAGTTCAGCAGCACCCGGCTGCGATATGCTGGACGTTATATTATTACTTGCTAAGTCGTCCAAGTTCTTACATTCGAACTGAAATCACGCCAGCGATTAATTACTCGATTTCATATGACTTTATTCTATTCGGCTGTAACATACGAAATGTTCGACTCTGTTAATGTCTCTGGAAACGTTTCAAATACAACTTCAAGAGTTGGCAAACAGATAAAGTTATCACTAAATGTCGGACGTTTCGTATGTTAGAAATTAATACGGTTTACTTACAATCATATCAAACATGGCACACGCAGCTAACATGATCGTTATGACCAAGTAAAGTATCGTCCGAAGATACGCGCTCCAGACAACCTAAAACTCATAGCACAGAAATCAATACATACAAATAGAAAACTAAATCGAGTACAAGGTAGACGGATATTCACTTTCACGCTGCTCTGATACAGGAAGCACAAGATTTTGTTGCGGGGGTGAGGAATGAGGCCTTCGCATTCGTCGTGCGGGTCCTTGTAACGGTTCCACGCGAAATGCATCCAGGCGATTGGCATCAGGACGATCAAGAACAGCATCGCTACCGAATAGCTGATCGCCGTGCTCACGTGCCACCTAAAAGTAAATCGATCATTGCTAGGACTCTGTGCTGCTCGTGTTCCGAAGTAGGTTACTGACCAGACGGTCTTACGAAGGGAACATACTCGGAGGGAGAAAGCGTAGGTACCAAGTAAATGAGTCCCATACAAATTAGCACGAAGGTGGCGCAACTGACGTAGAACTTGAAAAGGGGATCTGGCTCCTTCAAGAACGGTACCTCCCAACTCCACTGACGGAACGTTAGAAGTAACGGGTTTATGCTTTCCCATTTGCTCCATTGTCTGAAAGGAGCATCGATAAAATTAGTCATTCATTGACAAACTATATATTTATTTTCTCTTATTTCCTCTACAACGTCACGTCGCAATAACGGCGAAAATTGGCGACATTACGAAATACGGAATAAGCGAAACGGAATATTAATGGTGCAACACAGTTGCAGCGGAGCCAATTAATTACTCACTCCCACTTGGTGAGAGGCATTTGCTTAATTGCGGTCTCCATCTCGGCGTCCGCGGCTTTCAGCATCAGGTGGTAATCCTTCAGGCAAGAGTCCATGAAGTGGGTGCGCCGCCTGTAAGCCAGCACGTCGACATGATTGTTCATATTGGCCGTCAGCCGTCTGCTGTTCTTGGCTCCGGCGTTGACGCTGGACGATCGGACGTTGTAGAATCGCACGTATTGTTTGTTAGCCGCCGGTGGGGAGTCCGGAGTGATGACTGTCAAAGTGTTCTCGCTGTTCTGCAACAAGGTTCGCCTGTCAACGATGCGAAACGCTCAACGGAAGTTCGTTCGAACGGTCGATGGACGTTAATCAGTGGCGTAGGAATTGCTCGAACTTTCGTTCAACGGGGAAAACACACCGAACGGTCTCCTCGCGATTGATGAATTGACTGCGGGCTTCCTACGCCACCGGGAAATACGCACCTGCGTAGGCAACGGCTCTTCGGGAAGCGAGGGCGTGATCAGGTAGCTGCGGATTTCGTATTTCTTCAGAATCTCGTCGTTTAAGGACTCGACCGGTACGCAATCGTAGTCTGTCGCGTCCACGAGATCCAACGTCTGTTGCGTCACGTGCACCTTGCCGGGCTTCCCGGTTTGCTCCATTTTATTAGCTATAACCACATCGCGTGACCAAACGTCGTACTGCCACTTATTGGCGCCCAGTATACCAGATATTATGTTCCCCGAATGGACACCTATCCGCATGTTCACGTCCACGCCGCTTTCACGGCGCACCCTTGCTCTCACCGCTCTTATGATCTTTATCATGTCGAGTCCTGTAACACGACACACTGATTTTATTATTTGGATTATACAGGGTGAGTTTGGTTACATGACGACTTCAAATAACTCGTCAGTTTTCTGTTGTAAGAAAAAATTCTTCAAACAAACATTGCATGGTTTCCAGGGGGAAATATTTTTATCGAGATACGAGGGTCACCTTAAATTCTTTAAATGGCAATTCTGCGTAAAAAGGTATTATACCAAATACTTGCTTCGGTGAACAAGATCGGACATTTCATATGCGAGCAATCTAATATACCGATTGTTCTCTATAACTTCAGGATGTCGAACGTACCCAGATCCACGCAGCTTTTCGCATGCTGCGAGTTAGGCGTGGGCACTCCGCTCACGCAGTAATAGCAGTCACCCAGGAATTTGATTCGCAGAACGTTGTGCCTCTCGGAAGCCTCGTCGAAGCTACCGAACAGGTCGTTCAGCGTTTCTACTAGTTTTCGAACCGGCAGGGTCACGGTCAGCCCAGAAAAGTTGACCACGTCGGCGTACAGAATGCTCACGTTGTTGTGCGTCTCGACGCACAGATCACTGCAAATAAATAAATCAGCACAGCATTCTTTAGATACCCCTTAATTGGGGAAAGTCATTTTTACCGAGAGATCTTTCGAAAGTGCACCGTTAAAATGAGAATTTGTCAGCTTGTGAATTTTTAAAATTTTACCGGGACAGCCTTCATCGCCAATGAAAATATCATTCACGCGAAATATATGAATATTAGTGAAGATATAGTATACCTGTGAGGTCGTCCCTTGGCCGGAGGCTGCTTGTGCTCCTCCATGAATTTGAATATGTCCCGGAAGTCTTTTTTAATTTTGGCGGCTATATGCTGCGGCAATATACTTCGCGTGAGTTGTTCCTGAAAATGTTCGTAAAATTTTGAGTGCCGTTCGACGTCTTCTAGTCTGCAGACAAACAAATCGTCAGACTTACTTCCTGATCTTTCTCATAGTTCAGTCTCAGCGTCGACTCAACGCACTTCCGGCGATCGAGAAAGGACCGTCTGATAACGACCTCGTTCATGAACCTGAAGTACAATCCTAGGCCATTCACGCAAATAAAATATATCGTGTCTGTGATTATCTGGAAAATCAGAGATCGAAAGACTGCGATTGTGAGTTAGGGTGAATACGAGGGCTGCAATCAGGGGACTTAACATCATAATCATGCCGCACAACATCGATCAATAAAATGTACTAGGTATTTCGTATGGATCAAGCTTCTTCGCGACTGATCAAAACTCTTTGGAACTGGTCCCATAATTAATAGACACAGTTTTTCAAGGTTTCTTGTTGCAGGAAGTGATTCGATAAAGTGTCAACATGCAAACTTCCTGCACTTGGCGACAAAACATTTGCGAGTCTACGCTTATCTGTTCCTTCATCGTTAAACCCTTTCGAGCACTCTGTACCGTTTTTGTTAAAAGTAAACGTGATCTAACATTATGTGAAGATTGAAACGCGGCATGCTCAAAAGTAAATTAAATGTTTGGTGTCTACGTACAATTAACAGATGGAAAATCTATCTGCAAGTAAAAACTTTTGTCTAGAAAATCGGAGAAATTCGAAGAGAAACTACTCCGAAGGATCGGGCCCCGAATAAAACAGAAAGTTCATAAAAATTGATCAAACTCGCAAGCGAACGGGATCTTTAGAAATCGTGCACGCTCTAAATCTACGAAATCCGTTGCCTAACGATCAGAATATATAAGTCAATTTGAAAAATTTAGCATAATCCAAAAGAGAGAGAGATTTTCGTCACCCAAGGTGGTTCTAGCAACGAACGCGCTAACAGATTTCCAATTAGAACAACGTTAATCGCGTGACCGCGCGTTTGGTACAGCCTGTACACCGTTTACGGTAATCGTCGGCCCACGTGAGCGCCTAACACGACGATAAAACCTGGCTTGATCCTCTAATTATCTTAAACGGCGCATTATCGCCGCTATACATATTTATTCGGTCAAGCGGCTCACGCGAAGGAAATGCGTAAGGCGTCGGTGTTTACCTTGGTAGCGTAATCGGACGTGTTTCTGTAAGTGATTAACGAGAGCGCGGCCAGGTAGCATATGGTGGCCGTGATCCCGAGTATGAAAGCGTGCAGATTCTCCGTCAGCGGCAGAAAGACGTAACAGGCCAGCAGAGCGTGCGTCGCGTACGCCGGTCTGCGAAAAGAAAGAGAAGGAAACGCAATTAAATTGTTAATTGAAAGTTCACGGCTATCCGTTTCGTTAGCGGAACAGCCAGCGACGACAGATCATGATTAACACCCGGAAGAAAAATCCGCAAACCGATCGACGGATACCGCCGGGTTACGCAACCCGCGGGATCTGGCTCATTCTCCAACGGACCGTGGATTAACACATTACCTACCGGTGGTTGTTTCATAATTTTCGCAAACGTATGATTCACATCTAACAGTTCCTTATATAGAGAATTCTCTGAAAAGTTCATTTTTGCGATACCCTCTGAATTAGAACATTTTCTAACAAACGACTGAACTTTGTAAAAAGTGATCTATTTAGTAAAGATTCAATATTTTCAGTGGAGATCAACGCTTACGTATTACGAACATCGTCACACGATGCAGAGATAACAACTGTACATGTACGCGGTGTTCTTATCACCGTCGCGATCGCGTCCGCGGCATGCACCCGGCTCCGCAGTTAATTGAAACGAGACGCGTGTTCTAGGAAGTGCTCGGTTCGCGGGGGCAGCGTTGCAAAACCCGGCGACGGAGATTAATATCGATAAATGGTTCGCCGATCTTTCGTAACCGGGTTTTTCGAGGAAGCGAGCGAAAAACCGCTCGGCGGAAGCGGGGAGAAAGAGCGCAAGAGGTAGCGTGGGACCGAGCAAGGTCGCGACTGTTAATTAAATGAGGGCCTTGGTCGGTCCGTCGCAGTCAGGGTTATCCGTGTCTCTGTGGTCGTTGGAGTCGTCGGTGCGATACCTTATCGGATATATGCCCTCCGTGTAGGTGAGGGTGTAATACATCGGCACGGCTAGATCGCCGACCACCAGCAACACCACGATCAAGCAGGACAACATCACCGGCCAGTAGCTGTTCTTAGCGATGATCTTCGACCGGAAGGACAAGGCTATCACCGGGCACAGCAACGCGCTGCCAACGATGCAGACGACAACGTCCGGCACGCAGTTCTCGACGCTGACCTGCGGGAAAATCATTTGTTCAATGACCGAATGTCTTCGTTAGTCCGTGACCAGGCTTAAGGGAGGCTATAGGGGCTATAGATTAGCGACTATATCATTAGACTGTGGAACTTTATAAAGTAGAATGCTATTTCTTCCCTTAACGATGTTAGTAAGTAGTAAGCAATTCTGCTATAAATGCAAAAAATCCGCAGTCTAATCATCATATAATTTAGCACCATACCGTTTGAAAGTATGAAGCTGATCTTAAGTCAAATATAAAACTATGTCCACGCAACGAGCAACTTTTAGTTGATGTTCAATAGTAAATTTCCGTCAGTGAAACTGCGGTCACGTGCAACGTTCATACGCACGACCATGTCCATAATTAACACCTTAACGACAGGCTGATGTGCTGACAACCTACATTATGAACTACGCACCGTTGGTCACCTGATCATTCTGCATCGGAAATACCCGAAACAGTCATTCCACGAAGAAAGTGTTCATAAATTATTCAACAAACGCGAGGCGATCGTAAAACCGAAACGATAAAAAATAAACACGCGGGTCTTTAATTAAAACGATATTATTTATGGAACGCGCAAATTGCGAGCATTTATAAATTTCACTTTAAAATGACTTGACCTAAAAGAGCTAATTTTGTCTCTCCGGCTGTGTACCGTGGTTCTTTTACGCTGCAGGACTTGTATTTTAAGTACGAGACAAATAAAAAATTGAATCGAGCTGCTCGATTACGGTCGGAGTAATTCCGATCTATTTCTGCCCCGGTATAAAATGACCGGGAATGGCAGTCATTTTTGGTTCATTGAAGGCCTGATGATGGCAGCGAAATTAGCGGCACTCCTCTTCGTAATAGATTATCGATTTGAGGGGCGGACGGCGCGGAGAAGCGTTTCAATCGGCTGGTCGTAAGATATTCAAGTACGAAGACGGAGGAAAATTTGTTTCAACGCGTACACTGCAGTTTTCAAATCTATTTTAGTCTACTAATCGGCTGGTCGTGAGATACTCAAGTACGAAAACGGAAATTTGTTTCACCGCGGGTTTTCAGTTTATTTTCGAACTGTTCGATTTCGATGATCGTTATCTCGACGCTCGTTGACCTCGTGAATTTTTTTAGTCGGCAATAAATTGTTAAAGGCCTCCGAGTGTTCATTGATCTTTAAGCTTGATTATGGTCGCAGGTGTAACTCGACGAACTCGAAAACAACTCAGCTGTGTCAACGGTTTTAACGAATTCGAAATTTATTTCCTTCCTCATTAGTTTCTAAGGTAACACGAAGGCCATTTAAATTTCAAATCGATACGATTGCTCGAAAGCAAATTTAAATGTCTGATCAACCGATTCACTTTACGTACACCAATTTTTTAACGTTAACAACCTGACCACATTTTCACAAGCCTATGTAAATTTTTAAATGGTCGTCGTGATTTATGTGCTTGGTTAACAGGGGATTGCGTAGGATTGGGGGAACGAGAAAAGTAGAATGTAAAACTACCTATTATGTTCTTATCAAACACGGAAAAAAGATGCATGTAGCTTAAATTAATTGTAAAATGCTACTATTTAATAATTTATTTGATAATATTCACAAGTTTCTTTCTTTGTTTTTAACTTCATTATCGTGAAATATTTGTATTACTATTATATTTATTTTATTATCATTATAGAATTAGCGTATGTTTTCATTGGATTTTATTCCACTCACCATCGTAACCAGGATCACACAATACGTGGTACCGAGGACCAATTGTAGCAGAACGAAGAGCGACAGATAACCATACTGAAACCTCCTCTGGTATACTGTGAACAGCTTCTCTAGGTCCTTAACTTTGAACTCTTTCTGAAAGTGAAAGCTCACGTGAGATTATATATTCGCGGTGTGACCGCTGTTTGAACTTTCTCGCCAAGTTAATAATAACGATCAACGTAGGATCGATCGTTGTATTTTCATTCCTCAGCTTTCATTCCGCCATAGCGTTCTTTCTCTCATGCTAGGTTATCATCATTCATAAATACGAGACATGAAAACTTGATTCGTCTTTTCCAAATGAAAATAACTTAGTCGATCAACCGGTGATACAACTACGCCTCTTTTTAATTATTATTGATACGCAGAAAGTATCAGAAAACCAAATGAACAATTTCTACTCACACGAGATTTATTGAGGTAAAAGTACGAACCAGAGTGAAAATGGAATCGTAATCCCAGAGATTCATTGCACTGTAGAAATTTTATACAATTTGTTGAAGATCCAGCGTCTCTCTTTCAAACGCTGTGAAACTGGCGTGGCACACGTAGCACGTGAAACGATCTGCGGATACCCGAATGAAACTCTGCCCAGCTCTGTTACCATTTCGAGTTTCGCGATCGATACGGTACGCAGAAAGCGATACGATCATTTTCTACCGATACAGCGTTCATAAACATTCGTAATAGGAATGAAATATGCAACGAAAAAGAAATTCTTTCTTCAAGGACTAGATAAAACAGCCTTGATAACTAAAATAAATTAAAACAGCATTTTAGCCTTGGTTGAAAACAATTGACTAAAACAATTACCGAGCATCGGGTCCCCGAAATTTTCTTGCACACCTTGGTTCAGCGGTGGATCTATGGTTGATCTAGGGATCATGAGCTTTGGGGGCTGCAGAGGACCCCGTTCAGTCAAAGGGCCCCCTTCGCGGTAAAGAATTTAGATTAAAAAAAGGAAAAATAAATTATACAAAAATGTTTGGTACTCCAGTTAATTTGCGTTAATTGAGCAGACCCCCACTGTTAGGCCAGGGTCCCAAATTCACCGGTCCGCCGCTGCCTCGGTAATTTGCGAAATTCACAGATATGAAATGACCAGAAAAATTAGATAAAATCAAAACAGTTTATCTAAGCCTCGCCTCGAATTGTCGCGCAACTGTCAGAGGACTCACAGTCCAAACATTACTCACGGTCTGCGCACTGCTCGATCACGATTTTCAGGCCCGGTCAGCATGCCGGGTCCGACGATCGATACGTTACCAAGAAAGTAACGCGATCAACTACAAGATTTAGCAATATAGGCGGGCCGACTTTCACCGGGCGGGATCATTTAAATTGAACGCATGACACCAGCCAGGTGTGCCCTCGGCACTCGTTAGCTTCCGAGCCGGAATCAAAGCTCGTCAAAGGTGGCCTAATAATAGACATTCGCAACAACGTCCGTGAGTAACGGACAACGGCGCGGTGCTTCGCAGGGAATCGAATTCGGAATGAGAAGGTCTTTTAAGCACGGTGGCAACTGAAATAGCGTTCTATTTGAAAACTGAATCATCAAGTGGGCGCGCGAGTGCTCCATTACCGTCGATCGTTCCGGCTGAAATAAAGCTTTGTGGGGGCCACCCGTGCGCGCACACCGATCGAAAAAGAAACATAGAAAAATACACCGATTGTTGACTTTACGAGATTCTTGCGTCCGGCGAGTCCTGAATGAAATTCCGCGCGAATTCCCTCCATTTTTCTCCCACGCCTTCTACGTTCAGTCGCTTTCGAAAATACGCTACCGATGAAAACAGAAATTGTAAAACTTTTCCTGACTGATCGATTTTTCACTGCACCGCATCGGCGATTGTTTCATAAATTTCAACAGTTTACGATTTTGAGCCAATTAATTTCTCAGGGCGAATAACCATTTTCTTCGGCCCATATATCAGAGGAAAAATATTAATGAAAATATTAATTAAATATTCACTGATTCTACGATCCGTTAGATGTGACAGTATAGCGAAGAATTGAATAGTACGTTTTTATTTCCCCGGAACACGTGTATCTATGAAACACTTAATCCTCGAGCCCATACTGCAAGTTAAGCGTTCAATATACTTTCACTATAAACACGGTCTTCAGTTCCGGTAACGTGTTTATAGACACACGTGTTTCCCCACAGTTGGCCACTTCTACTTGCACCGGGAACACCGGTGGTCTGTTTTCTGTTCCTATTATTAAGTTACTTTGTCGTAATCTACATTTAATCATTCTGCAAAGAGATAATACGCGAACATTAGAATAATCAGGAATGGTTAATTAGACAATTTATCTGGCAGCCGAGAGCGCGCGTGCTGAACGTGCGAATCCGCTGAATATCTTCATTAAAATTTCATTTCGCGTTATTAAGACTCTTAACAAGCTCTACTTCCGTTTCCACGTTTGACCACAAAGAGGAATATATCAAACACAAGGATTCGAAATCGACAAACGTTAATTGTCCGTTAAGCTGTTTCCTTAAGCCAACGGGAAAAAATCTGAAAATTGAGTTTCTTAGGTGCATCATTTTCGAGATAATAGCCTGTAATGATAATGAAACTGCCGAGAGAAGTTACGGTAAAATTCCAGCTCGTCAGCATACACTGTGCGGCGTTAATTAACGAGATCTAATTGAAGGAAAAACCTTCAACGTTTTCCACGCGATACAGATGCACGTGAAGCTCCGTCATAAAAAAAACAAAGTGGAATATAATTGGCGGATTCGCCGACTGTCGGCGGTGAATCAAAATTTGAATCGTTCGCGAGTCGAAATGATATTTTCTCGGTTGTTCCAAGGCGTGCAATAATTCCGTTGAATCAGCACTCGGTCTGTTCGTTGTTTGTTTAAAGAACCAAGTATGCTCCGCGTTGTTGAACGACGCTGTAGATTCGCGCCTCGTGCTGCAGTTCCTTTCGAAAATAAGGTGCGAAGCAGAAGCTCGAAACGTTAGTTCTTCGGGAATGCGCAAACGACCGCCACGAGGCACAGTTAGCGTTCCGAATAGAACAATGTTAGGCGAGAGATCTTTGAGTTTTCGTCCAGGCTGTTTCACGGGTTCTGGGAAACAGTTTGCGCTAAAAATACCGGGTTGCAGCTACTGCACACTGACGGCCTGCTGTTCCATTGAACATCGCCGCCATTAACTGGTATCAACGGAACAACGGTGCTATAGTTAGGTAACAGAAGTCATTGTCTCGACGGTAACGCGGGAAACGATGAAATAATTGATACGGTACGGCTCCACGAATGCGTGGACACTGGACACCCAGAAAAGAACACGTGTCGCGCACATTCCTCTCCCGAGGGAAGAAACAAATCAGCTGGAACTAATGACCCTTCGATTTGTTTGAGATTTTGAGTCACTGTCGGAGAAGCGCTCACGAAAACCAAGATAACGGGGGTCACCATTCTTGTTCCATGCTTTCTTACCCGGTGTTTACAAACATTGTGACTCGCTAAGAAAGAGGACTGTGTGCACTGCCGAGAGTGTTTGATCACAAAATGGACATACGGTATCTTCCGCTGCACGAGAAATTGTATCTTACTCTACCTTCTGCTTTTTCAACTTTGAACTTTGATGTCTCCAGATCCCCAATGCAAAGGAATCGAATAATAGGAGACTCTTGCTTTAGTTGCTCTGTGCCTATCTCCGCTACAATTCATCTCACATTTCTTCCTGTTCGCACGGACACTATTCTAACGTCACAGTACCCTGTTCGCAAGCCTGTGATCACAACTACGGTCCGGTGTTGTGAAACACTGCAAAAACCAAATTTTTCTTCTACTAGGAAGAACTACTGGGAAACTGTGTGTATTGTACTACCTATTAGATCACAAAATAATCGGTTTAGTGACTCACAAAGGGGCAAACGCAGCAGGACAAAAGCCGACAGGCCTCGCCTTCTATTTCCGCAACTCTGCGAGCCGAAGCACCACTCGAGAACCACTCCGAACCGTGTCTTTAGTAATGACAGAAAACAAAAACCGCAGGTCCACGATCACAACAGCTGTGAGTCGCAGAGTCGAAGCTGCAAGACGAAAACTGAGAACATACCGCTAATGCCAACCAATTGAATCATACAGTGCGAAGAATTGTTTCTTTGTCACAGAAAACGTGTGGATCACAATAGCTGTCTGGCAAAGTACACGATCGCGATGTTGACAGTATTCTGGGTCTTGTATTTTTACAATTGAGACAGTGCGGAGAATCTAAGATTTACTGTAAAATCAGTCACAATGATCTCGTAACTCACAACGGTAACAGTAAAAGACTTGGAGAATCTTTCGTTTGAAGAATCGCTCAAAAGCCATGTGCCTATCACAACAATCATCTTCTCGCGATAGTAAACTCCCCTAAAACTCTGTCCGTTAAATTCGCAATTGAGCACATACAGAAAATCGGCAGACGTCTACAGCCTGGAACCATATGCCTGTCACAACGAGCGATCGCATCTCACAAAGAGATAAATTCGCGAAGATAAAGGAGAGAGCCACCCCAAACCCCTTATATTTTAATAATTCAGCGCATTCGAGGAATCAACGGCTCATTAAAAAATCATGTACCTATCACAACAAGGAGACAATCACATCTGGCGAGTCTCAAATAGAAACCCGGGTGAAAAGTAGAGAGCCGTACCTCTTAGCGGGGCTATTCGTCAAATCCGTAGAATCCACGCCCAGGGGTTTCGGGGAAGGGTGTGCGTGCTCGAACAAGTCCGTGGTGTCACAACGAGCACATGGTTCACAAAATCGCAAGCAGCACACCGAAAATCGCGTATGAAACCGCGCGCGCGGCCGACGTGCACGTATCCCCGGCGGTCACCGGCGGTCTGACGGAAAATCGGCGTGTATGCTCGGCGGGCCGCGTGAATTATGCAGCTGGTAAAGCACGATAAAAACCGGCGGACTATGTGTGTGGGCACACGTCTGTGTTCCCTGCGACTATGTGCGTTTGTATCGCGGGGCGCGAGCGGCGCCTCCAACGGCACCCGCGTCTCCTTTCCACGACAGAAAAGCGGTCGGTGCCAGCACCCGGAGTCGAAAGTTTCGTCGGAACAGGGAACACCATTTTCCTCTCTCTCTTTCTTTCTCTCTCTATCTCTCTCTCTCTCCCTCTCGCGCCCTCTCTTCTTTCCTCCTCTCCTTTCTCCTCTCCTCTCCTCGCGCGTGCGTTTTCGTGCATCCGCCGGAGCTCGCGGCGAACCTTTCGGTCCGGCGAATATTGATCTTCAATCCCGAACCCGCGGGTTCGACCTCTTCCCACCCTCCCTTCACCCTTCACCTTCCTTCCTTCCTTCCTTTCCCGGTTTCACCTGTTCCGAATTATCATAATGCTTCGACGGCCGCTGTCACGCGCGCGTGATAACGTCGCGACCGCGACCTCGCGTGATTTCGTTTTGCTCGACGCACCGTGTTCGAACGTTTTATGAACGCTGCCGGAAAACTAATGACTTCTGAACTAATACGTTTCCACCTTAGACTCCTGATGCTCTTTCAAAGAGGACAGGAAAAAAAGTAAAGTGATCATTATTTTTTATTAAGTACAATGGATTTGGAAATGGAAAAATAGTGTGCATAAAATCAGAGAGGTACTTTCTGGCACTTTTCTTAAAACTCGACTCGAGAAAAATCTGGGAAAAGTTGTTAATATTTCGAGAAAATTGCTATCGGATTTGAGAAGTCTTATAATATTACACATAACTTGTAAAAATCGAATAAACATTTGAATAGTTACACCATTTGCTGGTAATTATAGGAACCGAATGAATAAACTGGATGCCAATATGGCGGCGTTCGTCGGAGACGAATTTATAAAGCAAAGACCGTTTCCTGCCTGGCAGGTTTAATTGGATATCGAATTTTCCCAGAATATTATTGTGTAACTTGGAAGGTCGATATCTGAAAATATTTAGCATTCCCGCGGCGCGCGATTAGAACTATCGATAACGCGTTCCATCGATAACGGCCCGCTGTAAAATGTTACAAAGCTCGCTGGCGATATCGCTTAGAAAAATTATCGTTTATCCGCGTCTTAACGAATTAACCGGTGACAGTTCATTTCCTAGTACGATACAAATTGACTTCATTCGATCTCCGCACGAAGATAAACGAGTAGATTCTCTATATCATTAATTACTCGAATCTATCATATTCCACGCGATAATCACGGACGCTCTAACACAAAACGAGGCGATTGTTTGAAGCAAAGTAGGCGGAAAGTGTCTGACCATTGCCCGCCGCTTCTACTTACTCTAAGTAGTAGGAATCACTCCTCCAATCAAAGTGCAACATTTTTGGGACAGCCTGTATATTTTTTCCCCGTTTCATTGAATTTTCATCAAAGGATTTTTGGGGACAGTTTTTGTTTTTAACAGTATTTTCATCGACAATTCCGAAGATCGGCAAGTTATGAGTTTCAAGATTTGCGCGAATCGCTATCAATGCGCTACCAGCCGAACGGATATCGTTGAAGGACGCCGATCGAGATTGGACAAGACATTTTTTCGGTTGTATTAGAGTTATCGAGTTGCTTTATTGATACAAGTGAACGATGCTGCAAAAATGCTGTCGAGGTGCGTGTACCGTAAAAACATCGACTTTTCCTTGTAATCCAGCCAGCCGGCGCGAAAAATGCGATACAACTCATCTAAGCGTAATCAACAATCTGAAGATACCGATAATTGACCACGATCCACGGAAACTTTATCCAAGCGATCTGATACCGATGCGACTGTTCCTCATCTTCGCGACTACCGTTCGCAGATGGATAAAATTTGGAGGAAAGATTGCAAATATTCGAACGTTTATCGTTCTAACAACGTGTACGTTCCATACGGCAATTTTTATCGGTAACGATAAAGGAAAGTGCAACGATAAAACTCGTTTTATATACAAAGAGAATGTTGATTTTGGAAGGAATTCATATGAAGATAGAAATCTTATGTAAAGTTGATTACGTTGACGTGAAAAATTGTACACACGGTATAAATGAAATCGACTATTTGCTATTAAATATTTGAAATAGTGTTTCACCCAACCTCGCTAATGTCAGACTTGTGATTGAATTACCATTCCGGCCACAATGTTTTCTCAGACCGTGTGAAACATCACTAAACGAAAGCAGTTCGTCCATGGTTAGTAAACCGAGGATTTTTATGCGAAAGTATACAGGAATTTTTGGGACACGCTGTAGACTCGCGATACCTCAAAATTGCAAGAAAATTTTCTTTCTTTTCTCAAAAGAAATTTCTATCAACTGTGCGTTTTATAAGGACGAAATAAAATGCAATATTTTCATAAAAATATTTCTGTGCTAAATATCAAATGTATTTTACGAAGACTTAAATGCACAAAGATCCGCATTCTAGCGATTAGAATGATATCGAAGCGAGACGGCGAATTACGAAATTGCGGAGTCATCGATTTCGAAATTGCAAGTAATAATAATGTTGTCTTTGTGGATGATAAAAGTAGAGGACGTGAGAAAAGAAGAATGACAAACGTTGTTTCCGTTGATTGCACCTGGTCGATATTCTCCGGAAATTATTTAAATAACACTGTTTAACCCTGGAACAATGGCCGAAACTTAATGATCGCCGTAATTTTTACGGCATGGGTGGCCTCGACGTAATAGTTTCTTGCTGCAGATCTGCTGCATAAATACTTGCGTCATAATAAATAAATACTTGCGTCAGATTCTTAAAATTGACAAGATGAAATTTTAAAAATTCCTTAGTGACACGGTTCTTTAAAGTTTCATGTGCTTCAAACCCTCTAAAGTTACAAATAAATTATTTAATTATGAGTTCTTTTAAGGTATACGCCGATTACGTATCATTTTTATTTACCTCGAAAATAGACAGCTCGGGCAAGAGTCCGTAAACACCGATTTAATATCCAAGTTTGTCGAATGATTTGTAGGAGCGTGAGTGCACGCAAACATCCGCAGTCGAATAATCATATTTGCCGGGTCGTAAACATTGCCGTTTAGGGATCGAATGTTTATTTGATTCAGCTGACTTCGGTCACCGGTGGCCACCAAAACGGTCTCGCAACCAGTTAATATTTAAGCCGCATGTGAATTCCGTCGCGGTTCATAAACAAGTCGCTCGGTCTTAAGTCGGTCCATAAACCACATCGGCTGACGTTAATCATCATCGTCGCGATTAAAACGAAATTGGCTCGAGATCGAGCTCCTTTTTCGGTTCTCCCGTGTGCGTTTCCGCTTAAGAATATTTCGCCTATTCGTTGAGAAATACCGCTCGTATAAAAACGCCGATCCAGAACTGGAAATCGCAGTCTCGGAACGTTCCTCGGAGCGTCGAGATCATGCTCGTGTGACGTAACAGTCGATTGCGGTATTAATTACCGAACAGGTGCTACAATTCAGGCGTTTGGTGCTCGATCTTTCGATAAAGGTGTACGCATCATTCGTCGAAAAAATATGCCAACTACTCTGAAATCTCGTGATGCAATTATTTGTGCAGATGTAAAAAGTGGAAAAAAAATGGAATTTGTTCTTCGCATTTGGACTCGGCCTCGTGTACAGGACGATCAACGAAATGGGGCCAAGTAATATTTTTTGTAATTGCGATTAGAAGAATTTGAGTTCCCAATTGAAACGTAAAAGTTAGATTTGTTATGATTCGAAATGAGAGGGTTGCAGCAAAAAAGTGTACTGTGATTAAGATGGCACTAACGTCGTTGTCAATAATCCAGAACTGATATCAATACTTGAAGCTTTAAATAGCAGTATCTCGAACGCGCAAACATGCGATTAATCTCGTTTCGCTATGGGATTGCAACTCTAATCCCTGAACAAGATTTAGCGAACTTGTGTAGTTAGAACCCTGAGGATCGGCATGATTGACAAGATGGGACCTTATTAAGCAACACGCCATTTTAGGGACATTTAATTTTTACAGTTTAACCACCGGAAATCTGTCAACAGACCTCTTCACGCCTGCTTCACGTCAAGAACGAGTTAGCCCTTTTCTATGAAATAGTAATCTCAAAGAAATTATTAGATTACGTTGTTCAAGATGATTTGTAGATTTACGATTGGATTTGCTTGATGCCCTTGACCAATTTATTAAGAAGTTCTTAACTGGATTTTTACAAGATATTAAATAGCTGCAGGTTGGTACAAGAGGGGTTTGGAAATTACCGACAGAAAGTTGACGAGTCCATTATATCTTGACCACAAACTACATACTTGGAGACCAAACAGTCTATGTACTGATACATTATCAGCAGACTGCGGAAATGCATGCAAGTTTGCACTTTCATACACAAATAGATACTTTCATAGATACTCAGTCTGCTAGCAAACTAGCCAAACCCTATAAAACCAGAGACGGTCAATGAACAAAAAGGAACTCTAACATAGGACAAATTCATCCATCTTTTCCAATATAATCCAAAGTCCACTAATCCACTGTAATTAAATTCTGTGAACCCACTCCAAAGGGGGAACTACCAGAAGATAAGAAAAAGTGGCACTAACTTCCAAGCTAGGTGAAGTCCTTGCATCAGGATTCTTCACGTTTAATTTCACCGAGTATTTAAGATATTGACACCCTGTCAAAAACCAACACAGTAAAACTCTCTACAGCTTCTTAAAACTAGTAGAAGATAAGAAAACTGAGGGATTCCCTCTGCAGATAAGCCAGGTTTACTCATCCAGGCTGGCGCGGTCGTACGCAAACTCAGTCAAACCCTCGAAAACCACGCAAAAGGAGGAACCATCAGAAAAAAAGAAAGCTCAGGAATGTCATCTTAAGACAAACCAGGTACAGTCATTCAGGTTTCTAGAATCAACAGTCAACTAAGTCAAACCGTCTATAAACACCCAGAAAGAGGAACCATCAGAAAAGAAGAAAACTCAGGAGTTCCATCTTAAGATAAACCAGGTATAGTCAACTAGGTTTCCAGAATCAACCGAGATGAACCGAGTCAAACCGTCCACAACCACCGAGAAATAGGAAGCATCAGAAAACCGAAGGACTTTCTCTTAGGATACTCTACTCATGCAGGCTGCTAGGAATCGACCACCAACTCGGTGAAATCTACAATCAGACAAAAGGAGGAATAAGGAAAAAAAGAAAAAGTTGTGACTCACTCTTAAGCTGGACCAGGTCCACTCGTCGAGACTGTGCGGCGATACGATCCGTGCATCGTCCACGATCTGCAGGGAGTTCAAGGACGCGCGGGTGACCAGTTCGACGTCCATGTTTCCTCGATGCGTTGACTGGCTGGGGTTCCGGAAACGGTAGGCGGCAGGATTCACTTGATTAGCAGGTAGCAGGAGAAGGAGGACGAGAAGGAAAACGGCGTCGGCCTCGCGGCCGTTCGATACATCGCGGCTACGATCCACGGGCAGACTGATCGTACGTGGAAATGAGTCACCACCCTGAAGCGGCCGGCCGCGTTCGCTTCGTGCTCCGTCACTGCGGTCTCTGAAGCGGCACTACCGTTAGAGCACGGCTTTATCGTGATAAGGGAAATGGGCCACTCTAGATCACGCTGTCCCCCTTTTCCTTCGTCTGTCCGCGCTGCACTCGAAACCCTCCGGCCGCGAAAATCGCGCGCTTTTCCGACCACAAAAGCACCCGGCGCGGCGACTCGCTCGCCGCCTTACGACGCCTGTTGCGCTTCAGCTTCTCCACCGTGGCCTCGAACCCGTCCGGATCGGTCCATTCACGCGACAGGATTCTCCTCAAACCAACGACGACGGTGCCGGCCAGCGTGCTCGGCCTCGAGGATCGGTCGCCACTGCAAGCAAAAGCGGATCTAAGCTCTCCTGCTGCGAGTCGGGGTGGGTGCGATTGTAGAAAGTGTGGCGTGATAAAGAGATAAGGATTAGTTATTACAATTACTACGGAGATCTGATAATGTAATTGGAGAGGTTCGTTTCTCTTGATGAGGGTACCTCGCTGATACGGAGTTTAGTAATTTGTTCAACGCAGCTGCGGTGGGATTGAATGGAGAGCTGCCGAATTTCCACGTTACATCCAACTTACAAATTCTAGGCAATTAACATCGGTAATAACGAGAGTCTTCATTGCAAAATTGTCTGGGAATTGGAGTGTCTTTGTTGCCTTAATAATTCGAGTAGGTTGGAAGTAACGCATTGACACTCTACCATCTCAAATTACAGCTACCCATTTTTGTCATAAATGCATCAAATCCGCAGTTTAGTGATAGCACATATGTTACAAGTTCCCGAAGACCAAGTATTGCAACTGAACGAGCAAGAGGCGCGCAGGACAAATTGTTCAAAGAAACGCGACAGCTGGTTTAACGGAACCCCTTATTATGGCGGATGACTTTCTCTGTCGGATTTGCGATGCATCTCCACCGAAAACCTGTTCCCCAGTGTCGGACGATGATTTCTTTCTGCGTCGAGCATGTCGGGCAGAGTTAAGCTTCATCGAGGATTGCCCGTCTCGAATTGTGATTCATTCCCGATCTTGATCCACGGCTCGTTCGCTGTTCGCTTCTTGGCATTGAGATCTTGATCGCCTGACCGTGACTCAAGTTTTGTACAAGGGGCAAGCGACTGATAGGAATCTCAACACGCTTCTTCGAGCGAGACATGATACTTTTCGTGACAAATTGTCCCGCGAACGGGCACGTGACCGCTACTTGGTCAGTAACCCTCCGTTCTTCCCCGATACTTGAGCTAACGACGATTAAAAGCAGGTTCTTCTTAATCTCAATTTATAACGCTGCTTCAACTCTGCTCTAGAGCAGCTCTAAAGCTGTTCTGATACTGTTAGGTTTACTAGATTTGCTAGATAAACTAGACTGTGGATCTTTATGTAGAATGAACAATGAACGGGAGCCAAACCTTCCTACTTTAATAACTTTGATAAGTTTAAATTCTTTTAATCCATTTCCTGCTTCAAAGCGCACCCACTCATTTTTATCAAGAATTCATAAAATCCGCTGATTACTTCTTTATCAATGTAATTTCATTTGGGACATGCTTTGAAAGAATTTCAGAATATTATTCGATAAAAAGGGAGCTCGCGATATTTGTCGTTACTTGTGATATTTGGTGGAAAATGAAAAGGTATCGCACTAGGTTCCCCCGTTAGTCCCACCGAGTATGAAAGTGACATTTTATGGGCAATCGCCTGATCATTGTGGCCAACCAGTCACGGATGAATACTCCGCGCAACCAGAAGTAATGTGTGCATCCATGAATTGTCCCTTGTCAATCGAAGTGCGATTGCTCAGTTATGTATGCCGTAAACGTGTCTGGTTTTCACGTGTTTCCATTCTTCATGTTGGGTGTGTTTGTGGTGTAGCAAATTTGTTTCTGCATTTTTAGAATTCCGAAGTTTCGGACAAATATTGGGAAAAATATTTAAGTACAGGGTTGAAAATTCCAATTGAGAGACGACCCGAATTTAAGCGCTGAGCTTAAAGTTTGTGTATAAACAGAGGTCATCTCTCCGAGTAGATCGACGCGTCAAAAGAACGAAAAGCCTAGTGGCGGTCCCCAGGGACCGGCGTAGTGCTTCACCGTCATATAACCGCATGCAAAAACTCGCGTCCCAAAAAACAAAATACCAACAATCGCTGTAGCGATTTACATAAAATCTACCGTGTTGTTACAGCCCACTTATCCATCGACGTGACGAAAATAATGATCGTCGCGTGACTTAAAAATGCAGTGGCCTCCCACTACGCTGTCAGTCTTTTAATCGTCGAATCTTAATCACATCCTGCATTAGCAGCTTCACATGCGAGGTATGTCGCGAACACTTACAATCCTTCCGGATCATTGTGACACTAAACCTACCAAGCATTTACAATATCTGGTAAATATTGCCTTATACAAATGGCAACTCTAAATTTATTGAAACTGTCCATAATTTTCAATACAATAAATGCTTGGACAAAGAAATTTATTCCACTATTTTTCATGTGTGAATTTTTATAGTTTGAGTAATTGTAAAATATGAAACCGGTCATTTTGACCGTGGTAGGATTAGTGTTAATTAGTCTGTTTGCCACAGTAGTCGATGCCTTTTTTGTACTCCATCATATTTTATTGGGTAATAAAAATTTGATCTTCGTCCTTTTCTGATCTGTATCTTGCGAGTATTTATACAATACATACTCTTATCCGAATTGATGTAGGCATTTATTTTTGTCATTTATAAAAAGAATTTTCTAAATTTAGAAATAAGAAACTAAGTTATTTTTAAAAAATTTGTAAACACAGGAAGGAAAAGAGAAAAAATAGAAATTTGTGTTAACAATAAATGATGTGGATTGAACCCGAAGCGAAATTATATCGGTAGTTCAAGGTCACCAGAATGAGTCATCCCCCACTATTTCAATCATTGCGCCTGCGCATTGACATAAATGATTTCGCATAGGGGCGCTGGCATGATTTTGAATTGACTTCGCGCTAGAGCCGATTAATCGGCCGGTAAATCAAATAAAATCGTTTTTAGTTCGACAGATCGGTACGATAGGTTATATATGTACCGAAATAACCAGAAACCTGATCCGCTAATTACCTCTGTCTCGATCAAAATTTTGACAGAAGCACCGACGCGACGACCGGCCGATAATCGTGCCGCCGGATTAACGACCAAATAATCGAGCAACCGGTTCAACACGCAATCGGTCGTATAGCGCGGGCAATTTACTTGGGAAAAAATGGCCAGTGTGTCTCTCGACGTACATTTATAACGTGGCAAAAAACTGTTACGATACTGGGTCAGCGGAGAGCCGATCGTTAATTTAATGGCGAAACGGGAAAACCTGGTGGAAGCCTTGTATTTGTAAACTGATTCTCGAGACGGTGTAATAACGGCGCAATAATAACACAGAACTTGAACCAATCATGCAAAAGAATCATTAATTTCGTATTATCGTTATTCACCGAAAGTGGTTTAAATAATGAGCAGTCGGACATTTAATTTGAGAAATATGACTCACGAACGCTGCCTCAAAAAATCAATTATGGCGGCGAGAATTTCTACTGCTGTGTTCACAACAACTACGAAAATCGAAAGATCACAATTACCGATGTTACACTGAAATCCATATTAAAAATACTTCTTGCTAGTTTCTTCGGCCATTCTATCGATTAGCGAACGTCTATCGCAAAGTCTGAAGAGATTCTTCAAAGAAATCGATTAATCGAACGTGACAATTGTAATCATTATCTGGAACAAGACACTCGACGCGTACACGCAAAAAAGTGTCAATTTAAAGCTGTCCTTTGGATACCGGCGTAACTTTCGATAGTGGCCGCTAGGTTAGCAAATAGTGTACATTTGTCGAACGTGATAAATAACACTTACCCGAATCAGAGAAGACGACACCCTCCGACCGGTTTGTATTTTCCGCCAAAACTGACCGCAATATAGCGCGCACGATGGTTTCCACTATGCAGACACGTTGCTCGGACAATTGGTCGGCGGGCCGGACGATTTAACCGCAGTGAATGGTCGCGCGCAATAAACCACTTTCGTCTGACGAAACTTTCCACTAGCGATATCTCCATGAAGCATGGTAAGCTCCGACAGGTAACAACCGAGCCACGGGCATCGGTCGTACACCTACGGCTCCTTTTCGATTCGAGTCATGGTGAAGATCCCAAGGACGCGCGCCAGCATCAAGCACACGAATGCGTGCACGTATAGGGTGTCCGAAAATTTGGGCGCTCACCCGAGGCAAGACCCTCGAAACCTGTTAACCGTCTCAGCACGTTCCCCCGTGTCTACGGTGTGTATACTTTGCCCACCGATAACGTTCATCAATTCCTACGAAACACCATGCGATTACGAAATCTTCGTCACTTATAACCGACAAGTTCAAAATTCCCACGACGTCCTGCCCTTTGACACAACTCTGCTCGATCAATGAACCTATCTACGAAATTATCGATCGAGGATTTAGGAATCGAAGTTTTCGCAAATCGAGTCGAATCGACGCTCGAATTTCGAAACGTTCGGTTACGATAATTCCCGCCGGCTTTCGTCACCGCTGTACCGAAGTAAGTATTCGTAATTGTGTGTAACCAATGTACCGACGATTCTTGTCATTTCGCAGCTACGAAAATTCTGGTACTGGATCGGCCTGCAGAAGCTTGTGAAACGGTTGCTCTTTAATGGTGTAGCGCGGTCGGAAAAGCAACGTAATGGAATTTCGATACACCGTGTAGGTAAGTACGTGGATGCTTGTGGCTGTGGGTACACACACGCTCGGATCGTCGATGACTAACTCACCCGGCTCAATGGCACGAAAAGAACCTCGGGGACGGTTTATGACTTCCGTCGTCTCGCTGTTGGAAGGTCGTCGATCGACAGGTTTGCATCAGCCGTCGTCGGTTCACGAAAACGGCCGGGATCATTTGGTCGTGGAACTCATCGGGACGGTGTACAGGCACGGCGAACACTTTCTCCGAACGTGTTGCACGCTTCGTAGGAACCGCGCATCGCACTCGAACCCCGATACGATCGCGTCCTTTCGTTTTACAGTCCGTTTCGTCGTCGACCGAGTCGCATCGGTTGGCCACGGCCGAATCTCTTTCACCTCGCGTCAGTGTGCACGCACGCTTCTTAACTTAACGCTTCATAATCCCGTGCTTTTTTGCGTATGTAACCACCGCGTAAACCTGCGACGTCCATAAAACCTGTCCACGTGACCGTACTCATGTTACCGGACATCAATGTCAGAGTCGGACCCTTGTTCCTCGGACTCGTAACCGTTGACACGTGCTGGATCTCCTCCGGCCGATCGTTTTCGAACGCGATGACGTCATGCATCGGTGTCTTGGCTTTCACGCGAGCATCCAAGCATCTCGCCGGCGATTTTTACTAGTCGCACTTTTCCGGGGAATAAAATGTTTCTCGATTGTTTTTAACTCGTTAAATTTGTCGTACGGTCGCAGCTCATTTTAACGCCTTGGCGGCAAACGTTTCACACTGTTTATAGTCGAACACGCGCACAGAGATTCTTGTATGTAGAAATGATTCTGTAATTGTCGTACGAACGTGGAACGCCGACGTGCGCGATCGTCACTGTCGAGATTGGACACGTTTAGGTAAGACGGTCAGTATTTCGACAGGTCATCGGACACACGATGGATCGATGAGTTATCTTATATTTCCAGATAATATATCGATAGTGTCGCGGGAAGCTCGATGTTTATTTCAGCGAACGTTTTGTTACTCTCGTTTTTAACGTTGCTGTTCGAACGGCAACATACTCAAGTTTTTACCGATTGTAAATAAAGGTAGTTTGTTAGTTACAGTAGGACTCTGTTTATCCGGATTGTCGAACTAATCAAAAAGCGTTACTCGAGTCTGGCACAAAAGAAACTCATACTAATTACATTAAACTTTTAAAAAATCGGTCGAACAATAAACACGAATATTTTCGTATTTTTCATTGATGATTCAGAACAACGATACCATTGTTTGATGATACCCGAACCCGCTTCTGTCGTGATAAAGTTGTGTGCAACTTTGTTTGCGTAGGTATTTTTAGCGATGCAATTTCGAAGATAAGAAAGATACACGCGCAGTTTTATAAAAGGGATATAGTGCAACACTTTTATTTCTTCAAATAGTACAGTTTATGTTCAATGTATACATGAAAAGCTCCATGATACGCCGAGCATTTTCAATTACAAACAACCGCGAGACAGGTCACTGAAATGTCTGCTCTTTAATAACAATATATTTATCGCCATTTTTTAAAGTGTGTATGTGTGTGTACGTAATCACTAGGATAAAATAATCATCGCTCTACGTGATTCATTCGGAATAACTTAATATAAACAATTTCATTGGTTAAAACAATTTAATTACACAATGAGTATTTCACTAAAATTTTCCGAAATGGAAATGAGGAAAAAAGAAACCGATCAACAGACTAGAATTTAATATAAACAGCTCAATCGGTACGTATACATACATATATCTCTATAAAAGGAATTGATGCTTCTGTCTGCGAGAAATCTTACTGCCTATGGTTACAACTAAAAAAAAAGTCGAATGGAGTATGAGGTTCCACTTCATTGTTTATTTAACTGAATTGCACTTATTGAAGGTTCGATTCCATGATTTCGTGGTCAATATTCAATAGAGAAAATGTATGTATACATACATTATAAACGATTCAATTGACGGGAATAACCCTAGCACTTTGTATATAACTTAATATACCTATCACAAATATATCATCTGTTGAACTTTCGTCGTGACCTCTGCCGGAAGCTCGGCGTACATGGCACTCCATTCGTTTGGAAAGTCTCGTTGTGCCGATTTGATGAATTCTAGGACTAAATTCATCGCCTCTGCACAGAAAAGTGTAAAGGCGTGAGAGTGCTTATTATCATATCATAATGCAAGAGGAAACATAACAAAACGTACCTTCATCGGTGGCACTTTCCTCGTATAGTACATTTACCGCCAACTTCAGCAACGTCTGCATGTGCGGTTTTAAAATGGAATGGCCAGCTTGATACAACGTCAGTATGCTTCCAAAGACTGCCTTATTTTCCTCGAAATCTTCTTTCAACGGCAGCTGCTTAACAAAAACTGGGAACACTTGGTCCAGAGGCAGACTCCAATAATTGGTGATGATGAGTCGCGCAATCGCACCGACCGTATTGTCGCGGGCCCCTGCATGAGTTTCTTTGCCAAGCGCATTGGAGAGGACTGACAAAATGTCGGTGTAATGTCTGCGAAACTATTGCTAAGAAATATTTCAATATCTCGATTTTTTGATAGACCGATTCACATAGTCGAGACAATTTTTAAAAAAGGATACGGGAACACAGCCTCTTTAGCGTGCAACACGAGTTCACCGATTCCGTAAATCGCATTATTCCGTACCTCATCCCCGGGATCGTCTGCGAGTCTTAATAACATAGGAAGGAATTGATTTACAGAGGCAGTGTGTTTAAGTCTTGAAAAACACTGTGCGATGGTCCCCACCACGAACGATTTCTCCGCTTCTGACTTGTTCTTTTTTCGAAACAATTAATTAATCAATTAAGATATAACTATGTTTATACTCGGCAAAAGTAGAATCATACCAATCTTTCCAAAAGTTTTGGAAGCACCCTTTGGAAGAAAAGCGAGAACTCTTCTGGAGGCATTAATTCTCCTAAATTGACCAATACATCACCCGCACATTCGAATAATAATTTATCTTGCTCAGCTTCAGTCTCGTCGTCTTCTACATCCTCCTGATCCTGACATTGAGTCTGGCCTGTGACGATTGAACTTTCAGACATGTAAAACATCACCGAATCTTTGAGAAGATAATCAATTAGAATTAAATACCAACCTAACATAACATCCAGAATACAATTCATTATAGCTTCTTTGTGCCCCTCGCCGGCAAAAACGTCAGTCTTTATTTCCTTTAGTAATTCAGCGCATGTTTCCAAGCCACCAATTGCTACACTTCGCTCTTCATCTAGCCGTATTAATTCTGACAATTTTGGTATATACACCGAGAGAGCTTTCAACAATGCTTCCTTTCCTTCGTTGGTATTAATTTTTGAAAAATTAATACAAAACTGTAAAAGCCCGTCAGTGGCAGCTTTTCGAATATCTTCTTGAGGATAATTGATTAATTTGAATGTTTCCTCGAAAGCTGTCTGAAGATATGGCAGGAAGGCTTCTCTATAATAATAATGACAAATGTAAAATCGCGTGACAAACGTTTAAAATTAATGGTCATTAATACAAATGTTTTACTCCGTATGTTCAGCGATGTCTTTTAACGCCATAATTGCTTCCTCCTTCTCATCGATGTATGCATTTTCAACATTGTAACCTGCAATGTCATCATCGTCGTCTTCGTCATCGGTGTTCTCAATATCTTCCTCGCTTTCGTTTTCACTTTCAATAAGATCCTCGTAAACCGCAAAAGCAGAACTCTCGTCTTCCTTATAGTGAGGCTAAAAATCGAACAACATAATCACTATAAACTGATTTTTCGCAATTTGTACTTCTTTTGAATTAACATACCACTATGCCTTCCGAACTCTGCATACTTAATATTATCTTTTCAACAATTTCTGGCAAAGCGGACGCCATATCTTTCTTCATTATAGAACTAATTGCACCAAATAAGCTGTAAGTGGATTTTCTTAGATCTGGATCTTGCGTCTCCTTTAGATGACTGATTCCAAAATTAAGACACGCACCAGCCAAAGGTGCAAAATTTTTTTCGCCGATTGAATTCGCAAGCACTGCCAGTGTTGCTGCAATGTCGTTAATGAGTCATAACAGTATTAAACACTGTGTACAAGCTGAGTACCTTTAACCATACGAACCAAATGCTTGCACTTGAAGACACAAGGTTTCGTCTGTTTCTTTTTCCGAAAGGTAACTGTTCAAAATGGTCATAACCCTTTCGAAGTATGGCAACATATGCTCTTTACTGGCTACGGCTACTGAAGCGATAGTGCTCAGCGCGAGCGTTCTAACGTGAATCGGAGTGTCAGCATTCAGAATTTCTAGAAGTCTTTCCATAAACGTTGACAAATATGGTAGAATGCTGTCGTTCAGATTTTCACAAAACATATCCAACGCATAAAACATGCGGTCGATCGACGGTGGTGCTTTCTTCTCTTGCTTAATGTGAGCACATATTTGACTAAGATATTCAAATAATACAGGCAATAACTCGGAGGAATACTTCGAAATGTCTGGTTGCAAATATTCCGAAAATTGTCCAAGAGCAAAGAAAGCAGCATTGCGGACAACGGGAGTAGGATCGGTAATTCCTTGACAAGTGCAACGCAAGAAAAATTCAAGGTATTTAGAGCAGATGTATACCGAGCATCCCTCTGCTAATACAGCCATTGCTAGATACGATGCTTTCTTTGCATACACATCAGTTCCTTGTAGACTAGGTTCGATGTATCGCAGCTATAAAGATAAAGAATAAATTAATAGAGTAATGTCGTGCTGAAAAACTTATTACAAGTGCTACCAACTGTACCAATTGAGGAATTAATTTTTCCGGTGGCAAATGAAGCGCAAGTAAATTCAAAACTTGAGCGGCACAAGTTACGGGCTCATTGTCTTCGTTATCGTTAAAGTAATCTTCGTCTTCCTCCGCACTTGTATGTGTCGACATAAGATTGAACAACATATCTAAAATTGAAGAGATACACAATAATTGTAGCTGAAAGTGAACTTGTATACGAAAATAGAGAAGACTGTATTTCTTAAAAGTCACTCACCTATAACAGGTTCCACCAAATGATGTTTTATCATGGCTTTTTTCTTTGTTTTTGCTAGCCAGCCAATAGACACGACTGCTTTAACTCTAAGAGCATTATCCAATGACTTGTTACCAGCAATAGCAAGGCACATACTGACAAGGAGTTTGACATGAGGTGCTATCACAGAATTTGCATTTTCACATAGTTCATCTATTAGCTCAAAACATTCAATAGCTTTGTCTTCATTAGTAGAAGTAAGAGCTTGAATTGTGGCCATTATTTGGGGCATCATTTGCTGATAAGCATTCACCTGTTAAATATAATTCCTTATTAAAGCAACTTAATTTTCTTTTCGATTCAACTTTAAATTGCATGAGACTCACAATCTGTTGTTCTTGAACTAAAGGAACAAGATTTTGCATTATTCGTAGGACGTAATGTGCAACAGGGTGTCCTAGATTTTCCAAACTATTCAATGTTTGATTCAGAAGAGCTATAATTGGTCCAACATGTGTTTCATATGCATCGGGCGCAATTTCTGTCATAATTGACAGCGTATAGGTACCCAACTATAACAAAATTGTATCATGCAGAAACAAAATGTGATACAAACTTTACAAGCTTTATGTATACCTCATTCATTTTATACCTCTTTTTCATTTAAATTTTCACTAGTAATTAATTGTTGAGTAAACTGTAAAACTTCTGGCCATTCATTATTAGGCAGTTCATGTTTTACAATTACACCTATTAACTGTGCAATAGCATTTTTAACAAACTTCTCTGGTTCATTAACTAATGCCTAGAACATAATAAAAGATAGGATACACTGATAAAATCGAGATCCATTTTAAAATAATATCTTCTTACTTGTAAAATTATTGATTTAAACTCTCTACGTATATGTTGTGGTAATTTTAACCAATGCTTTCCTTTGGCATAACGTTTCCGAAGCAATATAGCTGCACATTGTCGTATCTAAACATACAAGTTTCTTATTGTAAACAGTTTATAACAGAAATAATATGTAATAAAATATGTACCTCAACACTTTGCGATGTCACGATCAGCTGACACAATGCAGGTGTACACTCTGGTTTCTTAAAAGCTTCTTTAAGTTCTGCAGTTCCCTTAAAAGAATCGTATCGACATATTATTGCATAAATTGTGAAGGTCTTAGGTGAAATATAAAACCTTGAAGAACTACATACTAACTATAGGAACGGATGCCTGTCCTTATTAAATGAAGTGACTACATGCTATGCATACTAATATATCAATGCTACTAAGAATGAGGTTATAGTTGAAAAAGGAAATAGAGTATTTCATGTATTGTATAGATTTGATATATAAGGAGATCGCAGCATTGGCTGATACGATCTACGAGAGAAATTTAATAAAATAACCTCGACAATATTTGAAATGGTTATGAACTGGGTTGAACACGTGTTTCGAACATCGCGAAATTTGTTCCTATTACTAATTGACATTTCTCTACACATACCTGTTGTATCGTCGCATTATCAGATACAAGCAACTTCGATAGTATTTCCTCCATTATTGGTTTAATATCAGTGATACGATATGTATTTCTTAAGAATTTCTGCACAAAGTAGCCGCTACTCCGCTGCCGCTGATCGGACAATTAGAATTAGTCCCGTTGGACGTACGATGAGTGCGCATGCGTGCCAAACAACATACAAACAGAGGGTGAACTTTCTTTAGAGTAATAAATTATTTCTTCTATGAAGTGGTGCCAAACGGTTATAAAAAACAATGACATATGAAAGATGCAATTTAACTATTCCAGACATATCATAATGCCTCTAACTTCTTCTCTTCTTTAAACATATGTATCATATGTCATTATCTCGAACACGGAAATTTTTTTAAATGACTGTACGCCGACGTATGAGTAACGTAGATGGCATTTGAAGCAACTTTACCGACCGAGTAGTGAATTCTAATTTTTGAAAATTGCAAATTATTTAATTATGTTCACTATATCCATTATTATTTAACCTAACGTTTCACAACTATCGTAATAACAGTTCAGTAACTGTGGTTTGTAATATCGGGATACCACCAATCCTTTAATTATCAAAGAAACGTTTAACCAACATTTTGAAACAATTCAAATCGACCACAAAATAGTTCTTGAACGTTACAAGTACTGCGCTTGCGCAGAAAATGTGCTAGTTGCGCGTAACTGATCCAGGGAAGCGGTTAATCGGATTAAAGTGGTAAGAAGCTCTTATTTAATGTAATTAATTTTATAGTTAAGCAGTTTTATACTTAAAAACAAACGGCTAGGACAATATTTTACTACTATACGTCGAGTAACAACAGTTCGTACACGAATACATGCGATATACATATATTTCATCGAACGATCGTTCGACAATCTACCGTCCGATCGAAAAAATTGATAAAAACAAAGTTAAAAGTTTCATTTAGTTTCATTCACATGCGTGAACAAATGTCAAATACCGTGTGCGGTCAATGTGAACGATATGATCATGATACGATTACAGTTGGACAGATAATGAGGGTTCGTACGTAATTCGTTCTGAACAATCGCTTCTTTTTTAATAACGGTAATTTAAGACCGAGCTTTTTATCATCGTGTCTGCGCAGTGTAAATCGCGCGAACCGTTTGTTCCGACTTCGTCTAGTCCCGCAACGCGTCGAGCACTTTATTATTTTAGAGCAAACCCCTTCCTCCCGTGTCTCTCTTTCCCCATATCTTGTTCACCCTCTTTTCTCGCGAACGCTTCGATACGAAATCGTCTTGAAATAATGCGGTCTTCCAGATTCTTTGGAACCCTGTTTTAAAAATACACGAATAACAGCTCGTGGAATCGCTACTCGTTTCAAGTAATTTTGTAAATATTTCAATTAAAAAACTTCTCGATTGTCTAACTGTCTCCGGATTACGGTTCAAGGATCTGTTTGGAACTTGTAATTAGGTTAAGTGCAGGCGGGCTCCTAGATTCAAGTGTGCAGTCAATAGCGATTGGTATGGGAAGTAGATGTAACTGGAAATTAGGGACGATTATTATAGATTTTTACAATAAAATTTCTTTGTAATTAATTCGTTCCAAAGTTGTCTTTCGGGAGCGGGAAATAAATAGAGGCAAATCGTATCCTCACCGTTACAATAGTGGCGCCGTGCAGCGGGTACAGCGACACGTAAAAACCGCGCGCAATTCAAACCATGCATTTCAAAACCTGACGATTTCTTTCTATAAATCTTTATAATTCATGACTTATATCTTTACTATTTTCAATATCTTAAAACTGCTGTCTGTTTCTTTCAATTTTCTACATCACATGCGACCGGCCGGCTAACTATGTTATTTTTTTAGTATGCAGTTTTGATGACACTCAACACCGGGATCGGTCTACATCTATTCTTTAATCGGATGACGAAAACCGGACATTGTGGGAACCTAAACAGCTACTGTAAGTGGAGTAATTCAATTTTGTACGTAGATTGTTGAACAATATTCTGCTAATCTTTTGTTGCAATGATGGCAAAATAAGGGTGTACTGTTCGATTAATTGAAAGCTGCGGAATTGATGAAAAAATATCGCAGAAACACAGGTTCGATGAAGCACAGCGGATAGCCTGTCAACGGCATCATTGAGTGACTCCTCTTGCACCTCGTGCATATTCGTCGTCTGGTTTATGTGCATTCCAGACAACTCGCGCCAGAAGTGGCTCTTTTCGTACAAATTTAGTATCTCGATCGCGTGGTCTTGATCAGACCCGGCAAAAATCGGTTAACACGAGTCATATACAATAAACATAATTTTCGACGCTGTTAAATAACATGCCAGACGTTAATATTAATTACGACGTTCAATTAAACCACTATAGACACAGTGACTTTCTAATTCGAACGAAAATTGATATTAACGCTTTATCTACCGGAAGCCTTTTCAACAGGCTCTTCAATAATTGCGCTGTACTAAACGTAAGCTTAGAAATTTTCTTTTACATAATAATCCAAAATGAAATCATTAGATTGCGTTACCGAGGGTGACTTGTTGATTCGCGGTTGAAAAATCCTTGCTATGACTTTAAAAAACATGAGATAATCGCCGGTAAATAATATATTAAAATTAAATAGCGGGATGAATGAAAAAATTCTTCGATCGCGTTATATGATCTAGCATGTCGGTCGTACGTGTTGCGCGCTTAATCGGGACGTGAAATTAATGTCGATGATGGATCTGCTTCGTGTAAGCCGACACCACATGCGATCTGCCACCTCGCGTACCATGCTCTAATTTATTAGATAAGCAATCGTGCCGCTTTTGATTCCGTGAACCGATTCGAAGAAATTATTGGTAGATACCGCCACGTCGATAAAATTGGACAAAGGTTCCATTATTCGAGAGGTAATGCAACGTCATTTGCAATTGAAATGAAATTCGTCAACATGAGTGCAACCAGCATATAAAAACAGTTGAACAATGTCGATATACTATTTTTAATAAGGAAAATATTTTTTTATTTAGCTCCTGTAGATTGCAACTGATGGATACGAATTTTATTTTCTATAAAAGTCCGCGGATTGTTCACGCGAATAATCATGATTGTAGAATTTTCTGATCAAGACCATAGTTAGCTCGGTCGTATCTTGTGCAAGGTAGTGATCCGATGACTCCTGGATCGTTTCAGAGCTCGAATTGCGATCTGGATCGAGTGTCGTCGACTATTTTGAGAAGTGACAAGATCAATTATTGAATCGTCGTTTACGCGAAAAGGTGCGACACGTGATTTATAAGTAAGCGAGTATAGTAGTCTCTCCAAAAAGGAGCCGACACTATTTGAACACGTGATCGGGGAGAAGGCCCGAAGGAACTCCATATTACTCAAATAAGAGTGTCCCGAACGGCACGCCGTGTACATTTTTATGACCGAGACCCAGCAACAAGCTGTTCCAATAGAAAATCTGTGGAACACTAACCCGGTAGCCATCGTTGACGACCGTATTATCTTCTTTATAACCTCCTGCCGGAGGATCTAGAGCTGCCGGTGTCCTGGACCCTTTATTTTATTTCCTTTTTTCGAACACATCAGAAAAAGCCTGAAAGCGCCGAGGATGTGCATGTACTGTCTTTGACGAAAGATCTAGACTCTATTATAAGGTCCTTTTGAATTTAGAATGAAATGGAATTTCTGTTGAACTTCAATTCGTTTGCAGAAACTTCAGTATATATGTAGAGAGTGAATAGTGGTTGGATAATGTGAACGCTATTAAAGCAACAAGGCCCCATTCGTTTTTTACCAAGGAACGTTTTAATTCTACAGTATCTATTTCGCGGCGACTTAAATTAACAACATTCATAGTTCGCTATAAATATAAATAAAAGATATCGTCTCTTTCCTGTTCGCTTTTATACAACTTATACATAATACACGCTTTCTTTCATATAGCAGAGATCGGTTCATGATTCAGCTAATCATACAGCAGCATTTTCCCGCGAGACACACGTTTTGTTTCATCATTGTTATTGATAACAGTCACTATTGTCCACTAACTAACTTTTCCTTATTTTCTCATCGTCCGAGAGGCTTGTAACTCTTCCATAGCTTATCGGATTACAAACAATTCATTTCAAAGATCAACAGCCTTAAGACTAATCAATTAATGATCAATTTATTAGAATGAGCAAACTAAGACACAAATTTTTCTTTGGCTGCAGCCTACTAACAATTCTCTACTCTCGAATTCTCGGACGAGATTTCATCGGGAACCGCTCCTAATTTCTAAAACGACAACTATCCTTTCTTCCGGAACCACCGGAATTCTCGCGAAAAGGAAAAACGCTGGTGTATGGTTAATCGGTTTGAGTATCTAGCTGACGAATCTAGCTGGACTACTCCCGTCGCACAATGCCCCGAAAGTCCGACACTAGCTTTCAGCATAGTTCGTTGCGTCCGTTCGGTTTCGCATACCGACACAAGTATTTACATGGTGTGCTTGATCGGGTCGTAGTACATCGCCGACGAGGGTGTCGTCGTCCCGTGGTGAATGTTCGAGGTGACCGAGCCGGGTATGTTCGATATGCTCAAACCGCCGATGTTGCTTAGGTTCAGCGAGCCCAGGGAGCCTAACGAGCTCAGAGTGACCGATCCCGCGGAGTGGCCGAAGTAGGATGGCTTCCGGTCGATCAGCCCACCTCCAGAGCTGGTCGAATTCGAATTTGGACATTGCATCTTCAGCCCTGAAACAGGACGGAACAAACACGATTAGCTTCGCATGGTCTGCATTGATCTTCTCATTTTGAGTGGGGTTAACTTATGGGGATCTTGAGTTCTCATACATGCGAAAAAGGTTGATTCTTCTCTGATAAATGGACTGAGGATTTTATGGATTTTAAGGCAAGAGACAAATTATTAAAGAAGGAAATTTTCTCAAGAAAATGTTTCTATAACGAATTCTGAAAGGAAAGATCCGTCATTTTGACAGGGTCAGTAGTTCCAGCGTTATGATAGCTTAAGATGGGTGACTGCTGGAACAAGTACCCTGCTCTAGTGATTTGATAATCGTCAGGATGGGGGAATGATATTTTGTAGTAATAAATGGGTTCAAGTTGGAGCAGAGCTTCTTGCCTAATTTTTCTAAAAAAGTTTTACATCATTTTGTAGTTCAGAATTCCTTATCTCCGGGAAAGACGCTCTCGGCAAGTGCATCTCTGTACACTCGAACCGCATCGCGAAAATCGAGGAGGCTCTACTTGATGCGAAGTAGCCGGATTCAAGTAGGCCGTCCTTGAACTGGTAAATTTTTCTGTAATTTCACCGTGGACCACACGCGCGGATGCGACCCAGGGAAAAGAGAAGAAAAAGCAAGAGTATCTCACGATACGAAATCGGTCCTTGTATAGGTACGATAAATCTGAAACTCCGGCAGCTCTCTTGAGCAGTTTCTTCCTCAAGTGACCACTTCACCCGTGTCTCGACGGCGTCCGACTCTCTTTCTCTCTTTTCTGTCTGCCTCTGCTCGCTCCAATTCGTTTTTCTGTAGCATCTTGTCCGGCGACTCGGTTTTCTAACGATGTTCGAGCATTGTTCGATAAAAATGTACAGCGGGCGAAAATGATTTCTAATATAAATGTTTCTAACGCCGCTAAATGCCCACTTTGTCCGTCCGACGATTCGATTCAACGATTCCGGACGAACGAAACGAAAAGTCGAAACTCGACGGATCGAGATACAGAGAGCTTCTGTACGTTCCGGTATTAAATTGGAGCACACAATGCGGTTCGCTCCATTTACCAGGAAGACTTCTGGTAAAATTATACGCTTTCTCTCGAATTCTTTCTTTGCGATTAAGGTTCGCAGAGAGCACGCAGACTGGAAAGTTTATGCAATTACATTGTTAGCTCGCACAAAGCGCATTTGAAGCAAGACGGCTGTGCACAACGAACTGTTATGTTATTTTCCTCGTATTTGAATTATTATAGGATGAATTACATTTTTGTTTAAACTCTGACTATCTCGCTTGATGCAGACGACTTTTAATCTGATATTCGGGGCCGTTTCTACACGAATTTTTAGGCAGTTTTTTCTGAAGAACTATTGACTACTCTTTCGCAATTCCACCTCGATGCATTCGACATGGGAATAAACTTTGACACCCACGCACCCTTCCATCCACCCTCTCTCCCCTCTCATTCTCTCTCTGACACTCCTTTTCCGGCTCTCTTCGCCGGTTTCAGTCAGCAAAGTGTAAACGAGATCAATCTGCAGGCGCCTCCTCGGTAGGCCCCGGATTTTCCTCTTTCTCTTTTTCTATACAGGTCCCGGGATGTATTTCTGGAGCGATCGCTCTACTCGCGACTATGGCATCGTTGTTGGCGCGTACGATATTCGTTCTGATTTACCGTGCTCTTCCCCGTTCTTTCACCGTCGACGGTTTCTCGACCGGTGCCCGACGAACGTTCGAACAAGAAAAAGAGACGAACGGGCGGAGAACAGAGAGGAAGAGAAAAAAAAATTACGCGAGCTCATCGCACGAGGAACTTCTGGATCGGTTGGCAGGGGTGTGCAGAGACGCCAGGGAGGAAATTTTAACTGACGGCACTGCCATTCGGACCACACACGACGCCGTTTTCAGACAGTCGTTGCACACTTGCCCCTCGATCCGGTCGAAATCATTCTCGTTAGGTGCTGTTCCACGGATCTATGATCGACAGGCAAACAATCCCGTCGCGAACGAAGCTTCCTTCCGAAGAATATCCAACCGGATTTTTCAACCCTTAAGTGGACCTACGAAATGTACTTTAAAAAAGAAATTATGCAATTAAGTTGTATTTAATATTCATAGCGAAGCGGTAAATAGAAACGTAGTGAGATAGTCAAATTTAATTTAGATTCAATAGACGCCTGGTGGAAACAGTGTCGCCAGATGAGGGGTGGGAGCACGAATTGAGGGGAAAAAGTTTCTCTCTCTCTGCCAGTACCGGGTCAGTCACATGACATTGCGACACAGACATGACAGGGACGGAACGCGGTCACGTAGAAGGGGAAATTAGAGTGGGGGAACAAGTCTTGATCTGGTGACTACGAGTAAATAGAAAGTAGTTTGTTATACACCTCTTATTTTCTCAAGGACTAAAAATATTGCAAGAAAGATGTCAAGTTCGCCAAAAATGTTTTTGTTTATAAAGTCGAACGGTACATATATTCAGCCACAGAAACAGGAGAGTAAATAAATAAAAATGTTCGAACCGAGTATAAACTATTTAAGTGTTACTCGCAAAACATTAGAAAAAAGAATTTATTTTCGATTGGCCCCAAATATTTCCAAGAATTGCAAGAGTTCGAAAATCGACGTGCTAGCTCGTTGATAAACAACTCGGAGCATGATCTCTGTTTTGCCTATGAAATTGCTCCGGATCCATGGATCCACGGATCGAGGCTGGTACCGCGGAGAGGTTTAATAAACGAACGGGCTAATGTTTGAGGTGGCACGGTCGATGTACTTAGATTAAAGAACGAACTTGTTTACGCCACTTGTAAATGTTTACGCGATAAGCGATTCGAGACCTCGCTTACTAGCACGCGACTACCGGTAACCGATACAAAAAAACGTGTATTTTCGTTCCTCTCGATCATTTGTTTATCGCCACGGCGATCGTAGTATTACGTTGTTGCATTCATGGACCCGGTTCATTCATGAACGAGGGCTCCGCGTTATGATCTGTAGTTGATATTTTCGCTACAGAAATTACCATTTAGGCTGATTATTAGACTGCGGATTTTTATTATTATTAATAGACTGGAAACGTGCTTTTCACTTTAACACATAAATATTTTCAATTCGCTACAATTATTAAGGGAAGATATTAACATCTGTTCAACTCCTATTTCTTGGGATCGAGGCGGACAATTTTTATCTTGCACAATTTGATTGTGACAGTGTGAGATAGATAGAAGAGGATTCGAAATCTGAGACAAATTATTCGAAAACGATGTCGTCGCACAATGTTGAGAAAGAGACGTTTAACGAGCGTTTAATTGCCACCCCGTGGAAACGAGGGTCGCCACGCTAAATTAATCTGATGGGGAACGCGTCGGTGTTTCGTGTCACGCCGAGTTACACGTGTTCGGTTACCAGTTACGAATTACGACTTCTCGCGTGGGGTGTGACAAGAATGTCATCCCGGCTAATAGGTTCTGTCAAGCATAGTGATTTCGTGTCTGTCGTCCTGCGCGAAGAGTACTTTCTCGATGCGGCGAAAGGGTTCTGTATTTATCTGGATAAAAAATGGCTAAATAAAAGTGTTAACACGCCCTAACAACGAATTTCATAAAATCGAACTTCAATTGAACGATTTCCTCCCGCTCGAGAAACGGGCGTAGTAAAATTGATCAAAATAATTGAGCAAGGAGTGGAAAAGTTAGCGGAGGAAGAATGAAGGTTCTAGTTGAAAGAATTTCAAAACGAGGCAGGATCGCGTGAATGTGAAACGTATCGGGACACTTTGTGAATAGTAACCGACAGTTTCGGTATCCGGCGCCTCGGTGCTCGTAAACCGTCTCCAGTTTTCCAGATGGCCCCCGACCGTCATGAATTGTCATTGTTGCCCTCGGCGTCTCGTGAATCGCGGCGACAGACCAACGTCTGCGAAAGTCTGTTCTCGCTAACGAGACTGTTGCCCGAGTCACGTTCCCGATAACTCTTACACCGATCGATTCACAAGGCGGCAAAACTGATTGGAGCAAAATTTTGTAAAAGGAACACATACACGCATGTACGAAAGGAAAAAATGTCGCTCCGTATTTCGTCACACGCAATAGCTGATCGACGACGATTCGAGCTCTAAGGATAAATATATAACATAAAAACCGCGAACACCAGTATTCGTTTCCAATAATCCGTTTGGCAAGCACCAGTTAACGTTCTCACTCGACAGAGAGCAGTGAAGAAATCATTTTCTATATTACACGTTTCGATTTCCAATTTAAGGACACTACAAAATAAATTTAATTCTAAATTTCGGTCGAGCAAGTTTCTAAGTAATTTAATTCCTCTATTATACAAATCTTCCGATATTTCTCTTATTCTCCGAAGAATTCACGAGAGCTGCCCGTTCAAACCCAAAAAATTGATTAAACCTCCAATTATCGGAACAGAATTTACGACACTAAAATTGAACTTAACTTTTTAGATTATACACCGAAACGCTTAGGCGTGATTGCGTCCTCATTTCCGCAAGGAATAGAGTACAACCTTAATTTCTAAATACACATACACTTAATATACTATCTTTAGAATAGAATACATACAAACTAATATTTAATTTCCCGCAGGGACGAAATTGCATTCCGACATATTAAAAGTGCGTAACAGAGAAACAAGCGAGACAGAAAACGAGTTCTGGCGCCAACGGCTATGTAATTAGATCATGGGCTGAACTCTAGTCCCGCCTACAGCAAACCATGGACAACGCGAGAACAATTCAAAGACAGGTAGATACAGGGTACTCACCATTGTCTGTCACAGGTGTCTGGCAACCGCTATGCGAGGAGCTGACATTCCCCGCGGGGCTACTGTTCCCGGTTTCCGGAATCCCCTGAATGGCAGCATTGACATTTCCGCCAGCATTGTTGACCCCGAGCCCGTAACCTACGTAATAGTCCTGTCCAGGTGTCTGAGAAGCCGCCACAGACTGGCACTTGTAGGCCATCATTGACTCGTTGTCCTTGTAAACCGAGTCCGAATGATGCTGCTGGTGATCCTTCACGGAGAATCCTTCGGCAGGCCTGTAGGCCAGTTGATCCTGGCTTCTAGGATAACCGGGTTCGCTCTTGAAAGCGACGATCTCCCCGTTCCTGTACACCGACGGTTCGCCGGTCTTGTAGGTGACTTCCGTCGTCTTGTAGGTCACTTCGGCAATGGGCGGTGTCTTGTAGCTAGCCTCCGGGTAGGCCCAGTCCGCGGAAACCGCAGCCCCAGGAGCGTACATCGCGTACTCTTGATAGTTCTGGTAGCCGTTCGCATAATCCATGCTGGTGGGTGCCAGGTTCTCGTAACCGGGTGCCTGAACGCTCATCGGTCCACTTCCAGAGTAGTACTGAGGGTGGTACTGAGGCTTCAGAGCCTGGCACTTGCGACGGAAGCCCCTCGGCCGTCGCCGGAAGCCTCCTTCCTCGAACATGTACTCCGTTGACGGGTCGATCGTCCAATAATGACCTTTACCTGGTCTGCCCAGCCCCTTCGGCAGCTTGATGAAGCACTCGTTCAGGCTGAGGTTGTGGCGCACCGAATTCTTCCAGCCTTGATATGCTCCCCGGAAGAACGGGAACCGTTGCTGAAGAAAGGAGTAGATCTCCGAGAGAGTCAGCCTCTTGCCGGGACTCGACTGGATCGCCATCACGATCAGCGCGATGTAGGAGTAAGGCGGCTTCTCCTGGCGACGCGCGCCAGGCTTTCTCGGCAGCTCCGTGCTGGAAGGATTACAGATCAGCGAGTCCAGGCTCTGGTCCTGAGTCAAACCGCTGCTGATCGACAGACTGGTCCTCGGTAGCACCGTGGACGAATTCGGATGGGTCAACGGGGATTGGTCCTGCAGATGCAACGCTGCGTCCGACTCGTTCTTCATGATGAACGAAATCCTCTTCTGCAACCGATCCACGGGACGCGACGAGGTCTCCCGTTGAATTGCACCGGTCAACGAATTCTATCACTAACTCTATATCCAAACTAGAGAAACGCAGATAATCACGATTGTGTAACTGGCCGCGCGTGTTTATCGAGGACTCGCGCGTGGCGGCCACGCGTTTTCCCTGCGATCGCAATGACGAGGAAACACGTCGGTCGTTATTTACGGTGTGCCCGGTGTAAATTGTTTGCACGGGGAGCCGCACGGTGGGGTCAATTATTTAGAATCGGCCGTGGACCGTGCGCTGTGATGCGACGCTAAGTGTTTTCGGATGACTGGTCCCACGGATCCGCTTCGAACGCAGTGGAAGCTTGCCGCGTCGCGATGACGCGTGTTTCATCGTCACCACGCAGCCTCGTCCATGGTGGGCGTGATGGGCGGCAACCGAATCCCCATTGGCCGGTGTCTCGTGAACCAGACTCCGATTCACAGACCCCGCCAATGGGAACCGTACGCTGCGCTACCGTCACGCCCGGCTAAGGACTGCCAGGACGAGAATGAGGACAAGAGATGATAAAAGATTGCATAACTCTTCGGTTCTCATTGTTACGGAATCTTCGGAATTGCTTTTCGGACCGCGCTCATTCGATTGTTCCGATTGATTGATACGTTTCGAGCATGATGGTTTATCGCGACCACGATCGGTTCGTGCTGATTCTTTGATTCGCGTTAGCGTCAGGTTGCTCTTCAGGTTTCTCGTCCTGAAGAACGACTGAATCTTCGGACGGGTTACCCTGACCTCGCCGACAATCATTGAATCAGATCATCAATTCGACCACATAACGTTGATTAACAGTCACTTTAAATTTATCACTAAGTTCTTGGGTACCGCGCAGCGTTAATCCAGAGCATACTAGTTCGTTGTCAATAAAATATACAAGTTTGGACACTGCATTCTAACTCACACTCCATGTTATCGTAGAACACTTTCGGCCGGCGAACGCAACATCTTCGGCACCGATTACTCGCGAGCAACGCGAATCAATTTCACAATTTCGGTACACTTACCAGTTCGACGACTACGAAAAAGCTGCCACAACCGATTGGTCCACCTGTTGGCCAACGAGATGTTGAACTCATGCTCCGCCCGAGTACAGAACCGCCTCCCTCTCCGTTCCTCTATGCTGAATTTCTGCAGCATCATCGATTATCCCGAAATTAGTGCCAATTTTCGGGAAGTTTTGACTCGCGGTGCCAGCCTCTTGCCGAACATCACCCGCACCAAGTATACTTCCATGAATCATGCATTCTTCGGATATTCAAGCCCCTTCGCACGCATTTATTTTTACGAAGGAAATCTTACTGGTTCGGTATTTTTTCAATTCAACCCCTACGGTCATGACAACGTCATTGAGTATTTGTTTTTTCGAGACTCCGTTCGGCGATTTACTATAGCCAATTTTAACCGAACGCTTAGCTGCGTTACAAATATGTAAAACGTTGGTTGTAACAAAAGAGATCATTTAGTTAAGTTCTTGATACGCAAATTCGAAATTACTCCATAAATTAGTAGATTTGGTTCTGCGTATAAAGACGTGAGAAGAAATATTGTTACGCTTCTCGCGACTTCGTTGCCGAAGGAAGAAATATATTTCCGTCCCGTACGAATAAATTAGAAAATGTTTATTTTGCGCAAGGGTCTGTAGCTCCGATTACCAAAGGGTGACGTGATTTTTTCTACGAATTTTCTCGGTCCTCTTATCGCTGCGCTGGCCGTCATCAAGGTTAGCTCGTAACCATTCTGTCATCAATTGGTTCGTTGATCACAAGTCGATGGGGGCGAAATGTTTACTCGCCCAAGCACGTGACAGTGTCGATTTACCAGGCCTGAAAGAATAGGGACCAAAGCTTATCTAGAGTCCCGGCCGTATGTATTACGATGGTCGAAAGATTAGATCCACGCCCCGGCGTTTCTGCTCCTGAGACTTTCTCAGAAGAAATCATGATGAGTCCTTTAGGTGATCGAGCAACAACCACTCCTTCGCTCGGATTGCCAATATAAATTTTTCATGATTCTTCTTTGCTACCTTTTGCACAATTACGACGGTAAAAAGATGGATAAATAATTTTGTCACCCCGACTCTAGCGATATCGTTCCTCGTGTGTCCTCTAGAGTTCGAATTCTCAAGGAGTTTGTTTGCGTTACGAGGAACGATCCGACGAAAGAGAAGCGTCACGGCCATCTTGTCTCTGCCCTCGGGCCGGATCTCAGTTTTTCTCCTCGCATGCTCTTCCACTCCAATCCAGACAATTAAACAAATTATCCAACAAACATGCATCCCTTAAAACGAGTATATTAAACTTCTGATGTGTTGCCGTGACATTTGAAGGACGTCTTTGTAAAGGCTGCTCCAAAATTGATGAAACTGACTAACAGAAAATTTTCTTTCATAGTCCACCCAATTTGTCCTGCAAGAAAATAAGGTTTGTAGTGATTTGTTTGTACGCAGCCGCTTTATAAACGTGCAACGTGTTCGCACAAGCACAAGAAGGCATTGCTATATCTAAACGAGCAGACAAATTAAAAGGATAGCTGAGATAGCTAATTCTGTGGGGGCTCCGTGGACACTTGGTGTCCTAATAAATTCTCAATTTTACGATCGACCACTTTAGGGAAAATTAGATAGGAATGGTGGCTCGAGGGCTTTCGAGACGTCGAGAGAAGGTCCTTGTTCGGTCTGCCAGGACACTCGAGCGAACCCCGCGCCTTAAGGACAGTGTTTACTATTTTATTGCTTCCAAGTTTCCCTCGTGACGTCTTCCGCGACAGCCTCGAGTGGTCCTAGCCTGAAGAAGAAAAAACTAATCGAGCTGCGGACAGGGGTTAGTCTACGGAAAATGTCTCTCGCATGTACCTACATTTCGTGGGCCTTTCCTGGAATTTTTTGTGAAGAAATCCACTACCAAAATCCAGTACCGTACAATTTTTCGAAGTCCAAATACTTAAAATTTGTGGCAAAATTTAGTGGGTGCAATCTAAATCAGGAAAAACCGTGTATTCAACAGAACCTTTTATTGGAATCGTATTTTTCTTAACTGATGAAGAAAATATCTATTTCGCATAAAGATTCGCAGTTTAGTTATTAGATACGCACAATTTTTCTATTGGTCGGAGCGACAATATCAGCGAAGTAAACGATTTTCCGCGAGAGGTTGCTTTTCATAATTTTAATGACCAGACTGCGGATCTTAGAATAAAATTTTTTTGCATTTGTTATAAGCTATAATGCCGCGTAAGTATGTTTTCCTTCGTGAACCGCATCCCTTTCGCCAGTCCTTTTTCCAGAGACACGGAGCCCTTGAACGTTTATCGGTGCGTCTTATTTATTGGGTGGGATAGATTATTATCATCTGCTCTGAAAAGAAAATAAGCCTTCCGGCGCGTGGACGCCGCCTTTGTTCCGCTTCGATTGTAAACAACGGAGCTCTCTTCGAATCGCGACAGTTCCCGATGGCTTTTTTAAGATAAAACGAGAGATCGTAGACCACCCGAAGAAAACCCGTTTCGGTCGCACGTGTTCCCGTCGGAAAACCGCAGACCGGAACCAGACATTGCGGCCTCACGTGCGCGTTACGGACTCTCCGACTGTGTTTACATCCGCCGCGCGGTGGCCATTTTCATTCCGATCCGCCGCTTCTATAAAATGGATGGAATTAAAGAATGTTCACGTCACAAAATATTAGTCACCGGAAAAAGATTGCAATTCGCATGATATTTTCTTCCTAGAAATGAATTGAGGACGCAAGAAGAAGTGCAGCAAGAAGGGTGCAGTTCCATTTTTACCAATTTAGGAGAAAAGACTTCACATTGAAATTGGGACACTAATTGAGAAATATATATTTTTATAGAATAACTCTTTTCTTCCGAGGGTGCGTCCGTAAGACTGTTTAAAATCACATTCGAAATTAACAAAGTTTTAACTTCTTAGATTGGAACACCCCCTGTAAGGGTGACAGTATCTCATTCTAGTTTCTCGCCCTGAAGAAGTATATGCCAGAATTAGGAGACTTCAGAAACCCCCCAAAAAAACAGCTAATGCTCCGACCCGGAGGATTTGTAAATAACGATTACCAAATACCGAACTCTCACCTTATTCGTGGGGGTGGAAACTGAAGAAACAGCATCGAGAAGTGTGTTTACGGTCTCCGGTTCGGTGATGCTCGTGAATTCGCTCGCGAATTTCCGTTCTTCAGGGATCTCGGTGGATCCGGCAGAGCGACGAGCTGCCGAAGTTAGAGTCTCGCTGCTTGTGGAGAACACGTGAGGCCCTGACGGCCACCCAAGCGGCCATCAGACGCGCCGACGATATTCTCTGTTTACACGATACCGTAATTTTATACCGCTGATCCGTGGGTGCGCGTTACGAGCCCTACGTTCCTGTCGCGTCCCCTTTCGGAAGGGTTCCTTTTCCTGCGTACCTGTCCAATACGCACCAGCCATAACCGAAGCTTTCCTGCATCGTCCTAATTAACAGCTAACGAGCCCCAAGCCAGACTGACGTACACATATTCAATTTTAATAATAACAGGATTGAATTTACATAGCTTTCATAGTGGGCTAAGAGATTATTCTAAGAGAAATAGGGCAATATATTCTAAAAAAAAATATTCCTATAGCATCACGAATTGTAAAATAAAATATCGGAAATTCGTCATTTTGACGAGCTCGGTAGTTCTAATGTTGAAATATCTTTCACATCCTAAAAGATTATGCATGCAAGTAGAGTTTGCTGCTCTCCTGAAAATTAGAGATAAATGTGAGTGTTAATATTATTTGTGATGACGATTGCTGTCGACAGTTATAGTGTCTCGAGATTTTCATTCCAATTTCATGTTTCGGGCGTACGTGTCGCGTAGACGGAAATTTTTGCGGCATCCTTTAGGGAAACGGATATCTTTTCTCTGGCAACGGGTCGCTGTTTTGATTGGGCCCTAAACTGCGTTCAAAGCAAACAGATTCCTCTTTTCCTTCCTTTGTTGTCCTGCGCCCCGCGCGAGAGCACGATGGCCACGCCAATGGAAGGGGCAAAATGGAGCAGCACGTGGTTAACAGACCGGCTGCCTTGTGTTTTCCAGAAACAATTTTTATAATTCTGCTTCTACGGTGTAACCGTTATTATTTCACTATATTTCATAGAAAAATTAATTCTTATTTATCAATTCCGTAAAAGTGAATGTTAAATATTCTGATTGAGAGTTCTAGTATTTTCTAAATCCATTTTTTGAAAGTTCTCTCGAGGATTAATAGTGCCAGACGTTTCATCTCGGTATTTTAATTAGCACCGTGAATACGGTCCGAAACAAATTGAAGTAATCTTTCCTCTTACGGAAGGATAATGTAAGATCATAAAAAATAGGCTAATACAAGGGTCAGGGACACAAGCATCACCACCCATGTCGTTTCCTCGCAACGACAACCTTTCTCACAAGGATCCTTAAGAAGCAGACAGTGGGCGGATTGTTTTCACCACTTCAGAGGGTCGATCCACCCTGAAAGGACACAGCGTGAAAAGTGGTCCAATCTGAGGGAAACAGAGTGCAATGAGACACGAGCCTCATGGCCATGAAACCTGGTATAAACTATTTACAAAAATATCTGTTTGTTGTAGCACTAGATGGGAATTTGACTCGGTATGAGGATTTCGAACAGGATTTACTAGACACGAGTTTTTCAGGCAAGAATATTTAATTTAAATTTAATTAGAAGTATAAATTTTCCAAGATGAAGAAGTCATTGTGAAAAAAATAATATGGGAAGGGGTTAAATATCTGTCGCAGTTATTGGAGCATAAACGCACGTGTTGTGCTTTAATTGAAGCGCAACATAAGAAGTCCGATCATTAGATTCACAATTTCACGCTCTTACGGGGTTGAAGCTCGTCTCGGACTCGAAGGTTGAAAAGCGGTTTTGATCGCCGTCGTAGATGTTTCTCGCGATCCAGAGATCGCGAGACCAGCCACCGTCCCTTCGATCGATCCGTCCAGAAGCTCGTAAATCCCTGGCGAACGCGTTCTCGTCCTGCTTTCCTCGAGCTCCGTGATCTTCCCCTCGGATTTCTGCAGTCCATCCTTGGCGTACAGTGTCTGGATAGTGTTTCTTTTGCGTAAGATCAGGCTCGGCCGGTCGAGCAGACCGTAGTGCGAGAGAGATGAGAGGCCGGCTCTCAAAATAAGACATGTTTATCCGCCGATGCTGCTATTTTCGAAAGAGCGCAAGTCTCTCTCTCCTGCGCGTAAGTTTCTACCGGTAGAGCCACCCTTGATTTCCTGCGATACTCCCGGCGAAAGCTCAGATTTCACGGGACCGCGGCAAAAAATCTCCGTTGTCTGTGAATTTTTCCGAATCGCCAATTTTTTCGGTAAAAATCACAAGAGCACAATCGATTTCACTGGCTAGAACTTTCAGTACTGAATTTACATGTTCACTAAAATCGAAAAACTGAAATTCGAAACTTTTATATTTGTCAGTAACAATAAGAGATCAATAATATTGTTCCCGAAACTCGGAGTATATTTTCTTTAGCGACAGTTGGTTCTTCTGTTTTTTTTTTTCTGTATTATCCTTTGAAAGATTCCATAGCTGGGTGCAGCATAAGGGATGATTATTATTAATTTGGTGCTACTCGTGTTTAAACAATCTTCGAGTACCAAACGAGGTTCAAGTTGAACACACGGATGCACGTTGCTTTCTCCTCGTTTTTTCCCCGATGCAACGAAAGAAAAGACAAACGAGGATAAAAAAAAAAGGGAATCCGGTACGGAGGCTGGAGAGGTCGTGTCAGAACAACCCCCTACGGTAGTCGAGACCTAAACACTAAAACACTGGATTAAGTGGGGTACACACGTTGCGTAAACAACTAGACTCGACGGGGGTGCGGTACGGTCTACTGAAAAATTTCGACGCAGCGGGATGCCTATTACTAGGCGCAGGGCGAATCACGCTGTTGATTAACGAATAAATCGCGTATTTTATGCGTTTCCAGCCGCAAAGTGCAAAGAGACGGATAATGCAACTAACCTGCAAATATTAATTTCTAACGCTTCGGATTTTACTGCTTCGATTACAAATGTCTCAACAAACACTAATCTCCTACGTTAAAAATTTGTCGGAGCTAAAAATGTCAAGCCTATCCAATTCAAACGTGCATCAAATATTTTAATTATCGACACAACGTTTAATTTGCCGTTCATTTTCTTCTCCTTTTAGTGTCTTTCACTTTTAATATTTATTAGGTCGTTCCCGTTTCGTTTTCGATTAATACACGCAATTCAAATACCATCTTTTTAGGAAAGCAAATAAAAGTAAAGCTTAGGAAGCAATAAAATGTTGTTTAACAATTTTAGACAAAGATATTGCAGAAGAAAGTTTTGTGGCAATCTAGTATTTTTATAAGTCCCGTAGAATAAGCAACGAGGCCACTTTTAGTAATGAAAGGAGTGTTCGATTTGTCGACGTTGCGTAACGATTTGTTTATAAGAGCCTGATTGTGCCATCCGAGCGACACAACATGGCGGCGCAAGATTCTTCGCCGAGGCTGTAACACTTGCAGAGGCGCAATCCATTCGCCGTGAATTAGAAAGATTTATTATTCGACTAGCCGCAATGTTTAGGCGATTACAATCGGCGCTAGTGGCCGCCAGCTTTATTTCACTTCGTTCGCAAGCTCGCGAATTAATATTCGCTCATAACCGCTTGCGGCTGGTCCTCGAGCGTGTGCCAAACAAGTAGAGCAAACACACCGCGGGATTATTTACGAAAAGAAGGAACAGAGTTGCGGGTGAATAATTGATGGCCAATAGATAGCCACACGAATAGAGCTTTTAATCGATTAATTTAATTCGTTAACAGTAAATTCATTGACAGTAAAATTTCATCTGACTGCACACACAGTTATCAACAGGTACTAACAGTAATTCGACTTGTGGGTTAGCTTATGGGACCACTTACGAGTTAACAGTTGACGAACTCCTGCAGACACTTTCCAAATAAGACCAACTACTCAAACACGGCTAAATATTTTCCTTTTTATGTAATCGGGAAGTTGATGGGCCCGATGACTGCGAGTTCATCGTCGCGTCGAAGGATTGGAGCGATCAAAAATTATGATTTAGGGGTTTTTTGGGGAGGAAAGTCCTTTCAGAATATTAAAACGGTGTACAGAATTACACCGGGCTGATACGATCTGGTCGATCCGCCTCGTTCGAACTGGAACCGAAGAGCATTACAGCTGCAGCCATCTTGCCGGCCGGCATTTAACGGCGTCGTTAAACGTTAACGACCGTTTGTTAAAAGACTCGCCCTACCGGAATAGAAACCTGGCACCGTGAACATGCCGCGGCCTGCGACTTACGAGCCGATGGTAAATGCTCGCGATTTCTCGAATCTCGAAACCGTGAACACCTATCGGCTCCTTTTATTTATATCTTTCGCCGAACAAAATATCGGCAAACGCCCTCCACACGGACAAAATCATTTTCCTCCACTTCCATCTTACCCTTTAGCTATCGAATGGTATCCTGCGGGACCTTCCGAAATTTTCTGTAAAATTTTCACGTTGCAGAATAGAGTTAGTTATTTCGTGTGGATTTTGTGGCCCGCTTAAAAATATACTTGGACAATTTTCATAAGACGAGATGTTACTCTAAGATTAATACCCAGATAGCACAGAGACGTCTTAAAGACGTCTTTAAGACGTCTGTCAAAGACGTTCAGACGTCTATTAGACGTCTGAATGTCCTACGAACGGCTTACGAACGGCTTCTGAACGTCTCTGGAACGTCTTTGTGAAAAAACTGTACGTCTTAAAGACGTCTTTAAGACGTCCGTTCGACGTCTTTAAGACGTCCGTTAGACGTCTTTAAGACGTCTCGAACAGACGTCTTTAAGACGTCTCGAAACAGACGTATTCAAGACGTCCCGAAACAGACCCCTAGTACCACAAAAATATTAGATAGATATGTTTGTCAAATATTGGAAAAATATTTTTTAAGCCACATTTTTTCTTCCGAGAAAAATATTGAATTTGAATATTGTATATATGTACAAGAAATATAAATTGAATGTTTGATATAACAAAAAAATTAAATAAATAAAAAAAAATAAATTAAAAGAATGTTTTTCAGCATATCCGCGCACATTAACATTTTATGCTTTATTTATTTATTTATTTATTTATAAATAAAAAAAATAAATTAAAAGAATGTTTTTCAGCATATCCGCGAACATTAACATTTTATGCTTTATTTATTTATTTAATTTATTTATTTATTTATAAATAAAAAAAAATAAATTAAAAGAATGTTTTTCAGCATATCCGCGAACATTAACATTTTATGCTTTATTTATTTATTTAATTTATTTATTTATTTATAAATAAAAAAAAATAAATTAAAAGAATGTTTTTCAGCATATCCGCGAACATTAACATTTTATGCTTTATTTATTTATTTATTTAATTTATTTATTTATTTATAAATAAAAAAAATAAATTAAAAGAATGTTTTTCAGCATATCCGCGAACATTAACATTTTATGCTTTATTTATTTATTTAACTTATTTATTTATTTATCTATTTATTTTGATATATTATTTTGGATTTTGGATTTGTGATATATAATGTATAGTTTTATTATTAAACAATATTTATTGCTAAATTCTATTGCGAATATATATGTAATATATTATAATAGTACTAAATTAACAATTTAGTTATTTAACTTTCCTAAATAAATAAACGTCTATTCGAAGGATGGAAGACTGCGTTATATTGTGTTGCGTGTGTACAGTTTGTAAAGCTTTTCTCTAGCAGTTTAGAATGACTGAAACGTCAAGAAATGAAACGTCTTAAAAACGACTCGTAAAAGACGTCTTAAAGACGTCTGAAATGAGACGTCTTAAAGACGTCTCGTAAAAGACGTCTTAAAGACGTCTGAAATGAGACGTAAAAACGACGTCTTTTACGAGACGTCTTTAAGACGTCTTAAAGACGTCTTTTCAGGACGTAAGACGTTCAGACCAAAAATGGACGTAAAACAGACGTCTTTAAGCCGTCCAGTGCTATCTGGGTATAGTAGGACCTTTATTATCCGAATCAATGATATCTGCATTCTTTACTGTCCAAATACTTTCGCTCCAGTGTCTTACCTCAAAATTTCAAAATCCTTCTTTTCCTCAATAATATTTCCTTGCGAGAAACGAATTCGAAGCTACGCAACTCAACACCCCGCGAAGACAGAAAATGTTTCAACCACATTTCGAAAAGAATATGAAAATATTTAGAGACGACCGTTCGGATCGGCATAAGACTAATGTTAGGGGAAACACCGGAGCAAATGAATTAACTTAAAATAAACACGCGGTCGTCTAACAACATGATGAGATTGTTTTCACGGTACTATAACTCTTCGGATAGTTAGTGAATGCACATAAATTGTGAGTGATTGATACGATACGCGTACGTAGTATCATTGCCACTGTTATCGCAGTAAGCCAAAATAGATAGCGTTTACGCCAATTTTGCGTTGCGATATGAAATATGGAAGAGCGAGGATGTTATAAATTCTTCGGATCGATTCGATTTTGTCGATTAAGGGCCAATGATTTTTAGCAACGGTGATTCTCCGCCGAGGGAAACGCTATCTTCTAAGAATTTTCTTCGACGAACCGGAAGTTATAAATCTTAACTCTTTCTTCCACCACCCGTCCTTCCTCCCGGTGGGAATGTTTAAGACGATTTTCTGGCATCGGGGCTGGTTGAAGCGTGACAGCGTGCCGACAATACTTTTCCCGGGCTGGCAGTGTTTACAAGACGGAGTATCGTTACGAGCTTTCGGACGTGAACCATCTGTTTGGACCGTCCAGCGGGAAGATGATACCAAAAAAGTATCTTTCTTTCCTTCGCGGTTCGTCTTGCGTCACCCTTCGGCCAACCCCTGAAGAAATTTTTAAAAATCGATCCAAAATCTTGATTCCACATGGATAACTCCAATATCGTTTACACCTTGCAACCTTTATTTTGGAAATAATAATACCAAGTTTATTTCATTTTTATATGAAAATAGATTCTATTTTAATTTAATTATGATCTGACGGTGTTTTTGGAACACTGACTCTCTACAGAATATTTGTCAATGTTATGGAATGTGAAGTATTGATAAATGTTGGCTTATTAATCATTCCTGGATACAGTGATGAGATTCTACGTCGCCGACAGTTGATCTAGAGAATGTCTGCAGAATTTTGAAGTGTCGGTGGTAAAGTAGAAAATCTGGTAGTGCTTCGCCGTCAAAGAAATCAGTTGTATTATCGACAAGGAATAAGCACAGGCCTGACATCTTACGGGTTTTTGTGAATCAATGTAACTGCGTTATCGACGTAAATATTACAAATTATTAAACAAATAATAGATGATTGAGATGATAAGCCATGAATATTTAGGTAGCGACACAGACGAGAAATAGGAGTAGACCAATCACCACAGACGAGATATACTTAAAGACTACCAGCCTTACGGGAGAACGTGTATCTAGAAATATACAGTGTTTTCTACCGCCAGTGATCAGTGATAGTTCCACGTTCTTAGTTCCACAACCGATGAGAGTATCTCGGTATTGAGGCCGTTACCGACCGCTCCCAGTACCCACTCAGAACCCACTTTAGGCCCGCAGTTTAACACGGGGGCTGGCAGTATTTAAATATATCTCGTCGGTGCCAATCACCCAATGTATTTTTCTGTCTCACGCTCGGGAGGCTCTAGAGCGGGACCCACTTTGAGGCTCGCAGTTTAACACGTTGGCTGGTATTCTTCATATATATCTCGTTGGTGGTTTATTCCTGTTCCTCGTCTATGGTCCAGGCTACAAAGTTGATACAGGTTCTGTTCCAGGCTAAAAAGATGATACAGAAATGTGGGGATACTAAAACCCCGAGTGTGACACTTTCATTTACTCTCTGCCTATAGCCTCTCAAAATCAGTTTATGAAAATACAGTTAGTATTAGATTTATTTTTAAATTTTGTTTCTAACAAATGGTCTATTTTTATACCTCGTTTGTAGTTATCGTTGTCAATTTGTGATTGCTTCACCGATATATTACCACAAACGCCTGTAATATTACCATCGTAGAGGTTCTTGTACCCGCTAGCAGATGTCACTACTCATATCAGAAAACTGGTTTTATTTAATCGATAAACATTACATTTTCGAGTCAACGTTGTTCATATAAAACTTGTTAATACAAACTCCAGTGTTATAAATCCTGAAGCAATTTCTGGGAGTACAAGTCTATATTATACCAAAGCTTATGATCACGGAGAAAATCGTTTGAATGATCCACAATTTTTTGAGAAATTCACCATTTTGTTTGTACGCTGAAAGATTAATATGAAACACGTTTTACGAATTATGCGATGCTTTGCGTAACACGCGGAGCTGAATTCTTAAATACTTTACCTCAGACTAAATAAAAACACCGACCGAACCCCTGTCCCAACCTGTTCACCGACTGATTTCGTATATTTTCTGAATCAATATTGAATCTTCCGCGTGACCTTGGCACAACAGGTAGGTCAGTTAGGTCGGAGCAAGTCTTGCTCGTAATTTTTCCCCTTGCTACTGATTTCTTCTCGACACCGAACTCATCCGGCATCGAAACTTTCACCTGGTTGATCGATGGGCCGATTTTCCATACTCGAAACATTCTGATATACGATGAAATTTACAATAAAAATACAATGAGTCAGCGAAGGTGCGAGTTTGCTGGCTGAAATAACCTTTCACTTCGTCCAATTCGCTCTACGTTCTCTTGCTAGACGCAAATGCAGTTACTAGTTTGTCGCTAATAATTTCTTAGATGAAAAAGGAACTTTGAATTTGTTTCGGCATTTACTGCGAAAGCTAAATTTTGCAATCGTCAATATTTAACATTTGAATTTGCACCGTACCCTCCGGACATTGATCGATAGTTTTCAGATTTACTGTGGGTGGTTAAAAAGAAGCTTCAAAATCTTCTTCTAAATAATAATCCCAATGAAACTTAATTATTGACCAATTACGCAGTGTCTTGCATACTATTGCCTCGCTTCTTCCGGCATAAAGGAACCATTGTGCGACAGCCATTTCGGCGACGTCGTAAAATCACGAAACACGTTGCAGTCGCATGAAGCACTTCAGACATTCGGGACAATTTATTCGGGTTGTCCCGAGGAGTCCTTCAGCCGAAAAGGTGTAAGGTGATTCCGTGAGGTCTGAGTTAGGTCATTGTGAAAAAATAATCGCACCGTCTGCGAGTTCCTGTCACAATTAACGCGGCCGGGGCAATAAAATAGGAAACGTACGAGTACTCACGTCACGACCAGTTTAAATGTTCGTTTCGGAGCACCGCCACTTGAAACATGCGTTTCCATTCTTCTCTATCCCAAAATGACCTCTACCCTCGTTTCAGCGAGCCTCTTTCCGTATCGAGATGAGAAAACGTTTACAAATACGGCGCCGGAACTTTTCACGCTTCAATGACACCTCCTATCCACAAGATTGTTACCGACATTAGACTGTTTTTAAGTGAATTATCTTTCCAGTTTGCTGTTTCATCCCAGACAGCTTTCATTTTCGTTCCTTCTTTATTTTCAGTGGATAGTCAGTCAGACTGCATTAATTGTAAGAAATAGGAAGTGTCTCACTCTTTGATAACGTGAGTAATAGTGTCAAAGTACCATTTTATCAAGTAGTATGTCACGGCGTCTACAATCTTCAGCCGAGGAAACGCGAAATCTCTGGATTGGGAAACACATGCCACCCACGCGCCTAACACATAGTTAAATTGTGGGTGTTCAACGATGCCCCATGCTCCGCATAACATAGTGATCGAGGACGGACCAATTTGGACGGTCGGAATTCGGTTTCAGAAAAGCACGGAACATTTGTTTCGGCTTAGAAGGGGGTCCATCCTGTAGGTGGTTGCTCGGAAGAGTAAGAGAGAGAGAGAGAGAGAGAGAGAAAGAGAGAAAGAGAAAGAGGACATGCAAGAAAGAGAGGCAAGGCATCGGCCATCTGGAACGACTTAAAACACCGAGAGAATGGTCGAGACAAGGACACACCTCTGGGTCCTACGCGTTGGTGATCTGGCCGAGGTCCTTTCCACTCGGGTCTCGTGCCCTTTTCCCCTCCAGGGTCGAGGTATACGTGCACGGCAAGGGACGAGACGGATCTGGGAGGATACGGTCAAGACTCCGGTGACACCTCATTGACGTTGTCGCGGCTATATGTACTCGTAAATCGGTCTAGATTAACCCGTGGATTATGGAATCCGCGTCAAACAACGCCACCAGTCGCACAGCGGGGAAAAAGGCCGGTGATTGAAGAGAGTTGCCGTTTAACCGAGGCCCACCGGCAATCCGTGGATTATGCCGGATTAACTCGAATAACGCCACCAGTCGATCCCGACGGATAGCCCCGTTCTCATTGAGGAATCCCAATCTGATCTGGAAACTCCGATTCTTGACTTCCGACGGTTCGCTCGCCGGAACCGACCGCTCCGAATTCTCGTTCGCGAAATCTCGACGAAAACAAACCTCCCTTCAAGCCGATTTCTTTCCTCCTAATTGCTAAACTGCCGATTTTATGTATTTATCGTGAACTGCGTGCAAAATAAACCATTTTTTCCCGAATTGCTACAAACTGTGGTGATATATAAATTTATTTTCTTCCTTATTATGTTTAGTAGTTTGGAAAATAATAGCACAGCATTCTTAAATTCTTCTGTCTTTGATGTTTTAAAGTACACCTATTCATTTTTGTCATAAACGCATAAAATCCGCAGTTTAGTGGCAAGGAAATATGTTATTAGTTATTAGTTATTGGTATCTGTGCTTAAATTCTTTCGGTTATCCAACAACGTGGAACTCTCGCACCCACTTCGATTTCCAAGATTGAAGAGCGAGCGTTCCAAGCTCACATTGTATCCAAATTCACCCGTCGCGGAAGGTTAGGCGAATGAAACAAATGTCAAACATTCGTGTCCTAGACTCGCAGCTGTTGATTTGTCATTGGAAATTCAGCCAAGAGACTCTTCGGAGGGAATTGTTGAAAATAATCCGTGGCGCGACGGTCCGAAGGATATTCTTGCGAACGATTGTTTCTCGCCTGGCGAAGACAAAGAGTTTCCCAAGTGCACACGTGTCCGTTTAGCTTCATTCAAAAGTTCTGGCAAAATCAGATTAGCCGTTTCGTTGATTTATCGCCCTCGACGCGTTCTCTGCTTGGACACTTGGTTTTGATACATTCGTAACTTACTGCCAACTGATTTTCATATAAAATATGGAAGATGGGCAAGATTAATGCGTAAGTGTTGCATTTTAGTACCTGGAAACAGAGAATGAGTGAATACTTGCGCAGGGGTTGTGGGAGGGTTAGGAGACGTTTGTTGAATTTTCTAACTGAAACAGAGCAAATTCTTGACACTAACAAAATTATTTCCTCCTATTATACCAGTGGCCACCGCTACCACTAAATTGCTAAAAATCCAAGTACAAGTAAATGCATTTCATTTTCCTTTTTCTCTCGCACAAAATATTCTTTGGAACACGATTCTAAATATCCATGAAATTTCGGAGTACAGAAGGGCTCCGAGGGTTTTACCTCCGATATCAGAATTCTCCATCATCCGAATAAACAGAGTCGCGAAAGGATTAAATAGCATTGATTGAATTTCCGAAGTTCGAGACGAATTTGGAGGAACAGGAAGGAAAGGTGGACGCAGAAGACGGAAGTAGAGCGAGGGAGGAAGAGAACGCTTTGGTGGGAGGAGATTCGATGGCGAACAAGATCAAAGGGAAGCGACAACGGATACGCGTAAACCTCGAGAGCTGCGAATGCCGAAAAACCGACAGAGGTTCGAGGTAACCGAGCCGTTCTCGGGAAAACTCATCAAAGACTCGTGGACGGATAAATGTAACCCGGCCGTTTAGCGTGAACCTCTCGCTAATTTTAATTGCCGCCTGATTTACGTCTCGATACGTTCCCTCTCTCTCTCTTTCTCTCTCCCCCTCTCTTCGACATTTCTATACTTCTTTCTCGCTTCTTCTCGACACTTTTTTTCGCCTTCAACCTTCCTACCGCGAAGATTCCCCCTCCGTGCTGTCGGCGCGCACATGGGCGAACTCGTTCCCTCCTAGGGAAAATGATAAATTGATCAAGAGAGCGGATATGGATTGTGCGTGATTTGTCGGCAGTCGAACAATTTGTCATGAAACTTCATTGCTGGCTAATATTCGTTTCCTGCGTTATTGTTTCTCTGTCTTTCGATGCGCTTTTTCTATGAAACCAATCGATTCATTATCAAATCATCATTAGACTGCGAGTCTCCGTGCGAACTAAAAATTGCAACCCTTTATAACAGTCTTCTCTTCTTTAATAATTTTAGTAAGCTGAAGACAAATATGACATTCCGAAATTCTACTAATACTGTTTTAAATCGCATCATTATGTTCAAATTTTCTTTCCCACTTTCTTGCTTTCACGGAAATACGGGAAAATCAAATTCTACGTATCATGAAACATAATCTGTGTCGATTTGAATTGTAGAACGGGTAAAATATCGTCGTAGGGTCTTTTACGTAACTGTTTCCGAGGGAGGCACGAGAGGGGTTAAATTTTTCAACAGCGTCTAGTTTCTACGAGAGTATGAGGATAAGGATGGTTATTGGACATAATTCAAGAATCCCGAGTTGGTAATCGGCTCTGCGAAAAGCAGCAAAGTGGCGGCGTATTTAACCCAGACCCGTCGATCGATTCGCGCGGGCTAGCCGGGGCTACGTGTGTCAGAACTAGGTTCCTCTCTGTGTCCGGCCATTTCACCTTTCCATGTATTCAGGCCACGGAGACGACGTAAGTGTGGGCGCAATATTCAGTTTGGTTTGATGCCACAGTCCGTCACCCCTGCGGCTGTTTTCACACAAAACAAAGAAACCTCCCCCTTCGCTGTCGGCCACCACGCCGATATTTCCTCGTTCCTGTCGTCGGCGTGCTAACCAAAGGGCGGCACCCCAACCCACCCTTTTCTTCGTCGACCTGCGCCTTTCTTCGATCTGCGAACCCGCCAGGAAAGTTCGCGACTGCCGGATGCGAACTTCAGGGGTGGCGAATGCTTCATCACCATTGGTCGAACGCCGCAACCATCCAATTACGGGAATGGTGGTGTTCCCCGGCTTGATGGAAGCTAAAGTGTCGCTGCTTATCGCGAGGGGTAGGGAGGGCTGACGGGGACGTGACAGAACCCTTCAAGCACCTAGAAATTCTGCTCGGTGGTTCGCATGATCGAGAATTTCAACCGCATTTGTTGAACATTGTCGCGGTACTGTTAACTAGTGGTAGTCACGAGAGTGCTAACCCACACAGTAATATTAGCACAGTATTTACCGGATTAGTATTCTACTAAAAGTCTTCCTTTAAAAAATAATCCGGAAAGAAACGGTCCATGACCGAAATTACCACTGCTGTTTTGAATCTGTAAATGAAAATTAATATTCCTAAGATTGAATACAACTACTTTTATCACGTTCGGGATCGAAAAAAGAATACGCGTCACTCGAAAAAATTACTGGCACTGAAAACGGAAGGACGTTGGAAAAATATTTACATATTACCGTGTTCACACAACCGGATAGTGTAATTGTGTTTCTAACAAGTGTTTCCTATCTTTGCAGGTGATAACGAGCTTGTTAGCGGTGCTCTGTTGAATGATTGACGCTAATTATGTGTTCTCGTTTCAGTCTGTTTACGGATTAAAATTTTGAAGATTTTACTTGGCAATAAAAGCGAAATCTTTGATTTTTAATTTGACACTTTCCTCTCTAGAGCAAGACATGTTAAAACAAATCTAGAGAAGAAATAGAAAGGCTCGTATAATTTCAGTGTGGCGTCCCATTTTCTGAAACCACCCCCCGTCTCTTCAGGAACGTATTTCTGTCGGTTTTCATCGAGTCACCAATACCACCCCAAAACGCGTATTTCCGACGTGTCGGGAAGGGAGACGAACACTCGTCGCCGCGGTCAGAGAATGCCGTCTTTGGCAGACAGCGTGGCACCGAAAGTTGTCTATCCTCTTCTTCCTCGTGGTCTTTTTTTTTCTCTCGGGCGTGGCAATAAGGAAGTGGGCCCGCTGCTTAAGAAAACAGAGAGCCGCCAATATCGGGCAGGCCCTGCCGGCTGCCTGAGAAAACAGTGAACCGTTTTCGAAATCCTGTCGAGGATACGAGACGGACTTAGCTTTCCGTTCTGAATGGAAACGTGGTTGCTCGCGGCTTGTCCCGCGTAGATGTCCCGTAACCTTTCTCCGCCACGTTCGGAATCTTTGAATAATATCGCCTGATAGTCTCTTTCGTCCTTGCGAACTCGAGGATTCGAAAGGTCTTTGCGAGAAACGGCTCGGTGCTGCCATCTATGCGCTTTTGAGGTTATGGAGCAATAGCGAACTGTACATTAGAGAACATTATGTATAAAACTTCATTTCTTTATTTCGGGAATGGGTTTGTAGAATCTTGCCATGTTGTAGAATTAGATGAGCGCTGAATAGTTCTGTGAAACAGAAAATTAAGACTGTGGTCTTTAATTAGAAACTCGAGGTGGGAGCTTCGGATATAGGCATGACCGCCATATTGTATCGAAACTCTATCGCAGTCCTCGTATATTGACTTTCCCTTGCCACAATGCTTAATAGAAATTTATAGGGCCCCTATACACAAAATGTAACGTGATTCTCTAACTTTACGGTTTTATCGAATAGGAATATTGGTTTTATTATTTGAATGGAAGTGGTTCCCTGAGCCTTAAAACGTTCGGTTGGCCTAACGCGAGGATATTCGGATTGAATAACAGAAATTATGGACTCAGAAGAGACTTGGGTCCTTCCAGACCGAAAAAGGAAGGGGGGATCGTCTTTCCGGCGTGGTCGGGCAGACAGCGTGGCACCAGCGGCAAGAAAATCCGTGCCGACGTTCAGAGTGGGCGGTGACCGCTTAATTAACGGCCTGACGAAAGGCAGCGGCAATTAATACGATACCAGTTTCCTTCTAGGCTTCGGTTGCTCCCCGACGGTCCAGCCTGCACGTGTGAAATACCAGAACACGATATTCGTTACGAATGGTGTCACGCGATCTTTTCCCTGATCCTGCCGCCGCCGTGTTCGACAAAACAATGCGGTGATTGTGTAAACAAACAATGTCAGGTTGCGAATTGGCCGTTGCTGACTGAGCCGTGCGCCGATGAACGACATGATCCTGTAACCCTGAACGACTTGGTCACCTTTGCTCTTTCATTTTTATTTCATACTTTTGGTAATAGAGCTTAAAGGTGCGCGTCATCTATGAAATATTCTAAGGTCAACTATGCTTGGATTTATAAAGTGGAAAATGCACATTACTTTCTATCATATCCCGCTAAGTCAACTATTTCTGTGTTGAAATTTTGGAAATGCACGTATTCGTACTTTGTCTTGTGCAATTGTCTTTTCAGAATTAAATTCTTCATGTTTCGGAGCTTCGTCGTAAGATTTTAGGTGGCTAATATTTTCAATGGTGTTCGAAGAGTATTTAATTATATCGAAATTTGTGTCGGTATTTTCGCAACAGAAAGTCGCCATTGCGAAACAGAGCTCGTTGCCGTTCTTCGAAAGTCAGCCTTGTCTTTCCGATTAACGAGTAACCAGCGTGAAAGACAGAAAGTTCGGTCCGGTGGAGGTGCAAGGCGAATATTGTGTACCTTTCGCTCATAATGGGGCTTAATGGAGCCGACTGTCAGCCCAGAGTTTCTCCTTGTCTCGGTAGCAGTCTGCTGCCGGACAATACGTGCTCGGTAGCCATGTTGCCGTCGCTATTTGACAGGACGCGTCTACACGCGCGTGTATCGTACGAGTCATCGTCGTCATTACATATACCTGTTCTACGACGTATCAGGGAGGGTGAAATTAAGGGTAGAATAACAGTGCAACTGAATCCGTCGAGCAAAAAAAAAAAAAAAAAAAAAAAAAAACTGGACATAAACATTTGTTTCTTCTAGTACGAATTTTCAAAAGACAAAACAAACTTATTGCAATATTTTAGACCTCCGAAGCATCGGAGGTTAATCGTACCAATGATAAACCCGAGGATAAACTGTTCCTTGCACCATTTCAGGATCGAACAGCTCGATTACAACTGTAATTGCGGTCTTTAACGAACCGGAAACAGTGCAGCGAGTCCCAGCGTTAGGAAAACCGGGTCGAAGGTCCTCTGTTTACCCTAACAGCCTCCGTTATCATCAACGGTGATCGTCGCAGCGTTCGGACCGCTTCGCAACCCTTCGCGTTGGCTTTCCTTCGACTGTGAATCGCCACTTCCGGCCGGACCGTGGCGATTCATCGGTGACGAGCGTGGCCGAAGTCAAACCATTCTCGGAGGGCCGGTGTTTTGACACGATGGCACCTCCGGGGATAATCCTTTAAACGGCCACGACGGGTGGTCCCCGCGAGTCACCTTGCTCCCGCAGGACCTGCCTTCGCCTCGCCGCTTCTGACTTTAATCCTGCCGGGCAATCCGGCGCGCGAGCACTTCCTGGCGTACTCCTGCGACCAGGAAAGTCTGACGGTTAATCCGCCGATGCTCCGAGAACCCCGTGCTGACCGCAAACTTCTCTGTACCTTTGCAAAATCACCCTGGTCCGGCGACAGGAAAATCGATTAGCACCGGGAAATTCGCATACGCGGCGTCCGTCGGTGTCTAGACCCTTTACGCCTGGGGTTCACATCGGAGCAGATCTATTATTTAATTACGAAGCAACAGGGTGAACTACCAGGATTAAATAATTCTAGGCGCATCCTGATGGTTAAAGACACGTACAAAAAAGGCAATTCGAAAGAAATCGTTGACGAGGACTTAATGCACCTTCATAGACACGTGTACCCAACGTCAATTTCTCTGTCCTCGAAGACACAAAGCGACCACTGTCCTAGAATACACACGAATACCGTTACAGGACTCGACTATGCGGCTCGACGCGACGCGCCCTGTATAAAACCTGATATTCGAACAGAGATCCAACTGTCGAGCTAGGAACCGTAGAAACATGGGAAATCCTCGGACTCGTCGGACTGTGTCAGAGGATATCTGGGTAATCCATTCTCAAATTAATCTGGCAATAAAATAACGACTAATCCATCGTTTACAGAGGCGAACTCTTACGCCAATAACCGGGCAACCACTTTTAATTTCTTTTTAAAAATGGTTTAATGGTTTTTTGTTAACCCGTGGCAAGACATTCTAATATCTAATGTATTTAACAGGCTAGAAGCGATACGAAATTTTTGTCACAAATGCATAAAATCCGCATCCTAGTGATCATTTACGTTTGTCGAGTAAAAATATGTGTTGAGACTGTACGTCATTGAACATTGTGGAAAACTGTATCGAAATAAGGGTTAAAAGAATTTATATCGTTCAAAAATGGGGTTTTCTTGGTTTTCGAGTTATCGAATACTGGAACGTACGATTTTCTGGGTAAAGGGAACGCGTGGAAGGACGAAGGGACAGAAGCCATTTATCGGTCAGTCGGCTCCTGGAAGGCTCGCGCCGCTGCCGCAGAAACCTTTGTCTTTAATTCCCGGCATCCGGTTCCGGTCCTTATCTTACGTTACACATGTAACCTTCCGCGCTATTCGGCCCATTGTTGGCCACATGTGTCTCGTCTCAAGAGGTTTGCTTACGTTGGCCCACCTAACATAGCAAAGCTATGCCCCGAGCCGAGTGTAAACTCCGCCGACAGACCGATCCTGGAATTCGATTGCACCTAATCGGTCTCTGGCAATGATATGACTCTATTTAAGTAACTTCGACAGGTTCCGCCAGAAATTCGCCGGTACCTCTTTTCCCAAGGAATCGAAAAACTCGAATTGACCGAATAATCTTTGGGACACTGGGATTTTATGCATTTGTGACTGAAAGATCACGACTTATAAGCTCACTTGGATTTTAATATTTATTTCAACACGAGCACGATAATTTCAATAATTCTGAAATTTGAGGCGTTTGATAGGTCTAGTTAAGGGGTAAAATTCTATTCGTTTTGGCTCCGCCATGCGTATCTTACGCTCCGAATATTAAGTCGGTATCAAAAGGTACGCATCCCTTAAGCTTATTTACATTACAAGCTTTACAAGCCCCAATGTCAACAAATAATATCATACAGGAGACATTTGCGTGCAGTGAAACATGGCCGCCGCGTACGCGCGCGCGAGTCTACGCGAAATGTCATCACAGAAAACAAGATTTCCTCAAGATTCGTGATCCTGGCGGTTTCCGAGCCAACGGAGCGAACGGGGTTCATCCTCGCGTGAGTTTCAAACTCCTCGAATCTCGTATAAATTTTCTACTAGCGCCGCGTTCCCCGGGAACACACTTGAAACAGGTCGGGGGTGAAATTAATTCCAGGTTTAATCTTCGGCGGATGGCTATGAAAAACTTGGTACCGCTGCAAATCCCTTCTTTCAACGCTCGTAATGCATTTCTCAACTGTATTTTCACAGAGTATCAATTCTCCTCGTTTTATTCGTAAATTGTTGTGGCCTTTTCCGGGCATCTGGACTTATTTCATCGTTTCATTGAAGCACTTTTGATCGTATTAATCCATTATAGAAATGATTAGAGTAAAACGTGCCTTTTAACTAATAAACTGCGGATTTTTATGCAACATAAAAATTGTTTGCATCAGGTACAAGACATAGGAGCTACATGGATATTCAGTTCTTCTCTCAATAATTCTAAAGAGTTGGAAATAATACGGTGTTTTCAAATTCTCCAAATCTCTTTACTATTTTGTATTTGACCTGCTCGTTCTTGTCATAAGCGCACAAAATTGTAGATTGAGGAACACGGTCCTGTTATTTTCAAACAATTGTAATTACTAGGCCATGTAAGGGCTGTTCCTGCAATCGATGAAGAAAACTTTTATTTTGCATAAAAAACCACAGACTAGTCACGAGAAAAATGATACACAAATTGAGAACTAGATGTTTTCCAGAATGGAATGTCGTTTAATGCAATTTTTTTTTTTTTTTTTAATCTGGAAGCCCTAATTCGCCGTTACACAAAGGTCAAATGAGCAGTTCCCTATTTCTTTCGCCTTCCTGTCGACATGACTATGACTGCCACGGTTTCAAAGACACGGTTTCTTTCCGAAGGATCGCGAGTCCTCGAGAGGAACAACGGCCGCGTACAATGGCGGTTTCGGTGGCCCGTCGCGGCGGATCTGCAGTCAGCGACATCTAATAAACGAGTAAATAATTTCGGTCACGTAGCGTCTGCGGTGGCGGTCGCGTTCACAATGCCAGCTCCTTAAATAGGATTATATTAAGCTGTTTCACCGGCGATGAATGGCGAGTCAAATGGAGGATCGTCGAGGATGTTTTGGTAGGCGCGACTACGTGAGCAACGTCGATGGACAGCGTCGATGATGATGGTGTGCCACCGTGGCGCGATCGGCAACACCAACAAGAACACCGAGAAGAAGAAGAAGAAGATGGCTAGTTGACAGGTGAATGGTCACCGGGCGTCTTCGGGGCCCGTAGTCCACGAGCTTTCCCACGTTCCCCGGGGCTACTTACCTTTCGTTCGTCTTTTCTTGCGGCTTTTCACGTCCCCGTTCCCCTAATCTTCGAAACTTTGCGCAAATTCGTCGAGCATTGTCTGGCACGAGGCGTCTCTTTATTGTACAATATGAAATAATTCGTAACGCATTGTACTCTCTTTGGAGAAGATTTCTATATAAAATTGCGTGGCACTATGTGACTGCACGGACATTGTCCGAGAGGCTGGCGTTCTTCATTTTCAGATCTTAAAAAGTGAGATATGTGTTTTCGGTGCAATTGTTACACAATTTTAGAGTTAACTAAATTTTGCTAAAATTAAAATATCTAACGCCTAAGAACTTTTACAATACCCGAGACACGTTCGACAACTAGCCGACTGTATAAAAGGCATTATCGCGTGGGAGAGGGTCTTATTAATCATGGAGGGATTGTAAAACGGTTTCATGGCTGAATGCGGGGCCAGTTTTATTTTTCTTTCCACCGTTCTCTAACTAGACGGCTTGGCACCTAGCACGGTGCCATCATCGAGCAAACTATTATTCTTCCGGTCGATTCGTCGATCGACGGAACGTTTTATCGTTGATTTATCACTTGTTTGCTTTCCCTGTTCCCGCGCGGGAACACGGCGAACGACCGATTTATGGATGCCGATGGATGGCCAGCGGATCCGAGTCGTCGTCGTCGACGTCGACGTCGCGACGGAAAAGCAGGACACGCGGACTGCGGGTCCTTCTATTCTCAGATGCTCGCCGATCTAGCGGCGACAAGATGCAACGCTATTTTCGACGGTCGTCGATCGATGCACAAGCTGCCACCGAAATGTTCGATCCCTGTTCGCCAGATGGATCTTAATCTATGTATTTTTTAACCGTCAGTGCCGTTCCTGTTCGGCTAGGATTTTGTACAAAAACCGATTTCTAAATCTCGGTCCAAACCCGTATCAATCGTGCGTCTATCTAAAAAATATATAAAGAATACATTAATAGAAAAATGAAGATTGCGTATACCACGGGATACTTTCTAGAAAATCATCAATTGTTAATTCAACACGGTTCAAGGTTGCACAAGAGCGCTTTCTAAAAATATCTTGTCATTAATTACTAAATCCAGAGCAGCCAAAAGTGATGCAGACTAAGGAACAATTTCTAAAAAATCGTTGGTTGTTGGTTCAGAGAAAGATGAGGGTAGTGCCTTATCAAGTTTCGTTCTTTTTGCGAGCGCCTAATTGAAATCGGCGGAATCGAATGATCCCGTTCCGTCAGCGACTTATTCATCCGGCGGTGCGCGAACGTCCCGCGATCCACGCATTCTGTGATATGGTTCTGGAAGTACGTTCGCAGGAGAAAGCGAGGGTTGCGGGGGCGGATGGAGGCTCGGGCCGCTCTGTTGACTTTGGCTGCTTGCCCCGGTTAGGTGGCAGTACGGATGGAAATATCGGCCGCTAAAATAATTCGACGACAAAGACCGGCGATCCAACGACAGCCCCGGCGGCCCGGTATCGCCGATTGGCGGGCTTTTTAAAACCGCGCCCCGTCTTTCGAAAATAGTCCGCCGTGATTTTCGGCCGGGCGGCCGCGAGCGCCGCGTTGTACCCGATGAAAGCCCTCTGTTTTATGGAGCCCGGTTCAATCGGAATGCACGGTGTCCGAGCAAACGAGTAACAGAGTACGCTACAAAATGAAAGTTTAACGGCGCTGATGCACGAAACGCAGCCTGGCCTGTCCCTCTTTGAATCGCGCCGCGACGTCCAAGAATTCGCGACGATCAATCCCTGCTAAACGGAATTATCGAGCCGTCCCGTAAAGAATTTTTGTTGGCTGCCCCCGGTGCCAAATTCTGACGCTAGAATTCACCGGAGTGTGCAGACGACCTGCTTTTTATTTTGACGATTTGTCCGTCGACGATGAGTTAATAGACTCTTCGGAACGAAAAGTTACAATCGATGATTCCTACAAAATCGTTTAACACTTCAAACAGCTGGTGAACTTTCGAATTAAAAGCTGTCAGGAAAAATGATCTGCTTCAGGTTCGATATCAAATACTCTCCTTGTGCAATTAAGAGTGCCTATTCGGTGTGCACAACGTTTCTCTCTTAGTATACATCTAAACAGAGGTGGTTTTATATAAATAAACACAAGCTCGGAGCGTGTAATTGCGGGTAGCTCTTCCTGATAAGATCTTTTAGCACGTCGGCTGCCGTTCGGGTCACCGATGACTGGTACTCGACTTGCCTCTGGCGCCATGAGGATCACCGATGACCGACGACTGTGAAATTAATTACAGCAGTTGATTCGGGCGCTACGCGACGGTCCCGTCGTTCCTAATATTGTAACGTACGCCTAAATAGAGCTCCTAGGCAATCAAAAATCATAATAATAAACAAGTTTGGGTAGTGCAGTCCATCTCGAATAAGCCTAAAGGAAATTTACTTAAAAAATTTGAGTATCGATCGATTTGCCCTGTGAACTGGTGACGTGTGCCTTGGAATTTCGAGGGTTAAATCCCAGGCGACAGGTGAGAACAATACCTGTAAAATCCAGTCGATCTTTATCTTCATATATATACTTTATTATATTTAGATTCGGAGGCCACGGTTGTTTGTTTACCAAAAAGCGTGCGGGCCCACCTCGCGATTTCGACGACTCGACGCCATCAACGATCCTCGCAATATGGTGCCGCGATGTCTGCAAGGGGACGTGGAATTCCATTGGAATTCATCTTTCCTCCTCAAATATTTGCTCTCTCTCGCGAAGCCACTTGAATCACTTTGAGCCGCTGCGAGGCGACTCACGATTCGGCGTTAAGAATACACGGACGCCTGGTTGGCCCCTAATGTTGACCGTGAAAGCGATATATTTAATGCTCTATGGCATTTTCGAATTAGGCACTGGGAACACCTATGCTTGCTCTTAGTACTGAAAATCCTCCAACAAATTCCCATTTATTAACAGTTTTAAAAAGGTACCAGAATTGGTCACATATGACCCTTGACTCGATCGTCATTCTTCCCCCTCGTGATATCTGTTTTACTAGTTTCTATAACTGTAGTAGAACAGCGATAGATTTTCTTTGTACACTATTAGGTCCACTATTACATATTTATACGTATTACATTATTTTCGATTTACTGTATTACAAAAATGCTAATAGCACACTGGTCTCTCTGGTTCCTTATGCTACGGTCCCTAAAGATTTAGTGAACTAAAAAGACATTGAAAATTGTGACCAGGGACCAAGAAAATGGTGGCTTCGTTTCCCCATGACCGGTACCATCTTCCGAGACCAGTGTCAGCGAGCGGTAGACCGATTTCGACAGGCTAGGGAGCGACGATCGCGATAAACTCCGTCGATTCGACGACTCACTGGCCCAGGGACTATCAGGTACCGATTATTTATACAATAAGCAAAATCCCGGGGCTCCCGGGCACTCGGTCGCCGGCAGAATCAGCTGCACTCGTGGCTCGACCGAAGAAGGATCAACGCTGGCTGTCAAAAAACGAAATACCATCCGGTCCACTTCGGGGCCCGCCTGCCTGACTGCCGTCCACTCGAGAACGGTATTATGAATGAACGGACGTGAGGCGGAGAACGGGTGCAGAGAGAGAAGAGAGAGAGTGACTCGAGTCTGTCGAGGCTCTCCAGGCTCAATGGAACCGAGAGAAAAATCCGTGTGGTCATTTTTCGAACGGACAATGAGACTGACTACTCCCTTCCTCTCCTTCTCTTTCTCTCTCTCTCTCTCTCTTTCTCTCTCTCTGTTCTTCTCCCTTTCCAACTGGTTCCTTGTTACCCCCTTCCTCCCCCCTTTGGTTCATCCTGGATCACACGTTGGCCCGTGTTGCTGCGTCAGAACAGTGACACACACGACTCCTGCTCCAGGATTCCACGGTGAACGAGAAGAGAGAGAGAGAGAGAGAGAGAGAGAGAGAGAAGCTGACAATGAGTCTCACGGATGACTTAGCTGGTACCCGGAGGATGCTGCCACGCACCGGGGCTATTTATGCGATCTCATTCCGAGACGAGGTGACACGGCCACGTCCCGTAAACAATACCGTCTTACGAGCGAAGAATCTCGACTGATTCGATTAACGGCGATGATTGGTTGTATCTTCGCTCCGATCTTGCGCGGGGTTTCTTCGAATTCTTTCCTCCTCGACACCGTGTGGGGAACGAGCCTCTCGGGGCTGCTGGAATGTCAGTGGAACGTTGCCATTGGGATTTTTCGACGAAGATTTGAGAGAAAAAGAACGCAAAAGATTTCAACTCGATTTCGATTATCTGCTCTCTAGGTGTGCTCAAACTATAAAGTCAATCAAATAAAGTCGAACTAAAATTAGAATATTTTTCTGAGAAGGAAGAAAATGTTCGAGACGAAACTCAATAAAATCCAGCGGAAATTCGATATGATCTCTTCGAGACGAGCAAGAATATGCCATTTATACCGATCAATCAAAGCAAACATGATCGAGGTTAGCGGCTGGAGTAGAGCCACAGCCACTGAGCGAGCCCAATCAGAGAAATTAACCCAGCCGGTCGTGATTAACGTCTATTAAATTTCGAAAGCCGAAGCCTCGGTCGTTGAAGACCCTTCAAACGTCTGTTCGCCGTTCCTGTGTGCGTGTGCGCGCGGCTATAGTGACGGGAGACCCCACATCAGGCCCTCGGAAGGCGTCAGACCTGTCGACGGTGGGTGGATGCGTTCCCGAAGACGAACGGCTTTTTTACGTGACGCCAGACGTTCCTTGCGCCTCGTCAACATGTCAACGACTTGACCGATGGATCGACATAGGACTCCCGAAACGCCGTCTGGATCACGGCTGCGCATTGAACCGCGTGATCGATCGGGAAGGCCCGTGATCGAGGAAACGGGGTATCGTGTGTCTCCTACGTGCCACGACACTATTTCCGGAAATTTACTGCAACGCCCTGGCACTAACTACCTGAATAATTTAGCCCCAAAGACGTTACTAACAGAGGATCGCTTCCAGGCGCCATTTTGGACTTCTTTGCACGTTCGGGCGGCACGCATTGTTACTATTCCAAGCGGTGGGAATTTTTCTGAATTTTTTCGATCTTGTTTCAGAACTCTTTTCCTTGTTTTTAGCCCAAAACAGTTGCAAATTCGCTATTCAATTTAAAAGATAGTTTGATTTTTATTTGGTATTACAGGTTCAATTGTAAGCTCATAGTTTCATTATTGACAAGAAGGAGCTCGTGTCACCTCTTCATCGTTTTATATTTGATACAATTGGGAAAGTAAATTGGCAATTGGATTGGTGCAGCAGCTCGTTCGGTTTTTATTTAACGTACAAGCCTACGTAAGAACGCCGCGGATTTCGATCGTGAGGCTATATTATTTCAGTTTTAGTCTGGTTTGCTCGTCAGCGGCAAATTGTTAGGTGTTAACGAGGAGCGGAAACGATTCCTGCTTTACGATCCGCCCACCGATTTTAGCCGAAAAGAAAAGTGCCGTTGGTGACCCTCATTCAGGAAGCAAATGATCGAGAAACCAAGCTCCATTTGTATAAACATGTTCATTTATCTCCTTCCACAGCTTTGTCGGTCTACTTGATGCTCGGTACGAAACGGAAACACTCGATTTGTTCTATTTTCTGGAGAATTCTGAACACTATATAATCTAGTAAAAAAGCAATAATCACAATTCACCTGGACACCTACAAGGTTAACAAATTCTCCTCAGCATCAGCTATGGAATTAAAAGTGACATGGTACACTGTGGATTTTACGCATTTTGGATGCAATTTAAACCGGTAGATTAAAAGAAGAATTAGAAAGCTTCTTATCTCATAAATTTCTTCTAGTTTGCAACATTTTCGTGTCACTTCGTCTCGACGGAGACTGTCTCTAGCAGAGGTCGTGTCTCATTTGCCAACACGAAGGGATTCGATACAGTTCTCCGAATGCTTGTCTATGCAAATTCGCCGCGGCACGCGTGAAAATCGACGCACCTATGGTTGTCACTTTGAAAACAGTTCCGGTGGTCGCAGCCGATTTCCTCTCGGGAGGCCCGAGCAAGCAGTGCAAACGCTGGGTGGTTCCGCTATCAAACGGTTGAACGCCTTCGAAGACGAATGTCTCTCGTCTCTTCACCCGGCTTTTTTTCCCTTCGCCGACACGGTCGTCTCACCCCGTTCCTCCCTTCACTTCCTTTTCCTAGGGCCGGGGGCTTTCAAGCCCCATTACCGTCGCTTTGAAACACGGTGCAGCGGCCCGATGGGCTTTTTTATTGCTCTATTATTGGCCGCGACCGGGAACGCCTCGCAAAAGATTGCCGAATGCCCCGGCAAAAAGCTGTCTCGACACCTCGTTTCGTGGTCTGACCTCGTAAACCTCCGACATCTTCACTATCAACCCTGCGGAGACCTCCTTGGAGCCCACTCTCGTCTGCATCGCATGTAACCACTTTTCCCATACAGAAATGTTAATACGGACAAGTCTCTTTTTAAATTCACCATAGATTCTAAATACGGCGAATCTAGTAACAGATGGGGCACAATTTAAGGTGGTATTCTGGTTTCTCATTTTCAGAAAATCGATCTTTCTTTTCTTACAATTTTCCTGAAGGAGTTAAATTTGTATGAATATCTCGAGTTCTAGTCGATCAAAATTTTAAAAATTACAGAAGTTCAACTTTGTGTTACCGATCGGTAGAAAGGCCGAAGAGCCTTATTCATTTTTACTTTTAAAAAAGTCACTTTCTATATGAATCTATGCATTTCCGATTTTCCACGCCCAGGCTTTTCAAAAGTGAGAAAAATTCGATGATGCTCCTCGGTGTAACGCCACCTTTGCGTAGATCTTCTTGCGCGGGCGAGCACGATTGACGCCGTGTTTGTTTACGTATCGACTTTTCCGAAGGGAGATCTTTGATTCTGATAGACGCCGAGATTCCCGGTTGATCCGTGTTATTAGTGGATCCCCTTGCACCGGCAAGTGCACCGAACGCGCGCGTGAATCGATGAAATTCAAACAACCGCCGGAGAGATAGAGACAGATAGACCCTTCCCCCCTCCTCCTCTCCCCCGATTGTAAATCGCGTTCAGCTGTCTGGATCACGGGGGAAATTGATCTTTTTATAATTGGCTGTCGCGCGGTTCATGATCCGTCACGGAATTATGACGTCCGAGAGGGACGCTGTCTATCTGGTGTTCCTGATCCCCGTCTGGCGTGTCTGTCATAATATGTTCTTAATATTCAACGGCGTCCACGACAACTTGTGTTGTGTTAACAGAACTCATTGCCAGGATCAACAAGAAGCGGTTACAGTCGAGGTACGCGTCCAAGACGAACAGGGACGTGCTACACCCTGGGGTCTTTGTTCAAGCGACAGGTTCTTCGCCACCCCTCCACCCCTCCCCTACCTTGATCTATTGGTTTCTACGGAAATCATGCGTAAACGTCACCTTTCCATTCCGTATTAATTTGGCGGCCGCTAAATTCCCCATGGCGAAGCGAGATCGACCGTGTGTTGGTCTTGGTACCGACGCTGACTTGGAGGATTCAACATTCGCGAAAAGGATTAATACAGATTTACGATCTACTGTGCGGCTCCTGTGATCTTCACAAGTTCCATTTTTAGATTCGGTGCTAACATTAGCGGGTGGACAATAGGAAAATAAAAACGGTAGACGTTGGTGTCGCCAGATCAGGAGAGGGAGTTCGAATCGAGGGGAAACGGTTACCCCCTCCTATGGGGAGGGGAAGCGTGGGGAATAGCACCGGTAGAAGAGGAAATTAGAGTGGGGGAACAAGTTTTGATCTCTATTACCATTCATTATTACTGCAAAGACTAAACTGTTTCCTTTTCCAATTGAGTGCAGCATCAATATCAGCGAGTCTAAAGCCCCTGTAAAATTACAGGACCGTGTGGACATTCGGATAATTACAGTTAGTCAAAGTGCCAAGAAAAAAAAAGGAGTCCCTTTTCTGAGATCTCGTTTTCTCGGCTAATGGTTTCGTCGCATTAGCATACCGGAGAGTATGTTGCAACCGTACAACAAAAGGGAATAGGTCTACACGAAAAAGTAGTGTGCATTCCCGAAGGAACAAAGGTTCTTGCTTCGCCTCCTTCGTACGTTCCAAGTTCCTCAAAGTGTACTCGTCGGACAAGAGGAAGTGCTTTTTGTCCTGCCTCCGCGTCCTACGCGTATATTTAACTTGGCATACCTACTTCAACACCTTCTGCGCACGTGGGGCGCTGACTTCTTTACCATCTTCTATTGTCCGGCTCTTAGAGTCATTCACTAGAAATGCAACGAAACAAAACGTGTGCGCAACGCTCGAATAATCAACGAGAAAAAGTGGCGGTCCTATTAATAGCACCGAATACAACTGCTGCACAAAAATAACGCCATTTCTAAACACGCTCTGCTCAACAGGTTTACTATCATCTTTAATATTGAATTTTTTTTCTTTTTATTACTGAAATTAAGATTGATTAAATAATAGAAGTGTAATCAGCTGTTCTTGTCAAGGTTCACAATTCCTAGGAACATTAATTGCCGATACGATATAGAGGCACCCCTTTTTCTCAACTAAACAAATACCGCTAAGTAGCAAGAAGAAATTCTGTCTTCTCAAGAATTTATTCTCCAAGCTCTTCAAATTGCAACGTGAATACCGAACAGTGTCCATCCTCAAACACGAAATGAAAACAGAGCTCCTAGGAGGTGCAAATGTACCGGCCAGTGTGTACAATGATGCAGAATTTGTTGGTCATTTAGGAAATGAAAACGCAAGCACGGCCGCGTTCACAGCAGAGTCAACCTGCATGACGGCCGTATGCAAGTCCCCGGGAACAAGAGCGTGGAGGAAGAAGAAGAAAAAGCGGTTTCTATGCCTCTGCGCGATTATTTCGAGAAGTCAAGGCGCCGAGACGGGTCCGCGTCTCTGACGGATGCCGCTAACGAGCACCCTCGACGATTGACAAAATATTCTCAGTGCGTGACCGAACGTAACCACGGCTGGCTTCGCTGCCATGCAATTTCGCGTTCACGATACTGCCCTGGACATCGAAGATAGCTATCGATTCGAGTTACTCAAAAATTCTGATGGTCGTCGTGGACACCGTGACTTCCACTGTGGGATTTAAAAAGTTGCAACGGAGGTATGTAGAATTTTATTGAAAAATTAACGAACTGCGAATTTATATGAAATTCAAAATAAGTGTACAGTGTCACACACGTGACTCGCGTAGCAGTAAAAGTGTTAAAATTCCTCAAAAATCATTTCTCAAAGAATGAACAAATATTGAGAACACAATTTCCAAGGCATGGCTGGCACAATTTCTTCTGCAGCACAGTTAATCGAAGACCAAACTAATTAAGTAAATAATCTAATGGACCCGGAACGTCCAACTTGCGCGTCAACAGACAAATCCCGCGCACCAGCTTCCGGTCCGCTTCCGGACCAGTTGTGGACGCGTGTAGCGCCCGTAATCCGTGGCCGGGTAAAATGTATCAATCGCGCGGGGAAACATTTAGGAATAACAGAAAAGCCGGAAAAGTCAACGGGTAAATAGGTGGGTAAATAAGTGAAGATCGAGAACGGACCGACGATACCGGGGGCCGATGGTGGTTCGGTTCGCGCAGGTGGTTTTGCGCGAGGACACGGAGCGGTGCTTGGCCTGCTGTTTTCAGAATAAACTGGCGAGCTTATACTCATAACAAGAAAAATATTAAATCACCGTCATCGCCCTGCGCCCACCCTGTCGCCGGCCCTTATCTGTGTACAGCTTCCGATAATAATCGTGCACGGCTCAAGGAAGAGAGAGAACAGCAGCGGCTTGTTTGCGCTGGCCTGCTACCGATTATTTTTATTTCCACTTAAAACGTTAATACGTAACAATTTACATGGACGGACGGCCGATGCTCCGGCGACAGATCAAAATAAATCTTCCGACGATCTATACTGTCTCGTTAATGGGCTGAAGCTTGTAGACGGTGATGTTTGAACACATTTTTAATGTTATATAGATCCATTGGACTCGATTAATAGTACAACTACCGAGGGCTAACCGTGAAATCATTTTTATTGAGAAAATTACACAGACACAAATTATTAGTCAAGGAGCAGTTATTGCAAATGTGCCATATTTGGGCCCCTACCCAGTAGTCAGCCTTCCCGAGAATGGTCTGCTTAAAAATAATAAATATCTACTAACAAACCCCTGTAAATTTGGTTCATGTTCTTACTAGAACTTATATAAAATATTACATCAACCCTTTACACTCGAGTGGTGACTCTGAAGCGTCACTAAAAATTGTTGCAAAGGATTAATAACAGAGCTGGTTAAGACGATCGATTGGGAACAATTACTCTAGTAGAAAAATTACACCAAAATGTCACCGAATTCTTCGCGCATGGGAACGTTGCACGAACAACGCTGCGCATAATGATGTATCCCGTTTTTCCGCTGTAAAGACACATAATCTCCTTTGTGGTGGTATCGCCTTAATGGATAGAGGAATACGTTTGCCAGTTTTATACGTTTCCCATTCTTCGGTTCGGTGCCGAGCACATATTCCTCGTACACCGATTCCCCGGCAGACTTAAGCCATATCAACGACGCACCGATTGAGCCATTATTATGGTCGTTCTGTAATGCTATTTCGAAGACAGGAGAGACGACCTGCCGGGACCAATCCGCGGCCGGTTCTCGTTCTACCGTGACACCGCAGGAGGCACTCGCGCACAATGGGTTTGCGTAAGGGCGCACCAGACCCAGAACGGTTCAGGGACGCTCGATTTACCGTGAAATCGGTGAATGAGCCCGTGTGTACACTCGCCTCCGCTGTGTCAGCACGATGATCTTTTCCAGGGGGATCCCCGGCCGATCGGACCGATCCTTTCCGGGCTAATTGTTGCGTGGATGATTCCTCCTCTTCGCTCCGACAACCGCGCGGACGATGCTTGACGCTTTCTTACGGTCGCCACGCTTTCAAAGTGAGCATGCTAACCCTTTCTAAAGCGTTCTCCCTTTCCTTAAAATTGCTGAAACATGTACGACTCAATTATATTTATTACCATTTATTGAACACAGTATCTACCGGCGATTATTTCCTAATTTCTGAAAGTCTATTGTCCTATGGCTTTTTTAATAGCTCAATCGTGAACCTACAATTCTCCCCTGGCAACGTAATAATTTTTGAAATTTGAAATAATAGCATTAGAAATTTTTCGCTATTGACACTACACTGCCGGTCGGTAGGACCTTTCTCCTGAGCAAAATTGCTTCCGAGGCGGGTCAGGTTCGGGCCGAAAAGCTCGCAAACGTTTCCGCTGGCGGCGTTCGTCGGCGTCTATGTTCGTGGTTCGTGTTACAGCGGTTCACGGGCGAGCAGACCCGCCACGCGTGCATAATGGCGTGCAAACGGAGAGGCCGTGGGCTCCAAATAGCATTAAGTCATTGCCGGTGGCCAGTCGTGCGCGTGATATCCTCCTGTCGCCTACCGATTGTATTGTTGCACGCCGAGCAGGAACGAGATCGCGCTCGCGCTCGCGCTCGCATTGTGCCCGATGCACCTTCAGGGCCCCGCGGCTCTATAGCCGGGGAGATACTCCTCCTGCCGGCCAGAAAGATACACAATGAGAAACGGACAATGAGCTCATTGTTTCGAATTCGTGGCCGCTAGTTACGCCGTATTTGCTACCGTGAGAAGCCGGTCGGCAGCGCGCCGATGCTCGATCGACTTCTATTCTTCACGTCGGATTAAATCGTTCTCTATTGGGCCCGTCGGAAAGCCCTGACCCCCGTCCATGCCGCCATTGATAGCACCGATGCGACCGTGGTTGCCGAACTCATTGTTTAACCGCTTTCGATTTTTCACCCTTCGGAAAATCGAATCGCTTTCGTAGCTCTCGTCTATTGTAATCTGCTGACTCAATTTGGCTCTTGGTGTTGGATCGACGCAATGGCAAAGCGTCGTCGCAATATTTAATAACGGAACACTGTAGTTATAGAACACTACTGTCTCCGCAGAAGCTGTGGAAAATGTGCGATCTATATTTCACAAAATGAAATGAAATATAGAACGAAGAATTTAGAATCGAAGTTTTTTGGAGCTCTGAGGAATAGTCTGTGAAACATTCGACTCTACGAAATTGTCTATAAAATCGGGAACAATTGCGACAAAATAGCGAGTACAGTGACCGAGAACGTATCGGTGGGACGGAAGCCGAAAGATCGACGGCCCCCGTCGATCTATCGTTTCGGCGGCGATATAACCGGTGCGATTCCGAGAAGAGTAGTCCATTCGACGGTTTAATGGCATTCGGTGTCAGAAATTTCGTGGGACGTACGCGCGTGTAAACAGGCACGGTGTCGGGCAACATACCGTACGGGGGTTGAACACCCTAAAATTAGCCCCGGAGCGAGACGCGACGCGTACACGCGGCCGAGCATGATCGGACGCGAACGCGGCCCCCGAGACCCACACGCGTTGGAGAGCGTGAAAAAATGCTTACATTATCATCCGTAATTTCGTAAACACACCGCGGGTAGTACAAGTCGGACTATGGGGACCCGCTGGTGCACTCGTTGCGGGTGGCCCAAAAAGGAACAGCATCGCGGCTTCCGAAGCGTCTCGGGGCTTTTCACGCTGGGAAGTGGGTCGCCCACGACACGAGAATCTACTCTTGCCTCCCGTCTTCACGACTAGAAGAACACGTTTTCTACGTATTCTCGCTGCCCGCTTGCCGAAACGTTATCGTGACAAAATTATTCTTTCTATAAATAGGCTGTAAAATTTTATGATTGCGTTTGCAATGATAACTGTTTGTATCGCGAATGAATTTAAACGAGTGCTTGCATTTTCGAAGTTTCAATCGAAAGTCCTCTTGGGAATCCTGAGATTCGAAGATGAACACGGTATTGTAAGACGTTGATTAAGCTGCTGCTGTTGTCGAAGGAAGATTTTTTTCAGTGCCAGTTAAGCGACACCGGTCGATAAAGTCACCGGCAAGCGCGGAGTGTGATAATTCTAGTTTACATGACGGTGTAACATGAAACAAGCATAAAGTATTCACGAACGAACGGTAATACAGCGAAGCGACGCGCGTACGCAGGAAGATCGGTGGTCGCATCGGTTAATTAATTGCCCATTTTAAATTCGAATTACCATGTCATAATAATGTGTCACGCGTCAGGATCGCCGGAGGCGAGAACGCGGCGAGCGTCGATGCCCAAGGAGAACACCGGTGTACAACACGAGGAAACTGCGGGCGCGAGACACAGCGACGCGCATCGACATACATTGGCATGCATCGGCATACATCGGCATACATCGGTATGCCGGCGTGTTCGTAGGCGTGGCCAATTAAATTCGAAATTACCGAGGAAAATGTGGAAATTGTTGCGGCCGGACCGCGTGGACCACACGCGTCCGCCTGTGCCCGGCAAACAATTTAGCCTTTAACGTCATAATGACGTTTGCATTTTCGACTGCGCCGCTGTTTACTTTATTTCGAATTAAAGCGCGATTAGGCGTGACCCCATCCGTGCGAATATCCGTATAATGGTCGTTCCGTTTCCTGATCGGTTCGAAAATAATCAATCGGGATGAATCGAACGATAACTGCCCACCCGGAGGAACGGTGCAAACGGTCGCCCGAATGCAGCCGAGATTCTTTCCACGGCAATATATAATAAAATAATGCTCGCGTTCTTTTTGTTAGTTAATTATAGTTACTATACATTTCTACTTTCTTGTGTAATCATGAATTTATTGAGTCTATGAAGCACAATATTGAGTGTCGAGGTTGAATCTTCTAAATTACATTTGTACATATTGCCCACATAAGGGTTAGCCCTTTGCAGGCTCGGATTTTTCAAAATGCTGAGGACATTTTCCTGAGGCGCCACTAAAAATATTAGAAGTATTATTTGCTATTATTTGAGAAAAATCATTTTCTGCGCCCTCGGCGGCGCAGTACGTTCGCAAGGGGTTATATGTTTGCACTTCCAGATAGTACTCGGAGGATTAAAACAGAAAACAAGCATGTAGCGGGATATCTTCGTAATAACGCTAACTCTCGATCGTATAAATAAGAATCTATGGCAGTGTATTTTGTCAGTATCGTTTCCCGGTGGGGGTTGATAATTCCGATTGCGGGAAATTCGAGTACTGCGATGGCATTCGGCGGCGACCTAATCATAACTATCGGGGGATTCGGCGAGAGGAGGCTCTCGCGAGGTTCGATAAATATTTTTCCCGTCGGAGATACGCATAACGGGAGAGAGAGAGAGAGAGAGAGAGAGAGAGAGAGAGAGAGAGAGAAGGTTTCCCAGGCGATGCTCGCGCGACTCGCTAAACCGCTTTCCGAGCGATTTTGCAGGATGGCGGGCCGTGGCGTCGTCGGCGTCGGCGTCGGCGTCGGCGTCGGCGTCGCGTCGGCCAGGACCTGTGCTCCACATCCAGCCGACTATCGATCTGTACCCGCGGATACTATTGGATGCCGGACCATCGTTCTACACCGAGCAGCGAGCCAATTTCCATTGGTCCATGCCCGTACCTCGCTCCTCTTTCTGTTTTCCTTTCTTCTTTTTATTTGCCGGCCGCGCCGCTTTCCTTTTGTCCTCCCCTTTCGCCTCTCCGTGCAACCCCCCTGCCCCCTCGTCCACCTCCTGTTTCAGCGAGCGTCCATCTGAAAGGCGCGGAAGCGAAAAGAAAAACCGAGAACGCACAGAGAGAAAGATAAAAATATTCGGAATATTGTAACTTCCGGCGACCGGTTTGGTAATTGCCAATTTTAATTGGCTCCCTTCGGCCCCGGACTCTCTTCCCTTTTTTCCAACCCCCACGGGCTTTCCTTCTCCCTGCCTACACTGTTATCTGCGATTCTTTTGCCTACGGTTTCTCCCCGCACCAAGAGCCCCCGACTCTCTCTCTTCTTCTCTCTTTCGATCTTTTTCTCTCCGTGTGTTGGATGTAAATTAAATTCTATTTATCCACCGGGCTGCGCACCTTCGTTTGTCCGCTCCTTTTTTTTTTCCCCACCGACGTTTTCACGTATTCTTTTCGACAGACTCGTACCCTTTCGTCGACCGCGATGCTATCCCGTGCGTTTCCGTTCGAGTTTGTTTTAGGAGAGCGCTGTCCGTGTGTCCTCGCTCCTCGCTTGATTATTTATTAACAGCCTCGTTTTCGTCGCAACTCGCCCGGTGCCATAATTGAAGTGCCGCAAGATACTGTTCCGTTGCATCGGTTCGGTAAATTCCGCGTGTAGAAAGAGAACAATTGGGGTGTGCATTCTTTACCAGAAAAAGTGGTTCGATAACGTTTAAACAATACCGCCTTCGATTCTGTGTACTCATAGTTAATTATACTCGTACCAGTAGTAATTATAAAAATATAAATCTCTTCGTATCGTCGCTATTTCCTTTTTCGCCTGCCGAGCTTTGCCATAAACGCACCAAAAGTCCCGTGAAATCGGACAGCTATGAAAATGACGGGAGTCCAACAGAACGACAAAAAGCTTCGAAACTCGCGATTGGTCGGCTCGCCGGGGAAAAACGAAGTCGCCGAGCAGAGAGGTCCGACGGCGGCGGTTTCGTTTATCAAAATTCCGACGAACCTTTTTTAACCTGTAAAAATCGAAACCGGAGGAAGCAAGGCACGCCGGGGCGGCGAAGGAGGGTGAAAACAGAAGAACGAGCGTACCGTGAAGAGGGAACGGTGGGAGCGAAAGGGGGTGGTTCGCTATCGTCTGCTCGTCCAGGGGAAAGACGACAGGTGCGTGTTTCCCAGAGACCCGCGGCGAAACGCGAAACTGGAATCGCTGCCGGAGTGCCGTGACCTAACCTCGATACACGTAGCCGAGCTTCTGCCGTTGTTACTTGTCCCTCTATCCTTCCACGGTCTCTCCTCTATCCTCGTTCCTCGCGCCCATTTCGAAAATCTATTTTTCCCCCGCGAGAATACCACCGTGACGCTCGAAACCGGGATCTTAATTGCACACGCGTATTACTCTAACAATCGTATCACTATTTTATTACCGTCACACTTGGTCAATATACTTGCAACTATTCCCTAATAATTCTTCACGATTCTTTGTGCCCCCTTCCTTGTATTTTAATACGAAATCGGGCACTAATCATTGCACCGACCTTTACAAATAATTACTACATATTTAACACCTTTTTATTTTCCACGCACCATCGCTATCGAAGAGGTAACCGGAAACGGCTCTCTTTGGTCCAATATCATAGCTCGAAAGCTCAACAGGGGAGAAAATGGCGCGCCAGGGGGATGGAGTGGCAGAAAGTTTTCCGAAACTTCTTTCTTGCGCGATGATGAGCTGCCAGCTTTAAATTAGTGTGCTGCGAGCCTGTTTCTCGGATTCGACGTCTCCCCGAGAAGATTCTTCGCGAGGGACGGGGGAATCAATAATGCTCTCTACAGGGCGGTTCATAGTTGATGACAAGCTGAAATTTCTTTCCTTCCGTAATCAGTTTAATCAGCCGGCTAATCGGATCTATCAGGCCGACACATTAATTTCTGCTAGAAAATGGAACTCTGCAACCTGTCGTTCGAGGTCGAACGCATAATTTTCAAAATGCACCAAATTGGACGGGCCACGGGCAAAGGATTAAAAAATCCTAGAGGACTTAGCGAAATCTACAAATCGAAACAAAACAGAGGAAACCTCCGGAAATTCGTAAATCTATAGACGTGTGGAATGAAATCTAAATACTGATTTAATCGTCATTAATAGCTCAGCTGGAGACATTAAAGAATGTAATGTGTGAATCCTCGTTTTTCTAATCTTAACACATTACTTACCGGAGATTATTTCATAATTTTTGGAAGTCTATGGTCCATGGCTAAGCATTTTTTAATCGATCATTCAATTTTCTATAAATATTTATATATCCTTGAATTTATTTTACGCTCTGCGATAATTAGACTGCGAATTTCGTGCATTTATGAACAGAACGAGTAGGTGTAATTCAGAACAGTGGAAAGATTCGGAACAATGAAAATATTGTGATTGTATTAAAACATCCTTTTCATCGATTCAGTTCAATTGTTGCACACATGTTTTGATTAAGATTTTGTCTCTGTACTATAGTATTTCGTTAAATTAGTAGCTGAATTCAGAACTACAATACGGCAAAGCTGCATATTCAGGACCGGAACGGCTATTAAACGGTGAAAAAAGAAGGTCCGAAGGACTCGCACGGTTTAAAATTAACCAACACGGAGAGCAACCACAAAAAGGAGGATAAAAAGGCGGCGTGTATTTGTATTTAAACATACAGGCCACAGCGCAGCTCTTTTCTTTCGCGATCGGGGCACGATTTTGTAAGCTTTCGCTGGCAAAAGTTTCAACATCGTGTCTCATTGCTTAGAAAAGAAAAAAAATGAGACAGAGAGGGAGGGAGAGAGAGAGGGACAAGGGATGGAGGTGTGTCTACGTAAGACGGAAACGAAAGGAGGTTTACGCGTTCGATTCTCCGTCGTTCTCCGTCCATTTCGTGGAGCGGGATGTTTGTTTAAGTAAGCCGTCGGCCAAGATTTTTTTCCTCTTTTTTCGCCGGTTCGTTCTTCTGTTTGAAATTGATGATTACGCGAACCGCTAATACGGCCGCAATGGCCGCGCGGGAAGAAACGAGAAAAGTGGAGCAAGCGCCGAAGGAAATCGCGTTGCGCGGAACAGTGATGAAGCTCATTTTTCCCCGAAAGATATTTTCCGACCATTTCACAAGTAATGGCGTCATTCGACGTCTTATTTTCGACTGGTTAAAATGATCAAAAGAAGAAATATTTATTTTTATTTTCTTTATAATTGACTGGGATAGTTTCTATTTTCCATTAACATCCGCAGATTAGCGATCAACCATCGATTCATTATTTTCTCCCAATATTTCAACAGGGGCATTCTATTTGTCTGTCTATTTCAATAGACAGGTCCAAATATCTAGCTGTGCCCTATCCGAATTTTAACAAAATCTGGAGGTAAATAAAAATTGTTTGACGCGTCCACTTGCTTCGTTGTTTAAACGAACCAAGAGCAAAGTATTGTTTGCACCATGCTGCCAGCAACGTTCAGCGTTGCAACGTGCGACTGACGCGTCCTCTCGAAATGATCGTCATTTAGACGTGGTTTTTCCGTCGACGATGTTTACGCCACACGTGGGAACCTCGCCGCGATGTCATCAAACTTTCCAACAGTTTTTACCACGGAGAATCTTCTTTCGGTAGCGGGGTTTTTCAACCTCGCCACCAGCTGTCCCTCCAACGTGACAAAACGGCGCGAAACTGTTCACAGTTTGTAGAAGAGACCAAACTCGAAGAACAACCGATCCCGGAGCAAGTATTTCCCAAAAAAACCCTCGTGAATGCAACGTTGTACTTTTTTTTATACTTAAAAATGAATTTAATCAAACAGACATGTAGTTTCATATAGGTCTTTCGAAGGACAACAAATTATACAACATAGTAATGTAATACTTAAATATGTAGCGCTCAATTTTCTTGGTATATACGCTCAATTTAAATATGAAGTTGTTTTACTTACAGTGATTTTTGTACTTAAATATGTATAATTTAAAAAAACGTGTAGCGTTAAAGGCCCTCATTTCGTATTTCCTTATGATGCAAATCGGTTCAATCCAACAGATTTAATAATGCAAACAATATTTCGAATTCTAACGCCAACGCTTCTCTGAAACTATTTATTGTTCTCCTGCAACGGTTTCATTCTATTTCCTCATTTGTCGAAATAGGACTGCGAGGAGCCGGAGGCAGCAAGTGGTGGGGGAATAGTAGGTACGGGACTCGTGCAAACTTAGGTGTAACGGATTTAGCAAAATTCAAGCAAGCGCTATTGTATTATCCACAATGTTAATCTACGGGGACGGGAGGTTTAGCCTCCTCGGCCGACACCTTCGTCGTCCTGGGGCCGGTCGTTTGGTAGTCCGTTTCGACGGTGAAAAGCGTCTTGCATGAAAGATTGAGAGGGGATCGAGTTTCACGGGGGTGCTCGTATGGGTTTTCCCGGGCAGGTTCCGGGCTGACGACAAGGTACGGTCAGTTCTCGGTTCTGGAACGACGGGGCCACCGCATCCTGGCGCGGCGTATTTGCACGCCGCAGGCCGGATAATTTTTAAGTGTTTGCCGTCGAGATAAAGGACGAGGGAGAGAGGATGACTTTTGCCACCCTCTCTCCGTTCACGGTGCTCTAAAATTGCCGGCGCTGCGCCCGCGGAACCGCGTGTGTTTGCACGGTTTAGAGGCTAATGCCGAGCCGGCATCCCGAGAGTTTACATTCCGCGCAAATACCACTTCTGACGCCCGTCACTTTCGCTCGTCGATCGCTAATTTAATCCCGCTTTTGATAGAGTGGCTGCCACAACCAATTAATAAAAACGTCCCCTCTCCCCCTTCCTCTTGCCTCGGAATTCGCCATCAACCGGGTGGTTTTGTTCCTTTATATTGTCGTCGATTCGCGTGCCCGAAGCGACGGCTCTTCGGTGGTGTTTAAAATCGAAATCATTTTTATAACAAAACGTATTTTGTTCCGTTGTCGGCGCAACTTTCGGCACGATTCGTATTAAAATTTTCGGGGAACAGAAATTTCGGACGGTCTTCCGAAGGCGCAATTGGTATTCGTCGGGGAGGATCGGAGCAATTGTTTAAAAAATAGACCCGAGGTTCGGGAACGAAGTTCCCGGTCGGGCCGTCGCGTCGGTGGTTTTCGCTCGAGGCGGGATTTGGCTGCATCTGCCGAAACACGTGCTACGGATAAAGCCGGGCTTTGGAACCGTTCCGTGCCGCCAATCCGTTAGTTCGCCGAAAGATAGAGTATATACCTATCGACCAGTTAGCAGAATCCCTTCGAGCACGCGTCAGTCTATTCCGTTCCTCTCGCCTTAGGGCCTCCAGTTTATGGAAAACCCGGGGTCGAGGATCTCTGGAAGGTAAACGTTGTGCCCTGTTCTGGAATGCTTGATGCCCGCTACGCCTCTAATTCCTGCCCGTGTATTCCGCATTCGTTTAATTGTTCCCCTCCAATTACGCCCCGGAACCTCGAAAATTAATTGAAATGTCCTATAACGTGATATTCTACGGTAAAGTGCAAAATAGTAAAAATGTAAAAATCTATCGATTAATGCAGAATCAAATTCTTGAAGCTGGTGAAAAGAATTTTTATTGCGAACTGGAAAGAGAAAAATAATATTTAGAGAATTTATTGAATTCTGTTTCTACCAGTCGAGTGCTTGAGATAGCCTTCGAGATAGCTCTGTTACCCGTAATTTATCCTCGTGGCGAAAATTCGTCGAATCGACGCGCGTCGAGGTCACCGTTCACGGAGCGTCGAAGACGCAAATCGACTTCGAATCGGCACCGGCAACGCGTTACCCACTAAATCCGGCAATCCGTGGTTGAAACACGAGGCGAGAAGCTATCCGACTGTTTAAAAACGCGGATTCTCTCGCGTCGTAACGCGGAGCAGTAGGCGAAGTAATCCCCGAGTGTTCCGTCGGGCGCCGGTAAATCTCGACGCTTTTATGTGTTTTCAAGATGACATTTACTGTGAATCAGTTTCCACGGCCGCGTTATTGTTATCGTACGAGATTCCACCGGTGTTACGCACCGGTCCGGATGTCGTTCGATCGCGCAAACATCGCGGAATCAACGGGCCACCGAGGAACGGACGTCCGCGAGATATTCTTACCTTTCCGTTGCCGCCCACGCGACTCCCGTCAATGCGGAATAATGTTTCGCAGATCGCGACTAGAAATAAATCGGAATCGATCTGGTCGCGAGAAAGTAGCCGAAACGGAATCTCTCATGGTTGGCGCGAAGTGTATGTTTCAACGATTCGACGGTGTAGGCGAATTTATAGGGTGTCCCGTGCGAATCGATCGATCCGCTATAGCGAAGGATTCGTTGAAAATCAATTCCGCCCTTTTCTGCTCCCTAGGAACCTTTCTGGAATTCCCGACTGGTCCAAAGTTCCTCGAAAAATTCTTTTTCCGATTGTAGACGGACCTACGGACTTACTATAAACAATACAGCGCACTTTGTTAATGAAAACGTAGGTAAAAAGTTGACAAATTCTTCACCCTCTCCATAGAGAGCTGAAAAAAATATTTTAAAAGTTCCTTTACTAAGAGTAAGGTCAAACCTGAGCAACATAAAAATTGCATAAATTGTTAGCAGATGTGAGTCGATTGGTAAAATCCTGGACTGAACGTGGACACAAGTATCATTTCATTGAAGTCTTGCATGAAAATTCTGTCGTTATGCAAAAATTTATTTTCACGCGAATGCGCTATATTTTTATATGAAATATGTTCCATAAAAATGTTTCGCGATCCCGGAATTAAAATTTCCATTTTGCATAAAGATCTGCAATCCAAACATAACAAAGATACAGCCGTACTTAAAGGTACCGTATTTCGAAAAACTGCGGACTTTCATAAAAAAAAAGAAGAAAATAGTACGTTTCACGTCGGCCGAACAGCTATTCCGCCATCCAGTAATTAAATATCGCGAAATCGGGTTTACGATCGGCTTTTTAAAGCGCCACCGGAAACATAAAATTTCCGCATCCTCTTCTCGTATTATTGTTATCGCGATTTCGAGCCGGTCCACGGGTTTTTGTGTCCCTCGGCCCGGTGAAATTTTTCATCGGGAAATTTCGTTCGGTTTATTAAGCCGATCCCCGTATGCGTCGCCCATTCCACCGGAACGAGCGGAATTTTTCGACGGCCGCGATCGATTTGGCCGCGGCTAATTAAAAAGTCGCATCGGCAGCGTTTCTATCGCGCCCGTGCTACCTGCACCAATATATTTTTGTAAGTAGCCGCGCGCGTTGCTGAAACAGGGGGAAAAAACGGAGAGAGAGAAAAATCGAACGAAATATTTTTTTTCCAAGCACTCCTCTACGCAAGACCAATAAACACGCTGGAACCGTTTACGCCGGATAATAGTTTTACAAGTGTAACGATGAAACGTTCAAAGCCGCGAGAAGGTTGCGAATTTGTTGCGATTCGGCCATGCTGATCTTTCGTCGCTGGCTTTTAACCGTACAATTCTTCCGGTAATTAGTTTACTTCGAAAATTCGCGACATATTAGCAACTCGGCGACTTTTGAATAATTATTTATTCAATTTGGAGCTCGAGGAACCTTGTAAAATTGTTTTATACACGTCTCGTTGTCATGCAGAATAATAATTAATATAAAGATTGCTAATCCACGCCCTTACAAAAATAACGAGTTTTGGGATTAGAAATAACAAAAGAGGTTTCGTCTGATTCATTACGTTTATTTCGTAAGTTATCGCCATCGCACGACTCATCCTACGATAATAGGTAGTATCATTAATTATTCGGTAATACCAATACGTTTTTTGTATACATATATATATACATATAGGTCTGTCTATTTATACATATATACCTTCGTCTAAACAATATCTATAGCTATTTATGTATATGTATGTATATATGTATATATATATATATATATATATATATATATATATATATATATGTATTTATACTCTTCTTTTATAATATACACGCAGAGATCTATCTACGATACGACTTTGTTTCGATCGTTCCTATTATTCACATGATCCGTATATCAAATAAATATGTATTATCGCAGCTCTCGTCGAACGTCGCGAGGAATGACGCCACGAATAAATGCACAAGGACGAGACTCGCGATCCTCGGGAACACGATCACTATCTTTTTACACCGAACGCTCCGCCACACATCCTCATTCCATCCCGTAAAACTGTCTAGGAGGGAACATTTATAGTTCCGAACTGTACCGTGTTCCTCGCAGAAACGTGCTATCATTTTCGCGATGAATTTTCTGAATCATCGATCCGAGAGGATCGCCAAAATTTTCGATCGTTAACCTGTTAACTGAGACATTTACGACTTCGTCATTCCTTCCACGCTCTCCACGATTCTTCTACTCATTTATTTAACTAAATATTGCATTGCGTTGTATTATAGTAATTGTATCGTTACAGCATACTCGTGTTCGCCTCGGAGGAACGTTAAAGATCCTTCTTTACTCATTTCGGTTTTCGTCAAGCATAATTCAGTCAAGGAAACGGCGATTGATACAGTTCTACATGGTTCAACGCACCGCGAAAAATTATTATTAAACAATCGAGAAAGGTTGCGAGAATTTCGATCGCGTAAAAAAAAATAAAGTCGCTGATTGGCCGTGATTGCAAAGGCCAATTTTATGGAAAAATTCAACGATACGGAAAACAACAAAAACAAATGGGGGGGGGATGGTAATGCTAGGATTCGACAACGTTACTTTTCCGTTCGACGAATTAATTACAGTTTTGCGCGACAAGCTGTGTCGAACGCCGCGAGAACGTCTTCTACAGGAAACAGAATTCCGAATTATGGATAGGTCAGGGAAGAGCTGCATCTGTTTACTCAGGTGACGAACATCGTCATCGATATTCACGGCTGTTTTCCCGGCTCATCTCGCTCGGATTCATCAGCGAATCACCGTCGCCGAGATAACAGCGATTAGACTCCGTCGGGGAGTTTCTAACTGTCGTATCTAGTTCCACTCTTTGGCGAGCTCGTCCGTGGAGGGTATCCATTCCTGCTTCACGTAGACCAGGCTCGAGTCGTAGTGTTCGCCGTGGTGTTCTTCAAGGCCCCGATGGTGAGGCCTTGAATTTCGGTATTCTCAGTATTTGTGCAACGTGATCGGTAAATTGCCACTGGTGTTGACGGTGTTGCAGTCTTGGTAGTATCTGTGGTACAGGGGCGGGGACGGGGCTGCGCTCGACGAGAGCGGAGTGGGCGGGCTGGATCTGAAAAATCATAGTGATCGCACCGTTAATTACCCTGAAGATACGCTCTTTGAAATCACCCGTCGAAAATGAAACACGTCCCGTACGACAAATTCGAAAATAAAGAGCAGCAAGTGCTTTTACGCGGATTTTTATTTGTGAAACTCTTCGCTTTGTAAAGTCACGAGAGTATATCGAAAATTAACAAACTGGTATTTTTAGTAGGACAAATTTTTTTGCTCCGTGAAATATACTTTTTTTCTGTTGACAGATAATTAATATTACTGTTTCTGGTGTGCGCAGAAAAATATACGCTGAACGGTCCCAGAGCACGGATCCTTCACGAGTTACAATTTCATATATTTTCTGACAAGAACGAGTAGATTCAATTTAAAACAGTAAAGAGATTGAAAGAGCTCAAAAATGTAATGAATCCTTAATCAGGAAAACAAATTTAGCCTTCTGTAGCCTGCACAATTTAGGGTTAAAAATGTTATTTCGCATAAAGGTCCGCAGTCTAGCGATAGCTTTTAACAATAACCACGCGATCGCGGAGTACAGTCACGGGATGAAGCATGACGAGGAACGTAAAAATTGCCAAGAGACTTTTATAACGTGCGAAACGACCTGGGTGACGCAATGGAAGGTAACGTCGCGGATCGGAGGAACGGTGAAGGCTGAAGAATTTTTGTTGCTAACCTATAAAGCTGACAGCTCGGCGATTGGGTGTCCTGATAAATGGCGGCGGTGTCGGGGCTGGCCGCCTCCTGGTACCATTGCGAGTGAGCGGCGGTGTTGTTGTGATTTCTCGAGTTGTATTCCGCGTGATCCATTATGTAACCGGCCGTGGGCGTGCAGTAAGGCGCGTACATGGTTCCGGGCGGTGATCCGTTGCTCCTGGACACGGTGCTGCCGTGTCCGTAGCCGGTGGTGGCCATCATCGCAGCGACGGCAGCGGTGGTGGTGGTCGTGGTGGTGCAAACGGCGGCTAGATGATCCCTGGAGACGACCCCGGTACCCATCGACTCTCTGCTCGTCATGATCGAGTGTGAGTGAGGGTGCGGATGCTGGAGTCCGTGAGGATGATGCGTGTGGTGCTGGTTGTCCCTGGTCATCAGGCCGGCGTTGTTCTCCCGCGTGGTCATCAGAGCGTCGACGCTGAAGCTGGTGGGATCCAGGCCCATCGAGACGTCCTGTATGGCGTCCTGGTGGCTCTGATGGACCTGGTGAACCTGATGACCGAGAGCACTCTGTATCACGCTCTGTCCCGGTATCGCGACGCCCGTTGTCGTCGTGGACGCGCTGGTTTTCGCGTCCTGTATCGGACTGTGAAGACCGTACTTGGCTTGCACGGCCATGCAGTGACTTCCGGTGTCGTTTACCGGCTCCCTCTTCGGCTTGCACAGCGTCGTCTCCAGGGCTCCGAGTTTCTTCGCCGCGGAGTCCGACGGCGGGGGAATCACTATACCGTTAGTCTTGGCCTCCTCCTGGCTTCGCTTCTCCGGCACCAATCCCTGCCTCTTCAGGGCCTCCTCTTTCTCCTTCAAGGCGTCCTTCTTCTTGAAACGTCTACGGCGCCGCAGATAAGAACCGTTATCGAACATGTTGTAGCTGTCCGGGTCCAGGGACCAGTAGCTTCCTTTTCCTGGCTTCTTGTCGTCCCGGGGCACTTTCACGAAGCACTCGTTCAGACTGAGATTGTGCCGGATAGAGTTCTGCCAGCCCTGTTTGTTCTCGCGATAGTACGGGAACCGTTCCATGATGAACTGGTAGATACCGTTCAGCGTGATCTTCTTGTCGGGAGCGTTCTGTATCGCCATCGCGATCAATGCTATGTAAGAATACGGCGGCTTCACCATGTCCTTGCCCGGGTGATGGATGTGCTGCTGGGTGATACCCGACACCGGATAACCAGCCGCTGTCGCGTACCCGCCGTATCGGTACTGCTCGTAGTACCCGGGGGTTGCACCGACGCCCGGGTACGACGGGGTGCCCATTCCCACGGGAACGGCCGTCGCGTGACGATAATAAGCATTTTGTTCGCCGAACAACGTGTGCATCTTCTCTAGGCGCTCGGACACCGACTGAAACGAACCTGTTAGGGTCTTTGCACCGAGACACTACCGATAGAACTTCAACAGCCCGCGACAACTGACATCGTAGAGCGTCTCGGACTGAAGTTTCCCGCCAACGGGTTCTTTTGTTTCAACGATCACACTCCACTGTACCCGATCGCACTTTTCACAGTTCAACGGGGGGACTTGACAGGAGGCTAGAAATTTTGCACCGTTCAGAGGCCGTCGGTCACTCACTCGCAGGGTATATATATCCGGTCAGAGTTGATCGATCGACGATCGGTAATAGGATCGATTCCGCGGCGTCGTCAGAGACGGCCTCCGTCGTCGTCTTCGTTGTCGTCGTCGTTCGTTCGCTCGGTGTTTTGTTGACGCTCGTTGATGACTCTCTGTGTCCTAGCCGTTGGAAGTTAGTCCCGATGGAGAAGACAGGAGGCGGCGTGGCGCGAGTCGAGGCTGCGATCCGGTGGTCGATGCCAGGCTAACCCGTAAACCCGCGTGCACGCGTATTATGATACACAACAGGCCGGAGTTTACTCAACCCCGAGTAAAAACACACTGGGGCCTCGGCCTCGCGAGCGACCGAAGTGTCCCGAGTCGGCCGAGCACGGCTGCGCGGCTCGTGGCGTGGCGCCTCTCTTCGAAAAATCACGAGTGCGACTCGGGACCTGCCGACCGCCGCCCGCTGCGGCCAATCCGAGCACAGCTAGCGGGGATCATGTGACTCCACCTACGTCCGTCGGCCAATCGCGAAGCGGGACGAGGTCGGGCGAGCGTGGACGCCTCTGTGGCCCGCGTTGCCAACGATCGTGCGACGAGCCTAACCTAGTCACGCCCTCGGCGGCCACCACAGGGCCGACGCAACAAAAGCGAGACAACGAGCGTCGCCCCGCGTGGTGTGAGAGCTCGCGAAATTTTTACAACCGCGTGTCGACGCCGACGCTACCGTCGGACACCTTTTCTACCGAACATTTCCGAATCACCGGAGGATTTTTCCCCCGGCCAACGACACCGGTTCCCGCGGGACCCCGACGAACCTAGAAAACCCGGACCCACGATCCACCGGACCTCGAGGATCGAGCAATCTCGGAAGTGACCTGACCACGTGGTGTTCCGTTACAGCGAATCGATTCGCGGTTTCCGCCGGTTCTCACCGTCCAGTGCTCGCTTTCCGGGGTCGATTGACGGGTCTCGTTCTCACGGAGTGCTCAAGGACTGTTGCGAAGGGCCCAGCTTGTGGTAAATTATTGTTTCATGCACGCCTCGTCGTCGCCATTGGGTCGACACTTGTTCTCGGTCGCGGTCGCACGGAGGGAGAGTTCTGCTGCAGAGTCGTCACCACCCTCGACGATTCTTTCAAGTTTGGTATCGTTTCGTTTGAAATTGCAATCTCGGTTTAACGGTGGTATTCATTTTCGCGTAAATTGATCGATACGAGAGAAAATCGAAATCAGACTTACCACAGACAGATTTACCCCTTGCGTAGGCAACCGTCTACTCAGGTACCTGTTTACTATATTTTCTTGGGCAATTTTTTATAATCATCGATCGCAGTATTTTTGTAATTTTTCTAAAAGTATCTTACGTACGAAGGCTTTTAAATTAAACTTTTGTTCGTACAAGGATTCAGCAGCTCGGTTAGGAAAAAGTTTTTTACAGAAATACTAATCGAAATTGGCAAGTGCTCGTCATTTGAGGTGGAATGATTTTTCAAAACTTGGTGGTGGGATAATTCTGCATTTTAACCCGAGAGAAATATTTTATATTCTCTGTTAAAATGCTGCCATTTTTTTTTTTCTTATTAAAGAAATTTTTAGTGCTAGAGGTCTTTGTTGCTTAAAGTTGCGGTACATAGCATAACGTTCAAAGCCTCCACAGTTTCTTTTTGTTAATTGTTTTAATATTTCGTAAAGAGGAATCGTTGTATTCAATAATAAACAAAGGGTGGTAGCGAACGTGTTATTAAATATTACTAATAGACTGCGGATTCTCGTTCATGGTATCTGTGAATTGGTAAAATTCAAGGAACCGCGTCCACACAAACAATTAACCAATATTATTCCAGCAAGAAACTTTCCGAGCCCCGAAAGAAACTTTCGATTCTGTTCTTGTAAAACGATTTATGGAAATTCGCGTTTGCATAAAGACCGGCAATCTAATTATCAATTCTTCGTCCGCGAATACACTGAAACTCGCATTCGGTAAATACAATTGCACCGTCACGGTCATAGTCGACTGTCGGTCGCTTCGGAACAGTAATGGTCCGCACAATGGCGCACGCAATTAAGGGGCAGAAATTATTCGCCGGTAGGGGGCTGAGAAAACGCGGCAATACTTTTCGCCGGAGGAATACGGATAGGTGTGTAATCCGTGGACGAAGAAACTCGAGAAACCCCGACGGAAAAGGGGCTCGAGTGGTAGAGTTATATAGATAAGGGGGAGACATCACGTTCTTATAGACGAGGGATTCAATTTGGCGTCTGTTTTTCCAAGGGTTCGACTCCAGCCTTGCGAAAACACTCGAGAGGACACCTCGGCTTCCATCTTGCCGTTTCTCGGCACCTCACGAATCATCCGGACTTCTATCCAGGTTCTCAAAATATCTTCGATCGACGGTATGTTCCACTTTTTTCCGTTTCCAATTCCGCGATGCCTCCACCACGACGCTCGCGAAAAATTCACATTATTCGCCATTAGCCTTTACGTAGTTTAATTCTTCCTTCGATAGTCGTGCCTTTTAGATCTCTTAATATTTTCCAATTATTTCTTTTTGGGCCGCTTTTAAATCGCGGTCTTAAATTTTAAATCCGTTCCTTCAGATTTTAACGGATGTCGCCATATTTCCCTAAGTTGACAAAAATTCTAGAACGTTCAATTAATGGGGGATTAGTTTTGCCGTTCTCCGATACAAATTGCAAAATTGTACTTCAGACTCGTAGGTCTTCGTAAAACTTTGATGTTTTAAGGTATTGTAAAACTAGGAAATACTAGCCCAATTCAATGAATATTTTGCGGCAGACTCCGGGAGCTTCTAACCCGTGAAAGAAGTCGGTGAAACTTTCAATTTACCGATGCCCGACGAAGTTAATGGTCGCGCGATAGTCGTTCATTTTCCGGTTGGCGGGAGGAACAGGAAAACCGATGACGCGACTACGCGACGTCTAATTTTCATTTAAATGAAACGACGTCGCTGTAGATGTTTCTCTATTCCGGTCCCTTCGTACCTGCCGCCGCGGGCTACGCGAAACGCTTTCGAACTTCCGGCCAAAGTTTAATTGTCTTCTGCTCGCGTTCTATCCAAATTCGTCGTTGGCTGGGACCGGCTCGGCGTTTCTCCAGCGGCTAATCCATTTGATAAGACCGTCTCGTGTTCGCGATTTTTTCCACGATCTTTCCGATTCATTTTGCGTAGTACAAGTTCCGCGCATTTTATACCACCTCTCTTTATTCAATTTCGTATAACATTGATAAAAATGAAATAATTAATTCGGCGGAATATCACGCTTTATTCTATAAACAGATTTTCGACCGCAAGCCTCTTTCGCTTGCTAAAATTAATTAATAAATTTACGCGGAATATTTTCATCGTGTTACCGCGTGATTCGACTTCGCCGGACAAAATGGGAGACACTCGCGAAATGACTCATCACCGCTGGTTGTTTAATAAAATCTGATAAGTCGCTTGTTTCCGCGACACTTACACAGACCGGATACACGAAGGCCGTGTTCGATTTAATAAGATCGAGCGGCATGACGAAGTTTCCACTTAATCGGGATTAGGGCCGATTCGGGGGCGCGTGTTAATATTATATACGTACAGGCGATTTGCATATTTATTGAACGGACCAATCTGTAGTGGGAACGGTCTCGAAATCAAAGGATTCGAGAACAGCGACAAAAGCAACGAATAATGTAGTTAGACTGCAGATGTTCGTGCAAAATCGAATTTTTGTACGTCAATTGCAAAATACGGGAATTAACATTTGGTTCTTCTAATTTTAATACATCGAGAATAATATACTGACACTTAAATTCCTTTAATCTTCTAATTTTTGTCATCAAATGCATAAAATCGTTGCGGTCGACCAAGATGGCGCTAAACCAATTCTTAATCAAATCTGGTAGAGACTTAATAAAGTCTGGCGGAGCAGTATTTTAATTGTTTCTCGCCCTGCGACATGTCGGATCGCTGACAGGCGGTTCCACCGCGGTTCGTTTAAGAAATTTTCAAGCCGTTTCCAAATAAACGGCCGCCTTGACCTATCCCATGGGACGAGACGCGGTCCGCTCTTTTATGCCGGACAGAAACAATAAACGGGGAATTTCGAGGCCTCCGCGGGGTACGCGTTGCGTCAATCGACCCGCAGAAGAAAGTCGATTTTCTTTCTGACGCATGCTGTCCGCGAATCGCAAGAAAAAGCGAGCGTTACGTGGTGCTTGGCTTCTGCAAACAATCGTTGCGTTAAGTGCCGTTCAAAGGCTACTGCGCCAAGGCCGGGAATTGAAATCTCCCGCTCGCGAACGAGAACGGTTTCGCTGCATATTTACGTCAGCGAAGTCATATGCAATTTTCTGCACTTTATCTCCGTAAAAATCTCGCAAAAATTGCGCGTGAACGCGCTAAATGAATCGAAATGTATAATTAAGAGGAAATTTTGAGCAACATTCGTCAAATCGGAGGGCTCCGAGAATCAAAATGGTGGTCGAATTCCGCAGAAATCGCGAAGCGATCGAGCAGGACCGTAGCAGGAGATCCACGAGGACGCGGATATTTTTACCGTGCGAAGAAGCTCCGCGTGAAAGAAACGTCGAGCGGCCGTATCACCCGATTGGATTAACCCGTGGAAGTCTCTTCGGATTCCGTATGCTTCTCGTCTGCTCGTCCCGGCCCCGGTGTTTACACAACGATGAAATTTAATTCTCGGGACCACCGAACCGAAGAAACTCGTGTAAACCAATACGCGCGGCCCGCCGAGTAGCTCGCCAGTCGGAATGACGGTTCCCGCCGCAAAAACTCCGGGAGAAAAACCGGGTGAAAATCGTTCGACGGTGCCATCATGTTAGATCCGAATCCTCGGACCGCGGGACGCGTGTCCGATTCGCCTGACAGCTTGACTGACGGAACGGAAGGCGACTAATCGAATCTTAATTAACCTAACGAGACTGGTGGCTTCCTTTTACGCTAACCTCTTGCTTCCTAACCTGGATCTTCGAACTAATACGCTTCAATCAACTGTTCCTCCGTGAAATTGCCCTACATAAATCGACAACAATGCACTTTTTAACTCTTACGTCGATAATCAAAATTTTCTGTAAATTGAATGTAAATTGATTTCCGATCATCGAAGGACGTAGAAATCTAGAATAATTAAGCTGCTTGTCAACAAAAATATTAGATATTCATCCAAGTCTTGATAAGTCTTCGCATCTTTCCAAAACGTATTATCTGCAGCCTCCTCTCGGTCACCAAAATGGCGGACTGCGATCCTCTTCGTCCAACCGAACGAATGGACATCGAAGGAAAAGTTGAAACTCTAAACTACTAGACTGACCACATGAGAAAATTCTAAGATTCGAAAACAACATTTACCCACACCCCCCTGGCCACGAAAATGGCGTCAGCGTATCCGTGTTCGGCGTGGTCGGCCGTTTAAAAAAAGATGACTAACCGTCCGACTTTATACGAGGGCCTGAAACCGAGTCAATCGAAGGTGATTTCGATTACGGGCACTGTAACCAAGTTTATTTTCAGTTCCCGGTGGTTTTCGGTGCTTGCCGAATTGTTGACGCGTCCGCGTCACTCGGCCACGGTGCAAAAAAGCCCGGCCCCCGACGGGAAAGTGGTAATGCTAACCAGATTAGCTTTTTCTCTTAGCGGATTTGAGAAACAGCAGACCGGCTGCATCGGCGTGTTTGTTATCTTTATGCGGGATCGCATCGGCCGCGGCGAGCGCGTCATAGTCTTGCATGAAAACGCGTGGAAACGGCGGCGCTATACGTAAACGCGGACGAATTACAGGCTCGCGGGAGATACGATGCAGAATTGCCCGGTTGCTGTGAAGACAAACAGCGAGGAAACTTTTGGCAGAACACTCGTCTCGGAGCGCCGTTTCGCGCGGAAACCGCGGGAACCTTCCGCTAGGCTCCTTGGTCACCAAAATGGCCGACGCGAGTCTCTCTCTCTCTCGCCTCGTTCGCAGAGCTCTCTGCAAACTTCGATACGTTTCCTTTTACCGGTGCGTTGGACAACTCCTCTTTCTCCTTTGCAACTTGTTAAAACTCTTGTCGCAACCCTGTTTGCATCAACCAAATTTCGTTAATGTTTGCGGGACCTAAAGGGATTAAAAGTCGCTGTGCACATTTCTTCGATTATATCAGACCAGATTCAATTTTATATGATTTACAAGATTTACCAGACGATCCCTGATCACGGATCTTAATTTTCATAAGTCGAGATCACTCTTGCTTAGGATTACTTCGACTCGGGATTACAAACGCTTCGTTTAAATTCTAATCTTCCAGTAGCCACTTGAAATTATTATCAACGTTGATCTCCAAGAAGTTTATAAAATCTGTAAAAGCAAAATTCGAAAGGACCCGAGTACAGGACGTTTCGCTCGTACTCACCCCGTCGCATTAACGTTTTAGCTAATTGAACTACTTCGACCGCTCTCGTTCCCACTATTTGTTTTCCCGGATTGTAAGAATAGATTGGTTTACGCAACGCTCGGGAATCCTTTCATATCTCTTACTTTACACAAGCGATTACGCTCGGTTAAACACAGGCTCGTCCTTCGGTCCCATTTGATAAATATCAGTAAATTATTTACACAGAATTCGTGTCCAAATGTAGAAAGCTAGACGCTCGCCGGCTGACAGGAGCAAAGAGGAAACGACCGACCCGGTCCCGGGACAGTCTGGCAGTGGATTTATTTTCTTAAGGCAGACAATGAGGAAGGAAATGCGGCTGATACGTTTTCAAGAAAAATAAACGTCTCGCGGTCGTCTTTGCCCGAGGTGGAGGGGACAAAGTTGGACTTCACGTTTGTTTTCGTCCCGGGCTTATTGGTTGCGTTATAGCGTTGCTTAACTCTAATCTAAATCTTTCCCGAGCATCGAATTCGTTCCCAACGAGCTTCAAATTTAATTCGAGCGCTTTACATGCAACGTTATCTATCCTACAAGCCGATAAAAATAGAATCTGAGATTGCAACTAAATAATTATTCTCTTATTCCAACATTCGCGTTCCCTTGTTCAGTTCAGATAATTTGCACTAGGATGTTACTAATTCAATCTTTTTATATACTCATAATTTCCACAGTAACAAAAATTATTAACAAGAAGTTGTACCGTACCAGTCGAGTCGTTAACCAAATTCTGTAAAACACGTTTCTATCTTATTCTAAAATTCTAAAGTCAACTGCATTCGAAAATTGTTATAATAGGGACACTTAAAGGGCCCGAAAAAGGTTGACATTGGCGATCGGATGATCACCGGCGCGAAGACACTAGCGCGCACGAGTTTCAACGAGGAAATAATGAACCGGAGTCCTCCTCGTCCCGCATAAACGGTCGCATAATGCACGGGGCTAAATCCTGGACGCAATACGCGGAGAACCGTGGCGGTATGGCAATACATAACATACACACGTACATACATACATACACACACGGCCAAGAGAGGATGTACTCTGTGTGTACGAGCAGGCGAAACTGCGCAACCCTATCTGCCGGAGCCAACCGCAGAATATCACTGCACATCCAGATAATCCCGGTGGCCTATTGATATGCTGATGGTGAGACGTGTCGCGTGAAATTGCCACCCGGTACGCATTGTTCGGCTGAATTCCGGCTGGGCCCTTTTCAACTTCTCACCCTCGTCCCGGACAGATTCAATCCTATCGGCGCCAGACAGGTTTCTCGTTTTAGCGAGGAAAACCGTCGATTCCGCGGCCCGCGGTTATTGATCAGACGCTTCCGATGGAGCTGATGGGGGTGAGTCCACGAAATCGTACCACGCGCTGCATCTTATTTTTATTGTTCTCGGTCGATTGTCATCGGGCAATCTTTAACCCTTCTGGATCATAATTTCAGGGACTTGTTTCCATTTATTTTTGCTCCGTGAAATGGGACCTTTACCTACTACTTTAATTTAATTAATCAACCCTCGTTCTGTCACTTATATATACATTTATAATTCTACCCCATGCACATTTCTATCTGTTTTACTTCTCTTCTCTTTGGCTTCGCTGTGTTTGTATTTTGTTGCACCCTTGTTCTCCATTTCTTTCGTCTTCTCTATTAGTCTAACAACTTTAAAACAAATGGTGTACGTCTATATTTGTCTGTTTCCTTTAACACGCCCATCTTATAGTCAAATAAGTAATATAATATATTGCTTTATTCAGCCTTACGGCCAAGAATCGAACTCGGTTTACAATAACCTATACTTACAAATAACTATCTTAACCACTCACTCTCTCTCTCTCTCTCTCTCTCTCTCTCTCTCTCTCTCTCTCTCTCCCGCTCCCCCTCCCTCTCTGACTCCCCCTCCCTACTCTGACTACACTATTTATATTCAGCCTTTTCCTATTCTCCTCCTGATTATTGCACCTTTTCTCTATTATCTTTGGTTTACGCTTCACTATGCTTTTAAATTTCTGCTCTTTTATCTCTTTTTTTCCTCAACTTTTGCAGCCACGCTTCGACATTTGCATCTCTCCTCCCACTCACTATGTCTTCCATCCTGATCTTCCCCTATAGTCAAATAAGTAATGTCTTCGCGTAGGACGGTTTGAAAAAGGCAAGCACCGTTGCGGCGATTTTTGCACCGTAACGAATAACGCGGTTCATAGAGTTCTAGAATCATGTAGCTCGCCTAAGCTTACTCACCCCGTTACGCAGAGCGTTTTCAGTGCCATCGGCGTTACCGGGTGTCCGTGGGCAGTCCATCCCCATCGTCGAGCCGGAGATGAAATCGCACGGGCAACCGAAAATTCTCGGTTCGCCAGGCCGGAAACGGTGGCAGCTACTTTTCGTGTCTGGCGTTCTGGAAAAGTAGACGGTGTCTCGGGGTCACGAATAACTACGGGACCGCGGCAACGGAGAAGATAATAGCCATAGAGAGGAGTAAACGGCGAGAGCACCGGGGCTGCTACTCGTGGGCGGGTAACGCGGCTAATTCCGACTGTTTGGTTAGCAAGCATTTAAGGTTTGTCTTGGCTGTTGCTTCGTGTCTTTTAGACAGCCGATCTGTGTTCCGACCAAACGAAACGGAAGCTAAACGCTCCTGACGAGGTGACGAGCCGACAACTTCGTCGTCCGGCGTTCCGCTCCTTTCGCGGACCTGTCTGATTAACCAGATCGAGTCCGCGGGCTCCGTCGGGCTCCCGTCGGGCCTGCTCCTCGAGATCGGGAAAGCCTGCTTTTCTCTGTTACAGCGAATTCCTCGCGATCCTCTTGTGGCAGATCGTTGGAGCTCCGCATACCTCGACTCGACAGGCCGTGTAACTAGGAAATTATTGCGATTCACAGTTAAAACAAACTGCTGGTTGTTGTAATTGGCAAAGCCGGCCACGAGAAGGCGAATTTCCGACTAATTTTTCTCCAACGTTTCCTGAAGAAACTTCACGGGGCGTGAAATTTCACTTATCCTTCAAAAATTAATACATTGAAGTATCTTCTATCGAGAAAACTAATAACTAGACATCGGATGTTTATGCAATTTCCAATTTTTATAGAAACATTTTAAGAAAGTGGAATGAAATAAAATCCTATTTTTAATGGGGACAGCCTTTGTAGATCCAAAGCAAATAAAAAATCGTGTTAAATTGTCTCGAATTTTATATTATAGCATTTTTTGAACATTTCCAGAAGCCATAAATGCATAAAGATCCGCTGTCTACTAATAACACTCTGGGGAAAAGGAAGAAGTTCCGAGTAATTTTTATTTGCTAAAAGAAACTTCGCAAGGAATGCAATTACAATTATTGGAACGATAAAAATTCACATACGGAAAATATTGGAATTTTTTGTCCAAGCATTTATTATAGGGACAATCTCAATAAATTTAGTATTGTCATTTTTATAAGGCAATATTTACCACATACCGTTAATGCTTGGTAAGTTCAGTGTTAAGAACGAGGCTTATATTCTCGAATTGCAGTGCTGAAGCTCAACGAGAGGATTCCACAATTTTTATTCGAGCAAATAAATTACTATATCTCCCGAAATTATTTGGTAATGGCTGATCCACGTAAGAATTACAGCGGAAACAGCGACGCGACGGATGAATTAATGTACAGAGAGAGAGAGAGAGAGAGAGAGAGAGAGAGAGAGAAGGGCTGGTGCGGTGCCTCGCCTGTTAAGAAAAGCGTTATCAGGGAACGTAGCGCGTACAGAACCGGCAGGCATTTACGGGTGCTATGGTATAGTATAGTGCGCCAGCCCAGGAAAAGCCGAAGGGAGGAACGTGCGCTTATGCCGGCGGTGTTTGTTCAGCCGCAACTTCTCTAAATCTTTTGTGCAGCGAGCGGCGGCGGAGGGTTGCGGTTGTCTCGTGTACACGCGGTTACATATGTGTCCGAGTAGTACCTATGTGTCTACTTAGCGCTCAGGTACCGCGTGCTTTCCTCTCGGATGGAAACGGATAGCTCTTTTACCCCCGGCGCCGCTCGAAAATCAGCGAATTTCCAAAGTCCAAAAACTTCCGGGAATACAAATCCCTCGGTAACCACCAGCGAAGCGTACAGTGAGTTCAGTTCAGCATCGAACAAATTTTTAAGGGTTGCTTTTCCACGGTTTTTTCGAAAAATACATTCTTTTCTGCATTTTCTGGAAGTACAAGTGACGTGGATTACCCTGTGCAATAGAATTTGTTCGAATGCGCACAGTTAACGTGGTCGTAGGCGTTTGAAGAAACAATACTCGCTAAAAAAATATATAGCTCGTGTAATTTTGATTATTTTCACTCAGAAAAAAACTACGCGTGTACTTCAAATACCGACGAACGTGTGTGTAAAATTCCAATGCGGAAGGTTCAATAGTTTTTCTAGAAAAAATTCTGTGGAAAATAGATAATATTCTGGTACTGTTCCCTGCTGAGAACTTCGCTTAAGGTATTTTTAAAATTTTAAGGTATTATACGGTGTAGTGTATAATATTGTCTGTAATTTAATATAGACTAATAAGCATAATACGATATAGTTAATAACCCAGCTTGATCATACAAATAATGTATCTGACTCCAATCTTCCTGAATTAATGTATGAATATAAACTTGCATAATTATGGACAGCCTTCTCGTACCTTTATCCGGTGAATTATCTTCCGCTCATTAATAAGCTGCCTGCGTTCGTGCGAATTTACAACTTATCGGTGAAAAAATGAACGAATATCTCAATTTGAATATCTCAGGAGATATTTCCTGAAAAAATATTGCTTCTTTAAAAATTGTCGTTACAAATACAACAAAAATGGGTGAGATATTCTCATAGAATGTTCGATTATTTCTGAGGAGCGTATAAGTGTTAAGACAATGTCTACCAAGCATTGTTCGACTGTCTCGGATGTATTTCCACTCGGCAAGAGTGTCGCGAGTTACTCGCCGGTGTATTTGCACCTTACGTTTACTCCCCCGAGGGCGCGGCTAAAACAAATGCATTATCAACGAGCGGTTAATTTTCTTTTTAATTGTTCGCAGCGAGATAAGGCTGAATAATAGTTCCGGGGATCGAGAGAAGCCGCTGCCGCACCGGAGAGCGACAGCCGGCAGAGATAATGGCGTCGCGGTGAAAACGCGACGCATGGAAACGATGCCTGTTGTTATTTTACGGGGGTGGAATACCGGGCCAGCGGGGGAGATCTCTCGTTAAACCGATTTGCACATCGGATGCACTCTCGATTCCTCGAACAGCGGACAATTTCACAGGGCTGTATTTACGCTGCCGCCGCCGTTGCTGCCGTCCTACCCCACTCGTTTACGTATTTTCCTCTTTCCAGCAAATATATTGGCCTGATCTGCTTTCCGCTCGGCCAACCCCTTCATCCCTTTCGAGGCGAAAAACTGTGGACCCAAATTTATCAGATGCTCGAATAAGTTCCTGGCATTCGCTCAATAAATGTCCATCGCAATGATATAAAATGTACGCTGTGCCACACACTTCGCTGTTTCATGCAGTGTTGCAAAGCATGCGAATTTAAAATCGCCCAAAATTTACCAATCGAAGCTTCAAGAATCTAAAAATCGACAGAACAAGCAAACTTTGGTGCAATAAATGTGCTACAATTTAGAAATCAAAGAACAGCAAAATGTACGATGGAAAATTAAATAACCACAAGACCAAAATGACCAAATTTCTGAATCTGAGATTACCAAAATTGTAAAATTGCATTTACTAGAATTATTCGATCATTTCTTCGGACATTTACCATAAGAATGGCTGAACTTCTGAATAAATACACTCTTGTTATTTTTATAAGATACTACAAAATAGCAACTATTAGTGTTCCTTAGATCTAGTGTTAAATGGAGGAACAATTCGCAGCGTCTCGCTCTGCTTCCGAAGGACTGTGCACAGACACTATATATTCTTCAGAAGTCTCAGACATTGCGTATTCGCGCGTTGTCAGAATCCTGGGGGTGTTGCTGTCCTCGCGGGACCCATCAACCGGCATTGAAATAACGAAACATATTTCATTCACGAAACGTCGAAATTCAGGCGACCCGTGTGCGTTCTATCGCGGACGAAGAAAGCAGCGGTTCATTTGCTCGTCTAGTTGAGTGCACGCCGTGGCTTCCCTTTCGCGCTGACACGATGCAGCCTGCATTCGGACGTCACACGTCACCCTCTGAACGCCAGTCGTCGGCCATTAAATCGTTTTCTTCGTTGCTAGACAGCCGAGACTTCGCGCAGTTCCTGCACCGAGGGATCTCGTGGTCCACCAATGCGCTACTTTGTCGGTTTCGAAACGCATTCGCCGTATTCCAGACATTTCAGCTGGAACGAGTGAGCTTGGACAACTCCGAAACTATTTACAAAAGCATGCGATCGTATTCTATCTGCACAAGTAGGCTGCGGATTTAATGAAGTTCGAGTTCCCATTATTTTTTATTTATCATGACTGCCAAGGGCGGAAATGAATTTCTATTTATTCTGAAATTTGTATTTTTATCCGCAGTCTACCCATAAGAATGTTCCAAAATTTGTGACACCTTTTTTCTCCAAAGGCTAGAGAGTATTTTAGACAATTTTGATTAGAGCGTATTGCTATCGAGTAAATGCATCAATTTTTATTAGCCATTGATAAGTCAGAATATCATTTGTAGCACAGAAATTCATCAATGCTTTTTTTTTTTTGAAAGAGAAACACTATGCCGAATATTTTTACTCTGTCGATTGTAGATTTTTACTATCGTACGCAAAGAGGCGCGCTGGAAAGTCTGCTGCGAGAAAATGAAAAAGTTGGGGTTGGGCGAAGTTAAAGGAAACAACAAGCGTTAACGAAAGAACGGTAACAAAAACAGTGCAGGGGAGAATGCAAGAAGAAGTACAGAGGGAAACAAAGAGAAGATGCGGAGAAAGAGAATCAGCTACCGTCTTTATCAGAGTCGAGAAGATGAATATTATGCTTTACCGGAACAAGGATATTGAATTTAAGTGTTCCTGCTTGAGCTGAGAACGTATCGGCACCGAAGCGTGCAGTGAGAAATTGATTGGGACAATAATAACAAGCTATGAAATCTGTGCGGCGCGTTTTGTCATTTTCTGTGTAGACATGCGAGATCCGAGTGTTTGAGCTCCTTCGAAATTACGGGTCCGGGAAAAACGGTCGCGTTATTGACACGATCAATCAGCTCACACGTTTCACGGATTACACAACGCAGTTAAGGACGAGCCTAATCCCCGGAACATCGGACCGGAATCCCTCAGCTGTAAAATATCCCGTCCATTACCGCAACATTGCGGCGCGGTGCTAACCGCTCATATACATATCACGGGAGCCACGCCGCCGGCCCCGAAAAACACACCGAAGTCGTAAAGCCTAGAGCGTGCACGCGGACGCGAACGGAAAAGAATTCGGTGCCTAATTCGAGATGTTTATCCAAGCGGTGTTTCGGCCCTCTTAATTCATACGCGGGTGTTGTTGCAGCTTAGGCTCGCGCCAAATTTATTAAAATCGCTCGCGACGCGCCTGCACCGCCGCGCCGCGCATCGAACGCATCGCGTCTGCATTCTTGATCCGATCGGAACGACCATCGGTCAGAAATTTCTCCGAACCGTCCGCAACAACGCCACCATGCATGTGAAAGAGAAAATTTATCTCTTCACGGATAGCTACTTATTTAATAAAACAAAACTTTTGACAACACTTTCCTGATTAGTGATACTTTTATTATTGGTGACATTTTTCCGATTAAAATGAGTCCAGACACGGCACAATTTGGATCGCATTCGTCCGAGTAATTCAAGATACAGTGGAACCTCGATTATCCGAACCGCAGACCTCAGAATCCCCTATAGTAAACAGTTAAACCTAACCCATTGCATCTCATTACAGCTCATTGTACAAATCGGTAAAGATTTAGAAATATAGATAGCTGTTCTATTATCCGCGAAAACTGAACTTATTAGTTCGGATAATCGAGGTTCCACTGCATCGTGAATTACTCAGGTAATTGTTATGCGATTCGTGTCGTGTTTGGTGTCGTTTCAACCAGAAAACTGTCAGGCATGCGTTGGTACGGGTTTCATAAAAAGATAATTGAAATATAAAAATAATTTTCAATTAATGATGGCAAACGCTACCAGTATTTAGAAAATAAATCGTCTTCAGATGGTTTTGTAGTAATCCAAGGGCAATTTCTCTAAATCGCAATAAAATCGTAACAGAGGGAATGAAAGACGGAGGGACCACCTTGGTGGCGGATTCAGCGGAACGATCTATATCCTTTCAGGATCACGACAAAGCGTGGAAAACGCTGGACGGTTTCGAATCGGCTGGTATCGGCCAGCATTCCGGTGGTCCGCACGAAATCTTCGCGATTTCAGTGAAAAGGATCGAAATCCCTGGCATTATGCTCGGAACTCCGTGAGGAGACGTCGGGCCACGATTTCTCGGTCATTTCATCGTTCTTTCACCAAAAAGGAAATCTCGGCTCGATCCAATATCGAGACACCTGTGCCGGACAAGATGGTCTTTCTGGCCGCTCGATTCTTTCGAGATCGTTGGATCGATTCAATCGCGCTTGTTGGTAACAAAAAGAAAAAAAAAAATCGATCATAGGACCACAAAACTGCATTTGAAAAATGATTTACGCACCGTTCATTATATTTCAGTTAAATTTCTGGAACCAGACTAATTCCAAATAGTTGCTACCAATTAAGATATTTTCCAAAAAAAGATATTCTTTTTTCATTGGCTTTTTAAACTGATACTGGGTGACGCAAACATTTAATAAAATAAATCACGCGCTTACATTATTGTATTTATTTCGTCACTTCTTTGCCGATCGTGTGCAGATCGGTTTGAGTCAAAGAAAAATAAATTTTCGTGGTCGCTGCGCGTTCTAAAAATTAGTTCAACGTCCTAAGGGCAACCTCGAGGGCAACCTCGAGGGCTACCTGTGCCCCAGCGAATTTCTCCTCTGTTGGAAGGCGCCCAAAGAAATTCCACCGTCGGATTTGCTCGATTCGATGCGGTGAACGCGACACGAGCTTGATTCCCTTTGTGATCGGACGCAGACCTGTGACGTGGTTGTGTAAACAGGTCAGTGGATTTCGATGCCGATGAATCGGTGTGGATAATTCGTGTAACCGTGCGGGAACTTTTCTGCGCGAGTTGCTCAAATTGCTTCTTCCCTTTTATAGGTCAGGGGAAATTGATTCGTTCTTTGTGATCGATTCTGTCCAAATAAAGTTTCCTGCCATTGTGTCCCGTCACACGCGCTCTTATTTCTGGCTTAATTCTAGAGAATCTTAATCTTTAGCAACCATAATTTTCTAGGCAGACTTACTCGATTTTACTGCCAGCGAACGGGGAAATTTTCTTTAGAACCTATTAAAGCAAGATTAATTTTTTTTTTCAGTTACATCGATTTCTCGATTTGCTTTGATTTTTGACATTATCGTTTTAGGATGTTCCCGGCACAGTCTTCAACAATTAGCGTTCGCACCCCGACGAGACAGGTTGCGAGTATCGGAGCCAAATAGTTGGTCCCTAGCAAACGAGACAAAAAAATTCCTTTCGTATCTCAGGCCGACAGGTGCGATCGCCTTCACCTGCGGATATTATTTCTGTCAACCGTCCCCGTGTTTATCCGCATACATATTTGACGAACTCCTCTCGCGCGCAGGTCCGACCTCTAGGTCGGCGGGAGCGTGTTACCTGAAGAAGCAATCTCTGTCGCATGGAATAACATTTAGGCCAGTCTGTTTGGTCCACCGTAACCCTGCTCCTACCTGAACACTGGCGTTACGCAGACGTAATGGCCTTGAATCTACCCTGGATCGAGTATTGCTGCGAAATCTGGATTCGAGGATGTTCTGATTCAAGTAATCATTCAAATCTCTCTCTCTGATTCAAATCATAAAATATTCAAATCAATGTGTTTTACCACATATTGCGAACTGAAGCATCGATTGTTTATTATGCTATAGCTAGACAGCAGATCTTCGTGCATTAATGACGCCCAAAAATTTTCAGAAGCTCGTTACAAACACAAAGTTCAACGAACTTCAACCTTCGCGCTCTCCGAGGGTGAAATTTTTATCTTTCCGAGAGTCAATAATTTTCAAGTGCTGTGTTCAGATGAAACTTTTGTTTGATTTCGATTAATAAAATCCACTCGGCGGCTTAAGTTGCCGGTAAATACGAAATTCGTGTACCGCAATGAGGTATGCGACTGTGCCAGCCTCCTGCGGTCAGGTTGAGGGCAATAACCATTCACTTTAGCTCCAACATGGCTCCTATACGGCGCGAGAAATGCGGAGCTACCCTAGGCAACCCTCGAATAATATTTTGATATCCCCCCCCCCTCTACCCTCCCCCGTCCTTCCACCGCGCGCGGAGGACTTTTCTCCTCGTCTGATCCGCCACATATCAGAGGCAGGAAATTATTTTTCACACTCCCATATCCTTCGCATCCCACGCCTCGAAATTGTAATGTTGTTCTTCCCGAAGGTAGGGGAAGAAACCTTGCTCTCTCACCACCCCCGCGTAAATAGGGATTCCTCGAACCACTGCAGTCTGAAATTTATTGGATCCTTTTTCTGGATCTTGCGTGACTATACCCTGAAATTAGTTGGAATCTTCCTGGATTCCCTGAAAGACGATGGTGCGTCCTAAAGTCTATTAGAATCTTCCTGGATTTTGTGTGACGACAATTCTGACGTTTGTTAAAATATTTTCGGATTTTGTGTGGCGGTGTTTCGCTCTGAAATTGGTTAGAATCTTTTTGGATTACGTGTTTATTGGACACTCATGGAATACTCATAATAATTCAGTAATAAGATGTCATTATTCTGTAGACCTCGTGAAATTTATTTTAATTCATCACTGAATCAATTAATTTTGTTATTGATCCTTACTTCGCAGCATTTAGCAGAAGAATATCGTGTTTCTATAAACAAAACAACCTCTAAAAATCCCATCTTCCCTCGGTCCCACTTCTTGAAACATCTCAGACCCATAAATATCGTTCGGGCGAACTGAATAATACACAAAACTGTTGCAGAAAAAATAGTGATCGTCGAATCGACGAGCAACGGCGCGTCCTTTTCGGAGCGGGAACAATAAAAATCGAATTTATCCGGAAAAAAAAAGAATCCGTACTCGAAGAACAAGTTTCCAGTGCTCGAGAGATCCTCCGTCCGTTCGAAATGGACTAAAATAAGATCCAACCGGTTCTATACGGTCGATTCGCGCTGGGAAGAATGAAAGAGAGATAGACAGAAACGGGGAGCGTGTGCGCGTGTAGGATGAGAACCGTGAACTCGCACACAGGCACGCGCACAAGTACGACAAGTACTTACAATTAGTACAGCGAACGCAGCCCCAAGCTGTGAGAGACTCGGTCGATATGTGGTCAGAATGAAGGGTGTGGCATTCGAGGACCAAAAGCTCTCTCTCTCTCTCTCTCCCTCTCTCTCTCTCTCTCTCTCTCTCTCCTGTCTGCTTTATCCTACCATTGGCTGTTGCCAGGTGTCGGGGAATGGCGGATCTTTCTGGCGTCGGCCCTCCTATGCTTTTAACAGCACTTCAACTCCTTGGGAGCAACGCGCGCGCGAAAGATTTTCTGTTTAATTGCGCCAGCGACGCGCGACGGGGAGTGGTGAACCGCCGTTTCCGGATTTCGCGACCGACACCCGGCGAAAGTGGGTCCCCGTGTACCTTCGAATGGATAGTTCGCTCCTGCACTCGATTCCCATGCTTATTCTGCCATCGCGATTTTCCTCGCTTTTCCGCGCGGCCGAAGTCCACGCGCCGCGTCCTCGGCACTCGCTGAAAATCTTCAGCTAGCAACTGGACTGCGGATTTCTATGCCTTTAACGTCACGAATATACTGCGGATTTTGTGTTCATGACAGAAACGACCTGGTACAATTTAAAACGATAAACCCGTTAGAAGAATTTAGAAATTTATTTTTTCAAATGCACCTCCCGCCGATTATTCCACAATTTTTAAAAGTCTAACAATTTCAAAGGGCTAGGGACCCGGTCTTCGCAGATTCGCGATAAGGTACAGTGACCACGTTACCGAAAATAATAGACGAGAAATGGTTTTAAGTGCCTCAACTTTTCGTCCCTGTATGAGAATATTTTTCGCTGGGACAGAGCTCATTCGAAAGCGGAAGGTTCGAACTAGCGCGCGCTGGTCACGAGCTGACAAGATTATGCGGATATTCGGTAATACAAGCGATAAAAGTAGGCCAAAAATTATCCTTTGTTTTTCCCGTTGCTATCCCCATGGTTCTTCAGAAAGTAGAATCCGACAGTCGAAGGGAGACGCGGAGAGAAGCCGGTTCCCCGAAGAGGCGCGGAAATCCGGTCACAGGTCGCGCGTGTCTTTCCGAAAAAATATATTTTCAGCATGACGGCGATCAAGGTTCCCGGTATAAACGATGATTCGGTCCAGGGAATGACGTACACGACCGGGGTTCCTAGCAAGCACCACTTTAATGGAGACACGTGTCCGCGGGTATTTTAGATCGTCGGTGGCACGATGATGAAGAGAACGACGACGTTCGAGGAAGATTGATGAGGTGTGTTTACCGCTAACTAATTCTCGTCTGCTCCCGACTCCCGTCTACCTAACTAACTTTTGCCAACGGCGGAACGAGAACTCTCTCCGCTCGCATACGAGAGAGCGAGAGAGAGAGAGAGAACTTCCCCTAAAGTTCTAGGGCCTCCGACAAATTGTTTGAATTTCACGGCGGCGAAACGCGTCTCGACCGACCACCGACGAACGCGAATCCAAATGAACGAATTTTCGCTGAAAACAATTATGCCAGTTTCGCGGAGAATACCCCGCTCGTCGGAAGCCAGCCGAGCGCTAGAATAATGACTAGCTTGCGCGTCCTTATGCAAAATACTAATTTTCTGCATTGATCGCCGGAAACGGTAATGCAATTTAATCCTTGAAATCGAATATTTTCACTGTTTTGTGTCCCGCCTAACTTATCTTTGCCAGAAACGCGCAAATTCATACATTTATAGCTCATAGAAATTTTCAAAAAATTCTATAATATAAAGTTCGAGAGAAACATTTTTATTTCGCGTAAAGGTCCGCCGTTAAATTGTCAAAAGGTCCAAACTTAATTTGTCCAGTAACAGTTACATCTAGAGAGTCGATAAAAGGCACAAGAGACTAGATTCTGAGTCATCTCGCGTTTCAACGATATCGTAACCGTTCGTTTCTTATTCTGGCAGAGTTGGATGAATGATTTTTCTCTGATTCTCGGCTGGTCGGGATGAATTTCGCGGAGATCGGACCAATAAGTAGAACGAGGAGATTCGACAGCCGCGCGGCCCGGAGGTGGTTAACGAAACATCACCCCGGATTAGGCTTGCGTCAAGCCACAAAACCAGCCTCTTCTCGGGGTTCGGCGCACGATGAAGAAACGGAGGTTATTCCTGGTTGAACAAACACTGGAATGGGTCGCGTGCGCCTCCCACATATTTATAGATTTTATCTCTCTTTGACTTCGCCGAGGCGAGTAGGCGTTCGTGTACTCGCGTGCACCGCGAAGGGAGCCTCGGGGGAGGAGAATGCTGCGAAAAGCCGGAGAAAATTTGAGGAATTCCGATGGAAAGAAGGAAAACATCGCGATCCAAGGTACGGGAGTCTCGTTAAATTCTAAAACGCCGATCGACATTACCGATCGGAGGACTCGACTATCGAAACTCGGTAAAGTAACACAGGAGGTCCAAAAATTACTTCGGTATCCCCGTTCGTCAACACAATCAACTGAGCATTACACTGGACGATCACGGGAAAATTACTTTTACAACATTCTTGCTTTAACAGTTCGCACAAAAATGATAAGCGGACTGAGGATTTTAATGCGAAGCGAAAATTGCATCAATTGCAAGTTACAGGGGATTTGGTAACTACTTACTTCTTTTCTTAATGATTTGAATGAATTGAAAGCAGTAGAACGGTATTTTTATACTTTGCTCGTTTCTGTCACAAATGCATCGAGTCCTCATAGAAATGAATTGTTTTCAGCAACGGCTATCGAGGCGTTTCATAGCGTTTGATAAGAGAAGGCTACGAATACAGCTGTAGGCTGTCACCCGTCGTTCGGACGTGTCTATCAAAATGTCGTTGAGGATGGCCCATAACTGTCATCGCCGTCGCGCGACGATAATGCTCGCGGAGAATCCGGGAAAGCAATAATTGCGGGGCTAGGGATGTTTTCTTTCGCGTTGGATGAAACGGACCGGTGCCGGGGACATGGTGTTTGAGAAGGAGAAAGAGGGGTACGACGAAGTGGATGGAACGGTGACAGAGGGGGGAGGATAGGAAGCAGAAGGACAGAGAAGACGGGATGAAGGAAAGAGAGAAGGCGTAAGAAAAGGAACGAGATAAAGGGGGAGGGAAGAAGAGGAGGGACGGAATTCGTGCTGAAATAACATTGGATGACTGTGGCATTGTCAACCCCCTAACTCGCGCACCTCTCCGCGTCTCTATCTATATCTCTCTCTCTTTCTTCATTCTCTTTTTCCTCTCCGTCGCTCGAAACCGTATCTTTCTTCCCCTAGACCGACCTATCCTAGCTCTGGCTTAGTTTGGTCGCTAGAATGTAGGTGCTCTCCGGGACACAAGAGACGGGGCCGCCAGGAGGGATGAAACAACACCCCGTTCCCACCGTTTCATCCCTCCCTCCCTCTCTCTCTCTCTCTCTCTTTCTTTCTCTGTTCGACAGGCCAGCAGAGAGTACAGACTCTCTCCCGATCCGTTCCCTAAACGCGGCCAATAAAAACAACACGGCACGCCGCGCGCCGCCACGAGAGCGCCGGGCAGAAAGATCGAGGATACAGTGAATTATAAAAATAACAGTGCGAAACGATCGAACAATTGGCCGATTCAGTGGCTGTCTCGTTTCTGCGGGCTCGTGAAAAATCCCTCCCCTCGAGGCGGCCCCACCTCTCACGGACCATTCACGGCCGTGACAACTGTTCGCCACCTCCGACCGCCTGTTTGTCTTTTTATTGTCCGACGACCGGCGAAAATTACGGGAATGAGCGTTGAATAAATAATGAGGGACCCCATTCACCGACACGCCGCGCCGAGATTCACGGCGACGCGACGCGATCCGACGGCAAATCCTTCGACTCCTACGCGAACCCTCCACCAATACCTCCGTGTCGCCGTTAGCTTTGCTCCTGTGGGAACACTCGATACATTCGGTGCAGACACGCGTGTTCTCCTCAATATTTTTTAGGTGAGAATTCATAATTACATCATCATGAAATCACCCCTTTCGAGCTAGAGGTTTAGTAGATGGTGGATCTTGCAGCACTGCGTCAACTGCAAAGGACAAAAATTAAATATATTAGAAATCAATTTTTACAGTAATAGCGATGGGTATAACGATTAGTCATAGTGATGACAGTAGGGGCGGGACACTAGCAAAATAAGGGTGAGCTTGGAACCCCTTTAAAATCACTAGATGGTGGGCTTTTATGCAGAAGAACTGTGTCAACTGTAAAGGACAGAAATTAAATGTTGTTTTTAATGCAAATTCGTTCAATTGCGAATATACTACACTAGACTGTGGATTTTTATGCAAGCTAAAAGCTATCCAAGTCAACTATGGACACACAAATTCTTTTGACAAAGTTAACAAGACGGAAACAATATAGTAACTAGATCTGTATGCAGCCTAAAATTTGTAAGAATCAATTACAGACTATAGGAGGTATAAATTTATTTTCTTCATTAGTAATTCGAACATGTTGGAAATAGCACATCCTTCTCGAGTAGTACAAAGTTGCAAACGATTATAATTGTTCAAATATCGCTGGCCAAGTAAATATTTTTCGGCGACTTTTCTACGGACCTTTTCGAAACGAGTAGCCGCATCGGTATCGCGGATCCCTCGGCCGTTTTTTAGAAAAGCACGAACACGCGATCCCGAAAATTAGGCGTCACTCTTCCGGATTGGAAGGAGGCTTCTTTGTGCCTGAAATATACGCCAGGATCCCGAACGAGTGGCATCTGTAATAACAACGTTCGCTCTTGCGGCTCTCCCTCTACGTGTACACGCTGGCTACGTGAACGCTACGTGCGATGGGCTTCCCAGAGTCCGATCAGCTGGTAATCGGTAACGTGCGAGAACATCTATTGAAGACTGTAAGTCCCTAGCCGAGATAAGTCGTCATTTTATCTCGGAAAAATCGAGAACAACCGATCGGAACATTCTATCGATTCATTTTCAATGCTAGGCTCATCGGTCCAGTGTATGAACGCTGTTGAAATTAGAATTCGCTGATCGTTAATTAATGTTTCGAGTGCTATGTCTGTATGAACGTCTAGTAGGTTGGACCAAATTTATAAATCATGGCTAATTAGCGGGATTGGTAATACTGTAAATAGTTTTCTTGTCGAGGATGTATAGCTGAAGCAGATTGAAAACACAATTTCTACTCTATTAATACTGTCAATTAACTCTTGGAATATTTTTCTTTCTCTAAATACATGGTGTTGATCCAAATCAGGCTACCATATATACACGTCTATGAAATTTACACTTACACTGTACGTACTGATGTCTTCAGAGGAGTGCTGCCTTGCGCTGCGAAGTCGCCTTCATCGCGAGAACCCACGAAGACAGAACGCTGACAATCGCAGGCTTACCGCTTAAAAGGTGTGAAAAGGATGAGATGAAAGTGGTTCGTCGCGTATTTACGTGAAACAATATTTTTGTTGGCTTTAAAAAGGCGGCGACAGGGGACCAACCTCTCCGTTCCTCTTCTCCCGGTACAGTACCTCAACTACGCGAGGAAGACACGTGAGGACACTGTCATTCGTCGACCTCGTCCCTGCCGTCTCTTCCGACGCACGTATAAACCTCGGTATCAGTGTTCAACCTGTTATCGAGAGAACGCGAGAAAACTATGAAATATGTTTTAAAAAATTGACAAATAAAGCACAGAAATACTTTCAGAATTCGTTGGGCGCCTTTCCCGGGATTCCACGATTGCCGTTTCCTGTTGACCGCGTTCACCTTGCAAGTGGCATGCTCGATCGTTTGCGAGGTTTATCGTAAACGGGCGGCAGCAATTAGTGACAATGGGAGCCGCGCCGTTAATCCATTCGGGACTTCGACCCGGGATAAACAAACGGGATCGAATAATTTGTTTTTGTACGCCACGTAAGTAGTCAACTATCTGGCACGCGAGCCTTGCACACGCGGCACATAGTAGTCGAAAGACTACAGTGAGTGAAAGAGACCTAGCGGGGGGGAGACAGAGAAACGGAAAGAGAAAGAGAGAGGAGAGAGGGAAAGGGGCGAGGGAGACAGAGAACGAGGCTGAGGCCGTGAAAGAGGACCGCAGCATAGTTCAAAGACTAGGCGACAAAATCAATTATTTTGTTAAACAACAAGTGATGTTGTGTTAGGTTTGCCAAAATAACCAAAACAATACCGTGGCTCATGGTGGGCCGCGCGTACGCCGCCGAACCGGTTCATTCAGCCCACCTCGTACAGTTTCCATTCATCAGCAAACGTGGGATTCATCGACGGTCATTAGGTTCTGGGACAACCTTAAGGAGCTTATTCCGGTTTGCCATTTTCTAAAAAATTGATCTCTTTGCTACTTCTTTTGTTTACTCGGACGTATCATATTTTTAAAACTGAAAGAAATTTTGAAATTAAATTTATAAAAGTTGAAATGTCTATTTATTCAGCAAAAATTTACCGTTAGTTTACTGTCTTAAATACATTAAATACAATCATTTAGCGAAATCTGTGATAAAAGTAAAGAGAATCTTGTATTTGTGCTTACACAAGCAAATCGTAATGAAACGATGGAATTAATCGGGCATATTTGTGGTGCTGAAGGAACTGTAGGTATCATGGGGTCACACACTTCAAAAAGTATGTACGAATAAACGAAGAAGTGATCCATTAGGTAGGAAGCCCCGGCTGACACACCCTGACGCTATCAAAACACGCCTTAAAACTTATATTCCTGCGCGGCTGCGTGGTAGTGCTGGAAAAACTGTGTACGTGAGATAAAATAACAGAGTGTAGTTAACAGGCTTGGGTAAAAATATTCACGCTAGCTTCCATCTCCCCCTGCCTCCACCTTCGTCATCGCCAACCCCACCCCATCACCCTTTTAGTCCCTTTCTATCATTCTGTTCTTCTTCCACTATTACACTTATTTTCGAAAACAATGAAGTAATAATCGAAGAAATAATTACGTGGGTTCTCGATAGCGTTAAAATGTTCTCAATGGTGAAAATTTATTTTTACGTAAAATCTGAGTGAATTTAAATTTCGGCGAATAATTGTTGCTGAAATGTTTAATTAATGGTCGAATTTTAAATTGCGCGTGTATCCTGCGATCTTTACTTGAACGCGTGCAACGATGCCACAACTACCTATGGAACGTTGCGCGAAGCAAATGAGACGAAAATAAGGTATTACCACAAGAGATATTACCAAGCATAATTATATCGAGCAAATTATGTGAAAATCATAACGGAGTAGCATTAAATTATTATTTTTGTGACTATAATGTTTGCCGCCTTTTCCGTAAGACGCAATACAAATTCCGGCAATAATCATTTGCTGCGTTTAAATGTTCGTCCAGCACAATGCCACCTAGCGGCAGAACGCTCAAACTTGTAGTCAAATGTGCTCGCAGGAGAATATTGCAGCGACATCTGACTCGAGAAGTTTGAAACTTGGATTTTTTGAGTTCTCTTCCCTGCTAAAATTGATGTAAGTTCTGTTCCATGCTACAGATGGCGTAAGTGACAAAGTTCACTCTCATTTCCTCTCTGGTTCTGCTTTCTGCTCCTATATCTCCTCTGTCCTCTGTAGTAGTGTACACGCGGTTGTGTTGCAGGTACAGATTGTTTTAAATTTTATATCATTCGATGCACACAACATACACCAGATAACACAATGGATATTTTAACAGTTCTACCGTTACTTTTATTTAGTTTAATGGCAAGTATATAAGTTACTACCTAACCTCTTATTTTTCACTATAAACATGTATACGTGTTCAAGTATTGCACGGACAAAACAGTATAATGACAGAATGAAATCTTTGTACTGTTTATTATATATACCATTACCCCTATGCTCTTTATTAATACATAAAACTGATAACACATTTTCAGATGAATAGTGTGAGTACTGAATTTTCAGCAGATGATTGTAAAAGCTTGGGCTTCAATAAAGCCAATTTACTTTGTTCTACGTGTGAAGAATTTAATAAACGTGGCTTATCAGAGATATGGCAAGTAGAACGTATATTATGACTGGGGACATATTTTGATTTTAATTTTCTGCTGTATAATTCGCCATATATTATTCCATTGTTCCAGGGATAAATGCAAGGAATGTTGTCTAAAAGATGACGATTATGATGCATCTGGATCCAAACGTTATCCACGTGCTATTCTTGAAGTATGCACATGTAAATTTGGTGCATATCCACAAATTCAAGGTAAAAAGAGAGTTACACATGTAAATTATATTGTCTTCATATCTATAATATGCTATAATTTTCTTGTTATACCTTTTCAGCTTTTATAAAAAGCGATAGACCTACTAAGTACAAGAACTTGCAAATAAAATACATCCGAGGCTTAGATCCAATTATTAAATTATTGGATGCTGACAACAAAGTTGAAGATATTTTGGATATTCACAAATGGGATACAGATTCTGTTGACGAGTTTCTGGCCACTCATTTGTCTATGGATTAATATTGTTTATAACAGCTCATGCACCTTGTATTCGATTAAGTTCTGTATTTTAATTGTAAATAATAATTTTTCTAGAAAAGTTATATCTGTATTTTGGTGACATCAGTTATCAAATATTCATGGGGAAGGTAGAAAGTCCAATCCATTTTGAATATCATTTATTTTTATACTTTCTACAATACTGATGTAGAAGAATTGAATATTGGAATGAAAAGACTTTTAGATGATTTTTTAAAAATACGATGTCAATTTTTTATTATTCGATTGTTTTTGTAAACAATCATTTTTCTTCGTGTTACTTCAGTTAATAGCTTAGTTAATTAGTACAAAGAAGTAATGAGATACAATAGGTGACCATAATCGTTTCATAATTTGATTTTCTGTAAATCAAGATATTATATAAAGGTAATAACATTAGGTATAAAGGTGAAGTGAAAATTATTATATGAAAGTAAATGTTTCGACATTTTTATAAGGCAATCGACGAACTATTTGCATTTTCCATATCTGTATTTTTTACAATACATCTTTGATCACGTAAAACATACAAGTCCTATAGTAAAATCCTATCGCGTTATCATAAGGACAATAAAATCGTTATGATATACTGTATATAGACTTTGATTATAAGTATTTTATTACGCTAGACATAAACTGAATAAAATAATATTAATATCTTAATTTTATTGCAAGTTACTTCGTATATTTTATCAACACATGCCTAATAGGAATGAATCTCATTATAAATTTCATGGTATGGTTATTATTTAAAAAACCATTGACATATTTCAAGTACTTGAATGTTAACCATAGTTTCTGGTATGGAATAGTTGCAAGATACACGAGAGTATGACTTTTTCGTTTAATCTTCTCAGTTTCGAATCTACCCACCGCCTATTTGAGACTCTATGTACTACAAATCATTGTGAGTGGTACATAATTAAAATCTTGTTTATCAAGTAAGCTTGGATAAATAAATAATTGCCTCCTGCACATTTCCCATCGTACTGAAATACATGTGGTACACGTATGATTCGTAATAATGTTATTTGAATATCGATGACTGGAAAATAGACGAAATGGTGAAATCTAAAAACGGACTAAATAGTGTAATAACTACACGATATATCCAAGCTTACTTTACTCTTAGAATAGGTATAGAGTACCTATTATCGTCGACCTCTCCGTGATCGCGGACTACCACGACCACGTGCGAAACCACCTCGTCCCCGAGTTGGTTTCACTTGGGGAGTCTGGTCTCTCTCTACTACTTTTGGAGGAGTTTTTTCTGGCTCGGTAGGCGGCTCCTTCTCATCCCCGTCATCAATTAAATTTCCTATTTCCGCGTCATTGTCATTGTCGATATCAGCCCACGCTTTGTCGGCCGGTGTTGTCTTTTTGTCTTGAGCGTTACTGTCATTTGGAGTAGCTTGTTGGCTGTTGCTCTCGCCTTCGCGATGCTCCTCTTCCTCGGATTCGGCATCAGCCTCGAGGGGATCGTACTTTTCGTCCCCGTCAGCCTTCTTCTGCGCATTCGCGTTCTCAGCGTTATTTTCTTGTGATTCCTGCGCTTCTTCGTTTTCCTTCTCCTCGGAATTAGAAATCTTACGACGCTTCCAACCACCTTCGTAATCTGTATTATTCTCTGCGGCGTCCTCGTTAGACTGTAAAAATAGAACAATTGTTTTAACTTATATTTTATTATGTTCCAAATATTTTTATTGGAATTTGTCTCGATGAATATCATACCTCTTCTTTCTCTGTTGCTTTCTGTTCGGCGCTCTCATTAGTAGACGTTAAAGACTTTACTTCTTGCACGAAATTTCGGTAATGAGTAATGCTGCGCAAGTGAGCATTCATATCTTCTTCTAACATCATGAATCTTCGACATTTCTCACAGTAAAATCCTTGAACGTCTTTCACCATGGATTTCCCTATAATAACGTACATAGCATATAATATTTTCATTATTAGAAGAAATTAGAGGTGTGCGAGAACGGGAACATGTCAGATCGGGACGGATTCTCGAAAATTTTCAGATGAAATTTACCGATGGAAATTTGGTTTTGACGGCAGTATTTGTAAGATGGTATCTTGAATTTCTTCTCAGCCAGATTCTCGGTGATGTCCGTTATATATTCCTGCTCTCCAGCAGGCTCTTCTTCCTTCTCAGTAGTTTTAACCTCAGTGCCAACGTCCTTCTCTTCATCTTCGGCAGTGCGTACTTCGGCTTCTCCTTTGGCCAGTTTGTCTGCAATGAAAAAAAGAAAGTGAACATTTAACAAGCACGTTACATATTGTTTATACGTTCCTATACTTTTATGCGTGTTTTGCGTACCTTTCTTCTTATTCTTTCGCTGTTCTTCACATTGCACAGCATTCTTCATATGTGCAGGTGTTAAGCAATGTTCGTCGTATTCGATGCGCGACGGGAACTCTTTCAGGCAGGGGAAGCATCTAGGATGCAAGAATGTCTTCAACTGTTGATGCTTGTCGCTCTTTCTATGCGTTGATAAAGTACCGTAGAAATTTAAGTCGCACATTGTACAGTACTCTCTAACGTTGAGGTCCACGGAAACCTAATAATAGCAGTCGTAGTTAGAATACATTTAATGAAATAGCAAGAAAAATTTCAGTTTTTATATACACACTTTCTTTCCACGACGTTTCGAGTTAGTCAAGCTAAATTCACGCTGCTCTTCTGCTATTCTCAATTCGTGCCTCATCAAGTCAACTTTCAATTTGTACATTTCGTCCAACTTCTCCATCATTAATTGATGCGCACGTCCTCTTAAGTGATTCTCGAAGGACTAAAAGAATTATTAATTCATGAAAATTATAAAACAGGAAACGTTACATATCCGTGGTTTTTTCGATTTTAATGAAACTTACATATCCATCCCACATGTGCTTATTACAAATGTGGCAGAACATATGGCTCATTGGGACCTCTGCGTAACGACTCTCAGCATGTCTAGCTTCGGATTTCTTGCCAGTCATCTTCGCGTCTTTCTCAGACGTAGACGACGCATTCAGATCTTTTTCCGCCTCTTCGGTAGACGTTTTATCTGTTTTCTGTTCAGCGTCTTCTTGAGGCTTTTCACCTTCGTTAGTCTTAGTAACTTGAGCGTTCTCCAATTCTTTCTTCTCGTCCTTCCAATAGCGTTTTTTGTCTTCAGACTCTTCGACGACGTCGCTAATATAGAAACAAATGCACAATTTCTTTTATAACTACGACAGATTGCGACCAGCCTTGTTGTAGTTTCTTTTCGAAGATGATTTAAATAATTATATCTCTTCCATTTGTTTTAGTCATAGCACAGGTAAATAAAATTTGTAACATGGAAACTAGAAAGAAACTGGGCATGATATATTCATGTCTAGTGAAGATATCTGATTTGCCTGTTATTATGTACAATCTATATTGAATAATGTGTATAGTAAGAAGAACATATCGGGGTATATTCTTTATGTATGTAATTATAGAATATTACGTGTTACGAAATTGTAGAAATTCTAACTAAAATTTGTAATATGAGACGAGTTTCATCAAGAATGGGGGAGGGACAGAGAATACAACATATTCTAAATGGACATATGTGTATATACATAAATCTGTATGTATTCTTTTAAAAAGTCAGTTTAGAAAAAGGGCACAATGTTGATATTTATAGAATAATATACTGTATGCACGTAAGAAGCACCGTGCATACAAAGACAGGTGATAGAATGAGAACTTACTGAAGTTTGAAGAAACTATTCACAATCACCAGGAGCTTACCTTTTCACAACAGGTGCTTCTGCTTTTTCATTATCAGAGGTCTTAACGTCCTGCTGTTCCTTTTTGGCAGTCTGATTTTGTTTAGAGGCAGGAATTGGTTTAGAAGATTTATCGTTGCGATGCTGAGTTTGGTTTCCGTTCATACGCTGACTGCCAGACTGGGGTGCACGAGATTGTTGTGCAGATGGACCACGTCGCCCAGCAGGGCCATCACGGGCGCGATTGCCCATCTAGTCATGTAGGTCAAATGACCAAACCGTCATGAGAAGTATCTGATGTAATTGCGATTCTTTCACGAATCGAATTCGGTCTTTACAACCTCTAGGATTGTTGATGGGAGAAAAATATTCTACACGATTTGGAAGCAGGACGTATATCGGTGTTTCAATAAACACCAAAGGTCAGTATTTTCCACGTTTTCGTGGAGGGGGGAAAAGGAAAGTAGTGAATAGATAGTTGAAGATGCTCACAATCATGGCATCATCTAACTTTGCACAGGCAATGATCGTACAGATCATAAGATACGATATTTATAAAACGCATATACATCATTTCCTTTGAACATAGTTCAATAAAGCTGAATGAAAAATAATCAACAAGAAGAAGACATTAAAACAGTCAAAAATGCAGCTTGCAATCAATATTTTTGAGTAAACATACTTCCATTAGTCTCAACTGTAATGATGAATAGAAGACTTGGATGGAATATCTAAATGAACCAAGTCAGAGGGAAAACGTATCTGCTTGTCATTGCTGAAATTTTACTGCACAAAACCACACAATTAACATCCACTACTAAAAATGAGAAACTGTATTCTGAAATCAATACACGTCTCGTTACCGTGTTCTATAATGAAATAACATTGCGATGGCAATTAAATACTCCTACGAAAATCTGTATCTGGCAAAACTGTATATATATATCTCATTATACTTCACAGGGTAGCCATGTAGTAACTGACTGAAAGCCTCATTAATGAATCGATCAATGAACATAAAGAAGGAGAATTAATACATTTTCTTCTTAAGAATTGGTGTTGTTGATGTAAAAACAAGAGTGTAGACTAAAAATTGCCCTTTTGCAATTTCTATTACAAATGATGTTCATACGATAGAATGATAATTGTTGTATAATCATACCTTGTTATATGGTTGGGGCCGTTGATTCTTCATCGGGTGCCTTATAGGCCGATCATTGAACCGTCCAGACTGAAAGTTTTGCTGGTTTGGGAAATTTGGCCCTGGTCCGGAGAAATTATTACCCAGACTAAGGAGCGACGGTACCTGCTGCAGGTGTACAGTTATGTATGTATATATAATTTTTCATAACTTTTCATTTTTTGTTGTTTATATTATTTTTCATTTTTCTTGAATAAAGTTTGTACCTGTTGCTGAACATCTTGCTGGTTACGAAGCAAATTTGTGAGGAGATTACTGGCTATTGCTAACTGTGCTTGGGGAGATGCTAAAGACAGATTATTATTTGGAGTCGGTAAGATCCCTCTACCAGGCATCATCCCTCCTTCCCATGGATTCATTCCGCCGCTTCCACCTCCTCCACCTCCTCCTCCCATTCCACCACCCATGTTGCCACCCATGCCTCCTCCGCCACCCATATTTCCAATTCTTCCACCACCACCGCCGCCACCACCTGCACCACCTCCTCCTCGGTTATTGAAGTTTCGATTCCCAAAGGAATCGCGTTTTATTCCTCGATTAAATGACATATCTGAAAGAATTTATTGAAAATGTTACATTCACCTTATATGTTGTATTGATTATATTTAGGATAACTTAAATATATTATATTTTTTACACTCATAATTTTTTTATCTTTTATAATTCTTACTTTTTAAAATATTCTGAAATAACCGGTTTCAATTAAAATCGTTTTATCTCCTCACTGTTCTTTATCTTACAAGATTTTAACAAAAATTTGCAATGTATAAATGGAGTACAAATGGGCGTCTATTTCCGATACGTGAATTCAGCTAAATCGCGGCATTTATACCGCCGAAAATTCTACTTATATAACAAAGAAATACATAACAATGCGTAGCGCATTTAATAGAAATAGACAGAAGGTCCTAATACAACAGAAAAGAAACAAGTAATTTTGACTTTTCGGTTAGTAATATCACAGCAAATGACGCTGTACAATGTGACTAACTGTTCAATTTCCGCGAAGCTCAATATCGAGGAATTTTTCTTTTATACTTTCATAAAAATGGTAAACAACATTTCGCAATAGGTATTGTAATAGATCTTATAACTAAAAACAATTACAAAAGACTACTTACTGAAGAAACAGCGAACTTGAGCTCGGCACAAGAAAATGAAGCGAAACGGGAACGCTCGAGGAAATGGAGTCACTAATGTAAGCGTCTATCACGAACGAAGGCAGCATTCAAAATGGTCGACTCTGTCAAGGAACTCTATTTCTGATTGGTAGAATGTATCAAGGAATACTCTGTTCCGGACTGTCTTCTGATTGGCTGGTTCACATTTTCATTTCCTTAATATCTACATATGTAAATATAAACAAAGTACTTTTATCCAAATTTTGTCACTTTATAAAAGAAATAATTTGAAAAAATGAAATCATGTATAATATAGAAGTATAATTACACATAAATGTTTAATTTTTTCATACAAGAAAATAATGTATGGAACTATGTATGTACATACGTTCTTATAGAGGCTGTGGATGAACATAATAGTATTGCACGTGCAAACTATATACAATCAGCGACCAAGCATTTGTAATTTTACAATAATTTTAAATAACTACATACCGAAAGTGTTACAAATTTATCAACAATTCGTTGAATAATGTTATTAAAGTATTTATAGTAAAATTGAGGTACAATTACATATTATTTATTACGATTGAATGCATTTTTGTCTGTAATCGTTTACCGGTATCGGTCGGTGTTATAAAATATGATACTAACAAGCCGTTTTGTTTTTTTCATTTCCAGGAAATAAGTGTTGAATTTAACTTTAATATATAATGTCAAATCAAAGATCAATCTCCTGTGGTCTTGACTTCTGTGCTGTGCCAGACCTTAGTAACTGTCTGTTTACAGCAAACTCGTCTAAGTAAGTCATTCAAAAACAGTATCTATATGTAGTAAACGTTACAATTGTGTCTTTTGATGAACCACTTGAAAATTTTATGCGTAATTTGTTTATACAGGTATGATTTTGTATTTGTTCCGCTTATTCATCCATTGTACAAAAGGGAATTCATTTCTGGTGCTGCAAAAAAACGCGTTGGTCCTTTTACTAGACCAGACATAGTATTATGTAGTTCTGGTAAGTGAATTAATAAATATACTTATCATTCTAGAAACTTAATTATAATTTAATTTGCAGATTGGAATCATTTAATCATTGGAAAACTATCACAACACATTAAAGTTGATTCGAAAAATCCTACTTTAAAGAGAAATAGTGAAGAGACTTTGAATCAAGAAATAGCATTGGCAAGACACTTGGGCCTCGTAGGAATCACTTTTAGATTGATGGGTGGAATAGAACATAATGCTAATCTAGCTAGAATGATCTATGATAAAGTATCAAGCGCGTGTACTTTGCAGGTATAAACATTAATTAGGTTTACAACTTATATGTTTATAATATGTAGCATTTCTAAATTTTATTGTAGGTCTGGATACAAATACCTATGGAAAATCCAGTTAAACAAGCTTATTCTTACAGAAATGAAGAGTGTAGTTCCATAGAAAGTCCATGGGAATGGTGGAATGCCTTTAGAATAATATGTGATTACGACAGAAAGATAGGTGTTGCATTAATTGTAAGCCATGATCTTCCTGAACAAGAAGAGGTACATCATTATATTATTTCTATATAGGTATGAAGAAATGAAATCTAATAAATTTGACTTGATTGCAAGATTGACAGGTGGCTAGGAGAACCAGTCAAATGTTTGATTGTACCTACTACATTATTTATCACAAACAAAAAAGGATATCCTGTTTTGAGCAAAGCCCATCAAACATTAATAAAAAAATTTTCAGTGTTAGAAGTACAGTTTGTACTCACAGGAGCAAATCGTCATCAAAATATTACTTATTATCACAATTACTTGGAGTACTTATGGAAGGTAAACAGTGTGAGCAGTTTTATTGTCTAATTTAATTTGCCCACTTGAGCTTAAAAATTGTTTATAGAATTGTCAGGTAAATGGTCCAGTAGAAAGATTTGCTCGCGGATATGAAGATTACTTACAATGTCCTCTGCAACCGCTAATGGATAATCTAGAATCTCAAACGTACGAAATATTTGAGAAAGATCCTGTTAAATATACGCAGTACCAAACAGCTATTTATGAAGCTATTCTTGGAATCGCGAACAAATCACCGAGCAAGACGGCTAATAAAGATGAGAAAATGTAATATACAATATATCACGAGAACGTACAAACAATGGCGAGAATAAATACGAAAATATTTTTGTAATCGTAGAGTAATTATGGTAGTCGGTGCTGGAAGAGGGCCACTTGTTTTTGCATCTCTAAATGCCGCGGAAATGGCAAAGAAGACGATCAAAGTATACGCTGTAGAAAAAAATCCTAACGCAGTATTAACGTAAAACATTAATTGTTACAAATTATTCATTGTTAAAACAGTCGGAAGATACCTACGATTTGTTATATATAGATTACAGGCACTTGAGAGAGATATGTGGGCAGACAAAGTGTCGGTGGTGTCGTGTGATATGAGAGAATGGGTCGCGCCTGAGAAAGCTGATATTCTAGTGTCCGAACTACTTGGTTCTTTTGGTGACAATGAGCTATCTCCGGAATGTTTAGACGGAGTTCAAAAATTCTTGAAAGGTATACATTTACTATATTACTGTATTTACTACATGTATATTTGAATATCGTAATCATGCCAAACTATTCAACTATGTTAGATGATGGCATAAGCATACCGAGCTCATACACATCTTACATTGCTCCTGTACAATCTTCGAAGCTGTATAACGAAGTAAGACATTGTAAAGACAAAGACAAACATGCACTGGCACATTTTGAAACATCGTATGTAGTTCACCTACAAAACAAGTATGACATAGCAATACCACAACCATTGTTTACATTTAAACACCCAAATAAAGGTAGGCAACAGATCTGCTCTGTTTGTTTGTATGAACTTTCAATATTGGTACTATTGGTATTATCATAATTTTAGAGACTGCCATTGATAATACACGATACGAGATTAAAACGTTCGATGTACAACAAAATTCTGTACTGCATGGCTTCTCTGGATATTTCGATGCAGTTTTATACAAAGATATTATGCTGAGTATAGAACCAAGCACACGTAGTCCAAAAATGTTCAGTTGGTTCCCTATATTTTTCCCAATTAGGGTAATGAGAAAATATAAAATACATACACGTAGTACTATGAAACTTTGTAAAGTTTCTAAATAATATGATACTTGATTTGATTTTTTCACAGGAACCAGTACAGGTGAAAGCAGGCGAGCAAATAGCTGTTCACTTTTGGCGTCAGTGCAGCAGTAAAAATGTCTGGTACGAATGGTGCATCAGTAAGCCCATTTCAGGACCTATTCATAATCCTGGAGGACGTTCTTATACTATAGGTTTATAATTTTGTATATTTATCATTAATTCGAGATTGCACAAAACATCTTTGAAAATGCAATTATCTTTGTAATGCAATTTATCATTTTTCACAATTTAACTAAATAATGAAATATTTATAAAAATTACTGAATTAATGTAGAAATATTAAAGTACCTTTTCATTAAAAAGAGTATACTATATAAAAAATATTTAAAAAATTGCGATATATTCATCAAAGCGGTGGTAAAATTTGTTGTCGGATAAAAATAGAAATTTGGTCCAGAAAAATACATGGAGATAACTCAATAAATGGTGATCTTAGAATAGGGATTCACGATTTTCCTCGTGAATTATTCACATTGAACCTGGAGGTCACTGATACTCTACAATCCTGATAACATAAATTACAAGTTATCTCCCAAGTGTGTTTCTACTGACCCCTTAACCTCACGTGATTTCAATAACATTAAACGTTTTCTGAAGCTGTCGAAAACCTGACATTTGCTACATTAAAAGTAAAACAATTCATTTTCTATTTAAATATATATTAAAAGGTTAAATACATATTAAATGCATTAAATATATATTGAATACATTAAATAAGTATTTTCCTAGTCCCATGGTTTCCTTATCAGATTTTATTTTTGACCTTTTGTTAAATAATGTTCACTCTCGTGTTCAGGATTTTACATATACACTTTTCAATTTCTTTTTACATAACATTAAAATTTTTTTCATCCCGAGAATGAAATCTGCACCAAGGCTCAAGCATCTGTAAATGGTATATTAAACAATAATAAATTGGTACAATTTTATCAATGTACATCAATGTTAACATGATTACGATAACTGGACAACGATGATTGTTTAAGGTTATCGTTTGAGATGAATATTTTTATTGTTAAGTAATTACACATGCGGTAGTATATTTGTTTCGCGTTAGCGAACGCTTATGTGGTGATGAAATATATTCTACGAGATAAAAAAGGTTGATAATTTAAGAAACAGAACTGTTTCATACGCATCGTTTAATCATTCATTCGTATCGCGCCTTTCTGTTCGCTCCGTTACGGAAAACTTAGGAACTCTGTCAAGGACAACACATTGCAGACGACACGACTGCAATAAGGTTAAGTTTTTAGACCTGATTGGAATAATCGAGGTTGTACTTGATAAATTATAAAATTAAAATGGCAAAATTGGTCGCACAAATGGCTAAATGTACCGTGCAGACGTTTTCGTGTGCTTCGAGGACAAGTTTATTCACACACCCTGTTTCAAGAGTATCCATACATCTCTCACGTTCTATAGCTACTACTCAATGTTTAAAAACCGGTAAGTTTGAAAACAAATCTGATAAAAAAACTCACTGATAATGGGAAAATCGTGATAGCAAACGTAACCAGAGTGGGGGATTGTTCTGTTAAAATATTTTATTTAATTAATTTTAATAAATAGTTGATTAGAATGTTCATTTTGAATCGACATTAAATTGAAATTCTTTTATAGTTAAACATTAATCGAATAATGGTTAAATAATATGATCATTAATGTAAGTGATGATTAAACGTCTACTTTCGTTAATTACGATTCATTAATGGTATTGGAATGTTGCCCCACTCTGAACATAACACATAAGAACAATCTAATATTGCCAATGCAATGGTACTTGTAAATTGATACTTTATTTAGTATATATCACAGATTTCATTATTATGAAACTGACCTTAGTATTGATTAAAAACGTTTGTTTCTTTAAACATGTTGTTATATAGCATTAAGTATTTGTTTGACTTACCTTCAATTTCCTGGTTTTATAAATTTCATATAGTATGAAGTTTTTAATTTTTAGAAAGGCTATACGCGAAAACACACGAGTGGATCAGTATTAATGGTAAAATAGGTACAGTTGGAATATCCAATCATGCGCAAGAATCATTGGGTGATATTGTGTACGCTCAGCTTCCAGATGTTGGATCTGTAATAGAAAAGGATGGTCAGTACAATCATATATTTATCTTTTGAAATAAGACGGCGATATCTTGGTCCACCTATTTAACAAAATTTAATTCTTACAGCCGAGTGTGGAGCATTAGAATCAGTAAAAGCTGCTTCTGAATTATTTAGTCTGGTCAGTGGAAAGATAACAGAAAAAAATGAAGCGGTTGAAAAAACACCTGGCTTAGTTAATTCGTCGTGTTATGACAAAGGATGGTTGTTCAAAGTAGAATTAACTAATGTAGATGAACTCAAAACACTACTGAATGAAGAAGCTTATAATGCATATCTAAAGTCTGATCAGCATTAAGCATCTTTGGCTGTAAATCTATACAAAGTTATTATTCAGTAGTAGTTTAATTGTCCCTGATAGTAATAGTTTAATCTATTATGAATATAAAAAGGATTTTTATTTATTTTAAAGCATGATGTAACAAACATTTGTTTACACGTTAGTACAAAATGTTTCATCATACAAACGTAAAACGTTGAAAATTTTAACGTCTTTAAATTAATCGTGCGATTGAGTGAAAAAAAGAAAAAACCATTATGACGTGAATAAGATGAATTTAAATTACGAAAGTATTCATAAAACAAACGTATCGTATTCTTCGGTAGAAAACATATTATATTTGTGAGCCATGCAAAGGCATATAATTTTCTATGTAAGATTGGGCGAATGTGCTTAATGCGATACATGAGGTGTAGTATATGAACATTATGAATTAAGAATATGAAGCTGAGTGCAGTAGTTAGTTGATGTCTTTATTAACCACTGTGCATTTTCTTATCTTGTTATCATATTTGTACAAAGCAAACAAATGTTTTAATATACATGTTATTCGATATACGAATGACACCATTGTTGTTACAAATTATAGTAAACTTTGTGTTGTACATAAACGCATTTAAATTATAATAACATGTGTATATAAAGAAACGATTGAATGTTTTCAAATACTATTTGTAAATTTTTGAAAATTGTCTGCTTAATAATTTACATAGTACCATCCTTTACCCTCCTTTCGAAATCTATCGTTACGTCTCATGGATATTGTACATATTTTACAATAATACCAAAGACAAGGAGTGCAATAAGGGGAATATCATTGTTTAAAAGGAGTTCAATCAGTATAATATATAAAAAATAGCACTGTCGATCCTAAAAAGGAACAGTTATTAGTTAATAATAAAGATATATTTACAATCAATTATTTTTTTTCTACATAATTTACAATTGCCAACTCCTAATGGCAGTGTTAACAACGCAGAATAGTTCATCTTTAAATGTTAATTCCAATGATTTATTGGAGCAAAAAATCACATCGATATTAAATTAGATTATTTTGCCAATTATAATTAGTAACTGTACATATTTAACACAATGCTTATTACACCAGTATTATCGTACTTTCTAGTTACAATTATCAATAAACACGTTGTAACAGAATCGAGCGGACGATTAAATAGGATGGACACATACAAAGATCATTGATTTAGGGATATATTTAGAAGAGACAATTTTCGTGTTTTTTTCCGAGATAATTATGTTTGCGATTTCCGTGAAGTTGTTCCAAAATTATCAGACCGACACGTTCTACAAGAAGTTTCGAGGACAGATGAAATTACAATAAATAAAGTGTTACGGTTTTCACTTGTGGTTTACCCAAACAGCAACATGGGATTTGAAGTTCTTTCAAAGCTTCGTTGGTAATCGTGAAATTTCGAGTCAAATATATTATTATACATTTCATGTACAAGTATAATCTAATTTGGAATAAACATAGTAGTAAACTAAGATAGTAGCATGGAAATATATAACGGTTACAATACTTGAATGGAACTTTTACATTCTGTCGTTACGCATATTACAGAAGCCGTAGACATCAAGTCTACGTAAGGTAACACTCATACATTCCATTTAATTTGCTATCTGGGTGTCTATTCTGAGGTATGTGGTTCACTAAAAATGTAAAAATGTAAGACTTAATACATTTACGAAGAGGTAGACATTCATATGCGAGTTAAATAAACATTAACCGTTTTGAAAGTATTTTTCATGTTTCTTTTTTCTATTTTTTCTGCAAGAAATCGACAACCGATAATAATGCAAACATTCTTTCATTTCGATCGATTGATTTGAAAAGAACCAGGCGATTTGAAAATTTGGGAACACGTTGATTACATTTTGTTATCTATATCGAAGATTTCAAAAATTTTTTGACCGTGGACACAAATCTTTACTCACACGATAAGTACATGCATGTTTTCGAAAATATATACGTGTATATATATATATATATATTTATTTATTTATTCATTTATTTATATTTATATTCTTCCATGGTAGTAATACTCGCAGCTAACTCCTCCTGGTTTGATTCAACACTTGATTCTCTTAATCTAATGTGGCATCGAGTTTTTCTTCCATTATTTATTTTTTGTTACGTACATCAACAAATTGTTTACATCTATATTTAATATCTTATTACGAAGTCGGTGGAAAAGTGAAAGTAGTAAAATAGCATTTTTTCCAGGTACTTCTTTGATAGAGGATATAAACAGTAGGAGTTGCAAAGGGTGGTACTACCAGCCTACCAGTACGAGCAAAGATTTCTGTTCTTGTTGCCACACTTGAGCCTCGAATCTAGCACGTGTAATTACCGATGGCTTAGATACCACAGGCGTCGAAAAGACAACCTTCACAGCACTGAAAAGTTTCTGACTATTGACTAAACAATAATAATAATCTATTAGTGAAAAATTACTACGGTTCGATCGCTATCTTAACATTCAGTAAATATTTATCTATTTAACAATTGCGATAAGACAATATTGATCTTATATACTTAGTTAATAATCGCTAGATAATGTAGGACCACATAAACCTTGCTCCAATGATTCTTTCATTTCTTAAACAGAATCTTTATTATGATACAATATACAATAATAAAATATCGCATTTTTCGTGGTTATTTTTTTTTCCGCCACCTATTTGAAAAAAAATAATAAAAGAGAAAATACATGAATAAAGTTCTAAAATTAGTGAAGACATTAAGTAGCTAATGATTTTTTTCTCAGTAAGCAACAGAAATATATTTATTTCATTAAACTATACACAAAATATTATAATTACATATTTAACATGATTTATACTTTACAACATAATTGGAATGTGTTAACTAGTATTTACAATATAATAGCCCTGCTGTGTGCAAGTGTGACAAAATGCAGATTTTGTTTTAATTAGGAAGTTCTAAGGATGCCCAGGTGGCCGTGCGACATATATGTATATATAAGTATATCACATGAAATTTTACTGTCGTTCAAGTATGCCCATTGAATCCCTTGCAAGAAGCACGATTGACTGTATTCGTCGGTAATTCTTTGTTTGTCGTTCATCTTTTCACCTTCTTCGTTCGTGTTTACTATTAGGATATCGTTTGTTTGTTTGTTTCTTTTTTTTGTTCAAGATGAGAGCAAGGCTTCAGTGGTATGCTTAAAAATAATCGCTTCTAGTATTAGAAAAATAGCTTTGCTTATTTAGACAAAAGTTGCCTGCCCTTTGACCAATATTTTGTTAACCACCCTTTGTACTGTTTTCAAGGCATCTTGCTTACTGTTTCCCTGCTCTTGTACCCACCAACAGGGGTAGTAATTCTCCATGGATACATCTCTAAAACTTCAACATCAAATATAGAAAATATATGTCATTATGTTTATATATTTAGATACAGTTTATAATACATATATTATGTGTATATGCAAAGTATGTACGTCTATACTTGATTTGTTTTTTTGCATAGGTATTTTATGAACCAGGGCCCCTTAACTTGGTCCAATACCGAAGCAGCGTTAGCTCTTAATAGGTACTTGAGGTCCACTTTGACAGTAAGGGGCTCTATCGTGATTTTCGAGATATAGCAATAGACTAACTCATGGCAACACTGCCGAACAAATCTATCGTTTCATTTTCTTTTAGCATGAAGCATCTCCATGAGAAGAGTTTGAGTCGGTGCTCCACCACTACAATGCTTCTGGTAAAGATGATCTTCTCCCCTGCTTGCTACCACATGAATTTCGGGTAATACTGCTAGCAGCTTGTTAAATTTATCCTGTAGAGAAAAATTTCGCCAATTTGTACCAATTCTTACCGATCAAAAAAAAAAAAAAAAAAAAACAAATAATAATAATAAAATAAAATCTACAAAGATACCAAAAGTGAAAAAAAAAACGTACCGTTACAGATGGATAACATGTCAACGTGTAATCCAAAAGAGCTTGTAAAACTTGTTCATGACCCTCTTGTACATGTTTCTTGTTCACTAGTCCACGAACTTCTGCACAAATCAAAAATTTGTTCACAGTGAGTGTACATGTATTTCGTTCGATTAATTACACCGTGTACACCACAGTGTGCTGTTATAATTTCAATTTTTCTTTTTTCAATTAGCTTACCATGATTGAGCAGCATCAGGAATTTCATGCATATATAGTCCGAAAGATCGAATTTGAGTTCCTGAAGTTTCGACGACAGCTCGTTGAAAAGATCTGCCAGGGAAGGAACTCCAAGTAGGCCGAGACAAAGGAGATCAAACTTTTGGCCATTATGAAGTGTAGTCTCGTCAGGTAGATTATTATGTAACCTTTGATGAAGGTGGTCGAGCACCAACATATCCGACCAGGAGTGTTGCAGCAGCTTCATTTGGTCATCAACCTGTCAAACAATTTAATAAATTGTTAGATATACGTATGCGACGTGTTGTTATGACACTTACAAAACTCTCGTTCGCACAACGTGCAATTCAATGCGAGCAAGTTTCCATAAATAAATACAGAATCGTTTAAACATCCCAACTTTCTCGGCGATAACGATTCGTATAATACATCGAACGCGAATATCTTGAATATTAAAACGGTACCAATTTTTCGAAAATGTTCCTCAACACCTAGTCTCATAGAATGCAATTTATAAAATTGTAAAAACATCGTATTTACGTTCCATATTGTCTAGAGAATATTAAAAGTAGGACTCGAAACCGTGACAGATATTTTTACACCTTTGTTTATATATAGATATGAATATAGACATATTGCGAGCGCGCGTGCGTGCGCGTAAGTGTGTATATATACATATATGTATATATATACATATATATGAAAAATCAAAAACTACAGAAAAAGATTAAGCAGACAGTTTATAATTAACATGGGCCTGCTTTAGGGCAACTGCCATAACCCAGAAACGTATCTTGTTATGACCTAGATATGAGGCGATGCTTGAAATCATTCAGTGATTGTGCAATGCTGTTGGTTACCTCACATCCCCGCTCATACCACCAACAGGCCAGCGACGAGTTATTTATCGGTAAGAACTAACTTCTCTTTGAAAAGATTCTCAACAACGGTTAAAAATCGTTAAATTTTTATCGCTCGATAACGATGCTCTATAGCTACCAGTCGTCAAACCGTACACAAAGAAATCGTTGTGTACAATTCCGATGACTTCTACAGCCCATAAGCAAAGAAGAAGAAAAAAAAAGACAAAATCGACGATCGATGGATCTACTAAAACGGTAACATCTCCACTTCCACTGCCTACACCGATGACGTCTGCCACGAAGAGATTCATAAGTATTGCACTATGTTTCTTAGCCCTCAAATGGTCAGGTGGATTCTCGAAGAAACCAATAATAATTAATTGAACGTTTTTACAGGCTGAAGTTTCTTTATAAAAATAAGCTACTCTTAATTTCTCCTCTAAATACACTAATTATAATATTTTCCTTTGTTTCAGATCGACTTCCAGCTGTACGCCATATTGTTTTTATTCGAATATACCGTATCTCAATTTTCATTTGTAAGCAGCCTTTACGCATTGTAAGCAGCCTTTAGATATATGTTACAATCGTGCCGCTTGAGGCGCTGACGACGTTCGTTCGTTCGATGTACGTGATATAAGTCGTTCCGTTACGCGTTAGTTAGTTTTTAGCAACTCTTACACTTCAGACTGAGTTATTACATATATATATATTTACGCAATAAATCTCTTACACTTTAGACTGAGTTATTATATATATTTACGCAATAAATCCCTTACAGTTTTATCAGAAGTGGGATAAAGAGACCGCGTGTGTACTTTAGAGGTTAGAAAAACCGCGTGTTGAAGCCGGTTACGTTGAATTTTTTTTTCCCGCCCGCCTGTTGAGTGAATTTTACTTTGCTGGAACTTTAGACATTTGTTTTGAGGGAAGATGAACCCAAACGATTTTACGGTCGCGCAGTTAAGGAACGTGGCGAAGCAGTTGAACGTTCATACCTCAGGCAGCAAGGCTGAATTGCTTGCAAGGTTGGAAACTGCTTTTCCTAACAACGCATGGATGGACATGACGCCTGAGGATAACCCCGAGGTGCAGAACCAGGATCCGGAGGTGAACCTGCCAGGTACGAGTAATGCACTGAGTGAGATGGCCCGGGAGATGGACTTCATGCGACGAGAAGCGGATCTGATGAGGAGGGAACTAGCCCTTGCTCGCCAGGAAACCGAGATGCTGAGGAGTTCCCCTCGGTCTACATCACGCGTTTCGGATAGACCAAACGTGAGCATCAAGTCGATGAGTGACCTGTTGAACGACTTCGATGGCTCAGAATACACGTTCCCTACTTGGGAGAAGCAGGTGAGGTTGTTGCGCACTACGTATGATCTGGATGACAACACCACCAAGGTGCTGATTGGAAATAAGTTGCGAGGCAAAGCGTTGCGATGGTTCCATTCGAAAGCGGAACACATTCAGATGGACTTTGAAGCGCTGTTGGCAGAATTAAAGAAGATGTTCGACCACCAACCCAACAAGTTGTTATTGAGGAAAAAATTCGAAGATCGAATGTGGAGAACGAATGAAAGTTACAGTGAATATCATCACGAGAAGATTATCTTGGCCAACCGTGTACCAGTAGCGGAGGACGAGTTGATGGACTATTTAATAGATGGAATTTCTGATCCGTTGTTGCGAAATCAGGCAAGAATGCAGTGTTTCAGGTCCCTCCCAGAACTGTTGACTGCGTTCGATAAAATTAGCATAAGGCCTGACACGAAGAAGAATGTTGCTATGAATTGGCAATCGAGGGATAGAAATGTTTCCAACACCGTGGAGAACACCCGTGCAAAAGCAACAAAATGCTTTAATTGCAACCAGGAAGGACATTGGTCGTCGTCTTGCCCTAAGCCAAGACGAGAAAGGGGCTCCTGCTTTACGTGTGGGATGTTGGGGCATACATTCCAAAATTGTCCTAAGGCCTCAGCTGGAGGTCAGAAGAAGCCGTCTAGCAGTGGAACAACCGCTCTTGTCGACCTGCCCAATGGACCATCATCGGGGAAGTCGCCCAACACTGCTGAACAGAGTGAAGGACCACCGACCAGGACCCCGCTGACGAAGACAACCCATGGATGCTGTGTGCTGGTGACCGAAGCATTAGAGCGTGACTATTTTATTGAGGCATTAGTAGATACGGGTAGTGCAATCAATATTGTTACAGAAAGTACCTATTTAGAATATTTTAGTAGTTATACGTTGTTGCAAGAAAAATGCAGAACTAATTATGGAGGGTTAAATAAGTCGCCCCTGGTAGTACATGGTTACGTTGTCCCAAGAATCCGTATCAATTCAATATCCGACCATATTTTTACGGTGAAGCTTGCTGTTGTGCCTGACTCAACTATGACGTATGCCCTCTTGTTGGGTCGAGAGTTTATATTCCAGCCAGGACTGACCCTTACTTTTAATGAGACCGATTCTTTAAGATTAGAATATGATGAACCTGTTGATAATATTTTAAATATAGAGGTTACCGAGTGCAATAATGAAATAGATTTAGTTGCAGATAGTTTAGATTCTACGTTATCCTACGAAACCAAAGACGAGTTGCTAACGTTACTAGATGCGTATATACATACCAAAAATGGCACTGGCAATGTCGATTATGAATTTAGTATTAGTCTGGTGAATACAAGTAAGCCGTTCTACTTTACTCCTAGGCGTTTGTCATGGTATGAGAGAGGTGAAGTTAAAAGAATTATTGACGGGTTATTAAACAAGGGAATTATTAGACCAAGTAACTCTAACTTTAGTAGCCCGATAGTATTAGTCAAGAAGAGAGATAATAGTCACCGATTGTGTGTCGACTATCGCGCACTGAACAAGATAACAATCAAAGATAGGTTTCCCCTTCCGTTGATTGAAGATCAAATTGCTCGTTTGGCCAATAGTTCCTATTATACTAGTCTTGACCTTAAAGATGGATTTCATCAGGTCAAAGTAGCTGAGAGTTCCGTCAAATTTACTTCATTTGTCACCCCAGATGGACAGTTTGAATACGTTAGGATGCCATTTGGACTGGCTAACGCACCAGCCGCTTTTCAAAGGTTTATTAATTTAGTCTTCAAACCTCTACTCGATGCAGGGAAAATTCTCTTATATTTGGACGATATTTTTATTGCCACCGGCACTGTCGAGGAGAACTTAGGTATTCTCCGTGACGTTTTACGTTTACTATCAGAACACGACCTGAAACTCAATTTTCGGAAATGTCACTTCCTGAAACAAAACATCGAGTATTTGGGCTACAATATTTCAAAAAACGGGGTAACACCGAATAAGTCTAACGTTGAAGCCATTCAGTCTTTCCAGCAACCCACTACTGCTAGACAGGTACAGCGTTTCCTTGGCTTAACCAGCTATTTCCGTAAGTTCGTGCCAGACTTTGCTTTGATTGCTAAACCCTTATATAACCTTGTCAGATCAGATGTACCTTTTAAATTTGGCGCAGCGGAATTGAGTGCGTTTGAAGCACTTCGCGACCGTTTGGTGAGCACACCAGTATTAGCTTTCTACAACCCGACGGCAAAAACTGAGTTGCATACTGATGCAAGTTCTTATGGTTACGGTGCCATTCTGTTTCAACAACAGAAAGATTTGCAGATGCACCCTGTTATGTATTTTAGCCGACGAACAACGGAGATAGAAAGCCGATATCATAGCTATGAGCTTGAGATGATGGCAATTATCTATGCGTTAGAGAGATTCCGAGTTTATTTGCAGGGAATGAATTTTACTATTGTGACCGATTGTAGTGCTGTCAAATTAGCTCTTAGCAAAAAGGATATTAATCCACGTATTAGTCGTTGGGCGATGATTTTGCAGAACTATTCTTTTGAGATCATACATCGAACATCAGATCGTATGCGTCATGTGGATGCACTAAGTAGAAACATATTATTCATCGAACCGTTATCGTTCGATCAAATTTTAGTCTATAAGCAACTACAAGACCCTGTGATTAAAACTATTCATAGAGAGTTAGAAATTCGGGAAAACGATAGGTTTGAATTAAGAAACGGCGTTGTATATAGGAAGTACGATAAAAATCTTTTATTTTATGTCCCCGAGTCGATGACTCGCGATGTCATACAAAGATGTCATGATGACGTTGGTCATGTAGGTTTAGAAAAGGCCGTCAGCCTGATTATTAAAAGCTATTGGTTTCCAGGCATGCGTGCGCAAGTAAAGGAACACATTGATAATTGTTTTAAATGTCTAACGTACTCTGTTCCTACTGGAAAGCCTGAAGGCCAATTGCATATCTACGATAAAGGTATTCGACCTTTCGATACTATTCATGTGGATCATTATGGTCCACTAGAAAAAACAAACCGAGGCTTTAAGTACATTTTCATCATCATAGACGCCTTCACTAAATTTGTAATAATGTATCCAGTTAGGTCAACTGCGGTTAAAGAACTGATCTCTTCTTTGAAACAATATTTTCATCATTTTGGCTGTTGTAAACGAATTATCTCTGACAGAGGCAGCTCGTTCACATCCAGTGAACTTTCGGATTTGTTGTCGGAATTAAAAATTGAACATGTCAAGGTAGCTAGCGCGACCCCCAGGGCCAATGGCCAGGTTGAGCGAGTGAACCGATTTTTACGGTCAATGTTGTCCAAAATGAATGCGGACGAGACCTGGGATAAGGCTTTGATTAAGGCTCAGTTTTCCATAAACAATACTCACCACAGAGCTATTGACGCCACACCCAGCTCATTACTGTTTGGTTGTGAGCAGTATGGTTTTACTGATAGCGACTTACGCGATTATTTGCAGACCGTCACTGACACAGAGATAAATCGTGATGAAATTAGAAATAATGCTATTTTGCAAAACCGACGCTTACAAGACTACAATAAATATATGTACGACAAAAGGCGTAAGAAACCACGAATCTATGCTGTAGGTGATTATGTAATGATAAGAAATGTTGTAACTGCTCCAGGCGTAAATCACAAGTTGTTACCTAAGTTTAAAGGCCCGTACGAAGTGAAGAAAGTACTCGATAGGGATAGATACATTATTGGCGACATTGCAGGATTCCAATTACGTAATAAGCCTTTTACTGGAACCTTTAGTCCCGATAGAATGAAGCCATGGATTAAATGCGTTGATCCTGATTCCGAGACAGACTCTATAATTTCAGATAGTGTGCATGGTCGAGCCGACCATGAGGTCAGGATGGCCGAGCTGTAAGCAGCCTTTACGCATTGTAAGCAGCCTTTAGATATATGTTACAATCGTGCCGCTTGAGGCGCTGACGACGTTCGTTCGTTCGATGTACGTGATATAAGTCGTTCCGTTACGCGTTAGTTAGTTTTTAGCAACTCTTACACTTCAGACTGAGTTATTACATATATATATATTTACGCAATAAATCTCTTACACTTTAGACTGAGTTATTATATATATTTACGCAATAAATCCCTTACACATTAGATTATTACAAAATGTGAACTTGTAGTTTTTATTGAATTCGTGTGATTTGATTAATGATTCAATTATGCTTTTAGGGGAATTTTATGAAATTCCGAGTAAGAACGTCAATTTATAATTAAAGACACAGCAAATCCGTTTGATGTTGATGATAAAATCTGTTTTAAAATATTACGCTTGTAAAACATCTTTTTATTGGGACTGATACAAATGTTCTGCTACTTCAGAAACTCATGTAATTAAGAATTAAAAATGACGTAAGCGGCTATTAAAACGCAGTTTGTGAAAGTACAGTTTTATGCGATTGGCAGTAAATGTGGCAAGGGTTAGATCAACTCGACTGCTCAAAAGGTGTTTGTCTCACAAAATGGCGACGCGCTACAGAAATGGACATTTAAAGTGAACATTGTCTTGTGTAAAAGCTAACGAGAGAAAATTTGATGGAATCGAAATATGAAAATTTTTTTAATCGATATTTTACCCAACGGTAGTTGCTTGATAGACCTTTACAAATTCAAGACAAATGATTCGTAAACATAATCTAATAATCTTTTCAGACTATTATCACACTATTATCTGAACGGAAATGATTAAAGTTTGTTGAGCAGTCATTACAAAACCTGTCGATAGGTTTCCAGTAGACGATTAAAGATAAATTACTTTTCAGAAATCCTACCGCCCCTTTAAATTTTATGTAAGAGAGACTCATCTCCATATTTTAGGCGAATTGCGAAAATGTGAAAGTTTCGTACATCGGCGTGCAGAAGAAGTTTGTTCACGAAGACATCTGGTCGCTATTTTATAAGATAACAGAAAACAAGTCCCGCCATGATAATACCAGGTAAGTCGTGAAAATAATTACTTTTTTTGATTACGATTAACTGAAAAGTTTGATACTACGGTAGCTATAATAATTCTAATTTAATACCGTATATGTAACGCTAGTGAATCACTCGTTCCGTGATTACAGAGTACTGATCGATGACGGTAGATTACCAAACGCAATCACGACTATTGATTAATGATTACGATTATCACGATTACTTTTCGTAATACCAATTACAGAAGCAATCGATAAGCAATTGATTACTGCCCGACTCTGTAAACGGGTTTGTTAAATGGCCAGTTCTATATAGAAATATCTTTAGTAGAGCACGCGTCGCAAAAATGAAATCCTGTCATTTTTCTAAGGCAAGATGTATCTGTTTAGCGTTAATTCGACGGACTATATAGATGGAAGAGGACTCACCTTGAGATCTTTGAAGAACACCGAATTCCTAGCCCAGTCCACCTGCGAGAACAGATTCTGATCGAGCACTTTGCACATTAATTCGAACAAGTCCACTTCACACTGATTGTACGTTTGGTTTTGCAACAGTCCAAAAAGGGACGCCTGCCACTCGCGATCGTCGACCGTTTGCACGAAGTCTCTTATCATCGGACTAGTTTTCAAGGCGGCGGTCGAGGGTGCGGATCCGGCGGCTCCGTGAGGTTGCGTGGACTGTTCGCCGAAGTTGAAGGGCTTGGGACTTGGGGTGGTGGAGTTGGCAGCCCACAGCTTGCTATCCAGGCCAGGGTTGAGGTTGTGCAGGTGATTACCGCCAGAAATGTTTGGCTGGGAGGACGGTGCGATCAGTTGGTGCTGACCAGCTCCGCTGCCAGCCTGTGTCGTGACCAGACCAGCGGCCACGGCTGCGGGGGATGGACTCGAATCTGGAGAAGACGTTAGACTCGAGACCTGAGGTATTTGGATCTCCTGTTTAATATGCAGGAAAGGCGTTACGGCGGAGGGATAGTTCGATGGATCACCGAGGCTGCCGCGTATCGTTTGCAGTGCCAGCTGCCGTTGCCTCATCATTTGGAGCTTTCGCGCTCGGTCCCTTTTGTACATGGGTCCGAATTTGTTCCTACCGCCTCGCATTCGGTCCGCCCGCACGGCTGCAAACAAAAATCATCCTACGTTAATCCCTTTTGTACTATACAACATCCACTAAACATACATGCACCGTCGATTATTTCGTTATTTTTGCGCTTTTCAAGTCTACGTTTCGTGGCTAAGAATTGCTTAGTAGCCCCTTCAACGGTACTCTAATAATTAGTAATAGTAATGATTGAAAATCCTATTTAAAGTGACCTTTCCCTTTAAAGTGAAATGAAATCCCATTTTGTTCAGTATTCAGCCACCGAAGAACATTTTGTTTCCTAGTAAATTGTAAGCGTCAAAGAATTCCTAATTACTAGACATCGGATGTTTATGCAATTTCCAATTTTTATAGAAACATTTTAAGAAAGTGGAATGAAATAAAATTTTATTTTTAATGGGGACAGCCTTTGTAGATCCAAAGCAAATAAAAATCGTGTTAAATTCTCTCGAATTTTATATTATTGCATTTTTTTAACATTTCCATAAGCCATAAATGCATAAAGATCCGATCCGGTCTACTAATTACTGTAATAAAATAAATGGTGGCGCAAAGGGTTAAACCCACCGGCGACACCACCACGAACAGAACACAGAACTCTCTCGTGGTTCGATACGGCGCAATAAAAACGAAAAGACCCCTCCCTCCTCCCAGTTAACGGACCCCTTACATTTTACAATCGGATCCTACATTTTACCGCGGACATCAATTTTCAGCCTCAAACCAGAAGACGCGATTCGTATGCGGGCGACGATACGCCGAACTGTTAAATCGTTTTTATCTGAGACTCGCGTGTATGTACTGCGCATGAGAGACCCACGGTTGCTATATGTTCGCTGTGAAATCTTTATTATCTTCGAAATGTTCCCTGTTTCGAAATTGGTCAACCCTGAGCCGGTATACCGGGTTCCCTGAACAAAATTTCTGTACAATAACTTTCGCTACCGTATTGCACGATATATGTCCAAAACAGGGGTCTTGCCAGGGGACGTATATCGGCCAGGAGATTCTTTGACCCACGCCGAACGTGGAAAAGAACGTTTCTAGGCATTTGGGATATGTGTATAAACACTGTAATCGCAAATATCAAGTTGCAATGCGAATTCAAGATTATTATAATTTTAGGTATTTCCCGCGATTTGGCTCGATATTATTTTTCGGTAAAAATCGCATTTCGGTGTGAGAGACGAGAGAGATCATCCGGGCAATTTTGCGACCGCGCGCCGGCGGCCGTTCGACCTCGAGTATTCAAAGTTCGCCATCAACGAAGGCGGAAGCCGAGGCTAATTGCTACCGGCGATAGGACAAAAAGCTCGACAGCTTAGCTCCTGGTTGTTCCTGTTCCCCGGCGTTTCTCGATCGAACCCGAGTCCCAGTGCCGAACCGGCCGAGACCGCGTGCAGAACACGGATCTCCACCTACGAATGCTGCAGGTGTTATTTGGCACGTTGAACGCGTCGCTATTGAAAGCGAAACGCCGCGACTGCCAACGCCGATTATTTATTGCTCGCGATTAACCGCTGGGAACAACCTGTTAACATACTCCGCATACCCGACGCTTTGCTAATACGTGTATGTATATTAATTTGAACCCGAGCCGCGCGCGGCTTTCGGCGCGAACCGATTCAACCGCGTTTGTTGCTTGCGCAGTTATTCCTCCGATTGCGGAAATCGGCCGACCACGTAATCGCGAGGTTTCGCGATTTCCCGGAGAGGCGCGAATTTTCCGATCTGCTGCCAAACTTTTATTCTCTTGCGAATTTTTGCTTTTCTCTTTGCGAGAAAGCCGTTTCGGAAAAGTATCGATAAGAGATTGTGTAATGCGTTCCAGCATTTTTACCGAATAGAAAATCCATCGGAAATTGTAGAAAAATTGAAACGGCATAGCGTTAGAATTCTCGATATTTTTACAACACGTTGCCAGTCACTTTCGTGCATTCCTCGGATTGAAATTTCACCCCTTTTCTATTTCTGCAAGAGTTTGATCTTCGTACTGTTTACGTTGCAAAATGTATTTATGTAGAATCCGACACCACAAATAGAACTCTGTTGATTCAAAATATAAGCCGAAGATAGTTGGTGTATCCTAGAATATTTCGAATATTCTTAGAACATTTATGCGAGATTAACACGCGCGCAAATGTTCTTATGTGCAGTTTGTTTTTCGAGTCTGTTTCGAATACTACTTTCGAAGCTGTCCGACCGGCAGCGGAGCCGTATGATTTGCATCGATTGAAACGGTTCCAACTGTACGCGAGCGAATGATGTTCTAGACACGCTCGTTCCCGAATCCGAGTATATTACCGCATCTCCGAGGTAAAAAAGGTTCGCATTGTAAACAAGGGATCCCCAGATATGTGGACTCGGGGCCGGAAGTGGCCTAGCGGAGGAACTCGATATGGATCCCCCTCGTCTGCGAGGGATTAAAATCTGCGGCAGTCGCGTACGTTAAGACCCCGGTCCCTCGACCAGCGAAAATTTAACAAATTCGCGAAAAAAAAATCCTGCGAAGTTTCATGGAAATGTAGAGAGCTACCAGAGACCCTGCGTCTATCCATCAGTCAAGGTCAATGGACGCCTCTGTCAACACCCCCGGTGTAACGCTGGGACCCCCCCCCCCCTTTTTAAAGATTAAAATTTCGAAGGTCGAAGAAATTTATTTTTATATTTATATTTTTATAAGTCTCTGTCGTATCGAGCATTGTTCGGAATATTTATTTTCGGTTTCTCCTTTTCCAGCAATGCAACAATTCTTCGTTCTCTTGCGAAAGCTTTTGCCCCTGGTATCAAAAAGCCTACATTTCGTAAGTGGAATGAGATAGTAGTTTAATGAGTCGATTAGCTGAGCTCACCGTGCACAGTTTAGCGATGATAAAACCTAGAAGTGGCGCGCGAACTTTCTTGGTTGCCCGACGTTATACATGAAAGACAGCGTTGTTAGAGTTTGACAAATGTAGAATCGTGTTTCGTCCGCTTGTAAGGATCGTACGAGATTATTGAGCACGAAGAAGGAAGAAGACCCTGATCAGAAAATTTTTCCTCGATATCGGAACACGATCGAACGCTTCCGCGAATCGGTGCACGCACAACTTCCTTATTCTGAACTTTGCGGTGAAACATGTTTCTTCGGCCACTTCTTTAAAGAGACTTCTTGTTAATTTAGTGGGCAATAATTGGCAAATGGTCGATATAAAAATATTTGTTCACCGCCGAAATAATTTTAGATTTTTTTATTCTTACTGGTCTAACATTATACGTTGAAAAAAAGACCTATACATTATAATATAAAATCTATCTAAAAAGGCTACGATTTTAAATAGTAGAAGGGTGGAAAGAAGAATGTCGAGTGAAGGACGAAAGAAAATTTTTGCATAAAAATCTCCGTAGTTTAGTTACAAGTTTAGTAACAGAAGAGAGGTGGACAACCAAGATCGGCCACCTTCTCCCAAAAACCAGGCAATACTCGACTGACCTCGTTATTCACCGGTCTCTCAGAATCTCACGAATTCCTACAATACACATCGCAACGACAACGAAAACGGATCCAGAAGGATTCCGCGACCGAAAACGCCGCATCCCCGTCGATCCATCGATCTCGCCGAGGATCCCCGGCGCTTCCTCTCTAAGCATCCTCACCGGGAGCAGCGACGGGGTAGGGGGGAGGGGAAGGGAAAAAAAGGTAGAAATAGAAACAGAAAGAGAACGTCGAAACCGTGCTGCCATAAAAGGTACTCGGCCAATCGGCGGTTCACGGAGTCCTCGATGTGGCAAGATTTCCGAAGAGGAGGTGTCCGGGGCGACGACGACGGTCGATCCTCAGGGTCACGGTGCGATCGAGGGAGGATTTCGAGCGGTTAACAATTTATAGGGCAGCCGCGGCGGCGGCGGTGGCGGCGGCGGCGGTTAAAATGGCGGCGTTGCCTATTTTCGTACGAAGTGTTTGCTATCCGTCGTCGCATGAAACACACCGGGCGAACGTGCGAGCGAGCGAGCGAGCGAGCAAGCGCGGTGCCGCGGAGTTCGTTGAAAGTGAAAGGAGGTTGAATCGCTTGCCTGTCCACTTCTGCCTGCGCCGCCCCGCCGAAGGAGGAGGGCCGCCCCTCTGCCCCCCCCCCCCGACACCACAACTATACCACCGACTATACCTCCGACCTCCCCTCCGTCCCCCTTCGAAACCCTACTTATTCCCTTCCCTCGATCCTACTCGCCCGAACACCTCGCTCCGCCGATCCACATTGCCGCCTCCGCCACCCTGTGTGTGCCCGCTCTTACGCCTCCTCTCCTTCTCTCTCTCTCTCTCTCTCTCTCCCTCTGCCGGTTTCCTCTGCCGCCACCTTTCTCCTCTCCTTCCCTCCCGTTCGGTCTCGGTCTTTTGCGCCTTTTCTCACCCCCGCAACACAGCCCAACTTCGACACCCTTTCTCGTTTCCTCCTCGTCTCCTCCACCTTACCCCCCGGCCCTTTTCAGCGTCGCGCGTCGTCGTCGCGGGCCAAGAAACTCGGCCGACCAGGCCCGAGCCTCGGTTGTCTCTCGTATGCCCGTAGTCACCGATGGACAAGTGGATTTTTCGTTGTAGACAGAAATGCAGACAGCGTGTGTTTGTATAGCTGTACGGGTTTCATTGATTCGGACGAAACGGGGTCGCGTAATCGGGGTTCACTGATTTTCTTATTGCTGGTTAGCTGCGCCTCGGACACAACGCGCGCGCGGTTTTTTATTAGCGGAACTGGTACAGTTGGGTGATCTAATTATTACGAGCATTTCGAGCTACTTCAAGTTCGGTAACTCTGGATTCACGGATCGCTCAAATACTCCGTAAGAAAAATGCAACTGCTGAATTCCTTATTTTCTCGGTGTCAATAATCGTGAATTAAAATACTAGAACGCGTCCCGTGAACGCACCGTTAAAATTCCACTTTGCAGAGGTGTGTCGGTGATCAATTTTGGCTATTTTGTTGTTGAGAGTATTTGGACACTCATGCATGAGAGGTGTTTTAGGTAAATGTTGGTGTTCGAACATTGTAGAATGTATCTGTACACGAATTTGTAGAATGTACGGTAGATTAACTTTCCGATTGTCTAAACGATTTCAGTTTAATCGAAGTTCGACGTGCGCGATTAATTACGGTTGTTCAGAAGCAACAATGAGTATCGAACTTTGCAGCACATAGTTGCTTGAATAAAGACGCCCAGAGACGCTCGGTAACTATTATAATTTGTGATTCCGGTTCGGTGTACAATACTAGATCAACAGCTTCGTTTGCTATGTAAAGAAGGTGCTTATCTACAGAAACCGAAATGTTCGGTTCGAAACAATGAATTGAATGTTTCTATCGCGTACACCATACGATTGGACAATTTTGAAATTTGTAATCAACCAAGCAGTGGTTATTGTGCTAGTTACTGTAAGTTGTTACGTCGTTAATAGAGTCTATTCAAATTTTGCAACATTACATTGGAAGTGACCAGTTCCTAGAAGACTGGTAACAGGACGGTATTATATCGATCAGGATATAATAACTTATGGAAGATCGGCACATATTATTACTAACGGATTCTCGGGTCCGGTAGAGATAATAGTTTTCAACAGTGATTCACAGCTCTGCGAGTTCCTTAAAAAAATTAATCGATACGACCAGGCCTGCCTGCCTTATCTAGTAGATGGTACCGCAAACTGCACTAAACAATCTAGTGGGCTTCCTGGAGGGGATTAGGTCGAGCTAGCCTACTCTGCTCCTGTGCTATTCGGTTTGTAGGTGTTCGGCAACTTAGGGTCCCTGCACAGTAGCAGGGCTCGTTACAGCGCACGTAAACTTGACACTCGTTACCGCGTCTATGTTTTCCCGGACTCCATTACTCTGTCGGGGGTCCGAGTCGTCGGCTCCGACGGACATTATGCGAGCGGAGCGTCATACATCATCCAAGGATTAAGCGGAGCACGTCTCTCGGCCTGCGACGCGACAGTCTCCTGGCGTTTCTTTCATCGGGGTGCGTCGACCGACTCGCTCGGCAATTCAGACAATAGCCGAGCCTCGAGCCAACAACGAAACTCGCTAAACTTGACTTTCAGGTTGTCGGTTTCGGCCACTTGTTTTCCCGATCGGTTCACGCCGCGCAACGAGGCCCGTAGGTGAGATCCCGGCTTATCGGGACACGTGCAGAGTCGTTCCGCGACCCGGCCGATTTTTATTTATTATTATTTATTTCTCGTCTAGATCACCGTGGTATCGGTCGCGAAGCCCAGGACTTGCATCACGACGGGATTTACGAAGAATGGATGCAATTTATTGCGAAGTCTCAGCCGTACTTGGAGCTATAGTATTTACTCGATATATGTCCAAAACACATATATCGGCCAGGAGATATGCTATTCTTTGATCCATGCGATCTTACACTCCTCGACTACCGAGATCTCACGACAGTGGGGATAGTTCTGGGAAATATATAAAGCAAATACTGTATTGGTAGATCGGTGGTGGAAACACAGTTCCAATATGGCTGAGTCTCGTGAGGTATCGAGGGATTCCGGGGATAAATGGTAGGGGGGAAATGCTACAATCAGAACCCGAGTGACGTCACCAAGCTATAGTGTAGTCTATTCGGGACTTAGGTTTGGTAGCCCCATTATTGGTGAGACAATTTTCGAAATGCGAAGTCACGTCTTTTGAGGGACTTTTTGCGGCTGGTGCAGATTTTGCAGATTGCACTGGGAAACTATCGACGCCATAAGCATCTTTCCTTCTTTCTCTTTGCTCGTTTTTACGTGCACGTCTTCTTTCACCCCGGGTCTCGCGCGGTGGCGCATAACCGAGGGAGACCAAAGACCCGGCCACGAGCAAAGAAACGGCATGGATCACGGCTAAACTTGACTCTCGGCCAGCTCGAAGTATTTCTTTTTCTTTTTTTTTTTGCCGTCCTACGAGCGAACTCTGGGATTTCTTTCCCGCGGTCCCAGCCTCGTAGGTGTTCCCCGCACGCATCTTTCCCGCCTTCAATTCGACGCCAGGTGCAACGAGGAACTGCGGAATCGCGAGTGCGTGCACACGCGAGCACGCCGCGAGATAGAGAACCCACGCTTTCGCAAACGATGACTATTGTTTGGACAGATTTACTTTCGATCGGACGTAAATACACGGCGGACCACGATTCGCCGGACACCGTGCGGAATTAGTAATCGACCGCGGCCAGTTTTATCCGGCCGTTCTTTTCGGCCGACAAATATTTGCCGATTATAATGCGATTATTCCTGCGTTGACTCAAACTACTTTCACTTACACCCACGACCTCTTTTCCTGTATTGTTGTGCCGTAAATGTTACTCCGTGTAACGCTAAACGGCACCAGTTTGTTTCGCAAATTGTCGGTCGTGGGAGTGAATTTGGCAAGTTTTTCATATTCATTTTACCGGCTTAAAATATTCGTTCTAATTATTAAACTGCGGGTCTCTTTGAGAAATAAAAATTTGTTTCTTTCGTCCCGAGAAATTCTATACTTCTTAGGGTAAAATCGCGTCTTTTCCAATCTTCTAATATTTGTATTAACTAAATAATAGCAAGGTCTGATGAATGAGTCGTCAACTAAATTCAGCAGTATTTTTAGAAAATAGCTAAACGCAAAAATTACTGTTATCTGCTATGTAGAAAAAAAAAATGACTATGTGATACATTGTAAATGTCTAAGTTATCTTCAAATGACGTGTTAAAATGTTAAAATTTGAAAAAGTTTCGCAATTGATTCAACGAGTATGCAGTGTGTTCATAAAAAATATTGATCAAACACTTCCTCTTCCTCTAGGCTAATTGTTAACAGCCTCGACAGCCTCGCTGACAGCATTACCCTTTTCAATTTACGTCTTCTTAAACGCAACATTGGAAACCAGTGAAGCAATACTGGATTCTCATGATTCTAGCTCCAGCTAATGATGATAAACCGCATTCAGTGGTCACTTGAAACTGCGAGTGGTTAATAACCCAAGCTGTAAAACGGTTTTTTACTTTCTGACCATTTCCAGTTTATACGTTCCCGAATTAGTCATCCTGATCATAAAAGCCGCCTTACGACTGCATACAATTTTCAGAGCAACCTACTTTTGCACAATACGCGTATTGTGTATTTCAACAATGTATTTCGGACAGCGAACACAGCCTAGAATAAATGTTCGTTTAAAAATTTATACATCCTACATCCTATGCTTGTAAATAACGTCCGAGGTTCCTTTGTCCCAAGGTTGAGTACATGGAAAGTTTGTTTAAGAAAAATCTAGATTAGATTCCACGTGGAAGAATTACCAAAGCAAAAGATCTGTAATGTTTCTAATTGGAGCGTGAGAGATATAACCATTTCGCGCGTTTTGTCAAGGAATTCAGTGGCCTTAAAAGTTGGCCTTTGGCGGCAAACGCATTGAAATCAAAGAATAAAGTCAAACGATGAGAAACATGGTAATTAAAGGCGGTTTCGTGACCGGTTCAACGAAGAGGCAGCAAATCAATTTTCTGAATCGATGAATAAATTGATCGTCGCGGCAAAAATGTTTTTTCGGCCTCGCACATTCGAAGGCACGTGTCGCGTGTGCGCGCGCATTTTCCGCGTTTTCGTCGAACAGCTGAACCGTGAACGCGCGCGGCGCGCGATCAGAAAATCGAGCTTAGGCTCGGGCTGATGTGGGTGGCAGAGAGCGTGGGTCGGTCGTATTAGCGTATCGGCAACGCGGTTCGATTTGATCGGCCGATCGTCAAATATACATGCCAAACCGCGACGCTGATGGTATTTACGAGTCGAATACCGGGGCACCCAGTCGGTCGGAACCTCGAGGGAACATTGTTCCTATATCTCGGCGAAGTAACAACCGGAAGTTTTCACGGGACGCGAGCGGAATTGCATCGCAATTCCCCCTCCGCCCCTCTGCCCGCCCCCGCTCTGGTTTCAAGCAACTCCCGATTCCGTTATTACGTTGCCCGGAATTATCGATAAATTTCACCGACCGGCACAATGCCATCCTTTGTGATGGGAAACGACAATGCGTGGCTCGCATTGTCCCATCGCGCTCCCCTTATGCCGGGTCATCCCGCGAGTTATGTCCTTTTCTACTTAATTCGGAATATGGGCTAACAACTGAGCCGTTTGTTACTGGAATTTTTTTCAGCAGAACCATCGAACCTTTTGCATTAAGATTTTGCACGCATATTCATGGACGTTCGAAGCGCATACGTTATTTTTTTGAAGCAAAAATTATGAAAATTACAGCAGTTGTATATTATTTTATCTTAGAGTGTGTTTTGAGATATACAGGTATTGTGGATTTTTGGAAAATGGAAAACCAGAATACCTCCTCCCTTGAGGGTTGAAAATTGGAAAAGTACGGAGAAAATTCGGAGGCGAAAGTCACGGAGAGGTCTGCGAACCTCGCGCGTCCGCGAATATCGCCGATGAAAATACAGCCGGGCTCTATTGTTAGGCGTCGAACAAGTGTCCCCGGAGGAAAATGACGATGGCAACACGGTTAATAGTATTCCTCGATTTATGAGGATTTCTGAGCTCTCCTCCTCGGTTGCGCAGGGATTTGGCAAGAGGAGAGTCGGCGTTACCAAAGCCGCATATAAATGCGTTAAATACATCGCGGGGACGGTTGGTTTTGCATCGATCGCCGATGCGATGGTTAGAGAAACCGTGCACACTCGTGTGCGGCTCTCGTGGCTTCGCCGATTATGCAATCGCGAAGCGCACGCCTACCGGAAAAGTTTCATTTCTCTCCTGTTTTTTTCTTTTTTGTTGTTGTCGCGTCTCCGCTGCACCGCCACCGTTTTGCGGAATTGATGGCCGAACGGGGCAAAGGCGGCTTCGTTTCGGAGAATCGGAACAGCCGAAGACAGGAAATGTTTGACCGGGCAAACATTGCTACACGCTTTCGTGGAACGTTTAACTCTTCCGAGCGCTAAATAGTATGGCGGCTCTGTTTCGGGAGAGTTCAACTGCCGGAAACTGTGGAATGCAACGCACACTGGGCCGGATTCGCAAAAAGCTGGGCACAAAACTTCTCTGTTAATTATATATTATTAATTACAAACGGATTTTGGGGGGTTCCCGGGGTCGCAGAATTTAATTCTGGTATTACCTATTTGCTAGAATGAAAATTCATGAACGAACGCAACAGAAATCACGTGATCTCCTTCCTGCATCTAATTCTTATAAAAATGTATCCTTCATGAATAATCGGTGTAAAAAATTCCGTATGAAGAGTTTCCTATGAAAATTCCTATTTTTATAACAACTGGAAGCAATTTCCTGAAGATTCTCCATTTGATAAAAATAGAGTCGGAGCGTTATTAACTGTTAGCGTACACGTGTTTCTCTCGTAATCAGATCTCACAGATGTCATAAATGTATAAAGATCCGCGAATTACTCGTTGAAATGAAAATTGATACTTCTCCATATTTATAAATCATTTTTTACGCATCGGATATTTGCATACAAATTTGCCGTCCACGTTCGATAAAAGTGAACGCAATCCGTATCTCGATCTATCCAGTGAACTATAACTGTGATTAACAAAGTAGCAATGTCACAGCGGTGCTTATTACTAGTGACTAATGCTGTGTGAGCACGTGATCGAAATTAGTACTTCCATTAGTAGATCAACGCTTTTTTCTCTCTATTTACTATTTATTTTCGTATCGTGCATACGAATCTTTGCTTCGGACTCTCACTCTCTCTCCCGTAATGCAACGCTATGTCGCGGACGTTCACCGGGCTTGAATAAAAACAATTTTTCCGGCTAACGTTGACAGAATTCTCTGCATTAATAGACACCGGATTATTAAGACAAAAATTAAAACCACTATTTTTATTCTTTTTCCAAGCACCTGGCTAAATGTATTTTCAAATCGTTACACGGTTTATCAGTGCTTCACTTTTCTCGCGTTTTTACTTGCTAATTTTGTGCACTGGACATGTTTGCATGACTGAAGAGATTAAGTACGCTTTATGGAGATATACAGGGTGTCCCAAAAATGTTGTAGTTGGTTGAAAGATTCCTCAGGTGATTTCAAGTAACTTTGTCCTTTGCGAAAATATTCTCCGTAGCTTTGCTAAGGTGCTATCAACGGAAAACACGGACCTATCAGAGAGCGGCTACAGCGGCCGGATTCTGGTTCGGCCAATGCCAATGCCAACGCAACGCAGAGCCGGTATCCGTTCGCTGTAGTCGCGCTCTGATTGGTCCGTGTTTTTCAATAATAACTCCTTAACGAAGCCACAGAGAATATTTTTGTTAAGGAAAAAGTTACTTGAAATGACCTCGGGAACCACCGGTTTTCCGACATTTTTTTAAACAAATCGTATTTTTGACACTGTGTCTAATTTATAAAGGGGCTACCAACTAGAGAATACCAAAATAAAATTCTTGTCGCTGCAATTCAACGAGCAGTGGCTAATAAAATCCTATTTTTGTTCGGTATCGGGACTCGGACAACGATTTCCATGATCTAGGAACGATCGACAGGCGGCGCGCACAGGACAGATCCACGTGCAGGCCGCTGAAAGAATGGAGCCCCACGTCCGGCTCGCAAGGTCCGCGTGCGGCGACGGTAAATACGCAAGAGCGCCGAACCCGAGAGCGCGTGCGTCGAAAAGAAAGGGAAATCCACTTGGCAAATCTGGTCCACGGGTCCAGTGACGTCAGGCCCTCCCCATAGAAATTAATGTGCGACCACGTGACCACCGTCGCCCACGACCGGACCAATCACGGCGAGAGAAGTTCCCCCCCGTGAGACGCGCCGCTCGACGCGTCGCGCCTTGGCCGTTAGTGAAGTCATCCGCACATTGCGAAACAACAGGACGGAAAGAAAAAAAAAAACGGCAGAAAAAAAAGGACGAAATCGTCGGCCAGAAAACCCCCGCCGAATTTCTAGCCGAACAAAGAACACATGATCTTCTCGGCCGATCATGAGAGACTACGTGAACGGAATCGCGGAACGCAATGTTCCTGCTAGATAACATGGTTGTTCGTTGTTTAAAACTTGTTAATAATTTTAACGTGTAAAAAGCAATGCAACAACCTTTTCGAATTCATTAAATAATCTCTTCCTTGCATCCTGTTGACTCGTTTTCGTCACACTAATTGTAACGATTGTGGCTGAAACGAAACCGCGTTATGTAAAACCGACATTTTGATATTGCTATTTAAAAATGGCCGAGATATCGAACGGAAGGTTACTCAAATCCGATTACAACGCAGTGGATCAGAATGTTTAATATCGTACGGTCTGGATGCTGGTTAATAAGGACTTCCAGTCGAACAAGCGTGGGTGGCCACTTCCACAGAACCGCAATCCCGCTAGCATCGGGATTGAAGTTCAAAAGCATTTCTGTGTGGCGAAAGTTACATCAATACCCGCTGATTTACCCGAAGCTTGACAATGCATGATAACCGAACGACGAGGATACGCGCACATTGTGTTTTTACTCCTGTTAATGAAATAATCTCATCGACCCGGATTACACGTGAAAAGTTAAAACCTTCGCTAATTAGGGCGCCTGTAATAAAACCGTTGACCCTCATCCGGAAACGCGTAAAAAAGGAAGAAATTGTTTCAAACAATTTCATCCAATGGAAAATTTCAAATCCGATAATAGTTGTATAGTATAGTAATTCCAATAATAATATATTCATCGACGACTACAATGCAGATTCTAACGGATCCTAAAAAGTCAGGTATCAGGGTGTCGAACCATTGATATATAAACCTGAGTGTACCATAAACTCATTAAACTCATTAACCGCGACTAGTACTAGATTTACGGGACCCGTAAAAATGAAGGGTCCTAATACGTCCAATCTGCTATTGTTGGCACTATAAAGATGCATTCATCAGGAGTTCTACAAATTTCCTTGGGCACAGTTTTCGACGTATATTTTTTATTCTTATAAAGTAAAACAACCACTTTTAGAGCTCCGTAAACCTAGTGGTGAAAACCTGTTTGTCAGTAAAATAATAGTACATTTACTGTCCCAGAGGATACCTAGAGTAATTGTTCCAATTATCAGCCGTTTATGGCCAGCAGCTTACTATCTCGAGCGTTGTTACAATTATCATACTACCTTTTACATTTTTGAGGCAGTAAAGTTCGCGTCCATGCAAATTCAGTGTTCAGGCGCAAACAATCTTTTGATTCCGTTATACGGGGATTTCTTTTTACAGTTCACAGATGTTACCCAGGCCCCGGATTATTCAACACAGTCAAACCGTATGGAATATAGCGGCGTTCGGATAAGTGGCCATCGATCGGGACCTGTGCTGGCCACATATATGGGGAGATGAATTCTCAGGAATTTTTCGAGCACTCCCAACAATTGGTGGGGGCCCCGGAAAAAATGGTGGACAAAATGTAGCCTAAACGGCAGGAGTGACATCGCGAAGGGTCAAATTTTCCATGGAATTTTCAGCGCGTCGGTCGTGCGAATTCGGGCGTGATAAAGATGGAGACCCGGAGATCGAGGCCGGGAAAGAAATCAAAGCTTCGGCGAAAAGAAGACGGTGAGGTTCCACTCAGCGAGGGATTACACAATCCCCGCCTCAACCTAACCTTTCGTCCCCACCATCGTCGGTCGCGCGCGAACAACGCAGGTAGGAGTCGAGCAAGCAGGCAAGGCAGGCAAGGCAGAGGTAAGGCAGGTAAGCAAACGGGCAGACAGGCAGGCAGGCAGGCAGCCGGCCAGGTATACCAGCTTCTTGCAACATAATATAATAATTATGAAATTCGTAAGTTTCTAAACAGAGGCGGCCCCCGAGCGCCACGATTTCCGTTTTCCCGTCTTTTGTACACTTTTTCTGATCCCACTGGCCACATCCCCGCCTCCCCTCCACTGCGAATATCGGGGACAATGATTCCGAATCCTGTTTTTGGTGACAATGTCCCGCCAAGCACATGGCACGGAATGATCTAGAAAACAGTTTGGCAGACGATGGATTTGGCTCCCCTATCTTCTAGCTAAAAGCCACTAAGTTCTGCGGTTGACAGAGGAACTGAAATTGGAGACTCGACACCGTTCGGGACACTCGCGGTGTTCGAAATTTGGCTAACGTTATGGTTGCTTCGAATTAGACGCTTCTGTACAGGGGAATCTTGCGCAACGATCGCGGCGGATCTTCCGAATAAAAATTATTCGCGTCACTTGCGAGAAATTAGCCGCGTCCCCCCTTCAATTATTCGAATGGGAGGTATTTTGGCATTTGCGAATTGCGTTAATCTTCTAACTCATCGTTAGGGGCGGTCGGTGGCGTTCTCGTTCCCAATTGTATGCCCAAAGGATATTTATGCGGACGATTTGAGCCTAACCATGATTTACGAGCACGCGTTACAGTGATGCCAGAAACACAAATGTGACATCTTCACGAGTTGGCACGATGGAATATCGCTTAGCGAATTATGAACAAAAATTAAAAAAAAATGCGGGTGCTTTATTGAGCATCGAGTGACATCATTCCTGCTTCCACGGTAATGAGTCATAAATATGTTATCTGTTTAGTCTCGTTTCATAATTTTTGAAGTAACAATTTACCACGATTTTGCAATTCTTTTTTATTCCGAATTAATTTTTCGTACATGCCTGCTGGAACAGTGCACGCTTAAAAAAAACTGTGTAACAGAAGAATAAACTTGTTATGCAAATAACGATTGCTAAGCCTTCTAGAAAGTGAGCAACGATAGATAAAAGTGTGTCGAACCTAATAGTCGGATCTCGCGAGATAAATCGAAAAATTATACAGCCGGTACAATACGAAAGTTTAACAATCGTTAGATGCAGAAACGGGACGTTTAAGCTCCCCGAGGAGCCTGACGAACCGTGTACCAGTGACCGTAAATTAATTGCTAGGAAATAGATGCAAGAAAATTCTCAAAAATCTCTATAGCTGGAATTATCTAATTAAGCTCTCCGTTCAACCGCGAATTTGGCGTGACGCGGGGCCCAGCCGGAAGCGGAGCGATATTTAAATAATTATTTGTAAAAGCGATTACGAAAGCGTGTCTGTTGCACACTGTTTCGCGCAGAGAATAATCCGTGTCTCTCTGCTCGGGGAACACTCTGTAGAACCGGCCGAGGGGACCTGACCGATTTCGAGTGGCCCGCAGACCCAATGACCGCTCTCACTTTTACGACAGGAACCGCGTGCCCGAGAATCGATGGGGCTAATCGAACGTTCAATATTCCCCGGCCAGAGGGACCGTTTCGTCGACAACGTGCACGAATATCCATGTGGCCGGCAGATGCTCAAGATGTTTCCCGGTGTTTTTCGCAGTCGTAAACGACGTACTCTCGTTATTACCTTTAATGGCCCGTCTTTGCCGCCGTTATACTGGCTCTCGGCTCTGAACATTTTTCCTCTTCGACGGGAAAATACCGTCGGGCCCTGACCCGGTCCTCCTTTACATCCACCAATTACGCTCTGAACTTAGGGCCTGCCGAACTACCATAACCGCTCGACGAAAAATTTCACCGCCGCCGCTTCCACGAAACCGACCCAACGTGCAAACATGGGCCACATTAGGTGCCATTATCGTAAACTAAACGCTTCGAACACATGTCCTCTCGAAATCAGCACAAGCAATTACAATTGTAAATCTTCGTCAGAGAAAGGTGAAAGAAAATTTCTCTCTCCTTCGGGACAGAATTATCTGGATTTATAATGAAAAACCGAGCATCCCTGCGTCAGAGAAAATTACAACGCGAAGAGACTACCATTTTTGGGGACGACTTGCGCAACGATTATGTATAACGAAACCCCAACCATCGTTCTATATATGAGAAATTAAATATTTAAAATTCCTTGCGTGGACGACCGGGCGGGAAATTCGAACAGATGTATTCCGATTACCAGGAGAAATGCCGAATCAGCGGTTTCGTTAAGTAACACCGTTAAGTAATACTTAAGTAGCGCGCGCGTGTGCGCGGCGAATCTTTTCTCGCCGTGTCATAACGAGCCGAGACTTTCGGCGTCGAAAGTGCCCGGGAGAGTGTTTCGGGTATAATTTCACTGTGACCGGTGTCGCCGGGTGATAATATATTTCGGTTGTCTAATAGAAATTGCCGAGCCGAAAGGCTTTCACCGGACGGTGTGCGTTATATGCGAACGAGCCCGGCAACGTCCTACCTCAAATTTCTAGATTCCGCTTGCGCAATTTCTACCGGTTTGCCGTGCCCGGAGACGAACACTCGTGGCCAATTGCCTACACGGAAAATCCGCTGAAAGGATCGGCTAAAAAAGGATTTTTTAATCCTTGCCTTCCGTCACTTCCAGGGACACCTGGACGTCAGAGATAGGCCGCGTATTTCAACGTACATAATTAGAAATAGTACATTAATTAGTATTTTTCTCTGATACACGTTGAATCACATCCCCTCTTCTTCCTTGGAAGTTGCTTTTCAATTTTATAGGACCCACTCTAATTTCCCCTTCCCCCACGATTCCATCCCGGTGCGGTCACGTGTTTGCAATTATCGGGCAACACGTAAAACAAAAGCGAGTGTACAGAAATTTTGTCCCAGTATTACAATTAATGGTTAAATAGAATGTTTTCTGAATAATTTAGTAAGTTGATAATGAATAACAGTATGTTGCTTTACGTTTGCCATCAAATCTGCAATCGAACCGTAAGGGGCCTGTCTTCGCGCCGTAATTCATCGTAAAATAAATACTTCTCGCACCAATTGCCGGAAATGTGAATTAAATAGAATATTATAGCTTCGCTTAATAGTTTAATAGGTTTATAATGCTACGAATCGCAGTATGGTGTTTTACGTTTGCCATAAAATCCGCGATCCAACCGGGGAGAGGGACTTTAACGTAATTTACTTGGCGCTATTAATTATTAACGAAGGGAGTATATATGTTAATATAGAAATGTGTTAAACGTACGCGGTAGTTGTTCGAGTAATTAAACACTGGATTCTTTAATTATACATAATTATCCTGATGAAACTTGTATCTGATTTTCGTAAGGCTGTATCCGCGGAGGTATGACTTTCACATGTTCGTATCATTAAGGTATACATATAAAGTCCAAGTGAAATGATAATGCTCCGGTTTCATTACGCTTTACGCATCTGTACACTCCCCGTGAATGGATAAAATCTGCAGTTAAACCTCCCGGCGCCTTTAATCTCCTCGGATTAGAGATAATTGGATTATATTTAGTACAAATAAAGTGTTAACGATGCTAGTTATTTAGATACATTAATTGGATAGTTTATTGGAGCGTTACGTCGGAGGACATAGCTCGGAACAAGCCTCGGTAAGGTCGTTTTAACAATCGGTTATCTGACCCAAGCGAGTTTGATAATGCGCGAGACCAATTCTTCGGAAGTTGCGACAAAAAATAATGATCGCTACAAAGACATCTTTTGAACGCCGAAATCGTCACGGCCCGAAAGCAACGAAAAAAATATTTTTCGCGTGAAACGATTCGCGAACGAGTGAAAGAACGTCGTTGTCCGTTTCAAAGAACGCAACAACAAGAACGCGGTTCATTAAACAATTAAGGCCCGGGGGCCATTATCGTTGCATTAGATATCCCAAAGCTTTTTTGCGCGATAATCGCGCCTCGGACGGTATCGGTTGCTCGGGCCAATTATCTCGTTACATAATTTTACGAGCGTATTTCGGGAAGTAACGCTGGGCAAGCCTGTTATGTTAAAACTGCAAAACACAAACACCGTGGCTCATCGTGTCGTATGTTCCCCCCTCCCTTTCCCCTCCGGTTGCTGTTGTTGCACGACACGTTTTCGCGGTTTCGACCATTACACGGCGCAAACATTGCGGAATCGTCGATCCCTCGCGAATGTTTGATCTTCGTGTTTGCCTTCGCGTACACGTCGACGGCCGCGATCGTTCCCCGTCTAATGCGCGGAGAACAGATTTTTTTCCCCCGACTGTGAGACGTTGCGAATCGGGTTCCGCGATTTTACAAATAAATCGGAAACGGAACTCAACCGATTTTTCGCGTCGAAGTGGGACGAAATTTTTTCATCGATTCCGCACGACAAAAGTGCGACGGGCTCGTCGAGAAATAGATAAAAATTTGTGGACCGGCAAATTATTCGCAGCTGCGAAACCGAAGCGTCAATATTTGATCGCGACCGCACGGGCATATGGCACGCGCTCGAAAATGGAATTGAAAATTCGATCGAAGCGACGACGTCTGGCTGGTTTCTATTAACCGGCTTGGCTAATTTTCAGACTACGAGAAGCTTTTGCTAATCACCGACACTCTCTCTGATCGATCAATTAGGTGTTCTTTCTTCTATTTATTTCGATCGATCAACGCAGACGAATTTTATGTTTAAATACGCAAAGACAGAACAGTGAAGATTAATTCAGTTGCTGATCTCGGTAGCGCAAAAGTATAATGCGAATTGTATCACAGTGAAAACTAGTTTCTAGAATCTCGTGTAAGTGTCGATACACACAGTGCTCGCAGTTTCCAGGTTTTCAATCGACTCTAAAGCAGATTCGAGGTAACGTTCATTATGCTGAATGAGCCTTGCTCCCGTATTCATGGGCCAGTGCAAGCAGCCAGGTCTGTTGCAGAACCGTGACAGGTGTCGTCGCACGATTACAAGTGTATTTAACTGTTGTTTCAACTTCGATTTCTACTCGTCTTTAAACACCGTTCGCAGAGCCATAAACCGCGGCGACGTACTGCCGGCACGTTTCGAGAAACACACAAAGGTGCGCGATGTGTGACCATATGCTTCAATTTGCGTAATTTGGAATTTTAAAACGGGGCCGATTCTGTGCGAGAAACGCTCCATAACAAAACCCGAAGTTTGTTGTAGGTAATGGATACGACGGATCCCGGTATTTCTGAAAAAAAAATGTGCATCGCTGGAAAGATGCCTTAGCAGCAGAAAAAGTGTTTGAACAGCTCCAGCGCGTCGCGAACTTGGTTCAACAAAAAGGAGCTAATCGAACGGTCTTTCTTTCAGAAATTAGATGTAGGTCGATTTTTAACCAGCCGAAAGATATTCTAAAACTCGGTAAGTTATTAAATTAACCCTTGGCACTCGAATGGTAAGGTACCACTCAAAATTGCTGCATCACTATTCAGAATACTTTTTACATTATTAAATTGGTTTGTATCTAATAAAGTACTAAACCATTCTGGGCAATTCTCGCAATATTCTAGGTGGGAAGAAACGTTTCGTTTTGGAGTTAAAACAGCTTCGAGTGCAAAGGGTTAAATTCAAATTAGGTAACTCTTACTTAACGGAGAACCAAGAGAAGTATCAAATTGATTTACCGAGAGCCACGGGAGGGAGATTTCGGAATTTTTAATGTACACGAATGAGTCAGAGGGGTTCAAGCGTAAAAAAAAAAGTGATTTGTGAATTTTGGTTAACAAGCGCCCTTTGAAAGAGCCGTTCCGCTTAAACGGTCGAACTTTTCTACGGCGACGAGTGTTTTTACATTTCTGAATAGCGTGCAAGTAAGAAACTGTTTCCTTTCGTAAACACTCGCAAGCACTCTGGAAACTTTCCGCGTTAAGCAATCCCCTGCGCCGGTGTAGGAACGCCGTGGAAAACGGCGTGCAAAGGCGGCAATTGCGACACAGCCTGTTTCGAGATTCGCTTAATCGCCGGGCCTTGAGGGCCTAGACCCAGTTACTCGAATTGCATTAGACGCTTCTCGTCGTCCACCTAGCAATGAGGCCCTCCCCCTAGCGACAGAAATTTTTCGGCGGTCGGTCGGATTTCATTAATCTTTCGCCCGGCGACTTTCCCGTAAAATCGAATCGTTTCGAAGCGGAATAAGAATCCGTGCAAAAACAACTCGGTTCACCGAGTGAAACCAGCCAAAGCGTCGTGGCAAAATCTGCAATGTTAACAACGCTCCGAGGCGTGCCGTTAATCGCGAGCGAATTAATTCACCGATAAAAAAGAAACATGTTTTCTACATATTTCTTGCATCGAATATTTTAATTTCTCTCGAGAGCTCTGATTATGTCGGAGAAATTCTACGCACTCGTTATTTGAACAAATGTAATGTTTCGAGGGCTGCTTGCACAGCTGCAATCTTTGTTGAAAAGCACACAACTTTGTCGTTCGCAACAAACCTTCCATCTCTAGCGGTTTCCAAAATATTCAACAACCAATCCCGCCCCCAACTTGCTGCTTTCATGCTTTCGACATAGAACGTTGCACAACGTTCTGGATCGAAACGGAGAGTTTAACCAACCTCATATACAAAAAAAAAAGCGGAATAAATAATTTATAGAATCCGAAGGAAAATGTGTGCAAACTGGTTCGAGCGTTGCGAAAAAGAGATGATTTTTCCTGAAATATGTTAACGCAAGACGTAGATGAACTACTTTCTACCGATGTTGCACGAAATTGGATACTTCTAATACTTCCTTGTTAGTACTTCATTAAGGAACAAAGTTGCCGTCGCGGCGCGTTTTCTCCTTATTAATATATTTACGATGGTAATCTCGATGTGCCAATACTTTCGTCCAGCGCGCCGCGTATCGCGAATTCCTTTATTGCGCATGTATAAGAACGGTTTGCTTAATCGGTTTCGTGTTCGAATGTGTCCGCGAACCATGCCTTCGGTGCGGCCGTAACGATATTAAAATTGACAATGGAACGCGTGCGGCCGTGTGTTCGATCGACGTTGCGGAACAGAGAGAGGAGGGCATGCTCGTTGGATCGCGTCAAAAAGCGTTAGAACGTCGAAAGAATTCGCGAAGGAAGACAGTATCGGTTGATCGCTTTGCGGCGTGTAATAAGGTTAAGTTCGTAGGAGCGTGATGCGAGAACGGTCGAGTCGCGGACCGGGATTGGCCGAGGTTCGCCGAATCGTGCCGAACCGATATGCACGCGTTCTCGCGCGTAAACGACTTTTGACGTATTCGCCGGGTACGCGTACGCGTAAAGATATTGAATAAGAGATAACGAAAAGGTTGATAATAATGTGGTAACATTAAACGCACGGCCCGATATCGTGAGAGCTATTCCGGCCGCTCGTTAACACGCGGTGAAAGTAAATAATAATCCTGAGCAACGATGATTTTCATGGATTTACTTATTCGAAATTCTTTCTTATCGCGTTTCTGGGAAACTCAATGGTCACGACCAACGGTTCTCCAATGTTTCAAATACCTTTCTAGCTTTAAGGTTCGAATACCAGCGAAATGTTTAAATATCGAATGCAACAGAGGAAAACGGTTTTATCGCCCACCGAACGTTGAAACCCGTAAAAATGTTAAAATTCGTTACCCCGTATAATCTATGGTCACAGTGGAGGCCATTTGCATACCGGCGATATTTCGTCAGCGTGTACCCATTATGAACCTGTTGTCGGTGATAAAGTAGCAAAAGCGTGCACCGGCTAGACCGTGCTACGCCAAAATTTTTCACGCTCCCGGTTCAACGGGACGCTTCCGACACAGAACGTTCTATGCGCACGCGTGCAGAGAAACCCGCGCGACACACGATTATGTTGCATAATTCGATATCGAAGTCTACGCGAGCGCACACGCGTGCGCTTTCGATCTTTCACCTTCTGCATAAAAAGTCACGAGGAACGACACCCGCATGCATCGCTTTCACATCCAAAAAAGAAAAAACGAATACGCGCGCCCATATCGTCCGAACGAATAAAATCTGCTTGCGAAATGTCACACGAAATTCGTCCCGTCGCTGTATTTACCATTCGTATCGTTCCGGACCGTTTATCAACGAATCTCGCGGATGCTTTCGGAATAAACGCGCGCGCTTGCGCGATTGCAGCGAAGCGTGTACCGGTAACGCGTGGTACGACATAACCTCGCTAGAATGATCTACCAAGTATAACATAATTTGGTACGCGAACGGTGAAGCAGCGTAGGCGTTAGGTAAGAAAGATGAAAACTCACCCTCAAGCTTCATGCCGACTTCGAGGCACTTCTGAAAACGACAGTAGGGACACCGTTTCCGTTGCGTCTTGTCGATGTGGCAGGACCTCTCGGCGACGCACGTGTAGACCTTCTTGTTCTGGACGGTGCGTTTGAAGAAACCCTTGCAGGATTCGCAGGTGAGTAGCCCGTAGTGGTAGCCGGAGACCTTGTCGCCGCAAACAGGACACAGCTCCTCGATCACGATGTCCTTGGTGTCGGGGAAGTCGGACGGACACGGTATCGAGCCGGTCACGACGCCAACCCCGACCTGGCCCAATCCAGGATGACAGAGGGTACCAGTTGGTAAAGAGTAGGTGGTAGTTGGAATGGCGACATTGCCGCTTACCGTAGCGGATCCTCCGCCGCCTGCGCCGCTGCCGGTACCACCGCCGCCAGCAGCGGGGTTTCCAGCGGTGGGCCCACTGCCGCCAGCGGCACCCGCACCACCGCTACCCGCTCCGCCGCTGGCGGGTCCTCCGTTATAACCGCTTCCGGCATTCTCGAGGGCAGTCGACGTACCGCAGCCGCCCCCTGCGCCGTTAGCCGCGCCGTTGTTGCCGCCATTACCTCCGGCCCCGCTTCCGGCCCCTGTAGGCGAGAACAGACACGTGTACACCTTCTTGTTGCCGCAAGATCCGATCTCGAGTGCCGAAGATGCGGCGCAGCCACCGGTCCCGCCGTTGTTACCGTTTCCACCGCCTCCGCCACCGCCACCACCTCCTCCTCCACCGCCGCCGCCACCTCCTCCTCCTCCTCCTCCTCCGCCACCTCCCCCGCCGCCGGTCGGCGAAAACAAGCACGTGTATACTTTCTTGCTGCTGCACGGCGAGCTGTTGCGTTTGAAGAAACCCTTGCAAGACTCGCACGTGAGCAGACCGTACTGATAGCCAGACATTTTGTCGCCGCACATTGGGCACCGTTCCTCCAGAGCGGTCGAGTCGAAAAACGCCGCGTCGAAGCTCGATATACCGGTCTGCGAGTGGGCCTGATTGTGCACCGACAGCTGTTGCTGTTGCTGTTGTTGTTGTTGTTGCTGCTGTTGCTGGGACTGCGATTGGTGACACATGGTGGCGGGCGGGCTCTGGGCGCAATTGCCATATGGCGAGGAACCGTAATGCGACTGTTGTTGTTGCTGTTGCTGTTGCTGGGACTGTTGTTGACCGGCACCGGCCGCACCTTGGGGACTACCCTGCGGGCTTAGATGGAACGGCGACATATTCAGGGATATCAGGCCCGAATGCTGCTCCATCTCCAATAACATATCACCCTTGCGCAAGCACTGCACGGAGAAACGTGCTCGTGGCGTATCGGTTCATATATGTGGCTGTGGATACTCGGCGGTACAGTTGACTCGGCCACAGTCGGGAACGGTGTTACTCTTTTTGTCTGGTTTGTTCGTCTTTGCAAAATGTCGTATCGTATGTATGGGTGTGTGGGTGTGTGTTATTGTTGTTCGGGCATGTGTGCAATAGCAGCGACGGTTATAGATTCACTTTAGTTTTCAAGCGTAAACTGCGTGCAACGTTGTAGTACTCCGATGCTGGAGTAGCACCGGTAACTTATGACAATATAATGACGACGACAACGACGACGACGACGTTGACGACGACGATGACGACGACGTTGACAACATACACGAAGGCGGGCGCATAAACACACTCGGTCCTCTCCCTTGGCACGTATAATAATATCGATCACCAGTCACGCTTTTCCGTGGCACACGTCAAAGAACGAACCCATCGCGCACCACTCTCGCTTCATCCATACCCGTGCGACTACGTCCGAATCATCGTAGAACGTGATCGTCGTGTTCCCATAAATATATCAAAAACGAAAAGATGGCTGTCACTGTCGCATGCCCCGAGGACGCGGCGTCTCCGTATGCTCGCGTAACAACAAACCACCACGTCGTCGTCGTCCCTCGTTCCTATCTCGCCGCGGACACACTGATAATCCAGCGTTAAATCGTGACACGAAACGATCGGCACAACACGAAACCGAAACCGGCTGTCCACGCCACCGGGGGACCGCCTCGAGTGGGTTCACCGTGCGGAAAAAACAATCGGCCCGGTCGTTTCCACGAACACGCGAACCGGTGGTCGGTTTACGGGGCGATCGCGCATGCGCGCACGCGTAAAACAAAGTTTAATATTCCACGGCTATGTCACAGAACTAGTAACACACCGCGGACCCGCGAGGGTAAATAGGGCGGCGAGTAGAGGTAGCGCGCACACACCACTGCAATAATCCAAAAGTATAATCTCTCCGTTGGAGAAAGAGGTAACAAAGTCCGACACGACTGGTGTAACCGAGAGTAATCGAGTAACACGAACAGATAGACCGAGGCAGAAGGAGAGAGAGAGAGTGAGAGAGAGAGAGAGAGTGATAGAGGGAGAGCGAGGAAAAGAGTAATCCTCCAGTTCCCCGGACGCACGACTTGACAGCTCGGCTATCTGCGTACGACTAGTTGTCTTCTCGCCTCGTTGCTTTCCCGAAGGGCCCGCCCCCTCCCCGCAGCCGCCCTACCGTCGACACATGGAGGTAGGTAGAGTCGGGAGACCGTCTCGTGAGACACACGTCACGTATATCACAGCCAGCTAGCTAGCAGCAACGGCGACGATGACGAAGGACGATCCACGGGGTCCTGCCTGGGTTGTCGTTATTATTTCGTCTCGTAGACAGAAAAACACGCGTCACCGTCGGAGGGACAGAGAAATAGAGAGAGAGAGAGAAAAATGTGGAAGCGGGATAGAGAGGGTGAGAGAGCGAGAGACAAACACCACGCGCGTTCACGAAAGACACACTGTGCTCCGCGCTCGCGATCGTACACGAAACACGGCTCTCGGTTTCGGGCCGGCACAGTAGAGACGGATACGCGCTTCAACCGTGACACCGTCGGGAGTAAAATAAAATTGGCAGAACCGGGAGAACGGCGAGAGGCGCGCACCGTTGGGCTCCCTTCGCGTTTCGGTGGGTATAGAGGAGAGGAGAGAACGAGCGCGCGCGTGTCCCTTTACCGACGGGCACGGGTCGAGTGCGAGACCGCGGGAGCGAGAGAGAGAAGCACGGCGGTATAACCAACACAGCGCACGGCATAAGTGAAAGTGATTCAGCAGCGCATGCCACCGCGCGCGGCCAGGTGCCCGACGGAGTAGTGGAGGTGCCTTCGGAGGGCCCCGTCTGGTGGGGAGGGGCGACACGCGGTTCGGGAGGAGAGGGAGATCAGGGTGAGGAGGAGGGCGGGGGAGGTCGGGAGGTATTGCCGCGGTCGAAGGGATTCAGGGAGGAGGGGAGAAGGAGGTTGCACGCCGGATGGAGGGGATGACCTACTTACGGAACCAGGTCTATGTCGGCCGGAGAAGTATTGTCCCCGTACGCTCCCGCGCCGGTCTGCCGCCGTTACCGCCGCCGTTTTGTCGACCGTATTTGTCGTCGGTGCTGCCGGCGAACACCCCGACGCACGTGTGCACACGAGAGCCCGTACGGGATCCGATCCGATCCGAATCGATACCGAACCCCTTTTCGATTTTTCCCTCGAACACGCGTTTTAATTTAAATGGTTACTACCGCGGCATTCGTTCGACGAAGCTTAATAACCGAGGGGGAGGGGAGATCGAATTATTATTTTCCCATTCGGAGACGCCGCCCAGTGTAACGCGACGCGTATTTACATTGATCGTGCCCGTGTATACACGGTCCTGTTTTTTTTTTTTCGCCTGCGAGCAGGATAACGCGAGAAACGATCGGATAGACTGTATAGAGTCCCGCGAACAACTCTTGCTTTCAAAGAGCACAGGGGAGCCAAACAGAGAGTCGCGGTAAGCGGGCACAGGGCAGGCGCACAGGCCACATACAGGCCGTGGCTGGGTCAACAGTAACGCCGTTGGCACTCCCCGACAGTGCCAGTGCTTCTCTGTGTGTACGTCGCAGTAGATGTACGACGCGAGAAGGTGGGGAGACCCACTGACCCAGTTCGCTGAGAACATGACGCAGCCGCGACTCACTCCCTCTCATTATGTCTTTCTCTCACTCTTTCTCTCTCTCTCTCTCTCTTTTGCTCGCGTCCCTCTCTTCCCCTTCGCCCTCTGTAACCCTCTAGTATCCAGCTCGCGCATCCCACCCTCCCATCTTGTCTTCCGTCTCTGTTTCACGCGCGTCCGGAGCCTGTCTTTACTTTTCTACATGCTTCGCCACCCTAAACTCGCGCGGCTATATTTTTTCTTCTTTCTCCTCCTTTCATCTTCTGCCCGTTGTCCATCTCTCTTTATTGTCTTACCCTTGCTCCCCCTTTTTTCCGCCATGTCGTCTTTACTCTCTCTCTCTCTCTCTCTCTTATTCTCTCGCTCTCTGCCCTCTCTTTCTCCGTTGACGGAGCCGTGGATATTTTCTTTCTCTGACACTACCTCTCTCGAATGCCCCTCCTTGGCCCCTACCCCCCTGCCCTGCATCCTAGGCCCCCTCATTCTGCCCCGCGCCTTGCTTATTCACTTCGAACGTAATTGTCGCGCTCTTTTCCGTCCAAGTAACCGTGCGCGCCTGCCGTAATAGCGTTGTACACACGTTTACGTGCGGCGCGGCGGCCGTGCCCCGTATGTGTACAGACGTTGCGCGCACGCGCGCGTGTGTGTGTGTATGCGACACGCCGCACACCGTGTCGTCGACGAATGCACGCGGGCAACTATTGCGAGCGTGTTGTCATCGTCGTCATCGTCGTCGTTTCGTGTCGTATCCAATGCACCTAGAGGTTAGGTGGTATCACGGATGATCCACGAATTTTTTTTACCTGATCGACCGAACCCGATCGAATCGGTCGGGTATTTCGTGCTCGAATCAACGTCGAAACGGAAATCATCTTTTCTCTTCGTTTACATTAAATCGACGGGCAGAATCGAACACGCGCGGCGAGTTTCGATTCGAGCACGATACCCGCTCGTTCCATAGACCTTACGTAACCACTTAAAAATATATTCGTACACTTAATTACACCGGAGAGGCAAAGAAGAAAAAAAAAAAGAAGCAGCAGCAGACAGTATAAGCAGCGTGTCACAGCGAGCGAGAAAGTATTTGCAAAGAATTTGGAAGTAGACAGAGTTGCATAGCATCGATTGCACTCCGATATGCACACACGCTTGTGCATCGTACACGTAAAGGCTAGATAGCGGATTCTACGCGTCCATGTCGTATTTCATTATTTACAGCTGGGAAAAAAAAAGTTTAGTTAGTTTTTGTCGAGTTACCGTTTTGTCCGATGATAGATAACGCTATCGTTTAACAGGGTGAACAAATTTCTATAATCTACGTATTTGCATAGTAATCCGCGGTCTAGGCATTAGCAGCAACTATGCACGAGATACGAATGCACCGTTAAATTCAATCCACTGTTCGAACAAACTAACAAGTTACAATGAAATGGTATCTGGAGTCTGCATAATGACAACTCGTAGCTTTTCACACATATTTCGATTGCTCTTCTAGTCTGTAAACACTACAGATAATTTGAAAATGAAATTAAACCGTAGAAATTCAATTCACGGATCCGCAGACTCAATCCACTTACCGGAGGAGCGAACTATTTCTGAATATTTTGTAATCTGTTTAAAAGGTTCTAGACAGTTGGTGGTCCAAGAATAGAGGGTACCGGAGCAGGGTGAATTCGAGTCGAACAGCGGATTGTTTATTGTCCCTGGTTAGGCTTGCACAGCCGAAAAGGAGAAACGAGAAGCGTTTGCTTGTTGGATTGTTAATTAAGACGGCGGGTAGGAGAAGAGAGGCCTGCCCGATCGATTAGCCGTAACCCGGGTGGAAAAGCAATAGGTCGGGTAAAATCGGAAGCAACACGGGCCGCTTTCCCTTTAAAGCCCCCTTTCTACTTTCGGTTCCTCTGCCGTTTACGCAACAAGTGAGCCGAACCTATTTAACGATGACCCCTTAAACGCACGCCCGGCCCACGTCACGAGTTATCGTGAAAAGAAGGAACGCGGGCGTTTCGATCGCAACCGGGCTTCCGGTGTTCTCATCCATTGTGCCGATTCCGAACGCGCACGCGGGTATATGCACCCGATCCGCTCGCGAGTGTGAGCGCCGAAACGCGGGTGCACACCGGTTTTTTGTCCCATCGGGAGCAAATCGGAAACGACGCGTACCTGCCGCGGTGGGCACGACCATGCCAACACACATGCGATTCTATTTCCATCGGCGCATTGAGAAAGAATAAAGAGCCTGCGTGTTCCGTTGCGTGCCCGCGTTGAATCACGGGTCGCCGCGTGACGATCGTACGCCGACGCACGAAATCGCCTTTTCCTGAATTCACGAACAAATATAATTAAGCCGCAGCCAACCTGCATCGAAATCCTTGTCCCTCAACGAGGGAACGCTTTTTGTTGATTTAATCAATGGGGGCCACGCGTTAAGATCGTATTCCCAAACTTTCACGCACACCAGTTCGAAGTAGCAGATACAGGTCACGATACAGAAGCGTATGGGGGAAAAAAATCTGTTCAATCCGATTGTATCGATGCTAAGAATAGCTAACTGTCTTGAATCAATTAATACATTTACGAAAATGGTAGACAATTTTTTTTTTTTTTTTTTTTTTTTTGGTATCATGTGGTTGCTGAAATCGTAAATTTTCATTCGAAGAACCCTAATCTTTGCTGTTTCTGGAAAACATTAGAGGACCTTATTTATTTACATATTCCTGAGTGATCGATAGACAGCGGATACTCACGCAAAATGAACATTGTCATTGGTGGGATACAGGAATGAGATACAAATATCTTCCTCCTCCGATACTGCTGATAAGTTGAGAACAATGTCTAGCGACGAAAAGACAGCTCGCAGCGGCTTCATGAAAACGGGAATTAGCATAAAGATTCGCAGTCCCGGCGATCAGAAGAAACGGAACTCTAGGTTGTTTTACAGGTCAGTGTGTTAAGGTCTGCCAGTCTGGTCAGAAAAATGAAATTACCGAGCGAGTTTTTATTTCTTAGAAATTATGTCTTCGAAACCGAGCGGCCAATCGGTTCGGGAGGGAAAAGAAATAGGTTACGATCGCAAGAACCGTGTGTCGGGCACGTTTTCGTGATTTTTCGTTCGTGCGCGACGCGACCACGAGACCCATAAAAGAGAGAAGCGGGAGAGTCTGAGGAGTAGGAACGAACCAACGAATGAACGAAAGGGAAAAGGGCCGTGCGGTGCGGTGCGGTGCGGTGCGGTGCGGTGCGGTGCGGCGCGCGGCCACGGAGCGGCCGAAAGGGCGGAAGAACCGTCGAAAGAAAGTGAAAGCTGTGACCCAGAAACTCTGGAAATGTAAATGGCGCGCGCGCACCGACACGTTCGGGAATTATAAATCATTATACACCGAGGGTTCTACAGTTTCGACACCCGATAAAACCGACGATTTCGTTAGAACCGGAGTCGAACGACTCGGCGGCCGCCTCGAAACGGAAAAAATTACGACGAAACATGCCCACGCGTTCTCAACAGTCTCGACGGAATCGCCCGGACGTATCCCGACGCCCTACATTACTTGTTTTATGTACAGTGAATTCTCCGCGAGGGTCATATATCGGATAGGAGAAACTATTCTTTGATCTTCAGGCTCCAGAGCCCTCGGTTGCCCATCTTTACATTTCCCGTGGATAGACCGGTTCGGTTTCTCATTCGTTGAAAAACGCTTTCGACGAGCTCAACGCCGGAACGCGCGGAGTCCTTTTTTTCCCCCCGTCTAGGACGGAATTGCGCGATCATTATCGGCATTACGCTATTTCTAGGTCAATTAGCATCGCGCTGATCCTTTAAACGCTCGTAGGCGAGCAGCCAGTGTCGCGAACACGCGCGGAATTGCGGCTATCGGAAGTAATTTACCTCTTGATAGAGACCGGGCTTCGCGAGGAGCTCTGTTTACAAGCGTTTCCGTCTTTCCGTGTCGCCGAGACGCGGAAATGGCGATGATTAGGCTGGTACGTCGTATACAGTGCCGCCGATTTCCATAATACCTTAATGTTATTTATATAACTTTCGCGAACGACGACGCACGACTCGAGTCGAACGGACTCGATGCATCCTTGCTCCTTGAACAATGGTGCAGCAAATAAAGCAGTGCTATTTCAATAAATTATCTTCAGTCCATTGAAATTCTTCGCATTGAAAGACAGACAGATTTTTACTTGACTATTTTTATCTTAGGGATCCATTAAAATGACGGATTAACGAGATTGTGAAAACCATGTGCAATTATTCCACAAAGTCATTTGTCTATATATTACGCCTATTTTTTTACAGAGCAATGTAAAACAACCACTGTTGGTGCTCCGTAAACCTAGTCTCAATATTCTGAGAATAATGCAACAGTGTTCGCAAAATTCTTCAAGTATTTTTACCGTTTCGTGTTTGACGTGTTAATTTCTGTCTCAAATGTGCCAATATTCGGTCCAGTGATCAGGGTAGACTTTGAATTGAAATAAACTAGATTTTTAACGACACGCTTCTTTTCTAGGAAGCTAGATAGCGAGATATTACTTTTCGATAAGGTTTTATGCTAAACAAGTTTAACAGCGGGTCTCCTCGTGAACAATGTATGACTGTTTATCGCATTGCGATAAAATACACGGCCAATACCGATATCGATGAAACAGGCGAATGGTGCTCTAATCGATAAACCGTGCGGTTAATTAGTCCGCTACTTCCCGTTCGCGGGACGATAAACGAGCACGCGACCAAAATCCGCTGCACCGCGCATCCAATAATCTAATAACGCGGAATCCTCATAAACTGAGTCTTCGGGTACGTTACGGGCAACGGTAATGTTTAAACTCTATACTTAGCATCGTGAGCGTGAGCGTGCGCGCGCGCGCAGATCAATTATGTCAGAGACTCATAAATGTATTCAGGGTAGAAACGAAAGTAATCTTACTTTCATAGATCGAAGAACATTGCGTTTGAAGATGGAATGTTAATATGTATATTAAGGTCGTTCTATCTCCCGTTAGAAAGAGAAAAGAAGAGAGAGGGAGAGAGTGGTGGGGAGAAAGAGGTGAGAGGAGAGATGTATTGTATATCTAGCGGCTGATTACTATCTCGACATTAGCTATGCAGGTACGGTATCTATAACTCGTAATATTCGACGCAAAGAATATGAGCCTGGTGCGATCTCTCTCTCTCTCTCTTTCTCTCTCTCTCTCTCTATCACTCTCGCTCTCTCGCGTCCCTCTTCTACTCCCGCGTGTCTCTCTCCCTCTTTCTCTCTTTTTCTTTTTGCTCTCTCCTACTCTGAACAACGTGTCTCGGTGTGTGAAGTGTGCCAAGGACCGCCCCACTCCGCAATCCCATTTTCGAAACTAAAAGTAAAATCTAACTCATTGTGCTGTTATACAGGGAGGTCCGTTACCGTAACACATATATTTTCGTCGTGCCGTCACCGAGGAACTGTCGAATTCATTTAGGGCGACGCGAACGGAATACGAAACAACACCCGGCCCGGCCCGATCCTGCGTCGAAAAGCTTCCGAGTCTAGGCGAGCTAGAGGATCGAGAAGAAGAAAAAGAAGAAGATCGAGAGCGTGGTCACGTATCGATTTCACGCGGATCACCATTTTTCCGGAGTCGCGCGAAACGTTAAACGGTCCGGCTCGGCCCGGGCCCGCACGTGGGCGTATAATATACACTATTTTTTTCTTCAGCGGTCCTCCGGATCTTCTTTTTCTTTGCGAAACGATTCCCCGGGCCGTTTTCGCCCGTCGAGGATTGCGCAAATCGTCTTCTCCGCGCGGCGGCCGGTCTCCGCCCGGGTGAAAGAGAAAAATGAGAAATAGAAGAAACCGGGCGCGAACGAAGAAGAAGAAGAAGAAGAACAAGCGGAGGAGGAGCGGAAGAGTGACAGAGAGGGAGAATCCGAGAAAGAGAGAGGATTGTTTCATCCACGAAATGCGAACTGGCGTTTTGCAGGCCAGTTCGCACGTCCTTGACACACTTACCCACATGGGATATCGCGAGACCACGTGTAACTGTGTGTGCATTAACGTGCATGCGCGTGCACCTACACTGCTCGCGTGCGCACACGCTCTCGAGCCCTCCTCCCTCTGTGTACGTGTGTAAATGCATACCTCCCCTACCCCTGCTTCGCGAGCGTCGCTGTGCGCGTGTAACGTATGTGGTGTACGTTACGACGCGCACACCGACAGGGAAACGGACGGCACACGGACGCAGGAAGATGCGAAGTCGCGCGTGCGCGCGTTTCAGCGTGCGGATCTGTTCGTTCTATGGCAAAGGACGCCGTAGACCAGTTTTCTCTGTGTAGAAGAGCAAGGATGTACCCCTCTGGTCGCGTGTGCGCATGCAGTCTCTGCATGTGTGCACGTGTCTCTCTCTCTCTCTCTCTCTCTCTCTCTCTCCCCCTGTGTCTGCGTCTGTGTCCGCGCAGCCGACCGTGTATACGTATACCCCAGACGACCCTCTCGGTGCTCGTCGTCTCCCATTTTTATTACCTTGCAACTGGGACACGCGATGGAATTCGAAATGGACCTTAAGCCGCGTGAACGCAACGCCGCGAAAATCCGGCCACGAAACCGCGTCCGCCCACGTATCGGAAACTTATCTGTCCGAGAGATAAGGATATTGTCGTGATAGATTCTCGCTCCGAGACTCTCATTTTTGCTCGCTCGACCAACGACAGAGGAACGTTTTCCACCCCTGTGTGTGTTGGTTTTGGCCCCGATTCCTGGCGATGGAGGAACGTTTTCAAAAAGTTACTAGCAACTCTGTCCAACCAGTTTTCGTTGCCTCTAGTTCAATGCGACTTAAGAATTTTTCTTTACTTTCTTTTCACTTAAATGCTAAAATGATTCTAAGAAATTTAAGATTATTTTTCACCGGTCAATCTTCTAGCAGCAACTTTTAACAGGAAGAGAACGTTTCGTAAAAGTATCTAAGAACACTGTACACCTATGCGGCTCAAATGTAAATCTTCGTTTTCTTTCTTTTTTATTTAAAGAATGAACACACTATCAGAAGATCGGTGAACGAATTTTTCAAGCTCGTGTTGATTTTGGCAACCATTCTCACTTGTGGAAGAGCATGTCCCGCGCCTAAGTTTCTGACAACACACAGGTCGTCAACAGAATTATTTTTGAACGATGAACGAGTTGCGGGAAACCTTTTTCGAAAATCTTTTTCCACGCTCGTATTCTAGGATTCTATTCCAAGTACGCACACTTTGAATACAGAGTTATTTCAGATTTGTGAATTAACTCGAATCAACTCGGAATCGAACGTTATCCTTGTACCAGTTTTGCCGGCGAGTTTTTTTTTTCTTCTTCTGGAAATGCTCTTAATTAGAAGCGAGGATTCCGCTTGTTCTGCGTACATCCGACGCCATAAATCAAATTTTATGGTGCACGAGACTGCGGGACGGTTGTTTTCTGTTCGTCGAAATGCAGCGAACAACGCAGCCGTGTCTTCAATCCAGTGACACAGTGGTTACCTCACGGCAAAAAATAAACAACCGTATGCTTGTACACGTTATTGCCATAGAGGCGACAGATCTCTGGTGACCTAATGGCCGTATCGTTGAACGAGCCATACGCTCGGTAACCCTAGGCCACTAATTAAAAACAATATTGCAATCGTCTCGCGCGGGCCACCGTTTGCTTCCTCGGCTCGTCGAGCGTTTTCACGGACAAATAAAATAAGGAAAAATTCTCTAGCAGTTTTTCTGGTTTAAAATGTTGCCGTTTCTACTAAAAAAAATTTTACTTCACTTTGTTGTCAATTGACCCCCGTGATAAATTTTTTGTTGCTCTTTTTTTCTTCAATTTTTGCGTAATAGCGCGCTATTGCTCTGCGCATACGTCGCGCGGACTATACTGCGAACGAGTTAAATTAAAGTCATCCGTCCGACGAGCAGCAGCTGAAACGTTTTTCCATCTCGTTTGCTCTCCGGAGGTTTTTTGCTCGGGCAATAAATTAGCTCGTCCAACGGAGGATTAGCCTAAATCATCCCTTCGGGAGAGTACCGCCATCGGACGGACGGCTGTCCATAATTTTTCCGTCCTGTGATGATTATATTGGCGTAATCTCTGGGTCGACAGGAGCAGGAATCAGCGTTGCGCCTTTTCCAGAAATTGCCGGGGGAATCGGCTCTCCGTTCTACCTGAGCCATCCCCTCCCCCCCCCCGGTGTATCTTTCCCTAGGTTAGGCGACAGTTTATGCTCTCTTTGAAGAGTTGTAGAGAGCCGTCGCTTTCACGACAGGGTGCCCGTACCATAAATTAAGGGCGGATGTAAATATTTGGAAATACTGTTCGGAATTATTGCGTGCCTTTCGCAACGGGAGTTCCCAGTGACCCAATGCCCCGATGACAGTCCGGGCCGCAGGGGATGTTTGCATTTTCTCTTTTACAGCGAATCGAGGCGTGAAGATGACCAGACAGAGAGAAAGAGAGATGAGAAGAAGAGACGGGACGGACAGAGAAAGAGTGGTGTAATGGAAGAACCTTTCGGCCACCGTAAAACTCTCCCCCAACGTGACGGAGAAAGGCGGCCTGGACCGGTAGTAAAGCCGAGTTTTCGGACCCGTGATGCTTCACGCTCTCCTCTCCTCTCCCCCTGCCCCACCACCGAAAATCCGCTGGAGCTCATCCGTGAAGAACGACACCCGGAGAAAAACGGCTACTGTAGAAAAAGGCTTCCGTCGGTCGATACGCCGCGGCCATTTATTTCGCTCCCAGTCTCCCATCGAAATCGAACCGCTCTGGAATTTCAAGGCTCCCAACGACGAGAAGACAAAAAAAAAAAAAGAAAAGAAAAGGACGAACCACTACGGGCGTGCTACGATCGAGATGTTACACTGTTGCTCGCTGTACCGGTTAATGGTTCACGCCGATCAGCTATATCGTCACGGTTCCCATCGATCTTCTAGCCGAACCGGTTTCCACCTTTTTGCAAATACAGTAGAATCCCGATTATCCGAATCTCCGATGTCCGCAGTCTTTGGCATCCCAGCATGCCTCAGATGTAAATAGCTCAAGGTAATCGCGACATTATTTATTGGACAAATTCACCTCCTAACTATAAAACTTTCAAAATTCACGCTCTATTCGCAGCATGCGATATTTAATCAAATTTTTTGTGATTGCGACAATCTCAATTCAGTCCGAAGGTACCATTTGAATTTTCAGATTTTTTTTTTTATTACTCGCCGAAAACTGCGTCGGACATGAAAGTCACAAAGTTTGTGACTTCGGGACGCTTGCTGTGAGATGTTTATATTAAAGTTAACGAAGGGCAATTTTTTTTTTTGAGGTATTTTTAATTTTGGTCGAAAGGAAATTTTGAACCCCACCAGCGCCATTTATTTCGCAGTCTGCGTGAATTTTTCGTTCGGATAAACGTGTCGAGCGCTTCTTCGTCATGGTGTAATGTTCTTTTTATCGAATCGTACGCGATAAGTAAATATCACGCCGGTTGTTGCTTTTAGAACAGTCTCGGAGCTATCGGGAAAACAGTTTGCGCGGCTGACGGCAATAGGTTAGGATTGTTATTACTTCTGGTAGTTTTGTTGATTGCTATTATTGATATTGGCGTGGCGAATACCGAAACGGTATGTATAATTGCGAACGTAAGCAAATTTGCGAGCACCGTCACGATTGCTCACGAGGATGACGGCACCGATCGCCGTGTGTTTTCAATTTCTTTTTTGAATGAATTATGAAATCGCACGTCGACGAGGCAATTCAGCGAAAAATGGTAATTCCCGGCTAGTCGATTGCCTTCAGATTTATCGGTCGAACATTTTCTATTTTTCCTCGTTAAACCTTGCCTTTCTTCTAATTACGCATTCGTTGGCTAACCAATTTTTCCACGCGACTGAGTCGTAGTTTCGAATTAAAGAATCGGACGTCCGTGCGTCGAATAAGAAAGAGTCTGACGAGCTAACGGAATTACCCTTTATGAAAATAACGCTATAATTTTACAAACAATAAGTGCACCTTTATTTTTCTCGCGGGCGCACAAAAAATCCGCAGTCTATTTAGCAAACTATTCAATCACGATCGTCGCGAGATCCTTCGTTCACTGCACAGAATACTTAACCCGTTGGCGTCATACGAGTTCAGCTCGTGACGTTGCATTGCTCGATATAAATGCACATAGTCGCAGTACTGGAAATGTTAATTTCAAGCGAATCGAAACAGTCGTTTACCGCAAAAATCTGCAGCTCGCTATCTCAGGAGAAACGAGCTCGATACGAATGGGCCGACAGGAATGGCAGCGCATTGCAATACGTTCGAATGAGATTCCTTCTCGGTTCGGAGATCGTATTTTGCCGAAAAAAATCGTCGATCGATCGAAAGTCGAAACACGGTGGTCGACGAAGACAGTGCGTCGGTGCCATCTCGACGGTCGATCTCGGTCTCCGCGAAATGTGAAAGTTCGCTTGTTCGCGTTCGCGCGCGCGATAAAGGTATCCGTCGTCGCTGTTTATTATGCTCGTGTAACAAGCGAATCATATTTATGTATTTAGTCCATGGAAGTTTGGTGTGTGTTACCGGCACGCAATTTATGTATCTGTCCGCTGCATCGGGCATTGATTGTGCACCTTGAGGTGCAACCCGGCCGGTTCTTTTTTTATCAGCGATCGCGATTAAGAAAAGCCAAGGACAGCGCGCGCGCGCGACCTTGACCGAAAAATCAGCCGCGGGTATGATTAAAAATTTGCGATCCGCGGCGGAACACGAGAGCGTCGAGAGAGGGGCAGAGGGGAGGGGGAGAGAAGGGAGACAGAGATTTAATAGGGGATGGTGTTACCAACGGAGGGGAAAAAGTAAGTCATCGTCTCTCGATGGAATCTGGTGACCCACCAGATCGTGTTTAACGCCAGGAGCTGCGGCCTCCTTCAGGAGCAAGTCTTCGCAGGAGAGCAGCAACAGGATAACGCGCGTCAAGGTTGAAAAGCGAATCGGGTACAAGAGAAAGAGAGAGAGAGATTGAGAGAGAGAGAGAGAGAGAGAGAGAGAGAGAGAGGGAAGGAGAGGGAGACCCGGTCTTCGAAAGGTAAGGCCAATAATAATGATCGCCGGCTCTAATGACCGGCAATTTCCCGGGGAAATAATTCTGTCCGAGCCAGACGAACGCCAGGCGAGCGCGGCGAGACGCTACTCGACGCGTATTTCTGTCTGGAATTCCACGCGATCACTCGTTTTCACGTGTTCGCCATTTTTCCACGATCGTCTCTCCATTTTATTCGCCGCGTTTAACGCCGGAACTGCCGAGCGTTAACCGCGGCTAATCTCGCATCGCGCCAAACACCGACGATTGCGTTTTTCCTGATTCCGCACGATCAACAGGTTCGGCCAGATGCACGGCCGATCGAGATCGTAAAATCTATCCGGACTGCAAGAATTCGTTCGTTACTAATCTGCTTCTCGATAATTGTACAAACTGTTTAAAGAAAATTGAGTTAACTCGTGGCATTACTCGAGCGATACCAACGATATTCTGAATACAAACGAATTACCATTTGGCCGACGTGTTTCTCGAACGTATTAACATATTTCGATAAAGAAAATGTACACGGACTACGGAATTCTTCGAATTTCCACGAGTGTGTCTCTGCGGGTTAGGAAATAGCCGTTATCTACGGTATTTGAATAAGCGCTTCGCTTAGAGTCGCTTTTGTAATGTTCTAAACGAAACTTAACAGACCTTGAATAACCTTGGGATTGCCATGGTCATTGGAATCGCGAATTCCGAGCCCTTCCGGGAATGTAAGCGTTCGAGGGTACGTGTTTCCATTAAAAAAAAAAAAAAATTAAATTGATCTTCAAATCTCTTGAGGGTTAACCAAGCTATCGCTTAAACAATTAATCCGCAGCTAAAAGCTGGTAGAGTTTCCTAGATTCCGGCGCGTAAGCGTGGCTCGTGTGGTCATAGGTTCGCGCGCCGGTCGACGTGTACGCGTGCGCTTAGGATCGCGCGCGTAAACGCATCGGCACGTGCCAATTCCGTGGGCACACCGGGCGTACACGGCCAGATGCACCTCGTGTCTGCACCTAGCCACGTATTTATATCGCGGCGCGTAAGACGGTGCATTAAGCGCAACAGTAATCCCGAGCCGAGTCGGTTCAAGAGCCTGGGCCAGCCCGTAGAGCTCGCTTGGATCGAGCAGGCTGTATCTAGCGAGCAAGCTAGCAGCCAGCTAACTAGCTAGCTGGCTAGATAGAGCGGCGGGGCGATGAATGGGCGAAAGTTCTTTCCTCCTCTTCGGGTTCGGTCCCGGTGGCCGGTCTTTGTCCCTCCGTTAGCCAGAGTGCCGGCCGAGGCACGTCACGCGCGAAAAGTGGCTCATCCGCTTTTACTTTCCGCGGCAGCTTTCGTTGGCAATGGTACTAGTTACGGCTGTTACGTTAAGCGGTTACGAGAGAGAGACATAAACGGTTTCTCGCCGCGCGTTCGACTTGCCCGCGAGCGCGAAGTAAGCCAAACCCCCTCGGCTCTCTCTTTCCCGTTACCGTGGATCCCTTCCCCTCCTCTCCCTTCCCCTCTCCCCCGGCCATCGAGCTCGACGTTCTTCTCTGATCCACCGAGATCTCCGCTCTCACTTTCGTTCGCGTTGCCTACGTAATGCCTCCGCTCCCGTTTTCTCTTTTCATTTAACCGAGCCGATAGATACCGACTCGGCGACGTCTCTCTCTCTCTCTCTCTCTCTCTCTCTCTCTCTCTCTCTCTCTCCAACGTTCACTCGTTTGCTCGCCACCTACGGGGAGAGAACCACTATTTTATTTCGTCAAAGTCCGTGAATAGTTTTCTCGCCGCCTCTCTCGTTACGTAGTCGTGACGACCGGCGTCCCCCAGCTCACGTGAAACTCGAAACAACGGCGCGTCACCGGTCGGAAATGACCGGCGTTTTCAGGACGCTTTGCGTATGCTTCGTTACGGTACAGTATCGTCCGCTTCTTTTGTAAATTTTTAATTTTTTCCCCCGAACGCTTATTCGTATGTTTATTCATCGGCGGCTCCTCCTATAACGAAAGCCAGCGATTTTTGAGAATTTTTTTAGAATAATTATCGAACATACTTGCTCAATCGAGTTCCTATCTGACGCCTGTTGCTCGTCGAGCACCAAATTTTTATGTTTTTCCCCCGAATCGTATGTTTATTCAACGGGGGCTTCCCCTGTAACGAAAGATAGTGATTTTTGAGTTTTTTTTTTTTTCTTAGAATAATTATTGAGTTCGTATCAGACCCCTGTTGTCTTGTAACTGTCAATTTTTTACTTTGCACGGAAATCCACGGTCTAATTGTAACAGCGAAGGTTGCTCGGAAAAGATCGAAATTATGTTGATCAACTTAACGTAGGTCATACATTTGTTTTCTTTCCTTCGCGCGGGCATGTATTTTCTGCTGCTTTAATATTAATACCGACGTTTGAATAATTTCTTGGAAACGCGTACTCCGAAATAATACATATTAACTACACTTTGAAACATTCTCATGTTTATTCAATAAAATAGCGTCAACTGTGCTTCTTATCTGCTGTTCGTCATTTAGAACTCTTTATCCAAGCAACAAATTTTCCATGCGTCGACACGATTCCGGTACGTCAATCCATGTCGGACTCTGTTACACTTTACCTTTTTATATCACTCGAGTCTACTCAAATTTTTAGCCGCATCTTGTTCCGGAAAGAAAGAAATTTATTGAATAATCACTCTTTACATGAATATATTTTTATGTAGCTCCCGTGTCTTGCGCTTAACGCAGCCAATTTTTATTTTTAAAATCTACCAATGCGGATAGAAAACTGTCTCTCGTTATTTTCAAGTTGATGGAGAAATAAATCTCAGTTTTCCCAAAGTGTCTATAAAAATGTAAATCTGCATGGAATTCCGTGATCTCAGAACGGCCTTGACAAATATGACAAGGTTCACGGCGGGATTTGTAGTTTTTCAATTTTCTGTGTCGAAAAATGTGTGTCGTGCCGTCTATTGAACAGGATTCGGTCTCGGCACGACCTCCGGACACGTGGTCTATAAACATGATAATTTATAAGCTCGATAAAGGGAAATTTATCCGTGACAGAAGTATGCGACGACAATGTTAATCATGGACGCGAACCGCTAAAAGGAAACGTCTCGGGTGTCGCGCGCCCGCGAACGCGTTCCGAGCTGATACAAATAAATACGTCTGTTTACCGACCCCGGTGTATCAGCCGGTGATATCAACGGAGATTACGGATCGATTAGAGCCGGCTAAGATCCGAATAAAATCTCGCGTTACGGTACCGCGTAACTGCAAGTGCATTTCTTGCGTGCTCCCCGCGTTTCCTTCGATGATTATGCATAAGCCCAATTTCCATATTTCATTTTCGACGAGTTATGAATTGTTGATCTCTTGCGTACACCGACTCGTGAATTATCGTTATTTATATATTCATCTATTCCGCGAACGATACGCGCGATAAAAAGGCTAACTAAAATTTTGCGTGTCGTAGGTTAAGAATTGCAACGCCGTCGCAAGAGTACGTCGATTACGTTTGATCGATGGAAAAAGACAGTGTCGCGCGTTGCAATTTAATGAAATATCGCGGGTATCAATCTTACAATAAATCCACGGAATAATATTGTCGGTTGCCAATCGCGTTTGCAAGTAGCGACAGGTGGAATTAAATTTTATGCCCGTGCACCTGGATATTCGTAAATCATAAAATCAATCAAAGACAACTCGAAGATGCACCGGGTGTTGCTCAAACGTTTTTATGCACGGTGTCAATGATTTATGACAAAGAACAAAATTGCGCAACACGAAAATTGTATTTTTTACCAGACCGAAGCTACTCGTTTACGCGTATTTCAATCTTTCTTAATTTTTAATTTCTTTTTCTATATAGTTTACAATTACCCTTAAGCCACCATCCAATCACTGTCAATTTTTCTCTGCAGTGGTACACGCGTAGCGAGATAATTGAGGACAGAAATGAATTTTCACTCGGTCGCATCGTCGAGTAAATTGTCCGAGGTTTGAAGGAGGGTGCTCTGACCGAGGCAACGGAATAAGTGCGATTGCCGAAGAATGGGAAGAAGTTGGAAAGATTGAATTTTGGTTGGAAAGGTTGAATTTTCCCTGGAGGACGGAAAGCCGCGGTGGAAAACGCGACTGACCACGAGGCGGCAGGAATAATTTTTCTATCGAGGTCAAGTTGAAGAGTTCGAGCAGAGAGTCGAGGAAGGACGGTGGCCAGTGGGAGGTCATCCGTGTCGTTGTTGTTCGTTATTTTTAGCATGTTGGGGCGGCATTTTTACCCTGTCTTATTATTACCGGCGCGCGATGGTGTCGGTCGAAGGATAGTAGCTCAATGAGTCACTAGGATCGAGTGCCTGGAAGGCGCTGATGGTTTCTCAACAGGTAGACCGATCTTCTGGGACCCCAAAACGTTTACCCATTCATAGGGGATGATTCTGCGTGTAAAAATATGTCGGGAAAAAGGAATAACATTTTCTCGTTCGACGCCTCGTTTTCAAGAAAATCGAGTTCGAAAATAAAGCGAACACGTGTGCTATTGGACAAGGGTCGGCTGATCATGGCCAACCGATTCTACTTCCTTCACGCGCGCGCGAACCGAACTGATCTTCAAACTCGAAGAGTGACCGTTTTCGGGCTCTTAACGTTCAGATCTCGCAGCGCTCGCTTGCACGGTCGAACCTCTCGTGACTTCGTCACATATCAAAAGCTATTCAATTTTTCGTGGCATCGTCGCTCGGTATCTCTATATATTTTACGCAACTTGTTACGTTTCTCTTGTATTTTGTCAACGGTGTGGCCTAGTTGTGTCGACGATTAAAGTGTCTGGGTGACCGAAACTTGGAGATCCCTTGTCTAGCCTCCACCATCACCGCTTCCTCGGCTCTCAGTTCTGAGTGGTCCCATCCTCAGACTCTCGAAACAATAACAAATGTTATCAAACGAACAAATGTTACTCCTTTCCACTTATTTTTCAACTTACATCCCCGTTTTAACCTTTATCAACCTCGCACTAATTTAATCTGTAACAAACACAGAAGTGTCGGCGCGCAATTATTTTGCAAAGAATTTAGAAAACTGGTCATCCTGCACTGCGGTACCGCCATCTTGTTTCGGTTTCGCGTTGTCCGAGTTTCAATAGAACATTCATCGTACCACACTCGGCAGTTTGCTTTCTAGTCGTCTCGTCGACGCATTCTACATCATATTCCGCGAATGAAATTATTAAGTAACAACTTCGAGGCACTAGATCATGCTTAAACGACAGCATTTTTCCACGCTAACGATTCGATTCAATTATCGCCGATCGCCGCGGCGGCGCAGCGGGAAACGAATAAAACCGGACTCGATCCATTTCGTTTTGCGACGAACGCCGCTACACATTGTAATGTATGCTAATGCAGGCACGTTACAATAAACGGCCGCGGTGTATACATAAACATATTAAAATAAATGAATCATTTATTATCGGGGGAATAGAGACATCCAGCGACGTCGTCAATCGCGTGCTTCGCGATAACCACGATTTTTCTATTTTTCGTTACAAAATTCAGACGTAGTTTATGGAAATTCTTGCTCGGACATTGTAACGCTTGACGTCACGGCCCGGCAAACGAATGAAACTATTTCGCGGTATTGACGCGGACGATTCTTGTCGCTGCGCTCTGTCGTCTAATGAAGACAGAGTTCAAACGTAAACGATTTGACAGAGCAACGAAACGCAAAAGTTTCAGATGGAATTCAATGACTTACTTTAACCCTTTGCACTCCGAACCATTCTGGCAGAAATTTACAAATCCTCGTATTATTTAGTATAATTTTGGAACCAAGTAACGTATTATAATGATATTGGACTTATATGAATTGGTTGACATCGAGGAATATATATTTGCAAAAAAAAAAATCAATATTTTATTTAAAGTTGCGCTGGAATAAATTAATTCCCCGTAATCGCTAATAAACTTTAACGTCCCCTGAGAGGGGACAGCGGAGTGCAAAGGGTTAATAATAAGTTCTGGTTTTCAGACTAAAACGTTGTTTCGTTATTTCTTGCATGGAAAGTGTAACAAAGATTCCAAATTCGCCAGAATAAGATTTGAGAAAAAGGCAACTAGGAAGGAGAATGTTGCTCGTTTCTTCGACGTTCAAACGAGACAGAGTATTCTTTTGTTAGGAGAGCGCGAGGAGGCCCGGTGTAAACGCGGATTCACGATGACCACAGAAAGGCCATTTCCTGCGATAAATTATTACCGATGCTCTCGGGCTAAATCGGCGAACGAAATCTCCGGATTCCAGCGGGGTTAAACCTTCTGGCGTGCATTGTCCGGCCGGATTGCCGCGAGGCATTGTGCGCGATTTCGGCGAATTCGGCGTCGTCTGGAGAAGGTGTGTAGGTGTGTGTGAGCGCGGAGGGATCGAGAGATCGATCGGGGCAGGAGTGTGGGGAGTTGGAGGAAGAGCCAGCGACGCCTTGAATCTTTACCCGGCATAATTGTACGTTTAATAAGCGCTTTATCAAAGGCGATAATACGGGCGATAACGGTATGTAGGTCAGTTTGATACGAGTGACCTGATTCCTGGCTGGCAGCGCCGCGTTACCAACGCTCGTAGATCCGCATGCGTGCCACCGGCGTATACAGAATTTTCTATATGTGTACTCCCGGAGGCCGTAACTCGAAGCGCCTCCCGTACTCGTACCCACGTGCGCACCGCTCTGCCACCCACACACGTGCGCAACGCTGACAACACGCTCGCGATCCCGCGCGTTCTCGCCTAATCCGACGAGAGAGGGCGCGAGCGCGCGAGTGCGCGCGTGCTTAGATCTCTCGGGCGCGCTTCGAAACCCGCGGACGAACAAGGCATCCGCGCGCGGATTGCGTGTGAAAATCCACGCGAACGCGCGGCCAGTCCGTCGACGCGGACCCGACCGGCCCGTTTTATTCCCGGCGAGCGATACTGGTTTGCACTTCTTGGAAATCGCGATGATTATTCTCACGCTGCTGGAATTCCAGTTTCTTTTCTATCTCGACCGCGCTCGACCGAAACCTGTCAGCTTCTTTCCTGCGTTTTCCTGGCGACCGTTAGGCTCCCAGTTTTCCATTTTTCAAGAATTTTATGCTTGCGTGCTACCGTCAGCTAAATTGTCTGGGAACAGTTCCCCTAATACCGGACCATAGCGGAGCCAAAAACTGCACATTTCCAATTCTCGAGAAATCGTCAACATTTGACCTGGGATAACTTCGTTAAAAAAAAAAATAGTACATTTCGAAGCTCGGAGCCTCTACCTTCGCAACACCGTTGATCATTCTTCGCTAGGACATTTTTGCATGACACAGCAGATGAAAAACCGAGGACACGTTTGTGCCCGAAAATGCTACGAATTGCATCGCCTTTAAGAGCATCAAAAAATTTTTTCCAAAATTAATCTATTCGAAGATTGAATCTTCCTCTTTACAACGACTGCTTAGAACGGTACTAACCGAACTAATTCAAGAAATATGCCACCTGTGTTTCGCACCGGTGCTGGCAATGGCAGTCGAGCAAGTGGCACAGGTCGGTTTTGATCAGACATGCTTTCCATCCCTAAATTCAAGAGCCACCTTCGTCCCTTTCGAACGGACAGAAATATTACGTCTTCGCGAAGAAACGCCGGACATGATTCCGTTAAAACAATTTGGTATTCCCTCAAAAAGAGACGAGCGTTTTTAATAGTTTATTCATACGCGGCGAACGTTATCGTTAGTCCCGCGGATCTTTATGCAAAAGGTTGTTGGACTAACTTATGCATATTGCAAACGAGTTACTCCCATTAGGCTCCAAATAAGATAAAAGCATTTGTCTATCGTCGGAAATATTTTCCGCGTACGAGCGACAGTTATTGTGACAACCGTTCCGTTTAACAAAATACTTCTCAACGGCAATCCTTGTGTATTCGGGACAGATTTACGAGTTAATTATTGAACACCGCGTATCGCTTACTATATTAATTATTAAAAGTTTCGATCGAATTACTCGGGAAAATCGACGATCCTAATTTATCCTCGGCGATTTAATTATCGGCGAATCATAGGCGGGAAATTCAGAGAACGGCCGTTTCGAGCGCGGGTTTGTCAGAATTTAAATATTATCTCACGTATCGCATATTCCGCATCGCATTAGCATACACGCCGATATGTTACACAGATATTTCTCCGCGTTACTCTCATTTTGCATTCACGCGGCGCCCGTTAAGACGTCGCAAATTACCGTTGCAATTACCTGCGCGCCGCGCGAGCGTCACACGCGCTCCAGTCATTATCCAGGATGATCAATCATTGCGAAAGCGATTCGAAAATTCGCGTGTTTAGAAAAAGCGGCGAACGCTAAGACGGTGACTGTGACGCCTCGAGCGACGTTGTTTGCCGAAGCTGATAACGGGCAACAATCGCGAGTCATTGTCATTTCCGGGAGGGGATCGAAGAAATTAGAAAAATAAGCGAATGACGAACAAATGGCATTGATCGCTCGAAAAATACGGAAGGCCATCCGCTCGATCCCGATCAGAAACTACTGAAACCGATTTATGGCTTCTTAGAAGGCGACTTTCTCAGCTGTTGCATATTTTTTTCAATTTTTTAATATTTTTTACACCCTCCTTATAATTCATTTATTTTCCTACTATAATTCATTTATTTCCCGATAAATATCGCGCGGACACTTTACGCGAATTAATAAATTAATGAAACGCTCGCGTCTCGTGTTCACGAAATCGAAATTCCGCGAGGGGCGCGATTCATCCGTCTTGCGAGTTTCTGAAACAGTTACGAGCGGCGGAAAATACCGCGATCCAAAACGAAATCCCCCGGACACTGGTAATGCAAGTTCCAAGGAGAACGGAAACAAGTTGCCGCGACTTGTCCGCATTGTTTGGAATAAGAAACGAGACGCGTTGCGGCGGCGGTTAGGTAGCTAGTTTCGCGCGCCCCTAACTTCGTTTCTTCGCCGAAGTTCTTTTTCCCGGCTCGGCCGGTGCACGCGTGCGACGCTTTCGTCATGCACCGAGACACAAAGTGCGGCTCGCCAACCAGAATTAATTCGCTTGACCCATTTACCCGATGCACTTGGACCACCTTGTACTACCGGTATCGATGTGTGTTAAAAGTGTGCGACCACGAGCACAGCGCGACGCGTGCGCGCACATCCTCGCGCGTTACCTTTTCGCTCGACAGTCGAATTGAAATCGGCCGACACCAAACGCAACGTTAATCGACGTTACCGTGCACCACGGCAGATCATCGATTTCAGATTTCTGATTTTATAATTAGCGCGATTACGATGCCTCCGTGGGCAATTTACTGAATTCTTTTATTCGAGTGCGGTGACCAAATTATTTGAGCGAATCTTGAAAATTTTTAAATCTTTCCAATTTTTTCCAAGGTCACCGGTATTTTCTTCTTTTTTTTTAATAACACCCTATATATTCCTCGTGATATTTTTATGGAAAAGACAAATTGAACGAGCTTAGTAGCTATAGTATTGCGATCATTGATTCCCGAGATATTTTTGCTCGTAGAAGCAGTAGATAATACGTAAGTGGAAACGGTAGGTAATAGTCAGACAAGCTAGCCAAATCGAATTCAATGGCCGTCGTACCCGATCAATTTATTTTGACATTTGATTCAGATTGCACAAGCTCTTCTGTCTAGGGCAGGTCTGTGTCTGTTACTTTGATTACATCACACACAGATGGATTTCTTGAAAATGTGCTAACGCAACTAATCCGTATGTTTGAAAGACTGTGATACTTTATTGACCCATTTACGTCTCCTTAGTGATGGTTGCCTAAAAGATCCTAGGATAATATTTCATTCATTTTACACTTAACCACCAATCAAGACAATCAATGAATAATTTCGTGAACGATTTCTGAGATGAGACGATTCCCAATAAAAATATAATGTGTGCTTGTGTGACTTATTTTTCACGAGGAACTGTACCGTTCCCAATTGCACCGCAACAGACAAGTTCACCTAACCTTCTTCGAATGCTAAATACATACTCCCCTCCAGCGCGATAACAATTAAAACCGCAGAAAAATGGACAACGTACACCTTCTCGCGCACCGCGTCTAAGAACGAGAAAGCCAACAGAGCGAACAGTGAAGCACGGCTTCATCGATTGTGTCACACAGTATACACCCTAACCCCTTTTCGAAATCAATAGTTAGTTATCGACGTTCATTCATTTCCCCTATCAACGGACATTTACTCAAGACCCACGTTCCCCCACCAATCGCGAATTTCCGAACCTGCGACCTCTGTGCAGAAAAATGAAGAAAAAAAGTGTTATTTTTAAATGTATCTTTTAAACAAATTGAGATGTCGAAAAATCGGACTGCGCGGTTATATTGTTTATTAAAAAGTGCATGATTTTTTAATCATCCCTGTAGCTTTAACAACTCCTAAGATATTCGACCAAATATGAGGGTCTAATATGGAGGTTAGTTCCCACCCCTTAAATATAAACGATGCCCGCTAAAAAGAAATACGTGTCCAATATTTTAGCGCTACGTTCTCCCAAAGCTTCATTAAGATCGGATGATGTCACTTCGGGATCGTGCGTGGTAAACCCCCAAGGTCAAAGCATATAAAAGCGAAACGCCTTATAGGGGTATGAAGATTGAATTCACTTGAACCTTGTACGGTCCTCGATACAATATGCGCTCGAGTAATATTAACTTCTGCAATTTCAATAATCGTGAAATGGAAAACCGGCAGGGGAACAGTGGTACACATGGGTTTAGTATTAAAAAAGGAGAGAATTTTGTGATGAAGATCCACAGTCTACTGAACCTAAACGCTTCTACAATGGTCGTGGCCCGCCCTTTGAGCGTCCCAGTTCCTCGCCCCGCGAGAATACTCCCGCGAGCGAAAAACAGTCGTCTGAGCGGCGTCTACTACCACTCGGGGTTCGATGCTAGAACGAAAAAGGGAGAGAGAGGGAGATAGCCAGGAGAGTAAAGGTGTCCGAAGAGTGTGCTGACAACCGGTGCTGCTTAGCTCGCAACCCCGGGGACGCGTTTAAGTGAATCAACAACGGCGGAGGTAATAGACGCAGCGGGGAATCGGCATAGAAATGCGTCGGTCGGATAGCGCGCACCGCATCGGCCAACGTAGAACAACGACGGGCAACGGGGCGAAGACAGATAGACCGAGGAACGAGGAGGGAAAGAGAGCGGGAGAGAGAGAGAGAGAGAGAGAGAAAGAGAGAAAGAGGGCTCTCGCGGTGGCGCGCTTGTGCTCCCGCAACAACGTCGGCTCTCTCGGTTCTCTCATTGACCTAGTTACCCAGTACACTTGACCGCACTCCGCGTCCCTCCCTCGCCCCCACACGCCACATCCCTTCTTCCACAACGCTGCTCCCTCCCCTACTCTCTTCTTTCTCTCTTTCCTTCCCTCTCTCGCTCTCTCTCTACCCTTCCGAGAGTGGCGCGCCGTCTCCTGCTCACGTAGAACCCGCCGGTGTGTCTCTCCCCTGTCTCTCCTTCTTCCGCGCTCTCTCATCCTCTCTTTCTCTCCCCCCCTCTCTCTCTCTTTCTCTTTCTTCTTGTCTGTCTCACTTCGTTACTCTCCCGACACCCCAACCCGCCATCACCGTCAACGACGCGCCCGTCACCCATCGCCCGTTGTCGTCGTCGCTCACCCCTGCCCTCCGCTCGCGCTCCCATGCCGGTTCACTTCGCTGCTCGCTTTCGTTCTCTCCGCCGCGCGCGTACATCCCTTCGGATTCCGTCGTTAACGTCTCTCTTTCCCTCTTTTCCCTCTTTACCTCCGGACTTCCTTCCTCTCCCTCCCCCGCCTCCCGGCCTTACCAGGCTCTTCTCTCTCGGTTGCTATATTCAGCCCCCTCCCGGCACGGCACGGCGGCGTCGTCACGCGTCGCGACGCTCCGGTTGCTGCGTGCGTTACGGATTCGACGGGCCTGTCGATTCTCTGCCAACCCTCCCCTTGCGCCACGAATTATTGTATTTTATGATCACAATCATTCGAAGATCTTTGACGTTTATGATTCTCCAGGACACGAAAAAGACAAAATTTGAGTTTATCGCGTAAACAAGTTTTCTCCCATGGTTAAATATTCACCAAATAGCATTTCAGTTCAATTTAAAGCATTAACCCGTAACGGTACAGAAGTGTTTCAAAGTTTACTTCCCAACAAGCTATTTTTCACGTAAACGGAAACTGTGGAGTTAACATTTTTATGTCAAGTATAGAATATACGCGTCCGTTAAGGGTTAACATAGACATTTCTTTGAAACAGTGGACTCGGTAACGTACTTCATTAAAATCTACAACAGAGCAAGGTTTCTGAAACTTCTCTAAAGTTTTTCTGAAACTGTAAGATACACGTACATCCCCATATAATTGAACACACACGTTGCTATGTGTATCTGCAGAGTATCCATGCAGTACACGTGTCGATTGAAATCCTCGCGAGGGACCGCGGTCACATTGGCGTGACTACCATAACGCCGTAAATAGCCTAGAAAATCGAACGTAATCTCTGTTCTTTAGTGTTTAAAAGCAGCATGGATCTTGCAATATTTATGCAGTTTTTATATTTTATTTATGACTTTGTCTGCACGCTTGATGCATGTTTAATTGGGTCGTACGTGATTAAGCGATATCGTGTAACTCGATCGAGCAGACTTTAACATTACAGTGTTTACCCGATATATATCCGAAATGCGGGTCTAGCCAGGGACATATATCTCGCAGGAGATATTCTTGAAGAGCTCTAGAGGCCACGGTTCGTGACCCCTCACGGGGTTTACCCCGCGGCAGTGGGGGTAGTTCTGGGATTTTTATCGTCTAGGAATTTTGGACACAAATATAGAGTAAACACTGAAACCTTTAACGCATCTTTGCAGTCTCGGTGAATTTTTATTTAAAATTTTACAGGGAGCCTTTTGACACATCTCGGTGGAAATAATTTTAAATGAAAATTGACCGAGACCGCAAAGACGCGTTAAAGGTTTCGGTGTTTACTCTATATATGTCCCAAATGCCTAGACGATAAAAATCCCAAAACTATCCCCCCTTCCGCGGGGTAGACGCGTTAACACTAGAAAGACGGGAGCTTAGTATATACCTATATTGCCTGAAAGCAGTCAAAATGACTGCATTGTGAAAAAATAACTAATGCGCAAAGAAATTTGTTTAACAGTAATTTTTAATATATTTTATATCACTTACAGTCATATAACAAGTTATTAATAAGTATTAGCAATAAAAAAAATGTATTTCAGTTCGAAAAAAAAATAATTTAAAGCAGTCAAAATGACTTGCTTAGGCAATCTAGTGTTAAAGGCGTCGATAAATCTATTTCTTGAGCACGCAGGACCGTTACAGATAGGAAGATCCCGCGTTCGAAATGTCCTCGTGAAGTGGCAGAGACACCGGCAAAGAATCACACAAGCCCGTTCCCAAACCGCCCGGCATTCAGCGCTCAAGTGCACTTCCGTTTGTCACCCCACAGTCTTCTGCAGTCGTTCTATTTGTTCGAGCAAGTATACTGGCCGAGTGATTCTTGCCGTTGCGCGGCGGCCAGCTAGCACGCCGAGCGGCAAGAATCACTTAAGCATTGTATACGCGATCGCGCGGCTAATGTCGTCCCAAGTGCTCCAATAATTTCTTGCCGGTCATGCCGCGAACGCGGCCGGTTCCGAGCGGCACGAATCAATCGTCGATCAGCGGGGTACTCTCTTTCCTTCTACGCGCGGCCGAATCGGAGCGGAATGATTAACGGCGTCGGCGCCGATTGCAGGTATTCCGAGAAAATTCGCCGGGATCGCTATAAATATCGTTCGCCGCGGAATGAGTCAAACGGCCCGGCGAAGAACACCCAGCAGACCCATCGGTAGACTGCGGATCATTATGCGAGGTAAACATTTTCTAACCTAATCGAAAATCACCGGAATTTTATATTTCTTTCTTCTCTCGGTAATTGAATTATTTCCACTCGAAGCTATTTTCACTCCAAAACGAAACGTTTACCCCGAACTGGAATATTTCCCCCCTCCTATACATACATTTTTCTTTTCAATTCTGAAGCGTTTAACGATTTATTAAATACAAACAAATTTAGTAACGTAAAAACGGTTAAGATGTCATTAATAGACTGTGAGTTTTTATGCGGAATTAAATTTGTCCGCTTTGATTTCAATAATATAACTATTCTCAAATTCTTTAAATGTTTTTACCGTTTGGTCTTCTACCTCAAAAAGTGTAAATAAAATCTACAGTCTAGTGCAGTAAGCAGAAACAAACTAAAAAATCGATAACTTTACCGACCTACATTCGTACCCATAATAGAAATCCTATTGACAGAGTTTTCAATAATTGTGCTATACGAAAATCTTTAGTTTCCAGTTGGTTCAGAATTGGGATTGTTGCCACCGAAGGACCCGTTAAAAGTTCTTCAGCCGCGGCTCGTGACGTTTAAAAATCACGAGATAATGCGTTAAAATACACCCTTGGTTCGAACGGGATCGGCCCGTCGGAACGGAAACGGAGGTTTCGTTCCCGGTAAGAGTGTTTCGAAAGAAAGAAAGCAAGCGAGCGAGCAAGCCGAGGCAAGCAGACAATGCTCTCTCCCGACCGGTTTCTGTTCCTCGTCGAGGAGAGCCGATCGCGTATCACGAACGCTGGGAAACGTTTTAAAGCTCGAACCAGCAACTGTATGGTTACTAGACTGGAATTCCGCTCCGGTCCGCGAGCGGGAACGCGTTCGGTCGCGCGGGCGCGGAGGGATAGCGGCCGGTTCTTACCGGCCAATTAATGCACGTCGAATGGTAAGAAGTGCATTACGCACTTGCACTCCCATGTCGGCGAGCGCGTCCGCGCACAGAAATTATAATATCGCGTGCGAAGGGAACAGGGGAGAGCGAGCCAGACGCTCGCTTTACGCTTTACACGCTCCGGGCTTTTCGATCGAGTCGTCGTCGTGACGAAATCGTGGGCGGAGCAGAAGACAACGGTACAGTTAGCCTGGCTCGAGTGGCCTCTTGTCTCGCGAGCGACCGTGGCGGTCCCTCGATAGACGTCACTCGACGGACCCGAGTGGATATACCACGGTGCGAGGTACACTCATTTTTCTATCATTCGAACCGGTATTTTGCGAAGCCCCTCGTCCACCGACCGGCCGAGCTGTTAGCCTGCTGCATATCAACAGTAGCGTTTAACAACCGCAACTTTTCTATCTCCACGATTCAAATCTTCCAGCGTGTACTACCGATCACAAGTTTCTTCAGAAAGGTACATGTAGAAACAACGAGAATTAATTCGGTACCTACTTGAGTATTTATTTATTTTGGTCATGCCATCATATTATTTTTGACTCGTTAAGACTACCGAAAGTAGGATTTAATTTTCACTTAACACTTCTATTCTGCACTGACTTCGGAAGTTTTCATTTCACACAAAGCTCCGCCGTCTATCGTCGGTTCGGATAATCGAGGTTTGACCTCTTTTTAATCAGAAAAGTGTCACGAACATGCTGATAAAAATTCCACGAAGAAACGATTGCGGACTCATGCGACCACAATTGGTTTTTCCCGAGAAAATCAAAAGCACGACCCAAGCGTTGATCAAAGGGCGTGTTTCAGAATATTAACAAATTTCGTGTGGTCTCAACAGTGCGCTGAGTAACCGCGAAAGAAACGTTTCTCAGGTAAATAGAACCGATTAATGTTCGCACGTTCGAATGTTGGATACTTACTAGTCATCGACTCGCAGATAGCTGGAATCAATCAACGCTAAAACGAGAAATATTCGATCAGGATTGAAATTAAGCGTCGACTCGGGACGACTTCACTGACACCGATTCCAGATAGAATTCTCACGATTATGCGATCCTTGCTCCAGCTGCATCGAGGATCGACTACGATCCCAGGAAGTCGTCATCGATGACTCACCTGTCCACGTCGAACGAGAGGTAAATCGAAGATTCTCGTCTCGGCTGAACAATAGATCTGTTTGCCTGATATCGAATCTGATAAGCGGTATCGTTGCATCGTTGCAGCAATATTTTCATCAAGAACTGAGATTAACGGTCACGTGGCTTCCGGGAGGAATTTCAGATTTTCAGGGGAGCGCCTGGTGGGGGAATTGCTTCTTTATTCGAAATACGACGAAAGCCGGTCCCAAGTCATCACCTTATATCGAAAGAAAACTGTAAATGTCGGTGTGGTTCAGAAATGACTCTGGCATAGGCCTAGAACCCGCAGGAGTCCGAGGGTTAACTAAATTGCTGTATCATTGTTCAAAGTGTCTTTTACATTATTACATTTGTTTGTACTTAATAAATTACTAAACGTTTCAGTATTGTACGAGTAAATTTCACCATTTTCGTATGTATAACGTGAAAAAAATATACATAGAAGAGAAATATTCTAGGCCGGAAGAATGTTTTGGAATTAAAACAGCTTCGAGTGCAAAGGGTTAATTCCAAAAATGGTGTCAGCAATTTGCTATTATCTTAGCGAACAGCGACACTGAAAACGAACGTCCAGCGTTGTATAAAGTTGCTGGAAACGGGGACTCGTTCGAAAGATCGCAGAGAAGATTCAGCGACGTCTATCGTGCATCATAATTTGCATTCAACATCACATTCTAAATGTCCAGAGATCGCAGCTATCCTGTCGATCGGCGATATTGAAAGCGAACGTGTTATCGACCACGGGCGTTGCGCAAGAAGTCCTCGAAGAAGGAAGAGGAGCAAGGGAACGCGGAATTATCGGTGCAGAGGAAAACAGGACGCAGGTTCGCGACTTCGCTGCGAGTCGATTCGACGGCGACCCGACAAGGAGAGGTATCCTTCCCGGGCGGATACTCATCGTTCTACGTCAGCGCCTCTTTGCAGCAAGTTCTCGATCGCCTATCAGATCCGATTGATCGATCACCGATCGGGAGAGCAGGTAGCAGCCCGCAAACCGGCAGTGAGCAGTAGGCAGTAACGCCGCGAGTAGTTAGCTGCTTCGGCGTTGCACCGGTGCAGCCTTGAGCCTATTCCACGCACGAAAGCCCCCGCCGCACGCCTGGCTGCACGCTGCACTTCACGTTCAGACCCCAGACTGACTAAGCCGACTCGAAAAAACCGCGTCTACCCGCTGACGGTAAATTTAGTTTTCGCCATCCGGGCTCGCCGATTTTCTACCCGCTTTGGTAGCCCGGACTTCGTCTCCGTTTCTGCGCCGCGATCTCTCGCGAGAACTCTTCAAGAATCGAAGGACATACCTTTGCATGCATTCGCAAGATTCGAGGATCGGTATAAATTTCTAGGTGGAGAAGGTTCGTTTTCAGAATTTGTCGAATTTGCTCGGAAAATAGTACACAATTAGACGTCTACTTTCACGGATGAGAACGTGGAGGACCCTAACCCGATCTCTCGCGAATTGTCTCTCTTCGTTTATAGAAGACATACCTTTGTATCGATTCGCAGATCGGTATAAATTGCTCGATCTACCGTGCAGAAGGTTCGTTTGAGAATTAGTCGAATTTTCTCGGAAAATAGTACAATTGGTAGACGTCTGGTTTCTCGGATGAGAACGTGGAAAAAACGAAAGGACAAGTTCGAGTGTTTTCGCGAACGAGCACCTGCAGAGCCGTGACACGCGACCGCCATAGCACACGGGCCGTTCCGAGGAAGTGGCGCAAGTGTGTTGCACGCGAAGTGCATCTTTCATCTCGGTTTATCGAACCAGCCACCGGCGTCGACGCCGCCGCGTCCGGAATCGGAACGCGATCGTTTTCGGGCGGAAAAGCAGCGTGGCGGAACGGGCGGTGCGGTGCGGTGCGGTGCGGTGCGGAGCGGAGCGGTGCGGTGTCGGGCAGGGATCATTATTGGTGGATGGTCGATAAAGTTAGAGCGAGAGATGGGCAGTGTAAACTTGCTCCCGATTTAGAGCCGAGCCCTTTTTACACGAAGCCAAGTAGGCCATGCGCGAAGGATGATGACGGCGCGCATGGCGCGGCGTGGAAAAATATAACATTTTACGAACATGCAACTCTCGCCGCCGAGCCGCGCCGGTTAGGTATCGCCTCGCATCAGGCTTGCGTACCAGCCGGCCGGCGAATCAATATTAGAAAATCTCAGTCTAGTTGCTAAAAGGAGAATCGCGATCGTGCTTGCGGAGGCACTCGCGCCGTGCTCTCGCCCGAAATAACGGCCAAGATTCCACCTTGGAGGAATAATTTGGTCGTTCGACGGTGTTGTGCGCCTGCGCGCCGCGGCCTTTATCAAAACCGATTCGGCGATCGCCCAGGAAGCGCGAGGGGTTGATGAACCGGACGATAACATCTGCGGATCGACCCCGATCGAAGTCCGCAACCGCGAGTTCTGCTCATCCTGCAATCTAGCGACCAATGTTTTTCGAATCGACGCTTACATCGCAGTAATATTAATTGTAATTTAATAGAATCGCAGAGAAAACGTCAAAGTATGCTATCCACAACTTTTATAATCTGCTCTCTGGTCTCATTAATTTTTTCTGGGATATTTGTAGAACGTTCTCTGGTCTAAAATAATGCTACACATTGCAGTCATCTGAAAAACCACCCAAATTCTTTTCCCGAACGAATCTATTCGAAGATTTAATCTTTCTCTGTACAAGGACAAGTTTAATCTACTCTCCTTGACTGTTGCACGAGACAAAGACGAGGAACAAAGTATACATTTTTTAAGTAAAGACAAGAATTAACCAGAAAATTGAAAAGCTTCACCGAGAACTAAGCGCAAAACAAAAAGGCCAGTAAGGTTCAGCAGGCGGAGAAGACCGTCGCTTGGCTTTAACTTTGCATAGTTCAATATTCAAAAGCCGTGTCCGAAAATAGTATAGGAATTATTCGAGTACAAAGTTTACGCGGAAAACACGAAGAATAGTAACGAAAACACGAGTCGACTTATCGTAGTAATTACTATTTCGTACGTAATGATCTTTCACCTCTAGAGAACTATTCTTGACCCAGATGCAAACGATTTTCGAATGATCGCATTGTATTCTGTTCGAATGCGACAACGATGCGCCGTGTAAAGAGAACGTGAAACTACACCGAAACCTCGGAGAGTGTGGGAAATAAAGAGTGTGATAAGGTGACAGAAATTATATCGAACAGCGGACATGGCGCGTGCGTTCGATCTCGAGTCTGCCGTAAACAATTCGAGGAAGGTTTTTCCCAGGAGTGTCTCCGAGATTTCTAAAACCTTGGCAATTCCGCGGCGATAAACGAGTCCCCCGAGCCGCTGAGCGATACGTTACGATTTCGCTAACCTGGGAACGAAAAGGCCGGCCGATCATAACTAGGCGGTGTTATGATGATTCAGTGGTCATAACGCCGAGCGTATCGGAACTCGGTCAGGCACAGTGGAGCAACGGGCATGCATGAACGCCTCGCGGAAAACACGGCCGCGCGAGGGCGCGAGCGCGCGACCACAACGACGATTTCGCAAAAATTAATCGCGCTCGTAAATTTATCGCGTTCCTATCGTGAGAATCTCGGGTGCTCCTTCGGGGCGCGTACCTGTGGCTTGCGATGTAAAAGCGGAATCTAGGCCGATATAAATAGGCTGACACACCACGGAATAACAGGTAGCCTTAAACGCCGCATTACCGCCGCAAAACGTTTTCGAAAAGACCCCGAAGTTCATCCGCGCCCGGCCCCGCCTTTTCCTCCGCTCGCTTTTCCGGGTTTCCTGCTGATCATCCTAGCGCGTCATGCGGATCCATTGTTCGTGGATTTACCACCGTTCCCGATTACGAATTAACGATCTAACCCGTTGAGGGTATTTTGGTCCGCATTGTTTAAGCCTCTTCTTTTTTTCTTTTTTTTTTTTTTAAACATCAAACGAACCTTTCGTCTTGAATTTTTGCACGCGTATTTACTATTGTCTGGAGTATGCGATATATTTTTGTCGAGCCGAAATAGTGGAAATTTTGTAAACTGTAGTTTCTTGAACAAACTCTCTTTAAGAAGCTCGGTATCTTGCTGGCTGATCTGCAGTCATTTTTTAGGTCACTTTGGGATTTTTTGAAAGAACTCTGAAGAACGTTTTGCGCTGAATTTTTGTGCAGTTACTCGCTACTATCTTGGGCGTACAATATACTTTTTTCAAGCCAAAATAGTTGAAATTGGACCCTTGGACAGAGTCTCTTTAAAAAGCACTACTGGCTGATCTACAGTTATCTTTTAAGCTCCTCCAGGATTTTCTAAAATGAAATGAGGAGACCGTTTTGCACAGAGTTTTCGCTCGTATGTTGACCGTTATATGGAGTATACGGCATATTTTTTTCCAAGCCAAAAAAATTTGAAAGTGCACGAGTTACAGTTTCTGGAACGGGGTTTCTTTAAAAAGCACGGAATCACGCTAGGTGACACGATTCTAGCGAAACAAAAAATAAAGTAGCTTCTTTAATTAGCAAGAAATACGGTATAGAATTTTTGCAATACCTGGATGACTTTTTATTTAATTATGAGAATGAGTTTGTGCATTTCTGCGCGTCGATTAATCGGCGCTATTCCCCGGACAGTCGAGTATTCGATACTAATAAGAACATTAGTCACGGAACTCGAAACGTCGCTGTAATACCCCGGCCGGAGTATAAAAAGCGAACTGCATATTTACGAGACAGAGGCAGTTTATTATCCGGGAAGACCGCTCTAAATATTTTCGTGACAATCTTTACGGACCACTATTTTTATTTCTTTTATATTTATAAACGCGAAGGCGGCTAACGCGCCACGACGTATTAAATCTTCGCTTTGGAACCCGAGAAAGAGAAAAGTAAGATGTACGTGACGTAGAAGAAACTTTAATCGTCCTCAAAGAGTTGCGGCGTTTAAAAAACCAGAAACCTCTGCGGAGAGTCGCTCGGAATCAAATAGAAAATTTACAGCGTCGTCCGCTTTTTATATAATATTCACGAAAACGCGCCAAGTGTAAAGTAAACGGTTGCGCGTGTGGCGGGAGTGATGGCGAGGAGAGAGCCAGGCGCTCAAAGCCCACAAGCGAAAACGGTGCGAAATTGAAACCGAAATTCTCTTGAAAAGAGGGAACTTGACACCTGACCCGGTTTTCCAGTTGCTCGCGAAAAACTACCCTTTTCAGAAAACTATTTAAACTGGAAAGCGTCCCGTCGACTCGGCCGGACCGTGCCGGAACGGGAACGAGTCCTCCGATTCGTGCTTAAAAAACGCAGGAGCTCGAGGTGCATACAAACTGCACCTCCTCCTTTTTCCTCTCTCTCTCTCTCTCTCTCTCTCTCTCTTTCTCTCTCTTCGTCTTCCTGTTCTGTGTGCAACGAGCACACGTACCGGGAGAGTTTGCCGGAGCAACACGTCTCGCTTCGTTGCACCTATCCACGACAGCGTACGCGTTGCAAGCAGCACAAGAAGAAGAAGAAGACCAAGAAGAGGAGACAGAGAGAGAGAGAGAGAGAAAGAGAGAGAGAGAGAGAGAGAAAGAGAGACAGAGAAAAAAGAAGAACGCCTGCCGGCATAAAATCCCCGCTAGTTATGGTCCGCGCTGTCCTAATTCCGACGCGACCAAAGAGCGTCCCTTTTCAGCCGGAATGAAAAGAAAGGAAGACGAAATTACGGTGCGCCGATCGCTTCTCTATCCTTCCAGATAATTGATACAAATTAATACGTACCGAAACATCTTTTATAACACGAGAATACGAGGAACTGCACGTCGAACCAGTAATTAGTCGCGGACCATGGTCTTTCGAGATGGCGCGGACCATCGCGAAAGACTGAAGCTGCAACTCGGACTGTTTGATAAATTATTAACTCGTTAAGCGCGCAACTCGGACTATCCGTTCACGAGTAACCGCAAGTTAACGCTAAATCTACCACCGCTCATTTTCACCGGTTTCAGATTTTTTATTTTACAATTACTGAAATTATAAACACGATCTCGCGAAAATAATTGAACGAATACGTTCAGTAGAGCAGGTATTGTAACACGACCTAGTCATTTTTATCGGACATGTAGTTACTTTTAAGTGCCAAAAATCAATCCCAGAGATTCTCACAAAATCGGTGTAATTTAATTAATGAAACCGAAACTAGAAATTTAAAATGCATTTGAGGAAGATGCTGTCTTAACCCTTCTGAATTCTAAAGGTCCTAATAAAATTCGATTTACATGCATATATTACATGAACTTCTAAACCTAATGAATAATCACTGTCAGCCATACGTGACTGACGTTAGGGCTTAACGGTGTTAATTGCTTCATTTATTCTATGTAAAACTGAGAGTTTTACGGTGAAACCGATCGTTTGACCGGCGTTGGTAGGGTTCATACCCCGACTTTGTATTCGCAAGAGGATGAAACTCGCGATGCCTAGACCCTAACGGACGCGTCGCCTAACTTCGGCCAGTTTCGCGACAGATAGAGTAGAGGTCCCAGCGGCGAGTTCCACAGATTTATAGATTTTCCGAGAGAGCTAGATCTTCGGGGAGTTTCGTAGCATGAAAGGAAGTCGGAGAGGAAACTGTCGCGTCTTCGGTCCCAAGGGCGAAACTCTGCTCCTCTCCGCGAGGTTTCGCGTTGTTCGGACGCACCGGCACCGGCACCGGCGTCGCGGCGCAACGCAGCCAAGACAACGCGTTTTGCTTCGGTGCACTTAGCTACCTTTGTGTCCGTTTTTCTCTGCCCCCTGCCTCCCCCGCACTTCTCGGGGAGGACAAAAAGCCGCGGCCGCATAAAACCCCTAGACAGCGGCGTAGCCGCTATCGCGTGTATATCAGCACCGTCCCAATTCCGGCGTGTATTGTGTCACTCGACTTTGCCCAGACGCACAATGGCCCCCGGAATCGAACGATTTCCCTGCCAATATTTTCGCAGAAACTTCGCACCGCGCTCGGAAACTTGCTCCGAAAAGTTTCTGTAATTATCCGACTGCGGATTTCACGTTCGGGAGTAAAATGTGAAGATGGAATTTCAAAACACCGATTGTACAAAAGAAAGGAAATTTCTATTCGGCGAGAAACAATTCCGAAATTCGAACATTTATAATTACTACTTTCATCGAATTTTGTTGATTCATTCTAGTTCCAGCTTCTAGCAGCTGCGTTTACGACGAGGTAAGAAAAGTTTGGTTTATTGATCTCCGCAAGGAGAGTCGCAAAATGGGTCGAGTCTCCGTGTTTTCCGCGGCGAGAAGCTCCGTTTGATTCTGAAAACGTTTTTGTAACAGGTACGTGGGGATATTTATAAAAATTTAAAGGCTGCACGCGCAGTCGAGTTTTGGAAAATACTCGCTGCTCGACTCTGAAAATTCCTTTTTGAGGTAGCTCGGCATGTTTTCGGAAAAATCCATTTATTGCCTCAGTCGCACCGATATCTTGTGCAACAAATTTCCCGTGGGTATGAAAATTGATGAAAATTTCGCATTCCTGTGAAAAGCGACGCCGGTTTTTGGGGTTTCACTGGATCCGATAGAATCACTGGAATGTTTTAATCTTCTCCGATCGATAGCTAGGGGATGTTCGACGGTCGAACCACAGACTCGAGACTGTATCGAGGGATATAATCGAATATCGAAATGATTGAATATTCGGAGAAAAGTTTGCACGTTTCAACGGAGCAAATCGAATAATTAATTGGGGTGCCTGGTATTAGGGCATTAAATAATTATAATATCGCCCGGCTTCGTTATTTGGACCAATACGTGTAACGTCAATAGAACCGAATATTGCGGAATTAATATTTCAACGAAAATGCATGCATAATTGCAAGCTTATACCCTACTGATAGCTACAGTAACTTGTAATTAATGAAGAGCGCAACCTATATCGGTTTTGTATTAGTTTATAACATTACCGTGGCAGGAAACCTTTCGATTATGGTGTGTGTGCCCAAGTTATTATTAAACTTTGCGAAGTAAAAATAATAACACCGGCAATGTTTCAGAATAGATTTCGCTCGGCTCGGCCCATTTCGCTTGTGTGTTAATTTTCGTGCTACCCCTTGGCGAAAATTAATCGAGCGAATTTGTGAAAGAATCATTCGAATGTATTTAAAAAAATAGCAATATATGTTCGACATAATGGAAATATTTTCCATATTGTAGATACGAATACGTAACTATATATTAATTACAGGCACCCGAGTTGTTCGATCGAATAATTTCCGCCAGGGGTGGTGTGCGAAAAATTTCCGAACTTCTTTCTCATTAACCCGCGAGTGACCCAACTTCTGAGCATTATCGTATGTGAAATAGAGCAAGAGGCGTGGGTGTGGGCGCTCAAAGCAACCGCCGGCTTATCGATCGTCCGCTTTCCTCTGGATTGTCCTAAAAGTTCGACGAGCTTTTTCAACTTAACCCCTTAATGCACAAGACCGGAAACTGAACCCAAGAACTATGACACAATCTTTGTTCGCGTATCGGAAACTCGCTACAACAGCCTAAGTGTACGATCTCTAGAGAAACAAGCAATGAAACCGAATAAAATAGAATAATTGCAATACGAAGTTCTTCAGGAAAGAAATCCAATTTCCTTTCATTTCTGTCTGGATGAACACCATCGTCCAAGCAAGTACATTTTTGGGACACCCTGTATGAACGGGTATCCACTTGAGATATAAAGTAACAAGTTTCTTGTAAATAAAGGTAACTCCACTTCGAAGTTATCCAATTAATATCTGCTTGATACCTAGGTACTTCAATTGACCGATCAACGAGCGAATTCTTGTTGGACGGTTTTCGAATCAAGCGATTGCTTGCTTTATAGCGTATTGCTGGAGATTATGTGAAAAGGAACGAAAAAATGTTTCCTCGGAAGCAAGTTATTGTGGATCTCCAACTGTGAAGCACTTCAGTCTCAAAAAAAAAAGAAATTTGTTGAAGCATTTAATTCCTCAAATGCAAAAAAGACAGAAAGAAATAACATGAAACCATAAAACTTTGTATTACAATTATTTTCACAGAAAATTTTAGTACACATTCTTCTAAAAAAAGAGGGGCAAAACAATTAAAACAATCATTCAGCCTCCATTGTGGTTGAAACGGTAAGAGCCGTCAAGGGATTGTGGCTCGTACGAAAAAACGATTCCCAATTGGGTATATATTTTCCGTAGCAACCTTCGTAACGCAGAAAATGCTTTAAACAAAAATCTACCGTACATTTTGCTGCAACAGGAAGCTAAATAATAAACTGATTTAGAATAACAAATGATTCGCTCTGTATTGGAGAGGAAGTATCTTAATAATACCAAATAGGATATTATAAACTGAAATCATCTTAAGATTGTTCTGCAGAAATATACAAAGCAATTAGAATAATATTCTTGAGTGGGATCGAAGTAATAAAAGCCTCTTGAAGGGATAGAATAATTAATGAAATGTCTCGCTTCTCGATAGGGTTGAACTACCTTTACATTTTCATTCGAAGAGGGAAGAAAATAATGGAAAGAGAGTCAGCTTAATAAGCATAAAGGGGTTGAAGTAGTGCAATGAGGGTGAGTCATGATGTGAACGAGAAAATCGATTCCGAACAGGGTGGGTACATTCAACAACGTGTCTTAATAATACTGAACAATTTCTGGACAAGAATTCAGCATACATTTTCCCAAGGAGGGTTGCTAAAGTAATTAGAAAAGCAGTTTTTGCTTCTCATTGGGATTGTAACAGTAGAAATCAAAGCAGAAACCTCAGATTTTTCTAAAAAAAAAAGATGCAAAATAACTTGAAGAAACGACGATGTTATTATTGAGGTGGGATCAGAAAGGGTAGTCGAGGGGTAAATAGTGGTCCCTGCTAGAAATCGATTCCCAAGCGTATATTTTTAACCACGTATCTTAATATCAAATAATCTTTCGCAAAAATGTAGCTTATATTTTTCCAAGAAAGGGTGCTGAAATAATAAAAGTTACTTCTCAATTTGGATCTAGGTGATGTAAAAATGCAAACCGAAGCAAGTATCCTGAATTTTTCTAAAAGCGGTTGCAAAATAATTGCAAGGAACGCCGGTATTCTTATTGGGGCTGAATCAGAAAGTCCGGTCAAGGGTTAAACCGTGTCCCGACCGAGAAGAAAAAAAGAAAACGATTCCCGATCGGTGCGTGTATCTCGCGTCTCGAGTTTCTCGCGATCGTACGCGCGCGGGCGTAGATCGTTCCGTGTGTAAGCTCCATAAAGGCGTCACGCTCCGTAAGCAGAGCCCTCCTTGATCCAAATTCCAACCCGGGGTTGGAGGTTGAGCGATTCAATCTGACTTTAATGTTCACACTGGACAAAGCTGCTGCCGGTACGCGTTGAACTGTGAACCGCTTTCACCGTTTTATTTTTTTCCATTCCCGAACCGATTAACAAAGGAAATTTTTTTTCACTAAGCCCGCCTGCGAGGTGGAGAAAGGGGGGTCCCGGCCGGAGGAGAAGGGGAGAGAGGGAGAGAGAGAGAGAGAGCGAGAGAGACGGTGAAACGGCCCTGTGTCTGTGTTGCAAGCACCGCTCACGAATCACTCCATGAAATATTTCACGTACTCCGTGAGCCACGTGTTTCCGAAGAAAGCGCGCATTCCCGGGCCGAATCGATTTGGAATCGCGTCCCCGCCTCCTCCGGGGAAAACTTCGTCTCGCCGACCATAATTAGAGATCGTATCTGGCCCCGGGAGGAGTCAGAAACGCTGTCATCCCACGGCGAATGTTTGTTCGAAGCTCGACCGGGGCCGAACGATGCAGATTCGTAAAATCTATAACACTTTGACTGCCAAACTAGAAACCTCAAAAATTCCATCAAATCAATGTAAGTTATTTAATTAACAAAATTATATGTATGATATCGAGAAGTCCTCCAACTTTTTGGCATTTTACAGATCCTAATAAAGTTTGGTACGATTAATATATTCGCGTAAAAATTCATTTTTAAACTTGGACAAATAATACCGTCGCCCACATACGGGTGACATGGCAGTCAACGTGATAAACGCGCAGGATCCGTTTTCCCGGTAAATAAATATATTTATAGTACGATCCTGACAAAGTCCATATAAATTCAATCTTGTAAATTTTTATAGGGCAACAGAAAGAATATGCAGAAATATCTGCGGTTTCTTTTTTCATTATTCTTTTCCGTTATCTGATAAAGTCGACGATAAGAAAGTGGCTTTGTTGGCAGTTTTCGGTTGTACGTATTGTGTTTGACACGGTTGCGGCCGCGCGAATGTATGAGATCCCGGCGCGCACCGTGGCGCTATGATTTATTGCACGCCGAGCTGTAAAATTTTGTTTGAATGGTTATTGTAACGCGGCGAGCGCGGCACGGAGAACGGCCCTCGCGATCTGTTGTGCGACGCGATTGCAGTTTACCGCGGCGACCAACGACGGCTCTCGACGGCAAAACCTGTCGTGTCGCCGGGGCTTGATGAACGACAGATTGGAACGTGTGTGCTCGTTCGGCGACCAGTTGGAACGATTTTCTGTGCGATTTCAGCGGCGAACAGAAGCTTCGACTTCTCCTTGCGACTGACAATGAGCGTGCGCTACCTCTCGCGCTGCGCCGGGCCGCGCCGCGCTGCGCAGCGGATAGCTGTTTATGACAAATCGTTAGGCGAGAGTGGGCGGTTGTGCTAGGAAAGCACTCCCTTCGGCCCATTTTTATCCTTTCCCCTGCGAAATTCGCTCTGTACCGCAACGGAAAATTGAAAACTATATTTAGCGCCGTTCGCAGGCGCGATCGGTTAACTTCGAGTTTTTTTTTTTTTTTTCGTGTTTCGCCGTCGAAGCACTCGATTGATGTTTAACGCTTTGCATAATGCTTTGAATAAATTTACTTCGGAATCGGTAGACTGCCAGTCTTTATGCAAAATGAACATTTTCTGTGTCGGTGGTGGGAAATAGAAATAAAAATAAAAATGTGTTTTTTTGTGGTTGTAGGAATTTTAACGAGTCGACCGTAGTGCAATAACGTTGGAAAATTCTTGTAATGTCTTCGCAGTTCTGTATTTCGTCTGTTCATTTTTCTCTGCAAGAGTATATTTTTCTTTTTCCCGTTCGACATCTTTCCCTAATAATTTAAATTTCAATACAGATGCCCCGCGGCCTTGCAGTTACATGCACCTATAAATTTATATTACGCGTTACGTATTCATCGCGACATTGAACCGAAAGCTAATTCATATTTCACAAAATACGACGGAAAAGGGAATAAAATATGTGCACGGCGAGGAAGTTGATGGGTATCTTTCCGCGAGTATAATTTTAGAAACTCTGAAACTGTGTTTTTGGTAATAATCTTTGGTAATATTTTACAATCGCAGTTAATCTATCGCATCTGAACGCTTTTCAAGATTAAATCTAGCTCAACAACACTGTTCTCCTTGAATACACGGTACCGTTTCATGTACAGCCGTACGCTGCTCTAAATGTAAAAAAGCATTTTCCCGAATGCACACTGGTTTCACTTTTTTTTCCATTATATCGGAATGCCCACAGACATTGCAGCTAAGCTACATTGTAACTAAGAGACTATCGGTGCAAAGGGCACTGTCTAGCTCGACCTAGGACCAGAAAGGCTTCCCAGTCTTCCCTGAATATATCCAAACAAATAGAAACAGAGATACAACAGCGACGCTACTACCGAGATAGCACAATGCCCAAGCGTTACGGTAACAGTAAATAACTGCAGGTGTAAAAAGAAATGTCTGGCTGGATCTATGACCAGATTCCCCAGTGTTCCCGCAGTGTATCCAAACAGAAAACGCGTGAAAGGCATATCGACTCGGTTGATTTTCGGGGTAGGCGTGCGTGCCGAAGCCGGTGTCCACGTTGGTCGAGCCAAAGTGGAAAGGGGCTTATTTCACAAGTTACAAAAGCGATTTGGGCTTGAAGTTCGGTCACGGGAGAGCCGCAGAAGCCGGTGAGGTAGGCACGGCCAGGTAAAACTCGGCTCGTTTCGTTTCGTTTCGTTTCGTTTCGGCTCGTCACGGACCGGTGCCCTGCTAGCTTTGCCCTTGACACAGTTCTGCCCGCGAGAGAGGAGCGCTCTTGCTGGCTACAAACTCGCTCTCTCGTCTCCTCGTGTGGACCGAGGGCGCCTCTGTCCGTCCGTCTGTCTGTCTGTCTGTCTGTCTGTCTGCCCGTCTGTACATCCATCCGTTGGTCTGTAATCGCGAGCCGCTTCCAGACGGTTCGCAACAGCGGCCCGACCGTCGTCCGACACGTTCGCATAGGTTAACGCAGGCGTTTTACAACATTTGCTCGTTGGCGAACATTACATTATTGTATTTTGGCTGTAGGAATTTTACCTTCGACTGATCCTTTATTTTTTCGAAAATGGTACACAGTCGGACAGTAATATTAATTCACACATTTGCGTTGTTGTAACCGTCTGTATGTACAGATTACTGAAATACAGAATAAGTTGTATAGATTATCTGTTCAAGCATGACAATAGAAATTGACGGTAATATTTTTGATCCTTGATGCAATTATTGTTCCTTTACGGACGAGAATCTGAGTTTTCAATGTCTCGTAGCCATTTCTCCTGTGAGACAAGATATCCTTAGAACAAAACGCCTCGTTTGGCGACAATTTGTAAGACATTATTTATCTAATAAATAATGAATAATCGTTCCCCTGCAGCCCCAGAAGCGGCACTCGTCCGTAAACGGTTGAAGCAACTTCCTCGTTCCTTCTCGCATTAAATTAATTATCGAGTAAAAGGAAAACAACTAGCTGGACTTATATAAGTAGCTGCTGAGCTGCTCAAAGAATATTATCTTCGGAAACGTATAAACAGATCTCTGAAATTGAGATCTTCTTCTTGTTTACAGAAGTTGGAGGAAGATTGTAATTCTGAGAGAACACTGTACCGTTCGAGGGTTAAAATTGGCAGCAAAGGGCCATAAAATTCAGTTGTCACGTAGAACGTTCTTTTGGCCTTCCAGGCGACTTCGACCGATCGTCGTTCGCGTAAGTTCGTGCCTGTCGGCGTGCACGCGTTTTGCAGCAGCCTAACCAATCGAAACGCGCACAGGATCAACGGGGCCCGCCGATTGTGTGAGAGAGCTCGCGGGATCGGCCGGGGGCCCGTCCGACGATTTCGAAACAGCCGTAACTAAGCGTTTATCATCCGTCCCCGGCGCGATCTCTGCGGTTACCTGGCTCCGTTTCAAAACGTGCGAAATTCGAGACGGATTTCTGCCAGAGATGGTCGTGATCTTTGTCCGAACCCTGCTATAGCCGATATAAGCAACGCGCTATTTTTAGGCGATCCGTGGTCCTCGGTTTACCATCAGCTACGGCCGAGCAAAATCTTTCGCTTCGGGCCGGGCCTTTCGCGAAATTTATCTTTATCTTATTCCCTCCCCGTCTTTCTGTTCTTTCGTACATTTCCCAACGATCCCTTCATTCGTTGATAAATTATTTTAATCTATTACTTTACTAGATTAAGTAAGTACTAGATTAAAATAATAACACGATTCCCACGAATTTACCGTAGCACGGAATAAAGAAGTTGACTCCAACATTTCTCTGGAAAAAGTTTGTACAATTTCAATGATTGTAAGAGAACAAATTAAGAAAAAATCGTTTTCCGGTAGTTTCAGTGGGTCGCATTATTTGTTCATAAAACAGCTAGTGAAAAGTAGAGTTTGTGTAAAGTTCCAGGTGTGGCTTCGTTCGGCACGCGTTTCGAAAATGTTCCCACCGTATCGGCGCGGCCTGGCCCCAATCGCTAGGTTCGGCTCGGAGTAATAACCAGCCGGCCTATTAAAATATTGACGAATTAAGGGGAAAGCGAGCCGCGTAGAAAGAGAAAGAGTTAATTGTAGATCGTGCGCGATGGCTCCCTTAACCTTCCATATGCCGTTCTTGCATACTCGGGCACGCATCCGTCTTTCGTGCAGGTGTTCGCGCGTGAAGCGTGTCGGCAGAGTCGTTGCTGCCGCTACTGCTGCTTTATATTGTATATGTATTAAATGCCACGTCGTTCTTTTAACGAGAGACAACAAAGCGCCCGTTTGCGAACGTTCCGAGCCTCGAATTCCTCCCTATTGGGAATATCGTGTCCATTGCGCCGCACGACGAAATTCTGATCGCCTGCCGGGCCAAATAAACGGGAAAGGCATACAATTATCGAACACGAAATAATTCGGACCCTTTACCGCCCCGGACACTTTGTATCTTGTACTTGTGAATCATTTACCCGAACCCTTTGCTACGCTCCGTACGGAGAATATATTCTTGACACGTGTGAAAGCGACGTGCTCGATACCTTTTTGCTTTTAATCATTTTTTTGTGAAACTTTTAGCGGTGTATTCGTGAGGTTTTTCTGGTTAAAACGAGACCAAACACGACGCAGTTCGAATCGTATTTACTCGCTTCATGCATAGTTTAGTGGAACCTCGATTATCCATTACCGTGTACACACCCAGATAGCACTCGACGTCTTAAAGACGTCTGTTTTACGTCCATTTTTGGTCTGAACGTCTTACGTCCTGAAAAGACGTCTTTAAGACGTTTCATTTCTTGACGTATCAGTAATTCTAAACTGCTAGAGAAAAGCTTTACAAACTGTACACACACAACACAATATAACGCAGTTTTCCATCCTTCGAATAGACGTTTATTTATTTAGGAAAGTTAAATAACTAAATTGTTAATTTAGTACTATTATAATATATTACATATATATTCGCAATAGAATTTAGCAATAAATATTGTTTAATAATAAAACTATACATTATATATCACAAATCCAAAATCCAAAATAATATATCAAAATAAATAGATAAATAAATAAATAAAGCATACAATGTTAATGTTCGCGGATATGCTGAAAAACAATCTTTTAATTTATTTTTTTTTATTTATATAGTTTTTTTTGTTGATATTCAAATTCAATATTTTTCTCATAAGAAAAAATGTGGCTTAAAAAATATTTTTCCAATATTTGACAAACATCTATCTAATATTTTTGTGCTACTAGGGGTCTGTTTCGGGACGTCTTGAATACGTCTCTTTCGAGACGTCTTAAAGACGTCTGTTCGAGACGTCTTAAAGACGTATAGTTTTTTCACAAAGACGTTCCAGAGACGTTCGGAAGACGTTCGTAGGACATTCAGACGTCTAATAGACGTCTGAACGTCTTTGACAGACGTCTTGAAGACGTCTTTAAGACGTCTCTGTGCTATCTGGGCAAGTAACTAAGTAACCTAACTAACTGAACTAGCAACTAACAATCATATTTCACCGATTAGTTCGTTGCACGATACGACATTTGCTGCGGCAAATATTTCTCGCGACAGCGCGTGAAGCACGGAATAATTAAAGGAGGAAAATAACTGTGAGGTGTTTACTTTCCGGATAATACTAATAAGATACGCGCGCAACGGCGACCCCGGTCGCGATTAATTATCGAATTGGGTCTCGTTGCAGGAATATTTTGACTAATACGAAAGTAGATCGTTCGCAATTGATGTCAGCTGCTCGAGAACTACGGTACTGGATAATTGCTCGCGTGGATTACCGTGCCGGCCAGCTGAACCCGGTAATGCTCCGGTATTTTGTGGACATTAATTTAAGGGCGGATCTGATTAACGTCAGCTGCCCCGTGCCGCGGGCATAGAGACTCATTAAGTGGCCCCGCGAATCATCATTAGCTAGTATTTACGTTTACGTCAGGAACTCGGCCGAGTCAGGTAGCACCGGTTCGAATAGTTTTCGGGGCACAGCAACGCGTTCGGGGAAGCAGGTCAGCTAAAATTCAGTCAACCGGCGAAGTACCGCGTCGACCCGTTAAATGCTCGCGACCCTTTAACCTATTTCTTGAACGTCGGATCATCGCCGAAAACCCTCGAATCTTTCCGACGTAACGCGACGACGTGTCCGCCGATCGCTCTCGAACGAAACTTTCGAATTTTAACGCAGACCCCCCTCCCCTGGGATTGCAAATATTGAAGGAGTTCGTCGGGAAGTTCGCGGGAACGCGAGCTTCTATTCAGAGGTCGAACACGATCGCTGGCAGCGGGGCACGACGGTCCTCCAAAACTCGTTCTAACATTCCACGTCGCGGAACGCCACTCGACATCGGGGATCTCTCGATCGAGAATGATACACCGAGAGAAATCTTCTCCCGACACTCGACAATAACTTCCAACTTCTGCGACAAAAATCTTCCAAGCAACTTCCAGAGTGCTAGGCTTTCCTGCATTTATGGCACCTGCGAATTTACTATTTTATTCCGGTCGAAGGAGTCTTGTAAAATTTTGTAACTTCTGTAAAAATCCCATTTCTACAAAATAGTACACCAGTGTCGCCAGATGAGGGGAGGGAAATAGTTACCCCCTCTCTGCCAGGATTAGATCCTTTCTGAAGTTTTCGTTTCTAGACAAAGAAAAATCGTTGGAAAAATTTAAGCGTCCACTCGGCGTCCATTTTTGGCTGTGGACGACGGTTGGCCAGAGCGGTTATGGCAGCAACAAAACAACGATGCGGTTCAGGTAGCACTGTCGCAGTGGCACATGTGTGGAACAACAAGTCGCGAAATTATTCAGGACAGGCAGAGTAACGTGTAATGGCTACGTCGTGAGCAGTATTTCCCATCGGTAGATAAGTACATTCAAGGTCAGCCGCAGTGCAGCAGACCGTTTCGACGTTACACGCTTTCCCCGGTGGTGGTTCTTTATCGACTCCTTCAGTCGATAATCGGTCAACACGCGGTACACCGAGAGAGGGTGCACAAGGGGGTTGGGAAACGAAGACCGCGACGTTGGTTCGAACCAATTTGCTAGCGAGAGGGTGGGTGGATCCTTCTAGCCAAACCACCATGTTACCCGGGTCCGGGTTAAGTAAAATTAACACCAAACTTACCGCGGTCGATCGATATCGTACACAGGGTGTTCCAAAAATCGCGATTCAACCGAGTGATATTCTTATATACAAAAACGAATCGAAAAGCAGGCTCGTTCTCGAGAAAATCGAATCGGATATTTGCAGGAAGTAGAATAGGTTGGTCACGATCAGACGCGTCATCGAATTCCCTGAATCTGTTTAAATAAATATATAAAAATCGACCGATGAAGATCGACGCGAAACGATCACGATTTAAAAGTGAAATTAGCTATCTAAATTACAAACCGAAGACACGTCCTTGAAGATCAGCTTCGTATCGTAAAACGGCGTACAATAAATCTCCAGGCTATAATAGTGTTTCTCGATCGAATAGCTTGACGATATTTGCATTCTAAGAATCGTTTCATATAGAACAAGCTAATAAAAATGAGTCCATAAAGTCTCTTAAATAAAAATGTTCGAGAGACAGGCGGAAAGGCGATACTAATTAAAATGGCCAGAGCTCGCCGCCTATGGCGAACGATCGGTCGATGCGATTTCGAACACGTTCATTGAAAAATCGCGGAGTTGGGCATGAATGAGCTTAGAACCATTGAAGCCCTCGATCGGGATAGTTCAGGGAGGCGAGAGTTGCGAGATCGGGAGGAACGAGAGATCGAGCGTTGCACGATGATCATTTTCACAGCGTGCCAGGTGTCCTATCAACGGGAAAGGACCGCCGCGCGTTGTCGTTTCGAGGCGTTCGATCGTCGCGCCTCGTCGACGCGCAAGAATGGAGCCGCGATTCCGCTCAATGCCTCGACGATAAGCGGTCCGATTACCGTGGGCTATTTACGAGAAGTATCGCCTCGCGAATCGACTTATTTATATCCTTGAATGTTCGTCTGTTTGTTATCCCCCGGTGTATCGCTGTTCCATTCTTAGGCGGGCTCGCTTTCGGCGCACCGATGTTTACACTCGACATCACACACCGTTTTTCGATACACCAAATAAAAATTGCCTGCAACTAGACTGCGCGAATCTCTACGCAAAATAAAAGGCTCCAGAGGCAGGGAGCTGGGTAAAAATGTTTCTCCTCTTTTAATCATTTTTAGATATTTTATTCATTCTGTTTCTATTTTAAACTGAACCTATCCACTTGGAAAAAGGAGGAGGAGAATATTTTTTAATATTCGACCACTCTACTTGGATTTTTAGAACAACTAGTTTAGTAGCTGACGTAAAAAAGATATATTGAAAAAATTTCCATTGGTCGGAAATACAGAGAAGATAATTCTTTTTCGACTCTTTTAACCTATATTGGAAATTTAATAAATTCGTAGACCTGTGTGAATTATATGAATTCTGAAAGTTTCATCAAAATCGACGTGAGCTGCAAATGTTCAAAAATGGTGAAAATTGCAGTTTTTTCTGTTTCTCTATTTCGAGTAGTAAATTATGGAAACTCCTTGATATGGATGCTTCTTGAAGCTGCGAATAACCATAGAAATTCATTCTTACACGAACCAACACAGAAGGAGAATGGGCATGTTTTTACTTGGAGAAGAAATTCGGTGTTGTACGAATATAGACGTGATAGTAAAACGATCGAAATAGATTGAGCCGTACGAAAAGGTTAAAAAATGGTCGATACCTCGACGAAGTCGCGTCGTTTCAATCTGATAAATGGTACATTCCGCGATCTATAGCTCGCTCTCGAAGTTGCCTCGTCATACACAACTTCGACTTCCCACGAGCGTAGTGAAACAGTAAGTTCACCGAGCACGACACTGCCTTTAAATCAAGATACGACGTGTTAAACGGAGGAAACGTATCGCTGCGGGGAAAGCCGAGCTTCTCGGCCAGCCCAAACCGGAACTTATCCAACAACCTGTTAGGTCTATACATAGACCGGAACGATGTACAATTTCAGGATACTATGGAAAAAAAAAGTTGGCCCGAAACTTCGATAAACATCTACCGTTTACCCATCGAACAATTTTCTTATAGCCCCCAGTAATCTTATCTGTATTATTCAAAATGCTATGGAACCCCCTCCAGAAACTCCATTAACTCGTTTGAGCAATTTACTAACGAATCAAAATGTGTTAATGCATTCTGACTCGTTTTATTGAACGGCGTACAGCCTGGCAGTCGAGAAAATTGTACTGGTTCGATTATTACGTCGAATAAGCTGAACAGTATTTTTCAAAGCAAAATATACATCCTTTTAAAATTGGAAACGTGACTTTCAATGCAGATGGAAATTAATATTTTCAAAGCCCTTAAGCTCTTTCCAGTTCATAATTTCCAATAAAAGTTTCATTGAAATGAAAAATGGGTGGTGCCAGCACTCAGGTATATTTAAATATTAAAAAAATGATTGTCTTTCGTAAGCTATTGATCTCCATTCAAGGGTCGGCAAAATTTTACAAAGTGGGCGTGACCGAGCTTAGCACCGCCCAGCAATAATATTACCTACATAAATTCAAAGGACGTTGATTAAATTAATTAATTAAATATCAAAGAAATCACTGTCTTTCGTAACCCACGAATCCACACAGTTAAATTTTTGTTAATTCGGAATTGAAGTTCGAAGAAATTTGAAAAAGTGGGCGGGGCTACGCGTATGCTCCGCCCTGTAGAGCGATCGCTTTAGCACACTCCTGTAGGGAAGAGTCGCGGTTCACGCGCCTCGGAGCCCCATGCTTCTTATGAAACCATAACGTTTACCGCGTGCAACTGCCAATCTGAAAGAAGCACGGGGATCATCAAAATTTCTCGCGACGCTGGTTGTGCATTCGGTGGGCAGGCATTAATCTTTTCCTCGGTAACGAGGGCTCGGTTGCCGCATCGGAGGGTCTAACCGTGTCACGATCTAAAGGTCAGCCTCTTTCCACGTAGCGGCGGATCGAAGATCGTTGTCTGCGTTTTCGACTAATAACAGCCTGCGAAAACCGCTTTTTCGCGAGGCTCGTCGCCGCCGCACAATGGATCATCGATCGAGACCGCTCCTCCCCCTGATCGACGCGCGAATAGACGATAGTGATTCGGGCGACAGCTATTGGCTCCGCCAAAAAGTTTCGGCAGTTGTCTTTTACCCTGGGAACGCCGTGAATTGCCCTAGGAAGCCGTCCGGTCGAATGACGTCGAGAAAAGAATTACAAAACATTGGAATGACCCTGGTGTTTCCTTGCATAGATCGCCGCGAGTGGGCGTGGCTTAAATGGAACGAAAACAGTGCTCCACGGAGCAATCTTTCAACACGTTCGTCTATCGTGTGTTTTCATTGCGTAGAGTTCTCTGAGTTGGCGTGGTCTCGGTGCTCTCGAATTCAACCACGCCAAAACAATACTTTAAATTGACGGTCAAAGATAAGTTACATTAAAAAAACTCAATGAAAATTATTTAACATTTTGCTCGTATTTGCGTATTTGAGTGTCCCGAGTGGGCGTGACTTTCCAGTTTTTAATTGCTCTTCCTTCGCTTGGAATGTTCTCGGTGGGCGTGGCTTCTTAGCTCTCGTCCGAGTCAAGACGGCGTCCCACGGGGCGCTATCTGTCTATATCTTTTCTGGGAAGGCTCCCGAATGCAAATGATGTCAATGAAAATGACAGAAGACTGCTTGATCCCTCTTCGCACAGAGTGCTGTAAGTAGGCGTGGCTTGGTAGCTCTCTCGATTCGATCAGAGCGAGTACAGTGCTCCACGGGGCATTCTTTGCTCGTTTACGAGTACAGACTGGACTCTTTTCGTTGTTTCCAGGTGCCGAGGTGGCAGACAGAGGTTTCCGGTCGTTGTTGTCGCCAGGTAAGGTGACAACCGGCGCGGCATTCGACAAATTAGATTTCCCGATCGAGTAGGTTTGAAATGCGGAGGTCGCGCGCTAAAGGAATAAAGCAACCTGGGAAGGAAGAAAGGAAGGAAGGGAGGAGGGAAGGAAGGAAGGAAGGAAGGAAGGAAGGAAGAAGCGGCGGAATGAGGTCGTGTTAAAACTGGGCCAGGTTTACTCGGTAACTATGTCACCGCTATTGATCTGTCATCCACCCACAACCTTCTACCGTGCCACTTATCGTCGGCGTAGTCCCGCAGAGCAAACTGTTGCAATAGTTTATTTTCATTTCCTATCTTTCCGTGTGCCTTTCCGCGACGATCGTCCGGTGTCGTTTCTACTCTAGCCTTTCGCGAATCATCGACACCTACAGGGCGTTCAAAAGGTCGCCAACTTTCTTTCAACAAACAGTTGATACACTTTATTATTCGATAAATAAAGACACTCTGCGAATAAAGATTTAGGTTCCTCAGAAAAATTGCAATATCTCGAAGGGTACAATATCACAGCGAAGATTTCACGGAATCGTCTTCGGGCCCCGCCGGGCCCAAAGGGCCGAAGCGTTTCTGGTCGTATGATCCAAAAAGAGCAGAAAGACGAAGAGAAAGAGGAGAATCCGAGAGGAGAGGCCGCACAAGGCAGGTTTTCGGACGTGCCGTTACACGCAACGCTCCCTTATTGGCCAATGGGCCTCCTCTTCGTTTCCTCGTTGCGCAACGGGCTCCGGAGCCGATTTCACTATTTCGGATTAGGAGCGAAGTTAGGACAGCCCCGCTCTTTGGTAATACCGGCCCGGGGACTACGAAACACTCTCTCTCCGTCTACTTAACTATGCCCTGTAACTCTTACCTAGTTTCCTAATTGTACGACTCTCGAGCTTTTTTGGTCGCTGGTCATTCCGTGGGACACTCGCTTTCCATTCTGCTGGAACCGTGTGCTAACGCGGTAACACCTTCGCGATCTGCTGCGTTCGATTCACTCTTAAGAGGACCATTCTGCCCGTTCACTAAACGTAATTATAAATGTAACAGGTGCATGTTACCTTATGAAAACGACAAGATTTAATTTATTTAGACTTTGCGCGTTTCTCGTTGCAATGCGTGCTCTACTAAAGGTATTTTTTTCTTTTCATTGAGCCAGTGAAACCATTTTTGGTTTATTTCAACTGTAACAATTATACAGTAAGCTTACAGTTAGTGTACAATGATATCTTCATAATCGCTAGAGATGAAGATTGCAGTCGTTTAAAAACTGGAAGATATATTCGCAGGCTTTAACATTAGGTTTAGCAAACAAAATGTCCTTATCGAATCATTGGTCATCTTTGTAATTTCAAAAATTGTCAAATAAAAAATCTAGAACCGGCCATTTGGTCGGTGGTGGTATGTTTAGTGTTAAGCCGTTGCCATACGAGTTTCTTCTACGATTAGAGCATTTTTGTCTTCAATGTTTTCACTGAACAAAATGTATTGTATGCTCGCATTTATTTTAATGCTTCGATATTGATTGCAAAGGCATGGAATTTTATTCGGTCCTGCAATAAAGGCGTAACGTTCGTATTTAGTGCATTTTGTTCGTTCCATCGGTTAACAAGCGTCTATTCGGTGTCCTTTGTTTCTCGGTGAAATCGATGGGTAACATTCGGCGCAGACATTCGCGACCTTTCCTAATTGCAGTATCAAATCTCCGCGGCGGAACAAACGGACATAGTTTTCACCGCGAAAGGTGTCGGCTCGGGCCGTTGCAAATTATAGATATTATGAATGGCACCGCGCGTGAAACAGTCGTAGATCCGCCATTGTCGCATGCTTCAAAGGAAATGTCACCTGATTGGAAACTGTAACGAGATAATGGTGTTTCGAGTATTATGGTTATTTTCGAACGGCCGTCGGCGAGCGTTGCCCGAACGAAAAAATTTATGCGACTCGTTACGGCGCGGAATGCGGCGTGCGCGCGCGCACGAGAGCGTATTGAAATAAAGGTCAATTATAGGAACGTTCCCCGGGAGAAAAATGCCATTATGACAAACCGATTGATCGAGTCGACGTTTCTCGACGTTAATCTGCCGTCGGTGTTGCGGAGGGCGTGGCAGCAAGAGTATAACATCTTACAAACATAAGTCTCGTTCGTTGAGTACATTTCAATTTCTATCTTTCTGCCGAGCCACGTGCTCGGTTAAAATTAATTATTAAGAATATTTAATATCGAAGATTTGATGTTAGTTAGAACAATTAGTTTACCACATGACGCGAAGAAAATTGCAATAATTTCTTTTATGTGAGAAAATTTTAAAAATAAATATTGTAGATCTGTATCAATTGTACATATTCTGAAAGCAGTCCACAGTATTACGAAGAAGTCTTTTAAAAGATAAAAATTCGGCCAAACAGCCATGATTTTTGATATAGAGAATTCACAGTGTCATCAACTCAAAAAGATCAAGCTCAACATCCAAACCCCTGCTAAAGTTAGCGACCCCTCAAACCTCCAAAACGAAACATCCCCTATCTTCTGACACTTCACCCCAATTTCCAACAACAACAACAAAAATCTACACAAACAGGCGCAACATACTCGATTCGCAGTATCGTGAACTCAAACGTGATCATACTGATCGTCCAAACCCCTGCAAAAGTTAGCAACCCCTCAAAAACCTGTTCACCCCTCGTCATCCCCATACCTCCAAACTCCTCGGAGAAACCTATCCAGGAACTGTCCATGACGCAGTTCGATTCACGCGTGCACGCACGAGAGGATATTCATCAGATTCCTCGGTTCTTGCATCGTTTTTTTTTCTGCCGGCGGTACAAAGTCGCCCAGCTAAAGATAGCTAAAGATAGCGTCTGTAGACAGTCGTGGACACGAAACGGGAATAAAAGCCGGCTGTCGTAGGTGTGATTTTTTTTTCCTCTCCGTCTCGGCCGGCGTTGAACGTTTCTCCGTCTCTCTTGGCGGACACCGTTTTCCATGACATAAGTGTTCCAGTTTACGCGCCGCGCGTCCTCAAGACGCGGTTCGCCTTGCTCGCTTGAGGCAGGTCGGTAATGTTAGCGCGGGCGATGTGCATGTCGCTGCATTACCTTCGATCCGGCTGGCTCGATAACGCAGAGAAGAGAGTCAGCGAGCAGCGCGGAGCGGTGCGGAGCGGTGCGGAGCGGTGCGGAGCGGTGCGGAGCGGTGCGGAGCGGCGCGGAGCGTGCCCGGTGACGAACGGTCGGTTTTAATGAGGGAAGATAGGGAAAACTGGTTTCGAGGAACGAGCGCGTCAAAGAAATCGAAAGTCACCGCGCCGGGCGGGAATAAAAAATGAATAATGCCACGAATGGCCCCTCCGACTCTTGCCTCAGCGATCGTTCTTGCGGTCGGGCCTGAAACCAATCGAATTTCGATGTCCCAACGCGACCCACACACACCACGCACCAACTCAACCAGTCAAAATTGTACAGGCTGATCCGCAACTGGTGATACAAGCGGGTATAGGATTTTGGGACACTTCCGATAGTCTGACAAAAAAGTCTCTCCAACAAACAGTAATCAATTTTCGATAGTCTATAAGTCACATAATTAGGAATTCAAAAAAACATTTAACTTCTATAAAAATTCAAGTTCACTTTTTTAAATAGCACTATGCATACCCGACTGCATAGGTTCGTAGGGGATTCCCAGACGAATTCAATGACCTACTGCATAAACTTGAGTGGACCTTGAACCAAGGTGTACTAAATAGAGACTCTTTTTGACCACCCTGTATGTCCCGTCATTATCGTTACTGTTCTTATATGTATATGTCTTCTCGTTAATTCGCTTGGGTGTAACGAGAATGTTACCCTCTGTCCCGAGATCGATGTTCCACTATCGATTTGCTGCTATATAGATTCTCGAAAGTAATGTCACAAATGGTACCTCTCCTCCGCGGTTGCAGCAGTCTTGCGGTCGATGTCGAAACGAATTTTTCATGTTACGATCGTATTTTTGACGAGCTTTTGTACCGGGAATTGTGCACTGTGTTATTATACCTCGGTGCACGCTGCTTGATAGCTTGAGGAGCGTGTAACGAGCAACATATAACGAGGCTGGTACGCGTTTTCTGGTTTTGGGAGCGATGTTCTTTCGGTCTGCTTTATTGTTATGGTTTCTTGATGGTGGAGAGGCTTGCTGTTCAGAAACTTTGTGTCCGAAATTCAATTTCAGACCGTGAGTATTGTATAACATTGCCTTGGTTGACTGTCATACGTAAATAATTCGCTTCAGTTGCATTTCTTTTAAAAGCCTTTTTTTTATTTTCCATTGGTCTCAATGAAACAAAAATGAAATGAAGCTGTGTTGTATTTTTTATTGAAACTTGCACACGCACGATGTTAATAATTTGTTTTAATCCGTGGAGTAGACGCAAAAATAACTTTTCATTCTTAGAATGCGATGACACACGAAAATTTCCGATAGAAAGTCACAGTCCGGAGTCCTCATTGTAAGTTTTAGTGTACAAAGGAGGAAGCGTGAGTCAAGTGAGCCATATATGCGAGCCAAATATTCTCGCTTCTCCGTTTATAGTCCCAGTGACTTAGGCATTTGTGACAAAGCTGGGTTGGTACAATTTCGAATAATAGGAAAAAGTCGAAATTCAACCCTTACGTGGACCTTCATACTGTACTTTGATAATGTAATGATTCAATTAAGTCAAAATGGTGAGTAGAAATGTAGTGGACTGGCAAAATTTCGTCTAGATAAACTGATAGTTGGGTGCATCGTCCCCAATAGTTCACTCAAGCGTTAAGAAGGTTAAAAAGACTGCATAATCGATCAAATAAATTACTTTTCCTACGAAATTGATTCACAAAAAAATCACAAGTAAAAATTGCGATTTGTATACACTGTTTTTACCAAAATGGATCATATAGCTAGGGCACTGTCCAAACCCCAGCCGTACCATCCTGCAAGGTGCCATTTCGATCGGTTACTCTGCGAAGAGAGTCACCACCGTTCGATATGAAAAAGATACTGTGTTTTCGTGGTCGACAGGGCCGGCATCGTGTTAGGAACAGACTGTGCAACGAGAGAGAATACTTTATAAGCACGGCGGCGTTAAGTGGCCGTTATTTTTAGATCGCACGGCCGAGTCAAACGTTCGGGTAATTGAGTGGCGGCGGTGATTTCTGTGCCGCGATTTGCATAGGTCCGCTCGCGTGTTCCGCGAAAGAAATTCGCGGGCCGAGAGCTGGCCTGATTTTCTTTTTTCCCGTCGCCGGTCGAAAAACCTAACCGCGAATCGGTTTGCGTCAGAGACACGTATCCCACGCGAGCAATGCGATTACGACGTTTTACGCTCAGGCTACCCGATCGATAACGTTCCGCGGATGGAGCAAAAAAGAGAAAAATAGGCGCCGATCGAAAACGCCTATGGTTTCACGTGTGCCGATCTCGAAGAGAAACCACGGAGCCGCGCCGCGAATCACCGAACTCGATTCTGTCGCGTCTCGAGCCTCCGTGCAACACAGGTGAGTCTACTTTAACAGGTGAGGCAACCGCGCCGATGTGCTCCTAGCAAAAACTCGCGTTACTTGCCGACGGAGCTTGGTAAACGACGCAAAATCTTCCTGCGCAATTTCCTTCGATCTTCGGACGGAACGTAGTTACAGTACCAGATAATTTATTTTCGAGTTGCCGTCGGGTTTGCAATTGCGAAAAAATTGTGGCCGATTTTTGCCTGTGATATTCTTTTTATTTTGCATAGGCGTTCTGATCTTCTGCATCAGTCGCGAGAAATGGATGTTTTTAAAATTATTGCGAACCAGTGTCCCCATTATGGAATAAGAAATTTCACAGAGCTCGAAGATTCTACAAATATTAATCGTCGACCAACGACGCGCATAATCTCCGTTCGGCGTTGTTTGCGCGGAGATTGCGCGAGCGAATGCGTTGAAGTATAATGGATCCTATTAGTTTTTTTCCGTCAAGCTGGATTTATATATGTAATAAAACTGAGACAATACGGACCGCGTCATAGGGGATTAATTCTACGATAAAATTTCCCACGCGGCCGCGCAGCCTGTACGCTCAATCAATGACTCACTTGGAAGTCTAACGAGAAAAGAAACACTATTGTATCTAGATTATCGTAGACACTCTGCAGCATGCTCATTATGAAATTACGAATCGACCGGTGCTTCGGATGCTGTGCCAATCGCGTAGAAATCCTGTTCCGTTTCTGCGTTCGAGTATCCTTTAACTCTCGTACTCCTGCGCGTTCTAAGCCGGAGGTATTTCTTTAAAAAAATGGTCTCTTGTAAAAATTGTGCATCTTAAAGGAAGCTTGTAGATATTTGGAGCGAGCGACGCGGTTGGTTGATAAAATTCGTAGCAGTGCCAATCGCGTAAGAATAGGAATCCTGCGAGTTCTAGGCCTAGGCCGGAGTAATTTCTTTTGAAATTGACTGAAAACGCGTACCGCAAAAACAGTGCTGTACATTTTAAAGGGGGCTTGTGGATATTTGGAGGGCTCCGCTTGTGAAACGAAAACGCCTCGCTTGTGAAACGAAGAATGTAGCAAGCGACGCGGTTGGTTGATAAAATTCGTAGCAGTGCCAATCGCGTAAGAATAGGAATCCTGCGAGTTCTAGGCCTAGGCCGGAGTAATTTCTTTTGAAATTGACTGAAAACGCGTACCGCAAAAACAGTGCTGTACATTTTAAAGGGGGCTTGTGGATATTTGGAGGGCTCCGCTTGTGAAACGAAAACGCCTCGGTTGTGAAACGAAGAATGTAGCAAGCGACGCGGTTGCTTGATAAAATTCGTAGCAGTGTCAATCGCGTAAGAATAGGAATCCTGCGAGTTCTAGGCCTAGGCCGGAGTAATTTCTTTTGAAATTGACTAAAAACCCGTACCGCAAAAACAGTGCTGTACATTTTAAAGGGGGCTTGTGGATATTTGGAGGGCTCCGCTTGTGAAACGAAAACGCCTCGGTTGTGAAACGAAGAATGTAGCAAGCGACGCGGTTGCTTGATAAAATTCGTAGCAGTGCCGCGCGCGAAGGGTTAAATCGTGAGCGTCTCGTTTTTCTCGACGAAACGAGGCGCACGCGTGCCTACGCTGACAAAGTCCCGGAGGCGAAAGCGAGATCGCGTTCGCCGGTTGCGAGCGAGACGGAAAGAGAAACGGGACCGAGAGAGAAAAGGCCAGCCAGCCGGAGAGCCCGGGCGCTCAGCTTTCGTTTTCACCCAGCCTACTTGTTAATCCGGTGAGTCAATAGTTGTATAACACTGGAACTACGTTGCGTAACACGGCGTTGGTTTCCCTCGCGACCTACTTGCCCACTAAACTAGACACACATTCTTATCCACCGGTAATCCGTCTCTCCCTGACCGTTTCTAGGCGTTCTCTGCTGCTGCTGCCTTCGGCTCTGCCCCGTTCCTAGGCGAGACGCTAGGCGAACGACACCGTCGACGATTAGGGTTGGGACCCTCACGCCCACTAGAATCGCCCTTAACTTCTCCACCGATCGCGTCGCATCTTCGGAGAATTTTGGACAAACTTCCGAAAATTTCCTTCCCTTTTCTCAATTTTTTATTTCACTAAATGTTCCCCGAACTCGGGTGAGATAATTTTCTCAGACGGAGGAGAAACTATAGCACGAAATCTATAGAACGCAATATCACAGAATTTTCAGATTATTAACTGTATTCTAGTTTTTCGTTTCCAAAAAATCGATTTTCTCAATTCACAGGATTCCCCCTCGAAAACAGTGGCAACCTAACCAGTTTCTAAAAGCTGGTTTCGAGCCGATCCGATGAATTTCCGGGTGTCCTTGGAAGTACAGCGGAACCTCGATTATCCGTTCTAATTAGTGGAGCGTGATTGTCCAGACGGTACAACAATTACTTACTACATCGTCGTTGAATTGTGTAGCATATGGATCGGTTTAAGTCGAACTACTTCTTCGTGGAACAGATACAATAAACAATTCCAGGAGGCTCTGAATGATTTTTCGAAATACTTCTACCGGCTACGAATCCAATCAGTCACGGTTCGTATCTACTCGAAAGATACTCCTTCCCATCGCTAATCGACACCATCGATCTTTTCTTCTACGAAGGGGCGCAACCTGTGTTCGTGTTACAACACCGGAGAGAGCCCTTATGCTCGGCACGATGAAATTTCGGTCGATCCCGAAGAGAAAATAGCTCCCGATCGGACGCGGGAATGGGAACGAATGCGATCGAAATAAATTTTCGGAGCTGTCCTTCATCGATGGGACACCCGCTATAACCCGGCTTGTCATACTTTTCTACGAGGGTCGGTTGGAAGCTTGTTTCGCTGTCGGCTTAGGGGTGCGTTTTACGGCTGATAGAAGATGTCTCCGTTTTTTGCCGAAATTACCTCTACGCATGCTGTGCTTAAAAAGAGGGAGAGTAAAGCTGAATTCGAGACGCAAAATAATAAGTGGTTAAAAAATGAAACTGTCTCAGAGGGACAAAAATTATGCACATACGTGAAACATTAAAAAAACTATCATAACCGTATCGATTAAGAGAAATCCCAAAGTAACTTAACAAAATGTATCGAAAAGTCAAACATGTTGTACGTACAGAAAATGTTTTAAAAAATTGCATTTACCAGCAAAGATAAAGTGAACCGATGAATTTGATTTCAGACGTGGTGTAAAAGCAGTTTAAAAAATTAATGCGGTTGGGAAAGAGGCGAATCTGTTGCGCACAGAACAGAAAAGTAGCGTAAAGAGCATAGCGAATCGTTGGCACGAAATAGTTTCGGAACGATCTATTTTCCGCGGGACACGATGAGAAAACGCGATAACGTCGGATCGGCCGGCGATACACGATAATGCGGCACACGATGCCAATCTGAATTTCATTCAGACCATGACCCAGGGTAAGAGTGAAAAATTATCAACGGCTTCCATCCGCGGCGGCGGCGGCGACTATATTCGTGGCGGCTTGTTGCGTACGGGCTCAAGGCCTAACCGATCGTCGCAAAAATTCGACTTCAAGGTGGAGGAGAGTAACGCCGGAGATTTCACGACACTGCGAACCTTCGACACGGTTTCGACGGTGCCGACCTTGGGCCCGATTGCTTCGATCCATTTCGGAGATATCGCGCGCGACGCTTTTCAGCGCCGATTGCCACAGACGATCGCAAAAACACCGTCGATTATCCCGCGATCGAGAAATCCTTACAGTCGCGATCTCGAAAAAATCTCGACACGACGACGGATCCTAAAGAAATCATTTTCTCTTTTAAACGGCAGTCGGCATTGTTGTCGGTATTGTTTTTACGATTACTGGCCGTGCAAGCTGTCCGAGAGTCTTTTTTCGGAAAGAAGATGAATCAGGATCCTCTTTAGAAACTTTTTAATTGGCAAACGATGACGCAAGATCAAATAGGAATTTCTGTCATCGGACGGAATCGAAAATAAACTCTCTTTTCGCTTCTTCGTCGTTGGGGAAGAGGTTTCGTAACCTATTTTCCCTTCCAGCTGAAATTTTCTTTTCGGGTTGAAAATATCGATTGTGGAATTTACATAACCCCTGAGCGGTATTACATTTGCTCAGGTTACGAAGTACGCCGTCGAGTGCTTTCTAAAATTTTGAAAAAATTTATTAATACTCCAGAGAGGGTGAAAATTGTATATAAAACTGCTAATTGAATTCAATCTGCGAATTTGTACAAAATTGTTGGCGAAAATACTCTGGTAACCTTTCTGAAGGTTGAAAAAAAGTTTGGATAAAAATCCCCAATAATAAATATACAATTTCTAAATTCTCGTAATTTCTTTCCCCGACGAACGTTTTCTTACGATCGCGTTCAATAAGTTTATTATCAAGAAACGAATTAAGGGTAACGATTTCGCGATTAATCGCAATCTTCGGCGTACGTGATCGAACCCGTGAGTCACCACCGCATACTCCCCCGACAACTTTCTCGAACAATCTTCCAGCGCAGGCTCGATTTCCGTTTACGCAGAATTTATTGGAACCCTCCAAGGACTTCGAAATCCATGAATGAGAGATATCGATGATTCATTAGCGGCGGAAATTTCTAACGAGACAAAGAGACCGCGCGCGGTGTTGCCACACGATTTCCACGGATTTTTTTCAACGGAATGATTTTCGATCGAGAAACCGAGCAGCGCGCGACTCGAAACCAGATTGTACACCTAATTGCACCATCAGAATTTACGATTGCTCGGAAACTGAAACGAGAAAGCAAACCACCCAGAACTATTGAATCACTGTGGAAAATATTGTTGTCCTAAAAATCGGTTTCGTTTTCCATTGATACACAGAGAATGGGAATTCAACCTGGTTTTTTAAGAAAACAAATTGCAAACTTTCGGGATCCCGACCCGACTCGGATTTTAGGTACCCGAATTTTATTACTTTTCAGGATCCCGACGTGACTTGCCCCGACTCCGATTTTAGATACTCGAATTTTATAAATTTTCAGGATCCCAACCCGACCCGACCCGAAATCTCGAATACCCGTACACCCCTAAGCTGTTTGTGTCTGTACGTTTGTTTAACGATAAACGTTGCGGAAGAAACTGTTGAGACAACCTAAGAATTTACGAGGCTCAACGGATATCGTGAATATTGAATATCGACGCACAGATGAATAATAGAACGAGCGGGAAACGTTCGATGAGCGGGATCGATTCGCGCCAAGGGACCGTGATCTATCTTAAGCCTCGTATTCAAATATAGAGCTCGGTGTTCCATAGTCAATGGTCGTCTCCAGGTTTGAAAAATCACGAAGTCACGAAATCGATGGCGGAACGAGGTCATCGTGGACACGCAATCAAATCGACTGGATAAGCGATAAACGCAGCGCTGCGGCCCGACGAGGACTATACCGGTGCCAGACCAACGAATTTCGCGGCCATCGATCGATCCACCTGCCGGTTGAAATGGAAACCCCTTTTTGCAAACACTTTTGCAACAATTTCCGCTTCTCCCACACGGTTTATATAGAAATTTTTAGGGGTGCGCCACGAGACCTATTTTCCTCGGAAAAATGGTTATGATTACCATAATAAATGGTAATAATTATACAAGATCTTGTGGATTATGTATATATTGATCAATAAACTGTGAATTTTGCGAATTTATGATAAAAGGAGGGTGTGATTTAAAGCAGACGAGAGGTTAACCGAGTTTGAAAATATCGATACGTTATTAAAGAGAAACTGGACCCTGCCACTTGCAATTATTAATGACTAATTGTTCCTGAATAATGTATTCCTCAGTCACAGAATGAAAAATGGAACGAAACTGCATAGAAAATCCAGTCACCGTAAATATGTCAATCGGTGAACCGAGTATTTCTGTCTGTACTTTTCCGAAAAGCTATAATTCTCACGAGTCTCCTTACGCTTGGCCAAAGAAAATCCACTAACACAGCTTTTGAAAATGAATAGTCCTGCGGGTCTTCAGCGACCCATCGAGGACGCGTCTCGGTTATTCATTCGGCCCCCTAAATCTCGCGAGCAGTACGGAGCGAGGATAATGGCTCGCGCGACCAAGCTAAAAAAAAAAATGATTTCGCTGGAAATGCAGGTCGCGCAACGAGAATAACGCAGTCGGTAGTAAGAAAAACGACGAAAGCGTGCGGGGAGAGGAGAGGGTGCGGAGGGGGGTGGTGGGGGTAGCGGGGAGGGCGCGAAAAAAGAAATAGGAACGGAGAAGAAAGAAATAAAGAGAAGTAGTCGCGTGAGTCTGCAGCCGGCTGACTTATTAACGTCGGTATTGAGATTAAGTTTATTCAGCAACGAGTATGCCATGACACACTAACCAAGTGGTCGAGACCCACTTAAGCTACCGGGTGACCTCCATCGAAATGGAATGGATGGGGTGATAGTGCGTGGTGTATTTTAAGCGTGCTATACGCAACGCTCACGGAAAGCGTCCCGACGCGAGGCCGTCCGCGGCTGTCCTTCGATTTTCAAACGGGAAGACCATTAATTGCCTGCACCGTGCCGCGGCTCGGATTCGCGTTGGACCTTCGAGGAAACGACGGCCTAACTCTTTCTCTTTCCTGCCTTCGTGCCGCGCGTGTTTGCACGCCGCGCGTATACGCGAATATACGCGAGCTTCGCAAACGCGAAAGATCGTTTATGGATCTTTCACCGCGCGCGCCGCGCCGGCTGAAAATATCACGCGCGCTGCCCCCGGACTCCAGATGCATCTCGCCAGATCGGGGAGCAGCCGATTGGGTCCTCCCTGACCCGGGATTTCGAACGCTCGAAACGAAAATCTTCCAGCAGGCAAATTTTAATTACATTAGGCTTTCTGTTTCGTGAACCACCATGGCAGGATTCATGAAATCGAGAATTTGGCCCAGAGATTTTCTAGCAGCCAAATTATTAGAAATTGATACGTAAGGATTTCACTGAATTCATGGTTACGGCTTTTATAGATGTTTATTCGGTTTATGTAAGTACACTTCCTGGAAATTTTGATTTTGAACGAGTCTTTTCAGGAACGTCTTTTTGTCGGAGTCCGTTTAGAATCGATACAGGTCACCAGCTACGACGAACAAGCGAAAATGCACTCTACCGGGATGAAAAATCAAATTGTTATTGAAAAATACACCTTTCGCGGAGAAAGGGGAGTGCATTGTTCGTGCAACAAAAGAGCGAAATGTCCCTCCGGAGGGGATGAAAAGTCAACCCTCGAATGGTTATTGAAAAAAATAGTGGAAAAGAAATAAGTTCCGTTGTTCGTGTAACAAAGCAGTGGAAATACACTCTGGAAGGGTGAAATCAGCCCTTGAACGATCATAGAAAAAGAATGCGTTTATGAAAAATATGATTTTCGTCTTTGTAAAACGAGAGGTAAGAGCCTCTTCGGAAAATTGTGATTATATAACATTTTCTTGCAAACACAATTATACACAATCTACTACAATAGCTTCGGCAATGAATCCATAATTTTTAACGGTTATTTCAATATATTAAGTCTAATGTATTCTCTATGTCGCAGTCGGTAAGTTTACTTATCAATGAACAATAAATTGTAAATGATTTCTCAATCCACAGAGTGTGAAAGGTAGTAACTATACTCTGCCCTTGAGGTGTCGTTTTGCGACAAACAATTGGCTGCTTTGCGCATAAAAAATATTAGTTCATTATGTTGCAGAAATTCCAGCAAATATCAAATTCATTGCAAATTTGCTGCTTCCACAGTGTGGAGGTTGTTACAAGAATTACTAGATTAAATACAAAATAGTACAGACATTTAGAAATTTAAAAAATAAGGTACTGTTTTCGGCTCACTAAAATTATTAAATTTTAGACAAATTTTGAACATTGAAAGAATTTCTGAATATTGTTGCACTACTTACTGAAATAATTCAAAGGAAATGTACATTTTTCTCGAATTTCCGCTTCTTAAACTCGACTCGAAATTTTCATTTACCATTAAAATTCGCAGTCCGGCAATAAGTAACAAGTAAGAAAACTCTGATCGATCGAATTTGGAAATCCTACGGACATCCGTTCGCTAGCAATTAACCACGCGTTGGGACACGGAGGAAATGGAAAAAAGGCGTGCGTAGAGAGGCGCGGGAGCAACAATTAGAAGGCGAGAGACGAGAGTTTACGAGCGCAGAGATTACCGCCGGGTTTCACTTTCAACGCAGTGTCGCGACTCGTGTTCGAAAGTAAAAAAAATTACGTTTCTCTCGAAATTGCGTGTTCCGTTCCTGGGAAACAAAGGCAAAACGCTCCTGCAATCTGAAAGCGTCCGAAACTAATAACACGAACGCAACAAGTTCGGTATGCAAGTGCAAAACTAAATTAAAAAGTCGAAACTAAAATACGTAACATATTCTGCATACAATTACAGTTATTTTGTTCTGTTTTTCCTTATACGGTAAGGCCTCGATCTAAGCCCAATCCTTGGGTCCGTGCTTAGATCAAGACTTCACTGTACTTAGCTTCGATCGTTCTGCTTCTTTGTGAATACACGAAGGGACTAATTCAAATGTATTAGTATTTTCGCACGCGTCCCCAATAATTCTTAATCCATGTGTAAACGGCCAAAAATTTTCTACGGTGTTCAATAACATTTGTAGACTCTTCATAACACAAATGCCTCGCGTGTAAATCAATTTATAATTAGCTATGGCCGCATAAGTTTCAAGCAATTTTGATAATACTTTGTAACAAGAACGTTCAACAACATTTTAAAAGCAAATTAGGAGCAGGTACGTGGACACGTATTACGGAAATGTTTCACATGAAGTATGTGAATAATTATGACTTGACTTGTGGGTCCAATATTGTTTACCAGAGGTGTAGTTGGAAATTTCGGTTTTTCATTAACTCGTGGATTTTCATGCCACATAAAAATTGTCTGTGAAGCTATATTTATTTATTTTCTTAGTAACTTTATAGACTTGGAAAAATACAATGGTATTTTTAATCCATAAAATGGTAAAATCCACAGTGTCTATTAATCATCGTTTCAAGAACCGAAATCGACACTGTGAAATTTTTTCAAATTTTGATCGCGTGTTGTCGGTTCGAGGATCTTTGGAACGAGAAAGCGGCGATAGTTTCGCCGTTTGAAGGCCCGGCGAAATTATGATAAATTTCTGGAATTACGTAAGCCATCTGCGTCGCCTTGTTATTGTCAAACGACGGGGAGCCTCGGATCCGCGGAGAATTGGACGAGCGAAACGCGACGAACGCGCACCTCCGTTGAAGGTAATTAGAGGATTATCTATACAAATGACTTTATCGCTCGGTAAAGTACCCTGCACTTCAGAGCCTTCAAACGTGATATACAAGCCAGATATCCTGCTAAACGGACGGCATTACTCTCCGCGTTTTCCTTAAACGACGGCCACTTTTCAATGTTCGTCTTGGCTTCGTCGAAATTTGCAATTCTCCTAAAACACTCGACTCAAACGTATAATTGATTCTTTCGTTTAAAGCGTGAACGTGTCATCCAGTGACTGCAGTCCTAACATTTCAATTTTGTAGGTTTAAAAATCTACTTTTCTAAAAATGTGTCGTGAACAAATTCGAAGAAGCCAAGATTAAATTGCGTGGTAATTATTTACATTAGGGGCTTCCTCACCGATTTTGATGACCTTGAAATATTTTGTCAAGGTCATCATTCTGAACAACTTTTTCCTATACATGTTACCGCCGCTCAACTTTAGTTTCCGAGATATTCGCAAAAAAGTTTTAACATCTTTTTCATTTGCGGATTTTTATGCAAAATAGAAATATTCTAAATCGATTACGAATAGAAATCGAGTGAACATTTTTTCAATAATTTTAATAAATCGAGAATTATGCAACGATCTTCGTAAATTGACTTTTCCAACATCCTAATAGTTCCCTGTGTTTCACTTGTTTCTTTTGTCACGAATCCGCAGTCTAGTTACAAAACACGAGAAAATTGAATAAACCTGCAATGTCATCGATTCTTTTTTGTTAATCAGTGTGCATCGGATTGCACAAGTGTGTAAAACATCGGAGGATACGCAGCAGCGAAAGACTGTCTCGTTGATCGTCGAGACAAGTAGAAAAGGTTAGCCATGGACAGACATCGACCAGCGCTGACCGGAGCACAAAATTTTTGAAAAGGAAGCCTCGTATTCTAAATAAAAACCTTCAATCTCTAGATTGCACGTCGTATTTTGGATTCCTTTCGGCGAATCTATCCCGTGCACAACCATCGCGAACACGCCCGGCAAAGTCCCAGTTATGCGCAATATCGAGAGCAACCAGTTCGAAAATTCATTCATTTCGCATATTCCGTTCATTGGAAACTCATTCGCAGATTCGCTCGCGGACTCTCGTGTCTCGGGGCAATGAAAAACCGGATCGAACGAACCCCGGGGAAACATCCCACGGCTTTAACCTCCGTTTGATTCCCCTAATTGATCGAATTAGTCAAAAACTGATCGGCACGCCGCTGAAATTGATCGTTTCGCAACGCGGAGCTTCATTTCCCAACGATTCGACTCGGGGAAAAATCAGTTTCAGGACACGAAGTCGAGTTTTAAAAGAATTTTTTATTGCTGAGTTGTGCGAGACGGGGTAATCTGACTTTCGATCTCCAAATAAATTTCTTCTTAACGAACTAATATCTGAATCGATAAACCGTAATTTTTTATTACTGATTTAATTTTTGTTACGGTCGCCACAAACTGCATTTTCGAGTAAAGTTATTCGAAAAAAAAAAACGGATTTGTTCAAGGCGACGAAAGCGTAACGGAAACGTGTGCAGAGTTTCGAAGTGACGGTTGCAGGTGTTGGTTTATCGAAAAACGTTAGAGATCGAGGTCCACGAAGACGGAACGGTCGCCTTTAACGGACTCCGAAGAAAATCGAAAAGGGAAAAAAGAGAGCCGGGCCGGGGTCCTTAGATATCTGGTCGCGGGCACATTAGCTAACCGAATACGTGTACATTTCTTACGCAAACTAGCGAAAGTAGGCGGGTGCGAGAGCCGCTCGGCAACGGGTAGAGAGACCGAGAGAGCCAGTCGGTCGCACAGCCGCACGAGGATCGTGGATACCTACGTGAGAGCGCTCGCTCATGCTCAGGTGTGCACCGGTCTCTCTCAGGTGTGTGCGCGGTGGTCTCTCTCGTGTGTACACACGGTCTGTCGCGCGTGTGTGTCCGACTGTGCGTGTCGGTGTGCGTTTCGGAGCCGGTCGGGTTGGGAAAAGGGTTGCGAAAGCCTGCCGAAAGCGCCTCCTTCGCGCCGAAAGCGAGAGTGGAGAAGCCTGGGCCCCGGGAGTCACGAAACGGCCTGCCGGAGACATATCTGGGCCCCGTACGATCGCGCCAGGCCTTAATTAACACGTGCTTGGCTACGTGAGTTATTTATATCGCCCGCGATCGAAAGGAAGTGTATAATTGCTACGTGGTCCCGGCGAGGAACGTTCTCGTTTTGTTGATCAATAGACCTCGTTGAATATCATTTTGCCACCACCCCTTGTTTTCTCTTATTTTCGTTAATTACGTTTGCCATTGAAACCGGACCGGCTGATCGAAGCCCGTCAACGCTTCGATCCTTTTTAGTCCTCGGCGTCGATCATGTCCGTTTAATTCGACGCCTGGTGTGTGCTACCAGATGTATTTTTGTTGTCAGTATTTTTTTACCCTTAATTGGCACCGCACCGTTTTCGTTCTTTAATTTACTTGCTCGAATAGCTGTGTTTCCATAGCTTTTAAACTGGAAGACCCGAGCTAGTACGAGCACAGCATACCAAACGAGGCCATTCGAATTTTTTTAATAAAAACAGCCTTTTCGTGGCCTTGGGGATCCCACGATATCAGTTATGGGTTAAGTAAATTACACATTTTCGGTGAAATGAAATTGGAAAATAGTATGTCTATTTACTGAAATATGATTGTGGTAAAAAGATTCGAAAGTGGAGGGTCAAGAGAAAGGGAGACGAATTAGGATACTTCATAAATAGCTCAAAAATAATATTTATGATCTTTCCCACTCGAAACCATGAAATCTGAAAAATAATTTAATAGGGAGGTTGGGAACCGAAGAATTAACTTTTTCTTCAAATTGATTTCAATCTCTACTAAAATTGATTAAGATAGAGAAGTGAGGGTTATTTTTATCAATTTTTTACTAATTTTGAGGGGTTGGAGATGCGATTATAAACAGCATCGGTTGCGAATATAGTTTCGTTGGCACGATAGAGAGAGAGAGAGAGAGAGAGAGAGAGAAAGAGACAATAGTCCTAATGGCAGAGGATGACTCATGCGTTTCATTCCTTGTCTCTCTTTCTTTCGCTGTGGGCAAGGCTGAAGCAAGACCTCACTACTATCAATTAGCTCTGTGATACGGGCGCGTCGCAGCAATAGCAAGAAAACGCTGCGCCTCGACGCGACAATCGAGTCGTTATCAGAATTCGCGGAACATCTGGAGAAAGTGTCAATGGCTGAACATCTTTGTCGAGTTCGGCACGTAACGGGGAACACACTGTATTTTTTTTGTGTTGAACTTATAAAACGATACGTCTCTCTCTCTCTCTCTCCCTCTCTCTCTATGTGTCGATGCGAGATATGCCTCGTTTAATTCTGTTTGAACTCGCCGGCGAGTTTCGCTGACACACGCGTCCCAGTATCGCGTTCAATAAATAAAAGCTAAAGTACTAAAGACCGTCTGCAAATAACGCCGGAGATCTTACGCACGGCCTTGTTGTCTATTCTGTAAACACTGTGTAATAACATTCCATGAATCATTACAATCCGTTCTGTGTTTGCGTTCACACGCAAGCCGGTCATTTTCAGCAATGATGTTTGTTATTACTGCAACCGGCGATCCTACGAAAATTATGGCTTTTTACCTTGTTCGGTGCAGTCCATTATACCACCACTTCCACGAAGTTCTATTTTTAATTCCTATCCTATTCCAGTCTGTATATAAATCCTGCTAATTAATTTATTCCATTTTTCAATTACAATCGTGCCAAATTCTGCATCGAATAAATGCTATTTAAATATTTACGGGTCATTCAAATTCATTTAAACTGGGGGCTGATCTTTATTAACCCTCGGGTGAACTATCGAGGCCAATGCGGTTCCACGCAAATTTATGCTAATATTTACTTAACGTGTCGCCATTAATAATATAATTATTTGTGGATCTAGATCATATTTTACTTTTTTAAGGTGCATTTCGAAGGTCCCCTTAATGGTTAAGCGCATCTATAGAGAAAAAGTAAAGGACCTCCTTCGAGGAAGAATCTAATAAAATTTAGATCACGATTTAGGACACAGGAAACGTAAATCGCGGCGGTTTAAGACCAAAAATTGCCGATCTGCTGCACACACGCTTGCCTGCAGCCACCGCCGACACCGAAACGACAACTGTACTCCCACAATGCCGAAGAAAGCGAATAAAACAAAGAAATTCAGAGTGCAGGAGGTCGTGGCATTAAACGGAATTAAATTCAGTCTCCCGGTTTCTCGAAAGCCACGTATCACGGGGGAATAAAAGACACGTACCACAGTCGCAGGGACACAGCCGGCGAGCGTGTCCGGATAGAACCGAGGCAATAAAATTTTTAGAGGTGCTTCGGCATCTCCGATTTACGAGGAACGATGTTGCAAGACACGTCTGGCAGGAAATATACGGTGGAAATTAGTCGGGAAGGAGCGGGCCTTAATTCGACCTCGTTAAGCACGGGAGACGTTAAGGAGGGATTCTGGTGTGACGAGTTGAAAAAATCAATTTCTTTCGGATCGACCGAAAACACATTTCGAAAGCTCTTAAACGCGATCAAACAGGACCAAAAATTTATTTAAGCGGTGTAGATTAGATTAGAACGAAAATTCGTGGTGTTTTTACATTAAAATTCAAAGATATAATTAAGACTATAAGTGCCACCGAAATTGGCAAAACTCTTTCAATTTTAATTTCCCGCAGCAGAAAGCGCGTTAGTGCCACTTAAAAATGCACATACACAATCTTTTGAAACCCCTTTTTTCGATCGCGTTATACGAGAGTTTAGTCGCCGATTCCAACAATGAGAAACGGCTTCCAAAATTTCGAGAAAAGTAAAAAAGCTCGTAAAACGCGACTAGAAAAAATGCTGTCTGGTACTTTAAGGATGAAGCTACGCGTCTCGAAAAAGTTTGTTCCCAATCGGTCGATAGTTTTCTCAGAAAAAATTCATAAACGTGTTTTATGGCTGTTGCACAATAGCCCCCCCCCCCCCGGTTGATTCGACCTCGTTAAGCGCAAGGGACATTAAAGAAGAAGGGACGCTGGTTTTTATAGTTCTATGGCTTCCTTTTTTTCTTTTCGGTCCGGTGTGTGTGGTTTCGCGAAACGCGAAGAAAGTCGGCATTGAAATCGCCGGGCGGAAGGAACACGACTAAGAGAGAGAGGGAGGGAGAGAGAGAGAGAGAGAGAGAGAGACAGAGAGAGAGAGAGAGAGAGAGAGAGAGAGAGAGAGCGCCGGGGAGGATGCGCCGCGTGGTTTAGATCGTGGACCATGACCAAGTGATAGTGACTTCGAGAATCAGCTGACGCGTCGGCGAGGTTGCGCCACATTTAAATGTGTTCCATTTTATGACGGTGCCGCGGAAACTGCCGACTCCCATCTGCAGTCGCTTCACGTAGCCGGGCCGATTCGCTTGCATAAATCATTAGAAAGCCGTTCGAACCGGCCGCCAATGTGTTGCGCTCATTTTGTAATATACATATACATGCGTACAATGCGCGCACAAGACGTTTGTCACTTTTGTAAATGTACGCAGAGGAGGGATTGCGCAAACCGAGCATGAGAAACGGCACCGGTGACAAAAACCCGGTGACGTTTTTACGAGATTCTAACTTACTCCCTCGATCCGGCTTCCACTTCTTGCACAACCGTCCACCGAAAAAACGGTCCGGCTCCCGCTGTGTCTTTGGCGTTTCTTGAATTTTATTTAACTCTTTTAGAAACGGTGCAACTTAACGAGGAATTTATTCAATGCTATAGGGGGCTATAGGGGGTGAACGTGACGATCAGAAAATTTTTTTCTCTCGTCTAAAGCTATCATTTATAGGATATTAACTGAGATTAGAGTATATCTAAATAAATATAGAAATAACGCCAAGTTCAGAATCTCTTGTAGTAGTAAATTCTCAGTGTCCTTGTAATTTCGGGCGAATGAAAAATCCTCGAACTACACCTGACAACGGTCACGCAGTCTCTTCGGCATTTCAGATTCGATTGAAGCACCGTTTCAACATCCACGTAGCCCAGAAAAGTGCTGACGATAACGGTCGAGTGAAATCTTTAGAACTGGACCGCATGATCTGATTAAAGATGACGGTGCGATTTGTCCGACTCGCCCACCCTTAATGATCCCACGTTTTTATTTCATAACAGAGCCAACAGAAGTCTCGAAGTCGTGCTAAATGAACCAAGTATCAACGGAGCCTGTCAACCAGCATCCTTAATTTCGTTTCACCGACACAGGATCGCTTTCATCCGACTGTTTTCATTGCGAACGAAGGCATTCAAGAGATCGTTGTTCTTTGACGCTCGTATTACATCTGCGGCAAGCTGCATTATGAATAACGGTCGACGCTATACCAGAGGAACTTTCGATTTCGACAGAGACCTTCGAGCATTTTCAGACGTTCGAACCAATTGCGCTTTAGCCCTCCAAGGGCGATTGTGAACTATATTCCAACGAACGTTCTGGAGGTTATTGCTCGAGGGTTAGACTATGAAGTATGATATATCAGGGGTATAAATTAATTCGTGGCTCCTCCTGGCGGGGACAAAAAATTGTAACAGCTCAAGAAGTCAGGGGCGTACCCCATCCAAACAAACAATTGCTCCTAATTACATCTCACATTTTTAGATATCGAACCAAAATCGCAAGGATAATGTCATAAATTCTAAAAAGCAAAGGTTTCAAAATTGACCTTGAAGTTACCACCAAGGAGCAGTTGACCGAAGGGTCAAGCCCGCGGTACGTTAAGGGTTGTTTCGTTTCCTTCGATTCCCCGGAAAGTCTTTCCCCGGAGAATCTTTTTATAGTTTTTTTTTTGGTGTAACAAAGGAGCTAAAAGATGGCGTCGGGCGGCCTGACTCATTGGCAACAGCGGTGGAACGAAGAAACGAGGATGCGCGGCGTGGTGCTCGCCGAGCCATTTGTTTCGAAGATCCAGTATCACGAAAGGGGACATGCACGATTCTCAAGGTCCAGGTAACAAATTACCGAAAAGAGATTACGCGGTAGAGCCGGGCGCCCTTCGTGCTGCGACGAAGCGACGCGGCGGGTGCTCGTTCGTCGAGTCACCGGCGACCTTTGTTGTCAACGGTGTACCCTGTTTTGCATGCGCCGCGGCGGCGGGCAGCAGCAGCAGCAGCAGCGAATGCACCGATCCACATATGTCCCCCGAAAGATAAAAAGGCGTCGCGTCCTCGGCGGATCCGCGTGAAACGCGCGGACGACGCCTGCGCCGGCTGCCGGGAGAGGTGCGAGAAGGCGCTGCTGCGTCCACGTACGCCGACCGAGGGAGTAGGACGAACTCTCGTCGAAGGGGAAACACCAGAGGGGGAGGGGAGGGAAGAGAACAGGAGGGGCAGGAGGGGCGGGAGGGGGACACGGGCGGGGGAGGGTGAACACCGGTGGGAGGCAAGGATTCGTGTCATTGTCAGTGGGTAATCAGGTCAGTGGGCCAGTGGGACGACCACTTTCAATTTCAGTCCTTCTAGCTGTGCAACTCGGCGTGCCGCGTCGCGTCGCGTCGCGTCGAGCCGCGTCGAGTCGCGTCGTGTCGCGTTATCTCGCGTTCTCGCGTCCCTCCGTCTCCGTCGCGCTATCCGCGGCCTCGATGCGTTCGTCTTTTTTCCCCGATCGCGATCCGGCGAGCTTCTATCGCGACGAGAGACGCTCGCACGCGGCCCAAAGTTGGGCAAAACTTACTTCGAATAACGAACAAACGGATCTGTACAGCCCCAGAGACGAGAGCGATACACGAAAACTCGGGAAAGCGTCGTATAAAAGATGTAGATGTCTTTCCTCGTCGAAATTAGTCGGTTTTAGAGGGGAGAATACCTGCGGGAACCGAGAGTACCCGAAAATGTCGGGTACAGACGGGTCAGGCATAGCAGTACCGAGAAGTACCGAACTGGATAAGGACCAGAACATTTTTGATTGACAAAAGGTTGAGGACGAATTATATTTAGGGACGAGGCTCGTTGTATAGATCTAGAAATTTTTATTTAACCGTTTCGTATATTTACGTTGCGATTAAATAGCAGAGATTGACAAGGGATAATTCTGTACGCAAAGATGAATGAAAATGGTAGGTAAAGTAAGATGTTTTCATCCGAGACTTAGTTGTCAAGAGAATCGGGTTTCAAAACAGGTACGAGAGTACGCGCGTTAGCGATTCCAAGGGGAAACGGTACGTCATGCACAGACGCGTCAGCCGATTCCTATCCAGTACCACTTGTGTGCATCTCCTGACACTCCAACTTGATGTTTTCGAAAACTACACAGTACCACTTGTGTATCTTCCAACACTCCAACTCGATTTCATCGAGAAATAAACCTCGGATGGAAACATCCCAAGTTTTTATTTATTTCTGCATATAAAATTGTGCTCTTAGAATAAAAATGCACCATTGCTCTTTTAACCCTTCAAAAAGACTATGTCTTCTGTGCACCTTACTGACTCTAACGAACCTTGTAACAATTATTATATCAGGCTAGACACGCAACATACATTTTCCTATTATCCCCTACTTTTTAAATTTTTAATCTAATAATAATCGACAAATTATGGCAACAATTGCGATACAACATCGGCCCCACAGAAAGATACCAAGAATCGTCGTCCCTGGAGGGTCAAGCAAAAATAAATACTTAGAAATAAATTATTTAAACCGAAATAATGATCGACCTCCTTCCGAGGTATCCTTCAAATTTTTTTATGATGCTCCCGCAGACGAATCATCGCGTATGGCCAACTCACAGTGTTGACATAGATCTTAAATCGAAAATGAGAATCTATAAATACTTATTTGGAATAGCAAACGAGACATGTCTGACTTTCATAAGCTGATTAGACTACTGCGTAGCCACGAGTTGGAACGCGTTACATTGTGTTTATAAGCAGCCTCGTCTTTTGCAGTCGGGTGGCAACAAAGTTTCAGAAATCTCGAAACACTTTCGAGAGCCCGAACCAACCCGTTCCAAGCATCGAAGCAAGTAGTATGCACCCTGGGAACTCAGGCTCCCGAACACCCCTATCAATTAATCGTCAGGATCGTAACCGCAACCGCTAATGTGCTGGTACTGGATACGATCGATATCCGATCGATACTCGATCGATACTTACAGGAGCGTAAACATAAAATATGCACGGAGTGTCCTAGACAATTTTCTAGAATTTTTTGCGGAGACCAAAGTGACCAAATTCATTGATAAAATAAATTGGATAGTACGTCGAAAGGTAAGGTAACATTATGTTTTGAAATAAATTGATTCAGTGGAACAAAAAAAATCGTTTTTCTATTCTAGCCTACTATGAAGGCCAATCTTATAGCAGCCATGGACGGTCGCTGTAACCTTGGATGCAATCGCAGTTTCCGCATAAAGGAGAATTGTCTCTAATGGTGGGACAAATGCAGCGACAGAGGGAAAAATAGATGAACTCGTTACTTTTAGAAAAAAATACCGAAAAGGCGCTTTTCCACCGTCAAATTGCTGTCCAGTCTGAGGCAACCATCTCTCTCGCGAGCGTGATAGGGATGATGATTATTTTCCAAATAATCCCCCAAAATCATCCCTGTTCCACTATCACAATGTTTCCCAGTTTGGGGGACCCCTCTGTCTTATGAGAGGAGAGAGAAACAGTAACCGAATGGAGATGAATTTGGGGATTCACTATTTTTGGAAAATTCGTGACTGTTTGACTGTCACTGTGGGAGGACCCCTCTCTCCCTCTCCTAAGAATTATAGAGAAAATGACTAGAAGGACCTGTATACAAGACAACTATTATTTTTGGAAAAATCGTACCTTTTCTAGTGTCACAATGCCCCCTATTTTGGGGGGGTCCCCCCTCTCTCTCTCTCATAAGAATTACTGGATGGACCAGTATATAGGGGACCCATTAATTTTGGAAAAATCGTCCCGTTTCGAGTGTCAAACTGCCCCCCACTTTCAGTGCTCGCCCCCCTCTCTCGCGAGAGTGATAGGGAGAGTGACTGGACGGACTTGTATGCGGGAGAAAGGGGGGAGGGATGATGCACGCGCGATCACGCTCGTTCGTTCGTCGCTCGGTTCTCTCTTGCTCTGGCGCGCGCGCGCGAGCGATAGCAGAAAGTAGGACGCGTATTAAAAACCACAGACCGTGTCCCGTGGCGTCACTTCTCGTGCCTCGCCGCGGCGCGCCGGTATTACCCAATCGAATTCATCATAACTGGCACGAGAAACGAGCGAACGAGCGAGCAAGCGGGCGAGCAAGCGAGCGAACGCAAAGACCGACGAAAGAACGAAGGGATGGCTTGTCGAATTGGACGGGGGGCCACCGGAGGGAGCAGAATTATGCGGCATAAAAGAGAGAGGCATTTTCGGCGATAGATCGCGCCGATCAGCGCCGTGCCGCGGCGATCGACGGAAACATCGTCACCTAGATCCTCGCGATCCATGATAAAGACTTTCGATTTCGGTGGTTCGAGTTCCGGACGACGCTCGTGTTGCACCTACGATGCTATAAACTTTTTATCGAGCTTCATTTTTTAATACGTCTGTCATGAAAATTTATGGATTCGTTCAAGCAAAAATTGGTTTATTTGTTCACTGGAAATTTATTGATTCTTTTATCTGGAAATTTGTGTCTCTTTTTCTTAAATTTTTAAAGTCTCATTTTTTAATAGCCCAAAGACAGCCTGCATACATTTTTACTTTCAATTACTGTTGTATACAATGAATTTACAATTTTTTTTTTTATAACCTCGTTGTTATTTGATTTTGCTGGGAACAGTGTGGTGGAAGCACCAGCTTGCTTTACGATGCGTGCATGCTGTTATACACAGCGTTACAACATGCTACCATTAACCATAGACGTTATCAGGTTGCGGCACTTTATGGAAATCTGTGCGTCTCCGAATGATTTTAGAAAACTGGGAGCCGAAGAGAAATTAATTTATTCAGTTGAGGACGCTAAAAAGTTTCAAACGACTGATTTACTGCTTCCTAAAATTAGTTTCTTTCTGTTTTTGTTAAATGAACAAATTTATTTGTTGTAGTAAATATTTTCCTCCTTTAACTTGTTCAGTTTCAATGTACACGAAGGCCACGATGGATTACAAATTGCAGATTAAAATGGATTATTTTAAAAAATTTGTCCTTGAGAAGGATAACGAAAAGTAACAGCCGTTTGTCAAATAGAGTTAGAATTCGGCACACGGAAGTACAACCCCGGAAGAAATATTACCCCGCCACTATATTTACCGGCTTATCGGAATGAGAGTAACGTCGGGGAAGGTGCAAGCCGCGGCACCGCCCCTCGAATCAATGATCCTTAATGATGTTTGAAAATTAAGCTGACGTTAAAGCGTCGGACACCGAGCGAATTAATTTTCCTAAGGAATTGGGTCGCGGCCTTGAAACCGCCTCGTAAAAGCTCGAAGAATGTCCGTTAACTATATTCGGTCGATCGATCCTTCTTTAACGATCAGATAGGCTCCTAGCGATACCGCGAACCGTTTCTACAGGGTGGTTTGTTAGCACCGAGAAAGCACGGAACAGCTCGAAAATTCAAATAAGAACTAGAATATCAAAAACCAGAAGTAATCGAAATAGAACAATCCCAAGGATGACAACTGTTCTGTCACCAGAAAACTAACAATACTGTTTGCAGAAACGATAAAGCGTCTCCAAGAATTCTTGACCTTTTCTTGCGATCCAACGTAAATATTATTTAAACGAGTCAATAGAAATAGCGAAGCTGCACGAGTCTTGGAAATCTGGGTCACGATTGACCCTGCAACGTGGAATTAAGCTCAAGAACGTCTTAGAAAAACATTCCCATCGAACTGCGGATCTACGCACAATTGTTGCAAACGTTCCCGTGCAAAGTGCAACAAAATCAAAATCTTGACAAAGTCGGGCCCAATGTTCCTCGAGGCGGGAACATTCGCCAGCAAGAACGTCTACGGTATTTCCATCAATCGGAGCCCGAAAAACAGAAATTTGCATAAAGACCCGCTCATTAGGGTCCGGAGAAAGGGCAACGCGTGCGTGGCTAATGAACGAGTGGAACTGTCTGTCGAATCGATTGCCATGTTCAAGGAGCCTATTAGGGGAACTAAGATGCTTCCATGGCGTGTCGCGGGCTCGTAAACTGAAAAATTATGCCGGCGGATCCGTCACCGTGCAGAATCGGGACCAGTTCGAGGACTGCCGGCCGGTTCAACGCGCATGGTTCAACAAATCGAACGTTTCCGCGATGCTAAACATTTTTAACACCCTCGGCCAATGCCGCGCATGCGTCCCGCGGGGGCGGATTCCGATTCTTACGTGCGATCCTTTCGGCAAGCCTTCTGATGTTTCGCCGTTGCGAGGGCGCCACGAGTTAGGAGACGCAATTTGGCGATACGGGAGATACGTCGCGGAGCCGTCCAATTAAAACGCTGCTAATTCTTCGCCTATTTAGCTTAACCATCCGCCGGCAACCTGGCTCGTTTATGTCCGCCGCGAAATTTCACTCTTGAGTACCTCTCTTTCCAATATTTGCCCATTAATGCTTTAACATTTAACGGGTTGTATATTCAAATAGGGACTTCCAGAATTTTTTTTAGATTTTTTGGAAGCCTAATAGTGTAACCCTTTGGACTCGAGGATACGGGGACTATTTTATTAGCCCTTTTTAACATTCTTTGACTTTACTGCATTTCACAGAATTTTGATTTCGACTCTCATTTTGCCCAATCTTTATCGACTTAGACCATTTTTGCATTAAACTGCTCGTGGTAAATAGTTTGGACTTTGTTATTGCATTGATATGTAATATCGTGGTTGTATAAAATATTCAAAGTAATTCGCAATTATTAATAAAAAGGGAAATCCTGATTATACGATTAGATTATTAAAAAATTGTAATTTCTGTGTTGAACACAGCAAATTTTGAGTAGCGTCATTGTTTCGGCGCCCGAGCCACATGTGGACTACTTTTCGTAGCCGGATGCAGTCACCGTTCTCGGAACGGAGGAAGAAAAAGAGACGAAGACAAAGAGAGGAAAGTGAAAGAATAGAGAAAACGAGATGAGAGAGAGAATGAGTCGTTTAAACGCGTTTCGTTTGCATTTGCAAATACAATGCAATTATGCAACCGCGCCGCATGCAATTATATGTGTACCCAATAAATCAGTAATGACGAAATAATGATTGCCAACCCCCTCCCTCGAGAATTCGAGACGGGACAATACGGTATATATTTATCTGCGACGACTTTAACATAAATTATACTTTTAAACCGAACCGTATGCTCATTCATCGATCGCGAAAATTGTAAATTGTTTTCTTTGTTGGTAAACATAATCGCGTCGGCGACTCCGCGAATGTTTGCTCGATTACAAATTCTGTCGGCAGAATTTGTTTACCCTGTTTTTGTGTCTAGCGTTTATAGGCACTCGGCGCCTGACCTGGCTAGTATAATCTGACCCTTAACCTTTCCCAGTCATGCACATAATTTCTCACCAATATTTTAAAGTTGTGATGTCGGAGGTGGGGAGGACGACAGAGAATTTGGAAGGTTTAAAGATTAAATAAAATGCAGCCAGCGCGAGAACGGTTGCAAATACGATCTGTGGCGAAAGTTCGCAAAACCCGAATGAAAATGATCGGGTTGCCGAAAATGGCAATCGGCAGTGTCGCATCGCCGCGTCATTAGGATTGCGACAGGGGGTGAAAGACGTCGCGAACGCAGGGGGATGAAAGGTTGTAACTGATAAATTGGCCGACGTATCTACACCGGGTGCCGCAGCCTGCTGGGAACGTTGAATAATAATTATTGTTGTTGGCCGGGCTTGGTGTTATTGAGTTATTCCAATGCGAGTTTATCAAAGTGGGTCAAGCGATTCAATAGCGACCGCCGTCGAGGAGAAACGACCCATCGTCTTAGCGTGGCGTGGGAGTGCACGTACAAATGGTCGAGCCACGTACACACGACGTCACCGATTCGGTACAGACACACACACACACACACACACACACACGCACTCAGACCCCAGAAAAAAAGGAAACCAAAGAAAGGAAATATAACAAACGCCGCCAACCGTAAAAATTGCAGCTACCGAGCGACCGCGTTTTTTACGGTTACGACGACGGCCCTTTTATTCGTTCTCCTTGCTTCGAAACATAAAGAAAAAATTGTCGCGAATTATACTCCTCTTGCAAGATATTTTTTCCAACTGTCCAGCCGACTTCTCTTGAAATTCGAAACGAATTCTTCGTAAATTCTTTCCGTTTTTGACTTCGTGATAATGATTTATTTATTTTTTTTTACGAGGTATTTCGAATTTCGCTACTTTAAAAGTGCGTTCTTTTCTGATGAGCTTCACGAGTTTGGCTTCCGAGGGGACCGAGTGAACCAGACCGTAGATAACGTGGCTTTTGTGTGTTTGAGTAATATCGAGTTCCGATCCGACAGACGTTAGACGATTATCAGGGAAGATTTCCGATGGAACAAACCGAGCAATTCAGATTATATTTGACGCTTCTTAATCGCAGAAGCCTGTTTCTCGTCGAGTACCCTCTCGCCGGTGTCGAGTTGGCGTGTTCTCGGAATTCATCCCTTTCGGAGGTAACATCGCATGAAATTGCGTCTATAGCGAGCTATTTTTAGACGGTCACACTGTTTTAAACATTCTACATCATGCATAATGTGCCTGCCTACTCTGCAGTAAGAAACCAGTAACAAATACAACAAATTTAACAAACATCTGCTTTCCAAAAAATTAATTATCACCAGATCAAAACTTTTATTTTCGTCACATTAAACTGATTAAATGAAGAAATAAATTTTCACCTGTGTTTCCAGCGACAGAAAATTTTTATTCCTCAAAGAGATGCGCAATATAATGATCACAGAACGGTCAGATTTCGTATTAACAACGAACTGCGAATTACGTTTGCGTTGAATGAACAAAGTTAGATGGAACCCGTGTAGCTCGACCGGCGGCGAAAAAAAAACCGCATTAATTCATTCGTGCCATAAAATCGAAAAGCACTCCGGCTCCAAAGTTCCACCGTTCGGTTACGTAACCGTTAATCTCCACTATTTGCATTCGATACACCGAGAAAGATAGCGTTGTCTCGCACAGCGACCGAAGAATCGTCAGAAGCCCCGAATAAACGCGATATCTAATTACATACATAGAATCTCGAAGAAAATAAACGTTGATTCGAACGCGTCGCTCGCGAAATTAAATATACATATTTCAACAGCTCCGCCGCGCCGCAGGTTCTGCGCACCATCAGGTTCTGCACGTTCCCTCTTTAACACCGTGGCATCGCGAACCCGTTAATTATCATAAATCTGACTGTAACCACGATGCAGAAGAGAACGGTGAGAGCAGCCCGGCACGAAGATGAATTTCCAACGATTCCTGGCCAAACACGAGACGCGGAGAACGCGATCCCTGCTGAAAATCCGCTGCAATTAACATGCTACATGCTTGCTGATAATAATTGAATTACTGAACACCCGCGAAACGGCAACGGCTGAAATTTTCCTTTTGCTTTCTTCGGCTTCGCGTCTCTTTGGAAACTGCTCCCCGCGGCTTCAGCTTTCAACGTTCGGCGCGATGCACTCCTCGTTTTAATTTTGCATGAACAACAAAATATGTGCAATTTTTTTCTTGACTATTTGTAATCCTTCACAAATCTACTCGCATTGAAAAGTTGTTCGGATTCAATTCAGACCAATTTTGTCAGAATTTCTTTTTCACTTCATGTAGTAAAACTAATTGCTCTGACATCTCAAGAAAAAAATACAAGTCTTTCTAAAACTGTCCGAGTACTAACTGCTAGAGTATTTGTTACCAAATTACTTTAAAATCGTGCGACACAATTGAATCACTTCCCCCCATCGCTAATAGCTAGATTTGCCGGCAGGCACGCGCGGCTTTGTCGCCGGATTTTTCGTAGGTACATAGTCCGAAGGTAATTATCCGCTTTCCATTAGTGTCGGCAACAGGTAGAACGGTTGCGCGCGCGCGACCAGCCATAAATTCCCGTAGGAAAGCGCGCGACGGACGCCTCTCGTTCCCGGTGAGAGTTGGGACAACAGTGTCAACGGTTGCACAATGCGAACAAACGGAACGGAGAGGCTCGACGGGCAGCTACCCTCGGCCGAACGACGGATAAACAAGGTGCACGGTTTAAATGAGTCGTCACGGGCGAGGCGAACTGAAGAACACCGTGAAGAGACAAAGAGAGAGAAAGAGAGACTTCAGGAAGAGTAGCTGAAGAGAGGAGGGTCGCGTGGCCATTGTTGGACAAACTTGCTCTCCGCCGAAGTCGCCGGCCAACGGAGAAAAAGGAAAGCGAATCTCCTGGAAACGATTTCTGACGGCTTTATGTGTTTCGCGGGACCACGCTTTGCTCGGAATAATTGGTGGATTGTTCGCGGGAATCGCTTGCGACATCCTCTCGCACTTAACTACCGCTGACCATCCACGAATTTCTGCAATTTTCTGCTGTCTTTAAACCGTTTTTAAAGGAAATAACCAGATTAGAATTTCTACTGCTCTCGAAAAGCTTATTAGTGACGTCTAGATTGCAACACCAATAGGAACGAAACGATGAAAAACCTGGAATTAAGTGGAGGCTTTTCAACTGCTTTCGATTCTTCAGCTAGCCGCCCAAAGATTTACGATCCATATTTTGTGGAGCGTACGGGATCGAGACGAGACGCCTTTTGAGGGGACAGCAGCAGTTTCCGAAGGGGAAACGAATTGGAGCCACGGTGGAAGAACGCTTTCGTGAAAGTCAATATTTACAGAGTTGCCTAACATCTAATTGTGTACCTTGCCGTGGGGTACGAGCCCGAAGACCTCTCGCTCCCGGGCGCACCTGTGCGTTCGGGTCTCCCGAGAAGGGCCCCGGCGTCGAGCCCCCGTCCGAGCGGATAATCGTGATTTACCGTGCGCAAACTGCTCGCCGATCCCCTGTCGGCAACAAGTGCATTTCGGCGCAGCAGGTAGATGTTGACGAGTCATCCATTGTCGAAGAGGGGTTGCGCGACAGAGCCCGAAGGGAGATCCGGGGGGGTTCCTCTGTCCACTCGACACGATGGACTCGAATTCGTGCCGGGCACGCGCCGGCACGCTTACGAGAGAAACGTGGAAAGCTTGTAACTCGGGAAGCTGCCCCCTTCGCAGACTCCCCCCGGGCTAAGAAGTAAAAGTCCCGGGCAGCTTTTACCCGGGGCTAATATTTTACCGTCCAGGGCGAGGGTGAATTGCGCTGGACGGTAAACGTCGCAATATTTCCCGGGCCGAGGCCAGTCCCGGGCTCTACCCCGGGTGAAATACTGGCATTATAAACTGCTGGAAATTATGCCGGAGTGTACTCCGACACGATGAACGTGACGGCCATTCTGACGCGGGGGATGATCATCCTCCATCTCGCGAACTCGAAGAACCAGCCGCCGCCGCCGCTTGCATTCCAACGCCGTGTTTCTGAATTATTCCGCTTGTGTGCCCGATGCTATTTTCTGCCATCGTGACCCACTGCGAAGCTCATATACATAAATAAATGAATTACGATAATAAATATCTTTTTATATATATATATATATGTACACTTAAACCTGCCTCGACCCAGTAGGGTAATTAGCAACTACACTGGATTTGCTATGAGTGGACGTTTTTAAATATTTTTCTGTGTCCACTACTTTAAATTATAATCAATGTTTGTCACAAATGCGTTAAATATACAGTCTAGTTGTGAGAAACTTCTAAAGAACGAGACACGGACGTGCATCGTGTGCTAAAGCTGATGTTTTAAGATTGGAAAATTAAACTAACGCCTCTCAGACATTGTTCCATCGAATTGCTTTGATTTTATCTAATTATCTTGGTCGCCGGTTAACGTTTCAACGGGACGGTACGTCACGCGGAAGTCGCGCGGAGTAATCGTTTATCAAACAGAATTTCGATCTCCTTCCTCTTCCGATCTTCAGGAATGACACAATCAGCTGTAACCCGACGCACGATAGTGCGAAATTACCGGTGCACCAGATAACATAGGAAACGGCGCGGAATTATCAGCCGGAAGTATCGTTCCGACTCGTTTGCGGTGATTTGATAGCGTAACTTTTCGAATCGCGGCGTTTTTCGCGACCGGCCGCGGAACGATCGCGATCAAGGGGAGTGTGGGACATCGATCGTTTTTCTCTCTCTCTCTCTTTTTCTCTTTGTTTCTCTTTATTCTCGCTCTCTTTGTGCAGGAGCGAGTCGCGTGCTCGACTCGGTCTCCTCCCCCGAGTTTATCGAGCCCGATGCGATAATCGGCGCCGTTCGAGAACAGGTTGGCGACGATGGGGAAAAAAATGGGTCTATGTTACGGAGACGCGAAACAAGCGGTTACATCACCGCGGCTCTCCCGGAGACATCGGCCACGGTGAAAGCACATCCCGGCGTGCCTCGTGACAAGGCTCTGGAAGTGCGTCCTCCTTCCACGCGCAAGTCCGCACGCTCGCAACCGTGTGTACTTTTACTTTCATCCGGGCGGACGCGAGAGCCGAGCCCGGAGAAAATTTAGAGAACGAATGCTTCGAATAACTCCAGCATGGCCCAAATAAGAGCAAAGCATGCCGGATTCCACGGAGACTTTTCTCGGGTCTACCAGAGACTCGGAACGCGTTCATTCGAGGGGGCATTCTGGTTTTTCATTTTCAACAAATCATATCGTCGGCTAAGTATTATAGAATGTGCGTTTAAAAAGATTTCTTTGAATCTGTGAAGTTAAAATAGTTACAATCCCTTTGAAGAATGCAACTACAAACGCGTTTCTCACGAAACCACTTCATTCTTCCTGGAAAAGATTTCAATGATAGTTCTAATCGACCTAAGCTCGAATATCAGAAGATAGCCTTTCGAAAAGACATAATACAAGTAGCCTTTTCTGGCCATGCACTGAACTCGAATAACGGTAGCTTCGAACGCGTTGAATATACAACCACGTCGATGAAAATGACGTTTCAATTTTTTCTTTTTGTTCGTAATTATCAGGTACTCTGAAAACTTATTGCAAAGAAATACAATCGCTTCGTTTGGAGTTTGAAATAATATTTTTACGCAGCACTCTACGGTCACCGATGGGAAACGAAACTCATTTCGAGGCCAGACAATTTCTCCCTGTACAAACACGGAGCCGCGTGTTTTAACTTCTTCTTTAAATGGAGAAATTTCGAAAATTCGACAAACCTTCGAGCGTGAAGTGGCTCGTTAAGCACATATTGAGAATTACATTGTACGCGTTCGAGTGAAATGAGACATATTTCTCGATTAATAGATTGCTCTTTAAAGACCGCTGCACTTCCTGGCATTCTGTAGCCACGGAAATGACTTGCACATGTCCACATAATTTAGCATCTTGAATAGCAATTTAATTCCCACCAAAATTGTACATACCGGAAGCTTTCCCTTCGGAAGATACATTAATTTATGCTCATCGAATTACAAATTCCAGAATCTATTCAAGCACGAATAGAAAAGCTACTTTCACGCGAGCAGGCAATTTACACAGACGTGAGAATTCATTTCATACATACATGTTGCATAAAGCTATCAACAATGTATTCTAAAGAAATAATTAACGATCCCGACAGGAATGCAACGTTCGCTCAATAAAACCGAGTTGAAACGCTATTTATCATTCAACATTTCATATTATTCGTTCCAAAATTCGTTTGAAATTAGTGAACAGGTGTTTTGAAACTCTCTAAATGTCCTTAAATTGGGGAATAATATAATTGGTGAATGGAAGGGAATATAATCGACTTGTATCATTTTGCAGCAAGTTCTGAATCAAAAGAAAGGGTCGAAGGGATAAAGGGTCGGGGAAACTGCTGACTCGGCCACGAAACCAACGAAGCCTCGAAAACATCGCGAGTATCCCCGTCGCTGCTGTGTCGTCGAAAGAATCTCAACGGGGGAGGGAGTGATCCAGTGTCTCTGCTATTCTTTCCATTCTTTTGAGCCGCGGGTCCGCTTGGTCAGAGCCGGAGCGTGTTGCGTACGAATCGCCACGCTCGAACGGATTCAACGCCAGCTGCGAGCGAACGGGCTCGAGGAGGAGTGGCTAATTATCAGCGCGGAGGAGCGAGAGGAAACGAAAAAGTGTATTAACGTCGCTACCTAATCGCGGATCGGAGAAAATGGAGTGTGAACCGCCCTTGAGTCCCGCCGGAGGAGCGCTATCTTGTAACGAGCCCGCGTAATCGCGCAATGCCAAGCCGCGGCTAATTATCCATGGTTAATGCTGGCGAGAGCCATGAATATTCATACTTGACATCTTTATCGCGGATGGTACGAGACTGGTGGGAAGGAAGGGGAGGGGGAGGGAGAAATTGGAGCTCTCTCTCACACGAGGGTTCCTTTTCGACCCGCCCGAATCGATTGCCACGTCACGGTTACGGAAATTAAACCGCAAGCCGCTGCGCGGTGGCTCGCTGACACACACTCGTCTGCTCGTGAGTATCGTTTGAATAATAGATCAGTTGTCTCCGGATGCTCGTACAATCTCCCATTCTTCGCGGCTAATCTCCGCGAATCAACATTAACAAGCCGATAGCATCTACGGGAGCGAACGTCGCGAAGACAACAGTAAAATCCTCGTCTATTCGATGATTAAATATCTCTCTAATTGAAGGGTTTTGCCCTGCATCCGGAGGAATTAACATTTTTAACCGAAATAGAAAAATTCGTGTTAGTTCTGCATATTATTGTCATCAAACAATTTCGTTAGAGTCGTTCCAGGTAAAACCAGCATGGTAACTGATAATGTTATAGGTAGGCAATATCAGTGCAATTATCTGTCGGCTTACGTTACTATGCACTGTCCGGTCAGTTGGAACTTAGTCGTTTCTAACAGTACACGTATTTTTTCCCCGGTGTTATTCACAACAACCGACTTTTTACAACCATTATTCTTTCCCGGAAAACACTCAAAAGTGATTACAAGAAGTACGTATCCGTTTTTCGTGTGTACCTTTATTGTAATATTGTTAAAGTGCGGCAACGAAATCAACGTTTGAAGAGCTGAGTGAGATGAACATGTTGAGTGAAATTTTTGAAAAAATTCAGATTCCTGGATGGTAGAACATGTTTTGAATCCTGATAAATTTAAAGCTGATTTTCTCAAATTCACTAAATTGCTACTCGACATGTTCATCCACTAAGTTCTTAGATTGTAAAGACGAGCTGAACGCTATAAAACGAGTAATGACGCTAGAAATCATATAATTGACTGAATTTCCATGTACGTACTGACTAGAATAGATCGTAATAGTCATTGACGACAGGGCCCGTCACCAGAGCTCGTTCGCTCCAAAAAATTTGTATTTCATTTTAACACGTTGCTCCTCTGTTCAGATCCCCTCCTAACTGGCACGAGACCAACAGCAAAGGAGAAACAAAACTATTTCTGAAGGGAACGTTACAAGCGCTTCTACCAGCTGAATGAAATTATATGCATAAAGAACATTTTTCCTCAAGAGGAACAGAAATATCATCAAACGCGAGGTACCGTGGACGTTTCAAAGTGCAAGTTCATCGTCCAAGTTTAAGTGAATCTGTCTTTTTAATTATTTTATGGCTTATAACAATGATTAGACGGTGATACCCGGGTCCGTTTTGTCCCAGTAAAGCATCACCTATTCCCAATAAATAATTTAAATAATTCATCAATGAGAGTTGCAATAAATTAGGTACGGGGTCACCAATGACCCAGATCATATCGTAATGTAGGGGGGAAAGAAAGACGTCGGCCACAAATAACTATGTTTCATTTAAAATTTGTTCCCACTGCCTAGGAACATCGTAGGACAGACGTGCTTCGTACGAAGTGACAGAAATAATTTTAACCAACTGGATCGGTAGATCCCAGTGCTCTTCAACCTCACAACGATACGGAGCAACCACCGGGGACGCGCTAAGTCGTTTGCGAAGCAGACAGCTGGTCTCGGGAGGCGAAAGCTACTTGTTTACCGAGTAATTAGATATTCTTGTCCGGCGGAGCACTTTGACACGGATTCGTGTTCCAACCTGGGCCAGGGGATGAAGTGGGTAAGTTACCCGGTCGACGGGTATTTGTTTACGAGGTGAAACCTTCGTTCGACCGGGCAAACGTGTTAGAAACGGAACGAAATAATAAAAAAAAAAGAAGAAAGAAAAACGGTGAGGAAAGAGGTCGTGAAAAGGCAATAACCGGACATTGTTTTCAAAAAACTCGTTTCGCGATCGTTCGACGCATGATAATGTAGAACGAAAGGACGAAGAAGTTAGGGGAATAGAGCGTCGACGACGTAAATAAAAGCAACCGTGGCTCGTTTCATCGGATCGCTATATTTTGTCCACGAAGGGTCGGTGCAACGTTCATAAAGAAACGCTCGAAGGTTATCTGTTCTAAATCTGAGGCTGCGAGCCCGTTCGCCTCTTCGCTTTGGAATTTGCGCCGAAACGCCTGTTGCGCATACCGCATGGCGCGGCCGCCGAAGCCGCGAACATTTGAATGGCCGCGGCGCGCTTCGCGGTCGGTCTCGTTCGATCGTCAACGAACGAACGGGTATTTCTCTTCTACGTAACGCATGGCTGTCGTATTCTCAGCCTTCGTGGCGACCAGCAACCAATTTGTAAAAAATCCCTACGGATATAAACTTATTACTAGCACGTTTATACTCGCCGTTAATGCCTACGATCGATAGATCAGTATTACCAGTAATATTCTGTACGTTTTCTTCCTAGCAGCCGCTATAAATGGTTAAACGTTTCATAATACTCCTCCGAATTGTGCGTGCGCTATGACCCGCACGCGTGCTCGGCATTCCCCTCTTCGGTTTTTGAGGTTAGCTTTAAGGTATACGCTCGTCGCCGGAAGACGTCAGCATGAGACGCAGGATTCCAAGTGCCTGCTGGCGGACCATCGCCAACAGTCGGAAATTCATTGCTGAAAGTTTCATCGCGAACGCTCGTGGATACGAACTGCCACGTTTTAAACGTGTGTCCCATTGTTGCTGGTTGCGCGCGAGCAGAGAAGATGCACGGCTGTCATGGAGACTACGTGGTCGCGGAATCGCTTAAAAAACATCGTGCTCACACGTTGCGGCAATGAGGAAGAATGAGAGACCGCGTGTACCTGTAACTTCGGAAGTGGACCGAGGCGAAAGAGCGAGCGAGATCGATGCCGGAGCGGCGAACGATCAAGGGAGAGAGAGAGTAGGAAAGAGTAGGAAAGAGATGACGAAGCGAGAGAGAAGAGGAGAGCGGTGGGGCAACGTGTAACATCAGGCGAGAGAAGGATGCGAAGAAAGGACGAAAGATTGCGGACAGAGAGGGAGACAGTTGAAAGCGAAAGCGAGAAAGAGAAAGAGAAAACGGCCGAAGAGTGAGAGTGAAGCAGACAGAGCGAAGCAGAAGAAAGGAGTTTGGCAAGCGGTACGGCTACGGCAACAAAGAACTCCGGGGCATAGAAATGAGTTGTTGAGGTTACCTGCAGCATCGTTCGCTGGTGGCAGATCGGTGACCAGGCTGGCCCGTGGCCGCGGGTGCGATTGCTGCTGTTGTTGCGCCTGTTGCTGCTGTTGCTGTACCTGGTGAAGACCCGGCTGTTGAGGTCCCGTCAGGGGCAGATTGGCCGGGGTCGTGTTTTCAGTCAGGATCGTCGGTACCGAGGAGGAGGAAGATGACGATGATTCCGTAAGGGCCGTCGCGGTCGTGTTCTCGAGGGCCGTGTGGCCCCCACCTTCCCCTGTCCCTGTAGCCATTCGGCCCTCGTGCATTCCAGCAGACAGACAGACGGGGGTCCCTCCTCCTGCACGTCGTTCCCGAGCGCACGCACTTCTCTCGAGGAACACCTACACTCTCTTACGTGTCCTCGGTCTCTTTCTTACCCCCGTCTATCTATCTGTCTGTCTCGTTTTCTTTCTCTCTGTCTAGCCGAGAGAAGCGCGCGCTCGGTCTCGGTCTTGTTACTTCTTTCTCTTTCTCTCTCGCGCCCTCTCCCTCTATCCCGCGGTCTCTCCCCCTCCGTCCCGCTCTCTGTCGCCTATCTCTCTCTCTTTCCTTCTCTCCTCGTGTGCGCAAGCTCTTGCTGTCCTCCTCTCTTTTTACTACTACGCTCCCCGCGCCGGCCAGCGCCGTCTGAGCGTACCGAAACTACACCGTCTCTTTCAACCAAACATCGGTATATCACACAACAGCGACATCACACACGCCCGCGGAAAAATGAGCCCCGCGCGGATTATTAACCTCCTGTCCGGCGGCCCGAAAAAAATCGAACGTTAGACAAATGTAGGTCTGTAGGCCACTTCACTTACACTTTGCATCGGGACGGGCACTCCCTTAGTCAAGCGAGCGTCCGGCGCACCGTTGCGCTCTGACAGCACGAGTTCCAGGACCGTACTCTTGCCGGAAGGACCCGCGCGGATCGTCTTCTGTATCACTGACACGGACCGAAATCACTTTTCTCGGTGATCGACTTTCGATCGATGATGCCATCGTTCCGCCACATCTATGCGGCTGCCGATTCCACGGCCTTGCGTTCGATTGTTCAGTGCGATCTAACGAGTTCTCCGACCGTATTACGTGTGCTCTTACGCGTTATCGATGCTGTGTGCTGGGCCGCGTTTCGAAAATTCAAGCCAGACGTTACGGAACAGAAGATTTTTCTAATTTATTTATTGCGCGACCGTTCTTTCGTCGGTCCTTACGCTTAGAATGTTCACAAGTGCGAATTCATGTGAATGTAAAAATATAATTTTCTCATTTATTGAAACTATTTCTTTGAAAATCCTCGTATAATTAACTTTGTAGATGTGTTAATTGTACGCCCCTCCACATGTGATCGTAATTTTCGGTAAAAATATTATTCTCGTCGTTTGCACGTGTATCGTGCGAATCTGTTAAAATATGTGTATAGATAAAATCTTGATTCATTAGAAATATAATGTGTAATCCACAGGTCTTCTCTTTGTAGTAGTTCACATACGTTCAATGTATAATAAATTCTACAAGACGTAGTTTGCACCCGTATTAAGAGTTGCAGGCACGGCAGTGGATATCGAAAGGGAAAATACTGAACGACTGTCGTAAGTGCCGCTTATCAAGGAAAAATTTTCAAATGTATTTTATCGTTTTAAATACAGAGTCTCAAGAACTCGGAGGCCATCGTGATTGTTCGATCTTAATTATTCGATATCGTGTAAGAGAAAAAGGGAAAGTTATTCGAGAGAAGGAACGTATCGACCATAGCTTTGTATGGGTACCAGGGTCTACTAGAGACGGCACTGTCTTCCAATAATGTATTACGGAAAGACGCAATTTCCGAAGGATTTCTCTGCTCTCTCGTGTTTGCAAGCATTTAGAATCTGCAAATTGAAAGGCTGTCAAATGCGTTTTTCGCGTTATAAATGTTGTCAATTTACCACTGTCTTAAATACGACGATACTGTCTAAGTAGGTCAGGTGTCACAATATCTGAACGTCCTATTATGGGGCGCTTTTACACCGAATGTTGCATAACTCGTCACGCACGACTTCACCAAATATAACCATGTAAAAACTATGGCCTGACGGACATAATGCGATGTAATCCCTTTTCATTGTACAATACACTTGACTAACGCTTTCGGACAACGTTTGCAGCGCTACCTAGCATCGAAAACCGCGAAATATGAAACAATGAACAATATCAAACATACAATAATATTTCTGTCCAACTTTATTAAACAGTAGAAAAAGACACCATACAGTAATAATACTATATTAAAGAGTTGTAACACATTTACTCTCAATAGAGAATAACAAATTGGTACAAAAATATATGCTGGTATATTACAACAATGATAAAATACTCTCACAATGATTAACGCTTTTGAAGCCATAACCTCAAAACTCGGTTATGTATACATTTTTTTAGTTACAAAATTCATTAAAAAATAAATGTTAAAATTTGTTATGTAATTCGATCGTTTAACCAGACTTTTGTTTAGCCTGGGTTAAGAGGGCACGCGAAATAATCAGTCTTTGAATTTGTGCCGTACCCTCGTATATTTGATAAATCTTTGCATCTCGCATCAACTTTTCTACCGGGTATTCGGTGTTAAAACCGGCACCGCCGAAAATCTGTAAAGTAGTTCATTTCAATTAAGCTAATAAATACGAACATATTTTGTTACACTTAATTACATACTTGAACGGCGTCTGTCGCACATTTATTGGCTACATCGCCACCATAACATTTTGCAATGCTAGCCAGCTGCGTTGCAATTGGAAGATTTTTATCAGCTGCCCAAGCAGCTTTCATCCAGGCAAGCCTAGCTGTTTCAACGCCAATCAGCATATCTGCTAAAATAAATGATACTGCTTGATGTTCCGCTATTGGTTTATTGAAGGTTTTACGTTCCAATGAATATTTTGTGGCCTCGTCTAGCGCTCTTTGAGCCAAACCGACAGACGCAGCTGCTACCTAGAAAAATAGTAACGTACGATAGAAAAGCTATTATCTAAACGCTTTACTGTTACGTATTATTTAAAAAATCATCTTTTTTACTATACCACAGGTCTAGTCTTGTCAAAGGTCCGCATAGCAATTTTAAAACCTTCGCCTTCTTTGCCCAAAACATTTTCAACTGGAACACGGACGTCCTCGAAAGTTATCATTCGCGTATCAGAAGCTCTTTGACCCATGTTTATTTCCTTCAAGTACCAAAATAACATTATATCACAATAAGAGATGCTATCATTTTGAAACAAATAACTTTTAGATAATGAGCAAATTTACCTTGCGACCGGGTGTTAAACCTTCGCTTTCACGCTCGACAATGAAAGCTGTAAAAGCTTTGCCAGGTGGCGCTTGTGGATCAGGATTTGATCTAGCTAATACAAAGTACCTGAAACAATAAATATATGTTATATACATGTCATATACAATTTATATTATATTTTTCAAGAAATTGATTTACCAGTTGGCAACACCACCGTTTGTAATCCACATCTTGGTACCATTGAGGATCCATTCATTTCCTTTCTTTTCAGCCTTTAATTTAATACCTGCTACATCTGATCCAGCACCTGGCTCGGTAACACAGTAGGCCTGTAATGTTGTACAGTATAAAAGTAAAAGTCTGTGTCTCTCTTATAGTTCATATTCAATTATCTTACAGCTACAAGTGGTTCTTCGAGAAGTCTTCCTAGATACTTCTTTTGTTGCTCTTTCGTACCAGCTGCGATTACTGGAGCTTGCTAAAACATATATAAAATATACAATGTGTATGTTGTACAAATATAGAGCAATTATCATTATGTGATGGCGGTCTTACACCTAACCCAGATCCTTCTAATGCTGTTGATATTCCTGTACAACCATAAGCAAATTCTTCTCCAACTAAACATGTGCCAAAACAGCTAATGTCCATCCCTCCTATAACAACAAAATTTCATAAATCAGTAGTTTTTATATGTTTTGACCACAATTTTTGAGACTTTAATGAATTTATAATCATACCACAGTGTTGAGGAATATCTCTATTCAAAAGCCCCAGACTCCATGCTTTTTTAATAATTTCCCAAGGATATTTTCCAGTCCTATCGTATTCAGCAGCTACTGGAATAATTTCTTCTTTTGTAAACTTGCGTGCTAATTCTTGCATCTCCCTTTGAGTATCTGTCACTTCTAATATAGAAATAGAATACATAAAATTTATTTGTAAGTAAAGTAATAAAAACCATAAAGCTGTATATAAAAGTTTAATTCAATATAATTATATGTATTGAACTAACCAAAATTATAGCCCATAGCATTTTCCGAGTTTGACGAGAAAGCTCGCATAAACTTTTGGTATGTCACACCTTTTAGCACCTATGAAACATATGTTCTCATAATTCATGATTAAAGTAACTTAATATGTAATCAGGTTCTTAATCATTTGCTGTAATAAGTTTTTACGCACAGTGGTGAAAATTACATTATTGTTCCTTTTAACTTTTTCTACTAGTTTAGCGTTTCTTTTTTGTTTTGAAGTAAATTACTTACCGATCGTTGAAACATTTTTGCCGTTTTTTGTTTACACTGTAGTCGCGAAAATACTTTATTGTATCACGAAAGTTCTTGTGTCCCAGATATCGGTTAGCGCCTGAATGACTCGAAGACTTGTTGTACAATGTTCACTTATTTTATCGAGTTTCACTGTAATTAATAAAAAGTGGTCATCGTATGCACGATACAACATATAAGAGATATCAAAGTCCAAATTAAAGATCCGGTGATCAAAGTACGGGAACGAGCTGCCAAATTGTGTTCACCATATATATAGCTAACTTTGAGCCCTAATAAAAATATTTATTGTCCTTGAGGCTTTTATCGCTAACGAAACGTCAGCATGACAGCAAGAAATACTCTATGGTTACTATTCAAAGGACAACATTTTACGTCTAATATATACTGCAAGAAATCGTGTAAATAAATTGCTGATTGGTTGCTATTGTGATACAATTCCGCAAATTAAATTATAATTGCAAGTTAACTTGCATTGAAATTTCAACATCGAAACATTTCAATTGAAATTAAACTTTTTATTTAACAGTAAAAAAAATGGAACAATTCAATTGTTTAGTGCAATTGTGTTGTCTTCGCATCATGAATAATTAACGTATATATACGAGTATGCGATATATTTAAATATATGTAAATACTCTGTTAGAGGTCTCAAAAAGTTACAATTGATTTTCAACAGGTAGAATTATTTACTAGTTTCTCACAATTCTGCCATTAGATTTTACATGTGAACAATGAATAATTCAATCATGAATAATTATCATAAAATTATGAGTATACGATAAATATGTAAATACTCTGTTAGAATTCATAAAAAATTACAATTGATTTTTAACGTATAAAATTATTTACTAGTTTGTGCCAGCGCAATTCTATCATTAGATTTTACATGTGAACGAATATTGCTTAATCATAATCCTGCTGTAAATTCACGAAATTAGGCGCGAAATTTTAATCATATCTCCGGTATTTCAATGTTAAACGAAATAGATTATTGCTCTAAGATCTGAAAGATTAGAAAGAATATTCCAAGTATATTGAACAATAAATAGTGTAACATATAACAATATTATGAAACAAAAATCAATCATTTGAGTTATAATAAGGAAGTATAAATAAATGACAGTAACCCAACCTAAAGTTGTCATTGATGACACAATCATCAATTGTTGTTGGTAAAATGTACTTATAAAATGAAGTGAGATTAATACGTTTATAAAATTGATCGAGTGCAATGCTCATCAATGTAAACTTGTCACTAAAATAACAATTGCAATTGACAATTGCATATCGTACTCGTCTCAGCATGAAGATAGAGATACATCCACTGACAGACAATCCAACAGAAGCCTGGCTTGAACTGTCAAAGGAGCAAAAAGTTATTAAAATAAATGCTAAGCTTCCAACTACCGAAGCTCCAAATGACAAGGTTCACTTTTAACATTATTCTTTATTATTGTAACTCGTCCACCTAAAGCTAACCTAAAAATGTCAGCGTGTTTATTGACGTATATAAATAGTTACAATCGTATCTGCAATAGTAGGAAATTATAACAATTCTATTACTTATGGTCTGTTTAATCTTATATTTCAGCTTCGTGTTGTGTGTATGAGTGATACTCATTCTTTAACACCATTTATAAAATTTGATATACCTATGGGAGATGTCTTTATTCATGCAGGGGACTTTACAAAATGTGGTAGTTTACAAGAAGTTATAGAGTTCAATAATTGGATTGGTGAATAATTCAGAATACACATTTTTTTTACATTTAAAAATGTATTTTATTAATGTATACTGAAAGATCTTTTCCGTAGGTAATTTGCCACATAAAAATAAAATTGTTATTGCTGGCAATCATGAGCTTAGTTTCGACTCTACGTTTACTCATCCATTTACGATGCACAGTAGTGGAGAACGTCAGAAACATACAGGGACCAGCATTTTGGATAACATACCTACATTGGGAATGTCCAAAGATACTTTGGAGGAAGCCATACAAACTAGGAATGTTAAAGACTACTTAACAAATTGTACTTATTTAGAAGATTCTGAAATTACGATACATGGAATAAAAATCTATGGCACACCGTGGTAAGTATGTCAAGGTACACCAAAGTATACCAGAATATGTAGATATTTTATTGTCTGCTATTTACTATTACAAGATTATATTTGTGTAATAACTATGTCTCCATCTTTACATAAATATCTTCTTCTTCTCAGGCAACCAGAATTTTGTAAATGGGCATTTAATGTACCACGAGGGGAAGCCTGCCTTTCCAAGTGGGAGATGATACCAACAGATACAGATATTCTTATAACTCATACTCCTCCTGTTGGACATGGAGACTTATGTTGTAGTGGTGTACGAGCTGGATGTGTAGAATTATTGTCTACAGTGCAGAATCGAGTTAAACCAAAATATCATGTGTTTGGTCACATTCATGAAGGTATGTGTAATCTTCTTCTCTCACGTAACATGAAACTATATACTTCCTTTTTTAACAGGATATGGTATCTCATCTGATGGAAAAATAATATATATAAATGCATCAACATGTGATTTAAATTACTTGCCAAGTAATCTACCAGTGGTCTTTGATATAACACTACCATCTGGTTTTCATAAATCATAAAGATTGAGAAGCATAGTCATGAATTTCGTAATTGCATTTTCTACGTGAATAGGATGTTTAGTTTAATAGAGAGTAGGGTTTTTAATTTATTGACCAGTATATTTTTACGATCTTTTCTACAAATTTTGTTCCTTTTCAATAATAGATATTGTTAAAAAAAGAAAAAATGAAGATTACAAAGCGAATTTAATAAATTATAATTTCGTGATAGTACTAGTTACATTGTGATATTAAGAAAGTATTGAAATTCAATTTGTCATATACAATTTTTTTTATGAATATAAAAATATGATTATTATAGTATTCTTATTTACATAAGGTAGTATGTAAATAGAATATTTTTACTACTTAAATAGAATTTCAATTTGTATTAATTTAGAATATTGTTGACAATGTGTGTTCAAAGGAATTATAGGAATCTCATAAGATTTCATCTATAAGATTCTTATAATATTTTATGAAGTCGTTGCACATAATACCATAGAATCTAATTGTTTATGTTACACAATCTTGCCGATTTGAGAACTTATATATAAGAATCTTAATTATATTATTAATCGCACAAAATATCTTATAATGCAATCACGAAACATATTGATTTATTTTATAGTTTTTACAACTGACCATATTTCACCATTTTTCATTATGTATAATCAATTAAAAAACTATGATACAATTCAATAAAATATTGTAAAATTTGAGTATTATAGTGCAACATGTAGACCATAAACAATATATATATATATACATATATATATTTACACACACACACACATATATATGTATATATATGTATATTTAATAACGGAAGTGGAGCTAGTCTATTAATTTGATAAATAACTAATGAAATTATTGTACTTGAGGAGCACTTACTTCAATTACATTTCATACGAAATTACAACTTCTAATACAATAAAGTATTTCTAAATACTTAAAACATGGTAAAAAATTAGAGTTATGGCATTCGTTTAAATTAACTTTATACTAAAAGCAATATAATAATTGTGTATATAACTTTTCCAATACATTAATAAAAAATTATAATTGCATTTTTTTAGAAATATTTATTATAATACCAAGTTCAATAACAGATGGCATGTTCTGTCGAATTAAGAAAAGTTTGCACATAAACAATGTTGCATTTATATTGACTTATATTTTCATATTATATTGGTCCAAAGCTAACCGAGTACACGACTGTAAAGTCAGATTTCTCTCTGTTAAACGAGAACAGAGTATATTCTGCAATAGAAATGCGTTTGTATAAATAGCACATTTTTGTTTTTCGTTTTAAAAAAGTTGTGTAGTAAAAGATAGTAAAAAAAAATACGTCTTCCCAACGTTATTTTTTTCTATTGCATATGATGTATTCAAATATAATACCACATCATATTGGAATTGTAAAAAGCTAGCTTCCTTTTTATGCTTTATATGACCACGTGAAAAATTTAACATGAATATTGCAAACTTTTTACACATTTTTGTAAAAATGAGATATGCCTCTAATGGCGTAATTACTTTGCACGAGTGTTTATACCCACTCATTACAATACTTTCTATCCTGAATTACACAATCAGGATAAACATAACGTCAGTTCACATCATGACAACAGATGGACTGCAGCTTCAACGTCCTGAATACCGTTTAAATTGTACCCTAAACGAGACAAGGTGTTCTGCGTTTTTAAGTAGCAGCCTAGTAAAAATTTAATTATCTTTAAACAATTTCATTCTGAGGATTCTTGTTTGTATCTACAAATTGCAAGCTTAATTTCTGATCAAACCAGACAATACACTTCATCTATCTAACGCGTCACTTTCCCACACACGTCTATATCGAGAACAAAAAATAAAGAAAGAGGAGCACACGTAGTTTACAATTTGAAGAAAAAAAGAATATTAGCAGTTAATTAATTATTTTTTCTGTAGGCAAATTAGTTTAAACTAAACTATGGATAACAGTAAACAAGTGTAAAAGACATACTCTTCTTGCACGGTTTCATAGAGTACATTATCAGGAAGATTTGGATCTAATACGGTACATTCGAAAACAGGTACGATACGGATTCACCGTTGTGAGTCCTTCTTACAGCTTCAGCGAACATCATAGATACATCAATGCACTAAAACATAAATTACAAAAATATATGTCAAATTTTATTATTATTAGATAATAAATTAGATTATTGCATATGAAATGTCCAACTTTAGAATGCAAATGTTACTAAATGATAATAAGAATTTGTAAAAAAAATGTTAAATACTACATTTTTTACATTATCTTCTTACTTGTATTTTCGGGCAGTCCTTCATATGACCATCTTGAGGAATGGTATTTGTTACTACAACAGCTTCAAAGCATGCATTATTGATTCGGCTGATTGCTGGACCACTGAAAATGCCGTGCGTTAAAATTGCGTAGACTTTTGTAGCACCAGCTTCTAAAAGCTTCTCTGCTGCATGGCAAATAGTGCCACAAGTATCAGCCATATCGTCTACTAGAATGGCAACTCTATCCTTTACGTCTCCGACCAGTACCATACTGGCAACCTCGTTTGCTTTTTTCCTTTCTTTATGTATAAGCGCAAACTCAACGTTCAATCGGTCAGCGATAGACGTTACCCTGATCAAACGAAATTAATATATAAAATAGAAATCGGAGATTTATTAGAAAATAGTGGATTTTGGTATTACCTCTTAGCACCACCTGCATCTGGGGAAACAATGATGCTGTTCCGCCATTCAACAATGTTTTCCTTAATCCATTTTAAGACAGCTGGCTCAGCAAATAAATTGTCAACTGGAATGTCGAAAAAACCTTGAATTTGACTAGCATGCAAATCCATTGTAATGATGTGATCAGCTCCTGCTACCGACAACATGTTTGCTACCAATTTTGCCGAAATAGGTGCACGACTCTGGAAAATAAATATTTATCGATTTTAATTCCATAAATTTATGCGAGTCTCTCAAGTCCATTTGCAACTGGAAATATCCTGCAATTTGAAAAAAATTGCTATTAAAAAGGTCTTTGTAACATTGCCAAAGTTGTAAATCAAGAAATAAAGTACGGTAAAACCCAATATGTTGTCCATTGCAAAAAAAGACATGTCAAAGAACAAAAGTTGAAGAATTAATTCCTTAGAGGGGACAAAATATGAATACAATGGCCATATTTTGAACTATTTGTTATAAAAATACAATGTACACGTGTGTACATGAAAAAAAATTAAAAGAAAAACGATATGTTGCAAATGCACCCCAGTTAGACTCAACAAAAAGTATAAGTAAAGCGGATTCAAACTTATAGGTGGAAAACGGAACACAGTGCATTTTGATTCATAAATTTTTATATGGGGAAATTTTAGGATGGTGAAAATGTACAACAAACATGTCTAGTAAGTTTGAAATCATAACAAAAAGACATGAGAAACATATTGATAAATCGTTACAGTCAAAACAATATAACAAAATGAAATTCGAAAAATAATAATAAATGCATTGTGCTCAGGGGAATGATTATAATTGGACCATCTTAATAAACTTGTTTGTTGAGAGCATAAATTTCACAAAAGCTGACTAATGTTAACACCTTAACAAAAAATTGTATTCGCAAATCATTTAATTTTAAATTAAGGCTTCGCATACTATTAATGAGGCAACACAATCACAGTTTCGTTTTGCCAAAGCACTATTCCGTTAATTAGATAGGCATGTTTTTTCTTATTAGTATTTGGACAATAACATGTTTAGCAACATAATAATTAGTACCCATATAACATACAGTTGTGTACCCCGTTATACGTACATAAATTATTAAAAATATATATGTATAATGCTATTATATTAATATTTTGCCCTCTCATTCAAATATCAATATGCTTTGACCAAATATTTCATTCATTCATTCATTCATGGGGGTACCATTGTGCCATATAGCAACAATTATAAGTTATGTTAGTCCTACAAAGAAAATTCTGTAAGAAACTAAAAAAGTGATATTACAAATCGAATTGTTCATCGAGTTATAGTTACAAACGCTTCACTCGACAATCTAATTGCTCTTATACTCACTGTAGAGAGGTCGGGCACAAAATCCTGAAAATACCCAACTATTCAGAATCTTAATAGCATGTGTCATAAATCTTTTAACAAGAAGACTTATCCTTAACAGTCTTAAAATACAATTCATTAAAAGCCTACAAAATACTTAAGAATTTATTTAAAAATTGCTTATCTATAATAAAGTTTATATTATTTTATTTATGAATGTTTAATATATACATGTGTATATATATATTAAAAATACCATTATATTATTTTGGTGGTATTGCATGCTCTATTAAATCTTCGTAAAATAAATCATTTTTCCTACATTTACATTTGTAAAATTATTACATCATGCAATTAATAATATTTGAAACGAATCGTAAGAATAATTTCTTTAATTGAGAAATTTAATAGAACAAAGCAGATTCGGTATGCAATGATGTAGGTCTTACAGTATCGATGCACGAAAGGCCCCCCTCGATGAATACTGGTTTTGCAATATTCAGACGGGTTATCAAACATTTGATAACCCCAGATTATTTACCAAACGCAATGCTTCAGCTTATAATGTATTTGTTGTTTACTGTCTCGACAGTTTGGTTTTGAATACTGGACATCAATATTATTCCTCGGAGGAATCAACAAATTTATCTGTGTACTTAGGACATTCTGTACGACTCATAGTACTTTTTTTATATGAAATATAAAATGAAGCACTGCAGTAATATTGGATGTATGAATTAATTGATGTTAATGTCCTCCAATTATTAATTCATGCAAACATGTATATGATTGAAATGTTTTTATCATTTTTTGTTCAGAATTGAAACGTATATTAAATTTTAGAGTTGCCTCCTAAAATTTTTGAAATAAATAAAATCGTGGTGTTGTATGATAAACCCTCAATTTTCTAAATTCATGCTATGCTATACCATTATGTGTAGGTGTGTAACACAAATTGTTCCCAATATGTTTTTAGAACTGCATGTTACTTTTCATGTAATTTCACTTATAATCTGATTCTCATCTGTTAGTTAGATCTTATGGAAATAATACATATTACATTGAACGAAATGAATATTTTATAGTACAAATCGTACAATTTGATATATCCCAATGAAACAAGCAAAAAAGTTGCAAGCACGTTTCGTGTAACGATGAGAAATCATGTTTTGCGTTCCAAAAATGATATTGCTCCATTGATCTGTTGCAAAGCTATAAAACCGTAAATAGAGCATAAAAAGACCGCTACAAGTTACCCTGAATTTCCACTCGTTTGACTTCATGACAATTTGTTTCTTAGAATTTGAGTTGTCACCTCCATCACCACCCTGTGAAGATATCATAGAAAAATTTTACTTCTTCTCAAACAAGATACCCATCTATATTCAGTGATACCCTCGTTTTAATTACATATGTTTACAGAAAATGTAAACAGTTTGATCGCATTGTAATCTATTTTCATAGAATGTCTGCACTATGAATATTATGTCAAAGATACTTGTTTAAGGGGATTAACACATGAAAGTACATTTAATTACAAAAGAGCATGGGCATGTGACATAAATATGAATCAGACACCTAAATATTCTACTATTTTATGTAAATATTATTACTCTTCCCTACAGGAATAGCTAGTTCATTTACATATGCGAAGCAGGTTTAATCGTGTTAATTAATGGCATAAGTCAACTAGGTGATTGTTATATACCTAAAATATTAAAATCACTGAAGCATAGTTTCTTTTTCTATAAGCTGTTTAATTATATAAGTTTTTTTTATGTTCACACAGTTCATTGGCTATAATGATGTTACAGAGTACTACTGCACACAATATATTTCCATTCTTTCCTGTACTAATAAACAGTATGAAATTCTAATATTAAGGGGGTATTCTAATCAAGCACTTTCACATTTTTTACCATAAAACTACAAAGATCTTTACTATAAAACAATATATATACTTTGTTTATATTTTAATAAAGTTTACAAATTTTTGTTACAAAAAAAAAGATTTTTTTCATCTTTCTAAATCAGAATACTCCCTTAAGCTAATTAGAGGAATTAATATATACTTTTTTCAATGGCAAAATATTAATCAATAAAAGAGAATATATACAAGTTTATGAATACGTGTCTATATATAGATATAGATATTTTATATTAAAACAGACATCGCACACAAGTTACATCATTCAAAATGCTGTATGATATATGATATATGCAAGTATCATATCGACTTGCATCAGCAAAAATGATTAATTACTGATTAAATTTTATATAAAGAACTGATTTGAGATAATATAAATTCGTAGGTACAACACTGAACAAGAACTTCATATGTTATATAGTGAAAGTACATACGTGTATGTGCTAAAAGATAAGGACAGAACTGTAAGATCATTACTAATATAATTATATTAATTTTACAGAATTATTCTGTTAAGTTTCATGATTACGCTATACTAGATCACAAAAATATGGTAATTATATTATGGAATTTTTTTTTTAGAATAGCTTACCTTATCCTTCTTGTCTTGTCTCGCATATGGGAAACAAGGGATTACTGCTGTAACACGCGACGCTGAAGCAATTTTGCAAGCATTGATCATGATCAATAGTTCCATCAAATTGTCATTTACTTCTCCGCTTCCACTTTGTACAATGTACACATCTTCTCCTCGAACGGATTCTCCTATCTCCACACTGTAGTACAATTCAGCCATAATTATAAAAGAAAATATTCATAATGAAATTATTACATAATCAACACAAACGAAAACTAGCATGAAATATCGAATGAAAACTTAATTGATTCGATAGCAACCGAGTATAAATCAATTAAAAAATTTATATATTCAATAGACACGACTATTTACGTTCGATCGATAATTTTATTTTACACAAATATATCGTATACTCGATAATACGCGTTATGTATTAATCAATTTACGAGCCGTGAATCGCTCTCTGTATTCTTGATATTTCCAATCAAAGAATGTTGTACTACATAATAGAAACAAACAAAGGAACGAACAATGGGGCGGCAGTTGAATACTATTTTTTTTTTTAACAATTATATAGAAGGATCTGATTTCTCGGCATTGTGTAGCAATACTCGCAGAGATTCATTGACGTGAGAATTCATTACGATGGTGTATTAATAATTGTACTAGTTGACCTTCAACTTAAACATCGCGGTTTAGTCAGCTCACGGGGAAACCGGCCTTGCGCGACAGGGTTGTTTGTACACCGATGGGGTTGATAAATTAACGAAAAATGATTAATGCAACACGAAGGCGCTCGAAATTCTCTATCCGTAACAGAAAAATACAGCGGAAAGAAAGAACGTGAATGAAATATCGTGTGACACGTGGTCGTAAACTCGGTTTAAGAGAATGACAATAACGTGGTTATAGCGGTGATTGCGACCATTACCATGTTTCGAGGTTGCTAAATTTCTTGGTGACAACCTTCCCAATGTCTATACCGAGCCTGTCGACGATACGCTGAGCCAAATCCGGGTGCGACGTGCCACTGAAGACTTTGATGTTTGGCATTCTGCTTTGCAAAAGTCGTCCGCGAGAATTTTCTAAGTTTGCGCGTAACAAACTCTTGGCACGCACTGGCTGGGACACAGGCATCACTAAAACAGAAACCACGGATCGGCTATCCAATCAGGGAACATTTTCGAAACCGGACGTGACGTAACTGCTACGCTCCGCCCACCGAATGTCGGGTATAACCGCGTAAATGCTATTTCTTATCACGTGTTTCTATTTGTTACTGACTAAACAGTACACACCGAAATCAACAAGCTTATTTAGTAATGCGAATAAAATTTATAATACCTTCAGTACCGTCATCGACTACGTCTGCCATTTTTACTGCGATACTAAACCTCGTGTTTACTGATACTATTAACTGTCACTATTAGAACGAAACGTTTCAAACTGCGATTGAAATTGTGGTATTTTAAGTACGCGTACTCATTAAAGTTAATTGCCCATATGTTATCTCGTTGCATTTCTTGAAAAATTCGAAAATAGTCCGATAGTATACAATATGCATACAGACACGCTATGCGATGATTAAAACACGATTAAAGTTTCCCTTAACTTTCTGGGGACTTTTTGCGTGGTTTTAAATGAACAGTAAGTATCAAAATGATACATTTCAAGTTTTTACAATAAATCATATTTCTGTAAGTACACGTGGCCATTAAACTTTAGCGATAGGTTAACTGATTGCATTTCTTGCGAAATGGGAACGTACGTACGTATGTAATGTTGCAATTCTGTTATCATACGTAACGATTAAAGCGCAACTAAAGTTTTCCTTAACATACTGGGGATTTTTTTGTGATATTTCTCGGATAACTATTTTAATAGAATTTCTTTTTTAAAGTCTGCGAATAATTGAAATTCTAAGAAATTTCAGTTTTCGCTATTCGCAATTTGGCGCCGTAATAAACAATGACGTGAACGTAGACGAAATTCAAAAGGGTGACACGAGCGGGTGACAGTCAACTTGTTCCATCAATGTGGCGCCGGCGGCGATTGAATGATAAATTGGATGTGTCCGTGAGCGGAGATTTTGGCATAGAGCACGAGTTAGAACGATCGTTTTTCTGAATAGAAAGAGACAGCGAATTCGAGTACGATTACCTGAAAAGTTCGCGCACGTTGACGCTCTCAGAGAACTTCGTTAATCTATTTGAATGACGATGACAGTGTGCTGACCGTCTCATCGATACGGGAGCTATGGCGAACATTGCGGCACAGAGAATCAAACGCGAATTTAAAGAGGTTATAAAAAGCGAAGAGGTGAGTGAATAACTGGCATCGCATGATTTTAAGGTATACTCGCCTTTTGTGCGATTATTCTTTCAACGAATGAAAGTATTGAACACGCCTAACAATATCGTATGATTATTTGACATTGTTCCGAAGATATTTCGTGTCTAGCGTGACGAAAATGTACCGCGATTCATTGGCTTATAGAATCACCCGCGGACAAAGCGTACGCACCTGTTGTATAGTACTTTTGACTGTCACCTAATTCCGAAATTGTTATTTGAATTGCGATGAAAGAACGCATACATTGTATTACGTTAAATGAATTTTTCTATTCATTATTTTCAGTTAAGAAGAAATATGACTATACATACATAGCTTGCCTGCATGTTACAGAGATACTCCAATGAATTAAAAAGATAATTTGATCGTGCGTATCGGCGTAAATTTTGATTTTTTCTTTCGTTTTTTTTTTTTTTTTTTGGTTGATTAAGTTCGACCTTTACTAGTTTTTCGTAAACCTTTGTTTCGAATAGTACGTACCATGATCATTCAATTTCTGAGAGCACTGGCATTCTTGTTTGGTTTTATGTTGGTCTACAAGATCCATTTTGTATGCACAGTTACTTACATGTGTTTTGATGCAAACGTTTTCACATGTTTGTACATGGGCACGTTGCATCGATGTATCACAATCTATGTATCGTAACCATTTTCTTGATTATCACTACAGAACAGTAGGTCATTTTCTTATCAAATGTTGATGTCAATAGGTCATTGGTTATATACTCTAGACAATTTGAAAAATTCCATGCTTTACAATTTACAATAGAAGCTTTTAAATTGGTATTTAGAACATCAAACATCTCAATGAAACATTTATTATATATGAAATGTGTGCAATGAAGTGTGCAATCATTAAATCTTGCATACTCTTAGCTTCAATTGTTTATGATATAAGATGAATTTTATGTTATGCATACTATTGATATATTCAGTCATGTAAGTTGCCATTAAAAAGTTTCAAGTCGAATCGACTGTAATCGACCCCCTGAGAAAACATTTTTTCTGCTTATGATTTCTGTGAACTGTGTTGCAGGTTGCAAAATGCGCGATAAAGGTTGAATTAGTAAATGATAGTTATACTGAATTAAAAGGTGAGATCGCTGGTCCGCCGGACACACCATATGAAGGAGGTAATTTTGTACTCGAGATTAAAGTTCCCGAGACATATCCCTTCAATCCTCCTAAAGTAAGCACTTTGTAAGTCAATATGATTAATATATGTTAATGATAAAAAATCAATTCTGTGCTGCTTAAAATTAAGCCAGATTAATATAACCTAAAACATGACAAAGCAATTTCCAAGTTATCTTTTTTCGAGTGGAGTTACATGATTGAATTCGTTTGTAGTGTTAAATAATTGTAATTTTCTACATTAATTTTTGTCACAGTACTAGAATAACGGTGAACATTTCATATACATTGAATTCTTGTTAATGTTTTTCTTTCATTTTTCATCATTTAGGTTGTGAAGTATACAAGTCACTCATAATATAGATATCATAATTTATTAAACATTTCTATTTTCTTGTAGGTGCGATTTATAACAAAAATATGGCACCCTAATATATCTTCAGTGACAGGTGCTATTTGTTTGGATATATTGAAAGATCAATGGTGAGTAAGAATACATTGTGCAAATTGTAATGTGTTAATTCAGTAATATGTATAATATGTATCTAATATTCTAAATATGACTTCGCAGGGCTGCTGCCATGACTTTACGTACAGTATTGTTGTCATTGCAAGCTTTGTTAGCTGCAGCAGAACCAGATGATCCACAAGATGCAGTAGTAGCTAAACAGTATAAGGAACATCCAGAAATGTTTCGTCAAACTGCTAAACATTGGACATTTGTGTATGCAGGTGGTAAGTATACCAGTTCTTTCATTATCGATGTTTTGAATTTCATTAATGAATTATTTATAGGACCAGCGAAGATGCCTGATTTAGATGACAAAATAAGGCGACTAACAGATATGGGAATTGAGGAACACAATGCAAGGGTTGCTTTATCATCTTACAATTGGGATTTGGAACGTGCCACTGAGCAGCTCTTCAGTTAGTGATAACTGTATAGTTAATCTGTCATATAAAAGCACTGCTCATTTTGTCATTACAAAAAAACTTCTGTAATACCACACTCAAGTATTGATACCATAGCAGTTTCATAATCAAATTCAGCACTTGTAACGACAATATTTCAATGGTAAAAAACGTTCACAGGAAATTGGTTTAATATCCTTGAAATAATAGTCATTTATTTAACTTGTAAGATAGGCATGAAAAACAGTAACTAATAAAATCTGTTAAGTTCAACTTAATAGCCACGTTTTGAAAAGGAATCTCGCCAAGAAAAATTTCATCTTATGTTTATTGAAATTTTAATAATGTTATTTAAGCAACGAAATTTTTTATTGTTACAAGGAGGAAACAATGCATTTATCAAGTTTCTTTTAAAGAAAAAAAAAAGAGGATAGATTTACGTGTTGAGCATTCATTAAATCTCTTTGTATAAATAATTATATTTTTAAATCATTGGCCTTTCCTTTTATTCTATTAAATTATGTTTTATGAATTGGGTCGTTTATTTTCTTTCAGACTTGGTAAAAAATACAAGTTAACTTTTGCATAGCGCAGTATCGAATATCTTCTTGTTTGTAGATAAATATCTGTGCATTATTAATACAAAGATAATAATTATTTCACGAATCATTATGGATTTTTTTTTATAAATTTCTTTACAACGTATAGAAGTTAATCTTAATTAGACCTGATTGTACATTACTGAAATAGATAACAACTTGTTAGCGTTACATGAACTTTGTAAAAAGAATCGTAAACATAAATGCTGTATTATTAATATTTAAATTTGTACATCTTCGGTGATGGTTTATGTTTTAGTGCTCTATAGTTTCCTACATCAATTATATATACATTACTGCATATGCATAGATTGCCGTATCTGGAACTGGAGATGTACATTCCACATTTGAAAAGCAAATTACACACACGAAAATTACTACTAATATCTACTAATTTGACTTGCAAGTAACTATATTAAACACAGTAACGAAGGAAAGATTGTATTGCAAGTCACGTTGAACTTCCAGTTTGAAAATTTCCAAAAATACAGTTTTATATATATATATATATATAGCATATGTAATAGTATTTATAAAATTGAATGATTTGTGAAAAATTGCCGGTTTATAAATAACTTAAAAAGAAAATACAATGACCTATAAACTGAATAATAAAGTATCAGCACATGTAGAATACATTTCGAACTTGTTTAAAATACTATTTGTACAGCATTATGTGTATTAATCCCGTACATGTTACATAGATTTTGTTTAAATATAATTAAACAATATCATATCCCTGGCAGTGTTAAAGACGGAGTTTTACTACTTTCTTTTTTACATCTTTTTATAATTTATATGGAGGCTGTGTTAGAGGTGTGTTAATTAGATTATGGATTTTGATCAGATTTGATTTTTAGAATTACTCATTTTTAAAATAATAAGTATACACGGGTTAATTTGTGAAAATGATTCGTTACAATATTTTTCGAACGTTCTAAATGTAATTTAATATTTCGAAAATATTAATAAATAACATTTTCAGTACTAGCATTGAAAGTACTTACACAAGTTCCCTTTTATCATATTATTTGCTTCTTCTGCAGGTATAACAATTATCTAGTAAAAAATATATATATGTACACAGTAATCTTAAGTTCAGTACACTGTTCAAACTACTATCAATCACATACTTCAGTCTATATAAATATATTTCCATTATAGTAAATATTCTTCTATCTTCTATTATCTTATTTCTATTATCTCATTTTTGAATACTTTTTGTAGCAATCACCAGAAATGTTTACTGAACCAATATTTCATTATAGAATGGTAACTTGCGAATATTACTTTAGCTATTTATTCTTAGTTCAGATTGTGCGCGCACAGAGAACTTCTGTACAGTCAACGACTAAAAACTTGTACTTGTAGACCTTCGTTTTCAATTATTTAAATTAGCTTATATCACATGATCTTATGCATAGAAGCAGTATTCAGACTTTCAAGTAGGAAATGCAGTGAGGAATTAAATATTGGCAACCATATTGTTACTTAAATTACGAATGTATGTGATGTATGCAAAATGTATGTGAAAACTTTGGATATGAATCATGGTGTATAAAATATTGTATTAGACTTTTCGTTATTTTCATGACAATGACGCTTATCCGTGACTATAAATTCTAACTTTTCTCGCAGAGAGTGTTGCTAAGAATAAATTACTATTAACGTCGACTGCACACATATCAACAACAGGGTCAGACACTGGTAGAGTGTTCACTTGTTTTCCAGTAGACATGCTCCACAAAGATATACAACTTGTGGATTCTTGATGTGCAGCTACTAATGTATCATCCTCAATATTTATGTAACATGGTCGAGACAATAACTGCTGAGAGTTGCCAGCATGAAACGTGTGTACAACATTACAGATAGTCGATTCGTCGTTACCTTTTTCTATGGTACACACTATGTGTCTAGCATGTGGTTGCCTTGCATTTGGACGGGAAGATATTAGAGCATGATTGTTCTTCTCATCGTAACACACAGATACAAATGGCCCTTCAAGAAATATTTGCTTCGGTACATATTTTGAATCTTTTTGTTCATATGCATAACACGTATTTAAACGACATGCAATAAAACCTCCTCGACTAATGCCGCTACCAGGATTAGAGGGTACTGTTGCTAAAGAAACTACCGGTGATCTGTCGCCAGGGCTGTCCAAAGTTTCTACAGCTCCAGAAGTTTGCCTAATATCGAATTGTGTGATAGATCCATTTTGGGCACCAGCAAAAAATATATTTGGATTATCGCCTGACCAGCAGCAACTCCATAGTGGAAAATCCGTTTGATAAGTGTGCATAACGATATGATTTTGAATGTCCATCAGTTTCGCGCATTTATCAAAACCAACACTCAGCAATAGCGAGTGTTGAGTCGCATTAAATGTAACGTCTCTTATGACTTGCGAGTGTAGAAAAATGAACTGGCGCGGTTGAAACTTATCCGAATCGATCTTTTTAATACCGTAACCCGAGAATAATGAATTCGTTGATTTCTGAGAAACAACTAGGAATCCGTACCATGGATTATAGTCTAGTACACGGCAACCACCATCCTTGCATATCTCTATAGATCGCTCTAAATGGAATTTCTTAATTACATGTTTAGAAATATTTTGGCTAGAGTGCAGACTTATTTCTGACTGTTGACTTTCTAACTCGGATATACGATTCTTCATACTAGTTATTTGTTGCTCAAACAATTTCTGCCTAAGAGCAAACTTTGACAATTCCATTTCCACACGATTCTTTTCAGCCGTGGCATTGTTTAATTGTGTTTTTAACGTATCTAATTCGGCAGTGTCTATCGATGTCAATTTCTTGGCATACAACATTCTAATGTCTTTAACAGCAGCTTTCCTATTACATTGGGGACAACGGCGGTTTGTGCTGTTACAAGAAATTTGTAACCATTTTAAGATGCAACTATGTCCAAATAAATGTCCACAACGTAAACAACATAAACGATGCTCTCCTGAGCTAGTCCATAGGTCCATACATATAGGGCAAGACTGATCAGAATCTACATCAGATTCATCTAAAGTTTCTTCTTTTGCTTTCTTTGCCTTTGATTCATCGTCATCCTCTGTAGTACCAGATATAGACATTACACACACAAGACATAACATATTGTACGAAACAGGTATTATGTATATTAAATGTTAAATAACTTACTCGTATCCTCCTCTTGCTCTTCAGACTGTACATTAGTGTCAGCATTGTCATTGTCATTACTATCGGATTCTTCAGAATGATGTTCTTCCGTACCTTCCATTTCTGGATTATTGTCACCTATAGTTTTCAATAAAGAATGTCACTTATTAATATAATTACATTAGTAAGGATGTTTCCAAAGTCCTGAGAATTTGTCTCTTATGCATTCAGATTCCTTTGAAATTAATATATCATTTCTCCAGGTAATCCTTATTTATTGACGTTTGGAAACATCCCATTATAATCTACAGACATGCAAAAAATTGTGCCTACATTTGCCTCGAACTATATAATATACGAAAAGAAGTATCGAAGCAGTTGATAAATATAAATCTTTATTTCCTTAATTGGTTCTTCAAAGAACATAACTTGTTTTGTATATTACAGAAAGTAACTTACAAAATACAATTCTTTATGACATAAAAGTATATGAAAGTGTTCCAATAATTTCCGAGTACATTTATAGACACATGTAGATTTAAGAATAATAAAATCATAACATTTTATCACAAATACTACCTACATATAACTGATTTATTGTGAACACTTACTGTAGTCCATAACCTCCATTTTATAAGAATGTAATAGAATATACGTATGTGTAAATTTGTGCGAAATTAAAGTAAATTAAATTAGTAGAGCAAATTAGATTAGATTTCTTCTTCATGAAAGTTGGAACAACATCTTCTTTTCTTTGTGATCAAAGTGATACGTCGTCGACAACAAGGATGTTTACATACATACAATGGAATTTTCACATGACCTTTCCAAACGAAAGTATTGCGATAATTCCATTAAAAACTTGCTTTCTCATTGTACACAACAAATGTACTACTTACGCTATTATTTAGCTTCAATATTAATTTATTTCAATAAACTTTGCACGTCCTAACGTGATGTGTTTGTTTTACATCTATATAAGCTTGTGCAGCGTATAAGATCGTGAATTATATTACAGCTAACTAAATAAAACATTCTGTTTATTTCACATCGAAACACTTTATGTAATACAATACTTTATTTCCTATTACAAAGAATTGTAAATATGTTAAACAATAAGCAGTCGTTCGCAAACACTCGTAGCGCAGACAATTTTTTCGATTTTACCACAGAACGTTACACTTTCAGTCACATTTTTTTATATGATTAGTGTTAAATTAAGGTAATAAAATGAAGTAAAGAAAAATAATATCCTTGTTAAATTAACTTTACTATAAAATCTAGTTCACGTTGTATAACGTGATACATACTGATCGATGATAAATATTAATTGAATTATGTATGTAACATTAAATGGATGTTTTTGATCATCATTTTTTCTTTTTAGAATTTATGAATTTTCTGCTTCTAGAAATCTTATTTTGTCTAGAAATATTAATACAGAAAATAATATCGAAATGTATATATACGTTCAAAAAAATTCGGTAGGATCAAATATGAAAATAAATGAAGCATACTTCACTCGCTTATTTGAAACGTTTGGTTTCCCAAAGTGAGTGACACATCCGTTGAAAAATTAATTAATTAATTCATCGCTTTTCTCGATACTTAATCTGATTTTATGTTGCAGTATAAAAATTACACAAAAATATAATTTCGAATAAAGAAACTGAGAAATCGTACGACGCTATTTGATATCGACACCGAGACTTCACTGAATAGACTAGGAAAAGATCATCGTTTCCTAATTTGGGCTAGTACCTGAAGAGTTGTCGTTGTTGAGTGATTTAACGGTGTTGTTTCGAAGGTAAAAATGAAGGTAAAATGCCGGTTATTATTATCACAACATTGTAGCCGTATACTCTATCCTACAAAATATTCTTCAAAGATGTCTTCATGCATTTTTAAAACAGAAGTAAAACAATATTTACAAATCTTTTTTTTAAAGACACTTAATACATTAAAAATGCTTCTACGATTCAAGTAGAAGTACAAGGAACAATTTATAAGTGCGCTGAAACATATGTCCATCGAAAGAAGAAACTTGCGGTTCACCGAAAGTCATAATAGTTGTCCACCCTACTCCTACAGCCTACATGCGGTGAATATGGAGTAGGGTGGACAGTTATTATGACTATTGGTTTCTTTTATCGAAAAATATATTTTTATTATTTCTTACAAATGACAAAGAAGCCGAAACTGCCGAGATTGATAGAGGATGATGTAAAACAGTTTCTCTACTATTTTTGCCTCATGGGCCCCTTTCCAAAGTCGTTTTTTCATTTAGCCTCCCTTCTTCAAGAAATGTACTTCTTTATTTGATGATTTTAGAAGCGGCGACCGTGTACATTGAACACATCTAGATCTGCAGCAAGTTCGCCGACGTCCTTTCTTCAGGGTTCTTCTGTTAAAACGAAAAGCTCCCACGACATCAATCGTCGCCGCTTAAAACGGAGCAGTCCAAAGTTAAAAGCCAAGAGTGCGGAATACAGCGGCCAGTCGGTTTTAAGCAGGGATGCATTCGGTTCATTGGAATCATTGTTTGATATAAAAAAGCCTTTGAACTTGCCAGAAGCACAGTCTTTGGCGATCGAATGCTACCAAGTGGGCCAGATTCCTCCGTTTGAGTCAGGCAAACTAAACAATACTAAAAACTTTGTGGAACTTTTACTTTCGCAACAACGATCGGATTTTGGACCCCACATTCTTGAGCTGGTGCGATTTTGTTCGTTACTTCCAAAAACGAGGAACTTTTAACACGGTATTCTAATGTTAATTGATATTGAATATTTGATAGACGCATGACGATTACAAAGACAAACCAGAGGCGATCAAAGAAGAAGAGCCAGGCGTCGAATCGGCAAAATTATCAGAAATTATAAATCCAAGCCTTGTTAAGGAGAAATCGTCAACGTGAGTTATTTAGTTGAGATTTCTTTGTGTGAGATTACGCATTGCCAAATCGATCCAATTGTAGCATGGCTGAGAATGAGGAAGAGGTTACTGTGCAAGAGGATCCTGAAGATGAACCCGAACCTGCTGCTGAACCTGATGCTGAGCCTGATGCTGAACCTGAAGCCGAAGTAGAAGATGAAAAACAAGAAGTTACAGAAAAAGAGAGTGAATCAAAGACTGAGAAAGATGATGACAGACTTCCGGGGCAGCCCCCGGCTCATCCAATGCCTTCTGGCATTGGCGAAGGTATACTAATCTTCAGAAACAAGAAGACTAAATTCTATCAAATTTATCGAATGTGTCTTTTATCTAGGCGCTCCCATGAAACCTGGCGGTCGGCAAGAATCTATCTTGAGCTCGTCTCCTTTGACCGATCCTGAGCTGTTAGAAGAAATGAAAAACGCTGACGAACGTTGCACCGTCATTATGAAAGAGATCGAAGAGTTAAAGCAGGAGATCCTTGAGCTTATGGAGGTGATTGACAAAACTTAAAATTTATGGGAGTTTCTAGAAATTTCCTTTATCGGCTTGTCGATCTGATTTCCAGAAAAAAGAGCTATCGGAAGAGGATACGCAGTTGCTTCAGTCCAAGCAGGATGAACTCATGGCGAAGATGGCAGAAGTTGAACAAATAACGCGAAAATTGCAGAGTATGTTGGGTCTGACTGATTTGTCGAGCCTCACGTTTAGTAAAATGTTCGAGATGCTTCCTTATCCGCACACGAGACCTAGCATGATAATGGAAGAAGATGAACGATTTGGCGAAAAGAAACCAAGGCCTGAAGACCTCTTCGACTTGCCCCAGATTGAGTATCCGGAAGACAAGTGCGTCGTAAGATTGTTATAGTAGGTACTCGGTCGTTGCAGGAAAACGGGACCGGAATTTCAAGCAAGATCCAAGGTTTTTGCAATGAACGAGGTTGTCCAATCAACCGCAAAAGATTCCCTACCTGTAACTCCCCCTCCTCCACGAAATTACCATTTCCACCAAGTTATACATTCCCTCATCTTACGCAAACAAAAGCATATGAGGTTCGCGTAAAGAACGGAAATTTGATCGGGAATGCAATGAGCGAGAACCTACTGCAGTTCAATAGGTTGCAGTTCTTAGAAAACTGTATTTCTTTTTAATCATAGGCTTCCCAGAGTGATCGTTTGCGGTCACACAGAGGACGAGATTCCAAAGATCGTCGTTGCGGACAGCAAGAAAAGGGGGAAAGATAGGTCTCTCAAAAATCTAACTGGAAAATTAACAGAGTCGCTGACCATGCAGGAGAAACTAGTATTAGAGAACGCTCAGCTCGAAGGCGGCAAGTGAGTTCCATTTTGGCCACCCAATACAAAATGAAAAATAGTAGAGAGTCGGGGGAGAAATGCGTGACAATCGTATCAGTTTACCCTGACAACGAACGCGGATACTTCAACAAAATTCTGTATGTTTATATCAGTCAAGTGATCATAATGTGTGGTTGACGCACTTTGCACTCAGATACAAATTAGAGGAAGCATTACTGGAGAAGGACAGTGCTGTCGAGAGCCTCCAGAGGAAGGTATGCGGGCTGCAGGCTGAAATGCGCATAGTCGTGAAGGAGAACACAGAATTGTCCCGTCAATTAGCTTGCTTGAATCAACGAATTACCAGTCCTTGCTGTTACCCTTGTCCAGGTGGAAATCAGTCGCCAGGGTCAAGTCCATCCCCTTTCCGTTCGTTTTCGTACACCACAACAGTGCAACAGGACGACGACTATTGTCAATGCAAGTGCTGCTTGCAACTGCAGTTTCCCGACACTCCATCCCCACATGGCAATTCCTTGTGTAGTATGTGGATATTAAGTTTAATCACTGTAGAGTGACCCATCTGAATATCTGAAGATATTATTATAATATGTCACTTTGAAGTGATATTAAGTAGCCGTCTTCAGGTGGACAACTCTGTATACTTTAACTTAATAACATTACAGTTTTCTCAATATAATATTTTGTTTTCAGTGACAAGAAATAGTGAATCATACTTAAATAGCGGAGGTGAGTTGCGTTTATTTACACATGAAAGTTATAATTGTTCAAATATGTTTCCTTTTGAACCATTAGCACTGAACCCTTTGCAGTAATAATAGAAAAACTATTTTTTCTTTCTTTCTTCTCGGAGTACAATTTTTTAACGTCCATAGATTCACCAAGACTCGCGGGTGGAGCATCAAGATCAGGAGTCTTAATTCCCAGTGGTGCTTCTTCACAAGTCGAAGAAATGTGTTGCCGGAGTCCAGCCGTTACTAAACCACCATGTCCGCCACCTCCGCCAAGAGGAACATGTCCCGAGGAGTTGGAACATCAGCTTGCCTCTTACAGCAACAACAGCAAACAACTGGTACATTGGAAAGACACAGTAGGACTGTCCTCGAACTTGGCAGGTTCATACCTTTGTAATTTCAGGAGCAACAATTGGGCAGCATAGAGTGCGAAATACGTAACATGCAGATAGAGCTTGCCAATGTACAAAGGGAGCGACAGCAACTAGAACAGCAACGCAAGTTGCTGAAGTGCACAGGACCTTGTGCACCTTGCGGTTGCTGTCCACCTCCACCGTCCATGAGCCATCAAGCTAGCAGTTCACCACCTTACGTACCGCCTGCTCCGATTCTACCACCACCTTCCATACCTCTACCTAAGGTATCCATACAATGTCTTGATCAACTCGATTGCGCGAGCCTACGGAACAAGCTAATTTGGCTCGCTGACACACATAAAAATTGTCACACCGTCGTTGATTGGGGTCGATAACGGTTACTGATCTTTTACTGAAGTAATGTTATGAAAGATTTTGTATGAAATAAACATATTGTAGAAAAATTTCAGATCGTTCTTTCTCTAAAACTATACAACAATGCGACATTATCCTGTGCGTAATTTGAGATCAAAATTTTGCATGCTGTGTCACGATTCAAATATGATTATTTCATATAAGATTTTAGTTGCTGGTAACTCGACGCATCCTTTTAAATTATGTGCAGTATAATGTACAGATATTTGTTAAGATGTTTCTTTAAGTTTTTGGCTTCACTTAGTCTCTATGAAATTACGTGTTCAATCAGACACCGATGCCACCACCTGCACCTTCCTCGACTTGCACCGGTCCTTGCGTGAACGCGCCCATGGTAAGACAGAACCTTCGTGGAACGTTTGGCACGTATTAAACCGCAAGTTTATTAAAAGGGTGCTAGCACGTGTCCTCAGCAACAGTTGCGTGACCTCCGCGAGCAATACGCTCGCCTTCAGGACGATTACAAAAACAAACTGTGCGAGGTTTCGTGTTTAAGAACAGATGCCGAGAAGCTGAAGCAGCAAACGCGTGAAGCAATCGAAGAGAGAGAAAAGTTGGACATCAAACTGATCGACGCCCAAGAGCGTTTGAAAGCGATCGAGGCTGAGAAAGGAAAATACGAAGGTGATCTAGACTCTCGTCACAATCCAGATTTGCAATAACTAGTTGCATAAACGGTGGTATTCATAACAGGTTTTAAGGAGCAAATGATCGAACATGAACAGCAGCTGATAGTAGTCAAGCAACGTTTCCGGGAGTCGCAAGATGAACTGGAAGAATTGCGATCACTGATTCAAGATCAAGCCGCCCAGCTCGAGGACTATCGTAATAAATATTTACAGGTCCTCCCCCTTGTTGATCTGTGGTTGTGCAATCATTTGCTACTGGCGTGTATGAAAATGATAATTGAAATAATAGGCGCAACAACAAGTCGAGGAGCAACGCCGGCAGCTTGACCTCATGGAAATGGACAACGCACGAATGAACGAAAACGTAACTCTAGAAATTGGCCGAGTTAAGGTGCATAATTGATGAAGTTCGTAGATCTGGCATTATTAGTACGATTTTTCCATGACCTATTGTTCTTTTTATAGAATCAATTCCAAGAGAAACTGGCCGAGCTAGCACCGCTACCAGATCTTTTAAAGCAGACACAAGTAAAGCTGCAGGAAGCACAACAAATGCGTTTAGTCGCGGAGCGGAACTGCGAAGACCTTTCACGGGAGGTTGTAGGGTGCAAGGATAAGGCGCAGACCTTACAGAATCAGCTGGATGTTCTGCGCAGCGAGTATCAAGCCATTCAGGTCACTATCTTCGAATATTGCGACAAACCATAAAGGGTGTTCACACTATTACTATTCAGCTCTGAAAAAATTGAAGAACACCTTTATTTCTAGAAAATATTACTTCTCTTTCATTATTTCATAATATTTATTATTTGCAAGAAAAACGCTGGCTAGTAATAGCGTGAACAACCTGTATAAAGTACTGCGTCTTTGTACAAGTTACTTGTAAAATTAGTAAGAACATGAAATTGCAATTATACACAGTTTATAATTGTCGAGACATACTTAACAGGAGGAGAGAGGAACCGGTACAGGACGGTTTGAGGAACTCGAGAAAAAGAATTCCGAATTGCGGCACGACAACGAACGTATGAAGAATACGCTTGCCAGATTCGAAGAACATGAAGCGCAGTTGCAGAAACGCATTGACGAGAAGATGCACGAAATTACTCAGTTGACAGCGATGCTTGATCAAGTATAACATCCTCTTCTCATCTTCCTGAGATGCAAAGTGATTATTTTCTTCATTTTCTCGTTAAAGGTTCGCGAAGACTCGGCGAGACAGGTGGCAAGAACGAAGGAGAGATGCGAGACTGCAAGAAGGACGATGCAAGGTCAAATAGCGGATATGGAGAGACAGCTGGCACAGTGCAGGGCCACCGCGAGAGCTGCACAGAAAGATAGAGATGAAGTAATTACTTTAAAAATTAACTGTTTGAAAATTGGAACTTACTTTCTCGGTTACTAACACATTTTTGCCACTTGTAGATCAGACAAAAGATGCAGGGTCAGATAAACAACCTGAACGAGGCGTTCGAACAAGCTCAAGGTCGTATAAGGTCACTGCAAGGTCACGTAAATTATTTGAAAACGTCTTACAGTAACATCTTCAAGGGTCAAGGGGAAGCCCCGCCTGGTATATTGCCTGGGGAGGCCGGCGCAGGATTTGATTCCTGCGACTGCAATTACTAGTAGGAAATTGATCAGTGTTTTATTGAAATTCAGTTGGAATCTTATGAATTTGAAATTTATCTTATTAGGTACTCAGATAAATAGTAATATGTCAAACAAGGTTCGCCTAAGGCGTAACATAAAATTGTCTAGTTCGTAGATACGACTACATCGCTACAGCTACATTTTGTCGTCGTTTAAAAACATGATACATATTGTGAATTGTAACGCGATATAAAAAAATGCTGTGTGAAATTTGACTGGATCTGATCGGACGTTACACGAAAATCGAATTTCTGTTATACAAAACGATGTATATGGTACAATGTAGTAGTTTTTCCCATTTTATCATTTAAACGTGAATGTGTTTTATTCAATAAATCGGTCACGTATTTATAAGCAATGAAGGAAAAGAAGTAAATAAGAAAGAGTTTTGATGACAGTGACCATGACTTAACGAAATTACGACAAAAGAAACAGCGATCTGTACAAGGAAAAAGCGCTTAGTTTGGAAAGTGATAGTAGTTTCATTAGTTCATATCAACAGAAGGAAGCATATTGAGCATGTCGAGAATTGCATCCGAACGCGATCGCACTCTCTCCATTTCCGTACGGAATTCTTCGAGTTGGGATTCGATTCGTCTTGCGTAAGCATGGCAGCATCTACAAATTAATTATTTTTTTAATGCAATAATACCCTGTTTATGCATTTCTAACGATTGAAAGAAAAATGAATTACCTTTCATTACATTGTGTGGAACTTGAATGTGATGGCTCAGGCGTGGGGCATGAAGAAATCTTAATTTGAGGAGGACCGTTCTTCATATAAACTGACTCTTTCAATTGCACACCACTTTTGTTAATAGTGTTACCATTAGTGTTACGGCAATCCCCGCAACCTTTTAGCAGATCCATAAGTATTCCCCGTACTCGTTTGCCACTTAGTCGCCGCTGCCTTGTCTGCGTACAAAAAGCAATAGTTCAGTATACAAAACGAAGTGATCGACAAATTTTCTGTATTTTCGACTCACAAGGAAAGACACAACTCAGAAACTGCAGAAATGATGAAACTTTGGGTACCATTTATGCGTCCCCAAAGGTTCATAATTTCCTGAATTTCTTTGTTGGTCTTTCATATAAAGTCAGTGTGTACCGCTATGTTCGATACATCACAATAAATATTGGCTGTCAATTGTGTAGCAGTCACTTACTTCAAGTGTCTCATTAGATCGTTTTGGTGGAATAAGAGGCTCTTCCTCCCCATCGTGCGAAGAACTATGACTACATGTTTGTTTCTCGAAGCAGTCATGATTGTGCACATTACTCGAAGACGATCTACATGTGCAAGCAACTTCCCTAATGCCGTTGCAACATTTCGTCGAATGTGAGCAACTGTTTGAGACATTCTGCATGGAGTGTCGACACGATTTATTGTATTTGCAGACTACATTGCCGATCTCAGGATTCGAGATGTTTTCACGTAAATGTGTACTCATCTCTGGGGTAAATGCGTTTTTACAGGAACTCCTTCGGATCCCTTTAACATGGAACTTATCTTTACTATTGTTAGGACTATCATCGCACATTTGTCTTTCGTGATGTGAACCGCAGTTACAATCTTTATCTACGAACTCCGCATGATGCGTACAACAGGAATGTGGTTTTTCTTGCGAACTCGAACTGGCTTTAAACGATAGCCACTCTCTTCGGTGTTTCATGGAGTCACAGTTTCCAAAAGATGGCGAACAGTTGCTTGCGTGAATACGATTACTTTCGAATCGCTTATCGTTCGCTTCATCTAGCAAGCACGGGGATTTTACTATGTTCGGCGACATAGAGTGGCAACATTGAGAATCATTGGATTTAGTCAGCCTTAACGGAAGCTTAAGCTTTTTTTGAGTCGAACAAACAAGTGGACTGCCATTAAATCTGATCTGCGGTGACTTTTGCGAATAAAGACTTGTCCTTTGGTTAGTTGATTTTACGGACACCTCAATGTCGTCCTCGTTATCACTGGTTGACTCCTCATTAATCTCCTTACCCCAAACGCTAATTGTACCATTTATCTCGGACATCCTTACTTCGAGATTACCCAACAAATATGGACCACACTCTTGGATACGATTTTTTTCGTCCTCTAACATGTCTTTCGTTGGTTCCTCTGCTTGAATTAAGAAACTTTTATTTTTACTATTCTCATTGTCCCTATATACGAAAAACTTTACATCACCATCATCCTGGTTAGCTGCTTCCTCTATTTGAATATCCATGGATGAAGGATCCTCCTCCCTGTTTTTGTTCATGGATTGTTGCTCTGGTTTTACGTTCGACTCTTCCTCTGAGTATTTCGAGTCCGCATTTGACGTGTTAGCACCTTTCTTTTCAGATTCCGCGGATGTGTGAGGTATCTTAAATGGTTGAACAATAGTGGAAGTACCAAGCATCTCTGTCGCTTTACGTTTCTTGGAGGTTGGACCGTGCGTTGAAGAACGATTGTATTCGAGATTCAATAATTGGTCCATGGAACTTTCGTTTACTCGTTTCTTATTATTCCTGACTAAAGGGCTTTCCATCTTTGATGTTTTACCTTGTGTTATGTTGGAAAGAGTCTGCAAGATTCGAGACGAAGTAATGAATGTTCGCGATAATGGATGCGGTAATTTTCTCGGTGTACCGTCAGTGAGCACCAGACTATCGTCAGAATTAAGAATCGGTGTCAAATCGGGCGGTTTAAGGGATATTGCTGAGCTAGCAGCACTGTCTGCCCACTGGTCGAGAGAACTTACTGTAGACGCAACACTACTAGTGGATACTTTCTTAATTGTATCCCCCGTGGTCACAGGTACCTTTGGAATAGATACAGGTTCCACGATAGATTCAGTTTGCACAGATGCAATTTTTGTTTCGCATGTTTTACTTTCACTTTCATAATTCGCTAAAGACTTTCTTAATGCATCCAGCTCTTGTTTCATTTTTACATTTTCGGCTAATGTTTTCTGATAGGCGTTTCGTAAACTATTGAACTGAGCATCTTTCTGATTAAGCTGAGCTTTCAACTGCATAACTTCCACGGTCTCTGCTAAATTCGTTTTCGTGAAATTTTCCTGTTCTTCTTGTATTATCCTGATACTTTTGACATTCGCAATTTTCAGCGGACAACCAGTGTTGCTGTTCTCCATGTCTTGCACATTCACCATCTCTGTGTCATTATAGGTCTCAGGTTCAATAGTCTTTTCTTGAGTCTTGTGTCTTTGCTCGATTGTTTCTTCCTTTTGTTCAAATTCTGCAATAGCAGAATATTCTTCATGGCTTAATGAACGCAGACCGGAAAGTGTAAGTGCTTGCTGATGACCATTAACTAAAGAAGGTTGATCCATGTTATTAAATTTTACATTCCTATCTAATGTATTTTGATATTCAATATGATGTGCATTAACATCTACAGAACCATTTCGTTTCTCTAATTTATCATTGCAGTTTTGTGCACGTTTTTCATTTTGAATATCACCGAATGCGTTCATGTCACTGTTCCTTCGAATATGCTTAAGTTGATTTTCAGTTACTTTGATATCAAGTTTGTTATTACCACCATTCTCTAATATTTGTGCTGAATTATAAATTGAATTACCATGTTCATTATTTTCTTCGCGTTGCAAATCCTTAATAGCCTTCTCTGCATAATCTTTTATAACTTTGTTTGTTACCATTGTCTTTAATGGGTCTGTTCCATCTGTAATCAAAAACAATTATAATTAGGTAATACTTTAACATAATATTGTAATCCAACAATGCAAAGGTCTTCCTTACTTTCATTCTCCTCATGATTTTTATTCACTATATATTCTTGCTCTTTAATGCGCTTTTCCATCGATTTCCTTGACTGTTCCTTTATATCCCTAATGTATCTCTTTACTTTACTTTCCACGTGTTGATATTTAAGTGGTAACGATTGTCTTTTGTGTGCAACATTGTACGCAATAGAATTCTGTTGTAGGCCTAGATAGTTCTGTCCAAAGAGATTTATGCTATGCCTCTTTTTATTGTTGTACGGAGAATGAATATTATTTTTAGTAAAACTTAAATCTTGCAATGATAAACTTCTTTCTTTATGGTGTTGTTTTAGTCTAGAATTCAAGACAAAGTCATCCGATGCTCTGTCATAACAATCTTGGTCATATTCTGTCTCAATATCCTCGTCATCGTCATGATGATGCAATCTTAAATGATTCTCTTCGTCATCATCTTCCTCATCCTCGTCTTCTTCGTCCTCTAACATTAAATTATCATGATAATTTTCAGGTTCTATTTCATCCATGTCTACAGGAAATGATATCAACGCATAAAAACAAAACAAAATTTCTATAACTTAAGAAAGCGCTCTTTGTACTTACCTTCGCTGTCAGCATAATCGTCTTCTTCTTCATCATTGTAAGGATGATTGCTCTCTTCCCCAGAAGATAACACGTAAATGCTGCCTCCTCCTTGATCGTCGCTAGGATAGGCACTTCGACTATGATCCTCTTCCAATGGTATTCTGTCTTGTTGTTTTGTATTATTGACATCCCAATCTTCGCGCCTCGACGGGGTCGATACGCTGATATACGTCGGCATTTCTTCGTCTTCTAACAGAGGCTGCCCTGTCTCATTGTTCAGCATACTATTATCACTCTTCGATTGTTCACCACTGTGATTTCCCGCATTCATTTCTGCCTCGTTCTCTTCCGAAGTGTGTTCGTTTTCCTCCGACATCGCGGATATTTATGCTAAATATGTGATATATTATAACTATAATGCAATCATATGTGTCTTACGATTACGAGAATCCTTAATTACAACGCACACGTATCGACGGCACAATAATAGGTTTAATATGCATTTATCGCGTGCGAGCATACGTTCCCGACGACCGCCATTACAGCTGCCGCCGATAGCACCTGCATTTCACTGCGTTCGCGTATTCTACATTTTCATCGAGCCAGTTTTTATCGTATATTCACTTACATGCGACCAAGTTTTTTAATATTACGATTAAAGAACCAAGCTTATTTTCAAACAAATTCTTATTAACCCAGTCAACGCGTTCGGTACGTCGCAATTAAATACATAATTATTGCAAGATTAATGACCCGCGAATGTACAGGGGTGTACTCGTGTTGTATACAAGGGGCACTTGTTCTACATTTCATTCGATTATTTTCTTTATGTGTTAATTTAATAATAATTTTAAATACCGTTCATTACCGTCTTTGATTGTCCTAATGTGATTACAATAAATTTTATACTATTTAACAAAAAATTTCTCATTTTCTTTTTAAACTATTGCGAGGATCGTATGCGCATGCTCCTATGAAATCGGGCAAAAATAAAAAAAAGGAACATTGAGATATTTAGAACAAAATTCCTTTTTCAATGATTGTTCAAAGTTGATATTAGTATTTTGCCGCGTTAGGATTGTACACTACTGACTGTTTGAACGGAAGGAACGAGGAATCGAATCGCTATGTTACTCACGTTGTTTCTATGCGCGGTGAACAATTGTATTTTGTAATTATATGCAAGTAATTTGTAACGTACGACAAAGTAGCATAGTTTAGATAAAATTAAGAGAAATGTCTAACAAAAATAGTGAAACACACGTGGTCATTGAATTCGGGTAACGCTGAAACCATATCTAACCCAACTTTTCTTACGGCGGTGTCGGTGTCTAATAAATTACCCGCTAAATTTCAGGGGTGGGGCAGAACTACTTTTCGATAAAAAGAAAAAACATGAGGTGAACTTACCTGGAGATGAATGTAAGTTTTAAAAATACTTTACGATCGGATTTTTTAACCAGCCCCTTGCAAATTTTATAGGGACCATACAGAGGCTGCTGTTTTGGATGAAAGATAACCTCCTGAAAGAACGACCGGAACTATTTTTACAAGGGGACACTGTGTAAGTTGTTAATACATTGAATAGCTGCACACCGGTGGCATAAATGTTTCATGTAACAATCTCACATGTTACATGAAAAGATATTTCATTGAGCGCGCGTAAAGCTTACAATGACACACGTATAGCACCACAAACACAATACGGTATATTGTGCTAATTCGCACTTGTCTATTCGACCGATATATGTTGTTAAGATGGCGACTGGTTACGAAGTTCCGCCATAGTAGTCGAGATGGCAGCACGATTCAGTTTCGGTGCTGAGTACGAAGATATTCAAATCCTGTTGCCTGGTTTAAAAATCTGTATATGATTGTGGTTCTGTCTTAATTGTTAAATTGACTGACTTTGTGATATGTTTTGTACACACAGACGGCCCGGCATCTTGGTTCTTGTAAACGACACGGATTGGGAACTGCTGGTAAGAAAAACAATTCTTTCTAACATTTACATTTTGAAAAATATCTATTGCTATTACCAGGACTACGATATTTTAGGTTAGTGAAATAAAATATTTACTTATCTCCAGTAGACGAAAATGTTCAAGGAAAAGATTATATTGTGAGAGGGATATAGATATAATTATACAAGGCGTACCAGAATGTATTTCCTTGAAATGGACAATTCCTGAGGTCGTCTGAAGAGAGTTAGCAAGATAATAGAAATGGATGGATTGCAAACAAGTAACATTCGACTTTGAAACATATTAGAGCAAAAATTGCGTGCCATTAGGAGCCGGTTCTCGATGCGAACCGGCTGAATCTATCATAACACAATCACCCGCGATATTACACCGTCCGTGATGATGCAAAAGCGATCTCAGGTGACGCAAGTCACCCGATTTACCCTGGGGGACCCGGAAGGGACCGCGGCGGCCAGTTTCACCACGCCGGAATGGCAATAACGCGTTCAGCGTAATCGCGGGACACATCTGCGCGCGACATCTGACAAACGTCCGGCAAAAGTATCTATACGCCAGGTTTTTTGGCGAGTCGCATAATCGAGTCTACGGTGTATGTAGTTGGCCGGGAGCACCCTCCCATGCTGGAGGGGTGCTGGCGAAATAAGAGAACTCGGCCGTAGACGTGAAAGGGCGCAAATGACCCGGAGGCACGCCACACCCACGGCAAAATTATCATTTTAAATTTGTAAATGTACAAAACGCGAGTGCTATTAGGATGTGGTTCCTGGTGCACCCTCGAGTAGAGAGGGGGAGGGGACACAGCAGGGAGTAGCTAGGTGTAGAGAGCAGACGCGGGAAAGATGATGGCTTTAGCCATTATTATGATAATACCAACGTTTCCCGAAGCTTCTCCCGTATTCCTCGACCGCCGCGAACTCGACTGCTTGTCCTTTCTTCGCTTTTTTCAACCCCCTCCCACACTTTTCGCCGCGTTGTCCTTTTCTCTGCCCGCATTTTTCGTCATTTTCGCCTCGTAAATTAAAAGGGAAAGCACCGTTCCCGCGGACTCGTACATTCTCGCCCGCACCCCTCTTCGCTTTTTCGTGATTCGACGAATTTGTTCGCACGCCGCTCCAATTCAAGCGGATGGTCCAGTTGTTCGTTGTATCTCCAACGATTTCTATCGATTTTAACAGGTTCCGCGCCGTGGGGTGCATGCAACCCACATGGCTCGAACGGAAAGTAATCGAAAATTGGTCGTAGGCGGAATGCGTTGATCAATCTATGCCTTGAGGAAAGAATATAAAACCATTTTTAACAAAGTGAGGATTTGACTGTATCAAAAAATATTATAGAGATAACAATATCCCAAAGAATGCAGCACAGTTAAAGAAAATCTGTTTTAGACAATTTCACTGTACGCCAAATAATTTATTACAGCTGAATAACAGTTTTATTCAAATCTCCAGGGCGAGGGGAATTACAAATTGAGCTCCGGTGACACGATACTGTTCATATCCACGTTGCACGGTGGATAAAGCGACGGCAATGGTCAACGAACAGCAGGATCCAGCTCGATCTCTTCCGGGTGTGTCCCGTACGCTTTTGTATCCAGGCGAAGCGCGTGCGAGCGTGCACAATGTCAGAGAATAAAATGCTCATTCACACGATGTACGTTTCTTCAGGTTGTTCCACGTAACTGCTGTAATATTACGGCTGACACTTTGGCCGTTTTCCAAGGATCCCTGTGTGTTATTGCTCTTCTCTCTTCTTGGCCTCCCTGTCTTTTGCCTGTGTATGGCCAATGGGCCATATCCTGTCCCCTCGTTTCGAGCTCTTCGTCCTCGTCCTCTTTTCCCGCGGCGAGCTTCCTCCCGGTTTTCAGGGTCGTACGCAGCTTTGCATGCATTACTTCGGCAATTAACATTCGTAGATAAAGGCTGGAACGTGGAACGGTGTAAGTTTAAGAAGCCGTTGCGCGGCGGTCGGTTGTAATTCAATTGGCTGATGGGCGGCTGTAAATCTCGAGATTCGCGGAACTTTGGCTCCTCGTTGCCCCGATAAAAACGAAATTAAGTTCGCGTAGTTGCGCCCGGGAAATTAGTTTCAATGCGGCTGGGATTGCGGATCGGACTCGTCGAAATTTAGCTGTTGCCCCGGCGTAAGTCTATTAAAGTAACGACCGGTTGCCTCCCAAGTTCACCCGGGGAAAAATCTTTTCGAGGGAACGAGTGAAAGAAAGCGAGGGGGAGAGAGAAAGAGGGAGAGAGAGAGAGAGAGAGAGAGAAAAAAATGGGAAAACTTCCTGTGGAACTCTGTATAATTAATTACTGGCGGTGGTTCTTCACGGTACACGATAAAGATCGCATCGAAGGTCTCCCGGCTTCCGCGAAGTTAATCAACCCCTGTTCCATGATGTCTGCGATTCGCCTTTTCCTCATCGATCGCTCGCCGAGCTTTCAACGCCGGACTCACACCCCGATTAATATGATCCGCAGGCTACGACGCTGGGCGTCCCGGGAATCTGATTTCGCGATACCGAAGCCAATCGGCCATTAGGAGATCGATCGAGCCTCCGCTTCCGTCCTATTACTATATACCGACGATAAACAGTGCCACCAATTAATCAAGCGTGTCGAACGCCGGGCAAAATCGATGAAAACTGGCTGATTAGTATCGACTTTGCGCGGGAAACCCCTACTTAACGTTCATTTTTCACTTCCTACCCTCGGCCATCTGCCAGCATTTGCATTAAACCACGAAACTTTTCCGTCGAGTAATAACCTAATTTCATTGAAATTGCTCCTAACTCGCAACAGCGTTAGCAGTGTCATGCCTGAAACTCTTCTCCTTGTGTATTTCGCGTGTGAGAGGCTTTTTTGTCGAGTTGTTTAACAAGGAAATAAAGAAATGAATCGGTTATGGCTTGATTCTAAATCCCGTCCAGCAAACTATAATTTTCACAAAGTATCCACTGCATCAGCAAACGTCAATTTATCTCCCGTTTAAACCGAAAAGTTTCGTTGATAATTTGTTCGGGGTCGAGTAATTTGCAGCTCTTTATATCAGCTCTGGATACTCGTTTTTCGCCGGGAATATATGGGGGTTGGATAAAATGATGGAAACATTATTTACCGATGCACGATATTGTATTAGATAACGTACTTAAACAATGTAATCCACTTACGTTAAACAGTGTACGAAAAATGAGTATTACGTAAGGGCGAATTTGATTCGCAGAAAGAGCAATGTGACCTGCAACAGCGCGAATTTGCAGAAATCTGTATTACAAAGCAATCGATCGCGTTTAGCGCTCGACAGTTTCGGCGTCAAAAAGGAAATGAATGTGGTGCGACGTTTTTCCATTATTTGGTCCGACCTCGGCGGATGTAACATTTGTCTATCAGTCGATCCGGCAATTATAAATTTCGGTGCTTGTATTTCGTGCACGGAGCACAATGTATTTTCCTGTGGAAACGTATGGAGATGCGAAACGCATCCCCCCGTGAACCCGGAGTGTCTCGATCGCTAATGGTTCGGCGGGGTTGGATGGTCCAGTGATTAATTGTGTCAGCCATGATTACATTACAGAGGACGCAGATCCACTATATTATATGCGAGCGTACACGCGTGTATCTCGCGGATGGTCTGTTACACGCGCGTCGAATGCACTCGCGCGTGTCAGGTGGACGTCGCGACGCCGTGCGTCGGGATAGGCATAGCCGTGCCTGTACCGGCGCGACGTATCCAGGGCTGCAACTAACACGGTCCCCTAAACCGAGAAACGCCGAACAGAAAACGTTCGACGACGGCCCTTCGCATTGCAAAGTGTGCATGCATATTACAGGAGGCCGCGGCACGGTTCGCCATTCCCGATGGCTGATCTCAATTTTCCTGTCTTCAAGGTTTCATGGATGGCGCACTCCCGTTCGAATAACTGAAGCACGTTCAATTACCGAGAGGGGGGCCCCATACGAATTTCTAATTAATTGTTTCTCGGTAAAAGCGTTGTAAATACCAGGGGCGACTCTTGTCAGCCGGCGAAATCCGGCCTTGTCTCGATGGAAACCGAATGGGAATGGAGTGCGCGCGTAGGGCAGTGATTATGGAAGGTGGTAGGGACTAGGGTAAGGCAGCGTGAAGGGCATCGAGGACCGAGGACTAAAGATTTGGGATTATAAACTGCGGACCATGGAGTAGAGACTAGGAACTAGGGATTTGGCACTGCTGAGTAGGGTCTACACGAGGCAAGGGGCTCGGGAATGAACTAGGGATTGGGGAAGACAAAATTGAGGTGCTAGGGACTATAGGGGCTATAGAAAGGCTGGGCCTAGGGACTGAAAACTGGGGACTCGAGAATAGGGACTACGGGCCATAGAAAGAGTGAGGCTAGGGAAATGATTAGGGACTACAAAAAGGGTGGGACTAGGCCTAACCTATCTCTATAGGTTTAGAGAACTGGGAAAGAGAAAGTGGGAGAGTACATGAAGAGGGTAGGAGAGGTAGAATAAGATAACAACGAGCGTTCGCTAGAGTGGCTGGTCCTGTGTTACTATCGCCAGGTTCTCCATGTTGCGTAATTTGCAGCGTAACACAACGAAGGGGCGAAGAAGCAATTAGAAACGAAACGAAGATTCAGCGTCGATCCGGCCGCGACTTCCCTCGTTAGCGGTTTAATTTCGCCGTGGCTGACGGTCGAAGGTTCCACGAAATTTTCCAAATTTCCCGATAGATTGTCCCGTCCGGGACGGGGGCGGTATCTGCCGATTCGGTCGCCGAAATTAGGCAGCCAAAGCGAGAGCGCGGGTCCCATTGAAATTAGGCGAGCCACCGGGAGCCCGGATATACGCGAAGATGAAATCGGACGAGCTCGCGCGCGCGGTATCGTGGGGGAATTAAAGTTTCGCGTCGCGCCGGTAACGGTTGTTTCACTTTGAAACGTGGGTATAATTTCTGTTATCTTCGGGCGGGCCGGGTGGCCGCCGCGAAATATAAAATAATAAAGGCCACGCCGGAACCGGACCAGAACCGGGAACTTTGGCTATTACCAGTGAAACAGTTCCGCGCAAACGCGTCTTCAACTTTTAACGGCTCACCCTTATTCCTCCGCTACGCTCCTCATTTCCCTTCGCCGCCGTCGCGAATTTATGTCTGCCCGACGATGGTTTTCAATTGTGTTCGGAAAAGTGAATTGGCAATTCGACCCGGGGAAAAACCGATTGCCCGAAACCAGGGGAATGTTGCCGATGTCGTGCCACTTAGAAGGGTCTTTCTAGATCAACGCTCTGATTACAATGCAATTTTGCGAATTTTTTAAGAGAAACATTTGAAGAGTCGAAGAGTGCACACGAATTTTTCGGAGCAGGGATAACCATTTTCTCCAGAGCTATATTAAAATTCATCTGACAAAGTTTAATAGCATCAAGAGTAGGAGGCTTAATTTATATACAAAGAAATATAACTGAGGCATTTGAAGAAATGATTTTATTTATTACTTTTACCTTTTTAACCCAATCCGGAGAGCACGGAACATCATATTATATATATATATATGTAATAAGAAATGAAATCGGTGCGATTTAGGTGCCCCCATTATCGGTTAGCGACGAGGATCGCGATACCGGCTAACTTTTCGCCAGTTTCTCCTGGCCGTTCTGCTACCCTCCCTTCCTCTTGTTTTCGTTGGAAATTACTAAGTGCTTAGTCGCATAATTACATTCACCTTCCTCTCCCCCGCGAGCACCACATTCATTTCGGTTTACCGTCGTCTCGCAATTAGGGTACTAATCCACTTAATTCGTTCCCGTGGCCGGCTCCGGGTCGCGCGGGCTTATTTTATTGTTTCTCCTTCTATTTTTTCTTTTGTATTTTGACGCGACCGCGCGGGTACGTTGCAATTAACTCGCCGAGTAGACCGTCCGCGAAGTCCTATTTCTTTTCGTCCGTGCGAGGCACACCGGTCCACGTAACAACGTGTCCGTTTAGGCGTTCCGGGAGAGCAGCGAGATGACTGGGCAGTTTTGCGAGGGACTTTTTAAATGGTTCTGGTGTCCCGCGCAAGTGATTAATGTCATTCGGCGATTACGTCGTCCGGGAAGAAACGTGCGACTTCGCGCTGACGGATGGCCGTTTAATATCGGCCCCGTTCCACGGCCGGTCCGCCGACAGCTCGATAATGAGACAATAAAATACTGTCTTCGAAGCAGCATCGTGCCGGTTAAATTGGGCCTCCACACTGCGGGCAGTTGCTGCTAATTAAAACTATAACAAACTTCCGTTTTTGCACCGAATTTTCCTAGTCCCTGCAATACGGAAAGCACGCTTTCCATTGACCAAAAGATTCTAAAATCTTTCGCACGCTTACAAATTGCACGATCTCTTCGAAGGAACATGTCTTCCGATCTAGAATATATTTTTTTTCATGTTATACATACAAAAATGGTGCAACTTGCTCGTACAATACCTAAATGTTTAGTAACTTATCAAGTGCAAACAGATTTAATAACGTAAAAAATATTTTGAATAATGATACAGCGATTTTTAGCGGTGCCTTACAGGCTAAGGGTTAATTCGAAGCGCGAGTCGTTTCAGTTGAAGGCTCGCCGCGCCGCGCCGGCGCGTTGGTTGCCATAATTTGCCGGCAGCGGCGAATCCGTTACCGATCTGGCTCGGATGGGGTGGCCTAAGTGGTTCGTGCCGTGCATGGCTGGCCTCCCGGAGGATTTCGGGAGGTCGGTTTAAAATTGCGAGCTGGTTGCCAGCTAAACGACGGTATCCAATGGCACGCACGGTCATATTTCCTTGCCGATCCAGTCCGGGCACAATCGAGCGGGAAAAGATCGAACGAGATTCATTCGTGAAAACGAACAATCTCGCCGCGGATAACACCTGCCGTTTGCATTTGGCACCGACGCCAAGATCATCTCAAGAGGAACGACGATTCCTCTCGCCGGCCTACGTCGTTCTTTCACTTGGTCGGTCCTCTCACTCTCTCTCTTACCCTGTGGACCAAGCTTTTTGCGAACGTATACTCTCTGTCCGTGCTCGTTCCCCCCTCTGCTTTCTCCTTTCTTCTCCTCTCCTTTTCTTCGGCGGCAATGTCCCCAAGACGCGGCCCATCAGCATAAAACGTGCTGTTTTATGAGCCGTAGCGAGTAGACGGTTTCGTGTTACATCTTCCTCAAATGATCCCTCTTGTTGCCTCCACTCCGCAACCAGCTCCTTACGCTCGCTGACTCCATCGAGAGTTTTCGGCGATGGCGTTGTTACCGTTGCCCCACCTATTATGCGATTCCCCTTTTCACCAGGGTCCTACGGTTTCGCGCACCGCTCACCGGAGTCCCATTCCGGCCATGTTTTGTCGCTTATCTTTAGTCACTGGTAAATTGTAGGTAACCGGCCCCGGCGTAGGGTGTACCCGTAATGCACGAGCCTCGCGAGTCGAGAATGTTTCCTCCTGATGGGGCCGTATCATGGTGTTCGCAGCCCGTACGCATCCGTCTAAACTGTCTTGCTAACCTTTCTCTCTATTTTCCCTGCCCCCGTTGACCCCGGCCGGCAGATAGCACACGCACACTATCGTTCCGCGCTCTCGGGGACAGCCTCGGAATTGTCCAACTTCCGACGTATAAACATTACTTTCTAATAACGTAGCATTTCGTTTCGCGAGTTAGAATTCACCGTGCGTTCGTCTCTCACACTAATTTATTTCGGGTGGGCGTCACATCGATACTTGCGCTCCTTCATAAAAGTATGGTTTCTCGCACCAACTCGTTCAGCTCGCACAGCCTTCGGGGAACAAGACACCGAGCTGTCTTTGTTATCTTCTATTCCATAATTTCTGTAGATTTATTTGAAGATTTTTAAGCTCTCGCACTGCTTTCGGAACAATAACTGTTTCAGGATTTCTGAAAGCCTATGCTCCCCGGCTGAGGACCATTTTAATCGATCCTTCGATAGCAATAGCAACTTCGTGAACCGAAAAGTCGCCCCGAGTAATTTGAGATCTTTAACGATAATTGTAATTTTCGTTTTAGCACAATTGTTGGAAATCCTATGGCGAAACCACGGTTAGGGTAACAGCGCGTAAATTGCACGGATTGCTCGGATTTAGCGTAACGCGTCGGCCAGTATTTTCCAAGGAGAATTTTCGTATTCAGGGGGGCATTATTAAGGCGCACGGCGAACGGCGTTATAAAGGTTTATGAAGGAGGGCGCCAAGGACTTCTTTTTCCCTTCTTCTGTCACGAACCACGAATCCTTGCGAGCAAGACAACAAGGTCACTGACTGGGCCCGACGTAAACGCTTTCCTTTATGGGTCAAATTAAGCCGAGTTTACGCGCGATGTGTTAGGATCCCTTTATACGACATCCCCCCTCCTCCTCCCCATCCCCGTAAACCCTCCGGTCAAATAATTTCCCACGATATTGTCCTCGTAACCCTATGAAACCACGATTTATACTGCGAGATGAGTACGCGCGTCACAGTGGTCTCATTATTGTATGCATAATTTTTTATATTGCCGCGCGAGCATCATCCTTTAAACCCCTCGAACCGTGATGTAGAACCTCGCGATAACGACCTTCCTTTTATGAATACACCCGGGTTCCTCCTCGTCCGGCCATAATGGCCATTTTCATAGTAGAATTCAGGTCGATGGGTATTACGATCTAGCCTTCAAAGGACCCGGCCGTGTATCCAAACAGAGGGACAAAGACCGTCTCTCGAATTAAACCCAGAAATTCTCTGCCGGGCATTTCCGGTGTCCATTTTGACCAAAAGTTACAAATCCGACTTTTTTAACCGTACACGGAAATAGGGGACCTCCGATTAACCCCTTGCATTGAAATGTTATTAATTTCCTTTAAAGCGAAACAAAATTCTATATGGTCGTTGTAAGTGTACCAGCCATTGCTGCACACATAGGCGTACAATAGACCTACGTTTTCTTCTTCCTCTAAGAAATGATGATTCTCGTCCCCTCCATGGATAAAAGGAGGGCACACGCCGAGTCTTACTCGTTCCATCGTCATTCGTTGAATACGAAGCTTCCCAGGCGACCTAGAAATTAAGAGGATCAGCTTATTAGGAGCATTGTGTTCCCCGAAGGCTGGCTCGCAGCGAGCAGAATGATCTCGCCGCTGGAAGTAACGATTCACCTGTAACGCGCTGCCTACGAAGAGCCGCGCCGGGTTGTTCATTGGCGTGGAAGGTAAGCGTAGACTAGGCGGAGAGGAGAATAGAGGAAAAGAGAGAAAGAGATGAAGAGGAAGAAGAAGAGAGAGAGAGAGAGAGAGAGGAAAAAAAGGAAAATTTCTTCTTCCCCCAATATCTTTCGATCTCCCGTCGAATGCACAACCCTGGCAAATTGGAAGGAATATACTCTTCCCCTCTGAAACCGCTTGGAATGAGAGGGAAGGCAGAGTGAAGAGGGATGGACAGGGGTGGCCAGAGAGGAGCCCGGATTGCACAATGCACGAGATTTCGTCCAGTCCATCGGGAGTCCCATCGCGTCCCCATAGGCAGCTATTAGGGCGTGGGGTTCTCGGAGAGGGATTCCCACAGGATGGCTGGATAGATGGATGGTTTGGAAAGCTGAGAAGGGATGAGGTAGGTGGATAATTTGTCCTGCATCCATCCCCGTCACCCGCTCTCGCCGGGTCCTCGTCGTTCCTCTTCCGCTTCAGCCCGTGGACCACGGACGTTCTCGCTCTATCTGGATTCACCGGGAGGACAGGACACAGGACACAGTCCTGCGCCGCTGACCCGAATCTAAACTAGGTGTCCATGTCTATTTTACTTATTCACTCGGTACAGTACACAAAGCTCGGACAATGTACACCCGTCGCGACACTTGTCCGGATTACGGGGACAAATTTTCGCGACTAGACACGCCCGGAACAGAGATTGACTGTTCCGAGGATATTACGCGAACGTGCACGCCCGTTCGCGAGTATTAACGCGACACGTCGATATACGTGCTGATCTTCCGCACAGAAATAGTCACTTACATCGTGCACAGACGTCGCTTTCCAAGCTGGCTTTGAACGAAATCAATGACGAAACTTCCTTGGTTTTAATGATTCACATCATTTACCAACACATTTGTCACGCTTTCCCGATTAAAACGATACCAAACACGACCCAGTTCGGATCTTATTTGCTTGTTTGATCCACGATAAAATGGAACCTCTGTTATCCGAACTAATCGGGTGGATATACAGGGTAACGATGTTGTATTTCCTTGAAATGGCTGATTCCCGAAGTAATTTGAAGCAACTTTTTCGAAAAATACGAACCTAAATAAATTCGGTGATGCATTTTTCCGACTACAGTGTTTACTCGATATACATACGTCCAAAACGCGGGTCTAGCCAGGGACATATATTGGCCAGGCATTTGGGACATGTACAGAGTAAACTCGAATACTTACTGCGAAACACGGTTACAAACTCGAATTTTGCGCGACCAAAAAGCGAACGGCGTTCCCGCCTGTCTTCGTCCGAATTTTTGTTCAATATGCGGTTGCACGTGTCGCGGCATTAATTTATCACTGGCCTGTGCGGCTGATAAATCTTCGGTTCATGATTCAGCTGATTCTCGGCCGACCTCCTCGAACAGCGGAGAAGTTCGACGGAATCGATGGGACTGACTATGTCATATTAGGTTCGTCGAAGTCTGAGTTTGGTCCAATTATGTCTGATAGGGTTTGTTCGGGTGTTATAACAGATTACGATGTCTGATACGCGCACCATAACTAAATCGATCTACTTGATTAGTTTGTATAACTACTCTGGCCCGAATCCGCCACGGATTATCAACACATATCGTGTTACTACTAGACTTAATTTAAGCAGAATAAACATTGTTTGCATCGATTACGATGGAGATGGACCGAGCAGAAATTACTTTCTTTCCGTAATCGCCTCGGAGCTCTTAGACATTTCTATTCTATCTTTTGCTTTAAGTTGTATCCACCCATTTTCGTCATAAATGCACACAATCTAATTAGTTTCGGCTGACGAGTTGGTTCAAAATCTCCATGCACTTCCAGTATTATCGCGATACTTTCTGGGCCAGTATAAGTATAAATTCAAGAAACATTTCGATACCAATAGACCCACTTTGTCGGGTAGTTACATGTCCATGTATTTCCTTAGTATGCGCGGGCACCATAACTTTCTCCCGGGGCAACGGTCACGAATTAAAAGCGAATCCTGCCGGGCCGTAAAAGGAGCGGGCATTTTCTGATGGCTGTCGTCCTTCGCATAAAAATTGGTCGCTTTAAGTAACCTAACTTGTTGTTGTAAAGCGGAGCGCCGGTAAGGACCGGCTACAAAGGTTTATGGAGAACAGAATTAGGAGAAGAGGAATGGGAGCGAAAAACCAAGTTACGGCCGAAGCTATCAAGCTGACTTCTTACTTCGGTAATACCACTCTAGTGTCTGCTTTCATACAGCCTGCCGTCTCCCGCGATATTTCTCTGCTACGGGGTTGCTCGGTGCCGTGCCTTTGCCGGTGCCGTTCGCTGCACGGGGGTTGGTAAATGGCGTCGAAGAAAGACCGAGGGAGAAAGACTGCCGCGAGACAAACGCGCGAGAACAGGACAGCCCAGCCCAGCAATTTGTATGTACAGTAAGCCTCTGTAATTGCCAGACCACCTATCTACCCGTGAACGCGTTGCGACCCCTCGATACTTCTACTCTCTCGCGATTTACATATTATAATTTATAGGTCAAAGATATCGAGTCAGGAGGGATGCTGTCGACATTGCTCCGCTCTCCGTAGGGACGCTCCAACGGCAACACGATTATCAATGATAATTCCATTTTAATAACCGCCCCACGCCGCAAAAATTTGCCCGAATTCGTGGAGCTTGTAATATTTCTATTTAGACTGCGATCACTCGAAAAGCATCGGTTATTAACCCTCCGCATGCTTTTTATTCCCTTCTTCTTCTTCGTCCGAAATACGACGAAATACGCTGAAATATCGGCGTGGTTCAGAAACTTTGAGCCAATTCGAATCTTTGGAAGTTATGACAGTAAATTATGAACGACAGGGAGGTTCTAATCACCGTGGCCGCGAGATACGAGGCACGGTGTTAATGCGAATCGAATTTGGAGAGGAGCGAAGAAGGGTCAGCGCGACGAAGCCCGGGCGACGTTTTCATCTCGAAACGGGTTTATGCAATTTTTTTAATTAAATCGCCCCGGCGCGGGATAATTCCACGGAAGTGGAACGTCACGGGTCGTCCATTAATAATGAAGCTAAATGTTCCACGGGGCTGATGTAAGACCCGGGTCCGTTCCACGAATGATGCCCCGACAGCGGAACACGTTGCGCACGGTGATAAAATCTAAGTGTTTAAGAAACGACGGAGCGAATGAAGATGTACGAGCTGAGGGTATTAGGATATGGAGACGGAGAAGGGTAGCTTTCACCGAGGGGTAACTAAAACGTACTTAGCTGCGGGGTTAAAAGGTGGAGAGTCATCGCGTGATCGTGGAACGTTATCCTAAAGCACATAACCCAGCCACCGGAGAAACAATCCGAGGGTAGGAAGGGTCGATTCTCTTTCTCTTGCGTTCTCTCTCTCTCTCTCTCTCTCTCTCTCTCTCTTTCGCTTTCTCCGTGACGATGGAAGCACCGGCGAAGGATCAAGGCACCCCTTACCGTTACAGGGATCTCCGATGATTCTCCATTTAGATATAGTTACATTTAATTTTCCAATGTCTCATAGACACGCGACGGCAAATTAATTGATCATCGCTCTAAGTACCACCGATGACTGCGACCTCGCTTATCTGAAATTGAACCGTTTGCCGCAGAGCCAGCATCGCTTTTTATAACACTGTTTGTCATACTTTTCATTTAAAAAATTTGTCACCTACATTTTCACAAACCGGGGCGGAATAGAAATTTATTTGCTTTTTCGGTGGATTCAACAGGTTGGAAATTCTGCAAAATAAAACTAGTCTCCACTAATTGCAAAGCATAACAGTCTCCCTTTTTTCAATAAGGGAGCATGCTTTTCATGGGGAATATTCAGAGGCAGTAAAATATTCGAATTTTAACACTTTATTAAGACATCCTAGATTGTTGATCAACGATTTAGTAAACCTCAATTAGTCAACCGTTGATAGGTAAAATATTAAACAATATCTCCGCAGAGTTCAATACAAGAGCCGTCAATCTACATCAAAATATTTACATTATCGTAATCTCCGCACTGGCTGGTACATATAAACCTTAATCGCCAATAATGAAGCGGTGCCTGACAGTAATTAACTGTCTACTTGTTTACGGTGTGCTGCGACTAGGATAATCCGCTGCCTCCAAAATCACCGAACAAAGATTCCGAAAATAATCGAGCGCACAAGCCGCGGCAAAGCTCTGTCTCTCATGAGCTCGTATAGTGTTCCCCGACTATGAAACCTGTGAACGATGATGAAACGTTTAGCAAACCGTAACGTTAAATTCGCGTCCCAGTTGATTACGCGTTCCCGGTCTCGCGAATCGTTTAATTCCTTTCGCTGAAATGAAATTGCTCGGGCGCGAAAGAATTTGCAGAGTGGCGAGGTAGAAAGTGGGAGATAAAGGGCAGGTGTTTCTTCGCAGTTGAACAGAAAAGAAGCACGAAGTGTTTAATTCAGAAATATTCTTGCGCGGTCGCCGGCACGGGGGTATCTCGTAATGGCGGAGTCGCGCTGATGGTCTTAGCAATCTTGCCGGGACAATCTTTGTTAATTAACACCTAATGGAGGGGTCGCATCTCCTCCGGTCGGGTATTAGATATTAATAACTCTATTGGACGTGGCACAATAGTTGCCGGGGCGAACTTTTGGCACAAGTTACAGCTTAACGGCCCAAGTACCACGGGGCTAACGGCCCCGCGCGCCGCCATTACGGATCTTTATTGCGAATTCTTATTTATCTTTCCGCGAGATTTGTAGTCGGAGCCGGCGGCGCTGAATCGTGTGCGCGCCCGGGGGACGCGGGGATCGTCGGCGAAATTGCACGCGCAGATGAACGTATCTCGAGTGCCCTCGATCGGGATGCAGAAATATGTTGATATTATGCATCGACGGGAAAGGTAAACTAACGATGACGCGGATGAAACGTTTCTACCGTACAATCGAAACGGAACAAAAAGGCCGGAAAACACTGTACCGGCCGATCCGAGAGAAAACAAGCTAATTATTCGCGTTGCCGACTCCTCGCCGATCTTTGCCGCGACTCGAAACGCAGCCCGTGCCCGCATCCATATTATTATGAATTTAAAGGTATTTTTAATGCCAGTTAATCGGAACACACGTTTTCATACAACCATTTCGCGGCAAGCAATCGAGTAACGTGAAACAATTACGCGTTGCGACGCGATATTTGCGTTCGTCGTTTGTTTGATCGTTAATGAAACTAATACCACAGGTCGCTTTGCGTCTCTGTGGGATATGTATAGTGCATAAAAAATTCACCGTGTGTTCTGTTACCTCTTATTTTGAACTTTTTTGCTCCTAATTCATCGATTGCGCTTGGCAATTCCGCGGTAACACCGGCATGAAATTCCACAGAACAACCGCGGAATGGAAACTTATTATTCCTTTGAATCGAGTCCGCGTGAAATTCATACAACGTGCCGCGAAAGTGCCGAGAAATATTAAGGAGGCTCCTGTGTATAAGCAGCCGGCCATTGCGGGTGTGTATACGCGTACGTGTGAAAGAATATGCGCCGAGAAAAGGTTTTATCCAGCTCGGGGGAATCGATCATCCGGCGCATGGACGTAATACTATTCAAAAAATTGCGATGGAGTCTTTTGTGCGATCGCGTGAGTGTTTGAGGAATTGTAAATGGAATAATAAAATATATATACAGTCGGCCACAAAAGTCTACCGACGACCGTCGAACTTTCGGCTCCAACGACCGGGACTGTTTGCTTTTGAATGGATGTGTGTGTGTGTGTGTGTGGGGTCTATATGAATTTTCATCCCGCGTAACAAACCTTTGGGAACCTACTTAAATAAAAGCGTCACCTCCGCAAGGAATTCCCATGAATTTTAGTGTGTCCATGTACTATTAGATACTATTAGATTACAATTACTGGTCCATTCGGTAACAAAGAATAAGCTTAGTAATAAGCAAAATATAAGCTAAGTGCAATTGTGGCAGTCTATCGATACTTGGTTGTGTGATGAGTCGTTCACTGTTCAGGTAAAACAACGGCTGTGTTGCGATAGCGAGTAGGATGGGTGTGACAGGTTCAGGATTTGAAGATTTGCATGGGACTACGATTTCAAGGATCATGGACTTGCCAAGGTGGTGCGGTTATCGTAAGGACCATGTGAATTTCAAGATGGCCAAATAGTTCTCATAAATATCCTTAAGAATACATACGTGGTCTAGAATTCCCTAAAGGTCCGTAGGTTTCGAAAGATCGAATTCTCTTGAATAATTTAGGAATGTAAAGGGTCACAATGTCCGTATAGATCCATGTTACTGAACTTCTCGACCGTTGAGGAGGTAATACCCAACGACCTTTACAATGCAAGGGCCAGTATTCCCAGGGGTTTGAAAGAGATTTTCTATTTACGACGGGAACGTTCACTTTGCGAGTACCTTGAGCACGCGTTCGCTCCATATTGTCCGACTTAATCCCGTTCCAAACGATATGTTTATGGCGGATTCGAGCGCCGGATCGCTCTCGCATTGTCTTCGAAATATTGTAGGTATCGTCGAATTCGAAAAGTCATCCCGTAAACAAGAACGAAGCGGGGCAAAGTGAACGAGGAAGGAGCCAAGACGTCGTTCGCCGGGATATTCCGGGCATGGATGTAACATTGAATATGCATTAGCGTCAGTACGTCGATGGTTCCTAGCGACGAAGGAGGGATGAACGGAGTCGACGGTGACTCACATTGTGACCGGAATAAGCAAACTACCCTTTAAGGTCCTCTCTCTTCTCCACGGGCAGGGTCTGCAACGGTTGGCCCCGTTGCCGATGCGACAGCACGACGAAGATCCTCGATTGAATTATCGTAATCACGCGTTTCCTTGGGCCGGCCCTTTTCTTCCTTCCAATCTCATTTACGCTTCACCGGGAGTGGGGGACGAGGGGGAAGGGAGTTCTTCGTGAGGTGACTGCTTGAGAATCGCAGGAAATCAGGCTCTTCGGCTGGAGGCCTGACCCGGAGACAACCGAGTAATTGCTGAAACACAAATTCCTTTGTTAAACTGAAACTTCAGCGATCGAGAACGGCTTCGCTGCTTAAGGAGACACTCTGTTCGCCAAAGCAACTGTTCTGCTTAAGGGGTAATGTACTCTTCACAATTTTTGGGAAAGAATCATATATTTATTTCTAAGGTTCAACGTACGAAAGATTTGCGTACAAACAGCTCAACAATATTGTGAATACGAAGGGAATTCCGCTTGCATTTTTTCGACGAATCTTTTTGTTATAATCTGTAGATGATACACTGTTTAATTATGAGGTTTCGTAACCGTGTTTGCAGATTCAGAGGTATACTAACGTATTTGCTTGCGCGTTTGTGTACACCTGCAGATATCATAGGTCCAAATAATCCGCTTACCTACATGTTTGCATGTGTAATTAGCGATTCCGTTAATCGTACACAGGAAATTTGTTTATAAATGTTTGCAGTAAATTTTCGGACGCTTAATGCATTCAATCGTGCGTCCGTTCGCTTAAACATCTGCGTGGAAATGGTTTCGAATGTACATCGGAGTATAAAAGAAATAAAAGTCTAGCTTCTACAGAGGGTTAAAGGGGAGCTTAAAAATCTTCTTACACGGAAAAAATGGTAGAAAACAGTTTTTCCAACAGTATTTCAAGCTAAAGCGTTAATCAACTGTGCGAGCACATTTTCGTTACATTTTATTGTTAGCGTTTTCAGCGCAAAAATCTATCTACCGGCTAATAGGGCTAGAGTAACAAACTGTCGACGGTGTCCGCGCGGCCGCGCGCGTCATTAATATCGTGTCATCAATAGCGCATAATTAGGATTGTGCGTTGACGGAGGACCTGGGCGGCAGGGTGGGGTCAAAGGGCGAGAAAGAGAGGGAGAGATAGATGGAGATAGACAGAGGGTGGTGGAGTTCGGGGTAGCATAAAGGAGTTAAGCCACAACGCATCAGGCTCACACGTGGGCGTGCGTGATAACGAAGCTTACCATCGCGATCGGCGCGCGCGCGTGTGGCGGTGTGCATGTGCATAACACGGCCGGCGTGTTGCGTGCGTGCATGTGCATAACACGTGGACGGACGGTGGGCCGCGTGGGTGGCTCGTGGGGTGGAGCCTCGAAGTTTGATATTACCCTGGCAAGTGTCCATGGCAATCTTATAACTCAAGTGCTCGCTGCCTATAATGCGTGAAGCGTATCCTGCCGCACGTACGTACACACGGACACCGAGGAACCCAGGCCGCGGATACGTGTCCGTCTCCGCTCCCCTCGTCACCGCAACAGCACCGTGTGTGTGTGTGTAACAGCCATCCGTGCGGTAGCTGTCCGTGCGGATCCGAGCTATCCGGTAACGGCAACCCGCGCTCAGATTGCCACGGCGAGTTTCTCGTAATACTTTTGGCAGCTGCACTGCCCCGGCTCGGCCCGAGCCGGCCCGAAGTTAAGTTTAAGTTTAATTAACGTGCCACATCGGATTCGTTCGCGATCGGCCGAGCCCTTTGTCACGGTACCCGAGCGTACAACCATGCCCGCCGTCACACATGTGCCAGCCGACCTTCCGAAATTTTCTCCGATCCAAACGAGGCCGCATTTCATTCTGTCTCGCCCGGGGAAACCAGTTATTAGCTCGTCACGATAAATCATTTTTTTCACGCCCACCCATCCCCTCCCCCCCGCCCGAGCTCTAACTAGTTTCGAAGCTGCCCCGTCGAGGAACGAGCTCGCCTGTTAACACGCTCCCGCAACGACCGACAGGAATGTTCGTAAATATTGATTTTTTTTTTTCGCCCGAACCGGCAAAGGTGATTCTATTTCGCCGATGAAATTTGCATGACCCCTCGCGCGCGATTAGTATAGCGGAGCCCCACTACCCCCGCGCGTTAACGCATTCCCGCTCCGGATGACGACGAGTTTTTGCAGTCTAGCCCTAAAGCAAATGAATAAAACATTACGAACGCTTCAATTTCGTTGCGGATATGTTACAATAGACGTATTAAATTCTTACTCGCTGGAATCATTTCGGTAGGTGAGTAACGCTTTAAATTCGCAGTCTGATAAATTTGATTTACTCGAACTAGAGTCAATAGAACCCTCGCTTTGCTTCAAAGTCCTAGTAACGCTTGTAACAGAAAGTTTTATTTGAATCTTCTCTGAAAGGTGAATTTGTGACTCTACGAACTCCGCATCGATTCTCGACGGATAAAACTAATAGAAGCAGTTTTCGAGAATTTTTTTTATTGTATACTTTCCCGGCAAATAAAGTTCGATTTCTAGCCGGTTATATAAAGGGAAGTGCTGTAAATACGTTTAGCTGCTGGCGGGTTAAGAATCAAATATCCTGGGCTTACGAAATGGACGCGTAACGCTTGTTATCGAATTTCGATACATAACTTTTCGACTAATTGCTCGCCGGCAGCACGCTACATCGAGCCGCGCGAGCTTATCCGCTGGTAATTGCGAACTTTCGGCGTCGATTTAATAGAAATCGGCTACAGTATTTCATTCGAGTGTCATAATCTGTTATCGAACGGCAGTTTTTGCGATCCTTCGAAAATCTTCGCGCATAAAGTTACTGTTTTTTTTTCCTTTTTTCACCGCGATAAAACCTTATCTCTTGAATTTTAAACCGATATTCCGCCTTGCTGCTGCTGCTACTGCTGCTTTTTTTTCGCAGAATCGCATTCTACCATTTTAACGCGAAGTTGTCGGAGGATTTACGACTAAGCGCGGGCAAACGTTGATTGAGCAAGCTTCCCGTTCACAGACACGAGTATTGCCTTTGACTTTGATCGCCTAGCAACAAGCAACAGGTCGCCATGTTTGCACTTACCAGATATGTTGCAAATAATGCAAGAGTTATGAACTTCTGCTTCGCGCGCGCACCTTTCTTTGGTAACTTGGAGTGTAGTTGTTGAACTAAGTTTCATCGATCGCAGTTGCGTTTGGAACGAGGCTAATTTCGAAAGAACACTTTAAATTGCAATCCCACCTTTTATGCGTGTAGTGGCTTTGTCGTATTAAGATAGATTTCAGTTTTCGAAATGGCAGTATTAGTAGTTTTTTCGGATGTAGCTTCTCTGGAAATTTTCTCCTTAGAATTGTTCGTGTCACATTTTCTCGTCGGTAACGCTTCCGATTAAGAATCAAGGAAACCGAAATGTCGTTACGGTTGAATCCTGCGACAGGACACGGAGGGAGGTATCATATTTCAGAGAATGGTGTAAGGTTTCGGCTGGCAACCGCTTCCGTTCGGATAGCTGCGCACGCGAAGTTTCTTTTAGCTTTCAAACTTGTTTGCTCCCGGAATATCTTTAAAATTTCCCACCGAAGTTCGGTTGAAAGTTCCGTATTGTTGAGTTTTAAAATAAGAATATCGTCCGATGCAACTTGAACTTACATCGCGGCACAAGGACGAACGTACGGCCGGGCCTGAAGTGGCGGCGAACGAAAAGTAGTTTCGTAGGCTCGGCGCCAGGGAGCCGTGTTAACTTGTCTATTGGCCTCATTATAATAAACCAACGGACTAATCGCTTACGGTGGGAACTGCGTCTCGGCAATGGGAGTCGCTTAACTTTTTTCTCGAATTATTTTCCCTGCACTCGAATGGTCTGAATTAGATTCTTTAATCAGAAACATACTACCTTCTAAACATCTATTATTATTTATTATATATATCGCCTTGCCTCTCGGCATTGGCGAGGACTCATTTTGGTAATTATTTACATTACACACAATTCTTAACTCACGAGAATAGGTCCGAATAATTTAACAACAATCACTAAACAACACACACACAACACACACACACACACACACACAACACATTTTATAAAATCGTGACAGCAGACGAGAAGATGTTACTCCGACCACGAATAAAATAATACTGCGATTTTAACCGTCCCCCTCCCACGGACGTGTGATACGAAAACAGGGAATTCCGGGAAATGGGGTCGGCGCTCCGCCATAATTTTTTTTTGTTGGTTTTGTATCTAGTGTTTATAGACCCTCAGCGTTTAACCTGCCTAGGATAACCTTGACCGTACCACCTCCGAGGAAGGGATCATTGTTAAAATCGCAGTATTATTTTATTCGTGGTCGGAGGAACATCTTCTCGTCTGCTGTCACGATTTCGTTAAGTGTGTTGTGTGTGTTGTTTAGTGATTGTTGTTCAATTATTCGGACCTATTCTCGTGAGTGAATAATTGTGTGCTGTGGATCCGACGGAGGTACAGAAGATTCAGAAGTAAGTACACTTTACATTAGTATTTTACAATGTAGTTTGTAGTACATTAGTATTATATTTTATTATTCGTATGTAGAATATTGGATGCAAGGTTTTCTTTCATATTTTGCAACTTCAATGTCCCTAATCCACACCTACTCCGATCACTTTTTGAGATGTTAAAACTTTTTTGCGAATATATGGGAAACTAAAGTTGAGCGGCGGTAACATGTATAGGAAAAGGTTGTTCAGAATGTGACCTTGACAACATATTTCAAGGTCATCAAAATCGGTGAGGAAGCCCCTAATGTAAATAATTACCCTCATTTTGTATAATCTTATGCTTTCTAAATAATCTATACTATCCACTGATCAAAAGTTTAACTTGTTTACGCGTTGTTGCATGCCAGTTGCCTGTGGTTGGCAGCGTTCATTTTTTCTCCAAAGCCGAAAATTAATTTCTCCAGAGGTATATTTTAAGGATTACTTGCGAACTCACTTTTAAGTTTACAGGTGATTTTAAGCTCCAAGTTTCGCAGGTGTCGTTACAGCAACGAGAGCGTTAAAGGACGCGTTAAGGGACAGAGATATTTCTGGTAGAATCTTTGCCAAGTTCTCCTATCGTAGACACGGTACGTCTTCCTCAAAAGTTAGTTGCAAACAGGCTGCAAGAAACCTTTCAGTTCGTAAATTGGTGGAGCTTCTAAATAACCACAGCTTCTTGCGAATTCCTAGTCTTACGGCGTTCCTCGGAGCTTCGGCGAACAGAAGACGAAGTTTCGGAGTCGAAAATTGGAGAAACGTTCCTTGGACATTGAAATTAAACGGAGTAATTACGCTGTCTTTTGCCTACATTTAAGCTCGTGGACGAAAGGTTAATTTTACGAATCCAAACGAATCATTTTGCAGGTACATTCTACGACACTTGTGCTCATAGAAAATGCAAAATTTTTGAAAATCGAAAAACCGGAATCCTAAGTGGCGCGATATCGATAACTGTAGCTCGAGGAGAATCGTTTCTGCGCGGTTAAACTTGACGAGCCCGAGTTTCCCTTGTTTGAATCGGCGTAAGGCGCGATGGTTGAAAAAGTTTTGGGGCGAGGTGTTAACACGCCTCGCCGTTCCCATTTCCCGGAGCATTTAATCCATTCCGTTCCCGTCCGCGTCGGATAAAAGATTAAACACGAGAGAGTCCTGCTCTCCTTGTTTCAAGCTTCTTAGTCGAATTGTGAGACTCCTCGGTCGGATTCTAGATGGGCTAGGAACGTAAAGCGTACGGTAGATAGCAAAGATAAGGTGAATTGAAACCCAAGGTGTTGGGCGAACAGGTTGAAGTGGTATTGAGGGTGTTGCTAGGTTACTCCCGGGGTCCGGGTTCGGTGGATGAGAAGGTGGTAGGCACCGGGTTTACCGTGTGTATCTTCGATAGGAGGAAAACTCCGACCGCGGTACACCTCAAACGTTACGTCTCTCACTTTCCCTCTGCTCTTTCCCTCCTTCGACTTTAGGTCTTAATTTTCTTCTCATTTCCGGCACTCTTTCTCTCTTTCTCTTTCTCCCTTACCATCCTTTTGCCACCGCGTTACATCCCCGGGTTCGCGCCGTTGTCCTTTTAATTCCGTCAGTTTGTCGAACGTTATTTGATCCTGAAAGAGTTACGACATCCGAGCAGTCCTAGCTCTGCCCGACCGTGTTCGCTCCCTACATTTGTTCTTTTAACCTCTTGTGAATTCCTCTCTCTCTCTCTCTCGCCCGCTTCCGAAACATTTACATAGCAGGCGGAACGCGGGTAAACATCGATTGTGAAATAGGAGCCCGAAGGTAATTTTCGTCTCGTAAATATTTTGCCAGCAGATAAAGGGTTTCGCGACAGGGACCGCCGTAATGGCACCGCATGCTGCTTCAACTTCGACACTTTGCTGGATAATTTCTCCGTCTCTCATCGGAGATTCGTTTGTTCGAACAACGGAGGTTTCCTAAAATCGTTCAAGCAGCATGCGAGATAAACATTTTCCGCGTCCACCGTAAGACATTAATTTCGAATAGTTTTGTATAAATTGAAGTCTGACAACATTGGTTCTGAAACTCTCGTTTTCACGCGATAAACGCGTAAATTCCGCCGTCTAATTATCGGGCTGTTTCGGAGCGACATCATGTCGCAAAATTGCTGGATGGAAATCATAATTGGAAATTTGAAATCGGGAGGTGGCGCGAAGTAATTTGGAGCGGAGCCACGGCTCGGTTCCTTTTCCGCAAATGCGGTCTCTGTGTTCCATTAAACCGCCGCGAGTCCGCCGAACTGCGGAATTACATAAAGAAACAATTTTACCAGAACGGTCCGCGCGACCGGGAAACGACGGGCGGGGCATATTTAGTCACACTTCGCGTCGCGGCGTTAACGAGCTCTTTGCTCGGCTCGTTTGTCGCGAATGTTCACAAATTGATCGCAATACATTCGGTTAACAGCTGGCCACTGTATGCAACCCCCGTAGAACACCGCTCTGGTTTTCGGGGACGGTAACCAACAGCGAACCCCTTCGACCATGCGGCAACCCGATAGATATACCCGCGATCCGTTATGCTCGGCCCCTCTTGTTTCGGCGTTGCGGTTGCATTAAAACAACCTGTTACCTCAGAACAGGTAACTCCGATCCTAGTTTTCTAATAACGAAAAACACACCCCGGGTAGTTAACCGACGAAATTACGCTGCTCGTTCTGCGCCCGACTTTTCATAGAACCCCGTAAATCCCGAGCGCGACTCGTGCCGAGTACGGTGATGCCTCGATAGTTGTCGCGTGTGTCCTTGTAGATAGACAGTGCTTAACAATTCCGTGAATATTCGTCCACTTAGCCGATGAATGTAAATTAAATTATTATTAGTGAAATTAAAAATTGAAATGTCGATTGAATTGTCACTTTGAATGCTTCAACTTTTTGTTTTGTTACGAACTACAGTAACGACTCGTTAGTTGTCTTGTTTTACTATCGGATTGACTGCTGGCATGATCAAGAATTATTGCTGTAACATCAAGAAAAATTATATTGAACTATCCCAGAAGTATTTGTTTCACAGCTCGTACATTCGTTACGAACTGCAGTAACGTCTTGTTAGTTGTCTCGCCTTACAGTTAGATCAAATGTTATTAGTATATTAAGGGTGAGTAACATTAAACAGCTGTAGAAATGCTCACCTGTAGCTTATTAAAGATTAGACATATCACGAGCAACTTTGCCAAGCCGTTTAAAAGCGAAGACAACGATGAGTTCACGACGTGCTCGGTCAGGTGAATAACAGTATCACCAATCACAGTAACGCCTCGCCAGTTATCGCGTACGGTATCTGATGAGCAGTCTGTTCGAAATTGAAGGTGGAGAACATTGATAAGTTCTTGCGCCACGAGCACGGCTCGAGCTAACAGCCGTGTTACCAATTACGGTAATGCCTTGCCAGTTGTCGGGTCCGTTGTCTGGTTAGTTATGTTTCTGGAACTCGGTGTAGATAACAATGATTAATACTTGAGACCCCTATCTGTCTTGACAATGGGCCGTGATACAAATCCGTGATCCAAACGCGACCGTATAGAGGCGACGCGACGGCAGCATTCGTCTCACGTATCCGAGAACTTTGACGTTTTATCCCATATTCGGTGGGAGAATGGATCGGGCGCGTGTATGTTTATTTAAATCCAATCTGGACAGTCTGGACTATCGCCAAGCACAACGAGCACGTGTTTGCACAAAGGTGGGTAGCAGATGGACTAAGTTAGATAGGACGATGCCATAACTCCCAGGCGATAGACGAGGAAATTGTCCGGCAGTCCTAATTTGCGTGAAATCGATGCCACGGTGTTCTTGAACTCTTCGAGCCTTCCCCCCTCTCTCTCTCTCTCTCTCTCTCTGTTTCTCGCGCGCGCCTCTCCCTGGTAATTCCCGGTAATTTCGACAATTGATCCCGGTGTTCCCGGAGCGTGGAAAAATGTCGTAGCGCCGGATAAATCATCTTCCATTCGATAAAAGAACACTCGGACCGGTTAACTTATTAAGCAAAGAGGGTCAAGCGTCGGTGCTCGATCCCGTCCTCCCCGACACCTCAGGACGGAGCTCGCGTTTTACGGGCGACATTTTTCAGAAAGGTAACAGGCTGCCGGCCCGGGGGAAGCCATTCCAGCCGAGAGGCTTGATCGTATGTATCGGTTCAATTTTCATTCCCCTCCAATTTTCCGCGACGCCTCTCGAGTCGACTCGATTCGAGTGGGTACATACTCGAGTTAACGACTTCATCCGTGCTTCGTTCGCTAATCGGCCGTCTGGCAGAAAAGGGAGAGGATTTTAAGAAACTTCGCCCCACGGTCCGACGATCGAACAGCCCCGGAAAATTAATTAATTCGTTCGTTAGCGTCGGGGGAAGGCGTTGTCGAGGAGCTTTGTTGTCCTTGTCGGAAGCCTTCGTATGAACGTCTTCGTAAACTGCGGATTTTATGCATTTCCGACAGAAAATAAATGGGATCTAAGAGTATCGGTACGTTATCGTCGACTTGTTAAAATTATTGAAACGAGAAACAAATTTTTCTTCGGTTCCAGTACGCCGTTGATGCTGTAAGCAATTTTCATTTTACATAAGGAGTCGCAGTCTACTTGGGATTCGTTCAATTTATTAATGTTCTTTGCTTGTAGCCTACAGAATTAGAATTAGCAGCTCCCGATGTTCGATCCAGTCGTCTACAGCTAGCAAACGGGGAGGCATCGGTATAGTTATCGGGAGCGACGCAAATATAATTTCGCTGATTAACGCGAATAGAAAGTAAACGTTTGATGCGGCACCTGTCTTACTATTCGCTGCCCTTTGCTTCTCTCGTATAATATCGTGGCAAACGAGCTGCTGGAAAGCATCCCCCACGGCCATTTCGAGCGGAAACTCGTTCCAAGTTTCGGACACACGGGGATGGATACATCGATACAGAGAGAGAGAGAGAGAGAGGGGGGGGAGGGGAGAAAGAGAGTCATCGGTGCGCATTCGTACACAGGGACGGCTACAGAAGCGGCGTACACAGTTTCGCAGACTCACACAGTGTTTCACAGGGGCCGAGTGCGAAGCCGGAGTTAGTGTACGCAGCAACGACGCTCGAATTCAACAGCTCTGCAATATTCCGTCTCTCGGAGGCATGAGAGGCCACGCTTCGCCGGCGTTACATTATTCCGCTCGCGAGAATAAGCAGATTCGATCGTGCCGCGGCAAAGGAAATTCGTATTACGCCGGTTCGATCGGTCGCCGAGACAGTGACTGGCAGCCAGACAACGTTTTCCATTAGCAACAGAAAACGCGCTACGTTATCTGTGCACGTGGCCGCTCGACGCGCCATGAATTCGGAACGAGCCTTGTTACGAATCTGATAATCTGATTTCTCTCTCCCCGTTCGCGCTGTCTCGCTTTTTTCTTCGGCCGGCCGCTCCCACCGGCCCCTCGCCCGTTTGGCTTTTCGTTTCGTCAGCTCCATTATCGGTTCCGCGGCGACTTTCAATATCATTTTCACGGATTAACCATCGGCTAATAGCTCTCCCTCGCGCCTGTACACGGTGTAACAGAAATAAGCATCGTTGTCATCGTAGCTCCACGTCTCTGCACCGGAGAGGATTCGTCGAAAAATTTTGCCGCAAAATTGACCTAGATTTTCCAGGTGAAATGTCTTCTTTATAATTGTATCCTACGGTATTCGTCGCGAGGAACTTTAGTCTCGAAGGAACCGCGGGTGACCCGTTCTCTTGGAAAAAAATGTTTAAAGTTTTGTTATTAGGGACGTGTTTGTAAATAGATCTTTCAGCAAACTAATAATTGTCTGAATCGTAGCAAGTTGGAACGAAATAAAAATCTATCTCCTTTCTTCGTAGGTTTAGCAGCTGGAGAATGACGTAACAATATTTTAAAAAATTATTTCCAAAGTTCGGGAACCCGCGATTTTGGGTAGCAGAACTTTGTAAGCTTTCGAATCTCGTGGAAACTGATTCTCCCTTCTGAAGAGACAGAGGAACCTTATCTGTTGGGGCATTGGTAGGCCTGAACAATAACATAAGGAAACGGTTAAAAGCAATGTACAGTAACGCCTCGCTGTTTGTAGCTTTACATCCGATAAGCAGACTGTTTAAAATCGCAGGATCCCCGTACTTCTGGAAGCGAAAGGGCAAGTTTTATCCTTCGAGCGTACCGGTTCGCGTTCGAACGATTACCGGTCCCGGTTATGGCTATTTCGCAGGGGGTTGCAGCGGGTAGATATCGCGCGAATCAAATTCCACGGGGTTTTCAGGCCTATCAGCGGGCAGCGGGTAGGTTCTCGTCGTCGTTGTCGGTTGAAACGGGCATCGCGTAGGAGCGATAAGAGGCGAGTAGCAAGGGAAACGATGATACTCGAGGAAAAGGGCTGCCCTGAAAAGCCTACCGCAATCATCGTAAGGGGATTCGGGGATCCCTTTCGGCCGTTGCGTCATCCCGACTACCTTCTCCGGGTTTTTCGGCCCTGTTTCTCATTTTTCCATCCCTCTTTCTCTGGCGGTGTACGAAGGCAGAAGTCGCTTTAATGGCTCCACGGAGGACACAGCAGTTGACCGAAAAAACAATTCCAGCTCCCGGAATCTGCTACGAGGTCCACGGAATCGGTCAGCGATTCTGATGCTTTTTCTTCTCGCCTTCACCGTCCCCTTTCTTCGTTTTTTCTTTCTCTCCTCGTTTCTCCTTTCCCCGTCGACCCTGTCCCGTTTCGACCGTATACTTTTTTTTTACGAGACCGCTCCCGCGCGATCGCGGAGAGAGAGAAACTTTTTCGACTCCGGGATATATTCTCGTTTTTCGAAACGTACACACCGTACCGGTTTCTTCTGTCTGTTCCCCCGAGGCGAACGTCGATACCATCGGACCTCGTTATTCCCGTTTGACAATACTTTGATAGCCCGGCCGACACGCGAATATCGATACCAGCTCCAGATTATTTCCGAACCGCGTCGCGTCGATGACCTTATTTCGCAGTATGCATTAAACGGCTTTAATCTATCGCCCATCGGATACGCATTATCTCTTCGCGATCGGTTACGCTCTGTTTGCGGGGAGACATTGGATTAACTTTATCCCCGGCCGGCTTTTTTCTCTGTGATAACCGCGGCCGGGAATTTATCGTGCCCTTCCCGCCAATACCCGATCCGTCCGAACGTCCGCGGGATGATTTAACGGGTTTTACCTTCGAACGGTTCGAAAAATAAGGGTGGTTCCATTTTTTACAGGTACAAAATCTCTTCCGAAAGTTAACACTGAACCGCCGGACAAATGACCGATCTCATTATTTAGTTCACGATCATCGTATGTTATACAAAGTATCCGGACAATGTACTTCCTTGAAAGGGGCGATTCCTGAGGTCATTCGATGGAACCTTTTCCTTTGCGAAAATCTTCTCCGTGGCTTTGTTACGGAGTTATTGACGAAAAATGCGGACCAATCAGAGCGCGGCTACAGCAGACGGAATTCGGCTCGGCCAATGCCAGCATCACGCTGAGCGTGACCTGCCGCCCACCCGGGAGCCGTCCGCTGGAGCAACGCTCTGATTGGTCCGCGTTTTTTGTTAATAACTTTACAACAAAGCCATCGAGTTAACATTTTTTGCAGAATATTCTAGTTGTGGTACTGTCAGAGAGAAGCTTTTTCGGAAAATCGGATCCTTCAACGTTTACAAGCGTACGAACTTCTTAAGGGGCTAAGTAATCCTCGTCCCGTAACCATAACCGGCGGCCGGGAGTTTTACATACACTTACCAGATAAGGTTCGTTATTCGGGCAATTAAGATCGCGTGTTCTCGATATTTTTGATTAAGCTGCAATTCCACTTCCGACCGCGCCGGCTTCGTGGGAGCCTTGAGGAGGGCTCCTGCGCCTCCGCCGCGACTGCCGCTGAATTCCGAGAGATAAGTTCACCTATCTCTCTCTCTCTCTCTCTCTCTCTCGCCTCCCGGTTCAGGATTTCGAGTCATGCATTTTCGTGGAAGCGTACGGGATAAGGAGAATACCTCTCGGGTTTAGGGGGGTAGCCGACTGCGCAAAAGAAGAAGAAAAAGAGCCGGAACGGCAGGGAAAAAAGGGGAAGAAGGATGGGGTGGAAGAGAGTGCCGGCGTCAGGCAGCCAGGCAGGGCGAGCCGCTCGCGAACTTTTGCAGATATTGAATATCTTGGACCATCAATCACTTCGGTGCGGCAATATCCGAAAGTATTGGCCCTATATTTGTTTCTATACCGAGGCTCGATGTATGGCTGGAGAGCGTTCTTCCGCCAGGCCGAGGGAATCGTCGGATTCACGCTGCACTCGTTTAGAGCTCTACCCTTCCTGGCTGGGTTCCTTCTGACCCCGTATCTCGATCCTTGGTAGCCTAATCTTTTCAGCAAAAATTCCAAAGAATCAATCTGTGCTGATGAAGGTACTCATTTGTACTTAAAACGGCACATTTGCATTTTTTTTTAAGGCAATGTTGCTTTAAACAGCTTTCTTCTATTTCTAACTGTATTCGAGATAGAATCCTTTATACTCGGATGTCCGACTTCTCGTTGACTTGTGTTACTTATAATCACCCGTTTACCACGATTAAACTGTTTTGTTTGCACCGAAGAGCAACATTTAGTTACCGTGCCAATCGGGGATGATACAAGGTGATATTGGACGAAGCTAATGTGACACAGACGATGTGGTTACAGTGGTCTGATCAGGTTGATATGGGGCACGTTGCGCACGATAAATAGAACTAGAATTGCGGATATTCAACATTCGGGGTATAGTTTGTGGAAAAATTTATACCACGTTCCATTATTTTTCTATGGTTCTGAAAAATATTTAGAAACCTTCAAAACTGAACGTACATTTAAATGCACGTATTTTCATTTCCTTTCTGTTTAACGTGACAGCACACGACTTCCCGTGATAGTAAATCGTCTGTGCTTTAACTCTCTCGTCTCGTCGGACAGATTATGGTCCGGTCTCCATCACGGAATCAAAAGCCGTCCGGTACCGGAGAAACGGAAGAACCGTTTCCCCGTCAACTTACACTTTATAACTTTTTCCTCTGTCGCGTCTACTTATCGGAAGCAGAGCGTCGCGAGTCGTCGCGGCGCTAAAAACTCGGGAGACTTTAATGTTCTTACAGCATCTCGTGCCACGCTCCATTGAAAATATCGTAATTTATCTGTCACCGAAGCAACCATTTGTTCTCCGCGTTCGTTTTCTTACGCTCTCCTCCTCTCGTCGAAGATGTTCCCTTCGTTGTCGTCGTTTCCGCTCGTATCTCCGCCGGAGGTGTCCCCGCGTTTCTTGCTTGCTCTCTCGACGGATCTCGTCCTCGATTCCTCCCCGTTCGTTTACCTTGCTCTCGATTTTTATAACGATCCGACGGTACGTTCGACGATCGAACGAGATCGCGCGGGGGGCTGAGCCCGCGAGAATAAAACCCGCGTCGGAATAGTCCGCTCGTAACGGCGCATCGCGTCGCGACGCTGGCTCAGACGTGGCCGCGTCAGAAATGTCCGTTTGTTTCATCGCTCCGACAATAAAGAAACGTCGAATCGCGACGTCGTTTAACTGTCTTAATGCTCAAACTTTGCTGGGAGTGACGAAGGTGTCGCGCGCGTTTACACGCGCTTTATCGGCTGATAAATTCCGTGCCGATAAATTTCTGTCGCGTTCCCCCCTCGCTCGCATTGTCTTCCACGGCGCGGCGGTTGATTCCAGAACAATTCGGTGGAATGTTTTAATAATGCGATTATAAAAATAGCAACTATCGTTCTCTGAAAACTCCGATATAATATCAGTGGTTTTTTCTAAAATTTTTAAAAATTCAATTTTCCAATTAAAAATTCGGACAAAATTCACAGTCGCGTGTCCTATTAGGTAGAACGTTCATGAATTTTTTTCGTAATTTTTGTTTAAGCAGAACAGAAGAAATAGAGCATAATTCGTGAAACCGTGTAACTACCCTTGTGGTAGGGTTACCGACTAGAAACTTGCCACAGAGGGTTTTCTTCGGGAGCCCTATCGAATGACGCGAAGAAAGATCAATTTGGTTTAGGGTATTGACCACACCTTTTTCGGTTATGCCCTTCGGTTCCCTTTTTAGGAAATAAAGAACCGTATAACCGTAACGCAAATGGCAGTGCAAAGGGTTAACATTTCTTCGCAAATCGTCGCGCGCTTACAGAAATTTCGTGCGCCGTATGAAGGGACTTCCCCGGCCTCCCTGCCCTCCCAGGAGCACCCTACGTCCTCCATTTCCGTCGACAGATCGTGGCAAAGTGGTTCGCGTGTAGACACCGCGCAGCTCTCTCGATAGGGAGTCGGATCTCTCAAGATGGTGCACCTTGGCACTTTGCTCTACGAGACTTTTTTCCCCTCTCCCGCCCGCCGTGCCCCCCCCCCCCCGTTCGAGGAGACATATACGCCAAGCTGTTTCTTTCTGCAGCAACTGTTAGCCCTGTGTCCTTGTTCCTTTCACGAGCCAGAAGCAGCGGTAGCAGTAGTAGCAGCGCGTCGTCGCGATGGAAAAAACCAGGCGGAAGAGAAATTGCGGCCTGGGACGCGCGGAGGGTAGCTCCGCCTGAATGTCCCAAGTTTCTTTATTAGATCGGGGATGTCCATCCGTCGAAAGTGGACCAAAATATCCCTGGCTCCCTCCGGAGCTTCGTGTAAGTGGCGAGCTTCGTCCCCGAAGCGTCCTTTTCCCCCTCCGGACGTCGAGTGTTACGTTTGCATGCCGTGTTTATACCGGGATGCAGAAGCTGAAGTGGCTCGGACGGGCAATCGGCGTCCCCGGGAAACGTAATATGGCCTAAAGATGAAATGTTTGAAAAAGTTTCAGAGGATTCTATATCCTGGAGGCGGTCGGGGGACTCCTTCCTCGTCAAATATTGTTCTGTATCGAACGTTCGCAGTTGAACGGTGACCCAATATCTCTCTCGCTCTGTCCCCGTGCCGATGGGATCGCGGACGCCCCTAACATTTTCGATGCAGACACATTCCGGCAACGTGACGCGCCGATAAAATACCGGGGAATACCATCCCCACCAGCATCTTCGAATATTAAGCACCGTCACCCGAAAAAGAAGCTTCCGGTCCGCCTGCGGAGATATCCGAGGCATCCCTGTCACGCACCGAGACTTTTGACCCTTCCCGGCTGATAGGTGCCAGAGCAAAGGGCCAAAAAAAAAAAAAAAAAGAAAAGTGCCCGCTCCGTCGGAAAATACAGAAACACTACAATGTTTCGGGATTTGTTGTGTAGGAGCAACGTTTCAAAATATTTTATGCCTACATTAATTCAGGATGTGCGGACGATAAATTGTAACGCCATCGAACGGGCCTAACAGCCAAATAAGGCGAAGACCGCGTCCCGCCTACAACATATACATTAATACGAACAAGCATATGGTGAAGATCGAGTTCCACCTAGCTTATATAAATCTCGATATGAACAATAAGGTGAAGATCACGTTCCACCTGCAGTGTGCACACTTATACGAATCAGCGTTAGGTGAAGAACGAGTTCCGCCTGTAACATCTATATCAATACGATTGAACAAGACTCGGCTCACTCTGAGACAGCGGTCGGCCGCCTTTAGGCAATCGGAGACCCACCGTTACGGGTTTTCGGTATTCCATTGTAGCGTAGTTTATGACCCCGAGGAGATATGCGTTCCTTCGAGTCAATGCACGTGGCCGATGGCTCGACGTCATAAAACAGTTGAACGAAGATCTGGTCACGGAGTGGGGAGAGCTGAGGTCCACCGGCAAAAGGGCCGTGCCGAAGAATTTAGTTACCCCAGAACTTTATAGACTGGCGTATCGCGAATCAAATTCGGTAAATCTCAATTTTCAAAGAGTGTTCTTTATTCAACCACGTGAAGCGAAACCACGGAGTGTGCGGGATCGTTCCAACGTGTAGGAGTTCCTACATACAACAGTGTGTGTGTGTGTGTGTGCCCAGGCTGACCAATAATATAGCCGGTTCCAATAATACGTTGGCGGAAGTGAATTGGTAAGAAAATCGAGAGAAAGTAATTTGAACGAGCAGCGAAAAAGATTGACTCGAACTTAACGAAAGCTGTTACATATTTTCGGGGACACGTACCTTTGTCGTATGAATGGACGTAATTGAGTATATCCTTTATACGGTTGACTTTGTCAAAAGTGAGGGAGAATCGGCGTGTTTTCTTTGGCGATATCGGCTCCAGGGAAAGCCTCGAACTCGACACGCGCGCAGCCTTTTCTTCCCCGATATTTATTTTACCGTAATTCTCTTTTCCCCTCTTTGCCCGGTGCACGTGTCCCGTCCAATTTCCCGTATATAAGAGGAAATATTTTCGCGTGTTTGGAGAAGTTTAAAGCGACATTATTCTAAAGATCGGAAAAGTACCATTCCTATGCTAACAAGAGCTTCTTCAATTATACTTTGTCCCGGGCCTTCGCGAATTGTTATTTGTCCTCCTCCGTGCACCGTTCCTGCAGCTTGATTCCCCCTACCCAACGTTTTGCATAATCTAATTTCGCCTCCTTACCGCTTTCGACCGTTTACCTTTATTATAATTAGTTTATTTCCGGCGGCGGTGTTTACGGGAATATCCGAGTGGCATCGAACCGCTTATTATTATCGTATTAGGTTCACTCCCGTCGTTCGTTGTTTTATTTTTAAATTTCCAATTCTGGGTTATCGTAAGGCAGCAAATAACTGAATTAATTAAATCGGGACTGTTACAAATTTTTTTGATACAATCTTGACGTGACCAATTTGAACGATTCCAATTCAAATGCTAACGCATTTTGAAAGTTTTATGAATGCAAACGCCTTTTTCGCGAGTCACCGTAGAAGATTTCGAATTCCCACGAACGTCCACGGTGTTCATGGACAAATAGACGTTTATCCGGCGTTGCTAAAATTGTTCTGGCAATTTCGATCGAGCCTGTGCATGAAACTGTCGATCGAACGCGACGCCGTGTGAGAAATGATACCTGGGAAGTGTTCACCCACGTGTACGCACACACCAGGCTCATTCTTTTCGTCGCCTATAAAGTCATGACGTTCCAACTGCACGCTGGGACGCTGGAATATACGGTTCTTTTATGGGGGTTTTTATCGCTGTGTAAACTATGCGATATCCTCCCATATCCGTTTCCGCTTTTACGGATAGCCCCGACCTTTTATCCCCCGTAGAATCGAGTTAGCTTTTCCGGCGAAGATGAATTCTGATAAATCGTTCGATTCGTTCGAGATCGTTAAAGAACATTCAGCTCTTGATTATATCCTCGCGACTCCTGCCACCCTCCGTTTCCACCTTCTCCGGAATCACGTGAACTCGATTCCACTAGTTTGCCCCGTATCACCGGGAATGCGATTGCGAACAAAATTCTACAGACCTTTACAACAAATAAAAAATTTCCTTACTCTTTGTTGCCTAATTTATACAAAATTTTAGAACGGTCCTAGAACGATACTTCGTAATCTGAGCAAACACTGTACCACTGGTTAATTGTCACTAGGCCACGAAAGTTTATACAAACAGATTTCAAGCAGGATTTATATTTCGAGCATCGAGTTCGCAAATGGAAATTGCAGATATATTTTAAAAGCAGGGTTGCATCCAGAAAAATCAACGTTCCCGCCGTGTTTATGCAACGCGAACAAATATTTTTGCAACCAATTTCAAGAGTCAGAAATACGCTCGTTAAACACGCGAATTTTATTAAACTTTCACGATTGCTGGTCGACCAGCCGGCATGTCGAACGCAAGTAGGCCACACGGATCGAGTTTCTATTGACGGATTCGGTAAAAGTACACGCCGATGGCGGCGCGACCGCGGTGTAACCGTCGATAATTGGTCAATTGACTAGCGGAATGCCAATTACGGTTGTGGCCGGGGGTAGATCGCGGTTTTACGACTTTCGCCGCGACGGCGTCGTCGGCGTAGAAACCGGCCGATTAAATTGACCGTAGAAACGGATAGATCAAGTTGAATATTCCCCGGCGTGCCGCTCGTGGAAATGAAGTTCCAGTCGCGGGATGAAGTCAGCGGGAGCGGAATAAGGGTGCGCGAGCATCCCCTTGTTCCAACCCCCGACGCTTCTGCGGCTAACAGTTGCCGCGAACTTTGATAATCTATATCGCTTACAGGCCGTGTCCCGACATCCGGGCCAGCTCGACAGAAAAGTTCGAAATTCGGCGGGCCGCCTTTCTTCCTTCCCGATTTCTTCGTCCCCCTCCTCCCGGAAATCAGCTGCAATTGCAATCCACCGTGACGCGCCATTTTTCGTGATTCTACGCTGCATCCTGTCGAAAAGGTACGGGTAACTTTTCTAGGTAATTTATCCGCCGAACATATTGAAATGCTGTTTCACCCCTGCACGTTTACTCGGGCTGAAAATTCATCTATTTGCGGTTTTTGCATTTTGCGCAATTTTTCCTCGTGAACCAACAGGGTCAAGAACGCGATTCTGTCATTTAAAGAAATTTAACACAGTTCGTTTGTTTTTAATTATTTTTTCGTGAAACTTTTAGCCACATATTCGTGACATTTTTCCGATCGAAACGAGACCAAATATGGCCTAGTTCGGAGCATGCTGGCTTGTGTAATTCACGATTTAGTACAGTATAGATTATCCGTACTGATGATTTGAACTTCAGTTTTTGGAAGTAACGCCTAGAAAATTTAACTCGTCCACTGATGGAGAAATATACTATTTCAGAAAAATATTGGGGAAGAAGAAACTGATTTCGGACCTACTTTAATTCCGCGTTTTCTATTGTAGAATATTCTTGACGATACCATATTTATAGTATCTTTTATTCAAAGGGGAATGTCGTTTCTCGATCCGTTAACATACGGTTACTTTCTCCGACATTTATTTGCCCGGTATCGTAGCGATCTCTTTTCGTCAATACAATCCGATATAGGAGAGCGGCTCTTAAAAAGGCGCATCCTCGAGGTATCTTAACGTTCTTGCCTTTACGCATTTGATCAAGTGTGCATCGGTCCCGTGATTTTTCCTCTCGAAGAAATATCGTAACCGATGCAACGGGCCACTCGAACACGAGCCGGCTCGGTTTCAAACATTCGCGAACCGCTTTCACGTGCCTGCCTGCCTGCCTGCCTGCTGACTTCCGTCTGATTTCTGAACTCTTCTTCCGATATTTCCGGTCGGGGCTCGTTACCATTATTATTCGATACGTGACTCGGCCTCGGAATAATGCAACACTGCTCTCGGGACCCACCTAGCTTGACGTGTTCGATTTTGTTTCGTTTCTCTAACAGTTCACCAATGTGCGCACACCATTCTTCGTTTCTTTTATAAGTTGCATTACACGAGTATCAATTACCAGGCCAGGGATCTTTATAGGAAATAAAAATTGTGGAGATCAATTTGAAAAATCGGGAGTTAAATAGAAATGTATTTTCTGTGGAAAATTATGTAAGTAATTTTTCGCCCATTAAGACTTTCCTCCATGTTCCTTACGATACGTGATATTTTTGCTCTCACATCGCCAGACAAATACGATTTGCTTCAACATCTTTCCCCGCAAAGGAAACGTGAACATGTCGACGGCTTCTGTTCGTATAATGATATTTCGAAAGACTATTTCATACAAAGACATCTATAAAACAATTCTATACGATTCTATTTCCAAAGTTCTTGTAACGGACCATTCCTATAATTAAATGATGTTTAAGACAATTCACTGCTTGATTCATGAATTTTTTAATATTTTTAAAGGCTCCTCTTTTGTAGACACATCAATCTTTCTATCATTCCTAACGCAGCAGCTGTTTATTTAATTAATTCCTCAAAAACTAAGTAATCGAAATTCAATACGATTAATAGAGAGCTCATACGCCAAATTAGAATTACATTGAATTTCGGCTACAGTGAAATTACATATCGATTTATAATTTTAGATGGAATCATACTGCACGCACTTCTCGTATATTACTACTTTTGAAACAGACTTCGATTAAATTTTCCGAAGTAGCATTATACGGAACGGGGTGGCCGTCGATGTAACTTTTTATCTGCGACGAGCAGGGAACGCGCGTGCGCCGTGATAAGGGCGTGATAATGAATGGAAACTCGATTTTAATTTAGCTTCGATGCCAGTTCACCGGGCACGTCGTTTCAACATATTTATGCAGGTCAGCGTCAGCTGCGAGCCCACTGGCACGCGGTGAAAAATATCCTCGATAAAGTACCGCGGCTTAGCACGCTCGGAAATAATTGTAGCCTGTAGTGCGCGAGCCTCTCGATGTGCCTTTATCCGTATTTCCGGCCGGTGTATTACCAACTATTATCGCTTTATTAATCGGTTTCTCTGTCTTTCTCACCCCCGGCAACCTCTTGTAACGCTAAACCGCGTGTAATATGTAACTCCGCTCGGAAGAAAGCGGTTTGACAGTTACAAATCGACTGCGCCGCTTTAGGCGAGCAGGCGTTTCTTTAAACGCTGCGTTCTAAAGTTATTGTCATTGCTAGCAGTTAAACAGAAATTTCATCCTTCCCCTAATAATTTTGACAAGCTGGTACTATTCAAAAAGCTAAACCTACCGAGTCTTAAAATCGAATTTATTTGGATTTCTTCGGTTATTCCTTCGGGATGCGTGCTCCGGAGTCAGGATGGTCGGTGTCCTTTCAATTCCGCGGTTCGTGCCTAGTCGACGAAGAGAAACACACATGCCAGGAATGGGTCGAGCGTTCTCGACGTGTGCGGACAACAAAATAAGCGAATAATACGCGGCTACGTACCGAAAGAACGGAATTATACTTGCCGGGAGGTGGGGGGAGGGGACAGGGCCGCGCCCGTCCGTGCATGTAGATGTGAAATAAGGACAGGGGCGAGGGTGGATCGTGAGCGATTGTTCGAAAATGGCAGAGCGCTGGTGAATGGGGCCCTGGTGCATGGGGGGTGGGGGGCAAATACTGGCCGGTCGCCAAATAAACTCGATCAAAGGCGAGTGTATATAATGTCGCACGGGTGCGCGCGCGCCCCCACACATACATACACACACACACACACACACATGTCCACCGTGCGACACGGCCGTATATCAGCTGGGCCGGGCTAGGTGCGACCATTAAAATTAAATATTACCGGGCTTTTTGGATCAGGCACGCGTCGCCGGGCCGCGCGATCCTTCACAAGAAAATTCGACCATTCAAAGGAGAGTCCGAAACGAAATTGAATGAGAGGCGGGTTCGCGGGAGTGGGCAGGGGTACAGGGGAGGGGCGAAATTAATGCGTGCCGAACCAATTAACACACCCCCTACCTCCCCAGTTACCGGCGCCGTTATTACGCAAGAAATTTAATCACAATTTAATCACGAACGCCGCCACGTAACCATTGCTCGTTGAATTCCCGACGCTTTTCCGGCTGCCTTGACTTTCTGCCGTCTCGAGCGTTGCCTTCGCTAGGACCACGCAAAATTAACGAATCCACCTCCCCCCCCCCTCCCCGTAATTGCGAATTAATTTGCCCGCGTAGAAGCGCGCAAAGAATCTACTGAACGTGGCCCAGCAGTCGCTCTGTCGTCGCCGCGTCGAAAGGCTCGAAAGAGCAGCCAATAAACGAGAATTCTTGCAACCCCCTCTCCTCACCCCTTTACCCGAGAGTATGGCCGGCGATCGTGTCGCAAAAATAACGTTCCGTCGGAGAACACCTCCCGATGTTAGCGCAAACGATAACCTCGCGAGCACGGCATTATTATTTCGCGCAAATTGCCTTCCTCGCTCCAGTGTGACGGGAATTTCTTTTCCTATCGGTTAATTAGCACGCTAATAAGCAGACTCGAGGGCGATTTTCCTAATTTCAGGATTTATACAGCATCGAACGGGTCCTGATACGCGCGGGAAACATACGGTATTTGCACGATATTTGTGAAAAATTGATCGAAATCTTTTTATTTTCAATTATTACCTAACGAATAACAATAATCTCTTCAGTTGCGATAAGAAGTGACATCGACTCTCTATTCTACGCACAGCGTTTCCTGTTGTTAAACGCGGGAGAATTTTTTAAAGCGACGAAGCTGACGAGGGATTTATACCCTCTAAAACCTCGACGATGACTTAGCTGACGCGCAGCAGGGGACTTAGGGGATTCTTGCGGACTCGACGCGAGACCGTTTCCGATAGGGAACGCATACTCCAGCCGAAGATCTTAGGAACAATCGCCGATGATTTCCTCGATGCATCGCAGTAAACGGGAAAATGTTACGGTGGCAATTTGAATAGGTGGAAGCGGGGTGCCGGTTGTAAATTCCGTCGATTGAACGTAAAGAACGAGTGCAAAGCGTACAAAGCACCGCGCGCAATTCCGGTCTCGGCGGATTTATTGGCTCGTCGTTCAAGCAATTCCGTCGTTCATGCGTCTGTATTTATGGCAAAGCCTGTCGCGCGACTAACGTCCCGTATCGTTCAGAACCCGCGATCTACTCTCGTCGTCTCGTATCTTTGACAATCTTGTTCCCTCTGTATGAAACTCCCACTGTTGATTGACAGGCAATCTCTAGTTTTCCAAGGGATTCAAATTCTGATAAAAAATTAATAACCTGGGTGTGGGTTTGTACAGAGCAGTAAAAATATTGTTACATTACTGTCTTGAATCTGTTAAGAAAGGAAATGCAGTGGTTACTCGATTTATGTCCAAAACTCGGATCTAGCTACGGACATATATCGAGAAGGAAATGTTTCTCTAGTCTATTTATGATTGCTTAACTAGATGATATTTAACCAATAATTCAAGAACAGTATGAAAAGGTGTAAAAAGCAGGTTAAAAGACATAAAAGACGTTTAACACATTTTTTGATATGGATCGTTTGTTTCGTGATTTGCACGATGTTCATCGTGGTATACAATATTTTATAAGAGTTAAAAAATATATGTAGGTAGAAGGCTAGCTCGCAAAATCGAGTGCTTAGGAAATGTAGTATTATATTACGCTGTAAAGTAAATCCTTGCGTTCATGACTCTGTGGAAATCCTCCCGCGTATACCCGGCAGAGATCGTGTTACGCAGTTATTTGCTTTTTGACGTGAAAAACTCGCTGAGAACGATGAAAATTCCATAATCAACCAGAAAATGTCCCTTAGCAAGAAATATTGCGAAAATGATACAAAAGCAATGCAATTATTTGTCTTTTGATACCAAAGAGGTAAATCCGCCATTGTACAGTTAATCAGAAACAAGAGCCTATAGTCTTTTCACCACATCCTTTCTAAAAAAAAAAAAACAAATAATCAAATTCTGCATATCCACCAATCCATTCCGATTTTTCCAAAAAACCGCGGGAATCCGCAGTGAAAACGAGTTTCAAATATTTGAGCCTTTCGGAAAAACTGGTGGCGAGCGGTTAATTAGTTTAAGGGGGAATCTCCGCCGGCAGACAAGGGTCCGAAACACCTGGAAAAAGTTGGAAAGGATGATTCTCGATACCGCCGGATTATACATATTTTTTTTAACTGGAAACACGAGTAGCCGCTTGTTCCCGACGAGGAACGAGCGGAACAGCCTAGACCCGGGGTATTACGCGCGCTCGATGAATGTTGGATAGAGAGCTAGGATGGGACAGAGCCGGAATAGGATAAGCGAACACGGGGAATACGATTGGACGATGATATCTAGTATGATTCCAGAATGGCCTCTCTATTTCGTCCCGGCCTGCTCGCCTCTCCGCGCCAACGTTCACCGATAGTATATACGCGACCAGCATTACCTTCGAATACGGGAAGAGAAAAGCATCCTTGCGGATAGAAATAAGATTGACCGATTCCCCCTCCCTTCTCCCCTCGCGATCTCCTCCCTAGCAAGAAGGCCGAGTCCACATGCGATTCAATCGCGAAACGTATCCGTCAAAAAGACCCCCGAAATTCATCATTCGGTCGCGCGCATTCGCCAGGCTGCATTGCAGTGGATGGCACGTTCACGGGCCATTTCGCGATCGTATTGAAATTTCGGACATGCCAGCCCCGGATAAGTCGTGTTTCTTAAAGCCGTTGATACTCGAATGCTGGGAAAGGAGGGGAGAGCAGGGGTGACCGTTTTAGTGATAAAACGTGGGATCGGAATAAAATGTACGCGATCCGACGGAATAATCGCACGGCTCTGAGAGGCGGGTGAAAAATGTGCGGCCGCTTTTCCGGGACTTTGGTGAACGGTCAGGAAAGATGGAATAAATTGTCGGTGTTCTGTAACCCTTTGCGCTCGACTGTCCCCTCTGAGCCGCCGCTCAGGATTACTATACTATCGTTCAAAACAATTCTTATATGGTTCTACCGTCTTATGGAAACTTTATACAAAATTATCGGGTAAATATTGTGTTCAGCGTTCCAATAACCTTGATCTTGATATGGGTTGTTAACGACGTGATTTTGAACAACTTTCGTATAAAATCCGCAGTTCAACCCTTAGCACTCGAAGGGAAAATAAAATAAAAATAAAATATTCTAGGTAGGAAGAATTGTTTCGCTTTGGAGTTCAAATATCTTCGAGCGCAAAGGGTTAATTATCAAGTGTCAATTAAAAAATGTTGGCACACGTTTCGGCGATGTATGTCCCTTGTGCCTTGTCATTGCGAAAATATGACAACTCAATATAATTTTCTCGCCTCCAATTGGGATTCCGTATACGAATCGAAGTCGTTCTCGCGTATATTTTACTCCGGCGTGGGAAATGAATAACTCGGTCTCTCGATGTCGAGGCGTTCACCTTGCGACATAGTGTTTCAAGTATTGGCCGAGGAGCGGAATAGGAATCGCTCGATATGGTTCCGCGAAGATTTGTAGGATATAGGTAGGACGACTGAATAACGGCAATGTAAGTTTCCTCGTTCCGACTGGAAAAATATTATTCGGCGGATAAGTCTTTTATCGTTCCCTGAAAAATTCCTAGGCAACCATCCTCCGCCGAGATTCGATTGTCTCTCTCCCTCTCTCTCTCTCTCGCTCTCTTCATCCTCTATTGGAGAGAAAGGGGTGAGAGCTATACGACGGAATAGGTGGGAGAAAAAGAGAGGCAATTTAAGGGGGTGGAACGGAGGGAGGGGCGGGGCATGAAATACGATGGACGAGCACGAGCTGTAAGAGCACTTCCTTCGTGGACCTATGAAAACATAGTTTTCTCGGCGCTACTACCCGCCAGCACACACGCGCACATACACACACGTACGTCTCTTGTATACGATGTACGGGATATCCATTAATATCGCCCACAACCTGCACGTTTACTTTAATACCTCGCCACGGGGCGTTCTAACTCACTTAATGTTATTTCTATTGAGACATCGCGCGAGGGAATGTTAGGTTTGCGGAAAAGAGAGGCGGAGCAACGATTCCCGGTAACTAACAGTACCAAACATTCGGACCCGTTGCTTCGGGATATCACCGTCAGCTCTGCAACGATTCCGGTGTGCTCTACCGACTTTATTGTTTGATTAGGAAGCATAACTTCTATAAGAATATTAGAGAGTTTATTTCACCGTTTGTGGACATACAGAATGTACGGGCTGCGAACGTAAAAAACTCGCTAATATCGATCCCCAGGAGGCTATCTCCGTTTAGCGCTTAATCTACGTCATCGGTCCGTATAAGTCAGCTTCCTTTAAAGGCAGAGCGAAGCCAATCCCCGGGGGAAGGTATCCTTCGATAGTCAAACAAATTTTCATAAGGCAGAAATGATCGGTTAGTTCAATCTGCCGTCTCGTCTCGTCTCGTCTCGCAGTGCGGCATGGGGGATGGAGAACGGCGCCGTGAAAGAGGGCGGCTACGGGGCCCAGAGAGATCCGATAAACCTCTTGCAATAGCACGAAGGCAGCGACAACAAGCTGATATCTACGGATTACGGACACACCGTATATACTTTATCCGTGCTTCCTATATACTCATACGTATTCACGGCCGTAGGAACGTGCTGCGCGAGCACACGCTGCCGCGAGTATATACCTACTTATTGTCAGACGTACACTACGGTCCATAAGTATCCGGACACCCAACATGTTCAAACAAATCACCTCGAAATGACTGGTTACAAACTTTCTCGCAATTGTTGAAATTATACGACGAATTCCATCGTGGAAATATAATCACCAGACTTGCGGATCTTTATGCAAAGAAGTGGAACAGGAGCCGAGCTTCTTTCTTCTTTCTTTCCTAAGTTCTTTTCACCTGACTCCAGCTTTAAATTGCATTTGCTTGTCTTCGGTGTAAATTCAGTGTTTTCTCTAAAAAGATTTTTCAAATACCTCGCGAGGAGAGCAAGCGCAAAACTACTTTTGTCGTATAGTGTCGCGAACATTGGTTACGTCGTTCGGTAATCACGCGAGCTGACGAGAGACACGGCAGAACGAGACGTGGTCGCATATTTCTTGGGTGTCCGGGAGGATGTAAGTGTCCAGATACTTTTGGAGGATAGTGTAGGTCTCCGGCACGACGCACACAGGCCCGCGAGATTCTCTTTCGTATCCTGTATCTTTAGCCAAGTCGGGGACGAGGGTGAGCGGGGCAGACGGGAAAGAAGGAAGAGAGCGTCGAGGAGTTATGAGACGACGGCCATCTTTAGGTATCTTTCCTTCCTATCCCGCTTCCTTCCTTCCTTCCTTCCTTCTTTTCTTACGGTCGTCCAAAGAAGCCTCGGGGCTTCCAAGAGAAAACGAGGTCGTACCCACGGAGTCCTTGCGCCATAACATTCTCTATCGTTGAGAGCCATACATCATCATCGTGTTCAACGAGAACCGGGCACCTCTAAGTGCCTCGAATCGACCTTCGTGCCTCGGTCCTTTTATGCTGGATTCATCCTAGCTTTATCGCGGACCTCGGCTCATCCTCGGCCCCCGTTCTCGACCCCCTTCTAGCCCACGTAGAAGGACCACACCTTCCTATACTCACCTTCGCCTGAAAAGAGTCTCCACGGTGCGGTACCTTCTCGTTTCCCGATTTTCGGCGCTCGGTGCACCGATGCGTTTACCTGGCCTCTTCCGGCGACCCTACGGCGACCCTTATGAATCGTAAATCCGGATTTACGCGCGATCATCCGAGTCTCCGGGGCACCGGGTATAATTGCGTGATGTGAAGTCGGAGATCCGCTGAAGCAGGGCAGGATCTACTTAGTATACCAATGTTTCGATACATGCGTAAAACTCGGCGAAATCACCCGCTACGTCTACAGACGCTGTTCCTTCTACCGGTGAGACAATATCAATTCGATGATAAAACTTTGTTGCTCCCAATGATATTTTCTTGAAACGTTCACCGACATATCCGCGACATTTTGCTGATTAAAATGACACCAAACTCGACACATTTTGGATCCTATTTTCTTGCTCAATCCGCGATAGAGTAGGACCTCTACTATCCGAACTGACCACAGTTGTCTTTAATTAAATCGTTATCGATGTGAGCTGTAACGAATCGTGCTGTATACGAAGCTAGATTAAATTCTTTATGCGTGAATTAATTTTCGGATAACGGAGATTCTACTAAATCGTCGATTGCACAAACAAATATACTCCGAATTATGTCATGTCTGATATCAATTTAACCAGGAAAATTGCCGGAATATATTGGTCAAAGTTCCGTAGATAAATAATAAAAAACAAAGTTTTATCATGTATTATTCATTTCCTAAAGCGTTACCTTTACAGTATTCACTTGCTAAATCATTTCAAGGTCTTTCCATAAAGGCACAACAGCTGATTTAATGTCCCCAAAAAACAGTGCCCAAAATTAATGTGTGCACACAGCTAGATAAATTCGAATCATATTTTTTTCTGGTTTCCAGGCTTCTGTCGCAATAATGGTTCGTAATAATAATGATCGGCGTCGAGCCCTGTGGCGCCCGTCGAATAATTCGGACGGAAGGGATTTGTAATGAATGACGGTGACGAGTGCGAGCAATTTCTTCCGTGTCAGTTAGCACGTCGGTCCCAGGTTGATCCGGAATCATCGGTCGGTTGGGGGCGAATCGGTAAGTGGGAACAGTTTTATCGTAGTTATTTATCTCTTAGATAGATTAGGATCGCGGGGCAATCCTGTTTGATAGATAAGGGCGGCGGATTAGAGGGTGCGTTCATCGTTCGACAGGTCAGGCGGGGCGCACGCAACCCGATTGGTGCACACTAATTATACGGGCCAGCGTAATTCGATTACCGTAATCGCATCGCGGCCCGGTAATTGAACGGCTAATTAGATTAATTTAAAATTTCGCTAATTTGACCGGTTCAATTAGTAGATTACACTCGGGCTCGCGCAATTTGGTTACGGTTACCGAAGAAATGCCCGGGGCACGAGGTGTGAAACATTATTGGCCATAAGCTTTGTCCGTTTGCTGCATTTACATAGTTACGGTCTAATCTGAATGGATTTTAAAATGGCTTTTGCAATACCGTCAGAAAATTTGCCTTTTAATTTTAACTTTGAAAGTAATTTACTAACAGACTGGGGATTTTGTGCTCAAATTAAAATACACAAAAATGCACAAATATCAATGAATGAAAGGCTAATTTTATACTGACCTCTACACGAGTACAATTTAAATGATGCGAGTAACAATTTTCAACACTGCTTTTATGATACGTTTATAATACAATATTTTCACAGAGTAAATTCAACGTCTCGTCAAATTGCGAATTCATTGTTAATTGGCATTTAGATATTTGGTGTTTTAAAGTTACAGCATTTTGTCTACATTCAGAAGCTAGGAGGACAATAGTCTCCCGACTGTACCAATTTCGTTCGAAGAGGAAAATTAGCCAGACACGGGCTGCAATTAGAGGAGAAAACAGGTAGTTCTCTGGAACGAAATCGAAATTGGCTTCGCTGATTAGGAGTCATCCCGCAGCGTGAAAGAAACGGCGCGCGGCAAGGGACGATGACGGTTTTTGCGGGCGTGTTCGTTGGCCCTTTCAGCAATTAAACTGTCCCGACGTTAGCCAGCGAGGATCTTGGCATAGGTGCACGGTGCCGGGTCATCGCACACGATAAGAAATCGGTGGCGAAGAGGACGCCGAGGCGGGAAAATTCAATTCTGTTTCTGCGTCGCGTCGTCGCGAGGAAAGTGCGGCGTAAGGAGGACGTGCCACTCCTGCGAGTAATTGACGCTGATTAAAATTCCATGGAGAAGAGCCCACCCTTCCTTTCTCGGTAACGTACGTGTTAAAATGGAAATGCCAATTCCCGACCTCTCGGCCACTCCGGCCGGAACACGATTATGTCACCGGCTCCTCTATGAAATGTTTGGATTCCGTCCGTTCGACCGCACATTCTTGTTTGCGGCTCCCGAGCGGAGATTTACGGCTGAGCTAGCATCCTAATTGGCTTTTAATGGGTCTTAGGAATTCTTTCAGTTTCTGTTCGCGCGCGGCGTACACCGATAATGGCTCAATTATTGCTTTAATGTTTCGAATTTTCAAAGCCGGATAGTTTTCGTTTCTCGGGCAGTCATGCATTTGTTATTTATGTATAATTTTTTGGGGGGGATTTATTTAGATTTTTGTTTTACTGCTCTCAGTTCCATTTAGGGCAATATCGATAAAACGAGGCGTCTTGAATGAATGATGTATTTAAACTAAAGAAGGTATTCAATCTCTAAATTCTGCAACTTCCTCATTCTGTGTTTGTCTACTATATTCAAAAATTTTTCTGGGATTTGAACATGCAGTTTGATTATAAATTTTTAGGTTCTTCCTTTAGCCCTTTCATCTTCAATCCATTATTCATGCAATTTCGTGATTCTGTGCTCCACGCAGTTATCTATTCATGTTTCTAATTTTTCCAGAAGACTGCACATCCAATCTCGCTGAAACGTTTAGTTATTTCATGGGTTTCCTTCAGAGTTTCCTTTTGGTAATTTTAGTTTGATCCACCACTTTAATGTCTCGAAATCAAACGGTTTTAACTGAACGATACATTTAAATCAACGAACATATCATCAAAACCAGAAACCTATAAATATCGCATTCCCCGATAAATTAAAAACGACTCATTATTTCATTGGTGTTTTTTGGTACCAAACGGGAGTCCAGAAATGTTCTTTCACATTTTAATCCGAAATAAAATTCTCTACTGGCGGTGACTTGTTGGTTCACGATTGAAACGGTTGTTGCAGTCGAAAAATCCACTCTGAAAAGCCAGTAACCGTGAGTCACGGGCTTTTCAAAATTATGGAATAATCCCCGGTGGATAATGAGCTAACTTCGCAAAGCTTCTAACGAACAACAAAGACGCGTCTCGCGGCAGGATAAATTAAAATCTCGTTAGGTCGTCGAAACGACACTGGAAGGAACCTCGGTATTTAATCTGCGCTCGAAGGCCCCGTTTAATTCCCCCGTCTTCGCGGCCACTTCAAGGATAACATCTCTAACGGCGTTATTGAAAACAGTAAATTTGCAGGTGTTGTAATATCGAACAATACCACGGTATTCATCGTACCCCGGGCGCACGGTGTTTCGTCTGAAAGCGGATCACGGACGATGCATGTATATCGCGATTAATATCGCACGCGGTTAAACACTGAGGAATCCGGCGTGTGCCGAGTGCTTTTGTGCACCTGTATTAATCAACGGGGCAGAGGACCGCGTAACTAGCAATAACATGCGCCTCCTGGAACTGAAGCATACCGGCCGCTAATGAACTCGGTTAATTGTACCGGGGCCGGGGCCTCGGTTTTCCATATTACAAAACCCGTGGTTAATCGTAACCGGTTTCCCGAACGATACGGGCCGATGACCGGTTAACCGGGTGTTTAACGCGCTCGAATAAAAGCCGACCGATTTCTATTGTTACACCGCTAGCTCGTTGATATCAATTAGCCGCGACGCCAAGCCGATTCGGCGCGTTATCGGACACCGTCGCAACAATGCTTCTCGCCCGTGCTCGGCGTCGATTGCAACCGCCGATTCCTGTAATCGTCAATGGTATCGCGTTTCGAGCACTTACTCGAGAGCCCCAAGCGCGGCTCACGCCGGAAACCGGCCCGGATCGATCCGATGTCTGGTGACTGACACGATTGATAATTGACGCGGAGACGCCTCAAAGAAACTGTCTGACAGATTGGCTTCGCATCGTTTCCATTAAACCGCGAATTTCCTGACGAGAACTGGTTAGAACCTCTTTGACCTTAATCTTCTCCCGACAGAGACTGAAAATTGATACTTATCGTATTTCTAGATTGTACAAGTGGGTGCTCAGAATTTTTAAATACTTAGTTGATCACACCGACCGGCCTTAAAATTTTTCTTTGTAGAGTGGAAGGGTCTTCTCAGGAGATTGAATCGTGTAATTTAGAAAATGCTTTACCAACTGCTCTCTGTCAAGTCTGAAGGTTAACTGCTTCTTGCCGAACGGATTATTCGAAAACGAAGATCAGTGTCTGCGGTGTTTATATCTTTGTCCTTGTAGCGCGAGTCGTCGTCGATCGCGCGTCATAATATTGTTTGAGGAACGACGCTTTTTCTTCGCTCAACGGACATACATGCGTGTATACATGATAGCGCAAGGTGTTTCTTTTACATCTTCGACTCCAAATATTCAAATAAATATCGAAACGTTATTGTGTCAGAATTTTCGAGTAATTTCTGTGCCACTGTGCTACGAAGAGGGCCGAATAAACGAGCAGATCGAGGCAATTACGTCGGGCGCGTCGGAAATCCGCGCTTGTCAGCGGGCTGACTTTCTTATTCGAGTTTTGGCCGCCGGGGGGAACTTAGCCGGCGTTGTCGGGTATATGCATAGATAACAAGTGCATTATGCCACATAAAATCCGGGATGCATAATGTATCCGGGTGTATCTGTGTCAGCTACCGGCACGTAAACTTATCCGCGCGTGTTCACACATAGCCTCGGTTTGTTGTACGCCACCCTGAAACCCAGTCCTCCCTGCTTCCCCAACCCCCGTTGGCAAGTCTGCATACATTTACGATATACGTGTGTACACAGGCCTTGGCGGTGGAACCATCCACCCTCCAGCCGAGATATAATACATAGTCGCTCTTTTACCAGTCTTACCTCGCCTTATTTTCGTGGAAGTATCGTCTCCTCTTTCACCTCATCCTCCTCCTCTTCTTTCCTTCTTCTTCTTCTTCTTCTTCTTCTTCTTCTTCTGCTTTCTCCCACCCTGCCCTTTTTCACGTGTGTCCTCCTCTTCGTTTCGCCCGACAGATTACCCGGCTTTCGAAAGTACGTCGTACATAAAATATGATGTTCAAAAAATAGATGGTCCTTTATCCACCGTGTAGAAGGATTTTCGTATCAGTGCTCCTATTTCCCCGGGCAGGATTTACTGTTTATTACGATTACCGGGACGTACGTACGAATACAAAGAGCTACGCGAAAAGATGGATTTACTGCGAGTACGCGTTTCCAACCCTCTCCCCTCCCCCAAACACAGGATATCCGAGAGCAGACTACCCGTCCCTTGTCCGGATCGGTTCGCTTAATTCGTTTGATCCGGTTAATTCGTTTCGCCGTTGCGAATCGGCACGGTATCGGTGAATCGTGCTGTTTGTTACCGGGATTTCGAATAATTTATTTCACCGTCCGGCGGCTAGAATACCTCCCTGTCAACCTTCATTTCTAGCTCCGCTTATTATCGCTGTATGGCGCTCCGTCGCGAATCCTATCTTGTTTTATTCGAATGCGATCTGTGATTCGATGCAGCAACGATATGCAACCTGTGATTCGATGTACTAACAGTGCCGTGAATATACGGGGGATTTCGTTGGAGATGCACGAGAAAATAGTAGCCCTACCACGATCTATGTCACAGATCCGGGGATTGAGACTTTACTGTATTTAGAAACGGTTCTTACTTTCGCTGCAGCAATAATTTAATTGCGAATCGTTTTCGCTAGCGATTGCCAGAGAGTCCCTTAGTTCGATATAAGCAAATTCAAGAACATGAAAAATATTTTGAATAATGGTCCAGCACTCGAGTGCCAATGGTAAAATACTGATACAAATAAAATTATATTTCTGTTGTAATTCTGTCTGAAATCTTCGCCATGATTACGTGGGAAAAGTATTTATGTAGAAGCGTAGTATATGATTGCGCCGTAAGAGAAAAACAAGGTAACAGTTTAGATCGATACATACATCATCGATAGTTAGCAGGATCTCGATAGCGGTCCGATACAGGGGCCGCGTGAAAATCGTTGGAGCGAGTCGAGCAAATCGTTAACACCGGTCGACGATTCTCAGACGACGCCCGGTATTGTTCCTTTTTCCGACGGAAAATTATGGCCGGGTCAACGGAATTTCTCTCCTATTGTTATGGCCGAAAGCTCGTATGGTTAGACTATTGAATCTCCGGGCTGGATTTTTTCGTTCGCTTTTACCAGCTCGAACATTACACCCTCCGCCCTTCCTTCCTCCTGGTCCTTTTTGCTCTCGCGTCCCTACACCCCCGTCCACCCCCGAGCCACCCCCCTCAGCGTGCACATGAAAGGGAAAGAGAATGGACCCGGCTCGAAGAATAGGTTCTGATTCTGTTCCCGTTGGAAACGGAGGTGCTGACGATGCCATTTGTCAATCCCCCGTAACTACCGATCTGTACGTACTACTTCACCAGGTACAAATTCATACGTGTGCAGGATACGTCCGCAGGATTCCTCCTGTTGAATAATGATTTCTTGTTTATACCGCTGCGGGGGATGGTCGAACGGGAAACCCGTTCCTCTTTGAAATTTCCCGACTCTGTTTCCGATGCGGTTTTCTTCTTTTACCATTTTTTGCTCGGCGATATTCAGATTTGTTTTCCCGGCAGAGATTCTGCTCGACGATACTGTAACCCGTGAGCTGTTGATTCGAGAAAAGGTACCTTTTATATAGAAAAACAGAATTTTCGGATAATTCAGAGTTCAGAAATGCTCTTAGAGACCGCACAACTGCTCATCAGAAATGAGTGATTTTTGTCTTAAATTGAACCCGAGCATACGTAGAAAAAAGTTAGCTTAAAAAATCGAGATTCTCTGAATCCGAGGCTCTATTTCCGCACCAGAAACATTCTCTACTCTCGTGACTACCTTTCATCGATATTAGACTTGTTTCCACGGCCGTACGTAATCGGGGATCTCGTTCACCGTTCGGAACACCGGACAGAACACACAGCGGCGGCGGTTGTATCTTTTTACTGGTTTCGCCCGTTTTTATCGGTTTCGCGTTATGACCGCAATAAGGATAACAATAACAATTAGCGCGTTGCATGGATGGGTCTCGAGTGGGAGACACCCGCCGGATGAAAGTAGTTTTCCTTCGAACGTGCTCGGAACTTGGTTGACTGGCGATATCGGGAGGAATGTTTCGCTTCGGATCTCTGTTCCCGAGTTGAATAAGTCCGAAAGTATAACGAGCTGTGTACTCGATCCTACGGTTTAGGGGAATCGGAACGAGGCTGGCCGCTCGTTGCTTATTTATTTCTCCGGGGTGGAAAATTCCAGCGTTGCTGGAACGCTGACCTTGTTTTATTTCTTGTTGCTAAATATCGGCTTGGCCAAAAGACGCCTGAAATGTGCACATGAAATATTGTAATTCAATTCCTCGATTACCCGAACCTCCGAAGTCATGTGACACACTATTTAGTGCACAAATTAAGAGACATTAAATGTAGCATTATAACCGAGTAATTGTACCAATATTAAAAATTCGGGATTCTCTGTTTAGTTCGGATAATAGAAACTAACTTAATATTTTGGACAGGAGAGGGCAAGGTTCAATGTCGTTCGAAGTAGTACAGTTTATTATTACACAAAGCATACTTTAAAACATAGATACGATGACTAGACTGTAGATTTGAGAAATACGGATTTTTATACGGCATGCTAACGTTAGTTTTCATTTAAAAAATATGTAGAAAAAATCAGAAGAACGTGTTACAAACTTTCGATTTACCTCGCCGTTTCACGGGAAAGCTTCTTCCGCAGCAGTTGAGTCGCGCCTCGAGCGCTGATGTCCCCACACAATTCTTGATTTCGTATCGTTTAGACAAGAATTGCGTTTGGACAATCATAGCCTGAGACATTCAATTCCCCGGGGGGTGTTCGGCGTTAGCATCCGGGAGAGATTGCGTTCGCCGTGAGAGATTTTCCTGGGTCGTAATCCTTGGTCCTTAAGCGGGTCCTCCTCGGCGGAACGGCCGCGCCGCGGAAGAGCGTCGCCTGCGTTGTATATTTATTTTAGATTAGTCCCCGTTGAACCAGTTTCCCTCGGCGAACCATCTACTTACGAGGGAAAGCCCATTACTCCGGAGAAATCTGCGCGGAGGCGTGCATCGCGTGCGTGGCCCCGAGAGCTTCCCTGGAAATCAGACCGCGATATGCAAAGAAGGGCCGCGATTCGAATTATTGTGGAAACGAGCCGCCATTATCTTGTTACCATCCTATTCAGCTATCTTGATACACTTACCTTCTCTCCCTTTCTCTCTCTTTCTCTCTATGTCGCCTTCCTCCCGTTCCCCCCGTTTCTCGCTTTACTTTTCCCGGGGCTTTTCGCGAGAGGAAAAGTTATTCCAACCGGGCTCGAAATTCGTCGATTCCCTTTGATCAGCGTCGCCGTAAAAGACCGTCGAAACTTGGGGGGCTCGTTTGAAAACTGCGTCGTCCCGCGAACTCTATCGGCGCACGTCGAGGATCTCCGGGATACGTAATTGCATTACTCCGTCTTGCTCAATCTTGATCAATCAACTGCTATTCAGAGCAAATTAAGGGAGAGGAGAGGAAAGGCTGTGTCAAAGGACCCATCGTTCCCGCGCCGCCGCGCTGCGCCGCGCCGCGACGGCTTCTTCCATGTTCTCCGACCCCGTGAGCTTTTTTCCCCCCTTTTTTCATTTTATTTATTTTCTTTTTTCATTTTGCATTTCAATGCCTGGCGTCGAGCGACGACCAATCACACGCGCATTCTTTCCCCGGTTATTATGTGCTCGCGGGGCAACCGCCGTGGCCCCTGCAATTTGCAACAATGTTGTCCTAATTAATCATCGTGAGATTGCACGTTCGATATTGCCGAGGAACGCGCCCGAGCGAGCTCTCGCCGAGAACGCGAACACGCCCCGCGCCGACGCTATTCCTCCCAATTAAATTTCCATTAAAAAGTTAATACCACGGCCCCGCCGTTCGAGATCATTTCCATCCGGGCTGTTTCTCTTCCGGGTGTAATACCGTCCTTTGTATTCATGGCCGGCATCGCGAGAAACCTAACGACGCGAGCCGCGGCAAACTGCGCGCGATGAAGCGTCGAGATCATTCTGTCGATAATGAAAAAACAGACGCGACCGAAAAAACCCGTGTCTACAATGTTACGGCCTGAAATTTACAATTTACCGTGTCACGGATGCGCGTACGTATTCGGCAGATCAAAACTCTTAGAATGACGTAAAAACGTGCTAAATGATCGGTGAGGGGGAGGGTGCAATTAAAAAGTCTTATCCCGGTCACTATTGTCGGGGCTCTTTTCCGAATCGTTCCGATTTTGTCGAGGAGAAAATTCGCGGTAATTTCGTTCCACTCGTCCAATCGTGAATCGTTCTCGTTCGCTCGTCTATTTGGTGATGCTCTCTGTGTCCCCGTAGATTGAAAGATACCGTCCCGTGATTCCGCTTGCTCGGCACCGGAACGTTTTGCGGGATTATTAGCGCGACACCGTGGAAATATTCGATTTGATTCTTTAATTTCGCGCCGATAACTGTATCTCTGCCTCGCAGTTTCTAGCTGTATTTGTATGCATAAAAATAAAATTGACAATTTTTCTGCACGTAGAGTGGAAACAGCTCTGTCCTGCTTTTAAAATACTGGCGGTGCTATTTTCGAGTATCGTGTTTCGCGATATCAATTTAGTATCCTTTACTGGGAGTCGATTTCCCTGGGAAATTTAGCGAATGGGTCAAAATGAATTGAAAGTGTTTAATCAAATCCGAATAGTTGGTAAATAAGTATTTCGTTTTGTAAATATTAAACTTTTTACCATTTTGCCATATCGTTTCGCAATGTAGAAGAATTCGCTGAAATTTCTCTTAAAGAAACTTCAGAATTGTTATCACTCACTAAATCATCCCACAATATAAATGAAAGCAAGAATTTTAAAACTTGTCCGACCAAACGCACTGTTACTCCACTTGTTCATCAAAGTCTCCTACCATATCACTTAAATTACCCCACAACCTACCAAAAAATTATTAATTTTAAAACTTGTCTGACCAAACGCACTGTTATTCCACTCCTCCACTAAAGTTCACCAAAAAATGATTAAGCAATCCTTTTAGTTGGGACTGAAATATAGATCGTTGATATATCGACACTGAAAGGGTTCATTTTAACAGTTGTCTGACCAAACACATTGCACCACCACTCGCCAGCCTTATTGCCGCACTCATTGACCGAAGGCGACGTCCATTCAGCCTGTCCTCGTTTCACTTGTCCGAGCAAGGATTGTCCCATTCTACTTGCCTGACCGAAGACTGCCTCGCCTCTCCGGTCAGCGATGCCACCACTCGTCTTGTCTGACCAGAGTGCCTATTCCATTTGATTCAACAGCCGACTATTCACGTTCCATTTGTTCGGCCGCAGACTATGCTCCGGTCCCATTGCCAAGAATCAGCTGCGCTTCACGTACGACCAGACCCAGTCTCTGCGCTACTTGTCTGATTACACACTGCCCTCGTTCCACTTGCTTTTACCTGCCCCGTCTCATTCGAAATCGCCGTTTTACTCAAATGAGAGTTCCCTTTGCGTCTGTCTGACATTTGCCTGCAACATGGTTCACCGATGCGAGCAATTTCTACCCGGGTTCCCCTATTCTCAAGCTCACTTGCCAACACTTTGCCTGACAGGAGTCTCCAACAATTTTTAGAAGATAATTCTTTATTAGAAGTTAGGATTTGTGGGATCTAGAGAGGTCAAAAGTGCGAGTACTAGTTTTCGATTTTTGGTTTCCTTAATTAAATTACTTTGATTTTCTGGGATCCCTTGGAGTGCCAATTGATCGGATGCCATTTGTAACAATTTCTTCGGTTTTTAATAAAGTCAGAGAGGTTCGTTAGAGTATTAGTAGGAGATAAATAGAGGTTCAAGTTAGCAAATAAATTCTGAAAAGTTTCGGTTTCCAGTGTCAAGGATTAAGCTTGGATAGAGGCAATCTATAACACGGTGTTGAGCAGAGGTTTTAAACGAGATCCGTCAGTGAAACGAGGTTCAGGAACCGTGATGTACGACGATTGAAAAGGCACCGACCGGTCCAGAATCAACGGAGACGCCAAAGAGCCACGCGGGTTTCTAATTCGCCGATAAACATCCGCGGCCAAGGAGGTACGATGGAAACGGCAGCCGACAAAGGCGTTTGCCACGGTAAATAGACGGATAGATGGGCAGGGTAGACGCGCGACTGGTGTGGTCGAATGATTAGGTTAGCCGCTTCGGATGTAACTTCGTTAGCCGGCAAATGAACAGACAAAACCGATCCGCCCTTCCTTCGTCTTGCAGCGTCCACACCCCCGCGCCTTTACATATCCGGCGCACGGACAGGCCGGGCTTTATCCCGATCAAAGACGACGCTGCAGGCAGATAGGGCTGCCCCCGTTCAATCAATTTCGCTCGATCGTTCCCGCTGTTTCTCGATCGACGGCGACGGAGCCCCGGCTACGGTGCGAGAACGCTCGATAGTTCCGGCGACGAAATCTCTCCTGGGATCGTGGTTTCATAGCCAGCGGGGAAACGATACGCATGATAAATAGTCCCTCGCCTCGCTTTGCCACGGTCCAACGTTGCCCCGCCTCGATCTGCATCGCTCTGCCTCGCAGGACGCCTGACGAGTGTCAATTCGGATCGCTCGATCGCTCCTCGACGCCCTTCGACGTTAAACACGGGACCGTTTAATCCCCGGGATTCACGGCCATAGAAGTCGACCCACGTGGAAATTGTATCAGGTCCAGCCCAAAGTTCTCCCTACCCTTGCTAGTATAGCATCCGGACGCGATTCACGACTCCTGGCCAAATGTGATTCCAAAGTGTCCGACAGTTTCGACGAAGCCTCTGCCTCTCTCTCTCTCTCTCGTTTTCGAACGTCTTCGTTGACTTTGGAATTTCAGATGCGTCCCCTGTGCTCGACCCCTCGGCTTTGATCTTGCTAAGTCCACGGTGATGCGTTCTTTCTTTGAGCGGACTTCGTTAAAAAATTTGACGACTTAATCGACATCGTTGTGGTAATGTACATTTGTGCTCATTGCACACACATACCCAGTGTCAATTTATAAGCATCGTATAGACAGTATCCACAAACGCAGCGCGCACTCCTACACACAAATACATCAACCAGCATGAATCACGGATAAGTTGCACCTTTAACATCGGACGTCCACTCACAGCACTCAAATCTCCCGCGCGACCGCAGCAAGCGTTTCGCGTGGAATCGAAAACCTTGCGGGTCATCGTCTTCGTGATCGGGTGAGAGTCGGCTGCGGATGCGCGTGTGCCGGAGCGCGGTTAGCCGGCGACTTGGTCGCGTGCATAGCCGGGTTGCATCGGTGATCCAGTTTCAATAATTCACGGGGGGTTGGATCGGTGAATGGTCGCGTCGTGTGCGATGTGTGCCGGCCGGAGTGTGAGGATCTTCTATTCTCTGCGGTGAAAAAGAAGAAAGCTGGCCCGGGTGGTGGAGGGCCGCCACGTGAACTGGCGGAGGTTGGCGAATACGGAAGGAGAGAGCCGGTGGTGGAGCGAACGAGCTAGCTATCTAGCGAGAGAGAGAGAGAGTGAGAGAGAGAGAGAGAGAGAAACTTTTGCGACATCGAGAGGGTGGGCGAAGATGACGATGGGGATGATGGAGGTTGGTAGGTAGGGGGGCCAAACGAGGGAGAGCGGGGTAGATGGAGAGAGATAGAAGGGGGGTGAGAGCGATGGAGAGAGACGGAGAGAGGAAGGAGAACGGTGGAAGACTGTCGTGGCATTGATCGGCCACGCCACGGGATTCCTGGCCCGGCCTCTTCAGCATCCGATAGGTCTTCCCCGAGTTTTGGGAGCTGAATAGGACGACGCTGCCGTAGACGGGAGTCGCAGTCAGGAGCGAAACACCCGCCGCGCCGACGGGATCGTATGAAATCGTATTTGCCGGCCGCTCGATAATGGAAAACGATTCCACGGGACTTGGCCGTCCGGGTCCGAGAGAAAATATCAATGCCAGTCGTCGTCGGCGTTTCTTCAAAGCGGCTCTCGTGTTTTCTCACGATAATCGGATCGTTCTGCTCTCGCTGAAAACGAGGGATGGGGGCGAGGGGTAGCAAGGAAGAACACGCGGAATAGAGGGTACCTCCTAGAGAGGGAGGGAGGGAGGTAGGGTGGCCGATGCGGGGCGCACGTTTCCAGGCCATAGACGATTCCTTGATCCATCACGGCGATCTCCTGTGTCCGATATCGTCGAGCGTATCTCGGGTGGAAGTGACGTCGTTTGCGGCCCTCCTTGAAATTCCGCTTGAACTCGTTGCGACATTCACGGTAACGAGGGAGAGACATCTTCGGGGTATAAAGGGTGAGGGAACGGGGCGCGAACGGGGTGAACGAGGAACAAAAGGGGGTTGAGACAAGGTGGAGGAGGAGGGGGACGACGACAACGACGAAGGAAGCGGAAGAAAAGAGCGTCGGGGATCGTTTCTGGTCGATTTTTCAAGAAGAACCGGAGAAACGTCGGCTCCTCTGTGAGACGTCGTGTAACCGGAAGTGAGAACGTTGCGGTGACTCCGGCGAGCCGAGGAATGCAGCCTCGGAACGCTAGGAGAGACGAGGACGGTCGCAGAGGCGAGAAGAAAGAGTGACGTTCGGGACGGGAAACCGAGTTGCTGCTTCTGTTGCTGCTTCTGCTGCTGCTTCTGCTGCTTTTGCTACTGCTTCTGCTGCATCTGCTGCTGCGGCGGCGGCGGCTGCTACTGCCGCTGATGGCTGTCTGAAAAACGAAGGAGACGAGGGAATTGAAGCGTGCCTCGTGCTCCGCCGCCCGGAAGGGGAACACTTTATAATTGAAAAGCTTCGCTTAAATGGAAACGTTTCTCTCTTTATGCCGCGCGCCGACGCCGAGATGAGCGCGATGCTCGCCCGGAATGGGCCGGATAAACGAATTTGTTAAGAACATGCTGCGACGCGACAACCACCACCTTGTTGCGTTTTTTTTTTGGCGGAGTATTCACCGGCAGAATGATCGGCCTGCGATTCTCTACAAGCGAGGATGCTTGATCTTGAGCTATCTTGAAAGCAATTACTTGAAACCGTGTCGCATTTAACAATCTGACCTCGTGTAATAAATTTTGGAATACTTTTTAAGAGTCACAAATACCTTCACTGAAGGGTTAATCCTCAGGATTGTGTATTAAGTTAACAATTTTTGTCTCTAGCTGCTCGCTTCGGTAATTGAACAGGCAGTATTGAATTAAAATAGACTCGGACATTGTCCTTCCAGTGTCATCTCTGAGAATACAATTTTACTGCAATCAATCTGTCGAGAGAAAGTATAAATTCTTTGCTTAACTTGTTAAAAAGAGGGAGAGAGAGAGAGAGGAGATCAGTAGGAGAGTACCCATCGTTTGTTATCCACGGTTCCTCAGCAAGGGTAGAAATCGTTTTTCCGGGCTTTGAAATCGGCATGTCTTACGAGAACACACCCCCGACAACATTCCACGAAGACTCAATCAACTCAGTCACCTTGTTTTTCTTGTCTCCCCCAATCCCAGTCGATGGATTCTTTCATCGATGCCGTATCACCGACTTCCTATCAAAGACCCCCGGCTTTTATCTGGATTTCTTATCGTCATCAAGCCGCGATTCATCATCGTTCTTTGTATGGGGTGACTCCGGTCCGAGTCAACTACCCCCTGTCACTCCCCCCCCCAACCTCACCCACACCCTGCCCCTGTCCATCCATCCATCCCGAGTTTCTTGTTCTGCCATTCTGCTCGTATTACCGGTCGATTCTCGGCGATTTCTCCTGATCGGGTACAAACGATCCGTTCAGTGGAAAACGAGGAACGAAAACTGTAACGTTTCCCTCTTTACGACGTCTCTTATCGGCTATTGGTGTCTCTGATTGGTTTACGATGGGACTGGACGGATCCGTTATATTTATCCTTTGATTTTTACTGAAATTCCCGATTTTCCCGATGCTCGGGTTTTACCGATTTCTCGATGTGATTGGGCGATTCTTCTGTAACCTAACGGCTTCTCTCGTAAAGTGCGAATCTTTCTGCTCTAATTTCACCCATCGGAAGCTCAACAATTCCTGCGGGGGTATACTAAAAATTGACTCGACGTAACCTTATTTTCCTTCGGACTATCGATCATAGTTTACATGTATTTATTATTTTCGTGAAGCTTTCGAATTTTCTACCGAAACTAAACAGACGTATCATGAAGTGCAAGCGTCCAGCTTTAATTACAGGCCTCGAAAGTTGAAAAATTCTGACTGCCCCTTTAACGATTGGCCGCGTTAACGATGGTTAAATTCTTGATATGCGTTAAACCAAAACAGGCAAAAAATTGCTCGTATAATCCGCAGTCTAGTTATGATTGTTTCTCGCCGGTGCCGGGCCGATAGCGTTCGCGAGGGAAAGGGAAAAAATCGCTGGGGGGTTGGGAACGCGCGTGGAAACGAAGGAGAGACGGACTTTTACGAGAGAGAGTTTCAATAGGTCGTTCGGCAGACGGTGTTTTCGACTGTTGAAATTGAAAAACGTAGGCGTGCACGGCTCGTGCCAGCTTGGCTCCGGTTCACCTTATGCGCGGCCAAACTGTTGACCCCGTAAATTGCGAGTTATTGCTTTTATGAGTCTGGAGGATCGAACGCGACTGAGAACGCTGGAGGACAAAGGGGGGTGGGGGTGGGGGGGGGGTATAGGCTCCTAATACGGCCCCGGCGATAAAAATCGCGCAGCATTCTCTACGTGGAGCACACATATTCGAGAGCCTGCCTACGGAAGTGGCCATCAATTTGTTTCGTATTACAAACCGCTCAAGAATATCGTCCTCCTCTACGATAGCGTCGCTCGGGGTCGATGAAATTGGAAACTGTATCAAGCTTCGACGCTGCCAGGACGATCCGCACCCCCCACCACGCGAACGTCGCACACTGCGATACCACCTGACATTATACCGCGAATTTACATCGGAATATCCTGTGAGCGAGGCGGCTTTTGATAAAGACTTTTTTATCGACCCCGATAATACGCGATTAATGCGCTTCACCGGTGCCGGTCTATTTCAAAAGGAAATAGAATTTTATTTACCTGCAACTTCTTCGCATTTGCTTGCTTAACGAGCACGTTGTAGCACGTGATGACGTTTCGCATTGAAATGCGACCAAAGTTTGCCTCCCGTAATTTTGATAAAGCCTGCCGAATAATTTCGAACTTTTTGATGCGTGTGTTAATATAATTAACAACGAATGTGTCGGCTTAACGAAAGTTTAATAAACGCTTCGACAAACCGAATAAAGTATAATTTATTCGGGCAGAGAGTTATGTCGTGCTGCAGTTGAAGAATCGCTGCTGCGAATAAATAAGAGCAAATGTGTATGAAATATAGATAATTCGTCAAGCTTGATTGTCGCTCGTCGAAGTCTAGATTGCAGTTCGTCAAGCTTGATTATCGAACTAATAAAATCTCCCCGTTAAATCGAGGTGACAGTTCGTCAAGCTTGATCACCGAATTGAAAGCTGTCGAAAGGATCGGCGCAACTCGCGAGAAAGCGGAATATTATCGGGACGGGAGATAAATGGACGATCGTGAAAATAATTACGGAAATCAGCTATTTCCATGCAGGATCGTTACAGGCCGGCGCGGATTATTATTGTAATCCGCGAGCGGAGAGTTAGTGCTCGGCGACATTACCGGACGAAACGGGAAAATTACAGAGGTGTACAAGCGCTTAATAAAATCAAGCGTTTAGTTATTGCGCGTAGCCCCGGTCGCGGCTCGCCGTTAATTTCATGCATAAATATTGCCAAGACTTTATTACCGGCCGATTTTGATACCAACAACGAGCGAGTTAACGTCATTAAATCGTTGACGTCTCGTGCTTCGCGGCTGCGACGCGTGTCGTTATTGCGGGCTCGCGTTTGTGTGCGAAACGGTGATTTGCGATCGGCGAATTATGCTCGGCTAATTCCGAAATCCCGATTTGGTAACCAGTCGCATTACACGTTACACGCATTACACGCTCCTGTAAATTTATGTGTTGTAACATGTTATCGGAAAATTTCGATAAAATAGAATTTTGATCTGTCAACGTTCTTGGGACATAAATCTTCGAAATAAGATTATTATTCTATTTTTGCGTGTCATGCTAATCTTCTCTGTATCTTTCCAATTTTAGTATATGCACTGCCGAAGATTATTATTCTATTTATTTTTCTTGGCGAGGAATCGCATGGTGATAGTTGCAAAGGTGGGAGGCTTGGGGCAAACGAGAATACAAATGTTGTTGGAGCACGCTGATATTGCAGGATCGAGCAGGGTTCCGAATAATTTTCATAGCACATTGCCGGTGACGTTCGGGCCAAACAGGATCGCCGGTGGCCGGTCAACAAAGATCGTTTGACGTGCCCGTTTGTTAGTAAATATCGGCGGGAAACGGATATTTACAAGGGGCAAAGGTCGAGATTACACGGCGCGTCTAAAGTGGGTGGTGTGAACGGTGGTCGTGGAGGGTGAAAGAGGAAGGAAGGGGTGATTTGTGTGACAGATCGGGGCCAGCGAGATCGCGTCGATGTATTTCGTTTCCTACTCTATCGGTTGTACCAACTGTTTTCCAATAACGGCCAGTCAGCCGTGTATCCGTGTACGGCCGCCTGTACGCGCATATTCATGCGCTTTTCCATACACATGATGAGTAGACGCGGCCATAACCCAAGGCAGTTGTAACGGTTTATCGTCGGGCCGGGTTGGACAAAAGCTTCGGAACTTTGGAATTCAAGTCCCATCTCTCTTTTCCTTTCTCTCTCTCTCACTCCCTCTCTCTCTCCCCTCACGCCCCCTCGGGAGACACCGGTTACGTTTCGATCAAATTTTCAACCGACCCGACGCCATCCTGAGCTCGCAACAGGTTGAAACAGTTGCAAATGCGATAAGAATCCGGTTGACGGTCGACCACCCGGCAGAATCGAGTCTTCGATGGATTCCGACGGGTCTCGATGGAATGCTTCGGTAATACTTGGTTCGATGTTCCTGAAAATTCCCGTTTCCACACGAGGTTCCACGAAATTTTTCCTCTCTTCACCACCGCCATTTGTTTCACCGCTACTTACTCATTTATTTATTCCACGGTTACGAAACCTTCGCAGTTCATAATTTCTTAGAATAAGAAAACTTGTGTTTCTCGTGTGCCTATATTCTCCAAAGGCTGACAACACTGAAGCCATGATTTCTCTACATATTTGGCCAAGATGATAAACGTTGCGGAATTATCCCCACTATACTCGAGAGACCTCGGACGCCGAGGAGTGTAAACATAACACGGGTATGTCTCCTGCACGATACACGACGCTGGAATGACCCGTGTTGTTGACATGTATCGAGAATTCACTAGGGAGATGCTTTCGACGATGGGAACCATGGTTAGTTCCGTTCAAATTCTAACGCATTTGTTTTTCTCACACATTTTTCGACCGCCTACATTAACACAAAAATAAAAATACTGACAAACCACTTGGCAGAAATTCTTCGCGGTCCGCGCGAATTTCGAACAATCGAAAGAACCGCCGATAAAAATGTTGCGCCAGGGTTCCGAGGCATTCTGTTCCGGGGGAGGATAAGTAAGAGCGTGACTCCCCGAGCGTCGACCGGTAAATCTAATTTAAATTTTTCCTTTCTCCGCGTGAAAAAGAGAAAGAGAGAGGGATAGAGAGATAGAAAAAGAGGTGTACTTCGGAATACTTGTCGCCATAAATTACGGGGAACGAAGAGCGAGGAATTCGAGAGCTCGGAGGGAATGAATAATGCTCCGTCGACGGGCGTTACGTAATTGCTTATTGTCGGCCGGCGTGCTACAGTAACAAGAACGTTTCCCTGCAGGCTTGTAAGATTTCTGGCGAAAATACGGAAGTCCGTCGTCTCGGACCCCTCGCTTCGGTGTCAAGGCTGTCGGTGTCGTCGAGGGTCTACGGCGAGGGCTCGTTCCCTTGATTTCCTCGCTCGTCCTCCCGGCCGCCGATCGTGCTTCAACACACTTTGCAAATTGCCTCGTTCCTGCCGAACAAATCCCGCCCCTAATTGATACCCGGCCGCTTTTCGCGAATCGCGCGAACCAATCCACTTCCGCCGGTGATTATCAAACCGATGCAAGCCAAAATCCCCGCCAATACTAGGCCCTTCTGCTTATATCCGTAAAAAATATATAGCAAAGCGAAAAATTATATATTTAAAATTATACATTGCCGTGGAAAATTTGTTTAATCAATTAAAGTCTAGAGAGAAACGAATTTAAAAATTCTAGAAAATTATTTGTCGTTTCGTAGGACTGTGGAAGGGGGTTGAATTCGTTGTCAGCGCACACGTGGGAATTTTCTCAGCTTTTCGAAACCGAAGACTGCCGGTGGAAAAATCGATGCAACTAATTCGGCGTCCCCAGATTCCGCCAACGATCGCAGAGAGATGCGAGGCTTTTAAAACGGAAACGAAGAAAAGTTTTTCGGGCCGCCGGCGGATCGAGCATTACGAATGCAACGTCTCTGCCCGCTTCATCCGCCCTCGGCCTGCGATAGGCCGTACCGATTTTTCGCTCGGACAACGAGCAGCGTTATTGAGGGTAGGAATGCAATCACCTGTAATTTCTCACAACGCTCTCTGCTCTCTGGGGGGAAATTCGATCGATAGGGGCAATGTGTTTACGCCACCATGCCGCGTCTGATGCACCCGATGCGATTCTCGTTAAACCCGCGTGTCCCTACCGGCAGCCCCGGTCGAGTTCTGCATGCGAACCTGCCGGAATCAGGCACGGCGCAGCTATGTTTCATGCTCGTAATGCCACAAATTCACATTAGCGCATGCGACACTGGCATTCTGAACCGGCTAATTTATTTTCGTCGCCCGGCAATAAAGCCGCCGCCGACGATGCTTCCCCGAATATTTTTGTTTTTTCCCACGGCGAAATATCGCTGACCTGATGTTTGCCGGATCATGCTAACCGATCCTATCTATTGCTCCATCAGTTGTTCGACCGGTGGAGAAATAATTGCGGTTATCAGCAGGTTTGTGAACCGCAGCGATTTTTCCGAAGCGGAGTTTTTATCTCCGGGCTGGACCGCGCGGAGCTTTGTGCAAAATATTTCGTCGAAATAACAGTATTTTTGAAATGAGGTTGTATTATTTTAAAGCTTTCTTTTTACTAAAATTGTGTGTTCTATAAAAATGAGAACACGGATAACCAATGCAAAAATATTTTCGAATTCAGTATTGGAAGAATTGAATGTTTTTAGAGAAAAAGCTGCTCCTTTGAAGACGAAAGCGTTGTTGTTCGAAGAATCACAGAAACTAACAGAACATTAACGGTTCTACGGTTCTGCCTGTTACCGGTAATTCTCTTTCTACCGTTGACTTCAAATCTCATTATTGCTGAAAGTATCAGGGGAGAAAAAAGGAGGAATCGTTTAGATTAAGGACGTTGTCGTTTTAAGTTGCAGAATTTTCCCGTGGGAATAATTTCCCCGGTGAATCAGACAATCGGTCGAGTCCTAGTTTTAATGACATCGTTATCGACCAATCGAGAATCGACCACATCTCGTTTTACCTCCACCGGTTTTTCTCCCTTTTTTCCGTGGAAAATCAATTGTGCCAGGCACTCGGTGTTCTACAGAGATGGAAAATGGAGAAAGGCTATGGTAAACGAATAGGGAGGGAAAACCGGAGCATTTGTGTGTGTGTGTGTGTGTGTGTGTGTGCGCGAGAGTATTTCACACTGTTAGTTGGAGTATTACGGGGCGGTGTAGACTCACGAGGAAGCCATATTCATAGGTGTTCAATATTGGCGAAGTTTTCGGTACGTTTTCGTGTCGTTTCCAGAGAAAGACGAAAGTTTTGAAAAGAAGCTGTTCTTTTTCGATTTCATTCCGTATATTGTTCGATTCTTTATCCGAATTCTTCACAAAGGGGAAATGCTGGCCTTTGGGATCGCATCAGCTAGACTCAGGCTTTGTGTTGTTGTGCAAATCTTAATTGAAATATCCACTTGCGTATCGTAAGGTATTCTGGATATTCTGAAGTGCTCGTTTCAATTGTATTTGTATTTCAAAGTATTCGATTTGGTTCCATTGAGATTTGTACTCTAAAATATTTATTTTAATTCCATTTAATATTTTCAGTCTAAATTACTAATTTTAATTATATTTATGTTTTTGTTCTAAAATTGATATTTCTTATGAACTATAAAACATAAAACTTTTGAAATCTGTTGATGTTCTAAACTTATCAAATTCTTCAACGTGATTTATTTCTTCTTCAAATGTAACTAATTTCAAATGCCAGAAAACAAGATTCGGAGCAAATTGGAGTAATGTTAACGAACGTTCTACATTTTAATGATTTTCACAGGCATTCAACGTATACACAGTGGCGATTTAAAATGGAATTTTGAGGGAAACTAGGTACAATCTGGCTCACAGAAGCGTTTAAATAAACACGGTGCTTTCAAGTTCCTCAGGGCATAAAGGGTTAAATTAACGAGGCTGTTAAAACACGCCGAATCTCGTCCATTCACCCTGTCGTTATACTAATTATTCCACGATAAAGTCTGCAAGCTGTACCTTTTATTTTCCAATTTTACATATTCCCTACTATAGTGCGATCAATGAGAACGATATTTATTAAAGTTTTCACGAGTAGTCTCTTAGATGGATAAATACACTTGTTAGTCGAATGTGCAAACATTTGCGTCGCCGCGTCGTGTTTCTCTGCGCGTGTGATAAATGAGTGAGAAATCACAGTAGTAGTCCACGCCCATAATTCTTGCGGCACGTTCGCGCTGTCGTTGTTCTCGCTCTGCCGCGCGATAATTTCGAAACATAAATACTGCTCCTTATATTTTCCCTGTTACAGATTCGATTTAATTTAGATTTAATTCAAACTTTTACGGCAGAATTTAGAACGACGATTTATGCCACGTACCGACGCGAGTACCAGCGAAAGGCGAAACGTTCATGGCCGCATTAAACGTTATTTAACCGTGCCGATATTTCGCGAACGAACGAATGGAACTCGCACGGCCGCAATTCGCGCAGCCCCTAGCTCCAACTGGCTCGTATAATCGACTGTTTCGAAGTTATCGTGCCTCACGCGAGGCATGCTGGTGCGCTCGTGCCTCGTGACCGCCGGTCAAGCATCGTTACGACTGTTTAGCCGCTTATTGAGCGAGCGAAGCGTTTAGGGGCTCGACGTTTAAGGCCGCGGCGAGGCTCGTTGCGGCAGACATCGAATCCCGTTGCTTTGTCCACTGTCAGAAACTGATACCGAAGTCGGCGGGGAAGTTGGCCGGGTTCGACGTGCCGTAGTCTGCAAGCCGTTTCACGGAATCGAATGCAGAACCGAGACTCCGCCGGGAGAACTCGAACGAACATCGCCACTGGCTGACACCGAATTCATCGGCGAATCCGGTGACCTATATTCCGAGCACGCACGTCGCCGAATTTAATAAAGACCCACTCCCCACCCCCTGGTTTCTCCGCGGGTCCACGGCAATCGAGCGTTATCTTCGAATTTTTTGGCGGACTACACAGCGGGCCGTTCGTAAAGATTTTGCGCCCCAAAATTAACCGATGCGCAGAAGTTCGCTTCTTCATTGAATTCGTTTTCTTAATTCTCTACGGGCCTGTGTAACTTTCAGGTCACATGCTGATATATCGACATTTTTCCTATGAGATAACCAACAACCATAAACCTGAAATATCAAGGTATATGCCTTGCGAGTTGTCTGCAAATAGAAACCAACGGAACAAAATGCGGCCCACAGAGGGTTGAGATAACGAAACGAATGATAAAGTTATTCTCTCGGAATTATTGTCCCGTAATTCGAACGAATTTTACCCACTTTGTTGTTTAACAGACGCATAGCTGCATAAAATCCGCAGACTATTGATCACGGTTGTGGTTCGGCCCGTCTGGTATTTCGAACGGCAACGAAACTGGAGGAAGCCGGGCAGCCCGAGTGAAGTGATTTATTATAAGCAACGAGAGACAGTATCTTTATTGGACAAGTCATCAGGTGCCCCATTTGTAGCTGTGCTAACATTCCGTCCGCCACCGCCGCGCCGTCTCTAGATTTCAATCTACAAAGACTGTGACAGTTGCTCGTCACGATGCATAATTAATCCTCGCCCGTGATTGTTATTTCCCTAAACCCCGCGCGTCTAATTCCAATCCTCGTGATTAGCCCCGGTTCCACGGAATCGGGACGCGAAATGAATCCCCGGGGATGAATCACCTCTTGCAGCACCGGGATCGGAGAATGTTCCAACAGCAGCCAGTAGCAGCAGCGGCAGCTAGGCGAACGGGTTGCATCCTGCGGGGGTGGTTTGGGGGCGAACGGTGGTTGGGACACGGGGGCGAATTAGTTCTCCGATTCGCACTCAGCCCGTGTCAGAATGCGGGAAGCTCTTTAAAAATTGCAACGGCAGTTGGATGAGGGCGGGGGTAGGGGTGTTGGATAGCACACCGGGCACGAAAAAAAAAAAAAAAAATAGCTGAGGCGACACCGCGCCGATAAATTAAGCACGCCCCGGGCTTCTCTCCTGCTTCGAATATGCATGCCCCGGTGCACCGGAGCCACCTAAGCCTCGTGTCACGTGCATCGTGTGCAGCCGCACATAGGCCGCGCCGGGGATGCACATGCACCGCCTTTATCTAACCGTCTAGCCACCCTCTGCTACCCTTCGCGCATACTGGGTGTTGTCCAAGACGCAACATCGAGATGTGATAAAAAAGGAACTGGATTCTGGCAGTATCGGACTCACCTATTTGCATCATTAGCGTATATATATATACACTACCGGCCATAAGTGTTTACCCACCCACATATTTTTTAACATTGTAGTCCACGGTTCTACGGTTCAGCTTCAATAACTTTGCTATTTCTCTGTTACTTTTTCCGACGCTATGATGGGACACTATTAGAGCGCGCGTTTCATTCGATAATTCTTTTCTCCCTGACATTATTTGAAATTTTCCCAAAATTCTTTAGGCACGTGAAAATCAACTGTTTACTGTATGAAAGCTTAATGCAGTATGAAATTTGAGAAGACTAAGATACCTGTATTACCTGTGTTCATATTCCCTACTGACCGTTATAAAAATTTCAGAAAAATGGGTTTCTTTACCTGAACTCCAAAATTGTCGTTTTTCATAAAACGCTGTAAACTCATTTACAGTACCTGATTGTGTATGTACAGAATATTTTGGATGTTTTTTATTAACCTTATAATTAGGATTTAATGCTAAGGACATTTTCATAACAATAAAATACCTATTATTTGAATAGTAACGAAATTTGAAGGTGGGTAAACACTTATGGCCGGTAGTGTATATATACGCTCAATTTTCCTGGTCACTATCATTATTCGTTAGCTAAAAAATAGAATTGGAGGGTGTTGTTGGAATAATTTGGTACGATAAAAATGAACTAAATGAACGTTCCGTTAATCAGCCAATTTTCACTTCCGGTTAGTATATACTAGCTGCCTTCTGCGTGAATTTTTCTGCGAAGGAGGGAGAGCTTTAGGTCTCGGCAGGGACACCCAGTATATGATAGCGTACCCTCGTCTCTTCTCCGGTATCTCGACGACTCTTTCGCGTCGCTGATGGATACGGGGACCTAAGGAATGAAGCTACTGGCGCGGGGTGAAGCCGCCGAGCGAATTTCTGCGAGACAAGCGGAACTGCCATTAGAGGGAAACGAACCGAAAAATGTCTGCCTAATAAGACCAACTATTTCGATAGTCGTTCGTCGTGTATTACCGGGGATTTCGGCTCGAACGAGCGAGCCGCGGGTTTCGCATTTTTGCCGGATTCTTCGGCCCGATTGGAAATTGGGCCGAAGATTGCCTGCTCGAAACCGATTTACTCTTGCGATGGGGTAGATAAACTCGAAAGGTGGATCGCTTAATTCTAACGTATCGAGCCATTGCAGAAGTCGAAAATTTGCTCTTGGCTCCAAAAAAAAAAAAAAAAAAAAATTTACAATTAATAGACTAAGTCGTTGCCATCCTTCCCTAGGGCTCTTTGTCAAAACACGTAGTACGTTCTGTAAGCGGTAGCGCCGCCATTTTGGATCGGAAAAATACGAAAATTTTTTTTCAAGTAGCTCAAGATACGTTGTAAACAGTGCCTCAAATCGATTTTATATTAAATTATTTTTTCATACTGGAAAAAATTGAGTAACTAGTGTTACACTTTTTACCGTAGCCATACGGCTTAAATTTCCTTCGCATTAGAACTATTTTTACAATAATTAATAAGCACAGCTACTTAACAAAATCGACCGGGGGACCACGTGCAGCCCCACAACGGATCCTGTCGGCCGCTCGATCGCGCAATTACACCGGCGATTAGACGTTCGCTTAAAATACTCGTCAAGTTAAGCAAAACTGCCGTTGAAGTTCCAAAGGGGCTCGAGGGATAAAATTTTCGGGGGTGGATCGTCGACACGCGGATGCGTAACTCGACCAATCGATAAGCCGTTCCCGTGACTCATTGCCGCGGCAGGTTATACTCGCGTCCAATTTTCCGGGTTAAATTTAATCCACCGGCGTTTTTAATGATTTATTCACCGAGAAATTGAAGCGGCTGTCCGCGTGTCCGCGTGTAATGGGCGAAAAATTCGCGCGAGCGTCGCCGGCCCGATCAACGGATATTAAAAGCCCCGGCGCGGCGTCTCTCGTTTGGCCCGGCAGCGACGAATAGAAAGACGGATAGTTAGCCGGTCCCGGAAAAATACGGTCAGATGAAATACCCCGTTCAAAAGTGACGGCTGTGCGGGCCTGGCTTTAATATTCATCGCGGCCGAGCTCGGAAATAGAGATCGCCGCGAGACAGCCACGGAATATTTCTAGTTCGAACGACATTATCGGCCCGGGATCGAGCGTACTCGGCCAAACAGCGGCTCCGGCGCCAATAAAAAAATCACGCTCGTAAAGGACAGCTTCCTGTTTCAACTTTTACGAGCCCGTTGCAAAGGGGAGATCCCAATCTTCCAGTTCACGGTAATTTGGATCACGAACCGTATTTTTGGACCGTTCCACGCGGCCCCTGGAACTGCCGCTGTCCAGAGATGACGGTTCCTCGAGCAACCGAGTTATTTGTTTATAGTCTCGACAACTACGCGAGTCCATGTAAACGAATGGAGATTTCTGCAAATATTAAACCTCCGTGGGAAACCTGAGTTGCTTATGCAAATTTTTTCTTTCCAATATTTATTTTTTCCTATTAATATGGTTTGAATGTTCCAACAACGATTATCAAGTAAAGTGGGGATTTCAATAGGTATTTATTCAGAAATTTTTTAGTATTCTTGAGAATCCTATGACATCCGAATAGATTCAATCCTGTTATTATTATTATAACGGAATACAGAGGCTGTTCGACAGTAAAAAATGTTTTAAGCGATATCGATTTCCGGCGACTAGTTTGGCCCGCTGAGACCCGTAAATTCGTTGGAATGACCAACCGTTTTGGCGCGATTATTTACACACGTTTGCTCGATTGGCCAAGTCCACACGCATACTTATGACGGCGATTTGTCCAAGACATGTCCGCGCCGAAATCCTGATTGGACAAATCGAACGTCCGACGGGGCCGGGCTGGAAAAATCGAGCTCCCCCCGTCGGCGAGCAGCGTGTTCGATGAACAAAAAAAAAAAAAGAAAAAAAAATCGCCGGGGCTTGCATATGCAACGAGAGCCTCCGTAAACATCGAGCCCCGCTTCCGATACCTGTTTGCTTTCAATCTGCGGCTATTGCCGGGGCTCCTCTGCGAGAGGCCCTCCCACGCGTAACTCGATTCATCGCGATGCTGGTGTACCAGACCGCATCGCCGGGCCAACTGTTCGCGTTTTGTCGTCGGTACGTTCGTCCTGATCCCACCGACACGTCGATAACACTGCCGTTCGACAGCGTGCCCTGTCCCTCGCATAGTTTTCACCTTGCGATCGCCTTTGATAAATGCCGGCCATGCTAAATTGATCGCTCGCAATCCCCGACGCCGCTGAAACACGTGCTCGCGAAGGATCAACTGCGACCGCCTGTCCAAAATTACCGGAAATTGTTTACAAAATTACCGGAGATTATTATCCTTGAAATTGTTCACTGGTTGCTACGTATTCTCTTCGGTGATTCTCAGTCTTGGTATTCTGTAACTCTTGCGAGCACTCCCGGTGAAGCCCCAATTCTATTTCTCTTCACAAGAATTTTTTCCATCTTGAAATTCTCGATTTTACTCCTCATTTTTCTGTTTTCTACGATCTTGCTTGAAATTTTATTTTATTAGTATTCTCATATCACTTCTGCTTCTCGTGTCTGCAATTTATAAATATTCATTCTTTCCCAATAAACGATACCTGTATCACCCTAGAGTAGCATCAGGCTCGGTACAACAACGCAATGTACTCGTAAAAGAAAATAAATTCTGAAATATGTCAGTGTCCAGCAAATCCAGGTCTACAGACAAAATGAGCCAACCCTCTAACCTATGGAAGAAGCTAAAAGACCGAGAGATCTTCACGCGTGATCTTCGCATAAGTGTCCGTACTTAAGAACAAGGGCGCGCAGATAAAATCATTCCGCAGATTAACGAGTCTAAACCGCTGTCCAACAAATCAGATTTTCGCGACAATGCAGTTTGTCCAGCCCCAATAGCAGTCTTCGACCCCTTTTCTTCCGGGAGGCTACGGTCGAGAGCTCTATGCAGTTCTGAACGGGAGTAGACCGGCTTTGTCTGTGACCCAGAAAAACTTCTCGGGAAGACGACGCGTCAGGCATTCAGACGGGCCCTTGGATCGGGACGACGGGACCGTTGATCTATGAACGGCGATATAGCCGGTGGTCGTCTGTGTCGCAGGTGAAATCGGTTTGCAAATAAGACGGGCGAGAAAGGCGGGCCGAAGCGGGCTCGTGTGTGGCGTGCAGAAGCCTGTTTCTACTGCCATTCGTCTTGGCGTTAAGCGGCCGGGGTACTTCTCGTACAGTGACAAGCTTTGGGACTACGGGGGTTGTAGGCGTAGGGAGGGGTGGAGTAGAGGGAGGGGGCAACCGGCTGGAAAGGTACCCCTCGTCTCTTCGCCAGCCATTGTCTCCACGAGTTCCGTTGTTTCGCCTAAATCACCACTGCCGGCACCGAGAGCTCCTCTTCTTCCACGAATCCGACCCTCTTCCATCGGCCGGCTACACCTAGCTACCCCTTTGTCCTTGCCCTCGCCCCCTACCCCTTTACCTTTCCCTGCCACCCGCGTACTCTATCGAGCCTATCTCTCCTTCTCTCTCTCTTTCGACTTCATTTACGCCGGCAAAGGGACCGTCGTCCTAGCATTTAAATACCAAAGTATCCGTGCAGGGCTCGTGGAACTCCCTTTAATGCCGTTCCCGAGGTGTCTTGCCGGAGTTATACCCACCCTCTCTACTCCCTCTGCTCATTCTCGCTCGCTCGCTCTCCATTTCTCGACACTACCACCCCCGCAGGACTCCGGGATTTATGCACCGGCGTTGCACGTCGTCCCGACGCCGTTGTGCTGCCGTCCCGCCGCCACTCGCCACCATATTTCTACCCCCATGGCCGCGAGACCCATATTTCGTCCCTTAGCCCCTTCCTTCGGACGCCAGATAACTCGACCCGAGCGTCACGCTACCCAGACTACTATGGCCTTCGGTCATTTTTCTTCGCTGGCGTGACACTTCTCTACTTGATTATGGCTTTCTGACGCTGCGACGCCGCGGAACAGCCGTTTTACGGGGTCAAAGGCAGATAAACAAAACGATGTTTTCCTCGATACATCGTATTCTCGGACAGTTACGCCTTAGACTTGGACTGTATCGAATTTTGACAGTCTTCGTTTTGCATTTTTCGGGTTACGTTGGTTTTTAGGCACGTTGCGTATTCGTTCATTCTCAAAATCAGTTTTAATAGTCTTTCCTTGGTAGTCTGCAGACATTTATTCAAATTCTCACTCCCGCAGACGAATCGCGATGCGAAAGTGCTAAGAGGAATTCCATTTCCTGCATTCGAAATTTCGATAGACAGGAAACGGTCGAAAGTTGCATTCAATCTTACTACGCCGTAAATGAATAATAACGTTATTCATGAAATACGCTTTACTGCATAATAAATCGAACCGTGGAGGAATGCGAGCGTCTCTTTAAGCTGCATAAAAAGGGAATTATGGCGATCACCGTTCTTCTTTTTTTCTTCGAGGAACGCAACAAGCAAGCGCGATCCGAGAGAGTGCCGTTTTATCGTTGAAAACGCGGCGGCTTCGTAAACGCGTTAATTCGTAGGTGAGCAAGGCCTGTCCTCTTCTGCTAATAGCAATAACCCGTCGTCGCTAATATATCATACGGCGACGTTGATTAAATTCTCGCGGACTTCGGGTTTATGTTTCGGCTTTATGCCTCGTCAAAAGTTACGAGCGCCGCTACGCGATCTCGATACGCTCTAAATTTGTATCCGCGTAAAAAAAAAACGACCGTGCCGCATATATTATCCTTAGAATCCAGTCCCGGAGTCTCGTTGAACCAGAAATTCAACAGCCGAACAAATTATACACGATGCTTCGCGGTCGCGTTTTGCTCCAAAATTAAAAGGAGGTTAATCCTTGAAAAAAGAAAAGGTGAAAGAAATGATTCTTTCCGGGAAGAAGTTTATTAAAAAGCTTGCTACTGCTTTTTTATGAAAGAAGCGCGTACTAGTAACAAGGTTTAGCAAAGATGGAAAATTATGCACCAGAAAAATTGAACAGAAGAAAAATACAGAGCCAGAGGATGATTCTACGTGTGAAAACGAGTCGAGAAAAAGGTATAAAAATTCTGCCTCTGACGCCTTGTTCCCGGGAAAATGAAGAATACGCGTCTGACCGTAACCAACCGATTCTACTTCGTATAATCTAAAAATCAAAAAGATATTAATCCTTTAACAGAAAGCGATAAAAGAAACGGTGGTTTCCGGGAAGAAGTTAATTAAAAAGCTTGTTACCGCTTTATGGAAACACGAGCCAACAAAAAGTTCCAGCAGAGATAAAAAATGACAGTTTTTCGTTCGTTAGGAAGTTGGTACGGGTTAGCGATAATTATCGAATATGCTCGCGCGAGCAGTATTTACTAATCGTGGTCGCTCGCGGTCGTGTTTACAAACTTCGTCCATTACCGAGCTTAAAGAAGAAGTTTCCCATCAAGAATTAATATAAAGACCTCGTAATCCGATCGTTGCAACCAAATAAAATGAAGAAGCAGCTTGCCATGTAATCGACTAACTTTTTCACAGATACAAAATTCTGTATCCATCAACGCTGCGGTGAAATATCATCGTGGGTCAGAAATGACTCCGGCATAGTTAATAATTCTTCTTATTTCCCTTCATGGAACAACATCGGTACAGTTTTATAGCGAGTTCGGGACGTTGCAAGCGAGGATCGTTATTTGCACAGTTCCGGGGAAGAAAAAAGGGTATTATATGTTCGCGTAGTGGCACGGTAATCCGAGTTTTGTCCGCGATTATTACGAGTCGACCGTGGGGGCGCTATAATGTGCGGCTCGCCGGCACAGTAGCATACGCGAACGGCGAACAAAAGGCTTCCACTAGAAATAGCTCGGACCATAGTCACATTAGACACATTATGAGCAGGAACGGACGACTGCGAGACGGTGCACTTTGTTGCGCGGCGCCTCGTAATAAAGTCACACGGCACCGGCATGCACCGGGGCTGTGGAAACTATTACTTCGTTGCTCGCCGCGGTTTCTTCTCACCGGTCTTGATACAGTGAACTTTTAACGGCTTCGAATAATGCCGTCCCGATTAAGCAAACATTCTTTCCAATTAGTGCACCGCAGCGTTTCCTAACGACGAGTCTCTCAGACGGTATTTAAAAGTAGGAGCAGACATAGTTAATTCTGTGCTGTATATTTTCTGTCATAAATCTGTGGTTTTAGTTTATTTTATTAGGAAATAATCGCCCTCATTGTGCATTTTCTCCGTTTCACAAGTAGTTAAGACATTTCCAATGTGGGGAGTAACAGATTGGGATTTATAATGATTGCAGGGGTCCCGGGTTAATTTGTGCAGCTAATAATATCATTTAGATTTATTTTACACGTAATTTGAGCAGAATGAAGTTGGGTATTCCCGGGAATGGGGTTTTGGAAAACGTTTGTAGAACGCGTTTCGCACACCTTTCGGTTTATTTCGCGGATCCCGATAAGAACGGACCCAGGAACGTCCATATTTAGAGGTACGTGCAGCGTATCAGAATCAGCGTGCCGCCACTTATTTCGTCTCGTTGTTACGGTCGGGACGGAGCTTTACTCTCTGTCTACGTGCACGGGGTCGAACCACGGTATTTCACTATCTTCTCCGTCGACCTTCCGAACCGTCCGACCACCCACTTTCTGGTTTTAATCCCATAAAATTTCATTCCTAAGGAAACTTGATATTTCCAATTATCAAGAGACGATTCTCAATTATACCAATATCTACGGAAATTGTGTCCGGGATCATGAAATCTTTTCACGAGAAATTGTAACGGAGTGCCGATACTCTTTTCTGGGGGCACTGTACGTTTCTCGGAGTAGCTAGACACCGCGTCTGAGGTGACTATTAGATAAGACGGTCTCGCAACGGCGTCGTTTCGCGCAACAGCGCGGGAACACACGGTTATACGTTCCTCGGGATAGGTTGTAGAGGGAGCGGCAAAGCAGCGCAGGGGTTTGTTTTATGACTGAGATGAGTCTACGTGATCGGACTCGGTTGAACCGCCCGGCCCGTGTGGCCCGGTTTACTCCTAAAACTTTTTTAGGGGCCATTCCGTCTCGACACCCGTCGCCGTCCCACGGATTTGATTTCAGCCGGATTTACGAGCTCCTCGGACCCGCTGCGGTCCTCAAGACGCGGAATCTGCTTCCGTCTTTATAGAGCATCGTTCCCGAGACGCTAACGGAAACTTTTGGCTCGCTGAACACAGTGGCTCCTTGGGAGCCGACAAGGGCTGATCGATTACTTTGCACCCCCTGTACGATCTCTTCCACGGATAATTAGATAATTCTGATAGATAAAAATTGAATTTCTGTTAAAATAAATGAAGCAGCGACGTTAGCATCGGTCGAACAGCGTTTCCTGTCAACGATTGGGAGCCCCATTGTCGGAGCCCATTACCGAAAAGTCCGCCATCGATGTCAGCCTCCTGAATTTCAATTATCCGGAGGTCTGGCTTCGAAATAGGCCCGTTCGTCGACTCTGCGAATTCGATTCGGGCGCGGCCCCATCCCGGTGCCCTTATTTTCCCTCGCAGAAAAGAAGTCCGAAGCTCGGCGAGAGAACAGAAGAGAAGGGACGCGCGGGACGAAGGGGGATAGGGCTTAAGGATGAAAAGAGAAGGAGAGGGACGGCCGGGAAAAAAAGGAGGCCGGATTCATCTCTCTGTCTATCGTCTTTCAGCCGTAGGAACGAGCGATCAGAGAGGGATGAAAGGAAATGGAAAATAATGCGCTAGGAGGTCCGGGCCAGGGGTGGGTAGTGGGGGGAGGGTAACGGGTGGGCAAAGTAGACGAGGAACGATCGAAGGAGAGGGCAAAAGACGGAGGAGAGACGAGAGAACTGCAGCGTGCACGAGGCGAGCCATTATAGCCGTTCGCGAAACAAAGCTTCGTTATAAACCTCCCAGAAATGCTTCCTCGCGTCTTTTCGTTCCTTCCGTTCGCCGTCTTCCGTGTTTTTTCCTCGGTTCCGCGCGGTAATAATAAACGGACCAGAGTCTTTTACGGGGCCAGACCAATAACGTCCCGCCCGCGGGAGCTCTGGGGGAAAAAGGAAAGAAAGAGAAAAAAAAAAGCCGCGGACCGTTGCCAAGACTCTTCTCTCCCGTATGGAAAACCGCGGATTTGTGTCAGTAACCCGGAACGCGGCCGCCGCAGCCGTGTGAAAGGGATTCGGTAATTGAACAGTGGAAATTACCGCGGAAATTAATGAGGGAATTTTAAAATATCCTCGGCAGAAATGAACCGACCAGAATTGGTCCTTCTTCTACCCCACCCTTATTCTTATTCTCCTTGTTCTTCCTCGACGACGAAGCTTCGAGGACGTCGTCTTATTCTTCTATCCAGACAGAGAGCGAGAGAGACATTACGAAGTTGCGAATGAGACGCGGAAGTTTTTTAAAGTCACTTTGTCTCGCGGGGGACAAAGGTCGGGCTCTTCCGAGAATAATGGATAATCGACGAGCTCCTTGATTCTCTATTAAGGCGAAATAAAAGAGCAATTCGTCTTGGGCCAGACTCAAATATCGGCTTTCCGCTCTTATCCGCCTGCGAGCCGGAACGCGATTCTGCTCCGCGATCGCCCGCAAATATTTCGACGCGGAAATATTTTCGGTTTTTTCGGATCGACGCGATTCGAAAGCTTCTGCGATTTTTCTCTGTTCCCCACTGTTCAGGGAATTGGAATTCCAAGCGATAACTTTAATAACTTTTGAACCGGGGTGAATTTCAAAAGCCAAGATGTACAGGATTAGATAAAAGAAAGTTAAAAATTTCTAGGTTACCAAGGTGAAGTTTAACCCGTTTTCTTATTCAGTACGGTAACAAGTAGAAAAGTGAAAGAGGACAACTGTCTCACTAGTATTGCATTCTAGTTTTTTTTTTTATATTCTATAACTAACCCGAATCTATTGTATATCGGAAAATTCGGAAAAATCGTTGGTCCAGTGCTGTGAGTAGGAATCGCAGAAGCTAAAATGTCGGGTCCAATTTAAACGACAGAAGTTCAGGAACAGCGTGCTTATCGGGCTCGCGAGATTACGTGTACAGGGTGACGACGGTCAACATTGTTGCCGTGATACGGTAGCTCTGCGCGATTATTTCCAGTATCTACTTCTCCGGCTCGTATCTGTCTCGTTCTACCGTAAAATGAATTTCATTCGGCGGCTGGGTGCGCAGGACGCGCCGCGCGTCCCGCTCCATTCTACTTTAATCTACAGATGCGCGATTTTAATGGATCCGGTGGCTCCCAAACGTGCCGTGCGAGCTCGTTCGCGTATATTGTTGCCGGTTGTTGCGGCTTTCGTTGGAATGACCGTGCTGGATTCCCGTCTTGGTCTATACGGCCGGCCTCGCATAAGCATAACCAGCGACACGGACGAGTTTCAATCCACGTGGGAGAACCTGCGCGCCTTCTGAACTCGCATTTCGCGCCCGTGTCGGCGTGGGCACGTACGTCAAACGTCTCTCGTATTCCTGAAAACCTGGGGGAAATCTTCCGCGTCGCAGGACATGCGAGTCCCATTTATCTTTCCGCGAACTCGTTACTACCGACTGCCGATTATTCCCAGGTAAATCGACCCGCACTCCCCTAATCTAGTCGTCGCGGATCTCCGTTCGATCTTCGCACAGCGGGCCCTTTCTGTAAATTGTGTGGAATCATTGTAATTTCATTTTTCCTGTAGAATTTCACCGAAAGAGTATTATTGTCAGTCTTGAAGTCTTAAATTTGTTGTTTCTGGGTAAAATTAATTTTCTCCTAAATTACTGTAATCAATTCGGAGATACAGTTCCCGAGAGAGTAAAATTTGTTACGGTATTAATCGAGATTGTTTTAACCGGGAAAAACGAATTGTTCGGAGTGATTATAGGAAGCCCGGAGGTCGCTTTGTACGCTTTTTTCGAGATAGAGTATCCACGAAAACTTTGGCTTCACGGGTTATTAGTATGCGCAATCTTTTGGCCTCGGAAAGTGCTGAACAATTTCATTACCCGCCTGTTCTCGTATTTTACCCTTTATTATGAATTATTCAAAGTGGGTTCCTTCTGAAGAAATGCTCCGTTCAATAATGTTATACAAACTCTGGAAACAAGTTTCAGATTCTTTTTTCGAGACGGCGAAAGAAGAACCGAACTTCTTGAAATGTTTCAGATTATGCGAGATTATAGTTTCCTCAGCTTCGTTTTTAATTCGTGGCGGTGATACGCGTACTCCAAAAATGAATTTGCCATCGTTTTTACAATGATTGGAATTTATGTGCTTTTTAAATGTATAATATTAATACTACAATAATTATTTATACTAATATCTACTAATACCACCTTCTATTACTTATTCCATTCTAATACTAACCTTCTTACTATCTTGATCCTGTTATTGCTCCTTCTTCGTGAATATTAATATTAGTTCCAAGCGATAACCAATAACATGTCTGGTCACGGACCACCTATTCTACTTCGTGTGAATACTAGGGTTAGCCCGAAGTAATAAGTTTGGCACTTCGGGCTATGACTAACCAATTCTACTTCTTGTGAACACTGAAGTTAGCTGCAAGTATTAAAGCCAGCGTGTCTGGTCACAAGAAACCAATTCTACTTCTTGCGAACACTGGGGCACGCGTGTCCTACGAATTTTCTCGGTTTTCTGAAAAACGAAGTTCCAATCGAAAAAGTGTTCGATTTGCAAAGTTGACGATTTCACACTGAAACAATCAACTTTGGAAGCCGAACAGTATCGAATCACTGTCATGTTTGTATGAAGTATTGACGAGCGAAAATGGCAAATGTACTTTTAGTAGCACTAACCCACTGCAGCACCCACTGTAGAGTACCCATAAAGTTTTATGGATTCCCTACGACCAATTTTGTAAGAATGTTATTCAAGGAACAAAATAATGCTGCATATTCTTCTAGCTACTTCTGCGATAAACAGATGCATCAAGAATTTCCTTGGACAAATAAGCAATAGTAAAGCGAGTATCGGAGGAAAAACTGGCCGAAATCCGCGCGAGCATTTACTATAAAGCAGCCACCCTGATTTCTGTTTCACTTTTCTAGGGCGCGGGGTCGAATTGAAGCGTTTCCCCCCGCGTGTCTCCCCGCTCCTCTCTCAATTTACAGCTCGCTGGGGACAGATTTCCGCTTTAAAACAATATCTTGCAGACCTGTCGCGAAACTGGATATTGAAGCTGGAAGGGAGTCGGAGCGCTCGCGCGCACGTTATTTTTTCCAATATGCAGGAGAACGAGGCCGGGTAGGATGGGCAGCGGGGTCTAGATGACTATACAGGGTTGGCTTTCAGCCCATGATACCTTGGCTGCCCCCAGGGGCGTGTAAACACCGGAGCCACTCGACGCCCTGTCAATCGGCGGCGATGCGACGTCGAGCCCAAACAGCCTTCCGTACTTTTTTCCATCTTTCTTCCCTTCGACGAAACCTTCGGCAAAACCTCCGGCCAAACCTTCGGCGGAACCTTCGGCAGAACCTTCGGCGGAACCTTCGGCAGACCTTCGACTCTCCTCTCGGCCTTCTACGGTGTCGGGGCTCGAATTTCACGGACAATGGACCCGGCAGTCCCGTTCGACGCCGTCCTCGAATTCGAGGGAAATCGGAAGCACCTCGGGAAAGACAAGACGAACGACGCAAACACTCGCCCCCCGAGCCGCACGATTCCGAAAGCTCGTAAAAGCTTTCAGGCTTCCAGCATCGGGAAACCGAGTCGTCAGTTAGCGAACACGCGGACCGCAGAATTGATCTTTCGAGACTTCGGTCTCGTCCCGCGGAAATTTGCCCTTTACTCTTCAACGTCCCGGCGAAATAACGCGTGACCCGAATTTCTCGCGATCCTGCAACGTTTTGGGGCGAGCGTTCCTTAACGTCAAACCTTTTGCCAGTTTGATTGGAATATTTCTCGTTCGTGTGTTACAATTAACGAATTTAATGCTGTCTATGGCCACGTATTTATTTCACTGTGATACAGGAGGAACGCTACAAGAGAGCTTCGCGAAGTTCTTCTAGTATCAGATTCTCGAATCGAGACAGTATTGATTCCTGGAAGGTATTGGTGGACGTGAAAAAATGGGTAGATGAAATTTAAAACAGTAAAAATATCCAATGAGCCGCGTAACTGTACCCTTTCAATCATTCAATCCGGAGATTCTTGCGTGTAAGTGTAAGATCTTGAGATTAATAACAAAAATTATACCATTATATCCACGACACTTTTCTGATTGAAACGATACCAAACACGACCCATTTTCGGTCGTATTTGCTTGTTTATTCGATTATCCGAACTGGTTAGTAAAATATGGACTGCTCGGATAATAGTATGTGTATCTGTGGTATGTGTTACAATATTTTCAGCCCAGTAAAACTATTTGAAAAAGAAATAAATATCTTTGTGTCTGCTGCATATTGCGCTTAGCGTCACGTTATTCAGATCAGCATTACGTTAGTGAAGTAAAAAAACGGATCTAATAAATATTAATTCTTGTAAATAATTATGAAAATGGGTGACGTGGAAACGTCCTCGCAATCGAGTTTCCGAGACTTTTACGTCATTAGTCGGAAATCCATCGTTATTTTTTTTTTTCGCGTTCAGCCGGTACGCACGGTGGAAAATAGCGAATGCAAATGGCGGTGAGTCATGTCGTATCGTTACACACGACGTGACACGTTTTTTTTTGTGTCTGTTTTTTTTTTTATTTTACTAATGCGTCGGTACAACGCGGGATCCGCTGGATTTCACCGACGAAAAAATATTTGCGATATATAATAGATGCATTCGCGAGAATTCCGTTGCACATCTACACGAACGGGATAGCGAAAATATTTGCATTGCTGATGCGTCCGGTGAATTTGTTACGAGCGACGAATTTCGGTTTCTACGTTATCGGGAATGTACACAGAGTTATTCTGAATTAGTGTCGCATGCTTTCAGCGTGCACGTCCGTGCCGCAAAAACGATGGAACGAAACTATATAAACCATTATTCGAAAATGATCTGTTGTTTGAGGCACTGGGGGTTATAGCATAATACGAATCCGTAATCAAGCCGAGTTAATATTGAATTAAGCTCCGATGCTAATGCAAAAAGTGGTTGCACCCGTCGAACTCGGCACGCTGTCGCAATTTTCGGTTTGCTTTCTATACTGAAACAATACGCGCACTCTTCTGTGCTACCTTTTTGTATCCTGATTGTTCACTTATTTTTTGTCGTGTCCCAGTTCATCACGATTTTGTATATAATACTATTTTGTATTCTATTTGTATGTATTTTGTCTTCTGGTTCATTGTAATCGATCATTTCTATTTGGCATGAGAACCCGCAGTGTAGCACTTACAAATTCGGAATAATTTAAATTCGCCGGATACATGGCGAAGGGAAACAGGCGGTTCGGGGGAATGTTGATTTTGAAAAGTTCTCGGAGATCTTTTCTCTCCCGACGTGTTTCCTTTCGGCCGCGGCGGAAAAAAAGGAGAAAAACGTGGGAATGGTTCGCGCTGAGAAGGAACTTTTTGCGGCTGACGATCACCCTCCGGGCCACCCCCATCCCCTCCCCCCGTTTTTTTCTTGATTTAATCCAGGCTAATGCAATTCTTCATTCTTCTGGGCTAAAGGCACCTTTTTACCCGCTCGGAGCGGGTACTCGACGAAACTCGCCCCTCGAGATTACGAGACCCGCCCCCCGATCTCTCGCCACCTCGCCGCGGGGGTGGCAAAAACGCGGCGCGAGATCGGTGGGTGGCGAGAGCAATCAGCGTTTTACAATTTGCCAACCGGCCGGTAATAAATTAAGCGAATTTTATACGCGGCTCCGTATAACCGCGTTAAATATTTATATTTGCGGCCGATTGCGAATAACGACGGGGCGCCACCCTCGGAGCACCACCGTCAGCCACCCCCGACCATCTGCTGGGCTGCGTGTTAAATGCCTCGTCACACCCGGTCGTATATGCATGGAGTTATCCTCTCTGTATGTATGCACCCAGTTGGATCTGCTCTGCGGGGGTTGTAGGGGGTTGGTTTCGATATGGTACGCCAGTTCGATGATTGCACAGGGTGCAGTAACTGGGACGAATTCGAAACCTTGCTGCAGAAACTGGCTACCTACAGTTTTTGAAAGTTGTGTAATTTTTTTGCCGTGAACAATCCTCGATACAACGGGTGTCCCATTTGAAGATTTTCACGCGATTGTTTCCCAAACGTCCATAGCTTGTTGTAAAAAATCTTTCAAATCAAACTTGCCGTTTCCGAGTATTTACTGATGGGAAAGGTGAATATTTCGAAAAATGTTGAATTTTTCACGACTGTATATTACTACTTTTTTTTTATCCAGAGGAATCGTAGTAACTGGGAATGAAAACACATTTGTTGTTCACTGTTTTAGATTTTATCATCTTTTAAATATTTTTTCAAATATTTTTTAGAAATGTTTGAAATGTTTTTCTATGCTCCGAGAAGCTGCGGAAAACAAATTTTGTTTTGCAGTCTTTCGTGTGTGTGTGTTTTTTGTGTCACCTCGTAGCTGGGTGTATACTTCGTTGCCACCTCATGGATCGAGTAGGTACACGTATATGAAACTTCGGACACGTGTATTGCCATAGTTACACGACTTTGAGCTAGTAACTCGATTACAGAGGACTGTGGACTTTGTCTTCCTATTTAAGATTGGCAGCTCAACTCTGTCGTGCAAGCCTGACTTCCTGTGACCTAACAACCTAATGAAGCGAGGGCGGTGTTGTATTCGTGACAAACCACACTGACGTGATTACAGTATTCGCGTGTCGATCGGTGTGTATCGAGAAAATCTTTTTACACCGTTTAGATGGTACGTCAAGTTTTTAATCTGAAAACATATCTGTAAATTTGATGGTATTACGTACGAGTCTAAAATTGTGTGTTTTTTCAGATTAAATCTGAAACATTTTTAAAAGGGATCTTACAGGTCGATCTTACAGAAGCTATTGCAATATGAATTTATGAAGCATTGTCAGAGATGTAAAAGTTCCTACAACGCAAAAGCCGTTTCTCTTTCGCATTTCTGACGGTATTACTCAGAGCCCTAAAATTGTGTGTCCTCGCGAGATCAAATCTGAAACCTCCAATTCAAAACAACCCCTATCTCGCTGTCCTACGATAAATAATATCTGTACGACTGTATGAAGTATTTTAGATGAAAGATTTAAAACTACATTGGGGATGAAATATTTTTCTGCTGCTATTCCTGTCCGTAAGTTTGACAATCTAACAGAGGAGCAACAACAAAAGTGTGTTTGTGTAGAAAGTTGGTCGTGGGTGGTCGTATCATCGAGATCGATTGACGCGACGGCGTGTGTGTTGGACGTGTGTGATGGGAATGGGACGAGAAAAAGAGGGAGAGAGAGAGAGAGAAAGAGGGAGGGGGAGAGGGAGACAGAGAGAGGGAACTATTGGAGAGAACTAGGGGGATGTCCAGGCATGATTCCGTGCAGGAGTGTTCCCCGACCTGACAGGGGGTTCATTCTATATTTTATGGTGGCCAACCCCCCGCCGTGGGATGCTACTAGCTGGGTATACCCATTGGCGATAAGGTGATAAGCTCAAATGTATTGGCTCCCATCAAATCGTGCGCTTTACTGCTATAGCCAACCCCATAAACGCCGCTCACCCTTTCCGCAGCTTGCGTATTTGGAAAAATATTTCTTGACGGTCGAATTGGGGAAAATTCTGTTCGGCTACGTTATTTAACCCTACGGCCATCGGGTCGGGACCCCGTAATATACCCGTGAAACCTGCGCACGATTGTTTTGATGTCTTCTTTCATAAGAATGGACTCTCTGACCTTGGTGTATTCGATAAACATAGGATATCTGACCCTTTCAGTGTCGAACAACAGTAAATGTCTTTTTCACATTTTAGTTACTAACAAGTTACTACCGTCATCCAAGCGTTCTTCAACAAACCGCTGTAAAAACTGTTTTAGAAATATTAAAATGGGAAACCGGGTGGTGCGGAACGGTAAAATTCCGAGGGCTCGTATTCGTAAAACCGGGGTGCCGTATTTAATTTTCCAGGCGTCGGAAGGGCAAACATCGGTCGGCCTTGCCCCTAATATCCGGAACGTTTACGTGGCTCGATATTAAAAGTTGCTTCCCGTGATCTTCGTTCGTTTTCGCGGGCCGGATTAACGAGTTTTCACCCGGCGCGGGCGGGAAGATTCATCGTAGCACGCGGGGGCGGATAACGCACGGAAAATTGAACTCCAGTGGCGCAACGCGCGGCCGGGATAAAATTGCAAATAAATTACGCTTGAATTTCCATCAACGGTGGAGAGACGCCCGACACCGACGCCGACGTCGACGCCGACGTCGACGCCGACGCCTGGCGTCGCGCTGCTCTCGAGCGATAGAAACAGACGGAAAAGAAACCCCCGGATCCGAGGACGGTAAAAACGATGGAGGGCCGAAAAAGAGAGGAAGAGATAAGGGTTGCGTCTGGTACCTTGAGAGCCAATAATAAGTAAGCCAGCCGCTCGTTAGGGGGTTGGTTAAAAATACGAAGGAGCCTGTGTGTCCTCCTTTTTTTTTCTCTCTCTCTCTCTCCCACTCTTTGCCTCGCTTTCTTTCTCTCCTTCCTCCTCTTCCCTCTCATTTCCAGGGCCTCTCTCCCTTGCCAGGAGAACTCGAGAAGGGTTGGCAGAGAGCCGCGGAAAATAATGGCCGCTCGTAATCGACGGCTCTTTTTTAGCCCGGTTAAGACTCAAGGACGAACTCACACCTCGCTCGTTTGTACCCGTAGAATGCGCCCGCCCCTCCCCAGTAAATACGCCACTTAATCGAACGTATACCGGCCGCGCCTCCCAGGAGAGATCGACGCTCCTCGAGGACTTCCGCGTCCTTTACACGAGCGAATAATCCGATGTTTGCAGGAAAATAATGCCGCTTCTTGTACCCGGTAATCTGCCGTGGTTTAAACATCGCAGCCCGCTCCCGAGCACGTTCGGTCTCTTTTGTTCGCGGACTTGTATTCACGTCGCCCTTTTCCACAGGTTTATCGCGATGCTTTAACCCTCGGACAACGCACTATTCTTATAACTATACATTACAAGCGATGATTAGACTGCGGATTTTAAACGTTTACCACAAAAATGGGTGGCCACCATTTAAAATAGCGAAAAGGTTAAGCCACCAATGTATTATTCTCACCGTACTAAAGTTATCACAATTATTGTTATGATATTTGTACGATTCGCGAATTTTGCCTCGTTCCAATAAAAAGACAGCAGAATCGCAACAAACTGAAGTGAAGTAGAAAAGCCTGAAAGTAACACAACATTACTTTTAAGTTCTTCTAATGTTTCTATCGTTTTAAATTCTGTTAATAAATTCATGCAAGAGTATTGACACGAGGGTTGAAATGATTCGGAGTGTAGCAACTTCGCTACTTGTCCTCGAGTAAAGGACCTTGAATAAATATAAAAATAAATTGGAAGTAGATACCCATATATTGACACAAGGGTTAAAACGTATTTAAATTTTACGAGTGGTAGAACACACCACGCTGTCTTCGAAAACATCAATAATCCAGAGGAAGCGTGGCAAGGCCATTCGAACAATACCGTCGACGAGCATAAATAAATAACAACGGGCCGGCGATATCGTGAAAAGAGATCTCGTTTGGCGACAGTACGATTGATTAGGCATTAGCTCGTCACTCCTTTAATCTTCTCGTTAGGGGTTGGAGCACGCCCTCTCATCCCCTGTTTCTGAAGTTTCAGACATCGGGGCGAAGGGCTGGCGGGAGAGTAGGGGATTCCTCGGCAGCGAGTGGGAGAGCAGGGTTGTGGGTGGTAGCGGGAATGCTGGCGGTATCTTGGCGGTGACTTAAAGTGGCCGTAATTAAAGATGGCCGTACCAACGACGGGGGGTTGTGTCTCCAGGATCAAGAAAAGCCGAGGTCAGATTAAAGAGATAACCCGAAATGCAAACAAAGCCGAGAGTATTCCGGATATTTTCCCTTTGTTTCGCGTTCCTTCCGTTCACGTACTTTCCTTTTTTCTCCTTCTTTCTCTTTCCATTTTCCACCCTCCGCGACCCCCTCAACCCTGTTCTCCGCAGCCAGTGGCCCAGTTCGATGGATTACAGCCTTTCGGCTTCGATTATCCGCGCCCCGGCACAGAGGCTCACGGTAAAATCTGATCTCTTTAGCCCGACCCCTTGAAATTACCTTCATTAAGTGCTCGCTCGGTTTTTTATGCGGCCGGTCTCCGAGAAAGTCATTAAGATCGACTCCGATATCGAGCCGTGCCCGGCCAAAGGTTTTACCGACCGCCTGTTAAAAGAGAGAATTGATTGTTAATAAAAAAAAAAAAAAAAAAAAAAAAAAGAAATGGAAAACCAGCAGGAAACGGAGAAAGCCAAACCAATCTAACTCTTCATCTTTGTTCTCGTTCCTCGGCGAGTAGCGAGCTCGCGTCGTTAAACGCCAACTTCTTGGAATAATTTCGATCGACTAATGAAATTCTTATTACGTCCTACGGGCCGTTCGAACGGATTATTAAGCGCACGAGAGGAAATCAGAATTACGATTGTGGGACGAGCGGTTTGGCTGCGTTCTCGTCCGTGAGAAAAATTAACCCTTAACACTCGAGTGGTGACTCTGAAGCACCACTAAAAACTGTTGTGGCATTATTTCGAAGAAATTACAAAAAATGGTAATTATTTACAATGGGGGCTTCCTCACCGATTTTGATGACCTTGAAATATGTTGTCAAGGTCATCATTCTGAACAACTTTTTCCTATACATGTGACCGCCGCTCAACTTTAGTTTCCGAGATATTCGCAAAAAAGTTTTAACATCTCGGAAACAATCTGTTGCAAAGTTGCAAAATATGAAAGAAAACCTCGCATCCAATATTCTACATACAAATAATAAAATATAATACTAATGTACTACAAACTACATTATAAAATACTTATGTAAAGTGTACTTACTTCTGAATCTTCTGTACCTCCGTCGGATCCACAGCACACAATTATACACTCACGAGAATAATCACTAAACAACACACACGACACACACACATACAACACATTTTATAGAATCGTGACAACGAACGAGAAGATGTCCCTCCGACGACGAATAAAATAATACTGCGATTTTAACTGTCCCCCCCCCCCCACGGACGAGTGATACGAAAACAGGGAATTCCAGGAAGTAGGGTCGGCGTCCCGCCATAATTTGTTTTGTATCTAGTGTTTATAGACCTTCAGCGTCTAACCTGCCTAGGATAACCTGACCGTACCACCTCCGTGGAAGGGATCATTGTTAAAATCGCAGTATTATTTTGTTCGTGGTCGGAGTGACATCTTCTCGTTCGTTGTCACGATTTTATAAAATGTGTTGTGTGTGTTGTTTAGTGATTGTTGTTCAATTATTCGGACCTATTTCCGTGAGTCAATAATTGTGTGCTGTGGATCCGACGGAAGTACAGAAGATTCAGAAGTAAGTACACTTTACATTAGTATTTTATAATGTAGTTTGTAGTACATTAGTATTATATTTTATTATTCGTATGTAGAATATTGGATACAAGGTTTTCTATCATATTTTGCAACGTATATTAACGATCATTAATGATTTGGTATATAGTATAATTTAATGTGGTTCAAATAAGATACTACTTTAAATCAAATATTTTTATTTTGACAACCAGATAGATAAAATGAAATATTTTTATTTTGTATTTCAAATATTTCCTTACAATGAAAATAAGTTGAGCAAGTAGTTAATATTATAAATTATAATTTTTAACATGAAAAGCTATAATAGTTAACAAAGTATTATTTGTAGTTTAATTACGAATATGTAACATGTTGATAAACAGACTACAATATCGTAATAGCATTACAGGCAACAAAATATCATAAAAATATAGGTTACTGTCAACTATTTGAAATACTATTTTACACAGTCCTACACACATCTACTCCGATCACCTTTTGAGATGTTGAAACTTTTTTGCGAATATCTAAAACTAAAGCTGAGCGGCGGTAACATGTATAGGAAAAAGTTGTTCAGAATGATGACCTTGACAACATATTTCAAGGTCCTCAAAATCGGTGAGGAAGCCCCTAATGTAAATAATTACCCAAAAAATATTACAAAATATTTGTTACGTTGCAAAATTTGTATTCAATAGATTACTATACATTTATATTGCGGACGAAATGCTGTTTTTATGTTTACTATTTTATGTTTTAATGTATCGAGACATTACCGTACTTTCTTAAGAAAGCATGCCGGATCTTGCAAGGTAAAAATTCCTCGGGGTGTATCGGCGAGTTTCTCGTAATTGAAGCGGTTTGTCGGCATTTTATTTCGACACGGAATTTTGTCCCGCGGCGAGGAAAGGCTTGTAATCGCCTCCTCCATCCGCCCAAATTGGATTTTTCCAGGGCAGCTTCCGTCGCGACGCGACGCTGCGCGACGCTCGCAAGAGAAGTGTCGCGTTGAGCTAAGGATTTATAAGGGAAACCCCGTCCGCAATATTCGAGAACTTTCGGAACGACTTTACTTCTTAATAAGATTCAACGTTTCAAAATGAAATTCGAAGCTGTACGTACGACGAAAGTCGTTTAGCGGCAGCGCCGCATTTCCGCGCAACTTTTCGCCGACCGAAACTTTTCAAAGCTTCCTGCGTTACTTTTCCCTGTACCCTCCTCCACTCTCTCTCTCTCTCTCTCTCTCTCTCTATCTCTCTGTTGCTTGTCTTTTTTCTGTTGTTGATGTTGTTCGTCTCCTTTTTACCTTTCTTTCTTTTTTTTTTTGTGGTGCCGCGTGGGCGGGGAACGCTTGGCGAACTGACGCTGAATGCATTACGATGCTTTATGCAAAGCGCCTCGGTTTCTCCGAGCGACATATTTTCGGGGATTTCGCGGCTTCTTAAATGCTTCTCTGTGATCGCGTCCTCGTCTCCCGCCGGAGGACCTCTTAGCTACCTTCTTTGTGCGTTGTTCCTTTGACGAAAATTATTTTAGTACTCTCAGTGCCGAATTACTGCCGCCGAAATCTCATTGCTTCAAGTATTTCGTTCAGCGAGATCCGTTCAACTTGTACTCACTGTTTTAATTTTCTCTGAATTTCTCAATGAAGAAGAATTTATAGAAATTTTTGTAAAGGAGATAATTAATTTTTATTTGACTTCAGTTCCTCACGATTGATTTGTAAAATTTTAGTCTAGCAATTAGTAACTGCGACAATAAAAATGATAAGAAAAGAAATTTAATTAACAGCCCGATGTTTCGAGATAAGAAACTTGAGGTTGACTAATGATCACGATCGCCGTCAACTACCCCACGTGAGTGGCAGGACTGCGGTGACGAATTATCGTGTTGGTATAAAAAGCTGGTTATAACAAATAATTCTACTAAGAATTTTACGAACTTCGTATAATCATGCTGAAAAGTGCAATGTCGATATTCTCGAAGGGAAAAACCCTTAAAAAGATCTCCACGGTGTTCCGAATCAAAAGAACTGCAAAGTCGGGCGCGGCAGTTCCTCGAAACTTTCTAACACAAACAAACTACATTATACTTTCGCAACATAAATTCAGAAGCGTTTAAACTTTCGTCGCAACTCTTTTGTTTAGAAGAGATTAGCATCTCGTTGCGACCTCTGGCAACAATATTCTCAACAAAATCGAAAAATAATTTAGCTTTCTCCTCTGTTTTCAAGAAGTCTTTTATAATACTGTTTTAAAGAAAGAAAAATAAGTACTTGGGAAGATCAACACAAGCACACAGCACAAGTTTGTGCGCAGTCGAAGTGGTTAACAGCAGAATGACGTCTACTTGAAACAGCATTTGGACCATTTCTCCCATAAATTTCACCGAGCAGAAATTTCCAAGTGCAACATGGCGTGTTCCTCGCGGATAGTCGCTCGCTGCGGGATCGATTTTATTTCATAGCGCGAAAGAGGAAGCACGTCGGAATTCTGCGCGGCGCTGATAAGTATTTACTGGCGGACTGTTCTGTTCCAGGACGTTTCTTTCTTCGTTCCTCTCGTTTTTCTGTTTATCGGCAGCGTAGCTCCTCCTCGCAGAGAAACAGCGTAACTTTTCGTCGTCCGATCCCGTTATCAGTTCGCCGCGTTCCCGTTCCCGTTCCTCGTTCCTGTTCGAGCAATCGGCACGAGCATCCGACGCGTTCTGGAACGCGGAATTCGACTTCCGTTCGACGGGAAAATGATTATTGATGGATCCGAGGGTTCGTCCGTTCGTGCGGTGAAAGCCCACAACAATCCCAATAATCCCGAAACTTTCTCCGAGAGTTCTCCGTGGCTGCTCGGTCCGATCCGCGATTTTCCGAGCAACTTCGACGGGATTCGGGCCCGTGTCCGCGATCGTCGACGTTTCGGCGAAAGTTTGCGTCACCTGGAGTCACGTTCCCGTTGGCGGGAGCATAGATTGTTTCGCAAGTATTCGCCCGACACTTGCAACATTGTCACGGGCAGTCCAGAATGATTTCAATCGGGCGTGTCGCTCCGATTCTGAACGAAGGCACGCGTTTGTTCACGCATATCAAAGCCAATTTCTGATCACCAGGATTGTTGTGCAAAATAGATAATGTTTCGATTAGTCACTGAACGCAGAAGTTGCATAGACACCTATTTACTTTTTTAGTAATTGTAATCGGACGAAAACGGTACAGCAACATTTTTAGATTCATTAAACTTCATTTTGCATTCGATCCATTTTTGACGTGAAATTCGCAATCTAGTGATCGCAGTCAATTTTTTCTATGAACAAATACCTTGTGGTTCTAAGCATAATAACTTTGAAGAAATGGAGGAAAATTCATTCGAGATTTAGTTGGCTATGATTACAAATTAAACCTCTGCTATCAATTATAGGAGGTAATTTTTATGATCATAGTCGAGGTGATTGGGACCGGTAGAAAAATTAAAAGAATTTGAGAATATCACCACATTTTCGTAAAAGCTTGCTGGATTATTGTCCCGCGTAAGATTCACCGTGAACGCGTAGGAAACGAATGGGAAACAAATTTTCTGGGAAGCATTTCGATCGGAAATCGGTGGACGGTCGACGACGGTCATGGAACGGGACCGGGGAAAATAAACCACCGACAAGACGATATAGGGCGATCCCGAGGAATCAGAGTTATCGACCCCGTGTAAGCTCGCCGCGGAAAGAAAATGAATGGAAGAAACGGCGGCGGCTTCTATTCAGGATAGAAGGAGAGAGCGGCTCGAGGCAACGAGCGGGAAGTACAATCGAATGATTCTGGTTCGCTGATCAATTTTATACGCTCGAACCTCTCCCGCCGGGTTATCCATCATGCGGCATTTGACCCCCGCCGGTTTCCTCGATTTTTCGTAACCTTCCAGCACACAATTTCTCCCCTCGTCTTTTCCTTGTCCCGACTCTCTATTTCTTTTATCATTCCCGGTGTCTTCTTGTCTTTGACCCCGGTCCCGGGGACTTCCCGCCGCGACACGTGCCTTGAAATCACATAAATGGTCCGTGATCATTATTCCGACGAAACAGGTCCCATACTTTTCGCCCTCGAACGGGAATACTTTCCAGTGCAAGCAGGGAATAAATAAATTGTTCTTTAGTAGGATAATCCGTTATTGTTGTATAATAGAAAGCAAAATAGAATATTTTCCATCGCAGTTGACCTTGGACGATCTTGAAAGACCTTGAGTCGCAGGTCAGGCGTTTCTAAAGTTGCCTTAAAAAAAAAAAAACTATTAACACTGAATTATGCCACCCTCGAAACCACGAAAGTATCGTCTGGCACATTTTTTTTTTTATCGCCAACAGCAACCTAGTTATTCGAATTGCCAGTTTCAGTTGCCTCACCCTGTATAATGACGACGCACCATAGCCGTGATTTCCGCGATTGTGCTAGCAGCCAGATCGTTAAAATCTCCGCTAAAAAAAGAACAAATTCGGGTACCTCGAGAATCCGGAACGGTCGACTGTGTTACCCGGCGCGGCGTCCTGCGTGCAGCTAAACGCAATTAAATTCCTCGGGCACCGTTCGCGCTGATTACTTTTCCCATAAAGAGCCGGCGAACGGCCGGAGAGGGAAGAAATCGGCCGGCGATTTCAATGATAATCCGACGGGAACGGGGGCGTGGATGTCGGACGAAACGATTCGTAAAGCGACGCGTATGTCTTTTCGGGATTAAGCCGGCGAATCCCCGGCAAGTTTGAGCAGGGGATTAAACTTACCTGAAAGTTCTGCTCCCTTGCGCCGGCCTGTAACTCGCGGCATCTTGGGCAGGCCCCGAAGGTTCCTTCTGCAATCAGAAAAGCCGAGACATCATATATTGTGGGCCAAACAACGAATCCTTCTAATAAAAATCGCGTTGGATCTCAGCTTAAAGCTGTGAAAAAAAAATACAAATATAAGTTAACCCTTTGCACTCCGAACTATTCTGGCAGAAATTTACAAATCCTCGTATTATTTAGTATAATTTTGGAACCAAGTAACGTATTATAATGATATTGGACCTATATGAATTGGTTGACATCGAGGAATATATATTTGCAAAAGAATCAATATTTTATTTAAAGTTGCGCTGGAATAAATTAATTCCCCGTAATCGCTAATAAACTTTAATGTCCCCTGAGAGGGGACAGCGGAGTGCAAAGGGTTAATACTCTTTCTTCCAACGAACTAAGCTACACGCACGTCCGTCGATCGAGATTAAACATTTCGGAGCCGCAGCTCACGTTTTCGCGGTGATCGCGAGGGGATACGCGCAGCAATAGAGGAAAACAGGATTGTTACAGGATGGAACGGGGGTCAGAACGTAACACGACTATCCTGATTCGTCCCGCGGGACGTATCCGCGAACTTACGCCGCTCCTGGGGCCGATAGAATCCACGGGGCACGTGAGTGCAACGGTCCTGTACAATCTGTGCGACGTTAAGCGCCGTGTGTAATGGTTTGTTTAGCGAAATCGATGGTCTAAACGCAGCCTGCGGATATTTATGCAAATTGCACGGTTTCGGCTCTGATTTGCGACGGATGAGAATTCGGAATTGATTTCGTCTGGCGGCAGGAATAATTCAGGCATTGGAAACGGTTTCCAGACGGATCGCGAACGCAAGATTAACCGTGGAAAACCTATGAGATGGAATTATTGCTGATGCGAAATCAAATCTCGTTCGTGAAAATTGATAACATACGTTTTAGAGTTATATTGATTGCACAACAAAAGCTTCATCGATTGTGTAGTAAATTATTCTGTAAGTAAGCATTATTCTATAGTGTAAACCTGAAAAGGAGCTGTTGACTTTTTACTAAACTTGGAAATCAATTTGTACTACAATCTGTAATATAATGGTAAACCAAATTTCATTAGGATCCACAAGGCGTGAGAGTGGTACAAAAATTATTCTTGTGATAAATTAATTTATTAGCTGTATTATTGACTTTAATGGGCACTGGCAGTGATTCTCAACGTGTTCAAAAGTTCACAAGTGGTACAAGACTAACACAGTAAAATAGAGGTAATAATATATGAAGACACAGGCGTTCAACATTTTCTAAGTATATGCAAGTATGCAAGCAGTCAAGCATCTCTCAAGTTTCTTTCCTAAGTACATGTACCAACACTTCCAGACGTCTCGTATAACGTAACCAGAACAATCTAGCATTGTCAAATTCTCTCTGTCCCCTAACAACCGCCAAGAATCCAGGTAACACGGGGACAAGTTGGCTTTTAGAGCATGCTTGTTACATTTCTATGCCGGGTTCACGGTTCGCCGAATCTTTATACGCCCTCAGAAGGGTTCGTGGTCCTTCCGTCGCGTCCTGAATCCTCGGAGATCATTGTCTTCGTCTTCTCACAGTCAAATGTGGAGTCTAACGACTCGGAAATGAGCGATAAAGATGAAACAAAATTATATTCCGAAAATTTATCAAACATTGTTCCAAATTGAGACCACTTGCGTACCTCTCCATATTAGGGACTCCCCTCAGGAACTCGAATATGGGGAGGATTCGCAGGATTTTGGTTGCTTAACAACGCGTAACAAGCTAATGTAAAGACTCACGGATAAAATACATCACAATGCCACCCAATTTGGAGGCAATAAATACAGAATTTTCTTTCACTTACGTGGAATATGTGATTCATTTGAAAATATGTTCCTATATTAGGCGACTCTCCTTTATCAGCTCATCGTTGCGGTCTCGCACGAGCAAGCGAATTTTCGGCACGACAGCGAGCTCGTTACATTTCTATGCCGGGTTCACGGTTCGTCGAGTCTTTCTGGTTCGGCAGAAGGGTTGCTGGTCCTTCCGTCGCGTCCCCGAATCCTCGGGGAACATTGTCTCCGGCGGTTTAGCAACCGGCGCGGCGCGTTACGTTTTCCGTCGTCCGGGAAGCGGCGCGAGGCTGGTTTCCAGCGGCGTGGGTGTCCGGGCGTGTGAATTCTGATCAACGCCGGCTAGCGGCCGTGTGTCGCCGTTCCGGTCGACAATGGAACAATGGGGGTGGCGCCGGGGACACGTGAAAGGCCTCGAAGAACGTGACACAGGGGGTGGCAGCCGGGGAGACCCAGCCGGAAAAGGAGCGAGAAAATGTGCCGCGAAATTGCATGGCCGTGCAACTTTTCGCTGCGGATGAAAAATGGAGGGGCGCGTCCCTGCACACACGCTCAAACATCCACGTACTGGGTGTCCCTGCTGAATAGAATCATACAAATATCTGTCTCATTTTTACTGTTGCGCGAAGAACCTGAGATTTCAAAGTTATTAATTTTTTAATTAAATTTTATACCTTTTCTTCGATAGAAAATTATGAAAAGAAAAGTTGCACCAATGCATTTTTTAATTTTCTATTACAAAACCGAAGAAAAATTTCAAGTTCTCCGTAAATGTTTTGTTTTTTAATGAAACTTACATGGGCATATTCGTGACGCTTTTTTGATTGAAACGATACCAAACACGGTGCAGTTTGGACCGTGTTCGCTTGTTTAATCCACGATATAGTGGAACCTCCATTATCCGTACTAAGCAGTAAAACGTGAATGTACGGGTAACAGAACAGTGATATGTACCTTACGTGGATTTTCTGGGTTTTCCAAGTAATTTTTAGTCGAGTCCGTTTAAACGGGACACCCTGTAGGTTCGCGCGAAGTCCTGCGAATGAAAACGTTCTCGTTAACGGGGGAAATTTAATCGTATTACCGCCGCGGTCGGAAACGCTCTCGCGAATTACACCGCGTTGACAGGCGGCCGTCCCCGGTACACGGAATTGTTCTCGAGGGTTCATTGATTGAAACAAACGAACGCGGCTTATTGTCTGGACGATATTTTCGCGGGGCCCACCGGTAATTGAAGCATGCCCTGCCGCGGATTAATTTGCGATGCACTTTTCCGGGGATTAACAATTTTAATTGGACGGAGCGCTAGCGCGCGAGGGAGGCCGCACGGCGTTGGCCGTTTTTGCAAAATGGCAACATCGGCTGACCGAAATGGCCCCGATATGTTACCCCCCTGAAAATCCGGGTCCTTTCTCTCTCCCTTCTGACGGGAACAGATTTTGCGACCGGTGCGTTAATAATCCGCGATTCGTAAGTGGTATTTTCCGAGCGGTGAAATTGCGCGAAAGGCTTCGCCTATTAGGCGATTTCTATGCCGGGAAATCGCTCGCATGGAAATGATTGTACAGTGTGCTGGATGGGACGGAAACGTTGGAAAAGTCGGCTCGCGAGGCTCGACTTTGTTAATTGAGTTCCGTTGTTGACGAACGTGGCCGTATATCGGGTGTTTACGAGGACACAATCACGTGCGATTTTCTTATAATTATACTGCAGATTCCATGCGGTTTCAGTGTAGTTTTTAGTGTTTTGATTTATTAAAATTATTACGCTAAGAAACGAGTCAGTCAGAACAACGTAATGCGGGCCGCGCAGAGGTTATATCAAACATGTCACTTTATAACACCATTTACAATTAAAGAAAGAACTACAGCAATATAAATAGAGCCTCGTTCGAGAAGCATCGCAGTTTGACGAGGACACACAACGCAGCAGTATTCAAATTTTAGTAAATTAATTTTCACGGACCTACGTCTGCACAAACGTCTACACTGATCCATACAAGTGGTTGTACCAGCCACCCTGCAACGGCTTTCGCAGTTATGAGGAGAAAGAACGCAGGATCGCGTTGAAATAAATAGCGGCCCCTTTCGGCGAGAATTAAAATTCCATCGCGGGCAACGCGTTCTTCCGTGCAAATTGCGCAAGGTGAACAACAACAACACTCGTGCGGGAAACGAATCGCGCGGTCATTAGTCGTCTCGGTGTAGCGATCGCGGCTTTTTCTGCGCGTCGGAATCCATGGAAAACAGCTCGCTGGGACTCGATTACACCCTTTCGCTCAGTAAATTCGCTCCCGGTAACCTCGTTACTTTAACACTGAACCTACCACCACCAGTCAAAATGATCGGTTCCAGAGTTTTTATTTTACAATTACTGAAATTATAAAGATAGGCTATCGTGCGAAATGATTAAATAAATATATTTAGTAGAGCATGCGTTATAACACGAACCGAATTCAATCTTGTAATTTTTATAAGGCAACCCGTATCAGTTACTTTTGAGGCTCGATAGAGGTTTAGTGTTAACAATATGTTAGGAGATTGAAAATTCGCGTGGCGAAAGGGAGGGGGTGGTGGTGGTTGGAGAGGGGGACGAGGTGAACGTCGAAGAAGTTTTCGCGCGACGTCGATTGTCGATGGCAGGTAACTGGCTGAAAAAAGAGCCGAGCCGAGGAGGGTGAAGGACGAGAGAAAGAAGGCGGCAGAAGCAGCGCGGTGAGATCTCTGGCAATTTGTCTTATCCTCTCTTTCTTTGCCCCGTTTCTGTCCCATTCTGCCTCCCCGTACTCCCCCTCCCGGCCGCGACTCGCGCCACTTTCCTCTTTCAGCTTTAGCCGATGGTAGTGTGCCTATCGATCCAGCAGGTCCTTCGAAGGGTGTGGTTGTGTTGCTCGGCGTCGCGACGCCTCCGGTCCCCCTTTCCCTGTCCTCCCTCAGACTCCCACGACTCGGTCCTCGTGTCTTTCGCCATCCCCGCGCCCACTGTCTTCCTCGAGACGCAATCGCCACGTGGCCTTCGCTCGGACTCGCGTGCTTTACCCTCGGCGACCGTCGGGTCCGCACTGACCCGGGTATACTCCACTTACTGTACTACTTCGGTAAGGCGCCACTAAAAATTGCTGTATCTTTATTCGAAATATTTTTTACATTATGAAATTTGTTTGTATTTAATACATTACTAAACGTTTCAGTATTATACTAGTAAATTACACCATTTTCGTATTTGTAACATGAAAAAAAATATATAGAAGGGAAATATTCTAGGTCGGAAGAAATGTTTCGTTTTGGAGTTAAAACTGCTTCGAGTGCAAAGGGTTGAAAGGATCGAGTGAAAAGCGATCTTAAGTGTACATAAAAATTTGTTATGCAATTTTGTGCGAATAGTAATGTTAACATACTAGTAATTTTTGTCCCGAATGGTTGTAATCCGCAGTCTGTTCGTATGCGTGGAACTAACATACAATATTTTTATAAATCGATAGGTACGAGACTGGTCGAACCCAAGTGAATCGTCCGCAGGAGCGAAGCACCGTTCGCAGCCCTTATCAAGGTTCGTTAGACACGATGAATTATCGCCGATCATCGAGGCGATCGCAGGATCGGAGCGGTTATAATCGTCGGGCGCGGCGTGGCGGAAGGTAACGAGTTTTAAACGAATTTCAATATTAGATAAAAATGGGACAGCCGGTCGTTATCGGGACGGGGATCTCGCCGAGTGATTTAATGACCACGGGGATTGTAATTGGAAGTCGATATCTAAGGAAACTCTATTACCGTATTAATTTGTTCGATTCGATTGGAGTTGCTCCTCAAAGGTTAAGTAGCCGCCGAACTTTTCTTTTTCCTTGAAAACTTTGCGATACGTGCTCTCCTTACATTTGTGTATCTCCGAGACGAAACATCGGTTACGTTCCGAGATATTGCTTCTTGAAGTTTAAAGAGCCGATGCAGCCGTGAACTTCCGATTTGTTTTTATTTTTTTTTCTGAGCGACTGGTTGTTGACTGTGTTATGAAATATTCGAGCTGCAATTACTCTTAACGATATTTTCTATTTGTACGTTAAAGCAATTTGTATAAGTTAATGATAGTCTGACTCTGTGCTGGCCGTAGGGAATTTTCTACTTGATAAATTGAACTTGTTCCTCGTCCACGGCTTTATCAAATGAGCCATGAAATTTAGAATTTGCATAAAGATCCGCCGTCTATTCATCACCGAACGTTTGCCGAATTAAACTCATAGCAGACGCATAGCGTTGAATGGGGCTGCAGCTCCTTAATCTTCGCGGAATTCGTCTGCAAAATTTCTTGAGCGTATATTTGAAATGTTCTGCTTTCGACTCGCACAAAGAAAAAAGAAAAAAAAAATAACTTGACGTTTCGTATCTGCTGCAGAAGAATCCCTGATTAAACGGCTCACGTGCCCCGGAGCGAAAAAGGCAAACCGACGTCGACAAAATAATGCACTTCTTCATTTCTCCGGGGCTGAAAGTAATACTTTCGAGTGTCCGGCATTTTGCTGTTCAGTCAGCGGGACACGTTCACCGTTGATAGAACGTCTCAGTAGATTCCGTGTGCCGCGCTCCCGTCGAGATGAAACTTGTTTCGGTTATAATTCGGGCGAGGAGTGGATCTCTGATATGGCAGAAGTGGTCGAATCAGAACGAAATGAGAATACGGGACGTTTCGTTTGTAATATCCGGGAGATTGCATTGTCGTGGGCTACGCCGTCGGACGTCGCCCGGGTCCCCGTGATCCTTCCGAACAACTTCTGAACTCGTTTCGCAAGTTGCGCGGCCAGGATTCTTTATTCTTTGTTTCCCAGGGCCAACGTCGCTTTATATCCTTCGACCAGAAGGACCGGCGAAGAGAGAGAGAGAGAGAGAGAGAGAGAGAGAGAGAGAGAGAGAAAAGAAGAAATGGACGCGCGGGAATCTCGGCAATAACGAGCGGCCCTTAGTTACATCGGACAGGCCGACCGCTTTCCTAATTCCCCTTCAGACAAGAGAAAAATCGTGCCCGGGTATCCGGCAGGCCTAGCTTCTCAACCCCCCCGCGAGGAAAAATTGCCCGGAAACTCGTTATACTCCGGAGAAATCGATTCGCAAATCCTTCTTTCCGATCGATCAGTCTTCCGTCGACCGAAGATTATATTTATGAAGAGCCTCGGGAATGCCGGGGACGCGTTGCTTCGCGACGTTGAAATTCGTCGGATGCCCTGGAGTTTAAAATTGTTTATTTTTCTTGCTACTCGACAATATTATCGCGTTCGATGCTCAGGTTCGAAGTAGCTTCCGCGTTTTCTGACGCCTAACCCCTCTGTACACAGAGACACAGAAGCAAAGAGAGAGAGAGAGAGAGGGGGGGGGAAGGAGAGAGGGTTGGTCGTGGCCAGGCGAGGATTAAGGGCGCGTTTAAGGGCTGTTTACGGTTTTGCGGACGGCCGGCCATAAGCCTGCGTGTGCTCTCGGCCCGGCCCGGCGCGGCGGCGGGTGCGTCGGAATTTCGGATCGTGGTTTATGGATCGCAGGGAATCAGGATGTGGGCCCGCCACGAGGGAACACGATAAACGCTCGTTGTTTGTGCTGGTAGATTGCGTAAGAGGGAGCAATTGGAGGAGCCGGCTGCCGGTGCACGTTAATGCACGGGTAAGTCATTGTAATAAGCTTTGTCTACACGCTGCTCGAGCCGGAGATTCGACGCGTAATAGGATTTCGTTGCGTGTTAATTCGACGTTTCCGACTTAATTGAGACCGAGCGCCCAACGGATGAAAGATTAATTCAATTATTGAAATTCCATCGGTGCCGGACGGATCATTTCACCGATCGTGTCCCGGGGCTCCCGTGCGCCGACATGTCGATCTCTGAATCGTAACTGGGACGCGTTATCGGTTTTTGCCAGTGTGGCTGCTCTTGGAACTTCGTACAGCCCTTCGATCGTTCCCTTAGTCCCGTGCCCTTTGGATCACTAAGTAAGTCAACGAACTTTACACAAAATTTCTACCGTGACTCTCGTGTAACATTGAATTTGCGAGACTGTCGCTCAGGTATTCTTTAAGATATCGCTGCCAAAAAATTACTATACGTTGCTCAATATATGTACCTTTAAATGTCACACTTGCTTGAAACAGGAGGCGATTCATTTTTTCGGAAAAAATTCCTAAAAATCACCTCTTTCTGAGATAGTTCGGAATATGTGACATTTTGATTCTGTGCAAAACTAATATTAAAAACTAGAAATCCTAAATAATAGAAGGTATGATTTCGATGATTAGGACGTAATTAGCACCGGTGTTCCGTCGAGGAAGCATTCGATTATGCCGAGTAAGCGAATTGAGCGCATCAAGCAGGGTTTCGCGGCGACAATATTCGCGAGACGTGGTCGTTTGTTCGCGCTGTGATCTTATTGCGTCGGTTGCGGAGGCTCGAACAACTCTCTTCTATAAGGTAGGCGTTAATTCACGGGTGTTTTCAATGTACACGCCGCCACGGTTCCCTCAGTGGTTCGTTAAGCGCGAAAACTTATAATTTCCACGCGTCTCGCACGCGGGGAACAGCTGCGCACACAGCTCCGGGGCACGTCATTGTTTGCGACGGCTTGACGACTGGTATAGTAATGAGCTCTATGCCCGCGACTATTTGCTGAGAAAGCAAAGAAAGCGTCTATTATGGCGTACGCGAACTGGGAAAATACGACGATAGATTCGCGCGGCCGGGGCCTTTTCACGTTCCCAGACATCCGCGCGTGCAACGGTTTCACCCTATTTGCGAGCCGCGTCCTTTCCGGATGTCCCTTTTGTCGCCGATGAGATAGAACAGCCGTTACTCGTCTCGGGAAACACGGCGACGGTTCTGCCGCGTCTTTAAAAGAAAAATATAATGCCCGGATGTGTCTTTCACCGCGCGTAACCGGTGTCACGAGGCCAACGCCGATAATTGGTGTCCGGATAACAGGTGTTTTCACTGTAACTTCGATTGTTTGACGACATCCGGACGATTAAGGGGAGAGGACGGAACGACGGACGAGGAGGACAGAGGTAAAAGTCTTCTCGACACGAGTTACACCGAGTTTCATACAGTTGGTGGACGCAGGCTGGCAGAAATGATTGGGGACCCCTCTAATTAAATACGTCCCACGATTTTTCTGCGACAACCCCAGCGGTTGTTTATTGCTTCGTACGTGTGCGAAGCTCTTATTTCATTAGACCTTGGATCGTTACTATTAGACTTTTTAATAATCGATGGAACTACTTTCACTTTCGGACGGAACACTTTCTGGAACTATAAGGAAACTCAGCAAAACTCTGAGCTTACTCTAAATAAAAGTCTGAAAAGAATTATTAATGAGATCGCGATCGCTAATCGCATCTTCGGCTGGTAATGTACACATTTTATGCATTTATGACAAAGTTAGATAGATCAAATGCAAAACAGGAAACAATTTAAGGAATTTAAAAATACTGTTGCATTGTTTTCAACTCTATAAAATGATTCAAAAGGAGAATACATATATAGATATATAAAATTACTGCGGAAAGTCCGCAGTAATGTGTTTAAAAAAGGTTAGAAAATTTTGGTTGGACTCTAATTTAAGTTGTGGCGTTCGGACGTTATTTTGTAAAGATTGTTGGCATGATGTGATCATTGCAGGGGAAGCAGTAGAGAAATTTTAATTGGTTCTGTCGTCGCTTTTCCGCGGGCAGATGTTCCGCAGTATCAATACGGTGCGGTGAGCTTTATGCGTGTTTACGAGGCCGAGGCATTCGGAAAGGGAACGGTGGTCTCGAGATTGAGTTAAGTTCAATGCGGAACAGCATTAAACACGCATATCTTGTGCCACGCGTCGCGGGCTTGCGGTTGGATTCAAGTTGTTAATGATATAAGACCCTCAACGTCTTCTCTGACGTCGGGACGTGCACACTTCTCGTAATTCCCGGGATATCTCGCAATTTCGCTTCTGTCTGAAAGTATACAAACTGTACGTACACGGCTTCTTGGTCTTTTATGTGACAATTACGACTTTTGAATGACTTTTTATAGACTATAATAGAAAAATGTACAGAATATTTTTATCTTGTCTTTCTCTTATGAATAGCTTAAAAAAGTTCAAAGCATGCCAGCTTAATTATTTTGGTTAGTTGTGCACCTTAAGGAATTATCGCAGAAGAGTAATAGTTGAGAAAATATTGACGAAAAAGGAGATCGTGATATTTGAAAATTTTTATTGCATAGAAAATAAGAAATTCCAATTCAAAAGTTTCTTTTTTTTATAACGTGAATTTCTTGTTCCTAACTTCCTGGAGTATTTTTATATAATAAATTAATAGGGCTGAAAATTCATAGGGATTTGAATTTCCTTGCTGTTGCCTCGTGTATTGTAATTTCTCCCGAAACACAGAAGTAAAAATTGCCGTGGTATCATAATATTTTGATCGAACAAAGCGAAGCACGAAATTACCAATTTCCCGGCGATCTCAAACCCGATATCTCGAAAGAAGTAATCAGCGGCAAGATCAACCGAACCTCGTGGAGTTTCGGGCGGCGTCGAAAGTTCGGCTGCCTACATCTACTCGATTCGGCTCTATTGTCTGTTCCGCGGTGGTTGGGGGGTGGGGGGCAATCTCGCGGAGTAGTTCCGCCGTGAAAATAAATAGCGCAGTGACCGGTGTTAATAATTTGCCAAGTTCGTTAAGTCTCCTCGAACTTCGGCTCCCCGAAGAAGTACACGGATTCCATCGGGTCGAGTGCAGTTACCCGGAAGTTGCCGGTGGGATGTTCTCGAAAATTCCGCAACAACGACGACCGTTCGCGTTCTTTCCGGTGATTAGCTTTCGACGGGGGCTCGCGTGCAGTCGAACTTCCAGCCGGGGAACCGATACGCACGCGTACGCTCACGCACGACCAGCATAATCCGAAGTTTTGCGACGTAATTCGCGAATTTAACAAACGAGTTACGCGGCAGCGCGTGCACGCGCGGGCACGGCCTGGGAATCAGATTTTACCTCGGACCCGGTAGATTGGACCCATAACGAGCAGGACGTGGAGCATTAAGCTCGCCGAGGGCCAAATCCCTTAAGCCAATTTACGTAGCCGAGTCGGCTGCTGCTGCTACGCTCTGCTCCGCTCTGCTCCGCTCTGTTCCGCTCGCGACCTTATCCTCTCGACTATCCGCCGATAGGTAATGGCGGCAGAACGCGCGCGGCAAGTATTAAGAGCTTCCTTTCTTCCCGAGGATCTTTCTCTCCTCCTTTCTGTCTCTCCTTTTGTCGCGACACGACGCGACAGCCGCGAGCGACCAACTTTTCATCCTCCCTGAACGGTGACGCACCTTATTAAGCCCGGAACCGGCGGAGAGGGGGAGGCGGAAAAAAAACTTCCCTAAATGGATCCAACGTTCGACGATTCCCGGATTCATCAATCATCCCGGAGGGTTACGCGCCCGGTGCATTCCTCCTGCGTAGACCGTTTTTGTTTCATAAGGCTTCCTCTCTTTTTTTCTTTCCTCTTTTCCGGACGGCCTGCTCTCCGATGGGGGACCGAGTTTTCTCCCTTTCTTTGCGATATTGCGACTCCTGCTGCCGGAACTAGCGATTCCGACGTTCTTATAGAAATCTTCGTCGGACGTGTTTCACGTATCCGTTTGTGTGTGATTTTTATCGAAATATTTAGGCCACGTGCCCCTTCGCAGTGGCCACGGTAGAATCAGTAAGATGTTGCAATCGTCGATGTGGCATCAAATGCGGAAACACCTGGGTCTTTTGATAAATACTTGCAGGTCCCGCGGAAACGTAACATATTAGCTTCCGCGGGCCGCGAAGTCTTACAAAGCTTGCGACAGCGGGCAGCTCTCGCCCGGGAGCATCAAAGCGACAAAGGGCTACTTTAATTTGAGCGGTGAACGGATTCAGGTCGGGCGTCGCGGGCCGCGCTTTCTCACTCTCTTTCTCTCACGGGCGCACGCGTTTCTACGACGTCGCTTCTTCCTTTGGATAAAAGGGACCGCTCGCGCGTAAGGAGGTTCCTTAATTAAAAAAATTTCACTTTGCATTTCAAAGTCAGACTTCCCCTTTTTATCCGGGGCCCTTAATAACCGCGCGGGTCCGGCGTTCGCGCGTTCTCTCGCCCCCTCCCCACCCTTGTTCACCTTTCCACGGGGGTTTATTACGTCTAACACCTTGCCTGGAAGGACGATGAGATTTTCTCCGTCTCAGCCGAGGCGGCTGTTACTTGAACCCGCCTTTTCTTCACGCAGCGCACAATGGACCCGTTCGCCGGACACAAAAAAGAAAACGAGAGAGAGAGATAGAGAGAGAGAGAGAGAGAGAGAGAAGAAAGAGTAGAGAGAGAGAGAGAGAAAGAGAAAGCGACCAGAAACACAGGAGAAATTCAGCTCGTGCAAAACAAGACGGGGGGAGGAGAAAATAATTTATCGAGTTAGCTGGCCGCCGTTGAAAGGTCAGAAGCTGCGCGATATTTAACCGGCAGGGGCGGATAAAGAGGGGACCGGGGTAGTTTGGGGGGCACGTTCGATGGCCGGTTTCATTCCGGGAACGCCTCGGTCCGTAAACAAATTCTGTATTCACTGTCGTCGCAGCCGCAGTATTTCCTCTTGGTAGTTTCGTTCCTCGTGGCTCGATCCACTTCCGGTTCACCTACCCCGTTCCCCGTTCCTCCGGTTAGCCGTGTTTCCCGTACCAGCCACGCAGTTTCTATTGGTTTTGCGAACTCGTCGCCGTGTCTCGTTTGCATTCGCGCGCACGCGGACCCGGTTTTTCGAGCCTCTACGCTACTGATTCGCGGCTGATTTATGCGCGATCGCGCCACCTTTTTCCACGCATATCATTTCGAACCGTTATACTGGCCGGCGTGTTCCGGTCCGAGAGGCTGTCCGACGGAAATTAATGCCTTTCTATTTCAAATTTCTCATAGCATTTGTCCTCTTTTGTTTGCCTTTTTGTCACAAAGTGCGTAACACTTTGTCTCCAGCCTGTCCATAGAATTTTCAAGAGCTTGACTCTTCTAGAAGCTTAACGATTCTAGGTTCACGATTGGAAATTGGACTTTGAAAATCGCGTTGGCTTGCCGTCGAGCTTATTCTTGAAAAAGCTTAAACGGAGGATCCCGTCGAGTTTCGCGGGAGACGCGAGCAAGCTGCGTAAGCTGGCCGTTGCCGACGGTAATTTGTTCGGCAGGTGATCGCGGTTCGACGCGAAACGAACTGCGTTCCCCGTGGCAAAGCTGAAACTTCATGCAAACTCTGATTGCCGTGCGCGGCAATCCGGTTCCCGGGGTTTCTCTCTGTGTCTGCTGGTGCCGTTCGCGGAAGCCAGGCGGCCGGTAAATTTGTCTGGGCTAGAAGGAGCCGCTCGAACGAACTTCTGACACGAGCAACCGTCTCGTTTGTCTGTTACTGCACTCGCATGCATGCGTATCCGAATCCCCGACGACGCGTCAGCCGTTCTCACCGCGTCGGTTCCTAGCCGGTTAAACTGTTCGAACGCGTTACCAGCGCATTTCACGTCCCATTATACTTAAATTACGCGGCTGCATCCTAATGCCGCACCCCGGGTAAAAATGACCAAGATCCGAGAGACGGTAACGCGCGCGAACCCTTGTCATGGACAGTTGGAGACTGTCGAATGACCCTATTAATTTACTCGCCGCCTAGCCACCAGCCGGGCTTTCTCTGCCAGCCCCCGAACTTCAGCTCTACCCCAGTTCCCTCCATTTATCTCATTTTGTTCCCTTCGCACTCGATTCTCCATTATTATCGTCACCGTGGCCCGCGCGCACCGCGCCGACTCAAGTACACAGACACCGGCCCGTCCTGAAGGCCCGTGACAGGGTCCATTAGAAGCGGTTTACTTAGGTCCTCTAGGATTAGTTCCGCCTCTATTTGCGGCTACCCGTCCCTCTTTATCTTCCTGAAGAGCTCCGGCAACCGACTACTCTTGCCGGGCACCCGACGGGTCCCGTCGTCCGACAAGAAACAACCACGCGCACGAACCAACCATCAACGAAATCGTCGGGCACCAACCTCCGCCCGGAAATCAAAACCGTCTTCTTATAACTCGTTCGACCCTTGAAATAGGACACCTCAGAAAAGCCGGAGAAAAATACACTATTCTATCGAATACACTGCTTTGCACTTCTAGCAACTTTTGCTCCTTCGTTCCAGCAAGTTCGATTTTACCACTTTCAGACACCGTCGTACACATAGGTTCACTGTATTTGTACAATCCAGTACCTCATGACGAAATAACACGTGTTTACGTGCTCGATTAATGTGTAATATTAAGAAATGCATTTTTTATTGCAGCAATTTATAGCTAAGAATTAGGTTGCAAATTTTATGAATTCCTAGTAACCATTTAAGTAGTAAAGATTTTTAATATACTGTTACATTATTTCCAGCTTTTTCTATTATTCAGATAAGAGATAAATGTCTATGTGGCATCTGTAACTTGAAAATAATGCGGACAATTTTTATTCCTCATAAAAATCCGCTACTTATTCTTCATCGTCTGAAATTGTTTTCAGGTTTTCCTTCGGAATTTTGCAATTTTTGCACTTGTTCCTCTCTTCCAAACGAAAAACATTTATAAAGGCGTACAAATCCGTAGCTCAATCGCGTCCTAAACAATTCCAAAAGCTAGCAATACCCGAGATTGTAATACCCAATTTGGTCTAACGTCTTTCGAGAAGACACCGGATCCGTTTCCGTGGCGCGGAGCCCCGCGCGCGCCTCCTTAACGAGAGAGCCCGCGTCCGTCTCGGGGGTAGCCAATCAGGCGGCCTGGACAAGTGCTCTCGAGGAAGGACGCGTAGCCCAACGAGTCGAGCCCCTACGAGTAGTCGAAATCGTCCAATCAGCGTCGCATTCGCGAGCAACGCCGCGGTCCGTGCAGTCTTTCGCGGGCGCGACGGCCGAGATTCTCATCAAGCAAACTTCTCTGTCGACAAATTACCGACGATCCTAATAAGGCCGCGTCTCCATTGACACGAGGCAGGCAAAGGTTTCCGGGGCGTGGCCGCAGGAACATTGCCTCGAGGCGGTTGCTTCGACAAAGGCAACGGCGTCTCGTGCCTCTTCGACGATTTATCCTCCCATCGCGACCCTTTGTGAAGCGAGCGTTATTGACGCCCTTCACGTCGCTCCTCTTCTCTCTCCTCTCTCTCTCTCTCTCTCTCTCTCTCGCTCTCTCTCTCTTGCTTTCGACACTCCTATGGTCGGTGTATAGCTGCATTTCACGCGGTCGAGATCTTCTCGGTCTCTCGGCCCTGCATGAAAAGGAATCCTCGTTTTCAGCCGCGCTGTAATTGGAAGGTTCTCGTGCGTGGATATCTTTGATCTGTACAGTTACCGATCCGATATCCTACGTGCTCCCCGGGGTTTTTACTCCGGGCACCTTTCGTTCTCCGCGACTCTCTATCCACCGTGCTCCGGCGAAAATGGAAAACTGATGCGCAAGGTGCCCGGGGAGCCGTGTCAACAATCGAGACCGATACGATTCTGCGGCAGGCTCCGGTCTAGATCTTCGAAAAAATCGGTTCTGTTGCAATTTTTCAAAAGGGCGAATTCGATTTGCAAGAGGATGAATCTGGTTTGCAAAAAGGTGAATGCGATCTGCAAAATTGTGGATTTCGAATGGAAAACCTGTGCTTACAAGAATGTCTGCCACCAAACGGGACCAACGAGTCGGGAAATGGGAACGGCTCTAAGCGAACAATAGTTTCGAACCATCTTCTTGATATTTCTGATCAATTCGGCCCGACGTTCGTTCACCCGGGTATCTTTCGACCGGGCATGTCCGTTGGTATCGCGATGGAAGATGTCCGGGGGTTCGTATGCGGGGGTAGAGGGAGCGGGGGGTTGGTTCCGTGGATTTCGAAGGGGGTCGCCACGCGAGGATAGATCGCGTGGATCCGATAACGGACGCGCGGGGGCGGGCTATCTTAAATTAAGATCAAAGCAGCCGGCGTTCGACGGTAGCGGCGCGTACACGCCGGGGCGGATAGAGCCCCGTTAACCATAGATAACCTTTCCAGCCGCAACAATTCATCGTTCGCTCGACTATATTTCTCCTTCGGTGTATCGCAAAATTATGGTTGGCCCGAGGAACTAAATTTTCCTGTCGATGTATGCCGTAACTACCGACCTGGCGAGCTAGAGCGAGCAAGAAAGATGGCTACACAAAGAGAGAATAAGAGAGAGAGAGAGAGACTCTAATGGGTTCGCGGTGGTTGATCGCAAGGGGCTACGATTTCATTGGGATGGTGTGTGCTCGGGGGACAGTGGGGGGTTGGTTCTGGCCTAAGGGGGAGGGGGATGGCCGGAGATATACTCGAGGGCCTCTCTCCGATCGAGCTATCAAATTGTCGCAGTGCGGTAGTGGTGTAGGCAGAGGTTTAGGCAGAGCCGGGCCGCTCCGATTCACCCGACTACTGTCAGCAATGTCTGAAGAGTGACAGAGAGAAAGATCGAAAGCAGATGCGACCGGGGAGGAGGATAACACGAGTGGCTACCGGGGAATCGTCGCTTAGGATCTCAGCTTGTTCCCTCAGCCCGTCCTTGTCCATCTAATAGAATTCCGTTAGTTCCCTCGAACAGAGTTCGTCTCTCTATCTTTCCCTATATCTCCTGTCGCTGGTACTCCTTTCTCCTCCCCACTCTCTCTCTCTCTCTCTCTTTCTCTTCAGCCCTCCTTTCTACAGACAGGTACGACCTTTACAACCTCCCCGCCCCTGCGTCCCTCACCCTTGTATTTCTGTCGCTGTCTGCCGGCCCTCCAATCTCCACTCCATTCCTCTCCGCTCAAGCCTCCACTCGACTCCCAAATACTGCAATTTCAGCCTTGTCGCCACTACGGCACTTCAGCTACGAAATGATAAATTCCTGGCCCGTCTGCTTTCCCTTCCCTTCTTCGTTGTTCTACACCTACCAAACGACCCCCGGCTCGCGTCTGCCCCCCATCCCCATCCGACGAGGCGCCGTTCCAACGGCAACCGTTCGGTGTTTCCAGCATGGTTAAAGCCGGTTCACTCGATTGACCCGATCGCCGCACGGATAACTGTGTCCCTTCTGTCCTATTGCCTCGATTAGCCGCGCCAACCCTGCTGGAAAAATCCTCGAGCCCTTGGGACGTCGGTCGATGAGCGCTCCCGATCTGTTTCGCGCTAGGTGTAAAAGTACCGATGGCCACGATCCTTCTCAATTAGTATCCTCTCCTAATACAGAGCAGGACTCCATTCATCCGAACCAACGTCGTCCCAATTTACTGAACACCTAGCCGATTTTACAGGGTTGATTTTAAAGGGTGGCACAAATCGAACGTCGGATTTAATCTCCCCCGTGTCTTGTTTTTTGTTCTTGGCAGCTCTGATATTTTGACAGATATCGTCTACCATTTTTTCGATTGGTAAAACGCTATACGAAAGAACAGCGAATTATTGTTATCGAATAATTTGCTTTCTCTATCCGGTCCGATCATTTCTTTGTCGATCTAATCGGCGAGATGGCGGCTGGATAGACGGATCGGGGTTAAACGGGGGCTTCCTCGTTCGACGATCGACCGGAAGTTCCGAGCGAATGGAGAATGGGCAGGGTTACCAGTTTACCGAAGTTTCGTATCGCTGTACATACCCAGTTAGATAAACGTGTATGTGCTACGAATGCCCGACGCAGGAAAGATGGAGTAACGGTTTAACGATCGTCCAAGGGGAAACGTCGGTTTTGTCTGAAGTGTGAACCGCCCTGTAGACTATCGTTTTCAGGGAACCCATTAACCCATTTGCTGGCTGATTGCTCGGGGCAGTTTATGTCATCGATACGTACCTGCACAGGGGGGAGAGACGGTGATTAGGTTACTCTAACGATCGCATTTGGAAAATCGAGCTCTTCTGCGTTCGCTTCGAGCTACTCCCTTTATCGTCGATTATCGAACCGTTCACGCCGGCTTACGTTTTTACTCTATTGGCACGTTCATTCTCGAGAACGAGCATAACACTTTTCGTATAATATTTAATATCAAATTTACAACGTCTATTATTCAGCAAAGATTATTATTTTCAGCTAATGATCTCCTGGGATTGAAATTTGGTTTTCCGGCACTTTCTCGCCAAAATCTCCAGGATTACATAACAAAAAGTTAAAAAATTTTGGTTTCCTCCGTTAAAGTTTAGCCAAGCAAAGAGTAAAAGTCTAATGAAAACGTCTTAAATGTTGATTTCGAAACAAGCCCGTACAAAATACGTACGACGGATCACGTTCGGATTCTCGATTAAAAGGGGCATTATTTAAAGCTTTCCATACCATTTTTATCTTCATGTACTTCATTAAAAATTGTAGCAAGTGTCTATTTTAAGTTCGACGACACTCCGAACGGGTTGTGCGTCGAGGTTCGTGTTTTTCAAACAGTTGTAAATCAGTGCACACGTACAAAATTTATGGCGATCGTAATTTTGCGGAAAACTCCATTCAAAATGCCCGCCCGCTGTTCACACAAGCGCGTGCGAAGAAGCTCCCGCTTTAAGCACAGGGGGTCGTAATTTCGCAGGAAATCTTTATGAAACAGTTTCGCTGGCGACTCATGCATTTTGTAGCGGGGAATCAACTCGCTGTTTTACAGCGGCTGGCATCTTTTGCCGCATGGTCAGGCGAGCGGTTTATAAGAATCCCGTGGCTTCCCCCGAAGTAAATCGCGGGGAATTTAGTGTGCCCGGTGCCAGACGACGAATCTACTTCTCCTGGTGACCAGAGGATCGACGGAGAAATATCGGCGACCCCGGAATCGAACCGTTCGTATCCCGGCTCCGTACACGTCATAAATACAACCGAACTCGCGGAAAACCTGGCCGATATTTCTGGAAACGATCGCGGCGAATGGGATACCGTATAAATCCGCGGCGCCGGATCTCCGATCCCATAACGGAACGGAGAAAATCCCGGATGGAAACGCCGCCAGCTGCCGCGAGAGCCGGCAAGTTGATCAAACGCAATTATAAATTTTCGGGCTGCCGCGGTTTACTATGAATTCAATTTTTCACCGGCCTGTCAGCCGGCAGTCGAAACGCCGACGGAATCCCGCGCGCGAGAATGTCAACCGGGAAATTATTTTCCCGGATTTTCCGGCAAGGATATCGATCGTGCGCCGTGGACACTTCAGAGAAAATCTCTCAGACTTAATTAAAAGGTTCAGCTCATTTCTAAATACCTCCAGCAATGAAAGAGCATTATTTTTCTTTGTACCTCTCGTATCGCGTAAAAGAAGATATACGATTCTATTAAAAAAAAAAAAAAAATAACAACAAAGTAATAACCTTTAAATGTCAAAAGTTCCTCCATTTATACGGAGGTAATGTGCACGGTGTAACGTCCCCAGCGAAACTGTTCCAACTTTCATTGGAAATCTTTTTTGATATCAGTTTTGATACCGGACACTGCGGATGTTTATGGTAGTACGCGTTTTTATGAACTGCTTTAAATTCATTGGGATGGGATGGTAAATTCTTCCTGTCTTTGTAACGTCGCCGCCTGAAACATTTTGTCGTGGTTCGAGCTCGGAAGAACAGCGGCGAAATCACTGAACAAATTGATTGCGTAGAAATGTTGCAAAATATATGATTCTTCCACTGTTTGTATAAAAAGTTGATCGAATGAACGTTTACTCGTGAAATGTTCATTGTGAACATTTCTGAGTCATTGTCGTGAACATTGTGCAGGCATTTTCTTAAAATATCTCGACAACTAATATAATCTGTACCTCAATATTAAAAAAAAAAAAAATATGCATCTCAATGCTGTGTTGGAACACAGTCTGAAACAATTGGGTGAACTACTACTAAATTCCAATGGACCCGGTCCGAATTAGGCTACTTTCCCCTGTAATTGTAAGCAGTTATCCAGTATGCATTCCAATCAGCTCGAAGATCGCGGAATTGGTTCGTCGGGTAAGACGAAGTATTCCAGTCGATTAGGCAACACTGCACAGGTAATTAGTCCCGTTGAAGGGTTCTTTATGAAGGCGGGATATCCGTGGTGAGCAACGGAGAAGTCCCGTGAGCGGGGCGCTTCGACTTCGATATCGAGCACGGATTCCATTTAAATGAATTCTACGCAAAAATTCCCACCAATCAGCCGGCGGATTGTTCGGGTCTTTCAGCCGTGGGACACTCGGATGAGCACGGCCGTCGTCGCCGCCGCGCTGCTGGCCAGAAACGAAATCGGCGAAATCAATTTTTAATGGAATCAACTGGCGCTTTATTAATCAACGGAATTCGAGCCGTTCCCCGCGCTATGCATCCTAATATTGACGCGACGGAATATTACCCGGGCCCGTGATTCAATCATTTTAATCGCGTCAGCCTGCCGAGCTCGAACAACCCGTCCCCGGCGATTCGCAGAAATTAAGTTGATCGCGATATATAGCGCGAATTCGACGCGTGAGAAGACGGCGTATTGTCGGATTTTTACACGTAAAATTGTGCATTTTTAAGTCAACGCGAATAAATAGTTCGGATTTAAACTGGTTGTTCGGTTGTTTCTGGTGGTTTCTTAACACTAGATTGCCCAAGAAAGTCATTTTGACTGCTTTTTAATTTCAATTAGAAAAACAATTATGTATATAATGACACAATTTCTTAGAATTTTGTGACTTTTTGTACAACATATAAATGCATTTATATGTTGTTATATATATATGTGTGTGTGTTATACCTATATTGCCCAGAGAAGCAGTCATTTTGACTGCTTGGGAAATTTTAAATAATCAAATGACTCTTATTATTGAATTGTATTGAAATAGTATTGAAATAACATTTTTCATTTTTTTTTTCGATTAGCGTCACATGATAAATTGTCGATTTGGGCGTATACTTGATAAGTTGCAGTTGCTCAATAAGCTAAAGTAGTACTTGTTATTCGAATCTTTATGCAGTGATACTTGTTCTAACAAGTAGATAGAAGTGAGTTATTGGAAAAGCTAACTAACAAATGTCTTTACACATTAGTTATTCTTTCACAATGCAGTCATTTTGACTGCTTTTGGGCAATATAGGTATATACCAAGTTTTTCAGTCTTTCTAGTGTTAATATACTCATAGTCCAATATAAGTAAATAAATAAATAGTTCGGTAAGTTATTGGATGAAGTGTTCATTGAAACGCAACGATGCTGCATAAATAACAATAAAATCGTGGATTAACGGTTTTTTTTTTATACCCGTTTCAGGTCGCGCGCGTTCAAATAAGCAGGCTTTCGTTTCTCTTCGACGAATTTGATTCGATCCCCATTATACACGGCCGGGAGTGAAATAGCGCCATAGGATTTGGACGTCTTAGCGTTACGACGCAGTCGTAGCGAGAAATCTTCAGCTTTAAAGGGACGTCTGACGCAGCTCCGCTTATCTGATCCCGCGCCGCTCCGCTCCGCTCCGGTCCCTTTGGACGCGCGAGCGTGCTCGTCCGCGCTCGAGAGACACGGGGAAAAAGGGTGCTTTAAATCGAACAAAGGCTTTCACGGTAAATGGCGGCGCGTATATACCGAAGAACGAAGCCCTTCCGGCAGCCATCCGGCCGATTACGAGGCGTTCGAAAACTTTCTTTACGACGGATCCGCGCGGATCGCGCGCGCCGGAATACTCGCGGCGAAACGGCGACCATTCACTCGCAAAATGGCCGTGCCCTCGGTTAAGTGCGTCCTCGGCCAAATCCGTCCGACGAATGCTCTTTCGACCTTCGCGAGAATTTTATCGCCCGACGGCCTGCGGTGTCGTCCCGCAAAAATCATCGAGGTCATCCCGCGATTTTACTGCCGACCCTCGCGAGATCCGCTCGATCGGATCTGCTACCCTCGTGAGAATCAGACTTCGAATCTGTTCACGGATATTCACTCGCTGTGAAAAGCTTGCAGCACGGTATTAACATATTTTCGATAGTTGGAATTGAAAGTACCGTGTCTACTCGATTGTTGCCTCAAAGACGGGCCCGGCTAGGGACAATTATCGGAAAGGAGATACGCTTTTTGAGAAAACAGTGGATTTTTTGAGAAGGGGAAACCGGGATAAAAAGGGAAAGAACCGGATCGGATTAAGGGAAGAGGAAGTGTGCAAGCTATACGCAATAAGTATCGTCCGCTAAGCGCGACGACGAACAGATTGCCGGGAGCCGGGAAGCTGTCCGAGTCGCAGGCTGTGTGCGTCCGGGGGATGGGGCAAGATAGATTGGGGAAATGAGAGAAAGACGAGGCTGATCAGCGCGATGTAATTTAAAAAGTTCCCTTGTCCCCCGTGAAATTGATAAATCGCGCGAACGTCTTCCTTCCTGCCCCGTCCACCAACCCCTTTCGTCCCCTGTTCTCGGACCTTTCTTTTAGTCAGGATCGCCGGTAATCTGTTCCTACGAGCGATAAATTCAAAAGTCCGTTCGTCGACCGACACCTCGGAAACTGCATCCTCTCCACACCATTAAACGATCTGCGTTCCACGTAATTGTCTCCCGGATCTATTTTTCCGAGGCGGGCACAATAGACTCGCTCGAACACGATACGCGTAAACGCGGCCCGGCTAATGCTGGGACAAACGCGGATAAATGTTTAATACACTTCTTCTCGTATTTGCATTTTAAACCGCCCCGGGCAGAGCGCAAGAAATTCCGAACGCGAGATCGCTCGAGGATTTGTTGCCTCCGGAATTTGTGAACACGCCTGCTGTCATTGTTGCCGGAGAATGCGCGGCTCTGCGCACAATGGCCGACGGTACCTGCAGGATTGCGTGAGGGATTATGAGCGTGTTGGCAGTGTTAGGTGCTCGCCGGGAAAGTTTGATAATGCTGAGGAAAGTGGGGATGGAGGAATGAATTTTTTTCTCGTGCCCTGAAAATTCACTTACTCGTGTCGGTTTCTATCGGTGTCAAAAATCTATGCGAATTCTTGATTTTTATTTTGAACTTTGTGAAAGTAGTTTTGTATATTGTACATTTCCTTTGCTTTATATTCTTCTAGCTTTTATTCAGTATTGTGGATTTGAATTTTGTGAAATTCTGCAATTGAACCTTTAAATAATACTAATGTTTGATTTCATTACTCCGAATAATATGCTGGAAAAGTATTTTCTTCAGCATCCTTTGGAACACAGCGCCTCATTGGCGCGTGTTTGCGAATCACCTGGAGTATTCGAACAATTTGCATGCCATTAAAACTGACATGGCGCGGAATGTATAACCATGAATAATCGCTTAACGAAGATTTAATGCTGCAGAAATTGGAGTAACTATCTAAGGATAATCGACAATAAAATATTCATTCGAGGCTCACACTAACCTCGACCGCAGTTCCTCCTTGTAAATTTCATTGTCTCAACCCATTGTGTCATAATCTAAACAGAGCAAACATAAAAAAAAAATAGTCACGATTAGTGGTCCGCAAATGCAGTGTTAAAAATCTTCTAGAGCACGAATGTGAATATTCCGTAAACGCAAGCTCTGGAAAATCTGCCGATTTTAATGTTAGAGTCCGATTAACGTAGATGATAGTCATCGGAACTCGTCCGAGTAAAATTATGCGCGGCGCGTATGGTCCTCGAGCGTGTATCAGAACGATTCAATGAGACATCAGCGACGGATCTGGGCTGTGTGGGCGGGCTCATCGTTTATCATCGACAACGGCGAGCGTCAGCGGGATTTATCATCAAAATAGGGCGCCTCGATCATCTGGTGCGAGCACTCTATCATTAGAAAACTGAGAAATTGCTAGCGTTCCGGCTCGTTCCCCTTACGTATTCATCGAGAGCCCCGCGGATCTAGTTCGGGAAAAATTGCATAAAATAACTCACTATTCCACAACCATAACTATTCCTCCACTGTAAAATATTCAACCGAAAATCTCAGCGAATATCTCAACCGTTTGAGGCAGGATTATCATCCTGCTATCATAATAATACAAAGTAACCTAACATAATAACCGTACCGGGAATAAGTAATAACTTAATAAGTAAAGTAACTTGCAGCGTTTCAGAGTCAGTATTTTTCAGGAATAAAAATAAGAAGGAGGTAGTATATACTGCCAAGGACGTTCTCGCGGCTGGGTATCCAGCGCCGACGAATATCGGTCGTATTTCATGTACGTAGACCGTCCTAATGCACGGTATAGACCGATCCCCCGGATAAAGGAACCGCGAAAACGTTTCCTCGTGGGTATTAGCGTCATCCCTTTGCCGAAGATTGATGGAGCTATCCTGACAGGATCCTCCTCCTTCGCCCTCCCTGTTTGCTCGCCCCCGAGCCCTTAGAACCGGGCCAGGCTGTATAAAAAAAATCACCCTTCCTGTCTCGCATAGCCCTCCGCTCGCGCCCCCCCTCCCCTGATGGTGGGTACCTTTGCCCACACCCCCCCGCAAACGGTTACAGGTCATGTCGATATTTATCACGGGCTCGATGCTCGTGGGAGGGACCATCGGGCGCCAGTCAGCCGCAGGGAATGCTTCTTAAGCGGAATAACTGGCAGAATGACAATTTTTTGGGAAATTGAGTCGTTTCGGGACTCGGTACAGGGGACACCATAACACGTGGCCGTGACCGTAATAACCACCCCCTGATTCAACTCCATAGATTCAGCGCACACGCATAAGAATAGAAGCGATATTAAGACCAGTTAGAGTCGGGGGGAAAATTAAGTGGACGCCATTTAAAAATTAGTAACTTTTATAAAATTGGGACAAACGACTTGAGATTTTTTGGGACGATAGAAGGATCACTAGGTAACGCGTAAATAATTTTTGGTGATTGCTCGGAATTCAGAAGAAAAAATAATTTCGCGGCAGATGAAAATGTTCGTTTCTCGTCCGGAAGATTTTGTTAACACACCGATAGCCGCCATGGCGGCGGTGACGCGCGTTAATTAAAATGCGACATCGCGCGCAATAATAATGCTGCGAACCGTAGGACGCGGCGCAGGCCGATTCGTCATACAGAAATTAATGAAAATCATGGAATTAACTTTTCTCATCGGCGTTTCTGTCTCGCGGACGGCGAAATTACGTCGTCGGTGATTATTTCTGTTTGCCGTTCGCCTCCATAAAAATGCATTAGGTAATATTTGCTTTCGTAAAATCGCGCAGTTTAACTCGATTATCGAAGTGTATGAAATAATCGAGACTGAAGGATAATCAGAACGATCGAGTGTGCGCTCGGTAACGATGTTTGTCCGATCGATTGGATGTACACCGTTGTCAACGTTACATTCGAACGGCTGCGGAAAATTACCAATGATTCAAGAATTCTTCACCCTCTTCTATTCCTTTGTCAAGAATTTTCTCATCCGTTAATCGAATCTTTGTGATTTTAGCTTTCTCGTTAAACATTTGTCCGCCTCTGCCCTTTTAGTCGAGGATTTTATTCGACGATCGAATTTTCGTGATTTCGCCTACGATTTTATTTACGAAGTGCAACTTTTATTATATAAAATACAATTTTTAAGCTTGCATTTGGTCCAGCACAACTACCGAAAATCCTATTAACAGTATTCCGGTAGATGAAATGTTAAAAATCCTGAAAGACGTCGACGTTTTCAACCGAACGGGTAAACTCGGAGGTTGCATAAATTTTTAACAGATAACGTCTGAATTGTCTGGCAGAAGATATATTACTGTTTCTAGATTCGGTATCGGCATAGCACATCACCGGGAACAATAGAATCCGTTGAAAATGAGCGGAACGGAGCCGTTCAAGCGTCGCTAAATGTTTATTTCAATATCACCGGTATAATCCATTGTTATTTGTCTTAGCCGTTCCGCTTGTACATTCGTCGATGCGAAACGTGACCGGTCGTTGGTTTCAGGGATCACTGAAACCACGAGGCTCGATTATGCTCCGCCGAATTCACGGGAAGACCTCCAATTTACGGGGCGGAATCTTTACCGCACCGCAGAGAGTCGGTCGAGATACTAGAGTACAAACACGATTATCGTAAATCGAATCCGAACGGAAACGCTCGCAGAATCAACAATAAACCGGTATTTCATCTCCCTCGCGTTTCATAATTTTATTTATATTCGTGTTCTTCGCGCGACGCTCGAACGCGAGCACTAATTTCCTCTCGATTTCATTTATTTGCGAAAGAACCGAACTTTTCGTCAATAAATGGCTGTAAACGGTGTTTTTCAGCACGATATGCTCTCAATTAACCCATTTGCATCATCGGTCATCAACTGAGGACTGACCCGTATCACCGCGCGCGGTCGATCGAATGTGCATTTACGGACCTCCAAATCATTCACTTCGATTTCTTGAATTTAATTATGGATTGTCAGCACTTACACATTGTGGCAGTTTGAAAGATTTTCGAAAAAAAACGAAAAAACGCTCCCACAAGTCGTTAAACGTGGTTTTAGAGTCGCGTGTTCGCGGAATATTCCGGGCTCGGTGATAGGAGACAGTCGCGGCTCGCGGATTATTCCGTGCTTGGATGCAAATGGGTTAATTTTCCTCATTGCTTATTATTGTATTCGATCATTCTCCCGTGTTATGTTGCCGAGAAATCAAACGCTCCACTAATTTGACATTTCATTTTCTTTTAAATTGAAATTGCGGAGCAGTTCTAGCGTGATCATGTTCGAGAGATTGAAGGTTTGGTGGCATAGTTGTTCGGCCAAGAAATTGTCGCGGGGAAAATACACCGAGTACAGACAATAACTTGTTCTGCGGAGATAGTAACGAGCTCGCTTGACGTCGGCACTATTTTTACATATTCAAAAGAATCGTCGCGTATTCCGATCTCGCGCAGACTTGTTTCGAGTTTCGGCTTCTGTTCGGTTTAGGCTCCTGCGCGCATACACGGGCCGTGTATGAAAGACGTTTTCCCTCTGCTACCGTCGCGTCGTCGCAGCCGTCGCCGCCTAGGCGCAGCACGGGGAAAAACTTTCATTCGAGTATCCGGTGAAGTGCACCGTTATGTACAATCTACATAATATATGTATACGCGGGCCGTATGTATGCGCCGCGCGGAGCCAATATAAAAGTGTGGTCCCACTTTTCAGGATATCGGCGGAAAAGCTATGAACTTAAACGTACTCGAGGCACCGACGCGACGCTCCGCTTCAGCTTCAGAAAGAGAAATTATATTGCGCTACGTTAAACACACACACAGCAAAAGGAGGAGAGAGAGAGGCCTCCTCGAACGTTAGCTTCACGGGAAATAGAACAGTCTTTGGCAAAATAAGAACTCCGCGAAAGCACCGGGAAAAAGTCGGACACTTCAGACTTTTGTTAATACGCGCTCAGACCTCTTCGTCTACTTCCGCCCAGATCCTGCGAAAGTAGCTTAAAGATGTTTATTAAGAAATCATCTACTGGTTTTTGTCATTTCGGAGCTTTAAGCAAAGCGACTTTGTTGATCCACTTAGAAAACACTTAATAAAATTTTTCAAACCCCGTGCAATAACTATTCCAAAAATCTAACATCTCAAAAAAGTCGGTTGGTCCAATATCAAACAGTTATCAGCGTTTAAAAGGTGCCCTCTTAATTTTGGCCCCCGGCGGTGTCAGCCCAAAAATTAATTTCTATTACAGACAAATGATTTCGTGGTCTTCAAATTCGAACTTTGCTCTTTGACTGGATAGATAAAAATTTTCCTCCCACCTGAAAGAATGTTTCAACTTGAGTTTTCCATTTGCAGAAGCGGCTCTGATGATCCTTTATATGCTTCTAATGGATTACCAAAATCAGAAGCAGACATCGGCGAAAGTGCTATTAACGACTAGACTAACACCGGGAAATTCGTTAGTGATAGCAGAGCGGACTCGGGAGACCCCGGGGCCATAGTGTATCTAACTTGTAGGGTTTTGATGGACATTGTATCAAACCCCAAGGATTCGCAGCGGGTCGAAGATGAGAGGCAGCACAATGGCAGCACGCTCGGACTTAGAGACTTAATAGAAACACCGGTAGATCGAAGAGACTCGGCGCCAGACACCCGCTAGACTTAAGAGACCCGATATAGATATGCAGTACCTGCTATATGCTATAGTCGTTGCACTGGACCTAAGAGCTTTACCAGGGACACTGCGGTGGATGCTGGAGAACTGCTGTAGAGCCTGTAATAACTGAACTGTTCGATAGCAGTGTCGTTGTGTCCAGCACAAACGCGCCGAACTAAAAGGCGTGGCAGACTGAGGAAATTACAAAAACTGTGTCATCCTGTCAGAGTTGAAACAGACTATAGTCTTCCGAGTCTGTAACCTGTTTGTTAAACTATGATTTGTTACCTATGTCGATCTGATACCTCTTAAGCCAAGTTTCTACTTCCTGGTACCACCTGTGTTTGTGACATCTGGCACCCTCTATGCTAACTTTCTTGGATAGCTAGGTTTCTCAGATTATTTGCTATGCTAAATTTCTTGAATCCGTTACCTTGTATGCCAGATGTCTTACAGCTCCTACACCAGGTTCCTACCGATGCATGCTAAATTTCTTGAGTCTGATACCTCGCATGCTAAATCCCGTAGATCTGACACCTCATGCTAGGTTTCTACAATCTGGTACAATGTTATGCTAGTTTCCTACGACCTGATACCTCCTTAGTTTCTACACAAGGCCTCCTATGTCCGATGCGGTCCTTATCGCGTTAACCTGATCTTGCCGGCACTCTAAGTTTCTTCGGCCTGATCGAGTTTTCCAAATCAATCAGGTAGCATGTGCGTTAGGTTTCTTGGTACCGCCTCGAGCCGGATTACCGGGACCAAATATAATTTGCAGAGTTAGGGTCTTAACCCGAATCTTTGCGACTCGGTATGATCCGCACGAGGTCTCGAGGGTCTGGTACCACCGAAACCAAATCCGCTTGGGTCCCGAAGCGTCTACATCGGATTTTCGGGAGCGCAGCAATGCTGGTATCAGTTCTGCCGAGTCATAAACTTTGAGTTTGGAATTATCTGAGGCGGATTTTCGAAGTTTCGCAGTACCTGTAGAGCGGTTATGTTAGTTCTTGTACTTCGACTATTTACCGTCTGCAGGGCGCGGTGTGCGCCGGTGTGCGTCGAATCTCTTGATCTCGACGCTGTTCCCACCGAGTTTCTGCTTTTTGCGCATCACTATCAAGACACGCGTGTCTGCTGTTCCATTGTGCTCGTCGAGTTCGGAACTGTACACATTCTCCGCGGGTGTACCGAGCACCGTTTATCTGCGAATCCGAAACTATTACAGCCATGGCGCCGCCAATTTCGTTCGTTGTGAGTTCACGGAATAGTTGGGGTCATCTTACTATAGACATAGTGTTAGCAGACACTGTCAAACATTTCTCCTCTTTGCAATGACATCTTAAAAATTAATCAACCATTTTCTTCACTGTTTTTATTATATATCACTGTCTTCAGTTTTTCGCTCATCATGAAAAAATATTTTAGGGAAAAATGATCGATGGATTGTGAAATTAAAAGGGTCTAGCTTTAAAATTACTCGAAATCTATTTTACGATCACAGTTCAAATATCAGCAATTTTTTAAGAATCGGGTGATTAGTGTTCAAATACTTCCTGTTAAACAAATATTTTCACCTCGTTATCCAGGGAGTAACAGTAACGTGTCACCACTGCTTCGATCAGCAATTTCCAACGTCAATGGCATGCGTTTGGAAGGCAGCTAAATGGAATAAAAGATTGTTAAAAAATAGTGCACATTTACCGCCACACAGGGAACATGTATAACGTTTTGTTAAACACTTTTTTGATCGTGCAGGGATCTGCTGCAATACATCATTGTGTAATTCAACCGCAAAGCTGATCCGAATCGCGTTCGTTTTTCGGCAGGCAAGTAAATAGAAAAAAATTATTAAAAAATATTGTACATTTACTGCCACGTAGGCTACATATGTAGAGTGTTTCTAAGCGATTTTCTGATCAAGTTGTACCGGAATTTACTGTGACGTATCGCCATTGTCTCGATCCGAGGCTGATCTAAATCGCATTCGAGCGCCACGGCATTCGAAAGGAAAATTTCGAATTCCAGCCGGCGTGGTAAAGGCGGCGAGGTGTTTCCCCGCCGCGTTGAATATGAAAAGATTAAAGACAGAAATGGTCGGCGTGCACGCGCGAGGGAAGACCTGGAGAGGATCAAGGGACGAGAGGGGAGCGAGAAAGAAGGAGAAACGCCGGAGAAAAATTGGCTGCAGGTAACGGGATTAAGAGTGCTACTGCACGCCCGTTACCGGGATCATCTCGCAAGAAACTTTGCACTTGGCAACTTTTAATGCCTCCGCCGCAAAATCCTGATCCCCTCCCCTCGTCCTCTCACCCTCCGTTCGCACTGTCTCGCTTTCGGCGTTGCTCCCCTGCCATCCCGGGGTTTTCTTTACGCATACTTTCTGGCTACAGAGGGGTTTAGATCGAAACGATTCTTCCGGCAAACTTTACACGTCGAGAGCAAGTTGATCCCCGAGGCCCGCAGGGACGAATATTTCGATGCGACGCTTTCTCGCCCGCCGACGTCACGCGCACTTTGTTACTTTTTCGAATGCTTCCGAACGTGTCGCCAGGCGGATGCACCCGAAAATCTCGGGATACTCGGGATTTATTCCCGAGGCTCGGGAGAAGCTCGGAGGTTCGGTTCGCGAGCCGAGTTTCAAAGAATGTCGACGCGATTCCTTTAAAATTGGAGAACTGCCGATCCCCGATGAGATACCGGTACCGAGTTAGAATTATTTTATGATTCTCTGTGCAGCAAAATCAGATTTTTGAACATCGGGGTACTGTACTCCCGAAATTTCGAGAACCGAAGTTATTTTTCTTTTGAATTTAGAATACACCAACCTGCCGGAAAGAATTTCCGTAAAATTTGCTTGCAGTTTTCGTTTGTACTAGATTAATATTTCGATCGGAAAAACGATACAGCCTGTTTTACCGGATACAAAAATTTCAAGGGCTGTATTTTACCAATAAATTTGAAACCGGCCATGTAAATCCTCCCTCTCCCTAATTTCCCGGACACATCGTATTTCATTTTCAACGAAATCCAGTCTCACCAGGCTTGACCCTTTGCAATCGTAATCCTTTTCGGTATGATCGGAATTATTGTATTTTCACTCACGCGTGCTGAATTAATTATTCCCCGAAATCCCATAAATTTTACTTAACACTTTCGATGAAACTACAGCTGCACGTTGTAGATTGCAAGAGCAGCGTGACGGAGATTAACAAATTTTATACTGCACATTCAAAATCCGTGAACGAAATCGAAGAGTGTTCCTCTGTTGGTGTTTGTTGTAATTACGAAGATAAAAATGATGAAAGTTGATATTGTGACTCATAGTGGGTTTTATATTTCTTAAACGATAATAAATAATTTTTGTTGGCCTCATTTATAATTATCGAACTTGTGGGTTCGACGTGTTCCTCTAGGGGGGATGTGAGTTCTGGGGTTAAATAAAGTAAGATATTTATATAATAATAAGATAATATGTAGTAATGTATAGTAAGATAGGAAAGTAGTAAAACACTAACTAGTAGTAACTCTAAAATATAGAAAAATCAGATTGCAACGCGTCCCTTAGAGTGCAATAAAAATTATTCGATCCAACCAAAAAAAAAAAGAGAAAAAAACAAAACGCGAGTTATTTTAGATAGTCTTTATCGACTCGCCCCGTATAATTAGAAATCTGTATGACACGCTGCCACGGAACCTCGTTAAATTCAAAGTCCCTTGTTAGCATCCCGGAGGAAAGTTCAGCGTTAGCGTACCGGCTGGTCATCTTTTTTCTCATTTAGCCGGGGCAACGTAAAATCGAGACGCCTCATAGAACGAGGGGTGGAACCGAGTTAAGGGATGTGGGAGGGGGTGAGAGCCGGTAAAATAGCGCCGGCTTCGATAGGAAAATACTGCGGCGATCTTGGGAACGAGGTCGATACCCACTTCCGCGTCTCGGTATCCTCGACTCCGTCGACGATTTAGTCGGCCGGTGGCCCCAGCCAGCCAGCCCGAGGTTAGGCTACGTATAACTTCATAGCAGAAAACGATGACGGTACGCGATGAAATTGCGATGCCTTGCGGTTTACCCTCGACCGTATCAGGATCGAGGATACGTCGCCCCGTTCAATTTTTACGCCGCGTCTCCTGGCCGTCGTTGTTCCTTCACTGTATTTACAAAATACAAATCTTTATTCAATCCTGCAAATAAAACATTAGTCACCCCGTTGGAGCTCCGCAACTTCGCACAGAGACCTCCAAAGATTTTTGTATTAAAGCGTTAATACTTCATATAAAATACCTTACGAAAATTTCTCGGATAAAATTTCTTGGAATAGTTCTCCGAAGAAAATATCCTTGCCATTACAAGAAATCCTCGTCGTTAAGGGTAATAGTTGACAGAACACAAAAATGGATTGTTTTAATCGCTCAGTCAAAAATCTTCTGTCAAAAAACAAAAATAGCTAAAATTCGAAATTGACGAGCCACTGATGTTCTCACCGGGGTTCCTTATCACCCATCGACGTCAGCCTCGCCGGTGTCCTTTTCCCCCGTTCGTTTATCAGCCAAGAAGGAATCACGTCGGACGATAGGACCGGAAGCGGACGGGATTCCAGAAGGCAAGAGAAAGAGAGAAAGTGAGAGAGTGAGTTGGATGGTGGAAAACGAACCTGGACGAAACAGTCGGCGGTGGCTTTTTACTTTCTCCCGCGGGAGGGTAAAAGGCAAAGCTACGGAAAGCCGGGCTTTATTGCCTACGAGGGCAGGATTCTCCGCCGTTGCGCGGGATAGGAGATTGTTTAGATCCCTAGCCCCATAGACCCGTATCGTAAGGAGGCTGCGGGGCCTATCTAGGATCGTATACGTTCTCCCCACGGATTATGGTCGTGAAACGTTTCACGTCGTCCATTTTCGTGGCTCGTAACGCGACGCTTATTGTAAACTTGCACGGGATCGTACAAAGTCCTCGCCCAGCGTTTTGTCGTGCTTAGGGGATCCTTCCCAGGGAACGATCTGTCCCGGGATTCCCCCACCTTGGAACCTCCTTTTATCTCCTTTCATGTAGCCAGCCGACCGAATATTAGACGCCGCCCGACATTTTGTCCTTCCTTCTTATTCGCAAGTTCTTAAACTACGAGAAAATCCTCCTGAAATGGACACCGTTTTTATTGCGCTTTTTCCTCGTAGGCGACACACGAATTTTGTAAAATGGATTTTCAATGTTAATAGAATTTACAAATTAGAAGAATGTTACACTAGTCGATTCTTTGATCGCTACATGCAGCAACGAATAATTTTTATTATTATTTTATATTTCCCTGTCTTCTTCATGACAATGGAAAATTGAGAATGGGTCTAGCTTTGTTCTGCTTAACGGTCGAATAAAATGCAGTGGATGGTCAAATTGTTAGGGTCACAGAAGAACTAGAATTATCTCCAGTTTCCCCCGACAAATGCAATAAGTATTTCCCGCGTAGTTTCTTCTATCTTATTCGGAGAATTCGGTAACTATGTTTCTCGAGCGCACGAATTACAGAGGTCGGCGCTAGCCGGACCATCGGGAGACAGGAGATTAGTTTTATCTACAGCGTTTCGTGGATTCCCCGTGTTAACGGGAAATTCGGTAGGGTTTATGGAGTCCAGCTCGTTTATCCATGTGTATACGGGGTCGGCGAGCTTGATCTTTACGAGTGAATTAAAATCTCCAGAAGCAATGAATTGAAACTCTCATTAACATCTACCCTATAAACGGAGCGATCCACTTATTAACAGACTGCATTAATATATAGTAAAAATTAGACTCGCGACTGTTAAGGGTGAAAATAAATCTTTATTTATCCTCTGCTTCTCGCAACGAACGCAGAAAATTTTTATTTCGCAAAATAGATCCGCTGATTTATTAGACGAGGGAAATTGAAGGCTTGTTCAAATTGCAAATTCACTCGCAATTAGGTTTCCCGCGATTCCCTTTATCGAATCAAAAGAAGAGGAACGAATAGACGAGACTCGATCGTCAAACACGGTTTCGCAACGGTGAATCCGTCGCTCGCGAGTTCGAGCATGGTATTCATTTATGCGTTCCGCAGGAATATCTTTCATCCGGCCGGCGATACCATATTTTGTGACGTAAGGTTTCGGCATTACAATTTCAAATTGCCGGCGAGAGATACGCGACGTTAACGCGGATGCATTAAGCAGGGTCAATACTACCGGGCGGGGAAGTGCAAGGACCATGGGTATTCACAGGTGTTGCTGTATCGAGCGTGTGCACGGGAATCTGTATTGGGTGTTAAAGGGACCATCTACCTGCGCGGAATGGCCGAACAAATATTCCGCTAAACAGTAGAACGCTATTGCGGCTTCCCCGCGCGTTCGTATCCGCGTTTCTTCATGAATATAAAGCACGCCTCCTGCTCGCTGCTCCAGGGGCAAGATAAAACAAACGGTTTTATTATTTGCAGTAACACCGGGAACGTCGTGTGTCCGTCGTAATTTTTACTATTTCGAGAATAAAACGAATAATTCAGACAGCCAGAAGTGTCTCGCGGATCGTCGTCGTGTTCAACGTCGAATTATTTGCGAACGTGCGAGATAAAACTTGGCATTAGCGCAATCGGGAAGGTAGTAATTTAAAACGAAGCGGAAAGTCTCTGTCAGGTGATCGTACGAATCGTAATCGACTAATGCCATTCATAAACTTGCCAGATAAAATTAAAACGAGACACAGTAAAGGGGAATAATGCGAGAAGAAATAAAAAGTATCTCGCTGATAATCAGGGAATTCAAAATTTAATGGCGTTCTTCATAAACCTGCGAGATAAAATTTAACACTAGGACAATCGAGAATAATGTCAAATTTGATAACGCTGTCGTACTATCTTCAACTCGTTATGATCATTAAGAAAAGACACTAGGTAGCTCTTGTATCTGGCAATTAATGCAGAGAATTTTAATTCTGCTGAGACATCCGCAGTCTAGTAACAATATTGTTTATAAAACCTCTGAAATAAAAATTGGTGGCAGGAGAAAACGAATCTTACGCGTCTGACCATTACATACTGATTCTACTTGCTGCAAATACTGAGGTGAACGGTATGGGAACGAGTGAGTTTAACACTTTGACTGCCAAACTAGAAATCTAAAAAATTCCCTAAAATCAAAGTAAGCTATTTAATGAAGAAGATTTTCCTCTGGTCCGTCGTCGGTTACACGGTGTCCATCTGATGGTTGGCTAAGAGGACGCGAGAGCTTCCTTCCCTAGATCGATCGATCGGTAGGCCGTGTGTGCATAGGATACGAGGGTACACGAGTTACGACTGGTATCGAGCGTAATACGGGCCGGAGACGGGCGTGCATGTAGACGTCGTGGAACACGCGTGCACAGCCGTGCACACGCGCTGTTTACGGGTGCACGTGTACCGGGGCCAGGACGAATTCGAGAGACAGCTTGATGGATGATACCTTTGCGTCTTCGTTGCGTGTATACATCACGTGCACCACGCTCGGAGGATTGCGCTCGCTTGCTCGTGTGCAACAACCCTCTTTCTCTCTCCGTTACTCTTTATCTCTCTCTTGCTCTTTCTCCTCTTCTTTCTCTCTTGCCCTGTCTACACGCAAGAAAGAAATTGGACCGTGCTTGGTAAACAGTTTGCGAGAGCAAGCACCCGCGAGCCAGTGTAAGGAAATCGCTGATTGAGATTGAAGATTGGGTTAAAAGCTTCGGCTAAGGAATCGCGTAAAGAGTGCATTACCCGCGAGGAAATCTAGATCGCAGAACCTCGGGAACGGTGTAAAGGGAAGCCGGGATCCGCGTGGAACGCCAGCGCCGATCGGTTTTAGTATGATCCTGCTTGCTATGACTATGACTCACTTTGCTTCGTAATATCGCGTAGAGATAAAAAACGGCCGGCTGCGAGTAGATTGTGGACGTTGCAGCGTATGAATACTAGATTTATGCGTGTCGATCGCGCGGTTGTCTTTGTTGTAATAGCAAGCGTGTCGTAAATTCGAGTATATGTGCACTTTAGAATATGTGCACTTTACAATTAGTCAACACAGTACAGGAATTAACATCGTTTGACGGAGTTTATAAAACTAGCAGGAGTGCAAACCGTGTGAGTAGAACAGGACGCGTAGACAAGTAGAATAGGTCGACCTATGATCAAACAGATAGACTAGGTAGACTAGACCCTGTGATCAGACGAGTGGAATTTGACGACCTTTGATTAGACAAGTGGAATGGGGCTACCGCGCCTTCAAATAAGTAGAATTGGTCGGCCTGTGCTCGGACAATTGAAGTAGTACAAATTCGAACAAGCGGACTAGGTTATTTAGGCTACAAGGAATAGGAGTTCTTGCTTTAACAAGGAGCGCAATAATTTCGCTCTAATCCCGTTGAAATAAGCCTCCCTCTTATCGCCAACTCTACAACTCGCCACATACAGAATTAACATTACGATAAGGTGTCCCACGAGGTAAACGACAAAATGAGTCACCGCCGGTGATTTCCGTTTCGTTGTAAGTTACTTACTGAGTCACGCCACCCCACGGTTAGGTCAGTTTTATGACCTATCGATGACATGCTCGAACGTGGCGAGCATATCAGCTCTGAAATCAGTGTTCAGAACGTTTCAATCGACCGTGTCTAATCATAGATTGCTTTGTCAATAATAGTCACTGCTCGAAGCGGTGGACAACATCCACTTCCGGCCGAATTTACTGAATTCTGTATTTGTTGAATTCAATTAAAGACAAAGGAAGAGAGAAACAATTTGACTCGATATACGATGCAATTTTAAAATACCCCGCATCAGCAGAAACATCATTATGGTATTGCTTGTACACCTTCGAAGTGACTGTACCACGGGAACGGCCTGTTAACAATGATCCTAAACAACAACTAATCAGCGACCAAATCCTCTTCAGCATAGGGCACAATTCCCAAGCATTCGTTTGCCCAAAAATTCCAACAAAACTATTCCAGCTCGTGTACACTCAAAAATCCGTTCCAACGCAAAAGAGCACCGATACCTAAAAAAAAAAAAAGAAAAAAAAAACAGATCCACTTGGTGTGAAAAATACATATCTGTAAATCGCGGCGGACGCAAACGGGCGATCGTTGTCGATCCAAAAACCGGGAGAATGCCGCTGCAAAATAAATTCGCGAGCAACAGCGGTCGTCGAGCGAAGTATGGTCGAGGCAGCGGAGCGTCGTCGGCAGATTTTAATCAAATTGGCCGAGTTGCGTTTTTCATTACTGGCTTTTTGTGTCGCGTTTCACGGGACGTCGTCCGCTTCCACAAAGAGTCTTATCTGTCCGGGTACGAGCCGATGCTGTTTGTCCGTCTCCTCTTTCTGTGCAACGTTCCGCGACATTTCTCGTTTCCTCGTGGCTACTGGCGTCGTCGTCGTCGTCGTCGTTGTCGTCGTCGAGGACGCCGCGGGCTGGATCGATCGATCGAAAGGAGGAAACAGTCTTCCCGATAGTTCCTTGCCCCCTACACGCCGTGATAAGGGCCGATACGGCCGACGACGACAATGGCGACGCCTCTTGTCACTTTGCGGATCGTCTGTATAGTCTGCGTCGGGTACGACCACGAAGACGACCACGAAGACGACGACGACGACGGTGGTGGTGTTCATCGTCGGCCAGGAAAAGCACGATCGGGAGGCGGCACCGTTGATGTTATTATAAAGAACGGCCTTCGTCGCCCCTCCTCGCCTTGAATAAGCTCCGCGCCACGCGAAAATATCATTTCGACTCTTACCGCGAACAGAAACGAGCGTTTAGTTACCGGCTTTATGGCGACAACCGCGTGCAAACCTTTGTGGGTCTTCCACATTTCCTACCTTTCAAATGGTATTTACTTTGACTCCTTTGTGGCCGGCTCGCTTCTTTCAACGCCCTTTTTCCGCGTGTCGGAATTCGCGCGAACCTATACTACTGTCCAACAGAATCCGTGGCAATTGGAAATTTGTTTGACATTGTTTAATGGAGGGGAAGAGGTAGTGGTGTGACCCCTTTGTAGTTATCGCCATTACAACAGAGATATCGAACGAAGATAAAAACCTACCAAGCTCTAAAAATAACCGAAACGTTTTAGCTGATAAAAATGACAATATTTTGTGCGATCTTTGTTGCAATATTAACGAAATGTGCATAAAGAGTAAAAAGTACGAGACCCTGCCATTTGACCTGCGGTGGCAGGTTTAACGGTCACAGAAATTGAATGTGGGGTAGCCGGTTATTGACATAAGGGTTAAGTGCGCACTACTGTATACCGCGGAACCGACGCGCCGCAACAAAGAAAAAAAAAAAAGAAGAATAAAAACCGCAACGACGTAGAACTAAAAAGAACATTCCCACGAGCTTTCTTTTATTCTCCGTCCCTTCGCGCACTATCAAACCTGCTGCCAAGCTACGAAATGATCTCGAGCTGCGAAACATCCACGGTCGCGTTTCCGCGAATCGAGACGGCATCCGCGTCGCTGGAAACGTAAAAACAAACGAACTAAGAAAACGTTCCGGGATTCCCTCGCGGAAGAACAAGCCTGCGGAATGCATCGTCGGTGTAGAAACGAGCGGCCGCCATCGCTGGAATATGACAACGACGATTGTCGAACGCGTGCTCGCACCTACGGGACCGTGAACGTTGCACGGTCGGTTTATGGTCGAGCATTCGACAACCATGGTCGTTTCGGAGCAACGGATGTCTAGCTGTGCGAGAGCCATCGATCTGTTCCGCTGCTTCTTTTCAACCGTCAATCTGGCTCGGCCCGTAAAACTTGCTCGGGACCGGCAAGATCGACGAGCCTTTGGGCTCTCCATTCCGCGCGCCCGGATGGAACAGCTGGAAATTGGTCGCATGGTTTCGGTGTTCGGCCCCGAAATAGGCGCGCGGTGAATTATGGCGCTATTATGTGATAGATGCTATCGCGGGAAATATATTTCTTGGTCAGATTATCGAGCCGCCCCGGAATTTATGCCGCTATAAATTCGACGCGGCCTCGTCCATAATGAGACCGAACAATATTTTTTCCTGGATCCTCTGGAAAATCTGCGAGACAACACGTACATATGTATATTGCTAAATTTCTTGTTCGAATCTCATTTAGAAGGTTCTCGAAAATGCCACTCGAATTTTCTCAGATTTTCTAAAAAAAAACCTTTACCCTCTGAAAACATTCATCGGGCCCAAAGGACTCTGGTTTCAGGTTGCTACAAATGCGATTACGGAGTGAAGATTAAATTTCTTTTATCAATTAAACGTCATAGGACAGTGCAGTAGCAAAAGTTAGTGTGCAGAAATTTTGTTGGGAGAGACTCTGGTATGCCAGTTAAGGGTCGAACACGCACTCCAAACAGCGAGCAGTCTTCTCGGAACCGAAAATGCCATATCCGGCTGCGAAAATTATTTTTCGTGATCGTGATTAGACGTGACAGGTTTTCGATTAATCCAGGACCGGTAGCTAGTGCAAATAGGATGTTGAAATTTATCCTCCCCGTGGGTTAATGAAATTTCGCGTCGCGAGCTTCACATATTCGGTCGGCGGAGGCGCGCGGGCGGAATCGGCCGTGTGCCCTTCCGCCGACACGGTGGTCAACTACGCTAATTATATGTGAGCCAGTTCGACAGGCGCGCGCAGTTATAGTTATCGGGCGAGCTATTGTTTAACGCGCAATTTCAGCCCGGGTACACACCCGTGATTTATCACGCGGGAATAAATTACTTCGCGCCAAAGGCCAAACGGGATTCGGGGCCGTCACACGGTTTTGGCTCGCGCCTCGTAGCCAGGCGATGGCGTTTTCGCGCCCGCCATCGTCGAACGCCATCGCGGAACGCCATCGCGTCGTTTTGTCCGTGCCGGCAAATATCGAGCGGGGAAACGCCGTTTGCTTTATCGTCCGCGGCCACCTGTCGATGGGAAATCGATTTCCCAGTGAATAATTCCCGCAGCCTTTTCACGCCTCCCCACATTATAATGCGCGAAATAACGTATTACGTTACGCGCAGACAGCGTTTCGATGAACAGGTCCCGGACACGCCGACGAACCCCTCTTCCACTCCACCCCCTCTCACTGTAACGCCACACTGAACGAATATTCCTGAATTATTAACGAGGAAACTTCGAAACATCAAAAACACCGGTTGGCCACATTTTAACGAGCTTCGCGCGACGCGCAATCACCCCCACCCGATTTCCTCGGAATATTAAAGTATTAGTATTCCTATATAGGTACTAGAAAACTATATTTCAAATATAGAAAATTATATTTCACTCGCAGGAATCCGAGGGTTAAAGAATGTACAGTGGAGGTGGTTTGGAAAATCGTATACAATGTTTCCTCGATCTTTCGTCAACAACATGTCAATTCCCATACGCTGTCTTGCTTCGCGGGTTATACCCCGCAATAGTGGGGATAGTTCTGCGATTTTTATCACCCAGATATTTGCGTCATATATCGAGAAAAGACTGTAGTTCGGATATTTGTTCCTAATATTGTTTGTATATTTTTATATTTGCTTGTATAGTTCCACTATTTGATATTGTACCAGTGAACGCATCATCGACCCTTTTTGCACCAATTAAATGGTAGGTAGTTAAAATTCGATCCTGTGCGCCACGAAAACTAATTACTGCGGCAAATGGGCGATAAAGCAACACGGGCAGGTATGAAAAGGTAATGGGAGCGGAGCGATTTACGACTCGTTTAAACAAACAAGACACTAAATTGTCCGTCGTTGTCGTTTCCTTGTCGCGGCGTTCGATCCGCTGCGGGCCGCTCGTCCGTGGCCCGGGGCGTGTTCTTGATGATATCTCGACGACTCTCGTTTCAGGCCGATGATGGATGGCACGATGGTGCACGCGGAGCTTTATAATCAGGTTTCGAAGCATCGTTCAGGGCCGACACGAAGCGACGCGACGCGACGCGACGCGGCTGGATCCGCGGGCTCGAATTGGCCCATTACCCGGATCCCCGAACCAATTGGCTGTATCGCGTCCGCGTTTCGGTGCTTTTCCCTTTCGCGATCGCTGCTTATCAACGAGCTCTATCGTTGCCGTGTCCGTGTGTGTATATACGCGTGCCCGAGAGCGCCGCGATATTGAATGGATCGCGTTAGAATTAATATCGCGGATTAGCGGACGAATCGGGAGTAATTACAGGCGAGTAGCGTGAACGCGATGTGCGGGCCGCTCGTTCCCGGAACTGACGCGAATTTCGCCGATCGATATCGATCGCAGCGATTAGGACCGATCTTTGTTGCACGCGAGATCCTTGAAGCGAAAAGTTATGGGAAAGGCATGCGTGAGTTTGTACATGCCGGTCGTACAGTGGGAGATCGAATTTCCACGAACACTTGGAAACTTAAAATCTGGTTACAAATGGAATTACACTTAAATTACAAGCTTAACACGTTAAGTGCCAAAAATCAATCTCAGAGATTCTCACACAATCAGTGCCTATTGTGTAATTAATGAAATTTAAAATGTATTACAGGGGAGGTCCTAACAAAATTCGGCTTATCTGGATACGTCACAATACAAATTCGTTTCTAAGCCTAGTCAAAAATCACTCGTATGTGACCGACGTGGCAGTGAACCTGTTAACAAACTTTCTACCTCGTATTTACCTGCGTGTGCTCTAGAGTGTCCGAATCCAATCAACCGTCCTCGATCCTCCTGAAACAACAGAAAACTTATATTTTTCGAGCACCTCAGACGAGATTTTATTTCAGTTACGAAATTCCTGGGGAGAAGAAGATTTTCAGGAATGTTTCAAATTTCACGACCGACGGGACGATTTTTCCCTGGATTCGCGGAAAATTAAAAAAAAAAATACTTTTACTTATACGAGTTCCGGCGTTTTTCTTCATTTTCTTTTTTTTTCTGTTTCCTCGACGGTTCGCAAAATAATTCCGCTCGCAAACGGGACACCGGCGCGGCGGATGCTCGCCGAATCTTCTCGTTTAAGAGGTAGCGGAACGACAGAGCAACGTGGAAGCTGACGCCGCGCGTCGTCGGCACGAATTAATTTTCCTGCTCAGCTAATTGAGTCCCCGGTCCAATTTTCCTTCTCTGGTTTATTACGAAACAAAGAGTAGACCCTGCGAAACTGCGCGGCCATGTATACAGTGCTCGCCTACCTGTCTAGGGAAACGCATTTGCGACCATAAGTCACTGGACACTTGCGTGTCACCTAGGGACCAAGAACGAGTTCGCGTTTACCGAATCGCTCGAGCGATTTGCGTGTTCTCCTGTGCATGTGTACATTAGCGGGACCAAAATAGAATTTTATTTCACTTTCAAGGAAATTAATAACATATTCGATGAATGGAACAGGCCATCGCACGGCAATCGCCCCGTTAAAAAAGACATTCGGTGGGTGACGCTTAACTGAAGCGTGTTAGGTACACGGTGTACGCGTCACGCTAACAACGCCGTAGGAATAAACATTATCGTAATAATCCTGTCGGCGGTGGCGAGGCAATAGGGCCGTTCGGAGAAAATTGCGACTCGCGGCGCGATTTGCATGTTTCGTGGGATAACCAGGCAGTGTCCGGTGACTTATGGTCAGCGGGCCACGTTAATTTTATGGGAGCCTGGGCCGCGTCTATGTATCTGGCTGGCGTATCTCTGTTCCGGGATGCGTCTGTGTGTTTCGGGTTCCATCTCTGTTGCGAGAAGCGACGCCACACCGCGAAGACCCGCATTCTCGCCCGGAGCTTTACGACTTCATGGTTTTGTGTCCCCGCGGTTGCGGGCACCGGATAAACACGCTACACGGACGTCCGTTTGCGCATCCTTGTGTACACGATGAGCCTGCGGGATCGATCTGCGCCGAGTGCGAACAACGGGAAGCCCCGCTAATGGCTTTGTGATCGGGAAAGTCGCCGGCGAGCGCAGAGCAAACGCGCAACTCGTTCTTTGAGCAGTTTGCTCCTACACCCCACCGCACCGGTACCGGGCTCGATCGTTTGTTGGCTCTCCGCTTTCAGGACGATCCGATCCTCCGGTACCTTTGGCCGCTCTTCTATCAGTTTTACCGGAGGGTCGACTTTTTTAATATAAATACTCGATCCCGCCGTTCGTTTGCGCAATTATCGTGGAAAAGGATGGGCGGAGCTCCGGACGGTGGAAGCTTGCCGATCTTTCGAGGAATGTTCCATCGAAACACGGTAACAGAATTACAGAAATTATAAAAATCTGCTCGTTTTGGACATGTTCGAACGGACTTCTTCATCGAAGCTCGTATTACAATGAAAATTGCGTGAAATATGAATAAATTCGGGCTTGTCGTGATTACGAAATAATGTATACTCGGCATAAGCCCTAGTTACTTGATCATCGAAGATAGTTGAATATTGATAAAGAAGGTAAAGGATATTGGTAAAAATGTCTTGTTCCTAATGATTTTTTCACTAAACTTTCATCCACATATTTGTGGCACTTTTACGATTATAATAAGACCAAACACGACACAATTCGAATTATATTTAGTTGTTTAATCCAGGTTACAGTAGTACCTTAATTACACGAACTAGGCAACGGAAGGTTCGAACTGAAGAATACACTACTATACTTCCAACGATGGTGTTTCATTGATCTAGAGGGTGTCGCAGAAATGTTGCACTTCCCTGAAAGTAGCGATTCCTGAGATCATTCGAAGTAACTTTTTCCTTTGCGACAATGATTTCCTTCGCTTTCAAGAATGGCCATGGATCGAGTATAGCGCGAAGTAACAGCGTACTCGATTTCCGGGCTCGCAAGTTGCGCGCGAGCGGTCTCGCGCGAGTCGAGCACGCGAGCGGATTATATTCGGCAGCGGAACACGTTCGGAACATATTCGCGATCGCCAGGCGTCGATATTACGCGCAACCGCGCGGCACGGGCGTCGATATGCGGCTTGGACGCACCTGCGGAAACTACAGCGGGACATAACACGTAACCGCAGGAAGGCTAAAGAGAGAGAGAAAGAGAGAGAGAGAGGGAGAGGGAGAGGGGCAGCGAGCGCGCGTCGGTCAGCCGGTTAGTCGCTCAAGCGGCGAACCGTGAAATTATCCTCCGAACCTGGAACCACCCTGCTCCTGATCCTGCGGCAGGACTTCCCCTCTCCCCCTTTGGTGACCAACCGTTTCATGGTTTTATCCCATGGCGGAACGATTGCAGCGATCAGTCATGATACGTAACGATGCCTAGGGTAATTATTGGGGGGCGGCGTCGCACAGCTGCTGAAGATTTAGGGGTCGATCAGATCTCGATCGCTGACCGAGAGTCGGCTCGATGTTCATTGTGGTTAAAGTTTCTCCAGTTTATTTATTTTAGAATTCTTGAAATTGTAATGATACTCCATCGTAGGACACGCTTGAGTATATTTCTTAAATCAAACCTATGCGATCGAAATAGCAAAATGTCTAGATAATCTTGTCATGTTTATAAAGCAACATATTGCAGTCGCTTTTTGTGTTTTCTCGTCAAGGTTGTATAGTTTATCATGGAAAGATAAAAATAATCACGTTTGATATATGATATACAAATATGATATTTCTTCCTACAATTTCATCTATTTAATGCTCAAGATTCGTAACACAATTCAATGCAAATGGAAGGTCGAAAAGATATGTGTAATTTGGCTACTTTACTGTGATGGATAACGTTCTAGATACGGGCTGGATAGGATAGGGGACGATTTCTTCCGAGCTTATTTCAATGCAGTGCACAAGCCGAAGAAGAAAGTGCGCTGGGAAACATCGCTGCGAGATCTGTTTTCAGAGACGGGGGTAGGGGGTAGGGGCCAGGGGTTGGAATCGACCTTTCGAAGTCAAAGCTTCTTAACCGGTTAAGCTCGCGTTCGGAACGAATCCACTTACGAAACGCATCGCGGGATCGTCTCCGGCGATCCGTGGATTAACTCTTCGAATGCTTCTAGCTAATTTCAGAAAGTGAGAAGATTACTCGGCGAATGGAAATACCTGGCACCGCGAACCACCGAAGGCCCCCGCCGAAGGATGGTTTTATTGCGATCACCGTCTTCGCGCTGATGAATTTCCGGTTTAACGGTGCCGTAAACCTGCGACCTGTCCGACCTTGATGAAACGATTCGCGCTTTCAGACTTGTCTGTTAGCTTCTCGGATTGCGTTACCTGATACATATTCGCGGCTCGTGAGTTAGGTTGATAATGTTGACGTATTTATTTTCGAAGCAGGTACAAATATTTTGTGAAATCACTAGGATTAATTTTTAACGTGTAGCAAAAACACATTGTAGCACACGTGTAGCAAAGAAACATTGTTAATTGACAGCAACGCAGGAGAATTTATTCAACGAATAACCGAAAGTAGCTATTTGTCAGTTCGCCGTAAACATGTTTATTTATGTTGCCTTTTTAATATTTACGAAGCGACGTTTTAAGTGATTTCGCTCCCCTTCAAAGAGCATTCCGTCCTGTTTGATTGAACGTTTATTGCCGCGCACAGCGCCCGGAGAAGGAGAACTCGCATAAACGAGCGATCGAGTGGACACGCAGCAGCGCGCCACGACCCCCCCCCCCCCCGGCCTCTCCAAGGATATACATAATATCGGAACTTGTGTGGTTGTTGTTACAAACGAAATCCACGATTTCCCCCGATTAATTTTGTATCTCGGCCAATTTATCTTTCAACCGAACGAAACGCAACGTTCTGACAAATAATTCACGATCGACCTACGTGATTGCCTTCCGTGTAATCTCCGCGCCCGTTTAAATATCGATTCCATTTTTACACAGGTTATTGCATTTGCCAACATTTTATCTCGGATTAAGCTCCGGCCTCAATTTATGCTGTCGGACCCAGAAGTAACACAAATTGGAACGATTTAATCGGGGATGTTCATCTCTCGGTCGAATGATGAGAATCACCGACTCCATGCTCCGCGGTAGAGACCGCAGATGTGTGTATGTGTGTGTGGGTGTTGTAAAAAAATCGTTGAAATTTTTACCGTTGCCCCAAGGTCCTGGAAAATCCTGAATAACCGTGTTGCACTGTGTTTAATCACACGGGCTTTGAGCTGTTCGTCCATCGACCGTCACGGCAAAAATGTGTACGTGCGATTCGAAGCGATGCACAGATTAATAGCATTTAAGAATATCGACGCGCTTTCAGCTCATCAAAATCAATAAAAGGGGAATAAATTTTCTATTTGGCTTCTGCAATTCTTATTTTGTGTAAAGATCTCCAGTCTACGTTCAAAGTTTTATACTTTTTAACAAGGAATCTCTCTTGGTTCGTTCAAAAAATCACTTATTTTAATTTTTAAAATGGTAACCCCTGTTCTTGAAATATAAAACAGACTTTTAATTTTTGCGCTTTAAGAAGAAGTTTCCTGCAGAACGGTGGCGCTCGAATAATTATTCAGACAGAAGATTTCTAGGATATTTCGTAGTAATTAGATCGGGCCCTAGTAGCACAAAAATATTGGATAGATATTTTTTTCAAATATTGGAAAAATATTTTTTAAGCCACATTTTCTTATATGAGAAAAATATTGGATCTGAATATTGTATACATGTACAAGAAATATAAATTGAATGTTTAAAAAATATAAGCTAAATACTCGGAGGATATAAACTAGATATTTAAAAAATATAAAGTAAATATTTCAAAAATGTGAATTCAATATTTGAAAAATATAAATTCAATATTTAAAAAACATTCAATAAAATTTTCAAATTTAAGAAGTTTCAAATTATAACAAAAATTAGAAACTATGAATATGTATTACTTGTAACTTATATTTTTATGATATTTCGTTGCCTGTAATGTTATTACGATATTGTAGTCTGTTTATCAACATGTAACATATACGTAATTAAACTACACATAATACTTTGCTAACTATTATAGCTTCTCATGTTAAAAATTATGATTTATAATATTAACTACTTGCTCAACTTATTTTCATTGCAAGGAAATATTTGAAATACAAAATAAAAATATTTCATTTTATCTTTGTGGTTATCAAAATAAAAATATTTGATTTAAAGTAGTATCTTATTTGAACCACATTAAATTATACTATATACCAAATCATTAATGATCGTTAATATACGTTGCAAAATATGATAGAAAACCTTGTATCCAATGTTCCACACATACGAATACTAATCTTACATTATACAATACTAATGTAAAGTGTACTTACTTCTGAATCTTCTGTACCTCCGTCGGATCCACAGCACACAATTGTTGACTCACGAGAATAGATCCGAATAATTGAACAACAATCACTAAACAACACACGCACACAACACATTTTATAAAATCGTGACAACGAACGAGAAGATTTCACTCCGACCACGAACAAAATAATACTGCGATTTTAACAATGATCCCTTCCACGCAGGTGGTACGGTCAGGTTATCATAGGAAGGTTAGACGCTGAGCGTCAATAAACACTAGATACAAAACCAAGGTAAAAAAATTATGGCGGGGCGCCGGCCCTATTTCCCGGAATTCCCTGTTTTCGTATCACACGTCCGTGGGAGGGGGACGGTTAAAATCGCAGTATTATTTTATTCGTGGTCGGAGTAACATCTTTTCGTCTGCTGTCACTATTTCGTTAAGTGTGTTGTGTGTGTGTGTGTGTGTTGTGAGTGTTGTTTAGTGATTGTTGTTCGTTCAATTATTCGGACCTATTCTCGTGATACAGAAGATTCAGAAGTAAGTACACTTTACATTAGTATTTTATAATGTAGTTTGCAGTACATTAGTATTATATTTTATTATTCGCATGTAGAATATTGGATGCAAGGTTTTCTTTCTTATTTTGCAACTTCAATTCTGACCCATACCTACTCCGATCACTTTTTGAGATGTTAAAACTTTTTTGCGAATATCTCGGAAATTAAAGTTGATCGGCGGTAACGTGTATAGGAAAAAGTTGTTCATAATGATGACCTTGACAACATATTTCAAGGTTATCAAAATCGGTGAGGAAGCCCCTAATGTAAATAATTACCAAAATATTCTACTTCCAATATGAAATAGATTCATTTAATATTTAGAAAAAAATATTTTTCTCGTAACGTGACATAGATATTTCCTGAATATTTAAAAAGAAATATTTGTTACGTAATATAAAATAAATATTGCATGTATATTTGAATATTAAAAAAAGATTGAATCTCTTTTTAATATTATATGAATGTGTATACAATATTTTGTGCTACTAGGGGGATGGAACTGGATATTTGGAGCGATCAAAAATGCATACGTGTCGTTTGTATCGCTAAGCGAGTTTCTTGTGGAGGTTGGGACCGACTAATGAAAAAAGGGAGAAACGAAACGGCGGTTACGGTGGAAGGAGTTCGAGGACGATCTAATGCCTGGAGCCTCGGGGTTATCGAGATTGCTTCGACATTCGTTTGGTTCGCGTGATATTCTCGTGTTACCGTTCGACGTCCGGCCGAGAGCCGAGGTGCGTGAGCCGGCTCGTTCCTGGATCCGAGCCGAGGGATATTTAAATGCAAATTGAATACGAGCCCGGTGATCCCGCGAGCTGTCCGCCGACCGTGGAAGTTTCGCGCCGTGGAAAATATCCTTCAGATTAGACAGAGTCACGTTGCGCGGACGTTGTTTCGACGTTGCGGCTTGGTCACGTCCTCGAGGACGACGCGCTGGACGTACATGTTGATTAGGTGACGTCGAACCGTCCGTGCCCCGACGTATACTGATAACGTTCTTCGTTTCTCCTTCGTCCTGGTACTCTCACTCTCTCCCTCTCTCTCTCAGATATTCGTTACCCCCGAATTACCAAATGGAAATGAGTTTCTTTCGGTTTCACGTCATTATTATTTATGTCACGTTTCGCGCTTTCACGGCCGCGCGGCTACGCGCCGGAATTATTTGCATGCGGATGGCCATGCGAATTTCGTTTTGCGGATCCGCGGGGAAAAATGGAGTCAAATGTTATTCAATTATATCGCGCCGAGCTCCGGTCAGCTGCCCGGTTTATTGATTTTTTGGGAAACGTTTGCCACAAAAGTTTGTTGGTATTTAACGGAGACTATGAGAAAACGTATAACTCACAGTTTCCATTATTTTCACTTTTAAAAAATCAGGTGTACTTCAAATACCAGTAATTGTGTATGCAAGATCCCAATGCAAAAGGTTCAATAGTTTCTCTGAAAGAAATATCGAAAAAATCAAGGGGGTATATCAGGGGTTAAGAATCAACAGTACGGGTCTACCGAGAACACCGTGTCCACGGGGAACACCATGAACGCGCGTCGCCCGTCAAAGTTCCCCGGTTGCCATCAAACGAAATTCGTTACAAACACGATTCTCGATCGCCGATTCGCCGTCTAGTACCGCCGGGACTATAATTTTCCGTGCTCGGACAATTTTGTCCTTTCTACTCCGTTTCCCATCAAACGCTCCGGAACAAAGGGAGCAAAATCCTAAAAAAAAAAATAAAATAAAATAAACGTGGAGGCACAAGAGGCGTAGGAGGGTTAAAAAAAGAATAAAAGTAAGAGGGGGGTAGGTAACGGCGGTCGGACCGGGTCCGATCGAGGGACAGGGGCGTAAAGGAGATGAGGAAAATTAAATCATGCTCGCGAACGGTCTCCTTGTTCCACGGCGGGGGCGCAATAACCGGCGGTGCCGCGATAATTGTTGCGCTGTAATTTTTCGCCCGGCACTTTGGCCCCGACGTTGAAATCGACCGACTAAATCCGGCCAGAGCGTTAACAGGGCGAGCTGTTACAACCTCCTCTCCCTCCCTCTCTCTCTCTCTCTCACAGCCTCTCTGATCTTTTTCTCTCGAATGGGTTTGGCCGAGAGAGAGAGAGGGACATTGCAAAAAGGAATCAGGGCGCTCAGCGTCGGCAAATGTGTCCGAATGAAAATTCTATAATTGGATCGTCTGCTCGTTAGCCCCGAATCGACTTCCGTTAACGCGTCGAGTGTGCGTGCGTCGACGAGAAACGCCGGACACGGAAGGTGTTCGCGACTTTCAACGCCATGGGAAATTTCTCCACGGGAATAAAAGGGAGAGATGGACACGCCACGGAAAACCGCTTATTCAAATCGCGCGCCAAGTAGACGATTGCTGCTGGCGAGCATTAAGCTGCGTCCACAACGAAGCAACGTCCAACGAATTGTGTTGAGGAATCGTCGCTTGCTTCTTTTATTCGGTGCAAGCTTTAGGTACGCATTAGAAAATCCACTATTTCTTTACAAAATTTCCTTGGTTGTAGAATACAAGTTTATGTATTTAGGAAAGCTATGAACAAAATCGTAACGACATGAAAGGAACTTATTGTCGCGTTGCTATCGTCTTACTAAAATTATTGTAATCTGGAAATACTTTTAAATCGAAATTTCTTTTTCGTAGGAAAATTTTTATTTTGCATAAAAATCCACAGCATTTCTGTCGAAACTTTCTTTAGAGTGAAATTAAAAATCGCGGATTGTGTTACGACGCTCCGCGAAGTCGGCGCGTTAAACAAATTCCGGCGATTTATCTCGGACGTAAATTACGAAGCCGGAGAAAAATCGGTCGCGCTACCCTCTTTCGTTTCGCCGCGGGTAAATTGGCAATTGTAACCAGCTGTGTGACATTCGATTCTGAAACCGGCGCAAAGTGAAGCGTAGAATTCCATTTATGCGGAAAAAATTAGTACCTCTGCCGGTTCCAATTCCCCCTCTTTCATCCCCTAGCCCTCCCCCCCGGTCGCCCAACCCTTTGGCGGTCCCACACCCCCGCGGAGAGCTATCGAGTTTTCGCATTTAACGAAATTCCGATAAACTGTAGCGAGCGTGTCGGCGCGGCTGGCGCGAAAAAGAGCGACGCTCGGTGTCGGACCGGTCGTTGAATATTGGAGGCTACAATTTTTCGTCGACGTTTCCATTAATAAAGTCCCCGGGACCGGGGAATCATTCGTGGAAACGCTGCCTTCGTCGGATTGATGAGACCGGATTTGTTACAGTTGTCGCCGACGTCATAATGAGCAGGTGTTTCACCGTCGTCGAGCCCCTCCAGTTCGAAAGAATTTAACTCGAATTTAGACAATAGTCCGCCGGAGCATTTGAAATTCATATTTTCGCTTTTGACGCGCGCGCGCGCTGTATTGAAATAATGTTATGCTGGGTCGCGCGGCATTGCCGAAAATCGCATTGCTAAAATTTAGTTCGATACGGAAGCTCGTCTGTGAAAATTTATTCGCAATTTGGTCGGAGCGCAGAGCACCGAAATTTCCTGCCTTTTTCATTCGGCCGACGGTCTTTGTTGAAATATAATGCTGGTTGAATAATAATTGCCTTATTTCGTGGAGAACGTTGATCGTTTTACACTTCGGATATTTATGCAAATATTAATAGACTGCCGGGATCTTTGCGCACAGATCCGTCATTGTTGCCGGTTTTAACGTTGACAAATCTTAACGGCATTAATTCGAGCGGTTCGATTTATGCGAGCAGATCGATGCGCTCAGACGAAAGTTCCTTAGATAATATTGCACGCGGCCGGTTATCGCTGACGGACACTGTATCTCTGCGATTATGTCAGCTCCCGACTAACTATCGCAACGTTTCCCTCGTCGCTTCCGCTTCCACTGCGCTCGGATTAAGTTCGCAGCCAACAATCAGAACCGGGCGAAGTGCAAGCAAACGTGTACGCTAGATTCCGCCGTAAGTTCGCGACATTAAAGCGACGGGAACCGGTGGGTAGGGGGTGGAGGGTGGGGGGGGGGGTAGAAGGCTGGAAGGTGGATAGGGCGCGAAGCCCTACGCCATTTACAACACTTAATCCATCACAGTTATACTAAGCTTGTTCGCGAACATTGTTAAGGTAGTTAACTCCGTCGAGCAGTTTACAACGTTTTGTCGCGCGAGCGCGACTTTGAGGCAACGAATCAAAACGCCGCCGCGAGAAACGAGAACCATCAACGGTTATGCAACCGCGCTCGCTCGTTAATTCCACGCGACAAACCGAATCATCCCTTGTTTCTTAATCCCCTGCCCGCGGAAATTGCCTGCGGAAGTCAGACGAGTTTCTCGAGACGCTGACGACTCTAACCCCCTCCACCCCCGACAACTGTGTCTTGATCGCAATAATTCACGAAAATATAGAATAAATAAGGCTTTGTTTTCGAGAAAATCGACTTTGAAGATCTGCCAGGTTCGTGTGCTTTAGTATATGCAGGAAGTAGATTTGGTTGGTCATGATCAGACGCGTCAGACAATTCCTATCGAATAGCATGTGTATTCGCTGCATTTCAAACTCGATTTTCTCGGTAACGAAACTTCGGATAAAAAAATTTTATTCTATATTTTCGAATTATTTTTTTATGTAGAATCACCCCCTTTTCGCTTGTACCACCAGTTACCAAACACCCTGTATATATAGAGAATTGAATATTGAATGTAGTGTCTATCTTACCGGGTGAGTTTCGCTTGGAGAAAAAGTAATATTTCTCTACCGCACTGTTGAAGATGGGACAGTTCATGTGCGACAATCTAATAATCAAGGATCACGCCCATCGCTGCCGCGGAACGCGGAAACAGCGGAGAATTCGAACGCAGAAGCTCGGGAAAAAGTTAGTCGACCGTCGGTAATCGATCTTCCACTGCATTTTCTATCTGGGCCACGATAGACAAACCAGATTTTTTTCCGGTAGAACGAAAGTCGAATCGACGAACGGGCAACAGACGAGGGAATCGTTCCGTGCCGTTATCCCGCGGTGGATCGCGTCGATTCCTGGCCGATTATGACTCGCCTGTAAATCACCGGTTCGGACGATGCTCTTACTCTCTCTCTCTCTCTCTTTATTTCTCTCTATCGGCGAACGGGGCCATAAATCGCGACGCAGAAATGAAAAGAGCGGAGATCCGCCGCGCTCCGGTGCCGCGGGCCAGGCCGCGAATTAAAAATAAAAAAAAATCGCGGGAGCGCGCGAACCTGCCGCACCGTTGCGAATTGCGGCTGCGGTCGAGCGTTCGCGCCCATCATTTTATCGGGCATTTTCCACGGGGACCACCGGCCGTCCCGGGTAAAACGAATCGTTTGTCGCGTTAAACATTCACCGGTCTCTTTTTCCCAGCGCGACGGGAAACGCCATGGCTGCCGCGCTACGGGACGAAATCGTAAAAAAACACCGTTTCCGAGGCCCTTTGAACACTGGGAAATTTTGATTGCGTATTCTTGACACGTATCCGACGCGTTTCCTCTCGGTTCGTTTCTCTTGCGAGCTTTCTTACAAATTTTACAATAAATTCCGAATAAATTGTAATTTTCCGTAACCTTCGGAGGGATTTTACCATTGAAACTTGGACTTTCTTTACGAAGATTATATATATATATATATATATATATATATATATATTTTCTGGGGTGTCCCAGAAAAAGGGTGATTCCTTACTTTTAGGCAATTCTAAGCACCGGTTTTCCCTACGAATATTTTTAATTATTAAATATCGAACGTTTAGACGTTCCTGATCACAATTTCCTTAAATTTTGGAAATAATTACTTATAATTCTGAACTGCAGAGTTCAAGATAAGCGCATTGCAGGCTTCGTATTTCGACGCCCGGATTCCCTCAATGTTGCCGTCATACTCGAGCCAGATACACGTAAATTGACCGATCCGCGGTATGAGCGCGCTGCGAGTTTGTTACGAAAGCGTTTACGAGCTCTATCGCGAGCTAAGTGGCGTCGTTCGGTTCCAATATCGGGCCGCGTCGCTCGATATTCGCTCGCTGTTACGGAAGTTTCGGAACTCTCTGTTTTTTTCTCTCTTTTTTTTTTTTGGAAAATTGTCCGTCGAACGAGCTCCCGCGTTCCATTCGTGCGGTAAATGTCGAATGTTTCGGAGAGAATGCCGGTGTTATTGCCAGTCAACGCGGCTGAGTGTGCCACGATAATTTCCATTAACACGTTGACTGCCGTGCCGGCGTGTGTACACTCCGTGACAAAATGACGGAACGCTCCTTGGATTTTTTCTAAACGATGTTCTCCAAATCGAATGTGCGCAACGCTGTGCAAAAATTGACGGTAATCATTCTGCTCTGACAATGCGAAAATGATCTGTTATAATAATAGTCGAGCAATCGAGCAACCCGACAGAAGTCGGATTATTTGAAGAGATTTAAAAATCAAGTTTTAAAGAGTAATCAATATCATTAATACTAAATTGTTTAGTTTTCAATTTGTTCTAAGTTACGGTGATTTTACCGAATTTTTGTGTGACAATGCAAAATTTTCGTGAGGATAGATTGGGATTTGAAAATTTGAAGAATGTGTCGGCTGAATTTCATTGACGAATAACGTTTGAAATATTCGAGTTCGAAGTATTAGTTTTGAGTAGTAGTATTAGTATTGTAGTCGGAAATATTTCAACTGATAACGCGGATCCGTTGTTATGCAAAAGAAATCACTGCTCGCCGAAAGAAATAAAATAACGCGAGCGTTGCTATCAAGCTCAACGACGAACGCGCAACGGGCAAGCAAAAACTGATGGGAACACAAGCATTTCAGGTCTCAGTTTTCTATTGTTCGTCGAAGTGCCGCTGGCCGCCATTATTTCTTTTATGGCCACTATTGAGACACCGGCGATGAAATATAAATTCTCCGGAACGCTCGCGAAAGTTTTATTCCGCCGACTGCCGTGCAGTTCGGCGTGTTATAAATGTATAAAATCCATATTGCGTGTCGTCATCTATTCAGTTGCACAAATAAAGAAATACGGAACGCGATGGGACATATCGCCTCTGTTATTTTCGCTGACCTAATAAACTATGGATCTTCGGAGTGGCAAAACGACCATCAGGCTAAATTATTTAACACGCGAATGGCAAAATCGGGCCGCGAAGGGTTTAGCAAACACCGTACCGCCACGTTCGAGAGCCGGGTGTATTATAAATGTATCAGAACTTCAGTAATGATATAATGAAATATAGATCTTTGCGGTGGTAAAATGGTCACGAATTAGACCGTTCGCCGGTGAATATTGCACACCCCTGGCCACGAAGGATTAAACAACATCGTTTCGCCTCGTTATAGTGTATTATAAATGCATCGGAAGTTTCGCAATAATGCGTCGAAACATTCGGATCGAGCGTAACATTGAAATTATCGCTCGCGTTGGGAACATGCTCGTTTTGACGGAGCACAAATGACAATTTGAAAATACTGAATTTTAATTACTCTCTCTTTGGACTTTGCTTTTACCATAAAACACGTAATTGTTCAACAGTAGGCTTACCAAGAGCGTATCCAAATTTTTACTCGATGAAATAAATTTGTCGAATAATTCCAAAAATATTGGAAACCCGTTAGGAAACCTAGTGCTAATTGCGACTCCTGAGCTCCAGTTGCAAGCTGCAAGCAATATTAAATTCGATATTATCCCAGACGATTTCATTTTTAATAATTGCCACTTTCAGTGAGCATATCAAAGATTTCTCGATCATTGTAATTTTTCTTTGCGACGTTAATCACCGCGGCAAAAGTGCGTCGTCGGCGTTCAAGATCCAACGAAGCACCAAGTATGGCGTCGGTCGTAGAACGAGACGATTCGGCACACGTGCAGCAAGACCAGGTCACAAAGGGTTAAGCAACGAGCGTTCTCTCCGCTAATGGAAAGCGTCTGAAGAAGGAGCGCACCCTCTCCCCGGATGTTTGCCGTGCAGAGATGTCTGCGAGAGGGCAGACGTGCCCGATGGGAGCGGGCATTGTCTAAGAGATAAGGTGAAAATCGAAAAGAAGAATTTCTCGACAAAGACGGCATTGGGCAACAATAGGACCGGGCTTGCATCGGTAAACGAGAGAACGGCGGAACGGCCACGGGAAAACATCCGATAGCGACGGATCGGGGGTAAGGAAGACAAGTTTCGGGTTAAAAGTAATCAGGATAAGCTATTGCCTCCATTACGCGCGCCGTCTGCTCCGGATTTTCCTCCTCTTTCCCGATCCCCGGCGTCCCGAGGCCGTCGAAACAACGTTTTCGTCTCTTTCCCGTTCCGACCGGGCTCGGAGATCAATCACGAGATTCTTTGATTAAACTTTTCGCCGGTCGACGTCCGCCAGGTGGAATGTCTTTACCTATAAATAGAGCGCCCCACGGTCCGCCGTTTCCATAAATTAAGCGGAATTTATTAAAAAATTTTCATATGCTACGGCGTTTAAAAAAGAAACATTGTTGTGTTGTGTTCTCTTAGTTGGGCTGATTTTTAGTGATATTCCCAGTTAATTTTCAGATTAATAGATGATGTGAGAAAAGAAGCGAGTTAAATTGGCACAAGGAACGAGCGAGAGTTAACCCTCCGCACTCGAAGATATTTTAACTCCAAAACGAGACACTTCTTCACGAAAATGGTGCAATTTACTCGTACAAAACAAATTTATTAATGTAAAAAATATTTTGAATAATGGTACAGTAATTTTTAGTGGCGCCTAAAAAAGTGCTAAGGGTTAAATAGCAAATGTTTGAAGTTGGATAAAGTTCGAGTAAGCGCAACAGTGTCCTTTGAGGAGGTGCGTGAATTTTTGGCTGCGAACGAGGATTTCGGGCAGACGCAGCACTGCAAGACACTCGAATAATTATATCGAGCCGGTCCATCTTGCTCGACGGCCCCTGTGTAACCGGTCGGCTGCTACAGCCAGTAACTAGACGATCGAGTCCAGCGTGGCGTGAAACAGCGTTAAGCAATAACCAATCAGCCATGCGATGGCATCGTGTGCACGTCAAATGTCACACACAAACCTATCTCTCTCTCTCTCTCTCTCTCTCTCTCTCTCTCTCTCTCTCTCTCTCTCTCTCTCTCCCCGACCCTGTAGGAATGCCGTCGCCGTGGCTGTGCACGAATTACGCGTCGAGCCAGCCACCAAGCGGCAGAATTTACGCGAAAAATTTGCTCCGATATCGGGTGGCTGCCAGAGATTGATTGCCGATCGAACGTTCCCCTGAAATTTACACTTGCTTTCGCAAATCGACGGGTCCTTGTTCAAACTGTTTCCAATTCGAACGGGATCGGAACAACGCTTTTCCCGCTGCACGCTGCTGGATGTTCCTGCAAATTGCAGGTTTCTGCATGACGGTCGAACGATACGATCAGATCATCGGTAATAAGATCAAATTCGATTAAATCTGTTGATATCGCAACAAACCTTTTGCACGCGTAATCGACATCTTCGATTCATCGGACAGCGAAATGTCTCTCGTTTCGACAATTGGCTGTCTGCGTGCGCGCTGCGCGATCGATCATATCATTTCGATTCAATCTGTTATTTCTGTCCCGGGACTGATCGATGTCCCGATGTAATTTTGGAAAAGGTGTTCCATTATATATTGTTTAACAAAGAAGCTCTTGTCGTTAGCAAAAATTGTGTAGGTTTTCAGAGGAGAATCGGCGATATTGTTGTTAAAGGATAGAGACACTTGAGTTGAGTTTCATAGACACAATATGCCACAAAATGATTAACTTAACAACCTCCTGAAATCCTATCACAGTTACGCCATAAGGACTGTGATATCCAATATAAAATATATTTAATAGTAAATTAGGCATTCGCTTGTTAGCTTTCCAATTTGTACACTTTCCCAAAGCAACAGATTTTCGAAGAGTTTATTAACCGAACGCGTATTCTGCGAGCGAGATCAATAATCATTTGTGCGGTAGAAAATTTGCACTCTCGCGGCGGAGAGGCTTTCCATCGTTGGTTACGACCCTTCCTCGGAAGGGTGCGTCATTAGGGAAGATGATTGTGCGTCGGGCCCACGTCGGGCCGATTACCCACGGTGTCACCGTCGCGGACGAGCCTGTGATTGGAAACCGCGTTATCCGGTCAATCGTGAATATATCGGGCGGGCCGATGCGTTTTTAGCGTAATTCGCCGACCAATCGGCAGCCACGGCCCCGGCGTCGAGGCTTATCGGAGGGGTTGAGGCGATTTGCACGCCGGTATGACATTTGACGCGCTCTCGATGCGCACACGGCTTATTGGTTATTGCTTAACGTTGTTTCACCGGCCGGCTGATTCGAGACTCCCGCGCTATGCTTTTGACGAGGAACAAGGGACATTCTCGGGTATCGATCACCCCAACGATGTTTCGACTAATTATTTTGAAAATTAACGCGTCGACGGGCCGACAACCAGCCATAATAATATCACAACGTGGCAAACTAGGATTTTGCACAGGCTGTTACTTGCAAATCACAGCTTGGTAACACGTTTTATCGAATGTTTCAGCTCAAAGATTAATCGTTGCTTGTCTACGAAAATCTCGCGACCCAATTCTCAAATTGTTAATGTTCAAAGTTCACCGTTTTGCTACAGAATGTTAACTATCGAACGGTTTAGACTTTTCTTTTACTGGAAACGCTGCAGCCACGTTGCAGTTCGCAAGAAATGTCATAAGACTCTAATCATTGACCACACACATTTCACTAGCGTTTATTTCAATTTTTCTTTACGAAATACTTGAACTAGTATTTTTAAAATTTTTCTGTCTAATCGGACTCGTAATAGACATCGTTAACAGTAATGACAAATCATTCAAACTTCGCCGACTATCTTTCGCGTCCACTTGAAAATACATGACGCTTCGTTCCGTCAATTTTTCCGAACAGTCCGATAAAAATTTTTCGAGATCGCGGTTTTCCTTATACAGGCTGTTCGATTTTCGTTTGATTTATGATTCGGCAAACTTCCCGCGAATTCCCAGGATCGGGTTGACGCAATAAGTTTGATCGTCGCGCAGACTTTACCGTGGCTCGTCGCTCGCAGCGAGACATGCCATCCCGATCCCCGGCAGCAGCATATTGTTATGCTAAAACTATGTTGCCGGTCGCTGCTAGAAAGCAGACGGACGAGCTGGAAAAAGGGGGCGGGGCGTGGGACGCGGCGCGAATCGCAGAAAAGCACGGATGCATAGGAATGGCGAGAGGAGCTGCGTGCTCCTGCGGCAACGATATATAAACGTCTCTTGGCTTTGTTGCCGTAATATAACGCCGCTGACACTAAAATTCACGCGCTCGTGGTCTGCTCGTTCAAAGAAAATTCGCGCCGCCACTTTTCCCGAGTCGATTTTTCCTGCTGAAATTATAAAGAAAATATTCTCGTAAAGATAACGACACATTCAAGCCCGCGAATCCTCCGCGCGCATCACGGTCTCTAGGAATTTTGAATACACCAATAACATTTTCATTTCATTCTTGGCGTAAGTGGATCGACGAGAAAAATGTTGCTTTAATTTGTGACCTCTTCGATTTTTGCCTGTTGGCATCATTTTCACGGGAATTTACGGTGTATCTGAATTTCTAAAATCTTAACATGTTTAGTTCTTTCTAGGTATAAATTGGTTCTCGAATTCAGTATAAAAATTGTTGTTCGACGTCTGCTTCGGTAATTGCTCCAATCAGCTTTAATTCCAAGAGAAATTCGTTCTTTTAAAGTAGAGTTAGTTGTTCGAGCGAATTTGGGGCTAGATTTCTCGGTGAAAGTGGTCCCTAGATTCGACCATGGGCGATTATGGCAGTTCAGAGCGCAGATTACGCTCGGGGGACGTTAGGACAGGGTCCGGGGTCCTTTGTTTCGGATTCAAAAATTCCACAAAGCGCGATACCGGCGGCGAGGGTGGCGAAGAAGGGAATTATTGGCCACGAAATGCCCACGGTTCTTGCCGGGCTTTGTAGCCAGGGTTATAACACGGCCGAGGGTATAATCCAGCCTCGCACAGCCGGCCGTTTAAATAAAATATCTGAATGGAACGGGGCACGGATGACCGCGGTAAAATCCGAATTTTTCAACCGATTCGAATTACGTCCACTCATCCGTGATAGATTTATGATCAACGGGATATATGCATGTATCTCGTCACGGGCGCGGAGGCATTTGTAGTTTTTAATCGCTTTCAGAGACAAGCGCGGTGCACGCGTCGAAACAACAGCACCCCACGCACCCTCGCACACCACCGTCTACCCTTACGCACACCCCCGAAAAACCCCTTTCTTCCCACCCTCGTGTGTTCATCGGTTATCGCGGCCGCTGCTTCCATTTCGCGTCCATGCCGGAATATCTGTCAGTGAGTAGAGTAGAGATTCATATCCTGGCGGTCCACTAGAAACGAGCCATTAATATCGTTTATCGACTGAATTTTATATATATGAAAAAAGGAGAGAACTCTACGGTGAGAATTAAAGGAGAGAATTACGGTGGTGAATTAGAAAATCTTTGTCAATTTTGTAGAGATCCTTCACGCTTAAAAGACTGAAGGTTCCAACGCAATTTTATTTTCACCGTACGTGTAATAAAAATTAGAGTTGCTCTATAAAAATGTCGATATTTAATTTATTTAGATTTTCGGCGAGTTTCATTGCGCTTTTTAGTAAGGAAGAGTATTCCATAATTTTCCGCGAAAGCATTTTTATAGTTCCAATAATTGTGAAACAAGGAACCGGTGAAATTACTGTTACAGTGGCGGCCATTTACTTACGTACAAATCATATTTTAAATTCTAAATAATTTACAGACTCCGGGAAAGCTTGCAAAAATGCCTAAACTGCATTTTTATAAAAGTTTTACCTTTGTTTATAAAGTATTAGTAATGTTTCTATTATTCCAAGAGTTCAAGAACAGTTATGTTTACTTTATTCTGAGCTGATGTTTTCTTAGCGGACAATTACTTACGTACGCCTGGTATTTGCTCTTTGGAGCAAAATATTAGCGATGTAAACAACTTTTGTCAGTATCCATTGAACTGTTGAGAGAATTAGAAGTGTTATTGTAAGTGACTACGATGAGTAAAGGAAAGAATGTTACACCAGATCAGCGGCGTCAAGTAGAAATGCTTCCTAAGTTTGGAAAAACATTTCGAGAGATTGCTGAAGAACTAGGAATATCTGTAATGGCTTGCTGTCAAGCAATGCAACATATTAAGTGTTATGGAACTATTAATAATATTCCTCGTAAAAATAGAACGCGAAAAACGGACGCTAGAACTGATCGCATTATGCATCGTTTATTTGAGGCGAACAGATTTAAGACAGCCGTTGAAATTCATCAAGAAATAATACCAAATCTTGACAAAATTATTAGTGTAAGAACAGTCCGCCGTCGGTTAAATGAATTTGGATTAAAGGGAAGGGTTGCAAGAAAGAAGACCTTTATTTCAGAGAAAAATCGTCGTGCGAGAATTGCATTTGCGAGAGAGCACATAAACTGGACACGAGAACAGTGGTCTAAGGTCATTTTTACAGACGAATCAAAATTTAACAGACTCGGATCCGATGGCAAAACTTATATTAGACGTCGCGTTGGTGAAGAATACCAAAAAAATTGTACAAAATCAACGATTAAAGGAGGTGGTGGATCGGTACTTGTTTGGGCTGCAATGTCCGTGAATGGTGTGGGCCCCATCCATCGAATACAGGGAATCATGGATCGTTATATGTATTTAAATATAGTACAAGAGGTATTACTACCATTTGCAGAGAGATGCATCGGAAATGATTGGGTCTATCAAGCTGATAATGACCCAAAGCATACCGCACGTGTTGTTAAATCATTTTTATATGACCGAAATATTAATTGTTTGAAATGGCTGGCTCAATCTCCGGACCTTAATCCGATTGAAATGTTGTGGATCGATGTGGAGAAATACATTCAAAAACGAAAACCGAAAACTTTGGAAGAATTGTATACTTTAACGGAAGAAGCGTGGAAGTCAATACCCATTGATAGATGTATCAGATTAATTGATTCTATGCCGCGAAGATGTGCAGCTGTGATACAACAAAAAGGACTAGCAACTAAATATTAAGTATTTACAGTTATAAATTATTATTTACTATAAAAATATACAAATTATTACTTTGTACGTAAGTAATTGTCCCTTCCAAAAATGACTCTTCAAAACATAATATTTAAAAATTTGTTAAATTTGCCAAATAAATAAAAAATTGTTTAGTATTAAATAAAACAAAGTTCACCTTTTATGAAAATATATTTCCTATACCTTTATAAAGTTTTTAAGGGCATATAGATAGCTTAAAAATTAGAATAGTGTATGTACGTAAGTATATGGCCGCCACTGTATATCTGTCCGGCTCTAAACATCCGTGTTCTGATTTAGGAGGTAGAAGTCGCTCGAACGAGAGCCCGGGGCGTGTGATCGAATTTTTAATATCGTAAAACGGTGGCCGCACCATAATTCCGCTCTTCGGGTGCCGACAAAAGCCAGCGAAGAGAGGTCGTTGTTCCCGTCGCTCGTAGCCGGAGCGTTTGATGGATCGCGGTTAATGTCCGTCGAAATTGGGTCGTCCGATGTTTCGTGGGCGACGAGCGACCCCGTCGGCGCCGGGTTCAACGCGACCTACAGGGTGTTTCTGATCTGGCGAGCATCTGGGCTACAATTTCTCGAACCTGGATCAACAAACTTGGCATTAGTGACGACGAACATTAATTTACCGGAAACTAAATGGATCACACGGATATTTTTAATTTTTACTATACGCGCAGATTCCCTATTTCTCCGAAATTCCGAGCAATAGCAATTGAAACGAGTACATAACTTAGATCTCCAAAAGGATATTTTAAATTTTTACTATACGCGCAGATTCCCTATTTCTCCGAAATTCCAAGCAATAGCAATTAAAAAAAAAAAAAAAATGTTTGCTCATTACCTAGTAAACTAATCCTAACATCTGAAAGTAGACTCAAGTCGTGTGGTTTAATTTTTAAAAAGTTATTATTGCGCCAAGGGTGTCCACTCAATTTCGCCCGCGACAGTAAGGTTGCGCGAACCGCAGAAAATTGACGCGTTAACCTAAAATCGTGGAACCGAAAGAGGAGAAGGAGGGAGGGGGAATTTCGCACAATAAATTCCCCGCCTCGAATCGTCGTGGTGCGTATCCTCTTGGACGAAGAAGCGGGTAATGGAGTTCGAATAGGATCGCGTAGGCCGGAGGGCGTGCGCCCGGATTCGTGGAACGTAATAACGCGAAGAGGTCTGGCCGGCCTCTGCGGCCGTAGCTTATTCTAATCATCGCGACCGCCTGAAATTAAAGTCCGGCTTGTAATTAACGCGTCGCGGCCGCCGGAATATGCGGATAATCGCCGTTAAATTACGAGAGTTCGCGTGGCGGGACCGCCCTCGCGGAACGGGGTTGGAAGGCGCGAGGGAGGATTGCTCGTTCCGCTGACCAACGGCCAGGAAAACCGGAGAAACGGCGCCGGGTTAGGTTTAATAAGTCGTAACGCCGGACTTTCGTCCTCGCGAGCATACGGAGACCCGCGAGATAGCATTTCGCGCTCTTAATGATCCGCGCCGCGATTACGGCCACCTTTCGCGGAAAACTCGGGGAAAATATGGTTAATCGACAGCGATAACGAACGGAACATTTTTCTGTTTGACCAAGCCTCTGGTAATCGATCGACCGGCACGCTTCGTTCTCGCGTTAGGTATGTTTTAAACAGGGGAATTAATGGGCCGACGAATCGCGATCGTTTCAGCGTTATTTTATTTTGAATCGTTCTTACGCCGCGATTCGCTTCGTATGATTCCATTGGGGTCCGATCAATCAAGTTATTATCGAGTGCTTGCGCTCTCTGAATATACATAAATTGCTTCGCGAGCTTCGAGCTTATTTCAGCCGTACGGCTGGCGGTATTTTCTCAGCCCCGTATCGCTGCTAAACGTACTGTTGCTGTAACGATCGGGGCGTGCAAATACCTCAGACGAGCATGGCAAATATTTTAGCCGCAACATTTTAGTTCGCGCTGGGCTCCTGTTGGCGCGTTAATCAACTTCTCTGAACGGGTCCATTATTCATCCACCAAATCGTTGCTTTAGAAAATCCCAAATGTATTTTACGTAAAATGATTTTCTAGATTTCCAGAGCTAAAGGAAATGGTTGCGCAATGCCTGGTAATTCGCCGACTTAATTGCCCCCTTTCAATCGATCGTCTTGGACAAAAAAAATTGAACGGCAGCGAGGAAAATTCAAATTTCGCCGGGGACATCGGCGTGAAGGAAAAATCGAAACAACCGTCGATATCTCGTTCTCGAAACCGGCGGATTCAATTAAACGCGGGCTCGCCTAAGCCGAGCCGAGACCTGTCATACTTGGAACAACCCTTCGGGACGAGCGGCAATCGATGCACAGAAAGCTGCCGGTGCCGAGAACCTATCCAGGCGAGGGGCTTCGAGCCCGATAACCGTGTTTTTTCTTCGTCAAACAGATCCGCGCCGGTTTCGCGCGGAACGGGGGCTGTGCCCGCGCCAGATAACCGCGAATCAGCCGGTCCAGGCCGGCAAAGAATCGAAACGCGATCAATACGCGTAAGTCACTCGAATGGAAAGCTCAGATAGAGCTGATGAAACAAACAAACATGGGGAGATAATGCCTCCCTCCACCCCCTGGGGGTAGTGACGCGGGGGCGAAAGACGGGGGTTTCGCGCCCGTTCTCGCGATACGTCGCACCAGCTCCATTATAAACGTCGGCGTTTTGGCGCTGTACGTGACGCCGAGGCAGCCTGCTGACTAAATATTAGCGATGGGCGTGATCCTTCTCAATTAGCATCGATTCCTAATAGCAAAGTATGATCCCAAGGTACGTACAGCCAGTCTCATAATTGATGGCACGCTCTACAAACCAGAATAACTTTTTTACCAATGGTTGAAAACGACTTCAGGTCTTCTGCCGTGCTAGATTAATTTTCTAGGCGGCGTGTAATACAAATTTTGACGAAATTGTGTTCGATGGAATTACGAAAGAAATAGTAAAAGTTGCTTTTCGAAACTTTTTTTAGTTGGGCTTGCAATGAAAATTCAAAAAATGGCCTTTGCAGATTCATTGCGTAGAAATTGGCCAATTAATGTATGAGTCACGAACGATTAAAAATTGCGAAAATTACAATTTTACAGTTATGTGACTTACCGTCGGTATTAAAGAGCACCGATCGCTAAATGACACTTGCTCAAAAACATTTTTCGCAGGTATATCTTGGACGGAAAGTTATTTGAGAAAAACTTTTTAAATAACTGTCAGAATCATTCTAGAATCGTGCGTGGTGTGTTTCCTACGGTGGAAAAGTACTTGCGACGTACGTCGCGTTTGCCAGGACACAGTTTAATTTCGACAAACCGCAATTCCGTGCGTGCGCGCGATTTTCCATTCACCCCGAAAACAAATTACAGCCGGCTAAAGTGAATTCCGAGGCGGAATACATTCTTAGTGGAGGTTTCCGCGAGTGTTCCGCGTCTTCGGTAATAGATTCCAGTGTGTTGGCACGCCTGGCAAAGGGGGCTTGCCTCGAGGAGGGAAAACAATACCGCGGCACGCCGTACGTATTGCGGTAACTTCGCGAAATCCTCCGACTCGCCTCGCGTTGCCTTGAAAAGCGGAAGTTTCCGGGCGGAGTCGCGCCGATTAGAAAAAGGCTTCGGAAATTCGGTCTCTGCCACGAAAATGGTATCCCTGAATCACCCCTTCTGCGAGAAAAAAACAACCCTTCATCCGAGAAAAAAACAACCCTTCATCCGAGACTTCTTCGACATATGCTGAAAACGTCAAGACTGGTTTATTGTGCCTGCGGATCTTTACTTGAAATAAATATTTTCTTAGTCGACTAGAAGTCGAATGTGCTTCTTCTTTTTGCACGTTCGAGCAGACACGTTTCGTAAACATTTAGCTATTTTTACCAGAGAAAACGCGGTAGCAAACGGCCGGCGATCGTCTGCACGCGACGGTATTGCAACATGGTGGCCGATAGCGTATCAGCCCGAGCAATTTCATTTCTAATCTCCGCGTTTAAATACGTTGTTCCATGATTCGGTTGAATTAAATTTTTATCAGCCGCGTTATACATCCCGGTGTACACGTGATCCCGGTAACGGCGCTCCTAACTTTCCGCCGCGGTCGCGGGCAGGTTTAATTTTTGCCCCTGGCGTTTATGAAGATACGTAAGCGGGATGTAGTAACTATTCCGCATGGGGAACGTGTAAGCCTGCGCCCCGCGTCTTAACGCACGGCGGCTCCGCCTGGAAATATGTATAAGGACACTTTTAGCCACTTATTCCAGAAAACTTTCCAGCTGTCTTAGTACTTAAACGACACATGGGCCTGTTAAAAAGCACGGTAATGCGGCCGTTCTAACTTACTGTATGCGGAGTACGAAGCGCTCGTAACTTTAGAAGCTAATTTGGAAAACTGGGACGATTATGCCAACGGTGGAGAAAAAAGGAAGATCGTAGACCGAGCGGGTATGGCAGAAGAATTAAAATAAAATTGCACGATCAACGAGAGTTTATATTTCCTAAAAATACAATAATTCTTTCTTTACTTTCTCGACACTCCAGTGGAGAAATAGATTTTTGCATAAAATGGTGGATACGTGCGGTTAGCTAAGAGCGAAAGGGGCGTATCGATGCTCTCTTCTTTGCTGTTCTCGAGTCCACCGGTTTTTTAATTAGTCGAAAGACTCGGGAATTCGGCCGAATCCCTAGATATTCAAACAATGGGCCTGCCTAAGCAATTTCTGCGTAACGAAGCCTTTACTTCTGTGACGACAAGGTCCGGAGCACTTTCTCCGCACAACGGTCCGCCAGGTTTCTCTTTGACAAGCACGCGATGCGTGAACCAATAAGATGTAACCAGACCCGGGCTCGAAAAGCGGAAACGTAACTAGTGTCCGTTGTAAATCGTTAATTTAAGAGGGGAGAACTAGTTTGACTTAAATATTGACTCTCCCGGAGTTAACGCGAGCCAGCTCTCAACGGCAGTAAGGTCGCGTGTGTATTTAGCCCTTCTCGGACGAGCCTCTCCGCGCAAAGAGGAATCTCTCTCTCTCTCTCTCCCCATCCTGACTCTGTGCAGAGTATCAGAGAACGAAAGGGAGATGCGCAGGCACGAAAGAGACGAGTAGTGGTACAGTCCGCCTCGTAAATATTCCCAAAATGCACTTCGTTCGCGAAACCAAAGCGATCCGAACCCGTTCACTCAATGCTGTGGCCATATTGATTTAATTTTGTACTTTCCTCCAGAAAATATAAAATAATACAGGAAAATGTTAAAGGAAATGTGAAGGTTTGAATATTTTACCAAGCAAAAATTATTTTCAAGGTCACAGTTTTCAAGATTTTCATGAATTCGAGCCCACTGATGTTATTTTAAATATATACTTTTGTCACAAATGATAGGATCAAAACGAATCCAATAGACTTCGCTCGAGCATCGTAAAATGTGATTCAAGTAAACAGTGAGGTTCCGAGGAATAGAAAATCTTTGTTCGTGTAAGTTTTGGAAATGGGGGTGAGTTAATGTAGCGTGTCATTTATGGACGAGACTGTACAGCCGCGACTAGGCACTAGCATCGTGCCGGATAAAGGAGTAACAGAAGCGAACAAGGCCGCCAGTAGAATAGTCCCGTCTGTTGTCAGACGGGCCGACCTCACGGCAAACATTTCCCTGTGAACGTCGGCTGGTTTTAACCCGGTATTGTTGTTACTACTTAACCGCTGGTTGTTGCTACTACTTACGCCGTGGTGAGTCTGTTTGTTCAAACCTAAGTTTGGTTTCTGCAATTAAGAACGCGGGCCCGCTAATCCCTCTAATGTAAACTATTTTAGAGAACATATTCGTTGTCACCGTAATGATGAAACTGAATTCACTAAACGAAATCAAACACGTGAATTGTTGGTACAATATTGCCAACAAGAGACAAGTCCCTTTACTCCATTATCGTACAATTTTTAAAATATCAAATGGACCCTTCAAGTATCAAATAAAATCTTCAAAGACATTTTTAAATCCTTCTCAGTTGGAATATTCTAAAAAAGAATCCCTGAAAGTGCTGCCACGATAACAAAAACGAATTTTTGTGGTTCTTGTGTTTTCATTTCAGCAATACTCGATGAACACGAGCAAAAGCCATTTGCACAAATCAATGCAGGAAACTTTATGCTTCCGTGAACAGGCACCGCATTACCCGCTGCTCCACGTTACCCCACAGGCTCCAGATGCTTGTTAAAAAAAGAAAAAGAGAGGAAGAAAATTAGAGAATGTCGGTGTGTAGTTGGATCGGTAATTAAATGGCCGGGGACCGAGGAAACGCGGCGAAACGAGGACCCTTTAGAGAAGTAGAAACAGTCGTTGCGACGTCACCAGCAGCAGCCGCGCGCTGACGGGAAAGTTATTGCTCGTATAGTGGGGCAGAGCCCCGGCAAATAGTGATAATAGTCGAAAGTTCGTTGTGGATTCGACCCGGGTGACCATACACGAGGCAACTTCCCTGTCTGCCGGTGACTAACCTTTACCGCCGAATTATACAGGCGACCGATTCCCCGCATACGAATGCTCGTTTCCCCAGATGGACGATTTTGTTTCGATCGGCACGGACCGGCGAGCGATTTAGTTATTATCATGCATTAACGGTTCGACGCGGGAGCATTACATTCTGCAAGTTGAACCGCGGGTTTTACGCCAGCCGGATGGAGCAAAGTGACCGAACGTGAAATCGGGCATCTAACGTGCGATCGTGCCACGGTAATGTCTCGATACAAACGTCTCGCGTGTGTTAAATGTGAAACAGATGTGCAAGGTATTCACGAAAAGTTTATCCCCAAGAAGATAAACCTGTTACAGTATTGAAATTTGGCTTTGAAAAAACGATCATGGTTAATTTTGCGATTTCCATCTATCGTGACACGTAATTTTTGTGCACCCTATATATTTTCCGAGATAATAAGAGAAAAAATTAATTCAACCAAATAGAATATTTATATCTTTACACAGGGTGTGACCGATTTTGAAAATGCAGCACATACGCGCGTTATTAGCCAGAAATCGTCTGACGCGTCTGACCATGGCCAACCAATTCTACTTTAGACAGGATCTTTAAGCTCGACTATCTCGAAAACCAGGCGTCAAACGAAAAAATGTTATTCCTTTTTTTCGACTCGGTTGAATATGTAGAATCATCCCCTGGTTGTACCACCCGTCCCGCCACACCCTGTATAAAATTCTATTCTGGGAACCCTTCGAATAAAGAGTACGGTTTCAAACGCTATCTTGAAAACTTTTCCTAGGAGATAAAATATATTATTTTTCCAGAAGTGAGGATTTCGAATAGGTCGTTTACTATCCGATATTGCAAATAGTATTTCACCCATGTACCATCACCGAAGAGCTCCAGAAGCGATGGAACCCGCATCTCTCGGCTGCCAAGTCCACGGGACCCTCGAAGCGTCGGTCTAACAAACCTGGCGAAATTTTCGCCAGCATTAATGCATCGGACGATCATCCGGACCGAATAGCCGAATATCTGACAACGCTGTTCGAAGCGCGGCTAGAGGATCCTGGGCTAGAGGATCTCGGCTGAAAGCTGCCAAATACCCGGCGAGCATCGCGCAAATTCAGCGTCGGTAGAGTCAGCCGGGAAGAGACGGCGATGGCAGCGAAATTCCGGATATGGTACACGCGTCTCAGAAGCACGTTAAGTGCACCTAAGCAAATGCCGGGGCCCTTTCTCGAAAACGTCGCGGGGTTTACGTTTCGGCTCGTCCGTTTGCATTCCCGGTTCCGTCGGCGAAATATTTCCCGCGGAAAAAACCCCGGGAGAGAGGGTTCTTTCTCGCGGGCTCTGCAGCCCCAGGGCAGCGTCGAAACCGGCGCTTAAACCACCCCCCGCGCGCCTCCCCGACACGGGAAGAGCAAGCGGACCAGAAGAGGAAAGAGCATCTTCAGAGACGTTTTGAGAGGCGACGTGCATAATTCACGGGTAATGCCGTCCGTGTGCGCGAACCTCGCTCTCTCTCTCTCTCTCCCCCCTCCCTCGCGCTTTCTCTCTTTCCCTCTGCACTCACTCGGCTGAGTTCCATCAAGCCGAAAGTTCCCAGTGTTATTACTATTTACCCAATTCTCGAGCCGGTTGTTTGCGGCGCTCGCGAAACCGTTGTTCTCGAGGACGCCACGGCTCGCGCGTGTCAAGGAAATTACGACGGCAACAGCCGTTTGCCTACTCGGCAAAGAACTTTCAACGCGTCGTATAAATTCTGAACGATTCTCTTCTGTTTAGGAACCTCTTGTTTTCTGCAAATTTTTGTCCAGCAATCTCAGAAAATAACTCGCTTTCTCGCAGAAGAACTTCTGCTATTTAGCACAGAGATTCTCCGAAAAATTCGCGAGGAATTTCAACCTTAGAAAAGTCTGTTTTTTTTTCAGATTTTTAGACCGTGTTCTGAGAGAAAAAAAATCTAGAAAAGTCTACTCGTCATTTTAGATAAAGTAATGCTGAATACAGTAATTCTGAAGTAACAGGAAATCAAAGTTTTTCTTTCACTCGCGTTGAATTAATCGGAAATTAATTGATACGCAATATTTTCTTAATTCATTTCTATCGCTTAAGCAGCTCGAAGACAAAACGTGTTTCTCATCCGAGATGATCTCTTAAACTTTGCAAACTTGCCTCTCCAGCCGATAACGCAGAAGCAAGAGGTATCCGAGGAAGAGAAAAAAGAATACAGAGAAGAAAAAACCAAAAAAGAAGACGAAGAAGCAGAAGAAGTTAAAGGGGTTGGTTGTCATGGCTGGGGCAACCTGTGGAATTTCGCGATCCCTTCAACCCCCGAAGCAGGGACTTGAAAACTCGTTTGCAGAAAGTCGCTCGACCGGAAGTGGTTGGTATGTGCGAGCGAGCGGCGACAGTCAAAGGCGAAGCCGAGGGGAGCGGCGAATTTTCGTCAATCGCATAAACGCACCCTCTTTCCGTCCCCCTCTCGACAAAGTTACCGTCATCGTGCCGAATCATCTTGACCCCGGGACACGATACCCCAATGACCTCGAGCCAAAATTGTTGCGGACGCCTTCATAGAATCAATTTAATTATAAAAGGATCCTATGGTGAACTTTTTAATGTCGGTAGCAATAGGAAATTACAGTCAGATAATTTATTTCAGAATTTCGTTTTAACCCTTTGCACTCGAAGCTATTTTAACTCCAAAACGAAACATTTCTTCCGACCTCGAATATTTCCCTTCTATATATGTATACATTTATTTCATGGTATATATACGAAAATGGTGAAACTTACTCGTACAATACCGAAATGTTTAGTAATTCATTAAATGCAAACAAATTCAATAATGTGAAAATTATTTTGAATAATGATACAGCAATTTTTAGTGGTGCCTTACAATCATCATTCGAGTGCTAGGGGTTAATAAACCGTTGATAATAGGCTGACTATCAATGAGTAGATAAAACGAGAGGAAGCTCGACAAAGTTCTCGGGTATCGTCACCGGTATCGTGGTTGTATAAAACGCGTCCCATTAGCCGCATCAAATTATAAAACTGAATGAGCACGGTCCTCCGCGGTGCGGCGTCTAAGACAAAAACGAGAGAAAAAACAGAGGTCTCCGAATGTCGCCAATTACGGAGCTTCTTATCTCCGGCGGCGTAGCGATCCTCGCTCGTCTACGGTCGTTCTCGAAGGGCTCGTAAAGGGTAGACCCCCCCTGTCCCGTGGAAGATTAAGCAATGAAAAGTGTCGAGAGTATGCGAGCCACGTTGCCCGAGCGCTTCGTATTTAGCCATTCGAAGTAATCGGCCATTGAGGTCGCCGATTTATATCTCGTTACGGCCGAGATGTTCCGGGGCCGGCATTGTTCGCGGGCCCACGACAAAGTGGCCCCTCCTCCTAAGGTACATCTCTCTAATCTGCGTGCAGGGGTAGGGGAGGAATGGGGGGTGGATGTCCTTATCTGCCGGTTCTTTCCTTCGAGCCCACCCCTTTCGCTGGTTCCCGTCCTGTTTCCCCCTTTGTCCCCGCTTTTCTTCCGCGCACACACACCCCTGGAAAGGATCGCCGGGAGACTCTGCGGATCCACCCCCGCTCCTGCAACCCCCTTTTCTCGTTTCATCGCGAGAGAAACAAACGAAACCGGAGGAAATCGCCTTTGCCGCGACGGTATTCACTTTTCCATCCCCTCCCCCGGCCCTTCGGTGTTGGTTTCTGTCCTTTTCCACCGCGGCCCTTTTCGTCTGCGTCTCCGAAACCCCCTTTTCTTTTTTCCTCGTTTCGCCTTCTCGTCCCACGCAGCTCACTCGAATTCGTTTGCCGGCGGGATGAAAGGAAAGCCCTTCCACCCCTGGAGACTCACCCAGGGAAAAAAACGACACCCTCCTCGCGCGGAATATACTATATACATACGTATATATCTATGTATATATGTACATGCACACGCGTGTCTCGAAGTTGCTTTGCATTCAGCCCTGCATCCCCTGATCCCCGGATGAGGGAAATTCTGAATTGTCTGTACTCGATACAGACGATACGCCCGGTGGATGCTGGGGGAAATAAGGGACGTCGACACTGATGTTCCTGGCTGCGAGCTTTTTCAGCGAGCGAGCTTCAGAGTAAGTAGAATTGGTAGGCCATCATCAGACAACTGATTTTTAGTCCGCAGTCCAGTTATTACTAGACTGCGGATCTTATGCGTTTATGACAAAAATAAGTCAAAAGTAAAAAGATTAAAAGAGTTTGACAATGTCGACGTACCATTTTTAATGTATAAAAATTGTCAATGAGCAAAATAAATTTTTACTCGGCCCTATAGATTGCAATTGATGTATAAAAATTTTATTTCGCATAAATATTCTCAATGTATAATTATTACGTACCGGAAGACTCTATTTCTCCATCGAGCAACTACTGGGAAATTATACTTTTCAAAAAAATTATCGGTAGTGCAAGAAGATGAGGAGTATAGCAATCGATAGAGCCCTGCTCTAAAGATAAATTTTACCGAAACACGTTTTAACGCTTTTTCGAAGGAGTATTGTAAGGCTTTATTGACAACGCGACGCTTTTGCCGAACGAATCTTGCCATCTTGTTTCGGCGAACACTATGATCGCGAGGTGTACGCGGGACGGCGAGCGGCGGAATGTCTGCCGGAATTCTGACGGCTCACCTGTTACACCTTTGTCCCGTGAGAACCGGGGAGACGGAAACTGCGTTCGCGAACCTGCCCTCGAACCGTTTCTTTGTACTTCCGCTTGTTTCTGAAACGGCGGCAACGCGAACTCTTTCCGAAGGAGAGACTTTTTCCCTTCGAGAGACCCGCCCGAGAATTTTCTCTCCTCCAGTGTTCGGACCGTCAAAGAACACCGACTTCATTCCCCTTTTCTTGTTTCCCGGAAACCCGGGGCGACCTTCCACCGGCGTTTCTGCGATGAGAAAATATCATCGCATCAAACTGGGAGCTAATCCTAGACTTTCGTTTATTTACAAAACGGTTTAAAACTAGTTTTATAATAATCTTCACACGAAAATTGGATTTCTCGTTCGAAAATGGTACAGACGATACGGTTTTACAATTTCCGTGCCAAAAATAGTAGAGAAAGGAGAACAATTCTTTTTCCGTTAACTGCGCCGAATTTCGATCGCCTGCAAATTTCGCGTCGGACAAATTACAGCAAATACAATCTATCCAAATTGAATTTTCCCTGTTACAGAGCGCTCATATAACGAACACTCGATCAGCAGGGAATGCAATATCCTGCCGGCACTGAATCGGCAGAGTCGGTAGCACTAACTTGTTCTTCATTAGGGCGGGCGATAAAATCGTGCGCAACCATACAGCAACGATTTCTGTATCTCAGACGCGTCTCCGTTGCTCGGATTTGTCGCGCGCAAACAAGCGAAATTTTCCTCAAAACTCTCTCCCCACCTCTACGGGGAGAAAAAACGCTGTTAACGTTTCGCAGCCGGCCTTATTTGTGATTTAAACGAAACCTTGGAATCCGCGAACCGCAACATTTTCCCCGGAAGCCGTTCTTCTCTCTCCCGGAGGCAAGAACAAGCCAAAACGTACAGAGGGAAACAAACACGGGGCTCCGACCGCAATACCCGACGTTCCCGTGCGAAACGGACGAGACTGTCGGGCATTTCCAACCGTCCTACCTAAACCGTGTTGCCTCCTTTTTCTCTTTTAGTTTTTGTTTTGTTTGCGTCGGGGACGCGGATTGGCCGGGTTAGAGCCGCCGATCCTCTTTCTCCCCGTCTCTCTCCTCGAGTTACGAGAGTAATCGATCTGTCGAAGGATCTCCGTGCCAATGAATCCGCCGGACGCGATTACAAGCGAAACGAGCTTCGAGACCACCTATCGCTCTTGCGCGCCATGTTACACCAGGGGACACGATTTTAAGGCTGCCTGGAAAATATTAGCATAAGGGCTTCGTATTTTATACAAAACATACATATTATTTATATTTTATATTTAATATGTAACATTTTATTTGATTAAATTACTATTTATATTTTATGTTTAATATTTAATATTTTATTTCATTAGCTATTTTTATTTTATATTTTATATGAAAGAAAGAATGAAAGTTTCAATTGGCTTCCGCTCGTCTCTCTCTATTTTCTTTGACGATTTAACGAATCGTTGGGAACCGTTAGCAACTTGCACAGTATCACAGGGATAGCGCGTTAGTTTCCTCGAGGGACCCGTGTCCGAGATCCTTGGAATTTTACGGCCACCCACAGGATATGGTACACGTGACTGACATCGGAACTTCGCTAACTGGAAAATTCGGATTCTTTTTGCACTCTGTAAAGCTGAGGATTTCGGTTAACGCGGGAGGAAATTCAGCTTTTAGTTCTTCCTGATCCCCGGAGCTGGTGAGAGAGTTCTTGTCGGGTTCGTTTATGGTTTTCCATACACACCGTTCCATACAGCTACAGATTCTAGACTTTAGAATGTATATAATGTCCAAATATAAATATAGAATTTCATAGTTCGCGGTGCATCCGCAAATGGTAGATTCTAATCGAATTCATGGCTCGAAAATGAATAGAACCGGGCAACTTCTGACTTTCATGGTTCGCAAGATTCGCAGTTTCCGATTCGTATAACCCTATAATCCTCGGCTCTCGTTAAATCTGAGTTATTAGGGCTTCTGACCTTTAAATTGCCGTAACTGTAAGCTTTCGGTGGCCTATATATCCCGTAACTCAGGATTTGTAGCTTCTACCCCGGAAACTTTCGGATCCCGAGTCTTTCAGTTTACAGGTTTTGTGGTCTCTGTATTGTAGTGCGCCGCTAAACACCAGCTTGTTGGTTTTCAAGTGCGTGAGAATTTGCGGCCGAGAGACTAGTTTCGAGCTTTCTCTGCGGTCAGCTTGCGCGTTTCCTCACAGCCTTTCCCCGTTTCTTATTATTATTTATCTATTATTGCTTTAAACCAAGTGGTTTTTGTATCGATTATCCTTTTCACATTTTCTGCGCGTTATCGACCTGTCGAAAACTGTGCTTTTACAAATAAAAATCGAAGATAATGTTTGTACCGTGTGTTTCCAAAATCCGGGTACAAACTGACGATTTTAAACGCAGAGACAAGTCGAAAAATAATAACATATTTTCGTTCGACCTCTTCCAAGATAGCAATCGTCTGATGTATCCGATCATGGCCAACCAATTCTACTTCCTGCATAAAGCATGCGAGCCCGACGGATCTTCAATCATTCTCGTAGAATCGTTCATATTACATTAAGTCGCTTGCGCCATGATTTCGCAAGCACTCTGTATTTAATAATGCATGCAACACTATTATTTCGTGATAATCGACATTTTTTCTAACGCAATTCTTATTCATTTACCGACCTTTCGGATCGAAAGCGGTTTTTTAAAAATTGTGTTTCAACAAATTGGAAGGCAGCAAATATTGATAAAATAAAGGTTAAAGAATAAACTCGAATTTAGTTTACGTCTTTCTTTTTGAATTTACTGCAATTTTCGATCGCTCATCGTTTTATTTTTTTTTTTTACAAAAATGCGTTTTACGAAATTGGAAAACGGAAAATATTGACAGGACACAGATTAAAGTAAAGAACAAAATAGCTCTCTCCAATTTAGTTTTCCATTTATTTTTGATTTTGGAACAGTGCAATTTTCGACTACCTACGGTCAATAAGGACGATAGCTATTGGCAAATTAAATATTTACAGCTGTTCTTAATTTAGTTCACTTTGATTGCAGCGAAATTTTTGATCGTGGCTTTCTAGAAGATTATGTTTTAGCAAATTGGCGAATGGTAAGGCCGGAACAAGGGTAGGGGAAAGTATGTTCGAGGGAGCTGGCGATAACGATGAGCTCGGAACGGTCTCACGACTGTGTGGATGCGCTAATTAGCGTTGCAGTTACGACATAATCGCCTGTACTTTGTTTCCATTTAGTAGACTTTTTGCAACGGCTCCTGAGCTGTTGCTCATCTCCCCCTTATTTTCCCTCGTATCCCGAGGCCGCACAATTTTTACTTTCGCCCGTTTTAGCTTCTTTTAATTGTTCCGCGCTTTTTCTCCCCGTCGCGGATACTGCCAGTCTTGAGCCTCGTGGAAATTAAACGTTTGCTTTACTCCCTGTAATTCTGCATTTGCGCCCGAAATATCAGTTTAATGGGGAAAAACGGCCGCCCGGTGGGGACCCAGAATTACTCGGCAAATTACGGGAAGAGGGATTCTCTTGTTGAACAGATGAATTCGAGCAACTGGAAACACTTAAAAGCGTCGTAAAAAGGTCCTCGAGTTACACGATTCTCGTCTATTAAACGGACCAGTAAATAAATTCACGAGATCCACACCATTTGTGCTTTTACAACTGCGTTTCGCGTAAACTCCTCCCTAACCGAGAAAAAAAAAATAGCAATCTTTCTTCTCCGCTAGAAATATTGTCTTAATTTCTATTTTCTGTGTAGTCTCTAATGTTTCTTATTCCTCGGAAAATTTAAAATGGCAAGAATCTCTCGTTTACGAAATAACTGAAGCATTTCTTCGAAACATGTAATTATGCTCACAGAATTACAGTAGAACGCAAGGAAGAGTGAAACATTATCCTCGTGCAACCGTTGCGAGCGTGGGAGGGTTAAACGTATCATAAGTTTTCTGCAGCCAGGTGAAAAAATCGATGTTTCATAATTTCGATGAAAGAGTTGCTAAATCGATCACGAGAAAAATTACGGCGTTGCATAAGACGCGCGCGCCATCGCCGCGTAAAAGAATTCCAGAAAATTGTTAAATCTTCCAGCGTTTACGCGAGAGTGCCCCCTTAAATTTTGACCCGGCGACAAAGGAGGTATGCATAAACGTATCACGAGTCCAGTTATTAGATCTCCATATTTTCGCGAGCGCTGAAGCTGTTCTACCAGAGAGAAGCCAGCGCAAAAGAATCCTCTGCTCGTATTATCCTTACAAGAAGGATTCCATCTCGCTCGCCGCAATTTCGTGCCCGTCTTTCAATTCTCGTCTACCGTCCCCCATTTATATTCTGCCCGTGCGCATCCTTTCTTCAGCTTTACACAAAAAGGTCTCCGCGAAATCAAGCGGTATATGTTTACAGAACAGAGTCACCCGTGGATAGAAATCCAGTGTGTTCCCGGGCATACGTGCCGCGGGATGAGGAAAATAGGTTTACGAAAGTTCGCCGGGAGCTTACATCGCGCAAAACCGTCCTTTAACTCCTGAAAGAAGATTTTCTGAAAAATGTATTCAACGATATCACCGGGAAACGTCCCTTATAGCCTGGACAATCTTATCTGGCCGAATTCCATGGAGAACTCGAATTTTCCGCCAATATTTTCAGATTGGTGCTGTCATTATTGGAACGTACGTAGGAGGTGTTTCAAAAATCATGGTACAAGCGATCAGGTAGTGATTCTACATTCAGAGACAAGTGGGAAACGAAGAATAACATTTTTTCATTCAACGCTCTCTTTTCGAGAAAATTGAGTTTGAACTCAATAGGTTGATCTGTCTGTGCATGACCAGCCAATTCTACTTACCGCGACAAAAAAATGTTATTCTTATGTTGTCGGTATTAAGATGAGCTCAAGGACCTACAGTCTATGACTTTGAAGTGACCTTGAAGCCGAAAAAATCAGTTTCTGAAAATTTAAGAAAATTGGCAACACCCCGTGAAAGTGGCAAACGCAACAACGGCACGTTAGAAGAGAGAGAGAGAGAGAGAGTCGAGTGAGACATGTAAACGGGAGAAGTAAAAACCATAAAGGATGAGCGGAGGTAATAATGGAGGGAATGAATAGTGAAACGCGGGGGTGGTACGGGGATGTAGAGCGGAGGGGATAAGAAAGTAAGCAAGGGAGTGGACGGGGATCAGGAAGATCCCCCTCGAGGAGAAGAGAGACGAGACAAGGGGGACGGGTATAAATAAAGAAGGAAAAGGCGGGGGAGTGGCGAGAGAGAGAGAGAGAGAGAGAGAGAGAGAGAGAGACAACGGGTTAGAGATTCCTACGGGAGAAACAGGGATGGAGAAATCGAGAGAGAAGGAGAAAGAGGCCGGTGCGGAGCAAGTCGAGGGAAATTAAGCAATTAGTAACTTTGCACCGCAGCAGCTCTCAGCGAGATTTGATTATGTTTTCGGTTTAAGCACTCCGAAGCGAGGCGGCCGCCCCCTCGACCGTTCATCCCTTCGAGAGAATTCGCCGGTGCTTTCAAGAGGTCGACGTATATCTCCAGCCGCAAACTAAAGGGGTAATACGTGCCTGGAGGACCGCGCGGGATTCTGTTTCTTCGTTTCCCTGCTCGTCTTCCACCCACGCCCGGCCCCTGTCATCCCCTATTGTTCTTCGATTCCCGCTACCCCCTTATTGCATTTCCTCGGTTGTGTTCGGAGGGGGACACCGAACGGGCACATGGTCAACGATGAAAACCGTCGTGACAATTGCCGGCGAAGACGCGCCGGGATTCTGCGAGGCCTGAAATGCTGGGGGACGCGTCTGTCCGAGTTACCGCTCCGGCTCGCTCGATTAATTTCGAATTCCTCCTTCGAACCCTGGGTTTATCGATTTTTGGCATAGTTTTCCGGAACGTGCGAAATCCATCGCGCAAATACCCTTTTTGCAAGAATCAGTCTACGGGAACAACAAGAAAGCCTTTAATTGATCTATTAATCGAAACAATCACATTTCGCTGATTAGAGTTCGGTTAATGGAGGTTCAACTATATGGTGGATTAAACACGTAAATACGATGTTTTAATCAGAAAAATGTCGCGGATATGTGGGTAAAGGTTTCATGAAGAAATGATGATCGATAAATGGGTTTCGTCACTGCATTGTCATTGTGTCACTGATGTTCTATCGTTAACGTTTCGTTCAGCGGTGAGAGATTAGGGAATAGCGTTTGTAGACTATGTAATTGCGGACTTTTCGCATACATCGAGAGATTACACTGTGCCGTACATTTGCCGGTATCATTTCGATCTTGAGCAATTTCTGGCCGTTTCTCCGGTCCGGCCATTCTGTCTGCTAAACCACTTTGGGAAGACCGAGGGCCGGGGCAGGAAGAACCTGTGGGGCGGCGCTCGCGAGAGGAAAAAAGAAGAGGGCGAAGAGGAGACAAGCAGGCACGGCACGATCCTCTCCACGACGCAGGAGAGAAATTGCGCGCGAGGGAGAGAATCTTTCCCGCTGTCGCCAAGTGTTATTCCTTGTCCTCCGGGTCGCCTCCATTCCATTTCGCGGTGGTGGTCCCCCGTCGTCTTCCTCTTCGTCGTCTTCGTCGGGTGCGGCTGCACCACCGGTCCAAGGACAAATAGATTGCACTTGCCAGCGCAGCGCGCCGGCAGAGCTAATGCTCGCTTACACGCGGCTACAAAGCGCCGCAGCTTTATTCGACGATGGTTTCTTAACGACCCAACCAGCCCAGGGACACACGTATGGCTCTCCAAACGCCGGCTGATTGCGACCCGCGCCCCCGGGACCGGCAAGAATTCGCCTAATTGCGCCGGAATCCAATTGCTTTGGCCTCCTCTCCCCGGCGAAAATACCGCCGAGACCGTTTGCCGGACTATTTACACTTTGACGTGCGCTCGCCGCGAAATGTGTCAATGGCTGTTCCAACCGGAGCGGCCATTTTCTTCGGGGATAGAGGAAATTAGCGACCCTGGGGCCAAAATTGTTTTAGGCCAGCCGATTCTTGCTTACCAACGAACTTATTCCCGTCGTACAACCTGATCGCTGACGGTACAGCAGATTCGGTATGTGTACTGTCCTTTTGAACAATCTTTTTGTTCATTTGTTGTAAACTTACTGTCGCATACAGTACTTGTACACAATCTTTTTTGAACAGACTTTTTATCATGGCACGAGTATATTGCATTCTACTTTCTGTCTACTTTCAGACAACCTAGCTCAACCTAGCTTAAACAACGCATCAAAGAATTGTGCGTATCGTTCAATGCAGCATAATTTTACAAGAAAATGTTCAAACCGTCTTTTGATATTAGGAAATTGAAACGTTCCACTTGGCCGTTAATTTTGCATTGCGTCCGACATAGTTTCGCGCGGCGCGATTTTACGACTTGCACAACGAACGGAAAAAAGGAACGGGAAAAAATTCGGCAGCGGAAAATTGCAATTTCGCGAACGGCCGCGAGCACCGAGGCTCGTTACATCAAAATTCTTGACCGTGTTTGCGCGACGAGCGGTCGCGCGCGGTGCGTTTCGCCGCAACTCATCAAAATTCTTGTCTACGCCCTCTCTCCACCGAAATTCTCATTGATGCACCGCCGCGGCGCCGCGACTCCTTTCGTTATTTCGGCCGAGCACTCGCTTCCTCCGGGAAGAATGTCGCAATTTCGATCGGCGCGCGGCCTGAAAACAACCAAACGGAGGAGAAGAAGCCCTCGTTCGTTACGCTGATTACGTCCTTCCGAGCGAACCTTCATTTGCATCCGCGAGATGGTTCCCTTTATTTAAATCTGCCCCGGTCGGTCGGACGAACTCCGGCCAATTCGTCAAGATAACGAACGTTTTTTCCTTTTCCTGCCCACCCCCCACCCCTCCATTCCCTCTCGGACTCTCGCTGCTACTCTACTAAATTAGTCGCAGTGGCCCTTCGCCGATCCACCCTCTGCGCATTTTTGCTGGAAACTGTTCGCAACGTTACACGGGGTGTCAGAGTGTCGACGGCAGGGGGTGATCCTATATGAGAATTATACGTAAAAAGTATGGGGAGTACAGCTCTTCTTTTACAGAATAAATAAGTTCTTTCGTGTCTGAAAATTATTTTATTTGTACAGAATTTCAACGTATTTTATAGTAATTTTGTATGAAAAGCTATCGATTGATTCATTGCTTATAATTTTTCAAAAATTTGGTATGCACAGTCTAGATGTTACAGTGAAAAAGTGGAACACGTTCTGTTTGAAAATTCATTCAGAAAGTAATAACTGAGGCAGGCCATTGTGCAACATGCTTCGAAGACCATAATTAGTTGAAAGCATGGTCTACGAGTTGTCGCTTTATTGCAGGAACTTTTTCCTGTGGGATCGATTGTTCCTTCGTTCTAAACCTTTACTCAAATCAAACTGTCATAGTTAAACACGATATCAGTCTGAAAAATTGCTTTTGTTTTAAAGCTGAAAAAGGTGCAATTATTAATATCGCGATTTACTTAACTGCCCCTACCATTATTTATTTTATACGTGATATTACGTATCGTTCTGTATCGCATAAAATATGCAAAACGATATCGATGAACAAAAATACGTGCGCATTTTCTTTCGATTAAAATTTCCATATTGAATATTTACAATAATTCTCGATCACTTGATGAATTCCCGCAGAATAAAATTGATCTCGATCCAATCAAACTCGTTCCACGGTAATGCCTGATTGCGTGTAAGAGAAACAAAAATATGGATAAGCGAGAACGACTGTAGCCAGCTTTGATGAAGGATACATACGCATCGATAATTATATTAATAATGTACGTTTGTTTCTAGAATATGAATCAATCGATTGACACTCGATTTCACTCGCGTCTGATCATTGCCGATCCTATTCTACTCGTGGCTGGTCAGTAGAATGTGGATTTATGAATTTCTGACAAAAGTCAATGAGTACGATTTAAAGCGTTTAACACCTCAAAATTTCAGGATGAAAAACAGCTTGCGAGGCCGGTAACAAATTCACTGCAACCTGGAGACTCCGCACACACCACGGAAAGATGTAATTTCCGGCGACGGAGAAATCGAACTTTTTCCACTTTTTCGCGACCCAGTAATACCGGCGGACCGCCTCGCAAATACAATAACGGTGTGGCGGCGGATGATCAAAGTGGACAGCGAGAGGACTTGCGACGGTGTCTCAGGGGCTTAATTTTTCGCGCGCGCGCGCGTCGCTCGCTGGATTCTCTGAAAGGGTTACATTGTAACGCATCGGGCACTCACGCCGTCGTCGTGACGCGCCGCGACGCGTATAACGTCGGTTCTTGCGCGACGGCCTTTGCACGCGACCCCTTTTTCCGTGGAATCTTTGTCTGCCAGGCGAAACAGTCTTGTCAGCCGAGGAGAGGGGGCAGGGGGACAACTGGGACGACGAATATAGTGGAATTACGGGCTTTATTTGCGGTGCGAGGACCGACTTCATTCACCGGAAGAGCACTACCGCCACCCACCCACACACACACGTCGCTACACCGGCATAATTGAACGACGTTCATCTTCCAGACAGTGGCAAAACGAGCGCTTCGATGTACACGCGACGCTGGCCAGTGGCTCTTTGCTGTCGTTCATTCGCTCGGCTGGTGAATTTGCTAGCTTTTTTTAGAACCGAGGTCGAAATGAACTTGTCGCGACTTTGAAGAAACTCTGTGCGGACTTTGTTTCATTCCAGAAAACACAATTTAAGATACAAGCTGAAAAGTATCCGGAGACTTGCGAAATATGTGTTAGCATTGCATCAAAGATATTTCGCTGTCTAAAATAGTGACTAAAATCAATTTTTATTAGTTTCCTGTGAAATATCTAATTTTTCCCTTTCGCTGCTCGGAGTCGAGCAAAACCCAAGAGTACCGAGAGCACCAATCGTAAATCGAAAACGGCGAATTCGAGTGTGTGTGCACGTGGTATTTTCGAGCGAGCCACGGGCCATCCCATCGCGACGAATATAAACGACAAAGGGTCGCCGCGTTGGCGGACAAAATAGCATCGCGTGTAAGTCCACAGTGTCGTTGGGCATAGACGGCGGGCGTAGGCCGGAGGATTGGGTTCTCCGCAACCCCCAGGTGCATCAAGGGTTCTGCGGCGACATGAGGGGCGCGGGGGTTGAGGGTCGGATGCAAATGAAGCGGGGCAGAGGGGGATGAAACCAGAAGACTAGAGAGAGAGAGAGAAAGAGGGGAGGGTGAAGGGAAGAGAAGGGACCAGAGAGAGAGAGAGAGAGAGAGGGGTGGGCTAATATAACGCGAGGAATAGAACTCGGTAGACTCGGTTAATTAACGGAACCCACATGGGACAGGTCCGCGTTCTGTCCAGGCAGCCTCGTCTCCTCTTTTAACCCTTTCACCGCACCCCCACCCTCGAGGTTTCACCCCTGCCACGCCGCAAATACAGCTGCGAGAGGGCGTACGTAAATAACTTGCGCGTCCCTTATCCGGCTTTGCTCGTGCCGAACCGGCGTGGCATGGCGTGGCGTGGCGTGGCGTGGCGCAGGAGTGAAAGAGGCGAAGGTGGACGACGACAGAGGGTGGTAGATAAAGTCTCTCTCTCTCTCTCTCTCTCTCTTCCTCTCCTTCTCTTTTTCCCTTTCTCTCTGTCTTTCGACGACCAGGGGAGAAACGGAAGAACCGAGGGCGAAGGAAACTCCGTCCGGCGCTTAATTAAAGAAATCCTTGTTTACTGCTGGTCGACGTCGGCTCCTCGCTTTGCTTCAGTTCGTTACGTAACAGGTGTCGTGAATAAGTAATTTAGGTGCCAGTCTCGAGGAGCCGTTCGAGAATTCCATTATGTATTTATTGACATTTACGATCGTCGACTCGACCCTGGAATTCCCGAGCTCCGCAGCTGTACACGCCGTCCGGAGATTCGCTGGAATTTTTATGGGGAATCGCCTGCTGGTCTTCTTGTTACCCGATGATTAGAACGCCGTCACGGCGGCGTTGCTCTTTGATGTTGATTACGGATTTTGTGGGTCTGCGACGTGATTGCGGCTTAGGATCGGGATTAGCTAATACAATTACTAGAATATCTTCGATCATTTCCGAGAAGAGACAGTCATCCGCGATGGTAAAAGCGTAAAATAGTCCACACACGTGGCAGTAATTTATGTTGCTACAAGGCTGGTCATTCTTTCTGTTGCCAGGAACAGGGTCACACGGTGATTTAGGCGTTTCGAACCTTAGGCCCAAATAAATCAATCACGCCAGCAAATAACCGGGGGCGAAGTGGTCCCCTGCGAAGGACCGAGTGGGAGAAAGTTCTTCGTCGTTGGATTTTCTCCCTCGGCAGAGAACTTTGTCTAGCTCTCCCCTCCTTGGAGAAAGCTTGCCGAAGTTCGAGGCGAAAAAATTCGTTGCGCCCTTGCCAAGTGTTCGACGCTTTAGACATTTCATATATCTATTTCCGATAGGCATCGATATAACATTAATAATAAATTATTAGAATTTCTTTAGGAAGCAAGCTTGTTAAAATTGCAAAATCCGTTGAACCCTTATCAACTGTCCAAAACTTTGGGAATTTTTGGGGAAGACTTCATTCCTGGCGTACGTTTATATTACTTCCAAAATGTTGTTAGAAATTATTACTACGATTTTCTCGGACTAAAAGGATTGTTAAAGTTGCAGGCTAAAAATTTCATCGTAACGTGGGGAGTATATTTATTTATGAAGTAATTTTTGATGATATTAATTAAATAATCTTATTTTCTTTATTTTCATTCATTACTTAGTTTATGCAGCGTTCGAGACTGGTTCTTCCAAATGCAAAAGTATGTTTTACAGCAGAAATAGCTGACTGCTGGATCCTCGTCGATTAAGCATTTTCCACTTCTGCCAGTCAGGACTTTAAATCCCTAAGATATTACACCCTTTTCTATAACTGTCTGTAGGTTGAAGACAGATTTGACAGTCTGGATGATGAATGCGGGAAACGGGGGTCGAATGACCTCGCGCAGATGCAAGTAATGAAGATATTGAGGCGCGCAGTCTGCAGCACGGTTCTCCTCGCAAAAAAGCTTCCTCAAAAATTCCGAATGAAGTTTTTTCGCGCAAACTTCAATTCACAAGAAAATCTAATTTTTACACTAACACAAGTTTGAATACCTCCTGACACGATTCCGCCGGAAGCCGGATCTCTCTCTCTCTCTCTCTCTCTCTCTCTTTAAAAAAGAATTATCCTTCATTTCTCGCTTGTGTTTCCATAAAAGAATCCGCGTGGGCGCAGTGTCGCTATGGAAAAGGGAATTAAATCAAATAATCTTTTTAGTTATGCCCGCTGCGAACGAGAAACATCATGACCCGCGGATTATTATATTTTTCACCCGCGCCATTTTTCCGCCGAACGATTTTACTTTTAAATGGCTTCTCTTTCGAGAAGTCTCTCTCCCGGTGAAAATGTCTATATCCCCTAATATTTCCCCGTGCCTTTTTTTCGCTCGACTATTCTCTCTACATAAAATATTCGCCGGTGTCGTTTTGCATATTCATGCGCTCCGGCCGCGGCCTGTTGTCAATGAAATATTTTCTTTTAATTTGAATCTTTTCCCTCGTCGATAACATAAGGGGTGATCGACGACTGGTGGTGCAACCGAGAAGGTGCTGTCAAAAAGAAGGTAGTATCGAAACGAGCAGTATCAAAATTCGCTAGATTTATTTTCGGAAAATATTGGGACATTTTCAAATTTTCATTTCAAATATTCAACAATTAAAATTCATAAATATCTCGAAAGTACTTCGCTTACGCAAATGCCAAGCACGTGAATTTGCAGGATTTTCGAAGTCTGCTATCTCAGAAACGAGAAAAGAAAAGAAAAAATTGTATTCCACATTTTCGATTTATTTATTAATGTAGAATCGTCCTGTACTCGGTTGTGCCATCAGATCGCTCTGTACTTTCGCTGATAGGGTTCAAATCCGACTCCGAGGGCGCAACGGTAAACCGAGGAGCAACCTTTGTTTCTTGTATCGTCGCGCCGGCCCTTTAGCAGCGGCAAAGGGAAAGGGCCGACAGGGCTGAAGCCAGGTTTCCTGTCCATTCGTTGTGTAAACTTACACTGGGCTCTTTCGCTCGGCGCACCTCCACGGAGAAATAACATGGAAATTCTCTCTGCCGCGTTCCTGTGTAACAGGACTAGGAAAACCGGTCGAAAAACTGTCGTTCGGTGCTTGTGATGACGGATCTCGACGTTTTCACATGTTTGTACACATTGTTTCACCGGAAATTTGCAGAAACGCCGCGATCCGCGATAAATAAGAATTAATCTGGTATCTTTTCCACTGTTTTCAATTTTTATACTGTTTACGAAAGCCTGTGTTTGTACAAATTTGTGCAAACGTCTACAAACTATATCTGATGTCAGTCAATTTTATAAATGTACGTATACGCAGTAGTTAGTAGAGTAGTCGGTTTGCACAAACAACAACAGTCAACTCGAAGCGTCGGTAGCTTCTTTTTATAGAAACCCATCGAGCACGTTATATCAAACAGCAATTATTATCAATTATTGTGCAAAATCAACGCGGTTCCCAAGAGGTAATTATTGAATGATTGACTTTTCCATCAAAGGGGTTTGATGTGGAATAAATGTGCGACTTAATTAAATGTTTAAATACGGCGGAAACGCATAAAATTCGCCAGTCTAATTATCAGGAATACATGGAGAGGGAGGGGCGGGCGAGGTCGGGCGAGAGACAAATTTTCGATAAATTTCGTAAGCCGTCAATCGCCGCGTAATTAACTTCCGGTGACAATAGGGCCCGCGTTCCCTGTTCACGGAGCTGCAGACCGGAGCGGCGTAACGCCGAACGGAAACTTGACGGTGTATCAATTATCCGCGAACTATGAACGCCGTGAAAGCATCGATTCTCAATTATTATATGTCCGTGGCCGCGGATCTGCCGCTGCGTCAGCGAGAATACCCTGGAACGGGACTAATTAATCGCGCTACGTCGACCCGCCATTGGCCGTATCTCGCTCATCTAGCCGCGCATAGTGTTCCCAGTAAAATGTACACGATGTTTACAAATTTTCAAGCATCCGGTAATTAAGAGCCCTTCTACGTCTAATGTTTCAACGCTTTTCAAAGCGGACGGCTGCCGCACGCGAATACCCGTGGCATTGAAATGCAACGCGTTTCCGGATCTAATTATTAGTCGTATTTATGCAGAATGAGAATTTAGTTTCTGGAAAACGGAAACTTACGACAAGAAATCAGTCGAAACAGGTACACCTCAAAAATGGTGCGAAACTTTCCAAGTCTTTTTACTGTTTCAAATTTCACTTGTTTCTTTGGGAAATGCTTTTCTCTGGTTTTCATTTCTGAAAATTACTGTCAGTCAGGAGACAAATTAAATGGAACGGAACGCTAAATGACTGTTTCAAACTTTTTCAGGCGTTCAGAGGTTTCTTGCCGGACCTAGTTTTTCTTTATTAGCATTCTCGTGGAAAAAGAGCAGACCTTCGTGCAATATGAAACTTGTTTGCATCAGTCCCAAGAAATAGGAGCTAAATAAAAATTTCTTTAATTATTCCAATCACTCGAAAATAATAGATTCATTTAATACTGTGTTAAATATACATATTGACGAAAAATAAATCTCTTGACCGAATACAGTGTCTACTCGTTATATGTCCAAAACAAGGGTCAAGTCAGGAACATACAGTCGAGTCGGAAAGTAAGTTAACATTTGGTGATATGTAGGCAATGAATATGATGAATAAAATCAAGTTATTGTATTGTTTTTATTTAGGAGGTGTAAGGAAATAAACAAATATGTTAGTAAAACATATATTATCATTATTAAAGATTAAAGACATGTCATATTCATTTGCCTGCATACACCAGTCGTTAACTTACTTTCCGACTCGACTGTATATGTAGAAAAGGACTGCGAAGCTCGAGTGACCTCGGTCGCCGAGAAGTGGGGATAGTTCTGGGACTGTTATCGGCTAGATACTCGCGACATATACCGAGTAAAGACTGTACTGTCATCTCTCCCGATCGTATCGATTCGCGAGCGTCTCGGTAACCCAATTTCCATCCCCGTCGATCGACCCCGAGTTATCATACAACGGATGTTTCGCGTTTACTAGATCTCGATTTATTAGATCCTAGCTCCCATCATTTCCTGGTTTTTTTCCCTCTCGAGCAGAGTGAATAGCGCACGTGTTTGCCGGATGCTCCGGTTACACAGGGGTTGGCTCGTGCGCGGAGGGTTGGAAACAGAGTAAGACAGTGCCTCGGTGTATCCGAGCCGAGGAAATGAGATTTATATTAATTTCTGCAGCCGTCGCGGGAGTACGCGACGCCCGACGACGCCCGTTGTCGTCGCGAACCCCTTCACCCTCGGCGCTCGCTCACCCCCGTCAACCCTTTCTCACCGCATCAATCCCATCCCCGCGCACGACCGACAGCCGGAGATTTGTCTCCAGCGAGCGTTCACGTTCCGAATGTTACGCGCTCGCGTCCTTAATTCGATTGGGTCGCGTTTCTCCGTCGACGACCGGTCGATTTAATAGCGTCACGCTCCGGCGAGATGCGTTTCATTACACGGGCCGGTTACAGTGCATCTGCGCGTCTCGGGCTAGACGGCTGAGCCGTATGCAGCTCGGTTCATTTCCATTGTTTGTTTTCAGCTCTCCGGTTAATAGAACCATTCTTCTAACTGGGTTGCGGAGCTTTATGAACTCTGTGACAAAAATCGGTGCGACTTAAACCAGAGAAAAATCTAAAATAATTTCAGAATACCTATCACTTTGTGTTCTTAAAATTATTACAATAAGAATGAAATAAAAATCCAGAACCGTTCGTATGACCGTGGTGGTTGGTTAAATACTAGAACCACCGAGTCATAAATACAGCTGATGTATATTGCTTTGTAATAATGACAGGACTACATCTATTGTATTGAAAATTTCGTTCAAAAAATTTTGATGGAAACATGTTTATAATTTTTCAGTAATTGTGGAAGAGAAAATTATGAACCAGTCATTTTGGCTCGTTTTTCTCGCAAGTGCATTGCAGTCAACAGTCTACTAATGGGAAATTAACACGACAGAAATGGAATTGCAGTTAGATGCGTACGACGGGGCTCGGAGTTCTGCTCGAGTATGCATCGAGAGGTCGTTGGCGTATCCAAACAGCCCGCGGCGACAATTCCCAGCCTTATAAACGTAAATTCGGGGCCGAGCATCGCCTCCGTGCAGATTACGACTGTTCCGAGGTGAAATTTCCATTCTGCTCGGAAAGTGGCGTATGCTCGACGCGAGAAAAGGCCGGGTTGGTGTATCGGTGTCGTTATCGTCGCTCGAAGGATAGCGCGACGGCGCGGATCCGATGCCAAAACGGAAGCTCGTTCTCGGTGTTGTCGAGCACGGTTCGGCGTTTGGCATACTTCGCGGGCTTTGCGACTCGGCCCGGGCTTTTCCAGCGCAGTAAACGCGTTCCCGGGCTCGTAATACGCGCGCGGGATCATCCGCGAAAGGCGCCGCAAACTGAAAACAATATCATTGCGCCGCGACGCCGACCAGCGTGCCGTGTTCCAGCGCCCAAACGAGAAGGTATTTCTATTTTATTCCGACAACGGCCCGGGACCTCTTCTCGGATTAGTTCTCGAATCATCTTCTGCCCCCCTGTGAAACGAGAGAATACGGCGCGGGATAATTAGGGGAACACGCTGGGGACCGTAATTCGTAATTGGACTGCGGATCTTGTGGATTTAGGACAACAAATATGGAGATAAAATGAGCTCGTGAGCCCTAGCCTATCCGACAGTTCCGAAAATTTGTCCTGTTTGTAAGTTTTTGTTGGTGTTCAAGATGAAAGCGATGGATCCACGGTGTTCCAAAAGTGGATCTACGATTTTATACTAAATGTACATTCACGTGCACGTTCACTGTTTTACTTTTCACTTGAGGACTTTGTTGAACTTTATTGAAAAATCACACGTTTGTTTGAGGATCAAGCAGAAATTCTTTCTGATTCGACCCGATATCATCTGACATAAAGCAATATTAAAATTTGGTCACCCCTTGACATACGAATTAACAGAAATTCACTGTGAGCAATGATATTATTTACGAACTTGTTGTTTCTGTAAGCTGCTTGTGCGAAAGAAATAGAGAAGCAAACACCAATTTTTAAGGGGGATGTTTTGATAGACTGGAAAGTAGTAGAAGAAAATTACCTGATTCTGGCACAGCGGTATTCTACGAACCTGCAATGTTTAAAAAGCGTCAGAACAATGGACTCACCCAAATTTCCTTTAACAATTTTATTATTCAATCTAGTAAATGAGACTATTAACACTAGAATAACCTAGCACTAAAAGCGACTAGTTCGTATTACATTTTAACTGCATTAGAACTACCCGAGCCCTGAATGGGACTGATTCCTTTATAATAAGAACAGGATCGAATTTATACAGATTTAGTAACATACACACGAATAAAGAAGTATAAAGGAAGTTTCTACAACTTCACGAAAAAATCTGAAATCCGTAATTTGAACGGGCCCTTGGCAGTGTCCGGTGTTAAAGGGCCCCGGACACCGAGTTCCACTCGAAGGGCGAAGGGCGCGCGTTGCGAGAGGAAAGTCCCACAACAATCGGGCCGGTACAAGGCGTCGTGCGTGCACCTCACCTGAACACGTGACCATAATTCCCCGGGGGTGGTTTGCGGCGGTGGCCGCGGGGGTGGCAGAGCCAAGACAGGGCACATGTACACGTGCGTGAGCCGCAGGAACGGAACGGTGGTGCGCGGCAAAGCAGAACACGTGACCGGCTTACGTAACGTAACGCCTATTGTAATGCGCAATGACAACGCCATATATTAGCTCGGGTTTGCCGGGGAGAGACGGTGTTGCTATGTCGTTGCCAGGTAGCGCGTGTCGGAATCCCCTTCCACCCCCATCACCGCCGGGATCGCGGGGCTGCGTCGACTAAAAGATTTCACGTCTAGCAACAGAATCGTCGACGCGGCTAAATTGCGTTTCTGCGTTTCGAGCTCCTCGCCGAGTATCGCGAGGACTGCGCGAGTCACACGTGTGCTCGCGGCGACACCTGGAGACTGATTCTTTTCTTGTCCGCCGGATGGACAATCACCGGAAGTGGACAGGGAACGTCGGAGCAGCGAGAAAAGTCCCACAACGAGATCTTAATACACAGGTGCAATCGTAAGACACGTAAGAGCGCACGAAGTACAGTGACAAAATTTGCCACACCTCATTTGTCCTCAATAATTTTTCCACGAAACTTTCATCGTTATATTCGTGACATTTTTCTGATTAAAATGAGCCCAAACACGGCATACTTTCGATCATGTACCATTGTTTAATCTATGATTTAGTGAAACCTCTACTATTCGAACGAATCGGTGAAATTTGATTGTTTCGGATAATGGAACAGTTTTTTTACAGATTTCTTCAACGAATTGTGCTGTATATGTCTTTACATTATACTGTGTCTTTTAGTTCGGATAATCGAGGTTGTAGTGTATCGTGGATTAAACGAGCAAACATGCTCGGATCAGTGTCGTGTTTGTATTCGTTTTAATCAGCAAAGCGTCAGGAATACTAAACTGCCGAATAATTCGAGATTATTCCGATGAAACTGATGAAATTCCTTCGCGGATAAGACCGTTCCGATTCAAGGAAACCGGTGCCTCTCGCGAAATATTACGTATGCGCGGCGTCGCGGCTCGCCGGCCTGAAGGATTAGTATGCCGTGGAAAATAAACCATTCCGGCATGCACGGTTAGAAAAATTAGTTCTATCTGAGGCCGGGGCATCTGATATACAACGCACGCAGGCCTGCCAACCGGAAGCGGCGGAGAAGGAAACGCGGAGCCGGGAGGCGCAAAGCCCCCGGAGGGCAACAATTGTGCATTCATCGGGCCAAGGGGCCTCTAATTAAAACGCATTGTTTATATTCTTTGCAGGAAGCTTCTCCCGCTAGCCCCCACCCCTCCCTTCGACCCCCTGAAAGCTGACTAGACGCGTTTCTCGTCATCCCACGGCTCCCAGGGGTTCTCTTACGCAAACTTCCCTTCTAACTCGTTCGAGATAAAGCTGAACGGATATCGTAGGCTACTTCGGAAACGTTCGGACAAACAATCGGGCCGGGCCCGCGTTAACTTTGCTCCGGACGCTCCTTCCGAGACGCTATGGCTGTTGCTATACCCAGGGGGCTCGAGATTCCAACGAGAAACACAGGATCTTTTACGGCTGCCGGACCGTGTCGCCTATTGTGGCACATGCAAATGTAGATTTAGGCTTTTCGAGGCTTTAGGGATGTTTAAGTGCGAGTAGCAGTAGCAGATAGTACATAGCAGTAAAAATTAATTTACAATATAAATTTTTCCAGAAAAATGTCATAGTAATTTCAGTACTGGTGAAACAAAGGACTCGATCAGTAGTTGATTGTTTGTTCGAATTACAGGGAACAATTTTTTTTTTTTTAACACTAGGCTAATCGCGGCAGAGACCGGGTCGCCCATAGAAAAATCGTCGTGCCGACGGGTCGGGAGTTCGGTGTATGCCAATTAGTGGAAAATTGGATGCAGGGTGATACGTTTCACGGCGACGAATTACGTTCGTGACTGAATGAGAAAAGATGGCGACGAAGATCGAGGGCTGGCGAGCAAACCGAGGGAGGAAGGGGAGAACGAGGAAGCGTGGCCAGCGCGTTTGAATCGGATTTGCCTGGGATTTTCATTTCGCGTCCCCGTAACTCGTGCCGAGGGTTCGCGACGTCGACGGACGTGCCCCGACGAGCACTTCCCTTTTTCTCGGCGAGAATTACCGTTTCGATACAAATCGTGGCCACGTCTCGCCAGCGACGGAAGTTCTTCGATTTTACAGCCGCTCAATGAAGCACCAGTAGCCCTCACCTAAACTTGCGAAATCTGCTACGCTCAAATTTCCTACATCCTTCGGTTCTCTCAACATACAAGAAACGAGAAAAGGTAAACATGCAATAAAGACAATTTCAAATTAAATCATTTTTGTGTCGTATTTTTTCAAATGTGGTAACAATGGATTGTTGAAGTTCTTCTGATTACAACGAGTCCAAACACGACGTACATCGGACTAGTTTTGTGGTCTTACTGTATATAACATAATTAACGACATGCGCATGAATGCTATGTACGAAGTTTGTAAAAGTAGACCGATCCATGTCATGTTTAGGCTCATTTTAATCGGAAGAATCTCGACAATTCATTGGTAGCAAACAAATAATTGGTGAAACCAAAATAAAGAAAAAATAATAATTTGGAATTTTTTTATTGCACGAGAGTTCAGTGTTTTTCAATTTCATGTAAATGCCAGTTAGCGTACAAGGTAGTATAAACGGACATTCATTACATCCACCGACGAAGAGACCGAAAAATTAATTAACCTCTTTCCTTTTGATACTTTTCTGCTTTGTCCCGTCATGCATTATCTGCGACTTACATTGCGGCATGATAATTATAATTAAAAGTTAATCCAATTATTCTTGTACATACAAAAAGGACAAACAAATCAAAGTATTGTATTTGTTTCCACTGAGGTACGTTCTTTTTAGCAAAACATGCCGAATGGATGACATTTAATTACCACAGGGACTTGGAAACTCGATCATCGATGCTTTGTCATTAAAAATGTTCAATTTTATTGCAAGTTCCTTGGCAATGGGTTGCAATTTTTTTAGGTTGAAATTTATTTTTTATAAAAATATGCAGTGTTCATTTATCTGACAGCACTTGAGGAAAAGCAAATGGATGAATTTTCACTCGGAGGATTAGGATGAATCTGTAGTTATTTTTAATGGTACCGTAGCCGATCAATTATTTTTTTGCCAGGGACGGGGACATAATTGCAAGGGAATGAAACGTACAGAAGGAACAAGAGCAAAAGGAACGAGAGAAATACAGAGTGTCGAAGCTCATCGAGCTTAGAGAAGCTCCGGTTACAGCCATTCCGGAACGGAGAACTGTGTAGTTGCGTACAAAGTTGCGCGTACAGATAGAACAGGCTCGTTCGTAGGGGGAAAAGTACATGGCCTTCTAATAAAAGTACCAGACGAGTCTCTCCACGTACCTTCCACCTTTTTTCCCCTCTTTTTCCCGACACCTCCCTTCGTACGGACTGCAAACTGCGCCTCTCTGCCTCCCTTTCTCCTCTTTCTGCCACGCCGTTTCAACCCCCTTTCGAACCCCAGATCCAACCAGCTATCGCGTTAACAAGCATATTTTACATTTCATCGCGGCCACTTAACACTACAGCCAACGCTACTTTGCTGCGAATTGGCTGCGTGACACGCGTATAGTAATCGCTCCCATAATAGGGGGTGTTAGGTATCGCTCAATTATTTACAAAGTTACCGTTCCGGGGCGTGAACTACCCCCACCCTTCAAGACAATCAAATACACTCTTATTTTACTTCCTCGAAGCTTAAGGGTTGACCAATATTTTGACAAAGTAATTAGTTAAAATTCTAACATCCCTTACCTCTTTATTCTGAATTTTGTGGAAACTAATCTACAGATTTCATGCATTTTTATTTTTCAGTTTGCCTGTTTCACGTTACGCTTAAATGTCTTTTAAATGTTTTAAATGTCTCTCCACGTCTCTCCAAATGTTTTCATTAAGAATGAATGATTATGAGACGTATAATTCATTAGGAAACCTGTTAAGAAACTCGTCGAAGCCAAATTTCCTGCCTCCTGTATTTGCTAAGTTTACGTAAACCGTGATAAAGGTAATAGAATAGCAACAACGCGTAGATATAACGGTAATAATCCGCGGAACACAAAGGAATGAAAATTTCAGTGAACGTTAAATGGAGTTCGTCGCGGTCTGATAACCTACCGGAATTAACGGAATTAATAAATTTATATTTGACTGGTACCTTTGCGAGCCGACTTATGAAAATGTGAATTTCCATGAATATCCACGGTCTGGTTACAAACGCGTAGAACCCGTTGTGTCTAGCAATCGTCCAGATTAGTAGTCTTGGTACGCGAACCGTGGCTTTCGGAATAATCGTGGAGAATTATGAAACGCGCCGGGTACACGCTCCGTCCCTGTTGAAAAATTGATATATTTCATGAGACATTTTCGAATTTCCAGTGTACTATCACCGGATTATTCGAGCGTAATCTCGATTGTATAAACAACTCGGCCAACCGATCTGTACACACAGCTCGAACGGTTAAATCTAGTCGGATGATCGTCCGACGATAATGAATATTTATTGCAAAATATGCATACGTGACGCGCTGGCAACGTTTCCATTACTTTAATCGGCTTCTATTCTGATTTTACGCTATCACTTCCCGCGATTGTCCCGCGGGTTATATATATTTATATTCGTCGCGGAAACTGTGCCAACACCGAGACATTCATTTTCCTCTCTTATCAGCGATAAGACCGCAAATTCTCGGCGCACCGCACCGCGGAAACAAAGCAACAAAAGATTCTCGAACAATGAAACGCACATTCGTCATGAACCGTTCGGGATACTCGCTGTTTATGCAACTTGTTCATTAATATTATATGTGGATCAACGATCCTTTAAATGATAAATCTTTCCACCATGCAAAGTTGAACAATGGGTTGTATCGCTTTGCGATGATTCTAGTATTTCAACATTCGAACAATGTTAACTTTCATCGACTAGTAGATTCACTGTATTCCATAATTGAATTCGGCAGTCTAATACTAAAGGCCAAAATTATTAATATTGAAATATGTGTAATAGTGTCTACGGTATATCTGAAAGAGGTGTGCACAATTATTTGTGAAAATTTTGTTCGAAACAAGTTCGAAACTACGGACAACGAACATGCGCCAATTTTTGGTATCCTCGAGGGTTCGCATAAAAGAAAACCGTCCCGAAAAAACGTGAGGAGAACTTGTTACACAGTTTATCAAGTCGGATGTAAAAATTTGAGTAGCCACGGCGGAACGAACTCCGTTTATTTAATCAAACACGGTACACCAAACGACGCTCTCGCGCGCGCACCGTTCGAGTGGTAAAGCTCTTGATGTAAATTCGCGGGAGAAAAAAAATTACACCGCTGATGAAAAAGTACGGTCGTTCCAGAGATTGTCTTTAATCTCGCTTCCGTTTCTCAGCGAACGGCAACCGTATCCACTATGAAAATGGAATTGCGTGGAATTCCGGGGCTGTTACACGGCCGTTCAATCTCTCGCCGTGATAAAAAAAAAATATATATATATATATACCTTCGTCCCGAGGACAGGGATATTGGGGAAAATGGTGGCCGACTTCCCGGAGATTCGTGATCCTGTAGTCCGGAGTCACGGAGTCGATTCGCCAACTTGTTAGAAGCAGAATTTCGATTGAGTCGATCGCTTCAATCAATTTATTCGTAATTTTTCCAATTCAAAATGGAAATTCATTAGATGTTAAAGATATAATCTTGGAAAAATTAGCGAAAGATTTTTCATCGAACTGCACCGCAATAATAGGTAAATTGAACGTTGTTTTCCCTGGCAGAAAATACTTTATTACATTCGTCATCTTTCGAAATTTCTGACAGTAAAACTAAATGATTCAGGATTAAAGAACTTGTTGGAATATTCTCGTACAGGATTCGGTGTTATACACGAATTTTTTCAGTATGCTATATTCAACGATGCTTGCTGCAGATAGCTTCGAGTCTCGAGAGATTTTACGGGACACTTTCGTTTCGAAATTTGTTGCTCGTACGGGAACGAAAGGCGGATCATTGGCGGTGTAATTTCGCCGATATCATTGGTCGAGGAGAACGATCCGAGCAGCAGCGGCAAAAATCGCGTTCAATCACCGGTAAGGCCGGTCGTTCGGTATCTCTCGAGGCCGCGTGTTTTGCGCGGGGGCGGTAAACATAAAAGCGGCCGTTTCTCGGGACGAGCCGGGAAGAAAACGGCGTCCGCGTAAATTACGGAAGATATTTCTCGGTTTATCTCGGCCGGCGTCGGCTCCGAATCAATTACCAGGGGGTCGTCGAGAGGAGCCGATCGTGGTTGCTGCTCGATTTTCACGATCGATCGCCGGGAGCCGGTCCCGCGGCCGTAATTCTTCGAGCGGCGACGCGATAGCGTCGTATAATGTTTCTGCCTAACGACCGCGTATAATACTGATAAAGGAAGGTAAAAACGGCGAGCGTTGCCCGTCCTTCCGCGCCGGGCTCTACCGGCGGCTCGTTAATCTCGAAACGGTGGTCCGAGTCGACAAATTTAGTCGCGTTTTGTCGAAAAGTCAATCCGTCAAGTCGCTATCCATTCGATCATCGTAATTTCTGGGCATCTGAGAAACCTGAAAAAGAGGAACCCGAAGACGAACCTAATCGAACGCAACAACATCAAGCACGTCCTCCTCTTCTTTGAAATTTCTTTGAAAAATGATTTGGGAATTTTTTAGAGAAAAGTATTAAACATGTAAATTTTATATTTTGCGGATATGTCTACGTTCATTTCAAGAATGCGCTGAATTTTTTAAAACGGGAAACATCCATTTTATCAAAAATTGTAACCATTTCAGGGACACCCTTCGAATAACTGTTGTTCGGGAGGTTAGACTGTCCTGTAACAAATGCAGCAGTTTCCTAAAATATGTAAACGAGTATTTAGAGAGTACATAGTAATTTTTGAAAATATTTTTAGTAGGCACGTTCCACTGAATAATGCAGGAAATGTCGGTAAAAGTCCACCGAATATCGCAATTAGACGATGCACAGCATAATCGTGAACCAGCGAACACCTGCCAGGGTTTGAGAGCAGTTGGAAACTCGAGGAAGACATGGCAGAGCTGTCTCGAAACAAGCTGAACGGTTTCGAAGGAAACTAGGACGGTCTTCCGGGGTCGAAAACCAATCAGATTTACGCGGCTCCCGAGGCGCGAATTTTCTTCTCTATCCTCGGATCGGGGTGATTCGTCAGGAACGGCCGGAAGGGAGCAAGAAGAGGAGAAAGAGAGATAGAGAGAGAGAGAGGGGAGCTTGGTTTACATCTTCGTTCGCGGAAACAACGACGTGGCGATCCGGTTCGAGATGTGTCGGATGAGGAACGATTTTTCTCGCGTCCGCAAGATAGCCGCTCCTCCCCCTCACCTTCCCCCGAAGCGAAAGAAACCGTCGACAAGAAGGAAGACCCATTTCCCTCGTATCCTCGAATTGCCTCTGTTCTACCCGCCCTTTTTCTTTCGTTTTGCGGTTCCTGCTGACGCGGAGCTCTTCTTTTTCCCTGAAAAAAAAGGAGCAACGAATTCCAGGTGGAAGTTTCTCGTTGCTATTCAGGACGACCCCGGGAAAAGAGAACGGGCGGCAGCGGTTTCGTTCGTCCTGTTATATTGGTTTCGCTCGGAAAGAGGACACCTCTCTCAATTCCGACTCGTTTTAGCTCGTTTCTGCCCGGACCGGTCGTTCCGGGGACACCCGGTATATGCGGTCGGTTTGATATTTCGTGTCGATGCAGCCGTATCTCTTCTCGCCTTGCTCTCTCCATCTCCGGATACGATGCTCCTTTTTCCGTTCTTTTCCCCGGCGAACTTCGTTTCTCTTTAACGGCGGCCACTGCATCACCGCAGATCGGGCACCGTACCTTCCCTACATCCGCCTGGTACGAAATCACCGTGCCAGAGAATTTTGGCCGGACTGCGGACCTGTGTGGCTTGTCTTCATCAGGCGAATATCTGCGGAACTCTGGCCTTGCCCTTTCATCTCCTAACTCGCAACAACCTTCGATACCTTCGCTTATCATTTCTCTCGTAATTCATTAAGCTAGGAGTCCGGTGCAGAGCAAGACGTTTCAGAGTCAACCTTAAGTCACTTTTAAGTCACTCCTTGGCACACTCAAGTCACTCTCAGCACTATCAAATCCCTCCCAATACTCTCAAGTCACCGTAAAGTCACTCTCGGAACTCTCAAATCATTCTCGAGTCACTCTCGGCACTCTCGAGTCTGCCTCAGCACTCTCAAGTCACCCTCAAGTCACTTTCGGAACTCTCAATCACTCTCGAGTCACTCTCAGCACTCTCAAGTCACCCCAAAGTTACTCTCAGAACTGTCAAGTCATTCTCAAGTCTCTGTCAGCACTCTCGAGTCACTCTCAGCACTCTCAAGTCACCCCAAAGTTACTCTCAGAACTGTCAAGTCATTCTCAAGTCTCTGTCAGCACTCTCGAGTCACTCTCTGCACTCTCCAGTCACCCTCAAGTCATTCTCGGAACTCTCAAGTCACTCTCAAGTAATTCTCAGCATTCTCAAGTCTCTCTGCAGTCACTCTGAGCACTCTCAAGTCAGCCTCTAGTCACTTTCACCCCTTTTAACACTTTCAAGTCACTGAAGTCACTCTGAAGTCCCTCCGAAGTCACTCTTGAGTCACTCTCAGCATCCCCCGTTACACAAGAAATTCCAATGGTAACTATATCGTGTTTGGTGACACTTTGATTAGAAAAGCGAAACGAATACGAAGTTAAACGTTTCATAAGAAAATCACGAAAGATTATTTCGCTTAAATTTCACTTAACTATGCAGACATTCGGTCCAAAGCCAATCAAATCCCAAGGGTGGGACGACACGGAAAGACAGCAGGGTGGCAAAAGATGGAGGCAGTCCGGCGAGCGACGGAAATATGTAGCCGGCGCGTTTTTGATTCCCGGTGCGTCAGAGCGGGAAGGGAGGGCCGCTCGCGTATTTGCGAAACGCGCGAGCGGCATACGAATGCGGTGCGGGTCCGCTCGTCGCGTCGCGGCCTGCGTCGGGCCGAGTCGGGCCGGGTCGGGCCGAGCCGAGACACGCAACCGCCGCGGTTTATCCACAGTCAATAAAGGCTGGCTGTCAGCATGAATACCAAAATCGTGGATTCGAGGCTATCTAGGGGGTTGGGAGCCGTGCGTGAGAGGGGTGCTGCGCGGGGGCGTTCTGGGTGGCGATCCCATCCCCGCCGCAAGATTTACCGAGGCCCGTACATCATACGCACGTGCGTGTTTCACTGTTATCGTAAATACATTCCCGGAGATATAGACCGGCAACGGTGTCGTCTCGTCCGCGCGCGGCTGAGCGCCGCGGATATGGGAGCACGTACGCCCACTGGATTTTCCGGATCCGAGCCGCGTGTCCCGCTCCAACGTGTTCTGATATCGAATTCCACGCGCCAGCCAACCGGAGGGGCAGATCCTACGGCAGAGGTGATCCTTTTTGCGGTTTCCGGACGCGGATTACGGCCGCGTTTCGATTGTCTTCTTACGCTACGCCCCGGAATCCGAGCTGATTGATCACTCGGACCGTCGCGATCCTCCCCCGAATCGCCGAAACGTGGTCGAAACGCTAAATCCTTCCGTTTAGTAAAAACTATGCTGGCTAGAGTGACGTGGACATCTTTCTCCATTAGTATCGATTTCTAATTGGAAAGTGCGATTTACGATTTAAGTAGTTACGTATGAATACTCTTGTAAGAGTAAAAATAAAAATTCCCAGGAAGAAACGAGGCAAAGAAATCTTTGTCTGAACGACCACATAATGCCCCGGTTAACTGAGATTGCTGTTGGGAAACTCGGTCAGTAAAATAACAAACTCAGGCTGGGAGTAATTTTTGCCTGAAACAACAGTAACTTTCGCCGCGCCAGGAACGAAGAGCGGAAAATTTCCCTGGAAGCTGGATAGATTAGAGCAATCATCCGGCGGTCAAGAGAGCCGAGCGCGCTATGAGAAGGAACTTCGTTTCCGAGGATAACTTCGAGTAGCTTTGTACACAGGGGCCGCACTTGGGCGATGTACCGCGCCAGGAAATTATTTCCCAGCAGGCCAATATTATCTTTCACGTTTATGCGGAGATAACGCTGTGTATGGACCCTTAAGTGAAGCAAAGCGGGGCATTCACTTTCTCAAAGTTCTCCAGTTTCCAATAAAGATACAAGCCGGATGGTCTCAAAGCTGAAGATAGGATTCAGAGTATCTGATGCGAAGCGCAAAACACGTTGTGAGGAGCGCAGCTCTTGATAATCCTGTTTTATCTTTGCTTATGCAACCCACACTCTGGGGGATGGGGGTAGCAAGTTAGTTATAGTTACCTTGATGTTTTCGGAATGAAATTTAATAGCCGAACGTGCCCGGTTGTTGCGCCAGCACGTGGTCGGTGTGTTGAGATCATTCGATATTCAACTTTAACTTATGCGTTTCATCTGCGTAACAGGTCGGTTTCATTTTTTAACCCTTTGCACTCGGCGCTATTTTCATTCTAAAACGAAATTTTTCTTCCGTCTTAGAATATTTTCATTTTATTCGTACGAAACTGATCCGATTTCCACATATAACATTTAAACGTTTAGTAATCTACTAAATATAAATTTTGTAATGTACCAAATATTTTGTAATATTTTTTGTAATCTCTTTGAAATAATGCCACAACAATTTTTAGTGGTGCTTCAGAGTCACCACTCGAGTGCTAAGGGTTAAATGAATTCCGAACACGTTAAATATTCTAAAATTGAAACCTCGTAGCTAGTTTCTGTAGACGATTGTGCTAAAAGCTCCGAAATCTTTTTTTAAATAGGATTACATTACTCAGGGTGACTTGTTCTTTCATGAACTAACCAATTAAAAATTGCTATAAAAAAATTGACTAAAATAAATAAAATACCACGCAAATTTTAAAAAGTACTTCATTTAATGTGATCCATCTCGCAAGTCCATTTAATTCTGCTACGACAACACGAAGAGCGTAAGTTTCTATTAAATCAGTTTCCAAACGATTAAAATTGCCGTATCTGGTTAATACTTCCGGATTATATTCTCCCACAACAGCATTGATTTATGCGCTAATTAAAAACCGGTTTTCCCGGTTTAGTCTCGGGGCTAACAAGTCGATAACAGAATTTCGATTCGTGTAAAATTGCATACCATTAGTCCGGATTCGTGGGGCGAGGAAGGGATTGTCCATCGATGCGGAGCTGCAGGGTTCGATCGAGTCAGCGATCGATTCCGACTTTCATTAAGGCTCTGTTCCTCGAGTCGGTCGTATTTCTTCGAGGATTTCTTATTCCGCGGGACACGTATCGGCAACGAATTGCGAGCGTTTCGAGAGAGAGAGAGAGAGAGCGTTCAACGTTCGGGCCGGCCGGGTCGGTCGGAAAAACGGGACGCACGCTCTATCTCTGGATCCGGCCAGATAAAGAAAACCGTTTCAATTTCCCTAATGCTGCAAACGTCGCGCTTTTACATTACAAACGTCTTTCCTCGGCCCACCGCCGTCTCTCCACTCCGCTTTATTTGTTTCCCGTCCGCTCGTTTTTTCTCTTACCGAGACCGCAGCCGCCCTCCGCCTTCCCGTGCCAGCGGCTTCCGGTTTCCGTTTCAACCTTTCTCCACCGATTTTTCCTCCCGCGCGTTCTATCTCTCTATTTCTCCCAATCTCTTTTTCCCTTTCTCTTGTCCACCGGCTTCTCTGACCGCAGCCGTCCGATCCGGACACGAAATCTACGTGGCCGCAGACGAAAGAACCTTGTTTGGATAATCCGCACCGGTCCCGAACAATGCGACCGTCGTTCGGATATGGATCCGAAAGAACCGACGACGGTCGCCCACCCGTCAATCCGATTAATTCTCCGTCGCGGAATCTGTGTCGCTGCCTCAACGACGATCCCGTGACCGCAGATCAAAGCCGGTTTCCGACTCCGTGGCTCCAGCTTTCCTACGTTTTTCCCGCGATCGCTGGACTTGCGAAGAACAGTCCCTGCTTTTGACAGTCCTCTGCTATGTGCGATCAGCGTACTTGTCACCGGACGTGTGCGAGAACTCGAAACTGGGTCGGGACGGGTCGAGAATTTTATTCCAGGTCGAAACGGATTCTCGCAAAATGTCGAATTTCTCCAGAATCCCGAAAATTGTTGGCAGATATATTCGAGAATCCCGAAATTTTTGTCACGCGAAAGAAGTGGTTATATCGATCAATTTCAGCGAAATATAAAAATGGAATTTATAGATCCAAGCGTTATGTTGTAATTTAATTTGATTTTGAATTTGTTTCAGTTGGACGATCTAGTTTAACACTGGTTGGATAAGTGGAATAGTCGATGTTTGGTCGGACGGATGGAACAGACAGATCATCCAGTAGAATAAGTCGATCATTTATTAATACAAGCAGAGTAAGTCGATCATTTGGAAGCGTAAGTAGAATGAGTCAGTCATTTGAAAATGTAAGGAAAGGAGGTTGACCGCATGGGCAGACACGTAGAGTAAGTCAAATCATTTCAATATATATGTAAAGTAGGCCATCGACCATTCGGACAGATAAGTCGTGCAGACCGACCATGTGGGCAGGCATGTAGAGTAGGTTCACCATTTGGACAGACACGTAGAATAGGTTCACCTTTGGGCAGACACGTAGGATAGGTCGACCTAACCCGGACCATGATCGAATAAGCGAACAGACCAATGATTAGGTCAGCAAGTAGAATAGGTCGACTATTTAAACAGAAACGTAAAATAGGTCAATCATGGTTGACAAAGTCGAATAGACCCACCATTTGACAAACAAGTGGAACAGATCAAAAGGCCTATAATTGATCAGTCGAATAGAATAACGAAGATCTTCATTTAGATAGATGGAAAAGGTTTTCCATTGTACAAATAGTAAAAGCGGAATAGATCAGGAATATAGGAATTATTTGTTCTTGCAAGCGAAATATTTGTTTCAGACTGGAAAATGGAAAGAAAAGTGTTGTATAACATTCTTAAGTAGTTAAATAAATTTTCGTCGAACAAACAGTAGAGTTTGAAATATCAATATTAACACGAAACTGATTGAATTTAATTCGTGCGAATTATCTCATTAAAACGGTTCGAAGTAGAATTGGTCGTGCATTGATCAAACAATCAGAACAATGTATAATTTATGTACAATCAGATAAATAAAATCATGTGGCACGTCGCCGAGGCGAGTAGAATAGGGTTGATCTATTACAACAGTGGTAGAATTGGTAGCAATTGGTCAAGCTAGTAGAATAGCGCGGCCATTGTTCAGACAAGTGGAATAAATCGTCCATCGACTCGACAGAAGAGAGCCGGGCTGATCTATGGTCGAATAAATAGAACGAGGCAACGATTGGACAAAGAAGTAGAGTATCTCAGTTACTGATCGGACCAAGAGAATAGATTCATCATTGGTCACTTGGAGTAAAATAGTCATCGAGGTTTTCAGATTTTATAAATTTTTATTTGACAGTATTTTACAGAATAAAAGTTTACGAAACTTCGGTTAAAAAAAAATTGTGTGTCTTACAGCGTTCTGCATAGAAAGAAATGTATGAAGACACGTATTAAGGGTAGAAGGATCAAAAAGTGAAAGAAAAAGAATATCCGATGCTCCTACCAAGGTTCCTTACAAACATGCCAACTTTTGAAAAGCACGGAATTTTCATGCTACAGAAGTTTTCTTATTAGCGACGGTTTTAAACCTACCGAGAGTCTGCTAACAAGCACACTTTGTAACTAGACTTTCTCAAGTATTGGGCCGGCCAAAAATTATTCTCTCTCTTTTAAAGAAAGTTGCAAGTTTCGCTTGATCAAATTTAATTTCATTAAACTTCAAGCTTGTGAACTTCAACGAACATCTGCCGTATTTAGCGTGCGGAAACAAAGAAAATTACAATATTTCTAATTAACGAGAAATGCAACAATTTAGTTTTACGCTAAAATAATATTTACTGCAAAATCAATTTATCAACGTCATAATATCAATTTATCGGACGCTTTGATTCGGTTTAAGGTAATATTTGAAGTAGTCCGATACTGGAATAAAAGAATACCTTTTTACGTTCATTTATCTATTAAAACCGTTCGCTTGGAACTGTATTAAATAGAGGGGCTGAAGTGGGATGCAGATCATTCAAACTTGATTGATTGAGATTTTACCCCCTTTCAAGGGTCTCTCGTTCCAGCATTAATAAAGGCTCACAGTATTCGACGGTAACGTTACTGCCTCGGTCTGGTAGCATTCAAAGGGAGCGATCACGCGTCCGGATGAAATTGATAAATTTCCGGCATGGTCATAATGAACGGTCCCGCTTTCGACTAGTTAACCGGCAATAAAGCCCGAAACTTTTCCCCCGCGTTAATGAAGTGCATGCGTGTAAACTGCCCGGGCCGCTATTACGACTTATAAAACGCGGGCGGTCGCGTCGGTAATTAAAACGCTTAATCAAAGCCGCTTTACGGCCGCACGGCGTTCTTCGAAAAATGTTATTCAGCCGCACGGGTTGCGTTCACCGTGTCCCGCGCTTTATTTCCATCGTATTTTCGGCGACACTGCGTTTTCGAAAACATCCCCTCATTTTCCATCGAAATTACTGCTTCCAGACTCTCGCGCGCCGAGCGGAACAATACCTTTTCTAGTACAGATAACTGGACTGCGGACTTTTATGCGAAATAAAAATTATAGTTTTTAGTGTTTTGCATTTCTATCATAAATGCATAAAATCTACAAACGATATTCCAACCAAATGCACAGGTTTCGAACACGTCAAATATTTTTTGAACCTGAAAATATTTGTAACGATCAATAAAGGTACATTCGATAATTTTGTTGGAGTCTTCAATATTTCAGTTTGACATCTTGTTTGTTATATGAGACCGCATGAATTGCAAACTAAAATACAAAAGTTACAAAAAATGTTTTGGCAACTCGAATTTTATTCGAGCAAACGTTGTTAAAAATGTTGTGACAATGAGGTCGCGGATTTAAATTTCAGTCCAGTTACCATGCATTTTTCAGGATTTTTAATGTTTCAGCTTCATATTTTGTTCGAAATTGCGTAGACACGGGAAATCAAACACGCGAACTGGAAGAAAATTTTAACAAGCTAATTTTCATATTTACGAAAATAAAAATGAAAATGCATAGCGACGAAAAAAAAATAAAATTGCTAGGTACATGGTTGTACTTCAGAGTTCGAATTAAATTATTCTATGGCACGTCTGCGAAGTCAATTAATGTGTTCCTCGAGTCTCTCGTGAGACGATCGGACAATTTCGAACGAAACGAGGGAGTTGAAGGCAAGATTCGAGGAATCTTCTCGAATGGGACGACGGCAGGGTCTAAGCCCAAGTAACGAAGTGAACGCGCAGACATATCACGGTGGTTAGGACCAAATCCATTTCTCCTATTACGACACACGCCATTACGCCCTTGACGTATTAAACGTTCCATTTAACCGGCATCTAAGCTCCCGCGAAGCTTATGCAACATGTTTGCAATTGAATCCCCGGGGGATATTACGTAAATACAGTCGGCCGAAGGTGAAGATTTCTAGCCAGACCGTTCGAGACCACGATTTAGTTCGATCTCTGGCAATTAACTTCCGGAAACCGAGAACCGAATCTACTTCCCGGGGACCTCTTGTTCTACGTTAAGTGATACTCCAACATTCTAAACTGCTCGAGCGAAACGGTCCAGGTTCCAAAACGAATGGGAGTCAAAATTGAAAATCCTTATCGGCCCGTGGAAACAATAAAAGCTTCTCGAATGTGTTGAAATTGCAGGTTTCCCAAAATTGGATTCCATTGACGCGCAACCAATGGCTTTCTCTGTCAAATATGCGACTTTCATGAAATCCAATTTTGGGGAAATTTTAACATCTATATTTTAACCCTCCATATTGCAACCCCACCAGCTTTAAAAGGTAAGTGCAACCGATTTTCGTATCAAATATGACATTTTCACGAGTTCCAATTTTGGGGAAATTTTAACATCTATATATTTTAACCAGCTTTAAAAAATAAGTGCAGCCGATGGGCAATCGTGATACGTATTTTTCTGAAGCTCGCGGAGTTCGAGTACGGAGGATTAGTAGGTAGATGCTGGCCGATCGACGCTAAAAAGTAGATTCCTTAAAAGTTTCGTACAATATTTCGCGAGGAAAGTCTGGCACGGGAACTTTTAAAAATTTCGTCCTTTCACCCGAAGTTCGTCTCAGTCAACGTCCAAACAGTTTCCTTATTATAACGAACGAATCTCCTTTTACGCGAAGAAAAGACGATACTTCGAGAGGGATTTCGCCTCGATATAGCTGATCCAAGGATTATCCGACGGGCTGCACGCTTTCCGTGGGGAAAGCTCGAAGACTTTCTTGCATTAACTCGTCTCGGTGGCGCAAACCATTCCCGGCTGGTCGTTAGGGATCCGTTAGTACTTGGCCGCCTGAAAAGCGGCCCTTGTTACTGTTTAGTCTCAACTTCTTCCACTTGGCTATCCACGGATAGTTTAATTAAAAACCGTGGAACTCGACGTATTCTCGTGAAATTACCTCTCACTTACCGTAAAATATTTCCGGGCCAAAACTGCTTATGACGCGGACGCCGCAATTATTTCTCCTACTCGGAGAATTATTTTGTCGCAAACCCATGAGAATTCTGCTTTCCCTCAAATTTGTTTTCACGAATGAAAATTTTCTGATAAGACTGCACGAACCAAAAAGTACGTTTATTTGCAGGGCAGATGAATTCCTAGTCGATTGAGTAGAATAACACGACATTGGTCCGACAAACGAAATAGAAGGATTTTATAAAGCAGAAAAGATTTCAAGTAAGTAGAACAGGACAGCGATTGGTTCGACAAATAGAACACGATGATTCATTACGCGAGTGAAGTGGGGTGGTCATTGATCAGACAAGCGGAATTGGTTGATTAACGACGAAACACGTAGAATAGAATCATTTCTCAGGCCATTGGGACGAGACTATACCCGTTTAGGAAACACACAATACAATCATTGATCAAGCGAGTAGAATTAAACTGTCATTGGTCAGACAAGTGAGATAGGACGAGCTTTCGCGAGATAATTGAAGCGGGAGAGTCTTTGATCAAATCCGTAGAACGGATCAGTCATTGTTCCGATATGTAGAACAGGCTGTTTATGAATCAGGCAAGTGAAGTGGGGTGATTATTGATCGGGCACGTAGGACGACCTATTAATGACTGAAGATGAAGTAAATGTTTATTTAAGTTAAGTTGTTCGTGATTACAAAAGTTGATTCAGCAAGTAGAATTGGTCAACCATTATGCAAACAAGCGAAATAAGAGAGTTATTTAAGAATAAGTGAAGTAAAACAGTCTTTGGTCAGACGATTGGGCCATGCGAGTCTTTAATCAAAGTAGAATGCGTCAGTCATTTGCCCTCCAAGTAGAGCAAGACGGTAATTAATCAGAAAAGTTGAATAGGATAGTTATCGGTCGGACAAGTGGAATGATGTGATTAATGACGAGACAAATAGGACAGGATCATTCGTCAGGCAATGATCGCCAGTGGAATACCGTGGTTATTGGTCAGGCAAGTGGAACGAGTGGTTCCTGATCAGACAGTGATCATTCCAGATTTAAACGTTAAAAAATAACTCCTCAAGACCTATCGATCGTATGTCAACGTATACATACCTATTACTGTGTCGTTAATAAATTGCACATTTATTTAGTTGTTGGTTCGTAAATCCATGTTTATTGCTCGGGGTTCTTCCCCGTTCCTAATACAAACGTTTCGGATCAAACGTTCCTCCATTTACCGGTGCGCGGAGCTCTCCAATATACAAATACCCGGTTCCGAAACTAATCGGGTTCCGCCGTAAAAAGAAGAGAGAGAGAGAGAGGAGCTTCCCTATTGGTCGGAGATAACGACGCCAATTCGCTTGCCGGGAAACGTCGCGGCCTTAAAAGCATCAGGGGACTCTGCCCGGATACTTCCGAGAATATTATAATATAATGAACACCGGGGGACTCGTGGCCCGACCGCGTCGATATTGACTTTTCTAATTAGACTTGGCCGAGCACTGGAACAAACTGCCACGATCCTTAACCCGCGTCCTTTCCCATCGCTAAGTAGCCGGAGCCTCGAACGAGTCCCGGCGGCGTTCCCGGGGGAACTCGAACCGATAGGAGACCCCACGATCTTCGTGTACATTCTACGAGTGGCTCGGTATTTCGATATTAGAAATTCGGGGAAAGGAATTCTCCTATAATACCAACTAACTTCGCCGGAACGACAGCCATCCCCCTCGTGTTACAAGATCGGCCGCCGACTGCGGCCTGCAACCTGTTAACGTTTTCCCGGATTTTACCTTGCAAATTGGACCCGTCGCGCAACCGGATAGGGATCCAATCAAGCCTCTAATTTCTTCTTGTATTTTCTTCCTTTGCATTTTCATTCGAGACTCTCCTTCGGCACGGTCAACCTTTAAACGGTACCCTGATTGAATTCATTGTTACATTTTTATGTGGTATGCTTGGAAATTGTAAGCATACGCTCAGCAGCATTATTATTCCACTATGGTTCCATTCATCTCATAATTCACATTTAAACATCTCTATACAGGGTGTACCGAAAATCGTGGTACCCTGGGTGGTCATTCTGAATTCAAAAATGAATACATAAATTCGCTAGGAAGACCATGACAGTTGAAGCCGTGTGTGTATATTGTTAAATAATTATTTTATGTTCGTTGTTGCACGGAATAAAATTTCAGAACAGTAAATTTTATCTTCGTTGCAATAGTTGGCTGAGAGAAGTCTGTAGAGAAACCCGATTGGCAAAAGGATGATTCGGTGGAAGCTGTTTTTGAACTGCATAAGGGTGGATTTAAAAGCGTGCATATAAATCTCGGCAGTCTACTTCTCGCGAGCGTAAACGAAATTTATGACCGTCGCGACGTTCTGCAACGCTCGCGGTAGAATGTAGCGTTCTGAACGAGAAAACTCGAATCGTTAACGAGCGTGAATCTTTAATCAGCGTATCAGGGGGACGAGGTGGCCGTAAGTCAACGGGGGGTTTTATCGTTGTCCTTTTGCGATGGATCGAGCGACGTTTATCGATCGGTCGCGCCGGTCGCACGACATTGCGGTAGGTCGGGCGGAATCAATCATTGCTCGACTTTCGAATCGGACCACGGGCACGACCCCGAAATATGGTATTCGCGGCGGGATGCTTGGACGTCTGCTCGTCAATCCGGTTTGGTACCGACCGGGGACATCAGTTTTCGTATCTGTCGCGGCTGTCGCGAGTTTATCACCGACAAAACGCGGCCGGCGCTCGTTAACGCCGTGAAATACGGCCGTCCGTAACGAAGGGACCTCTTTCGGTGCCGATATCCTCCTGCCCCCGACTCCCCGAGCCGTTTTTTACGCGTCGCGCCGTTTCCCGCGACGTCCCCCGTGTTATGGAGCTCTAAACGAGCGTTATAATGACCATTGGTCGACGTTGATTAAAAAACCTTCAACCGGTTGACGGGGACTCTGGGGGCCGAAGCCCGAATCGTTCGGAGGCCACGTGCTCCTCCGTCGTCGCCCGGAAACCCGATCGATACGCGGACGCGTACTTTCGGGCCTCGACGGGCTGTACTCCAATTTCTTCGACGTCCCGTCGAACGAACGTGCCCGACGCAAGTGGGTCGACAACCTGTCATATTATTTCCAAAAATTAGCGCGAGAAAGTAATGAATTTTCCACCGGATGTCCCGGTATCCATGACATAACCGTGGACTGGGGTGATTCTACTTGAGAAAATATGTCGAAAATAGGGAACAAATTTTTCTCTAAACTTCCCAAACTTACTGCGAGAGAGTAAAAGAGTCAAGAGAATTTTTAATAGTTTTCACTTCATTTGTAACAGTTTTCAAGTCGAAAATATGGAAGAAATTTTTCTCTAAATTTCTAAACATTACCGCGAGAGAGTAAAAGAGTCAAGAGAATTTTTTTTAATCGTCTTCACCGTGCCGAACTCGGTACAATTGATAATTAATTGTGACGATTTTGTGCAGTGACAGAGAGGGAAGAATCTGTCTCCAGTGAAGCAGGTGCAACGTTGGTTCGTCGTCAGACAAGTGGAACACACACGTCGACTGTGTCGCGAGTGCTGTTAATGATCAAACTAGTTGCACGTTCACGAACACATATATACGAGTCACGAGATATGCGTCTCTATTGGCCAATCAATCAAGGAAATTAGTGCGCATAACTCGATAGCTGATTGGCGATTCTCCTGATCGCACAGACACGCTGTAAGTTCTTCAGTTTACATGGGACAACAACTCGGAAACGCGACGGGTATGCAATTGCAAAAAAATAGTTGTATTAATGGTACACAGCCAGGTGAGTGGAGTAGCTCAGTCTGTGGTCAGCCAGGAGTGCAACATAAGTAAAATACAGTACAAGCGACTACAAATATTCAGTGTTATAAAAAGAACAGATCTAACAACTCGGGCAGTAATTGGCTCACGTATTCAATTACAAAAGTGGAACGACGCAAAGTCTCCTCCTCAGACGTATAAATTGCAGCAAGCATCAGACAGAACAACCCGAATAGCGACCGTATAAGTGAGACGAAGGAAATAATGCATGTACGTGATCAGACAGCTTAACTACTATAACTTCCTGATCGGATGAAACAAACCCTGCTGGTTCCGAAGCTGACGAGTGATATACTGTCCCTGGATAATCTAAACAAGGGAAGTCAATTTAAACGAGAAGCACAACAGCGTTCTCCCCGAACACCCTCGTAAAACCATCGACAATTTCATTACGGTTCTGACGAATGTAACAATTTTCCTTTTGGTTGCTCAACCGGTCATAATTTTTCCGGTTCGATTTCCATTTCCGCATTAATCGAAACGCTTTTGGAGGGGGAGCATTAATTCCACGGGGTCGTAAAAGTTGCAAGCGTTCATGGGAACGCGCACGTTCTCCCCGTGGCCGTGTTTGAAAGTTCCGGATTAAACGCGGCGATCCGACAGCGTGGCAATAGAACGTCAACGTTTGATTTATACGCGGGTAATCTTCCTCCACGGTATTATTAAAAACAGCATGAAACGCGCGCGCGCGCGCCTCCGCTCCCGATGAATAAATTGTAAATACGATGTAACACCGTTTGATCGCGGTGCCGATATTTTTCGTCGCTTTGACGCGTCGCGCTCCAAATCCTATCAGGGCTTAACCTTTTCGTTACAGCTGTCCCGTTGACGTTTCGAATGCACCATACAAACGCGCACACGCGCGCGCGTGTGTTCGTTTGATAAAAGACTCGGTTCGATCGGCTCGGCAAACTGAATTTTGTTCACCGAGACTTTTCAGTTAATTTCCCGGAAAAAGGTCTCGCGATCCTTCGCGACGCTTTTTAACCCAAAGATGAAAAGCCGCTCGTAACAACCGAGGAACAAAGAACCGTGAACTTTTTCCGCCGGGTCGAACTTTTTGATCTTGACTACCACGGTCCCTCGAAACCCCGTGTTATTGCAAAACGCCGAGGATAACGAATTTTTCAGGAACTTCCCGCGAGCTCCTTTGAGCGTGCGAAAGACGAAATGTCGCGGGCTTTTTAAGTGGAAAAAGTAAAGCGATTTACGCGAGCGAGATAATCTGGTGTGTTAGTGCGAGCGATGTTATTGGACTGCGCGGACCTTTGTGCATATTTTCGTGAAGCTTTCAGAAAGATACGGACGATGCAAACATTTCTTTGGGATCCCTTTGGCGGGAGCAAAAGAGAGGTACTATTCAACTTTGCTAATACACGAGGTTTCTTGCGCATTTCAACTACGGCTGCACCGAATGCAGGGAAATCTAGACGTATCTCGACGTATGTACGTACGAACTAGCATAATTTTAGTTTTCCCGTAATAGATTCAAAAAGTTGTCGAATTTTGTGAGCAGATCGATTATGATCTATGAACAAAACCGATTCGAGTTTCTCTTTGTAATCACAGCAGGTTCATAGACTCTTATTCAGACGTAATCCCAGGGTATATATAGGAACCCCTAGCACCTTTACATTTTCTTTTGAAATTTTAATCATCCCCAACGCCCCGGGTACACGGTGCAAAATGAAAAACCGCGAAACGTGTAAATGAAATGCAATTTCCTTACGTTAGCCTGACGATGGTCGGCGACTCTGCCGTCACCGCGTCGAGATCAAACTAATCCTGCGAGTTTAATAAATCCAAACAAATTTAATAACCGAGCCGCGGGCGTCCGCGAGACCGGCGCGCGATTTTGCTAAACAGTCCGCGAGGATGGAGAACAATGAGCGTCGGGACAGGGAACGGTTCGTCCGCGTGCTCGCGCGATCCTATCACCGGCAGAGAGCCACCCTTTTTAATAACATTACCGGAACACCAGAAAGAGAGAAAGAGAGAGAGAGAGAGGACCGTCTGTTGTTCGCTTTAATCTCGGCCGGTGGTCCGGCGCTTGGCGCGGTTTTGCAGAAAGGGAGCTAAATCTTCGTGGCGACCGCGAAAGGGATAGGGATCCTCTGCAATGGGCGGCAGCCACGGACAGGGACGGGATTTTAAACCAGCCGGATAATCCGAGGTTTAAAGCGTTTCAGCAATAACGGCCGATACCATCCTCGCGACCGTTTCGCTGCTCGTTCGTTCCTAGTTTCTGCGCGCCGACCGCCTCGCGTTCCAAAAGCTCCGGCCATCCCCCGCACCACCACCCCCGAAAACAGATATGAAGATCGAAGCAATGATGGACGACGCCGCTGACCGCTTCGCCGAATTCCCCTGGCAAACGAACCGATCCGACGCGCCTATCGCGCGAGAAACACGCGCCGATTTATTCGCCAGCTGCGCGGATCTGCGATCACCGAACACTTTCGGTTGGCCGTCAGGTCACTGTACACAACATACAATTCATTGATTGCTCGTGTGATGGAGAACAAACGCGCAGGAAATGGTAAAAATTATTTTGAAAAACTCCGGACGTCAAATGAAATTAATTAGTGTGATTGAAACCTTGCAATTTAGCTTTAGGAAACGAGCTAAGTAGAACAGATCGATATTGGTCGGACAAGTGAAAGAAAACAAGCAATTAGAAAAGACTTGACTCTGTTAGGACTTTTATAAATAAATAACGGAAAGAAGGCGAGCCAAGGGACGAAGTTAGGGGTCAGAACAGACCCCGGAGATGTGCTAATAATTATTTTGAAAAACTCCGGACGTCAAATAAAATTAATTCGTGTGATTTAAACCTTGCAATTTAGCTCTAGGAAACAAGCTAAGTAGAACAGATCGATATTGGTCGGACAAGTCAAGGAAAACAAGCAATTAGAAAAGACTTGACTGTTGGGACTTTCATAAATAAATAACGGAAAGAAGGCGAGCCAAGGAACGAAGTTAGGGGTCAGAACAGACCCCGGAGAAGTGCTAAAAATTATTTTGAAAAACTCCGGACGTCAAATAAAATTAATTAGTGTGATTTAAACCTTGCAATTTAGCTTTAGGAAACAAGCTAAGTAGAACAGATCGATATTGGTCGGACAAGTCAAGGAAAACAAGAAATTAGAAAAGACTTGACTGTTGGGACTTCCATAAATAAATAACGGAAAGAAGGCGAGCCAAGGAACGAAGTTAGGGGTCAGAACAGACCCCGGAGAAGTGCTCTGTCGTCGACCTGGCTCGGCGATGGTTATCGTCCAGGTACGCTCGTAAAAAACACACGGTCAACGGGGGTTGGCCGGGGTTGGGAGGGGGTGGAAACGATTCGCAGAGGGGTGGAGATGGGAGACGGGCGGTCGGACGAACGAGAGGAAACGAATCCGGTTATCGGTTATCCATAAATCGAAACTGAACGAGCTGACCGTGGTAGATGGGTCATCATAATCCGAACGGACGAGCATCGGTGATCGAGGTTGTACGCAGTCGGACTCTCGGTGGCTTCGTCGTTGCGACGGCCAACGAGAAAAAAAACCCGTGGGGGGGGGGGGTGAAAATAAAAACGAAAGAGACGTACGTACACACGATGATATGTGCGGATGAAAAAAAAAAGGAACCACGCCTGCGGAACCACGATTTCGAATTAACGACCCACTTTTTGCGAGTCGCCCTTCTGCGCGCGTTGTCTTTTTCCCTTTTTTTTTCCTCTCGTTTCGGAGCTATGGTTTTTTGAGCGAAAAAGTCGGAAAGGGATGGTTGGTTTTTTTTTTGGGAAACGATAGTGGACACGGAATATTCTTCTTGATTGCGGGGGTTCGAGGCGAATACGTTGGCGTTTTGGGGACATGCCTCGGCTCTCCGACTCCGAGACAGAATATGAAAAATATGAAAGGAGGATCGGGATTTATCATGCTTCGAGTGTCTCGCGTTGCGCTGCCATATTCGCGTCTCCCTCGGTACCGATGCCGACGCGAACTGCGTCGTAAAACCTCGCCGGATTGACCGTCTGCTCTGGCCATAAACACGTTGCCAGAATCTGGAATGATGTTTGTTGAGACCGCGCCGTGCTCATGTTTCCTATTCTGTCTGCAGCCTCTCCCGGAATATCCCGCTTTTATTCCGCGCAAATATTTCGCGTTCGCTCCATTTAATAAATATTACGTTTACCGGCCAGTAATTGTTTGAACGCCTTCGAATCTCGACGCGCAGAATTTTCCTTCAAATACATCGCCTCGAAACTAGATCGTACTGTGATCGAATTGTTAGGCTTGTACAATTCGACGATTTCACGCTGTAACAATTTTTTGAATGACAACCCAACTGTAAGGGATGTTTGTATCCGAGACGCATGACTTTTGCCAAGATGTACAGAATTATATAGCACAAAATGTTAAAAATTTCTGGGTTGCCAAAGTGAAGTTTATCCACAGACTTTTATGCCACATATAAATTTTCTAAGTCGACCCTGAGAAATGAAAAATGTGTTGTGTGCTTTTCTTCTTTCAATAACTTTTATAAGTCTTTAAATACTTGCAAAATATTTACAGTTTCGTTCTGCCATTCACTCATTCATTTTATGCAGTTATGACAAAAATGAGTAGGTGACATGTAAAGCATCAGAAGAATTTAAAAATACTGTTATATGATTTCTAAACTACTGAAATTATTAAGCAGGAAAATCAATTTTTACTTGACCTGTAGTTGTTGGAATCGAGACAGTCCGTCCACAATTTGCACAAAAATCCACAGTCTGCTAATTATCAATAGTAAGAGAGCTGTTTAAAGTGCTCAAGTTAAACGAGACATTCTGTACATAACCTTACAAAGTCAACGCGAGCGGAAGGAAATTGCGAACACAGCGCACGAAGCTGGCTCGAAAAGAGAAAGAGGAACGGGAAAAATTTAAAAACTTTACGATGAGCGAGAAGAATTTGTTACGGCGACAAACGCCGAGCGATAACAGTGGCACATTCTCGCCGGTAAAAAAAATTATTGGTAGGTTTATCTCAGTCGAGAAGATTTTTCACGTTCCCGACCCGGGCCCGGCGAATTTTTCAACCCCGAAACAGCACGTATCGACGTTCAACCCTCGGCAAGACGAAATTCCAACGAATTCGGTGTACCCCTGCAGCAGGTCGCCACGATCGATTCGCGCCACGATCCGCGATATTTATCGAGGCAAATCGAATAACTTTTGTGTCTCCCATTGTCCCTGTTACCACCGCGCTTTCCCCTGTAACGTTTCAATTCGCCGCGACGACCCCACCGGCTATACACCGTTCGAAGTTTAATCGAGTTCATCTCGAATTCCTTCGAAATAGTCCTAGCTAACAGCCATTGTCAGGAGCAAACCCTTCTTTCGCGGGCCAAGTCGGTCCTCTTTGGTTAATCGTCTCGCGTACTCCGAGAACTCAACAATTCCCACTAACTCACGCCTGTCCCTCGGGATTCGCCCCCTTTGTGCAAACCGCAACAGTTTCGCCAATTTTTTTCATTTAACCCCGTATACATAACCAGTCACGTGACGACGCGCATCGACAAACACTGTCAGGTACTGCTTCTTTTACGTCCGAATAAAACTCTGCCATTCTGTTGCCAATATTTAAGCATTAAACCAAATTGTACGTGCACGATAAATGTTAATTCACTGTTTCTTAAAACGATTCGAGACTAAAATATTTTGTGAACTTGACGTGAAATTTTTCTTTTCCAAATTTCCGTTTCAAAAGGGCAAATCGTGGTACAGGGGGTTAGAAATTCTTGTAAAAATCTTGGTTGGTCCCCAAGTGACTATAGATGGAAAACCCGTTGGATTCACCCAATTTTTTAGGGGGTGGGGGAGTTGGAGGGTTGCATGGACCCTTAATTCGCGCGGTCAGCGTCACGAGGGAGGAATTGACTGCCGGTTGGGAACCGAGGGCCGTAAAACGGTGACGAAGTCAATTCCGGGTATCGGAACGTTCGCCAAATATCTGGCTCGTCTGGTCGGGCCTAGCGAGCGCGTTGCTGCCGCTGGAGAACAAATGATTTAACGAGCGAAGGGTTGGAAGCCCGACAGTAGCAGCCAACCGGGAAATGAGGCAGGAGAGAGGGAGAGAGAGACAGAGAGTGGGAGGGAATGCGAGAGGAAAATATAGGCGACGGACAAGAGGCGAAATTCGAACGCAGCCTGTACCTTTCGAAACCATCGTTCGACCGCAGTGCACTATTTCAGCTATCCAACAGTCCCACCGTTCCGACCCTCCTTGGTAATCATCGACGAGTTGTTCGTTAAAAATTTGCAACGTTCGTTCGAAGTGCTATTAGTAAGTTGTTCCGTGTTAAATGTCCGATTTTCTAACGTTAAACAGCTTTTCTCTAACCGAACTTATTCATCAAAGGAAGCGCCATTGTAATCAACAGACAACAGATCTACACGCAAAATAAAAATTGTCTTCCTGAAATTGATTCTCTTTCTTAGTATCTATAATAAATTGAACCTTAATATAACAGTATTTTTCAAAGTCTTTTAATATCTTCACGTTACACCTACTCATTTTTGTCATAAATGCATAAACTCGGTGGATATTAAATTTTACATGCAGAAAATTGCCATCTCCATTTTGTACTATTTTTAAGTATCGTACCGATTGACATAGAAATAAAATAAAATTATATATTTAAGGCTCAGCCTTGTATCTCTGTAGACTGTAATAATATTTCTGGATCAGAACGTTTCATCGCACAACCTAATACTTATTTACGCGGGGGTTGATTTATTCGAGTAAATTATGGGGTAATTTATTTGAGGGTCCCACGGCGATAAAACGTGGCGATTTAATTTATTCGATGCATATTTATTTCACGAATAGAATGGTTCGATTTTAGTAGTGCCGTTCGTTGCGGAGGGCGTGTCGTAGACTGGGTCGCGTTTCCGATATATATTATTCAATGTTGTGTGTATCTCCTTTGTGAAATATTTACAAATGCGGCTCGCCGATCCATTGGCTCTCTGAACGATGCACCATGCAGTATTACTTAGAGCGGCCGATATATAAAATGCATTGAGCCTCATCGATGCGGAATATGAGGTTACCGTTGTTGCAAATATACTGCTCCGCAGAAGCAAAGGATCGCTATATTTTAAACGGAGAGTTGTCAATTTCGAACTCCTGTAACTTCCGGTAAAAAATGTTACGGCACTCGACCTGTGCTCATTTTGAAGTTCAAAGTTCCTACTTTCACGTACTCTAACTTTCATTAGCTTTTCCGAAGACTTAACTTTGTTTTTTAAAATTTGAATGAACGAAAATTTTTGTTTTCACCACTTACGAAGGGAGCTGTTTACATTAATCTATCAAAAGTTGATCTGCAATTTTTGACAAAAATTGGTGACGATTAATACACAATATCACGTGTAATTTTTCTCTATGCATTGACACCTTCGCGTCGAACGTAAACGCACTGGCAGATTAACGAACTTGCCTATAACGCTCTCGAGGAACAATAAAAAAGCGACGTATTTGTTTAACGGCGAGTAAATGTAGCCGCGCGAACGATCCCAAGGGGGATTAAACAACTAGTTAACAGCTTTACTAAAACCGCGACGCCGTGAAACGCTAATAAAAGTTCAAAAAACACATACGCCGCCGTAATCGTAGAACACGAAATTCTGTTGCTCGAATCCATACGCGGCCCCGCCGCCGGTTTAATATTCCATTATAGTTTTAATTCGGAGGCACAACAGCGCGTTGTTTAAAGTTTCCAACGAAGCGTTAAGCACTTTGTTTAGACGCGGGAATATAAAATAATTCCAGCGATAAACCAGCCGCGGCGCTGACGCAAAGGAATTTCAGGGATAATGGCCGGTAGCTCTGGGCGCAGGCGGTTAAAAAGTTTTATTTCCTTTCTCTCTCTTTTTTTTTCGTTCCACCCCCATTTTTTTCCGTTCCTTTTTTCTTTCGTTTTGTCTTTTTTTTTGTTCTCCCCCTCCTGTTTTCTTTCTTTCTTTGCTTTTTCGTGCACGCGGCACCGGTTAAGCGAATTAGGAAGTTCCGGGGTCCAATAAAATTTTTTCGCCGAGCGTCGCGGGCCAAGTGCAGCAATCCACGGGAACTTTTCCGCGACTGAGTGCGAGCCGTAAAAAAATTTACAGTGCGCGTTGCGCCGACGGAAACTCGCGGAAATTCTGGAATTACGACGCTCGAACGTAAGAAGTGGCCCGCGGCCGGTGTACAGAGCCCTTTGAATACAAGACATCGTCAAAAGAAATATGAACACCGGCTCTGAACACTTTTGGCTTACACCGTTTCCTCCAAAGAAAGCTGTTTTCACCTCCGTTTCAGGGAAACTGTACTGCTTTCTAATTATTCGTTCGCTGTACCAAGAGACCAGTGTACGAACGTAAAAAAGAAAAATTGCGGAAGGTGTAAAACGACGTCTCAGGCTCCTATTATTTTTTTTAGAAAGACTACTTGTTACCTTCTTACCTGGAAGGATAATTTTTAACTTTTTTTTTAAAGGTCTAACAGTACAGAACAATTTTTCAACATTTTTATGGTATAGTTTTTCTTTTAATCTTCTGTAAGGAAAAATGGAAAACAATTCTACAATCGCCATAAAAATAATAATTGTTAGACGCGTTCTAACTCTTGAACCAGGGTACGTCAATTTCGTTACTTGATAAATGGAGGTCCCCGCCATTTTGTCTAACGCTTCCTGATTCTTGCCATTGTAGATGGTCGAATATCGGGTTTCACGCAATGGAAAATGGCTCGCTCTCGAACTGGGTCAAACGGGGAGCACATTTCTAGTTTCACATTTTCCGCGGTTCGCTCGTTGCGATACAGTAATGAAGGGGATGGTTAGCGAGAGTTTCCACGGCCGAGAAATATGCTAATGCATTTGTCAATTACTGACATAAGCTCTCATCAGCCCGGACGCATTCGCATAGCGACGCGTTTTGAAAATGTCCCGGTCAAAACTTTTAACTCGTTTCCCCGAACACCGCTCTTTTCCACCGTGGCCTTTTGTAAAACATTTTACTCATTACTCTGCTTTCTACTAGTTTTAAATCACTTTCCGACTTTGTGGCAATTTTTTAAAATTCATCAATTTCGTTTTCTTCCTTCGCTTAGGCGCGTATTTAATAATTTTGCGATTTTTGTGACTGTAATTTTAATGATGATTTAAAGTAGAAAGTGCTCGAATAAATTGTACATTTTTATTTGTCACGATTACCTCTTTTAATTCCGCGAAAAATTCAAAGGTATATCAAAACGCCCCACCGTTTTGTTCTGTACTGTACCCTTGAATAAACACCTTCGAGAGTGTCGCGCGTCAACGGGTAGACGCGGGGACGGTGCGGAAAAGCCGGATATATTGTTCGCCTCGGTCCAGAGTGCGGTTTACCGAGATCGGCGGCGCGATACGTATTTCCAGGAGCACGCGGCCTGCTACCGATGAAATTAAAATGTAATTTTCCAACCCCCGTAATCTCCGAGCACGTTCCAAGTGTCGCGCCACCTACCGCATACGCACACTTCCGCCCATAAATTACTGGACAGGCATCTCAACGCAAATTAGAACCGGACTGATGTAGGACGTCCTTTCCAATTCGAAATAAAAATTGTCTCTATTAACGCCAATACGTGGGAGCCAATATATTTTCCTGTCTCTAATTGTTTTAAAAAGTTGAAAATCACTCTTTAAATCCCTCCTACCTAAAATTTTCTCCTTCTTAAAATTTATTTAGAAATCTGAGCAAATAATTCCGTCTACCATTTCCGGGAGACGAGGCACTCAAAGTGTTAAGATGTGTCTTCTTACGATTTAGAGTGAGTGTCGCACGGATACAGAGAAAGAGAGAGAGAAAGAGAGAGAGAGAGAGGGAGGGAGAGAGAGTAGACTACGGGGGTGTATGCAGGGGGTTCCTCGCGAACGGCCGCTGGACGGTTCCCAGCGGGACTGCGGGGGTGGCTGTGCAGAAGGGTGGTTTGGGACTGCGGGGGTGGCTGGGCGGAAGGGTGGTTTAGGTCTGCGGGTTCGCGGCTGGCTGCGGAGAGGTCGGCCAGGGGTGCGCAAAAGGGAGCCGGCACCCGGGTTACGAGCTTAGCCGTGTCCGCCCCGCTCCGCTTATTTGCATATTTTAATCTAACGGCAAAAAGTCGCGCGACCCTGGTTTTCCCATTAGTCTGGCCCGGGGCCTGACACGCGCGACCGGAACGCGTGTTACCGGATTCGACGATGAATTCCCTCGTCCCGGGAGTATGGCTTTTCATTGGACTTTCGGCCACCTCTCCGCAGATCGACCCACTTTTCGCACCCCCGACGTGTCGGGAAATTTTATCACATTTTTTCCTTCCCACGGCCTCCGGGCTTCCATGAAAATGAAGGCGATGGTCCATCATGGTTCGATTCGGTGCGGCGGAAATTGTGCGAAATGAATTAGACAGCGGATCTTGAAAAGTAAAGACTGTCTACATTGCTATACACAGAAATGTCTTTCCTTCTCTGATCATTTGGATCACTTGAAAATAATATATATTCTTAAATTTTTATAATTTAATTGCTCTCGTAAATCTCACCTAGTCATTGTTGCTACAAATACACAAAATCACCAGACTATTGAAACGTTGAAAATTTAATCCGCAACATGACCGGACGGTTTATTGGGCCATTTATCTCCAAAGTTACAAGAGTTTGAACATTGGAAAAATTTGTCGACCGTTCAATTTTGCGATCAAGTATATATATATATATACGTTTGATAAACCGGCAGAGCGCCCGAAGATGTCCAAAGACATGAATCGAGTCATTCCTGTAAATTACGTGCCCCGTAGGACGCCGGACCCGGCCCCGGTGATATATTCCCGCAATTAATGGCGTCCGATCGGCGGAAATTTGTCGAGCATGCCGGAAAATGGATTTAGATTCGACGGGTTTCCTGCCAGGAAGTTGTAGGACGACGTAGGACAAACCATCGTCCCGCTCCTCGCTCCCCTATATTTATGAGAGTAGTTTTGTCTGTCGTTAAAAATTTACGATACTATTTTACGCTGCGCCCCGTAATCTTGCTACTCGTCTTTGTCCCATAAATCGACCTCCTGTCTTGGCTGTTTAGCGTTCGCTGCGCAATTACTACGTACATGGCGAACTAAGGGAACCTTCGGGGACCGATGGGACCATTTTCCAAGGTCTCCGAGCAATAAATTGGGCACAAATTAAAAAGATACTTCACATCGCGGCCGATAACTCTGCAATCACATTGAGGACGTGTTTTCATCTTTGTGGAAGGTAAAACTTCTCCAAATAATTTATAAGACATTGTAGAAAATATAATGTAACAATATCCTTAAAATCTTGTAACGATTTTCCACTTTTGTAGTTGATTTACTCTTTTTTGTCACAGATGCATCAAATCCGCAGTTCATGCATTAATTTATAGGAATGTGCACAAAATGAAGCTCCGTCGTGAAAGGTGCAATTAGGTTCGAAATTAAATGAAAACTTTGCTGCCCTCAAATTTGAATGATGGTTTGATGCATGCGCAAATATTTAATATCGGACAAGGTATTTTAGTTCCATTTCTAATTTGATTTTCTATTAAAACGAATTCCAGAGTATCTCATTCGGTTAGTATTCAGTTAATTTTGTTTAAGATATTAATTGCAATAAATTTATGAACACTTTAATAACAAATAATGGCTTAAAACTTTCAAATCAGTACCACTGATCAGTCGCAAAATGAACCTTCACGAATATATTACTAACAATTCGAAAAATAATTCCTGCGAGCTGAAACTTGTCACGTAGACGCGTCGTGCCGTCCTCTCGGTGCGGTGTACTAAAATAATTAATAATTTCTACCGAACCGTTGTCCCGCAAAAAAAAAAAAAATAATTTTCAATGGAACGAACGGCAGCGAATAGAATTAAATTTTCAGAATTCGCGCTTCAGCGAATCCGTCGAAGCAGCCGGGCTATTTGTTGGTTGCACTTTGGTTCTCGAGACTGACAAGCCGGAAGGCGGGAGGCGACGAATACTCGTTTCCTGGCGCAGACATCCGCGAAACGGAACAAGATGAACGAACGTGACATTTTTCACCGAGCGACTTACCGCGGAACGGCTCGGGCCGCGTTCTACGGCGCGTAACGCGGAATTTAAAGTGCGGCGAGAAAAGGATGGGCCGAGGGGGGGGCGAGGCTGGTCGTTTGCGCGATTAAAATTATAATTTAATCTAATGGAATCGCATGCACGACCTATTTATGACCGGCCGCCCGCACCGCTTTCTATGATGGGACCGTAATCGTAAAATTCTGACCACGCCGCCGCTTCGGTACAATTCAACGTCTCCGCGTATAAATAATTCATGCTACCTCTTCGCCGGGGTATAATATTTCCAGGAGAGAGTTTCCCGCGCTGAGGGGAACACGGAAACCGGGAGATTTGTCGAAACGATCCTCTAAATAGGAGTCGCCATCGCTGGAACCGACGATATTCACTTTCCGCGGGTGTATCCGAAGATATTGAATCGCCCGCGGTCCCAAATATACCGGGTGTCCCACCGAACTTATCCTTTCACACTAATGCCTCGACATTTGCGTGATAATGATCCCCCTCTATCGCACTCATTCCCCCACTATCTCTGTGGTGAAACAGTGCCAACTGAATTCCAAAACCATTTACAAGTCTATCATTATTATAATATATTCGTGACACTTTCCTGATTAAAATGAGCCCAAACACGGTATACTTCAGCGCTTGTATTCAATATAAACCGATTCATAAATAACACTATAGGCAACTGTTCTATTTTTCGAAATAATCACATTTCCCCTTTCAGTTCTGATAATCGAGGTTCCTCTGTATCGTGTATTAATCAGGTCCGTGGTATCCAAATTGGGTCGTGTTTGGACTCGTTTTAATCAGAAAAATGTCACGAGTATAATGCTGAGAATTTCATAAATAAATAAGTAAAAACAACGAATTTTTGCCAGAGGATTGTCTCACAAATCGAGGAATACCGTCGCCTGGTTTTCAAAGTTTCCCACATACATAGAGACATTTGCTGTTCCGTGTAAAAGTCCGGGAATAAAGAAGATGTTTTCCCCCGTCGAAGCTCGACTCGCAATAAAAGGTTCCTGATGACTTCGTTAGCGTGGCGGAACATTTTTCCGGGGGAGCAAGGGTTGGACGGCCATCAACGGCGAGTTTTGGACGTCAAACTTCCGCGACGCGGAGTGCGTCGGAAGCCGAGGAAGTAGGATACGGACGGTTCACGATCCAATAAATTCCGAAAAGAGATGGACTTCCCGATCGGACACGGTTCTCACATTTGTCAACGAATACTTTTGGTACGTATCTTCCGCCGTCCGTCGAACAGTCAAAGTAACGCGGGAAAAGGGCCACAGAGAAACCTTTGACGCTCGTTTCCCAGGGAACGGGAACGGGAACGGGAACGAAACTGGGACAGAAGGGAAAACACGGAATACTGGAATGCTCCGGGAAGAGCGAATTTCGGGGTGAATGCGAAAACCTCCCCCCTTCCCCTTCACTCCGCCGTCTTTATCAAAAAGTTCTGTGATGTTGCGAACGGAGACGCTCGCCGGATAAATCCGTCGGAAACCGGGGACGGAGCTTTAACTTGTTTCTGTTGATGGAGGTCTAAGGTCACGTAGATTCTACTTATTGTCAATTTAACTTCGGCCAGTTTAAAAGGATTGTAAATCGGACGCAAAAAAGTCCGACGGAACTCGCCGGACTCGCTAGGAAGCTTTATTATCGAAGCACGGAAACACCGTCTGCGAGCTGGAGCCCTTTTCGCGGATTAAGCACGAATCGCATTTAAAATTCTACCTTCGAGTTTACCAATCAAGTATATTGGAACTCGAGGGACGCCCTATTCTATAGGGCACCGGCCCTGAATTGACAAAATATAGCGTTCAAGATGCCGGAACGTGACCTTCGCATTTCAACTTCCTTTCTGACGAAACTTTTCACTTCGCCTCGCGAAGAACCCAGCTGAAAGCAGGGAACACCGAGGGATGTATAATGGGCTGGATTTTGAACGAGTATGTTGCGTGTATGGCAAGTTTCTACTTTTTTATACTACTTTGAACTTGTTTTGGTTATCGATACAATTACTATCATTCAGTATCTGCTTTGTCAAGTATCAGTGTCAGCTGCTGACACCAATTATTTGACTTTTCAATACTCTTCCTTGCAATTATTTGAATGTAAAACTTTCGAAATGACACCCCAAGCTTTTGGCACCTGTTATACTCCATTCTACATGTCTCGACGTGCCGAATACGACCATAACTTTCGATCTTGACGGAAATATTAACTTTTCCAGATATTTGCAAAAAACTTTCCTCCCAGGACAGTTAATTCTGCCTATAACTGTGTTATAGAAACGAATAGAATGATATATAATAGATATCATAATCTAGTGGGGGCAAATGTAAAGTTGAGCAATTCGATTAGCGAATTAGATGAAAATTGTGAGGAGGAATTCGATCATTCCCATCACTACGGGCTATGTATACTGCTGCGCAAATTCCCATTCTTCCCGAGCCACCCAGTAGACCGAGCACGTAACACTAATATAATCGAATCGTGCTGCGAATAATCTAATATAAACACTAATATAATCCAATCGTGTATCGAATAATCCCAATCCCGCGAGGTATCTCATCGGGAAACGTTCGATCGCGATATAATAATCGCGGTTAACGGGCGGCGGAGGGTTGTACGAGATAATTTCAGGTTCGCTCCGTGATCTTCGGCCGCGAACTATAATCGGTTACACGGCCGGGTACACGTGTACCCGGCGACGTTACCCGGTGAACCCGTTACACGCTCTCGTTCCGATTTTCCATCCGGTTCTTACGCGTCCGTCCCATTTCCTCCCGTTTCCCGTTCGGAATCGTCGACCTTTACGACGCCAGCCGGATTACAGATTATCGATTATTGTTATTGTTATCGCCGCCGATATTATCCCGGCGCTGATATCCGCGCGAGCACCGGCTCCGGTGGAAAAAAAATTTTAGATCAACCCCGCTATTACCGCCATTAACGCGAAAGTATTTGCTGGATCGGATACCCGCGCGGAAAATTGCCGGTTTTCCGGGGAAAAGGTGAGCACGTATCTTCGTGGTGGCGCGGGGAACCGTCGACGCGACCGTAGAGAGCAGTGCAATTTTTTTTTTAATTTATTTTACGTTTCATCGTTCGATAGCTTATTTTTACCTACAGGGGAAATGTTCTGCGTGACATCGTTTGAAATATAGTTACAACTTTTTCGTTTTTAATTATTTCTTTCTTTCACCGTCACACTCGTGACATTTTTCCGATTAAATCAAGCCCAAACACGACGGCATTCGGATCAGACGTAATCGTTTAATACGCGATTTAGTGGAACCTCGATTATCCGAACTGACATCTCAGTTGTCGCAATACGTGATTTAAACGGAGACGTCTGGCGCGAATTATATCGTGTTTGGGCTTGTTTCAATCAGAAAAATGAGACGAATCTGACGAAGCAGCGTGCTGATACGAGGGGAATAAGTGCGATGAGTTAGAAAGATGTTGATGACCTCATTTTCTATTAACAGATTCGCGGGAACAAATTCCGCCCCGTTTTCAATTACTTCGTCTAGACATTTTGTCGCCCTGTAGCTCAAGCAAATTACATTTCCTTTGATCTATTGACCTCTTTATTATACCGCTTTCTTATGACTTCAATGCCCACCTCCAACAGTTAAGCTTCTTCGGGAAGTTCTGCTTCGAGGAGAAAGCAAACGAGCGAACGTTGCGAGCGTAAGTTACGGTGTTTTATGCAATCGTGGAAGAAAACCTTCGGAATACTCTTAAATAGAGTTTTGCAAATGTTCCATTTATTGAAAATATTTGCGCAAAGAAGCAATTTCTTCAAGCTTATAAAAGCGTAAATTTGCAGTGTAATAATTACATTTCTCGCGTTCAATGAGCGGACGAGGGATAATGAGGAAACGTCTAGATCAATTTCTGCGGTGCGAATTATCGAAAATATTAAACGATCGACGGAAAATTCGATCAACCGCGCTCCGATATATAATCGGATAGACTTCGGTATCGGGAACACGTTTCTCGGAGGCAGCGGGAGAAATGCCCGCGGAGACCAGATAAAGTTATGCTTCTTCGAGTGAGACCACGAAAATTGAACAAACGTCGAAAGAAAGATCAACACCGTTAACTTTTCTCGAAGCGAGCGCTCGCCTTCCGCACGAATATTTATATAAGCTTTGTTAGACCCGAGAAGCTGAAACATAAACTCTGAAAACAACGAGCTCGGCGAAGTATCGGAATACTCTATCATCTCGTTTTGACTGGAAGCTGCTATTTGACTTCTTTTCGCGAGACTTTCTACCCGAGATTACTGAAACAATTTTAACGCCCGCTTTTTGTTGCTGCGCGACACTCGTTCTCTGCAACCCCATGAAAAAGTACACGTTGACAATTAATTACCAGACTGAGAACAGTATAAAATATCATAAAAATTTTAAGATATGTTATTTCGAATCAGAACCAGTTCAGAAATGACATCAATTTCTATTTTGTTCCTGTTCAACTAAGGTTTTTTATTTTGCATAAAAATCCGCAGTCTATTAATTACTTTCAGAACCCCAATGAGCGCTATTTTTCTTTTACAGAAGTATCCAGATTTTAGTGAATATCCACATTGTATGCATTTATAAAAGTTATAAAATTAATTATTCTCAGCTAACCATACAAGTAATTTCTCCAACAATATCGATCACTTTATCGATATAAAATATAAGGAGATACAAATTTCGATAATAGTCAGCACACATTTTTTTCAGAGTAGCCTAAGCCCTCGGAACAGGGGCGAAAGCATGGTGCACCTACTTTTCTTTCAAGAGACCAGCGAATTTCCATAATCGTTCGCAGTTTAATTATTACAAAGTTGAACCGCCTCGGAAAGTTCCTCCACCCTATCACACGTTGTAAGAATCCCGTAAAACTGCGATTTCCATAAACTGCGTAACTTCGGATTGCGGCGTGCGGCATTTACATATTCTGAAAGCTCCGGCCCGAATGGTTAACCCGAATGAAGACGGGTATAGTGAAAGAGTTCGGCGCGCAGTTTCGTACACCTGTGCCCGCCGAAATGACGTCAGACCGGAGTGGTAATAAGTGCGTCAAGATTTCTGCGGCTTTCATGACCGTTTCCCCGTTGGAACGACGAGCCACTTTTACCGCCGGCGGCCCGTTTGACAGGGGCCGTCTTTGAAACGGAACTTTTCACCGAGCGACGATGACGTTCGGGCTCTTTAAGCTCCTTTCCGCGGAGGATTATCGGGAGATCGAGTGTTGTCGATTGGTTTATTGCTGGCTCGGATTGAAATCTCGAGACACTCGCGATTTCGCGGAGTTTGTGCTGCCTCTTCCCTCAAAGGACCACGCACTTTGCTCCGTGACTTTGTCCCGTAATTAACTTCTCTCCGATATAACAAAGGATGCCGAGTATTCGTTCTTAACGCGCTAGTCAATTGATAGCTTAGCAACAACCTTTTTCTCTCATCAACTGCTCCGGGGGAGACTATTTCATTTTTAAATGAAATTTATTCCGACCGAAACAAAATGAAAATTTCTGGAAGAAAAATTCGCCGTATTTAAGCACCGATAATATTTTAATTAAATTATTATGTATTTCTTGTTTGGTATTGAATTTTCGTTTGCAACTTGGAACGCGATTTTCCTACGATTGCCGAGCAAGAAAGAAAAAATGGCGTCGGAAAGAGACGGAGTCCCCCCCGCCCCTCTGCCGGCTGCGGTTTTGTGCCAGTTTCAAACTGGATTTCGTGCTGTGTCTCGCGCAACTGCTTTCGAGGGCTCTTCCTTCGGTCGTCACCTGGCCCTCCCACGCGAACAGGCTGAGAGGGTGATCTCGTTGCGGCCGCGCGAGAATTGCCACTCGTGACTTTGCATACGTTGCCGCTAACGTTGCGAAAAATTCAACACTCCACACAGCCCGTCGTCGCGGGCTGAAGACGTTGCCAGCACGGTCTCGCACGGAAACGGCCGCGAGGAACGACTTCCTGCGGGACTTTTGTTCGAGACCGCCTCGGCTAGGCCGTTCCCGTCTAATTACGGGAATTCGGTTAGCCTGTTGAACGAGCCGCGCGAATTAATTCGCCTAATTTCCTGGCCTCTGTCGCTCAACTTCTCCGCTGTTTCTCCAGTTAACCCGTTAACGGGCTGTTCCGGGTTTCGAGCAGGTTTCAGGAATTTTTGCCTCGGACAAACTGTTAAGCCTCTTTTGTCCGATCTTTGCACACGTATTTGTTGGTATTTGGAACGCATGTGTGATTTTTTACAAGTAGGAATAATTAAGATTACGTGACTTATATATCTTTTTATACGGTATGTTCGGAGGAACATTTCGGAATTTTTTTCTGGAAAACTGTTCAACTTTTTGCATTTCTATTTTGCACACGTATTTACTGATATTTAAAAGTACATGAGTTATATATATATTTTTTTATAGAATATGACAACGCTTCTTTATCTTAATCAGTTTGTACTTGGCTTGGCAGTTATGCTTTTGAGGATTTAATTGCAGGCATGTCTAGATCCCTTTCGCACTTATTTTCTGAAGACTAAGTGGATAAAATTAAATTCCACGGAACAGTTGATGACTTTGACGAGGTGTGAAGTGTTTCATTAATTGACAGTCATTTGTCCTTGGGTGTGTAGCAGGCGGCGTGTCTGTTCAAAAAACCGGGAGCAAAATGAGGGGGAAAGTGAGCGCGGAATAATTTGATGCACTCGGGTTTAATTAGTTTATTAATATAAAGAAGAGGTCTGGGTAACGATGCCAGATGAGGCGAAGGTTATACGCTAATGAAATTACAAGGAGAGCTAGGCGTGTACGCGTTTATATTATATGCACCCAAGGTTAAGGGAAGCACGGGTAGCATCAAACCTGCTGACGACTGAGCCAGCCGGGCTAAATTGAAATTTATTCACCGTTATTAAATCAAAAGACCGTAATACAGTCCTCTACAATACAACGCACGAGCGCAGAACGTTTTATCGTTCCGCTTTCGGGTAGACACCGGGTTTTATCGTAGATATAAAACCCCTCGAACTATCCAAACAGACGCGTATTCGTCCCGGTAATTCTGTTTTATTAGTTACGACTCCTTACTACTTTCACACGCTGCACTGTTCCCTGCAGTTGAAAACAGTCTGACCGAGTGTGTTCCTCCATGATGCTCTGCAATCCTGTTTTTAACCTTTATTTGTCAGCCGTATTGCGCCAGAATTAGTCTTCGCGTCTGTTTGCTATTTATAAACACACCGTGAACATTTTATGAGACGACTGTGAATCGCAGAATGCATCGCCTTTAAGAAATACGGTGCGTGACGTCTAGTCAACTTCAAAAAATATTTTCAAGCTTAAAGTCCATGCTTCAATCTTTCCCTTTATTTTTCCCTTATACTACAACATTTCAGCTGTATGATCAAAAAAATTTCGTCCCTCTACCTTAACTATGTCAAAAATTATTAATTTTCTATTAGGAACGTCCCCATCCATCGGCTCTCGAAGAAACGGCACAAGGGTCAACTTCAAAAAATATTTTCAAGCTTAAAGTCCATGCTTCAATCTTTCCCTTTATTTTTCCCTTATACTACAACATTTCAGCTGTATGATAAAAAAAATTTCGTCCCTCTACCTTAACTATGTCAAAAATGATTAATTTTCTATTAGGAACGTCCCCATCCATCGGCTCTCGAAGACACGGCACAAAGGTCAACTTCAAAAAATATTTTCAAGCTTAAAGTCCATGCTTCAATCTTTCCCTTTATTTTTCCCTTATACTACAACATTTCAGCTGTATGATAAAAAAAATTTCGTCCCTCTACCTTAACTATGTCAAAAATTATTAATTTTCTATTAGGAACGTCCCCATCCATCGGCTCTCGAAGACACGGCACAAGGGTCAACTTCACAAAATATTTTCACCGTCAAAACCTGTTCGTCGCCTTTCCCTCTTATTTTTCCGTTATTCTGCGACATTTCAGCTTTAATTTGAACGAAGTTTCATCGCTCGATCTCGATTCTATCGGAAGTAGTTGCTTTTCTATGAAAACCGTTGGCACCGGCGAGCGGTGCATCGGCGCACTCGAAAAACCGGTGCATTGAACCGCGGAAGGGCAGTGCATCGAGAGGTTGCGGAGCATCGAGAAAGAGAGAGAGAGAGAGAGAGAGAGAGAGAGAGAGTGCGCTTAGGTAACAATATAAAGTTGTTAAGCCGAGTCGAGCCCCTGGCCACGGGTCCGTCCCGTTCATTGGACACCGGTGTCAATCGATTGCACGTCGCGACGCCGACGTCTTCACATGCACGTGGCCCGCACGTGTGCAAGTGCAACGACGACGGTGACACCGGTGCACGCCTGCTCCTCTAGGTTTTTGTAACGCGGCCTGACGAGAGCAAGAAGCGAGTTCGGAACTGGCGCAGTCTCGAGCAATCGATCACGACGCGCCGTCCGCACGGCTCCTTTCAGAATTAAATTCCATCGAGGGCTCGGGCTTGCATACGCAAGACCTAACCGGCCGTGAAACTTTTCTCTTCCTTCCGCGGGCATCGCTTCAACAACCGTCGAAATTAGGGAAAGTACTCGCGCGAGGGGTGAAATCATGGCTGGTTGAAAAATCGAACAGCGGCCACGATTTAAATAATCGAGAAACGTCGAGCATTTTCCCGCGATGCGCGCTCGGGTTCCGAGGTTTTATAATAATTAAAATAATCGCGGTTTTCGTCCTCGAATTTTAAAGCCACATCTTTTGCTATATCGGCTAGTTTGAGCTAGTCGAATGCCTCGTGTGATCATCTTTTAATTCTTTTGCGAATTTTGAGAAAAATTGTTTTGTAACATTTCCAAAGGATATAAGAAATTTGTGTATATTTATTTATTAATTAATTGTACCATTATTTTCTGCACAGAATCACGTTCTTCCTCGTAGAATTATAATTTCGCAAATACCCTGTACATTGATTCTCCCCGTGCATCGATACGTCTCGAGTCACGGTTTTAGGTTAATGCGATTCAAGGTTGTTGATGGCAGGTTGGTCGTTTTCGAGTCTCCTGGCCTTCAATTGGTCCGATTCCCATTTCTCGGCACTGGTTTAATTCAATTTGCGTTTCTCGGTTCCGAATTGGACCAATTTAAGTTTGCCGCGACCCTAAGTTGGTTGAATTCGGGTCTCTGGGTCCCGAGACGAACCTGTACTTGTCACTCTGTCCAGATAAGACATTTCCCAGCATCACAGAATCGCAACAAAATATTTTTATACTATTCCCCAAAAGTTTCTTTTACTCGGCACGATATAGATTATTTTGGGTAGATTATTTCCATTATAAAAATTTCTCATTTCTCGTATTTAATCTCCAAAAATTATAAATAAGTATTATTTATCATATATTTCCTCCGAGTGTGACGGACTGATTTTATCCTCTCAGGAAACTATTTTCAATAATTCAGAAAATCCTCCAGAGGACCAGTCTTTTCATTTCACATTCGCCATAAGGAATTTCTTTGATCTGATTTCGCTGAAACGTTCCGAAAACGGAGAATCCGCAGTGCGATCGTGATACATCGATGTTGCCATAGAAACAGGCTTCAACCGGTTTTTATGTTACGAAATCAGCGCTCGGCGTGTCCCAGTTTTTACCATCAAAACTTGGAGGAAAGCCGGGGTTGGCGGGATTTTCGATCAAAATATACGATCGGCCGAACGTCAAACTTTCAGTTCGGCAGTATCGATCCCCGATCTCGCCGTGAAACTTTATTAAAATCATGTTAGACGTCTAGCGGGATAGCTGCCAGGCGAACGCAAGACTCGACTCTGTGCACGCCTCTAACTCTAATCTCGCTAGAAGCTTTCCTCCCGGCATGGCATAAGAATACGAAAAGTCGTTTTGCTCCGCTCACGGAAAAATCCGAAAATTCCGCTCCGGGGGAAATTCTCTGGTGGCCGAGGCGTTTAGATAAGAATCAAATATCTCGCAATACCCGGAGCCCCGGGCGCGATTATCATTTTCCTTTCTCTCGGTAGGAAATCCGGCGAATGGGAATCGGCGCCGATGCGTTTCCGGTGAATCGCGCGCTCTCGGCGAAATTACACCCGCACCACGTAAATACCAAGTAAATAGGTTATTATGCCGGAAGGAACTACTTACCTTCGCGATTGCATTCGGATTACTTTGACACAGTTCGCATAAGTGGCTGAATTTCTTGTTTCGAGAGTTTTCCAAGTTTCGAGATGCACACCGACGTGCAACGGCTCGACACAATTTTCACCGTGTATCGGTGATTCTCAGTAATTCGGTATCAGCAGATTTTTCAAATAAAAATTTTCTGCGTTTATTATAACTAGACTGCGGATTCTATAGATTTATGACATATTGATAGATATTAGACAAATTTTTAAATACTGTTATTTCCAACCTATTAAACATATTAAGAAAGAAAATCAATTTCTATTTCACTCCAGTCTGTTGCAAGACAGGTAGAACATTTTTATTTTGCACAAAGATCCACAGTCGAATTTAATAGCCGCCACTTAAGAACACATTTTCTGAATAATTTTTGTGAAATTGCAGCTAATTATTTTTCAGATAAATGTCATAGAAGTTGCGTCTGCGATAAACCTGTAGAGTATACAATAGCGTTGTTACATTAGCTTCAATTACATTAGCATTCTGGAATCGGACATTTCCACGTGGACCAGCCCGGTCCCAGCAGAAAGTTGAGAAATAAAAGAGTATAGTTTAGATTGCGAATGGCGGTAGGTGCGAATGAAGCGGAAAGGCTGCGACACCGGCGGTTCCGGTGGCCGGGAAAAAGAACAATGCAGGCACGGGGTTAATTATCAGAAACGGTTGGTAACGCGAATTCGCGAGGAACGATACCCGTGTACTCGTTCTCCGTGGCTTCGCGTAAACGCTCGGCACGGCAAACACAGGAGTCTGCACACAGAGCATATTAATTGCGCGTGGATCGACCGCACAATTCTGATCCTGCAATTACGCGCGTTCAGCTCGTCTCCGGAACCGCAGCGGCTCGTCTCGTCGGCCCTTGGGAATCGTTAACCATCTCGAAACTTTGCCCATTCGCGAAACTGCCAGGAGCCAGCCAGCCAGCCAGCCAGCCAGCCAACACAACCAGCACCATCCAACCTCCTCGACATAGGATGTGCGTACTCAATTTTCCTTTCATTTTCCCGGGGAAACTCCGAGCGACGCTCGACGACGCTCCACGGCCTCGTGAAAAACATCGCGATTTCCTCCTGATTACAGGCCTGGAACAAATGTAACACCGATACCCGTGCCGTCCTGTTTTCCCTGTGCAACTTCCGCGGAAACACAACTTTCCCGTACATATATACATTCTGCTGGGAAATTTTCGTTCCGCCTCGTTTATCGGATTTATTGGAGCCGAGCGAGTTGCTGAGAAAACAGGAAAATTTATCATTTCGACAATTACTTCAGTATCCGAAGTTTTAACTCGTATTTTCATGCCACGAATGTTAATCGGATACATAATATAATACCAATCATTTAGTTTTTGCGTTTATTCTTAGTTTATTGACGAGTCTACTTTTAGGTTAAGATATAGGAGATGCGAAAAAATAAGATATTAGGAAGTAAGATAATTTTAAGATTGATCAAGGTTAGACTTGTAACCCTGAGGGGAACAAAAATAAAATACAGCAATATAGTATTTGTTGTGTATGCATTATTGTGTGAATTAATCGATCAGGTACAATTTCACGGGACGTAGCGGAAGGCACGATATACTTAGGGCAGCTAATAGCATTATCTGGTACAGTTATTTAAGCAGTTTGGATAATGTGGTTCGCTAAATGTTTGAGATAGATGATCGAGACATAATCTGCAGGATCCGGCTCAGAACGTTTGCACAGTGTTATTGTGTGCAACCTATTAAATACGTATGTACCGCATGTGCTTTACGATTAGCTGTTTCGTTAACACGACACGTCGCTTTAAGCATTATTTATTTATTTCTCGCTATTCGATTCCGTCTTTTCTCTCTCTTTCTATTCGAAAACTGTTTCCATCGCCGAGCAAATATTTGCAATTCAGCATGCTATCATAATACGCGTCCTCGTTTCGCGGAAATCTATTATACCTAAAATCACTAGCAACGACCGCGATAATTGTGCAAACGTGCGCGTTGTTGGTCGATTTGCCCAAACAAAGGGGAGCGCAAATAAACCGAACCCACAACTCACATTTCCTTACCATATATTGGTTTATACCTATAACCGACCACCTATTTGTATCACCAATACAAATGCAGTTTACAAGTATTATAAAAAATTGACAGATGGATCTCCCACAAAATAAAATAATCACAAACGCTAAAAATCGCACACCTTCACACGCATAACCTTTGAAGTAGTGTTCTCCTAGGATTAAAACGTGGATTTTCGGCAAAATCTACAGGATTGCATTAAAGAAAGTTAAAAATCTCTGGTTTCCCGAGGCGAAGTTTCGACGTATGAAGTACTCATTTCGACGAGTATAGCTTGAGAGGGGAAATTTTAAAGTTCCACGATTCGATTGCCGAATCACTCGAAGATCACGAGAAAAATTTTGGATCGCTCTCGTCGGTACTCGCAGCGTCGAGGCATACGAATCCGTGGCGCGCGAGGCAGCATAAAATGGAGGAAAATAAATTAACCGAGTGGTCGACGAAACAAGCAATTAGGGTTGGATAAGCATCGAGAGGCAAACAGTTCGAGGATCGCAGGACGTAAATACTCTCTCGTTCATATTCGAGGAAGAAAGTTTCCCGTGCACTCGTGCCGCCGGATGAAAAATCCTCGATTTTCCCTCGACTCTCGCCCGAATCGATGAATCGCAGGGGTGGGGGTCGTGGGCAGGGGTGGAGAAGCCGAGGCATCGACGACGGCAAGTTTCGATCCGCGAAAGTGGGAAGAAGAATTGATTTAGCGAAGTCCGTAATGAGTTGATTGCAGAGGATTCTCTATGCCGTAACTTTCGAGGGACGCTGCCTTAAATTGCATTCGTTACGGCCCCGACCCGCAGAATTTGATTTTCGAAATATCACCCCCTTCCCCGCGGACCACCGAGGTCAAAGATCCGCGCTGTACGCGAACCAGGCAAATTCGATTTTCGGCATCTGTGTACGGGTCATCCGCGCGCGACTCGCGGAAATTCCGCGTAACACGCCGACCAGAATTTCCAATGATCCGTGTATTTTTCCACCCCCGTAACCACACCCCCGCGGGGCCAATTAAAATTCTTGCGTCGATTTACTGGCCGGGTGTCCCGATTACGAGGCCATTGTTCCTTGTAATTCCAAAATTGTAAGGTCACTCGCCGAGCTGGACGTCGCAGCACCGACCAGGAATTGCCAAAAATTGCAGAAAAAATTCGAGGAAGTAGGATAGTGAAATTTTTGCTTCGTACGCTCCGCATGAAGGGGTTTCAGGAGCTGAATAAATAAAAATAGTATGGGATTCTAGATTTTTTTGTCATTTAACAGTAACTATTCGATTCGCAATATTTTCCCATCTCGTGTGAAGGTAATCTTTAATAAAATTTTTTAAATAGTGAAAGCAGGTGCCCTAGGTAGTAGACTGGGAGCCAAAGGGCCCCATCGCCGCGACTTCAAAAAATGATTAAAAGCTTGTGATTTATCTGCGATATAATTTTCTAATAATATTACGAGGAAATAGTTGCGGGAAAATTGAACGAAACCGGGCGCAATTTCCATAATTGCGGCGTTCGAGGTAATCGATTGTGTCAGTCTCGTCGCGGGCACGAGGCTGCAGCAAGAAACGTCTCTTTTCGCACGTCTACGGGCAAAAAGAGTCCGCTACAGTCTAGCGTAATTTCGAGAAATTGAGTATCGTTCCACCTCCCTCTTTTTCCAGTCTAAAGCTGTGTGTTTATCCCTCCCCGTTCCTCCTCCTCCTCCCCTCTCCCCCGCGCAGTGTTTCCACTGTCCTCCATCCCACGCCGAGCCAATTTGTTTGCTGGAATCTCAGCTCGCGTTCCATGCTTTCGCGTGGAATTGCAAAATGCGAAATGAGGGGATTACATGCACGGCCGCGCAGCTGGCCGAGTAATTTCGGATACTTTGATCCGAGGATTCGCGGGGCCTCGACTTCGATCGTTCCGCGCCAGGATCTTCGAGGGAAGATTTGTTCGCGAGTATGGAGGGGAGCGGCGACGATAACGCGAAATGAAACAATTTCCCAGCGATTTTTTCCCGTTTTTCGTTCGAGGCGAAAATCCGAGGCGGGTTGTTCGACCGTGCGCGTCACATTTTTATACTTGACGCCTTGTCTTGGCAGGGGATGATTCTACGGTTTAAAACTAAGTCAAACAATACGAATAATATTTTTTCCATTGACGCCTCTTTTTCGAGAAAATCGAGTTTAAAGATCCGCCGGGTTCGCGTGCTCACGAGGAAGTAGAACAAGTTGACTTTGGTCAGACGTGTCGGACGATTCCTACCTTATATCACGCTGCCAATTACATTCGTACACTTAAACCACAATTAACGTTGATATAATGAATTTAAAATAAATTTATCTTCGATAAATTAAGAATCGTCGTCGGTGTTAACCACGAAGTTCAACGAACGGCAATGAACATTTAATTTCCAACATGGTTCGATAAATTAGAAGTAATTCAGAGCGGTGTGCGGTAGAAACGAGCAAACATGATCGGCATAAACCCTCTCGTGGGTTTTCATGCCCACAAGAGAACTTGAAAAATCGATCGGTTGCGATTTGCGTCGCTGGCATTTTCGCCACAATTAAGCGCGTTCGATGACCGACTTATGGCTGGCTGGCAGTGATTTTTCACCGGTCGGAGAGTGCCGTGGTTCGAGGAGCGTCGTTCGGATGGTATAATGGGGGCACTTCGTCCGAAGAAATCGGCGCCACTTCTGGGCGAGGAAGTTCGCCGCGTTGTTAGAAACAAGAACAATAGGACACTCCGGGATCGTTTCCTGCGAGCGTCGAAACCGGTCACGGTCCTCGTAAATGGACTCGTTCCGATGTTTCGTGGAAGTTGCCTCGGGGCGAACTCGTTGCTCCCGACGTCATAAATTAACTATTTAACCGGTCCGAGAAACATAGTAAATCAATACGTCAAGCAACGGTTTATTGACTGAACATGATTTAACTTCCTCTCTGTCTCTCTCTCTCTCTCTCTTCTCCGCCCTTCGCTGCGGCGCTGGTGATAACCTCGATTAGAATTGAATGCAACACACCGTGAAGTTATTTATTTTACGCGATCGACGATAAATCATCATTGTTTTGCCGGTTCCGAACCGGTTTTTTCGCTCCTCGGACTTGTTGTGCGACGACTGACGGCCAATGGGACACCGATTGTCCGGGAATGCGATTTTTATTCATGCGCAGCCCGCTGGACGAGTTTCCTGCGATTTTTAGACGCGTCGTATTTTTCAACGCGCGATTCATGGTTATTTATAAGCGTTCCGCGGATCTTTATGCAAATTCGTTTTGTTTCTGTTTGCTCGCTTAACGTCACGTTAGCTGGACCGCTTTGCGATTCACCTCATATAATCAATTCGATCTTTCATAATTCAATTAATGCTTAGATTGCCGAGCAATCTAATATTCATTCACAGTCCACGGATTGTTTAAAGATTTATCGCACAGGCTCGTCCCCGACCTAACGTCGAAACTCTTTCGAACGTGCTAGCATGTACATCGAGCGGGGCCGAAAATGCGCGAGCATTATTCCCGTCTACATAATTATCGCGCATGCATGATTCCCGTATTTCTGGAAAATTGGCTTTGCTGCAAAGCCCTCGGCGCGTTTATTGTTAACAATACTACCTCGTCGCTCCGCGCGCAATATTCCCACAATTTGCGATCCAATATAAATTTTCGGGGAACGAGCGCGATCGACGCGCATAATTTTCTATCGGGTAGGTAAAACAATTTGCAGGCAGGAGCGCGGGCCCGGATCGGATCGGACCGGGCCGGTTCGGGCCGCGCTGCGTTTCACCTGGTTAAAAACAGGGTTAGCTTAGGGGAAACGGCCGGGTCGCGTTAACGACGATAATTAGAACGGATGCGTAGACATTTCGCGCGATTTGCAGTTACGCGAACGGTATCCACCGGGTTAATTAATGTTATTAATATCAATTCACGCTAATTCCGCGGTAGCGGATCCTCTCATCCCCTTGATAGTTTCGTAATAACATATCATTCCCGGTACAAGCCGGGTTGAAAATTCGCTTCGGAAACCCGCGGGCGAAAAGCTCGCGCGCGCGCGCCTAAATTCCGGCTCGCCTAATTCAACAAAGAGGAGAAGCTGCGACGCACACGCAACGAAAACGATAGCGCGGGACGCTCGAATTTACACACCTGACCATGCAGTTTTCATTGCAGTTGGTAATTTACCTGCCAGCAAGCAGGTTGCTGGGGCTGTTTGCACAGTATGGAGGTTTCACGTACACAGTATTTATTGATTTTTCTGATGTGATTTCAAATTTCCCTTTAAACCCTAAATGGTTCGGTAGTAAAGTGCTACATTTCAGCTTTAAGTTGCGCACTAAAAAGTTTAATAAATTTCCCCGGGAATATATTTTAATATATACTTCAAGCAACCCCGTAAAATCCGACCATCTTTCGCCGAGCGGCCGAGAGACTCGGATTTATCGATTTTTCGACATGATTTACAATTTTTCTTTAAACTTAAATGGCCTAGCCGTAAAGCGCGATCCTCCAGCTTTGATTTATCTACTCGAAAGTTTAAAAATATTTTCTGAAATGGACCCGTAAGTAATGCCTTATAATACAATAATTCTCCACCGAGCTTCCCCTCCGAAATTCTTGATTTTTCGACGTGACTTCGAATTCTTCTTTAAGCCGAAGTCATCCTATCGTAAAATTCGCTCTTCCAGCTTTAATTTGGGTCCTCGAAAGTTCGGAAATTCCCACGGTAACACAATCGAATTTCGATTTGCAGTGACCCCTTGTAATCCAATTATGTGTTTTTTTCTTGACTTCACTTTAAATTCTTGATTTCTCGAAGTGATTTGGAATTTTGAACAAAAATTGCCCCATCGCGAATTGAGCTTTTTTCAGCTTTAATTTGAGCCTTCAAAGGTTAAAAAATTCCCACGGGAACAAAATCTGAAAAATTTACTCGAAGCAACCACCCGGAATGCAATTCCATTTTCCTCCGAGCTTTCCCTCTAGCTTTTTCGATTTTTCCACAAGATTTCGAACTTTCTTCCACGACAAAAAGGATCTAGCATAAAGCGCAGTTTTCCAGATTTAATTTAAACCGTCAGAAATAAAGAAATTCCAATGGAAATACACTCTATAATCGATTCGAAGTAACCCTTTGAAATGCAATCATTTCCTGCCTTCCTCGCGCTCCGGATTTCTCCATTTCGAATTTCTCCAGTCTTCGAACTTTCTTTTAAACTGAGGTTATCCCATCATGAAGTGCAGCCTTCCAGCTTTGATTTAAGCCGTCAGATGTTGAAAAATTCCCGCGGGAATCATTCTAAGTAAACCTCTTTGAATCCAATCATTTCCTTCTCAGCAATCGAGAGCAATCGTTTGAGATTTATCGATTTTGGGATATGATTTTGAATTTTCGCGATCAGATTTCGTGCGATCATATATTCGAGAAAATGATGAAAGTGCAGTGGTTAAGTGATTCTCATCGGCTGAAAAAACGAGCATATCGTTATCACTTTCTCGAGTATGGCCCTGTCCACCGGCACGGCTCGCCTAAGTGCGCCTTCTTCGCCTTCTTCTTCTTCCTCGGCCCGGACGCAACTTCCGCTTCCATGTTCGCCGTCCAAGTTAACGAAGCGTGCGTTAATACACATTACTTAATGACTTCCGGCACAGCTTAACGGAGCGTTAACGTACAAACTTGCCGCGTCCCTGACCGAAACAGGCTTCCGGCCAGCCCCGAGCATGGTCGCCATGCTGTTGCGTCGGAAGTGTGACCTCGAAACACACTACCAGCTGTTCCCATTCATTTCTATTCAACCGCGAACAATCGCTCATTTTCCAATTGTTCGCTAACTGCTTAACTTTCGTGCGTTCACCTTTCCCACGAACCCTGGTGCAATACGGAGGGATGAAAACAGTATAAACGGAAAGAAATGAATAAATGCGTTAATTATACTGTCTGTAAATTAATGGAAAAAATTTCTTATGATTCTCATTTAATTTTCTCGTTCCACAGTTTTGTTACCATTGCTATATCCGGTAAACATACGTTCTACTCGAATGGGCTCGTAATTTTCCTCTTTTCTTTCGCAAGCATGCACCCTCGTTCCAATCACCGTAAAATTCAATTAATTCCGTAAGGTTCCTGAAACATTGCTTCATCGAACGAAACGCTGTGCTTCGTCTTCAAGTAGCGTTACAGCAGGTCGATTAAGTCAGCGATCAGTGTCAGCCTCGAAAAGAAATATGGCGAACAGTGGTGTCGCGTGACGCGACTCATACAAGCTCGGACAGCCTGGCTAACTGTTTCAACACTGTCGATTACACGCAGCAACGCTGCAATGCACCGCTGACAATACGTACTTGTCAAACGACCGGATGTTCCGCGCATAGAAATTATTCCCTAGGCGTGAACGCTGCAAAACTTCACAATTTTCATGAATGTTTTTTTATTTGTGTCCAACTGCGGACACTTAAGTGTGACTGTACGGTCAGCTCGGTGACGATCGAGGCGCGCACGGCCAATTATTGTCGCGAAGAAGGTTAATGTAGCTCGGTTTCGCTATTTCGGTCGCTGCGAACGCTCGAAAGGGGAAAGGTTAATGGCTCGAGAAGACTCGACATCGAGCCCCAGTTTTTCGTCGCTGGAAATTCCGCTGACTGCATGGAGATGCATCATGCTTTATAGTTTCGCGACCCCCCTCCCCCCTCGGCCAACCCGCTTCTGCGATGACATGCTCGTGTCGCGAGCACCAATGAAATTTTTAGAGCGCTTCGTCTCGATTTGGCAAACGTGGCCGGAAAAAATATATTTTGGGGAAATACGTGCATCGACGGAAAGTGTACACGAAAGTGTTTCGTTTCTTTCGATGGCCAAACGACGAAATTTTAACTAAATATTAACCCTTTGCACTCGGCGCTACTTTAATTTCAAAAATAAATTTTTCTTCTTTCTTAAAATATTTTTATTTTATTCATACGAAACTCATCCGATTAGCACGTATAATATTTAAACGTTTAGTAATCTATTTAATACAAATTTTGTAATTTCTTTGAGACCCGGTCACCGGCAACGACGATTCGTCATGCGAAATTTTTCAGTATTCAATTTTGCAGAATATTAAATAAAACGCTGATCAAACTTTGATCAGCACGTGCATTCTGATGGTTAAAACACTGGAATGTTCTACGAATTGGCAATTTCGCGAGAATTGGATTTCCACGAATATTTTTCCGCGGATGGAGATAAAATAGATACGCTCTCTCCTCGGACGATAATAAAGTTTCTTATTTTACGGCTGACTGTATACTCGTATAACAATAAGTATAAATTCCGCCGCTGTATCGATCAGTTTCATTCATAAACGTACAATCTCATTGGAAATTGGAGATATTCAATTTTACGTTCCACGAAAATTTCAACAATAGAGAACAAGGTTGAACTTTGCCCGAGGAATCCAGAAATGTTTAACTTTTTTAAATGTAATCCTGTAGATTCTGGCTGGAATGTGCCGAAAATGCAAGTTTTAATGTTAGGAATTCGCTGGTTCTGTAAAAGTATCTTTGATCGAAGCGTTTAACGCGAAAGTCGCGAAACAGTTCGGCAAGGTAATCAAGCAGAGTGTTGTCCGGATTGAACGCGATGTTAAGGGTAGCCAGGTCGATTTGTTGAAGAAGTTGGTTCGAGATTATGACGCCGGTAAGACGATAGCGTTTCCGTGATTCACGATTATGTGAAACTCGCCTCCTTTTTACGACTGTCCGTGGCCATAGCGTTCTCGCGAAACTTTCGCCCGCCGCACACTTCCCCGTGAACGCTGTAACTGCGGGGATTCCTTTTTATTGTTCCGTACGGGCCGCTGCTTTGCGAACGGCCGTGCTTGTCCGTCTATTTGCAGTTCCTCCGAAGCGAACTTCCTTTTGAGACTCGGATCCTCGAACCGCGATAGCGTGATTCGCAATCGTGCCCGATACCGAGGCAATAAAAGTTCTTCGGAAAAGTGGAACGTGAACGTCGTCGCTTCCCTGCGTTCCTTGCTCCAACAGCTTAAAATGAATATACTCTAATTTCGTTCTCCGGTTTCCCAATTAACCCTTCTTACTTCCCGGTTTTAACGCTCGACTCCATTTCTCCTTCTTTCCTGTTCAATAATAATTCTTTCGACTCCCCGATTGTGTTCGAGCTTAACGACACGATATCAGAACCCTCTCGAAACCATTTAATTGTTCCCGCAACATTTCTCGTTATTAATAATGGTAATGATGTAAAACAAAGTGATGATATCAGGGTATATCTACTGAGCGCAAATTACAAAAATCTGTTCATTGAGAGTTCCATTAATTTGCTCTGGCTACGAGTGCATTTATTAAAAAATCTTAATAAATCGCCAGAAAAACACTTTTGTGTGTTTAATGCGAGATCTAAACGTAACTGAAAACTATTCCGGAAATTTAAAACCAGTTCGAAAAAATGTAGTTTGCAGAACCAGTGGAAATGAAATGATGAGTTTCGGTGAAATAATTAATTTTCGACGTGACGGCGCACTTCATCCTTCCAGCAGCATATCGTCACCAATCTCACTATACCGTCGCGCGGAGGCTCGAGTATAGTACCGGCTAACCAGACTAACTAAGTAATACTTGCAGAGTAACAACACCGATAATAAATTTGCCACAAATACCTAACTAGCGTTCGCGACACCTCGAAGCCGTGCTCGCACACGTGCGGACCGAGCGCGTGCCAACCGGAAGTTAGGGGAATACCGAAAGTTTATGGCGTTCTCGTGCTACCCCGAACGCCCCGCCACCATTTTCTTGCGTTCGCATTAATTTCCATATGTGGTGATTCCTGCCCCGAGAAGCATCCATTAACCATTAAACGCAAACGAGTCTCGTGAGTCAGAAAATAAAATTTAAATAGATTTCGCCCGTTATTCCCTGCTTCCTCTTTATGCGCAAAAGTAGGAACGTTTAAGCGTGTTTTTACTATCTCGCTGAGCTGCTGTATTCTAACTAAAACTTTTATTTTTTGTACAGATGCTCTATTGTTCCAATATTTTCCAACTGATGTGCTCGAGGGACTCGAATTTTTCAAGCGCGAATGAATCCACACGAAAAAGTTAAACAGTCATTACTAGACTGCGGATCTTTATGCATTTATAACAACATTGACTAGATAAAATTTGAAGTTGTAGGAAAATTTTAAAAATTTTACATGTCAATATACTATTTCTCAACTATTAAATCTAATGCAAGTAAAGAAATTCTACTTAGTTTCTGTTTTTTGTAATCGATGCCAACAATTTTCATTTTGCATAAAAGCAGTCTAGTCATTACAGTTGCCAACCACGTTTCTGTAAATTTTTACGCCATTACTACTCGCGTTTCACAGACCAGAAAATCACCGTTTGTTGTTAACAGTTTTATAAAAATTAAGTTTTCTCTCAGCGAGGGAAGCCGATACAGGATACTCTTTCACAAAACTCTCCGTTTCGCTTTCTCTAGTTACAGAACAGAAACTTCAGAAAGGACGAGGGGTGTGTGTTACATAAGTTCCATCACGGAACAATTTTCAACTCAATTATGGACTTTGGTATCTGCAATATCACACCTTCATTCTCAGACCTTTCCAATTTTCTTGCCGCTTTGCGAAACAATCGATAAGCAATCTACCATTCTTTTACTATGGCAACAGTCTACTCTAATTCCAACATGTTTTCCGTTTTTTCGCTTACAAAATGAGTTCCCAAAAAAAAAAAAACAACGAGAAACGCGAGCATCGAACTCGATGCAAAATTCATTCGTTATCGCTCGTTGCTCTGCAATAATTTCCTTCGGGGCGGTCGAACGCTTCGGTGCGAGAGAAGAGAGGGGTGAGGGAGGGTAACTTTGAAGAATTGAGGGGTGAGGGTGAGTGAATTTAAAAAATGTAAGGGGGGCCTTAAATTTTGCGAGTTAAATTTTTCTGCAATTCTTAATTTTGCGAAGAAACTTTTGTTCGAAAAATCTCCTTGTTGGGTTATTGGTCTCAAAAAATTTCGGCTTTTTAAATTACCCTAAAATTGAATGAGACAATCGCTTTTCCTAGTGGGTCTTTCGAATTTCGCAGGACACGGGGAAATTTGCAAGGAGGATCGATGGGGTAAGACGCGGTCGTCGGTGACCCAGGCGAAATTACGCGTCGAAGTTGAGCCCTTTGAAGGATGTTCGATGAGACGCGGTTCCGAGCGCACGGCCGTGGTACTTCGCTCAATAAACACGAGCCCTTTGTCCTTCCATCGGAGTGTTATAAGGAAGACACCCGGTGCTCGAAGTCGAAATACGGATTGCGCGGAGCAGCGCCGTTATCGGATTCGCGAACTTCGCGAACTTCGCGACGCTCGCGGAAATACAATTGAACCTTGTCGAGGGGTGGAGGGACTCTAAGCATTGTTCGGGGGACGATCGCGATTTTCAGCGGCGAATTATGGGACGCGGACGTCGAAGGAACGGTAACAAGTTCGAATAATTCGAGATTGCTTCGAAGATTTCAGACCTGGGATGACAAATACGCTTACGTTCGGTTCTTCGGAGTTGTTAATCGTCTCGACTGTACTACAGTCGAGCCAAAAGGTATTTGAACAACAATTCTTGACAAATTGTCTATATTTAAACTGCTGCAATTTTTGTACAGACCAATCGTGCAACAATAAAATTAGACTCGACTCGGAGCTTCAAGCCAGCGTTCATTATTTTCTAAGATGCTTTTGCACGAGTAATAAATATTTTCCTGCAACTTCCGCAACGGGAAACTGCCTCGTTAATTAAAGTTTGTGCAGATTTTGAAATCGTGAGACTCCAGAAAAATTAATTTAGATACACCTCCGGACGTCCTAGAGTAAGTTTCCAAATTAATTTTCAAATGCAGTGGTTAAAGTGTTAGAAATATTTTTCTGCAACCCCCGCGATAAGAAATTGTTCGAGGAAAGTTTGTGCAGGTACAGAAATCGTTAGGTTTTAGAGAAATTAATTTTCGAGCGATTAAAATTAATTTCGTAATAAAAATTAAAATATCTACCCCGAGAAAAGACTTTTCTCCATCTAGATTTGCGAACAGCGTTGTCATCTGTCACCGTTGCTCCCTCGACACTTTCGCCCCGCTTTTTTTTCGGGCTTTTCAGCGAACCTGCACCGCCAGTCGATAAAATCGAGTCGTTTTTTCGATCGGCGCACGACGACCGTTGCGAATTTTGTTGCTTTGACGTTTTGTCCCGAGCGGCGGTTTTGTTTTCAACGAACGTGTGCCCCGGTCCTGAATGGCCGCTGTGTCAATTTTTGGGAGTTCTCGTTTTTTTTTTTTTCAGCAGCAGCCAGCAGTCACGTCGGTTCCGCGAATCGCGCCCCGTAAGTGATTATTTAGGTAGAAAGTGTTTCAAGAATTGTTGCAGCGGATCGGCTTTCATAGCCGGTTTCACGCGCTCGCGCGAACGTTTTTCTTTTTTTTTTTATTTTTTTTTTTTTGTAGTCGTTTTTATTTCCCGTCGTTCCACGTTTGTTACCGTTTCGCGCCCATTTTAGCCAGTCAATCGGAGAAGATATCCGTGTCCCTCTATGATCTTTTTTTTTTGTAACCTTTCGATGCACGTGTTTTATTACCGCGCGGCGGCACGACCCCCGGAGCCGTTTGTACACTGCCTACGAATGTTTGCTCATGACTTTATGACAGAACGTTTGCACTTTCCCGGCGAATCGCTCTTTTATTCGTGTTCTGCTGATTGTAGAGGTGTACGCGGAGTTGATAAACCTCGTCACTACGGTAGAGCCTCGCTCGTTGCGCGAAACGAGCTCGGAAAGCGTTTCAATACCAAATTTCCGATTTTACAGAAACTAGCGATATTTAAACGGTGACGATTTCCTTAAAAAAAAAATACTACAACAATAAATTTAAACTCATTTGAAAGCCCGAAGTCTCTACTTTCACGGGCCATTGTTAATTTTTTTCTAGGATATTTTGGCATGACGTAGCACGTGAAAATCCGAGCACATGTTTTTTAGGTAATAAATTACAAAAAATTGGATCGTCTGTTGATATTATCAGAAAATATTTTTTCTCAGGATGAGTCTACTACAGATTTGGTAATTGAATCTAATCACTTATATCGACTGTGTAAAACTTCGTCTGCGATTAAAAAAATTTTTTTTCACTCTTCTATGGGACAAAAATATTTTGGTCGTCTATGTACTTCGCTATTGCATAGACAACTTTCGAATCCGAATAAGTCGGCTAGAAAAAATCGTAGATCAAGTTTCAAGCGTTCGTTGTAAAGGGGAAGCTTCGATCTTGAAGTATGCGGTGGTTTCGGTGGCGAGAAAAATTTGTCGAGAGAATTAGGGTTCGGGCGAGGGATGGGGGTGTTTCTCTTGCAAATCGGATCAGTGACGATCGTTGAGAGTATAAGAAACACGAGGCGTCGAACCGACCGGTGTTTCGTCGAAACTGAAGCCGAAGCCGAAGTCAAGGTCGAAGCCGATCCCGACACGGGTCGACGGCCATTACGTAACACGAAATTAAGACGCCCCGACGACCGGCGAAATTACGTCTGGGAATTGCGCGACCTTTGAAGGAATTTTCAGCCGGGCGCTCGGAATCGAGTCGAAGATGTCGGGAGGTCGTACGAACGACTGGACGGTCGATTAGTCTGGACGTTGATGGTGTATTACGAGGGGCAGGAAATCTCTTCCCTTGCTCTCTCTTTCTCTCTCCCTCCCTCCCTCCCTCTCTCTCTCTCTCTTTCTTCCGATGGGAAAAAGAAATTTATGGGAGGGTGTTCGCGCGAAAATCCGCTGCTGGTAATTTGTCTGCTAGATTTTGGTCGCTGTGTATTTTCCGCAGATTTATTTGCGTCGAACGAAATTGCTCGAGAGCTCATTCGCTGATTTATTTCGCCTCTCTTTCCTCAGCTCGTCAGCCAGCGTTCTAGCTGAACGTTCGTTATTGACGTTAATCGAAAATTCTTCGATTTTCATTCGGGAAGTCCAAGAACTCACACCATTTTATAATACAAATTATCTCAATCAATTATCTCAGTAGAGTCAATTTCGTTGACTCAACTTTTTCGGTAATATTTTTGTGGCCCACTTTTTTGGGGTCGCGTAACCCCATTAGCATTTTCTAAACTAAAACTCGGTTCCGAAGGACAATCAACAAAAGTCAAATAAAAGAACGAATCGCGAAAGACTTCGTGGCAGAATTTTTTTCCTCGAAACAAGAGAACCGCTTCTTTTTTTTAAGTCGATATACCGGCTGATTCGCGGGATTTGCGACAAACGGAAGCTCGTAGCTGTCCGAAGCGTGTTGGAAAGTCGACCGAGAAAAAACTTGTCTAAATACTTTTGTCGCGACAAAGGAGCCGCCCGTCTTCGTTTCTGGTTCTCGGGTTTTTTTTTCTCCGGGGCCGGGGAACCGGAAGCAGTTTAAAATGCTTGCGAATATTTTTCACCGGCCCTCGCGAAGAATAAACGGTTTCTTCCGAGCTCCTTTGTTTCCCAGAACGAACGTGGTGGGGGAGGGGGAACAGTTTAAGAGAGTTTTGCCATATTTTTAGTGGCCGAGGGAGGTCTCTCTGTTTCTTTCGTTGTCCCAGTTTTCTTGCAGTCTTCGGCGGTTGAATGTGCAAGCAGAAAGTGTCTTGTATCTCTCGCTGGCTACCAGAGGAGATAGTTGATCTTCACGAAACCGTCTCGGAAAGTAGTTCTCGCGACGATGTACCTTCAAATTCATTTTGCTCCCTGCCCTTCTCATTTAATCGACCACCATATTCTCTTAATTGTGTCATTAAACCAGCGAATTTGACTCGCTGGTATAAATTTTTCGAAATTCCGAAATTTCCGAATAAAAAGCGTCGTCTTATTTCGGAAAAAAATTCGTACGTATTGACGGTCGAGCTTATCCCCACCGGGTCACGAATGACTCCGGCATAGCACGCGTAGGGTTAATCTCCGACTACCCAGGAACGAAGGAGGGCACGACCTATATTCTTTTTGTGTGTCAATTTCCCTCCAAACTGTCACCACATTTATAGACCACTCGGCGCGTCCAAATCTTCTCGTGGGAAAAGTTTAATCGGTTTCTTGTCACGAGATAATGGCCCCGCTTCGAATAGCTACGACTAATCCAATATCTAAAAATACTTTTAGAAGCTCACTGTATTCCATGTTACCGGAAAATCCGCGCAATAATAAATGGACTGCTCATTTGTGCACGGTTAAATATTCAATACTATTTTCTTTTCGGTCTTTAATAGACGAACCAGATTTTTGTGCAACTCCAATAGCTTTATGATCCTCATTCTATCGATAACTACGTTGCAGAACCTCGATGAAAAATAAAAATCACATCAAATGTAAAACACAGGCGCCACTTAAGGATTTTTTAACTTTTCTACCGCGCTAAATTTCTCGTATTTATTTTTGCCATAATTATATAAAATCCGTAGTTATAGTTTACGAAAGCAAAAATTGGAAAGGATTTTGTATATTTGATAAATGTTTTTATGAGAAAGAAGTATGGAGCTTAATGAATCGATGAGCCATCAATGTTGATAACCAGCTGTTTCAAGACACTTTGGACTTATCTGGCCACTTTTATCAGAGCGCGTTCGTTATTTCGAATTGGCGACGCACGTCAAAGCCTTTCGACTTTCTGAAAATGAATTTTACAGACGAAAGTGGATTACGTATCGGTACGCTCGATGCAGGAGGCTCGTCGCCGTTTCAAAAAGCGCAGAATCTAGAGTGCCTCCATCATCGTCGCACAGAGAACTGATCGCTCTCCTCGCCGTATCATCCTGTGCCCATCTCTTCAAAGTGCATTTATCAGGTGAAAGATCGACGCCGGCGCCCCGCTTGAAATCAAGCAATCAGAAAACCTTTGTCCAATTCCATCTCTCGAATAATGACAAACGAAAATGTCTGCGCAATTTAACGATCGCGAACCGTTCTTTGTCCTCCCGTCGCACCTCGACTATCCGAACGGCGTTCATGCAAACATTCGTGTCCAATTATTCGACAAATTACGCGACACGTTCTTATTTATACGTTCCACGGGAAAAATTTTCAATTATTTTTAATTATTCGCGTTGGTGCATTGTTTTTAAATAATATCGAGTCGCGAATAACATTTAATCCGAACATTTGCAACCAATTATTCGAATACTTTCGAGACAATTTTATAAAAGAACACATTCTCGTTTATATTTATTTTACACAGGGCGAGGGTTCGATTCTTTTGAACCCTTTATTAAGTAAATTATTTTTAAATGCCGCGGAGTCGGAAATAACATTTAACCGGATTGCCAATAAACGTGTCTTTGCCTCGACTATCAGAACAATGTTGGTGCATATATTTATGTTCAATTATTTGATCAATTCGATCGGAGTATGTTTGTGAATATTTCACGATGAAACGCATTCTACTTTGCGTAGAGAATTATTTTGAATTCTTTTACTTCGCGAATGATTTTTAAATTATTTACACGCTCGAACGGACTGCCAATGAAAATGTTCGCGAGCATTGTGCGATGAATACTTGTCCTGCATCGAAACAATGCCGTTCAATCATTCCGACATCACCTGACCACCGGAGTCGCCTAACTGATACGTGTAATCGGGGTTCTGATCTATTATTTACATTGCCATCAATATTTAACCTTTGTATTATAGATTTCTGCAACCAGCAAACGTTTCGTTGCGCTTCTGCTAGCCTGGTAACAAGAGGTTTTGGCACAGATTTTGTTCGATTAACAAGATGGTGTACAAAAACTTTGTTTTTTTTTTTTTATCACACTACTTCACGTTCCTTCGTGCTACAAGTATTTTTACGATTTCTATCTCTTCCGATGAATATTTTTCAGAAACTATTCTAATTCATACTCTCACGTGAAACTTTCTTTTGTTATCCCAATTTTGTCCGATCGACTGTCACATGACAAATTATTACTGCATACACTGCTGTTATAAACAGTATTTTCGAATTTATATGAATATTTCAATGACGCATTAATTATTATTTAACGTCGACGTTTTAAGCGTTTAATTATTATCATGATAAATCATTCAAATTGCAGGTGACCCAATTTTGACCTACTTCCGTCCGCTGCGACATTTTTGAACCAGCTGCAGGTAAAATATTGTCTTTTCCCATTTAGATGTCAACCGAATCTCTTTTATTAATGAGTACATCATTTTATATATAAACTTTAGTTTTCAGATGAGAAAATGCATATTAATTTGACATACGTTGAAGACATATTCTTCCAACATTATTAATAGATTGCGGAATTTTTGCACAAACTGATATTCTTAATGATGAAATTTATTTCCAGAATCGGTCCCAATAGTTGAAAGATAGGCTATTATTATATTTTAAGAATTTTTTAAAATTGTCTGTAAATGCATAAAAATCCACTAATCTACTTATTAATGTGAGTGGCAAATTATGAAGACGTGCCAGTAAGTAGATTTTATGCATTAATAAGAAAAAAATGTGAAGGTAAAGTAGACGAACTTTAAAATACTGGGAAAAAGCTCAACAGGACATTATTGCCAACTCATTAAAAGTATTAAAAAAAATTCTAATTTCTATTTGACTCGAGTTCCCTGCAATCGATGTACAAAATATTTATTTCGCCCACACATCCGCAAGTGGACGAACTTTAAAATAGTGGGGGAAAAACAACAGCATATTCTCAACTCATTAAAATTATTGAAAAAGATTCTAATTTCTATCTGACTCGAGTTCCCCGCAACAGATGCAGAAAATGTTTATTTCGCACAAACATCCGGAGTCTACTAATAAAAAAAAAAAACTAAAATTCGCGAGCCTAATCTCTCTGCAAGTTCCACCGCGAAAGCCCGTAGCGTGCAAAACAAAACGAAAGAAGCTGAAACTCTATTTCTATGCGTTAGCCTGCGTCTATCCGCTGTTCGCCAAATTCCCAAACTCGAACGGCTGACAAAGCCAAAAAAAAAAAAAAAAACAGACAAAGAAAATAAGAAATAGCGAAAAGAAAAACTCGGCACGCAGAATCGAATCGAGTCTACGGAACCGAGATAACCTAAAAAGCCCGGTGCCGCTTGCCGGTTAGTCGGCAGGATCGAAAGTCACGGTGCACAGGCTCGTGCAATTTTAAAGAATCTTTGATTCGTATAGCTGTGTAGAGAGAGAGAGAGAGTAGAGTGCCCCGTGAATGTCGAAGCGTGCCAGTCACCGGGACCGACGGTAATGAAAGCGACGTTTGATCATCGACCACGAAGTAATCGACTTACCGTGGGCCTCCGAAACTCTCCCTCGATGCTCCTCTTCTTGCAACCGGTTTATTCCCTCGGCGTTCCTCTCTTTTACTTCTTTTTTCTCGGTTTTCTTTTTCCCGATGCGAAGAAACACTCGCGAACTGCCCGCATGGCAACCACTTTACGTGTGTGTGTGTGTGTGTGATCTTCACCCCTCTATTCTTTTTCATCCCTCTAAACTCTATATACATCAACGCCACGTTTGACCTCACGCGAGGTTGTTCCTCGATTAGTTTTCTAAATCACCTTCGCGAGGATCTGGCGCGAGTAAATTCACCATGGAACCATACATATGTATACGTATAGAGAACCCTAATACCTCTGCACTACAGTTCGCGAAACGTCACTGCCAGTTCAACCCTCTCGCGCGGTTTCGACGGGTGCGCACGTTTTGCTCGAGAGATCGTGTCTGCCTGCGTATCGAGAAGGCCGCGCGTTCGAGAGGTCCAAAAGAAGCGAGTCACAGGGCTCCGGTGTTGAAGACGAGCACGAATTTCCGCGACCAAACCACCCCCGCGGACCGCGGGGGTCGAAGTCCCGCGGCAGACTGCAGGGTGTCATCCTCGCTGGCCGTCTCGAACCTCCGCGATTTCCGGCGGCCGCGAAGCTCTCCGTCGCCGTCCCTATCGCGCATGCCCGTCAAATCTATCCCCGCGCCGTTCCAGGGGGAGGGGGGTGCCGTATCACGGGGGTGCAACCCACCCCTTCCCATCGCGGCCGTATGCGGCCCTGTGTCTGTCGGAGGGTGGGGGCTCTGGGATCCTGTGGCTGCGCCCCTTTCGCGCGCGTCCCCTATGTCAGTCTCTCTCTGAGCGTGTGTGTGTGTGTGTGTGTTTGTGTGCGCGCGCGCGCGACGTTTGCGTGCAGTGTGCACGCGAGACACCGTGTCCCCGTCTCCCTCCACGTACGTGTGCTGCAGCTCGAGGGTGCTCTCGATGACGGGGGTTGCATCGCTGCGCTCGAGTGTCTGCGTTTGATTCTTTGTCTCGTTACCCGGGTGCTCTGCTTTTTTCGCCCTCTTCTTCTTCTTCTTCTTCTTCTTCTTCTTCTTCTTCTTCTTCTTCTTCTTCTCCTGCGTGGCTTTTCTCCACGGTTCGCATTCTCGCGCGTCTGGTTTTGGGGTGTCTTGCAATTTTGAGGAAGTGTTGTGATAAATATTCAGTAGCATTTTTCCCAATTTTTTGTTTATCGTTTCTGGGTATTTCTAGTTTTTGGAAATACGTCTCCGTTGAGAGGCTGGTAGGAGTGGCCTTGGGAGAGTAAACATACAGTAATTACGAGTAAAGTGAATTTACAGGTCACTTGTGTTGATATATTTGTTGTTGTCGTTAACGGAAATTTTGTTTCCTCGTTTAAAGTGTAATTGACATGTACTTGATTTTTGACGAGGTCTTATTGTTTCCATTTTGGGTTCTGATAATTGAAGGATTTGATACATTTGGCTGGAGGTTTCGCAGGATGCCGCAGATTTCCCAGGACTAGGGGAGGGGGCGTTGAATGGACGGTGTTGTGGGGTGGTGTTTGATGTTGGTTATAGAGGTTGTTGTGGTTTAGCGTTGTAATTAGATGCTGGACGGTCTTTCCTTAGCGCCGCGGTCTTCCTTGTACCGGAAATTGATGTTTGGCTACTGGAGATGTGCTGTGATAATATCTGCGAGCAGTTTGATTGACACGGCACTATGTAAACGCCAGAACGAGAAACAGACGCGGAACAACAGCCGTTTGAAAGTTGTATTAAGTTGCAGGAAACCGGCCTTAACGGCTGCAATCAATTTTCTGCGAGCGTGTTCCCAGTTTGTACCTACGTGAAGCTCGATCCAGGTAACGTTTCAAATTTTTCTGTGGTTCACCGCTAGATGCATTATCGATCACTATAGGTGTCTGATTTGTACATTGTGTTCTAAATATGGGGGAACAAATGATATCGAATAATATTTCAAACATTTCTTTCGGAATTATGAGAAGAGAAGTAAGCTTCATTTAGGCACAACAAAATTATTAAAACACCCGTTAGAATAACAATGTTAATAGACATACTAGGCTCGCATACTTAGGCTCAAACTAGGTTTATGGGACCCGTCAAAATGGAGGGTTCTAATATTTTTAATTTACGAGTACTGAGATTTGTAAAGCTGAATTCATGAAGAGTTATTCAATAAATTTATTTCCTTGGGTATATATTATATAGCCACTAGTTTTCCGTAAACCTAGTGTCAATAGATTCCATCTAATTCCACCAAAGAATTTCCTATAAACTCATCCGACTCATCTCAGTCTTCGTGAAACAAGAAACTTTCGACCTACCTGGTACTTGAAGCGTGTTCCCGGCTGACCCTAATTTTCTCAAAGGCACGAACAAATTACCGGGCGCGAATGTGTTAAATACGAACACGCATCTCCCTTGCTAAGAACAAACGACTGAGAATTAGCATGAGCGGGATTGACTGGAGTGACTGTAGTCAGAGTTGTCAGCATCGTCGTCTACAAATGAGTTATTAATGCGGCGCGTGCTCGAGCGAGTTCCACGGCGGCGTGCGAGGCTCAAAGATTGAAGAGTCACGTAGCGTGTGCGTACGATGGCTGCGTGATAAGTTGGGAACATAACATCGTCGGAGAAACGAGATAGTTCGACGTTGGTCCTGAGAAAATTACTAGCGCAATGTGGCCGTTCAATTTTTTCTAATCGATAACGATCAACATACTAAAACCAGAAAAAATTTCGCAAAAAAGGAAAACAGAACGAAACTCTGAGAAACTTGGAAATCTAAGAAATTAAGCAGAACAAGGGTAAACAGAGGGTAAACGGAACAAAATATTTCTGTTTCGGAGAAAAATATCCGAGGACTGTATCGGGGCAAAAAAAATTATACAACTTAACACTTAGCCGTACCGATCTGGGAGATCTCCCCATTTTGAAGAAAAAAAAAAAAAATCGGTGCCCGACCGATCGGGGAGAAAATTGAAAGAACTTTCCCTTGAGGTCGCCATATACTTACAATATATGTAGAATATATACAGTACAATAGGTACAATATATATTACAGTAGGTACAATATATATTATTATTTTTTCCGTATGTCACGTGACAGGGCATGATCTCGTTTTTTCGTTCGCCGCGAGGAGCGGAGGGACACGCCGACGGGAAAAACGCGGCGGAACCGATGTACGCGATCGCAAAACCGACCGGGAATCGGTGATAGAAAATTCAAGGGTCTCCGTTTCGCCGGGACAAAAAACAGGAAGCGACGGGGAAACAGCGGCCGGTCGATCAATCGACGCGTGTAACCGCTTCGAGGCGATGCAACTTCGAGACCGACGAGAAAACAATTCGCGGCCGGTGAAGTCGTACGGGAATTATTTGATTGATTCTCGAGTAGTCACGGAAAAAGGAAAAGCCTCTGAAACTCTCGCACAGAAAAAAAAACCGCATTTCCGTGACGCAACGGTTTCCCTATCGCGTATTCTTCTACAAAATTTCCGCACGCGGAAAGACTCGTAAACGACATCGAGACCGTCGTTGCTGACATATATCGAGAATTCAGTGTATATCGATTATCCAAGGGCGGTAAGTGTACCAAATCGATCCGTGACTGGTGAAACAATTTGGCTGACGTACCGCGTTACATAACATCTGCGTGGTAATTCGATATTGATTCGAGGCAGCCCGCTAGCACGAATATTATTATCCGCAGGTAACAACAGACTCCGCGATCGACCGTCAGTCTTGAACCGGAAGTAATCTTCATTTTAACAAGGCGGCACCGCAACGTTGCCAGCGAGCCGACAGAATTGACGACGCCCGGGTCGCTAAAAGTTTATTCCCCGCCGACTATCGATGATTATTATTTTAATATAGACTCACGTTGCGCGACGTCGAGGAAAAAGTGCCGGCTCGATGTTGCACGAAGGCTTAACGTCTTCGTTAGGAACAATAGGGACCGGTGTCTTAGGGTGAATTGCTTCGATTGGACGTCATGTCCTCGTGACAGTTTAATTTCACTGATCCCGAACGAATGTGCTTTTATTCGAATTTTACAGGAGGAATTTACATTGTCGATTATTTATTTATTTTTTTTTTATTTTTCTTCGACGTCATTTTATATTTCATCGTTCCTTGTGACAGTTTCACGTCCCGAACATTTCATTTCAACTTATTTTATTTGAATTTCAAAGAACGAATTTACAGTGGCTGTTATTTGTTTTTCGACTGTTCTTAATATATGTTGTTTCAATCGGACGTCATTTTATTTGTCATCAATTCCGCGTGTCAGCTTGATCCGTTTTTTACTGATTCCGAATGAACGCGCTCTGGGCATTTCATTTCAGCTTATTTCATTTGAATTTTAAAGAAGGAATTTACAATATTGATTATTTGTTTTTCGACTGTTCTTAATATATATATATATATGTGTATTGTTTCGATTGGACGTCAGTTTATTTGTCGTCCATCCCGCCTGTCAGCTTGATACGCTTTTTACCGATTCCGAACGAATCTGCTGAACATTTTATTCGAGTTTATTTCAGTTTTTTTATTTTTTCAATTTCAAAAAAAGAATTTACAGGATTGATTATTTATTTTTCGTATCGATTGTTTAACATTGCGTCGATTTACCCCAGGGTACGAGATTTCAATTGGAAATAGACGCGAGGGAAGAGCGAGGCGAATTCTGTCTCGAATTTTATAGAGCACTGGGACGTTAGAATGGAGACTAAAAAGACAACAACAAAAAAATCGTAGATTAAGCGGTCATTGTAAAGAGGAAGATTCAATCTTTAAATCCGTAATAGTTTAATTCGGAAAAAAAAATTTTTAAGCTTTTGCAAACGATTCAATTTGTAGCAGTTGTAGAAGATATGTTCTCAGTTTTCCATCTGCTACAGGATACATAAATATCCTGGGAAAAAATTAACAATGGCTGTTGCAAGTAGTGACTGCGAGCTTTAAAATGAGTGAAAATTTATTATTGTACTATTATTTTTCAGAAAATTGTAACGGTTCGAATATTGACAATTTGTCGGAAATCGGAAATTTAGCATGCAAATACTTTTTTGGAAGCGAAATGTCGTTTCGGGAAAAAAGATTGCCGGAGTTTAAACCGCAATCGTTCTCGCACGAACCTAATATCAAAGCCGCAACGCAGGCAAAGAAACGGCAGAGCGGGGTCTGTTCCGGTGTGACGGCGTGGCATGACGGTTCGATTTCGTATTCCGACTCGAACGAGACGGAAATAATTCATCCGGTTCCGGTGTGTTTTCGCGCGACCCGCGGATTTATCGGGTCGCGTCCCTGCTCCGCGGCCCGTGAAACGTTTCGGCCGCGAACACGGGCTCCGGGCCGAACCCTTAGTCCTTCAATTAATTACGGGCGGGGAATCGAAAATGCAGAAAGTCCGAGAGAGCGGCTTCGAGGTTCGCCTCATCCGTCAAACGTCCCGGAAAGTTTCGCTATCGGAACGGTGGTTAATGCAGTTTAAGCGGCGCGTCCAAACTACCCCGAAAGTTTTACTATCGTCGCTACTATTACACCGGATGGAAACGAGGATCCGTCGACCGGGCGAACGCCGGTTCTATTATTCGTGGCAACTACTTCCATCGATTAACTTCGATTCGACAATTCGCTGCTCATTTTTCTCGCGCGCCCTCTTCCCCGTTCACCAGTTCCTTCAGAAAATCCTTCAAATCCTCTCACCGGATTTTCTTTCATCAACTCGCCGTCGTTTTCCAGAAATTTTCTCTTTTGTCCTTAATTCACCGACAACGGAGTCTTTCCTAGCACAGTAAAAAAAATTTTCTATTCGTCCACAGAACCTGTTGATCACAATATTGCTTGCTTTGGCTTAACACTAGAACCACCGGACGAGTCAAAATGACTTGCTCTTAATTTTTTCTTTTAGAAATATTGAAATTATAAATATGTTTCCGTGAGAAAAGTTTTTAATAAACTTCTCTATCGAAGTAGATATTTAAACAAAACTACTACGAGGAAACCAGAATTTTCAATCCTAGGAGACCACCAGCTCAAAAGTTATACGTGTGAATAAATAATACTCGTTACACTAGCGATCTCCTAGGATTGAAATTTCGATTTTCGGAACTATCTCGCAAAAATCAACAAGATTACATAAAAAGAAGTAAAAAATTTCTGGTTTAAAGTTTCGGCTCCCCCAACTAGCACCCCATTGGTAGAACGATATCGTTGCAGGATATACACTTCTTGCCATCAAATTACGGACAGAAGAATGCCAGGCGATTTTCCCGTAATTTCGTTGAACTATTCGATCCTCGTTACCGTTTTCACACGCATAGAAATCCAGCGGCAGTTCAGCCGCGAATTACATTCGATCGAGCTATTCACCGGCGTGCCTGTAATAAATACCACGGGCCCGGCATTGTCTCCGCGGCGCGTTAATTAAAATGCAGCTAATTGTAACGCTGCGGCGGCGGCGGCAACAATGCCGAGATTCTACTACGGTTATTTAATCCGCCGATAAATATGCGGGCTCGATTTTCGCGCGGCCTCTGGCGCTCACGAGGCCGGCAAACGTGACCCGCGAAAAATAGCGAATTCGCATCCGCGGGACGAAAACGGTCCGGGCTGAATACCGAACGAGAAGAAAAAGCTCCGTCGATCCGATGGCCCGGAAATGACGGGCATTATTCGCGTCCTAGCTGCGAAATTAGCCGTCGTTACAAGTAGCCGCTCATCGTGGCCGGCCGGCCCCATTGTCTTCGAACGAATTTGCTAATTGGACGTAACCGGTCAGCCTAATTTTCTGGCCGGGATGAAATTCGCGAAACAGCGAACGCTTTTGTCGATCGCTTCGAATGGACTTTCGGATCAGCGAGCATTTCGCATTTTAATTCACTGAATTGCTAGGAAATACACAAGCGTATCGAACTATCAATTACGTTACATCACGCACAAAAATAGTTAAATTAACGTTGAAGTAAATTGATCATTGTGCATCATTTTACAGTTCATTACACGACCACGGAGTACAGAGTTGCGGGAATAAGCGACCTTGTAATTTTAAGAATCCGCGGCTTACATAAGTAGAATAGAACAATGTATGATCAGCCGTATCGGTAAAATAGCGCTGTCACGAGCAGCCCGGTGGCAACACGGTTGCAATGATTTCGGACAATTAGCAGGATAATAGCGTACCGCGAGGCAGTTGAATAGGAGTGTTCTTAGAAAGAACAGTGGGTTACAGTTGGCCGGCAGAATGGTATCGTTCTTACGTAGATCAGTGGAATAAAATAGAAACCTCAGACAAACGAATCGAGTGCAACGGATTCAATGCAGTATGGGCAACCGGATCGTTTCTGATCGAATAAATAAAATAACACGGTCGAATAAACGGACTTGACTAGACAAGTGGAACAGAAGCTTTTTCTTCAGCCTGGGAGAACTAAGCGTCCGGGAAAATCATTGAGTTGTATCACTGTGTACAAGGTTACCACAAAATTCTACATTTTTCACGGCCTTCTGCGAGTTCTAGGCCTATGCCAGTTTTCTTTCGATATAAGACGATGACTCGAAATCAAATCGAAGGAGCAACAAGTAAAAATTTGCGAAATCCGCAAGCCGCGAAAATCCGCTACGGTGAAACGAAAGGTGGGACGATAGATTTCAGCGTTCATGCTCGCGGCTTGAAACGAGCGACGAGAAACCGAGCGGAACGCGGACCAAGTTTACGTATAAATCCTGCTTCGGGGACCATTTTGCCATCTCGCAAACAGTTCGACGTCGGGACGCCGGTAGATCCCCGGGAGATCCAGTTCCTTGTATCCTGTTTAACGTCTCCTCGTTCCCGCGACGGTTCTACACCAGCTTTTGTCCCGGTTAACGATTAGGTTCGGTGCCGGATTAAAGACGCCGGCGTAAGTAACGAGCTCTAATGGGGACAAGTTACCCCTTTGATACCCCTTTAATCATATTTGGGAATCTTATTCGACGACCTGCCAGAGGGGTTGTGGGATCATTATGAAAATCGGATCCGCTAATGGCTTCTCAATACCTACACCCCTGGATCAAGCTGGATGAAATTATGAAACGCGACGTTCAAATTAGTTGATTAGTGTTGAACAGCGTTAAAAGCATTTTGCGTGATTTTAGAAAAATCAGAATATGTGCTCAAACATATATTATTATCGAACAGACAAAATATTTTCTTCAATTCTCTTTCCTCCAAAAAAATTTGCTCCATCCTACAAATAATAAATAAATGTCCAAAAGGTGGAGTAAATGTTTAGAATTTTAGATAAATTTGTAATTGAAATAATATCCTCGTAATAATATAGGTATTTTTAAATTCTCCAAGAATTTAAATTCTTCAAAAAAATATAGATATATTGCCACACAGTTTTAATTTTCGTGAATCGTTCGGTACGAATGAGGGGAAGAACGCCCGCAAAATCGGGAGCAGCATCAAAGAGTCGTGTTTCTTTTGTCGAATCCGCGTCGATCGAATGAACACGGGATCTTCGCGAAAAGAATTTTAATCGTTACCCGGTCGTTCCCCTTTCTCCCCGAGAGACGAGGAACGGTCTCCTCTACGGGGTAGCTAAAGTTTAGCCGCGGCTGGCCGGCGGGTTTTATCTGAAAACAGGAAGCGGACTATCCTGTGGAGACGTGGCAAGCGACTTCGCAGAAGATATATATCAATTGCGGCAGATCTGTCCGACGATATCCCCTCGCTCGCGCGTCTTCTTTCTGAGGAACCGTATGAAACAGCAGCGAGCTCCGAGCCAGCTTTCGAGGGCCCGGATCCAGGGAAAATGCGATGCTTCTGGACGGAGCGACGCTGCGAAAGTATTAGATCAATCCATTTGTTCCTCCTGTGTCCGGGGCCGAATATTCCAACCTTTATGAAACACTATTCCTACGCCATTCTACGATATTTCTGCCAAGCATTTCTTCATGGACGAGCGATTATTCCTCTGACCCTTGCGTCAAATATCTAAATTTAGTCAATAAATTGTGTAAGCTACATGTACGAAGTATTCACAATAAAATCGAAATTTTTTTAGGATTTTCCAAGAGGTAAATAACTCGGTAAATACGCTTCCCAGCGGCTTGGAATTAGGATACAGACTAGTTTTATTTTACATAGAAGTCCACGGTCTACTTATAACACTGCTTCTCAGATTGAACGAAAATTTGCTCACAGGGATATGCTCGCACGGAAATTCGTGGTTCAGAGGCACGGCCGAATAATGAATGAAAAACTGAACAGCAGGTGTGGTCGCATCGAATGTCATTAAATTCGTATGGCAATGCGTTAATGGCGGATCAACGAAATTCGGGGTTGCCGTAGACGGAAGCGGAACGAGTCGGAGTTCGCCGAGTGATTTCAGCGCGATGGCGGAACAGAGTAGATTAAGGTAGTGACCATAAATTTAATGCGACTGTTTGTTTGGGTAAATATTGGACTTCGCCGATGTCTTGACTATTCCAAAGTGGTTCACGGGATTGGGCGGGCGTGAGAGAGTCACGGGGGGGGGGGTAGGACAGACGGGTGCACACACAGAGTTACGTACACATGTACAAGCCCGGACACACAGCTAGAGAACGGATTCGATAGACAGCGTGTGAACCGTGGATACCGTGGACGTGAAACAGGACCGACTTCGCTCTATGTATATATATAGGACATCAAACGCTAGGAATTTGATACAGAGAGTGTCATGCTCCTCGGAGACCTCCGGGTACACTGCGACAGATGCTAGAGAATCTATGTAGTCAACAATGGGACGTAGAGCGTGAATACATGGCAGAACTTAGACGGAAATTTGATACAGACTGTAATCGACTCAAGACGCTTGGTACAGCTGGAGCACACGACTCCCTGGAAGTCCCTGGATCTTCCCGACTCCCGAGATCCTCCTTTGAAACTAAGTCCCCTGACTCGGGCCCCGAGGCTTCTGTCGCTTTCGACAACTTTCGAACTGCTCGGTCGAGTAGCGACGAGGCTGCTCTATTTGTTGCTAGATTCGCGAATGTTCGTCGAGGAAGCTACCTGGAAAGTCATCCTCGTAAACGTTCTAATCGATTCTGCAATCTTCTCAAATTCTTCTGATAGTTTCCCTGCTTTATATTCCATCTACTTATAGATGTATAAAATCGATGAATATATAAATGCGCTTGGAAATTTTTGTAGTACCTCCTGTGGGTCGAAAGAGGTTAAGAAACCATTCAGTAGAGCGTCTCTTATAACTATAGCCGGATGGCGGGAGTGAGCACGAATCGAGGGGAAACAGTTACCCCCTCTCTGCCAGTACCGGAGTCACGTGACCCGGCCTCGGAGGGAAATTAGAGTGGGGGAACAAGTCTTGATATGGCGACACTGGTCCAGACTGCAGGATCTTTATATAAATTGATCGAGACAAAAAACTCGCAGTGACGAAGTTGAACCGTTTTACTTACGTTAAATATTATTTCTATTTTGAGATTTTTCTAAAACAAGATTATCCGATCGTGTTAACGGTATCAAAATCGAAACGTGAATTTTTAGTCGGATTGTACATTGGGTATCGCTCTGTATCGGCTGTTCCTTTTTTCTTCCCGCGATCGTTTCGTCCATCGAGGATTAGAAAAGTCTCGTGCCAGAATTCTGGAATAAAAACGACGACGCGAGGGGCTGGGGAGGGACGCGGGGGTGGTTTCGAATACCCTCCACGGTGCTGTAACTGCGCGAATCCTCCGGAGTATCCTTAGGCTTCCGTTATCTGCACCGACCCCCCACCCCCACCCCCAACCCCCGCCTCAAAGCGGCAGTCCCACCTTGTCCATTTCAGTTCCACGTACCCTCTATTCCGTGCCGGATTCAATCGAGCCTGGAATCTCGTCGCGCATGAAATCGTACTATACAGCGAGCCCGGGCCCTTCTGGGACACTACGTTTAATTTTATGTACAAGCTCCACCGGCGATTCCCCTTTTTCAGAAGGAACCGCTGCGCCACCGGACCTGCCCTCTCCGCCCTTTTCTCGATGTCTCTTCGATCGCGTTCTGCCCTTAAGCGCGGAATCCCTTTTTCCCTTTTAATCGAATGCATGAATTTTCCGGAATTTTCTTTTTGGGAGGTTCATTAGTAAGTTGGTCATCAAAAATCTAGGGGAGCTAAAAATCTAGGGAAGATAAAAATCTAGGGGAGCTAAAAATAATAATCGAAAATACACGAATTTTCCAGAATTTTCTTTTTGGGAGGTTCATTAGTAATTTGAGAATTTTCTTCAAAATTTCTGAAACTCGGAATGGGAGGAAGTTCGAAAAACTTTTTTGAAGCGGAAGTAGTGTTAAAGTAGTATTAAATTTGACAAATATAGGTCTTTCTTCGCATTTTACTAACCATGCACAGATAAGGGTCTATATAGTGATTTATATGCAGTGTATACTATAGATCGCGCAGTATACCACGTTGAAGTATTCGAATCCTTTACACACTGAAAGGTGCAGATACGCGCCATCAATGTTTTAAGGTTCTCTTATACCGTCACGGAAGCAGCGACTTTTTCAATTTATCCATCGGTGACTCGTAAGTTCTTGCAATAAAATATTAAGTGGGGATCTAATGGCTCTCATGAATGCGTGACGCTGAATTTTCCGGGAAACCCGAGAGTGCATTTTGAATTTTACTTGCACCTTTTATGCATCCCGCCTACATAAACCGTGTACTTCTAACGTTTACTGAGTAGCTGAGATTAATATGTGTATCTTTGTTAGGCTTGGATCGAGACTGTACTGTATTAATTACAACAGACACGGTGAACACATTATGTAGGAAAGATTTGTGGGAAGCGTTTTAGAAAGACGATTGCGGTCGAATGAACGTTGGAAACAGATTAGCGAGAAATAAATTCTGGTTCCGAGGGAATCGAACTTTTGATAGAAAAATATGTGCAGGGTAATTATGGTTTTCAGGAGTCGAACAATGAGCGTGGCCGTACATCAGCGTACAGCCTGCTCGTATATCGTTATTAAAAAAGCTTAAGGGAAACGTTCTACGCATGAAAAACGGGCGGAGTGCTCGCAATAAACAAATGTGGGTTTCTGAAACACGGATTTTTGGAACATTGTTTTCTCTCGAATGAAAAATACACCCGACAATGGCGTCGTCCACGTTTTTACGTCGCACGCTTTTTGTTCCGGAAACGTTTTCTGGATTATTAGCAACGAACACGTCTGATGACGCCATTATTCGTGGCTGCGCGCAAATTTTTGTTCGGAAACTGATATTGTTCGCTCAAGATATTAAAGTATTAACCGTTACTCGAAATTATATTCGAAACAATGCTCAAATATTCATATAGTTATTTATTTAATATATAACTGTCTTATTTTTAGTAACTCTTTTTCGGAATTATTCGAAGGAAAATTATTTAGCTTCTCTTGCACTGTTGTTCTCTTGAAATTTTAGTTGACAAATGGCAAAATATAAGGTCGAATTTGTTCCCGGCGGGTTTATTTTATTTCGTCAGAACAATTGGTGTGCTGATAATGCTTATATTTATCATTCTTTATGCACGATTCTTTCGACAGTTTTTTCTTCGGCGCGTTACAGTTTCCAGCAGCACCGCACGCAGGATTCATGCATTAATTTCAGCAAGTACATTGTAAACTCGAATTTATTCCCTTCATTAAGAGTTTCATTAGGTTTCAAATAAACCATGGTCCTATTAATCTTCGTTAAAATTTTCATTGTGTCGTGTGCTCCTCTGTTCACGTTTCCAGTGCATTCATAAAATTCTCCGTTCTCTTATAATTGTTCATTTTCGTCGATTATTCCTGTGTGTTATATTAAATTCTTGTCGCGATTAACAATACTGTTCAGAAACTCATTCGGGACATGGGGCTGGACATTTTTTACGATAAAATATCTTCGGACCCGTTCGGGTGCCTTCGTTATTTAACTTATTTCCCATGCACATGTACAGTGGACAAAATAATTTGTCAATAGACAAAAAAATTTATTTGGGGCGCCCCTTTGAATATGTATAATTTAACAACACAGGTGTAATACAGGGCTATGAAATCAATAAAAAAATACGCTGTTATTGAATAACTGCTATTTGTTAATAAATGGACGGTAACATTTTGTGATTTTTTCAATGGAAGAAGGATCTATTTGTGCCAAAGTGACCAACAATAAATTCTTGCTATTTCAGATAATTTTCGCTACTAGAATTTTTCTAGATACATGATTGTGCTGCCTTGGTAACAGGTTTATATTTGTTACAACACAGCGATAACACATCGAACCAGCTCTGGCGATAGAAGAAGTACATTTTCGAGATGTGTGCCGGAGAGATTAACAAGATAGAATTCCCGAGGAGAAAGAACGAACACGGAGAGAAAGTGATTCGAAGTGAAAACAAGAAGACATATCCGGCGATAACAGGCGCGCGTTCTATTTTCCGCACACGTTTTTATTATTTACAGTTCATTTTACGTATTATCGTTGATCAATGAGAGAACCGATTCCGAATACCAATGCGGCGCGAGTCGGTGTTCTAGCAGCGAGTCAAATACAATTCTTAATAAATCCAATTTTAATAAATTCCTGCATTTAATCATGCCAATCATCGATTCGTAATTTTCACTTGAAACGGAAATCATTTATCTAAACGTGACCAGTATCGTCGAAAATCAATTATCCAAGTTTGTACACGCAACCAGATATTTATACGGAATCAGAGAAATAATTAACACTAATGCTGATCAATTGAATATTTTAGTCTAAAATTGAAATTCTTTGTTATCTAAAATTAACTGCCCGAGAATATATTCCAACGACAAGATATCTGAACAGAAATGAAAAAAGTAACGATTATTCGTGTTAATACTGAGAAATATGAGTACGCTCTTAATATTTTATCTTCAGTTTAAAATTGAAATCCACTGCTATTTCATATTCATTACCCAAGTTTATACTGCACACGAGATATCTGAACAGAAAAGCACTGGCATACATTTAGTCTCCTTTAAATTAAAAGTATTCGAGGTAAAACTTTGAAAAAAAAACTCGTCGTACAAGAGCACTGATACCTTAAATCAAACATTCAGAAAATGTCTTCCCCGAAGAGGTTAATTCTGCGGGCTAATTTTTGATGGGTAATTAAAGAGCAGGTGCGTCGAATGCCAGGTGAATCGGCGGTTAATAAAGCTATTCATTTTCTAGCGTTAATTTAGCGTCACCCGGTGCAACTGAAGTCATAATTGGGCCACGTCTGTCGCAGCCAGACGGCAACGATCCATCGTGATCCAGCTGGATCGATGGTCCCGCGAGATCCGGCGGGTGAGGGGGTTGGAGTGTTAAACTAGGACAGATTGTTTCGTCGAATTATCCGAAGAGCTTCAACGGCATTCACTTTCTCGTCGAGTTAAGGACCGTTCGTCCTTGTCCGTTCGTTCGGTAACAGCTTAACGCGTCCACGGGCTGGTAAACAGCGCAGAGATATTCGTCGTTATGGTGCATAGCGCGCGGCCCCCGGTAAACCACTGTCTCGTAACTTCATTTGCAGCTAATACCGCCGCGGCTCGCGTACTAATGCTATCTGTCCACTGGAGAGTTCTTCCCGTTCGAGGATTCGAGATGGACCTTCTCCACGGCTCGGTACTGATCTCGGAGTTCCACTCGAGATAAGAGAATCGTCGATGGAAACCCGAGAGCGATTCTTCGACAGTTTATGCTGCGGGAATTAGGTCCTCGAACGTTGATGTGGCTCGCAGAACTTTGGGACAAGGGGTGTCTGCGAATTTTCCGCTTTTCCGGTTGTGAGGGGGGGGGGGGCTAAAAATTTGGGGAAGCTAAAAATCTAGGGGTGCTAAAAATCTACAATAACTAAAAATCTAGGGGAGCTAAAAATCTAGGATAACTAAAAATCTAGGGGAGTTAAAAATTTAGGGGAGCTAAGAATCTAGGGTAGCTAAAAATCTAGGGTAGCTAAAAATCTGGAATAGGACAAAATCTATAATAAATAGCTAAGGGCCTAGGGACGGGAAGGACCTATCCTCTAAACTCCCGTGTGTAGATTCAGCATAACGCACGATCCAACTCTGGTCGGAACCCATACTCGTGCGTATCTTAAGCAACCCATCCCGGAGGGTAAGATTATCCGCATGCATACGTTCATAGTTTATCGATACGGTGGACAAGGTGTTAGGCAGCGATGGCTTGATGTATAGTACCTCGCACACTATCTGCGCTATCGTCGTTCACAATCGAGTTAGAACCGAAGCCCCTGTTCGTCATGTATCAACAATAATAACTGTAATGTGATTTTCTATTCTAACTAGCCAGTGTTATTACTAACGATCGCTTCGAACCTGCGTGAAATGTCCGAACGCATGGTATTTGTCTCCGTTGCGGCAGAACGGTCGTCTTCGGGGGACGTGACGGGAAAGTTTTCGCACGCCCACCTCGTCAGGGGCGGCATTAAAAAGGGACGAAGAGAAGGGAAATCCTCTCGCGAGGAACGGGAACCGCGGAACACGGTCGCCGGGACAATTTTCCACGCTATTAGGGCCGCCTAACAGCCACGCGACTGGCAGTTTACAAGCGCGGCTCGCACATTTTCCCGTGGCATATACATTACAAGCCCTCCGGGCGGCGCGCGACGCGACGCGACGCGACGCGACTCGTCGGGCCGGGCCGGGCCGGTGTCGCGATATGCAAAGGACCGGCAAGGATTATTCTCACGTTTTCCAAAACACTGGCGAACTGCAAGACTCGACACCGGGCGATATGCAGATTTCGGGCCAACCAACGGCCACCGCAACCTGCGCGAGAACTCTCCCGCTTCCGTCGACGAACAACCCTATCTCCGGCCTGGTTCGCAGCAGCGTACGCCATTAGGCTTGTACCTAGCCATCGCGTCAAAGTGGCGCACGATGCGGTTGGCACCTCTGCCAAACGATAACTGTTAACCACCCGGACCGCCACTCGCCCCCTCTTCGTCCGTCTCCGGTTCTATCTACGTCACAGATTGAGCAGCGAAATTTTTGGTCTCGTGTGGGGAACGGTGGCTCCTGGAAACCTAAATTTGAATACGTGAGATGGAGGAAAATAATTGGACGAATTAGATACCACTTCTTCTCCTCTACATCGGAAGATCAGGAGAAAAAAACATTTTGGTCTCGCTACGTGTGGGAACTATACTCCTGGAAACCTAAATTTGAGTATGCGAGGTGGAAGAAAATAATTGGGCGAAATAGAAGTCTCGGTGACACTGTTCGAACCACTTCTCTTCCTCTACATCGGGAGATCAGGAGAAAAAATTACATTACAACTTATAAAAGTGTTCACCCCGTACAAATTATTGTGACAATTTGACCACTCGCTGTACATCGATTTCTCTATGTATGTCGCCAAGGTCTAGACGATAAATGTCGCGGAATTACCCCGTGGGGGAGAGCTCGAGAATTCGCAGTACTTCCAAAAAATTTAAAATGGTTCATAGATTGGAACCCAGCTGTCAAAATTGTGAGCATCGCGCGCAGCTGATGAAAAGGGACAAGCAGGTTGACGGTGAGGAACGAAGAAGGTTATTTGATGAGGACGGAAAGAACGATTCGATGATGGGCAACCCTAAGAAGGGAAGGGTAGTGCGAACGGACGGGGATGTTGCGGGGAACCGGAAGGGGGAGATAAATAGACGGAGACGAGGCCGAAGATAGGGTGGATTTTTTTTTTCTTGCGGGAGTAGTGACAGATAGATTGACAGGGGCGGGAGAGATACGGCTGGTTCGTGGCTTGTCCGAAAAATGGGGAAGAATGTGGCCCTCGAGGGTGCATACCTTCAGGGAGAGATGGATGGACGGGTTGCTCATCTGAAAATCGACGTGGGATGAGGAATTCTTTGTGCCGGCCTCCTTGGAAAATACTGTACTGTTTTCCAAATCCTTGAGCTCTGTGTGCACCGTTTCGTGCTGTTTAAACCATGGTTTGTACCTATCGGTATGATAATGCTTGGAAAAAATTTAGCTTTCTGTAAAGCCTTTTTTATAATTTTGTAATAATTGGATACATTGCTAAACTTCTACTAGTTCGTTAGCGCGACTAATTTTAGCCAGCCATAATGATCGTCACCGTGCGAACATCGCGTAGCAGAACGCTTGCAGCTTCGAGCCAGACCGCGGCGCGTTCAAAGGGTTGAAACAGGGGATGGGAAAGGAAAAAGTTATAACGGGCCGCGTCGATAAAACGGCGAATTCGCGTGGACTTCCGCGGTCGAATTATCATTAGCGGGAATATACAAATCACGGGGTTCGTGTGCATGGCAGAGCAGAGCGAGCGCCGCGCGGGCTCTCGGTCCGCAGCGTTCGTGTGAAGCGTGGGCGTTTGTTCGTCGGAGATCTACGTTTACAGCGGAATCCTCGCGTCTGTGCTGCCATTCGTGTCCGTTTCTCGACAATTAATCACCGGGGCCCGCTCCGTGTGCCCGTGTCCGTCGCAGTTTCTCAAGCAGCTATCGGTGTCCGGTTCCGATTTGTGTCTGACCGGTGTGTTTCTGCTTCTGCTGTCGGCTGGCCTGTTTACCCCGCCGGAAATATATCTTTCGCGTGCCCGCTGCGTCCCAACCACCCCGGCGCAACGTTTCCCAAACCCCCGGGGTCGTTTTTAGATCGTCCACTGGGTCACGAAACCTGCGAGGCAGAGCAACCCCCGGCCCCCTCGGGTCCTCCTCCCTTCCCCCGGCGCCCCACCGTGGTCATAAAGCAAACAGATAGAGCAATTCCCTTTTCGGAATTCAGTCGCGCCATCGTTCATCGTCCCTCCGACTCTCTCTCTCTCTCTCTCTCTCTCTCTCTCTCTCTCTCTCTTTCTCTATCTCTCTCACTCTTTCGCTGTGTATGTCGCGTGAACGTTTCGCCTGCTATTTTCGAGCTTTCCACCGGCTGTCCGGTTAAACAGCACCGTTTTATCATTCGATTTAACGCCGCTCGTTCCCGATCCCGCCGGAAGAAAAACCTCCGGCCGATGGGAATTTGCGAAGCTTCGTTGGCGAAATAAACAGCGTTTTTCGCGCCGATGTTTACGATACCCGCGATATTTATCGCGTCTCGTCTGGACGAAAGCTTAAATTTTCTTCATGAAAAACTCGTGTACAGGTTGAGTAACGTAAACAAGCGGCCGGGGGGTGACTGTACATGTACGAGTAAATCGAAAAAAAGGAATAACATTTTTCCGCTTGACCCCTCGTTTTCGAGAAAATCGACTTTAAAGATCGGTCCAGTCCGCGGGCTTATGAAGCAAGTAGAATTGGTCGTTCTTGGTCAGACGCGTCGGACGATTCCTATCTAATAGCACGCGTATACCCTGTATTTCCAAACCCGATTTTCTCGAAAACGGAGCTTCGGATGAACAATTTTATTGTATACTTTTTTCTTATTTTTTTATAAGCAACCACCTCCGGCCCGCTTATACATGTTATTCGGTCGCACTCTGTGTATACATGCGAGGGTGTTTTCCTTTCAAACAATAAATATTGAAAAAAAATGACCTTCACTTCACGATTACTAACAAATAGTACCAAATAACCTTCAACAAACAAAATTTCGTTATACTCTCTGGAAAATTTCCTACGAAAAATACAAATAGAATTTTCCACAGTAAAAATGCAGTAAGCGAACACTATTAATTTTAGTTAATAATCACTTTTTTCCCTCCTGGTTGTCCAACAACGACAACTGCGACTTGAATAACGACTAAACCGAACGCATTAATATTTTAAATGTTCCTTTCAATTATCACAGTCACCGCGGCCAGCACGATCGAAAAATTACACTGCACAGGGACAATGTAATCTCGAACGTAATCAAACGAGCAGCTCCCGACAATGGATCTAATTTTAGCGATCGCTAAACAAGAAATTCAGCATTTATCATATTGTCGGGCCTTATCTAGCGTTCGGACAGGCTTTTCATAGAGAAAGTGTTTCAGTCCTGACAAATTATCGTTGATTACCATCTCCACAGAGGTTTTCTTTCGATTCGCGACAACATTCGTCCCCACCGGACTCCGGTCTAGCAACATTACCGGCGTCTGTCCGCGTGTTGGTCAGATATTATTTTTTTGCCGGAGGCTAGGTGAGATAATGGTGGCCAGCGAAGCGAACGAAAGCATAACTCTGCCCGATAAAAAGCTTTTATTACCGGCAATTAGGATAAGCTCACCCCCCCTCCCCGCCCCTCCCTCGCACCGCCTCTCGCCACCCCCGTCCACCTGTCCCTTCAGTTTTTACGTTTTTCGACTCGTTTCCTCGTTCCCTCTTGTTCGACGAACATCTAGCTCGAGCATGTTCAACCATCTCGGGAACACTATGTTAGGGGACGATCTTTCTCGATTAGGTGTAGATTCCTGATAGCTGCATGTTATTGGAAAATAAAAAATTTTCGAAGACAGTAGCGGGGAACAGCAGCCAAATAAAAATGTACTCCTTCTTTTGACAATTTCAATAAGTCCACAAAAGAGTGTAACAATTATTCTGACATTCCTCTTGATATCTTTGCAATTTTATGTTTCGTACGTTCATTTTTGTCACGTAGAAAACCGCAGTTATAAAGTATAATACTTATTATTTTGCCAAGTATCGATATCAGCTGCCAATACTTTCCCGATTATCGAATTACTGGAAAATCGTGAGAAAGAATTAGATCGCTCCCTATCGGCGCACCGTGCGTGTATTTTCTCGTTTGTTCAAACATGCCCGGACGCGATCAAAGAGAATCCTGAGAAACGGGGCGTTTTTTGAGACCGATAGCGCAGGTGGTCTCAGACGGAACACGGAGGAAACTCCAATTATTTTTAGAAGTCTCGAGAATTGTTCGTACCTCGCTGAAGTTTCCTAAGTACTGCCTTCTCTGCCGCGCCCTGGGAATCTCCTACGAGTCATCAATTTTAAGGTGAGACGATGCGAATGGATGTGACTTGGAATGTTTCCCGAGTTTGATATGACCGGGATTTTATGCAATTTGTAAAACGGCGTCGTAAACGTTCGCCGAAGTTTAATCAGCCTTTTATCTTCTTAACGCGGGACGACCGTTAATGGAATAGCTAATGAAACGCCCCTTCAGTTACAATTTCTGTAAATTTGCCCGGGGAGATTTAATGTCAATCCATCGGCAATTATTCAATCATTTTTCTACATTTATTTATAAGAATCGATTCTCCAATGGCATCGACGATTCCAGTCGTACCACTTCAGACAATGCAATCTAATCCTTTTAGGATTATAACTTTTCACATTACCCGACAATTAAAAATCATATTAAACTTCCACTTGGCTCAATTTTGACCCGGAATTACAAACCTTCTAGTGTTCTAATCACCAATTTGTAACATTAGTTATTTTTAATAGGTCCAATAAGCTTTAATATACAGAGAGGGAGAGTTTCAAATACTTGCGTCTCTTTAAAAAATGTTTAAACATATTCCAGTGTCTTTAGTGTTACAAACAAAAATACCATTCTATTCGGGAAAGTCTGTAGAATCGTTCCAATTAAGAACCATTCGCATATCTTTTACGATTCAAGCAGAAAAAATTTGTTAGAAACCAAGATTGTTTAGATGAAATACTGTTCAGTAGAGGTCAACGCATTAATCGAGTGAAACGGTTATGGTAAACAATAAGTTGAAAGAAAACAGTCTGATGAACGCAATACGATTCCAATTCGCATAGAAATTCGCTTCCGACCGGAAGCAGCCTAACCGCGGCAAGGCGGAGGAGTTTCATTTTGGCCGTGTTTCGCGAGAGACGGTTATTTCCGTTCGGTTAGCAAAAATCCGGCGCGGCGAGGCTGGTCGGGAGCCGCTAATCCGTGAGGCGCAGTTATAATAATCGCCCCGGCGAAATTGCGGGCGAACGAACCAAGCCAGAACGCGTTAGGGAAGGTGGCGTCGTCGGTTTTAGGGTGGCCCGGTGCCCGACCCGTTTTCGCGGAGAGTTCGTCTCGCAGAAGGTGTCGTTCTAGAGCGGATATGTCCGCCCGTGGTCGTTTCGGAATAATATTTTTGGCCTCGGTCCCGGGATCAGACCCCGCGACGTGTCTTTTCACCCCCTGATCCCGCGCCCGTCCGATCCGGCGATCACCGTTCCAAAGCGGCCAGGTTACACGGAGAATTTCGACGGTGTCTCCGCTAAGTAGGCCTTACGAGGACCATTACACTGCTGGGATAGGCGTAATGGGCGAACGTTACAACGACGCGATGCCTCGTCGCGTTAATAAGCCTCGAGCCACCCCTCTACTCACCCCCGAAGCTCGGCAGAACCAAGGATCCCCTTGTCCTTCTCCCTACCGCGCGGAATAACAGGCCTGCGGACAATTGCTTGCGCCGTGCTCGTCGACTTGGGTGCAAAGGGTACTGTACTTGCAACCCTTTCAGTATTTCACGAAACACTGGAAATATTTTTCTCAGAAAATCAAAGTCCCGAATGGTGAAACTAGAAATTTAAAACGTATTATAGGGGATGCTGTCTTAACCCTTCTGAATTCTAAAGATCCTAATAAAATTTATCTGGCCATGTCACAGTAAAAAAGGAATACTCTGGCGCGTCTGACTATGGCCGACCAATTCTACTTCCTGCATATACTAATGCACGCGAAACCGAGGGGATCTTTAAACCCGATTTTCTCGAAAACCAGGGGTCAAACGAAAAAATGTTATTCCATTCTTTCGATTTAGTTTTATATGTAGAATCATCCCCTGCCCGGTCGTACCACCCGTCCAAATAGATTTTAAAGAAAAATATGTAATATATAAGCCTAGTAATTGGGTCCATTAACCTATTGGATCGTGGAAAGTTAAAACGCGAATCAACTTTTCGCGCTTCGTCGGTGGCACCCGCGGTTGTTACGAACAATTCGAATCGGCAGGACGTTCACCGACGCCGAGGTTGCTCCCACAAATCACAATTGGTCGCGAGGCCCATGGAAAACGGCAGGGGAAACGGTCGGGGATGCAACGTTAACGGCAGCGACGTTAAAACGAACGCGCGGAATCGTGAGAATCGTGAGAATCGCGCGGGCTGCGAGGCTGAGGATCGAGGATTTTATGGACAGAAAAAAGCTTGGTGGATGCGTCGGCCCATAAGTCAGCCGATACATTCGCGGCCGGACGCTTAGATAAGTTAATTACCTTCAGCAGCATAAATAACGACAATCGCGGCTGATAACGAGGATGCACGACCCTTTTATACGCGTAACCTGCCGCGCCCTGTCCGGGCCGACACTTTTATATTTCGAGAATCATTCCGTGGTTTATGCCGGTGCGTTATCTGATACGCGTTTCATAATGCCCTCCCCTAATCGCCCCGTTCTTTTTTTTTTTCGACCGACCGGCTTTTAAACGGTCATTGCCAGCACGATATACCTTCCACTTTCTCCTCCTCCTCTTTTGCCTTCATCTTCCCCTCCTCCCCGCCACTCTTTTTTATTTTGTACCACGCCTGTTGTTGTTTATCGAAACGGACGTAGCCGGCGATAAGCGAGGAACGTTAGAATTACCGAGAATATACCTGGATGATCCGAACGACGCCATGAGGTCCGGCTCTCGAGAGGCATTATGTGTTTGTTTGTCCGTTCCACGAGTATGTGAAAGTGCCGGAGAGGATTCGAAGCTTTTTTTCCCCCCTCTCGTATTTGTGAAGCCTTTTTCCGGTATTTTATTTCGGGGATTTTGGCGAATATTTTCGGAAAGAGAGCCACTTCCGATAATTTTTTAGTGGGTTGCTCGGCTCGTCGTACTGAATAGCAGGGGTGATTTTTAGTTGGGGTGGCCGTTTATTAGGAGCTTGGTGTCTAAAAAATAGTGTGAATATTTAATCCCTGGTTGATTTGATAACTTTGGCAAGTTATTCGCAAAATTGTCAAAATAGTAAGAAGCTTCTCCTTTGTTTATATGTCACTATTTAGCAGAATTAATTCCAAAGTGTTCGCAATAAATTTCCAACTAAAAATCTTGCGCAACCAGTGTTGTTTCTGAACCAGAGCAGTCTACACAACACCCAACCGCCTAATTTCTCCCGAACAGAATGGAATCGCATAAAACCAGTTCTAATCATGACAAGCCCTCTCCGGGGAACAAAAATCCGACGGAACGAACCCTCGAAGGGTGGAAACAAGAGCGTAAACGGTGCGCGCAATTAAATCGCGCCGTAATCGAGGGTGCGGGTTAAACGGAGCGTCGAGTAGAGACAGAAAGAGAGAGTGAGAGAAAGATAGAGAGAGAGAGAGAGAAGTACCGAAGAATAAACAAATCGTAGAGCGTCATAAAGGTGGCGTCGAAATGATCGTTGCCATTTATTCGGCCCTCGAAACTCAGCCCGGTTCAAGAGCCACCGAAAAAGGACGGCGCGTGGGAGGTTGCGTGGGGTTGCAAGGGGTTGCAAGGGGTCGAGGGGGGTTGGGGACGAGGCCAAGTGTAATCGTCGGCCCGGTATCGAGTGCTTTTCACGCCCGTTTCCTGCCGGGACACGGGGGTTGGTTGAAATTTTGTGTCACACACTAACCCCCCACCCCCGGCCTCCTACCCTCCCGAACGTCCGACGGACCTTTCGCGAGCTTGTTTATTAAGGCCGTTTCACTTTTAATAAGCTGGAACCGGAGCGGTCGCGCCTTCTGCCGCCGCCTGTACCAGAGGATCTCTGATTCTCTCCCTCTTTCTCTTGCTTTCTCTCTCTTTCTCTCTCCCTGTCTCTCGTTAAAGCCGCGGTTTCACGCTGACCAACTTTTATTAGATCCGACTGCGTGTCCGGCCGGGGCCGGCTGTTGTTAAAGCCCGCTAACTTATGCCGGGGCGTTAAGCTCCGTGTGAGCCGTAACGATCCACCCTCGTTTCCCCGTTTCGGACACTTTTTCCCAGAACCACCCTCGAAATGTGCCTGCGAGCCGCGTCGACGGACGCCCGGAAAGTTTGTTTGATCACTTATTTCGTCCTCCCATTCAAACCTTCCAGAACAACCTACGTTGCACCATTATTTATTATACGATTGCAGTGATCAGAATTTCTTAGAAGAAAAATAAATTCTGTATGTTCTGTATGCCTATGTATTCTCCGATGACTATACAGGCTGTTCCAGTATTGATGAACCAGAACCGCGGAGGGGGTGATTCCACGTGAGAAAATAAGTCGAAAATATGGAATGAGTTTTTTGGTTCCTGTGGGGCGAAAATAGAGTTTGAAAATTCGGCGAACCCTCGATGTGTAGACGATTTTTATTTTGCGAAAACATCCGCAGTCTATTTATAGTATTATTTTTAGAAAGGACCTGTGCAAACGGAGCTTCTTCAATCCAGCAGCTCATCGAACAATTATTCCTCCTGTCCCAAAAATACAAATATTCGCGTGATAAATAAACCCGTCGAAAGTCGTCGACGTTAGGGAGACGCCATCGATTTCAAAAGAAATTTTCGAAACGGCGCGAAGAAGATATATCGAGAAAACCTTACCGAGATCCGGTGAGCGTTATCAACCCCCAGACGAGCGGCACCCTCGAATGCTCATCCCCCGCGGGTTGTTGCATGATTAAAGGGCCTCACGCCGAACGAGATATGCCCGAAAGACTTTTCAGCCGGCTCTCCCGATATTTATGACTTGCCGTTCGCACGGCCAACTCACGTAAACGCGTTATAAGTATTCCGCTCGTGTGTCCTGACCCTTTCCACCGACCCTTACCGGTGCCCTACGCTTACCTTTTGCGCTCCCAACGCTCCCTTCTCCCGGACAGACACGGGAACTGCTGGTCATGGGAAAACCAACTCTGATGACAAGCTGCTTGCCGCTAAAATGACGACTCCGTACGTTTATAACTCACTGGAGCAGAGTATGGTCTTTCACTCACCCCTCCAACTGTTATTTCTAACCCTTACGCTCTGCTTAAATCAGTATAATTTTAGTGAAGACATTTCAGGAAATGTCTGAAAGCTGGAAACTTAAAATATCACGCTGAAATTGTTACCTCTTAATTGAAAAATTAGAAACCCTTAGAAATAGCAGGATTATTGAGGCTAGGATTAAAACAATTGTGAATTATATTATTGTCGTCTAGGCAACCACTGTAACTTTACGGTCTTTCAGCTTGAACTTGAACTTTCAGATCACAAGATAAAAATGGAACGGTACCATTCTTTGGGAACTAGTACCATTTTTGGAGAAGCACTCTATCGTTTTGGAAGTACTGTTTTATAGGAAGACTAAGAACTGCTCCATGCGTCGTAATTGTAGTTTTTGGTATTGAGACGCGCAGGTGAAGCCGACGCGTAAAGCAGCAGTCGAAATCAGGTGAGCCTAAGTTACAGTGCTCGTCTCCAAGCAACGAAAGGGAAATTAAATAACGGAGTAACGGTCGCCCCGCCGCCTATATCGTCACTCTCAGGGTAATAACACATTATACCGGGACGTTTATATCGGCGATACTTGCGTCAACGAGTTTTCGTTGAACGCTCGTCGGCCGCGACGGAAGCAACCTATCGCTAATGGAAGTCGATGGGTTAATTGGTGTGTAACGTCAATTAGCCGTCCCGGACACGATTATTCCAGGCCCGATTTTCATTCCGCCTATGATAATTCGTGCGCCGCTTTGACCGTGTTAATTACCGCAGCGGTCGCTTTGAAAGTTTCCAGCCTGAACTCTCGCAAAATTTGTTAAACGGCGGCGCCACGAGAAGAAATCAGTGTGTCAGCGGGGGTCAAAAACATGTTTTCGGACTGGTCGCGCTCGAGGGCAGCACCCTAACGCTATTAATTCTTTTATCAAGTGTTGGAGGTACTTGAACGTCTCTGTTTTCGTGAATATTCTGACACAAACGAGACATTATTCGAAGCCTCGTCAAAGTCTCTTTCGCAATTTATACGTGTAATATTGTGACGCGGGCGTATACAAACAACATGGTCCTTTGTTCACATTTCATTTTTAAAGCTTCTAAAAAGCTATGTGTATTGAATTTTTGGAACAACATTTATTACTGCTACTGTGTTATCAAAATCAGTGTTATCTACCTTATTTGTATTTTTAATATTTTGTTATGAAGCGCTAAAATAATTTAAGGTAATGGTAGATATGTGTTTGTAGGTGACTCTATAAGCTAAATTGAAAATCACAAAATTTTTGAATTTTCAAAGTTCCAAGGGTAACATTACCCTTTATAATATCCGAGTGTACACTTCGAACACTGAGTGTAAATTTCAACAGGAAATAACATTCTGCAAAATTGCACAAGTACGAATAAATTGTGTTTTACAAGGAACTTGAGTCATGATCTTCTTAGGGACCATTTCCACACGTTCCAATACGCTTGAGTGCAAAATAAGTCCCAAAATAAATTCCCGTACGCAGCAGCGAGCGTCTTGACTATCGCAGACAACCGCGTCCATTGTCCTCGACCACAGGATTAATCCCCGAAGTGGGTGGCCCATATTTTATAGCGCGCCCTGCACAATAGACACACATGTTACAATGTCATATGAATTATAGGATTATCTCGTCTCGTCGCATAAATAAATTTCCCGGAAGCTCGGATGGATAATTCAAAGCCGAGCTGGTAAGTCCCTTTCCGCTTCTATCTTCCGCTGCGGAACGACGCTTTCCGCCGGATTAGGGTTGCGTTTACGTTCGAGCCGCGATAGAGCCTTTATAGGACGGCGACGAAGGCCGATCAAAAATTCAAAACCGTCTTCGAAACCATCGGAAAAATTTGTTTCGTGTCTGAAGATTGGGACATCCGATGACTGTAGGTTTGCAAAGGTCCCCTGGAACTTGATACACGATTTTTCTTCATTTTCCCAAGTTTCCCTTATTTTTCTTTCCTTTGTAATTTTTTCCCTTATTTCTTTCTCAACATTTGCAGGATAATAATGACTCACTTGCAGTGTAATGTAAAAATACTTAAACTACGGGATCACATATTCCAGGATTTTCCACCAGGTGATTCGATTTCGTTTGGCGTCCGAAAATGCCTCGCCGAAAAATCTGAAGCACGCTCGGGAGAGTCCGAGTTAGAGAGCGCGGAGAAATCGGACGTGTGAAAACACGACGGAGCACTCCGGAAGCATATTTCGAACGGGCCGTGCGTCTTATCCGAGTCAATTCAACGGGCCCGACTTCCGGTTTCGCTCTACCTTTACGCTCCTCCTCGTACCACGACGACGTCCCGGTTCCCTTTATCTTGTCCTGGCCGATACTCGCGGGTATACTCTTTACGAGGCGACGTGCGCGCGATGAGAAAAGTGGGCACCGATCGTATATCAGCGGGGTCGATCGGTTATCGCCGGAAAATATTGCGGCTCGGCGAGAGACCTGCAAGGAGACATTTCTCTGACTGCCAGCCGGCCGACGTTTCTCGATGGAACTGGGGAATCGGAGTAATTGGCCCCCGGCTGCGACATTTTTTCGACGTGGAAATGTACGCGCCAAATATTTTCGCGAATATCCCACCACGTATTTTTGTCCTGAAGATCACAGTGGCTTCCGATGTTGATCGAACACTTTTTCGATTTAACACTGGGCCTACAATACGCATTTGTTTGTTCGTAGCCTGTACCATAATCATAATCGCGTGAAATCTATGTAAATAAATTTAAATAAGTTAAATTGTCATTGGTTGAATTGTATTAATTGTATAAATTAATTCCCAGCCTTCTTACTAAAGACTTATTTTCCAAGTCTTGAAGACTAAGGCTGAGTTATATCACGCGTATAAATTAATTGCTGGTTAATTCATCGATTATTTACTGACGCCTAGAAAATATTCTACTCTTGAAAATAATCTTCGTCACTCTCTCCGTATCTACTCCACCTGACCAGTTATAATTATGAATTAATTTGTACAGCTAATATATACTGAGTTCTGGGTTTTATGCGTTAATAACGAGTGCAGCTAAATAAATCGTGCCTGCCAGTTTTCACCGGAACGGTAAAAAATTGAGGTTCATGAAACGCCATTTAACAGCTGAGCAACAGCTGAGAAACAAATGGGTACCAAATTGGCATCTCTAGTGCAACAGAGTTAAAAAAAAAAAAAAATAAAAAACGGAAGACGCCGATGGACGCATCCGGTCAAGAATGTGTTAAGCCGGGACCGACCGGTGAAATTTCTTTCGAAGTGATCCCCGGAAGTCGAACGAACGGTGGTCATTAACCGACGCAAACATTTTTCCGTCGTCTGCAGGAGTGCGACCCGGTAGATACAGTTTAAGTGCGGGCAGGAGCCGCGGCAACCGGTGATCGATCGTGAAAAGAACCAATCCCGTGGAAACGAGAGAGCGAAGCGAAAGAGGAGAGACCGCCGCGGCCGTTTCTGCTCTTCCGCTCGAACGTAATTTCGATCTATATACCGTAACAACGTATATAATGTAATCAACGGTGAATCGAGTTCCTTTAAAGTCGGCAAACCGCGCCGCAACGGAACGGTCCGCTGCCTTCCGCCATTGTTGCCTGTTCTCTATCTTTCTCTCTCTCTCTCTCTCTCCGTTTCCCCTTCCTCGCGTTTATTCCGAAGAAAGTTGTGTGCATATCGAACATAATATTTCGAAACTCTCTCGTTCCTGAGAAGTACCAAACAATCTGACCTTTTTAACCCTCGAATCGATCGGTCCTACCAACCGGAGAAATTGTGAAAAATTGTTGTATCGATAATTCGAAAGCTTGGGGTCTCTACTTTCGGTTGCTTTCTCCAAATTTTTAGCTATGTGGCTTCTTAACACAGTTGCAGACTTTTCCAACGACTCGATATATTTTTATCGTCTCCTGTGCGCTTTTGGCTGTCGCGGGTATCAAGAGCGCATCCGCCGGACCCGGTGCAATTACTCGAATATTAATCGGCAGGGAGAGGAGCGGAGGCGATCCGTAGCGACGCGTTTCGACCGTCAAAAACTGCGCCCGCGCCGGCGTCTATTAGGGAAACCTCTTTGTGCTCTTAATATTCCGTAGCAGCGGAATCGATCCGAGCAATCTTCCAGTCCATCAGACAAAAGAGAGACGGGGAGCTCGGGCGAACGTTGGCCCGGAGAAACGAGAAGCAGGAAGAAGAAAATCCTTCCATAAACCGTTGCCATCAAGCCGGCTGGTATACAAGCGCGACGAGGGACGAATTCCTTCACAAACGAGAAAGTTAAGGTCGGACGCGCGGTATCGTAATGATTATAGCTCGTAAAGCGTGCGAACTCGCGCATAAGCCTGGCCAGGAACAGACGAAACTGCCGGTAGGAACAGGCCAGACCAATATCCGCGCTCTGCCTCCTAAGTCATGCGTTTAAATTACCTTATTATGAGGAAGGGCTGTCATAATTACGGGGCGAGGGCTCGACGACCGCGCCGCAGCAGAAAACGGGAGGGGTAGGATGGGCCACGAGCAAGCAAGCAAGCAAGCAAGCAACCAAGCAGGCAAGCAAACCGGGCCAGAGTGATAGAGTAATTAACACCCAGTCAACTCCAGACCGTGCCAATAATTTCCTACCATCCCCGACCGACTGACTCGACGCGAAAACCGCCCGATCTGTCCCGTGCTCACAGGCGCGGAGATACGCTTAAAAATTAATGGGACACGTATCGGCAATTCCCTTTGACGGCCCACGGTTCATCGGGCCCGCGAACTCAAGGCTGAGGAACAGCACGCATGAGATGCAAGTAAGAACTCACCGAGACTCGCGAAAATAAATCAAAAGACTTTTGAAGCCTCAGGAACGCGTTGAGTATTACCGAGACCCACAAACTTAAATCACAGGAAGCTGGAGATGCAAATCAGAAGTCACTGAGACCTACAAAAATAAATGAAAGGACTTTTGAAGCCTGAGACACACTTTGAGAATTACTGAGACCCACAAACTCGAATCACACGCAGCTTGGGATGCAAATCAGAAGTCACTGAGACCCACGAAAATAAATCAGGAGACTTTTGAAGCCTGGGGCACACGCAGAGAATCACTGAGGCCCACAAACTTAAATCAAGGGATTTTTGAAGCTCGAGAAACGTAAACCTTAATTACACAGCAACGATGAAGTAATTTAATGGAAAGCAGCTTCGTTCAAGCATAAATTTGCAAGTATCGTAGAATGCTTTTGAGATCATGTTGACTGGTTTTTTTTAAAGTTCGCTGGTCTCGTTACGTCGATCGGAGCAGCTTTTTTCCCGGAGATGTGTCGCGCGTGGCACAAAAGTTCACGTTTTCCGCAATGAAGACTCTGGGAAAACGAGGTCTAGCGTTTCGGAAATTTCAGTCCCTTTTGTGAACGCATTAAACAGACCCGTTTACACGGTTACACGAACAGCGTGTGTGCTATAAACGAGGGAACAAGGGCTTTAGTTTCTACGCCTCGGGTCACCGGTATCGACTTTTTCGACTGTACGCGATTGCCGCGGCACCGAGTCCTTGCGACCCTTTAAGGGAGCTGTCATGTAAACGGGTCAAAACACGATTTTTTCATTGCATTTCTTTCGGAATATAGAATTTTAATACTTTCCAAAAATATTATGCTTCGATTCATTGAAACGGCCACGCTATGATGCTTCGGTGTCAGTAAAAACTATAAATCCGTTTTTCTCAAAATCCGCATGACCGATTCCTCTGAAATTTTGACAAGCTATTCCGCATACTACTCGCTATCGTCGGTAACAAAAATATATTTCCATATTTTTTTATTCAGAGAGCTACTGAAATTTCGGAGTATGCAATTTAAGTATTCCCTAATTTCCCAATGTTTAAGTTTAAATTATTTATTCCGATTATGAATCATCTTGACTTTTTTTTTATCCATGCCAGCAAGATACGATCTTTAAACATGCATTTAACATGGGCGAAGTAGAACCAAGAAAAAAATAATCAGAGCTGCACAAAAAATTGTTTTGAATGGCGAAAGAGTCGTGAAACGGATTGCAAAAACTATTATAAGAAGCAGCATTACTCTGAAAAAATTTATGAAAATCGTGAAAGTTTGCAGCGTTTACGTGAGACTCACCCCCTCCGTGATGTGCTCGAAACCGTCGATATCGGGTTCCCCCGGAAACCGTCGTAACCAAAGGTATTTCTTTATAAAGTAAATGTCGAAATTAAGGAATATTTGCATTGAAAAAATGCAATATTCGACGGCGGACGACATCCGCTTTCAAGATGGAAATTATCTAGGGCAGTCACCAAAGTATTTGCATCGAAGTATCCGTACACGGATCGTGTACGGTGTACCTAATTTTAATGTACCTTTAGCGTGCAAGGAATTCAGCGAGAATGAACAGCGAGTATAGGCTATACGTACGCTAACGTCCGCACTTTAATTATACATTCCACGGTTACGGGACACAGCGAAACGAACTATTCCGAATTTTCTGTTTTACAACCAGCGAAATCGTAAACCGCGAGCTCGCGGGACATTATTAGACGAATTCGTTTGTTCGTGCCAGGATAGGAATCGAGCACGGGTCTCGCTATTTTTGCGAAAAGTTGCGGATAAATCATTGCGACGCATACACATTCCGATACATAAATCACTGAAATGACCAAAAGCTTTGACGTGTCTCCGAAAGTTCAGTAATACGATGTAGACTTATTATACAAATCAAAAACTGAGTCCAGCAATAAATCCTGTTTGCCATGAAATGTTCAGTATGTGCTCAAACGTTCCAATATTTTAGGTAGAGCGCCACAACTTTTCATTGACACGGTATATTGCACACGGTTTGGAGACTGCATCATTGTTTTCTAACTTTTCTTCTTTGACTCTCGAACAATTTTATTGCCGGAGGAAAGCACAGTGAAAATAAATTGCATGTTGCTATTTTGTTAACCTGCATTAATATCTTCGCTGGAATTCTACCTCCGATACCTATTATTTTCACCAGAAAGTGAAAAACTCTTTTTCGTTGAGTTATTCGATGCAGACGGGAATTACTAACGGACAAATACTTGACCAGAAAGTAGTCAAAAATTAGTCTGGCACGGATCGATACTAACTGTATTAAATGTTCAAAAAGTCTGTTTAAATTGTGATAAGACTGATAAAGCAATTTTTAAGCAATTTCATGACCGTATTATTCGGGGTTCTACCATCGATGGACGATCAATACATGCAGTAAAAATGAAAATTTAAAAATGTTTTTGCGAGGCGGTGACAAAATGGCCGCCGTGGCTAGTTCGGTTATTAAAAAATGCCTTGCCAGTGCTAAGAAACGGAGAAAGAGGAGAAGAAGTGACAGCACAGTATGTTAATTCGCGGCAGACAGTGGAAGAATGGCGGCGCGCATAAACTCGGCGCGGCGCGGCGGTTCCTCCGGCTGTACGCTAACTGATACGAATGGTTTTCGCGGGTACGTCAGTATGCTAATTTTAACTGCTCGAGCATAATACGGCCCCGGCCATACTTTCCATCCGGCGCGGCGTTTCCGTACGGCCACTAATTCCTATAGCTGTATTCGCGGGCCTGTGTCTTCGGCCCTCTCTCTCTCTCTCTTCGGGGGTTGCAATTGATATATACACCCCCGCGGAGGAGGCCGCATAACGTGTTCCCGTACGGGTTTTCCCCTTTTCGTGGACGGGCGAGCAGATACAACTTCGAGGCCGGGACTCGTCGGGAGACACGTAGGTATGTCCCCGTGAGTTTATGAGAGCATAACTTAAGGACAAGTATGCGACGAAGCTCGCGGAATTCCGAACTTCTGCCGGTGTCCTTCTCCGACCCGTTTCGCCCGTGTTCTTCTTCCCGCGGGCTCTTTTGACTCGGACCGGCCCGACCCGTACGAACGATCCGCCCCTCCACAACCGAGTTTGTACACCTAACGAATGCCCTCCTGTGTCGGGGAAGCACGTGTGTCGCGTGAACGTAAACACGCGACAGGTATACACTGGGATGGTCCTTGACTCAATAATTTTCTTATCTAATTTTTTGGTCTCACCCTCCTAAATTGAACTTGCCGAGGAAATTTGTATGATTTAACCCTCGCAGTGCGACAACGGGGTCTCTAAAGACTCGTCTATTTGGAGGAGTGGGGAAGTTGCGTGTGCTAGTAGCGAACTCATCTACTTGGAGGAGTGGGGAAGTTGCGTATAAACGGATATATAAACGTAGATAACAGAGAGAAATAGATTGAGAATACGTATCTGGTAGAATTAGGGTGGGGGGACAGAGTTCGAGCCTGAGGTTCCGATGCGTGGTGGGGATTAGGAAGTATGTATTAGTGGAATATCGGTGTGAGTCAAAAAAGACCCCGTTACCGTACTCCAGCGTACCGTACTGCGAGGGTTAAAAAGATTTGAGAGAGCAATGTGTTGGTAAAAATTTAGATAGACTAGAAAATATTTAGTAGATTCGAAATCTCCGTCAAGGGAGTGGATATCACGAGAAAGAGGGTCAAACGATATTTCCAAGGGATGAGAAGACGAGGCGGCAAAGACGCGGAGGGAAAAGGAGGAAACAGGGTGGCTGCAGGAGGCTCCTGCGGGATGCGCTGGCAGTTATCCGGCAGAAGTGCATTAGCTTTTGTTTGTCGCCGTGGGAGAAAGACCGGAAACTGGATCCTCGTGTGTCGTGAATGGGGTTATTCTTATTCCCTTTCGTCCGTCCGGCACTTTTACACCTCCCGCGTGCCGTCTGCTCGCTTCCAAGCGCCCGAGGTACATCTAGATAGAGCCACGGAGCCCGCCATTCGTCCAGCTGGTTAATTTCGCCCGTGGTGGGGGGAAGATTAACGAATGATGTCGCGTTGCTTTAACGAATGGTCACCGACGCTCGCCAAAACCTGTTTCGCTGCCAGAGCATCTGCCCCCGGAGCTTACATTCTTCTCCGCAAACTGATCCCATTACCGCGGGACTTATCTTTGCCGAGGGGCAATTAGATCGCTAACTGCTGGAAACCAACATCCCAAAACGAAAAGAAATATTTAAATAATATTAACACTTTATCGACCGCTCGTTTTTGAGGCTGCCACTCACCAAGTACCGGCTTAGTCGCGCGCGTATTTACTCCTAGTACCGGCTTAGTCCGCCGCGCATTTACCCCCAGTACCGGCTAAATTTTCGCTATTTATTGTGTTGTGCTTATTCCTTTTGTTTCAAAGGAGTGTAATTTTATTGATATTTATACTTTATTTTGCATTTATTTTATATAATAAAGGACCTTGGGAACTAACATTCACAAAATAAATAGCGTTGGCAATCGAAGAGCCGATAAATAGGCTAGCGGTCCATAAGCGTTGGCAATCGGAAAGCCTATTAATAGGCTAGCGGTCGATAAGCGTTAGAAATCGGAAAGCCTATTAATAGGCTTCCGGTCGATAAAGTGTTAAGTTAAGTTAACTTGTCCCAAAAGTTTCGTTAACGAATTGTTCAATGGGGATTGCCCGTCAAAAACCCGCTTAAAATCGCTCAACTCACGCATAACTAATAATAATAAATTAAAGCGACAAAGATGTGGTACACACCGGCCGGAGTAATTCGGAATGATTCGTCGCATTAACCGCCGGCAACAATGGGCCGATCGATCGATCGTAACTCGAGCGATTCGTTACAGGGCACCGATTCGAACGGGATCTACTGTCGATTCGTCGAACGAATCGGTTCCCGGTGACCACCCGGAAGTCCGGTTTTCCCATTTCCGGAAGCGATGGATGCCGCGTGCGCTCGCCGAGGAAAGAATTAATCGCGCGCGATCCGCCGTTTTCGCGTACCGGCAACAACGACGACAAAACACCGGGCTCGTGTGGTCGCTGGGGTGGGGGGCAGGAAAAAAAAAAAATAAAGAAAACGTGTCCGATAATAACGTGTCACTCGCAAACGCCCGCGCAAGGTTTACTTCCGCGGCGACAGCTCGCTCGAAACGCGTCGCATTGTGCGTTCGTTAACGCGTTAAAGGCCCGGCGAACGGACACTCGAACCGTGCCGATCGATCGCCGAGATTCACGATTAAAAAATAGTTTAGAATTGATATGTGTTTGATACTGTTTCAAAATATGAAAGAAAACCTTGCATCCAATATTCTACACACGAATAATAAAATATAATACTAATGTACTATAAACTACATTATAAAATACTAGTGTAAAGTGTACTTACTTCTGAATCTTCTGTACCTCCGTCGGATCCACAGCATACAATTATTGACTCACGTGAATAGGTCCGAATAATTGAACAACAATCACTAAATTCTACACAACACACTTAACGAAATCGTGACAGCAGACGAGAAGATGTTACTCCGACCACGAATAAAATAATACTGCGATTTTAACCGTCCCCCCCCCCACACGGACGTTTGATTCGAAAACAGGGAATTCCGGGAAATAGGGTCGGCCCCCCGCCATAATTTGTTTACCTTGGTTTTGTATCTAGTTTTTATTGACCCTCAGCGTCTAACCTGCCTAGGATAACCTGACCGTACCACCTCCGTGGAAGGGATCATTGTTCAAATCGCAGTATTATTTTGTTCGTGGTCGGAGTGACATCTTCTCGTTCGTTGTCACGATTTTATAAAATGTGTTGTGCGTGTGTGTTGTGTGTGTTGTTTAGTGATTGTTGTTAAATTATTCGGACCTATTCTCGTGAGTCAACGATTGTGTGCTGTGGATCCGACGGAGGTACAGAAGATTCAGAAGTAAGTACACTTTACATTAGTAAAGTCATTTACATTAGTAAATATCAAATATTTTTATTTTGATAACCAGATAGATAAAATCAAATATTTCCTTACAATGAAAATAAGTTCCTCAAGTAGTTAATATTATAAATTATAATTTTTAACATGAGAAGCTATAATAGTTAGCAAAGTATTATTTGTAGTTTAATTACGAATATGTAACATGTTGATAAACAGACTACAATATCGTAATAACATTACAGCAATAATGAATTTTATCTCATTCCAAAGCTCGAAGTTTTTATTTAAAGAAATCTTTCTTTAAAGAAATAGTACAATAATGAATTTTATCTCATTTCAAAGCTCGAAGTTTCTATTTCTTTCTGAACAAAATTATTACAATTCAAGTATAGGCAATATCTCGTGACTCGGAAATTTAGTGTTCAACTTTACGGATCCGCTGTGGATCATTGAACATTTACGCGAGCCGAGGTGTATTTTCAATTTAATATTCTCGATTTACCGTTTTTCGCGTCGGATGTACCGTAGAAGAGGGTTTCGATGTTGCGCTCGAGACCCCGTGTAATTACGTGTCGAAAATACTCGTTAAAAACCGGAGGAATTAATGGGACGTCGTGAAGATGTATAATCAGGTCAGTCCTTCCTGTTTTCGACAGTCTGAACCTATATTAACCGCGAACGAAGATATCGAGGAACGATAGGCGGTTCGACGGTCGTCGGAATAAAGTTCCGTGTAATCGTCGCTTCCATAAAACATATTTAAACGGCATTCCGATTGCGCGGTCTCGCGGACAAAATAAATTTACGAGCCGCGCGAATAAAAATATACGTATCCGCGACGAAATTTATCGCGGTATTTATTGGGTTATTTTACGAGCGGCAGATCACGCCGCGCGTACGTGCGCGCGCGTGTGCACCGGGTGTTCGGAAAGTAGCGCGGGCAATAAATTCTAATCGAAGGTAAAACACAGACAGCAATAAACAGAATTTCCCCCGCGCACGGGAAAAGTATTATCGACGTTGGAGCAGAACTATGAAAAGTTTGACAGTTTCATCGTCCGGTATCACCGAAACGTTCAAAGCAGTCAAAGAATTTTATGCAGTAGCATATAATTTGAAAAAATACACATTTTTCCACGCAGACTTTTCAGTGCACGAAATTCACAAGTAACGGATCTTCACTTTTTGCTGAAAATGTTTGAATTATCCAGTGCGAATAATTGGGAAAACAGCAGTAATAAGAGAGTTCGAATTTCGGTTACGTTGAAATAACGTTTGCTTTCGGTTCGACTACTTAATTAGCCAAAATTTGCCGGCTTTGAGCTGCATTTGCAGAAAAGAAGTCTTCCAATGTTGGCAGCCACTTTGTTGGCAGTAGATAGATCCTGTTTGCGAGAACGTGTCGACTAGTGAGCAGTGATATTATATTTTTGGGGGGTATACGGTTTCGTTGAAGAGCACCCTGTACATCGATAAAACCAATACAGTTTCCAATTAGTTGTCGAAATAGCTCTCCACGCCGCCCATTGTCGAAACATTTTAACAATAACTACTACACGGTGGCTCGACGATAAAGATCGCAATTTTACTGCCACTGTAGCGTGGCCCACGCTACTGTCGAAAACGGGTGTCTTCCCCGTAAATTGAATTACACAGATAAGGATTACAGCGAAGAGTGTATAGAGTGTCCCTCGAGTCGTACTGTGTCCAAAAGACCTACTTGATATATTTTTTTCGTAGAATTTGATGCTTTGTCCGAATTCGTGAAAAAAGGCCATTGTAAAAGCTCGAGGCGACATCTCGATAAAAAAAAACACGGAACTGATTACAGAACTGCATGTCCGCTTGGAAACCGTGGAACGTTTGTTCGACAAATTTTGTTCTTATCCCGTGTAATTAACACGTTAAGTGCCAAATATCAACCCTAGAGATTCATACGAAATCAGAATAATTTAATTAACGAACACCAAGAAATTTAAAATTTATTATAGGGGATGCTTCGATTTGTCTGGATATCTTACAATAAAAATGCATTTCTAAACCCGATAAAAAATCACTGTCAGTCATACAGTGACTGACGTGGCAGTTAACGTGTTAACTGATATTCGAGACGAATCTTTACCAATGAAAAGAGGGACTTTTCGCTCGAATTAAAGCGAATAATTCCGAAAGCACGGAGGAGTTCCCGCGGGAAAGCTTGAGCGGAAAAAGCTGTGTAACCCTGAAAGTTTCAAATCCCCGACACACTAGTCGGCTAACAAGTGGTCAGGAAGCAAAGACGGGCTATCGATTTAAATGTAAAAGCCGAGAGGGTGCTCGAACGTTTGGTCCGCGGTGGTTGGTCCTCGAACGCGAACGGGGTTAGTGTGCGCGAAGGAAAGGGTAGTGTGACGGCGCGGGAGGAGAAAGCGGGAGACAGGGGCGGGTAGACAAAGGAGAGGCGTGAAATTAATCAGCCCGTAATACGCACTTAGCGCCCCGACACGATCGATCGTGACGAATGAAAAGTGGGACAGGAACCCATTTCCTGTCGGCGTAAGCCTCTGTCACTCGGCAAACAGCGTAGATAAAGCGGCCCGCCGATTGACGCCGGCCCTGCTTGTAAATAATGTCGTACGATATTAGTTTGCGATGGCATGGCGGTCCGCGTTCGTTTCCCGTGTTTCACTGGTTGTTAATTTATCGGCGCACCTGAAGCGGTGATTCCGCATTAACCGTGGCTGTGCGCCGGGCTCTGCACAGTTAATACGGAAAAACAAGGGACATCGATATACATATATAAACGCGCGTATCGATGGAAAGCTACGATAATACAGTTTGTACAGCGTTTAACGAAGTTTTCGGGAAATCGGTTTTACCGATCGGCCGTTAATGAAGGGCCGCTGGTCACCTTCCGGTCGGCTGATATTTAGAAACACTGCTCGCTGCAGTTTTTAGAAAATAGTCGAATATCACGTAATACGGTTGGTCTAGTGGAATAGGATTACCTGTGGTCAGACACAGCACTGTATACAAGTATTCCAGTACGTTTATCGTTAGATATAGTAACTTAAAATTCTGTACACATATTTTTCATTGCTTTTCAGTGTAGTTATTAATTATTTCAAAGCTCTCTTTGTAACGAGCTTCCTCCTGCGAAGCGTAGGATCTCAATCCGAAAGATGGCGACTAAGTCACGTCGCCCGTCGCGAAACCGGCCTAAATTTGCGTGTCCACGGTACACTCGTTACTCTCGTTCGCGCTGCCAAAAAATCTTGAATGGCGCAGCGGCACTCATTGAAGCGGAAGGAGCCCGCCGAAAACACTGTTTCCGGCCCGCGAGGAAAGTAATCAGCCTAATGCCGCGCGGAATACGGAATTCGGGTCCGACTCGTGAAACTCCGCCGGGGAATTTCAGGGAATTCCGCGATACAAAAAAAAAAGGGGAGGTGACAACACCAGCCTGTTTCTCAGCTAATTACATCCGGCGATTCGTATTATCGCTGCTAGTGAAATCCGTTCGAGCGTCCCGCCGCGATATTCCGGACACGTTCCCGCAATTTGTACCTCGAATTCGAATTTCGCGGACGGGTTGCCCGCGAATGCATCGCGTACACGCCTGTCGAATTTATTAGATCATTTTGTAAGTCTATACCGGTTCGCTGTAAATTTTGATGACGTTCCTCGATCGTGTCTCTGTTCCATGAAAATCATTTCTTTATAGTGTCCAGTGGAGTTTGCAACTCTTAACGAGTTGATTCTGAATCTGGATAGATAGTCTTATTTAAATATCTCAGTGTTATTTAAATGAGAAATGTTTATGCGCAACCCGGTATCGTAAAACTACAAACGGTTGCTGTTCGCATGGAATTCAATTCGCGAATACTGTTGAGGTGCGCAATTTCGGCGACTACGTGCGCAATCATCGACAAGAATCGACGAGATCCGGGAACAGCCGAGATCCTAATTGAACAAAACGCGGACGAGTGGAACGAGTCGCTCTACTTTTTTTTTTCCCGCCCGTGAATCGGCGACAATAAAGTTGAATCAAAGCCGGGCGGAAACTCTCGAGGATTCATGGGATTCGGGGTAGTAAAACCATGGGCTGGAATATCTCATTGGCGTCGAATTTCCATAGCTCCACGTGCGCGAATTAAAGAACGCAGGGTCCGTGCGTTTCGCCGTCGATGCTCGAATCGGGAAACCCGCCAGTCAGATTCGTTGCCTGCGAATTCGAAATTTGATCGTGTCGGAAGAAACGCGCGTTTTAAACGAGAACCGTGTAGAAAAATTTTGTCAGAGCTGCACCTTTTATCGCTACCCTTCGTCGGGTTCGGAGCAAGGCAGGAATCACTTTAAATTTATGTTATTAGCAAACTCACTGCTGTGTCAGTCATGCAATGAGGTGACACAATTTTTATACCAAAATTGATATAAATATAAAATATAAAAATTGATACTATATTGCTACATTTAATGTCTAGATTACCTCGACTGAACCTAGATTGTGTAAATTTATTGAAATGGAGACAAAGTTTTGGGCAATAAATTGAGTATTAGAGGCGATCGTAGCGAGCGGTTAAGAAATAAAGTTTCCGGTTAGCAGGTGGGTTATTAATTAATTAATAGCAGTGACGTTAGCAGCAACACAGCGTCTTCTCTGCTTAAAACACACGTTATCTCTCGCGGGCAGCAAAGGGTTAAGTACTGAGGGAAGATCCACCAGCAGAAGAGGATGTTCCAGGGGCGTGTAAACGCGCGCGCGACAACGTCCCCGGGGAGACAAGGTTGTTGAAGACGCGTCGTTATCGATGTAGCTTTGCCCCTATGTGTAAATAGTAAAAATCGCGTCCCTGGAGCGTCCCGAAGAAAAAAAAAGGAGAGAAGGGAGCCTCGAGGAGATTCACTGGCATGGAAGGATCCGGTAAAAGACCTGTCTCCGTGTTACGGGAACAGGTCGAGAGAGAGAGAGAGAGAGAGAGAGAGAGAGAGAGAGAGAAAAGCGCGGTTTCTACGGCGGAACGAACTGTCGTGAACCAAAGTAGTTACGACTTTTCTCTCGAGCGAACCCTCTTCTTCCCCCCCCCTCAGCCCCCCACTCTCCACCCCCATCATCGCGGAGACTCGACTCGGCGCAACAACCATCCTACGGGCTTCCTCCTATGCGAATACCGCATTAAGGAACGCACTCAAACTTTTATGTTAGCTCATGCTGACTGACTCCCCAATATATTCTGTCCGGGTAGTTGCTTTGTGACGTTTACCACCCCTTCGACCACCCTTTCTCTACCCCGATACCTCCGCCGTCTAATTGACAACGCATCTGTAATTGGCGATCGCGACTACCCCACTGTCAACCCTTTGCGCGTCACGATCTGTTCGCTCCTGAGGAACCTTTTTCATATCCCTTTGCCAGTGGCGCTCTCTAGCCTCCAGATTACAGTGAAGAACAAAAATGTAACACTTTTGAGATAGTAGTAGGATTAGTTTATTACAGAAGGTTTAAAAAAATTTTTTTTTAATTACAATTGCAATGAAATTATAATGGTCTCCAAACAATTCTTTGACAATATACTTTGCTTAGGTAAAAGTTATACTATCCTAAAGGTATTGTTAAAAATCGAACATTTGTATCAACCTAATAGTTTTTTCAATAAATAAGAAAATACCTTAGAATTTCTTAGTGAGTTCTTGTCCTATTAGGAGCACATTTATGAAGTACAACATCAATCGGGTGATCGTGTAATTAAAGCTCTGAAATTTTTAGAAGAAAAGTCAACGAAAAACTATGACACCAGGGGGTGAAAATTACAGTGAAAAATCGAACAGTTAACAGAAATTGGGACGGTCCGTAAAAAATTCGTCGCCGCGTCGGTTAATTGATATCCACTTAGGGGGTTTCGTTCGGTTTAGGGGGGGGGGGAAGAAGGCGAGAGAAGATCGGCCGGGGAATAAACTCGTAGCGAGGAAGGGAATCCGGCGGTGGAGCTCGAAGTAATTTACTTACATTCCCACGATATCGAGAAACCATCGTCCCGTTTCAAATCTTGCCGCGGCCGCTCGGAAAATTTACGAGACCCTACGCGGATCGTAAGGGTGTAATTGAAGTTCGCGATCGTCTCTGCGCCGCCGGGCGGAAGAGAAAGGAAACCCGGCGGGCGTGGAATCCTCGGCTGGTTTCCCCCGGTGTTAAGCCCCATCGTAAAAGGGGGTTTTACGCGATCGGACTTTCGCAATGAAACTTCGGGCAAGCTTTGCCGGAGGATCGATCGATCGGGCTTCCAGTCATTGGGCGGTCGTTGTCGGCCGCCCTCGCGGATCATTTGCCCTACTCGTAAAAACACTTTCGAAATAAATTAACACGCGGCGAGGAGACGTTGCAGGGAACTCAGGGCTAGCCCGTGGCCCTTTAAATCGTATTATTCTTCTCGCAAGACAATACCGGGAGTCCCGGAAGAAAAATCGATCGCTTCTCGCACGCTCTGCCCAACAGGTTACGAGTGTTTGTTCCGTGAACCGGGAATTAAAATGATATTTTCTTTTCTGAGACGTGTTCGAGTGAAGGGGGGGGGGGGGGAAATGAAGTATGTACAGTGGTCGCGTTTCTGTTGGTTAGTTTGTTACAAGTTCGATTGAAAAGTGTGCTGCTTCTTTTTGAACGCGGAGATGAAATCCGAACAAGTTTCAGTAGTCAGAGTCGGCGTTTGGTCGGGCGCAAGCATCGATGGAATTAAAGTAATAAATAAAGTAATATTAAGTACAAATTTGTGGACGTAAAAATATGACTGCATTAAGAGCTATTATGTGTAATATGAAACCGTGTTAGCAAGTAGTACAGGATCGATGCATGATCAGACTAGTAGATCGTATAACCCTTCCATTGTCGGGCAGATGGAATAGGAATATAGTCTGACAAGTGTAATAGGATTGTTCTATATTTGCCCAAGTGGAATGCGGAGCTATATAGTCTGGCAAGTAGAATAGGGCAGATGTACCACGAGACAAATAGAGTAGGATTGTTCTATAGTTAAGAAAGTGGAATAGAGAGTTATACTGGCTGGCAAGTAGAATAGAGTGGTTTTGCAGACAGCCAAATGGAATGGGGAGCTGTGCAAGAGTAGAACAGGGTGGACGTGTCGTTAGACAAATGGAATAGGATTGTCCTACGGTTAAGAAACTGGTAGAGAAAGTTATATTGTCTTCCAAGTAGAATTGGGCTTGAGTATAGTGAGCCGAATGGAATGGGGCAGCTATTCTGCGTGGCAGGGAGAATAGCATAGAATTTTGTCAGTCAAGTGGATTATGGCTAAGTGGGATAAGAATCTGGATAAGTAGAACGGGGTCGTCTATTGTCAGACATGTTAGAGAGTCATTGATGAAGTAGAATGAATAGCTATACCTGATTGGGATAGGATCGACCCATGATCGAGTTAGTAGGACAGGCTCATCGTGTAGCCGGCCAAGTGGAATAGATGGCTATTTGATCTGACAAATAGTGTAGGACTGATCCACGATCGGGCTAGTAGGATCGTCTTATAGTCAGCCAAGTGGAAGCACGATGCACGTGGTATGGCAAGTAGAATAGCATCGATCCATGATGAGACTAGTCGAATAGGATCGTCTTACAGTCGATCAAGTAGAACAGGTAGCCATACGATCTGACAAGTAGAATAGGATCGCCTTTCGGTATTACACCGTAATATAATCTGACAAGTAGAATAGGATCGATTCATGATCAATCTGATAAAATGTTCAGGCCAGTAGAACATGGCGCTAGAACAGATATTTTCTAAGCAAACAAAATCGATATGACGTGGAATGCCAATTGTTTGTAACGTGGAATCGAATCGATCATAGTTCAATCAAGTGGAAATTAACAGGACAAATGAAAATATCCTATGCTCGGCCAAATTGAACATCACGATACCGACAACGGCATACCTTTCCACGTTACATACTTTTTATTAAAATTTCAAAACATTCCAATCTCCAGCCGAACAGAAGGACAACTACAATGCCAGATTTCAATCGAAAAAACGCACGGAATCAAAGAACATGGACGACTTTGACCAGCCGCGGCCAAAGTTAAACCCGCTTTCCAGCAACCTGCCTCAAAAGGTCGAAAGCTTTCAGTTCGCATGTTCTCGCGGAGAAAGCCGCGAGCCGGACAGAAGAGGAGTCCGGATCAAAACAAAATGCCACCGGAAACGCTCTTTTTGATCAGGCTCCTAACGAGATACGCGACCGGCAGTGTATTAATATCAAGCCGGTGTATACGAATACAAAGAACGGCTCGGTTCGGTAACGAAAGTTCCTAATGCTGGCAAAAACGTGAGTCGAAAATCACGCGAACGTTAAAACATCAAACCTCGCTACCTCTCTCTCTCTCTCTCTCGCTTTCTCTCTCACCCACCGGAAACCCCCTTTCCCCTGTCGAAACGCGCATCGCCAGCAACTTCGTTACGAACTCACGAATTCACGTCACCGCTACCGCAGCGTCCCTAATTCCTTATTAATCACCGGCTGGCGGGGATCGCTCGATCCCCGCGTCTCCCCTACTACCCCCCCCACCCCCTATTGCCGCAGCTTTGAGCCGGCTGAACCCGGTCGCATACAATTACAAAACATTTCAGAAGTTGCCGGGGGTTCGATCGAGGGGTGCCGCTTCGTTACCTTCGGTCTCCCGTTGGCTAGGCGTCGTGTACCTTAGGCAAACTTCTGGCAACGTTTAAAGGGCCGGATGTAAGCCATCCTTACCCCCCTCCCTGCCTCCTGCCCCTACGTTTGCCAGTTTCTTGGCCGGGCCGAGAATTCGCGGGCGGCGATAAAATAAATCCACGATAAGAGGGGGCCCTCGCCCGCGCCGCGCTGCTCGTCGTGAGTGAGGACTCGAAAGCGGAACCTAACCGTGTGCCTAACCGTTTAAATATCGTCTTAATCTCGCGCCGGTTTGTCTAAAGCCCGTCCAACCCCCCCTCGATGTCCCCTACCAGCGTCTCTATCCGCTCGCATTGGTCGGAAGAGAGTGAGAGAGAGAGAGAGAGAGAGAGGAGCCGAGCCTTAATTCCAGCCGCGTAAACTTCCAGTCCAGGCTGACAAATCGCCCGGCACGGATTATCCGTCGACGAAAAACTAATTAAGCTCGGAATACCGGCGCGGCGATGGTGGTGGTGGTGGTGGCGAGGCGGCCGGAACGACGACGACGTCTTCGTGGAAATATTCACGCTGGATGTGTAGGCGGTTCAACTTTCCAGGTTGCTTGCGCGTGTCCGCGTTTCGTTCTGCACTAGCAACTGCACCGTGAAACGGGGCGAGAGGGGTGGACACAAGCAGTTTGCACGAGAACCGGCTGCTACCCCCTGCGAGTATGCGAAAGGAAGCACGGGGCCGGCCGGAGGGGGGCAGCCAGTCGTCCCTTGGCAAAAAGCGAAATCGCTCGACTTCTATCCGCCTATCTAAATAGTTGGCCGAGTCCATAAATTTTCCCGCTTAATACCGAGCCGTGCCGACCCGCCAGAGCCTGCCACCATTCCACCCCCATGATTCCACCGCCCCTTGGCTTCCACGGGCCGTGTGCACGGCGCGCCGTGTTTTGAAACGGTGATCTGCCGCGGCGGAAAATATGGTGCAATTGGAAATTGCCAGCGGCGTTGGGAACCGTGTCGGGTTCTATTTATCAATATAAATAGCGAATTTTTATCCGGATGTCGAGCTGTCTGTCTCAAGCAACTCAAGCCAATCAGTTCTTTTTTTATCTCCCTTTCGAAATTCCATTACATTTCCAAGAGTTTACAGGACTCCTGCCCCCAAAAGCCATTCATACAACTTTTACAACTAGAGCGAAACAAATTTTTAAAGTCGAAAATTTGGCTCCCCCACAAAATTCCTAGTTCTGGAAAATAACAAAGTGTTGGAATTTATTTCATTGATCTACCACAACGAAAAATTATTTCTGACTCTGAACAAGATGGTAGATTCATTTCTTGATTGTCAATTTATCTTTTAACCCTTTCCACTCGGCGCTATTTTCAATCTAAAACTAAATTTTTCTTCCGTCTTACAATATTTTCATTTTCTTCATACGAAACTGATCCGATTTCTACATATAATATTCAAATGTTTAGTAATCTATTAAATACAAATTTTGTAATGTAACAAAAAGTTTTTAATATTTTTTGTAATTTCTTTGAAATAATGCCACAACAATTTCTAGTGGTGCTTCAGAGTCACCACTCGAGTGCAAAGGGTTAATATATGTGATATCACAGTCGTTCGAACGTCTGGGATTTAATTATATTCCGACAGTAATAACACGAGACGAGTTTCCTCTCGTCTGACCATCCGGGAAACAGATTAACTAAAGCCCGGAACTTCAGTTAACGCGCAAGAAGCTTCGAGGAGGTCAGGATGGAAAGAAGATCCTCCTCGGAACATTCGAGGACCAGCTTCGAAGACGTTGTCTCGCGTCGTCGAAGATTAAGCTAAATCCTGTGGACAAAGTGGCTCATTGTCCCGTCCTTATCATGGCAATCGACTTCCTAGTGTACATACAAACACTAAGCCTCGCGAGAACGCTTACGCTAATTTTGTCCCATTTCCAACCGGAGCCTTTTTTGGGGACGCGTATCTAATTATGCTGAGGCGTTGCGGCTTAGAGAGTCGTTTCCCTGGAAAGATACCCTGTTCTTGGCAAAAACGATTTTAAGTATCGTCTTCGTCCCCGACAATTTCCTGATAATATTCGTCGGTATGCATTAAATGGATACAGCTTTTCAAAAAATTACAAAAATTCGAGTTGGATGACGTCGAGGCTGGTTCGAAGGAAATTCGACAAAATTTGTTCGCTTCGCGTACCGAACCGGAACCGGAAGTTTCGGCGAGGAGCGGCGATCGGCCGCGGAGCCGATAAACTTATAAAATCCGCCGGTCCCGGCATTCTCTGAAATTAGCGCGAACGGATTATAGGTTCGGTCTGTTCGTGACACTCCTATTAGTATCGTGGCAAGGGAGGGAACGGAAGTCGCCGTCCCTTTTCTTCCCGTTCGATTTTCCCTTCTGGCGAGAGACTTGTGTAACGTCGAATCCGCCCGTGTGGTCGGAACCGATCGCCCCACCCCCCACCCTGGAATTTCCCCGTGTCCCTCCTAAATCTTATTATCACTGCTTCTGAAAGATTGCCGAAGCGTTGTTAAAGCCCCCCCACCGGCACAGAAATTTGCGAAACGTTCCGGGCAATTTCGTTTCGAATTTAGTGGCCGCGGTTACCCGAAGAAAGCTCCGTTTGAAAATAAAAACAAAATAACAGAGACGTAACTACGCGTATTATGGCTTCAGGTAATCGCTGTACCGAATGAAACTAGATCCTCCATCTCCTTTTCGAGAACAGCCGTCGCCTGTGACTTTCTGTCTTCTAACTTTAAACTATTTTTCCATCGAAGAAAACTGAGAAACAGATTTTCAGTACATTTAAAACAATTGGAGGGTTGTTTATTATCTCTTCCACAAAGTTATGTGGACTTCAAGCTAATCATAGATATATCCTGTGAACCGTCACATAATGGTAAAAACAGTGGGCTAAACTTTAACTTGGAAGACCAGAAATTTTTTACTGTTTTTCATGTAATCCAGTAGATTTTAGAACTGTAATCCTTTCAACTGTAATTCTTATTGCAACCTTTGAGATCTATAATTAAAAGTTTAACGTTAGCACAGATGAATCGCTCTCAGAATTTTCGTCCAGCTGGAATCAGGGTTTTCACTATACGTTATTTTTTACCAAATAAAACTAAATTCGAGTAGAAAAGCAGGATAAAAGCGTACGAAAAGTTCCGGATTAATCCATTAGTCGGTTTTTACCAGAAAGAAGAAAGTAGGGGACGTAAGTGGAACGCGTAAGGATCGGTTATCGAAGGACTCGATAAGTGAGAAACGATCGGGTTCGATTTAATGACGTAGCGGTGCTACGGCTCGAGGATCGAATAATGATCTGAGGCCATTATCATGGTGGGCAGCTATTCGAGCAATTTGCAAGTTGGAACTGCTCCGCGATCGACTTTTGCGAGGCCATCGATATCCGGCTACTTCGTTAGTCGAATATTTGGTGTCCTACTTGCGAGAGAGCGGCCGCGACTTGTTCCGGCCGGCACGATGAAAGCCGTTCATAGAAACTGCAATAAATTGCGATACCGTGTCGATGATACCGCTGATGGACGTCCGGCGCGAGATTAAAACCGCGGAGAGATAATCGCGGCATGGGGAACCGGTTTCTAAGAGGCGATGCATTTAATTAACGCTCTTTCTCTTTCTCTCTTTCTCTCTTTCTCTCTTTCTCTCTCTCTCGATCGGCGGAATCACCGGACTCGGTTTGCGGGCAAAATTGACATTTCCAGAGGAACGGTTTTAAGGCGACAGTCGAATTTCGCGTTCGCGGCGTCTCTCTGTTGACATAATCGCCCGGGGAACGATAGAGAGCAAATTGAAATGTCCCGGAACGATATTTAAATAGGACCGCCGATCTCGCGAAAATTTTCGGAGCAAAACGCTTCCCGAGCCCCTTGCTAATCTTGTTTGAACAATATTAGGTTGCTGCAAAAATAATCGCCGGGGCTTGAGCGATTTTTCTGAAGCCACGTTTCGTCTCATTACTGGACTACGGATTTTATGAATTTTTGGGAAAATTTAGTGTTGATTCTATTTGCAAAAACTGGTGGAAAAGAAGTAATAATATTTTTTTCTTCGGCACCTCGCTTTCGAGAAAATCGAGTTTGAAAATTCAGCGAGCACGCGTGCTGGTGGATGGGAAACGGCTGACGCGTCTGACCATGACCTACCGATTCTACTTACTCGAAATGGTGGAGCACGTAGACCCGCAAACTCGATTTTCTCGGAATTCGAAATCGATGCGTCAAACGAAAATATGTTATACCTTTTGTAAAAATATGTTAGACCCTTTAGGCATTTATGATTTATAAAACCGATCAAATTATAATTACACGAACACGAGTTTAATTTATTTTGAATCCACAGATTTAAATTCACTACAAATAAGAGTGTGTTGATTGAATTACAGTTGAATTCTAATTGGATATACATTTTTAAGAAGCTCGTGAAATTTGAAATTCGTCTCAAAAGCAGGCGTAATTAATTCCTGACGGAACAAATGAAGATCGTTCGAAAGCACCGGGTAACGGGGGTAACAAATAGTGTCTCCTCTCAGATACTATTTATTTATAGCGTATACAAAAAAAACTCGGCGCGCCGATAATGCGCAGTTCGTCTCTTTATCTGGAACGTTTTGTACGATGCTTTAAAACCTCTGGAGGCCGTGATAGCGGACAGCTCATTTATTCATTCGAAATCTCGAAATAACGTTTCGAAATGCCTGCGATTTTCATTTTTATTGGAACTGCGTAAAAAACCCGCAGCACTGATGTTTCGCCCGAAAATTGTTCGTTCCGCGATGAACAATGCTGCAATACGTTTTAATTCTTCCTGAGAACCGGCCCGATTGTTTGTTTCACGTTTGCACGAGCAGCGACAGTGTACGCTGAGTAATAGCACGCGGTTTTATTTGAAGACATACATCCGATCAAGTAATGAAATTGACGGTGCGGTGGGACGGAGCGGAAGTTTGTACAGTCCATTACAGATCGTCGACAAACGGTACTCATTTCCATCCGCAACAATTTTCGATAAAGTCAATATTTATAGAATCAAGCGAGCGAATTCGGTTACACCGCCGACGCTGTATGAATAAAATAAAAGCGTGAACGGTGAACGGACGGTTTTTGTTCGCTCCACCACTTAAAACGGTGGCTGGGAAATGGTATAAAAAAGTTTGACAGAGAACCGAGCAACATAAATAAATGGAAGAAATGTTGGATATCCGTCGATACTTCAACTGTGACCATTTCGTTGAAAACAATAGTGCAGCCGTGAACGTAGTCTCATTTTAAAGCTCAAAGCTTCTACTTTCACTAGCTGTCACTCATTTTTACATGAAACAATTTTGAAACCACGTGACACGTGGGAAGCTGACGTCACGTTTCCCGTCGAAAATTCCACCGATTGAAACGTGTCGAAAAACGTTGAAAAAATTTTCCGCTCCACGAATTTTCCGTAGATTTGAAGATTCAAGTCTTCCCTGTACAACGACTAAAAAAAACTTGATGTATGATTATTTGAAACTGTTTTATTAAGATTTTAGTGAACGTTTCTGGCGTCGGAATTGAAAAAATGTGACAAGTTTGGTCACAGGCTTAAGATTCGTCGGATCAAGACCAAGACAAGTCTGTGTCTGATGGCTGTGAATGGAAATTATTAATTAAAAAGTCACGTGACTATCCCGGGCCTTTAAGGGTTAACGGCTCGGCGACACGGGGTTCGAGAACGTCGCTAAGATATTTCCGATCGCAGCGATCGAGACGACGCGACGCGACGCGACAGCGGCAAAGTGGATGTAAATTTTTATCGGCAGTTCGCGCCGAGGGGACGTTCGACATCGGTTCGTAAGGCTTGTCGGGAAGGTTTGATTTAACAGCGCTCCCGGAAGAGCCTCTAAAAATAATTTCGTCGCTCGGTCGGGAAGTTTTCCCCGTGGCAGACGACGGGACCGGCCGTTTCGCAGCGTTATCGCGATCAGATACTCGCCGCGAATATATACGAGCGGCGGGAGGACGAGCCGACGTCGTCGATTCTTCGGGGTCAGCCTTTGGAATTCAGGAAGCAGCTTGTTCGAAGAAAAAGCGGAACGTGATTGGACCAGCAGGAGGACCAAGTTTCTCGCCACACCGTCGGGATGGCTGACGTTGGGACAGAGAGGGCTGTGGACGAAAGGGGGTGGCTTTGGCCGAACCCTCGAGCGAGATTAATCTTGTTGTCGCTCGGGGAAGCTAAGTGCTCGTGACACGGCGCGCCTACAATCTTGCGACCACCAGAAGGTGGCTGCACTAATCATTCGGTGTCCGGAAGACTGCCCTGGAAAGCTCCTACCATAAGCGGCGCGAATTTCTTTTCGCAATCGGTCGCTCTGAAATAAATGTGAAATAAATCAATTTTTATTTTTACCGCAGAAACGCGTAAACCACTGCACATTAAAGCACGGACTGCAATAAGCACCTCACAATTTTTTCTGGTTCACAAGGTACACCCCGTGAGTAGCTCAATGCAAAATAAAAATCATCTACATCGATTTTACAAAGTTTCAACCAAAGAAAAATTTACCTTTCCTTCTGTAATAACTTCGAAAAGCTGAAAATGCATCGATACACTCAAATTCTCTTTCTGAACGTTACACAACGCTTGCAAAACACGATAGAACAAGCGGCAACGCTGGAACTACAAAGTGCAACTTCCACTACAGGTTAATTAACGTATATCTCGAATCGATTTTATCCGGTGCAGCAAATATATACATTAATCGCGTGCAGGCCAGGGTGTTAATGATCTAGTTGTAAAATGGGCGCAGCGGAGTGCGAGAATGACTCCCGGCGAAACTGTGCCACGAGATATTTATTAAAACTAATTGTAAAGAGCTCCGTGGATCGTTACTTCCGCACGCCACTGTATACAGAACGCATTAAAACGAATGAAAAGTCTTTCAGCCATTACAGGGCTGCAAATTAATTGCATTGGATACGAAAAACGAGTGACACGAACGCGGCGACCATTATTTCTGTCATCCCGGTGTTCGTTATGCTCACTTTGAGTTTTCTACTTCACCGAGCTTTGGGGGTGAGCACATAACCTAAAAATTTCCATATTTTATGGAAATATCGAGGTGCAACTGACCGTTCGCATGCGAGTATCGAGAGTGCTACTACCGAGGCTCTACTGTACTCCACAAGTATTGGGAATGCAACTACCGAGGTTCTACTGTATTCCACAAGTATTAGGAGTGCAATTACTGGGGTTCTACTGTATTTTACAAGTATTGGAATGCAACTGCTGGGGTTCTACAGTATTTCAAAAGTATTAGGAGTGCAATTACCGAGGTTCTACTGTATTCCAAAAGTATTAGGAGTGCAATTACCTAGGTTCTACTGTATTCCAAAAGTATGTTCCACCCGGTACGGCGAAGCTTGTCAGCCCCCATACATCAACCGAAGAGCCCACGTCCGAGTTTCTAATTTACCTATCCAAATATCCGCGTCTTCGAGGGTCGAGTTCGAAAGTGGGACAACAACCTCGAGTCGCAGAGGTTCCTGCGAGTCACCTCTCAGCGTTGGTTGACGGGGGTTGGTGCTGGGAGGGGGGGTGGCTTGGCGTCCCTGTAATCTCGAAAGTTTTCCAGGCTCGATCGCCGGCTCGCGCGCGCCTTCAAGACTAGAAAGAGAAAGAGAGAGGGTGGAGAGATAGAGCCTGGTTAATGAAACACGAAATAATTAGACCGAGCAACTTCTCTGTATAGCGATCGCGCGTTCTCCCGCGGATTGCTATACTCCTGCCGGTGGAAAACCCCCGATCCAGATCGTTCCCCCCGGTCGCTCGCCGGCCCTTAAGGCGATTAAGATCGGTCCGTTGAGCCCGTAACGATAGAACGGGGAGAGATAATTAAAAAAGTAATGGGTAAGCCGAAACCTGTCCGCAGCGGACCCGCCTTCAACGACAAGTCACCCGGCGACCATGTTTCGGTTATAATGATGGGCATCCGGCCGGACCTCGTTGGAACTCCCGGCTAAGCTAGCTTTACGACGGGATCGCACGGATAAGTGGCCGCTCCGAGGTTTTCCGCGAGGTATCAACTCACTTATGGCCCCCCGTGATGTTAATTAATTATTGAACGCTCGGGTCGTACGGGTCTTTCGAAGCAATCATTGCGAAGTGTGAAACAATCGCAAGCGTGCCCTCGGATTATTGACCGCCTGCACTACCATTTATTTTACGGTCACTATAATTAGAACTCCTTTCACAAGAATTATTTCTTTGGAGGAGATGGAAGCTTAATAACAAAGTATAATTTTATTTCGGGTTTAAAGTAATTGAGAACATACACGTTTGGCAGTGCAAGGGGTTTAGGGTTTCGTCTGAGCTTTTCTATTTTGTTCGAGTCGATATTGAACTCTGAGCTCTTTTTACAGTGGAGCCAAAAATTATTTGAACACTTAATCACACGAAAAATACAGAACGTGCTATATTCACGTCGAAGCAATTCGTCGCCTAACTCTTTCGCCGAAAAGAAGAAAAGAACGGGAAGGGAAAGTTGCTCGATTTTGCCTCGGTGTTGACGCAGGGTGATTGTTGGGTAAGACCTGCGCCGAGCAACAATTTCTCACGGATTGTTGTATAGAGGTCAAACAACACCGGACGGACAAGAACAACGCGCGAACACCTGCGATCCGATCGATCGGGAACTTTCGCAACGAAGTTTCGCGATTTTCGTAGGATGCGCGTCCTCTCCTCGAGGAGCGGCAAGTTCGTTAAGAAGTTCCGCGCGCGGAAGAAAGCCTCGGCCCAAAAAGCCGGGGAAATTCTCACGAGCACTCCGATATCCTTTCGAGCACTGCGGAACGAACTTAGCGTCCGAAAAGAAATGGCCGAACGAGTTGGTTAACCTCCGCGCGATCAAACTCGCATACGAGCCCCCAAAAACCAAACCAAACATGCTCGACATTTTTCCTGTCCGGCTCGCAGACTTTTCGCGCATTATTTTATTCCTAATATCGCTACTATATTTTATTGGTATCGTTATAAAGAAATTCCTTTCTTCCTATTTTCTTACTTCCTTTGTCTTCTTTTCTCTGCTATTTCACGTACAATTATTGAAACGAAAATTCAATCACATTTTTATTTTATCTAATATTGTAACTAGGTTATATATTTTTTTAATTGAACCCCTAAAATCGAGTTCGTAAAATGGACCGAAAATAAAAAGTGTAAAGTGGCCCAAAATTTCATTTCTTCTTTAAAATATCTAAGCACATTTGTTTCACACCGTTTTGTTACTATCAAGCCATAAGACACAGCACGTAGAAAGTAGCATGAACGCTGGAAACAGAACCAGCCTTTGTTATCGTCCTGTTGAACGTGAATAACAGCGCGCGCGTCTACGGCGTGGCCGTATTTAAATTTTTGATTAAAACCATCGAGCCAGGTGCAGGCAAGGTGGGAATTGTGTAAATGTGTACTGTGCTTCATGAAATACTGTATTTAGTTCGTGAAATTATACTCTTCTTACACGAAACGTTAGTTGCTTACAATGGTTTCCGGAAGGTAATCTAGAGAACGGGTAGAGGGGATGGGGTGGGGGCGGGGAGCAGAACATGGTGGCCTCGTAACCCAGATATACATAATTCATGTGTTCCTTCTTGCGACCTCGATAACTGAATTTGTTAGTTGCTGTGCGTATCGCTTAAAAGTCTATTAACGTACTATGATCAAGGATGGAACGATGAAGAGGTAGTGAGACGAAACGGAGATCATACCAAAGCTCTCGCGACGAACACAACCGGAGACAGTTGCGAGATCTTCTAATGTAAAACTTCTTGAACAGTAGTATACATTAAATAAAGGGGGAAGTACATTAAATTATTCATTGGACGAACAGAAAGTTTGGACCTTATCTTATTTAAATTAATGTATTTCACACTTCTCTATTCTCCTCTCTCACGCTTCGGAGCCCTCGAGAAACGCCTGGACGTTGTTTTCGATTCGAAAGTGTCTTCGTGCAGCCTATGAACTTATCATTTTGCATTGAAATTCGATCGCGCATAGAGACCTTTAAAAAATTGTACAAATTAATTCCAAGAATGTGTGGATTAAAATTATTAAGAAAATAAAGAAATGTTCATGAAGCTCCTACATCCTATATTCAACGCAATTGTAATTCTCTATAAAAATCTTGTTGACTCCATGATTGAAGCAAAGAAAACTTTACACCGTCCGCTTCTATGTTTTTCAAAAGTATAAACACCGTACAACAAGCATAACCTTAGACTCGTCGATACATAAAACAGCCACAGGATGTACAAAGACTCGGATGACCTCAGCCACAAATGAAACATATTGTCAGGTAACAAACGGTGTGAACAATAACCAAAATCGAACACCTTCTCTCGTCGATCATCCAGCACAAGAATAGACTGCGGATGTGACGCGCTTACGACAAAAATTAATAAAAATGTCAGAACAAAAGATTAGCCCCTGGATCCGTCCAGAGTATTAAAATCGTCAAACTTGCAAGAATCGTTAAAGAAATTCCTGAACGAATGTTTTGTATCACCGGACGCAGAAAATGATTTCGCGCAAAGATCAGTCTAGACGCACGCGTTCCAGGAGCGCAGCGCAGTAACAAAAACGCGAGTGTCGATCATCATCAAAGTAGACAACGTTGTGATCATGGCTCCGGCACTGGGAGCCTTCAAACACTTATCGGTCACCGAAAAGGTCACGCGGAAGCAGAGTCCCATCGTCGACCATGTTCCCAGTTACGTGCGAGACGCAAAGTACTTGAAGACGAGGGCTGCGCGTCGATCAGATGAGTCTGTCGTTGGGGTAAGCTTCGGTGACCGCGGATCCATTTCGTGCGACTTCCCCGTCCCGTTTCCCAAGGCTCCTGTGTCTCCTTCTGGGCGGTGTGGGTACGCTTTCCGAGTCCTCCATCAAGTCCTCGAGGCTCCTGTTCATCCTGCTGGGCTTCTCGGGCGGTTGGTCCGTGGGACACGCCAAGTCCTCCCCGATGTCCCCCGGTCTAGCCTGGTTCCTCCGAGAAACGGTGTTCTTATCTAAATCCGTCGGACGTTCAGTGAATTCTCGATCGTCACGATCATCCGTCTCGAGCACGGTCTCCTCCCATGCGCAGAACGAGACCTTCCTGCTGGTAATCGGCTTCCTGTTCTCCAGGATCTGTCCGAGGAACACGGCAGGCTCGCTGGTGGATCCCTGTACTGGATGATCCGCGACGTCGACCGACGGGTTCCGGTTTACTTTCGCATCGTCAATCTTCGGGCCCGGGTCGAGCATCTTGTCCGCCTTCGTCTCGTCCTTCATGGTTTCCTGGGGCTCCTCTTTCTCCAACATGTCGGACAGAGCGGCCTCGAGCTCGTTCAGGCTGGGTGTCATCGAGCTCAGATTGCTCTCCTCCGCGGTCTCGTCCTTGAGCACCTTCAGCAACGTCGAGTGGTCGTTGTCCGACAGCTCCGGTTTGATCCTCGGCTCGGGACTCGGCGGCGGTGTGGTCGTCTTCCGGTCCAGGTTCTTCCTGAGCTTGTTGTGCGCATCCTTCGCCAGCTTCTCGTCGAAGAAGTTCTCCAACTCCTGTTGCTCGAGCATCTCCCGCGGCAACGACTCCTCGGAGATCGTCCTGATCAGACTGGCAGGACGACCGGACAGCTCTTTCGGCTCGTAGGTGTCCTCTTCCGGCTCGCTCTCGTTCGACAGGCTGCTGCGGAAGATCATGCCCGGCTGGTCCGATCGATCCGCCTCCGTCTTGCCCCCGCTGACTCCGATCGTATCTGGGAAATGGAACGTCCGCGGTTTAACTAGTCACGTACCGGGATAGTTGGGTCCTTTCTGCTCGGCCGGGACGATTACCCGTGTCAGAAGCGAACCCCAGACCCGGGGATAGCTACCCGCCGCGACCCGCAGGGACCGCACCAAGGACGGTCGCGCCGCGCTAATTTCACTCCTCGACTACCGACCCGGGATTTATGAGCGACCGTGTACCGGGCAAACTTCGAAAGCGACTAGAACGACGGCAGCAACCACTGTCTTCGCTCGGATCAGCCGAATCCTTTTTACCTTGATTAAGACCTCTCGAATTTTCGTACAGAGTATTCCACCCTTCCTACGTGTTTTCACGATTACTCGTTGGAAGGACAAAATGGAATCAGTACTGTGCAACTATCAATCGTTTCCCAAGAAAAGTGACTTTTGCGGAAAATTATTATTGTACTCTACCCAAGGCTAGACCCATTCTAGCAAAAAGATTTTACTGTAGCACGATTCTCTGTTAGGTGGAGACAAGTGTCGAATCATTTCTATCGCTAATATAACCGGTTTAATGCAAAGTTGATTCAAAGTTAATATTTGTCCGTTTGGTGTAACTATCGAGGGTTTAATCGTCGTTGGATAAGATAATTGTAACACAATTTTACCGTGGCTTTTGGAAGACAAACGCAACATTTTGTCGATTTTATTCTAGCAAATCTATTTTCTGTTACATATCTTTGAACCCACTAAGTTTAGATCGACGTTGATTTTAGTGATCCTTTGGTTGTAAATTGTGAAAAATTTGGAAGAAGGAGAATTATAAAAATTTGGCAGTCCGTTGCTCAGACAGTTTTGAGGTTTTACAACAGAGGAAGAGTTGTGCAATGTACACGGCACTAACCGGAATAGTTAATCCCTGTGACAGATTTGGTCGGATGAAAGTTCAGGAGGTCGAGGGGGAAGACAATGCAGTGACGTTGCACAATTGCAACAATGTTATTCGAGGTGCAGCAGCGGTCTGGGAATCGAGAGCGAAGGGAAACGTCAACGTCGACGAGAGCATCGAGGCGCTACGACTTTCGGATCTATTTACCAAGAGCTGAACGATGTTTCGCCTCGTCCAGGTAAAACGGCTCCGTGGAAGCAGAAGTCTCGCAGGCGGTCGAATTTCTGCAGCTGTCCTCGAGCGTGGGTGGCTTGAAGTACCTCAAGTGGGTCCTACGGAAACAATGCATTCGCCTGACAATGTAAACTAGAAAAAAAAGTCGACGACAACGAATACACAAGCTGAACGCAAATATGTTTTGTATACATAACACTTGGTTCGTCTTCGGAAGACGAATCATTCGGGAAACCTCATTCGGAAAATGTGAAATATAAAATCGACTGTTGCGATACCGGGAGGATCGATGCCAAGTGGTGGGAGTACAACGATAACATAAATACTGTTATGCATTATGCCTAGGTGGATTTCTATGCAAAATAAAAATCGGGATCTTTAATTGCAAAATATGAGAAATACATAAACGTTTATTTCCATTTTATTATTTCTGTCGAGTCGAAAATAATACAGTAGAATTTTTTAATTACTGTTTCGCATTATGAAATCCGTAATCTAATTACACCATTAAAGAAAATTTAATTGTGCAACCTCTTCTGTAGCATACAACCTGGAGAAATTTTTTTAAATAGAATCGAACATGTCGATTTGAACAGTTGTCATTTCACCGAGAATAATTTTCATATTCTAGGTCATACGACAAAAATAAAACAGAGCCTAATTAGAATTGTTAATGCCAGATAATATGGAGGACATCAATGTACTACAAACTGTATGTCCAAGTAAACTAAAAAAGTTGCAGTAAAGAAGATCTTACCGGAGAAAGAAGTGTAAAAATGAATTGTAAAGAGGGGTTTTATAAATTTCAGGGTATATTTAATAAAAATGCTTTAGAGTAGGGTCACCCTAAGCATCAGAACATAGGCTTACACCACTTGGCATCGGCGGGGCCCAATTAAATCCAGTTAATCTCTCGAACGCCGACCGAGGATTATCTCTACCAACCTATTTGGATCCACTTCAGAATATTCAGGCTCGCCGAACGCCGGGGACGGTGTTTTTCCAAAAGACTCGGGCTTCTGAATGTACACCGGTGATTTTCGTCCATAATCGAGGACGTCCTCGCCCTCGTCCTCGCCGGAGTCGTTCCCATTACTGATCCTCCGGGGCTCCTAATAAAGAAAAGCTCGATTCTCTTACACCTTGGCCAGCACGCCGTCCATTCTAATTCACGAATTCTTGCCTCAAAGGAGCCAAGAGGAGGTTCTAAAGGTAACGTGACTGTCATTCGAACGACGCTATAAATATTAAATTGTCCAGGAAACTTTCGACTCTTTCAAAGTTTCAAGCATTTTACGGTAATTTTGAATAATGCGCGTTTGGTTGCAATTCTTCAACATTACGGCTTCAACTATCAAAGTTACCCTGACAGAAGCGCTCGGCCACCGTATGCCCTCAGTGGAGCGGTTAGGCGAACTAAAATCGTGTACCTCCGTTCGGCTTAGGCCAAGACTTTACCGTAGTTCGATTCTGTTAGGTGGAGACGAGTGTCGAATCATTTCTATCGCTAATACGACCGGTTTAATGCGAGGTTGATTTAAGTTAATATTTGTCTGTTCGGTGTAACTATCGAGGGTTTAATCGTCGTTAAATAAAATAATTGTAACACAATTTTACCGTGGCTTTTGGAAGACAAGTTTTTCGAGTTTATCATGTTTTATGGAACTTTTGCTAAATTCCAAATTATCCAGTGATAACTATAGGTCAAAGGATCAAAGGATTTTCAAGAACTGAAGCACGCCGCTAGTGTCTACAGATGTCAAAGTAGTGTTGATTACTGGTGCGAGAGGCGGCAGATTAGAACAAAAATTTAAAAAAAATATAATTAATGAGGGAAGGGATTTTATATTTCACTCTGACAATTTTTGTTTTGCACAAAGGGCCGCATGCTAATTGTGAGTTTGTTTGGCGTCTGGAGGAGTAGGAAGACGGAGCGCTTACCTCGAAGGATAGCCGGCGCTGGTGACTCAATTCGCAATTACCGATGCCATCGAGTTCCCAATCCTCCGATTTACTCGGGTCGTACTTGAGGAACTCGGCCTCGACCACCGTGTCACCCCCGCACTCCAACTTCTCCAGGTCCAGTTCCTCCGATAGGTTATCGGGGCTGCCGCGACTCGGAATGTAGTCCTCGAGTCGCACGCTCGTTTTCTGGGGATTAGAATAAATTCGTGATATATATATATATATATATATATATATATATATATATGTATGATATATATATGTATGATATATATATATATATATATATATATACGTGCATATATATACGTGCATATATACATATATCCGGGGGCGCAATCACGCTTCTTGCGGCGGATTAATCCTTTCGTCCGAGACTTCCGACGCTCACTATACATACTATACACGGACCGTTTGCAGTCCGAGCGGTTTCTCATAGAGCGTCTTTGTGGATTTGCTGAACGCGGTCGCCCGGATTTCGTGACTTCGTCGAGCTCTTTGAGGAAAAGGGACGTTCCCAGGGATGTACCGACACCAACTTTATACCCGCGCACTTGCGAATCGTGACTGGTCGCACGGCGAATCAAACGAACGCGAAGAACGTGGAGCGGATTCGCCAGATTGGTGAACTCTCCGAAGCATTTACAGCGACCAAAGCTTTTTGAAAAATCAAAGAATAATCGAAGAATTTCACGGAGCACTCAGCACTATTTTATTCTGTCTTTCTTTTAGCGAAAATTGACTTCGAGAACGCATTTCGTGTTAGCTATCATTTAACCCATGTTGACCGATAACTGTACATGAAAACAGTTGTGCAAACAAGTTTGATTGATTTAAATCTCGAAAATCTGAGTTGATGTTGTTACATGTTGGGTATATTTTCTGAAAATCTAGACACATTTCGCATAGTTTAAATTAAGATGCTGGAAATATGCAAGAGAACGCGTGGCCAGCAATTTTTGTAGGTTTCGTAGGTGTGTTTTTGTGAAACAAAAAACTCCAGTACCGGGGGTTGCAAAAACTATAATGCCGTAATCCCGAGTTCGCGAAGTGGTTCAACCAAAAAATGGCATACCTCGGAGAAGGGTGCGAGGAAGGATTCAGCCGGAAGCGATCCAGTGCTGCTCCTGACGGGTCTCCGGGACTTTGTTCTGTCCCCAGCAGGCTGCTGTCCTTTCATCCCCTTCGTTTGATGCCTGGCCACGTCCAGCTCGTCGTAATTTGGCAGACTGACGGTGCTGTAGTTCTTGGTCCTCGCGTGACCATTCGATTTCTCGGCGTCCCTCGAGGTATCCTTGATCTGCTTCTCGGGCTCCATCAGCCACCTTTTGTCCTCGCGATTAGGCGTCGACGAGTCCTTGCTGGTCCTGCTTCTCGCGAATCTCTCGTACTCATCGGTCTCGCGAGGCTTCCGATGATTCTGAGTGATCTCGCTGGATCTGACGATTTTCCTCTCCTCGGCGTGCGAGCTCCTCTTGCCGGACACCATGTCGCTCGATATTATCCTTCCGGTACCGTTCACCTGCTTACAACAATATATTAATTAGTTGAACGAATTTATTCTCGGCCTTTCTACAGAAAAACCTGTTCCTGCGATATTGGGTAACGTTTGTACCCATTTTTACAATTCTCTCTGCACACTCTTTGAATCTTTGTGGCCATTTTTACAAATTTTTTTCACCCTCCTTTAATTCTTAGGGTCATTTTTACAATTATTTTATCCTTTTTAATCCTTACACTGTTACTTCATCGTTGTAACCTTTTTTACAATTTTATTCGCCCTCTTTGAATCCTTGTGGCCAGTTTCACCATTTTTGTTTTCACCCTCGATCGATGAGCTATATTCATAACTACACTGTTGACAGGACCACAGTTTTGCCAGTCGATTTTTGTGAACTTATTTTTCAAGGTACCATTTTCGAAACCTGTGAGTCTCTCGATTGCTCTTAACCTTCAGAGTTGATTTCGATCCAGAATTGAGAACTCTAAAATTACTGAATTTAGAAAATACTTCGAAAAACAAATGGTCCCAACGCTGCCATTTTTCCCGAAGCAGCCGCATAGCAAACAGCAAGGCGGCCGGTTCGTAAATATTTTTTAATGTCGCGGATATTTGTTTCACAGATTCGCGGCGCGGCGGTGGCCTCTATTTGCCCAATCGGGGCGCGTTTTACACGAGTGTAAATATTCTCGTGAATATCGAATTCGAATTTACAATGGAAATGCGGTTCCCCGCCGTCGGCGACGCCAGCGACGAAAACGAAAACGTCGTTTTCTACTCGCCTTGTGTTCATAAATCTCCTTCGTCTTTCTTCCATCTCGCGGCGCTTCCTCGCTGAGGCGATGTTTGTCGGGCCTGGTCTCCTCTTCGGCATCCTCGTCGTCACCGCTGCTCTTCGGAGACTTCACCGAGGAATATAGGGGTTCGTCACCTGTCTCCGAACGCTTCAAATTCGCAGGTGCGTTCTCCGCAGTCTCGTCCGGCTTGGGGGGCAACGGCCGGCCTTTGTTCCTCTTCTTCCGCCTTGGTGGAGGAACTGGAGCCGACTCTTTCAGATTCGAACCTTTTCAAACATTTACCGAAGTTGGTATAATTTACTAACAAGGAACGGCACCCAACCCCAATGACATAAGAATTCTTCTTAATTTATTGTAAGCCTTAGCACTCGGATAAGGCGTCACTAGAAATCACTGTGTCATTATTCTAAATATTTTGTACATTATTTAATAAATAGCTTGAATTTAATAAATTACTAAACACTTCTGTATTGTACTGAAGTATATACCACATTCTAGGTCGGAAGAAATGTTTCGGAGTTGAAATAGCTTCGAGTACAAAGGGTCAATTTTACCTCGAAATCCCCTTAAATTCAAGTTAAAATTTCAATAACATAAGAGTTATTCTGTCCGGGACAATTTGACTTTGTCTCAGCGACAGCAATTTTGTTCGCGATCCAGTACAGGATTTATATGAAAAATGAATTTACGATTCGTCTTCGTGTTAACTTTCTAAGTATCTCGCGTCGTCACTGTCACGTTCGATTCTGCTTGAAGTGCGTGTACTATATTAGGCGCGCGAATTAATTCGTGCCACTCGATCACTTCTGACGTTGCTCTATGTCAAAACACATTTTACCGGGTTCATCGATCGCCTGCATAACCGCGTACAGAAAATGATGGCGATTACTCTTAAGACTGGAACGTATCTCGATCGCTCGTAAACGAACACAAGATACGAATTAAATTGCACGCATAATATTTTCAAAAATTCTTCAAGCTGGTCACGAACATTTTGTACCGTAGAGATGACACCGTGAAAGCACTTTTGCCCTAATCCGCGCGCTCGCGTATATTCGCGTCGCGTCGCGTCGCGTCGGCTCGAAAGTTTTCCGTCGTGTTGACGAGCCGGGCGCACGGTTTTCCTTTGCTGCTCTTTTTTTCGTCGGAGAGGAGGGGTGGGGAGGGCTGAAGCCGGGCACAGAACCGCTTATTTACAAAACACGGACAAATACCGGGCCATCCCTGCGCCGCGGGAGGGATGGTGACGCGCGAGGGGGTTGGAGGGTGCTGGGGTCCTTATCAGCTGGCACGTCGTGGCGAGGCATGTTCTCGTTAAGGATACAGCTTGCAGTACGAGCTAACGATAAATTGTGAGCTTACAGCTGGACGTCGGCGTGGTAGCGGGATAGAGGCTCGTGTCGACGGTTAAATTCGTGAGGGCCGAGCTCGGCCTCGGTGTGCTCGGTACTTCGAGGTTCACGTCGACCCAGTCGCTCGGATGAAAAGGCCTGTCCACGGAGTCTATGCTCCTGCCCCTGGTGAGCACCTCCCTTGGCGGCGAACCAGCGTACCCAATCTCCGAGCTGAAAGTAAATCGAGAAAGGCCCGCATAAATAACCATACCGGTGAACCCCGGGAAACCACCCGCCACGCCCACCGATCGCTCGATCATTTTTCATCCGGATTTCCCCTGCTCCGGGGTTCGGATCGGATCCCCCCTCCATTCCGTCGGTTGTCAGGTTGTTACGCGCGGAACGCCTGATTTTTAACAATACGGCTCATCATTTATAAGACTATCGCCTTCGCTTTTCAGCTTTTCCAGCATCGACCAACACCGCGCGTCCATTTACCATCACGCTTCGACAATAGCCTCGCGTTCGACCAGCATGTCCGCTTAGAAAAGATTTGTGGGGCCACCGGAAGTGTCTCCGCCGAAACAGAGTAAGTTTTATTTGACATATTTTCTATTAGATCAGTGTATTTGTGTATTTTCTATTAGATTAGCGATAGTGTTTCTAGAAGCCTTCGTTGCATGTAAATTTATTCTGGAGATATGACGTTCAATCGTTATGTCTCTAAATTGTACACACTGCGCGTGAATAATAATTTGAAAAGCAAGTGAAAAAGTAGGAAAAATGCGTACCATACAATTTTCCCGTTTGAACTAGCTTTTTCAAATTTTTCACAAAATCGAGTTTGAGCCTGTTCTCCAGAGATTTATGCAAACAGAGAGGTATATCCGACAAATATTCAAATTATATTTCCCTTGAAAATCACGTTTCAAACGAAAAATTTTGTTCCGCATTTTTTTTTTTTTTTTGTATCTGTTCCCACGTGTAGAATAACCTGCTGCCGTCGTATCACACATTTCCAAATTGGTTTTACTCGAAAACGAGGTTTCAAAGGAACAAATTTTGTTCTGCGTTTCTGAATAATTTTTCCTACGAAAAACTGTCCGTAATTCTGCCTTTTATCGGCGAAAGTAAGCTGACTTTTAAAATGATTTTCAGCTACTTTTCATTATTTTATTTCTGCTCGAAAAATAATTAACACTCGGTCTACGGGACTCGACAAAATGACGGTTTCTGATATTTTTAACTCGCGATTATCCTGCAAAGGTGCACCCACGAGAAATAATTTAAAAAATTTATTTCTTTGCGTACGTACTACAAAACAATGGCTAAAAATTTGTTGTTTTCGCGGCAGCATCGACCTAAACAGAGTTATCAGGTTAAACAAAGTGGTTCACGATTAAATTGGCTCCAAATTTCGAAGTTATGATTTCGCCCTCTTCGCGCTGTTTTTCCAACTTCAATTATCGGTTTTGAAACCTAACTTTTAATTGGCCGCGCTCGAGAGGAATCCCTTCGTCGATCCAATTCCGGACGAGCTTCAAGATAAAAGACGACTCGCGGTCGATTGTCTTATTAGCATCGATGACGAGAAAGCGGTCCGAAAAAAAAAAATACTACGACAATGTCCTACTGTTTCCCTGATTTCATAGTGCGCGCAATACGCAGCGTAATCTTCTCGCCGCGTTTTCATCATGGCCCCCGGGGGAGGCGGGTGCCGTCACTTCCGGCTTGATTCAGACGCAATTTCTGTATTTCGAAAATTTCGGCTTGACCCGCCGAAAATTATTTGGCATCGCTACAATGCGGCTCTATTATACGGTTACTCGCAAATGCATGCCGTGTTTCTTCGTGTCCCCCGAGCCATAACTCTTCGGGGACGCGGAACGTTGCTGGAATTTCTCCTCCGCTACCCTGCGCCGCGCAGTCTCTTCCTTTTATACGAAAGTTCCTTTTAACTTCTTGCAGAACGCTCTGACGCACGCGAACGATTCGAGAATATCGACGAAAATCGTGGAATTCCATCGATTAACTCTTTTTTCGTCTTTTCTCCCACCCGTTTCTCCTCCCCCGGCGTCCCCTGTTCTCCCCCCGCGTGCTCGAGAAATTCTTTCTCCATCCGGAGGATCGGATTGTCCTGCGAAAAAGACGATCGAAATAAAAACGCGGCCAAATTCCTTGTCTTTGTGCTGTACCCCGACCTTTCTCTTTTCTCTCTCTCTCTCTCTGTCTGTCACTCGCTTTTCTCTCCCTTCCGCGGCCATTCATCTTTTAATCCTCCGCCGTTTTATTACTTATTTCTTTCGCGAATTGTTTAACACGCCGAACCCGCGGCCATAAATGTCCCATAAAGTCCATGTAATTTATTTAACCCCTTACCTCGCGATTTATCACCCGTGCTGTCTCGCAAGAGAGTTTCTCTATCGATAATACCCACAAAAACTTATACAGATATGTTTGTTAGAGAATATTTACCCGTAGAAGTTTAATATCCGTGCAGTTAGAGACGTTTAGTATACCTGCGACTGCGACAGAGACGCGCATCTATATCTAGATGGAATTCAGTGTGCTAGTGAGAAAGTTTTCCGCGAATGTCTCGGTAACTTGCGGTTTCCGTCAGAAACGAAAGTTGGATTCGCATTTGGCGCATCGAGACGAGAAGAATTACGTGTAGCAGGTGCCGAAAGCTTAGGGTAGCGATTCGAAAGTTTCACCAAAATACGCTTTTTAAGTGTTGTGGTTGCTAGGCATTTTTAGAAAATCTGTAGTCGCTTCCGAGATGTACATTTGTGATTAAACTGGTGTTTGCAAAGGTCATCAATTAATTTTTAGGTCTAATATAATTCGGCGAGGACTATGAGGCCGCTTAGGCTCGTCGCGTAAATTAGGTCGCGACGCCGCGACGCGACGGTTCGTGTGAGCCCGACTTAACGGAGTGCATAAATAAAGCGCACGTGTCGATGGTGGTTGTTGCACGTCCGTGCACGCATCGATCCACCAATCGCGGGCCTCTACACATTGAGACACCAAACAGGGATCGTTTATGCGCATGGGGTAGCATAATAATCGGTTAGGAGGCATTACCGGGATCAGCGGTGTATCATGCCCGGGATTTAGGGCAACAGTTACCGTATTGCCGTTTTCCAACCGAGCTCTTCATTTTCGAAGACTCCCCTCAGATTCGAAATTCTCGATCGCAATTTCAATTTCTCTGCAAACTTATGGCTATCAGGATTACTGGACAGAAAAATCTCTGTGGAAATCGCATGATGTTATGGAAGTGTTATTCGACAAAAATTGAATCGGATAACAAGATTTTTAATTTATATTGGTTTAAACAGTGGGCATTATTCCTCATTTTTGACAGAACTCATAGGAACCAGAGTTACACAGAAAATATATAGCTCGCGTAATTTTAATTATTTTGACTTCAGAAAAATCACAGACGTACTTCAAATAGCAATAAATATCTGTATAAAATCCCAATGCGAAAGGTTTAATTGTTTTCCTGGAAAAAATTCTCAAATATTGTTGAAAATGCTGTCTCGAGAATCAGAATATCTCTTTAATAATTTCGATGCAGTGCGGTACAGTACATTGACGTCCCTAAATTCTCTCAATTCTTTCGCTATTCTGAATGCGATCAGTTAATTTACATCGCAAAATGTATAAAATTCTTAGTACAATTGTTACAAAGATGGTTTATCATCGAGGAAACGATTTACGGGACGTTCGGCTGAGATACGGAGTTCGAAAAACGTCGAATCGGAAAGAAGTCGAGCGAAATTGATTGGAGCACCGAGAGATTCGTTATGAACCTGTCCGTCGGCGGCGTTGGAACTTTCAAAAATTACGGTGCCCTATAAACACGGGTGCGTCGCAACAATTTCAATTCCCCGCTAGCCGGAGCGTTCATTCGAGGCGTAACGTTACTCTCGCGCATATCGTGACACGTAACGAGACACCGGAGGAATGCCGGTGTAATAACTGCGCGAAAGATCTATGCGAAGATAACTACGCTTGTAGATCGTTTTCTGGCCGCGCACGCGAGCTCGGGCTAGATCGTTGCACCGTCGAAAATCCATACACGGGGATTAACAGCGGATCCAAAAACTGTCCGAACACTAAAGTTCCCATTCCTGAAAATTGAACTATGATAATTAAAAAAAAAAAATTTGATTCACTTTAAAGCTGGAAATTTTTAAAATGTAACCTAGTATATAATTCCTTGAAATAGGGTGTCGTTTAATTGAAATTATCTTCGGAAGAAAATAGTTGCGAGGTTGAATAATGGCCGCCTGGATTTTCCGCTTTCCGTGGATCCGTTGAAACGTAGTAATTCGATTTGAAAATCCGCGCATTATAAATGGCACACTTTCGGATTCAAAGCGGATCCGACTGCTTGGTAATCTGGCTCGTCCCCGCGTACGCGCATTTACGATGCGCTTGTTTTATATTCCGATCGCGAATCTCATCTCGTGTAAGCACAGGTGTACAGTAACATGTTTATACGCGGACGTTACGACCATCGAGCTATTTTCGGTGAACTTTCCACCTTTCTCGTTTTTGTCGACGACCTTTGCCGTACGCCGTCCTACGTCGCCACGCTTTTCCCCCCTCCCCGCCGCGTTTTATTTAGCATTACCGGGAACAAAAACCGATTCTCTCGATATACGGGTCCCAACGCGATTTTTCTTCTTTCTTACCGGGCACACGGTTTTCACTTTATTTCTGTTACCGGGACGACGTGCGCGATCCGTTTCTCGTCGAAACGATTTTTAACTTTTACGTTAAACGAACATTTTGTTCCGGACAAAACAAAGGGGCAGCCAGGAGTAGGGAGAGAAGTCAGATCTAGCCGCCACCATGATCCCCACCATGAGTTTCAGAAGTTGTAACAACTTGCGTTTTGAATCGAGGTTCTACTGTAATTTCCATTTTACGCTCGTTAGAAAGATGGTGGCGTATTTAAAAATGCATTAACCTACTCTTGTTTCGCGGCAAAAGGAAAAGCGTTTCCGTCCCTTTTTCTTTTTTTTTCTTTGTTTCTGTAAGAGGATTTCATTTTTCTTCCACGTTTTCCAACGAACTGGCAATTTGCCCTGCGAAACGCGACGAAAGTTGAGAATTACTGGCCCACCGGGTAAAGACTCACGCGAATTAGCAATTAAGCAATTATTTTCAGCGCTTAATTCGGAGGTCTCGAATTAAGCGGAGCCTCGGAGCGTCTTCGGGAATTGTAATCAATTTCGAAAGTAATTAACAACTTTCTCGAAGCGGTCTCGACTGTCTTCGCACCCCGGTCGGATTGGCAAGATTGTACTCTATTTGGAAAACGGTGTTCGAGAGCGTAAAAATACGGGGAAAATAAAGAGGTTGTGTGCCACGGCGCGAATACGAAATTTTACGAGTTTTAGAGATGAAACGATAAAAAGGGAATTCGATATTTCGAAATTTGGGTTCACGGCCGCCGGAAAGAATTGAACTCGTTCTTCGGGGAACGGCCAGTCTCGGAAAAGTTTCGAGTTTACTAGTGAAATATTCGACGTTTCGTTCGCGCACGTTTGCAAATCGCGGCCGTTTTTCTTTGACCGACACCTTTCAATTTTTCACAGCCGCCGGTTCCCTCTTCAAGGGAAAGCCCGATTTTTCTAATTTCATCCATCGCCTATGCCTCGCCCACGCTCGACTTTCTCTTTGCCCGCGCGTTTTATTTCGCCCCGTTTCTTTTTGCCTCGCAGTCGTTTTATTCGATTGCCGCCAATACGATTTGCGTGTTTCTCTTCCGAGAGAAACGAAGGACTTCTGTTGTCGAGCTTTTCCGGCGTTTCTTTCGCTTTCACGGTTCCTGCACTGTGCCTGGATATTGTTCAAATGAAAATTGTTCCTAACCCACTATCCACGATTATTTTATAATTTTTTTTTTAAATAATAGTGAAAACCTTTCTTGACCAAATTTGTTCCTCATTTTTGCTCCATAACACAGCCAAGAAAAATCGTAGATCAATTTTCAAGCATCAGTTGGAAAGAGGAAGATTCACTCTTAAAATCTGTATTAAATTAATTCGGGAAAAAAATTTTTTGGTGCGTTTACAGGCGATTCAATTTTTAGCATACTCGACCAAAAAGGTGTAGAAGCTTCGAGCTTTAAAATGAGTCCAAATTTATTATTCTACAACTTTTTTTAAAGAAATTATCGTAACTCAAATGTTGACAATTTTGTCGGGAACTTTATATTCTTCAGCAACCATGTTCTTCGGTGCTGTCTTGAAAATTGTCTTTTCGTTCCACGTCGTTGGATTTCAATTAAGCGTGAGAAAGAATTGTCGATTTTTCGTGTCAGTTGGAACAGGGGAAAGAAATGCGAGCGGTTACGTCAGAGAAATTTCTGTCGCAAAAGTATAAATCAGAATGGTCGACCGCAGGGATAAAGGCGCCAATAAAGGACAAGAGCCAGGACAGGTCGGCCGCTATCGTGAATGAAGATCTCGATCGCGTGACAGCTTTTGTTCCCATATGGAGAGAAGTTTTAGGTATGGCTGCACCGAATCCGCGGCACGGTTGTTGCGTGGGCCGTGTTTAGGCTGGTTTGCACGCCCACGCCGTGATCCCAAGGCGATTCCTTTTTAAGGTCAGTGGAACTGCGCCCGCAGGTGTCCAAAAATAAGATGGCCGGCGAGAAGCTACTGGACAACGCCATTTCGGGAATTCTTGATTCACCGTTGCCATAGCACCAAACCAATCCTCTAACTCGGATCGAAGAATTCCAAAATTTCTGATACAGTCACAATCCAATGACCTTAATCTCTATTTTCTAAAAAAACTACAAATAAGCCTTGTACGAGACTTGAAATGCTTAATAAAAAGAAATTACCAGAAGTACAATATATGTACTTTTGAACAACGTTCTCGCTCAAAATATAAAATACGCTAACTTCTCAAAAAAAAAAAAAATTGCTAAAAATCAGCTTTTCTTTATACAGCAAACCCATTAACATTGTGAGGTAGCATATTTCATAGCGGTTTGTGAATTGCGGGGATGGACGAGTTGTCTTCTAGACTTGCCGGAGAAACGAGAGGGTTCCCGAAAGAATGGGAATACCTGCCTCCAGTATTGCCATAAATGCCGGCGATAAACCAGAACATCGAGCTCTCGAGATTTCCATCGGCGATGACGTTTCACCGCTCTTAGCGCTTCATTCAAATTGCCTCGGTGTTATTGCAGTTTCCCGGGGAAACATCAAATATTGACCAATTAGCCGTGCTCTCCCCGTGCCACATCTTAAATTAGCTTCTACTCGGCGTGGCGCGGGCGCGGGCGCGGGCGCGGAGAAATTACATGCTCGCGAGGAACACCACGCGTTTTCGCGTAATTGGGACCCGCCGGTGGTTCTTATCGATCGGGCCGGATGATAATTCGCGTGCGGAACTAATTCGTGTCTGGCAAAAGGAGAGCCGCCGTCGTCGCCGCCTCGCCAGAACGTTTTCTTCGTTAGCTCGAGTGTCCTTTCGCCCTCGGAAAGAAACTCGAAACGCGCGCGGCAACGGCGGATCGGCTCGTTGTCGCTCCGAGTAAATCGCAAATGAGGCTAATGGCTGCCATTTCACGGCAGTCTGGCCCCTGTCAGCTCGGCGAAACGCGCAAACAATTATGTATCCGCCCTTACCGAATCCGAAGCAATTTCGCCGGATCCCAGAGATTTTCCGGCGGCTGAAAGCGATCGCGAAAACAGCGCGCGCTCGGCCTCTCCGAATCGCGTTTACAAAATTCTGAACAACGGCCAGCGAACGCACTCGATTCCAGAAAGAATGAGAAGAAATCTAAATTCAAAATTTGTTCGCGTTAGCTGCGGAAAATTTTATTTAACACGTTGACTGCCGGACGGATTTTCCATGATTTGTCCCAGGCGCCAACATGAACTTTTCATTATGCTATGCATATTATGAAATATAGTTCCCAGCAAATAATATGAGTTATAAAATCATGTTTGAAGCATTTTTTTTGGTGGGGGTCACTGGTGCCCCTCACGGCACTGTAGGCAAGTATTACTTTTTTTTTTTTTTAAACAATCGTGCTTCGGTTGCTAAGGGATTACTCTCAGTGTTTCGAAAAAAAAAAAAAAAAATTATTTTGTATGTTCTATATTGCATTAATTTCTTCAAACCATTATAGTAACAATGGTATTATTGAAAAATTGATCAAATATCCATATTTACTATAATTATGTACTTTTAGTATTGACCACGCCGCCGGTCACCGGTTGCCCCCACGGCAGTTAACGTGTTAAATGCGTCCTCTGCAAAATGCTCTCTGCATTTAACACTTTGACTGCCAAACTATACTGAGTAGTCCTCCAATTTTCTGGCATTTTACAGATCCTTAAAAAATTTGATGCAATTAATATATTACCGTAAAAATTCATTTTAAAATTTGGACAAATAGTTCCGTCACCCACATGTGAGTGACATGGCAATGAACGTGTTAACATATTTCGCTAAAGGGTGGTGCAATCGCGTTAAAAAAGACAATCGGCAGAGAAAGCGGCTCGGATATGCAAAATAATAGCGCGATCCGGGAAATTGTGATCAGAGCGGAATTTTTGGCGAACGGTTGAATACGAAACGAGAGTTTTCTTTTTTTCTGGGGGGCGATCTGAAATTCGTGGAAATTTTTACCGGCGAGTGGCAAAGGGGTTGATTGGATCTGTTTCGCTATTGTTCCTCTGTGCACGAGTTTTCCGTGAGGTTCCGTGGCCAGGGCGGATCCTTGAAGAAGGAGACCCTTGTCCCGGGCGTTCCCGTACGTGAATCCAATCTAAACAATGACTCGAGGTCGGAGAACGTCGGTCAGCCGCGAAGTCGACCTTAAATGGTCACATTCTGGTGTGGCTAGGTGCGACGTGCCACTCGGACCACGTAATTTCTGCCGCGTTTCGGTCATTCGTGTTCTCGTCGCCACGAATTGGATCGCCGTGGGACTAATGGCGTTTCGTGGCGACACGCGAAATAACTTTTGATCAACGGGCATGACGAGACATCCCTATCGGTTCTACGATATTGCTCGTGCTACACCGACGTCCGTAATTATACCGGCCCGAGCACGGTCAAAGAAGTCCATGCACCACGAACAATCTAATTGACGATCCCAATCCTACGAATATCAACATCAACTTCCGTCAATTTTAAAAACCTGTTTGGACAAACTTGGAAAATTCGAAGACCGCCCCTGAAAATGTTCAAATCGATCTGAATTCACGTCACTTTAAATTCTATTCTTTTGATTGCCACTGACGTGAATATTAATATTAATATTAATCGGGAATAAAATTTAAAACGAATTCACGTCAGCGGTCGCGAGTGTGTCAAATGCCGAAAGTGGGTAGAATTTGTATTTGAAGTGAATTATTGTATAAGTTATTTGAATTCAAAGGTACACTACCGGCCATAAGTGTTTACCCACTTTCAAATTTCGTTACTATTCAAATAATAGGTATTTTATTGTTATGAAAATGTCCGTAGCATTAAATTCTAATTATAAGGCTAATAAAAAACATCCAAAATATTCTGTACATACACAATCAGGTACTGTAAATGAGTTTACAGCTTTTTATGAAAAACGACAATTTTGGAGTTCAGGTAAAGAAACCCATTTTTCTGAAATTTTTATAACGGTCAGTAGGGAATATGAACGCAGGTAATACAGGTATCTTAGTCTTCTCAAATTTCATACTGCATTAAGCTTTCATACAGTAAACAGTTGATTTTCACGTGCCTAAAGAATTTTGCGAAAATTTCAAATAATGTCAGAGAGAAAAGAATTATCGATTGAAACGCGCGCTCTAATAGTGTCCCATCATAGCATCGGAAAAAGTAACAGAGAAATAGCAAAGTTATTGAAGCTGAACCGTAGAACCGTGGACTACAATGTTAAAAAATATGTGGGTGGGTAAACACTTATGGCCGGTAGTGTATATGTCATTCTCAATCACTTTCATACGAATGTGCTGAAGCAGCGTGTACAATTTTGTATTTTTCTTCAAAACGATCACCCACAAACAACCCAATGAAAAAATAATTGCTCTATCAGATCGCGTCCGCGGAGGACCGTTATTTCCCCGAGGCTCGCGGGAAAGCTTCAACGGTCGAATCTCCGTGAAAGCTTTCAGAGAAACGGCGCGGCGAGACGCGCGGTGACGGAAGATCATTAAGTCGGCCTCTCAAAAGACGTTTCAAAAAGGCTCCGGTCCGAAATCATTCCTTCCGCCGAGCCGAAAAAATAAAGGCTCGCCTCGCGTTGGGATCGCTGACACATTCCGAACGTGAGAACCCCCTCCCCCCTACCCTGTGTGTTTCCTCGGGAAAATCATTCGCGCGTTTAAAGAATTTCAGTGCTAGCGAGCGCCCGGCCGGCTCTCTTTTTCCGTCGCAGCGCGTCAACTTTTTCCTCGTGGAAATCGCCGGCGAACAAACCGGGCATTTCAAATACCCGTGTCGCCGAACATCCTCTTTTCTTTCCATTTTTCCCTCCCGGAACCCCCGGCGAGGGGTGTCCACCCCGACGTCCCCGAAAAATCGAATTTCTCCCACAGTTTTGCGACGAATCCTGTTTAGACAGCGACACTGGCTACAGTATTGAATTCCTGGCCTCGAAACATAGATTTTTGGCATCTTCTCGCCAACATGTACAGGATTATATAACAGAAACTTAAAAATTTCTAGTTTGACAAGACCAAGTTCAACAGACCAATATAAAGAAACTATATCCACTTCAATTTTATCGCGAAGTAAAACTGCAATAATAGAACGAATTTGAACGAAAATGAATTTTGTTTGGACTTTCTCTCGCAGTTCACTTTCTGAAAAGTTTCAAGTATGTAGAACCGTAATAGCGTTGGTTACTTCGGTTTCGTTGAAACAGGAATTTTGTCGGGCGAATTCCGAAAAATAATCTTCCGAACATCAAAGCAGGAAGAGCACTTAAAGCGGAACGAGCCGAGCGTCGGCGGCGCGGTCCGATTATGCTCGCGGAAATACTCGCGGAAATTATGATGGCCGGGGAAAAGCCCGACCTGTTAAACGCCGATGAAAAGCGATTTCCGAAGCTCGAACGAATTGCCTCCGTCGAAGTACGCCCTCTGATTAGTCCCTTCTGAGCTCCTTACACCGCGGAAAGTCGATTCGGAGGATGGAAAAGTGTCTTTCAGGATGCTTGATTATGTTTTAATGCTCGCGACTATATTACCGAGCCCGGTACGTATACATTTGTGGGAAGCAAGCTGCTTTTCGAGCGTCTTCCGAGATGCTTCATAATAATGATTATGAATCGTACATACATATTATCGTACATATACAGGGTGTCTGGTAACTGGTGGTACAAGCGAAAAGGGGGTGATTCTACATGAAAGAATAAGTCGAAAATATAGAATAAACATTTGTTCATCCGAAGTTTCGTTATCGAGAAAATCGAGTTTGAAATGCAGCATGCTATTCGATAGGAATTGTCTGACGCGTCTGATCATGACCAACCAAATCTACTTCCTACATATACTAAACCACACAAACCTGACAGATCTTCAAAGTCGATTTTCTCGAAAAGACAGCATCAAACGAAAAATGTTTATTCTATATTTTCGACTTATTCTCTCATGTAGAATCACCCCCTTTTCGCTTGTACCACCAGTTACGAAACACCCTCTATAATAGCGGCACTTGGCCTGCGTTCGACGTGTATATTCGACATTGTTTGATTTTAACCCCTTAACCTACAACTACGGGCACAGCCCGTAGTAGATGATCGGGCCAAAAGTGAATATTACGGGCGGCGCCCTCTTAAAATTATAAATATTTGTGGAATATATGCGCGAGCTTGTTTACGTTTTCGGCCCAAAATTTTCGAACGTAAATCGTAGGTTAAGGGGTTAATTCCGTGCCGCGAGGGATTTTTAAAATGAAATTCGACAGTTAACTGGTTAACAACGAATTTGGTGAGAATATGTTCGCTAGATTTATGGATCGTGAAGATTTAATATATAGGGAAGACCGTGTAGTGGAAAAATGATTCACATAAAACGGAATAACTTATTTTACCGGAAATTTGATTCTTGTCTTTACAGAGAAGTCGTTCTTACTGAAACGATAAAGTGGTTCACGCTACTTGTTACACGATTCAGACACCTGCGTGATACTATCTTTTTTACTGATTTCTCCGATGAAAAGTTCGACAACCATTCTGGCAGCCTGATCTTGTTAATTCGTCCCAAGCGTAAATGCACGGCATTGAACAACAATTTGTTAGGTAAGGTGAGAACTTCCAGTAACTAACAGTTGTCCTTAATAACGCTGGTCCGAAATAAACGAGACTTGTGTGAAACGCAGAAAATTCGTGCGGCACAGTCGTGTTAACAAACTCACTGGAACAATAAATAATTCACCACGAGCCTTGAAATCCCAAGCAAATTTCTGTAACAAACGTGAACCTTCCAAGATCGGTTTCACTATAATTCCACTTAACTAAATTACCGTGGTTTCGTGAAAGTTTGCTTAATTTACTTAACGCGCGTTCCGAGCGCGCGAAAACATTCGAACGCGATCGTAAATAGAACGCGAGTCGGTTCATTGAGATTTTCATCGATCTCGCGCGATAAGCGTTGATAGATCGTAGATAACGCATATTCGATCGGCACGCATCTGTTGCGCCGTGGAGAGTCTGAACTTTTTTTTAATCAAACACTCGCGATTCTCGCGCGAAACATTCGCTATCGATCGGCGGCGGTGAAAAAGAGCGAAACTCGGCGCGGGGTAAACAATCGCGACGAGCTCTCGGGCGACCATAAAGAGGGCCGAAAGCGAGAATAAAAGTGCGCGATTAATGGACAGCCGAGCGAAGCTATTCCGAATCCTTATTATCTCCGCTTGTACTCGTCCTCGGGTGTTATTAACAGCGGCGCGCAATTCCACCGAGAAAGGTGCGGGCAACTTTCCAGCGGGTCGGGGCTCTTAAAAACGACGCTTAAATCCTGTTTCGCGCCGCCGATAAAGCTCTCGTACAAGCCACCGATCCACTTAATTGTCTACGTATCCGCGATACTTTAAACGAACACGCGGCCGAGTGATTCATATCGCCGGGGACACACGGACCGACGCGACGAAAGCTGAATGTTAATAAAACGGCGAAACGGCACGGAATAAAAACCAAAACGAAACTACGCGTCACGACACACGTTCTACTCGGCTCTCGTTCTTCTTTTATGCCCGGCCGCTATACGATTCCACCGGCTCTCCCGTTCTCGCGCGTTCACTTTTAATCGAGTCGCTTAATTAAAAATTATATCTACGATTGGGCCCGCGAAACTATTTCCCTACGGGGTGTTGCCGAAATCGCGGTAACTACGAGCGATTCTACCGAATCCCGTAAAACCTGATAGAAAAATATATGTTTCGATCTACAGTCGATCCACAAACAATTGTTTAAGAAGACTGTACCGCCTTACCGATTTTTCAAACAATTTTCGGATCGCGCTATTCCGGGAGTCTGCTGTGATTGCTACGGTCCTGGTATTAGAGTTAAGAAAGGGCTCGAGAAGATTAAAATCTTGACCACGTACCTTGTCACCCTTTGCGTCGCACCCCCGAGAACGGACCCTTCCTCCTTCAGGCTTGGATAGATCTGAAAAAAAAATAGAAAAATTTTATTTCACTTTCCTTCCCCCTCTCTGTATTTTTAGAGTTCTCGGTGGTTCCACCGTTAATTCTCAATAGAACTCAAATGGCTATAAAGATTTATGCACCGATTAACAGATGACACGAAGAAGTTGATAAGCTTAGGGGAAGATGAAACCCGACTGCTGTGGTTCAAACAAATTGACGCGAGCAAATTGGACTTAAACTGGCTTCCGACCTTCTGGAGCTTTCAGTTATAGTGAATTGGAGCTGTACGGTTGTTTATCCTGGTTTCTTTTTATGAAAAGAGAGGGGTCTGTTAAGGATAAAAGGCATAGCAGATTTTCCACTATTCAAAAGGCTTGAAAGGCATTATTTCGAGAACGAGAACCGCGGCGTCTCTGGCCGCTCGTTTAAATCTCCCGGCGGATGCTCGCCGTTCAAGACCACCGGAAGCTCGCGTAATTTTCTTCCGTGTCGTTGCGTTTGAAATATTCTCCGCTGGCATCAGCTTCTTCAACCTTTTCCCATTTGCTGGTCGAGATTACACGGGCAGATCGGTTCTAACCTGACGCGATCGGCCTCTTAAAGATGGCAGGGCCGAGCCTAGTCGAATCATTAACAACCAAGACGCTGGGAAATCCTCAGCCAATCTCCTGTAGACACACGACCCTGAGGAACGATCGAGAAGAAAATAAAATATGGGGAAAATTTAACTATTGTCGAAGTTTGCTAAATATTTGGAAAAATTCGAGCCGAACGAGGGATGAACGAGCGTCGAAACGAGGGGATGAAACATCCAGTGGGGGATGATAGTCACTGGCCGATTCCGCAGGACACTCGAATTTCGCGACAGCCACGCGGGTCCACTTTAAAATTTAAATTATCCGTGTCCGTCCGTCAATGCCACCTGTAAGTCCAATTTAATTTGAACGTGTGCCGGTTGAGGGGGTGGGGGGTGGGGGAGGGATCCGCCCGGCACGCTGCTGGTGGATTTAATTTTTCATGTTTGTTAGGGGGACGGCCGGCACGCGTGAAAGAATCAATTTTTGTGGGACAATACTTGGAATTATATTCATACCGGGCCACAGCCGTACCAATCCCGACCGCTGAATATTTCAAAGTTCCCAGACCGCGGCCAATAACCGTATCTTTTACGCAACGACGACGGTGAACTATCGAACTGCTTTTTGTCTTTATGGCGGCCGATCAACTTTATGATCGGCTTCGAATACCCGGCCGCGCTCTTCCCCGATGCTCTCTCCTACCGGCAATGTTAATAAACGTGATCGCTTCGCGCCGTTCCCTCAACGACGCTTTTGTTTATCGCGAACTTCTTCATTTTTCCGTCGTTATTCGTTTACCTCTTCCTCCGCCGCTTAAATCCAGCTCTGCGAAGCCTTATCTCAATAGACAAGGAACGAGAGTAAAACTATTTACTAGCGGGAAGAGTAAAAAGATAATCATGCGAATAAAGAAAATGTCAAAGTCAATCATTTCTGTCTTACCTCTTCTAATGTACTGCCGGTGGATTGCTGAGATTTTTCTGATTAAAATGAGTCCAAACACGGTACAAATCGGATTAGTTTGTCATACAATTCTGACGCGCTCGAGCCGTTATACGGGCGAGTCCGGAGCGCGGTAGTGGGGGTAGCGACACGCGCGTCGCCAGCCAATCAGCAATTAGTTCCTGGGCCTGTATGTGAAATCTCTAAAAATGGACCGATTCACGTCGAGTTTGGACTCATTTTAATCGGAAAAATCTTGGCAATCTACCGGTACCACATTGGAGAAGATCAGACAAAGATTTTCTTTATCGCACGAGCATTTCTAGAGAGAGTAGAAGAGTTCTACTTCGGGATCCTATTATAAGCGAGCACTACTGAACTCGATTTTTTTTTTTTTTTTTGTTCAAGCGGTTACGTGAGTTGCCAGTTAACGTAAAGAGCGAGGCGGTCGTTACCTTCGGCACTCCGAGATAGAAACATTAACTCCGCGGTTAGAGCGCGGCCGAAACCGCGTGTACAGGAAGCAGAACATAGTTGCGTCTGATCCCCGACGGTCTTGTCCGAGGATTGCGCAATCACCGAGCACACGTAGCCGGCGCGAGTTGCATAATTCCCTTTTGTGTGTTCGCGAGCACGAAAACGCTGTTACACACGCGGACCCGTAGAGCCAGGCTCCGAGCTCGCGTCGATCTCGACAGGATTTCAGCGTCCTCGCGATCGACCTTTAAACCATTTTCACCTTCGATTACGCTGCGAGAAACGTGACTGTTCTCTCTTCCTAGTCGGGGCACAGAGGACCTCTCGCCGAGGCGAAACTCTGCCGTTCCTAGAAAACCAATTTTCTAAAGCCGAATTTACAGCTTTCCACTTTGGACGATCATCGGAGGATTATTCGGTCACCCTGTGCAAGCCTCGAGGGTTAAAAAAGGGATGGAAACGATGCTTTGGAGATTAATCGTCCGCCATGATTAGACAGCACAGCTTTACGCATAATAATTGTGGGAAGCAGGAGTTGGATAAAATTTTATTTCAGTCGGTAATAATTTTTAGTTGTTTTTAGAAAATGTCTTCGCTAATGCATACAAATCCGCAGTCCAACCATGATCGTTCCTGAGCGCCGCCATCTTGAAGTCGTCGGAGTAAGTCTTTCCTGTTGACGCGAAGTATGGCGTGGCTCAAGATTTCCCGCAATTATTGCTTAATTGGACGAGAGATACGTCGTAATTATGTCTATTTTGATTCGCGAGAACCGATGAAAAGATAGCGGATTGGTTTATGGAGAGGTTGGTCAAAATTATGGCAGGGCTTTTTCATGCGTGCAAACACTGAGTTGGAATGGCGGCAGACGTCATGAGCTAAGTACCTCGTTAAATTAGTTTTGTAAAAAATTTACAAAATGTTCGTACATGTCTCGCTACATACTTTCGAAAGAATATTCCTATTCTCTTTAAATTAGTTTTGGATATTGCATAAAAATAGTTACAGAACGTTTCTACACGTTACACTGTACATACAGGACTAGTAAAGACATGAATAATATAATTTCTGTAATTTTTACTGATCAGAGAAGTAATGGAATTTTACTTTTGATTTAAATATTTCACAAAGGAAAGTAAATATATTTCAATTTCAACTTGGATAACGCTCCGACAGAGAAACCAACAATGCTCCTTCGCGGAATTATGTTTGCAAGAATTGAGTTCTCCGGGCAGGCATTAATCTCAACTAACCCCGTCCAATTTTTCCACAAAGACCCCACGTAATACTTCATCTTAAACCTAAAGCTATGTCCACAGTGAAGCAACAACGAGCAACTTTTACTTAATATTGCGCGTATCTTGAAAAAGTCGACGCTTTTAAAAGTGGAAGAAGAAGAAGAGGAAGAAGAAGAAGAAGAAGAAGAAGGCAATAAAAAGTCGCTCGATATTGCTTCAGTGTGGACACAGCTTAAAGTTCGAGTGTCTCGAAGAGCTCGCTGTAACCATCTTTTTAAACGCCGTTCCCGTTACCAAAATGAACGAACGACGCCGAACAAAGTATCATAAATTACACCGAATGATCCCGTGCGCACATCCTTGCGCACAAAACTTTCCGAACCACTGAAATTCCGACAGCAGTGTCCGCGGCAAGGTGAAATAAATCTTTCACTCGCTCATTAACCGAAAGAACTTTTAATCAACACGGCCGAAAACGCCGTTCCTCATACTCCTCGGGGAGCCATAAAAAGCCATGGTGTATGGGTGTCGCGAAAGTGTTCTCCGCGTCCATGGCGAAAATCCTGGCGAAAGACAACGCGCGCCGGAAGCTGCAGGAACGGGGACGACGTAACGTTTCCGGAAGCGCAAGAATTTTTATCGACACGCCCGCGCGCACATAATCGCGGGGACCCGTTGTACGAACGTTCCCGTTGAATCGTACACGTGTCGTTCCGGGGAGCTCGGTTTACATTGCAAATTCGTCGGGAAAGTTGTCGTTGGCGACACGTTGCACGGAGGGAGGGCAAAAGTTGTTCCTCCGATTAAATTACCGGCACCGGTTTTCCGTTGCTCGCGGATTACAGACGTTGTTTTGATACGTTCCCGGCGAATGCTCATTGTTCGTTAGGATCGATCGGTTCCGGGGATCGAGACAAAAGCTATTATCTTTCTTTCCAAACACTGGAGCATTAGAAGCACAAATGAAATCATACCCCCTTCTCCGAGTATCTGTATTATTAATTATTAGTGAGCATAATATCCGCCATGTTCTCTGCATGTTTCTGCTTGTAAATAATTCACATGAAACGCAAGAGTGCGCTCTAGTCCGAAACCGTGGAATTACAGTGAATTCTCGATGTACAGTGAGTAACGAAAGTATTCGAACGCCCTTTAAATCAGTATAACTTTTTTTTTAAGTGAATCAAACGACCTGACTTTTTTTAGGAGTTAGAAGAATTGGTTTTCCAAATGATGTGTAAAAAAGATTTGGAAAAAATTGCAATTGGTAAGAATTACATGAGAAAATAAAAATGGCACTTTTCACAACATTTTTATTTGAGCCTGTAATGAAAATTTAAAATATGCGTTTTGTAGATCTCTGTTAGTTATACACGTACTGAAAATTTCATCGAAATCGGTCAACGTTGCAATAAACTACAAACATTTCAAAATGAGAGTTTAAGGGTGAAAGTCGCAGATTTTTTATCTTGACAGGGAATTTCGCCCTTATGTAATCATCTTTAAACGTTTGTATCTCATGACAACGTTAACCGATTTCAATGAAATTTTCAGTATGTATATAACTAACATATATCTACAAAACGCATATTTTAAATTTTCACTACAGGTTCAAATAAAAAAGTTGTGAAAAGTGCCATTTTTATTTTCTCATGTAATTCTTACCAATTGCAATTTTTTCAAAATCTTTTTTACACATCATTTGGAAAACCAATTCTTCTAACTCCTCAAAAAAGTCAGGTCGTTTGATTCACTTTAAAAAAAAAGTTATACTGATTTAAAGGGCGTTCGGATACTTTCGTTACTCACTGTATGTCAACAGCACGGGTCTTGCCAGTGTCTTGTATCGTACAGGAGACCTCGAGGCTCGATACTCTCACGGAGTATACCGGTAGTGGGGATAATTCCACGACGTTTATCATCCAGACCTCGGCGACACGTATAGAGAAGTCACTGTAAAGGGGTTAATAACTCTTACTAATGATCTTAACGTCACGCTTAATAACTAAACGTTGAAATAGACATTGTCGAAATAAATTCTGCTCGGCTCCAGATCCGTGGAAATAGCTCGGGCTGGCATTTCGGTCACGGAGGAAAGAATTCAGCGTGATGTCGAACGCGGAATATAATAAGGTCGAGGTAATAACCAGTCCGGGAAAGGTGTCGCGAAGAGAGGGCAATAAAATGGCGGGCGACATAGCGCCGGATTAACGCGGGACGTTTACGTTCGATGATCGTCGAAGGGTGGTTTTACTCGTTTTTCCGGCGCGCTATTGTATCTAGCGCATGATCCCCCGCGCCACGACCGGAAGCTGAATTCCTTTTCGAGCGTTATTCCACGTTTCACTTAGTGCTGTGCTGCACAATTTCAAGGGAGCTGACAGTATTTCCAGCAGCCCGATAGAACCCGGGTTCCCGAACCGGCGCGGAGCGGTGCGGTGCGGCGCGTGAAAAAGTACTTACACGACAGAATGCTCAAAAGCGATAAGTCCCTTCGCCGTAAAACTTTATTATTTACCGGGGAGCGTGAAGAAATTTCGAAGGACGTGGGAACTCCGTGCTGTAAAATTTTCATAGAATGCCAGCGCAGGCCAGACGTTCCTCGATCATCCGAGTTTGCCCTTTAACATTCGAAAGAACGTGGAAACAAGGCGTATTCTTATTAACCATCCGCGACGCCGCTTGGGAAACAGGATGAGAAAGGTTGCATACGTTTAATCGGTGTTCGACTTGCCAGCCTGCAATCCTTCGCTTTGGTTTTGCGACTGTTCGTGATTCATAGGGAATTTTCGTGGTATTTGAATGTTAGCAACAGGAGAAAGGTAAGGGTAAAACTACCCTCTTTATATTTACTATAGTATAGCTGTACAATTTTTTAGCCCTTAGCACTCGAATGGTGACTGCGAGGCACCACGAAAAATTGAAGTAAAACATAGTTTCAAGAAACATACCTGTTTCCAATTTAAACAGAGATACACGATTAATCTCGCAGGAGCGATAAATTAAGAAATAAACGGCGCCTTCGATCACATCGAGTATGCTCGGTAAATTTGAATAAAATTGCCGCATTACGAATAAAACTCGGACTTACGCTCGCGTAAATTGCGAGAACAAATGGATTTTCTCGAAGGCAAATAGAAGTCCGCGAACGGCGGCGGCGGCGCGGCGTTACAAAACCGAAAGAGATAACATCGCGCGGCGAGCGTGTTCGCGGAATTTGTTTGTTTATGGAAAAAGTCAACGTTGCCGTGCGTCGTCAGCGAGGAGCGTTCCTCGAGACAGTAGTTACATCGTACGGCCGTGTATAATGTTTAACCTGCGACAAGAAGCCGGGGGCCGTTCTCGGACGGTGCGTTTAGTGGCAATAAAGGCGCCTAAGCAGCTTAAATCAATCTCGCGTATTACGACCGGCTCGGTAATCATTAACGGTTTACGTTCTTCCGTGTTGGCGAGCCATTCACCGTGTTTCCACGGAAAGTTACAATGGAACTTTCACCGGCTATTAATAATACAACGACGTGGGCCGATCGAGGAACCCCTTACATCGGCATCGCCTGCACTTTACACCTTTCGGTAACGATTCAATTACCCATCCGTGCTAGGAGCGTTCCACGTCTCGATCAAAGGTCCCGCCGTAATGCGCGGTCTTGCGAACAGACGATCCACCGTGGTCCCACAAAATCAGCAATCGAAATGGACGGGGAATTTTGATCGACCCGTTCACAGTGGAACGAGTCAATAATTGGACGCGCTAATTGTCCCAATTGTCTTCGATTTTACGGAAAAATTTCTTCCGAGAAAGTTACATTATTTTAGGAGGTAATGACGAAGAATTTTCCAATTAAATGAATTGTCTCCGTTGTCTTCAATTTTACGGGAAAATTGCTCCCGAGAAAGTTACATTATTTTGGGAGGCAATGACGAAGAATTTTCCACGAAATTTCCATGTCTTTCTCGACCGAGCAAAAGCCTCGAAAATCAGAAAGAAAATTCCTGAAAATAGTTTTTCGCAACACTCGAAAAGTATTAATGCCCCGAGGCTCGGCTACTCTAAATTTCGGGTGGTCGGGTAATTTCGTTTAATTCAACCGCGGCCCGTGAAAAAATACCACGCCGGCCGCCATTCACAGGACGTGATTTAATAGTGGTTAAAAAGTTTAATGCAAGAGTAACGAGCATGCTAATGAGCCAACACACGCGTAACGATCGCCATTACGTAACCCGTCATGCGAAATACGAAGCGGAATAATGGGCCCCGTTGCAAATGAAAACTAATTAATTATCACGTGTATCGGTTTGATTAGCGGCTCTAAGGAGCTCTCGGCCACGCCGGTTTCTGTACGCTGGCACACACTATACTCGCATAATTGTCCCGTGCTACTACCCCTCCTCTCTGCCATTAATGATCCATTTCGTTATTTTTCTACAACGGGTAACGAGGGGAACGGTGGAGGGGGTGTTAAAACGATTTTTTGCCCGGTTACGTGAAATACAATTCGCGTACATTTTGCACAGTCCGCTGGCTGTTTCACGCCCGACTCGTTCCGATTCAATGGCATTCCGTTCGCGGTTTCTTTTTCCGCTGTTAAACATATGCGTGCACACGACCTGTGGGAATAGTATTCGCACGAGCGTTTTCGTTCCCACACCCCCGTGCATTTCTTTTTCTTTTTTTTTTTTTAATGTTTTTGTCCAGTATTTCCGGTATTCGAAAATTTCGACGCTGTACAAAAATCGAATATTCTTATGAGACGTCGAATTTTTATTCGCGCGGATATATGTCGGGATTTAAATCGGTTCGATATGGAATCCGATGCTTTAGAATCAGGTGTTTCAGGTGTCAAATAACTTTTTATATTTATTACAATTCTAGGTCAGATTTTTGTAACAAATACTTGGGAATCGTAAAGTGGGAAATTTAAACTGAGAATTTTAATGCCTCGTGGAATGTTAAACAATAAATAAGTTTTAAATGGAACCCATAGTATTTTCTTCAAAATTTATTCTACACTTTGTCTAACAATAGAGAAAGCACTTTCCAATTTCTCGAAAGCTGAGCTCGTTAGGTTGAATTTTAAAAAGCGTGCGCGAACATCGATGCAACATAAATATTCTCGCAGTGATTTTTACCAGTGAACTCGCGATAAGATGGTTCGATTAGCAACGGAGTAATATTTTTTGCCTGAATTTTAATGTAAACGAGATTGCAATTATACGATATTTCCAGCGAGTAAATACGGCTTTTGCTCGCGGTACGATTCCACCGTATCGGAGACTAATTAGCGATAGGTGGATCCTCTTTCGTTTCTGACAAGAGGCAATGGTAGCTGGAGAAGAGGAGAGTACAGAAGCTGGCCGGCCAATGGAACGATTGCATAATCGCATCTCTAATTGCATTACCGGTATTGTATCGTATATCATACTCGGTCAACGGGACTTTGGGGATTTGCACGGAACAACATTGACGTGAATGGAAAATCAGAGCCAATAAAAATACACGGTACAGAACAACGAGAGCTGAAAAACGATTAGGATTAAACATTCACTGTTCACTTTTTGTCTGATTATTTTCCGTTTTATGCGTTGACTGCAAGCTTTATGCATTTTTGACGGAAACGTAAAACACGAAACGGTAGAATGTCAGATCGGTAGAACGTCAGAAAAATATTTTTAGCAAAATACACTGGTGGCAATTTCTGCCATTTGGACAAAGATAATTTTTATTTCACATAAAAATCCAACGTCTACCGATGAGAAAGTTCTGCCGACGTTAAGCTCTTTTTTCCCTGTAAGTGAAATATTTTTAAATTACAGTTTATCACTTAAATCCACGATATGCGATAGAGTAATATCTACGAAATTCGAGCAACGAAAGGAAAATTCACACTCGCGCACAGACACGCAGTGGGTGTGCGATAAGACGATTGAAAATTCGCCAGTAGGCTACGCAGGCGATAAATAATATTAACAAACGGGACAAGCGTGCTCGCCAAGCACGATAAATAAGGAGCGAAATTATTTATAGAGCAGCCCGATGGTTCTGCGTCCATAGGAGCGTGGAATCCCGGAACCGTAAAATTCACTGAATTAGCCAACGGGGAATGCAAAACCGTAAATAAACGTATCGCCTGGAAGAAAAATCGCGCGTTTTCCGACGCGGCGAGATAAAAAGACCCGGGGCTAAGGGGCAGCAGGACGAGAAGCAGAGGGTGGGGTTGAACAGTTAATAAACATGTGCCGGCCTCGGGCTCGATTTTTCCTCCTTCGTCGGGCTCTTGCACAATCGTAAATCCTTGACGGCGCGCTGCCACGCCGCGTTTTCTCATTTAGCAACGAACTTATCGCGCCGCGTCTAATTGATCCTGCGCGCAGACTGCGAAACACGAGTTTTCCCCCCAACCCCCTCCGCACCTAGTCGAACCGCGATCTATCGATCACCGGGTTCCCTCCTCGATGTTCCAACGAACGATCTTTCCCGGTGCTTCCTCCTCCGGGCGACGTCGCGACGATTTAATTAGATAACTAGCTCATTAACCCTTTGCACTCGGAATATTTGTTCAGTTTTGTTTAACCGTTTCCTGTCGTGCTAACTGCTTTATTTACAGTGCACTTCAGAAAACAGACCAAGAAACGATATAAATGTATTCCTCCTCCGAGTAATTTTAATTGTTTCAAAATAATTTGCCTCTTAGTATTTTCCCTTGAAAAAATACTTTTTCATACAACAACCAACAAAGAGAGGAGAACTCGGAAAATGTGAAGTAAAGAATGAAACTGTGTGAAACTTTCTTCTGTTGACATTTTTAACGCTGATAATACTCATCGATGCTTGTCGTACCCTTCGCTCATTCGTTTTTGCTGTAAATGCGTGAACATACTTCATCGCGATTCTCCATCGAGAAGAGACAGTGTTGAATAAAAATATATCTCCGATGGGGAGCGTTACGATGACGGTGTTGCTAATAATCTAGTAGTTGATGCGACATAGAAACCTAAATTAACTGTTCGTTGCTCTGGCGGGCAGACCCCACTAGATGTATTTGCAAGCTGCAAGGAAATTAACATTTTATAATAGGTCACGATATAAAGCACAATATAATTCTGCTGTGGCAAATGGGAGCTTAAAAATCTTCTTTCACACAATAATCCCAGACAATCAGATTACGTTGAATTATTGGTTCATGATTAAGTTGCAGTGAAAGAATCTATTAAAAAATCCTGAAAAATTATGGAATAATAGCCGGTACATGTTGATAGGGTCTTTCTGCAAAATAAAAATTGTTTGCATCAGCCAAAATTGTCTCTGTCAATTGCAAATTAAAAACGCCCTCTTGAACGATTTTTAAAAGTTGAAAATTATGTACTGATGTTCAATTCTTCTAATTTTTGTAGTGTTTCGAATTTTTCTTCTGCCCGTTGATCGCATAAAATCCGCAGTCTATTTATCGATGCTTTTCAAATCTGTCTATCACGCCTGGCCATTTTAGGCACTAAATGCATAAAATTTACAAAGAACAGCGACGGAGCAATGGCGCAGAGAATTTCAAGTTTCCGGGAGGCTGGACGGTGTGTCGCAGCGTGTGCCGGTTCCTCTGGTCCCCTCGAAAGATAAATCGATTTTACAATCGTGTATTTCGACCGGGTATCGGCTCGCGTCTGCGAGTCGCCGCAGGCTGTCGCGGCCATTAGTCATTCTTATATAATTCGCACTTAACGCCGTTCGCAGATGTTGCGAGTACTCCCGCGGAAAAAGTGCTCGCCGCTGTTAAAGGTTAATTACGCGTTGGTGCGCGCTACAAAACAAACTTTAATGTTGCAGTTTTTAATCGGATTCCGCGACGCTTTTCCAGCCGGCACCGGAATTCTCTCTCCTTCACTCTCTCTCTCTGTCTCTCTCTCTCTCTCTGTTTCTCGCACTCTATTTCTCATTTCGGAGCGAGTCGAGAGAAGCGAGCTTCTCGGGCGATTTATGGAGCGTTCATTAACGCAATTCGTTGCAGCTCAGAAAATGTTGCGCGAACTTAAGCCCGGCGAATACTTTCCCGGGGACACTCTTCGAACCGTTCTTTCGTTCGTTTAAATCATTTTCGCTGCGATTCCTGCCTCGCTGCCAGACTGTCCCGCGCCGATGTATAGTCTTAATGGGCGTCGCGATGTAAAACGAAAGGAGGATGCCTCGCCGTAAAATTCCTCCTGTCTGTTCGACTAATTTTCTTAATTACGCGTTCGAGGAACTGGAACGGAGTCCCTGTAATTCATTGTGTTTCCCCGTTTCTTTGATCCTGTGTTTCGCGATTAACAGCAGCTTTTCATTCGGCGGATGAATTAAGAACGGACTCTCGAAATATTCTTCTTGATTATTTCGCTGGTTCTTTTCGTCAATTTTTTAATGGGATTTTTCTGTAAACTGGCTTTGCTTCAACTGCAGATTTTTATGGGAAATAAAAATTCTCTAATTGCGACGAACTCGATTTAAAAAGAAAAACTTTCCGAACGTGTTTGACAGGCTGAAAATAGTAGAGTATTTTTTAATCTTTTTAATTTTTTAAACCTACCCGCGTTTCCCATAAAATCCGATGGAATTATGTCTAATCATGTTTTAGTGTACGTTTTATTCGAGGTTATTGTGGATCACGCTGACACGGTCAGTTTTTGTCCATTCGAAAATGAATTGTGCCCGGGTTAATTGCGGCATTCGAACCGCAGCGCGACGCCGATGTCATGAATTATTTATCGATCAAGTAAATGCGCTTCTTGTTTATTGACCGTCGACGTGTTCGGTAAAATCGCACGACGATATATAATAACTACAGATTATTTCTATGATGCAACAAAGTAGCCGGACATGAATAATGGAACCGGTTTCCCGGCTCGAACAGAACCTGGCTTCTATTTTGCAATGTTCCGAGTTGATTCACTTTTTCCGAGGGAAAATTATGGCAACGCGTAATCGATCTCGGGTCTCTCGGAAAAAACTGGCAAAGTAGTAACTATGCATTGAAATAAGGTTTTTCAGTCAACTATGAAGAACAGGATGTTATTCGATAGCACATTTCCTCTGTATCTAAAAAATCCTATACAAACTTGTGAACGAACGAGACAGCCGCGATTTCTAATAGTTTAAAATTATATTTAACATTCAAACGGAATTCCATTCGGACGCAAATTCAAAGATTTACGTTGCGAAAGCACTTCGACTTATTCAAAGAATATTCTTTAAAACAATTTTATGGTTCAGAAAATTCTGTGAAAATTGTAGCTTGGCCTCCTTTCCGATAAATAGGGAATAATTTAGAGTTAAATAATTATTTTTCCCATCAAATTAAATTCTTCAATTGTGAGCCATCAATTGTGCAATCGTGTCTAAACGGCAATCAAGAAGGAAACAAGGACAGGTATAAAATTGTTATCGAGTCTTAGTAAATTATGTGCTGAATGTAGCCGAAGGCCCGCAGTGACATATAACAAAAATATTTCGGGCGATAAGACGAAGTGAAACGCTGTGTATTTTACGTTGTGGCCCGAATGAGACACCGGATTTATTGCAGGGCGTGAAGGGCGACGCGAAGGTGTTAGTTCATCAAACACACCTCAATTGTCCGGAGCAGATAGCACTTATCGACGCTGTTGTCCTGGCCGGCTTTAATTCTCCGTTATCTTTGCCGAGGACGCGTTCAGATTGTGCGAAATCTACAACCGTTTCCGGTCTTCGCCAACCTCCTTATCGCGTCCGACATTCGCACTTTACCGACACAGGTTACGCGCAAGAAACATTGCCCGCTCCACACAACGATGATTCACGCGAGTAAATCTCGATCGTGATGTGGGTCAAAGAAAAAGGGAAATTTCTCTCAGCCTATCTCTCCGCAATTTCTCATTACAGGCTCTCGCATTCCTCGTGATAACAGCCGCATGAAATCACCGGTACAAACGTGTGTCTACCTGTGACGCGTTCTATGGAAAACGCATCCTGCGTATTCTCGTTTTATACTCAGTCGTCATTATGGCTCTGCGACCGTAAAAAAGGTTCGTCGTTTCGCATCGATTTTACATTATATCGTTGTTACGTTAAAGACCACGTCCGTTTAATTAATCACGCTTTGTTTACAACCTCATATTTTCAAAGGGGTCATGAATACGATTTGAAATCATTCTGTGGAAAGGAGGTGATTTTTGGGAATTTTTTTCTCAAAAACTACAGGACATTGTTCGAAAACTGTTTTCCGATAGAAAGTGGGAAATTGCAAAGGCAAACTGGGATACAGGAAATTCTGTTATGCGATCGTTTGTCTTGAAAATTAATAACCGAGTGCGAATCGTTTCCACGAGCAAAAACTTAATTCCACCATCGTCAATGGTATTCCATAATTAATGTGAGCCGCTATCGGTAGTCATTATTAGACACGCTACGATTAGGATACGGCGGTATGTCATTTAGTAATTTCATGTTCCTTTCATTGAGGATGCGGTGAGAGTAACAATCCATGTTTTTTCCACTGCACGCTGTTATTATCGAAATAGTAGTTAGCGAACGAGAAAGTGAGCAGCCATAAGCCCGTACACTCGTCTAGATGCATTTACGACCTTGCTAATTCTGTATTTTAATCGTTATCCTACGTTCCATTTGTCATCGAGCCGGCAGTAAAAAAATCTTTAGGATAACATGCTTGTTCTAGCATAAACGATCGATTTTCAACTGTCGATTTTCTTGATCGCGCTGCAAGCATTGCTGTCGACGATGACTCGTGCGATTATAATCTTCGATCGGAAGATGATGTCATCGCCATCTCTATATCCTCGAAGTAAAACACTCGTGCCAAGCGACGCCGAGTCCTCATCATCGGCGGAAGATCTATCTAGATCCGACCTCGTTCGGATCATTAGCGGATCTCTGTTAATGCGTCGACGCAGTTGCAAATATTGTTAGTTAGCGTCCGACATCTTGACGACACTTATGACACTACCAATTATACACCAGATAACGTTTCAGACGTACTAGCATGGTTTGTTTAGGTGATTTTACGTAACGATCCACGACGGTTTGAATAAACAAGCTTTGCAAAACGTTGCACGTAAAATGGTCGATTTCTACTATAATTCTGAGGTACAACGATGAACTTTAAAGTCCTACCTCCAGTTTTTGATTACATTTAATTTTAAATTTAATTTATCTCACTGTTAATGCGACTGTTATATATTCTTGTCGTATGGAAGTCAAAGTTTTATTTAGAGAAATCGGACATTTCATGTGCACTCGAGCGGCGTTGAAGCTGCATTGTCAATCTTTTACAATTTTCGCGCAGAGCTTCGAGCTTTTAAAACCATTCAGGAAGAAAGCGATTGTGTTCGACGGTTTCGAAAACTGTAAATTGCGCAAACATCCGCAGTCTATTAATGTCAATCGATGGATAAACCAACGAGCCCGATGGGCGCTCGCAATGATCAACCCGCGAAAAAAGGTTCCGCACGCAATCAAAAGAACAATCGCGAACGTGCCGTGGCCGCGCGACCAGAAAGCATTCGCGTTCCTATAAATATTCAAAATGAATACTATTCTATTGTGTCCGATTGAATGTAAATATAAACTGGCCGGCTGTGTGCACAGTCGCGTAGAACAATTGCTCGGAGGCCTGCAATTGACACTGAATCTTGTCAACGTTAAGTGACGGAGAGACTTGCATCACGTCTCAATCATTATGTCTGTCTGAACGTCGAGTCGCGTCGAACAGGTTCACAGTGTGTTCGTAAAAGCCCAACGACCATAAAACAAACAGACTCTGAAGTAATAGTTCACATTTTAGTAGTTTCTGTTATTCTTTTATATTCCAAATATTTTTTTTATAATATTTTATTTCCTATCAACCTGCACCGAGGTAATTTTGCATTTCAAATATTTTTAATCCGAGATCTGCTTAGCGTTAAACATTTTCTGAACGCTTGGGGATGATTGTACAAGGATCTTTTTCTATCTTATAAAACAGCAAACACATTCGTTTTCATATCAACATTTTCTTCCCGCACGACAGGTTTTATCAATGCATTTGCCTTCGTCGTTAATCAAAATATTTTTACGTGCCAACGACTACAATATATAGACAGAAATGTCCTATAAATATGGTTCGGAATAATTTATGTTCGAGGTATGTAGCAGTTGCTGCTATAAATTCTTACTTCACAGACAGTATCCAATATGGCGGTCGTTACCGGTGTCTACAGGCCGTTGCTGTTGCTACATATTTTTATTTAAACAACAGCCCACAACAATGACTTTGCCACTTCGAAATTTAACCTTCCTACGATTCTGTGTTGATTTATGCATTTCCAATGCTGTTCAGAAAAGATGGACATTTCTCAGAAACTGTTACACATGTTTTTAAAAAAGATGAGGGTGCTATCGTTTCTTTAAACAAATGGAAATCCCTTGATGATCACATAGCAATCTCAATAAACATATTAACAATACGACTAAAGGAAACTTAGCAGAACTAATATTCTACGTGTTCTTGGTGTCTCTTTATGCTTTCATCGTACAATACTAAAGATGGTTAAACTTTGTCTCGGGAAACCAGAAATTTTCAACTTTCTTTCACGCAATCCTGTAGATTTCGGCGAGAAAATTTCGAAAATCCACGTTTCAATGCTAGGAGATCGCTAGTTGAAACATTTTTGTGTAGAGCGCTTTAATTTTTCCATACTGTATCAGAGATTTCGACAAGGATTGCAAGATTATGGTGACTTCGGTGTAGAGAGCTTAGATAAGGATCCGGGTACAAAGGACGCGGCAAACAATAACAATGGCGTCTTGCCCAACGCCGTTGCCTTGACATCGGCGTTCCGGCAGCAATTTTCCAAGAAAGCTGGTCGCAGCAAGTGTAAGAAACGAATCGGCTATGGGCACGGGTTTCAAGAACGGGCTTCTTGTTGCACAAGAGCGTGCCGTAAACGACGTCTTGACCCAGGCCTAGCCTCGATGAGACCGCTTCAGAGGCGCAGCGCAGTAGAAAACGAAGCTGGTAAACAAGCGTAGAGGAGGCTTCATTCAAATTTCATTCGTCATAGCGAACGACGAGACAGCAACTGATTACGATCAGCGCTGTTGAAGAAAACGTTTCTGCCAGATGTTTGCGCCCGGCGTAATGAAGTAGTCGACGTGGTGCGTCCTACACTGTGAGCTCTTTGTGCTTGCACGGAAGATGGAAATCCTTCTGGAAGAAATAACTCGCCGAGATGTACCAAATTGAAGACAACTCGAACTTCCGTTTCAGTACTGCCAAATAAAAATACGAGGATTCGTGCTAGAGCAACCCTAATTTAACACGTTGACTGCCGGACGGATTTTCCATGATTTGTCCCAGGCGCCAACATGAACTTTTCATTATGCGATACATATTATGATGAAATATAGTTCCCAGCAAATAATATGAGTTATAAAATCATGTTTGAAGCATTTTTTTGGTGGGGGTCACCGGTGCCCCCCACGGCGCTGTAGGCAAGTATTACTTTTTTTTTTTTTAAAAAGTGATTACTCTGTGTTTCGAAAAAAAAAAAAAAAAAATTATTTTGTATGTTCTATATTGCATTAATTTCTTCAAACCATTATAGTAACAATGGTATTATTGAAAAATTGATCAGTATCCATATTTACTATAATTATGTACTTTTAGTATTGACCACGCCGCCGGTCACCGGTGGCCCCCACGGCAGTTAACGTGTTAAATTGAAAGCTTCCAATTGTCATATTGGAGATTAATTTTTTAACTTGCAAGATAGAGAATGTGTATAGAAACTGGTCGAGATTGTTTTGTAATCTAACCGTTTCTAAATAGTCAATAAAGTCTCAAAGAGGGGGCCAAAAATTAATTTATACATGTAACAGTAAAATACCTTGGATGCCAGCAAAATGGACGACATCTATTCGCACAAATATCGTTCTCGCTGAATAAACAATAGCCTCCAAAACTCTCAACTCGCATTACACAACAGCACCGAATCGGATCGTCGCTCGGTCAGTTTATCCTCCAAAGAAACTAAAAGAGAACTAGACAAGCGTCTACGCGGGTTCTCCAAAATGGCGTCGACAAGACTTCCGGGGAAGATGTTAATATTTCTCGAGAGCACAGGACACGTGGGAGCGAAGAAGAGGCTCGCGGGAAGAAAAAGAGAGGAGAGCAGAGGCCACGCGTGCGAATGACGCGTCTCCTGCTTATTGCCCGGTAACGCAGAGATTGCGCAAACACGTGCGCCGCGTATTTCCGGACAGGTGAGGCGAAACGAGGCTGGTCTTTTTTTTTTACGCGGCGGAGGATCCTTCGTTTATTTACGATGGGACTATGCGAGCTGAAATCTCCGGCTGGTCGACGCGGAATGTCTGCGATACGGTACCGGACACTAGAACTAATCGGCTCCAGAGAAATTCGCCGGGGAAAATTGATGGGATTGAGGAAACGCTGACCCGAGGCGAGCCGAAGCGATAACTACCGTAGATTGTGGACGCTCATGCTAATTCGCGAAACTTTCTTTTCCGTGCTCCTTGCTAAAAGTCCCCGCGACTGTTCGCCGTGAACATTTTTTCTTCGAGAAAAAAATTACTTCAACTGGTTCACAGTTGTTTGTATCTATTGTAAAAGGTTGGAAAGCGTGTTGAAGCTTCGTGGACATTTGCATTTTGAGACTCGCGAAAAAGCGGAAGTTGAGGAATATTGTTCTTCAACATCCCGCTACCGTTTCGTCAAATTCAACGGTCACGATTGGACTATTATCCCCGGAAGGACGTAACAAATTTCCATTTTCTCCAGACATTTGTTTTCGTTGTTAACGGTAATAGATGGTCGTTGATCTACGATGAATATACAAATTTTCAATTCCAACGGTTATTAATATCCACGTGCCAGTCTCCGAGACAGCCCGCAGCTTTGTGTGTATACCTTTCGTTAAACAGCGATTATGCAACGCGAGGATTACGCTCGCGCGTTCATAGAGAGGTCGGCGAATATTCCTCTCGCGGCTAATAAGAAAATTGCTTGTCGTGCAACAGCTTCTTGCGTTCGCTTATCCTTATCTGTCACGGTTAGAGCCTTTCAGGAAAATGGCGAACACATTTTATGAAACCGAGTGAGTCCTTCGGTTACTATAGCGAGTCTACTTATAACAATTATTTGTGCAGTATCGTGTACACGCTACCACAAAAATAAGCAGCAAAAGAAAGGAAAACTGGAGCCAAAGAATAAAGTTAAAGAATCGCAATGAATAAAATAAAATAAAAATGAAACAAATCTGAGAAAAATAAGATGGAGTAAATATGAATAGAAATAAAAATGTGCAGAAAATAGTAACAATAATTTGTGGGCCATTGTACACGTTAATTGGGCCAATTACTCAGCTCATTATTTCTCGACTGCAATTAATGATTGCTATAAATAGTGTCCGTTTAAAAATAACCGGTCCCCGTGTTCAAACAGCACGTGTTTTCGCGAGTTCGGCTACTTTTTGCGGACGCGTCACGCGTCCGTGTGCAACAGCGAGGGCCTGGGAAGAGAGAGGGGGTGCCCGTCACTTGGTTAATTAGCAATTACACGCATATCTGCGTGTCTCGGATTCCAAATTAGAGCGACACGTTCGCGTCCGATGCACAATGATAAATCCGCGGGAGGCGCGCACACGCATAAGTGCCCCCGACGAGCGTACACAATAATGAGTTATTTAAATTTTCCTTGCAACACGCGACGCTAACGCGCAGAATTGCTCGGTAAATTCCGGCTTTTGCGACGCGTCCGCCAGTTTATAACTGATAAAATCGATGATAATGTGGTAATCGATGTAAATGCGGTCCGCGAACGGGGCGCGCGCATCATGCTTAATATTTGTGTCGCGTCCGCGAATAAAATACCCGCGGAAAAGTTTCCTACGAAAATTTATCAGCTGTGTTCTCGAAACTGGTTCTCCGGTCTATAAGAACGATCGTAAACCACCTTCTCGCATCGCCGCGGAAAATATTTATTTTTATCTGCTTGTTATGTCGAGGCGTCACGCTTTATTTTTACATCTGTGTGTCACCGCATAATGGCTCTATTTTAAAAACAAATGGTCTTGTCGCGATAAAACGTGCACGCTGAATCGGAAAGTGTATGAAATTCAAAAGATCGAGATTACCAATGATTTTAAAAATACATAACTGCCGTGATTTTGATTATTTTTCGTTTGAAAAAATCACGGGTGCGTTTCGAGTACCGGTAAATACGTGTGCAAAATCTCGATGCGAAAGGTTTAATTGTCTTGCTGAAAAAAAAAATTGTTAAACTCCGAAACCGGTAATAGCTGCGCGACAGAAGTGATACATCAACGCAACAGAATGGTGTTTCGAAGAAATGGTGTTTCGAAGAGATAAAGAAAGACAAGATGAGTGTTCACGTACCCGGTGCGCGCATCGCACGAAGACCCGGTCCAATGGGGACTTGGAGTCCTCAGCCTTCGTGGTCTTCTCCTTGCACCAAGCCTGGCCCATTTTTCTTCCTGTCCCGCTATTATCTCTGCCCTCTCTCTCTCACTCCCTCTCCCGCCTCTCTGTTTCCTCTCGGAGCTCTTGGGCGGTTCTCTCACCGATAACGCCGGATAATGTAGGCCATCCTGAAGACCCGTTCCTCGTGACCTGCCGCAACCGGTGCGAGTCTCTTCTCTTCCTCCGCGAACGTTCCCCCGGTTGACCTTTTCACGGCCACCTGCCCACGGAAAAGACACAGAGAGAGAGAGAGATAGAAAGAGAGAAAAATAAAAAAAAGATCGGATTTCAGAGGAAAATCGGCGACAACTCGCCAGCGATAAATCGATAGATAGACCGGAAACCCCGTCCGTGCCCGTGATTTAGGGGACTGGGGGATTCTAAGCGACACCTAGCGAACGACGTTCCCAGTTTTATGGCTGCCCGAAAAGAGCTCGCTGCTATTTGGGGCAAACTTTCGCACATTTGTTTACGACCCGGTGCTTTTCGCGGATCATGAGCAGACTGCGAAAATAAAAATTGTCCGTGTCGATCGGCAGAAGCCTAGCACAAGGTGTATCCGACGAACATCAGAAAAAAATTCATTTGGAAATTCAGTGACTCGACAATATTCAACCGCTAGGACGTTTTAATTGTTTAAAAAATGTCCTCTGTCCCCGTTACGCTGACACGTTATGAAAGAAACATTTATTTATGCATTCTACGACCCAGCAGTTCAGTGCCATAATGATTTCAGGCATCGGAAGAACGTTTTCCGTGCGATTACCCTGAAAATTCCCGTGAACCCAAAGGCTCGTTGTAAAAGGCTTATCGCGTCTTTAAGTGTGTGTTAAATGAGCGACGAAGCAATAAATCGGTCATCCATTTAAGGAGAAGACATTCGGGAACATCTTATCGGGGTTTTGCAATCGGGCACAATATACGTCAATTTAATCAGGAAAGTATCGTTTCTATACTCAGCTGGAGTGTTTCGCAACATGCAACACCTCGAGACCAACAAGTCGATTTAGCACTTAGAGACAATAAAATAAATTTATGTGAACGTACGGTCCGTTTGACCTTGCCTCTGAGTTATTGCAGCCGTTCTGCTATAGCGAACTCTGTCTTATTAGCCTCCGGGAGGGTTACAATGGCTGCTACCTTGCGTTACGGCTACCTTGACGTCAGTGATCCTCTTATCCTTCGATAATATTAATCAACATGTCGCGTACAGAACATTTATGCAAACATGTAGTTTCGCTGTACTGCTACCTGAGGATAAATATTACCCTGCGATAAATTAGCCGACTATTAGTCGCTTGTTCTCCAGAAAAAAAATGGTATTTATTATTTATTGATATCAGCTGTAGAAATTAGCAGCTGCGGATGTCCTTGCTCGCCTATCTATTGATTTATTATTGAAATAATGTTTTCTCACGTCTTCTAGAGTTTCTTTCATATACAAATTAGAATTTCTGATTAAATAGCAATTAACTTTTTACTGGTAACTGTGTTTTACACAAGATTAATGTAAATATAATTTTCCAAGAGTAGGTCAAAGAGAATTGTACTCACAGATTTTTAGATAAAAAGTGTTAATACAATTGCAAACAGGTGAGGGTCACTATTAACTTGGAAGCCATTTTTAAAGCAGGATGAGACTAATTGTGCGAGCTGTTATTTACGACTAATAAAAAGCATGCTGTTGCATGGATATTTTAGTAAAGATAATTAAAGAAATTATTACTAGGAATTATTTTATTTCCTATTCCCAGCGCGCAAAATTGCAAGTTCCATGTCAAAATGGCCGGTATCTCGAATTATAGACTGTTAACGAGTTTCGTACAGTAAGTTTCACGGAAACATACTGGTAAGTTATAGTAGTCGTTATAATGGCTGTCTTCTGAAGGAAGCTTCTTATCGGTGTTAATGCTATCGCCGTGAATTGCCACATAGCACACTCCCAGCTATTCAACCGTGCCGTACATTATATCTTTTCCCGGGCAGGTGACCTTCTACCCAATGATCATCCAAAGAATGCCGGGAACACACCCTTTAACGGTGCATTACGCGTAACGTCATCGCTCGCCCACAGTATCCAACGATTTCCGCGCTAAACGACCATAAGAAAATTAATGGGGGGCTTTCCGAGCCAACCACTTGCGAAATATTACACGCGTAACTTCCTTCTTCCGGTATATGTCCGAAGAAAAAATTATTCAACTATCATTTTCTTCATACTATAACCCAAATCGTTCATAAATGCCATTACTAAGACTATCAGTAATTATCGCAACTATCATAATATGTTATCTTGCGTTATCAGAGATATTATTAGCATCTTTATTAGACTGCGAATTTGATGTATTATGGCCAAAAGAAGGTGGAGCACAAAGCAGTAAAAATATAAGAAAATTTTTAATTGTGACCGAGATCGTATAGATCCGTGCGGCTTAGAACAAGGCTTTACCGTAGAAACGAATTGTCGATTTATTTTGGAGGAGGTATTCGAGGAACGTGGGATCAAAAAAGCCGTGTCATTTGATTTTGGATTCGCACGGCGGGAATTATTGAAAATTTTGTTTCTCACGGTAGAACGAAAGGGTAGAGGGCGGATTCGCAAAGGGAACAACAGCGTGAAATCACCGCGGCGATGCTTCACCGATCGAGCGCTGTAAATCATCCCGGCGCATTTGAAAGTCGTACTCTCGTTACCGTGAACCGTGTTCCACCGTCGACGACGAATGGAACGCGAATTTGCAATGCCAGATCCAGAGCGTAACACAGAAAAATATGCGAGCCCATGAGTTAAGCTATTCCTGCATCGCGATAAGACATTCGCTGACGCCGAACTCTGCTGCATCCGCAATAGCCAGACCGCGGATTTTGATGCATTTGAAACGTGATTCTCTAGGAGCCCGCGGCGGCAGAGATTTTTTCACACTTGGCACACATTCGCGAGATTTCGCAGCCACGTCCCGCGATATTTTCCCAACGCGAAAAAATTTCAACGGTAATCCCGAAAAGCAGGAGGGAAAATATTACGGCCATTTTTGCTTTACACTCTGAATTAGCTAACCACGTTTCATTGTTACGTTCCGAGGAAACACAACCGAGAACGGTTAAAAGTGTAAAAAAAAATGAATATGGGTGAATTTTCATGGAGATAAATATTCGAGGATCTTCTAATAAATTGTTTACCAGCAGTTTTAATATTCACAACTCCAGCTCCAGTAATTTCTTTTGATATGTCCTCTTGAAAGAAAATTATTAAACTCCTATTCGACGCAGTTAAAAAATACTGTAAAGAGACTTTCGACAGTGTTAATTTGTTTACGTTGCTTATTTTTAAAAAGCTAAATTTTTCCATTTTCGGAACAGCGAATTGTTTGATATTCTAATCCGTCACGCCAGCTACGTCGAAAAACCGTTTTCACCGCGAGGCGTTAAATTTCGCGATAACTTATAAAACTTGATCGTTTCGATAAAAATGAGAAAGATATCTATCATACATTTTTATGAAGATACGAGATACGGCAGTGTTTTTGAACTTCATAAGGTGGAACGAAGGAACGGAAATTTATGGGCTTCGATCTTTTCTCGGCGAAAAGGAAAAATATGAAAATAGGTTGGTAGAAATTTAGAAGCCCGAATTTTCCATTTTCTGCGCGCAGAAATTTCTTTTTTTTTTTCTCTTTCCTTTATTTTTTTTTTTCTCTGCACACAAATTGCCCAACTTGGTTGAAATTTAGGAGAGCCGGATTTCTGTTCCGCGGATGGCGCGCGAACAATTCGGATCGCGGTGATTTTTCATTTTCCGCACAATCGAGTTTACCGTGCGCGAAATTTTTCGTTGAAGAGGAACCCCGAGTGACACTGCAATATTTTCCCCGCTAAATTAATTAAACCATAAGCATTCCGCCGTCAAAAATGTAAATTGCCTCTATTCAAGCTAGTCCCGGCGAATTCGTTGCTGGATTTCTTAATCCCGTATTTATGACGCTGCCACGCAACACGGTTGATATTTGAATGAATCGTACGCTCTTTTATTTATCACTATGTTTCCGGTAAAAGTGTAATCGTACGTTGCGAATATCTATGCGAATAAAAACGAAAACTGTGTCGTATATTAACAGCTTTATTAGGATCGAAATAATCGAAATAATAAATTCAAAAGCTCTCCAAATTTATCAAGCTTTTAGCTATACGACATTTTGGGAAATTTTAACGGACATAAATACACGCAGAAACACCTGTTTTGACTTTTTTCTTTGGAAACTGTAACTTTCCATTAAATATTATATTTCATCAAATTGTTTCTTACTCGTCATTCTAGCTTTCTATTAAATGTGCCAAAAATGGTACTTGTCATTTAGAAAGGTGCCACATTTTCTAATTTTTTAATCTTCTTTTTAAATGATTCGCAAAAAGCAAAATAAGATCAATTTTTTAAAAACGAAAAACTAGAACACCTCCTTAACCCCTTGCACTACCATTTATTTTACGATGTCAATGATTAAGACTTTTTTGTAATTCGTAATTTCCTTAAAAAAGGAGAAAATTTATATTTATTGTATGCCTATATGTTCTTCAATAGCTGTACATTAACAACACCAAAATAGAATTTTATTTCGATTCAAAGGAAATTAATAACATACATATTTGTTAGACTCTGTTCAGAATCTTCATCACGAGTGTGACTCGATATTGTAGTGCAAGGGGTTAACCCTCGAGCGAACTATTGGGACCAATGTGGTACCACTCAAATTTATGCGAACAATTTATTTAATGTGTAACTATTAACTATTTGTGAATCCATGTGAAGTTTGACTATCTCACTACATACGTTTCTATTTACCATTCCGATTAAGACGAATATTAAAAACAATTTAACTGAATCATCGGATTTTCGAAGTGTATATTTCGAAGGTCCGCTAGAATCGAAGAAGAAATTCAGGATCGAGTGGTTCTGCCGACGCAACGTCCTCACCATGAATGGACAGGTATGTGAGCCCCCTGTGTTCGTAATGGGAACGCACACGTGTAGCAGCACCTACGACACTGTGGTCACGTCATCGCAGTCGCGGGAATTGGCGAATACACGCGATTGTGTGCAACGCATAATCATGTTATTACACGTGACTCTTGTTCACCGTGTACTTGCTTTGCTTCGCTTTGCTTTGCTTTGCTTTGCTTTGCTTTGGTCGCTTCTCTTCATCTGTTGTTTATCGGTGCCACCGGATCTGCATAGACACTTCTGCTGCGTAGCCACGTGAGAATAACCTTCGCAGGCCGCCATTGGACTATAAATGTTCATGCGACTACAAATTATCGCCGAGCAACACGGGACGCTGCTTAACTGTAACGCGCCGGCTCTAATGAAATTTACAGTCGGTTACAAAAGTCCGTAGCCGTTCAAACAGAATTACTTTTTCTCACCCTTATGCGCACCTCTGAAATGTGTTTTAAAAATTAAATATTCTTTAGATGTAATCTTTATCTGAATGGTAAATGGAAACCTTGTGAGATAGTAAAACTTCTTCCAAGAGTCTACAAATAGTTATATTAAATATAGCTATATTAAATTAATAATGGTTACACCTTAAATAATTGTTAGCTTTTCGAGCGGAACCACAGCGGTTACATAGATGTTGAAAATTTTATTGGAATCGGTGGATGCAGCAACAAGCGGTGAAAGTTTCAAGGGTATTTGGATTTATTACAATTTTTAATACAGGCCCGGATAAAAAAAATTGGTAAAATCGATACTTTCCTTTTCGTAATTCCTGCCAATTCATATGTAGTCTATTTGACACGTATTCTATCTACTGTGATTCATATACCCGAGGGTGAAAACAACCCTCAAAGTCTGTACAAAAACATGTTTTTGAGATACCTCGGCAACTAGTGAGTGCATAACAACAGAATTTTTTTTATACTGTGTATTTTCGATCGAAGAATTCAACAGCATGTGAACACAGATCTCAGTCAAAATTGTTCGTATAAACTGTATTTAAAAAATGTTTATTTTATGAACACTCGTATTGATGAATATTTGAAAAGCCAATATTAAAAAATATTCCATGCGATAAAATGAAATTGAATATTTTTCTCGTTCAACGGCGTCCTCGCTGGCGTACAGTATGCTAAACAATTTACGGCAATTCTAGATTTTCGAGTTAAATGAAGTCACCGTGGCGCTTCGATGTTTATGCTCAATTTGTTTGCAAGTATCTCGCGATAGATTTGTCAGAAACTCTCGAGTGAAAACTGCGGCTGCTGTTAAAGTGTTAAGGGTAGACTCCTGAGAGTTATACTCTGGAGAGTAAAAACGACAGCTATTGGATAGCGGTGCTACTATGTCCAGTCGAAAGTGATTTGTAGTGTACGGGCTACAGACTTGGAAACAATTCTTCGATAGACTCTTTAATCAAAAATGAACACATAAAGGAAGGAGATCCATACATACATGAAGACCCCTAAACGAGTCTTTAAATTTAAAAAGAAAAATATAAAAAAAAGCGTAGTCATCCAAATTCAACGCTAGAAAATTTCTGCAGATAAAGCAGGATCGATTTGTGACATCACACAAATTATTTTAATTGTAACAATGGAATCCCACGTGAGCTATTATATTTCATACCTTCATCTTCCCCGTGTTTCTACATTTATTTATTTCTTTAATCTCTCATTTCATTATGCTAAAAAATTGTATATAGGTACACGACTGCCATAATAGTCACATTTTCAGGACTGTTTTGTTAATAAGATTAATGCTGAGAGACTAAGAATAAAACAATTTAATAATATGTCACAGAGGAATCTCTACTCTCAACAACTGTAAAATGAGGGATTCGAGGTGGTTTATCGTTATTAAACATGCGAGCGCAGATTCTGCTATTCTAACGGTGGTCCGTCGGTTAATTATGGTTCCTCTGGCCCGAAGGTTGTCAACGTCTTTAAACATAACGACGAGCGTCACAACGTTCTGGTTGACGTATATTACGTAATTTTCCTCGTTCCAGTTTTTCCAAGTCGGGTTTATTGTCGAGACCACGTGAAGTAACGTTCCAGCCAGTAAATAGAGAGCTCGAGGTTGCGTAAATAGTATGTTAGTTTAGCGCAGCCGGCGGACGACCATGCAAATTATTCCGTACCACCTTGTCTGCAGCGGTTCACGATCATTTCTGGGAATACTCTAGTTTTCACGGGCAACGTCAAACACGATTTTTATTGCGACGCGCGCCCACGCTCTTGAAAACCATCTAGGCCAAAATGTTCACAACAAACACACAGAGCTTTCTGAAAAATAACAACATTTTTCTAACTGAACAGACCTCTCTCTCTCTGTTCCTATTCGAAATACCATCTAGTTTTTAGAATACAAAAAATTTTTGTCGGCGATCGTCCATCGATGTGCCAATAAAAGGCGGTCTAAAAAACAGGAAATAACACCGCCATTTTTTAATATTCTGTTCCGAAAAAGATGGAGAATACAGTTAAATGTGACGTCGATATCACTGTGAAAAACCAGAATTTGTTACTTATTAATCATCCTTGAAAAAATTCTCAAAAACTGCACGTGATACTCAAGATGGTGAATCTCGTTTTTATTATTTTTATTTTGTTATGTAAACGCTCTTGTACCACGACGTGTTCGGATAAACGAGGTTCCACCGATAGAAACTTTGACTTTCTACGCTCTCGCGCCGCGTTCACTCCAATTGCGGTCATTCTCGCTCGGTGCATGACTCGAAAAGTGATTTCGTCCACGATCTCCGTTCCGCGAGTGTGTTTCGCGCGGAAAAAGCCGGGCAAAAACAGAAAAAAACAAACAGACATTAAGCGCACGCGAGCGATTTATCCAAAACACGCGGCGTTTCCGCCACACGTGGGTGCGCAGCTGTAGAAGCAAAAGAGAGGGAGAGAGAGAGAGAGAGAGAGGAGAAATACTAGCGAAACAAAGCGGGTCCCGGTCGCACTTTCTAACTCTAAATCGTGCATCGAAAGTTGCACCTGCATCGCAAACATCGGCGGAAGATCGATCAGCAAGATTTTTGGCGTCCAACAATGGCCGGCTTATGCAATCGCGGCCCCGGACGCGTCCAACCGTGATCGTCATGATCGGTGGGATCTGTGAGAAAATCGTAAATCTTTTATGGAGTTCGCTCCGGGACCCAGATGCCCGCCGAAGACGCTCCGAGTGTTTGAACGCGATTACAGGAGGCTTTACGCGTCCGGGAATATTTACGGTCCAATATGGCGGAATCAAGATCGCGAATGATAACGAGCTAATTGCGTACCGAGCTGGAGATAATTTCGAGGCAAACAGGCAATTGTGTATCGGCTATTTTCGTCTGTGATTAGCGTTGTCAGCGAGCAGCGTGACGACAGATTTCGAAAATCGAAATTTTCAGACCGCTTTTTAAACAATTCTGTTTAATCGCGGACCGTGATATTGCATACTATGTATATAAAATAGTTCATGATGTTTCGCAACGAGTTAAAACTAGTTGAAAGAATATTTAACAAATTTTTCGATCGATCCGACAGATTCGATTTGAATTCAGAGCGATATGTTTTATCAACGTCTCGAAAGTAAACGACCGAACAATAGAAAACTGTTGTCCTGCTGGAAATAATCGTAGAAAGTCTCCGAAATCGTGGAGAGTCTCCTTAGACGGCAATAATTTGTCCCAAATGGCACTTTAATGTCCTAATTAGGGGAACGGCGGAGTATGAAGTTTCGTCCGTGAAGAAGTTCCTCAAGTTGGTAATTGAAAATACTGTTAGATTCCGCGGCAACGATTACACCGTGCCTGTTTTGCATAGTCACGCACAGGCTACAAGTGTGCGAAGCGAACACAGTTTAATAAACGAGACATAACTGTGCCATTTTTCGGGACACCGGCTAATTTAAATATTGACAGAATGGACATTCAGCGTGCCCGATGACACGGTGAAAAACGCCAAGCAGCCTGCTCATCTTTTACATAAGCGTATCTGTGTACGGTAAAAAATCAATTTAGATTCGGTTCGTGCGGTTCCGATATGCGCAAATCATTCTGTTTAATCTGTTGTCTGGAGGCGGGGACCGTCGTTCGACGCGTGTACTATGTATCGCGTGCATTACGCAATTTTTTTTTTGTTCATTACTGCTCGAATGTCACACCGGGGGGTTAAAATTAGCGTTTGAAAATTCGGTCGTAGAAACCAAAGACGGAAAAAAGAAAACGTTTGAGACACACGAGGTGCTTCTTTTAATCGGATCTGTCAATAATTTTGAAAATTTGTTTTCCATCTCTTGTAGTTACGTGGGTGTAAACATTTTCACGAAATCTTCGAGGACCACTTTCGACCGTTAAGACCGAGCTGGTACAGAAACGCGAAACTGTTAATGAATAAATCCGGAAAATTCCTGAACAGGATCTGATCGATCAATAATCCAAGAAACCGGTGTCCCCTCGTGAAAAAATCAACACTTGCAACACCCAAGATATGTCACCACAGGCCGAGAGAGCACCCTACACGCAACACCGGTTCACAGGTAAACAGTCCGGCAGGAGCACAAGTGTGGGGGGTGGGGGGTGAGGGCACGAACCAGGTGGAATGCAAGGAGGAATTCAAGATCACCGGGTCGCCAGGGCATAAAATCGAGGAGGCGTCGACGGAGCTCGACGAGGCAGAAATTACGACGAGCTGTGGTGCTGCGCCTCCTGTCCAGCCCTGGAGCTCACAGACCCTGACCACGTACCTCTTGCTAGACGTCCTTAGACTCCCGCAGGAATCCGGGGAATGTCCTGGCTGATCGGTCGGCCTTGCTCGAGCGGGACCATTTGTCGGGCCGAAAAGCGGTTTTCGGAGCGGACACACGACGCGCGGACAACTCGCGGCAGCTGCCAGCTCTGGCAACTGGTACCGTACTGGTACCAGTCGGTCAAGCGTACGGCACTGTTAGTACGCGAGGACCGTGCATGCTGGACAGGTTGCGTGGTATCGTTCAGCGTAGACGGTCAGGTGGTATGCGCCCCGTCTCGTCCCGTCCTGCCCGTCCCCGTAACGTCGCGGACATCGCAACCGACACTGTGCACCGGGCTTAAGGCTTTCTAACCGCAGCCTCCGCGCGCGCGCGCGCGATACCGCCAACCATCGCCGAAGAAATCCACCTCCGGGCCCCGCGGCCTACCCCCCACTCCTCCTCGCTCGGGCCCCCTTCCTCCGGTCCCCTACTCCGCGATTCACCTCCCCTCCACCTCTCCTCTCGCCCCACTCGGGCCCAGGTAATGCCTAGCAAGAATCCGGACTCTCCTTCCTTCTGGATGGGACCGTCCGCCGGGCAATTGTCGGGCCTCGAATTGCCGTCGAACATTTGTTATACGGGGTGTCTCAAATATTGCTAATGCCCCGTTATAAAAATTAGAAGGGGCATAATAAATTAGAGGAGCAATCTAAAGGAGTTATCTTGCTGACAATAAAAGAATCTTGATTATATAGGGTGTTCCATTCGATTTTAGGATTTTATATATTTTGGTCTTGTAATACGGGAAATGTTTCAGGGTATTATTAAATTTGAAAGGGTGAGCACCTCCTCGGGTCTCCGGTGTGAACGGGGATAACTATTCTCGAATCTCGATTGTACAGGCTGTTTCGGCCAACTTGAGGATTTTAAGTATCGCTTTTATTGCTAGCAATAAGGCAAATGGGCCGAGGAAAGCATTATTAGGGGCGAATCATGGTTCTCCTCGGTTTTGATGGAGTTCTACGAGGACGCGGTGGGAATAATGGTTAAATCCTCATTGTGTACAGGGTGTTTCGTCCATCTTTGGGAGCTTAAGTATCGCTCTTTCTGCTGCTTTTCCTCGTGGAAGGAAAAGATCGTGGCAGGTACTAAATTATGAAAGACCGTTTTTGTAGTTGCGACTGTTTCCAGGGACGGTTCTATCTCGTCCCGTTCGTTATCCCCAGCTGTGATGATCGTTTTGTTCGAGTCGGGACTTTCGGTGACTCGACCATCTCGGAAGTGTTTAAACCGGTCGCTGATGCATGGGGGTTTCTATTCTCCATGGGGTTCTTTTTTTACGAGGGAACGGAGATTAGACGGAATTTAAATGGACCGGTTGTATCGTTGCCTTTTTCGTCGTTAGAGCCGCGTCAGTCTGTTGATGCATTTTTCTATCCGTAATATATTTTTCGGATTGTACTCTCGAAACTTTTGATTGCCATTTCTCCTTCTCTCACGTCGAACAATTAATTTCGAAGAATCGTCTCGTAATCTGTCCTCGAGTATATTTTTGTATCGCGATCAGATAAAGAGGGGAGCAATCAGTGTGTAATTTCGCACAGCGTTGTTTACGGCGCTATAAGAAAATATTCTCACAATCTACAGGAATGATTAATGGCAGACGGGAATTAATTTATCGCTTCATCAGCCGCACTTATCGGATCACGAAACAGTTCGTGACCGGTCAGTGAAGTTTCGCCGATGAAATACAAGCTTTCTTGTTAACAATGTACTGCTCTCGAATACCTTTACATTAAATCATTATGCAAATATACTGTTAAGACTATCTTAAATCAAATTGTTTCGAAATATTTGACGTACTGATATGTAATTTTTTAATCATACAAAAGTAGCATTCTCGTATGGAAAACTCCCAAAATAGAACATTACGAGATATCTGTAACGTTTCGTATTACCACGTTTTAATTACTTTCACACGCATCGCGCGAAACACGCGAGCCCATCATAAATATTAAAATGCTCGAAAGAATGCACCATCTGCGAACGCGTTATTAAATTACAATGCCCCGAATCTCGCGAGTAATTACTAAAGTTCAAGTGTAAAACAGCAAATATTTTCGTTCGCCGAGACAGAAAGTCATTTTTATCTTATTAAAATTAGGCGAACGGAGAATTCTCGGCACCCTGAGTGTACGCAACGCGAAAGCACGAGGCTCGGCGGTGTTGCGTGCTCGCAGGCACTTCGGGACCAACATTAACCATCGCAACATTACTTAATAGCATCAACACTTTCCTGTGACCCTGTTAAGATACTGTTCTAATTAATGGACTAAAAATACCGTCACGCGTCTTCGTAATCAGCCCAAAAGAATCGGAACTGCGCCGTCAAAACATTCGTCATAATTACTAAACTGCAAATCTAAATTTGGGAACACATATGGTTATTCTATTTATTTTGTTTTAACCATTATTTTTTAATCCACGACAATAAATCCGTTCGGTGACTACAATTTATGTTCGTGGAAGACAATAGTCCACACGATAAAATTACCAAAAAAATGTCTTCAGCCTCTCAACCATGTACAAGTATATTTGTTACACGAAAAAATAGTTTACTGTGTAAATGTAATTTAATTTTGCAATTTATTTTAAGATAAAATCCCAATTTTAAAAGAAAAGCTGCACACAGTACGATCGATAGAAGGCTACAAAATTTTTGTGACATTAATTACGAAGCTGATTGAAGATCTGAAGGGAAAAAGCAACGGTGGTACTCCCGGAGCATCATTATCGACAAAATCATCTTTCATAGTTCCATCAGTCCCACAATTGACTCGCCCGGTCCAGTAGATAAACGCGGCGTCCCCGAAGGGTAATTAAAGCGAGGTTAATGGCGGCAGTTAAGTCCTAAAATTGGTTTCAGCTCGGATATGTCCGTGGATTGTCCTAATCGTCGGACAGGTCGTCGCCGGGTTCCAGAAAGGTGTTCGGTTTATCCAGCAGGTCCCTCGAAAAGCCATAGATTTTCCTCTCTACCTGTCTCTGGTCATTTTCCGACTATAAATGCACCTGCACCCTGCTCGACAGGTTTAGTCTGTCCGCGATCGTCTTTGAAATCGGTGAAACAGTCTTCGGGAACCAAAGTTTACCTGGGGATCTTCGAAATCCTCAAAGAGAAATAAGAACCGATTTAAAAAAGAAAAAAATTGGACCATGAAGAACGCGTGGAGCGTGTTGATATTCTTATCACTGATTTCCAACGGCTTGACGTTGGATCTGAACGTATTCTGGCCGATCATTCAATCGCCGTTCGTGACAACCCCTATACAGACCGTGGAGGAGCCTGCTGGGCCCATTGAAATCGTCACGTGGCGTCAACCTGTCTGCCTGATGCCAGCCGAAGGTGTGTCGCCATGTTACCTGGGAATCAGGAAGCTTCAAGATGAGTACGACGGTAACTCGCAAAAACCAAACCTGAGATCGAGCGCACGAGACGAAGTACAGATGCCTTTAGGGATCGTTGCCAGTGACCTTCCTATATTGCAATCCTCCGAAGGCCCCGAAGAACCTGCGATCGGCGGATCGAGGACGCCGGAGTTGACGACGAAGGTCGAGAAAGAGGCGAGAAGGACAGAAAGAATGTACCCAGGCTTCGCAAGAAGAACCACGCCGAAACCGCAGCAGATCTACGTCACGAGGGTCGTGAACTCGCCGTCGACCGCCACCCTGGTGGCCCACAACTGTCTTCCGGACATCGGGATCCCGTTGTGCCGGGACTACGAACCCCTTCAACCCTCGAAGCCAGTTGTCGTCTCGGAAACTGAGAGTCCAACGACCATGAAACCAGAAAATTCTCAAAATCCATCCGAGCACGTGATCCATAGCAGCCAGAATTTTGGTAACGCGGTAAAACCGATTCCAACCACGAGACCGAGCGAGCTGCCACAATCCAGTTTAGGAGGTCACCAGGTCTGCCACTCCTGTGACCTAAACGATCCCACCCCGGGGAACCTCCAGCACATTGTCATCTCGGTGAAACCTGCGGGCGAAGTTGTCGAAACGAAACCTCAGACCGTTGCCACCAGCGGCTCCCCGTATTTCGACTCAGAGGTGCCGGATCAGCGGATAAAAACACCCCAGCTCAGTATCCAATTATCAAGGAACTCTGGATCCCATGAGATCGAAGGTCAACCACCCGTGGAGGCTTCGGAGGGCAAGAGGAACACGATATTCCAGACGATTCATGACATGGTTAACAGGACGGAGAGCTTGCCCATCGTGCAGAAGCTGCAGAGTTTGCTGAACAGGAGGCCGCCGGCTCTTCAGGAAGTAGTATCGTCGCAGGGCATTCTGGGGAATATTTTCAGACCGATCAATTTGTTTAATCGGAACAAAGGAAACAACGACACGATGGCGGTGTCTTCGATCGTTCGGAACAACAGTTCGGTGTCCTCGGGTCCGGAGACGTCGACGAAAGCTATAGTGATCACGCGGCAGCCAACGATCATGGATATACTGTATAAGCCGGAGAACGATATATCAAACAGCTCGGGATTGCTTGATGTTTCCGAGAGCGCGGGGGATAACGTGGACGCTGAATCCTTGGCAAAGCCCGCGGGAAAGCCGGGATTGCTCGGTGACCTGTTCGCGGATCCTGTCGAGCCGATCGAACCTGAAAATGAAAAAGTAGAAGCCGAGGGGAATTGACAGCGTGACGGTGCCCCCGGTAAATGATTATGAGCGATATGCAGATACGTGTTCAAGTGTGAAAAAAACTGTTGCACCGCCGGACCACCGTGATTTGATCTCTGTAATACGTCATCGAGGCGAAGTTCGCCGGCCTCCGTTGCGACCCATTCATCATTTTCCTTCAACTCCATTTTTTTTCCCCCGCGAAATGACGATACTTAACCCTCAAATGTACCGGAAATTTATGCTAATAATTATTTTAAGCAACCGCTAATATTACAACTGTCTTGTGGATTTAGATTGTAAGTTTTACCGTCTCACTTTGTTTCTGTTTAGCAATTCCATAGAGACGAATATTAAGTATAATTTAAAATACACTTTATTTAGTTAAATTTACTTTAGAGTATATTTTGAAGGCCCGTTTAAAGGTTAAACACTTCTTGAGTGAGAATATGTTTAAGGCAATTGTGTGAAAATGTATTAAAAAACAATTTTTTTATCGCGTTTTACGTTAAATTACAAGGAATTACACGATATCGACAATTTTTTCTTTAAATTATTCAAAAAGAACAAATTCCTAAGTGGTTCCTGTGTCTCACAATTGACACAATTTTTATTTTGCACAACGAGAGAATGGAAGGAGGACGTTTAATAGTTTCATCTGAATGTTTCTAAAATAAATCCAACATTTATTAAAATTTCGGAAGAAATACAATTCGATGGTGTCGGAGTATGTATTCTGGCGATCCTTAACCTAACATATTTTATTCCTAATATACACCTAAACAACAGTTATCTACAATCCAGCTAACATCTTATCGTTACGTATCACATATGCAATTTAGGTTCGCGATTCAAATGAAATCTCTTCGGGCGACGCGCACCCCTGAAGAAGGAAATCTTACGTGTCTATAAACGTTGAAATTCATGCGAACGTCCCCTGTCTCCTGAGATCAACGAAGACGCTCCGAGCTGAACGTTTTCGAGCAGCGAGGACAGAAGTTGGAGCCATAAGGAAACAGCATTGACGATACCAACGCGTTCACGATTGTTTCTCGGACACACAGTAATTGTACAAATTAAATTCGTGGCCTTAACGATTAATCGGTTAAGGAGAGAAATAAAAAATGGTCCGTGTCGGTGGTCCCGGGAAATATCTAATTGCTGGACTTACGCTTCGGTAGTCTTGGTCTCTCTCGTCCTCCTCAAGTTCTTCGCGACGAATTCCGGCGAGGTCAGCGGATCGTTCGGGTCTCCGTTGCTATTCTCCACTCTTTGCGGGCCGGGTCCAAGAAGAAGGTCGTTGGAGGCGACGCGATTCGCCGGCTTGTTAGCCGAGTTTCCAGCGACCAACTTTCCTACGGTCAACTTCGGCACGTTCGAAGGACGCGGGGTTGTTGGATCCTTCGGAAATGCCAGGATCGCGAGTGGATCCTCCGCCTCGGCTCCGCTCGGATCCTCCTCCTCGCACGGCTTTCTCCTATGGGCGATGATCGTGTGATCAGGCTCGTCGGAAAATTTCGCGCCGAAATTCCGTGGCTGTTCGCCGAGCGATTTCGCGACTTCGCTGGATGGATTTCGCGACTCGTTTCGTCCCAAGGACGTCGCGATTATTTCCTCCTCTTTGCCCATTGTTTCCGCGACCCGGCTGCGGGGAACGAGCCCGCTCGAGGACGAGACGCTCATGCTGCCGGCGATCCCGTTTAGGATCGTTTCCTTCGACGTCGTTTTCGCGAGCTCGTGGCCTTGATCCTTTTCAGCGGCGCGATGCCTTTTCTGAAACGAAAATGCCAGGCAGCTCGTAATACTGGAAATTTCGGTCTTAGCGCTGTGATCGTCGACTCGGCAAACTCGAAAATTAGGCGAAATCAAAGTTATACAAGTCAAGTCTGTGTTGTTTATTTGTAGCAGTCTTTTAACACTTTCAATTCCATAAAATCAAAACAAGCTATTTAATGAAATAAAACTTGAAAAAAATTAAATATATGATATTGAGTAGTCCTCCAACTTCCTTGCATTTTACAGATCCCAATCAAAGTTGATACAATGAATATATTAACGTAAAAATTAATTTTTAAATCCGGACAAAAATAATTCCGTCATCCACATATGGGTGACATGGCGGTCAATGTGTTAAGAGAGTTCTTATTTTAGAAGAGAAATATTCAACAATTTCAAAGTTATACAACTTACTAATGGACACGTGCTACTAAAGGGTTAGTAGACCTCGTAATTTATTTTTAACGAACACTTCAGAGATGAAAAACATTATGAAACTGTCTGTTTAATAGTAAAGAAACTAATTAAATTGTTATTCGCGTTTGTTTTACCAAATTCTTACTCACGTTCGAGCTGGGGCGCTTCGGCCGACTCGGAAACAAATATGGCGGCTTCTTCAGACCCTCTACGACGAATGGTTCGAACAGTTCTACGCGAACGACCTTGTCGTAATGGTGAGGTTGCATAACGTCCTCGCAGAATGGCATCAGGAAGCGCAGTCTGCCAAAAAAATTCAACAGTGTCATCAGCTCGAATTTCATTGAACAAAATGGAGGAATTGGAAGCCGTACCTGGCAGGCTCCGTGAAAAGACAATTTTTGAACGCGTACACCACGACACGCGTGTCCGCTGCAGTTTCGACGACGCTTCTTTTGCGCAGCATCCTAATTTTGTCGATGGTTGGCTCGGCATCGTTGATTGTCCGATTAATTATGAACTCTCCGCTGGAGTTCGACCACCTGTGGTTAGAATAACACTGGATCAGTAACAGTTTACCTAGCAGCAGTTATTTCGTATTCTAGACAACTCGTAGCTGCTAATTTGTTAGTCAATCTTTCAATAGTTACAGTAATTAGAATCGCAAATCCACATTAAGACACCGTAACGATTCTTCTCGAAATCATTATTCAATTTAGATCCCGCTCGATAGAAAGAGTTGTTGACCATATAATGAAATTGTGAATTTTTATGTTAATTCTCTTCTCTGAATACATTTCACAGAAACCAGTAAAAAGTTTATTTCGGCAGACAAAGAAATTCTTTATGCTCGAAGTACAATGGAAGCCTAATTAGGCTTCTGAAGTAATAAGCTGGGGAGTAGAAATGTGTTAAGAAAAGTACCATTTTGGATCGCAAATCGGCAGTTTAGTGTCCACGAAGAGGCACTCGAGCTCCTTGAAGTCCGCATCGTCGGACACGCTGTTTCTCTTCGAGGAGTCCTCTTTGTTGCGCGGAAAGGCTTGAGTGGTCGAAAGCATCAGTATAAACAGCACAAATGCCCCGACAAAATGGCCCCTGCTCATTTCCATTTTCTGGCGGCCGAGTGCGCTTGCATCCACAAAAACGTCTGCAATATCGACAATCGTTCGCGTTAAACTTCCGAAGATCAGTTCCCACAGCAAGTTTCTCCTGCCTCTCCTGACGCACGATTTCACGGTTTCTTAATTGTAGTGAAATTACCGTACGCTTTAATAACGGAAGCGGTAATGGGAGCGTTTCGAGAGATCTTTCCACGGCTAATAATTCAGTTTTGAAATAAATTTCGTTATTAAGCAGACGAATTTAAATCTTTCGAATTCGCACGGAACCGCCGAGCCATAAATACGAATTACGGTTTCGAACACGGGCATTTCTACCGTGAGATTTTGCTTCTGTCCAAGCGGAGAACCACCCGGGAACCTTTATAACAATGCCGGCAACATTGATATCACTGGCGGAAGAAAAATTTTTACTTCCGAAACGAACGGAACGAGTTTAATCCTTTTTCCGAACGAAATGTGGAATTGTACAACATTTTCTTAACGAAGTGACCGTTTCGAAATTATTTTCAAATAGGAGACATTCAATGCAAAATGCGTATATCCGTTTCTAATGACCTTGGTGTGTTTTTCGCAAGCTCGTTCTTTTTTATTAATTTTTTTTTTATTATGCTTCTTTCGCGCGTTCGACGCGTGAAAATCGAGAATAAGTGACCGGATAATGTAGAATCGGGCACGTCACCGAAAAATGAACTTATAGTCTCACAAACAAACATAATTGCACACGGTGTACGGTTCGTTTTTAATTGAATTGGCAATTCCGAGGCAGATTGTTCGCCCCGGGAACGAAGTTCAGGAGAAATTCGTTGCACGCGGAGCCGCGCGAAGACGAAGACTGCCACGGAGGGAAAACTGCAACGCCGACGATTTTAATTTTCTCCCGAAATTGAAAGGCGAGCCTTCCGACCGGAGTTTCTTCTTCCGGTGACGGCCGACGGACCGGCAATCTTTTCGAGATCAAAGAACCTCGAAGACCCGAAAGGACCTCGTTACGGGAAGACGACGCGTTTTGCGAAAATTCTCTCATAAATCGCGACAGCCGAGTGAATGGTGACGAAGCCTGGGTCAAATGCAGGCCGCACAAATTCCGAAGAAATTCGCAGTTGCTTTCGCAACTCGACGGGAAACATTTTTGAATGCCGGTGACACCCTCTTTCAATGGCGCCGAGCCTTTTGCGCCACTTTCTTTTCTCAGCTCTCGCGGCAAGAAAATTAAAACTTCCGAGTCCGCCTCTATTACCTGCGCGCACCTGAAGCGCTTATTCCTTCCGCACCGCGTTCCATTGTACTCGAAGTATTCTGAAAATCACTGTACTGCGTATTTCTTTACCCCTTCGCGTTTATTTCGTGTACGGTACTGTGAAATCGGAGAAAAATTAATCCAAAGGTAACTGAAAATACGTATGATATATTTTAAAAATTTGTTTCAACGCTTCTTCGGACCGTATTCGTTGCAAAAAATTAACGAATGCCTATAGATATATGTACAGAAATTATATATAATACGGTTCCAGGAACTGTTGTATATGTACACTACCGGCCATAAGTGTTTACCCACCCACATATTTTTTAACATTGTAGTTCACGGTTCTACGGTTCAGCTTCAATAACTTTGCTATTTCTCTGTTACTTTTTCCGGTGCTATGGTGGGACACTATTAGAGCGCGCGTTTTAATCGATAATTCTTTTCTCCCTGACATTATTTGAAATTTTCGCAAAATTCTTTTTAGGCACGTAAAAATCAACTGTTTACTGTATGAAAGCTTAATGCAGTATGAAATGCAGTATGAAATTTGAGAAGACTAAGATACCTGTATTACCTGCGTTCATATTCCCTACTGACCGTTATAAAAATTTCAGAAAAATGGGTTTCTTTAACTGAACTCCAAAATTGTCGTTTTTCATAAAAAGCTGTAAACTCATTTACCGTACCTGATTGTGTATGTACAGAATATTTTGGATGTTTTTTATTAGCCTTATAATTAGGATTTAATGCTACGGACATTTTCATAACAATAAAATACCTATTATTTGAATAGTAACGAAATTTGAAGGTGGGTAAACACTTATGGCCGATAGTGTATCTCGCTACATTGTATGTATCTCGCGGTATCTTTAGGTATCGAATCAAAGACAGAGCCGCGCTTCTTTTGGTCCGCCGACGTGTCCCATTCAGATGTTTATCGTTTTCAAACGTATCGACGAGCTGCCGAAGTCGGTCAGTCTAAGCCTAGCCTTAGTAGAGGAAACATCGATCAAATATCGTTCTAAATCATATCTGTGCTTTTATTCTTTCTAAATAAATACCTTGCTTCCCATAAACCAACAATGCCCCCCAGTTGGGGGTTATGCGAACCAAGATCCTGTCACCTCGATCGGCTTATTTTCAATTTTCGGGTAAAATATATTTAGGTTGAGGATCTCGTGTAAAACACGTGATTGCAAATACAGGTGGCTAATTGAACACGAGAACACATCGGTACGCTAATCTAAATCGACACAGCACGCGAAACAGTGTGTTCACGAGGGGCGAGAATGAATCTGTCGGTATTCGGGTTGCGAATCGTTAGATCGAGGTCCATTAATCAAACTTTCAAGCCTATAATGCAGCAAAAATTCGCGTGGTCGTTGGCGGCACCGGCGGCGGCTAATTCTCCATGGAAAATCGGTTAACCGTCGATTAAACGGCACGGGGTTGCGCACGGGATTATTTAACGTTCCGCCGTTTATAATAAACAGAAATCGGGCGCGCAGAACCGGAAAATGAATTCGGGCTCGCCGCGCCCGCGCCGATTAGTTTCGCCGGGCTGTTTGAGCGATTTTTAATCGACAGTTTGGCGAACGAGCCCGGCCGCGTCACCGCCGCTCCACTTATATAATAAATAATTAAAGTTGTGTGGCGGGAGAGAGGGGGGGGGAGCACGGTCGTTCTGTGCCGATGGTTTATTAATTCCGGCAATTAAACGACCGGGGCCGGGCAGTGTTTAAATAAACGCGGGCTAGACGATACCGGGGGAATGTAACGACACCGCTAATAGCGAGTTAACAATGATAATTCGCCCGTTATCGCGGCCAAAGTGGTACAGCGCAGATAGATCGTAGGAAAATGGGTGGAAAACAAACCGTTCCGTCGACACGCAACGCTGACCCCTTTTAAATGTTAAATGGGGTAAATACGATTGGTTTCGAGCTCAGCCGACGACGCCTGCTCGGATAGAGAACGAACGAGTCGATGTAGATCCATGATTTTTGCCGAACGTTGATCGATCGTTCCCCTTCCGATCGGACCAACTCACTTGTTTGGACGAATTCTTGCGCTTCGGGTTTTACAAGCAATTTTATGCAATTATGACAAAAATTAGGACATTAATTAGGACATTATTAAGCAATTTTAGATTTACCACATTACGAAAAGGACAAATAAATTATAATAATAGAAATAGAACAAATCACTTGTAGATGGTGTAATTATTTACTTGTGCAATTATGGTAATTCAAAGTCGACCAAAAATTCAGTCCGCCATCTTGCCAGTGATGCTGGCTGTCCCTGAGCAGCGTAATTATCAATTACAGCTATCTATAATCAGGAATGACACCACAGTCAGCCATAAAACCACGACACCGTAGCAAATGCAACAATCTACATTCAGTTACGAACGGCGATTTGCAGTTAGCGCATCGTAATCGAATTCAGATCAATCTATACCACAAAATGTATTGCATTGTCCTGCGATATTTCGCACCGATTTACTTCTTCTACTTTTCGAGAAAATTTAAGAATACTGTACAGATTACAGAACACTAAAATCGCAGAATGGAGAATTGCTAGATACGAACAAAATCAAAAATTGTGCACTTCAGTTCAGATATAGCTGGGACTCCCTTAAAAATCAATTCTCCTAATTTAATAGAAAGAAAACCGTAGTGAAACATCAGGTCAGCTCGAACCCTGGTTAAAGAAACATAATTTCGTCTATGAAAAAAAAAAGATTGAATTCGCCTCGTTTCTCAACCGTTTCGAAGTATGGGATCCTCGAGGAAACTTGACGTGTTCCGCGTGTAGAAGCGTCGATCGAAGAACGAATCGCGCGCGAGATATTTTGCATGAGCGATTTTATTGAAAGTCTACGCGACGCCCATTCTTCATACTTTGCCCCTAAAAATCCGAGTTGTGCATAAACACCGTCAGATACGGGCTGCGTCCCAGTTTCTCGGTGTAACACGCCGCGCGATAATAAATTCAGGTTCAGGTTTCGAACCGAATCACCCGGCACATTTTCCAGCATCGCGTCGCGACGCGTCGCGTCGTTTCCGCGCACGTTCATCGCTCCGTATATCCACCGCGATTTATTTATGCCGGAACGATGCCCGGTTTATTTACGAGCCGGCGTCGTAGACAACGGAGAAACCTGTTGACCAAGATCAAAGAGGTCCGCGCGAACGGTCGCCCTCTGCAGAAATAATTTCCACGTGCCCAGGGAAACAGGACACGTGACCCAGCCAACGGTGTCGGTGTCACCCTGACCGGTCCTTCCAGATGACATAATGATTCTGTAGACACGACCACCGAGCCGAACGATCTGCGTTTCCGATTTCAACGGGCGATCTCGAGCAATTCCCGAGGAAACGGATTCCCTTTTAATCGACGCGATTTTTAATAATTTTACGAATTAATAAAATTTTAATTGACCCTCCACCCTCCTAGTTTATGTCCAGAGCGATATTTCACTGTTGCATCCCTTCCTTTCCAACATATATATTTTTCTTATTAATACAGTGAATTCTCGATATATGTCAACAACACGGGTCTTGCCACTCGCGACGTTTATCATCCAGGCTTTGGTGACATATGCAGAGAAATCAGGGTACTTTAAACGTTTGACGTTGCAACGATTATATGAAATAGGGACCAGGGAAGGGAGGGGATTTCTGGGTTTCAAAAAAATCTAAAAAAATTCTGGAGTACGTGTTAAAGTCCCTGTTTGACTCCAGAATTTTTTTAGATTTTTCGGAAGCCTAGAAATCCCCTCCCTTCCCTTTGGAAGTTTACTCGTCGACATGAACGAGATCGCAGACAGAAGATGCGAATAAACACGCTTGCCCCAGTGTCGAATATAATTAAAATTAATCAAGTGTTTCAATCGACTCGGTTCAATGTTCAAAAACAATGATTTACCAAACGATATGACTTTGCAAAACGAATTTTTGAAGACCATGAGACCCCGGCATTGGAACGCTCCGGGAATAATGGATAACGCAGCGAAGTTCTCCCTAAGGTTTATTCTTGCCGACTGATAGAAACGTACGGAGAGTTCGTCGACAAGGGAATTAAAGCCAGCAAATTGTTTACAAAGTCCACGGAACCGAGGGGCTTTGCATGTAACACCGTGGCAATACTATAGAGAATTCAGAGCGGAGAATGTTGCAATTCAAAGGCAACGTTCACACGCAATTTTGCCGAAAGTTTCAAAATTCAATCACGAATTGTCCGACACAGTGAACGTTAAAGGAGTTGCCCCCCCCCCCCGCTCCCTGCGCCCTTCGAGTCTGCAACGCGATATTTCAGTCGACCGGCGGACATTTCTCCTATAAAAAACTGCAAAACCTTTTTACTGCTGAACCTCCGCGCCCGTACACCTCTGTGTTTTAACAATATATACAAACTTTCGGACCGAGAAAAAAAAAACAAAAAACTGTGTAGCGACGTTGCCGCGAGCGATCGCGTACATCCGGTGCAGGTCTGCTCATCCGGCACGAACAATGAGTACATAAACAATTTATTTTATGTAGTACACACGTGGTAGCTGCAGGTAGCACAATTGGAAAATGCAGAAAAAGTTACGGATACCCGAGATTTCGAAAATTGAATAAATGTTGACTATACCGAGTTTACATATGAAATGTACGATTTATACGGGATAAAACAAGCACAACTTTTTTTTTAAATAACTTTTTTACATTCATCGAATTAAGCGCCGTAGCGAGCTACATATACATGGTAGAGTAATTGTATTCTGGTGTATTCTTCACGGTTGTATCATGTAGAATACTTTTCGTTTTCAGCACCGATCGTCATGTGTATTCAAACAAATAGATTTATTGAATAATTTCCGTTTAATGCACTCTTTGCAGCCCGAGTAGATTTTTGTTCATAATTTTAAGAGGTGTCTGGCAGAAACAGTGTGATAACGGTAAGTTTGTAATAATATCGAAATGCAATATTTTCGTCGCGAAATGTGAATAACAGTTTTGCTATGAATATTTTGGATGATCGGAGAGCCCGTGGAAAATCGAGGAAACCTTTTCCTCGGGTAAAACGACGATGCAATTAACGCGGCGCCACGATCAATGTGAAAAATCGGCAACCAATCGGAAGAACGACCTGCCGTCCTATCTGACGGGGATATTCCTCGAATAACAAGCTCGTGTTTACCCGGGAGTCGTGCCACGAACTCGAGGAGGAAGCGTCGACGCCATGATAAAACGTGGAATCGTATTAATAGGTCTGCATTGTTTAGATACAAACGGTCCCCGATATGAGCGCGGCCGCTGCTAAACGCGCGAATTCGATTCGCGTCGCATAATCGTCGCGCTGCACAGTGGCCCAGAATCGCGAAAGTACAAAATTCATGTCTCCGTTAATTACACCCGACTCTTACTCGAAATTTAACTGTATAGGTTCTGTTTATGCACACTGGATCCAAAAAGTATTCGAACATAAAACCATTCTCGAGAAACTGACGATATTCGACCCGTTCTAATTTCGTAAAAAACAATCCTACAGCAACAAACTTGGACTTATTTTAAAGCTCGAAGATTCTACTTCCGCACACCGTTGTTCATTTTCCTCCAAGATATTTCTGCATGACGTGGCACATGAGAAACTGATGACGCATTTTTCCGCAAATATGCTACAAATTGAAACCTCTGTGAGAACTTTAAAACATTTTTTTCGAGAATGAGTCTTCCACGGATTTGAAGACCGAAGCCTCCTCTTTACAACGACACCTTAAAAATTGACGTACGTTTTTTTTTTCACTGTTTCACGGAATTAAAATGACGACCAAGTTCGATGGCGTAAAGCCACCTTCATGGTGTACCTTAAACCTTAATAAAATGACTGGAAAAAATCGTACGTCAATTTTTAAGGTGTCGTTGTAAAGGGGAGAGTTCAGTCTTCAAATCTACGGAAAATTCATGTGGGAAAAAAAATTTTTCAATTTTTTGGAGCCGCTTATTTCGAAAAATAGTATTTCGAAAAATATTCCTTTAATGTCGTCGAATCAGACATGAAAAATCAGACTCGCCCAATTGACGAAGAATAACTCCTGTTACATTTCGAATTTGATCAGCGCACTTCGAAGACTTTGCTCGAACAGACGAAACCCGCTCGAACAGCGGCTGCCGCCATTGGAAATTGAAACTCGATCGATGACTTCCTCAAAGGTACACTCTGCGGGAGTATATTACTCGCGATCCCGTGAATCGAGATTGGGTCGCCATTTTTAACCTCCGCTGCGAGATCCCCGGTTGGGCTATACATTCGAAATAATATTGAGAATTTCAAATTCCCTTCTTCCTCTTTCCTTCCTCCATTTTTTATTTCTTTATTCCTCGTCACGATTTATTCCTTCTTCGGACATTCATTTATCGCTTGCAGATTCATTTATTCCGGCCTCGATAAAACTGTATTTTATAAAATGCAACCAGACTCCGCAACCACCATTTTACCACTGGGCTACAAGAAAAGACCAAACTGACTCGTTCTACATTTTCTTCTTCGACAAACTAACAATACATACACATAAAATTATAACGAACGTGCTAATGTGATTTTTTGGGGACAAAAAAAAAATGCAAATGAATATCTTTGACTGCGCCGGTGCTCCTAGTGCTAATAAACGACCTCTGTTTCTATTGCACGCAGTTGTAAAGCTGTCGCCACGAAGGCGACATAATGTACCTACCCTCCGGTGACCATTGTACACCCGAGGAAACATCAGTTGGAAATAAAGACGCTTCTCGAACAAAAGGAGCTTATTATTGTACGAGTAACTCCTCATTAATGTTGCAAAATTACTAAACAAAAAAAGGAAAACCACCTCGTTTCACCGGTAGCAATTCTTTCATACGTCAGTTTATTAATCCGATTAATCGAATTCGTTCGATATAAATATTGCTACACATTATTTACGCTTCGCTATAGATATCTAGACTACTATAGACTTCGCCATAGACATCTAGACTACTATAGTCTTTTCTATAGACTCTGCTATAGACTCTATAGATTAGACTATAGACTCTATAGATTAGACTATACGACGCTAAAATATTTGACAAAAGCGTAGACTTCCTAGACAAAATAATTATCCCCCAGAAATCCGTTCGCTCCCAACACGGGTACGCTAGAATCCAAAAGAAAATGAAGAATTGAAGACAGCTTTTCGAAAAATCTCAATGCAAAATCAGCGATCCCCTGTTAACGCGTAGTACACGAGAATACTTGTGTCGAGGGAGTGCAGGGGAGTGTAGGGGTGTGCAAGAACCCGATAGTCGGGGCGAGTCGGGAAGAGGTCGGGTCGGGTCGGGTCGGGTTTCCCAAAAATTTCGAGATTCCCGAAAGAATCGGGTTTCCCGGAAATTTCGAGATTCCCGAAAGAATCGGGTTTCCCGGAAATTTCTAGATTCCCGAAAGAATCGAGTTTCCCGGAAATTTCGAGGTTCCCGAAAGAATCGAGTTTCCCGGAAATTTCACCCGATTATTTCTAGAATCCCGATAAATACGAGAATCCCGACTTTCTCAAGAATTCCAATTACATCGAGAATCTTGAAATTTTCGGGTCCCCGTCCCGAACCCGAAAAAATTTCGAGTTCTCGGCATTTCGGGTTCTCGCACAGCCCTAGGGATCAGACTTGACGAGCGCAATCGTGCCGGAAAAAAGTCAGCCGTAAAAATCAATCATCCGGTGATCCGATACACTCTATCAAGCGGGGAGGAACACCGTGGAAAAAAGGAGGATAGAATGCAGAGCGGAGATTCCCTCGTCAGACACCTACGATCCGAGCGATTCATCAAACCGTGTCACCATTCCGGGTTGCATTATCTCGGGAAATCTCGGCTGGGTGCCGGGAACAATATCGCGGCATTGAAGCGCGTCGCGACGACAACGACGACGACGACGACGACGTCGCGACGAATCTTCCTTAAATCAGTGCTTTCGGATTTCGTCAGCTGTTCAGGCGTTATCCCCCTCTCCCCTTCTATCCCGATTCCCGTGGAATCGTCATCGTTTAATCGTTCCTATGTTGACGTCTTTGTCTTGGTCGGTATGTCAAGCTTACAGCCCGATTGCACGTGCAACCATACTCTCTCGATGGAAGCCGTGTGTTTCTCTCGCTCGAATGGAACGCACACGTCCTCTCTGACAGATTGCCGCACGTCACCTTACATCGTTGCCACCGTGTTACCGTAATAATGGCATTATTAACGGCGACGACTATATCGTGGCAACCTCCCGTCGACGGATCGATTATTGTAATTGCGTTAATAATACGGCCACCACTTATTGGCAGCTCGGAGGACGTCGGCCGCGAGCACCATTCGTCGTCGTCGTCGTCGTCGTCGTCGTTGACGACGTTGCTGCTTTCGTCGACGGAATTCCTGGCTATTCACGGACTATTAATCACCTTTAATTATTAGGACGTTGTCTATTAATCATCCCCCGGTCACGGCTAATTGATATTTTATCTGTTTTTCAGGGAGCTCGAAGAGCTTCGACCCTGTCAAGATGATGACCTCGATGCGAATTTCCGGTTCGAGGTAATTCGTGTTCTGCTTTTTCAGGCGAAATTGCTTTTACACTCTTTCTGTCTTTGTTTCATTTAAACACCGCCCCGTGTTTTCTATCAATTGGATTTCGATTCGCCGAAGTATTTACGTTGTTCGGACTAATTATTGCAGGATTTAACGATATTAGAGCTGGGGGGGGGGCCGATGAATAATTCATCGGGTTTCGTTAATAACACGGAAATGTAGGTTGAATTTTGAATAGAGATAACGGAGATTATTATCCTGCCGGTTCTTCATTAATAGAGGGCAAATTAGGCGAGCTTTAATTGGAAGATTTGCGCGACGCTGTTTCGATAATGTCGGCGCGCAACACCGGTGGAAATTCATGAATTCAATTTTTATCTTCGTAAACTTTTATTCGGTGTGAACAAAGAGCTTTGAACAAGCCAATTCCACCAAATTTTGATTTTAGACAATTTGTACCGTAAAGCTTGATCAGTGTACAGAGTTCGGATTAGGTTTAATAAATTATGAAAGAAATTGCCAAGGTCCAAGGCAGAATTTTTGTTCCGCGTGGAAAATTCGAGAATAGGGGCTAGTAATCATTTGTTATTACCCCAGTAATAGCAAAATCGGCGGTGGTGAGTAATAACAATTAACCGCGGCGATGTTAACAATTGGCCAAAAAAAAGTGAGAATCGAAGGCCGGATCGCGAATTGAGTTTTCGTTCCGGCGGGGACGTTCTTGCGAGGAAAAATCATCGGGGACCGGCACGAAGCGGAAAATCGGGAATAGGGGCTAATAAACAACCCCAGTAATAACAAAACGAGTGAGTGGCGGTAGTAACAATAATAACAATTAACCGCGGCGATGTTAACAATTGGAGAAAAAAAAGTGAGAATCGAAGGCCGGATCGCGAATTGAGTTTTCGTTCCGGCGGGGACGTTCTTGCGAGGAAAAATCATCGGGGAACGGCACGAAGCGGAAAATCGGGGATAGGGGCTAATAAACAACCCCAGTAATAACAAAACGAGTGAGTGGCGGTAGTAACAATAATAACAACTAACCGCGGCGATGTTAACAATTGGCCAAAAAAAAGTGAGATTCGAAGGCCGGATCGCGAATTGAGTTTTCGTTCCGGCGGGGACGTTCTTGCGAGGAAAAATCATCGGGGAACGGCACGAAGCGGAAAATCGGGAATAGGGGCTAATAAACAACCCCAGTAATAACAAAACGAGTGAGTGGCGGTAGTAACAACACCCGATAGTACGTAGTAGGGTCACGGGAGTGCGATCAGAACGCGGACAAGACCCGGCCCGAGAAAAGAGAAAGAGAGGACGGGTTATCGGCACGACATACTATTTATAAGCACGCCCACGGACCATTAAAAATACGTCGCGTCGCGATGCAAGCTATATCGGACGGCCATTCGGGTATAAACAATTAGCGGCCGCGAGCCGTGAGACCGGTTAATCAGAGACCGGGCACACAATTAACTAGAAAAAGATCGAATCGCGATTCTTTACGAGTGACTCACACCGGGGCCTCTTAAACCGTGATCGTTTCGCAAAAACGAACAGCACGACCATAAGCCCCGGCTCGTTTTAAAGCTCGATGCCTCTGCTGTCGCAAAACACCGTTCATTTTCCTGTAAGATATTTTTTTCCTGTAAGAAACCGAGGAAAAAAATCCTGCAAATTCGAACGTCTCCGAAAAACATTCAACAATTTTTCTCGCAAATGAAACTGCCATAGATTCGAAGATCGAAGCCTACTCTTCACAACTGTTCCTTAAAAATCGATTTTTTTTACTGTTTTATGGTACGGATGGATGTTTTATGGAGTTCGGTAAAGTTTGCGGTACGCCTCTCGCTCGAAGCTCGATAAATCGACTAGAAAAAATCGTACAACAACTTTTAAGGTGTCGTTGTAAAGAGGAAGCTTCGATCTATAAATCCCGGATAATTTCAGCCACCGAAAAAAATTTTCAAAGCTCTCAGAATTGTTCGAATGTAAGAGTCTTCGGTATCTAGCCTGCTGCATCGTGAAAAAATCTTGGAATAAAATGAACGACGGATTACGGAAACTAGAGGCTTCCAGCTTCGAAATGAGCCCAAATTTATTATCGTATGATCATTTTTTACGAAATTGTCGCAGCTTAATTGCAGGCAATTTTTCGAGAATTTGGTGACGAAATATTTGTTGGGTGTTACGAGAAAAATTTAATAATTTCGTGTGTTCCTGGTGTCGAGCTTCGCGGGTACCAGTTTTGAATGATCCTGTAGGCGTGTTCGATGTGAAAGCTTGAAGCTTCCAAAGTCATAATGGACGGTAACCGGCGTCGCGACGCGTCGGTAACCTTCCAAGACACCGGTATATTTTTCTGACCCCGAAGTGACAAGCTCGCGGCGGAATGCCGTGCACGAGGCCCCGATTAAAACAAAAAAAAGGAAAAAAAAAGAGAAAAACGCACTCGATAAGACTGGTGGAAAAGTTTGTGTTCCTTAACCTCGCCGTTGCATTTCTATTAAGAGGCGAGACCGCCGGTCCGCTGATCCAATTTAGTTTTCATTCACGGTGAAACCAAGAGCAATTTGAAAATTCTTTCAGCGCGGTCCGCTTTCGCGTTCAATCAAACCGCAATTTATTCTGTTTCGTTTTGCCAACGCTGGGCTTTCCACGCACTGTTACGGTATTCCGGTTTTTTTTTTTGTTGTTGCCATTTTCTCTCTTTTTCTGCGGTGTCTTTGTAAAATAATAAAAGAACACGGTCCGCTAAAAAAAAAAAAACCAGGCCGTTCTACGTTATAAAAGTAATCGCATCGGGATTGATCGATGTTTACCGCAAATGCCAGACCATTGCGCGTGCTCTCCCATGGAGCTTATTAGCTTGCCGTGAAAAATCCGATAAACAAAAGCTTGAACAACGACTGCCAGAGTTTCTGCTCCGTTTTTAGTCGAGGAAACGCTTTGCAAAATTGCGGGAACATCTTCTCGTTCGCGTTATCTGAATTTGCATTTATGATTCTCTCTACAATTACGTTTAATTACGTTTCTTGCATATTGTAAAAGAACCTTTTTATTGCTGTGTTCTTGTTTCCTTGAAATGTGACGTTATAAATGAAATTCTCTGATTTGAAGTTTAAAACAAGCGTGGATACTGTCTTAGGCTCTTTTAATACACATTTCTAAGGAGCTAGTTTAATATAAAAATAATGATCGATTTTTATTGCTCATGTATCATTTTAGAGCTCAATCTATCGGACTTAAAATAACTTTTCTGACGCCCCCCCCCCCCTGAGCAAAAAGAAAATTATTTTTAAAAAGCATAGCGAACCGGTTCTGCTATTATTTTGTTACTAATTGAATCATTCGGTCTTAATTGGTATCGCAAATGGCAGAGTCGGTGTAATGATTCGTCGTTTCGTGTTCGTGTAGTACAGTTTAGATATCGAACTAGCTTCCCGGAATTCAGAGTAGCGAAACGTGTATGGTTGCCAGCGGAAGCCATATTGGAAACTTGCTTCGAAGAATTACTTCGAAACAATATCCGCTGGTGCTTTAACATGCAAAAGTTTGTACAACTTGCTTACCACAAAGTCACGATGTTCCTGAATTTACGAAAATGTTTTACGAAGTCTCCATAGAAATGATCTAAATGTAAGATCTTTTTAAGAAAAGCACAATCGGTATACAGCACGTCATGAATAACTCGACAATAAGTAGCAATTATTGAAATTATAATGGTGCTTTTATAGAGAATAATTGAATAAATATTTTTTTGATAGCACACGTGTTATAATAAGAACCGCAGTCTAAATAAATCCGATCTTGTAATTTTCATCGTTAGATTTTGCTCGGTAGCGTTAAACGTGCACGTTGCGAAAGAAACTGTTGCGACAGCCTAATATAAATAACAAACAAACCAAGAGAGAATCGGTATTTACCTTAGGAGATCCTTCGGGAACAGGAGGGAGCAATTTTGCCCGACGTCCTGCGCAGACGATCACGTGTTAGTTCACTGAACACAAACGTTCCTCCGCGTGTCCGAGTCGTGGTCCATGCTCGAGAGCGGTATTCGCGTTATATATAAAAAAATGCGAGCCGAACAACAAAACAATGTTCACCGGATAACTAATTCGGGCACGAAAACAATCAACGAAGAACGAACGTCGAACAGCGCGCGAGTTGCCAAAGGGTCCCCCCACCGTTCCGAAGGGTTGTGCACGACGAGAAGGGCGAGGACAAAGGTGCGTGAGTCGAATCGAAGGTGGCGGCTCGGAAGACAACGTCGAACGTCCACGATGACATCGAGCGTACTACTACCGCGGTTGAACTCGCGATATGCCAATCGAAAGAGATTAGAACAACTGGTTCCAGTTCCCTACCACGAGGTTCTTCGGCTTTTGCACCGCGTCGTTGCGACACCATCGAAAACAAACAAACGCACAGATTTCGTTCGGTGTCCCAGCTGTTCTGGGAAAATGATCCAGCGATCCACAAGTCGGGCCCGATCGCTGGTTTCCGGAGGACCAGGTACGCTGGACAAAATTGTGAGAAGTGTTTCACTAAAGATAGCTATTTCACACTAATTTATATAAAGATTTATTTTATGATATTTGTCCAAGGGAATTTGATCAATACTTCCTCGCGAATATTTCAGCAAAGGTTGCTGTGCGAATATTGCTAAAAAATATTTTCCTACTGGACACCTTCTGAGAAGTGTTTCACTAAAGGTAGCTATTTCAAACTAATTTATATAAAGATTTATTTTGCAATATTGATCCAAGGGAATTTAATCAATATTTTCTCGCGAATATTTCAGCAATGTTGCTTTGTGAATATTGCTAAAAAATATTTTCATACTGGACACCTTCTCAGAAGTGTTTCGCTAAAAGTGGCTATTTCACAGTAATTTATAAAAATTTATTTTACAATATTGGTTTAAGGGAATTTGATCAATATTTCCTCCCGAATATTTCAGCAAAGGTTGCTGTGCGAATATTGCTAAAAAATATTTTCCTACTGGACACCTTCTGAGAAGTGTTTCGCTAAAAGTGGCTATTTCACAGTAATTTATAAAGATTTATTTTATAATATTTGTCCAAGGGAATTTGATCAATATTTCCTCCCGAATATTTCAGCAAAGGTTGCTGTGCGAATATTGCTAAAAAATATTTTCATACTGGGCACCTTCTGAGAAGTGTTTCGCTAAAAGTGGCTATTTCACAGTAATTTATATAAAGATTTATTTTATAATATTTGTCCAAGGGAATTTGATCAATATTTTCTCGCGAATATTTCAGCAATGTTGCTTTGTGAATATTGCTAAAAAATATTTTCATACTGGACACATGATTTTAGATTGCTCAATATGTTTTGCGCGACATTAATATCGAGAATAACAATATCGATGAGTGCATGTTTTCGCAGATATGCGGGGAATTATCTGTGCCAGTTTCTAGTAATAGAAGACACATGCAAATTGATTTGCTCAGACGCTTTTTTTTTTTTAATGAGAAAATATATTTGTTTTTGGTAGTTGTCGAGCATCTTGCAATGTTGTCGACGTAGGTTTCTGATCGCCACCGGGCGAAGAAGAAAATTAAATTCTGCGGGGGATCTTGGCGCTGCAAATTGGTTTTAGAATGGGTGTGTACAGCCTCGAGTAAAACATTGGACAAATATGTTTTTATTTGTTTAAGGTCGCACTGTATTGCAGTTCCCCGCTTGTAAACACCCAGCCCTGTCTGGCTGGATGTTGTTTTGCAGTGATTTTCAAACGCAAGAAAAATATTCTGCGCGATCGGTCTTTGGGGGAAGCATGGCGGATCTGTGCTGAAAGTTTCGGTTAATCGTTCATTGCGGTGCATTTTTATTATCGGTGCGTTGTTTATATCAACGATGATTTGCCGTAAGCGAAATTTTCTTGACGGTAGAATTTGTTATGTTCATTGCGTCAACTCCCGTGCACTCGGAAATAATACTTTATACAGTCTCGCTTCGTTTAGATTAAAATCTTATATTTACCATGACTTTATAAAAAATTTCATTAATCGCGGCGCACAGGGATATGAGGTAAAAGAAAATGAAATTTAGTGTAGTTGTGAATGTTATTTGTTAAGATTTCTTCGCCAGTTTTCTAACCCCCGAGTGATAGTAACGGAACGAATAAATATTCATTAACGTTTCCCAGACGTTAATCACGGTGATAGTGTGCTGGAAGTGTTTATCCGAGTGAAATTTCAACACCGTGACCCATCGTGTCACTTTTTCTTATACCAGATGTTACGAGAAGCCACGCGCTCGAAATTAGTTTTCATTATGATTTTCGAAGCAACAATTTCAAGATACAAGACTGAATATAGACATGTATTTATTTTCTAAATAATTCCACAGAGTTGAAAACGATGTAACAATATTTTTGAATTCGTTAAATGTTTTTATTTTAATATTAGTTTACTCATTATGGAACGTTAATGGGGTATATTCCTCGCGTTAAGAAGTTCTTCGCATAATCTCGTAATTAGATGTCATTACAGAAAAGTATTCTAGACAGTAACGATATACATATAGAAACGCGGAGAAGTTAATTGAATTTGTTAACGCGTTCTCAGGAACCCTCGGTAATTAATTGGACGGTAATTCTTGCGTTTAATGAGTGTACGTGAAAGAAATCCTGACTTCCGTTTCGCGTAAAAAATACTATCGGAAATAGAATATTGTATGATTTTATATGTATGCTAAAGTAATAACGTTGAAAACTTTATCGCTCCACGACTCGTTAGGTGAAGCGAATATCGCAAGTGCAATTAACGCGGAAGCCATTTTGAAATCAATGAATAAATGAAATGAGTTCGTGCATTCCTTGAAACTTTTTAATTACTCGTTAACATCTGTTCAGAAGTACATTATAAACATTAATGTTGCTTTTTTCAGGATTAAAAAATACTGAACTTTTTTCCTCAACTTAGCGAATTAAGAAATTAGGTTTAAAAGATTTCATAGATTCGAAGAAATAATTTAATCTGGGTTCAAACAGTTACAACAAACTACAACTCATTTTTCCTACGGTACATGTAAATAATTGATAAGGTTTATCACTGAAAGTTCATTTATATACAGAGAATAATTACTCAGAAATTCGGTGAGTAATACCAAATTTCAGAAGTGCGTAAACGTAGACAATATATTTTAAAAAATTCGTGTAAACTAAAAAAGGAGTGTGCAAAATACTTTCCTTTGGAATCGTCTAACGACAAATCAATTTTTTTTTCTCTCCGACTTTGAGAATCTTCTTTCCCTAACGATATGGATTTGCATGAAAATTGCAAAAACCGTCGGTAAGTGTGACAGCGTAAAAACGCTTCACACGTGTCCCTATCGGAACAGTGACCCGACTGACATAATCTGAGGTCAAGAGACACAGTGTGTCATGCAGAATGCTTAGACTTTCAAATTTTTGCGTCTGCAGTGTAGCTAATTTTTTCAGCAATTTTTCTAAAGCTCCGTCCACACCAAATCGACAATCAACAAATTTCAGTTGACGTTGCACTTGAAAAAAGTGACAAAATTCTCTAGCTCTAGCTTGCTCAAATTTGTCCACAGAGGTGCAAATTTTTATCAGCTTTCGCGGTCCGATAATGTTAATCTAACGCCGCCATTTCTCGTTATAAATGATGCATAAACCAATCGCGGCGTTGCTCGGTATGCAGGTGAAGGCTGCGGCACTTTCAGCGCATGTCGCGCGCGGAAAAAAAAGATCCTCGAAGATGAGATCTTTTTTCAAAACAGTTGCAAATTTTTTACGGTAATGTATTCATCGGTCGACTCGAATGCACCTTCCGTACCAGTTTTATGAGAAGCGTTTGTGCACGGTGCATTTCATTCGCCTAGTTGAAAAATATTGCGGGAATCATCCCCCTCGATTTTAATAGTTTCTAAAATATCAAGATGAGGCCACACTGCAGTACGATTTCCTTTTTTAATAAATCGCAACACTGCATGTGAAATGTAAAACAGAAACGGGTGGAATTGTTATCTTTATGCAAATTATTTCTAAGGATCGTGCGTGTCGGGTTAATCAACAATAAATTATAGAAGAGAGATCACTGTCAGATCGTTCGGAGCCGAGTCCGTGTCTCCGGCGACACAATTTCAATTTCTTCGTTGCCGCGTAGGGTTAATGATCCGAGTAATAACTCGCGATCCCGTCGGCCGTTGATTAATCACGATTACGCGTCGCATGGCGACGTTAATTTCCCGTGTGCAGCAGGCCCGGCGGCGTTTTCTGGGCTCATTGTCAGCTTGCGTGTCTGACGCACGTGAACCGGGCTTTTGCATCCGTAACCACGTGCTGGACGCACGTGCGGCCCGCCGTGGATCACGTGCGAAGTAAAAGCGGCACTGATTGTTCGTTAGCCGCCTGATTAAGCCCGATAATCTTGAGGAATTGTGTCAAGCTCGGTATCACGATGCCGCGGAGATTAAAGAATTTATCCCTCTCGCGAGGGTTGTTATCCCTTGCCCGGCAATAACATTTGAACCTCGATAAGCAGAATTTCCATTGGTCTCCGTCTGCAATTCTCTAATTTTCCAAAACGATCCGATATCGCGCAGAAATCTGAAACTTGAGTTTTCGAAAATTTTCGGCAGAACTTGAATCTTTTCGAGGGATGAATTTTTTATTGATTATATTAATCGGTGGACTCATCGAAGCCAATTGTGATTTTTCAAATTCATCAGAAACTGCTAACACAAGTCACTTATGGGGGAGAGTTACCTATTAGTGGATCGCAGACTTTATGCATTTTTGAGAAAAATAAATGGATTGGAGGATATAATTTTCAACTGCACAAAAGTATTAAAAAAGGAAGGAAATTTAGGTCCTCGCAATTTACAAAGACACAAAGAGACATTCTTTTATCTAATCATTTTCACTTACTTTTCATTTATCTAACTGTTTATGAAATAAAGCGATTCACATATTTCTTTACAGTGGACTGTTGTTTTCACTTAACAAGATTATGTGGCCTTCCATCTTTGTAAATAAGGAAAGTGTATCACAAAACTAAGAAGTACGAATAAACGAGAAACAAATAACAATTTATACTGATAATTCGGAGAGTACGCGAACAACTGGGAGAATTATTGCACAGAAAGACATGCACGTCAGAACGAAAGAAATGTGTTAATTAATTAATCGATCGTCTTCTGTATAAACACGGAAGCGCCCCGATAACGAGCTAGCATCAATATTTTCGTACGCACGGAAAGTCGCAGAAATATTTATTTGCAACACGCAGACAGTCTCTGTTTACAATCGATAGCCCGGTGCACTACGAGTGCATTGTAAGTTCTCGTTGCGGTTTATCGATTTCCAGGCAGTATCTTTCGTTTCGATAAATTGTACCGGTCGTAAAATAACTTGCGGTCATAATTTCTCCCGGCAAATTCATTACGTTTGTATAATCAATTTATTCATGGTGTCTGTGCGGCCGACCGGTTCACGAAGGTTCTGATTACAGATTATAAAATATCCGCCTGTGCGCGCTGCATTATACCTGGGCCGCATATCGATGCCTTATACCGTGTTTCCAAAAGTTATGTTGACGCGCTATAAAACACCCTCGTATATTCCGCCCGGGAGCTCGTGACCAATTAATTCTTCAAATTACATTTACGCTTTATGCGTTTCAACTGTTTACGCCGGCGCGGCTGTATAATTTTACTTTAAAATTAACCGGAAGTTATTTTTTTTTTACGAATTGATTGCCTTTTAAATGTTCACGATGTATCGAGAATTAATTGTTCTAGAATAGAACGTGTCATTCGATATTTCGCTTTTAACGTGCGTGTTTGTGGTCTTAAGAACAGTAATCTGTGTGCGAATCCTGTTTGTTTAAATTGATCCAAGAAATTACGATTTTGTGTAAAATGCGCTGTGACAGTTTCAGCATCTGTTTGTCAAATAAGTTTAATCGTTTTTGTAATTCGGATATGTGCACGTAAACATTGACATTGTCATATTTCTCTTCTCGCAGCTTTCGAAACAAGAGTGACACATTGCTGATGTTTTGGCATGTTCTTCGCACATGAATCACGCCCGTCCGTTTTGTGTAACGAGCCGGGGTGCCGGTATACAAGTGAGTAATTATTAGGAGAGAATTGTAAATGGTAATAATTATTATTTAATTAGATTCGAACGTTTGCGAAGCTGCATCGGTCGACGAGCAATTTTATTTTCCCGCTGGAACAATTAAGAGCGGTCCGTTTCACCGTCCTCGCTTTCTCCGCGATTGTTTTCAGCGGAAACTATAGCGACGACAGCTCTCAAAGACCACGTTTGTTCCGGCTGACTCGATTGTTTGAAGACGATACGGACCGGTCGGATTTTACCGGAGACAAGCAGCCATCTTCCGCTCGGATAGCGACGTTTCGGAACAAGCGAGGATAGGAGATGCAAATAATGTTAGGTATGTCACGTTTCCTCCGGCTGGTATGCTCGCCGGGTCGCGGCTGCCAACTGGCCGTTGTTTATTTTATGATGTGAAACAGAAGATAAATTTTCGACCCCGACATTGTGATAAATCTGGACGCGATGATGCACATACGGTGCTACCCAGCGACGTTTCTCTTTATTTCCGTAATGCACTCTTCCGAAGCGCTTCCTGCACGGATTTTTATACTACTTTATTCTGAAATACATTCGTCTATGTATATCTGTTCGTTACGGGAAAGGACAATTTTTAGAAAATTGACACGGTTGCAAAAATCATTTCTATATGAGCCGTTTAACGCAAAAATGATGCAGTCGATATTTCTTTTAACACCCCTGCTCAAGGGTTTATTAAATACAATCAAACAGTCAAATTATACAGGATACAGTGAAAACTTCGAAAATATGTCCAAGATTTACATATACTTTCCAAACAAAATAAATAATTAAATTACACATGGAAACATTTGAAAAACACGGAGAAATTTTCAAAATGTATATAATTCAATATTACTCGTCGTAGTCGAAATATTCAATATTACTCGCCGCATTCCTCGTCGCACAAAATAAAATTTGCATAGAAAAGGACCGCGCAAAAGCAGGTTTGACTGCACTATAATTTTAATGTGATTGTAGGGTGGCTCGCGCGAGATAATCCTTCCATTTTATTTTTATTCATTGCAATGCTGCAGAGGGAAAAAATATTATGGAATATAGTTGAGAAGGGCTCGAAAATGTCCCAAATTCTCAAGTTTGAATTTCGTAATCTCGCTGCGCCGCGCGCCTGGCGAATGACGACCGGCTCGACTGGCGACAGACGCGCGAGCCGGTTGCCTGCGCTTAGGGGATCGTTTTTCAGCCGGATCGGCGAATTTTTGCGAGCAGAACGCAATGTTCATTTCATTGGCCTCGAAATGCGGCCCGGCCGGCAATTCCGCTCGGCGTGCAAACAAGGATCACTTCCGATTGCCGGCCATTAAATCCCAGCCACAATTTCACCCCTCGCGATTCAACGAACGCCCTGAATCCCCCTCGACCCACCATCACCCGAAAAATCACAAATCTATTTACAGAAAATTGCCGATGAAACCTCGTCAAATAAAAACTCTCGCGCGATGCAAGTAATTCGCTTAAACTGATCGCGATTGGCCGGCATAGTACGGCTCCACCCGGGTATTATATTTTCGGCGTGTCGATTCGAAATTCGCCCGGCGTCGTTTTAATCCGTTTTTCAGAGCGGAGGGCGGCCAATTGACATCGTAGTTGCGCCGTTTCCCCCGTGAAATACGATAGATATAATAGAATTTATAGGGCAGTAAATATTATAATTCCGAGATCGTGTTATTAGCCGCTGCATTAATCCGCATAATTATTTCAACGTCGCCGGTCCGCCACCCTCCGACCCTTGTCGTACGAAATTTATATTAGGCCGTGTTATTGCCGACTGTATATAACACGTTCAACAACCTCTACATGTATATTACACCCCGCATAATTAATTCGTCCGTCGGATTTATTCACTCGCAGATTTCTTTCCCTTATTTTTAAATTAATAAACTACTGAGAATTTTCTTCATCCAAAAATTCACACGCGTAACACTAAACTTACCACCACCGGTCAAATCACCGGTTCTAGATTTTTTATTTGACAATTTTTGAAATTATAAAGATGCTTTCATGAGCAATGATTCTTTGGTAGAGTCTAAATAAATTGAATCTTGTCATTTTTATAAGGCAACATGTACCTGTTAAATATTGCATCCAATTGCATCCAATATTCTACATACGAATAATAAAATATAATACTAAAGTACTACAAACTACATTATAAAATACTAATGTAAAATGTACTTACTTCTGAATCTTCTGTACCTCCGTCGGATCCACAGCACACAATTATTCACTCACAAGAATAGGTCCGAATAATTGAACAACAATCACTAAACACTACACAACACACTTAACGAAATCGTGACAGCAGACGAGAAGATGTTACTCCGATCACGAATAAAATAATACTGCGATTTTAACCGTCCCCCTCCCAGGGACGTGTGATACGAAAGCAGGGAATTCCGGGAAATAGGGCCGGCGCCCCGCCATAATTTTTTTACCTTGGTTTTGTATCTAGTGTTTATTGACGCTCAGCGTCTAACCTTCCTATGATAACCTGACCGTACCACCTGCGTGGAAGGGATCATTGTTAAAATCGCAGTATTATTTTGTTCGCGGTCGGAGTGACATCTTCTCGTTCGTTGTCACGATTTTATAAAATGTGTTGTGTGTGTTGTTTAGTGATTGTTGTTCAATCATTCGGACCTATTCTCGTGAGTGAATAATTGTGTGCTGTGGATCCGACGGAGGTACAGAAGATTCAGAAGTAAGTACACTTTACATTAGTATTTTATAATGTAGTTTGTAGTACATTAGTATTATATTTCATTATTCGTTTGAATATTTTGCAACGTATATTAACGATCATTAATGATTTGGTATATATTATAATTTAATGTGGTTCAAATAAGATACTACTTTAAATCAAATATTTTTATTTTGATAACCAGATAGATAAAATGAAATATTTATATTTTGTATTTCAAATATTTCCGTACAATGAAAATAAATTGAGCAAGTTGTTAATATTATAAATTATAATTTTTAACATGAGAAGCTATAATAATTAGCAAAGTATTATTTCTAGTTTAATTACGAATATGTAACATGTTGATAAACAGACTACAATATCGTAATAACTAGACATCGGATGTTTATGCAATTTCCAATTTTTATAGAAACATTTTAAGAAAGTGGAATGAAATAAAATTTGATTTTCAATGGGGACAGCCTTTGTAGATCCAAAGCAAATAAAAATCGTGTTAAATTCTCTCGAATTTTATATTATAGCATTTTTTTAACATTTCCATAAGCCATAAATGCATAAAGATCCGATGTCTAGTAATAACATTACAGGCAACAAAATATCATAAAAATATAAGTTACTGTCAACTATTTGAAATACTATTTTACACAGTCCTACACACACCTACTCCGATCACTTTTTGAGATGTTGAAACTTTTTTGCGAATATCTCGGAAACTAAAGCTGAGCGGCGGTAACATGTATAGGAAAAAGTTGTTCAGAATGATGACCTTGACAACATATTTCAAGGTCATCAAAATCGGTGAGGAAGCCCCTAATGTAAATAATTACCATCGAGCGTCAAGGCGAAGCGTTCTGCGACCGATTTTCAAAATTTCATCCCCTGCGCGAGGAACATCGCCAGCCGCGGAAAATAATTATTTTAAGTGGTCCGGTTAAGATATCGCGAAGGGGCGCGGCTGGCAGCCCACCAAGAACAGATTCCGCGAGCGTGTATTCGCGCGTCGGGTTATCCAGATTCGCCGGAAACGCGCGCAACTTCCGGATGCGGGCTTCGGGAAGGGTTGAGTTCCGGTTTCGCGGCGCGTAGAGCAACGCCCGGAATTACTAGCGCAATAACGATGCGACGGGTAAGCCTTACGGTCTAAAAAGAAACTAAGTCGACGTCTGGTTTGGCCAGCAGTCAAATGGCAGCCGTGCCACCATTCCCGCGGACTTTATTCCCGTCGATTCTCTGCCCGCGACCGTCTGCCTAAACGGCCTTCCTCGTGTCGCAACTAGGCCCGCTCCCGAGGTTTTCTTGCGAGAGGTCACGGTGAGAAATGATTATAGCGAAATTAAAGTCGCGCTGCGCCTTTGCACCACCCGGGGAGTGCAATTGGACGATCCTGTGCTAGATCTGGATCCTCCTAGAACTGCAGGACCCGAATTAGGACCTGAGGACTGCCATCAGGTGATCTCCCAAAATTGGGAAACCTTCCTGACACCATCGATAGGACTCTCCTAGGACCTGAGAACTCGAATTAGGCTTTCTCTGCAGATCAGGATCAAGGGACTACGAACGCAATTTCTATAGAGCCTAGGAACTGTTATTATGTAATTCTAAAAAAAAATGTAGGGACTCGGTGCAAACCTTCCTGAAACGAAAAATCCAGGGGACTCTCCTAGGACCTGAGGACTCGAATTAGGCTTTCTCTGCAGATCAGGATCAAGGGACTACGAACGCAATTTCTATAGAGCCTAGGAACTGTTATTATGTAATTCTAAAAAAAAATGTAGAGACTCGGTGCAAACCTTCCTGAAACGAAAAATCCAGGGGACTCTCCTAGGACCTGAGGACTCGAATTAGGTTTGCTCTGCAGATCAGGATCAAGGGACTACGAACGCAATTTCTATAGAGCCCAGGAACTGTTATTATGTAATTCTAAAAAAAAATGTAGAGACTCGGTGCAAACCTTCCTGAAACGAAAAATCCAGGGGACTCTCCTAGGACCTGAGGACTCGAATTAGGTTTGCTCTGCAGATCAGGATCAAGGGACTACGAACGCAATTTCTATAGAGCCCAGGAACTGTTATTATGTAATTCTAAAAAAAAATGTAGAGACTCGGTGCAAACCTTCCTGAAACGAAAAATCCAGGGGACTCTCCTAGGACCTGATGACTCGAATTAGGCTTTCTCTGCAGATCAGGATCAAGGGACTACGAACGCAATTTCTATAGAGCCTAGAAACTGCTATTAGGTAATTCTAAAATTTAGAGACTCGGTGCAAACCTTTCTAAAACGAAAAATTCAGTGGACTCTCCTGCTTTAGGCTTTGGAGCAAGGCCAGGATCAAGATTAGGACCAAGATAATAACTTTTTTAAAGCCCACCATAAATCGATCGGCAAGAACCTTCTCGGAAAGTTTGTGTACGAGAAAACGAGACGAATCGACATGTGACACAATGCTGGAGCAGAATCTTGGCTCGGGGCTACTTAAGGGAACTATGCGGGCTAATTGAATAAAACTCTATTAACCGTTCGCAACGCGAGCTCGACGTATTCAGGAGATATATATCCACGCTAAATATGCGAAACTCGATGCAATAGGATCATCCACAGACGCTCCAACAATTCAAGTCGGGCTCGAAGTATTTTCGGAGCTGATTGCTGGAAGCGGATATTCGAGGATGCTCTCTCCCCCATGATTGAGACTCTCCTTTGAGATTCGAGCGAACTCGATGTTGATAATCACGGCGGCCGAATTGCAAGCCGATGACGACGACAAGCCCACGCGAAAGAGTCCCCGGGAACGGATTCGTTCTTCCATTCACGTTGAGATCTTCGCGTCGATCCGTGAAGAGTATGTTATCCCGAGAAATGATGGGGGAGAAAAAAAGGGCTCGGGGAAAACTAACGAGCAACCGCGTCTCTCTCGCTCAAAGAACGTCACACTTTCCGAGTTACGTCTAAAGGGACATCTTCACTCCGCTCGGACATTCTGGAAAGCGCATACCATTACATATTTTTCTTAAATTAATTGTTTGCTCGATAACAATGAAAACTGGTCTTTTAAAAATAGTTCAATTATTTATTTTGGGGTTTTCATTGAGAGGAAAATTATTTGGCTCTTTTCAGACGTATTTTGATTATTAAAAGTTTACTGCATAAATGACCACTCGGACAATATCGAACAATAGAAGCTGCATAAGTACGTTCGTTAATGAACGAAACAATAAAATGTCGAATATTGTCAGACAAATGTTTGTTAAACTGGTTTCTGGTTTTCGTATTTCCTGCCGGCAAATGAGAAAAACGCGGCAGAACGGAAGGGTTGGAAACTCATGAGCTTTATGGGTTCGGTGTTTTTATCTCCTCGCAATAATCGTTTACGTTTTTCTTTTTTTTTTTTTGCCCCTCTCCGGCGACAAAACGTCCCAGCCGAGCTCGCCAATAAAATAAGATTTTTGCTCCCGCGATTAACATATTAACGAGTTACGCGAAACAAACTTTCTGGCTCGGTTTTCCTCCCTTTGTTCGCTACCCACCCGGGTTCTCTATCGGAGGAATCATAAACCGAAAGAACACTCGCCGCATTATTTCCGTTCGCTAAGGGAAAGAAACGCGAGAGCACGCGGAACGCACGATTAAATCAGTTTTTAATCAAAAACGCATTCGCCGGAGTGGTAAACAAATTAATTTCCCGTCCCTCGGGTCTCATATTATTATTTTCCAATTTGTTCAAGCTACCAACGAATATCTGGCTGACAATAGCAAAAATTTGCGAATTATTTTATTCGAATCCAATTACATTTAACGCGACGAGGCTTCCGTTTTAATTCGCATCAGAATCCTTGCACTAGCCGTGTGAAAAAAATTAATTATGAATTTTTCGTTTATTCCGGTTCGTGACAACGGCCCCCGTGCGTTACAAATTACAGATTACAAACAACAGTTCCCGTTCATGCGATTTCGATATTCAACTTTATTTAAGTGCGACGCCGATCCACTTTACACCTGACACGCGAAACGAATTAAACAAGATTATATGATTATCATCGACCTGCATCGAACTTCGAAAAATCTCCGAAAACCAACACCGTTCATATTTTTCTTCACCTTTTACTTTTTAAAGAACCGTGTACACACAAGAAATAAAGTTGAACATTTTAGTTTGCATAACGCGCAATTCATTATACTTCTCAAGATATACGGAGAAATAGGGTAACACCTTTTTCCACTCCAGACTTCAACTTTACGGGATGTTTTCTGCAAAGTTTAAACAATACGAGAAGTTTCAGGTTACCGTAGCTTCTTTGTCAGCCACTTTATGTTTAGCTGGTATGTTAAAATAGGATTTTTTTTATATGTGTTACACTTTTGATGTATCATATACATTCGTGGGACATTTTCTGCAAAATTTAAACAAAATTGGGATTATCGTGTTAAAAGAAATTCCCTTGTCAATGATATTTTATTTAACGATAAAATTGCGTTTTGGCGACCGCTGTGAAAATCGCAAACGAAATTCCCCGTTTCCGCCTCCCGAGGGGATGAATTTAGGGGAATTTTACAAAAATGAGCAAGGTAACGAGGCCGCGTATTCGTATCCAGGGGTGTATTAGAACACCCCCAGCGGCGCGTGGCGCTGATTTCCCCGAAAGAAATAATTTATCCGAGTCAAATCGCGCGGAACGGCGATTTATCTGTCCCGTGACGCGGACTTTCCGCGCCGGAAAAATATTACGTCGCTTATCGCGGTATTACTATATTGCCAGCGTGTAGTATATCAGTACAGGTGATGCGTCACTGCGCCCCTTATATCATCTCCGTTCCTCCGACGACGCGAATATTCTCGCAGTCGCGTCGGTCCGCGATTAATTAGGCGCCATGAATCAACCTCTCGCCGAAAAGACGCCTAAAACCGTCGGGCGAAACTCATTTTCAATTTCCGTTGATCGCCGACGACTATTCGCCGGTTTTTTCAATCCTACAGAAACGTAAAATTATGTCACATTAATTTCGCGGTGGGAAAAGTCAACCCCTAAGCTGCCAACCCTTGACCCTGGCCAAGAACCGCTGAAAAAAATTTGTTTACTGTACGAAACGAGGTTTATGTAACGATGTGCAGAATTTTATGCATTTACGTCGAAAATGATAAGGAAAAACACTTGGTAAGCTTGATAAATTCTTTTTTTAATTTTTAATTTATTAATAACGCCCCCATATTTTGAAGATCTTTTAACGAATAGATATAAGCTCAGAGAATTGTTAGAAATGAGAAGATATAAAAATGACTTTATTCAGAAATAAAGCGTCCAAAAGCGTCGTCTCATTTTTAGTGTCGGCGAAGGATATTGTGATGAAAGCGATATCGTATTGTGGAATATTTTAAGAACGCGTGAACGCATTCGAAATTCAATGAGACCCAAAGACCTGTATTGAACACTGTCAACCGAAGCGATATGCCAATCGTATTACGGTAAATCATATCTACCGTCCCATCGTCGCTCAAGAGCTGCGACGAAACTGAATTTTGTTTAAGACACGGGGCATAAAACTTTATTGACATTGCCCGGTTTCGAAGAGGACGACGACTCACGGAAACTAATTTTTCTCCGGAAAACAGTAAACTCTCCTATTCTTGACATTCGAAGATACAATATTTTGTGAATATCATACAATTTATTTCTTCGTAGAATCTTTCATTTCCGACGAAAACGGCGCTTCCGGGGAGGGGGAAGTTCTACTTGGGAATTTTTAAAGATTTTTCTGTGAAAAAATTACCGAGTAATTTTCACAGCAAAAATCAAGACTCGTGTGAAGTGCACGAAATTCACAGGGCAGTCAACTGGTTGAAAACCATGCGAACGAATGAGTCAACCGTTTAAGAGAAGAGAGTTCCTCGCGGACACGTTCGAAACTTCGCACAAAGATCCACTAATACGTCGACACGTGGTCGTAACTTTCCGAAATCGCGATCCCTTGCTGAGGGTACGGTCGCGGGGGCCGGTACGGGGGTTTCGGGATTTTTCAGCGTGCATGAAATTTCGGAAATTTTTACAGCTTCGCTCGATAGCGATTATCTTGGCGAAACGGCTCGCGAGGATAGCGCGAGCGGATCCGGTCAGCTGACGGACGATTACTCAACGGTGTCGAAACTTTCCAACGGTGCCGAAAGCGAGACGGTTAAGCGAAGAAGCCGCGGCGGGAAAGTTGCGGCGCGTGCGGGCAAATAATCCCGGCGACTGCGCAGTCGATAGAACGACCCGAGTCCCGTGACCCTGTGCCCGAACCTGACCCGAAACCCGACGCGGTCCACTGCGGTCCGGTCCGACGGCGTACGACTCGGCTGCTCGACTCCGGCCGACTCGACCCGACTCGACCCGACTCGACCCGGCCCGAGGTTTCGTGTACAGACCGGCGCGGCTCACCTAGTCATTTCGTAGGAGCGATCGCTCGCGGACGTACATACTCGCTGGCACGAGCAACACGCGTGCAGCCCGCCAACGGACCCAGAACAGCGAAACAACCAAACCGGCTCTCTTCGACAGACGTAACAAGATGAAGGACATCCGGTCACAGGTGAGCTCTAGCTACCCACACACTGTACCGCCGACCCCGTTACCGCGCGACAAGCTAAAGTCAAGGCCCACGGCCGTCAACCGTCACACCTGGCCACAGCTCCACGTGGAAACGCCGAAACCGCGGAATCTTGACAGCTCGCACGCACAACGTCGTCCCCGGTTTCTTGGAGCCCGACCAACGAATTGCTCTCTCGTCATTGGCATTTTAGATGCACCGGAAAAACGCGTTCTCCGAACCGCACGAACAAGATTAACACTAAACCTACCACGGTCAAAATGACCGCTTTTCTATTTCACGATTATCGAAATTATAAAAACGTATTCATAGGAAATTACTGAATTGACTTCTTTATTCGTGCATATAATTCTTTAATCGAGCATAATTCAGTGTTCTCCCTTCTATAAGACGTTTCACTTTTATATGCTTTGTGCTCGGTAGGGTTAACCAGTTAGCTGTGTTTAACGAGTATACTCGTCATGTAGAAATGACAATATTTTGTGTCATCACGAGTCTACTTGTCAAAACTGTTTCATCTTTACGACTCACAATTTAGGTACACATTTTTCTAAGAGGTCGAAACAGTTAACTGGTTAATATATTAGGTGTACAAATCTCTTCGGGATCTTACCCGTTCACGAAGAACCGAGATACCCCTCTAGTCCCGATATTCTGCGATTTTGCTACACCTTACAGGTAAAACTTCGTACGACTACGGATTTTATGCATTCACAACAGAAATGGGTAAGTGCAATTTCAAGGGGTACAAAGATTGAGGGAATTTAACGAGTCAGACTCGTGAGGTATTGTAATCAGAGTCAATTCTGATCGATGCAAATGTAAACGGTTAAGTATGTACTCCGGAATAGTGGGAGGTTGAGTCAGTGCTTGCATATGTTCATTGAAGAAATTGTTACCAAAGGAATGACAGAGTCTACACATTTATATATTAGATCATTTTGAACCGCCTCCGAAATTTCTGAAAGCTCCACATTCCGAGGATTAATTAGTAGGTATCTATAAAAATAATTCGTTGCTCAATGCAGCAATAAGAAAATCTGCTAATGTAGTAAATGAAATTTTCACTTTGGTCTTCTTGTAAATTTCACGAAGTGAACGTACATCCTTCTACTAGTCGCTCATTCAATTATTGTTTCTAAAAGTCGGCTTGGAAAAATGTTTAACCGAGTGAAATTAAAATATTGTAATTTTCAACGTTTACGTTTCAACGTTCAAGTTCCAAAAATGGATTTTTGTCAGCAGAGATAAATAAATTCTGTTAGATTCCATTTCCTACGGATTAACTTGGAGAAAATGTATATTTTTGCATAAAAATATTATAGTTTCAATATATTTTTTAACATTCATGAAGCTGCAAGTTAGCTCCTGCTTTTACCAATACAGCAATGGAACTTTTTTCGAATCCATTTTCTGCAGATAAGCTCGTACAAATTCATATTTTCACATAAAGATGCGCTCTGTCCATTATATTTCAATGCTATAATTTTTTAACGTACTTTGGACGTTCGCGAAGCTCCTAAAGTGTATTTTTAGTAGATGCAGTTTTAATGCCAGTAGCGAAGTCTTCGTAGATCATTAAACTGTGTAATGGTTGCAATGAAAGTAAATATTCAGGTCAGAACAACAATGGAACGCGTTGCTGTCTTGTCACGCTTTTCATATAATTGTTGTCTCTTTCCCGTGGAATGTTTAATTCGAAACATTTTTATGTCTTCTAGGTGAAACACGAAATTATCGATTTCTACTATACGTTGACGACATTTTTAATTTTTAACTCTTGAAATGCAGCTATTAATTTTGTACTATAATTTTGAAGCCAGTTTAATTTCACTTCTCGTCGAACTCTTCTCACTTTGAATCATTTTGCTACGGAAAACCTTTGTGCAAAAATTGGCACCACTTGGAAGCGTAGGCTGCAATTTAAATTCAACTATTTAATTTCTAGTGTGTGCGTCGAGAACAATTTTCATTTCGCATCTTGTCACAGTCATACCTGCTCGTTGCAATTCATAATGTTAACAGAATAAATAAAAACGTGATACACATTCATTTTACGACCCGAAAAAAATTGTTTAAAAATACTATATCTTCTGTGACAGTGACTGCAGTACAGTCCTTTCAAATAATCGTTTGCAGTCTTTTCAAACAATTTCTTTGATCGCGTTATACCGGGAGTCCATTGCGTATCGAAACAATTTCATCATTTACACGTTTTGTTAAAAAAAAAAGGAAAGAACTCTCATCGATTGATTTTTCAATGACTCTGTCGTGTATATTTTTCTTTTTTTTTTTTCGGTTGCGCGAAATATTTCAGCGAGCCAAATGATTGATCGAAGCAATGTTTGATGAATATGGATCGTCCAGGATGGGAAAAACTGTATTTTTGTTACGATCCGATTGAAATACAGAAAAATGACATTTCCCGTTGGTGCCGCGAATAAAAGTCATAATTACAGGCTGCACCCCCCGACAGCTAATTTTCCAGATGACCTAATAAGATACACTGCCGAGAATCATGTGCAAATAGACTCGAGCGTTCAACGGTTTATCTATTGCACGCTGCTGTATGTTGGCGACCGGTGCGCGCGTTGCATTGTGGGTGGTAAACAGTTCGCTTGTTATTCTAACTCTCAAATAATGTTTCAGTCATCGACGCGTGTCCCGTCGAAAATTGTTCGTGACTCCGAGCAACGTTTTATTTTATTTTTAAAGTATAATCATTCGGAACGTGATTCCAATCATTTTCCCCCGCCACGTAACAGCCATTAGTCACAGCAATTTTGCTGAAATTTCTTCGCGAGAAACGTGACACCGTCTTGTTAATTTGTCATTTGTATTCCGTATTTATAGAGCCACGGGTAAATATAACAATTGTTTAAAACCAGGAAAAAACGTCCGTGAGATCAGATTTTTTTCTTTCTCGTCCACCGATGCGTTTCATTATTTATTTGTTGACTGATTATTTTTTCTCCCGGTACTGCGAAAACGTGCAATATCGCAGAAAATTAACTGCGTTACGGTAAAAGTGGAATAAAATTTTCGAAATGCCGGTTAATTTCGAAAACGTCAGTTCGATAAAATATAAATTGAGTCCCCTTATCGCGTGCATGGTGAAATATGCAGATAGAACTGAACCGTTTCGCGACCTGCAAAAATTTCACGTACAGCCATTTTTATTTTTAATAACGGGCGCGCGTTCGATCAAGATACACAACGTTAATGCGAACACGAACATCCGTGTCTAAGTGTATACGATCAATTAACGTTTCGAAGCGAATTAATCCGAGCCAGTATTTTGTAATGCATTTTCTGTGCGACGAGTAAATTGCTCGCTGTGGAAACATTAATCGAATGGAAATTTGTTTCTTAGCACTCAAGAGCCTCGAAAGTGAATCAAGTTATGAAATAATCTGGCTAAATTGCTATTAGGGTCTTATCAGATTGTATTAGTTCCTTGATATCGATTAGGTCAGTGGAATCCGCCGATGCAACTCTATAGTCACGTATACGTCTATTTGTTTATAAATAACAGCTCGAACGGTATCTTCGCGAGTCTGTGTCAAGCGTTATCGGAAGTTCGATATCCTTGTTTGTAAATAGTTTGAAACGGTTTTGTTTAAAAATATCACCGTCGAGTCTCGACCCAAAAATTTCGTCGCATAATCGGCTGTTTCCACTAGCAAAATATTGATAGTTTAAAAATAACAACTTGTGTCGACGCGGGTAATTATATTAATGATCTCAGAAAAATCTGCGGTCACCGCCGCGCCACCAAAATATTTACGATATTATTTAAAAATAACATTTCCTATCGAAAACACTGTTGCATAATTTGTTGCGTTCACTATCAAAATGTGTTGATAGCTTTGTTTAAAAATACCAGCTTGTATCAACGCACAAACAGCAATCATCTTATGAAATCTGCTGTTACCAAAATATTGCTATAATTGTTTAAAAGTGACATCTCGTGACGAGACTCGAGCAAAAATTAGGCGAATATTTATGCATCTATGTCATTGAAGAATTTTCAATATCCAAACATTTAACAAAAATTAATTGTATTACCTAGCAGAAATAACAAGTATTTATATTTCTTCGTTGCCAGAGGAAATTTTCCAATCGATAAAAGGAATTCGCGTAAAAAATCGCATAGTAATCATCTTGCAAAATATGCCTCCCCTGCTATCGCAATATTGATACCGTTGTTGAAACAACGGATAACAATTCGCATCGAAGATTCATGGGATTCGGGTCAAATGCGCAAACAAAAATGATCTCAAATAGTTATCAAAATATTGATATTGCTATTTACAAGAGGGAGCTCGCACAGTGGCGAAAATCATTTGAAATTGTTAGCATAACCGCAACACGATCTTAGACAGCGTCATCAATTAACGAGGCATTCATTATTTAGCCCAATGAAAGATGGAGGAAAAGTCTGAGGATCGTTTTTTGAGATCCAAAAAGAAATCAAGTTGTGTTTGTTTAATTAGAACGTTTACCGGTACCATCCGTACCGAAATAAATAATTTACGTTTTAAATTGGAAAATGTATTGTCGTAAATAATCGAAATTTTTAATGTCTTTTGGTTCGGACGGTAACTGCTTTCACGTTCAGTAAAAAGACTCAGGTTCAGTAGAACGACCCATGTTTCTGCTCTATGGGAAAATACATAACTCGCATAATTTCGACAATTTATAGTTGTGAAAAATCACAGGCAAAGTTCGAATGCCAGTGAACGCATGTGCAAGATTCCGGTGCAAAAGATTGGATAGTTGTCGCGGAAGAAATTCGGAAAAAATCCGCGGGAAAAACGGCCTCGAAAACCAGAATACCCCCTTAAACGATCCTCGGATCGATCGCGACGCTATATACGGTCTCGCTAAAAGCGAATCGCAGTCTCTCGAGCAGGTGACGAAATCAGAAACACGAGAGACCAATGGACTGTTCACCGTTCGATGCCCGACCGTCGTCGTCGTCGTCGGCATGTCGTCATCGAAGAAGACTGACATAATCGAGCCCGACCTCTCGATTCGTGGGGGTCATCATCCTACTGTCGTGGACTGCGTCCCAAACATGTTTATATAGACGCGCCCGGCCACGTTAATTGCCTTTGAATTGTCTCGAGAGGATCGTTTAATTAACACTAGGAACCACCTGATGGCTCGCAATCGGCCGTTTCGGCTCCGTGTCTTAACAAATTGGTTCATTCGCGCGGACGCTGGCCTCCCTTGTCATTTCCATTAGAAAATTAACGAAGATATATAATTTATAGGAGGTATTTATCAGCTCTTTAAAACACATTCTTCGTTTAATTTATTTGGAATTTCCACGAATACTCTCCCAATTGTCAATGAAACGCTCGCGCCGAACCACGAGACGACGATAATGATAAACAGCTAATAAGTTCAATTGTACACGCCTAGCAGCCGTTAATTGCCTTCAAACTATCTCGAGAGGATCGCTTAATTAATCGTAGAACCACCTGATGGGTCACAATGGCCCAATTCGATTTCATGTCTCAACAAATTGGCTTATTCATGCGAATATCGAAGTCAATCGAAATCTCAGAACATGATGAATCGTATTTATTGCAAAATAAAAAAGTGTTCGCATCGATTGCACAAGACACAATTGTAGAAATCCTTTCTTCGATTCTAATATTTTTTGCGAAATTTTAATCTCTCCACTTTTGGAAATTTTGCTCTCCCATTTTTATCACGTAACCATAATATTGCCAGTCTAATGATTACACGATAAACAACCGTAACGAAAACTTTCCATATTGACGTTCTAATATCAGTGAGCACGGTAGATAATGTTAAAATCTATAAACAAGATATAGTAAACAAGACATATTAAACAACATCTTTCAAACTTAACACGGTTTAGATAGCTCTTTTATCTAACAGGGACAAATTAGCTTAAGCATAGCCTAGCAAGTCCACAAAAATTATTCGAACAAGCGAATTACTATTATTATCGATACGTTGAAACACTTTTAATTCCCGCGAATATATTCATGCTGATAAATTAGCGGTGGCTTGCACTCGGTTATCGGCATGAACGTTTTAAACATGCCAATTATTTTCCCACGGGTTTCTTCCATGGCGCGTTAATGATCCCATCGATTTGCGGAACACCGCAGAAATTATTATCGACTTACCAGGGCCGATTTTCAGCAGCGACGTCAGCTGTCGTTCGGCGCAACATATCGGCGATAACATTATCGGCATTTTATTTGCACCCCTATTAAGCAAAGTGTTACTAATTCGCTCGTTATCCGCGCGCGATCCGATCCACGGTGTATTTTCAATATTTGCGATACCTGCGCCGGGATCACTGTCATTTTATCCCCGGCGTTTTATTAACTGAAATTATCGACGGTCCGATTAGCATCCCATTAATTACACCGATATTTTCATACGACCGATATGCGTGCACCGATAGAATGCACCGTTTTCCCTTTATTCCGCGGCGTTACACCCAACGAATTCGCGAAATCGTCAAAAACTTTCGCGAAACATTCCGGTCGAACGATCCGCGACGATAATTTTCTCGAGCGTCGATCATTAAGCTGCGCCCACACCGAACAAACGACTTTTGGTTGCATGCGTCTTGGAAAAGACGTCGCTTCTAACGAATGAAAGAAGAAATTGCTAAAAATTGCTGTATCATTATTCAAAATATTTGTTACATTATTAAATTTGTTTGTATTTAATGAATTACTGAATATTTCGAAAAATCTATAGGAAGGCAATATTCTAGGTCGGAAGAAATGTTTCATTTTGGAGTTAAAATAGCTTCGAGTGTAAAGGATTAATTTGTCCACTGTTTCAAATTAGATCTGCTTATTTTTGTCGTAAATTCGTCCGCAGTTTAGTCATCGCTTTGTAATAGATGTCTCGGAACACTTGTACGGAGATTCGGTATACCGACAGGAAATTTGTTATCCTTTTTTATTTTTGTCCATTGGGAACGAAGGTCAAGGACCGGGACGGAAATCGTTTTCGAAATAAGACTCGTCGACGACCTCCCGCGATACAGCTCCGTCGAAGAGGATGCAAGCAATCCGGGTACACGTGGTCCCAACCCTGGTCCATCTTTCCGACAGTGTCGGCCGCGTGTCGTGGCAGCGTGGTTCCATTTTTAGATTCCGGTTTAGGTGACGATTAGAAGGCCAAGGGAGGCCAACGCGCATTATCTATGCATTTCGACGGCGAAAAGCCGCCTCGAACTCTCCCACGCAACCCTAAAATAAACGCGACCCTGCGAGCCCGACGGGATAACGGAATTTCATTTTTTTTTTTTACGGGAAACTGAACGTGGGAATCGCGCGATACGCGCCTAGGTTTGTTCCTTTTACTAACCAGCGCCATTTTTTAAATATTCGAAGAATGTACATTTTTTTTTTTAGAAAATTATTAACGATAAAAGAGTACCAAGCGAACGTAGCCTTTACAAAAATCGTAGAACAATTAATTAAATGGCGCCCGATATTTAGAAGGTAGAAGAAATTTTCAAAAGACAATTTACAATAAATTTCTCTACGAAGAGAACTTTTTCGGCACCGGATGCATTTCTCGAATGCATCCTCGCGTTCTTTTGCATTTTATTTACGAAACGCGGGACGAAAGAACGGGGAGGACTAATTAAATTTCGATTCTTTCGATCCTTAATTGAAGAAGTTGTCCCGCACAACAAGTATAGAAAGCGAACCAACCCCGATACCGTGGAGAGAGAAGTAACTTTTAATAAACCGAAAGAAGTTCAATATTTCGCAAAACTTTCCTCGGACTCGGAAGGAAACTGTTGATCACGGTTTATTCGCGGCAACTATCGAGTGTTCTTTAATGTGAATCGGAGCTATCCATTGCATCGAGCCGAAGACAACGTCCGCTTCTTTTCGGCAAACCGAGTTAACAATTGTCGATTCACTGTGCGCGCAGTCATTGCCACAATCTTTAATCATCTGGGCGTGGCTTCGTGCTCGGCGTTCCGTGAATCAGAGTCGCCAGATCAAGACTTGTTTCCCCCATTCTAACTTCCCCTTCTACCACCTCCGGAACTGGCGGGGAGAGGGTAACTTTTTCCCCTCGATCCGTGCTCCCTCCCCTCATCTGGCGACACTGCCAGTGCCCCTTTGAACTCCTGCGCCTGAAACAAGGATACAATTTATTTGCGGGCTAGTGTTGTTCACTAGCAAAAACAAAATCAATTTTTTTCAAATTATAGAAGCAGAGAGTCGGTCCTTAATTCTGGTACGCGGGACCGAAATTTCGAAGCTCCGCCGCGGAAAAGCTTAATATTGCTTTCGCGTCCCTTGAAACATTTGCAATTACGATGCAGCATCGAGGAGCAATTAAAATGACGCGCGCCTTCCACCGGGAAAGATTAATACGCGTATTCTGTGCACTACACAGGGCTCTTCATTAAAAGTTCCCTCCCCCGGTCCGTAGCTCGGCGTTCAAACACTTACGGCGGTCCCCACCCCCCCCCCCTCCTCCCTGTTCCCCCTTGTTCCTCTTTTATTCGCGCGCGACATATAAAAATCCACTTGAGAGAACGGAACAATGCGTTGCAAACCCGATCTACGCTGCAGTCTTTCCGCCACCCTCTCACCCCACCCCCCCACCCCCAGATGGAAATTTTCATGTAACGAGAGCGAAGTCGGGCGCCGCTCGGCGATTCGAGACACTTTTTATTGAAACAATCCCGCCAGCGCGCGCGCGAGCTTTGTAATAAACGAAATTAAAACGAGAAAGGTACACGGGGCTCGTTGTGTCGCGCCATTGTTGCTGCGAATATTTATCGGCGACTCGGACAAACTTTTGATTACTCGAGATACGCGCAACGTGTGTTTCGCCCGGACATAGTAGATCCTTTCCGCGTAGATCACGCTCCAATCGTTATTCCCTCTTCAACGAGATATCGATCAATTTTTTTCCCTCTTCAATCTTGCACCTCCTGGAAATCCAGTTGTTTAAAAGGACGATTGTTGTTCCCCGCGAAATGGAACATATTCGCGTTTAAAATGGAAGTCGCGACACTGCTTTTTTCAAATGCAAATCGTCGAGTGTAGTTTAGAGCTGCGATTAACACGTTTCAAATTAAATATTTTGGAAATGGGCCCCAAGCGAAATTCATTTGTGGTCGCACCGTCCGATAGGGTTCCCAAAGAAACCCCTCTGACAAGTTTCAAGTCGGCACCCCTTCCGCAAGGGTAGTTATAGGGTGAGCACGGTTTAACAAATTATCCTTTATTTCTTCTGATCGCTGCGACAAAAAATTACGAAAAAAATTCTTGAACGTTCTACCCAACCGCACACACGACGGTGAATTATTTCAGAATTTTTGGTTGTAAAGTCGACTTTTTTAAATCTGGAAGCATAGAATATTGCCGATTTTCGATGTTCTCAGAGTACCACGATAATTGTGTTGAGAGAACCCCGGGTGTGAAATGAGATCTGACGCGCTGATCCGGTCGAAAAGGATCTAGAATCGGCAGTTGGTTCGCTGAATCAGCAAGTATCCGGGAGAGGAAAAGTCGAAGGAACGTAGATTATCGTGAGGCCATAGATCAGTGCGCGGAACATTTCGATAATTTATCACCGAGTCCCCTGTCCTCAGTAAACAGTGTTCGCCTAAAAATACAGCGCGTCCTAGCCTCTTGCCGCCATCTTACCGACCGCCCCCAGGGGTGTCGAGCCTCTTTCGTTTCTCTTTCGGCTGGAATTCGTGCTCCAATTTTCGGGGTTACTCGGCCACGTTGCCAGAAATATCTATTCTATTTTTCCAATTAGAACATTCGAATGTGCCGCGTAATTTGACGGATTTCTGTCCGCCTCGATTAACACGTATCTTTTCTTATATTTCCCGATCAATCAAATCGCATCTTCCGTCGCGATGGATCTGCCAAAGCTAATCAACCGTTTACTGCAAGACACAAATAATTTTAATCGAATTTGCAATAGGCCATTCGATAGTTTATCCAAAGAAAATTGTACCAATTTTCAACCCTATACGTCGACATGGGGGCTAGTAATAGGGTGACAAAGAAAATCAGGTTTTTCCGAAATATTTCTTATCCTCTTCTCAATTGAAAATTCTGAAAAAAATCAGGCATAATTTACCTATTGGAATCCGCATCTATGAATTTTTTCCGAATTTTTAGCTCCAAAACTGAATTTTAAAAAATAAAAAAAGTGTTAAAATGCCAATTTCTCGTACTAGTTACGAGACACTGAGTTTATACTTTTACAGTTCTAGCATCTCGTTATGTTTGTTAACATATAATTTTTTCAGATTTTTCAAAGTGGGGGTACATAGTTAAAAAATTCAAAAACTGTTGTTTTTTACCTTTTCTGTACAAGTATGTTCGTGTGACTCATAGAATTAAATTCTGCTGTATTAGTTAGGCTGCTGCAGTTACGATTGCACGATTTGCCAACCAATAGCAACAGTGATTAAACGATAATCGGTGAACTAATGGAAGAGCCTTGGTCGCGGTTATTTGTCGCGATTAAAGATCTCATTGTTGTCCGAGATAGTGCTGGCAGGTACGGTCTCTCGCGAAGGAACAATCGGTCCGGAGGTCTGGTCGTTACTTTCTTCTAACGAGCACGTGAAACCCGGGCTCGCGGACCCATGAAAACGCGAAAGACTGCACCGTTGTCCATTCACGAAGAAGAATGAACGCCCACGCGCGCCTTTCTATTCTCGACCGGCCGATTCACGGCTCGCACACCTGACTCATCCGCGAATATCGGGAAAAATCTTTTAAAGAATCCACTGTGTACGGTGCCCACGTGACAATTGGATCCATATGTAGGGCGGCTTTGAGCGACTGCTGAATCGAATTCGCCAGCCTGTCGAAATATTCCCTTTTTCACCAAACATTCCTACTCTACTAACCCTCGTGTCAATAACCGGGATCTCAAGTAACCACTTTCAATTTCTTTTTGCGACCCCTTTAATATTTGACAAGCAACAAATAGTACATTTTTGTGTTCTTGGATGACCACAGATTGATTTATGTTAACATCGAATGCCGTAGAAAAATTTTCTCACTGAGATAAGGCCAGGACGATCAATATACGAGTGAACTTCGGGATTTCGTGGATTTATTGCAATCTGAAACGACTGAAAAATATTGAAAAAATTGAAGAGTATTGATAAATCCATCTACCGAAATAATTGAACAAATAAAACAATTCCAACATTTTATGCGTCCGTTTCCAGAGCGACTATATAGATAATTCATTTCTTTCTTCCAATTTAATCTCCGCAGATCTGTACAGCAGTCTGGCCTAATAGCATCATAAGCAGAAGGGGCGAAACGTTTCTACAGTGTTTCATGTTTTCGTTTATTTCGGTACTAGTGACCACACGTCTCTTCCACCCACCTGTCGAATGATTACGCGCCTATTTTCGTGCATGAAGCCAAGCAGAGCAGATTTTCGCTCGGCTTCGTCGATACGCAAAGAAAAGAGTCTGATCACGGTCCTCGATTTCCGGTCCCGTGACACGGAAAATTATTCTGCTTTCTTGGGAGGAGTTTGTTTTTTTTTTTTTTTTGTCTTTCTCGCTGCGCCCCGTTCTTAGAGCAGGAAGATTGATGAGCGCGTAAATTTTAAAGAAGCAATTAATGCTGAAACAATGCAGGCAAATAAATAGATTAACAGCGAGGGTTCTTCGGCAGCCATAAACTCGGCGAACAGCAGACGAGGTTCCGAATCAGCGTGAATAATTGAAACGAGTTGGAGCCAAGTAGAATCTAATGTACAGTAGGGCTCAATTTATTTATAACTCGATTCATTATATTTTATCACATTCGGTAGGCATTCCTTCGGGAAACGATACAAATCTTGCGTGTTTGACTTTTACAAGAAAGGTTGGGAAAAATGTGTTTCACGATCTTGTTGGAACAGTAAATTTCTTATTAATATATTTAATAAATTAGGAGATACTTTACCGAACTATCAACCCTCAAATGGTACTAGAATCTACCTAAAAATTCCGTAAAAATTGACTTGATACAATTACCGATAAGAGAATTAAATTACTGATCACGTTTTTCATTTCTCGGTGATTGTGCTGTAATTTGTTCTAAAATGGTCCTGAAGGACTTTTCCAAAACTATGGAAAATCTTTCATTTTCTCCGGAACTACTTTTCAGGAATTCATGATTCTCGACTCATCTTGCCATGGTTGTGCATTCTCAGAGGAATTTTCAGACCGTTTATCTCTCCGCGCTATAGTTTCTTTGCCATTGTGTCAATTTGGCGACAAGGGCCAATGAAATTGGTGGGCTGAGGAAGGGATGAGAGCCAATAGAGCCTTTACTTTTCGAGAACCGGGTACTCGAGCTATACTAACGACCAGCCAGAAAGATTTACTATCGGGCATAACCGTTCCTCACTCTGTATCCTTATCTATCGCGTTTAACGATCGTCATGAAAGACGCGACGAAAAATTGGACTTCATCGCGCAGTAAATACGAACGTGTAACCGACGCCCACGGAAAATATTAAGAAGGGGGGAAGTAACAAACAGAGTGAAAATCATTCTTAAGGTATTAAAAAAAATATATATATTAATATGTGTGCTCACGGTAGCAGCGTTCATTGCAATCTAGAACCTGTTCTGCCACGTTCTTTTCCACCTGCAAGGACGGCCGACGCTTCCGCGGTCCATCCGTGTGTAATTACTATACCGCGGATCTTAATGCAAAATAACAGTTCTCTACATCGGTTATAGCAACGTGAAATTAAATACTCGCCTGTTTATCCCGGGAAGCAGGGAATGATTTTAGACACCATTGTCCGAGTTCATTTATCACTCATTTATTAATTCTTCAAAGAATCTGTATCGTCTTAAAAAGTACAAAATAATACAGCAAGATCCTTAAACTCTTCTAATGTCTTTTTATTTTTATATTCGACACATTCATTTTTAAATGCATAACATTCGCGGTCTATTTATCAGTGTCCTGTTCGGAAATCAATGTAGTCGATAGTGAATAAAGTTTAAATTAATCTGCACGCGCGCTTGTAATACGCAAATTAGTCTAATAAAAGAATTTCGTCTGACGCAGTATGAGAGAGATGGCTTCGTCGTCCTGGAGGATTTCTTCAAACCGGAAGAGATCGAAGAAATGAAGGCCGCCGCCGAGGAGTTCCCGAAGAACATGCCGCCGGAAAACGAGCGATGTGTTTTTAACACGGAGACGTCGCAACAGGTATAACAAAACTCTTCTGAATGGTTAAGATCTTCGATAGTTTAATAGTTCGGATGTAAAATTAAAAGTAACAATTATTTCAGAGCAAAGACACTTATTTCCTGGAAAGCGCCAACATAATCAGAATGTTCTACGAGAAAGACACGATGAACAGTGAGGGCAAGCTGAAGGTGGAACCTGGAATAGCTCTACACAAGGTAACATAACTCCCTATATAATATATAAACCAACATATTAATTTGAAACAAAAACAGGTCGGTCACGCGCTGCATTGGCTCCATCCTACGTTCAAGAAATACTCGTTCGACGAAAGGATAAAGGAGCTGATGTTCCAACTGGATTACAAAGAGCCAGCCATTTGCCAATCCATGATTCTCTACAAGAACCCGGGAACTGGCACAGAAAGTAAGGGACGATTTTCCAGGCGATCGTGTTACATTAAAAATCTAGTATAATTAAGATTATACGGAATGAAATCTTTGTTATCAGTATCGATGCACCAAGACGCGACGTACTTGTACACCGAACCGGTCTCGGTGGTCGGTGTCTGGATCGCTCTGGACGACGCTACTCAGGAGAACGGGTGCCTATGGTTTGCGGCAGGCTCCCATAAGAGCGGTGTTCACCGTCGTTACATGAGGAACAAGGACCCAGACTCGAAGGACCTGTTAATCTACGACGTAGGGCTGCCGTGCTACCAGCTGAGTAGTTTCCGGCCGGTGCCGGTGAAGAAGGGCGCCTGTGTCCTCATCCACGGACAGGTGGTGCATTTCTCGAACCCGAACAAGAGCGGTAAGTCGCGGAACGCGTACACCTTCCACGTAATCGAGACGCAGGACACAGTCTACCCGAAGGAGAACTGGCTGCCACCGCCACCGGAAGGATTCCCGAAACTGTACAGAAATTGAACGCGCGTTCCGAACGATATGGCACGATAAATCATCATGGGGATACAACGATGCAGCACCGCTTGTTACTGTGGCTGTGGCCGTTTTTATTTTATTATACCACATTATACAAAAGTTATTTCTTGTAATATATAGAATTGTTAATAAAAAAAAAAAAAGAAAAAACTGTTGAAAAAAACACCGTCGTCCCGCTACTTTCGTCTCCTGTTAAACATGTACACGTTTAAACCAATCAATGTTACGATTGTTAAATTACACTGTACACCCATGATAAAGATGTTACTTTACATATCTATTTTTTAAGATACGGTAAGCTTCAACAATACTTTCGTCAGCTTTATACATAATATGCTCTTATGTACATCTATAACTTGCTAATCTACAGAAATGTGTGCTGAGCTCCTGTAACTGGCGTAAACCCGTTTTCAGCACCTCCTCCTTCAGCTTTACGCAACAGTATATGTCCAAGGGGGACAGATCTTCGTCCGGTAACTTCAATGTTATAGGCAATAATTCGGGAAGAAACGTTACCAATGTTTGATGCAGACCGTCCAACGTTCGATAGTCGGCACAAGAATCTTTGACTTGTTCCAGTACGCTGTAATAAAACGTTTGCTTGTATAATGACACGCGATTAAACAAGTTTGAAGTAATTATTATTTTCAGTAACTTACGCGCTTAGGGTGTGCAACAATCGGTTTACGTTTGCCGCAAGCTCCGGCTGTATTTGCTTAACATAGTCCGCAGATGGAGGTGGGTTTGGAACATTGTAGTGAAAACTGCATGGCATTCCTATTGTATTGGCTGCCAATCCACTGTACACAACAAACATTAACGTTAATTTTCTATGGAAATCCTATGTAAAAGATGATATGATATTCTTTTTTAAGAAATTGTGGAGCGGGTCTTTTTGGAACTTATTTGGATCATATAGGTGTTACGGTCGGCCTACTAAAATTTCTATCTGAAATTTTAAGGATATACCTTCAATGCATGCGACCTTTATGGCACGGTAGTTGACGCTACAACTTACCACATGTCACGAGCGAAAATGTATGCTGCCTCAAAATACTGAAAAGCTTTCTGCGCCCTCCTTTCCCGAGCCGCTATATCGTTTTCAAATCCAATCGCGTCCCGCAATTTTTGATCATTTAGCTGATTCTCGTAAGTACGGCATTGCTGTCTCAACTCCTACAAATATCACGTTATGAACAATATCTTATCTTGAATTGACTCGGTTTCATACTCATGAAACACAGTTTGTATTAATTACATCAATCCTTTGGCAGACACGTAGCATTAATTCCGGATGTTTGTCTACGTTAACCATCTGAGTCAATTCGCTGCATTTGTTTAGGACACAAATGACTTCTGTTGTTGTTCTGTCGCCTAAAGCAGATGCATTTTTATGATGGATTAAATTTGTTTGTATTTTATTCGGTAATATTACTACAAACAAAGATAGGATTTTACCAGACGTATCTCTAAATATTTGTAGCAGCTCCTTTAGAACAACTTCTGCTTTCCTCAAAAATGACTCGCTGACTGCAGCTATCCAATGTTTTATGGCACACTGAAAAACGGTTACAACTGTCCATGGTGGTCTTATGATAACGTGTTTTTCCCAAGAGTCTCCATATAATGCATGCATCTCACTGCTAACTATCTGCAATTAAAATACTTTGTAAATAATGCAGTGTCCCTTCTTTAAGTGTATACTAAATAAACATATGTTCTCGTATAATATACTCACCATGGTTAAAAAGTCTTTCATGGTAGTTTTCACATCATTAAATATTTGATTTGGTATATGGCGTTCCTGATTTATGATCGGAACGGGATCTAAACTCGATCTATCCTTACTTTGTTCGTTAAGACTGGTAGACAAACTGTTCGTATAGTTCATCGCATTAAGATAATCAATTTTCTCAAGAGGATCGTTCCTTCCAAGCGTTGCTATGTCGTAAATCATTGCTTTATTGCAAAGATTAATATCATACGACATCAACACCTACGTTCAAACAGAAGAATTAGAATTAGAACTACCCTAAACAGAATTTATACCATACAATTAAGTACGTACTACAGATTTTTCTAATTCGCGAATTTGCAAACACGTTTGTAAAATCTCATCGTCTGGACAATCGATAGAAAATTTTTCTTTGTTTCTTGCGGCGTCCTCCCGCGTTTGTCCAATAACAAATGGACATTTAGAAGAAAACAATTGATTAATGTAGTTGATAGCTTTCCTTGCTTTCGTGGACAGTAATGATGATTTGGTTTTACCATTATTGTTTTTAATGTAATCCAGCTCCTGTTAGGAAAAGATTTCTTATAAAGTTTTCAGAAAATATATCTATTACATTTATGAAAGTATGTTGAACAGTGTTATTTACTATACTACTCACACGTATAACAGTCCATGGAATTACAATGAACGGTTGGTCAAAAGTCTTAAAAACCGTTTCTTTCGCTAAATCAATAGCATTAATATTTGATAAAAACACGTTTGTATCGATAACGATGTACAGCTGTTTTTTCTCTTGTTGTTCTGATACTAGTGGATAACTTAAACTGTGATTGGGTACACTGCACGACACGTCTGTATTGTTCACTGTGCAAAGTTGTGATCGAACTGCTTGGACCTATACGAAAGATGTAAAAACAATCTCAAAAATCATTTTATACAAATTTACAAATGTTTAGTAAAATATGTGACATTACTTCAAATGTAATTTTTTCGTCTTCTAATGGCTCCCAATCCATCTCCTCGTAAAATGAATCATCGTTGGATTGTCTCACTAAATCGTTCACTGTTGTCACAGTCTTCACAGATAATATTTTTGGTTTTTCATTAGTAGAAGCTTTATTAATTGGAATCTTATTTTTGGTAACTTTATCCTTTAAACGTGTCAATCTAACTTCTATATTTTTGTAAAGGCTTGGTAATTTTCCCCCTGTAACTGTAATAGTATTCCAAATAAAATACAAATTCATAATGCTGAGAAGATAATAAGAGTATTACCATGTTTATCTGCTACAGGGGAACTCTGCGATATATCAACAACATTATCAGAATTTTCGTTAATACTATTTTCCAGTGTTAAACTTTTCCTTAATTGCTCCATACGTTCTTTTCCCATATTCTTTCTCAAAGATTTTCGACTTTTCTTTGTGGTTGTTGTCGCAATTAAACTTGGATCACATGTTTTCCTTCTCGAGTCATTTTTTTCTGCAATTTATAAGTATAATATTTACACTTTTGCGACAGAAATTAATTCATAACATGAACAGTGTCTAAATTCTGTTACAAATAAATCAAAATACCTTTGTTTCTTAAACGTTGTTTAACTGTAACATTTTGAGGGGTTGTATCATTATCCTTATTGAGTTCTACTTCAGTTTTTTTTGTTTTAGACTTCTTTTTCCGCTTTTTCCCCTTTATTTTTTGAAGAATCGCTTGCATTTCTGGTGTATAATTCGTTGTTGCACTTCCATTACTTTCAGACTGTGACAACAATGGAGGATCTTTTTTATTTATTGATATTGACGATTTTGTACTATCTTTTGAACCTTTTGGACTTTGTGTTTTAGACATCATTTCCTTTTCTTTTTTCGCAAGCATCTTCTCACGAATAATCTGCATCTGTGGAGTTTCTTTCTTTTCACTGCATTTTTCCACTGATTGTGTGAGAGATCTTTTAGCAACGAGTTTCTTTCGTTCTTTAATTTCTGGTTCTGATACATTGGGTTCAGGTGTGGTGGGCTGAACACTTCTACGTCTTTTGTTTGATCCTTCTGATTTCTTACCAATCTAAAATTAAACATAGGGTTAGTTTCTATTCAACGATTGTAATTTTTCAAAATATAATTAATTTCTTCATTAATATAACAGAGTCGCTTTTGAAGATGATCATCTTCTGTTATTCGAAATGCGCATATATTCGACACATCCGAAAACAGGAATTCCATGAGGTTAGAATGTGTACATATGTTGTAAAACACAATAATTTACTATGATTAATATTAATAATTAGAAGATTGTCGCATACTTGTTCGGACTCCTGTGCTGTCGGTTCCTCCCAAGAAGATTGGTTTGTTTTAACATTGAAATAATACACTCGATCCGGATGTGTTTTCGAATTGAGGACAATCCAATTTTTTGGCAACTGTTGTTTCATCATTTTCAAAATTCTTTCCAGCTTTATCAGATACTATCAGCTTTAGGGATACACTTCGAATACACAAAATATGACCTCGTTACTACGCGTCATCACTATTCACATGTCATATTGTCTGAAATAAACATAGTGTCATCACAAACAAAACATTTGTGTTATTGAGTGTTCCAAAACTTTTGATTTCAATTCAGACATAGAAAGCGTCAAAATATTTTCACCCAATTTATTTACCCATTTTATATGTATTTGACTTATCTATCCAAGTGGTTTACATTTACCCTTGTTTATGTTTTTAGATGTCCTATTCAAGAAAATTACTATTCAGTCAAAATAATGGAAACGTTGGACTATATAGGTCGATCAGATTATGGAGAAATTTCTAGGGAATTTGAAACTTGTTTCCTACCATACATGTAGAACGTTTCAAAAACAGTTTCAAATATTGCCGCGTTTTTTTATTCGCTTAACCACTACTAAACATCTGTAATCTTTTCACGTAGTTTCTTCTTCCTATTTCGTCCAGTGGTCCAGAAATAGAAATGAAAAGAAAAACTTGAAAAAACGGCAACATTGTCTATATATGGTAAGTCAAGGTCACCTAGGTTTGAAACACGAATATTACAGGTATTGACAAGAGTTTCGTTTCTAGTACACTCCGTGCCCTTGCTGAGAATACAGTCCTATGGGTTTTTGTCTTTCCCTATGAAGTGTACACATGTATTTCGCCGTTAGACATTCATCTGTTTTCTGCCTCCAGTAATTGTTGTAAGAAAATACACGACCTCGTGCACAGAAAATCGTAGGCCAAACCGTACTAGTATACTAGCGTGAAACACACACGTTTCCTTTTCGCATATATTACTGCACGAGCAATGGAAAAAGAAATAGAAAAACCAATGTTCCGAATAGTAAATAACAACGACGACGATTTAAAATTTTTTACAAACGTAGATTCTGCCACTCAAGAGTGGATCAACCACTTGGAATATGTGTGGAAACTGTGTAAGTATAACATATGTATGTAAAAAATGCTAATACATTACAGTTATTATTATTAATATCTTTTTATGCAGGGAAGGAGTGCGACGGTATCCACACAACGCTGGTGGAATATTTTGGTACGGCACCAAATCCGTACTTAAGTACACTAAGAATCGTAGCGAATATCACAGACTTTAAAAATGCGAAACGAAAACCATCATTAGCATTTACAGGTATATGTTTCTTTTTAAGACTAATTATTTCTTTGTACAAGTAACTTGTCATTCATTGCTACAACTAGATTGCAGACACTCTTATGAATTTTGATTTTTTGGAACCTTAGTGCATTTGAAGTTTAAGCGATCTATTGAGAACATTTGTAGTCTAATAACTAGACTGTGGATCTTTATGCAAAATAAAAATTGATTTCTTCTATTTATTATTTTAATAGGTTATAAATAATGTACCTGTAATATTAAATTCATCTTACATTTCTTCTACTCTACGTTTCACCTACTCAGTTTTATCATAAGTGCATAAAATCTGACTGACTGATCAGACTGTTGTATGCATAATATAAAAACAATAGTATATCAGTTTGCATTTTTATTACAGTTTTAGAAGAATTCGCAAAATGGTTAAAACTTCAAGAGGAACTACCACCAGACTTTTTAGTCATAGATTTAAAAATAGTTGCATTTCGACTAGCAATAGAACAGAAGACTTTGGATATGTTTCAATTATTTGCCAAGACATATGAATTTCTAGAGCATAAGGAAGTGTTTATTCCGTTTATTCAGGTACAATTATGAGATGCATAATGTAATTCGAATAATTGAACAATCAGATTGATGTTTTCGTATATGTTCTTTTAGAAAATGATTGCAGCAAAAAAGTTTAAAGAAGCCGCACAATATGCAACTGTGTTGAAGTTGCAAAAGCACTTCAAAGATGTGCAGCTTTTGTTGTTGCCACTTATTTTGCAAAATAAGTTATCGATTGTTGACGACTTTCTGGCTGGTGAGACAGAAATCCAAAAGTATTTAGTACAGTACTTGGATAATTTAATTGCATCGGATACAAATATGCGTAGGCAATTAAGTGAATTTATATTGTAAGTTTTAATAATTCAATAAAAATAGACGTTAAGCTGGAGTAATATTTGTAACATATTACAGAGAATATAAAATACCAGATATAAAGATCTCCATAGCAGAGAGGAAACCGTTAGTTAAATTGGTAGCTCGTTTTGTCAAATTATTTAATCTACCACATACTATTTGTGGAAATGTAAATAAAAAAAGAAGTGAAGGTGCTTTGCACTTTATCATTCGGAAGCGTTACATGGACTTGAGTTTGAGTATGTTCATTCTGTGAACAATCATACAATGCTCAAAGAATCGAAATAAAATTCTAATCATTTTTAAATTCAGGTCAAGCAAGTTGGAGAGAAATGGTCCAAGAAACCGTTAAAGACGACGAACACTTACAACTTGATCTATTAAGAATGTTAATGAACGTAAAGGATGCTAAAGAAGGCTTATTTTGGGCAAAAAAATTTGATATTCCTAAGGAAAAGTGGCCAGGGCCCATTTTATATGAAGCTGAACTAGCGCAAGCTAATGGTAATCAAATGTTTCAATGTATCTTTCAATTATAATGTGATATTTATAAAATTCTTTTCTTCAGAAAGGAGTGACGGAGCTTCTGCTGGCGGAGAAGAAGTGACAAGTGACTGGGACAGTTTTGATACTTCCGATAATTATTATGAATTACATTTGGCACGCGATGCCATTACCGTGGTAGATTCCGCGGAAAAGTTCGAAAATTTTCTGGATTGTGGTCTCAAAGATGTCACTATCGTCGGAATAGATTCCGAGTGGAAGCCCAATTTCAGTAATATCTTAATTTAAGCATTTACTTTTCTGATTTGTGTATTTTTCAACAAAACAAGAATTTTATACTTCTGTTTATTGTTAGGTACCAAAAAAAGTGAATTGGCTATGATACAAATAGCCACACACAATAGAGTTTACATTGTAGATGTAACCACTATGGCAACAAGCTCAAAGGCATTGTGGACGGAGCTGGCCATATGCTTATTTCAAAATATTAATATACTAAAACTCGGTAAATGTCACGTAACTAAAAACATTTCGGTATGATACTATTTTAAGAATACCATGTTAACATATCGTCAACTGGTCATGAGTTTACTCATGCTTCTTTACGTGTAATCATTACTAGCTGACCATTTTATTTTATTTTATTTGTTCGTTCAATATTTTCCTCCAATTACGACGTGTGACACATGATATATATAATTATGTGATTCAGGGTTTGGAATAGCTCACGATTTGAAAATGATACGTGAGAGTCTGCCGTTTTTTGCAACTGTACATACACAAGGATGTATAGATATCGTCGATTTATGGAAAAAATTGGTAGAGCACCAATTTGAATTTCCACACTCGTCTGAAAGCGACGACCAATTCTCCAAAAAGAATTTAAGCAAACTTGTGGAGCTCTGTTTTGGGAAAAAGTTGAATAAATCGGACCGATTTTCGAACTGGGAGCAACGGCCTTTAAGAGAAGAGCAAATAATATATGCGGGTTATTTATTCATTCTTTTCTAGTATCTAAGTGCAGAAGAAGCAGTTACAATAATATCTTAATTATCTTATTACAGCGTTAGACGCATACTGCTTATTGGAAATATATGATATTTTCGAAACTCAATGTGCTCGACTGAATATACCATTCTCGAATATTTGCTCAGAGGTTCAACACATTCCGTATAAAACAGCGAAAAAAAGTACAAAAACATATGCGGATAAGGTAAGTTTTAATACTATAAAACAGCTAATCACTTACGGGGTTTCAAAGAATAAGCTTTCTTCCTTTATATAAATGTTGGTCCAACATAATTGTGTACGTATTTTAATGCAGCCTTATGTACCTGAAGTTGGGATATTTAAGTCTCATTCTTATCAAGGTTCTAAGCCTTCTCCATCGAAACCAGGAACTGTTATGAAAATAGGCAATCCTACAAGTACACAACCTTATTGCTCGCAAATGGTTAAGAAAAGAAAAATACCTATTCACGAGTGGCGCGTTGTCTGCGATTCAAAGCTAGGTGGATTGATAACAAAGCTTCGAATATGTGGTTGTGATACCCTTCGTGCGTCAGTCGATAACGCCATAAACATAGCACGAGAGGATGGAAGAGTATTTTTGACTCAATATTCACATTTTCAGAAGGTAAGATTTAAAGGTAAGATTTCAAGAAATCAAACTGATAAAACTGTTTTCCACAGCTTTCGCAACATCTTCCACGTAACCAAAAATATTTTGTAACTCCTGATTCGCATGAGAATCAGTTCAGAAAACTATTGCATCATTTCGATGTTACTATCAGTCAAAAGGATTTGTTTACTCATTGCAAAGTTTGCAATAGTAAAGAATTTACTAAAATTCCGAAGTTAATATTGGAACAACTTTTCGAAAGGTTGGTCGTAAATTTTGCTTTAAACACTTTAATAAACGCGACAGTGATGTTAATCAATTTTTGTAATTAGGTACAATAGAACCAAAGGTAAGACGGTTAAATGTAACTACTTTTTGGAGGATACAGATGCAGCTATGCATAGTTATAACTATGAAAAAATTGACGATCGACGGTGGATTTTAACTTATAATTCTATAAAACTGGCGACGTATACGACCAGACATAACGTACAAGTTAGAATGGATGAACTAACGTCAGATTTCTTAAGAACAGAACAATTTTTTTACATTTGCGAGAGATGTGGAAAAGTAATGGGTCTGGGACGTATGCTTGAACGAACCCTAAACTTTTACAAAGACCTTATTGTTGATACCTAAGTCGTAATTATATGTGATATAGCGTCGAGACTGTACTCAAAATCTGGGAATGCACAAATCAAAAATTATATTCGTTGGTTTGAGTCAGTGACAACTGTTCCTATGATGTTATGTCGTTAATAATGATCGTATTATTATATTTATCCTTGAAAATTGATATTTTTTTATTTTAAGACCATTTCTAGTATCCGAGAATTTAGTATGTCTAGAGTAAAAGAAAATTTAGTTATTCTTTTACCTTTATTGTTACGGATAGTATTATTTTTGACGTTGATCTTATAAAAGTTGTTTGTTTATGACTAAACAAGATTCTAATATCGTAGAAAAAAATTAAAGTAACATAATACATGAAAGTGTTCGTGATATGTTGTGTGAAAAATGACACAATGCAAACATACAAAAGTATATGTCTGTACATATTTTTTTATTTGTTTACTTAGTAATATATTTATTCACGTACAGTTTTGGAATCTCATGCAGAGATATTGCAATTATAATACAATTTATTTTTCATGCAACATATTCTTCTTGTATAATATATAATAGTATTATACATAATACATAGATCTATTCAACAAGTATAAAAACATACTACTAGCCTCTATACAGTTTTGATTGACAAAAATTACTTCATTTTGTTATATAAAAGCGAATTAATTACTTTTATATATGTACGTTTTAAGTTTCATTGTTCTCTTCTTGTCACAAAGTACTATGTAAAATTTTCATTTTCGTTGAACCTTCGAATAAAGTTGTAAACCATTTTACCTTTCCAGAAATTGTGTTGTGAAAAATAATACAATTAGATCTGTGTTAAAATTATTTTTCTTTTAATAGATGCGCATGTTAATATAAATATCTATTCGAATATGCAATGCTGTCAGCTTAAGTGCTCGCAGCATCTGCAATAAATTCAGCTGGCTCGACAAGTCGTTTCTTTCCGAATGGTGGAGGTCCAAGTAATTTCTCCACATCGTCGTAAGTCAATGTTTCCTTTTTCAGTAGCTCTTCAGCCAACTATTAATATATATATATAAAAGGAAAAAATTTTTAAATACTAAATTAGTAGTGAAACACAAAAACAAAAGTAAACAATGGCTGTACATACCAGTTCTAACTTGTCGTCGTTATCCATTAGCAGCTTTTCAGTTGCTTTGTACACTTCTGTAACTATCCTTCGTACTTCAACGTCCATTAAATTTCCCATTCTTTTGCTGTATAATTTTTTAACTTTCTGTGAGGAGAACAACATTTTATATGTTATCGCAACGTTAAAATACAGTGTCTCTTGCTGATAAAATTGATAGAATATGAATCAGTTTATACATTAAAATTTTTAATGAAATTTATGTGTCCGAACAACTACCTTCTACGAATATTTTACATTTTCAATATGCAACTTTTTCTAATTTGAACGTGGTTAGCTAAACTTAGTAACCATGCGGTATATTCAAATGTAGTAAAGTTAATACGCAAAGTATATCTCACCGCGCTTGTAGCTTCTTCATCGAAAGAGATTAAACCTACAGTAGGACTCATACCAAATTGCTGCACTTGTGAATATGCCATTTTCGTTACTTTTTTCAACTCGTTTTCTGCTGCAGTTGATGTTTTATTAAATTTCAAGATTTCTGCAACTCTACCGCCTAACATCATACACATCTTCTGAAATAGTTGCTCTTTACTATAAAGCTTCTGATCTGTCGGGGTATACTGAGAAAAGCCCAAACTCATGTGTGTTCTTGGTACTATCGTCACTTTCAGCAGAGCATCGGTATGTTCCAATAACCAGCCCACTACTGCACGTCCAGCTTCATGATAAGCAACTACCTTTTTCGTAGTGTGTGTTAGTGTACCGGTCTTTTTCGCTATACCTCCTATTGTTCTATCGATTGCATATAAAAGGTCGCTACTGTCGATCGACGTTTTCTTGTCTCTCGCTGCGTGTAACGCCGCTTCGTTGCAAACGTTTGCGATATCGGCACCTAGAAATGTATTGTTTATTAAAAAGAGAAGGGAAAAAGATGAATGTAGAATAACATGAGGAATGTACTAGTAACAATTCCATACAATACCACTGAAACCGGGTGTGAGATATGCTAAATATCCAGAATATTGATTAGGCTTCCCTTCCAAAGACAACGATTTAAGATGACATTCGAAAATTTGTTTCCTTTCATCTAGATTAGGAAGATCGATCAAAATGTGCCTGTCGAATCTACCAGGTCTCAGTAACGCTTTGTCTAGAACATCTGCTCTGTTTGTCGACGCTAAAATAATAACATCTTCTGCAGTTGTCATTCCGTCCATTTCCACTAATAGCTGATTTAATGTTCGTTCAGATTCATTATTGCCACCAAATTGGTCCCTTCCTTCTGATCGCTTTTTCCCCACTGCATCTATTTCATCTATGTATATAATGCTAGGTGCTCTATTAAAATAGATCAAATGAGAAGGTGTTGAAACAGTATCTATACTAGAGGTGTTCGAGAACCCGAAAATGTTGGGTACCCAATAGTCGAAACGAGTCGGGACGAATGTGCTCGGGAATCCCGAAAATTCTCGAGAACCCGTCCCGATCCCGAATAAAATTCTCGACCCGGCACGACCTGACATTTTCGGATCCTCGCACACCTCTAATATCTAAGCTTTTCGTTCGAATATGAAATCGAGAAGACAACCAAACCTTTTCTTAGCCTGCGCAAATAGATCTCTCACACGTGCAGCACCTAGTCCACCTAACATTTCAATAAATTCGGAACCATTCATCGACAAAAATGGAACATCCGATTCCGTTGCAACTGCTTTAGCTAAAAGTGTTTTTCCACATCCTGGCGGCCCTAATAGCAGAGCTCCTAAAAATAACATCAATTAATAAAACATAGTGGGTAAAATTACAGGATGAAGTAGAGTTTGTAAAATTTAAGCTACCTTTTGGTACCTTAGCGCCAAGTTTCTTATACCGCTCAGGATGCTTGAGGTAATCGACAAACTCCATAACTTCTGTTTTCGCTTCGTTTAATCCTGCTACATCTTTGAAATGCACACCTTTACCAGAAAATGGCTCTACTAATGTGTATTTTGCACTTTTCTTCTGCGTGATAAAATCCATTGGATTCCGAAACTTTTGAGTACGGAAAAAACGTACTAATATATAGAGAATCGCTCCAAAAAAGATTAAGCCAAAAATTGAGTTTTCAGTTTCCTTCCGAATATATCTAATTGGAATTCCATTTTCTGTACAATTAATACAGAATTTCAATATATGATCAAATAAATGAGTAATGTTAATGTATATATGTATGTGCATGTATTTTATACCTGCTGAAATACCCATTTTCTTTTCTAGTTCTCTAATTTTATCCTCCATAGTATTAGCATAATTAAAATCTATCACAGTGAAAGATCTGTTCATTGTCATGTGTCCTTTATATATCGCACCGGGCTGCAGCAATACAGTTACTACGGGGCCAGTAATCTGAATTTCTTTGACTTCTCCTTTTAGAAGCATTTCATTTACAAAATCATTCCAATCAAAATGATTCTGATATACATCAATAAAGCAAAGTTAAATAAGTTATAACAGTATATAATAATATATCCTCAAATTGTTTGACTATACATTTTACCGTACATGTTAAGGAAAATACATAAGTATAGTTTTTTAATATACATGGCGAATAGTGTACAGTTTGTATCTGTGAAATATGTATAGGTCATAACTAGAGCATTAAAGACAATTGAAGGCATTTATGCACCACCTACTTTTGATAAGATTGAATTAAATGCATACGATAGAATGTACTGGGAAAAGTAGACTAAACAATATGTAAATGTATTCCATAAATACGTGTGTGTAAAACAAACCTTCGATGTTTCCATGCTAAATCTGTAGGCCACGATTAGCAGTACGATAACAAAGGCTAGAATCAATACTTTGCTTGTCAACATATCGAAATTTGGATCTCTGTCGGGTTTCTCATCGGGAGATTTAGAAGATTTCTCGGAGGATCTTTCGTTTGTTTTATTTTTATCCAACAATCTCGAAGTTGTGCTAAAATTTCTTGTACTAACCCTCCATGGAGAACAATAAATTCTAACCGGCTCATTTTTGTAAAGCAACAATCGTATCGAATTGAATTCTCTACACACATCTATGTAAATCTGAAACAAACATCCCTTTATAATTACATCACGCAGTCGTCGCGAAAGTAAGGCAACAAGCTGATTACTTACTCGATGCGATGCCGGAAAACATAACCTCTTTACCTTATTACTGATATTCAATAACACAGCATTGCTAGTTCCATGTTTCTTCCAATTATACTTAAATAATGAACTAACAAGTCTTTGCGAAACGACATATCGTCGCTTCGGCCAATTTATTAAATTTTGCATACCTTAATCGTATTAACTAAAATAATATAAACGCATCGTTTCACTCGGTGAAACTAATAAGAAGTTACGCAAAGTTGTATCATCGATTTCAACTGGATTTATTTCGACGAACCTACAGAATATAAATAAACAGGAACATATATAGATGCAATCTGTTAGTAAATCGTAAATAAAGTCGAATAGTATAAAAGTAACGGTAGGTTATGAAAAAATAAGAAATAGTCGGGGAAAATTTATTATGCACAGATCATTCAACCGCACGGATTGTACCTTTAAAACTTCCACTCGTCGAAATGTTATAGTAGACAGAAATGTACCTAATGTTTATACTTGGTGCCCTGCAAGGAGGAACCTATTTCGCTTATGTCGTTGTGGGTTAGCCTTGTTGTAAAATCTCAGTTCTCCACCTCGATCGCCCATGAATATTTACACAGACGACCTCGTCGGTGGTGATATTTACATACCGGCAGAAACAAGTAAGGACTCGCCAATTGGTTCTCGAGTGTACCGCTAGATAACACTGACCTTAAATTACTTAAATTACCGCGAAATTTTCGAAAACATTAATTTAATTCTAATATCGAATATTCATGTTCAGGGTGGGGAAAGAAGAACACATTAACTGTTGTAACTAATATTCTTTATTTTTCACCAAATAAATTACACTGTTAAACGTGTAGATATGGGATCTGACCCAGATTAGACGTTACAAATTGTAAATTTTAACAAGTATATTGCTGGTATTAGTAAGCACTATCTTCGGGACATCGAACTTCGGTATTACCACGAGTTCGACCTAATTACAACATGTCCCAATTGATACGTTTCGAAAATGATTACAACCCCACCCAGAGGGAAGAAACCCTTATCTAATTGATAGTGATTGGTTGGCTTCTTTGCCAATATAAAAGACTCTCCGCTTGGACCACTGACAGTACAATACCATTTCTCCAAAACTTCCTATCGTCCGTCTTACAAACGAAAATTTCACATTTCACTCACAAGCATGTGAGTTACATTCTATCAATTTTCAAACTTTGCTATTTCTGACTTTCTATCAAACTCTCATTCCAGGACATCGAACTTCCTCTACTTTGTCGTTTTGATCACTCTCTGGGAATACAAAGTGATCCTCGCGGCGAGGACATTGACATCGGACGAAATGATGAACAACGTACAAACTCCTGTAATTATGAAGCACAACCTTCCCAATATGGTAAACGTTTAATTTATTCACTGAACTATAAAAGACGTTCTTGCGAATTTTCAACCACCCGCGTTTTTATGAAATTTTAGATGGATTCGATACAGGAGAATTTGGAGGACAGCGGGACTCGATTGTGCGAGATAGAGTATCAAGTCGTAAGTTTTGCTTTTAGTTATTGTTCTGCCCATAATAATTGGAAAATATCGCGAACAGATTGATATTAACCACAAACTATTTTAGAATTACATAAATCTGAAAACAGGAGAAAGAAAAATTGACTGGGATTCAGTTCACCAGCTTCATTCGACCAATACATGTTACTATGCACATGTTTAAGCAAAATAAAAATAGAACTGATTGCAAGATACAAGAGCTGCGTGGTCGTCAATTCCTATTTTAAATAATTTTCATGGAACCTGAATAATAAAATACTGTTTCCAAATTGTTCAAATATTTTTCCCGACTAGTATTTGATCTAGCCATTTTGGTCATAAAATTCGCAATTTCTGTTTCAGACCAAAAAGACCATAGGAAAATGTGTGAAATTAGGCCGCGGATTAACCGGCTGCGTTTCGGAGAAGTATGTGAACCCTTTCCATCAAGATTGCTTCTAAATTCGTTCACCATCATCTGGATATAGTAAGCATGAACCTAAGAAGCACCAAGAGGAGTCGTCGTCGCATTTTTTCATCGAAAATCAAAGAATCATCTGTGACGCCTCCGATGTAAAAAAGAAAAAAGAAAAAACATTACTACAAGTCTTACAAACTTCTTAATAAACTTCCTGAAGAAATAAGTGCCTGTCCATTTTCTTTTATCGAACTTCCTGTACTCTCGCGTCGAAGCAGAAGAGCTACGACCCGATAGAATTATTTCCGTTCGGAGCTTAATCGAACCTCCGGCGAGTGGATCGTCGGGGATCTCTCGATCCGAGAGATTCCGTCTCGAGAGACAGATAGCCAGGATTGGATACGTCGAGCATCATGAAGAAAAACTGGCTTCCGGTGCGCGTGCCGAGCAGACGCCGTTTTCCCTATCAATTTGTTCAAGTCCGCGCGGCACGTGCGGTGGGGCTGTTACTATAAAGTCGCCGGGAACGCGAAGATGCTCCTCAGGATCGCAGACAACCCGAATGAAGGGACTTCGAGGGCTCGCTGGCACCTGGGCGATCTTGCTTCTCTGCGGGTTCACGCCTTGGGCTCGCGGGAAAATCATTTCGGACAACTTTGGTGAGACATCGACATTTTCCTCGATGCGTGCAAACAATCTTAAATATAAAATAAAATTAGTTCGAATGAATTGATCTGATTTGGAAAAATAGTTGTTTGAACATCCGTAAACGGACAGTAGTGCAATTTTTTTTTGTGCAACAACGCTTGTATTGCTTCTTCAGCAAGCGAATAATACTGATATTGTTTGTTTCATAATTTCTCGCCTGCTTTGCAGAGGAAAAGCTGACAGCGCTGACTAAAGTGGTTGATTATATTCATGAGAGGCCAGACCAAATGAACGCCGACGCCACCTTCTCTATCACTATCGTCGAAGGTAGTAAAGATAATATCGTTACCTTGAAACGCATTTTAACTTTGAAAGACTCTTGTCACCGAAACAGCGAATAAAATAAATAAATTGTCACAGCGAACATAGCGGCCACGCTGATGCAGAAAAATGCACGGCAGCTGGAAAACAAATATTGGGAAGCGTTAATAAGAATTTTGAGGCTCTGCGACTCGACAAGACGATACCTGATGGACGCTCTCGTGCCGGAAAACAGGGACGTTCAATTGTGTAAGCTTGTTATTTGTACCATGCACAGTTGACAATTTCGTGGCGAGTGAATTTGTAGAAAAGAAACTTGATTACAGTGCACCGCACATTGAATAATCCCGTTCTGTGGCTGCGACCCATATTCTGGCAAGATGGCGGCGTGGATAGAAGCAGCCCAACGGCCGACATAACTTATCGAGATATCGGCGATCTGATAATGCAAGGAACGCCCAAGGAAGAAGAGAGCGACCGTTGTCTCGGCGAGATCGTTACGAACCGGCTGAATTCTCGTTACCGAATGCCCGATACGTGCAATCAGATTTTAATGAGGCGGGACTTGACCAGAGGCTATCCTCTCACTCACAGGCTGCTGATCGTCCAAGTGGCGAAGACGGTTCGAGGAATTTAGTATCGTTTCACCCTTGTGCCAATAACCAACATTTTCTACGATATTCAATTGTCCCACCGAATATTTTTAGGGCTTAATTGTAAATTAATCTGGGATCAATGGACTGCGGATTAAAGATGGCCTGGTGCAATTTAAAGCGCGAGAGAAATTAAGAATTTAATTATAATAATTAATCGAAGAAGAAAGATATACTCGCCGTGTAAAAATTATTTAAGCAAAAGTTAAACGCGCATCTGGCTCGCATCTCTGGAGATTGAGATTTTTATTTTGCATACAGCATTTATTTTTTCAAGGGTTTTCTGTTTATTTTAGCTGGGTTGCGAGCACGGTCTGCCGATACGCACGTCCGATTTGGTTGCCTCTTACTGTTCCTCGATCCTCCAGGATCTAACCGACATCGAGGCAGCTGGCTTTCCTTACCAGACACCGGACTTGATGATGGAGCAAGGTGAAAGGAGGAATCAACGAGAATCCTCACCTTTATGAATTCATTTTTTTTTTTTTGTAACTTAATTTTTCTCCGAAGTTCTTCTGTGCGGAATGGAAGGCTTTCTCGAGTTCACCGGCGGCCATTTTGAGCGATTGCTGTTAGGATGGGCGCATCCCAGTGGCTGTTTCAGTTCCTTCGGGTGAGTGTTGAAGTTTGATCAGTTTTACAAATATGAAAATTATATTTTTCCTTTTCCAGAAATAAATCTTTGGACAGTCAGCCTCGGAAGGTGAGAAGAGCTTCGACGCCGACAGATTTCGGTTGCGACAGCCATGCCACCGGCCTCGCAGCGGCAACTCTTTCGTTGTTCATTCGCGAGAACGTGGAAAACGCGTTTAAATAGAAAACCATCTCGCAAGCCGTTGTGAAAATGTCTCGCACGCCTCCGCATTCGAATTCCCTTTCACCGAGGAAACCAGAGTACAGTTGATCGAGTTAATTCGTTTATTTAGAAACAACCTTATATAATATTTGTACTTTCTCGTTTATTAGTAGCTTCAAATATCAGGCGGATTAGCAGTGAAACACTTCGGGTACTTAATCGTTAATTCAGACTTGGAACATCTCCGAGGAGTTCGACGCTTCTTTTTATAAATAAATTACTACTTACATGCCGACGAATATCGTTGCGTCAATGGTTACTTCGGATACAAATGATTTGAAAAAGAAGAAAGAACGAAGTTAAAAGTATTAAAATAGAAACACGATAGAAAAGTTTATTCTCTGTATTATAAATAATAAATTTCAATGCGGTGAAACGATCTTTACGATTGATCTAAATTCTCTACCTAAAAAATATTCTAGATCCTCGTTCTACCTTCTTGAACCCTTTCGCCACTATACGTTTCTCGTACAATCTTCAAAAGTTTAGCTTTTGTGGCAGACTCGAAAAAAAAATCTGGGTCGAAGGTCGAATTCGTGGCGGAAGGGTCGAAGAAGAGTTCGTCGAGTCCTGAGCGCCGGAAGGAGTCGACAGGACCACGTTAAAAATTAAGAAATAATTTATTCCACGCGGCTTAACGACGAGTCGTGGGTCAGCGCGCCTGTAAAAGTGGGGGCGGTAAATGGCGGAGTGAAATAAATAAGTCAGTCGTTAACCTTGCGTAGGAGAGACTGGTTTCTCGGCCGGTGAGGCAACGCGTATATTTTTGCATACTCTTAACATTTTCGTTATCCTTGAAAACGGAATCTATTCCCGTCCCGCGTAGTGAATCGCCGCCGCCGCCATTTTGATGCCGCCGAAACGCTACGAAACGGCGGATTTCGATGATTGCGAGACTCCTCCTTCGTGCGACTCGTAAAAAATTGTACATTATGCGTGTAGGGCGGACCCTCGAACGACCCTCGGTATCCCTTCGAGCAGAGACATCATAATTTTCTTTAATTACCAAGTCTCTGTTCTCTGGAAAATTCACAACACTTTCGATCTCTAAATTGTATCTCTAAAAATTGTATATTTATTCATACTCTGTTCTCGTGCTGGAAGCTACAGAAGACTATAAAACAGACTATAATTCTCTGCAGTCTTACTTTTTGTTCCCTCGAAAGCAGAACTGTTTTTATCGTTCCGTTAAAAATATCGATGCTTCAATTCTCGGGTTACAGTTACGAATGAAAGTTGATTTTTTGGATTGCAAAGTTTTTGGGAATTTGAAATGTAAAAATAAAGAGTCGAAGGCACACACATGATCTAATGTCGGGCTTCGTTGAAGAGATCATCGCGAAAGTTCGTGGACGCCGATAATCGTTCGAGGGAACAATCTCTCTCTCTCTCGGTGCCATAAATACGTTCTAATCTAGCGTCCCGCGATTAGCGTTGCGTCACGGAACACGATTAGAGGTACGCGATTTTCGATAAATCTTTTCGTCGACGGGAAGCCGCGGTGCCTCGTGCTTTGGTGCGATTGCGCTGATTGAACTTCAAGCGACCCCTCCGCGAAGCAATTAGACTGTTAATCTTGATCGCGGATTAAGAACAGTCCAATTCCTCCGGGGGAGGGGACGTGAGCCTTCCCGAATGTTCTTGTCACACGATACTCTGACACGGTCCTTTTCAAGGTCGTCGGTAATTGTACGGCCTGCCGTAAGGACCCATCCTGCTGTTCAGCTTGTCGTACTTCAGCTGCTGGAAGTAACTGAACACCACCAGCCACAGATACGTGTAGATCACTGGAAAAAGTATTTGATTGTGTTCATTTTTTTTTTCTATATATATAATTAAAGGGTTGGAACTAGTTTGTTTAAAAATATCAATTTAATCCTTCACTCGATGTAAAAAGGAGCTGAGCAATAAGCACACACTTGTAATTTTCAGTTTTATGTTAAACTTAGACTGCGGCTTTTTATGTAAAATCAAAATTGTAGACATTTTTTATTTAAAATCCGTGATTCACTTGTCATTCGATTTGATGCATTTATGGCAAAAATAGTCTGTCAAAAAAGTTTTCAAATCGAGAAGAGTTTCTCACAGGTAAAAATGGCGGATGAAGGTACTCACCGACAGCTATGAGGCCGATTATGAGCCACAGAATACCATTTATGGTTTCATGATTCACGAAAAACATGATGGACGTGTAGATCACGCTGATCAACAGCCCAACCGCTAGGATGATACCCAGAACCACCCACGGTAGCATCATAAACGTGTTTTTCTATAAAAAAAAAATCAATGTATTCGGTAATCTTGACATTGAGACGTGCTATTATGCTTTACGAATAAGCAATCACGGTTTCTCCTTACTCTGAAAACGCCGACGATGAGTAACGTTGAGATCAGGATCGTCATGCACAGATTTATCGCGAAAATGATCTTGACGATACTCTGATCGAGTACGTCGATCAGTATCGTCTTCCATTCCACGTTCAGGGTGAAGATCATGATCAGCGAGATGATCGAGAGGATCTGAAAAAGAGAAAATTATGTTTCAAGAAATATTATTAAATTATTGAAATATTGAAAATATGAATATCGATCGATTCACTCACTATGCCGAGGACTCCGGTGAATACTGTACCCGCTTTCAGCGAGTAGCATCTACAGCACGACGTCAACTGCATTCTGAAAAACAATTATGAAAATTGAAAAAATCGGAAGTGAGAACTTTTGGTCTGAAGATTTTTATCGCTCGACAGATCCTCCGGAGAGAGCAAGATAGAGATCAAGATAGAATTGGGATCACGAGTAGATTTAGAAGCCGAGCGCTCGAGTATTTTTAAAACCGATCGGCGATCGATACCTCGTTCCTCTCAAAAGATCATTGTCTATTTATTTACGATCCACATTCACCGTGCGACCGAAGAAATCTTAATCTTGCTAAAAGTAGTTTGAATGTTTTTCAATTGCAGAAGTAAATAGCAGTTATAGACCATAAAGTAAACTAATAATAGTAATAAAATGAATTGTTAAATTTTTATTTCAGCAATCTTTCTGTTTCCCACTCTTTGCAACCGTTAACGAAGAAGGTACAATGCAGGATAAAAATCAAAAAAGTTTTTTTGTATCGTCAACACAATTTTTTTTTTTTGCATTCTGTCGTCTTTTTATTTTTTCCCGTGTTTATTTCGCGAACGCCTCGAGCAGATCGTTCGCCCGGTTTCAATGGCGTAATCGTCGCATTAGCATGTCGTGTCGTTACGTCGACGCTGACGTCGCGTCGTTCACCTTACTCATTTTTATTTCAGGCTGTACGCGACGCAGAAATTTCTAAAAATTACTCGGTATGCAAACGAGGCTTCGCTGCCACAATGCTCGATTCAATCGCTAGCATCGCATCGTTTTCAAGACATACGCGGTTCACGACTACAACAATTCTTTACAGTCCTAGTGGACCGACAGCCAGGAGCCTAATCCGTTCCACGTATTCATGGTTAAATGTCTTATTAGTTATTTTAATTATTTAAAAATTGTTATCGACTCTACTTCCGCTGTACATTTCGGAAAAAATTACTGTCTGTTCTATTGCTTTTCAACTGTACATTTTTATCCAAACGGAAAATTCTCAACTCAATAAACATTAAATTCGGAAGCTTTCAGGACCAAGAATCAGTGTCACAGAATATTAAAAAAGAAATAGGAAATTATAAGCCAAATTAATATTTCTGCCCACGATATAATCCATTAACAGCTTTGTTAACGAGTTGGAGGTAAAAGCGATTGAAAAGGTCGTGTAAAGTGACCCCGATGAAGTCATCCGCAACGTCAGCGACACGTCAGGATCAATTTTTCCGAATCAGAAGGAAAAGGAAGCCTCGCGAGTGAAAAATGAGAGCGAATTCCACGTTCGCGGACTCGGTGGCATTAAACGGCGTCATTTGATTCGCATTACGCCGAGAATAGAGGGAATATAGGTCATTGGCATAGGTGGCCCGGCGTCTATTTTAACTTGTTCAGCAGTTTCTGTCTCCCCGTCGCTGACCTTCCCTTCTGCGTTTATTATTCCTCCGGATGGTCGTATCCGGCCTCGCGAATGCCAGGGAACACCCTTGTGCCACAAACATTTGCGGAGAAGCGGAATTTTATGCGATATACAACGCCATTCGAAATCACCGTAATGAACAGGAAATTGCAGAACAATTCAGGCTTGAACTTTATTGCTATCGCTAAAATCCATATTAAACGAATATTTAAATATCTTGCCTGAATCTTTACATCAATACTTCATAAAACAATGTATTAGAGTATCAAAATCGATTCACTCGACCAAGAGTGACATCTTCCCGTGTTTTCTCCGTTTCGAGCGATCGCGTCGATCCGTGTTTCACGGAACAACGAGACTCGTTGATCCGGCGGATCGCCGCGCCGGCAATTAAGCGGTTCTTAATTAATTGAGACGAGAGCAAGCCGAGAACTGGAGCGAGGCTCGCCGTGGATCGGAGTCACGGTTAAATTCACCTTCCGCGATTGCCCGTTGTGTCACCCGTATAGCCCTGAATCCTCGGCCCTTACAAGGCTCGCGCGCGGACCCGCAGCGTCCGTCTGCCCTCGGCTAGTAGATACTACTGATCATGGTCAGACGACCACGCGAGTCACGCGTCAGTTCCCCTTGATTTTCAAGAGAATGCTACAATACCCACGGAATCGTTAAAATAGAATTCTAAACCTTTCACGGCCTACTACACAGCCACAATTTTTCCTCCTCTCGGTAAATACAAAACACATTTTTGAAAGTTTCTTTACGAGCCCAAATAAGATAGTTGTGGGAAGCAACTTTAACACTTTGAGTGCCAAACCAGAACCCTAAAAAATTCCATGAAATCAAAGTAAGTTATTTAATGAAATAAAAATTGAAAATAATTATATGTGTGATATAGAGTAGTCTTCCAATTTTCTTGCATTTTACAGATCTCAATCAAGTTTGGTACAATGAATATATTAACGTAAAAATTCATTTTAAAACCTGGACAAATAATTCCGTCACCCACATTTGGGTGACATGGCGGTCAACGTGTTAAATATTGTCTCAGAATTCATATAAATTCACACCGAACGAAAATTTTCCAAAATTTTGCATTATACATCTAGCAAACTAATTCAGACTCGGGCAAAAAAACTGAAGTCGTCCGTTTATAAAAATGTTATTCTGATTTACAGTGTGCGCCATCAATTTGATTGTAGATTTTCATTGGGAATGTTAATTGTAATATCTACGGATCTTCTCAAACTTATTTCAATGTGAAACAAATGCAATGATCGAACAATTTTTTCTGTATCGATTACTAATTTTCGAGTAACGAAGTTTTGTCCGGAGATCGTGGTTTTGGACGAGCGAAAAGCTAGAAAAAAAAAAAAATACGCGGAGATGAACAACGGCTGGGAAAAGAAGATCGCCGTGAGATCGGCCGACACGCGTGACCGTGACGGTCATGGCGAGCACGAAGCCTCGTCGAGGCCTGACAGGCCCCATAAGGAAACGCATCTCGATCCACCGATTTCTCTCGTTCACCTCGTGCAAAAAGGAAACGCGTCACCGTGAACAACAACCAGTCGGTTGACATTGCCACCGGCTGCCCCACCGATCTCTGACGTCACGATAGAACGCCACGCGGACTCGCGATTTATCCTGCTGTCAGCGGGACACGAATCTTTCGCCCATAATAAACTGACTGATTTCTGGCCGATGCCTTATCCTCCTAGAAATCTTCGCTCAACAATCCACAGAAATCGTCAGAAAGTTTCGGTGGAAAGTTTTCAGAATTAAATAGAAACTGCTGCCTAGTAGGTCCTCTTGGTACTTTAAGATCTACAATCCGAAGGTTTCTTGATCTTCGTTTGCATTGAAATGGTACTGTGAATTCCCAGATTTCTCAAAAAGAAATTAAACTATTCTTACGAGCTTTATGTCCTAGTGCTTTCAAGAATCATATATTCTTACAAGCTTTACGTCCTAGAAAATAATATAAACTAAAAAACGTCTGCATGATTCCGATAAATTAAATTTACAATTTATATTTCCAATAAATTACAACTGCGTTCAATTTTACTTTGATTAAAAAATGGGTCGAATGAAGTTTCCGGGTTCGGAGTCAAGATGGTTTCAGATACAAAGAATTATAATTTAACAATAATATTGACTGGCGCACACGTTCGATAGTTGAGCACGCAGCTGAAATTACGGAGCAACATTAGCACGCAACTAAGCGTGCCCGTCTATAAGCGGCGATGATACATCGAATTAGGTCAGCTTAGGTGAACCGTCGGTGGCCCGTGTCAAAGGCGAAACCGTGGAAAAATCGCGACGATTCCGATATCTTGGGTCGCATGTCCGTCGTATGGTTATGGATCAACGAGAGAGGAGAGTATTATATTTATCAGGCAAACGAAATGAAAATTGCACGGAACGAGCACCGTCGGAAGTCGTTCGAGCTGAACGCACTTTGACTCTGTTTGCTCGCCGTGTTGCAAAAAGCTTGTTGCGTCATAGAATGATGGAGATCAACGTCGACATCTTGTTCCCCGCTGGACAACGTGACAACATTCTTCGCTTTCTATCCTTGTGTCGGCGAGGTGTGGTCTCGCATGATGCAGTTATCCCGGTTCGAAAGAGTCACCGTTCCATTTCAGTTCGAATTGCCACATGCAAATTTACATCTATTTGAAAAAACAGCCGATGGCGCAGGAAACGTCAGACTCCGTTGATCCTGCGCTGAATCATCGAGCTCGGCCACGGTACGCGTACAATGAATAAAAAACGATTCAAGAATTTTCCGGAAATGTTTGGAAAAGTGATTTTTAAAATTTTATTTTTCTATTGCTCCTTCGTTCTGAACATTTTTTGAGTTCTTGGTATTCGACCGATCAACTTCGAGACATGGCGAGGTACCAAAAAATGGCGACAGATGATTCCCCTAATTTCCGAAGAAGAGGAATGAACGGTGAGTTAATCCACTCGAAAGAACGCGAGTAGAAAATTGCAGCGGAGCCCACGTTAAATTTAGTACCGAGCCACGTGGCTTAAACATTCGGCAGAGAGGAAAAAAAAATAGAAAAACCACTTGACACGCGTGTTTACCGCGCCCGTTCGATTATTCTTGACCCAGATGGAGGCCGTTTAATCGGAAGCGTGGAAAAGGGCGGACCCGGCCACTTAAACCGGGCTTCGTTACTTCGTTTCCTTCGATCTGGGCGGTGTCCTTCCGTGGAACAGACACCGCATGATCGATACGTCACGCGAGCCTTTTTATTTAGAATTCCATCGTACCCGGATTCCTAATCGAACCAAAACGTGTCCGGCTTCCGTCCAGATTTATGCCGCGCGATAACGGAAGCTCGAGATAGCGATTTGAACTCTGATAATTCGAAGATCGCGTGGTCTCGATCTGTTCGAATAGTTCGTACTTTGATGTAAATTAAATTTTTAATCTGAAACTCTCTTTCAGCGGCGTAGTAAGAGTCATTATAAACGAGGCTGAAAGACTTGATAGAAAAAGAAACCGAACACAAAAAGACTATGTACGAGGAAGGTCGCGCGACACCTACGCAACGCGGATAGATCGCAGCAGGTCTCGATCGTGAGTCGCCGTCGGAATTTCCGATTCAGATCTTTATCGAGGATTTTTATATGTGCAGCATCCATCCCGGCCTCCGCGTCAGGTGCAACTTCGCTCGCGGAATATCGATTCGCGATCGCGAGCCGCTGCTTTCGTAATTGGTTTCCGCGTTCGCCGAGGAAAACTCGTCCCGAGCGATCGAGAAAGAGAGAATTCTATTACTTACCGATCTATAACGTTTTAGTTAGAAAATAATTCGTAATTTTTAATTTTTTTTTCATTTTGATTAAGTCACATTGAATTCTTCAATTTAATTTTCAATTTTCTTCTCGTTTTGATTAAGCCATATTGAATTCTGCAATTTAATTTTTAATTTTCTCTTCATTTTGATTCTGCCACGTTGAATCCTTCAATCTTCTAAGGAGGCTTCTCGCCGGGTTCTCCCGCAATTATATATTATTAATTCTAACAAAAATGTTTAATATTATGTAATAAAACTATGGGAAGGATCGCAGAAGATGTAGAGGAGTGGCAATGACTGATGAATGACGATGTTATAGTAGTTAGAGCACGCAAAAACCTGGAGTGTAGTAATCGGAAGAAACGTTGCAAAACTCTGACGCAGTCGCAGGTTCGCGGCGAATCGAGATCCACGTGATCCACGTGATCCACGTTCGAGAAGTGAATCTCAGCCAGCGAGGAGCATGTGCATGCATTTCTGTGCATGTGTGCGTGTTGTCATGGTTCAGCCGCGATCGCGAGGTTGGCCTCCTTTTACATTTCGCGGTACTCGCAGCAGCGTGCCATCTTCTTGCACACCGGTCGCGCACGATTTTTGTGGGCCGCCCGTAAAACACCCACAATCGGTCCCATCGTTGACCTTGCGCATCATTCTCTCTCTATAGCTTTCCTTTTTTTCTTTTTTTCAATTCATCTCTATTCGTATCTCTTTTTCGTACATTTATGTGATTCTTTTTCCACTTTATAGGCACCTATTTTCATGCGTTTTGCATTCTCGCTTGATTAATTATTTTCTCTGTGCATCGAGATAGATTGTGAATTTGCATGAAATGCAAATCAATAACGACGAAGTCAAAAGGATGTTCTATAGCGACGAACGTGTCCGACTCGATTCTCTTAATAATTAAATTTCTTAAATAAATCTCTTGGATCCGAAATTTAGTTGTAAATTATACAAAAGCTTGATCTTCTCGTGTATCGATTAACCTTTCTACGATGACCTTTTGCATGCGTCAAAATAAATTGGTGAGTCGATGGTTTAAACGTTTTATGAATTTTTTAACGACACAAAGATACGTCTGCGTGAATTGTACTACAGCTTAGAAACGCAAACAACCAAGCCCCGAGCACGACGAGAAAATAAACGTGCATCCTCAGCGTGTTTCCTCCAGCAATAAAGTGTCGCAACATTGAAGATATCCACGAAGAGTCCGAACGATACGGAAAAGCAAAGGTCTCGATTTCAGTTATTTGAGAAACACAGCTGTTCTTGCCGTTCTCTCTCTCTTCCTCTCTTGCTCTCTCTCTCTCTCGTATTCGTATTCCACTGTCGTCATCCGTTTATCGAAGTCGAGATCCTGCTCCGAGTAAACAATTTAGAGAAATAAAATATTCTCAAACACATTTCTGCAATCATCGGACGCATTCTTTCGCGTTGAACGAACGGCCCGGCGTTAACGCCGCGGAATACTTAAAATAGAAACAATAAAAAGCAAATGGCAAGTAAAACGGTTTATCTATTTTCCGAGGAAGATCCCCGTTTCCCGAGATTTTTTCATTGCAATACTCGGAGGCGGTCTCGCGGTTATCTAGACAGGCTCGCGGCGCCGACGACGGAATTTTGCAAATTATTTGCATGATAAACACACGCGTAATTTTTATCGCTCGTCCTCGCCGCGTCGCGGCCGCACACTTTCTTGCAGCAGGTTCGCGCGGCCTAGGTGAACAGGTATATCGTTCGCGTTGAACTAACAATAAATTTGTTTAAAAAAGTGTCCTCGAACGAAGTCCGTTAACGAATTCGCTTCTAGGCTCGTTAAACCTTGCGTATTGCGAATGAAGATTTTCAAACGCTATAAATACACGAAGGTCTGCGTTTATCGCTGCCACGAATGTGATAAATGATTTTTACCATTACCATACCACGTTTATTGCATTTTTAACGCAAGATTTATTGCCGCGCGCGTGCAGAGCAACGCAAGAGAGTCTCGAAGCAACTGTACGCTACGGTCGATTATACAATTCCCGACGATTATCGTCGATTACTGTAATACCAGACAGTTTTCCTGTCGTGAACTCGAGGTTCATCGTATTTCACGTATTTTCTGCAGGTTCGTGCGAAGAATTTCCTTTGGAATCTATAAGGATTTACGCGCTTGAGAGAGCTAATCGACCTGGCTTGGATTTCATAATAATTTTCCAAGTGAAAAGAATACTAAAGTATCAGAAAGATATTACTTTTTCACAGGAAGGTGAACAAATTTGTATAAAAAGAATCACAATGAAATCACACCTCCTAACAAAATTCTGTGGCCTTTTAAAAGAGAACCAAATATTTACATAAAATTTTCCCAATAAGAATCTTTTACAAGAAACAAACTTTAAAAATGCATATCAGGCAAATATCACTGGCAGGAAAAATTCCTCGATTGGGAGACAACACTCCACCGGAAACGGAAAACACGAAACAAAAGTGTTGCGTCCGATTCCACAATACCGATCGGCGGATCGTAAATATTTACGAGCAAGCTGGCAACAGGCGCGCGCGACACGGCGCGGAAACGTGTTTGCTTTTGCAGCAATTCGAAGAGAAACAATTATTGCCGGTTGACGGCTTCTCACGTAAACATCTCCTCGCTTATTTTTCGTTTCCGTTGCAACGACTCTCGTGTTTCACGGTTTCGGCGTTGGTCACGCTCGTTAAAAGTCCGCGACGGCGTCCGGGATCGAGAGTGTAGGTATTTCAATTAACAGGTGGTTCCTAAATGCTTCCATTTGGGCCAAAACCTGCCTGTCCGAAGTTACAGAACGCGTAAATAATTTTGTGAATGAGTTTTCTGGGCACCTGAACGACTGCAATTTGCGACCATATTCGCGTGATTTTCGGATATCACTCGATCGTACAAATTAAAATTTTCACCAGGGCGCACTAGCTACCGACAAGCTAACAATTTTAAACTGAGGAAACTAGCGCATGGAACCGGAGATACATATTTCCTTTTAACTAAAAAATTAAAATTTTCACTAGGGTTCACTAGCAACCAGCAAACTGACAATTTTGAACAGAGAAAACCACAAGCGCATCTGGAAGAATTTCAAAATGTAAAAATGAGAAAAAAGCACCTGGAGTCACAGATGTTCCCTCTTGGCTAAAAATCGAAATCTTCGAGGTTCACGAAGCGACCAACAAAGTCTAACAATTTTGATATTTCCGTTCAGCTGAAGAAGAAAAATTTTTCCACCAGGGTTCACTTGACAATGGCCGAACTGGAGCAACCAACGAAATAGAAAAAAAATCTATTGTTTTTGATCTCGCGAGAGGACTGTCGTCTGGTTTTACCGTCGGTGAAACCGATCCGTTCTACTCACTTTTCGGTGGCACCGGACCGGAAACGGAAGGGAAGGGTTGCTCGCGGAGGCGGTTGCGACTGCGGCTGCGGCTGCGGCTGGCGAAAACTCCGCCGGTGGTGAACGTGTCGGCAGAACGGCGAGAGGAGACAGGAGAGACGAGAGAAAAGAGAGAGAGGAGCGTCTCCGTGGCTCGAGGCGCAACGAAACCACGCTTAGGTCCAGCGCGCGCGGTCCGCTCGCAATAGGAGATGGTCAGAAACTGTGCCAAGAACAGTACACGCCGCCGCGGCAAACCGCGACGCGGTACACCTACGAGACCAACGCGTGTGCACCTACACACCGACGGTGGCCAACCAATACACCACCGCAACGATCCGACGATCTCTGATCTCTGTTCCGCGCGCCGAGCGATCGATATCGTTTTCCGTAAGATCGCCCTCCACGAATTCATCATTCTTTTCTTGCAAAAACCGGTCGCTTTCCCTCTCCCTTTGTCGCCAATTACTATCGCAACGTATCCAGAATGGTTTGCAATTAAATACCAAATGAATGCATCTCGTTCTGTATACCTTTTCTTGTCCACTTCCATTTCTTGCAACTGTGAAGCAAAGTTCCTTTAATTTTAATGTCTATGTCGTTGTTGCAGCTAATTGAAAGTAATTGTTGAAAGCAAGAATTTGCAGAAGGACGATGGAACATAGATAGTCGATGGTACGCTGGAACGGTAAATGGCCATTAATGAAGAGTACCGAGTAAACAGGAACTGTATTTAATTAAGTGGATTAGACTCGTTGAGGGTGGAACAAGAGAGCAAGCTGGGCAGCGGTGGAATTAAATGGAGCTGGTCAGGGAAGGTCGTTTGAATCAGACCAGAACTCGGATTAATTAAGATGAAATTAACAGTGGCCTGCATTGCTTCCAACAACGACGCCAGCATAGAAAAGTAAATTTTTTCTAAATTTTAGAAAGGAATTTTCTATTATATTATAACTTAGTATTAGAAAGAAATATAATAATAAAAAGTAATAAGCATCGTGTACCAGAAGCAAGGAAATATTAGAATTAGCCTTCTTAATAGAGAGGTGAAGACAGTTCCACTTAGAAACGTAACATCGTAATCATTGTTGGATTTGCTCCTGTCAGCAGGCAACCCAATACACGCGCTGCTCGGAGTGACTATAGTCCACAGGCGCGCTTCCTAAAGATCTGTTTTTTTTTTTTGTAACGTCGTGGTACATGGCTCCAACAAACATTGAAATTTTGCGATATGGAAGAAGTGTTATATTATTTCAATAGTTATTCAATCTTTGCAATTACGTATGCAACGTTCACCGTCCACATTTTAATTTTAACAAGAGAGTATCCCGAACCTAGACGAATTTGATGAAATTTAACCGAGAGATAATTCTCGAAAAAAATATTTGCCGCGCATCTTTTTTTACCGACAACCACCCATGTTCAAGTATGTTTCATAAATGTCTCGAGAAGTGTAGAAAAAGAATTTTTTCTTGTAAATTGGTTTTCGCGTTGCGGAAAAATGTCTGGCTCGTAGTAGGCGCCTAACGATCCACGTGATTCGAGCAATTTGTCCGATCGTTTAAGAACTTTCCGCGAGCGTGGAGAGCCCGATGGCGGTAATGAGGTGAAATTCGATGCGCATGGGTTCGCAGAACTGTTCGAACTAGAGGAAACGGTTGTTGCTGTAAGAAACGACGCGCGTACAGCCGCAACAAACGTACGGCCACTTAGCGGCGGTGATAGAAGGGAAATCGTCTCTGTGAAAGAGGCGTACACTTGTTCGCGGACCCCGCTCAGAGATGAATGATCCTCTCTCTCTGTGGAAAGCCGCTCCTCCCACCGCAATTGCATCTCTCGGCTGCATCAAACGCAGAAGGGTTCGCGGTGCCGTTGCGGATCACGCGAGCCCGGCTTCAAGTAGCTCGGATCGAGGTCGCGATGCACCGTGCGCAAACACGCACCGTAAAATGCTCCTATGCACTTTCCTGCCGGACGGCCAAGGGACGCTCTCGAACGAACCTTGCACCGAAAAGATCAAAAATTATTCTTTACAACGAGACTTTATGCATTCATCACAAAAAAATCGCTCGAATACAAACCCGTAGACTTATTAGAAGAATTAACTCGAAAACGAAACATTTCTTCCGACCTAGAATATTTCCCTTCTATATATATATACATACTCGTACAATACTGAAATGTTTAGTAATTCATTAAATGCGAACGAATAAAAAATATTTTGAATACTGATACAGCAATTTTTAGCGGTGCCTTAGAGTCGCCATTCGAGTGCTAAGGGTTAAAATTATTAACAGAGGAAATGCAGTTTTATTCAATTTGTGCATCCTGGGATTAATACAATTTTTATTCCACATAAAGATCCGCAGGCTTTGTAATATGAATAAGCTCTGTTTCAGAGCTAAAGTAAGCAAGAAGTGCTAAGTTCTTAGGAACGATTAAAGGTAGTGATAAGCGAACTGAGAAGCACAATTTCGTGACTTCAAACGTCCGGAGATCGATGATGAGATCACGGACGCGCGCGGCCCTCTCGCTTGGTCCTAACCGTCGCGTCGCATCGATCATCTTCTGTTTCTGGATCAGGATTCAACTGTTTAGCTAACCAAGCTTTCGGCCTGGCAAACGCGGTCGAAGTCCTGAACGCGTCGTAGTTAACGCGTCCCATGGACGAACAACGTCCCATTGTGAAATTACCGAGTGATCCTTGAAGCAGAGTTCCTGATCATCTTGCGTTCTTCATACCGTCCGACCCGGTCGACGATGATCGTCCCCCGAATCGAAGACTCGCTGGTCCTCCGGCTTTTCCGAAAGTTTCGTGTTCCTGATGCCTAGTTTCCTCGGACGCTTTCTTGGCCTAACATTTCGGACGGAACTGCTGATAATGAACATTCTTGGTTTGGTGAGTGAACCACAGCCTCTTTCGTGTCTTCCCCGTCGGATTACCGTGACCTTTTATAACCTTTCGTTCGGTCCCTAACCTTTCGGGACTCGCGTGTTCGCCTCGGTGTTCGATAAAAATCAAAATTATCGAGATCCTGCTGTCGGGAACTGTTTCTATCAATCGAACAGTGTATCAAGATTTTTTGAGAATTATTTTGCGCCAAATGAATTAGAGAATTATCTTATGTTAATTTAAAATTAACTTTTAAATTATACATTTTTGTGAGTACAGTTCTTTCACTGTTTTCCGTCGGAGTAATTTTATGAATTGTGGCTAATAAAAATCGGCGAAGAGTATTTCGGGTACCTAATTTTTCGAATTATGTAATGCACGAAAAGTATTACAATTATAATAAATATTAAAAGTGAGATTTTGAGATTTGAGATTGAGATTTTGTAGCCTTGATTTGAATCGTTTTCATAAATTCAGTAATTGTAAAATATAGAACCAGCGACTTGACGCGGCGGTAGGTTTAGCGTTAAATAATCAACTAATCGTCGGGCGGAAGAGAATAGGGTGGCCGATAAGAAAACTGTTGTCGCGCGATAAAAATCGAATTGTTTGATTCGAAGATAAACAGCACGCTGGACTGGAGTCCCCTAAAATGGACGAACAAGCTCGAACAAATTTGGAATTTCTCCATGCCGCAAAAATCGCTGATTGTCGATACAATTGGTGAAGACACGATAAAAACTAGTCAGTCTCCTCATCTCTCCATAATTAAACGATTGAACGAGATCGCACGAGCTAACAATATTTTCGATTGTCTATTTGCAGTACTATCATGGATCGTGATAACGCGCATCGTAATCGCCCACGTTTACACGTTCACCTACTTGTCGAACATTTATCCTATAATAACCTGGAGCAAACCTAATCTGTTGCTACCCTGGCTGATTTTGAGTTTCTTCAAGAACGTCGTCCTCGAGGTTATCGTGATTGTAATCGGACTTCTCCTGTGGTACGGGAGCCCGTTTTCGTTGGTCGTCTTCCTGGAGTTCATTTTCGTAAAACTTGTTCCGCTAAGTACGTCGATTAATTATAATTAATTCGGTTCAGTTTAATTTAGTTCCCCCCCCCACTCTAATTTCCCCTTCCACCGCGCTATTCCCCACCGTTCCTTTTTCCCCTGAATTCGTGTTCCCTCCCCCATCTGGCGACAATGAGGATTAAATAAAAAATAAAAATTAAATGAAAAGCCAAATAAAAATGATGTTCAAGTAAAAATGAAAGTTTTCAGTTCTAGCCAGCTACAACTGGTACTGCAATTCCTGCCTGTTCCTGCAACTGCGTCGAACGGAGAAGATGAAGAGACTGCACCGGTCCATGAGAAGCGATTCGAATCTGCTGACTAATCAGCTTTACGTGAAGATTGACGATCCAAAGTACAGAACAGGTTCCTTAACTACCCTGTTCTCGTACGACAGTTATGAGACGTACAACCCTAATTTGACGCCGGGCCAGAATGCGAAGAAGCTTCTGGGAATCACCGATCAAGATGTAAAAGATGCTCGTGCCAGGGTCAAACAGATCAAGGCCCATAGAAGATTGACCGAACTTGATGATGATATTTATTTAGATGACAGAGGCAGGGACAAAGTACATCTCATGAGCAGCAGTATTTATGAGGTAATTTATAATGTAAATATTTGGTAAACGGTTGCTTTATAATAATAATACCGTTAATACCGTTTTAGAGTGAAATGTTGATGCAAAGAATCTCGCACATTTCAACGATGTATCAAGAAGGAGAGAAGAATCCTGAAACAATCCGAAAGGAAAACTATCCAGAACAAAATCCTCAACGGAGCAAAGATGAAGAGGCAGATGAAGACCTAGAAGAGAACAGAAATCCGGGAGAGCAGAGCAAAGGTCCAGAGACAGTCGACGTCCGAGAGAGGTTGACAGATTTCGTTACGGTTGAGGATCTAGAGAAGATTGAAGAAGAAGAAGAAGAAGAAGATGCGATGGTAACAAACCTAACAGGGGAAGACCTCGCCACGAAGAAAAAGGAAGGGACAGATTTGGTAGAATCACAGAGAGTGCAGCAAAGAACACGTTCACCGATCCACGAGAAGGACCAAAGCGAGACCATGACGAGACCAACAAGAGAAGTTGACTCCATGAAGCTGCAGGCTCTCTTCAGCTGCAACTGCACCATGGGCGACTCTGTCCTGAAAGAATCTCTCGCGAGCTCTGTCAAAACGACGGACATGAGGACATCAACGCCCAGAGAACGCACCGACGATGAAAACAAAGAACTTGCTGAAGAAAACCCGAAAGCACCATTCGATCAGCCTTACACCTACGCTTACAACGTCACCGATGTGAAAACTGACTTCACGATAAACAGCGGGTTCCCGCTGATGGAGAAGTTGTTGAAGAAGGACCTGGAGATACTGAAGAGTATCAAAGCGAATGTTCAAAACAGCAAGAAGCATAGTTTCGACGATGTTCTAAAGATTCCTAAAGAGGACCGATCGAATATGTTTTTGGACGGCTATGGCAACCATCGTAACCCGCCGATCGATCTGCAAAATATTTCGGAAATCGTCAAGGACCTCGGTGTGTCCACGAAGACGATGTCCACGTTGAAGACCGAGGAATATGGCAGCGATCGACGGCAGACTGGAAATGGAGGCGCTGAAGATGGTAGGTTTGACGAATTTTGTTAATCTTAAACATTCTTTCTTTGAACAAAAATACTCGAGAACAAGAATACATTTTTTCTGAATGACGTAACCGTTCGATTCACACATTTCTAGGTGCAAACCGCTTACAAAATGCTGCTTCGTGCCTTCACGCTTGGCGCTTGGAGGAAGATGTCTCGAAAATGAATCTCGGCGAACGTTCTCGGAACGATCCGGACATGTCACGGTTCTACAAGGACTCCATGAAGGCGTTCGACGGGTTCTACCAGAACGATTTTGCCAACAACTCGGAGCTCCAGTGTGCTCTTCAGCAAATGGAGAAGAAGAAATGGAATCCGTTCTCCGGGCAGACGAATCTTGAAACGTTGCTGACGACTGCGTACCCCGAACGGGATCCCCCATCTTTGATCGATTCCTGGAGACCCGAAGAGATGTACGTAAATACAATTTTAATTGAAAATATTATATTTGATCACTCTTATGACCGACGTGGTAGTCGACGTTAATAATAAATCGTACTTACTTTGGCACAGGTGCGACTCTTCAGGATCGACGTCCCGTAGGTCAGGGCTCACGGAAGACAGTCAGTCCCCAAAAATCGGCACGAATCGCCGACACCCGCAGAGACCTTCGAAGGCTGAAGACGCCCCGAAGACGTCTGTAGTCGTCACCGAGAAGAAAAACGTGGGCACGCAGACGAACTACAACGAAGCGGTACACGTAATCGAAGGGAAGCCTCGTTGGAAGTACTATCGTAGACGGAAACGCACACCGGATCAAAGCGGAAGCGTCTCCCGCGCGAAGAAGGATTCCTCGTCGATGCTTCCGGCTAAGCGATCGAACTCTCCTATGCTCCCGAAATCACTGAACGACCGAATCAGGCTGCACGCGTCGAAGTCGTTCTTGATGAAAAACGATTGCGATTGCAAAATGCAGAAGCTGGGAGGGAAGTGCAGTCCCTCGACGGACTCCAGCTTCGAGAAGCGGGAAGAGGGGTGCAGAGTGACCGTGAAACGGAAGGTCGACAGTCTGGCGACGCTGCCGTTGGCTCAGGTGATACGTAAAGCGGAAGCGAACCGGTCGCACTCGAGAAAGAAGCCTCCGATATGCCCCAAGGACACGCAGATGGCCTCATGGTGGAGAACGCCTAACGACAGAACAGCCGCGTCGTCGGAGTCGAAGAAGCCGACGGACAGGCAGTCGACGAACAGTTCAAGGACGAGCAGTTCGAAGACCAGTATTTGGAGGAACAGACAAAAGGGGTCTACCGTGGACCAGGCAGCTCGGGAACTGAGGGCCCTGAAGGCCTACAACGAGATCACTTTGAAAAAGGATAAGAAAGAGCTGGAAGCTCGGAAGAATCTCGGCAGGGTCGCTCCGAATCGAGATGCCAGAACCTCGAACAAGAGGGCAGCTTCGAAGGTCGATCTGGGCAAAGAGAATCTGTCCGCGAATGGGACAGGTACATTTCCAATCGTTATTATCTGCAGTATTAAGTTTCAACACATAATCTGCATTTTCTCTGATTTCACCGAGGTTTTTATTTTTCACAACCAGGATGTTCTACTTAAAAATCTGAATTAATTACAGTATGTGGTATCTGGGTATTCGACATCTGTTGGATTTTTTTTCAGAATATTTGCGTATGACTAATTAGGATAAACAGGCCAAAACTTAGCCTTTCAATTTAACCTCGTAACCAGCCTCCTGGTCGAGATATAGGGTTAACATTTTACACGACATGGTTTTTGTTGAAGCCTCCAAGGACATTCTTGACCATCTTATCCAAGATGGTCATACCCTTTCTGTACTTTGCATAAACATCCGCTGCCAACTAATAAGCTTCTTCCTCCTCAGGTTACTCGTCCAGGAGCAATAAACTCCCGCTGAACGCTGCGATAAGGTCCGCCCCCGGCTCGAAGCCGTCAAGGACCTTGAAGACCTCGGAGAAGCAGAAGAACTTTGACAGACTGTCGGTTGCGGCTCTGCGCTCGCAACAATCGAACGCGGAGCTGGCCGAGGTTCGTCGGACGGAGGAGAAGACTGTACTTTCCGAGAATTCCGACGTGAAGTTGGAGAGCGCGGTTACGGGACGTGACCTTGACAGGAGCAAAGCCAAGGAAGATGTGAGAGCGTCGGCAGCATCGTCCGTGGAAACGGTTGCTGAACGATTGGGGTCTCTAATCGAGAAACTGGCTGCAATTGACGCTGGTCGAGACGAAGCTGAAGGGAATCTCGAGAAGAAACCTGAAAACAAAGAACTGTTGACGCTGATGATGAAGCCTGCGAAGGAAAACGCGGCGCCCACTTTGTCCATCAGTTCTGTTGATCTGGGGGCGATGGTGACAGGTGAGAAATCCATTCAGAAAGGTTTAACATGGGCTGCACCTGTAGATTCCTCTTCTGGTATAACTACTTCATGCCTCTCTTTCTTTTCAGGGAGCTCGCACGAAGCTAAAGTTGAAGATCTGCCAATAGTGGAAGAAGAAGTACTGGAAGACACGTCCGATGACACCGCTGGAAGCATGGAGCTAGCCAAAGAGGAAGTGAATCAGGCAATATCGGTCAGAAGTGATGAAGAGGACAATCGAGGCAACAGTCTGATCCCAGCCAGCCTAACATGGCGCAGACGCGACAGCAACGCTGACCTCTTCGGGAACATCGTCGACAACATGACTCCCGCGACGCTGCATAACTTCTACTCCTACAAGATGGTGGACTCTCTCTTGCACGACAGCAAGATGGAGGAGTTCTCGATGTTCTCTGAAGAGGTCGATCGATTTGGCAGGAACCTGCCTGCCATTCTAGAGGCTAAGGGTCTCGGTCATGCCTCGAGACCTTTGACTATTTGCTCCGCTGCTGTGGACCATGAGAATTTCCCGGACGACCTTGAAATGGAAGCTAGGATCGACGAGATCGAGGACGGCCAGGGGATTAGGCTCAACGAGGAGCAGCTGTACGACATTCTCAGCTCTGTAACCGAAGTTCTGAGGAACTTGAACATCGACGAGCACGCGGAGAGCCGCGGCGGGACCAAAGATACCACGCTGAAGAAGATCGTCGAGATTTTCGACGATGTGCTCGAGGACGGGTTCCAGGACACCGGAGAGATACCGAAGTACATCAAGGAGGACATCTTCACGGACATCAGGTTCCCCGTTGTGATCAGAGCGGCCGACATAAGCCCTCATATGAAGACTTTCAACGTTTTTCCCTTGCGACTGCGCTTGGACCGGGACGCTGAGCTTGTGGAACCGATTCGATCGGATTTGGATGATTTGAACGACGAGGACGCTGAAGAGGCAGGAGCGAGTTTGCGGGTGAAGCTTGCGTCCAGTTACAAATTTCTAGAGAGTACGCACCTAGACGAGTTTGAGGACGCCGTGGAAGTTGAAGAAGCGAACGTGTACATTGAAGAGGACTACCACTCGGTCGTAGAAGAGACCTTCTCTTGTTCCACGGAGTATGCCACCGTTATAGAGTTGCCGAGCTACGTTAACGAGTTCGCCGGGAACGCGAACTTGAACGAAACGTACGACATAAACGGACGTTCGAACGACGATGAGACGAGCGTCGGGATCGAGGAGATCGATGAAAATATTCGGGAAGATGACGCGCACGATGGCGGAAGGGTAGAGGAAGCGGAGAAAGTTTGCAAAGGATTCGCAGACATTGAAGAAGTCATTGTGAAGCTGGCCGAGGGTGTTCGAATCGAAGTTGGAGGAACCGTTGACCTTGGGAAGCCTGAAGGCCGAGTCCAGGACGATCAAATCGGAGAGAGAGATGTCGAACACGTGACCGAAATGGCGGAAACTGAGAGCGCAATGGGAGACGATGAAGATTCTCTTGACGAAAGTACTGAAGAGGAAACGGAGATCAGAGTGATCAAGGAACGCATTCGCACCGAGAAAATTGGGGACGGTTCTCGATCAGAGGAGACAGTGTTTCGTCGAGTCGAAGAAGTGGAGGAGAGTGGCTATCGAAATGTTATAGTCAGCAGGAATGAAGACAGCGAGAGAGTCCGAAGAGTGGACAAGCATGCGCAAGAAGAGGACGTCGGCAACGAAGCTTTGGGAGAGGGTGTTCGCGTGGAAGAAGCCGAAGACAATACCAGGGATGTAGACGCTGTGAGCAGTATTGAAACCGGCCAATCTCACGCAAGCATTCTCAAATTTGAAAATGTTCGATTACTGGACCCTGTTTGGGAGCCTAATACTGATGCTGAAAAGAGGATAGACCTCGTCCCCAAGGAAATTGATCGCTCGATCGACCACGAAGAGGCAGTTTCCACGTCGGAAATAGTTCCTGAGGAAATGGGAATCGCGGAAGCGACGGAAGAGTTGTCGCTGAGCAGAATCCTCATGTTCTGGCTGCTGGTCTTCTACTTCTACATCCGACACTTCTACCGATGGATGTGCACTCTCACACAGGTCTCCAGAACCACGTCGACCCTGAGGCCGTTCGAAGTGCACACAGTGGCGACGTCGACGTCCACTCTGATCGAGCACGCCGCCTTGGTGACCAACCTCCAGGAAGAAGTCGAGGAAGATGAAGAGACCTTGGAGACATCGGTGGACCTCGAGACTGCGAACATTTCCAGGGCCATCGAGGAGCGGCTGCGACCTGTCCTGGACTTGACCTCTGAAAGGTCAGTGTCCAGAAATTCGGAATTTGGGATGGAAGAAATGGCGGAGGAGCTGAGGAGAGAAACCATGGACCTGGGCCTGAGCTTCGGCGAGTACCCAGCGGAAAAGACAAGGTCGCCCGAGGAGGAGAAGAACGTTCCGGAGACCATAGTGAAGATCGACGGAAACACGGGAGAGAGGGACGCCGGAAACCGGAGTTCTTCGACCGATGACAACAAGGTTGAAGCGAAGAGCTCTTCGGGGGAAGGAACCTCGGCTAAAGTGAACGACTCCCTCGAGAGAACCGGAGACTCGCCTGTGAAGTTCGAGACCACTTTGGAGGACATGGACAGCTTCTATTCGCTGTACACGAGGCCATCCGTCACGACGGACACGATCTCTTACGGGGGCCTCGAAGGCGACGATATGGAAGAATTCTCCCTCGCTTCGAACACGTCCGACGAGCCGGCTCAAACATGAGCTCGGCTTTCGGACTTCCGGTTCCCTTTTGCATCGATTTTCCCTTGCTCACGTTCTACAACTCGAATAGATTTCTTTCCCCCTTGTGTTACAAAGCGAATTTCGTTGAGAATATATTCTTCTTTCATCCCGTAACGATTCTGTGTGAAATCGATTCGTTCGGTGTCGGTTTACACGTTCGATAGGATTTTTCTTTTTCAGGGTTTTGCAGTGATCTCTGCGACAAAATATGCGTTCTTATATGTGTAGGTTCGACGACGATCGAAAGTCTCTTAACTTGTACGTACGTTGTAGTTTACGGTCGTGTAAATTTGCGAGACTGTTCGAATGTTATGAATAAAAGCGTCACTTTTCGTGTTCATTTTGTTTGTGCGTGTTCGGTTGTGCTCGACGTTGATCCCGTTGTAAGGTCGAAATGTACAAAGACAGTCGTTTGATTTTCATTTATTTCTATCTGTTCTGTGTTACGAATACAACGCAATTATAGCATTTACTCGTTCTCTGCGTTCGAAAATACATTTGCTTGAAAAACACTGTTTCTCTTCAGTTCATTCGCTTTTCCACTTTATTCTGTTCTTTTTATTAAACACAAAGCGTATAAGAATAAGCGAACCCGAAACAAGCGAACAAGAATTGAGGGGAAAAAGTTACCCTCTCTCCGCTGGTACTCTGAGTATGCGCGACAGAGACGGAACGCGTCACGTGACCGGGAAGCGTGGTAGAAGGGGAAATTAGAGTGGGGGGAACGAGTCTTGAACTGGCAACGCTGCGGTTGGGGCCCCTCGAACGCTTGCTTCCCCCACCAACCCTTTTTCCGTGCGGCGCATCTTTCTCGCTGGTGTCTCGGGTCTTCGTTGACCCACCGTACGGTACCTTCGGAGCAATACACCTCAGGCGAAGCGCGTCCTTTCTCCATGGCAACGGCCCTAATTGGAAGGGGAAAGTGGGCCCTACGGTGGGGACGGTTTTGCTTGAATTTAGGTCCACCACTGGCGTACACGATTCGCGATCAACCATGTGTACAATTGATGACACTGGGAAATACTTTCACCTCGTGATACTTTATAGCAGAATAATTCATCAGATAGCACGGCTTTGATGTTACATTTGGTTAACAATAAGCTTTCGCCTGTTGCATAATTTTCCCAGCACTCCATGATTCTTGAACTCCTTGCTTGCGCTAAACATAACATGTAACCCGACCGAATGATTAAAGAATTGTTTTGATTCAGCGACGAATTTGAATGATTTCTTGTGAGATTGTTACTCAGAAAAAGCCTATTAACCATTGTAGTAAATAGTTCTTTTGAATTTCTTTTCTTGTAGAAAATCAGAAACTTGCGAAACAGTACAAAACCAGCCTCTTATTTCCAGCGGCAGTGAATTTCTTAGTCCTCGGACTCCTGCGAGTATTTCGGATGAAGAAGAGAAAGAGATTTTCTTATTTGGAAATAAAAAGTTTCTTCTTATATCGGAATACAATTATAAATATTGGGTCACCAATGACTCCGGCATAGCACACGGGAGGGGTTAAACTAAAAGGAACATTTCTTCCATGCAAAATGCTTCGTTGATCCGACAGTGTAAGTGTCTTGAGAGACAACAGTGCGTTTGATCTGTAATTCGCACATTCTGAAACATGTCCCCTGCTTTTTGATAAATTGCAGTCGTCTTTCACGTCGTTCATCAATCCTCACACTTCCAACGTTCCTAACAAGTTTCATCGTAGCCATGATCAGACCCAGGCACGACGTAATTCGGGTCGCAGACCGTGTCCTTGACGGCCTCTTTGACGTTCGCTTTGAACACTCTGTAATTGACCTTGCTGTTATCGATACTCCCGTAAAGATACATGGCCAGCCTATTCGACAGCACCCAGACGCTCTGGTCGTACTCATGATCGACCTTGATGTCATTCGGGAAAACGAGGGACAGGTTACTGGTGCCGATGACACCGAGGTTCTGAGGTATGTACTCTTTCCTGGTGTCCCAGCACCAGACCGAGTCCCTGGTGACCATGTTGAAGAACATCACCCCGTTCCTGTCGACCACGGACCCTGAAGAGTGCCCGTAGTCCTTGGCCCTGGGTCTGCCGATCGGCATGAAGAACTCGGAGCTCGCGTCGGCGGTCCTCTTGTCCCTGAAGACGGAGGTGGACACGGCGAACTCACGGAAACTGGACATCGGATGGAAGAACAGGGTCCTGTCGTCGTGAATGTCGACTGGGCTCAAAGCGATCCCGAAGATCCCATCCGTCCACTGGAACTTCACGCCGTGAAGATCGTATTTTGATGCTAGGGGATCGGGGAAGAACAGGTGATGCTGGACACGGAAGGACGAGTCCTTCAGGAAGTCGTAGACCACCAGACCGTATCTGAAGACGTCGGCCGCGTAAGCCACCGCAGTCTCGCATTCCTCGTTCCTGATGTCCACGACGATGTTCGCGTACAGCGAGTCCTGTTTCACCTGGTCCTCCGGCACTATGTACTTCCTGATCAACGTGTCCGTGAGCAGGTCGAAGATGAAGATCGCTGGGGGACAGGTCTGCTTGCCACCCGACGATATGTCCGTTTTCCCGGAGTCCAGGACCCACAGGCGGTCGCATTCGTCCACCTGGACCCTGAAGACGGAGGTCAGACCGTCGCAGTTGCCTGCAAGATATTTTACATATTTATAATCTACCACAGGGTGTTCCAGAAATGTTGTATTTGTAAGGGGTGAATCCCATGGTGATTTGAAGCAATTTATTCCTTTGCGAAAATGTTCTCCGTAGCTTCGTTACGGAGTTATTAACGAAAAACGCAGACCAATCACAGCGTGGCTACGGCGGACGGATTCCGGCTCGGCCAATACCAGACGTCGCGCTCAGTGCGATCTACCGCGCAGTCGCAGTCGCAGCCGCGCTCTCATTGGTCCGTGTTTTTCGTTAATAACTCCTGAACGAAGCCCCGGAGGACATTTTCGCAAAGGAAGAAGGTTCTTCAAATGACCCCGGGAATTACCCTTTTCAAGGAAATACATTTTTGGAACATATAAATTGTAGAAGATTTAGCTACAGAAGGAGATCTACAAAAAGCTTTGAAATGAGGCCTAAAGAATTTTCTATGAAAATAATTATAAGGACAAGAAGTGCTAATAAAGACAAACAGAAGAAAACGAACGGAATTAGCTACACGTATGCATTTTCTCCGTAATGGATATACATTATGACAACACCGAGCGAAGAGGTTTTACTGCTGGTGAACGGTTCGAGTGACAAAGCAGGTTTAAGCGGAGAATTAGCGGGACAAAAAGAAAGGCATAGAACTCCTCGTGAACGAATGCGCGACAAAAAGTAATCGTTCTATTTACAATAGAAAGTGTAATTGACCCTCACGTTTTCTAGCCGTTAGAATTTACGTAAAGCCTGTTGCCGTTATCTCTCGAAGCCAAGAAAAGCTGGATGTGGGACATTTTATTTTCACCCACTGTAACATTCTTTACGGCAAAAATGAACTGGAAGTACCATTTGGTTTGTTCTGAGAAATTCGCGAATGAGTTGAGAAAATTCTGTAACAACCTGGTTGATGCCAACTCCAGTCAGGATAGGGCCTCAGCTTCGGGCTCTTCGTCTTCGAGTGTCTAGGCACGGTGGCCAACGTAACTGGGATGCCATCCTTCCACTTTGGAAGCGTAATGAACACCTTTTCCCTCCAAACATCGAGGCCGAGAGGTAAATTGTTCTCCGCTATGAAGTCTCCGTCGTAAATGGCTGCGTCCCTGGCCTCGACGCTGTCGTACGTAAAATCGACAGTGGACCAGGCGTAGACCTGCGAAAATTACAATCTTTGTACAGTCTAAACATAAAGATAAAATATAATTCTTATAACTAACAATTTTACTCATTTATGGCAAAAATAAATACAGTAGAACGCCGTTTATATGAACCTGGAAGAGTGTAAATAATTTCAGACTCTCTCGATATATTACGTTCAACCGATTAAAATTATTACGGTGAAAAATAAATGTCGATATAACACCTTTTTCTTGTAATATCAGAAAATTTTCTTCACAAATATTTCCCAACCCGAAAGACACATTCTGATACAAGTTGTTAACTCACTGCTTTAACAAAAACAAGTTTCAGCAAATTAACCTTACAGTCCTAAAAACACTTTGTAAAATAAACTATGAATCTACCACAGAAATCATAATGCTACCACGTTTAAAAGATGCTCAGATGTCCCATAAAGATCCCACAAAGCTTCCTCCATGCCGCATAAACACTTTCCCATGCATTGTAACTGTATTACATGCATACACATAAATTAATCAACACAGTACATTTTTCACACTAATCTCGTTCCAAAGAATCGTCTTACTAGTTCCATGGCAGGGCCGACGTAATCGTCTTCCACGTGATCTCGACCCGGGTCGTAATTGAAGCCGTGCGTCTCGAGCTGGTTCACCGAATAAGGATCCGTCTTGAATATATTCAGATTCCTTCCGGTTGGCCTCGAGTGACCTCTACCCCTTTCGAAGGACCGTGAAAAATAATTGCTGGAATCTGGCGTCGAGCCGTACAGGTGATTATTGTACACCGGAGTCGTGGGCAACGATCTGTCCACCGAGTTTTCCAAGGTCGACGCACCTTCCCCGTGGCCCGGGCAATTTATGTGTCCGGGGAGCTCGTCGTGGCTCGAGATCAGCGTCTTATAGTTCCTCAGGGACTGGACGATGGCCAAACAAAAATATAGAAACATTATAAAATAAGGAAACTTCAAATTTCAAGCCGAACACGCCGAAAAATCGCGGAACCTTAGCAATTTTTAAATATTTTTTTCTGTTTAACGTGTACATAACAGAGTTCCAATAATATGTGTACAATGAACAGTTAAAGTGGCCGGCGAGTGGTGTTGTGGGATGGTGGATCGTTGAGGTTAAGCGACGTTGGTTGGGGCTCATCGAAAGATGGGTGACCGCATAGGTGTGAACCTCTATAGAGGGATTGTAACCCTGAGGGGAACAATAATAAAGAATTGAACAGTTAAAAAAGTGTAGATATAAGACAAGAGGCAGACCGCCGCTACAGTAATACCTCCGTAACTGTCGTAACTTCGGGTCTGTCGAGCGACAGTTATAATAGAGGCAGATTAAGACTCGCCTCCCGCTCTACCCTTCCCCTTCTACGACGCTATTCCGTCATTTTCAGGTCACGCGTAGGTCAAGAGACCCTTGCGACAGTTAGTTACGGATATAATGCAAAGGAAAAAGTTGCTGAAAATATCGATTTCTCAAATATCGGTAATGATTGCAATCGGAGGATGAGTAGTTGTGCAGTTCGGGGGATAGCGGCGGACGCTTAAGTGTAGCCGGTGTGAAGCGCGACTGTAAATTAAACCGTGCGCTACTGTGTTACGACAGGAAGCTGATCTTCATCGGCGTGTTGCGCAAGGGAGAAGCGATCCGTACCGAGCGGAACCCCGGAGACACGCTCCTCTGGCCGGTCGTTTCAAGATCGCGTGAAAGCGCGTTGCTTCCAGGTGTAGTGGCGAGCTGTTGCACGCCGAGGAGGCACATCGACATCAGCCACGGCAGCACGTTCGCCATACCTGAAAAGAAAGGAGATTCCGATGCGTGTGCGATATACGTAGGAGTGATTCCGGCGCGATCGACGGCCTTCGTTGACCGATTTCCCAATCGAAGTTCAACAACGCGACCCGGTTGCGATCCACGTGCCTATAGCGAATTCGCCGAGCGACTTGTGCAACCGCTATTGAATAATATTTCGAACACCTCCGGCGAGATTGTCCATCAACGCGAAAATGACGAATCAATTCTCGGCCCCTTCGCTGGCCCTCTTTGGAAATGAAATTTCGAACACATACATCTTACGTACACGCTATATATACACGCACGTTTTAAGTAAATGATAAATGCACAGTCAATGTACAAGAAATTGTTTAGGAAGACCTCGAAGAGTTATCAGTATCCAAATTCTTTATTTAAATTAGGAAAAGTGTAGAAAAATATAGAAAAAGCACAATAATATTCTAGTGAAAGCACATGAATGCACGGTACACATACGAGAAATCGTTTAAGAAGACCTCGAAGAGTTGTCAGTATCCAAATTCTTTATGTAAATTAGGAAAAGTGTAGAAAAATATAGTAAAAGCAGAATAATATTCTAGTGAAAGCACATGAATGTACAGTACATGTGCAGTACATGTGCAAGAAATTGTTTAGGAAGACCTCGAAGAGTTGTCAGTATCCAAATTCTTTATGTAAATTAGGAAAACTGTAGAAAAATATAGTAAAAGCAGAATAATATTCTAGTGAAAGCACATGAATGTACAGTACATGTGCAGTACATGTGCAAGAAATTGTTTAGGAAGACCTCGAAGAGTTGTCAGTATCCAAATTCTTTAAGTAAATTAGGAAAAGTGTAGAAAAATATAGAAAAAGCAGAATAATATTTTAGTGAAATGTAGTCACTATATTTTCATAGAAGAACAGTCAAAGGAACTATGAGAGTGTACTAATTTTAATAGCCAAGAATCCAGAATCTAATACCTAAATATTTACTCTTGATTACCGAGTCCAAGGTCAAAATTTCCTCGAGCTGCAATTTGCGTTTCACCTGCAAGAGTATGAAATAGTTTGCAGTCTGTTTATGAACGCGGACGAGGGGTTCCTAACATAACAAATTGCTGGCTGCATAATCGGCAGCAGATGCTCCGTCGATTTGCAATAAATTTTCGACGTAGTGGAGCCCATGAAAGTCACTGGAGCGAGAGAATGGCGGGCGCGACACGCGATTGGAATGGTGTACCATACTTGGCGATATCGTGACACGATTCTACAATTATCGTTGCTTTTCTATCGATGCGCTTCTGCCTGTGCTCTTTCTTGTTCAAGACGCAGTTCGTATAATACACGACCGACTGCAGTCCATGATCGAACATTTATCCTAAAGGGATATATCAGCTACCATTCTTACGCCATCTTGGGGACTTTGATTACACACATTTAGTAAATATTTTATGTAGTGTATTTTTCCTTGTCATCGAAACGCTATGGAAAAATAATCAATACATTGATGGATTCTGTTAAATTATTATCATTCTAATCTAATTTTTATTCGATTAATTTTGTTCCAACTAAAATACGAATGAATTAAAAAACGATTGTGAATTCTAGAGGATGGTCGAAAAACTGGACCATTTAAGAATAGAATAACAAAATTAGATATTTCTTTTTTTTTTTAACTAAATGTCAATATTAGAAATTACACTCTGCATACTGAATGAAATTTTTAAGTGGCACAGAAAGTATATGAATGATTTAAAGATTGTTAAAAATTACGATTAATTATGATAGCGCGAATTCTTCAAGCTGGAGCACCTGTTTGTTCCCGGAAGTCGATTAACCAAACCTAATCGTTTCGGTGATTCTGTACGCGCAGAAGCAAATTGCTACCGGGGGGTCGAGCGTGTTGAAAATTCAATTAAGTCTCTGCGGCCGCTTGCATAATTCTCTGCTCGAGAAATGGTAATAACGTTTAATTAACGCGCACATGGTGAGAGATGCAACGCGGGAAGATAGCGAATTCTAAAGGAAAGCGAAACAACGCAGCCGCGAGCTCGAGATCGAAACTGCGGTTCAACCACTTTCAAGGTGACGAGCCTTGTGATTACTTTCGCCCGAGATGTCTGAGAAAAGTTGTCTCGAACAAGCACAAGCCCACAATTACTATTCAAAGTCGATCGTCCGTTTCCATCGTCGACAATTACCAACAATCCCCTATTGTTTACGCAGATTAAATTTTCCGATTGCCTATCTTTATTTCGCATTACACGCCATTAGAGAGAATTTATTTCGATGAAAAATGTTAACAATGCGAGGCTAGAATCTTGATTTGTCCGCGCTGATTTTAAATGCAAGTAAAGCGAGATATCTGCAATCAGTTAAAAACTGTGCACACGATAGTTCATAAAAATCACAAGACTGAATTTATTTAGATTTCACCAGAGATTTTTATAGCAACCTGTGCTCGGACGAAGAATTTGTAATTTGCATATTTATGGCGTAAATGAGTAGACCCTTTGCACCACGGTGAAAATATTCGAGGACTTTAAAATTGTTGCATTATTTTCGACTTATCAACACTGGGTTCACGGGACCCAACAAAATGAAGAGTTGTAATATTTTTTATCTACGATTATTCAGATTGTAAAGATGCGTCTATGAGGAATTATTCAACAAATTTATTTCCTTACATGTGAAAAAATGGCCGGAAAGTTGGATAGACAAATTCCTGTTATATTTATGAAGCAATGTAAAATAGTCGCGGCTAGTAGACCCAGTGTTAAAATGATTAAAGAAGGAAATAAAATTTCATAAAAACCGGCAGCCCAACGATTACGTTGATTGGAAAAATTGCCGAATTACCTGTAGGATTCCGGAGGCGGGTAAATGTGTTCCTCAAGGTGACCCACTGACTCTTGGCTCCCCGGAGAGGTTGTTCGCATCGGAGAGAAGAAGAAGAAGAAAAGGTGAAGAAATTTCGTGGAGAAACAGAAACGGAATGACGGAGCTCACTGGCTGCTGTCAGGGTAGGCCACGAGGAACACGCGTTAACTAACGATGACGGTCAAATAGAGATGTTCGGCTCGGGATGAGACCGTGGATGTTACCCGACTGCCATATTCACTATCCGGGTCATAAGTGTGTCTAGGTGTACTACGAAAGGAGAGAATGGCGAATCCCTTCTCTCGGAGAAGATTTTCCCTCTCGTCCGTGTTACGAGGCTGCGGTATAGGTCATTGGCGGCTGGCTTATGGGAGCTCGTCTCGTGCTCGCGAAATCGCGAAAAAGGGAGCCGCCTACTATCCCGAACAACCGAGTCGAGCCGAAGAATAATCTGGAGCAGAACGATCACGGAAAATGTCCGAAAACCCGAGCAAAATCGCTCGAATCCCAAAGAAAGGGTTGTTTTCAAGGATCACAAGATCCTGCACATCTTGAGGAATCCGAGGAACTTGAGAAGCTTTATGGAAGAGAAATTATTATTAAAAAAAATTATCGTTGCTTGAAATACTCAAAATTTTAATCAGAGAAGCTTATTTTTCGGAAACACAATGGGAACGGTGCTCGAAGAATTGTAGAATCGCTTTTAAAAAAATTGGGCTTGAAATTTTCACGACAGAAATTATTTATGAAAGGTAGAATGGTAATGCCAGACAGACTTGCGCGCTCGAGCAGTCGTAAAATTATCTGTTTCGCAATTTTATCGACTGAAATGAACGTCGCTGGATAAACAGTAAAATAAGAAATCTGGTACGAGCTGGAAAATTGACAAACACTGTAGGCTTCGACGAAAAAGGGGAGAGTGAGAAAAAAAAGAAAAAATTCGAAAGATTATGGTGGAGGTAGAAGCAGAAGAGTCTTCCGACGTTTCGCAAAGTCGGTGACATTTCAGAGTCTACCGTCCTCGAGTTTAATTATCGGCAGTGCAAAGGACATACCTTTTCTGCTTGGCACGCTCCAAGATACTGTCAACGCGCCATCTTTCCACATTTTATTTTACGCAGCTTTGACTACGAGGAAAATCACGGGAAACGTTCGCACCGTTGCAGATATAAAATAATGAAACAGTAATAAGTACGGCACATTAAAATTCTTCAAGAGGGTAATTAAGAGGGTATCACGATTGTTTTATAAGAATCCGAATTGCCAAATACATTTGCAATTTCCTTTTCAGCGCTACACGAGGTACGGAGGGTAAAGAAATTGTGCAGCACGTTATGTACGAAAATACCAAAGTTAATGATGTAAAGTGGAATGTAAAGATAATTCTTAACAAAGTGAAAATAGTATTAGAAGCTCAGTTTACAAACGAACAAACGGGAATGTAAATTTGATCGATAGACTGCGGATCTTTATGCATTTATGGATTCTGAAAATTTTCAAAAAATGTTACGATATAAAATACCACAGAATTTCGAACGATTTTTACTTATTCCAGATCTATTAAAGGCTACTACCACTAAAAATTACATTTTATTTGTTTCCACTTTCCTAAAATTTTCCCACAAAAATTGCAAATTGCATAAACATCCGCAGTCTATTGATCAGAGAAGCTGACCAGTTCGATGCTGAACAGATTCGTGGGAGAGGTTCAGAAAGGTCAGATCGAAAAAGATTAATAACTCGTTGTTACAGATCATGTTGCTGTTAATAGAGAGGCTGTGGTACAATGTGCAGGTAGCCCGAATAAATGACACAATTAGCCGGCGGTAATTGCATAGATGCGTTACACACGGTTGCAAATCATTTTCTTTACAAACAGTCGGTTAAGTAACCGTATAATTACCGAGCGGAGCCGGCAGCATTCTGGTCCCGTTTTCTCACAATATTTACACCGAAGCCCCTCTCTATATAGAGAAGACGATGCGGCAGGCGATATTTAGAGCGGGTTTCAGGCAATCGTTCGCTCGTTCGGTTCTCGCCGCGTTGCGAAACACAGGGAATCCGTTCGGCCGAATGCATCGGCGCATCGTTACGCCAGCATTAATCTCGTGAGAATCATTCGGTTTCTTTGATCAGCGGCGATAGAGCCGACCGCGGAAACCGAGCAAGAGAAGAAAACGAAAACGATAGATAACCCCGAAGACTGAAACGCGAGGACAAGCCGAAAGGGGCGGGGGGGGGGGGGGGTAGTACGAGAAACCAATGGAAATTCCGCGATAATCGCGCTGCTACCTTTTACGGTGAAAGCTTTTCGCGCCTGCGTCGCCGATTGTTCCCTAGAAAAGTGTGAGCAATTTGCCGCATTGTCATCCACGCGTGGTTTTTTTCTCCCTCGGAATTACTGCTATAATTACGCCGGTATTCCTAGAAGAATCAGTGAGAAGCAGAGTACGGAAACGTATGCTAATTCGGACTTCGAAAAACTACGATCCGTTGGAACTTCGCGATTCTTCTGGCAATCTTGTACGATCTAATTAACACTAAACCTATCCTAAGCCAAGTATCTTGCAATGAATGCAATTTTCTAAATAGATAAATACAAACAGATTTTTCAAGAGGGTGCGAGAACCTATTTTTTAATTCGAGGGGGTGCCGATCACCAAAAAGCAACACTATAGTAGAGGATACAGGAACGGAATGATTAGAATGATAGAATGATAGCGGGTGCTATCGTTTTCGTTCGGACGAAAATTTGCCTACGAAAATGAGAGCGCGCGCAAAGTTTCGCAGTATGCTTGCGACAGCAGACGTTTAGAAAGTACGCGTTTGCTACGCGTGTGTTACACCAATATCGATAGATCGTTCGATAACGTTTTAATAACAACATGTAGCACGTGCCGATGCTGAGCCACGAAATCCAAGAGAGCTCATTGCATAACGTCGAACGGCTACACTTCTTGCAGCTCCCGGGGAGAAACAGAAAAATGCTTCGAACAATGCAGCACGCGCGCGTAGTTTTGCGGAAAACAATTTGCTTTACGGCATCACGGCCAGCCATAATCACATTTTTACGAGGACACACTGACTGGTCGCCGCCATTGTTTTTTTCACACTGCAAGGCTCGTTTTAATTTTACCATGGTGAAACCGTACACAGTCGTTTCCGTCCTCCCTCTTCCCCAAACGCATTCCCAATTGATGGTTGTAAGTAACATTCAAATTCTTTGAAAACCATAGCCTTCCTGTCACCGTTTGGTGGTTCATAAAATTAGCATAATAGTTGAGTGCTGACTTGTGTTGGAGAACCGAATAAAGTGTGATTTTTGGGAATTTTTTTCCTTAAAGACTGTGAGACTTGTTTAAATAAACGATGTTTAAATAAAGTCATACTCTTTTCGAACAAAATTCTCAGAGATTTTCCTTTTCTCGGTCTTCTGATCTAGTCGAGATGATTTTCTAAGTTTAAACTTACTTGCGGTGGATAATCCTCGGTGTTTCAGCATCTTCCGCTGCAGACAATCATGGTTGTACCTCAGTGTATCAGCATCGTTCCAATTGTAGACGAAAGAATGGCTCGGTGACAGGTAGAAATACCCGTTCGATCGTTTCGGCAATTTCATCGACGTCCATTGGTTCATCCGCTGGCCATAAAAGCCGACTGGCGCTTCATAACTTCTCCTTTTCTTAACCGTCATGGCACCGTTGCGAAAAAAACTGAAAATCAGGATAATTCTGCAATAATTTTCTTCCTGTTCCCTCTTTAATATCAGTCGTACACTTTTAAATATTTAATATCAGTTTTAATTTTAGTTTTCAGCCCTTTAAACGATACTCCAAATCGTTTCATTTTATTCTCCACAAAATCCAGTTCAATAAAACCTTAGTCATGCTTAAGTTAAATAAAACCCACAAAAATATTCTTTCATCCCTCGTTTGCAGTCAAGAAAATATTCGGGAAATTGTTGAATTGGTCTACCACTTTATCACGTACGATAAGCAGAGTCCACAAAAATTTTACTTTTCAACCCAAAATTTCTAGTTTATTTTTTCTTTTCAGTAGCGAATAACAATAGAACAAACGAGTTCGACGAGTCTGTTGCAGCAAGCAAACAAACAGATGAGTGCTCGAAGAACAAAATTGAATTGGGCAACCGTTCGACTTGGTATCGAAGATGGCAGAAAAGGTTCTCTCTTCGTTCCAGTTCCTCGAAACTAGACCATAAGCGTCGAAACACCATTAGGCGAATAGACGGCAAAAAGTTCTCGGAAAGGCAACGTCGAATGTGAGTGACGAGTGTGACGAGTCAACTCGTCTTCCACTGATTAACAGGTTAGGGGACGCAATCGGGTCTTCGAGAAAGTGTCGTGGAAAATGGTTGCGACGTAACTAATTACACCGCGCTGCCATTCAAGGTGCAATTTCATAACGCAGCCGTGCTGACCGGAGTCGAATTTGCCCGATTAGGCGAAATCGTGGATCCGGGTGTTGTATCGAGGGCTCGGACTCGCCCACCGATGATATAACAGCGGCTATAGCCAAATTCGATTGAAAAAAAAACCGATCAGGAAGCGAGCGATTGACTCGGCTACGTTGCTTCGACACCGCGCCACTAATACGTATACCAAAATGGACGTATTGCATAATTACGAAGACTTTGAAAAGCGTAATTACGACTTATGCATTTGCAGAAGGGGTTGCATAAAATCTCGAGTTTAAACTGCTCATCAAAGTTCCGTGGTGTATGAGCGCGTTACGCAACGATTAGACTTTAATTTTCTTTCTTAACCTTAGATTGTTGAAGGCATGATTTTAAGGCGTTGATTTTTTCGCATCCACAGCGATTGTTAGCAACCATTTTTCATTTTAAAGAAAATAGTCATTTGAAAATTGTTACTTTATGTTTTCTGGATCAACAGCAAGAAGCAGAAGCTAAGCAGAAACGTGTTCGTTCTTTGAATAATTTTTTGGAGAACGAATAATAATTTTTTCAGGTACCTATTTTTGTTTAGAATTTGCTTAACACTAGATTGCCTAAGCAAGTCATTTTGACTGCTTTAAATTATTTTTTTTCGAACTGAAATACATTTTTTTTATTGCTAATACTTATTAATAACTTGTTATATGACTGTAAGTGATATAAAATATATTAAAAATTACTGTTAAACAAATTTCTTTGCGCATTAGTTATTTTTTCACAATGCAGTCATTTTGACTGCTTTCAGGCAATATAGGTATATACTAAGCTCCCGTCTTTCTAGTGTTAAGAATGAAAAGAGTAGCGTCCAACGTTTTTTGCATATTTTCCTGCGTTGCAATTAATGATCGTAAATTGCCAGTGAGGGATAGCGTTAAGATTAAGTCGTCAAATGATTTGCAGCTTCCGGGGAGTGTGAATGGCACACGTGCTTTCGCCCGAGCACGAAATTACAGGGGACGACGAGCAATTGGTTTCAATGAACGGACAATTACACGGCCGCGATCTTCGAGAGTGCGATTCGACTGTAAAATTCAAGCTCATGGTCGTCGGGCCGGTCTCGAGGGGGATTAGCATGATCCGCGTTACCTCGGATACAGTCTCCGGTTCCAATGACTCGGCCCGTAAATGACGCGAGACCGTTCGATATTTAACATGAATGCCGCTTTCCCACCGGAAATCGGGAACGCTTTCGGTTTCGCGAGCAACTTCCTCCTCGAAACGCCTCGAGCCCGCGGAATCTTGCAAATAAAGAAAGTAATATGCGGTTAATTTATTCACTCGACTCCGGCGATTGTTCCTTAAACCGCGTTCCCACTAGCCGGAAGCGACTACGCCATTTTTTAATCACGGCGCGTATCTCCGTTGCAAAATTAACTTATTTTTGAAGTAAATAACGTCGCAGAGGCAGCATCTAATTTAATTCTGTTCGATAATTTTTTATTGTAACCGACATTAATATAGTTGCGCTAACAGTCGTGTCAATAATAATGTTTAAGTACTGAAAATTATTGTATACTCATTATTATTTATCTTGGAAGCAGGTACATGCTGTTAGACACATAAATTATAACCGACCTTTCCTTGTTTCACCACCAACTTCGCCGATAATAATCACGACCCTGCAACTATTTTATTATACACATGCACAGAAGAATACGTCACAAAATTACTTCATTTTTAACAGGTTAAGTGATTTTATTTTCACCCTTCGAAACGAAAATCAGAAGAGATCTGGTTAATCAAAAAATTCAGGAGTTTCGTGTTAGAAGTTAAAAGTTAAATTATTTCATTTTTATGTTACATGCTACACCGATTAAATATTTTATTGTTCAAATAAAAACCGAGACGTAGGCGCGTATTAGAAGTTGAAATTTCTATGCTCGAAGCGAATGACTTCGGTAGCGACTTTATCTTGTTTGCGTGAATAAACGTTGAGTCAAGCAGTTGAAATTGTTCAGAATAAAATGTTTAGAGATAAACAACACTGCGCGGGAACGATTCGCACCACTGTCCAAGATTATTTAATCCCGCGAACTGACACTCGAGGACCGTTCGCCGGTCTGAACGATCCGACCGAACCGAGAAAGCAGAAACGAACGTTTTTCTGTGCGCGCGGTAGCTTTTCTTGCCGTTGTTTGTTTTATATGCACCGGCCCCCACTTCCCCTATTATCAGTGCATCAGATACAGCTAAATCGCATTAACAATCAAACAAGGATAACGTAACCATTTTTCCTAAAAAAATCAATGGAAATCTTCTATCTTGCATCTATCATTATGTCGTGCCTGGATAACCATCTGACAAAACCTGGGGTTTAGAAATTGTCTTTTTTTTGTTTTAATTAATGCACTTCTTTTTTAGACTAGAACATTATTTTAAAGTACATATACTGTAATACCTGTACTAATTATTTTGCTGAAAGATCTTAAAAAGTGCCCAAGTAGCAGTGAACTTCTCAGAGCTGAGTAAAAAATTTAATATGATTCAATTTTTTATTCAGATTATGGAGTTTCCAAAAATTTACTGTTGCCTAGGCATTTTTTGATATTTCACAAAAAATTGCTATAAATAATTCATGTTCAATTCACTGTTAAAAAATTGCTATAAGTAATTCGTGTTGAATTCACTCTGAAAAAATTGCTGTAAGTAATTAATACTCAATTCATTCAAATAATTACTGTACATTGTACGATACTGTACTGTACATTATATTGTACAATGTACTCGTCCAAGAAGAAAGTCTACGGATTTTTCCAGAATATTTGTTAACAAACAATAGTAAGTAACGTAACAAATTGGGCAAAGTAACAAACTGTTTGAAAGTGTGCGTTTGAATAAACGTACGCAGCATAGTCGTTACCTGTGAATTAACGTTGCGGGAGAGCATTGCCTTTCATGCTTCGCTACGGGCTTCGCGAAGTCTTGCGCGTTACCTAATTAATTTCTAATCACTATTCACGCCGGCGAGCAGTCGATGTCAAATTTGTTCGTTGCTGCATTCTTTCAAAGGCAACAATTTTGGTGCCTAACGTTTTCTTTCGCAATTACCGAATTTGTAAAAATTCTTTTACTCGGACATCTCCGAACGAGCTTCTGTGTTTATGCACGTGTTACAATAAGGATTGTATGAAGTCCGAGTAGATGCAGTTTAATTACAAAGCGTTTATAACTCGGTGGTTAAAGAAGCAAAAGCAACGAATGAGAAAACTAACGAGGGAAAGTTTCAAAGACTGCCGAACAAATCGCGAACGTTTCGCATCAGTGGGATCAAAAATTTCCTAAAATTAATTCGCGAGAAAGCACTGTAAGGATTTGGAAAGAATCACTGAGCGGCTAACCGATCGAGCTTGCCTCTTATATAGCCTAACATCGAGGAGCCCGAAGGGACAATCTGGGATCTCGCACGGTGATCTCAAGCTCGATCATGCTCCCCGGTGCCCCGGGTGTTAGCTTCGTTGCTTTGCATAAAGACAAACCGGAGCCGTTGCGACATTTCTGATCCAATTTCTCGGTCAGCGAGGATACTTATGGTCAGCTGGCTAATGGTTGCGCAATGTCAACAAGCCGAGGAAGAGTTTTTTGTCGGGACAACGTGATTGCGCAAGCGAACATGAACGCGGAGAGGATGATTGATAGTTGCCGATCGGCTAGATCGGACTCTAATTGTGAGGGGAAATTTTCCCGGCGCCGCACAGTGGTCCCAATCGATGAATTAGGAGGAAGAAAAAGTTCAAAATTAAAGGTAACGAAAAACACGTATCAGTAACACGATTGAAATTATTTTTAAGCAAGAGTAACAGTTCGCGATATAAATAGCTTCTTGCCTATAGTTGCCACTTTGTGAGAAACAACTTTTTTCGTAGACATAGTGCGTGCCATAACTCTGCGGGACATGGTTACTCGCCTGAAGGAATTATCTAAATTATATATATATATATATTGCGGTTTCTTTAAAACGCCGCACCGGTCACGTTAATGAGGTATCATTTCGAACTGGCAAATCAGCACAAATTCTATTTATCATTTATATATCATTGCTTCAAACCCAGCGATTTATTTAGCAAGTACAACATTTTTACATGTATATTTACCTCGAATATTTAAGCAGCTAACTAGCAACAAGTGATGTGTATTTTACAGAGCAGAACACTGTCGCGACGGCGTGGCAATTAGGTTTATTACCAGCCTGGGGAAGCGCAACGCGTGCCATATGTCAGATGTGACACACTCCCTTTCAAAATTCGAAAATTGACTTCGTTCACGTTCAGAGTGCCGGTCGCTAGTTTTTGATATCTGTTCGTCACAGCATACAACGTTTCGTGGATTCCAAACACAGATACATCCTGTTTGACTTTCAAGCCGGAGGTGAACTGTAGAATGTCGGGGTTTTGAGCGATTATGACCTGCAATTTAAAAATCGTGTTATCAAAAGTACCCTGTAAATTGTTCGATGACTAATTCAATCGCGTTGCTTGAAGCGACTTTGATAAACATTCTACCGATTATTCTAGTTTCACTAACCATATTCTGTTGCGTCAACGGCCGATCCTCGTTCCAGCATGCGATCGATGTACTATTCACGAGACCGAAGAATAAGGTGCCCGAGTATGACATCGCTTTGGCACTCGCCTGAGTTGGCAGAATGTCGGGGAAGCTGAAATACACAAAAAATGGATGAAAACCTCAACGTTTCGTTGTGTTGAAAATTTATGAGAAGCAACAGTCGAAACCGTCGCAAATCTAAAAAGTTGTACGAACTGTAAAACATTAGTTCGATCGAACGAATTAACCCTTAAGTTGACCTTCGAAATATGCTTTAAAAGTGCAACGATTCAAATAAATTATGTTCAATATTTATATTTATTTTTAATATTAAATGGTAAATAGGAACGCGGTGAGATAGTAAACATTTCACAAACAGTTAGACAGTATAGTCTTGATCCAAGAGTAGCCCTACACGATCTATGTCACAACATGGACCTGAGGATCGTAACGTCACTGTATTATTGTTTAATAGCGACACATTGAATCGTCTAGAATTTCGCTGGCCTTCTTTATAGATTGTCGCTAATTTCTACAGCTTCTTCGGGTTTCAAAGATTCTTGCAGATACTCAAGGTCGTAATTACTTTCTCATTGGTGCGTCACCGTCCGAATTATCGAGCGCGTCTTGACCGATGGAGACCAAGTTGTAGGAGCTCATAGGGCTCAGGTAAAGCATACATTTCGAACAAGACCAGGCCATGCCTACGGGACCATCTTGGAGTTGGAAAGATTCACCGTTGATCGTATAAGTGACTGCCTTTTCATCGTAGTTGAGTGGACCCCCTGTGATCCGATGGAATTTCCCGGTATCAGCACGATAAACAACTATAGCGTAGCCCCTGTCGTCCGCTATATAAACCTGTCGTACCATAACAAACAATCTCGTTAATCATACTAAACCAACGAAATTAAACAACGTTCCTACTCGCAGCAGAACAAAAATTGACGCTGCAGCAACTTGCAGCTGTAACGGCTGTGAGACATTGAAAGGGCCTAGCCGGATAAGATAGTCAAAAATGCCCTTGAACCGAATTTTATCGACGAAGTGCCATTCGATAGAGCACAAAAAAAAACATTCTATGCAAAATTTCAACCCTGTATCTCGATCGGGAGGGTAGTTATGGGGTAAAATCGAAAAATCAGTTTTTATTTTTTTTAACAACGGCGCACCAAATCAAAAAATCTGAAAAAATTCATGAACAATACTTATGACAATATACTGCTACTGTAAAAATATAAATGTTGTCACTCTAGAACTTCCATGTGAAATCTGCATTTTTTCGATTTTTTTGAGGTTTCTGATTTTTTTACAAGCAGGATTTTCACTTTAAAAATCTGAAACCAATTGCAAAGTATGTATTAGGGTTCTTGACATGTATCAGATTTTTCTCAGAATTTCTAAACGTCATTAACTAGGGAAAATAGGCCAAAAACTGATTTTTCGATTTTACCCCATAACTACCCTCCCGATCGAGATACAGGGTTGAAATTTTGCACAGAATGTTTTTTTTTTTGGTGCTCTATCGAATGTCACTTCGTCGATAAAATTCGGTTCAAGGGCATTTTTGACTATCTTATCCGGCTAGGCCCTTTTCCACTATTCCTTGCCGAAGGTATGCGAGTTAAACTTGCGTTTTTTTCGCCTTCGCCGCAACAGTCGACGATAGGCGTGATTAATTCCCCGATATTTGTTGTGGTGTTCGTGGCGACATCCGTTGGTATTGTCAGATTTTTCAGTATCTTGTCAGTCTGCAGATCGAACATGTAAAGCCGGGGCGGACAAATCTGTTTGCCGTTGAGTTGCCCGTTGTCTATCACGTATAGCACGTTCTCGCAGATCTGCACAGAATAAAGACACATAGTAATCCGTACTTTTTGCAAAAATTTTGCAAATTTTCCAAACTAGACTCACTTCGACTCTGTAGACGGAGTAAATGCCAGAACAATCGGTTTTAGCCGCGTCCCAGTTGGGATATGGTTTCAAGAGTGGACCGCCATCGCCATGTTGATCGGACACGGTGTTCAAAGACGAGGGCACCCCATCGTCTCTTATTACGGTAACAAACGTCCTACCTGTGTAGCATGAGATCAATCTGTACAATAGAATTGTATTATAGAAGTATCTCGGTAATTACAATTATTTTCTTAGCACATCAAAATTTTCTTCAGCTCTTCAAATTTTCCAAGTGTTACGGTATCGGCAACTTTCTCGTATTTTCTATCAAACAACAACAATTCGTTTCGCGTGGAAATAAAATGATTTTACCATCTGGCGATAGGTCGACATCGAGCATAGCATTATTCTTCTTTATGTAGCCTTGTTTCTGTTGCTCATTCTCATAAACATAATCCAAGTACTTCCACTCGTGAACTAAATCCAAATCGTGAATTTTAACCTCCAAAGATGCAGCCAATTGACTCTGCAGGCAAACTGCACCGAAGCATACAGCCAACAACCATGGTACAAACATGTTTCTGAAACTATACGAGATCAAATGTGTTTGTGAAGAAATTACTTCTCCGAGAACACAGTACGAACTCTTCTCAAAGTCGAAATTTTTTAAATAATTCGTTCGAGTCAACTGTACAAAATGTTCTCAGAATTGTTGAAAAGCAAGTTTTTAAAGCTACTTCTTAATTTTAAGATTTCTCTTAAAATTCGAGTCTGGTTTATTTCGAGGGTTGCCTGTATCGATTTGATAACTTGATTTGTATGTTAACCCTCTGAGCGCTGAGTTGTGCGAAGTTAAGCGTGTGCTGTGGACTGACTATTTTTTACGACGAATCACTCGCGACTATTTGTAAACCAACGCGCAATAAATGCACACACAAGTCTAATGAACAACAGACACATAAATATATATATAAAAATATATATATGTGCCATTTGAATGGCTGTGTGGGAACCCATATATGCGTTCATAGCGCTCAAAGAGTTAATCGTTTGGCGTTTATGATCGATTCCAAAGATGTATGAAATAGTTGCGCGCGAATTTGCAGTGTATAAATACATCGACTTACGTTGCACGTTCCTTTTGCAAATCCAGCGTAACTGGCCGAGCAACGAACAATGCAGCGAAAGAGGACCAGGTGTATACATATATATACATCAACATTGTCGCCGTAACAGTAGAACACCGACCTTCTACTTCGCAAAAATGATAAGATAAAACAATAAGGAAATAATATTGTACTCGGAAACAGAATTAAATATTCGCATATTCATCGTTTACTTCCTATCTCGGAGGCAACGTACGATGTTCGGTATACATAATCAACGACCTTGTTCGAAGAGATAAACAAATCGCGATCCACCTAGGATCTTTATGCAAAATAAAAAGGTTTTGCATCGATTGCTGGAAACAGAAGTTAAATAAAAATCTCTTTCTTCAGCCAATAATTTTAATGAGTCGAAGGGAATGGAGTCATAACTAACTTTGCTTAAACATTTATACATTTTCTACAAATTAGTAAGTTTTTGTAAACTGTGAACGCACTCGTGAAATTCAATGAAAGTTATAATACTTTCACTGTATGAAGCAAGAATTTTGATAAATTCTAAAAAAATGTTCTAGCAATAGTTTACAGATTTGGAACGAGGATTTTACATTTCTAATGCAAAATGAGTGAACCCAAACTTGTCATGTTTATTGCATAGGGATTGCACGCGTCATTCGTGATAATGAGTCATTCAGTGAATATATTATTTGCGTTCCAAGTAAACGAAGCAGGCCATAGAAAACAAATTTTTTACTTTACGATAATTACAGTTATTACTGATTATCGTATTAGATTCGCTTAGCCGAAACGTTTGTAGTTGAAACATTACCAATGGTTGCTTACTGCAACCATTGTTGGCAAAGCTATATAATCAGGTATAATTGAAGATCAGGTAAAAAACATAGTGTCAAAATCATTTCAGATATATTTTACAAATACCAATCTAGGATTTGTCTCTTACACATCCAATTTGTAAACATATATTTAATTAATTACAATAATTCTCGTTGTTCAGCACACACGTAACTCATCTACGAACTGTTGTTTTTGTTATTTTCCTCATTTGTACATTGTTTACACCTAAAAACGCATATTCGCGAGACACAAATTATTTGCACCCTGTCGATGAATTAGGAACTATTAGAATAGATCTAAACTCAACAATAGAATACCGATAAACGAAACAAAAGTCAGTCACACCATTATTCTCGAGACTCACCTAAAATACTACAACAGAAACTCTTGACTCGCTGTAACAATTACGCACGCAACAATAAATACCAATAACTATAAGAATTGATATACTACGGACAAAACACCTTCTCAGTGTACAAATTTTCAACAGTTCTCTGGCCACACTGAAATTTTCAAAAACGTCCCTCATAGCACCGCGAGCAGAGGCACAAAAATCTCAAATTAGTTCTTTACAAAAGCCAAACTCCAATTTATAAACAAAGGCACCAATTTTTTAGTCACGTTACAATATTGTTTCGCTGTATCCAACAATTGTTAGTGTTTCGATCAGGCGAAGTCAGAACATTTCGCATCCACGATCAATCGTGATCGACGAAAACGGTGTAATCGTGATACAGAGATCGGAGATAGGGATAATGGCGACTGTGAAAATACTTTCGCGGATAGGACGACGTGTAGCGTTCGCTCGCGAAGAATGGCCTGCTCGTAAGGTAGGAGTGCCGCCAAAATGGCGACGATCTGTCGCGATAGTAGCTGGAGAACTGCTCGCGGTGCCACCATTTTCATGTGAAGATCAAACGTCTCGGAGGGATAGCCATGTCGCATTTCGTGCCTCGAATCATCTCGTCCAGGTAGCCACCTTGGATCCTGAAGTTGGTCTCGGTGCTATTCAAAGAACCGGTCATGTATTTCTGGAACGACACTGTCATCACCCACAGCTCGTCTCTGCCCTTCTCCGAGGTGACGATCTGCAATCAAGAATTAGAATCAACAATTAGACTTTGGAGCGATCAAATACGCACACGAAGTTGTATAAATTAAATTGATATCATATTTATTGTGATAGCTGAGCCGTTTATTTTGAAAGTGGCCTAACTCCGTTTTTCAGTTTTTTTCCGGTTATCATGGTTACGTGTACAACTTTATGTTATTTATCAGTAAAGCATTTCAGGTTGCTTATAATCCGAGCAAATACGATAATTCTTGACACATAAGTTTTCAGAGTTAGTTTAATAATCGAACCGTGTAGTTTGAAAGTGGCCTAACTCCATTTATACTTAAATAATCAAGAGAATATATTTACTATTGATAATGTCGGAAAGTAGCGATGAAGGTAATTTTAATTAATTAGTATTTACAATTTAACCTCAGTTTTTGGACAATTGCGTTAGTTGAATAACCAGTACGTTTAATTAATATAAAACTTAAAATTTAATATTAAATTTTAGAAATTATTTCACCCATGGGGAAGAACAGAACAAGACTATTATTTAGTCAGAAATGAACTGTATAAAATTTTCTATAAGACATCAATGAATAAGAATGAAAATTTTAAAGTCCTGAATTTATTACCACGTCGGGGTAGACCAAAAAAGTTCGAAAATATTGTATTGACACCACTGTATAAAAATATCAGACAAATTACAACAACAAAATTCAAGGACATGATGGACCTATTACGATATATACCACCGGAACATCATGATTACTTCAAATCCCTTTTACACGCACAAAATGTAGATGAGTAGTAAATTGTTTTGTAACAAATTTATGTTTGTAATTTTGCACGTTATGTAGTTAATTGAATCGCATAAATTATGTTCCTGAAGTGTTTTAAGGATATGTAAAATAAATTCAGTATTGTTTTTTTTTTCAATTTGAAGCATCTTAAATTATGTTAAATGGACTTGGGCACCTTCAAATTTTATAATGAATCTGGTTGTTAATTTTAAAAGTGGCCTAACTCCATTCTTGATAAGAAAACGCATATTATTCACTTAATAATATTGCCACTATTTTAATAGGAACTATAAATTTAACACCCTTAGATACACTTAAGCAGTGCGACTCATTAATGTCCTATACGTATATTTTTAAATTCATTGAAACGCAAACCCTTAAATATCTCGATTTTAAGATAAATGAACTTAGGCCACTTTAAACGGCTCAGCTAGGGGTGTGCGAGAAGACTTCGGGATTCTCGAAACAATTGGGAACCCAACCCAGCCGGGCCCGACCCGACCCAACATTTTCAGGTTCTCGTACAACCCTAGTATTCAACTAATGGCGCCGAAGACAAATTGCTTCTTGACAAATAAGATTACTATGGCTACTGAGCAGTTCATGTTTCCGAGTCATCGCACCTTCATTCCCGAAGGAAACTGCAAAGTCTCCGGGTTGGTGACGACGATATCATTGCCATGGCCACCGTACTCGGGATACTTCATGCTGTTCCAGCATCCAATGGCCAAATCGGACAACAGTCCGAAGAACAGGACTCCATTTCGATCCATAACTTCTGCTGCCGATTGCGAGGACCTCTCCAACTTGAACGGAACGAACGACCTAGCCGCAGCTTCAGCGTTGTTTTTGAATAGAGAGTAATTTCTAAACATGATCAAATACTTTGTTTGAGAAGAGACGGAAAAGACATATTAACCCTTTGCACTCAGAACTATTTTAATTCTACGACGGAATTTTTCTTCCGTCTTAGAATATTTTCATTTTATTCAAACTGATCCGATGTCCACCTACAATATTTGAATGTTTTTTTTTTTCGTGATTTGTTTGAAATAATGCACTCGAGTGCAAAGGGTTGAATAATTTTGACTTATATCGAGTAGACCAAAGACAGAATTATCCGACAACGAATTAAGCAAGCAAATATGAGCCGAATGGCGTCGTGTTTGGTCTCGTTTTAATCGGAAAAGCGTGACAAATATGGCGAAAGAAATAAGGATGCTCCCTAATAACTGACTGATAGAGCCTGACCTAATCACAGACGTAGGCACCCTAGATTCAACTCTGCTGGCCAGCGAATGGAAGTAGAGGGTCCTGTCACCGTTCTCCATGGGACTTAATGCGAGTCCCAAGATGCCGTCCATCAGATCAAACGTGTCCCCTTTGATGTGGAAGGTGCCGTACGGCGGATAAGGGTAGAAAAGGTTATTGTTGATCTTCCAGGATCTGGAGTTTTCGTGATCGTAGACGATCAACGCGAATCCTGTCACGTCCGCGATGTAAGCGAAGGTGTCGTTGCCGTTGTGCTCGTTCTTCCGGATGTCCACGGCCACCGTGACGAACAGGGAGTCGTCCTTGTACTGATCTCTCGGGAACTTGTACCTGGTGATCAGCTTGTTCGTGCGAAGATCGAACACGTGCAACTGCGGCGGACAGATCCATTCCTCGGCCACCTTCCCCGTGTCCAGCACCCATAATCGGCCCAGTTCGTCCACCTGGAGAAAAAAAGGTGTTAAGCTACGTCCACACTGAAACAATACTAATTAAATAACACGTTGACTGCCATGTCACCCATAAGTGGGTGACGGAAGTGTTTGTCCAGTTTTTAAAATAAACTTTTTACGTTAATATGTTCATTGTACCGAATTTGATTACGATCGGTGAAATGCAAGAAAGTTGGAGAACTACTTGATATCATGCATTCAATTTTTTTTCATGTTTTATTTCATCAAATAACTTACTTTGATTTTATGGAATTTTTTAGGTTTCCAGTTTGGCAGTCAAAGTGTTAAGTATTCAATTTGGACACAATTGAGCGCGGTGATCGTTACCATTTACTGTACGAATTAATAAAAATTGAATCTAGGATTGGGGACCCAAATTCCTGTGGCGTGTAATAAGCTTGTAGATCATAAACAGTACTTTTAGCTTCCTTCGCACTCGATTTATCCAGTTCATTTTCCAATTAAACCGGTTTCGCGAGAACTAACTGCACTGCAAGTTACGCTTAATTAATTTCACATGCGTCGTTTTGTACAGTTAGGTTCTGTCAGTGAGTCCACGCCACCCAGATGTATCATTTCTCCTACTTTCGCTGCCGGGATTTTCCCAACGACTGCTCGTCGATAACTTCCAACTGGGATTTCTCTGTTTCGCGCGCGTGTAATACCGAGAATCGATTCTTTCTCTCTGGAATGCTGATACCGTTGGAATCTTGTTTGTTGTTTCTTCAAAGATTTAATCATCGTTCGGAAAAAAAAGCAACGTCACGATCATTCTCGCACGCAATGACCATGCTCGCTAGAATAAATCTAAAGATTCTTATGGACACGAATGGTTAGAGCATGAAATTTCAAAGTCCAGCGCGTAAATCAGTCCTGAACTGTTAAAATGGTCAACGTGACGGACTAACAAATAGGAACGCTTGAATAATTCAACAGCTGAAGAGATCTAAAGAACCGAGGTTCTCTCGTTCGATGTTAGGGAAAACAAAGAGAAAAATATTGTTTTCGGGAGCTGCTTCAAGTTTTTAGGGGTAAAATCATTTTTATAATATCCTATTTCCAGAAAATTGTGGAAGCTTCTAGCTTTTGGTTTTTGTAAAGTTTCCCACAATTTTTCCTGTGGTCCACGGACGTCTCTAAGAGGTATCTAATTTTTCCAAAAAAATTAATTAATCGTACCTGCACCCTGTAGACGCTAATGATGGACTCGCAGTTCGTCACGCTGTTGTACCTCCAGTTCGGATAGGGTGCGATTATGGGATTCCCGTCTAACGACACTTTATCTGTGACGTAACCCAAGGTCACTGGCACTCCATGCTGAAACCTTGGTATGGTGATGAACACCTTCGAGTCTTGACCTAAAAAGGCGAGCCGGATTGTACCACACGAATCGTTTCATCTAAAGTTTATTGTTATTGTGTCAATAATTCTTGATACAATTAGAGATTACGCACATTAAAATTAAATTAAATTAAAGCACCATTTCGATTAAAATGGCACTTCTAATATGGTGTAACTACATTTTCCGTAATATTTCTTCTTGTTACATTACAAATGAAGGAGCTTTAAGAAATCACTTTTATTGAAACAGCACTGTTGAGCTAGCATGAATATATTTTTTGTGATATTAAATTTTGTTAATCGATATTGAAAGAGATATAGATATAGAAATAGAAGTTTTACTGGAACACCGCTTCCCGGATTGAATTAATTTAATAATTTTTTGTCTCGAGTAGTTTCAGTTTCGTAATCGCGGATCGTTGACCGGTCGAACGGGTTTCTTTTTTTAACCGATTATTAATTACCTGCGTTGTGGACATCGACGTCGATGGGCAGAGGCGCACCAGGTATATAATTTCCACTCTGAATGGCTGTCAATCTAGCAGATTCGCTCGGGAAATCGAACTCCAATCTTTTCCACGAATAGATGCCCTTCAGCGGCTCGAATCTCGGCGAACCGGAAGTGGCAGCGACCAGCAGGACCACCAACCAAAGAAGCCTCATCTCTGCAAGCGCGAACAACGTGATTGATTATCGCGTCGCATCATTTATAATTATACTTCCCGAAGCGATCGATCGCTCAATGACGCTACGACAGATTTCTCCGCAACTTCGTTCTACGCCGGAAACGTTACAAGGCGTTTTGTAAAACTGTGAACCTGTAAAACTCTGTTTCGCAATTCTATGGAGAAGCGAGCGTCGCCTTGAATTCTTCTAGCGAAGTTATGGCTGTAATATTTCTCCGGTCGAAAAACACAACTCGATAATGACCTTCATCGAGATATTGATGGGCTTCGAAGTTTGCATGCGAGGAAGTCGTTTCGGAAGAACCACAAATCGCGAGACTGTTTTATATTCTGACAATTCCGAAAACTCTGCCGAGTGCATTTACATTACGCGTTGCACAACCATAAGTTTGTGGACCTTCCCAGAATTTTTCAAGGCTGCGACATCGCTGGATAAGAAGCACGAAGACACATTTGAGGAAATATTTGAGGATAAACTGAACGATAATTGTAAACGTTTTCTAAGTAGTGCACGGTCGCACGCGTTATCTAAACTAATCAGTATTACGACTTTCGACGATGTCAGTGCTCGCTGTCAGCGAATATGACATCGTTATCTGAAGAAAATCCAATTATTACCACACGCAGTGTAGTGTTGCACGTGCTATGGTCAAAGTACAGCACCGTGAACTCCATATAAATGGTCAATTTTTATTTAACAAGAAAACATCTTCCATCTACTGTCAATGAATAGTAAGAAAATAAGAAATAAGCGAGTATTAAAAAAAAAAACTGTTTATACATCGAGAATTTCAAGCTTATTAAGCAATTAGACAATCAAAACAATTGATCACTTATGGTAGAACTCGGAGAGAAGGCTTATAATTATACCACGATAAATTGCACCAAGACACCGTCAGTCAATCATTATTCCAGAGAACGGTGACAAATTGTTTGTCCACATGAATCCGGAACTGCATTGCTGCTGATATTTCAGTAGAAAAGCAAATTTTTTCTTCCGATCTTTTAACCGTAACAAATTCCAGCCGGCGACCGATCATTATTTTATAGCAGGAAGACAAATTTCTTCTGCGAGCAAACCGATTGAAAAATGAGACTTTCTATTATACTGAAATAGGTTTACTCGCATGGTTCCAGCCAATTCGATTCGAAATTTCGGACTTTCTAGACTATTGTAACCCGGATCGAGAAAAGTGGATTAAATATCGGAGATCTCTGCGAATCTTTCTGCTACATTATTTCTTTCCGTGATGTTAAGAAGTCGATAATATTTCTCAAATCGTCCAATGTTTTCACAGCTTTGTATTTCTTCAATTCAAATTCAACGATCTCTTCCATTAAAATTTAATTCTTCTCATAATATGATTAACACTAGAACGACCAAGCACTAAATGCAACTGGCATACATTGCCTTATAATAACAACAAACTAAGATTTGTTTAGATTTCGTATTAGTTTTGTTTAAATATCTACTTCGATAGAGAAGTTTATTAAAAAATTTTCTCATGGAAACATATTTATAATTTCAATATCTCTAAAAGAAAAAATTAGGGGAAGTCATTTTACTTAGTTAAACGGAAGGTCGCAGAAAACTGCAGAAATTTCAGTTTAAAAAATACTGATGTATTATTTTCACACGATTAAAATTAAGAATAGGAATGGACGTCTCTTTTGTATCTCACAATTAATGCAGGCAATTTTTATTTTCCATCAACGTGTTAATTTTTGTCATAAAATCCACAGTGTACTAATAGTGCAAATTTGTATTTACCTATAAATTTCTCACCTCCAACTAGCAAATTCTCTGGTCCTCCGAGTCGCTTCCGGTCCACAGCAGAAAATCTCCGATCCGAATGAGGTAACGGTGTTTCCGGTGCTGTGATCGGGATCGTTGGTAATAGTTTGTTAAGGACAACGTCCTTCTCTCTCGCAACCGAGATCTTTTCGGTGTCACCGGCTTTTTCTCTCGGACGTAACTTTCACCGTCACGGATATCACGATGGGAACGCGGTGTTCAGTTCGTGGATCTTATTTTCAGCAACTTTTCGGAATTCGGATATTCCTCCAGAGAGACTGTTCGAAACAAGATAGCTCCGTGAATGATAAGACTAATTCGCAAGTGTAAGAAAAAATCTCGCCGGAGCCGCTTTTTATTCGCAATGAGTGAATCAGCCTTGCCCCCATGTGAATAAACAATATTTCGTGGGGGACAGTGTTGGTGTAATATTTAACAGTCTTATCTAGAGATCAAAATGAACGTTTATCTGTCGCGCGTTTAAATATACTTTTGTTCTCTTGGAAACTCTTATGGAAAGAAATGATAAGGAACACAAAGTTGTGGGACTATTTTAGAGTCTGCATAATATAAAACGTTCCAAGAAAATAAAATGATTTTAGATGAAAAAGTTTTGTTAGAAAAAGGTTCTGTAAATATTACAAACTAGGGTCCCTTGCCCTAGAGTATTCGCATTTCTATATTTTATAAATTCTACTAAGAAAATTAAATCTACTATATTCCGGAATTTCGTAACTAGGATCCCCTGCCCTAATATTCATATTTCTATATTTTCTAAATTCCATTAAAAAAAATTAAATCTACTGTTCCCAGAATTTCTCTTCGCCCATTCCCATCGAAGCTACCAAACGGAAGAAAGTTTTTCAAAAAGGTTGCTCACCTGCCTTCGATCGCTGGTTTTAGCAATTCCTACACCTATGAGCAAGTCCTTTTATACTAAATTGTGTACAAAGTATTTTCCTTATAGTGATAAAGAAAACGTCCACCCGCGGGAGATAAAGACTGCCTATAAATTGCAAGTCTAGATAGCGTCCAGTTGATAAGAAACTGGTTAATGCAGATTCGTTCCCTTTCTTAACAATTCATTATGTCACCGTGAGGAAAGTGAGCGTCCAATTCACGGAATGTTATCACATACTTAGAAGTCCGTTCAGAATGCACGAAACTGTTCGGCGCTGAATGAAATTTCCAAGCATAGGCATAAATTAACGAATCCTTGGTCGACGGCCTTTGCAGGATCAAGAGTCTGTCACAGGATGATCACCGAGATCGACAAAAATGCGAATTTCTCGATTATGTTAATCGCGACGCGACTGCTGGCGGATGTTTGCGCAGACGCCGAGAATTTCTAATGAATTTATACCGTAAACGCGGGGAAACCTTGATCTAGCGATTTCCGAGGAAGAGGAGGATCCCGTGGATCACTGCGCGCCCCGTCGCGTCCGAGGATCGACTGAGCCACGGAGCAACGAATCTCGGTCGTCAATCAGCCGTGTCCTCTTCTTCTCCTGCTTCTGTATGGTTTTAAACCAGTCCCATCGAATGTCATGGTCGTTGGTCACGATCGCAGAGCGGGTTTCCCAGGTAAACCATACGAAAAATAAACAACAAATCCCGTAAAACAACGGTCGACGCGTGTGGCTTTACGCAGCTTCTTATCATGACAAAGGGAAAAGAGACTTTTACGCAACTTTTACTTTTATTTTTTGTCAAAGTACATAAATAAATCGAATAAAAAAAATATCCTCATTATAAAATCTAACTGCTTAAAACTTATTTTTTATCTTACGCCTTCAAAATCCTGAAGTTAAAATATATCTTGTCTTACACTGTGGTTTGTTAAAACATCTTCATTTTGGAACGGACGGATATAAAAATGGCCGAGTTATTCTCCGTTTTTGGGACGGTCTTGTATTGGTACATCGATGGTCGCCATTGTTTAATTCTTGATTAAAAGAGCGGAGCAACGTAAAATAGAAACCAGTTTTTATCGATGGTTAACTTAAAGAATGAGCAGAATAATAGGACGATTATTTGTATTACTTGTGAATCATCATTTAGAAAGGTGGAAAACGCTATTTACATGAGGCAAGTAGTTTATGTGGTCAGCGATATTTTCTCTCGTTTTCAGCAAGTGAAACTGATATAGATTGCGATTTTATCGGACGGTAATCGTTAAACTGAAGTGAGTATGAATTAATGACCATAGATAGCTTATTTATGCATTGGTTATAGCTTGGCTAACACCCGAGTGATTTAAACGATTGCATAAAACGTCTAATGGTTGTGCAATCATGCTTGCATACGCAGATTTAGTGAAAACGGTGTAAACAGAATTTGCCATGCCGTGCTCCTAAACATTTTTTCCACTAATACTGTCTATTTAGACTAAATATAATGGAACATTTTAAAAGTTAAGTAAATGATACAGACAGGCCGGTCGCACTGAGAGCGGACCTAACTCTAAGAGTATCAGAAAAAATCGGAGAAAAACCTTGCTGTAGGAGGGAAAACGGAATTTTATTTAAACTTCTAAATCATATAATTTTAGTTTTCATGTATTTCTAATACTTAAGTTCCGTTTTCCCTCCTACAGCAAGTTTCACTTGGATTTTGCACTTGTCTAACCACTCTGTGGATCAAACATTAGTTACAAACATGTCGAACGTTTCTCATAAAACAGTAAAAGTAATAATACTCGTTGACAACCATCGTCATCACTCATTTTTACGCAACAATCGCTCGACACACTCGTCACTCGAGTCCACGATTACAAATGTAAATAGTGTTTTAGAATCGTCGTCATATTTGAAATCTCTTAGGCTCTACGAACATCATAGTATTCTTCAAAGACACACAGAGGCTCTACTGTTTAACCAATGTTTCGAAACATATACTATACTTGCAGGAAATATATTTAATTTTATTAAAATAGACACCGGCTTGCAATTGTTCAGCAAAAAATATATATAAATAAAGCCTATTCAATGAGGCGAAAGATTTCAAATATAAAACAGGTTTCATGACCTCTGCGAGGTCGCTGGGACTTGTACTTTTTTACAAACTGTCATTTTATAAAATTTAGGACCCATGTTCGTCTTCCCCTGACGTCACCATGATACATGCACATCGAAGATGCTGACCATCTCAACGGGAGAAGTCGAGTCAACAAACTTCCTCGTCCTCTACTAATGGACGTTCACACGTTCTGAACGCTAAACAATATTAGCATAATCTCTCCAACAGAGGACTCTAGCTAATAGTCAAATCTACGATGCTCTACAGTACGGGGATCAGTCTCATTATTCGGATGTTGATCTGGCGGGGGTTGACCTCTCGTCTGAAGAATTTCTGGAATCTGGTGCTCATTACCCACAAGAGGCCATTATCTTGCTCGACCCATCGAATCTCGGCGACGAACTGCAAATGCTGAGGACTCAACGCCAACAATCTGAAGAGAAGAAAATAACCAACCGTTTCGGCACAAACTTTAAACATACATCTGCCTCCGTTTCCCATTCTCTTTTGTATTGTACAAAATATATTATATAATTTTCTATTCTGCATAAATCGTACTTTTGCTGCGAGGTTTGAGGTTGATAGCCGATAATCAAGGTTTCCGTGAGCGGCGAGAAGATGATCGAATCGTCTCGAGGATCGACGGCCAACGCGAGACCTTGACTAGACTTAGTCCCGACCCGAGTGACCGGTAATTGTTCACCGAACGGTAGAGGGCCTGCCTGAAGTGCTGACGTTGGCACGGAGAACAAACCAGTGGTCGCCAGGGGCTGGAAATACACTAAGCCTTGTCTCGCAGAAAACGCTAAACCAACGACACCGTCCATCAACTCGAACATGTCGTTGCCAATCTGTGAAAGAACGTGATCTCTGTAATTGAATTCGTTCAAGAGTATACAACAATATTGGGTAGCTAAAACGTAGGGTAAGGGACCCAGCTACTGTGCCTACCATTGATCGTATTTATGTTAAAAAGGAAAGAGCAGAAATTTAAAAGCATAATGAAGCGTAAACCAATGATAATAGAGAAAAGGTGCAATAATCAGGAGGAGAATAGGAAAAGGCTGAATATAAATAGTGTAGTCAGAGTAGGGAGGGGGAGCGGAAAAGAGAGAGAGAGAGAGAGAGTGGTTAAGATAGTTATTTGTAAGTATAGGTTATTGTAAACCGAGTTCGATTCTTGGCCGTAAGGCTGAATAAAGCAATATATTATTATTATTATGTTAAAAAGGGATATTACATATTTTTCTCGTTAAAATTCTCTTTTTCAATATTCGTTATGCTTTCGAAATAAGTATAATCAATATAGGCACAGTGATTGGTATCCCCATAGTAACTGAGGAAACTTACTCTGTAGGTGGAGTGATCGGGATGAGGATACATCGATGCGTGAACGACTCGCCAGCTGTTGTCGGTAGCACCATCGAAAACTATCATACCTGAGGAAATCAACGTTTCGATGAAAGCAGACCTTGAGATAAATTTCTCGACTGTTATCATCTAACTGTTAATACTAACCAGGCCCCGCGGTGTCGGAAATGTACAGGAACACGTTGTCGCAGGTGGTCGCCGAGACGTCGTCGATGATCAGGTTCGTCAGCAACGTGTTGGGTCGCAGAACCTGAGGAATGATCAAAATTAACGAAAGTATCGGTCGGTTATCGATAAAATCAGAGTCGTTACCTCAGTAAAATATAAATTAAAAAGCTGGAAACGATTTTCGAGGACACCAGAACTTTGATCTATGAAATCTCAACTTTAGCAGCGATCCGTGTCTTGGCATATTATTTGCCAGAAAGATTAGAGGCAGCAAAAATGTTTAACTACCCGGACCAGCGTTTAAAGAGCAAAACCGAGCACTAACCTCCCGTGGGAAGACGTACATTCGCACCAGCTGATCGGTCTGCAGGTCGAAGACCATGATTTTCGGCGGGCAAACCGGTCTGAAGTCGTCGATCGAGGTCATTACGCCGCTGTCGACGACCCAGAGCCTGTTACACCTGTCGATCTGGGACCTGTACACGGAGATCAGTTGCGAACAGTTCAGGTACCCTTTTCCGAGGCTGTGCCACTCCCAGGACGGGTAAGCTTGAAGCTGCGGGCTGCTTCCGAAGGTGATGTTCCTCGGGATGTAGTTCAAGGTCGACGGTACACCGGCACGTAACCTTGGAACGCTGACGAAGACGCGGTCCCAGCCGACCGCGATACCAGTCGGCACCACGTTCTCCGGACGATATGCATTCAGGAAATCATGGTCTTGAGGAAGCGCGAAGTCCATAAGTGGCCATTGGTAGATCGTTTCTATTGCTGTCGCTGCTCTCGTCCTGGCGCAGCAGGATCCTGCCAGGAGAATCAGGACGATGATCCTGTTGGAGGAAATGAGAAAAGATATTCCAATGCTTTGACGGAATTATTTGCCCGCATTGAACGCTAAGTTCACGGAGCACTAAAAATAGCCACTTTACATTAGTTTATTAAGAAATAACACAAATTTTCCTATTCAAATTTTCTGGCATTTCTTTCATAATATGTACGCATTTTTAAAGCGTGTACGAATTATTTCTACACTATGTATATTTTATACATAGACAGAGATGTATTGTATACATTTTTTGTTATGTGTATTTTTTTTTCTTTGTGTGCGAAAATGTTCGCCTTTCATGCTTGAATCGTGGGATGTATAAAGTCTTCTTCTAACAATGGCCGTCCAAGGTGCTTGCGAACGATAATGTTGACTAAACGTCCATTAACAAAAGCGCGATAACTTCAACGTGTGGTTCTTTTGTTCTTCGCGTTTGCGTTCCGAGAAAACAGTGTTATTCCGCGAATTGTTCTCGATCAGCCCGTTAACTTTTCATCTAAACGTGCACAGTTTAACAAAACACCGGTTGCTACCTCCGTTCAAAAGCTTCCTCTTATCTTCACGAATAACCAGTCATTAGCTGTTTCATTCGTTTACTGTCTAATCATTTTACGAGAGCATAGCTGAAGTTACCGGTTTTCACGAAACACGAAACGAACATTTTCGTGTAACTCCTGTCTGTCGCGATTAGCGAGCATTTGCTTTGCATAATAGTTTATTCACCTTGTCTAATAATAATATTTCCGTGAATAATCGTGTCGAATGTTTCCGTCTCTCGTCGAGGTTCATGCAAATTGCACGAGATTGCGTCTCTTATATTGTATATTACAATTATAATGTATTGTAAAATCGTCAGTTTTATTGATCCGTAGATCTAGTGTTAGCGACGCACTATCAAACTCAACATTTGCCAAGCAAGAACGGAATATTAAAAAATGGTACTTTAAAGTGTAGACTTTTTTTTTATTGCACTGGTCAACATACTCAACACGATCTACTGTAACTTTTAAACAATAATTAACTTAGAACTCACAGTTCACTGCCGCCTGCTGGTCGTAAATAACGACGAATTTCATAAACCAAGAGAAACTACTAATAAACGCAAAATAAAAATTCCTAGCATCCTATTACACAATAAGAACGAACACAATTAATAAGCACGATACGATCTACTTCAACTACAGAGCAATAAATTATTCAAACGAAATCACAAGAGTCACTTGTAAAATAAACAGCAAATTTTTATGCAAAACATAAATTTTCTAGTTTCTTGTTATTACATTATTTTCAATTTACTAAATTTATTAACAGAAGACATTACTTCTTACAACTGACGTGGAATATTTTCATTTCCCATAACGATCCGCAGTCTATTCATTTCATTTATTCGACTCGAAAATAATACAAATATTATTTCTAAATACTTTCAACGTTCTCACTGTTTTGCATTATTTGCTCTGCTCGTTTCGGCCGTAAATGTCACAGATAACACTGAATTTCGTTAAACTAAGAGAAGGTACCAAAAAAAATTAAAAAACCCAACATGATCCGTTCCAACTACAGAACAATGAGTTATCGAAACGTAGCGTCACAGGTCACTGTAGTCGGCAAAAAACGAAAATTGTGGTCCACGAATAAATTCGCCATTAACCCGAACAAACCTCATTTTCTCGAAATGATCGCAGGTATAGGCGGAAGAAGACCGACTATAGTGGTCGAGACACAAGTCTGTCGGCGAGTGTCTAGCTGCGAGCCCGTTCGGCGAACGTGTACCAAGTCCCGCTGGTTGAACACCGACTGATCTAATTTCCTCCCATCGACTGGGATCTTAACTGTCTGGGAGACAGGAGGCAACCTCACGGGAAAAATTGACACATTGTGCAACAACACGCTCGACGCGGCACGGTGCACACGCCCGCCGCAAAACCGAAGCACGATCTTTTGTGACATTCAGACTCGCGAGATCTCGCCGGTCGCTCGTTCCTCGAAAGGTTAAGGGTGTGGGATCGCTGGTGAGATATCCTCCAGGTTTTATCGCGCGTGCGCCCCTAAAAACCAGTGGTGAATTTACACTTCTTCCGTGTAGGTAAGAATTTTTCAAAACATTTTCCAGGCTGGTCAAGGTACGCTACTTCATCCAGAAATTAATCACTTCTAAAACGAAGGAATTTGAAGAGTTGTATTTTCAAAATTTAGGTCTATGTACCCCATACACCCTACAATTAATTCAACTTTTATTTTGCCTAAAATGTACTTCTTGCGCCTAGGTAAGAATTTTTAAAAAATTTTCCAGGCTGATTAAGGTACCCCATTTCACCCACGGTTTTACTTGATCACTGCTAAAACGAAGGAATTTGAAGTTGTACCATTTTCAAAATTTAGGTCTACGTACCCCATACACCCTACAATTAATTCAACTTTTATTTCGAGTAAAATATACTTCTTCCGCCTAGGTAAGAATTTTTGTTTAATTTTCCAGGCTGCTCAAGGTACGCTATTTGATCCAGAAATTAATCGCTGCCAAAACGAAGGAATTCGAAGTTGTACCATTTTCATAATTTAGGTGTACGTAGCTCCCACACTCTGCAATTAATTCAACTTGTATTTTCATTGAAAAATCTACAAAAGTCAATTAGTAATAAATTATTTTCGACTCGCTGAAATTGTTAAAGAAAGAAGCTTCTGCTTCGCTCTTGTTAGAAATTCGCATAAATAATGATTTCCTTGCCTCTTTGATTTCTCGCCAAAATGGCGGGTGGTCGATGTTGTGCGTTCCACGTACCGGTAACACTATGGCCTGATCGATAGCCTAATTATACAGAGTGTTATGTAGCGTTTTTTTAGAAAGCGAAGGGGAAGAAAACCATAAGCATTCCTATCGAAAAAGTGTGATTGTTCCGCGAGATTGTATCGAATCGAGATGAAATTTTCGCGCGTGCACGTGACAGAATGGCGTGTACCGTGCGCGGATAATTGAGACGTTGCAATAGCTTATGAGCGATAGCAGTTTCATCCGTTCCGGGAGAAGTGTTTACAAGGATGAAGGTAACATACTTCGAAGTTCAGGACTTCGATGCGGTAACCGGCCAGATATGGATCGTACTTCGTCCGGAGAAAGTAATTCGCGGCCATTGCCGGACAGAGAGGTCGGCATACGGGTTTTTTTTTTGCTGCATGCGAGCAAGTATGACGCCCACCTGGAACGTAACAATCGAACGGCTATCCGGGCAAGTGTTGCAGGAATTTCAAGTCTAATCGCTTCCAGTTGCAAAAACCGGAGTCCCCGAACGCGCAGTTCACCGAAGTACTTGAATTTTGTATTATACAAGGTGTTTGGTAACTGGTGGTACAATCGAAAAGGGGATGATTCTATATGAAAGAATAAGTCGAAAATATAGAATAAAATTTGTTCATCCGAAGTTTCGTTATCGAGAAAATCGAGTTTGAAATGCAGCGAATACGAATGCTATTCGATGGAAATTGTCTGACGCGTCTGATCATGACCAACCAAATCTACTTCCTGCATATACTCAAGCACACAAACCTGACAAAGATCTTCAAAGTCGATTTTCTCGAAAACAAAGCCTCAAACGAAAAATGTTTATTCTATATTTTCGACTTATTCTTTCATGTAGAAGCACCTTCTTTTCGCTCGTACCACCAGTTACCAAACACACCCTGTAGATCACCGGCACTTCAATGGCCATCAATTTGTCTCTCGCCTGAGAAATGAGAGTTCGAAAGAAAAAATTCGTATATTTTTCTGGACCATTTAGAGCTCACGTAGTTTTTGTGTCGAAGAATAATTGCGACGTTCGGAAAATTGCGAAATGGCGCCAACAAAACTGTCGTCTGACCGTTCAGAATTTTTGTTAAAGAATTAAGGGAAAGGTTGGTCGACGCGGTGGTTTCGGAGCAAGTTTTTGAATAATTCCGATCAGAGATGTAGCCCGATGCATAATGCGGGGATTAATTAGGAGACATTCTAGTCTAGAAGACCAGGTATTTCTGCTCTCCAGCCGGTTAGCGGAGTGGCGTTAGAAGACCGAGGAAAAAATAAGCAGACACCGTGTCCATTTATGGGAACCAGAACTTATCTAATTGTTACTTTCGATAGGCCATTTGCGGAGAAGTTTACGGTATCCTCGGGGCAATGGCCAAAAACGTCGGAGGTTAATGGTAACGGTGGGTGCGGTCTACAGTTCCGGGGACTTTCGACCGGAGTTACCTACCAAGGACGTCCGCATAACATTTACCACTATCCTGGCTCGGCACAATTGCCATTTTATTCGCGCACCGGTCGTAATCGTACACCGGAGCTACCACGGCCGACTTTAATCGATGCATTCATCGCTTCATTTGCTCTTAAAGAGCATTTACCTATTCGCCAGGTGATTTTTCAATTTCGAACACGCAGGCAATAAGGAAGGATCATTTCTTCCTGAGGAAAATTTTCAAATCGGCACTAATCACCGATAAAAACTGGTCCATCGTCGATCGTACTCGATAAATGAACTCATTATTTGAGTTCAAATTATTATTTGACTACCGCAAATGAATGCGGTACCTAGTCTGATGGTACTACGAGTATGGTGTGCGGGCCGTAACTGAGCTGCATAATGAGTACTGGGGATTTTAATGCCACATAAACTTTTTCTAACTGAATTACGACAGACTGGAGCGAAATAGAAATTTATTTTCGCTCCTGTATGTATGTCCATATATGTACATGCTGAAATTACACCTCATTTTTGACAAAAATATTTCGTGGTTACATGCACCAGTTACCTGGAATAAAAATGAAAAAACAACGTAATTTTTCGTGAACAACGATTAACCGTATCTTGTGAAAGGATGCGGATTCGCGTCATTGACCACGCACGTGTTAATTAACGCTCGAGCACTATTATTGTGGAACACCAATTGGCAACCCCTGCGCAACGTTACGCACAATACTTATTCTAATTGGCATACAGGATGGATACGATTTTTTATTGGTACACATTGGTTGATTATCGGCGATTTTTAAACGGTGAATATTCATGCGAACAGGAAGTCTAGACACGCTTTCTGACACTATTATAGGCCTTATCGAATTTCAAATAGTATGGGTGTTTCTCATTGCGGTTCAAGTTTTCTGAATGTTGGGTAATTATTATACAATACGCACAAACGCCTTTTCAAATTCCTCATTTCGTGGAACATGGAATTTCGGGGAACAGGAACTGTTTACGTTTTATTTTTGGCTTTAAAAAAATCTGCAAAAATTCTGTGATACTCAGCCAAGCCTCTACGAATTAAATTTGGAAAACCGAGGGTTCCCCCTCCTTTCCGTTCGCAAGAATTCACAAACGACCTAAACAATAGAATTCCCTCGGTTCTTTTCTCAGAATCGCTGTGAGCTGAAAGCGCACGAAAGTCCGCGTTCTGATCTATACTTTCGGATGATTGAGGTATCACTGAAGGGATCTATACTTGCAAAAAAAAAAAAAAAAAAAGAAAAGAAGGTGTCCTTGCGGAATGTTTCATGTTCAATGATGCAGGTCGAGGTCAAGCAGGTAAAACGAGTGGTACAAATGCAAAAAGGGGCCACTAGACTCGATTCGTATCGAGATCAAAGGAAATTACGGGGTACCGGGCAATCGTTGCGCAAGAATATTCCCCCGGTGGTAATGCAACAGTGCTGATCCACAGGGGAATAAAGCATTTTCGGCTTGCGCAAGCGAACAGAGTTGAAATATCATGGGAATCGCCATGCGTGGATCGCGGACAGTCCCACGGATGCGACGAAATCTCACTGTCTACGTTTTGACAATTGTCCGAGCCGTGATCCGGTTCATTGTCTTCTTGATAAGCCTCTTCCAAGAACCGCGAGTCGTTTAACCCTCGTTCTTGGAAATGGTTGCACAAAAGTCCCTATGATAATATCTCGTTCACTTTTGCTTTAGTTTTTAACACGTTGACCGCCACGTCACCCATACGTGGGCGACGGAATGAATTGTCCAGGTTTTAAAATGAATTTTTACGTTTATATATTCATTGTACCAAGTTTGACGAGGTTCTGTAAAATACAAGAAAATGGGAGGACTCTTCAATATCATACGTTTAATTTTTTTCAATTTTTATTTCATTCAACAACACCTTAATTTCTTGGAATTATTGAGGTTTCTAATTTGGCAGTCAATGTGTTAAACGACAAAATTATAATCTCCAGGCAAACTAAAAATTTGCAAACAAACTGGCGTCGAATAGAAATTGATTCTTTCCTAATAAGTTTAATAGGTTGGTACTAATACCACCACCGGGGTATTAATATTATTTATTTATTGCTTTAAACCATTTGAAGTTTATATAGAATGGAGCCGTACTTTTTAACGTCACCCATACGTGGGCGACGGAATGAATTGTCCAGGTTTTAAAATGAATTTTTACGTTTATATATTCATTGTACCAAGTTTGACGAGGTTCTGTAAAATGCAAGAAAATGGGAGGACTCTTCAATATCATACGTTTAATTTTTTTTAATTTTTATTTCATTCAACAACACCTTAATTTTATGGAATTATTGAGGTTTCTAATTTGGCAGTCAATGTGTTAAACGACAAAATTATAATCTCCAGGCAAACTAAAAATTTGCAAACAAACTGGCGTCGAATAGAAATTGATTCTTTCCTAATAAGTTTAATAGGTTGGTACTAATACCACCACCGGGGTATTAATATTATTTATTTATTGCTTTAAACCATTTGAAGTTTATATAGAATGGAGCCGTACTTTTTAACGTAGGCAGTCTTGCTTTTCCATCATTTTATCCTCTCGTAGAAAATCAGTATGAACGACCACCGGTAATGTTCTTCGACATTTGTCCCATTCAAGGCACCTTTCCCCTAATTCGTAATGAGATAGCAGAGTGCAATGGCTGTTACATTGCCCATACGAAAAAGATATCGTTGACTGCTCGTTCGAAAAGTATCCCGACAATGAGTTACGATAGTCGAACGAGTGCGTATCGAGGAACGTGAACGGAAAAGGTCCGCAAAAAGCAGCGCAGCGCAGCGCAATATTGCGTTTGCCCCGCCGCGCGTGTTTAACGAGAACCATAAGATCGTTGTACGGATTACGCAAAAGCCAGCTGAACGTTCTCGACGATGTGTTTCCATGCCGAATTCATTTTTCTTCGTTCGCCACAGCTCACCGTGTGTCTGCGCTGCGTGTATATGCGAGCGTGTCCGCGGTGGAAAGTTCGTGCGCAACCGCTCAACCGTGCAATATATTGTCCTGCGCAACGCGAGCCGACGATTAGCGTCTCTTGCTGCGGCTCTTGATAACAACGTTCCCAGAGCAACAAACAAACTATCCGCGTTCCTGGTCAATTATCCGCCGTCACCCGTTTCGATTCAGAACCATTCGATTATGCAATTTAAATAAATTTTCATCAATTGGAACGCTACCCCCGCGATTGAACAAAGTAAAATTACACCAAGCGACAATTTAATATTTATTCGAATTTAAATTTGCAAATTGTTAACAGCAACCCTGACATGCTGATACCTGATTTTCTAATCTGTTTTTTAATTAATTTTAATCCATTTTTTTTTAATTTTAAAGGGGATTTTTGAATTTTACGTACACCACTCTACACAACTTTTTGTACATATATAATATAACTTATCCGTCCAAAAATTAGAGATATGGTTAATTTTATGGAAGTCAATTTGAAACTGTTGAAACTAGCTGCTAGGCGAATTTGCTATCTGCCGAGCGTTGCCAAGAGATAAAAATCGCAGATTAGAGTAATATAGAGAATAAATTATATAATATTGAAATACAGGCTATCCTCATAAATAAATTTAATTTATGTAGAAACGGTATTTTCACCTGATAATATCTGGAAAAATGTAAGAAAATCGAAGCCACGCTCGTGTCTGCCCGATTGCGTAAAGTCATGTAATTTTGAATATTCGAAACGGCGTTCGTAAGTGGTTAATTAGCAGCGGGGTTGTCAAATAAGTCATGTCGAGTTAAAAATACACGCACGACGGCTCGTTACAAAAGCTGAGAAATGTAAGCGCAATCAACGGAACGTATCGGAATTAATTCGATTTCGGATTCGATAAAAGTCAACATCGGTGTGGCTTGTGTTTTTCGGGGTGAAGAGCGTATCGCGTAACGCGGCGAAGTAATCTAGTTTACAAAGCTGAACGGACTGCAATGGCTGCACCGTTGTTGAGATTCCGAGGAGACGAGAAAAAGTAGGCGTACCAGGCGTTTCAACAAAGCGTTGTCGGATCGTAATGATCCGATCGATGGTACAAAGTGGATACATTGCACGCTCCGGTAATTTCACGGTCAAAAATCGGAGCAGAACGCTGCTAACGCTCGCGCGAAGAATTTTCAGCGTCGTATCAGATGCTGTCGAGCGCTGAACATGATCAACAACAATCTGTGTCTGTAACGCTGTTTCGCGTGTTCGAGCCGTGTTCGCATTTATATTATTATTAACTCTACTAATTTCACCGTGCATATTATTTCAGTCATCCAAAGGTCACCGATTTTATGCAAAATAAAAATTCTCTGCATTAATTTCAAGCTATAGGAGCCACGTTTATTTATTTTCCAATAATTCCAATAAACTTGGAACAATGCGACAGTATTTTTAGTTCTTTAAATTCTTCTGATCTACTAATTTTTGTTATCGGTGCTTCAAATTCGCAGTCCAATCACTAAATAACTTTAAAATTTAAGATCTCCCAACTATTCAAGTTTTACTTTGATTTTGTAGATTCTGAAATTGTTTTTAGTTCCACGAGTTTCTTATCCGTGCTGTGTTACTTGTTTATTAAGCGTCAGGAAGCGGCGGGGTAATATTAATCTTACTTTTGTTGATGCATATTTTTCACGCGTGCATTCGCATTCGTGGGAAAATGTTACATCGTGAATTACCATTGACAGCAACTTGAATTACGTGTATCGTAGGAAACGGTGAAATTGTAATAGATGTCGGAAGTTCTTCCGGGACCGTGTCCAGATACAGCGAGAATGTCGGGTAATGGTAATCGACAATGGTAATGTCCAAGACTTGAATCACGTCCGAGACAGTTCAAAGAAGCAGGGGAAAGCGGGCGAATAGGTATACTTGGTTCTATTTTCTCCCGATCTGTAACAGTTCTCCAATTATCATACTGCATCGAGAGTAACCGAGTGAACCACATTTGGCGATGAATAAACGTTACTCTGTTAATGAAACATTGTGCCGCCATATTGGTACAGTGAGTATAACTCCTCGGACGGCCTTTCCACGAACGATTGGACACGGAGAGTTTCAATTAGGTAAGAATTACCGAACGAGGATATAATCTGCTTTAATTTTGCTTAATTTTGATTAAAATTTCAAGGAAACGTGGGTGGCTAAGACGTCAAAATGAATAGCAATTGCAGCCAGTTACGATAATATCTAGCTTCGAAAGAAATGCAAAAATTAAGAGTCGAGCGATTTGTACAGTGCGATGTTAATAAAAATGTCATGAAAATGTACGATCCTATCTAAAGAGTAAATCGTTCTTTTCTATTTTGTTTGAATTTCTTTTGCAAAATCATTTCGGGTAACGAAGAGATCAAGACGAACGGAACACCAATAAATCACACCTCCAATAAATCTTGATCAGGAAAACAACGTTTACCGAACTGCAGTTTTTCTGCTTTGATTGTCTCAGTTTCTCAAACTGTAACGCAGAAAGGAAGTATCCCTCGTCGAGTAGTCACCATGATTTATACGAACACGGTGTTAACATTACACGATTTCCTGGCGTGACTGATCGCACACCGCTTCATTTAACATAGTAATTATGTCGACGATCAGTTAGGCCAATAATCGACGATCGTTTAATTGATCATCGTAAATCGCGGCTTCGGGCGATTTATGAACTTTCCCGGTATCAATTTCTTTTTCCACACCGTTCGATAAGACACGTTTCGACGGTAAACGCCTACCGACGTTACAAGACTCTAATTAAGCGAAATCGTGATCGAAATCCGCAACCGAGTTTGATGTGGAAAATTGTTCAATTGCCCGAGGAGAATTTCTGCGAGGTCACCGAAGTTATGTCTATTAATTTGCAACTGTATCAACAGTGCTCAATACATATAACAACCAATTGTTTTTGTATACATGTTTTGTCTTCAATTGTAAACTTCTTCAATGAATTGCTCTATGATGCTTCTGTTTCTTGAGCAAGCGAGTTACAATTAACAAAATCTAAGATTATTCGAAAGAAAATGGCTCACTTATCTTTATCAAATCCACATAATATGTTGCATAACGCGTTTTAAGAGAACTTGCGATTATAGAATCGAGCCTTACGAAAGTATCAATTACCAACCTGAAATTAAAACTAATGAGAAAGTCCAGTTGAAAATTCGAGCGGGATCAAGCAGTGCGTAAGCGAATTGATAGACACATATCAAATCGATAAATCGTTCCGGGGAACGTGTTACGTTCGGAGCCCCGATTTTATTAAACACGTATTCCTCGCAGTTGTCCATTAAATTCCGGCTATTTCGTACGGTAATTAATACACAGGTTAATTAATGGTACGGAGGAATGTGCAACCGAGATGTAACGTTACACGGTTGAACTTTCACCGTTCCGAAACTACGGCGATCCAGGAACCAAATTCGATACCGAATATCGATTTCCTCTGGATCCTTTCGGGGGAAACACGATACAAGCATTTCGATCTCGATCACTGGGAAGAGTTCGCCGATTCTTTTCGAGAACGAGACGTGAAAGCAAAACGTGTTTCGAGATCGGTTAAAATTACCAAAGATCAAGTTTCGCGGAAAAATTCAAATTGGAGTGTACATCTTGTTTGTCGCAAGACGCGAGACGTTCACAACGTAGGTATAGCGCAAACCAGTAAATTACAATACCATTTCAACAATAGAACTACCGGATGGGTCAAAGTGACTTGCTCCTAATTTTTTCTTTTAGAAATAACGAAGTTGTAAATATGCTTTCATGAGAAAGCTTTTTAACCGGTAAGAAATCTAAACAACTCTAACTTTTTGTTGTTGTTATAAGGCACCGTATGCCAGTTGCATTTACTGCTTGGTAGTTCTAGTGTTAAGTAAATTCCCACGTGAAACACGGTACAGTCCAGGCTGTACGCAGGAAAATGTCAAAATAAAATCCACCATTTTCCGTGTTACGCGAAACGGTATTCGAACTATTTCCGGCGGCACGGTGATAAACAGCGAGGCTCGGGCATTGTGTTCTGAAAGCTGTAAAATTACATATTCAGAGCGCGTAGTTTTTATACTTTGTTCAGCGCGTTCCGAGTGAATTATACACGGTCGAATTGAAACGGGATTGTTTCACGTAGCGAACGACTAATCGCGATCGAACGCCGCCGAAGGAGTGATTGTAAGAGAGAAAGGTCCCGTTTCCCTTTTTTTTTTCCTTCTCAATATCGGCCGAGTTCCCCTGTGCACCGGCCACACGGCCGACATCGCGGAACGATTTGCATCTTGATTTACGGGCCGGGTCGGGCTCACGACGCGGACGCGAACAAAAGAATGCGTCAACACGTTTCCCTTTCCATCGATCTACCTGGATCTCCAGGCGGCTATTTTGTTCCAGTCCCCCAACAAAATACAGGAAAATTGGAATTTATACCTACTGCAACTTATCTTTTTAAATGCGGAATCAACCCCTTATCACAAACCACCAGTTATACCGGTATATTCAAAGAAATAGATTTATCGAATAATTTCGTTTAAAATATTTATAGGTGTCTTTTGACATTTTTGCTAGAACCAGTGCTACATAAAACGTCAATTGACAGCAGTCGGCACCGAACGATTCGCCGACAATCGCGAGATGGATCTGTTATCGGTGGGACGACCAGATGAGATGATGATAGGGTAGGATACGAAAAGACGCAACAACGAGCGGTCCAGCATCGAAGGTCGATTTATCAAGTCGAACGTTCATGCGCGTTACATAATGCTAAGCGCTTGGTTAGCGCCACAGCCGACGGTACCCTGCATGTAGTCCGGGAAATTCGACTCCAAGACTCGCATACTGCTTCTGACGTAATCCGCGGCGACATGAGTAGCAAGGCTGCACTCCGGGCTGGTGTAGACCAATTGGAACATCCTGGAGTCGAAGGGGTTGCTGGCGTCCCATCTGTAGACGTCGGACTCGCCCTCGTAGCGGAAGAAGAGAGCGCTGCCATTGTCGGTACCGAGCAACACCATTTTTTGCGGCTTCGGGCCAAGATCGTGTATCCGCCCATTCGCGGAGCCGTTTCTCAAATGCTCGGTTCTTACGGAGAAGAGACGACTGCTGCTTAAGTAGGTGAAGACCAAGCAGGTACTTCCGTCGGAGCGACGAAGAAGCGCCAGGTACAACACGTCCCGACGGGTACAGCCCATGGTGACCGCCTGCGGGAGGACGACCCGATAACCTCGACCCGAGGTCACATCGTAGACGAGGATCGCTCTGGTGGCAGCGTCGGACACGTAGATGAAGACTCGGCCGTCCGGACTGTAGTCCGACACCACGTACTGCAGCCTCGACGAGGGACTTGTTAGACCTGTCAGATCCACCGTCTTCACCAGCTACGGCAGAAATTAGGGGAGACGTGAGTAACGTCTGCCATTGCCAAGGGAACAATGAATTAGTAGACGTCCGGGGGCTGAAGAGCGTTGGAGGTCAGAAAAGAGTTGACAGTTTGATACCAATTTCAGGAATGTAGTGACGCTTCGAAGGCATGTGGACGACGTGTGTGTGTGGTATTCGTCAGAGTTGGGCAGTAATTAACACTAAATCTACCACGGTCAAAAGACCGCTTTTCTATTTCACAATTATTGAAATTATGAAAACGTACTTATAGGAAATTACTGAATTGATTTCTGTGTTCAAGCTTATATTATAACGAAAATCGTACAAAGTTTAAATAAATTCAGTCTTCTCTCTTCTATAAGACTTTTCACTTTTGTATGTTCTGTGCTTGGTAGGTTTAGTGTTAATTACATGAGTATTTTCGATAAAACAACTTAATTTCGATAAAATCTAGTTCGAAAGTTTGTTACATATTTGACGAGTCGTTACTCCGTTTTATTTCACAATGGACGTGTAACACTTGCGGACTTGCATTTGGAATTCTATCACAACTAATCAACAATGCTGCAATTTTTATGTTACGCGATTGAGTAATGTTTCAACAAGTAGCTAGCAATAAATGCCGCACTTATTCAATAACAAACTTCCTGTTGCGACAATACGCAGTAGCAACCGTTACACGAGAGTAATAATATACACGTCGAGTCATGAAATAACTTTCAATTACTTTAGTCTGTCAATTATAGGACCTGAACACGTAGGAGTTTCTAAAAATATTCCTACACAATTATCATCGTATTACTTTAGAAATCAATTCAAAATGTCTGACTTGCATGGTCAGCCAAACAACTGACCTGAACTACTAGCTTAAGCCGGCTTTCAAAATTGATCAGATCGAAACTTTCGAGCTTTACCTCTTTGAAAGTCTTGACTATCGAGACATTTCCACAAATTTCGGAAGAGAGAGAGCTTACTAATATTATTCCCCTAAGCACCGAATGAATAATTTATCCAACAAACGATCAACATCGCAATGGAACAAAAATGGAACAGAATCGGTTTCTTTTAAAATAAGACTCGGTCGAGTTGGCAAGCAACGATAAAAAAAAAAGCTTTACGTGATTATACGGGTCGAAGTTCGAGTGGTCTTTTAATAATGGTCTATCGATTGTGCAAATGGCTCCGCGACAGCCGAGTATGGCAACGACAACGCCCAGTTAATTCGCTGTTCGCTGGCGGAAGATTTCCCAAACCGGAAAAATTATTCTCTTGTGCTGGGTGAAAGTATAAAAAAAGCTGGATAGATAATCGATCGTCGATGACAGTGCGGTAACTCATGTTACACGTTCACGCGTTACAATTGCTACCGTGTCGGGCTCGGTTCATTTGAAATTCGCCTTGCACAACGGCATACGAAATAATGACGGCGATATATCTGCCACTAAGTGACACGCGTCAACAACCGTTATCTCGCGACACGATGCAGGATCATTTCTGCCATCCAACGCCACCGTTACGTTCACCAAAATGGCGGTATCTCGCGAGAATTCTGAATTATTCATGGACGCTTTTGTCTGCGATAGTTGTCCTACCCTAATTTATCTTTTGCCACTGTGTTCCGTTAGCTTGTAGATTGGAAAAATATTTTTATCTAACGCGAACCTTAAAGAATTGAAGTTTCGCCGTGAGAATGTCCGTTTTCCGTGTGTTTACAATCACCGGCATTATTAGTTAACAGAAGAGCATTACACTCACCTTTCCAGTCGCGACGTTGAAAGCGAGGACCTTCGGCGAACATTTTCTGATCGGCTCCTCCAAAGTGTTCACGACACCTGTGTCGAGGACCCAGAGGATGTTCTGAGGATCCAGGTAAATGTCGACGGCGTTCTGCAGGGCGCTGCATGTTCCTTCTTCTTGCACGGACCAGCAAGGATAAGGAACCAAGCTGGCGTGGCAATTAGGGTCCGTCAAGGACACCTTGGCCAAGGTTGCTGGCACTCCAGACTTGAACCTGCGAGAATCGAATGAACGAATGAGTTGCTTACGTCCTACGTACTAAAAGAATATTAAGAATTATCTATATAAGAAGAATTATCTGTATAATAATTATCTTATAAAGAATATTAAGAATATTAACACTAGAAAGACTGAAACTTACTATATACCTATATTGCCTAAAGGAGTCAAAATGACTGCATTGTTAGCTGCTGTTAGTTAGCTTTTCAAATAACTCACTTCTATTCGACATTTCTTTCATGAATTTAGGGCGCAAAAGAAATAAAGTAAACAACTTGTTAGAACAAGTATTGCTGCATAAAGATTCCAATAACAAGTACTACTTTAGCTTATTGAGCAACTGCAACTTATCAAGTATACGCCCAATTCGACAATTTATCATGTAATTTGTATGTTATCATGTGACGGTAATCGAAAAAAAATGAAAAATGTTATTTCAATACAGAGCTGAACTGGTCATATAAGAAATTTACTCAATTCAATAATAAGAGTCATTTGATTATTTAAACTTTCCCAAGCAGTCGAATTGACTTCTTTTGGGCAATATAGGTATGACACATATGTATATATATATATTTATGTACCGGAAATGAAGGAGGGGGGAGGTAACTACAATTATTAATAAACGCATTTATATGTTGTACAAAAAGTCACAAAATTCTAAGAGATTGTGTGTCATTATATACATAATTGTTTTTCTAACTGGAATTAAAAAGCAGTCAAAATGACTTCCTTGGGCAATCTAGTGTTAAGAATTAATATAAGAATATCGAGAATTAATTATTCTCGTACCTGGGCAGAGCGACAATGGCGTCGTCCTTGTAGATAGCAGCCCTAGTCGCGATCATGTTCTTCGAAATGTACCGACCGCTGTTCGTGAACATGCTCTTCGTGGTCGGACAAGGCCATTCGAGCGGTCCTCCAGTCCATTTGATGTTCGCCGATCGCACCGGTGTATCCTCTTCGGCGACGATCACCTCTTCTTCCGCTGCCGCGAAAACGACGACGACGAAGACCGCCGCCATAATCGCCAGACACCCGGCCTTGAAAAACATCGGAAACAATTGACACGAGAAGCTGCTGTTGATCGAACCCGACTGAACTGAGAAATTATCATGATTGCACCAGTTTTATACGAACTGCTGGTGTCGCTCTCGTTACGAAACACCTCGGGTTTACCAAAATATTTATTGTTCTGTCGAAACGTCCGCGTTCTCCGGGCCATTGACCTTGTAAACTTGGACTGCGGACAGTTAGGATTCTTCGCCCGGGTAAATAATGCACGGGTAAACAATAAACAATCGTGTTTGTCACGTTCGAGAGCCGAGATGTATGTACGAAGCTATGCCCGTGGAACGTCATGTTGGAGAAGTGAAATGTACTCGAGTGTTTATACATTTTTTAGCCCTTGTTCGTTAGGTTAAAGTCAAAATAACTAAATAGCTTAAAAGCTTCCTTTTTTTTTTTTTTAAATGTCGGTGCTGACTGTTAATCTACATCGTTTACATTCTCGATTATTATCAGTAGACATCGGATCTTTATGCATTTATGGCTTATGGAAATGTTAAAAAAATGCTATAATATAAAATTCGAGAGAATTTAACACGATTTTTATTTGCTTTGGATCTACAAAGGCTGTCCCCATTAAAAATAAAATTTTATTTCATTCCACTTTCTTAAAATGTTTCTATAAAAATTGGAAATTGCATAAACATCCGATGTCTAATTATCAGATTTAATAATCGTAATACTACCCAACCATTTTCAGTAGTATTGTCATTTCACACTCGTCAATAATAAGGAGAAGTTGCAATATTTATTAGGGGAATTTTCCTTCGAACGCTATTTCAAAGGCATTTTTAGAAACGTTTTTATGTTGCATTATTCAGATTTATATTTTTTGCACGAGTCTCGAACAGACTCGGACATTTCGAAGCTAGGAAATAATTTAAATTTAAATTCATTCGATATTCACGATTGAATATCTCTGAGAACAGTTGTGCCAGTTATCCTTGGAAAGAAGTTGCATAGTTGTCCTCTGCGGTTATTTACCGTAAGTGAACAGAACAATTGTATCGACTAATTTTATCAGTCCTACATCGAATATACATATTCACGAAACGACGCTGTCGATTGACGAAACACGACCACTTCCGTTGTTTGTTAAACAAACGTCGGAGAATACATTTCCTTGTTGTCGCCTGGACCTCGCTTAGCCTTGTCAACAACGGAAGCGTTGCAACACCGGAAGCGATGCATGCACGATCGAGGAACGATGGACCTTCCCGTTCACATGTGTATATAAGGATTATGTCGATTATAATCAGCGCATATTCATCGGCGTCCACATCCACTGAAAATCGTGTAAGTCGCCAACATTTTCTCTTTTTTTTTTTTTGCAAAAATTACACTGTAGATTAAAATTAACCATCAACCCGCCGTGGTAGACTTGTTCAACATTAGATCCGCCATTGTTTCACATTAAAAATTACTATTTTACATTGCTTTACGAAAATCAAAGAATAAACATTTAAGAGTAAATCTGTTCTAAAATTGCGTATAAAATTTCTCGGACACCTTGAGGTATGTAACTCAAGACTGAACAATCCAAATGTTCTTCTAAAAAAGTTCATTATCAAATCAGAAGAGACCCCCGGTTAAGGGTTGAAAATCTTGGAACCCGTTATTCGGCACGAAACTTGTAAATTAATTTCAAACTTTGTTTAAAACAGGCAGAATGAGGTTCCTAATCGTGAGCGTCCTGGCAGTCCTGTCGCTAGCCGGTGCAGAGGTGTTGCTGAAGGACCTGCAGGTGACGTTGTCAGGCCAGACCCTGCAGTGGCCCTGTCAGAGCACGAAGAACATCTACGAGACCAGCGGTCGTTACATCGCGAAGAACGTGATCGCGACCAGGACGCAGATGTACAAGGACCAAGCGATCCTGGCGATGCCTCGCTACAAATCAGGTGTACCGTTCACTTTAGGTGTTGTCTCGGTGGGTGCGGAAGAGTGCACGCCGAAGGTGACCCCGTTCCCTTGCTGGGAGATCCAAGAAGAAGGGAACTGCCAGGCTCTGCAGAGCGTTGTCGACATTGTCCTCGACATGCAGGACATCCTCTGGGTCCTCGACGTTGGCATCGTCAACACCTTGGAGCAACCTGTGCGCAGGTGTCCCCCCAAGGTGGTCGGAATCGACGTGAAGAGCGGAAAGGTAAATCGAAATTAATATAGTTCATTTAGTTTTGTAAATTAAGTATCCCAAGCATGAAAAGCAATTTGTTGATTTAAAGTGTGAAGTAAATTGTGTACGCACTATTATTCTAAAACTTCTGAAGCATCTATTTCCATTATATCTACATTAAAACTTGGAAAGGAAATTCCTCTGTGTGAGTTTGCAGTCTCGCTATCTTATCGTGATTTTGATTGCCCATAAATGTCGATATAAAAATTTGCAAGTTAATCGTGTTGAATGCCTTAACGGTCACTAGCGACCGGCGCTATGCTGCTGAAAAGCGGCTGCCATAAGATTTAATCTGTCGAATATATTTTCTCTAAGATTATAATTATTCTAATTGCAATGCGTAGTGAAAGCCGCATTAATTGTGTAATCAACAATTATTGCTGGTCAGACTGAATCGGTGTTACGAATGAAATAAACGGTAATTGTGCTGAGCACGCTAAGAACGCACACGGCATTCCACGTGTTGGCTATAAATTACCATTTTCCCCCATTTTGTTAAAGTTGCAAAATATCATCGGAAAAAATGTATTCCGCTTTCGATTATTGTCCCCAAGTGTTGTACTCGATAAATGATCGAAATAAACAGCCGAACACAATCTCGATACATTCACAGAGATACAATTTAATTACATACGTGACTCTCAGTGTCGAAGATTTTTTCCGAAAATATTCTTATGAAAAATCTTTGTCCTGCGAGTTCCTATTTCGTGTTAGGATTGTCAAAGTGATTGGATAAATGAAAAAAAAAATTGTAATAATTATATTATAATAATATAATATATTGCTTTATTCAGCCTTACGGCCAAGAATCGGACTCGGTTTACAATAACCTATACTTACAAATAACTATCTTAACCACTCACTCTCTCTCTCTCTCGCTCTCTCTCTCTCTCTCTCTCTGACTCCCCCTCCCTACTCTGACTACACTATTTATATTCAGCCTTTTCCTATTCTCCTCCTGATTATTGCACCTTTTCTCTATTATCTTTGGTTTACGCTTCATTATGCTATTAAATTTCTGCTCTTTTCTCTCTTTTTTTCCTCAACTTTTGCAGCCACGCTTCAACATTTGCATCTCTCCTCCCACTCACTATGTCTTCCATCCTGATCTTCCCCTCTATTTCCCTGCACTCTCTTGTTAGATGCTCCAGATTGCCATACCTGTCCCCACACATGTCGCATCCTCTTGCCTCGTCTTCCAGCCAGTATTTGTTCCAATTTTCTGTATTTCCGCATCTGACTTGTGCTACGAGCTTTTGGCTTTCCCCTCTTCCCTCCTTACTTAGGTACTCTGGTAACTCTGTCACTCTTATGTACTTGTACCTTGTGTTGTACTTCGACTGCTCTATCCTTGTATGTTGTTCTTGCCGTTGAATCTCAATGTCTCTCTCCTTTAGCCTCTCCGTTGCCTCTATCTCTAGCCTTCTCATCTCCTCCACCCCTGCTTGGCTGCATCCGTTTCTCTTTAAGTATTCCTCCCTTTCTTTCCCGCTTTCGCACTGCACCTTCCCTGATTCCTTTTCCTTCAGACATTCCTTGACTATATTCCTCCCTGCTCCGTTTCTCACTCCTTCCGCGTATTTCCATGCCCCATTTCCTGTCTTTACTCTAAGCCTCGGCCTTTTTGATTTTTTAATAATTATATTACAAAATTCTATATAAATGAGGAACTTTCGAAGCAAAAGATGACCCCAAAAATAAAACTTCCAGGTGGTGAAATTGATCGACCTGAGTCCGCTCGTTGACATCTCGTCGCGTCTGCAATACATGGCTGTCGACTACGCGTCGGACGGCCAGGTGTACGTTTACGTGTCCGACGCTGGAACCAGGGCGATCATTGTCTACAACGTAACCGCTGACCGCGGTTACCGCGTGGTTCTTCCTAGAGCAGTGACTTCCGGCGCGGAAAAGAAGGACGCGCTCTACTTGGCGCTGATCAGGAAAAGTTGTGGCACCCATATCCTCTATTTCACCTACTTGGGCTCGAACAGAATCTTCGCCATCAGGGCCACCAACCTCAGAGCCGGAAACGCTAACGGATCCATCGTAGAAGTTGGACTGAAGAAGAACAAGATAGTCATCCTTGGTACTGACAATGGATCCGCCATTTTCTTCAGATTGAAAGGTAAGAAAAAAACAATAGAAATATTTTCTGTGGAAGCTTTGCAAATTCTTCAATCTTGATGACTAACGGCTATTTTACGGCAGATCCTGTTGTTATTTCTGCGAACAGTTTTAGCTAGCAATTATGTAAAGAATATTGATTATCGTTGGAAGAATATTTTTCGTTGAAGTCGATGACTAAACGGAAATTAATATTCTATCTTCCGGAAGTCTATTGTCTAAAGAAAAATTCAATATTTCTTTTTAATTCATAATCCTTAAATTCTATTCGTGAGAATCACTGACGATTCACAGGTAAATTTGCTGTTGCTATTGGAAAATCTTCAGCTGTTCGTTGCATTAATTCTGAAGAACTATTAAATAACTGCCGCGCCGCACGGTGGGCAAAAACGGCCTTTTTCGATTCAAAATCAAAGAACTTACGATAGGAATGAGGTAGAGCGATGAAATTTTTTTAAAATGAAAGCTGAAACTTTGTAGAATATGGGAAAAATAGGGAGATTTTACGGTACGAACGTTTTTAACCTTGAGAAAATTCGTTAAAGTTGCACAATTTCAAGAAAATTTTGTTTTTGTGGCTAATACGCGCGGAAATTTTTTTTTAACATGCTATATATCGTTTCCCATAGATTTTTTCACGCTGATTTCAAATCTGTTTTCAGAATTTGTCTACGACCTCTGGTTTTTGAAAAAAATAGATTTTTGTGACACAAATTAATGAAATTTTTTCGTTAAAATGACTTGATAACACACTAGTTTGAAAGTATATCGTATTCTCATATATAAAACACAATAAAAATAATAATAATGAAGTATTTTAACATTTTGAGTTACTTACGAAACATGAAGCACTTCGCATCTCGTCATCGCTTGACGTATCGCTGTCATGACTACTGGCACTTTCTTGAAATTGTGCAACTTTAACGAATTTTCTCAAGGTTAAAAAACGTTCGTACCGTAATCTCCCTATTTTTCCCATATTCTACAAAGTTTCAGCTTTCATTTAAAAAAAATTTCATCGCTCTACCTCGTTCCTATCGAAAGTTCTTTGATTTTGAATCGAAAAAGGCCGTTTTTGCCCACTGTGCGCCGGTAGGCAACGTGTTAATTTCGCGACTGATTGTATAATCAATTTCAGGCGACCCGAACGTGTACATGTGGAACACGGAGACTCCGTTCGTGCAGGACAACTTCCTGTTAGTGCAAAAGGGCAACGACTGCAAACTGCCGACTCAAGTTGTCCCCGGCTACAAGAGGCTTATGTGGCTGATCGAGAGCAACTTCCAGGATTACATCGAGAACACTGTCAGTTGCTCCGGTGCATCGGTTTGCCTTCATCCGTTGCTAAACACTTGCGACGATCAGTACTGAAGTCCCAATTGAAATCGATCAATTTCGAGGGCTGCATAGAACAATCGGACATTACAATTCTGACATATCCAAGTGAATTCGAAATTTCATGCTTTGAGAATCCATAATTAATGCCGAAAATTTAAACAAGTCGATTTCTTCCTGCACCGAAAACGGATTTTAAAAGTGAATTATAAAAATCTTACGAAGTGCAGCACTCGAAAGATTGATCGCCCCGATCGGCCGCCATCTTTACCATCCGGACAAATGTCAACCAGTGTTAGTTGCAAAACTTCGACGACGTTCCAGCCGTCGATCAATCGAGAGCACGCTCTCGCTGTACAGACAGAATCTGGAAAATACATAAAACTGTTAATAATAATCGAGCCTCTTTCTCACCGACCCTCTACTACCCACAGAACAACGCAGCTTATCAGCAAACAATTACTGTTTCGTAAACGGCAAAACGATCGTTATCATGGACACAGTCATTAACGATTTTTGCACGCTTCTGTGATTTTATCCTTGTGTGCGGAGCATTGATCACAAAAACGTGTTGATATAAGTGAAAGTTGGCGATAAACGCTCGGGAGTTTTTTTAATCGGGGATTGATAACAGTTTAATTAGACATTGAGTTATGTGACTGAACCGTTTATTGACAGCAATGAAAAAAAGAAACTGGTAAACTTCGCCGGTGAACGTTGATTTCCTATTAATTCCATTTGTAGATATTCCGCAACCGACGTCAATTTTCAAATTAACAAGTTTCGCTTGAATCATTCGATGTCGCAGTTTTATCCGAGTTTTATATAATTAGCGATTCTCTAAATATTACGTATCGAAAATTAATTCAATTATGTTACGGCTCAGATCCACGCGATTTGCGATCTCGGATCGTTCTCGATTGTGGCAGCCACTGTAATATTTGTTGTATAACATATTCGATGTAACGCCGATTGATCGTACGCGCCTTTCGTTTCAGTTATCATACCCAACGGAACAGGTTAGCCAGTAAATTATTGAGTGCGGTGACTAATTGTAAGCGTTTTCAACGTCAATAACAGTTCGAGATTGTCGAAAACGTAAAAATTGCATTAACGGCGCCAGGAACGACATGATGTCACCGTTTAGAAAATTATACACCTCCTGCTGAATGATACAGATCTGTCCTTTCCGGTCAATTAACTTTTAGAAATGAATACGGCTGGAAATTAAACGTACTTTTAAAATCGTACTTTTAGCAGCTAATAAATAAATAAATTTATTCTTTTAAGAGGTACAAAATTTAAATAGTTATGGGACGATCATTTTGTAGTGGTTCTAATGTTGACAGGGAAAGAACTCATGTTGGATATTTCCCGATTTTGATGGTCCTGAATTTCAGAGGCAATTTTGGCGAATCGTCGCTCTGGAATGGGCATTCCGGGTTTATCAAGCCCCACAAGTTCTTCTGGCTGTCGGTGGCGTAATCGGTTATGCACGGACAATCCTCGTTCTGCACAAGAACCGAGTGACTTTCCGCCTGGAAATAGAGAAAAGCAATTTCGCAGGAATATTTGCGGTGTTCGCGACTCAAGACGAAAGGTAATTACTTCGAGAGGAAGTCTCGTGTCCCAGCGAACGCTGGCTCTTTCCGTGGGCATGAAATAATGAAGTCCATCCTTCACGTCGCAGAAGAGTCCCGACGAGGCGGCCATTTTGGTACCGTGCCATGTCACCGTGACATTAAACGATTTCTAATCAATTAATTATTAGTAAACACCTTCCGCCCTATAGTTCCTAAAAGATTTTTGTTTAAAAGCAATTAGGATATTTATTGTTCAGGCTCACGCTGTTAAATAACTTGTCCTCTTCGTTCCATAATTCTTCCAAGTTTATGCTAAATAAATTAAGACTGGAGGAACCAGTCAAATACAGCACCGAATTCTTCCTGGAAATGGCGAGATCGGTGCTGGACACTCGAGGCACTTCCGGTTCGTGGATCATCTTTATCGTCCACCATTTCTCTTTCTCTAAAATAATCAGAGATTAAATATTCTTCGAATATGCCTGTTCTATGATTATTTTATTCAGAATTTTTATTTAATTACCTGGCATGAATACTACGATCGATTCTTCGCCAGCGTCCCCGATGTATGCTCTGGATCCAGATTCATCGATCACGAACGCTCTCAAATTATTTGTTGGAACGTTCGTCAGTTCGGTGGATGATATCTTTCCAGTTAGTAAATTCAATTTAAATGTGGATTGTATTGTGTAGTAAGAAAAATATTAATTGTTACACTGCAGACGTCTGCACATAGCTTTTCATACCAATTGATTGTTCCTCTTCAGATTGTACAGAAGGATCCTGGCAGAACAATCATTCTTATCCGGCACTTCCAGGGCCCATAAACGTCCCCGAACGTCGACCTTCACGTCGACTGTCGATCGAAGACAGGTCACTGACTTATCGTGCAGATCAGACGAGAATACTTTTCTGGTTTTGACAGAAGGGAAACTCGCCTCCGGCCAAACTGCTTCGAACAATGTCCCCGCCTCTTCCGTGGTTCCATTCCTCCGCCATCTTTGTATCACAACGTATTGTTACTTTCCGTCGGTTCATCAACTCTTTGTGCTACAAGAAATTGTATTACAGCAAAAGAAAAAAAAATGAAGTTCTATACCTCGGAGCAGCTAAGAAAGCACGATTTCGCCAAATGGAAAATCTCGAAACGAAAACGTCTTCTGGAAGATCCATCGCCTCGAAGTTCCAACAGGTAAATCTCCCTGAAACGGGAATTAACGCGACGAGAACCACTAATTCACTGCAAATAAGAAAACTTTTATAACTGTGGATAATCATGGTGGGTATTGGAACGAATTAAACGGATATACTACTGGTTATCGACTGACACAAACAAATTAGCGGAAGCATCGCGAACAGCCAGTCAGCAAATGCTGAAGTATTCGCGAATCGTGAATCAGCATTTTATGAAATACCATACGTTCATAATTAGATTTTATGCATTTTTGATAGAGATTAGTAGGTGTCGTTTAAAACATTAAAAATATTATAAGAATTTAAAAATATAATATAAAAAATATAAATATGAGTTCAAAAGTTATTCTGTACCTTGAGCTCTATCGCCTATCATTACTAAAAAATTAGGTGACAAGATGGTCAAGGGAGTGCTTGTCGACGCAGTTGGCAGAAAAAATTGTTATAAATATTAACTAGCTGGAAATAATTAATTTACCAGTTAATTGTGTTCGATAAATTAATACGTGCGTAAGTGACCAGCGAATCAAGGACGTAAACAAAAGTTTTACGTTTGTGTTCGTGTGTTCGGCATCGGCCTCGAGCTCAACAATAAACAGCCAGAATTAATAAATTTTTCAGTGAATTAATTCTGTAATATATTTTTAATGAATAACTAAATGGCATAATGGTCAAGGGTGTGCTGGTCGACATCATTGGAAATGAATTGTTATAAACATTAAACAGCCAGAAATAATAAATTTAACAGTGAATTTCGTACGATAAATTAATGCGTGCGAATATTTATGGCTTAAAAGTTATTCTGTATCTCGATTTCTATTAATTATTTTTGCTAAAAAATTAGATGCCAAGATGGTCAAGGGAGTGCTTGTCGACGTAGTTGGCAGAAAAAATTGTTATAAATATTAACTAGCTGGAAATAATTAATTTACCAGTTAATTGTGTTCGATAAATTAATACGTGCGTAAGTGACCAGCGAATCAAGGACGTAAACAAAAGTTTTACGTTTGTGTTCGTGTGTTCGGCATCGGCCTCGAGCTCAACAATAAACAGCCAGAATTAATAAATTTTTCAGTGAATTAATTCTGTAATATATTTTTACTGAATAACTAAATGGCATAATGGTCAAGGGTGTGCTGGTCGACATCATGGGAAATGAATTGTAAACATTAAACAGCCAGAAATAATAAATTTAACAGTGAATTTCGTACGATAAATTAATGCGTGCGAATATTCATTCCTTAAAAGTTATTCTGTATCTCGGTTTCTATAATTTACTTTTATTAAATAATTATATGGCAAGATCGTCAAGGGAGTGCTTGTCGACATCATTGGCGAAAGGAATTTTTATAAACATTAAACAGCCAGAAATAATAAATTTATCAGTGAATTGTGTTCGATAAATTAATGCGTGCGAATATTCATGGCTTAGAAGTTATTCTGTATCTCGGTTTCTATTAATTATTTTTGCTAAAAAATTAGATGGCAAGATGGTCAAGGGAGTGCTTGTTAATATCATGACCAAAAGAAATTGTTATAAACATTAAGCAGCCAGAAATAATAAATTTATCAAAAATTACTATCTTGGCGATCGATAATTTTGCGAAATTAGTTGGGGTGGGGAAGTTGCGCACCTGCGTACCGCGCATCTGTTCTCGGCAGTCACGCTCGGTCCGTCAGTCGAAGTGCGCGATTTAAAGTGAGCGGAAGTGTTGTGAAACCGCGAGTGCAAACGACCTTGGAAGTGACAGTTGGTTCTCCAGAACTGCTCTGGCCCACCCTGACCACCCTGGACTACTCCTGCCTACCTTCGAGTGGACCAGGGATTCTCCATAGCTGCAGTGGACATCACTGGACATCATTGGCCTACCTTGGTCCACCTTAAGCTGCCTCGAGGTCGGTCAGCGATTCCTGGAATCTGTCAACGCTCACCTTGGTCAACTTTCAACAGATCTATGTAAGTACCCAAACAAATATACATTTTCTGTTTTGCAATACGTGTTCATTTAACGAACGCCGTCAATTATTATTTCTGTATTTTTAATTCGAATTTGCGTCGGAATAAATAAATTAGTATTCCAGAATTATATTATATTATATTATATTTTTGACGTGAAATTTGTATTCCGAAATTATATTATATTGTATTTTTGACATAAAATCGGTATTCTGAAATAATATTATTTTCTATTTTTGACATAAAATCGGTATTCTGAAATTATATTATATTCTATTTTTGACATAAAATTTGTATTATGAAATTATATTATATTTTTAATGTAAAATTGGTATTCCTCCGATCGGAGGTCCCTCAGAGGTTAACTCACTAATATCTCTAGATTTATTTTTAATTAAAATTGTTTTTCTTTCCGATTAAAAATTACTTCTGAACTTTCAAAAGTTCCTATTCTAAAACACAGTTGGGCTAATTCAGTTACGTTGTGATTCAATTGCATATTTGAAATACGTTGTATTTCAGTTATATTGTAATTCAACTGTGTCATAATTGAATTGAATAATTCAAACATTTCAATTAATTCAATTAACGTGTAATTGAAATACAATAAAATTTAAATATTTTAATCATATGTGTAACTGAAATAAAATATAATTGCAATAAAGCTGTTATTACCTCTTATTACCTATTACTTTATTATTCTTTAATTTTCAATTTTAATTTAATTACAAAGTACAAAGTACTAGTAAAGTGACCTTCTCCGTCTTTGGAAATTTGATCTTTTCCATTTAGCGACCTGCGAAATTTAGTTTGTAAGATTTTAAGTCGTCGTTGTAAGAAAGGGAGTCAGAACGAAGCGTATTGAATTCCTTCTGGCTTCCTTTCGGGTCTCTTGTGTAGTAACCTCCTCGTGGTGAGACCCGGGCAATCGGTATTATTCTCTATTTGTAAGGATTTCTAGTAATCTCACAAATAGAGAATAATATCGAGCTAATAACTGCACAGTTATAATTTGCTATAAATAAAAATTTTAATAATAATAAAAACTTGTGTATTGAATTGTTTCTGAATTTGCCTTTAATGCTTTCCTTGTTATCCCTTGGTCCACCTTTATCTTCTTGGTAAGCTCCTTCCAATTATTAATCAAAACACATTGTTTTTGTTTCGGATTACGTTAACGTTCAATAAATATCGTCAACTTTTTTTCTGGATTTCTAATTGAAATTTTCTTCTGAACTTTCCAAAGTTCTTCTAAAATTTAATATATCTGGTTTAAAATTGGTATTCCTCCGAACGGAGGTCCCTCAGGGACTCACCACGGATGGGGCCGTGGGTGAGTACGGGTATTGGCGAACCCGGGGCTCCCCGAGCCACAAATTCAGTAGTTTGAAGTTCTGACTTCAACTACTCTTGTTGATTTCTTGTCGGTTAGGCCGCACTCGTGTGCGGGGTTAGCTTGGCTCTCGTGAGCTGGAGTTAGGTTTGGCTCTCGTGAACTGGTTAGATTCGCACTCTTGTGCGTGTTAGGTAGGCCGTACTCGTGTACGGAGTTTTGAGTTGTATCTCGTCGTTTCATCTTGCCATCGTTTCGACATTTCCCCGTCGTCTTCTTCTATTTTGTATATCGTGTCTAATTATTGTTAGTCTGTTTCAGATTATTTACTATAGATGAAAAAATTCATCATCGACCGAAAACAACGTATCGACCGCAGACGCCGAATTGAAAGAAGACTACGATTTAATTTTAAGTTTGTATTAGTTGTCGACCAATTATTGTGTTAGATTCATTTTGTTAAATTCGTATGGTCATTTGGGTCACAGCCTTCTGCTGTGACCAGTGGGTAGGGTGGGAGGGTGACCCTCTAACCACAGCCTTCTGCTCTGGTTCGGTTTTGTTTGTCTCATTGAAAGAATCAGAGCCTTCTGCCTGATTCGTTTTTTATCCCCCGTGGGCCCACAATAATTGGTCGACTTGCGTGCGTGCGTGCGTTACTTAATAAGTTCGTTAAAAGTCGTTGTAATTATGTCGAGTAATTATTGCCGTAACTTCACTTTGCTCGGCTCGATTTTTGACTCCGACACACCCTGTGTGCTGTGTCGGACCTTGCTTGCAAGTCTTGAACCGGTCCAGTCGCGATATTCGGCGTGGATGCACATAGAACGATGGTCAGGGAGCAGTACTCGCCCGTAGTCCGTAAAATGTCTGCCTAAGCCGTGTCAACGCTGGCGTGGCTCGCTCCGGGAGCAGGGGTTCCTACTTACCGTAAGTCTTGCCGGAACCAACCGCGTCAGTGTTGCTCGCGGCGGGTAGTTGGGCAAGGTAGTTCTACCGTACGGTGGAGGCGTCCCTGGCCATTGTTGCGAGTGTGGAAGCGTCGAGTACCGTTACTGGTCGGCAGATAGCTTGCAAGCATTGTACGCGTCGCGTGACCATCGAACCAGAGCCTTCTGTTCTGCCAGAGCCTTCTGGTTCGGTTTTGTTTGTCTCATTGAAAGAATCGGAGCCTTCTGCCTGATTCGTTCTTGATCCCCCGTGGATCGGAGACTTCTTCTCCGATTCACACCTTTTGCCCCGCAATAATTACTCGACATACGCTAAATGGTAAAGTGACCTTTTCCGTCTTTGGAAAAGTGATCTTTTCCATTTAGCGATCTGCGAAATTTAGTTTGTAAGACAGTAAATCGCCATTGTAAGAAAGGGAGTCGGAAGGAAGCGTATTGAATTCCTTCTGGCTTGCTTTCGGGTCTCTCGTGCAGCAACCTCCTCGTGGTGAGACCCGGGCAATCGGTATTATTATCTATTTGTAAGAACTTCTAGTAATCTTACAAATAGACAATAACATCGAGCTAATAGCTGCACAATTGTAATTTGCTATAACATTGTAAAATAAAATTTAAGACTTACTAATAATAAAAACTTGTGTATTGAATTGTGTCTGAATTTGCCTTCAGTACTTTCCTTGTTTTCCCTAGGTCCACCTTTAGCTTCTTGGTAAGATCCTTTCCCTACAATTAAGAAACACATAGTTTCTGTTTCGGATTACCTTGTCATTCATTGACATCATCAACTGCTTTTCTCGATTTCTTATTGAAATTTGCTTCTGAACTTTTCAAAAGTTCCTTTTCTTAAAATTGGTATTCCTCCGAACCCGGAATACCCCGAAGCGCCTTTACCTCTATGCGTTCCTATTTTAGTTAGTATTATAGTTTAAAGTTTTGACTTCTACCCTTGTTGAACTCTTGTTGGTTAGACCGCACTCGTGTTCGGGGTTATTAGCTTTGCTCTCGTGTTCTGGTGTTAGGTTTTGCTTAAACTTGTCATTCCTCCGATCGGAGGTCCCTCCATTTATGATAGGTATATGGTTTAAGCTTCTTGTGGATCTAGTTCCAACATTTATTGTTTGTCAGCGTAGAGGGCGTAAGTAAACGAGTTGTTTTTGTGTGAGACAGAAAATCTACTCCTATTCCTCGTCTGCGACCATACCCGTGTATGGAGTTCAGAATCGCATTTTTATCATTTATTGTAGGTATATGAAGTTCTCATGGATCTAGTTGCAACATTTACCGTTCGTCAGCGTAGAGGGCGTAAGAAGTCTAGTTGTTGTTAACGATGTCGGTATTTCAGATCGTGAGACACAAAACCCCATATGGTGATTGGGCTACTTCTATACCTCGTCTGTGCTCTCATTTCCTCTCTGTATGTATATATGTATGTAAATATGTATCTCATTGTCCTCTGGTTATGAAGCAGCACTGTCGCCATAACGAGTCGTCAGCGAATCAGAACGAAGATAAACTTTCTGTTTTCTCTCCGGTCCAGGGTATGTAGATGCTTTTACAGAAACGAAACTCTGATGTTCCACAAGAACCAATTTTCAGTGCGCATGCGTCCCTAAATATGTCTATTATGAAAATCGTCCCAAAACTCTGTGAATTTACTCAATGCAAAACTTCAATGCACAACTTTAAAACTACATACTATACTTATATCTTATATTTTCTACTACTTATCACATTCTTCTGAATCGTTTGTATATATTTATAAACTATCGCTATCTACTTTATATTAAGTTTTAAATATCACCGCGCTTTGCAAAGCTTTCAATTTTTCGTATAACTCTTTCACCCAGTGGCTTAGAAATATCCGTCTAAAGAAATGGCACCGCAGTCTACCGCTTACAAGCGGTATATCAAGGTTACTCAATTTGTGATTACGGATATCAAAGATTTCGACAGAAGTTTCGCTTCTGTAAGAATACTCTATGACGTCTATGACAAAAGTTTCATGCTGTAGCAGAGAGGATATGAGAGTGCTCACGCCCGGGGTTTCGGCGTTCCCGTTATAGTAGTGACATCTGCTCAGCCTTAGCATGGCACAGAACCTGGGCCGTCTTTTTCGGATCAGAACCCCGGCCGTCTTTTAGCAAGGAAAAGAACCTGGGCCGTCTTTTTCTGGATCAGAACCCCGGCCGTCTTTTGAAACCAGGGCCGTCTCTTGACGGTCTTGAAACCGAAAGCTCAATATTTTTTTTACCAGGATTAGAAGGTTCAGCTTAATTATTTTATATGAAATATGTAACTGACGTGTAAATCGTGTGTACAAAATCTCTAATTAATATAAATTAAGTATAATATTAATTGTAATGATGCGTATTTCATTTTTTCCAATTTTATAGTTGCACACTCTAGTTGTAAAAAATGATAAACCCGGAAAAATTCGAACAAATACAAATTTCATGTCGACGTTTTAAAAAGCGACCATACTGAATATTAATTTAATAATGAGCTATTGTCATCAGCACTATCTTAAATTTTTTCATATATTTAGCTACTGTTATTATTAATTTAAAAAAATTTTCTTTCATGAATTTTTTAATTTTTTATTATTTATTAATTATTTTTTTCCACCTCGGCACCATAGGATTTTTACTAGATGACTTTAAAACATATTAGAACTATTTTTAAATAATTTTACTCAAAAACATTCTAGTTTACTCTTTATTTCACCATTCTACTAATTTTTTATGAACTGTATTGCAGCTCTGTTTAACTCCCTTTTACAACTCAATACCATAGTACCATCCATATTTGAAGAAGAACAATTTTTTGCAACTATCATTGAAAAAACAAGTCTTTTCACATTTCAGGTCTTTAGTGCGTTGGTGACGTAGCGCCCAGCACACCTACCTGTGGTCTGTGCCACATCTGGAGTTTTATGGTACGCTAACAATCGCTATTGAATTGCAAGCCAGCCCGTACAAGCAAACGAATTCTCAACTTCCAGAGGCCTGACTCTAAGGCTAAAAGGAGAGGCCACGACCTTCGGGTCACCGATTCTGTTGAAACTTTGAACACTTATAGATCTCGTTCTCCTGTTCACGAATATATATCATTATAGGGGCAGATACTCAATAGTTTTCGAGATATTGACAATTAAAGTTTCATTATTCCCTATATAATGCCACATTTTCTAGAGGTTACAAGAATCGGAGTGGCGCGACGGTAGCGTGGCAACTTTTCAGCCGAACGATCAGGGTTCAAATCCTGCCGAGTAATGCATTTTTTAAATAATTTTATTATGTTTTATCATCGTCTATTTATATGATTAAATTCAGTAGATTAAATTTCACTCATAAAATGGCATTTTGAATTATAAATAACATGTATTTATTTACTAACAACAGGATTATTTAATATTATTATATATTAAATATAGATATTAAATTTTAATAAATGTTTATAAATGTCCTGTGTTAATTTTCCGGATTTCAAATAAGTTACTGTTAGGTTTGTGTGATGTGACATAAGTTCATCTACCTTTACTTGAACAAGTGCGATCTTTTCTGTATGGGCGCCTAGATTCAAGAATAGGGGTTAGAAATTTGCCGACCGAAGAATGGTCTTCGTGCCAGAAATCTTTTCCAACGTCTTTGGGGTTGCCTCTGGCCGACACGCTCCAGCATTGACATCTCGGGGGTGTAGGGGGGAGTAAACGGTTCCGGGGTTCTGGTCGCCGAGGACACGATTCGGAAAAGAATCTTGAGAGCCATCGCAGCCGAAGAGTGTAACATGACACTAAGTATCGGGTATATCGGTGTGAGACCAGAAGACCACTACTAATCCAATTACAAAACTTCTTTATTTTTCATTATTTTTTTATGGGACTTTTACCAATATATTCGTGGCATTTTTCTGATTAAAATGATACCAAATATGATATAATTCCGATGATATTTACTTGTGTAACGAGCGATAAAAGTTTTGAACGCAGAGAAGAACAGCGTATGGGAAAGAAAGAGCCGCAGAGAGTCGCGGCCGCCGGCAGAGATCAAAGTTCGCGTGAGCGCAGGCCTTTAAATGAAAAATTTAACTTCTTTATTATTAATTATTTTTTTATGATACTTTCACCAATATATTTGTGGCATTATTCTGATTAAAATGAAACTCAAACGCGATATAATTCGGATCACATTTACACTAATTTTCCGTTAATGTAATTGTTATGGGAAGCAACTTTCATCGATCATTACACAGGTAAATATTATCGGAATTATATCATATTTGGTATCATTTTAATCAGAAAAATGCCACGAATATATTGGTAAAAGTCCCATAAAAAAATAATGAAAAATAAAGAAGTTTTGTAATTGGATTAGTAGTGGTCTTCAGGTCTCACACCGATATAGCCGACAATGTGGTGGCCGCGACGGTTCTCGAGGGTCGCGGTCAGCACCTCGTGACGTCAGCGAGTACCTCCGACGTTCCCTACCGAAGTCAATCGAAAAGAACCAAAAGACTGACTTCGGTAGAATTTCTACCTGATAAAACCAGTAAATACAGATCAAATTATATTGTGTTTAGTGTCATTTTAATCAGAAAAACTCCACAAATAGGTTGGTGGAAGTCCTATAAAAAAATAATGAAAAATAAAGAAGTTTTGTAATTTGATTGGTAGTAGTTTCACACCAATATACCTGTTCTCGCCTCGGATCGCCCGGCTGCCGTTTATTGCATCGCTGGGCGACCGAGGTGGCACGAGATTCTGGGCCTGGGTCGACGGGGCTCGAAGCCGCTTATTCGAGCTAACGAAAAATATTCTAAATTTATTCGAAAGAATTAGTCGTAGCCTTCGAATAACAGTACAGATAAAAAATGAAAATTTAATTTGAAGCAAATATAAAAAAGTAGTTTTATTCGTCGGATAAATTCTTACCTAATAAAATTATTTATTTGACACTCGTTCAATAAAGAGGGTTTTTTCGAACCTTCAAATAACAAAAATAAAGATAAAGTATTTTTTATTCGAATTTTTATTTAAATAATTTTTTATCCCAAATAATGCCCAACTCTGCGAGGGTCACTAGTAGTGTGAAAAATATATTTAATATTTTATTCAAAGAGTGTATCACGAACAAAGACTATGCACTTGGAACTGTTACAGAAATATGTAAGATCACTCTGTTGATGAAGTATCGAATAAGGTTTATAACACGAGCGACTAGAATCCGCTTCTTTTGAAGAGTTTAGTGCACACGGTATTTCTACCCTTCCTTTAATTAGTTTGGAGGCAGGCCTCTGGAAGTTGTGAATGTATTCGCTTGTACGGTTTGGCTTGCGACTCAATAGCAATTGTTAGCATACCATAAAACTCTAGATGTGACACAGAACACAGGTAAAAGATTGAAATGTGGAAACAATGTCGTTTTCTCAATGATCGTCGCAAAAAATTGTTCTTCTTTAAATATGGATGATATTATAGTATTGAGTTGTAAAAGAGAGTTAAACAGAGCTGCAATGCAGCGCATAAAAAATTAGTAGAACAGTGAAATAAAGAGTAAACTAGAATGTTTTCGAGTAAAATTATTTAAAAATAGTTCTAATATGTTTTTAAATTCATCTAGTAAAAATCCTATGGTGCTGAGGTGGAAAAATTTTTTAAATTAATAATAACTAGCTAAATATATGAAAAAATTTAAGATAGTGCTGATGACAATAGCTCATTATTAAATTAATATTCAGTATGGTCGCTTTTTAAAACGTCGACATGAAATTTGTATTTTTGTTCGAATTTTTCCGGGTTTATCATTTTTTACAACTAGAGTTTGCAACTATAAAATTGGAAAAAATGAAATACGTATCATTACAATTAATATTATACTTAATTTATATTAATTATAGATTTTGTACACACGATTTACATGTCAGTTACATATTTCATATAAAACAATTAAGCTGTACGTTCTAATCCTGGTTAAAAAAATAATGAGCGTTCGGTTTCAAGACCGTCAAGAGACGGCCCTGGTTTTTGCTAAAAGACGGCCGGGGTTCTGATCCAGAAAAGACGGCCCAGGTTCTGTGTCATGCTAAAAGACGGCCGGGGTTCTGATCCAGAAAAGACGGCCCAGGTTCTGTGCCATGCTAAAAACGGCGAGGTCCAAAAAATGGGAACGCCGAAACCCCGGGCGTGAGCACTCTCATATCCTCTCTGGCTGTAGATATACTTTGTGCTGTAACAACATCAATGCGCACCAGTCTGCTGGTCTACAGTATATCTACAATGGTATACCATTCGCCATAGAACTTGCGGAGATTCGTCGAAGTACTCGATGAACTTTGGGTAAGTTAATTTGTTAATTTCAACTGATACATTTCTAGTTAAACTTGGGGTTTGACATTCCACTTAGAAACTTAAATCATATTCATCGGAAGTCTTTCGCGAATATCGTACTGAATGACCTTTTTACGAATACCACAGAGCCGTACCGACAAATTTTTTTTATACATTTGGAGTAAAATATTCAGTGTCAATTTAGCAATATTTTACATAAAATTTCCATTTCTATAGCCTTAGAGTCCTATCATTTCACGCTGTTTCGTATAGATTTATAATATCGAAATTCATATGCCGATTTATACGAATTGACAGTTCTTAGACCATGAAATTTATAAAAAAAAATGTACTTCTTTCAAATTACTTCTGCTGAATTTCCTGTCACGTTACAGGTGTTCCAAGGATCCCTGTGCTTCTTATGAAGTCTGCACTACATCACAAATGACAAATGGATGAAGCTAAGCCTTATAAATTCACTTCTACTTCCATTTTATGATCGAATGATCAAGCTAAGTTTTATTTGTCTATGCTGGAACACTTATTGTTGTCAAGATGAACATCAACACAATAAGCATTACCGATCTCTTTTGCCTATTGGAATCTAATAAACTAGGGGAGGTAGAAAAAATAAAAAAGGAATTCCACGAACTTTTCCTAAGTAGTAAGTAATATAGATTTAATGTTTTGATCGAAATCTGAATCATTTTTTTTTCATCTATCAATACATGTTTTTAGCAAAAGACAATTGGTTGGTAAATGGACTTTTTGACTATTATTTGTCCACAAATTCCTTAAGGGCTGTTGAGGTATTAGCCAGTGTTCGAGATCCACATGACAAACATCTTCTAGATCGTTTATCAGATGCTCTTTCTAAACAAGGAAATAGCCAAAGAATTCAGACTCTTACTTTGTTAGGTCATATTGCTCGTCGACAACCTACATGGTTGTATAAGCTTGCCAGTCATGCTTTATTTCGAGATTTACTTAAGTTACTTAAAGTAAGTCACATTATTAGTCAAATATCTGCTACAGACAAAACTATCAAATATTTGTGATTTTTTAATTAATATATTTTCAGATGGAAGCAGATACACTGTCTCTCATGAGCGCGCTTCTTCTCTTGGTAATGTTGTTACCAATGTTACCAGCTGCTTTAGGGCCGTATCTCTCAGAAATTTTTGAGGTTTTTGGCCGGCTAGCATCTTACTATCATCATCAGTCATTGTCCCTGTTCTCAGCTCCCATGCATTTTACCTCTACAGCAGCAGGAACTATTGATAAAAATCATTTATATTTATTACATCTACAAGTGAGTTGTGCTGTTATAATAAATTATTAAGCAAATCATCAATGCTATTGTCTTGTTACAGGTGGGCCTATACAGTTTGTTTCACAGACTGTATGCTATGTATCCGTGCAACTTTATTTCATATTTGAAACAACAATACATTCAACGAGATCAATTCACTACTTTTACTCACACAATTAGACCAATGCTGGATTCGGTGCGCATGCATCCATTACTTGTTACTGCATCCAAAGATACAGAGATCTCTGCTGCAAGGTAGTGTTTTCACACTGTGCAAACTAAAATTTCTGTTATATACAGTGTATTCTTATAAACTAAATACACAGGAACATTTCATAAATCGTTGGAAGATATACGAAAAATGAAATATTCTTGCAATTTTAATTTTTAGAACACACTGTATATACGTATATATTCTGTTTCAGATGGAAAAAAATGGAACATCATGATATTATGGCAGAATGTGGTCGTTTCACGTTAGACAAGTGTCGGGAAGAAGTATTCAATACTGTAAATTCACGTTCTACGCCACCTCTAGGTACGTTCCATTTGTTAAAACAAATACAACTATAATTATCATTATTAGAGCTGTGCGAGAACCCGTAAATGTCGGATCAGGACGGATCGAGAATTTTATTTGGGATTAGGACAGATTCTTCAAAATTTCTAGTTCTCAAATATATCGGGATTACCCGAGCACCCGTCCCAATCCCGAATAAAATTCTCAGCCTGTCCCGACCATTGGGATCTCGCAAATCTCTGATCATTATAATATGTTTTCCAGATCACTCTTCGACATGTACTCCAATAAATACTAGCGGAGGATTACCACCATTGGAAGTTACTAATGGTGAAGATGAGACTTTCTGGTCACCAAGTATGACAGTACCACCTCAAAGCCCTCCGTTTCCAGCTACGTCTCACGAACAGCGATCCGCTCCTTCAACGCCCAATAATAATAGAAGCGGTACATCTCCACCAGAAGCTGCGGTCGAAGCCACACCTGAGACAACTCCTGTTAAGGTATGTTTTATAAGGATTAAGTGCAAAGATCAGAATAATATTTTTTATTTTACGCAGGATGTACGGAAATTATCAACGAGGCAAGTACCTGTCGGGTCCGCTGCGGTCCGTGCTTTAACCACGTTTGGTAATGGCACAGTGGGATTAAATTCTCGACCATCGACACCAACTTCCGGTTCTACGATTGGGACTGGAGATGGTAACAACACACACGGATTCATTTCGCACAAGATAAGTAAAATTATCGCGGATAGACAGGCCGTCAAGGAACAGCAAAAACCATCTGTTAACGTGGAAGAGGATGGAAGATTCGCGGAGATAGATACAACCCAGAACGGGAAAAACGATTCGTGGCAAGAAGATCAAGAGGTTTCGTATTTTCTATATATCTGTATATAAGGTTGTTACATATTAATAACGGTAGATATGGTGCAGGTTTTAGAGATTGTAAGCTCTCAGGCTGCTGGAAAACTAGAATGTCCGAAATACGTTGATCGGCATCAGCATCACAATGAAAAAATTGAAAATACTTTGGTAGTCGACTTAACAGAAAGGATTTACCAACTGCGTCTATATTCTCAGTATCAAATTCCGGCTCAATACTCAAGCACTGATTCTATTTGCAAGGTAAGATATTTTTAATAGACTTCTATAGAAAAATTCTGTGTTGACAAAATAAATTTCGCACAGGTTCGGAAAAGCAAATCTTGTCCAAACATAGATAAACTGAAACCGATGATGGCAAAAAGAATGGAAGAAACTGGAACCCAGACCCAGTTCGATTTACTTTCATATGAATACTTGTTACTAGGAATTTTGGATCAAAAGAATCAAATGAATATAGAGAAACGTAATCAACAAAATACTGAAAATAGATTGTCGCCAACGGCGATGCTTGATCGATACGTTGAAGCATGCACACGTGCTAATAATATTTCTGGTGATAAAATAAGTCAGTATAGGAATGTAACAAAAACACAATAAATTCCAATTATTAATAAAGTTCTAATGAAATAATCTGTTAAAGGAACTGTCGCCATTAAACAAAGACAAAGAAAAGAAAACGACGGAGAAGATGAAGTTGGGGATGAAGACGGCTTGGATGCTGAATGTACAAGTCAGTTGCTACAGCTAATGCAAATTCAATTGCAGTTCGAGCGGCAGCGCAGAGAGGTCCATGCCGAACGCAATCGAAGACTTCTTGGTAAATTGAGAGATTCGCGCGCGTTGGAAGAACACAATCATGCTTTGGTTAGTTGGTATTATCATAGAAATAAATTTGGTTTGTTATTTCGATTATCGTTAAATATACACTTTGTTATGCAGACTGATCGATTGAAATTAATGGAAAAAGAAGTGGAAGGGTTGAAAGCAGAATTAGAGAGTAACAAACGAGAAGCTTTACAGGCTGAGGAACGGTATAAAGAAGCATTGCATCACTGGCAAACGAAGGTGACACAAATAAAAATTCTAATAACACTGTTTAACAGATACTTTATGTTGCAATAACCAATACGTGATGCTTATAGATATTCAAGCGCTGATTACGAAGTTAATAAATATTGTACTCCATCATCCTCATTTTTTGAGAGATTGATTCTAAAAATAAATTTTTGTATTTTACTTTTCATTAAAATTTTCAATTTTAAAGATTTTTTGTTTTAATTGTAAAATGTATAGAAATGATTCTCAGAGAAAATGATATATTTTAATAATGTTAGAAACATTTGAACATGTTTAAACACTGTTTAAGGCTACCGAGACATCCGCCGTCCATTATTTTTTTGGGGGTATTTTTCAATTTAATTTAAAGAATAGGATTCTGAGATAAAATTTAACGACGTCGCACGATAAAAAGAGACTTTGATCACATGAAAATGATTTTAAAAAGCTGTAACACGAACAAACGGTATCGTCACAAATTCTCAACGTCAACAGTTTTTAGAAAAAACTGAGTGTGATGGAGGAAAACTATTCAGCAAATAAAAATCTACAAGAATGACCTATTGAATGTTGGAACAAATAAAGAAAGTTTAAACTGTTGGTCAGTATGATTAGTGACAATTAAAACTGAAACAACTAATGTAATTAAAAATGATATAGTGTGTGGAGGAAGAACGACAAAATCAAACTTTGAAGGATCGTCTTGAATCTATAGAAGTTGAACTAAAGGACGAACAGAAAAAGGTAGCGGAATGTGAACAACGAATTCGTTCCACGGATGCGTCTCTTTTCGATGCAGGGCATCGACTACGAGTCGCTTTAAAAGCTGCAGACCGTAGCAATGAATTAGAACGTACTCTTGACACTGTGCAAAAGAAATACCTTCTGCTTGGAGAGGTAATATTTGAATAAATGATTTAAAATTTCATATCAGCATGAATCTATAAAATTTTATTCAATATACAGGCGCAAGCGAAACTGCAAGAAACCACAGGAGGTTTGTCACCATTGAGCAAACAAGAAGCCACACAAATACAACGGTCATATTCGGAGGAATTAACTAGTAAGTGTGTCAGATGTATTTATTAAGTCTAGATTGTTCTGTGGTCACCGATGATTCTGCAAAATGTGTTCATAAAAATTAGAGTATCAAAAATGAACGTCTTAATATTTAAAGATTTACGGCGACAATTGGAGGCACGAACATCCCTTGCAGAAGCCTTAAAAGTACGCCTGAGCGAAATGGAAAGTAAGGATGCGCGAAAGGAAGCACACCTTGTAGAGTTACAACGACTTTTACAAGAAACAAAGGATCAACACGAGGCTGAGCTAGAAGCTGTTGAATCGAAGTATAGAGCACAAGCCGAGATCAATCTTCTTCTTGAAAGTCGTATACTTGAACTTCATGGTACATTAGAACCGGCAACATCTAGTACCACTACTATGAACAATCTCGCTTCATCAGCATCGCCTAAAGAAAGATCACCTCCACTGTCAGCTAGTTTAGCTTCCTCCAGCGAAGGAAGTCTTGCCTTTATTCATTCAGGTACTGGAATTATAATGAATGACTGCTGTGATACCGCAGGCGAAATTCCTAATCTCCAGGCTATTGTCGAGCCTGTACCGAACCAGTCTATGTCACCATCTCGCAAAAGCTAACAGAAGCGAAATCCTATGGATGACTGATGCTACACAAAAATGACCAGTCCTTTCGCATGCAGCTATTCTGTTTCGCGCGTGAGCAACTGTTATCCACTGCCGTGGTATTAAATCAGAAGAAAGTTATTCGTAGCTTTTTATCGACATATTATGCGGAATACATAAAAGAATATTATTATCGCGTGATTTCGATAAATAATTGGAACTACACACTGGTAATTAATGAAATTACTAGCATGATATAATTTCACTCGTAAAAAGAAAAGAAAAAGAATTAATTCACGATGAATAAATGGTTGAGATATTTTGTGAGCAATTTTCTAAGTTTCGACTGAAATCACATCCTCGCACTGCTTCCTTTCGACTTATCTGTATGTTTTATTTGTCGGTATTTAGAATATCGTTTTACATGGCAGGAGTTGATTGTTGAATGAAAGACAAAACACAATGATTTTATTGTAAAAAAAAAAATGAATACATTCACGAACACGATCACAACGAGAATACATAATACTGAACAATTAATACTTTATTTACAATACGTCAAAAACATAAATCACGAATATATAAAGAATTGATCTATAATCGTAGGAAATGCTGCTATGTACTGCTAAAACAGCCATTGCAAAGTAAACGAGCTAAGTATATGTATAAAATTTCTAGAAAAAATTTATTGTCTTTTACTAATAAGTTTGCAGTTCGCGACTCATTGTCATGAGAATTGCATCATCCGGATTAGCATAATTTGCCAAATCTGGAAAAGATCAACAAATAAAAAAATATTTTGCTTCAACTGATATATGTCCTTTTTAAGTACACTAATACGCTTATGGTTACTTCTGTAATCTCATAATCGTTACTCACGATTATGTCCCATGTAATTGGACGACGGTTTAAGTCTTCGAAGATAAAATTGATGCAGACCAAAAATAGTTAACCACACTAATGCACCTACTGAGAAAGCTCTAAATGTTATAACACCACCATATGTGTCTATTAACCATCCACATATTAAACTACCACTTGATACACCTGAAAGTATAAATATTGTATATGTAACAGATGATTGAAGTAAGTCAAAATTATACTACTAATTTATTTCGTCCAACCTATTCCTTCAAATATAGCACCAATAAACCCTTGTATGGTAGCTTTAGTACCAGGTGGTGTTACTTTATCACCATACGATACCATAGTGGGCCAACAAAGACCAAATGATGGTCCATGTAGCATTTCAATAATTAAGAACCACCAAAGGTTTGTTACTGTACTGTATGCCATAAATCTGTAAGAAAAAAAATATAGGGTAAGTAATAATAAGTAAAATAATATGATGTTTTTACATAATGATATAATATAAACTGCTTGCCTAATTGCATAGGTTAATAAAACTAAACTCATAACATTTATATGGCCTAGTTTTCGTAATACACTTCCAGAGATAAAATTGAAAGGTAGCTCTCCTAAGAAACACTGTATACCAGTAAAAAGGCCTTGTAAAGTTTTGAGCCATGGTATTTGGGAACTTGTTGCTAACTCCTCAGTGTACCAAAATAAGAAATTCCATACAACCCCTGTACACATTCCAGCACCTATGCACCACCATCCAAATGACAATATGTGACCCTCTTTACAAAGGGTTAATAGTTCCCCCAATATTGATGCTTCGTTCTCAGAGCTATCTTGATTTTTCTGTAATGATACTGCTTTCTCCCATTACCTGGCAATTTTTTCATTCTCTTGATAAGTAAGAAGTATGCAACTTCTGTACTATCTATTTTATCCATCGAATACAACAATGTGTGCTTAAAAAAAAAGAAAATGTACCTTTTTTATAGTTGTTGATACTATAATATCTAGAATCATAATGACCAGCATAATATAAAATATACAAGTATAGTCTTTGTAAATTTTTCCTTCACTGAATGTATCTACTAAATACCCTGCACTAATTCCAAAAATACCAAATCCTATACTGCCCCACATTTTTTGTTTTCCATACTCTTTTCTTTTTTCAGTTCCTGTAATGCAAAACCGTAAGAATTATAAAATATTTAATTAGCCAACACAATATACTAACCAAGAAGATTGAAACAAATAGCATCTGCTACACTGACTACAACTGCCATTCCAATCCAACTAATTATGGTTGCCCATAGAAAAGAATGAAATTGATACCCTGAGGTTTGAGCAGTATTTTGAGAAGTATCAGCCTGTTCCAAAAGTCGATTAAAAACTGGATTATCATGACATGTAATTATGCATGAAGTTCTGATGTAGTTGTCACACAGTGATGCGTGTACAATACCATCTGAAAATGTAGCAGTACGAATATGGATGTCTATACATGTCTTTATCTGAAAATCAAAAGTTTTTTAAATTCTTCTATTATACATTAATCAGATACACAATTAAGAAAATTAACGTGTAAGAGACTTACTGCAAGGTCATAATATTCATCAAATCCTATAGAAAAATTCACTGTTTCAGTATCTGAAATACTTGAGTTTAATTTATTACAAAATTGTTTTGCTTTCCAGCTATTACATATTTCAGTATAAATATCTGGTGTTGCTTTACAGGATAGCTGAAAGGATAAAACACTATAATAAGTCAAGATACAATTACTTATTATAGTTTATAGTATATCATGAAACACATACCTGACATGATATATTCTTATGTTTCTCGACTACACTTTGTACAATATCATTTGAAAATCCATTCTTTGAACAAATTTGTACAGATGCCACCCCTTTACAATTAAATGTAACATTTGCACCTTTGTCTATTTCAGGAATGAAGTGAATTGTGAACATAGCTATAGCAACTACTACTTGAAATAATAAAAACAATGTTTTATGAATCTTATACTTGTCAGCCAAACCACCAAACAATGGTTTAGCTACTAAACCCGAAATAGGCAGTATTGTGTATATTGTGCCTACTAAAAAGCCAGAAAATCCTAATTGTTTTGCAATTGTTGGTAGAAATGGTACTATTGGTCCGGTGGCTGAAACCAAATAATATCATTTTTTAATAGCCCGTTAGATATTTCTTCAAATTTCAAAGTAATTTACTTACCAGCATTGAATAAAAAATAATGGGCTTTTATCGGTAGTAATTCAGTGTTTATATTTTCAAGCATTTTGTAAATGTGTAGAAATTGCACGCTAGGTTAAAGGCACAAACTGTTATCTACAAATGAAAAGCATCGCTGAATAAGTGCAATTGTGATTACATATCATTTACACATGACACGTTTATCTACATACATATGTCATAGTGATCAAATACAGAAACATTTTGTCTTGAATTGAAGTAAAATGAAACAGAAAAACATACAGGTACTGGACTGAAAAATCTTACTAATCGTACTTATCCGTAAAATGACATAATTAATTTCAATACATTAAGATAAATAGAATAATATTGTTGTAAACATACATTTCACGTGGATGTTACCAATTTTGTATTTCGGTCGCAAAATAAAAGATGTCAAACCATATTTCGCAGATGGCCTACGTTTTAGTTTCGCGCGTGTAACTTCCTCGGAACTGTACAATTCACTATCTTCGAGTTAATTATAAATTCTCTTTGCTGCATCTGCAATTTTCATTGCTTTAGCTGAAACTTAGAAATGATACGGAACTCGTTTTAGTTATCGTGTTCACATTCCACGCATACTATGTATATCATATTTCGTTTTATCATATACACCTCCTCAAAAGGATTAAGTTTTTAATAAAATCCAAATTCACAAGATTCTTTTTCGAATTATTTATTAAATGATTTTATTAGAAACCTTACCGCACGTATATATATTAATGAAATGAAATGGTCCTGTATTTTACTTGTACTGGTCTATGTTCGCCGTTCTGTTCGAATAAAAATCAATTGGTTCAATAAAATCTATAAAAGCATTTCTCCACGATCAATTGAATTGATTAGTGTCATAAATTCAGCGTTCCCAGATCGAGGGATTTCTGGGATAAATAGTGGGGGAAATACTATAGTGAGAATCTCAGTGACATCACAAAGCTATGATGTAGTCAAACTCAGATAGTGACGTCACGATTTGTGCTGAGGGTGAGGACCTAATACGATCCTACGGTACGGATCATGACGTCACTAAGTACCACCACTATTGTTACGTTGATGGGACAATTCTCGGCGGCGTGACATTATTCTATTCTTTTGAGGGATTTTTTGCGGCAACGCTTTATAATTGCTTACAGAACCAGTAGGAGACTATAAGAAAATATAAAATCATACTATAACCGCCCACTCGTATAGAATAACATATTTTACGTCAACAATTTGTATTTTATGGGATCACTAAAATTATTGATAGAAATGTCTGAAATAATGGTTATAAGTATATATAGACAGAACATTAAACGTGTCATTATAATCAGACAATAAAATTAAACAATGAATTAATAATTATTACAGAGGATTTTGTAACAAACTGTGCTTTAATCTGTCATCGATACATTTACAATATACATTTACAATATATATGTATATATTTATAAGTTTTAATATACCGCTTCCATCAGTTTCTTTTAGCAATAAGGTGGGTTAATGTATGATTGCGGCGTATTACATTTTCGTCCATATCCACACGCATACATACACGTACTGGTTTCTCGCATTTATACTTACGTGTGTACTCACTCGCACTCACGCATGCACATATTCATCCTCCACACACATCTAGTTCCCTACATTTCTCCATTCGTAACCTACCGCGGACGACTCTACAACGTCTTTGACTTTGCAGATCTTTCTTTACATCGAGCACATCGTCTATGAAGGATATGTATTTTATATACAAAGAAACGAATTCTAGCTTACATACTATCGAATCTATATACTCTACATAAGATACACCGGCAACAGTGCGCTCGATATCATACAGAAATTCTTCGAACTTAGAAATCACGTATACCCCTACGTTTTACCTAGCCATTCTCTTTTCATTTTATTTTGTTTGTTCGAACATAAATTCGGGAAAAGGCGAAATATTTACGACAGGCTGGATGTGTTACAAGCGCTGTCGTAATAAACTTGCTTCTTCGCTAGAAAATCGAATATTGCATAATTCATATCCCCGATACATCGAGAAAGAGAAATAGATAGTAGCGCTGTAAGAGCGTTAGTAGATAGAGGAACTTTTGATAGAAGGTTACTTCCGGTCACTAGCGACTGAACTTCACGCGTCTAAGTTGTCGACTAGTTCATTAGAAAAAGAACTATCAAAAATTCCCACGTGATGTAGGCTTACTCTTTATGTACATATGACTACATAAGTAGATTATCCGATAAAAGCTAAACATCTTTTTCTTTTCTGTTTTCCTGATAAATCGTGTAAAAATGTCAAAGTTTGTATCGCTTTCGGTAAAAAACGGGAAACAAATGCGAAAAGAGGGTGGAGGACAGCCCGGTGGAAAACCCGGCACCCGAATTCCGGAGAGCTTTAAAAATCCGTTATTCTCTCGTCAATCAGTAAAAAATGCACATATATAAATAAAAAAAAAAAAAGAGAAGAGAAACGAGCGATCACGATTACGAGATTTTTTTACTGCTTGACATTCACGAGTTCACGGTGTTTCTTTCGACGTTCTCGAAGAACATACTGATTAGAATTTTTTTCTGTCTTACAGTGTCAGTACCGGAGTTCTTCTTGGAGAAATTATTAAATTGACGACACAAAGATGATGAGCAAATACTAAAAAATCGACAAAATAAATAGTGTTTGTCTGCTCTCCCCCAAAATTGAAAAGATTTTAGTTAACATTATGCTGTGACCGTCCATAATCAAACAAAACTGAACAAGGGAAACTCTGGTACTACTGTGATGCGAGAGCAAAAAGTTCTGACAGTGAATTCAGTGACAAACAATATTTAAAGAAACAGCGTTTAGAAAAAGAATTTGAACACGACATTAATGTAAAAATTTTGTAATCATGTTCAGCAATAAGTTTGATGTTAGCATAGGCAAGATATAGGATAGATTCAATGTTTCATAAAGATTTACGTTAACAGTTTGGAAATACTGATCTCGTAAAAGACCCTTTATCTTGGGACATCCTCTTCAATTGTGGGCGGCAATGTCGAGAACTAAATAGAACTTTAGTGCTAAAGTTAGCAGATAAAAACTTAAAACATCTATATACAATTATTTTTCGAATAGATACACATTAAACTAAAAATGATAAAAATATAATTGCACTGTACTTTAACAAAATTAGCACATTACTTCTGCTAAGTATAATAGAAATTCTTACATCATTAATATTGCTATTATCTTATTTCGAGTTAACAAGAATTAGGAAATTATAGAATTTTTTTACAATGAAGCACAAAAATATATCAGATACTATCTATCCTATACCATGTCTGTCACCTCTGTTATCAATAGCAAAAACTATACATTAAAAAGAAAAAATTCCTTATATAAAGTAATACAACTACTAAAAAATATTCGACTGAAAAACAGCGTGATTAAGGGAAGTAATGTATGTCTGCAGTATATATAAATTTGTTCCTCTGAATACTTTTTGTGTCAGAGGTATTTGTCCGTTTTAAACGCTGTTCCTTCTGCTCAACGAGGGACGGCATATCCACCGAAGTGTCGTACAAGTTAGGGCTGTAGCTGTAAATAAAGTTTGAACTATTCGAACATCTCAACCAGAGCAAGTACCTTTACTCGAGTATGTGCGATAGCCGGGTACCCCATGAGACAGCTGAAAACACTGGTACCTGAATATCTCATGATACTAGAGCTATTACTATACTCGGGTAATTTTTGTTTACCCGAGTATCTTATATGTAACAGCTCTAGTCTCGACTCTAAATTGTTTCAAGTATTTCCAACCATTTAAATATCATTCCTATCAAGTAGTCATTTCCCATGGATTGGTTTGAAGTGCTTGCTTGAATTTAAATTTTCACAAAATTTATCAAAGTTTTTACTTACAAAAACTTGAAGTTTTGAAAGTTAGTGTTGTATCGAAGAGGAATTAAGACCCTTGGGTGTATATAATCGCATAATATACCTTGGGCAAGTGAACACACTAATAAGTTATTGACAAGAATTGATACGATTCATATTTCAATAGTTAGAAATATTTACTATAATTTGAAGTTTGAATAGTTCGAACTTCAAGTAGTTCTTCCTTCGAAGCGTCGCATCTGTACACCTTTCGTTTCGCGGCACAATCATCCAACAACAAATTGCCAGTCGATTAGGGTGAAGACAAAATTTGCCTGCTCCCAAATGCAGGAGCATCTATCTCCAAAGTCGCGCGACGTTATGGAGGAAAAACTGTAGTCCGAATAGTTCGGACGTTTCGATTTTTACAGCACTAGTAGTAATATTTAGATGCCCATTACACAGATTTTAACAGCTAAAGCCAGGACGGTCGATGATGATGCGGCGGCGGCGGTTGAAGTGCATAGAGGGAATGAATGTACTGTTGGTATGCGGTTGGGTCCACTGTTAAGTTTGGCCCGTGAGGCGTGACATAAGCCGAGACTGGTGGTCCATACGCTGCTGATCTCTGCGCGGAATGAAGAAACGGATGAGGCGGATAGTTTCTCGGCGGTTGATTGCTGAGTTTGTTGCAGGCCTGCTGGGTAGCGTCCGTGACTGGCGGTACCTGTGGCTGTTGTTGTTGTTGCTGTTGCCTGAGCGCCATACTGTAATAACTGTTTGGATTTCGAAACTCGTCCAAAAAGGCAAACGCTGCCGCTGCGTCTTTATCGTAGAAAGGTGAACTGGTAGTGGTGCTGGTCGACGCGGCGAAATTGAAGGCACTGCCAGCTGGCGGGACCATACCGCTGTTTTTCAAACCGATAGAATCTGCTGGTGTACCGGCGTACTGTGAGAAACCAGGTATACCGGGTGCCGGTTGTGGCTCCGTGCTTACCGCAGACGAAACGTTCACGACGTTCTGTTGCTCTTGCTGTTGTTGTTGTTGTTGCTGTTTGCTCTTTCTACTCTTTTTCGTTTTTGTTGGCGTAGACGTGGTGCCCGTGACCGACCCTTCTCCACCTCTACGCGTCATAGACAGTATGCCCTGGGTATTCTTCGCCGCTGCTGTTTGCAGACTCTGAAGAAGATCCAATTCCGCGGCTCCAGTGGCTGGACTACGCGCGTACGCAAGGTGTTCGGGTTTCGTCGGTGGTGGCCGAGGGATTGTTAACAATTGCTGCTGTTCCTTACTTGCACGGCCCACCAAACCTAACCCTAGGCGAGCGTATGCTGGATTCGTGGCCACCGAATCGGCCAAGTTCCCCACGAACGAGGCATCGAATTGACTAGCTGACATCGCTTCCGGTTGCGGCAATGCCATTATTGGGTCGAAGGCGAACTGCTCCTGGCTAGATCTCGCCGCAGCCTCCTGTGTTAGGCTGCGAGTTGCATCGCTGGATGATTCACTGTATATACGTTTCTTTACGGGCGGAAGGTTGCTGGCCGTGCTATTTACAGGTCCACCGGTGGCAGTCTTCGAGCTAGCATCAAAATAGTGTGGGCTGGGATAAACCGGTCTCGAGTTTGGCATTGCATACCCGGACGATTGAAAACCACTCGGGTAAAGAGATTCGTGCGTCGTCAGGTTCTGTTGGAACGCTAATAGTTGAGATTGCTGTTCCTGCGTCGATAACTGATCACTAGCAGCCGATGTTTTACCAAGGAACGAACGTTGTTGAACGTACTTCTGTGCGTTCAGAGATTCACTGAGATCGGTGAAGCTGGGGCGTTCTTGGGATGTTTGTTGCTGTTGCTGCGACTGTTCCCGGCTCGGTCTCTGTAGATCCAGATTTGGATAATTGTTTCCGAACGTTGGTGGATACTGATTCGGCGACTGATAGATTTGATGGTTTGTATTCAGGCTCAGCGACGCCTCCGTCGGAACAGTAAAATTTCTCTGTTGTTCGCTACTCGAAGACTTCTCGACGTTGCTGGAGGACTTAAGATACTCTGATCGGTGCTCCGTTTCGCTGATCGTTGATGGCGCCGGTGATTGTATATAACCGTGATTGTGTTTGAATCCTCGAGAATAAGTTGACGGTGTCGCTGTACTCGGTGAACATTCCTCCGAGCTTTTAGAGGTCTGTGGTTGGGACGTGTAGTTTGTATTCTGTTGGGGCGATTGCTGTGAGTAACTGGGAGCTTGTTGCGAGGGTTGCGGCGTGCAGGCGGACTTTTGTTGCGGTGACGGCTGGGAATAATTGCGGGACTGTTGAGGCGACGGCGACGGTTGCATATAGTTCCGGGACTGTTGAGGTGACGGTGATGGTTGCGAGTAGCTGCGAGATTGTTGAGGTGATGGCGACGGTTGCGAGTAGTTGCGGGACTGCTGAGGCGAAGGTGATGGTTGGGAGTAATTGTTCGGTGGCGCTTGTTGAGGCGACAGTTGCGAATAATTCTGTGGGGTCTGTGGTGAGTGTATAGGGTGTGAATAGTTTGCGGGCTGCTGAGGAGAGGATTGAGAATATTTAACCGATTGTTGCGGGGATGGTTGAGAATAGGACGCGTTTTGTGGAGAAGTCTGAGAATACGTGGGTGCAGCCTGCGGCGAGGGTTGCGGGAAGGTTTGAATTTGCTGAGGCGACGGCTGGGAATAATTTCGTGGTTGCGGAGACGGTTGCGAGTATCCTGTAAGAGGCTGGGGCGATGGCTGCGAGTAACCAGCGGGGCGAGTTTGAGGACACGGATGAGAAAAATTTGAAGATTCTGATTGTTGCGGATAAACGGGAGGAGGTTGAGGAGATGGCTGAGAGTAATTTGATGGTGGCTGAGGGGAAAGTTGAGAATATCCGGACGACTGCTGTGGGGACTGTGCATAAGGAGAATGCTGCTGCTGGGGAGACGGCTGTGAATAATTGGGCGGTGGTGCTTGAGGCGAAGGCTGAGAGTAGGGAGAACGGGGTTGCTGAGGCGAAGGTTGAGAATATTTAGATGCTTGAGGCGAAGGCTGAGAGTAATTCGTGGTAGTCTGTTGGGGAGACGGTTGTTGGTATTTAGGGGTAGGCGATTGTTGAGGAGATGGTTGAGAGTAATTCGATGGTAGTGGTTGAGGAGAAGGTTGTGAAAACACCTGCTGTATCGGTTGAGGTGAGTGTTGCGAGTAGACCGGAGACGGATTTTGATTAGCTGGTGGTATTTGTTGTTGATTAAATGATTCGCTCTGTGCTGAACTTTGAGGAAAGTTAGCTTGCGGAGAACGCTGTGGAAACGTAGGCGACAATTGATGATACACTTCCCCGGAATTTTCCTGGGGTGACTTCTGAAATGATTGATGAGATTGTTGAGGGGGTACCTGAGGCGGTACCTGAGAGTAAAGAGGTGGTGCTTGCTCATAAGACGACGATGGGTAAGCTGGAGAAAGAGGATGATTTTGAGGTGACGGAGTGGGTGGTAACTGAGCGCTATACCTTGGTGGAGTAGCGTAATAAGGGCTGTTGTAAGGACTACTTCCCGTCGACAGAGCATCCTGATAGAATCCTGCTCCCCTTATTTGTGGTTCCACAGAAGCTATAATTGGTTGCGCTTGTGGAGAGCGACCCGATCGTCCTGGCGGTGATTCTTGAGAAAAACTGGAAACTGATTCACTCACACTACTACCGCCAGTACTCATTCTTCTCTGCCTCCCACAGAACACTTCCTGCAGCTCGCCATCTTTCTTAGTTGCACCATCTTCCGATTCATCGTCCTTCTTCTTTGATTTAGGCGCACCGAACGCCTTAAACCAGGCACTCAAATTTGGCGTTGCTGCTTTAGGTTTCTGCACCTCCTTCGTGTTAGATTGACTATCTTTTGATTCTTCCACCTCTACAGGTGTTTGCGCAACCGGTTTCCCGGTAGAAGACTTCTCCTCCTTAGACGTAGGTACCGGAGCTATCGGAGTAACACTATGGTCTTCTTCCTCGTCGTCGTTCGACAAATTAGGATTGGGCGAGGATACTAAACTTTTACAAATTAACTGAATAGAGTCCACGTTCTTCAAGACTGTTCCTAGACTAAGTTTTGGTTCCTCGTCGGCGTTCTTGTTCGCCTGATCGTTGTCGTTGGCCAACGGACGGTCTGCCGTTTCGTTGACGCTTGCGCTTGGTAAATTAAGCGGTTTTTTTAACAGCAAATTTCCCTTACTTTTCCCAGGCTGCAAACGGTCTATCGTGCGTTGTATCTTTTTTGGTCTACTGGGTCCATGAGGACCAAAGATCTTAATCGAACTTGGTCGTTTTTTCGGCGCTTCTACCTTTGGTCCAGATCGAGCAGATTCAACAGAAGAATGAAATATCGGAGAATCGCTCCCGGAGGAAAATTCGGAGAGCCTTGGTGCGTCGTCTAACCATTTGTTGATGTCCTAGTCAGAGGCAGAAAGAAAAAACAATAAAACAATGTGTCGCAATATTATTGAACAAATTATCTAAACGTGAAATAGAATATATTCTTACATGGAGTGTTTGCTCTGTTGCCTGATTCAATGCTTGCATTGAGCTTTCCTCCTTTCCGAATCCTTTGGTATGCTTGCTTGTCGATTTCGCTTTTTTAATTTCGCTTGTCTCTTGGTCTTGTGTTTTCACAGGATCCTCCGTGGTAGGAACTTTTTCTTCTTTCATTCCCTTTTTTAACTTTGGTCGTTTGACGCCGGCTTTATCGCTGTCGTTAAAGGTACTACCGTTTGAAGGCACTTTTTTTGAATACACGTTGTGAAAGTCGCTTTTCCCTGTTTTCTTCGGTTTCTCTTTCTCGCCCTTCAGCTTCTCCTCCCGCCGTCGCTCGTTTAGCTTATCCTTTAAACCGTCCAACGATTCTATGTCCTTATCACCTATAAATGCAGTAATCTTCTTAGACGTAGGGGTCTCCTTTGAATCTACATCGCTTTCTAGATCTAAATCTTTGGAATCTATTTCGCTGGATATTTCTCCGTTTTTCGCGTCATCGTTTTTTTGTTTTGATTTCTTTTCTTTGTCCTTCCCGCGACTCTTCTCGGATTTCTCCTCGGGCTTCAACACTTTCAACGCTGTCTTTTCCTTCTTCCGATTTTTCTTCGTTTTGATATGCTGTGTCTTGTCCTTGTTCTCAGATACCTCTTCGTCTGCTGGAGGAGGCTCTACTTTCTTTGCCTTGCTCTTTTTCGCATTCTCTGTAAGTATTTCGGTCTCCTCGATTTCCTGTTTCTCGATCTTTCCACTTTTACTTTTCGCAATGACTAGGGATTCGTAATCCTCCTCAAAGTCCTCCTTCCGTTTCTTATTCTCTTTTGCTTCTTTGATCGGACGCACACTTTCCGCTTCCTTTTTCTGCTGATGGCGTTCCTTGCTAATTTTCTTATTCATTTTCTTCAACTCTTCCGACTCTTTGGACGACAGCTTTTTGGTTTTCAACAATAAATTGTTTGCTTCTATGTGTTTCCTTCTTTTCGACGTTACGATACTCGACTCGGACATAGCGTCTTCGCTCTCCTGATCTTCTTGTTCCTCCTCATTCGCGGATTCCTCGTCTTTAGCTTTCTTACTCTTTTTCTTCCCCCTCTTCTTCTTTGGAAGCTTATAATTTTTCCCCCGCTTTTCCTCCTCGTCATTCTTCTCGTTCACTTTGGACTTTCCTTTGCCTTCAGATTTGTACGATTTCGATTTTTTTGTGGACTTTTTCGATCGTTTGCGGTTTTGATGCGGAGAGGATACTCGAGAAGGACACGACGGTGATGCAGGCGTAGCGAGAAATGTCTTTGGCGACGACAGGTCCTCGTCGCTGGATGTTTCAGATTCTAAATACCGATTTACAGCTTTATCAAACGCATCTTTAAGATTGATAGCCATTTCAGTATACTCTGGAAAGAAGTTAAATCACGTTAAGGTTCAAGTATGACTATACGAGAATATACTATATGCAAGTACATTTCTATTGAGGTAAATATAAGAAATACAATGAGAAAGTATGTAATATGGTTTCCCTTAATTATAACTATTAATTACTGGTATAATTTAGATGTTAAAAACTGAAACACCCAATACTTGAAAACAAGTCACCTTAAACTAACTACACAAAAGAACATAATGTTGTAATTGTAAATATTAATATAAACTAAAATGATATATGTATAAGATGAATCATGAGAAATTGAACGCTATGTGAGTCTAAAGTCACTTCAAGGTTATAATATACCAACTCATTACATATTGTCTAGGCCTTAGCAGCAACGCCATAAATTAAAAAAAAAAAGAAAAGATAAAGATAGATAAGATATATAAAGATTTTTTAGTTTCTTGTGACTCATCATGTGTATAAATAGAAATTCAAATAATACTAACCATTATCAGAACCATTATATTGTCTACAGTTGTCCACTATGAGACGAAAGTCCCGTTTAAATTCATTCAAACTCTTGTACAAACCACCATCAAGTTTTTCCTCCATTGTACTGAGATCCATAGGTTTCCGTACAACACTGTAGTATCTATATGGGAAAAATAATGTCGGTGTCATGTTAATACCAAGTTTTAAAATATATTTGACTGTACAGTAATGTGTCTCTAGTAGCTCGCTACTCGGAACCATTAACAAACTTCGACGGTATCGCTTTTCATGTATAGATAACTTATTCTGTGCATCCCTTTATTCCCCTCAATAGTAATCGCCTCTTTTGAAGGTGTGTCCAGAAAAAGTGGGGAAATTGATAATCTAGTAGAGAGAAGACCGACAGACATACTAACAGGGAAACATTACTGTAAACTCCATAATTATGTTATACCGTGGCGCGTATTCTTCGTCCACCGGATCAATGAACGGCCACGCATCCACATGATCCTTGAGACTCTCAAGAACCTTATGCATCCCAACTCGGCGTTCTTCTTCCTCGATTCCAAAAGAATATCCATATTTATACCCATAGTTGGAAGATACATAATTGCCATCGCTCTTACTTCCAACCCCTTTCTTTTTCTCTAATCCTTCCACTTCGTCTCGGGTGTGGATCACAATTTGACCAACAGCCGACGCTAAAGAATTATTAGTTTGCCGTCCTTTCTTCTGAACGGGCGGCGAAGACAACGGCGGCGGTGTTTCTTCTTTAACGTAAACATTCTTCGAGTTCTGTGTCCCCTTTTTGCTCCCTTTGTTTGTTTTAGTTTTGATCTTCGATCTGACCATGACTGTTTCCATCTGTGTTGCAGGTTCGTGGCTACGAAGAACTCGCGAACTATTGCGTTGCAATAATTTGCGTCTTTGTTGCTTCTCCTTTAAGTCAAAAAGCTTGGGGATTTCGGGCATGAAATCCTTGGACAGAGTACGGTAGAGTTTACGTTCGGTATCGTACTCCTAAGTAGTATAATAACATTATTAAACAGATCTAAAGGAGAAAGCTATTAACACTCGTTCAATGAGACAATTACCGAATCGCGAAATTTCTCAACTAAACGACTCCAATCCTGCTGAGTAAAGCAGACAACTTGCCAGACACTTTCTTTCCCTTCCTCGTGTATTAAACAGTCTTCCTTCTTCTCCTCCTCTTCCTCTTCCTCCTTCGCCACTCTGCTTCGTCGTCTTTTACGCTTTTTATCCCTAGGTTTACTTTTCTGTTTGTATGAGATGCTGTTAGAAGTGTCAATGTAGTCCTCCCTATATAATCGAGTGCCGTAAAAGTACCAATAGGCAGAATTCTTACGATCATGTCCTAAAGGTTCGACTCGCAGACTATCCGAGTCCAAATTACTTAATGAATGCTCCTGTGAACAAGTATAAAAAAAACAATTGAACAATTAAATACATCGAGTTAAAATGAAAAATAAACCAAATTAGTTTATTTGGAATACATACCACGTCTTCAGCGTCAAGCCTGAAGTCGCAGAGGGCTCTCAGTATCTCTACTTTTTGACGAAGAGGCAATAACTCAAAATCTACATCTGTATTAAAAGGATTCTCGCATATGTATTCCTCCAAAAAGAAAGGGAACATATTGATTATTTTTAGTGATAGTGCGAACATGCATCTCCTTTTAACAGCAAATTATACAAGATTTATTTTACCTGACATTTCTTACGAAACAGTCTGCGAAGAAACATCTGGTAATTAAAGGTGGAGATGTCATTGCGAGTGTCATTGGGTAAACAACCTTCAAGTAATCTGACTATTAGTTCTTGCACTAAATGTCCCTCCGTTCCACCATCCGTTAACAAAGCTTCCTCTAAATCCTAGAATAATATAGAAAATTAATACACAAGTACACGTATAGGCACACACTGCTCGAAACATTAATCAATGCAGTAACCAAATGATAATGCATAAGCCATTAGTAACATAATAAAGCCAAAGCATGATCTAGACTAGATCATCTAGTTAATATCCAGGAAGCTGAAAGCAGTACTAACAAATCTCTTGTACAATGCCTACTCATACGAGACAGCATTCAGGTATGTACCTCAATATCAAAGTCCAGAAGATTGAAGGCAGCCCTAAATAATGAGCAGAAGTGTGCTATACTTGGCACCTCCCACCACGATTGAATATCTAAAAAAAATAAAGGAACAATTGAAAGTTCCTTGATGTTATATTTCTTTGCTCTCTGGAAAGTCCCTCTTTCAATAAGGTTCAAAAGACTTAGCGATCATGGCTTTAGAAGTAGAGTCTACACCCCTGAGTCAGTTGATTTTTGTGAAGAAAGCTTTGCCACAAAATTATTTATAATACTGAAAATTAAAGTTTCATCTTATTTAACATTGTGAATTCTACTCAATGAGAAATGATAAATTTCAAAGAGAACTGCTAATAGTGTAAAAGCAATGGAAATATGATAGAATAAAAAATAGTCACAACAACATGGCATAATATTCATAAAAAAAATTAAACAGTGTCACTAGTAGTTCCATTAACATTGCCCAATACATATGTTCATCTTACTAGTATCATTCTATGTGATTGTATTGTTAATGTGCTATTGTTAATGTTATTTTATATTAGTGTACATTTGTGAATTATATAAGGTTGTACAACAGAATATAATGACATACTCTAAAACTGGTATAATAAATAATAAGGTGGAAAAATATATAAATAGTACTATAGTGAATACCATGTAAATAACAGAGAGCCACGAATTGTATACATTATAATTATATTTTGTATCATAATAAATGTTATGATATACCAATGTATTATATCATAATTATGTCGTAGATTCTTATAAATTTTGCAGCAAGTCCTTTTTCACAAAACTGTCCACTGAATGATGATATGCATCCTTTTTTTATAAGCACCATTCATTTTTCTTATGCAAAATAATATTAACTTTCAAGCGATACATATACTGATCTGTTAATAATTCCAAGAAAACACTTATCGTGTCTTATCGTAGTATAAGTGTATTTTCTGCTTATACAATGTTGTAATAAAAATCACACATTACAAGCATTGTAAGGATACTTACAAAATTTGGCTTTCTATGTTTAATGTTGACATTATAGCATTCGCTACAAGTATAGTTAACAGAATTATAAAGAAACAAACAAGTACTGTATGTATAACAGTCTACTATTGTTTCAACTATACAATATGATTTTTAAGAATATTACTAAAAAAAACTTTGTCTCTCTTTTCCTAGAATATATCTTATTCTCAGTAATTCTAATATAATATATTCAAATATTTTTTATATATTTCCTATATGAAATTATTCGTATTAATTATGTAGTTATCAATAAAATAGCACGAACGTGAAATTAAATTAAATTTATACAGCACAGTTAATTCTTTTTCAAGTTATAACTAAAAAAGTGTACTTCCCAAAAAGTCACTATTTTTTACATTTCTCGTGATCTGAATAACTTGTAATCCATATAACTCGGAGAATGAACTTTGAGTTCTGAATATTCTTTATATGAAATGTCTGAAATTTTTATTTACAACTTTATTTACATAAATTCGAAAAACATATGAAACAGCTGCTTGACTTGATAATTTGTCTCATCAATAATTTTACTGTTTACCCAACAATACTAATTACGGGTGCCTACTGTCCAATAAAACAAGAAAATATTTTATATCATTCACTACAAAGTATCGAACCTACCGTAGACTCAACAACGAAGACGAAAGTAACAATAAAAAAGAACGTTAATGTTCATATATAAGAAGCTACGTTTTCAAATAACCAAGCGAAACACACATTCGATAAATAAATATCAATCACAGATACGAATATAATGCGATCGTGCATCGATATACTCTTGCGTATAATGTAACGCAATAGTAAAACAAAAGAGAAACAAAACATAGAACGAGAGAGAAAAAGAGAGATATAGAGAGTGCGAGAGAGAGAGAGAGAGAGAGAGAGAGAGAGAGAGACATAAAGAAAGAAGACGAAGAAAAAAAGAAGACAATGAAAATAATTCTGTTGCTAAACTTGGGGTCATTGACAAGGCCTCTCAATTGTGGGCATCGATTTTCTTCGGGAGATAATCAACATGATATAACTCGGTTAAAGGCGGAAAAAGAAAGAAAAAGCTAGAGTGGAAATGAAAATAAATGATCCATCACGACTAATCGGCGATCGTATCGCGAGGAATGCAAAGCTCACCTAGGATTCCGATGAAAGTGGGAAACATAACCCGTCCTGTGGCGGGCAAACCGGGCGAATCACGTCAGGGCGGATAAGGTTGTTGGAAAACACCGAGTTAGAATCGCGCGTTGCCAGCCCCCTTTATTCAGGTGTGTAATTCAGTCAGGCCAGGAGATCGAAATCCACGGTGAGGCAGGTAAAATGGTGATGGCCAAGCGAAAAACACTTCCGCTTGGCGAGGCCGATCGCTTTTAAAATACCGGAATGCACATCAGCGGGTGGCTGTGACACCCATCGTAGTCCTCGAAACAAAAGAGCGGGTAATCGCGACTCCGCATAGCTCGGCCCGCCGTTTCGAAACGGATCCAAACGGTGAGGCACATTCGTCCACTAGCAGTTCCCAGCGAGGAACAAACTAACTCTGATTTATTTTGGCACAACACTACGGCCTGGCAGCGATGTGCGCGCGACACTTGCAACCATTCTAATCGGGTAACACTCCAGCCTCAAAACAACCACCAGCTTCGTCACCGATAAACTGTTCCGTTGTTTCATACGTTGGCCACATTAACGCTAATTCGACAGCGATACCTTTCCCCGTCGAAAGTACGTCGTTCACCACTGCCGAACCCTTTTTTCACGGCTTTTGAAATTAGATTTCGACTTACGCGTGTACGTGTGTGTATATACGTCGGTATTCGGATAAGAAGAGTTTTCTGAAACGCACTACACGAACGCACGGGTGCGGACTGTTCAGCAGCGGACTGCAACTGCGGGCGTAAACCTATGAACACGCAGCATCTAGATGCGTCGATGATGCTTTTTTATGAGACTTGTTCAATCGGTTGTGCAACAGTGGATCAAATTTTATTCGAATAACCGATAATTAATACGAATAACGGTTTTAATGCATTACGTATTTGGCAGTGATATTTTCAGTGGTATACGGAATTAGGAAGATAGCTGGAAAATGGAATATTGATACGATCGGTTATTGGACATACTTATTTACGTTATTAGTCGCAGTAATGTCTATGGCTCAGAATCGGATCATGTAACAGATGGAGTCAAACAGAATGGGCAAAATGCGTACTCTGCACGGCTTGAAAAAATGTAATTTTGATTGTTAGGCATAACAAATGATATATCATTTTGTTATTGGTCAAAATGACAATGTCCACGAATCAGATTATCAACAGGCAGCACCTCCTTTTGCTCCAGCCTATACCACCCCGCGAGAATTCTTTCCAGCAGCGGACAATTTGTACACAGAGAATTCACAGTAGATACTATGAAAATGCTCTTTACTCCGTAGTATACAAAAACTTTCATATGAAATGCTTAAATCGCAGTAACGGTGCATAACGTGACGCATAATTTGTAAGGGACAAAAATAAAGAAATAATTATATGTATATGACCAATATATGTGTCAATGCATATAGTACATATTTTTTAGTCGTAAAATAATGCAAGTTACGTATGCGAAGGACGATAGATAATATTTTGTCTTGAACAGTTGGTAGACTTTTTCCCGCGTACGTTGCAGCGGTTACAGTAATGAGATATGGGATGGATTTTTTCGCACATGCGCGGCTAATTTAGCATCAGTAAAGTAAATGTTTGGATAGAATGGGGTACCTTGATCACCATGCATAATTTTGCAAAAATTATTATGATTATGATAGTGTGTATGTATCTCTCATACTTATGCACCATATCACATACATCATTGCAATAAATATTTCATAACTCTTACAAATGTTCTCGAATTTGTTCCAAATTGTATTTTGTACTAAATATAATATTATTTTCAAACCTTAAATCTAACGTGCATATTCTCTTTGTTTTAACTTCTAATGTACATAGCAAGCGTTGGAATACTTTCGCGAGCCACTGTAGATATACATATAGATCAAGATTAACAACATAGATACTTACGTTACTGCGAATGGCCATTTTGGGCGCGCTTGCGCGAAAAACTCGTCCCGCCACGGATCGTGGGTATTCGTTACCGCGTGCGTGACGCGTCCCATTGCATCAACATTACGAATGATTCTCGATGATGGCTTTTATCTCCCGCTAAAAACAAATTAATATTTATAGTACTGTTTACTCCAAAGCAGCGAAGGAGTACGACGGAAAAATTCATTATTACGCAGTCCAGTTAAGTACAATCAAATAGAAATATGACTCCGTTTAATTTAAGTGAGCTTGAAAGTCAACTGGAAAACGTTACTAAAATTTCTACCGGCACCGGTGTATCCTTCGCAAAGAAGTCACTCAAGCTTGATTCTGAAGCAGATGGTAAGGAATTTAAAGTGTTTTGATTTTTTTAATGTTTCATTTCTTTATGTTTCGAAAGTTGTACGATACAAAATTACGATTGTATGCGTCTATATTAGGTTATACGAGCTGAGCGTTAATTGTTTTATTATTTAACAGCGGTGGATGTTGTGAATGCAATACGAGAATGCCCCAAATTAGAGTTTTTGGATTTAGAAGGTAACACTTTGGGGCCACTTGCTGCCAAAGCAGTGGCTAAGATATTGGAGGAAAAAGGTTCTTGTCTGAAACGTGCACTTTGGAAGGATATGTTCACTGGTCGTTTAAAGTCTGAAATACCAAAGGCCATTGAATATCTTGGTTCTAGTCTATGCAGTGCCGGTACTCGTCTAATTGAATTAGACTTGAGCGATAATGCTTTTGGACCAATTGGTGTACAAGGATTAGCCTCATTTTTGACTTCCAATACATGTTACACTCTTCGTGAATTAAGGTTGAATAACAATGGGCTTGGAATATCAGGTGGTAATATGTTGGCAAAAGCATTGTCCGATTGTTATGAAAATAGCTGTAAAACAGGTAAGCTATTTTATTGACAAGATAGTTTTATAAAATGTTAATCAATTAATAATTTATCATTTTCATTTATAGGAACGCCTCTAGCATTGAAGGTATTTGTAGCAGGTAGAAACAGATTAGAAAACGAGGGTGCAAAAGCATTGGCACAAGTCTTTCAGAAATTGACCAGTTTAGAGGAAGTTGTAATGCCTCAGAATGGTATTTATCATGTAGGCATAGCAGCACTTGCAAAAGGATTATCAGCCAATCCAGGATTGAAAATTTTAAATTTAAATGATAATACAGTTGGTGTGAAAGGAGCTCGAGCTCTAGCTAAAGCATTACCAAATTTAAAAAATTTGGAACAGCTTAATTTAGGGGACTGTTTGATTAAAACGCAAGGATGCTTAATTCTTGCGGAGGCATTGGGAATCGAGGGTAACCATCCTTTACTGAAGGAAATCAATTTCACTTCTAATGAAATTCGCACAGAGGGTGCTAATCCAATAGCTGTTGCTATGGCTGATAAGGAGTGTCTAACGAGTCTACAATTAGATGGAAATTTGTTTGGAAATGAAGGACGAACTATACTGAGAGAATTGCTTACTACTTTTAAAAGAATTAATTCATTGGGCTCCTTTGATGAGGATGAAACAGATGATGACGAAGATGAAGACAATGAAGACCAAGAAGAGAATACTGACAGTGCCAGTGAAGAAAATGAAGATAACGAGGAAGAAGAAGAGGAAGAGGAAGATGCAGTTGAAAATGGCAATACAATACCAAACAATGTTACAGTGTCAACAGTAACTGTTACACAGTTTTTAAAATCCCCAACATATGACAAATTATTATTATTATCAAAAGAAGAAATTGTGCAACATTTTATAGATCAGGCCAAAGTAAGCAGCTATAACATTCGAATTATTTGATAATATTTTATCGACTTTTAAAAATATTTATGTGTTTTAGAAAGTATCGGAAAACGCTGATACATCTTCTGAGCTAATGTTCATAGAAGAATTTACAAGTACAATTATGAAAGTATCATCTTTATGTTCGTGTGGCTATGTTGATGTTAGAATGAAGGCCCTAGTCATAACAAATTCTTTGTATTCAGAGTTATTTTCCTTTGCAAAAGAAAACGATCAGACGTCTATTTTGAATAATGCTTTATTAGTCAACTTAGGTTTAATTAAAGTAAGTATATTTACTGAATGGATGTACCATTCATTTCCATACGTGTTTTCAATACAAATTATCAAATTCAAATACATAATTCATTTCAGAGTGAAAACAAACAAAGTGGAAAAATTGATTGGGATTTAGAAGGTTGTTTTAAAGCATTGGAGACGATTATTTTTAAGGATTATTTTTTGGATGATACCCGAAGCACGTTAAAACTGTTTCTGGATAAACCAATACAAAATAAAAAGAAAGTTGTAGATTCGTGTCAGGAAGCGAAAGATTCGCTTCTGCGTGCTTTAAATGGTGTCACGAATACATAATAAATGCTAAGATACATTGGTTTGCAAAACATTGATATAAGGTATACCTATTTATTGTTACATACTTTGAAAGTTGTAAAACATACGTGATTTTATACAGCCTTATAAAAAGAAATATGTCATGCAACATATACAGATTATTAATGGTTAAGTGTTCCGTGCGAAATTTGTATTTTATAACAATTGTTCACATCAATAGATTCAAATTAGTTACAAATGTTTGGAAAATAAAAATGCTTTATTGACGTACCGCTAAATGTCACATTCTAATGAATAATGGAAACAAAATTTTTTAATGTAACTATCTGGTTTAATGCTGCACATAGTTTAATCAATTTTTTTGTCATTGTAGATATCTAAATTTTTAAGTCTGTCTTGTAATTATTTAACGTGTATGAAAATTAGACTAGAATGTTCAAAGTAAATATAAAAATTACACTTATAAACTTGGAATACGAAACATAGTTTGGAATTCATACATAATAAATAACGTTTAACAGTAAAAACAAAATTAAATGCATTAATAGTTCTGTGAGTTCCGTGAATATTTATTACGTGCTTAAAGAAATAGTGTAAATAAACTCATTTCGTACTTAATTTAAAACCTTGAGCCGTACATTATTGTAACTCTTGAAAGTGTCATCTAGTGTAAAAATTAGAACTTTGAACAAAGCTCCTAATAATTAGATAATTATGACATCACGGAACTTTATTACGCTATTTCATGGGTGTTGTAGATGTTGGATGCCATCCTGGATGAAATAAATCCACGGCTAATGGTGAACAATGTGTCGTCGGTTGATCTTTCATGTACATCATTGCCTAAAATATCAAATATATAAAATAATGTACATCGAATAAAATATTCAATTTATTTTTATACATACAAGGAAAAGTGTAAGCTGTTGTTTTATGTCACAAGGACAGTCTTGCCCAAGAGTAGAAGGATAATTTACAATACCGCCGGCTCTTTGTATATCTTCCGCGATTAATTCTAAGCATTTTTTTTCGTCAATCTCTACCATATCAATTATTGATTCTGAAACAAATTCAAATGTATCATTTTAAATTGTCCTACATAGCAATTTGAGTTATAAACATGTTAATATTCTTACTTCTTGTAGAAACGTCGGCGGACAAAAATCGTGTTAAAAGTTCTCCACACGGTGATTTATTTGAGAAAAGATATGGATAGCGTGTTATGAATAGTTTTGTAAGCAATATGTTACCACGATTTCCCGCTAACGTATTGCTAGGTATGCATACTACTTCATCTTCTGTTCTTCGTATGAGCAATACAGGACCTTTGTATCTGGAAAGAAACAGAATGATCTTACAGTATATTACTAATATTACCAAATGATATTACTAAAGAAAACATTTTTGTGGAATGCTGTGATGTATGTACCTAATTAATTGTTCCCCTATATTCAGATTAAAATAATTGATGATAATGTTCCGTACTAAACCCTCTAATGATGAGGACATTGTCATAATGGCTAGTGGAAGTACATCGTCGAATGTTGCGTCTAATACCTGGAACATGTGTTGTTGCATTTTAACACAATTATTTTCGAAATATTTCATATTTTTTACGATAAAATTAATCTGTAGAATATTTAAACAATAATAAGAAATATATCTGTATATATATATATTTATATGATCTTACTAGAGATTTAATAGAAGGATAGTTCATTGCAGCCCAAGTAGCAGTATAACCACCGATACTCCAACCATAAAGAATTATTCGTTCCTCAGGAAACCTTAAGTATTCGATTGCAAAACGCATTACACAATCGATAGCATTCTCTTCTTGCAGAGGATACGGGGCACCCTTTGTAGTCATTTTCATGTCTTACTGTTACAATTTTATAATCATAGTTTGGCCGAATGAGAAGTCTTGCCATTACTTCAATTATAGTTAATATATCATATATCATATATCATTGATATTAACTGCAACAATTGCCAAAATTTCACCTTTGCAATATTGGTGTATAAGAGTAACAGCAATTCTTCTCATCGGAGTATTACCATAAATGAAATGCAAAATATTTATTTGCAAAAACAACACTTACAGCACTGTTACCAAAGCCTGGATGATTCCATCCTAATACAGAATATCCTTTCTTTAATGGAGTAGATATAACACCAGTCTCGTAAAAGCTGAAATTTCCCTCACACGTAATTACCAATATATTCCCTTCTGTTGTTCTGTAGATACAAAAATTAATTATTTCAAAATAATCTTTCGTGAAATGTTAGAAAAGAAGTTATTAGTGTTTATATTACTTGTTTCGTCTATCAACCAGCATAGTGTCAATTTCATTGTTATCTGCTGATAACAGTTTGTATCTTTCCCCGCCTTGCTTTATTAAATCTATCCGCCCTTTTAAAAGTGTAGAATCTATGATAGTAATGAACATTGTTATAGAATCATAACATAATGGCAAAATACTGTCATACTGTATTGGGTAACTTACGAAATGCCCAGTTCATAATTGATATACTTCCAGGATATATCATCTTAATAGCAAAAGTATGAGCTACAATATATGATAATAATTTACAAGGCAATGTAAATACAAATTCTTTGTTAGTTTGTCTCAGTATACGACTACTAGATACTAGTCTCTTTGTACGACCACTAGATGCAATTTTTTCTAATGTTAGTTTCTCACGTGGCTTCTCCCTGAAAAATGATTAGAATTACAAAAGAACATTATCGAATTATTATTATTATAGTAAATCAAATACTTTACCTTTCTACCTCTGAAATTTTGAAATCTACAGGCCATGCCCAAAACTCAAATTCATATTTTTGAAGTTCCTGTTTATTTTCTGTGTTATATCGTGCATTTGCGTCACTTAATGTTTTTAAAAATTTCAAGTATGTTGGATTGTTTGCTCTGGAGCAGCCACGTGCTGCCAAAGATGCAATTAAAATTATACCAGCTCCAGCTATAAATTTACATAGTAAATACACATTGTCTGTTAAAGTATTATTGCGTTGGTAAAAAAAGGTGGCAACTAATGGTATTGTGTATAGGCTTATGGACCAAATTGCTGCAAACTGAAAACAAATAAATTCAATAAGATTAACATGTGTTATTATTATTTCCACATAAATGAAATTACAAACAGATTTGTACATTATAACTGTCACTTGTAATCTCATAATGATGTTGACGTTAACAGCTTAGTAGATGATTTAACTGATGTAGCATTAAGCAATATTTAAGTTAATCGAAATATTTTAATTTTTTGAAAATACTTACACAAATTACAATGTGATCGCTCCATCGTTCTATGCTCTTTGGCTCATATGACTTCTGAAATCAATTAAAGATCCATAACCTACATGCAACAACTGTGACGAATCACATATAACTATTTATACTTACGTCGACCAAACGACCGATCCACGTTATTTCATAAACTTTAAAAAGCCGAGGGCTAAATGTACATTTCCAAAGTGTACTAATGAAAGACATCTCGCATTAGTTTAAAATTCTTCACAGAAGTCTGTGTTTTGGATTACCTATGCAAAATACGATGTAATGTAAGAGCGACTTAACCGATCACCATGCTTGCATGACAAGAGAAAACAAACTATATATGTAATATCATTAGCGACGTACGGAGCCGTTAAATATCAGTAAAATAGGTTAAAGGAAAAAAGTCTGATTAACCTTTGGTCACAATTAAAGTCAACTCTATTCAAATGTGAAAACATCATTGCCGAAGATCATTATGAAATTAATTATATTAAAATTAAATAAATTTTGCAAATAATATTAAATATGTATGACGATTATACTTTCAATAAATATTTTCTATGCCGCACCACAATTGTAAACAAAATATGCGAATAGAATCTTATAGTCTGACAAAATCGTACATACAGTTTTCATCTAAATCTAAATATATATATATATTTGTTACATGTTTTTTGTATCTCTTGCATGTTTTCAACGTTCGTGTCGAACAATCCACATCAATAAAAACGATCTAACGATTGACGCATGACAAAAAAATATTCCAAACATGATTCGTTATTTATAAAAAATTGAAATGTAAATTCGAAATAATATATTTTTACACTTTTCAAATGTCGCGGTCACATGACTTGGACTGATAAAATGGTAAAAACTGAATCGCAATTAGCATTCAATAAATTGTTTTGTACGGGAAAAAATCAAAAAGTATTATGAAAACTGTCATTTAACAGCATCGAAGGAACATTTACGAGTGTGGCATTGAAGGACAAATTTGAGAGACACCTTCAAGAGTGTTCGCGGAAAATTGGACAATTTCGGTGCGGGTCGATTTTAGGTCGCACATTAGATCGTGCTTTTTGGAACGTAGAGAGAACTTACTGGAAGATTCATAGCAAGTATAATATACCGCACAGTAGTTACATGCATTACGTGCGACATCGATAATATAATTCTTGAGTGTTGCTATTATAACAGACTTGTGCAGCATGTCAGACTGGGACACGGCTCCTATTACTCTTCGTAAACGTCCTCCAAAGGCATCGGTACTTAAATCGGAACAGGTAACATTATTTGACTGAAATTTCGGTATATTTCGTTCGAAACAAACAGTAACCACATGATTGTGTAATTGTGTTTATTTACAGGCGGTGAATGCTGCACGTCGTCAAGGATTCGCGGTTGAAACACAAGCAAAGTGTGAGTACAGTTTCTTTGAAGGACCTTTAAGAAATAAAAAACTGTAATACGAAGTGTTATTTGGTTTGCAATGGCTTTATTCGTACATAAAACACTATAAAGATGGCAATGACAACTAATGCAACAGTGTGTATACAAAGATAATACGACGCAATATGCAACAACAAAAATATAAAGAAGTGAATTCTTGTGCTGTTTTCTGTGATAAATAAACTAAAAATATATTTTATACTTTTTATAGGGGGTGGAGGAGCAAACAGACAACATGTAACAACTAAAAACACTGCAAAATTAGACAGAGAGACTGAGGAATTGAAGCATGACAAAATTCCACTGGATCTTGGTAAATTAATTCAGCAGGGACGGCAGAATAAAGGAATGTCCCAAAAAGATCTTGCAACAGTAAGTATTTTTAATTATTTACATATATTCGAATGTTTTCATATTTCCATTCATGGACATATAGACATATATACTTCTTTTATTATTGTTATATAGAAAGTAAATGAAAAGGCACAAGTCATCAATGACTACGAAGCAGGCCGTGGTATTCCCAATCAAATGGTAATTGGTAAAATTGAGCGAGTATTAGGAATAAAGTTGCGTGGGAAAGATCGTGGAAAACCAGTAACAACCCCCGGGACAAAAAAGTGAATCTCGGGGGGGGGAAACAAATTTTAACTTTATACCCTTATGCATTGTTCCCTAAACAAAACTGTAAAAAATATTGTAGGATTTCTATTGTGTGAAAATTACAAGCACCTAATACTTTGAACTGTCGACAAAACTGTTAATTTATCTTTATATGCCATTTTGTTATATTTTTAAATACACGCCATTGATTCTATTATAAAACAGATTTATTATTTCATCTTCTTGAATGTCGATTCAAGTAGGCTAAACAACATTGTATTAATGCAAATAACGTAATGAGGTTGTTGCTATGTATATACGTATAGATCAGTGATCAATTTTATAATGGTTAAAAAATAGAATTTATATATAGACATATGCATTCATAAGCATCGTATCTCAATATATTTGCATATAGAGACTAAAATATTAATTTATAATGTAGCAATACTTCATCATACATCATACAGTAGCTTGTATATAAAAGAAATTACTAAATAAATATTAATTACACCGTTCAGTGTTATTTTTATTCGTACAGAAACCTGGTAATACATTACTTTTATCTTAATTAATTAATCTCTTCGCAATGCAAAGCTTGACTCTTTTATACCATCCTTTGTTACAATTTTGATACTTATAGAATCGCCTGTATAAATATCTCTTTCGGCGGCCGAAATAAAGACATCTTTTATTATTGAAACTGCTCTTTCCTCAGTTAAGGGAGCATGTTCAGCATCTTCTTGATTTTTAAATCCAACCTGCAAGAAATACAATGCAATTAATTGACTGAAATATAGTCAATGAAATATATGCTTCTACAATATATTTATTATACCTGATTGTCAAGAAGAGGTTGTAAAAGTGCACCAGCAGAACCACCTGCTCTATACTTCGTTACCTCACAATGTCCAATTGGATCATAACAGTATACACAACCTTTACCTTCATGGTCTATTCCACCAATAATATTACTAATGTAATATGGGAAGAAGCGTTTGTAATATAACATTGTTGATAACATTTGTGCTACTGCTGGTGTCGTCATTTCCTTCTGGTGTTCATGTTTGTACATCTATGTCAGGAGAAATGAGAATAGTAATGAATAATTCCATAACTTTTAAATATAATAATTATATATAAATAATATAATGTTGAAAACATTATTTTTTCACATGTTACCTTTGTATACCTTACTATTATTTACAAGAAAATTTGATAAATAATCAGTTTTAAAATTAGATGCATTTAGAAAGTTTACCTGCATACGAGCAGACAAAAGACGAGTCAGAGTGAGTGTGTCGCACCAACAGCCAGAACACCCTAAGACAGTCGTCTTCGACAGAGGAAATAATTTCTGTTGCTCTCGAGTGTAAATAGAAAATCCTGTGCTAAGACGCGTGTCCGCTGCTATTACACAGAAATCATCTCCGGCAAGGGCTATGACACTCCTGCAATCAAAAAGGAGAATAACCATTTAGCAATATTTAAGAAATAATGTTGCTTTTAATAAAAATTATTAAAATTAGAATAATGTGCTTACAACAGCGAAATACTTAGATTTCTTTGTGTTTTTAAACATTATCGTTAAGGGTTTTAGGTTATATATAAAATTTACCCTCCGTTGTCTGCATATGGACTGAAACTCCTCATTTTAGCAGCTTGTGTCTCATAATCAGGCAAGGACCGGTTTGGAATTTCGGTCGAAAGAGCCATGTTTATCAAATTTATCTTTAGAAACTACGAATTCAAAACTTCTCACTGTGAATGACACTACACTTTGCGGCGACGATGGCGATGGCATGCAATGCAAAATAACTCCTACTACACACATACGCACACAGACACACACACATGTAAATACGACTTCCTACCAACATAGATGATTGGTTAGTTTATATTTGTTTGGACAAGAACGTGGCAATAGGAGTGAGTTTTTTTCTAAATTTTAAGTTTGTGTAACAGATTGAAATATTTTTGAATTATATTTCCTATATATTAAATGAGTGATAAACAGTCAGTGTACATAGTTTCATTAATAATATAAATAAATAATGATTAAGTATCATTAGAATAATAGTAGTACGTGATTAATTCATTTAAAATGTTTAAATCGAATGTTATAGTTGTTTTCGTTATTCTGCGCGTATTCGTAATTCAAAATGAAGTTTCTTAGAATTTGTTGTAGTTGTAGCACTTCCTTCGGCAGGTGTTTGTGCGAAGTTACAAGATAACGCCCGAATGTATGGTAAACAAATTAACCGTAAAAAGTGTTGCCTTATCAGGTGTTACACGTTAGTAGGATCTGACAGTTTTCAAGAGAATATAAAGGAGAAACACCATTTCTTTTTGAGTATCCCTTGAAATGGCAACCGGCGGCGAGAGGCGTGTTGCATTAATTACGGGAATTACCGGGCAGGTAAGGTTGACAGTTCATACTTTTTTTCATGTACTTCAATAGTGTTTTAAATCGTTTTTGCCACGTCGATAAAATTCTTCAATAGACGTGATGACGTACAACATTAAATATAAATTAAATGAATTGTTTTATGTATTTTTTAGGATGGTTCTTATTTAGCAGAATTTTTAATAGGAAAAGGATACGAGGTACATGGAATTATTAGACGAGCCAGTTCTTTTAATACGGCTCGTATCTACCATCTCTATGCAGATGCAAAAAGTCATCGCCAGGATAAACTAAAGTTACATTATGGTGATATGACAGATTCTAGTAGTTTAGTTAAAGTAATTAGTTCTGTACAGCCAACAGAAATCTATAATCTAGCTGCTCAAAGTCATGTTATGGTAAGCATAACATTTTCTAATTTTGAACTTTAAAACAATTGATCACTTTTTTCCATTGTCATGATATATTCTTGTAGGTAAGTTTCGAGGTAAGTGAATATACTGCCGAAGTAGATGCAGTTGGAACAGTTCGATTGTTGGATGCAATACGTACCTGTGGTTTAGAAAAAACTGTGAAATTTTATCACGCGTCAACATCTGAGCTTTATGGCAGAGTAGTGGAGGTACCTCAGAATGAGAAAACACCATTTTATCCTCGTTCCCCTTATGGTAATTATTGAATCAACTATGATTTTGTATGTTAAGTACATTCCTTCTGGAGTAGAGTCATTCATATTTTTTGCATTTCAGCCTGTGCAAAATTATATAGCTTCTGGATTGTAGTAAATTATAGGGAAGCATACAACATGTTTGCGTGTAATGGAATATTATTTAATCATGAAAGTCCTCGTAGAGGAGAGAATTTTGTTACTAGAAAAGTGACTAGGTCAGTAGCAAAAATACAATTGGGCTTACTTGACTTTCTCGAACTGGGAAATTTAGATGCTAAAAGGGACTGGGGCCATGCAAGAGATTATGTTGAGGTAAAGAGTATAGGTATATAAACCAGTGGTTTGTAGGAAACATTACAAAATTTTAAAGCAGTGCATTGAACATTTTTCTAGGCGATGTGGATGATGTTGCAACAGCCAGTTCCAGATGATTATGTGGTAGCAATGGGAGAAACACATAGTGTTAGGGAATTTGTGGAAGCATCTTTCCAATATGTAGGCCGCACAATTAAATGGGAAGGTGAAGGTGTAAATGAGACAGGACAGGATGCACAAACGGGAGAAGTATTAGTTAAAATAAATCCCAAGTATTTCCGTCCAACAGAAGTAGTACGCGTTAATCTTGTTTTATAGAATGTAATTACATGTTATAGATTCTTACATAATTGACAATTATCTTCTTTATTTGTCTAGGACGTTTTATTGGGCGATGCTACCAAAGCGAAAGAAAAATTAGGCTGGAAGCCTACTGTTACATTTATGGTACTTATCTTATATCTATACGATTACGAGTTGTCAATTTGCTATTAAACGTTTTCATTTTAGGAACTTGTAAAAGATATGATGGATGCCGACTTAGACTTAATGAGGAGGGATCCGACCGCTTAATATTATTCCTTATTTTTAAAGAAATTCAATGCATTTCTTAAAATACATTCTATGTCTCTATGAGATGATAGTATACCTAATTAAAGTATACTTACGACATTAAAACAGATCCGTATGTAATTTTGTAAAACTACATTTTCCTGAAATCAGGGATAGATAAATTCTTCAAGTAAATGATTAAGGTGCTAAAGAAAAAAAAATAGCTTTGTATAGCACTTGATCCGGAATATTACATTCGTATCAAACTTAATAATATTGTATGTAGTTTGTATTAAACATTTACTGTAATTTCTCTTTAGCAAATAATATGTGTATATCAATATATATTAATATATATACTGTTATGTATTAATATATATATAGTGAAATAATAATTCTCCATTCATTGTTATTTTGTTAATATTATTAGTTACAGATTTTAAGGAACTCGCGACTTAAGATTAAAAGAAAACGTTTTTAATCAAGAAGGAATTGATTAAATTAAATTCTTAGTCATAACTGATCTACGTTTGACCATTTTTATTTTTGGACAAACAGCACAAGATTATTAAAATAATTCATAAATATATACAAATGTCTTCCTTCTATGTGCGTTAGTTAATTTATAATTTTGTACAATACTTCGGAGTAATGGTTAAATGGAATTTTGAACTTTATACACCGACGTCCAATGTATAGAATGCAAACATTTTTGTAATAAATAATGGGGACATTATAAAGATAATTATTATTACTTTACGCTTCCTTTAGGTTTCATCACCATCGGAAGATTTTTATTTTATTTCAGTTAAATGCATTGTTGAAGTATTAATTTGCAGGGTGTCAGCTGATGTAAACAAGATTTTTTTGATATTACTTAAAAAATCAAGTGTACATTTAAAAAATTGTTGAATTTGTTTTTATTAATCAAATCATTTTTATAAAAATATAAAGTTTCATTTACGAAACAAACCTTGATTTTTGTATCTTCCAAATTATTAATAGTAGACAAAAATATTCGCTTATGCTAGATTTTAAATAAACTTTATTCCTTATTAATTTACATAAGAGAAACTTACACGAGACAGCCTATGTATTACGAATTCCGTGAGTGATATCAGAGAACAACAAATTTTTGTGATTTCTCAAAAAGTGAAAATTAATAACGCGATTCGTCGAATGCGAATAGCTAATTGTAAGCAGCAGATTCGTGCGTAGATTTCCGCAAGATATTTTCGATAGTGAACATCATTGATTTCACACAGTGTCCTTGGGTTTCCGCGTATTTCACTTTCGTGGTCTGTGCTTCTTCGTCGTTCTTCGCCCTGACTATTTTACATTCACTCTTCCTTTCTCGCCTTTTCAAATCAGGAAGTTGTTCTGGCGAAACCTGATGAATCAAGACATAGTTATAGTTAAACAATGCTCTTCTAAATTTATCGAATTAATGATTATTTCCAAGCTGTATTTACATTATTTACTTACAAAATCAATAGGTACTCTTGTAATATTAATTATATTTATTTTTGAAGCATGATGAATATTAAAAAAAGAGATATATAACATATATATTAACTGATTTTAATGAAAAATTTTAACATCTCTCTTTAAACATTCATTATGCTTTAAAAATAAGTATCATTAATGTAGCCCCACAGTAATTATCCTACATGTTGATTGCTTTTTCTTTTATTATAAGTAAATATCATTAAAATCTGAGGGAGTCGTTCATATATCATCCCTTGTAAAAGATATTGTTTCTATTTTCTACGTTTTATACTATTTAAATACAAGCTTTATTTCGGTTATTAAGTACACGTTCATAGAACTATCGTCTTCGTTTACCGGAAGGATCGGATGATTCTGTTCTTGCTTATCCTGCGCGAATGCTCTCTGTTTCCTCATTCTCCTCCTCCTATAATTCCCGTGCTCGAACATTTCGCTGGCTGATGGATCCAGGGTCCAATAGCTACCCTTTCCAGCCTGATCCTCCTCGTTGTCCTCCCCGACGACCTTGTCCCTCGGTATCTTCACGAAGCAATCGTTCAAGCTAAGGTTGTGCCTGATGCTGTTCTGCCAGCCTTGCCGGTTCTCCCTGTAGTAGGGAAATCTGTCCATGATGAATCTGTAAATCCCGGAAAGGGTGAGTCTCTGCTTAGGCGAGGAATTGATAGCCATGGCGATCAAAGCGATGTAAGAATACGGCGGCTTCTCGTATCGTGGCTGAGGCTTGTATCGTATCAGAGGGAGGTTCCAAGAAAATGGCAGTGTCCTCGAGCTGATCATGTCCGGTACCAGACTGTAGTAACTCGGCAGCGGGCACATGGTCGGGAAGATCTCTTCTGGGCTCCATAGTTCGTAACTTCTTCGCTGATCGCAACCGTAGACCTTGGAGATGTTGCAAGGATAGTCTTGGCAGCTGCTACTTGGCTCCATTGGAAGGTGCTTAGAGCATGCGGTTGCGAACTCGATGCTCTGCGTATTTCGTCGCTCTGTTATCGGTATCTGTCCGTGTGGCTGAGAAGTGCAATCCTCTAGAGTTGCTGAGCAAATAAACCAGCGTTAACCAGCTGCGACCCCGTGTCAAGAAAGAAGACGTTGACGAGCGTTAGTTGCACAATCTTGTAAGCGACATCGCTTCCGCTGTCTATCTTTCTTCTATCCTCGAAAATCTTCTTCCTGTTGCGAATTAGTTTGAGTTGCTTCAAGGATCACCAGTGCCTTAAGATTCCTCTCATCCATTTCTAAAATTTGGTACACCATGTCACACTGTACATTTGGTGGTGGTAGAACTAACAGCAAATTCCATCGATCACAGTTTTACGAAACAAGGGTTGGACGCGGTTGGACGGTTCACTTAGTTTCGAGCGAAGGTAAGATCCGCAATTGCAGACAGAGCTATCACTTCATTGCGAACAGACACGTGTTGAGACGACCGTTCAATCAGATTCAAATGCCAGAACGAAACTCTCAGATCGTTCGGAGGAAAGTCGTGGCCATCGTCGATGATGCACGAAGACCGTTCTCGATGGCGAGGCTGAAACTTCCTCGGACTAGTTCGCGTTCGGTAGTGCGGAGAACTGATTTCTCAGTACGATTTGCGGCTAGTAGGAGCAATTCTTTAACGAAGGGTGTTTAATTTGACACGGACGATCCGGAGGATGGTCCAGAGCTCCGCCCATCCTGGCTTCCCGGAGAACTCCCGTTTGCGTGGTACCACGCGAGGGAGGCGGTTACCTATACGGGAGCCGGTGGTGCGTGTTTTATTGCTGTTTACACATATGCTGTTCTAACACCCACGCCGGCAGTAAACGAGCCGATACGTAAACAAAGTTGCGGTAATTATACCGAAACCGTGCCGCTTCTCGGAACCGCTCTTGTCTTCCTCTTCGGTCCGCCTTACCCCTCGTCTGCCACCACCCCTCGTCACTTTCAAGAAATATCGAACTACCCCACAGAAGTACAGAATTATTTTTCGAAATTTCACTGCCGGATATGTGCTGTAAAAAGTCGGGTATACTATTAGAGTTGGAGGTGTTTTCAGGTTCATAATAGCCTTCAAGAGGACTATTGGGGCCCCACTCCAATTTATGCTTATAATTATTTATCGTACACAACTATTTGCGGATTTTTTTTTTTGGAGTACATTTTGAAAACCCTCTTTTTATTTAAAACCAGTTGAATATGAAACCAATCTTCTGCAAAGTGCAACAGAGATAAAGAATTGTAGAAGACGATAAATTAGAGTAAGACGAAGCAGCATTTACCTGTAAATGTTATAACTAGACATCGGATGTTTATGCAATTTCCAATTTTTATAGAAACATTTTAAGAAAGTGGAATGAAATAAAATCCTATTTTTAATGGGGACAGCCTTTGTAGATCCAAAGCAAATAAAAATCGTGTTAAATTCTCTCGAATTTTATATTATAGCATTTTTTGAACATTTCCATAAACCATAAATGCATAAAGATCCGCTGTCTAGTTATAACACAAGCTACACACGATATAACAATGATATTCTCCGGTACGAGTCAGGGTCATTTAAAAATCTTGTCTTTTGCTGGTCAATTTTTGTTCAGTCTTTGAACGCAGGATTTGAGGCTTTTGATGTTGAGAACAGAAGGAAGATTAAGGGAAGGAGCGTTATTTGTTTACGCGCCGTTTCTGCCGCTGTAGTTCATAGTCGGACGTCATCTTGAAATAATAAGGAACAAATCATGGTGGATTTGCGGTGGAAGGAACCAGCGGATTAGTCGCCGTCCGAGTATTTAGACGGCGGCACTTAGGTCCGGACGGAACGTCCTCGGAATGTTCTTCGAAAACATGAGTCTCGGATCCTGCGCTCCTGTTTCGCGTTCCTTAAATCATTTCGTCTGGTAGAACGAAGAAAAACATTTACAGAAGTTCGAGCAGATGGTAAAAATAATTTTCTTTTAAAAGTCAGCCCTCCTCTCTCGTAGCGCTTTCGATATTCGGCTGCTAAACACTTTTTTACTGATACAGCTTCTAAAATATTAGAACGCTTTCCGAACAAGTTTCTCAGAATAATATTTCAGAATAGTAATTATAATAGTTCTTTAAAAAATCTGAAAAAATCCATAGAGTACCTTCGGGTATCCTAAATCGAGATTACTACAATGATTTTGACAAATAATTTGTTGAAATATTTGATATTGCTAATACAATAGTATGAAGCAAAATTATAGATATATGTACAGAAATTATATATATTACGGTTCCAGGAACTGTTGTATATGTATCTCGCTACATTGTATCTCGCGGTATCTTTAGGTATCGAATCAAAGACAGAGCCGCGCTTCTTTTGGTCCGCCGACGTGTCCCATTCAGATGTTTATCGTTTTCAAACGTATCGACGAGCTGCCGAAGTCGGTCAGTCTAAGCCTAGCCTTAGTAGAGGAAACATCGATCAAATATCGTTCTAAATCATATCTGTGCTTTTATTCTTTCTAAATAAATACCTTGCTTCCCAAAAAACCAACAAAAATACGTGAATTTGACAAACTGTTCGAAATCGTTCGGACACGAATGACCTCCCTTTAGAGTTCCAGCGAGCTTGTGTTATCCGAACGTCCTTGCACCCCGACGAGTTCGGATAAACGAACTGTGTCGTTCGAATGGCAACAGAGTCGAAAACATGCGAACAATTGGAAACCCGTTTTTTTCCATAGTTGCGAAGAAAGTTTCTCGCTAGTTTTATTTACGAGCCCGTGGAACCGCAGAAGCCTTTTGGCTCTTCGCGAGCGAAATGCCTCGTCAGCGCAGGCGGTCTTGTTTGCGGATCGTTCCGTTTTACTGCCTCGTATCCGGCCGAATCTAAACAATCGTTCCTTATTGACAAAATCGGCGGCCGTCTGCGGGCCACGGTTTTTCGGATTGTTGCTTCTACGGCCGTTTTACGAGTGTGGGAAAATTCACTGGCGGCCGCAGACCACCGACACCCATACGGTAAACCGTTCCGCCGCCATTGATGCCCGCGGATCGACTACATCGCGCAAAATAAACCGACGGTACTCGTAAAACCGCATGTTTCTCGGAAACAACGAGGACCGCGCCGTTCTACCACGACCCGCGACGCTAACAGGGAGCATGATTAGCCTGCGCGATCCCATTCCTTTGTGGGCAAGTAGCTGCGAGATTCACACCATACCGTAAATGTTCAAACACACTTCAAATCGGACTAACTTTCTTAAAAGTGGACCAGACGACTTCAGTTTCTTCTTTTTTCTTTTTTTTTTGCGAAGCTCGAAGGATCGGCTTGCTAGACGATATGTATGAACATTTAAAAAAATATTCGACAGATTCAGTGTCGTTACGAGCTGATTAAAAACGGTGAAATTTCGAGATTTTCGCGACATTCAGACTTCTCGAGTAGTGTGATTTTCTTTTTATTTTTTGAGACCGTAAAATTGAAATTATTGGAATCCCATGGGAAATTTTCAGTCTATGTGATGGGATTGCGTTTGGGGAGGTTTCATAAGAAGAAAATTAGTGCAAAGTTAGAAGTCTACGAACCCATATACCTTTTAGTTACGTAGATTGACAAGAAACTTGTGAATACAATTTTGGATTAATCTCTATTTTAGTTGTGTCTCCACCGCGAATATTAATTAGCGAAGTTCTTCAAGATTTGTGCCATTGCAGCCGGATTATCCTTCGGAACCTGGAAAATAGGAGAACCAATGAAACCATATGACAACGAGAAGGATAAGCGATACTCTATTCTTGTCTTTCAGATAACGTGATAAAGATGATTAAAGAAATATCACTACCATGTGTCCAGCTCGATTCACCCAATAGAAGGCGAAGTTTTTGTGAGATTTCACGTATCCCTCGATCACCCCTTGCGAGGTCAAAGGCTGTCTCTCAGCTTTCATCCACCAGGTGGAGTCTTTCCACTTCATCTTTTCAACCCAGATGAGCGTACCTGAAGCGTTGTATCAATAAAAAACAATCGGCACTCGAAAGTGGTAGAAAACTATAGCTACTTATAGCTAAACAATAATTAAATTAACTGTTATCTAAAATCGAATTTCAGAATAATAGAATATATAAAATAGTATAGTTATTGTAATTTACGCGTACAGCTTTAAAGAGAAATGCAAAATTAGCTATTTCTAAAGGATAAAAATTAGGCGAACGTACCCGGAGTGTCCACGATGAGGTCCAGCTGTCCAGTGAGCACCACCACCTTCAAGTCTGTTTGATTCAGCAAAAGCTCCACTGCGGGCAAATTTACACACTAGTTATTTATATTCTTTTTGAATTCTTGTCGAATCTCATTCTGCCAGGCAATACCTTTGTCGACAACAGGTTTCATGAAGTCCCCTCGCAGTTTGTTAAACACTAGTCCAGACTGAGTTGTATGAGACATCGTCAAATTAAGCGCCCGTTTCACTGGGCCATTCATTATATTGTTTAGATTAACGTCGTAGGTGCTCTCTGCGTCTCCTAAAACATTTCAATCAATGTTGAATATAAAAACGAACTGCTCAATAGCAGTTTGATGTATATATATATCATGTTATCACTGGACTGCGGATCTTTATGCAAACTAAAAATACGTCAACTGAAAGATACAGGAGTTAAATAAAGACTTTTTTCTTTCATTAGTAGTTTTACCACGGTGAAAATAATATGTTGACCTTCTTAAATTTTTTTAATGTTTCTACTGTCTCACTTTTCACCTAGGATGGGGGACCCAATTGCTATGGGGGTGCCAACTACTGTGCCCATATTCTATAATTCTTTCTATTCTTTTATTATTGTTCCCCTCAGGGTTACAAATCCTCGCTATAGGTTCACACCTACCTAACCTATGCGTTCACCCATCTTTCGACGGGCCCCAAACCAACGTCGCTTAACCTCCACGATCACCATCCCACAACACCACCGGACGAGCCACCACTCGCCACTGTGCCCATATTCATTATATTTATTTTTTAAGGATAATGAATATTGAAAAAGAGTCTATGTGTCTCTCTTTTGTAATAAAATTAAAGACACAGTAGTTGGTACCCCCAGAATAACTGGATCCTGTACCCTATTCATTCTAGTCACAACGTATTCTGTTACCCCTGCTAAGAGTTGGCTCCGATAGAAGCCTCACTGCAGTAGAGTCTTTTCTGTAGACGGGATTCGTCTTCGTCAGGATATTGTAAAAGTCGATGTTACTGGTGGCTTGTAAAATCACGTTCTCGGCGTCACCCCAGAGGGAGGTGGCAGTCGCCCACCTTCCGGTCTCCACGGCTCTCTTCGTCAACTGCGCCGCGTTGTTGATCTTATTGTAACCGGCTGTGTCTACCATTCCCTACGAAATCATTTTTTCCTTCAACGAAAGCACAGTTCTTAATCTAAAATTATCAAGCTCGACCGCGAACGCCCTTAAACGCCTATTATCATTAAGGACCAGGGGTTCTGAGGTTTATGATTTCCGGACAGACCCTACATTTTCAGAAGCCACAAATTTTTACCGATTGCAACACCCTACCTTTTGAAATATAAAGTTAAGAATGGTTTACGTTACTTTATCTATTCAGCCTCGCGGTCACGAATAGGAATTGGACTTGGTTTTACAGTAGAATGAATTTAAGCCATCCAGATTTTTCTGTTCATACAGTTAATAAGCTACCACACCAAAATCTTGTGCATATTTTTGGAATATCGACGGTTTTAATGCGATGAGAGGGTTAGAATGTTGATAACATTACCGTCTGGAGTAAGAAGGGTGCCCAAGTCATCACGGAATCAATGGGGGAGATCCAAGCATCGCCGAGGGCGACTCCCTTCAAATTGCTTCTAATGCTCCCTGACTTCTGTGCCTGCATTTTCAACAAACATGATAAAATATTAGTGTTTGGAACGGTGAACAGTCTATTCCTTTATCGTAAATATGTTCCTCGTCAATTCCAAGTAGCAGGAGTCAAATAGAATTTCTACATTTAATCGCTTCAGTACCCTCTTCTGCGGGTTTCTATCGTATCTAATAATTTTTGTTATGAACGTACAGAACCCGCAATTTAGTCATTTCTAATTTTCCTATGGTTGTATTTACAGTGATTTCTCTGTACATGTCGCCGAGGCCTGGGTGATAAACGTCGCGGAATTATCCCCACTACTGCGGGGTACACGACGCACAGTGGGCAAAAACGGCCTTTTTCGATTCAAAATCAAAGAACTTTCGATAGGAATGAGGTAGAGCGATGAAATTTTTTTTAAATGAAAGCTGAAACTTTGTAGAATATGGAAAAAATAGGGAGATTACGGTACGAACGTTTTTTAACCTTGAGAAAATTCGTTAAAGTTGCACAATTTCAAGAAAGTGCCAGTAGTAATGACAGTGATACGTCAAGTGATGACGAGATGTGAAGTGCTTCATGTTTCGTAAGTAACTCAAAACGTTAAAATACTTCATTATTATTATTTTTATTGTGTTTTATATATGAGAATACGATATACTTTCAAACTAGTGTGTTATGAAGTCATTTTAACGAAAAAATTTCATTAATTTGTGTCACAAAAATCTATTTTTTTAAAAAACCAGAGGTCGTAGACAAATTTTGAAAACAGATTTGAAATCAGCGTGAAAAAATCTATGGGAAACGATATATAGCATGTTAAAAAAAAATTTTCCGGGCGTATTAGCCACAAAAACAAAATTTTCTTGAAATTGTGCAACTTTAACGAATTTTCTCAAGGTTAAAAAACGTTCGTACCGTAATCTCCCTATTTTTCCCATATTCTACAAAGTTTCAGCTTTCATTTAAAAAAAATTTCATCGCTCTACCTCATTCCTATCGAAAGTTCTTTGATTTTGAATCGAAAAAGGCCGTTTTTGCCCACTGTGCGACGCTGGCAAGACCAGTGTTTGTTGACATATATCGAGAATTCACGGTGTGTTGCTGCACGTAAGTGTCGTGTTGAGTCACGATAAATATTAATTTATAATAAATTTATAAATTAATATTATTATTATAAATATTATTTAGTCAAATTGTTTTCATAGTTTCGAGTTCGATTCGGGACTCTCACCTTGTACCAAGCGAGAGCGAACTCCGCGCCCATCTTTCCGCCATAAGACTCGGTCGTGATGTAAGTGGAGACATTCGCGAATTTTGGCAGCTCTTTCAAGAAACCCCTCATACATTCTACGAGATCGCTGGCGATCTGTGCGTTCGTTGTTGCGTAGCCAGTCGGCGATGTGGTGTAACTGAAGCCTGTGCCCACTGGATTGTCGATGAAGAGGACATTGTAGTCTTTCACCTGTAGAAATGCCAATCAATAGTTGATAAAGAAAGCAAACGCCTTGAAGCTTATCAGTCGTTGTTTTCTACAATCGATCTCCATTCCTCAAGCGATTTAAGATTCTTCCTATTCGAGAAAATTTTATTGTTCCGGCTTCAGAAGCCAATCAGAGTAAATATAATCAATAATCTCAGTTTATTTGAACCATAGCCGTTCATTCTTTTGTGCTTAACCCTGAAGTGCTATACTGTTTTAGACTAAGAAAATTCAGTTAAAATTTACTAAAATACTTGTAGGTGTTTTAGATTACAAAACTCGAATGTGCGAAACAAGCTAAAGAAAATTCAGATCGGTGAAGAGAAAATCAGTGTACAGTCAATTTTACTGGGGTCATGAGAGAACCCAGGACACTAAATTAACTAAATGTTAAAAGACTTGATTATCTAAATTTTCAGGGATTCACACTAATTGGCTTTTAAGTCCTCCATTTGCAATCCGGAGTTGAAATGGACTTAAGACTCGCCTTACAAGGGCGAATTATTATTTTTTAAATGCTTTTGTGTTTTCTTGTCTGGATCAACGGTTCGACACCGTTGCTTCACAGTTGTAAACAGTGATTTTTCGGTATATGTTGGATCGCCTCCATACCCAGGTGTAATTCCTCGGTCGCAAGTTTAGGTCAAGGGGTCCAAGCTCTTCGAAGTTTCCGAAGGAAGTGGACGATGCACCCGGTCCACCTTGCAGCCAGATCACCAATGGCTTATCATAGTACGAGGAAACATTCGCCGTCGTATAGTAAAGCCACCAGAACATGTTCGCGTTCGGTCGTACTTTCACGTAGCCCCATTCTTGCTCGCCAGGACCGAATCCTTTTTTCGCTGTTAAGTAAAAGTGGCATTCAAGTAACAACTAACTCTTCAAAATGCAGCATGTGTTACAAGAAAGTGCAAACACCGAAACGCCTAGATTACGCGTGCAGGGGCGTGGACAGAGAAAACGTTCAAATGGAAATGTTCAAGGTCCGAATGAGAACAATAAGTGAGGTCAGGAGTACAAGGGAAGCAATGCAATGGAAACAAAAAGGACTTATTGTCCTCGGCAACTTTTCATGTTGCTATATTATACGCAATATTGATGTCACTGAGAGTATAGACTGCAGATTTTGTGCATTTATGACAAGTAGCTGCAATTTGAAACATTAGAAAGATTTAAAGAATCGAAAATGTTATTAAAGGAAGATAAAAATTCTTAAATGGCTTCTATTCTTAGCAATTGATGCAGACAATTTTTAATCTCTCTCTGCACGAAAATCTGCAGCCTAGTAATTACTATGAAATTGTAAGCAGGATTTTTAATTCTGACTAGATGTGAAAAGCTACAATTACTTCCGGTAGGGATTAAACCAGATCTAAAACTACAAAATGTTGATAATTTTTAGTAGTTGTTCATCGAGATTAATTGTTATAAAACTTATATTAATTATTATAATTATTATAAAAAGTTGTGTATCAGAGATCACGTATATATAGAATCGTGGAATGTCGTTAATTACCAGTATTTGCAGAAGCATTAGTCCCATTGTTAAACGAGATATTTTCTGCGAATAGTTTCTGATCGATGTACCAAACGAAAGTTAGCACAGTAAAGACAAGAAGCTTAAACAAATCGTGTTTCAACTTGGACGTCTAGGTATATTTGACGAGTTTTAAAGATAATACAAGGTAAATGGGAATCGAGAAATTTCTCGGTGTACGACGAATAACGTATGGATTTGTTTGCGAAATTTCTACAGCAATGGTTCTGAAATGAAACGACCCTGTGTCTTCGTAATTGAACTTTCTTGCGTGCAAACACCATTAAAATCGAAAGATTTATAACGCCGGGTTTCCAGTCCCGCTGGCGTATTATTTTCAACCACTATTATTCAACCAAAACCCGGAAATGGTACTGTCAATATTTATTTCTCACACATTGAGTCTCTACCATTTTGTAACCTACTGAGTTCTGTGTTATTTATTTTATCGCTCCTTCATCACCGCATCATTCGCATCTGTTGTAAAACGCTATCAAGCATTTTGGCAACTAATCTCTGCAACCGTATCATAATATTTTAACTAGCTTCCTTTATGCAATATAAAATACGTCAATCGTAAGGTACTATAACTGAATAAAAATTTGTTTCTCCTTTTCACATTTTTAATATATAATAAATAGACATCGGATCTTTATGCATTTATGGCTTATGGAAATGTTAAAAAAATGCTATAATATAAAATTCGAGAGAATTTAACACGATTTTTATTTGCTTTGGATCTACAAAGGCTGTCCCCATTAAAAATAGGATTTTATTTCATTCCACTTTCTTAAAATGTTTCTATAAAAATTGGAAATTGCATAAACATCCGATGTCTAATAATAAATTAATTGAACTGATTAACACGTAAAGTATAAGTTTTTTGTGGTCAAACTCGATGGTCCGACATTTTGATTCCCGACTGTGAAGCTATCATTTGGTTTTCCCTTTCGGTTGGCGCTGCGTATTTCGTACCTGTTATTATTTACTTGTGTCTGCCATAAAATTCGACCCGCTTTTGCAACAAATCGCGTTAGGCAATTTCCGAAAGGTTCTTTAGAAATGTAATTGTGCTTACCGTGGGCCCCAGACGCGAGGCAAATCACCAAGAGGAGGAACACCGAGAAACCCGTCATTGTCACCGGAATCAGAGGTACCCGAAGACTAAACGTTCGTGCTGTCATTCTGGGCAGCGTCTTATCTGTTGGTAAAGAGCGAACGATTAGATACATATAATAATGTTACGGCGAGTCACGTGTTCCATATATGTATAGGGTAAGGGACCCAGTTACCGTGGAGCTGCCAATTGCCAATAATTTCAAAGCATAGTGGATATTAAAAAAGATTTATTTAGATTTAGATTTTACTGAAAAAATGTAATATCTCTTTTTTAATATTCATTATGTTTCAAACATAAGTATAATTAACATAGGCACGGTAATCGACATTCCCACAACAATTGTAAATATTTTGTGCAATTGTTGAGGCGAGTGAAGGCACTCTCTTCGAGAATATAAATTTCAACTGATCAATCAGCATCCTGCTATCGCAATTTGTTTAGAAAGAATCATCGAAGCGGGATGTAGGACTTAAAAATGATAGAAATGAATGAAAAACTTTCCAGAATTTTGACTAAACAATCGACTAAAAGTAACACACGATAGTAGAGAGTGCTTCACGCAGACAAATAGAATAATTATTTAGTTGAGAAATTAGTAGGAAATAATATACGGAAAAACTTATGACTCACCGTATACAAGTGCCGATTGAATTCTTTCAATCGGGATTTCTCAATTTTTCGGTTCCTGTGGCAATCGCGTTGCCGCAATCGAAAGACGGATACGATTGTTCCTTGTTAATTACTTTTCAATCGGAAGACATTAAAAGATGATTAAAGACCTCGCTCGTGTATTTTCGACATCGCGCAATCCTTCTTCTCTGTGTACGCTATCTCCTAGTCTCCCGCTGGGAAAAATACAAATGGATGCTCGAGCTTTCGTGCGATCGAAGCTGAAAAGAGTAGCCGAAGGGACATTATGTAGATCTAAAGCTGTGGAACAATAGACCACGTTGTCTTTCATTCTCCATTTCTGTGAAGTGTTCGTGAAATGATGAGAAAAGTTTTCCTCGAAACTGAATGCCCGTTTATCGTGTTTTGCGCGCTAAACCCGCCGATAAACATTATCACTCGAATTACCGCATGGATCAAAATTGACTGGTATCATATCTTTTATTTCATAATTTAAAAAATTTATAATAACAACCACGCCAAATTCGAATAAATGTGCTCCACTTATATTTTTACACGACGACGCAAACCGGTCAATCTTAGTGTTTTGTTGTTAAAAAAGGTTAGACTAAATTGTTAAATTAGATTGTTAGAAGAGGAAGTAATTAAACGAGATAAAAATAAATCAGAGTTTATCAGCCGTACACGGATGCGCTTGTCTGCAATGAAGGTTACTTCCTCAATTTAACAAGGCTTCAAACGTAAAGCGAATGGTTTTGTTACTTAAACAAACTTTTAATAAACAAACTCTTAATTGAAACTCTTAGGACCTCCGTCTACGTAGCGACGTATGCGAAACTGTATAAGCGGTTGAAAGAAGGATTTTAATTTAATATTAGTTTAACCTCTGTAGGTCGTAGCGTATAGATTTTTCAGGCAGCGATTATTCTTGGATTTCGATGCTTTCGAAAACATTTAAAACCGAAGAAAAAGAGAAAGAGACTTTCACGAGTGAAAAGCCGTGTCATCGGGACGCGTTCGATCATTTTTCTTCGATTTAAGTTCGATCGCCAACTGCGTGGACATCTTCGGCCGTTGGTATCTGCTCGTGACCGTAATTCAATCGGATCGGTAAATCGTGAATGACAAATCACCGGTTTCCTGGTCGTTCATGTGAAGTGGCGGTGTCGCGAGGCGATGATCGATCGTCTCGATTGACAAATCGGCCTTGTACAAGATCGTGAAATCTTCTGGCGGGGAGGTCAAGTTTGCGGCGAGTTCTGAGACAACTTCTTTCTCGCCGACGATGATGTTAATGGAATCAAAAGATTTCGAAAAAAATGTGCCGATCGAGAACTTTTCTATCATGATTTCTCCATCACGAATCTGAAATGTTAATGTACCACCTGTGCAAATTAGAACAACGTAATTTGACTTGAAAAAGCATCACATGCTTCATACAATTTTACGATACTTATAATTCTCAATATTTCAGATTATTATTTTTTTTTTTTTTATGATGAAGTTTCCTGCAATGTTAGCAGAGTAACTTGGGTAACTGAAAAACTTAATCTCTTAATCAAGGATCGTGTAGAATCACATCTTAATCTCGAAGTACTGCAAGTAATTCTGTAACGGAGATTATATTTAATAATATAAGCTCTTCTAAGAAGCTCGACATGCTGAACGAGCTTGTTCGGATTGACTGATTATTTAGAATAACCAATTTATCAATAGATTCTTTTCGATTCCTATCAGCCGCGTAATTAATTTACTATCGCGAGCATGGAAATGTACAATCTACAATCAACCTGGAGAGATTGTTCGACACTTTTATCGGGAGCTACATTTCAGTAAACGAGACAAACAATATTGGTAATTCAACATTTTTATGTGAAAGTTGCTTATCGCTTATCAGACAATGATAGTGTGCATTGTTTATCTCTAGAATTGTCAGGCATCGAACTGCGATTGTCTTGTTAAACAATCGACTTATTTCGATCGTTTAATACAGGGTGTACGAAAAGTGTTGTACTTCCTTCAAAGGAGCGATTCCTGAGGTCATTTGAAAGAACTTCTTAAAAAGATAAAATATGGCTTAGGACGAAATTCTACATGTCGAAGTAACGAAAGGAATTTATGTAGCTGCGTGTTCTTTATGGTTACACGAAAATTCGAGTTCAGGAACATTTGTCAATGAAGCATTTCGTAATTCGGTACTCTATCTAGCGTAAGATTGTAAAGTTCGATTATGTTCCACGATATCGTTCTGATTGAATTGTTCACAAAATCTTGACACCGATCCAACGGTGTCATTCGATGAAAATTAGGTAGAAGTGGTGTCACGTGAGATTCCGAAACTCTTTTTCCGAGTATACATTGGCGGATTTATACTTCTGCCGCCTAGAGGCTATCTCTACAGCTCTCCGTAACACTAACCGTACCACGACCGGTCAAATGACCGGTTTCACATTTTTTATTTTTTTATTATTGAAATTATCTAATACATTTCTTTATCCAAGCACGTGCTACTATAAAAATTGTGAAAGATCTAAATAAGTTCAGTCTTGTAATTGTCATGAGACAATGTATATCCGACACATTTTTATTTTCAAATCGATTAACATTTTCATTTATTTGTTTTCACTGTTGTGACTTGTATTTTTCCAAAAATCTGCCGCCTAGAGGCTATCTCTACAGCTCTCCGTAACACTAACCGTACCACGACCGGTCAAATGACCGGTTTCACATTTTTTATTTTTTTATTATTGAAATTATCTAATAAATTTCTTTATCCAAGCACGTGCTACTATAAAAATTGTGAAAGATCTAAATAAGTTCAGTCTTGTAATTGTCTCATGAGACAATGTATATCCGACACATTTTTATTTTCAAATCGATTAACATTTTCATTTATTTGTTTTCACTGTTGTGACTTGTATTTTTCCAAAAATCTGCCGCCCTGGCCTGTAGCCCCCCTCCCCTAAATCCGTCGCTGCGAGTATACGAATAAATCTGTTTTGACCGTCATTTTCGTGGTAATTTGCATACACGGCGGATGACCGACTTTCGGCCGAATTGTCCGCGCGTTACCGTATGCAAATGCGAACGGAAAAAAATGGTATTTCGGGGATAATTGCGAAAGATGCGTTTTCACTTTATCGCTATCTCGACGATCTTTCCCGACCCGTTGGAACTTCCCAAGGTGGGAGCACCGGCCACTGCGAAAGTGACCGAGACAAACGCACTAATTAACACGTCTGCGATGACTTCAGTGAAATCTCGTTTCCTGTTCTTCACCTTGTCGCAGGGAAATGGAACGTTCCGTGACTGGTCTCTGCGGAAACCAATTTAATAAAGACGGGAGACACTCTTTTTTTGAGCACGGTTTAGATTCCAGTCGTGACAGAGATCTGACATCGCCGAGGTTACGCCACTTTCAAAAGATCTACGTTTCCTGATTTTATAATTAGTTTACATGTAGAATATTTACAAAACTCTGCTAAGATCGCCTTTTTAAAGCTACGGGTACGAAAAACATTACTTTTATCAATATATTTGTATATTGTTTTTATCGGTATTTGTAATTTTCAATCATAGGCACTCTATAAAATATTTCTTTGGTCACTAATCTGAATTATTGCCAATATGCTTACTAATGTTAACACTAGGTTTTTACGGAGAGTACTAAAAATGACTGCTTTGTGTCAGTTTATAAAAATAACAAGAATATGCTACCCATGTTTCTGGTAATATTTGAAAAATAATATATACCCAAAGAAGTAAATTTGCTAAATAATTTCTCACGTATGCATCCTTAGAATCTTAATAATTTTAAATTAAAAATATTAGAACCCCCGTCATTTCGACGTGTCCTGTAAACCTAGAGTCAACGCGGTAAGGTTTTCATTTAATAATCGACTGTTTAAAATCTGCAACAATTCGATCAGTCACCGTGCTTTGCTATCAATTTCTTCGTCCTCGTGTTGCCACTCTGCAGAGGCTACAGAAACGAATTCCCACGCAAAGAGAGGTCAGGGGTCGATGGCAGAAAATTTCGCGAAATTCTGCGCCGTCGACTGTTTCTTCGGTTTCGAACAGGGGAAATCTGAGAGGTAAACACTCGCCGCGTTCTTTCGATAACAGATTCTGTCCATCTATCCGCGTTTCTATTGGAACAACCTGTGACCCGTTGCCGGCCGTCCACAATATAGACGACGTCTGGTAATAAGTTACACAATCGCGTGTTACGAAGTCGAAAGAAATGAGGCACGGCCGTCGTCGTCGTCGTCGTAGGAATCCAAGTCACGAACATCCTTCTGTCCTGCTGCCACGGAATGCAATCCTTTCTTCCTACCCGTAGTGTGGCAATTCACCTGAACCATGCAATCATCTCGACAGATTCGAAACGGCATATTTGAGCCGTTTATTTTGAAAGTGGCCTAAGTCCATTTATCTTAAAATCGAGATATTTAAGGGTTTGCGTTTCAATGAATTTAAAAATATACGTATAGGACATTAATGAGTCGCACTGCTTAAGTGTATCTAAGGGTGTTAAATTTATAGTTCCTATTAAAATAGTGGCAATATATATTATTAAGTGAATAATATGCGTTTTCTTATCAAGAATGGAGTTAGGCCACTTTCAAAATTAACAACCAGATTCATTATAAAATTTGAAGGTGCCCAAGTCCATTCAACATAATTTAAGATGCTTCAAATTGAAAAAAAAAACAATACTGAATTTATTTTACATATCCTTAAAACACTTCAGGAACATAATTTATGCGATTCAATTAACTACATAACGTGCAAAATTACAAACATAAATTTATTACAAAACAATTTACTACTCATCTACATTTTGTGCGTGTAAAAGGGATTTGAAGTAATCATGATGTTCCGGTGGTATATATCGTAATAGGTCCATCATGTCCTTGAATTTTGTTGTTGTAATTTGTCTGATATTTTTATACAGTGGTGTCAATACAATATTTTCGAACTTTTTTGGTCTACCCCGACGTGGTAATAAATTCAGGACTTTAAAATTTTCATTCTTATTCATTGGTCTTATAGAAAATTTTATACGGTTCATTTCTGACAAAGCGCATCCAACATATTTTTAGCCAGTTTATTGATTCTCCATTAGAATTTTTTACTCGTTTAAAAATTGCATCTTCTAATAATTTTGTTGATACAAAATCTTCTTGTCTCATTTCATTTACAATAAAATTATTACCTTTCCGACACTTTTTCATAATCTTGTAATAATCTTGGGGAACGAACAGTAAATTATTTTTTTTTAATGACATTTCTACCACGCCAAAATCTCTATCATTTGGTAAAAACGAATGTCCTGATATTAAAAATTTGTGATCTATGATTTCTACATTATTTTCCAAAGATTGGACAATTTTTAACCACATTAAAGCTATTTTAATGTTTCTATTTTGCCCGGTGCACATGTCACTGTAAGCTATAATGTGTCTTTCACTTTTTAAATTTTTAACATGTTTTAGGATGCATGAAACAATTTCTTGAGCACCTCTGGATGCAATAGTTTCATCCCAAACGTACATGTAAACATTATCGTTACGAAAATAGTAAATAGTAAATATATTATCTTGATTATTTAAGTATAAATGGAGTTAGGCCACTTTCAAACTACACGGTTCGATTATTAAACTAACTCTGAAAACTTATGTGTCAAGACTTATCGTATTTGCTCGGATTATAAGCAACCTGAAATGCTTTACTGATAAATAACATAAAGTTGTACACGTAACCATGATAACCGGAAAAAACTGAAAAACGGAGTTAGGCCACTTTCAAAATAAACGGCTCATTTCATGGTTTCGGACCTTTTCTTTTTCTACCGACGCGACGGCACCGCTATTCTCCTTCCGAGGCTGTCCTTCGGTCGGCGCGCGCTGACAAAGGAAAGTGAAAGCCGTCGTCGCCGGCCGCCTAAAATCTAATAACACAGAATTCGAAAGAGAAATTACTGAATGTGTTTTCCAATAGCCCATTTTATTACCAGGCGTAACACGTCGACCGTCAGCAGTCGGTCCTCGATGGCCACAGAACGGACCTGTAAGTGGAAACTTGTTATCTCTTGCTCTACTTTTAAATAATGAAAACTGTTTTCACTATTAGTCGCGGACGATCGACTCTAATCGTTACGATTTCGTCCGCCATTAGAACTTCGTTTGTTGCAACCTCGAATTTTGTTTAAAGAAATCATCGAACAGTACCTGGATAGATTATCCCAGTATTGTAAGAATAAGAAGAATATCTAAAATTATATAAAAGTAAATGAAAGTCATTACCGTTACGTGCATCTATGTTGCAGTAGTTTCTCCGTAATCCGAACGGGCGAGAAGATAAACTCACTCGGGGTTCGCAAAAGTCATCGTCCCGATAACGATCGGTGCTCGATTCCTTTGTAGTAAAATAATACACGTTCAAGCGGCTGATTAATTTTTCTCATCGGACAAAGCCGCGTTCGTGATATCCTCTTTAAGTAGAGTCATCGCGACGATCGTGATCGACACGATAATCTCCGGTAGCCGATCGCTTTGTGTTAAATCGTGTACAAATTAATAGTTAACGGCGGCGAAATGCTCTCTTTTGCGCGTCGAACGCGTACGTACGTTGAAAGTGAAGAAAAAAAAAATAGTTACGAAGGAGAAAGTGACAGCGTCATCGGTTGAGCATTCGTCGATGAGGTGGCGTTAAAAAAAAAAAAGAAAAATGTTTCTCAATGATCATCGTACGTGTGTAGGAGATGCGTGTAATAGAGCTCAAACGGTCGTACTCCGTTACCACCGTGAAAAAATGTGATTGCGTGGCCGTTTAATTGACGCAATTTACAATTCACTGCTTTTAGCAGGCTAATTAGATAACTACCGAGCGTACACGGAAGAATATAATCGTTGCAATTTAGAAATCGATAAAAGTCACCTGAAAGCATTCATTGCATAACGAATATGGAAATATGCCAAATGATTAGCGTGTTCTAACATTTTTTTTTGTAGGATTTCGAAAATTAGAACGGGGAGGACCAGAGTTTATGCAAAATAAAAATGTTCTGCATTTTTTGTGAGAAGCACGAGTAAAATAAAAATTGTTTTCACCCCTTAGTGATATTGTTGCATCGAAAACAACATTACATTTCACCCAGCCAATTTTTTCATAAATGCATAAAAAGCCGCAGTCCATATCTTATATGTGCTAGAGATTTTGACACCCGTATTTAAAGTGAAGCGTTTATGTCTCTTTCGATAGGAGCTATTCCAGGAGCGTAAAGTGGATAACAATGTGAGCCTTTGACCACGACCACTGTTCGATTGTGTTTGGCGGTGAATTTAATGGTTACTCCGACACGTGTGCGACTCGTTTCTACAGAACTTGAACGGCTTCCATTTTCATTCATTCTATTGTACTCAATCTTCAACAATCTCTACGAGTGTTAACACGTTTCTTGACGATACTTGCGCCTGCGAATGTTTTCTTAGAACTAGTCATGACCTCAAAAAAAAAAAAACTTCATGTATCATTTAAAAACGTTTGAAATTATATTAGAAATTTAGTTTAGACTGATTGAAGACGTGCGATTTTATGGAATTGAAAATATGGTCAACTCTGTACAAGTTCATAGAATTGGTAAAAATATAACGTTTGGTCACACACCGTTCGATAATGCTTATCTCGAAACTTTCTAAAAAAAGAAATGCGAGAAGCATTTTGGAAAGACCACCACGTATGCGTAAAAATAAAAAATTTAAAGCAACACTCTTTTTCTGGTAGAGAATGCAGACTTTGAATATGTTTTTGTACGTATTCGGGCGTATCCGTAGTAAGTAGAAACAGTATATAATGATCAGACACGCCAGACGTATTCAATGCGAAGCTACACCGAATTGAACATTGATTTTTACCTTTTTCGAAAACAATAAACTCGTGAGAAGAATTTGCGAATACTGTTATATTATTGCTAACTTATTAAAACTATTCAGAATAGACTTCTGTGTACTATTTATGTAATATTTCTATGTATTTCTATGTATTATTTATTCATGTATATAATAAAAATTGTACTTATGTCTTTAGCTCAGGAGCACAAAGAGAACCTTTTTATTGTTACTGCAAAAATTTGTATGCAGTAAAAATACTGTTGATAACAACTTCGTAACAACTTCGTTAGTTTTGCGAGTTCAGCCACAAGTTTTTGAGACTTCTTTGCGAAAATAGTGAAAAAACTCGATTTATTGAAAGTGTTCTCAGTCGAGTCGCCTCTCGAGAGAGTCTACAAGGTGACCAGACACAATGATAACACGGAGTCATCGGCGAGATCGATTCGATATCGGCGTCGGTAATTAGAAAGATCGATCAAAGCTTGAGCGTTCCGTTCGGATGAGTCCAAGTAAGCAGAGATAATGGGGAATAATGGTTGGCAGGATGCGACGATCGAGATAACAGGTGCCGGATGATAATGAGGGACGAGTCGCGATCTCGAGGATCGTGAGATGGAATTCTGCGTGTTCCTGGATGCGACCGTCATGCGTAAATGTCGATTCTTTCAGAATCGAATTAAGGGTGAGAGCAAGGGCGATATTGTATGCATATTCTCAATGAAATTAATCGCAGTCGCGCGATCAAGGTGAATTACAATTATTAAAAGTTCGGTGTGTCTACAGGTAAAATGATATTGAATTTTCTTTTCTATTCTTAGAGCAGTATAATATTTTGCTAGTTGTCCCGTTTGATTGTCTGTTTATTTAGTTTCTAATTTTTTAAAGAACAGTATGTTTCCGAGGATCTAGAAAAAAAGTTTGCGGCCATGTGTTAAGAATGGCACCAAACTTTCAAGTAAAACTGAAAATTGCAGGGTAAATGTGCAATTACGAAATCATCGTGTTTCGGTGAAAACGTTTCGGTCGAAAAAAGTGATACAATGTTTACCGTCGATTCGAAATTCACCGATGCACGCGAAGCAACATTAACAAAAATGTCGAATCTACATTCCGACAGCGACTCCTGTATACTTGAACTTTAGCATTTTCTACACGATTTTGAAATGCAGCGGTACACGGATTCTTCATTACGCACTTTCGAAAATGTATTCCACTTGCGTTACCTTGCGCAACGCACTATATGCTTTTTTTCCTGTATTCTATGCAACTTCGTCGATCAAACATTTGTCCCCCCTCTACTGTCAAATATGCTACAATGTTTGCTGATACTCGGTTGACTTCTTCCGCAGTAGAAATGAACTTCCCCCATCCTGTACATTTTCTTTTAATTTTTTCCATACTCGAATCTAAAAATGTGCAACTCACTATTAAAAATCGAAACGCTTGCCTAGATTAGAGACAGATTTAGGGAATTTGAAAACACATAAAAAACTTGTTTCTTTTAACCGTCGTATGCTCCTCAGAAATAATTGCACACGAGCCTAAGCCAATATTTCACCTATTGTCAATTATTTTACAGTATGCGAACCAAGAATTTTTATAATAAATTCAACGAATTAACTTCAAGAAGGTGCGAAAAATTGTTTGTGAAATACAGAGCGAAAGGATTCGGCTCTCTCACGAAAATAATAAATAAAAAGTGAACGGTTCCCTTGAATTTTGAGCAAAACCTATAAATCCCGGGGGTAGACACCAAAACTGTCGCAACTATGGTTGTGTATTGTGATTCCGGTCACGCGAATCGCTTACGTGTGTCCGATCGAATTTGAAATCATGGTGCGCGCCGTTTGCGCACATCGCGAGCCGCGCGACTTTGCGTGCAAAACAGCGCCCGTGTACATTTCTAACACGTTTCTGCGGATTTGCAATAATTATATAACGCACCGGCGAAACATTGGAAATGGATCGCGGGATCGGCGGGCATCGATCGTGTTCACTTCTCGCCGGTTGTTTTGCCGCCACGACGGGATTAAAAATAGTCGTGGGCATCGAGAGTCGCAACGGTTTCCAGTAAACTTATAAACCGGCTGTGTCAACAGTTCGACTTAATCCTCGAAAACTCGGAACAGGATCGCCCGTGTATTTTCGGCGAATTTTAATGACCCGTTTGTTTATTCCGGCCGACGAATGGCGCGGTACCGTTTAGCACCGCGTGCTCCAACGGACACGCCTTCCGTAGAAACAAAAGCTTACACAGGGTGTAGCATAACAGACGTAATCGATTTTTGGGTGTGGTCTCCGAAAAAGGAGAGCAGTAGAAAGTAATGAAATATTTTTTAATCGTCGGATCTTTCCACAAATTCCTATTCCTCGGTAAATCATTTTTTAAGACGGTTCTGCTCCTTACATTTTTACCATTTAATCATCGCGTTTCGGTAACCATTCATTTACTTCTTAAATCAATCAGTAATTCTTCCTCTTTATTACGTCATGGCATCCTATGCATTTACGTTTACATCGATTGAACTTTCCTTATGGCAATTTTATTTGCTTCGCGTTACATCTTTACGAGTATTTAGAACTGAACAGTCCCCCGATTGGCAGGCTAATGATTAAAAACTCGTAAAATCTTTCACCATTTTCTTATTTTGTGGTTGGTGAAATTCGAAAAGCCGTTTTCGAATGGTTCTGGATCTAATATTATACTTACACAGTGGACATTTATGAACATTTCACAAAATTATCATCACGATGAGGTTAATATTAAAAAGAAATTAATTTTGTCGTAAAATACGACTATACTATAATAACGCTTTATCGGATAGCACGCCGTCACACAGGTGTACAAAGATTTGAATAAGTTATCGACCATCCTCTCAAATATTTACACATAATGCTTAGAGTTTTACACGAAGGACAAATATGAATGATAATTACAATGCTATTTCGTAATAATAAGGTGTCCGTATACACGCTTCTACGTTCGTTTAAGAAGATTCATTTTCTAACGAGGTCTAACGCAACAATTTTCGAAAACTCCATCTACTGTTTGATTTATTGCCATATATAATGGTATCGACAGCCTTCAAAATTAACACCTTCGTTGCACGGAATCTCCGGTGTAAAGTCTTGCCACGAGAGGCGGCAATTAGCGCGCTAACGCTATTCTTTTATATGCAATAAAGAGCGAGAAAAGGATTCGTACAATGTGCATTACGCGCGAACACAATACGCGATAGGGATCGAGTCACTTGCGCTGCGAAACGAGAAAGTGGCTTGAAATTCCATTAAACATCTTAAACATTTTTTCCCACTCCCGATTCACTATTATTCTGCTTGTCGGAAAGTTCTATCGCTTCTTCTTACGTGTAGATGAGAGACAAACGCACGGCTTTTTATGAGCGGATTACAGGTGTTTACGCGCATCTGCATTTTCGGGGGATTAAAAAGCCTGAAACACGCGAGCTTCTAAGAAAACATTAGTTTCGTCGACACTACCGGGTCAGTCAAAGTTGTTTCTGATTTGTTCGTTTGTAATTACAAAGATTATAAAAACATTAACAGAAGAAATTTTTTAATGAACTTCTTTGTTAGTTTCATAACAAGAGCTACACGAACCCGAACGAAACGAATGCTGTCCTTATTTCGAAGCAATGTACAGTAGTTGTACTCATCCGAAATACGACGAAAAAACCTTAATAGTGAAATGTCGGTGTGGGTCAGAAATGACCCAGGCATAGGCCTAAAACTTGGAGGAGCCGGAGGGTTAAACTACGTGGAAATAAAATTTAAATAGCAGGCAAATTTTCACAGAACAATTTACGCGTTGTTCGTATCTTCGAAAATGATATCATTTGAAAATCACAGATCAATTCTGCAACTTTGCACGATAAATCTTATCGGGGGAAAGAATTTAGAGAAAGGGGACTTGGCACTTTAATGGCCAGGAAGACAGAATTAACCGCGTAATGGGTAATTTAAGCGAGAATAAGTGATTACAGTTCGCCGTCGGTTCGGGATTAATTTGCAGGGACCGCGTGCGATTAGGCATCTCGCCTCGTTCATCTTAATGAGGCGCATTTACATGAAAGCGTAATTGTCCGGTAGCATCGGGCCGAGGTTCGTTTCGCGATTTCTGGCACGATAAAATGAGCCACGTATGGCCAACCCGCTAATTCCACCGAGATCCTTAAGTGGTCGTTAGCGCAACAATATTCGCGGTGACACCTCTTCCGCTTTGCCGGTTCCGACCCGACGGATGTTAACGCCTCCTCTCGAGCCATTCTAAAGGACCAGAAGACTAAACGTCGCTTAATACCACACCACAAACACGATTAAACAGTCGTTTGTTCCCCTTCTCTTCCCAAACTAGTGTGAACACAGCTCACAAAAAAATTACTGAATTGTTACGTTCGTCAGACCATTTACTTCGTGTGTTCACATTTCAGCCATTTAATTTGCTTTAATATGCTTTAATTCGCGCGCGATTATAGTTTCACGCAATTGTAATTCGCTTGGATGTGTAGAACGCTGCTCTAAATGAGTGTTTCGATACAATTTTATATGGTCCTTGGACACGTAACTGTAAAACTAGTGAATATTAAAATTTTTACTCTCTTAACCCCTTGAACTAACGAAGAGGGTACAATGTTTACACAAATAATTCGTCAAAATCATTGTGACAATCTTAACACTTTCACTGGCAAACTTGAAACCTCAAAAATTCCCTAAAATCAAAGTAAGTTATTGAGTAGTCCTCCAACTGTCTTGCAGGTTACAGATCCTAATAAAATTTGGAACAATTAACCCTTTGCACTCGAAGCTATTTTAACTCCAAAACGAAACATTTCTTCTGACCTAGAATATTGCCCTTCTATATATTTTTTTTCATGTTATATATACGGAAATAGTGCAATTTAGTTGTACAATATCGAAACCTTAGTAGTTTGTTAAATACAAACAAATTTAATAATGTAAAAAATATATTGAATAGTGATACAGCAATTTTTAGTGGTGCCTTAGAGTCACCATTCGAGCGCTAAGGGTTAATATATTAAGGTAAAAATTAATTTTAAAACTTTGACAAATAATTCCGTCACCCACATATGGGTGACATGGCAGTCAACGTGTTAACTAAGGTACTATACGAATTTTTCCGTCTTTGTTCATTTGAAAACAGTTACAGTCTAAGGGTGAAATTTCTCGAAAAGTTGGGGGTTCCATTCTGGTGAACGTTCGCGGGTCAGCAGCGTGAAGAACAGTCGAGAAAATTCGGTGCTTCTCGCACCGTTCGACGGGAAGAGAGTTAAGACAGAAAGCGGGTCGGAGGACTCGTCTAATCAACAATTCCGGGACAACGGCTCGCATTCGAGTTTACAAATACCGACCAACTACCGCGCGTGCATGTGTGCACAACGGGTCGCCGGGTTGCACAACCTGCCAGCAGAATCGCCCGCAGAAACGGCCGATGCATGCCGAATCGAAACCGAGCAATCTGTCGAAGTCCTCTTGTTCCAACTTCCTGGTTAGATCAGGAACCTTTTTATATGTCCGTTTGCTATTTGAAAATTAACTTTGGAAACACGAGCAATACGAGAACGCCGAATAAATCATGATTTGTAACACCACGCAATGATGATTCTACAGAAAGAAATGGAGAATCTAAAGTTACCGGTAACTTTAACCCTTTGTACTCCTATGTCGAGGCTGAAGCAACATTTAACAGGTGTTTACAAAATTTCGGAGTGCAAAGGGTTAGTGAAATGGAGCATCGAATTAACACGTTGGCTGCCATGTCACCCATATGTGGCTGACGGAATTATTTGTCCAGATTTTAAAATGAATTTTTACGTTAATATATTCATTGTACCAAGGTTTAACCAAAGATATAGATACTTAAGAACTTTAAAACTACCAGACTACCTGAGAAGAGAGGGGAAAGATGGAAGTCAACGATTACTAGCACAGGCAAGAGGGGGGTCACTAGAAAGGTGGAATAGATATTGGGAAGTAGAGGAAAACCGGAAATGTGACCTATGTGGAGATAGCTTTGGAAATTTTGAACATATGGTAAGGGAATGCAGGGAACTGGAAAGGGGTTTGTGCATAGAAGAAATAGTGAGCGAAAGGGGGTCAAAGGAAGCGATAGAATGGCTGAGGAAACTAGAGGAAAAAAGGAAAGAAAAGAGTAGAGAGAAAGATGGGAGAAAGATAGCCCAAAGCAAAGTGTACGAGTGTGTCCGGGGATGTGTGGAAGGATGAGTGAACCAAGGATAATTGTAAACCGAGTTCCTTTTTATGGCCGGAAGGCTGAAAATAAAACATTTCTATTCTATATTCATTGTACCAAATTTGATTAGGACCAGTAAAATGCAAGAAAGTTGGAGGACTAATCAATATCATACATTTAATTCTTTTCAATTTTTATTCCATTAAATAACACTTTGATTCTATGGAATTTTTGAAATGTGTTTACTAGTTTGCACATTTGTGGAACAACGCGTATAAATGTATAAAAATTCTCGGACTAATGATACAAACACGATTTTAACACCGCAGTCTAAGACATGGACCCGAGACCGAGTTTTACGACTCGGTAATCCTCACCTGATTTGCAAGCCGCAGGAAGCGTGCTCGTAATACTCGCAAATTAATCTTAGCGTCTCTCTCGTCGTGCGAATTACGAGACGCGATTAATGTTAGGCGAACGCGGAAGGAAAGCGAACGCGGTTCGCGGTGGCTACTGTTCCGGAGATCTTCTTTCGCCACATTAAGTGCATCTGTTGTTAATCCGCCTGCGAGCACGTTCGCGATAAACAATTCCTCGCCGGAATTTAATAATTCCACACCGGTGAAAGGAGAATGGTAGAAATGGCCATCTTTGTTCCGCGTGGAAACGACAGATCCATGCAGGACACTCATACACGATCATTCAGCTGTCGCACATTGCGTTGTTCAAATATTGATCCAGATATTTAAATTAAACAACGAGTAAGCGAAAGCTGCGCACAGGCTGAGTACGAGGGGGTACCAATTACTGTGCCTATATTAATTATACTTATTTTTAAAGTGCCAAATAATTGTCTGCATTAATTACAAGATAGAGGAGTTACGCACACACTTATTTCTGTTCGTAATGATTTTAATAATCCAATGGTTCTTTTAAATTATTTAAATGCTTCCACTGTTTTGCATATGACCTAGATTTTATCATAAAATCCACAGTCTGGTTAGGAATGCTTCTATAAAAACTATGGATTCATGAAGATCTTATGCGTGTACAGTAACGACCACACGATCAAACGGAGCATTAATATTGTTAAAAGAAATGTTACATAATACGTGTGTCTATTTCGGGACTTTAACGAAGGAAATTCAGATTGCAGAACAAGACGGATCGACCCGTCAGGATTTTTGAAAAATCATTTGTCGATAGAAAGTATGGAATTTTTTCCATGGGTAAAAATAGTGTCATATGTAAAATACTTTTTTTCATATTCTCCTGTCGACGAAATGACGTTGCGTGGACATTAAAAATAGGATTAGTTAAAAGTTACTTTCTCCGACCGTCTCGATTCGCAGCTTCTAGCGGTGCTTGATGTCGATCAAAGGCTCGTTTATCGACCATAAGCGAATATTATGTGTATGGTAATACTCCTGCGAGGAAGAGGAAACACTCGGAATTCTTCATCCTTTTTTTCTTTTCGTTCGCGAAGAAATTACGAGATTCTATTAAAAATTCAAACTTAATGGATTTGATTGGATTTTGAAAGACAAACTTCCGAAATATTTTTCGACAATTTATAATTTCAGATATTTTTAGACGGAGTCAATCCGTTTGTACATTTATGCAAACTTTCTAAGTGTCTTCGACTTGTCTGTAGTCTTTCGCCGAAGGAAATTCTCTTTTTTGGTTCTGTTGGAAAGCTGTGTTCCGTTTGCGTGTATATTTTTTCGGAGAGTGAATTTCACAAATGGCGCACGAAAAGCAATGGTTCAATGTGTGCCGACGAATCGTTTCTACCGGACAGTGATTAATCGGAGAATAAATTTTAAGGTACCATTATAGAGGAAATTATAGATATATAAATATATCTATAATTAAATATATCTATAAATTATAGAGGAAATCATTATCGTTGCGAAACAACGCGGATACGGAATAACACAATAGTTATTGAAAAGTGAAAACGAATATAAATGACGAGTAGTTTAGTAGAGGTGAAAATGCACTAATACCGAGTGCATGATAGTAATTAAAATAAATACAGATTCCGTTCTTCCCGTTAAAAAATAAATTCATTTATCGTGGCACGCAACGTATTCGTATGTAATTTGCATTAAATAGACGGTGTACCTGCAAATATTAATAGCCCATTAAATTATCAAAATAAAATCAGATAAGGCTCTCAACGGAATTCAATAAACTTCTAGATCGTTATCATTTCGAATTGTCATTAAGTTTAATATAAAAAAAAAAGAGAAAGAGTTGAGCCGTTAATTTCATAGCTCGAAAGTAGAAATTAAAACGTTCTTTCACCAGCTAATAGATTATTACGCGTTTCGTAATCGTTACGTCAAATATAATCGATCAAACTATCGAACCGAAAGGGAAGAATTGCCGCGTCACGTTTCACCGCGTCTGTCGAAATAATTTTTTTTTTGTTTTGGACACCGACATAAAAGAGAAAAGAAAAAAAAACGTACGAGAGATCGCAAATAAATTAATCTTATTTCTTTTCTTCGCGAAAAGAAGCGCTCGGTTACGAGTAACGATGATGATTTCTCGGTTGTTTCGCAAAATGATTCAAACGCCGCTGTCAATCGTACGCGCTCCAGGCACGGTGAAAGTAACCAACGCCATTATCCTTTGGAATATAAAATGCGGAGAAGACAGCTGCAACCCTAAATCGAAAGAAAGTCAAACTGGCCCAGGATCATGAACGGTAATGACAACTTTCAGCGACGAACGGTATGCATTTCATACTGAACCCCGAAATTAATTCGCTCAACATGCTCCATTGTGATTCACGCGCCCTGGGTTAATACTTCGTGCTCGAACGGTGGCGGTATAGCGTTGCCAGAAAAGCTACGATTCACAATTTCTGAATTTTTATACCTTCTTGTCAAACTTGACAATTTTTGTTTCAATAAGTTGTACATCAGACATCGTAAAGAGATGGCTTAGCAAAACGCATTAGTGCAAGAAACGCGGTTCCTGCAAGACATTAGCGGAGCCAGCTTAATTAGAATTTTCTATGAAGCAGGAATAAGTAATACTTCATATCTTCACTTTCACTAGAAATTTGATGCGCGAGCGGTTATCCCACGGTCTTCTTCGTACGACATGAAGATGATCGCAGGGTCAACGGTACTTTTATCGGTAGCGAGAAACTCGCGTTATTATTCTGCGCTGTTTTCTCTGCCGGCGCATCGGGATAGGACTCCGGAGGTCAATAATACACCTCCGACAAGTTTCCACCGGAAAAAGACAGGCTCGTGACCTGGAATCGCCGAATGATTGATCTTTCTCCGACAGATCGTTTATGGTTCCACGTCAAATTGAAAGCGATACAGGCTGCGGAGCGATTAAGCTGTCGTGCGAACTTTAAGACTGTCCTTTCGGGCTCGATTTCAATTGTTCTTCGCTGCTTTGTTACTCTTTTTATTCTCCTTGATCTGAGTTCCGCCATTTTTATTGTTTCGCCTACTTTGGGGATTCAAGGACTCTAGGACTCTCAATCTCTGGAGTTATAGAATTCTAAGACTTTCAAACTCTGGAATTCTAAGGCTCTACAACTCCAGAACTCTGGAATTCTGACATTGGAACTTTTGAACTCTAGAACTCTAGACTTCTGGAATTCTAAGCGTCTAGAACTCTAGAGCTCTGGAATTCTAAGCATCTAGAACTGTAGAGCTTTGGAATTCTAAGCGTCTAGAACTCTAAAGCTCTGGAATTCTAAGCGTCTAGAACTCTAAAGCTCTGGAATTCTAAGCGTCTAGAAAACTAAAGCTCTGGAATCCTAAGCGTATAGAACTCTAAAGCTCTGGAATTCTAAGCGTCTAAAACTCTAGAGCTCTGGAATTCTAAGCGTCTAGAAAACTAAAGCTCTGGAATTCTAAGCATCTAGAACTCTAAAGCTCTGGAATTCTAAGCGTCTAGAACTCTAAAGCTCTGGAATTCTAAGCGTCTAGAAAACTAAAGCTCAGGAATTCTAAGCGTCTAGAACTCTAAAGCTCTGGAATTCTAAGCGTATAGAACTCTAAAGCTCTGGAATTCTAAGCGTCTAAAACTCTAGAGCTCTGGAATTCTAAGCGTCTAGAACTCTAGAGCTCAGGAATTCTAAGCGTCTAGAACTCTAAAGCTCTGGAATTCTAAGCGTCTAGAACTCTAAAGCTCTGGAATTCTAAGCGTCTAGAAAACTAAAGCTCTGGAATCCTAAGCGTATAGAACTCTAAAGCTCTGGAATTCTAAGTGTCTAAAACTCTAGAGCTCTGGAATTCTAAGCGTCTAGAACTCTAAAGCTCTGGAATTCTAAGCGTCTAAAACTCTAGAGCTCTGGATTTTTAAGCTTCTAGAACTCTAGAATTTTTGGATTCTAGGACTCTAGGACAAAAATTGTTGTATAGTTGCAAGTGACACTCATGCAAAGTTACGTTATCACCGCAGGGATGACGAAAGGTAAAGAATAAATACGGTTACAAAATAAAGGGGACATTGCAATCTCATTCGTAAGAAAACGTCCCGGCGATCGAGCTGTGAAATTGGTTGCAAATTGCTTCTCGTGTCGAAACCGAACCCAGTCACGATCGATACTGCGTTGATGCGACGATCTGTATTCGATCGACAGGTCGCCAGCGACTTCCGGTGCCGTTCTAACAATCGCGGAAGCGGAGGATGGCACGGTGAAAGGTATCAAAACGATGCTCGTAACAGACCCGACTGGAATCGAAAGAAAGTCAAAGTGACTCTGCAACCGGTAAAACCGAGTCGATGTACCACGCATCTTTTTTCCCGCGCATCACGATGCATTTCACCGCTCCGACGCGTCCCCGGCACACCTCCGACGACTGCTTTTACCTACATTCTGCGCCTGGCAAATGCACTTCCAGGTTGCAGGTTTCAGCACACTTCTTTGACACTGAATGTGAAAGATCATCGTACCCTGAAGAACATATTTTTCTTTCGATCGATTCTACGCTTCGCTGCCGAAAATTTATCTGCTTCCCGTTCCCGAATACAGTAAAACCCCTCCTCGCACGAAAAAATCGAGGTTGTGCAACGAAACAACTAAAAATCATAGTGATTCCCACCGTGAGTTCCAGAACCTCGAACATGTGGTGAGAGTCGACAGTATGCAATAAACGAGGTTCTACTGTACCTTGAAATGTTTAATTTTTCTCTAGATGAATTATAATTTCCACATTTGGAACGAAATGGAAGCAAAGTTTCACTATGGGTTCGTTTAGACTACAAAACAAATTGACTTCTCGGTAATTATTTACATTAGGGCCTTCCTCACCGATTTTGATGACCTTGAAATATGTTGTCAAGGTCGTCATTCTGAACAACTTTTTCCTATACATGTTACCGCCGCTCAGCTTTAGTTTCCAAGATATTCGCTAAAAAGTTTGGTAAACATATTTCAAGGTCATCAAAATCGGTGAGGAAGCCCCGAATGTAAATAATTACCAAATAATGTTAAGTAGTCAGTTTTAGTGTTGTGTAAATCTAGCGTTAAAGGGACATTGAAGTTGCAAAATATGAAAGAAAACCTTGCATCCAATATTCTACATACAAATAATAAAATATAATACTAATGTACTACAAACTACATTATAAAATACAAAGTGTACTAAGTGTAAAGTGTACTTACTTCTGAATCTTCTGTACCTCCGCCGGATCCACAGCACACAATTATTCACTCACGAGAATAGGTCCGAATAATTGAACAACAATCACTAATTTCACCATTCACCATTTCACCACTTTAAACGCGTCCATACCCTAGTAGCACAAAATATTGTATACACATTCATATAATATTAAAAAGAGATTCAATCTTTTTTTAATATTCGAATATACATACAATATTTATTTTATATTAAGTAAAAAATATTTCTTTTTAAATATTCAGGAAATATGTATTTCATGTTACGAGAAAAATATTTTTTTCTAAATATTAAATAAATCTTTATTTCACATTAGAAGTAGTATATTTTTTCGTAATATACAAATAATATTTATTTAATATCATGAAAAAAACATTTTTTTCTCATTATAAAACAAATGTTTATTTAACATTAGAAATAGAATATTTTTTCTTAATATGCAGATAATATTTATTTAATATCATGAAAAAATATTTTTTCTCATTATAAAGTGAATCTTTATGTAATATTAGAAATAGAATATTTTTTTTAAGTATGCAGGAAATATTTTATGTTTATCATGGAAAAATAATTGTTCCAGAATATAATGCGAAGTAAAATATTTTTTAAATATCTATTTTATATTCTCTGAATATTTAGCTTATATGTTCTAAACATTCAATTTATATTTCTTGAACATGTATACAGTATTAGATCTAATATTTATCTAATATGAAAAAGTGTGGCTCAAAAAATATTTTTCCAATATTCGAAAAAAATATCTATCTAATATTTTTGTGCTACTAGGGTAGTCTTAGATTCTGTTAATCTTTCTACTGTTTTAAATGACGCCCACTCATTTTCGTTGTCGTTGCATTCGCAGTCTACTCATTGCACGTTTAGTCGAAAAATGCAACTAGACCCTAGTCTGTTTTTAATAACAACAATGTTCTACGAGTTTGCTGCGCGGTAGCACCGAGATATCAGGCGTATCCTAATCCGTCACGTTTCTCCGAAAGCGGTAATGGTACTCGCGGCGCCATAAAAGTGCAGAAAAGCATTCTTTCACCGGCTCGAAGGTGAGAGGCAGCTCAATTAATGCACACGGCATACCGGAGCAACTCTAACAATAATGCCAATAAAAAGGAATATCGTGTCGGCCGTGGAACCGCGCCATTCATCGTGCGTATTTTCTAATTCCCAGGAAGAGATTGTGAAAGAGCAGCATCGCGCCGGAGAAAGAAGAAAGGACCGATGGCTGCCGGGTCCAGGCAGTAGGTCATCCAGGGAAGTTGGACTCACGCTCATAAATAATCAACGATCCCGGGCTAATTAGTAGGCGGTATTCGGGCGTTTATCCTGGGAATCGACGCTTGTCGATTCCTAACTAAGTGTTATCGCGCCATTACCATTTGCTTTACATAAATTACAATAATCGACGGCCGATCGAGCCACACCGGCTATCGGGGAATATCGACGACCACAATACGTGGGCGACAATGCTGGTCCGACGTTGAAGTGTCCCGGTTTTTCTTTTTTTTTTTTTTCGTGTATCGGACAAATTGCCGAGACCCGGAGACCTTGCCGGGACCGTTCGTAAATTAAATTTAATTCAACCGCGACACGAATTCCATCGTAGGCGACAATTTCTCCGTCTATGCGCGGCCGGGCCTCGGCGCTCTTTCTCTTTTCTCTATCAAGGACCCTATTCTCCAAGCCGAATCCGAAGTTTCACCGCAAAACCGCGCAGTGTGGGCCCGCCCGTTTCTATAAAGTCGGTGTGGAATTCATTCAGAAATTTTCATGTCACGAAATAGGTCGAAACTGGGCTCTTCGAAAAGGTCACGGACTCGTATCCGGCCTCATTTGTTGAATAAACAATTGCAGCGATGTACCAGTCAGTTTTCTTCGTGTCTCGAGTGTTGACCATTCGACGGCGAGTTTTATACGTTTATAATAAATATGGGTCGGTGCAATTTAAAGCAGGAAAGAAATTAATACTATCGTCAACGTGTTCAAATTATTCGAGAAATAATTCAGTGTGCATCCGGCTCTCATCTCTTACAATCGACGCAGAAAATTTTTATTTTTTTTTTTTGAAAAATGTCTATTTATAACTGTAATATCGAGGATGTTTAGGACATATTTTTGAAGGTGATCTTGTAGACACCTTTAGACCTTCTGTCGTTCCTAATTAAGTAAGCCAGAAACACTGCGATACACTTTGATACACTGGGTCGAAATAGACCCGGACTCCACCGTCAGAGGGTAAATGCCACGTTCTGTTCCGAAACGAATATTTTCTTGCCAATGAAAAATGTATTTTTACAGTACAGGTGCGTTATCTTGCAGCTGTATAGGTGAGACAATTTTTGAGAAGTAATTTCGCGATAAGTAGAAGAAACTTGTTTAACCAGTTGAGAGAAGTTGGCGTGGTGCAATAATCCGCGTAAAACTGATTAAAATAGGCTAGCTTCGGGAGCCAAATGCTATGCGACGATCACGCTCGCGATCTTCGTGGCGAGCAAGCAAATTTCGCGAGCGTGCGCCCATTAATATTTCACACCTGCTACCGATCGTATCGTCCCCATTCCTCGTTCACGGGGAAACTCTCACATTGCACCTAATCTCCTCTGTTGCCACCTCGTTGCGTAATCCGTGCAGGCCCTGGGCGATCCAGTTGGGCAATCTACAAAAAAAAAAACCGATCCCGACACGTGGACCCAACAGAAAATATTCGGCCTTCATCGCGACCTAGAGACGTGATTTGACGAATGTCCGTGATTACAAAAATTCGAACACCCGGGGCGAATGAACAAGTTCGAACAATCCAGCCGAGGAATTTCTTCGGGAAAAATTCATTGCCAGCTTATGGTCTTCGATCCATAAATCCTAGAAAGATTGCCCGAGGCTGACCACGCGTACATAAGTACGCATTCCTGACACTGTTTTCTACAGATAATACTTTTCATAAAGCAGAAATGATCCTTAACCTTGTTGCGTTCCTAGTATCTCCTTTGACCTCTCCTTTGGCCCATTTTTTAACATTTTGTATCATAATTGTGTTATTCTTTTCAAATTAATCCCTCCGTATCTCTGTTTCCCTTTGCACGTTCATTTTCCAACGTTATCATAATTATGTTATCTCTTCACGAAGCCTCCTATTTTACATTGCTTTATAAATATAACAAGAATGCGTCCATTCAAATGTTTAACCCATTTGCATCATTATATTTTTTCTTCTAATACTGAAATATGAAGTTCTTTTAGTTGTAGTGGTTTTTCTACTTAAATATAATAAAAAGAAAAGTTTGACGATGAAGGCCTTCTTTTCACATTTCCTTATGATGCAAATGGGTTAACCATTTTTTACAATATACACCCAAAGAAAATAAAAATATTAGAACCCGTAATTTCGACTGGTCCCGTAAACCCAGCGTCAAAGATGGTTTCCTATTGTAGGAAAGTCTAGGAAAATTGCTGCTAAATATGTTCTCATTTCCCTAACATTCTTTGCGCAATAACTAGACAGTAATTCCCAAGTGGCTTCTAAGTGTTTCTTGCAACGGAAAATGTTTATTTTACGTGAATATCCGCAGTCTTGCCGCGGCGCGTTTCGTTATCGAAAGAACGGCTACGTCAAACGCTTTTGTTCGTTATCATCGACAAGTTAGGGTAGACGGGACATGGGCGAAGTTGGGAGATACAGGAACATTAGAGAGAGTCGGTTTCAATTAACTCTCTCGATTGAATCGTTTTCGTCCGATAAGGAGAATGGAAGCGACACGCAGGCTATCGGAAACGAGACGAGCGTCCAGCTTGTAATGGCGGATCCTTTTAACGCTTTCCCGGAATTACATGCAAACCGAAGATCCACTGACTAGCGGTACGATTGCATAAAATGCTATAACCATGCTGCCAGTGAAAGCAAGCCGTGTTTTAGAGTGCTTACCGGGTGGATACCAGCATTTCTGGACGACGAATGATACAGACCATGTGGGGGGTATTCTATGTATACAATGACCACACACTTTAAGTATCTCATTGAAATAGTAAAACTGTTGTACAAACAACTGGTATGCGAGATTTTTTCATGTACATACATATATATATACACTACCGGCCATAAGTGTTTACCCACCCACATATTTTTTAACATTGTAGTCCACGGTTCTACGGTTCAGCTTCAATAACTTTGCTATTTCTCTGTTACTTTTTCCGATGCTATGATGGGACACTATTAGAGCGCGCGTTTCAATCGATAATTCTTTTCTCCCTGACATTATTTGAAATTTTCGCAAAATTCTTTAGGCACGTGAAAATCAACTTACTGTATGAAAGCTTAATGCATTATGAAATTTGAGAAGACTAAGATACCTGTATTACCTGCGTTCATATTCCTTACTGACCGTTATACAAATTTCAGAAAAATGGGTTTCTTTACCTGAACTCCAAAATTGTCGTTTTTCATAAAAAGCTGTAAACTCATTTACAGTACCTGATTGTGTATGTACAGAATATTTTGGATGTTTTTTATTAGCCTTATAACTAGGATTTAATGCTACGGACATTTTCATAACAATAAAATACCTATTATTTGAATAGTAACGAAATTTGAAGGTGGGTAAACACTTATGGCCGGTAGTGTATATATATATTATAGGGTACGTTATGCATTTCACCACTTTCACTTTATTGGATAGTTTCGTATAAAAATTGCATTATATATAAGGACTAGATTTAATGATACTTGTGCACCCACAGCTTATAAAATTGTTAAAAAATCACTGAAACAAGAGATCGAATAGAATTTTTATTTATTTTCGATCCCGGAAGACTATTGTCGTCGAAAATAAAATTCTACCAGACTTCACTTTCTTAGAATTTGTCGAGAAACTCAATTCGAGGTCGCCGCTATAATCATTCATACATTTCATCAGTTTTAGTGCAACTAATTTTGTGCAAGGACTCTCGTAGTCGATGCAGCCGTAACTTCAACGACGGAAGTGCATGTGCTCCGCAAACTATCGTGATAGCAAACAATCGCACAATCTCTTCTCCCCCGGTATTATATAAAGCCTTATAATTATTCGCCAAAGGAAAGTGATCGTCCCGTGGGAACTCAAGCAACGGGTTCGAATCGTCCGAAAAGCTTCGGCTGGCGATTTTCGCGAGTAAAATCGACGTTCTAAGAAATTCTATTGGAAAAAAAGGAAGAGAGGAAGGAAAGGATCCACGTGTGTAGGCATCTCCAGAGCCGTCGAGGTGTCTGCTATGCGATCGTGGTCCCCACCAGAGGAGAGTTCAGGATGTAGCCGCCGGGACCCCCATATAGCGTCGCGATGCCGTTCATGGTGCCCCCCCACGAAATGCTTCTATGCTTAGGGCGACTAGCCGCTTAGACGGAGGAGGATTCGCTATAAAAGGCCCCGTGGCCACGAGGAATTCGTCAGAGAAGTGACAAACCGTGAACGACGAGAAAAAAATCCGAAAAGGCGGCGGCCTCTGCCGTTTATCTTCGTTTCGAGCGGTGATCGAGACCCCCTGAAAAGCCGGAAGATGCGGTCTAGCCTGGTCAGTGTACAAGCGAATCACGAAATCCGATCGACGATCGACGAACACGTGTGTCCGTGGTGCATCTGTGAACTGTTGTGATCATCTTCGTTTCTCGCGCTTCGGACCCAGTGATCGGGCCCGGTGGTGATTCCGCGGAATATTGCTGGGCCCTTCTTTAGATCTGCCCAAAGCAAGTCATAAAACGCGAGTTTCACGTGGATCGATCCGAGCTCCAATTTTCGCTGATTCCTCAGGATTTAGGCTTTTTGAACTCGCTGTTCGGCATATCGTGGCTTTCGTAGACCGTAGGTTGATCGAGGAATCGTGGACCGGAACCACGTGCTCCACTGTGACACATAGATCCAGGACCGTTGCTTTGGAGGACCTAGTGAAATTAGTGGAATTAGATTTTCTGTTTCGGGTCGGGGTTTTCGTTCACGTTGTACCACCACCGGGCTGAGGTCACTGGGAAACCTAAGTGAACTGGTCCTTGGGTCACACTGTGGCTCTTAAGTACATATATGCTCATTTGACAAAATGTCCGTATTCACGTAGAAGATATTTAATCGGAGAAATTGTTTTCTTCATTTTCGTGTAAAACCAAAATTTAGTTAAATTAATTTTCTCATCCGCACATACATGACGTTATAACAAAATAGCTAATATTAATTTAATTTTAATGAATCTCGCAGTGATGTCAAATCTTTTTGCAATCTTGCAGTGACTATGTTAAATTTTATACTTTGGTTATTATGTTGAATTTGAATGACGGTAGATCGTGAATATCCCACTTATTTTTTGAAACGACGCGGTTTTGTAATAAAAATTAGTATTTGTCACTGGTCAGAAAGAAATGGGCTGTATTAGGTGAATGACTGGCAGCTTCCTGAAGTGTTACTTGTTCCATTCTTTCACTGCCTTTATCGCGCGAGGAATGAGTTTCGATACAGGTTTTCTAGATCCAGAAATCAACAAAGTAGTCCTGTTGCTGCTCGCCAGTGTAGAATGGAAAGTCGAGCAGCGTGCACTTGCCACGAATAGTCACGTTTTGTGAAACTATACCATTGATTTTATGAATTCAATTATCCGCCTCGTGTAACGTAACCACTGTGCTTCTAGATTACCGAGTTACCTGGAATCGATGCACCTCGACAATGTACTTCTTTCGGGGTCGTAGCTCCATGTATCGAAGCGCGAACAATTTCCCTCAAAACATATATTTTCAATGTCAAAGACGTCGCTATCAATTTCTCAAAACTAAATATATCAAAAAGCAATATATCTTCAGAATCTCTAACATGTCAAACAGCAAGTTGTCACGGTCAAAAAACGTTCCTGCGCCCTTTAAGACAGAATAACTTATTATTAGACATCGGATGTTTATGCAATTTCCAATTTTTATAGAAACATTTTAAGAAAGTGGAATGAAATAAAATTTTATTTCTAATGGGGACAGCCTTTGTAGATCCAAAGCAAATAAAAATCGTGTTAAATTCTCTCGAATTTTATATTATAGCATTTTTTTAACATTTCCATAAGCCATAAATGCATAAAGATCCGATGTCTACTTATTATAAAATAGCATAAGTTACTTCAGTTTTTTTTCAGATGTTGGATTCATTCACTAGGTAGAGTATAACAAAATTTTCGACATTTCAAATAAAATCGTAAATATCGCTTTTCACAACTTATTTGACCGCGCTTTTAATAAAAATTTAAATCATTCCACGTTCTTAAAAACAGTCGAGTCGTTCGGTCCACTTAAAAAAAAGTTATTCCATTTAGAAGGATGTAATGAGACTAGTTTGACTGACAATCAAAGTTGCGGTGACAATAAAAATTGCTTTTTTGAAAACATTAAAGACATCCGATATTTGCAAATTCTTGCTACTCGTAACAACTATGTGGATCGGTGAGGTACCTCCGATTGCACACTAAACGTACTATCGCCAGGTGAAATGACCGGTTCTAGATTTTTTATTTCACAATTTTTATATATCGATTTTTATAACAAGCAATGATTCAATAAATATCTTTAGTAGTACACACGTTACAACAACAACCGCGCAGAGTCTGAATAAATTAAATCTTGTCATTTTTATAACGCAACATGTGTCTGTTACTTTTATAGCTCGGTACGTTTAGTGTTAACCCTTAGCACTCGAATGGCGACTGTAAGGAGCCACTAAACATTTCTGTATCGTTATTCAAAATATTTTTTACATTATTAAATTTGTTTGTATGTAATAAATTACTAAACACTTCAGTATTGTACGAGTAAATTGCACCATTTTCATATGTATAACATAAAAAAAAATATATATACAAGGGAAATATTCTAGGTCATAAGAAATGTTTCGTTTTGGAGTTAAAATAGCTTCGAGTGCAAAGGGTTAACATTTCCGAGTCTCGAACTCTCTGGTACAAACAATTTTCGGACACATGTACAAGGTGTCCGGTCTCGAAGTCCAGTCTAACACGACGGACATCTCATCGCGTCACACTTTTCCTTTCGCGTCGTCAAAATTAATATCGCCGGGAGCCGCTTTCTATCGATTCCTCGATCGTTCGTGGATCCTGGTCGCCTAAAACGTACTCGTTCCGGCACGTTAGATGGCGAACGACGATAGGCCGCTCGACGAGCGTATAACGAGGATCGGAAGACCTCGGTATCGATGTTCCCATCTGCGTTCGGTCCTTGATCTTGACACCCGGTCGGTATTTGTCGGAAGCGGACTGTCAGCGGGCGGTCGAAATAATTAAAAAGGGAAACGAAATCGAGAGGACCACTTTCGCGCGGTCAACACGCGTCCCTGGAACGAGTTTCGCGAGGTGTCTCCGCTTCGGGAAAGAAAACGGGGATCGCTATCGACCCCAATTCGCGGGGACGTTTTACGTTTTACGCTTGTGCGGCGCGGCGGTTCGCACGCGGACACTTTCATTTTTTAGAGACGCGCTCGTAAACCGGAAAGATGTCGATGAGAAAGAGTGGCCGACTGGTTCTCTGTACGGGGACCTTCGTTCCAAACCCGGCCTCTTCGTTTTCTCTCTACGCTTCCGTTTTCATCGCGGTGCCATTTTCAGGAAGTCACGAATTACACGTGAAACGAAATGTGAAACACGGTGAAAAAAAGTCAATAGAACTTGACGCGATCACGTAAAAGTAATTAAAACCTGTAAATATCATTTATCTAAAAATCATGTGTTATGTAAATGCCGTGGAAAACGGTGTTCAAGAGTGTTTCTCATTTTTATAATTTTCCCTAGCAACCTTCCATACTATTTTGCACTTTTTGCCAATTATACCAGAATTAGGTTTAATAACAGTGATTATTCGCTAAATTCTATCTTTTCATTTGTCATTATACCGCGGATGCTTGTGTAAGTCCCCATTTTCAGAAATTAATTGATTATACAACGCGGAACATAATGAAAATGATAGAAAGCTATTGTCTCTCTATAAAGACTTTTTATACATATAAAATAGTACGAAATATGTGTACTCTCTGAAACTCTGCGAATATTCACAGTCTACTTGTTCGTTTAATACTTGTCGATTTTTGTGTTTAATTAGACTGTATGTGGGTAAGATGCGATAGCGAGTCTGTTCACGGTTAGGCGATCTACAGAGTCGAGTTTGATTAACCCTCATACGTTTCTCGGGCTAAAAATTCATCCATTTTCTTTTTCTAAATATTATAATACGTTTCATTGCTTTCCGTTCGCGTTGTGGTCTCCTCAAAATGCGTCATTATAAAAATATTTTTTTTTTTATTCAAAGCATAATGCAAAAATGACAGTACTAATCTTTCGCGCGATATGACGATAAGTGGCATAATTTCTAGCTAGGAAATTCTAAAGCTAAGACATTTCACGCGACAAACTAGTTAAACTAGGAAAAATGAAAAGCGCACAAAGGACAAGTAGCAACCGATGCTGAACAAACGGTTAAAAATAAAACGCAGCATTGTAACTCGATCTTCCTGTTCGATCTGATAAGGTGGGATCTCTTCTTGGGCTCTCCATGAACTATCTATGGATCTCCGCAATTGCGAACGCGAGACACGCGAAGTATAGTTCATTTCATGTGCAAGTTCGTAGCGAGCGGAGAGTTAGATAACGGGTGAAGGCCGTGCGTAGTAGATAGATCGGAATCGGGATTTAATAATTAGTATAATGCTCGTGTATGAAGCGCTACTTCGGTTAGAATAGAAGAAGATCGTATCGCGGCGTTCACGGAATTCCTGGCCAGGTACTGTGTTACTAGGTAATTACGGAGCTGTGGCAGTCACCTACATGACCAGCGTGCCATGATCGTCTCATTTGCATTTCTGGCTGGTTGAACATCGTGTTTTCTTCCGGCAACTGGTATCGGGCTCATCCCGAAGGGACCATTGTCGTTCGGTTGACAAATGTCCCATCTTATTCCAATCAACTGTTAACATGGTTCCCATTTGACATACTTTCCTCTCCTCTCTGTTCACTCAACGACTTTCGTCCACGGTGTCGTCTTTATGTCGTGTACAGACATAAAGAATGCTAAGCTTTGATGTTACAAGCAATTAAACTTGCTAGTACGGCTGCCCTGAGAAGTGAGAAGGATCAATGTTGTGATAAGATTCACCGAACTAGGATTATTTATCGTCGTACATGCTGTTACCTAAGTTTCGATTTAACAAAGTGACAAATCCCCAATGTGAATTCACTTTATTATACGTAATATTCCTGATACGTTTCTGGAGGATTTCTGGTTCTATCAGACGTGCAATATAAAAATAAAAAGGATAGTTATTATGACGATGAACATGTGTTTCAGATGTGCTTCCTTCAGAAAACCAAAGTCGTACGTGTATTCAAATTGTAACATTCCTGCCTGTTCTTTTTTTCAGTTAATATTGGGTTGCTTCCTTTTCGTCTCCGTTCTTGGAGATCCCATAAGGACGAAGAAAGAGTGAGTATACTTAATCCGTACACGCTCCTATAGGGTAAGGGACCCCATTACTGCGGGAGTACCAATTGCTGTGCCTATACTAATTACTAGACATCGGATCTTTATGCATTTATGGCTTATGGAAATGTTAAAAAAATGCTATAATATAAAATTCGAGAGAATTTAACACGATTTTTATTTGCTTTGGATCTACAAAGGCTGTCCCCATTAAAAATAAAATTTTATTTCATTCCACTTTCTTAAAATGTTTCTATAAAAATTGGAAATTGCATAAACATCCGATGTCTACTAATTACGCTTATTTTTGAAGAATATTGAAAAGGAGATACATAATTTATTATGCTTTAAAAAGAAATATACTCACGGTAATCGGGTGCCTTATCTGAACGAAGAAGTGGTAAGAATAGTGTTGACCTTAAACTAAAAATTTCAGAGCACCACTAAGTCCACCTCCGTTGAATCAACATGGTCCACCATCGACGTCCTACGGGGTGCCGAACGTAGGAAGTTCTTATAGCGCACCATCGAATTCTTATGGCGCTCCTGCGGCAGCACCATCATCTTCTTATGGCGCGCCATCAGCACCATCCTCTTCGTATGGTGCACCATCGGCGCCATCTTCCTCCTACGGTGCACCATCAGCACCATCTTCCTCCTACGGTGCACCAGCACCATCCTCTTCTTACGGCGCGCCATCAGCACCGTCCTCTTCCTACGGTGCACCATCGGCGCCATCTTCTTCTTACGGTGCTCCCTCAGCTCCGTCCTCCTCGTACGGGGCTCCTTCGTCGAGCTACGGTGCCCCATCGGGTCATGGATCCATCGGCGGTGACTCTGGTTACAGCAGCGGTGGATCGTTCGGTGGCGATCATGGCGGACATGGCGGTGGTGGTGGTGGTCATGGATCATTCGGTGGCGGAGATGGTCACGGATCATTCGGAGGCGGAGATGGTCATGGATCGTTCGGAGGCGGAGATGGTCACGGATCCTTTGGAGGCGGAGATGGTCATGGATCCTTTGGAGGCGGAGATGGTCATGGATTTGGAGGAGGAGGAGGAGGAGGAGGAGGTCACGATAGCGGATTATCGAGTTCTTATGGTCCTCCGTCGCAATCCTATGGGCCCCCTGCTCAATCTTACGGGCCGCCGCAGCCCCAAGGCCGATGGGAGAAGAAGTTGACGTGGAAGCCGGAATGGAAGCAGATCTGGAAAACGGAGAAGAAGTTAGCTTGGAAGCAGGAATGGAAGAAGGTCCAAGTCCCGGTGTGGAAAGAGGTCCAGGTCCCGGCGTGGAAGGAGGTGAAGGTGCCAGCCTGGAAGAAGGTCCAGAAGCCAGTCTGGAAGGAGATCCAGGTGCCAGCTTGGAAGGAGGTGCAGGTTCCGGCGTGGAAGAAGGTCTGGAAGCCGGTGTGGAAGGAGATCCAGGTGCCGGCTTGGAAGGAGGTCCAAGTGCCCGACTGGAAGAAGGTCTGGGTACCGGAATGGGTCAAGATCGGAATCCCCGGGGAACAGTACGTCGGCAAGGATCAACACGGCTGGCAGTACACGAGCCACGACCTCTGGAAGAAGAAGCTGGTGTGGAAGCCGGTGTGGAAGAAGATCTGGCGCACGGATAAGAAGCAGGTCTGGGTGACCGACAAGAAACTGGAGTGGAAGGCCGAGTGGAAGCAGATCTGGAAGACCGAGAAGAAGCAGGTGTGGGTCAACGACAAGAAGCTAGTCTGGAAGGAGGAGTCGGTGCAGGTCTGGGTGCCGGAGAAGAAGCAGATTTGGGTCACGCAGAAGAAGCAGGTGTGGAAGGACGAGTGGAAGAGCAAGTGGGTGCCGATCTGGAAAGAGGTGCAAGTACCCGCGTGGAAGAAGATCTGGAAGCCCGTCTGGGAGAAAGTTTGGATACCCGCGGAGCCCCACCACGACGAGCACCACGGCGAGCACCACGGTTACAAGTAAATTCCTGACGTGAGATCTTGCTCGATCCCCCTCGTCCGGACGGCGAACCGTCGTTGTCGTTGCTGTTGTTCCGTCCCCCCCCCCCCCGGTGTATCGTCTGCGGAACAAGTACAGTGACTTTCTAGGGTCTCCCCTTCCTCCCCCTACCCCTGTGAGCCTCCTGCAGGTAATCACCGCCGAAATTGCTTTTCGGGAAAGCGATGCGTCGCGTTCTGCTGGCTCGTTAAGGCTGATAGAGCTGTGACGCTTTGCTCGGTGCATTGCCTCGTTACCGTACACCCAGCATAAAAAGGGATCAAGACGACACGCTGACAGCAATGCTACCCGCTTGTTTACTCGAGGACTTGTTTCATTTTCGGCCACGGGACATAACAAAATCGTACAATTAGCTACCTTAGAGCCCTCGCCAGGATTTAGTACACAAAATGACAGTTTTAGGTCTGCCATGACCTAACGAGGTTTTCCAATCGCTTGAACCACCATCAAGATTACCCAGGATGTGCAAATGGCCCCTGGCATCATCAAAATTGTTCCCTCTACTAGCTGAAAAGCTAACGAGGCCATTGATTCTTTGATTTTTTCGTTTCTAACCATGTGGACCACCTTCAAGATTACCCAGGATGTGCAAATGGTCCCTGGGCCATTATCAAAATTGTTCCATGCTTTGTCCACCAACTGAAAAGCTAGCGAGGCCATTGATTCTTTGAGCTCGTTTTTACGAGATTCTAATAACTACGTGGACCACTTTCAAGATTATCCAGGATGTGGAAACGGTTCGATAAAATTGTACAAGTCTCCAAAGCCTCGTCCACCAACTACAAAAGCCATAGAGGTCCTTGATTCCTCGAACCGTGGTTGTTTTTAAGAGTTACTGTACTTGTTTCACCTACGGTACACATCGTTGGGGATCGGAGACCGATCTTCACTGCAATGGAGCCCGAGCGTCGCGAAACCGTGGGATAAAAGTAATCGAACGGCGACCGATGATCGGGAACACCACGGAAGAAGGAACAACTGATATAGAGACAGAGAGAGAGAGAGACGTCTTCGTGGTACGCCGGGGAGTAGTGTAGATTAAAAACGAGGAGAGAGTTCTCTCTTCTCGGATCTCCCGACGATGAGAGCCACGAACTCGACAATCGTAGCAGCGAGTCCAGTTTTTTTTATTCTTGAAGAGCCCGCTGTACGTCGGTCGTGCTACACGTCTGCACAACGTGGACAATCCGTTTGCGACCCGACGAATGTAATTAGCTCCCACTTGTAAATAACCGTTGTTCAGAGGTACACGCCTATCGATATTTTTGTACGATGTTTATGTATGTTGTCGTAATAAAATACCGTATGTTTTTTTTTATTTATACTCGTCCAGTTAATCCTGTTTGTCTACGCGACTGCGCATTCTTTGCGGTGGAGACATTCAGGCATTTCGATGTCATTATCTATGAGCAAGCTGTTTAACATTAAACCTAAGTATCACATGTAAGAATTTATATCCGTTTACTATAATTTTCTATGTTCTTTTCAAAGTATCATAAAATCGATGGAGTCCATTCTTTGGACGCTATTACATCGAACCGTAGTTTTAAGATAAATATTTACGCAAAGAATCTTAAATAAGGTTACCAAACATAAGGGTTCAAAGGTTACAGACAAATCAGTTTTCATTACACAGTCGTGGTCGCTAGACAGGAATAACGAAAATAAAGCAAAGGATAGAATCGAGGTACAAATAAAAAGAAGTAGCAAAGCAATAATGAGACAGAGATCAAGAATGACAGGAATTATAATGAAGCGATTAACGTGATTACTTGTAATTACGACTAAAGCGTTGTTAAAGTTAATAGCGGAGATTGAAGAGCCTCTGGAGGGACGGTAATGCGTATTAAAGTAATATTCATTTCCCAGGATCGCGCGATGCGATCGATGTTGTTCTCGGCCTCGGTTTTCCCGACGAGTGCCGTCAAATTAGTCGAAGTAAAAGTGCGACAATCGTGCGTTTCCTCGAGATCCCGCGAACAGAGGCGCCATGAACACGTAGGAGTCGCTCGTCGCCTTGGGCAGCCATTAATTCACAGATGAAAGCGCGGTTTCTATGAAGGAAGATGCTTTCTAGGGATAAGAGAAGACTCAAGGGAAAGACACCGTGTCCCAGGGTCTTCAGGGTCGCGGCTCTCGCGCTCGCGACCTTTACTTTCTCCGTTTTCCGTGCGCTAAAAAGTGTGGGACGAGAGGTGAACGCGCTCGCAGAACAAATCGGCGAACAGAAGATCAACACCGGAAACGACACACACGCATAAAAGTTTGACGAAGCGCGTGTAAACGAAAATAACGAGAAGGAAAGTTCCCAAGGCTGATTAATGGAGTAGGTGCGCGTGTGTCCCATCGGTGTTCCTCGCGCGGAAGAAGATCGATCGAGGAAGAAGTCACGATCGCACGACGAAGAGCCCGTGTAACGAGAAGAAAGTTCCAGACGACGAAGAAGAACTCATCTGGAGAGGATCCCGCTATGGACGCTGTTTCATTTTGATCGATCGATCGTTTGTACGTTTTTATCGCCGAATAGGAAGCGGGCTTTAATCACTTTATCTCGATGAATCGATCCTTTGGATATATTTTAGCTGCCGAACAGGAAGCGCATTCCAACCACCATTACGCATGCGCGTTTCCTTATTTTAACGACTGAGATTTTATCCTTTTCTTAGATTTTAACACTAGAAAGACGGGAGCTTAGTATATACCTATATTGCCTGAAAGCAGTCAAAATGACTGCATTGTGAAAAAATAACTAATGCGCAAAGAAATTTGTTTAACAGTAATTTTTAATATATTTTATATCACTTACAGTCATATAACAAGTTATTAATAAGTATTAGCAATAAAAAAAATGAAATTCAAAAGCTTAGATAAGGGGTTAGATAATCCTCGAAGTTAATTCCTACACAATATGTTGAGCAAACTAAACGGCGATGCAACAAGGCTTCTGCTTCACTTTTGATTTTTCGAAGCACGCGAAACAAGTTTCCAGATATAACTCCATCGTTGGTGCGAAGGTGAAAACTGTCCATGCAGATCTACATTTGCATAAAAACCATGCATACCCGTATTGTAAATCATGAAGGTAAAAAATCCACGGTCCGGCGACTCGTCGATTCCTCGTTTTCTGGAAAAGACAATGGATCGCATTGGTGCGGCTTTATCGGCAAGATCGTCGAAGGATTAATGCGTGATCCGCGGTTAGAGGTAAATGGAAGTCGGTCATGAAGACGAGCGCGCTCCTCTGTCTTCCTCATTACCTCGACCTTAATAACGAACATCGGTTCCCCTACTTTCTTCCGCCACGATCTCACGGCAACTTTAATTCACGTTGCTCGCGCGTGAGATAAGGAAATACGCTTTCGATCGTTCGCCTACAGGTGGTAGCAGCGGCTTGAAACACCTCGGCCCCGGTTGAACGACATTTACAGTAGTGCTCGCTTCAATTTTGCTATGTTTAAGGGGGTATTCTGGTTTTCTAGACCGTTTTTCCACCAATTTAAATGTTTGTTTATCCTATCCTTTCGTATTGAAATTTTGCACACATATTTAATGGTGTTTGAAGTACACGTGTGAATTTTTGAAAGTAAAAATAATCAAAATTCCATGAGTTCTATATTTCTTGGTGAAGTATGTTTTGAAAAACATAGGTAAAAGGTAATCGTTCGATAAAGAAAATTTCAAAATAAGTCATTTTTGTCTTACCTTCTCCAATGTAGAACCAGTGTATCGTTGAGATTTTATGTAGATATGAAAATAAAAAATTAAAGACTTGCGTCTATTAAGTCATTGAAGGTGGCCCGATATACGTCATGTTTGGACTCATTTTAATCGGAAGAGTCTCAACAAACCATTGGTACCACATTCGCAAATTTTCTTTACTGCGTGTTTCTGTTTTCAAGCTCGCGGCATTCTTTGGAAAACTTTGCAAACTTGAGTGAGCACTACTGTACACAGAATAGCGTGGGGCGAGCTTCGACAAAAAGCTCCGTTTCACACAGGCATCGAACTCCTTCGCGGAAAGTGAAAGTTTCGCCACTCGTATATATTCTAGATACGAGCGTTGTCGTGTTCAGAGCTCGCGCGATCTAGGATCGAGCACGACTACGTTAGATCGCAATAGTGCTAGGCCATCCTGAGTGTTAAGCGGGTTTTCGAATTGCAGATTAGTAGGCTGCGGATTTTTATGCAAAAGACAAATTTTCTGCACCGGTTGCAGGAGATAGAAACCAAAAAGGAAGTTCTTTTTTCTTTACAAATTTCAAATTACAAAATTCTTTACAAATAGATTGAAATTCTTAAATTTGTTTAATCTTCCTACTGTTTTAAATTTTACTCGCACTATTTTGTTATAAATCAAAAAATCTAATATTTAAAGATCGATAGCAATAGGATCGGTTTCTGCAGAATTAAAAAACTTATTTTTCACGACTTCGCGTTGATCCGTGAAGAGCACTTTTCAATTAAACTAATAGTTTGAAACGATTTGAAGAAAACCTCTATGGGCAAAATTAAACATTTTTTAATTGCTCAATGAACACTTGTTAACGGTGGAAACCTGTTGACAACTTCGAGAACTACATAAATCATTGTTAAGAGTGTTCATACTAAGCATTAGTACCGTCTCTGTACCATCATTATCGAATAGAAAATTTATAAACAAACGGTGTTGACAGCTCCGTAACCAGAAACTCGTAAACGTCCTCTGAATTGCTTAGATATTTAAATTTCTAAGGTGACAAGACTTTCTAGGTAGGGGGAAGTACTTGAACAAGAGGCAACGGAGAAAACAATGTTGATTGTGACTTATCATTTATGTCACGCAGGAGCTATGACCAGGGAAAATTTCAGAATCTTTTAAATGGATTATTGGAAAATTCGTAAACTGAAAATTTAATCTTCAACTATAATACTCTGTAAAATTCTAGAGACCTACTATGTTAATTCATAATTCTGCAATTTTGGTCCTTGTTCCTTGAAAATTTCTAATATTCTTGCTCAAGAAACTTTGAAAATATTTTTCTGTTTCATACATTATCAATATTCTGTTCACAGAAATTTATTTATTACATATTATTTTGAACATTGCTAACAGAAAATATTATTTGTGGACTTTCAATTCATTTGCGTGTTCAAATTATTCGTTAACGTTACCTGCATAGAAAAAAACTGTTTGTCAATGGTGTATCATTAATATGATTAGTACATCATTATTGCTATTAGTAATAGCTTTATTGCGACGAATCGAGTGTCCTTGCACCCCCGATCTATTCGTAGCGAGTCGAATGATCGAAAGTTGTTCATGCTTTATGTATGCCGCGCCTCTGGGGCATATACGATCACATGTATTACCCAATAGAAAGTGAATCGTTCGTACGATTTGCAGCAACTTGTAATCCACAGACATCATTAATGGAGTCATGACCAGACCAGACAATGCTCGTCGTCGTTCAGGGGTTTCGATTGTTCTGCGTTATTGATCCATTAATTCGTTTCAGAATGCTAATCGTCAAGCGTTCTACAAAACAGTAATCTTCGTAAACTTCTCCGTTATTATGAAATTAATAGCTTTATAATACTCGATTATATAGTTCGTTATTGAACAGTTATTTGCATGCGTTAACGTTATTGAACGTTATTTGACAGCTAAGATTTTCGCATACTTTCTCGGTCGATACTTCCTCTATTTTATCACTGCATGGTGTGACCAGAAATTGTCCGAATGCTTCCTTCGAAAGTCGGAGATTACCATGTCGTTTTTTAAATGATTGGCCATTTTTCGGACGTCTATGCAGGAGCCCACTTTCACATGAAGATTGCGACGCAGACGAGCACATGCTTGAACTATGCCTCTGTCAATCTATTTTTTGCCTTGCCGTGAATCTCTCCTTCACTTTTGGACTGTATTTATCCTTTACCTTCCATCATTCCTGCGGTGATAACGTAACTTTGCATGAGTGTCACTTGCAACTCTACAGCGGTTCTAGAAATTAAACATTAATTTTACAGGTCTTCACAGGAACCATTCCTTTAAAAGTTTTTGTTCTGAAAAGAATAAACATCCCAATTTTTGTCCTAGAGTCCTAGAATCCAAAAATTCTAGAGTTTCTAGACGCTTAGAATTCCAGAGCTCTAGAATTCTAGATTCTTAGAAATCCAGAGCTCTAGAGTTCTAGACGCTTAGAATTCCAGAGCTCCAGAGTTCTAGACGCTTAGAGTTCCAGAGCTCTAGAGTTCTAGACGCTTAGAATTCCAGAGCTCCAGAGTTCTAGACGCTTAGAGTTCCAGAGCTCTAGAGTTCTAGACGCTTAGAATTCCAGAGCTCCAGAGTTCTAGACGCTTAGAGTTCCAGAGCTCTAGAGTTCTAGACGCTTAGATTTCCAGAGCTCCAGAGTTCTAGATGCTTAGAATTCCAGAGCTGTAAAGTTCTAGACGCTTAGATTTGCAGAGCTCCAGAGTTCTAGATGCTTAGAATTCCAGAGCTCCAGAGTTCTAGACGCTTAGAGTTCCAGAGCTCTAGAGTTCTAGACGCTTAGATTTCCAGAGCTCCAGAGTTCTAGATGCTTAGAATTCCAGAGCTGTAAAGTTCTAGACGCTTAGATTTGCAGAGCTCCAGAGTTCTAGATGCTTAGAATTCCAGAGCTCCAGAGTTCTAGATGCTTAGAATTCCAGAGCTCCAGAGTTCTAGACGCTTAGAGTTCCAGAGCTCTAGAGTTCTAGACGCTTAGAATTCCAGAGCTCCAGAGTTCTAGATGCTTAGAATTCCAGAGCTCTAGAGTTCTAGACGCTTAGAGTTCCAGAGCTCTAGAGTTCTAGACGCTTAGAATTCCAGAGCTCCAGAGTTCTAGATGCTTAGAATTGCAGAGCTGTAGAGTTCTAGACGCTTAGAATTCCAGAGCTGTAGAGTTCTAGACGCTTGGAATTCCAGAGCTCTAGAGTTCAAAATTTCCAATGTCAGAATTCCAGAGTTCTAGAATTCTAGAGGCTTAGAATTCCAGAGATTAGTGTTCTAGATTTCTAGAGTACTACAGTCCCAATAGTCTGACATTCCGATTTCACACTAGAATTTTCGAATTCGAAATTTCAATCTGAGTGCACGGCAGGCATCGGAACGGTTAGGCGAGGAGTATTGATAGAAGTGTTACGTGAGCGGCGAAGCGAATAGCACACTATTTGCTTTTACACGGTACGTAACATGAAATCATCTGTAACGTGAATGAAACATGCAGGTCAATGTGTCGGATAATGACGGCCTCGGAACGCCGCCTATTAGAAACGTAATTTCACCTAGATAACGCGCATCGTTGGATGCGGATCGAAACAATTTTCACTTTCGAATTGGGATCGAACGCATCTTGCCTGGCCAGTTATGTGCTGCTCCAAGTCACGGCGCTCGTTTTTCATTCTGCACCTGCTATTAGTTTTTTTTTTTATACATCGGTATTATACACCTAACCTAGTCCGTGTAGTATTACGTACTGTACCCACGCAACAGCCAGTGAACTTCAACTAGAAACCATGAATTTTAGATCACCGACCGGTTTTTACTTCGTTCGCTTATGTTTTATATTTATTAACAATTAATTAACATTTTCATCAAAGCGTCAAATTCGGTATGAACTATCTTAGAACAACATCAACTGTCGGAAAGTGTGTATAGAGCTCAATTTTTAATGCTAATTCATTCTTTTTTTTTATGAAAAGGAACATAGTTGTCCCTTGTACAGCGACAATTAATAATTATCATTTTATTATGTGATCTAGAACTCTAACTTTTAGCAAAGTTCTGAAGAAACAAACAGTTCATTTTGAAAAGAGAAAATTGAACTTATTTACTTCGATTTCTTTTATTCGATCGCTGTATTATAAATAAAAAGACCAGGGTCGACAATGATTTTAATCACAGTATTTCGCAAGCGAGTCAAGTCATCTCCAATGAAAGCGAAAAATGACTGGCGAGGAACGTTCTTCGAGAGTTCCGAGATTTCCAGCGAAGCCTTTCGCAAAATTTCGCGACATGCAAACACTCGATCGGATCAGAATTTCTAGATCAAACCCATTAATCGATGGACGTCCCGTGACATCGAATCGAGCATCGAGATTTCACTGGTCGCGCGCGGGACCATCATTGATTACAGAGCCGAGAGTTTCACTTTCGAATTAGAGTCGTCTCGAATGCATCGTTCACGGACGATGGGACTCGCGCGGCTCTCTAACCTATGCTCATCCGCGTCGGTACCGGAAGTCCTCGACTTCCTAGCCGGTGTGTTCGAAAAATTGGCCCCGAGATGGACAACAGAAAAAAATCACCACGGGAAAATTCGCAGAGACCGCGGAAGAGTTTCCGCTTGACAGGCCGACGTCGCGCACGTCGTTATATAAGTAATCCGCGGATTTATAATCTTGCGCGAACATGAGAAAAAAAGGCCTGCGTCCGCTTGCAAATCACGCGAAGCTTATGCATTATTAATGACTGCCTTCCAGAGAAAGCGATCCTTTGTCCCCGGGTATTTTTCCGGAAATTTTGGCCCCTGTGCTCTGATAAACTCCGATAAACTCTGATAAACTTGAAAGGGAGATGGGCATCCATTTTTTTTTTCTTTTTTTTTTTTTAGTGACTTCGAGTTACGCAACGACGCCGACTACGTCTATTCGATCCGTAGATGGATTACATTTCTCCGCTGTTTCAGTGTTTATATGTAAGTTACTCTGCTTCGGTATTTATACAATGAGTAACGAAAGTATTCGAACGCCCTTTAAATCAGTATAACTTTTTTTTTTTAAGTAAATCAAACGACCTGACTTTTTTTAGGAGTTAGAAGAATTTGTTTTCCAAATGGTGTGTAAAAAAGATTTTGAAAAAATTGCAATTGGTAAGAATTACATGAGAAAATAAAAATGGCACTTTTCACAACTTTTTTATTTCAGCCTGTAATGAAAATTTAAAATATGCGTTTTGTAGATCTCTGTTAGTTATACACGTACTGAAAATTTCATCGAAATCGGCTGACGCAGATAAAAATGGCACGTATCAAAATATTTTAGAATCTGAGGATTTTAAGCAGAAACTGGCCAAAAGTCGTGCAAATCTACGCTTTTCACCACTTTTAACTAGTTGTAGCTCGTGTGTATATTAATCGACTTCAATGAAATTTGCAACATGTATATAACTAACATATATCTACAAAACGCATATTTTAAATTTTCACTACAGGTTCAAATAAAAAAGTTGTGAAAAGTGCCATTTTTATTTTCTCATGTAATTCTTACCAATTGCAATTTTTTCAAAATCTTTTTTACACATCATTTGGAAAACCAATTCTTCTAACTCTTCAAAAAAGTCAGGTCGTTTGATTCAGTTAAAAAAAAAAAGTTATACTGATTTAAAGGGCGTTCGAATACTTTCGTTACTCACTGTATGTGGAAATAAAAATGTGATTTTCATAATTATTGAATAAGAAATAGTATTCAAATTTATCTCTGAACGTTTTACACTGTGAATGAGATTATAATTTAGAAGAAAACTGTGGATCTTCGTGCAAAATAAAAATTTTCTTTATCAAACACCAGAATCCTATAGACGTCTCTCCCGTTTATAGGTAACAATATCAATCGCTGATTAACACATCAGAATCCAGAATAACTCGTTCAGCGGCTTGAAGGTCTAGTAAATCTGATTCAGAAATCTGTTATGGTAGGTTCCCCTGGAAAAATGTCATTTAAAGAAGCTCGTACACCCGCACGAGCATCCTCGGCGCGTCTTAATTGGCTCGGCCATGCGGCTGCATCGAAAAGTAGTTTCACTCTCGACCCAAAAGGTTCGTCTCCGATGCATCTTCCAGCTCTCTACTCATTCGTTACAGCGGAAGCATGGTCGTGCGCTTGCTCGTTTACAAGTCGGGAACCCATTGCTCGTGCATCGCTCGCCTTCTCCTGCAGTTGCATCCTCGTGGCTAAAGGATGCACGCGCACAGGGTGTTCAATTTTACAGTAGACATCTCCGCTTGAAATTATAACACACAGATTTTAATATATTATAATATATCGATACATCAAATTCGTAATTCCTTTAAAGAAATTTAATTTCAAAATTTGCTTCTTCTATTGTCAGTGTTTAAACATTAATTTAAATTTAGGCATACAATAAGTATACATTTTCTTTCTTCTTCTGTGAAATTATCAAAGACGTTCATATTCGCCATTCAAACAATAATGTCAAATTTAGAACTATTTTGTGTTTTGTAAACCATTTTCCTATTACATTTAATGCTTGTCATTAAAATGATGTATAAAGGGGGATATAAGAAGAAGGAAAGAACTCCTATAGCAACAAAAAACGATATTAATTTCGACAAACCAATAAAATAATAATAATAGCAATGATTTAGACGAGCGAACTTTAACGAGAACCGATGTATAAAGTAATAGGAATAGTAATGGTCTATCAATTATAATCTTTTAGTAATAACTAATGTTTTTTGAAGTGTGTAATCTTGAAATATAAAACAGACGCGAACGCGAGGCTTTGATCTATAATTAAATCGCGAAGACCGCCTCAAGACGATGCTTTTAAAGAGGTAATTAAATTTCTACGTGGAAGTTCCTCGGGGTCATGTCGTTTTACATGGTCGAGCTTACATCAAATTGCGTTTAGGTTTTACAATTTTCGTTTTTAAGCGACTTTCACGCGTACGCGTCGATCATGATCGACGATTACGGAGATATTTGGTGTGCGCATTTCAACACGGGACACTCTGTACATGTGATGCACCTCGACCATGACTTTCCCGTGGAGGAAGTCTGCGCGATGCAGCTCAGGAACCAGGAAAGAAGGGATCAAAGGAGTCGCACGGCGAAAGAGCGTTCCGTTGATCTCGATGACCTCGAGGATGCAGAGGATTCCTCTTCCGCCGTGCAGATCCGTTATTTTCTTGTTTTGCACAAGAATTTCGAAACGCCAGAAAAAATATTTTAACGATGTTTTCTATACAACAAGTTCTCCGAGTGATTTTATTCTCAAAATTCATGAAACTTTTACCGGAGAAACTGGAGGTTTCTCTGTCAGCGCCTCGTTTTTGTCAACTTGACTATGAAAATGCCATAAACATTCCGCAGTCTACACTTGTAACGTTTCGCTTGTTCGCTAATGCACGATCCGCTGTAAATAATCCTTATCGCGATGTAAAAAAAACTCAACTTCGGATGCTGACTATTTTATAATTACCATATTCATGCGTTTTTGCACGGGCGATTTGCGGAGACGAAGTTTACGAGAACGGGATTTTTGCAAAGAGCGATACGTTATCCAGGAAGTTGACGGAACATCTCGATACCGTGGGAGGAGAGTGTATCATCGATCGCTTCTCCTCCGTAATATACATATTCTACACGTTGCACGAAATGTCAAGGGGTAAGGTAGAAATTCTCGAACCGTGAGCTAGAAAATTTATACCTGCCAATGAATTATGATTCTTGCTGCGGCGTTTTAAGCCGAATAAATATGCTGTTGACACCTACTTAATTAACGAGATTTGCACCGAGATACACCGGTGTTACGCTTTAATTGAAAGCGGCTACGGCAGCTTCGATTAACAAACGAAACTACTGTTACGCTTCAATTAAATAGAAACGAAATACCCAGGCAGAATCTATAATTGAATGCTCGAACAGTAGATTAACTTTTTACAGAGATAATTGAAACAATCAGTCCACTTATAAATCATATACATTCTTAATTGTTCGAACATGACAATGTTCTATTTACATTACTCACTTTTCAACAGCTCGCCACAGTGGGCCCAAACGCCAATCTAGCTGATAAAAAGTCGTATTTAAAATCACATACTATTACTTACTTTTTTATTTTTTTCCATTCTTAAATCCCTGTAGATCTTTAAATTATATTCTGTTTTGCTCTGAAGATTTTTTATATAGGGTAATATTTACGCAAAAGTCTATAGTCGCTGCGGCCTTTAAGAGTCCCCCAGAACGGTCAGTGCTTTTGCTACTGGTAAACGTTAATATTAAATGCGAATATTTTGCCTTTCATGGGTTTTGTAGAAGAAAGTACGTACTTTCATTCTGTAATTACAGAATTTGCAAAAGTTAATGAATTTTCCAAATATCCATGTTCAAAGGTAGACAATTTTTTACTTCATGCATTTCAGTTTTTCGAATGTAAGTAACCAAATTTGCGCGTATATGTCAAATTTCCTATTTGATTTCGTAATGTAGACTCTGTTCTTTAATTCTGGTAAAAATCAGCTGCCGAGATTTGCCTGGGATTGTTTAATGTAACTTTAAAGTTTGTGAATAGTTTGCGATCACTCATAAAGAGGGTTTAAGATTTTTGTGGTTCATAGTACTGACTGAGGGGAGTAAAAAATGTTGAATCAATGTAGGTCATAAAATTAATACTTCTAGTGTAAAACGGAATTTTATGTTTTCTTGTGACAGCACATAAACGAATAGGATAGCTGTATGAGATTTAAAAGACTGATACCTATTATATTACTTACTTAATTGTATCTGATATGAAGAATGTTTTGTGAAAGATTTTTTTTAATATTCTGAAAATTGACAGGATTAGAGTAAAAATTGCACGAGTAAATATGACAAGCATTGACAACTGTGTGCCCACACGGCGATAGACGAACACTCAGTAATCGATGAAAACTCTGAACAGGATTCTGGTTATTATAAATGTTTTTAGAATCCAAGACTTTTTCGGTTTTCTGTGCAAGTCAAGTAACTGGTGACTAACTGTCTATCATAAAATAAGGACCGCGACCGGGCGCGACCGCGGCCGCAGAAAATATGTAGAAAATAAAACTTTCAAAACTGAAACGATGTATAGAAGTGTAAATAAGTTGTAAATATATGAGGTTTTTATTTTAGTGTCGGTTTCAGTTCATTTTATGACTAAAAACGCTAGTAACTTTAATTTCCGCGGAAATACTCCTCTCTAAAATTACATTAATGACCATAAAAAGTTTAAAAAAATTTGTTTGCGGTCCAAATTACCATAAATTTAAAGATTGAAGTCTCCCGGTTACAACGACTCCATACAAGTTGCAATAGGAAGCTGCGTTTGATCACTATGATTTTTTATCAGCTAGATTGGCGTTTGGGCCCACTGTGGCTCGGTCTGAATAAAATAGTGAAAATATTCAAAACCGAGAATGATCGATGCGGTCCGCCATTTTGGTTCCGTACTCGAATTGGTAGAACAATGACCGATGAAAATCAGCCAAGGTACACTAAACAGCAGATATCCCACAGCGATTTGAATAACGTTTCCTGCTCAGTGAGAACGTTCTAGCATTCATGAAGTCGTTATAATGTGAGAAAGTTAATGCCTGCACACCGGGACCGGCGATTAGTGTACTCTAACACTCTCCAACGTGAACTTTGACAATTTCATCTTCCGGTCTACGCCGCCGTCGCTTCTCTTTGTTCATTCCTCGTCCGATGCACGAGATCTCATCCAGCTTGGAATCCTTCCGCGATCCTCATAAACCACTTCCGTTTTCGCGTGCATCTGACCGCCGCATACGCGAGGACCATTGTGTTTATGGTACCTACGTAACACCGTGCCAAGAATTCGAAGCGAACGTGTGCAAGCTGGTGCCATATACCCGAAGAAAACCTAAGCAATTTACTTTCGAACGAGGATGTGACAATTAACGGTTGACACTTTCTAACGGGAGAGAAGGATCGATCTTTTCGAAGCGTGTTTTAATGGATCGAATCGTTGCGTAAGTAACGGCTAGACTGATGATCTTTGTGCATATATGATATTCGGCTTTTTGAGTGTATTTTAAAAATTACTTCTTTATTTTTACCATACTGAATCACCTTTGCAGTGAAATAAATTTTGCCTTATTCCGGACTTTTGTAAAATAGTTTATGAAGGTGAAACTTTCCATGAAAATCCACAGTGCAATAATGGCAAGGAATTCTTTATTCGGTGAAATTGGCCTCATTCTGGATTTTATAAAATAATCTATGAAAGTGAACATTTGCATCAAGATGTACAGTGCAATAGCAATATTTTTAACACTAACATTTATCAGGTTTCATGTTTAATGATCGATACTATAGCTATTGCCTCTTATAAAACGTTTCTTTAACTTTTTATACTGTAAAAATTAAGTGTATGTAATTCTGATTCCAAGCGTTTATTTAACAGGTTCAATGTGTATCGGTCGATCTAGAGATCTTTAATTTGATTCGATCCTCGCGAGTCACGCTTGCTCCGCGAATTAAAATTTATCTGCATGCCTTGATGCGGATAACATTAATCGTTTATGGTAGCTACAGCACGTCTCTAACAAGCGTTCAAAGTGAAAGTTATCTAAAATTTATAAGATCTGACAGCACGGAGCTTCTTAACAGTTATCCAATTGTATACGCTTCTTTCAATTAACTAGAATGACTTCGAGAATCCTAAGTGCTGCCACTGTCTTTCGATTTTCTCTATTTTGTACATCTTTCTCTCTGTGTTCGAACTTTTACACATTATACACAGGGTATCGGTATAACTGGTGGCGTAGCAAAAATTGGTAATTTCTATGCAGAAAAATATACTAGCAATTTATTATACAGTTTCTAATGATCTGAACCGCAGCGTAGTGAAAAATTGTAATTAATGTAATTCTTATTCTGTCTTGGTCACAACAAAATTTTCGAGAGAAAGACCAAGCTGTTATTCGATTCTAAATCTATAAATTGAAAAATCACAATATTATAATTGTGTTATAGATATTATTTCTCGAAGAAGAACCAAATTTTCAACAGAAAGATCAGGCATTTATTTGATCCTAACATCCATAAAGTGATGCATAAAAATGATTATATAATAATTGTATTATTATTTTCTGGAGGAGAAAAATAAGTGAAAACCGGATTCTCAGTAAGATGCGTACCAAAAACGAATTTTTAAGGTCGATTTCTTCAAAATGTCCGATTGTATCGCCGTCGGAACGACATCCTGTATTTTTCTGCTTAATGCCACGGATTCCGGAGATGAACGGGCGAATGCCTTTCACCGACGCACCCACTTATTAATAGCGAGCAATTCATTCTGTTTTGAGAGGGAGGAGGCGTCGCGGTCCTAAATGGAATGACGAGATGGAGACCAAAGTCCAGAGCGAGGCTGTTACATCAATTGGCTCGCGAGTGTACTCGTTACTTTCACTTGAACTCCCGAAACGAAACGGATGTTCCGAGGTACCGGGGGCTCTCGCTGTAACATGTGTAGACGGACGGACATCGCATGCCGAAACGAATTCGGTATAATGAACGAAAACACCGTCGACACGCTAATTGAACGCTAAACAGCTCTCTGCTTGAGTAACGCAACGTTCGATGGCCGATGGTCGATGTGGCACAACAATTACGTGTACCGAACCACGTTTCTATTAATCAGGATTTTCGGTAAATCGTCAATTAACGTCTTACCATATCCTGGAACTGTACTATCTATCATCCACCGAGTATTATGCTAGGAACTTTCTAAAATTCTGTATAAAGGTCCTCAGGCACACCTGTAATTAAGACTAAATGAGAAAAATATCCTGAAGAAGTTAAAGAGACTTTATATTTTTAATTATCGTACAACACAGAAATATAAGCAAAGTCTGTAAAAGCGATAAAAGCATAAAAATGCAATATGCAGAAAATGTCTGCTCTGTTTTTAGATGGCTCGTTCTTGTATGTTGAATTAGGGAAAAAAGCAGCGGAACGGATTCCCGGGAACATTAATTGACGAGAACTTTGAAATGGCCGTGGTTGATTGTCGATGGACGGCGGGTGATGGCGATTAGGTAACGCGATAGCGTTTGTTTATATGGTCATGCGAACGTGCGTGAACAGGCGTACGTGTGTTCCGACGAAATCGCTCCGGGCGCCTTTCACTCCCGCGAAATTACGCGGGCAAGAAGTTTGAGGCTTTCAAAAAAGGAGGCTTTGAAGAATTACCGGTTAGCTGCGTTTATGCAAATACAGGGTTTCATGGACCCGTGAACGGAAGCTGGGAACATAACAGGCACTCACTTAAGATAACAAAACAGAAACCTTATTTGTTTAACAACAATCCACACTTTTCACGATTACATGGCTGCTATGGTTTCAAACTCGTAGCAATTTTCTTTTATCATATTTCTTCACTTTCGCTTGCCCGTTTTTGCTAATCCTTCGATGCCGAACGTTGATCCTCTCATTCGATTTAATAAAGCTGATAATACAACCTAACAAATAGCAAATTACGTGGGCCCTTTCGAACCATGGGTCAAACTGGACTATGTTATTCAATAATGTCCGTCTCCAAAATTTCATTCAACATAATATAGCGAATAACGTGAAGATACATATAAGAATTTCGAATTATTATTCTTCTTTTAAAATTCCCCGGGGAACAAAAAGTGTTACGCGATAATATAATAAATCGCACGAAAGTCCAATTGTATACGAACAGTTGCATATTCTGATCGGAGCATCTGCCTGCGTCGATTTCGTACACTTTAAAATAATAATAATAATAATAATATATTGCTTTATTCAGCCTTACGGCCAAGAATCGGACTCGGTTTACAATAAACTATACTTACAAATAACTATCTTAACCACTCACTCTCTCTCTCTCTCTCACTTTAAAATAATAAAACGTTCTCCACGTTCGTGTAAACGATCTCGTGATTGGTGTATCGTCCTTTTTACGGTTCGGATGCCCTCAACTACAACAGGTGTTAGTTTTTATGGTAGAAAGTAAAACACCAGGTCCATTCGTGATGCAAGAGGGAACCGTGGTCGCAGGAGATTCGTATCGCGGGTAGAATAGACAAGATAAAACTTTCTTTCGTACACCCGCTTGCTTCACAGATTTTCGTCTTGCAAGAGGTGAAATTTTACAGTTCAACCTCGCGTAGGCTGTTCGCGAATCATACCAGCTGGAACATGCAATCGTCTCGCATATAACAACGAAAGTACAAGCCGTTTCATAATAAGGGAACACGACGGTGGAAATTAACGAGTCACGGGAGAATCTCGTCAGTCACGTGTTTGTTCTGTTTCGCTTTGCTCCTGAGATTCCGCGAGTCCATCATCTTCGTACGCACAGCGTAATCGACTTTACATTATGCATTCATTTCGAACGAGTCCCCTTAGTTTAGCATGTTAATTCGTGCGATTTAAAAGCACGCGGATCCCACGAACCGCTAAGAATATGATTCTTAATGACGTTGTTATTGTAACTGTCGTGACTTGTTGTCAATGCTTCCAGTAATAATATTCTGGATAATTAAGTTGTTACGTGGCGAGATTCAGCAGGGATTTATTTACCTGTAAATTTTAATTATTCGGCATCACTTTGGCTTGTATCTGGGGTTCAGATCTTTCCTGCGAATATTTACCAAAATCGAGTGTGCTTATATCGATAAAATAAATACGACGATTCGTACACTACGGATCTTTATGCACAAATTTCCATCCCAAAAAATAGGGACCAGTTTTGACTTTTAATAAATGAAAAAAAATATAGAGTCTTCGATTCTTTTAATCTTCCCACTGCTTCAAATTGCGACTCAGTCGTAAGTAAATAAAATTGGTCGTCTAATGATAAATAGTGTACGACTCTAGTCCTAATTTTTAAATGAGAACATGCTAACGCTGTGTGATCGATTCTTCAACGTTGACAAATTAGTTTAACCATTATCTAACAAGGAAATGTTTCTTTGTTCTCGGATGTGACCTAAATATCGAGAAAAAGGTTCGAAAAGCGGAATCGGCAGGTATGCCGAGGGTCGAGTCCTGTAGAAAGCGAACCGCAGGTACTGTGCCGAATAACTGGAGTGCAAACACCAGCTTCTCGAATGTCTTCGTCTTTTATTTACCGTGTGTCACGCCTTTGAAATGTTTCAAACGCTAGGCCTTTCGAGTTCGGCCCACGCAAATGGCCTGTGTCACACAGCAAACACACATTGTTTCATTTCTGTCCGTTCAATTTCTATTCCTACATGACTATCCGGCGCCAACTGGCCGCCATCTCTTACAGGCCGACATTTATTATAGGATCTCGAAGAAAAATATTGTCGCAATTAGTTTTTAGTTGTGTTGCTGTATACTTAAATTAGATAAAATTTAAACTATATTAAAGAGAACAAACGACAAAAGTTGACCAGGTTTTTATTTTATTCCTACTCGAATGAATTGTCTAGTTCGGTGGTTATTAAATTTATTTTCCAATGGATAAATGATCTTGCAATAGATGTGATTTCCGAAACAAAGAAATAGAAACACATTTTTCCACATGGTGCGAGGACTTACAGTCGAGTCGGAAAGTAAGTTAACATTTGGTGATATGTAGGCAATGAATATGATGAATAAAATCAAGTTATTGTATTGTTTTTATTTAGGAGGTGTAAGAAAATAAACAAATATGTTAGTAAAACATATATTATCATTATTAAAGATTAAAGACATGTCATATTCATTTGCCTGCATATACCAGTCGTTAACTTACTTTCCGACTCGACTGTATTTTTAGATTCAAAGGAGTGCCGATCACTGAAATGGTCGAGAACCAATGTTCAAGTTGGCGAAAGAAATTTATTCGTTAATCTGGCTTTTATAAAATAGTTTACGAAAGCTTAAAAATCCGCAAACAATTATAATATTCAACGTCAGTGGACAGTGAAAACTGATCGAAAGTCCTCCTCAGCAATAGATCCGATGCATTTATGGGAAAGACGAGTGGGTGAAATCTAAAATAGTGGAAATATTAAACGAAAGAAGAAATGGTAATATATTATTTTAGAAAATAGAGGAAGAAAATAAAGATCCACGGTCTATTCACGCGTAGAACGGTCTATCACGATGGGGGATAAAAGCGAAGCGGAGTTCGAGGAATCGTGACTTTCAGGAGGCGGTTGATCCTTTCGCCGGAGGGAAATAGTTATGTCAGGTGGAAATATCCCGGATACGACGAAAGGTGAAACGTCCACGACCGGCCCGGATCGTTCGGGGCCCGTTGAATTCGAAAATCTGGAGCACGCGGTCGAATGATTTAAGCGCCATAATGGCGGGGAACGTATCCCGACGGTTTTATGGACACCCAGACGTCTGGCTCTCTAGCGCACAGCAAAGAATTCACTTTCATCCGCAAATACATACGTATGCGTGTATCGATGAAATTTAGCAACTTATCGCTTCTACGTCGACCAACACTCTCGCGACAAAGCTTTGTTCCCTTGCTTCAGCTTTCTATCTTGTTTACAACTTTTAGTTCAGCTTTAACCGCTTCGCTTAAGAACGAGATCACTACGATTTTTTCGCAGAATTTTCTCCATTAATTTCGAGCTGCTGGAGTCTTGACGAACATAATACAACAGTAAATTCTTTAAACATGCTCACTGTTCTGTATTTCATCTAATCATTTTTTAAGGTAAAACCGTAGACTAAAAGTCACTATATTTCGTTACATAATAATCTATTCCGTCTTGTACATGTTTTATTGACACATGCCCGACTGTATGTCTAACATTAGCTTTCTCTATTTCGCTAAACACTTTAATTCGTTTCGCCAATCAGCAACGAGTGAATGACCAATATCCGACTTACTAGTTGTTTCTGTTTTGCAGTAAAGAAATTACTCCAGTTTCATTGAACAATATAAACTACAAGGAATAACGTGTTAAGTCAAACAATAATATTGTTCGCGTAACAGCTGCGTCGGTGAAACAGTAGTGCGATGATTAACGTAATCAGCACGCAGAGCCATAGTCGTCCTGGATTCCGTTTATAGCGATTCCACTTCGATTTCCAATGGTGATTCAATTTTTTAGCTAACCTCTGCGGTAAAACTGCACAGGGTTTCAGTGTTTGTGCTACAAATTTTCTTCTTGCCGGCTATCGTGCTTTCACTCGTACAGGCATCTACAATTTACGAGCTTTTCAAGTAGAACCCGACGCCGGTTGTAACCTCCTTGTTGCGTCTCGTTCAAGACGATTCAATCTCGCGAAAGTTTCCAGGATCGGTGTAGCAGCTCCTGATCGACAAACTCGGACTCGGAGGATTTGTTTAATTTCGTTTCGGAAATCGTTTAATTTCGATTATGGAGCCGTAAACGGTAATGGTGATAAGTCGACCAAAAGATGTTTGATGAACGCTGGCTTTAACACGTTGACTGCCATGTCACTCATATGCGGGTGACGGAATTATTTGTCCAAGTTTTAAAATTAATTTTCACGCTAATATATTAATCGTACCGAATTTTATTAGGATCTGTAAAATGTCAAAAAGTTGGAGGACTGCTCAATATCATACATATAATTTTTTTCAATTTTTATTTCATTAAATAACACATTGATTTGATGGAATTTTTGAGGTTTCTAGCATGGCAGTCAAAGTGTTAAGCAGACACCTTTCCAGACCAGATTTCCTTCATAAGCAGCGATCGGTATTGTTCGATTCGAATGAAATACAGTGAGTAACGAAAGTATTCGAACGCCCTTTAAATCAGTATAACTTTTTTTTTTAAGTGAATCAAACGACCTGACTTTTTTGAGGAGTTAGAAGAATTGGTTTTCCAAATGATGTGTTAAAAAGATTTTGAAAAAATTACAATTCGTAAGAATTACATGAGAAAATAAAAATGGCACTTTTCACAACTTCTTTATTTGAGCCTGTAATGAAAATTTAAAATATGCGTTTTGTAGATCTCTGTTAGTTATACACGTACTGAAAATTTCATCGAAATCGGTCAACGTTGCAATGAACTACAAACGTTTCAAAATGAGAGTTTAAGGGTGAAAGTCGCAGATTTTTGATCTTGCCAGGGAATTTCGCCCTTATGCAATCATCTTTAAACGTTTGTATCTCATGACAACGTTAACCGATTTCAATGAAATTTTCAGTATGTATATAACTAACATATATCTACAAAACGCATATTTTAAATTTTCACTACAGGTTCAAATAAAAAAGTTGTGAAAAGTGCCATTTATTATTTTCTCATGTAATTCTTACCAATTGCAATTTTTTCAAAATCTTTTTTACACATCATTTGGAAAACCAATTCTTCTAACTCCTCAAAAAAGTCAGGTCGTTTGATTCACTTGAAAAAAAAAGTTATACTGATTTAAAGGGCGTTCGAACACTTTCGTTACTCACTGTATGTTTCACAGGAACGAAGAAACGAGAAAACCACTGTAGAAGCCATAAACGAGAAGAAAGTGCACGGGAGAAATAAAATAATGTCTCGATAAAATCGAAACGGGACGTATATCTGTTTGAATTATTAATTAAAATCAATGTTACTTGTAAGTAGAAAAATCGAACGTAAACTTGTGTAACATTTACGCAGCTTGAAAATGAATAGCATTCTCAATCTACCGTACGTATTAATTTCGAATTTATTAAATCGAAAGTGAAGCAAAGGGTTTTTCTTTCAGGAAACATGTCGCAATCAAATTTTCAAGATTCTCGTTTGATTCTGCCTATGCTAATGTCCGAATTTCCTGGGTTTCGGCGTGTTATGAAATTTTTATGAACCGTAAAATTCTTCAAATTCTTTCTTCCAAGGTTGGCATGACCGGACTACGACGACCTTGCGACAAAGATTATGCAAGGGAATTACGCGCGTTCCCCGTGTAAAAAATCAACGTATTTAACGAGCAATAAAATCGCTGGGACGGAATCGCAGGCGTTTCCGTCGTAAGCCGATGTACGGCGCGGGTTGTCCGAATGTGTAATTAATGAAAGGCGCACCGTTAGAAATCCGACGAACGATAGAAATTTATTTCCACTCGTCCCGGAGTCGCAGGCGCCTGTGATCAGCAGCGACAATTAGTTCCGCGAGTTTTTGCATATAGCACGTTTCGGGACTGGAGGTTTTTCGTACGGTCACTTTCGTTGCCGCGAAGTTCGTTTCACCGTTTAACACTGATCGCCAAACAAGAAAGCTAAAAAATTCCATGCAATCAAAGTAAGTTATTTAATAAAATAGAAATTGAAAAAAATTAAATGCACGATATTCTGTAGTTCTCCAACTTTCTTGCATTTTACAGATCCTAATCAAATTTGGTACAATGTAAAAATTCATTTTAAAGACTGAACAAATCATTCCGTCATCCATATATGGGCGACATGCCAGTCAACGTGTTAACACTAGAAAGACGGGAGCTTAGTATATACCTATATTGCCTGAAAGCAGTCAAAATGACTGCATTGTGAAAAAATAACTAATGCGCAAAGAAATTTGTTTAACAGTAATTTTTAATATATTCTATATCACTTACAGTCATATAACAAGTTATTAATAAGTATTAGCAATAAAAAAAAATGAAATTCAAAAGCAGTCAAAATGACTTGCTTAGGCAATCTAGTGTTAATTGGGAATATCTGTATCGAAAGCGAAAATTACAAGAATAGGGGTAAAAGAAATTTCTCGATATAATAAACGATATTATCGACTCGGGGAATCGAGCCTGAAAACCATAAGAAATTTCATATCTGCGCACAAGTAATAAAACATTAAATATATCCTGTTTCTTTCGAGCGGTTAAACGGATTATTTATGGCCGCTCGAGAGCCAACGAGGATATTCTATCTGGCGAAAAAAAGTGTTAAAAGTAGGCGACTCAGTCAGTATGCAAATAAGAAGCTTAGTTCCGAGGCTCCGTTGAGAGTTATACAACTTTCTGCAGTTCCGTGTCCGATTCCGGCGGCCATCGACATCGCTCCATTTCTTAGCTATTTATTTACTTTAGCGGTATAATTCTCCGATCGGAATCCGTCGGGCACGAATGCCGAACGAGATTTCACCATCGCTTACGAAACAGCCTATGTGACAACAGGCGTGTACATACCGTGAGCCAGCCATCGGGAGAGCGATACATTGAATTTTCTCCTCGTTATCGCTCGCGGGTCTTTTTGGGGGTCAATTGCTCGGCGGAGAGGGCGCGCGTGAAAGGAAAAGCGGCGATGGTCCAGCCTCGGGGGCCACGCGGAAGAGAAACTACGGCAGACGAACACCCGTTCGAAAATCGATTAATTCGCGAAACGAGAGGAAAGAAATTTCGGCGGGGAAGAACAAATCGGTCGGAAATCGACAGTGACACCGCGTTCGATTTCTTTCCGATCACCAGCGATCCTCGTGCTCCTGATCTGGAGCACGAGAAGTATAACCTTGATGCGTAACCTTGCCGCGCCATGAACTTCGCCTTCGCTGGACGTACTGGCGTAAATACCCACGGGGGACGAAACCGCTTGACTCGCTCGACCGGATCGCGTTCCCGATCACTTTCTCCGGAACGATGGGCCGCCAAGGTATAAAGAAAGATCGTCCAGGTTCGTAAGAGGTGGACATTGCCGCGGAGGGAGGAGAACGGCTTCAGCGATGGGATCGATTTCCTCGTGATCCCTGAACAAAATCATATTGTCCTCGAGAACAGCCGCTGAAGCGTCCGAGTCCTAATTTCTTCTGGAAAATCTTTTGGACAAAATCAAATTTCAAATCCTTCAGCAATACAAATTTCCTTGCGATCCCTGAAATGTCCTCGTAAAGAGTTGTCCAGCAAACGAAACGACTAGGGCACAATTCTGTGTAGAACGATGCTGAAATTCTTGAAGGGTTGAAAACTTTAAAAAAAGAAAATATAGTACCTGCTCCTAACAATGAAAATATACCTAACAATTTTCTCGTAGTCCTACATTGTCGGCAATATCAGTCAACAAGGAACACTGTTCGATCGATGATAAAATTGTACAGAATTTTTTAAATAAAAAATTCTACGGAAAAGTGGATACATCTTTGTAAATATTGAGCCTAGCAAGGACTATTGGCAGTCGAAATTACTAATTTCTGATTTTTTAAGGGAAGCATGCGTTCCTATAGATTTTATGGAGCTCTTGTCATACCTAAATATGAGAAAACAATAAATAAAAATAAACATTAAAAATGAATAATTTGACCTCTTTATGCAACGGAGAAATAGGGAATTTTGTATTACTATTTACGAAGGAAGAAATAGATCAATTTAGGTACCAAAAATGTTGAGTATCCTATCGAATAGAAATTTAATTTTGATCGTTATTTTATGTAGCACTGTTGAGTCCTTTCCGTCATCCAATTAATTCGAACATAATAATTATTATTGGACTGATGAATCGTTTCACCTAGATGATCAGAGCTGGTATACACATTTGCATTTCAAGTATACATTTCTTTTCGCGTAAAACACAAATCAGGAATGTCGTGTATTTCTCCGAACCTTACAAGGCAGACGGCGTCATTCATTTGCATGAAATACTAGACAGAAAAATTACCTAATAAATATTACAGTTTAGTGTACCCAATGTCTGGCATTGGAAATCAGTTAAGTATCTGCATAATCGAATCAGAATATTTTATACGTTTCTAAATTTCTTTGACACCTTAATCTCATCGAGATCCGGCATTTGAAATTCACACTAACGAGCATTTGGTATAATAGATCTTGATTCCATAATAAAAATGGACAAATGTAATTCTATAGTAATACAATGAATTCCAGCTAACTGGGTGACATTGAGACCGACCTAATTTGTCCCAATAAAGTGACTTACTGTGCCCCCACATTATTATATTCTCATTTATGCGTTCTTCAGTATTTGACAAATACACGACAGTATTTGGTAAATAAAAATAAACAGCCGACCGGATTAGCCGGCGTCCGCATACGAGATGTTTAATGCAAAAATGGTGCAAGTCAAAACAGTTAATCATTGTATAAAAGTCCTATAACACAATAATATTGAAATATGACATATTAAATTATGTTGAAGTCACTTTGTTTAACACTAGAACTACCGAGTAATAAATACAACTGATGAATATTGCTTTGTAACAATGACAAGACTGCATCTATTCAAACCTAGTACCATTTCTATTCTAACATGTGCTACAATCGAAAAGTTCATTAAAAAAATTCTGATGGAAACATTTTCGTAATTTTTCAGTAACTGTGAAAGAAAAACTTAGGAACGGTAGTTCTAGTGTTAATGATGATTAAACCCATGAGATTTGGCGTGAAACAGACAAATATCGATTTACACCACTTCTACGTTAAACTGGAATTTTGTTATCACTAGACAGCGGATCTTTATGCATTTATGGCTTCTGGAAATGTTCAAAAAATGCTATAATATAAAATTCGAGTATTTAACACGATTTTTATTTGCTTTGGATCTACAAAGGCTGTCCCCATTAAAAATAGGATTTTATTTCATTCCACTTTCTTAAAATGTTTCTATAACAATTGGAAATTGCATAAACATCCGATGTCTAGTCATCACAGTTTGCGAGGGTCTAGCGCGTAACTCACCGGTTATTTGGAGAAGTGTTTCAGCCGGGCCCGAATTGGACCCATCGCTACGCAGCGCAGGTACACGATGTTTCCGTAACGCACGTCCGCTGGGACGGCCACCACCATCGCCGTCTTCTCCGAGCATGCCTCCTCCACCTGGTCAATTTTACCACCACCTTCACCACCTGGCCCGGGCACACCACTAGCAACCTTCCCAACCGGGGGAGAATACGCGCCTATATAACTACGGCGTTCCGCTGATTGGACGAAGTAAGTTACGTTTTCCTGCACTTAGGGAACAAGAGTACGCGGCCCGAGCCCGACGGGCGGCATTGCGAGAAATATGAGGATCCGCTCGGGATGCGCGGTCAGTTCACTATACTCAAATAAGTTTTTTCAACCATCGTTCTCGATTGTTCGCGAATCATCTCTGTCATCATCCGCGTTCACGTGCTCGCTCCTCCGTACCGTTTTGGCGCGCGGAACACGGCGAAGCTTCGCGACATTGTATCTGGAGTAAGTACAGTAATGTCTCGATATATGTGAGAAACCACGGGACCGAAATGTCGCTTATATCGTGTACAAACACTATCTTCCTTCAATGGAAGTAAACAAAACGCTAGAACATCGGTGAGACACTTCCAGTAATCCAATGATAAAACTTTTTTGTTTCTCTTCATTCTTTTCGTGACACTTTTATGAACATATTCGTGACCTAGCCCTGATTGAAACAACACCGAACACGACACAGTTTGCTTGTTTAATTCGCGATACAGTGGAACTTCGATTATCCGTAAACAGGATAATAAGTGCTGGATTAAATCTTTATTAATGATGTTGTATCCGGATCGCTTTAACACGTGGGTAATTGAGAATTTAGATAACATCGGTTTTGATAAGCGAGAGTTTAGTTTTACTGGATCGTTAATTGAACAAGCAAATGCGACCCAAATTGCATCGTGTTTGGTCTCATTTTATTCAGAGAAACGCCACAAAAAAAAAGCGTATAAAGGCTTGTTGAGAGTAAAAGTTTCATAGAGAAATAATTGAACACAAAAAAGCTTTGCCATCGGATTAGCATTGTCTCATCAGAGCTCATCAGAGCTTTTGGTCCCTTCAAGATGTACACCCTGCGGTAGCGGGGATAATGTTTTCACAAATATCGTTCACATATGTGCCCATAATTATGAAAGTGGTCCAAGTCAAAATTAAAAAAAAAAATGAATTTATCACTTATTTCACACGACATGATTTTAAACTAAATTTATAATAAAATCTTTCATAATTATGGGCACATATGAAGACATTACTGTAACAAGTGACCCAATCGACGAAAGTGGCTCATGGTTCTATCGATGACTCTCTTTGAAAATGGTACCTTACGTATTCTACGAATTCTCCAGATACTTTGTTCCGAAAAACTTGGTATATAAATATTTGCTCCTTATAATAATCTTATTTTTCATTGAATTTTCAGGACAAAGTTACTCTTTACTGCCATTTTTATTTCACCCTGTTTATGCATTCAGTGTCTGTTCGAAACTAAAATTATTGTCAGTGAATCCAGATGAAACGTCCTCTGGATTTCTACTTTTCTAAGCATAACCGCTCGTGTCAATTTCATATCTAGAGTTGTCAGTTATAATTTTTTTTTTTTTGTATTTTAGTTGACGCAACGTTTGCCAATTACTATTGTCCTTCGTCGTTCTTCTTCGGCACAGTAACTTCTTGATACTCCGATTGTTCCGATTACATATATCAGAGTTTCCTTATTCGAGGACAAACGTAACTGCCCGTGTTCCGTGCGGACAGTCGTGACACAAATATATTCATACGAACCAGTGAAACCCGTTGCAAAAATTTGGAGGTCGGGCTACTGTATTTCGTTCACGAACGACCACGGGACCGTTCCGAATCGAAAGTCTCTGCGTTTTTGAAAACTGCTCCTTAACGCGCGAAAGTACACGCTTTCTTTTACTTTAAATTCCAAACTTTTTATGCAGACTGTCTTACACCGTGATAGAATTCTTTTCTTAGAGTAAGCATTTCTAAAAATCTGGTTTACTTAACAATTTTATCCCATTTTTCACACGTGTCTAAATATTTTTCAATTTTTTTTTTTGCTGTGTTTGAAACGCTCAAAATTCTTGAAGGGTGTTATATACACATTCAGGAAAATTTAGTCAGCTGGAAGTATAAAATGTTTATCTGTTAGTCGTCGGTTTCTCTTCGACAAGTTTGACACGTGTTTAGGTATTTTTTAATTCTTTCTTTGCAGTGTTTGTTATTTTGAAATATCTGGAGTAATCGTTTCCAGCTGTAGATTTTTGAAAAAGCTCAAAATTCTTGAAGGGTGTCATGTAACTTACACATTCAGGAAAATTTAGTAAGCTGGAAGTATAAAATGTTTATCTCTTAGTCGTCGGTTTCAAGAATTTTTCTCCAACAAGTTTGACGCGCGTTTGGATATTTTTCAATTCTTTTCATCTCTGTGAAAATTGTTTCCAGCTCTAGACCGGAAATGAGGCAAGCGGCCGAGAGTGGAACTGCAAGGTTCACTGTCGCTCGCTGTTTATCAGCGAACGTATAACTTGATTATCGATCAACAGCGAGTTTCGAAAGCGACGAGCCGCAAGCGTACGCTCGAACTCGAATTCGCGTTTCCGACTGTTTCAATAAAGGAGAGTGATTCTTTCGACCCTAAGCAAATAAACTTGTGTGCAGATATATGCACGTTTCGATTCGCAAACAACGTTGTCAACGAAAAAACTCATGGTGCTAAACGCCTCGCGTGTTTACCGTCACTCGTTCGTCGTTCAACAACGAAACCCTATAACGTTCGTGCGATTATGTTCACAGGCTGCACTAGTTGTGCTACTGCAGGCCGTTCTTGTGACGAGCAAAGCGTTGGATCAGAATCAGTTGCAGCAGCAGTCTCAGCCACAGTCTCAACAGCAAGTACCGTACGTATTCTTCGTTAATTAAAGATCGACATGTCCGTAATTATAGTAACGTGAAACTTCGAGACGTTCTCACATTTGTTGGCATCGCGTTGCTTATGGTAGCTGCGTGCAGCACTAATTCGTTAGCTGGTTCGTATGTTTGTTTTATTAGAGGAAAATATATTGGTCTGAGCCCTCATTGTTTGTGAAATAAAATTCTTTTGGAAAGTTTATGTCGATTCACGTACGAGGTTAACAAAGCAGCGAATAATACTAAGTTGATTCGAGCTAATCAACTTTTCACTGTCTTAATTAGCGCGGGAAAGGCTGAGACAACGCACAATTTATCTTTGCAGATATCTGCCGGGTGAAGTTATAAATTATGTTAACTGTGCATTCGACATTATTTGCGATGACTGTTGCCAAATTGCAAAACAATTCATCGTTTCGTGAATATTTTTCTACTACTACGATGCATAATTAGTGTACGTCCTAACAATTCGTTCCACGACCATATTCATGGTTTTGATCGAATATTTTCTGCCAAGGGTAGTAGGCATAAATTATTCTTTCACGCTCAGGCTTCTCAGGTTTATTAATCATGCTTATTAATCGTGTTTACTCGGTTTTTCAGATATGGAACAGCGGCTCAGAAGAGATGGGGCGACGACTTGGGTGGCGGGCATGGCGGCGGCGGTGACCTTGGCGGTTACGGCGGCGACTTAGGGGGTGGACACGGCGGTGGCGATTTAGGCGACCACGGCGGTGGCTTTGGCCATTCCGGTGGCGGTGACATCGGTGGTGGTTTTGGCCATTCCGGTGGCGGCGACATCGGTGGCGGTTTCGGTCATTCCGGTGGCAGCGACCTTGGCGGTGGTTTCGGTCACTCTGGTGGCGGCGACCTCGGCGGTGGGTTAGGCCATTCCGGTGGCGGAGACATCGGCGGTGGTTTAGGCCATTCCGGGGGCGGAGACATCGCCGCGTTAGCTCATTCCGGTGGCGGAGACCTCGGCGGCGGTTATGGTCCTTCCGGTGGCAGCGGCGGCGGCGGAGGCCTCGAAGAACATCACGACGATCATCATCATGACCACCACGACCATGGCTACTGGAAGAAGAAGCTGATCTGGAAACCGGGCTGGAAGAAGATCTGGAAGCCGGCGAAGAAACAGATCTGGAAGCCCGCGTGGAAGAAGATCTGGAAGCCGATCTGGGTGCCGACGCAGAAGGCGGTGTGGAAGGAGATCCAGGTGCCAGTTTGGAAGAAGTTCTGGAAGCCCGTGTGGAAGGAGATCCAGGTGCCAGTATGGAAGGAGATTCAAGTACCAGCTTGGAAGAAGATCTGGAAACCGGTCTGGAAGCCTATCCAGGTGCCAGCATGGAAGGACATACAGGTACCCGCGTGGAAGCAGATCTGGAAGCCGATCTGGAAGGAGATTCAGGTACCCGCGTGGAAGGAGATCCAAGTGCCGGCCTGGAAGAAGATCTGGATCCCGGAATGGGTCAAGGTCGGCATTCCTGGTGAACACTACCATGGCAAAGATCACCACGGCTGGGAGTACACCAGCCACGACCTCTGGAAGAAGAAGCTGATCTGGAAACCGTTGTGGAAGAAATACTGGAAGCCCGCCAAGAAGCAGATCTGGGTGCCTGACAAGAAGCTCGAGTGGGCGCCAGCCTGGAAGCAGATTTGGAAGCCGGCTAAGAAGCAGATCTGGGTGGACGACAAGAAGCTGGTCTGGAAGGAGGAGTGGAAGCAGATCTGGAAGCCGTCGAAGAAACTGATCTGGGTGCCCGACAAGAAGCTCGAATGGAAGGAGGCTTGGAAGCAGATCTGGAAGACGGAGAAGAAGCAGGAGTGGATCCCTGATAAGAAGCTGGAGTGGAAGGAGGCCTGGAAGCAAATCTGGGTGCCAGCCTGGAAGGAGATCTGGGTGCCCGCGTGGAAGAAGATCTGGAAGCCAGTTTGGATATCGGAATGGTTCCCGTCCGAGGATCATCATCATCACCACGGATGGGAGGATCGGAAGGACAACCAGGTGCAAGGCTCGCAACTTGTTCCGAACAGTCCGGCGGCAGCCTCGAAGCAAAATGGCGCGGCCCAACAGCGTCAAGTAGACGAGAACAAAGTTCGGTGGGACAGATCATCGAAACCCAACGACAAAGGCCCTGGTCTCAGCCAAGACTTGGTCCCGCCGCCTTTAACGACCAAACAAAATGGCGCGCCAGCGAATTTCGCGTTCCCCAATCATTAAGCACATCATCGCCCTCCCCCCCCCCCATAGGATGCTTGTACAAAAGATCTGTCCGAGATAGTATTGTATAATAAGCCGCTGTATATATTACCGTAGGTCTACGATAAGTTCTAGAGAGTTAAGCGTTCCTCTTCGATTAATCGACTGACACGACCCTTTTCACTATCCCCTTCGACGAGGTCGCCTCGTATCTAACGTATGTATGACTTCTATGTATAGTCTTCTTTTTATACGATGTTGTTGTTACCCTACTTTGTTAACCGATGCCGTTGAGAATAAAGTTGGTGAATATTTTGTTACATGCTGCGTTCCTTCGCGTGTCCATCTTCGTTAAGCAGAAGCGATCTTTTTCGTTTCTTCGGGAACGACGCTCGATCGACGTTAATAGCCTCATCAATAGACAGCGGATCTTTATGCATTTATGGCTTCTGGAAATGTTCAAAAAATGCTATAATCTAAAATTCGAGAGAATTTAACACGATTTTTATTTGCTTTGGATCTACAAAGGCTGTCCCCATTAAAAATAGGATTTTATTTCATTCCACTTTCTTAAAATGTTTCTATAAAAATTGGAAATTGCATAAACATCCGATGTCTACTCATCAACTTCAATCAACTTTGAATCACGTTTAGAGACAATGTAAACGTCGTTCTTGAAGGGTTAACAGAAAGAGAATTAACAGATAGCAGCAAGGAGTATGAAACAACCAACTGCTGTCGAAGAAGTCAACAAAAATGTCTTCACTGAAATCTGTACATAAGATTCTTACGAGTAAGAAGAAGAAGAAATTGCTGATAACATTATTACTACACATTTAGTATGGACTTTGAGCAGCAGATGTCTTCGATAGTCTCGTTTAGGTGAGACCCTTCGCTAAAACATTGGTTCAAACCATTCCGCAGTTCCATCGAGCAAACCTTTCAGACACAAGGTACACGGAATTAGGATGTTTCGCGAGACGAAGGAAGTTCCGGTTTCTGGGGACTCGTTTTCGACAACTTTCTTCTGGTTTCTCCGGTCGCCGTGATTCGAGCCATTACCAGCATTAACATCGCCGACCGGCTAATCTCCGCTGTTACGAGCGACCGGTGATAGTAAATTCGTTAACACCTCCGCATTATTATTTTGCCTAGTCATCGTCGTGCCCACGCTCGACATGACGCAACGCGGGTCCCGCCGCGAAACCGGAGAAAGTCGAGATTCGTTCCGTGGAAGGAAGCCGACCTCGTATATGGGGAGGCCTAGGCCACGGAGAAAGTGTCCGTACACCTACACACAAGCACGGGTTCCATCGGCATAAATTAATTCGTGCCGGTGTAACCAGTGATGGGACCAAGCGCGCATCGTAGGCATGGGAATGTTGCTCTCTCGGGCACATCGATCGATCCTGATCCTGCAAAATTGTCACCGAAAGTATGGATCATTGCTGTTCAGAGCAATATCGATGTCTTTCGCGTCGGTCATCAACGCTGGACCTCGTAAAGTCAATGACGTTTCAACTCGCTCTTCAAGAAGATGGAATCGAATATCTATGTCGAGCTTCTGTGCGATGTTACTTTCGTAATAATGAAAACCTCGTGTCTAATCGATTCTTGTCGACGCACTATGAAGTATGAGCGGTGGTGACAAGTAAAGGTAGAACTTTCATTTGCAGGAACATCTGTAGAATTTTCTACAGAACTATTCGCGAGTGACCCAAGAAAGTCGCCATGCTGCATTGAGCCTCTATGTTCTTGTGGCTAATTATTGAACAGATTCTCTTCTTTACCTATGAGAAATCGCATTGAAATACCGGCAGCGTTTAACCGTTTCTTGTTTTCACCGATCAATTCTCAACACGTACCGGAAGATCTTCGATCTAGCAAGGATTAATTTCATAGAATCAGTTGGACAGAATTTTGAGTAGTATTTGCATCACTTCACGTTGTTACTTCGGTAAAGTATTAATGTAACCGCTGACAATCTGTTTGACCCTGTTGCCTGCCAGGTAATGCTATTTGTACGGAATCAACAGGACTTATTTTTTTTTTTGGAAAAACCACCTTTCAGCGAGCGGTCAAACAAAACTTGGTCCCATCGCTAGGCGCAACCTTGTGCCGTCAAACGGCCGATCGTGTGCGGATTCGCGACAGAATCGGCTGCGAAGTCCGACCAGAGAGAAACTGTGCCCGATCTGACCGTCGGGGGGTCAGACTTTTCATCACGAGTACCTATCGTTCGATCAAGAAACAACCGGAGAAATGTCGTATGTGTATTTTCTAATCGACCCTGTCGATTGCGGTTTTCACTTTTCTCGTGGTCCTCTTTCTCTCCGCGCGTTTCGTCACACTTTTCCACACTCCCCACCATCTAGCCCGTCAAATTCTTCGGCAGAATTTTCGGTCTCCTTCGACGTTTCATACTCCCCCAAATTTCGAAACCTGAGAAAATTCTATTTGCGTGACCACCAGATCACACTTGAAACTCTGAATTTAACACTAAAACTACCACCGCCGGTCAAAATATGACCGTTCCAGATTTTTTATTTTACAATTACTGAAATGGCAAGGATGCTTTCGTGGGAAATGACAACGAAATCCAAATAAATTCAATCTCGTCATTTTTATAAGACAAAGTGTATTAGTCACTTTTGAGGCTCGGTAGGTTTAGTGTTAAATCTACTTAGGACTGTTAACACGTTGACTGCCATGTCACCCATACAGTGAGTAACGAAAGTATTCGAACGCCCTTTAAATCAGTATAACTTTTTTTTTAAGTGAATCAAACGACCTGACTTTTTTGAGGAGTTAGAAGAATTGGTTTTCCAAATGATGTGTTAAAAAGATTTTGAAAAAATTACAATTGGTAAGAATTATATGAGAAAATAAAAATGGCACTTTTCACAACTTTTTTATTTGAGCCTGTAATGAAAATTTAAAATATGCGTTTTGTAGATCTCTGTTAGTTATACACGTACTGAAAATTTCATCGAAATCGGTCAACGTTGCAATGAACTACAAACGGAATTATTTGTCCAGGTTTTAAAATTAATTTTCACGTTAATACATTCATTGTACCAAATTCGATTAGAATCCGTAAAATTCAAGAAAGTTGGAGGACTACTCAGTATCATACATTTATTTTTTTCCAATTTTTATTTCATTAAATAACTTACTTTGATTTCATGGAATTTTTCAGGTTTCTAATTTGGCAGTCAAAGTGTTAAGTTCCTACGGAGAAGTTAATTGCACCGGTAACCGTTCGTAACAGCAAGTCAGTAGACTACAATTAAATTCTGCCGGCGTTTACGACTTCACGGGCTTCGTTCGACGCGTCAAACGTCTTTTCCTTCTACGTCCATCATTTTCTCTGTGCCGCGATAGTCCGCGTTCAAGGTCGTTTCTCTCGAGAAAATTCTTTTCTACGCGGCTCCATGCGAGCGCACATTCAAATGGAAATCCTGCGTGTTGAATGCGCCGAGGATTACCACGATAACGATCGATTCTACAGTTTAACAGCGGGTTTCAACGCACGAGATGAGGGCCCGCGCGCGAGCCAACAATGCGCAATTAGAGTCGCTCTTGATATTTGGTTTTGGGTCCTTGAATCGTGGCTAGGGTCAAGACGAATGCGATTCTCTGCGTAGAACTTCGTGGCATTAGAAAGCGACGATAATCGAATGATGATAGCTTGTTGTCCCTAAGGAACGATTTATTGCACATCTTCGAATGAAAATTGCACGGCAAATTAAATGGTGATGAAATGTATTAATTACAAGCTCATGAATTTAGACGATTGGCGTTCTAGTGGGTTTACTTTACGATCGAAATTGGTTTACAAATGAAACTGCTGCGGTTAAAATCACTTGGATAACATAGTGTGCTGGTCGAACATGCGAAAGAACGTTGGAATAGCGCAATGTACAGTTAGTAGAACATCAGAATAACGGAAACTCATGGTAATAGAGGTTCTACCGTGGGCGCATTGAAATGGTAACGTAAAGTCTCGCTTTACGTAGTCGTGTCCGAAAATACAGTGAGTAACGAAAGTATTCGAACGCCCTTTAAATCAGTATAACTTTTTTTTTTTAAGTGAATCAAACGACCTGACTTTTTTTAGGAGTTAGAAGAATTGATTTTCCAAATGATGTGTAAAAAAGATTTTGAAAAAATTACAATTGGTAAGAATTACATGAGAAAATAAAAATGGCACTTTTCACAACTTTTTTATTTGAGCCTGTAATGAAAATTTAAAATATGCGTTTTGTAGATCTCTGTTAGTTATACACGTACTGAAAATTTCATCGAAATCGGTCAACGTTGCAATGAACTACAAACGTTTCAAAATGAGAGTTTAAGGGTGAAAGTCGCAGATTTTTGATCTTGCCAGGGAATTTCGCTCTTATGTAATCATCTTTAAACGTTTGTATCTCATGACAACGTTAACTGATTTCAATGAAATTTTCAGTATGTATATAACTAACATATATCTACAAAACGCATATTTTAAATTTTCACTACAGGTTCAAATAAAAAAGTTGTGAAAAGTGCCATTTTTATTTTGTCATGTAATTCTTACCAATTGTAATTTTTTCAAAATCTTTTTTACACATCATTTGGAAAATCAATTCTTCTAACTCCTCAAAAAAGTCAGGTCGTTTGATTCACTTAAAAAAAAAAAGTTATACTGATTTAAAGAGCGTTCGAATACTTTCGTTACTCACTGTACCACCCGTTAAACACGTTCCACTGTTTGTTCTACGCCCATGCTCATAAATATTAACGAATGGATCATTATTCGGAACGGAATTGTTTGTAATCTAATCGCAGGCTTCGTCAAAATTGATTCGAACGACGGCAGTGCAGAGTTCTACAGGTAAAATGGCCATTCACATTTTACGTTTGTTATTACTCAGTCATAGTTGTATATTGGATTCTACGATAATGCTTCACCCACTTCTGCTTACAGACGGCGCGATATTCGCATATCAGTCCACTGATTACTAGACTGCGGATCTTTATGCAAGATAAAATTTGTCAAGAAACAAAAGGTAAGTAGAATGTTATTTCTTCACTTGCTGATTTGAATAGACGAGAAATAGTATATTGACATTTTGAATTTTTTAAATTTTCCTACAATTTCAAATTTTATCTACTCCATTTTGTTACGAGTACATAAAGATCCACAGTCTACTGATTAAAACCAAAACGGTACCCGGAGATTGGAACTGAACAATATGAAGACTATTGACTGAACAATATTGAAACAATTGCCGATATATATTCCGTGTTGAAGCAATTGGTAAAACAGTAAAGGTGTTACAGTAAGAAAAATGTGGAGAGTAATTGTTTGACTTATTAAATTTTCTACGAGCACTATTAACAATCAGTGGCCAATTCTCCTAAAATGAGACTCTGACACCGTTGATAAAAATATGATAAATTCGGTATCGTCGACAAATGCCCAGAAAGGAAGTACAGAGATGGTCGTCTACAACTTTCGAAGACGAGAGAAGAGGTAAGGAAGATGCTCGGTCGGATATCGAGAGTTTCGCGTCGGAGAAGGTCAACAATAGCACGAAAATAAATCGCGAGGCATGCCGGATGCAATAATTAATGTGATCCCACCGTTGAACCTGCGAGATCGCTTCGATTTCCCCTCGGGTTCACTGAAAAGCGGTACCGGTCCGGTCGGATCACTTCCCATCGTTCAGCTCCAACCAGGAAATAATCTCCTAACCGCTTCGAAAGCGTTGTTCTTATCGTGCCGCCTGGTCAAACTGGATTTTTCTTTTTTTTTCTTTTTTTTTTCACGATGCTTTTTTCCCTCGATAAGATACCGGGAAAGGCGTGCAACAAAGTTGCTGGATAATCAGTCGTGATTTCTAATTTGTCTGGCAGTTTCGTACGGATCATGTTCTACGGTATACCAAACTAGTATTGATATCGAAGCTATCTCACACTAAAGATTTTCAAACGACTCTACTGCCGTGAAATATTCATAATCTTTATCTTTAAACGAGCTGTTTTTTTTTTTTTTTAGTTGTGCTCTCTGTCGCTTAGTTCGTCGAATACATTTTTGTTCAGCTATTTTCCATGTCTATAGGACTTATCTGATGAACCACATTTGACATTATTTTTTTGTAAATCTCGGTATTGCATAGTCTCCGATCGTCGCGTTCAACCGGAAGTCCATCTCTCGATGAAGTGAAATTTCTAGCATGCAAAAGACTTCCGCGTCATCCCGGTCATTGATATCATGCATTGTGTATTCTAGACAGAAATTGTACAGCGGACAAATTGCTTGCATGTGAATGAGCAAATAAATATCGAGGAAACCAAGGATGTTTCGCAACGATGCCGTGTCCAATCTTTTACTATACGTCCTCGCATAAATTCGTTCCTATCAGTGTTTCTATTTACACAAATTGTTCTATACGTAATGCAAATTTTATTTTGTCCAATATAGGAATTTCCTAACTATATATGTATGACATTTATCTACCATCTGTCGTAAAAATTCAGAAATTAATAAAATGCTAGCACATAAATAAATACACTATACATTTCTTTATTATTATTATTTCTCCGTATCCTACTTATTTCAAGGAAGATGCAAAATTATTCCATATCTTTGTTATTCTATAGATATTAAATAAATATCCGAAAAAGAAAGTTATCTATTACCGCGAGCAGGAATGTAAAATTCGAGGTTCGGTGCATCTTGGCCTCATAGTAAAACAAAAAAGGAGATGCATGGTTCTGTAACATGACTGCAAGCAAGAATAGATCTATGAAAAGGATGTCCCACACAAAAAGATATTTTTGTCGGAGGCCATGGGTGTCAAGCCGATAATATCACAGGGTGGCACCAGAAACGTTTTTGTTACCATACGTATATATGACTGGTATAGTAACCGTATCCGAAACCACGAAGTGAAGTATCAGTGCATCCGAAGATGCTGTACGTGACGATCTCTCTTCTTTTCCTTCTGCTCTGTGTCTTCTGCGTCTACGATTGCCTTAAGCCGCGCCATTTTCCACCTGGTGCGTCGACGTGCTGTGAATTTCCAACAAATTGCCTCACAGAACCATTCAAATCCACTATTTCATCGTTATACACCTTAATTTTTTACTGGAGGAATCATTCCTATGAATTTATAATATTATTCTTTTGCAAATGTCTCTTGGATGAACGTTCATTCGTTGCTCCGTTGTATACTCTAAAATATTTGATTTCTGATTGAGCATGTTTTAATCTGGTGCATTTATTGAAAATATAAAATGGAGGACAGAACGCTTTTTGTTAAATTAAAGTACCTACAGAGGGTGGAACATTAAGAATTTATTTTTGAGGAGAGTGTGAGGGTTAAAATTATTCTTATCATTACTAAATAACACTATTTTAACCCTGAAAAATACCTTATTTTTTGTTTAAAAATAATTACACTAAAAACGTTCAGATTTGAAATAAGACAATCTCGATCCTTAAACGATCTCGATTCTCCTAAAAAATAATTGCACTAAAAATACTCATGTGATGTTTCACCTATTTATATTTTGAACTTTGCGTACCTATCCACCGTTTTATATTTTGATCGTTATGGGACACGATGTAATTATTTATATTTAGTGACGTAGTACGGCAGACTAAGGTGTTTTTCATGTTCGTGTCATGTTGTTTAACGTTCGGGTAGGTCCAAAATGGCTACCGCTGTTCGGCTGCTTCCTCACGTTCCAACGATTGAAAAGAAAACACGGATACGGTTACCTGGCGTTCCGTGAGCTGACGAAGACGTACGGCCCGATTTTGGGCCTGAAATTAGGAAACCAGAAGGTCGTTGTGATTTCAACGCACGATCTGGTGAAGAAAGTTCTCCTCCGGGACGAGTTCAATGGCAGACCTGGCGGATTTTTCTTCAAGGTTCGCGCGTTCGGGAAAAACAAAGGTTCTCGCTACAGAATTTCTTCCGTGAACATCCGTACCCGGTTGCCGAACGAATTAATCTTTGTTAGGCGCACTGGACGACATTAATTTGCTTCTATCGTGTTAGGCATTTTGTTCGCGGAAGGCCTGTCATGGTCCCAGAGTCGTCGTTTCACGATGCGCCATCTTAGAGCCTTCGGATTCGGACAATCGATCATGGAAAAGCATACCAGAGTGGAGGCGGAGTGTTTGGTTAATCATCTTCGTCGTGACAACGGGAAAGGTCCAGTTCTGATGCACACGGCCTTCGACGTTGCAGTTTTGAATGCGCTCTGGTGCATGTTCGCTGGTCACAGGTTCGACTACGAGAACCAGAAGCTGAAAGAGATTCTCGATGCTGTCCATGACGCGTTCAGGTAAACCAAGAACACGTTCTATAGCCGTACAGATAAATAATTAATAATAATAATAATAATAATAATAATAATAATAATATATTGCTTTATTCAGCCTTACGGCCAAGAATCGGACTCGGTTTACAATAAACTATACTTACAAATAACTATCTTAACCACTCACTCTCTCTCTCTCTCGCTCTCTCCCGCTCCCCCTCCCTCTCTGACTCCCCCTCCCTACTCTGACTACACTATTTATATTCAGCCTTTTCCTATTCTCCTCCTGATTATTGCACCTTTTCTCTATTATCTTTGGTTTACGCTTCATTATGCTATTAAATTTCTGCTCTTTTCTCTCTTTTTTTCCTCAACTTTTGCAGCCACGCTTCAACATTTGCATCTCTCCTCCCACTCACTATGTCTTCCATCCTGATCTTCCTCTCCATTTCCCTGCACTCTCTTGTCAGATGCTCCAGATTGCCATACCTGTCCCCAAACAGGTCGCATCCTCTTGCCTCGTCTTCCAGCCACTATTTGTTCCAATTTTCTGTACAGATAAATAATTATTCGAACGATATAGAACGCCAATAATTATTTAAAACTATCGATTAATTTCAGCTTATCGAAGAAAGAAATGAGGCTCCTATTTGGCTCCTGTTTCGTACAATTTTTATTTTGCGTAGAGATCCACAGTCCAATGATTAATAATTGTCGATAATATTAAATTAACAACGGCCATCGCCATCATCATTTTGTTTCCGTTGCAGATTGATGGACACGATGGGCGGGATAATTTCGCAAATGCCGTTCCTGCGTTTCATAATTCCAGAGTCATCGGGTTACAATGCTCTGATGAAAATCCTTCGGAAGCTTTGGAGCTTCTTGGACGAGGAGATCAGCGAGCACGAGAAACGACTGACCGGAAATCAGCCGCAGGATCTGATCGACGCTTTCCTCTTGGAGATTTCGGCCAACAATGGCAGTCGCGAGGACACGATCTTCGATCGTGAGCAATTTTATAATATCTCTGGTGTAAATCATCCAAACGATATTAAATGAAATTTTAATATTACCAGGAGAAAGTCTGCTTGTACTGTGCTTGGATCTCTTTCTGGCCGGCTCGAAAACCACGACTGACACATTGGCGTTTATGATGTTGTTCTCGTCGTTGCATCCGGAATGGATTAAAATACTGCAGGAGGAATTGGATAACGTTGTTGGGAGATCGCGATTTCCGGCACTGGAGGATCTCTCGTCGTTGCCGATGATGGAAGCATTCCTAGCGGAGGTAATTGAACAATTAACCGATTTGCATCATAAGGAAATATGAAAGGAAGGCCTTTATCACCCAAAAATTTGTTAGATACAACGGTATTTGATCTTAACGCCCCTTGGTTTGCCACACAACACGGCGAAAGACGCGACTCTCAATGAATACCATATTCCAAAGGTATGTGCCACTCGAAAATATATGTAATCGTTGACCGACAAAATAGTACAACTTTGGTATTAACTATTCATGTATTCACTGCTTCAGGACACGATCATTCTTCTAGATTTAAGCAGCGCGAGTTACGATCCAGCTTACTGGGATGATCCACAGGTATTTCGACCGCAACGATTTCTGGACGAGAATGGCAAATTCGCGCAAAACAACGCGAGCATACCTTTCAGTTTAGGTAAATTTTTCAATACTTTAAAAGAAATAAAAAGTTACTTGATCGAATTATATTAAATATAATAATAAATAATAAATATAATATATTTAAAGAAATAATATATTTATAATATATTTAATATATTTATAGTCCCATGCATCTTTTATTCTTTCAAGTTTATAGCCTTATGTATGTATCTGCTGCAAATAATTCCAATTACATATTTATTTTAAAGACATGAAGCCCTTTTAATTAACTTCCAATTCAAGCATTTCCAGATTAAATAACGTTTCGATAATTATTACAAAGTAAATAGATGAAATACAAAACTTGGATGACATTAGAAAAATCTAAGAATCTTATCGCACCGTTTTCAACTTATTAAAATGTCTAAACGACAAAATGTATGTTTGTATGATTTATGTGTTATGCGTAGACAGCTTAGGTTATTTGTATTTATCGATGCAAATGTCAGACGTGTCATTTTTTTTAGCCCTGAAACATTTCCAAGGAGGCCTTAGTTGACTCGGTCATAAACAATGACGAGGTCGATTTTAAGGAAAATTTTTCGCGGAATAATGCTAAGCAAATCAAATTACGCGCATTTCCGCAGAAACGTGTACCGAAATGTTTAAAATCCAGACGTCTCTGTTCTTCTTTCAGGCAAACGCCGATGTCCGGGAGAAATGCTGGCCCGCAGTACCATATTCCTATTCTTCGCCTACGTTATACATTACTACGACATCGAAATTTCTCCGGAGTATGGCAAACCAGACCCGAATGGCTACGATGGTTTTGCTATCTCGCCGAAACCATACTATTTGAAACTCACGACGAGATCTGAAGTCCCAAATTCGAACGATACGTAAACGGAACTCGTTTGGCGACAGCTGTGAGCATTTATTTATTTATTCATCATTGCCTTAAACCAAGTGGTTTATTTACCAAGTACAATATTTTTACATAATAGCTTATATCACATAAGTGTTACACTATTTCGAAATATTACAAATTATCATTCTAAGTAGAATTGATTTTTAGGAAAACTTGGATTTTTGGACTTTTAAAAACGTGGCTTTTATGCAGTTTGTGAAGTAATATTGTTTGTGAAGTAATATTGCGAAAATACAGACTGAATGTTAATTGTTGCTTTTTTATTCGACCGTCGACATATGTACCATCAACATACTTTGTACGGACATTTAACAGTGGCGTGTTGTCTGTTTTCCAGCTTCAGAGAATTATTTACAAATCGAAGCTCGGGACGAATGTAAAAGGACGGAACGCGGCCACGTGGCGCGCCGACCGGACGTACATTTGGACTTCCGCGAAACGAGATGATTTCGACGAACACGTAAAACGACTTTCACGCGGCAGAAACAATAAACAATATCGGAGAGAAAAATTTGTTGAAGTTAAACAAGCAGGCGTCTATCTGCGGCCGGAGCTACTTCGAGCGGCGAACTTAGGTTACACGGACACAGGGAAACATTGGTGTTTCGAAAAGCATGGTCACCAATTAAGTGTACACACTGTTAGAAAATTATGACTGTCAGTAAATCTCACAAAACCATGGGGCCGATAAAAAGTAATTTTAGCTATCGCAACTCCGTTCTCACTTCGCTTCGAAAACTAGAAGGGTTGAAGTAAAAATAATTTCAGTTTTCATTTTTCAAGTTTGCGTCTTTTTATTTTTCGATGACAAAATTTTCCGCGGCAGGACGTATCCTGATGCAATTGTATAATTCGAGGATTAGACATTGAAGACGATTGCTCGGGGAAGAAAGTGTTTTATTTTAGTCAGTGCTTATCCAGTATCTGAACACTGGTAGTCAAAACATAGTCCTTAAACGTAGTCGAGTTTCTAGCGTATTAACCCTTTGCACTCGAAGCTATTTTTACTCCAAAACGAAACATTTCTTCGTGAAATGTTTAGCAATTTATTAAATACAAACAAATTTAATAATGTGATAAATATTTTGAATAACGATATAGCAATTTTTAGTGACGCTTTACAGTCGCCATTCGAGTGCTAAGGGCTAAAACTATTTAGAAAATACATACTAACAGATCATATCTACAATTTGCTAAGTTAATAAACGTATTATGGAAGTATTATCGTGGTACTAGTAATACGTCGTAAGGTTTGGGCGATATTGCAAGACCAGGAACAATTTCTACGGAATTCAGATGCTGACCAGGGGGCGGAAGTAGAGTAAACTTCTGCATCACTCCGGCGAATAGCATAAATGTCGCAGATTTGGCGAGAACTTCGCCTGGACATCGTCTTTTTCCTGCAAACAATTACATTATATAATTTTCTGGCAGGTGAACTAAGAACGCAATATAAGATCTATGAGGTTTCACTTGCAAAACACAGAGCAAGAGAAAAAATTAAAAATTCTCTTCGCGAAATTACCTTCGTAACTGCTGATTACGCGTTTAATCGCGAAGTGAATAAACGACAGAGACAATTAACGAGTTTAGCGACATTTCCCCTCGCGTGATGTTTCCGACTTTCCTAAGGATATCCGGAAATGAACGAAGACAAGGTGTCATTCGACCAAAGTCGTTAGGTGCAATGGCACTTTAATGAAGCCACGCGTACACACGATTCCGACACGTATCGACCATTCTTGGTTCGAGAAACTAGTAATCTCGATGCTCGCGTTCCCTTCAGATCGAGTTTCTTGGTTTCGTGGAGCTGACACGTGGATCTTTCACGATTAGAAACTATAAATAAAACAATCTTCCACAGACTGTCTCCGTACACGCGTAACTACGGTGTCCAGTGAATGAACAGAATTCGTACTAAACGAAAAAAATTGACATTTATCACGTTTATTTAACTTTAACGTTCATTTATTTTTCGTTTAATTCGATGCCAGATTTTTACTAGATTCGGATAGATTTTTATAATAGCTGTAACCGTCAAACATTTTCGGACTCGTGTTCCGGAATGTAAGATTTGAGCAATGGGCTTTCGCGAATATTAATTTCACAGATGAAGCGCTCGTTTCAGTGGAAATTTGTCTGTTTTGCGCATACCTTTTCCGAAAGTTAAAGAGTTCGAATCCGGTCCGTAGGTCCCGTTCTTGAAGAACCTTTCGGGATTGAATACGTCCGGATCTTGGTACAAGTCTGGATCCCTGTTCACGGAGAAAATGTCCATTAGAATGGTGGTGTCTTTCGGTACTTTGAAATGGTCGAGATGCGTGTCTTGAAGAACTCGCCGCGGCCCGATCACAGGAAACACAGGCCACATACGCTGCGACTCGTTCATTACAGCCTCCGTATACGGTAGCCTGTAACAATAAAGAATTTCGGCTTTCTCGTGTGCTGCCTTTCTTCAACACTGCGCACTTCGATGTTACGGCGACGACACACATCGTCACGAAAACGCAAGGTATACTAATGAGAACTTTAGCGACGCCTAAGCCTACCGAGCGTCTGAACCGGATGGAATGTAGCCGGTTGCCTTATGAAAGTAATTGGGACCGAGTTTACTTGGATCTTGTGCGATCTTTATTATCCGACCGCGGATTTTATCCGTGCATGCCAAGAACCGGTAAATCAAATACAAAATAGTCGAAACGTTTCAAGACTTGTTCCGAACTTGTTAAAACTATAAAGGAAAGAAATATTTTTTTCTGTGCTTCTGTCTATTAATATGTGCTCCGATATTTATTTAATCATTTTCCAAGGAAGCTTGGATTGCATTGGCAGTGGTAGCAAGAATGGCCTCGGAATGATCAATTAAGTTCTGCTCATTCGCTACGGCAATAATCGAAATAAGAACGGTTAAATTGGCAGGTCTTCATTAATCAATAAATAGTTAAATTAACACTAGAAAGACGGGAGCTTAGTATATACCTATATTGCCTGAAAGCAGTCAAAATGACTGCATTGTGAAAAAATAACTAATGCGCAAAGAAATTTGTTTAACAGTAATTCTTAATATATTTTATATCGCTTACAGTCATATAACAAGTTATTAATAAGTATTAGCAATAAAAAAAATGTATTTCAGTTCGAAAAAAAAATAATTTATACATTATCTGGACATTGCAAAAGCAGTCAAAATGACTTGCTTAGGCAATCTAGTGTTAATCAATAAATAATAGCTTCAAAATTTTAAAGTTCTCTTCCAGGTCTCCTTTAGAGAATTAATGTTATAAAATCGGGCTAAAACAATGCGAGTGTTCAACCTAATATCGATGAGATCGTTTTACCGGGAATGTTAACGCTCGCGCGATCATAATTTAGGATTTAATTACCTTAACTTATCCGGTAAGCCCGGGAGTCTATCGGCTGGAACCACCGAGTCGATTTCCTTTTGTAGTTTCCGCTGCACGTCTTGATGCAGTATCATATTAAGGAACAGGAACTCGAGCGTTATCGTGGTGGTCAGAAAACCGGCGAGGAAGAGATCGACCAGTACCATCACTAATTGATCCTCTGAAAATTTAACAGCCTCGTGCATAAAACAAATCACCGACCATCTCTCTCGATCGTAAATTATGATATACGAGTAAAGAACAGTTTGATGTGCGTTACCGGATAATAATTATTCGATAAACGTCTCGCTGTCGTAAAAGAATTTTGTGTAATCGATACCGTACCCGTATAAACTTTGCTGGTTTCTTTGTCGTCCATCATCTTCAAGAGAAATTTGTCGATCATGTCTGCCTCGGCACCTGCGACGTATTTCTTTCTGTGTTCGGTGATGTTTTCCTATGAGAAACCATTGTAAGATGAATTAATTAAATTAATCAATTAATTAAAATCGAACTACGAATTCGGTCGAACATAATCAAATGTTTAAACTATAAATATTTATGCATTGTATTTTTTCTATAATAAGTCTTTAACGTGGAGCGCATAGGGCCTCCACTTTTGAAAAAAAAAAGAAACAGGCAACAATTGTGAAAAAGAGAAAGTGGCCCAGGCACTCTAATACACAGAAGGGAAAGCAGTCGCTGAAATCGGAGGACCTAGGGGACCTAACTTGCATTAGTATCAAAAAGAGACGGTATTTTATGTAATATAATAAAACCGAAGTTTTGTGTTAAAATAAATATTTTGTGTTATAATATTTTTAATAAAGCAATTACACTTTCAAATATATAATTTTGCTAATCTATGTAAAACAGTTGACAGTTTCGACATTTGTTTCCTCGAACCATATATCCAATTGTGGCATTATTATAAATGGCCTCAGTTAAGCATTGATAAGATATCCCGAAGAAATGACAAATTGAATAGCCAGTGTAATGCGGATTTAATAACCTGACCGGAAATACTTAGGCAAGGACATGTTCCTCAAGGTAGCCTGGAAAATTGTAACGATTCGTGTGACAGACAGCTATTACACCCTTCAGCCAGAGCTGTTCAGCGTCTGCCCATACTGAGCGGTTCTTATGTATTATAATAATACAGCCAGCGTTGTCGTATCTATCAGACGCAGATTCCTTCGCCTAGCAAATTTGCCATTTGTATGAAGTACTTGAAGTCCGAGGCTTGTGTCAGAAAATCGTAGGTTAATTTGATTCTCACCATTAAGAAGCCCTTGAGCTCTCTGTTCAGCTCGAGGAGAACGTTGTAACCGGTTGCCTCGGGTGCAACGTAACGGATCCAAGGGAAAGTGGTGAGAAGCCCGCCGACCATGTCGAAGACGTTCGCCCGACGATCCATCAAGTCTATAAAATACTGTAACCTGTGGGGCGACGTTCGAAAGACAGCAATTAACGATCACAGCCGAATGAGCATCGAATACACGAGACCTACTTGCGAGTCGCTGCTAAACGCTCGCCGCGGATCGTTAGCTTCCGTTTGAGATTTGACGCGCGTTTCTTTTTCTTTTTTTTTTTTTTTGGTCCTCGATTCGCGATGCGTATGTGTTTGCTCAACGCCGTTTTCTTGGACGTCGAACAAACAGCCGAAACGTATTCGACAAACTCACGGTAATTGCCAACAAAAAAGCGTCGCTGATCTGCTTAACTGTTTTGCTTATAGTACAGCGTGTTGTTTCGGCACACTTCTCGATGGCAATGTCAATTGGGTATTTCTTCTTTCAATAATAGTAACAAGCCGAAAATAATGTAACAACATTCTTAAATTCTTCTAATATGTTTACCGTTCTGCTGTTTACTCATCCATTCTACGCATTTGTTTATTTCATAGGAAAAGTAAACGTTCGCCAGACGAGTGATCAAACAATTTTCAACGGTGATGTACCTTAGAAAGGAACATCATTCTCATGCGTAAAAGTATGTTAGACAATTATACGCGTCAAGAAAATTAAGATGCAGTGCGTCATCCGTATACTACCTATCATACCTATTATATTATCATATCTATTAGTAGATAATGGATTTTATGCACTTATAACAGTGACAGCATTTAAAAATTTGAATAAACACCGTTCTATGATATTCGTTTTTATTGTGAAAAGGACTGAAGAATATGTACGCATATCGCGTACAGAACATAATGGACTAGATAATGTCAACTGCGACTCCAGAATTAGTGACAGTGGAAATTCACGCAATAATGAACCTGTATTAAAATTGTAAATCGTAGGAAGATCGAAACAATTTAACAATGTCAATATATTATCTTCAGGCTAATCAAACTATTAAAAGAAGAAAGACAAATGTTTATTCAACCCTTCGTCTGCAATAGGGTTTTTCATTAACACGGTCTGCAAAAATTGGATATTTCATTTCCTGGCCTGATTTCTCATAATTTTGAAAAAATTAACTTTAAAAAAATTTGGAAAAATTTCTGGAACACTTGATATAGCCACTAATTTAACGCGCAAGCGAAGTATTTAAGCCCTTTTGCGATCAAAATTATGAAAGTTATGAAGAAATGGGACTTTCTGTCAGCAGAGGGTTGAACGTTGACAATTAAAGCAAACAAAAAAAAAAAAACGCGAGGGAAGTGTACATTGCATTGGTACAAGTGTACGGTATGAGATAGTTGAGAGGTGTGAGTGCATAGTGGCAGAGAAATTGCATAAATACCTCGCACCCTCCAAGAAGCGCTTTCCCGTCGACAATCGCCACAAAACGTTTATCACCGCAGGTGCGAATATTGGCCTCAATTGTCTCACACCTCCGCCCTTCAGCTTGTCCAGAACCTCGACCACCTCGTCTGTGAGCATGTCCGACATCGCGCTTTTTCCGTAACCGAAGTCCTTCAGAGTATGAATCATCCAACCGCGCAAATCCTTCCAGTCCTGTCCATCGTTCATCGAAATGCCTTGCGACAACGATAAGTCCACGACGATTAATCGTCAGCGAGCGTAATCAGTGAAAGAATGACACGGAAAGTTTATGCGCTAGCTTAAAATGTCACCGGTTTGAAATACTGCAAAATTATTTGAATATTCGCGAGCGTTTTGTAATTTATGAAACAATGCTGGAAGTGCATGAATTTATATACGACGTGTCTCAATGCCCACCATTTCTTTAGCAATAAATTCGATTTTAGCAATAAATTAGCAATTTAAAAAAAAAGCGAAGTCGCATGAAATTTTATTTTTACCGGGAATAGAATTTATGGCATTAGATCGTCCACTTTTCGAGTCACATTGAGAAGCATGTTGACCTTAGCACGCACCTTGCTTCTTTCCCAAATTACGGATCTTGATGAACTCGTTCCAAGGCCGACCATCGAACTGCTCGTTCTTCAGCACAACATGGACCAGTCTGGTTCCAGAAACGGCCATCACCTTCTCCGCACCCATATACAGGGTTATCGCGCCCTGGCCGTATTGTTTGCAAAGATTCTGTATCGCCATGTGCAATCCGCCATATTGCATCGTTAATCGCTTCACTAAGAACCGATTGCCAACAATCGGCCAGGGAAACGGACCTAAAAAATATTTCGAAATTGAAAAGCGGACAATAAAAAAAAAAAAAAAACCACCTAAACCCTAACGTCCTATAGAAAAAATTAACTATAGCTTCTACAATTAGAGAAATTTCACTGTTTCCTGTTATTCTGCCTGCGCTAATCTAATTTTCCGCTAATTTCATATATCAACGACAAAATGTATAATTCAAAAGACGTCAAATGTCAAACGTAATGTTTCATTTGCGTTTTAGCAAAAATAAATAAGTAGCGGAAGAATACTGTGTTACAAATAACTGTGTCTATTAATAACTTATACAAATACTTATATAACATGCCGTACAAACGCTACATGAAGGTTAACCAAACTGGTAATTTAATGGAACGGGCACAAACTTGAACCCAAACATGACACAGATCAAATTATTATAATAATAATATTTCTAGTAAGATGTTACAATAATAACTATCTAATAAGATAGCGGATTTTATGCATTTCTGACAGAAATGCGTAGCTCTAATTGAAGACAGTAAAAACATTAGAAGAATTTAGAAAAATACTTTAATATTATTTTCCATCTATTAAACATATTAAGAAAAAGAATACATTCCTATTTCACTCCACTTCGTTGCAATTCAGGTAGAAAATAATTATAAAAATATAGTCGATAACCGTTTTTGAGGTGCAGTACATCAAGCTCCAAGTTAATTTATTTTCATTCATGGAACGCGTCTCGTAGGCGTTAATTGAAACCTTTCGGGCCCACTGCTGGTTTAATCAAACCGATCGCTATTATTCATTTACAGAACATCCAGGAGCTAATCGTCGCGGAATTTTTCTAGTTTGTCGTGTTAGAGCATTTTCGCAAGCATTTTTAGTAAAATAAAGACATAAAATTAACCCCCTCCCAGAATTTTTAACCCTTACATAGATTATCGTGGCCGGTGAACTAATAATTGTTTAATGCGTGTCGACGCGACTGTTTAAAAATTTAGGTAATCATTCTTCGTGTCTAATGTGCATTGCTTATAAAAGCAACAATGTTACACTTATCTAGATGTTGTACAATTACACAAAATACATTTGAACGGAATAAACGTGTCTAGTAATCACCGTCGATAATAATAACAGATAAGGTCGACAACTGGACATTGAAAACATAAAATAAACCGTAATTCCTCGGAGACAAAGCATCGTGTTGAGGTGAAAAATCAAAGGACACAAAAAAAGTCCACTTGCTCGGTAGACTGAATCCAATTTCCAAAATTGTTTACAAATCAAGCAGGGCTCTTTATGCAAGAACAAAATATCAATGGAGCATATTAAACTACACCAGTTTTGAATTAAACGGCAGAAATATTCGTTCTCTGAAGCCCGAAGTCGCGCACGTGTGGCGGCAGTGAGCTTGTTATTAACAAACATCCGGCACGTTACTCCGAAAACTCCTGTTGAACATTAGAGCCCTGTCACACGGAGACACAAGATCTCTTCGATTCACGTGGCGCATACGTATCGCGTGCTGCGTAGGTATACGCGTACGTGTCGGACGTTTCATTACCGAGCGTGTATTTCATACGCGTGGACGCGAACGCGATTCGTGTGTGGCTGTGTGAAAAAGTCGCTGTAGGGTACCCCTAATTACTCTGGGGGGCGCCAGTTACAGTGTCTATATTAATGTTGCTGTATTTTTGAAGTATAATAAATATAAAAAGAGATACATATTATATATACATTAACTGATTTTAATGAAAAAATGTAGTATCTCTTTTTTAATATCCATTATGCTTTAAAAAGAAGGTATAATTGATATAGGCACGGTAAGTGGTAACCCCACAGCAATTGGGTTCCACACCCTAATCACATTTTTGAATTTACCGTGTCAATTGTAAATATTTCCAGAAATTGTTTCATACGTAGTTCAAAATTAGTCTTCAAAAAGAAGGTATAATTGATATAGGCACAGTACCCCCATAGTAATTGGGTCCCATACTTAATAACAGTTGTAATACGGTTTGTAGACGGTCGGCTTGACCGAAGCCGGGTACTACCTATAGTCCAGTTCGTTATTTCGGCCGCGCGTGGTTAATTTAGCAAGAGAGGAAGGAAGAGGTGCAGCGAAAGGTAGCGAGAAATAGTCAGTGAATGAAGATCGATGGACTGACTTCATCAGGCGCGTCGGCGACCGGTTGCGAGCCAGGTGCAACGCCGGTGGACGCAGCTTCTGCTTACCTGGGGGTTGGCCGGCCGCACGCATTCTGGCCAGCGTGTAGACCAGTGTTAAAACCACGATCAGCAGTATCAGTGTCACCATGATCTTTCTGTAGCGTGTTCGACGCGAACGAGGTCTCCGTGTGCTCTCTCGGCTCTGGTCCCTAACGGTTCACAGACGATCTAACGCGCGGCTATTGTCGGATAGCGACCAATCCGAAGCGTTTTAAAGCCCAGCTTGGGTTGCCGATAACGCGGCTCCTTCGATAAGCTCGACAGCCACGGATTACCGAGCCGCCCGTCGTCGCACTCCTTTGCTCCCCGGCCTTGTCAACGTCAAAGAAAAGAAGAAGACAGGAAAGTTGGCGGTGCTTCAATGGGAGATATAGTTAGACAACTTTTTCCGGGCTGTCACATCGCGTTCGGTGTCGATTACAGCCGGTTAACGTTCCCGCGTGTGTTACTATAATACGCATCGGTGCTCTGCATATCTTTATTGCGAAATGCAAATTTTTCGAAAATATAGAGACACATTTTTCAGCAGGAAACTCCACCTTGTTTCTTTGCATTTTAACGGGCTGATAGCGCTACACGGCTAGTACTCTCGAATTCTTTCGGTATCTTCTTTCATCCGCGCGCTCAGGTTTGCTACCGATGCACAAAATGCGCAGTCTTTTGGACACCACTTAAGGAATCCGATAGGATTGCTTCGGGTTTGCAAAATTTAAATGCGACCCTGAATATTTTTGAACAAAGTTAGATACAAGTTACTTGGTATTTCCTACACCAGAGCTGCTTAACATGCCTATTAGCGGGCAAGAATGCCCGCCGATTCCCGTGGGCACTGCTACGGCAAAACTACGGGCAAGTAATTTGGCGGAATGGGGGTAGACCGTAGTAAAGCCGTAGCTGTGACAATTTGTGTGACAAATAAAAAAAAAGTACAGCATTGCCCCCAGGGGCGTGGCTTCGTGCCCGCTGTACAGTGGGCCAGATCGTATAATTAGGAGGAATAAGGTTGTTGCCCGTACGGGCAGATGTCATGTAAGAATATAATATATACTATCTATTGCAGTAAAAAACGATAAATTGATAAATTACCAGTAATTAGCATATATTAAAAGTAAATTGCGATTGAAGTAAAAAAAAAAAAAAATGGGGCCGAAAGAAATTAAGATCGTTTCTTTTTATTTCAAATTGTTTCTTTCTTTCGTAAGCCACACGGCATTTTTGGCGATTGTGAAAATGAAATTATAATGCTGAAAAAACGTTGTTCGAGTGAAGACAGCGTATCAAATATTATCTCTGTGCACAAAATGATTTATTTTAAAGGCAATAACATAAAATCGTTTAAGTAAGTCTATACGTTTGTATTTACAAGTTTTTACAATTACTGCCAACAGGAAGGTATAATGCATCGTAAAAAATGATTTAAAATAGTCATAACAGTACTTCGTTTCCGCAACATTTTCCTTATTTTATGTACACTAGATTCTTTCATACGATATCTAAATCAACCTCCTTCTTCGGACGTTTCTTTACCATTTTTTTCCCTCTCATGGTACTCGATTTCCTCTTTCTAGCTTCTTTCTTCTTCTGTTGCCTAGCTATTTTACGTTTCGCAGCCAGCTCCGGATCCGTTACATACTAAAACAACAAGTATTTCAGCATACACATTGTAATTTACAACATTAGGATAAATATAAAAATGTACCTGCTGTGTGCGTAACTTTCTTCTTTCGGTTTTCTTGATGTCCAACTTTTGCTGTACACGACTGAGCAACCTAGTGTATTCTTCGTTACCCATGCGTTTCTTTATCATTGTGGCTGCTTCTTTTGCTAATCGACGTAAAGCGACATTATGCTCTTCTGTCGATGCCATTTCACGTGCGATCGGTGACATTATGCTGAAGAGTACCCCGTTCAAATGTTCTATGGATATGGTTGCAACGATCCCAGCTACCCATTTCAAGAAAGCAGTTCTCTGAAGAATACGTTAGAGTACAAGAATGATATAACAATAATACAACATAATATAACAGTAATACAACATACCACTGATTTCGATTTAGGAGCCCGCGTTATCTCTACATTCACAGCCTTTCTCAATTTTCTAAGTAACCAAGGAAGAGATAGCTGGTTCTTGTCTTTTTCTTTCGTTCCATCACCTTTATCGGCGATCGCATCATCGCATGTATTAACAGACTTTAGAATTCTCGCGATAAAAATTAAATTCTTAACGGTTTGGTCCGTCAGTTCTTCAAACGTTGTGTCTGGTAGCAATTGCGCGATTAAATCTAAACTCAAGCTTCTTATAATACTAGCAGGGTCATAGTACATGTAGCCAGATTCTGCTTCGCATTTCTCCGGATTTTCTAATAGATCTACGATCTTGTCAATATCAAGGGCGGCTAAAATGAATCCAATCATCTGAGACGCTGCTAGACGAACCCACGCATGCGGATGCGCCAATAAAGATTGACTATATTCTGAAATGTATAGAAAATTGCATTAATATAAATAATAATGGAATGCTCGTAAAACAGAGCATCGAACTTACCAGCAATTGAGCAAACAGCTTCTTTGTACTGATTGGACTTGAGAAATGCCGTACAGTTCGCCGATATTTTCAACAACAATTGTAGAACTTGGAACATGTGATGATCTTTCAGTCTTTCTGGATCTTTGATGTTTGGTTGCATTTCTAATTCAGCAGCTGTATGTAATTTCACGAAACGTCCAGGTTCTTCTTTGTCGTCGAACTTCGCGTGAAATTGTTTCAATATAAGAGGTAGCACTTCCTTCAGGCGAGATTCGAAAGTATCTTTCTCTACGCTGACAAATATTCCGCACAATTGAGCAGCCAGAGCACGGTGAGATACCTGAAACAATTAATTTTACTCGTGACAATAAATTATAAAACAATATATGTCATGATGAATCTTTGGTAATTACCTCGGTATCTCTTAACCACTCCAGAACAATGTCAAAAAGCTTGCTCCTTTTATTGTAAGGTATGCGAGTAATCATTTCTTTAATACATTTGGCGCATAATTTGCGACATGTTGGGTCATCGTCGTTCACCAAACTCGCGCTCATCATTACGAATATGAGACCCGACTTCAGAACCAGAGTTCTCTAAAATTGGAAATGTAAAAAATGATCAAAATAGCTAAGAAAAAATTTCTAAATATATTAGTGACTCTACTAACCACTGGAAATCCCGTAACTATGCTGTGAAGCATTTCTAATGCGCTTAGTCGACCAGGTTGCATCTCATAGTTCAACTGCGTCAAATAAAATGCAATGTGTTTGTTCAAGTGTTTTCCAAGAGGATATTCCATTATGTAAGAATAAAAAACAGAACGAGACTGCTGCCGAACGTGTTCCAATTCCGATGTGATGCTCAAAGTGGCAACTTTCTCCATGACAAGATACATTTCTGGGAAATTCATCTTGCGGGCGATTATTGCTTTCAGCAGTCCAAATGCTGTCGCGTGTTTGTCATTGTCGTGAATATCTTGTTCGGCGTACATAATCAGAACCTTCAGCTGGTCCGTAGTAATTGTATAATGTTTCACATCCCGAACAATTACGGACATACACTTAAAGCCAGCCATGACGAGATCAAAATTGTCTCCTTTGCTCAAACCAGCTGCTGCGTATTTGTGCAGTATATTAAAGATGGATGTACAGATTTCAGAGATTGACTCCTGTATCGAAGATAGGTTCATCTTGAGCAACCAGTTTAAGCATTGTAGAGCTAGAGTGCTCAACTGCAAAAGAGATTAAAATCGTTAGAAGAGAAAATTACAATTACCACAATTTCTGTATATTCCGTATAGTAATATTTAAGGTAATTTACCTTAACATGTTGAGACTTCAAACAATCGCTTGTAATTGGTACAAACGGATCTATGAAAGGTGCAAACGCTCCGCCAGATATTTTGTCTCTTTTCAGCAATATATGAAAGAGTTTTAAGCCAAACTCCATAATAATATGCACATTAGTATTTATCGATGTTTTTGAAACAGCTTTTACACCCATTCTATTTTTCGGCTGCAATGGTATGATATACAAGTCTGGTTTCCGTCTGGCTAACGCTTCCGCTTCTTTTTCTGTATACTCTTTCTGCTTTTTCTGAGGTAGCAGTTGCGGAATGCTTTCAGAAACTATGCCGTAAAGAAATATCAACATTTGTTCGACTGGTATAAATGCGTTATCAGCTAGACCCAATACCACGTTCCTTAAACACTCCACCACTTTCTGAATCGTTTTATGCGAGTGCGTTCTCATTAGTACTTCCTTCAACGGCAAAATCAAGTCCACCAAACATGATTCTGTAATATACTCTGCTAATATATGAAAAATATCGAAACTTTTCGTAGACTTTGCTTCCGACACATTTTTTACAATTCCGATAACTTCCTTCTCTTCGGCCGTTAAACCGAATAGGTCTACTTTACACACCTAATGAAGAGAGTATGTTATTAATACATTATTAACACTATTGTTTTCGATAGTACATGCGGCACCACTTACAGATAATATGCTCTGAAGGTTTTCATTGATATCACATTTCTGGAAATATGGCTTCAAAGCAACCAACACTGACTGCACTGTATATGCAAGTACATGAACTTGGAAACCTTTTGTTAGTAATGTATTCATTTCTCTTAATAAATAGTGAAGATACTTTGGACCCAGAGTTATCATGATCTTCTGCAATACCTCTCGAGTAATTCGCCTCACCGATTCTAAACGTGATTTCAAAAAGGTGCACAATTTCATGAAGATTCTGAAATAACATGTGTTGTTTTATAACGGCAGTTATTTCGTATTGCTTTTAACATTATTATTGCAAGTTATACTGATATTTACCCTGGTAAGTTGGCATTTAAAATAAACTCCGGCAACTTTTGTAATAATTTAACAAATGCAAGTGCAATGGGAACTCTCATTAATTCTTCTTCTTCATTGTCAGCTGCAACCTTCTTTTTGTTAACCTTGTGACTACTCTCACGACTGGTTCTTGCTATGATAGAACGATGAAGCTGAGGCAATAATTCTTTGGATATACTAAAGACCACCCGTTTTGCTCCTTGTTGCGATAGTATTGTTTGCTTTTCCATCACAAGCTCCTCTTCTTGTGCTTCCTTTTGTTCTTTTTCTACAATTTCTTCAAGAATCTCCACATTATCAGAATTCAAAGCATCATCTAGATTTTCTTCTTCATTAACATTTTTGCTAACCAGTGCTTCGGCAACGTTTTCATCCTTCTTCACCTTTTCTGAAGAAACTGGATTATCTCCTGTAATTTCTTTTCTACTTCCTGATCCCAAAGATTCATCTACAAATTTGTATTTTGATAGATCAAAATGAAAAGAATCTAGAATAGCAACGATTAGTCTAACAAGTTGCTTCTGATATTCAATAGAATTCCTTACTTTTCCCAAGTAATATTTCAAGATAATTTCGTATTGTTGCCAAGGTAGCAGTCTGCACACTGTTCCGACTGTTTCTATCGCAGCATCAACAATACTATTTTTGTGTATAAAAGCTTCATTGCATAAATATGAAGAAGCAAGTGGTAAAATAAATTGTGTTAATGTTCTTGGATTTGGAGCTTTTCTTAACGTCTTTGCTAAGCTACAAAATTTAAGAAGTGCACGAGCTCTTCTGTGCATTTGTAGATGTTGCATGTTCTCAAAGAAGTCCACCTCTGGATCTATTTTGTTGGTCAAAAGTGATAAATCACGCAAGACAGGATGCGCCTCTGCACACTCCATCGACATGGTTCCCAAAAAACCTATTGAATGAAGTCGTACAGCTTCAATTTTGCTAACAATCCCCTTTCTTATAAGCACTAAAATTGTTTCATCCATTAGATAACGCCTGTCTACTGTATTTTCTCTGTATTTCATTGCCAATTTCGGACCAATAAGTTTTAAACACTGTCCTGCATAATCTCTCATGGCTAGGTCTGCATCGTTTTTAAGAAAATAATAACAATTATAAATAACTGCTACTCCAAATTCCAACGTAATTGCATCCTTCTTCACCGCACTGTTAATCTCAGTGAATGCGTCCAGCCTCTTCTGAAAATCTGGCTGATCAAGCCACTTGCGATCCCATGCATTTAAAGCATTTATTATATTGTAATGTTGTATTAGCGTTTCACGGGATTCTTCTGCAGATCTTTCAACAATAGTCTTGTAGAGACCCAAGAAAAGTTTGCGTGCAGGAATCGACGAAATTATACCCAATAGCGGTAAAATTGCACGTAAATGAATTTCTGGTTTTTTAATGTGTTTGATAAGGTTTATGACTGTGGTGATTAATTCCATAATCGTTTCCTCTCCTTCTCTAGCGCCAGTTCGTCTAACTAATATTGGTACAATGAGAGTAAGAAGAGTATCACAAGCGTCAGCGTCTTTCACAAATTCAGAGATGCGTGACAATATCACCAACTCTGTCTTGTTTACTCCCCTGTTTGTCTTCCCCAGTTTCTTTTTTATATACTCCAAAATACAGAAAACATGAGGTAGAAGTATAGTAGACCCAAAGTTGACACCGCTAGACAGAGCTTCCTCGTTTATTTCCAGTAAATTAGTAAGTATCGGTGTTAAAGGAACCAAGGCCCCATCAGTTTCCATATCATCCTCATTTCTTTTTCCATAATCCTGTAACGTTACCATTTTTTCAATCATTTCAAGTATTGCATTAACTACAGATGGATGTGTCTTCGGACCCAATAAAAGACGCATAACGTATGGTAGAGGACTGATTGTCTTATTGTCAGCTCGATATTTTATAAACAACGGATAATAACGCGAGTTTTGGCTCCACACCATAAACAATTTTAGCAAAGGCGTAGGGCTGTGAATACCCTCGATAGGCAACTTTTCCAGCCATGGAAAGACTGCTGTATTAAACAAAGCATCCATTTCATGTTTACTCCATTCATAGTCCTCATAGTGACCACAGAATCGTACTAATATTAAGATACAACTTCTTCGTACATTTCTAATCGATGGTAAGTAGCCAACATGAACTTTATCTGATCTCTGTAAGATTCCAGTTACTTCTGCTAAAATGCATATGACCAAACCAAGTAAATAGGGTAATAATTTCTGTCCCATTTTACTACCGAACTGTTCAATTAAAATTCCAAGTAAATTGATAGCGCTTTGCAAACGTTTAGGTGGCACGACGTTGTTCAAGTTAACTGAGTGAATAATATTTTGCGTTAACTCTTCCAAATTGACTTTTTCATTTACTTCGAGTGGCATGTACTTATTAAAGGGCTTGAATGCCATTTTTACGAATATGATCATTTCATCTTCTTGAGTGCCAGCTAGGAAACGTAGAATCAATTTTCGTCTTACAAGTCCGCCTGCTTTGCCGCCAGTTCTCATCCCTGTTTTTGATACCATTTTTGCATAAAGTAGTCTCATTAATATGGGTACAATATCTTTACGATGCTCGTTTTGTATCATGCTACTCTCTTCATCGATCTTGAATCGTGTCAATTCATTTTTCAAATTCTGTTCGCTAATTAAACTGACAAGATTATCTTTGTATGGCAATAGATACTTGTGCTTATAAGTGAGAAGACAATTTAAGGCAGCTTTTTGAATGTCAGGATTTTTTGAGGACAGTAAATCCAAGTAAATTTTCTGAATCTCTGATTCCCTATACAGTGTTCTCGGATTTGTTATCTTGCTGAATATCTCTAATTGAGCAATTAAAACCTTTGCTTTGTAAATCCTATGCGGCATAAATATTTGCTTCGACTTTGTGTTTGCTGATTTAGATTTTCTATTTGTAGAGGGAACTTCTTTCTCTTCTGTTTCCATTTCCTGTTCTGCTTCATCCTTCTCGTCCTCATTTTCTTCAAGTTCAGGATCAATTTCATCATCTGCATCAACTTCTATTTTACTATCAGGAGTATCCAGAACTTGCGTCTGTAAGATACTGCAGCAGTTGCCGTCTTCGGAATTTGTCTTGAAGAAATTCTCGTTTACATAATCGATAAATATTCCTGTTATGTCTCTGTTCTTCATTTCACAGTAATGCGAAAAATTTCCCATACACTTCCACAACAGGATTGTATGATTTTGATAATCAGGTTTGTCCTTGATTTTCTGTATTTCAACTTCTATTTCAGTAATAATATCACACTCGTACAATGCTTTATAGTCTGGTGCCTCTTTATGACACGATTTTAATTCTGTTAAGAATACTTGCCAAAATTGCTCACATTCTTTGTTTGCATACGTAGCAACAATTTTACTCACAGGTTCCCATAGTATGGAAAAGTTTATGTACAAACACCCTAATAAGTACCTAAGTGGAATATCATTATACTTGGGTTTTAAATTCGACAGTATTGTACCTTCAAATGATAAAGTTTGTAGGTGCAGCAATCTATTTCTGTAAGTTTGAACTGTTATAGGTTCACATTCTGCCAAATACAGAAGTTCCATAGGGCTTTTCTCGACATTGCTTATAGAATTTTTAAGTTCCTTGATATTAGAATATAAAGAATACAAATGAGTTACAACCAATCGAACATCGCTGAAAGGAGAACTCAATTTCGATGCAAGACTGGTGTTTATGTTGTCAAAGACAGTAATATTTACATACATTTCTTGATATTCAGACATACTGAAATATGTTATATATAAATCTACTGCATTCAAAATGAATTTATTGTCGGGATATTTAGCTAGAAGATCCGGTATCTTTATAGCTTGAGATTCCATGAAGTTATGTAAAATTTCTGGCTCCAAAATATGGATTGCTGATTCAGATGCTAATAGAAAACTGAAACATAATTTATTTAAATCATCTTCTGTATTTGCATCATTCATTATCCGTCCATACAGAGACAATATTCCTTCTTTCAAAACGTCTGCGAACTTTTCTGGTAAAGGTTTCAAATGTGGTAAAACAATTAACGTTTTCAATGTGTTGGTTGATACATTATTATCTGATAAACCTTTCAATTCTTCCAAGAAGAAGTCAATTGTATCTGATTTTGCACCTCGAATGTCTAAAACATACTTCTGCCATTTGTTTAAATTCATTCCATTTATGCTTAGTGGAACTTTCGTTTTCACTATGCTGGCAAATAATTGTAAGGAATCATTTGTAAATTGATTAGTGATACTATGTCGTAATATGTGTGGTAATATCATTGCTTCAAATGCCGAGTAATCCATCAAACTTTCTACAGCTCTGTATAATAATTTTACATCCTTTACAGCCATAATTTTAAATAATATCTGACTCGAAGTTTCTTGCATTAATTTAATATTGGCTGCTAAAAGAATAGCAATTGCTGCATTTAGAATCTCTTGCAGAATGTCACTGTCATTTTCAAAGATATCCAGTGTCTGAACTAATTTTTTTATCAATGGTACTGGTTCTAAGACGAATCTTCCATTTTTATGATTAATAACCGTACACAATAATTGCATTATGAGAATCAAACTTTTTTCTTTCCCAGGTGTTGGTTGGAAGCTTTTACTCTTCTCAATAGAAGTGTTTATAACATTTAATAGCACAGACCAGAATATTTGACATTTGTGTGGATGTATATTTTGCACAAAGCAATTAATTATTTCTTTTAATACTTTAAACATCAAATCTTGATTAATATCATCGTTATTCAATGCATTCAAATATAATGAAAGCATTTGTTCTGCGCATGAGTGAAATTGTCCTGGTGTGCCAGAAATCACGTCAAATAATAATTTTCCACAGCCTGACACTGCATTAGGATTTTTTTCCAGGATAGTGATCACAGTATTTAGGAAAGAATCTTTATCTTTGACTTTACGTACTACAAACGCAAAACTTTCAGCTGCAAAATTATTAATATAAGCTGGCTGTGTATCTGCTAATAATGGCAATAGCAGATCCAGTATGGTATTAATATTTTTCACCAGGTAACGCCACAGGAATTTGAACAGATATGCCAATGCTGTAAAAGCATACTCTAGTTGTTCAGTGTCTTTGGTTTGCAATAAATCAGTGATGACTGACAAAAACTGAGGGAAATACTCGTAAAAATCTTTCTGCAGATCTTTAGACACAGCCACCACTAATCTACAAAGAAAAATTAATTATATAAGAGACTCATTAAAACAGATTTATAACCACATACATATTTTCATCAATGCGATCAATTGAATTTTGATTGTCAATATTATCTTCATGCAATAAATGATTCATGAAGTGGTCGTAGTCCATAGATGACAGTAGAACAATTAAGAAAAGGAGAAATTACTTACTCTAAAATTGGCTGCAGAAACAGAACATCCTTTTTCTCTAAGTATTCTAATAACGTGTCAATGACAAACTGTTTCTGATTAATTAACTGAGCAAGCGTGACAATGTCACGAACTTGTTTCTTAAAGCTACAATAACCTTCTGTGAGGTTAAGAAGATTCCATTTCTGAAGAGTCTGATGGAAATACGTTTCGACTTCATCATCTTCCTCGTTTCGATGTGCGACACGGTGAAATATATCAACGTCAATTTCATTTATCCTTTCGGAAAATGGCATAAACTATAAAAGAAACAAGACTTGAGAAACACTTCACAACAAGACGGTTGTTGTTTTCATAGGTTATGTGTATACCTGAAAGGTGTTGCATTCTTTATGACGAATTGGTTTGTTCTTCATGATGATAAAATATATAAAAACTTTACGTTTGTTCAGTTGAATTTGTCATTAACGAAGATAATTGAAAAACACAATTCGTACTGATGTTTACCGCACTCACGTGCATCTCACATTTCACACTGATATTTCATCTAACACGTGTACCACATGATCATCGAAAATAAGATGTCTAGATATGCGTGTGCATATGCTACGGAAGCAGCAACATAAACAAGGTACGGGAGTAGACCAACTACTCAATGTATTTTTTTGTCTCAGGTCCGTGGGCTCTACCATTTTTGTCTTACATCCTACCATATCGGTCGGAACTAATATTGTGGAACTAATATCACCGACGAGGTATAGGAGTAGACCAATCGCCATATGGGGTCTTGTGTCTCACGATCTGAAATACCGACATCGTTAACAACAACTAGACTTCGTACGCCCTCTACGTTGACGAACGGTAAATATTGCAACTAGATCCACGAGAAACTTAGACAATATCACCGACGAGATATATCTCGTCGGTGATTGGGGCCGTTACCGACCGCTCCCCTATATTATCTGCAATCAAAATAAATATGTTAAATACCTTCATTGTCATCCGGTGATACAATCGCGTGAAAAATTCATCTCCAGTATGTGTGTCCCTCTGCAATAAAAAGAACAGAAGCACAGACAAGTCTGCAACAACAGGGATCTACGGAGTAAAATGAAAGGATGCGATCTAGGGGTAGGGAATGGATTCTTTGATATAGACATTTTTGAACGTTTGAGGAGTCAAATTAAAGGTATATGCAAAGAGGATATGAGAGTGCTCACGCCCGGGGTTTCGGTGTTCCCACTTTTTCTGTTACATCGAAGAGATATTCGATATACATTATACTATAATAAGTTACAGCCAACTATTTACAATTTCCACAAACGAATCATCCCTTGCCAATCGTCGCTATATTATCAACAAAATCCAGAAGTAAACGTTCGTTGCAACCGAACCTGGATAAGTCGAAAGCTCCATAATCTCAAAATTCGAATTACCAAGGTTCAGCCGCGTATCATTGTCCGCGTGCATCCACTTCTCCAGGAGTTGCCGAGGTCGCGTGTAAGATGGCGGCAGGTGCGGTTGCGGCGCAATCGAGTCGGCGATCGACACGGCCGTGCCATCCATGATGGCCGAGGCAGTATCCGAGATTTCGAGTACGGTGTCGTGAGTACGTGTTCCCTTTACCGCGCGTTTAACCGCTAGTGAGCTCGGTCCGCAGGCGAAAAGGATCCCGGAAACAATGACAGACAGTCCAGCGGCACTCGTAAGTGTTGTCACTGTCTATTAAATCCTCTAGAGCCGGGTAAATCGGCCGCCCCTCGCAGATCCGTTAGGTTACTTCGGAACCTGAAGGGAGAAACATGCGCGCATCCCAAGGGCTTCGCCATCCCTTTTTGCCGCGGCGACGGTTGTCGAGCGACGAGCTAACTCGTCGTTCCTCCGTTTGTCGGGTGGCATCCAAGAGTCGATCGAATGCGTAGATAGATCAGCCGAAAGAAAACTGATCGCGAGGACGTTGCTGGACGTGTGTGTTGTGTTCACGTCCGACAGCGAACGTCGAACGCGCACGCGCGGAACGGAAGTTCGTTGCCCGTTCCCGTTCGACGTCACCGGCCCGATACTCGCTGTCACCTGTTTCTACAGTGACGTCACCGCCAACGCCGCCGAAGTCGTGACGTAACCGAAGACGGGGAACGGTTCGAAGGACCGCATCATCCCCCGCAGTCTCTCTATTTACTCTCTTACGCGCGGAACCCTTCATTGCGTCAGATTACTCGTTACGGCACCGGCACTCGTATAAATACGTCTGCGCCCGACCAACGCAAACGGCGCCGACAAATTCACCCAACGGCTCCTGAACAACGCAGACCCGCCACGCGCCGCTTTTATGTTGCGCTCGCGGTTGCATACGCTAGGAGCACGAGGAGGCACGCGCTTCGGCACGCGCTTCTCGCATAGAGACCACTGTTTTTAATCGTTCTTTTTGGTCTCGATTGGTAATGCCCGGGATTTTTAGTTGATCTCATACTGATCTATGATCGGTAAGAAAGGTCACGGTAGATTCACCAGTTTTAGTTTTAGAACTTTTAGAAGTAGCGGATCTTTATGCAAATTAAACATTTTCTGCGTCGATTACGAGAAAAGGTTGGAAACATTACAAACATTGCACACATATTTTACGCTGTAACGTTATTCGGTATTTATTGAGAGATAATAAACATGTCTCCATTTGCATTTTTATCGAATTCAATCTAATGCTAGTGACTTTTGGTAGAGTTCTTAATCACCGCAGACGATTGAGAATTTTGCAATTACGTTAAATTATTGGGAGAGCAAGGAAATTAAATTGGAAAGACTTCGTTTCGCGTTAGAATCGCCTCGGGTACAAGCATATTGTAGTGTAAAACTAATCATCATAAATCAGGCTAATGTTTGGTATGCAAATCCCCAAAACACGTTCTATTATGCTGTTCTATGTGGCAGCACACAGACTGACCGATATGACGAATGGTTGTTTTACGTTTTTTTAAATGGTATTTTCCGAGGAAAATTACTAGACGAAATAAAGATTTATAATTTACGTTTTGAAGAGCGTAGGGGTAGAAGCACCAGGTAAATTGATTTGGACACATTGGAATTATTAAGAGTAGGAATACATTTTTATAAATTTTCTATTTCTAGGAATTGATGCAGAAAATTTTTGTGTATCTTGTGCATTTAGTAACTGACGCAGAAAATGTTTATTGAGTACGATTATACTTCATCGTCTCCAAATTTGAATGACCACTTTTTAATCTGGAAGCGAAGAACTCGTCAGAGAAACAAGTCCCAAGTGTAGACGACCCTGACAAGACTGGTCGGTCGGACAAGGGTTAAATAGTGTTGGTAGCCATTTGATTGGACGTTAAATGCTTCCTAAATTGATTACGAAGCTATCAGTCTTATCACGCCCATTCCCGCTCCCGTCTCTGCAACGGTGGTAACTCCGACAGAACTTGGAAAAACTGGCGAACGTCTGCGCTCGTTTGTTCGCCTAACTCCAGGCTTAGACTCTGGACGCTAATTAAGCGCGGGGGTAAAAATCGCTTCGATCGGGGAAAAACAAGATCGGTTTGCGAATCTTTCATTTACATTTATGCCGAGCGGCCGAGAGCCCCGGCGCAAGCCGAGCGAAAAGGCGAATCTCTCGGTAGCCGGGGCTCGAATAAAAGTTATTTCATGTTTTAATAATGCCGTCTGGTAACGAAGATCATGTAACGACGGAAGTCAAACAGAAGAAAGAAGTTTAATTACGGGACCGCCCCGGTAATACAAGCGCGGCTGGCCAGAGGCAAATTTATGGTGGAACTCCTTCGCGAACTATCGATTCGGAAGTAAATATAGGGCCGAAGTGGCTAGCCCAATTTCGTGCTAGGTCAATACCTGACAAATACCCCGTGGAATCGCTTAGCCCGCGCAACGCCCGGCCCTTCCGATCGGAATCGCAACTTCTTGCAACCTTTTTCCATCGAGATTTCCGATCCGACACCTCGCAAGTGCACCGGACTCCTCGACCACTTTTGTTTAATATTCCCGAGCCGGACACTTTCGATTTCGTGGCTAGATTCAGTCAAATCCTCACGCAGCAATTGTATTAGGCTGTCACAAAACTTTATTTCTCAATGTATACTTTTAATATTGCCAAGTGACACAACGTTCGTTAACCTCAAACCTACCAAGCATTAAAAGGCTTGCCTTACGAATATGGAAACACTTTCATTGAGATTGCTCGGAATTTTTAATATAAAAATAATTCAACTACCTACGAACAAAATTAGGTTTGTGAAGCTTTCGTGGAAGTCGGCGACTGCGTTCGATCATCGACGGGACAACACCGCGTTCTGGTCAAAATTACGGCCGACTTGCCATTGTTTGGACACGAGAAATTTATGGTAACGGGCTGCACTCGCGGTCATATTCCAATTCACATGCCGAGATATTGATCTTAATTTGAATCTACTGGGCGGCGCCTTAATTCAGATCAATTGGCCCGCCAATTAATTTGAGAGTAACGACCAATCGGCTGCCACGGGAATAATTAGGGGTGACGTTCCTCGACCCGTGGCGAAAAACGACAAATAATAATTTTCCATCGGCTGGACATGTGTCACGAGCACGTTTTCCAAACTTAAGATGGTACCAACACACATTGACATTCTTAACTTCTTCTAATTGGTTCACTGCTTCAAACTGTATTTTTTAAATTATTCTGATTACGAGAAAAATCGCAGAAGATCTATTTAAATTCAATATTGCTATTTTCACAAGAGAATACAAGAGTTCAAGAGTTCTCAAAGCCGATGTAAAAATAAACATACCCCGAAGCGAATGGAATGATAAGAACAGAATTAATAATACCACAAGCAAGATCTAGATAATCGAATTATCAATATTACAAGAACCAGATTCAGAAAATAAACAAGATTTAATTTATGGGACGCGTACCGGTCTCGGACAACAAAAGGAACAATTCCCGGGTAATATTTCGCGCTGCGAACCTTCGTAACAAGTTCGAAACGGGATCAGAGTGGATTAAAACGTAACGATAGCGTAGGTATCGAATTGAAAAAAATTCCTCGGTGCAGAGAATCGAGGTGAAGCGGGGAAGAGGCTCGTAATAGAGGGAAATCACGCGCGGACAACGATCTACGAGGTGTCTCGTTAACATTATTGGTATACATGTACCTACACCAATAATCGTTACTGAACTGCAGCTGCACAATTGCAGCCATTCAATGCAACGCACGACGGTACACGATCCTATCTCGCCACGGGATTGAAACGGTTTCTCCGTGGCCGATGCGATGGGATAAAACGGATATTAGATCACGCCGCGAACCAGCGAAAGCAGAACAAACGAGTCGGCTAATTGCAGCTGTTTCGTCTTACTCTCTGAATCATCACTGTCTTTCTTTTTTTTACGTCCATTAATTTCCAGCCGATTTCTACTCGATGTCTTCATACCTTGGTCCGTATTTCATTGGTTCGTTCTCGAAATAAACGCATAAATTCTTAATTTAATTTTCGCTCAATCGCATTTATTTAGGAATTTCCATTCCTATTTTTATTCATAATATATTGGTAGCTAAAAATCTTTGCGAGTTTTTAATTTGCCTTACGATTAAATATTTTATTGAGTACCGATAAGGTGCATTGGTGCACAACGCGTGAACAAGCGCGAATTTCGGCGAGCACAATGCGATTCGTGATCGGCTCAGGTCCGAGCTGCAGAGTTCGGTCGGCGTCTTCTGTAACGTCCTTACCAGCTCATTTCTTTTAAATAGATCCCGATATTTACGGGATTCCGCGGCTCGGTTCGCGTGCTCGCCGAAATTCTGGCACGGAGTATCGAGTTACCGGCGATCGCCGATTATTTACGGGGTTGTAATTTTCGCGGCGCGGCGTGGGATTCTAATATCTATCGCCGTTTAAATAACTCTGGAGATTTTCGAGCGCTCGCGTGTTCCTCGGCTGGCAACCAGCCGCGAAATTGCCGACTCGACTCTCGGAAACGATCATCAACCGGCTATCTTTCTCTCTCTCTCTCTCTCTCTCTCTCTCTCTCTCTCTATCTTGCTCGGTCTTTTTCGGAACGCGTCTTCTTCGGGACAGGAATGCGAAGAAATTCGTCCTCACCTCCCACGGAATTAACGGGTTACACCATGGTAGAAACCCGATTTTTTCCTCCTCGCGTATCTTCGTCAACATTCTAACGAAGTTGTAGACGTTCGATATCTGAATTAAAAAAATTCGGGAAGCTGCACCGCGCGTTTTTTATTCTTCACTCGTGTCTGTTACAATTCGTAGAGATTACGGTTTGTTAAAAAAATTTTAAATATTTCTGGTATGTCTTTCCCCGCTTGAACAACGTTGCAAAATTTATTTGCACGTATACTTTACTTGTGTGCAACCAAAAATGTTCTTTATATGTTTCTCTCAAGTCAAATATCCCTAAAAAGTTTACTTGCATTTTGATAGCCTTTTTTCCACGGTGTATCACTCCCTGGTGAAAACTGTTCTTCTATTATTTTGCGTGATAATGTTCGAACGATCAGTTTTGATTGTGAGAAGTTTAGGGCTGATACAGAAAAGTATTTTTCACTCGAAGATGAATATTCCCTGGAAGCACAATTGTCGTCACATGAATACGGTGCAGACAGTGTCGTCCATAAGATTCGAGCGCGAAATAAATGGTAGAAGCTGTTTGAATGGTTGTAGAATCATGGTTATGAATGTGGTTGAGAATTCTTGGCACGGTAGACACTGCGGTTGCATTCTGCACTGGTATTGTAAAAACGTTCTCTATTTGATAATCACGCTTCCATTTCAATTTTCGTCATCATCGTTTGCAAGTAGCAGGAAATACATGGAACGAGTGTGTCATCAGAAGTTGTAGCTTTAATGGATTCCTTTAGTGCACTTCGTATTGTCATTTAACAGAAAACAATCAAATATACCAAAAACCCAGCCTGGAATAGATCATTATAACTTCTTCTCGTACCAGCGGAAAAATTTGTACATCGAATGTTTTAGAGTATTTGTAAAGAGAACACTTCATCTTTGAGTCCATGGTAATTAAAGTCACAAAAAAAAAAAATTCGTTGAAGTTCACAGAGACAATTCAATTTGTGGGACTCTCGAGAAAAAACACGTTTCCACTTTCCGGGTCGCTTGTTAGTGCGGACACATTTTAGAAGACAATAGCTGGGGAATTAAAAAAAGAATAATAGGGGTTGCAAATAGAAACTTCGTGCTTTGAAACGAGCCTAGGTAGATTGTACTAGGATTTTTTAAACAGACAAATTTTTCATTTAGCTTTTAATGATCATTTACCAATTCTTTGGGTTTAGAATGAGCTCGTGAATAATTAAAAAGCAAAAAGAGGGGTTGAAAGTAGTAACATCGTGCTTTAAAATAAGCTCGGATAGATTGTTCCTCGTTTATTTTCCATGGAGCTACAATAATTCGAATATTGTCAATTTTCCATCTAATAATGGTGCTTTCTCAATGTATTGTATTTAACAGGCTCTCAATTAATTTTGTTAGTAAATAATTAAAAAGCAAAAGCAGGGGTTGAAAGTAGAGTCTTCAAGCTTCAAAATAATCTCAGATAGATTCTCCCACGATTATTTTTCATGGAGCTACAACCATTCAAACGTTGATCATTTTTCCTGTAAAACTTCATAATCCATTTTCAATGTTTCCGTTTTACCAAGCGTTCATATAATTTTGGCAACAATTACGTTCGCGATTTGAATTGACAACTGAGCCGAGGGGTGCCGGCCGAAGAGCGTAACAATCTCAGTCGCAGAGAAATTCCACCGGGTTTCCTGTAAAACTTAATTTTCATAACCGGTTGCGGGTTGGTTATGCCGTTCCGAATTTTATCGGCGCGGCTCGTAATTCAGCGGGAGTTATAGGACAGCCACAGAGAAATCGGTATCGGCGAGCAATTAAAGGTGGATCCTGAGAAACGTGCTCGTAGATCGTGTTCGTCCGGTGGCCGTTCGAGGGGAACGCGAGAGAGCCAGTCGGATTAGAAACCGTGCCCGACGACGAAAGACACACCGGGACGGGTTCCGTGTCGTTTCAAGACAAATTGCGCGTCTGAAAAATGTCCCTGAGCGGTTCCGCGACACTTCCGGTCTCGCCGCGCCACAGAGAACCTGTTTCAAACCAGTTCCCGCGGCTGCCGAGCATTTTTCAACGGAGCTGGCGACCCTGTGTTCATCCCTTCGCTAACAGATGGCGGCAACCAGCTCGAATCCCTTCATTTTGCACTCCTCCTGCATTTCCCAACATTATCATCATCATCGTCAATCTATCGCGAATAGTTGCAAATGATTTTACATTTTTCCCTTAGCATCATCATCCATAGGTGAATTAAAAAATTTTACTTACACTTTACTTGTGTATCTTGATAAAAGATTTAAATTTTATCAATTAAGAAAGGAAATTAATTTGTTCCATCCAATCATTTTAATAAGAAGGGGCTTTTTTTAATTTTACATACACATTGTTGTTATAAAACTGCAGTCTAAAAGTTGTTCAAGTTCCTTTAGAGATGTCGTATAATTTTTTAAATAGAATATTGCAATCCAACCCGAGACACACGCTTTGTAAATACTTGAGATAATGAAATTAAGTGGAACATTTGAAAATGCTCGAATAAATTTTATTCGTAAGACTGTCCTAATTCGAGTATAGACTAAAGATATAAAATTGTTTATTTGCAATTCGGTGTGGATAACCGATGTGTTGTAGTGAACGTTGCTAACACGTTGTTAGGAAGTGTTAATTTGGTTTTCGATCGAGTTCTCTCAATCGAAGACAACTGTTCAAACGGAGTCGCTGTCTGGGAAGGGCGCCATTCCCAGATTAGCCTATATGTTCCTGTTCGAGTCTCCCACAGAGCGTGCAAATATTTTGCTCGTTCAGCGTGTCGACCCGTAGTCAGTATCTGTCGGACAATATTTACATCGGCGCGGCGCAAAGTCCAATGAAATCATTACTCAAGACGCCTGCCTGCACTGCTGTGCCTGGCTTTTTCCCATTAAAGCCAGACCGTTTGACCGACAGAACGTCGCGGCCGCTTTCCCGCGCGATTTACTACGATACTAAAACCGATTCGTTATACTAACTCAATCATTCTGCGCATTCTACAGCCCCGCTATTCTTTGGGTTTGCGAATGGTATGTCCTAGAATTGTAATATTAATTTTTTTCGGGTATTGCAAACGAGATAAGTCTGCAAACTCTATGCTGGAGATCCCACGACCCTCCACAAACCTTCGAATCAGCTTGACTCAGCTCTATAAAAGCTTAACTATAGATTATTCACCGATACTGACCCTAACTCGGATCAAGGCAGATTTGCAGAGGACTCAACTCCATCCTAAAACAGAGCACAAGATTTATTTCATCCTGATCACTTCAGCAAAGTGTTCAAAACTTGATCGTTCATCACCTGGGATTCATTCAACCTGTTCCATTACTCTGATCTCACAAGAATATTGATTGTCTCAAGTTACACGTGTCCATCGCAAACGCATAAAATCCTAGAGCGATCAATAACCTACGATCAGCCCCGAGATCCAGAGTCCAGCGTTCTCCCAGCGTCCAGCAAATCGAGAGATTCGAAGGAAGAAATTTGAGAGATATGGGCACAGGAGTGTTCCCCTCAAGATCTCCAGGAACGGGTCAATCGGCCGCACGTGCCGGAAGCGGAACACGCGCGTCGAAAACGCACGTGATCCACGGATAAACAACCGCTCGGCGTGGCGCCCGAGTACAGTGTAGCTCTGGATTAAAGGTAAAGGCTGATTCTCAGAGAGGCGGCCGCGCGGCACGAGGTTCCTGTGTGCACGAGGTGGTTGCGTGCGGCACGTGTGATCGCTGGGGATCATCGTTTGCTCGCGAAATCAGCCGATATAAATGCACATTCGCGCGGCCGCGGTCGGCCGGCGTCGTTCCGGCTGTCTGCTGCGAGCGGCTTCCTTCTCTCGGCGTTATTACGCGGCCCCGGCATTCCGTCGGTGTCATCGAGCTCTCGGCGAACAGAGAGAGAGAAAGAGAGAAAGAGAGAGAGAGATAGAGAGAGAGAGGATCACTCTGCCAACCTCCGGGATATCGTTGACATGATTTCGCGTTCCCCCGGTCAACGATGCCCGCCGAAGGCCCGAAATTGCACGAGGACAGCTACTTCGTCGCCACGGTATGCTGAGACAAGATGATTCGAAGGTCTGCAGGGTCAAGGGAGCGTTAGGATTCGAGAGTTAGTTCTGAGATAGTCCAGATTGCGGCTGGGAGATTTGTTATGCTCGCGAGTCGTCCTAGTTCGCTCCAGGGTGCAGTTGGTCTTCGAAGTTTGTTGTAGATGACGAAGAACAGTAGATGAAGAGGCTCGAATCCTGGGCGAATCTGCTTTGATCTGGTTTGGCTCCAGGATTCGACATCAGAGTTCGTCGAGTTGTAGATTTCAATGGGTATAAGGATTCTATCAGTTACGAAGAATTGAGTCCCCTCTGCTGTTAGGCCAAATCCTGTGCATACAGGATACGGTGGCGCGGACAAGGTGTATCGATTTACAGATGACTCGGGATGACTCGGGCCGGCGCGGCGCGGCGTAGTTCGCACGTGAGTCATTCGGGCCGCGATCAACGAGTTGCGCAAGGAGCATGATCGCCTGCTGCGGAGGCGTCGTATAAAGCATAAAACGCGCCGCGGGGCGAAGGAGGCCAGGAAAACAAAAACAAGGAGAAGAGCCCGGGCAAGCGGACACGTCATCGAGGCGCGGCTTACGTGAAAACCGGGACACGGCGCGTGTCGCAGATGCATCTGTCCCGATTCTTGTCTTGACGCCATTCGAACGGGCACAGGTGATGACGTAGTCCACGGGAAAATCAGCCGTTGTTCATACTGTTCTTCAAAATTTTTATCGAAAGCGAGTCACGAAAACTAGATCGGAACTGAGGAATTTGGTCCGATGACGTCACCATCAGAACTTCAAGTTACCATTTTCGGAGTTTGTTTCACGGGAAAGTAGTACAATAGAGACATTTTTACTGTATAGTAAGAGATTCCTTCCTAAAAAGATAAAATTCTTCAGAAATAATTTACACACCTTAAGGTAAAAGCACCACTAGTTAACCGTGTACCAGTAGTTGACCATTTTATAGAAAAACATAAAAAATAAGGTTTTTATAAGCGCACTTTTGATGGAAGTGAACCTCGGATGCCATGCCGTCTGTTGTTTAAATTTCAAAACAATAAGAACATTTCAAACCTTATTTTTTATGTTTTTCTATAAAATGGTCAACTACCGGTACATGGTTAACTACTGGTGCCTTTACCTTATTTCATGGAAATTAGCACGACGGCAAAGTCACATTGGATTCCTATTTTATGAACAATTATAAAGTGATTTATTCTTGCTACACAAAAATATATAGGTACGTCGTCTGCAATGTCCGCATCTAGACAGTGAATTTTATACATTTTATACATTTTATGCATACGATTGTGTTCTCCGTAAAACTCTAACGATGATTAAATTAAACGTCGTGTACAATGTTGTGTATCGATAGAAGAATTAAAATGCGTTTTTTCGCAAGCGTTCGAGCGCTTTTCACCGCAAAACTTGGAGAGATTCCTCTCGCAGTTTTTCGCGAGGTTTCGCGAGTTCCGCGAAAATATTGTTGTTTGTAACGCTGTTACTGCGACAGCCAGGCGAGGGGGACAAAAGGCGGGGCCAGAGAGAATGACCGCGTGTTTAGCATTTTCCGTTGAAAATACGCGGCGGCGGCTCTGCAGCACGCGAATGCAACCGTACGCTTATTGTGACGTTTGGATAACACGCAACGTGACTACAAAGTATCGCACAATGCGGCATCCGGCAAAAACGATACAGCGGCGCACTACTGCGTACACATATTTCCACGTGATTCACGCGACGCTTTTTGCCGGATTTTATTCGACCGGGAACCTTCAAGAACCTGCTGATTTTCGAGAACCTTCTTGTCGAGCGCAGCCGGTTTTTCTCTTTCGCTTCCTCTAACAACAGAGCCGTCGCGCGTTCGTCCACGTTCCATTTCCCGTTCTGTTTATTCCGCCAATTAATTAGCACCGTTATCACCACCCTGCCCCCCCCGCGGATCGATCTTGATCCACTGTCCCGGAAGTAATCGATTTCTTGCGAATCTCTATCCGGCTTCACGCTCGATGATCATCATTCGGAAGTAAACGGCGTATTTTGCACCCTCACGATTAGTTGAGCACGGTGTTTATTCGAAAGTAACGAGCTTTGCGTCGCGAACTTTTTATCCCGCTACGAGTTTCGCACCGTGGATTATTCAGCGATGACTTTTTAACCCCTTCGCACCCCGTCGATTATTCACCCTCCGTCTGGGCCGTTCATGTCCGCAGCGAAATTTCGCCCTTGAGTTTCTTTCTTCTCAATATTTATTTTGTGTCCCCATGCTTCAAACATTTGACGTTTCATTGTATTCCAGAAATTTGTAGATTTTGCGAAACATAGTACAGAGGTAAAATCGACCCAGTGTGCGGAGTTTGCACAATTTTTGAAACGAAAATGTATGCTCACTATTTCGCACGTTACATAGTGTAAAACAATTTGTCGAGGAAAACGAAAAAATGGGGTTTGAAAGTAGAAGGTTCGAGCTTTCGAATGAGCCCAGTACGAATATTCTACGACATTTTTTCCCGAAGTTACGACTCTTTGAATGTGGGCAATTTTCGAACGAAAAAGTGACCTTTTAATTTTGCACGCCAGCGCAAATAATCTGAGACCGGTCAATTTGATCGGCACCGATACTTTCACTATTAAGAAATGGGTTTAGAGCATTAGAGAGTCCTTGAAAAAAATCTTCATTCGCAAAGGGTTAATCTCGAGATACGTGTCCACGTGTAATCATCGACCGATCCAGAGGAGAAGGTTCAGGGTAGTTAGCCTTCCTCGCGCGATCGGATTGCATTACTTATGGCAGTACAAGCCGGGGCGTCTTGTAAATTTAATCAAGGGATGCGCTTCCGCGAGTTGCGCCCGATGTCGGGATCGATTGCCGCTGCTCAGGAATTTATGAAATATCGGCCAATATCCCGTTTCTACCGTAACGCGCCTCTTATTTTTCCCTTCCCGCCCTTTTTGCCCCGTGCCCGTTTATCCAACCTCGAACCACCCCCGAGCCCCACCCCCTTGTAACAAGCTATCCCTTACACTCGCTGTGCAGTTTGCCGGAGCATCCCTCAAGGACTCGTCCCCGAGGAATTCTTCTCGATCTGGAACGGGTTTCTTACCCAAGGACACCGAGCTCGATCTACCGTAGAACCTCGATTATATTAAAATTTCTGCCCGAGCTATTAGCGAATTGTTATGGGGTAAACTCATATTAACCCTTATGTGGGCAACCGGGTACCCCTTTCTATGTTTGCTCTAATAATTTGTTATTTTTTTATGAAGATATCGGAAAACCGCCCTGGATCCCCATTATTTAGAAGGTTCTCTGTCGATTTATGGTTAGAGAATTAAAATTGATGCAAAACATATTAAATAATAAGACTTCAATCTTATTTATACGGTTGTTGGGTAACCGGGTACCCGGGTACCCATACATAGGAAGTTGTAGTTGGATGCTTATGAAGGGAAGTTTTACAACACAATCGTACAACATACAAATTTTTTCAATTGGTATTATTTTATTATTAGTATAGTTACTATTATTAACCAATAATAGGACAATTTTTACAAACTGTCAGAGTATTTGCGTGTTCGTCGGAAAACTGGTTTTATACAGTTTTGACAATATTTTCGTGTCTTTCTACGTTTTCTATCAGGGTCAGCTTGATATATATATAACATGAGCCTACAACTCTTTTTCGTCCAGTTTTATCTCGTTGTTGTACAGTGCCTGAAGTTGAAGGAACGTCGGTCATTGTTGGTGACTTATGCAGCATGCTTTCTATTGCTAATTTACAAGAGAAATGTCTCATCACTTGAACATTGGTTGATCGACTTCTAATTATTGGAAGACAAAGTTCCTCTCTCACTTGGCGTAAAAATATTCGGCGATTATTGGATTTGTTAGGCAACATATCGTTATTAGAAATATATATGATGTATGAGGCAAGAGCAGCAATGTCAATTATGTAAAAAAAAAATGCTAATGGCCATCTGTTAGTACGTCTTTGTATACTGTATCGTCTCAAAATTTGATCCTTCATGTCGACACCAGATTTTGTTTTCTTATAGAAGTGGACTGTTTCTGGTTTCCTCTTTGGCCCAGAAACAACATTATCATTGTGCATTGTGGATAGTAATACAACAAACTTTTCTTTTTTTTTGGCACATACGAATATATTGTAACATTTTGGTTGTGACCAAATAAAGTTGAATACTGTTGTACTGTTGTGTAAGTCGAAGAGTCAAATACCGTACGTCCACATACGAATAGCATAAAAGTTTGATCTTAGCATTGAGTTATACTATTTTTTGAAGCAGTTGCTTCACTTAAACTGTTTAAAACAATACTTAGTATACCATAGCCAAAAAAACTAAAAGTTATGGGAAAGCATGAAAGTAAAATTGTCACTTTATTTTTTATATATCGGCACCGAACGCTCGGGGTACCCGGGTACCTCGGTTGTCCAACAACCGTGAAAAGTTTGGTTGCCCACATAAGGGTTAAATCGAGAAACATCTGTGAAAGTGTAGGAATGCCAATTGTCTCCATCTACAGTATTCGCTGTGCATAATAATTAGGTCGACTTAAATCCATAAAATATGCAGTTTAGCCGTCGTGAAAACCGGTGTCGCAAGGCGTCAGAGATCAAACGCGGTTCGCACAATGGTTGAAGTCTCGCGACAATCGAGCGTCGCGTTGTCGCGACATTAAAGGCGGTAACGGTGGATGATCAGACGGAAAAGGTATCGCCGCGAATGACTCACAGGCCATCCTTCTCTCGGTGGATATCGCTATCCCCTGGCTGTCCTCCCCCCCACCCCCCCACCCGCCCCCGCGTTGCGACCGCGATTCCACGTACTGCATCTGCATGTTAAGTTAGATTGGCTCCGGGAGAACTGAACCGTAAGCCACTGGAATATACGTTGTCTTCTCCCCCGCGTCTTCGGCCTTTCCTCCCTTCCTTCGCGGCACAAAGACAGGCGCACACGTGCGAACACACGTACGCGGAAATACGGGCGCGCGTGCAGATACACGGAGAGACGCATAGGAGACAGTCGCGCACATACGCGCGCGCGCGCGCGGATTCGCTGAGGACACGCAGACGAGTCCGTTCCCCGACGCGTGCACCGATGGTATTTGCATATTTCAAATTATTTCGAGGAAGATGCTAAGTGGAGCGTCGCTTCTGTGCAATGGAGCGATCTTCCCTTCATCTTCGTCGCTTCTTTTCGCCATTCTACTCTCCCCGCTTCTTTCATAAGTACATGAGTGCACACCGATGTCGCGGAATCGATCTCGCGATTCTCTCTTCGGTCTCTTCTTCGTCATCTCTCTCTCTCTCACTCTTGCTCGGTTCTTCCCCATCCTCTCTTTCTCTCTTCGCGGAAAGAATTAACCGGAGACTTTCGCCTCGGCAAACAAACCCAAAGACGTTCTTCTTTTCCCGAGGATGATATCCGGGATTTTTAATATCCGATTACCTGCCGAATATCCGGGCAACGAGCCCGGTCCCGTTGAAATCACCTGCACTGTTTCCACCGGGAACATTTCGTCCACTGATTTGACCGACAATGGGCTTCTTCGACAACAGTTTTCAACGGCTGTGGTAATCGACAACATCTGCCATATAACATTCGTTAGTAATACTATCAGTCTCGGTGGTTTTACATCGCAAGCATTGGTATAAAAATTGTAATACGAGAAAATACAGGAGATTAAATTGGAATTGGACTTCGAAGGATCGACCACGATGAAAAGTTGCCTGATGCAAACGCGACGGGGTCTGAGGGAATTGTCGCGATCGAGAATGTTTTCACGCGATGTTGATACTCGAGATGGTGGACGCCGGATTCGATGTTTGTCCGAGAGTGTGGTCCCGTGTCGAAGGGGATTAGCTTATCTTGATACTCTTTATTTTGGTGTCTCAGTTGCTTCTTACGATTCGACACGTTGATGGTTTGAGAAGAGAAATTAAAAGATTCCGGGACTGCAATATATTATTGAAGAAATTGGAAAGTATTGAAGAAAAAATTTTCTATTAGATTTATATTCTAATTGGAACAGAATTGTCCCACTAGACTGTAGATTTATGCATTTATGACAAAATTGAATTGAGCAGAAAAACTAAAAGATTTTAAGACTTGAATATATTATTGCAGAAATTAGAAATTACTGAAGGCATAATTTTCTATTAAATTTATATTTCTTGCAATTGGAACAGTACTAAAGTGGGCGAAATTTGCAATAGCAGGAATGTTAAAAGAATTTAAAGAACGTCAATGTGTTACTGAAGAAAGTTAAAACAATTGAAGTAAGAAGAAAGTACTGCATACATGAATTTGATATATACGGATATGAATATATGAATATATCGTATACAATATATGAATATGAGTACTAAGTGTATATATACATGAGTATGAGTATAGTTGTAGTATTGAAGTATAATAGTAACGTGTTGCGTCCACAGGGATACCGGTAATATATTTCATGGTTAATGTATTGTATTATTACGTAGAATCTGTAGCCCTTCCATTTTAATATCGAATGTCCGCACGTCTACCAAGAAAAGTCTGCTATCCATCCCGACAAGTCCATTAACAGTTCCAGGAAACGTCTTCTCATCTTTCTCCTCCTTTCTTTCCCCCCTATCATCCTGTCTTTACAACCCTTTACTGTCGCCAGAGAAACGTCATAACAACATCGACAAGAGTACCATTACTTACGTGCCTGACTGTCTGGACCATCCGGCAGTCTTTCATCCGATCAATCAAGCGCGTTGACGATCAAAGACGTTGATAATCATCGTATCACCATTTCCCTACGACGAAACTTCTAACGAGTCGCCGCAATGATATTATCTTTACAACAAATTTCTCACAGCAAAAAGTAGGCTATCTTTAAATTGCTATATCACCGTAGCAAAAAATTATACAATAATGATTCTCGGCTCGTTTTGAAGCGTAAATCTTCTTCTTTATTTTCTATTTTGTTCTCTATTTTACGCTCCCTGCGTATTTTTTTTTCAAGGACGTTTCTGTATCACATAGGAGAGCGAAAAGACAGAGGTGCCATTTTAGGAAATTGGTCGCATTCAAATAGCTCTGGAGGCTTCGACAAATTTTTTTACGAATTAAAATTTCCGCAGATTCGAAGACAGAAGCTTCCTCTTTACAGGGACCTCTTAAAAATTGATGTACGATTTTTCCCGACTGTTTTATTCGTCTTTGAATGCGAAAAATGCTGCCAGAAACAAATTCCTTGACGCGAGAATGAAATTTTCCTTGCCTACAGGGTAGCCCAAGAGTCACTGTTTTGAGGTGAAATAACCTTTTAATTTTTTAAAAATTCGCGTTTCCTTTTTCACAAACAAATTCGAATTTTCAATGTCCTAGTGGCACTCGGGCCACTCAGTATTTAACTAATTCGCACGTGTCGCGAGCACAAAAATATCCGCGTAGCAGTAATCGTACATAAACGGCGAGGTTAATGGTAAAAGCCTCTTTTCGCGCAGTCTTTTTTTTTCGCGAAACAGCACAGACTGTGAAAAAAATTACGATCTCGCGCCGATCAAAATACTTTTAACTGCTCGAGCTGGCTTTGAGCCCTCGGCGAGGCTGACAGCTTCTAAAAATCATGCTCTTTTATCTGTTGTGTCGTTCGCCGGACATTTTACCGTATTATTTGACGTGAGCTTGTTTATTGGCCGGTTCGTTACGATCACTTTGCCGGATGAGTAATATCGTAAACGGCTCTTTTAGCATCTACATCCGGTGCTTGCGCTGATGACGCGGCTGCGATATGTTCACCCAGTTATGTCGCCGGTTCATATATGTATGTCTATATACTATACTTTCGGGTGTCACGACTCTCTTGAGATTATATCGGCCATAATTCTGCGAGGGTGGATTCGCGTTGTCCGTCAGCTAACCGGCTGTGTAATCTCTCGGAGGATCGTTGTACACCGTGCAAAATCTCCGAATTTAGACCCGTTCTCCGACAGCTTCATTCGGCATAAATAACGCATTGATTTTACTCGTTTCATCATAATTAAGAAAATTATTCGAGCCACCGAGTACAATCTTATATTCAACTGATTTACTCCTGCTTCAATCATAGGATTCGTAAATTTTCTTCTGCAAAACAGGTTCGTTGGACTGTGGATTTTTAAGCAAAATAAAAATTTCCGCAGTACAATAATTGCCCACTTAATCAAAACTGATTAGGAAGGTTGTAATAATTTTTTTTTTTAATATCTACGGTTATTGGAGATTACATGGGTGGCAGAATATGGCGGGGATCGCTGTCAGTTTGTCGGTTAGGCTCGGTTTTTCGGCTCCCACCCACACCGACATTGTTGCAAATTAATTCCACGGAGTCGCGCTCCAAGGCGGCGGTAACTTGCAGCGAGAACTCCCGAAGAAAGATTGTTGCAATCTAGAGTTGCGAATCGGTGCTCCATTCGCACTAGAGGCGAGCAAATACTGTAGGGGTGAATGAACTTCCCCGAATGTTCGGCGTAAATGAACTTCTCGGGTGTTAGGCACGACTGACGAAGGAAGGAGCGTTTCGGGTCGTGTCGAATAGATCGAGTAGCTGTTTGGAATTGAAATTTAGTTCTGGATAGTCCTCGGGGAACTATAATAATTATACCCCCGGCTGTAACCGTAAATTACTTTCGAATTAATTTCGGCCACCTCACACACGATTTTTCACCCTTTCTGTTCCATTAAAAATACCCGCTATATCTTAATAAAAATGATTAAATATTTATGCACCAAAAAACATATTTATTAGAAGTAAATCGAGGTCCAAACGTATTGAGATTTGAATTGCATTTTTCGATGATTTATACGCGCTAGAAGTATACATGAAGTTCTGTCGTGTTTTACCGTCGCAAGGAGGATTGTTTTAGTGGTAGGTACAATAATTGTTCCCCGTTGCAAAATAATGGTCGAGAGCAGTAAATTACAGGATAACGATTCGCGGTCCGATCATTATTATAAGAGTCAACTTAATAACGATTAAGTACCATCGTGATGACACCGAAAGATAGCGTAACAGTGACTAAGAATGACACGAGTCATCCGAGCGCACGGCGTGTTATAACGCAATTATGATTCATCGTTTAAGCCGATTGTTTAATAGGAATGCATAAATTTCACTTTGACGTCTACTGCAACAAATAGTCACTCTCGAATAGAGGTATGACTGAACGCGTCAGGAATTAGCTTTGTGCTGGCACTTTTACAGCGTCTTTCAAAGACCATCGCCTCGTAGATGAACTTATCATTCAGATTATGAAATCAAATAAATTGCGTTTTGTTTGTCCAAGATTTAAATAGGAGCTACTTTTCCCCCTGGAAATATTGTATGGTTTCATAAATTTTACGTTTCCTTTCATATCATATGTTAAAAAATGGTTAAAAAATATCCGAAAATACCAACATTGCATTTGTTCATACGACACGTACAAAAATGATCGATTCACAATAATTGTTCGAATATATTGTAACATAACAAATGTACACAGTTTTGATCAAAACCGTACTACGATATTACAAAAGCTCTTAATCCAAGTGCATATATTCATCCATCAACTACACAACAATTCGCAACATTTCGCGAACGTAAGCCTGATCCTTTAACAATCAATGCAGAGAGATCATTCTAACAATAACACTACTTGTCGGAGCATTTCAGCGAGCAAAACATCGCATTGTTTTTAATCCCCGCGTTTCATTCGAGCGAAATCTTGCCAATCTCCGTAAACAAATAATTCGGGACGACTTCGACCAGTCGACGGGCAGATTCGCAAACAACAAACTCGCCGGGATTCGCTCGTCGGGGGCTTGTCGCGGAATTTTTATTTACCCTCGCATGTTTCGCGAGGGGCGCGAAAACGCGGCCGATATGAAAAAGCGAAACATCGTCGCGGAAAAAAGTCGCGAGACTTTTCTGGTATTTGAAGTGGCGCGTGTGAAAACGCTGCAACCATGTTTCAGACTTCTTTTCACGATTTCCAACGCTCCTGGAACTTGTGTGTGCGTGCGCGTGTGCGTGTGCGCGCAGCGAGAGAACACGCGACGAATTGTGCATGCATATAGAACGACCCCCGCGCGCGAAGTTTCCTCTTGATCTTTTTCTTATTCTAATTGAAAACACGGAATATCTACCCTGTCGCGGTTCGCGGAATTTCTGCGGGCTTTTTAACTCTCGTGCGTGGCACTGGTTTTTTGTTTAATTACCGACTCCGCAGTGCAATTGGGGGAAAATTTGCAGTATTCGCATGCCGATGCATTCACTTGATTTTCTGTGATTTTATGATAAAGTACAATGTTTCTTTTTGAATCAAGTTAGACGCGATGTTCAAATTATATGCCAAAGTTATCAATTTTGTATTTGTTTCTTTGGATCAATTGAATGAGTAAAGTACAATGAATGTTTTATGAATAAAATTTTCTAGGATTCTTCACGACGATTAAAATTAATCAAATATTTATTCTTTGCATGTCAATGATTCTTCTATGTTAGCATCGAACTAGGAACAATATTATGTTCATCATACGTGCATGATACTTCGCATTCTAGTTAATATTTAATATTAGAATTAAATCCACAATTTTATCAAGGGTTGTTTAAGGGTGAGGCAGCGCTATGTACACGAGAGATTGTGTCTGAATTATTGTTCAATTTAGTTATAAATCCGCAGTGTAATTATGAACCTTAAGATGGTATAATTCTGCGGTATAAATCTACACGAATGGAAAAATTGATTTTCGTTCCTGGAGATTCTAGTCAGCAAGTAACAGTGGGCCAGGTGGCCTGTTCGTAGTTTCTGTATTTCGCGCAGACATCAACGGGCCCGTAGTGAAAAGGTATCTGGACGATGTTGATGTCGTAGTTGGTGTTGACTGCCAGTGCGTTCACTGTCGGTATGTGTAGCTTATTAGCAAGGTCTTCGTCCTGAAATTCGCCAGTGATCGGGTTCAAAAGCGCGCAACGAGTTTTCGCAAGTACGCAGGCAGTTGTGTTGACGAACAATTGGGCCAGTTTCACGTCAGTGTAGTTGAAGCTCGGGAACATGCGGATTGCTTCGCCCACACACTCTCTTATCTGAGGGAAACCATCGTAGAATTAGTATTAACGCGAGAGCAGAATTCTGTACGTAGGTGCACTTAAGAGAGTAGAAGTCCGTATATAGGTGCACTCAAAAGAGTAGAATTCTGCGAGTAGGTGTAGTTGTATCTCGTCAATAGGTACATACAAAATAATTAAGAAACTCGTGTGTTCCTCTACTTAGAACACTAATTATAAGTGCGTGATCATGCACACTACGTGCGATTACATACAAATTATTTCACAATTAGGTTAAACTACTTACCGAGCACATCGATTCACGCTCCAGCTCTCTGTTCAAGTATCGTACACTATGTACAGAATGATTATAGGAGTTGGTGTGCACGTATGTATATATGTATGTACAGTATATCATAAGTTTTACGAAGTTTTCGGTTGTATCGATTGCCGTCTTGGATCAATAGGTTCCGCTCCAGGCCTTATGGTGTTCGACTCCGGGTCCCGTTCCCATATGACGCAAATATTTCGCGCTATTTGTTTATACAGTTTCAAGTATATGAAAGAAGTTTTCCTCGACGACGATCTCCTCGGACTTGGCGACGTTCGCAGCTTCACACGCGCGTCCTGTTCAATATTTACAACCATCTCGTTCTTCACGTTCTTATGTACATTATTTACAACGAATCGACTGACGTCTGACAAAAAATTCGAGAACAATCATTAGCACTTCGGGTGTTCACTCAGCAAAAATTCAAATAAAAGTAATTTATTAAGTGGTATACAAAATCGAGAAGTTCAGATATGCGATACTAAAAATACATTTTATACCATAAATAAGTTTTCCACATTCAGTGTAAAAATTCATTTACAAACCTGGATAAATAATTGCATCTATACAAATATATGCAATTGCGTTTATGCAAAATAAAACCAATGAATTAGAATAAAATAGAACAACATTCTTGACTTCCTTTTGCACTTTGATGCTGTACCTACTAATTTTTGCCATACATGCATAAGATCTACTACTAATAATTCTACAAGTTACACCGAACTCTAGATATTTGCACCCCTATAAAGATTAAATAAATCATCTAGTCATTAATTGGACCTAGCAACATCGGCTTGTCGAACCCCTGTCACGCGAAATTTAACGATCAGCGAGAAGCCCTTAAGCGCCTCGGAATAATTAAACTGCTTACCAAATTGTCCTTGTTCACCTGGCGAATGCATTCGAGGAACGTGCAGTAGATCGTCGTGGGGTTGGCCTTGGTGTTCAGGGTGCTGGTAGCGTTCTGTTGCAACAATCCTCATCGATGATCGATCTGACATTCTCGTAGAAAGAAATGAAGTTTTCACTTACGTTCAAGTACTGTTGGCAGTGAACGTAATCGGTGTTGTTTAGGTATAGGTCTGCGCAGCTGGACATAGCAACCAGCATGGGGAAGCTAAGGGGTTGGTTGGTGGCCTTGAAGAAGCAGCCGTAGCAGGCGTCTTGGCGAATCGCGTCCGAGCCTTGCGATTCGTTGCACAATTGGTTCAGAAGTTCGGGAATCCTCACGCTACAATCGCACGAGTTGCACTTTTCATCAATTTATAATTGTTATTAATATTTGGTCACTCTGTTGGTAATGCATTTTTGACGCTTTGTTAAAATTGTGTAGGCTTTGTCAAAGCTTTGCTACCCTTTGCATTAAATTATTAGTGGACGATACGGATTTTCTAGGTCTTTCCTGACAATTTTCATAATTCACATAACACTGCAGTAAACAGACGTGAACAAAAAAAAAAAATTGCTAGGACTTTTCCATTGTTAATTATTTTCGTATGAAACTTTTACTAATATGTTCGCGACACTTTTTTGATTAACATGAGTCCCGATACGTGTTTCCAATGTAGCGACTCGAGAATAATTCCAGCGTCAAAGGATGGCATTACTCGCAGAAGGAGCAGATATTAGTCGTGATAAAAATTAGGGTAGTACTGTTTAACGGCCGTTAGAGATCCCAAGAACTTCGACAGGCCCTCGTGCACAAGCGGTTCCACTATATTGACACCAAAAGTCACGAACAACGTTAGAACAGCGAAGTCGCGTGGTTTCACCATCGTTGCGCGACATTCATTGGTTATTTGACCGGATATTCGGTTCAGACCATGCGTTATATACCAGAGATGAATCTGATAGGAGTGTGGGACATATTACTTCCGGCAAGAAGGATTCGCTTTCTATATTTTGAAAGAAAGCGCGATTATCACCGGTTCGTAACGCTTATTGTTCCTGCCATTGTGCAATACGCGACGCTCACATTTTATCTATATGTACATATTAATATGTGACCACTTCAATCCAATTAATGTACGATTCTAATGCGTGCAATAATAACGTGTAGCATATCGTTGAATTCGTCTCGCCGTTAGGTAAAGTATTACGCGTACAAAAATATGATGTCCCTTGAAAAAATTATTTTAGTTTCCATATCAGCTGCACCGCTTTACCAAAATAAAAATCATTTGTACTACACCGTGTGCTTGTTTATGCTAAACAAATTTTGGATGAACACTTTTCTTAGTAGCTTCAATTTTGTTCACAAGATATTCCACTAGTGGCAATTCAATGTAACTCTCCACTTCATTTGTACGGAGTGTTTTATTACTTGTAGATCACACGGTATTAAACTCGTGTTACACAAGGCTCCCCTATCTTTAATTTTGTACTGAATTATTAACTCATCGTCCTCGCGCATAATAGACTACAAAATCAAAAAAGAAATGCAAAGATCGGGGACAATGGGCTGAATCATCCTGTCTGCGTATGAATGGCGCAATCTACTGTCGGGTGGAGCCTCTGAATAAAAAGCTGCAGGTGTTCTACCATTCTTCTTACACTGTTCTTATATTCTGTGGATTAAAGTAACGTCTGTCGAATCGATGTCTCGAAAGATAGAATTTTTAAACACTCCGCGTCACATTTTGTAATAGAATTTTTTAAGAACTGTAGACACTGTAGATATCTCTGCTCGCAGCTGCAGTTCTGTTATTAGACATTCTTGATTCGACATTGACATCAGATTACCAATTTTGTTATTTATTGCGTAGATTTTGTCTCGGACCTCTTCAACCCTTAAAAATTTAAGCCTCAAAGTACATTGAAAAATCTCCAACAAAAATTGTGGCCCTAAACGCGTCTAACTCTCTTAAAAAATTATTTAAACGCATTTTAATCTGTATAATCTTATTAAAAAATATATCATTCTATTCGGGAGAGTCTAAAGAATCGTTTCACATAAGTGTCATACATCCAGTGTCCACGGTTGCAGCAGAAAAAATTCGTAAAGTTACACGAGTCTTTCAAATTGAAATTTCTGAAGTGCCTAAGAGGGCTGTGGAGAAAAATATTTCATAAAATCGTAGTTAGAACATGAAATTTTATGAGATTTATTTAGTGGGTATAAAGAGACTTGGAGAACGATGTGTAATTTTTATGAACCTGATAAGCGCCGAATATCAGCCCCAAAAAATTCCCAAAGAATAAAAGTAATTTAACGAATGAAATCAAAGGCAGTTTGCCAAAGCGGATGGTGGTTTAACAATTTTTCTGTGGATTCTAGAAATCCTAGTAAAATCTGGATTGTCCTCCAGATTATCACAACAAAGACGAAGCTCTAATTACAAAGATTACTGTCGCTGATGTATGATCAACGTGGCAATTTCAGCAATTTCGTCGAGCTCCCTGTCCACACCTATCATCGTCCGATCACGACAAAGTAACAGAAGCTCCGCGGAGCCTTTAAGGACCTGCCAGTGCATCATTATACTGCGTGGGAACCCGTCGCGAACGTATTCAGCGCAGATCTGGCCGAGGTCGGGTCCCCGTGCCGCATTTTTCCCGTGACACGTGACATGCCGTGTCGGAACACCGGGAGCAGTTTATTTATTTTCCGCGGGAAACGGAAGGCTTCCCTTCGTTGCCGGTAACTTCCGCTGGGAATAGAGAACAAGGACATTAATAATGAGAGGGCTCGGGGTAATATGGCGTAGCGAAATTAATTTTCCAAAAGAAAGAGAAGAACCGGTCGCTGCTGTCCCGCTGAAAAGGTAATGCGAGAGACACACGGGTGCGTCGGCGTCGGTTGTTATTTGCTCGCGCGGTTTGTCCTCACGAGAAATGAATTGTCATGGTCAACGTTGCAACTGGCCCGGCACAATCCGGCCCGACCCTTCTAACCCGATTTTGCATTAGAAATAACGTTAACCATCTCTCTCGCCTAGGCACACAAGGCGCATGCAAATTTCCTTCTCGCGCGTTGACGACCAACCCACCTTTTTATTTTGAAATCCTCAAAAGAATACAAGGATTTCCCACTTCTCCTATTTTTCTAATTTTCATACAAGCTTTACACGTTCTCTATTTTATGCGAAATTAAAATTTTCTGCGTTTGTTACAAGAATACTAATACCTTTTATTAGTCACTGCTATGCTAGACGGAGCATCCCTTAAACTCAGTCCCTTAAATCATCCCTCGGAATCATCCCTTTCCCCGATTCCGTCGGCGATTTCCGATTCCAGCGGAAAAAGTGTTTCCGTGTCGAGCGAGGCAAATACCTTGGAAACCCCATGGCCCTTCGGTCCTCCGGCACCAAGGCGAGGTCTATGGGGACCGTAGCCCGAGGATCATTCTTGCTGAAACGGGTGAAAAAACATGGTTGTCGGGGCGAGGTTCTCTAATTTCGAGTGGCGAAACGGGGAAAGTGGAAAGTGGGCCATCGAGCCGACACACACGTGCCACGGCTATTTATAAGGTAGACGGATGGACCGACGCGGAGACGACGCCTAAGGCATGCACGGGAAGAGGTGAGCGTGGCGCGAACAGACGGGGAAAGGTGTCGGGAGATGCAACCCCGATGGATACCAGAATTAGAATGACTCATCGGACTATTTGGGTTTATGTAATCCGAGAAATTCGTCGCGACTGTGGTGTCACTTTCTCGAACGGCCGGATCACGTTCAATTCTCCAGACTGTACAGGCTGCTCCATTCAACTGTCGCATCTAACCCCCGCAATTTAATTGCAAGTGAAATCAAAATTCTGAAAATATTTCCTACGTCGTTCAGGCGGTCTTTATCCTGCAGGTGGTTTATTTTTAAATGTTGTCTGGTTTCCAGTTTTAAAGGTCGTTCTTCTTTTTACAATCACACATTTTTCATAGGTTTTATTTAAAGTCCCATCAACTTGTTGGTCTTTAACACTAGATTGCCTAAGCAAGTCATTTTGACTGCTTTTGAATTTCAATTAAAAAAATAATTATTTAAATAATGACACACAGCTTCTTATAATTTTGTGACTTTTTCTACAACATATAAATGGGTTAAATAATCATTGTTGTTGCCCCCCCCCCCCCTCCTTCACTTCCGGTATATAGGTAACGGCTTCCGGTATCGGCTTCCGGCTTTCAGGCAATATAGGTATATACTAAGCTCCCGTCTTTCTAGTGTTAACTACTGTCGTCTGTTATACTATCCCAGTGATTAATTTTGTTTCCTTCGATGGGCAGATGTTGAAGCGTTTCCTCTATTGTAGCAACAATATTAAATAAAATGATAAAACATTGTTATTTAACAGTATTAAACATGCACACGAGAGACTGTTGAAGCAACCTGATATTTCGAAGCTTGAAAGGGTCGCAGCTTTTCAGGGAGAAGAATGTGTATCGTAAGTTTTCGAAATTGGCTTCCATCCGGTAAAAGCTAGACTACCACGTGCTGGTATAATCGAACGAAGAACCGTGGCAGCGACAGCTGCGTAGTTTTCCCAATTCCGTCCCCGTTCCCCAGGTTTCGGGATTCCGCTAAAGACCAATTAAACTCGTACACACGAGATCGCCCTTCTTCGGTGGGCCGGTCCCGCGATGACAGCTGCATCTCGCTGTCAATCAGTGTCCTCTTCTCGTTTCTGCGGGCGGTCAATTAAGTGGACGGTAACTCAATCCTTGCGGGACGTCCCCGCCACTTTATTTCGAGTCTCGCGAGAATAACGAGGCGGCGGCGGCGGCGACGCCGGTAACTCAATTTCGCGGGAGCGTGTGTCTCTCGCCTCGGCGCGCGACGTTTTTGCGTTTATTTTCGGGTGCCGCATTCCCGATTTCCCGAATAAATACGTCTTGCCTCGAGATCGGCCAGCTGGGGGAGCATAATTCGATTCGATCGCCTAATAGACCTGAACGCTGGCACGGTCCGACCGAGAATGATCGCGGACGAAGTAGACGAAGTAAACGAAGCGAATGAAGTGGACGAAGTGGACGGACCGAACGAACCGAACGAAGTGAACGAAGTGAATTAAGTGAACGTGGCAGGAACTTTTCCCCTGTGTCTTCGATTTTTCTTAATTAGCTGAGTGTACGATAGGTTTCATAACAGTCGATCTTGAATATGACGTGTAAGCTCTTTCAAGACGTATTCTCAATGTATTCTCGTTTCGTTGTTTCAAACGCTGGAGAATAAAGGAATATACTCGATGAATGTATAGATTCAAATTTTTCCAGGAGGTTTCTGATTAGCTTTTCAATTAATTTCGATGCACTTTGAATTGATGCCATCATTTTCTCCAATTTCGTCCCTATTCAAAGTTTCCAATTTTACTATTAGAATCCTCCGACCTCCCTCCCCACCCCTCGGTTTCTATGAAACGAATAGGCTGAAACGATTCGTAGAGTGTCGCCGAGCGTCAGCTAGATCACGCACGAGATAGGAGTCGTCGGCCTGAAATAGGTCAGTAGAATCTGTTACGCTAGCATTCGTTCGAAACGAGGCCAGCGTCTGACAAACGTGTGCACGAATTGTTCTTTGCCATTCTAGCGTGTCAAATACGTCCCGCGAGTTCGCAACAGTCTGACGGAAATTTCGCGAAAAAAATTCCCCGTGCTCCTGCGGACGAGATCCGCGACACGAAGTCAAAGGATCTAATCAAACGAGCACGAACAACCACTCGTAACACCATTCTTAATATTGGGATCAGAGTGGAGAGCTCCACTTCTAAATGGAAACTTTGTGAAATCTCTTCGGGAACGAAAAATAATTTATTTCTTTGGGGTTGGTCCAAAGACATCGGAAGAATTTGAGAACGTTGTTATATTACTTTCGACTGATTAAAATTACTGAAAAAAATAAATACACTTTGATTGAACTACCACTGCATACAGTCGAGTTACAAAATTTTTATTTTGTACAAGAATAAGTAGGTGTAATTTAAACAAGTACAAACTTTTAAAATACTGTCGTGTTATTTTCAATCTTTTAAACACATTAAGAAAGAAAATAAATTTCTATTTTCACGCCGGTTTGTCGCAATTCAGGTAGAAAATCTATATTTTGCGAAGAAAGAAAATTCCTGCGTTCCTTCGTGAATTTTTGTGATTACGTGAATTTCGCTGAGCATTGTTTTAAGAATGTTATCGAATGGAAAGTTGTGTAATGGAGGGTGTACTTTTTGAGTGTTCAGGCGAGAAGAGGAAGAATCAATTCTTTCTTTTTATCGGAGGGAAACCACCCCCGGTTGAGGTCGCTATCGCAGTTCCTCCCCCAGCGATTGTTCCCTCAATTATGCACCGTCTAATTTCAGGCGCGCGACGCGAAGGGCCCTCCGATACAATTCCATCGCGGCGCGCCATAATACCGTAACTTTCTCCAGGTTTTCTCTCGCCGAGAGCCAGCAGGAACGAGCAATTAAGAGGCTTAATCAGGAATACGCGCGGCGGTACACGCCCTGTCATTTGGCCGCTCGTTGCGACCCCTAATTCAATAAGGAGAGCGTCCCGCGACCCGGACTACCAAAAGAATCAGCGTACCTTTGTCGGCATAATTGAAAAGTATCCAGTGGCGATGCACGGAAACCTTCTGGTGTTTGCTCGAAGACTGCAACACTTGGAACATAATAGTTTCTCAAAGTGGACCTCGAAGATGGTTTCGCGAATTGAGTCAAACTTTTTGAAGTTTGTACAGAGAGGACAGGGTTCTCGCGAACGATCGTCGCGGTTGTTGTTCAGCCGCGTCGCCCGAATGATTAAAGCCGGGCAACATTGTTGTCGGCTTAATGAACCGGGATAAATATTTGAGCTGCGCTCCGACTGTTACGTCGCGTGCTGAAACGCGATTAGCGCCGCGATGGAATCCGCCGATGCATAATTGACCGAGATAGAACCGACCCGGGGCGGTTTTAATGGGGCCGATTTTTAATGCATAATTCCCTTACGAAGACCCTGCCTCCTACAAGCGCCTCGAATGCAAAAGACAGAGACAGTGCTCTATACAGTCCCGAGGAGATGGGGTATTTTTAGCGGGCCTCCAGAAAAATCGTTGTTCGATGCCGGGAGCTAATAAAACGGTTCGAGTGGGTTTTAATGATGTTACTCCGACGAGTCTGGTTCCGGTAAATGTTGGCCCCGGGAAAATTGCTTTCAGCGAATAATTTATTGCTGCCGGAGAATCAAGCAGTTCATCGTTCACGGTTTCGATCCTTTCGACTTTTCCGGATTCGCCCCGGTAATCGGATTACAATGTTCGGTTTTGTCAGGAGAGCTGCGAACCCGGCCGCGTACCTAATCGAACGAAATTTATTGCGTTCGGAGATTGCGCCGACTAGATTTCAACTCACGTCTCCGATTAACATTTTCCTTCCGCGCAATTTGTAGATCGTTAACGTCCCGGCACGTTTAATTAAAAATAAATAGTCGATGTTACTTAGTTTTTCCAACATCTCTTTCTTTACCATGATATTACCGTACAGTTATAAATTAATCAATTCCTTGCACAGTTTTCGCTTCTCACTGATGAAATATTCGACAAACGTGTGTACGAAATTCGAACACTTGCTCGTTCGGCAATCATTCTCCTGGTTAAGATGGAGGGTTGGAACTAATCAGAACAATTTTTTTCCAGTCTCTAATTTTGCCCGCGTTTTCCACCCCTGTTGTCGAGTCGTTCTGCAACAGCTCGCGAAATCAATTGACAAATCCGAAGAACGGATCGCAGAATAAATACCGAGCGTTACTCTACCCCCTGGGATCGCGCGATATTTCACCGTCATCGGGAATTAATTACAGTTCCTCACCTCCCCGGCAGAGGAGCAAAACGAAGACAAGAAGAGTGTCCGTGGCACGTCACACCATGTTCCGCACGCGACGCGACCGTGTACATCTGTTTCCCGTCGCGTTTTTCGCGCGAGGATAATTTTTCGCTCGATTCGTTTCCCCGTTCCCGTGGCCCTTCTCATTAATTTCCACGCCCTTATGATTCGACCCGCTTAACACCAGGCTCTACCGTCGATTCGGACGAAGGGCTGTCTCTCAATTATTCCCACCCACACATACCCCCCCCCCCCGGCCCCGCCACTTTCTCCTCGTGATCCTTTTCCCCGGCGCTGTCTGATAAGTGCATTAGTACAACCCGGAAATTGGTAGACATCCCGCAGTGTTTAGGCGCATTAACCCCTCCATTTGGTGTTGGGATAGGGGCTGCGTCGATTCGGGGATGGAAGCTTACGTGGCCAAGAGGATGTCCACGTGCACCCCTCTTTCTCTCTCTCTCTGCGTCATCGGGTCTTAATAAATAAAATGTAGTTTAAGACGTTGTCAATTGACATCATTTTTCGAAGCCTGTGAATTTTTGAATAGCTCCTTCAGCCATTTCAATGTACCAATAATTCACCCCCAGTGACAGTAATCATTTTATATGGGATTATTATATAAAAGATTTATTATTATTATATATAAAACATCATTTTTCGAAGCCTGTGAATTTTTGAATAGCTCCTTCAGCAATTTCAGTGTACCAATAATTCACCCCCAGTGACAGTAATCATTTTATATGGGATTATTATATAAAAGATTTATTATTATTATATATAAAACATCATTTTTGGAAGTCTGTGAATTTTTGAATAGCTCCTTCAGCAATTTCAGTGTACCAGTAATTCACCCCCAGTGATAGTAATCATTTTATATGGGATTATTATATAAAAGATTTATTATTATTATATATAAAACCATTTTTGGAAGTCTGTGAATTTTTGAATAGCTCCTTCAGCAATTTCAGTGTACCAATAATTCACCCCCAGTGACAGTAATCATTTTATATGGGATTATTATATAAAAGATTTATTATTATTATATATAAAACATCATTTTTGGAAGTCTGTGAATTTTTTAATAGCACCTTCAGCAATTTTAGTGTACCAATAATTCACCCCCAGTGATAGTAATCATTTTATATGGGATTATTATATAAAAGGAGATTGTCAAGTTTCCTTTTGGTACAATCATTGTAAATCCAGTAGGATTTCGAGAGGTTAACACTTCGATTTATTACAAAAATGAGTAAATACGAACGCTTGAAAATGGACGTCGTGAAAATTGCCAGAAGCGAACGGCGCATCAGCGGACCCTAATTTTCCGCCGTGCTTTCCAAAAGAAAGGAAAATAAATCTTCGTTCCCTTTCCCTCTGTCGAAAGTTTATTCAGGTTCGCAGCCAGAGTCCTCAGCATCGAGGAATGCCATCTGCCGATGAGTCAGTCGATGGCCCTTCCACAAGGAGTCCTCGTCCTCGTCCTCGTCCTCCATTGATCGGGGCGCGAAAGTCCGTGGCAAAACGATACCTGAGATCGCGACGAGCCCCCCTCTGTACCCCTCCGGCTCCATTGTTACGGTTACTGTTATGTTTTTCGGGGGATCCATCCAACGCGAGGATGAAGTACCATTTCCCCGGGTAGCCTGGCCGGGGCCACTTTCGCACGAGTCATCGAGAAATATTTCGTCGAAGGGACGTAGCGCGACAACTCACCCCTCCCGTGTCCTCTCTTCCCCCCCGGTTTCCCCTCTATCTATCCCCGGTACCTTCCTCAAGTTTCGTCATTTGATTTCGAGGGTGCGCGAAGATCGTGTTTACCCTCTTTATGCACTTAGAGTCTCATCAACCTCTTCAGGGAACCTCCCCTGGCTCGCTCGTTTCTTCTTCAAACGGCTTTGGTAAATTTTGCAGATGCCGCGCAGTCGCCCTGTCCCCACCTCCCTCTGCCCCCTTACCCCGACAGGGTGGAAATATGTATTTCGAAGCTTCATCTGTTGACCGTCTTGTTATCGTTTCCACTTTCTCGCCGGTCGGCCATCCCCTGCTAGCTTCTTCGCCACCCTCGCAACCCTGTGCCTGCCACCGGCTAAGCAACACGGCTCCTTTAATTCGCGCGATCACAGGAGTTTCCAGAGCAGTCGAGAGAACCGGAAAGGGCTACCGTCGGTTATTAAAGCGATTCCATTTCGGCCAACAATCTTTCGATGGGGCCCCTTTGATCATCCCGAGCACGGCTAAACGACCAGCCTCGACCATCCGACGTCCACGATTACTCTTGTTCTTTTGTTCGTAATTACACTGCGACAGAAAAAAGTTCGAACAACTAACTCCGGTGATAAATTCCAACTATGCAGTTTTCCCTGCAACTCATTTTATTTCAGGCGTGGTTTGGCAGTCGACGCGGTAGTAAAAATATCGTCGGTACAATCGGTACAATGACTGTCACACCGCTCATCAGCATTCCCAAAATCGCCGGAAGAATAAATTCGCTTACAATTAGTCCAGCGATGCATAATCGGATTCTTCTCTCTGGAGGGGGTGAGGGGAGATGGTATGGTTGAGCGCACGAAATCGGCGCGGGCCATCTATTAATCAAATCCCCGGTTCCATTAATCTCGGGCGCATTCGTCGCAAGAAGAAGAGAGAATCCGGTGCTGCCAAGAAAAATTCCAGCGAACGGAAACAACCCTTATCCTCGGGATCAGCCGGCCGTTGTCGGAGGGCGGAGCCCAAAGCGGCCAAAGCGGTACCAAGAAGCTATCATAAAAATGTAAAGAGCAGCTGCCGTGTCGTAGCGACACAATTTCCCCGCTTCCGACCTGAAAAATAACAGGAGAAAGAGACGATAGGATCAAGAGAACCGCGAGGAAGACGGATGAGAGAGAGAGAGAGAGAGAGAGAGAGAGGACGAAGAGAAAGACCAAGAAAAAAGGACGAAGTTCATCTCCGGTGCGGAAGAAGCGTAGGGGTGCGGCGGGGGGGTTCCGGTTTTCAAATTTTCCCCTGGTTTCTCGTGTGGTTTGCACTCGCGTGCACTTGCTCGCGCGCGGGACCGACAACGTGACACTATTCACCGTGACATTGCCGGCTGCATTATTCAAAAAAGTGCCGGCGCATAAAGCTCGCCGCGGATACTCGAGCGTGGAACCGCCTGTACGCTCGACGCCGCTCCGCTCCGCGCCGCTCGCGATGCACTTTACAAGACGTCACGCTATTATTTATCGCGTTACATTACTGGCCGTCGCATTCCCCGGTGCATTATTAACGTGCACCGGCATCGGCTGCACCCCTCTCCCCCTCCCCCCAAACCGTCTCTTGCACCCTCTCGCACACCCCCTCCGTTTTACCCGGTGGCTGGAGCGGCCGTGCGAGGCCGCGTGAAGGATCGCAAAACGGTTCAATAATTTTTCAACTTAGAGGCTGTTTGCGCTTTAATATCCGTAAAATGGCGGCGACGAAGAAGAGTTACAACATGCGGGCACACGCGTAATTCCGCGGGAAATTTACTCGCACGGTCGCCGCGACACGCTAACAGACCCGGTGCACTGTGGGAGCGTCGTTAAGGGGGTGTTTTGGCATCCGAGGCCATTGCACGAATTTTTGCACTATTGAAAAATCTCTTTCCCATTGGGATTTTTTGTATACTCATTCATCGACGTTTGAAGTACGCGTGTGATTTTTTTCAAGTAAAAATAATCGTGTTTACGTGAGTTATATATCTTTTTGTGGGAGCTTGTACGAACGTGGCTTTGTAAAATTTTTGGAATATTTTTGTCGTTGAATGGTTCAGGATGTGGAATCTAAAAATTCATAGCATAATGGGGATTAGTGGATCTTTATGCAGAGCAAAAATATTCTTCCCCAATTGCAACGAACGTGAGTTAAATTAATTTTAATGATTTCAATAGGTAGAAACAGATATGGTCCACTCTTAATTATTTAAATTTTTATATATTCGTTGCAGCAAGTTTGGTTAAGATCTGAAAAATTCAAGATTTAGGTATTATAAGCATTAAATTTTTGCTGTATTACATAAATTATTTTTCACGAGATTTTTGAGGCTATTCGTTTGCCAGCCAGAGCGTTAACAATGAAAATAATTGTTACTAGGTGAGTAACGCCTGGAAACAGCTGTTGGTCGCGAAAGCCAGACCAAACGTAACACCAGCGCGTTTCGCAACGATCGCTTGTCACCTCGGTTGGCAAACTGGGACGAGATTTCGCGAAACGCGTCGCGTGACCGTCGAGCACCCCGAATAACGCTGATAACCGACGCGTTTCGAGGTGCCCGTTGTAAGCGGGAAACACATTGTGTGTATCTCTGTATCGTTCGCGTATCTGCGTATCGTGTGTGTATACCGCCGGTCACGATCGGGATGCTTGATTGATCCCTTGCTCGCGATATACGCCGATGCTCGTTAGTAAATTAATACCGTGTAACTGGCCGCCGATAAACGCGGCGCGATAAGCAACCGACTATTTTTATAAACGGATTTCGAGAAATCGGAACTTCGCGGAACTTCGTTCCCTTGCGTGTTGCCGTCTAATTAATAATTGAGGGCGTGTGTACATTAGCCTTTCGATCATTTAATTATTTGACGCGGCTGGTCACACGTGACCTATGTTCTCCGATAGTTTGATAGCCTGAAGGATTTTTCTTGTGAAAAATAAAAATTGTCTGCGTGAATTGCAAGAAACAGCAACCATGCAGAAGAGCTCCCCCTTTAATAATCTTAACAAGTTACAAATAATATATTGCCATTTTTAAATCCTTTTAATTCTATTTTAAGCTGCACTCATTTTTAAAACTAATTATAACCGATGAAATTAGGACTCTCTCTTAATCCAGGAAACCAATTTTCCCAGAATTGTCTTATTAGCAAAGCGCTCCTCAGAGTTGCAAATTAGGACAAGCATCCAGAATGCTTGCAACAAAAGCAGAGGCAGGGCCGATTGCTGGAAGATCGAAGTATGGCGTGCTATTCGGCCAGCAGAGCAGGTGCGTGGGCTGTTGATAGGGCCGAGGTTTCCCCAATTCGACCGCATTCGTCACCAACATAAGGCAGAGACACCCCGACGCACATATGCGAGCATGATTTTCGCCTGGACCCTAATCCAGGGCGGCAGGGCTGCTTGCTTTCAGCCGGTCGTTCGGTGTCTACACGGGTCGTTAGGTTTTCGAGAGCTAGTTCGCCCTTGTTTTCCACCCCCTCTTCGTCGATGAGTGTTGTAAGAAATTGACGGTGTAACGCGCGTGCTGATAAAAATCAGTTGGCCGCGGGAAATGCGGCCCGAATAGGTCCCGAGGGCGTGATACACAGGTCGCATTATCGTTATCCTCGAAGGATACTCTCGTCTCGATGTCATGCGGCTGCGCGGCTCCACGCGTCCTGAGCGTCTCTTAACGACTATTGTCGATCACGGACGCGTCCTCCTGGATCGGTGATCCATTGGATCAACAGTTACCAGGCTCCAATTTAATCCTTAACCACCCCTCGCTCCGATTTGAAAAATTCTTCAGCGATTTCGAGCAAATAGCATATTTTCTTTTATCAGAAATCTTATACAAGATTTACTAAAACATTACATATTGCAAACTTACCAACACGTTCGTGACATTTTTCTGATTTAAACGACTCCAAAAAACGACACAATTTCGGATGACAGAGGTTCCACTGTATCGTGAATTAAACAAGTAAATAAACTCCAAATGATGCGGTGTTTGGTATCGTTTTCATCAGAAAATTGTCACGAATACAATGGTACCAAGTTCAATTTTGTAACCCTAGAAATAGCGGAATGCTGGTCAAAATGGTGGATACCACCCGAAATGATGTATTTCAATTACCGATTATTGAGACAGTAAAAAGGTATTTTTAGAGAACTTACCCTACAAAAATCAATCTCTTCGGGTACGTGTCGTGATGTAAATCGTATAAACAAATGGTAAACATGAAATACGAAACCGTAGAGCCACCGGTTTCTATAAAACTCGTCTAAAATTAGGGATTTCGACCAGCGTTTCGAGCGGAAGTTGCTCCAGCGGAATGGACCTCTCCACGAGATGCCCGATCGGGCCAGCTGTTCGGGTTCCCGGTGTTCTAGAGTAAATCAAAGATCGCGCTCTCGCAGGCAAATGTGAGAGGGCGCGCGGGGGGCGGGGGGCGGTGTGCATAAAAAGAGGAGTTCCCCGCGTAAATCCCGACGGAAGAATTGGATCGGTGTTCGACGAAGGGGGTACCCTAAAATGTTTTCGAGCGTATCTGACGAACGACCGGGATTCCTATCGGGGAGTAACACCGCGGCGGCAGCGTCGGCGGCTCTATTCTATTCACGTACGGCAGCTACAAACCAATCGAATCAAAATGCGCAACGTATACGACGAAGTAAAGTGCGAGCGAAAATGAGGCGGCGTCGGATGCGGGGGTGCGCAGGGAGGATGGACGGGAACCTGGGATAGGGTGCGGGGGAGAGGGTGTAGAGAGAGAGAGAGAGTGAGAGAGAGAGAGAGGGAGATAGAGAGCGGGTATATGCCATCGTCAATTCGATGGGATCGTTAAAATTAACGAGCGTATTCCAGCTCCTCGAAAATGTCGCGAGCTTCTATTTTTCTCGCGCGCCGACCGACGATTTGCGCGGAGCGGCGCGCGGGGCCACGGGAGGGGCCACCGGAGAGGCACGAGGGGCCACGAGGGGCCACGAGGGGGCGGAGCGTTTCCGAAACCACGCGTCGAGTGTGTGACGCGCGAAAATGGCAACCGCGCACGCATTAACGCGTTACCGGAGACGAAAGAGCGCCGCGGGGCGAACGCCCGCTGACGCTCTTCATGATCGCCGAAGGGATAATGAATTTGTTTTTTAGTCGTGCAAGGTGTAAGATTGCGTAACGTTATGGCACTACGTTAACACGTAAATGCACTATTTGCAATACACCTCCATGCCCTCGTTGAAAAAGTTTAGAAAATAATGTATTAGCAATAACAAGTATTAACCCCTTGCACTACTATTTATTTTGTGATTATAATAATTAGAAATTCTTCGTCGTTCAGAATTTCGTAGAAAAAGAAAGATAGTTTATATTTATTGTATGCCTATCTTTTCTCCAAAGGATATATATCAACTACAACAAAGTAGATTTTTATTTCGGTTTGAAGCAAATTAATAACATACACGTTTATTGGACTCAGTTCAGAATCTTCATCACGAGTCTGACTCGATATTGTAGAGCAAGGGGTTAAGATGGACTGACTAGTGGGTGAAAAAGACGCACAGAAGACAGAATAAAACAAATTCTTTTCTTAATAAATTAGAAAATATAAGAAGGCATAGCCTACATGTAAACATTGAAATACACGTTCAAGTAAATAATCAACAACCAAAGCTCCTGCAACAAACGCATCGTAGGGTTAGTATCGCAGGTCTAATGTTCAAGGACGACGGACGCAGCCGGCTAATTTTTAATTCGTGACAGGAGCGGATAAAAGGAGAGCAGATCGACGGGATCGATAATTAGAGGCGACACGGGCACAGGTAACCTAATAAGCTCGCGTGAATGAAAATCTCGCGAGCGTGCAGCTGCAACGACAACGACGACGCGACGGTGCATAGTGTGCACACTGCACACGATGCCAGCCGCAGATGCACGCAGACCGTCGCGTGACTTGAGAACGCTTAAATCGCGGTAATTAGGGAGGTGGAAAAATGGATCGGGACAGAAACGGGGGAAATCAGCCGGAAACCAGGCGTCACGGGATCGCGACACGTGTCACGCCGACCACGTGTCTCCCCAGAGGAAGTGGATTTCGAGAAAACAATACGGTATCAGCGGTGCATCGCGCTCTTAATGAGTGCGCGTCAGGAAGCCATGTGTTTTTTTTTACACGGGTTAAATACTGATTGTGTCTCGGGCACTTGACGAGAGTCGTTGATAATCTTCGTTCCTCACCCGCGCTGAAAAAGAACAATGCGAGGGACTTTCGGTATATTAAACTTGTCTATTATTATTCCTCGTAGCTGCAACGATTAGAATCTTCTTCGTTTTTAATAAGCATTTGTTTGTCTTCGTCTACACATTACAGTTGTTTGTAATGTTCATTGTCACTTACAATGAAGCAAGACTGAAGATTATGAAGTATTCACTATAAATATACCTGAACGAAAAACAAGTTTTACTTTTGCCATTTTTAAAACTGTTTCCCGTTCACAGCCAGCTGGGAAAGCGTCTCAAAGATCAAGAAAATAAATACAGAAACACTCTGTCCATAAAAATTCAGCAGCAAGATGAATAGTATAGAATAAAACAGCAATAAACTTCGCGTCCAACCGCGAATTCGCAGTTTCGTTCCGGTTCCGTCGAGCTGTGCGAACTTTTCGGCACAGCTGGACGTTGGGAATCGTCGAATGTTAGGTCACGTTTCGTTCGAGCCGGCCGTTATCGCCTGATAACGTTGTTCCAATGCTCTCTGGAAGATTGCCCATAATTATCATCGTAGGAACCCGGTTATTACTCCGGCCCCGGCTACAAAGGGATCTCCATTATTCCCATTAAAAACCGTGTATTTGATATCCGCCAATTAAAGTTCCGAAGAAGACACAGATATCCCGAAGTAATTAGTAATCGTTCAGCGAGTGGTAATTAGCCCGGGCCGCGCGGCCCGTTTTCCCGCCAGTTTTGTTTAATCAACTCAATGAGCGTTCCCGGGGCGAAAGAGTAGACGAAAAGAGAGAGAGAGAGAGAATTTCGACAGAGGGAAATAAAGGCACACCGTAACTAGTTTCAGCGGTTCTTTCCGCGACTAACTCGTTACAGGGCCGCGAATTGACTTAACTTAAGCGGAACCTCCTGTGTGTGTCTCTCTATTGGCCGAAATTTTGCACGGTGGTCCCGGGCAAGTTGGAACAAAAGAAGGAACACTGTTCGATCGAACAATGGGAAAGATTGGTCGGTCGGGGAAACGGTTCGGTCGCCGTTTCGATTATTAATTTCGTTCGCTCGAGTTCGTGGAACTTCGGGAGGGCAGCTCGCCACCAACGATTGTAATAATGAACAAAAGCGATAGACAAACAGTGCAGGCTCGAAAATAAATCCGCGCCCGAGGCGGAGTGACCCCGGAGCTGCCCTTTCAGGGCGAAAGCCCCCGGTCCTTTGCCCTGCTAAAAATTTCAACGCGGAAAAATGCGGGAAGATACTTACACGCGCGCCCGCCCTTAACGCTCTCGCTATCGCCCTGCTGCCACGCTAAGTTAACTGGTAACGCTGTTAACTTAAATTTCAAGGCGATGCGCCGCATCTCGATCAATAATATAAACCTTCGCGGAGAGGCTCGGTGGAAGACGCGGTGCGGGAATTGCAAAAAGCGGGACGAGATTTATACAGAGTGCTCGAAAGTTCAAAAAGTTAGGGGACATGCTGCGTGAGACGCGATGGATGATACTTTAGGCTCTGGGATTTGGAGAGGGGATTGTCTAATGTATAAACAATGCATCTACCAAATGGTATCAGCTGTGCTCTTTGTTCGGTCGAGGTATCGTTGCTATAGCAGAACGATGACACAAAATATTCGATGCACAAATTAATTCGTAGCTCTTTCTTCCTGAACTTATTGATTGTTCGTAAATGATTCCACTGTAGAGAATAATCCCCATCACTTTATAAACATTTATTTGATCGTATAAATAATTAATGAATTTAAAATAAAGTTAGTACCGATTAATCGTGAGGAGCACCACTGTTTTGTAAAAGCGGCTCTGGGAAAATGTCTTTCTGGTTTAAACAATTCAGCTGAAATTTTCAGCAAGTTCTATTTGAACGTCATATAAGAAGATGTGTATATCGATTTTTCAAAGCAACATAATTTTCTACACGAAAAAAATGGTTGAACTTGTCTTGAAGGAGTGTATCCCTTTAATCGAATATTTGGTACCACGTACAGTGCGAAAATGGCTGTCACATCCCTCAAATTTTATCTTCTTAGCTCCATTTTTCAGGAAGTACTGTTCAAACATCACGTGACAAGACGTGCATATCGATTTTCCAAAGAACCATAATTTTTACATCGGAAAAAATTGTCGGAGTTTTCGTAATTTTCAGAGGTACGCAACCGCTAATCGCTTTTTGCGCGAGTCCAAGGGTGGCCGCATCTGCACCGAGCAAAACAGACCTGGCGGCGGCAAAACAAAGGGCCAAGCCCTTTTCTCGCGAAGTCCGGGACCTGCAGCCAGGGTCCACGGTGGCGTTGCTGTCTCGCGAGAAAAATGGAGGGCGAATTTTCCCGCGTTCTCTCTCTTCGCGCCCTTCTCCCACCCTTGACCCTATCTTTCTTCATGCTTACCCCGTACCACTACCACCCCAGCCACCCCTTCATTTTGTACCCTTCCTTCCCGGACCCTCCTTCTTCTTCTCCTACTACGGGGCCACCACCCTGCCCCTTCGACCACCCCCTCCGTGTCTCTTTTCCTTCCGCCCTTCTCGGCGCTCCGAGAAAGGGCGGGAAAGGGCAAGGGTAGGGTGGAGAACGGTCTGGGAGGGAGGCCACGAGAAGGTAGCACGGCGACGACTACGGCGACGACGACGTCGACGACGACGATGGACGGGATTGTAGGGGTAGCCTGCGAACCGCGTGGGGATGAAACGAATCAATACTTTTGCACTCCGGCTCCCTCGGGTTCAGGGCTGTGCAATTTTGGCGCGAACAGGCCCCGGCGTGTGCCGCGAACACCCGCGTCACACGCCTTTACTGTTGCGTTTGTTTACCGATTTTTCCAACGCCCCTGCAGACCCTACATTGCAATTTAAATGAGGGTTGTTTTGCTTCGGGACATTCTACAGTGGCTTCGCTTCTCCTCGAACACTCCTTCTCATCGAGATCAAAATTTTTTTTACTCTTTTATACGATTAAGAAGACCCTTCTGTGAAAATTTGAAATTTTTCCAATGGTACATTATTGTAGCAGTGGATTTTATTTATAATATTCTGGTGGGACGTTGATTTTCGTCGGAAATTTCTTTCAGGAGAAAGTTTTATCTTTATTATTTTAGAAGAACAATTTTTTTACGGTCTTGAATATGTATGAAGCTGCTCCCGTAAATATTTAAGATTTGTTCAATGTGTTTTTGTGGTAGTGGTAGTTTTTCTTTGCAAGGTTGATTTTTATCGGAAATTTCTTTTTGGTGGGAGGGAGGTTTTCAAATTTATTCTTTTGGAAGAACGCTTTTTGCAAATGCTTTTTACAGGATTGAATGAGTAGCAATTCGTTCCTGTGGCAATTTGAAGTCTGCTCAGCGGCGTGTTATTGTGGGGTGCGTCGTCTCAAGGGCGTGGATTTTGGCGCCAACGCAGTCGAGGCAGAGTTTTCCTTCGTTCAAAGGAAATCTCTTTGTTTGCGACCAAGCTGTTGAATTTTTAAGATTGAATTAAAGTTGAAAGGGTGAGAATGAAATTTTTTACTTTATTATCTGCGGGATGTTGTCCGAAGGGCGTGGATTTTGGCGCCAATAGAGACGAGACTGGCTTTTCCTACGTTCAAAACAAATTTCTGTGTTTCTGACTGTTCATTTATTCAATTTAATTCAAAGGCGTGAAAAATAATTATTTTTTATTATATTATCGGTTTTGCTTCGCGGTATATTTTGGCGCCAATGAAAGGAATTGTTAAATTGTTGAGTTTGTAATATCAATTTTGGCTCAGAAACGATTAAATGGATTTTTCTATGTTATCATCAAGGGGATGTCTTTGTTTGCTGCGAATGTTAACGTTAACGAAGGCAAAATAAATTTTTCCTTCAATGGAAGGCTATTTCTAACTGTTCGGTTATTGATTGTTTAAAATTAAATTTGACTCGAAAGTGTTAGCACGAATATTTATATGTCATCATTAAGGGGATGTTTTTGTTTGCTGTCAATGTTAGCCCCGAAGAATGGAAAACAAATTTTTTTTTTTCCAATCAAAAAATATTTCTGTGTTCCTGACTATCGAGTGACTGACTATTGTTCCTTTAATTGAGTTTTTTTTTTAGATTAAATTTATCTCGAATGAATGTTTTTGCCTCGTTGTTGAGGGGTTGTTTTGTTAGCTGTAAATTTCGCCGCCATTGTGTTTCCCCTGTCGGCAATGTTTATGGGATTTTGCGGAGTCTGTCTGGTTTTCGCGAAGATCGAAGTATGGACTAACCAGATCGCTATTTACGCGGCTTTCAAGTTTGTTTTCCTCGGAGTGAAGTTTTGGCGCGAACACGCCCAGCACGCTCCCTCCTATCCTATGTTCCTGATTTAAGCTCCGCTTCCTCTTTCAGTACTACGTGCAAAATAACGGCGGATTGTTTTACACGTTGAATTGTTAGCGAGCCGGCACTGTTTTCCCAGCTGCGATGTTTTGGCACGAACACGCCCTTTACAATTTTCATCCCTATAAGGTCCGGTGGTCAAAATTTCTACAGTTATAAACAGACCCGAAAATTACATACAAAAAAAAAACACGGTTGCTCTGACAGAACGTTACCACAAAATTTGAACCTGCCTGCAAATTAAATGGTTTTTTCCAATAAAGAAATCTTTTAAAAATGCGTAAATGATTTCTATTATCTATTTCTTTTTTGCAGTTTCCTTGGAATTCCATTGAAATCAAAATTTTACAATACAATATTTAGCCATTTATCTTTTCTTCAACCCTTTCTTTAGAAGAAGATTCAAAGTTTACTAGAAATAATTTTCTAGCCGCCAAAAAAAAAAAAAAATAAAAATTCAAATGTATCGTGTGCTACTATTTTCTCCAACGCTTAAACATCAACAAGATAATAGAGATTCGTTTCGGAAATGTAGCGAGAATACCATCTGAAACGTTCGTCGCGGCAGTAACTCAATATTCTAAAGGCAAGAGATTAAGCGAACGATCGGACACAATTCCTCAAAGACATTCTCCGGCAAGAATTCCCGTGGCAGCCGCAAATAGACAGTTCCCGGAGACGCTGTTAAGATTACAGTTTCGCGGGCTCGTAAAGATTTATTTTCCGTCCTAGATTATTCAAGTTCCCGCGAGCAGTGTTTACCGTAAGACAGTCGAAAACCGCCTATCCTCGCGAGCGAAGTTTACGCGGCGCGGTGAACTTGTACTCAAGGAGATAATTGCTTATTAAGACCAGAACTCCGCTGATGAAATTTAATGTTCCGCGCTCGCGTTCGCGGGACGAGGCTCGCCTCTAGAAGTCGATAACCGGATAACGCCTAACGCAATCGGCTTCGTATGAATTACTATCAACGTAAAATCCAGATAAATAATTCCTTCAAAATTTGTTACCCTCGGCTCTACGATTCTCAATTAATCCCGGCCTCGCGACGTCTCAATTAGCATCCGACGTGATCGAAAAGCTGTTCAAAATGTACATGTGTAGTATACGTAACGCACAAACGCGAGAGACAGGAGCAAAGTAGAAACGCCTTTGTTCGATAATTTTAATAAATTGAGGATACGAAACGGTACGGAGGGTCTAGTTGGACCCAGCGTTGAATCGAGAGTCTGTCACACGGTTACACTTGTAAAATCCGCGGAATACCGTTCGCGTAAAATACATGGCAAACAAGAGATCGTGCGGGTCCCGCGATTTCGCGCGTAAACACGATTTCCCGCCAGGGCCGGGTCGGGGGCGGGTAACGACGGGTTCACGGGTCGAGCACCGCCGAAAACGTGATCGAAAGCGCGTGGACGCGCACTCGATGCTTTAACCCTCGTGACAATGTTGTTTAAGAGGACGCCTGCTTAAAAAATGACGAATTCCCGCGCTGTTAGTTCCCCGAATTTTCGGCGCTTCGAACTTTTGGAAATACTTTTATAATATTTTTAGAAGGTTGGAAATTTTGATCTTATAAAATTTCATCTAATAATGCTTTTCCTTTCTTTGATGTTAGAATAATTCTGTTCTATATACTTGTAAAATTGGAGGCAGTTTTTAAGGGTTCGTAAAGGAAAGACTTTTGGGGAAAATATTGAAAAGCGATATTTATTTGTATTTTTTGAGTGGGACAGGATTTTTTGTTAGTTGTTAGATGGAAGGGGTACTTACTTATCGACCCTTCTGTAACGCTTTAAACAAAGGGAGACATCGTGCTTCGTGTTTCTCGTCGATTTAATACAGCTCGGCGACTACAGCTGGCGCTAGTGATAACAAAACATCCCTTCAGACGTTTCAGGGATGAAACCCTAATAGGCAGGCTGCAAAAATCGATTTTATTTTTACATAAATCGATAGCACAGTAGTTGGGAAATGTACTCCTAAAATTTCAGATCGATATTGTGAGAATTAAAAAGCTGGAGAACATTGTAGCATAGTGCGCAACGTTCACGTGAAAATTTAAAGCATGTTTTTCTCTTGTTTGATATACAACATAGCTGAAAAAAATAATAAAAACCGACTGATTTAGTTTCTTCGATTAAATTTTCTTGGTTTTGGTCTAATTTTATCTGTTAGTAGAACAAATTACTTAGCTAATGATCAAGATCAGTATTAAAAATAACCTCAAAGACTTTAATGAATGGACCGAATAGTTCTGAAGAAAATGTAGCCAAAACCGAGCTTCCATATGGATTGGCTCTACTCGATTAGTATTCCCCCTTAGCCTCTTCAAGGATACTACGTGTACACTTAACCCTTGTGTAGGCAACCGGGTACCGAATAGCCAATTAACGATCATTCTTTTAAGAATGTTTGTTTCCAAACGATGTTTCCACGATACAACGTTCACGAATTCAGAACTACATTTTCCCCAGAACCTTTAATTCTCAATATTGACTTTACTGGACCCTGATCGCTATCGATTCAGTCTATCCACAACTAAACCTAAAATCTCAATGGAACATAATTTAAAAAAAAAAAGTATCTAGGTTTTAGAGGGTTAAGCTACACTCCCAAAAACTGCACACAATTTCTTCCCGAAATATACAATACCATATATTTCTGCTAAAAGCTGAAAGATCCAATAGAAAAACAAAGTTAACATGTCTCTGTAAACAAGGAGTCGGAAAACAGAAATTATTTTGCCCGACAAATTCATGAAAATCCGCATTAACAACATCAAAAGACTACAACGAATTTTTCACTGAAACATACAATATCACACATTTATTATTGCCAAGATACAGAGAGAAAAATCTCATAAACAAACAGAGCCAATCTGTTCCCAATCGAGCGTCCGAAAACAAAACTCATTTCGTCCACCAAAACTCTAAAAACTCCCATCGACCAGTTGAAAACAATCTCCCAAAGACCACGGCAGGTAGCATATCGCCGCGCAGGGTAGTTAAAACAACAACGCCATGCTCCTATATGTCGAAATCGTTCGAGGAAGAGAAACAGGAGCAGAAGGAGGATGGTAGGAATAGGAATAGGGGCGCGCGATCGCGGCAGTATCGGTGGCCGTAAAACTTAAGCAAAAATTGATACGCCGCGAATCACACGGATAATCGAATTTACAGTAAGCCCCGCGGTAAACTCGATAATAAAATCGTTGGTCGCCGACATAGAGAGAGAGAGAGAGGGGGGGGGAGAGAGACAGAGAACGAGTGAACGAGAGCTCGACAAAGAAAGAGGGAGAGAGAGAGAGAGAGAGAGAGAGAGAGAGAACAGGAGGTGGCTGGACGTACTCCGGGTTTTATCGAGTGGCGTAGTTTGCGCGGCTCGCAGCAAGGGAGAGGGTGGTTTTAGGAGCCCTTTGATGCGCCACAAAGTCACTACGGCACTGCGACAACCTCCTCTCTCTCTCCCCCCGCTCCTCCTCTCTCTCTCCGGGAGCGTATACGTGACGTAGTTTAGTGGGGATGGATGACGTCAGTGGTCGATACACACGGGTTCTCCTCCTCCTCGAGTACTACGCCACCCCCGCCGAAGCTGGCCGAGAGGGTTGGCGGGGAATCGGCGAGGGGAGGGTTTCCAGCGGGAGAATAGAGAGAGGGTGGTTTAGGGGAGGTCGACTGACTCTCTCTTTATCTCTCTTTCACCCTGTTTCTCTCTCGCTCGCTTCCACCCTCTCTCTCTCTCTCTCTCTCTCTCTCGTAGCAGCGCGGGTGGTTCCGAGGTGTTCGCCGTCTATTCTGCCGCAATACGAGTCCGTGAATGGCCCCGGCTACTTGCATTCCGCAATTTTCACGGGGAAGGTAGACTTCGTTATTACAGCTCGAGTGTCACGAGCAGGGGTGAATGAATATAAAAAAAGGGAAAAGGAGAACACGCCGAAAAAGGGAACGCGCCAGGGGAAAGATCGAGCGAGAGAGAGAGAGAAAGAGAGAAAGAGAGAGAGAGGGATGGAGACATGGAGGGGTGGGTTTTTTTGCGTATAGTTCGCAGGACCGAAAATTGCGGAGGAATTGTACGGGCTCGCGCGCACGCCGGCCGAAATTAGTTCTGGTAATCGTAAGCGACGCCTCTAACCCGGTTAACTGCTCGCCCAGCATAGATTTAAGGCCGAGATCGCTACCCGACGTACACCTACCCGACGTACCCGATTCACCGTCCCGGGGAATTAAGGAGCGGCTCGTTCCGACGCTCAGAGCGAGAATGAGAGAGAGAGAGAGAGAGGGAGGGAGAGAAAGAGAGCTTTTAATGAGATCGCAATTTCCCGCCTGCGAGATTTCGCCGCGACATTCTTCTAATTACGGGTCGAACTGTTTGCACCTATATCATCCCCCGTGGACGCAACGAGTCGTCATCGGACGCCATGACGGTTTTCGCGAACGTTCGGCGACTCCTGCTGATCGGCACTGTGATACCCTACGTTTGGATGTTCGGAATTATGAGCAAAATTTTTTCTGTTCAACCCTTTCACTTCATATGATCTTTCTAGATCACAGGGTTTCATAGGGCTCTCTTACGTGATCCTAAACTATGGGTTTTTATGCAAAATAAAACTTCAAGCGAGAAACGAAGGTTACACGAAAGTGTGTTTCTAATCGTTGGAATAAGCCGAAAATAATTTCACATCTCTGAATTCTTTGAATGTTTCTAAAGTCATTTTGTCGATACGAAATTTAGTGTATTTACTATGCATAAAATCCGCGGTTTAGTTACAGCATAGCAATTTTTAGTTGTTGTCACAGAGGGGACAGTATGTAAAGGTTAAAATAGGAATGTTGACAATCGTCGTCCAACGTGAAGCATGATCCGAGACTATAGAATGTAAACTTAGACAAGGAAATGAATAATATTAATGTTTAATAGACTTCGCTTGTGAAACCGTCGTCACGAGTGCTGAATGTCATATGAGCATTATATGAAGCAATGCGAGTGACCAGCAAAAGAGTTTTGCTATTGCGCATCCATTTTTATACATTCGTAAAATCCAGAGACTACTTACCAATTCCGGCGAACAGAGACAACATCTCGAAGCGATTTCAAAAATTGTGTAAGGAGTAACGTGGACATGATTTCGCCGAAGGGTCCAGCTAAGGGTTAAACAATCCTCCCTTTTATCGATCAAGCTCGTCGGGAATTGTGAATAGGAGAGGCCTCGTAAACTCGCTGGCACGAAATGATTGTGGCTCCGATTCTTTCCGTCGGATTCGGTGAAAATGTCACTATTCGCCGGTCCGGGTCCGGCAATCGGCGGATCCACTGTGGCCGGGGGACGTTCGTAAACTCGAAATTGGGATTTTTAGGGTCCACTAAATCGCGGAACGATCTGTACACACTCGAGAGAACCCCGTGGCTCGTGTTCACCGTTTTAACGCGGGAGAGCGCGCGCGCGCGCGCATCCCGACGAGCATCCACATAATTGGACATAAAATCTGTTTCCCATGATTGACCGGGCGTTATGGTTCCGGCCCCTCGTACACGGGGCTCGATAAAAATTCGATTAATCGGCCGGACGAGCCGTTTCTAATCGAATCCTCGAAGCCTTCACGCTGGTTTTCGGTTTCGTCAGCTCTTTCCCGGCCGAAACCTCGTCTAGGACAGTTTTAACAAGATCTTATCTACAGCGAGGACTTTCCTCTTCTGTTCTAGGTGAGTAGGGTGCCTTCTAGGGATGGTTTTCGTTACTCTCGATGCCAGTAATTCGACGGTAACGAGGGTAATCGAGGGCGACGATCGAACGATTGCTCGGAAAATAGATGACTCGGTCGGAAATCAGGCTTTCTGTTTTGACCGTAAATCGTGTAAATCGTGTGTTCGCGTTTTGGGAATCTACTTGATTTGCAAGCGAGATTCAACGCTTCTTAATTCTTTAAGCAATTTTTGGTATTTTGATTCCTGCTGGATTCAAGGAAAATCGGAGCTAATTGGCTAATTTTTGTAAATAAGCTACTGGTATTTGGTTGAGTTATTGAATACCAGAGAAATTGTGTAATTTACTCAAGCACACAGGCCTAATTTTGAAAATCTCTTTAATTGAGCAGAGGTTCAAGTTTCTACTAGTCGACGAACCTCGGGTCTAGGGTTAGGTCTGTCGTGTTAACAAAAATTAATAATAAGAAAAAAGTAAACGCCACAAATTATAGTAAATTCATCATTCTTACTTACTGCTTAGTGGACAAAAATTTGCTAGTCTCAAAATCTCGAATGAAAATGCCACCGCTTGCGTGATATAAAAGTTAAAAGCAATTAGTCAACCCCGGCCTCCCTTACTCGAAGGGTTTTTAAATTTGTCTCTTTTTTGTTGCATCGTCGGAGGATCGCCAAATGAAGCGATAGAGGGTCACCGGAGACCCAACGATGCCAACTAAGGGTTAAGGGCACGAAGAAATGGCGGTGGCGATAAATTTGACGGGGTTCGAGTGTATTATTGCTGTGCCGGCGTCGTATTCGTAGGAATAATCGTATTGTCGGCGAGTTAACTCGGTTATTGGAGGTCTCGGATTCTCCCTAGGTTCCATGCTCTGGGTTAGGTGTCCCGGATGGATCGTTCTGAAGGGACGATCGTGAAAGAGAGGAAGACAGAGAGCAAGAGAGGGAGAGAGAGAGAGAGAGGAAGAGAGGAAGAGAGAAAGAGAGTCGGGGGCAGTGATATCGTGAGTGGCGAAAAATGATACCGGAGCCAGGGTAATGATAATACTTCACGGCGGAAGAAAGGAAAATGAAATGCGGGCTGCAGCCCGGGGGCCGCGCGGGGGTGGCTATTGTGCTCTAGGACTGATTACCCTTCGAGCTCATCTCAACGTTATAGATTTACCGACACAAGGCCGGAGCCCGTACAAAGGCCGAGGTGTGTTAATTTGCGAGAGAAACGATAGATAATGGAACGGGAACGGCGGCGCCGCGCGGCGGGATGAAAGTAAAAATTGGAGGATCCTTAATGCTGTATTGGCTCCGGATACAGCCCCGGCTCCGGGGAATTGAAGTGGCCATCTTTTTTCAATGGAGCCGACGGTTAATATTGCGTTATGGCTGCTAAGATGCGGGAGTGGTACGTCCATCCGTATTTAGACACTGCAGGTTTTTTTTTTTATCTTCTATATTTTCTTCTTTCGTCTCTGAAAGTTTATCAGGAATCCGCCGGACGACGGACGAACAAGTTAGGTTTACCGCTAGACTGCGAATGAAAATGAAAAATTGCGTCAATTGTGAGTAGCAGCAATCACGTAGAAAATTCTCTTCTTCTTTAATACGTCACCAAAAACAGTCACTGAGGGTAAGAAAATCATTTTAAGTTCAGTTTGTTAAGTTTCAAAGAAATCCGCGTCTCTACCCAGTGTATTAAAAAAATTCACTCATTAAATTAAAGTTAAATAGAAAAAGTAAAAAAGATTCAGGTTTCATTTCATGTTTCAGTAATTTGTATTATACGCATCTGTTGTGCAGATGGTTGGGTACATAGTACCGATATTAACAGGGTTGGAAGAATTATTTTTAACGCAGTGGGAGTCGTTAATGGAAGGTTTTACGGAAGCATGGTGTATAAATTAAACATGGATAGAATTTTGGTTGAAAGGACGCGACAGTGATCCGTACCTCGTCAAGATCCTCGAAACGGTGCCAAAGAGAAGGTCCAGATCCGTTTTGGGGGAGGATCCAGATTGGAGCGGAGGGTGCATCAGCTCGTCAACCGCTTTTTTTTTGGGCGGAGAGGACACGTGCCCACTCGTCCGCTACGTGATTTATTTGAATGGGCAAATTTGTGTCTGATGAAAATCCACGGGCCACGAGGGGGCCCGAGTTAAACCCGAAATTATCATTCCGGGTGCGGCAACGGCACGGCCGAGGCTCTTTGAAGAAAGCGCAAGATACAAATAGCGGTCGGATTATGCAGGCACGTGTGCCACGTGCTACCCGGGCCTGCAACCCCCGCACTGTTCGCGCGGCTTCGATCTGCGCATGATAAATTTTATTTACTCGCGTTCCTTCCACGGACAACCTACAAGCCATTTACATAACCCCCTAAGTCAAACTAGACCGAGGAATCGATCTATCGAACGGACCTCGCGGATCGTTTCCGGTTTCTTGTTTTACGATGCTCACTCGGTTGTAGAATTACAAGCGAAACGAATGCAGCAATGTGCACGGTAAACAATGACACAGCCCTCACACGACGCCTAACTTCAGAGCACTTTACAAGTAGACTGCTGATATTATGAATTTATTAAATAGAAGGTAATTATTTATATTAGGGGCTTCCTCACCGATTTTGATGGCCTTGAAATATGTTGTCAAGGTCATCATTCTGAACAACTTTTTCCTATACATGTTACTGCCGCTCAGCTTTAGTTTCCGAGATATTCGCAAAAAAGTTTTAACATCTCAAAAAGTGATCAATTTAATGTTACAGCTACATGATTTGCAACCTGTTACAATTATTAAGAGAAGAGCTCAATTTTTACGTAGCTCCTCTCTCTTGTAATTAGTACAGATAATTTTTATTCTGCATAAAGATCCGCAGTGAATTTATTTGCGAATTAATATTTATGTAAGATTGCTTCCTTTTAGAACTTGAGTGGTACAGTACGTTCGTTGTCTAAGCAGCAGATAATCAGTATAGTATTGTTTCGGTGCAAGGATCGTTTGCTTTGGGGTCACGTACGAATTCACGACGCTCCTCTTTTTTTCGAGCAGCGATCCACCTTTCCAGAGGTATCGTCTTTCGATCGAGAGGGGTCGTGATCGTTCTGCTGTTCGATCACAATGGCACGTTCGGCCGAGCACGACAATGCAGCGGCCTAAATCAGGAGGCATTACTCCTAATCACTGCCATTCATAAGCAAATTTGATTTCCTTTCGAGCCACGGGGCATTCCTAATGTTTTCAACGTCCCCCTTTCACGCCTCATTTTCCCCGACGCCCGTCCCAATTTCGTCCTCTCTCTCTCTCTCTCTTTCTTCGGTCTCCCTCTCTCTCTCGCTGTCTCTCTCTTTCAGTAGAAACCGCTCCTTCTTCTCGGTGTTCCGTTCCGTGACCTTGCCGCTCGTTTCGCGTCGATAATTGGGGGTAAAAATAGGGCTGCTGGCCTTGGAGAAGCTTCAAAGTCGCCGCAAAAATATTCATAACCGATGGACTATGAGCTCCCGACCTCGCTGCCCGCTAAATATTCATTAGAGCAGCAATGAAAATAAGGGACGAGCACACGTCGAGTGTCCTCTTTAAAAATAAGCGCGTTCTTTCCCAGCCCTGACTATTCTCTTTAATCGTTTCACACGCTGTTCTTCCACCAACGCGCCGAAACAACGTTCCAGAATTTTAGATTTATTTCTCATTGCCTGGACTATCGCGGTTGTCGTCAAACGGCGGAAAATCTTTTGGGTAATAAATATTCAAGCATCTTTCTGTCAACCTACAATTTAGTTCAACGTTCAAACAATGAATTTTGAGTGCTACAAATTAACTCTGAGCAGAAGTGACTAAAACGTGAACGTTTACAACAGATACAAAGTTAGCAGCGCAAACAACCGAGACGGTGGCTCAAATTTTCCTCGAGCCTGTCTTCTCTTCAGCAATCTCCGCCGTATTGACTACGTCCTTCAAGAACGTATTAGCGCGCCGGTGGCCCCCCGAAGTCCTCTCATCCCTTCTTTCTCCCAGCAGACAATACACGGTTAGAGTCTGTCTTATATTTTTTTCTCTCCGGAGGGCCTTTTTTCGGGGGTTACACGCAGGGGTAGTTCCGGCTCGAAAGTGACGGATTCGAGGTTTCCCGGGGATATCGGATAAAGTGCGTGCACGAGCAGATAAGAAAGGCGAAGGGGGGATAAGCCGGAGACGAATGGGCCAGTCACGCAATTTCGCGTCAAACAAACCCACCCCCTCGCCGAACTAACCCCCGTCCCCCGATGGTTTCGTTCACCTTACCTAGACCGGAACAGCTCTGCGGTTCTTACCCTGTCCGAGCAACGGCCGCACCTGGCGCCCGCCCCAAAAACACCGCCGCCCTACGTCGGATCTTCCGCTGAAGGATTAGCCTCTTACTCATGTCCCGACCGACGCCTCTGTAAACGTTTCAGGAAGTCCGTTATATCGTTAGCCAGCCGGTGGACGTGGCAATTAACTAGACAGACAGACAAGGATCTCTCGCCTCCTCCGACCGGCATCTGGCTCGTTCCGCGCCGCAACGATAAAAAATTATGCCACTGGATACGTTTGGTTAATCCATTTGCCGCGACCGCCGCTGATGGATTGGCCAATGGCGCCTGGATCCTCTAATGCGACTTGATTCTGTTGATTATTCGCTCATTATTCGATTCTTGCTAATGTCCGATTTCGATACACAGTGGCCCACAGTAATATTCCATTACTTTCTTAATATTGAAACTTACGATTATGGAATTTTTTGAGATGTTAGAACAATTAGTTTACTACATGACGAAGTTTGAAAAAATTTTTTTCGCGGCATGTAGTAAACTAATTCTTCTAACTTCTCAAAAAAAGATTCAAGTCGTATGCTTCAATATTGAAAGTGTTACTGTCCATTTAAAAGTGGCTGAATATTACCGTGAGAGTGATAAGTTTAGTTAGATAAAATTTGCAGTTGTTTGTCAAAATTAGGCACCCGGTGACTGAATAAGCGTCGATGTAAGTTTTGTCTTAACCTTATCGGGCCTTTGTCATCGACGATCCGAGTTCTCTTAGGGTCTCGCAAACAGTGGCAGCCAGCGCAAACCATTCGTATGCATGCATCTGTCCCCGTTCCTCGAATTTCCGTCGTTCCACTTGGACCAGCAAGAACCTCGTGAAGCGTCCACGGTTCGTTACCCGTTATCGCGACGCGTCGGGACCATAATCGCCGCGGGGGTAGAAAAATCCTCGCGCGAGAAACCACCCCCGACTGTGTTTACGGTGGGCCAAAGGAACGACACGTTGCAACGGTGCCGTTTGACCTGGTTCTCTCTGCCCACTTATTCTCGTCAGCTTCTTCAAAACACCCGGAGCCGAGATTTTTCGTGGGTATTCCCTTCGGGGGTGGCTAAGGGATTAGAGGGAGAGAAATATCGAAAGAACGACAAAAACCGTGCGAAGTTCGATTTGTATTATGCGTTCAGACACGGAACGAATCGGTTCCGAAATATATGAGCCATTTAATGTAAAAGTGGTACAAGTCAATATTTGTCTGCGCGGTACAATTAAATATCTACCGGCTAATTACGCAGCAGGTTAAGCCGAAAATAAAATAATAGCGTAACGAAATGTTTCAGATTTTTTCTCGTTTTTGCGTTTCACGCGCACGTTTTTGCAAATTCAAACGGTTACAATTTCAACGCGAATAATTCGGCGGCAGACAGGGAATTTATAATACGAAATTTCAGCAGACGGAAATTTCAAATTTTCTGTAACAATGGCGCGTAATACGCTCGAAGAGCTGTTAATCTGCGGCGAATGTAATTTTATTTATAATTATTGTCAAAGTAATTTTTGTTGAATCGCGAACTGGACTAACGAACGTTTCTACGCTTAGGTATCTTCTTTGGAAAATATATTGTACTTTCTGTGACGCACGTTGCAATGGATACATTTAATCGATCGTATAGTACATTAAAAAGTAAACCACCGGCATTGTAATGTAAATGGTTTTCGTTTGTAATCGCAGTAATGAATGTCAAGCAAATATTATGAATAATGTTACCCGGAATTGCAACGTACGAGGCCGCATTCGGATATAATTAACGAATCTCCTATGTCGCGTTGCTAGTTATTTTTCATAAAATATCGTACATTTTAATTGACAACATACTCGATTATAAACATTAACAACCAACGCCGTTTGTCCTTGTCAGCTGTATCTTTCTGGAGTCCTTGATATCATAAAAATATTATTATGCGCTAAAGCCCCTCTTTAATTCACTTTTACTTGAAGCAAGCAATTTTATGCAGTTGTAAAAGGCAAGCTTCTCGATTAAATGCAATTTTTTACAAATTTTCATTATCCGAAAGACTCTGTAACTCTGTAATTACGCACAATGAAGAAAATGATTTAAGTAAATTTTACTCAGTTCAATGGGACGTATTACGATAACAAAAAATCAATATCACTTCGCATTAACAAATTATTGGCTCCCTTTTCCCCCCAAAAATGTAATACATACTGAAATATTAGCCCCCCTTAAATCTAAGGTCTAGTAGCGTGAATTTAGGTGGTTGACAACAGTTATTTAAGGGTTAACCAAAAGCCCTACAACCGCCCCCTCTTCGAAAATCCAGCAGGAGAAAAAAATTGCGAACTATTACCTCGACCATAAAAACCAGCGAAACTCCCTCCTGTTTCATTTCTTTGGTATATTCGGCATTTACGAGAGAAACGCTGGCAAGTAACATCGCGCGAACACCGTAGATCCAGCCGGGAGGGGATGAAAGTCTCTGTAACGACGTCGACGAGGGGGAGGACGAAAGAGGGGGAGGGATAGAGAGAGAGAGAGAGGGATGAAAAGAGGATGAGACAGAGAGTGAGCGAGAGATTCTCTCGGAAGAGTCCAGCATCCCGTGCCAGGAGCGCGGGAAACGCGAATCGCCGGAACCCGGCGAGAAACCGAATTGTCTATTGACCTGGCAGCGATGCCTAGGCCATAACCAAAAGCGGAAGCGCAATCATGCTGGAAGGTACGCGGCGATAAAACACATTCGGTGCTCGGAAATGAAACCGTCGGAGCGTCGACACTTTTCCCGAGCCCCGGGTATGATTTTCACGATGCTCCGCGCCGCTTCTGAACCTCTCTCTCGCACGAAAATGGCTCGGGCTCGGGCACCGGGGTGGGTTCAGGTTCAGGTTCAGGTTCGGCGGAACGATACGTTCGCGGTCGTGTGTCAATTTGCTGGACAGTTTCGACTCGTAAACACGGGGCTCTCTCGGTTACCCGCGTGTCACGTCGCAATAAAATTCGAACAATATCGCGGGCATCGATTTCCACCCCCGCGGTACTCACCCCTTTGCTCGTCTTTCTTCTTCGAAATCTAGTGGGGGGATGCTGGATCTCACCGAGATGAGAATGCATCCGCTCGCCACTTTTATGATTGAAGTGCACGCGTGTGAATCTTGGGGTGGCGAGGATAGGGCTGGTTGAAATACGGGGAGGGGGTTGCTGCCCGGAGGGTGGGTATCGCGTTGGCACGAAGAAAGTTAGCGGCGCGAGGTGTATGCGCGATTCGAATTTAAGGTCGACTTGTACGGGACGCATAAGACTTATCTCCCACTCTACCCTTCCCCTTCCAACCCTTTTAACGTTCCTATAATTTTCGTCTATGTCTTTAACCGTTTGAGTCCCAGGGGGTATTGAAAAAACACCGTCGAAGAATCCCAAACAGCGCAACCGCACTTTCTCGAAATGAGAATTTTTATTTTGTAATGTATTATTGCATTGTTATAGTATCATTCTATCTATTGTAAAATGTTCTATTTACATTAAAAGGAGCTGTGTGATGTACTTGCGTCAGTAGTTAGTTGTCCACAATGCTCGAAATGTGCTGGGTTTTCTCGACATAAAATCTTAACAGCGCGATCGCGCTGCTTGGGACTCAAACGGTTAATGTTCACGTCCCGTGGGAATGTTTTAATTCTCTGGGAGTCAGTGAAGAGACATCATTGAATTTTTCGGAAAAATGCGTGTCCAGTGACACTTTGGCCAGTGTTCATTGCGAAGATCGGCCGGTATGTGCGAGTATGGTACATCACGGGAGGAGGGAAGGGGGTGGCGGGGTTCAGCCGTTCGTTTAGCGGTTTGCTCGTGCACCGGGGAATTCACAGTCGCCGCGAGAGATTCCGTGGGGTTCACGGCCCTCGTTACGGCCCCCTTTACGGGCCGTACGTGCTCCACGGCCCTCCGTGCAGGAACCAATACGGCCGCGCATAAACGCATACCGCCGGCTGTTTACTATTTCAGATACACGGTATAAAAGGGGTCGTAGGTGATGTCGCTACGTCGGTAGGTGAGTCAGTCCTTCGGAGCAGAAGTAGGAGTAGAGAGAGAGAGAGGAACGGAGGGAGGAGGGGTCGTTGGGAGAGGGCGGGTAATATATTTTTTATTGTTAATCTACGGTGATTTATGTCGGACGCGTCTCCATAACGTGACTTTACTGCATCTCTTCTTCGTTTTTCGTACGCTCCGCTGACCCGGACTAGAAGAGGAGAAGCGAGAGCCGCGCACAGTTCCCCCCCCCCTCCCGGCCACCCTGTAGCCAGCCTATAAACATCTCGCTGGATTAAGGGCCGACCTGAAGGGATTTTGCCCGTTCGAGCCGGTTACAGCCTTTTCTCACGATTATTTGTGACCACGTTGAAAATGGTTTTCCCTCTCGTCCCGGCCCCGTCCTTCTCCGCCTCCGCTTCTTCTGCTTCTTCTTGTTTTCGTCCTCCTCTTTTCGCCTCTGCCTCTCGCCTCTCTCGCCGACGCATTATTCGCGACCGCACGCTCGCGATATTTCATCCCGCGCGACTGGATCTTATAAGTAAACTGTGCACCTAGCTGAAAGTCATTTAATTTTATTTAATCGCGTATTTATTGCACGGGGATACCGGTTTTCCGAAAACGCTCGATTCGATATCGCAGTTAATTTGATATTTTCGTATAGTTTTAATATCGACCAGCTATAAGTTATCGTAACGCTAACACATTAAATATTATTAATATCGGACGCAGGTCTGAAGTTCCGTAATTAAATTAAAAAAAAAAAAAAAAAAAAAATAGAAAAACTCCAGAAGTCGGGTTTGCCTCGGGTCTTCTTTCATTTTTCCGAGATCATTGGTTGCTATGCTTCCAGCTATGCTTCCCGGTTAGTCCCGGGGAAAAATCCGGGAAATCCAATCGACCACGCCTGGGAGCCGGGTTTATGCGTCCTCTGGAACTAGGAGATCGGTTTGTTTCGGGCTCGAAAAGAGAGAAAGAGAAGGAAGGGTGGTTCGTTGAAACAGTAGGCAGGTTTACGAGGAGACGGCGGTCATGAGCGTAACTCTGAACCGTTTTATACGCTTCTTACCGTCCGACGTAAAGTCTGTCGACCGCCGGTCGTCGACGGGACGACTTTAATCCACTAACAGCAATGGCGCAGTTCGTTTGCGTTTTCTTGATCCAAGGCGAGTTCTCGAGATGCATGGATTCGCGAGCACGCGGCCCCATAGCTTCAAAAGCTGATTGAAGACGCCCGGGGGTGGAAGAAGGAGGTTGGTTTCGTGGTCGGACGTAAGGAAACGGGCAAAAGGAAGAACCCTGGTGGCTCCGATGCTGCTGGACAAGATTTAGAGTTCGATAGTTAAGTCTTTTCGGGGTTCAGATTGAATTTAAGCCACCCCCTAGCCATGTCCGATCAGGAAGTAATGGGGGCAGCACCGGGGATGCTCGTGACCTCGAGGTCGATGCGTATTGTTAATAGTTCTTTAATTTCTCCGATCGTACGGAAGTCTATTGGACGGTTTCTCTCGCTTGGTTGCGATCCGATGTGCTGCCAAAGGCTTTCAAACCATCGCACATGTGTTTCCTTACGTTTCTTATCGTTATGTTCGGATATCTGCAAAATGTCAAGTTGTTACGTCACGCTATCTTCTATTTATAATTATTACTTCTGAACTGTTTACCCGCTGAAAGTCACTTGAGCACACTGCAAGAATGAAACTTGGATATTTCAGGATTTTTTTTTATCCTCCGGAGTACTTAATTTGCTGTTCAACTCCCTGTTGTACGATGTTATTCATGTTTTTCGATTGAGAATTATTACTTTTTAGCAGTTTATCTACTGGCAGGTACTGCATTTTATGCATTCTCATGCAACTTCACTAGTGAAGATAAATGTACGAATGAGTAGGTAAGACAAAAATTCATTTATTTTTTCAAAACTTTCTCTAACACGGTTAAATCGCCAAGAGAAGCGGCGCACAGTGGGCAAAAACGGCCTTTTTCGATTCAAAATCAAAGAACTTTCGATAAGAATGAGGTGGAGCGATGAATTTTTTTTTAAATGAAAGCTGAAACTTTGTAGAATATGGGAAAAATAGGGAGATTACGGTACGAACGTTTTTTAACCTTGAGAAAATTCGTTAAAGTTGCACAATTTCAAGAAAGTGCCAGTAGTAATGACAGCGATACGTCAAGTGATGACGAGATGTGAAGTGCTTCATGTTTCGTAAGTAACTCAAAATGTTAAAATACTTCATTATTATTATTTTTATTGTGTTTTATATATGAGAATACGATATACTTTCAAACTAGTGTGTTATCAAGTCATTTTAACGAAAAAATTTCATTAATTTGTGTCACAAAAATCTATTTTTTTCAAAAACCAGAGGTCGCAGACAAATTTTGAAAACAGATTTGAAATCAGCGTGAGAAAATCTATGGGGAACGATATATAGCATGTTAAAAAAAAATTTTCCGCGCGTATTAACCACAACAACAAAATTTTCTTGAAATTGTGCAACTTTAACGAATTTTCTCAAGGTTAAAAAACGTTCGTACCGTAATCTCCCTATTTTTCCCATATTCTACGAAGTTTCAGCTTTCATTTAAAAAAAATTTCATCGCTCTATCTCATTCCTATCGAAACTTCTTTGATTTTGAATCGAAAAAGGTCGTTTTTGCCCATTGTGCGGCGCACACACCGTATTAAAAAATATGGGAGGTATTTTCCCTCTCCTTCCAGGGGAAGAGGTCCCTCAGCCATCAAACAAAATATTCACCTTTCACCCGGATCGTCACAAAGGACCCTCAGAAGATCGAAATTCGCATAAAAATCCTGCGTCCACTAATTTCAAAGCGCCCACTGGAGCCGAGGAGTTGGTCAGTCAATAAACCGTAAAATCAAACTGAAAAACCCGCGGAAAGCGAGCGGGCAAAAGGTAGCGAGGAACTAATGGCCGTGGTAGGTACCTTTCTCGAGCGAGAGCAGCCCACCAGCTTCCTCCAAGATTCTCGATTCATGGGCCAAGATTGCAGCCGGAACCTTCGCATAATAAATTCCCTGGGAGTTCGGGTAACTCATGGGTCGAAAGTAGTCACTTAACCGAGTCGAAAGGAACCTGTTACCGCGATTCTCTCTCTCTCTCTCTCTCTCTCTCTCTCTCGCTCTCTATCTCTCTGCTTGAATCGGCCATCAGGAGCGTCGGAATGTCTGTGTCCGTGGAGCGCGGCCGCCCCTTGAGCTTGCAGGAAGTTATGTGGATATTAAATAAGGATCCATCATAACGATCGGACGTCCATCCCACCGTAGGATCTCTCTCTCTCTCTCCCTCTCTTGCACACACTCTCGTAGGATCTCTCTCTCTCTCTCTCTCTCACCCCTTCCGCAGGATCTCCCTCATCCCCTGTTGAGAGAGCCGTTTACGTACCCGGGACGGGGCTATTCTTACGATGAAAACAGATGGAGCCGACAGATCGGCTATATCTGATCGACGGAATAGCCGAGAGCCGTCATCGAACGACGCTGTTTGCGAGCGGTTAACTCGCGCAAACATTCTATCGTCCTTGCCTGCCTCGAACGACCTTATACTACTTGTAAGGACTTCTCATTCAATCAACCTGTTATTAACTGGAACGCACTGGCCCGAGACGCGGGGAGGTTAGACAGGATTCTGATCCTTGTGTCCCCCGATCTTCGGAAAGGATCTTTATCTAGATGCATTTTTCAGTATTTACATTCTTGCAATTTTTATTTGAATCGATTACCTAAAAAAACGTTCGGCTGAAATATTCTTCGAACCTTCCTCCTCAGATATGGTAACCACAACTTTGTGAACAATACGTACAAAATAAGTTATAGACGTTAAGCTATAAGTTGTTTCATACATCTCTATTTTTTATTAATATATTTTCGAATTTTTTTCTATCAACATATCTTAATATTGTCATTTCATGTACATCATATTATGTTTGCCTCAGTGTCAATGGCTCTTCTTTCATGGTGTCATGAGCATACTCAAAATAATCCCACGTTTTGTTTTTTAATATAATTTTCAACCACTTTTCTATGCCTAGAAGAAACGAACCCAATTAAATATGCATCTTCTGTGGTAGTAAGTGTGCACAGTTTTTAAAAGTATATTTTTGTCAGGACAGTCTCCAAACAATTTCTTTGACTGCGTCATAGGGAAGTCAATTTTATTCAATCCCCTATGTAGCTTCGCAGGTCTATGCAAAGCAGGTTGGAAATACTACGATTGTGTTATTACTAGACATCGGATCTTTATGCATTTATGGCTTATGGAAATGTTAAAAAAATGCTATAATATAAAATTCGAGAGAATTTAACACGATTTTTATTTGCTTTGGATCTACAAAGGCTGTCCCCATTAAAAATAAAATTTTATTTCATTCCACTTTCTTAAAATGTTTCTATAAAAATTGGAAATTGCATAAACATCCGATGTCTAGTTATTACATACCGCAAAATTGTGGCATTACTGGCGAGCATACTGCAGATCAGTAAAATAAGTACTAGTACAAAAGTATCGAATCTCGGTACAAGACCACAGTAAGGGTTGAGAAGTGTATAAAGATCCAAAAATTTAAGAGTGTCTACCTCTTTACTAGCCTCGCAACAACACAGGCGAAACGAAGCATCCGCCTCGAACGTCCCCAAATCAGGCCCGCTTGATGAAGAATTAAAACAGACAGAAATTATACCGGAGACCACCAACGATGGTGTGTGTGTGGAATCTAATAAAAATGTTCGTCCGCGAAGTATTAATCCGGGGAACGTAATATTCCGGCGGGCGAAAGATGAATGCGTTACCCTTGCGCGAGAGGGTGGCGACAGAGGAACGAGAGAGTTAAAGAGAAAGAGAGAGAGAGAGAGAGAGGTCGCGGGGAAAGTAATATACGAAACAATCTTGTCGCGGCAATGAAACCGTCGGAATCGTCGAAACAAAACCGGAAAAGCGCGTCGCGCTGGATCGCGCGTGCCCGAAAACTTTTCCGCCCGGAAACTTTTATTCCCGCGACGGTTTCCGCGGGCGAAGAAATGAAGCCGCGCGATCGATGGCGCGGTTAGGGGGGATGGAAAACACCGGTAAGAAACCTAAGAGGGTGTTAAATTCGCCGCTCGCTCGCTCAAAAAAAAAAAAAGAAAAAAGGAAACAGGAAAAACAGGCCAGAAAGAAAAGAAACGAGAGACGGAACGGTCGAAGCGGCCTCGAGGGTGAATCAGTACCGAACCTAACCGCCGGCATGCGAACTATCCGTTTGCAAGTTTCCACCCCGTCGTCTCTTTCTCTCTTTCTCTCGGTAGTTTTTTTTCTGGCCAACAGTTCGCCGATGCAATTCACCGCTCTCTCCATCCACGGTTCTTTCTACACTTTTTTTTTCCAGCACCCCCGCTTGTTATTCCATTCTTGTTGTTTCATCGGAGGATTCCCAGCTCCTTTTTCTTTGGTTTCTCGTTCTTTTTTTTTTTATTTGGAATGACCACCCGCGTACTCGTCTTCGACTCGGGGCGGTTGAGAATGTTTTACAGAGCTGCGGCAATTAACACTGTTTCTACCCCGGTTTTACGTATACCTAATTTACTTTTTTTTTTTAAATGTAGAATTGCCTTCTTTTCGATTGTACCACCCGTTAACGTGTACTTTGTTCTTATCTTATTTTAAGCATTTCAAGCTTTACATTTTGTCTTGCTACGTTGCATTATTTATCTTGAATTTTGTACATTATATAATAGGAATCATTTTGTACAAATATATGTTTAGTTACTTCCGTGTCTGGATTGTTAAGGTCATCCTGTATATTCAAAGAAATAGATTTTATCTCAATCAATTTTTATTTATTATTTATTTTATATTAAGTGTGACTATTTTATATTATTTTATACGAATATCGAGAATGTGTCAATTCAAATTTTGAGTCAATTCTCTTAACAATATATACTCGAAGATAATAAATTTGTTGAATAATTCCTCATAGATGCACGATATCAGTGACCGTAAATTAAAAATATTAGAACACGTCGTTTTGATGCTTCCCATAATCTAGTATTAAAGTTTTAAGAGCTGTCTTCTGACACTTGTGGCGGAAGTTGCATATTGTAGCATATTTTAGTTTTGGCAATTACGGGGGCGGATTATGGTATGGGGGAGGGTGCGTGGGTAAGGTTTAACCATGCTCGTGGAGTCGGATTTCTTTGTGATTAAAACGATATCTTCGACCACTGTGGATTTCTGGTTCTGATGGGAACTGGGAATATCATAGGGAAATGTTACAGGGAAATGGTAGAGGAAAATGGCAGAGGGAAATGGCAGAGGTGAATCCTGATGGTTGGTAGGACAGAGGTGGCATAGATTCTATGAAATTATTGAACTTATAACTAAATTCCGTAACGCATTGTTAACAAGATTATGACGAAGCAATTAATTCCAAATTTCGACTGAATTCTGTGATTCATTGTTAATGCAATTGGTATGAAGGGACCACAGAATCTCCTTTTATTTCGATCGGACGTCAGAGGTGCTCGAAAAAGCGCCGTCGAATTTTGACGGGCGGAGAATAAAGTTTTGTAGTTTGATGGTGGAAGCTGTAAACGAATGCGAATCGCTCGCATGCTGCAACCGCAGTAAAATTGTAAAATAAAAAAAAATATGGCGTGTTAACGGTAATCGAACCCGGGGACTTTCGCTTTAACATCGACGCACTTGGTTATTCCGACAGAATAACTCCGATAACTTCGATTTATATTCACGATACATCTCGCAGGTGCGTAACTTGAATCGTTTATACCTTCGAAATTATTGGACAACTGCTCTTGATATTTTATATTCCGGGGTTTTTCCTACCGAATGGCGCAGGTATAGTTCTCTAATAAAAGCTGAAAAAGTGTCGCATAAACTTAGGCTAACAGATGTTTTCGTAAATTGCCCCGAGTTCACTAAAAACGCAATAAAACATTCTACAAGCGACCGCTAAAATAAATCATGCGAGATCGCGGCGAGAACGTTTGCAATATTAAAAGTAAGGTTTTATCTTACAACAATTACGCGATCTCGAATTAATCCTGGAATTAATGAAATTTCTAGATTAACTCTCGAATTATAAAATTCCTAAGTTATTGCTCGAATTAATTAAATTAATTTAAGGTTGCGCTGTTGCGTACCAGTGATAAGATTTTTCGTTCCAACTTCTCTCCATAATTAAATTTTGTAGATGTCAAAAAATCAGCCAATTTATTATGCAGGTGGCATGATACCATCAAGTTTATGGGGTGTGCTACCTTGTCCTCCCGGACAGTAACTCATTGCAACATGCAAGCGCATGGTGCAATGTTGCGCAAGTTTGTGCAACATTTCCTCGGAGTCACGAAAATCGTGGAATTTGCTCTTCACAAGTAAATTTATTTTATCCATGCAGACGGTAATTAAACTTCTCGCAGTTTTATGCAATTTCCATATAATTTCGCCGTTCGGGGTCTCTTGTCGTAATACGAGAGCTTTCTGTTTAAACATGATCATAATAATCATTCTTACTTTTGTAATTATGAAAAGGAAAGATAGTCAGCTGTGCTCGCTTGTATGCAAATCTGTAGAGTTGACATATCAAAGTGAATCGGATTTTTATTTCAATGACGATAGTGAACGCAACAATTCTACGAATTTTAATATACGTACTTACTGTTTCTCGGTATATAGTAGATTTTGTAATGCATTCTTTTAGAAGGGCTACTCAACCCTTATAAAATGTACATCTTTTTGCCCGTTTTCAAAAATATCTGAAATTCAGTTTCTATGCAAGACTTCTATGCCTGACTATGCACATAAGAATTAAAGATTAAAGATTGAAAAATCAGCCAGGGTTGCCAAGTGAAAAAATCCTCGTATCTCCACACACTGTCACACAGTCTACAGCTACATATGTTTTTCCAAGTAGGCTTGGCGATTACATCGAATTACGAAGAAAATCACTCGAACGCTTGTTGTTGTCCCCTGTGTCTTGGATCTTCTTAGGTGTCTAGAATAGGTACGAGGAGACGCGAACTCGTCGCCGCGAGGCTTTAATCGACGCGAAGCACACAAGAAGCCGGAAAACGAGGTTGTTGCGGTGGTTCGAGGGATATTATCTGCTGGAACGGGGGAAACTATCGCGCCTTTCCACCACCGGTTCTCTCATTGTTCCGTGAATAACGAGTTCCTGGACGTTATCGGAAGTGACTCGTCGGTATGATATTACAATTGTTATCGCGGCAGAAGGATACAAATTTCTTAGCCGTGGACTGTTAAAAATGATGAAATCATCGAAATGAAATAAATACGTTCTTCTCGTTGCCTCGTCCATAAAGTGAACATCTCCGATCGGGAACGCCTTCATCGATGAAGACAGTTGTCGGTCGACACCCTCTATCAGTATAATGAGTGTCTCAAGGGCTTGCAGCAACCGTTTCAACTTATCCCGCAAATAACATGGCGCGGCATCTGCGTCATCCGTTCGGTAAAGGTCAGACGCAGTCGATCGGGCGCGAAAAAGAGCGGCCCGTCGTCGTCGTCTGTGCAATTTCCTCGAGGAAAATTGGTCCAGCCCACGCTGTTCGCGTGGAAGGAAGCTCGAATTCCGCGAAAGGACGTCCGTCGCACGTGTTACGCGCGGTCGTCGCAAGAAGACACGAAACAGGGTTTCGCGAGAGAGAAAGGGAAAGAGAGAGAGAGAGAGAGAGACAATTCGCGCGTGTTATCGCGTGGGCGTGCAACCAGCGACCTTCCTTAACCGCGTGGGCATTAAACCGCCGACACGAGCATTCGAAAGCCGTTTAATACCGAATGCACGACAGGCCGACGCCTTTCCTGCAGCCTTTTCCGCAGCCTGCGTGGGCTGCGGAAATTTTCCGGCCTGCCACCCCGGCCGCCAGCAACCCCCGCTCGAACCTACCCCGTTCCACGGTGATGTTCGGCGTACGTGTTAAATTGGAGAACTTTCGACGATCCGTCCAGACATTTTAATTGTAAATTGTTCCCCAGGCTTTTCAGGAATAATGATGGTTCATGAAGCGGCGGGAATCACGCGCGAGCACCCTCACGCATGCGCGTCACTCTTTGCTATATTGTTGCACCCTTTGCCGGACACGTGCTCGACTTTTTTAGTAGTCGATCGAGGACTCGGCCTGTTTAACACTGACCGCGCCGGTTTCATATTTTTTATGGTATAACTAAGTTTCGAAGATGCTACCACTGGAAATTATTACATAAATTCTCGTTCAAGCATTATTTCAAAAATTGCTAGAAATCTGAATACATTCGGTCATTTACATACATTTTGTGCTCATTTCGTGCAATTTGAGAATTTCTCAATAAATTACGTAAAAGCGAGAGCAATGTCATTAATGATTCAATAAATTTGTAGAGTTAACACAGTGCAACAACTTCTTCTGAAACTATTGTTTAAAAGAAAATTACTGAGCTCTACAGCTTATTCGTTAAAAATCCTATTCATAAGATTTGTATACACATTTCAAGCATTCGTGACAAAAATGTGTTGGCAGAATAGAAAGCTGTAACGACATTAAAAGACAATTATATTATTCTAGACTCATTAAAATTATTAGAAGGGGAAATGCAATTTTATTTAACTTCTCTTTCCTGCAACTGACTTGGACAATTTTCATTTTTTGCAGAAATGTCCGCAGTCTTTCTGTGTGTACATTCGGACAGCCTGAATTTTCCAATTCGAACGAATGTGTATCCAGCAAGTGTAATGATCGTCTTTTTGCGAATCCTTCTTCTCCGGGGGGATAATTGTTGCACATAACTTTTTCTCTGGTGTAGACTGCATTTTCTTGCGCGAAGCACCGGGGGATAGTCGGGCGCAATTAAGGAGGTTGTAAAAGGTTAACGGCGTTTCGAGGGTGGGGTTGGGGGGTGGTTTCTTTACATGCTTGAAAATTGAGCCTCTCGACACGGGCACGGAATGAAGTTATTGCGGCTGTAAAAATTCTTGTAGCGATTACCGGCCCGTAAGGGTTGGTAATTCGCGGCCACAGATTGGCCACGAAACGGCCCCGCGGGGGTGAAAACGGAGCGAGACGGGGTTGTTTCGCGCAGGGAGTATCACACCGGTTAATAGTGATTCTTCCGGAGGCCGAGTGTTTTCATGATTAACCGGGGGTTCAATTAGTTTAATGCATCGGCTCGGGAAATAATATGATTGCCTCTTACTAGGCTCGCAGAAAATTTTGATCACGGTTTCGTACAATTGATCGAGAACACACACGCACACACATACACGCGTGCACGCAAGCACAGAACCGGGACCACAAGCGATGAAAAACTTTAATGGTACATTAACGGAGTGCCCTTTGTATCCATGCAATATTCGCTGAAAGCAATTTTCGTCAAATGGTTTCAGTTGCATATGCAACCGATGCTTGGGGACCGGCGACCGCAACCCTTGATTAATTATTAATCGGAGAGGATTTTAGGAAGACTGCAGGTATCTATTATAGACGGTTGTTGAATGTTTATCGGTGGTCGGGATATAAACATTCTTGAAAAATTCATGCGATTTTATCGAGCACAATTTTTGCGACAAAATCGGGAGTAAATCGAGAGTCTACATTTGTTGCAAGGAAGTTTATATATTTCTATGATTTGCAATCTTTAGATTGTACATTTGTTCATTGAGGGCTCCCCTATAGGCTTCCTCTTTTTACTGTTTTGACAAGTTCCAAATTCACTTTCTCTAAATTTGCATTTTCCGTAAGGAATTGTCACTGCAGTCATTGTGTAAACTATAAGCCGTAGGAACCAAATAGTAATTAATTTTTCTCATTAACGGTTTCACGAAGCTGTGATAAATGAATTGACACTCTTAAATTATTGTAATCTTTTTATTGTTCGAGATAACTCATGTCTGTGCATCAATTCTCGAAATAGGTCCACGCGCAGCAACAGCACGAGCCGCGCGGCCCGTTAATTAGCGTGCCGAATTATGCTAAAACGCTGGCAGATTCGATCGAGTAGTTTCAAGGACGTTTCTCCGGGATCCCGGAGGAATTAATAAGCGGCGCAAGATAGTCCCCAGCAGAGCTGCATTCCACGGAGGATTCCGTAGGTTCATGATTCGCGGATCCTTCGGATCTATTTACGGGCGGTAGCCAATAATTCCGCGTATCGCGGAAAACGGAGCCGGATCAGCGGGTAAAAGGGGGGTTGGTAGGAGGGTTAGCGAAGGGGGGGGTAGAGGGGCGAAAGGGGGTCCACGGCTAGCCCGGTTGAAGGTGGTAGGAGTAGGGTAGCGCAGCGAGACTTGTCGCAAAAGTTTACGAGCCGAGCGAATCCTTAGAGTAATATAGAAGCAGTTTCGGCTTTGAAACCCCATAGCTGTAATTTTCCGTGGCTTACTGCCACTTTGATGTAACTAAAGCACCGGGCGACCGCCCACAGTGAGATTAAGGTTCTGCATTCAGGGCCTAGATCCGTTGGTGCGCACCCACACCGGGCTAAGGCAGCCTAAACACGCGGCGCAAACGCGGCCAAAGCTGCCGGAATCCAGAATTTTGTACACAGAGCGCTGCCGTAATCGTTCTCAGACGATATAAATTCTTGGCACGCAATGTAATATATGCTCCCCGAAACACCCGCGCACCCCAGACGCTCTTCCCCTCGGCCACCCCTCGGCAACGCGGAGGATAGCCGCGATAATAAAGGGTAATTGAATAATAAAAGTGGCTCGGCCACCGGCGTTTCGCGTCTACCCGACCCGGGAAAGAAATAAACGAGCCGCCCGGGCTTTTTCGGCGGCGGCCACCGTGGCCAGTCGTTAGCGTTAATTGAACAATCGGCCGCTACGCAAACCGACGCAGACCGACGCCGAACAACTGTAAACGAGCGGGGGGTCCAGACCTTACGCCTTGATCGTTCGGAATCACGAACGTAGTCCGAGTTCTGAGGACTCGGCCAGCAGAAACTGTTGCTGCAACTGCGACGCGCTGTTGGTACCCCTGGTTCCCTCTACCGGGGCGGAAATTCGAAAACAAAGTTTTGTTTGTAGGATCCCCTATTTTCTTTGGGAACCGTACCGTCTTCGCCTGGATCTCTCGAAACGTTCTACCATTCTTTAATAACGTTTACAAGCTGCAACTATTCCCTTTATCACAACTATCGAAGAACATCTGGCTCCAGTGCCTCGAAATAAATACAGAAAATATTTACTTAAGGATCGTCAACAGCCCAAGGACCACATCTTTTCTCATCCGAGCGCGCCGTAGCTCAGCCACCCCTAAACACTTCTCCCCATCAATTCCCCATCGCTTCTCCGATAAATCCACCAGTCCACACCTACGATCACCTGGCTCGAAATAACTCATGCTCCTCGGCTGCTCAGTCGTCGCTTACCAAAACTATTACCCAGGAAGAGAGACTCGGCGAAAAGGAGACGGAAATCAGGGTCAAAACGACGGAGGACGAAGGGCACGGGCGCGGGGTGGGTGGCTCGTGTAAATTACGAGCGGACAATGGACGAGGAATACTTTTCTCGCGTGTGTAACGGACCGGGGTGGGGGGTGGGGGTGGGAGGAGGGTGGGATTTCGAACGAATTTCTCCGATAATTGAAAACACAGCTGGGAACGAGGACGATTCTGAGGAGGGGGGAAGGGGGCGGTGTAGTGGAAACTGTCGGAAACCGGCGAACCCGAAAGTTCACGGGTCATCGGGAGCGATCCGTTGTGTAACAGGGCGAAAGTTCAAAGTTCACTGTGCCGAGGAAGTTGTCGGACACGGTGCAGGATGTGCCTCGAATTTTAGAGTATCGTCGACTGCGGATACTTTCGCAAATGTGTCCGGACTCGGAATCTGGATCGTGTTTTACGATCCATATCAATACTCTCTCTCTGAGACCGACGGGGGGGCGGGGAGTGCAGGATCGAGGGGTGGTTCTAGAGGGGGCGAGAAAAAGGAGAGAGCCCGTGGAACCGGAGGAGCGTACGTCCATCGAGGGGATTGAATAATAAAACTCCGGGAATATTTAGTTCCGTTACATTATCTCGCTTTTATCTTCGAATCGAGGAGGACCTCCGTCTTCCATCGGGACAGGGACTCGCCCGATAAATTTCATCGCGAACACCTATCTCCGGCTACAACCGGATACCATTAAATTTAAGAGGCCGGTGTAATGACTTCGGGGCGAAGCTGCGATTCGGGGATGGCTGCGATTCGGACACCCCCGGCGTGTAAAACATGATTCCACGAATATCATCACGGTCGTGCGCTAGGATGAAATTTTTACAACGCTTCTGACGCGAGTCCCTTCCATCCGGCATAATTCTTTCGGGAGTGATGCTGTCGACGAGTCTTCGTTCCCTTCTGACGACTTTGGAAATGATTGTGATCGAAGTGTGCACTTCTGTATCACGTTTTTGTACACTGTCGGTACGATTGTGGCATATACCGTAAATCTAGATCATTCTGCAGGGGACCAGACTGTACATCTTTATAGGAAATCAAAATTTGTAACCCCTTGAATCTGTTGTTAATATTCTTGCTGGTGCTAGCATATTTTACTCACATTTTGTAGCCTTTAGTTCTTTTTTCTTTAATAATTTGAATAACTCTGAAATAGTTTAGCGATGCTCCTAAATATTCTCATGTTTTCCTGCTTTTAAATTGCACCTACTCATTTTCGCCACAGATTCACAAAAGGAGTCTAATCGCACGAAGCGAAAGTTAGATGAAAATGTACAATACTTTCTCGAATTTCGACAAGTCCAGAATAGTGTCCCAACGATCTTAATCTCTTCGAACATCTTTGCAGACTCGTTCGCCACAATTTTCGCCAGAAACGCATAAAATTGGCAGTTTAACGATAACGATCATCGGCACCCTTAAGAAGTCTGAGCACACGGAGTCGCGGGACTGTTTCTGAAACGAGCGCTGCAAATAATGGGCGAATTACGAGTTGCAATAATTTTGTTCAGCGATGCGGCATAAAGATGCCTGTTTGTCGAAGGAAAGGGGGAGGAAAAAGAAGAGGAAAGAAACGAGTATGGGTAATGATTACACGCGGCGGTAGTTACCCGTGCGCGGGGAAATACGATTAAAGCGAGCGGAATTACTATGATTCGGATCGGAAAATGACAAACATCGCGGCGGCAATCCGCCGTGCACCGAATATCGTAATGTTACTCGTTACCGAAGGGGGTCTCAAGGCTCGCGAGCCGTACGATCGATACTATTTCCACGATTAGCTCCTCGCGAAACGTAATTTTCGCTATTACTCGGTTTGCGAATGGTTTCCGATAAATTCGACGGTAACCCCGGGCAGATTGAAAGAAAACAAAGCCGTAGCCGAGGCGTTTTCTTGTAATTCGCGTAATCATCTGTTCGGGAATTAAGCTTCCGCCGTGGAAACGGGTCGCACGATTTAATATTTCAGTGAATTATCCTACTCGCCATATTGACTATAGGTACGCTCTAGAGCTAAAAGAATCTTGGCGTTTCGCGGAATTGTAAAGCGGACAGTAAAACCTCTTTGATGCGCCGGCTTCATCTACGATTGCCATAACGCGCACTACGTAAGGTAAAGGCACCAGTGTAGTTGATCACCATGTATCAGTAGTTGACCATTTTATAGAAAAACATAAAAAATAAGGTTCGAAATGTTCTTATTGTTTTGAAATTTAAATAACAAACGGCATGGTATCCGAGGTTCACTTTCATCAAAAGTGTGCTTATAAAAACCTTATTTTTTATGTTTTTCTATAAAATGGTCAACTACTGGTCCCTTTACCTTACTCTTACTGTTCACCGGCTCGTTCATTTGCATAAAGCAAAGACGTTACATCTGGTTATTTATACATACTGGGCTACGATAGAAATTCTTTCGATTGCTGGAGTAAAAATATGTTCTGGTTCGGATGATTTAGTTTTGCAAATGCAAACACAAACTGTGTACTTACAGTCCTCGATTCTTTTATTTATCGCCACACTTTGCTAGAGATAACCGAACGAATTTATGTTATGATTCAATATTTGATGCCTACTTGACAATGATGCGCTTTTCACGAATTTTGAAAATATAAGAGACTTGTGCCATTTTTAGAGAATCTACTACAGAAAGTCCATTTTTACTCATCGAAATAAATTGAGCCAAAGAAATTCGAATTGTTGTAGGGATTAGTATTATAAAGGGATTAAAAGCAGTTCTAATTTTAAATCCTTTGCAATATCGTTCGACCGCAGGCTTTCTCAATAGCACAGGCAATAAATATTCGTTTGAAAACATTTGCTACTGCAGGGAAAAGCTTCCATGTCGGGACACAGCATAGCGCATCGAGGATGCAGCCACAGAGCTTGGCAATCCAGGGGGGGTTGAACGATAAGCCTAACCGGAACGATGGTAAATAATCGGTGACGAATGAGCCCGGGACGATGATTCGTAACGATTTTCTGCGCCAACAGGAATGATCACGCGCGCTTCCGGTTATTACGATTCCGGGAACGAGAGGCGCATAAGCGGAACGTGCATAGGCGCGGTGTGTGCATGCAGTTGTGTGCATCTCTCTCGTAGGGGTTCTGTGCAGGTCGACTTGGCAGGGTATAAAAGCGGTTCGCTGAGTCGCCACCCTGTCTGGGTCATCGCGTGCTTTCTACACCCCTGTTCCTCTCTCTCTCTCTCTCTGCTCTTTTCACTCACCCCCGCCCCCAACCCCCAACCACCCCGTACCCCCGTTCTTTCTCCGGGCAGGTTATACGTCGCGACATGGAAATCATACGGCGCATTATTATCGTGTCGGATTAGATACCGTCGATTCGACACCTTGCCAAGAAAACATCACTGCGTCCGCCAGACGGGAATCCTCCGGCGTTTTATGGGATCCTTCCTCTCGAGATGCTAGCAAATAACTGCGTATTTTAGTGATCTGTAGGATATTGGCTCTTATCTGCTGTACGATTGCGTGGAGCTGTATCTTTTACCGTATTCAATGTTTCCTTCCCAAGTAAATTGAAAGTCTGAAGCGTTTCTAGCGGTGGTATCGAACGCGTACAGGGCTTTCCCCGACCATTTTATGCGTGGCGTTATCATTCGGCAATTCGCCTGTTCCTTTCAGCGCGACGGAACCGTGGAAGTGTCGCGAAATTAGATATTCTTTTCAGTGAAATTTATAATAAAACCCGAAGCATAGCGCAGTCTAGGAATCCCAGGAATACAAATGTTAGGAATTCTTAAAAATAGTTTAGAAAATTGTTACAGACTTTTAAAATGTTCCTTTCACATTGCTCCGTGAAATACAAGTTGGATCTTTCATGCTTCCCTTGTAGGAAATCGAAAGGTGTCTCACTGATAGAACGGAAACCACCGTGTACCGGTGTTCGGTGTGCAGAACCAGTGCGCAATACGTTACCACTGTTCCTAAAAAGAAGCTCATTAAGATTCTCCTCGATACAGTGTTCGGGAATTCAATTAAAACGAGATTCGGAAAATACTAATCAATGTTTCCACACACGTGCACACCTAGTTAACTGCAACGCCTACTTCTAGGTCAACCGACTGCGTTTTAATTTCCCCGTTGCACCGTTCGCATACCAACGACGATAAAGGCGCATCGGTAAAAGGGCATCGGTGCACTACGCCTTGGAATCGCATGGTAATAAATAATCCGGCAGGGGTAACGAGCCAACGGATTACGTATAGAGGACGAACTGGATCAGATTGCGAAATGACAGTATTTCACCGTGAGTCCATAAGAAAATGGCTGTCACGACACGGCCGCTGTAGTTTCCACGGCGAGAACAGTTCCCATCACACTCATCACTTAGTCACAATTAGTTGTAAACACTTCTGCGGATGGCATAAGGGTGTCAGCGTCCCGTTCATGAATCATTTCTATAGGTCGAACGGAAGCGGGCCAAAGATTTTTCGTCGCCACGCGTCAAGCATTATGCTATAGCGCGGGTAAAGTTTCGAAGCGCGATTCGCAGCGAGTTAGGAAGTCGTTCCCGCCGCGAGAACGAGCAACGATGACACTTGCGAAGAAATTTACTGGCTACCGGGCATCAATGATTCAGTACGTTAGCGGTAACTGCTCAGCACTGCTCAAACATTTCCAATATAACCGCGTCGCAAGCCGACTTATTATAGAGCTGTTTGATGTCTCGACGATAACACGGTATCCAGTCAGCGTCAGCTGGTTTATGTCGTGCTCTATCAGGGTAATATTTATGCTTTTTAACCCTCATTCGTCCCACATTATCGGTGAAACATCGTAGAAACGGTAGAACATTAAATGAATAAAGTAATACAAATTTTTACAAAATTTTTTGCGAGAAATGGAGGCGACTCCGATTTTTTAAATGTCAATGTACAGGGCGAGGCATTTAAAACAGGCCACCTGAACAACCTCGAGGGTGGTTAACCATTTCTTGGGACGCGTTCAATTACCTTCAATGACTTGTGGCTTCATAATATTCTAGCCGGTGTCTAAAATAATTTTGGTGGCCAAATTAAGGTTTCCAGACCACTGTGCATTGGAGGTTTAAAAAAAGTGTTTTCGATATGGAGGATCGCGGAAGCTGAAGATGTCAGGGGTCGTGTTGCAGCTTGCAGAAAATCGGTGAAATGCACAAAGAAACGAAGAAGAGTGCACGTCCGTTAGCGTGGTCGATAATCGACCCAACCGGAAGAAAATTGTACGGTTCCATTCGTAGGAGGGTACCAGCAGAACGGTGTTCCAACCGAGAAACTATAATTCCACGGTAACGAGAGAAGTGGTTGTTGTTTCTCGTATTACCGTGCGGCGGCACATCCCCGGCCGCGAAATCATATTCATCGCGCGATACTCTTGAAATTCAAATGAGCCGTTCCGCCGTGCATTCTGCGCTCGGGCGCCGATTACCGTAAATCAACCGTCCTCCCCCCGAAAATTGCACCGGGCCACCGTCGTATCTCGCGAAAGACGGCCCCGTTGGTGTCGCATCAACCCCCATCAGGCCCCATAACTCGCTCGCTACGACAAACCGTGCACAGGACCAATTAAATAAGAACATCTCGCGGCAAAAAAGTTTCTTTAACGGCACTTAACATTTATCGTAATTTATACACGCTGATTTTATACACCTTCAATTTGTACGCAACGAACTCATGTGCAGTTTGTAATCCTTTCGGGGATAAAACCGTTCGGGACTGAATTAGTATACAGGCTGAATGGCCTAACATTTTCATTTTAAACGTCTCCCTTGTTCGTAATTGTGTCGAGAAAATGTGCGAGAAAACGAAGAAAAGACTATTTTCTCTAGGGCATCGTTGCTTGTTTTAATAGGTAATAGGCTTTTTTTTAGAGTTAACGGAGACACAAATTCGACCGGTTTTATGTTGACTTTTAAATTACATTCGTTGTGGATCTTCATGAAGCAGAAATAAATTGGAAGATTACCTTAGGAAAAATGCATTACAAGCAATGCTTGTGACGATGATTAATAACGAGGATCTTTCTTTATAATTTACAATTCTGAAAAATTTCTTAATGAATGTTTTAACAAGGATTTAAATCACGAGCCAACCGAGTATGTAACATGACCTTAAAATATCTTTTTTAATTGAATGGTCTTCATAAATTGAAAATAGTGTATCGATGTCCTTAGATTCTGTAGCAAAATAAAAAGATAAAATGAGTCAGTCGTCTTGGGCAGGTTTTTTTAAAAATTCGCTATGTGGTTTGAAGATGTTAACTATATCTGTTAATAACATATCGCGAACGGCAGTATCTCGTAAATGAGAGATGCGCCATTACTTAGCTGATTGAGTCCAGCCCCGGGAAGTGCAGAAAGACGTTGGTGATAAAACTGTATGTTCCATTAGGAGAAAAACAATATAGATAACCTAGAAATATCTGTAAGCGATGGTCTCGCGAGGAATTCGAATCCGCTGGCCGGTGTGAAGGATAATTGAGTGTACTAGCTGATCCGTGCAACTGGTAGCTCGTAACTCTCGGCGTGCGTATCAATCTTCTTGAATGAAAAATTAATTTCTCGACCTACCGAAGAACAGTGACGCTCGTCGAATAACACCGTCGCTCAATTCTGACGGATTTTCTCCTCGAAACAAACAAAACAATGCACAACGCCCAGCATCGTCGATTTTGTCCTAACTGCAGACAATCGTAACAAATTAAAATGGGGTGTACGATATTCCTTCGCATCATGGTTTTAAATTAGTTAATTTAAATTAGTGTAAATTTTCAGAGAGTTTATAGTCGCCAGTGTGCTACTTTCAACTTGCTAGAATTAGCAAAGAAACACAGAACTTCGCTCCTGTTTCTGAAAGTTAATCCCCAAGATTTTTCTTTTGCATAAATATCCGCAGTCTACTGATAGGTATTGCGTTAGGAGAAAGGGAATTGCTTTGTTAAAAGAAAAAGGGGGGGTAGAAACGGGTCGGTTAACGGGAACACGTGCCAAGACTGTGTGCATCCGTCGATGTCAGTGGGTCGGGCAGAAATTCGCAGAAATTCGCAGAAAGTTTCGCGGTTGGACGGCCGGGGGTAGAAAGAAGCCAGGGGCTAGAGCGAGACCGCTCGGTTACGGACTTCCGTTGCGGATAACGCGTTGTGGTTCCTTCGAGAACTCGCCATAACGATTCACCCTATGGCCTGTTAATGGTCCAAGTTAGGTGAGTTTCCATCGTATCCAGCGTCGCGGCCTGCAGATACGAATCTTCGAAGTCGTCGAAGAACTCGAGAACGCGACAAGGAGAAAGAGCCGAAGGCGAACGGAGAAAGGGAACACAAGATGGACAGAAATAGAGAGAGAGAGAGAGAGATGGTTTGGAAGGGAAAGCCTGCCGGTCGGAAAACCGACGATACGATTCTTCGGTTCCTTCCTGGCCCACCCCACGGTATCGTTCGCCAATTTTCTGGCCACGTCGTTGTCTCGATTAATTGGCCAGATAATTCCGGCCCGGGGAACGTACGCCGGGGCTCGTGAAAACGTTCGTACCGGACGCAATCGAAACCAGCTACTCCTCCCAACTGCACCCCCCTCCCCCTCCCCGTGCAGACAGGATATGGAAATTACCGTAAAAAGTTTTTCGAATATTACCGCGCTCAGACCGGGGGAGAGAAGGCTTATGATTGTAATTGATTCGAAAAGTTCCCGGTCGCTCCGATGGCAATTCACCGGCGGAAGATGTATCGGGGGCTATCTGGGAATGGTACCGGCTCGATAAAAATCCGCGAGGGTGCTTAACTCCCCTTGGCTTCCTGCTGCCGGCTTCTAAAATTGAAATGTCCTCGCTGGAATTGCTAACCGGTTCTAACGAATCTTCGATGATCTTGCACGCGAAAATGCGCTCACAAACACAGCCACGATTTTACAGCAAAAAATTAAGAAAGAGGTATACTTTTTCACCCCTTGTTCTCGAGAAAATCCAGTTTGAAAATGCAACGCGTGCTAATTAGATAGGAATCGTCCGATGCGTCTCCAGCAAGTAAAAATTCATTCATTTCAAAGAAATTAGAACAAACTTTCACACGAAACGTCCACTGAAAAAGAAGTCGATTAATTTTCCGGGAAAAATAAGAATTTTTAATGTAAGGAACCACACAGTATCGTTTCATTAGTGTCGAAATGGCTCCCTAGCTAGCACAGTATAGCACAATTAGTCAATTCGCAATTTCATGGCTACTCCTAAATACAATTCACGACTGACTAGTTCTTTCATTACAGCCTGCAAGCAAAACACCCCTAAAGACATTAAACAAATTACAATCTGGAAACAAATAACCAACGACGGAAGTCGATGTAATTAGGGTCGAGGTTGCCCCAATTTCGTGCACACGTTTATGCAAATCCGACCGGGCAACCATGGTTCCTTAATCCCAAGTTGGTGGTCTCCTGCACCCTCATTTTTTCGTTCAAAGGGAGGATTTGAGACGCTTACAAGATTAGCGTGGCAATCGCTCAGAGCCGGGGAACGAATGGACGGTTGTCGAACGTAAGAAAATTTCGTTTGTGAACGTTATCCATCTTCCTCAGCAAGTTTGCACGCTGTTGGGACCGCGTCTCCTCTGTATTTATTTGCGGATCAAGGGTCAGGATTTCATTTCGCTGAGTGAAGCAGATTCGAGGCGGCCGTGAACTTTAAATTCAAGGCGCGCGTGCAGATTTTCTGGATATTCTAAATTACATTTTTTCCTTTGATTCCGGAGTGGTATGTCGCGGTCATCGTAACTTCAAAATCCTTGCGAGTCCAACGAACCAACTGAACCATTTTCCCAAGAAATGAAATCATAAGAGAATTCAAAGAGCGAGCGATTTTACATATGTTAAATGTAACAAAGTTGGGATAATATAATCGTTTCTCAAGCTAAAATAAATGTGAAATGTTCTTGAGATTTTTGGAAATTGTTTCGTTCGCTGTATCTGCTTGGGACACAATTAAGTGACTTGTTGTTTTAATTGAAAGTTTCTGGAATTCGAATGACACTAATTTTTTACCAGGTTCAGAAAATCCTATTTTATACGCTGAATTAGATATTAGGATTTTCAGAGCGCAAGAGGATAAAGACCTAGCACGATAAATGTTAGCATTCAAGCTTCGGAGTGACTAATCAAGTTGCTTGGGGTTCACAGGAATTTTAGGAACAATGGGGACTTATGCTGTTAAGGGATTGAAACGGGAATCAAAGCGTCCGAAAATGAGCTGGAAAGACGGGACCACGATTGAAATTTCAGACGGTGGATTTGTTTCGGACAGCCGCGCCACGCACAGGCTAATTCCGCGTCGGTTATATGAAAGTCAGCGGGAAACCACGAGCATCCGCATTCCCACAGGCGCGTAACGCATGGCAGAGATGTCATGCGGTCCAATCCGCACGCATCTATGTATACGTGTATATACGTCTCTATATATATACATACGTACATACACACGCACATACCCGAGGTTCGCGATTCCGTGTGTCGTGCACACGCAGAGACATAACGCTCTCACTCCCCTAAACAGCGCAACGCGTCGCGACGCCGGAAAAACCGACGCTTTTCCAAGCGTCACGACCTCCAGGCACGATGCCTATCGTAATTGCCGGTAATGTCAGCTCGAAACGCCCGCAGATAAGGGATCGAACGGTCGCCATTTCACGCGCGGGTTTATATTGCCGGATAATTTGCCGGAACAACGCGAACCGACTCAATCCGCGCCGATTTGCGATCTTTCGCGCTTGTAATTGAACGAGAACGCCAGCCAGAGATACGCGTGTTACTCTTTTTAAAGCGGAAACTGAAATTACAAGTGGGGGGGGGCATGCAGGTATCGATCCATGCGTCTCTGAAACCTAGGGGATGGCTTTAGGAATTATTCCGTCTACGACTTTTCTCCTGATGTTTCTTTTTATTGGTGGAAAGACAGAAGAAATCTAACGATAGCTCTTCTGTTGTTAATTACTGTTTTATCGAACCTTTACCGACATATTCGCTACATTTTTCCGATTAAAACGATACCAAACACGATACCGTTTGGATTGTATTTGCTTGTTTAATACACGATTTTGTGGAACCTCTATTATCCGAACGATTTGGTGGAATGCGTGTGTCAGTGATAGAACAGTTAGCCTTATTGCTAGGTTAAATTGTTACTGATTTATATAATTAATTCTTTTGTGCGTGGATCGTTTTATATTAAACTTTATATCATCGTTTCGCTGTGATCCAAATCGTATCGTGTTTGGTGTTCTATTAATCGGAAAAATATAATGATAAATGTTTCATAAATAATTAAAGAGAAACAGAGAAGGTCAAAGTAAATGAATCACAAAACAGAACGTCCTAGATATATTTTTCTACACCTTTCCATTTCAAAAAGAGAAAAAATATAAATAAATAAATGATATGAAACATACGTCCACCAACCATCTCTTTCGCTTATGGTTCCAGTCTCTTGTTTCGAAAGACGTCGTCACGACGTTTGGCCCTAAACGTCCCGATAGCTTAACTTAACCTGCGAAGATCGAGAAGTCGGTGGAGGTTATTGAAAGTCCAGGGTACCAGATCGAATAAGAAAGAGCTGTCTTCCAGTATTAATAACCGTGCTGTTGAATTGTTAATACCGATGCGAGAACGTCTCGTAGCATCCTCGAAGATCCTCGACTGATACACAGGGTGGAGGCACCGATGGGGGTGGGGAACGAGGGTGGCTGGTATCGATGGTTCCGGGTAATGGGATCACGGATTCACTCATGTTTATTAAAATGGTGGAGCGTAGGCTCGATGCAAGGCCATTTCTTGTTCCGTTCCGTGGGATCAAGAATTTATGCGACCGGAGGGATCCGGCGATTCGCTCGGTCGTAGAGGGTACCCGTCACGGGGTGAGGGGGGAAGGAGAGGGGGATGAAAGACATTTTTGCTCGGCAGCACGCGAAAACCGTGTGCAGTTAGTGCCCCGGGTAACGGGGAACAATGTGCATTAGGGTGGTTCGGCCATCACGTAGCAACGGTGTAACGTTCTACGGAACGAGCTTCGGTTCGTGGGACCTTGCCGGACACGACTCCCACGAGGACCGGCCCTCCAAAAGTGAAAACGCGCCGGATTGGATGGAGCCCGCTAGGATAAACCTAGAGTCCATGATAAACAGTCCTAGCCAGGTCTACGTTGGATACATATTTGGCTTGCGGTAGATCCGAATTCGCGCGGTAGAATTATTGTGGACCGAATTCGCCGCTAGTTTTCGCTCGAGGTCGGCTGCATTTCGAACCTAACTTCGGTCTACAATTGCGTTATCTTGCCAATTAAACGGATACGCGAGCTTGGGCCTTTTTCTGCAGAATTTATACCACTGCTTAGAATTTCTTACAAACCGAACTGAAATGCAGAAACCTCTCGATACATGTGCAACAGATGTGCAGGTTATTCGTGCAAATAACTTTCTTGCTCTTGATTATTTTTCTACGAAATCTTTACTGACCACTTCGTGACACTTTCCTGGTTAAAACAATACCAAGCACGACACAATTCGGATCGTGTAATTCACGAATTAGTAGAATTTCTATTTCTATTATCTAATATATCTATTAGTAAATTTTTCTAGATATTCTATTATCATCAGGTTCTCCAAGGTTTCCGAGACTAGCGAACGATTTTTGAGGAAGCTCGAGCTCTTCAGGGCCGTTCGTTAGAATCCCAGTTCGCTGAAGATGCGTATTTGCTCGACGTCCATTCCCGAAGGGTATGGTTGACGATACCTGTCCACGAGTGTCCAATTACCCTCGCTAAACAAGCGAGGGGATGTCCGTTCCTGAAACAGTTGTTGACGGTGGTTCGTCAGAATCGATTAGGGGGGTCGGGGGTGGTAGCTAAGAAGCTGAGGCGTCGAGCTACGTGTAGGTGTCGGCCGCGTTGTTCCACACGTGTGCAGGTTTGTCCGTGAACGGGAGAAAAATCGTTCTAGGTAAATTCTGTCTCCTAGGTGTAGGTGGACAGAAGAGAAAAGGAAGAAGGGCCCCCAAGAAGAAGGGTCGCCTGCAACACGTAATCCGGGCTAGCACGGTAATAGAGTGGAACTTACGCGGAGTTTAAGGGCGCCGGTAGCGACGAAGCAATGTTACGAAATGGGGCAGTTTTACAGGCAGTAAAATGTTGATTGGAATCCAGCCGATCGTTTCTCTCTTGGTTCCAACCCTTCCAACCCTCGTTCCGACCCGTTACAACCGTCCTACCCCATGCAGCACCCCCTTCCCTCCACCTCTGGCTGTGCACCCTGACGTTGGCCTCACTCCCAACAGTTGCATTGCTTTTCCAATGCATACCAAGCGTGCATACGCGTGTTTCCGTAATATGTAATAAGCAACGGGGCAGAGTTTGCTTGCCGAGCAATATAATCGCGAGTTACAACCCCCATACGCCACCCCCGCGATCCTGGAATTACTCAAAACAGTTCCTGTTCGCTGGTTCTTGGGACTATGATCAATCAGTTAAGTCCCCGGCAATGAAATAAGACGATCTTTACACACGCATGCTGTGGAAAAAAGGACGGAAGATTTTCAGGGTTGATAGCGTTCACCGAGGGCAGTAAATGTCTGTATAGATCCCACAATTTTTTACTCTTAGCAGTGCTATCAACCCTTCATCCCTTTGATTCTTTTTCTTTAATAGCCTGTATAGTTGTTTATAAATATTTTTTTCTGGTTGTATTAAATATTATTTTCCCATGTTGTATTAAATTTATTCGTATGGTAACACCCAATATCGCCTCGGAAAGAACCCGTAGCTCTTTTGTTGAATATCTAAGTAAGTTTGAGTCTACGCTCATCAGTAGACTGCTTCTCACATTTTTATACTTGAATATCGAGAAATTAGAATTAAACGGCGTATCATTTCCTACGTGAATGTCGAAAGGAAATGTCTTACGACATGTCTAATTTATTCGACGAAAATGAATCATTTTATTGAATTTGATTTCACCCGTCAGAATTTGGGAATTTTGCGGATTTTTATCAGTCAGTAACGATTAGGAAAGTTCACGGTTTACTAATTATTGCGTTAGGACGACGAATCTGAGCCGAACGCACGAAGACATCGATGATCATGGAATTCGCCCCCGCAAACCAAATAACTAGTAGATTATTGCACACGAAACATCTCAAGCATGCGTGCACATATCTATGTAATACGCAACGGGGTGGTTCGGTACCCAAGTAACGTAATTGAGAACTAACCCCCTATATCCACCCCCTTTGTACGATGCAGACGTCCAACCCTGCTGATTTCTGGCTGCGACTCGGTGCAATTTGCAGTATCACGATGCACAGTTCGATGACTATGGAAAACAACTGGACTTGCCATCTGTCTCCCCTATTTTTGATTTTATTTTCAAATATAAAATAATCGGTTTCGTGATGTCTACAGTCTACGCAGTTGCATTTTATCTATTAATTTCTATAGAAAGATAACAGATTGTTTACTAAAACACACTCTATAAAATTAACCAGCAAAGTTCCAATTTCTTTAAATAAAACACTCCCCTAACAAGGGTAGTTTCTCATCGCAGCAAATGTCTAACATCCAAAAAACCAAATTCTACGACCCCAAAAATTCTAAAATTGCCCCATCTGCAAATTAATAATGTACGCATAACAGAGATATGAGTTTCGTCCGATTGTTTGCAACTCTTTGTGCAGACCCTTACATCTGTACCCCTAGAAGCCGAACGCGCACTTAAATCGGGGGATGAAACCGCGTTCGGAAATTTCGTTCCTCCTGCTTCCATATTTTTTTTTTATTTTGGATTTATGCCTGTGGGGTGGTTCGTGCGATGGTCTATGACGTGAATTAAGAGTTCGTGAGGGTTGGCCGAGCAAGGGAGTAGAAAAAGGACACGTGGACTCGCAGCCATTTTCTTTTAGTAGCGTCGAGCGCTTACCCACTTGGAGATTAATAAAAATGTTATGGCGGAGGTTTGAATATGAAATGTGAATAATGGGATGAGGCCGTTCGGAGCCGGTGCTCTGCACCCGTTATTTATCATGATTGAATTGTACTGACGCTTCCAGCGAATTCTTTCCGCTTGTGACAGCGATGTGCATCGACATTTTATTCATAGCTTTTGAATCATTTATTCATGCTTTGACTACCACACCGTTAACCCCAACAATTCCGCAAAATTAATGTAATGTATTTAATGGAACAAAAAGTGAACAGTTGAGATGATATTTGCGGAACCTGAGCAAATCTTCGGCACTATTTTTATACTCACTCATAATATTTAATTGAAACTGGATATAAATCGACGGTGTTGATATTCGTTCGTATATCGCGCGAAAGCAAGAACGAATCTAATTCGTGCACCACGTGCACGAAAAAGTTACGTCGTCATCGTTTAGCCCATTACTCCCGGCACCGTTGAATTCTATTACGAGATTTGTGAAGTGATCGCAACAATGAAAAAATTTGAATTCTCGCCGCGTCATGTTACGGGGCACCATGGCGTTGTAGCGTCGCACGATAGACAACGGCTCTCTCCCCGTCATCCCAATCTGCATTTTATTTCAATAACCTCCGGGTGGTAGAGACAAGACTTCCGGCTCGAGGTTGATAGCACTCACTAGCATATACAATAATTTATGGAATAGACTCTCCGAACAAAGAACGACAATACATGACGTGAAGAAATATTAAGTTGTTGCATATGAAATGCCCGATCTTAGAATGCAAATGTTACGATGCGGTTTAGTCGAGAAACACCATTATAATCCACAGGTTTATTCGACTATTTATGCATTTATAGCATGTGCACAACTTTAAAATGCAAGAAAGCAGGTAACAAACATCTATTGAATCTATGCTTCCCGCAAGTAATTTTGTAGTCGACAAATCGAATGTGTTCTGGAATGTCATTCTGGATTCAAAATTTTTAATTTGCATAAAGATGTACAGTATAATTATAACCACTCGCAGGTACAGAGCTAATGTTTTACGCTCTATCTTCAGCTTTCATTTGCATATTCCACTTTACTTAAGGTGTGGGAAAATATATGTAACACTTGCTCCACATTTCTGGATCAAATCTCTCCGCATAGTAAATTTTCTCGTAAATTGCTAGGCTAGGGGTGTTCCATTTTCGAAGACGCGTGCGATAAGGCCAGTTAGGCAACCAGGGCAAATTTTTTCGGGGGGAAATCCGGACGTATAGTAATAAATTCAGCTGGGCACAATTGCGTCCCGTTGCGTTCTCGTTTCTCAAGCTGTCCTCGAATTCGTTCCGCTTCCAAAAACGCGTGTTTACAAGCGGGAAAAGGAAAAACCGTGACCGGTACCTCGGAGGATATATCCCCAGCAGCCTTTATCGAGCGTTCAGGTGGAATCTTGAAACTCTGGTCATCGATCACTCTTGCTCTCAGCTGTTTCCCTCGGATTTCCCCTCTCCCTCTCTCTCTCTCTCTCTCTCTTCATCTCTCTTTCCCTTTCGCGCGCAGCCGAACCGCGAGATTAAACGTAACTTTATAAACTGATTCCGTGCAGCTGCTGAACGCGATACCGTTGAATCACCGCGGAATTTTCTTTGGGCAGAAATCACCGGTAACGCGGCCCTCGATCGAATTTATGGGATGCGATTTGCCGGCTGCGAATTATCTATAGGGGGCCGCGAGAAACGTTGCGGGACTCGCTACAAGGAAGCTGGATGGGTATCCGCTGCCCAACATCAATTTCCCGTTTTGGTAGCAGTTCCTATAGATTTGACAAAAACCAAAATAATTTTCCCTCGTCGCTAGACCACGAACTTTTATGTAAAATGAACTCTTTTCTTTCTTTTTTGGAGTACCCAGAGAAAATTTCACGGTACCGAGTGGAAGGTATAAATAATAGTACATACACACACACACACACAGAGAAAAAAACCTTGACAAAACCAGACCTGCCGGAGGGTGTCCGAGTTGCTCGAATCAACCCGCAGGCGTCTATCACTTTCGGTTTGCGATAGACAATTTTCCCGGATGCAAATACCGTGGGCCAATTCTAACCGTCGAACTGGTACAACTGTGTTATTCTCTCTTAAATCCAATTGGGCTTCCAGATAAATATTGCCCGTTCCAACAACCACCCTTTTTCGCTGTAACAAATGTTTGTAATGCCAAAGAATTGGAAGAATTCGACGAGCCAGGAATCCGAGCATCGAACAATTATATTTTAACCCTTTGCACTCGGCGCTATTTTCATTCTAAAACTAAATTTTTCTTTCGTCTTAGAATATTTTCATTTTATTCATACGAAACTGATCCGATTTCCACATATAATATTTAAATGTTTAGTAATCTATTAAATACAAATTTTGTAATGTAACAAATATTTTGTAATATTTGTTGTAATTTCTTTGAAATAATGACACAAAAATTTCTAATGGTGCTTCAGAGTCACCACTCGAGTGCTAAGGGTTAATCGGTGACTGGACAAATGCTCTCGATGAATTAAATATTTCCATGGAACGTAAATGGAGCATAAGAGTATTGCCGAAATGTAAAAAAAAAAAGAAAAAAATAAAACAAGAGAGCGTGCCTGGTTTATCTAAATATTCCGAAGGAGCCTGTTCGATGACGCGGATCCTGGATCGGCTGGATCGCCGGCGCTCGTGCGGTATATATTTCCCGGAAGCGTTAAATCATGTTCGAAGAGCGGGACAGGATTCGCTATCTGCGTTCGCCCGGTCGAAATCACAAGGGCGCCGGTGTTCCCATATAAAGTCACACGCACGGCCCGTCGGCGAAGCTTGTAATTTGCATAATACGCGGGGCAGCGCGCGCACAGTGGCGTAGACACGCAACATGCCGGAGCCGGTTTCCTTCGAAAAATCACTACACCGAAAATCGCAACAATGTCTCTCGATGCTCACGGATCCCGGGCCGGTCGAGTGTTTCCGGTTACGGATGAAACCGAATATTACCCGCGTTCGGGGCCATTAATTATTTCTCTTGTCGTTTTTATTTTTTCCGTCCTCCCCTCTCCCTGTAACCTCGATACTCCCGAAAACACGGGGGATGAGAGAGAGAGAGAGAGGGGGGGGGGAAAGGAAGAGGAAGAGGAACAGAAACGCCAACGAATTACGCTCGATCGCCGCTTGATTTATACCCGTCGCCGGGGAATTGAGATTAACGAGTCGTTTCGTAATTTCGCACCTTTGTCCTCTCCGTTGGGCAGTGTCGGTCGATTCGGATCCCGTGTTTGTCGCGGGACACGGGCCTGGGATGGAAAGTGTCTTGCCCTTTTTTAAAGAGTGAAATTGCGCGGGGCCCGGCCTCTCGCAGTTTCACACGCTCCGAATTGCTGCGATGCCGCAACGACGAACGCCCGGAATGAGATATGAAGGAAAAAAAGAAAAAATCAACCCGGAGGAATTCGAGCGGCGAGGTCCTGTTATATTCTTGTCCTCGAGAGCCGGGGCCGCATTCCGGCCACCGAGGAAAAGAAGAAAAAGATAAGAGGTTCGTTCGTTCGTTCAACGCGCCGGACCTCTGTCGCCTGGAAATTGTCGTGCTCAGCTTTTTCTTTGCGCTGTTCTTCGCCTTTCGGCGTAGATATTTTGCTATCGATGCGTTCGGGACTCTGCGAACTATCAACATCATGTCAGATCCTTTTTACGTTCACCGAAGCTTTTAATTAACAGAGTGGTTCCCTTAACCCCTTCAGCAACGTTGTACTATACACAATTAAATTCAATTGAATTGAGGAGCACTCTTGGAACCACTGCAGAGAATTTATTCTGCTTGTTTAATACTGTCTTTTCTGAAATGGCCCCAGGAAAAAAGAATGTATAAATTTTTATAAATACGTCCAATATAAAAATCAGTATTTCAATTGCGTCACTGTTAAGTATTGTACATGGATTGGTTAAAAGCGATAGTAGATTGGGTGATGGTAGTAAGAAAGATGTTGCACATGGTCCTCTTACTGAAGAAAATCAATTAAGTATTGTCCATGGATTGATTAATAGCGATATTAACAGAGTGGTTCCCTTAACCCCTTCAGCAACGTTGTACTATACACAATTAAATTCAATTGAATTGAGAAGCACTCTTGGAACCACTGCAGAGAATTTATTCTGGTTGTTTAATACTGTCTTTTCTGAAATGGCCCCAGGAAAAAAGAATGTATAAATTTTTATAAATACGTCCAATATAAAAATCAGTATTTCAATTGCGTCACTGTTAAGTATTGTCCATGGATTGATTAATAGCGATATTAGATTGGGTGATGGTAGGAAGAAAGATGTTGCACAATTGCGTCACTGTAGTGGGACACCTCTAGCTTTTATTGACTTAAATTGAACGTAATTTTTATCAGAATGATTAGGAGATTACCTGTAAAAGTATGTGTAACGGAATGGAAGTCCATTTGACATCGTACTGATTACCGATCATCGGCCAAGACAACGTTCGACCAAGGAAACCGCGAAGTTGCATAAACATCTGCAGCAGTCTGTTTACGACTCGTTGTCCGGAGGAAAGTCGACAAACGAAAAACGAAAAAAAAAAAAAAAAGAAATTGAAGACTTAATCTGTAGACTGGATCGGAACAATGGCAGCCCCGTTTGAAGAGGAGCCAACTACCAACCGAGTGGTTTCCCGGAACAATGTTGAGAAAATGATAGGGCAATATTGTGGCTATATTGCGGCGGACATTATGCTGACAACGGTGAATAATTGTCCTGGCTGTGTATCTTGTTTTGTCAACGAGCCTGCTGCGATGCTCTTTTTATTCCGGGCTAGGACGTTTCTACCTTGTGTATACAGACTATAGTTCTAGACAAGGGACATGAGTTGATAGGACAGACCATTTATCTTTTTGTCACAGGACTCTGGTGTCTTGGAACATAACACGTACGTTTTGCTGTTAAAATTGAATGCGACTTTTTCAGGTGAACACCTGCTTAAATGGTTGGTGCTACATTGTTACTTCAAAGTTGAAAGCTCTTTGAAACGTCAAACTATACCTGTGAGCAGAGAAGCTTCGGGCATGACAAAGTATAGCTGGTCTTGTTACTAGGAAAAAAATTATAAAACAAAAGGGAAGGAACTAGAGAAGGACCTAGGGGAAACGTCTAGGGAAGGGAAGAATTTAGGAGAGGGAAAGGGAGGATCTAGGGAAGGGGAGACTCTAGGGAAGATTCTGCGGAAGGGAAAGATCTAGAGGAGAGAAATGGAAGACCTACGGAAGAAGACCTAGTTATAAGAAAATCCTGAGTAGGTTCTAGGACAGGGGGAGATCTCGAAAAGGACTAGGGAGTGAAAGTGGACCTAGCGAAATGGCCTAGGGAAAGACCTAGAGAATTATCTAGGGAAATGAGACGAATGGGAAAGTATTATATAAGGGCATCAAAGTTTAGAAGGCTCTCGGTATCAGAATATAAAATAAAATATTCAATCTAGCCGGAAGGATTGACACCCCGAATCCGCCTGTCACCAGCAAAGAATCATCGAGCCCGGCTCTAAACTCTCGGATAACAGCTAGGAGCTAGGAAAAACAAACAGGAGACGAGCTATACGAGAGCCTGGTTGGCAAGTGAGCTCGGGTCTCTCGGCACGCGTTTGCATCTGCTTTGCATCCGAAAGCTGGACTCGTCCCGGCAATAAGGCACGCGGTATAATTAACCACAAAACGCGCCGAGTCCGTAGGCGAGCGTATAACTGCTTGATTATAACCTTATCCGAGGTTCGCGGCCGTCGCGGCGATCACGTACAACTACGTGAGCAATTTTTGCCGGCTAAATACGCGCCGCGCGGACCCTGCTCGCGTTCTCTTAACTCGCCGGATCGGTACCGGGCGATAAAAAGTTTCCGCATAGACACAACCGGGATTCTGCTCCCAAAAAATAGTCCGAGTTAATTGCGAGCTGGACCGACGCTTCCCTCTGCTAAAACGTTCCCGAAAACAATGTTCATTCCTTAATTAAGATGACCATTGCACGTGGCAGCGCAGTGGGAGAACGCCGAGACCCATTGAGACCTTATTAACATCGCCAAAAAACCTCATGTCACGATGAAAAAATTGTTTCCACATTTCTAAGTATGAACGAACACTTACTTAAAATTTCAGGAAGTTTCGTCGAGCCATTGTTTAAACAAAAATTCCCAAAGATGAGAAACAGCTAAACTGCTGTCTTGATTCAGAACACAAGTAAAAATCTTGGCTACTGGATGCCCTAATAAAATCGTTAAGGGAGGTCACACCGTAATGAAAAAATTCCTCCTATATTTTGAAGTATGGACCAAAACATCCTGGAAGTTTGAGGAAGTTTCATCAAGCTATTATTTAAACAAAAATTCTCAAAGATGAGAAATAGCTAAACTGCTGTCTTGATTCAGAACACAAGCAAAAATCTTCAGCTACTGGATGCCCTAATAAAATCATTAGGGAGGTTACACCGTAATGAAAAAATTCCTCCTATATTTTAAAGTATGGACCAAAACATCCTGAAAATTTTAGGAAGTTTCATCGAGCCATCATTGAAAGAAAAATTCCCAAAGATCGTGTTGCTTTGACCTGGTTTATTCGAGTCTCCTCCTTTAAGATTGAATTGGGTCCTGAAGTAAGACTTTCGTTAAATGACGAAAGAGTTGATTCCGAGAGAATGTAGAACTAGTGAAAAGTAGTATAACGACAAAGTTTCGTTGATGATCCGACTCGCACCTTGAAGAGATCGGCGTGCACCCTGACGCGCGAGCAACGCGAAACGCGACCGAGCGACGATCGGATCGTAAAACTCCGTGTCGCGGTAATAACTATGGTAATAACTATGGTAATAACTGGGCGCAATAACACATAGTCGTCCCGGAGCGAGCTTCAGCATGACGTGCCGAACAAAACGGAGGAAGAAAACACAGAAACAGAAGCGGATAGGTGGTCTAGCTTCTCTCCTGTTCCTTTTTCGTCCCCTGGCATCGAAATCAGGATTCAGCAACTCAGAAGCAATACAATCTTCTTATAGGTTTAAAGAAAGCATCGCAGAAGATGTCTAAATCGTTAATAAAAAGACTACAGATTTTGTGCATCTGTGACAAAAATGTGCTGACACAATTTTAAGCTATAGACATCTGAAAAGACTGTTGTATTAAATCCGACTGTTCGAAATGATTTAAAACAGAAAATATGAGCCGAAAATAATAAAACAGTATTTTTAAATTCTTGGAATTTTTGCTTTAATTTCTTTTTTGCATAAAATCCACAGTCTAATCATAAGGCAAGCGCCAGGTAGAAACTTTTTCCACGACAAAGATGCGGTACGTAAAAATTAGTGTATTGCTAGATTGAGTTGGCTAACCAGAAAGATACAATTAAAAACGCAGTGGGAGATATAATCACGACCGAGGCGGAAGTAAACGCGTAGAAAAAGCGTCGTAGGCGACAAATGAATCTGCACGAAGGAGTACTGGAAAATTATTTACTCCTCGGGCGAGTGTTCCTCCATTAACGGCGTGGCGTCGTCGTCGTCGTCGTCGCGAGGACCGTTGAGAAGTCCGGAATAAACTTCTCTCGAGCGTGTTCAAAGCGCGAGTCGGGCCGAGGAATAGCCGGCAGGTGAGGCACAAAGTCACGAATGTGTCTCTGCCACGATAATCATTCGTTACTCGGTGCCGCGCGTTCTCTCCCGCGGTTTTCGTCGGGCTCTGCGCCCTTCTACAGCGACGTCGATGGGCCAACACCTTCGCATAATGCACACGCACGTTCTCGCTGTTCGAGAGTTTCATTCGCGCACACACGGGAAACGGATTAAATAAAATTCACTTAAGGATGGCTCTGAACCTTCTAACTCGTGTTCGTTATCGTTTGTCAAAAATTTCTCATTTTCTTCGATTCATTCTCTTACTTTATTGTGTCATTTTTTATTTGAATTTACTTCATGGTGTCGAATTTTTAGTTATTGCTGGCTTTTGCATCGTTTCCTGAAACTGTATTTTGCAAAAAAATATCTGCTTCTCCAAGATCTTTTACGAAATGCTTTATGCAAACATTGTAGGATCATCTCCGAGCAGCGCACAAAGTTTAAAAATGTAGGAATGAGATAAGACGGTATTGAAATAAATTGCTTGCGTCGTTCAAAAATAATAATACGGCGGTCAGAACATGAAATACGAAATGTACTATGTGTCTCTTTGGATGGGACCGTTCCAGAGTTAAATATTAAACGTTCCTTTACCTTTGCCTCCGCGAAGGTCTCTAATAGTCCCGGTGTAATGTAAGTGATGTGTAATTACAAAAATTGTGGCGGCAGACCATTGTCATTTACACAACCGCTTGTGCCTGAAATTTGCACTTGACCGTTGCCGAGTTAATAATTAAATTTTCTTTTGTCTCCGCCTTTGCGAAGGTCTTGCGTAAACCGAGAATAAGTTCCAGAAGGGATACGAATGTCAGGTGTAATTGCAAAAATTCAAAGGGGAATAGAAAGATTCAATTTCGATCTCACAATAATCAGGATTCAATTTTCCGGAACTCTCGCAAGAAGTAATAAATAAATTCTACCAAAACTAAAGGATCCCAAATACAACTCCACAACTTTAAAAATTCCTGAAGAGCAAAAAAGATTCCTCCGTCCTCTAAAAAAAAAAACCCAAAAGCTTGAAGCACGTGTGCAGCAGTGATTCTACTCATTCCGTTCCTCGGCAACGCACCGTCGCCACGTGTGTCGGTATCCGTACGTTCGCGTATCGTTAATCGTACGGCTCGCTACTCGCGACGTCGACGGCGACCCGGTTTCCCGGTGCGAATCAATCCAGAATATCGCTGTCGGCGTCGATCGCGTACAATCCTACCGAGAGTAACTGGTGCCCCTTCTCCCAACATCGTGCAGCTAAAATCTCTCTCTCTCTTTCTCTCCCTCTCTGTGAAAAGCTCGCGAGAAAAAGTCAAAGAAGACCATCCGAAAAAGGAGAAAAAAATCCCGTAGAGAAAAAGGGCGTCGTGGGAGCCACCCCCTCCCTTATCAAGGGTGGAAAAATCGAAGTAGACCGAGCCTCCCTCCAGAGGATTTCCGTCGCGTCCGGAAGTGACTCGGTGATACAGAATATTAATGAAACCCGCGACGCACACGCGGCTCTCCTCTCCTCGCTCACTCTCTCTCTTTCTCTCTCGCACCTCTTAGTTGAATCGGGGCCGAGAGAGCTCGGTTAGGCGACCCGTTCGCACGCAGCTGAGAGCAAAGCGGAGCAAAGCGGAGCAGAGCAGAGCAGAGCAGAGCAGAGCAGAGCAGAGCAGTGCGGTGCGGGTGTAGATACGTACGAGCGCGCGTACGTACGTACGACCGTAGGAGGAGAAAAAGAAAAAGCGTGGGCGGTAGAGGGTTGCGGGGGGTGAGAAGCAAGAGAGGGAGAGCGCGCAAGAGAGGAGAAAGAGAAAGAGAGTGCACAGACACGCGCGCGCGCTAGCGACGGCCATTACTCTCGGATCGGAGAAGCCGTCTGGCGTCGTCTAGCGGGCCGCTCGAGGCATTAACAAAGTAGGGCTCTGGCGTAAAAAGGGAGGGAAGATAAAACAGGTGAAACGCTAAAAAATGGGTCAGCGTCCCCCTCTCCCTCCTCGCCCCTGCTCTCATCTAGAACCCTCTCTCCTCTTCTCTACACCCTCCGTGTTCCCTCCCTCTCTCTCTCTCTCTCTCCCTCTTTCTCTCGACGTCGGCTTACTCGCCAGCACGCGCGCACGCTGGATCAGCTCGAACACCCTCTCGCAGAACGCTCGAACATACGTCCGTTTGTACTTGACGCGTTTATGTGTGTTTGTGCGCGCCTAACGGCGGGGGTTGCGTACCGCGGGGGATGGAAACGAGGGGAGGGTGCACGGGGGTGGTTAGAGTACTCGACTCTCTCTCGCGGAGAAAGAGGAACGTCGGACCAGCCGCGCAGGAGGGAGAGAGAGAGAGAGACAGAGTGCAAGCCGGCGGAGAAAAGCGGCCGACTGGAGGGAGAAAGTGGGAAAGAGAGAAAGAAAATACGGGCGAAGGAGAGAGGGAGGTTGAGAGAGAAAGATAGAGAGAGAGAGAGTAAGAGAGAGAGAGAGTAGGGTGGTTTGGAAGGGGTGAGTTTGGAGTTGAGTTGTCGGCGAATGAGGGCACTGAGGCTGGCGGCAGAGGGTGAGGCCAGACAGAGGCTATTGATCCACCAGGATCCACCTACCAACCCACGTTAGTGGGATAGGCTCGGTCTGAATCGTCGACCCACACACACTGAACACGCACACGCGTGCAAACCAGCGACGCGCCGCGCCGCGGAAAACGCTGCCGAGCTACCCTCTGCGCAAAAAGTGTCCTGCGACCAGATCATTCTTGCCGCCCCTGAAAAATCATCCTCCTCGTTTTTACCTCGTTTTGATTTGCTGTCCCTTGCTCTCTCGTTTTGCAGAATTTTCGGAATTTTTTGGAATCTTTTTCGAGGTTTCGTCCGATGTCGGTTCAATTCAGTTTTTCTTCGTTTTAGGATCTTGCTCTTCTCCTAGCCTAATTTTGGCTTGCTGTGCCTTCCGCTTGTTTTTGAGTATTTCCTGCTCGTTTTCTGGGCGGTTTGTAGCATGAAGTGTCCACCAAGCCCGTCGTAAATTTATTTCTTCCAGAAGAATATCATCTCAATAATTATAAAAATGCATAATCGATTGCACATTGGACCCTCCGCGCGACCTGAATTGAAATTAAAATGAATGCTGGCGAAGTCCAAGCGCCGGAACGTATGAAAAGTCCAACTGAGATACATTCGTGTAATACATTACAGAATAACAATGGCATGAATAATAACCATTAGCTGTACGTGCACGGGTGAATTACATGACGATGGAAAGATTGCTTTGACTGTGATCTTGTGATCTGTCCACGAATAAATAACTGTATTTAATAATCTGCTGCGAAAGTAAATTTACGACTTCAGTAAATATTAATAAAGGTAGAGATTCTAAATAAAATAAAATATTGTATGAAAAAGCGACATCGGCCACCCTGAATGTTAGATGTAATTACTCTCAACCATCTGGGGTGAAATAATTCTATCAGAATTTTTCCAAGAGGACGTTCAACGAAAACAACAAAGATCCCGATCAAGCTGAACGCCCCTTGGATATTCCCTGTTGCGCGATAAAATCCGCGACACAGTAAACCATAAACATCGCCCATTCTCTTCGTTACAAATTAGTATCGAGAGTTACGAATTAGCATAAGCGTCCGGAGCGGAGCGATCAACCCCCGAAAGGCGCGCCGGCGCCAATTTTATCGCCGATAAAAGTGTCCCAGAGCACACAAGCCGCGCGAAACATCGCATCTTCATCGAGAGCATCAGGTATCCTAATATTTACGGCAAGCGTCCGACCTCCGTCGTCGTAAAACGAAGAGGAACGGCCACGAATTGAACCGAGCGACAAACAAACCGCCCCAAGAAAAAAAAAAAAAAAAAATACTCAACAAAATAAAAAGACAAACTCAAACAAGATCAACAAGATGAAATGGAACAAGATCATTTTTCACAGCATTGTAGGCCAAGACCGATCCGGAAAAATGACGACTAAAAGCAGCGGTGCGCTGTTCGATGAAACAGGTTCGAGGATTAAGGGAGCACAGAGGTTTTATGGATAATTCCACGGGACGGTTGATTGCTAGAAGAACGGCATATTCGACTCAGTCTTCGGCCCCTCTCGCGATGGTGTAGATTTGCCGCTGTCTGTCACCCTGACTAATTTACAGCTGCGCCATTTCTCGAGTCGGCTCTCGACTGTGGCGAAACTGGAGTCGATGACCCCGATCGGGCCGAGGAACGCGATTTTCGCATCGATGGCTGCATGCGAGAGAGCCCAGAGATGCAGATAGGGGCCGGGGCACGAGAGGGCCTGTCAAAATGTTTCGAGCAACTTTTATGACTCCCCCCACCCTCTCTCTTTCTCTCTTTCTCTCTTGCTCGCTCGTGCGCGCGCTGTCCCCGTGCTTAGGAACACGCCGATATGCAAATCGCCGGGCTCCACCCACGCTTCATTTTTTATTTTACTACGGCCCTGCTCGCCTGACTACGCGTAGATGCAATCTGACTTTACGACACGAGCGAATTTATTTTCCCGTATCGAGGCCTAACTTTCTGCTGGTCGCGGCACACCGACGGCTGCACGAGGGCTCTGCGCTCCGGATTGCGTAACCTTTCGGCTAAGAATGGGTCAAGGGCAGCCCCGGATGGCTGCAATTAATGACGCCCATTTAATTTTACGAACCTTGACGCGCTCTGCCATGTCCCCGACACCACACTGCGGCGGAAAGCCCGTTTTCCCGGACTGAAATTCCGTTACGCGAAAATTATAGTTGTCACTGCTCAGATTGAAAGAGTTTAACAATGTCGATACACTATTTTTAACATACGACAATTATTAATGAGCAAAATAAATTTTCACTTTGCTGCTATAGCTTGCAATTGATATTACGAATTTTATTCTGCATAAAGATTCATAATTCAGTGAGTATATTTGTTTAACATTCCAGTGACCGTGAACAGCTCTGTAGAGGTTGCGATTGAAGGTTTTAGTGGAAGCCTATATTTTTGTTTACGTATTCCTGAAGGTGATACACTAAGTGACTCACAGTGACATAAATTATTGTTCGTTTGTTCTTCTGGATTTTTTTTTTTTTTTGAAGGGTGTTCGCCCCTATCTTCGTCCGTGACTAATTTTTAATGGGCCGCTCCAAGGATGAGAGATTCAGAACTCTTAAATGGACATTTATGGTTGTAAAGAAACTAGTTGGCTGCCGCACGAATTCCGCCTCTTATATTTCCATTAGGCGGCAACGAGGAGAGCCGGTGCTTCACCGAAGAAACCGTGTTTACAAACATTGTTTCGAAGGTATACAGACGGGTTTGAGAAACTTGCAATGAAATTCCCAATAGAAACCCATCTTTGCTACCACGAGACTCCGCTCTCTCGGGCGTCGGTGTGTATTTGTAGCTAGGCTTCGCGAAACAGTTACATTAATATTTCTCGGTATTAAATTGGATGAAAGATGACATTTCATTACGGGAAGAAGCTTGTCGGCAAGTCTATTGTAATTGTACAAACCGTTGCCGCGATATTAATGTATACATTACACGTACGTACAACAAACAATCTGATTAAAGACAAAGGTTTGCTCTCGGATCAAATTCAGTCGGTGCGCCAAGTGTTTGTAACAAATTTCAACAATCGCGTGTAGCAGATGGTTAAAATATATGCTATTATGCTCAACTAACTCCTCTTGAATCTCGTATTTTAATAACAACGTAGCGCACGTTGCGACGGAAATATGAAATTCTCTGGATTAATTAAAGATACATTTTCTAATTTATGTTTGTTCGATGATTCGCGGGCAAACACGCTGTTGAAATTTAATGAAGCTTGGCAACGAAGTAGAGGTTTCACATAGAATTTAGAACCGACTGATGCAAATTAATTCAATATGATTTAATGCGTTGTAATAACGGCAAAGTTTCACGTAATTGGAGGAGACCGAGTAACTCGACAATTTTTTCAGTAACAATTCATAAATGCAAACTAACCAATCTGGACTTAACACGACCTAACTAACGCTAACTAACTAACCCGGACATAACACAATCTGACTAAGCCGAACCAAGTAACTCAGACCTAACATAGCTAATGTAAACAAGCTAATCCGAGCATAACCTAACATAATAAACGCAATTTAATTAGCATGCTCTAACCCAGAGCGCACCACAGTCTAACTTAATTAACGTGCTTTGACCCTGACCATCCCAATTTCGAAAGAATCACTCAGGCAGCGCTCACTGTTGTTTCATTCTCTGCACATGCATCTATCTGAATATATTCACGTATATTCATTGAAATAATATAATACAATAACATTTATAATACATATGAATATATGTAAAAACATGTATATTTGAGAATGAAATTTCGCCCTTGACACGAACGTTGCCCATAGAGGGTTAAAATGAAATAAAAAAAATTCTATAGTCTTCATACCAAAGCCAATGTTTTAATCAAAGTGTAGAGTATTTTCTAAAAAATCATTGTGGCTTTGAGAAAAGAGTAAAATCCCAGGGGTGTTCCATTGCATTGTGGCAAAGTTGAGGATCCCATGTAGCCCACGTCTTGAACCGTAATTCCTCAGATTGGCCTAGTAAGTAATCGCCATAATTTTTCGGAATTGCCAAATTAGTCGCCACCGTTGTGATCAGGGGTGTACAAATGGGTGTACACAGAGGGTGGTCGCGAGTTTTTCTGTGGAGGTGGGCGGTTTAGACGGAAGCACTTAAGGTGTTCAAATGAAATTTGCATGACGAACGCGGCCCGGAGTTTTACTCTCGGTGCTTCAACGAAAAAATAACAGCCGCCGGCCGTTTAGCCGTGCGCGCACACATATTTTTCTCTTCCGCAGCCGGTAACGAGCACCCTGCGGGATACGGGCCCGCTGGCTGCGGTGTATATATATATATATACATATATATCGCCTAAAGAGCGGGTGTTTTGCATAAATAACTGTCCCGGGAGCCGATTCAATTTTCTCTAGGCGTTCCTAACGGGTCAGGTGGCCCTTAAAACGGCTGTCTAGCCGCCCACGGAAACTCTCCTTTCCCCCGGAAAACTGTTCTCCTCGCCACCCTCTGCACCCCCCACCCTCCTCGACAACCTGTTCCTGCTTGGCCAGTCCACTTATTTTTCATTTTTTTCCCCTCCCACTCCCCCCATCTTCCTCTTCTTCCGTTTGTTCTTCTTCTTCTTCTTTGTGATTGCCGCCCGCCAATCAAATCTGAGGTTGTCGCGCCGGGCTAACAGCAAAAATGCACTGGGTGGCTCGACAATTTATTAACAGTGGATTTTTGTGGAAAATAAAAATTGTATTAATCGTAGGACGTAGAAAATGTGTATGCAGTCTTGACGAGTCCAAAATAAGATAAGGGTATTTTTAAATACTTCAAATATTTTTACGGTTTTGCAGTTGATCTATTCATTATTATAACAAAATAATGTAATCCATATAAAATCAACGTGCCAGTTAACGCGTCGATTCAATGAATTGAAATTCAATAAGTATACACATTGAAGAATCACTGAATCGTGAATTTCATTTTTGGCGTTCATGATAAAAAAGAAAAAATGGAATATTTGTAACGAAACGTGAAACGAAATAGGTTGGAGTACCACGAAGAGCGAAGCAGTTGGAGAAACGAGGGCTATGACGAAGGCTGATTTATACAGGTTTCATTTGATTAAAGAGAGGGTTCTAACCCTCTGGATATTCTATGGGGTAGGTCGGGAACACGAAGTGTTAAAGCGATTGTAGCTGGAAGAAAGTATTGCATGTAGTCCCGAGTTACCGGCAGACTGCAAATTTCAATGCAATTACAGCTGACAAAGATTACTGTTCGTCAAATTTCATTCCCCTTTTACCGTATTTCGAACCCTGGTAATTCTATCAACACAGAGACGCACGTAAAATACGTTCTAGCTTATCTCGATTATCATTTCAGTCTCGAAAAACATTAAAGCTTAAGATTAGCAGCACGGTTACTGCATATACTATTAAATACTAAAAATTTTTCGTCGAACATGACATATTATAGGATAAGGAACTGCATTAAAGCTGCAATGATTTGCAAAAATTTCACACAGAGAGTAGAAAAGATTATATAATAAAAAAAAAATACCATATCTTGCAACTGATGCAGACGACTCTCGAGGAGCATTGACGATTTCAATAGAGATCAGCAAGGAATCAGTGACTTTTAAGATTCCACGTGGATCTTCGAATAAAACAATAGCAATTACTTCTAACACGAGCGGGGTGTTTACACTGTAGAGCGACATCGATTTCGGCTCGGTCCACCGAATAATATTTACTCCCGATCATCGGACCATTTCGGTTTAAGCACACCGCACACAATTTACCCGGGACGACTGTTCATTTCGTTCGATCGGTATCTACGCGGTCGCGGCGACAACATTTCGCAATTCAATATCTCCCCGATACTCGAAATCCCGCGCCTTCAAAGGTTGCCGAGCACCCTCCAACCCCCTAGCAACAATCCCCTTTCGATTCTCTCTGTTCTCCCCCTCCGTGGCGTGCGCGAGCGCGCGGTTATCAATTTCCAAAAACAAAGGCAAAAATACTGCGATTCCAATCGCTTTACCGGAGGCGTCAAGTGCCGTGAAAAGTGGCAAATTTCAGGATCGAGTCCGATCGATTCGAAAACCGTATCCGAAATAATGCGCGTCCACGCGATTTTCGCACACGGCTCTCTGCTCGGTCCCGAGTGATAAACGACCGAGTCGAAATTGAATCCTTTAATGAATATTAATGAAATCGACGTGCGTGCCCGAGAACTCTTTTTTTTTTCGTTTTTTGTTTGCCGGCGATCCTCTTCGAGATTGTGCGTCACGATCATCTGTATCACGATCGACCCGTGAACACGCTTAATAAGAAGATCGCAGGGAGAATGATCGCGGCGAGGGAACCGTGATCGGGGTGAGAGCTTCCTTTGTGCCATCCTGTTTCTTTCCGTCAGCTTTAATCGGATCAGTATTACTGGATCTACAGTCGGTCGCAAAAGTCTGCTCAAAGTTTACTGTATTAAACCGGCTGGAAATATTTTCCTAAATACTGGATCAAAATCTCTGGTTTCGAGAAAATATAAAAATATAGACATTACAATAGCTAGTGTATTTGATAGCAATTGTATGATGTCGTCAATATGACATTTGTCTCCATAGAGTTAATAACATGGGAAACATCGATTTTTTGACATTTATGTACAGTAATGTCTCGATATATGAGAAGGAGACTTGCACGATATTTTTAATTATTTATTGTGACCTCTTACCAACACATTCGTGACATTTTTTTGTTTCAAACGAAACCAAACACAACACCCTTCGGATCATATTTGCCTGTTTAATTCACGATACAGTAGATCCTCTGTTATCCGAACTGATAATCAAAATTTTGCTTTATCGTGAATTGAACGAGTAATTGTGATCCAAATTGTGTCGTGTTTGGAGTCGTTTAAATCAGAAAAATGTCACGAATATGTTGGTAAGATGTGTGTAAACATATGATTAGGAACAAAAATGTTTTATCAGTAGATTGCATCGTCGATACGCTGGTATCGATGTTTTGTGTAGTTGTTATCCTTTTCTACGTTCGATGCTAGCAAGAGATCAACGAATAGTGTTTGTACATAATACAAGTGACATTTCGGTCCCGAAGTTTTCACATATATCGGGACATTACTGTATTCTGTTAGTACGATCCTTCTGGAATACTCTCCGGAACTTTTATTTTGAAATTCGTAAAACCGCTGGATTTATAGCTCTGGAAGTGCAGTCGTATTGCATAGTGGTGACAGGTAATTGAAACTTTAAACGCGGTCTTCTCGGAAATCGGCACCAGAAATATCCGACGGACTAAAACAAATTGTATAAAATTTTGCAATAGCATTTCTAAAACTATCGTCTAGGTATTGACGAAGCAGATTTTTGATACGAACATTTTTCCTTCTTACACGTTGCTTCAGTAGCATTTTAAAAAATTGATTTGTTCAAAATCGTCACCGAGAAGAATTAATCGACTTTATCCAGTTTAATGCAAAAATGCAAAGTGTTTTGCAGACATTTTGAGATATTCGACTCAAATTTTCAACAAATACCACTTAAACATCATACGATAAAATACCGATTTTTCAAAGAAATGTAATTACGCACATAAAAAAAAATTGTCGAATCTCCACAATCTATTGCCACAACACTGAAGCAACCAAAAGGATAAGACCATGCAACTTGACTTTCAAGTGACCTTCGAGGGAACCCAGTCAGAAGTTCTCCCCACTTCAATCTAGCAAACGACGTATAAAAATTAGTTAAACAATCGGATACGCAGCAAGGGAGGAGTAAGGGGTGTCTTATTAGAATTCATCACGACTTTTTACGCCCGGCGCGTATAAATTTCACTCCGCCGTGAGAAGACAGTATTATTCGAGGCTTTTCCGAGTATTTCCACAGCCCGAGTATTTCCCCTTTCCGTTGTCGAACCCGAAGCAGTTCAATAAAATGTTTTACAACTATGACGTGCCGCGCTCGAGAGGACCGCGAGGGCGGAAAATTAAATTCGAGAAAACGAGCGAATAGGATACGAGCCAGTGGCGCGGCTCGACTACGGCAAACCTGTGTTCGATTTTCCTTCGGCCATGTACCAGGTGAAATATTTACCGTACCGTTGTTGCATTAGGGTAATCGTGTTAGGCGCGTGACCATTAATGAGCCACGCGATCTCGTTATTTCCGGTCCCGCTTACACGCTCCACGGGTTCACTCTTAAATCGATCTTCGAAAGGTTGGGGCGATGCTGCTGTAAAGCAGATAGTACAAGGTTGCAAACAAACGTGTGGTTTCAATGTGATTACAATAATTTCTGGTGATACAATCGTGTTCTTTAATTCACGTATTCACCGTTTTATATTTAATCTATTCCATCTGGTTCTGAAATTATACTCACTCGAGCGGAAATCATAGTACCACCGAGCAGAGGGTAATCAAAAGAATTATTTGATTATTTATTAAAAGAATTCTTATGATTTGGTTAAATTCTTATAAACATCGATTGCACGGTAAAAACGTTTTTTCATGCTATGTACTGGAATTTCCTATAATTGTGCTGTATCAAAATTAAGGATAATAATCCTAAGCAGAAGCATTCGATTACTGGGAGTGTGTTGTAGATTCAAAAGTTGTTAGCCGTGGAGCATATACTTTAAAAAATTAGGAAACAATTGCCAGTGGATATAAAATAGTTTTCCGTCCCACGTTTTAAGCGGAGGCTATTAAAAAGTGGCACGATTCTTCTAATTTGCGGTATTTTTCGGTTCCGCGATTCGCGGAAGATTTTTGGTCGGCCGGTGGCCGCGGAAACGAATATAAACGACAGGAATCCGCTCTTTCATTTCCGTGATTGGAGAATTGATGAACATCGGTGACCAAACAGAGCGGCGTTTTCTTTCTCAAAGCGGGCCGTTTAATGTAACCGATGCGCGAGCATCGCGCTTCGCGTCGCGTCGCGTCGCAACGGTACAAATAAACATTATTGACGGACACGATTAAAATCCTTGACACAATCGATCGCGACCCCCGCGAATTATGCGCTAAACGGGCAACGACCACCGCCGCTTACTAATTTGCCTATTAAACCGTGTCCGCGGCGAGAGAGCTGTGTTTTACTACGCCCTTTGATAATATGACACCGCGCGACTAGTGTAAATTTTCGAAGGGCCGCCGACTCGCCCGCGCCGCCATTAGTAAACCCTCGTAAATTTATAACGCGTGTAAATGCGGATCGAAATAATGGTATCGCCGCGGCTCATTAATGGCACCCGCGATTCCGCTAATGCACGCCTTCGAGACATTACCGGCGATTATTCGATTTAGGGTCGCTTAGACGACCTTGACCTTTTTCCGCTCGATCGCTCGGCTTGGGTCGAACCTTGAACTTTGATTTTGACGCTCGACGGACTGCAACCACCGCCCTTGCTATTTTAATCATTGTTTATTAGGTTCTGTCGCTTTTTCAGCTAAAATAGTTCAGGGTTTGCGTCGCGTGTGGCGTAGCAACTTCCGGGACACCCTGTGTATGCAGCGTTTCTAATTGAACTCTGCACTTTTACAAACATGTTTGGGACATTTTTCTGGTTAGAGCAAAATTTGTTCGATTCACCATTTACTTGAATTCACAGAATATTGTCTTTAAACACTTTAATCAATTTTTTCGCTTTAAGTAAAACGCGTTTTAAGATGAAAATTCTTGCACTAAAGCATTAGAAAGCTAAATAAAAAGAAATACTGTAGAAGGATAAACGGTGTAATGTATTTTATATTTTCGCGTTCGTTACTGGTGCTGCGGCGAAACCCGCGTTAATTAAAACCCCGTATTCCTTATTTCCCGCGGAACCCATCGACGTCGATCTCCATCTTCTCGAAGCGGCGCTCGTCGCCCCTCCATTACGGCCGACAGCTCGCATAAATCCTTTATTCATAAATCACCTGGCTTTTGATACTTTCCGCGCCGTCATTCGTGCAACATATATCTCGGCGGTCTCCCGCGAAACAGTTCTTAGCAGCGACAACCCTTCAACGATTGTGGCGGGTTGAAGGGGTTGAAGGGGGTTCGCGGAGGTGAGGGGGTGGGGTAGGTTGGTATTCGAAGAAATTCGAAGAGGCCTCCTTCTCGGCGTGGCGTTCTCGTCCGAGTTTCAAGGAGGCTGTGAGAGATAAATAAATTGTGGTCTTCTCTTTTTCTCTTGGGGGAAAAAGGGCCAGGGACGAGAACGCGAAAGGGGTAAGAGGAAAGAAGCTAGCGAGAAAGAGAAAGAGAGAGAGAGAGATAGGGAGAGGGGAGATAGTGGGGGTGAATTGTCATGGAGACAAAGGAAATGAGATCCGCGGAAAGGCGCAGATGGAACGTTATAAATTTATTTATGCAATACAACTTGGCCCATTCGAATTACAATAGCGCGAAATTTAATTGGATCGTTTAGAGGCGACGGTGCCGCTATCGGAATAAACGCCCCGCGCCCACCACCTTGGCCTAACCCTGCCCCCCTTTAGTTCTCGTTCGCCCTTGTCATCGGGAAACAAAAGAGATTCCATCGACTTTCCTCGAGCGTGCGGTTCCTCCCTTTCTATCTCCTCCCACTGTCATTCTCTCTCTCTCTCTCCCTCTCTCTCCTTCGTCCCTTAAATTCGCTACCCCAGAAGGACACTCGTGCACCCTTTACTCTCTCGTCGGGAGACGAGATCTCGTGCCGCAATCGTAGCGATTTTATCATTTCGCGTACCGACGATAAAACAATTGGAATCGAGTGTACACTCTGCTCGAGGAGGGCCGCCGCAGCTAGCGACGTTTTCCCTCCTTTCAACCCCCTGCAACCCTTTCTCTCTCTCTCTCTCTCTCTCTCGATTCCTCCGCAACCCCTCTCAACTACGCCGCCGTGTTCCTTCAGCCTTTGACGGCGAGAGGATCCGCTTTTATCGGTTTACAGTGTGTCGCGTAAGGACAAATTAATTGTCCCCGTCGAGTGTGCGTCGCAATTAACTCGTTCCTCGCTACCGAGGATCTTCGAACGGGGTGGATCACCGTTTAATGGCGTCCGTGGATCGCTTCCTCGAAATTTTATCCTCTGAGAGACGGTTTTTCGGCGTGATTGGACCGGATCTTTTGATCCCCTAGACGTCCTTTTGGTTTCGAGGATTTGGCGGGGGTTTGTGGTTGTTGGTTGATTGGGCAACGATCTCGAGGAGGGAAGGAATTTGTTTCTTTCGGTTGCATGAACGTGATCGTCATTCACTGTATGGTTGCAATTTTATGGAGCATCGTGTAAATAATTATTCCATAAAATATGATTTTTTGGTTTTGTACAATCATAATATAAGTGATATTTTTTATCGCTCACTGATGAACAAGATGATTTTAACCCTCGTACGTTCCTCAGGAAAGTTCGCCCATTTGTGTGTACATGCGACACAATAATTGATCACTCCCCTTTTGTGAGATGTATTTCTTTAAATTGTCCATTCAATTGATCCGAAAAGATGTTCGTTCGCGAGGGGGTTGCTTGTTTCCCCCGCGAAAATACAAATACGACGACTCCGATAAGAACCGCAGAAGTTCGGGGTTTCCTAGAGCCGAAGGGTCCTCAGGATCGAAGGGTTAAACCCCGGGGGTCCGGTCCACGGTTAGGTTCGCGGGTTCGGTTGGCGCGACTCGCGAAGCTCGCCAATTAATTCGAGTGGCGTGGCGCAATTAATTTGTTTCGGGCTGCGGATACCGCTCGTAAAACGCGCAGATAAAATTAATGAAACGAGGACAGGACGAGAACGAGCGATAGAGAGAAATTACAGAAAGAAAGAAAGAAAGAGAGAGAGAGTCAGCTTCTGCGGTCGCTCGAGGGAAGCCCGAAGCGTGTAGCGACGCTGAAGAGAGAAAGAAGCGAAAGGGTTGCGAAACAGAATTGTAAAAAGGGGTGTGCGGAGGGAAGAAACCCGACGACTGAGAATTATATCAGAAATAATATTTCGCGGGTGGTTCGATGAGATAAACCGTTCTGAAGGAGGAGGGTTAGACGAGGGAGGGAATGTTTTTCAGGGGACGACGATTTAAGCGGTCCGCCCCCTACCCCCGGTATGCTCGTTTCGAGAGATACTTTGTCGGCGACAACGTTTCGAAAGATGACGCGGAAAATATGAGTGCGTGGGCGTTCGGTCGCTTTGGCTCGATACCATTTTCGCGGGACGAGCCGCAGGCTCGAGAGACTTAAGAAAATGGAGACACGCGGACGTCGACGTCGACGACGACGACGTTCCCCGTGAAACGATTTCATATTTTCGAGAGTCGACGACCTGGGGAACAGACATCTCATTTTTCTTTTTTTTTTTGCGGGGCCTCTCGACGCTTAGAGGCTCCTCGTTCAGTTTTGAGAAGACACTGCCGGAGAGATCGCTGCAGTTCAATTCTGCGGTTCACGTTCATTTTGGGGAGCTCGTGGAACCCCTTAATTACTTCATTTGCCACGGCCGGATCCGCGAGTCTTTGTGTAAATGGTTTGAGAGATGAGATTGCGGGATTCGAGGTTGAGCAGCGTTATTTTTGGGGAACGAGAGGTTCAAGTGTTCGTATCTTATACCGGTTTGAAAGCAGCATTTATTTTCTGGCTTGGAAGGGTTCTTCGGACGACATTGAGCCTGTTTTTACGTGTACGACTTCTCACAAATCTGCCTCCTTTGTTTTTATTATTTACGCTCTATCCTTGCTTCTTTAGGTATTGTTCAAGAGTATGCGCGTCCTTCTGCGCATGTCGAATTCTTCTTAAGATGTTTCCTGAAATAATTTGCTTCGATTTTACACAATTGTTCTGGTCGCTGTTGGGTTCGTCCCCGTGAAACGTCTCCAATAGTATTAGTCAGACATTTAATCTCAATTTTAAATATAATCTACAGCAATGCTAATCAATGTGATTGTCACAAATTTCGTTTACGCGAATGGAGACGTAAAGATGTTGATATAACAATGTGACTTTTGGTCAAAATGTGTTGGTAAGTGACACTATTGGTAAAAAAAGTGAAGACAGCAGTCTTATAAGTAGACATCGGATGTTTATGCAATTTCCAATTTTTATAGAAACATTTTAAGAAAGTGGAATGAAATAAAATTTTATTTTTAATGGGGACAGCCTTTGTAGATCCAAAGCAAATAAAAATCGTGTTAAATTCTCTCGAATTTTATATTATAGTCTACTTATAAGTGATAGATTTCTAATTCCCTGACAGGGTAGGTTATTTAGAATATTGCTGATCAATAAGTTTCGTCTAGAAAATAGTCGTGTTAAAAGTTTTGTATGCAGCGACGTAACGATTAGAATATTTGTTCGTTGGTCGCAATTTCTGGGCTGCTTGTTCAGTAACCAACTTGTTAAATTAGAGCATGGCGCATGCGAAGGTCGACCCGCCGCGAAATCCTTCTTTTTTTTTTTTTGTTCCACGTGAAAACTCGAGTCAAGGACACGAGAAGCGGAGGGTTTAGGGTCGATTCATACTTACCGGCACGCTAGTAAAGCTAGTTTTTGGAACGAAGAGGCAGGAACGACTCCTATCTCCATACCGTTGTAAAAGAGAGATACCGATAGTTTACCTAAGGAGCTGTAGAGCTCGAAAATCTTTTTTTTTGTGCCCCGCACAGCAGGGGGGTCGACCAAACCGGCCGCCGTCAGAAAATAGTCGACGGCCGGCGCCGATCGCCTAACATGGCTTTTGCCTATAATCCGAACCTAGTTGCCACCGGCCGCCGGTAAATATGAATCGACCCTTATAGGCTCGTCGAAGACTTTCTCGACAGTTGTTAGCTCCCCCTTTGGCCCAGACCCGTCGTATGGAAAAATGCGTCTGGCTGGTAACGCGCGAGTTTAAAACCGTAAGACCAGGGGGTAACACGCGGCCCGTAATGAAACGCCGTGGAATTTCTTCTGGGGTGGTGGAGGACGCGGGGGACAGTCGGGGGAAAAGAAGTTGACGAGGAACTTTTCGTGAATTAATGTCGTTCCGGCGCGGATTTTCTCGTCACCGACGAGGGAACTTTCGGTCGGCGCCACGGGGAAACCTTGACTCGCCGCGGAACAGGGGAACTTGGTGAAAGCGAGGTTTAACCTCGTTATCGGCGCCCGTGTACGCCTCCGTTCGCGAAACCTGTGTTTTACACCTCGGGCCTCGAACATTACGCGGATCGTTTAATCGCGAATCGACGCCGGCTCGCGAGGAACCCGCGGAAATTGCAACTCTGTCTCATTAGCGGATTGCAAGGCTCGTGGAATTTTTTCGCGGTTGAAAATACCGCGAGTTTTTCTATCTTGATTTCTTCCTGAATATCGAATCGCTGTAATATGTTTAACTTTGTGAATTTATTTCTCGAGAATTCAGTACTAAAGATCAGACAAGTTCGGTATGTTCAAACAATTATAACTTCGTTCAAAACAATCGCGCGGCAATATATCTGGGCTCATTTTAAAGCGTGAAGCTTCTAAAGTCAGAATCCATTGGTGCTTTTTTCTACCACTTTCGTACATCATTTAGCACGAGGAGAAAGAAGCATATTCGACCACTGTGTAGGAAATTATCTATTTAGGAAACTCAAACGTGTCTACCAGGAAGGGGAAATTTTGTTCGCGTCTGAATCCACCTCAGATTTGTAGCCTGAAGCTTCCCCTTTCGAATGACGTCTCAAAATTTGCTGTACGATTTTTTGAACCGCCGGAAAAAATGTTTCCCATCCTCATAGTCACGTTTGAATTTGTACAATTTTCAAAGAACGGAGCCTGCAAACCTGTGCTCTTTCCGACGCGTATTACACGATGTATAAAAATCGTAGAAAAAATCTGATAAGGTGTTCTGAAAGTAGGCACTTTAAGCTTTCGAATGAGCCTGGATAGATTATCACACGATCGTTTTTAACAAAGTTATAATATTCTAAACATCAGCAATCTCTAGTCAAAAGTGCCTATTGCTTACAAACAACTTTCACTGTTAAGGTATTCAAAATGGCAGGCAGCAAGAATTGCGAAGAGTGTGAAGGGGGTTGGTAGAGAGCACACGATTCGAATTCAATCGACAGTCCCGTGAAGCTCGGCGGGCTGCCGGGGGTGAGGGGTTAATTCGCATCGTTATCAGGCGTGGTGCCCCCTTAAAAACGTTCTTTCCAATGGCAGCGACTCGGCCTCGAGCAGCAGAGTAGTGCAATAACTGGCTATGGCCTCGGTTTACATGTGCATTTACATAGAAACGTGCGTGAATCGCGGGAACTGCCTTGCAACTAGCACCGCCCTCTCTCTCTCTCTCTCTCTCTCTCTCTCTCTCTCTGTCACTCTCTGGCCAAGTAAATTGGTAACTAAGTGGCAGGGTAATATCGGTAACAGTTTGCCGTTGGGAGGTTGTTGCTGTTTGCACTGCCGTCCGTTGCATACGCGAGCGTAAGCTCGGCGAAAGGACCTCGAACATGCGAGAAGTCCTCGGCCGATGCGCATTCAATCTTTCACAATTGAAAAAAGTTAATTTTTCTCCGATGACTCCGAACCGAGTCATTTCAGTCGTCCGCGGTTAACCCTTAACGTGTGCTGTGGACCGCCTACTTTTTACGACGAATCACTCTCGACAATTTGTAAACCAATGCGCAATAAATGCACACACAAGTCTAATGAACAACACATATCTGCGTTCATGGCCCAAATTGAATGGCTGTGTGAGATCCCATATATGCGTTCATGGCCCAAATTGAACGGCTGTGTGGGAACCCATATATGCGTTCATAGCGCTCAAAGGGTTAAAAGTGGGTCTGATGCTGAAATTTCTACGTACGATCAACAATTAGTAATATAAATATTCTTGAATTTCCACGACATTCGATTACCCTCACCCTATACACCGATTCGACAGAATATCAAATATATCTATCGAATCGTTGCACTTTTGAAGTTCCATGTCGAAGATCCGTTTGAGGGTTAATAAAGACCCCCGCTGGTCAGTCGAGCGGACGTTAATCGCAGGTAAACGCGTAAACGATACAGAAACAAACGGTTTTTAATCCTGGGTGTGCGTCGTCCTCCGTTGTCTCTTCTCTCGGAGCCGCTTAAGTACGTTTACATGGCCTGGCTAACCCCATTACCATCCACTGACGTGTCCAGAGGGATGCAGAGGGAATAAAGAGTCTCTCCAACTGTCTCTGTCCCTCCAGCCTGACGCGAGAAAGACGGTGTAGCAAAGTCCGACAGAGAGACGACAACCGAGGGACGGTGCTGCGTAGAAAACGACCGCCTAGAGGAAAAAAGAGAGAGAGAAGGTAGCCGTCACGGTAAGAGTGTGAGAGACACAAGGGAAAAAGACAGAGACGGATCTAGGGGGATGGTAGAGGGGGATGACGACGAGGTCGGTGTGCGATGTAAAAGCGGCTTCCTCGACGTGTAAGGTACGAGTGTAAGACTCTTAAATGGTTATTGGATTGAGACCCTGCTCGAACGAGCGGGAACTTACTTGGCGATATCCTGTCGTGGTAGCGGCGTTCATGGTCGAGGGGGATAGGATGAAGAGTGGCGAGAGAATCGGAGGATAGTGAAGAAGAAGAAGAAGAGAGAGAGGGAGAGAGAGGAAGCGTGTGGTGACGGCTCGACGCAGAAAGCCGAGGAAAGGAGAGGAGGATCAAGGTGGCTAGGGTGGCCGAGGAGGAACGTGTAAAAGAACGGGTCGTATCACAGGCCACACACGTACCGTGTAAATAGAGATAGGCGGAAGAGGGCTGGAAGAAGAAGAGGAAGAGGAAGAGAATAGGACGGGAGGCTGATGCGGATATTCGTATGCTCGAGGAGCAACGAGTGCAGCCTCCCGTCAGCCGGCTAAGTTTTCTTAACACTTTATTGCGGGCCCATTGTGCTCCCGCCGTGTGCCGTGACGCACAGGAACGGCACAAGTGCCATATGAAACATTTAGTCGCCGGCGAAACACTTAATTTAACCCGTCGCCCGACTACCGACCCCGCGCCACCATCTTGCGAGAGTGAAAGAGAGAGAAGGCTCTGTTGCTCCGTGCACCGAGCAGCTTCCTTCTTCTTCTTCTTCTTCTTCTTCTTCTTCCGCCTCTTCCAATATTCCGCAGACGCGATTCGTTTCGTAATCGAGGCACGCGACCCTCGTAAGTATCAAGCACGTTAACGGAACACGGTTAATTAGAGGCGATACAGATCCACGATCCAGGACTGCAGACGACTGCGAAAGGATTGCCCGATCGCTTTGAACTGCTCCTTGGAACCTGATTCTTTAACGGGAGACTCTCATTTAGAAACGTGATTTAATAGTATGCGGAGATTGTACAAGATGTCACGTTTCAATCTCTTGTTTCACCCTATAATTTTTTTTACTGCGAAAACCAAAATGTCTTTCTAAAGTGCAGCTCCTGTATTCCGATTCTTTAAATTTCGTTCTTGAGTCTCGAAGGTTGGTTTAATGATTAGCAGCGTGTACAAAGAGATTACTGTTTTCAATTGCGAAGACAGGCACCGTTCTCCGGAAATGCTGCTTTTTTTCTGGATTCGGATTCTTTAAAGAAGAATTTCGTTTCCAACGTATCAAGAGGCGTCTTCGAAAACATTTTTCGGCATCCAAGGAAACAAAGGGGAAGGGTAATCCCCGGGTTCGACTCGTCAGCGTAGAAGAACAGTTTTAATGGATTCTTCCGGTGGTTGTTGACAGAACGTTGAATACGTTTCGTCTGCTGCGTGCGCGGCGCTACGTTAAAGAGATTTTCTATTTTCCCGTGAATGGCCAACCGGAGATTCCAGGGATGTTAAATATGGCTGTGATAAAGCGTCACTTTGTTGCGGGTACCGTCGCGATTTCAATGCTGCTGCTGCTGCTGCTGCTGCCACCATTGCCTGTGGCGGATTCATTCAGTTTTCGTTTTTCTTTTCCTTTTAGGAGGGTCCGCGGGCAAACAGCACGCGAATGTGCAGTCGACGCGTTTAGGGGATGAACAATCGCTGAGACACCTCGCGACAAATTGCCGTGTTAACAATCGGCTGCTGCATTCATTCGCCCTGTTTTATACTTGAGAGCGATGCCTTCCGGTGGAGCTTCCCACAAACATTTTTGCTGACGCTTTTTTTCTATTCACCCTCTTATTACCCTTTTAGCACGCTACCGCAAAATCTAGTATCTTCTTATTTTTCTAATTCTTCTTAATTTTCAAATTGTAAGTTTTCAAGCGGATTTTTATATATCTTGTTGGAGTATACACCGAAATGCACGAGGCATGCGGAGAGGGAGGTCCTTTTTTGACCTGCGGTTTATTGCACCTCGCACACCGCCTTTTCCGTATAAAAGGGCCTAAGGAGGAAGAGGGCAACACTCTCTGTCTAAGCCACGTCCGTCTACTATAATCACCATCAACAGCTGCAGCATCACCAACACCGTCAGCCACAGCTCCAACAACGGCAGCACCACCGGCACCAACACAGCAGCAGCGGTAACAGCAACAACAGTAGCAGCAACAGTAACAACAAATCGATCATCCATAACTAAAAGCAGCAGTCCACCTGCAGTCGATATCTATAAGTTTTTTGCAAATTTTCTTATAACCCTAACCCAACAAAGGCTTCGTCCAATCATAGTCCCTCGAGTATATTTAACATTATATTTTCATGTTAAAGGGTAGTGAGCGCTGGCTCAAGGAATCTTTATCGCAACCCTAATGTTCTAAACACAGGCTAGTCCTGTTAAAAAAAAAAAAAAAAAAAAGAGGGCAACACTGTCTAAGCCAGTCTGCCGAGCCAGCAACAGCTCCCATATTCCTAATTACCGATAGTCAGACTTTCAGTGTATCATAGTCAAATAAAGAATTGTGTTATATGCGAACAAAATTAATTAACCAAACTGATCGACGTTTATTCCGTTGCGGAGCTTAAATAAATACTTAAGATATAAAGTTACTTTTAATCTCCTAACCTCGTCATCCCAACATATCTAGTGAGCAAAAATTCTGCCAATTTTTTAAATTTGAAGTACAGGTAAAAATCGAGGAACAGATCGACGCGATTAAAAGCTTGTTTGCGAAATGCCAGCAACTTTTAAAGCAGTACCGGCAGAGGCGGAACGCACTGAAATCGACGCGGAACAGCCCCCATGAAAACGTTGTAGGGGCGACTTAGTGCGATCTCGCCTTAACTCTCCCCTCGAACTACCGGTGGATATTGGTTTTCTTCGCGGGAACAGGCCGGCGAAGTTAAGAACGACGGACGTGTTCGTTAATGTCGTGGCTGAAACAGCTGTAATATCCGAGCCACCGGGGCTGTAATCTGGCCCGGCGCGCCCGGAACTTACGAAATTATGTCGCCGAACCTAATATCGCGCGGCCGGATCGTCCGAAGGGAGAAAGAAAGACGAGACCAGGCCATTGTTATTCTAAAATTTGCTTTACCGGGAGGCCGCGATGATATTATTAATATTCATGGGGGTTCGTTCGGACCCCCGACCTGTGCCCCTTCACATCGAACAATAGGTTAAATAGCCCGTGTAAACACACCGAGGGCGAAAAAAGGAGCCGCAGCTAAACGAAAAATCGTTCGGTGTTAACGAGGTGTCATAAGCACTGTTTTATTAATATTCCTCCGTCCTTTGTGCCCGGCTTTTTCTACGGGCGGAAGAATTGTTTGGGGGTGGAAGATCTCTGGCAGACTCTTTAATTAGCAGTAATTGAGTGGCCGAGCAACGAGACTTTGGATTACCTAATTGCTGCCAAAAATTGTTCAAGTCAATTATAGAAGTTCGTTAAGAAATAATCGTGCTGTTCTTGTATTAATAAATATATTGTGTACCGAAATTCATCAGGTGTCCAGACACCTGATGGCACAATAATTGAAAGAACCACGCCGTAGAACCTAATTGAAGGGAGCAATACAGCATATTGCCTGAAACACCTCCGAGGCAATATCGGCTCCTCGGGGGACCGTGGCCCGCGGCCTCGACTTTTACGAGCCTCCATTTTGTCGATGTAAACGTCTTCGCGTTATCTTCCCGTATCCATTTCTTTTCCTCCGAACCGGTCGTTTTCGCGCCGGTTCCCCTTATGCCGGGTTCACACTGGTCAGCGAACTAATCGCGAAAGCCATGCCGATTCGAACACCTTCAGCAACAGATTGCATTTCACAACCGGTCAGTGCAAACACATTCATCAAAACGGTTCTTCAGAAACTCAAAAAGCAATGTAACCAAGTCTATTAGTTAAAGTTGCAATTAAAAAATTGTGTTACCAGAATAAAATTATCTCTAATTAACCCTAGAACTCTAGAGGTAGAAAATTATCTTTTCAGAAAATTTAAACGATCGTATGTAGAGTGATTAAACAATTTTTTTTTATTCCAACTACCATTTTGCAGTCCCCTTTTTTCAACTAGTTAATACAAATTCTTGTATGATTTTCTATTGCTTTCAAATAAATTTTCCTGTAGTTAAAATTGGTACATTATGCACGCTAAAAAAATTCGTCTATAATACTGAAACATGCCCGAACATATTGCACAAAGTACTATAGCTCTGTGTCATTTCGTTTCCCCATAATAAATTCCCGAAAGTTCCCTATCTTTCGTTCGTTTTAATAATGAAATGCTTGCGATCCACGCTTAAAAAAAGAACTGGATCGCGTGCGAAATAATGAGAGTTTCAACGATCGTGACCGACGCATCAATCCCCTCAGGTTTTACTCTAACCATTATGAATCCAATATTATGCAGTTAACAAAACGGGGAACAAGGACGCCGGGCGTCGGCGCCGGCCTCGGGGGCGTCAAGAGACATTTATTTCAATATCAACGACGCGTCTCGATCGCCTCGATCCGCCGATACGAGTTTAATTTCCGCGGGCCCCGTGATTTGTTGCGATACATCGAACGCGAAGTCACGATCGCCTCCGCAGTTATTTATTATCGGTTTCCTATTTTCTTTTTTTTTTCTCTTCTGCCTCTCCTTTTTCCTTCTCTCTCTCTCTCTTTCTTTCTCTCTCTCTCTCTCCGTCCCCCATTCTCTATTTCTCTTTCTCTTTTTTTTTTTTTAATTTTCCGCAGGATGCCCGACGATATTGCGCGTAACTCACGTGCCGAGGAAATGGCCGACATTTGTAATCGCGTGGTGTCCGAAATATGGGCGCAAGCCGGCCGGAAATCGGAACCTGGTTTCGTTAGGAAGCCATTTTTCAAAATGAAGGTTCCTCGATGCAACTAATGTCCCGTCGCACGATTTTCTCCGTTCCGGGGCTCCGGTTTTCTTGCGAGAAACTTCCTCCTCTTCGCCAGTCGTATCTTTTTCCTGATCTTGTTCTTATATAGAAACATTCTTGCATCTTCTCCTCTTGGACGGGAGCTGAAGTGTCCTCCATTTTGTCTTTCTTCTGTCTGGACAATCTGCTCCCCTTTTTATTACGGCTTTCTTATTGAAAGACCTTTTGTCTTCCGCTTGTTTATACCGGACCGTTGCACGCTCTCTTGTTATTCCATTTCCTCTGTTCCGGGAAATTTTAATCGCAATAAAGCATTTTTTCCACTGTTCTAGATTTTTAAGAAATCGACAAAAAATTCTGCTATGCGCATCGAAGTCCCTATGTAGTCGTCGGAACGTCAAATGTTGAAATTTGCTGACGGTTACCGTATAAAGAAAAATTAATTTCACTGTTAACAGTCGTGACGCATGGAAACTAACAGACCAGTGATCTTTGCTGCGACGATTGTGACGTTTGCGATTTCTAAATTCTTGTCATACTATTGACAAAATATCGTTTGCAATGAGTCAATGCCGATCGAGCTAACCCAACAAGAAGGTTGAAGAAGCTTCGGTATCGCTGAACCTTTCCAATTTCTATTTCACCAAATAAAATACTGAATTTGAATAGATTTCAGCAACTATTAAACGATCCATAAAATTCCAGACGGTTGCGATAGGTCGTCTGTTATCGTCAGGAAAGTTCATTGTCGCCGGCACCGCAGAAGACAAAACAGAACCGCGTCGAAAACAAAGATGTCGTAACAACCAAAGTCTCTCCAAATGGTGCGATGGAAGAATTCAAATGACTCGGTTATCGTTATTGATTATGGAAGCCTCGGAGTCTTTCATTCTTCGGTCGCGTGACTCGAAATCGGCTCGATAACCTCTGGCGTCGTCGGGTGCAAAACCAGTCTGACCAACAATCCGTTGCGACTCGGCCCGTTCGGCAGAGCGGGCTTCGAGATATCGGTAATCCGTGTCTTTGTTTAATAATTACTAGGTCGACGGTCGCGCTGGTAGCCGATTAATTACCCCCCGTCGAGAGATCCGTTGGTAATTGGATCCCGATGAACTGTTATCTTGACGCCCGGTTAATCGGCCGATTTGGTGGCGGTTTCGAACAGAGTAAGGAGGAGAGGGGTTGCTGTAAAAGAGAGAGAGAGGGGTGGGGGGGTAGGGGAAGTTTATCTATCGAAAAAACATTTCGTTCGGCCAGTTCCCGTGGTTGTTTACAAAACCGTGGGATCGCGTGCCAGATAATGGTTAAATATAAATCCGCGCGGTAAAAATAGCACGCGGGATTCCGATAATGCCACCAGCGAACTGATAACGCGGATCCTATGATATCCCCCGGTGATTTTCTGGGTGCCCGGTGTGTACCCGGTATAACCCGGCCGATATTTGGTAACGGGAACCCGCTTTATTCGACGCGCTCTCTATGTACCCTCTTTATGGTCCGCGGATTATTTTCAAACACCGTTCGAGGAGCGATTGCTCGCACGGCCGATTTACGGGCACGCCGAAAAAATATGGGCTCGCTCGATTTTCGTCGGGACAGTTCAACATTCCTGCGTGTGTGAACTGTTTAACTGGCGAATTGATGCACCGAGTTGGGATAATTTATCGGTGATTTTCCCTGTGTGTACGGTTATTGTAATTGCGGGCGGTTTTTTGCGTGAGATGTGTGGGACCGCGCGGAAGTTTAATATCGTTTGGTACAGTATTTAATGGATCTGTTTCGCGCAATTGTTGAAGTTACGACTATGCTTTTCGGGAGAAATGTAGGCACGATTTTTGTCGTGGTCGTTTAATAGCATTCGAAGCACTGGTTTCACCACACCTTCTGATGGAAATTGTTTTCCTTGCAGATCGAGGACGATCCAACCCGGAGGGAGAAGGTGAGCCAATTATTTTCATCCTAATTGTGAAAGCATACAGATTATTTCTTTCTCGATCACTGTGTTTTATAATACTGTAATTCAAGCGCTGATACTCGAGAGTGAAAATCACAGTAATTTCCCTAGAGGAACACATGTCTTGAGGGCATAATTTTATTACAATAGAAATTTATTATAGAGATAGGTATATAAACTCTCGAATATCCAAAATGGACACTTAACGCTAGAACGGCACTCCAACAGCTATTTTCAACTCCCAAAAGTAAAAGCCAGTAAAATTAATGTTGTCATTCGAACATAACACAAAGTAGTATTTTATTCTGAACAGTGGCACTCAGTATTTATTCCTCAAACGAACATACAGCTCAACTGCATCTCAATGTTTTAACAATAAACTTGTAAGTGTATAAATAGCTCCATAATATGCTGTCAATAGTAAAAGTCTCTGTCATGATAGAAAAATATAAGAAAGAACAGAAGAACGGTACCAATCGGGTTAATCAAAATTCACGATCGTCTATTCTGAGGAAGCCCAATGATTTCTGCACAAAATGGTCGAAACTTGAGCCGAAGGATACGACTCGCTGTATCGAGAATATAGGAAAGTTCTCGTTACAGAAATTCCGTGATCAGAATATTTCCCCGGACGATAATCATCGTGTCACCTAAATAGCAATATCGTCGAGATTTACGGGAAATTACGGTATCCCTCGTCTATGTATACGAAACTAGAATCTTCCGAGGGAAATGGAAAAAAACCGTAAGAGGGGGAGGGGGGTTGGGGGCAGACACTCGCTTATTATACTGATCGCGGTTGACCGTGGCCCCTATTTTTCGCTCTCTTTTCGGATTCCCGGCGTCCGATCCTCAAATCCTGCATCCAATTTCGAACGAAGGGCCCTCTCCGGCCTGTCCCTTTTCGCCGCAAAGAACGATTGGGGATTTCGGACAGAATTCAAACAAATCTTGTCCATCGCTAACCGCGAAACGAATTTTCGTTTTCCCGGCCCTGGAGATCAGGAACGCCGATGCGATGGCCTCTCTTCGTCGTCGTCGTCGTCGTCGTCGTCTACCAAGACCCGAGACGAACATTCTACACACCGTCGAATAGTAGATGTCCACCCAGATTTCGTTTTTCAAATCGAATTCACTTTTTCCCTGTCAGTCGAGAGAAGTCGAAGTCTCGCAGCGCGGCGGACTTTTACCGAAGATTTCGTCGGAGCTGGTTTCTTCGGCAAGAAGTTGTTAAGACAAGAACGAATGGCCGCCGTCGATTTTCGGGGACGCGATAGCCAAACGCGGAATGCTTGATTTGAAATGTCGAAAAATTGGGACACGCCGTTTTTTCATCAAATTAATGGTAAAACACGGTGGGAATATTGAAAGGTCGAATTGAGGCGAAGAAAATGTAGAATAGCCAAAATTGATGATTTTTAATGTGGTACACAGCGTGGCGACGCTCTAGAGGAATGTGTAACAATAATTTTAAAAGTTCATTTCTGCTGTGAGAAATTAATATTTATTTGAGTTAAAGAGGTGGTACAGTATGTTTCATTTTTTTTTCTTTTTTGGAGAATCTTGGCTGCTCAACAAGTTTCAGGCCGTTCTGTCCGATTTTGAAAAAGTTATGTACGCCTGACCAATAAAGTGAATCACAGCAATTGCTAAACAGCTAAGAACAGTGTCCTCTCGCTGAATAAATTTTCTCGCAAACTGTTTGAAAACTCGGCAAAGCCGATGTCCCCGCGAGGGGATAAGCGATTCTTCTTCGACAATAGCAATATACAATATATTGAAAGTTCCTACAAGAAAATATTGAAAACGATATTCCCGCTCGAGGATATCGGCGCGATAACGTATCTTTTCGGCGAGAGCCCGGTAATACGAGGAAAAAAACAAAAAAAAAAAAAACTGAAAAAAAAACAACGGACAGAACCGATAATATTATTCCGTCGCGGTGAAGTCGATAATAAGATCTCTCTCCGTCGAAGGAGCCAGCTATGTTAATATTTCCGCCCGAAGAAATCTCCGATAATAATATTCCCTTGCGAGGGAAATCAGCGATAACAATACACGTAGATATTCTCTGCGGAGAAACGAACTTTGGACAATGTTCTCTCTCTCTCTCTCTCCCTCTCTCTTTCTTTCTCGGTGCGATTCGAAGGTGAACTTTGAAATTAACTTCACGAAGCGAATTTCGCGCATGCGAGAAATTCTTATTTTCTGCAACTACTCGCTCGGTCGCGACAAAATACGAACGGTAAATCATACTTCTCTTATCCGAGCGCGCGCACGACTCGCTGAAAATTTCTCTTTTTTTTTTTTTTATCAACGGCCACGTCGTGTTCGCTTCGTCTTCGACTTCGTCGTAAATATTTTTACCGTAATTTACTGCGGGGATCGCCGGGGACCTCGCCCTCGCGAGGAATCGATACCTGGATCCGATAACTTCGAGGTTCGAGGTTCGAATAATCGCGTTTTTTCCCGCGCTCGCGCACGCTTGGCCTTCTCAGGCGAAGTGCGACATAATATTCTGCTGCTATTTCAGCGATGTTTATATTTATTTGCATACCGCGGCAATGAAAATGTTGCACCCTTGACTAACCACTAACGCTGTTTACAACATGATTTAGTATTACTTTTCACAGAGTCCTTGTTAGATAGCCGACATTTTGTTCATTTATTCGGAGCTCTGATTATAACACTCGGATTGCTGAACATTTTTATACAAAAAATATACATGGTGGTACACGCAACTTGCACAGCATTATTATTAAAAAATATACGATTCCATTTACAGAAGTGCAATTAATTAACCTTCCATATGCTCTCTACGCCTCCACCTATAAAAAGATGATTGACCGCAAATTATACCCCCCATGGATCATATATAATTTCTAAATTATAATTAATCTCAGAGATATTAGAGGGGATCTAATCAACATACAGAAGAAAATTCTCGAGCATCGTGCTCTTTTTGAAACGGCCAAACATTTTCTCAAAGAATCGACGGTAACGCAGATAATTGTCGCGCACAGTAATGTTTACGGTCGCTTGTTGCTCCGGGCCGTCTGGAAAACACCGGTTAAAAATAACTCGAAGAAGCGTTTCGGTGCATTCTAAACGGTAAGCACAATAATAATTCTAGCGCCGGAGGAGTCAAAAGGATCTCATTGAAATTCGCGAGCTGGCCGGGTAGCACGAGAAATTCCTCGAATTTCGGAGCGTTTCCAGCGTCGGATCGGTCGTGTTTGTCGAATTAACGACGGTGATTCAATTTCAGCAACAGTCGTCGTCGTCGTTGCGCGAGTACGAGCAGGCATCCTCTTTCTCTCTCTCTCTCTCTCTCTCTCTCTCTTGCTCTCTCTCGTTTTTCTTTTCTCGTCCGTGTTTCGTTCCGGGTGAAAAGGAACCTCTCTCGTTCGGCGTCGTTCCATACTTCTTCCGGGAGCCGGGCAATTTTCTTAAACACAATTCCTGACGACGTGTTCTCGCGGGGGCAGCGCTGCGGCCGCCCGGCCGACCGCGCGGAAACAGCCTTAAAACACGAAGCGTCGCGACGCTACGCGCCTCGCCGGCTTTATCGGAGGACTTTCGGACCGAGCGCGAACTTTTTCATGGCTGCGAGGGAGCTCTTCTAGTCGTAAAAATAAGTGTACTGCTAGGTGGTTTAACGGTGTCTTAACCAGCGGCCAACGCCGCGTTAAAATTCCTACGGGGCGACGCGAATTTCGCCACGCCGGGAATCCTCGACGGAAACCCTCTGCCGTTGACCGAGCTCGACGAAATTTTCGACTAATTTCCGAAAAAAATTGTTCACATCACACCACTGAATTTTATATATTTTTCTATGAGAACGACCACTGTGAATTTCTTTCTAAATCGCAGTACAATTTTTTATTCTGTATAAATTGTTCCACAAAAACTTATCGGAAACTACGATGTACAGGGTGATGGGGTGAATCTATTGGGTTGTTCGGAAAGTAATTTCGTTTTTCTTTACAAAAATGAAAGACGATTTTCTTATAGCGAATAAATATTTTATTGAATTATATATTGTCCACTCTGGTCAATTTTTGCTCATCATTTCTCATCTTCTCTCGTCGAATTTCTCGTCCCCGGTGACGATGCGCTTCAAAAATGGATCATTTTTTTGGCGTTTGAGAAGCAAATTACAAAATCTTCTTGTCTCATTTCATTTACAATAAAATTATTACCTTTCCGACACTTTTTCATAATCTTGTAATAATCTTGGGGAACGAACAGTAAATTATTTTTTTTTAATGACATTTCTACCACGCCAAAATCTCTATCATTTGGTAAAAACGAATGTTCTGATATTAAAAATTTGTGATCTATGATTTCTACATTATTTTCCAAAGATTGGACAATTTTAACCACATTAAAGCTATTTTAATGTTTCTATTTTGCCCGGTGCACATGTCACTGTAAGCTATAATGTGTCTTTCACTTTTTAAATTTTTAACATGTTTTAGGATGCATGAAACAATTTCTTGAGCACCTCTGGATGCAATAGTTTCATCCCAAACGTACATGTAAACATTATCGTTATGAAAATAGTAAATAGTAAATATATTATCTTGATTATTTAAGTATAAATGGAGTTAGGCCACTTTCAAACTACACGGTTCGATTATTAAACTAACTCTGAAAACTTATGTGTCAAGAATTATCGTATTTGCTCGGATTATAAGCAACCTGAAATGCTTTACTGATAAATAACATAAAGTTGTACATGTAACCATGATAACCGGAAAAAACTGAAAAACGGAGTTAGGCCACTTTCAAAATAAACATAATGAATATGCAGCCTAACTGTGAAATTGGCTGGGAAAAATACGAAATTACTTTCCGAACAACCCGATACATCTCTTGATAGTTGGACACGTGGTTGAAAACTGAGAAATTAACCTGTGCCACGATTCGGCGACCGGTTTTTCGAAAAGTATTGTACAATCCCAAGGTGCGGGGGGAACTGTGAAGGGGTCCTCGGAGGTACCATTAAAGTTGCTCGCGCGGCGTGCTCGGCCGATTCCCGGCATCCGCGTGGCGGATCGCTTCGCTGATATCCATATGCAGTAGCCCGAGGAAATAAGCTCGCTCGTAAATAAGAAAAGTTCTTGCGTCTCTCCGGTTCTGGTGGAGGGTCGCCGTTCCTCTAGCCCCCTCCCTTCTGTGCCCCGTGGATCCCTCCTCGACCCGCCATGCTGTCTCTCCGTATTCGAGGCTTCTCTCTCGGCGCGTGGCCTCCAAGATATCGAGTGATTTGTTGCGATTCCCGTCTCTTTTTCGCTCGAGCACTCGCGACGGAAGCGGCGGAGCAACCCCCGCGGCACGATACACCGATAATTCCGGTGCTTTGGACGCGGTAATGGCGTCGCCCGTGGGCCCCCCTGACCCCGAATATTATTTACTCCGTCCCCCCAGCCCGGAATAATAATGCATCGGACGATAAATATTTGTTATTGCGCGTTGACGAATTAAAAGGGGACTTAATGGCCCCAGGAATGGAGCCCGCCGCGCCGCTTTTACGCCGGAATGGCCCTCGATACCGATTCCGTTTCCACCCTTTCTTTCTCTTTCTATTTTTCTGTCTCTCTCTATCTCTCTTTCTACGTATTTCTCTCTAGATTTTTCTGGTCGTTCTGTTTTTTTTTTATTCCCGGTTACTCTGTCCCGCGGACGCTGCAGGGGCTGGAAACTCGCGAACTTTCGGATTTTGAAGAATGCTCCCTCGTATCTTGAACTGTCTATATGCTTGGATTTTTATGGCCTGCTCCAGGGGTACTCTCGATCATGTGCCGGAGGATAGACGGTGTGTCGTACACCACTTGTTCCGTTTGGGGTGGGTAAGAATTCTGATTTTTGCTGGGGCCAGGATGGAGGGTGGGTTTTAGAATGAATTGTCGAGTTAGATGAACTTCTTTCTGTTTGGGGAGCTGGTAGCAGTGATTAGAAATGGTCAAAGTTTAGAAACAGTCACTTTAAACAAAATTTCAGAAACAGGTTTGAAGGTTGGTTTATAATGTATTCCAGAAGGTATCTCTGAAAATATTTCCAAAATTAATTTAAAATCTAAACTAAACTGTACTACAAAAAGTACCCCCGAAAAGGGTCCTCGAAAGTATTCCCGAAAGCACCAGAGTCTATTTTTCCAAAAACAGTCTGATAGATCTGACATATATGTTGCAAATCGTATTCCCAAAAAGTATTTTGAATCGTACCGTTTCGCCAAAAACAGTTTGAAATGAGGTTCGAGCCACTCCGCGGCTATCGTATCGATGACCATTTCCGTATTACCCAATATTCCCGGCGTCGATCAGTGTACTCGCAATTAATTAACCAAATGAACAACCTCTATCATTCTACTTCCGTAGAATACCAATCGTTCGGCCGAATAGAAAGCTTTCACAACAGACATTTCGGCGGTACACGGACGGCCGATTCATTTTGCAAATAACGTTAATTGGATTACTTGCTAAAATAAGCATCGATCGATATCTATCATCGGGGCAACGGATACGCGAAAGCTGTGTATCGGTTGTAATCTGTTGCGTTTTCCGTGATATCCACGTGGGTCTAATCCCGTGCGAACTTATTCGCCCGAGCAATTCGCGAGGCCGAGCGAAATTGTTTTCAATACGCTCGTCGATGAATATGGTACCTAAACGAGCGCGAAAACAGGGAAATACGAACTTCTCGATAGTTCTGTAAATATTGCATAGGTCAAAGGGTTAGCCCACGATGCATCCAGGTCGGCTGGCGAACCAATATTTTAAATCGCAATTAAACTTTCCTCTCTGCAACGAACAAACAAAATACAAGCATTGTGCTGCCGTTTGATTCATTTCCCAGATCACTATCGAACCGAAATAAATAATTTTCTCTCTTGCCATCGAATCAAGATAAAAAGACACTTCATTCTCTTGTCAAAAAATAAAGGGCACGACGGGATATTGATTTATGACTCGTAGTTTACCATTTGCATTCGGTGACACGCGTGAACTTCGACTTCGTGAAAGTTCAAACAGTCATCCGCGTGTTTCTCATGCTATAAATCTGCAGGGATCAATTATTCATTCTCTTAAAGCGCATCAATCAAATCTGAGAAAATTCTTACGCTCCCTTGTCGACTCTTCTGTTAAAAACTTCAAAAGCGGATGTCAATCTCTGTCAAATAAAATCTAGAAAGATTATTACTCTCTGTGTTGTAAGCCCCTCTGTTAAAAAATTGTAAAAACGTATTAATAGAACATTTTTACGGCGCGTTGGAGTTACCTCCGCCAAATTTGTAACGATCGATTATGCATCGTCTCGTACCAATAAAATGTAGAAAGATTTTGACGGTGCGTTGGAAGTTCTGTTGTTGAAAAATTGAAAAATCCGCCGATCCCCGTCGCCATAATGTAACGAGTCCGCGCCGTCAAGTCCGGTCGGCCGTAATATTTATGGATTTTTCATATTTTCCAAAACATACGACGGCACCCGGCAAATAAAGCTTTCCAATGACGCGCGACGAACGTAACAAATATTTGAATTTTGCTGGCCGAGTGACGAATGCGTTCGAGTGATCCCGTCGCGGAAAAACAACAAGAGACCCGGGGCCCGGAGGAACGCGAAGGACTCAATTTATTATGGATTTTACCGGTCGGATTTTCCGAGCGTTTTCCTCTTTTTTGTTTTTTTTTTTTTATATTTTACTCCCGAACCGATCATCGATCCTCGCCCCAGCCTTCGACCGGATCGATTTCGATCGGCGATAATCGCGCGAGAAATCGACCCGGCGGGTGCACGCGTTCCCTCTGCAGAAAGCGATCGTATTTGTTTCAATCTGCCCCGTCCATTTGTTACATGCTCCCGGATAAATTTACCGTTAAACGTCCATCATCGGCGAAATATTGCCGGCCGGCGAGGGGGAAAAAATTAATACGATGCGAAACGTTGTGACGAGCATTATCGTTCCACCGTTGCTTGTTTTCCGCTCGACGTGGACGTTGATCAGAAATCGATGCGAGAAATGTTCCGGCGATATATTTTCCCTCGCCGTGTTTCCCGCTGTTTTTGTTTCTGCAAGGAATATAGACCGTGCGCGCGGATCCTCGATGGCGAAATATTCGCGGAGCTGCGAGCCGCGAAACGCTTTTCCTTCGCGTAATAAGCTGTTCAAACTGAAATTATTTTTCCGCGTTACTTTTCCATGTTACGCTCCGGGGAAATTGCGTTCCTTTATGCGACAGGAATTTAATTCGTTCATCGAGCGATTTTTCAATTAGGAGCATCAATAGATACATTATTAATACATCGAACATGTAAGGGTGATATTTATTTAAGGATCGGATTATAAATTTCATCTCGCCAGTTTTAGTTTTAATAAATCAATTACTCTCATTCGATACGATGTTTTGGAGATGTAATTCAATACTCGTCATGTTAATATTCATTCGCCGTATCAATTTCTTCAATTATTCCTCAGTCTATATTAATTAATCCATAATACCATTTCGTGCATATGAAGTTTGTACCGTTTACGTTAAACATACTATTACTATAAATGTAGGTTGTATTCGGGTACGGCGTAGATTTATTGTTGGAATCTTATGCATATTACAAATCAAATAAAAACCCGCTAAAAATGCTGCTCTCATTTATACAAGAAAGTACGTGTGGAAACATGAATAAAAAAATATCTTCATTCTAATAAATGAATGAAAAAGTTAGAAGTAATCGATACAGGTGAATTCAGAGTCGATTCGTCTACCTCGATTAACAGGTAAATTACCTTGTCACGTTAAATAAATCACTCTGAAGTCGAATTGCTAGCAGACCGAGTACTCGCGTTGGCGCCACAGTAGAATAAGACCACCAAAGCCAGACCGAAAACGCTCTCCTCTTGACACTCACAGTCGCCATAGTACTTTCACGCTACTGCGAGACAAATGATCCCGTTAGACTATGTTCGCCATATAATCAACATCTTCTACCGCAACATAAATCAATAATTACTTACAAAAAGCTGCCAACCTTCTGCTCTCTTCTATATTCTAGTGTAATTTATAATTTCATTTTTTAATGAAAAATCAAGGTGTTCCTTTTTTAAAAATATTCTATTTAAACCGTCCGGTAACTCTTTACTAAAAACCGTATTCACGTGTCAAAAATATTTCTCGTAACACCTGCCACGATTTTTAAAGCACAGCAGTAAAAAAGGGATCGCTGAAAAAATTGATGTTCCATCGAAAATCATGGTGTACACTTTCGAAAGTAGTGCCCACCGTTCGGTAAATATTTAGCAAAGAAGGGACGTAAGGATCTCGAGGAAAATGGAACTCGAGGATCGCGAAGAGGCGGAGAGAGCGGTGATCAAAAGTAGTCCCGGGATCGAAGTGAACGAAATGAACTTGAAAACGATACTATTTACGACGAAGCCCCGGATACTTCTTCCTTTCCTGGGAAAGATCCTCTTCTTCCTCCCGCGTTTTCTCGATGGCCTGTCGCCGTCTTCCTTCCAGGACGAGCCGAAGAGGAAGAAGCGTCCCGATATCCTGTTACTGGCGTTCGACGTTCGATGAAGCTTCGACCGAGTCTATTTATCACCGGCAACGAAATTACGCGCGAGGAGAGATACGCGGCCGGGTAAAAGCGTGAAATATAGGAATCGAGTTATCGAGCGCGTTCGTTACGATCTCATCAGGGAAATCTATTAACGAGAGAACACCAGGAGCAACAGAGAAACGGGGAGAGAAAGAGAGGGAGAGAGGCAAGAGGGTGAACCTCGTGCAAAAATTTGCATTACTCGACGCCGGGCGAGTTCGGTTCGATTAATTTACGTGAAAGCGACTGCACGCGCGCGCCTTTCCACCCTTCAAAAATCGTGTCGCCAGACTGAACGGGATTTTCGAACAATTCACCCTCTCTACTCCGTCGGTTTTTGCAACACCGAAAGCTTCCACGCATCTTCGAGCCTCCACTCTACCTGCAAAATGATTCTCCGTCGGTTTTATTACGATAGAAATGTTGCAAGAGGCGTCAGGATTAGTTTGTGCATTTTTATTCATTTGTTGTTCCACTGAACAGGGTGTTTCAAAATTACACGTCGCGACCACTATATCGGATCTGGGAGATCTGTGAAGATCTGCTGAAAAGTAAGACCGCAAAATTGACCTTAACCTCGAATCTCAAGGTCAACATTGTTTCCTATTGCATCCCATAGTACTCAGCGCGACGAACAAAAGTCTCGGAGGAACCACTGGTCTCGAGTCGACCGTTCTCTTAGAAAACAAATTTAAAGTTTCGTAAACTATTTTATTCCATATGTCTACAGGGTGTCCTAGGATGGTGTAAACGTGGAGGGGGTGATTCTAAACTTCAAAGTTGTTTCTCGAAGAGAGCGGTTGACTTGAGACCTACAGTTCCTTCGAGACTTTTCTTCTTCGCGGTGAGTACTATAGGGTGCACTAAAAAAAAAAATGACCTTGAGAAAAGTGTCAAGGTCAATTTCGCGATCACCCTGTACCAGCAAAATGATTCTTCGTCCGTTTTACTACGGTGGAAATGTTGTAAGAGGCTCCGTCCCTTTAAAATAGCATTCAGGAAATGAAAAAAAAGTTTTCTGAATAGATGTGCGACTTAGGCGTTCACTCTTCGGACGTCCACCATCTTCGGAAACTTCTAGGAAACCGTTGCCGAAGAAAAGCGTCTTTAAATATCGCGTTGAGCTCATCAGAACCTCTAACAATCACTGTTTACCGGAGCACGGAATTGGTGTTGGACGATGTAATTATTCCCGCAAGTGGCCAACCCTTCCGCAAACTTTCTCCCCCCCGGAAAGAAGAGCATGAACGAAAGGATAGAGAAAGAGGAGGGGGTGGGGGAAGAGGGAATGATCACCGATCGGACCACGCGTCGCCGCGTCTACAAGCGATCACGAATCGCCTCTCGTCCTTGTCGGCTGATGGGTGGCGGTACTTGGAAAAGAAGCTCGAAATGATCGATGACCGGCCGATATTGGTAGCGACATATGGAGTAGCATATCCGCCAGCTTGCTCCCATAATGGGCGCCGGCGCAACCTTTTTCCAACGCGCTGGAGATGTCACGCCTCTGATGTCACTCCAACAAATTTCTACTTAACGACCGACGGATCTGTATGTAAACGGTATATACATATACAGGGTGTTTCACCTAACTCGAGCGTCTAAAATATCTCGCTTGTTCTTTATGATAGAAAAAAATTGCAGAGGAATACATTAGTTGGTTCAGAGGGGCAAATACTATGATAGGCAAAAGAATTTGTTCAAGATTATATTTTTTGAGATTTTAAGATCATCGAAATTGTTTTTAAATGGGATGATATATTTTTATTAACGCTATATGATAGCCAGGGTCAAGACGAATCCAACGACCTATATTATGACCTTGTTGTTCTCTGACATTTTTTTGTATTACAAAAAACAAGCGAGACATTTTAGATGCTCGAGTTAGGTGAAACATCCTGTATATACATATACATATATGTGTCTGTGTGTGTGTGTGTTTATATAGTAGCTACATACGCCCCGAGAGCAGGATAGAGGCACGTACGCGTTTATTTCGCACGCAGCAGCTTTTTTACGAGGACTTTCGACGCATCAATCAGAGGCTGACGGGTCTCGCGAGCCGGAGCGAGAGAGAAACGGAGAACAGATCAGCTCGAAAGAGAAAAAGACGTTTTACGATTCTTTGCCGGTACTTTTCGCGAAATCGTACTGTTCTCGATTCTCTCTGTTCGCCGGATAAATATTCCGGACGATTTCCGTTAATTTCCCGAACACTCTTGCTCTGGTGAAGCTGATGAAATGCCTGCAAGGGATGATTCAAGCAAATGATTTGATCCAAGTCTATTTGTCAGCGAAGCATAGATATTTACACAAGTGATCCAGATCGTAATTGTGTTGGTATTTACCATGTAGTCACGGAAGAAGGCTTTTTCTTGAACGTATCATGTCGTGCACAATCATTTTTATTTTTTACGCAGAAGTTGCGAAGCAGATTGTAAAATAATATCAGTCTAACGATCGGACAAATAGTATGAAAGTTCGGCCAGTTTCCCGCAGTCGTCTAAGCGAATTTTTGTCGAGGAAGAATATGGGTCAACGAACATGATCGAAAATCCATGGCGTTCCAACCGAAAGGGGTGGCAAAGGGGGTCGCGGGGCACGCCGAAGCTTAATTCGACGGAGTAAAATCGGGGGACGTAATTTTCCTCGGATTAAAATCGAAGGATGGCGGATCCGCGCTCACGATCGGCTTCATTAGGCGGCGAGATTAAACAAATCGCGCGTGAGCGTCGAAATGAAAAACGTCGGAATTATCTGCCGCCCCTTCTCCCAGGAGAACCTTGCATCCCCCGCCTCCCCTTTAGACGAGTCTCTCCGAGAGCCTAAATATTTTCCGCTTCGTCGAGGAGAAGTCAAAAAGTGCTTATTTCTTGACGCGTTCGACCCTCGGTTGGGACGAATTCTTTCCTCACCCTCTCCACGGGAATTCGGGGGTTAATAAATTCTTCGGTGGCGTACGTGTGTGGAAAAATTCATTAGCGCGTGCGCTGCGTGAACGGGACACGATAGTTGGACGTATGACGTCGTTTCCGGTGCGTTGTAGCTGTTTTGTATTGACTTTCGGTGCTAAATACACTGTTCTAATAGGTCTGCATAAAAACCGTTGTAGATTATGTTGCTTTTAGTTTTGGGGTCTGTTCTAGGTGGAAGACACCGGTTGAATCGAAATTTTCTAATTATTTTGAATCTCATAAATTCTCTAAAATTGTCAGCTCCGAATGAGAAGAACCTCTTAAGTGTACGAATTGAATTAATCGTATAAAATACCTTTGAAAAATTTTTCCATAAATGAAAAGGTTTCAACACATCGGATAGATGAAACAATTGGTCACGCGAAGTGCAGTTTATTCTACGCTGTCCGCGTTTGTATTTTCCACGTTCCTCTTCCCATTCTTCGAACTTGTATCAACAGGGTCGAAATCGACCCGATCGATCTCCCACGCCACTCTACTCTTTTTCATCCGTTCCCAAACACCCCGAATCGCCAAAGGACAGCCGGGAAAAAGGGCTAAACGACGAAACAGCGCGTCTCGAAGTAGGTACTTATCGGCTCGGAAATCCTGAGTGCGGGCTCGTCTAAATATTTACCTGGTCGGGTAATATGAAAAGCGCTCTGCCAGGTCGTACAAACACGTCGAAAATGAAATGAGCGTCGGCCGTTCGACAGGGTGGGACACGTCCACGATGGTGCGGGTGGTTGGACGAACGTCCAGGACTTTGCGAATCGAAACGTACCCTTCCGCCTATCAATTCCGCACAGCGAGCGCCCTCGAGAGCCCTCGACTGTCCTGACAGGGCAGAGAAGAGAGAGAGAGATGGAACGTAAGGGCCAGTGTCTCGCGGCACGTCGAATTCTTCAGTCGTTAGGCGCGGAGAGGGTGTAATTGACGTGGTCGAATAATGGATTGCTGCCAATGGGCACAAAGGGCGAAGCCTGGACGCGCGGCCTGCTGAAAACCCGAGAGGGTTTCAGGGCTCAGAACGGGGGGTTGGAGGGAGACAGGGGTCGGCTCGAGAGGGTGACGAACGGTCAGAAGCAAAGTTCCTTGCGATCCAAGGGAGACAGAAGGTTTTTATCCCGTTCCCAACCCCCTATCTGATCAGGAATGCCTCTCACGACTCGAGTGATTTATTCCCTCCATTTCTGGGGATTATTTTATATATATAGATCCGGCACCCGCTCTGGACGTTGCTCCGTCGCCCAGCCCAGCCTAGAGACTCTCCTCTCTTCCAACCCTTGTCTCTCTCTCTCTCTCTCTTTCTTCCTTTCGATTCGATAGAGAGAGAGACAGAGAGAGAGAGAGCAAGTCGTCGCATCAGCATCGCGTCTCTGACCGAAAACTCTGCCGGTATCGCACCCCTCGATCTCTCTTCCTCTTTTCTTTCGCTTCCTCTTTCTTTTTCGCTCGCTTCCGGCGAAACGCTGCGAGCCTTTCCGAAAATACAAGTCTTTTCGAATTCCTGACTCGGCAGCTCCTCTGTGTCGCGACCCCATACGGGGGGTTATTTCTTAAATTCTTCGACGGAGTTAGCGCCGCGAAGCGAATTCCTCGAGGGAGGGTGTCGCGGTTATAAATTGCGCCCTCCCTTACCTCCCCCAGCCCTCCCTTCTTCGACAAGGCTTTTAAGGCTTGTCCTGATACACCCTGAAACGGGGGTGTGTGTATGGTTTACTTCCTCCCGGAGTTCAAAATTTTGTTTCTCAGGTGTCTGCACCTGCATCCATTTTGGTTGAAATTGTATTTATTACGGTGTTTGTGATAAGCACAGCTCGCTGCAAATATTTGTGTACGATATCGAATTATATCCGAATACGTTGTAAAAATTATTTTACCCCCACCCGGTTTAGTCTGCCCGTAATAAATTTCGAAATGTTGCTGTTTCTGAAATGACTGCACCTGGATCTATTTTGGTGGAAATTTTATTTATTACGGTGTTTGTGACATACACAGCTCGCTGCAAATATTTGTGTACGATTTCGAATTATATCCGAATACATTGTAAAAATTATTTTACCCCTACCTGGTTTAGTTTGCCCGTAATAAATTTCGAAATGTTGCTGTTTCTGAAATGACTGCACCTGGATCCATTTTGATGGAAATTTTATTTATTACGGTGTTTGTGACAAACACATCTCGCTGCAAATATTTGTGTACGATATCGAATTATATCCGAATACGTTGTAAAAATTATTTTACCCCCACCCGGTTTAGTCTGCCCGTAATAAATTTTGAAATGTTGCTGTTTCTGAAATGACTTCACCTGGATCTATTTTGGTGGAAATTTTATTTATTACGGTGTTTGTGACATACACAGCTCGCTGCAAATATTTGTGTACGATATCGAATTATATCCGAATACGTTGTAAAAATTATTTTACCCCCACCCGGTTTAGTCTGCCCGTAATAAATTTCGAAAGGTTGCTGTTTGCAGGATTTGAAGAAACAGCACCCTTAACACTGCTTTTCAAGTTCGCCTAGCATCTCCCAGGGATTTTTGCATGGAGCGTTCCCCGACGGATAAAACCGCCGATTCGAAAATAAATCTTTCCCCGTTCCGCAAAGACACTCCGGTTAATTCCGCAGCGGCTAGAGGGTCAACGTCTACCTCAGCCCTCGAGACAATTACCCTCTCTGAATAAAATATCGGCTCGTCGCGCTCGAGGAATCGAACCGGCCAAGGACCGGAAACAATTCCGCCGGCGAATTTGATTCTCAAAACGACCCGGCAAAGTTTCGCAGAGGACCGAGCGAATTAGCTGGAGGGGGGTGGGGGTGGCCGAGGGACGAGTTTAAAGTCTTAACGAGGTTACGCGGAAAGACGTAATTCTTCGGCTACCGTTGATATCGATACCGGAGCGTGCCCGGTCTGATACGATTTACCAGTGCCTTGACCGAACCGAAGTCCATTAGCCAGCCCTGACGAGCCAATCTGACCGCCCGACGGAAAAGTACTGTCGTTTCTTAGGCGATTCGTCGGCCTTCCGCTTGGCAAGTCGCGTGCCTAATCGGGAACTCGCGAATTCGCTCGGCCAATCATACGATCTCGGGCTTCTGGAATTTTAATTTATTCGGTTCGAGTGACTTGTGCATTGCCTCTTTTTCCTCGAACAATTCTGGTTTGTTTCGCGACTAATCTTTTGTTGGGTCTCTTAACATACTCGTTCATGTCGCTAGGTACACTCTTTCTTCTTTCTTTTTTTTAGTGTAATCATTGTACAGCGGATTTTATGCTTTCATGACAAAAATGAGTAGATGTAATTTAAAACTTGAAAAATATTATCTTCAATCTATCGAATATATTAAGAAAGAGAATAATTCTCTATTTCGATCCGCATAAAGTCAGCATAAAGATTCGCTGTCTGTTAATTTATTAGCTAGAATCTTAACATCGAATCGTATAAAAAACAAAAATCGTTCCCGATCGGATTGGAAGAAGCAGAACACGTTAAATTGAATCGGAAAGGAAGACGTGGATTCGAGAATCAGTAACAAGGAAATATTTGTTCCAAGGAAGAAAAAAACCTTGTTAAACTTTCCGAAACATCTCGAGAGTTTTATCGTACCAAACGAGGACAAAAAAAAACAAGTGCATAAAATCCGCAGTCTACGGGGCAAGGTGAAACCGCAAGAACTTCGGTGCAGCGCACGAAGTTCGATCGTCGTCGAAGTCGCGAGGGTATCGCACGATCGAAGAGCGACATTACTTTCCCGCCGAGCGGCCACAAAACGTGGAAGACGTCGTTGTTAATTCAGCAAGAAGCCAGGTCCAGCGTCGGACGAACCTGTAACGTTTATTTTTCCTTCGTTAATGGAATTCCCGGGGACCGTGGTACGTGCTCCACCATGTCGAAGAGAGGTCCCTTCTTGGTTTCTTAAGGGGGTTGTCCTGGTGTCGCAGGTGTTTACGGTGTCCTGGAAATTCTTTTACAGGGATTCGGCGAAAGTTATTAACACGAGCCACAATTCCTGTACATTTACTTGGCAACGAATAGTGATTATAAATTTTTTCCTTGCACTGGAATTAAGTGTGGCTGTACCGGTAAATGGAACACGTCCGTTGCCATTTATTTTAGCCGTTCGGCTGATCACGCTGAACAATCTACAACTCCGTTGTTTTTTTCGTATACAATGATAAAATTGTATCGGTATGTTCTTCGAACGTTGCACTTTCGATGGGCGCAGAAACGAAATCGATTTTTTCGAACCTGTTACACAAGAACGCGAAGAGGAAAGGAGAGAGTGACAACGTGGTCGATGGGGCGAGAAAGCGAGAGGAGCGACGGGTAAAAAAGAAGTTGGCAGAGGGAATACGTTCCGCGCTTCTTATCTGGCGAAATCTCGTGAATGATCGCCGGTGATTTAGTGGAGCCAGGCCGGTATCTCTCAAATCTGGAAACTTATGGCGGTGCCGTGACGTCCGCAGCATTTCGCGGAAAGTCGACGCCGCTCTCTCGGCTCTGCGCCGCGCCGCGCCGCGCCGAATGGATTCACGCCACCACGCGTGATCCTGAAGAGATTCCTCCTCAGCGTGGAGAAAAAAGTTTCGCCCCTGGATCCTGTCTGGCGTCCCCCGGCGATATCGTCCATCAGACGGAATGATTTCTTCGGAGCCACCCCTTTCGGCCGAAAGAGCGAACGGCGAACCTGAAGAGACGCGAAACCGTTCGTTTCAATCCTCGAACTTCAATCTCTTCGGGAACGAATTATTTCAGAAACGAATTAGACAATTTCTTAACACGTTCGAGACTGCCTCTCAAAGGTAAGAAGCGATTCAAAAATTTTTATTCAAAATGAAGTTACAACTAATTTTAAGAGACCGGAAATAATTTGTGCAAGGTAATAATTCGTGAATAGATTGTTCACGTGTGTAAGAAACGTGGTGCGAAAATTCCGAACATTCCAGAAATTGTTTAAAAACGTATGTGCATGTTTCTGCAATTTTTTAAAACAGCTCCCAGACGAGAAGGTTGCAGAGTATTTTGACTGGAAAACCGTATGTGGGTCACATAGGAGGCAACAGTACGGCAGATTCCCCGAACTCGGACGTTCCAGCGGGAACTGGAGCAGCAAGGATAAGGCTGGGAGGAAGTGTTGGTCCTTTAGGAAAAGGATTACGCTCGGAGGACGTTACTCCTGGCCGGCTCGTTACTTTAAGAGCGGCGTAACGCGATAATGCGACCAAGTGTATACGGGCAGCAGAAGTTTGCGAAGTGGTAGAGGGTGGCGGGAACGTTTACGGGTATTTTTTATACGTGTCCCGCGATACATCCAGCCGCGGAGTTAATGGAAATGCCGGGAGCATGGCAGCGCATACTAAGCGGGCCTGAGCCCTCTCTTGCACCCTCACCTCCAATGACTTTCCGACTTTTTCTCTCCGGGACCAAGTAAGAGAGTGAGCACGAGAGAGAGCGAGAGAGAGAGAGAGAGAGAGAAGGAGCTTAGGGAAGCGAGGAGACGATGCCCTTCTCATAACTTCGTTCCGCCGCGAACCCATAAATTTGCCGCGACAACGCATAAATCAGACGTGCGTGCCCGAACGCACGCGGACCAGGTACGCTCTCTCGCCCAAGCTCCTCCGATCAGCATTCCAGACGCGGAGAGACCTTCGATACACCGCCAGAGTAAACACGATCACAACGGGAACGCTTCGTCTTTTCTTCATCTTCTACGCTCGCTCCTTCCTGCACCATTTTTCTTACTTCGCGGGACGCTTCGTCGCGAGACGCGCGAGGCAACCACGCAAAATGCTACGAGTCGTACAAAATTTCAAGCAGAATTTTCTGCATAAATTGTGCATCTTTATGCGCCTTTTTTCTGCTAATTTCTAAGAGGATGATGTCTTGATGTCGAAAAATGCTCGAACTCCTACAAGTTTTAAGCGCAACGAATTTTGTGCACGCTACAGTCCACTTTTGCGTAGATTGAAACAATACAAGAGATCCATATAGAACGTAATCATACAATGAACCAATAAACAGTCGGGTCGGAAAGTAAGTTAAAATTAGGTGATACGTAGGCAATGAATATGATGAATAAAATCAAGTTATTGTATTGTTTTTATTTAGGAGGTGTAAGGAAATAAACAAATATGTTAGTAAAACATATATTATCATTATTAAAGATTAAAGACATGTCATATTCATTTGCCTGCATACACCAGTCGTTAACATACTTTCCGACTCGACTGTAATTACTCATATTCATACTTGGAAAATGTTCTGAATTTTTTGCACACTACAGTCTACTTTAGCGTAGGTTGAAACAATGTAAGAGATCCATATACAACGCAATCCTACAATTAACCAGTAAAAGATTGATTTAGTTACTCTGAAATCTGAAAGAAACCAACCAACTCCTGCAGTCATTCGGAAACAAGAAGATCAACGTTTATGGAGCTGGGTTTCTCCCGTACAATTGTACTCTGTCCTGAAAACTGGAAACGCGTCCATCGAGATTCCAGTTGTCAATTCCGCGAATGGGATTCCATCGTCCAGCGAATTCGCAGTCGCCTTTGGAGACAGTTGGTCGTACGGTCATCGTAGCGGAATAAGGGAACGGGAACGGGCGCGAGAAGAAACGTGCGTGCCTGTTTATTGAACCTTAAGGCAGAATTACACGAGTTACCGCCCGACAGTCGTAAACTCTTTAGCTCCGTTTAAACTGCCGACCGGCTAAGTGCAGCCTCCGCCCGCGAAGCCAGTTACGTCTGTGCAGCTTGTCAACGGGCTTGTAAAACGTGCCCTGGCGTTCAACGTTTCGAGAATCCCGTCGTCGCGTCGGTCCTCGCCGAACGATCGGTCGTCAGCTCCTTAATCCCGTCAATTTGTATTTCCTCCTTAAATTCGCCGAACTGTCGCGCGTTCTACCCCGCCCTTCGCCCCCCCGGTGATACGGCCCTGTACACATGTTTATGGACCACGGTGTATTAAACGCGCAACCCTGCGGAAACTTCCAGGTTTCTTGCCGCGACTCCATTGGCGGAACAGCGGTTTGATAATCCGAGATGCCGCCACGTTTATTTCCTTGACATTTCGTCTGTTGTACATCGAGAAGTTAGTGTATGGTCCGGTGTTGCATACGTGCGAAATGTAGACGTTACGATAAGTGTCCGAATTTCGTCCCCCGATCAGAGATGGGACCGCATTTATTTCCTTGACATTTCATCTTTTATTATATTATGAGAAATTAGCTTACGGTTCGAGCTTGCGAGTGCGAAGCGTAGATATTAGGATAAGTGTCCGAATTTCGCCCCCGTAACAAATTTCCTACCAATTTTTGTTGCAGTCTCTATTAAGTGAATGGGGAAAATAATTTTTGTGGAATTTTTTAATTTTCGCTTCTATAAACGCTACAAGTAGTTGCGTAATGCGCATTTGACTCAAGCATGGAAGGCCGTTGTTCAAGCTGAAAACGACGAGCATTATTTATTCGTTGCATAAATGTCACCTATACCCTTTAAGAGTTACGTACTCTAAGTAGTAGAGCTCGTGTAATCGATTAGAGTTTCGAATCGATGAGCTTGTATAAAAAGATTGTCCTGCTATAAGCTCTATTGGAAAATTTGTTACTGCGACATTATCAATGTTCTGTAAATCTTTGCGAACTTGTTTGCAAATACTCTACCAGTTTACAAAGTCGTATTCAGATCTAGATATTTTCAGTGAAACATCATTTTGTGCCAATCTCTATAAGTGGAAAATTCTTTTCAATCGCGGATAGATTTTTGTCTCCAAAAATAACTAATTATAAATATTGAGATTTCTTTACATTTTACGAATTTGCACATGGGATGCAGACAAATGCACGATTTAGCAATTATCCGGTAGCTAAAGGCAGTGGCAGGGGTTCTTAAGTATCCCAATAATGCTCGAGCATCTCAATTCCCCGAAAGGAACATTCTTTTCTTCCTCATTTTCTCCCTTCTCGTATTTCCTCCCCACAGTGTTTCTCTTCCCATAAACGGAGCCCAGAAACAATAACACACAATAAACTGGCACTCGAACGATCCTCGAAGTCGTCAATCGAGCAGGTGCCATTTCCCCCCATGAAACTGGCCAAATTACAGTCCATTCCCATTATTCTGGACAAATAACACACGGCCAGCGTTCCCTGGCTGGATCAAACGACTGTCTCAATTATGCGAAGTGTCACGCACATAAACAAAGCAAAATCGAACGAAATTGAACTAAACAATGAAGTCTTCATTCTACAATTTTTTCCGACGTTCCACTAGGATTTCAGTGAGAGATGTGCCACAAACTTTACATTAAAAAAAAAAACTCGTACATTAATTTTTAGGGTGTAATTCAGCAGAAAATTTTAGTAGCATATTCGCTACACAAAATGCTCTAAACGTCTACAAGATACAAGAGGGTAGGGAAGCACTATCAATATCATTCTCTATTTAACAGGATTTTTGGGATTGCCAGAATGGACTCTTAAACAGCAAAAATAAAGTTTCACTAACACATTTACTGCACAAAATTCATTAAAAATCTACAAGATGCAAGAGGGGGGTTGAGGGACTCGTGGAAAGCACTGACTGCGCCACAGTTTGCCTCCCCGACTTTTATGCCCCAAAACAAATTCCTTTGATTTAATGGAATTTTTGAGGCAGCCGAGTTGACAGAGCGCAAAGCGAAAGAAAATGGACGTGTTCGGGTTGTTTTAAAATGCATGCGGCACGAGTGTTCGTCGGTCGACGGGATGAAAATTTCATGGGGTCGTCGTTGGACCGGAGGTTGCGGTCGCCGGGGTTACTAAAACTTCTAATTTCGCGCGCGAGGCATTCGCACGCGTCTTGCGTTCTCTGGACACCTTGTAGAGGGCGTCGACAGGGCGAACAGTCGCGAAGAAAACGACCCAAGGACTCGTCGTTTTCCGCTAAGGGGGCCAAAGCAAGGGAGAGCGAGAACAGAGGGGATGAAAGTGCAAGGGGGTGCCCGACGATCCGGAGTTATGGACTCCCGTGCTACCCTCGGCACGGTTTTACGACTTCATCCGATGCCCATGCATTCCGCTCCTCGCCTTTCGCGCCAGGATACTGAACGTACACATTGTGCACAGCCGGCCGAGTTTATGCCCCCGAAAATCTCTTAACTACCGGCCACTTTGTTCGCGAGATCGCACGGAGAATGGCGTCGACGATTACTCGAGCAAGGATACCGTGCGGCTACCGGAACCACGCTGAGTCTCCAATTTTTCAAAAATTATCGACACCTGAACTATGCTAATTTTCTCGAAGACAGAATACACATATTTTCTTCGTGATTAGTAGACTGCGGATTTCATGCGTTTCTGGAAAAAATGAGTAAATAATAAGGCAGCATTTAATTCGAACTAAATAGTTCTAATTTGACGCTCTGACTATGGGGTAATATTTAAGAATTTTTTCAAAGAGCTGTGTAAAAGATTATTATTCCAAACTTGGTACACTTGTCAACTACCATTCAAAGAATGTACTCAGATTTTTTGAAGCAGCAATAACAATTTTCTCCGAAGTTACTAGACACACAATAAGAACTGTGAATTTCGAAACGTCTATTTCTTTCCTGTTAATGATTAGTTGAGGGCTGGATTAATTGTAACTGGGGATCACTAGTTTTCTATTTAACTGAAGAGTATATTGTGGCGCGTCCTATGTTTTTCAGGACACCCTGTATAGGCCGTAGCACGCGAGGGACCGTATCGCGCGTGTGAAAATTCATGACGCCCGGAGAAAGTTCGAGGGGACCAAGTAAATGGAAAAAATCCATTACGCGGTTTTATTCGGTTCGCGGCGCGCGCCGATATCGAACCACCACTTTTTAATTATATTTCCGCCTGCATCGCGACCGATCACTCTCTCTCTCTCTCTCTCTTTTTCTCCCCCGTTCCCTTCTCCCTTCTTCCATCGCTGTGGTCCTCGAGGGAGCTCTTCCATGGGCATTTTCATCTCTGTAAGGGAGACCGTTCAACGAATGGAATGTACCCTCCATTTTGGATCATTTTACTTGCACTTGGTCGCTCTTTAACCCTACTCGAACCACAGCTGATCTGACGGATACGGAGGAAATATAGTGGGTCAGAAAAGCATGGTCATACGCCCTTATGGTTGTAACTTTTTAGGAGAACTGTGTGCACCGAAAAGCTTGTTAATATTGCATACACTTCTCTATGCTTTGATGTACGTGGACATTATATGCTGGTCTGAAAACAGTACTTTTGTTGTTAAGAAATAATGCGCGGAAAGACAGTTTCACTTGCAACAGGACCGTTTCGATAAATTCTTTGAATAAATCACAAGCAACTCCTGCGCAAGAAAATACGAACTTCCGGTATCGTAAAATTGCAATATAAATTTCGTACAGCTCCTTCCATTATATGACGCCCCGTATCAGACTGCAGCATTGTACTACTATATATTCTATCTGTTACGAAATCGCACACCATTGTGCAAAAGATCCCAGATAAACCAAAACAATAACATTCCCCATTCTCCGATGAACAAGCACAGTAACCGTCGGACAGGTATTAAAAATTACAACGAGGCTCGCGGGGCGGGGGGGGGGCAGGAACTCGTCGCATCGATAATTAAAAGTAATCATCGGTGTCAAGTTGCAAAGTTCATTTTAAGAACAAGGGAAAAGCAGAGCGGCCCCACGGTGCGGTGCTTCGAACGGGGAAAGTAAACTTCGTCCCGGACGAACTTCTCGCGAAAGTAAACTCCGATACTACAATGTTGATCGCAGTTAAGTCAGTTAATGTATAAATGCCGTGGAACTTCGCGGGGGAACAGTGGAATTTCGAATGGCCAGCGAGGAGTTTGCGCGCAAAGATACATACATTGTTCCCTTCTGGTTGCTCCTGCGGGGGCTTAAGGGATCGATATGGATCCAGCTGGATCTTGAACTACGGACGCCGGGCCACGGCGTTATAATTTATAATATTAACTACTTGCTCAACTTATTTTCATTGTAAGGAAATATTTCAAATACAAAATAAAAATATTTCATTTTATCTATCTGGTTATCAAAATAAAAATATTTCATTTAAAGTAGTATCTTATTTGAACCACATTAAATTATACTATATACCAAATCATTAATGATCGTTAATATACGTTGCAAAATATGATAGAAAACCTTGTATCCAATGTTTCACATGCGAATACTAATCCTACATTATAAAATACTAATGTAAAGTGTACTTACTTTTGAATCTTCTGTACCTCTGTCGGATCCACAGCACACAATTCTTGACTCACGAAAATAGGTCCGAATAATTGAACAACAATCACTAAACAACACACACAACACATTTTATAAAATCGTGACAACGAACGAGGACATGTTACTTCGACCACGAACAAAATAATACTGCGATTTGAACAATGATCCCTTCCACGGAGGTGGTACGGTCAGGTTATCCTAGGCAGGTTAGACGCTGAGTGTCTATAAAAACTAGATACAAAACCAAGGTAAACAAATTATGGCGGGGCGCCGACCCTATTTCCCGGAATTCCCTGTTTTCGTATCACACGTCCGTGGAAGGGGAACGGTTAAAATCGCAGTATTATTTTATTCGTGGTCGGAGTGACATCTTCTCGTTCGTTGTCACGATTTTATAAAATGTGTTGTGTGTGTTGTTTAGTGATTGTTGTTCAATTATACGGACCTATTCTCGTGAGTGAATAACTGTGTGCTGTGGATCCGACGGAGGTACGGAAGATTCAGAAGTAAGTACACTTTACATTAGTATTTTATAACGTAGTTTGTAGTACATTAGTATTATATTTTATTATTCGTATGTAGAATATTGGATGCAAGGTTTTCTTTCATATTTTGCAACTTCAATGTCCCTTTAACACTAGATTTACAAAGCACTGAAACTGACTACTTAATATTATTTTACAAAAATAACAAGAACGTGTCCATCCACATTTGTATCAATTTTTTAAATAATATATACCCCAAAGAAAATAATTTTGTTGAATAATTCCCCATGGATACGTCTTCAATAACTGTAAATTATAAATATTAGATCCCGTCATTTTGACAGGCCCCGTGAACCTAGTGTCAAATTTCGTTTGTCTCGAGGCACGCACACGATTATGTTCCATCTCACACACTGTACACTTTACATTAGTATTTTGTAATGTAGAAGTTGTTCAGAATGATGACCTTGACAACATATTTCAAGGTCATCAAAATCGTTGAGGAAGCCCCTAATGTAAATAATTATCGAATATTCTTTCGTTTATGATGAAAAAAGTCGCCTTTTTGCAAGAACCCGGCTGTTTGACTGCAGCAGAAATCGGCAAAGCTGTTTCGGTCGCGTGTAACCGTGTCACCGGGGTTCGTGGATGAATTATTGCGACGTCCCCCCCGGTCCGACAATTAAACCTTCGTGAAAAATAGCCAGCCGCTCGTCGGAGAATGACGCGCGGGGACCGGAAGTTAGAAACTTGGTCCGATTAGGCGGAAAAAGTTCCCGCGTTTTTCCCGGGCCTATTTATCATGATCCTAGTGGAAATTAATTTGTCCGTTTACCAGCTTCGCTCGGGAGGAACTGTGTGCTACCGGAGACCGCGCGAAATGATTTATTTGCAATAAGACGAGAACGAAATGGAACTAAGTGCGGGGGGAAAAGTATGCAGAAGTCGTTCCGCTAAGAATCTCGTACTAAAAATTACGTTCCTTCACTTTGTCATTTTGATAAATCGTGAGTAGAGCATTTTTAAATTTACTCGCGACGTCTTCGCAGTCTCGCTCGGTACGAAATCCTCTAAAAATGAAATTCTTCAGAAACAACTGACTAGAAAAATTTTTAAGTCACTATAAGTGACTACCAGTGGTATATGTACTGATTCCATGAAACAAAATCCGCATTGCAACAAATCCTGAACCGAAAAAAAGTGATTCCGAAACAGGACGATTTCGCGTAACGTTCGAAGGATTCGCAGGGATTCCCCGGGCAAAAGTGATTCTCCATTTTCCCTGGACTCGATCCTCGTATTTATGCATATGTGTATGTATATTATGTGTCATACATATATGCATGATTCGCGAGCCATACAGCGTTCACGGCCGCGTGCCACGTGCGTGTATCCTGTGTCCTGGTGGACGTCGCCGGTTTACAAATTGCCAAACTTCTTCGAAAGAATAGTAGAGTGAGAGAAGAGGGGAAGACACGTTAACAGGACGAACAGGCGACGAAAAGGGAAAAGGAAAAGGAAGAGGCACTTGTTGGCCGGATCGAACATCCTGCGAATCCGTCAGAACACGTCCAGGGAATTTCCTTGCCGAAATGCAGGATGTACCGTGACACGTGGCCGCTGCCAGCCTGCCAGACGTGATTAACACGCTTCCTACCACTGTTCGTTTCGCTAACAGTCTGCCAGTTACTATACTTTATCGCACGCTTCTTCATCCTGCGATTTACAACGCTTTTCGAAACTGACTTCTCGCTCTGGCGAAAAAATCCGTAAAATGAAAGTAAGTCTGAAAAAAGAAAAGTGAACAATCTTATCAGCAACAATCAATCTCGTTCCATTTTGCAGATTAAACTCTATGCAAAAATTATTTTATGAAGATCGTATAAAGAAATTGTATATTCTCTAGAATTGTATCATATTGCTCTGTAGTTTTGCTGTGATAAACATATTTATCGAAGAATAGTCACGTTTTCTGTGCGCTTAGAAAACGTGAATTATCCAAGTCACCGTGCAACAGGGTATAAAATGAAGTAACCAGAATAAATGTATAAATTCTGGCGGTCTAATAACAACGCGTCCGCGAAACAAAAGTGGGGCCCTGCAGTGGTTTCGCGACAAAAGACATTTGTGCGAATCCGTGACGAGTGTGATTAATTCTTCAGGATATCGAATCATTAGCAGCTCGATGAGCGAATACAGGCGTGCCGAGAACAATTTTCAATTGGACCACGGACGGGAGCACACGGGCTTTAATAGAAATTTACACTGATTAACAAGGGCGCTTGGGTGGGGATGAAGGGGTTGGTTCTATGAGAAATCCTTTTTGAATTTATTTCGCCCGAAACCCCGCGTATTTGATACTGCGCTAGAACGAACAGGTTGTGCTAACCATTAAAGGGCCGGGTACACACGGTAGACCTCTGATTAATTTTATTGATCGGCGTGGGACAACCGTATCGAAGTTATTTTATTAATATCCAATCGTATTTCGAAAACGTTAACCTGGCCGGGCAACGGGCTCGGCCCCGGCAATAACCATCCATCCAATTTGCGCGTGATCGCAGAAATGGACGCAAGGCGACTCTTTATTAAATCAATTGCGACCGACAGAAAGGGCGGGACCCGGGCGGGCAGGGCTAATTACGAAAATATTTGATCTCTGTGAAAGATCATGTTTTGGCGTGCGCGCACGCCCGCTCGTTTCGCGTATTACGTTTCCGGTTCGCCGCGACGTTAAATCATCGTACTGTTGCCTTCGATTTTGAATTCGCTCTCTCCCTTTTTCTCTCTCCATGTTCTGCGAGATTTGTTTGCATGTAGGGAGCGTGTTTCTTTAACCGACGAAAACAATGGTTCGTCGTGGATGATCGAAGCTTTCGGAATGTTTAAAAACGGGATAGGATGCTTATGCGAACTCGGATATTTATAGGCAAGAAGAACCGGGAGTCGAGGGAAATCTGATTTTCCGTATTAACCCTTTGCACTCGGAGCCATCGATTCTAGACTCATAATATCCCCTTAGAACGTTCGAGTGCAAAGGGTTAATGGTGTCAGTGGTTTGCGAGTATCGCAAAAATATTTTTCGGCACACCCCATAAGTACACTAGGTCGCTTCTGTCGAGAACTAATTATTTTACTAGGTTTTCAAAAATCTAAAAAATTCTGGAGTACGTATCGGAGTTCCTGTTTTAATAATCGCGGGACTGGCGAATGTTCGAAGCATTATCGGCGAAAAGTAAATCCTCGAATAGAACCAAATTCAAGAGTAAAAGAGGGTTGAACGTGTTCGCGTCTCTAACGACCCTTGAAGAACAACCTCCTATTTTTCAGGGGAAAAAATCGTTGATGACCCAAGCGACAAATCGTCCCAGCAAAAAACGTCCCCGGGCCCCGCCCCCTCCGTAAATTGAATCTAAAAACTGTACGGGCGCGGTATTGGTGTTTAAATACCGTTGCCAATAAACAAAAGGGTCGGATGAAATCGGACCAGACTAATCCGCGGAATGACCGGTCGGGGGGTGCGAAATGGCGGCGGCCGTTGCTGCTGCGAGGAAGAGAGAGAGAGAGAGAGAGTTTTTGTAAAATTAATTCCAGTCGTGTCAAGTACATATTTTCTCTGCGAGCGTGTAGCCGGTGGAGAACAATTTACCATTGATTCCGGTGCGATTGTCAAAGGCTGTCCCCGTGAATCACGCGGTCACACGCGCTTTTGCCGCGCGTTCCGCGATCAACCCCCGAATGAAAACAGTACACGCCGGCGACCTTGCATTAATCGGTGTTACGCTATACCCCTCCTTTGTCGGACCCCCTCCGGGGACCCGCACCCCTTTTTTCGCGAATCGCCATTCCGTTCGATCAAATTCGAATGCGCGTCAGATGTTCCGTATCGTTTCACAGTTTTTTTATTTTTTTTCGCCGGCGAGCGAACCGACGCGAGACCCAAGGACTCGACGCTCGATGTTTATTCCGTTCGCTAATCCCGCGCGCCTTTGTTGCGCCGCGTAAACCAAAAACAATGTCAAAATGTCTGTGAAACGTCGCGTTACATATTTTTTTGGCAACGATGCACGAACACTGTCATTATACGTCAGCGACAAGTTTTAACAGTTTCAACCCCTAGCTAAAATTATGAAATAAAGAATCGACCGAGCGACAAAGCCAGCGAACAAGTAACCAGAGAAAATTGCACAGAGGGTACACACATTTCCCAAACTATTTTTTCATTAAGACCTCACTCGCAGAACCGTCAAAAATTAAAATAATTTCATTCAAATCTTAGTTAAAAGGTTAATGCATCAAATGAGTGGTAAAGCTAGGAAATCAAACAGAAATTGGCACAGGGGGAAAACATTTTCTTTGAACTGTTATTCGATGAGATCGAAGTCGATTTTTTCGGGTAAATTGGGATCCCGAATCTATCGGGGAAATTGCAGCCCTTTGTTTCCCCTGATCCTCCTCCTCCTCCCTCTCTCTCTCTCTCTCTCTCTCTGCCAGGAAAAGGGTTGAAGGGGTCCGAAAGCTCGTGCCGTCGGTTCATAAATTCCTTCGCGTGTTTTTATTCGTCCGAACGCCTAAACAGAGAACGGCGTTTGCATGATAAAGCCGGCGAGCCGCGACGTCTATGCGGCCACAATCTGAAATTCACGTCCGCCGTCGATCGATGCTCGGATAACATCGCGAAATTGAAAATTACACCCTGACCTAACCCCCTTGACCCCCTCGACCGGCCGTTTCGTTTCGTTTCGTTTCGTTTTAGCGTGCGACCAACGGTCGCAGCTGATAGAGAGCCCCTTTTCGAGCAATCGACACGACATACTTGAATAACGAATTACGGTGTTTAATACACGCGGGCTCGTTGCTCGCGAGAGTCAACCGAGGCCGCTAATGATATATTGTTACCGATACTGAACTATGATTAATGGCCGAAATGTAAAGCATCATTTGCTGCCTAACCGTTGCTTCCCCTTTCCGTATTTTTTTGTTCTCCTTTTCACCAGAGCTTTCGAGCTATTCTCTTATAACGAAAATCTTCTCTGTTCTTTAACAGTGTTTTCGATATTTTTATTTTGTGCGATTTTACGACTATTCTGATTTGTAGACGAAAAGAAAGTTTCTTCCTTTCTTTAGCAATTTTAGCAGGTTGGAAATAATATATCAATATCCCCTAATTCTTTTAATCTACCCACTGTTTTAAATCCACCCACTCATTTTTGTCAGAAATATTATCTTCTATTATCTTTTCTGTTCCGACCACACTGCCATAAAATGCTGGGTATTAACTGAAACTTTTATTCCATACATTTTTATGTAAATGCGAAGACTTTATTTTTCTTGAAAGTCGAAAAACCTTCTAGTTAAACGACAACATTTATTCTCTCCTGAAAGAGAGACATTTTCCGCAAAGGTTCCAAAGTAGATAAATCTAAAATTAAAACCTCCAACATTTACTTGGATAAAATAATATGAAAGCCACTTTGCATGACTAGCCACTAGTTTTATATAATGAATGCATTAAATTAACTGTAAATGCATACTAGAATGTACCCAAAAATTCTGTAAAAATTTACTAAAATCCTCTTAGCCACACGGTTTAATTCTGCACAGTCCAATCATTCGAATTTCAATTTTCTGAATATCGGAAAGATAATTCACATGTGTTATCATCCGGTGATACAATAAGAAATATCGAATCACAAAGAATATAGTGTACATAGAATTTTTCTACGATCATGGGAGACGTCAGAATGCCATAACAAAGTTAAAATTAAAGCAGAGCCCGGAGGGCACCTAATTTTTTCGACGTCAAGAAAATAAACCTGTGTTTCAAGTTGCGGCTCAATGGTATTCGTCACTTTCTTTCCACCTGCGGAATAAGCGTTCCTTCCACCTTTTTTTTTTTGCCACGAGTAGATCCTGAGGATTGTGCGGGAGGCTCAAGAAAAATTGACACCATTTGTAAATCGCGGAAACAAAGTGGCGAACTTTGTAACACAATGCTGCTTGCGATCGTGGATAAGCTTGATGCATACAACCATTTGAATTCGGGTGTCTGGGGGCTGTCTTCAACCTTGCTCGCAATCAAGATCACGCGTTTCCTGGATCTTTCTTCTACCTTCGTTCGGATTGTTGCCACAAAATTTATCCGCACCCAGAAACATTGGCCGCACACAAGTTTGTAATTAACATTTCATTTTAGAAACTAACTGCAATGCTTCACAAGCAAACCTTAGACGACGATGGTTTTTTGGACGAATCGTGAATGGAAATGGCTTTTTGGAATATTCGAAAGGAATTGGGAAATTTGTTATTTTGGGGGGAAAATTTGAAAGGAATTGAGAAGCGTTAAATTGGGGTAGTTTATTTTTGGGGGGTAGTACACAATGACATTTTCCAAAATTTCTTAGTCATCTTTCCTTAATTTTTGATTGCATCTACAAAAATGTAAGCTCTATTAAAAAAAAATAGTGTTTCACACAACGCGTCATACGCACATATACGGTGAAATTAATAGGTCTGATATATTTTTTTTAACACAAATTAAAATTCAGTGTGATCTCTTAAGGGGTCAATACTAAGATTTGAAGAACAGAAATAAGATTTCCTTTGTGAGCGATGCAAATCAAGTCGAACGAAAACGAAGCAGCTTAAAATGATTCTCCCGGCATAGTCGGTTAACTGCACCGAAAATGTGCGTTGTATTCGACGGCACATTTGCCAGTACCAGCCACTATTTATCGAGGACATCCGGTGGTCGGCCACGGACTCAGTTTTTACTCCCGAATGCGTGAACTTGACTTTGTCGAAGTTCCAAGCAGCCTGCGCGGAGGAGAGGAAACTCGGATGGGTTAGGTGGTCGTAAACGCCTACTTGTGAATGAAATTGCGAGCATGCGGCCCGGGCGTGCATCTGGCCTTAATGAAAAAGAAACCGGATGGCGGTCGCTTTTTTCCGCGAGCTGTCTCGGAACTTGTTCGATCTGACGACGGTGTCGCTGGACGATTTTAAACGCATCGAATCAGAAAGTATATTTTTTAATTGTACGTCCCCAGCAGAACTCACGAGCATCCTACCTCAAAAATTAACTGACCTGAAAAGTTAAAAAATTCGTATTCAAAACCACAGAAAAATATCGTAGACAGAATGTCGAGTAAATTAAAACATGTTGAAACTTGTTTGTTTCTAATGATTTTTCTCATGAACTTTTCACTACCATATGCGTAAAATTTTATGATTAAAACGAGTCGAAACATGGTATAGTTCGGTCTATATTAACTCGCTTAATCCACGATATAGTAAAATCTCGATTATCCGAACTGATGAGTGAGTGTGGCCATGTTTCAATAACAGTTATCCAGCTGGGAAAATTGTGTTAGATTTCGATTGAACTGTTTATCAGAATAATGGAGAATTCACATGTCGGTTCAGAACAAATGATGAGAATAAAAAATATTTTGTTATTGGATTAGTGACTCTTATAATATGTCGAGATATTACTGCATTTAGATCCACAGAGTGTCAACGTTTTGGGACGACCTGTAGAGGCGGGTGAATTAGGGCTCGTCAGGTGGATTCCCCGTTGCAAAAACGACGAGGTCCATGTCGTTGGTGTATCGATGTAACCCGATCACAGGCACCCACACCTCCGGAACCCGTTGCTCGAAGATAACACCAATAACGTTACCGTCTTAACTTCGTCGAGACTCCGGTGCTCCCTGGAGCTCGTCCCTCGTAAATGAACCGGAACGCGGATTTCGGTTTCGACGATTCCGTAGGGCCCCGGGGGGAATTATCGTTTTAACGCTAACGTTCCTAAAGAGAGCCGACACCAACGAGACGATAAAAAAAAGAGCGGGAAACGCAACGGCGAAGAAAGATTCGATTTGCATCGCGGGCGAAAATCGGCCGCGAATAGTCGTTTGGGGAAACGACAGCGTTCGACGATCAATTCTTCATTAGGAGACGCTAATTTCTGGCCGATTGGGAGCGTCTTCCCTCTAATAGGCTTTCTCGAGAACGCGTAGAGTGCAAACGTCTCCAGTATGCACTTGTATTTAATTGCTCTATTAAGGAGATGGCGAGGAGCGATGTAACGTCGAGCATGAGCTCGCTGCATGTGCATTAGGGTGCGTTAGGATCTTCGATTTGCACATTTTGGACATTTTTTTATATGTCTTTTGGGTCTAATTAAGTGTCAAAGAAAAGCATCTTGTAGCAGATGCAGAAAGAATTCGAACGACAGTATTTAACACTAGAAAGACGGGAGCTTAGTATGTACCTATATTGCCTGAAAGCAGTCAAAATGACTGCATTGTGAAAAAATAACTAATGCGCAAAGAAATTTGTTTAACAGTAATTTTTAATATATTTTATATCACTTACAGTCATATAACAAGTTATTAATAAGTATTAGCAATAAAAAAAATAAAATTCAAAAGCAGTCAAAATGACTTGCTTAGGCAATCTAGTGTTAATGAGAAGAAAATGGGGTTTCCACTTTAAAAAAATATACGACAATTTATGCACGCGCGATTGTACGCGACGCTTGTTATGAGTAATTTTCCGAAAAATCGTAGGGACGGAGTCGTCGCCAATGAGAATCTTCTGTCGCAGTATCCTCGCTCCGTCTTCCAGATCGATTCTAATTTCCATTCGGAATCGAGTCCTGGAGGATGGTAATATAGAAGCATCGCATGGCCGAGGAGCATACTGCTGCTCGGCATAATAACGTAAACTTCGCGGTTCCCTCGACTGCGATCGGGAATAATAGGAACGGGATCGGGTAAGCAGCCTGATAAGTGGAAGAGGACACCCCAACCCGGCTGCTACTTTCGACGAAAACGTTCCTATTTCTTTCGCTCCAGTTTCCTGAGCTTCGATCTCGATTGCCTCGTCTATTGCGCCGGCTGATCGCGGCTAATTCCGTACGAATCCTAATGCGAAACGAGCTTACCGCTGTTCCTACTTTTATTCGCGATTTATTTGCCGTGCTCCGAAACCTGGCTGCTGGGTATGACGACATCATTTGGATACTGTACAAGTTATATTCAGAATGAAAATTGACTTTCTTTTGGAACTCTTCAGTTACCTAAATTATTCTTTCGTGTTCACAATACAGTAGAGATTCTACTGAAGTCAGTCTTTTGGTTCTTTTTTACTGACTTGTGTAGGGAACGTCGGAGGTACTCGCCGGCCGCGACTCTCTGCGTCTCTTTCTTTCCCATACGCTGTCCTCCTCTGCGTTCGAAACTTTCATCGCTCGTTACACAAGTAAATAACATCGGAATTATATAATATTTGGTATCATTTTAATCAGAAAAATGCCACGAATATGTTGGTAAAAGTTTCATAAAAAAAATAATGAAAAATAAAGAAGTTTTGTAATTGGATTAGTAGTGGTCTTCTAGTCCCACACTGATATAGCCGACAATGTGGTGGCCGCGACACGATGGTTCTCGAGTGGTGTGAGGTGTTCCACTGTCATAAGTAGGGAACGTCGGTACTGACTTCAGTAGAATCTTTACTGTATATTGTCTGTAACAATACCAAAACTGTACTACCAAATCATCGTTCAGAGATACAGAAACATGGTACAATTAATTGAAACAATTGTTTGCACAAGTTTTATACGATCGATTCAGCTTGACGTTAAACAGAAGTTTCTCTTGCAACCCTTGCAAGTATTTATATTTTTCGCATACATCAAAAATTCCAGGAGAGTCTGGCTGAATTAGATTTAGATCTCAATGGATTAAATGCTGCTAGCATTTATTTCAGCGACAGCTTCCATAGTGATATATAATATTCTATTAAATGCAGCGTCGTACCCCCTAATAAAATATGGAATACCGTGCAACGAGATATAGTTTTTCAATAACGTCGCGCGCAAAGTTAATTCGATTTTCTCTATGTAAAATAGAAAACTTGTGACGGCGTCACAAAGAGACGATCGAACGCCTATTTCAGGCACGCGGGCCAATTAAAAATCGTCAGTCGCACAAACGAGTCATCAGAAACACCCTCTATTAAAGCCTCCTCGAGCCACCCTCACCCGGTTCGAGGGTTAACGAGTTCCAAAAACTCAGTGACAAGATGGTCCTACGCTCCTTCAGCCATCAAAATTTCCTGAAGCATCGACTTCGCCCGCACGGACTATGGAGAGAGCCTCATTGTCGTCGGAACAGGGGTGGCCGAGGGATTCCGCTCGTGTTTCGCGTCGTTCCTTTTGAAACGGTCTGTCTTCGAGTGTCCAGACAAGGAACGGGACGCAAAGGGGGGAATGGGGGGGGGGAGAAGATCGTCGGTCAATCTAGATGGTCGGTGGAAACCGCTGCGTCGTTGGATTCGCCTAGGAACGCGTAAAGTCGCGTTCGAGCTCTCGCGTCGATCGGGGAACGACGCCACGGAACAAAAAGGGAGCGCGGGGCACACGTTCCCGGTTGCTTTATTTTTTTTTTTTTTTTTTTTCTTTCGGCCCTTTTTGTTATCAGACATGCGATTCACGTTCCTCGCCTCCGGCACCCCCGATTCAATCTAGACAGGGTCGGAAAGGGCGTATTCGGGAAGGACCGGGCTTGCTTTGTGTCCGTGCGTGTCGGAAAGCAAGAACGTGTCCAGCGTCGAGGAGACACACCGGGATCGGGAGAAAAGTGGTCGCGTGGGAGGGGTGGGGGTGAGACCGGTTGCTGGAGGGATGGAGAAAGTCCGAGCTGGGACGGAGAAATTTTCGTGACGGTAGGAGAAAGTCAGAGAAGAGCGAGAGAGAGAGGGAGAGAGAGTGGAGAGAAAAAAAAAGGCGCGGGGGTTGGCGAACGTTTTCGAGCGAGCAACGCTTTATGACTAAAGTTGACGGCGAAATGCACGGGCCGACGAGCAAAATGCTCGCCACGTGACATTCCCTGCACCCACCCACACCCACTCCTCTACCCTTTAACCTTCTACCCGTATCCGGTTCTCTTTCTCTCTCCCTTTTTTTCTCTCCTCGAGCGTCAGCTGCGGCCCAGGAATCTCGCACTCGTAATCTCATTCACGAGCCCTTTCGGTAATCGCGCGACCCCTGACCCTTGATCCACATTCGCAGTAGCGGAGAACTGACACTCCTTTTAATACTAATCGCGTGATTGGATCGAATAAAATCGTTTTCAGAGTTTTACAATTGTAAGGTTAACAGAAATTTCTTTATTTCAATGGAACAGATTGATTCTGCCGGGCTTTGTGGTTTAACCCTTTAGCGACATCTCTGTGAAATTTTAAGTTGGAATTTATAATATTTACGGAGTTATTGATGCGCATGTGGCTCAGTATCTCGAATTGTGATTTCGAACTGCACTTTCGCTGCTGGTCGACTAAGTGAAAAGCTGATTAAGAAAAGAAATACTGATCCACTCAATTCGCAATTTTATCTGTAACTTAAGGAAGTATGCTGCTACCCCTCGAATCGAAACGACTGCATAGACTTTGTTTAATTTCTGGAGCAGATTTTTGGTTAAATTGGAACTAGTCGAGTGGTTTCAGAGTAGAGAATTGAGCGGTTTATTTTTAAAGTGGCCTAAGTCCATTTGTCAATTATTTCCGGTTGCCCGTGGTTACATGTACGACTTCAAGTTATCTATCAATAAAGCATTTGAAGTTACTTACATTCCGAGTAAATACGATAATTTTGGACACATAAGTTTTCAGAGTTAGATCAATAATTGATCCGTTTATTTTGAAAGTGGCCTAAGTCCATTTGTCATTTATCTTTTGTTGCCTGTAATCACGTGTACAACTTCAAGTTAGCTGTCATAAACAACATTTGCGGTTAAGTATATTCAGAGTATATATGACAATTTTGGACCCATAAGTTTTCGCTGTTAGTTCAATAATTAAAACCATCAATTTGAAAGTGGCCTAACGTCCGAAGGATATTATCAAAAAGTGCCGGAAATGGACTTGGGCTCCTTCAAAGTTTGTAGCGAATCTGGTTGTTAACTTTAAAAGTGCCCTAACTCCATTCTTGGTAAGAAAACTTATATTATTCACTTAATAATTGCCATTATTTTAATAGGAAATATAAATTTAACTCCTTTAGATACACTTAAGCAGTATGACTCATTAGAATCCTGTACGTATATTTTTAAATGCATCGAAACACAAACCCTTAAGTATCTCAATTTAAGTATAAATGGACTTAGGCCACTTTCAAAATAAACGGCTCAATTGTTGAATCAATGGGACCTGCTCCGACTGGTTATAGGCTACTTCTACAAAGAACAATGCAGAACAAGAACAACGTAGCACAAGTTCAGGGAGAGTCAGGTTCGGTTACGCTGGTCGTGTGCAAGTATAAAAGGGGAGTCGCGGCTGGTAGACGGTTTGCTAATAAATTCCGCGCGTTCGATGAGTCAGCCTGTATATTGTAGAGAACTCGAGAGCCATTACGTGCCCAGCTATTTCTGAGTTGCATACGATCCGCGCCGCTTCGAAAGACGCGATATTAAGCCGGCTCTTAAAAAGTCTGCCCTCCATCCGCGAGTCGTTTACGAGCCGCGCGCAATTACGAGCCGAATAATACGGAGACACGCGCGCTCCTGCTTTCTACAACCGATCGTATTCCCGATCCCTTTGATGTCTAATCGGATTTCAGAATATTTTACCGCGCGACATCGCCGATTCTCTTTTTCTGTACGCCGTGTCTCAATTATTATTGGCCGACGCTTCCCATGTAAACAGGTTCGACGAATTCAGAAGTATAGACACACGTTATTTTCAACTTGTTCGAATTGTTAAACGGATTTTCCGTTTAACCCTTGTTCCTTGTGATTCTGTCAATTTTAGTTTGGTTGACAGTAAGAGAGAAGAAGAGTAAAATCAATGATTCAACGATAGAGTACTACTGAGAATTCCATCAATTAACGCGGTCGCTGTCAGAATATTCTTCGTGACTCAGATTCATTGTTAAAATATTTTATTGACACTAGGTAATATTTTTAATTCACGAATATTGAGATTGTAAAGATTCGTGAGGAAATATTCAACAATTTCTTTGGGTATGAACTATAAAGAAATAGGTAAAAGTTTGGATAAACACATTTTCATTATTTTCATAAAGTAATGTAAAATAACAGAATGCACAGAAAATAATGGAGATTATTTTCAAAGGTGTAATGTAGTCCAATTGTTTATAAACAAGATCTAGAAATTAATGTGTGCACAGCTATCTGCAACGATTGCCATGCGAACATCATGTTCATTCGCGAAGTCAGATAACGTCAGATGTGTTTTTTTATTTTTGCGCAACGATGGAGGCATTATGGCTGCGATAAAAATAGCAGCACCATGAACTCTAATCAGAAGCGACGACGAGCCGGAAGACACGCAATCGTTGGGTCTGTTCGCAGGGTCATGGTATCACGTGGCGCCAGCCATGATTTTTCCCCGTTCTCGATCCGTTTTATCGCGGTCCCGATGACTTCAAGAGGAAGTCAGTATCCGGTCGGCGAGTCCGTGTTTCCCGTGTGCCCGTGTGTGCGCGCCCGTCATTCATTTCTCAATGAATACACGACTCTCGTGAATGAACGCTGCGAACGTGAATAACCGGGCTCCAGCTTCTCTCTGGCTAACGTTCGTCCCTGCTCGCGAGACAAAGATGCACCAGAGTTTATTGTCTCGAATGTTGCTTCCATTACCCATCGAACGTATGACGTTCTTGTTCGCGTCTCTCCGAATGATAGTAATTGGAAAGTTTAATCGAACGCGATCGATTGGAAGATAAACTTCATTTTGTGTCCCAAGTACCACGATAAAAACGAAGCCTAATTCTATCTGTTCCGTGGGAACTGTATCGGATATACATTAATGATTGTCTTTGCACTATTGCGTATATTTCCGTGAATTTTCATCGAGCAGCGAATGTTTCAACAAATGCTGTAAATAATTTTGTAATGTATTAATTTAATATTACGTAAAAATGGAGAAAAATTAGATCTGCTGGAGTTTTGTTAATTGGCCAACGTATCTACTTTTGAATTACATAAAAAATTGTGTAACATCGTCAGAAATTGCCATGACTCGCGAATAACGTGGTACATTAACGATCAGAAGTATTTGGATTTGTTCGCACATTCGTAGAATGTCATATCTAATGCTATAACAATATTAATTAACTGCTTTTTATTTTTCAATATCTGTCGATGATTCTTTGTAATTTATTCGTAATTGTCGTTATAATGCTTTTTCAGTCTACAAACATTTAATTCTAGAATTTATTCTGTCCGCGAAATACATAAATTTTCATTTTAATTCATAAATGTGCGTTGCCTTTTGCAAATTGTTTTGAATGCGTATTACGTGTATATATATTTTTATGGATATTATATATCTATACAATACACTTACATTTCATTCTCGCGGAAATGAAAACCTGCAAAAATTCGTGGGACCTGTAAGCTAGAAAATTCGTGGAAATATTTATTTGAAAACGTAACGCGATGCATCGTTTTCAAAGGTACAACCCTATTGTTTTCAACAACCTCCATTCACGAAAATTGCATAAAATTTAATTGCTTTCGGTAATCAAATGGAATTAATAAAATAACGAAATCGTGTGCTAAAAGTATTGGCAACGCTGCAATGTGTTGACAACAAAGTCATTTCCCGTTTAGTGGGTTGTTGAACTTTATGTATTGCATTTTCGATAACAATTAAATTTTCCCCAATTTGTCTGAATCGTGGAATAATACATTTAACTGTACTGTGCACTGTTGTTGTATACAAAGGTTCGTTCTAAAACGTTGAAATTACGAAAAATTTTCATTTCATAATTGTTGCAGCTTACTCGTTCCCAGAACTGAAGCCCAATCGGAATGAAATCATTAAAATGATAAGAATATCTCATTCTTTTATCACGTCATTATCTTGTCATAAAATCATGCATTGTATTAAATTGCAAAATTTTTGAAGATCGAAAAAAAGATACAGTAGCGTTTCACAACGGAGGAACTCAACTGTTGCTAGAACGGTGGGAAAAAATAATTGATATAGGCAGCCATGTTGTCGATTATATAAATTATTTCCGATGAAATGATAAACGCTGTACATTCGTAGAAAATCCCACAGAATGGTCGGACGCTCGATCATTATACAAAACAGGTAAAAAGCGAGGAGATCCGAGGGGCGATAGAAAAAAAAATGAATTGCGTTGAACAATAAAGCATGACAATAGATAATAAAACGTTCTCGAAAATAATGACACGTACATGGAGGCCTAGTTCTATTATCTTCGCCGGCCTTCCCACGATTCTACGACTGTGCAGTTTAACCTTCAATTCTCAATCGTTGCGTAAGTTGGCGCCGGCTGCAATAAAAACGGCCTAATCATTAACCGTGCGTTGCGGTAACGCGCCATGCCACGCCATGCCACGCGCAGCATGATGTGCTCAATATTTTTCACCGTGAAAATCATTAACCCATTAACGCACAGCGTCCTGTTTCCACGACTCGATTTTTTGCAATCATTATTTACCAGACCGCAAAAACACTCGAAATCGTCGTCGGGTCATCTTGCTGACCGTCATAGTAATATAATAACGATTGTGTCATTCGCTGAATGAACCTATGATAATTTTATTAATACACTGCGGATGTTTCGATTTCGCAGAAACATCAGCAGTCTAATTATTGTAGATAGATATGTTTAAGATAGAGACCAGTTATTAGACGTCCATTTTGTACCTGATAACGTATAAATCATTTAGAATGGCCCATGTGAATGTCAAGATTAAAAACTTATCTGGTACGGTACGCTTACTGCGTAAGTAGAAACGGCAGGTAATGATCAGACACGGAAGTCAAGTGAAGTGTACCCAGTAGAAATTGAAGTAGAATCCCTCTATTTTAAAACGAGATAATGATTGAACAGATATTTTTAAGCAATTATTATATACTTTAACAGTAGTTAACACAAGGTCATATTATTCTCAGTTCACTAGTCATGAACGAAATAGATAATTTGTACAAATCTGTTAATCTAGTAATTATTAATTGTCTGGCCATCTAATAGTATAGATCCCCGTGAGTCGAAATCAATATTCCACTATATTTCATTCTGCAGTAGACAATAAGACAAGTATTAAAATAACAATTGCTAAAATTGTGCCACGGTAAAGCCTTGATCCAAGCCCAATCCTCGGGTAAGTGCTGTGACATAGATCGTGTAGAGCTACTATTTTCTCAAGCTCGAACTCGTCGCGGAATCAGGTCGACAAAATACAAACTATCCACGTTTCCCGAAACAATCTGCTAATTTTCAGCCCTCTCTGCACTTAATTCCGGTCGGAACGACTGTCTCGTACCGCGGGCCGAAGTTAATCGTCATCAATGAAGTCGCCAGGAACGAAATTGTATGGTTGCGAACGCGTGGTGTGTGTTCGCATAGTTACGCGAACATTACGAGCCACGAGGTGCATATTCTGCTACACAAATGCTCTAAATTCTTTAGCAGTGGTCGAGAGCGTGGGCGTGTGTCGGTGCGCCGGCCGTGTACACGAGCAGAGAGAGAAAGAGAGAGAGAGAAACAGAGAGAGAGATAGAGAGAGACCAGGTACGTACGGGCAACCTGTTGCAGCGCAATTTTTACGAAGGGTTCCGCCTCGTCTACCAAAACTGACACCGACCGTAAATCATCCCCGCGGCGAGCGCGAACCTACATACATCTTCGGATCGGCGACCGGTCCATTTGCGACGCCATCGTTATGGAAAAATCGGCCCACCGTGGGCCTGACGTCCCATCGAATTAACATCGTGTCTGCAAATTTCCTTTTCTTGCTCCGGTTACGCTGAACCGGGTCTCCGAGTTTACTTGTCACGTTCCGAGCCTTGGAAGAGTGCGAATACTTCCTCCTCTCTTGTCTTTGTTCATGGGTTTTGTCAACGCGTTTAGTGTCACTTGTGAAACGTTAATCATTAGATTTTATTTTTGGCACAACTGAGTTGATACAATTTAAAATAACAGAAAAATTACGAGAGTGTAAGAATGTCAATATATTATTTTGAACTTAGCGAAATCACTAAAGAAAAATCGTTGCTTGCAATTGATACGGACAATTTTTGTTTCGCATAACAGATCCGCGGTGTTTTCATTAATAGACTGCGAATTTTATGCATTGCGATCATTGAAGAAAGAATGAAATTTCTATTTGGCTGCCGCTTAGTAAAATGTTTCGAGACAATTTCTACTCTGCATAAAGATCAGTCTATTTATTATAATCGAGTGTCTCGAAACGAACCTATGCAATCGAAAAGACAGAGACATCCAGGATGAACTCCTAGCATCTTGTACCACCGGATCCGGCCTAAAGCCTACTTCAGACTATGACAATCTACTCGCGACACCGTGGAAGAAGTCGCAATCCGGGTCGCGCAAATAAATCCGTAACAGACGAAACAACGCGTCGTACGGGAGATGCCGTCTATTCGGTGAGTGTAACGGGGGTGCAAGGGGTTGCAGGGGGTGGCAGGAAAGCAGGGAATTACTCGAACCGTCGCGCAGGCACGTGACGAATCCCACGCTGCGACTTTCCGTCGCTGGCCCCGTGCGACGACCAAGCTGCTGAAACCCGCCGGATGCCAGTGATAACTCACTTAGGGCAAATAATGGATTTGGCCCGGAGGGGGTGAGGCGGGGTTGTACCTTCCGCGAAGGAGCACCGTGGAAACTCCTTTAATTCACGGCTAACAGGAGGGGCAGGGGTTTCTTCGACCTGCCCCTCCCGCTCCTCTCCTCGCCTAAGCGGGATTTAAGGGGCTGAATGAGAACGAACGAATTAACACGGCCGGAGCCTTTTAATTATGGGCCCGGTCGCGAGCCACCGGCCGAATCTAATTTCTCTTCCGGCGGAATGAGAAAGGGCGATACGGATTCCCACGGTGCCTTCGTCTCCCTGTCTTCAGCTTCCCCGTCTTCTACTATCGCCGAGACGTAACGTTAAACATGCCAAGAGACAGATTTTCGTTGCTCTATTAGACCTGTGAAAGGGTTGAAAATAGCAGTTTGTCCGTGTAAGAATATGTCGCGTAGCGAAATTAAATTCAATAGGATAGGGCCCGAGGAACCGTTGCCAGCCGGGTTTTAGTATTTTATGACCACGCAGCAGACCTAATTTTTACAACCAGACCTGAAGGAAGCATGCGGAGATGCGCTTCGAGCGACCGTTACAAAAATTCGGGATTTTCCCATTTCTCTTTACAACCCTGTTGCACTCCACGTGCTCTCGTCAAAGACTTGACTAACTCCGCCCTTCGTCTTGTAACCAACCAAACGTACTCATACCATTTTGTAAACGCCCCAGCATAAGACATAAATAGTAAGACGGAGCAGAGAGATTCATTGCGATCACTAGTAGCATTACCATCATATCTTGAGAAATAGAGTCACTATCGGAGTCACTAACAAGTCACGAAATCAGATTCAAATATTCGATATACACGCGCGCGCCGATCCGCCGAACAATTCGTTGCAACATATTTGTAACCTCAAAAAATAGAATATATATTATTTTGTTATATCTAAAGAACAATATTCAATTACGACCAACCATTCACCTCTATCCTCCGGTTAAAGTATATACAGTCCACTTATAAGAACATTATCAAGTGCGGATTTAACTATAACAAGCCGTAGAAAATCACGCACACAACAGAATATTAATTTTATTCGAAACCGTTCTCACAGATCCCGCATTCGCCTTTTCCTCGCATCTTTTCGCAACGGCGGCGTGTCCGTTTAATGTAAACAAAATTGAAGTCGATATCCGGCAGTAGCATCGCATCGGTTGTAACTTTTTATTTGGTGTAAGTCGGTGTAAGCGCACCGTTCCCTCTTTCGATTCGCATAGTCATCTTTCCTCCGATCGCTCTCTCCCTCACCCTGTCTACTCATAGACTCCCCCCGTCTATTCTCTGTCTATTGACCGTCCCCGATTTTCCAATCCCTTCCGACTGAGACTCCACCCTGAGACCATCTACTTCCCCTGGCCAGACTATACGATGCTGTTCCGTTAAAAGAAACTCCGCGAGCCACTGTCGCTCCTAGTCGCTGAGTCATCTGACGGTGGTTCAGTGGTGTGCGCCACGCTCGGCGGTTCACCAGGGCTAACAGTAATTTCAATGAAATTTTTATCTGATTTTATTTGCGCATTGTTCCCTTTGAGCAATATTGTCAGCAGACAATAGTACTTTATGAGTCCTTTACGAGCTATAAAAGACCGGCGCTCTTTTAAAGACCACGCAATGTCGCTCCGCGCGACGGCTACAAAATCGCTTCCGAGTTAATTGCCCGTGCAGTATCTTTTATCCTCACCTCCGTCTCGTGAACAGTGGCGTCCGCGAATTTTGATGGAAATGTAGCAGAACGCCAGCGGTGAATTATGAGACCAGTTTCTTCTTATTATCTCTGCTTACTTGCTCACGCCTCTCTCTTATTGGCTCTGCTAGCCGAGGGGTGAAATCCTGAAATTCTAAACGTCTTCCGTATTTGACGTTTTATTGACAAACTGCTCGACTGATGCTCAATTTCCTATATTTACACAAGAACTTATTATTAATTTAGCTTTAACTACGAAGCTATAATATTTCAAAATTAGAACTAAACCTAATAGCTCTCCTTAATAATTTAGGTTCCAAATTATTCAGGCAATCTTCTCCAAATATAAGAAATTAAGCAATTAATCCACTAGTCTGGCAATAAATCGTCAAATTCGACATTGTGATTCGTGAATCATACCAGTATAAAGTTACAATTGAATTATCACTGAAAGAAATTTATTTATTGCAGGTTAGAATTGTAAGTCCGCTTTAGAAGCGTTGGAAGCACCCCCAAAATTCGAAAAAAAAATGTGTTTTGCTAATAGAAAAAGAAAAATTTTGTGCGTACGTTTGTGCAAGCATCCACAGTCTCTCGCTTTCCCAGAATGCCCAGAATTGCTCGGTCTTTCGCTCGACACTATCGCGGATCGAGAGATCGCGAGAGGCAACAGATCGATCATCCTCGGGAACGTCCTAATCACTTTCGCCGGACGTCGATCTGTTTTCTATCGAGTAACAAGCGAGGGGAACGTGTCGCAATAATAGGAAACGGGTCGGTGGAACGGCGCGGAAACTGCAGGAAACGGAGGAAGTGTCATTCAAACACCTTCGTCGGACGTCAGTCGACCATCGATCTGACAGACGTCCGAGGTTTCTTCCCGAGAAGTGCATCCCGCTTCGGTTAAACGAGGTTACTTCCCGGAGGATTGACGGATCTTTTTCCGACGCCGCGGGTATTCTCGGTCACACGGTATGCTCGCGGGTCCAGGAACCGGCTCGATCTGCATCATTTATTTACGGTCTCGTAGGAGGTAATGGACGGAACCTGTCCCGCGGATCCCGCCGAAGGCTCCGTGAAATCTAGGCGAATCGATCGCGCGCGGACATTCTTAAAATACATTCCCGAGCGTTGGCGGCCGGTGACGCAAAACTACGTCCTTTCTCGGAGCTTAGGTTTTTTCCTCGTGCGCGACCCGCGACGCGAGTTCTAAAGGTGCGGTGAAGGTTGACGGAAAGCGATTCAATTTATGGAGATCTTCACGGTTTTATTCGGTGTTGGCTACAGCGTTGGTAAACTTTTATCGACTAGGCATTTTAACGCACAGTTAAAGAAAAAATTACTATTTCACCGAGATAGCTCAAGGCTAGTTATCACCTCCTCAATCTAAACAAGGACCAATAAACCACCTGTCTAACATTTTTCCACCATCCTTTCCCTGAACATCTCTCCCAAAAATTCCGTAAAAATCAAAAATGGTACAAGCGAAAAGAGGGTGATTCTACATGAAAGAATAAGTCGAAAATATAGAATAAACATTTTTCGTTTGAGGCTTTGTTTTCGAGAAAATCGACTTTGAAGATCTGTCAGGTTTGTGTGCTCGAGTATATGCAGGAAGTAGATTTGGTTGGTCATGATCAGACGCGTCAGACAATTCCTATCGAATAGCATGCTGCATTTCAAACTCGATTTTCTCGATAACGAAACTTCGGATGAAAAAATATTTATTCTATATTTTCGACTTATTCTTTCATCTAGAATCACCCCCTTTTCGCTTGTACCACCAGTTATACCAAACACCCTGTATTTGCTCGTTGAGAACTCCGCTCTAGAAGAAAACGGACCGAAAAATCGAAACGAGAACGGTTGCCAGGTCTCGGGTCTTGTACAACACGCACATTACATCGTGTCTGACTGAAGGTTCGACCGGTTCGAGCCCCGAACAGTTTCCATCCCGCGGTAGAATCGCTCGTGAGTAGAATCCAGCCGGAATAAAATCCTCGAGTGTGTCACGTTTTACTGCGCTGCGTCGCCTTTATGCAGGCTACCCTTTATGCCTGGCCGCCGTCGCTTGGAAAGAAGAACGAAGGGTACCATTCCACGGGCATTACGATCCGACAGGCATCACCGTCTGCGAATGGCCATCCTCATCCCCCTTAGGTCCGCTACCCCCCTAGGAATACCACAGTGTTTCTAGTTTTAAGCGTCGTTTCGGTTGCCCGTTTTCCTGCGATCGCGCCTCCGCACGGCTCCCTCTCGTTCACTCTCGTTCTTACGGACCTGGACACCGGCAAAGATCGTCTTTCTTCCCGAGTTTCAACACCGTGCACATATGGCCGGACAAAGTCTTTACGATGTCGGTCAGTCGGAACGACTGCGATTGTTGTTCTTGACTCCGGGGATGCTAACCACTCTTGCACGCTGCTTGATGACTCACGACTTTAGTTACACCGAATTGTTACATCTCCTCTCTGGACTTTCAACGGCCTGGCGCAGCTTTCAAAGCTGGCCAACGCGAGCTGTGAATGACGAGTTCCGAGTGGGCTGGCATCTGCAAATAGTGTTTTCGGGAACGACATATTTCTTGGTGAGTTTGGAACCCGGATTCTGAGTACTTGTCGTGCGACTTTTAGCTGCCGTAATTAATCTCTGTTACCGTAATTGTTTCCAAAATGTATAAATTTCTTAACCCTTAGAGCTCTGAATACTCCTGGCCGAAACGGTCCGTAGGGACGAAGCGCGGATAGCGCTGACCATCGCTGGGGCCGGAATACTTTTTCGCCACACTGAAGTGACTATTCAAGGCGCAAACAGTAATAAATTATAGTGTTTCTTTTTGCAGAATGTTAAATAATTAAAGACTGTTGTTTTTGAGTATTAAAATTATGTACTATAAACATTAAATTTTACAATCAACTAAAAAACTTAATTTGATATTTACAACAGGAATCAATAATTTAATTGTGTGTGAAAAAATTTCAAAACAATTATCAATACATAGACCGACATCGCATTTTTGGAAATGGGATTTCCGTTTCGGAAATTCCCGGGATTTTTATGACACCTAATATTGCCCAACCGCTACAAAAGAAGGCAAATTACTAACGAGTACCCCTGTGTTAATTTTACGCGAAAATGACTGCATATTGATTGAAAAAATCGACAAACGCATATATGCGCCCTTAGTCCAGGCCAATGACTTAGAGAAAACACATATATGCGTCCGTTGGCCACAGGTATGACTTTCGCCAAACGCATATATGCGTCCATAGAGCTCTAAGGGTTAAATGTTGAAGCTCAATGCAAATTCTCAATTTTATATGGACGAGAATAGAGGAAAAATTAATTTATGCCTAATCACTAGTTAATCTCCGGAAAATTTTCGAATTCCCAAAAAGAGTATGGAGCTTGCCAGTCCAATTAACGATGAAGTAGTGCCTTACCTGTCCGCGTCGAGTGCAGCATCCCCGAAATTCGCCGATGAGTGGCGGCACTCGCGAGCCCACCCCCGGCTAAATCACCCCTTAAAGCACACACGTTCCATTAACTCGGTATCGAGCGATCAGATCACCGTCCCATTTCCGTCTCACCTGCGAAACGGGAAATATTTCCATCCGGCTGGCTCGGGGTAGTTTCTTTCTCTCTCCCTCTCTTTCACAATTTTCTGCCTCCCTGTTCCTTTAACGCCAGTCACGTTCGTCCTATCCATGATGCTCGCAGTAAAATGAAAAGAACGGAAAAACAGAAAAACATATCGCGAGGTATATCCACGGCGGTGCGTTTTATGAAGTTCCTCATCGGAAAGTGATACCGTATCGCGAAAAAAGAGATAAAGGGATGGGGAGGAGGTTGGTCGTGTTCGAGGGTGCGGGAGGTAGGAGTGCAGCTGAGAATTTACGATCTTACGATTTAGAACGGGTTCTACGGAAATTTCACGGTATTCGGGGCACGCGAGCGTAGTCACGACGCAGCACTGGGTGTACAATTTAAGATTGCTACCCTTAATTGTTTTCTTACCTTCTGGGGGTGGACAAATGCTTTGAAATTAATTGGCGAGGTTTATTTCTTTCGAGCTCACTGGGCAATGCGACGGTACCAAAGGATCGATAGGTCGGTTTCAGCAAAATTTCAGGAGAAACAATTATTAAAAAAAATATATCTCTCAATCTCAGTAATGGTGACAATCCCAAAAGATTGTCAGATCAATTTCTGCAAAATTTCGCCACGATCGATTAGTAATAGGAAAATGTACGAGACACAAATGGCGAGGCAGAGTTAGGCCGAAGGTGTTGGCAAAGTGGAGGGTGTGGTTCAGATGGTACACCCCGTAGATAGCGGCGTGGCGCGCGCCAGCGATCCTCTAAATTTTTCACGAGGCTCTAATGCACCGGCTGCCGGATGTTTACGGCCGGTGCTTCATATCGGGTTCCGATGCGTAATCATCGCGGCCACGCGAACAGGTAGATTGATATCGTTTCGGCTGCGGCACCGCACACCAGAGCCGATGACGACAATCGGCGTTTAGCATCTGGTGTCGACGAGGCGACGCACATACCGCACCGGCGAATAATCGCGTACGGTGGTGTGCAAATTGTCGGGGACCAGGCAAGGAAAAAAAGCCCCAGATAACGAGACAAATGGTTGTTAATTGCTGGCAACCGTTCCCGAACAAGGGACACGAGCGACTCCCGCGAATCGGACTCCCCTTTCCGCGATTCCCCTGGAAATGATTACCTGCGATTCCCTGTCACCTCGGAAGAGTTATCGTCCCTCGTTCGGGGATGTTCGGGGATGTTCAGGGTCACACCAGCTGGCAATTTGCTGGAACGATGTTTACCGCGACGTCTCCTGTCCCTGGCTATACTTGAACTTGGTCGCTAACGATGTCTGACCACCTTTTGCTCGATGGGCTCTCTTTTGTCAGCCTATCGGCCTCTCTTTTTTCATTCTTTCGGATCTGGGAAAACGGTGATAGGGTTTCTACCCTCCGTTCATGTCTGGAGGGAAACTTCTTACTGTCCAATATTTATTTTTTCCCGCTAACACTTCGATCGATGCAACGAATATTTTTATATATTAAAATCGGTACTTTGATACGTGTTCCAGGATTGAAAAAATTTTTAATTAAAAATGCAAACGGGGGATTCAATACGTGTTACAGTTGTTAGTCAGTTTGATGTGATAACTTCTTCGATTTGTGAAGGATGGTAGCATTCTTGACTGCGTTATGGATGTTAATCGATTGGAATAGTGTATTTTTATATAGTCAGACCCGGTTCCAATAGTATTTTGAGTCGTATATGCAATATAAATAAGACCTTCGAATTTTATTTAGTGTTCCGAATAAAGTTTGTTTGTTCCTTCGAATCCGAGTCGATGTTACAATGAGGTTAACTCGTTTAAAATCGACGGACCGAAAGCAACGTATTCATTTTCGCACGAGACTTCCTCTTTCGATCGATCAGCCGGGCAACCGGTCGTGCCGGCAACGTTTGGTTACGTTATGGCCGTGTATTCCACTTAATTAGTCGAGCCGCGGAGATGAATTGCCGCGATTAAAACTTGCCGGTTGAGCTTGTTGTTGTGGCGGGCCTCCCTCGAGGAATACTACCTGGAGAAGGGCGCGAGAAACAGCTTCGGAGGGAAAGAGCAAACAAGTTTGAACAAGATAGAGGGAAACAAAGACAGTGTAAGAGAGAAAGAGAGAGGGAGAGAGGGAGAGAGAGAGGTTTCTGCAGACCTGGGTCTAACTTTAGACGTCGAGCGTCTTTCGGTGGGTGCCGTCGACTCGCGACTTAAGTCCCGTGTTATGACTGCGAATTCTTTCGCGATAAATTCCCTCGACTCTCTCCCACTCTCTCTCTCTCTCGTTCTCTCTTTCGTCTTCAGCATCCCCTATTCGCAAGAGAGCTTATATCTTGCGCAGCCATGCGAGTTCCTATGTCGAGCCTGGTTTTTCGAGACGTCGCGTCGCTTAAAACGCGGAAACCAAGGGAACGGGCGTTCCAGCTTTTGTCCAGCCGGCCCGACGAGAGGTTTAATTAGCGGCAGTCGTAATTTTTGACCGGGGCTGAAGGTCCCCGAGCCTCGGGATCCTGCGGTCACGGGACGTTTGGCCCGGGGGTCTCGGTCTGCTTAGCCGGCGATAGTCGGAACGGTTACCGGCAGATTTATCTTCTAACCACCGATTTTCGGGAAAGGGGGCTACAACCATCCCGCGGCAGAGTGTTTTTAAACGGTGGCCCCGTATTCTTGACGCACTTTATTGCGCGGACAATGCGCCCCGTCCGGTTTCTTGCCGCTGTTGAATATTTATCGGTGCCGTGTTTTCGCGAAACCACGCAGCGCCGCCGTGGGTAGCCCCGGCTCTCTTAATGCCTGCTCGAGTGGATGCCTCGGTTTTTGATTGATTGCCGCAGACACTCGGCACACCACGAAAACACGCTGGCTCATCGATGACCGGGTTCGGGATTGTTTCGAACTGAAAGGGAGAAACACAGACGTGGGCGGAGGATTCGGCGTCCTGCTGATGTCGGACGGTTCGGATCGGTTCTGGATGATGGTCCAGCCAGTATACGAAGGGTTAATGCATCGAACTTTGTTGAATTAATCATCGTGTCAATTTCTGGATGTCTGGGCACACCACTTTTCACCATTGGCACTGCATCAGCAATTGTCAATGTTCTGGTATTATACACTTATTTTACATATATACACAGCCTTTTTAAAACAATTTTTTTTTTGAGGCGAAATCACAATTTTTGCCCTCAATTTTCATCCTAGACTGGTTTTTAAAAATCATCCCTACCTGTTTGCCCAGTCCAATCACAAGAACTCTCCATAAACGAAAGACCTCTGAAGAGAATTTTCATAAAAACCGCTCTAGAAAAAATCGTGGTTAAAATTCAAACGAACCGTGTCTGGTAACGGGGCCGGACCATCAAAAATGTCCTCGCTACGACTATTGAAAAGAAGAATTCAATTTCTCTAGACGGCTAAGAGAAATCATCTCTCAGCGTCGTTCTCTAGGCACGGTGACACGCGTTACGACAAAGCCCCGTCGGAACGGCAACAAAGGATTATTCCCGTCGCTTTGACGGCCCGGATTCGAACTTATTAACCGTCGCGTCAGCCGCAGGAAATTTATCTAGGGCAGGAAACAACAACTGGAAGCCCGTAATTACACGTGTCCCCGGCGCCGTCAAATGGAAACGCAGAAGACGCTCGCTCCCGTATTCTCTCTCTCTCTCTCTCTCTCTCTCTTGCCTCTATGCGAATTTCGTCGGCAATATTCTCTCCTCGTGACAAGCGGAGGAAACGGCAGAGGGAGAGGGAGATGGATCCAGCGTGTGAAATCATCGTCTGGCCTCTCGAAACGCGTGGCACGGCTGACAAAAGGAAACACAGGGATGAGGCCGCGCGCGGCAGAGTGAATCAGTGGCTGTAGACGCGCCGGGTCATGAACCCGGTGCGATTCGACGACCGAACGGCGAACCACGGCGTTCGAGAAACCGTTTTTCTTCGACCAAGACCGACACGCGAGATCCCAAAACGTAAAAGAACCAGTCCCGACGACGGCCGACGCGACGAAACGCGTACCACCAACATATTCGGCATTCCGCGACGTCGAACCCTGCGGCACGCTGAGGATATGGAAAATCGCTTTGGACGGGATTTTTTTAGACAATTTTTCGTTCGTAATATTGTCATTCGTCCCAATTTTTACGAAATCACGTACAAATTCTTGCGCATTATTTTTACTTGACAGATTTTTTTAATTATTAATTCCGATGGGACCGACGTTGATCTTCTTGCTGGACCCAACATGAATAGCTAATGATTTCCATCGATTACTCAAAAATTTGGAATATGTGAAATTTTTGGCATTCCCTGATATCGAACGCTGCAACTCGTTGGGAATATGGAAAATAGCTTTCAACTGACGGGTGTTTTCTTTTTTTTTTTGGACAATTTTGGGTCGATAATATCGCGTGTCTCCTGTCCTAATTGTTAGAAAATCTTTGTATAACTTTTTTTGAACTGCTTCTATAACTGTATATGTTTGGATTCTTCAATTTTGCCGCGTAAATTGACGTGACACGCGCTTGATAAATGGTCCTATTGTCTACTGTGAAACCGTACTTCAACGTTGATCGTGGTCAGATGACAGGAAAAAGGTCAGAAGGAAAATCTGTGTTAATGGCCGCCGGAAACAATACAAAATCGATCTAGATCGTACTATGGAGCTCGCAGTTCACATAGTTGACCTAGCCATCCGTCGAGCTCCTCAATGCAGAGTCTTCGTTAGCAAATCAAACATTTTAACAGTCTGTCGGCATTCATATCGGAACATCATTCTGATGGAATACTTCCGTTTTTCATCGTACGTGGACGCATGTTGACGAGCAGATGAGGTAAGATCGATTTTCGATTTTGCCGATGGAAGATTCGTAAGCAATTCGTTTCAGGAATTGTGTAACAGTGAATACACTCTTGCGATGAAAAATCTTGACATCTTGAAAGCGACTTCGCTTAAATAAATTTTAAATGCTTTTTAAATGCTTGTTCAACTAACGTGATTGTTAGGGAACGATTGAGGGAACTGCTAGAGGGAGGTATGCCACAAAATGTTAAAAAATGAGCTCTCTCAATAATTGTGACAACCGATGGCGTCTAAACATTCAATATTTTCCTATATACAGTACCATTTTATTAATTGGCATACAAAAATTGTGGCCCCAAGATTTCTACTAAAATACAACCATTCGTTAAAGTTTCAGTATCTTACAAAACGCTTGCTGTGGCATAGCTCCCTCTCGCAGCGGACCCTTTAATTGCATCGTCAAATTAAAATGAGACAACCTGTAGGAAGGACTGCCTTCGATACACATGGTCGCACACCGACAGCCAACTTTCTCCCAGGTCGTCGAGCTCTTCGAAGCCGTATCCCCAAACTCCGATCATTTCGAAGCATCGAGGGTATCCATTTTCGATTTAACGCCTAACTAGAGTCCCGCGTCGAAGATCTGATTCGCCGGTGAACGAATCGCGCGTAAAGTTCCCAGGGGTGCGTCTTAAAAAGTCTCTGGGAATCGACGAAGCAGGAGAGAGAGAGAGAGAATAAGAAGAACGGGAAAGAGAAAGAGTTCGACAACGGGAATCCGTCAAACTCGTGGAAGCATTCGGGACGATAGTGAGAAACAAAGCAAGCAAGAAAGTGGAGTGTAGAATGAAAACGGATCCTCTTGCCGGGATAAACAAACGCGTTAAACGTATTTCGTCGCGCAGGGCTAATGATCTGTTCGCGAGTTTGCGTGGAATGGTGAAGAAGCCCTGAGAAGGTTAGGGGAAAGGTTCCGAGGGGGGGGGGAAGGGAAGGGTAGCTACCCTACTGGCAGAGGAGGGCAGGGTGGCGTTGGAAATTCAAGATTCTCGCGTGGCAGGAAACGAATCGTCGATGGGACGGTCCGATCGCTAATTCCTTCCGAGTCGAGAACTCCTTGGGAGGCTCTCACCCTCTCCGATCCATTGAACTCCTCTCCATCGCGTCGCCGGGGCTCCTCTATCGTCTCTTCACTTCTGTTCTTTTTCGTCTCGCTTTTCTTCGCCGCCTCTATTCGCTCTCTCCCTCCTTTTCTCGCTCTTTCTCTCCGCTTTCGACACCCTCTCGTCCGCGGGAGCCGCGTTGGTATTCAAAGACCTCATAACAGAGTTCTCGCTCATTCCGCCTCCCGTTCCTCTCCTTTTTCCACCTTTTTACTCTCCCAGTCCAACGTCCACCCTTCTCCCCGCTCTCTTCCCGTAGCCGTCTCTTATTCTTCCTCTTTTTCCTCCTCTCCTTTAACTTCCTCCTGACTACTCGGTCTCCTATTGACAAAGGTATGCGGCCCAACCTCTTCCCCCCCCCCCCCCCGCCTCCGACGAAGAGAAACGAGACCAAGGAGCCAAGGAGGTGTGAAGGAGATGATGAGGGGGCGAAGAGAAGAGGGGGATAGGGAGCCGAGGGGTAGGATAACGAGAGGAGCGGGAGAGAGCCCGGGAGGACGACAAAGAGGCCGACACAATGACTGGCCTTTTCTCGGCGAGGTTTGAATATATCGGCAGCCCGTGGAGGGGCATGAATTGGTAATAGAGGAAGTCGAGGTCTCGCACCCCCACACAACCCCATCTGCCCACCCGTCACCAGGTGCCCCGTCTCTTTCCGTCTTTGAGGTTTTCCCGCTTCGTTCTCCAGCTTCTTCTCTCTCTCTCTCTCTCTCTCTCTCTCTCTCTCTTTCTCTCGCTTATTTTCTGAGAGATCGACCTGACTCCTATCTCTAGACAATTTGTGCTGCACCCTCCTTCCACTTCTCGCGGTTCCCCTGCGTCCTCCATTTTCTCACGAGCGAGAATCGGGCCTGACCTCTTCTTGTTTAATAGATACGCGAGAATAAGCATATCCGAATGGTCTTTAGATCGCTCTGATCAAAAACTACTCTTTCATTAAAACTACAATTTCATTAATTTCTATCGTCAGTCGTGTAAAACTTTAGTGGATCATTGTGATTGTGAGAGCAAGTTTTTAGCAGTGGCTGACGCTGTGGTTACTTTTGGAGATAAAAAGGAATTTTTAGATGGCAAATTGAAATTTTAGGTAATTTGAGGTACGAGAATGCACCGTAGAAAGCGATGGCCGACTGAGAACCCCTGGTGCTTTCAAGAACAGCCCGCGTAGTCCTCCGAACGGCTCGAAGACTCCGGCAAAGAAGCTACTCATTATCATAACACCGATCGCGCATTCGATCCGCCCCTTTTATCTAAGAATTTTAACGGTATGGAAATGAAATTTATGCACATCGAATCTCCGTCTACCACCCTTTACAGTTTCTCGAGTGGGCCTATGGGGGTTGGGAACGAGGCTCGGGCCGAGGAGGAATTCTTCGGGTTTCCCGGAACTTTCATGGGATAAGTTTACTTTTTAATATGAAATTTCGGTCGAGATTTCCAACGGTGGAGTCGTTTTCCTAAAGTGATTACTGGTTTGCGCGCGGATACGACAATGTACTCGACCGATCGCTTTCGCTCTTATCCCCCTGAGAACAACTTAGAACATATCACTATACTTTTATGGCTCGGTAGGACTCTTTGTACGAATTTAGATTTTTTGATAAATTCGATGCTTCGAAAATGTGGGAGGATATAGGGACGATTTATTTCACAAATTATGAAGTTGTTTGTAGTTAAAGTTTACATTAGGTTTACGGAGAGAACATCCAAATTTTTTTAATCAATTTTTCAAAATATATAAAGATATAAATTTTTCGAATAAATCAATACATCTTTGCGATCTCAATAATCGCAGATTAAAAATATTAAAACGCGTCCTGTCAACCTAGTGTTAATTGAACACGTGATTAGGTTAGTCCACGTCAGAAATTTACAAGAAAACAATCGTCTCCAATCAGCGTCATTTAATTAGTCCAATGTCCAACGTATAATTTCATGGCTACCAGTCTGACAGCCACGCGATTTCTATCTAACATTTCTATTGTTTAATTCAACGCCCGTGTCTGCGCCGTTGAAAACCATCAATTCCCAACTCCACTTCGCACCATGCTCTAATACGCAAATACATGCAACGCTAATCTACACACAACATAATTCTCCGGAGATATATCGTTGAACAAACGCGCGCGAAACACGCCCCCGTAAAACGGCGAGCGGCGGAACAATTTTTAATCGGTGCACAAGTCTCGTTACTTAATAATCGCGGAGCAACATCGAATGCTAACTGGGATCGGTGCCGGGGCTTGCAATTATCGTCTCTGGCCGGCCCTCCCTTGGGACGAGGCGCGAGGCAACAAAGTAAACCAGTCTCTCCCCAGGTAATTAGTCCCATTCACGCGAGGACGCACAGTGGTCGATAACTATGAATTACGGTACAAAAATACGAACAAAAAATTATTTTAGAAGTTTGACATTTTTATACTCGGTGTCCCGCTTATTCTGTTACAAGGCGATACCTCCTCGCTATTTTTTAACGACGGACATAATTGGAGGGGACATGAATTATGGAGTGGAATCATTTTCTTCCAAAGGTCTTTTCAAGGACACCCATTTTTCTCTGTATTTCGTCCAATTGATTAAAAAAATTTCAGGATGCGTTTTGTTTTTATTGCTCGCGAATAAATGAAATTTTCAAGTCGTGCAGATCTTTGACCCACTTTTTAGAAAAATCGGCCACGGATCAATCGCAGTACCGCGAAAAACGCGGTTCCGTTTCGCGGAAAACCGTTTTATCGCGAGGAGGATCGGCGTCGGGACGCGGAGGACACGACATCTGCGCCGGAGGACGGCCCCCGCAATTGAATTTCGATTATCAAAGCCGGCTTTCAGCTTGGCCCCCTCTGTGCCCTTCGTTCTGCTCGCCGTGAGTCAGCTTTTATCGCGTCGACGTCCAGACGACGATCAAAATTTCGCCCCCTGACCGTAACCGAATTAATTATTACCGACGGGCACTTGGTTCGAATTAATAATGCGTGATCGAAAAGTTCGGGGACGATTCTTCTTTACTCGACGGAGTACGTCTGTAGAGTTATTCTTCTCAAATTTACTTGTATACGCTTCTACGGTGTATTAAATAACTGCTACCAAAAAACGCTGATCGCTTCGACGAATAAAATAAGCTCGCGAAATACTATTCATTTTATATTGTTAACGAAGATCCAGAAATTTCTTGCCGTGGAAACGCGTTCGCGAGAAGAAGACTCTGATCGCAGCGTTCGGATAGATCGTCAAAGAAAATTTCACCGATGCTCGGGACACGGTCGCTCGACCGGAAGTGGCTAGCGTTTGGTTTCGATAAGTGCTTGTTGAGAGGGTAAATGCCGTTGAAGAGGATCCGAGCGAGCAAGGGTCCGCCCTCGCAGCACGGGGAGCAAAGGGCGCGCGAGAGAGGGCCAGGGAACAAGGATTTGTTCCTGATTGCCTTTTCGCAGGAAATCGATGTTGGATTAAAGCTTCCCGATTCGCGAGCCGATTTCTGCGACGACGGATCGGCTCCTTTGCCGGATTTCGACCGGCGATTCCCCGCAATTTAGTCGGACCTCCGGCGTCCTCGCCGATTATGGAGCCTTTTGTGCCGCCGGGGATCGTTTGTTACTGCGTGCGCTATGATAACCGTTTTCTTCTCTCTACCTTTCGCTTTTTAGCCCGTTCCTGCATTTGCGGGAAATTCGGGGCGGAAATAAATTAATAAAACTGAATATTCTGTGTTATTGCAGTTTCGAAGTCCGCTTAAGAGTTTAGTTTAAGAGTTTGATAGAAACGTCCATTTTATCTCGAGCTCAGAAGAGAGTCTACGAAGAGAGTGAAAAGAATGGTTCGGTGTTCAATCAGCAAGAGAAACAAAAATTCGCGAAAATCTCGTATCAATCGCAACACGCAATACCAGGTATTAGTGCAGCAGCATTTTCTCGATTCTCGGAAGAAAAGAGCGGCTTCTGAAACGATCCGGAACCACAGGAACGCCCGCAATTTCTCAACATTGTAGCTTTGCTTTCATGACGCGACAGCGTTCATCGTTTCGCCATTTTAGAAGAAGCAATACGAGGATGGGATCGTAAGTTTTCTTGAACGAAAGACAAACGTTTTATTCCGCGACGTTGCTCTTGTTCTTTTTAACGGGGACCCGTGCGATGCACCCGTGCCAAGAGAGAGAGAGAGAGAGAAGGGAAGAGGGTGAAAGAGAGAGAGAGAGAGTCAAAAACGAATGGAAAAACGCAACCGGGAAAACTGAAGTCCGGTTTTATTCGTTCCGCTCGCTCCACTTTATCCGCGTAATAAAATTTCGCGGGACGCGCTCGCGACCGGCATAAAGTTTCTTTTCTTAATTATCGTCGCTTCGTTAATTCCTTCGCCGGGGTCATAGTTTCGGCTAGCTCGTCGCTAGAAGAAGAAGCGACCCGCCCGGGAAGTAACTATGTGAAAAAAAGGAGCAGCCAGCCAGGAAAGTGGATGGCCGCGGTTTCCGGAATTAGGGCCCGGGAAAACGTAAACGCGAATCGTCCGGCTATAAGTAATAAAACTTCGTTTTTCCGGCGAACGAGCCTCCTTTATGAGATGCAGAGGGGATCCTTAAATCGAATGGCTTCTTCTTCTCCTCCTTCCTGTTTCCTACGTCCTCTTCTTACCCTTCTGGTCGCATTGTCTACCGGCAGAAGAAGAAACGACGCGTAACTGGATCCACAACCGGCGCGGCGAAAAGTATACGCCGGTTTCCTATTTGTTTATCGCGATACCCCTCGCGGATTCCCGGAAAATCGCTTCCTTTTTACACTAAATTTATTTATTCCACCGGAAGCCATGTGTACCGAACGTTGTTTACTCGCTGGCTACCTTCTGCGATAATTGTTTGCTCGCCCTTAAACGATTTTAAACGGGAGTTTCAAAACTGTTGCGGTACGCAATTTTGCTAGAGATCGAGTTCGACGAATGATTGTTGGGTTGGGAAAGATTTCTATATTTTATTTATATATTTATTGTTTATTCATTCCTGCTGAAATAAATATTCCACTGTGTGCGATTTTGTTCCTTAAACACACAGTTTCGGACCAGAAAAATTGGACTATTTAAAAATTGTTATTGTAGAGTGGAAGGGTCTTCTCAGGAGATTGACTCGTGTAATCTATAAAAATGCTTTATTGACTGCTCTCTACAAAGTCTAAACGTTAACTGTTCCTTGCCGAACGGATTATTCAAAACGAAGACTAGTGTCTGTGGTATTTATATGATTGTCCTTATAGCGCGAGTCGTCGTCGATCAGTTATTGTGTCGAAATACGGGGCGACGACCGCACGTCATAATACTGTTTGAAGAACGACACTTTTTACATGTGTGTATACATGATAGCGCAAGGTGTTTCTTTTACATTTATTTAATTAGTTCTAAAGATTGAATTGAACGAACAGCTGCTACCACTGTATGGAGAAAAATGTCTTACAAGAAGTACCTTCATGAACGATGATAATCGTACAATCGCAAGAAAAATTCGTACGACGAATGTCATCAGTCTATAACGACGCAAAGATTGAGACGTTGTCTTTTTGTTAGTTGAAAAGTGTTCGGTATAACTGTGGACGTTTTTGGATTAGCAAAAGACGGGTCGGGACGCAAAATTGAATAAGTTTCTCTCGAGTTCGGGAGTTTTCACGTCGCAGCAGAGAGCTCTGACACACGTTTAGATAGCATCCTAGGAAATCACACGGCTATCCCGAACGACGGTCGAGCGCCGATCAGGAAACGATTGAAAACGCATGGAAACGCGTGATACGGTGGCATTCCGCGGGTATCGTACCAGAGGAGAGGAGATCAAACGAGGGGTCACGCGAGTTTAATCAACTTCCGTGAGAACGGTCCAAGTTTTTCGCAGATTTCCCGTCGAGATACAAAGGGCCAGTCACCGGGGACCAAGGCGGAAGAAGGACGATCCGCGCGCCGCTTGTCCTCGTCCTTCCGCGTAACGAGAGACAACAAATCTACTGGGTGTCTCGAAACTGGGCATTCTCTTGCATTCCCATTTTTATTCTCGTTATACCGGTCCACGGTATAGTACAGGATCGTCCAAAAGTTAGCAGACCATTTAACGCTATTTCTACTCGTGATTTTATGCGTACCTATTTTGACTTAATTTTGTTACAACCAGTTAACTATAATCTTGCATATTTGAAGAAATAGATTTATCGAATAATTTCCCTTGGACCCCCTGGCAACGCAACCTGGGTGAATTTTGATTCAGAATATCAGAATCGACATTTAACTAAAAATTAACAAAAATTGATTAATATAGCAGTGATAGTCATAAACACCGTGAACTATATAGTCGTAAAAATGGTCCCCTATTTTTGCAGTCTCAATCGACTTTTATGTAAAATTTTGAAAGGTGTCTTTTGATAGTATTAATGATAAAGTCCGAATCTGTAGAATAAATGCGAATAACTAGTAAATGTGAATTTCTAGAAAATAAAAGGGTCATTACTAGACATCGGATGTTTATGCAATTTCCAATTTTTATAGAAACATTTTAAAAAAGTGGAATGAAATAAAATTTTATTTTTAATGGGGACAGCCTTTGTAGATCCAAAGCAAATAAAAATCGTGTTAAATTCTCTCGAATTTTATATTATAGCATTTTTTTAACATTTCCATAAGCCATAAATGCATAAAGATCCGATGTCTAGTCATTACAATTTAAAATAGTCTACAATTTTTAACTACCGTGTACTTGAAATTTTTATTCTGCCCCGGTCAACATTGTTCTATTCGGTTTAAAAGCAGACGAAGTTGGTTCGAAGTTGAAAACCGTTCCATCGGGACTTTGAAAATTCTCACGCGGCTGCAAACGCGCGTTGAAAAATCATCCCGTAAAAATCATCCTAAATGCATACGCCAAACCCCTCGAAAATGATGCTCGCGATCGCTTCGGCGGGTACATCGCCCGATTATTCGGTACTTTTCGTTCGCGAGAGTGGTCTCTCGAATCTTTTCGTCTTTTCCCGCGGCATGCACTCGACGCACACGGCCGTGCAACGTGCCGCGCGATATGCCAGGCAATGCACGTATGCACGCAATGCACGTGTGCACGCACGCATCGCCGACGGAGGGGAACGAAAAACGCGAGTGCGCGCTTATTCTTTCTCGAAAAAGAAAAACATAAAACGCGCGCGCGGGCTCTCGCGCGCTCTCGCTCGCTCGCGAGGGGGGCAGATGGCATATAATGACATTTTCAGTGCGGTTCGTGCTTTTGTCGGCGCGCACACGCCGCGAGAGAGCGACAGAAACGATGAAAGGGAAAAGGAATCGAGAGGCGAGGAAGGGCGGGCAGAGGGCCGCCCGGAGTCGAGTGCTTCGGGTTTTATGTCCTTCGGCCCTTAATTCCGTAAAGCGACACGAGACCACCCTTCTTCCTCCGGCGGCCTTTCCTCGATGAGTTTCCGCTACCTCTTCGTCCTTTTTCTACTCCTTTCGCCTCTCAATCTTCCTCTCGTCTCCACCCCTCTCTCTTTCTCTCTTTCCCTTTTTCTCGCACGCCGCACGTTTTTGTTTCAAAGCTCCCGAAAATTATTCAACCTCTCGCACTCTCTCAACGTTTTCACACGAATCCGTGATCGTTTTTTAGCTCAAGTATCCCTATCGTAAACTGCCATCTTACACCTTTAATTTAAGCTCTTAAAAAATTCCTACGGGAACACATTCTAAAATTTTGTCTTCGAACCATCACCCCCAAACAAAGAGTGTTCGCCCCGGTTTTGGGATCTAGAAAACCAAGATCGTGACTCCGGTTACCGGTCACCGATATTGGGATCGAGAGGATCGTGAAAAATCGGCGGGATCCACGGACGAGATAATCCTGCGCCGTTCGAAACAGACGTGGTTGTTATTAACGCGGCGCGCGGCGTTCAATCGATGAAATTACATTTCACGGGAAGAATGCCAGCCACGGTAATACGATAATCCGATTAACGACCTGTTACACGAGCGCACTTGAGGAACGTATCGTTTGTCTTGAGCTGGCGGGACTACCAATCTGCACCGTTATGTATCTATGGGAGCCTATATACAGGGCCCCCGGGTAATGCTTCTCAAGTACTTACCAGTAATCGAGATGGTCGCAAAGCTTGCACGAAATTCATACATTACCGTCTAACACGGGAACACGGTGAATTATTCGCGTTAATTAGCGATATGGATCTCTGTCCCGGGCATAGGAAGTTGGAACGCGTGTACAACGGTGCTGTGTTCATTTTTCTTCCGCGGTTATCGTTCCCTTCGCGCTCGCCATTCTTGTGGCCCGTTCATACACGGGAACCGGTCGCGGTTTAAATGTCCCCGCGAATTGTTTCGCCCGTTGTTGTCGTTCTTTCTTTCCGTTTTTCGTTTTCCTCTCTTTCTCCTGTTCTCATTTTTATTACTTGGAAATAAAGGAGTTCTAACGGGGACAACCGAGATAAGTAAATTCGCCGAGTATCTGTGCCGCGTATCTTTGGATAATTGCTGAACTGCATGCGTGCAGCTTTATCACACGCCAGGCTGCGACGTGTCTGTCTATGGCGAGCCGTTTCTACTTGCCACGGACGCGCAACGCGAGAACCACTGCGCCATTGTTCTTCTTTCACGTTCGTAGCACTGATTATTAATACTAATTCCACCACCGCCAGTCGAGTGACCGGTTCGTATATTTCATTTTACGATTATCGAAATTCCTTTGTTCAAGCACAAATTGTAATACAGATCGCACAGAATCGAAATCGATACAGTCTTGTCTATTAATAAAGTAAAACAGTTTTAGTCGCCTCTCGAGAGCTTGGTAAGTTTAATAAACTGCGGATTGCATGCATCTATGGCAAAGATATATAGGCATAATTAAAAAGAAAGATTAAAAGGACGTTAAATTATCAGCACATTTTTTTACAGCTTGATAGAACTACAAAAGACAAAATTAAACTATTATTTGAATCGTGTGTCGTGCAATCGATGCAAACAATTTTTATTTTGCATAATGATCCGCATACAATTTTATTTCTGCTATATTTACAATTTTTTAAAACGTATTTTTGCTGATACTAATTGCAAACACACAGTCTGTTGATCCTTATACGCCAGCTGTTCATTTTATTTAATCGATAAAAACTGAGGGATGGAATGACAATTTTGGTGCGCTGGGTCGAAATAGACCCAGGATCATGACGTACGAAAATCTCGTATACTGTAAACTTTGATGTTTTCGATCTGCGAGTAAAAATTATCGTAGTAGAATTTGAGAAAATTAATGTTAGAAATTTTATATTAGGAAAAAGGTACACAGTATTAGAAAATAGGAAATGCATCGGGGAAACGAAAGAGTGCCTGTAAAAGTGTTAAACTGTGTCTGGTTTGTGATTAAACATTCGCAGAATAATACTGACAAAGCGGGCGCACGTGTTTCACCGCGTTCTTAATAGATGGCGTGACCGTTATTGTTTCGCCCGAACAATCGAGAAAAACGTTGAAAATCCGTCAATTGTGCAACTCACGATTTTCTTAAGGCAAAAATTAAGAATCTGAAAAAATGTTCTAACCATCTAAGTACTCAAAAAATCACAATTTCCAATTTTTTAACAAAGATTAAATTATACATCATAAATCAGAAGGATCCATCCACTAAAATGATTAAAAAAAAATACTTAAACAACAGCTAAATAATTGCCTAAATAATTTATCATAAACTAATCACAATCGAATCTTCTGCTCTCGTTCAACGTTTCGCCGACAGAGACGCTCGTACATTTTCGGTGAAAATTCACAATGGCCAATTCACAGTGGCGAATCGAAAACATAATTACGAGAATTATTTGAATGAACATCGTACGACGCTTATGCGAGCGTGGCCACGCAGAAGACGCGTTTTCTGTGGCTCTAGAGATGGCTCTATCCTGGAAATGAAATTTTCTGGCATCGCCGGGGATGAAATTTCATGGAAAAAGTTCTCGTTGCCCTATAAACAGACAATTTGATTAATTAGCGACGCGGGGTCGGGACGGAGACGGACGAAAATTTTCATTTTCGTTGCTCGGTTTCGGCGGTCGATTTGTTTGCGCGTGGCGGGGCGTGGCGTTACAGTGTAACGCGGCACCAATAAATTTTTGCAACCAATGCCGAGAAATGTTTACGATCCGGTCCCGTGTTTACAATGTTGGTGCGTTAAATTGTGCCCGCGTTTCCGGCTTCTGAATTAATAACCGAATTTTGGAAAGACACCGGGCAAGCAATAATAAATAACATTTGCAAATTGCAGTCCAGGATATTTGGTAGCTTTTGTTAAGATACCTTCTGCGAAAGAACTGTTTATTAAAATTATGGCCGTGTTGCTTATTGACAGTTTAAAAATTTTTTGTTAAATTCGCAATACGAAAATCCGTTTTTAATGCTTATCAAAAAAGAATGAATGAATGTTGTAAGAATCCTTACAACATTTGATTCGTTAGGATACGTCACAATAAAAACTGTTTTCTAAACCCAGTCGAAAAATATCAATATCAGTTTATTTCATTCACCGAGTTACTTTGACTTTGTTGGATTACTTTTTGTTGGATTTTTCAAGGGTTGAATAATCAATATCACATTTCGTTGTTATTATTTTTCGACATATTTTGGGGTTCGAGCAAGCGCGATTAACAATGTAACGCGTAAACGACGTCGAAAAACGAGCAGCGGGCAAACACATCGCAAGCCCGCCGGAAAATTATGCGAACCACGCCCTGCTTAGCTCTTCCCGCGCACCGAGACGCGCCGCGATTCACGACCACTTTCCTGCGCTGCGATTCACTCCCGCGATGAATTAATTCGTAACCAAGCAATCCCGGGAAGCAGACTGGTTTCGGTTGTCGCCTCGCTATTACCGAAACTCACAATAATTGCTCCTGCTCTGCGATAGTTTAGCAACAACGTACACATATAATCGATGTAAACAGTTCCTTCGAAGAAAACGTGATCATCTATCAACCTGTTAGCCTGGCGGACCCTTCAATCCCGAACATGAAAAATGTATTAAATGATATCGGGAAACAATACAAGACATAAAAATATGAAGATCAATATTTACAATATTATTGGACGGTACACGAGATTTTCAGAATTTCTATAAAGGGTTGAAGACATCGAGACAGACAAAAACAGATCAGATTTCTATCACAGCTACAACAGATCCACCTTTCCCGCTCATTTGCACCCCCATTTCATCTGCTCACCCCTATGAAAAAGTATCCACCACGAAACAGTAACAACCCACCCCATGTTCGTCCATGTTCTCCGCCAGCAAAACAAGAGCCAGAAATCCGGGTAAAAATCCCTTTAAAAAAATCTTCTTCGATCGAGAAGGGCTCGGCCATACCCTTTCCGGACCCGCCCTAAAACAGATCCATCGAAGCTGATGCTTCGCTCGAGAATCCTTGGTTCGAGAAGCAAGAGGACCGACCGACCGCGCCGAAGCCCGCGTGCTCTCAGCTAAAAATCGGCAGCTCGCAGAGCCCATCATCCCGGGCTTTCCCACGCGAGCGTTTCCCGGCGTGCATCGGACACACCCTGTATACTTGTCGGCCGCGTCTCTATCCCTGCAAGGGATCGGGCTGCGTGTATGCGTGACGCGTTTTCCCGCGCGCGGCAACCGTCGTCGCGGCGCGATTGGCGGATCGAAGTTAGCGCGGGAGGCCGTTAGCCCTCGTGCTCGTTGGAGGGGCGGCAGGGGAAGTTGGGTGGGGATCGGGCAGACGGTAGGTCTCGGGCGGGGACGTTGCAGCGGTGGGGATCGTCGGTTGGCGTCGGGCGGTTTCGCGGTGGGGTTGGAGGGGAAGGTCGCGAGCGTCTCGGTCTGTTGGAGGGGAATAGCGCGGGCTGGTCTGTGCGGCGGGGAACGGAGGGGGAATGGGGAGGGGTGAGCGGCGGAGGGGAAGCGTGGCGGGCGAACGATAGTGGCGGGCGTAGTACGTAGCTTGGGCATAGTATTACTACGCAGCGGCGAGATACTACGTAGTATCCGAGAGAGTGTAGCGCCCCGCGGGGTTGCGTCCATTGATCCCCCGGCCTGTCTGCCTCTCTCTCTCGCTCCTGGCTACAATCCGCGCGCTCTCTCCGGCCTGTCCCGCTTCGCCTCGCTTCGCCTCGCTTCCCCTCTCGGGCGCGCGCGTAACCCTCTTGCTTTCGAGTCGTTCTCTCTCCGACTCCGGTGGCTTCCGTCGTTCCCGATCCACTTCTCTCGGCGGTTCGTTCTCCGTCCTGCCAACCGGGCCGACGGTCTCTCTGTCGCTCGCTTTAACAGACTCTTCGTTTCTGCCTCTATTGATACGTCCTTCTCGGTCCCGCCAACCTGTTCCTCTCTGTTCGTCCATTTATGCCGGGCTTTCTTTCTTTCCCTCGTACACGCCGCGCGTACCTCCGCCCGTTCCCCGCCCCACAACCGAGGCCTTCGTCTCTCTGCCAGCGTACTCTATCCAGCCGGTAGGCACTCTCTCGTTTCCTCCATTTACGCGTAATTCCTAGCAGCCCGTCTCTCCTCCGACCATCGCGGCTCCGCACCGCACCAGTTCCGCACCCGCTCCGCACCGTTCGGCTCCGCTCGGTGGCGGCGGCGGTTCCCTGTCTATCCGACAGGGTTCCAACGCGACTCTCTGCCCCGTTCACCAGCCGTTCCGTTTCCGTCCGCGTCGGCCCGCTCCGCCACGCCGCGCGCCACGCCATGCCTCGCGACGTCCCTCGTCCGCTCGAGCCGGCTCGCTCGCGCGCGCGTCCTCTTCCGCCGTTTTTCCTCTGTCCTGGTCGCACTCTTCCGACAAGCCACGCCGCTCCGCTCCGATCCGCGTCGCGACGTCGGCCGGCGTTCGTCTTCCACGACGACGGTGGCGGTCGCGAACCCCTCATCCCCCTCAAGCCCCCTCCCCCCAACCCCCGTCTCCCACGCCCCCGTCCCCGTTCGATAGAGGCCGATGCCTTAAGCTCGAATCACGCCGAGTCAGCCGGATTCGGCGAACTTTCGCGGATCCCGAGCCCTCGATCCGATGAGAATCCCACGGAATAGAGATCAAAGGCGCGGCCCGACGATCGAATTCGAGAAAAGACGCGCGCGGATCTCGTGGAGACGCGCGACATCATCTGGACTTCGGAGAACGGGGTGCCTCCTGTGTACCTTGCGTTCAGAGAATTTCGCGATCGGATTTTCCTATGACACGAATGAATAGATCAATTTGAAAAATAGTAAAAACATTTCAACGATTTATCTCCTGTATTATTCCCTAGAAATTGAAACGATTAAGAAAAGAACTAAGCGTCGACGTGTAGTTCCAGTATCTTGAAAAACTGCAATCAAATAAATTACGAGCAATGCAAATATTCCAAGCCGGACGAGATATCTTTTGAAAACGGTTTCAAGCGTAAAGGGTTAGATGGTTTTCAGAGCAAAGAGTACGCTTTCCGAAAGTTCGTTTCGCAATTTACCCCGACGTGTTGCTCGGCCCAGAGCGTCAGATTCGAGAGATTAGCTCCGGTAATCGAGTTCCAAGCAACGAACTCGCGAGCAGCTCGCGACTTTTCCGGCCGATGGAGCACCGTTGGAAATTTTCGAATCGATCTCAGAGGGGGAAAGTGGGAGGGGGGGGGGAAACGACAAACGGCGTCCGACGTCGTTTCACGTCTCTCGAAACCTTTCGGCTTCCCCGGGGGTGGCGGGGTTCGGTGGCGGTGCGAGGCAAGGCGAGGCACGTCGTAAAGTTCAAGGCGAGTTAAGTCGCAAATACGTTCAACTCGTCCCGGCGCATCGTCGCAACCGAGGCAAGCCAGCCGCAATAGGTACGGGACTTGTCCGCGCTAGCCAATGAATTTATTATCGGGAGTAAATCGTTCCGGCGTCGCTCGACGAAAGCGTTGCATCGACACGCACCTCGACTCTCCTGTTCCATCATGCTTTCTGTCACGTGGTCGTCAGCATTCTCCTTTCCTCCCCTCTTTCTTCCGTGCGGCGACCATCTGGAACAATGATTTCAAAGTCAACTCCGTGGACAACAATTCCGAGACCGTTGTATGAAATTCTTTTCATTTTCAAGCCTAAAAAGAATCCGCATAATTAGACTGCTACTTTGGAATTTCCGTCTTTTTTAAATATTTTTATTAGAAGATAATCGACACCGTTGCGTTCTTTTATTTTCATTGGTTCAAGTTCCAGCTACTCATTTTTACGATAAATGCACAGTTAAGCATATAAAATTCACAGTGTATTCGTAATTCTCCTTCCAGTAATAATATCAAGGTAAATTTTAGAGTTTCAGAGATACGTTTTGATCAACAATTAAAATTGCGTGGGACTGTCGGTTAATGGGTAACGAATCAAGCTTAGAATATTTTGGAGTACTTCGTCCCCTGCTTCGAGGGACGGAGAATGATTGACAACTATCGTGCGACTGCAATGGAATGCTAATATTCTTGCCGGCAACGCTGCAGCCTCCCGTTCACAAAGGGACGGTCGATTTTTTGGTGGGCAGAGCGCGGAGCGATCGGCTAGCCGTGCAGGTAATATTTGCATTTAGTAACGCGGAACGAAGGCAGGAAAACTTAATAACTCGGACGACAAATAGTCGTGCGCGCGTCTGTCACGCCGGCTGTTTGATCTCTCTGGGAAAATATCAGGTATGTGTGTACGCGTCAAACATTCAACCGGGGGACATTATTTGCCGGCGCGAAATTACAATCGTTCCCTTGGATTAACCGTTGTCGGGAAGAAGCTGCGCTTAATTGCCTTAGCGCTTTTTCAATGTATCCCGCGGACTCTCGCGATGAGACACGCGGAGAGCCGGGAGAGAGAGAGAAAGAGAGAGAGAGAGAGAGAGAAATAGGGATACGATGGAGTCGAGAGAAAAACAGAGCAAGCTAGAGCGAGAGAGAATGAGGGAGGTGGAGGAACAGAAAGACGCGCGCGGAAAGTTTTTGCCTTAAATTGCGATGACTTGTCTCCATTAAGGAAGGTATAAATTACAGGAGTCTCTCGGCGCGCGGCTGCTGTTGCCTCGAAACGCCGGCCTTATCGAGGCTGCCGCTGCGATTCAAGTAACTAGCCATTCACGCCGAACTGAAACTTTTTAATTACCCTTTTTCTCACGTTAGGCGCCGCGGACCGATACCGCGAGCAACGCCGGAACGTGCATCTAGCACTGTGGTTCGATATGTGCCTCCACAAACATATCAACCCATTTAAACATCACGCTAATTCGTTCAGAATTTTATGGCACTTTTGTTAGACACTAATTAGGACTGAATTGTCACTTGCATCGTGCGCATCGATCACTAGTTTCGAGGCGTCTCATTATGACACTTTTACTGTAATATTCGCGACACTTTTCTGATTAAAACGATACCAAACACGATCCCATTTGGATCATATTTACTCGTTTAATCCAGGTCTGTAGATCTGGTTTCAATAATAATCATTGAAAATGTTTTTCTAATCGATATGTAGAAGAAAGGAAAAAAGCGAATTCTGAGACCAGTTCGTTCAAAAAATTGATTTTGCTTTTCCTCGGTTTGAGCAGGGGGTTTTAAATTGAAAAAAACAGTGTGTAAGTTGCAATTTCATCTCTTTACGCTTTCCCGTCAGTTCCCCAGGCAAAAGGAGTCACCCGAGGAGCGGGTTTCCAGTCAGTTTTTGAAATTCAAAGTAAACTAATGCTGGAATTAAAGCGGACACCAGAAAGCGAGCAGCTACCGGAAATGAATTCGACGTTGGAAAGCGTGCTCGCGATCTCTGGGGGTGGGGGTTGGGGGGCACTTTGGGTCGCCTCGGATTTCTCTAATTCGCGGACTAAAATTATTAAACGAATTAATTAGAAATTCCCGGAAACTTTATCGTCGCGCAACGGGGTTCCACCGCGGCGAGCAGAATTCATCGAATGTCAAAGACGGTTGGCCGGTTTTTGGGCAAGAATTGACATTCCAAAAGCGTTCGGTCCATGCAACTGCAGACCAAATATTTTTCAATTAACCACCGCCTATCATTTCAGCCACTGCGATGGCACGAGGTAGACATCCGATAATCGAATTTTATTTTAATAACGTATTATATCGACGGTTATCAATAGATTGCGGATTTCATGCATGAAACTGTGCAGTCTAATTCTTGCTATTTTATAGAGAGAGGGGATTTTGGAGTATGCATAACACCAAGAAGACACGCACACGTGTATGCATGACCAGAAGGAGCCGGCGTAGGCGGGTTTGATTAAACGCGTGGGTGGGCGCGAGTTTTAGGTGGGAACGGGGCACATCCGGATCGATTTCTCGAATTCCAATTTTCGCGGGAGAAGCGTTTCCCATTGTTTCCAGCCGTCGCGTCCCGCTCATCTGCCGACGCATGCAGGCAGGCAGGCAGGCTTCGCACAGAGCGTGCGTGCATACGCGTGCATACGCGCGCATCATATCCGCGTTATACGCGTCGGGTACGCGCGGCCTGTGTGCACTGAAATGGAGCCGCATTGGAAAGTAGCACGGCCGTGTTTACAAACAGTGAAGAGGTGGACGAGGGGCGCCGGAAAAGGGGGACGCTACCGAGAGACTGGGGACACCGAGGAGGGGGGAAAAGGAGGACGGTAAAGGGGGTTGGGGGACAAAGAGGGGCGCGAAAGCCGGCCGGGTTCCACGGCCTACGCACCACCGTATCGTTTATTGTCCCGTTCTTCGTTCGACGCGCCACGCCAAAAACCCTTCCCACCGGACTATCTGTCGCGTCCAGCAACCCCCGGCTACCCCCAACCCTCCATTGCTACCCCTTTCGAAGTTCAATGCTCGGTCACCGCCTCGATACCGCTCGCGCCACCGTCTTCGTTCTGCAACAGTTTAACCCTACGCCGTCCCGCCATTTTTCTACCGAATTTTTCACTCTTTTCAACCCTTAACACGTTGAGCGCCACGCGAATTCTTAAGGAAATTCCCGTCAGGCCATGCGCGCTACTTAGAACACCTGGAAAAGCTTTGTGTCAGTCACCGGTGACTGACGCGGCCTGAACGGAAAGTCTAGTGTCAACCACCGATGGCTGACGTGGCGCTCAACGTGTTAATATTACACTTTCTTACATCCTGTAATACTTTTAGTTCAACTGAATTTTATTTCTCTGTCGTCGATATTTAACCGTTGGCAGACATACCTTCATATTCTTCTAGGACAGTATAAATAAAGAATCATTTTGTGGATGTAATGAAAATTATAGGGCAGGGGGTTAATTGTGAACTACCGTAAGAACTCGCGACTGTTTCATAATTTTTGGAAGTCTACGGTCCATAGACAACGATTTTTTAACACGTTGATTGCCGGACGCATTTTCCATGATTTGTCCCAGGCGCCAACATGAACTTTTCATTATGCGATGCATATTATGATGAAATATAGTTCCCAGCAAATAATATGAGTTATAAAATCATGTTTGAAGCATTTTTTTTGGTGGGGGTCACCGGTGCCCCCCACGGCGCTGTAGGCAAGTATTACTTTTTTTTTTAAACAATCGTGTTTCGGTTGCTAAGTGATTACTCTCAGTGTTTCGAAAAAAAAAAAAAAAAAATATTTTGTATGTTCTATATTGCATTAATTTCTTCAAACCATTACAGTAACAATGGTATTATTGAAAAATTGATCAGTATCCATATTTACTATAATTATGTACTTTTAGTATTGACCACGCCGCCGGTCACCGGTGGCCCCCACGGCGCTGTAGCAAAGTCGAGTGCCGGTCACCGGTGACCCCCACGGCAGTTAACGTGTTAATTGTGAACTACCGTAGAACTCGCGACTGTTTCATAATTTTTGGAAGTTTACGGTCCATAGACAACGATTTTTTAATAGACCTTTTCTAAAGGAGAAATATTCTGACAGATGCGCCCTCGCGATTTCAGTACATACGAAATGGAGACTATGAAAGCTGTTGGATGATGGACAACTGTGCAGCCAGCGTTAAGACGCAGTAACGCACTCCGTTCCCCGATTGTCAGCCGGTGACACGGTAATCTGCGTAAAGCGTCGTTTTTACGCGCGAGCATCGTGCGGGTCGTCGCGTCGAAAAGTAAATTCACCGTAAAATCGATAGTTTACGCCACGGTGTACCGCGACGACGTATGTATCGTTGACCCGCGCCGGTTTCTCGAGCGCAGCCACTCCTATGCACCCTCTTAACAGTGCGTTTGAATTATTAAATCGACTTACGGCTTCTCTAACCCGCCTCCCCCTGTTCGGCTTAGATGTACACAGAAAACCAGTTCCGGCTGGCAGGCTAATCTAGCGATTTGTTACCGATGGCTCTCGATGCACCTGTGCCTCGGGTTACCTGGAGGAAGAGAACCGAAGGGGAACCGAAAGATAAGAGCATGACGTTTTTTTTTTCTACTCTTTCTTTCGCGAGCTGCCTCCGCAACTAGAGATCCCCGTGTCACTTCTATTTAAATACACGTGTACTGTTTCACGTTTATTATTTAACCCGAGCATTATCGCGAAATTTTTAGAAAAAATTTCTATCAATCAGGATGTATCGCTGCACGTCTGATTACATGCGAAATAGCACATTAAATTCGCGTGAAGGGATTAATTCAATAATCGGAAATCATTCACGGGAAATAATAATATTGAGAACATGTGCATCCCTGTGCTTACAATGACACTTGAACACGTGTGCACGTGCATATCATTTACGCGTTCAAAACCATGATCTCTGCTCGCGCAACGCCTCGCCTAGGCGACGCTTATTCCACGGGATTAAGAACGAGCCAGCCCGGCCGTCGGAATGTTGAATTTTAATTTCGACGAGACTAACGGGTTCGTATTACTTATCCCTTCGGGGCTGCCGCCCGCGGATCCGTCTGACAAAAATCGACGCGTTTTACTCGCTGAGAAATCGCCCGTCGCGACGATGAGAACCAGTAGATTAGCGTTCGAGCGACGACCATCCTTCTCCCGGAAAAATTCTCCCACGGAAACTCAATTTAAATACGAACCTTCCCTCCTCGCAGCGTCTTTGTTCAACTGGCTTTTGCTCTAGCGGTTTCAGCTTTCCGTTTTTTTGCAATCGTTTTTTTCCCCCAGTCCGAGATACTTTAGCGGTAATCGTTTGACGTAAGAAGGAAGAATATCGAGCTTCTTGTAACCCTAAATTTGTCTATTAAGGGGAATATCAATTATTAAATCATGGATCTTTGTGACTCGTGAAAATTTTTAATCTATTTTGTAGTTACGAAAATTCATTTGCTATTTTATATGTACTCATCGTAAGTACTCGCGAGGATTTTATTTCGTCGTAAGTGAAATAATTGTATTGTTAATCTCCGTATTTAATTGTCTCTAACGCTCACTTGTATCATAGAAATGCATAAAATCGGAGATTCTGTCATCTTGAATATGCCAATTATGTTACGTCAACTCAGAAGGATCAATTATTCTGGAACTTTTATATCGGCTTCTCGACGTCAAGCAATCAGTGATAAAACATTTGATTCTCCGGCCGGAAATAATTGATTTGTCAAAAAGATCGAAGCGCGGATACCTCTCCGGGGACATCGAATTGGCATGGTCGATGAAATGAATCATTATATCGGATTCACGATGCCAGTGGGTTATCGCCTCACGGTCTACGTTCTTCAATTGAATTTCTTCTTTATTTTATCACCGGTCGATCGATAGTCGAAGCTGTGTCCTTTGTGCAAGTACGCGGCCGTTTTCCGTTTACACACATTGTTGCAAACAGGGGTGATTGTCCCTGGACCCTTTCTGTCAACCCTCCTGGACCATCTATCTGTCTGCCCTTTCATGTTCTATATTGGGTCCTCGGCGCACCCGATTCCTGACCTCTCGTCAGCGCTTCCACTTTATCGCGCTAATGCTATTAAAAAAATCTCGAGGCGGTGCCGGTCTTTTTTAACGTCCATCGATGCTAGCGGAATCGTCGCGATTGTCGATTGTCGTCTCGACAACTCGCGATACTGATAGACCAACTTCCTTCTTCAAAAGCTTCGCCGAGACCTTCAGTCCCATTAAATTCAATTTATCCATTACGTTGCGTTCAATTAATTTGTTATATACTGTTCTGTTCTTAAATCTGGCCAACACAGAAGTAAATACTGTTGTATGTAGACATTAAGGAGGTCATTTACTTTATTATATTATGAATTATATATATTTTTCCCAGCAGTCTTTGGCATCCCGTCCAATTTATCACGCTAAACAGGAGCAGCTACCGACAAACAGAGAAAAAGGTATATAACCAACAAAGAAACAAAAACCAAAAAAATAGAAGTAAAGCACGCGAGAGAGCACGGGGGAAAGTGAGCGGACGACAACGCGGGCAACAATAAATCGAAGGTTCCGGGACTGCGGGCCGGTGGAATTCCACGATATTTATGGGGGGTTATTCGTTTGGCTTACGCGCCCCATGCGAAACTTGCTATGGCGCTTCGGCATCGCATCTCGTCGCTTCAAATCGCTTCCCATCGCTTTCCACTACTATGCGTTGCTACGAATCGAGGCAAAAGGCTCCGCGATGCTTCAAACCGCTTCGAATTGCTGCGCGTCGTTCCACAACGCTTCGAATTGCTGCGCGTTGCTTCACAGCGCTCAAAATTTCTGCGCGTCAATTCACAGCGCCTCGAATTGCTGCGCGTCGCTCGACAACGTCTCGAATTGTTGCGAGTCGATTCACAGCGCCTCGAATTGCTGCGCACCGATATACAACGTTTTGAATTGCTGCGCGTCGCTTCGCAGCGCCTCGAATCGCTGCGTGTTGCTTCACAACGCTTCGAATCGTTTCGCACCGTTTCGTGTTGCAGCGTGTCGGCTGTCGTTGCATCTCGCGTGTCCGTGTTTGCGTTACCAACAGCAGTTTCATAAATCGCGTCGTTTTTCCCGCCGCGCCGGTTCGGCTCTAAACGCCGTTCCTGTTCCAGCTTCCGGTGGCGTGGCCCGTTAATTAGCAGTTGCCGCGACTTTTCCTCCGCGGGATCACGGTTACACGCACTTGTACGCTTCGCACCGCTCCGCAACGCTCCGCACCGCTCTCCGCTCCACTTCTTTCTCTCCCGGGGTGGCGCACTAGGAAACTCTTTCCCGGGATCTGGTTTCTGTAACACGGAAGAACACTCCGACCGGTGTTCGAAACTTTTCCTCTGTCCTACCACCTTTCCTCCTCTACCCCTTTCTCTTTCCTCCCTCATGATCCGTGCCAACCCCCTGCTGCTCCCCTAGTTGATGTCCATGGCCTCGTGTTCGCGCCCCCGCGATCCTTACAGATGATCTGCGTCGCGAGAGGAGTTTCTCCGGGAACGAGCTTTTCTTGAGGACACCCCGGTTACAGAGGGGTTGAACCAGAGACCAGCATCCGGTGGAATAACCTCTCCCTTCCGTTTACCGCTGCCCTGGGCAACGTGAACCGTTGTACGAACCGTTTGTTCTCTGCGCGCAATAATGTTTCAAATGCAATTTTAAGTCGTCACGTTAGGGGCGGTAAATGCATGCGAGGGGTGGTAAATAGTACGACGAATGCAGAAGAGGTTGAAAAATATTGTTGAACACACTCGGGTGCTAGCGAACGACATGGACAAGAACTTGTTTGATTTGGCGGGTTTTATTCGCACAGGTACGCCTGCCGAAAGCAGCCCCCTTTGTACGAGCACCGTCTCACCCCTTCGCTTTCGCGACTTCTCCGCTACAATACGTTTGAATTTAGACGCGTTTTCGGGTCAATGGCCTCTCTCGAAGAATTGTTGTTCCCGCCGACGGCGCGGTTAAGAACTTACGGGGCGCGTCAAGGTGTACTTCCGGTGGCGAGCGGCCTCGAGGACCGGGATTCATTAGGGTGCACGAAAGAATGATTATTGTATGACTTCATTACTTTCTTGACGACCCAGCTCCAGCGAAGGGGTGGAATTGAAATAAAATGTAATGAGAAGAAATTTTTATTAACCCTTGAGCACCTGCATGGATTTTTACGTGTCTAAATCTTTATACAGAATGTTTGTTTGAACCTTACACTTAAATCGTTTTTTTTTCTGGATATTATTCATCTACTGATACGACACGAATTTATTAACAAGATAGACGTATTCTAAAACGAGGAAACAATCGCTGGCAGGTGAATTACAACTTCTATTCTACTCGCGAAGAAATTCGACCGAAAGTTACAACAGTACGCAAGAAAAAAATAATTCGAAAAAAATTATTATGCTTCCGGAAGTATCACCTGAGAGACCCAGAACTTCATCGCAGCCGAAACAAGCATTCGTCGCTGAAGGGCTCCCTTTTTCCCCGGCGAACTATCCCCGGCATTATTAAATACAGCATCAGCCATGTTCCACTTCGAAAATCCCGAGCGTGCCACGGCATTATATTTTAACGGGGCCCTTAGCGCAAAAAGCCCGGAATTTACGAGAAAAGTGGGATCCGCGCTAAGGTCGAGGGCCGAAACGCGAGAAGGGCCGCACCATGGTGTAGGAAAACGCGGAGGGCTGGCTCATGATGTAGGAGACGCATGAATATAGATGGGAAAGCAGATTAATCCCGTGTATCATTCGCGGTGCCCGATGACCTCCAGCTTTTACAGCCCTTGAAAACTCCGAGGGTTTATATATTTTTACGTTTTTTCACGGCCGCTGTGCGGATACGAGCCCTTCTAACGTTGCTGACACCCTTGCAAGACAAATACAACACCTGAACACCTCATCGATTTACTTGGTACACTATGACTCTGTACGAAACTGTTTTGTTGTTATGATTGTATATGTACTGTGAAGTACGAAATTGTACGAACGTAAACAGACTGGTTTTTAGAGAACCGTCATTACAATTATTATGTTTATAAACATTGTCCAAGTCACAGAATATCTTGAAATGTCAGTAGTACATACTAGATAGAACGCTTCTTTGCAGTAGTGTATGAGTCAAAATATTTTTTTGAAGTAGTACATATTGGTCAAAATACTTCTTTACAGTAGTACACATAGTCAATATGCGCCTTTGTCATAATATATATTAGTCGATTTGCTTCTTCACAGTGGTATTAGCTAAAATGCTTCTTCAAGTAGTATTAGCCAAGAGGTTTCTCCGAACAGTCAGACAATCTTCACGGTCTGACAAAATCTCTAATTGTAAGTCAACAAAGTTTGAACCGAATCGGTGACCCTAAGGTCTAGGACTCTCCCGGCAGGAGCCATTGGCTGCTCTTGAAGGAGAGAAGGAGATAGAGAGAGAGAGGGAGAGAGAGTGCGAATAAATCTAAACGTATTGCGCCGAAGGAGGAACAAAAGGGCGTGCGGAGACTGTCGGCGGATGTCGAAGGGCGAGAGGAGCACGGTGCTGGAGGAAAAGAGTGAACACTGATGGCGAGGACGAGAAAGCGAGGAAGAGAAGGAGAGTGGGGTGAGGAAGGGGGAAAGGTGGAGGCTCTCTAAGCCACATCGCAGACGTGCCTGTGGGAATAGAAAATCCCCGTAGAACTCGGGCCTACACCCCACCGTGGCGTTCCATTTAGGTCCAGGAGCGTAGACACCTTGTAGAGTCTGGTGTGCGGCTCCGTTAGTGCGAGTGAGCGAACGGCGGGCACCGGTGGGCGACAGAGGGAGACCGAATGATCACGAGAGAAAGAGAAAGAGCGAGAGAGACAGAGGGTGAGCAAGATCTGAGAATCGGCGAGGACGTGACAGAGACGCGGAGAAAACTAGAAAGGGAACGGGGTGGCAGGAAAGAGAAGAGAGAGAGGGAGAAGAAGAGAGAGGGTGCATGGGGAAAGGAAGAGAGCAGGTGGGAGAGGAAGAGAGAGAGATGAAAAATCGTCTGCGCGCAGGGGTTCCAGGGCGTTCACCCAAGGGTGGGTCCAGCTCCAGACACAACACTCACACCCCCCTTTTTATGGGGTGGTAAAGTGCCCCTCTCTCCTTGCTCTCTCTCGCCGTGTCCCTTCTCCTTCCTCACCTCTCCTCTCTCCTCTCCTTTCCCTTCTGGCCCTCTCCACTCGGCTATGCTCGCCCCTCTTCGCCCGATTCGCACACGGAGGGGTAGAACGCACAGGGTGGAGTACGGTGCGTTTACGTTGCGCCCTTGCGTTATTTCGTTACGTTGCGTTGCGTTACGTTGCGTGGCACACGCACAAAAGCGTGCCTAGGTTACCATGCTACCCTTGCTACCCCTGTCACCCCTTCGCCGACCGAGGCGAGCAATGACAGAGACTCTTTTTGCACGCCGACTATCATAACCCTCCCTCTCTCTCTCTCTCTCTCTCTCTCTCTCTTTGGCACAACGACGCCGTCAGTCATCGTTCGTGGTACTTCTCCTAACGCGATTCATACTTGTCGTAGGCGCCTAATGTGCTCGCTGCCACCCAAGCCGAGGGGATTTGGAGGTGTCGATTTTTTTGAATGAGGATTTTCTCAACCCTTCTAGATCTACTCTTCTTACGGTACAGTGCATTAACCCCTTGCACTACAGTTTATTTTACAGTGATTAGAACTTCTGTTCATAATAATTATTTAAAGAGAATTAATAACATATTTAGTCGTCGAGATCTTCTACACGGTTAACACCAGATTTATACAGCACTAGATTTATAGTTATTTATATCGTGATTTTTCAATCTAACTTTTCAATCTATTATAGTATCCAGTACTTGCCTCAGACAACATTCTGACTAGTATTCCGTACTTTGTTATTTTACTCGGATTACAAACTCTAAAGAACAGTCTTCCACAATAGGGTATCATAAACAACTGTTATAAATTAGTACGATTTAGTAGAGAATATGAATAGCTAAATAAAATACAATTCTGTGTTCCGACCATTTCAACCCTGAAAAATTTTGCTGTTCGCAACGGAGTGGCATGCGCAGTGTGTATAAAAATTTGCCGCATCGAGAAAGTTAATTAAAGACGTCTCGGGTGTCCTCGGTCCGTTCAAAATCAATCCCGGTCACTTTTTATGTTCGAGTTTTACGTCCGGAAAATCTGATTTGAAAGTATCAAGGTGAGTGTCGCGGTCCTGTTCGGCGGAGCTTGGGAGCCGCGTTCGTACCCCGTAAACTCGACTTTTCGCCGAAGTCTGCGAGATTTCATGAAAACCCGTCGCCCGGCAGTTGGCGAAAGAGTCGCGCCCCGGGGTTGTTAGTCTCTTAGGCGGCCCCCGCGAATAGAAGTTTCTAGGTGGTTCAGGATTCGGCCGTGATTTGACGGCGAGGACGGAATATAAATACCACGCGCGGAAATGCTGAAGAACAATCTTCGGGACAGCGGAATAAAACCTCGACGAGACGAGACCGGGATGAGAAGTCGCGGGGGCAGTATTTCGCGGTAGTTTCCCGCACAGAATGGAATTCTATTCTATCGCGTAAGAGCCCCGGGTCCGAAATCACCCCCCATAACGTTTCGCCGAATCAGCGGGATTCGTTTGGGAAACTGGGATCTGGCTCTCGCGAATTGGCAGAAAGGGAGAGAGAGAGAGAGAGAGAGAGAGAGAGAGAGAGGGAGAGAGAGAGAAAGAGAAATCAAAAGCGACACACACACAGATAAAGGAGGGTCTCGGCCAACGGCACCCGAAGCAACGCGGACGCCGGTTGAGAACCCCTGTAATTAAACACCGGCAAATCCAAAGCGGCGGCCCATTAAAATATCCCCTAACGAGTGCGGGGACCACCCCCGGTAACCACCCTGTCTGGCGCAACAATGACTCACGCGCACCCCCGTGACTTCTGCACGCCGCCGATCGTCGATCGTTCGCCACCTAGACTAGAGTATACTGGGTGTCTGATAACCGATCGCACAACTGCCCTGTGGATCGCTTTGCACGATCAAACTCCTTGGTCGCAAGGACAGAATAACATTTTTCTCCCGAGGGGTTGTTGTTCGCAAGTGTTGGGGAAATTAAAAAATTTTTTTTAGATATACAATTACGTTTCCTTGAATATTCAATATATACATCTTGTTGCGTGATGTTTAAATAGTGTTCGCTGAAAATATGATCTAAATATATTAAACTAGTAGGATTTGGCAGCCATTTGCAGGGTCACTCCATTTACACTAGAGTTACTAGAGTACCACACACACACAGCACGGTTCATTAAACATAATTTTGAATGAACAATTTCTCAACTTTCACCACAAACATTTAGCTAGGTATCAAGTAAGAGAGAGAGGTCTAAACAATACTATAAAAATAGTTCGTATTGCTAGACTTCATCAAAGAGTAGCTACAAAGTCCTCAATTGTTACTATTGTGTTCCACAAAATTCTGACTGAATCAATTTCAGGTCTAATCGGTGGAATTGGGAAAAAATGATGATTAAAAATGAGTTTTAATATCGGAACGAATACGCTTATGTACCCAATTTTAGAGCTCGATTTTCTCAGAAACGAGGGCTTGTGAGTGAAACTTGTATTCTTACATTTGGACCTGTTTTTTCATGTAGAATCATCCCCTCCCCGGTTGTACTAGCTACCGGTTACCAGACACCCTGTATACCTAGGGACATCGATTCCGCCGCATCAACATTTGCCGACCGGGCCTCGGATACGACGAGTCCCCGCTAATAGGGGTTGTAACGTACCGTCGAGGGCACTTGTAGCGGCTTCTAGTGGATTTGCTTCGGGTTAATGGAAAGGCCTTGGTGATTTTGCCGCGATAGAATGGCTAGCAGGCCTGTGTCGCCCGACTGCGGCGTTCTTCTTCCACTGTTCGATCGCGATCACCGATTCACGCCAAACTGTTCATTCTTCCACGCTGTACCGACCGTAAAACAATTTTTTAGAGGTCATTGCAAGGGGGTACAAACGAATTTAATAATGTAAGCAATGTTGTGAACAATGATGTAATAATCCAGTGGTGCCTCGATGGCCAAGGGTTGAATTTTTCGGCGAACAAAGTGCATCGCACGGGAAGGCTAAGAAAATGATTTCGCTGAGAAGGAATTTGCACAAAGTGTTTTCGAGGACTCGAGTGGAAGTCGAAAGGCACTAACGCGGCTACTAGAGTTTCGTGGAGGCTCACCCCTTTCGTTTCGGCCCGGTTTCCTGCGAATTCGCGATCCCGTTGCTGCAACCCCGTTTCTGCAACCCTCACCTGCGTCGAACCGTTGCAAGTGCACGTTCACCCGGTACAAATTAAGCGGAGAAAAGTTTGGAATGGGCGTCGCCCCTTGGGGAACGCCGGCCGATTCTTCGAATTCGTTCCTACTGTGCTCAGACACGAATCAAGGGGTAGTAACCCTTGCCCGAGAGAAAGAGAGAGAGAGAGAGAAAGAGAAAGAAAGGGTGGTTAAAGTCGAAGCGTTAATCGCGCCGACTTTCTTCCCTGTTTGAAGTCGTGTGCTTTATATCGCGCTTTATACCACTCCGCCTCGCCCTTGATTGCTTCATTAACGTGTTAATCGTGTTTCTTTACGAGACTGCCATTTTTATCGCTCGGTCTGCTGACATTTTAATTGTCCAATCATCGGGACTCGCTTCTTTTACAACTGTACGCGGGAGGAAAATTAATTGGACCCTCCGAATGCTTCCGCTTTTATTAAAATTGGGGGTGGGCAATTAAAAATTGTAAATCATGATAAAATCCGAGGTTCCGAGATTAAATTAAAGAGGAAAGTATCGGTATGCTTATAATCACATTAAAACGAGATGAAATTGCAGTTAAATAATAAATATATTCAAAGAATTAAAAAGCTCCGTCTTACCATTTTCCACTCGTTAAAATTGTAAAGAAAAAAAAAAAAAATTCTCTATCGAACTCTTTACATTGTAAAATAATTGATACAAAATATTGTCAATTACAGATCGTCTGCAGGAAAATACACTGAATTTTACGAAATCGTAAGGGTGTCATTTCATTATTCGACAGGGCCGTGACCGAAATAAACAACGGTCGCGTGGGAACGGCAAAACTCGCGCGCGGGACTCGTTAATTAAAAAAAGGAAACTGGTTATTATAGTCGGTGAATTTTCGCGCGCGCGGGCGTGGCATTTTTTGGAAATTCCGTGGGACGAAATCCGGGATTAACGAGTCCCGCGCGAAAACTGTAATTATGTTTTGTACGTCCGCGTAAGTGGATTACCATAGCTCGCGGCAAGAGTGAACATTAAACCGTCTTCTTGTTACCCCCTCCTCTCTCTCTCTCTCCCCCCTCTCTTTATCACTCTATCGCCGTTTCTCCTCGCTTTCGGGCTCTTTCTTTTTTTCTCTCTCTCTTCCTTGAGGCTCATTGTATCGGAGTACACACTCCAAACACGAGTGGTACCCTCTTTTCTCCGTGTACATTTTTTTTTCGCCGTCATTCCTCCCCCTTAACTGCCCCTTTTAGTGCACTTGAACACGTTAGCGAGGCCACGAATTCCGGCGTCTTCGCCGGTGGCAGCCGCCGAAAACACCCGGTCGATTTAGGGTAATTGGCTTGGTCGAGAATAATCCAGCGATCGTCTCGATTCGAGCATCCCAGGTGGTCGATCCCGTCGAGAGACGCGAATAATAACGCACTCTGTGATTTTGAACGTTTATTCCATCCATTTTTGCTGGATGCGATCGCTCTAACCCTAAATGTTCTCGTTTAGGTTCGTTTTATTCGCCATCTTTGTTCTTCCAATGATTAAATCAAATAAAACTCCGTTACGTAAATTGTAAGGACAATTATTAAAAAGCGTATCATTAGAGGGAACATTGTTTAAGAAATGTTCGAATTAGTGTAGTTTTTTGTGAACAACGTCGAGAGATTATTGTTGCCCGTGTACCCCCGAAAAAAAAAAAATGATTACAGCGTTCCGAAAATGTAGATTCAAGATTAACAGGAGGGCAGAACTTGTAAACAGAAATGGAGAGGTCCCGATGAATATGGAATGGATTTTCCAATAAACATGAATATGAATATTTCGATGGAAAATCGCCACGGAACGGTATACAAAATTTCGCCAACTGGTTATTCAATATTTTTGCGACGGATCGACACAACCGGTAATTTTTATTCCCAATCATCGACAACCGGGGACTATCTAACATGTTCCAGCGCTTGTTTCACACAGTCCCGTTATTTTTGACAAATTTTTACCATCGGAGACAATAATCGTTACCAGGCTTCGCGACATTGCAAAACAAGATTAACAATGAAAACGAGTTCGCAGAACAAATTATTCAGGTCCCCGGATCATTCGGTGGCGCCTCGTCAGGGGACAGAAGCCTCTTCACCAGCCGCCTAAATGTTAACTATAACGAAAGCCAGCTAAACTCATTATTCCTCCCCACTTATCTGTATTCTTCTCTCATAGAGGGTTTGATTAACCGGCAGGCCGTTCGGTAACTCCCCTCGAAACCGAGTCTCGCTTGGCAACGCACTCTGCTTCTGAAATCTGAGAGAGCTAAATCCTGATGAGGTATCCTATTCTCAAGATCCAATAAATAAACAAGAACACGTTTTTACACCTTGTGTAGAATATTAGCCGGAACTTCCTCCTCGTAACTTGCTTTGTGTGCTACTTGTTAAATGTTTGATCGATTACTGTTACTGTGCAGGAGATCTTAGGATCTTTCTGAAAAATAAACATTTTCTTATCATGACTAAAATATCTACAATTCAGTCATTACTTACCTGTGGACTTTTTTTCCTCTGTATACCAGAGATATTCAACTTTTTCGAATGTAATCATTTCTAAAATCCGAGTCACACACTTTTGAACTAGCGGTCTCCTAGGACTGAAACTTGGATTTTCGACATTTTCTCGCAAAAAAAAAAACTACAGGATTACATTTAAAAAACTTAAAAAATTTCTGGTTTCCTGAGATAAAGTTTAACCTACCTGGTATGTAGGAACACGTTTACGAAGGTTTTAAATAGCAAGATGATTCCTTGATTTTCCATTGACGATAAAGTATCGTGTCGCGGGACTCACGGTTTCTTTCTTCCAGGATTATTTATATTTCGTTACCGGTCCACGGGGATCTGCGTGGGTGTAGAGGATACGCGAGTTCGGATCCCGCACGCTTCAATCTCCCCGACGTTGGCTTTTGTTTGCGAGAAGTTCGCCCTGCTCCTCGAGGTTCGGGGCGCCGATTTCAACGTGAACGGGGAACGGGGAGGCAGAACCCGGAGACCGTTTAAAGGTTGATTTACGGGCAGCGCGAGCAACTTCTGACAAAAATCGTCCCCGCGAACCCGCAAGAACCCTTCGAGCTTTGCTTTACGACCGTCGCTTTTTACGGGCCGACACGTCTTTTTGCCGGCGCTCCGTGACAATTCCCCGGGTCGTTTGATGTTTCAATTCGCTGCGACGCTGTCACACCGGCGGCCCCCGTCCCTGCAGTTTCGAAGTATTGATGTAACTGGGTCCCCGACCACGTTCTTGGATTCTGAATGGGTCGAGGATTCTCTCAGGAGATCCTCCAGGAATTTTTGGACGGAATTTTTGCCTCGGTATGTATGAGACGCGAGATTTTTGCGGCGAATCTGGCGCCTCTGTATTTTCGGTAAAAACGATTCCTCCTGTTTATCCGTGTAACGTCACTCGAAATTCAGTTTTTGAAACCGGGAATTTAGTAATGCAGATTTTTGAGCGTATATCAGCTTGAAATTCTTTTAAGCAAATGTTGTAGCTGTCTCAAACGTTGGGGAGTAGGAGTATTTTATGAAAATAGAAATTATGAAATTTTACCTTTTTTTAATGAATGCACCGCTGTGTGTTGGTAGAACAATTTTATCAGTTCTATTAACTCGTCGATTGCCGAACCACTACTCCCAAAAATTCCACAAATGTAAATTGAATTTAGTCACTGTAATAAAGACTGCAAAGTTCAAGCTTGTGTCAGAAGTAAAGGATTTTTGTGAGTAGAGGGTGAAATATGAAACAAGTAAAAGATTAAAGAAATCTAAGAATTTTTTGACGTTTTCAATGAAAAAAGAAATCTATTAAGGGATGAAACGAATTTCTATTTAACTCCAATTTCTCTTTCTGTTGCGTATGATGCTCTTTAAAAAAATTGTAAAAAATTCGTGAGTGAGCCTAATTTAAATAAAAGTTAGTCCGGTTATAGTAGGACCACCCTCGAAAGAGAGGGTAAGCCAGTAGGGGATGAAACGTTGTGGCGGATTAGTTGTCGCGGGCTGAAAATTTGATGTCGATGACGAGGCCTGGGAATTGCGTTCAGATACACGGTACCTCTCCTCGAAGAGCAGAAGAATACATCGAACGAGGTCTCTCTCTCTCTCTCTCTCTCTCTCTCTCTCTCTCTCTCGTGTCTGGCTCCGTACCGCGACGGTACTGGCTTCTCGAGATGGGTTCGCGTATCGTGTCGATTTTATGTCAACGTTTCGCAAACATTATGGCGTGTGTCACCGGGATGGCAGTCGATATCGGTGTCTTCGGCGTTCCCCGCGTTTCTCGCTGGGAACACGGTGACGGAAGATCGACGAGAAACACGGATTCGACACCGGGCACTTCGATGACGCTGCCGAACGTCCGGTTCCGGGAGAAACGGGGATCGCCGACGAGCGAAACGCTTCCGAGAGATCTTCGGGGAATCGCTGCAACCAGAGATTACTGCGTTTACCATAACCGGGCAACAACTGGTTTTAACGCTTACGATCTTCATTCGGTTTACGAAGCCTCAGAATTGCGCCTTTCTAAATTTTTGTATTTTTCTCAGGTTCACCTTTGAGCACATAATCTGAGAAGTAGCGAGAGTTAGTGCGCAGAAATTTGGTTGGGGTCACAGTACTACAGTGTACTGATTTTTAAAAAATGTTTGTTTTATGAAAATTCCAATTTTTCACATATTAACCCCTTACCCTACAATAACGAGCCAGACTCGTGATGAAGATTCTGAATAGAGTCTAATAAATGTGAACGTTATTAATTTCGTTTAAACCGAAATAAAATTCTATTTTGTTGTAGATGATAGAGAAAACATAGGCATACAACAAATATAAATTTTCTTCTTTTTTTAGGGAATTATAAATTACAAAACACTTCTGATCACTGAAACCGTAAAATAAATCATAGTGCAAGGGGTTAAGGACCTCAAGGTTTCGTCACCATTGATGTACCTTACCAAATAAATTCATATCTTTCTAAAAAATAAATTGAAATTGTCAATGCGCTGATATGTAAATAAAAAAATCTGCATTAGCAAAAGGTCGCATTTAAGATTCAGTTTTCGAGACAACCAGTATGATCCTCGTCTTCGAGTACATCGTCTTTATCCAGTTCCTTCGCGTCACCGTTTTATTTTTCAGTTAATTCAACCCTCGCGTGATTTATACGCTCGCGTCGGCGCGAAAGGGGTGAGCGAGGCTGGTCGTTTCCTAATTACGGGATGAGAAAGTATTACCAGGTCGGGTGCGTGGCTCCCCGAAGGCAAAGAGCGAGAGACTCTCGCGCGAAAATGTTACTGAAAAATAATGTATATTCATAACTCGGCGTGTACAGGCATACATATAAATATATATATATACACACATACGTGTGTCTGTGTATACACATTGCTCGCATGCTCGTGGCGAATAAAACGCGCGGCCGCTCCCTTCGCGCTGGATCACCCTACTCTCGTCGAGGGGGTGGAAACGGCGCATTAAGTCTTATAAAAAAATACTACCGGCGAAAAATGCTCCCGGGTCGTTTGGGAGTCGTTGCTCCTTGTCCCCGTTTCCTGCTGGTTTTCGGATTGATCGACGCGGTTCACCTATTTTCGGTGACCTGTGCCAGAGAGCGTGCATATGGCGACAGCCGTGACGTTTAACTGCTGCCAGAGGGGGGCCCGGCCATTTGTAATTCAGGCATTAGCTTCGCTGTTCGAGATAGACGCCGTGAGTCACCTGAGACTTGCGAAAATACCTTTATTTATGCCACGTGGAAGTTTAGATATTATATTTTTAATATTTTCCTGTTCAATTCTCTATTCACCAAATTACTAATATTTTTCTCTATTATCAGAATGTGGACTTATTTCTCTAATGTCCATTACAAACATGTGCCGATGTAATTTGATCGCTAGAAATTGAGCAATTAAATGACCACGTTAATATTCTGGGTCAATATAGACCCATATACTACTATAGAAAAATTAAGCGAGAATTAGTAGTCGTGCTCAACACAATGTTTAATCTGTCCATGTTTAAAATCGCGTTTAATCTGATCATCTGTTTACCAAGTGAAAATTATTGTGCATAGAATTCATATAAAATTTTATGAAAGCGTTAGAGGGTTGACGTTCGGCGGATTAGCGACATTTTCATGTTTTATTAAGATCAGACCTGTCCTACAGGAAAGAGAGCACCGGACCGTGAAAAAACTCTTGGGAGGAGAATCTTATTTCGAAAGAGAGATTGATGGGAGAGGGTATTCCATTTCTCGTTGATTTTCTATTTGCTAGTGGACGATGCGGAGGGTCGAGGGTGAGAAAATAGGTCTCGGAATAATACATTCTTCTCTGGCCGACCGTAGGAATGAACATCTCCGGAAAATTATTGAATCCGATGGAAATATATTTAGCCGAACAGCGTGCAAGATTTATTATTTCATTCTGCGTATTTTATACAGCTTTCTGGGTTCCTCTATTTCCTCATTCCTCGTCTCATGTGTAATAATAATATTCCATTTAATTCCTGTGAAATTACTGTGTTGTTAGCTTGCTCGAAATGGTCACCGAAGTACATTGTACTGGCGTTCGTTTTAATGAAAATTTATCAGTAATATTTATAATTAATGAGGCACGGGTAAAGAGATTAAATTTTCTTGTTTATTTTTGTCTAAAATGCGTAAAACCCTCACTCTGTGGATTTGACGGCTTTATTATAAAAGTGACTGGATAAAAATTAAAATAGATATTAAAAGAGATATAAAAGTAAAAGACTTTAAGAACGTCAACGTGTATCGGTTCCATCTTATTGAAATTCTTAAGGAAAGGAAGACAATAGTACTTTCGATCTTGCTCCTTACAAACAATATTTATTTTCCATGCAGATTAATCGAATCCGACAATATCAGTGTGCCATTTCCATTTTATTAAAATTCTTCCATAAAGAAAAACAATTTTACTCGTATCTCTTACAATGGTTTATAATTTCTTACAGACAATTCCTTGCAGACAATTTTTCTTTTGCACAAATATTCGCCGTCTAATCACAAACGTGCACAGTTCGCTGCTTAGTGGTGTACCTAAAAATCCGTAATGTCTGTACGCGGTTCTAATTAAGTGTCCAGAAACACCTCGCATAATTCCGCACCTTATCATCGACCATTTCGCCGTTTACCTTCTTATTATCAGCGCCGTCATTCCCGTTGGCTAATATTTCTTCGAGCCGAGGCGGGGCGCAGCGTCAGTAATTTTAACAAAGCAAATTAATCGTAACTTCCTGATCGCATCGTTAACGAACCGTGGTGTTTCCCTCGTCTCGTGACGGACACTACGAAAATTCCGTGGCAGCCGAAGAGCAGCGGACGTCGCGCGACGGTAAGCGGGATAACGAGAGCTATTTGGGAACTCGTTACGTTTTGCTTATGGCTCGTTACGGTTCAGTACGTTTCCATGTTGTTCCACGATGGACACGGGTCTCGACAACTTCGCTCGGGACACACTCTCCGAGGCCGATTCGTCGCGCACCCCCTAAGCAACATCTGTCGACGTTCTAATTAGGCAGCTTATCACGTTCTGGCAGATTACCTTCGCCAGTCGTTCGTCCGCGAAATGTGAAAAACAACGAGCGACCAGATGATCGCGGCAATTCGACCGAAAGTGCCCGAAATGCTCTGCCGTTTCGTTCCCAAATTTCATGGTGGTTCCCAATGCTCTTACCTCCGTGTTAGCCGTGTTCATTTTAATCATCTCGGTCCAACGTTGCTTCAGCGAGACATTTATTTCGCAATTATTTTTGGGGAATTCGCATCATTGAATTTTATCGTGCAGAAGATTCACATAAAGTTTTTTAAATTACTAGACCGTAGACTGTTTTTAAATTTGCGAAAATTAACGCGTTTATAGGTCTGTAAAAATACTGAATTATTCCAACGTTATTTTGTATTTTTCAAGGGTTGGTTTCCTGGGGTTCAGATTTATTACACTGTTAGACTGTGGATTTTTATGCAAGATAAAAATTGTCTTGTTCGTAAACAAGTGGAGCTCAAAGATGAAGCAGTAACAATTTTGGAACAATTTGTACAATTTGCTATATGTAGATGTACACAAAATTATTGTTTCAAACGAATTTCGGCCGGGTTTGTCTTCAGCATGTGAAGGACGAAAGAACAATGTTGCGAGAGGTAAGGAAAATAAGAGAATCGTGCGGCGGAGGGGTTAATCTCGGAATCCGATGAACAAATCCATTCGTTACCCTTTATTTTCGCGGCGGTGGTAATATAACCTAGCGAGGAATAAAAAGCCACGTTGCGCAGGCGAAGATACAACGAATGACCACAATTAATAACCCCGCGCAAGATTATTAGCCCGCGGAACTTATTCGTTCCCAAGAAAAGCAATATATCCCGCAGGAAAGAATAATTGCGTTTCTTCTCTTTCGCCGGGGCTTGCAAACGAAAGGAAGATATTAAAAAGCAAAAGAGAAAGCTTCCATCGAAGGAGAAGGAAAAGGAACGACGAATTTATACAACCACAGAAAGAGAGAGAGAGAGAGAGAGACAGAGAGAGAGAGAGAGAGAGAGAGAGACAGACACCCGTAGTCGAATATGTCTTTTGTCTTTGACTGCACTTCGCCGGGGGAAGACAGAGCTAATAAGGCGACAAAGAGACCCAGCGCTCCGTATTACAAAAGAAACAACGTTGCAATTACACCGACGGCATGATAAGGAAACAGGAAAAATAAGAAAAAAAATAAAGAAATTTGTTGAAGAAGCTTAATGCGACAGTAACATCCGCGAACACGGGGGTCAGGGGTGCCCTGAAATTACATTGTTTCGAAGTTGTAGCTCATTTTGAGCACAGCTCGCTCTCGCTCTTCCAGGGTAATTGGATAGTTGCGTGCTGCATCGTAAATAATGAGCTTTTCAACGCGACGGGCCGATCTATAACGAGAATTACCCGAAGTCCCGTGCGCTACTCGAAGCCAGTCGTTACCTTTCCACCGTTTACCTTTCCTCCCAGGTGAATAGCTGTCGGGAACGCGAAAAGGGCGGTAACTTCGAATCAGCCTGGGCCTCTCGCGTTTTACATAGTTTTACACCCTTTTACAGGGGCCACCCGTACTGTATTCGACTCGGTGTATTACCGTACTTTGCATACATTAAAAATACAACGTTCGTTGCGGGCCATTCCGCCGGCCGAGAATCGACGCGATCGCAGTTATCGCATGTTTCGCTTAAGAAAATAGGTTACCTTCCGTATTACCCTCGTTCGATACGAATCGGTGCTTGGAGATCGCGTCCGCGATACTGCTCGACTATTTCGATCGGTTATTGGGATTTAGCGAGTCGGTCGGAAAGGTGTTCTTGATTTTTAAAACAGTTACGGACCTTACAGGACTTGGTACGGGTGAGAAAACCCTGATCAGAATCACTGCGGTAAAGTGTTGAACATTTCTACTGGATTTAATCAAATTTTCTTGAATATCGCTGTAGATGTACTCTAAATTAGAATTAGGGTTAGAATAACTTGTTGCCGGGAGGAAAAACATTTGCCAAAAGGATCGGGGGAGATGGAACCTTCAAGAAATCCTTACCCGATTCAACAGTGTGCCGAAGCAATCGTGGCGGGGCGTTTAAACGTCGAGCGTGAGAGAGAGAGAGGGAGAGAGAACGAAAAAAAAGGAAGAGAGCAAGCGAGAGAGAGAGAGAGAGAAAAAGCAGGCTGTCCCTTCATTCAATTCCCGTCAAAGGGGTGAGAAACGGTGCTCGAGATCCCACGAAATTTCCGCAAACGCCGGATTACCTCTCGTGTCCGCCTGAACGACGCCCCATCGTCGTTTTCGGGTCTCTCTCTCTCTCTGTCCCTTATCCGTATCGTTGTAGCGCTCGAAGGTGGTGGTTCAACAGAAGGTGGTGTGGTTTTTCGGTCCGTAGAACCTTCCGGAATAAGTAGAAGGTCACCACCCCTTCCTCGGTGGTAGGTTGCAGAGTGGGGGATGGTAGGACCTCGTCGAGAGGCATTTATAAAAGCGCGAGCGAACAAACGTCGCAATTAAAACAAAGCCTACGGCATTTGTGCGGGTCCCGAACTGGCGGCAACCCCCACGGGACCAGAGCCGCCCACGCAGCCGGGAGGGTAGTTTACACGAGGATGAACGAGACGAACGAGAAAGGGGTGTGGGGGTGGCAGTAGGGGTAAAAAGAACTGGCAACGTTTTTCTCTCCTTTTTTTTTGTTCACTTTTTTACCTTTTTTCTCTCTCTCTCTCTCTCTCACTCTTTCTCTGTTTTCGGGGGTCACGACGATTATTCCGAGCCGCGCCGAGGTAAACTCAGCCGCCGCGAGGGTGACAACCCCTAACCAAACGTGAACGAGCCCCGACTTTCTTCCTTTATCGTCTCCGCCGATCGGGTAATTAGATGCCAACCGTGAAACGTCGGGAATCCCGCCCGTAAACACACGCCAGACACCTTCCACTGGCAGACATCTTCATTTTTTATTAGCTATCCTGCAATTGCTGCCGCGATAATTTACCCCGGGTGGTGGATACAACGAAGTGGATTGGGTTGCATTAAATATGTTAACTGCCACGTCGAACACATACAGGTGATATTAAATTTTTTAGTTCTCTCGTTATAAGCGATTTTTAAATCTTCATCTTCTATTAGTCACCCTGGAGTTGCATGTGTAATAATTTTCCTGGTGGTTGCAAATGGATTCAGTTGCATTAAGCTGAAAAAAATACAACGTTCAATACAACATTAGTCGCATTTGAAACTGATTTTTGTCTCTTTCATTATACGCAATTTTCAGATGTATACATCTTTATTACCTGGAATTACCTGGAAACGAAGTGGATTTTTGTATCGAATATAAAAGCCAATAATTAGAATTGGCCACTGAGAAACATCGAATTTCGATGTAACGTTGCTTCCGGGTCAAAATGGACCCAGCTGTGTCCACCGAGGCGTAAACCTCTGCTCTGAAACAGAGACTGGCTGTTTCCCTAAATTCGACTGCGGGCCTCGCACAACGTTGCACGCACCCAAACGCGGAGCAGTATGGAGCGGAGCGGAGCGAAACGCAGCTCGCAACGCTGTGCCGCCTCGTTAATGATTAACGCGGTTGAAAGACGTTTTTTCCCACGCAGGCCCCGTTGTCCCTGCTTAACGAACGGTGATAAATGTTATTTTTTCGCCGTGGCTTTTGCGTCGCGCCCGACGACGGCTCCTTCGCGAGAACCGTTCACCTTTCTCGCCCGTTCGCGTTTCAATCCGACGGCGGACGGGCTGCGTGAACAATTTTCAATGGCAGCCCCGGGAGCCATTCTTCGGGGGCGGGTTTTAATGTCGCGCGAAACGCCAGGCCCTTTTGTCAGACAGATTTTCCGCGGGACTAAAGAGCCCGCGCGACGCCGCGCCTCGCATTCGAGAGAACCCTTTATTTTTGTGAAACGGACGGCTGCCGGCGCGAAAGTAGATGCCACTGATACCCTGACGGACTCATCGCGCCTCTAATCGGCTGGGAACAAGCACCTTTTGTGCAGGTGTGAATGTCGTCGCAGGTGCCAACCCCGCCAGCCAAAACAGAGTGAAACTTTTTCGATGGAACCCCTTCGTTGAACCCTCGAAACGATACACGTACACAGCACTGTGCACAAAGTGTTCGAGTCTCTGGAAAACATTCGGATTGCTTCTTCGGGTCGGGCGGGTTCATTCAAAATGACTTCGCATAAAAAACATTGAAGTTTTGAAGAATTTACAGAAGAAGTACAGAAGTCGTAAGTTCAATTTTGTTGAGCAAACAATTTCTTGTAAAATGAGAATAAGACAATTTTATGGTCAACTAAAATATTCCTCTATGTCATTGCTTCTACGCAACAGATGATTTTGTTCTTACTGTAGAGAATGTTTATAGTCAATTATTTATGTGCACCAAATAATATTAGACAAATTGCCAAACAAAAATGAAAGACAGTCCAAGGTTCTTATCCTATCGCGAGCAAACGTATTTATTTGAAACATCCTTGGCTCCGAAAGGGTGCACGAATCGTGGAAAAAAAAAGGGAAACGGGAAATGTCGGGTCGTCGACACCCACCCTCTTAGTCATCTACCGGTGAAATTAAACTGACGCGATTAATTACCTTCCACGAAACGAGCAGTCTGACCGGCCTCGCTGGCATGGCGCGCTCGCGCTCACGCGACCCCTAGAAACCACTGCCAAACATTATAGCGGCGTGTATATCGGCACAATCAGCGTAATGAAATTATTATGTCGGCCATCAACGAGCCGGCAGAGACCGCCGAACGCTTTGTAATAACGTTTTGCCGGGCACGCTTGATTACGTGCGCGTACCACCCCCCGCACGACCCCCTCCCCCCTTGTTCCGGCTCGTTTGTTCCCCGGGAAAAGAAAGATAGATGTTGCTGCACCCTCCCCACGGTTTCGCGTAGATTTGCTTTTTTATCGAACGGTGGACGCGAAAGTAATTTCACCGAAACTCGCGAAAAATGAAGTATTCGATTCTGAAGTGTCGGACTTCCTTGTAGATGGAATTGTTCTCCAAAATTATATTAAACTTAATCCTGTGATAGTGTCCTAGGGTCATTACTACGCTGCACAATTAATAAAAATGGAAATGAGGAATACAATTTACCAAAATTATTCATAGAGGAAATAAGTATGTGCACAAATAGGTTTGTAATTGATGCAGACATTTTGCGAACAAAAGAATTCAAGTAACGAAAATTGCTCGCGTACTTTGAGACAGCATCTATCTCCACATTCCAAGAAGTTCCGGCCACATGTCATTAACAGTCAGGCTGAGAAAAAAATTCATGACGGTTTCTCTCAGCTGTCCAACGATCAAGATTTTTGGCAAGTTCCGCGAACCAGTGAAATAATTTCTTTCGGGCTGATATACAGACGATAAAATCAATTATCCGTCGGCTCGTGGAGCTGAACGCGTACACGCCGTTCCCCAACTCCATAATGAAGCGAGTCAGTCAGTCAGTCGGCGCGAGGGTAGATTAATACGAACTCCATACACGCTAGGATCACGCATCGTCTGGCTTTCGGCGGAGGCACCGGCACGGAACAGGACAGAAGTCCGATCAAGTTAGCTTGCGCGCGAAGTTAGCTTCGGGTTAAATCACCTTTGTGCGACTGCCTCTCCTCGCTCGCCTCGGCTGACCCGCCACCCCCGCGTACAACACCTTCCAACACCGCGAAATCCGCGTGTGCAAGATCGTTCGTAAATTCTACCAGCATTATTGAACCGCAGCCCCTCAGTCAAGCGAACGAGCGAGGAGACTGCTGTCAGAACAATGCGAGAAACCAACGATTTTTCCAATCAATTTATATAGTATATCTTGTATATTTAATTTGACTTCTTTATTGTCTGAATATATTCTCCAAGGAAATAGTTCAACATGATTAGTAAGGAGTTACACGCACATACAATGCTCCAAAGACGAAGTCCATTACCTGAAAAAATTATTTAACACTAAACCTACCCCCACAGGTCAAGATAACCGGTTCCAGATTTTTTATTCTACAATTACTGAAATAACAAAAATAATTTTACAAGAAACGATTGTGTAGATATCCTTAGTGGAGCATGTGTTACAGTAGGACTCGCATAAATTCTGAATAAAATCAACCTTCTCATTTTCATAAGGGAACATGTACCAGTTACTTTTAAGACTCGGTAGGTTTAGTGTGTGAAACCATTATTTTATTATAAAGTCTCCTGTGAGATTTATTATCCCCCACTTTTAATAGCACCTTTCCAACCCTCGAAAACACATTCTCTCCGATAATTCAAAATCAAAATTTCTTCAAGAAATTCGAATAAGAGGACCTGGAAGGCAAAGGAAGGCTAGGTCCCCCAAAACAAGACACTTCAAAGCCGAAGTCCACAGGCGAACCAAATCAGTTACACAATCTCACCCCACCATCACCTCACGCCGGTTCCAACGACAGGGTTCCAACCCCCGAAAACAGATTCCCCGGAAGCGGGCCTAGATGTTTGTGGCAAGGATCGATCGGGTGGGTCCGCGATACACCTCCGAAAATCAGGGAGCAGGTTGGTCGTTCGCCGGGCGAACTGGATTTATGAAGATCGTCGGACGATTTACGTACGCTTCTGCGTTTAGAATACGGTGAATTATAGCCTGAAGGGGCTTGAACAGGCATAAAGAGAGCGCAACAGAGAGAAAGACAGCTCTGGATAGTCAGAGGGGGTGAAAGGAAGAAGTTGTCTAAGGTTTGCGGGGGTGGTCGCGCGCGGATGGAACTTGCGGGGAGCGTTAATCCGGTTGCTTTATTGCTAAGAGAGTCCCTCGGGAGTGCGCGCCGCCACCTCGCAGTCGCCTGCTTGTTGTTTCTCTCCCCCTTTCCCGTCGGAAACGCATCAGGCTCGCATCTACGTCTGCTCGGATCTCGTCTCCACTTCTCGGTGCTCGTCGTCGCTGGGACGAAAGGGGTGGTGGAGGTGGATGGGTTCTAAGTTCGTTTCCGCATAGTTCGACGAGGCGAATAGCGGGGTCCGTTGCAGCCCCCTCCCCCAGATCCCTCAGGAACCATCCCTTCCCTCCCGCGTAGAAACCAACGGTCCACGGCAGGCAACGATATCCACGGCGACGACCCTCACGGCCGACCGTCACGGAACCGGCTTATTACGGCGCTGGCATTATTACCGTGCCACGGCGCATTTCTCGAATAGAAATTCCGCGGATCGTCGGGGACACGGTTTGCGCGACGACGATTCGGATATCCGTCCATCCCTCGACCCACGATCGGATTGCCCCCGGACCGCAATTCCGTGTACACTCCGCGGGGATATCAATGCGGTGCTCTCGCTGCCGCTGCCGCAGAGAGCTCCGAGCCCTCCCCGGCTCGCTCTGCACCCTTTAATCGATACCCTCGATCTTCGGATGCCCCGCGATTCCTACCGAATTGCTACCCCGGATCGGCTACCCCACGATTACGCGCCGATCGAGGTGCGTGACGCCCTGGAAAAATGCTATGCGACGGAATTGCATCGCTACGGCCGTGTTACCCTCGGCTCTCGAGTTGCATTACATATGTACCTACCGCATTTTTTTCGGGACGCACCGGTGGCATCATCTTTAATCTACTTGCCGGGCCAGTTACTGTGAACCTTCGGCTAGCTTCTGTAATTTTTGCACCGATTTCTGCGAAGTCGTCTCTTTCTGGTATATTTTTAAGTAGGTACTGTTGCTTTTCTAACTGGGGGATGAAATGTACAAACTTGTGTACAGAATAATGAAAAATGGAACACGTTTGGATTAATATACAGTGAGTAACGAAAGTATTCGAACGCCCTTTAAATCAGTATAACTTTGGTTATATAACAAAAGAATTGGTTTTCCAAATGATGTGTAAAAAAGATTTTGAAAAAATTGCAATTGGTAAGAATTACATGAGAAAATAAAAATGGCACTTTTCACAACTTTTTTATTGGAGCCTGTAATGAAAATTTAAAATATGCGTTTTGTAGATCTCTGTTTGTTATACACGTACTGAAAATTTCATCGAAATCGGTCAACGTTGCAATAAACTACAAACATTTCAAAATGAGAGTTTAAGGGTGAAAGTCACAGATTTTTGATCTTGCCAGGGAATTTCGCCCTTATGTAATCATCTACGTATCTCATGACAACGTTAACCGATTTCAATGAAATTTTCAGTATGTATATAACTAAGATATATCTACAAAACGCATATTTTAAATGTTCACTACAGGTTCAAATAAAAAAGTTGTGAAAAGTGCCATTTTTATTTTTTCATGTAATTCTTACCAATTGCAATTTTTTCAAAATCTTTTTTACACCTCATTTGGAAAACCAATTCTTTTGTTATATAATCAAAGTTATACTGATTTAAAGGGCGTTCGAATACTTTCGTTACTCACTGTAGTTGTTAATATAGTTGCTAATGATTAGGGGACGAGTTAATTCGTCTCCCGTCGTCAGGTCGCTCGGCCAGTGTAAATAACAATTTTTTTATCCTCGGATTACAGAACGCGTGGGAGTGTCGAAGCCGAAGCGCCCAGCCGAGTATAGTGTTTCGTCGATCGTTCGTCGCGCAGCGACTTTCCTGCCCGAGATTAAAGCTTTTTGCAGGAGAGGATAGATCGGCGATCTAATGCGGTCGGGGATCTATCCGCGATCGAGCGGTCCCCCGGAATCATTATTCTCTGCTTTCACGCGCGGTAACGAGACACTCCTGATCCTCGATTCGCCGAGTTAATCACCTGAACTCTGTCACCAATGGCATTAGCAGGTGGTACCGTCGAACTCTAAACTATAATTCCTGTCTGCGCACCGAGAAAAGCGGCTTTAGCCGTTCGCCGCGGTGGTGCCCGACCGTGTATCTGTTTATACGCAATCGAGCGAAGATGAATTTCTGCGCATAACGGAGCCACAATAATTGCGCTATCTAATTACCGGCGCGCCAGCCCGTCTCTGTTTCACCCAACTATTACGAACAATCGGCCCCGGGTACCAACCACTGGATTAACTCCCCCAACAACTTTCGTAGCTCCTTTTCTGATTCACCGTTTCGACATCGATTTATACTGTCACGCGTTTACCACCCCCGCATTCGAATACAATCGTTTACGCGTTTACGGTGCGCGCTCCAAAATACAAGGAAACATTCTTTTATACTTCGTTTTTGTCAAACGTAGTCTCCCTAGTTGATTCAGAAAATCTTTTACTTTATTTTTTCTAAAACAATTTAATGGGTAATTTAAGTCCAGTGGTCTTTGTGAGGCTCTGAAATTTTTTAAAGCGGGAGTTAAAGGTTTTATCGCGCAAATCGAATTTTACTCGCGCTTCCAGTGAGTTCCAAGTCCAGTAAACAAAATTTAAACAAGAGGATTAGCATTAGTGGAATAAGATTTGCAAAATCGTACCCAATGTATGTTTGTATGTTGTACGATAATTTAGGAAGCAAACAATTCCTTCCGATGTGGTAAACAGAAGAAGCGACACGACAATTAGCTGGCCGAAGCACAGAATCAATTCCCATAAGCTGCACCGGATCGAACGGTCGATTTATCTCGTTACGACGGGGATCGATATTAATTTGCCCGAAATATTCATACGGGACGATGATCCGTGCTCGGTGGCCGCGCCGAGAAAATATTTGTCTACGCGTCCGAATCGACGGGGGATGAAGGGGTTGGTTTTCGGGGAGGGTGCGAAGACGCGCTGGGTCGGTTATTAATTTTACATTCGCTGGCGGTGCTTGCTAGCCAAATCACTCTGGTCCACAAATTGTAATTTGTTTGTGTGTGCTCCGATACTCGATACTTGATTCCAGAGAAATTATCAATACCAGCCAAAAGATAAAACGAGTCTGCGTGTATAACAAATGTATTTAACATTTTAACATTTATATGTCGATTCCAAGTGGCTCTCACGATTAATGTACATAATTTTTATTTCGCACAGAGATCTACATATTTACTGGACAATAAAACACAGGAAGTGAAGTATTAACAAAAATTTGCATATTTAAAACTTTTACGTTGCTGTGCTTGTACCTAGAAATTGATAAAAATTTAGGTGTTGTAAGTACGAGTGACAGTGCTCAACTTCAGATAAAGAATGGAAATATTCTAAGTCGAAAAATGTGTTTGGTGTTTGGAGTTAATTGTTTGGATAAATGAGACATCATTTGATGTCGCAAAGTTCATGTATTCCGATTGTCGTTTTAACGAAAGGTTCAGCGTTCAAAATGAACAAAGTGGTTCCCACCGAAAGGGACAATGATCAGCAGTCAGGACATCGGGGGAAGAAAACAGGTGGCTGTGCAGTCGGTTAGGTGTGCTAAGTAGACCGACAGTGGCGCAGTTTCGTCGGCCGTTCGTTCCGAGAGATTAATTTAGGTACGTAGCCGGGCGCGATATCGGAGAAAGAACGAGGAAACTTAGGGCCGAGATAAACATGGTAGATTATACCTGTTGCCCGCGATCCCCTGTGACCACAAGCTCTCGCAGCCATAAATTCAGAAAACCTTCGGAGCCTGTATAAACTCTGATTTAGGATCTTTTCACCCTTCGACCCCTGGCCTGCTACAAATCGGTTTAGGCCTCCGTTACGCAAGCCCTATTCTCTTTGCTTCCTTCCTCGCTCGGTCTTTCGCGTTCCTTAACCCATTTTCGCTTGACCTTCGCAATGAAAAATGCTCTGCGGTCCAAGAAAACATACTACTAGGTCGCTGGGAAATCTGTTGCGAAACGCGTTCCAAACTTACCTGGCGTTAGGCTGACTTTGGGAATTTTTTACTCTGAAAGTACTGGATCCATTATGTTGAAACTTTTTGTACATTTTTTCTCATCCTTCGACAGTATCCATGAATTTTTATATCCAGAAGGAATCAAAATTATGCTTGCAATAATTAATTAAACGGACCCTGTTGTAAGAGTATCTGAACAAATATTACAATTTCTTGAGAAAAACATTTTTTTCAAATCTATAAAATTAACATTTCTATGAAATTAATAACAGATTACGAAAGTAGAATCTTCGAGCTTTAAAATGAGTCTGGAATTATTATTGTACGATTCCGTTTTGCAAAGTTATAGCAGTTTGAAACTCAACAATACAAATCGGTAATTCCTTGTGTAAATGTTTCTTGAGTCCACTGTATATTCCAAACGGTTGGAACTTACGTCGCTGCAAAACAAAAAGGAGTCGTGCTGCCATAATGGACAAGCCGTAGTTCGCCAAGTGTCCCCTTGCTCATTTATTTATCGACGGGCGCGCGCGAGTAAATAAACAGAAGAAACGAGTGGTCCGCCCTTTCGGGATTCCCGATGGGACGAAGAAATCAGGACGGTCCGTGGCGCAGGAGCCGTTAAACGAAATGGAAATCGTCCTTTGCTTGCACAGAAAACTTCCCCGAGGCCGTTTCCGTTCCCTCGCAGGGCGGAGGGACAGCTTCTCGACGGAGAAGAAGGATTCGTCTTCGGGAATCGCTCGGTGGCGAACGCTGGGCTTTCTTTGTCTTCGATTTTCCTTTCCTTCGTTAACGGGGCAAGTGTGCGGGGTAGTAGACTCCAAAATTTAGGGGACGTTTACCGAAATCATCCCCTAAAAATATTCAGAATTTTCTGTTCCGTCAAACACCTCGCAAAGTGGGAAACTGTCTACAAACAGTTAGAGCTGTGCTTATTTATTATGTCTATTGAACTGCGTAAAAAATTTGTTTCAGAACTCCATGGGGTTTTCGAGAAACTTTTATTATATCTACTAAACTGTGTGAAAGAATCTTTTTTCAATGACTTTGAAATTTAAATTTTTGTTAAGGAGTGGCGATTAGGGATTTTTCAAAGAATTCTTTTACGTGTAAGAGACACAATAAAAAGATGCTACCTTTATTTATACTTTTTCTCAGATAGCTTTCGTACTTAAGATATTTCATGAAGAAGAAAGTTTGAAACTTTTGTCTAAGGGATGATGTTGCGAAGTAGAATTGTTTAAAAATTTTCTAACCCTCCTTGTAAGGACAAGTCGAAGTGAGATGGTAGGGGTAGGAAGGAAGGAACAGGTCCAGGGTTAGACAGTCAGACAGACGGGAAGGGGGTAGAAGCTGGGATATTGGAAGCGATGGGATTGATTCCATTGTTGGTTCTCTTCGACTATAAAAATTCGTTGTCAATATTATATACATTAATTAATTTCTTGTTCGTCTCAGTGGAGTACATTATCCGGAATCTTCTCCGGCTGAAAAATATCCATTTTTCAAACTTCTCCTTGCAATATCTTCGCTTCTAAACTTCACTTTTATCAACAGACCCGTCTAGCTTCTTTACTTTTCTCAAGAGGTCTTCGTAAACTTCGTGATAAAGACCGATGCATTTTTCTGAAGTTCTTCCTTCAATTTGATACTTCATTCAGACAGAATGCAGCGTTGTGAAGAGGAAGAAGAGTTTTCTTGATTCCCTGATGTTGTTAGAGCATAAGCATGTTGTGGGAACTATGTAAAACTTGAAACTTACCCCTTGCAATCACAGAGGGTTTCTTTTTGCGAGCATGTGTAGCCTGATTAACTTTGAATGTTCTTGAAACTAATATTTCTCTTTGTAACCACAATATTCCACCAGAGGTACATCCTCGCTGATTAAATTTAATTGCAACGCTTGTTACTTGTTAATGAACCTTCCCCATTACACACTACATCTTATTTATTATAAATTTTCTTTCTTCAATCAACTTCTTTTTATCTTTATCACACTATTTTTTGTATTTTTTAGTAATATAAGGATACTGAAAGATATATGATACTTTGAATATAAATGAAAATATTGTTAAATTTAATTCTAGATCAGAGTTAATACAATCAAGCTACCTAGTTAAAAATCAATACCACTTACTTGTTACTAAAATTATTCAGAAGCGTTACAAATGTCGACGATTATTCTGCATTAGTAATTTAATATTTTCATCGAACTTCGAAGCTAAAAAAAAAAATATTCAGAATGAAATCTACATGGTTTTTCCAGTGTAAAAAATTGATACGGTTAGAAAAAGTGCACAGGGTGCCCGGTAGGTAAATTAAAGCACTTGCGAGGACATCATTCCCATCGCTACGCGTCAGACTTCGTGAACGGCAGACGCCTGCGTCTGACTACTAAGGGCTGGAACCCCTGCCTCGCTACCCTCGCAGCGGTGCCGGTGTTCCCCTCTGCTACACGGAAGACTACGAACTTCGTGCATATTTCCTACCCCCGTTTCCAACTCCCGCCGGCTGTCCTTTCTTCCGCTTTTCTTTTTTCGCCTCGTCATTCGATCGCCGATGGATCCTGAAGCGTTCGATGAACAGCTCTTGCTACTTAAGACGCTGAAAATTGTGTTATGGCGAGCTCGCCATCGCAACCAGGTCGTCGACCTCTCACTCTTGACGGTCAGATACTCTGCCGATCACTCGACAATACAAAATTCTGGACTTTATTCATTTACATCGTCCTCGATTCTTTCAAATTTTTCACTCAGAAGAAAAAAGACACCGGCATCTGTGCACTTCTAAAAAAAAAATGGTAACATTTTACTCACATTTTACTGCACATTTTACTGTTTCAATCTTTCTCTTACTACTGTCTCGTATTAACCGCAACACATTTAAATAAAAATGTGATTCTTATACGGTTTCCTTTTATTCCTGAGAAGCACTTTCAAAGATCATCGTGCACCTCTATTTTGTTCAAACCAGCGTACACAACAAAAATTCCTGTTCATGCTACACGATGTTACGGACCACTTTGCGAACGTTCAAGCCTGTAATCTTGTTTTATTTCGCCGGAATGAATTCGCGGAACGTTATCTTCCAGCTGTTCGTACGCGTTCTTGTTCGATCGCGTCGGATTCGCGAACTTCGATGACTCCGTCCCGCCGGCGATCATTACCGGTTCACGTGAACCGCGAGGGCGAGTCTAGACTCGGAAATTCGAGGCGGGTATCGGTAATTCGCTCGCGATGCCTCGCGAATTGGAATTTGTTCGCGCGGCGAGCTGGAGGATGTTTCTTGAGTTACGCAGGCATGAAGCTCGCACGCGAAACTTCGCAACTCGCGGGGATTCGAAGTTACGGTGATGCACGGGGAGGGGTTGGCTGGAGGGTGGACAGGGCGAGGGAGGAGTGTGGAGTGCACTTCGGGGTTCGATGACTTTCGGATTCAATGAAGAGAAGTACTCGACTCTTGTTCCTGGCAACGGAACCGAGCCTCGCGGACCTCGCGAACGGTTATGCTGGCCGGTTCGAGGGGGAAAAAAAGGGCGGAAAGAAGAATCGGGATTAAATTTCACCCCCCGGCTCTGGTGGCGGGTTTATCGATGAAGACACCCGAGAGCTAATTATCTCTTCGCGCAAGCGGAGCCTTGTAGCGACGGCGATGCGTACGGTGTTTTCGCGAGGACGTGGTTCAGAGCAAATTGACCGAGTTTATGGTTTTTTTCGGCTCTTTGATGCGGTCAATGAGAATGCATCGTCTGCACACTGTGTTCTAAGGTGAAACAGTGGTCTTTGAGGTTATATTTGATGTCAATTTTTGTTTCAATTTATTGGAGAAATTGTTCTTGAATTTATTCTGTTCAAATACTAGCGAGTCTTTGAGGATGTATTTTATATACATTTTTGTGTTGTAGTTTTTACGATAAACTAGTTTCTGAGTTTATCAAGTTGAAATAACAGCTACTATCCGAGGCTACATTACTGTGCAAATCGGTGAAATTATGTATTTAGGTAGAACAGCCTTCAATAAAATTTGTAACGTATAAATTCAACTAGTAATAATTTTTTTTAATAAGCAAATGGACTTTTAACAATTTTAAGTATCATTATCGAAATTATAGAAGAACTTCTGATTCGAATCACTCGACTGACATCTCTTTTCGTTTTTGTTTCAGGTAAGCAAGCAACAAATCATTGACATTTTTGACGGAGTCTGAAAATTTTGGTAAAGTATTGTAGATGATTAATCTGAATCGTGCATATCAATACAGTTAAACGCAACGCGGCAGGCTTAAATTAACATTACCAACAAAAGTGCTATTATTATTCAAAAAAACACTACTGAAAACAGTCTTTCAAAAAATTCAAATACCACGTCAATGTTTCATCCAGGGTGAAACTGACATACCCACCGCACCAGAACCCTAAAATCCTCGGTTCAAGATATCGAGTACATATCGAGGGTTTCGTGTGTCCGAGTGTTAGCGACGACCATGATTCGTCCTCTTTCTTCGTTTTGATCGTCTCGGTGCCCGAGGAACGCGCCGCGGCCCCGCAGATTACGTTCTTTGTCCGTCGGGGCCATTCGGCGCTGGGCCCGGGCCACGAATTCCGAGAATATACTTCACATCGTCCGAAATTAAGGATATTTATTGGTCTGGCGCTACTAGTGGAATCCGAGAGCGGCTCGAAGAGAGAGGAGAGACTCTCGAACGAAAAAAGAGCGGCGGCGTGGGAGAGAGAAAAGACGCGAGGAATACCCTTTCTTTTCTTGCCGATGGTACCCGCGTGCCGGTGACCAAGGTCTTCGTTCTATGGAAATGAAGGAGCCGAGGACGGCGTTCATGAGGCGAGGGAGCCTGGACAGAGGAGGGACCCGACGATGAAATAAAGAACAGACCTGGCCCCTGGACCGAATTTCCTGGAAAACAGCTTCCTCTTCTTCTTCTTCTTCTTCTTCTTCTTCTTCCTCGTCTATTCCCCGGCGTAATTATCGCGGTCACGTAGGAGATGTTATTAAGTACGTGTCCATTCAGTCACGCGGCCACCTTCCACGAAAATTAACGATTCCTCGCCAGCTTTCGACGATGCTTCAACTGCTCGGTACCAAACCGGAGGGCACACTGCGATTTTGATCCTGAATTCTTTCGATACTTAATGTTGGAATAGAAGGGATTAAGCCCTTCGTGTTATGGAGAGAACCGAGTAATTTCAAGCACAGAATTTGTAAATATGAGATCTTACAGACCTCGAGAACTTAGAAACTTGAGGGGTTCATTAGGAAGTTGAACCCGAAGAGGTTGGACAAAGCTAACGGGTTGAATATTTGAAAATTTCAATATTTGGTAATTTTAGTATTCGATAATTTCAATATTTGATAATTTCAATATTTAAAAATTTGAGCATATGACAATTTAAGTACTTGGAAATTTCAATATTTAAAAATGTGAATATTTAGATCTAAAGATTCGGAAATTCCAGCATTTTAAGATTAAGAGATTGAAAGCCTCCCAGTGCAATCTCAGATTCCAAATTATCAGGAATGTACCCAAATTATTTTATATAACATTTGACCCAAATTATCCTTCCCCGCAGAATGCTACCGCAATTTTCCCCGCCTGTATATTTATCGTCAACTCGCAATTATCCGCATCGAGAAAGCAACGCACCTTGCAAGAGGTACCTAAACGCATGATCCCACGATCCCCGACCACTAAACAGCTGAAAGGGTACCTTGTCCCAGGGTAACAGGAATCGCGGATGGTCCCGACTGCGTGTGTTTTCTAAGAGAAGACGGAAAGACTGGGAGAGCGTAGAGCGAGCGGCAAATTGATTTAATCACTTATCCTCGTCGGTGGGCAGGGACCGTTGGACACCTTTGAGGTGTGACGCGGCTGATGGCGTGTCGCCAAAGTGACACTCGGCTGGGCACAAGCGTTTTCTAAAAGGCGCCTAATATACCTAAGGAACGTGTCAAAGGACGAGAATATTACGCGACCGGGGACATCGTTAGCGAAGAAGAGAAGGAATCAAAGCGGAGTGCCATCTAGACTAAGTGGCGGGCATGGATATTGGCGTCGGGAACGGTTCATTTGACAAGCGGAGAAAGAGGACCAAAGAAGAGTGTTCCTATTATTGACGTCCATTATGCCATCGGTACGCATCTTGATCTTTCTCTTTCCACCTCCTCTTCTCTTGGACGACGACGACGACGTGCGTATGGAATTGCGAGGCCCACGCAATCGACCTCGCGAGGACTTTCAATCAATTTTCCCAACCGGAAGTCAACGAGCAGACGTTCTGGCTCGAGCGCGAGAATTGTTCGCGTGTCCTCGACTGCCTGTTCAGGCAGACATGAAAGAAATTCATAGGTGAATTTCGATGCGCCTGGTGTCCTCGTTCGTTGTTCGAGAGGACGGGTTCCTTTTATCCAGACTGATATTTATGCTAACTAAAAATTGGCCAGGTTGATTGCGGAGAGAAACGAAAATTTCTGTCGTGTATAAAATATTTGAACAAAGATTTTTGGGCACTGCAGCAGTTTCTAATTTTGCGATCAGCGGAGAAAGATAATTGTTTCGTCGGTTGTAGCGTTCGGGGAAAATAGCGAAATGTCGCCGCTGGCACGTGGTTCCGAGAACCGAAAGAAAGTTCGAAACAGTGAAAGGAGAGGCTGCAGCGGGGCGCATTCCTTCACGAACTTTATTTCAACTTCTTGCGCAATAACGCAACGCTTAAGAAATCCAAAAAGAAGTCCCGTAGGATACGAACTTCGGGGATTTGCATGGAAATAATCAATTTTTCTTTTTCCCTGCATTATTCAACGACGCGGGGGGAAAAAATCGCGGCGATTCCGCGGCTACGTGTACAGGTAAGGCGATCGTGACTTGAGAATGGAACTGTTCGAGATCGAGAAACGAACGAGACGACGAATTAACGGTTTAACGGTTCAACGAGACATTGTATTTCTTCCGGTACAAATATGTAAGTTCGTTTAAATGGATGACAATCTTCATTCTACTTGCTGTAGAAGCTGTTTGTGTAACACGCGCAGGAATTCACGTGTGCTGTTGAATCAAGAATTGGGTCACGAATCCGTTCCTCGAGACCGTTCGAGATTCTACGAACATCAGTTCAAGAACAGTATGCTTGAGAATGGGTTTCATAAATCAATGATATCTTCATTGTACGCTTCGAGAGCGGTGCTGTCGATTTTAAGACTTTCAAGTGATTCTGCGAACCGCGCAGTTCAACATCCGACTTCTTATTCACGGTCTTAGACGTTCTACTCTTCGTGGAATCCTTTTTGACAAGTGTTCGAACGTTGAGTCACTGGAAATATTCTGTCACTTTTACCAACTGCTTCTATGAAATCTTTTTATATGAGAGAATGTCGGGGAAAATGAATTTGTACCTAGCACCTGTAGTTGACGCTTGGAAATTTTACATCGCGTAAAGATCCGCGGTCTAGTTCCAACGTTTGATGACACAGTGACAGTAACTCATGCCCGGCGCTTCGAAACAATTCAACGAGACGGAGACCTTCGAGCGAGCCGTCTGCGCCATCGTCCTTCTCGGTGTCGCAATGGCGAAAGAGCCGGGCTCTGTTTTGTAGCTAGAAATAGATAGCCTAGTTAGGTATAGTATACGTTCCCGCTCTATTCCTGGTGCAGGCCAACAACGTTTTCCCTCCCCGGTGTGCTTGCTCGGTTACCTGCGTAGACCCTCTCCTCTTCCTCGTGTCTAGGTCTCTCGCGTAACTGCGCTACGATTGCCTCACTCGTTCGCGGTCCCTTGTTCCATTATGCACGCCGCCGTTACGCTGTTCTAATTTTTACCCCCCCCCCTTCCTCCTTCTCGTTCCCGTTCAATAGAAACGCGGATCAACGCGCTGGAAAAATTCCGGCGAAACTTCCCAATGGTTATCATTCTTCTGCAATGGATCACTTTCTGACTAGGTTGCCTGAACGATCTTGCCGAATTTTTTGTAGAAAAACGGGTGCAGCTTTTTCCATAAAATTTACTGAATCTTGTAGGGTATGTATTCGGTAATATTTGATAATTTTTTTAGCTAGACATAGCGAAAAATGTAGAAGATATGCATCGTGTTTCGAAGGGATCTTGCGGGGTTGATGTTTGGTTGCTTCGATCTCTACTACTGCGTTTCGGATTTTTTTCTAGAAAAACGAGTGGATCTTTTGAAATAAAAATTACTAGGTCTTATACCATATATATTTGGCATTTGTTATTGATTTTTTTTGTTGCAACTTAAAATAAAAAAGAATGTGGAGGATACACATTTTAGAAACTGTTTTGCCAAGACTATTAGTTGAATCGGTAGAAAAATAATCCTGAAATGTTTGAGAAAAACTATTGCATTAAAAATAACAAAATTCCTCACGATCTAAGAGTCCCCTTCTCGATTTCTTTCCTCGTCCCCACTGGAAAACTGATAGCATCGCGAACGAGCGAAGATGTAATCACCGTGAGCAGACCCGAAACTAATTAAAAACGTCTCGAACTCCTGGGGGCGCATCTGTCGACAATTCGGTGACCGCGTGACACTCGTCCGGGATGCAAATGCGTGGCGAGCGTATGGAACCAGTTCAGCGGAAAATTCTGAAACACGTAGGAGATTTCCCTCGTGAAATGAATAAGCCCCGGATGCGGCTCCTTGGGATGGTTCCGTTGAACCCGCGGGACGAACACGGGGCCAGCAGGCAGCAACCAGCAGCCGGCTAGACAGAAAGACAGACAGACGGACGGACGGACATTCGCGAATCCATTATAGCCGGTCGAGTTGCCGCGCACCCCAAATCCTAATAAAACCCCGTCCGTGGGCTCGGGAAGACAAGCGGGAGCCCCTTTTATGCGCCGAAAATCTTTCCCATGGGCGATCGAGAATGCGTGCTTCGCCCCGAGCACGAGAACGGGCCAACGGCCGGTTACGGATAACTCATTCGTATTCGTGGTTTGCCTGTTCCAGGGCCGTAACTAGGCCACTTGTTCCTTTTATTTTTGTCGGGGCCCCGCACCCTCGTTTCGTCGCGCGACGCCTTCTCAGGGATGGCTCTTGAACGGGTGTCTTCGAACCGCTTATCCCGTGATCGTTCATCTTCGCGAATTTTTTGCGAATCGCGTATCTCTATAAAACTTTGTGGGATTGTTTGTGGATGTTTGATCTATGTTTATGATTTTTTGTGTCGCGCTGAGTTTCAAATTATGGATGTTTTTTTAATTTCAATTCAGGCTCCTCACCCTCGTTCCATCGTAGACCCCTTTTCAAGGGTGGCGTCCACTTTGCGAATTTTCTCCGAGTGAACCGGATCGTGTACCTTTATGAAACTTTTTGGGATTGTTTATACATGTTTAGACTACGTCCACGATTTTCCGTATGCTGTTAGGTGAAAAATTGTAGAAGTTATTCATCAAGGATACAGTGTCATTTCAAAATATCAAAAAATAAAACTGCTGGATTAAAATTTGCTTTCATCCAAATAAAAAATTTCTGGGATTAGGTACAACGTCTCTGGAAAGGTGACAGAACAGGTTATTAGGAACCCATTAAAATTTCAAATGGTCACGGTCGCCCTCTGCGAGGTTGGGGGTAAAGGAGGCGCTAGAGAAAAACGAAAACTTAGGGGGCGCTACTAAAATCGAGTGAAAAGGAGAGAGAAACCAGCCGGACAGAGACGGAGGGAAAAGTAAATAATTCCCGCATACTTCGTCAGCGGGCTTAAACGTCGCGTAGGATCGCCTTAATATTCATGTCTACGAGGCGACTCGATTAATTCATAGAACGTACGAGCAACCGGGAGAAAATACTCTCGGTCCCGTCGCGGTGTGACAGGCGCGAGAACAAAACATGATCGCGTCGACGACCTAATCTAGAGACGCCAACCGAGCGTACCTTCAACGAAGGGAAGCCCTCCTCTTGCTGGTTGGACGCTTAATTCAAACACCCTTTGATAAACAATCCCCTGTCAGTCTTGAGACCAGTATTTTCTGTAATTATTGCCTGACGTGTCTTCTTAGAATTTTTTAATTACAATAATCTCGTGTTCTTCACCCGTGTACATTGTTCAGGAATGGTTGGACAATAGGTTCCACGATGACACTATCCAAATTTGTTTTATAATTAAACACGTTCCCCAACCGGCGTCGCGTGTGTGCGACACAATCACGATTTTATGTATCATGAGGAGAAAATCAAATTAATTTTGTGCATGTCGTTATTTATAATTAGACTGCGGACTTTGTGCATTTATAACAAGAACGGATGGGTGCGATCTGAAACAGCAGAGAGATTAAATGAATTTAAAAACATCCATGTGTTATTTGGAATTCGCTAAAATTATTAAAAGAAGAAAGGGAATCGGGAAACAATTTTTATTTTGCATAATGATGACTCAGGGATAGCAAAAGCTGGAGGATCCTCCGAGCACGTCGAAGACCTACTAATTCCACAACAAACCGCTCTCCAGAAAATGAATCAGAGTGCCCAGGACACCAGGGTGGGGCGTCCAAGTGAAAATCGAGACGCAGTAGCATCGGTTAGGTGTTTTTGTTCGGTCTATGCACGCACGCGAACGCACGTAGGGCGTGTGCGTGTCTGGCTGCTCGGTGTTGTCGAGAGCGGTTTCGCGTGTACGCGTGTTGGTTGGCCCGTCTGGCCTCTGACCCTGAGCCTTCCCGGTAAAAGCCGCAGGTCGCTAAAATGGCACCAGACTTCCTTTGAACCGGTGCAGTGTCGTTGGCCCGCCGTACCGCGCCGCGCCGGTGACAGAAGGTCGCAGGTGACGAGGATCGTGAAACCAGAACCGGTTGCTCCGCCGAGGAACCTGGGGCTCTTTTTCTCTCTCTCTCTCTCTCTCTCTCTTTCTCTTTCTCTGTAGCTCGCCGATCGAGCTGTGTATCAGCTTCCAAGACTTCCTTTTCGGACGGTTCGCGCCAATTTATCGACCGCCCCGGAGTCTTTCATCTTGACACCAACGGTGAACGACGGTGGGAACCGACTCTCTCTGCACACCGGTCCACTCTGGGATTAGCGGGACGCGAAGGGCCAAGGGCTGGGACGCATAAGGATTTTTACCGGACCCTCGCGGGGTCCCTGCTTCTTCGGGTCAGACCGCGCTCCTTCGGCAAATCCGTGCTTGTAATCGACTGCAACTATTCTTCTTGATTTGTCAGTCTCGCAAAAATGTAACCCTTAGGAATTTATTCTGAAACAATTAATAATCTTTTTTTTTACACAAATACTTTTTATTCGAGAGTGCATGCATTGTACTACCTACAGTAATTTTTTCATCCTGAAATCTAGAAAATTGACCGAGGACCAGTTTGTTTTTCAAAAGCACGTCAGGCCAAGCTGATTAACCCTTTGACTGCTAAAGGCGTATATATACGCCCTCACAAATCCATCAATATATACGAAAAGCGTATATATACGCCCTCTATATTTTTTAACTATAATACTTTTATTACTTTTTCACCAACTGATTCAACATGGAATTTGTTGTCTTATGTAACATAGCAACTAAGTATCGGCAATTGTTTCAATATCGTTCAATCACTTGTCTTCATATTACACTGCTCTTCTACGTACACTCTCGTATAATCTCTCCGTGCATTGATTCCTGTAAACCTGTTTCTTTACTGCATATGTCAATGTCATATGCACGCATATGCTTTATATAAATACGTATCAGGTCAAGAGTTAAAATTCGCGACATTTCATCTACTACTGATAAAACAAATATTTGGAAAATATTTACGAATTTCAAATACATACCAAGGGAAAAGAAATACCGACGATCCCTTACGTCTTATTGAAAGGCATTTTCCAAGTACTTATTTCAATCCGTCTGCGATAAAAAAGAATCAAACGCGAAAATGTGTGGTATGCACTAAACATAAAATACAGAAAGTAGATATGAATGTAAAAAATGCGATGTAGGTTTATGCTTTCAAATATACCATACACAAATTGATTATTAAATTTTTCTATGAGAATTTTATCTTTATTCGTTAATTATGGTTTTATTATTTTTATTATGTTAAAATTGTCAAGATATCCTGTTAAAGTTGTCATACCCTGTGTTACATTATAAATTTTCAATTTTTTCCTTTATATTTAATTACCGATTATTATTGAAGGAATGTATAAAATAAGTTAAGTAAATTAAAATAGCTTAAAAAGTTACTTAATATAAATAAAAAAAATTGATATTTTTTATTTTTTTGCCATTATTATTTTTTAAACCGTAAGAATGGCATCAAATTTCCGGGTACTGTTTTGGTCACTGTCAGTTTCCACTAGTCAGTGGACAACTAGTCGCAGCGACTGACAAGCGAAAAACGCGCCGTCCATATAGATGGATTCATCCGAGAGCGCGCCGCAGTCAAAGGGTTAAGTAGATTAAGCATCTCGAGATCAGATTTTGAATCAGAAACAAGGAAAATGTTTTAACAATTATTCAATTAATAAATTGTTGATATTTTAAAAGTTATTTAGCCTCGCTATGTCCTTGGTAACAGGTGGAAATCTTTGTGCAGAACAAGGTCCGTGTGGAAACGTTTCGAAAGCGTTTATCCAGAACAAAGCCATGGCCCTGTCTTCGAAGGCACGTCAGGCCGAGTTGATTAAGTAGATTCAGCCGTGCGAGCCTGTCGAGATCAGACACATCGATTCTTCCTCGAATTGGAAGCCGTGATGCGTTGCACCCTGGGATCGGCAGCACGACAACACGCGACCCGCCGTTTCGCTGCGGGCCGTATTCATAGCCCAGAGACCTCGTCATTCACTTTCATCAATTTCGCCATGAGTTCCCGTCTGACCCAGTCTGGAAGTCAGGGTCGTGGACGGTTCGAGGGGTCCGGCGTTCCTTGTAAAAGGCTTCCTCGGCCTTCGGATCGGCACTGCGGCACCGCCCACCTTCGAGAACGCGGTTTTCGAGAGTCTTTCCGAGAACCGATGCTTCGTGCATCCGCTGGACGCATTATGAGTACGCCTGTGATCGGTTCAAGGACGGTGTTAGATAGCGCCGTTAGCGGTTATGGGACTCCCCACTGTGATCCCTTGAGAAAATTCTCCTTCATTTCATGTTTCATCGAATTTATCTACCGGATCGTTAACGCGTCGAGCAGTGATCGCAAATATTGAACAAAATCATGCAATTACACTGGAATCGCAAAGATTTTTACAATTCTACTAATTTTTGCATCGTGTCTCAGATGGGTATCTGGTATTTTTAATTCTTCTGTTTCAAAGCTGCAGAGATTATCTATGCAATATTCTAGCTGCAATTATTCTTGCTGTTTCGAAGACGGGTATCTGTAATTTCTCACTGTTCTACCGTCTCATTGGAATTGTTAATTTCTCTACCGTTTAAAACTCGAGTATCCCCAATTTTCTTTTATTGTTCTACTGTTTCGAAGATCAGTAGTTGCAATTTGCCAATAACGAGCAATTGAAAGTCTTAATTTCTCTACTTTTTCAGAGATGAATATTTGGAACGTGGAACAGTAGGGGAATGAAACAGAAAATGATCGGATGTAACAGCCACTGAGTGGCTCCAACATATGTGTTTCAATGAATGCAGGAGTTTAGCATAAAAATCGCAGTCTACGGTGAACAGACGGCGCAGAACAGCTTCGTGGAAAGCATTGGTTCGAGGCTGGTCGGCGTCGCGGCCCTCTAATATCGGTCGGGCGTCTTTTTTCGGAAATTGGCGAACGTCGATCGGCCGCTAACGGCTCCGGAAAGTTGGACGGTTTATATTATAGCTGGTGGCTTAATTCGGCCCCGATCACGGGGGCCGGGCTCGCCTCCTGTCGTCTCGTTCTTTTCTTCTCGCCTCTCCTTTATTTCTCCGTGGAATTTCGGAGCGGCTACTACAATGTTGGCCGATATTAAAATTCATCGAATTCCCCGGCGCTGTAATTCGACCGGCCGCTAAATAAATTAAGGACGCCGCTTTCATTAGCGGTATAATTTTATCGGCGTCGGTATCGGCTACGGGAGGACCGAGAGCAACTTTTTCACCGCGACACGCCGCTGTTTGCTGGTTGCTGCCAGTTTCGTCCGATCCGATGCTTTCCGATGAGCACTCTCCCTCTCTCTCTCTCTCTCTCTCTCTCTGTTTATTTCTCTCTTTCTCTCTGCGAGCGTGTTTACAAGTAGGATCCACTCGACAGACTTTATTTAGCGCAGGAAAGTAATGGCAAGAGCCCTGATGAATGGGAAGCTCCTGCTTCAATGAACTGCATCTGTGCGCTATGCATTAGGGCATCGGCACGATTTGCTCTGCAGTCGGGCACGAGTTCCGGAACGATTCGGGAGAATGTTCTTGCCATAAACGATTCGGACATTCTTCCAATTCCATGCAGATCAGTCTGCGCGATTTTCGTTCGATGTGTATTGATCGTTTTTTAAGGATCGCTTGCGGCTATGCGATTCAAATACTTCTGTTCTCGAATTGCGAATCGGTATGCAATTATTCGATCTTTGCATTAGCGCAGAATAAAAATGTTCCGCATCGATTCTGAGAAGTTAAATGAAAATTGATTTATTTTACAAACCAAATCTCTGATTTTGTCTACGCTTTTACTGTTTTATATTTCATCCAACCGACTTCGTCATAAATGCGTAGAAATTCGCAGTCTGGTAATCACGCTCAACGTATGTGAGACTAATTGTCTCATATCAATTCATCTTAACCATAAAAGTAACACTATATTTTCTTGCATTTAGCGTCTGACTTCGTTTGTTATCTATCGGTAAATATATTTTCCTTAACCACTGTACGCTCTGTTATTTTTAACGAGTGACGTCCAAAGTATCATTTCGATCTTCATGCTCAGGAACATACTGATTGGAACTCACGCTTCTGACTCTTCCATACGGAGTCGGAGTATTATCTACTTAATTTGAAGTATACATATTGTTGCTTTTATCACGTTGTCAGAAAAACGGTTAAAAAAGCACTACGTTAAACATTAGTGAGAAATTGCAGTTTAAACGTTCACAATGATAACATTGAAATCAATTATACAACGTTGCAAAGGATGATTTCTATCTACATTTCGTGTTGCGTCGTGTTTATCGTCTTATTAAACGTAGAAACGAGTGGAAATCTGCTAATTAAAAATTAATGCAGAACCGTCTACGGTTTAATTACGTATATTGCAGAGTAAACGAAGAAAATTGATGCAAATGTAAACTTTGATGGGATAATTTGTAGAAATTGGAGTCGGGGGAGGGGAGGGGGTAAAAACTTTCTTGACCTGAGAAGGACTTTCGCAAATTTTAGATAAAGCAAGAATTTCATTGAATTTATACAGCTCGACCAGCTTTCGGTAAAAGTTTAGACAATTTGAATGATTCCGGTTATGGCAATCTCCATCCTTACTCGAATTCATATTTTTTATGAGAATTGGCTACTCAAACTCGGCACATTTAATGCAACAGCGTAAAAATTAATTATCAAATCTAGGCCATTTAAATTTAGCGCTCTGAATAAAACAGCATGGTGTTTCGAATCTGATCGAATAATCCTGTGGTCCGTTTCTAAGTGATTGGGGCCACTGATAATTGATACGCCGAGTGGACCAGCGCAAAATTTTCTTTTCAAATCTGGACAAACGGTTTCGCCTGTAATCTCTGGGCCAGCGAAGGTGATAATTGCAGGGTCCTCGGCACAGACAAGGATCAGGGATCACGCTGCGTGGGCGTATCGGAATCGGGGCAATCGATGTTGCTAAACGGCCGGTAATCCCACGATCGGGGATGATCCATAGGGCAGTCTGTCGTCGCCGCAGCGTAACAGCCGAACGGCGACGAGTCGCACACGTGTGAATGACCGACGTGTGACCGCCGCACGGTGGACGAGTCCAGACCAAAGGTTCGGGATTGCGGTAGGTCTGGAACCCGGGAACGTAATGCAACACTCGGTGGCGGGCTCGCAGCTCGCACGGAGTAGTCTCTCTCTCTCTCTCTCACACACACTCACTCTCTTTCTCTCTCTCTCTCTCTCTGAGCCCGCTTCAGCCCGCTTCAGACCGCTCGGCCGGTGTGCACGCGCGCCCGGAGGAACGAGGCGCGAGAGAACGACGATCGGGGCCAGACAAAGCGCCAGATATGCCTTCTTATTGCACGAGCGTCGGCCATTTTAATGGGGCTGCTCCCAGGCTATTTATACCTTAATTGAATTTCCGTTGAAAACGCCGCGGACGGTTAATGCCGGCCACGAAACGAAGGAACGCCGCCGTGCGCAGACCCGAAACCCTCTTCCACGATCCTGGGGACCAGGCTTAATCCTTTGCCGAGCCTAACAGTCCGAGTCGAGTCGCTGAGATTCGTCACTGATTTTATTGGCTACGAACAATCTTCGATCGACTTCACTCGACTTCAACGTTGCACTCCGCGGATCGATTAAGTAGAAACAGCCGGTGGAAGAGCGTTTAGTCAGACGTGTCGGATACGGAACTTTCCATTTCCCTAGCAAAATTCCAGAAATTCCAGATCGTTAATCTTCAATCTACTTAATTCAATTTATCAGAGCATATCGGGGGTATTACATTTTTTACCATTTTCGCATTCATATAACCGTCCCCATTTATTATTTATTATTATGAACGCGATTTATTTGGGAAAATAAGTTTTCTCAATGGTACCGTCGAAACTCAAGCATTTCATATGCAACCTAATATTTCGTAAAAATGTCAGTCGACGTCACGACTGCTCTCAAATTCCGAAGAAAAAGAGACAGTACGCGACCAGCAATCTCTCTCTGCGGATCAGCCGCGGCCTGCCATACGATTCCATCCGGTCCCGTTCAAAAAGCCCCGATTTCGCGTTATCTAAAGCGGCGTTACGGTCGGACCGGGCGCGTTTAATTCATGTGGCGAGCATTACCGCACCGCGGGGAATGTATCAGTCGTTCCAACGGATCGATAACCGCGCGAGACAGAGCAACAGAGAGAGAGAGAGAGAGAGAGAGAGAGAGAGAGAGAGACTCATGTCGGTAGAACCGCGCGTTGCACCGATCTCGAATGCCGCTTGAATCCGCGCGGAACGACCGTTACTCGCGCGCGGGTTCCGGCGTGTGGATGCATCGCATCGAAGAAACGATCCTGGAGACCAAGCAGAACGTATTGCACGTCCACGCGAAATGACAGAGGGGGATCTTCGTTCGCTTCGCCTAACTCTGTTCTTAATACTAGCATAATGGGACTATAAGTTCTGAGGGGCCAGGACCTCTGTTCATTTCTTTCATTCGTTAACACTAACCGTACCACGAGTTGTCAAATAAACTATTCACATCTTTATATCCTAATTAGACTTCTTCGTCTTTAAGCAAAATAAATAGGAATTTACCTCTCTGTTCAGTGGTTTTGATCAAGGTGGAAAAAAGTGTGCCGATATTTTAAATTTCTTTGGATCTGTTTCGTTAAAAATGTACAAAATCCGTCGTCTGTTTGAAATTACAAAGGTGCCCCCATTAGAAATCACTAAATAAATTTCTCCGTCCGAAAGCCGAGGTGATTCAATTTCGGGGCAATTGCCAACTATTTGTAAAAGGGGAGTAGGGATGTCAGGTAGCGAGGCACAGACACCTAAGAGTTTCTGCGCGGCATCTTCTCGCGGAGGAACGACGCCTGTGTCCGAGAGGCAGGCGAGTGTGGCGTGTTTGACGGCGGGTAGCAGCGGGTAGCAAGCAGGCGTGGGACACGTCGTAGTACTACGCGTCGGGTGAGAGTCCTTTGTTCGAGAATGGACGCCATGAGAACCACGTGTCTGATTTCCCGCCAAGTCGGCCGGAGCACGGCCGCCCACGGCGGCCCAGAGAAACGTGAGACGCGGAAAGAGGGTACGGAGAGCACCGGGGTCCGATCTGCGACGAAGAAGGACGGATGGAAGAGGAGTGGAGGGATCGTCTGGAACGAAGGAGGAAACAAGAGAGACTGAGAAGCGGGACGGGAGCCTTGCCAGAGAAAGAAGAAACGAGAGAAAGAGATAGGGGATAAAAAATGACAGAAGAAGAAGGACAGAAGCCCCCGAAGAGAAAGAGCAAGAAAGGCGGACGGAGGGTTTAGAAACGGTTGAAGAAGTAGGACAGAAGCACCCGGCAGAAAGAGAAAAAAGCAGAGGAAGAGGCAGCAGCCCCTGAAGAGAAGGAGGGAGACAAAAATGGTAGAAGAAGTGGGACAGAAGTTGTTGATGAGAACGAAGAAAAAGAAGAGAGAACGGTAGAAGAAGGACAGCGGCCTCCGAACAAGAGAAAAAGGGCGAGAGAGAGAATCGGAAACGGTAGAAGAGGCGGGATAGAGGATGAATGAGAAAAAGAGGGCGGGAGAAAGAGGCGCGTAGAGGAGAGGTGCGGAATATCGTGGAGGAACGAGGAAGAGCCCGGCTCCGGAGAGGAAGAACGAAGCCTAACAGTGTCGGGGGTGGGGGATGAACGCGGGGGAAAATGAAACGGAGAAGACGAGGAGGGAGAGAGCAGGAATGAGACATAAGGGAGGAGAGATGGTCGAGAAGAGAGAGGAGAGAGTACTAAATGGACGGGGCAGGGTGTGGGGAAGAGCGTGGGGAACGTCTAACCGGCGTGCCTGACCGCGTGACTTCCCTTCTTCCGTTCCCTCCGACCTGGTACAACGTACTCGAGTGTTCTCCTCGTCTGCGACGCCGAGGAACCAGCCAACAGAAGGGACGGAGACGGCCGGTGTGCTCTCTTGCCGTCGGATTCGAAACGAGTTCGCCGTCTATCGAGAGCAAGCGGTTCCCCTCCCGGCCCCCCTTCTCCAACCGAGACCCCCTCCTCTTGTTCTTGTTCTCTCGCACTCTCTTTCTCTCTGGATATCGCTCTTTCTCGCTCCCCTCTCGGCCATAATAGGACGCTTCTGCGCCCGGTATATCGTATAGTTGGCTGATGCTTCAAAATCACAACCAGGGGAAAATGACTCGCGCGGCTTTCCCGCCAGCCGCGGACCCGCACAGCTCACGCTTCAAGGAATTTTTAGGATCGCTACCCATCCACCTCTTTCACCTCTTCCTATCTTCTCTTCCGCGTGCTCTACAGTGTGAGGCTGATAGCGTTCTCAACGAATTTGTCGCTGCCGGGTTTAACCCCCTGGATACTCTAAGTTATTAACACATTCGCTGCCCCACAGCACTTGCAAATTCCTCTTGCATTCTTCACAGTACCTTTTTTTTTTTTAAGGGACCCCAAGTTATACTTTATTCGTGCCAATTTTTGGAGCTATCAACTGCTTAGGGGTTTTCCTAGATGTCTTGTTATCAATTAAAAACGGGAGTCTGTGGAATTGATTTTTGGAACCTTTTTTTTTAACAATTAAGGGATTAATATTAGCTGCCAAAGAAGAGTTATAAGTATCATACTCGTAAGTGCAGTCTCTTCCCCGGAAAGCATAATACGTTCGAGTTGCAAGCTAGGGTTGAAGGGGTTAAAAACAATGGAGACATTTCAGGTGAGACTGTTAGGTGACTCACCCTGTAGATGTTTGTTCTTTCTTTCTTTTTTTTTTTTTATTTATCTGCTGCGGTTCCGACGGGGAGCAACAGGGACACGGCTCGTTCCCTCGATAGAAATTCCAGACTATGGTACCCCTCTTCTCCGCCTCTCCTCTCTTCTCCTATCGTTCACCGCCGACCGTTTTACCCTGGTTTTCGGTGACAAACCGACCGAGATTTTCAACGGGCTAAATCACTCCTCGGTACACCGAGAATAAACAGAAGATCCGCGGTTCCTCTACCCTTCTACTCCTCTCCCCCAACTGCGTTTCAATCCACCGGCGCCATTATCGTAATTTCCTGTTCCGCGAAATCAAACGGTTCCGTAGAGAATGCCCTTGACGAAGGGTTGCTGGCGGGTTTTCCGAGGGAAATGTCGACGATCAGGAAATCGACAGGTTTTCAAGGAAAAATTAGTCACCCCTCGAGATAACTAAAAATTCCGAGCGCCACGAAATTCTGAACTTTGATTAAACGACTCAGCCCTTGAAGAGGGTTCAAGCTAATAACTTTTAATCCTGCAAAATTCCACAAAAACTAGCAACCAATTCTGATCCCTGAAAGCTCTAAAAAATTCTGAACACCCCAAAATTCGAGCCCCGATTATACAACTGACCTCCAATAATCGTCGAAAGCTCTGTCCATTTTCGAGCAGAGGCGGGGGAAAGCCGGAGCGTCGCAGAAGAAGAAGAAGAAGAAGAAGAAGAAGAGAAAGAGAGAGTGATCCGTGCTTTGTACTCGCTTCCCCCGGTATGTATCTGCACGGACTTCATCTACATCGAAAGTTCGCGATACACACCGGAGCCCTCGGGTTCCCCGCCAGCCGCCCCTTTTCGAGCGGTTTCTGTCTGCGTGCAGGGCCGTGGTGGGGAGAGGGGCGAGGGGCCGAGGGGGGCCACTACAGACGGCGGACGGAGGGACGTCGCGAGCTGGGTTCAAATACCTCCGAGGGGCCGCGCCACGCCGCTCCTGGATTCCTACAGGCTAACCTGGAAAACTACCGGCCCGGATGACCTCGTGGCAACGCCGATACTGCCAAAGGTCGTTCCCGTTCCGCAATTTTGGGAAACCAAACAAACCCCCCTCCGCCGACTCAATTTTCCAAATTCGCCACCTGAGCACCCGGAAATGTATTTTCTATAATATGAAAGTAACCATGGTTACGCTTACTCAACCCTTGAGTGGTACAATATTTTCTGAGACTACGAAGTATCGTACTTCGGGCTCTTTCTAAAATTCTGTCACAAATTTTCTGAGTAAATATTGTACCACTCAAGGGCCAAGAATGTTCATTTGGCGGAGACTGCTGAGAATCTCTTCGTTCATCCCGATCGATGGGCAAGAACGTCGTTCAAAAACCAAAACAGTGTATCGTATTCGGCCATTTCCCTCGGGCAGACAGGCAACGAACGTCTCGCTCGAAAAGCTCCCATTATCGCGCGTATCCTGGATCCGGCTAGCTGAAGCAGGATGGCGGCCTGCTAGAGCGGGACGGAGCAAACGAGCCCGGACAAAGACGCGAAGATGAACGACGGTAGATCACGGCACAAGCTCGAGGAACGTTAAGTCGGATTAGCTAGAAACTGAACCAGAACGATCGAATAAACGAACGAACGAACGAACGAACGGTGCCCCCGAGTCTTTGTTTGCCCTCGGCACCGGGAGCCAGTCGAAAAAACGCGTCTAGACGCGAGTTCGCGCTGTTAGAACTGTGCAGGGGGTTTATCCAGATCCAGAGTAGACCGTCCCCGGGTGCGTTTGCCCCGTTTTCATGCCAACTGCGCACCATGATCGCGAATGGCGCGCATTCCTTTCGCCAACACGCCGAAACAAGGCCCACCGCGTTAACGCTCTTCGAGGAACACCCTGTTTCCTAGACGATCGCTGACCGACACCGCTCTCAAGACGATCTTGACGGAAACGTTGACCTTGAGGCGGAAAGATCACTCAGAAGCAACCCTCTGCTGATCCCGGCCGTCAAATTCTTCCCCTTTAGCAAAAATTTGGATGTCTCTGATTAATTTACATTCAAGAATACCGTAGAAAATTTTATTCAGCACTAGGGTTAGAAAAAGAAACTAAAAAATTTTCTAAAAATTAAGGACCTCGGGCCAAGGAGTCTTCTTAACCTGTTCAGAGAGTATAAAGTACACGTCCATCCCAAAAAATCAATCCCAAATGAATAAAAAATTCTGTCGAAAAGAAGAATCCAAAAATGGGACTTTAGGGCAGAACGGTCCCTTAATATATTCGTAGGGTCCCCGAAGAGGAACCGGAGGTTGAGTACCACCTTCCAGGTTCCCGCCAAGGAGATTCTTCCCGTCGGTTGTTGGCCCTCATTGTTTCCCGCCACGGTGCGCGCGCACATGCGCATCATTCCAGCCGTGCCCTCCCTACCATCTCGCCATCCACCGTCTGTTTCCTCACCCCACTTCAGCCCCTGTCACCCGACGGTTCCCCTCTCGCGAAGGTTCGTTCCCTCTACCAGCACACACAACACGCAGCACAGCACGGTACAACACAGCACAGGAGAACGCGGCCTGAAGAAACGGGGCAACACACTTGCGACTGGCGGAGGGCTTTCTTCGGGGACCTTGGACCCGATCGCGTGTGCGTATCCCTCTCGACCGCACGCAGACAGCCGCAGGTGGAGAGCAGCTCGCTGGAAATTTACGTGGGCGTGGGCCGACGAGCGGGAATCCGAGGATTCTGCGACTTCGTGTTTACAACGACCCCTCGATGATAACTTTGACCTGGTCACGAGGCTTCCCGAGGCCGTCTCCGTAACGCACACAGTCCCCGATTTGCTTTTCTCTTCGTTAGAAATATCTTTTTCGAGATTTATTCACAATTTGAGTGCCCAACTAGCAGCCTAAAAATTACAGTAATTTATTCGCGAAATAAGTATAAAAAGGTTGTGATGTATGATCCTGAAAGTAGGGTTTCAACCTTTTTTAATTTGCTACAAGTAAGGCAGAAATCGTACGAGTACTAATAATCGGTTTTAGTAGATTGTGCCTGTAGTGGTCAGCCGATCCATATTCATAGACAGATTATGGAGAAATATTAGTACACACTCTCTCTCTCTCTCTAAATCATATGGTATTAAATATGGGGTTAATATATCTTCTGTACTAGTTTTGTTGAGTAATTGGTTTCAGTAGACCATGTCTGTCGTAGTCAGACTGGTTCCATACTGGCTCTTTGTAATAATAATAGACTAAATCACGTAGTGCTAAAAATAATAGTGTCAATAAATATTCTACAATGTATTCACTTCATTTTATAACTGGTTTCAGTAGGTTGTTCCTGTCGCAATCAGACAGGCCACACTGTAATTATAGCTACGTTATATTTCACAGTAGATTCAGTAGACCATGACCAGACTTCCGATTAACCCTCTCAAGTATCTAAATTTTATTTTCTATTTGATCGATGTATTTTGTATGATAACTGAACCACTTAATATTCATACATTTTTCTATCCAGATTGTAAATATTTTTGCGAATTTAAAATTTGAAGTACTTCTACGCTCAGGGTTATAATAATCGGGGAGACTAATTGCGCCCGGGCCATGAAGACTTCTTCATCGCCAAGAGTTTTCCATGATGGATCTATTGACTGACAATGATTGATCTACAGTGGGACAGGCCCGGTGCCTCGAGTGCATTTTTTTTTTTCAAATGCGGGTCGAAGGGAACAGAAATCGAGGAAGACGGATGAGGGAATTTGGAGTGTTCCCGATGGAACGTTCGAGTGACCTAATCATCGTCAATATACCCTCATAAATATCATCGTAACTAAGCCGTGCGACTTCCGTGGGATCTACGTCTCGATTCTACACGTGTCTGGCTAACCCTTCGTGAAACCGTACAGAGCCAATTTCATTGCAATTACCATCATTGGTACGAACTAACCTTCTACCTTATGGTAATTATTCTATACAGGCTTTTTCAAACCATTCGCGCAGTTGCAACGTAAGAAAATCTTCGAGAAAGATGTCAACTTAGCATTTCAACAAAATGGATAATCGTAATAAAATAAAAATAAAAATTTTACTTAGTAAATGATTTCAGTGAATTCGAAACGATACAGTAATTTTATCAATTCATGATCCACCGATCCGGTATGATTTTAGAACGAGATCTCTAATTTAGTAATTCATGGTCTTCGTCTAAATAAAAATCTGTTGCACATTCTTTCGCGCTCCAGTCATTTTTGTAGTGTGTAACAAGTGCAGCATGTGTAAGTACATGTGTAACATGGCAGAGAAGAGTATATTTAAAATCTTGATCAATCTTTTTTATAAAGGCTGAATAACATTAACAATATTATGAGAACGTGCTGGAAACCTTGAAATATAGACAATACCGATCTTTTGAATTCTTCACAATTGAAGCTCGGTCCCATCGCGTTTTAGTCTTGTGATCCGAGCAATAACAATCTTCCCGAGGGATCTGCGAGGATCGTGCGAACAATAGCAACAAAAACTTGAAGAAATCTGCTCGATTCCGCAGGAAGCGGTGAAAAACCGCGATCGCCGCCGGAACCGGCAGCTGACGTACGATTTCACCTCGTTATTATACGATCGGCGCGCGCTACTTTGTTCTGAATGAAAACCCGAGCTCGAAGTCGGGGGACGGAGGGGAAACACGGCAGAGAACACGGAGGGTTGGGGAGGGGAAGGTTGTAGTCGGGGGGAGGGGGCGGGCCCGGTGTTCTAAGATCTTCATTAAAGCGGCGCTTTAATTAACGACGCTTGTTATCGTGTAAACAAGAACGATCTCGCGGCGTGCCGCGGACACGGACACGGACACGGACACGGGCGAGGGCGACGGCGGCAAATTAAAAATTTCCATTCTACCGTCGAGAGTGTGACCGTGTAATTTAATATCGGCGTAATTAAAGCGATCGACTGTGTGATTCACCCAAGGACGACGACCCCGTGTACACCTCCGCCTCCGCGTTCGTCGTGCGAACCTTCTTTTTGAATGAGCCGGCTCGTATTTCGTGCGTAAGCGTCCGCGACCCGTGTGAGAAACCGTTTGCGTCTCGCGTCGGGGCCTCGGGGTCCCGAAAAAAAAACCCGGGAATAAGTCTTTTGACAGAGGATCGACGGGAAGAGAAACAGAGAGGGAGAGAGAGAGAGAGAGAGAGAGAGGGGTGGAGGAGGAGGAGAGAGAGGATGCGCGTGTGCGTGCGAACGGAGACCGGGAACACAAAACCCGGGGGCCGAGGAACGGGTAGACGCGAAAAACGATGGACAAAAGGGGGCTAACTGGAGAGGTTAGGGACGGAAGATCCCTAATATCGATGGCGGTGTTTAGTCAAAGGGCCCCGTTTCATTCACCGGCCTAAACGAGACGATCTACCGCGTTCCCTTTCGTTTCAAGGCCAAACGCGAGCCTCCACTTCGCCTCTTCTTCGTCTTCACTTCGACGTTGCTCTTCTCTTCTTCTCTGATCTGCTCGTTTCTTCCCCCCCGTCCTCGTGCCCCCTTCACCTATAAATCTGCGGAATGCTCTCGTCTAACGACCCCGAGCCGATCCTCTTTTTCTCTGCTCTCTCCCTCCCTCCCTCCCTCTCTCTCTCTCTCTCTCTGTCTCTCTCTCTCTCTCTCTTTCTCTCTGGCCTCCTCCTACTCTCGGCTAGCTTGCGGCGCGGCCTTCCTCGGCGCTCGACCAGCATTGCGCCAAATTATTTGGCCCGGCGAGGAATTTTAATTAGGCGCGCCGTAATGCTCCCAGCTTCACTTCGGGCCCCCCGCTACACTTTCCGGCCAGTTTTTGCAAGCGGATTCTTCCGCCCCGATCGCCACCGCGACGACCCCCAACTGCCGCGATCTTCGGCTCGTTAGCGGTCCGCCTTTTTCGACCACGGGATGCGGTTCTTTCGATGCGATCGTCGATTAGGGACGTATACTAGACTCGTAGAATCGTACTACGCTGTCGTTCGCACGAACCAAAATGGGAAAAATCATTATTGTAGCAAAATACAAAATTGTAGTGAAATTGTTACTTTTAATTTCCTAAAATTATTAACAGAGATTCTCATTTAACTTCTGTTCCCTACTGTTGACGTAGACTATTTTTATTTTGCATAAAGACCCACAGTCTACTCATTATTTAATCCAAGCGATACTCAGTGGCTGGGTCAATATGGATTAATATCGATGTTAATGAATCAAACAAAGTGGAAAGAATTTCCAGACGGTCAGATTACCCCGGATTAATCGCCAAAAAAGAGATCTCGAAACGTTTTGGAAACCGACGCGAAACGAAAACTCGTCGGTAGACTCCCAAACAAGACAATCTCTTTTCCAGAATAATCTCTCTCTCCCTCTCTCTCTCTCTCTCTCCTCGATCTTCTAATAAGTAGATTCAGCCGCTCGGTTTCTCGTGACTCACCCCGTACAATATTAATCTCATCGTCTCGTCAAGAGACCGAACTATCCCCGAGTCAAGTTACTCGACTCGATTCAAAATTCACCGAAGCAGAAGCCACCCTTCGTCCGTCCACTAAACTTCGTCTTCCAGAACTGGTTCCTGGAGAGCTACTAACTTAACTTACCCCTTCTCCGGCATCCTTAGTCGCCAACCCGGTGTTTCCACCCCCGCAACACCACTTTGTCCTCGCACGATAACGATACCGTTCGGAAATAAGATCGAGGCGAAGTGTCGCACCGAGGCAAGAATATTATTATTTCTCTTGGCTGGCACTTCGGGGGAAGTCGACCGGTTTGGCGTCGCGCTTCCTCGTCTTCGTCGTCGTCTTCGTCTGGATCGGTCTTCTTCCTCGTCTAGATCGTCGTCGTCGTCGTCGTCGTCGTCTAGGTCGTCTAGGTCGTCGTCGTCGTGGGCGGCTACCGTTTCTTCGTTACTTTAATCACCGAATCGTCTTAGAAGCACGGACCCGCCGCTGTTCCACGTTCCCCGTTTCACCTCCCCCCTCACACCCCCACCTTGTCCGTTATCCACTCCTAAGAGTCGAGTGGTAACCCCCCCCCCTGGCTTGAACAGCCATCGTCGTCCAATTTTCGCCGACGGCCATTAGGTTCTGGTGCTTGCTCTGCAGCCTCGTTCGTCAAGGTCCGCAGTCTCGTGCCCGACACACTACCGGCACGGCCCGAGTCGACCCGACCCGGCCCGGACCGCCACGCCGTTCCCGGCAATAAGAAATGAAGTGAGCTCGAAGAGCATTATAACGAGCTTCACGATGTCGCGCACGTATCGTCCCACCCTCCACGAAGACGACCTCCAACCCCTCCCCCCGTTACTTCCTCTCTAGCTTCTTCTACCCTGCTCCTTCGTCCAACTCTGTTAGGCTCTCTCTATCTCTCTCGCTTCCGCGACCCTGTTTCTTCGACCACCCCCGAGTCCGACAACCCCCGTGGACTTTTTTTTTGGACTTCACGAAATAAAACCGAAGTTATTCTTGCCTATGACGACATTGTAGCCGCATTGTAGAGGCCACACAAATGAAGTAGTATAGTACAGTAGTGTACAGTACTGTGAAGCATTGTACCGTAGAGTAGAATACTGTACAGCCTACGGTATAGGACAGTAGAGTATAGAACAGTAGAGTACTGTACAGTATACCTTAAAGTATAGTACAGTACAGTACATTACAGTATAGTGCAGTGGAGTACAGTACAGTACAGTACAGTATAACCTAGAGTATAGTACAGTAAAGTACACTGCAGTAGAGTATAGTATAGTAGAGTATAGTACAGTAGAGTACAGTACAATATAACCTACAGTATAGTACACTACAGTACATTACAGTATAGTGCAGTGGAGCACAATACAGTAAAGTACACTGCAGTAGAGTATAGTATAGTAGAGTAGAGTACAGTAGAATCTCGATTATCTAAACAGATCTATAGATTACGATATGGAACAATAAATTGTCAGGTTTTTCGAGATTGTTAATTAAGCGCGACGCGCATCGCAGGCCAAGAATCGCTGTAGGAACTAGCACCGTTCGAACCTAATTGAACCGGAACGCGAGCGTGTGTAATTCGTATGTCACCGGAAACGTAGAATTAATTATCTACAGGCTGTGCTTAACCCTTCCGCAGTAATATCGAAATTAATTCACTCCTCGGCTCGTGCATGTTAGTCACCCCTTCTGACGTCGTCATTGTCAATATTATCCTCGCCTGGTTCATTTTACTGCGCACGGTTGCGGTCCCTGTTCCCCATGTCGCAGGTAAATAACTCGCTCGAATTATTTGACGGTAGTGCCGCGATATCATTGACACCCCGTTAATTAGTGCGTTACCCTCGTCGTTAATTATATTTTGCTTGCGATAATAACCCCGATAGTCGAATACGAACGTCGACCGCGCGACTCTTTCTATTAATCGAATCGTCTACGTGTTCGGGCGTCGGAGAACACGCTGATTATCGTAGAACGCGTAATTTAGAGAAAATCATAGGTTTTTAGAAAAATTCTCTCTATTATAATGTAACAATATTTTCATTCTCTTTTGACCGCATCTAATCTAATAATTTAAGACTAGAATTTCTACATGTTCTTCGAACTCATCGGTCCAAAAATTTAGAAAAAATTATTATCACGAACTTGACGCTGAGGAGAAGAATAAACAGTGCTTTCACAACATTTCCGAGTTTATATTCGAACTTTTTTACGAACGAAGCTGCGGATAACAGCCAGGAAGTTCCGAACGATCTTCTTTCCCGAAATTCCGCCGTAAGATCTGCTCGCAGGGAGAGAAAGGGTGCAAACTCGTCCCGGGAGGCAGCGGGAGCAATTAATCCGCGGCTGTTCGCCAGTTAATCTCGTAATCGTAGCAGCTCTTTGCCGCCATTATCGATATTATCCTCGGATCGGCCATTTTCATTATGAAGACGCGGCCCGGTGGCAATTCGGGTGCTGCGAGGACGGTTTGTCGGTCGTTAAAAAGGCTATTCCGTAGTTCGTCGAGCCCCGGAGCCCGGGCATTAACTCCGCGGATCCGTAAGGAGTACATAATGTTGCGTTAACTCGCCGCCCCAGGGCTAGATGGATGGTTGGTACGAGTCTCAACTTTAATTTTTTCACCATGGAACGGGGTTGCTACCCCCCGTCTCGTGCCTCCCGTTCTCTTTTTTCCCTTCGTTGCGATGCAAAAGGGTGGACTTCGCGTGACGGAAGAAAAAAGACCGACTTCGAAGTTCTTTGGGGGCGGGGCGCGGCCGCGACGAATGAGAAATTAAGCTAACTTGCGAAATTTGTTCATGTTGCCCGGAGAATCGACCAACAATCCCGCTTAAATTACTTTCTGTTCATTATACCGCCCTCAGTTCGAAAACTACCGAACCTAAAATATCATCGATGTGCAGGATGAACAATATAATTTTACCTCTCTAAAATATCTCCATTGATTAATCGACAATCGAAATGAAAAATGTCCAAGTCAATTTTAAGAAACCGAAGTCAAAATTTATTTCCTCTTTTAATAATTCTACGAAATCGAAAATAATATAAGAGCCTCAATTTTTCTAATGTGTTCAGAGTTATTTATTTTACCATTCTAACACTATGACCTTCGCGTGAAATTGAGTGCCAAAAGTTGAGGAACGCTTAAAAATAGATGACAATACATATTCCATGTAAAATCATATGTTAACACAATTAAAGAATTATTGTGATAAATAATTCTGAGAGGCTGTTCGTCGTGAACTTTTAAATACACAAAAGAAATTAGCAGCAGATGCACAGTACACGAAATTTTAAATTCGTTCGGAGGAACGGTCAATAAAATTCGCAATCAATTTGAGGGTAAATTCCTAAGAAGCTCGATTTTTCAGGGAGTCAACTAGGCATGACCCGTTAACATACTGGAGATCAACGGTTCGTCGACAAAAGGAAAAGTTGTCGGAGAGTCTGTGTTCCCTGAGCGAGAGCGTGGCAACTAAAAATAATTCTGCTGAGAATGTTGCAACGGTGCCGAGCGACCGTAACCAGAGGGAATGAACCTCGTGATCTGTACCCTCTGGCGTCTTCTAACTCACTCAACGTTCATTGACACGTTTTCTTGACGCTGGATCAACGACCTACTGATTTCTACGCTTCCGACGGCGACGTGCAAGCATCAAGCCGCTCCCGGGCCAATAACGATTAAACCAGCGAATCGTTCAATTCACGATAGTGCTTGTACTGCTGTGCCAGACGGTCCCGTGCTCTACATTGTTACCGTCTGATCCGTAGAATGCGATTTTAATCGAATCACTAACCAGCGTTTCGCACGATCCTCTCCGGCGCGCCATTATGCCAACCGCGTTGCTGTTCTCGATCAACGAGAACAATCTTTAGAAAGTCATTCATCAAAATTTTTAGCGTCTCTTGGGAATCGCAACTTTGCTGCACTACTTAGTACTACTGTCTCGGATTTTTTGGAATTTTTGTAGGAAATTACCTTTTGCAATTTTATGGTATTTTTGGGAATCATTTATCCGTAAAATTGTTAGTATCTCTTGGAGCATTCAGAACTTTTTTGTATTCTTCGGAACTCTCGGATGTTTTGGAATTTTTTGCGGAATTATTATTTGCAATTTTTTGGTGTTTGTAGAAATTTATTTAATTGCGTAGAATATTTGAAATTTTGTAGTACGTTCTCAGACGATTATTTAATACGTTTCAATGTTCTTTTGAGACTGTTATTTAGGGATTGGGCTTTGATATACTTTGTGGAACATCGTTTAGGATTTTTTGCTATTTTTGCGAGTACGATTTAGGCATTTTATTTAACGGCCACACGCAGCTATAAACGAAAAACGTAATTTTCCTCTGGTAGCAAATACGGAAATATAAAATTAAATTGACGATTGCAGCCGTATATTAAGAGTTCCCATGGAAATTTTCCGTTTCTTAATTGCACGGCATGGTAATTACTGGAAGGTACAGGAATTATAGGGTTTCCAATAAAAATCGAAATTAGGTCCATTAAGTAACAAAAAGCGTCGTATAAAGAACTTGATTAACACTTTGCAGTGCTGACCAACAACTCGACGCAATTTTCCATTTAGCCTGTGAAACGTCATTCGAATAATTAATATCCTTCTCCAGTATACTGTAAAAAATGTAATCAATCTAATAATTAAACTAAAAATATCTCGATGTTCTTCGTTGGACAAAAAAGTCGTCTAAATATTGTTTTACTTAAAATGCGATAAAACGAATAGAAAAAGATCGTAGATTAATTTATGAGATTGATTTATAATTTTCATTTTATCAAATTAAATGTTAAATCAAGTGTCTGGCAAGTGGTACAGAAAATATTGATATTGTTTTCGACTGTACAATAATTTGCAGGAGCCATTCAAATTGAACCACGCTTTTCAATTTTCAACATTCAACGTGCAAAGCATAGAAATTTTCCGGATGGGTTTGCGAGCTCCTCGAAAATTCCGCGTGTCGAAAAAAAAAAAAAACGCTCGAAGAGAGAGGCGTCAGCGCGAAACCCGACCCGGCGATCCGCTAATTGTCGATAACATTTGAAAATCCCGTCCGCGCGTGAATAGAGGCGCGAATCCCGGAATTACATGGTTTTTTTCCCCTCTTTTCCCGTTTATTATTTTCATCCGCAAGACAGCCACGCGTGTGCAATACGGAAATGGGAACGTCAAAGTCCATTGAGCGAAGAAGCACACTCGAAGCTGGCCGCTCGCGCGCGGCTTTTAAAATATCCCGTGGGGACTCGCCTGGTAATCTGTCCATGAATTTTCTGCTCCCCTTTTTACTCTCCTCCCTCTCTCTCTCCTCTTTCTTTCTCTCTCCCGTTTAATCCCGTTTCCCGAAAATCTGGCCGAGTTCCTCTGAAACGTTGCACACGTTACACGCGCGAACAAGAAAATCGTTCTCGATCGACAAAATCGCATGAATTATCTCAGGGACGAGCGAGCAAATTTGAAAAATATCAGCTGAGAAAAATTCGCGATTTCATCTTCCTTTTTTTTTCAGCGATTCGATTCCGTCAGTGTCTGAATTGTCGCGGCGTGAAAACACCGAGCAGTCGGTGTTCCCACGCGTTTTCCAGGCACGCTGGGAAAGCACCTAATTACGCCAACGTCTCGGCGGAAAACCGTGATCCGCCGATTTTACGAGGGCCGGGTGATCACGGTGAGGTTTTTCCTCGTATCGGGCTCAATTAATCGAAGAAGCGGTGTCGGTGCGACGAAATTTCTTCGCATTGTTCTCGCACAGGCCGGTGAGGGTGGAACGGTAATTAGACAGCGACGGTCGGCCCATCCGGCGGTCGTACATCACGTAACCACGGTGCGTTTGACACTTATTATACCTGCAGTCGTACCTACGCGATACAGTCCGCGGATAAGCCGTAGGACGTGCATATACATACTCTCTCGTCGGCGACGCGTTTAATCCCCGGCCGTGACACGCTCATGCTACTTTCCCTCCCTTTATTCCACGCGAGCGCCCTCCTTTTTTAATCGTCCGCTGGACACGATGCTCCCGAAAAATCCTCGTAAAGGATTTCCACGGGAATAACCGGGCGCTGCTGTGTTATCCGACAATCTGTGGCGCCCGTGCTCTCTCTCTCTCTCTCCGTAAGTATGAATACGGCGATCAGAGCAAATTGGATTTTTACGTGATCGTGGCGCAATGCGACATTCCCGGTCCCCCGCGTTTTCGAGAATAATAGATTAGAGTCGGATGGTCTGGACACACAGTCACGCGAGTTGCTTTCTTAAAAAGCGAAAACGAAACTTTATGGGACCACCTGGTTTATCAAAATAGGAAGTTCAATAGGTGTTTCAGAATTTTTTCCGATTTTTTGAAACCCAATGTTCCTGCACAAAGAACCACAGGGAACAGTCGGAGAGTGAAAACGAAAAATCCGCGTAGCAATTACGTATTACTCTAAATTGCAGCGTGTAGCACTACAGAGGCACAGTTGTTAATTCGCGCTCGCAGCTGTCGGCCGGAGCTAAACACCGAATAATGCCGAGCGTCAAATGATCATCATCTGGCCGTGATCCGCGATGATATATCCCGTAATCTCTAAAGGCGAGCTAATTTCGCAGCGGCCGCGTAGCCGCGATTCAAAGGGCGTAATTAAAGTGCAGTCCTCCCAGCGAAACGCGGAATATTTTCGTCACGTGACAACCAGACACCGTCAGAGATAGCCGCGGCGCTTTCTTCTCTTATTCAGGCTAGTGGACGCTGCGGCGAATCTCTCATGCGTTCCCATTCATGTTTTCAGACACGACCTCGCGCACGATAACCTCTCGACTCCGAACCCTCCCTCCCTTTTTCCTTTTTCCGTTCTCATCGTATCGTACGCTGCCTTCTCCCTTCTCCCCCCATCCCGTTCCCTCTCCCTCCGTCCCCGTTTCACGACATCCCTTTGTCTCCCTTCTCGTCGATTCATCCGACCGATTATCGGATTTTCGTCAACCCTCCGGCTTCATCTTTAATTTTGTGATTCCAGTTTGTAACTGGAGGTTCCACTGTGTCTTTGTTGTTGTTTAAATTCGCGAAGAAATTGAAAACGTCTAATTTGCTGCTACGAGATTCCTGTCTGAAGAAATTAACGTAAGAAAGCTATTCGTTTCCGTCGTCCCTAACACCTGACGCAGAAAATTTCATTTCGCCCAGAAATCCGCAGTGTAGCAACGATGCAACTCGGTTGTCTAGCCCGATTTGCGTTTCGTTGCTGCGCCCCTAATCGCGTTGCATTCCCGGAACGTCCTCTTCGCGAACTGCATGTCGCATGTGAAGACGTTTCGAAGTAATTAGGCGGCGGATGCGCCGTCCTCCATTCGCGCGAAGAGTGAAGTTCCGGCAGTGATCCGAAACTTTCCACATTAATTACTCCATTAAAACAAAGGTAATCAAGAAAGCGTTAATTAGGCGACAGACAGAAAGCTGGCCGTGGGAGTCCTGTTAATGCTTCGCGATTTTTCCGTTTCATTACACCACCAGCGTACGAAAACACGGCTACTTCTTCGGCGGGAAGATGCCTCTCGGAAATCGGCGAATACAACGAAGTTAACGGTGAACTTTTGCGCAAAGGACGCCGTCGCGTCGCGTCGTCGCGCGAACAACGAAATCACGTTCCCGTCGAGCCTCAACCATCAACCCTCCTCGTTCATTATTATTTCTTCCTCGGAACTGTGCTCCCTGCGAGCCCTACGAACTTCAAAGACTCACGGCTCCGAACGGAAACGTAATCGAATCGACGCTGCTCATTTTCTGTTGTACCGTGAACGATGGCCTCTCCATGAACTCTGGGAAATTCAGTTTGCTAAAATAAGAACAAAGCACACATATATTCCTTACAGTGTTTGTATACTAAAGAAAGTTCAATCATTCACGTTGTTTGTTAAATTTGGATGGGCAAGTGTTCCAAACTCTGTAATCCTGCCACGAAAGCAGGCGTGGACCACAACCCCTGGACATTTTATCTCAAAATTTCCTAGATTACAACTTCCCTACTAAATCCCAATTTCTATCTAAACCCATCTAGAATCTAAGTAAATACAACCTCCTCACATTCACAGGACAACAACCCCTATTTCATGCTCGGGATGGGGCGTCATCGTTAAACATTTCCAGAAAAATCGCCTGCTAAGCGTTCCAGCCCTCGCGTCCACAAGTTCCAGGCAACCCAATGAAAGGATTAAAAGCAGCAAAGCTCCAATATTTTTTGTGCCGAGATCGGTACAGTTTATTTTCCGTCAGGCGGGCGCTGGGGCGTCTTGGGGTCGCAGCTCGATCCGAGGGGACCTAACGTCGGTCTGTCAACCTGCAGCGTCGCACAGGGGCTGGGAAGACCAAGGGAAGAAAGCAGGGGTGGCCTCGGTAGGGCTCGAGGGTGGCTGGGCCAGGGGTGTAGCGCGGGGGGTCGAGGAAAAAGGGGGGCTCGAGGGGTGGCTGGCTGGAAAAGCCGCGGGCTCTGCTGGCGTGTGCACGACGGATACGTGCCTGGACTCCATTACAGCTCTGGAACCACTCTTTTCTTCCAATAAAAATGAAAAAACTCTGCGACCCCCACCCCCATTCAACCCCCAAACCACCCCCGAGCCGGCGCATCGGCCATCGTATCGGTAACTGCTTCGAGAACCGAGTCTATCATCCCCTCCTCGACTCTCATCTCGACGACCCGTTTCTTCTTCTTCGTCGTGATCGTCTTCTTCTTCTTCTTCTTCTACTTCGTCTTCATCCCCCTATACCCCTTTTCTTTCTCTCTCTCTCCGTCGTGGCCACCCTTCAGCCAGCTCCTCGAGATACGTCCACCGAGCCTGAAGACACGTTCGCGGATTGCCGTCGAATAAATCGACCCTGCTGTGTGGCTGCACACGTCTACCTTCTTTCCCCTTCACCCTATCTTCGCCCAACCCCATCCCCCGTCAGCCTTGCAACCCCTCCCCTTGGTCTACCCCGCACTCGACCCCCATTTCGCCCTTTATTTTTCTTCGTTTTCCACTCGCGTCTAATTCTTGTCTCCTGTCGACGATCGTACATGCCTGGGATTCGGGACTCTAAGAGACCATGCGACGGGCCGGGCGAATGTCCGCATGCGGAATTATACTGGCAGGACTTGCTAGAACCTCCGAGAACCTCTGTAGGTACAGGAATTTAAGTATCTACACTGTCGAGCTTGAATTCTGGCGCTTGTAGACACGTTCTGGAAGTATTTCATTTTTGAAGATACGACAACGTATTTCGAATGCTAACTCGTTCTTGGAATATTACTGGTAAATTGTCTACTTTGTGATCTATCTCTACAATTGATCTATATGTCTACGATTGATCCATTATTATGATTTATTGCCTGACGCAGTTGCGAGAAACAGAAGGACGATAGAAATTTATTTCTGCCTTCATTGATTCAATTTTATTGAGTTCTTCTGAATCATTCACCACTTCTTATAGGATCTAAGAATTAGAGTAGTTTCTTCGCAGAATGAAGAATATAACATATAAAATATGTTCAATATTATAGTGTGATATAACGTATAATATAATATGCTATATTTTAACAAAAAGTTTATTCTATTGACTGTTATGTTCATTTTCGGAAAAGACACAACGAATTGGCGATTCGGATTGTTTGGCAATTCCACGGTCGAAATACAGGATTTAATGATCAGGATAACTAATTATCTCGTTATAATTACATTTGGTATTATTTAAATGATTCAGTGGCATCCCGAACAGTTGTAACCCGCATATCGTATATTTGTCGCCGTTACATATGCATGCATTACACTATTCATATTTGTATTTCTCTTTGTTCAATTTCGCATAATAAACTCGTTTAATTAATTAATTATATGTGCACGGTATCGATGGTATCGTGTAACCCTAAACAAACTGATCGGCTGCGTTGAAATGCATCGTTAACGACGAAATCGGTTTCAGAAAAATCATCGGTTACACGCTCTTTTGGTTACGAGTGGATTCTACCTGTCTGGTCATTACACGCTGATTCTACTTGCTGTAAACCTCGCTCGTGGTGTAACGCTATTTCGTCTATAGAATAATTGCGCTCGCATTAGCGCGATGATGCTCGCGCGTACAAACATGTTGGAATCTGTTGCTTGTTTTGTTTAATTATTTCCGTACCAACTATAATCACTCAATATTGAAATTTTCCTGGCTTTAATTGACGGTGATCGTAGGTATTCGTCAAAATTCTGCGTTCGTTAACTCTGGTCGAATTTACTGTCAAAATTTGATTATTCCGACGTGTTTGTAATTCGTCATACATTAATTTTGTAATAACTGGATTAATAATTGTCCGGTCGTCACCGATTTCGGGTGCCACATTATTTAGCAAAAAGAAAATTCGATGACGTCGAATTGCTGGAGAGAAAAATTAGAAAACACTTTAACGGTATATCTACGAAATTTTATTAGGAGGAGATTTCCGAGGAGATTAAAATAATTTAATTTCCTCTATATATAGATGACACTTTTCCAAAATTTTCAACTCTCTCACACGTGCTAGATTAGTCTACAACGCTTCCCTAGTTCGACGAGAATCGAGGCATCTTTGAAGGGTTGCCTCACCCTTCGTCAAATTTTCAGCGACAAAGAAAAATATTTGAATAATTAGCATCGTGAGGACCACATTTGTACCAAATATTTCCGAGTTGCCAAGCGTCCCTAACACCAAAGTTTCGGCGTTCAATGTAAAAAAAAAAAAAAGTAAAAGGTCGCCGCTGCTCGAGAGGCAGGTTTCGCATAAATCAGATACGAGGAGCTGAGATAAGGGAAACAGTGCATCGAAACGGGGTATTAAGTAGGGTAAGGGACTGGTAAGACGATAAGCAACGCTTAAAAGTCGGGGGATTGAGATTTATTCGTTGCATCGACGACGACAGCTTGCTCGCGCCGCGAAGACGAACGGGAATCCACTTTCTCGTGTATCGTTCTGGTATCATCTCGAATATATATCGTGAGCCGGTGCACGAATGCTGACGGAAACAAGGATCAGACGCAAGTAGAAAATAAAAGGAGGGGTAGACACGGTGACGGTGGATACATATGTCCCTCGAATATAGGTACGTGTTCGAAACCAATCCTCGAACATTCCCTCGTAGATATCTCGAGGGCTCGACAAAGGAGCGACATCCTCGACGGAGAAGGAGTAGGAGGACGAGGGGAAGGACTGGACTCGCGATTAATAATGGACGGATAAAAGGGAACGGGAATCCTTGCAGCGACGAGGAAGACGCAGCTGCATCCGATTCTGCCCATCGATTTTACCCTGTCCGTGTATTAAGGGCGTAGGTGGTGCTAGTGTGCGAGCATCTTCGCGATCAACCCTCTGCGGTTCTCAACGTTTCATTTCGCTGGTATTGCATCGTCCTGTAAGCTCTCCCTCTTCCTCCTCCAATTAGTGAAAATTTGTATTTCGAACGTATCCTCGAGGCGTCGTGTCTGAAAGAAGGCTTTCAGAATTTTTTCTGGAAAAATTAATGGCCCCTTTCTAAAAACGACTAGCTTGTTTTAAACTATATGTACACTACCGGCCATAAGTATTTACCCACCTTCAAATTTCGTTACTATTCAAATAATAGGTATTTTATTGTTATGAAAATGTTCGTTGCATTAAATCCTAATTATAAGGCTAATAAAAAACATCCAAAATATTCTGTACATACACAATCAGGTACTGTAAATGAGTTTACAGCTTTTTATGAAAAACGACAATTTTGGGGTTCAGGTAAAGAAACCCATTTTTCTGAAATTTTTATAACGGTCAGTAGGGAATATGAACGCAGGTAATACAGGTATCTTAGTCTTCTCAAATTTCATACTGCATTAAGCTTTCATACAGTAAACAGTTGATTTTCACGTGCCTAAAGAATTTTGCGAAAATTTCTAATAATGTCAGGAAGAAAAGAATTATCGATTGAAACGCGCGCTGTAATAGTGTCCTATCATAGCATAGGAAAAAGTAACAGAGAAATAGCAAAGTTATTGAAGCTGAACCGTAGAACCGTGGACTACAATGTTAAAAAATATGTGGGTGGGTAAACACTTATGGCCGGTAGTGTATATTCGACAAATTGTACTAATTTTTACGTTGGTGTAAGACTTCTTAACAGATCCCTTAGGGTCGTGTCTAGTTAACGAGGAATTTTTAAATATGACTTTTGTGCCCAAAAATCGAATTGGACGGGAAATTCGACCAGGATTAATTCGCCGTCCTGTGTCCGAAATAGATGAAACGTTTCCCGGTCGACGACCATGATTCCTTTCACCGAAGGACCTTCCCCCTCCCAGAGTTCATAAGGGAGAATTTGCCGATCGGCCGCCGATAAAAAAATCCCCTGCTCGCGGGCCCTCGATAATTGCAAAGATTATCGTCCCGATCCTTGCGTTTCCAATTAAATGCACCTATTTTCTCCGGGCTGGACCGAGGGTTTCTTATCAGCGTCTCGAGATACGGTCACGACGTCTGGAGACATGTTTCCAATAGAACGACGTTTCCCTCGCGATACGTACACGTGCTTTCGAGCTCCTTTTCCTCTATTTCTGCGATTTTCCGCGTTCCTCCGCCTCCTCTTCCTCTTTTCCACCCCTCGTGGACCACCCTCTTCTGTTCCCCAACCTCTTCCCTTTCATCCAATCTCCGCGGCGCCGTCCAGAAACTCAGCGGACCGAACTCGCCGCCGAACTGTTCCGCTCGATGTTTTAATTACCATTATCCACGGTGAACGTGTCTGTTTTCCTTCGAACGAGGAGAACACAATGGCTCTTCCAATATAAACGATCTAAATGTCCTCATCGATCGTTAGATCTCCCCTATGATCGCGGGACGATTTCCCAGAAAGTCAGAACGTATAGATGACATATAGATAGTAATTACGCTCATCTAGTCTCCTTTTTAACAGGTTGTTAGTGGCATCGGACAAGAATTTTTCATTACCAAATAACTTCTAATTAATAGCTGTAATCGTTCATACGAGTCAAGTAAAATTTACCGTGTCCATTATACGAGTATTGACTTCGCAGGCCAGGTTGATTCTTTCGTAATCCAGCCTGTGGCGACGACGTCTCCGCACTTCACCGATGGCAATTGCACGCGCGGAGCCGTCTCGTAATTAAGAATTATAGCAACGTGCGTTTAGGCGAGCGCGGATTATTTACAGGCCATTTCAAGAGGTATCGTTAAACGGGGCCACGAGCCCGCGAATGGGTAATCAAGTAATTCATAAATCTGCCGTGCAAAGTGGCTCGTGGCTCTTATCTAATTGTACGGTTTCCGCGCGGGGCCCCTAACAAGAATCGCGAAACCTCCCGACGCGGGTACACACTTAACACCTAGCGCGCCCTCCTAATGATCTAATAAATCTTCTTGCCGCTCTGTCAGCCGTCGCTTGTTTCCTCGCCGCTCCTGCCACGGATTAATTCGCCTCCGTGTTCGTTTCAGCCGAGGAAACCTGCTCGCCGATAGGCTTGCCCATAGCGTCTCGATCACGGTTTGGGAACAGGTATTATATCGGTTTCGGTTCTCCAAACAGTCACGAACAACTGAAATAATGTTGTAACTAAACTATGGACTTTACAGATTTATGTGAACAATGAGTAGGAGAACTTAGAAGCAAACTTGAGAAACATCAGAAATGCTAAAACTGTTCTTTCTTGGCTCTACGATTCTATAACTGTTCTTTTTCGACTCTACGGTTATTTTTCGCTAACTTCTCGGAACCGAAATGCAGAACCGAAAACCAAGAGTAATAGAACCGAAACAACATCGGTGCTTAGCTCCAATTTTTTCTACAACCGACGCCGAAAATGTTTAATTTGCACAAAAATCCGTAGTCCATTCGTCACTGTTTCAATCAGAACTGATACAACAGTTTGAACCAGCTATTCTCAGAAACTTTTCAGTCTCTGATCGACGAGAGTCTTTCTCGGACACCACGAAGAACGTTTCACAATTACTTTTTCATTTCGTTACATCGATCCATAGTAGTTCGTTAAGAACAAAGTTGCGCAATCTAACTACCTCTAACTCCAACTTGCGATTGTCGGATTCAAGACTGAAACTAATATTCAGCATCTATGGCAGAATCTACGCGCCAACATCTGGTGTCAATCACAAGTTCCGTTGCTTGATTGATCAATGCTCGTCGATGCTAGCTAATCAACACGGCGAGCTGTAGGCGCAAGTAGAAAATATTTTCTACCATTGCACAGATTAATACAGTCCGTGAACGAAATCGAGGCGGTACGTTCGATCAGATCGATCTCGAGCGTTCGTCAAGAGCAGGGTTCGACTGTCGATGCAGGAACTCATTGCGCTAGATTGGTTTCACTATTTCCAACTCCCTGTAACACGCTCTATACATCTGTATAACAGCATTCGCACACCGTATCGATCGCTATTCAATCTAGTCGTCACTCTATCATAGATCAGTGCCGATATTAAACCGTGTGGAGACGTCGATGGAGGCCCGGAACGATCTCTAAAACGAGATATTAAAACTAATCTCGTGGATTGACACTTTTGCCGGCGTTATTTGTTTCGATGCTGTTACCATGTCTATCGCCTGCTGGCAACTTTTCTAAATCTGCTGGAAACAAATCTCATGGAAAGCCTATGACCTAAAGACTTTTCAGTTGAACAGCAATAGCAATTTCAATTGTGAATCAATAAGTAACCCCCAGTGACGCCATCTAATAATTTTAAATGAAGATTCAGAGAATTGGCTTCCGGTGGGTAAAGTGTCACAAGATGAAGATGTCTACGTAGACAAGGCTGATCAGCAATCTTGTCGAGGAAGACACAACTGAACTTAGGGCACACTTCGAAGACCCAGTGTCCCAGCTTCTCAGCTTCTCAGACACCGAATGATCCAAATATAGCTAGCACCTACAGAGACGAAGAATTATCACGTTCTTGTACCCTTGACAGAGAGACCTACCGATTCCTGCCCTATCAACTCTTTATCCCGATGAATTGATTAGCAGGTCCAAAGATAGACTACCTTCCGTGACACCTTTCCAGCCACGAGCGTTCATCCGAATCGCGTAATAATTGAACGAACCTGGGACCGGTAACTAATTCAGGGTATCTATAAATCGGTCGTTGTACGACGGTAGTAAACCGAGCACGTTACGGTTTTATTTCGGTGGGCCGTTGATTGACGTACGTAGCCGCGACACCTGCTCGAATCCCTGCGTCCTCTTCAACGGAACAGTCCGATTGACATTTAGGTCGAATAGAAATATCCGCGCGCTCGCGGACGTGACGTCGGTACAGGAATAACCGGGCAGATAACGGATCGCGGATCGCGGTATCGGGTGCCGCAAGGATTATCGGGAACCTCTCCGGTTAGAGAACATGCGAGTCCGGCCATCGACCGATTTAGACGCTATTGATAAATCAAAGTGAAACGGACGCGAGCACCGCTCCTCGTCTTTCGCGAAATACAGCTCGAAGTACGGCACTGCTCGCCAGATAGATCGTGCGATTCGAGAGACGAATAGTCAGGGAAATGGTATAGTCAGAACCTGAGTGACGTCATCTACCTATAGTGTAGCGTACCCCTGGTAGTGACCTCATCGCGATTCGTGCTGGCGGGGATTCTATCCTTAGTATCCACTAGGTAACCTCACTATTGATACGCTACTGGGACAACTGTTTATCTAAATCGTTCTCTAATGTTGAAGTGTTCAACATTGCGTGGTATATTTATTTTCTAGAGATTTTCATTTTTTACAACGAGAATATGCAACTGAAAAATCGGAAAAAATTCTGGAATATGTGGTTCGATATGTTAAATGTATCAGATTTTTTTAGGAATTTTTAGATGCGAATAAATTGGGGCAAAAACTGGTTTTCCGTTTATTCCCTGTAACTACCCTTACGAACGAGGTATAGGGCTGAAACTTGGCAGAAAGGATTCCTTCTTGATAAGTTATCGAACGAGTCATTTCCGGCCAAAATCGACTGAAGGGAGTTTTCGATCCCCTTAATCGTCTAGGTCCTTTGCAAAGTCTGGGATCCGGATGTAAAATACTTGAGTTACAGGATAGCAGCTCGCCGAGTTCAGAGAATTCGCTCGCTACAAAATTTCGGCGAGAAACTGCATGGCATAGCAAAACGGGAAGAACAGATTCCGCCGGGACCGTTTTTTCGCCGTTGCGACGGCGGATTAAACGTTTTCTTTAGATCCCGAAGAAAAACACGGGAAGAAGGACCACGGTCTCCGAACAGCGGATACGTCCCGGGTCCCGATAATTCCCGATGTGACGTCGGAGGCTAATAAATTTTCGCGAATCCTTCGGAGCGAGGCCACAAAAGCCAAGCCCATTGTCCCGGTGTATTTTCCCAGTTCTTTCAGGTATCCACTGGCCGGTGGAAAGTCGAAAGGGAGGCAGCGGCTCGGTTGTTTTCTAAAAAAGCAACGGAAGCGGCCAGGCTTCTGCAGGAAGTCGCCGAAACATCTTTATCGTGCCCTTCTCTTATCTCTAGATCCCTTCTCTTTCTCTTCTCTCTTCGTTTCTTATGTGACCCCTTATTTCTCGTCTTTACACCCGGTGTCCACGCTGCAACCTTATATTTTTTATTTTTCACTCCAGAACGCGCCAGCACCGAGATCTGCGAGGCTTAAAATCAAATTGTTTCCAATTCGGAATCGTGTGGGGATCGCGTGTATTTATTTAGTTAAAAAAAAATCGTAAACGTCACACAGGCATTTTTAAAGATTTATCAAGACCAAAATAATTACAAGTTGCCCGACGCATGTTTCTTTTTAATCAGGTAGTTGTTAAAAAAAAAATCCACTAATGTTATCAGAAGAAAATCGCGAAGGTTTTCCCAGATTGTTAGCCAGACGCGGAGCCCTTAAATATCACCGGAAGGGCGCCGATACCTTGTCGCAATTATGCTAGCCGGCGTGCGAAACGATTCCATCGCGGATTCCGACGTGATTGATAAATCCCGGATGAGCCGGCTACGAGAACGAGTTTCTTTTAATATCCATCGGATCGGGGGAGCGTAAGTTCGCCAAATGGTAGCGCGATTCGTCAACGTCCCCTTCGCACGGTCCGCGAGTAAATTAGCGAATTGTATTTGTCGAATCCTATTCGTGATTTATCGGCGCCGATTTCCCACGTCTTCGCGGCGAATTAATTTCGACGCCGGGAGAAAGAGAAAGAGAAAGAGAAAGACTCCGTGGCACCGGGCCGGCCTCGTTTCTTCGAACATTTTTCCTCCCCCCGCCGTCCATTCGTTTATATCTCACAGATGTTCGCGCGTTTTTGCAAATTAGCGGCCGATTGTTGCTGGCCGATTTCAGTTTCCCGCCTTTCGAACGCTGCCACTGCGTACTTTCGCTCCTGCGAAATTCCTTTCGCGATTGCCTCGAACCAGTCCCGAGGAAATCGAATCGATTCGGGGCTGAGTAATTAACGGACCGCTAGTTTAACACGCTTGCAGCAGTTTTGCTCTCCTCAATGTGGATACTTATCCAGCGAAAAAATAGAGAACTTAAATAGAGTTTTTATTCGACGCAGGAAATCAAATAATTCCAACGAACGACGTTTGAGAATATTCAGAAAGAAGAATTGGCAGAATTATCACCCTGCGATCGTTACAACGTTAAATGAAAGCAATTTTGTGCAACGTTCATGACTAACGATTCTTGACTTTCTGATTCCGAGAACGCGTTGTCAGGATTTCCATGAGAATTGCAGCGCAGAAATGATTTTAAAATTTATTAGTCTTATTAATTCGCCGAACGCAATTATAGGTAGTCTCGCCAGAAGGGATTCGTCTAAATAATTCAAGAACCGTTTCGCACCACGCGTCCGTTGTTTTGCAACGCAACATTGTAGTTAGAGCCGGCCGAACCACGAGCGTAACGACGGAACAGAAAAGGAGTCGATTTTATTTACTCGTTTTCTCCGAACTCGTTCCATCCTCGGGATTCAGTCCGCGAAGATAACGCGAACGCCAGCCAATTGCGGGCGAATCCTTAACGACGATGAATCGTAAGTATGTATCGTGTAAAAAGCATCTCGGCCAGAAATCAGAGTCACTTCGACTGCGAAGTGAGCGGCGAAGCCTTACCGCGAAGTCAATTCCGTTTCTTTATTCGCCTGTTAATGAGCCACGGGGGTTGAAGACATGCAATCTTCTATCTTCAACGACGATGATAACGCGGCTAGGATTCTTTTCAACGGCAGAAGGAAATTAATTAACGGGCCTTCACTTTGTGAACACTTTCTTGCCCGGCTTTAACGAGTTCTGTGCTGTTTAATGCCTAGGAATTGTTCATTCTACCTCGGCTTCTCGGTTTCCGCGAAAACGTCTGGAACCGTGAATTCTACTTGCTGCCTGCACACTTTTAATGAAAAACGCGATCACGTGGAGAAAAGTAATTGTACACCAAGTTTTACCGTCCCGTTTGCCTTCGAATTCGTGATGGTTTCAGGTGCGAAAATCATAGTACATGCTTTCGTTCTCTCAGCTGCTACTCTATGTAAACATTTTATTCGGGGCGACGAAAGCTGAAGCTTCGAGCTTTAACCCTTTGCACTCCGAACCATTCTGGCAGAAATTTACAAATCCTCGTATTATTTAGTATAATTTTGGAACCTGGTAACGTATTATAATGATATTGGACTTATATGAATTGGTTGACATCGAGGAATATATATTTGCAAAAAAATCAATATTTTATTTAAAGTAGCGCTGGAATAAATTAATTCCCCGTAATCGCTAATAAATTTTAATGTCCCCTGAGAGGGGACAGCGGAGTGCTAAGGGTTAAAATCAGCCTGGATAGATTATTATACGAATTTTTTCACGAAGTTACACCAGTTCGAATGTCGCCAATGTTCGACGATTCTCGATTTCGCACGGGGCTTCAACGAAATGCAATTTCTGGCGATTCGTGTGAACAAGTGCTTCTGATTTCATTGTAAACATGGCAGAATGTACCACGGAACGAGCTAATCTCTGTTTGATTCGCGGGACCTCGAAATCCGGCAACAAAAATGTCCGCTCGCCGAGGCATCGACAGCCTAATAACGAGCAAAGTCGTTTTCGAGCCGGCGAATTTTCGAGCGTCATTAAAACTTGCCCGGCAAAAAACCGGCCGGCTGCAGGAGGGATGGTAAAAACGCGGTGTTGGTACCGCGCCGGGGGTAAACTACCCCCGTTCGAGCTCGAAAAATGAGTTTGCCCGAATTAATCGCAGTAAAAGCGGGCCGGCGTTAAGCATTCACTTAGCGCGTCGCAACATCGGCTCCCGACAATTACAGTCCTCCCGCGTTCCCTATAATTTCGCGGACGTCCATCGAATTTCCACGGGAGCTGCACCCCCGTGAGGGAACGACTAGAGAGAAAGAGAGAGAGAGAGAGAGAAAGTAGAGAAAGAAGCGTCCCGGAAATCGTCCGTCGAGCCAAGGAACTTTTTCCTCCGTCTCTGTTTCGCCGGCTCCCCTCGCCGCGGGTAGACTCATCGCCGGAAGTGGCTCCGACTGCGACTAAACTTCGCGAGAAGTCGAGTTTAAGAGCTTCTGTCCGTCCCGGCGGGCCATTCTAAGATTGAAATTAATTATTTCGCGGGGACAAGAGTCGGCGACGCCTACCGACGCCGACGCGTAACGAGCAGATGCCCCGAAAACGCCAGGTGCCACGATGACACCACCATTTCGTTGTTGAACATGCTCGTGTAACAGTGTGGGCGACACGCGAGTCTTATTGGTCGATGAGCCGTCTCCCCGATGACTGACGATCTGTGCTCGCGAACTCTCGGCCGACACGCTTGTCTTAACTTTCATCCCTCTGCGGACCAAGATTATTTCAGAAGAATTTTCAAGCTCGATTTTCTCGCAAACGAGACGCGTGAAAAGGAAAAAATTTATTTTTGACTTGTTTATACTGGAGCAGCCTGTACATTGCTTGAATAAGTAGACTTTAAGATAATAATTGTAAAGTTTAAAATCAACTTCGGCTCTCATGCAATGTTCTCCTATCCAGACCTACGGTTGAAATATGTAAAATAACCTACTCGTTTTTGAATGCCTGTGAGCTAAATGTCTGAGAAAATTGTACAGTTTATAATAATGTATAATGTATAGGAAAATAATGTATGGCAAAATAATCTCTACTTTGAGATTCTAATTGCATTAAATAAAAAAAAAAAAAATCAACTTCGTGTCTTACAACTTGACAGAACCGCTCAACAGAGAAATAAATTCGTATTCTTACGTCTTGCAATTAATGCGAACAGTGTTTGTTTTGATTCAAAATCCTCAGTGTAATTTTATTGTAATGAGTGCTACAATTAAGCAGACGCAGCCAAGCTAATGCAGAGCCTGAAATATCAGACTTGTATTAAACATTGGTTGTGCCTCTTGTATTGACGTTGCCACATCCGTTTGTTTAATGTTCGCGCGTAACTGTACGGATAACGGTGAGTTAATTTTCCTACAATTGCTGACACGAGGAACGCAATCCACGGAATAAAAATAAATGTTGCGGGCACAGCAGCGAAACGGTGAATCAGCACGCGTGTCTGTATTTTAAACTTTGATTTTGCGTTGCGGTAGCCTGGAGGAGTTTCAAAATAAATAACGTGTCGAAGACGTCGGAAGGAGTGGAATAAAATCGAAACGGTCAGGCGAAAAAATGTTCAATCTGAAACTCGATCTCTTCTCTAGACATTCGTGGACGAACCAGGTTAATAATTATACACGGCTAACCAAGGAACAGCAGATAAAACCTCACCCAAGATTATGTAAATTATAAATTATTATTACTCAAGATTAAATAATTATGAATCGTTATTCTACTAAAGTTATTAAAGAAAGGAAATTACAAGCAGGTGTGCTCGTTGGTACAGAAGCAGAACATAATTATTATGCACGAAGACCCGCAGTCTAGTAATAGGATTCGTGCAAGCATAATCGATGCATGTTCCTCTCCAATTTCTCTTGCAAGATAACGCGCGAGAGGGCTAAGGCGATAGTGGACACCACGGGATGAAAAATAATCACTCGATCGACTCGAATTAAAGAGAAAACTCTCGGGCGAACATCGATCTCACTTTGGTTACCACCCGTGGGCAGCCAACGGTAATTAATCAGGCCGCGCGGCGCGCACCGGCAATTAGAGGTACCGATCGACGGGCAATTAATACGCCTCTTAACCGCGATCGACGATCGATCATCGAAATGTTATTCCCGCAGCCAGGCACGGCCGCGGGGAAGAATGCCGAGGATGTAACGGTATCGGATTAGTAGCGTGAATTAAGCCTTGCGAGTGTCCTTCTGCTAGGGAGCCGACCAACAATTTACTTCATGATTTATCCCCTGTGCACGCAAGCTGCATGCCTTTCAAAAGACCTCTTGCACTTGCCAAAATTGCTATAGTGGACCCTTTGTGCTCGGAGCTACTTCGAATCCAGAAAAAAAAAAATGTTAGTAAATAAGCGAGCGAGGTTGGTCGGGGTTTTTTTTTTTTATTCATTTCTGAACTTTTAATTTTCGTTACTCATTCAAATGTAAAAAGAAAAAAAAAACAAATGATCCCCGCAGCTCGAATTGCACCGGATACACAAACAGCTCCGATATCGTTGAAAAAATTCGCAGATTAGACATAATAAACACGGAACGGCAACGAACCGCGTCACGGTGGATTCGCGGCCGATATCATGAGTTCGCCGCGAGGATGAAAATGATCGCAGTTTCGAAGACACGTGTGTGTCCCCCGGAACGTGGACGACACGCGCGAAATGGCGAAAGGTTGTCGAATACCGCCGAATCGGTAGAAAATCTTGATGGTCGTCGGGCCGAATAAAAAGAGGGGAGGGGAAAAAACACGTTGCACGTGCTCATCGCGGAAAAGGCAGTTGCGCCGAAACGCCACTAATTTGCAAGCTCGGCGCTTCGGGGACCCGGTGCCAGGATTCTCCGGCTCGGTTCTGTTGTTCATCTCGGGCTCTCTCGCTCTCCGAGCTCTCTTTTATGCTCTCGCGAAAACGTGACTCGCTGCGAGTTCATTAGCATCCGGCCACGCGACCGTACGAGAAACTGCGCCGCCGCCAGAAACTCAGCCTCGCGACGACAACCGGGAGAACGACCGGCGAAAGATAATTCTATTGCTATCGTGGTTCCTTCATTGTTATTCCCCGCGGATGTGTCGCCTCGCGTTGTCTTCCTCCTCGGAGCTGCTCGATTAGCTCACTCGCTGGCACTCGCGCAGCCAGCGATCTTGCTCGTTAGACCTCCGGATCGAGCATGCTCGGGCCAGAATCTTTTATCTGGGTCAACGACACCGTCTGCGTCTGAACTAGCATTTTTCTACCCCTATGAGTCCATTTCGACGCTGTACAACGCAACACAACATACAACGTTGTACAACGTACAACGTTCCACATACGAATACTAATCCTACAATATAAAATACTAATATAAAGTGTACTTACTTCTGAATCTCCTGTACCTCCGTCGGATCCACAGCACACAATTATTGACTCACCAGAATAGGTCCGAATAATTGAACCACAATCACTAAACAACACACACAACACATTTTATAAAATCGTGAAAACGAACGAGAAGATGTCACTCCGACCACGAATAAAATAATACTGCGATTTTAACCGTCCCCCTCCCACGGACGTGTGATACGAAAACAAGGAATTCCGGGAAATAGGGTCGGCGCTCCGCCATAATTTTTTTTTGTTAGTTTTGTATCTAGTGTTTATAGACCCTCAGCGTTTAACCTGCCTAGGATAACCTTGACCGTACCACCTCCGTGGAAGGGATCATTGTTAAAATCGCAGTATTATTTTATTCGTGGTCGGAGTAACATCTTCTCGTCTGCTGTCACGATTTCGTTAAGTGTGTTGTGTGTGTTGTTTAGTGATTGTTGTTCAATTATTCGGACCTATACTCGTGAGTGAATAATTGTGTGCTGTGGATCCGACGGAGGTACAGAAGATTCAGAAGTAAGTACACTTTACATTAGTATTTTATAATGTAGTTTGTAGTACATTAGTATTATATCTTATTATTCGTATGTAGAATATTGAATGCGAGCTTTTCTTTCATATTTTGCAACTTCAATGTCCCTTTAACACTAGATTTACAAAGCACTAAAACTAACTACTTAACATTATTTCACAAAAATAACAAGAACGTGTCTATCCACATTTGTATCAATTTTTTAAATAATATATACCCAAAAAATAATTTTGTTGACTAATTCCCCGTGGATACGGCGTCACAATGTCAATAATTGTAAATTATTGCCTCGTGCAACATCTAACTTATTACTAAATTATTACATCTAACCCACACCTACTCCGATCACTTTTTGAGATGTTAAAACTTTTTTGCATAACATGTACAACGGTAACATGACAACATATTTCAAGGTCATCAAAATCGGTGAGGAAGCCCCTAATGTAAATAATTACCAATGCTTAACCTAAGAAAACGTGCTTAAATCTACGACACATATTTATTAGACTCTGTTCAAAATCTTCATCACGAGTCTGACTCGATATTGTAGGGCAAGGGGTTAACAACACATTTCTTATGACCTAGAATATTTCCCTTGTATATATATTTTTTTATTGTATACATATGAAAATGGTGCAATTTACTCGTAAAATACTGAAGCGTTTAATAATCTATTACGTACAAACAAATTTAATAATGTAAAAAATATTTTGAATAACGATACAGCAATTTTTAGTGGCGCCTTACAGTCGCCATTCGATTTGTATCATGCCTTCCGATTAGGTACAGCGACTACGCAGATTCAGAAATGAAACATAAAATTTTAGGCGATTTTACTTTGACGTGAACCGTGTTTTATTTAGTTTCGAACAAACTTACGGTTTGTAGAGGTATTACAAGAATTCGTCTGCAAATGTTTTCCCCGTGCGTCTTTAATTACTAACGAGCAGAGTGTAATTGCGGAACAAGAATTCACAACCTGCGCAGCCTGCAGAGTAAAAACGTGGGGCACGCCTTCTAACCCAATTCGGCCAACAATCACGAAGCCCATTAAGAATGTTATTAGCAAAGTTCCTCCGATTCCGGGTCGCTCTGATTTCCCGGTGAATTCGGGGCGGTTTCGGGTTGCAGCGGGAGTCCCGGTTCCCGCTGCGCCGATTACTCATTTACAGGTAATTTACTGTTTAACGACAGGGGTGGCGTTCGCGCGCGCACACGCGGCCGCCCCCGCGCATCGGCGCGCAGAGCTCTGCGAGATGCCGTGCCTCTCTCGTCAAGCAGCCGCGAGTACACGGAATTTAATTAACGATGTCGTTACGGCTGTCCTTAACTCGCAAAATTTCCCGTTCAACTATTCAACCGCCGGAGATCTGCTGGTTGCGCCGAGACAGACGCGTTGCATCTCGAAACCCGTCTCCAAGAGAAAGAGACCGGAACAAAATGATTTTCCACCGATCGATAGATTGCCGAACATCGCGCTATGGATCTCGATGCAACATAAAAATTGTCAATATCAACAGCTAGGAACCGGACAAATTTTTCTGTAACAATTTTAACCATATTATAAATCAATATACGTTCTCTCAATAAATGTATAAAGCTAGCGGATCATTATCGTTTAGCCGCTTCGTTGGTAGGCATAATTTCTGACGGTACGCGTAGCTGTGATCAAAGTGACGAAACTTTTCAAAGTGACATCCAAAGGCTCAAACTTTTGTTCATAGCGGAACCTAATGCTTGCAGTTATATTCAGTTGTATTTCAAAAATTGTAAACTATCTATTTAAATCATAATTACACCTTGTAACATTGAAACGGACCCATTTAACACTTTGAACGCCAAACAAGAAAGCTCAAAAATTCCACGAAATCAAAGTAAGTTATTTGATAAAACAGAAAAATTGAAAAAATTAAATGTATGATATTGTGTGGTTCTCCAACTTTCTTGCATTTTACAGATCCTAATCAAATTTTGTACAATGAATATATTAACGTAAAAATTCATTTTAAAGCCTGAACAAATAATTCAATCAACGTGTTAAGGGTCTAAAGAGCTTCAATGAAAATAAAAAATGCATAGAGCTAGCGATTAGCAAAGGTGATCGATTCGGGCGTGCGACAAGACGAAGGTTGTCGTAATTTCGATTTAGGGTGACGCGCACCGGCCGGAACGATGATGCTCGCAGCCGACGATTAATAATGAACTCAGCTGGGCGCGGGGCGAGCATTTCCATCGAAATCGCAATAAAAGTGTAGCCGGTCAGATACCGATCGGAATCAACGTGCCGGGACGCCTGTGTTTCGGGGCCGATCCAGCGGCTCGTTTGATTCGCGGATGTCAGTCGCTCCATTAATACGAAAACCGGCCCCGTAGATCCGTCGAGCGATTTCGCGTGCAACCCTGCGCGAGGCGAGCATATCCTGAACACCTCGTTTCTGATTGTCTGCGATCAGGCCAGCCAACGTTGCGCTGGTCGTTACGTTCGTCACGGCTGCGTGGATTCGTCGAGTAAAATGTCTGCCTTCCTCCCTTCGCTTCTCTTCATTCTCTTCGCTCCCCATTCTTCGCCGCCTCTTCTCTCTCACCTTGCGCTCTTCTGTTCTCGTAACCTCGAAGAGAAGTTTTTCTCTGATGTTGTCCCGGGGTTCTTGCGCCGTTTTTTTTTTCTTCTCCCGCCGTTTCTTCTGCGGTGAACGTTGCAAATCGATTTCGAACGACTCGCCGCCGATGCGTTTTCGGTCCGTTTCAATTTTTATTATACTCAATTGTTGCGATTCGTCTCCGCTGACTTTTTTTTCTCCGTTCTCGATGCCCAATACGGCGAATCATTGCCCGCATGCGCCAATCGTTCACTGTACTTTCCGACTCGACATACTTGCATCAAGAAGTAAAAAAATCCTCGAGGAAATACAGTGAGTAACGAAAGTATTCGAACGCCCTTTAAATCAGTATAACTTTTTTTTTTTAAGTGAATCAAACGACCTGACTTTTTTACGAGTTAGAAGAATTGGTTTTCCAAATGACGTGTAAAAAAGATTTTGAAAAAATTGCAATTGGTAAGAACTACATGAGAAAATAAAAATGGCACTTTTCACAACTTTTTTATTCGAACCTGTAGTGAAAATTTAAAATATGCGTTTTGTAGATATTTGTTAGTTATATACATGCTGCAAATTTCATTGAAATCGACTAATATACATACGAGCTACAACTAGTTAAAAGTGGTGAAAAGCGTAGATTTTCACGACTTTTTGCCAGTTTCTGCTTAAAATCCTCAGATTCTAACATATTTTGATACGTGCCATTTTTATCTGCGTCAGCCGATTTCGATGACATTTTCAGTACGTGTATAACTAACAGAGATCTACAAAACGGATATTTTAAATTTTCATTACAGGCTGAAATAAAAAAGTTGTGAAAAGTGCTATTTTTATTTTCTCATGTAATTCTTACCAATTGCAATTTTTTCAAAATCTTTTTTACACATCATTTGGAAAACCAATTCTTCTAACACCTCAAAAAAGTCGGGTCGTTTGATTCACTTAAAAAAAAAAAGTTATACTGATTTAAAGGGCGTTCGAATACTTTCGTTACTCACTGTATTTCTATAACTTCGCGAACTACGAAAGAAAAATTGCCGAAATGATTTTGAATTTTTTTAATTCTTCGGTGCTGATCGAAGTCGGGCAACATGAAGTCACGTTCGCGAAGCAATTAGCAAATCGGCTCGCGAGCGACACGAGCGTCCACGTTCGAGAGGTTTCGAATTTCCCTGTTCGGCCGCGAGGATTTCGCGAGTTCGCGACACCGGAACCGTTTGTCGTGTGTCCGGTTAGGTGTGCGCGAAGGCGGCGCGCGGTTTGCGGCAAACATCAGCCCCGAAGTTCATTAGCACCGCCACGCGCCAATGGCCAGGGCCGTTGCACGCTGGCGCCGAACGAGCCGCAAGAAAAGAGACCGCCGCGGCTCGCAAACGCCGAGGGAAGAATTCTTTACGGCGTTCGCACGTGACCGCGTTCGCGAGAATTCGCGCTCATCAAATTCCTTCTCCACGAGGAAATATTACGCCTCTTACGCCTCCCCGCGCCCCCATTTGCGTCACCACCCTTTTGCGTCGAATTTTTTTAATGTCGAGCACGGGAACGGCCTCGCTGTAGGAAAATAACTGGTTCGTTTCTTTGGTCGAAGAATATTTCCAAGGACGTGCTGAGTTTCCGTAAATTTTAGCAGAATTGTGTCGACAAATTCTTTTGTTGTGATTCAAGTTCTTAAGTGACCGCGAATTTTATATATCAAGAGATCAAATGGAACACGGTGATATCATATGAAGAATTTGAAAACAAATTTTTAGATTTATATATTATCAAAATTTTTATGAACAGAGCTATGTATGTAACCTACTACCTGTAGGTATCCTGCAATTAATATAATCCATTTTGCAAACATTGGGATTGCAATGTTTAACGCGATTTATTGCAGAAATTAGCTTGCATACACTGTGGTAACTGTTCTGCTGTATTATTCCACGGAATAGATTGCTTACAGAGTTGCAAACACATTGTATAATGCAGCTATGGATATTCATGGGGTTCCCCATGGCACAGTGCTGCCTCGAGGCGCGGGTGGATCACATAATGTTGCTATAATTATATTTTAGACCGTCTAATGCGTTATTACAGCGAGCCTGCAATTAAGAAGAAACTTATTACTCTAATGAACGCTTTTTCGATTGCAACAGGATGAAGTTCTGTGTGAAAAGACATTAGCCCGTTGTCTCAAGACTTCGTTCGTGACCATGCTCGTATAAATTGCATCATTGTTTATGTATCAGTGTCAGATTACAGCTGGAATAACGACCGTGCATTCATTGGAATTAAAAGTATCTTCTTCCTGTTATTACTTTTTTTTTACATATTATTCTGCATATTATTTTCCGTTGACGTAAACTGGCAACGTTAACATGAACTGTGCAAACAATTTGCGATAATGCAGCTGATGCATCGATGAAAGAAGTTTAAACATTTTTTTTAATGAAAGTTTGAAAAGTAGAAATGAGAGATTGTGACGATTTGGTGTTGTTAGAGGCAGTGAAACCTTTCGCAACGTTAATTTGCAAATGAAATCCGTATTCCGAACATGTCACGGAATGTAATTAGAAGTTCCGCGGGCGGTCTTCACGGACATGTAAAGTTCACTTGTTTGGACTTTGATTGGCGGCGTATGGCAGCGTCTTCAGCCGTCCGATTAATCACTCGGAAGGTTGCCTTATATTTCAATAACTCGGCTGGAATTCTCCTGAATCCGAAGATTGTTCGGAACAGCGATAAGCTTCTTCGTATCGTGATCGCATTTCAGTTGCCATTCTGTGCGGAAAGACACGTGCTTCCTCGTTTTCGACATTCAATCTATCGTCACGCGATCGCGGTCTCTCCTCCCTCGAGAACGTCTCCCTCTCTTCCCCACCCTATCCGTCTCTCTATCTTCCACTATCTATTCTCCTCTTTCTCCCTTATCAAAAGGTCAACCGTCCGCAAGGCTATTGTCGCCCCGGATCATTTCTGAAATCGAAAATAAAATTCCGATGACCACGTCGTCTCGTCGACGCCGCGGACGCGTCGGAAAATTTTCTGTAATCGGATCTGAACGCGAGACTACGAGTCGCGCGCGACTCGACTCGATATAATTGCCGATTAAATATAGACCAATTAACCTTTGCCGTTTCTTTTTCCAGTTGGAGGAATGCGAGGCACCGGAGGAGTCGCCGGTCAAGGTAGAAAAACGATCGGTTTCTTAATCTGCTTGTAATCCGCTGCGCAACGCCGCAGGAACTCGCTAATTAATCTGCAGCTGACGACTGTGTGGAAATTATATGAGGGGCACTGCTTCGAGTCACTTCGTGTGCAGCAAAGAATTAAATTTTTCTGTTTACAAAAAATGTACAGAGACTTTCTCAATTGACTGTACGTTACCAGAAAAATTTATATTCTCCGCAACCGAAAAACCATGGTGCAGAGACTCTTTTCATTGACTGTATATCGCCAGAAAAATTGTAATTCTATTCAGTATCGATATAACATTACAGTGGATAGTTCTATTTTGTCTTAAAATATGTAACGATTTTATAAGAAGCTGAATCTCTCCCAACAGAAATATTTTTATTCAAGGCGGTATACAGATCCTAGCACAACAAACAATTAAATTTGTCCTCGCCCAAAGAAGAAGAGCCGTAGAAATAAAAATCCGTAGACCTGACGCAGACGACTTCGAATTACTTTGAAACCGAGTAAAGAGACAATTTCGCAAAGAAATCTTCGCGCAAAATAATGCAACACGGTCGTTCCCGAGAGATTTTTTCGCAGAGGAATGAATAACGGGGCTGCTTAGGTGTTCCGCATACGAATCGAATTTCCACACGATCGCCAGCTGCGGCGGCGGCGACGACTGCCAAAGACATTGCGGAACCACGTTCCATCGATCGGGAATCGATTCGGCCCCCGATCGGAAGTCCCTAAATGTCGCCGCGTAAAAGTATCCCTCCGCAACGACCCACTTTTCCCCGTCGGTGCGTCGGTACTGCGGTGGATTGCAGCGTCGTCGGGGGGATGCACAATCTGCACCCCCTGCAACCCCCTTTGGCCTTTTGCTCTTCGCGATATCCCGGTCCGGACCGGTTTATATTAAATATCCGACCGTGCCCGATCCAGACGCGGCACGTTTGCGACCGGCGAATGCAATTACAGCTGCATCGGAACTGGGGCAACCCCTTCGAGCGTTCAGAGCTGCACCGTTTCAGGGGTGGAGGTTTGCCAAGGAGAGAGAACCGGCTGAAGTGACCATAAGTCACTGGACGCTTATATTGCTGGCTGTATCTTTCCGTGCTCTTTCGTTTTTTGCTCGTCGTTAATTTTTTCTTTTAGACAAGGTTGACTTCGCGAGTACCTTGACAAAAATTAAGGATCGACTGGCGACGATCGCGTCAAGGGAGAATTAAGTATCAATGTCTGCGTAATGGTTGTTACTCGTTGTTGTTACCGTGTTAATACTGTTCGTTTTGTGCATGGTCTTCAAGGCAATGTATATTTTTTGTCTGCCTATTGAAATATTCATAACGAAAACAGAGAATTTTATCTCGATTTAAGATAAAATGTTCTACGAAATCTACGTGGTATATCAAATATTTATTGCACGAGTAGAAATTCTGTGTCAGAGAATTTTAAGCTTGTCTTCGTGTTCGATTGTTCAATGTTTCCGTGATATCGTTAAAAATATGTACTCGGAGTATATTCAACACGCCAAAGGATATACACGAAGGAAAGGAATTACGTTGCAGGCAGCGTAATTTAGGGGTTGTTTTCCGCATCGGGTTTTTCCTTCTCGTCGGCCACAGGTAATTAATTACATCTAATCAGTGAGTTTGGAACATTTTATAGGCGCGTTGGGAATTGGGGATTTTCGCCGGAGGATGGGTATACAAGTTAATGAGGTACATAATTTGGAAACTAAATAATTTTAATAACGTTAATATAATATAACGAGCAGCCCCTATATTACACGCGTGCTGTAATTCGAAGGATCGTTCTCCCCGGAGGAAATACCGACAATGAATATTCTATTCGAGATCGCGGCCACCTATTATATTTTAGAAAATCTGGTATTGGCAAAACTTAGAAGATGGATTTCCAGGTTAACGTCAATCATATCGGTAATATAGTTTCGAGAAGCAAAATATTTTATATCTTGCAAATACAATTAGACAGAAACGAACATTAGGAACCTGCACATTGGTCAAATCATGTCTTGTGCAATCATGTTAAAAATGAATTTCTAGTGGGACTAAACAGATATTTCCCAAGGCCTCGATTTTCACCTGTCCACCTTACAACTTCCGGTGAAATCATCCAAAAACAAAATTGCCAAGGAGCTGACGAGCCAACTGTAAAAAGCGGTGACACCGGTGCACCGCGGCGAAAAATCATCAGAAACGGGTCCGTCCTCGCGGAATGAGAATGGCCGGTCCATTATTCGAAAGTAGACAGGAAGAACTGAAGGACTCGTCGGAGAAACTTCGTCGGGGACTTTCGCGCTGCGACTCGCCTCAGAGATTATCACGTCCTCTCTCACCCTCTCTCTGGCCAGCCGTTTCCTCCGTTCCTGCTCCTTGCCCATCCTCCCTCATCCCCTATCTCTCTCCCTCTCTCGTTCTCCCTCTCTCTCTTTCTCCTCGGTTTTCCGCGTGGCTCATCTTGCATTCTACAAGGATTAAGGCTGACGGCATTCCCGGGTTTAATAAGTGTCGCCCGAATGACGTGAATTAGTCCAATATGTCTGAAGCTCCCGGTAGCAACAATTCAGGCCCGCTGCATCGCGTAATTAAAATTACTCCGCGCGTCATACTTTACGTCAGGGGGGCGGCTGCTAGGCTATGGGAAGGGCTGCGATCGGGGGGAGTGAGTTTCCAGGGGGTTGGTTGTCGCGACGTCCTCTCGCAGTAATTGAAGGCCCCGGCGGGGGTGGTAGGCACGTAGCCGAGCATGCACGAAAATCGGCCGGGATACGGACCTAACCTGTTTCAATGCTTATTTTCGCGAGCCTGTCGCCTCCGTTATACCTCATCGCTAATACACAACATGCTATAGAGATAGTCTAGATCCTCGACGAAGACGCTAAGAGATCCTAAACGGCGTTAAAATGTCAGTTTCTACGTAATCGTAAATGAATAATAACCCTTCTTTCTTGATAGTAAGAAAATTCGAATGGAGATCCTCCGTTTAACGAGATGACATCAGCTCATTTTGTCAGATGGGACACTTTTCGTCGACAGCGAGCAGAGTCCCGCGAGGCGGATGGCAGGCCGCGACGGCGATGACGGCGATTAATTAATAATTTGTAGGTAATCGGAACGATTGCGGAGGCATTAATGGGAACGCGAGGCTTCCTGCCGTGTATTACAGTCCCGGCCGCGACTGTAATATCGTCACGGCGGTGTGGTCAGCATGTCACGTCACGGGACTTCAGAGAGCCGGAGCCGTCACGGTCCGCGAGAGGATCGTTATATTAATTTAGGGCTAGCGCTCATTAAAACTTAACGATAGCGCTCGTTATCCTCGCCCGATAACGACGTACGCGCCGATTATTATTCGCCGATTATGTCGTGCAGCGTTTTGTTTCGCCTTCGTTACCGTGGCCCAAAGCGGACCGATTATTACGGGGCTCCGCTCTTTTCCCGCCGATGGCCTCTCAATACGGTCCTTCAGGGCCCGATACAATCGTAAGCCACTATCACCGCTCGGTATCGCGTAGTATCTTTAGTGAAAGACGCGGGAAAATTACTATTTTCTTTTTTAATTTTAGTTTCGAGTTTTTCCGATCGCGAAAAATTAATTTACTTTCTTGATAGGTCTGAATCGGTTTAGAATGGTGTGGCAATATTTCTAAATTGTTTTAATAGCGTTACCCTATCTTTCTTACTTAGTGCATTCTACTAATTTTTGCTATAAATGTCACACAAGCTTCTTGAATATTCTATAAAGATTAAAATACTAATAGCACAGTCTGTAGCAACAAAAATTTGAGCGTACAAGACAATAATACAAAATGATTGATTTTATTCTTTCTCATTTGTGGTTGCTTGACTGACAATGGTTGGAAGATTATCGAAAAAGCCGGCGACAGAGTTAAAAAATCAGTAGAATGAACAAAGGCAGCGGCTTTCAGAACACGCAAACGTTGAATGCAGCTTTTACGCACCGAGAGGGGAATCGTGTACGCAGTGCGAAACCTCTCTGCACACGTTTCGCGAACGATCCTTTGTTCGGAGAAATCAACGGTTCGCGAAAACACGCGGCCCGCCGATGTCAATTAACAGAGAGAGGCTCGTACGTTGATTAAAGTTATCGGTCCAGGTAATTAGTGATTAATTAAGGGATCGTCCTTTAGAGCGGCGTGGCCAGGATCGTTCTTCGTCATTGGCACCGCTAATTGGCTGTAATTAGCGCGCGGGCCACTCGATTCCTCGAGTTATCCGTGGGCTCTTGATCCCTGCGACTCGCCACGAAAATGGTTCTTTCTGTTGATCGTCTGAGTGATACATGGATCTTCCCGGTGTTCCCGAAATATCTACTGTAAACACTGCTAGACACTCTGGACACAATAAATCTTTGATCTTTGATCTATCAGTCTTTCCGCACGCAAGAATAACATTGGCAGTATTTATGATCGAAATTCTTCAGTCAGGTTTATCAAAATAGGAACGGTAGACAAATTGAATTTTTTTCTGTGCAATAGATCTTTCATCTTTCCGTTGTTGGGGATATTTAGGATCCAGATCGTTCGTTCAGTTATGCCAAACTAGTAGACAGAATTAGTTTTCCATGTCGCTAAATCACTAAGCAACCATGCTATTCTTAAAATAATTTTCTCTATACGAGAATTATTCCATTTTTTGATGACTGTGTTAACTAGAAAAAAGTCTTTTAATTTCACTAAGCAACGGCACTATATGAAATTAATTTTCTCCACATAATCTGTACTCAATGTACTGTGTTTAATCAAATGAAATATGGTTAGACAGATCAGAATATTTTTCTATGACAAATCAGCAATGTTACAATTGCTGTGACCGTTGAACTAGGTCAAACAACATTTACCCTGGTTGTACTAGCAGGAGGAGCCACTCCTACGTAATAAATCCTCGATTTCTCAGTTCTCTGGTGTTCATTAAAGTAACCGAAAAAAGGTTTACGAGTCGAAATATGAAAAGACAAATTCGTCACCGAACAGCAGGAGCCCCATCGTGACCACGTCTCCCGCTGTTCCGTGCCATTTCCGGGCACGATCCGTCCCTTTTCGAGCAGAATTCTCCAGCAGGTGGCTCGTAATAATCAGATTCGTTCCAGCCGGGAGAAATCGGTCGCTAAAAATCGAGAAGGTCATTTAATTAGTATCAAAGGTATCCGGGTAACACCGGGTGGAACGGCGGGCACGTTTAATTACACCGATGCCGAGGGAGAGCTCGTTAACGGTCGCGCGGACTGCGTAACGCAATTTTTAAAACATCGTCAAAAAATTTATTACGACGTGCCACCGACTTCGTCCTTCAAACCACGTTTCCGGAGAAAGAGGACGTCCGCTGCTGCCATCTTGCTTCCCTTTTCCTGTCTGCGCCACTCTCATGTTTCAAACATTATGGTTGCCTATCTTGAGAACACGAGGCTTTCTTGCAAATTTTCACAACTAAAGTGTATCGTGATTAACGAACGTTCCGTCAGATCGAATCGCTGGAAATAATTTAGCGTTAAATTTTTTCGTGGATTGAATTTTGAAGGTGGACGTTCAGCGTGCCCGATCGCAGTTCGATCATTATGCCAACGGAGACTGTAACAGGCTGTAACCGCGGCGTAACGCGTCGTAATGCGTCATAATGTATAATAATGCATCACGTAGGGTCGCGTAATGCGCGAAAATGGCCCCCTCCAGGCGGCTGGTTTTCTTTATTTCATCGTCGCCATTAAACGCGCCGTGATTTCCGGCTGGCACCGGTGCCGCGGCGTAATCTAATTTCGCGGGCTGCTCGCGCAATTATTGCCCGGCGCGAAAAGGTCCCGGCGAACCGCGCGATATGTCGCTTTAATGGCCATTATGGGCCGCACCCACGACCCAGACCGGCGAAATCATGCTACGAGACTCTGCTCCTTGCCTGATACCTTCTGCGTCTTCAATTTCAACGCCTTAAACGCGAATTTCGACCTGGAAACGCGCCAGGATCGACGAAATGGTACCCAAGTCCACTTTTCCTTTTTATCAAGAACAAATACAACAAAACAGGCGGCTGGAAATGCTGAATTTGTGTCTACGCTTGTATAGAAATTAATGATAATCGTGGTTGCATTTATGCTTCTCGAAACTAGACAATAAAATCAGAAAGTGGGAATAAAATGGCACTTGTAGCGAAGCGTCTTATTTTGTAATATTTGCTTCGATCTTGAGCTTCTCGAAACTAGACCATAAAATAAAAGATTTAGAAATGTTTAGACTACTTAAAAATAAAATGGCACTTTCTGTAAACTCTCGATTGGCAAACTTTTGAAGACAAACAATTAATCCGTGACAAATAAAATTGTGAATGGTCCAAAGCGCCGGTTATTCGAGGGTTGAACACGGATAAATTGCAGTAATAACAGAGAATGAAACGATGAAGGGACGATTTAAGGCGTTTAGCATTGAAAATTGGATTTCCCGATAAATAAGTAGCGCGAAAAGGCTTATTATTAATGTAACAGATCTGTTCCCGCGGAAACCGAATTCGCAATGCACGGGTGAACAGTAAACGGCACTTTTCCGGCATAAACAGAGCATCGTCAGTCATTAAACATGGTAATGCGCGGAAAGTTGCCGGTAAAATATGGTAATTAGCGTCGACGAGATTATAGCGATGCGGCAGCGACGACGGAGGGCGGCCCCGAGGTTTCCGCGGCCGCGACGACAAACAGCTTAGAATAATTTAAATGTCTGCCGCAGATGGGGGGGGGGAGGAACGGTAACGTTTAAACCGCGTCTCTTTGGCGATCAAACACCGTCCCGGAAGTATAATATTGAACGGCCAAATTGCGCGATCGAGGCTGCTCGTCCTTGTCCAGGCACCCGGCTGCTTTCGAGCTTGTGCAAACGGAAGCTTTCTATGAAAATATTTTCCCGACCGTGCCACCTTTATTTGCAATTCAATCTTTTCGCTGTTTCTCCGTGCCCCATAAACCACAGGCTCCCCTAACCTGCCCCCGCTTTTCTAGAAAAAGAAATTGCTTGACACCCCCCTTTGGAAAGCCTCTCGAATCTTTTAACTATACCTACAATAATTATTGCTGGAAATTTCTGTGCAGAAGTTTTACTCTTTTTTAAGCACAAATTGTAAGTCACTAACCAATATACAACATAGTAAACAAAGCCATTGCAAGTAGCTTTGAAGCTTGAAATTATAAAATTTATGCCCGTCGTGTCGAGCGTTTGCTTAAAAAAATAAAATATGTTTCTCAGCTTAGCTCGTACGGTTCGTAATAGATGAATGTACGGGCGGATTAAAAAAAAAAAATTTTTCGGTATTCCCTTTTCCCTCTCTCTCCGTTACGGAGGCTCTCTGATTTTAATTCAACATCCCCCAACTGCATCTGAAATTACCGATGCACCCTCAAACCCTTCTGACACCCTCTGAAGGGCCGGATCGGCCAGTTTGGTACGGCTCTGTCTGAAGCGAACACCTGAACAGCATAAAAGTACAGACAGGCTTTATTATTTATTACTTCCGGCAAGTAACAGCGGGACAATGCGTTTCTGGATTAAATGCACGAAGAACGCTCGTCGCGAACGACAATGGGTGCACAGTCCCCTAAGCCGCGCGTACCCATTTGAATAACAATCCGTAGAGTACACATTGATATCGATCACAATTTATTTGCACGGTTTTATCCACCGGTTTTCTAGCGAATTTCAGTGTATTCGCGGAAAAAATGTAACGAAGGAACCGTACAATTTTTAATTAAATCTAGAGTTAACGGTAGACTAGATTTAACGATGTGCGGATTGTTTAGCTTATCGTGCAAATAAATTGCGCAAGTGGACACGCGGCTTCAGAAAGAGACCCGCCCTCTCCTCGGCGTGCACAAAAGCGAGCGTGCACGTATGTATGCTAATCGTACGTACTTCTTCCTTACTGTACGAAGATTCATGGCACAGTACAACTTCCCACCCCTCTTTAGCGTTAACACCTTATTCAGGGTCGACATTATCCTCATCGCAGACACGCGAGTCCGAAGGCTAACCGGTCGAGGCACAGCCAGGTGAATTGAAACCAAACCGTTTGAAATCCTGAACGCAAAAATATGAAAGCTCTTGCTACAAGGACAGTGATCAAAAGAGTTCCTTCTTAAGGTGTTAATGAATGACCCCGCACGTGTTCTCCGCAAGTTTCACTGAGAATGGAGAACACCTTCTTCTGTCTCTTAGTCTGCTAACCCCGAAGAGTATCTATCGCTGCTAAAGTCCCCCATAATATAGACCATAGATGCTTTATATCGAACTGTGCTGGATAAGTATATGATTGGGAGCACAAGAAACCCCTTCGAAAACCGGACCTGGCTGCTGGGCTTTGAGACGTTTCCGAATTTTGGAATAGTCTCGGTCGTAGCATGTTCGCAGTAGCCGGTCCGGCATAGTAATCGCGACGGAGCTTGGATCAGCTGGCGGACGAGCGGGTAATACCGTGAACCGGCACCCGTCTCGCACGCTATAGCGCTGATTCGAGCTAATTCCGTGGATTCCTCCGAGCACCAAGTGCCAGAGACTTTGCTGGAGGAACGAGCATACTGTAAAGCTAAACGTGGTACAGTATTTCTTATTTCTTCCCGAGAACAGTAGCTTTCCAAGACGCTTTACGGTGAATCGCGACTGACCACGAAGAGCACGATGAGGAGTCCGGGTCGCTGAGGAGCTTCGATGACGGGACTGTGCACTCTTAACTCGTTGACCGCTGTATAATCGTCATTCGTCCACTACAAGTTCCAAAAAATCATTGTAATCGAAATTTCAGAGTTAAAACTCCGTAGAGCCTTGTAAATATTTTAATTTTTTTATACTGATGATGCTCGGTTCAAGCATTATGAGTAAAATAAAAACCTTGACGAAGAATTCTGTCTGCCTGTTTCATCGAGCAATGTAATTTTGTGTCCCTGCGTCTTGTATCTTATAGTACAGGGCTCATTTTACAAACACAACGAACTATGTCGTCATGCTCAATAGAATTGTTCTGATGGCAGGACGAGGTATTTCATTATAGTTTAAGAAGTTGAAACATTTTGAGCGTCGAGCGTTCTTTGAGATTGTAGCAAAAGTTCCTGTTAAATTGAATATACAGAGAAACGAATTTGGTGTAATACTGTACAGCTGAAGTATTAAATAATCAATTTTGTTAGGTAATTTGTTCGCCGGGCGTGTACAGATGTTCGTGTTATTTTCATTTGTGGTATTGTATTTATGGAATGTGCCTCTCCAGTTGGACGTCTTACGTCAAGTAGTCTTAAAATGGACTCGATTGTGTTCCTTAAAATAGATTCGCTTTCACAGAACGAGCTTCTCAATTATTTACGTTTATACTTCGTGGTTTGTAGAGCTGTTTAAAAATTGGATGCGAGTTAAACGAGCCCTGAGTCAAATATGAAGACTAATGTCAGTTTTATTTTGCTGAAAATTTTAACCCCTTGAAAATTGTACGTTTTGATCCCTTTACTCGAATTTCAGAAGTCATAAATTGAAAATTGGAAGAAGAAAAGATATTTGCTAAGCTCGCCAATTTTTCTGAAGCGTTACAAATATCCTTGAGAAGGAACTCTGCTCCTGCAAGTTTTTCTCCGCGTCGATATAAAATTGCATACGCATCCTTAGTCTCGTTATCGCTCACCCCTAACCACTGATCACCCCTATTTCCGGAAACACTCGTCCCCGGTGGCTCGATCGAAGGAAAAACACAAGAATCGCGTCGCCATCGACACCATCGTCGTCGTCGTCGTCGTCGTAGACGTATACGTTCTATTAATATGCCAGAAACGTAACGCTATAAATTCTATTTCGAAGCCACCCCCGGCGGCAGCCTTGAGAGGCAAGGGCAATCGATCTGGCAGGCCGTGTTGTACAAGACTGAACGAGCGCAACACGGTGGTATCACCTTTTGATCGTAATCACTTTTCTGTAGAAACTCACTGTACGTGTGCCTCGCGATCCAACGACACTGCGACAATTTATTCGCGATGCATAGGTACCGAAAATGTCTCGGTTCTCTTCTCGCATTTAAATCGGCCAGAACGTGTAAATCATTAATTTATTCCTTGGTTGACATGTTCAGTGTGAGAAGTCTAAATGATATCAAAGGTTTGGTAATATATTAACATTTTTTTGGCAACAGTGTCATGCTGTAAAATATGACATTAACAGCGGAGGTTACGCAGACATTGATACCAAATTGCCCATTGGCGTCGCACCGAGGGAAATTTTTCATCGGAATTTTGTCGCCAGGTTAAAATATTCAGGTTCGAGCTGGTCGATGCCGCTCGCCTAATTCCTCGGTCGAGCATGATACGGCGATTTTTTCACGAGTCCGCAACGGAGATTGAAGTTTTTAATTTTTGACGTGTTCGCCGGGCACTTCGCCGACAGATTGAACCACGCGGCCGCGTATCAACGTTATCCGACGCGAGGAAAAAAATAATTGGACAGAAGTGATTCGCCGACGAGAGACGACGGCTTGCCTGACCCCCACCCCCACCCCCCGCGATCTGGCCCGCGGGAAAGGCGGGAAAAATGGTAGCGAATTGAATAAAAATTTACGACAGGTCGAGGTACAGGAAGGCGAGCGAGCGACCGAGCGATTTTTCGCGCTTTACGCGGCGAGCACGGCGAGACGCGCGGCAAACATAGGTGTTCCCGGCATTAAACCGCCCCTATTAAGGATTTTATTTTATGGAGGTTGCTTTATGGGATAACAGAAATTACCGTATAAAATTATTATTTCGGTCCCGGGGGGGGATAAAGCCCCCGCAACACGCCCCTTCCTCCTCTGCCTCGTTCGTTCTGCCAGCCTCGGTTTCTCGGATCGATGAATCGTGGATTCGTTAATAAGAAATTGGAGAGTTCGCTCGAGAAGAACCCGGCCGGATTAGAAGCGAAACTTCGGATTATGAAGTAACCATCAATCCAGATTATGCCTCTATTAACGCGACTGTGCCGGCGGGTTATTCTTAAGCCAGCAGTAAACTGTCTTTCGAAGCTTCGCCGGGCAGTATATTCTGATTAACCGTTTTAATTAGAAATTTTATTATTCACGCCGCGATGGGGATAGAACGTTATTAGACTGTATGCAGGAAATGTTGATTTTTTCAGGATAACGGAGTTGCGGCGATGTTCGCTGTTGCATTTAGTCATTGATGTTCGTTTTGTGCCTTTCAGGTGATTCCTGGCTCTCGGTTAATTTGCTGCGGGTGGAAATGCTCGTTACGTGCTACAATATTCCAGAATATACTAGAATACACTTGTATATACAAGAGTGCCATAGAATATACTATACTGTGTTATGAAAGAGCTGGGACCGTGTTCGAGAAATTTTTATTGATTGCAGAGTTAAAACAGAAGAGATTGAAGTAATAAATCTTTTGTGTTACACTATTACATCTATTTTTTAAATAATTTACGGAAAGTAGAGAGTGAAAGTTCTTCAACCTAGCTACAAAATGTCCAGCAGTTTTTGTAATACAGCATCAGCTGCTAAATACACATTGGTTAAGTGCTTTCATGAGATACAAAATAAAATGAAGGTCTATTTCATTTGATTGTAGAACAACGAGATAATTCCGCATGTGAATTCCAAATATGAGTAACAATGTGGAAACGATCAGTTACTTCAAATTGTTATAATTTACCTTCTAGCTCTGGGCCAATTTACCAATTAAGCACAGGTGCAACCACGATGGAGGGTGGCACTATAGGCGCCAATTGCTATAAAACACCCCTAAAAATGGCGCCATGACACTAGACGCAGCCGAAACAACGTTATACCGACGCTTTGATCAGCAACCTTTGACCGTGTCCATTAGCATGATCCCTACTACCAATCCCGATGCGAGAAAGAATGATCCGCTACCAATGTCGTCGCGTGACTGTACACAGTACGAAGAATCAATCTAGCTAGACAAAATGCAAATTGGGCGATTCTATGATCTTTTCAAAGAATTATTCAACAGCTATGGCAGTACTAAACCAACAATGAAACCTCGGGAAAGTGTCCAATTATTTCTTTCGAGATTATTTTTTAAAAGAAAATTTCTAAACTTGGTTTGAATATAAGAACAGTCACCGATAGGCTTCAGTATAATGTGTTAAAGTACAAAAATGATCTCCAGGCCGCACGCAATAACTAGACTGCGGATCTTCATGCAAAACAAAATTTCCCAAGAGATGGGAGCTAGATACTCGTTTAATTTTTTCTTGAATAATTTCATTTTGCATAATGATCCGCAGTCTAATATGAACGTTAACAGACCTTCGGAACAATCAACATTAGACAGGTGTGGAAGGGAATAGGCTGCAGAAAATTCATTTGTAAATTCTATATCAGTTATCGTAGACTTTCTTGGGCAAGCAGCAATAAAGTCTAGATCTAGCGACGGTCACCGAGATGACATTCGCAAGCGTCAGATCCTCAACACTGTTCGGCCGGCACTCTCACGTACGCGCGCACACGCTCGCAAGAGGACACGCGTGCCTGCGCGCATTGCGCGCGAATCTCCCGACAAAACGGGGCCTATTTATATCGGTTGCACCGGCGCACCAGCGTAGCTTCAATTAGCGAGAGTAACCGCAATTTGCTCTTAGTAGTTGAGCACCGGCCGTTGCTCAACGATACTCTCTGCCTCTCCCACTCTACCTCTCTCTCTTACCCTCTCTCTCTCTCTCCCTCTTCGCCGACCTCTCCCGATCACGGGCAATTTGTTGATGAATTTTCGTATAATGGGCCGCTGTTAATTACATAATGCCACGCTGCCCCCCTAGGCTGGAAAAGTTAACGGTGGACCTTGGACGCTGACCGTGCGGCCGGGTTTTCGTTGGCCACGCTAAGCGGTCGCCGTTTAATTACACGACCACCGGCTCCCGATAATGATGACGACTGGACGGAGCATTACAATGATTAAAATTGATTTCCGAGAGGCCAGCCCCAATCCCTCTCAGAGATAGGATGATTCTGATCCGATCCGGACACTTAACTGTTCGAGTATTTGCTATCAGCCACTGATATGCCTTGGGATAAACAAATTCGGAAATTTTTCTGTACCGAGGAACCATCTAAAAATTGCAAAGATATATTATTCAGAAGCTCAGAAGCCGGAAGTTCGATTCAATCTCGATGATATTGCTTGTGTCTCTGAATCCTTCGGGGACGACGATGTATTGTCGGATGTTACAATGATATTCTGATGTGATCTAGACGTCTTCTAGCTGTCTTCCAGCTCTGGAAAGCCAACCAAAATGTATGAAAATCGTTTCGTTGTCAGTTTGTCGCAATTGGACAAGAATATGTTCCAGGAAGAAAATCTGAAAGACGACGGCAACGATTTTCACGCGTCCGATCGTTTCTGCGAAACAGATCACGCGATCGTGCGATGTTAGAAGCCAAGATCCGTTGAGGAGTCTCGAGGAGGAGGGGAGGCAACGGTCCAAGAAGCGAGTCACGAGGCAAATCATTGTCACTTACGGCCCACGGAGGATGTTGTTATGTTTCTCGTGATTTCATGATTAGGACGCCACTCAAGCACTCAATTCATTAGCTCGTGTCGCGACTCGGTTTGACTGGGCGCATCGCGCTCGTTGTAAAGCTGAACACACACACCATGGGGACCAGCGGAGGGCCATGGGGGAACGAGAGGGGATAACCAGAGAGGCGAGGTCATCGGCGAGAGAGCGAAAAGGCAGACACAGCGGACAGCGTCGTTCTGCCTAGCACGTCCTGGCACTGACACTATCTGGCTGCGGCCTCTATCTGCTCCCTGGCGCCATCGCACACCCCCTGGAGATCGAATTAATTTCGACTTGGTCGGTGACTGGTTACACGAGCATGATCCCGTGGAACGTAATCGAACCACGGGGCTTCACTGTCTTCGCTCTACCACCGTTGTTGCCCCTTGTCTTACGATTTCTTTCGCAACCTCGTTGGAACTGTTCATATTAACGCTCCACAGGAAAAAAGAAAATTTTTATTTCCTCCACACCCACTAGACTGTTCCACAAAATCTACAAATTATCTACCGGCGACAGTTTCGTAACTCTGTTAAAGTCCATGAGTTTTTCATAGGCCTTTCAACGGCGATAAGAATCTAATACTTCATTGTCACGCAAAGAAAATGTTTGAGCTACTTTTTGGTACTGTACAATTATTGGAAACCTTATTAACACGTTGATTGCCATGTCACCCATATGTGGGTGACGGAATTATTTGTCCAAATTTTAAAATGAATTTTTACGCTAATATATTAATTGTATCAAATTTTTTAAGGATCTGTAAAATGCCAGAAAGTTGGAGGACTACTCAATATCATACATATAATTTTTTTCAATTTTTATTTCATTAAATAACACATTAATTTAATGGAATTTTTGAGGTTTCTAGCTTGGCAGTCAAAGTGTTAATAAGCTACCGGTAGATAAAGTTATATGAATGCTCGACGTTGTTTTATGGTTACGCGACAACAGCGATCAAGTACAGAACTATGGAGATACGAGACGAACTGAAGAGCACCATTCGGGGAATAATAACAGGAATGTGCCGATACTTATTTTGCTCTAATCGCGGAAGCAAAAGTTAGTTCCTTCAGTCGCGAGGAAACGGCTGTCTACTAGCGGGTTCGCAAGCGTAAAAGGCGAGATCAGGAAACTTACGAGGCAAACACGGTCCAACACGGAATGGAAACAGTTCGACGCCTGTAAAACGATTTAACAGCTATACCGAAGTGCTATATTTTGTTGGCGCTCCAGCGCGACTGGTTCGACGGTCCTTCCTTTTGCCTAGAGAGAGATTCTATTTCGTCGCCGCCTGGCATTCAGATCATCGTGGCCCGATTGTTTCCCCGGCGTTCCGTTGCCCCAACAAAGACGTATGCGTGAACAACGATGGCATTCAGAGACGGCGTATATCGCGGAGCACGGGAGACCGACGACGCCCGATTCGCGTCGTCGCGAAATTCTAGAAGCTTTATGATAAAACGCTTTGCCGGATTCCCGAGACCGAACCCGTCCCTACGGTTTTCTCGTCGGCACCGGAACTGTTCGTGGCTTCGAACGGCTGGTAATCGGTGATGCTGGAATGGTGTTATATAATATATATAATAAATATAATTAAACAATACTGTTTTTGGCTATGGGGATCTCATCGAAACCAGTCTCGAATATTTATCTTGTACTTACAAATATCGGTGGACGCTTCGTGAATTTCTTGTGGAGCTGCAAATCATTTTTTCTTGTCCAAAAGCGTGCTCGTTGAACGGTAAGTCTACGTTTAAAATTTCTACTTTCATTGATCTTTAAATCTTCTTTAAAAGTATGTACAAGTTGTCAGTTCTTGTACTCGAATCGTGAAAAGAACAAATGCATTAAAATTACGTTTGTTTAGCGAGATGTTCCAGCAGCAGGAGGTATGCAAAAATAGTGTATTGTCGCAGGGGAAAGTGACTTTCGCTATCGGATATGCATCATCCAGCGACGGCCACGTGTGTAGTCTTATCGAGGAAAAATTGTTTACACGCGACGTGGGCTCGGAGTAGATCAGTTTCTCCACGTGCGTCGTAAGTAAACGAATGTTCAAATATTTTCCAACCTGAGGATAACTCTACTTATTCTCGTATCGTGGCTCTAATAATCACTGTTGTCGTTGATCACGTTCGTTCTCTGAGACAAATATTCCTAATAGTAGAACTACCTAACCTAGCAGTGACTAACGCGAGTTAGAAAATATTGCAAATATTAATATTGCATTTGCGTAATGCTATGCGATTTTGACTGTAACGTCTGCTTGAGTAAAGAAATTTATTGAATCCTATGAAAACGACTTTACATAGTTAGCAGTAACATAAGAAAATGAGACTAAACTGAAATCTATTATTTGGACAAATCTGGTAGTTCCGGTATTAATATTTGAAAAGATGTTCTGAAAGGGTTAGCAAGCATTTGTATACCGAGACGATCGAAATTGCTAGCACCGGATCATGGCACTGCGGGGCGCGCAGGGTGCGTACCATAGTGCGCGTATAGTTGCGTGCTTGGCGAGCGTGGCACGAAACATCCGTGTTATTTAATGAGGCCGAGCGGGACAAGAATTAGGGCACAATACGAGGCCTGTCGCGTTTTAATACGCGGGGAAAGATCAATTGTTTCCCCTGCGGACGCAGAGATCGCCGTTCTGCGTTTCGAGAACCGGCCGACCAGTCAGCCAACGAGCTAGCCAGCCAGCAGGCAGTTAGGCCTTCCCTTTCCGTTTCTCTGTGACTGTATCAGTCGCCGCCACGTGGTACCATTTTCACGGATGGTTCCCTCGAATTTGCATTTATCGCGTGTCGCCAGAGTCACGCACCGTTAATGCGTACACACTTGTCGCTGGCCCCTCTATTGCCCTTTCTGCCTACCTCCTCTCCTTCACCCCCTCTCTCCATTTCCTTCACTCCTATCTCTCTCCACCCCCCTCTTCAGCTTTCTGGCCTTCTTGGAGCTTTTTGAGTTCGGTGTTTATCTCCTTTGATCTTTCTCTTCCGCTCTATATTCTTTATCAATGACTTTTGGTTGTACATTATTTGCAATCAATTTCCGTTTTGCATATCGATCCTCAGTCCAGTTAGAACATTACAAAAAAACGTGAGCTTCTAGATTTCGGCGTTTATCTCCTTTGTGTGATCTTTCTCTTCCGCTCTTTATTCTTTATCAATGACTTTGGTTGTACATTATTTGCAATCAATTTCCGTTTTGCATATCGATCCTTAGTCCAGTTAGAATATTACAAAAAAGCGTGAGGGTCTGCACGATTTTGTTAAAAATATTTATATAGAACGACTTGGTACTGAATTCTACAGTGTACAGCATAAACAGTACAATGTACTAATCGAGTTTGTACAACATTAATTACGTCCCAGAAACACCACAAGAAAATATAACAAGCCCCGCCTTCAACCCTAAAACTTCAACCCTAAGTCTCTGTTGTTGCTCTCTTTCTTTCTTTTGCACCGCCTTCAAGGACGATCCAGCAATAAGGACTGCGGAATATTTATTGTCGGAGCAAGGCAAGGGCGTCGGTATAAATCCGACGACACGGAGGGAAAAAGAAGGTGGCCCGGGACACACGGGGTGGATGACGAGAGGCCGAGATATACCCTGCAAGAGAACACCTATCTCCCGCGGAACACGCGACGTCGTTTATTTTTCGTGGCCGCGTGTCCCCCAGGCGAAATGAACGCCGGGAGGAACAAGGAGGGTGGGAGGTGGGGTGGGGGCAAACAAACCGCGCGGAGAAAGTGAAGCCACCGGGAGACGTTATCTTAGCCCCTCTTTGCTCGTCCCACGTCGACCCTATCGCGACTCGTTGAGCACAATGACGACCCAGAACCAAACGAACCTCTGCCCGCGACAGCTGATTTTCCTCGTCGCGTCGATTCCTCCAGGTTGTCCCTCTCTATTCTCTGCTCTAATTTCGATCATTGTGCCCCCGGAAACCTAGAAGTTCACACTGACGATGGCGAAGATCTTTGAAAAATTTTACTAAAGTTTTTAAAATACTGTAAAAGGATTGAATCTTGTGTTAGGCAATTGCTCGCATCACTCGTCGATTTTTGCATGCAAAGTGATTCTTGTAATTGTAAAAGGGTAAATTTTTATGTTAAAGATAGAAAAGAATGTTGGAGGATCAATTTCCTGTTCACCTCGCCTGTTCAAATAAACATCCTCGCTCTGTTACAGGACCTTAAAAGTTTGAGAAGAATTTGCTCTACCAGATGTCGACACGGTTATTTCATTTATCTCGAAATCGAATCGCTCGGTTTGCCATAACGCTCGAGAGTGTCTTATCGGGGGAATTTATAATCCGAGCCGATAATGTGTAATGACTGGGGGGGATCGATGGGTAAAACGTTGAAGGACTACCTGCCTGGTACGATGAAAGAGGCGAGACGAGGAATAAGTTGGTGAAAAGTGCGGGGGAGTGGTAGAGTAGAGGTGGTTCTCTCGGCGAGAGCAAAGTTCTCCGCGTCTTTTTCCATCGTTTCCGTATTCCGAGGAGAGAGGCAAGTTTGCCGGTTGTCAAAGTACATCGGCCGGTTTCGGGGGCGAGCTTTCGGGCGCGACCCGTTCAAAGAAATTCAAATCGAATTGAAATTAGCATGGCAAAGTCCGTCCGGGGGTCCGTCCCCTCTGATCTTCAATATTCCGGTCATAATATCGGTTTCCATTCGACGATCGGCCGACGGAAAGAAGCCGCCCGCATGCCGGGCAACAATGATGCTCTTCACTGGATTTACCATAAACAAATTCAAATACTAAACGCCATTCTCAACTATTACGTTGACGCAACGATAATCGCAGCTTTCTTTCATCGCAACAATCTCCACCCGTTATACCTTAAACATTTGACCCTTACAACGATTACTCAAAGCATCAATAGGTATTTCAGATTTTCTTAAACCAAGAAAAGTAAATGTGAGTTTGCTAATAGTAATATTTCTTTTTGAGAACAAACGCGAATTAATTTTGAAGTACGTGGCTAATTTCAGGTTCGAAACGAACGAAGTTTTAACTGTTTTTGCACAGATTCGATGGAGGTATAGGTAAAGAATAAAACATAGAGGAGGAAGAGAGAGTGGGAAGCTAGATTAATGAGGTTACGTCGCCGACGTGGAAACCAGACACCCACAGTCGTCTTTCCATTTCAACGGCAGGAGAACACTATACTAGAGAGATCGGCGCGCGTAGGTCGCTAGTACACGCGACAAATGTCATGCACGCTGATTACGATGCCACGAAATGTCAGCCGAGGACGTGGTCAAACACGCTGTTCGATTAGAGAAATCGAGAGCGTGGTAGCCGCGCTCCGAGGACTTGAAGCGATCGCGCGTCTTGTTGCTCTGATCACTCTGCTGGGGTTTCAAATCACCAAATATACTGATTAGCGACAGCCAACGCGTAGATTGATGCTTTATCTGGCTTGGGAACTTGAGAATGACTTTCAACTCTGGCCACGTGGCTCATTCATTCGTAATTTGCAGCTCGGTTATAGCAAACGCTTAATTATAGCATCCCTGATCTTCCAACGGTGGAGTGATAGCAGCGGTTCTGTAGTGAAATATTTGTAAATTCATTTAGAATATAGAAGATTTATTTTATTTAGTCGGAAAATTTTTACCAATTCCAATTTACGTAAATATTTGACCATAAAAATTTGTATCCAGAGTTCTTCATAAATGAAAAATTATAGATACATTAAAATGTTTTGTAATTCTAGAGTGACAAATTTTAACAATATTTAGACATAGTTCTTTATATTGTACAAAGAATAAAATATCTCAAAGCATTTTTACTTTTGCGGAATACATTGAATATTTTCATGAAGAGAACAGTTTCTATCAGATGTGTATTTTTAAAAATTTGTTTGGTAGAACAACTTACATATTGCGTACATGATATCAGACTGTTCAGTATTCCTGAATGATTATAGTGGTCGGAAATATACTGAGAGTAACACGAGACCAGAACTGCATCGAGAGATTCAGTGGTATAAGTCGGTCTGACCATGCCCGCTATATCTACTGTGAATTTGGGCGATCAATACTCATGATTAAACTGCGGATATTTACGCCTATTTACGTTTAATTACTTAAGCACGGTGGAATAGGATTTTATTTTGCACCAATAATTCCAATAAATTAAACAACTTATCGGTTAAAAATAAAATTCCGGAAAAATTTACTTTTAAAGGATTTGAAGTAGTACAAACATTAATACAAGGAGTACATTTTTCCTTTTCAACCTTTATTCATTTTATTCATCAATTTAGTTTCCGTCTTCCTTCCAGGAAGGAAAATAATTAAAACAATTTAACTTTTGAACTTCATATAGTCTTCCTTATAAAATCTGAAAAAGTCTTCTTTTAAACTGTTCAAAATTCTTTTTGAATTATTAAAAAAAACTGAACACCTTCAAGGGCACCACAGTAAAAGAATGACCGTCGAAGGAGGTTTCCTTTGCGGATGTTTTCCACGTGCGGAGTGGAACAGTTTACCCATTCCCTTCGCCGTGGTACGAAGCTTCAATCAAAGGAGACGTGGTTTCGTTTAATCGTATCTGTACCCAGCAAACGAGCGAAAGCCATTTCTCCTAATTTACAATGGTAAGTTGCAATCCTTTCCCCCGGATGCGAACAAATACGACGCGATGAAACTTCGACGAGTCTTCTTCCACAGGTCGGGCCCAGGCGACGTTTCATTTAACCGGGCCGTGGCAAACTAACCCCCGAATCGAGTTTCCTCGGTCTCCGTTTCTTGATTAGCATTTTTCGCTCGCGCTTTCCTTCGATCCGACGAAAATCACAAAATGGGTAACGGGTTCGTGAGCTGCATCGCGATCGGCACCTCGGAAAACCGGCGAATCAGAGCGTTCGCTCATATTTCTGACAAAATTGCACAGATTTTCACAATATCGACTTAGAACGGTGAAACCTCTTCGAAATTATACCCGACACGTTGCAGAATACGAGCAAAATTTTAAAAAGCGATGACGAGTAAGGTTTGCCTTCGAAAATAGTTATCGAAGTCGACCGAAGTTGAAGGAACTTTCAATGTTTCCGCTTTTACTGCTACAAAATATGCTTTATATTATTTGTATCTGCTCGTCATTCTTCCCGCGCATTTTCTAGGTGTAATTTAATGCAAGTCTCGTCCTTCTGTCTTGATTCTATCAAAAGTTTTAAGTGTGGCTGGTTCATGCAACGTGTTCCGTGTCGGTTTTCATGTTATTCGCAACCGCGCGTTGCTTGTTTGTTTGGTCCACGGGACAGACGCGTTGCGAAACCGTGGTGCGTCGTGAAAGCGCAAATCGGTTTACGCCTATGACACACATGCGCCTGGTCTGTGTCCGGCTGTGGGTGGGTCAAGGTGTAAATCAAGGCTGCTCGCGGAACGCTGGAGGAGAATTGCCGCGTGGGCGGCAACAGGAAGTTCACGACACTTGGAAGTGTAGAACATTACTTTGATAGAAAGTTGCATTATCCTCGAGTGAGTTATTGACGACGGTGCTATTGTGTTGCCCGAGACTTTAGGCGGTGCCGAACAAATTATTGTTTAATTAGCTATCTTGGACACCTCGATTTCTAGTCTTTCCTGCGCTGGATCCCTAGACCTTGGACCTCAATCTTCTTAGATCTGGACCCCCGACTTTTGTAAACTTTGAGCGTTGATCTTTCCAAATATTGTACCTCGATATTCTTAAGTCTTTAACCTTAGTCCTGATGGATTATGGACCTTGATCCTTTCACGTATTTTATCCTAAATCTAGAACCTCGATCCTGAGGCCATATAAACACCTGATCTTAATCTTATCGAACCCTAGACCTCGGTCCTTAGACTCCAGTCAGATTCTTCTCATCTTGGACCTGAAGCCATGCGATCATCCGACATGAATCCTGCTGCCCGTTGGACCTCTTAAGTTCGCCATCCTTCAGACATTTCATGCAAACCCTAATGAACCTGATTTTACAAATCCACCTGGAAAACTAATCCCATCCTAGGGAACCGATCTCTGGTTTCCAAACGACCCCAATTTTCTCGAAAACCTCGTTCTACCTTGCACCGGATCACGAACAGAATCCGGTCGACGGAGTCTGCAATTCCATCTACAAAATTGCATCATCAAGGGACTCTCCCGGCCCGCATCCCCTCGGTTGCCATCGCATCCGGTTAATCATTCCCGGCGAGAGACGGTGTAGCGTCGTCGTCTATCCGTCTGTCTGTTCCCGGCGAACGAAACAACGAGAAACACCTTTCGTCAAAACAAACAAGTTTACGCTGCGCGCATCGTACGTGTGCGGACTACACTAGGAACAGCCTCGGACGAGATAAGGAGGACGAGCCGCGTTCTTCCGGAACGACGGAACCTCCAATCACGGGTGCCGGCGGCGATAAAGCGTTTTCCCGCGTACGCACGCAAGGAGAACCGTTCCCGAACCGGTCCCGAACGGTTTGCGGGCCGGTGACGTCGCGCGAGACGACGCGCACGTGAAAGAAATTCGATTCAATGGAAATCGAAGTAGGCAGACCGTTGAAATTCTCCGTGCGCCCTGTCGGTGTTCAACCGGGAAACAGACGGATCTGAACGGCCACCAAGAGAGAATAGGAGAGAGAGAGAGAGAGAGAGAGGAGCATAATAGAGAGTGACATGAATGGAATAAACTCATCTAAAGGAGAGGGAGAACCGCGATGACCTACTCGATAAGAAACTAGGTGGAATAATAACATGGTTGCCCGGTGCACCTAAGGGAGCGTCTCTCTTGGCTCGAATGCTGAACGATGGGAGAATGTTCACGCTCGATCTGCCTAACCGGGGACGCGTTAGGTGTGCTTAGAATTTTAGGTAGTTCAGAATAGGGATCGCTGTGCACTCCGTGTGTCTTTCGCTTTTGGAAAATTCCTGTGGGATGTTGCAGGTCTCTTTTTGGAAAATTGTTCTTATGCTTCGTTGGAATTTTGTGTGAAACGAAACGGTGTCTTGATCGAGGAACATAATGCCTGTTTCTGTTATCAGACCAATCCAACACTTTCACCTTCAAGAACTTTCCTTTGTTAGTTCTCCTTGAAAATTATAATGTGAAAATATTACTTGTAAAAGTTCCAAAGTCCACGCTTTAACTAGAACATATTAAACTGCTTCATCACTCATTCGTCATTCGACATTCATCATTGTTATCTATAAGGATAAGAATGAAGGATAAAGCACTTAAATGTCTAAGAAAATTGGGAGAAAATTACCCTGTCGTTTATTTGTGCTTCAATATCTTGACAGGCAATCATAATTTTACATTTACACGATCAGAAAATAATTCTTTCGACTTATATCAAGTTATAACTGTCCTCCTTGAAACATTTGTTTCCTTATATGAACCGCTTCCATTTCGTGGGCTTTTAAAATGGCTCTTCCCATTGTCGAAGTTATGCCCAGAGCGAAAAGGATTACACGTGAATAATATTCAACTATCCTTCAATGGTGGCTTTATGTACATGGAATAGATCATCCGAATAGAACTCATTTGTTATTCGAAGTCGGAGAATAGTCACAAGGTTCCTGGGTTATAAGGTTACCCGTGGTTGCCTCTGATAAGCAAAATAGTTTGTATTTGTTATTCAAGGACAACGTTTAGTTACGTATTGAAAATAGTCTCAAGGTGTTGTTTACTTTGACGGTTTAATTCTAGATCCTTCTTCGCGACGCACGAAGCAGTTAAAAAGAAAATAATGCTCACAATAAACGCACAACGTTCGTGTGGTTTTTCGTCGCGTCTGAATTCTTTTTGCACGATTTTCGTGGCAATAAATTCGCAGAAATGCGTAATTCGCCGACGATTTTGCGGAGCGTCGGTAACAGAAAAATATACAGCGACGGTAAGCGCCGTCGGAACGACGGTTTTCCGCAAACGGGGTATTCGCGGAATTTATCACGCCGGTTCCAAGTAAACAGTGAATTTCCGTAATTGAACGGAGGGGGGCAGGATGCTGCCGTCGGTAAAATTTCATCGGTCAATTTCTTTGAAGGTCCGGCGCTCCGTCGGGGGCTCGTGACGAAATTGATAGGAGCATGAAATTGCTTTCAGTATGATTGCACGGTCCGCGAGATGCATAATTACTGCCGGCCGCCGGGTAATACAAGTTCGATGAATTTATCGCCGGAAGTGGTTGTACCGTTTTCTCGGAGGAATTTATTGGCGTTCTTCTCGCAGCAAAATGAAATTCACAAACTATTGTTATCAGTCATAACGTTGCTTTTGCTATTCCGACAAGCATGCAATTTAATTAATCATACGGTTCCCTGAGCACACACAGAGTCCCTTCGAACCTCTCTCTTCTCGTCTCTCTGTCTCCCTTTTCCTTTTTAAGTACGGTACACGAAAAGTCAATTAAGGGCGCATCAAGATTTCGCGTATGAAAAGAAAATTGTATACTCGCCGCGTCAGTTTTCAAAAGACATACGCCGGCGCTCGTGTGCAAAGGAGATGTTAATGCAAAGGCAATCACGGCCACGTTTGTTTCCACCGCGTTTACCCGGTACGCGCGTGTCAAAGGCGATCCTTCGGGCAGATAAGCCTGCAATCAGCGAAACTGCGATAATCAGACGCGAAATTATAGCCCGTGTCGCGGTCAAATTGTGCATTCACATTTTACAACAATTCCTTATGCAACGCTGTTTACCGGGATTCACGAGATCCGCTGATACTGTCATCGGACGTCAAGAAAATTGCCTGCTGGCTACAGGATGTTGTAAAATTGATGGTTCCGATTACCGACGGTGTAATATAGTTTTTTAATTCGTGTACATGGTATCTGAAATGCTCTGGAATACTAAATTCCAATATTCAATATTTCGTTTGTCCAATATTCAAAATTCCTGGTGAGCAGCAGCATTCTTTTGCATTGCACAACAATTTAAAATTGTGATCATTGGTAAATAAATGTTTTGGAACGTTTCTTCTGCGGGTCATTTGTGATTCAGAGGTGGGACCACCGACTTTGAACTCTCCTGTACTCTGTTCATCGAACAAATAAATATTTATGGTTCTATACTTCGATCATCGCTCACCTCAAGGAAATCAATGACTGATCTCTCCAATTAAAACTGACACCATTAATTGCGGGCAATAGACCAAAGAAACAAATACTTTAACGTACTTCAAGTATATTATGGTGGTACAAATGTTCAATGCTTAAAGTACTTGCATCGTCACGTACTCCTATTATAAATTTTATTTAGCGACCGTCTTACAAAGTTCCAAACCGGGACCACGAATTTTTCAAGCAATCGTGATTCACAGATCGTTTCCACCATCATGCGCCCCACAAAAATATCTCTCTGAATCGTTCACCAATGAGACCCGAAAGCGAGGGCCACAAATTTTGAGTTCCACGGTACCGATTCCTCAAAGAACCTCACAATTCCTACTGACTTCCTCCGGCGCAGCACGCCCCACGCCAATCCGCGCTCACCGTTCATTCACAGTCCGCTCAACGATTTAAACTCGCGCGTCACGGACGCCGTCCATGAAACTCGATTAATTACCTCGAAGCCCAGTAGTCCGCGCGAATCGGAAGTAACAACGATGCTCGCTTGCTCGTGGTTAAGTAACCGCGCCGCTCAAGATAACTCGAGACCAAGAGGGACCGAGAACGAATACCCACGAAGGGAACGAGAGATAAAGACATCAAGTGGAAGGAAAAGAAGAAGAAGAAGCAAGAAAAAGCTAGACAAAGAGGGAAAGGGCTTAGGGTACGCGATCTCGAAGCACGAGACCGCGCAAGTATTAATTTAGCGGAGTGTTGTACGCGAAGCCGGTAATCGCGAATGCGTATACACGGGCTTCCGGTTTCCGGCGTCTACGAAGGCGCCGGGGAAGACAGCGAACGTGGATGTAGACGTGGGATGTCTGCGTGGATGTAGAACGTCCCGAGAAGTGGGGCTGAAAGGGGCCCCGTTGGATGTCGAGGTGGGGGGACGGGGGGGCAAGCGGGGAGAAGGAAAAGACGAAGTCGAGCGTCTCGCGATGCGTCGGAACGGAAGTTGAACCGCTTGGACAAGTTCGGGACCGTCCGTTAAACGCAATTCCTACGCGATTCCTAGCCGACGCTTCCGGTTTCCGGCTCGTTAGTCAGTCCAGGACCGTGCACCACCGTCGTTCGTCATACTCGACGTCTCGCGAACCGGGCCCCCAGCTTCCTCTCTTCATAGTAATCGCGCGCGATTCGCCTAACTCGACGCCTAGCTAGGCGCTCACCGATCTCGCCCTACGCTGATCTCCTTGCTGATATATCTCGCCGATGGACACCGATAAGCCCGCCGCGGATTTCATGCGTTTAGGTTCATGCTGCACGGACGAACGTCCGGCGCGATCGAGGCTTAATATGCTCCTTGCCTCGTTCGTCAGCCTACAAAAGCCCTTAGGATCGGTGGAAAAAATTTTTCTTCTAGTTGCTGATGATATTATTAGAATATTCAAAGTATTTATAATAGATTTTTGTCTGGTCGTTTAGTGCATTTTGTTTGAGGATTTTTACCCAATAATTTATCCTGTATTATTTGTAGATTTTAAAAGTGTTGGGGATCTTCTGATCTCCAATTTGTTTATTTTTATTAATATACATGAAAGTAGATATTTATTTTTGTAAGTGATGGCCGGGATAAAAGCAAAACAGTTTATTATTTAACACGTCCTTTTCTGGTGCCGGACCTGACGAGACTGCTCGTCCTTGTTTTATTCTCATTCGTTTGTCCGATGAGAATCAATAACATGAACATATTTGTTAACAACATGAACAATATATACAGTGGCGGATACGTTACAGCTTATCTTACAATAAAACAAGGACGAGCAGTCTCGTCAGGTCCGGCACCAGAAAAGGACGTGTTAAATAATAAACTGTTTTGCTTTTATCCCGGCCATCACTTACATTTTTAGGCTATGATCGAGTCACAACATAAACGAGAATTATTTTTTACATTTCCTCCTTGCCAGGCACGTTAGATATTTCTTAAAACTATTTCTAAATTATCTACATTTTATCCACAGTGTTAAAATGACGTCGAAGACATTGCATACGACTTTCAATGAATTTTGTTTGATTCGTCGCGAGTCCTGGATCCATGCAACGTGAAGCAACCTGTACACCTTTCTCCTTCCACAGGAGTTTAATATTGGACAACTAACTCTTCAGGTATGCGGTATGCGAGAGAGTGAATGGTAACTTCGAGAGACAGGAATGATTGTCACTGTATGCGCGACAGAGGTATTCGAATGCTGAGTGTGAATGATACGTGTTTAGGCCAGAATGGAAGAGATTCGAATGATTGTTTAGAATGGTTTCCAGCGATTCGAAGAATGTATATGCTACGTGAGGCCCAGGGACAGTGGGTTTACTGTATATGTATAAATGTAAATGGCTAAAGCTATAGGCACGCGTGATTTCAAATCCATTATTGCTAGAATCTCGTGCATATATGGCAATAATACGACTGCAGATTCTTATGCAATACGTAAAGGTTTTGCATCGTTGCTAGCTACTGGAATCAAATAAATATTGGTTTCTGTCATTAATAGTTTCAACATGTTCGTGAGAATATATGGATATTCTTGAATTTTATTAATCGTAAGTCGATTTAATTATTAGAAATATTGGTATACTATTCTAAAACATTTTTATTTGATCCCCGTTGTTTGCAATCGTTTCAGAAAATATTAAATTGGTACAAAGATCCATAAGTCTAATCGTTACAAGAGTTAAAAGTCGTAGATTGTTATCGCATCTTAAGAAACAGGAATTGAATAAAAATGTACTTTCTTCTTCAATAATTTTACTAAGTCGTTAACAGCGTAAAGTGTTTTTACAGAAACAGAGTTTTCACAATGTTTTTGCATTCTATGTATCCATTCTTGGCATAAATGCATAAAATTTAATCATCGCGTTTCACCTTAGTTGTCTAAGGTGGAACAGCTATTACTTTACAATTTAAACACAGCGTAGAACCACCTAAAACTTTATCCACTTACATTGCAAGTCTTACAACACGTTACAAGAACATACAGGGTACTCAACAAAACGCGTGTTCAAGCAGAACCCTGCCGAGCAGCGAAGGATAACGCGCGAAGTTTGAAATTGTTCTAACTGTTATCTACTGCGAATAGTTGTTAATCTTTCCCGGTCTTACAAGGGTAATCTTCCGGGAAAAGCGTGGAGAATTCCGAGCCGGCGGAAATTTCATTAAAACTCGGAATTCTCCGGACGGAAAATATTTTTTCGGTAACCAAAACGGAAACCGGCTGTCCTCTTCCGAACCTAATCCGCGGCCGCGATACTTTCCGCGATATTTATGCCGAGAGGGGTAACGAATTGTCTGGTCTGCGGTAATACGCGCGGCTTATTTTCCGCAGGGGTGTATATTTTTCGTTAGCCGAGCATTATACCGGGCGCGCGCGCGCGCGTCTAAGGATAATGAGAAAAAATACGAGCGGAGCGGAAGGGCGCTCGAAATTGGTGCGAATAAATCGAATTTTTAAGTTGCTCTGTAACGGGAACGTATGGCTCGGAACGTCCCACAGGAATCCTGTTTACTCTGCCATATTCCCGTTGCTCCCTTTTTATTCCGCTCCATTTTCCATACGCCGCCTGATCATTTCGTTTTTCGATTTCGTCCTGTCCAACTTTTTCCGCGTCCTCGCTAATTATACACGGTTCGTCCGTGACCCTTTTCATTTCTGACTGGACCCTCGTGTTGTTTATTACAAGCTACGAGGTTTCCGAGGTTTTGCAAAATCGAAAAATTGCGTTGCGGTCGTGGGAGCAGCAATATTTAATCCTTCTGTACTCTGTTCAATCTGTTCCAAAAGCAGACATTTGCTTCCGAAATACATATTTGAACGTGATTAATTGAAAATTTACAACTTGTACACATACTCCAATTCAATTCTTACAGCATAAATGTCCCAGTTTCCTGAATAGTGTAATGCTCTGATAAAATAATTTATTTATTTATTACAGTTCTATAAATTCTCCCTAATATCTCCGCAAAACAATCTTTCAGCGTCGTGCTCGTCAAGGTCGCGATTACTTAACGCGCCGACGTGTATGTCACGCGAGGAAAATCATTTTTCGTTTTGTCACAGCAGATCGAACATCGGCCGGACTCTTCGCGACGATCGATTACGTTGTCGCTTAATATTTTAATTTTTCGCGGTCTGGCGACTGAATGACGAGTCTTGCATACTTCAATGCCTTGAACTTTAGCCTGCAAACCATTCTCCTTAGCCACCGTCAACTATTTGGAAAAGATTATTAAAGAAAAATTATGGATTTTTAATTTGAGACACGTTTTAGACATGAAGTCTTTGATTTCTCAAGTTCTCATTTTGATTTCCCTTTAATTGAGTTGTAGTTAATATTGTTTGAGTTGTAGCAATCAAAACTACAACTATTTTGTGCAGTAAATGATTCTCTCAAAGCCAACAATATATTTCGTTACACCCTCTCTGACATTCAGGTTTAAAGAGTGAAACAAACCAAAAAGATTTCTGACATTTTTCAGTTCATTTTGAAAATTCAGTGGTCGTGTAAGTTTACCTGTGAAATGAGTCTAGGGCAACATTATCGATCCTCGGCTACCTCCACGAAAGAAACGAGTCGCGATCCCTTCCGCATGTTCCTCTCTTAATCGGGGAAAACCGGAAGATAATGCCGTGGTTCCCCGAGCCGTGAAATTTCCCGCGATAACTGAAATTGATTCGATTTAACTCGTTACGGGGCTGAATTAGATTACCAAGTTTTTTAATTTCGTCCTCCCCCCGATGCTGCCGCGTTGTTTGTTGGACGAAGTTTACCATTTCGAATATTTTTCCGCGGTTTCGGAATTACCGGAAGTTCTCAGGTGGGGAATTTTAGGATCAGATACGAGATAATGGAAATGTTTGCGTTCCGAGCACCGCCGGGGCGTCGGGTCCAGGCTTGCACGCCGAGATTACTTTTAGTTTGTTGGTCAACTGCAAGACAATCGTCAGTATTAATTGAGCTGCTCATTCGCCAAATCGATTAACTTCGTAACACAATCCAAAAGGAGACAACTTTTGTTATTTAGTGGTATCGGAGAAACTGTGCAAGCAAAGTCTTATTACTAGACATCGGATGTTTATGCAATTTCCAATTTTTATAGAAACATTTTAAGAAAGTGGAATGAAATAAAATTTTATTTTTAATGGGGACAGCCTTTGTAGATCCAAAGCCAATAAAAATCGTGTTAAATTCTCTCGAATTTTATATTATAGCATTTTTTTAACATTTCCATAAGCCATAAATGCATAAAGATCCGATGTCTACTTATTACTAAACCAGTTTATTCAGGAACGTTGTACAAAAAAGTACCTTTCAAACTAAAAAAAAAAATTATTATCATTAAAGGAGGAGAGAAATTTTTATTTGGCTCCTGTGCGTTTTAAACATTGCGAACAATTTTTGATTGTGATACAATAAAACGAACTACGCCACGAGAGGCGGCAACAGTTAATGCCCTCGTTATGCACAATCTTTCTTGCAGTTCCTTAATAATCTGTTGCATCCAGACGCGAAATAAAATGGCCGGAGCGTTCTTCGGATGCATTTTTCAAATCGAAAGGTGCTTTTTCACGGACGGGACGTGAAGGAATTTTACTAGCAGGCCGGCTCCGGTAAATCAGTCACCGGTGACCAATTCACGATCCCCGAGTTAATGCTTCCCCACGCATGCCTCGTACCGAGAGCGTATGCGTTGCTTATCGTCCTCGACTTCCATCGAACTACTACATCATGCAAATTGAGCAATTCCGTCCGTGGTTTATACGCCGATTATTCGCAGTAAACGTCTCTCGACGTTCCGTAACGACCGCAGGCTAGGCTGTGCCGCTTCTGGCCGGGGAGAGGGAGCAAAAAAAGAAAATGGCTCGCGTTCAAAAACAGCAAAGAGAGACCGATCAAATGACCGATCGAAACTTCGGTAACAGTTTCATTGCGTCTCGGAGCGCTGACGTCCATACGCCACCTGAAAGATTCGAGTTGGAACTGTTTCTCGCACTTTCAAAATACCTCTGGAAAGAGAAATATATACGTTCGTCGCGAATTTTAATTGCTATAACGCGGAAAACCAGGAGAACAAAGTTCGCACAAGCCAAAATCGAGTTAACTTCACAAAGTTTGTTGACAAAGCACTAAAAGAAATTTTCTTAATCTAAAGAAATAATTCAAGTCTTAAAAAGAATTACCAAATCGGACCCTAAGTCTAGGTTAACTGCTAGGTCTTCGATGTAAAACACAGGATCACTACCTTTTAATTGAAAAATCAGGTCATACAAGCGCGATACCTGGAAGAGAATATAGGTAGAAGTGCAATGTTGCGATGCAGGGGGAAGCTTGCCTTTGAACCTCGACGGCCAGGAATAAATTTGGCCGAGCACAATAATAACAATTAGACGCGTTGGGAGCTCGTTATGCCACGGCAAAGGAGATTAAACTAAATCTCGGCTCCTCGGTTGCTGGAGACGGCAATATCAACAGGCAACTTGTTCGTAGCTTCTATCCTCTCTCTCTCTCTCTCTCTCTCTCTCTCTCTCTCTCTCTCTGTCTTCGTTCCATCTCAGTCTCTCTCCTCCCTCTCTCCCAGGTAGCCATCCGTTCTCTCCGTCTGACCGTCTGCTCGTTACCTAAGCACCAACAAATGGCTCTTCCTTCCTTTCGGCTCCAAGGTTGTTCCAGGTCGACAGCCGTGTTTACACACAGCGGACGCGAAGGCAACGCGTGTTCTTCGTTTACACGGTTTTCGTTCTTCCAGGGACAATGGCCATTCAGAAGCGTGGAAAAGCCATCGGGTTAGGTCAACCCTCCTGCAAATATTCCTTTGGACCGTCTTCTGGACGCCTTCGAGCCTCGAAGGTCACGGAATCTCGCGTGTCGCGCTTACAGTCTGCCGACTGTGCTACCGGAAGTCGTGTGGTCGAAGAAGAGGCGATTTCTCGTGACGAAATCGATCTATGAACCTGGTTGTTGCTCCGAGAAGGCATTCAACCCTTTCATGTGCTCAGGAAAAGAGTGAACGTCAAGAAATTTATTGACCCATTCCTTTTAATGCTCTTTTACTGGCTTTGTTCAACTGGAATATGTTTCACCCCGAAGTAAACGATTGGCCTTTGTGTCCATAATAATTCGTGCTTTCTGAGACAAGTAATTAACTTTCACGTACATAAAGAAGTATAATACATATCAGAAATTTCATTAAGTCGTCTTTTTAATATTTTTTTTTACTAGGCTTAGTTAGCAGGAACACAGTTAACATTTGTGTAATAAATAATTAATCTAGATGCACATACTAGGTCCATGGGTCTCAGAAAAAGTGTTATACTTTCATCTTCTTAAGAAGTCCTCGATTGTTTCTCTAGTAAATCAATGTGCAGTGGTAGAAAATTTCTTGTGGTTTGTTAAGATCATTGTCTATCGTTTCGAACAACTATTATCCAGCTATTGCATAATCAGGCCATTCTCCTCGTGTGAATCGATTGGTTGGGATAGATCAGGCGTTCCTCGAACATTGCCGGTCAGATTGTTGATTCCGTGAACCAACGAGGCTATTTCTGCCAGCAGTTTTTCCCTGATAAAGAAGCGAGACTCGAGGACTTCGACTTTCGCGCTCGCGTGACACCGATGCCTGACTGACATAACGCGACCGTCCCATTTCCAACCGATTATGCAACGTTTGTTTACGCTGCGCGGAGGCATGAACTGGTCGCGTGCTTCTGCTGCAATCCGATTGCATTTGACGAACCGGACGAAAAGAGAAACAAAAAGAGAGCGAGAGGAGGATGATAGAACGAATGATACCGTTGTCATCGGGATTAATACGTCGCGGAAAGTTCAGATTGCCCGAATTTTTCCGCGGCCACGCACCGGCCGACCTTCTGCTCAGTGGAAAATCGATTTCCATGGAATTCCTATCGCAATTGATCCAGGAAAATTCACGGGTTTTACCCGTCGGACTTCGCGGCGATAAATATTTACTCTCTTCGACCAATTGCAAGAAAATTGCACTGGAAAGGTAAACATACTTCGTCGCGTCGTAGATAATTACTCTAATCGTTGCTCTGTGACAAGTTGAGGGAAAAATTACACTTGCCAACTAAACACTTTTGCTCGGAGCTGTTGATGGTGATTAAAATTCGTTCCGAGAACGCAGAAACTGTTAACGTAGGACAGTTACAAAACAATTTTTTAGATCTTTTATTTTGGAGCGCTAATCAGCTCGTTGCAGCAATCATTAATTATTCTATACTACTTGCTGTAGATTACTTACTTCTAGATTATAGCGTTGGTGATAACTTCTATCCGCATTCAACGCTCCCAAAATTTGCGCACCAGTGTATACACAGTGGTTCCAAAATATTCATACTTATTCTAGGATTGCGCGAATTTTAGCTCCCAAAATTCGTGCAGTGACGCATAAACTTTTGGACCATTGTACAGCTGCATAGACATTTTGGAATCACTGCAGAGTATTGCTTAACTATCGAGCAGTGACGCGCGAATTTTAGCTCTGTCCCATTTAGCTGTGCTCCCAAAATTGGCGCACGGTAATGCAAGAATTTTGGGGAAAAGACGCAGACATTTTTGAGCCAATGCACAGTGGTGTGGAAATTTTCGAATCATTGTACAATGGTGCGCAAATTTTTTTTGCATCGAGCAGTAACACACAAATTTTATCGTATGCCGTCATTCAGTTACGCATAAAAAATTCTCACACTACCGTGCATTACTCCCAAAATTTTCGCACCACTGCGCGATATTTTACAAACTTGCACATCACGGTGGTCCGAAAAATTTCTGGCTCACCGTGCACCCCAAAATTCCCACGCCACCGTGCCATGTTCCCAAAATTTGCGCGTTACCGCGTAACGCTGCACTTTTCTTGAACAAAACGGGAAAAAGAGGCGGCATTTTCACCGGACCCTCCGTTGTAGCATTCGAACACACCCGACAGCCTATCTTGTCTCTTTCCTGTCCTTTCATCGAGAGGGGGAGTGTCGGTGCAGCAGCATCCTCGGGAAAACCAGTCCGACACAATGCAGCCGGTCGCAGAGCATCGGGAAAAACGTGTCTCGGTGAGATCGAGAGCGTTGCTGGAAACACGGCAGCAAGAAGATAATATTTATCTTGAACGTCAATCAACGGAGTGCCTGGCCGCCCGGGGAGAACGAGCACTGGCCGCGATAAGCTGAAAATAATAGGAAACACGCATGGCCGTATCCCGAGGGTAAGGACGCCGCGCTGCGACACGGCCACAAAGTTGCATTAACGGTCCCCGGTACCGTTTCAACCCACGGCTGCCTCTTATCGACAACAGAACGCCGTCGCATATACCCGGCCGTCGCGGCAATTAAAATTCAAATTGAAATTGCACCGCGCGCTTTTTCTACATCGTCGGGGCCCCTCCGATGCTACTCCTCGAAGAGCAACCCCCATTTACTTGCTCCCCCGCGACCGTGTGTTTTGGGCATTTCTTTCGCGATAACGAAATAAATTCTCTGCTACCGCGTGCAATTCTTCGCAGAGAAGCAGATACTGTACTTTCCTACGGTGTACATTTTCTACTCTGAGAGAATATATCAGGAAAATATGTCGCACGTATGTAGGCTAATAAATTCCACGTTGCAAAATTGCAACGAGATATCAAGTAAAAACCGACTGATTTATGTTAAGGTCTGAAGAAGAAAATCTTTAAGTGAATAAATATGCATATCGGTATCGGATTTTTCAAATTGCTCGCGAGTTAAAATGAATATTAACACGTTGACTGCCGTGGGGGTCACCGGTGACCGGCGGCGTGGTCAATACTAAAAGTACATAATTACGATTGTTTCAAAAAAAGACAATCGTAATAATTGCCTACAGCGCCGTGGGGGGCACCGGTGATCCCCACCACAAAAAATGCTTCAAATATGATTTTATAACTCATATTATTTGCTGGGAACTATATTTCATCATAATATGCATCGCATAATGAAAAGTTCGTGTTGGCGCCTCGGACAAACCATGGAAAATCCGTCCGGCAGTCAACGTGTTAATCTGGTTTAAAATGTATCAAATCCCGTTTATCTTTCTGTATAGGTGTTGTTGATTAACGCAAGAGTTGTGCAACCTTCGAAATGTAGACTTTCTTGCCAGATTCCTGCTACAGGATCTTATCTGTGAGCTTACACGTGCAACTCGTTTTAATTTAAATTCGCCATCATCCGGTAAGTGAGGTAGGCGTTAATCAGACTGCCGCGCTGGCACGAAATTCCTTAAAGACTATCGCCGTCGGCGTGTATTGAAGCAAAATATTAGGAGTCCTTAAATGGGTCAGGCAAGATAACTCTGCTCGCGCGACGCGTCGCGTCGCGTCGGTTCCTTATCAGTTACGTGGAAATTGAAGTCTGTCTTTCACCGGGTTTCCCTGGGGCGGGCTGCCGTGAATAGAACGTAAGAACTGTGCCGCGATAAGCTGGAAACGATAGTGCGGCACACGTTTCCACGTACACATACCGGTTGTACACGCCGTGTAGTACCATAGTCGTTGGGAATATGCTGGTTATACTCGTTGTACGCGCCATCTTGTTTCGCGAAGTCCATATTTCCTCGGCGTAATTAGACGTTCCGCGGATAGACGTGACTCTCTCTCCCTCTCCTCTCACTCTCTCACTCTTTCTCGGTTGGTATATACACTTTTGATCTCGCCAGGGGGAGAGTTTCTTTGTGACGTTTCTGCGAGCGAGCAGATCTGTCTTGCCGGTAAATAAATGGACCGTGGAAATGTCAGGAGAAACGTGAATTCCGCGTGGTCGAGATAGACCGTCGACGTTCTACTGCTTGCGGAGCTGATTAGCCGCGAACCTTTTGCACAGTCTATGAATAAAATGAATAAAATGCAAAACTTTATATTTCTTTCGCGTTCACAGTTTCAGGCTTCTCAGCCGAAGCTCGCGATCTTGATAGACGGAAATTTTACTTCAATTTTCGCTGATCAAGATCGTTTCAAGGACGTGTTATTATACGAAGCTGAATGTAAGCTAGAGACGGATATATTTGAATTAGACTTCATTTGAAATACTAGCAAAGTTATTAATGGTATCCATGGATTATGAATTTTACGACTAAAATGAATAGGTACACCATGTTCTCAAATTAATAATTCACAAGTGTTAAGACATTAGAAGAACTTGAGAATATTACTACACAATTTGGCCTTGATAAAATTATTGAATGCGGAAGTACATTCTCATCAGTCTGCTGCCAGTATAATGTCAAATTACTGAGAAAGTATATATTGGTACCAACAGAAAAAAGACTTCGAAAAAATTACCTTGAAGGACAAATATCCTTGACTGACATTGGTCCTTCGATACCATTAGGATTCCATAAAAGATAATTATTTTGCAACGTTATAATCAAAAAAGGAGATGGAATATTGTGAGGTGCATCGTTGTTAAACAGTATATCCATTTCTAGCGCATACTTTCGCACGAAAAAATTAGTGTATGTTCCTTGGATATCTGGCGAATTATTCTGAAAGTTTCAGAAAGAACGGCTACGAAGTTTCTTGGAAAAAAATTGCACAAAGAATCCTGAAACTTTCCAACCCTCGTGCGCTCCTTGAAAATAGTTGCACAAAAGATCCTCCAGGAGCTTTCACCCCGTGTACACTTAAATTCCACCAGCTAGATAATATTCATAATCATACGTTTTAATCAAGTACATCGATTTACAGCACAGGCATGCAAGAATAAAAGATCTACCGGTATATAAACTATAATAAGGGGCGCAGGAGGGTACAAACATCCCCATCTTTTCTTCCCACGGTGAAAAACATCGAACGAACCACGGCATGTCCACAATATTTCGCATCCCCGATCATCTTCGAATCTCGCAAAGCTCCTTATCCCCATCCTGAGACCCCATAAGATTAGGAGGAATCATCCGAGAAGCCGGCGCCAACAGCGTCTGCTGAAAAACGAGGTTCTCGGCATCGAATTTATACTCGGTTATTACCCTAATCACCGTGGAGCAGCGTTCGGCGTCGACGTTGGTCGGAAGTGGTCCATTGTTGTCAGAGTCCTCGGCGATGCAGATTAGGGGGCTCTCGCGGGCCGATAAGCCGTCCGATAATACGTTTTCTATTGCGGAGGAACGCAAAGGCGTTATCCGAAAGTTGAAGGACGGAAGCGAGAGGTCGTTCTGTCTCCGGGCAGGATGAAACGTGACCGGTCACCGATCAACCGAGATACCGTCTCCCGGCCTCGAATCAGGATTTCTTCCAGGGGATATCCCTGCTGGGCTTCTTATCGGCGTCCATCTTCATCCGCTCGTCCGGAGCTTTTGAAACCGGAGGCAGCATCCGAGGGTTCATCTCCATTCAGCGAAACACGCGATACAGTTTCCCTTTGCAGGACCCGGGAAAGGTGGATCGAATTGTCCTCAGCTTCGACCGAGACTTCCTGCCCGATGACGCTACGTACAAAGTGACTTTTAGGACTCGCCATCGGCGCCTCACCCCGAACCATCATCCCCCTTTCTCCGGGCTTTGAAGAATCGCTGGGAGATGTAAGACCGACGATTCTAGTCGGTCGCGATAAGAAATGTGTTTGTTTAATTAGATTGCTGGTCGGAGAGGAACTCTCTGGCTGGCTTGGGTGAAGGCGAGCTTGCCGAAAAAGATTCGGACCATGAAGTGTTCATTCTTTCTTGCTTGAAGCTCCCGATTCTGATAGACTCATGGAAAGATTTTTAAGGGAAGTTTTTTCATTCTTTCAATGGACAGACTTTATTGTACTTTTCCCTTGAGTTTTTCAAATAAAATGTTATTTAACTAGGGTTTTTGGTTAACGATAAATCAGTTCAAAAGTTACGAATTTTATCGATTGATTGCAGAGTGTTTCTTGATTTGGTGTATCTGCTTCATGCATTTCAATTTTTGGGCATCCTTCTGATCACATAATACAGCAGACGGTATAATTCGCAAGGGGACATAAACAGAACAGTTCATGTAAACTGGACGAAAGTGGTATGAGCTATAAGGAAATGATAAATACGCAGCATTCCATTTTAATAATATCAGAATATTTCCTGCCCTTCCGGGTAATTTGTACAATTGCAGAAACTGTCTCCAGTTAAAATAGCGCAGGTTCGGTATAATCCTGAAACTTTCCTGTTCTACATCCTAAAATACGTGCCCGCTATCTTTGGCTCTGTAGAATCGTAGAAATTGTCTGCGCTCGAAATAGCGAGGGTTGAAATACGTGCGACTACTTTTAGCGAATTTGTAAAATTGTAGAAATTGCGCGCAGTTATAAAAGTACCTTCGCTTCTGCTTAACTATTCTGAACTGGTGAATGGTCAGCCGAATGTCGTGTCCTACATACTGAAATACGTACTACCATCTGCAAACTTGTAAAATTATACGAATTGTCTATAGTTTCATTATTTTCATTATGAGTATGTCCCAAAATATGTGCTACTAATTCTAGAAAATTTATAAAGATATAGAAATTGTCTCCAGTTAAAAGCCCACCACCAACGTCTAGTTAACTATCCTAGGTTGTTAGGTATACAATCAAATGTTGTATTCCTCGTTCTAAAACTTGTGCTACCAATTCTAGCAATATTTTCTCAATTCAACCATTACCTAATTATTAATAGGTGCTCTATTGGAAAAAGCAGAAAGAATTCTATCATAACTAGAGGTTTTCATGGAAGTTTCTATACAGAGATCTAAACAGCCTCGATCACGCAGTTGTCAGAAACACTCTCTCCGGGTCCCAGGTCGAAGGTTAAAAAAATCGCATTGGCCCCCATTCGGAATGAACTATGTCCCATGCTCGTATATCTCATTTCGATCGCCATCCTGCCTTTGACCCTCTGTCCGCTAGCATGTGTCGGTAAATAATTTCAGGCCGTTCCGGATCTCTATGATCAGCATTGAGCCTGTTTCGAGATGGATACGCTCGATTCGAACGGATTACCGTCGCGTTCCCGGCAGTTTCCATTAACGTGCGGACTCGGTGTCTCCTTGTTCCGAGGGTGGCCGGAGAAAAATCGAGGGAACAGAGGGTAAAAAAAAAAGAACCTAGATTACCCTTACTCTGACGGCGAAAGAGAGAGAGAGAGAGGGAGTGGAACAGCCGTTAGAAACGCCAGTCGATTCAATTCAGATCGGAATCGCGAGCCGTGCGTTGATACAAGAGGGTCACCGCGTTGCGTCACATGGAATGGCCCATTATTTCGGCGGGGAATCGGCAGAATCCTTCGGGATTAGGGCTAGATGAACACCGATGGCACCGTGATCCCCGTCGAATCTGCGGCTACGCTTACGCTGCCGATTAGGATCACTATCCTGCACCACGAGACGCTTCTCACCGCGTTACACCTAGCTCGATGAGACCGCGGTGGCTTGACCCTCGATGACTTCCGGCACGTCCCCAGAATCTACGAGCTTACTTCCCGGTAAAATCACATTATAATATATCGATTTTACCTATTTCATGCATTTATGGTAGAAATACCAGACCCAACCGAGAACCTATCCACGTCTTCTCGCACCCATAAAAACCGTCTGGGTACCATCACTCCGAATTTCCACCGTGTCAATGGCCAGTTTCCTGTCGGAAAGTAGTCCCCCGGCAGCCGACAAAGGGCGGTCAGCGGCCGTTCGACGGTGCATCGCCGTTGTTTCGGTTGCGCGAAGGTTTTTCGTTGCGCAAACAGCCCGCTCGTGTAAACAGGGTTCTTGGGTTCGTTCGCAGGGGCAGGTTCCCGATCCGTACCGGTCCGGGGCTGTTTGCACGGGCGAGCCCCGAAGCTGAGGGTGGCCCTGGTACACAAAGGTGTCGAGTGACCGATAGGAACCGGCGCGAGATCAAAGCTCGTTACGACGCAGCCCGAATGCCGGCCTAGGAGGGAAGAGGGCTACAGTACAAGCGCGGCCTCGCTGCGAGATTGTGTTCCACGGGGGAGGAACGCCGCGTATCTGGCTTGTCCAGGCCCGGTGACGGGGTCACCAGATACCCCCTGACCGACCCCCTACAAGCTGCAATCTTCGATCGTACATTGACGCCGCTGGCTCGAGTCTCCCGAGAGTCTTTGCATTGTTTCCGCCCTCGTCGGCCCGTTTTCCCAAGGAGGATCTCTGCCGAGAAATAATACCGCCCCGGGCCTGGATACTTGCACTGGGTCAGGGAAATTAGGGTTACGTTGAACTCGGTGTCTGGGGCGTTCAGGATCAGCCGAAACCACGGGTTCCATCCACAGTTCTTATTGTTCTTCGTTCAGCTTCAAGTTCAAGTCTTAAAGAGATATTCTGGTTTTCTGTTTTCAGGAAATTCTGTTTTCTGTGTTTTATTAAGTCGGTTTTTATGGGATTCGAAGTGCTTCCTACGGATTTTATTTTATTTTATTTTAATGTAGTATACGGAACTGTGACGTTATCGCTAAATCTGAATTTTCGTACGTACTGTACGCATTGCATTACTAGGGTCAGGCGCATAGTGGTTGTAGGGCTGAAGACGTTGACGTTTGCTCGAGACGACGAATGACGCGGTTCTTAGCCAGGTCGAGCATGTGGTAACTGTCTCCGGGAATGTTTGATTGTGACAGGGTAATGGTGATCGAGCGGCGGATGTAATAATTCAGGCGGTGGGTAACATGGGCGTGTTATGGAGATTAGACACTCGATGAAAGACGTCGAGTTCGGGGGTTGGAAGCTCGCTCTCGTGATCGAGAGCTCAACAATGCGTGAGGGATGAAGTATTCTCCTTCCCCTTGCTCTACCATGAAAATTCTCAATTCTTCTCCGGGCTCTCTGTCAAATTTAGACTCGATGAAAAGTAATTCCCAAGATGCTCTTTAAGTGCGGTGTTTGTCCGAAAATGAAATGCGATTGCAATATCTTGGATTGATACTCCGAAGGCTCGTCTTCGACGAGCAACGATGTTTTATGATTTTTAGAACATCAATTTTTGGCGATGCGAGTGACATTCAATTATTTTACGGTTGTTCATCGGTCTCTTGGTGACACGAGAGACAATAAATTATTTGTGAATTTTTCTACGCCTACTTTTGTCTATGAGGAAGCCATTGGTCTTCGCTCTTCGTGGTACGAGGGACACTCGATTGTTTAAAATCTTTGTGTAAAACTTAACCGTGGGTAGCTAGTCTTTCGTAAGATTGATAAACAAAGTATTTGAATTTTATGCAAGTCGAGGAGTCAGCATTTCCACCGGCTCGACATTGCCACAAGATCATATTCGAACCGTCAGATTCCAAACTTAAATCTCGCGTGGCCGCGCCCAACGTCTCCGTTCGATCGTCACCGATCAAAATATCGATAAAATCGGCGACAGTAGACGAGCCCGAAGAAAATCGGTCTCGTAGATGCATCGGCGAACGATCCTCGAAACGCGTGGATGCAAAAGGTGGCCGAGGAGGAGCGGATTCCTTAGATTCCCAGCGGCCTCCGCGGAGGCGCTTTCAAGTATAACGACGTAGCAGGGGCCGGGAATCTCGGTGGAATCGGTTTTAAATCCGAGCCCGGTTTCGTCGGTTAACCGTCGTTCGGTGGACGGTTAAAGGCTCAGCATCCTTTAAGGGCCTGTTCACAGAAACGAGCCCCGTATCTCCGTCTCCGTCGCGCGACCGTTGGAATCCCTAATTGAAACATTGCCGAAACCCGGTGGGGTCCAGCGCGAAGCGGCCTCTTCCAGGAATCGACGGTGAAAAAAAGAAATTGCTGCCTTCGGACAGGCCCTCTCTCTCTCCCTCTCTCTCTCTCTTTCGCTCTTTCTCTCTCTCCCCCTCTCCCTTTCTCTTTCTTGCTCTCTTCTGGTTCCTCTTCCTTCCCATGGCGTTCCTCCGGTCAAGGAAAAGGGATTGGGACGTTGGTGGGCCCGAGTCCAGGGTTAAAAACGGAGAAAAAGAGCGGAAGAGAAAGAGAAGAAGGAGAATGCGGCCAGGAATGCGTCGCACCACACACGGCGCTCTTCTCTCTCTCTCTCTCTCTCTCTGCCTCCCTTTACGCGGCATCTCGTAAAGCTTCATTCACAACCAGTTCTCTTAGTGAACCACTCTTCTCAGAGTACCTGTGTTTGGACTTTATAGATGAGTTACCGACACCCTGTACACTTACGAAACACTTAGGTGAGTTATCACCTTCCCCGGAGTCGTGTGACTTTCGCGTGCTTCACACGAGTCCTCTCTATCCAATTCGTACAAACGACCAGGATTATTTAACCAGGTATATCATTACACTATAATTTAGTTCGTTAGGGGTAAGTTAGATGAAAAATTTCAGACCAGTACTTGTGTATGTTTTTTGCTTTATTTTCGAATTACCGAAACTAAATTGTAGATTGGAGAGACTTGGATGAACTAGGGGTTGCTTGGACTCCGAATGGAAGAATTACCACCCTCGCGTTCATCCTTGAAAGTTAATCCATGAATGCACCACCTTGTTGAAACATTCTAAAAATTGTAACATAATTCTCCAAAGAGCGAGTCGATCGAGCCGAACGAGCACCGATCATTTTTGCGCTTGTAGAAGCCGATATACATTGTTCCCACGGAATAATGACGATCGCACGATCCATTAAGGATCCATCAAAATGGTTGCATTGACCGAATACTTCCACGCGACGGTGTGCGCGCTGGTACGTGTGTAATGGTATTTCATAGCGCTCGAGCATGCTCCAATTCCGATTGTCTCTCTGGGGGCCGTTGTGCCGGCCGAAAATGAAATCCTATCGGAGATCAAGAGGATAGACGGGAAGTAAGAGGATCGGTAGAGGTGGCAGGCTAAATAGGCCCATGGTCGGCTAAATAGGATCAGTTTAGGCGATTGGTTTCATCCTAAAGCGGACTAAATTGCCGCCGGAGAGCTGTCGGGAGAGACCGGGAGATTTCTTCCAGACCGGGTGGCGTGACGCTTTCCAGGGTGTTACCGAGCTATTCAGTGATCGTCATGCCGCCTCAAGTGATACACAAAAGCGGCCCGACGCGCGACTCCGCTCTACGAAAGCGACTCGACTACCGGTCACTCATAATAAGGAAGTACCAACAATGCTAGGAACTTTTTTCTTTTTCGCCATCGGACCGCGACGGTTCTCAACGCGTCGCATTCGTCGCGACTCCTTCGCAGGAACAAGCTCCGAGCCCTTCAGCTACGATTTCTGTTGCGGTCACAGCGATTAGACTATGCACTGCCGGATCACAAGACCCTTAAACGCCCCCGAGCACTTGAAAGATTTTCAATCTTTCCTTTAAGGGTCTTAATGCGGACCTGTATAATTATTTCGGAATTTTCGATAATTTTGTAGCTAACAGTTTTCTGAAAATAATTAATGTTAGTCGTTTTCCTGATTTACACGAGAATCTCCCCGCAACAACGATCTCCGCGGTGAAATTGATGGAGAAAGCTATCCAGGCTTTTTTCGGCAAGAGATCTTGCCTGTTCTGCGTAGGACGATGCAATGGAACGACTCCGCGAATTGATTAACCCCTTCAGCGAGAGAATATTGCGAAATATTCGAAGCCGAAGAATCTTAAAGGTTGGCAAATGTTATTATTAATAGCTCCAACAATTTCCATTAAAATGTCTCACAAAAATTTGTGCTATTACGTCGAATCATATTAAACGTGCAAAGTTTCTGGTTCGATCGATAATTTCCTTGAAATTATAAATATTCAGATGTACGAAAATCAACATGAAACAAACAGCTTACGAAACAGTGAAAATGTCAGGAGAATTTAAAAACATTATTATAATATTTTGTGTTAAATTCAGTATTCATGGTCGCATAAAAATTTCCATGAATTATAGAAACGGTAGAGTCCTGAAAAAGTCTTTCCTGGATAGTGTTAGTAAATTGAAAATACTGGCATTATTAAATACCTTTAATCTTTCTACTGTTTCAGATAGTAGCAGCTCATTTTTGTCATAAATGCATAAAATCCGCCGCCTAATTATTAGCGGCCTCGTCTCGTGATTTACAACCTGTCGTACAACTTCGCATGTCTCAGATAACAGAAATATTGTAACAATTGACAGCCGATTAGATAATAATATTTTTAACTCGCGGTGAGGCAAAAAGTTTTTATTTTACAGGAAAAAATCAACGGTCTTCGGCGACGGGGACAAGAATCGAGCATTTTTTCGGCCATTTGGTCGCTGTAAAACGAAACGATGCATCATCGATGTTTTGTCACCGAACGTAGGAGCGTCCTGTACGTGCATTGACTATCGTTGAATGATTTGGACGTCCGTGATGGATAGCAGGGTTCGTCGTGCCGGTGGCACCGGTGCTCCTATCTGAAGATCGAAGGTTTTCAGAAATAATTGGTGTTGTGTAGGCCCTTTACAGGAGCGTACAGAGAGCGATCACACGAAGGGTCACGACTGTTTGTTCGCCGACCCGCCCGCATGTTGCCGAAGTGGATCTATTAGATCGTGCGATACGAGATGCCGCGGGGACAACTTCAGTAACCTTGAAATCGAGCCCCTGACAGCCTGGCCGGGTTCGAGCACAAAGGACTCCGCTATAACTTCATGGGAATGCCGTGTAAAAAGACCCTTTTTACTGGGAATTCGCTCGAGAAATTCGGATTTGAAACTCTTGGGAAATTTCTTCTCAAAACTATCAGAAAATGTTTAAAAAACTCTGCGAGATATTCCAGCCAACTATATTGCAACATTTTCGAAATAATCTGCTTGAACTGTTTCATAGAACTCCGTTACTTTTATTTATTTTGGAACACTCTGAACAGTATGAAGTTGCTTGGAATTTTTTTAAGTCACTTATTACAGTTATTTAATTGATACAATATAAATGTATCTGTTCTGATTACCAGTTTTGGTACAGCCTGTATAATATCATGTATTCCAATAGGTTTGTGTTATGGCATATTTAACACAAATGGTCTACAATCTACAATACTTAATTCACCCATGACAATTGTTTATGGTACAGTACCTTGTGTTCTGTCCACTTTTCTTGAAACGTCCTGTACCATGAAAGATATTCCAAAGTACTCCAATAATGTTGAATTACGACATTTCTGACACAGATTCCATACAAACTACAAGCACTTAATTCATTTATAATTACTGTTTATAGTACTAGAGTCATCGTTCATTTGATCCCATTAGATTCACTGAAACAGCCTGTGGATATAGTATAGATTTATTTCATTACTTATTTTGTGTAACAGGCTATTGGTACGTGAAGTATTAATGCACGTATAATAAGATTTATCTGCGACAAGATACAGGTCGATCAATGTTGTCGAATTCTCTTACAGACTTTTCTGCGGCAACAATACAAGAGATAATGATTAATTTACAGTTAAGCACGGTATCGTGCGGGCTTCGCGCACCGAACGGCCGCGCAAAATTTTCGCGTGTCCGCTCTATTCCTCGTTATCCCCGGCGGCCACCTCTGTACCGGCATTCTTAATGCATCCGGGTACCGGTACACACGCGGACCAGCCACGTACCTATCTACTGTTCGACCCGAACCGTCCATCGAACCGAGACGAGCCTCGGCGAGGACACTTCCGCGTGGGCGGGCACGGCGTGGGAAACGCGACGCACTTTTCGAGGAAAGTCCGCCAATGAAAGACCCGCCCCCGAAGAAAAGTCACCGATTCTGGGTCAGCTGGGTCCGACGTCTACAGGACCTCTCGAAAATGGTGGTCCGATTTTGATGGTGGCAGAAACCAATTTTGAGACTCGTCGATCAACTGTCTCCCCAGATAGCACAGAGACGTCTTAAAGACGTCTTTAAGACGTCTGTCGAAGACGTTCAGACGTCTATTAGACGTCTGAATGTCCTACGGACGTCTTCCGAACGGCTTCTGAACGTTTCTGGAACGTCTTTGTGAAAAAACTGTACGTCTTAAAAACGTCTTTAAGACGTCCGTTCGACGTCTTTAAGACGTCTCGAACAGACGTATTCAAGACGTCCCGAAACAGACCCCTAGTAGCACAAAAATATTAGATAGATACGTTTGTCAAATATTGAAAAACATTTTTTAAGCCACATTTTTTCTTATGAGAAAAATATTGAATTTGAATATTGTATACATGTACAAGAAATATAAATTGAATGTTTGTTATAACAAAAAAACTAAATAAATAAAAAAAATAAATTAAAAGAATGTTTTTCAGCATATCCGCGAACATTAACATTTTATGCTTTATTTATTTATTTAACTTATTTATTTATTTATCTATTTATTTTGATGTATTACTTTTCTGTGCACTTCTTTGTTGATGGAATATTCAGTTTGATAATCACAGTTTGTAAAGCTTTTCTCTAGCAGTTTAGAATGACTGAAACGTCAAGAAATGAAACGTCTTAAAGACGACTCGTAAAAGACGTCTTAAAGACGTCCTTTCAGGACGTATGACGTTCAGACCAAAAATGGACGTAAAACAGACGTCTTTAAGACGTCGAGTGCTATCTGGGTCAGACTGGAGAACCTTCTCTTTGAAATGAAAGAAGTGGGGTATTTGGTATACAGGATGTTTCAAGAGAGATGGTCTACTAAAGTATTAAATAAATATAAAGATAAAGAGTATTTGTGCTACTAATGGTATGATTGAGAATTACATATTTTATATTGTACATGATGTTTCAAAAAATGTGGTAGGAATAGGTGAGACGGATTATCTCGATCCATTTGATAGTTCCACGTCCGCAACTCCGTCATTATTGGCGTCATCGACGTCACGTGGGAGATCCTGCGGGTCCCAGGCTCCGCGATCATTTTCAACTGTGTTTCCCGCGAAAAACACGCGTGTCGGTCAGCGCGAGACAGTCGCCGACGAGTGGGAGGTATAGAAAGAGAGGCACACGGATCGTCGCGACAATGCCACCGGAAATTGACGTTTCCATTGCATAATGGCGGACTTCCGCTTCCTCGCGAGGAATGACTCCGTCCGGCTTGTCACTTTTGTAATGGCCTTTAAAAACCTGAATGGAGCTCCGGCCGCTCGCGAGCGTACGCGCGCGTTTACATTTGCGTTTGCGTTTGGGCGGACGCGGACGTGGGCAACCGTGCCCCGTTAACATTTCGACTATGCGACGATCCACACGATCGCCTGCAGCAAAATAATGCGATGTGATCGATCGATCATGTATTGCGTACAGGGAGGGTGATTCACCTCACCGGGGGCCATATTCAAATCTGGCTCCGATCCTGTTCGCTTCTGAAATAAAATCGTTTATTTACCACTGAAACTATGACATTGAAAAAAGATTTCTTTCCATATTCATTTTCAGATTCATCATAGAGTATTAAATGTCATCGGCTCAAAAATCAAGTCATCAGTGATTCACTGGGTGGAGCACCTCAAAGGCGGTAATGCCACCGAAACATCGCAGCGAGAAACGTGAATTTTCGGCTACGGTTAAGTGTCGGCAAATGGGACTCTTTTCCTCGAAAAAAAAACCACTTTTCTCGCAGCGATGTTTTGGTGATGGTTTCCGAGTGCACCGCTCGGTGAATCATTGCGTAGTTTTCAACAGAAACAATGCTGTGCCTTATCTTATCGACGAGAAAACATTGTGAGCGTTCGAAGAACATGGAAACCGAGTAGAAGAAACCGCGACAAATTCCTTGCCGGCGACGTCAGCGATCGTGTCTCCCCCCCCCCCCTCTCCGCATCCTGGGTGGATATCAGTACATCACAGGATCACCGGATATCGGGGGATCCGGGGAGTCCCGGGGTATATCCTACGCAAACGTTCTCGGTCTGTCTGACGAAAGGTGGACCGATCGTCGGCGGCGATAAACGTCTTGGCGGCCGGTTGAATGCCGGTTACGGGGGCGGCACGACCGCCATTATTATCGTTTCTCGTTGCCAGTGTCGGTGAATATGGCTGCAGGCCCCTGGCTGGCTGTCCGCCGGCCACGAATGCACCCGGGGCCGGTGCACAATGCATCGCCGGGGACAAGATGCCGACTTCGAGATAGGCAAATGTAAGGTGCCGGTGCAACGAACCAAGGGATGCCGGCGACCAATCGATTTTTGCGATAGCGGCCACAAAGAGGGACGGAGAGAGACAGAGAACATATTGAAGAAAGAGAGAAACAGAGAGAGAGAGAGAGAGAGAGAGACAGGGTACATACGGTGAAATCGCGCGTTCCAACGAGGAACACGGCGAGCATGGAACGCGGCGAACGACGCTCCCGCAGCAATTAAGAGGCTCGATTCTTCCCGATTTCACCGCGATCCGATGAAACTTTAATGGAGACCCGGCTAACGGAACTGTGATGCTGTCTGGACCATCTCCTTCAACCCGGGTTGCTTCCCGACCGCCTTCTGATGGCCTTTCTGAAGCGATCCAGGGGGTTGGATTATGTGATTTTAGATTGGCTATGCTTATAGAGCGAATTTTCAGAGAATTTGGTTTTCTTATTTGCTTAAGTGGTTCCTGGGAACAGTGGAGACTGCTTCCGATGCTTTCAGGTTCGTTTGTGAGTTCATTCGAAGTGATATTGTTAGTCTGACCCGAGTTGCATGCTAGATTTTATGATTTTATGCCACATGTGATTCTGAAATCGATATTAGAGCTAGACGGATTTTTGTGCTGTATTAAGCTAAGTATCGGTAATTTTTCTCTAAAGAATTTTAATAGGTTGTATCAGTAATATTTATAACAAATACTAACTTCATTGTGACCGAGCACAAGAATAATAAGTTAACTTTATTCATTGCGTACGGACATGAAAGTACTACTTGAACTTCATTCATAACGCAGGAACACTTTTGCGTGGCTCCGTACGTAATCAGACAATCATGGCTGTAAAAAGCAGCATGGGGTGGCTCCACCAAAGGGTGAATACATTCCCAGAATACTACCTAACCGTCGTACCTTTCTAAATTAATTAAAGTCGAAGTGACTCGTGACCAGAGAAAGCGTGTCCGTTTCTTGTCACCGACTTCTCGCCTCTGTCACGTAGGTGTAACGCTAATTGCGAATTTTCTTCTGCCACCGTGCGATAGATCACTCTTCTAACACCCACCTGGACGGTTGCTATACCGTCGGTGTATGTGTGTGTGTTGTCATCTCGTTACAATTCCGCCGCGTGAAAGCCTCGAGACGGTATCAATCCTGCCAGCAAGCGAAATGTGCTTCTTCAAGTGGCACACGCGGGGAATCCGCATTTGGTCACCGATGATTCACAAGACACGGGTACGTGCCATCCTCGTTCGCCATTTACGGGCCGCAGGACTTCATTTCGTTCTTGCGGAACCTCGCGACTTTCGACCACGTCAGAATGCACCGCATACCATCGGCACACTTTTCGCTCGAATCATTACAACACGGAAAATCGCGGTTCAACACGATGAGCGCCACGCTAATGTCCGTTTAACTGTAACCACAACCACCGTTTCACACTTTTAATTTTATGATTATTCAAATTACAAAGATGCTTCGATTGGAAAATATTAACCCTTTGCACTCGAGGCTATTTTAACTCCGAAACGAAACATTTCTTCCGACCTAGAATATTTCCTTTCTGTATAATTTTTGTTCCTGTTATACACACGAAAACGCGGGGTGCAATTTACTCGTACAATACCGAAGTGTTCAGTAATTTATTAAATACAAACGTGAAAAATATTTTGAATAATGATACAGCAATTCTTAGTGACGCCTTACAGTCGCCCTTAAATAAAAATTTGTAGAAAATCTAAATAAATTCAGTTTTGCAATTTTTAGACCCATTTTATGCTCGGTACATTTGGTGATAATAATACATACAAGGATAGAAAAGACAAAGTTTATCATAACTATGAGAGAACTTGATCAATATACTCAAATTGTTGTAAAAATGGATTTCCAAGATTGGTAAAAAGGTTGAAACAGTAGATGTTTTCGGAAAAAAAGAAAACTGCTGGTTAGAGGGTGTAACTGTCTGCGAGGCACGGGGGTTGGAATCGGCCGAATTTTTGATACGTCAAAGCTTCCGGTCCTGCGTCCAGGATTGGCGCATCGACAGCTGCCGTCGATATCTCTCCGTAATCTTCTTTTTCCACTTCGCTTTTCCCTTTCTCCCTCTTATCGGTCGTCTTTTTTCCTTTCTCCCGGTCCTCTCTCCCGGACCGATGACGAATCCTCCGACAGTGAGAGCGAGTGAGAGAGAGAGAGAGAGAGAGAGAGAGAGAGAGAGAGAGAAAGAGGAAGCCGAAAACCTTTTGTGACAGCGAGGCGGAACGCTTTTCGAGAACCCGCTCTGTGGGATAGAGATCGTAGGATAAACGGGAACGAGCCGGACTGCATGAAAATTGGAAAGTTAGTAGCGGGTCTGACCCCACGACAACCGACCTCGCGCCATATGGGAATCGAACGATTGTATCGGCGCGATGCTTGTCGATTATTTACGGCCGAATCTTGCGCGAATTACCGATCGCCCTCTGCCACCCTCGGCTAAGCAGATGACGTGACTTTTCGGGGACTCCGCGTCCCCGATAGTTCACGGTTCCACTCGCTATAGTCCTAGCATGACTGTTCCGCCCCTCGAGTTTCAATTTTTTTCTCTAGCCCTTCCGGTTCTGCCGCAATTCACTTCGTTCGTACAAATGCTCTACTAAAAACTGTTCAAATGTTAGAAACTGCTTGTAAAAACGAAGCACATTGTTTAATGTACAATCCTACGATTTGTTGGTGCCAGTTACTTTGTGAGTAACCCCTCGCTTTTTAATATTGAGTGGTAAAAGATTTCATAGAATCTTAAGCATAATTAAAATTCTATTTTATTTCTGCCGATACTTAGCCCTTAGGCCCTCATAATTTTCCTTCATCTTGTAGGAAATTACTGTGGTAAAATGAACTGTAATACGAGGGTGCAATTTTTCGTAACGTTTCGTTTCGAGGGTCGCCAGTGACCCAGCCACGTTTTCGTTCCAATGGGCAGACGATTCGATCGAAGCGGTCGGGAATGATGTCACCGTGCTAAATTTTTCGGGATCCCGTCGACCAAGCATCGAAAGGTCAGACGATAGCATTTATCTCGACGCGCGTTAGTCACGGGAATCGAAATCGCTGTGACATATTGCAGCAACTGGCCCGTGATGACTAATATATTAATATATACGATAATTCGTGACGGGCACAAATTAGTCTTATCGGGGTTTTATAAAAAGACTGTGCTCCGGCGGGAGAAATTAATTTTAGCGAAGATTAGCATTTGTAACCTAAATATTAAAATTTATTTGTCGAAATAAAAACTTGCAATCTTAACACTGTAATACAATTAAAACTGCGAGTAGCCTGTCCAGAAAGTTCTATCTTCAATATAAGAAAGGAACCCTTGTTAAATTTGACTCCTGTTCGGAAAATTGTGACATATATAATTTTAAAATTAAATTTAATGCATAATCAATTCTGATAAAAATATAATTCGCGTAAAATGTGTACGAATCGTCGACATTGCCTTAATTTAGATAGTGCTACGACAAAAAAAATTGCAATTAAATGCAACTGTCTCACTCGCGCGCTGAGTGTTAAACGAAATGTTGAAACAAGCTGTCGGAGAAATTGTTTGCCGCAATTATAACGATCCGATACGATCGACAGAGAGATCGTCACTTGTACACCATCTGCAACACCCTCTTTCTGCTTCTGTGTCCACCATCTGACGTCGTTCGATCATCGATGTAGACATTCTGAAGCCATCAACGATCGCTAACGAGCGACATAATTTAAGTCTTGCAAGACAGACGCTTTTAACGATTTCACGATTAAAATATACATCAATTAAGAAATTGAAAACCTACAGAAATGTTGCTATATTTCGCCAAGATCGCGTACAACAATTTTCAGGACAAATTCAAAATGAATACCGAGGTGTCTGACTATTTATTAAAAAACGTTTGATAACAGAATCCTCGTCAATTTACAGAAAGAAATTAATAAACGTCTTGATCGCGAAGTTTCATCGATCGCCGAAGCTGCCTAGCCTCTACGTCGACTTCACCTTGAGAACTTCTGCGTCATTTGCGGAGCAGAAATAGAAAGTATAATAAAGCGGCTTCTGTATCGGTAATGATCGATGTCGTCGAGAAGTACGTCTGCTCGAAGTTGATGGATTTAAGTGCGCAAGGTTTCCTTAGGTTATTTCCGTGTGCCCGACAGGCATATTCTAACCGGGGAGCGAGAGCTACGTACCCTAAATACGGCGAAGATGAACTGGTCTAACCGGCCAGGATAAACACTCGCAGCATGCCCGGCTCGCTATTTTGGAAAATAGATTTCGTCGAACTCGCTTGAAACTCTGTCTCTCTCTCTCTCACTCTCACTCTTCCACCGGCCATTGTGTCTCGGGGCAGGTCACAGTTTGCACGCAGATTACTCCGGGGTTCCTATTTAGGCGACCGAACTCGAGAATTTTGATGAGCATATGCGAATGGACGAACGGTTCTCCGACGTGCAACGAACCAACTATCACGAAGACGCGAACTGTTTAATCGCCGGACCCGGGGATTTTATGCGATTATGGAAACGAGATGAGACGCGAAGTTGCAAAAATGTATGCAGTGTACTAAACTGTGGATTTTATGATAAAAATTGGACTCAATGAGCTTATTAATAGAAGAAACACTAAAAATTCGGTATTTCCGCATAAAAATCCACAGTCGTGATTTATAATCGTGCTTCGCGTTCACGTAGAAGTTCAGTTAAACATGGTTGAAAATTCGAGACCAGCAATTGGAGGTTTCCTGGCCCTCGTGAGAGAGTTGGCCGATATAATCGAAGAACACACTCGAAGAGGTTGGTCGATACCCTAACGAAACCAAAGGGCCCGTTTTACGAGTTCCCTGCTCCCCAAAATTCTTTAACTCTTCCCCGAGACCATCCCCTCGATCAACGATCGAGCGAGAGTAAACCGCGCTGGTATGAATGTCCTCGAATTCTATATGTACGCGCGTTTCTCTATCACCGTACATTACCCTCCGCCATAACCCTAAGTATACCCTAAATAAAGATGGGGGAAGTTTCACTTTTATTAACCGAAATAAAATTGATCCACTCGGCGGGGAAGAGGCATCGAGAGGACGACGACGTCTGCGAACCCGACCCGACCCGACCCGACCCGACCCGTGTCTCCTTTCCATCGTCCTGTGTTTGCTCTCAAACTTTTCCGAGGCCCTTAATTTTCCATTTGAATTCGTCCGACGAATTTTGATTTATGAGAGACGCAACGAGAAAATCAAAGAAATTCTCCGGGGTCTTCAGTACGTGCTTGTAAATCTGTTATGATATCATTAGTTTTAATGAAATGAGTATGACTGCTGAGCCCACTCTCGATTGACGATTCCCGATACTTGCCAAGCAGTCGGAGCTTCGATCGAAGTTATTGGAATTAGTTATCCGACTGTGTGTCAGCGTTCATGATTTTGTCGGTGATCTCGCGGCTCGGGTAATCAATCATCGAATACTTTTCCCCCGGATGTAGCAGGTTGTACAAGTTTAAGCACGGCCGGAGTATATAAGAGGGGAGTTTCGGGTTTTATTAACCGACGTAAAATTGATCCACTCGGCGGGAGCGTCGAGGACGTCTGCGGTGTTTGTCTGCCGCGGTTTACGACAGTTTTCGAGGACTGTTCCGCGCGGATGGCGTGCACCGACACCGTTTTATGGTGGCCCGGTGACACGCGTCCCGTTCACCCTCCTCTCCGAGGAAACGAGGTGACATGATAAATGGCTCGATCCTACGGGAAAACGCGTGCACGAGGGGCTGACACGGTTCGCCCGGAGGATCCTGCTCGCCGAGGAAATCGCCACGGGCACTGAAACGCTCGATCGTCAACCCCCTTCGAGCTAAAAAAAGAATCCCAAACTTGAAAAACACCTTAGAGAAGACAGCGTACACCTGAGACAAGCCGGAGTAGAATATACACAAAATAACACTCTGGATTTGGACTAGAAAATTCGGTACAGGATTGAAGATGAACATTGCAAAAAAAAATCGTAATTATTTTTGGAAAGGTTTAAATGAAAAGAGGGGTTGTTTTCGGTTAGGGAACAATGACTCCTATAGATATATGTACAGAAATTATATATAATACGGTTCCAGGAACTGTTGTATATATATCTCGCTACATTGTATCTCGCGGTATCTTTAGGTATCGAATCAAAGACAGAGCCGCGCTTCTTTTGGTCCGCCGACGTGTCCCATTCAGATGTTTATCGTTTTCAAACGTATCGACAAGCTGCCGAAGTCAGTCAGTCTAAGCCTAGCCTTACTAGAGGAAACATCGATCAAATATCGTTCTAAATCATATCTGTGCTTTTATTCTTTCTAAATAAATACCTTGCTTCCCAAAAACCAACAACTCCCGACGACACTTTCGAGCAAGAACGAGCTCGTTACGGTGATTCGACAATGGCCGCCCGCCGGTGGCTCGAGGATTTTAATGGAGTCGTCGGTTATCCGCTCAACCAACCGTATTTCGTGTCCTTCCCGATTAACCGTACACGTGTCGTCGCCTCGTGGAATCGCAATTACTCGGACCGCCGCCGAGTACAGGTGTGCACGCACGTAACCGAACGCAGAAGTCTCCGCGGGGTAATTAACCCATTTGCATCCACGAACGTTCTAACGCGCGCATTAAACTGTCCATTATCGCCGTGGTCGTGCGTCCCCCGATAAATGGATCCCGATGCCATGCCTCGGCGTCATCGAACATTGTCCCATCGCCACTTTCCCTGGTCTTCCGATTGTCTTCCTGCTGAGAGGATTCGTGGGCAAAGAATTATACTACACCAGCATTCGAACACTCCTCGCTTATGAAGTTCAAGGTCATTAAAATTATTGGAAAAAGAAATAAATGTCTATCCTGTGTCTTGCATTTTTATTTTCCTGAAAAATTCGCATCGTGAGATCTACGATGTAAATCGTACATCTCTACTGCAACAATAGACGACCCTGAAAGCGAGCCTATAATTTCGTTGAATGTTGCAAATTTCGGGTGGGATAAACTTCGCGATAAATTCGGTCGATTAATCTCGACCCACAGTTTCGAGTTGCACGAAAATCGACCTTCTGGTTATTTATAGCAGCATTCCGCCGCTTCCGTGCGACCTCATCTTTGTGCACGCACGATGCACGACGCGCACGACGCAGGTCGCGCGAGTGCACGCAGGTGCAAGCCGACGTCTGCGGTGACCGCTGTGAGAAACGTCGAAACCATAAATTCCCTCGGGTGCGGCTACTTCTCGGTGCAACACGAGCCCAGCCACGCTTTAATTCGCGCCGCGGCCACTATTCCCGGGTGCAAACCGGGCCCGTCGAGCTTCCGGCACCGGGAATTTATGAAAATTCCCTGGTCACATGGAATCGCATAATTCCGACGTAATTTTTAACCCTTCGACCGGTCCTCCGCGCCGAAAATCCATAAATATTTCAATTCACCGCGCAGATAATTCATTTCGGTTCTCAACACGTTCCCCGTTAACGTTTGTCCTCCCAAGTGCAGTGTTCTTCAACTCGGTACAATCTCCGAATTTCAATTTCTCCTAAACATGCACAATTTAACAATTGCTCTTCTATCTCGATATGATTGAACGAGGGATTATCCTTGAACTACGTCGTAGATAATTATAATTTCTCGTAGAGATCCAGACTCTAGCTCCATTATCTTCCAAGAATATTTACGAGGGCGTATCGAACGTTCGACGCTCATCGAAACGCGAGCAACTTCGATAAAACTCGAAGATTCCGAAAGATCTCTTGCTCCGGGTGAAATTCGCTCGATCTTCCGCTCATCTCCGATTCGATCCGGCAATGAAACGATTTTCGTTTGAAACGTTAGACGTGGTGCAGGACGATCGGTCGTCGTTGTGCCAGTTCGTAACAACGCGTTTAAGTATACGGGCGAGATAGCCGACGCTCGATAGAACCGAGCAAGCGTTAATAACTAACCGGTTCACGCAGGCGGCCTGCGATAAGAAACAAGTTTAATAACGGTTTTCCGCAGCTTCGTTCAGCCCATATATCACCGGTAACGCGGCAAATGAAATCTGCATCTGAATCCGCGTTTTTATTCAATTATCTCGAGCGGTTTAATAACATCGCGCCCCGGCCAGGCCGCCGGTGTCAATCATTTTCCGCTTTTCAGATCCCGGCCCGAGCTCGAATTAATAAACGTGCACCGGCGATTTTCTCAATGGTAACGAAACCCTCCGCGAAACTTGCTATTTACTTTGTCAATTAGCGGGCCCGGGCCGGGCTCGCCGCTCAGGCAAAAACCGGACGACGACTAATTAACGATAACTCGCACCGAGTTACAGTATCGCTCGCCTGGACGCGAAGAACATCATCACAGCTGGAAATTAACCCTTGAATTATAAAGGGTCAGTGCTAAATTGTGATAACAACAATTTAAAATGTTCCAAAGTACCGTTTGAATTTTTTCAGATTTTTTTTTAAGAACTGTTGCTCATTAAAAACTTTACAGTTCGAAGGCACCGTAGAAACGTGCAGAGTCTAATGGTTAAGGTAGGGGGCCTGTTTTGGACTGCTATTATTATTATTATTATTATTTGTACTTAAAGTACAAACTAGTAACATTAATTAAGCATTTGTTACACTGATAAAAAGTCAATATAACATAGATCTATGTTCATTTCATAAATTCCTTCTTCTGAGAATTAAAACCTAAGCCCAGATGAATGATAAATAAAAAATAATTTTACCCACATCATTCAATAAATAATATTCAGAACATACTGTTTACTCAATACCCATTCGCCCAAAGCCCTTTAATTTTTCAATTAACACGAGCGACAGGCGATAGTCAAAAGCTGAAAACAGAATTTATAAAATATCTTCGTTGTTGTTAAACACACGGCAAAATGTCTGAGGAAAAAAATGTTTGTCCAAGACAGGTAACTGTTGCGATTTAGAAGATTTTTTCTCCGAGGTCATGGTTTTCGAGATTTCAAGGTCACTGGTAATTTTTGTTCGAAGCAGACCGAGTTTATTAGAGGAAAGTTATGGCCAAGGGGTCAAGACGATGCGCAGAATTAGGGTTGCCAGGATTGAGCAGTAAATCCGGCCGGAGTAGAATGAAGAGACTGTATTCGCGGTCACTTGTGGAGTCTACACTCGGGCGCAGTAAATCGATCGCAGAGATTAGAGGCGAAGTGAGAAAGTAGACTCGCAATTAATTGCGTAGTCTAGACTCGGGCCAGAGCAGACTCGTAGATAGTTACCGAATCCTCGTACAGACGCGATGAATTAACGAACAGCTGTAGTCGCGTAGACCGGAGTGAGAACGTGCACAATCGGCGGTAGAAACTAGAATCGGGGACACCGAAAATAGGAGTCACCGTTATTTATAGAATCCGAGTGGAACGTAATCAATCTACCAGTTGTGGTCGAAGAGAATTTTGATCGAGAAGTTCGATTTTTCGAGAAAATAAATGCTCGACAATGTAAAAATTCGCGTGAAAAATATCTGCAATCAAAAAATCACATTAAATCACGCTCGAACCGTCCGTCCGTAAGTTCAGGTAATCACAGTCGCCTCGAATGCATGAAATTAGTGTCCCCGCATTATTTCAGCCCCACCGGGACTGGCAGAGTACGTTTACGATCCGTGCAGCAAAGTGTAGACCGAATGCAGCGAATTTACGATCGTTCGTGGCATAATCCGTGGGGGAACAGACAGGGGGGCCTCGTTTACGGGCGAGTTTACGTTGTAATTCACTCATAATATTAGTAAATATACATTGTAATTCACTAATATTACGAGTTTGTATTTTACAAAGCGGCGCGGCGAGTCCGCTTCCTCTGGATTAAACAGCAACCGATCGTAAATCAACTCCTCCTAGTCTACAGTTTGTAACCGATCGTAAACGCGTTCTATTAGAGCCCGCAGGCTGCAAATAATCGTGATTCTACTTTCCCCCGTCGCGATTAGAGCATCTACAACACGTTCGCGAGTCTCTGACCCCGAGCGTAGACTTAATAAATGATCGGGAGTCTACGGTTCGTAAAATGCAACTCGGCGATCGAGTACCGGCGCGCAAACCGATCGTAAATCTACTCCATTCAATCTACACTTTGCAACTGATCGTAAACGCCGCGCTATCCGAGCCCTCGAGGCCGCCGAAAGTCGTGAGCGTGCTTGCTCGATCGAGGATCTTCGAAAAACCTAACTACGCGAAATGAAACACGAGCTTTCCTCCATCTCAACTTTGTAGTGCCACACAGATCTTTGATCGATGATTCCATAATTCATTCTGGATGTTCACTTTCCAAAAGTGAGATTTTAGGGTCGCACCGCGTCGGTTATTCTGTTGCTTGCATACATTTCTATGAAGAATATAACAACATATTCAATTCACTGGACAGCAAAGGTTCTACTTAAACAGACGTCCGTTCACCACCGCCCACAATGCTGCTCCCACCATAGTGAATCACCTAAATCATACACCCACCCGGTTTTCCCATTTCCAGGCGATTTCACCGCCTCGTTAGCGGAACTTGGTCCACACTCTGTGCACTCCATAGTTGCACGCGTCAAGGCCGTTTAGTTTCTTTCATGGGCCCACGTATGCTGTGGACCTCGCGCAGCGACACACATGGGATTCCAAACAGTGCGAGTTACCTCGATGGGGAACCCAAAATTTAACTCACGACAACGAAAATAAAAAAATAAATTAAGAAAAAGCAGCTTCCGATTCATCGAACGACAAATTCCTTAAAATAAAGTTACTACTGATTACTGATCAGAGGCATTAAATTTGCACTCGTAATAAATTCTTTGAAATAAAGCTACTACTGATGTGGGCCAAATGTAACTTTGCAGACCTAATAAATTCTTTAAAATGACGTGAATTAATTTAAGAGCCAGGAATTAATTCGTACACCTAGCTAATTGTTGAAGATAGTAGTGACCGATTGTGGGAGAATCCAATTCGCCGCAAACGGGCCTGTTTCGATGGTACACAGCTTTGGGTCCTGCGTGCCGGTATAGTGTGCGTCGGATAGCTCCGCAGCCGGAAATGCGAAAAAGCGTGGCCGCACAAATTCCTTAAAATAAAGTTACTACTGATTACTGATCAGAGGCATTAAATTTGCACTCGTAATAAATTCTTTGAAATAAAGCTACTACTGATGTGGGCCAAATGTTACTTTGCAGACCTAATAAATTCTTTAAAATGACGTGAATTAATTTAAGAGCCAGGAATTAATTCGTACACCTAGCTAATTGTTGAAGATAGTAGTGACCGATTGTGGGAGAATCCAATTCGCCGCAAACGGGCCTCTTTCGATGGTACACAGCTTTGGGTCCTGCGTGCCGGTATAGTGTGCGTCGGATAGCTCCGCAGCCGGAAATGCGAAAAAGCGTGGCCGCGCTCGCCTCGGTACAAATAAGGCCGCGGGCACACCTACTCGCGGCCGCGGGCGTGTGGGAGACACCGTGTGTGCCACGGAACACAGACGTCGACTTCCTCTCACGATCCGCGGATCCATGAATGGTCCGTGGGCTATCAATGGGCTTACGCGCTACCCACACGCACTCACGGTCTCGCCTCTCTCGGTCACGTGCAACGCTCTCACGCGACCGACCGACCGCGCTAACCGGACGAAATCCTCGTGATCTCCTGGCGGATTTCCTCCAGACGAAGGTCGCGGATCAACGTTTACCGCTTCGACGTAGAAACCCGCCTGAAAATGCATTCCGTCGATACAGTGCACCGATCCAACGCCCGCAGTTCGCAGTAACATTTCGGACACTTTCAGAACGACCCTAACACTTTTAATATTGGACTTGGATTCCTTTTTTGAGAAATTGGAACAATTTGCTACAAGTTCTGAAAAAATTGCAACTGGTCGGAATTAATCCTTCGTCTGTAATTTTCATACTGTTCCAGGCTTTCAAGAAATCTCAACAAAACTTTGAAGTATACACAGCATTTGGTAACTGGTGGTACAAGCGAAAAGGGGTGTGATTCTACATGAAAGAATAAGTCGAAAATATAGAATAAACATTTTTCGTTCGAGGCTTTGTTTCCGAGAAAATCGACTTTGAAGATCTGTCAGGTTTGTGTGCTTTAGTATATGCAGGAAGTAGATTCGGTTGGTCATGATCAGACGCGTCAGACAATTCCTATCGAATAGCATGCTGCATTTCAAACTCGATTTTCTCGATAACGAAACTTCGGATGAAAAATGTTTATTCTATATTTTCGACTTATTCTTTCATGTAGAATCACACCCCCTTTCGCTTGTACCACCAGTTACCGAACGCCCTGTATATCAAAGTTTCTATTTTAATAAATCGTTGGAACTTCGAAAGCTGAAATCATAAATGGGGAAAAATAAATATCAAAGAGATAGAAATTGTTGAGAGGTTATGTGTAAATAATTATAGACGGTGGAAGAAATATATTTGAGTAAGAGAAGATCGGAGGTGTCTACAAGACGGGCGGACTATTAGAACTGACTCCTAGAACGCAAGGGCGGCGGTGCGTACCTTCATACCTGAAGTGAGGACGGCATACAATAAAACTAAGGGGAATCGGGTATTTCCCAATATTTTTAGGATGTGGGGTTTTCCACAGAATACAGTAAAAAGGCCTGACGTTTTACTTTGACAGAAATGCGATAGTGAACTGGTTGCCGAGGGTTAAGAATGATGACATGTGATGAACGCACGGCGGATCGTGCTGCCAGGTCGTCGGCGAGCGAGTGTTAAGGAGATAAGGCACTCTAAAAACGTTTAATCCTTCTGCAGGCTCTCTTCAAGTTGGTAAGACTGATTAGCCGTGGAATAATGCGTCCCGGGTGGAGGCCTCGCCCGGCCATTGTCGCAATAATAAGAAAGTTTCCTGCGGGACGGATTTTCGGAAGCGTTTGAAGGGAAGTGGCCAGGCTAAGTGGCAGTTGGCTAATAAAATGCGCCGCCCGGAAGGCGGAGGTCTGGCGACTTTTTACCGCAGTCGAAACTCCATTATAAGCCACTTAATTTAATATTCTTGCTGCATAGTCATGAAGCTAGAGCGTTCCGTGAGACGGTAACTCAAGTAACTAAAGTAGTGGACAACTTTCCACGGCCCCCGCCGGATATTGCCCACGCGCTTCCGACTCGGCGGCCGCGGAGAGCAAAGCGGAGCAAAGCGGACCGAGGCGAGGCGAGGCGAGGCAAAGCAGAGCAAAGCGGAGCGGAGCGGAGCGGAGCGGAGCCGCGGAGCGAGTTATGTCCTGCTTTACGCGTCGGCTGCTAAACTAACGCGGAACGATTCGCGAGCCAAAGCAATTTGTAACGACACGCTACCGCGTTCCGTTTCTTTACACGATACGCCCCCTCCGTTCCCGGCGAATCCCGTTCAGAAAAGCTTCCGACGATTATTTTCCCTGACAGCCATTGTAATTTCCGAGAATCGCGAGCAACCCTCCTGTTTTCAATGAGAATGCCGCCCGGAGAAAAGAATTCACTGTCCTCTCTTGCACGTAAAACTGTTTAGAATCTTAATACACCCGGTTCACAACTTGCAATCTCCCACAACCAGAACCTTGAAGCAAAAAATCTGAAAAAATTCTCCGTTCTGTACCTCTATAGTCTCTATCTAACAGAATTTTTTCATAATTTTTCAACCATCCATACGCTCGCCACAATAAAAATAGCCAACAAATGCATTTCAAGATGTAGGTTCTGTGAAAGAGGACACAAGCCAACTTCGACAATGCTTCCAATAAGGTTAATATCCAGTAGCAGGCAGTTCGTTTTAATTTTCCGTCGGCCAGCGGACCGTGTATCGATCCGAATATTGTTAAATATATCAGGTCGGCGCGTAGACTGTTTTATTAGACGGCGAGCGTGCCGCGCAAAGGGACAAAGGAATGAGGATATATGAAGCACCGTGGACGAAGAAAGCCGGAAAGGTCTGCGGGATATATCCCTCGGCTGACAGAGAGCAGCGGGGAGAGGCACATGTGCCGGCAGTTTTATTTGGAGGGATGAAAATTGCGATGTTTTAATCCGGACGTCGGGTACACGCGAACGGACAGCAGGTTGAACAGGGACGGACCAAGATAGTCTGGCCAGGAGGGTGATACACGGAGGGTGCGCTAATGAATTCGGTTGCTGCGAAGAAATCCTCTGTTTCCTCCCGCGTGGTTTCGCGAGATCTGCCCTGGAACACGGTGTATCAAATTAAACGTTTCCGGCCTCGCCTGCTACTGGCGCCTAATTTCGGCGAACTTTTCTCCGGTTAACACGTTCAGAGTTTTGAATTTTATTTTCCCATTTATAAAAATCGGAATGAAAACACAAAACAGTGAAAGCATTCGAGTCCACCAAGTCTGTTAACCTAGGAAATAAATTTCTATTTCAGTCATAAAGGATCGCGGCATAAAAATTCACGGTCTAGCGATAGCGAAAATGAAAGCAATTTCATAACCAGCTGAAATTAATGTATATATATAATGTCTATATCCTATCCCGTGTTAAGGGTCAAACAACAGACTAAATTTGTTTCTGTAAATAAAGGTTATGTTTTATTAGATACTTATTATTTTATACTTTGTACAACTATTTACAAACTCACCTGTAAATAAAGAAACGACAATTAGAGTCTATTGTTCACTCTCTTTATTTACGCTAACTTTATATCTAACTTATTCTATTTATTATCTGCCACTATCTTCGCTTAATTTCTGTGCACGTGTGCTCTCTATATTCTCTTTCTCTTTTACCTACCTCTATCCTTCTCTATCTATCTCAGATGTAGGGACAGTTCAGAGAGTGCGCTGAGCATGCAAAGTGCGCTCGATTTGAATTAAAGAAAGTATATTTTCTTTACATATATTTCAGCAAGAAGAATCACGATTAAAAGCAACGGTCCGATTCGCGGTAAAAATACGCAAGGTTCGGAAAATTCATTTGAATATCACGCTTTCCTCCAATTCATAAATTTCCCAGGCTCCCAGGGGCTTAGATGTTAATGTGGCGAAGAATAATTGCGCAAGAAGGCTGCAGCGTTACTGTGAAAACGTTCGGATTCGGGTCGCGAAGTCTTGGGGGCAGCTGTGCGCGGCGAACGACACAGTTTTCATTTCAAGCGAGTTGACAATGGCCCGCGAAAGAGACATTGCACCCACTCCTCCTTCTCCTCTTCTCTCCGCGTCCTCTCTCGCGTGCGTATACGGGCCCGCCATTGTGTCGGGAGAGCACCTTCATTTACCCGTGGCCCTTCTTCATCGGTCCAACTTCCTCCGCAGCCTAGTTTCAACCGTTCCCTTCCCTCCCCGGCCGCCTTGTCTTTGTCCTTTTTCGCGTAACCGAGCGAGTATTCATCACTCGGGAGAGGTTCCACGGGCGACGGCGACGCGCGGCAGGATTCCACGCACGCTACAACTTCATTCAGCGCTTTCGCTTTTCCTTCTTTCGTTCACTTTGTCCCCACTTCCCGTGGAAATCATTCAGCTCGCGAAACTTTGTCCTCGCGGCCGCGCCGAACAATCCGCGAGAAAAGACACCGAGCCGGGAAAGCGAGAGCTGTGGAAAGAAGAGTGTCAGAGAATAGGCCATTTTTGCTTCCGGTATTTGCAGATCAAGTGCTCTTTGACCTTTGGAATCCGTAACCTTTCAGACTCGCTTACAACCCTTAAGAATTTTTGATTTTAGTATTTATTTAAACAGGTTTTCGTAACTCCTTCTTGAACCTTGGGAACAGCCCTTTGCAGTCCCATGAAGTCTTAACATCCTTCCATATTGTGTGGTTTCTCGCAATCCTAAGAACACCTTCAGGATTATTGCTGGCCCTTTTGTATTCCCAACGATATTTTCCTGGTTCCTTGTATTCCAAATAAATCCGTTTATACGAATAAAAATCTAGGAAAACAATTTCTGGCACGAAACAGTGAAGAGGGAGATTCGTTTCTTGAAAAAGTTAATTAAAAATCCGGTAATGGGGCCGGAATTCGTAGGGATCGAGAGCGCGAAACTCTCGCGAAAGTTCGGTTCGCACGTGATTCGAATTCGTCTGTGGAACGAATTATCCGTTAACGAGGAAGAATAACGCAGCAACGGAAACAATTCCCGATTCTCAACGGGGAACGGGTTAACCATGCGAACGATCCATTAACAACGAAGAATAACAACCAGCAACCCGGTTTAGAAACAATTAATTACGGCTTAGGATGCGCGGAAAGTTAACGGCCGCGAGTCGTGATTAAATATTTTCCCCGCGTGCGTTTGATACACGCGGCGCAACGGATCAACAACGACGTGATTAATGCCCGGTTACGATTAATTATCAACTTTGTTGCAGTTTATTCACCGCTGACAGGTAGCCGTTCGCGCGGCACGCGGTGCGGTGCGGTGCGGTGCGGCGCGGAAAACGCTCCGCATTGTCCGTGTAATCGCTCTTCCCCGCTTTCGGATCGAACGAACCCCGGTCTGGCATTTATCATCTACCGATTAATATTAGTCAACATGGTTGCATTCTCTTCCGCTTACAAGCACGCAAATATGGCCGCGCGTGGAGGCTCCCTTATCTCCTGCAACAGTCCGCCCTTCGCAATTTTTCATGTTTCATGCGAGAATGTTGCACAGCTCGTTTGCTCGCATCATTATACCGGCCGATTCGTGTAAGTGGACCGCGCTGCTGTCCCGAGATAAATTGTTGAGAAAAATGGCCGACGCCTCTTCTGACCTTAACGCGGTGTTTTGTAGCAGAAGCGACGCCAGCATAGTTGCACACAATTATCTCGTAATTTATATCCGTGCAACGTCTTCCCCCGAGTTAATAAAAATTTATCGTCCGTGTAGGACGCTGTGAAAGTCACTTTGTTGAGCGGAGAATTCCGAATCTTTTCGAAACCGGTCAGAATTTTTATTCAACTCCCGCAACTTTTGCTTTCGCGCTGAATGAAATTCATTTTAATTCATTTTAACAGTACGGTGGGGAAAACTTTCGGGACCACGCTTTCGCAAAATTATTCCCAAAAAGCACTTGTACACAGCTTTTAAATGAAAAAAACTGTTTCTTCGAATAAATACACAACTGTACGCTATCTCCAAGCAATGTAACATTGTAAATATTTTAGGAAAAATATTTCTCGGGTAATACACGTGGCAGTCCCGCAAAGGGGTCCGTTATTAACCCTTTCGGTGCGCCGCGACATCACTGCACGCTACGCGACGCCGCGCCGATCGTCAGCGAGAGTACCGCGGCGGAGAACACAAGCTGCTTGAATGTTTTCGGACGAAAAAATTTTTCTCCAAAGGGTATTTATAAATAAAGAGTATTCCAACACTATCACTGCATGCCCAGAGTCAGATACTTATGCAAAACGGTTGGCCGCAATACCTCAGTGGCATCTTGTGGAGAGCCACTATAGTGGCCCGTAGTACCTCAGTGGCATCTTGTGGAGAGTCACTATAGTGGCCCGTAGTACCTCAGTGGCATCTTGTGGAGAGCCACTAAAGTGGCCCGTAGTAGCAAAAGGGTTAATCCCAAAATCCAGGTGTCGGGCTCAACCCGCATCGGGCCAATTAATCCAGTCCGTCGCGAAGGAAAACCATGGCGAATTGGCAGCTTCGAGGTGGAAACGCCGGCGTTAAAATAACATCTGTTGTCGTCGCCAAGCCCCCGTCGACTTTGACACTCTGTGTGCCCCGTTGGAAAGAGTGACAGGTGCTAAACAGGGGGTTTTCCCCCACAGTCCATCCAGTCCACCGATCACCTAAATTTTCCTTCAATTGCCTAACGAGCCAGGGCCCACGGTCTCCCGCTTCCAAACGAGGGGCACCGTGGCAGAATTACCAGGGGTCACCGTGAAAAATCGGTTTCCCGTAGGTTTGCCCTTTTCCAGAGGGTGAGCCTTTCACGGACCCCCCTGGTTTTATTGCTTCTCGATATTGGCGTGCTCCGAGCTTGCGGGTTTGTAATTGGGGGGTTGGTTCACGCGTTACGTGCGAAACGGTTTCTCGGTTACCGGGCGATCGCCTGTGAACCAATTGGGCCAGGTGGACTCGTGTGTCGCATGATTTTTCGACTCCATAGTATTGCTTTGTGGTCGAGCATGACGGAGGACTGCGGTGACTTGGAAAGCGGATTTGATACCGGGTAACCGAGCTGTGTGCCTGCGTGTGTGTCTGTGGGTAGCGTTGTTAGGTGATGACTGCGGAGTTTATGCGTTCACGGCAGAAATGATTGGCCACGGTAACGGGCCTGGAAAACTAATTTAATATAAAATTGTATTCAAGCATAGTTTGCAGGATATCTTAAGGTACTTGAAACAATTTTATTTGTTTTGATAACAAACAGAAAAAGAAATTCTTCCGAATGTACCTAGTTGTCTATTATGGTTTTTGAAAATATTGATTTGTCAATATTGTTGTGGGGGATTTAACACGTTGACTGCCGGACGGATTTTCCATGATTTGTCCCAGGCGCCAACATGAACTTTTCATTATGCGATGCATATTATGATGAAATATAGTTCCCAGCAAATAATATGAGTTATAAAATCATGTTTGAAGCATTTTTTTTGGTGGGGAGTATTACTTTACCATGCTTTAAGTTTCTAAGGATTTCTTACCGGTAAGACGACAGGTCTGAGCACATTATTGTGGATTAGGTTTTAGGAGCGAGACGCGATGAGAATAAGACATTAGGTTATATATATTGAAAGCATGCTGTGTGGATGTCATTCTATGTTCTATAATGTTTATGTTTGAGTACATTGCGAGCGAGAACCGGGAGAGCGAAGAGTATGCCACGAAACGCGAGAGAACAAACATTGATATATTGTGAGAGAGAACTATGAGTGAGACGAAGTGAGAGTAATGAGAGAGAGAGAGAGAGAGAGAGACCGTTGTACGAAACACGTGTCGCGAGAGTTTGTGATAAAACGTCTTACTGTAACTTTTCAACTCGATATCTACTTATTAAACACTTACTCATTTCTTTGTCTAATCCGCGACTCGTTTATTGTGATCACCCACACATTATCTAATCCTCTATCTACTGTACTGTAAAATGGCACTTTCGTCTATTATGTCATGAATCGAAACAGGCGTGCGTACATAAATAATTTTTTTTTTTAAGGTATCGCCGCAGGACGACAGGTCTAAACGCGAAAAGGAAAGCGAGCTAGAGAGTTTCACGAGGATTTTGCGAGACGAGTGCATCGTAGACTCGGCAACGCATCGGCGCGAAGGGTGCGAAGAAGGGGCGGGACGAGAAAAAGTCAGCCGGTCTAAATTAAACAATCGCGCGTGCCAGTTCGGGCCGGTTATTTTTGGTACGCGCTGAGACGAGAATAAATCCGATGGAATCCGGCTGGTAAATTAGGAGCAATTAAAGCGGTCTCGGGAAGAGAGCGGGTCTCTCTCAGGCTCGTTCGCTTCGCTTTTGTCCCCAAGATTCCTGGCTCGTTTCGCGTGCGCGCGCGCGCTCTCGCGCTCGTTCGCGAGGAACGAGAGATACGAGCAAACGAGAAACGAGAGATAACTAGCGACCGGTCGCAACGCGTTACCTAATAAACGCGGGAACGCGCGTGCGAGGTCAGAAGCGTCGTTACGACGACGTATTCCACGAACCGACGTTCCCTGCCCGACGATGTTCCCGGTCTCGTTCCATATTTTACCCTCGTTTTACGCCGTCATCGTTTATTTTCGCACGGAACTCGACCACTCATCAGGAACTCGCGCTACTTGCGAAACGGAAACCCTCGAATTTTGACATTCAGACTGTAGGAGAACACATCTGGCAGACTTTCTAGCTCAACGAAATCGAGGAAACGCTGTATGACACCAAGCACGGTGCGTCAAAAAGCTAGTTTTCTGGAAAAAATTCCAGTACTCGAAAATTATAGGCGATAAGATATTTTAGACGAAAGCTATTGGGTACTTTTGTACAGAGAGAGTACACATGATTATTGTATTCGCAATAACCTTAAAAAGCTCTACAAAGATTACAATTGACACTTTGTGTGGAATTGTATTTTTAATCACGCATTCTTGAAGGCGAGACCAAGCCTTTTTCAATGCTTTTGTTTTCTACTTATGTTTAATCGATCCCCAGTGCAACAATTCCGATTCCCTGGAAATCCATGGAAAGCCGCGTCCTGAGCGCCGATGCCGATAGTATCGAACTCATTCGCAGTCGATACGCAGCCGACAATAATTTATAGCACACCTATAGCACACTTTGATTCGACTATAATTCGCGACCGGAATTCATATGCTATTAGCGTGTTCTTTGACCTGCAGTCGGCTCTATCTCGCGTGATACAGATGATAGCAAAGCAGCCGTGATGCATTTGCAATCCATAAGGATACTATAGCCCCCGCGATGCGCTCATATTCGATGAAGCCGGTAAGGCTGAAATTCATTTATGCCCGCGTCTGCTCCGGTGCAGCATCGCTCGGTTTATAATGCAGGATGATAGTATATAGGTGGAATTTATTTGCTATTAACGATCGTAGCTCCAGCACCTTTATAGCATATGATGCCTCTATTTCATTCATAATCGATAACAGCGGCGCAGATCTAATTCGCGGCAATCTCTGCCGTCGATGTGGAGCGATTTCGGTGCTGAAAAATTTAACAAAAGAAAAAACGGTCCTTGTTGATTCGAAAATACAAAATTGATTCGCTTTCCAATCCGTCGAACTACCTGTTCGAAATTTTCATTCGACACATTTATGGTTGAAACGAGTTTATTCCTTGAAATGTGTTGCTTTTATTTTCTAAAATATTTACAGTATGCTTGAAGCCTAAAATTGTACACACGATAAGCACAAACAGCAAATTGAATAATTATTTATTTCCTTTCTAATTCTCCGGTATACATTATACTTATTTTTAGTCTAGAGCTATTTAATTCCTGGAATTACGTCACTCTTATTTTCACCTCCATTTTCGTTCTGGACGTTTAACGTTAAAACGCTATTCCTTTTTAATTGCTACTTATTTTTATCTCTATTTCTGTGCCGCACATTTAAAATTAAAATGAATTTAATCGCTTCTAATTCCTCGATCTACGTCGCACTTATTCCCGCCGCAATTGTTATTCTGGCTACCGAAGGTTAAAATCGAACATACGATAAACATAAATATCCTTTAAAATAACGAATCCACGCTTGCGTAAACCAATACTATAGCGCGTTAAACCGTGCGAAACGTTTCGACTGAACATGATTGGAGAACGAAAGTTGATCCAGTTGTTTCAAATAGACAATGAAATTTGTCGAAAAGCTGTGTTTATTTTCGAAACGGTTAGATTATTAGCACACCGGGAATATGAATGGACGAGGAAAGCGAGGAACAAGGAAAACAATTATAAAACCGGGGCTATCTAATCGTAACTCTCTCACCACTACGACGATTACGCTTATCGCGGTGCCGCGATTGCTATTTCGATCGCGAACTTGTCAGCGGACTTCTAGGTCGTAACTTTTCCTACTTTGTTCCGCCTCTCTGTTTTTGTTATTCTCTTCTACTTCGCACGATACCGTGAACTTGACACACATCCTGGAAATGAAGATTACCAGCCGATAACCCGCCGCTAGTGGTCGCGTGATAATGAACGAGCATGATCGAGCCCCGAAGCGCTGTGTGCCGTCGCGTCGCGTCGTTATCGCGCAAAAAGTGGCGCGTCGGGTCATCGTTGTCTTTCAGGAAGAGTCAACTGTTTATCTGGCTGCGGTCCCTAATGAATCGAACGGGTTACGCAATCCGCATCTTTCCGGTGAAAATATTATTGTAGCAGGAAATGAGTCGAATAATATTTTCGTGGTCCCGCGTTCGATAACATTGCTGATTTGTTTGTTGAACTGCGAGTTAATCGGTATGAAAACACCGCGACGCAATGCTGCTTGTGTCAGCAGCCGTTTTCCGTGAATCGTTGCTTTGCGAGGCATGTTTGTGTGTACCGAGATATTGACATTTTTATATTTCCCGGAGTATTAATCGCAAGCGTGTTCACAGATGGCGCAACATTACCCAATTGAGGTTACTTCAGAACATTTCTTCGGAAAACAGAAATAGTCGCCAGGTGATTATTAGGTTGTTCCAAAAGTGTCGTTCGCGTTTAGCGCCGTGGGTAAGTAAGAGGAAGTTTAGGAAGCGATAAAACAGCGAACGATCGCGTTGGCTAACGACGTTAGGCGAGTACATCGGGACCGAAACTTTCGGGACAATAGAATTTAAAGCTCCGATAACGGGGATAATTTACTTGAAGAGGGCGCTAAATAAAGGGGACCGTGAAACGAGGGGTGTAAGATCGGGGAACCCACGTGGCGCGTAGAGCGAACGATCTACGAAGAGAAAAAAAGCTCGACAGGCTGGTAAATATTAATGTGACACGGCCACTGGATACGATTCGCGATCAAGACCGCCTACACAAAGGTTTCCGTTATCACGGGGACTTTTCTCGGACGGTATCGGCCCGTAGGATCTACCCTTGCCTTTGTTTCGCCGTGGTAAACACGCATATTTTACGGGACATTCTGCTCGATTCCACAATTCTAACGGCTCGGCCTATTAACCCGGGGGAAGAAAGTATTCATTTCCGTGTCCACTTTCCAGCCGTCGAGTACATTCAATTAAAACCTGCGGGCTCGGTGTTTTATCTGGCGATTCGGATCGGGCCGGTTTCTGTTTTTTAGCACCGCTCGCCGCGCCATGCCGGGGTGAACGAGAAACGGGAGAGAGAAAAGCAGAAACAAAGAAAGAAACCGGACCGAGGCGGTGTTGAAAGAATGACGGATGTAACTGCACCGGCCGCGCTGTTGGAAATACGTAATTTTTCCGCTCTAATGAGATTCGCGCGTTTAACGGCGCGCACGCGAACGCGACACGCCGCCAGCGAGATCGCTATCACGGCCAGCGCCACGCGAAATCGAGCGACTGTATAGTGACTGCGTTAGAGCGTCGACCAGGTGTAAGAATAGATTTCACCTGGGCTCTATGTCATGGGTGTCCGTACCGTCCTTCGTCCTCCGCTGAAAAATATTCGCGGACGTCCAACGGGGTTTCTAAATATTCCAAACGCGCGAATGAACGATCTTCGTGCAAAATAAAAATTGTTACCTTTTATCTCTCCTGGAGACTTCCGTACTCCATGGTGGGGAGCCTCAAGAGTGGGGAAATAAATGTTTCACAATTATATCGGTCCTCGTTTAATAAAATCAGAGGGGACAGGCGAGAAACCCACGACTTCCTTATTAATTCAGGAAAAAGACTTCCCTGCGAAAATACAATAAATTATGCTAAAGTGAGCAAAACCATTAGCCTGTTTTAAATGAAAATACTTGCAGATCTGTGATACCGGTTATCCGATAATCGCACGCGATCTCGCGGAACCGTTTCGCCCACCGTTTCCTCGAATCTGCTTTCCATAAAAATACATTCCGCTATCTAGCAACGACACGAGATCTCCCGAAACACGTTACGTTTGTTATACACAGTGTAGAGTCGGAGTCTCGATAACACGCGAATTAACTGGACACCGATTACCATACTTTCACGGAAATAAAATCGGCGTGAATCAAGTGGCACAATGCGCATGAAATATTCATCGTCCGCCCCCCCGGCAAATTGATAACCCCCGGTTAAAAAGGAACGCAAAGGGCGGGACGGGAGGGAGGGGGTTGAATGAAATAAAGATGACGAGGCACAAAGAAGCCCTGGCCGTTGGAAAAGAGACGCTGAAAAACAGAGAACGGATTAAGGCGTCACGTGAGGGGCGTGATTTCGTTCCTGGAAATTTTATACGGATAGCCCGGGAGTGGACGTACACTGTCGATAACGTGTAATCATGGACGACGGTTAGCATAGTGTACCAAGTGTACCGTAATGGAGGAGGCTTTGCGCGATGTCCGAGTACTATACTTCAAACGACAATTTTCTTATTGCGCGACGGTAACTGGATCCAATTTTAGAAGTTCTGCAATCAAATAATTAGATCATTTTTGTGTTCGAATAGACTAACTTGTTTTGCAACGTTTTAAGTGCATTTGACAATATCCATTCAAGATAAAAATTAACTTCACTATTTTTAAGTAGACCGTGAAAGGGAACGCGTTAAGGAAACAATTTGACAGAATAATATTTGGGTTATTGTTCGTACAAAATTCAATTGCTCGAGCAAGATGGACGTATCTATAATGGCATCGGGACTACGACTCGTTAAAAATGATTAATAACGACGTATACATCACAATGATTGTGCAACGACGTACTATTTTTTAAGTATACCTCCGAGGAATGCAATCTTGATTCTAAATATTAGTACTGTCTCCGCTAATCGCCTCTTCTTGATTGTGTGTTTCGCAAAAAGATCTCCGCCGTACACTTTTTAATCCGCCCGCCTGCGTTCTTTCTATCGGGAAATAAGACACCACGCAGATCTAATCGTCGCATCAATTAATCATCGTAGAATTATATTGCCCCGAGGTCCCACCGAAACAATTAATGGTTACGACGCTTCTAATGGCGACTGTATCCACTAATGAAACGAAACGCGTTCTTTAACGACGGGCTCCATATGTGCCATTATAACTCCTTTCTATACCAGAGAAAAAATATCTTTGATCACTTCGATGAAGTTAAGTAAGCATCCTTAAAATTTCAAAAGAACTGGTGCACTTCATTGATTACAATTAATTATACAACGCCATCAAAAGATTGTTTACAGAGACTGTGTACAAGGTGGCTGAAAATAGAACGAACAACATGTTTTCAGTTAAAGCTTCATTTTCGAGATAAACGAGTTAGAAAGTTGAACGGCGTGTCCTGGCGTTCGAAGTAGAATTGGTCAGCCATGATCAGACGCGTCAGCTGATTCCTATTGAATGGCACGCGTAAACCGAGCTACTTTGTGCGATCTTTTGGTGGATGATTGTGGGTCGGTCAACGCGTTAAACTGTTCTATTGTCCAAAATTATTCCATTGTCCGAGGCATCTTGTCAGAATCATCGGAGCCACGCGGAATCGTCCGCAGGCTCGCCGAGCCGCATAACAAATGATTTTTCGCGTCGCGCCTCGTCGGCCGGTATTTAGAAATGGTCGTTCGCGGTTATTTAAAACCGCCGCCTCTTCCGAGGCCGTCTCTGTCGGGCGTTGTCGGTCTCCGTCGGTCTGGTTGCGTAACCGTGCGACGCCCGCGGCCGGCAGCCCGGCCAGGCATGAATGAGTGACTCACGCGGGCCCGGCTCGCGTGTGTGCGTGTGCCCACGTCTGTGTGTGCCCGCGTGTGCCCGCGTGCGTACGCTCCGGAGCTCCCACGTGCACACCGCGCGCGACAAGAGACCGTACGAGCGCCCAAGCCCATTTTTCGCTGCCATCCTCCGGCGAGAACGCGCGCGCGCGCCTACGTGGGCGGCCTCGTTATTCACAAGCCCCGGGAAATTTATTCGATCCTCTTTCCCTGTTTACAATCGCCATTGGCTAATGACCCCAGCCGCTCCGGCAACCACGCACTAAAAATAATAACGCGTGGGCGAGCCGATTAGGTGCGGGACTTTTGTCCTGCCGACCCGCCGTTCGTTTTCTACGGTGGCGTGTTTGTTCCTGCTTTGTCTGGACGAGGGAGGTCACTTTTGAAATTTTTTGAAAAATCCTGACGGTTGTCGGAAGACTTTTCCGGTGATCGTGGGATTCTCTTCTTGTACGATTTGCGAGAAGATTGTGCACCTTATGGAAGTACTGCGGGAGAAATGTGAAAATTTTGCTGAACCATGGAGCAACATTCGAAACTTATAACAAAATTGGTGAGCTTCAGGAAAGATTGTATAATCAGCAAGAAAATTGTAGACCACGTGTAAGTATTGTCAGGACCACAAAAAATTTGTAGGACCATGGAATAAATTTGTTGGGGCTAAGAAAAAATCATAGGGTGAAGGAATGAAGTAACTACGACAAAATTGTCGACTCAATTAATTTGATCATGAAACAGTAATGTGGTGGATGAATGGGTGTGGCGAATATACGATAGTATCCATGTCCCCCCGACCACCATAACAGCTTGTCTCTCCGGTAAATATTGGCACCAACGGGCGTCCGTTTCACGAATTTCACGTTGTTCACTCTATCGACGGCATTCTGTAAGGTAATAGCTATTATTACGCGTGCACTTGAGCACCATCTAGCTGAAGTGTCCGACCATTACTAGATAATTCCACTTGTGCCGACGCTTATGAACGTGTTATGCTGTTATTTAATGCGAACAATAATTTCAGATGAACTGACTCGAATGGGGTGCTACCACCGCCTGGATTCTATAAGTAGAAACGCCCTGCGATGATCAGACAATTCTGTGAAATCAAACCTCCACGTCCCCTATCTTTAAAATATTTATCAGACCATTCTAAAATTTGTATACGATGCTTAATAAATGCTATATTCATTCGTATAGGACCTTTTTAATTTAAAAAACGGAGGTTAGGGAGTCTTATACATCTTACACATTTTTTTATTTTGCATTCATATAAGTAACAATCTGTGCTATTAAAGGATTTTTAAGCAACCATACTGAATCCGATTTTAAGTGAAAACAGGAGCGGAAAAGAGAATCTACGATGAGATTCCAGGCGTGGCATCGGGGCGGTTAACAATCAGGATACAGAAGCTATGCATATAATTTCTGCGAGAGGCCTCCGGCGCATCTTGTATCGTGAAATTTGACTGCATTCGCAGCCATAACCGTCTGCAGGGGTCTTCGACGTGAAACGCGGGCGTATTTTCCGTCGAAACTAGCCTCGCGAGGCCCGCGTAAAATATTATCTCGAGCACGGGCGAAAATTCACCATGCAAATACACCGACAACAACAAACAGAACAAGAAGAAAAACGTCCGGGGTAGGAGGGAAACAGGAAACGAAAAGAACGAGCGATTTACGAGGCCGACTGATAAAACGGTTTCACGCACGTAACCGAGAGTTTCCGGCGGCGCTCGCTCGCCTAATCGAGTTTCCTCTTACGCAAAAGCGCGTTTTCTTCTCACCAAGTCACTCCAGATATGATTGAAAGCGGGACGCGGCCATTCATTTATCGCGAGCCGAACTACACGGCGAAGTTAATGGCCATCGCTCGAGACCTCTTCCATTTTATTTTTTCTCTCCTCTCTTTCTCTCTTTCTCTCTTTATCTCTCTCCTCTCGCACGGTGTATTAAAATTGATAAATGCGACGGTTGCCTGATCCTTCGAGCGTGGCCAGGTGTAATTGATTGTTTTGCGTACGGCAACTCACTTCGAGGGAGATTACGGGAAGGTCCGTTCCGACGGAGGACGCGCGGACTCCATTTCGAACGATGAATTGACCGGGTAATGTGCTGGGCTTCGTTTGCAGAACTAAGGGGGAATATTATACCGTTTGTGGACCCTTCAGATTCATGTCTGAATGATCCTTGAACAGATCCCGGCAAAAATGATTTAAAGCTTGATGCAGTGTGCCGAGGTTCGAGGTATATATTTCATTATAAAGATTTTTAATCGAGGCATTGAATTCTGAAGATCGGCAGAATATGTTTTATTTTCAGACGTCGCTCGAATGATTTAGCCTTAATGCTTCATCAACATGATCAAATTGACACGAGCGTGAAAAAAAAATAAATACAGCGCAGTCGAGACGACTAAATAAAATATTTATCGAGAAAATAATTTTCAGTAAATAGAATCATAATTAAAAAAGTGTGAATTTTCAAGCAAGTGTCTCTAGTAATTTATTCACATCTTCTGTACTCTAAATATTATAGTGCATTCGTGGAGTATCATTCGATAAATTCACTTCTTTAGAGACATATTAATTCGAATCGTGTTGAGTAAGTGATTGGGTTTGCTGGAATAGTGTGTGCCTGTCATTTGTAGCGGCCATTTCGTGTAGGCCGGCATTTTCTAAAAGGCATTAGTATGCGGTTGCCGTTTCCGGAACAATGGCGGCTCGCGTTTCACGCGATTATCCTCTATTTATGACGCAACCGAACGGTCGAAAAGCCGCGGGGTTTCACGAGCCGATCTCTTTTCGCGGCCGACCGAGATAGAGAGGTATTAACGGCGTTTACACGAACGGTTGAGTCATGCCCCCATCGTCGCAGATAAACCACTTTCTAAATGCATCGGCGACGAGACCGTAAACGGCCCCACAATGGCTCTATCCGCGGCGAGACACGGTGTCCCGAGCGTGACGCTCCGATTTCCAGCGAGAAAACCGGCCGACGACCCGGCATTCCCTTCTGTTTGTTTGTTTTCATTCGAGTTTATTGACTCCTCCACTGGCGAACTACTCGCGAATGTTGCGCTCCTTCAATTAACACTGTTGGAAACACATTAATCTATTTGCTTCGAAATACTGTACGCTCTTGCCGATTTTGGGGTAAAATGAACATTTTATTGTGAAATAATTACTGGAGCTAGGTAGTTGATATTTTTACCATTATTAGTTACGCTTCCATGCTATATTTGTGGCACTTTGTTTTTAATTTAGGATGAAAGCTCCAGGATGGATTAATTAATAAATCCGTCGGGGCATTGTCGAACATCGTCAACCGATTCGAAGTAATTGTTAAATGCTGATGTTGGTAATTGGATGGAATTGTGTATGAGAAACATAAGGAGTATGAAGTAGATTTTTCCAGCAAATTCTAAAAATTGTGTATTTAATAAATTATTGAAGCAAACTGTAGCAATAAAGCAAGTGCTGTGCCACTGAACTTTGTACGCAAGTATCGCCATTGGTCAAATAACTGGTTACAAATTTTTTTAATTCACACCTATTGAAGCTACAAAGTTGTTTTTGTGGGAAATGATTGAATTAATATAAATACGGAATAAATGTAATCTTGTTACTTTTATCTGGCGGTACGTACTAATCGCTTTCAGCGCACGGTAGGTTTAGTGCAGGTACCCTCGTATTGGCGATTTAAAGAGAAATTGATTTAATTGAAAGGTATAATAAATTGGTGCCTCAGTATGCAGAATAAACCAGGCGCTGGGTAAATTGGTAGCAAGGTTGTCACCATTTCCAATTTCAAACCATTCGATTTTCGTTCAATCGATTATTGGATTTTGCGTTTGCGAAAATACTTTGTTCGGCTTGAACAAATCAGTTTCAAATAGAAACAGGGTATGGTACATTAACTTTTTAATAAGACATCTATTCCGTGTGTTCGATACGTAATACTGGTTAACTTTAATATTTAACATTTTCGTATAATGTTCTATAATCTTCGTTCAATAATTCCATTTTATTTTTGCATTTTTTCAATTCAGCCAAAAACGGGATGATCATTTACAAAAATAGAAACCTTGAAGCTCAATAATAACGAATGTTCAACAAGAAATAACAAGCACAGGGCACCATATTCAACACCAAAAAAAAAAAGAATCGTTAAACAACGTCGCCCTCCACCTCGTTGCCAGCCTAATCCCACTTCGCGAAAATGAAAAAAAAAAAAATAGAATGGAAAAAACACAATCCTCCGGCAGACAAAAAACAGCGTCAGACGCAACATTAAAAATCCATCAGGAGCTTGACAAGCGTGGTGTCGGGTTACGGATCAACAGGTCGGGAACCAAGCCGGGGCAAACAAAACGCCATGTTACAATTTTAACGTGTCCCGCCCAAACCGTGTCCATTATTTTCCGTCCGTCTGTCAGGGTAAACATCGACGTTTATAAATTCGCGAAAGAAAATCCACCCACACCCCTGAACAAGAACAGAGATACACAAGAAACGAACTGAAACCGTGTCTCGATCCGAAAGACATCGGCGATCGATAAATCAAACGGTCGCTAAACTACTACCTTTCAAACAAAGCGAGCATGCGATCGATACAATTGTACGCACATGAATCAACGATACATTCATCGTAGCAATTGTGATGTTAAAAGCTCAATTATTGCACGCGGTTCAATCTTATTTTTACGTTTTCTCGAACGCTACGCTTAATAGTGAAAGTATGCAATTATTGGTGCAACAAATTACACGGCATCCAGATGATGACTTAAACCCCCCCTTAATTCCCACATATTATACTCCAGTGCACATAATTTTGTGTGTGACCAAAGTCCCCCACATCATCCCCAAAAGTGATTCAATTCTCCAGTCCTGTCATGAAAAATTCTTTCCAAAAAATGTGCAACAGTAACATTCAAAAGATTATATCCGACATATACGACATCGAAGTGATGACTTAAACCCCCCCTAATTACCCACACTCTACACCCCTGCACATTTCATTTTGACCAAAACCACCTACATCGTCTCTGAAACATGATCAATATGATTCCTGCAAGGACCACACGTTTATTCCGATCGAATAAATCCTGTCAGGATTGGCAGATCAAGATGGCGGACGTTCAGGGGTAAGGTGGCGACACTAACTTGTGGCACAGAGAGGGTCCGTTCATTATCCTGGTGCCGCAGGACCCGAGGCCCCCCGGGAGCAGGCTCGAGAGTCCTTGGACCGTCCGTTTCGAGGAGCGCTTTCGGCCGAAAATTAAGTTCCGGACCGCCCGTGGCAACAACTAATATAACTCCCGGCGCCGTGGTCCTCGTAAAAATAACGCCCGCGCCGTGGAAATCCGGCGACAAATTGAAAAATGATTCTTCCTGCCGGCCGGCCGGGTCCCCGGGGATGCGGGGCTTTAGCCCCTTCAGCGTCAGGACGCTGAACTTCGACTCGACCCGGCGACGATACTCTAAGGGGTTGAGAACGTTACGCTCTCGGGTTTATACTTTTTTATACTTGGCCAAATGATCGAGCTCGTAAAATGCAGATCAACGGATTAGCCAGGAAAATGCCTGGTAAACGTCTGAGAAATGCCTCCGATGGATCATTGTCTTCGTTTATCTGCTAATTGACTGGTTTCGCTTCTATATATCTTTATCGTGTGGCATCAAGCCGCCGTAATAAACATTTATATTTCTCATTAGGGTCGTACCTAGACGTATGGTTGCTCATGGTTAATAAACATGATTATGGGAATACAATGTTTGAGAGACGTCCGAGGAGCAGTTAAGTCTGTCAACACACTTTTATGAAACATTCAAGCAGCATGTCTGCCACAGAATGAACGATGACGAAAACGCGAGAGCATCCCAAGAGCTGATTAACGTTTCTCCGAGAATTCCCGACATCGAAGGACTGACGCATTTTTCCACTTGATGGAATTAAACGTGAGACACTCGCGTTGGAATTCGGCATGCTCCCTGCCGAAAATTGCGCCCCTTCTAGAGCGATTCCGAGCTCTGGGTCCATTATAGTCATTAAGCAAACGGTGCCGCTTCGTTTGGGGAGGAGAATTCCGTGAGACGGTGTTCTCCTCGGCTCGTTCTATTTAACGAGCATTTATTGTCGCGACCACGCGACGTCCAGCCAGCCTCTATAAATACGTCGGTGACGGGAGCATGGTTTCTTGCATCGTAATCATTTGTGGCGTCATGGATGTCCCCGAAGGGGAGCACCATCTATCTCCGAACGGATGTGGCGATTTACGCCATTTCAATTTGAATCTTCTGCTCGGACTAATTCTTTTGGCTGTCTCGACTTCGGCAATCATTATACGGTCGTCATACTAAAAATAAGCTGAAATAAAATTTAATATCGAGTCAACATAAATGAATTGCTATTTTTTGGGACAGTGCGAACACATGCAGAAAATGTGTACTTGTTAAAGGATATTAAAATTTCTGTTCTGAGAGAAATATAATTTTTCTCTATATGTTTTTACCGTTTTGCATTCGATCTACAAATTTCGCAGATATTTCTTTGAATTCAGCGATCTTTTATATTGATTGGGGACAAGTCTTCGGTGACATCTTGATGCCTGAGACGTTTAGCCGATAATGTATGTGTAACAGGTATCGAGAACGGGTGGAAATTAGTTTGACGCTCCGAACAAGCAACGACTCGTGTAATTCCGGTTACGTTATCCGAACGGAATTGCCGATAACGACGAGTCATTCGGGTCCCAGTCAATCACCCGGTCCCAGCCAGCGAGTACCCGTTCAAAAATTAGCATAGTGCCGGCTGATAGCCTAGCTGTGATACATAATTCATAGGGATGCCAGCGTGTGCATCCCACGGGCCGCGCAATAATCGCCGTTGGTTTTTTTTTTTTATGTTGAACACCCATATGCGGAAATCATCCGGTTTCACGAACGAATGCGTGCACCGGGTCTCCCCTAATGAAGATCCGCCAAGTATCCTCGATTTGAATCCGCGATCGACTCCTGAGAGTTGTCGAAAGTCCTCCAAAATATTCCATATAGCACAACCACATTAAATTAAATTGATTACTCTGTTAAATTGATTACCAAACCGCAGAATCTTTATGCAAAATAAAAATGCATCGATTCCAAGTAGAACTGTCTCTCTCTAGAGACTGTAACAGGCTAGAAATAATTCATCCGTATTTTCAAATTCTTCGAATATTCCTTGAAATTGTAGCTACTCGTTTTTCCCATAAATGCATAAAAACCGCAGCCTATTGATCACAAAGTACTTTCTTTCGTTTGTAAAATTGTGCCGAGGGATTTTTGAATTCGCGAGTTGGCATCCAGTGCAAAGATTTAGAAACCTGTAGAAATGAGAAGGGTTAAATAAATTTCACCCTACAGAAAGAAGGGAATCAAACCTTCTTCCACCTGTGAAACAATTAATCTCTTCCAAAATACCAGCTGCGAATTTTCGTTTCGAGGTTCAGCCACTTTGAAACGAGTTTTCGCACGGCTCTGGGTAAGACCTTGATTCCAGGGGGCCGGGAATCATGTTTTCCACGATGTGGACATAGTCGATTTTCACGTTTCCGGGTCGAGGGTCCTCGGCCCGTATGCGAGGCACTCGCCGCGGGCCCCGAAGACGAGCGTGATTTCAGGCACGCGCTCGATTTGCTCTTTCTTGCGAAACGCGAACGGCTCGCGCACGAAAGTATTTAACCCGAAAGGGGTATTAAGCAACGGACGCAGCCTTTGATTCCGACGATATTTACGGCGGCCGCCGCCACGCTCGAGGTTTCACTGAACTAGTTTTCCGCCGCGAGTGGTGCAAGGATATGACACACATACCGGCCACGTGGAGAACGTTCGCGCGAACACGGACCAAAGGTTCTTCGTCGGTGAAACGAGTTTCTCGGAGTTTTTCCACGGGCTTTTCGGCATTTTATTTTTAATCGTCTACGGTCGCGTAGTACTACGTTCCGTGGCCTGGCTCTTCGAGAGCCCTTGACACGGTACTACGTCATTCACGTTTAAAACGACCTGCTCGCCGGATTTTCTCAACTGGAGGCGTTAATGACGTGGCGCGCAGGTATTACGCGCGTGGAAAACATTTTCGAAAGAAATTAAATTTGCGAAATTTGTTCGGTAATAGAACAGTAGAACAGTAAATAAATGTCGGTGTTGGACGAATAATTTTGGTCATTCGTTTAATTGCCAAAGAATTCGAGAAGAAGGATCTAGGGAAGGCAGGGGAGGGCTCAAGGAAGGTGGGGAGGATCTATGGGAAGGAGGGAGACATCAGGGAAGGTGGGAAAGGATCTAGGATGGTTGATCTCGCGAAAGAAGAAGGATCCATAGACAGGAGAGGGATCTAGGGAAAGGAGAATCTATAGAAAGGAGAGGGATCTGGTGGAGGAGAAAAAATGAATCAAGGGTCAAGGAAGGGAGCAGGGGATTTAAGATTAAAATTATATTTCCCTTGTAACACCATTTTTAAATCATATTTCAATATAATGTCACACGAATCGAACTTGTAGATCGCATGACGACTTTACTATACCGAAATTAAGTCCGAGATTTCAGTGCTGCTTGTCTTACTTTATTAATATTGCCTTTGAGAAGTGTTTTCCTCTTCTCGGTCGAAACGATCTACTTAACTTTCCGCACAACAGGAAGCTGTTATCTCGTAGGACTAGCTCTTTGAGCGGAGGTTCGTAAACGCGGCACGGTAGAAAGAAGAAGGAAGGGAGAGAGAGAGAGAGAGAGAGAGAGAGAGAGAGTGAAAGAGGAGAGAAAGGCGGGACACGAAAGTACGGTGTTTCATTGAGAAAAGTTTAGATCCCCGGGTGCCGCGGCATCGGGAGCCTTTAATAATCTGCATTTCAATTCGCGGAACGTCGTAAAACGTCCCCGTCCTCCTCCTCCACCCACCGTTCCCCTGCACCAGCTCGCACTTTTACGTATACATTCCATCTTGGGAGATAAAGAGGAATGTCGCGAGTAATGGGACTCGCGAAATGTTTACAGCGGACAATAACGATCCGAAGTCGAGGAGAGACACAACAAGTTGCGAAATAGAAAGGCATTTCCACGGGCGGCGCGTATACCTGATATTTTACGACGGGGATGCGACAAGCAACGACAACACGCGACTCTAAACGGCCCCGAACGGCCGGTGTTCCAAAGGCTATGATATCGACGCAGCGCATCGCCTCAGATAACTTTACCTCCTACGAGAGACAACACCTATCTGCCCCGTCTGACTTGCCTCTTAGACTATCTTCGGCCCCCGGGCTCGATACCCTACCGAACTCCCCTAATTTCGTTGGATCCAATTTACTTATTGTCCCTGGAAACGTACCTCGCCTTTGCCAATCGTTAAACTATGCGTTTTATGCGTTCGTGACAGAAATAGGTAAGCCAGATTCGGCGAATTTTTCAACGTGCAAAACTACAACTATTTTATTTAACGTTTAAACCTATGAACTGTACTCCATTAAGTTGTAATAAATCTCACAGGAGATTTTCCAATAGGAAAGAAAACTATGAAATTTGGGTGCTCAACAAATCAGACAAATATTGACTTACCTTCCCAAGGTAAGCATCAATAATTATTCAAAAAGATTTCTGATAATTAGATAGTCCAAATACCTTTTCTGGACGATTATAAATTCAATTTTCATCCGAGGCATTGAGATACAGAATTTATGAGTAACAAGGGACCTCTTACTGAACGTCATAGAAAATTTTTGGGGGTTGACAGAAGGGTTAAGGAGGTGTCCAATGAGGAGTTAGGGGTTGATAGGAGGAATTTCAGACCCAAACAAAATCTCCCGGAAACAGAACCAAACCGATCTAGAACGGGCTTGATGAGTAACGCTGGCCAATGGAATTAGAACGACCAGGTCCGAGAATTGAACGCGACGCGCATGCAGGTCGGTGCTCGTCGTCGTCGTTGTCGTGTTCGTCGTCGTCGACGGCGCCCACCAATAATACATCGTCGTCTGCTAAATCGGTGCTACCTGGCCCGAATAATGCCTCTAAAAATACGGTGAACCCGAGCAGGAAGCGGTCTCGGCGTGCGCATACCGACGGTGTCGACCGTTTCGTCGTTGACGGAGCGTCCCGTCGTCGACGTCGTCGTCGTCGTCGTCGTCGTCGTCGCCGACGTCGTCCGTCCGTTCGTTCGCTCGCACTCGCGCGAACACCGTGCCCAGCCGGCGCGGAATTTAATCGCGCCATTAACACTCTCCGCTTGGGAAACAGTCTGCTGGATTTCAAGCAGCAGCCGTCCTCGGAATGCTAAACAACGGCCCGACGGTGCCCGACTACGGGATCGTGCGCGAAATTATTAGACCCGCGCAAAAGTAATCGCGAATTTTGTTGGTCTAGCTCGCTCGAGGCGATAGTCACACTAAATCTTTAATGATATCGAGGAATACGGAAGATTGACATAATATATTACGAGTTTAAAAATTCCTACATGTGTTCGATCTATTCATATTGTTAATTAAAAAAAAATAGAAGTTTCGGAGTAGCCCCTGCTGCTTGGAAAAAATTTTATTTTTGAGAAACGTCTGCTATGTATACAATATGAATTAAGGGGATTGTGCTTCTCGTCAGACAAGAAGCTGTAGATAGGGGACTTTTGGGAATTTTTTTCTGGAAAATTGTGGGACTTTATTAAAAAAATCTTTTTGTGTTTGAAGAGGTGCATACTCTGGAGAGTGTCTCGTAATTTGTTTTGTTTAAAAATATTGATCTGTTGCAAAGTTATTGCTAGTTTCCCGCAGGTCCTTTTTAATAACGTCAATGAGCATTGCTGCTGGTTCATCTGAAATGAAAAATTCGTATGAAATCTGAATAAATGCTGGTATTAATGTACAGCTATTTAATTCAACATAGTGATCGCGCAGAACTATTCCCACCGATTTGAGAGATTCCTAATGGCGAAGTTCCGTGCTGAATTTTAGGAAGAACGGTCCCGTTACTAATTGCGGGGAATTTTGACTTTCTACAGCTGACAGGCACGTCGTCGGAGAGAAAACATTGAATTAGAAGTGTGTTTGATCATGCTGATCGAACGGTACTGGGTTTTTTGCGATCGCTGCTGGCATTTTTATTGCGTAGGTATTTTGTCAACAAGGAGGCTCAAACAGCTGGCATATTTCGCTAAACCTTGACTCGCATGATGTGTCCCTTGTATCAATTTATACTCATTATATATATTTTACTCACTCGTTACGTGTCAAGTGAAAACACAAATATTCATATACTCGTTACACTATCTTGTTTTAGTGTGTTATAACTAGACAGCGGATCTTTATGCATTTATGGCTTCTCGAAATGTTCAAAAAATGCTATAATATAAAATTCGAGAGAATTTAACACGATTTTTATTTGCTTTGGATCTACAAAGGCTGTCCCCATTAAAAATAGGATTTTATTTCATTCCACTTTCTTAAAATGTTTCTATAGAAATTGGAAATTGCATAAACATCCGATGTCTAGTTATAACTAAGGAATGGAGTTAATTTCTCCGTTAAAAAAATGTCAACTGTCACAAGTATACTAGTTGCAAAGCCGTGATACGAGGAACGAGAAAGAAACGTTCGAACGAAGTCGGAAACGAACCGCAATAGTGCTCGTTCCAAGTCCGCAACAAACGTATCCATCGCGTTGCGACGCGACGTTGAACGGCAGCTTTCGTCGGGCCGTTGCTTTCTACGCGACCCGATAATAACGGGAATTGATATAATAATCGCGGGGCCGTCGCCGGGCGGCTGCGGGAGGCCGTTTAAAATTAAACTGCAGCTGCGGTAAAAGCAACTCCGGCTGTGGAAGAGCCGAAGGTTACTAATATCGCTCTCTGTCCGCGACGGCACAATGGCCACCGAGAGAAATCAATAGGAGCTTCCTCCTCGTGGATCACGCTTCCTTTCCTTTTTTTTTTACGGCCGTGTCGACGCATCAGAAAGCAATAACACGCCGGTGAACCGCCGCTTCCGCTTCGCGAGCTCCTTCCGCTACCAGCCGCGCGTCGTCGACTTTAAAACCTGTCCCCGACCAAATATTTTTGAATATTCCACCTTTCTTTGCATGTTCTAACAGGTTAAAGCTCCCGGAATATTCTGACAAAATGGTACTTCCAAGTTTTTAAAAGCTACCAGGTTACTGGAGCTTAACGCTACACCGTAGGTTTTTATAAAGTCTATTTTATTTACAGCGAGTTCAATTTTGATAACCCGTTCGTGTAAAAATTTGTACATACTGTTGAAACATCGACAAAAATTCGTATGAAAGCCTAGTTGGAAAAATTCATATAGATTCTTAAAAAAAAATTTACTTACAACATTTGTTGAATTTCTAGAACTCTATTCCTGGAACTTGGACAATTTTTCTCGAGATAGAAATGAGAATTTATGAAAAAATTGTTATCTACATCTTGGACTGTATACTTTCCTCTACAAATCCTGTAAGTCTCATTGACAAAAACATTTAAATCAAAATTATGCCATTCGAATGAGCACCACCAGTAATCAGCCACGTGAATTTATAAGTTGTTCAGAGAATTCTTGAAACTCGAAGATTTATAGGCGTTGTACTATTAAAATGCAGTCCTATCGAAGTATCAGACCCGGGAAGAAGGCGTCCCGGGTAATTATCATCGGGAAAAAAAGAATTAATAATTAATAATCGGCGACGGACAGACCGGTTTTATAAATGCTCTCGAATTGAATCGCGTCTCCCGGTTTCCGATTCCACGGGCAAACAATCCCGCGGCGAGGACACCCTCGTCGGTTCCCCATTATACGGGGGAATATCGATTAATCGATTAAGTAACAATACGTAAGGAACGAGAATATGAATTATTTATACGCTCAAGTAATTCCATCTCGGCCAAGCGATCGCAATGAGACTCGGTTTTCCCGGTTTTGTTTTCGATTTAACTCCTTGCAAGGCCCTGTAGCATTATTCTCGCCGCTTTTGCCCCGAATGGCTCGAATTAATCTGGCCACTTTTCAGCGGCCTGTAACATTTCCCTTTAGCCTCTCTCTGATCGAGATTGCCCTGCTCTCTCCCCGCGATCAATTAGGAAATATTTATTGATTAAAATGGTCCCTTTTGTGACGGACCCACTACAACACTCGGCTCGATATCCTCGAGCGTCTCGAGTTTGATCTTAATCAAACAATTAATTCGTCGACGGGCTGTTTGCTCGCTGCATTCAGCCTGTGTGTCAAGACGACGACGGTCTTATTCATTAGGGACGGAAGCTGTCTTTAACCGTGGCGTTTAGTATGCGCGATTTACCGGCTAGAGGCTGCGAATTGTAATATCGTAGACGATTCCACAGGATTCGATTTCAAATTATATTCAACTGACTGGAGATATCTAAGGTCCATGATTCTTCTATGCAGGAGCGATATTTGTTATGTGAATCTTTTTGGCGGTCATTTCGAATTCATTAACCCCCTTATTCAAGTGGTCTATCATTTTTCTATGGCAAAGGAATTTGAGAAACGACCGTTTTCACTGATAATTAGGCCGAGGATTTAGATGTGCGATAAAAATTGTGTTCACTGCCAGAAACCGACAGGTTGTACGGATTTCCAGGTCAAAAGGTCCCGAAACGATGTCAACCAGTGCCCAGGACGTCGTCTCGATAATCACGAGGATAAATCGGCTAATAAAACCAGCTCCCTCTCTCCCCTCCCTCCCCGGGCGTTGAAGTGTTTGACGACAAGGGAGCAGCGTTGCTAAGACTCTCGGTTAATAGACTAATAACCTTCGAGCATTATCTGAATACGCTCGGCCATTGTTATTACGCAGTACGCCGCTATCAGAAAACTGGAGCGATCGATTCCCCGCTTGGTCTAGTTTCATCGAAGTTGCAGATCGAGTTAGACGGATCTAAAACTTCGACGAACCGTCTGTAGCGACCTACGACGCGAGATTTTCTTGTTGCTGGTCGCCACAAACTTCTGCTGGACCAGTGAACCGAAACATCCAGAAAGTTCTCACAAAAATCATCAAGTTAAGTATGTTGGTATCTATGGAGAGAAAAATTAGCCAGAAAAATGTACGATCGATATCAAAAAAGATATTCTTATGTTTGATTGTGCTTGACCTTGATTAATCTTGGTTGATCTCGAAGTAGAATCAACGAAGTTGCTTATGTTTGTGTAGGGGTGCGGTCCAAGGTTGTTTCTACAAGAAATAACGCTTACTTTAGACCGTTGAGTACTGTTATTTTCAATCTTAAAATATTGATTAATATTCTTGGTAAATGGATCTTTATTGTGGCAAATTTTAATAAATAATTAGGACTACCATACGAAAATTCGTTTGACGCGCAGAATTATATTACCGTAACTCATCGAATAATATCTGTACATCGTTTAATGTAGATGGCAGAATTAATGGATTTATGAGAAGCACAAGTAGGCGACGCGTAAAATAGAAAATACGAAATATGAATTGGTTCCCGGCGAGCGTTATTTCCAACTTATGGATTAACAACCGATTGCATAGAACCGTATTTCGCCAATTTCCAATCGGCTTTCCTGTTTACCCGGGCCCGTAAAATGCCTACAAATCCGCTCACATAATTTCCTTTCGAAATAGCCCACGCTCTCCGCGCACTTTCTCCTCGTTGTTTTATCGAGAGTGCGTGACACGCACGCGATCCGCTCGCGATGGTTTCGTGCCGATCGGGTTTAGAACGGGCCTGGATCGCTAGATCCAGCCTCTCCATTGTTGCTGTTCCTTTCGTTCCGAGAGAGAGAGAAAGAGAGAGAGAGAGAGAGAGGTCAGAGATCAAGCCGCTTTCGAGAGTTATTAGCACAAGAATGGCCTCCGCGATAATGTCAGCAGGAATATCGCGATCGTTCACCTCAATTTTTCTTTTCGTTTTTTTTTTTCCTCGCCACCATGAGGCTTGTTAGTCTCGGGCCGAGAGGGAATTCCGCTCGTAAAATCGCGCGGATTTTCTGGGGTTGAATGCGCTCTCGGCACCGAGCCGCGCGAGCAAATCTGGATTATCCACTGGACACAATGGATAGGGTGTCCGGCCGGTTTATTTTATGTCTTCATTGACGATCAAGTGGGACGTAAATGGCCAACGGACCAAGAAAGAAGTGCTTGTATCGCGGCCACGGGATCGCGAGCCGCAACTTGCGATTTACTGTCCTCCGTTGTTGTTCCGTTCTTTGCGTAATACTTGCGCTTAGAGCGACTGTCTCCGTTCGTGTCAACGTTATCGTTTACTCGGATCGGTTTTCTCGCAGACTCTTAGCGAATGGAGTCTCAAAAATACACTCCCGAATCTGTACCTCCATCTAAATTTTTTAAAATAAAATTGCAGCGGTCTGGGAAAAACAACGTCGACTTTATCTTGAAAAATAGATTGCCGAAAGTGGACCCTTGAAAGAGTACATTTGTTTTTCCTGTGCATTTACTTTACCCCCTTACATTTTATAAATGGTCCATGTACAAACGGTCCCTTCGGAAATGGTCCGACAAAAGGTTAAATTTTTAAATTGGTGACGTTACAGCTGGAGCAATACATTTTCTATTTTGTCTAAAACAACAAAATAATTTGATGAAGTTACAACAGTGTGATAGAAGCAAAATCGAGTTTCTTTATATCGAGCTCAGTTTATATTTTCCCTCGGTTAAACGATTCACAGATGTCGTGTAAACGTGGTCAAAAGTGGCCTCCGGAACGCAGTACTGAAAGATTTTACCGTTTCAAGCTAAAAATATAAAAATATGCTAAAATTCATTAACCCTCGACTGTGCATAAAGGAAGACGAAGCGCACGCACGATTTTCCGAATATTTTGATTATTTCGAGCGAAGCATGCAAAGAATGATCCCGATGCATCTCCATTTCTGTAGATGGAGAAATATGGCGTTTGCAGCACGATTATGACGCACATTTTCCTTAACACAGCCGTCAGCTGTCTTACATCATGTAAATCGCTATCATTTTACCTGCTGTTGTGGATGCTGCTGTGGTCAATTTATTTTAGTCAGTATCCTCTTTCCTTAACAATTACCTGGCGCAATATGCTGCACACCGCTATACGCATAATATTTCATAATTCAGTATTCCCTCTTATTGATATCAGTTCTGACTATACATGATAGTACGCATAGTAGTATCCGGAAATCTACGATCTAATAACTGTATTGTAAAATTGTTGTTACACTCACACAGGCGTGCTCACGCACCAGAAGTCTGACATCGCGGCAGTAGGGAGTCCATAAAGAACCGTGAAGTTGAAAGCGTCTACAGAATAAACTTCGGGAAACTTTCGGACAATGAAACTTCCCCGAAGTAAGCCAAAAATTCACAATAACATCTGCCGGGTCTTTCTATTCACATCGTTCACGACACAGCGTTTCGCAATTTGTCCAGTCTCATTGTTGGAGAGGATTTTCCCATGAACACTGAATGCAGGATTTACGAAGATTCTTGCTGTCGAAAATGCACGAGGCCCTTCTGTCGGTGCTGAAAATGACTCTACAGGGTGTACGAACGAAACACGCCATTAAAAACCCATAAGTGTTACTCCGAATATAGTCGGCTCCTTTCCAAAAACGGTTTCGATTCTCTCTGCTTCCCAAAATATGGTGACAAGCGGTAATATAAATTTCCATTATAGATCGCTAGACTATGGTATGCATTCGTGACAGGAAGTAGGCGCAGTTTGAAACAGTATACAAATTAAAATCGTTTAAGCTTAACACCTTGTCCTACAATATCGAGTCATGCTCGCGATGAAGATTCTGAACAGAGTCTAATAAATACGTATGTTATTAATTTCCTTTAAGTCGAAATAAATTTCTATTTTGGCGTTGTTAATGTACAGGGTGTAACAAAATTTAGTGTCATGGTTTTGACAGATGGTTGTACACCTTCGGATCGGTGGAGATTTGTTAAAAGAAATTGCCGATTTTGACCTTGAAATTCAAGGTAAAATTTTTTATGCTTGTATCGCATTCTACTCACCATGGGGACTAAACTTGTCAAAGGAACCGTAGGTCGCAACTCAACCGTTCTCTTATAAAACAATGTTAAATATTTTAACGTCGTCTTCCGTTATCTGAAATGTTTGGAAGTCGATGGATAGAACGAAGACCTGCACCTCATTTGTGGCCACCACGTTCCCCAGACCTTACGCCTCTTGACTTCTTTTTTGGGGAGCAGTGAAGCATATTGTTAACCGGACAGGACCGCCAATAAGAACTATGCAGCAATTAAAATCACGAATTCAAGACGCTTTTCACCGTGTGCAGTCTATACCGAACATTTACGAAAAAGTTCGCAAAAATTTGGAAGAAAGACTAAGGATCTGTTTGCGTAATAATGGTGGCCATATCGAAGCCGGTGATCAAGCACGACTATTAAGAGCGATAAACCTTGATGTTTCTATTCTATGGCAAAGAACGAGAAACCCGAGGAACGGAAGACGACGTTAAAATATTTAACATTGTTTTATAAGAGAACGGTTGAGTTGCGACCTACGGTTCCTTTGACAAGTTTAGTCCCCATGGTGAGTAGAATGCGATACAAGCATAACAAATTTTAACAAATAATTTAACAATTTCTTTTAACAAATCTCCACCGATCCGAAGGTGTACAACCATCTGTCAAAACCATGACACTAAATTTTGTTACACCCTGTACAGCTATTGAAGAACATATAGGCATACAATAGATATAAATTTTCTCCATTTTCTTTTAGGAAATTACGAGATAAAGAAAAGTTCCAGTTACTGAAACCGTAAAATAAATCGTAGTGCAAGGGGTTAAGGAAGAATAGAACAGCTGGCTTCTGTCTCTTGCAAAGAAATTTTAGAGCAAAGCTGTTTAGAGCAAATGAATAAAATTTCAATTTCGAGTAAAACAAAATGGTCTAACGAGGATTTGGCCGATGTGTTTTGGGCAAAGTGAATTCTGTGCAGGGTGGCTGAAAAAATCGAAGCCAGGTCGATCTATTGTGGCGGCCGCGCCTCTGTTCGCTGAATCCTCGGGGCGGCTGGGTGTCGCAGAGGTCGGAGCGGAGTGGAGCGGAGTGAAGCGGAGTGGCGCGAGCTGCTCGTTCCCGTAAGTTACGAGGGCACCGACCGGCCGTCTTATTCTTCCACCCTGTTTCCCGGGGTGCGAGAGCACGCGACTACCAGACGGCAGGTGTTCGAGATTGTTGCACCCGGCAGATGTTGCCCCGCCGTCCTAACCTTCTTTCTCGCGCGCTCTCCTCGTCCTCCCCTTTTCTGTCTCTCCTCGTTCTCCTCTTGCTTCCTCTTCCCGAGGCCAGCCACCCGGTGTGTCGTTCCCTCCTTGGTTCCCTTGGTCGGACCAGGTCCGCCGTGTCCCTTCCTCCTCTCGCCCGCCACGTCGTCGAACAACGGTTCTCGCGGGGCAGAAGAAGAAATTTGCGATGCCTCGTGCCCCGGTCCCCCTCGGGATACTTACCGGGGAGCCGTTGCTCCTCGAACACGCTCCTCGAGCCGGCAGACCCTTCGCCGTCGAACCTTTTCTCTCTCTCTCTCTCCCTCTCTATCTACCTACTCCTCTTTGTCCCGCTCCAGTTTTCTTGGGGGGACCTTCTTTTCTTAACCCTTGCGCGACCTTCGAATCTCACCGGTGCTCGTGCACCAGGTCAATTGGACCTCGCAATGAAATTTTCGAGTTGCGTGACCCGGCCACGGAAGAGCGTTCGACTTTGCGGGAACTAGTAAGTATACTCGCAAAATGCATTTTTCTGCCAAAGTCCCGCGGAGGCTGGGTGAAAAATAATTAACGAAGCGTGTTGTATCCCAGAGGCAGTGAATTATACGAAATATAAAAGATCTCTTCAACATCAACGAGTTCTTAAAGTCTTCTATGTAGTATAAAAAGACACAGAAGTGGTGACTTCAAACGTCTCTGAAAACATTAAAAAAATTTATTTCCAGATTTTAAATCTACTTGAAAGTCGACGTGCGATTTCTCTGCTGTCGAATCAGAGCATCGAAAGAAGTTAGTATTCTCTGAAACGTGGAATTCGAATACTGTTCGGAGCATGTTTCCCCGGCTCGTTCCTCGCAGCTGCAACGTAATGATCGTGTCCGAGGATCTCTGGATCGGCAAAAGAAGCTAGAAGAGCCCCGGCAAGGACGTCGCGGCGTCCCGGCCAGAAAATATTTCGAGATCGCGGAAGCACTTTCTAATCCGCGGAGCCGAGAAAGGCCGTCCGCTCGCGATTAATAGAGCGTGATCGAAGGAAGGGATCGGCGGCGGCGGCTGGCGGATTGATCCGTTCATCTTCGTCCCGTCGAGGTCGGACAAAGCGAGCGTGGTGGTCCGGTTGGGAAAACGGGCCAATCGGTAGCAGCCGCCGTAGTCTCGTCTTTGTGGAATTTCACGATCTCTTCTCTCGCGGTTCTCCATTTACGATGAAACGCGTTATAGGCTGAATTTCGGCCTCGGTTGGGACCAGCCTGTCTTTCTCTCTCTCTCTCTTCCTTTCTCTTTTCCTCTCTCTCTCCATTCGTTCACTGTTTCCATCCCATTTTAAGAAAGAACTTTCCCGGAGAACGAGGGATAACGCGACGCGCATTAAGCCCTAAACGACGGCTATTTAACCTGGCATTGCGTGGAATTTAAACGGGAGCATAAACTCTCGAAGTCGCCGTACTCTTTTAATAAGATCACCCCCCACACCATGCCGTCTTCAGAAGAACGCACGAATAAAGAAGTAAAATTTATCTTTTGTAAAATGGGATAGAGACGGGGAGGGGGTTGGAGGAGTTCCCGTCCCGCCATGGTTCCGGCACCGGCGACTTTATCGATGGTAAAAGATGGAACACAATGTGAAGGAGTTATTACGAACTGGTATCTGGCATGATCTTCAACTTGAAATTCTACGAAGAGAGCGTAACCGTAAGCGTGCGTAGCGCTGCTTTATCTCGGACTTTATTGCGCAAGGTATTACGCTACACTCTGCAAACCTCGAAGAAGGAAAAAGAATTATGGTAACGCGGACTTCCGCTCGACTTACGTATTACTCCTGCGTAGCCGGTGTACCCGGCCGAGGACAAATTGCTGCCTTGTAACTCGCTTCTTCGACCCGTCCTCTACGCAAATTCGAGCGAGTACCGCGTTCATAGTGCCGTGTTTCCGAGTCTTTCCCGCTGCGATCGATATTTACTGGTTAATTCGGTGTTGCAGGGGATGCGTGTCAAATTATTATGGACAAACGAAAAAACGTTGAGAAAAGAGGATCAAACATTTGCATAACATACTTCAGTTTCGGAACATAAAGTCAATTTACGAGCATGCGAGATCTAAGAAACCTACTGTCATTTTGCTACTGGTTGGTAAAAATATTTTTAAAACAAATTGAAAGTGGCTACCTGAGTGGCCGGGTATCCACGAAACGAAACGAAGCTGTGGACCAGAGCGCGTCGCGGCTGATGCGCTCGCGAGACCTCAACCTGCTCTCTCTCTCTCTCTCTCTCTCTGTTTCTCTCTCTTCCCCTCTGCATATTCCTCTGCCAGCCACAAAGAGCACGAGAGAAGAGAGGAGAGGAGAGCAGTAGACTTCTTTAAGGGTCGCGCACACGAACGAGCGCAGGCCACGTGCCGGGCAGGTGCAAGCGAACGTTTCGTGAACGACGCACCGCGTTTATCTTCTTCTTTACCGTTCTTGAACAGGCCGCGCGCAGGCCTCTTCTTCGGGGCTCTCTGTATAGACCCCGTTGTGTTTTCTGGCCTAGAGAAAAGCTAGACAAATAACGGCGGTAGCGGCACGGCGGCGGCGGCGACTGAAAGAAAATTAACGAGCTGGATTCGTGTGTCTATCAAAGGCTAGGATCCTTTTATGGATCCTCCGGGCTAACGAACGACGGCCAGGCTCCTTTCTAATTTTTTCTTTTTTCTTCTTCACCGCTATTCAGACGATCCGGCACGGCCGAAAAACGGGAACCTCTTCTTTATCTTCATCGTGCTCCAGCGGACCCGCAACGCGAGCACGGACGATTGAGTCGGCCGGGAGAACAAGGACCTCGGAACACCGTAATTGGCAGGACAACGCAGCGCCGGGAAAGTCCTAGGAAATTGTTCGGAGATCCTCGGACACCTGGTGATAGCGTTACCTGACGGTGACCTGCATCCGAGTCCGCTCATTCGTGAATCCTCGTCGGACTATGTAGCACAATGTGGCTCATAACTAGACTGTGGATCTGCATGTAAAATGAAAATTTACTGATACGAACGAACAAAGTTTCCACAAAAATCTGTCCCCTTTTCGAGCATTTTAATTTGGTCAAAACTTGTGCAACGCGCGCGGTTTTCTTAAATTCTTCTAAACTGTTCGCAATTTATTTACTTCTGTTACGAATAGCAGCGGATTTTTCTTAACAAAAATGAGTACGATTTAACACAGTAGAAATACAGGGTGGTCCAATCATAATGCACGATGTTAATTACAAGTCACACCTAAACGTCAAGTTTTTTGCCTAACTTAATTTGACATTTCTTTGTTTCTGTGTTTAGCAAATTCAACCATGGAGAGGTACACAATTGAGCAGCGCGTTAAGATTGTTGAGGCCTTTTACGAAAATGGGCGTTCAAATCGCGAAATGCATTTCGAGCACTTCGTGATTTTTTTGGTCAGCATAATCGACCAAATGTGTCCACAATCGGGAGAATTGTGCGGAAATTTCAGCAAACCGGGTCTGTCGGAAATGTGAAAACATCGGTGCATACTCGTCCAGTTCGTTCTGCGGAAAACATTGCTGTTGTTCGCGATAGTGTGGATGAGAAGGATGAGATAATTCGGCACATTAACGACATTGATCCTCAATTATGTCTCAGAGTCATTGAAAATATGTACCATCGGATAGAAGTATGCCAGCGAAGCCGTGGCGAGCATTTGGCCGATATTTTGTTTCATACATAATTGTCATGGATCCTTTTATCATAATAAAAAATATTAAGATAATTTTCTGTAAACTTTTTGTTTTATTTACAATTAACATCGTGCGTTTTGGTTGGACCACCTTGTATTAGAAGAATTTAACAATTATTTCCAGTCTGCTAAATGTATTGGAAGAGAAAATCAATTTCTCTGTTTCTCTCCAGTTTGTTACAGTTCGTGGCAGAGAGCGTATGTATTTTAAAGATCCGCAGTCTATGTTTGTAACGGAAACGATTTTGTCCCGAACGTTGAGAGATGGTGATTCTTGTCTTGTGAACAGTTACTTCCACCGATCCCGAACAGCTAAATCCTGATTCGGGACCAATGTCCCGAGCGCAGCCAGCTTTTTTGCGGCGCATCTCCGCGCCGACCGAGATTTTAACGAGTCCCCATCAAAGCCTTTCACTTCGCCGGTTCGAACGGGAATGCCCCGGCACGATCGAACCGCCGCGAAACGGTCAATTAACGATGTTACCGGTCATCGGTCTCCCCCCGTGGCCTGCCACTCTTCCTTCGGACCCGCAGCCTTTCCTTTTGCGCAACCCGCGACGCTGATTAGCGGACCCTGCGCCCCGATACGCCGAGAAACCGCTCCGATTATTTCGCTGGTAATTATGAAAGTCGTCGGAAATAAACCTACGAGAGTCGGACGAACTCGATCGTGCCCGCCGAGGAACCTGAGACACCTGTCTTCTGATACATAATTTCGTCGAACCCTCTGCACTCCTAAATTGTCAATTTCCCAAATAAAATTGATCTCTTCTAAGAAATTTTGAACGTCGCAGAAGTTCTATTGCAAACAGTACAAGAAATTATAGCACAAAGGGTTGAGCACCTCTTACCTGGAAAAAAGTTTGGCATTGTCTTCATCATTATTCGAAGTGAATGATTGTCGAGGAAGAAGAGAATCGAGGTGAAGCGATGGTCAGCAGTTTGCGAGTGTTCGGCTCGTGGTTTAATCCGTTGAGCCTGGAGTTGAATAATTGTTTAACACTTTGAGTGTCAAACCAGAACCCTAAAAAATTCCATGAAACCAAAGTAAGTTATTTAATGAAATAAAAATTGAAAATAATGATATCTATGATATTGAGTAGTCTTCCAACTTTCTTGCATTTTATAGATCCCAATCAAATTTGGTACAATGAATATATTAACGTAAAAATTCATTTTAAAAGCTGGACAAATAATTCCGTCGCCCACATTTGGGTGACATGACAGTCAACGTGTTAACGAAAATAATCATCGATCAAGGAGGCAGAATCCCGAGAGTATTCAGAGTTCTGAAAGTTTTGGAAAAGTCCTCCGTCCAAAAAATGACCTGAGACCTCTTTCTCCCCGGTTCCTTCTATTGATCATGTTTTCGTAGGACCCGACTATGCCTGCCGGGTAACATAACCCTAAAGCAACCGTGCTGCAAGCTCCACCTGGCCCACTCTTCGACTTTCAGCTTCGAATTCGATGTTCTCGAGACACGTGCGACGCACCTCGTTCTACAGGGTTGGTTCCCAGGTGTCTGTGCACGGTGCGACGAATGATGCGAACAGGAAATGTGTGTTCCTTTGTCGAGGTATGAAAATGGGCTATCCGTTGGGTAGAGATTATATTTTATCGAATAGAACCCGCATTAGTCTCGCACACAGCTTCTATTCATACTTTATAATAATGTGCCGGCATTGTGAGGGAACAGTGAGTTACACAGTATCCAAGACACTCGGAACATTGCAAATGCTGGAGGCCGTTCGTGCTGCTTTAATCAACGGAGATGAATTATACAAGTAGACTGCCGGATTCTTATGCAGATTTCTTTTCAGAAATTGTCACATAAATGCTTTCTTGTACTTTAGAAATTTATGCGTGTCACAAATGCTTGAAAATCGACGATCTAATAGTAAGGAACCATTTCCTTGAAATGTTGCTGGTTTTCTCGGTGGAAATAGATTAATTGTATCAAACGAAATGAATCCTTTTTTAAAATGTGAGAAGAGACGTTGTCACGAAAAAGTTATAAATTCTCAGAACACTAATAACTTTAAATAACTAAATGCGCAGAACAGATTTGATTTTCTAAAATACAAATATTCACCTTCAGAAAGATCTGCTTAATTTCTGTAGAAGCCGATAACCACGGTTCAAACGAAATACATTTTTCCAAGCAGACGAGAACCATAATCCTTTCCAGCCAGAAATAACCAAGCAGAGGAGTCGCCGATTCAAGGTCTCCATCTAGCGTGCAACGATATCGTCTGGGAAGCAAATAGAATCATCTTAAGGTCCCTACGTGATGTTTCGTGCCGGAGGCAGGTCGGGTACCGGGTGTCGGGTGCTCGTAAATCCGGTCGTAAGGCAGAATCAACGAACCCGCGCAATTTCCCGGGGTGGGTCTACGAAAAATCTGTACTGCGACAAAAGGGGTTGGCCGATTTACGAGCGAAGTAAAGGAAGGGTTTTCGGTGCGCACACGCGCGCCGCTGACGCATTATCTTCGGCAACAGTCATAAAACGTTCGAAAAGGACGCGTGCTCCTCTTCTGGCGCATGGGCCCAGGGGCTTGTTCAACGACGGGAAGTTACAAAGCGGCTCGAATCGCGGCTCGAACGTATAAGAAGCCGCATTAAGAGGAACCGGGGCTTTATGGCCGATTCATACATATGTTTAGCCCTGCTCTCTCTCCGCTCGCTATGCTGTAGCGATCCTCTTCTCTTCCTTCTCGTCTCGTTGCCGCTTGTATCTGGCACGAGAGCTGGCTCTCCTTCGACCCGGGGGCCGGGCGACCGTAAAAATTCCATTATTGTCGTTCCCGCGGAGAATTATGCTCGTCGGATGGCTATTGACATATTTACGTATATGTAACGGCACCCGCATAAACGAGCAATAATATCATTCTTGGCGGCGCGGACCAGCGGCAAGAAAACCCTGCTCCCGTCGATTGTAAAAGTTCGGCAACGGGTTAACTACCGGTCGAGACGAGAAACTTTTCCCAGATGGGATTCGAGACGGTCCTTCTGAATTGCCTGGCTTTGATTTTATAAGCGTATCGTTCGGCAATGGGTCCAGAAAATTGATTCGTCTTTACGTATATAGAAGCTAGGCAATTATTACTGAAATTGAAAAATTAACTATTAAGGAAAATCAATCTTGCGCGTGATACAGTTTGTTTGAATTGTCCCGCCTTCGTTTGGGTACACGCGATTCGAATGACTTCGAGAGGCACACACTTTACAGTTTTAATTAACACATCTTGCGCGGGAAGCGACTAAAGTCGTTTTTCACGAATTATTGATGGATTATTGTTATCGATGGGTTTTTGTGATGTTTTTACAATAAGATCAGATAGACATGAGTTGCAGAAATACAAAAGCTGCGTTGCAAGAATGAATTCCTATACACGGTAAGGGTTTGGCGGCAAAGTGCCCGCGCAAGATGTGTTAAAATGGCTAAATGAATTTGATTTTGCAGGACCGGTGGAAGGAGGCAATTTGAATTTCAAATTTTACGCGTATATCTTCGGAACATGTGCAGCGATCATGATTCTGCCAAAATATATTTCTTTTCCAATTTTTATAGCCTCTTGAAAAAATGAAGTCGTAAAAATCTTCTTACGCAGCTTTGTGGCGATTTTTATTATAATTCGAAGAAATATCCGCCTGAATATCAATGTTAACTGTATCGTATCACCTTTGCGTCAGAAAAATTCGAAAAATCGAATGAACGAAATGAAATAAAATTGATTAAAATTTTTTCCCCAACATGATGCCGCCGCGAAAACAGTTTACTATAGATGGCAAAGGAGGCAGGATCGGACAGTCCCGAAAAAGGTGACTCGCGACCAGTAAGGCGCCGAAAAATCGTATTCCGCCGGTGTATGTTAGCCGATCGGAGGCAGTTACGAAAATCCTGGAAGCAATCATGGCTTCCCACGAGCACGGAAAGAATGAGAAGCGGATCGAGGGGGTAAAAACGGAGCCAAGAAAGGGAGGAGAGAGGCCGGTGTCAGGGACAAAAGACTCACGGAAGCGATCGGTGATTTTGGTAGAAGAATCCGGCCGCGAACGTTCTTCAGCCATTGTACGCGGAATTGTGTAACGATCGACTCGATTTTCACCGATTTCGGTGAAAGACGAGAGTTTCGGTGCCAACGGGGCGGCTTTTACGCTCGTGTCGGGGAACCTCCTTTTGGGAAACACGGGCTGCTTTTTTCCGTAAAAACTTGCTCGTTCCCTTCTGCGACCAAAAATAATTACAATACTACCCGTTCATTATATCTTACACTTACTGATCATTCCCTGAATTTATTTGAAAAAATCTCGCCTGTGTTTGCTTCTGCAACTGAAAGTAATTACTACCTGTTAAATGTAATTTTATTTACACATTTCTGCGTTACTGATCCTCTATTTTCTACACCAGAGCTTCCACTGTGTTCGCAAAAATATATGCTGGTAACTTTTCTTAAAATTTCTATTCTAGTTATCAAAATTATGGGTAATTATTTACTTTAGGGGCTTCCTTACCGATTTTGATGACCTTGAAATATGTTGTCAAGGTCATGATTCTGAACAACTTTTTCCTAAACATCTTACCGCCGCTCGCCTTTAGTTTACGAGATATTTGCAAAAAATGTTTCAACATTTCAAAAAGTGATCGGAGTAGGTGTGTGTAGGACTGTGTAAAATAGTATTTCAAATAGTTGACAGTAACTTATATTTTTATATTTTGTTGCCTGTAATGTTATTACGATATTGTAGTCTGTTTATCAACATGTTACATATTCGTAATTAAACTACAAATAATACTTTGCTAACTATTATAGCTTCTCATGTTAAAAATTATAATTTATAATATTAACTACTTGCTCAACTTATTTTCATTCTAAGGAAATATTTGAAATACAAAATAAAAATATTTAATTTTATCTATCTGGTTATCAAAATAAAAATATTTGATTTAAAGTAGTATCTTATTTGAACCACATTAAATTATACTATATACCAAATCATTAATGATCGTTAATATACGTTGCAAAATATGAAAGAAAACCTTGCATCCAATATTCTACATACGAATAATAAAATATAATACTAATGTACTACAAACTACATTATAAAATACTCTAGATGTTCCATCTCACACACTGTACACATTACATTAGTATTTTGTAATGTAGGATTATTATTTGTATGTAGAATATTGGATGCAAGGTTTTCTTTCATATTTTGCTTTCATATTTAAAGAAATTAAATTTTTTGTTTCGTTCCATTTTCTTGTGGTCAATGGAAATTTTGCGTAAAAATCCTCAGTGTGGTTATGAGAATGTTTTGAACGCACCAACAACAGCAGCAGCTTACAATGGTTCTCCAAATTTGTCAGTGACAGAGCACATGCTCTGCAGGCATTGAAATCGCCAGGACAAACGAGACGCTGCTTCCGCGTCCCACCTCCGGGTCCTGAAAATATTGGAACATTCTACTATTATTATTACGGGCCTGTCTCTCTCCTATTCAACAAAAGAAACGTCGGAAGTGAGAGTCTCCCGACCTGCAAACTCACCTTTCCTTAAAATATCCGACTCCGTGTAAATCTCATCGTCAAATCGAGCTCTCTCTCTCCCACGCGCCTAACAAAGTGTTAAAATACAAAGGAGACGGTGACAAAAGCGAGCTTAGGGTGTCCGTGGAAAATTCAACTCGAGGAAGCGTGCACCAGGTGAAAACATGTTTGAAATCCATGACCAATGCGCAGGATATTAGATTAACTTCGGTAAAAGAAAATCCCAAAAAGTTTAGAGTTGAAGTTGGAAGACTAATTATTTCATTGAAAAGGCAGTCGTTGATCTAAAGTTGCGGTGATTAAAGTTCGTGTTACGGTTGTTCGACTATACTTAGAAGGCGACGAGAGTAGCAGATTGAATCGATCAAGATTATCACCTTCTCTGTTAATCATCATTCGATTCGAATCCTTTTCAGCCTCTCGTTCGCTCGATTACTCGATTACTCATGCAACTTCTCATTCGCTCGGCCACTCAGCCAGCTTCTCGCTCGTCCGATAACACGTGCAACTTCTCACTCGTTCAATTTGAAACCGTTCGACTTCTCATTCATCCGATTAGTCGATTGCTTCGCAGCTTCTCTTCCGATTAATCGCGCGTCGTCACCTTGCTGCACGTATTTCTGCTTTGAAATGCAATCTGCAGCATCGTTTTTGCAAGATGTTCTATTAATTCTCCGGTGGGCTCGGAAATCGTCTTCTAAATCGACTTCTAAATTAGATATATTGCCAAAAAATCTTCTGCAGCACAAATCTTTCGAGCACCTCGAAGAGCTAGACACTCTTCTCGCAGTTAAATAAATTTTCGGGATTTTTCGGGCGCTCGAAAGCTGAGTTTCTCGCCAAAAAATCGCGAATTCGTCTCGCAGCGGGTCTGCGAGTGGAGGGACAAGGACGGACGAACAACAACTAACGGCGCAGAAGAAGGAGGGCATTTCCGGCTGGTGAAAGTCTAGATAATACCTGGGTTCGAGGCTAGACGCCGGAGAGACTGCGTCGCACGGTGAATCTCTCGCAGGTACCAGACGATGTGGGGCGGCGGGGGCACTCGGGGAACGTAGACAAAGAAAGAGAGAACGAGAGAAAAGAAGAGAGAGAGAGGGAGAGAGAGAGAGAGAAAGTAGCGGGAGGACGTTCGAGGAAGGACGAAAGAGGACGGAGGATAGAAAACACGGCGCGGAGGAGGCTACTAGAGGTGAAAGTGAAAGTGTAACGGCGAGGAAAAGATCTTGTTCCCTGTGTCCTCCAGACGTTCGCTCCCACCAGGAAGACGAGGCCGCGTTTTACGAAGAACTCGCTCGAAACACGCGTCTCTCTCTCTCTCTCTCTCTCTCTCTTTCTCTCTCCTCCACCTCTCTTCATCGGTGAGAGGCGATCGAATCGGGATCGAGGACTCTTCTTTGCGGCCGCGACGGGCGAAAGCTGCCGTTCTGCAACTCGATTAACTGCGATTTGTCAACCCTCCGCTATCGATTCAGTTTTCCTGCCGAGCCACTGCATTTGGGATACTGTATTTATGTGGACGCGAATTCTTCCCGAATTTCGGCAGCAATTTATGCTTTTTTAAATGATGTTAGCACAGAGCCTGTCGAGGAACGCCCCCCCCCCCCCATTTTGATTCACTCAAAAAAACTCAAAATTCAACCAGTGAATTCCTCGTCTTAAAACTTCGATTTTTCAAATTTTCTGGGTTCCCAAGGTGAAGTTTAACCTTGTGTTTAGATGTGGACACGACGATTCTTTGCTATTTTATTAAAGAAATTTTTCCTTGAGACCCAACGGCCATTCTGGCGATATTAATTGCTATCGAAACTGCAAATTTTATAGTTTGCTGTAGACTGTACGACACCAAGAGAGATACTTCTTTTTTGGGAATCAATTTCATTCGATGTTAAGTGTCATAAATTCCATAATTGACGGCATAAATCGTGCCTCTGAAGGATTTAACGAATACATTCTTGATTCGGTGATGTGTTTCGTATCCGCGGATTTAATGATCCGTGTGTATAAAATTAATGTTCAAAGTTTAGGGTAGCCTGATAGCAATCTCATTCCAGGAATTTATGGATGATCTAGGAAAGAAATTTGCATAAAAGGAGACTGAATTACCAGCCGAATGATTTTGTTTACCGAGTGGTAGATGGCTTCCTTACATTAATAATCTTTCTTTTTATTACATTAATAAAAAAAAGACTATATAAATTTATTGATTGTTCGTAGACGGTCCAAACTATTGAAATATGACCTCCAGATTCAGCACCAATTTAAATTTCAAATTTTAAGGCGTGTATTCGGGTACCATGCGAATGTAAAAAGCTAAGTCTCTCACGTGGTTTTTAATAAACAATCTGATTGGAGAGCTCGCCCGGTAAACTGCAAAGGAGTCCCTGCGAATAAAGATAGATAGTAAATGAAAATAGAACTTGAAATTGATGTTGCCGAGGGGGTACAAAATTAGATGCAGGCTTAAAAAAATTTAAGGGATGTAAGGAGACATTTTAAAGGGTGTATGGAGACTTTATTGACTGATACAGACTTTAACGACTAAATTGACTGTTTTACATGCGACGACTGATAACAAACGTGTCAACAAAGTGGAACTTGTCTCGGTACCACGTCTCAATGTGTCTTCCCGTTCAGTGTCGCCATCTGGCCAGACCGAGGACTCATTCCAGAAAAATTCGACGCAGATCCCGAACCCTCGAATATATTTGGTCGCTCTCGAGGCAACCCTCGAAACACTCGATCCCCGACAAAAACGCCTGCTAGTCGCAGTTATACCTGCGGAACAGGGGGAGCAGACACGAGCTGCCCCTGCGACAAAGGAGAGTCGTGCAACAATGGGGTCCGGTGCGGGAAAGCCCAGGGCCGTTCAGCTTTTTAATTGAATCACAATGGCCGGGTAATATCGCGGCGGACAGGTCGTCGCCGGCGCTCAAATTGGCATGGTTTCCCGTGAAAAGAAAGCCGAGATACGGCGGCGATGCGTCTTCGTCGACGTCCATCGGCGACAGCTCGAGCGACAGCTGTCGCGGACGGAAATTGCGACATCTTGCAAACGACTCCGCGATAGTCAGAGGCCGCCGCAGAGAAAGAAAACGGGCCGCGTTATTGCGTGACTCGACTTATTTTCCCGAGTGCGTTCCCTCTGACCCGTTTTATTTTTCCGGCCGACTTTAGCCCGCCGGAAACCGCACAGTTTTTCCCGGAGAACGTGCGAATTTTCTGCGAACCCTCGGCGAAGTGGATACATTTTTCCGATAGCCTGAATATTGTGGGAGTTACGAAGGTTTGGAGCCAAGAGTGTCAAACGAGGATTGATTTATTTATAGAATTTGAGAGTCCCGCTTCCAGATGGAATTTTAGCCTTAAAATGGAACCGTAGAACTTGGAACTGTTTGAGTTTATTTTTGCGTCCGTAAAAAAATATATAGCTCACGTAGTTTCGATCATTTTTACTATTAAAAATCACACATGTGTGTGTGTGTATGTGCGTGTACTTCAAATAGCAGTAAATTGTTGTCGAGGAAATAAAGTAAATATGTTTACTTTTGTGGGACCTTTTTCTGCTTCCCACGAGTCGTCAATTCCGGAAAAGATTATTCTCCTTGGGAAAGTTCTTGTACGTGGTTTCGCCGGATCTGTGCTCGTTACGCAGTTAATTATAAGTTTAATTATGGATCGGATCCATCGGAACCCATCCATCGCTTAGTCTCGATCGTTCCCACTTGATTTTTCTGCAAAAGTTATGCGAGAGGTCGACAGCTTCCTATAAAACTTGCGAAGTTGTTACAATGGATAATTTTCGCTTTTTGTTGGCATTTTGTTGAGGCACGCCGTTGCTATTACGTTAAACGTTACATGAAAACTTTGATGGATAATCATTTTAGTACGGTATTGTGTGTATTCCCACCTGTTTTTATTAGAGCGAGGAATTTATACCAGATATTATTCATCTTTTTATAGAAACAATTGCTTGAATAAGTAATATTAGAATTGGCATAAAAATCAGCCATCAAAATGATGCGATTATGCTGTTCTTCTGAATATTAGCATTATGTAGTATCATCACGAGTGTGTTTAGTAAACACAGGCTGACAAGTGGCGCCCCCTCATCAACTTCAATGATCTTGAAACATGTCATAAAGATCGAGATCTAACCACCATGAGGCCCTACATAAATGCTTATATACACACATTTCTACCACACATTTTTCAATAAAAAAATTAGTAGATGTTTCTTGAACATGTAACAAATTATCCTAAAAATTTCAAAAAGAACAGATGAAAGATTTCTTGAAGAAAAAATCGCAAAGACCACCTTATTTTCAGACCAGACGAAGTAAACAAAAATCGCGTCTTCATGAAGATATTTACTTTTAGAGAGTTCGTTTTTAAGAAACTACTCATTCCTTCTTTAAAATTTTGCGATAAAAAAATTCCTACAGGTAGTACAATATATGCACTTTTAAACAATTCATTAGTTTGAGAAAAAGGTTCACCAGCTTTTCCAAAAAAAAAAAAAAATTCCCAAAGACCAATTTTCTTCAGACGGGCAACAACACGCGTGACCCCTCAACCCAATCGAATTAGGGCCCGTCAGCGACGCGCCAGGCCCCACTTCCACAAGATGAATATTCATTCCAGACAGGTAGCCGAAGGGTCGGCTGATCCACCTTCGAAGTCCTTGGCGGGTAATTCAAAGTCCGTGGGTCGGGTCGTGGTTTTTGCGTGACGCGCCGGTAGGCTTGTTTCCTGCACTCTGTTTTCGCCGGCGGGTCAACTCGGCGAACGATGATGGCTACTCTCGGTGCTCTCTTTATCCGTCCTGTGATCGTCGATCACGATCTACAGACTCTACAGACGCCGGCTAATAAGGCCCGCCGCCGATTGAGCCTTCGCACGATAATGAGTCGAGCGTCGCCTCCTCGCCTTTTTTGTTTTTGTTTTCTCTCTCTCTTGTTTTTTTCTTTCTTCTGCTCGCAGCCAATTACACTGCGCACATCTTCTTCCCGTCGTGCACCCGCGGAAGGGTGGATACAAGGTGGTAAATCGTAATTACATTGATGAAAGTAATTAGAGAGCCGAGGGTTGGCCGGCTCGCCGGTCCGCTGGCCAATAAGGCCGCGAAACTCTCGCTGCGGGATATATAATGGAACGATCGGCCCGCCGGAAATTCGTATGTATATTTATGCCTAATTTGCGATCGTTAGACCGCGTATCTTTCGCGCACTCGCATGCGCCCATCAAACCAGCGATATACAAAGTTAACAGGTTTATTGCCTGGCGTCACACATTTCTGACCATCGCGATCTTGTACCTTGCAGGAAGGTCAAATTCATTTTAGTCACGCTGTTATTTATATTAGCCTGATAGTCTCCTTGCGTGTTTTCATTCCTGCAGGAAGCTCTACTTCATTAAATTGAAATTAATAAAGTAGAAGCAGTCTTGGGTTCCGCTGGAAGGTTAAACTCGTTTTAGTCACGCTGTTTTTCATTTCAGACTGGACACAAGAGTCTCTTTGTGTGGTTTAAGCTCTACTTCGTTAAAGCGGAGTTAATGGAATATGTGTGTCGTATGTTCTGCTTGAAAACGTTCCTTTGAGCTTGCAGTATTTTGCTTTAATACACAGTCTTGCAAATGATACCATTCGAGAGATTACAAAGAAAGCTGCAACGGTAATAGGTTACATCATTTTTCTGCTCATAGTGGGCGTAAGTCGTCAAAGCACTATTGCACAATCTCAAGCTATATTCGAACGACAGAAAACTTCATTCGAATGCCTTCAATTTTCCAGTAATAGTGCAAATATTACTAAAACACAATTTATTTAATATTTCGTATGTACTCCATTAGAGACATACTAATTACAATTTCTATAGAAATTAACTTATCATTCATCTGCAGCAATATAGTTAACATCATTTTCCTTCTCGATCTTCGTAAATTCTTTCTGTTCGGAAGATTGCAAAGTCGATTGATCAAACAAATAATGCGAGTGAATGGCATATCGTCGATTGAGATGTAATGCCGTCCATTAATAAATTTAAAAATCATATATTTGCGTGTACGGTGATCAGTGTACAGGCAGACACGAGCCTGGCGAAATCCTGAAGGGAAAAAAATCCGTCGCTTTCACAGAACTATTTATAAAACGGTCGGCTAAATCTGCCGCAATAGCTAAAGCAATACGAATTAGAAACATCCGAGTGAAATCAATTACACAGTCCAGTGCGCAAAGGGAGATATCGAAACGCAGAAATGACTGCGAGTCGGAAGCAAGGTCGTGATAAATGGACTTGAAACATCGCTGCTCCTCGCGCGGTTACATTATAAATCATTTTTCTTTGTGCAGCGCGGTTTCTATTTTTCCCGGGCAATGTATAAAATCAAGACAGGATCGTAATGCCGGAATCCGGCACTTTTCCAGTTCGTTAGCTGCGGGACCGTGACGAATATATGTCGAACCGCTAACATTGAATAAAGGGCAATCACTCTTCGAAAGGATAGTCATCCATCTCTCCATACGGTGGATAAATATGTAATTGTTGTTTAAAGATCATTCGGTAAGGTGTTCGATGCAGAATATTTAAGTCCCTCGTTTTGCTTAAACGCTGTTACGTTAGGAAAATCATTTTAGTGCATTGACAATAACACACAGAATGAAACTACGAAACCTGAAAACACGAAGCTCTTGAAAAATATTAACAAATAAATTAGTGAATGATCCTAATCTCCAGATTATTGAATAAAGGGCAATCACTCTTCGAAAGGATAGTCATCCATCTCTCCATACGGTGGATAAATATGTAATTGTTGTTTAAAGATCATTCGGTAAGGTGTTCGATGCAGAATATTTAAGTCCCTCGTCGTGCTTGAACGCTGTTACGTTAGGAAAATCATTTTAGTGCATTGAAAATAACACAAAGAATGAAACTACGAAACCTGAAAACACGAAGCTCTTGAAAAATATTAACAAATAAATTAGTGAATGATCCTAATCTCCAGATTATTGAATAAAGGGCAATCACTCTTCGAAAGGATACTCATCCATCTCTCCATACGGTGGATAAATATGTAATTGTTGTTTAAAGATTATTCGGTAAGGTGTTCGATGCAGAATATTTAAGTCCCTCGTTTTGCTTAAACGCTGTTACGTTAGGAAAATCATTTTAGTGCATTGACAATAACACACAGAATGAAACTACGAAACCTGAAAACACGAAGCTCTTGAAAAATATTAACAAATAAATTAGTGAATGATCCTAATCTCCAGATTGTAATAGAAAGGGTCTGCTGACCAGTGGTTAAGAGCTGTATCGTAATCAAGATGTTTTTGCAAGCTAAAGTGTTGTCTCGGAAGCTAGTGTCTCAGTGACGTGCGAGACAATGAAACGATTAGTGCATCGCGTAACGATCATCGTCGACGGACACCGGGAGGTGAATAAAAAAAAGAGAAAAAAAAAAGAAGAGAGAAGAACGTGTTTTGAAACGAGGCGGGTTCCGGCTACGGAAATATTACGAAACAGCGAGGCCTCGGCGGCTCGGGGAGCGAACAAAGAAGACAGGAAGAGAAACGTGCGTCGTCGCGTGACTCGGGCTACTTTGAACGTGGTCCATCGATGCTGACGATTGTTGTTTGTTTCGCCACGGAACGTGCAATTTGACAAAGAGGAGCGAGCCTTGCACGGGGGCTCCGCGGCCTAGCCAACCGGAGGCACGCCGGAATTCCGCCATCTTGGAGCTCTATCAACTCTATCTTCCACCTGCGAGTCGGGGGGGAAAGATTGCCATCGATTGCACCATACACTGAAACCGTCCTAATAAACACCAGAATTGCTCGAACCGCAGAACTATTGCAATTATTGATAACAGATTTCATGGAGTGACCTTGGAGCGTGGCGTGAAGGTCAAAGTCCTCGGCCATTATAACATTGAAATTTTGTAGATTTCATAAAATTTTCGATAATTCAGCGAGAAATCAAATTTGCGAAGAGCTAGACATTACATTTGAAAGCTTGACATGCTCACGATTTATGAAACATCGGACCAACGCAGTTCTAGTTTACGTTCATTAAAATCAACCTCCTGCGACTTATGGTCGGCAGTGAACATGCACGCGTGTACCACCGTAAAAGAAGGCAATTATCGGTGGAATGGACGCCATAGGGCAGCACGCACCATCATCGACCGGACGCTCAGAAACTCTACTTTGTCTGGTATCGTTTTATAGACTGGCGACGTTCCTTCGGAAATTACCACGATAACGATAAAACGATGTTGAACCGGCGCACGCGTAATTGTAGAAACACGTATTACGAAGCAGACGAGAAAATCATCGACGGTTATCGCGCGATCGGCATGTAGGTACCGAGAACCGCTTCTAAAACACTCGAGTGCCTATTATTCCATTTACGCGGCGGTAATTACAGCAAGCATTATAACGGCGGTAACGTTGAACCTCGCCCATTCATCGGCGTATGTGATGCGATAAAGTCATTATTATTATTATTATTATTATTCTCATTCTGCTCCTCGTAATTCCCTATCCCGCGCCGGTCGCGATCTCTCCGACATGCTACTGTCGAGCGTTCATTGCTCGTTCGCATGATCATGTCCGTTTGACCACATAAGGTCGCCGATTCGGTAAAGGATAATACTGTTTTGATGGGTTGCGACCCGGAACCATTTCTAGATTTGTTTGGCGATTTCTTGAAACGTAATTTTGGTGTTCCTGTTGCTGTAACACGAATGAAAAACCTGTAACCTGGTCGAACAAATATTTACCACGAGAAGTTGTTATTTTTTAGTGCGAAATTATAGATTTATATATAAAACGGCACGAGGTCAAAGGCGAAGTGTGCACTAAATACTGTGCAAAGCAAGTCACCATCAAAAGACAGGCTCGATGTTGAATGGCAAGGGACTGGAGACAAAGTGTACGCTAAATGCTCTAAGAATCAACAAGAAGGCGTCCCGGATTAGAAGTTGGCGATTTTCGAGCTCCATAAGCGGGCGCCCTATCGAGCCATGGAGCAGGATATCGGTCCCGAGGCGATTGTCATCGCGGAAATAAATAATCTTGTCGCGTAACGAACGTTTCTCGTGTCCGGTGCCCCTCGAAACCCCGTAACGAACGGACCACCGTTAATACTCGGCCGTTAACCAGCGTATTTCAGCCCGGGGAGATCTAGGCTGGATCTGGTCTCCCTAACGACGCGGGAATCCTCCGGTGGACCCCATAAATTCTCGCGAAATTAGCGCGGTTTAGCCTGGAGGGGGTCTGGGTGTCCAGTACCCCGAGACATCGTTGGACAATGGAAAAACTCGCGGTAGAAATTTATAGGCGAGTATCGGGGGCCCTGGTCCCGCGAAAGCTCGTCGTCCTCCTTGTTATTAGAGAAGTTAGCCGCACGCCACGGCACCTCTTCTTCTTCTTCTTCTTCTTCGTTGTTCGAGTGACGAACGGGAGATCCGTGTGGGCGATAGGAGATAAGATCGCGGGAATGACATCTTGCAAACGACTCTCCCCCAGGTTTCTGTTCGAGGAACACAAGAAACGGCCGTGGGTTTAGCGGGAGCCGGTCGCGTGACTCGTTGCCATTCCGTTTGTGGCTCCCGGTGTCGATGATTCCTCTCTTCTCGTCCCGTTCGCGTTCGAGGGTGACCGATGAATTCAGCTGTCGTTGTTGCGGTACCGCTTCAATGGGAACGGTACTACGTGGGCCGGCCGATAAGTTAAACCCGCCTACGAGCACCACTATTTTTATTATTGGCACTGTTGCGCGGCAATTGTCGGCGCGACACGGAACATGAAAGGATGCAACGTAGGTACTGGGTTGGAAGTTTCTTTTTCTTCTTTTTTTTTTTTTTGGAGATGTCTGTTGTCTGTGGGAGGATCTTCGATTTACCGGTTGGTCTAGTTGGCTCGTGCCTTCTGGTAGGAGCCGTGTTAATTGCGCCGGGTTCTGTGAAGTCGTTTGTCTGTGCCGCGGTTTTTTAGCGGAGGTCGCTGTTAGGATGTTCTACAGCAGGAGAGTGGTTGTTAGGTTTTTTGAATTTTTTTCTGACCTTCCAGTAGCCAGATCTTTACTTTACCACGTGGGTTGGTTAACGCAGACCTTCTGTTACCCCCGATATTAATTATATCAATTTCCACGAAGTCGTTCATGTCCGTTGCATTTTTAAGTACGAACCGATTTTAAAGGTTACCACGATTTTCTAAACGAAGCAAAGAGCGTCTATATATTGTTCTCGAATTTTTTCCAGACGTCCTACCAACAGAATCTTCGTTTTACCAGTTTGACTAGCTGACGAGAACCTTGTGCTACTGCGAAAACATTAAGTTTGTCGAATTTTATTAGGCCATTCGTGAACACTGGATTTTGAAAGTCAGCAAAGTAGAATTCTGAAAGCTGTCAGGATTTCTCGCAGGAACCGAAGCGAGGCAATTAAAAAATCTTATTTTAAATATGCCCGAAAATACTCCAACCCCCATGTGCACCCCATGACCCACCGTTAACGGCCGCGCAAAGAAAGCATCCCGAGGACCTCTTTCGTCACCTCTGGGTATCCTGGCGGGCCCCGAGGACGTCGAAACGTTGAAGGATGCAGCTCGCTGAAGGAAACGAGGGGTGGCGCGAGTATGGTCCCTTTATCTCGGGATCTCGGGGTTAAGAACCAGCCGACAGGAGGATCGTTGTGGCAAGGAAACAAGGAGAGAAAGAGAGAGAGAGAGGGGGAGAGGGAGAGAAGGAAAGGGAGAGAGAAAGATAGAGAGCACAAGGAGCAGCAGCCAGCCAGCCGGCTGAGCCGAGGCGCGTAGCGGCTGCACTCGGAGGAGTCACGTGCATTGCGTGCGCGCCAACTGGGCTAGGTCGATGCACGCGGATGCACAAAGGGCTCAAGCCACGGAGCATGTCCGAGACGAGCCACCTGCCGACAGATGTTGAGTCTAGCAGCCAAGATCCGAGGCTACATTATTCTCCGGCCGGCCCTCGCGTCTTACCTTCTCTCTCGCTTCTGTCTCTCTTCATCTCTCTCGCTGTCGTGCCCCTTAGCTTTCTCTCTGTCTCTCTCTGTTCCCCATACGAAATACTACATCTCTTCGAGGAGCCTGCAGTTTCGCCACCGTCTCCACCACCTTTGTCAGTCTGTCTCTCTTGCCTAAACTCGCGACGCAATACCCTCCACCTGCCCGTCGCACGACCTCCTCCGGATCACCTCGAATTTATTGACCCTGCTGCCTCGCCGCGACACAATGCATCCTCCAGCCAGCTAGCCCTCCTTCGGCTCGGGACGTCAAGGATGACGTTAATAACGGTGATCGGTCCGACGATAGGCGTGACGCATGATCGATCCGGCAATTTCCCTCTCTCGATCTAGGGGGAAGCCAGAATGGTCGAAACAACCTCCTCACCTGGACACTGTTCCTACAAGATAGACAAAGAGCAACCTCGTGACCTTCTTTCACGAAGAACCATGCAGTTCTGACGAAAAGGAAATCCATCAGGTTATGAAACTTTGAGAGACATTAAAAAAATTAAATTGTTACTTTAACCTCTTAGAGCCTCGACGAGATTAACACGGTACGCTAGCACCGTTTGTTTCGTTGCGTGTCTTCATCGTTAAAATATTTTATCAAGTGCAACGTACCCCCTTAGCAGAAGGGAAATAGTGTATTCTTTGTGCACTACGAGCTTAACCGAAAAATAAAATTAATTTCACCATTTTCAAATAAACTCTGAGACTATGGTTCACCTCCTTCAACAGCCCAGAACAAAAGTTGAAGACTGCCTTACTTTCTTCGTCAACTCGCAAGAAAAAATTGAAAGAAGTCTTACCTTGTTCAACAACTCGCAAAAAAGAATCGAAAGATGCGACGATGATCAGTCAAGAAGATTGCCGTTCGTCTCAACATCGTCAATCCTTGAAACACCGCGTGGTGCCGTGTTCCAAAACCTCTTTCGCCAGGCATAGACAATGGTGGCTCATTCTTCGGGGTATCGGTGGCCCTTGAAGGGTGTGTTTATCGATCTCGCACAAAGCGCAGCAACAATGGCGAAGGTTCTCGGGGCACGGCAGTCCCGTAAAGCCAACGAGACACGGCGGTGTGCCGTACCCGAAGCCGAAAAGCAAAGGTTCCCGCGTTAATTCCGTGCGCACGGCTGCGTCCGAGAATTTACGCGGGCACCGGGCAACAAAGCGGTTAGAACGCGCGCGCTCTGCGTCTACAGCCTAGTCGCCGACAGCCGGCTCCCGAATGAAGACAATTATTAGCGAATGCACGGAGCTCCGTCCGCCTTAATATCTGAAACCGGGCCAGGTCCCGCCAGCCCGGGCTCTAATATCGCAGCTCCAACGGGCCGACCCGGCCCGAGAGACGCTAACTTGCATATTGCACCTCCGGTTAACCGACAGCCTGGCATTACCCACTTTGCCTCGTTTATTACACGGCATTCCCTCCCTACGTTCCTCCGTCTCTCTCTTTCCCTTTTTCTGGCTCTCCTTCTAGCATGGATCCTCGCAATGATTACACTCTCTCACAAATTTATACCTTTTTTATGATTTGTTGTATCCACTCGCATTGATTACACTGTCTCACAAACTTATACCTTTTTTATGAAATTCTTTTTTATTTGTTGCATCCACTCGGTGATTCCCGAAGAGCTGTCTCGGAATTGGTTCATCCTCCGCTCTTGAAGAGCATCAGTTTTTCGGAGAAACCAGATTATTTCTCTAAAGTCGTTCTTAAGGGTTGTCACGAATTGAATTTTTTCCAGACGTTCTAGCAATGCGATCTTCATTTTCCCAAACGGAATGTTCAACCTACGTCTTATGCTACCCTCTATATTAATTATATTGATCTCCCTGAAGCCGTTTCTTTTTGACACATTTTTTAACGCAGGACGTTTTTAAGGTCTGCTTCGATTTTCTGTGAGCAAGCAGCGATTGTACCTTAGTCCTGAATTTTTTCCAGACGTTCTAGTTATGCGATCTTCGTTTTACCAAACAGAATGGTTAACTTACACCTTATGCTACGCTCTATATTAATTATATTGATCTCCCTGAAGCCGTTTCTTTTTGACACATTTTTTAACGCAGGACGTTTTTAAGGGCTGCCACGATTTTCTAATTGAAGTAAAGAGAGATTATATTTTATCGAAATGTTTTCAGACATTCTAGATGCAGTAGCTTTATTTTGTCCATACTAGAATTTGATCTTGAGTGCCGAGATGTTCAATAAGTATCACCCAGTGGATTACAGAACGAAATTCGTGTTGGACAGTGTTATTACCGCGCTTTCCACCGGAGGTGCCGCGATCCAAGCAGATCGCCAGCCGATCACTCGCCCCCCATTACGGGCAATCGCTGACGATTAGACCCCCGACCGATCTATCCCCGACCAGATCCATAGATCGCCATGCATCGGTCGCTTCCCCGCAACCATGCCGAAAGCATGCTCTTTTATTAATGGACATTACGTCCGCTCGCGGAGATTACACGTGTTCCAAGGCCTGCGCCGAGATCTTGATCTTGATGGCGATCCACGGATTTTTGCGAGCGCGATTCGACGCTTGGTCCTCCGTGATCGAGGAAGCATGCGTTGAAGATGCCTTGTTAAAAATATTCTGTGCTTCGAAATTAAGAAATTTTGATAGAAACACTCAAATAATCTTGTGATGCCATGACAAATTATACAATTTTTTAATTTTAATTGTCCTGTTTGTTAAGAAGATGCATCTTTGTAATCATCTATTATTTATTTATGTTTCATTATTTCTACAGTAAATCCGTAGGAATGAGTAGTACTCGAAGCGAAGGTGTCGGAAGACGTCAGTAGAAGTGTCTGTCAGTAATCAGACATGGGATCTCCGTGCATTTATGGCTTCTAAAAATATTCAAGAGATTATGAAATGAAAAATTCAATAGGGTTTCAACCTTACTTGTTATTTTATGCTATCAATCGGGGGTTTTACATGTCTATTTTTATTCTAATGAATTTAAATTTATAAGTAAAAATAATTTCCTTTATACCGTGCAATGTTCTGGTGAATCTTTCTCAGCCACAATCCTGCAAACACGAAATCAATGCAAAGACCGTTTCTCGATCGTAAATAAAATTGTCCCGATTTTCTAACTCGAATAAAAATGTCTGGAGCAACAACTCTAAGCATCGGAAAGATTGAAGAAGAAATTGATAATTAGGTGATTAGGCGATGAATGCTCGAGAAGGTAAACGAAAATAGCTTACGAAATCGCCGTTAATCCACAGGAGTCGATATCGTCCGAGGCGCTCGCTCGGCCGATACGATATATTTACCACGCGTTAAAGTCTCCGCCCTAAACGCTAGGCATCGATAACGATTTAACTGGGAGGCATCGATCTTTGATGTCCGGTCGCCGAAGATCCCCGTTAAAGTCGGACGAGACGTTAATTCCTCGTTTGCGGAAGTTTATCAGGTGATCAGCAATAAAGCCGGGGTGGCTGGCCGGCTCTATACCCGTATAGAGTCTCTCTCTATACACCTCCCATCGTTCTCTCCATTCTACGGTGTTCGCCCTCAACCCCCTCGAATGTCCCATTAATTTTTCAGCGATGGAGCGTGCCCGGAGTGAATGCTCCTAGCGCACTGTTACTCTTATCCTCTCTCAGCGGATATTCCCCAGCAACAAACCGTGTAACATCCATTGAAAAATAACAACAATTTGCCTAACTCGTTGCCTCTTTACGCTATAGCCATCTTTATTAGTCAAGTAACTGGTTACAGATTATTTTTGTATTTTTCCAGATAATATAGCACTGCTGTAGCAACGATCTTCTTGCAGACGACGTTTCAGTTATTGGAACTGTAAACACGCTTCTTTAGAAAATGTTCGAATTAAAGTACACGTTTTCAGAAAAACCCATTAAAAGTTTAGCGCCCGGTGAGTAAATTCGCCCATAGAAGCCCCGTTTCGATGCAGTAGGAAAGTCCTTGAGCATTTCAGGCCAATTTCCGGGCGTTCTTCTCCGGCTTCCGCCATCTTCGTTCTCGCCGATCGTACGATCTCGCAGGGCATCGAATTTTGCGCGAGGAAATTGATTTATGAGAGATAATTGCACGCTTTGATACGGCGATGGCTGCGATAAGGAGGAATGCCCAGGATATCATGAATAACCGAGGCCTCTTTAATCAGGTCCGAACAACGAGGGCCCCCCTCTCTCTTTCTCTCTTTCTCTCTCTCTCTCCCTCTCTCTCTTTGTGCACAGCTTTCTGCATCGATCGCACGAGCAGGCCGGAGCGGATTCCGCTTCGACGGAAAATTATAATTCGCGCCGGCCGCCGCGGCGAGACAAATGATCTGTCACACGCGGCTAACTGAAAAACGAGCAGGACGGGGAGGAAAAGAGAGAATAACAGTGTGCAACAGTCGCGGCCGTCCACCACCGGTGATAAATATTTATGAACGGGCCCTTTTGCAACGCGAGAAACGCCGAGGAACCTTGATCGATCGCGGCCGATCGCGAGGACGGCTCTCGTTTTCCCTTTAAGAGCGGATTTTACGAGCCAAACGAGTCCGGTTTGCATACTGATTGTTTGAAGTCCGGGACACGGTTGTTTTTTAGAAAAATTCGGGAATTTATGTATGCTCTGCTGTGAAAATTTTATTCTCGAAGGATTTGCGAGGAAAACCTTGAGAGTCTTTGCCACGAGGCTGATAGAAAAGCCGGTGGAATATTTTACTTCTTTTGTACCAGAGAGAGAGAGAGAGGTTACAAGTTCTTTAATGCAAACTTTTTATTTTTACACATTTTACAAGGCAAATTTTCTAGAATCTTTCATGTAAGAAGGCAACCAGTGGATTCTATATCGAGAGAGAACACGTGGAAGATCGTTAAGTCTATTAATACCGAGGCTAGTAGTATATTATTTTTCATCTTTGCAACAAAGAAGTTCGTTGCATACTAAATTGGATTAGTAGAATTATTAGCTATTAGTGGACCCTGTATTTTTTTTTTATATTTAAGGTCAGTGTGGAGGAGATCATTTCACGCAAATTACTCTCCTAGAAAGGGCATCAAAGAGAAACTTGAAATACTTTAATAAAAATTAAAAATAGTGTCAATGAAACTTGTTATTTTTTAAGTATAAGGAGAGTCAGTAGAGGAGGTAAACTTTGGAGTTCAATTTGGAAAGGTCAATTTCATACAGACGAATATTTACTAAAATGGAAATCCAAGAGAATCACTCTGATAAAAATGAAAAATATTTTGGATGGAGCCGTTCGTATTTTATATTTTAACCCTTAGCACTCGAGTGGTGACTCTGAAGCACCACTAGAAATTGTTATGGCATTATTTCAAAGAAATTACAAAAAATATTACAGAATATTTGTTACATTAGAAAAAATTTGTATTTAATAGACTACTAAACATTTAAATATTATATGTGGACATGGGATCAGTTTCGTATGAATAAATGAAAGTATTCTAAGACGGAAGAAAAATTTAATTTTAGAATGACAATAGCGCCGATTGTAAAGGGTTAAGTTTGAATGTTTGCGGAGTTTCGATTGGTAAACAAAGAATCGCGGGCAGAGCCCCACGCGGCAATGTTTTCCTGGACGAGTCAAAGAACCCGAGAAACCCCGAAAATCAGCACACGCGCACCTGTTCTCGGCACGATCCCGGAGCAGGCTGCGTTGCGTGAGTCCACGGCGCATGCAGGCAGGCGAATGCAGGCGAATGCATCGCGTCAGGATACACAAAGGTTGCGAAGTGCCACCTGCCGAAAGAGGCCCGGTGTGCGCCCGGGGTCTGCTGCAGGAAGCCAGCAGGCGGTCGGTAAAACTACACCTTCCTTTCTCCTTTCTCTTCAGGCCGTCCTTCTTTCGCCTTTATCCTGTTCGTTAGCCGGCGTCTGTGCTGATGGCCACTCTGCTTGCCCCTTGCAGCCGACCTCTAACCACCCATCGGTGACTTTCAAATTGCTTCAATCGTTCCCCTGTTTTCGGCTCCTACCGCCGCTGCAACCATCGAGGAAGTTGCACTTTCGGCCGTGGACCCGATCCCGATGCACTTTAAACGGTCCCGTGCAGCTGCACGCCGAAAACCACCATTTTTCGACGCCGTCCCCGCTTTCGCGCCCATCCATCCGTCACTTATCCACGTGTTTATTCCTGCATTTGCTTGCACTGCGATTATACTGATTTTTCTAAATTAATGTAGACAATTTTTATTTCGCACAAAAATATGCAGGCCAGTAATGATGAAAATACAAGAATAAAATAGGTTGTGGAAAATGAGAGAAAGAATTATTAAATCAGAAGGACAACAAAAATTAACTTGTTCCTATGACGAATAAATTTGTACAAGAATTTCTAAACGAGTCTAAATAAAAAGTCAGTTTAACTCAAAGAATATTGTCCAACGATCCGCAGTGTACGCGTACCTGTGCAATCGAACTTCTAGCAACTATTAAGATATTTTTCCTCGACCATTAAGCTAAAGCTAGAATTAAACTGTTCCTCAACGGTTCTCAGAGATACGATCAGGTACCACGGAATTGTGTCCATCGTCCAGCGAGTTAGCATGAACATCCGCGGCGAATCGATCACAGTGTGTCCGGGCGCTAAATGCAATTATGATGTTTACATTGAAAGGGGTCTCCCCCGTAGCCGATACGACTTGTAATTGGATGTCAAGCGGAGTGGGCCAATGAGTGGCCCCTCGAGTTTTAAGTAAATCAAGGCCCTGGTAGGATTTTACGAGAGCTTGACGAATCCTCTCGTTTTCCCGTCTCTTTCGTCGACCACCGTCGGCGTTTGGAACGAGGTCGCGATTCGAGAGAGAAGCATTTACTGCGGCTCGGCCTACAAATTTACGCGGACGAGGGTTTACTACCTGTCCCGAGTTCGGTTGGTCTTCGCCAGGTCAATTTACCGAATCTCCGTGCTATTCAATTCCACGCGGGAGAAACTAACCTTACAACTTCTTTTCACCCCCGGGAAAGAGAGAAGGAGCAGCTTACTTTGTGCCCCGGTGTTTGTCAAGGAACCGGGAAAACTTTTCTATTTTTTCCGTGGAACGACGATTCTAGATAATATTGAATGTTGGAGGGGACATTCTCGAGTCTTTTGGAATCTTTCACGTTGTTCGGACGCTCGGTATTGTTCGTGTTTCTCCGTGTGCTCGGCATTCTTTTAGTACCGTGTTCGTAAGAGCTTCACATGGTCCGTAACATGGTCCATTCAAAGTTACATAGTAGATTCGTTCTTAAGATAATTCTAGGCTTAACTTCACCTCGGCAACTCAGAAATTTGAACTGTTCGCTACACAATCCTGTTGTACGTCTTGACGAGAAAATTCCAAAAAGCTCTAAGCCGAGGAATTCGCTAGCTCGTTGTTACTCGCAGCGTGTTAAAATCGCTCAACTTTTTCACCAGTGAACTTGTTCCTTTAAAACTTCGTTTTTTGGCACTTTCTCGCCAAGATGATTATGTAGCAAAAAGTTAAAAATTTCTGAGTTGAAGTTTCACCCAATTCTGAGACTTTTAAGAGTATCTCGGTACTTTTTAAAACTGTAATTACACCTACCAGAGAACGTCATAGGTGAACGGAACAGCTAACCAATGTTCCCATAATCGAATCCAATCCGTGGTCCCGTACTCGAAGAATCCTGCATCCTCTTCAGCCATCAGCGCTCAAATCGGCGCGGCCTGTTCAACTTCTGCAACTTCGGAATGACATAAGCGCCGATCGAACAAGGTTAATGGTTGCTCCCGTGGCGTCGGTAGCACCTGTTCCCGTGATCGGGCCTGCGATACAGTTTTTAGCTGATCAAGGCTTGCCTCGTGCCAGGGATCGGCACCTGCCGCGCCAGATTAAAGTGGCTCGGTGTTTACCGGAGCAGCAGCCGCACCGCGGCGTGCAGATCCGCCGGATTTATTTTATTTCGTGTCTAATTACGAAGGTCGCGCGCGGCCCGACCGGACAGGTGTTCCGCTCGATTTTTCAAGAAGAAGATCCTGGGCCTGTGTACACCGATGGTGGCGCGCGTTCCTCCTACAGGCAGAAAAACACTCCTCCGTTGCGGATTGATACAGCCCCGAGAGAGAGAGAGAGAGACCCGGGGGCTGTTGCCTTTTTTACCTGGCGGATCCGACAAGACCGGGCACCTCTCGCACACCTGCCTATTTTTCTCTTCTCGTCTCACCACCGCCGGGGCCTGTTGACATTTTTCTAATGGCGATGATCCGGGCCGGCCGCGTGCCACTGCACCTGGCCTCGAGTGCGTCTCTGGGACACCTTTGCGCACGAGGCTGCATCGTAGACCCTCTCCGAGGTTGTTAGATACTCATTATACCTGGAAATGATGGGGCATAAAGCGACCGATTTCGTCCTGCTTAATAAATAATCTAGGCGGAGTTCTGTGACCCTCGAGGACGAATATTTTTCTAACTTACTGAAAACAAGGAATGGAATATTGTGTGGTTACTAGACTGCGGATCTTATGCGTTTATGACAAAAATGGGTAAGCACAATTTAAAGCGGTGGACATATTAGAAAGATTTAAGGGCACCAGCGTGTGCTAATTTTATCTTAATAAAATGATTAAAGAAGGAAGGAAACTTTTACTTCGCTTCTGTGTCTTGCAGTCAATGCAATACATATGTAACGCATATGTAATTACTAGACATCGGATGTTTATGCAATTTCCAATTTTTATAGAAACATTTTAAGAATGTGGAATGAAATAAAATCCTATTTTTAATGGGGACAGCCTTTGTAGATCCAAAGCAAATAAAAATCGTGTTAAATTCTCTCGAATTTTATATTATAGCATTTTTTGAACATTTCCAGAAGCCATGAATGCATAAAGATCCGCTGTCTAGTAATTACAGTAAACTCGTATCCAATTTAAATCTCTTTATAACACTTGATTCCACTTCAATTCCTATGCGTACTACATCGCTCTCTTACATTTTGTTTTCCTTTATAATAAAAAATAAAATATAATAAGAAAAATTTCTCAGAAAGGATTCAAAAGTGAAATTTTGTGTCCTCGGATGGTTAGGAAGACCAGATCAAGTGCATAAAATTCGCAGTATGGTCGTCCACCAGCATTTCTGGCATAGCTGGACCACCGGAATAACAAATTCAGAGGCAACCATCGTGTTCCCATCCCCGCCTAAACCCCCATCAGAGTTTTCGAGGTCCAGACACACCACGAGGCCGAAATCGTCGTTCCACCAAAGTGTCCACAAGCCCCATAAATTGAGATATCGTCAGATTGGTATTTCTTCGCGAACCTTCTCGTAAACCGTCGCGGGTCCCTCTCGCGAACGGCCCTTTCTAATTATCACCGGCGATTACGAGCAATTAAAGATCCATACGCCGGTCGTATAATACAACCGGTCTTGGGAGCTATTCTCAGCGCAGCTGGCCCACCTATACAGACCCCGGGCTCTCGGTATCATCTTCATTACCGTCAACGTATCGGGGATCGATTAATTCACGCACCTGTCTAGTTACATCCCGTAACGATACCTGCGCTACATAGTTTCCTTTTTTCCCCTACTCTTCTTCTGGTTCTTTCTTCCCCCCACCCCCAACCCCTTTTCGATTACCAACCGCAGCGCTCTGGCAGCTGGCTCGTTTTCACGCGAATTTTCTCGCCGATTAACTCCGCGACCGGTCGTTACTTATCGAGGAAACCGTTTCCGAGGTTCGCCAGAAACTGCTGCAGTCACTGCGAAAAGTCTTTGAACACTGTGGTACAGTTCTTTCTCTTGGAGCTCATGTTAACGCAAGTTTTGATGCGCGTGGAAAAGTCTTATCTCGAAAATACATATGAAAATGGAAATATTCACTCGGAAACACGTTTGAAAATTTTGTCTCCAGAGATTCAGGGGTCGAATAACAACACTGTTTGAAAAATCGGTGTTCAAATAGGAACTTTCTGGAGCCACTGTACACCGTGCAGGAAAAACCTAAATCCAACGGTAATTTCGACGATAGGGTAATTCGATTTTACGCGGGCTGTTTTGATACGGGGTTGCTAGTCGTATCGGCGGCCTCGTTATCGTCGCTCACAGGGGCGACCGTCAAGGATACTCGTTAACCACGGTGCCGGGGTTCTGGTCCGCGACGATGCGTCCCCGAGGGCCCCGGTAATCGGGCCCCGGCTCTTTTAAGAGCTCTTTAACCCATCCGGGAGGAGCATCGGCTCCGTTATGAGGCGCGGGGATATGCCACCTGCCCGTCTCCACTTAATTGCGCGCTCGAGTCGGTCTTAATCCAAAGGCCGGCATTCAAAATGAAAAAAGGAGGAGCGCCGAACGAGCCGGACGATTCCCTCGTTAAGCTCCGCTCACACGGCCCAACGAATCAACAGGCTGCTTCGGAGGAGGTAACGGAGAAACTTTCTTTTTTCTCGATGCGTGCGAAAATGATCCCGACCACGTGACATGTTCTCCAGTCGTAACAACAAGCAACGACCATGACCAACGCGTTTAAAAAATATTTCTTTATTCGGGAAGGATCGTAGGAATATATAGGAAAACATTTTTTAACGTTCGTCCGTTCGGTTCTTTCGAAAATAATTCCAAAGATCTCTCAAATTTCTGTCAAACCTGAGAACAGACAACTTTACAACGTCAAACTCTGAGGATTTTACAATAGACAATTACCACCACTGGTATTAAAAAAATACTTTCTTACTGGTAAAAAAAAGTTCGTAGAAACTTCCAAAATTCCAAAAATCGTATTTCGGAATGTGCTTAGGTCTGTGTAAGAATAATCTTACATCTCGCCACACAAAATACACTGTTCTCAAATTGCCGGGCAGGAACCGCAATTATTTTTCACAGATCTGACATTAAGAAGCTACAAAAACCACAGTCTTTAAGTAACGGAATGTCTAGGTTTAAGTAGAAGAGCGTCGGGATGTTAGGGTATCCGGATAATGAATGGTCGGAAGTTTTCAAGAATCCAGCCCTTCCTTTTAAAATCGAAATTGAATTATAAAAGTAACATCTGGTGCCTACGAGGCGTTCCGAATGGAGTTTAGTGTGCTAAGTGTTTTCGAACATCCCTCTGATGTGGAATCTCGAACTGCGGACTGGTTCTCATAGGGTCTTATTACCGGAAGTGAAAGTTTTGTATGAATGAATCGTGGAGGAATCGATACTTTTCCGTCCCCTTTGCTTTCTATCATTTTGTGCAAGATGCTACAAAAGATACTAATTGAAAATATTTTTTTAAGGACATATCCGACCTCAATGCACCCTTATTGCACCCTTAATGCATTCTCAATGTCTCCTATTCGCCATTAACCCTGTAATGGTCTTCTGGAGTCGCTCATGACCCTAGTAGAATTTTCTGAACACTGGTTTTTACATCAACATCGCTGATCATTTTAAATATGCTAGAACTACAGTTTCAAACATTTTTATTACGTAGACTTAAAAGAGTTTTCGTAAGTTTTTATGGAATTTTTAGGAAGATCCCAGTCAGTCGTACTATGTCAGTGTTAACTTTTTAATTTCAGCTAATAGAATGGTGTATATTTTCTTTATTGTATACAGTGTGGTATTTAAAGGATATCTCAAAGGAGAAGCGATCGTTTTGAGAAAGAACAGTTTGATCTTTAAAGAAAAACCCTTTACAGGCCAGAAACTAAATATACCACGTGAACTTATACCCGATTTTACTTTTCTATCCCTTGACGTTCGAAAGGCTGACCTCTTCACGGGTCAAACGGGGCTTAAAATAAGGCTCGTATTACTACCGTGGATGATATTTTCGGTGAGCACTACGTTGGCCAATCTGAAACACTCGCCCGTTCTAAAATATTACTACATAAAATATCCAATCTTATTTTTACCACCGATGCTCCAGCGGAGCATGACCTTTTGCCGCGCGAAATCGGGACATTGGTGAATCTGCGAATTCTGTACGACATTAATAGTCCGCTGAATCAAATCATCTTTATTTCGTGCAAATTCACAATTGCACCGACTTTATTTCACCGGTAACTTCATGTCGCGAATAAGCACAAAAAATTATACGTAATGTACTGCAAAATTTCCTACAGGAAACAATACAATTATTTGGGGCACGCATAAAAATCTAAAAAAGAACAAGGTCGTGATCAATAAAATAGCGCAGAACACAATGACGAGGAATCTCTTTCGGAAGAAATAAAGATAAATGGAATATCGCAGAACTCTGGCGTCCACAGAGACGCAAAATGTCTGCGCCCGCATGGCGTCGTTCCGCGGACGCGCGTCGCGACGCGCCGGCGTCCTCTCTCTCTCCGAAAGTAATTTTCCGGCGGACGTTTTGTTCGTCGTTCTCGTTTCTCGTCTATGTTACTCGATTAGCCCGGCGTGTCTTCGCAACGCGTGACCGTGAATCGCGAGAAAATTGGAGCCGAGCGTGTCGCCGTTTCGGCCGAGTTAATTTGGATAGTGATCGACCGTGCGAGACAGAGAGAGGGAGAGAGAGAGAGAGAGAGAGAGAGAGAGAGAGAGAGAGGGAGAGAGTCCGCTTTCCCCTCCATCGTTTTGCCCCGTTTTGTGTGTTCCCGCTTTTTATTACGTCGCCGTCGGGGGTCGTTGACTTCAATTATGTCGCTCAGAAATTAGAAAAATAAACCGATCTCTCTCTCTCTCTCTCTCTCTCTCTTCCTATTTTCATTTGCCTCGGTTTACGAGATTACCCCGTAAATAACCATTTATACCTCCCTCTCCGTTTGGCGGTAATGCGCATTGGCGAACGAGGAACGGTTGATTAGCACCGATCACGTGACCGTAAATAATCATTTTACAAGTTTTTACCCGAGAGAAATAATTAGTATTCCTATTCGGTAATCGGATGTCCCGGGAAGCCTTTAAACACTTCAAGTTCTCTGTGCGTTCCAACAATTTTTATTTCTTGTCGATTAAAAAGCTGCGGACACAGCATTGATACCATTTTTATAAAAAGAATCCACGAACAAAAATACTCGGAAGAAACACGGAAAATACAACAAGCAATGCCAAAAGCTAGAAAAGAACATGATCGAACCACATTTTGAAAAATCCATAAATAAAGTGACCCTGACAAATTCAGGGGGGCTGGTTTAATTGTAACAGAGTACCGTTTTTCATCAAATAATTTAATTCACCCCTTTTCTGCCAATTCCAATTAGCATCTTCCTGCCTCGAAACAACCAAAAGCCTAATTTTTCCGGATCGAATCGCTCGCATTTGAGTCTCCAACTGTTCGCGGCGATTTTGTAATGTCGATCGTATCATCGTGAAGGAAGACGATAATCGCGTCGTGTAGATATATATGCGAGTCTAGCGAGCGATTCACGGTGGTCGCGTTTTGACAAGCGGGCGTTGTCGTGAAAACGGTTGCGAAGAATGAGAGAGTCGATTCGGGACCTTCATGTGATAATTCGTAAGTGTAGATTGAATTACTTTTTGGTTTGAATGCTCACGCGAGTGATCCCGGGTAATAGGAGATTTGGTTTCGCACTCGGTTCGGCAATACTTGAATCCTCCCAGGCCGGCTCACAGATCCAAGGGCATTGGCAGCTTGAAGCTCCTTTCCAGTGAATCCCGAAGCTGGGACGGATTGCAAGGCTAACCGTAGTGCTGCCGGCAGAGGAGTGCCCTATGGGCCAGCCGGCAATTGTGCAGAGTTCCAGTGGAACTCTGCTGTGGATCACTACGCGCAGAGACTTGATCATTAACGATAAGAGAGCTCTCTTAGTTTTAGAGTAACATGACCTGTAACATGTAGATTGCTTGAACCGCCGAGTTTCTAACCGCGTTAGCTATTTGATACTGGGCTTTCGTACGGCGAAATTCTTGTAGTTATTTGATTAAATAAATTTATTGCATCTTGCTTCGGCTTTTCCTCGTAATCCGTCGAGGTTTTTATGCCGAAGCAAGAATTTGTTCAACCGGGAAATTGTGTATTTTATTCTAGTATAAGTTCGAACATTGTTTAATTTGAACTTCCATGAATCCTGTCTTTTTAAATGATTGAAAAACATTTTGGTGCTCCGGGTGAGGAACAATGTTCGAGTTTATCGGGATTGAATGGCTATATTCACTGGATACTTTCAATCGATTGTGAAGTCGAGTGCGTTTGAGGAGTCATTGCAAGAGTCGTTAATTATATACGATATTAGTTGGCTGTCTTCATTTCGATGATTCAATGTTCACGTTGCGATGCATATTCAAGTGAGATTTCTTGTTGTTTTTCGATCGGCGATTTGTTTTCGGTTTTCGTGTTTTGTTCAAATATCATTGACGATACGAATTTCATTTGGTCGAGTTTATTTTTTGCTCAGTCGTGTTAAGAGAGGATAAGAGTTTTGGCTGCATTTGATAACAAAGTTTCTTTGGCAATGGCTCCTACGTCGTTACGAAAGCTCATTGCGCTACAGAATTCTCGCTCAGCGGAAATTGAATTGACCAGTAGTCGATTGAGAGAGAGATCTCGCGATAGTTTGAATTCAAACATTATTTCATCACGAGTCAATTCGCTGACTGAGATTTGGAGCAAGGCGCGTGCCACACATGAAGAAATTGTCGTCCGAGAGGATGCCCTGAACGATGTCTACATCACGGAAAATGTGTTTGCTCGTTTACAAGCAACATACGAGGACGTGCTTGATTTTCTTCTCACCACAAGGTCAGAATTAGACAGCAGTTCAAGTAATACCGGAACTTCAAATACCGCTTCTGTAATCAATGATGATACACGCCCCGCGAAGTTACCAAAATTAGATTTACCGACATTTGCGGGTCGTTACGAGGATTGGGAGAATTTTTGCGATCTGTTTACTACCCTAGTTCATAATGCGCCGCGTTTATCTGACGCCACGAAATTGCAATATCTTAAAAGTTGTTTGAAAGATTCTGCCGCGGATCTTGTGAAGGATGTTACCACTACCAACGCGAATTATGCGACGACTTGGCGGGCTTTGAAGGCGCGTTTTCATAATCCTAGATTAATAGTTTACAGTCATTTGCGAGCGTTAATGAATCTTTCTCATATGAAAAGGGAGTCTGCGGGTGAAATGCGTTTGCTTGCGGACGAATCTCAGCGTATTGTGCGTGCGTTATCGAATTTGAAAATGCCAGTTGATCATTGGGATGTTTGGTTAGTGTATATAGTAGCTTCACGTCTGGATCCCGATTCGCGAAAGGCTTGGGAAACAGAGTTAAGTAAGAAGGATCGTCAGGTAATTTTAAATTATGATGGGAACTCGACCGAGGAGGATGCTCTCGATAGATTTCCAAGGTTTTCCGATTTAACTGAGTTTTTAGAGAACCGTGCACAGACACTCTGTATGCTCACTTCTGAACAGGGTGATAATGTCAAGAAAGCAATTTTATCTAAACCAATATCAGGATCTCGAAAGGTATTTCATGCGTCTACGTCGTTTTCAACAGACGGTAAATTTAAATGTGTGATATGTTCTGGTCCCCATCGCATTTTTAAGTGCAATAAATTCAAAGCAAAGAATGTTTCTGAACGTCGCGCTGAAGTACTTCGCTTGCGGCTTTGCTTTAATTGTCTCGGTGCTCATAGAGTTGCTAATTGCTCTTTTTCTACTAGATGTTCGAGCTGTAAGGGAAGGCATCATTCTTTGCTCCATTCTGACAAAGTTTTCACCAGCTTTACTAAGAATTCAATTCCGGAATCGAAATCAAGCAATTCGGACGAGTCTAAGACTGGAGTTTCAGCAAAGGTCTCGAGTGTACATGTGCATACTGCGAATGTGATATCTCGTAAGCGTTCAGTTTTATTAGCGACTGCTCAGATAATGCTGATAGGGCCACAAGGTTCACGGACACGTGTTCGAGCTTTGCTTGATCAAGGTTCGGAGGCTTCGTTTGTTTCTAGTTTTATCACGAATCTTTTAGGATTAGAGAAACGTCGTGTCAATATGTCGTTGGCCGGGCTCGGAGCCAGTTCAGCAGGAACAGCTAAGGCTGCAACGCAGCTAATATTTCAGTCTGTTGTCGATCCGTCAACTAAGTTTGAAGTCAATGCCTTTGTTTTATCAAAATTAACGTCGCAGCTTCCAACACGTAGGTTAATGGAGATCGATATTGGAATGTTTGCTGATTTATCTTTGGCAGATCCACTGTTCTATGTTCCTGATTCTGTAGATATTATTTTAGGCGCAGATGTTTACGGACAGCTATTGAAGTCAGGGTTGAAAAGATTTTCTGATTCATCTTTAGTTGCCCAAGATACAGCGTTAGGCTGGATAATTTCCGGTACAGTGTCCGCGGATATTTCACGGCGGGCGGAAACTGCTGAGCATCTTCAGGCGTATCACAGTGTTTGGGAAGACGACTTAGATATATCGTTACAACGTTTTTGGATTCTCGAAGAGTTACCACCAATAATTGCGACTCTTGATTCTAAAGATGATGCTTGCGAAAGATTGTTTAGGGATACACACTTTCGAGATACCAATGGACGTTATGTTGTACGTCTGCCTTTCAATTCGGATCCTCCAGAAGTCGGAGTCGAGACTCGATTTATGGCTTTGAAATGTTTAGCTTCAATTCATCGACGTTTTGATCGTGATCCTGAATTAGCAATCGCTTATCGGAAGTTTATGAGCGTTTACGAGGATCTTGGTCACATGGAACGCGTCCCGTTTAATGAAATTAACAACTCGAAGGCGTGGTATTTTCCGCATCATGCGGTGGTGCGATCAAAGATCCGGGTTGTTTTTGACGCATCTCGGAAGAATAAAGAAGGACGTTGTCCAAACGATTTCCTTATGAAAGGCCCTGCTCTTCAACGCGATTTGTGTCTAATTTTATTGAATTGGCGTCGATACCAGTTCGTATTCACGACCGATGTTGTTAAGATGTTTCGTCAGATTTATGTTGCGTCGGAACAGAGAGATTTTCAACGAATCGTATGGTCTCCTAGTCATTCGGATCCCCCTGTCGATTATCGTCTCACAACAGTGACTTATGGCACAGCATGTGCTCCTTACCTTGCGATTCGCACACTTCAGCAAGTAGCAATTGATGAGGGTGCTCGATTTCCACTCGGTGCTTCTTGCCTAAATTCTAATACGTATGTAGACGATATATTTGCCGGAGCAGATGATCTCTCTGATGCGTTGAAAACGCGTCAAGAACTAGTCGATATGCTACGTACAGCAGGAATTGAACTCGACAAGTGGGCCGCGAATCATAATGATTTGTTGCCTACAAAATCTTCGCAATATGAGAACATTGACCAAAAAAGCATCGCAGATGACGAATTAGTGAAAACTCTTGGTATTCGTTGGAATCCAACGTCTGATGAATTCAGTTTTGTCGCTGTAAATTTCGAAGAGCTGGTTAAAGCAATGACGAAACGAACTGTTTTATCAAACATCGCGCGTTTATTTGATCCTTTGGGGTGGCTCGCGCCGATAACGGTTACAGCTAAAATTTTAATGCAGGATCTTTGGATTGTAAAATGCGATTGGGACGAGACGTTACCTATAGACCTTCGAGAACGATGGCTCCAGTATTGCAGTTCGCTTTCTGAGTTATCGAAGTTAACCATTAACCGATGGTTAGGTGCATCTTTAAATTCACATGCACAGATTCACGGATTTTCTGACGCTTCATCGCGGGCTTTCGCTGCAGTTGTCTATATTCGAATGATTGACGATAACAATCGCGTACATGTTTCTTTGTTAACTGCCAAATGCAAGGTATCGCCTGTCAAAACTGTGAGCATACCGAATCTTGAGTTGTGCGGGGCAGTGTTGCTCGTAAAACTTTTGCGTTATGTAAAAGGTTTGGAATTTTTGCAAGTTTTCCCAATGTTTGCGTGGACCGATAGTCAAATTGTTTTGACTTGGCTTCGAAAACATCCGTGTAGCTGGAAGACCTTTGTTGCGAATCGGGTATCCTATATCCAGACCGAATTACTTAATGTTATTTGGACACATGTACCGACTCGTGAGAATCCGGCAGATTTGGCGACACGAGGTTGTAAACCCTCTGATTTGATCAATTGTAATTTATGGTGGAACGGGCCTGATTGGTTAGTGAAGACTGACGAGCATTGGCCCAAGATGGCATCGTCTCCTCAAGTATTACATGTTAATCAAATTGTGAGCGAACCAGAACTTTTCTGTAGATTTTCCTCCTTCTCTCTGTTAATTCGTGTTGTAGCATATTGTTTACGTCCATTCAATGTTCTTAAAAGACGCAAAAGTAGTTTAACTCCATTGCCTGTTTATCTCACAGCCATAGAATTGAACGAGGCCCGAAATGTTGTGTTTAGATTAGCTCAAAATCACGCATTTGCATCAGAAATTGAGCTCTTATCACATGGGAAGCCGTTACCTAAACGCAACGGTTTATGTAGTTTAAATCCGATGTATGATGAGACGGATCGTTTATTACGGGTAGGAGGTCGTCTTGGAAATTCAAGTTTACCTCACGAAAAGAAACATCCGCTGATTTTGCCGCGAGATTCGACACTTAGTCGCTTATTAGTACGATACGCGCATCGGAAATGTTTTCACGGGGGACCAACACTTACTTCTAATATTGTGATGCAATATGCGTGGATTTTGGGTCGAAATCGTTTAGTTAAGACTGCGATCAGGAACTGTATAGTTTGTCAACGCAACAAACCACGTCTAGCTCATCAGATGATGGGTAATTTGCCTGTCCCACGAGTGACTCCGGCTCGACCATTTTCGACGTCAGGTCTAGATTATGCCGGTCCCTTTCAAATTAAAAGCTCTAAGGGCCGAGGGCACAAATCTTATAAGGGATATATAGTGCTTTTTATCTGTTTTGCGTCGCGAGCGATACATCTTGAAGCGGTTAGCGACCTTACAACTAAGATTTTTCTCGCCGCTTATAAACGTTTTGCGAGTAGACGCGGAATCTGTACGAATCTTTTTTCTGACAATGCAACTACTTTTCAAGCTGCTGATAAAGAGTTGCGAAGTATGTTTAAATCAGGTTCTGAATTTTATAAAAGCGTTGCTGCGTCTCTTGCGAATGATGGAACATCCTGGACATTTATTCCAGCGAATTCTCCTCATTACAGAGGTTTGTGGGAGGCTGGAGTAAGATCTGTGAAGTACCATCTCAAGCGTGTCCTCGGTGATAGAATATTAACCTTCGAAGAGTTTTCTACCGTGCTCGCCGAAATAGAATTGTGTCTAAACTCACGTCCAATATGTCCTTTAAATTCTGATATTGACGATTTACGGGTTTTGACTCCTGCACATTTTTTGATCGGCGAAATTCCTGGTTTAATTCCTGATAAGGATTATTCCAATGTACCGGAAAACTGTTTAGAACGTTTTCATCTGCTTCAAGCCATTCGAAATGATTTTTGGAAGCGGTGGTCATCAGAATATATGCAACATTTGCAAGAGCGTTCAAAATGGCGAGGTCAAACTAAGAATTTTGCAATTGGACAATTAGTTTTATTACGCGATGATCGTTATCCGCCTTCGAAATGGCCTTTGGGACGTGTGATAGAGGTTCATCCCGGTTCAGACGGGTTAGTTAGAGTCGTCACCGTTAAAACGGCTACGTCAAATTTGCGACGACATATCGCACGCCTGTGTCCTCTTTTTATTCAACACAATTCCGAAGAGTCGAACGAATCGACTTGTGGGGACAAAGACAGTTGAGCTAGTTATATTTTTGTATTGCGTACGTCATTCTAATTTGATTATTGTATTAAAATTATATACCATGCAGAATAAAACTGTATTTCGTTGAAACAAACCGAGTTGATCGATGTTCGCAAATTATGGTGTGTAGTTCGTCTGACGACGAAGGCGGGCGGTGTGTTCGCGGCGATTTTGTAATGTCGATCGTATCATCGTGAAGGAAGACGATAATCGCGTCGTGTAGATATATATGCGAGTCTAGCGAGCGATTCACGGTGGTCGCGTTTTGACAAGCGGGCGTTGTCGTGAAAACGGTTGCGAAGAATGAGAGAGTCGATTCGGGACCTTCATGTGATAATTCGTAAGTGTAGATTGAATTACTTTTTGGTTTGAATGCTCACGCGAGTGATCCCGGGTAATAGGAGATTTGGTTTCGCACTCGGTTCGGCAATACTTGAATCCTCCCAGGCCGGCTCACAGATCCAAGGGCATTGGCAGCTTGAAGCTCCTTTCCAGTGAATCCCGAAGCTGGGACGGATTGCAAGGCTAACCGTAGTGCTGCCGGCAGAGGAGTGCCCTATGGGCCAGCCGGCAATTGTGCAGAGTTCCAGTGGAACTCTGCTGTGGATCACTACGCGCAGAGACTTGATCATTAACGATAAGAGAGCTCTCTTAGTTTTAGAGTAACATGACCTGTAACATGTAGATTGCTTGAACCGCCGAGTTTCTAACCGCGTTAGCTATTTGATACTGGGCTTTCGTACGGCGAAATTCTTGTAGTTATTTGATTAAATAAATTTATTGCATCTTGCTTCGGCTTTTCCTCGTAATCCGTCGAGGTTTTTATGCCGAAGCAAGAATTTGTTCAACCGGGAAATTGTGTATTTTATTCTAGTATAAGTTCGAACATTGTTTAATTTGAACTTCCATGAATCCTGTCTTTTTAAATGATTGAAAAACACCAACCTTTTTTCCTCGATTTGGAGATTTTTCGAGCACGGCTCAGGGTCGGAACGTTCAATAAACAATGAACATTGTCGGATATTCTTGCGTAGCCGTCGCTGGGCCTCCGGGGCAGGTGCAAACCTTGATTCGGCAGCTGCGGCTGCGTGAAAGAGGATTCCGGCGCTCCTTTCTCGAATCTATAGAATCAAACGCGGGGAATCTTATTCCACGGCTCAGATGCTGCTCGCTGCAGTTTGCATAAATAAAAAATAACCCGGCGAAACCGGGGGGAACTCGTCTCGGGCAATCTCAGAGAATCAGAGCCAGAGAGAGAGAGAGAGTCGTAGAGATTCCCGGTGTAATTTTCATAACCGATGTATAGAAGCCGGTTCCAGCTCGGAGATCCGAAATTATTTAGAAGCCCCGAGATCGTATCGCGCCACGCTCATCGGACCTGATGCGAGATCATTGCTCGGACTAATTAGCGAATCAAGTATGCCGTTGCAGAAACGCGCTGCGGACGTCCGTTAGAGTAATCCCTGACCAACGGAAATCGTTTTTATCCATCCCGGGCAAACGTTACGCGTTTATACGTCGGCGTGGACGTGTTAGGTGTGCACCGATGATACGAGGAATGTTGATCCGGATGATACACTAGAATTTGTTGGAGGAAGAAGAAATTGTGTGTGGATGAATCGGGGTTGCTATTCTGGATTTTATAATTTGAATTCCAGCATTGATTCGTCTCGAAAGCATACACTACCGGCCATAAGTGTTTACCCACCTTCAAATTTCGTTACTATTCAAATAATAGGTATTTTATTGTTATGAAAATGTCCGTAGCATTAAATCCTAATTATAAGGCTAATAAAAAACATCCAAAATATTCTGTACATACACAATCAGGTACTGTAAATGAGTTTACAGCTTTTTATGAAAAACGACAATTTTGGAGTTCAGGTAAAGAAACCCATTTTTCTGAAATTTTTATAACGGACAGTAGGGAATATGAACGCAGGTAATACAGCTATCTTAGTCTTCTCAAATTTCATACTGCATTTCATACTGCATTAAGCTTTCATACAGTAAACAGTTGATTTTCACGTGCCTAAAGAATTTTGCGAAAATTTCAAATAATGTCAGGGAGAAAAGAATTATCGATTGAAACGCGCGCTCTAATAGTGTCCCATCATAGCATCGGAAAAAGTAACAGAGAAATAGCAAAGTTATTGAAGCTGAACCGTAGAACCGTGAACTACAATGTTAAAAAATATGTGGGTGGGTAAACACTTATGGCCGGTAGTGTATGTCGTGTTTGTAGTAATTCGTTAAATTTTTCGATTTTGTGGTATACAAACTTTCTCGCAACCCTATATTTTTGATCGAAATATTTTTTGGAGGACAGTTCGAATACTAATCTACACGCCCAGCAATTTTCAATGAAATCCTTCTACTAGAAACATTTTGAAAACTTGTCGATTCATCGATTACACTTCTCAACCCCTATGCAGACCATTCGAAAATGTTAACAGTATGAGGTGCGAATTAAGCTTTTCTTGATATCTTATGCATAAATGCGATAAATATCCATCGTCACAAAGCAGGGTGTCATTTACAAATCCAAAAGAAGAAGAAGCAGTTGAGAATAAATGCAGAAGACTAAATATAAAAAAATAAGCGAATGTATTTAGAATGTAAGATAAAGAAGAAAAGAAAACAGGAATTAAGGACGAAAAGATTACCGTGCAAGGAAAAAAGATGCCTAAGAAGAGTCTCGCAGGAACAAAAGAGAGCAGAATCTCCGATAAAAGGGGTTGCAGCAAGAATTTCGTTCAGGTGGCAGATCTCCGTCAGAAATACGTAAGAATAAACAAGCCCAGGCATCGTAAGACGAGCACACGATCCGAACAAAGGTTGACTTCCGTTTCGAGACGGAAGTGTCGCCCATCGGCGTCCGCGCGAAGCGTCAGGAAGTACTTTCGATGGCGGGGCGTCGTTATTTATAACGCGCGGCAGCTTCAACCCCGCAAGATATCGGGCACAAAAAATCTTTCCCCGTGCGCCCTATTGTTCGCGTGGATCTTATTTTTACCCCGTGTAGCCGGGTCGCTCCCATAAAAATAGAGGAGAGAAAAAAAAGCCTTTCTCCCCGGCCTACTGGTGCGGGATTAATGATTTCTTCCCTGTATACTTTTTTTTTTTATAAATATAATCCTTGGACGACCGAGGGCGACGCAGAGAGGGAGTGAGAAATAGAAGGACAGACACCAGGGAGAGGGGAAGAAGGAGAGAGAGATCTGCATAAAAAGTGCTCTACACCCTCTAGAGGGTGCTCGGCGCTTCGATTAATCACGCTCGCGTAGATCCGCGTCGCGTACGATGAGACGCAGGCCTTTCGAACGCCGAAAACGATCTTATCAACGACTGGGATCTTATCAGTGGCGATAGGGCGTTCTTAATTGCGTCGTCCTTGACAGTTAACGTGGGGAAAGGAAAAAACGAGTCGAATGCGAAAGAAATATTGGATCCAGCAACCCAAATGCCCCGCCATCCGTTCGATCGGTTTATTATCTACGCCCCAACGGGCTCTGCGATAAACAGTATTCCGTAGCCTCGAGCGCTCTTCGACCCGCACACGTGACTGCTAATCAGCCTCACACGTGCGCCGGAGACGCTTTCTCGCCAACGGGCAGGTGGAAAATGCAAATACAACCACCCTCGATCGGCACTGCCTCGCTGCGATCGCTGCGAACGATCGGTTTTCGAGCGGCTTCTTGAAATTCCGGCGCCTGTTCCGATATAAAGAGTGCGGGGTTCGACGCCCTCTTCAAGAATCGGCAGTCCCCTGTGGACATCCAACATGTTTTTTACTGGTTTCGAGATAGCGGCGCACTTTGAACATCGGTTTAGCATTTGGGGAGGACGAGAGCTGTCTTATCTTCATTTCGTGTCACCTTGTTTTTAATTATTTTCAACTACTCGGAGGCTCTCGCATCTATGCAATCGTAAACAATTTTCCGGACACGATCTAGATCTGAAGCTTGTACTTAAAGTGAAAAGTGTATTTTTTGGACCTACCTTTATTGGTACAGAAATGGATCCTTATAGGCAATGTACAGAGAAAACGTTTCTAGCATTGCAGAAACATTGTTTAAGCTTGTATATATTCGAAAGTTTCCGAGAAGTTTAAACAATGAAACAAGGTGACATAAAATGAATTCTTAAATGATAAATTAACGTTCAAGGTACGCTACTATCTCGAAACAAATAACGAACATTTCGAAGGAGAAGTTGAAGGGAAATTAATGATACAGAGAATTGAATAATTTGTAAATTAGTCGGGTTAACCTTGGAGATTATTTCGATATCTGCCAGAGGACGCTCGGAAATTATCGCGTTTAAAACATTATGTGTTAACAACCAAAACGAGGTGTCGAAACTGTAAAATTGTAAACTTAGTATTTCATAACCTCTACAAGAAATCGGCATTTCAAATTCTGATTATTTTTTAAATTCGGTTTCGAAGCTAAAAATTCCTAGACGTGCATACGAATGGCTGAACTATTCCTGATTTTTGTCAAAATTTTCAATGAAAGAGGATAAGAAAAATTACCGAGAAAAACCTGATTTTCTTCGTCACCTCTGTACTACCTCCCACGTCGACATATAGGGTTGAAAATTGGCACAAAATACTATGGATACGGTATCGAGTGGACTATTGCATTTTCAATTTGGTTTAGGGGCACAATTGTTCAAAGAGAATTGAATAATTTGTAAATTAGTAAAAAAGTAAATCGTCCATAAAATAGCACAGAAACCAATGACCTCAGCCAACACGGAGAACCTCCCACGCGTTTCCCAGCAGACAAAAAAAAAAAACCGGGGGCCTGCATCGGAGATACGTTCAATGACACGTTGCAGACCCAGGGCCGAAGATAAATGCGTGTCGAGGAGCCCGCCCACCGAGGGAAAATCCCAGGTTTTTCCGTGGGAGAGTGCCCGAGGGACATATGTGCCGTGGAACGATTTAGGGAAATGACTTAGGAAGCGAAGTCAATTTGAGAGCGGTCCGATAATCGTCCCGATAAGAATCGATGTTCGGTGGCCAGGGCTTCGCTCGATCAACAGAACGATTTTTCATGGCGTTTACAAGGTAATCGGAGCCGATGGGGCGGACGAATGCCTCGCTCAAGTGCACCTAACCGCCCCTCCGCGCGGTTTTCGTCGACCGGGCCTGCAGAGGGGGATGGTTCCTTATCTATCCGCCGATAAGTCCGACGACGGATCCTACGAACGGCACACACTGATAACAGGAATTATCTGTTAGGAGATCCGATGAATTCGCCGTGACCGTACGCGCTCGCGCGCGAGTACAGCTGCAACACCCTCTCCGGAGCCAGAAAAGCTTCGCAGCTGTGTACATTCCCGGCCATAGACACGGATTTCGATTTGAAGGGTCATCCCCAGCGATTGGAAATCTGAAACACCGATAGAAATATGAAACGAATCAATTGATACGTTCGCCGGACAATCTGCTCCGGAAACGACCGGACTTTTCAATGTAATCGAGAGACTAGACATATAGTTATACCCTTTGTCCGAACACGATTGTACACTGACGATCAAAGCGCCCCGTTAAATCTTATGCGAACGTAGAGAGTGTCGATATTTAACTTGGTCTTGTTCGCGGATCAAATTGGATAACGATCTGGTCGGGCTCGTTTTAAAAGAGTGAAGTCGATTTTATGAGCTCAAGCGTTTTCAGAGATGATCGTTCCCACCGCGATAAATTGATAGGACTAACGTCGCGTGGCGAATTTTATAGGGTTGTTGGAAATGGCAAGCTTCGATCTTCGAATTCGATTCGATCGGGAACAAAATTTTCTAATGGTTTCAGCTTCTCAAAAAATCAAAGAATGATTCAGATTTATCGCTGAACGATTTTTCAAAAATAAAAGGAGGAACTTTAGGAGACAGGGAAATATTGGGTTGGCAACTAAGTAATTGCCGATTTCAGTTATAGATGAAACTATAACTTGAGTCAGTTTTTGGCCGAAAAGGATCAGACTTTTTCTACGAGCGTGGAATTTTCAAGTTGTCAGAAAGATGGCAAAAGGTCATCGAACAAAATGGAAAATACATCATAGATTAAAGTTCATTCCAAGTAAAAAAAAACTCTTTTATTTCATTGAACAAATCGGCAATTACTTAGTTGCCAACCCAATATTTCCAATGAATAACAAGCAGATTCACGCGCAACCATGATCACGGAGAGGCATTTGATTTCGCCCCGGCGGCGTTTCATCGCCGATACAAGATTGCGGAAAGTGAAACGGCAGAAACGAGAAGAATCGGTGGCGGCAGGCACGCTAAAAGAACAAAAGGGGAGAGAGGCTCGATTAGGCGAAGAATTACGGAAGCTCTCGATGGCTGGTTATGCAAGGCTGCGGCGCAGGGCCGTAAAAACTGGGCGCAATCGCGACTGGCGCCTCGTAATTGGCATGCCCGCGACGAGTTATGGCGCGGCAATAATTGTTTCTTCGCGTTTCGTAAGTCACTCTGTCTTTTTCCCCGTTCGGCCCCGGCCACCGGGCACGGTGCGCTCCTCTATTCGAGGAGGAAACCCACCGCCGCAATTTAATTTCCATTAAATTTTATGATTGCGCCGAAAGAATTGCGCGCTGGGCCCGTGCTTTGCGTCACGCTACGACGGAGTTTCGAGAAGAAGTCGCTGGGAAATCGTCCTGCTGGCTGTCACGGTGAAATTCGCCGATTTCTATCGATGATTGAACCCGGCGACGCGAAACGCCCTGCCGGGAACAGGTAAAAACCTTTAATTTGCAGTTCGTCGCTCGGCTGCTTCCGGCAGTAATTCGAAAATTTTAATCACACTCGATTTTGGAACAGATGCGGTACCATTTTTTGGTAACTGGATTGCATGCTTTATGGTCGTACATGTCTCGAGAATCGGTAATTTTGTACCCTGTGTCGTAGTTTCAGTAATTCGTCCGATTTTGACTTGTACTCGCGTATAAACTTATTTAAATGGGAGCATGACTGGGATAATTTTTTTCACACTTTTATACACTTTCTTTTCGGTTGAAATTGTTTTGTAAAACAGTTCAAATACTGCATCGTACGCACAAAAATTTTCAATAATGTCTCTCTATTGGGAACATTTTTTAAAATTGTCCAATTCGACTACTTTTTCGATTGTCCATTTCTCAACCCCTAGATGGCACCAATCGCAAATATCAAAAGTTCAAGATTTCTTTCGTATAAATTATTTTACAAATATTAAAAGTCTAGTCTTTCGGATGCGCATGAACCAATAAAAAAGTGTTATAAATATTCCAACGTTGGGTTAAGAGCAGTATATTATTTACTGGCCTTTGAGCAGCTCGGTGACGTCTTTTTATATAGAATTAATGCGAAGCGATAAGATTCTGAGAAAAGATCCTGGCTCTCTCGGAATATTTCAGGCTCGTGTCAGGACTAAAACCTCGTAAGCGTCGCATCGGTAACGGTCGAAATACTCCCTCGATCCTTGGCGAACAGTCTCCCGGTGGATTTTGTAGGACGTCGGTGCCGCGGGAGATGTCGTTGACGGATGTCACCTGACAACGTGGTTTTTCAGGTTGAAAACGACGGTCGGTAGACATTCCTGGTTGGATGCCGCGTAGGCCATATAACGGCCGCCCCGTTGAAGAAGCAGGAATTGTCGTATTAGCTGCGGTCGCAAATAACCCGCAAATAAGTTGTCGACAAATTGAGCAGTACCGTGGAATTGCGGGGACATCTGCGCGGCGGATGTTAAAACGCCATAAATTTCAGCCATTTCGCTTGGGCTCGCGCATCAAACGCTTCACGGTAACGGCTTCCCAAGATCGCCGGAATTTTTCTGCACATCGCAACGCGCCGCGCCGCGTCGGATTCAAGGCGAAACAGCCGTTTTCGTAATAGTACACGGTTTCCAGAGCTTTCAGGTTATCGGGACGGTTCGCGAAAGTGGGCCGCCTATCCGGCATCGAATACCGTATAATGAATATTAATTGCTCGACTCGTGGAACAGATGAGCTAACACAGAAACCGAAATCATTTCCACGCCACGTGGCCGGACACAGAAACGTCGATGATTTTCCCTTTAACAATGCACGACGCCGCGCGGAATCACCTGTTCCGGACTTTCTATTGTTATTATTAGATTTTTGAGACTGTGGAGACTCTTCGTGGGACCTCATCGAATTAGGGCCCGCATAGTTTGTAAAATGAAAATAATCGATCGGATCCTTGCATGACCGGAATACTCTCCCAAAGTCTTACTCGGAAAAATAAATAACTACTGGGTCGATTAGGATAAAATTTTGCAGTAACATTCGTGGGATTATTATCTAGGCTTCCGCCGTAACGATTTTTGATTTGTGTATTCTTTCATTTTTTTTTTTAACTTTTTTCAAAATTGTACCCCGCAGAAATACCTTTGGTTTTACATTAGATTAGCTTCCATTCTCTTTCAGTTTAAGATAGCGAGCTTAAATTTTCAGCAAATACTCCTTAAACATGGTAAAATGTGCAAATTGAAGTTCTGAAGGACAATAATTGTGCATATACAAATAATTGTCTAGCGTTTTATAATGATACCAATTTCTAAACACACCTGCGAAAATGCTTGCGCCAGGTGAGCAAGAAAATGCAGCAAATAACACCGATGCTCCAGCAGGTTACATCATACGAGGACTGTTTATACCGACGGTGTATTATGAATCTAGATCCGCCGTGTACCGGTATTATAATTGTATCTAGATGAGGGGCGGGGGATAAAAAAAAAAGCAATGACTCGCGCAAACCCGAAGCAATTAGCCGAGCACGCCGGCGTGCTCGTGATCGCGGCAAGAACTCACCTGGTACCTGGTGTCCCGCGAGAATTGTCAACAAATCCCGTGGGAGGGAATCCGGCAAAAACGTAATTAAACGCCGAGAACGCTCGGTCCGGCGATCAAACGGCCGAATCTGGGAGAGAGAGAAAGAGAGAGGGAGAGGGAGAGAGAGAGAGAGTGCTATCCGGGTTACGTGATGGGAGAAACCGCGTTAATACCTACCAGAGCCGATTCGTTTCGACGTATTTCAGCGGGCCGACGACAAAAACTCTTGGCTAATCTGCGGTGTTTCGCCCGAATTGCTCCCGGGATCTCGGAGGAACTCGAAAGTTTCGCTACCCGTTGCAGTTCGGCTGATAACTGCGTGTGCGGAAGACGCTGCAATTACACTAGCTCAAGAAGACCAAAAATGTTGGGCAATTTGTGGCATTTTCTGTAACGATTCCTGCAGAACTGAAATTTTCCAGAGAAATTTTTGCTGAGCGTCAACGAACGTTATTATGTTGTTCTCGGTCGATTAAAATTCCCAAGAAACTCCTAAGAAAGTCTTTTACCTGATAAAAATGTTAAAAATCATAAACTTCCAACTAAAAAATAGCTAAAAATGAACTTCAATGTAAAATCTCTGGTAAAATCAATTCACGATGAAAACTCGCTGGTAGTGTATCGTACAGTTTAACCCCTTGCCCTACAACATCGAGTCATACTCGTGATGAAGATTCCGAACAGAGTCTAATAAATCTGTATGTTATTAATTTCTTTTAAGCCGAAATAAAATTCTATTTTGGCGTTGTTAATGTACAGCTATTGAAGAACGTATAGGCATACAATGGATATAAATTTTCTCCTTTGTTTAGGAAATTACGAATTACAACAAAAGTTCTAGTCACCGAAACCGTAAAATATTGGGTTGGCCACTAAGTAATTGCCGATTTGTTCAATGAAATAAAAGAGTTTTTTTTTACTTGGAATGAACTTTAATCTATGATGTATTTTCCATTTTGTTCGATGACCTTTTGCCATCTTTCTGCCAACTTGAAAATTCCACGCTCGTAGAAAGTCTGATGCTTTTCGGCCAAAAACTGAGTTAAGTGAGATTTTACATCGTCATAATTATTGAAAGTTTTACCACGAAGGGAGTTGTCCAGGGATCGAAATAAGTGGTAATACTTTTTGGCAGCTTGCACTGCGTTCTTTCCTTTACGGAAATAATAAAGCAATATATGGCGAAAATGTTCGTTTTTGCACTCCATATTAATATTGAGGTAAACAAAAAACTTTAAGAAAATATCTACGCAATGAACGTGTAAAGCTAGTTTAGGATGCCAGCTAACATATATAAGGAGAAGAAGATCATAACGTTTACGGATATTATAAAAATGGGAGTGAGAAACATATATAACTGAAATCGGCAATTACTTAGTTGCCAACCCAATAAATCGTAGTGCAAGGGGTTAAGATAATACTTTTCGCACGTCCGACGCAACTCCAAGGCGGGAAAATCTGGGAGTTTCGAAACGGACAGTGTCGCAATCGGACGACGCGCTGCAGCAGGCTCGAGCTGGCGAAGACGTGGACAAACGTCCCCTGCTTTGCCGCGCGTCGATACGCAATCGGGGATTTCCATCGTCTAAACAGTCCTCTGTCTTACGTCGATGTTAACGAGCGACGCGTCGCGTTGCAGGCGGCCTTGCCTGTCCTTCGAGCAATCGATACAGGCCGCGTCCTGTATTATGAAAAGGAGGAAAAAAGCGCCACCGATAGCGGGTATTAATAGTTCGCCTTGACACGCTTCTAACGCCGCTCGAACGGTTTAAAGCGAAATAACGAGATTAGAGGGACAGAGCGCGGCCGGGGGCTGTCGTGTTTTGCGCGCAGTTGCGAAAAATCGAGAGAGAGAGAGAGAGAGAGAGAGAGAGAGAGAGAGAGAGGGAATAAAGGAGGAAAAAAAAGAGAAAAAAATAAAATAACTGCCAGGTGAAAATCGCGGCTTTCCCGCGCGATCGCGTGGTGCAATCGCGCGGCCCGACGCAAGCCCGACGTGCGACGCGACGCGGTGCATTTGCGCGCCGACCACGTTGCACATGCACATGCACCGGGATGCAACGCGACGCGAGCTACGTCGCCGATAAAGATTGATGTCACGGGCCGGCTGACCGACGCTCTTGGCCCGGTTCCCGGCGTCATAGACACCGCGATGCGCTCCGGACGCCGCGCCGGTGCACATTGCGCTTCGAGCGTGAGAGTTTCGCAAACAAAAATTCAATTGAAATTAGTAAGAATTTGGAATTTTTTAGTGTGACTGTGTCCGTAGAATAATGTGCACTTCGTTTATCAAAAGCTGCGAATCGTCGCCAGCGATTGTTTGCCACACGACAAATCGAAAGTTTTTTCCGGTCGTTCTCGATCAAGGATTAACGGCGTGGAAACGTCGGGGACGAGAGGACCGTACAGGCGCGTGTACGCGTTTAGCCTAAATGCGTGTACTCGATTCGAAGTCATTAGGCCCGGCGCGGCGCGGCGCGCGGCGGCGTGCACACCGTGAGAAAGCAATTGCGCGGGCACGGAGGCGGCTCGGATTGAACGGGTGGGCAACCAGCATCGTCGGGACCATTTCGGTACATTCGAATCTCGCCGGGTCGAGTCGATTAACCTCTTAACTGGCCCGTTAATTTATCGGCTATGACTTTGCTGCGCTCGTTTTGAATAACGCGGACGGCCGCGCGGGACGTTTGATTGAAAGCGAACGCACCGGACCCTCGGCGACGATGAAATTTAGGACCATTTACTGACCGTTCGCTTACGCGTCATCGCTTTCTTCTCGTCATCTTGTCTACCACTGGTAGAATGATTCGGGCCATGTGACTTTCGTTTGGAAAGCTTCTGGAATTTTTGAGAATTTTTTGAAGATTTTCCAACTCTGGTTGTGCTATTTTTCGGTTTCTTTGATGTTGTCTCTTGTTCCCTTTGGTTTTCATAAGCGAAAGACCAAAGGAAGAAAGTAATAAGTAGACATCGGATGTTTATGCAATTTCCAATTTTTATAGAAACATTTTAAGAAAGTGGAATGAAATAAAATTTTATTTTTAATGGGGACAGCCTTTGTAGATCCAAAGCAAATAAAAATCGTGTTAAATTCTCTCGAATTTTATATTATAGCATTTTTTTAACATTTCCATAAGCCATAAATGCATAAAGATCCGATGTCTAGTAATAAGCTACAAGTTAAAAAGGTAAATAAATAAAATTATTCTCCCAATTCCTCATTTTTCTTCTAATTTCTTCCTCCCGCTAGGGCGACTAATTTTTAACTATAAAAGGCCCACAAAATACGCTTTTAAAATACGCTTTCGAGAAGCGGGCACCAGAGCGATTCCAGAAATCAGCACCAGAGTCTGCAAACGATCCGCAAACTAGTTCGCCGCGGGGATTCGTCGGGACCGCGGAATTGCGCCGCGCTCGAACGCATTGCAACGCGTTGCAACACGTTGCATCGGGCTCGTCCGCTCGTTCCAGACGGTAATAACTTACGTCTCTGAGGAGCATCTGCCCGCACGGAGGATTTGTTTTGCGTTAGTGAATATTGGGCCGACCCCGGTCCAGATAACAAATACTATATCGCGAGTACGTACCGGGGGGCTTGGGTACCAATTCGACAACGACTGTTCCGCGGAAACGCGTAATTGACTGTTTATCACGCACCCCCTGTGAAATTGAGCGATCGGAATTTCGATTTACAGGCTCGCGGTGCTCCGACGCCTCTAATGGACTCGAAATTGAAGATCATTGCCGGCGAACTCTCGACTGTTATTTGGTTATCGATTCCCTTCGGGTTAATCGAACGGATCTGCGCTCTGTTAAAGCTAGACAGAGGGGAATTAGGCGTCTGATTAGCAGACTAAAAATGTATTTATTGCTCCTGTGGTTCTACTGAAGTTCCCGTGAGCTCGTTATATGTCGGCCTTGTTACTAAACTGCGGATTTTAACTATTTATGACAAGAATGGAGCAATGCCAAACAATAAAAATTTAAAAACAACTTCGGCGTATTAATATTTCCAATTTATTGAAGCTACTGAGAGAACAGAAGTGTACTTAACTCCCGTTCCGTGCAATTGGTGTAGACAATGTTTATATTGCATAAAAATTCACTTTTAATAGAAAAAGTAACTGAAAAATTAATTTAGCTGACTGAAAAATTGCTTTTAGAAGAAATGAAATAGAAATGTCTCTAATGGTTGTCAATGTCAATGTCAATGAAACAAATGTAGGTCCAGGTCACTGAGATATTTAATACTTTTTCTGTTTAAATGCGGTGAAAGAATTCCATGCAAATTTCCTTTTGATGCAAATGTATATTCTTTTCATTTGGTCCATTGTTCACCATTGTGTATATAAATCTGAGCATGAGATTTCTAATTTAAAAAGGCCGAACGTAACGCTTGTCTAACGTGAAACATTCGAGGAAGGTGGAACGGAGCAAAACAAGGGACCGATAAGAAGAAAACGATAAGCGAGGCAAAGGGACTAAGGGAGCAAACTGTTGGTTCGAAGGCACACGAAATTTGTATCCCTCCGGCCGGTTTCGCTGCGATAGTGCCGAGAACCGGGTAGTAGAGGCGCCTCCACGTCGAAACGAAAACGGTACACGGAGGAATGTAAAGATTAATGGCCCCTTTGTCCAGGCCGGACCATTTCTGTTCCATCGTGCGGCCGCTTACGGAGGCGGCGCGAGAGAGCGCCCGGACAAGGAAAAACAGAGAAAGAAAGGTGAAATCCTTAGGTAAGTCCGTGTAACGGGTTTCGAGCCGCTAAACCGTCGTCGAATTACAAAGTAACCGGCGCTCGTTATCCGCATTAGCATTAATTAACAGCAACAGGCACACCTTCGTACCGGCGCGACGACTCGCCGCGCCGCGCCGCCGCCGTTCGCACCAACAATTCGCGTGTGACTGGCATCCGATCGTGAAAATCTCCGATCTGTTCGCCTTGTTCCTAAAAGGAAACGTTTCCAGATGCAAATTCGCGCCGCTGTCATCCGTAGATTGCGGAAGGTTTACCCGCATTTGCATTTTTATGGGCGAACTTCAACGAAACAGGACGACGTAAAAATTATTAGAATCGTTAACCTGTTCGCCGGCAACATTTATTTCGCCGCCTAACCTCGCTGTTAAAATGTTTTAATAAATGCAACGTACCAACCTTACGAAACAGTTTCACAGAAGAAAATGATGGAGCCCTTAAACGGCACAGTATATAAAATTAATTTTACTATCTTTAAGGGAACCGCGAGAAAATTTTTGTTTAATCCTACTTAACTTTATCGTATTTTTAGGATCCTCTACAGGAGGTTTAAAATAAAATAGGAAGCAACCACTGATTGCAGTCAAATTTCATTTGAACCGAAAACAGCCAGCGCAAAATCAAATGGCGCGATCGTCCGATCTCGTGGCGCGTTTAACGCGACAACTCGGCGTCGGTCTGTAATTCAAGCGATCCAGGTGAGCACAAAGAGAAATATTATGCGATTCGCACCTGTTCGAATGGAAGCAGGCCGCGGTGAGTCGGTGCCCGCGTGAAAACGTTTAGAATTCCACGGGTCGAGCGTCACGCGTCGCGCCGCTCCGCTCGCTGACACCGGCCTGCCGTGTTACATTGCTGTCAGTTTTTAATCGGATCGAGTTGACATTCCTCCGGATGACGAACAATCGGATCGCGATCATGGGCGAGGGCTCGAACGCTTCGTTGTGAGAAGCATTTCTTTAAAATGGTGACGCTACGAACGAAACCTGTTGTTTTAAAGCGTGAAATAAAAATCGTTGAAATATGAGCAACTATTTCAGAGCATCGGGTTAAGGGTTAGTCGTATAATTTTCTATAATTAATAACCAAGAGAAGTAGTCCGAAGAACATGTTCTTTCGATAATTCGATACCCTTGGACACTCCCCATTGCTTTCATTAATCTGGCATTGTTACAAAGTTCTGGATTTCCTTGACACGATGACCAGACGTGTTCTCGGCTGACCCGAGGTCAGCTTTCATTCAACGTCCAGAGATCCTTCTTAGCGAAATCTCGATGGATCGCTGTTCCATGAGAGTACCGATCGATTGCAACGTCAGCGGAGCTGACACGCCGCGTTAATATTGCTTTAACGAGTACGGTAACACGTTCGTTAATAATTTTATTTATTTCACCGACTTTCCTCCTGTCACGGAGACCAGGTCGACCGGTCCGAGGCCTGTCGAGGTCAGTTTTCACTCAGGATTACCGAGGACGTCTCGTGTTTATAGAAATTGTTGTTGTCAGCGAACGCGTCGACAGCTGTCTGAGTACAATGAGTTAATACCACTCTGCCGGTGTTGAACTACTTTTTCAATCATTTATCCTTTCATACAGACAACAGTAAAAATAAGTGGTTAAATATGTCGGGTGTCTCTTCGCTTCAAATGTTTCGTTAACGATTATACCTCAAAAACGTTCGTTCATTCGAAACCAAAAATTCTTTCACACGGTTTATGATTTCTTCATAGTGTCTACAATTTCTACATAGGGTCCACGATCTCCTCATAAGCCCCACAACACTACCAAAGAGATTTTAATTACTTTAACAGACATGCTGGTAGTGTATCAAATGTTCTCTTACAATTTTTTCCTACAACTTTCTCGTAGACTGTACATTTATACAGGTTCTGCAATGTTTTCTTGGTCCCGAAAATCATTCAGGTTGTGCAACTTAATCGCAGTCCCTAAAATCTGTTCATAGGGTCTACAATTTTTTCCGTAGCTTCTACACAGCTTGAAAATTTTAAATAATTTCTTCGTAGTCCCTAAACAACGTTGCTCTAAAATGCTTGTCTACATTATTTCGGCTGTATACGAGTTTCCACAGGACTCAAAATTTTGTTCTTCGTTCTCTGCACCGTGTACGATCTGTCGGTCGATGAAGACGTCTCTGGACGCGTCAAATGTACAGAGCAAGGGAGCGAAGATGTTGCGGAAGACAGTGAGAAGACCTCGAAGACAAGAACATTCGACGCGTGCCGCGCGGTTGAATAATGAATTGAATTTGTAGCGGCGGGGTAGCGTAATTGTCGCTCATTTCCGCGGCGTAATATTAATTAGCCCCGAGATAAATCTCCTAGCTGCTCGAGGGGTGGAGAAGCGAGGCAAGCTCGAGGCGGGCCGAGGCGGGCTGAGGCGAGGGCGAGGCGAGGCGAGGCGGCCTCCGTGAGGCGTTCCAACGACGGATTTAATCGTGATTTATTAACACCGCGATCGCTCTTATAGAGTTCGCTACGCGGTTGATCGTAATCGTAATGCACACACGGTTTATTGTTGGCCTTTTGCGGGGAAAGGGAGAGAGAGAGAGAGGGAGAAAGAGAGCGAGAGAGAGAGCAAGATTAATGAGGCCCCGCATTAGACCGGCTATCGACGCGCCTTCCCAACCCGGTGACAATTCTTTCCTCTCGTTTTATCTTCACCGTCGTACCGTGCCGTGCCGTGCCCGTGGCCTGGCCCGTCCGCCCCGACGATTTATCACTTTTAATTGGACGCGGGGCTTCCTTCGTTCTACCCGAAACAACGGGTCACATCGAAATTTCGATCGTTCCCGGAATGGAGACGGGATTTTTTTCTAGCCGCCGCCGCCGCGCCGCTGCCGCGTTTGATCGATGAGATCGGACGACCGCGGTTCGTTAGGAACGCGATCCTAACTTCGCGCAAATTCACCCCGAAATCTTCAATGCACACGTCAATTTTTAATCCTCTCTAGTCCCGCGTAACTTTGAAGTTCCAGGGAACGAGCAACCAGAGAGAATTTTCACCTTTCAGATCAGAAATTGAAGTCCCACGGTGTTCCGCATCCAAGTGCACGGTTTACAGCTGCAATTAACGTCTGGCAGACTCAATAAATTCCGCGGTAGGTGTCGAAACGGGCGCAGAAATCAGAGTGCGCCCGTAAACCGTTGTTGTTGTTGTTGTCGGGAAAAGAAGTGCGCCTCAAAACAGAGTGGAGCATCGTGGTTCGACGATATAGGTGGGAATTTATTGGAATGACGGCGGCTGAGGTGCAATTGTCGTTAACTCCGGCTCCTTTACGAGCCGGTAGCTCGTAAGTTACGCGTCGTAAATGTAAATGCGAGATTTGTAAAACGGGCGCAGCTGCCCCCCTCCCCTGGAGTCCGTGGGGTTATTAGTGCCCGAGCCCACCCTCCCCGCGAGGGTGTTTGGGACAGCCGAGGATGTAATTAGCGAGACCCGGTAAATTATTATTGCGCGGCGGGATTCGGTTCGCGTTACTTCGCGCGAACCAACACAGCCAGGCCGATGGAATCGTCGCCGAGTTTTTCTAATAGCCGCGATTGATCCTGCGCCGTTTTTCATCCTCGCGATTTCCACGCCCCGGCCGTTTCTGTTTCCTACCTCCTCCGCCCTCTTTTGCTCGCGGAATAAAGGAGCTGCGAAATTACGCCGCACGCCGAGCGTAAATTACATTTTTCCTGTGTTCGCGCGTTCGTGCGAGCTGACGCGGACCGTTCCGCGGACACGACTACCAGAGGCTACAGAGGCTGTCCGTGTAATTCCGAGCGACGTATGACGAATGCGGCACGACGGTGACGAATCAGCCATCGTTCCTCCTAGAGAAGATATTAGCCGTTTATTGGAAATTCGACATTTTTCAGAAAGAGACGATCTGACTCCGACGACGGCTCCGACTGTTCTTTTTCTTCGAGACTCATCCCGGGTGATGCTGCAGCGAATTTTATTTTTTTTCCCCTTCAAATCGATCGATTGTTTTTCATTCTACTGATATTATTCGTGACGATATCATTTTTTCTCCGAAACGTTTGATCCTAAAGGGTTTCTAGTTTCGGGCTGATTTTTTCCTTCAAATACGTACTGTTGCCCTGCAATTTTCTTAATTATTTGTTGTTTTCTCTCCTGAGATTTAATCTTAATTTTAAAGGGTTGCTACTTCAACCTGAATTTTGAGCTTTAAACAACGTCCTGAAATTACTGATTAGAACGCTTTTTAACCCCTTGCCCTACTATTTATTTTGTGATTATAATGATTAGAAATTCTTCATCGTTCAGAATTTCATAGAAAAAGAAAGATAGTTTATATGTATTGTATGCCTATCTTTTCTGCAAAGGATGTACAGTCGAGTCGGAAAGTAAGTTAACAACTGGTATATGCAGGCAAATGAATATGACATGTCTTTAATCTTTAATAATGATAATATATGTTTTACTAACATATTTGTTTATTTCCTTACACCTCCTAAATAAAAACAATACAATAACTTGATTTTATTCATCATATTCATTGCCTATATATCACCAAATGTTAACTTACTTTCCGACTCGACTGTATATCAACTACAACAAAGTAGATTCTTATTTCGGTTTAAAGCAAATTAATAACATACGTGTTTGTTAGACTCTGTTCAGAATCTTCGTCACGAGTCTGACTCGATATTGTAGGGCAAGGGGTTAAAAAATTCTTTTTTAACACAACTAAATGTGTCAACTCCCTCCACAATTTCTGTTATTTTCTCCCTGTTATTTTCCATTCGCGTGTTTTAATTTAGTCGACTGGTTCCGCAGACAATGATTAAGAGCCGACGTCCATACGAAAATATTTAATTCGACGAGAACCGTTCCTAATCCCCGTGCACCCTCGAAGACGCCGGGAGCACGAGCGGAATCGCGACCGCGTAATTGCTGTCCGTCTGGCCGGAAAAATTTAATTATGCCTAGAGTAACGTCCCCCCGGCAACGATGGAAACGTGGTTAACGGGGTACAGTAAAACTTTCCGGGGCCGGCTTTCAATTACGATACACTAATACCGGCGGTTTTCTAATAGAGCCGCGAGATAAATTGGATTTTATGCCGGGGTAAACGCGATATCCGACGCTTCTCCCCCGGATCCCTGCGCGGATAGTTGCGAAAGTTACCCCCTCCCCTCCCCACCCCCTGCCACCCCCCCCGGAAAACCGTGATATACAACGGAGAGCGGGTCCCGTTCGAGAACGGAACCGTTTTCCCGGAGACCGCCATCACCGATAATTGTTTACTTCGAAACCCGATCGAGTTAAAAACTTCCGACGTCTGTGTCCGAGAGGATATTTTCCGGACCGCTCCTAGACCGATTGCCCCTAATCGATGACCGTGTCCATAACCTCCGAAACATTGAACTGCGACCACTGTGGACCAAAATTGGCCAAATGCGTCGTCTTTAATTCAGTAATCACCAGGGAAAAGAATTTGAAACGTGCGGTTCATTGTCAACCCTTGTAGTGGTTGATTTTAGGTCTCCTTGCTTCAGTGTCATAAAAGTAGCTTTTATCTTAATATAAAGGAAAACACTACAGTATAATGTGCAATAGAATTTAATACGATTTTTACACTTTTTAGCCCCACAAAAACTACCCTCATTGTAAGTTTATAAAGATTTCTTTCGATTCCCCTTTCTTAACACCGAAATAACCCTTGTCACAATAGGAGCCACAAGAACAGTAATGTACCTTTAAGAAATTTACGAATTTTAAAAAATTGCAAAACTTTATGAATAGTCCCAAACGTGGTGAATGCATACCCAGTCTGAAGAAGTAAAGAAACGTTGGATCAAGGGGGGTAAGAAATGTCTAGCAATATTGCCAGAAGTTCTATTATACTGCCAAAGCATATGTCACCGAATCAGTGTTTACTGTTACATGGTTAGAGAGGTTATTGCTGATTTGGATGGCACGATAAGAGGGGGTGCTCTGGAGGAAGATGAGAGGTCGGTGGGTACGTTCAAGGACTAGGGGATGGTGGGTATCGTTTGATGGAAACAAAGCGGGACAGTAGATACGTACTGCGTTTGGCTGCTACGAAGGAGGGAGATATATGGAAACAATACCCTAATTAGGTGCCGCGATAAGGGTGGAATGGGGACTGGCAATAGACGGTACGGCTAGCAAATACTGACAAATAATAGCGTCGTATATTGCGCATTATTGTTATTAATTGTACGGCTCGGAACGATGCTTCTAATAGTTACAGGAGACGGAGCGCCATTAAACGTTTCTCCCGAAACCTCTCGGGCTAATTATGTTATTTTGAATTCAACCGTGAATTTCCGATCAATGACCCGTTCTTTGTAATACGATCAAGCTTACAATAGTGTATTGTGTAGGTACTGAAATCACGAACGGGCGTCTAGGATGTTTGTGCAATTTTTTTTTAAATTATCAAACATAAACGACACGTTTCTCTCGGAGCAAGGGCAGTGCCCTAAGCTTATGAAGTCACTGCCCTGAGGTTCTTAATGACCTTTCCAACCCCTAGGTACCCGGGTCCCAATTTTCAACATTTTTTAAAATTTCTACTGTCTTGGACAATTATAAATTGGTTCACATTTGGGGGAAAAGGTACCCACTGAAATTATGAGGTTCAACGATCTTCTGATAGGTTATCGAATAAATTAGAGGATTGTGGGTACTGTTACGAGGATTGAGCCGTTCTCGGGCATGTAACTGACCCAGACAGATGGGACGGATCTCCCACGTATCGGGCCTGAAAAAATGATCGGGCCGAGAAAGTCGGGGCGGATGTTGCGACACGCGGAGTGCTCGCACCGCGAGACGAACGAGAGGCGGGGCTCTCGTGTTACAAGGTGGCAATGATGCCCGACAGACGTCGTTGTCATCCGAACCCGTGCAGCACGGTGCGAAGAGGCGCGGATCCGAGGAGGAAAGAGCCGTGGAACGGAGAGTCGGCAGCCAACCTCAAGCGTGACCGCAGCCTTCTTGCAATCTCGTCTAGACGGGACGCACACGTGGTGTCTATGACTGTTTCTCCGCTCTTTCCTGCTGCTGCCGTGCCGATGCGAGCCGTTGCATTTTCGTCTCTGATATCTCGGCCCGTCAAGGGCGCGCGAGCGCAGAATCGCTGCCTCCGCTTCTGATGTCTGTCGGCGATAGAATCTCGAAGATATTTGCTCTGTCGGGGAGAAACCGCCGCGAGCTCTTGCTCCGAGAAATCCAACTCCGCGGGACACGATGTGTGTTTTCACGGTACGAGGGTTCCTGGGATTCGAATTTCTAATTTTACCAGCCCCCCGATATTCTTCCGAATTTTCTCAGCGCTTCAATCTTACGCGTTTCTTTGGAAAAGAATGGCTCGTATTGTCCTTCCTTCTGTAAGTATCAGTTTCTCCGAACTAGCATTTTTATTTCTGTAGAGAATATCGTAATTAATTCACAAGATAATCCTTGCTCGAGATAAATATTTTTCACGGAGCTTGCACAGTTTGGAGCCATCATTTCAAGGTGACATTTCACCATTTTATACTCTGAAAGTATCAAAATATTTATTTCCAAAATTTCTGCTCGACAATCCGAAACAATTTGAATGTAATTTTACAGGTCAGGTATTCCCTGTTTTAAATTTGATAATAGCGAGCCTCTCTACAGTTCCCCTTCACGTGTATTATATTTAAAGACAGATACCGTAACAGCGTATCTTACACGCAGCGGAACCCGACAAGAAACTAATATACCTATTTTACGTTAACAATACAATATATTCCGGCGGCTTTCGTACGAAATGCCAGATAATCGCGGCGGCGATACCATCACGGAATAATGAGCGAATGAAAGATGAAACGATAACAAAGTGCTCGCTTCCACCCCCGCGTCCACCCTCTCTCATTGTCAACTACCCCTGATACTCGCTTTCTCGCGTTCTTTTATTCCGAATTCGTAATGGATGTTTCGTTTTCATTCTCTTTGTTTCCCGGGGAGTGTGCATATGCACATCATGTCCTACCAATCTTTTATTTGCGAAACGATGGACTTCAATTTTGAAGGGGTTGTCTCGTCCCTCGAATTGAAGCTCGGCGCGTGTAACGGAAATTTGTACGGCAGTGCACTCGAACAGCCTGAAAATTAGAGAAGTACACTTTAGTGGAACGTCAGAGTTCCGATTTTCATTTTTTGCTGCCTTTATTTTAAGGCGGTCCAAAGTGAAATAAAACAATAGAATGCTTAGAATTTTCCAAGGAAATACTCTATCAAGGGACGAAATGAATTATTATTGAACTCCTATTTCCCATAAACGGTGCAGAACATTTTTATTTTTCACAGAAATCCGCAATCTATTCGTGACTATTAGGTGCAAAATTCGGAAGCTGGTATTTGTAAGAGCTATTAGGTCAAATATTTCCGAGAGCAGCACCAGATATTAGACTCGAATGACGCGAGTTTTGTTAGACAAGTGGCAGGAGAACGCACCCCCCAACGTTCCCGAAACGCCACAATATTGCAGCGAAACGCCGCCGAAAGAATTCCAGGGGTGGCATTGTGATCCGAACGGCAAAAGACGTCGTTGGCCCCTTCGTTCATTTAAATCGATACAACCACGAAGGTGATTTTCGAGCTCGATTTCCGCGGGGAACGTCAAAATACCGGCTCGAGCATTCATTGGGGCGCATTCCGTGGCAGAAAACGAGCAGCCCCGAGGTCCCTGGAGAATCGAACCCTGATCCATTCTGAAAAAGCCTGGATGACTGGCCAGAACGAGCAAGAGGGAGAGAGAGAGAGAGAAAGCAAGAAAGAAAGAACCCGATGGGTGTCTAGCTCGTAATCCGAAGCCAGCGTGGCGGAGGCGGTGAATCACTGTGTCGGCGCCAAAATTTCTGAAAGGGTCCCCTACGAAACGCTTAGGCGACTGTGAACGAGGTGCTTCCACGCGTGAACACGTCGGTCCCGCTCGGCCACGTTGGAATGCACACGTAGACGCTGGCCCCTGATGGAACGAGAACCTGCCCCTCCTCGAAAATGGCCCCGTTTTGCCCCTAAGCTGAGCCTAGGTCACGTATGCTAGTTGTGAACGCGCTTGGAACGCGTGACGCTCTTCATGTCCCATTTCCGAGACATTTTACTCCATTTTTGTGTCATTTTCTGTGCTCAACGGTGTCCCGAACATGTGAGACATCGAGGACAATTTGTTTGATCTAATTATATAGCTGCTAACATTTTTTAATATTTTCTTGGGGGGTCTATTATAGAGGGAAATTGATTATTGTTTAAAAAATGGCCAAAATTTGTTACTGTAAATGATTGATTTGATTAACTGGAGAGTCGCTAGGGTTTTTTTAACAATTTTTGGTAGTCTGTTATAGAGGGAAATTGATTTTTGTTTACAGAATAGCCTCTTCTTGAGAGTGTCTAGAGAACTATCGTTCCTCAAAGGAGAGTAAATATTAAAATCGGTTAGGCCACACCGTGAACCTCGCCGTTACCGTTGGCACTTTCTGTCGGGTCTGTCATTAAATTGTAAATGAAACGGACTTGAAAAGGGGCAAGACTCCCGCCATAAAAAGATGAATGGACCGCTCCCTGGAACCGTGTCGGTTCACTTTGCTGCCTTAATGAGGACCGCGAGGACCTAGGCTGGTCTGTCCTACCGAAAAGGTAAACACGACCTGCGTGCCAGGGAACTCGAAAACAGGTAAACTGGGCCCTAAATCATCCAGGCTAGCCCCGGCATAGGATATCGTTATCGTATGATCTCTTCTACGGGAGACCACGTCCGAGTTCCCTTTTCAATCGACCCGTTCCGTTCGTTTCTAGTTTCTACACCACCCTGATGCTATAACGAGCCACCGTAAAGGCTTTCGGAAAGCCGCCATTGTCCTTCCTTCGTTTCGCCATCTACCTTCCAGGAAAAATTTTTAAAAGAACCCGCGCGCCGGTGTCCGTTCTTGATGAACGTCTTCAGTGGCAGGTGAGAAGAGCCGCTGCAATAAACGGTATTCACGGGATATATCTTCGTGTGGCCCACAGTGGCTTGGGAAACCCTTCTCGGTTTCTCTGTTGTGTGCCAGTTACGCGTTTATGGTGGTGGGAAATTTTTGTCGCAGATTTATGGCCGCTCCTTTGACACATGACGGTTCTATGGCAATTATTCCGTGAATTTATGGTGTTATTTACGGGGCGGCGGGGGTCTTTCAAAGAAAAACAACATTTTTAGCAATGAGGGAGAATAAATTTAAATGTATAACGGGGGTTAATACAGTATGGAATTTTTTTCGAATTTTTGCAGCTAATTGTTTTAACACGCCTCGGTATATTACGTTTAATGATTATATTAGTGAGTAATGGGACAGGAGATTTTTTAATACAAGATATAAATATTTTCTTGCACTTTTGAAGCAAATTATTTTGGCACGTTTCAGTAATATTGCATTATTACATTACTTATTAATTTGACGTTTTATGACGAATTCTTGTGACACACAGTATAAATATTCTTTCGCAATTTTAAATTAGTTGTTCTAGCGTGTTCCAACGTACGTACCCGTTCTACCATAGTGAAAACCAGCTGAAAATCGGGGTATAGTTTAATGTACAACAAAATTACAAAGTTTAACGACTGCAATATGTTTTGTATATTGACACAAGGGCGAAAGACTTTGCTCTGTGGACCAAAGGGCTCAGGAATATCTCCGTTTAAACAGATGACCTTTTATGTCCACGTTTCGCGATCAATAATTCGTGGCGGGATCATAATCGACCCTAGAAGAAAAAAGGGTTCGATCAAACACGTCCCCGACAAACCTGCGGAGCCCATTCACTCTCCTCCAGGATCCAAAAAACACACATACAGCCCTGTAACATCAATTTCCCTCGGTCTTTATTTCTCTAAACCCCTTGATTCCCTGGCCCCTAGAAAAAAGAAACGCAAATCCGGCCTGACTAACTCGAAAACACACAGTGCTCCACGCGAGTCAACATCCATTACATTCGATCCACGGTTTCAATTCCAAATCCCCCAAAAAACCCCACCCTCCCGAATTTCCTGGTTCGTCGGAGGGTTAGGGGTAGAAAGAAGCCGTCATCCGGGGGTTCACATTCCATTACCGGGAACGCGTTTCAAAGTCCCGCAGCTCTTGGCCAGACGAAAACAAGAACCGGGTGTGCGCTCGCGCGCGCTTGTGTGTAGGAAACTTGGTGAAAAACGTAAACAGAAAGAGGAAAAAGCGAGGAAAGTCCGAGGGGGTTGGCCGAGAGAAAGAGAAAGAGAGAGAGAGAGAGAGAGAGAGAGAGATGGAAGGGATGGTGAAATTGTGGAGTCGTCGGCCTGTGCTCGGATTCCTTTGTTTGGTCTACGGTTCGCTGCCGCAGACGGATAAGAAACGACGTGCTAGCAGCCCGACAGAGTTTCTCGACTCGGTGTCGGTTGGTGGTCTCTCGCCGCGGAGACGAATGGTATGCGAGTGGATCGCTGGAGAAAGAAACAGAGAGTGGGAGAAGCGATTTGGTGGGGGTAGAAGCGGGTCAGTTGGAGGGGGAGACGGGGCCCGAACGGTTCCCGTTGGAACGGGGCCCCGCGTTCCCCCCGACCCTCCTCGCTCCGTGGGTGGGGGGTGAGGGGCCCCGGAACCGTGGGGGTCTTGTGAATGAATCTACCTGCCCCTTTCTCTCTGCTACTTCTCCGTCGCGGCGGCGCTTTTGGTCCGCACTCCGATTTCAAACTGGAATTCTCTTTCGTCCGTTCTCTCCCTTCCTCTCTACCCACCCGTTCCCTCCCCTCGTTAACCTATCTCTCCCTCCCTCTCTTTGCCTCTCTCCCTGCTCTTTCTCCTCGCTGTTCCCTTTCGCGGCGTTTCTCAGGCACTGGACTTCGTGGAATTTCGTCGTAAAGATGATCGAAAGCGAAGATGGGCCCACATACGGAGAAAAAGAGAGGGCCCACGGGGAGAGAGGAGTGGGGGCAGGGCCCCGAGGAGGTTGCGTGGGCAGAACGTGTGAACGAGGCCCTACATCGCCCACCGACATTCCTCCTCGGCGTTCTTCCTTTCGAATCCGAGGTTCGTTTACTAGTTCCTACGGACTTTCTACCCTCTCTTTCATTCTTTCCCCCTTTCTTTCTACCGTTGGTTCGTAAAGGCCGCCGGACGTTTGAACACCGTGAAAATCGATGCGTTACAGGTTTTTCATTCCGGGAACCATCGTCCTCGCTCTTTCCACTTACCGTGAATCCGCGGCCATGGAATCCGGCACGAACTACGTTTCTCAGGACGCGTGTTTGCGGCTTGCTGGAACTGTTCTTTTAATCCCGAGGTCGCCGAAACTTTCCCCTTCCTGGATTTATCGACCGACGGATCCCCGATGCTTGTTTCCAATTACGTAACGAGCGATAGTGGCTCGTTTGATCTTACGCCGCGGGTTTACCCTTGTAAGGTCTTCCGATCGGTTTCTGGGTGATACGCTTTTTAAATTTCAGATTTAATTTGGTTCTCCATGAGCTGGTTAGCTCCTACTTCAAAACGTACGCTGGTTTTCAATTTTTGGAGAACGGTGATTATTAATTTCATTTCCGTGAGTTATATTTTAGGGAAGGAGTTGGTTCTGTAAAATGGGGTGAATAATTTGATTCTCTGCCGTCAACTGGAACTCTTCAATTCTCAACTACTTAACTACTTGTTCTAGTAAACATTACGAAACAAGATGACGTAGAATGTTGTTCGAGCTATTTTTAATGAATAGATCGATAGCTTCATAGGTTCTGAGCAACATCGAGGAAAAATAGAGTAATTTACCTGTCGCTCTAGTTTCCTGACTTTCTGTCAATAACAAATATTTAAAAAATTATTTTCGAAGAATCTACAAAATTTTATGCAACTCGACCGAAATTTCTTGCTCAAAGAAACAACCTGCTTAAGAAAGGAGAATATTACAACTGCGACAATTTTTTAAGAATTCCTCCCTGTCCGACATTGTTCGAACTGTTAAGAAATGAAGAATGCATAAAGAACGACACGGTCCGATCGCATGCAAACATTTACGAACTACAGTTCCGCTGCGACTTCATTTGTCACAGGACACTTGCCAGCGCACCTGTAGGAAACGATGCAACAGGACAAAGCAGGCAAACCGTCCCGAAAGTCATTTTCTGGTTAGTCTACCAAAACCATTAACCATCGACAATTTTTCCCATTTCATTTGCATCGGCGAGGAAGGTGGCCCTGAGTGGAACAGCGTGTTCCTACGGTATCTACCTGTCGCAGCGGAAATAAATATCCTCCGAGGAAGGAAGCTAACGGACTCGTACACTAAAAAAAAAATTTATTCAGGAAACAAGCTTACACCTGGTACCAAAAACAACCATTAGCGCAAGAATTTTTGTAAAAAGAGTCAGCAACGTGAAATTCCCCGCTAATATTGTAGAATTATATACGATAAGACTCCTGAATCTTGTCAATTTTTCTCTTGCGCTAGAATCCGCAGTCTAGGCAATTATGTGTTCTCAGTTTGTATAACAGCGGACAGGAAGCATTCGCCGCGGGGCTGATTTACGAGAGCCGGCGATAGACACCAACAGGTGTCTTCGGTCGCGTGTGCGTGGCTCCGTTCACACGTTTCCACCGATTCGGCCCACGCAGCCTCTTTGACGAGGCCCGGCTCTTGATCATCCGTGTGCCACGGAATACCTGGACTGATGGGCCAGAGGAGCAGAGGGTGAGGAGAACGCCCACTCTCGACAGGTGTAGGCGGAGGTGTAGCCGAATATCGAGGTGCCGCCGGCGAGCAGCCGTGAATTCCGTTCCGAATTTTCAGAAATGCAACTTGCTACCCGGAAACGAATGAAAATTTCACTGAAAATTCTGTGTCGAGACAAAGTCCATGAATAGACTGCGATTGTGCGAACTAAAAATTGCGTGCATTAATTGCAGGACACAGGAACCACACCAAAGTTTATTCCCCTTTACAATTTTACTAAGTTGCGAACAGCGCGTTGATACTCTAAAATTCAAATACTCACAAATTCTTCGCATTTCTGACCTAGAATGAGTGCATGAAATATGTTAGAAATGGTTCCACTTCGCTTCGGATTAATTGGACAAAAATAAGCAGTTTCTGTACCAGCGTCAGAAAGAACCGTGTCAAAAGGTTAAAGTCGACGATACTTTTGCAACGGATGCGCCCATGCACCGAAGACTCGCTCAGGCGGCCAAAGATCGATTGCAAGTGACTCTGCACTGTGGATCTTCTTCGGGCTATCAGTGACCAGTCCCGGAGCCCTCGTCCCGTTTCCCCTAAAATTATGCGCGGCCGACCGCATAATCGGCAGACGTGGGCTCGTTTGCATTTGAACCCGCGTTGTCCCGTTGCCTGTTCGTTGGAAAAACAAGGTATTCACACGAAGTAGGAGGTCGTCGGCCGTTTGTTTGCGCGCGTTCCCTGAAAAAAATGTAAATACGCTGCCGGCAAGGCGACAGTTTTTCTTCGTTCCATCGGGGGCAAGGAACGTTCGGCGGTTCCATGAACCCCTGCCTCCTTTTTCCAGGACCTAATCTCCATTTTCCAACGTCGTCGGTCTCTGTGTGCACGTGTGTGTGTGTGTGTTCTCTTCGAGATCGTGAATTATGGACCGTCACGGATAGATGGAGAAAGACAGACGAATAGAAAGATAGGGTAAGGACGGTGTGCACACATACACGGAGGGGCGCGTCGGACCTAACTAAATGGTAATCGACGACGATTTATCTTCGGGCTCCGATCACGCCGTTTCCACGTCACTGTTCGATGTGTAAGAGGCACCTGCCACTTGTTGAACCGTTGAAAAACAGAAAAGTCCGCCGGGGGAGGAAGCCATTTTCACGTGACTGCGGCCCGCTTCCGTGACAACCGGGATATCGATGGTAGCGACCGAGAAAAAGAGACGGTTCTTCCTCGTGAGATTGTCCAGAGCTCGATGTTGACCCTTCCGGTGCGACTGCCGGTTGCTCATCGTGTGACCAGTGTTGTGCGATAACAAACACGTTTGATAATTCACTACAAATTCGAATCTTCTAATATTGTCCATGGGTCTCCCCGAATTCTGGAGTTTCATCTCGTTTAATAGAGTTTACGAGTTATATAGCCAGTCCTCGAATTCCTCAAAGTAATGCTTCAACATGTACCCTAACTGTGCTCCTAAGCAGGGTCGCCAGATCAAGACTTGTCCCCCACTCTACCTCCTACGACGCTATTCCTCCACGCTTCCGTCACGAGCCAGTCACGTGACGCGTTGTTCCGTCTCTGTCGTACGTGTTTCGCAATATCACGCGACTAATCCGCTATTGGCAGAGAGGGGGTAACTTGTTCCCCTCGATTCGAGTCCCCAAAACCCCTAATCTTGTTCCCCTAATCTGGCGACTCTGAGTGAATCAGCTTGTTTGAACAGAGTTTGACATATCCTATAGTCAGTACAATGCTTTCACGTCGTGCCCGAACGGTACTCTTGTCAACACGCAACTACTCAGAACTTACCATTGGCAATTTGACGTTTATTTATTTGACGAGATTGGCCCGCCGGCAGCGAAAGGGTTAATCGATACCACGAGTCCCCGACGTTTTAACGATCTCACCGGAACTCCGGATCTTATTAAGCTTCAGGGTCTTATTAAAATTTCTTGGACGATGCACGCGCGCGCAAAGGGGCGGACCCTGGGACCCGGACACTTCAACGGAGGAACTTCGGACGTTTAATTCTCGATAATTGCTACCGCGTCCACGGACTTTGAGACGCGGCTTCAAATTACTGTGTTTTCGCGGCTCCTTCTCCCTCTCTCTCCTCTCTCTCTCTCTCTCTCTGACTTTCTTTCTCTCTGCCTCGCTCTCTTTCTCTACCTAGCCCTACGAACCTTACTTACTTCGACGCCGCCCCTCGCGGGCTCCTTCAACAGCCATTGTTCCAGAAGTTCCCGGTGTTCGACACCTTCGACGTGTCCTCCCGGAGGGTGAGCGGTCTTCGACACTGTTCCCCGAGCTTTGTTTCTTTGTGCGAGTTGCCGGAGTTCGAGATTGCGAGAAGATGGTATTGACGCGGCTGTCTGTCCGCTGATTAATAGGCTCGGGCCTGGAACGGGAATGCAATCGATGGTAATCGCCCTTTTTCTGGACCCTTGACACCCATGTTCTACGTTTTTACTCAGATTTTAGCGCGAGATTGATTTCGGAAGGATCGAAGTCGCAGGCTTCTCCGACGACGCTGCAATTTGATTTTAAACGTTGAAATCAGCCCTAGTCTGTAGTACCAGTCTGAGCTTTATCCACGAAACCATGCTGGGTTCCGTTTTTTCCCGTTGTACATCGATTGTACAAAAATTTGTTGAAAACATGAAACTTTGAAAATTCAATTACGATCGCGAGAAAAAACAGGTTTCCAGCCGACTCTGCGGTGGAAAGGACCGAAGGCCGTGATCTTTGACCAGTTGCGAGAGCCGGGTACGTGCGCGAACTGCCGTATCGTCGCTTAACTTTCGTTCGACGGTGTAAACAACGATTTTACTTAACCCGGTCGGCGAGTCACGGCGTCAGCACCGAAACCAGCACGAGTCACGTCGCCACGGCCCTAGCCCGATGCAAGAGTAGAGCAGTTCGACTCGCGAAATTCTGTGTTGCCCCACATTTGCTGCACTGCGCGTCGAGGATGGCCAAAAATCAAAATAACGACTTAGCGCTGATTTCGACGGGAACGATTTTTTGTGCATTAAGGGAATCGTTGATTATCAAATAAGTATCAATTTCGAGAGGAAATCTAGAATACCAGAAAGGGAGAAAAAACTGGCGGAAATTTTGCTTCTTTTCGGCATTGTTATATTTTTCTACGTTGTCGGGTATAGCTGAAGATAGTTCACAGGACGGTTAGAGCCCTCTAGAATAGAGAAATAATTTTTTCTTCGCTCCACCTGGACAGGAATCATGCTCACCGTCACGGTGTGCATGTACGTTCCACCGAGGTTAGAACAAACCGGTATAACTTGGAACGTAGCGATTATTTTGCAACGAAATTTTACACGCGGTGTGTCAAACGCTCGACTAACACATCCCCAGAAGATTTATATTTAATACTGTCCCGGTGACATAAAAAAAATTCACTAAAGTTCTCGAAAAATTCAGAAAAATTGTCTTTCCGGAAGGCGAACTAGATTAATTATATTCGAGCATGTTCGACACGTTTAGGGCGCTGCTGGTCGGACGCAGGGCGAATATTCCGAAATCAATCAATCGGGAAGAGGGATCTTCGAGGAGCATTTCGGATTCAAAGCGGCTCGCGATCCGCGTCGGCAGCGAAAGAACGGAATAATTCCGAGCAATGGCACGCGACCGTCCCGTGACAAATGATTCGAGCCGGCCAGTTTACGCACGAGCGGGTAAAACGTTCGTCCGCTTTGGCGGAACGATTCCAGCCCCATAGAGAAGCTGGCCAGGTTCCGTGCGCCACTTTTTCCACGGGCGTACAAACACCGGCCCGTCGATTCCACGTGACAAAGATCCGTCGCCGGGATCACGGGACTTTCCACAGTGATTTTTCACCTGGCCCGGGACCACCGGGCCGCCGCTCGCATTCCCGATGCAAGAAACAATATTTTCCGAAACCCAGGCATAAACCGGCCATCAATTTCCCTCGGCCGAATGCTCGATTTTCAAAGCGGCGCGCTCCTATTTCCAACTTCGCGGTCTCCAAGTTGCAGGTGAGAATCGTCAAGAAAATCGTTCGGTGAAAGGGGACGCCATTGTCGAAGCTACTCTAGTATTATAGCAATATAAACAATATATCATCCCTTCCCTCTTGCACTCTATTTTGACGAATCCGGAATTTCATCGATATTAGAAAATTCGACCCAGAATATTTTGTGAAGTGTGGGCATTTACTCATAACTGAACTTTCCAACAAGCTTATTAACCCTTTGCACTCGAAGCTATTTTAACTCCAAAACGAAACATGCACAAAATAGTGCAACTTATTAGTACAATACTGAAGTGTTCAGTAATTTATTAACACGTTGACTGTGGAATTATTTGTCCAGGTTTTAAAATGAATTTTTACGTTGACACATTAATTGTACCAAATTCAATTTAGGATCTGTAAAATGCAAGACAATAGGAAGACCACTCAATATCATACGCTTAATTTTTTTCAATCTTTATTTCACTGAATAATTTGCTTTGTTTTTGTGGAATGTTTGAGGTTGCTAGTTTGGCAGTCAAAGTGTTAAACACAAACAAATTTAATAGGATAAAAAATATTTTGTTGGAGGTTATGTAAGAATTGTTCCGAATTATGAGAAAATCGAATGGAAAGGACTATCATGGAACGAATCATTTAAAATCGCACGATGCTACTGATTTTTCTACAGTGTTCGCACCACCGTGCCAAGTTCGCCTAACACCGCGCCCGTCTCTCGCTTAATATGCAATCGGGTCGTCGCAATTTTTGCGGGACTCCGTTCCGTGCGGACACCCGGCGAGCATTTCTAATTAACGCGAATAAAAACAAAAGCTGGTCCGTCGAACCAGTTCCGTAGAGCGTGTACCGGAGTCTCGTTTTGTTTTCTGGTTTGCCGGTGGTGGTCGCCTGGTTCCGTTTCGGCGGGAATGTGTCCAGCGAGCAAGAGAGAGAGAGAGAGAGAGCGAGAGAGAGAGAGAGAGCGAGAGAGCAGGATGTAGGAAAACTTCTATCGGCGAAGCGTAACTGTACCCGCCGCAAATTACGATTATTCGTTCCTCCGGCGAGTTGTCGGATCGTAAAACGTAGTTCGCAGGATGTGACGTAAACGGGAGTGCCATTATTCCCGGCGATATTAGCAGTTAGCATCGCCGTGTGCTGCCCCCTCCGCCTCGCCTAATCGCGGACCCCCAACTGTTCTGCCCCCATCCCTATGATTTCTTTCTATCGCCAGGCCGATTTTTCTTCGGAACTCCGATGTTTTTCTCTCCGGTTTCTGTTCGCCGGCCAGGATGCATCGGCTTGTCAACGACTAACGGGATCGAACGCGCGCCGTTCGCCGGTGAAAGAAGCCGAGGAACGGCACCAGGAAGGAAGAAGACCGCCGGAGACCCGCTTCCTGCCGCTCTCCGCAACTTCCGCGTCGGATTCGCGGATTACCATCGTCCCGGCAATTAATTTGCGGTCCGATTGCCTCGCCCGATTACTTTACATCAATTTGGAAACCGTTCTCTTGCGACCTCATTTTTTTTTTTAGGAATTTTGCTTCGATGTACTCGACGCGATTCCGAAGATTTTTCCTTTCGGTTACCCTCGGTTCTGGAGGAAAGTCCACTTTTTAACGAGTTAATCATTTTTCCCGATTTCATCGAGAATGTACGCTCCTAAAACGAGGTTACGTACGTTTTCATCGTGTCGAAGATAAAGGAACTTGTTTCGAGCCAGTTTTCCTCTGCGTTTTTCAAATTATTTTGGAAAGTTAGAGCGACGTGGTCCGACCTGAATTACAACTATGCATCACACGTTTCTGTCATGTCAAAATACGAAATCTGCCGGGACTAGTGGATGATGTTTTCTGATCACTTTTTTACGATGTCTGTGGGAAGCAGATATATTTGTTGGTTAGTGGACCGTGCGAAATAAAGTTGAAACTGTCGGGCAGCGTGATTATTTTCGGGCGAAACGTTGTCAAGCCGACAATGAGAGGAAAATAATGAAGCGACGCGCGATAATTAAGTGCTGAAACGTGTACTCGACAGCCGGAGAGTCTCGATTCATCCGGATTCCTCGCCGATCGCCGTTAACCTGGATCCCGCCGATCTCGTTTCCGATTGCTGTTTTCCTGCGAACTCTCCGTCCCGTGTACGAAAAATGCATTCCTCCTAGCACTTTCAGCCGTCAAACAAAATCAGCACAAAAACCATGGGATATTTTCACTTAATAAAACCGTGCAGTAATCTATAGCTATAACACTTCCAGAAGAATAAATTTTCTCTCGCATTGTGTTTCGTATCTTGAAAATGTACCTGCTGTAGCCTATTATTTTCCTTTCAGTCGTCAACATTTGTTTCCTTGCAGACAGCCTCGGTCGAAACGCTATAACTTTGGGGAAGAATCACTATTTCGTACACAAAAAATTTGTACATATACTGTGAAGATTACCAAACGTATCCACAAAGTTTTGAACCAATAGGTTCAGTGTGGTTCCGTTTGGAAAAATTGTTGAACTCCTTCTAAAAATGTGCCGTTTTCGGGTCTACCATTCGAAACGACTTTGTCCGTTAAGTCGATAATCGACAAACAATCCACTTGAACCAGAGAAACGACCAACCAAAAAAATGCCTATCGAGTCATCCAGAAATGAAACAGTGTCATCGAATCGCGCGTCAGCAATTTCATTCCCTGGACGAGGAACCGAAGCGCAGTGTTCATTTCCCGTGACGCGGGGTAGAAGAAGAATCCTTTGCAACTAAGTGAATTCCTCCGATTAACATGCCGCGGCGCCGCTAATCCTCGGGGGATCCGTTCTTAAGAATCATCGTTTATCGTCGGATCTCTCGTCTTTTCCACGAACGGTTTTTCCCGGGGTTCGCGAGGACAATGGGAGTGCTGCAGGAGGCGGCGAATGAAAAAAACATGCCGGCAGGATAATCCTGGCCAGTGAGAAACTCTCTGCGTGAGAAAAAGACCGAGGAAAAGGACCTCGATGGCGCGAAAGCAAGGAGGCACCACCGGGGGTGGAGGGGGTGTGGGTGTGAGGACGAAAAAGGAGTCTCCGAGCAGAGAACGCGAGGGCGGTGCTGCTTTCTAATCTATTGACACAATGGATCTGCTAATGGCGACCTTCCAGGAACCCGTAGTTTTTCGGAATTCCGGACGTGCTCCAGTCTGGAACCTCCGCGAGACACGGGGCTGTAAATTATCGGTGGAAAATGAGTTGTTGTTTTAGGCTCCGGCTCTCCATTTTGCCCTCTTGCCCTTTTTCAACCCTCCGTGAAGCTAGCCAGCTGGTTCAGTTAGCAGGCGACCCTCGGAGACCCCTTCCCGTCACTTCTTTTTGTACATTGTTGCCCTAAAGTCTATTACCATTTCTTGTCCATTCGTTACATAAAACAGCAACATTAAACCATTTTTTAGTATTAAATTCTGTTACGAATACGATACCCGTCCATTGGTAGCACTATATTTCAACCCTTTGAATTCTTCGAATGCCTAAGATACCTTACAAAAATAAAAGTTAGGGATAATCTGTATATTTTAATTGAATAAGTTTTTCTTGTTCAACCTCTTAGCTGTGCAGCTTGTTTTTTAAATTATCTGTGGCGATGTGCATTTGCTAATGCAGTGAAAATGTGGTACACAAAAGTTTCATGTTTATGAACGATTCAGTGTCGGTCCGCTTTCGAGCAGCAGTGTCTACCTGGGCAGTCAGGGTCTTCTTTCAAGAACACAGACTCCCTCGGGATCAGCCAGGAGGATTCGAATGAAAATCGTGTTTCCCGCGGTTGCTGGAGCCCTGTCGACTTGGAAAGTCGCACGGAGGTCGGCAAGGTCTCTGTTCTTGGAATTTCGGAACCGCGGGCAGACCTTTCGTGTGGCTTCGCAGGAATTTTGGAAGTTGATTCTGGGTCGAGGTCCTCGAAAGGACGTCTTTCGCCGGGACATTCTTGTTTGGTTTTGGCGACGAAGTGGCCAGTCAAGTGGCCACTAAAATCAACACTATCCAATACTTTCCAATAATTTCATAAATACCTTCTGTGTTTCCGTTTCTATTGGGGAAATTGTGCTCGGTGCATCGACTGCGTTAAGAATATTTTTCCTAGTGCATCCAGTTCACTAATGATTAGACAGCGGATCTTTATGCATTTATGGCTTCTGGAAATGTTAAAAAAATGCTATAATATAAAATTCGAGAGAATTTAACACGATTTTTATTTGCTTTGGATCTACAAAGGCTGTCCCCATTAAAAATAGGATTTTATTTCATTCCACTTTCTTAAAATGTTTCTACAAAAATTGGAAATTGCATAAACATCCGATGTCTACTAATGATATTGTGTCTAGTACATCAACCACATTAAGAATATTGCAACTAGTGTAGTAACTGCAATAAGAATATTTTTCCTAGTGCATCGAGAGCATTAAAAATATTGTGCCAAGTGCATCAACTGCATTAAAAATATTGTACCTAGAGCATCAAAACTGCAGTCAACTGCATTAAGAATATCTTGCCTAGCGCATCAACCGAATTAAGAATATTGTACCTAGTGCATCAACTGCGCTAATAACATTTTTTCCCAGTGCAGAAATCACATCAAGAACATTCCTGCCACTATACCCATGCATACGTAAGAGGCATTAAAGTAGAAAAACATCCTCCGCCATACTAATGACCCATTTGTTCGCCTCGAATCCAATTCCACCCCTTCTTCGCTCGTAAAAACCTGTAAGAAACGGTCCAGGATGACAGGCGGATGGAAGACTAATTGGAGCGCGAACAAACACGAAGATACCTCTCCAGCGAATCATTATCAATACCTTGTCGATGCCCGGCCGGTAATTGGAAAGCTGCGTCACGGTGTCAAATAATCGCAGAAGAAGAATAACCGTGGATACCTTGTAGTCAGGTTATAATTGCGTCCGTGCTTTTTCCATGTTTCCTTGCAACGGGACCGCCATTGAACATCTTGTTCCCGGTTTTCTGTAGAATCTCATTAAACGTTGCACGTCCCAGCAAGAAAGCTGATCTCTGATAGAATAATTGGCTCCTTCCTTTTTGAACGATTCGGCGAAAACCGTGACGTTTTATTACACAAAACATCCACAACAAACTTTCCTAGCCAAATATATATAAATATTCTTATTAATTACAGCATCGTTCGAAATATGGGACACCGAAACCTTTCCTATTTGGATCGTTAAAAACCCTATTTTCCAAGCAGAGAAACATAATTATACTGACAGTAAGTGGATCCTCACATACTCGAAATTTATATTTTACATAGAAAAATTTTAACATTTTCTTGAGAATCTAGCATTGGAACTAATTCTGCCTCCTTGCGTTATAATATAAAAAGACTTCATCGAAATTTTGCTCGTGGAAATAATTAATGGTTTCGCCAATGACCAAAATTTTCATCAAACTCTCTTTGCCTTCGTGTTTCGCTTCACCCGACCAATAAGCCTCGTACTTTATTGGTCGACGCTATCAACAGCGGCGTGAGTCACACGTTTATAATGAGGTGCTTCCGACAATCATTTGAATTCATCTACAGTCTGCTCTCAGGTGCTCGAAAAATCTGTCGAAACGAAAGCTACAGATACAAGGAGACACGAGCTCGTTTCACGATTTCACAACCGAGTTACGTGGTTACGATGACGGCGCACAATCAACCAACGCGCCACAGGTACACGCCACGTGAACCAGATTTTTTCGGTCGCGACTAATTTGTATACCTGAGACGCAACACGAAGGTCCTACCATTTTTACGAGCTCTCCTTTGTTTCCCACTTTTTAATCGACTGCGGTCTCTCGAGTGTGCACGCTGGATTTTACAGTGGTCAACATGGCTGCGCCCTTGAAAAATGGATTTTCGGCATCAAAAAAAGTTAAAGAGTCTCTTGAGCAATGTATGCGCAAAGAGCACACTATAATCCCGAGCATACTAACCATCCAGAACCAGTGGAAAGTGTGTGAAACAAGGAGCGAGTAGAGCGAGAGAGTTTATTACCGAGCCGTTGTTTCTTGCAACAGTGCAGAAAATGTTTATTTTGCCTGGAGATCGGTCTATTAATAAAATCGATTGTCGGTCTCAAGAGGCCACTTAGGAAATTGCATGGAAAAAAGATCAAGATTTAGGTTCGCCGATAAGAGAACGCTATCCGGGTGTACGCATTCGCGCTCGCGTCAATGAGTACGTCACCGTGCTCGGTGCGAGCCGGGCCCCGGGTGAATGGTAAATAAAAGAGAATGTTCATTACGTATCGGTGGAACCGGCCCAACAACACCTGTTGGACAAAGTCGTTTTCCTGTTTTGTTCGCCGCCGTCAGAAGAAAACGTCCGGCTAAGTGGCCGGGCTCGTGTATCGCGTTGCCTCTTGTTAGCGCCACTCAACGCGACAAGCATGCAAAAACCCTCTCGAACGCGTTACACGAGGGCTACGACAGCGAGACGCGCTATGACCACTTCGAACCTACTCCAAACATTCGCCGGATTTGTTTCCAAACTTCCGAGTGCAGTTCCGAACGCACCGTCACGCGAAACAATCTAACCGAACCGGAAAATACTGTTCCGAATTTTCATGTCACACGGAAATACTGTCTTTGCAACGCTTTACAATTATTCACAATAATTCTCTACTGTCCCGATTACGCCCACGGCTTATCGATGGGCTCACAGAAAAATTATTGGTCATTAACACTGGAAGCATCGAGCAATAAATACATATTGCTTTGTAGTAATGGCAAAACCACATGTATTCAAGCCTCATACAATTTTTATCGCGCTTCGATAAAAAAGATTCGAAAATATTTTTATATCGGCAGTCATTTTGGAAGAGAAAATTAGGAACCCCCATTTTCACTGATTCGTCAATAGACTGCAGATCTTTATGGAAAAATTAAATTTTCTCTGTCAATTATTTTAAGAAGCGGAAAATAATGGAACGAAAATTCTTGTAGCCTACTTCTGCACATCCCAGGTGTACGGGACCCTTAATTACATTCGAGCTAAACAGCCATCGATAGATATCGATAGATTCGATAGAGGATCCGGTCCGAGTTTCACCTGGGAACGAGCAGAGGGGATGGTAATGCGCGAGATGGTTATTAGGAATTTTCTCTTAATTACCCAGATAGCACAGAGACGTCTTAAAGACGTCTTTAAGACGTCTGTCAAAGACGTTCAGACGTCTATTAGACGTCTGAATGTCCTACGAACGGCTTCCGAACGGCTTCTGAACGTCTCTGGAACGTCTTTGTGAAAAAACAGTACGTCTTAAAGACGTCTTTAAGACGTCCGTTCGACGTCTTTAAGACGTCCGTTCGACGTCTTTAAGACGTCTCGAACAGACGTATTCAAGACGTCCCGAAACAGACCCCTAGTACCACAAAAATATTAGATAGATATGTTTGTCAAATATTGGAACAATATTTTTTAAGCCACATTTTTTCTTGTGAGAAAAATATTGAATTTGAATATTGTATGCATGTACAAGAAATATAAATTGAATGTTTGATATAACAAAAAAATTAAATAAATACAAAAAAATAAATTAAAAGAATGTTTTTCAGCATATCCGCGCACATTAACATTTTATGCTTTATTTATTTATTTATTTATTTATAAATAAAAAAAATTAATTAAAAGAATGTTTTTCAGCATATCCGCGAACATTAAAATTTTATGCTTTATTTATTTATTTAATTAATTAATTAATTTATTTATTTATAAATTAAAAAATAAATTAAAAGAATGTTTTTCAGCATATCCGCGAACATTAACATTTTATGCTTTATTTATTTATTTAACTTATTTATTTATTTATCTATTTATTTTGATATATTATTTTGGATTTTGGATTTGTGATATATAATGTATAGTTTTATTATTAAACAATATTTATTGCTAAATTCTATTGCGAATATATATGTAATATATTATAATAGTACTAAATTAACAATTTAGTTATTTAACTTTCCTAAATAAATAAACGCCTATTCGAAGGATGGAAAACTGCGTTATATTGTGTTGCGTGTGTGCAGTTTGTAAAGCTTTTCTCTAGCAGTTTAGAATGACTGAAACGTCAAGAAATGAAACGTCTTAAAAACGGCTCGTAAAAGACGTCTTAAAGACGTCTGAAATGAGACGTAAAAACGACGTCTTTTACGAGACGTCTTTAAGACGTCTTAAAGACGTCTTTTCAGGACGTAAGACGTTCAGACCAAAAATGGACGTAAAACAGACGTCTTTAAGCCGTCCAGTGCTATCTGGGTAACTTTCTGCTGGTCTTTCTCCGGTTCACGGGGGATAATTGCGCGACAATAATGTGCTTAACTGGACGCGCCTCGCGTAATTTCTGCGTAATAAGTGTCCTCTGCGAGCGGGGCAAGAAATAAAATCCTATTATAAAGATGGATTGATACGGCGGATCGCTCGGAAAAGGAAATGGTCGCTCGATCTTCTTGCTAATCCACTGTTGCTTCTCTCCTCTCGATGCTACCGTGTAATCGAGAAAATTGGAAATTACGAGCCGATTGATCTTCATGCAAATCCGAGTTTCCATCGGCTCGGTGACTGATATTGAATAGAAATTTTCTTGGTTTCGTCGACGGACTTTCAAATTCCCACGTTCTGAAACGTTCGGTATTAAATTACGGTAGACTATAATTAAGAATAAAATGAAACCTTTAACTTTGTAAGAGTTCATATTTTACATGATTTTATTAGCGCGTGAGAACCTGCAGTTCAATACCAAGCTGTCCGAGGAAAATATTTGTTCTAATCGGTTCTCTTGGAGTTTATAAATTATTACATGTTTCGCAGAAATTGTGTTTTCAAGCTGGGACCGTAGATTTAATTTAATTTAGATTGAAAATGAGAGTTTCTGCGAATTAAAATTACTTCAAAAATTGTCCGAATCAACTGCGAGAAGCAGGAGTCAAATGAAAATTGAGCTGGTCCCTAAAAAATTGTAAAACGCACAAAACAAACAATTCAGCGTATTCGGAAATTGAATCGTACAAAATTCCTAGACCCACCAATATCTAAATCCCACTGCTGGAACGTCCAACAACTTCCATCTAATGCTTCTTTATGTGATCCGAACGTCCGGCCGCTAAATTGAAGACTTTCGCCAAGAATCTTGGCAAGAAAGTGGCCAGAAGGAAAAAGAAAAATCGCCGAGAGCAGTATCAAGTCTCCCGGACGGGGATTATATAAGTTATGAACTTCGAGGCTGTTTCAGCGTGTATTAATTAGAATCCGAGTGACACGTGACCAAGAATAGCGTCTAATTAAAACAGTAAAACGCTCAGCGAACCGGCTCCAAAGCTTTTCTTGGAATCTAATCTAAATGGAGAGGTTGAATCGTGTCAACGGTTAGGTACTGAGAATAGACCCGGGGATCTGAAACAGGGTGGATTCGAGGACCAACCGGTTGAAAAATTCGGAACACCGACTGCTAAACCGGAGAAGACAGGCCCGTCCCATTGCGAATTCGCTTGGCAGGACAGTTTATTCGCGTCTATAATTGCACGTTTGTCCTGGCCGACGTAAATTGTCGGTTGGGCAGCACACGGCGTTTCCACTGCACTAACTGGTCGGATTAAACTGTGTTCCTCTTTTGTTTTCACGCGCCAAATTGCATCGCGAAGAATTAATATGTATTCAGTCGGTTTACATTTTATTATCACAGAAATTTAGCTCTCGACTCGCGTGTACAAATTTTTCTATTAATTAAAGTTGCATATTTCTGGCAGAAAAATTACAATTTAAAGAAGTTTACTTCCTTAAAATTGGAATAAATGATTTAAATTTGTTGAGTAACTGGACGGGCTACCCTACTGAACGATACGCGAAAGACAATGTTAAAAACAAAATTGCAACTGGTTTAAAATCGAGGAGAAAATTCTGAAAGTTTCTGTAAGCAACGAGTTTACACTATGATTATTCTACCCGTATTAAAAATCAAAAATTTTTTGTAAAGTAGTCATGGTTCCGTGTCTCAAAATGTCACCACCGATACTACGTAGGCGTTTAGAGACACCAAGCGGAGAGAAACGACTCGCAATCATCAGGGAAGGGGTTCGTAGGGCCCAGCAGCTTATCGCGCAGGTGATAACAATTAACCGGTTAATTCACGAGGCACGCCGGGTAACCGGCGACCAATGACACCGTGGAATGCCGATTTCTGTTAACCAGATAACGGACTGCTGCACAGCCAGCCCGAAGGAATGCCGGGAAATTTATTATTCCGTGGCTGGACAGTGCAGGAAAGGTTGCTGCCGCGCGTTAAGTGTCTTATTTAAATATCGTCGGTGCACGGGGTGGCAAAAAATTTAAGGACCACGCTAAGGAATTTTAAAACGTCCTTCGACTTTTTTACTGGCTTGTTAAGCGTCGGGTTTCTTCAATAAATAAGCAGAGGATCCGTAAAGTTCGGGGTAATTTATAAATGGCTGTAATTCGATTAGCGAAATTATTTTCGAGCTCTTAATTGCTTGCCTGTGTGTGCGACTATCTTGCTTTTGAACCGTTCATCCGAAAAGTGTACTCCTTTACATTCACTTTTTAGTAGAATGTGTGTTTTTTAACTTTTGTAACTTTTCTTAACACTTTCTGGATGATAAAAGTTTGCCGTGTGTGTTCATTTTCTTAAATAAAATAGAAAGTGTCCACGAAGTTATTCGCGTCACGATTAATAATTATTTAATCTACACAATTCTACAGAATAAAACACACAAGAATCCTCATCGAACCCGAAAATTCCACATTCGGTGCTCTCAATTGAAATTCAAAATCGCTTACCTGCAAGTATAACAAAAAGAAAAGAACACATGCATGCTCGCTCAACAAGTAGGATCTATAATCAACGTCCGCGCAAAGTTGGGGACATGGAAACTCGGTTTAAATTCGTGGCGATAATTGGCCGGTCGGGCGGCTAAAAAATTGGCGCAACATTCTGCAGAAAATTAAATTCCTGGCTAATGTATCCTTGCGAAAGATCGCGAGGCAACGGCGCGGAAAGAAGGATCGAGGCACGAGCGAGGCAGAAAAGAAAAAGAAAGAGCAACGCGCGCGCGCGCGCGCGGATCGGATCGAATCGGATCGGTTCGGATTGGATCGGGCGCGAGGCGAAAGAATCCCGGGATCATTTACCCCGTTCACTACGGTGCACAGTCTCGGGCAGAAACTAGTTCCATCGGGTAAAAAGGAAAATAGAAAAGCGACTGTCGGCTAGAGACGCTGTTTCCTGTCTGGCCGTGTGTATCGGGGACTCGGCTCGCGGGGGACCTTGAAAGGCACGCGAGGAATCCGGCTCCGGCTCCGGCTCCGGCGAGCGTTCTCCAACCGAGTTTCCTGCTCCCGCGAAACGATAGAGCGCACCAGCTCGCGGATCCACGATTTTTCGATCCAACGCGCGAATCCGATTCCTCATCCACCTCTCATCAACCGCGGTAAACGCGACGTTTCTTGTGCACGACGTTTCTTTATGCAAAACAAAAAATTTCCAAATCAATTATGGGGAACAGAAGGTAAATTAAAGCGTACTTCTTCTTCCGATATTCTTCGTAAGTCGAAAATAATGTAACAACTAGGCTGGCAATTAAACGTCGATATATCACTTTCAATTTATCGAAATCCTCCAAAAAAGATATTTTAATATATTTTCTGCTTTTAACTTTTAGGTGCACAAGTGAATCTTTAGCCCCTTATCCACGAATTTATTAATTCTTTGAAGAAAACAAAAATTCAAATTAAATTAAATTGATTTAAAAGTATAAAATGAAATTTCTCCGAAACCCTATATCCGAGTAAGATTAAAATCGATCACCCTGTGTGATAAATTATGGTACTAACTGAGAAGGTAGGGACTACGTGATTGCGGGTCCTGATAAGGAGAGATCGATTAAAAAGGAAGAGATGTCTTTTGGCAGCGACGCGCCGGCGAGGACGACTGTCGAAATCGTTCGGCGCTTTCAAATTCCGGAGAGGATTGAAGAAAAATTCGTCGAAGGGAGGGTAGATCGCGGCCGGCCGATAGTCGGGTCGTGATTTCTTCGTTTTCTTTCGTTTTCTTCGGGGCGGGTTGCGCAACCGGCGCGGCAGCGTGAAGGAATCTCCGAGCTATTTCGAGCGGGTCGCGCCGCGAGCCGGAGACTTTAACGAGCGGGCAAGACGGTCGGTTAATTCGAAACGGCACGGCTAACACGTTCACTGACTTGTCGGTCATGTATGAATGACATCATCCTCTGTCCTGGTTAAAAAAAAAAGAACTAATTTCTATTGTAACTTCTCCGGGCAAACCGAAATTTTATTAAAACTGCAGCTCTAGGCTGTGACTGTGCCGATTGGACTGCTGATTTTACGCAGAATGAACATTTTCAAGTAAAAAATAATTTGTCCATGTCCCGGAATTGCCTTTGTGTTTTTACTATTTTAGATTGAGCCTACTCGCATTTGTCGTAATTGCATAAAATAACATAAATACAACGTTTCTATATTATATTATTGTACACATGACAAATGTTTATAGATCCTTTATTATATACAGGAAGAGAGAATATGGCTCTAGGAATTTATATGGGAGCTTGCAATTTCCCTAATGCACGGCGCAGAAATCTGTACGACGCAGTGCAAAAATCTGGTGCTCGTGGTCACGTATTGTTCGCCCGCATAAAACGGACCATGAACGCGCGTTGGCATCTGTGTTACGTTTATGCCCTTACGTGCGAAAACTGACGGCATGCATACGAGATGTCCGAAGATTTCAATGACCCCATTCAAGGATAGTTACACGGCCGCTTTCTGCCGCCTACTATTTATAGGTTGTGACCATTGTCACCAGAACAACGTGTGCCATATATTTTATTTCTGTGAGTAACTTGTGGATTTTATGTATTTGGAACGAAAATAGGCTAGAGAAAATCAGGGCTATAATTTATTAAACCTATTACAAAAGGAAATATACCTTTTCATGCTGCTTCTCACGATTAATGTAAAACTTTATGCCAGACACTATAAATTGTGACCATTGTCGCTAAATGCCACGATTCTGTAATATTTATAGTTTTCATAAGTCGACTGATGTATTTTATCTATTTACGTATACATTTATTAAAACTATTAGAAGAATAAATATATTTTTATACTGCTGCTCACAATTGATAGAGCATTTTTATTTTGCATTAGGACCCTAATTATAAGTAATAGAAACGATTAAAACGCATCTCTTTCTAATTACATTAGAAATTAATCTCTCCCTCACCCTTTCATAAAAGATCCTTAAATTATATTTTCTACTATGCTATGATTTTATTGCATGAAATAATGTATGGGAGAGGATATTGCTATGGGAATTCAGGCTCTGCCAGTGGCCGTTCCATGTTACGAACACAACAATGGAATCAGGATGGGAACAGATGGGATACAGGGCGAATGTAATACTCTTTATTTGGCGATAAGTTCTGGAACGTGTCCGAACCGAGAAAATAGCTGGGAAACCTGAAGGACGCCGACGACGACCTTAAGGATGCAGAACAAATATAGTTCGGTCGCGGTAGAAAGAGCATTTGTATTCGAGTTCTACGAAGAATTAGCCCTAATTAGCAGACTCTCTCCTTTTCCACGTATTCCGTAATAAACTGGACAAGTTTCGATGCAAATGATATTTTCTTGATCTGTTTCTTTTCGCGGAGCCGACCGGGAATGTTTTAATGACTCCCTTGAGAAACTTGTCGGGGGAGAAAAAAGCGTTCGCCATGAAACGATTCTGGTAATTGTTGAATGCATCAGTCAGCAGTGCTTCGCTTTTCGCCAATTGTATACTTGCCGGCAATTAGTAAGCCGCGTGCGATTTTATGCATGCGTATCGCGCACAATTCATTCGCTAGATCGAAACATTTCAGAAACGTGAACGGCATTTTTACTTTTATGGTAAACCGCAATTTAGCTGATCAAATTTCTATTCTAAACTTGCCACAAAATTAGGGATAACTCGTATATATACTCGATATATATACTCGAGAAACAAATGACTCTGTAAAATTTGTAAGTGTACTTTACATCAGCATTTTATAATAGAAGTTTAATATTCGTATATATATATAACATTGGATACAAGGTTTTCTTTCATATTTTGCAACTTCAAATTAGTGATCCGAACGAGCCGGGTGACGATGATTTGCTAAGTGCACGCTATTTGCTAAGTGCTATTTTAAAGTTTTATCTCATCATGTACGAGGAAAAATAGGAAAACCGAGCGCGTTTCCAGAAATACCATGAATACACGGTAACCACGCATTAGCGCCTGAACAGTCAACACCTCGCGCGACAACAAAATTTATTTTTCCCAACGTTTGCGTTCGCGCGAAACAATTTAACTCAATATCATCTCGCGTCGACAGATGTTTTCTACCAGGAAAACACGAGAAAACACCGCGGGATTTCCAAGTGGCGCTATTCAGATAGGCGCTGCCAGGAATAACCCTGAACGGATTCGGTGGAACCGCATTTCCTTCAAGGAAGTCTCCCTATCGCGGGAATATTCATTAATTACCGGGAACGCGCGATTTTTTTCCTCGTCCGTGGCCAGTCGAAGGCTGAACGAATAAAAATATTATGGTTAACGCGAATCGCGACTCGCCGCTCCATTTATCACGACTCGTAAACGGGGAAGTGGCGATGACCATCACAGTAAAAATGATCGTGACACTAACAAAATATCTTTCCATGACACCCGTCAACATTTCTTCGATGCTTATGGCCAAGAGATTAGAATTGTATAAATACATATTTATCTTAATAAATACTTATTTATCTGTTTTTCTAAAGAAATACGTTTTCAGAATTTTTTCAGCTCTTCTGACCCTCTGACCTTCTATGTCTCCTGATGCATAACATTTCCAACAATTTATTAATAAATAATTGACTGCCTAATAGTTTCTCCTACGTTTTTATATATCCAATAAAAATAAAGAACTCGATATTTCTAGTACTTTAAACTTATTGGCGGACAAATTTTATAGAGTTTTGAATACTAAATACTTAACTGACTAGCTAATGTCTTGTTAAAATTGTTAATTCAATATAATATCTATAATAATAAAATTACTGTTATGAAAAATTCAAGAAAGATAAGCGTGTCGAGAGAAGATAAATGAGCAAGGACTGCCTTGCATAAGTGTTGTTAATGATACATACATTGTATATAATAATGGAATTCAAATTATTAAGAATATTGATGGCCAGTGGCATTTTTGCAATGCACAAGGTTGAAACTCGACCACAAAAACACTTCCGGCAACTTGACTATGGAAAGACTAATCGCTAAAGCAAATATTACTATCTTTTTTCGTGTTCTGAAAAACTGTTTCAAGGATTCAATACGTTTTTAGTTACCAAAGGCGTACCTGTACCCATTGATTCCCTATTATTTACACGATTAATTTACTAACCTGCAATTTTAGAAGCATGCGAGCTTTAATTGACCCTTGCAATCAATTGGCGACTGAGGCTTCGCTAAAATTACTACATTTCAACAACAGGTTTTGCATGAAATTCGTACCTATTCAATTCCAGAAAATACAAGTGTTAAATAAGGGTTAATGCAAGGGTCAAATTTGGCACCTTCATAAACTAGCGGCGTGTCAGGACCCATTTCTGCCGCATAAATGTCCCCGATAACCTGTTCGAGGAGCGTCGCAGTGTTCTTTTGTTATTCGATTCGGCGTTAATACTCGGAAAGGACGAAAGAATGCGCCGATAATCCGGAGCCGAACACGGCCGCGATTGTTTCTCAAAATTCGTACACGCGGTCACGGGGAAATACTGCGAGAGCCGCCGATGCATATTCATGATCGGCGACGGCGAGCCGAGTCCGCGAACGCGTGCGAAATAAAAAGAGCACACACCGTCGGCCGGCAGCGCCTCACCGGTCCGCTTTTTGCAATTCGCCAAACGCCACGTGTTTATCGTATCCTTCGCTGTTATCAGCTCGCCGGCCCCTGGGCCGCCTCTTTCGTTCGACTGGGTTACGATTGTTCGCGAATAATCCTTCGGCGTACACCTGAAAAAGTGTCGCGGAACGTTCTTTCAACGTATGTACTATTCTGCACATATTTTCGGAGACTGTATTTTCTGAGATTTCAGAAAAATGAAATCGATCCGGAGATTGTCAATTTTTCTTAGCCTTTGCAAAATCATAGAGATACAGATCCACAGCCTAATTACGACTGACAATCTGTGGAAATGGACGAAAAATACACAGAGACCCGCGCGAGTCCATTCATCGGATTCTCGGGGCTAGGGTTCATCGAAATTCGCGAAACGTATTGCAACGGTGACGGTGCAGCCGGTTGGTATCGTTTTTCGGCGGGAAAGTCAATGGAGGAGATCGATGCAGTCGGAGGTCGATTTTACGATAATATTTACGATCCGGTGGCCAGTCGAGTGACAAATAAAATCTGAGAGTCGCGCGGAACGAATTGTCGTCGACGAAAACGCGCGGCCCGTCGCTGACGACGGGTTTTGACGCGCGTTCGAGACGCAACGCGACGCGAATAGGAAGAAACAGAGAGGAGCGTCGCGAAAAACCGAAGCAAAAGCCCCCGCGGCGTGATCGTCGTCGGCGGCGTCGCCGTCGCGATCTGAAATTATAATGCGACTCGTGGAATCGATGATCGAGAAAGTTTTCACGTTCCTCGAGGGCTCGCCGATCGCGTTTCGCAACGCGATTTGCATCCGCGAATAGCGTCGGGATTAAAACTTTCCTGCGGGATACACCCGGTAGCCAAGGAAGTTTATGCTTCTCTTTATATTTGCAAACGCGCACGCGTGTCGCCAAGGAATATGGAATTTTCGATTGTCAGAGTGTACTTTAATTTTTACACTGTTTTCGCTATAAAGTGAGGGACCCAATTACTGTGCCTGTATCAATTACACGCTTAAACGTACGTATTAACGTAGAAATATAAAACGCGACAATGTGCTAATTCTTCTACTGAAATGAAATCGACGTGTGTTGAAATCAAGACATAGTAAATCCTTCTTCCTCCACGATGAAAATGTATCGCATAAATGAAGACTATTTTACATTGTTAAACATAATATTAAGACAACAACTTCGTCTACTCCATTTTTCAGTCTTGAAAAGAGAAATACATATTCATGATTTTTCTAAGAAATGTTTCTCACTTAGTATTTTTTAAAATTTACTTGCATAATTTGAAGGTTTGTCACAAGTACAGTTCCCTGGATAATGTCTGCTTTGAAAAGGAAATAATGCGAAGAAAGACAAGTACATTAAAATATACTATATAAAATTTAAAATAATGATGTTTTGCTAGTTTCTTAAGTGAGTTTTAAACAACATTCTACATTGTATGCAATTTAAACTATTCGTTACCGGCCTTCATCGATCCTTCATCGCCTTCGAAGACACGCAACGCAAACTATTATTCAAAATGCAAAACCAGATAGCGAACACAAAAACATTTAACGATCGAATGAACGCAATCATAACTGAAAATCGCCTAAAACCAAAATCTTTACAGCCTCGAATAAAAATATAGATAAATCGGACATCTTTTCTTTACGATCCACGCAGAATCGTGACCGCAGGACACGCGTATGATGCCAGCGACACATGTCGAGGAGTAAATAACTATTTCCACGAATTGCCATGAACTGCGGACGTTATGAATTTCGCACTAATGGAGAAAATATTAAAAAGAGTAGATAAAATTGTATTATATTTGCACCGGTGAATCCCCGGCGAGCTAATCTCGACGCGCGAAGACAATTGTTCGTCAGGCAACGGTTTTAACAGCTCGGATCTATTGTTAAAAAATAACCTCGTCGAGGTGTAATAATCAGAGAGGCTGATTGTTCAAAGCTTCCGAATAATTAACGCGGCAGATCGTCGGGGACCAGTGTCGCAGGATCACACTTCCGTTTCGCGGAAACGGTGATACATGGCGCCAGCGTTTCCAGGCACCAGTGGAACGGTTAATTGTCTTCGTGGAAATCCCCGGCAGTGAATCCATGGTAGCCGCAAATTATCATCGTGTCTCTAGCGCTCTTATCGAGCGATCTACACTCGTAACATATTTTAACAGAAATAAATACGTCTCCTCTAGGAATCCTTATTTTATCCTGCCGGCGCGGCGCGCGAGTCCTTCGTAACGCCTGGAAGCGTCCTGTGATTTATGTCTGCGGAGTTTGCACCGTTCTGGCAATTATCAGGAAATGCAGGATCATTTTCTATACAACGTTTCCCGACTCCAACCATGAATCACTTCCAATCATTTTCACTTAACGTTCAACCAAACGACAGCCTTAAGTATGCGCGGCATGTGTGTTGGACGAATATGTTTAAATATTTATAGGTCTTGTCCGAACTGAAAGATTTATTTTCACGAACTTATCGTGCTATTTCGAATCAGTGTATACTCCTTCAAAATCGAAGGTTCAAAACCATGAATAATTTTGCTCACAATATTTAAAATCGAAACATGTTCATAGATCGACAGGGATGCTTTAACATATATCGAGGCATTACTGTACTTCTTCGGCCCACTGTATGTCACTGCTTTAAAATTCAAGATTTAGAACCATGAATGCCTTTACCTACAATCTTTTAAAATCGAAACATGTTTATAGATCGACAGGGGTGCTTTAACATATATCGAGGCCGTACTGTACTTCTTCGGCCCACTGTATGCACTGCTTTAAAATTCAAGATTTAGAACTATGAATACCTTTACACACAATCTTTTAAAATGAAAAAAATGTCCATAGATCAACAGGGGTGCCTTGACATATCGAGACATTACTGTGGTTTTTCGACCCATCGTGTAGACTGGTTGGACGGTTTAAATTCTAAACTTTTGGAGCACGATTATTTTCAGCCACGATGCTTCAAAATCGAAGGACGTTGGCGGCCCCAGTGAACAGTATGCACCTTCGTTGCGGTATTCGCGCGTTGCATTCGCGTGGGAATGGCGTCGTCGTGTTACCAATTCGCGTTTCAGCCGGGACGTTTCCGTCCCGTCGCCAAGATCACCGAGATAGCGGATTAATCCGCGCATTCAACGCTTTCCGGTGCTCCTTTGAAAAAGCTCTCTCGTTTTGCTTTGGTCCCCCGGGGAGGCCTGAATGAAACCGCGACCCTGTTGGCGTCGCGGCGCCGCGCGCCTTCTCTGCCCTTTCATCCTGCTGCCGTCATCGTCGACGCGATAAGCGGCTCCGATAACGGACGGAATGCACTGACCGGATTTCTCGTCCTGTTGGAATTTCCGCCAGATCCGCAGATACGCGGTTTTCCTCTTGCAGAGACTAGTAATTCGCCAGGATTATTCGCAAATGGTTCCTTCCTCCTGGACACCGTGCCGGTGATTAACACTCCTGTCAGCTCGCGAAATTTTGCGGAACGTTCAGTCAACTTAATGGTGCCCCAGGGTCTTTCGCGACCCTAGCAAAATTTTCTGACTTTTCACCGATGCGTTGCGAGACGATTACAAACTTGAAGTTTCCTCAGCTAAATTTTCTTTTGAAAAATAAAGATGGTGCAATTGTTGTGTAAGGCTTACAATCGAATAAATTTTAATTCAAGGTGGTGGGGTGCTCCTAATATAATTATCCCGAGTGGTCGTCGATGACGGAGGGTCATAGTTATTGAGCGGTAGACGTGACTTTATGGGACTATCGGCGGATGAGAAATAATTAGGGCCGTTGTCGCAAATAAATCTTTTGTTTCGGTCAATTAATGTTTAGACAGATGCTCGGTCGACATAGGGTGAGTCCGTGCTTTTCTGTTATTGATTCTTTTATTACGGTTTAGCGTGGCACGGCTATTCCTGGATTTGTTTAGAGCGCGTTTTCCCCATCGTTAACTCGATGATCGTTACAATAAGTCGGGCCAGGTATTCCGGTCGGTATTGGGTCATAAATTTTCCCCCTCGTAAAAACGGAACGGTGGTTTACGGAATTATGGGAGCTAGGAATTATTTAAATGTAATCGGGTCACGGAAATCAACATATGTCCCTGATCGAATTAACAAAGGCTGGGACGAGTGGGGGTTGAACGTTCCATCTGCGATTTTCGTGACACGAATGGCTCTTGTGTGTTTCTATTGGGTTATTAAATTAGTCGTTAATCTCGTGAAATGAATAATTCATAAATTGTTTAATTACTTCTTCGATACTTTTTGATTGCTTGATACATAGGAACTTGATTATTTTTATAAGTAGCAACTCTGAAGAACATTCTGCAATTTTTCGTCATTTTTACTTCTCTGAATTAAATAATATTAATGTTTCGAAACTGGAATGATGGAGCTTGTTTATTATTTGTTTGATTTTAGCCGGTCGAAAGCTCAGAAAATTCCAACGAAATTTATTACCTCTGTTTCTTTGTATAAATATACTTTGTAGATATCATATTTTCTGTACGTTCGTTCGACGCATTTAATTTGCACAATATGATTGTCCATTGCGATTAAATTGCGCATTCTGTAAAAAGAATCAGCAAAACAAAGAGTTTGTTAAATCCCGTTCGGTCAAATAAAATTATTGTTAAAATAGCGAGCTTCTGTATCGTTGTTGCTTCTGTGAATTAGTCTAAAAAAATACGAATTACTGGAAGCAGGCACAGATTAACATTGCTGCTACTTTTTATTAGACTGCCTACACGTTTATGAACATAAATATAAAATAGAGTCGTGACCATTAAAATGAAATCTTTATCGAACCTATAAAAACAGAAAAGAGAATATGTCCTCGTTAAATCGTCTCCTTAAATACAGATAAGAAACCTTTATCTTTAATAGTTTCCCAAGATAGCCTAACCTAACCTCTTGATCTTCTCACCCCTAGTCACTAACCTAAAAATTAAAATAAAGTGAGTAAATTCAGAAAAAGTGGTAGATTCAGTCACGAAAAAATTTTTTTAACATTTTCAAAGACGCTTCAATCAATAACATTTTCGTGGAAAAACGTACCTACAGTTTTCTACCTGTTACATCATGCAAAAACATCTGGAGCAAAAATAATTAACTTAGTGCAAAAGTAGAGGCTTGAAGCTTTAAAATGAGACTGGTTTCATTATTGTACGATTTTTATTCACGTAATTATAACAATTTGAATATCGATGATTTTTCGAAAATTTCACAAAATCACAACAGCATGATTATCGAAAATTTGATGCAACGACCGTAATTTAAATGTAAAACATTGACGGTAGATCGGTAATTTAAGTTTTAAATATGTTTTTCGAACCCCTGCACGTGCCCCCATTAATTTCTCAGTGCCTCCCCTGCTGAGCAGATCCGCGAGAGAGAACGAAGCAGAAACAATTCGGTATAATGAGATTTTAAGTAACCACGATGAATAGACCACCCGGTGCATGAAGCACTTCATCGTGATCGGTCGAATCAATATTTTAATGATTACTCAGCGGCTCGGCTTCTGGCGAAAAAAAAAAAAACGCGTAGAGTGGCGAAAGATAGTGCGCGCGGGAAGAGCGCGCGTGAGGGGTTGGTTGAGAAGCAGCCACTGGTGGGCGTGTCGATGCGCCATTAGCGTGTCATTAGAGCGTCATTAGCGCGCGATACGCAACATTGAAGTGCGCCCGCTGTTTATTATTGAACATACTCTCCATCATCGCGAGGGGCCGCGTGTGTTCGGATAATTGCGAGTCTCCGGGACGATTCCGAAGGTGAAGTTCAACGGGACGGTGAAAGATAGCTAATTATAATCGATCCTCGACGAAACTGATCGACAGCTAATCCAATCGAGCTCCGAGCAACGGCCGTTTATCGATCCCATCTATCGCGAAATATTTTTTTATCCGCGAAACTCGAACGCGATAAGAACGCATTTCCTGCTATCACTAATCCTTAAGTAGCCGTACAATTTTTAACCGTTCCAAAAGTTTAGATATCATCGATTTTGTTTCATTAATGTGGGCTTCGATCATTCGAAAATTGCGAGTACAGCGACTGAGATAAATTATTTGAAGAAATTTTCGAGTTTGGTAAAAGAAAATTGTGTCTAGCGATGGAATTCCTAACATAGCTCTCATAAAAAAAATTGTAAAAAATCAACAGAAGGCGGGGAGTGTTAATTATCTTCCCGAGTAGTCTAAGGGCTCCAATTCCCGGTTACAATTAGCACGGTTCAACCGAACAAGCAATTCCGCGCGCGCGCGCACGCGCGACACATTAAAGGAGTTGTTTCCCGTAGTTCTTAACGATGACGTCCCTGAAGAGGATGTTCGAAAGCCGACGACAATGACGAAGATCTCTTAATCTCTGGAGAGGTCTCGCAAACAAACACATGTCAAGGCGTTTTATACAGCACGCCGTGAATCGTGCATCGTCGTCGTCTACGCGAATCGGAACGCGCGCGTAAGTGCGTGGATGACGATCTTCAGCAAACACTCGATTGTTTGTCGGGTACGCGACGTTTCATCGCGACTCGGAACACCTACGAGGAACGTCGTAAAATATTCAATGACTATTTCGATTCGTCCGGCGCAGTCGCATCCCCGAGTACGCCATTTCTCTTTCACAAGACCGAGTCAATGTTTAGAGAAAACCTGCCGACCGTGTGTAGACAGTTTCCCGTTCGTCTTCTTTGAATACGCAACTTCGCATTTCATCAGTGGAAATGATTGTGTCGGGGATTCTCAAATGTTGTGCCATCTGTCAAATAGGCGAGAGTTCTTTCGATTTTCAATTAGCTCTTCCCAATTTCTACGATGGTTCCATGCTTTTTGTGAGAACTCTTGTTGGAACTCGAGAAATATGCTGGCCAGCTTTATATTGTATGCTTGTTTCGTAATAACTTTTTTTTTTTAAGGAAATCGTTTTCAAAATTCTCTCTAAATATGTTTTAACACGTTAATTGAAAACGGTAAAAATATTGGAAGAATTTAAAAATACTGTTACAGAATTTCCTTGGAATTTCTGTTTCATTTCAGTTTGGTGCAATGCAGGTAGAAAATTTTCATTTTCATGAAGCTCGGCTGTGTCTAGTCACGTAATTTAATTGAATTTTCAAATAAGTTATATTAAAAAATTTATATTCCTAAGGAACGGTACAGAGTTTCAAAACAGTTCAGAGTTTCTGCCATAAAGTGAAGATGTATTTTTGTTTTTTTAAGAAAATATAGAAATAACCAGCAAAATGAAATTTGATCTTTCTGGAGCAGTGTTAATAATTCTCGAGCGAGATCGAACAATCTCACGTCCACGGTCGCCGCGCGTACCCTTTTTAAAAAGTAGTCGGAAGGTAGTCGCTCGCAATTATCGAGGGGTAGGTAACGAAAAAATGTAACGAACCCCCTGAACCCTCGTAACTCGATTACCAGCCGCCTTTGGAAAATCTTGTCGGGGTTCATTATCCGAGTGTTGCCCCGACATCGCACTTCACTGCTCCCTTCCTTCCCTTATGCATAGAAACCCAGGGTGGCGAGAGAGAACGGACACCGACGCGTGTACACATTCTAGGTACGACCGGAGAGAGTTTTCATCCCCCTGCGTTGCGCCTAATTCCGCCATTTTTATACAACACCTTTCGCCGACGCGCCGCGCCAAGTCTGTTTCCTGAGCAGGAATGAAATCGGACGACCCGTTTCATTTCACCCCCGAGGAACCTCGCTGGCGCGCTACATACTCACGGGGTGCTTTCATCGATCCGTGACGTGGTATCATCGAAGTCATTAGCCGTGCACGGACTGCGGACTTCTTGCGCGTTTATGGTCTATTCACTAAATTACGCTGTTAACCCTCGGACGCGCCGATATTCTTACTTATAAAGGGTGTCTCGCCAGACATTACCAGCTTGATTTACTATTACTCGCAACGAAAAAAGTTTTGGTGGAGATTGAACGGCTTCGAGAGATACAAAAATTGGTGTTATTAATTTTTTTTTTTGTAGATGGGCGCGTCAAGGACTCGTGAAAGTCAGCTTTGACGTTTTGAATAGAACTGTATATTTTTGACGCAATAATCGATAAGGCTTTTTAGTCTCTGTTTGCAATACTACCCCAATAGACTAATGATAATGACCTACGTCATCAAGCTGGTAATATCTGAGACACCCTCTAGCATCGACGACTATTGGTTTATCTATGGATTTTTTGGAACATGTTTTGAATTTTGTCCACTTACAATTTAATTTTACAATTCAAGATGAATGAAACTAAAACTAAGGGAAGACTATTGTCAACATAGAAACAAGATCCCCGTCTTTTCCAAAGAATGAAAAAATGAACACATTCGAATCCCCTTGATCCATCCAGGGAACAAAATTCTTACCACGAAAAGTAAAAAGACGAACCCTCGAGCCGAGCAACGTGCTTCTTCAACAAATTGTAGGCGTCCGTGCATTCTGCTGCAGACCGTTCTACAGTCTTTCCGCCGGCAACCCCTCGATCATTCGGCCAAGAAAGCGGCTTTAAGGTGAGTTCACGGTCTCCTAGGAATTGCGCGTTTTCCTCGGTTTACAGGAATAAAAATATTTATCGTTCGCGAGCACACCTGCCCGCGTCCCTGGCCGAGGAACGGCAGCCAATTAACGTTTCAACGATCGTCAAGTCAAACCACACGTAATAATTCAGCGGCTCTCGGGCAACGAACACGGTCGACAAAGCTCCCGCAGACGGTTGAACGGATTAAACGGATGAGAAAAGTTTGAGAGCGAGCGTGACGGCTAACGATGGGATGAGGGTGGCCGAACACGTCGGAAAACGACGACGGAAAACCGACGTCGCAGAAAGAAAGAGAGAGAGAGTGAGAGAGGGGGGGGGGGAAAGATGGAGGTGGAAGACAAGGGCGAAAGTACTTTTTGAAACGTAGCTCGTAGGTGGCGAGGTATTTGCGTTGGGTGGAGGACGCGTAATTATATGGCGGTGATTAAGGTCGTGGCATTTCGTGAGAGGCCATTAAGGAAAGTTTGAATAATCCGCGGCCGGGCGGGCGTGAGCGCGAGCGTCGCGTTACGTCGCATTCGTTATCGCGGATTTTTGCTCGTTTTGGTTCTTCGTTCGCCTAACGCGCCGCGTTCAACAAGAATGTGCACTTTCCGCGCTCAAGTCGGAACAAGCGGACTGAACTTCTTCGCTGAATTTACAGGATCCCTTTGATCTGCTTCGAACGAAATTACCGTTTCATCTGTTGGGACTCTACGGGGAAAAATCTAACTACCCTCACTTCGAAGGACTTCTAACTTTCTACTTAGAAATATTATAAATAAAGGGCTTCTTTGTAAATTGTTCTTACTCTCGCTTTCATGGTAGAAGCATGACGAGGACCGAGAATAAGGGAGCTTTCGATGTCAAGTGCGCAATGTTTGATGCACTGCAGCTTCGCAGAAATAAATGGTATGATCTATCTATGCTCGTTTTAAAGAGTGACAATTTTTCTTTATAATATATTTTTCACACGAGACCGATAAAGAGGGTGTCATTCGGTTTCGACGACAGAGTCAGATTTTACAAATTTAAATATTTCTGCAGAGTTTAAACAAATTTGTTCGATCGGTTTGGGGATGGATCGGAGTGTGCTCTCTGTGCAACGAGCCCTCCTTCCGATGTGTTGTTGGCAATGTTTGATGCACTGCAGCTTCGCAGAAAAAATTGTACGACAATCTACTTAGGCTCATTTTAAAGAATGAAAATTTTTCTTTATAATATATTTTTCACACGAGACCGATAAAGAAGGTGTCATTCGGTTTCGACGACAGAGTCAGATTTTACAAATTGAAATATTTCTGCAGAGTTTAAACAAATTTGTTCGATCGATTTGGAGATGGATCGGAGTGTGCTCTGTGCAACGAGCCCTCGAAATTTGCCTTGCGATTTGTTGTTGGCGTTTCATCGAATCCTGAAGCGACTCGCCTGGCTCGTCTGGTTGCGGGGGTGGTTTAATTTGCACGTGCGGCGGTGTGCCCGCCTGACCGACGAGCAAACGAGAAAGAAAACGAAATCGTGGGTTCCGGGGCGACGATTAAGGCGCTCTCGGTCTGATTAAACACAGAGCCCGATGGAGGTACAGCTGGAAAACGAGGCTGCGCCAATATTGACACGGCGTGTTTGGGCCCTTTTAGGGGACCGATTAGGTGACTCCGCGCGCGTCCGCGGCACCGCTTGTGCAAGCTCCTAAGGAATTCAACGGCGAGGTTCCGGCCTTCGCGGCCCGCACTTTAATTCTACGCTGCCGGAATCGCCTCCGCCTCTCTGTGTACACTCGGCCCACCGTTGCAATATTTGGGTAGCACTTAATGGGTCTCCGGGAAATTTACGCTCTCGCGGGTAGAACCCCTGTGGATCCACGTAGCCGCCCGCCTTTGATTCTACGGGACGGTTTCACGTTTGCTCGCTTCACTTCTGGCCCAATTATTGTCGCCCCGAACGCGGAAAAATTCTGGTAATAGAATTTTTCTGTGAATTACTCTCAATCATAAAACTCTTCTGGTAGATGTAGATGAAATTGAGATACTGCAGATTTTTATGAAAAATAAAAATTGTTTGCGTCGATCGCAGGAGCTGCATATATTCATTTCTTGTCCGAATAATTTTATGGAATTCAGTATTTTTAAATTCTCTAAATACTGTTTTGCATTTGATCTAGCAGTATTCTTATAACCCTTTGCACTCGAAGCTATTTTAACTCCAAAACGAAACATTTTTTCCCACCTAGAATATTTTCCTTCTATAGATTTTTTTCCTGTTATGCATACGAAAATGGTGCAGTTTACTCGTACAATACCGAAGTTTTTAGTAATTTATTGAATACAAACGAATTTAATAATGTACAAAATATTTTGAATAATGATGCAGCAATTTTTAGTGGCGCCTTATAGTCGCCATTCGAGTGCTAAGGGATAAAATCTTTATACATGCATAATTTTATGCGCGTCAGCTAGGAAATACTCGATCTGAAAACGTAGATCTAACGAGTGGCGAGTCTAACGATAAATTATGCGAACTGTGATAGGAAGTAGAAGACGCGCTAAACCGCAAGTAATTTCGTTATCATCTGTTTTTCCCCGGTTTTCCTCGTATCCATGAATTTCCGGCAAGCTTTCCTCAAGCTGTCTCCGATATCGCTCGTCTCTTTGTCCGATTTCAGCGCAACGAAACCACATTTTGCGTCGTCCTGAGGCCTAATCAACGCGGAACTGATAGCACAGGGGAGTGTTGTTATCACACTCGGGTTATTACGACTCCGATGGTTCTCCGACGCAGTTCTCTACCCGCTGATAATCGGCCGATTTCTTTTCTCATTTTCGTTCCTCTATTTTTCCATCCCCCCCCCGCGGCGCGCATTAATATTCGTGCGTCAAAAGACCGGAACGAACATTGCGGTCGACGAAGTCAAAGAAAATCGGTACATTAATTAACAACAATCAACAGCAACGCGATACAAACCGAGTTATAAAAGATTCTTTTACATACGTGGAACGTTGTCTGCGCGCCACTGTGTTGTTACATTGATGCCGCAGATATTGGAATGTTTTTCCGGAAGTCAATTAGTTCATGCAAATCCACCTCGAGGTATTCCAATAGCTTCTCTCTATTTTTACCGTTAATAAATGATCTTCTTCTGCCGCGTTTTTCATGTTTCGCGTATGGTAATAACGCGTATGATTTATGGTTTCCTATGGTTTTTCAACATCCTTCCATTTGTTTCTGCTTTGTTTTCGAACGTCAATGAAGGCTCTACGTCTTCGAACGAGCTCGTCGGCAATTATCTCCGAATAATATTAACGAAACAATGTTCTGGGGATCGATATATAGGTACAAAACAACATTATAATTATGAATAAAACACCGTAGTCGTTACGTTCCTCTGAATAATATTCGGGTGGTGAAATATAATCGGTATCACTATTATCGCTACTGTAATCAAAGAGAATCTGCTAAGAGTGAACCAACGACATACAAAAAAAAAGTTAGGTCGACAAATACATTTCTAGAAACCCTATACGTAAAAAAGCGAGCATGAACAAGAACAACTGAGCGAATTAAATAATTGGATCCACAGAGATTGCAGCAACGATACGGAAGAAGCTGTTCGCCGATAGAACCGAAAATTATACCGCGGGTCTTAACAGCTCAACAAATTACCAAATAATGACAGAGAAACAACAGCAATAAATGCTAACGCGTTTCTGGGAGCTGCGGTGCTAATCAAGCGAGTAGTAAATCGTGCCGAGGCGTTGCAGCCAGGGTGGTCGACAGGGGGTTGGCCGTAAATCAATTTCGATTTACGTTCAAGGCTCCCGACCGGCAGACAGGTATCAAAAGTCCTTACGCGTTCGTTAGCCCTGGAACACGCTCTCTTTTCGTGGTTTCGGGTTACCGGTGTGCGAGAACTTCTCGGCGTTGAATTTCGAAGTCCCGGTGTTGTGCCAAAACGTTCGATCCGGCCAGAAATTCAGCCCTCGGTGGTGGTTCGGTGAGAAGGGAGAGGGGGGGTGGGTTGGCGTCGTAACTACGGCACACGTAACACGTTGACGGCATAATAGAAACGAAAATGAGTAAAAATGAGTTACACGACACCGTGGCACGCCGGGGGTGGCTGTTGCGGACACGCGAGCCGGAAGTTTCGGCCCCGTGTTCCCGGTTCAAGCAAATTACAGGTGTACGGGCTCGTGACAAGCGCCCCACGGACGAGCCGCAGGGACCTTTTGCAAGAACGGGAAAATATATGTATACGTATATATGTATATATATATATGTATACGTTTGTATATAGAACAGAGGGGCAGAGGGAGAGAGGGAAAAATGGGAAAGAATTTGCCAGCCATAAAAAGCCGATTGCACCCGCGTGTTCCAGGAACACCGGCGATAGTTTGCTGTGCGCAGATTGCGTCTCGTTATCGAGCCTGCCCGATCGAGACCATTCGCCGGCCGGACTATGGCGAATTTATTCGCGAGAGCTTTTAATTTATAGCGAAAGGGTGGACCGAATTGTTTTATCCTTCCGTGAACCGCGTGGGAGAGAGGCTTTAGCCGGGCATTTGTGAAGCCGGTTGGAATGTGTTTATGTTCGGGATTTGCCGGAGTTGTTTGTTGTATAGTGCCGATGCTGGATTGCTGGATTTTTCAGGCAGAATAAAAAATTAAATTCTTTCATAGCTGAACTGTTTTCGTTTTAGCCTCTATATTTTTGCTGCGAATGCATGAAACCCATTGCTTAGGTCTTTTCAAGGATTAGTTTCCCACGCGAAAACAGTAATCGAAGTGTAATTGAGGAATCAGAGACAGGTCCAGTATCAGTGGTGGAAAGTAAATGGTACATAGTGGAGCTTCGAATGTACAGAGCCATTCTCCTGATCCTGATTCCGAACGAGATACGTATCACCTTTCCATGGGACACGAAGTATTTACTTTCTATGATCTCAGGATACTCTATTGAATCACCGTGTAATTGGAGTACAATTTCATCCTCGTAACCTCTATCATCGTACCCAGACGGCCATAAAACAAGACACTATAGCAATCTGCGCGACGTAATACGTCAGGGGCCGAGAGGGGAAGCGGTGACCTGGAGACCTTCGCGATCAAGGTTCTGCCAATTAGACTGAAGGACAAATGAATCGGCAACATTCTGCTCCGAATATCTTGAAGAAAATGTTAGATACATTATCACTTCCCGCATTGTTTTTTTATCGAGGAGCGAACATTGTGCATTGTGAAATGTCCTCGAAAAAAATTCTTTACACATGTTTCGCGTGTACTCTGGACGTTTTTCATACTTTTTCATCAGCAACATAGCGACCTCGATATCTCTGAAAAAATTTCGCGCATATTTTTCTACCTTCTGCTTCCATCACGAACCTTTTGAACCATCTCTGATATTTTTACAGTAATGAACGTACATAATGAGTGAATTAGCAACATTGTGCCCGGCACATCTCGCAAAAATATGTAACACATTTTTCTGCGTATTCCTTGGCGGGCTACTTTTGCATTTTCCATGCAGGCCATTAAAATGCGCAAACAAACGAGTCAGCAACAATTCTGCTCCACATATCTGTGAAAAATACTTAGCAAAATTTTTCTGCGCATTTCCATTCGCGACGGCGGTTGTATTTTCCCCGGGACTAGTTAAAAAGCAGAAACGAGTAAATTTCGCTGACAATACGCGAAAAGCGGCCTGGCATGTTGGCAGAGGAGGCCTCGGCCTCTTGCTACGTCGCCGATGATAACGAGCAACGGTGCTCGCACGCGTGCATCGTCAGCTGTCGTCGTCGTCGACGTACATACGTCGTCGACGTGCGCGAAAATGTGCCGTTTCATTCCGCGGACATAAAAGGCGCCAGGCCACGGGGCGACGCGAGGCGACGCGAGGCGGCGCGGCGCTTCGTTTGATAACGGATCGCGCGCGTACGCGCCGTGGGAAGCCGCTGATAACAGGACCCCGCTGTTGCACGTGCTGCTCGAACCAACACGACTCGATGCAACGCGATGCAACCTGTGCGTGCATCGGAACATATGTGCCCGGAGATACCACTGGTCGTTGATACGCGAGCTCGACGTTTTCGTCCCTTGTCACCTGCACGCAATATTATAATAGCCGGTGATACCGAGTCTGCATAGAGAGGCATACTGTACACAAGAATCCAACTTATTTTTCTTCCATTTTCATCTAATCCAATAATCAACATTAATTCTCGAAAAAGTCCGTAGAGGATTGGTTAGAACTCGGCAGACAAAATCTAGTGGAAAATCGGCTGATTTATTCGATGTACAGTGTTTACTCTATATTTTACTTCGTAGACTAGAATTAGGGTAATTTATGTTACTATGTTATTTGGGTAATTTATGTTCGCTAACGGTATTTGTTTCAACGACAGCCTTCATAGTTGCAATATTTTATTAACACTGAGCGCCACGTCAGTCATACGTTACCCACACAATGTTTTGGCCAAATTTGAAAGTCAATTTTTCCTACTATCTATTAACACTTTGCTGGGGGTCTAACTCGCGTACGCATATGTTCTTGGGAAGAGAATTGCATAGTGCCGGTGGACTGTTTGTAATTTTTTCAATTCGAATTTTTGGATGTTATAAATGGATGTTAATTTGGATGTTGTAAAAATTCCATAAAACTTTGACGGAATTAGTTTCAGGTATAAATGAGTTAAATACATCCTCTTGAAAGATATGGTAAACGATATTGCCACAGGAAAGGTATAATAATTTGTTTTGCGTGACATGCAAAATCGTGGTTCAATCACTCGAGAGTGTGTTGAATCAATAGAATTTATGTAACTTAGGTGGACTCGATCAAAGAAAAACGGAGATAAACGTGAACGCTTTCTGCCGCGTGGTCGATTGCTAGCTGACTAATAAACATTCTAGAAGCACTGACACAAATGACAGTAACTCAAAGTGCAGAATGGATAATAGTAAACACGATTATACTAAACAGTTTTCTATCGCCCGTAAATAGAACCACGTGTAGGAAACGAAATGGCATTCAACGAGCTTATCGCATGAAAGTTCTACGGCCTCATATTTTCGTCTAACTACATCGGCGAAATTAATATTTATACACTTACATAGGTATACTCAGGTATACATAGGCATAATCAGCTTTTTCAAAGATCATGAATAGTTATGGGTAATATTTCAACCGACTCGTCAGGCGAGTGTGTTTGGGGTCGAGGATGAAGGAAAAACCATTGTCGATTACGTTCCACGGTGCGTGTGATTGGACAAAATTGTGTTAAAGACTGGAATAACAATAGACAGTGTAAATGGATAACGAGCTTCTATCTAACCGAACAAATCGGCACGGAAAGAAGAAACAAGACAGCAAAATCAACGGAATCCGTTTGTGTCCGCGCGCGTGTGCGGGTGGGAGGAAAAAGAATGTACAACCGGCACAGGAATTCTAATTATCCGTTTGATTCATTAGTAGTAATGAACTCTCAATTAAGCGATCAAGCAGGCTCTTTAATTATCCAGGCGCGGCTCGACCGCGGTTATTTTTCCCGGGGAAAACCGGACGTGCGAGGCACGTCGCGTATGTGTTTTGTCACGATCGCCCGGGCTCGCTCGAAAATTTCCACGTGTGCGCCTTGCCCCGGTGCCATTTGTTCAGTCGAGTACGTGCGTCAATTCCCCGTGAAATTCAACCGACCTGTTATGTGTCTCATGTATATGCATGCCCGGCCAATTCAGCATTTTAACCGCGATTTCGTGGCCGCCGGGAAATCGCGCGAGAGCAACACCTGAAACACGCTCCTTCGTCAAGCGAGCTGCGCCCTTCTTGAAGCCATTCTCACATTTTTCCATTCTGCTTGAGCGTGAAATAATTTGTAATTTGAATGGCTGGAGACTGCGAAAGGCATTTCTTAACAATTTGTTCGGAACAATTTGAGTTTTTAACGACCGATCAATTAATCCGAACAGATATTCTAAATCTCGAGTTCGCGAAAACGCTGTAATTTTCTGTTCAAAAGTACACGCGGGTGTTTCTCATCGATGACTAATCGGAAAATCAAAAGCAGGTGCCTGAAAGCAAAAATTAAATATGTCCATGTATGTAAAAAATAAATATGTGTGTTAATTAATATTGAAATAGTCACGGTCTCGGCGTCGCAAATCAAATGAGAGATACGAAAGCATAAAACTAGCGTTTTACAATTGTAATATAGGAAGCCTTATCTGCACGCGAATTAGTAGAAAGTTGATAACCACGCGTCGCTCCACGTTTCGTGGAAATTTCGATGATTACAGATAGGAAATGTCAGATGCCAAAAGATACGAAATGTCAGATGCCGAATGAATGTTCGATTTGATTGACAGAGAAAATTATTGTTTGTTCGGTAGTTTGTTTGAATAGTTGAACACGGTTTCCACAAGTCGTCGAATCGGTGTTCGACTGTTTCTTTCAGCTATCTACGTGCCATAAACTACGACGCCTTGTCGTCCAATCGATCAAAGTTCCGCGTTTGACACGTGTCCAGTTAATATTCATTACAGCTCACTGAAATGCTTCTGTTTAATCTCGTTATACAATGTGGACGGAAATTTTCATAAACTGTTGCATATTCCGATGAGTACTAATGCTCGTGGCTCGACGAGTCAAGAACTTTCGAGAAACATACACACTGTTACTCTATACCCTGCCTGCGTTTTCGGTCAACTTTGCCAACAGTTTTCAATTTTAATCTTTTACACTCACTAGGAACTCGAATAATTTTGTATAAAATACTTACATATTTTTCTTGGACATTTTGCAGTCTTTCTGTACTTTTTATCTTTTCTGTGCTTTCTGTACTTTTTGCACATTGGAACTTTGGACTTCTTGGACTTTTTGAACTTTTTGTACTTTTCATACTTTAGACTTCCTGGACTTTTTGGATTTCTTGTACTTTTCATACTTTCCGAATTTGTCAAACTTTCTCTGCTTTTTGTAATTTTGTACTTATTACACTTGTTGCACTGAATACAGTACGCGATCTTTGTGCTTAATACTTCAAGAAAACTCGTTTGTGCAAATACAAATTTCTGACAGTTATGATTACAAGAATAAATTGTTAGGACATATATAAATACAAACATACAACTGAAGAAGCATAGCAACAGCCTATTTCTCCACCCTCATTATGTCCCACCACCCAACGACTCATGTCACCAGTTACAAAATCCTAAACTAGCTCCCTAGACGCTCCATCATTCAGCCAAGTCCAACAGAAAAATACACTTTAAAAACCCTACAACCGGCAAAATACCGAAACTACAGTAATCAAGCAGGGCTCAAACGACAGCTGGATCCCTCAGCATCAATCTCAGCAGTCCTGGGATTCCTAGAGCATCTAGGGGAATTCCTAGAAACAGGATTGAATGAGGCTCCAGCTCGATCTCGGCACGAACGAGGAATTAATTGGTCCGGGGCTGAAGCTGGAGACGAGGGAGAGCAGGACGATGATGAGTAGAAGAAGAAGGGTGTGTAGCACGGAGGATCCGAGGGCAGGATCGAGGTTAACAAAGCACAGGATCGTGTCCGATCGAAATTCGGGGCTTCCTTTTGTGGTGGAGGCCAGGTAGACTCTGCCTTGGGTATCGGCTGGGCGTTCAACAGGTGGTTCACGATTGTCATCACACATGTGCGGATTAACCACCTCCTTCTCTCTCCTCTCTCGCCGGCTCGCTCTCTCACGCATTTCCCGTGGTGCCCTCCATCTTCGTCCAGCGCGCGAGTCGGAGCGTGCGCGCAAACACACGCTTCTCTCACATACTCATCCGTCTATTTGTCAGGCACGCTCGCGCGAACTATCGGTGTATACATGCAGGAGGCGAGAGGAAGAGGGAACGAGACAGAGATAGGAATAGAAAGAGAGAGATAGAGAGAGATGCGACGATGGGTTGCTCGAGACGGTGAGCATATGTAAGGTTCAGAATGTAAGTGCATTCAAGAGGTCCTTGCCTTTTCGCCCCGTCATTGGACACCAGTTGCTTGAACCTCCGCGTCAACCACGCTCGAAAGCCCCGTTCCCGGAGCTAAGATCGCGGGATAAAGCGGAAGCGTTTGGGGATGCCACCCCCCGCACGCCCGTAATTGCCCCCGTTAACCCTGTTGCTGGGATTTTGACGCGGCCCGCGCCGCGACCCGAACTACCCCGTGGCTTTCTTATTGTTTTCAGAGCTACCACCGATCCCCAACCCCTTATCAAACCCTCCAGAGGACGACCGGGATACCGACGGACACCTTCGAGAACCTTTTCCACCCCTGGGTCAACGATCTCTCTTACCAGTCGACCAAATGTCTCATTGTTTCTCCATTCTTAATATCCTTTGGTTCAGAAATTCATTTTCGATACATTCAATCAAATTATTGGGATTTTTCTATCTTGATATACAAAATATTTACTGGAAAATTAATTTATTAGACCGAATTGCAATATAAATGGAAAAATTGTATTCGTACGATAAGAGTAAACATAAATCTTCGTAATTACGAGTTGCTTGGATTCACTCAGATTCACAATTATGGCAAACGGTGTAAACTGTTGTTTAGTGTATTTTTCGTCCAACCGTGACATTCCGTACACTGGAATTGTATGAATGTTGTAATATTGCATTTCACGTTTGTATATTTCGAATTAGTTGAAAATGAAATTCACGAGCGGAACAAAATAGAACAGCAATTGTGTGTTATTCCATGAATTCCACAACGAATGAATAAAAGTAACGTTTCCCAGCGTTATGTATCTCTTAGTACCACATAACAGTTATACATAAACATTCTTTTTGCGGCTAGGATACTTTAAGAGATAATGGTCCATTTGCACTTAAGCGCGGACACACCGTGGATATGAATAATCCTATTAGCAGTACCGCGCGCCTGGATTAGATCTAATAAGAGGATCATCGCGTACCGCGGGAGGTGTGTTAAAAAATATTAGCTTATCCACTTCGCTTCCTGCCGTTGTTAGATCCGTTGTGAATTAAAAGTACACGATATTTTCTAGCCAATTGTTTTTGTCTTGACAGAAGTTTCCAACATGTTCTAATTAAAATAATTTCAATTTTCCTTTTAATATTGATAAACTTATATTGAATGAAATTTTATACGCTATAACAAAATCGAATTTTATTTTGTTTTCAAGTAAATTAATCACATCGAGTCTGACTCGATAGTGCGAGGGCTTGGAGAAGGTGTCTGGCGATTAAAGATAAATTAAACACAACCGAGACAGTTAACAGATCTAATAAATCTAAGACAATCATATTGGATATGAAAAATTATCAATGGAAAAATTTCAACCAGGTAATTTTCTCAGAACTGAAGCTTTTGCCATAGGATTTAGCTTCCCGAGGATAGTGCTTCCAGCGATTTAAAAATCCTCGTCCCGAAAGGGTTAATTTCGCCCAACAATCGGCACTCAATCGACAAGCACTACACCAACTTGGCGACAATAGAGTCCCGGACGTATAATACGTGGGCTAATGACATCTGAAATTTCAATGGTTTAACGGTCGTTCGTGACTACGCCGATGATATAACCAGGGATAGAACGGGTATTTGGGAAGCAAATCTCGGTCGTAAAGAACGTTTACTGATGGTTGCTCATTCGAGGACACCGGGGCATGACTAGTTAGCGCCGAAATTGCCCAATTTGCAAGCATAGTACGGAATATTGCATGAAGATGACGCGGAGGGTGGGGGCGGGCTGCCCACTTAAATTCTCGTTAAAGTCCATTTCTAATTACGCCGTTCTCCGACCATCTAATTAGGGGGTTGCTCTCCATAAAGGACATCTTTAACGAACTGTTTCCACTTATTAACCACGCTCGCCTCTATACCAATCATTGCACCGGGTCGCAAGCATCAACGATTGTACCAGCAGAGCTTTACCTCTAGTCATCTTTCGCTACACGCCCGATTTATACGTTATTGCTCTACCGTGTAAATCAAAATGGCTTTCAGTATGAAAAACCGTGTAAACCAGAGGGAGTCGTTGTAACTCAAACCTAATCCAATCCCGGTCGACAATCGCCGGATACGTGTGTCCGGCGACTTAGAAACTGTCGACAACACTTTTACGAGACACTGCTACTTGTACCCGAAGGTATGCACTGACTCACCGTTGTCGCCTTCGTGTCCAGACACATGTGGTCCACGATGTTAGCAGCTTGTTGTCGCATGATTGCTGCTTGCCATGACGTCGATTCGACACCTTAATCCTCTGAGCCGTGGTGGTCCGCTCGGACATAACTTTCAGCTGCTGGAAAAATTTCGGCTAGATTAATATTAGATTGTCTTTCCAGGTGGCAAACGATTAGAACTGGTAGATCGTTATGAAATGAATTTTGCATACACCGATTCGGTTGTTTCGAAACACCCTGTTCTGCAACTGACCTCCTAATTTCTATTTTACCCTCTGAAAAAGGAAATGATACCATTGCAGATTTTCATGCAAAATTGTCCGAATCTATTAAGTTGAATAAAATGATATTTTCTCTTTGAATGGACTTGAAAAATCGAATATAACAACTAATCGTCATGATACGGAGAAAAATTGCTGTTCTTCGCTGTATATGAGCATAAATAATAATTGTCCCCCTTGGAATGATTTATTTAAAAGCAGAGAGGGTCGGATCCGGCAATTTCGGAAAACAGAGTATGCTCGATCAGTTCGAAGGACTCGGTCTTGCCCGTGGTGGTGGTTTTCTATAGCTTTCGATTTTCGGTAGTTGTTGAGGGGGCAGATGGGGGGTAAGAGCCGGCGGCTAGCAGCAGTCACGAGCACCGGCGAGGCATTTCGGGAATTTTGCCAATTAAAATCGACGAACGACGGGGGTTGGAGGCGATCGGTGGCCCCCAGGCCCTCTCGACGTAAACGGTACTTGGAGGAATGTCCTTGGGCGCGGCAGTTTCGCTAATTGAAATCGATTACCGGGCCCGGGAGCATCGTTTTTCCGTGACGGCGACGTTTTCCCCGTCGCCAAGGAGGAAACCGCTTGACAATTACCGGGCCACTCGCTCCGATGCTCCCCGGATATTCCCATTTTCCGCGGAGAGTGCTCAGACATCCAAGCGTCGCGTCGTGCTACGTCCGATCCACGCCGGAGGATCAATCCCTCTCTCCTCGCCATCCCACGGTTTCCCTTCGACCTCTTCCGGTTCGTGTTTTTAGCTCGTCAAGGTGTATTACGTCTGCTGTAACCACCATCTTCCCGTGGCCAGCGACGCGCCGAGACGAGGCTCGATTTGTAATTAGTGGACTACGGGTCTTGATGCAAAATAAAAATTGTCTCCGTCAGTTACAACGCGCGGCAACCTAACACAATTATCCAACGGAGGACACATTCTGCCTCGAAGATGCGACAAATTGAAATATTTCTAAAAATGTTTTCCTGACTGAATTTTTCATAGATTTGACGATCGAAGCTTTGTAACAACCCCCTAAAACATGACCTACAGTTTACAATTTTTTATAAGATGTACCTTGTAAAGTTGTAAAACGACTAACATTTACGAATGAAATGAAAGACGATCGTACGTCACTGCATTTTATAATCGAATGGTAGCAACAATTCGCGAGGTTCGCAGAGCTTGAAAATCTGGATCAACATCGTTCTCCGTCCGCAGCGCAGCCCCTGAATTAATTAATGAGTTAATTACCTGCCCGTTACCGTCACAAATTGAAGGGTACACGGCGAGAGCAAGGGAACGCGGAAAAGTTTCGCTAGCTCCAAGTCAAGAATGTCAAGTTAAAAGTCGCGGTGACCCATATCAACCCCAACCACACCCACCACCACCACCCCTGTGTTCGCGCGACAACCCCCGTAACGCCGCCGGCCAATTTCGCCGCGACTTAATTGCGGAAGGGACGAAACGAGAACTGGCGCGCGACTCTCTGTGCCTCGAGAACCTCGAGCTTGCTTTTTTTCAAGCTCGATTTATCGTGCTTCGAGGCACGACCGCGTTAAAAAGGAACAGCAACGACTCGCCCGGATTCTTTGATCGAGCGATTCTGCGTCGAAATCGGTTGATTGGCTTCGTTCGTGGGTTTCAAAGCATCGACCAGCGTTCCCCGGAGAGAGAGCATGACGAGACCAAGGCCACCGATAGTCGGAATTACCTCTTAGGAAGTTGCTCTCTTGACCGGTAAACAGAGAAATGTGTAGTTTCGCTGACAAAGTTGCTCCCCGGAAAGGAAAGTCGAGGGTTGCCCACCGAGTGGGATGTTTTTCTAGGAAATTGGATGTTGATTCAACTTTTTAAGCTGCCTGGCCGTTCTCCCCTATTTTGTTAGCGTACACGGTGGTCCACGCTACTTGAACCTTTTTTTTATTCGCGATAATATCAAAAAATGATGTGTACAAAAGTTGCATGGCATAGAGACGGAAATATTTTGACGTAAACATTTTTCATTTGCCTGAAGGTGTTTCGGAGATTTCTAGGTCACCTTGATTTAAATGGAAACACCCCTATCTTTTATATCATGGATTTATAAAGTGTCAAATTCTGTGTAAAAATGTATTGATCCTTATAGATCTAACTAGATATTATCGAAATAATTATCTAAATAAACTAATTTCCAACAATTTGAGTATGACGAGCACATATGAGTTTACCAATTGTAAAATAATTTCCCTTGGCCTGTTGCTCTAGTGTGAAGCGAGACAAAGTGGCGATTTTTAATATTCAATAAATTTGTCTCGACGAGAGAATCCGTCAGTCTTTTAGGTTCCGTTTATGTTAGTAATTTTCAGAGGAAAACAGCCATTTTATATGGCTCGGCCCGGTAGCACGGACAATTAAGGCAGCTCGCCACGAAACGATCTCCATGCACTTCAGTTCTTACTGCTGAGCCTTTCGGGTTTAACCCGTGTCCCCCCGGAGAAGTTACAGCAACGTTCCGCTAGAGCTGCAACTAGCGGCGATAATTTTGGTTAAGTAACAATTAAATAACGCTGAGATGGGAATTTGGAATTTGTCCAAAAGAACTCTTCTCGCACGGAAGTCTCGACGGTAACAACCCCATAAAGTAGTGTTGCAATTCTAACTTAAAGAATCCCGGCAAAAACATCGGAGTGGTTTGGTTTGTTTAACATGGAACCGACAACATTCATTTGTACCTTCCTACACTACAGAATAGGAACCATTTATGGCATAAAACAACCACAGACAACGATTTTTCCCCTTCCATACGTTTCAAATATGTAGATTTATACATTTTTAAAAATTGTAAGCCAAAAAATTATGGAAACCTCGTGTCAATAATTTATCCTAGAAAATAATCTGACACCTACTGATACCAATTACTTAATCATTGAGTATTAAGAAAAGCATTACATTATTTTCGTAATTATTTCAGACTCAATGTATTACGCCTAGTATTATTAATGTAATGCTTTTCTGTAAAATAATTTCTAGCTGGACTTCAAAATTGCTTAATAAAAAAGATAGTTCAAGGTTACAGGCAGGATCCTTTCAGCAACCTCGGTAGATTTTCCGCCGACGCCGAGGTTTCTAAAGATAATCAACGAAATTGCGAGTTAGCATAAGTATCGGAGTCCTGTACATAACCTATTTCTCCTTTTGTTTGACCAAGACAGCAGACTCGGGAAAACCGTTCGCCGTTCGCACGGCGAACGTGTGCTCGTGGAGTAGCAAGCGCCCAATTCCGCCATCGCGGAAAGGGTGAAGCTTTGATCCCGTTAGCAGAAGCAGATAAACCGACGTCAGAGAGTTCCCACCGGTCTGATGTTACCACGCGTTTCGCTTATCCGAGGGTTTCGCTAACAGCGGAACAACGGGGCCACCGAGATTTTTTCCCTCTAGCCTAATTTCCCGGCGAGGCTCATTGTTGGCCCGTGCGAACACGGGAAATCGCTGCTCGGGGCCTACGATATATGTGCATATTCTGCATATTCACGCTTGTTAAGCAGGAATTAAATGTTTATTTCGCCCGATTTGTATATCCGCGACCTACATTTGACGCTGATATACGTGCTAGGAGGTGATCCGGGATTCGCACGATAATTTATGATGTATTATGTTGCGAATAAAAAATTAAGTCTGCACTCTAATCCCTGGAGAAATGTATCGGGAATAAAATAAGCGTTATCCGGCGCTCAAATTAAAAAACACCGAAGGAGTATAATAACTTTGTCAGATCAATGAGTTTCGGCATAAAATTCTGGAAAAGCGTTTTCAAGGTTGGGTAGTTTTGACAAATACGATTTAAAAGATCGATTCACTAGTTACACGAGAATATCGCTATATATATCGCTATATATCGATGTCCTGAAGGATCCGGGGGCTCGTAAGTCAGAAGCGATCGATGTTCCCTCGGATCCAGCGAGCGAAGGGGTAGCATTGATCGGATTTGCGGGTAGCTCTCCTCGACGGTCTTCCGGCGAGTTCGTTCGCGAGCCGATTACGGGCCTCGGGAAAGCTCTCCGCGACGACGGCAATTACCGGACGAGTTTATCGCGAAGCACGCTAAAGCACGCGGAAGATTTTCACCCCCGCACGCCAGCCACCCCTGTTTCGCTTCAAAGGGAAACGGTCCCGGGAAAGGGGTGGACGGAAGCGGACAAAAAAAAAAAAAGAACCGCGAGGGATAAGAAACAGACGTTTCCTTTGTTTACCAAGGAACGCTTTGTTCCCGCCATCCCCCGCCGGGAAGCGTGGGCGTTGTTTAATTTTTAGCACGCAAGCTTGCTCTCCTCATCCCGGGTGACGCGGACCCCTCGAATACCGCGATTATGCCGCATAATGTTTGCGCGGAGAAGATTGCCGCCCGGTTTATGGCCAATTCCGTGAGAATAAATATCGCTCCGGGGGGGGGGGGGGGGGGGTTAATCAGTGGTGCGGAATTTTGCCAGCGACGTGACCGACTCCGAATCCGTTCTAAGCCCCGTAATTAAACTGTGTAGTGTTGAGAAACACCACAGTCGCTCTCACGGACCATATAATCGTGACATTATTGACCAGTCAATAAATTAATAGGAATAAGAAACTGTTGGACGCAAAAGTTAACGTCGAGGCTGGCTCGACTTAAATTGCACACTTTCGTCACAAATGCATAAAATCCACAGTCGTAACTACAGCGCAAATTGCATTCCCGCGATTAAACGAAAAATTACGAGCTGATCGTAAAGCGAAATTTATTTTTCGGTTCTGGCGGGAATACTGGCGCACGGAGTTTCATGCATACTGGCAACCATAATTTGCTTCCTATGACTTACAATCGATACAAAAACAATTTCTATTTTGCACGGTACTTACAAAAATGAAACGATGACGTTCTTTCAAGAATGAAGATATGTATTCACAACATTACTGACGGAGGCATCTGCACAGTTTCGATAAAAGTTCGAAAAATGTTGTTCGGTGTTCAAATGCCGAGGAAATTGGATACAGCAAAAATTTTGCCTCCCCACATTAGCACGCTTGTGATCGGCCGAAATCCAGCGAAATTCGCTTATAGTTGACGGCATTAAACGGTGAGCGGGCGCGGAAACGGTATCAATGATTCACGCTGATCGGATAATTTGCAGACTTCTAGTTCTCCCTGCGAATCCGGCCAGCTCGCAGATTTCCTCGTGTATTATTCACCGTCGTTTCGCGCTCGTTGCCGAGCGTTTTCGGCGCGGCGTCGAGAGTTCGACTTCTCTCCGTCCAGTGGGCGTAACGTTTTCGCGAAGAACGAGAGAGAGAGCGGGCTTCGTTTCGCGATCGTTCTCGCGAAAAGTTTTTACCGTTCGGAACGTACCGCGCCACCCGGTGCCCGGAAAACTTCGAACACGGTTTTCCTCCGCCGCGTTTCGGATCCGCTCGGTTCGCGGGCGGCGAACCGGTACGCGAAATCGAGAGACATCGGCGGTCCCGTGTTATTATTTCGGTCCGATACTTCGCCCCCGACCGACAGTTTTAGTGAACTTTCGGACGGCGAAACGATCCCCGGCTACTGCTTTACGTGTCTCTCTGGAAAGTGTCCCGGACGTTCTCTCTCTCTCTCTCTCGTTCTCTCCCGTCGAGTTTGAACTTACCCAGCGACGACAATGTTATCGCGAAAGCGGGAGTTAAGAGCGCGTGGAATATTCGGAGCTTTTCGAGATGATGTCGCAGCGGAATTGCCACTTGTGCGATGCACTCTTTTATCGCTGGAGAAATCGACTGTTGGTGGCCCCGGATGCACATATTCTCCCGACCGTTCGATGTCTGCTGTGGACGTTCCTCCGCGATCTCCGTTTTTTAAAGACTTCCTTCTAAGATCCTTCCGGGAAAAAATTGTCCGATGTTCTCCGATCGTAGCATATTCGTGAATTAACCCTTATGTGGGCAACCAAACTTTTCACGGTTGTTGTGCAACCGGGGTACCCGGGTACCCCGAGCGTTCGGTGCCGATATATAAAAAATAAAGTGACAATTTTACTTTCATGCTTTCCCATAACTGTTAGTTTTTTTGTCTATGGTATACTAAGTATTGTTTTAAACAGTTTAAGTGAAGCAACTGCTTCAAAAAAATAGTATAACTCAATGCTAAGATCAAACTTTTATGCTATTCGTATGTGGACGTACGGTATTTGACTCTTCGACTTACACAACAGTACAACAGTATTCAACTTTATTTGGACACAACCACAATGTTACAATATATTCGTATGTGCCAAAAAAAAAAGAAAAGTTTGTTGTATTACTATCCACAATGCACAACGATAATGTTGTTTCTGGGCCAAAGAGGAAACCATAAATAGTCCACTTCTATAAGAAAACAAAATCTGGTGTCGACATGATGGATCGAATTTTGCGACGATACAGTATACAAAGACGTACTAACAGATGGCCATTAGCATTTTTTTTTTTACATAATTGACATTGCTGCTCTTGCCTTATACATCATATATATTTCTAATAACGATATGTTGCCTAACAAATCCAATAATCGCCGAATATTTTTACGCCAAGTGAGAGAGGAACTTTGTCTTCCAATAATTAGAAGTCGATCAACCAATGTTCAAGTGATGACACATTTCTCTTGTAAATTAGCAATAGAAAGCATGCTGCATAAGTCACCAACAATGACCGACGTTCCTTCAACTTCAGGCACTGTACAACAACGAGATAAAACTGGACGAAAAAGAGTTGTAGGCTCATGTTATGTATACCAAGCTGACCCTGATAGAAAACGTAGAAAGACACGAAAATATTGTCAAAACTGTATAAAACCAGTTTTCCGACGAACACGCAAATACTCTGACAGTTTGTAAAAATTGTCCTATTATTGGTTAATAATAGTAACTATACTAATAATAAAATAATACCAATTGAAAAAATTTGTGTGTTGTATGATTATGTTGTAAAACTTCCCTTCATAAGCATACAACTACAACTTCCTATGTATGGGTACCCGGGTACCCGGTTACCCAACAACCGTATAAATAAGATTGAAGCCTTAATTCTGTAACCATACATCGACAGAGAACCTTCTAAATAATGGAGATCCAGGGCGGTTTTGCGATATCTTCATAAAAACATAACAAATTATTAGAGCAAACATAGAAAGGGGTACCCGGGTGCCCGGTTGCCCACATAAGGGTTAAATTGTAACGCGAGGTTGTAGAAGATTTTGTTGTTAAAGTCGGCCCGGGGTTCGCGATTTTCGATCGCGATAGCGTGACAGAACACGGAAGAAGGATATCACGCCTGGGCCCCCCTTGTTTCCTCGAAGGAGCGCGATAATTCCCGCAACGAAGCGTGAAATTCAACAAGTTCTCATTCTTCCTTCCGCGTCCTGCGGCCGTAGAACCTGCGACGCTGGTTTCCCGTTCCTCCGGCTGTTCGTGGAACGTGAAACTAGGAGGAACGAAACTGTGTACCGTTACTGCTCGCTACCAGGATCTTGCCCCGGCTTGATCCTGCCGGCCGACCTCCCTCTCTCTCTCCCGGCAGGATACCACCTATCGTGTATTGACTCCTTTAAAAATACATCGCCATATTTCAGCGGCTGATTACCGATCGCCGGAGAAAAATTACTCGGCAAACACTGCCCTGCTCTGTAGGAGACCGTTTCTCCTTCCTTCCCTCGGAACACAGTAGTGTCTCGATGCACGCTCACTTTGGGAAAATATCACTTACATCGCGTATGAACATTGTGATAAAGTACACACTCATTTTTAATTATTTTCTCGTGAAACTTTTACTGACACACTCGCCACACTATTCCGGTTAAAATGATTCTAAACACGGCAGGAATTGGGCCATATTTACTCGTTTAATCCGCGATATGTTCGAACCTCGATTATTCGAACTAATCGGTGGAATATGAGTATTCAGATTGTAGATAAATCTTTCTGTAGATTGAACTGTTCAGAGTGTTTTGTAAATTGTGGATCTAGGTTCTACTTAATCGTGGATTAAATAAGAAAATGCGATGCAAATTCGCAAGGCTCTTTTAACACAGTCTTCGCGTCTTATTATGTAGAGAAAATAAAGATTGAATATAATATTTAATTGCATGAAATATATAGATTTGCACGGAATAAATTTGCAGAGACGATCCACCTTTCAGTCTCCGTTACGTTTTAAGTCCCCTGCCAATACGGACGGATTAATAACTCTCTTTCGTCGACGACACATGGAATAATAATTTCTTTTGTCCGTGTAATACGGTAAACACAATTATTCCGATTCCGCGGGTTCCCTATTGCGTCGCATGATCCATAATCCTGTATCATTCGGTTGCATGGAATTTCCATATCCTCATTTCCAATTCACAAGAAGCTTCACGTGAAAAGGAGACATTAGAATCGCGCCGGCATTCATTGAACGGAGCGGCGCATTATCGTCGAATGAAAAACGAATACCAGTCAAACGTTTACGAGATCACGCTCATAATCCGTCCGCGTTGTAGATTTATTACCGTTCCCCGATCAGCTCCCCGCGGATTTCGCATTCGGAATTTGTATCCATATTAATGAATCATCGATACGCCGTTTCGAAAATTGAAATAATCTCCCCCGGTTTTTACTGTTTTAACACTCGACACGGACACCCGGAACACCGCGATGTATATCCGTGTTTATCTCGCGCGTTAATCAACCGATTCCCATAATCGAGAGCCGACCTGCTATCGTCTGCGTTTCTAATTAAAAAATTACGACGCGACATAGAAGGCCAATTACATTCCCGAAGGAGAGGCAAAACATTTTTCGGTGATAGCAAAACCGAAAAATATCAAAGCGAAAAACACTGAAGAGTAACATAATTTAATTTCTTTATAAAAATCCATCAAACATCAAACACAATTCATACTAGAACCATAAAATTTTAAAACACTTTCTGCCTTAAAATTAAACTCTGGAGAAAATGTTTGTGTTAAACGAAAAATAATACTGAAGTACAATATTTTATTAATTTTTTTAGAAGTATATAGACAATGCTTTGGATCAAGAATGATTCGTCGATAAAGTTAAAAAAAGTGGGTAGATAATAGGGGACATAATTGTGTCGGGAACTTGCGCAAAATTGATTAGGATTACTGGGACGTTAATAGCGACGATAATTCAAAACGGTATGGACAGTGATTCAGTATCATTCAGCCCCGCCACCATTTACCGGCAGACACTTCGAAAGAAAGTTCCGGCAGTCTCGTTACTCCGAGTTTCCTTGCTCCCACCCCTAAACCGTCCCAGCCATTTCTCGATTTTTCCCCACCGAAATTACCCGCATCGCGTTTCCTTTTCGTCCCGTCTTTTCATCGAGCCTCCCCTCCGCTCCAACAAGTCACGCGATTCTTCAATTTTTCCATTGATCCTCTCTTCGCCTCGCGAAAACTGCTCCCGAAACGAACGATTCGCGAAACTCGACGCCGACTTCGTTCGTTTAAAATTTAAACAAGATTTGTTAACGCTTCTCCTCATGGAAGCTTAGAACCCCTTGTGGACAAGGATGTACAAATGTGGACAGACACGTTCTTATTATTTTTGTAAAATAATGTTAAATAGTCAGTTTTAGTGCTTTGTAAATCTGATGTTAAAGGGACATTGAAGTTGCAAAATATGAAAGAAAACCTTGCATCCAATATTCTACTTACGAATAATAAAATATAATACTAATGTACTACAAACTACATTATAAAATACTAATGTAAAGTGTACTTACTTCTGAATCTTCTGTACCTCCGTCGGATCCACAGCACACAATTATTCACTCACGAGAATAGGTCCGAACAACAATCACTAAACAACACACAACACATTTTATAAAATCGTGACAACGAACGGGAAGATGTCACTCCGACCACGAATAAAATAATACTGCGATTTTAACCTTCCCCTCCCACGGACGTGTGATACGAAAACAGCGAATTCCGGGAAATAGGGTCGGCGCCCCGCCATAATTTGTTACCTTGGTTTTGTATCTAGTTTTTATAGACCCTCAGCGTCTAACCTGCCTAGGATAACCTTGACCGTATCACCTCCGTGGATGGGATCATTGTTACAATCACAGTATTATTTTGTTCGTGGTCGGAGTGACATCTTCTCGTTCGTTGTCACGATTTTATAAAATGTGTTGTGTGTGTTGTTTAGTGATTGTGGTTCAATTATTCGGACCTATTCTCGTGAGTGAATAATTGTGTGCTGTGGATCCGACGGAGGTACAGAAGATTCAGAAGTAAGTACACTTTACATTAGTATTTTATAATGTAGTTTGTAGGACATTAGTATTATATTACATTATTCGTTTGAATATTTTGCAAGGTATATTAACGATCATTAATGATTTGGTATATAGTATAATTTAATGCGGTTCAAATAAGATACTACTTTAAATCAAATATTTTTATTTTGATAACCAGATAGATAAAATGAAATATTTTTATTTTGTATTTCAAATATTCCCTTAGAATGAAAATAAGTTGAGCAAGTAGTTAATATTATAAATTATAATTTTTAACGTGAGAAGTTATAATAGTTAGCAAAGTATTATTTGTAGTTTAATTACGAATATGTAACATGTTGATAAACAGACTACAATATCGTAGTAACATTACAGGCAACAAAATGTCATAAAAATACAAGTTACTGTCAACTATTTGAAATACTATTTTACACAGTCTTACACACACCTACTCCGATCACTTTTTGAGATGTTGAAACTTTTTTGCGAATATCTCGGAAACTATAGCTGACCTGCGGTAACATGTATAGGAAAAAGTTGTTCAGAATGATAACCTTGACAACATATTTGAAGGTCATCAAAATCGGTGAGAAAGCCCCTAATGTAAATAATTACCTCCAAATCTTGCGGAGATGTTTAGGATCAACATACTGTCCCGAATTTGCGAGGGCCGTCGAGGTGAAATCGCCGCCGTAGAAAATTCTATTCGGCGATCGATCGATCCTTGGCCGGCAGAATTTCATCGGGACTCGGGGAAACGATGTTAGACCTTCGTCGAAAAGGGACAGATTCGTTTCGATGCCGGCGAACCGAGAGTACACGCTTCTTTTTCCCCGTAGAATCGGGTTTGCGCCGCGATACTGGATATGCATGGACTTTTCCAATATTTTATTTCATTTGTCGGTTCCGTGGCCGCGAAGATTGTGTTTGTTACCGAAGGGCGGCACGTTTAACGTCGTCGATCCGTTCTAAGGGAACGTATTGGACCGACCGGGCAGCTGCGACACTGCGAAAGAAGCTCCAAAGAATGTTCATTCGTTTTCCGAAATGTCGATTAAATTCTAGTTCGTTTCGTCTTCTTTGAAAAATTTTAGACATTTTTTCGAAACTTTCTAAGGACTTCCTATGGACTGAGTAATTAATTATCAGATTAATATGGATTATCTTTCATTTGCTTCAACGCAGGGATAAATTAGGCTACTATTAAGACACTCTTGATTGATCGAGAAAATTTTAATGTTAAGACTCATTTGTGCCTTGCAGTGAATAAATGACTCCAGTGTCCTTAAACGGAAATTAATTGAAGTAAACGATGAACATTAACGAAAGGTGTCATCATTTATCAGAAACCATAAAAAAGAACAGAAAGTGTTTGTCAGGTCATTGAGTGACAAAAATTGAAAGAATTTTAAAACATTAGTGTACAATGTTCTATCAGTTTTCTCTGCTTGTTATATATTATAGTTAATTTGCCACTGCAAAATTCCCACACGTCGACGTAAAGTATTTGAATCGTATTGCTCTTCGAATAAACATTTACGGAGCCATAAAATCGTGCAGCAATTAACGAGACAGATCTAATCGTCAACCGAACGGAACCGATGATCTTTTCCGTAGATTTCGCCAAGTGCAAACAGCTGTGAAAACGGAAACGTTAGCGATCCCTATAATTAGGATTAATAAAACAATTCGCATACTTCCATCTTCATACATCGAAATGCGTCTGGAAAACGTATAGTAATGGTGAATATTGTATAAGACCTATAAATAGTGAATCACTGCACTGCGGATATCTTGTGTATTTATAGCGCGTGCTGTTGTTTTAAATTCGGAGTAGCGAAGGATTTAATTAACTTCAATGGAGTTCTTAGCTCGTTTAAAAGCTAATTGAATCTTTAACACGGTCACGGTACCGTGACCCTTATACGCGGGCTGCGGATGCTCGTGTATTTATAGTGCACTTAACTCTGCGAAACACTGTAAAATACTTACCAAAAAACGTTAACTACTTATTAACAATGTTTCGTGTAACTACACTGCCGGGCTTTTTGCGTTTATGAAAAACACGGGCGTAAAATTTCACGTGAAATGGCAAATGAAGAAGTTAAAGTTTGACTAATTAAGTTTTCCTGGGTCTGCGAACCGCGTCAATAAGATTCCAATTGGACAAATAAACTTTCATGTTACTAAAAATATACTGAGATGTTTTACGGAGAAAATTTTCTGAAAATTCTGATTAGTGCTGACGAAGAAAGAGAAAGAGAGAAGGAGAGAGGGGTTTGCGAATGGTAAGGTAACCAACACCAATGCTTATTTCGTGTTTTGTTTATATAATGGGAAACCACGCGAAACGCGTTCGCGGGCTTCGTTTACTTTTATGATTTGTATTCGTTCCCGCATAACTGCATAATGTCACTTTCTATAGGCTTGCGCATTTCTACTTTCACTTCTCTCTCTCCCTCTTTCTCTTTCTCCTTGCCCCCCTCTCTCTTTCTAGGTGTTTACGCTGCGGTACTCCAGTTTCGTTGAAAATTTCTCCGGTTTCCAATCGCTCGCGACCGAAATGAACGGCGCAGGACACTTGAATCGTCGCGGTGTTCCCGCCGCCATTGATTAACAACGAATTTCACCGGTTTCTAGCCTTAATTACCGAACAATTATTGTTTACGACGTTTCGCCACTGCGCGCTCAATACTCAGCGTCTCCGGCACTTCTCTGCTATCCCATCTTCATTTTAAACGTCCATTGTAATTATTCTGATGTTCTGAGCCCTAACGATGAAGCAGTAAAAAAACTGTTTTAAATGAAAGATGTTGAATTGTCTCCATTTTTTCAATAGTCGATGCATGAGCCAATTACGTATTTTCTGGACGGAGTTCACATTTTATTCAGAAAATTGAACCTGTCGATATCCTGTCTAAATAAATAACAAAATACTCACCATTTTTACTCACTCACAACTAACAGATCAACTGACAAATTTCGATGAAATTCCCAGCATGTGTAACCTAAATGATTCTACAAAATACACTTTCTAAATTCTCATTAGAGGCAAAAACAACAAAATTTGTAAAAAAATGACCGACTAAACGTTACCAAAATTTTCGTGACTAAAGTAACAAATAATGAAATAAAAATTTTGAAACGTAGTTCCAGATCTTCGATCTAAAACTCGTTGTAGAAAATCCTGGGAGATGTTTTCTAAAAGGGGGAAGTCGACTTTCGTGCCGCAGGTGATCGAACCTGGCGCAGAAAACGATTTCGCGAGCAAGGATAACGAAGAGGCGGCCGTCGTGGGAAATATTTAGCAGAAATTGTAAAAGCAGAGAAAGCGTATCGGGCCGAGGTGGACCGGTAGACAGGCGGGTCTAATAAAACGTGGGCGGCCGTTTCCGAGAGAGTGTCGGCCGGTCATCAACACGCCGGGCCCGATGATAGCGCGACGCGCGATGCAAATTAGCCCGGCCGCGGCAGCCGGATAACGCCCAATTGTATGCAAATGCGATCGGATTCTGACAGCGACGCCCGATTGGATTCTCGTCGATCGGATCGCCTCGCCGCGGCAAAACCGAGCCGAGCCGAGCCGAGCCGAGCCGATGCCGAGCTCCCGGAACGAACTTGGAACCGGATGTCGAGCTCGCCCGGTCGACCGGCTGCGCGATATCCGACTTATCGTTATGGAAACTCCGCCGGCTTTTCGCGTCGAGACACTTCGCCCACGCGTCTCTCTCGTACTCTCGCTTTTGCTGCGCACAGGCTCTAATTCGCAAGACAAAATCACGCTAGAGGTGCCATTCCTCGTGTGACTCTGTCCGATGTTCAATTTTCATGCAAAGTAAAAATGGAAATTAGACGAGAATTCTTTCGATAACTTCAATGAAATGTTCGCGTTTGTCGTTCAATAATTTTAACAAATCCGAAATGTTCTCTGTCGATTGTCAAAAATGGAACTGGGTCGAAAATACAGGGTGTTTGGTAACTGGTGGTGCCAGCGAAAAGGGGTGTGATTCTACGTGAAAGAATAAGTCGAAAATATGGAATAAACATTTTTCGTTTGAGGCTTTGTTTTCGAGAAAATCGACTTTGAAGACCTGTCAGGTTTGCGTGCTTTAGTATATGCAGGAAGTAGATTTGGTTGGTCATGATCAGACAATTGCGTCAGACAATTCCTATCGAATAGCATGCTGCATTTCAAACTCGATTTTCTCGATAACGAAACTTCGGATGAAAAAATGTTTATTCTATATTTTCGACTTATTCTTTCATGTAGAATCACCCCCTTTTCGCTTGTACCACCAGTTACCAAACACCCTGTATATTCTTGCGTTCGATAATTTTAACAAATCTGGAATCCGTCTGCTGCAGCCTCGGTCTGAGTGGAAAATGTCACTTCTAATGACCTCGGGAACCTCCCCTTAAACAGTTGTACATTTTTAGAACGCCCTGGATAATACGTGAAGACTGCCATGTCTAATCTAATTTGCGAGCAAAGATTTTGTGTCGTGGACTTGTCACCCGCCAGCAGATCGAAGTTAACAACCAGCCGGCCGGTAAACCGCCTCGACGAGATCGCGAAACGTCCGGACAAATGGTGGCCCCTAGTTCTTGATCTCGTGTTCGGCAAGTTACACGAAATCCGTGGCTCGGAACCATGCGGGGTATAGTTCGATGAAGAGTGCCGGCACACTCTGATCGATCGCCTGGAAAGTTTGATCGGGACGCTGGCCGAAGGTGTCGTGTTTGATAGCGGGTCGGAGTTCAATTGCATTGGGAAACAAGGAGTGGGAATTGAATTCGGACACGGCCGGCGCGGCGAATAAAGTCGATTTGCGGAAGACAGCTTTGTCCGGTTCTGCTGTACCGCAATTTATTCAGAAAATTGTTGGGAAAATAATGGAAATTCTCTGGCTCGCTCATTTTCGTTCTGCGGCGTCGCATCTTTATCGTCGAAGGCACTTCGGAAGTTTGTGGACAGTTTGCGCGTGGATGGAATTTTCTTAACTTTTACGATTTAATGCTGAACTGGTTTTTTAAATATTAATATCGGGCACTTCCTGGTTCGGTCATTTTCATTCTTGTGCACTCTAGTTTATGCACTCCTGTGCACCGTAGATTTATCACGAAAAGCTCCGAATCCTGATGCACATGAATGAAATATTTCTGGTTTTTTGGCACTGAATTGCTATTTTTAATATTTGCATTGGACATTTTCTAGTTCAATCCTTTTTGTTCTAATGCTCTGTGTTATTGTATCGCGATGTACCATGTTTATGTGATGTATTGTACCATGTGATTATAGTGAGCATACGAGTACAGATGTCGCTGATGTTTCTTATTATACACGTTTCCTTGCATTTCAAAAATGTACAGGCACTGTCAATTTCAATCGAACGAAATATATTTTTTCACCTGATTGCAAAGGAATGTCAGCTCTCTCGCGATTGAACAAATACAAATGCATATGGAAACTGGCACCAACGAGTCTCTTGTACCTATATGTACACGACCAGTCAACGATCCAGCAATGAAACCGCGAGTCAGTTAGCAACGTCCTTGCCTTAGCAGTCGCCTACGTGTTCGGCCACCTACTCGCTGCTGACATTATTGTCGCGAGACAGTCTTTCAGCCTTCTATGGTCTACAAGACTGCTCTAGGTTGTTGCTTCCACTTCTCCGTAACCCTCCCCTCTCACATCCCGTAAACAAGAAATCATTATCACGACATGTCTAAAAATAAAGAAATCGCGAACACGTTAATTCTGTGTTCCCAAATCCTGATTTGGAACAACTGTATCATTGTGGGCCAGAAGAACGCGAGCAAAGTGGGCGTGTATCCGGCGTCCCCGGTGTGTCTATTTACATAATTACGGGCTTGCACAATTTTCGTGTCGTAACTCATTTTTCAAGGCATTTATAGTCGGTATTACACGACCACCGGCCGCACAGCGCGACACTTAAACGGGAATTGGGGACAAAAATTAAAAACTGCATATTAGTTCGGTTTAAATAACATCGATTTTCAGAACAATCTTTCCATTTTTTTTTCTCAAGCTCTAAATTAATCTTCATCGTCGCCGTTTCCGTTTAAATTACTTTTTAAAGAGGTGAAGAAATTTTTAAATTGGAAACTAAAATTATAGCTTCCTTCAAATTCCCCTTACTTAACCCTTTGCACTCGAAGTTATTTTAACTCCAAAAGGAAACATTTCTTTCGACCTAGACTATTTTTCTTCTATAGATTTTTTTTCATGTTATACATACGAAAATGGTGCAATTTACTCGTACAATACTGAAGTTTTTAGTAATTTGTTGAGTACAAACAAATTTAATAATGTAAAAAATATTTTGAATAATGATACAGCAGTTTTTAGTGGCGCCTTACAGTCGCCATTCGAGTGCTAAGGGTTAAGGAGGAACAACAATGTGTATTGAACAAATGAGCTGATTTTCTAGTAATTAGGTTTTGATGAACACTCAGGATTTTTCAGAAATTAATGTTTTGATTTACATAGGTTACTTAAAGGCTGGCGTCATCGACCGATTGAGTCAAAATGGAACAACAATAAGTCCGAATTTTGTCCACAGCATGCCGCACTATGGATCGGCTAGATTACTTTATAATGGACGCCGCGAGCGCCGCCAGGACTCCGCCTCGACGCAGGAGAACCTCTGGAGATCGGTCCCCGGGAATTGGGCAGAAAAGGGAAATTGTTTACTCGACTTTCTATTAAACGGCGCCCGTCTTGCCCGCGCCTGTCGATAACCTTTCCTCTGGGAAATTAGAGTGACGCCGCGCTCTAGACTTCCAATGTTTCTGCCTTGGTTCGTCCGTGCTTTGCTACTTCAACCGGAGGGATTCCGAACAACGGAGCCCTTGGTAAACTGGAAATTCCGATTTTTATGAACCAACGTGGATTTACAGTCCCTGCTCTACCGAGTTTTCAGAATAATTGCTTCGCGTGTCTCTTCGAGGCTTAGACGACAGTTTTTTTTTTTTTATAGCTCAATAGAGAGTTAGTAGATTGTGTCTGCTGAGCCTAGGACAATTTTTGAAGTCGCTTTTGTCGCAGTCTTCCGGATGAAAATTCCCTTTAGCCCCTTTAGGGTCCAAACAAATGGTCTTTATCTTTCAACCACGAGCATCATTAATAATTCTAAAACCCCAGGCTTTAGTATACGTCTGCTGCAGAAACAGCAGGTAATTTTTGAGTACGTCACTTCCATTTTCATTGTTGCAGCCTTTGGGATCCGTAGGGTCTTTAATCTCTGTGTTGGGTCTTTCTTTGGGAGGTATTAATAATCATCATTAAACCTTGTGGACCGGTAAATGACATTCGCAGGTAATTTCCGAAACCTTGCTAGGGTCTTGCGGGTTTAGGCTAGAAAATCCGCTCAGTGCCAACTTGAAGTTTCACCAAAAGGTTCCCCATAAACAGAAGAATCGCCAACGATTAAGGTCCTTTGTAAAATTGTAAGTGGCTTCTAGCATGTCTTCGATCAATAAACTTTTATTATTATCTTTCGGTTTCCGGATACCGATATCGAGCCCTCAAGTCCTTGCGGTCGCCGAATTCTTAGCGAAGGGTCGGAAGAATTATTAACAATGTCCCTAAACCGAAAACAGCGATTTTTATGGAACCATGAAATAGATTTGTCGGCGTCCTCCGGTGGAGTGTCAGGTAATTTTTAAGAAGGTCACTTTTATGGCTACTATCTTTTGGTCTCTGCAGGATAAAACGCCCTTAAACCCGGCTACCTGGGCGGTGGGCAACTCTACGTAATGGTGAAGATTCTTTACTTATTTTTGTAGCGAAGCCCTTTGGTTTTATTGCTCTATAAAATACCGGTACACATATTTTTCTTATTTTTCTCGAAAGGGCGACAGGGCACGGACGGGAATCGTTCGTGAATTTACAGGTCGTGTACGATTCCGTTTCTTTTTTTTTCTTGGAGAAACGCGTATCCGCGTCGGAAAAGAAATTTGTAAGAAATCTATTTATATTCTTCAGTCTCAACACCTAACACAAGCCTTTATCGTTTCGACGCAGAAGTTCATTGAATCCGACCTGTATCTCGGAATGGCGTCATCCAATATCAATATCAGGAATATCGACGCGGACTGCGATCGATAACGAGCCTCGACGACTCTCCGCGTTCCATCGGTATTACGTCGCAGACTTCTATTGACAGGGGAGACTCATTTGGCAACGTTTCGCGATCTATTGAACCGTCGCGAAGATTTATTTACTTACCCCGAAGCCTTTGTTACACAGTCGAATTCGGTCAACACAAACACCCAGGAAGAAAACGAGATATCACTGGGAATATTATTAAACATTGTCTCAACGCATCCTGACATACAGCAGTCAAAAATGTGTTTCTTGACTGGATAATTTGAATCTGTTGAAAGGAACGCGACATTCTTCTTATTTATCGAATTTTGAATATTGTCCTTGTCAATAATACAATAAAATCCGCTGTCCAGATATTCATTTCACAGAATCTTGTAGTTTAACTCTTTGTAAATGTTAAACGTCAAGTTACAATTTGTAATATTGTCGAAGTTATCGAAGCAAAACTTTAAACTTCAAAGTCTTCGCAGTTGGTTAATATTCATGATTCAGAAAAAAAGTGCTAAACCAATCAACTTGAAATTTTAGTTGTGCCTCGAGTCCTACTATTGTTTAGCCTAAAATAAAAGCGTTAGGTTGCACAGATTTTGTTCAATGTCAAAAGAATGGGCAATTTCTCTGGTATCGTTGACCAATTCGCAAACGGCATACTACAAGTGTAATAGAAGCATGTGTGCAGAGTCTTCAATTAATCTTTTTTGTGCCTTTTCACCGCTACGAAAGAATTGCTCTGAAGACGCTTTGGGGGGAAAAAGAGTTTGACGAAGAAACGGAAATTGTTCGCGAAACCAGTAGGCGGAGCCTCGAAAGAGCTTCTGGTTTTACAGTTGTTTGTGGATTTTCCGCGCGTGCTAACGAGCTGCGAACCCGAGCCGGAAATAAACGAGTCGAATCCCCGAACGGTTTCCCCTGTCGATCCTCGAGAAGCCGCGGAGGAACGCCACCCGCTGTAAAAACAATTCCGGAAATTTATGGCGTCTATTTTTCCGGAAACGTGTCGAACACCGAGTCGAACGGCTCCGCGCGAGCGCCTTCTGAGCGTGTTTACCTGGCAGATTGAAACATCAGCCGAGGCTCCAAGTTCAAACGGAGCCGAACGTTTGAGCCCTGATTTCGAAACGTGGGGAACTTCGGTTCCTCCAGCTCGGACCAAGATAACCGTTCGTCCGTCCGCAATTTCTGATAAAACTGTAAATTTATTTGCTCCACGACGAAGTTTGTTGTTTGACCATTGGCGGAATCGTTCCGACGCTTCCCCGTCGCAAAATCGTAACAAATATCTTACCTCTGATTAACATCTTTTTTTTTTTTAACTCAAAGTAGAATTCGAATCTTCCTCCATCAGCGGAAAATCAAATCACGACAATTTCTCGAAGGTCAAGCACTTGCGAGGAATTATGATGTACGGTTTGAAGTTATTTCGCGATCGTTAACGACGAAATTACAGTTGTACCCGGGTAAATGATACATTGTGCGAGAGTTTTTGTTCCTTGTAGCATGGTCGTCGATCGTCTCTCTCGCCGGTTGGTTAGAACGCGATATTCGGTCCCCGATAATTATGCGCCTACTTGCGCCATGCTGCGGATACAGTAGTCACGCCGGCACGCTACTTGTTGCGATTACGGGCCGACGGAATTCCAGTTTAATGTTATGTAACAAGCGTCAATCAGTTCTGCTTTTCTGGATTTCATTATGCAGGAATGTTGGACGGCAGAAGCATGGCCAACATCGGGCGAACGCGAACGCGAAACAGCGAATACGTTTGCATAGATTATGGCCGGGGAATTCGATGCCAATTAATTCGTTAAAATCATTCCAGAAATAATAACACGGCATGGAAGCTTAATCAGCGGAACACTGACCGGGAAATTCTGCCGTGTAACGGGAGCGTGGAACGCCGGCAGGCCTCATCTTCAGGGGAAGACGTAGTATCCTTCCGTCGTTACTCGTTGCTCGGCAATTACCGTGTAATTTCATGTATCGAACGCACAGATATATGTAGTTGATCCGGACCCCTGATTCGGATCTAGACGACCACGAGAAATTCCGTCGCGGCGCCTGCCGTGACCGAAACGGGTTGTCGATTGTCAAAAACGAAAATGGCTGCGTTTGGTATCATGCTTCTTAGACGTGGGTGCACTATCTCTTTAAACAGGTAGGGAAAGTTCTAATTTTGATTCCCGAAAAGTTTTCCAGCATTTATTCAACGCCAAACCCGTAGCGCCTACAATTCAGTGCTGAACCAATGAACAATAAACCGTATTGTAAAATTTGACAATTTGGAAATGCCAAAATTTGAATATTCGGAGATATGGAAATTTAAAAATTTAAATATTTGGAGATATGGGAATTTTAAAGTTTGAATATTTGGAGATATGGGAATTTAAAAATTTGAATATTTGGAGATATGGGAATTTTAAAATTTGAATATTTGGAGATATGGGAATTTTAAAATTTGAATATTTGGAGATATGGGAATTTAAAAATTTGAATATTTGTAAAAGATTTTTAAATCTGAATACTAGGATAGGTAAAAAATTTCTAATTTGAAGTTTGAATATTTGAAAATTTTATGGCAGTCTAACGATGACACGAGTTGCGCCGGCGCGGAGGCGGCGTTGTTATAACCTGGGTCCCGATTTGTATGTTTGTCGGTTGGGAAATCAGCCAGCTAGTTGGTTAATTATTGAAATCCATTGACGCCCGTCGCCGGTGCGTCACAATCCTCCTCCCCCACGTGGTGACACTGACGCGTCCCCCGGGGAGCGTCAACTCAAAAATTATTTTGATCGTCGACGACACGCAGGCCTGGACGTCAGTTGTTATTAATTGAATTCGTGAATTAAATTCGGCCATCAATATTCATACGATCCGCGCGCGTCACTCGGTCAATTGACGTTCGATTGAAGAAAGAAGCTTCTGGTCGGTTCTTTCCTTCGTGGAAAATAGTCTCATTGTTTACAAGACTTTTCGGTCTTCCGCCGTGTGCAGACGTCAGGTGATGACGTTTGTTTTCTTACATTCGTGTCGACGAAAACAATGTACGTACTTTGACGAGCTCTCCGACACTTGCGCATTAGTGGCACGAAAACACTGAATAATTCCACTGCCTTAGGATTGCTTAAACATTTCAGCGAATATGCAAATCTCAATTATCTCGGAATTAGTACTCTTTAGAAGTTGACAACAAGTTGTAGACTTAGATCTTGGCAGGTTGACATTAGGCTCTTGATTAGATTGCTTTTCGTTCAGCAAAATTACTATTATAGAAGATAGTATTTTACACTATTGACTCTGTTCTTTTTTTTGTAAGTCTAAAAATATCACTAGAATTTTTCTAATAAGAAAAAAAATATAAAGATTCAATGAATGTGGTATTAGATATTAGATATTTCCATTACCAGACCTATTACCGCAGAAAATAATATTTCACTTAGTGTCGTTTACCTGAAAATCTGTAAAATCGCCTAGTAAAATTTTGTGAACATAAAGAGAATATATAGATCACCATTGAGTTAACGAAAGCAGTATTAGGCTTCGTTGTGTGTAATGCAGCGGATTTGCAGCCAATTTTCGATTCTTAGAAACAAATGGAGCGACTACAATTTATTCCACGCTGCATTAACATGCACCCAGCGAAGTGATCTCGCTATCCTAGACCCTCTATCGCTAATATTGGATGGCAATGCGGATGTAGGGCGCATATGTTGCCTACTGTCGGACCTTGCTCCCGTTCCACCCTCTGCGATCGTCACTGTGACCATGCTTCAGCCTTCGCAGTAATTCTTTCTTGCGTCGCACCGGAGCAATATCAAACGTCTGTAACATTCGAATTAGGTCGTCCCAGAGGATATCTCGCTGTGATCGAAACGCAGCTTTGGAGGATTGTCAAGGAATCAGGTCGCCGAAGGATTTCCTCCTCGCTAAATGGATGCACGGTATCCTTGACTCAAAAAGACGAGCTCCCTCTTGTGTTCAAACAGGATCGTCACAAAGCTCGGCTCGGCTGCCTCCAACAATTGATCCTCCTCTTTCTCGCCGTAGCCGGAACACGTTCTTCATGTTATATTTTTTAATAATGATTTCAACAGAAAAAACTTTAGGGGATGATTCTTTACCACAATACAGTAAGTGGAATTTTGTCTTCGTTCATGAATTATTCAAAATCAAGATAAACAGACAATTTCTATGCAATAATTTTCCAACAAGAAAATTTAAGGGGCGATACTTATATAATATATATTTTATATAATACAGTTCACGAAACTATAGAAACAATATCAAACAAGGATTTGTCTTCGTATACGAGCTTCTAAAAATAAAAATCAGTTAATAATTAAGGTTTCCCATGCTAAAAATCAAAGTCAGTTAATAATTAGTATTTCCGATGGTTAGCCTAAATGGAAGCTTCGACAGTCCGTCGATCTATATAACCGAACGTAGCTCATGAATCCCCAAATAATAAAACAAGCACAATTTCGGAGAAGCATGATCGCGCAGGGTGCAATGAACGTATAAAACGATCCTGTGTAGAACTACGATCACGTGAGAGAGAGAGAGAGAGAGAGAGAGAGCCGGGTCGCCTAACGAACTGTTTGTGCTCGTCGGCCGATCAAAACACTTTAATCTCCCGTTTTACAGGTTTTGCGTTCGAGGGTCGAGCGAAGTGTGCCGTTGATCGTCGAACAATAGATCTTATCGGCTCGATCCGCCACGTCACTTTCCGTGACGATCGTGACCGACGATATCTCGCGGCGATAGCACGGTTTGTTGTTCTACTAGCCGATGCGTTATCGTTCGCGGGCCCCGGACCGTGGCCGGCCACCGCGAAATTAATTTCTCGAACAATTTCTCGCGATAATTGCCGCGTTGGAATGTTAATACCAGCCGGCCGTTCGATAATATTAACTTCGATCCGCGGATCCGTGTACGAGCGCGAACCGCGCCAACGATGCATTGCGATGCACTTGAAACAATGCAGTCGCACGCCCGATTATGAACTTTGCTGAATCAACACCGAAAACTTTCACTATCGCGCCCCAATCACGAGTTATCGATTAGTTAACGCGATTTTCGTTCGGTGAATCGGGTCGTCGGTTTAATGCTTGGCCACTGACGACAAAAAACAATCTTTCTCTGATTTCACTACTATTGAAATTATAAAGATACATGCATTATAAAGTACAAAAGTTGCGCAAAGTCTATATTAATGAAGAAGCGTGAACGCGAATTGATTTCTAATAAAGAATATATTAGTCAGCTGTATATATTAAGCTTCTCAAAAAATAATTTGTAATACCGTTCCGAGGAATAAATAAAAGAAGGTCGAAAGGGAATGCCAGAAGAATCCATCAGGCGTCTCCTTGCTCTAATTCTTGGGAAGCTCGCCTGCAATTTGCATTAACCTTTAGCAGAGTACTCGAGGCAACGCATTCCGAGCAATGACAAGGTGACTGAAACAAAAATGAATATTGATATTCGTCGCGAACACAAGCGCCATTCCGAAACAATTCCCGTACGATAATTCGCAGGCGCTTTACAAGGAAAAGTGAAACTTTGTTCGAAAGAGACCGTTCGCCTTCGGCAAACGAATCATGAATTCCGTCGTTATCTGTTCGACGAAATCTTCGATGCTCAATTTCACAGGTTATTTAAAGAACGATACCGAAGAATATTGTCAGAGAAGGACGGGAGAACGAGAGGGATAGAATCGAGGAAAGAATTTGGGAATATTTCTGTCCGCGGAATTGCAAATGCGTGAATTATACAAAACAAGCCGCTCGATAATTCGCCGCTTATTTATGGACGTAATTACGCGTCACTTTTTCCTGTGCGATAATCGAGCACTAATTTACGATGATTTTCGAGAGGAAAAAAAACCGCCTGGTTGCCAGTCGGAACGGCTGTAAATCCGCCGGGGGGCCGGAATTTGTAACGCTTCTGGGCTTCCTCGGGCCATTGTGGCCCGATCTTTTTGTTTCGGCAACAATGCCCGAATGACGCAACAATAACTGCGCATTTATCATCGGCATCTTGCTTCGGAATAATTACGTATTTCATTAGCCACTGCGTGGACGCAAAAAACGCTCCCAGTTCGATTAAATCCGCAATTAAACGGGACGTTTTGCTGCTCCTATTCCAATTACGAAACTTACAATTTTTCCCAAATTTAGAAATTTTATCCAATCTATATGACATTTCATACATTTTTAGCATATTAATAAACACAACTTGTGTGGCATGGATATTTTGTTCCAAAGAAATAAATAAATCGCTTCGTGCGAGACCTAATAGAAAAAACGAGGTCAGGTTTCAAGTCTTTTAAGTTGATTTTAAATTATCATCTTTCCCGAAAGCTCATTTCTCATCGAAAAATCAAATCAATACTTTTATTTTTACACAGGCTTCCGCAATTTATCGACTTTTTGACAACCTCGCCCAATTAAGATAAAATTCTTGGTCCACCAAATTCGACGACCACAGAAAATTGCTTTAATTACATTATACAAGATGTATAATGCATTTGTATAATATATACAATGTATATATTGACGTATAATACATTATTAAAAGGTCAACCAGACTAAACTTAATGAACCTGATACCGTATAATGACAAGACCGTGGATTTTGTGCGTTTATGTGAACAATTACCGCAAAAAATATGATACCGTTATATTTTCTTCGACTTACAAAAATCACGAGAGAATTTTTATTCGATTATGTCGTAATTGTTTACGAAAATGTTTTCGTCTTGCATAAAACCCCTAACGTCGAGTAGTTTCACGAACCGCTGTGCACAATCCCGATTCATTAGCGATCGGTTAAAAACAAACACTTTAGCCACGGCACGTAAATATGAACACTTTGTCGGTTGTAAACACTTCATTTATCGCCAGACGTCCGATTAAAAAGTAAAATTAATGAACCTTGGATGTCCGATGGTACTTCGAAAGTCGGAGAGGAATTTCGACGAGGAAACATTCCAACATTCTGAATCACGGCGCGAGATTGAACAGGTGTAACAGCTGGGATTTTATAATTCGGTTTGTGACAAATCGACCAGTCATCGAGCATGTACCAGGGGGATCCGAGATTCGTCGGCGATTAGGCTACTCTGTCGAGCGCGCGGCGTGACCGTTGAATGGCCGAGTTTCTAGTGATAATTGCGTTGTTGCCGCCGAAATGTATCGTGTCAGCGTGGTCTACACAGCCTACACACGATCGTGGATCGATCTTCACGGTGTCCGAAGAAAGGGCGACTGCCGCAGATCTAACGATTATTTCGGAACCATAGATCATCCGGCTACGAAACCGGTTCCCGGTCGTCGTTGATTCACCGACGACCACCGTTCCTCGATCAATGAGTTCCAGGATACCGTAAATCCCTGCTCCCCGGACAAATCGTCCTCGTTCCGGCCTGATCTCTTGCCCGGTTACTTCTGATGCAAATTAGACAGTCATTTGCATCCTCTAATTAAACAACTCTGGAATCGCCGCGCAACTTACGTATGCTGGGGATTATTTCGCTTGGATACAGCTGTGCGCGGAAGAAACCTGGGACGTACAGCAGTGGGGTTGCGCGATTTTAAATAATTTATTCTTTTAGCTTTTTACCCGGCTCACAGTTGCAAATCGCTGTTAATCTGTTAGGCTACACCGTCACATTTTTCTCATTAACTTTAATACAAACTTGTGGCACTCCCATACGACCAACATGGCAATCGAGGTGTTAAAAATTGCATACTGAATAAACAAAAATAGAGAACGCTGTCACAATAATACTCTAAGCTAGTTTAGTACAATTGAAACAGAAATTAGAGTCAGAGAACATCAGCTTCTAGAGAGGAGGCTGTGTCCACTAAATAAAACTTTTCTCATTAATTTTTACACAAACTTGTGGCAATCACATACGACCTACATGGCAATCGAGGTGTTAAAAATTGCATACTGAATAAACAAAAATAGAGAACGCTGTCACAATAATACTCTAAGCTAGTTTAGTACAATTAAAATAAAAATCAGAGTCAGAGAACATCAACTTTTAGAGAGAAGGCTGTGTCCACTGCGTACAATTTTTCCAACAGCAAATGAATGTATAAAAGTATGATTTCCTGCAAAGTAGCATGGTTGAAATTTGCAGGACAGCTAATTCAGCGTCGAGGTCCATGAAGCACAGGGTCGGTTCGCCAAAGTGAAACCAGGCGGGACACGTGCTCGCGAATTTTATTAATGGCCCGTGGAAGGAGCGAGAGAGGTGGTAGAGGGGGCAAAAAGCGAAGTTTCCTCGACGTCGACGTCGACGTCGGCGTCGGCGTCGGTGGCAGGACAGGCGCCCCCGGTGAGCTCGAAATATTTTTCGGGACGCGCGAGCGGCGGGCGTCGGGTGCCCGCAACAGGTGCACAGCCCGTTCTCCTCGGCCGCCATTAAAGTGTTTACACGAGAGACAAGAACTTTGAACCGTCCGGTTTAATCTCTTAAGCGCTTCCCGGACACCGGGACACACCGGGACCGGGCCCGGAGGGGAGCACACCGGAGAGTGTCCGGAGGAGGCCAATTGTCGGCGAATATTTATGAATTACGTCAGCCGTTGGCTCGAACAATGCGCGCGACGCGGGTTACAACGACCCTGAGTTCACGACCTCGCCAAGGCCCGACGGTCTCTGGAAATTGTCGCGGGGACCGTGGTTTCGTTCAGCAACTTGGTATACACGCATTCCAGAATTTTTTTAGACTTTTTAAATAACTGGAACAGTCAAAAAATTAGTCGTGGACGTAAACAACCCGGATTGCCCGTGTAGGAATAAAACCAGTTACAAAAAAAAAAAAAGAAAAAGAAGAACTTGACAGAACTGTCATAAATGAATGTGTACCTTTTCTTGTTGCCATTTAGTTTGCGAGACACACAGGGTGAGACAATTTCCATCTCCATCTTGAATATTTCCGTTAGTTGTTATAATGTGAAAAAATTATGTACACGCAAAACTTGCACGATATAGAGGGAGGAATATTGGAAATATTTTTTACATGTGCAAGAGTACCTGGAATCTGTGGTGCTCGATGTCTCTCCACTATAATATAGTGATTGAATATGGCGATTGAATTCCATCCGCGATTGCAGGATTTATGGCGTTATCGTCGGGAATAAAGAGGCCCCAAATGAACCGCAGACTTATTAAACCCATAAACGATTTGTCGAATTACCCCATTAACGAGTGTCCAATAAAAAAAATTTAATTTGGATGTTCCGAGTGGTGGAGCGGGGATTAATGGGAGCTAAAAAAATATATATGTAGTTAGAGGTCTCTTTAACGACACGCGTTCGTCTCCGAGGCGACTTTTAATCGATCCGCCCTCCGCGAGAGTAATTGCCGACAGGATTTACTCGCTTTTGACGGTTATGGGAGTCGTGGAGAGAGCGAGAGAGAGAGAGAGAGAGAGAGAGAGAGAGAGAGAGAGTATGCTGGAGAAAACGTTCTCCGGCGATAAACCCGAAAAATTTATCTGCCGCGCAGATAGGACATCCGTGTTGCAGGAGGAACATTGAAAAATATTTAAACGACAGTCGCGCTGCGAGATAACGATAATACCGAATGGCGGGCTATTCGTACAGTTAAATATTTTTAGGTCCGCAGCTATCGGCCAAATATTTTGGGCAAGCAAAAATGCTCGGGTAGTCGGTGTTTACAACGGTATCGGCGGTCAAAAAATATTCTAAAAATAACGTGTATGCGCCAGAAGTGAAAGCCCAAGTTCGAACTCGTCTCGGAATTGATTACCGAAGTGACTAAATTTAGTAAATCTATGCAAATTTATAAATCGATAAAAATACCGTTTCTTACATGGCTCGTGTTTTTCGTTAATTTAGGTTAATTCGAAGCTGTATTAAGTGAAATTATATGTAGCAGTAATCGGTGTGGCGCGTAGTGTTCAGTGTCTGTAGAATACGTGATGACTTTCATATTATAAATACAGTGTGATATAAGCAGAGCAACAATGCTAACAGTTTGATCCGGTGCAAGAAATTGAAAAATATTCTCCAAAGTGAGTACAGCGCTGAGACACCGATACCAGAAGGGTTAAGCATGTAAAAAAAGGTGACTTATACTGATTCCGACCCGCTAAATCCTCCGTTGTAGCCCGCAGCGCGATGTTCTTTTTTTTTCTTTCTCCCGGGGCACGAAGAAGTCGATCGAGAGCAGGCCGGTGCTTCGAGGGCTGGTTATCGATCACGCGACACGTGTCAGTCTAGACAGATTGACACGGTAACCTATCGGTTAGCCAATAATAGTGAAACCTTAGCGGGGGCCGCAGCCTGTAGCGCACACCTCAGCTATGCTAAGTCTCGTGAGTCCCCGGCGATCGGTCAAGCCGACTCCGAATTTCCGGCAATAACAGGGAAGCCATAGGGCTACACAACACAACATTGGCTTGAGCGAGGCTGTGAAAAGAGGGACACCGGGCTATGGGCTCCCCGTTCCGCTGTCGTGCATGATTTGACGAACGAGGACGGCGATGTTGTTGTGTTGATGGGGTGTGGCTATTCAAGGGATCAGGGGATCGGTCGTGCGATCGGGAGACGCAATTTAAGGTGCACGAGTTGATCCGAGGGGTCCCCGTGATCGATGCGATCTCTCACTCTTCTGTGGACTCGTGCGACGAGGATTTAAGCATTTCGGGGTTTCTGCCGTGTACGCGCACGTTTAATCTCAGTTTCGTGTATTGCTCGATCGATCTGGACTCATATATGGTACGATTAATTTCATAAATTGACTGTCTGACCAAGTTTAACCCCTTGCACTAGTATTTACTTTGTGATTATAATGATTAGAAATTTTTCATCGTTCAGAATTTCATGGAAAGAAAAAGATAATTTATATTTGTTGTATGCCTACGTTTTCTCCAAAGGATACATATCAGCTGCAACAAAATAGAATTTTGTTTCGGTTTGAAGTAAATTAATAAGAAACATATTTCTCTTAGACTCTGTTCAGAATCTTCATCACGAGTCTGACTCGATATTGTAGGGCAAGGGGTTAATGATTTAGCTTGTCACCAAGTCGAGGATGTATAGAAGAATAGTAATACAGTTCATTGTGTTGGAGCTCGTCGAAGAGTGAAATACAATCTCTAACCCTTTGACGTATAAAGACGTCTCATAAGGGAAGGATTTCGAGATCGACAGGGTTATTGCAACACAGGGAACTTTCTACTCGAATAGTTTCCATTCGATAACCGAGTGTATCGATGTTTCCAATTATTTTTTTTTCTCCGTTGTTACGGTTCGGTTTCCTCGCATGATTTGTAATTAGATGATGTGTGCGGATGACGTTCCAGTGAGAAATGTATGACCGATTGCGTGTCTTCGTTATGCAACGCGTTTAATCGCCTTTGGATTAAACGCGTTCAGACGAAGGAAAATTTATGGGGACTTTGGACAATCTGTTTAAGTCGCTGTTGGAGTCGTTCCTTGAAGATGTCAACCTGGACTTACTTTTTGCAAAATGAGCTCAAATACTGTGGAAAATTTTTAAATAAATTTTGAAAAAATATATTTAAAAGTTGGCACACTAAAATATCGATTTTCGGGACCCGAGGTTCCCGGTAGATGTCCACAGACACGTCACTGTGGTTCAGTACTCGGTACTGAACAAATTGCCACATTAACTGGCACCACTGTCAACGCGCAGTAATAATTAATAAAATGAATAAATTTAGCCCAAAGAATCGGAAGTGAGTCCGGTCCGATAGGATTAATAGCACGAGACAATGAGCTAAAATATTGTAAAAAATGTCTAGACTGTTCGCAGATAAATCTTGAGAAAATTGACGCCCTAAAATATCGTTTTCTTTTTTTAATCGATGTGCACAGTCGAGGTCCAGTGGCGTAGCCATCGGGGACCGGAAGTGACTCGGTCCGAACAGGGTTAATAACAACGTCTACAGAGAGAGAGAGAGAGAGAGAGAGAGAGAGAGAGAGAGAGAGAGAGAGAGAGAGAGAGAGAGAGAGAGAGAGAGAGAGAGAGCGCGCGGCAGGCTTGGTCGAAATAAAGATCGAGGCCCATGGATCAGGATAATCGTATGAAGCCGTCTGGCTGCTCGGAGGCCGCCGGAGACGTGATGGATGAAAGGTGTTCCAGTTATGTGGATTCCGTTGCGCGGGATGATGAATGAACCGCAGCAGCCGCGGGCGGTCGAATTTGAACGTGCAGCCACGGAGCAAAGAGAACGCGCGCCGCTCCGCACCGCCGAGACAACGACCGCAGTGATTTCCGCAGATGGCCAAAGCGAGAGAGACAGAAACGCCGGAGACAGGCGGAGAGAAACGGAGAGAGAGCGTCTTCGATTCGCGTTTGCCGCAGCCGCACTTCCCATTATTCGACGATCCTCTCGAATGCTCTATCCTTGACACGATCGTGTTTCCTTTGTCACGTACCTCGACACCCCCTTCCCCCAACCCCCTGAAATGAACGTTACAGGTTGCATCTCGCTCCCCTTGTTTTTTTCATAAATATCTGAGAAAAGCGATTTTTAACGAGGCTGCATTTTGAACACCTTCGCTCGATGATTTTATCGAGTAAGGAAAAGTCGTTCTGGACCTTTTTCTTATTGAGCCAATACTGCAATTGTGAAGTTACTCTTACAGAATATTCGCGTTGAATATATTCATTCACTTGTGCATTTATTGCAACGAAAGTCGTATCGAGTACCTAGAAGTGTACCCTCGTGATTGGTATAAGTAGACGGGCAGATACTTTATGCAAAATAAAACTTGTCCGCATCAATTGCAAGAAACGGGAGTCACATGAAAATTGATTTCTTCTCTTAATAATTTTAATGGGTTATACATAATGTATCAGCGATATTGAATTCGTCCGATGTTTCTTCTATTTTGTGTTTTACCTACTCGTTTATTCTGTAAATGCATAAAATCGTCTACTTATTAGAAATTCGAAGTGACCCGTTTCAATTGACTTCTTCAACCCTACTTCTAATTACTCTTTTAACCTTCCTATGATTTGCTGATTCTCGCAAAGTTTAGCAGCTGTCATCTACCCTTTCTCTAAAAATATTTATTCAAATGAAAAACCTGTACAAAATTCCGGTTTTTATCGATCTCCCCTTAAAATATTGAATTTACATAAAGTAATTAAGCTTTCATTCGCCACAGCATCAAAAATGAAACTCGCATAAAGTCCCACACTGTAGTACAAAAAACAGCATTCAATCTCAATGTAATTAAAGTTTCATTAGACTTTAAAAAAGTTTACCTAAAGGCCCACAATGCAGTATTGAAAATAGTATTCGACGCACCGTCCAACAGCATGGCCGAGTGGAAAGTTTGATTTAGTCCTGCCGAGAAAATCAGGAAAACTTCGATACGTAAAAATTGCAGGCAAATGTCCTCGGTTTGTTAGTGTGGCCAATACCTCTTGAAGAATTTATAATCGCCGTAATGAATTGCTTCGCCGGTTGCCAATGAATTTCGAATTGTTGCATCGGTGAAAAGCAACACGGAACCCTAATGGATCGGCGTAGTAGAACTTTCTTCCGGTACAAGTTCAGCAATTACATTGTTGCGGAAAACATTATTGAAGACCGGTAGAACACCGGCGAAGTAGACGTCGGCGCTCGTGATGTTTTCTTTCGCTTGTGCCGGAGAGGTATTCGATAAGGTTGATTTATTGTTTCCATCGTTTCGCAGAAAGCTTGCCGGAGCTCTCCTCGACGAAAATTAATCCGACTGCTCCCATCCGGCAGAACTCCGGGTTGCAATTTATTACGTTATACCTATTCGAATCGCGATTTCTGACCGGCCTCCGATTAAAGAGCACGTCTCTCTCGGTTGATTCGCCGGTTTCTTCCACCCACGCGTTACCCGCGCGCGACAAAAAAGGTGAAACAATAAAAATAATAAGAACGTTCGAACGATAGGGATCTTCGCGCCGCCGCCGTTTGTCAGCCGACAAATTGCAACAACAACGAAGAGGCACGCTTTCACCTCGCCCGCGTTTATAAATTACTATATAAACGTCTATTTTCTCCTTCGCGGGACGGAGAATCGAGCCAATGATCAGATAAATCCCCCGGCAACAATTAATTCCCGGCTGCAATCGGATCTACCGCAACATCGAACGATCGTTTCTCTCCGACGATTATTTGCATAAGAGAAACGGACCGCGAAACACAAAGCTCCGCTAGAAATTCGCGCACGCTATACCACCTGCGACGCAACACAATACGCTTCTTAACATGTCAAAAGCCTAATACGAGTGACACTAATTTTATCAGAGGTTCACAAATTCATTTTTATTGTGACACATTCGAATTTTATTGGGTGGATTTCTAGGTAAAAATGATAAAACTGGAAACAGAGACTAAATAAATGAATTTAAGAGTACCAACACATTATTTTAATTTACTAATATTTAATTCTTCAGGGTGCAACCACGGGTTATATATTTTTTCCGGTGAATATTTTCTCGCGAAATTGTTTCCTTTCGTCGCGGAGAAGATTTTTGCTCCTCAGAGATCGTTCCCAGAAGCAGACCCGAATCTCTCAGACACCGTTGGTTCCTCAGTTTACGCGTCTCGTCGAGCGAGCAATTTTTCCGAGAAGCTATCCGCTATACTGATCCGCCTGACGAACAGCTAAACATCTCCCGCTGATGCGGAATGAATTTTTAGACGGACTTTCATTTTCGGCTGCTGCGAGTTGCGTCTCGAAACGATCGCGGATCTAACAAGAAAAAGTTCGCCGTTTCTGCGAAGCAATCGGCCCGCGAAAACGAACGGTGGAAAGTTCCGCCGAACGATATGGACCCAATAAAGGGAAAAATAAATTCCGATATCACGGGGAAAAAGCACGGAGACTTTCTAAATATCTCTTTCTAAACATTCTGCTAATTCATCGACAACTAATTCTTCCGTCTAAATCCATTTTCAGCCGTGAAAGTCGGCTCGAGTCGCCATCTGTTTCTCGACGGTTAATCATAGAGGGGTCTCCGATTATTCATCGTCTGAGGGCTAATAGAAAATTGTAAATCAATAGCGTTTTACTGAAATTATCAATGTTGTTGCTGTTAAGGAGGTGCTTAAGGTGTTGGCTGTCCATTATTTAGCTTCGGGTCGGTGCTTGTTGGGGAAACTGTATTGATAACGGACTGTTGTGGTAATATATGATCGCAAATGGGCAGATGTAATTGAACAACTAACATTTACAGAAAATTTAAGTTTGTTTGTTGTTCTACCTGCGTGCGGTTATGAAACACAGGGAAACATATGTACTTTGACGAAAGTTTATGATATTTCTACTGGGTACTAACGGATAAATATAATATTTATCATTTTTATAGTGCTCATAGTATAGACAACTGAAATTCAAATAAAATTGTAGACTGTATGTTATTGGAGGACCGTCTATGTTTCCTCTATAAACATGATAATAGTTCAGTCCGTGAAATAAATTTATCGTCTGCGTTTTATAAAATCAGAACAATTGACAATTTTGCATGATTTATTACGAGAATAATTTTGTATGTAAGGTTGGTCATCCTTTCCACCCAATTGAAAATAGTTATTGCGTGAAGACTACGACTCGTGATCGGGGACGACGTATTCGGCGAGTTGCGCAAAATTCGTGAAAAGTATGGCGGTCAAATGAAATCCTAGACTTCCCCGAAAGACCGTAAATTCGTTTATTGCAAGCAGAGTTACGTCTTCTTATCTGCCCACATGTCTGCACCGAAAATACATCCCCGTGGATTTGCGTCTCGGATTTCGTCACTCGATCGAGACGCAGTGCGTCGTTTATTCCTGGTTTCCAATTATCGGAGACGTAAAAGTGCATTTTTAGAATTTCCATAGACCGTTCGTTCGATGCTATCAGCGTTGATAAAGTTTTAGCGAATACCAATTGTTGGATGAAAGAATTCTGTATCTGCTCGAGATCGGTGCTTCATTTCTGATTTCCTTTGTTCTATTTCAGGAGCCCGATGCAGACAATGAATCCGCCAGCGAATGCGATTGCCCGGTGACGGTAAGTAGCAAGATTATTCGATTAGACCCCGCGCCAAATGTCAGTGCCAATTTAATATCTGACGAGATCAAAGATGAGTTCTAGCATCGTTTCCCACCTTAAATGATCTTCAGACTAGACCGATTAATCACGAAATGCGTCTTGTGTGACTGCAAAAATATATAAAATTAGATTTAAATAATTTACAGTGCCAACAATGGTTCAAGAAAAAGACACAAACACATGCGAATAAGCAGAGCCTTCCAAAAATACGGAATAATGATTGAAAATCATCGCAACTGGGATTAATTGAACCCCGCACAGCTCGCGGGGTGGTTAAAAAGAAACACGCGATAAAAAATCCAATTAACTTTGAAGAATCGCGAAATTGCGCACGGGAGATCTGAAATTCGGCAGGCAGGCTAATATTTTCGTCTGTGGCAACGGTGCTGAGGGGTGAGGTTCCAGCGAGGAGGAAACCCGTTACAGGCTCACCGACGCAAAATGGGAAAGACAAAGGATGTCTCGAAACGAGGCGACGACGGTCACGTTCGGCCATTCTTATTTACGCCGCCCCGACGGACGGCGTCGATCTTGAAAAACGCGGCTGCTAGAAAAACGCGAAATGAGCGTACGTGCCGTGGAAGAGTACGGATCTCTCGGCGATTCGCCGCGAGAAAAGAGGAATATCGCCTTTTCTCGTGGTCGCGTAGACAGCAGCCTCTCGCCTCCGTTCCGACCGCCTTCCTCTTCGATACTGCGACCCTGACACGTCGCTCCGCGCGAAATCTGCGAAGTTATTACATTTTTATCGAGTTGCCGAGCTGATGGCTCGCGTCTCGCTCGTTCCGCCGCGCCGGAAGCGCGGGAAATTGCCCCAGCTGAAACGTGTCCAAGCGTTTGTTTCCTTATACCCTATTCTCGTTCGCCACCCGGGAAAACTCGTCTCTGGTCGCGGCTCGCGTCAGCCTAATCGCTGGGACCCTGTACCGAATACTCTTCTCCCACAGATTTCGATTCTTTGTTCGGAACAATCTTAATTAAAAAATACCGAACGCATACGCACGTCCGTCAGCGTACGCTCAATTTAAAGCAGCATAAAGTCCTCCGTCTTCGCTGCTCGAAACCGCGAAGCAGTGGAAAACTTTTGATTCTTCGGTATCCCGTGCGTGAAGGGTTACTCTCGAAGATCAATCCAGCAGACAGGCAAGGTCACGGTAAGGTCGCGCACGAGTACAGAGGAGACAAAAGACGATCTTGTGCCTATTCAACGTCGACGCGCGAGGCGAATTCAATTTGCCCCTGGAGGGGCGGGGGGTGGGGGACAAAAATGTTTCGGGGACGGGGGTGTGGATACGACAAATAGCGTCCCCGTCGAAGAAAGCTGCCGCCTCTCCCGATACAAGTGTCTGCGTCTGGCATAAAGACGCTCTTCTTCCCCCCACCCTCCCTCCCTCACCCGTCTTCCATATAACCCCGTTGTTGCTTCATCCGACAAAAGGCATTGTTCTCGCGAAGCGGCGCAACCGAATAATTGCCTTATCGACGGCGGCGCAACTTTCCTGAATTGCGTGTACTTGTTGCACCGGGGGGACCGGCTCCCTTTTACGCTGGATGCACAACCCCTCCCCTCACCACCCTCGCCCCTCTCGCCGTCTGAGCTCGCGTTGAACTACTCTTTCAAACGCGTGGAACCGCGCCGGGACACGGGGACAAGATACGTTTCTCGTATTTCAACCCCCCTCGTCCCTGTGCCCCCCTTCTCTTCTTAGCCCCCCAATTCGCGAAACGGGACAAACGCAAGCAGCCCTGAAACTGTCGGGGACGGAAAACTGGAAAATGAGATTCGCCTGTCACGACACACCACGTTATTCCGATGATACTGTCTGCGATCCAGGGTGGTTTTTCGACGAGTCTTCCCCGTTTGATGGAAAGATGGCAGAATTTTGGAAAATGTTCTTCAACGCAGTATATGTACGGTAGAACCTCGATATTTGAATTCTGTATCGTCCGAATACATTCCACATGCAAACCGGCCAGCATAAAACGATTCGTATACGGTAGAACTTCGATATCTGAATTGTTATTGTCTGAATACATTCCACATGCGAGTGAGTCACGAGGGACCTTTTATGACGGTGTAGGAATCTGCTTTTCCGAATCTTCAGTATCAATTTATTAATCCTGAGATCAATTAGTAATATGTAACTATGAGATAGGTGATATTTGTGTGAATCGGAAATTTCCGGATTTTTTCAAATATCGATTTTGCAACCGAATATTCTGAAAAAATTCACAGTCGTGTGTGCCGTTAGGTACAATGTTTATGAATTTTTTGGTAATTTTTTACTGAGCAAAAATGAAGCATAATTCACTAAAACCTTGTCCAGTCTGTAACTACCCTTGTGGTAAGGGTGCAGATTTGAAACTTGCCACAGAGGGTTTTATTTGGGGGCTCTATCGAATGGTATGACCGAAAATCGATTAGCTTTTCAAGATAGTGATTTACGCGGTAGACTTAAAATTTTTTTTTGGGGAGAAGTTCTGAACTGCAGACCGCGGACGTCTCCTCTGTCCAAAATGATCCAAAAAATGAAGCTCTCTCGGGCCGGACTATCAACGATCACTTCGCCCGTTGAAAAACGGATCTCGGAGACACGGGCAGGCATCGATCCAGAAACAATGCCTCTTGAAAGCCCGCCTCCCATCGGCGGCCGCGAACGAGCGAAAACAAACGGCGCCAATCAAAGGGACGCAGCTCTCTGCCAACAGGAAGCAAACACCGGTCCGCGAAAAGGGGTTTAATAAAAGCCGATTTGTCGCTCTTTTTATTCGGACAGGCGATGACGGGAGTCACGTCAGCGGACCGATTCGGAAACGGCGATCGACGGGGGTGGAAACGGCCGCTGATCAACCCCGAAGCCGCACAGTTTCCCGCGTTGTTCGTCGAATAACACCCCGTTGGAACCAAATATTCCATTTTCCAGTTTCTCCAACCCCCCTTGGACACCGTCTGCTGAAACCACCGAAATGTTTAAGGTGGTCGAATTAAATGGAATTAACTTCCTCTTATACAAAACAAACGAATGTCCTAGGTAAGTCCATTGTCATGTGGAATTTATGCAAAATGCTGTATGCTTCTTTATACCACATGAAAGCGTGCGTCAAGGCAAATTTACGACGGCACATGGACCTCCAAGGTCATGCAAGGTCAGAAACATTTAATGAACTAAGAAGTACAAGCTTTTATTTTCATCGTGAACCATGAAATAAATCGCTGTGCAGGGGGCCAATAATTTTAACATTTTGCTTCTTGGCTAGCGGAACGTTGACACGACCGTTATTGTTACGAGCATTTTAACGTTTAACGACAGATGTGCGTAAAGATAGAAATAGCGGACGCTCGCAGCAGCGAATTCCTTCGTGTTACCGCGGATCGTGCACCGGTACGAAAAGAGGGATGATTTCTCTGAAACAGCTGTTCGGACTCTCGAAGGACAGGGGGAGGGAAACGTTTACTAACCCTTTATGGACGAACCATGCCGGGTAAACGTCGGCGGGTTTATGATTGTAGGATTGAAAGTCGTCGCTCCTAGGATTGCCTGGCTCGGGGAGTTTGAGTTTATGGGACGTCCGCGACGCAATTTAAAATTAAATTTAACTTCCCGCCGCGAGTTATGGGTATACACGGGACGAGAGAACACGGAGGGGGGGGGGGGAGGTAGAGAGAGCACTGTTTGTCAAATAGCGATCGCCTTAGAATTTATAGCGGTCAAACTGCCGCTCGCGCTCCGGCCAGTTCGTTCCCGCGCACGCCCGGAACGAGCGTTCCAGAAATTTTCATGCCCTCGGAAACATAAATATTTATTGACGAGCGCGGCGCGCCTCGATTTTCATATTCCATTAAAACTCGAACGCGCGAGCCTATTTTATATAACAACCAAACTTTCGTTACGCTGAAAACTACCGACAAACACCGCTCCGGATACCGTTTGTTTGCGCGGGCTTTTTCGATTTAGATCGGGCTAATAAACGTCTTCGCCCGTTTCCACCGCCGCGAAAATGATTTACGATGTTGTGCGCGCTCAAAGTGACGCCCGGGGAAACGCTACACGTAAATCATCGGCACGTAAGTAATAAATAAAAGCATCGAGCGGTTCTTAAATTGTCGAGCGTCGTTTTTCGTCGATTTTTACCTGTCTTATCGATTTCGATGTTTAAAAGACGAACACTGTGAATTCTTTCATCGTTTAAGCTGAGAAATTTAAATTCTTGTGAATTTCATCGCCTTTGCGAGATTTTCTTAAGTATTCACAATACCACTGTCAGGGAGCGAGGGAAACAAATATCCCCGAGCAAATTTAGTTCCCACTCGTTCGTGGGGTGAGCGGGGGTTGGAAAGTAGGGGTCGGTACAGCGAAACATCGGGTAAACGGGTACGAGCGTAAGTTATCTGCGACATGCAGGCGGCACGCGGTGCGTTTACTCGTGTAAATCGTCGGGTTTACCTTTTCCTCGGTTACTTCGTCTTCTTTCGCGGGCGGCCACGGGGGACACACGGGGTTGAATGGGGCCGCAAGAAAGGAGGGAGGGTGGGGGGCACGTGCAAACAAAGATACGTGACATAAGTGCAACGCCGGCGAAACCGTAATAACCACGGGACCGACCCGGGTATCCCTTTCGAGCACACCGTCTTTCCTGGAACGTGGCAGGAATCTTTGACTTGTTGCTTCCTTCGTCCTTCGGAAAATCCTCCTCGCCGCGGAAACGACACCGTCCCGCCGATATTCTCTAATTGAATCCCGCTGTAACCGCCCGTGGATCCTCCCGCACCCCCCTGGGGGATGATGGATTCGAGTGGTTTCAGCCACTGTGGCTGTCTAACGCGATTTCGATTAGGGTAAGTCGCGGAATTATAGCTCTCCGTACCCGACCTTCGAATAACCTTCACAAAAATATCAACCAAAGAGTCCTACCTTATATATTGTCATCGACCACAATATTACAAACTAATTGTATTACGAACATGCCCTACGAGGACAAGTAACGTACGAGTGACCTTCGAGTAAGCTTGAAAATAATATCAGCCAATAAAATCCTACTTTATCATCAATTTCGACACAGTTAACGTACATTTTTTCCAATAATTTATTTGAAATTGTTCTTCGATAGTCAAATAAGCGTCAGCTGACATTTAGACACCCTGCCTCGTTACAAGCTCGTCCAAGGTCCCATTCAAGGAGCAACTGAAAACATCGTTGTGTTTGCTCGGCGGATCCGTTGAAAACACTGAGGAGAGAAGGCTCTCGGACGGTCTACATCGAGGAATTTCATTAATAAATCCAAAGTATACCGGACGATTAATCACAGTCCAGGCCGAGACCTCCCACGATCAAGCTCTCTCGCCAGCTCTCGCGACCTCTATCGTTTGGGTCGAGCGTTCTAAATATCCCGACACTTTCCTTTTCAGCCGGTGTTTACACAAGCCCGATTGTGGAACAGGGGGAGGGGGCACGCGAGGAATTTCTCGCTGGCAATATCGCGGCACGGCTGGCAGGCTCATTAATTGGCCGAAATCGGCTCTAGCCGGGAGCGGCGCACCGCTAAAGATGAAAAGTAGGTCGAGACTCGGCGCAGAAAGTTCCGTTAGCAGCCGTTACATAAAGATTTCTGCTTATTATCGCTATAAATAGACGTTAATGCGTCGGGATCGATGGGCAAGGAGAGAGGCGGCCTTGGCGGTGCGATCGACAACGATTTCCAAGGAGAGCCATGATTTGCGCCCCCAGAAACGCTATAGTGATCGATGGGGAGCTGGGATGCACCTAACGGAGATGTTAGGGATTGTTACGCACCTGACAGAAATACTAGGGCCCTGAGCATACAGGGTGATTTGTTAATTTGGTCAACAGAGGCAGGAACTTTGACTTTTGATGGCGTTTTTCTTAGGTCACACTTTGTCTTTGGATTTATTTTGTATTTCATTGTTGTTATGTAGTCGTATGACGTGGATGATTGAAATGAAAGAAATTTAATAATAAAGTTTAGGTATTTTCATCGATGCAAAAGCAAAGAGAGAAGCCATTACAAGTTTATTGACCCTAGTACATCAGGTTCGGCTCGTTACAAGCTGACCACGAAGGGGTTGCAGCACGAAACGCATACTAACTGGGCATTCCCAAGACGTACCTCGGGAATGGTATATTTATTCCATTTGTTCACAAACAATCCTTTGTTTATTCACCTGATTGGTTCGTTAGATCATTGACATATGTTTGTAAACTCGTCTACCGTTGGGAATAGTTTTGCACCCTCCTATTTATATTACACAGTTTTTAATCTTGATAGATTTCTGTCTTTTTTTATATGCACTCTGTAAATTAAGCATAAAGTAAAATTGTTTAACACTGCAGGATGTCTGACTCCAAAAAAGGAGGTATCCCTTGAACCATTGAAGACATAGTGCCAGAAACTTTTTTATTTCAGACAAACGAGTCGACCAATCTCGGACCAAAAAATTGAGTGCATAGAACAAAGTGCGCACAACAACTCTGCCAAGTTTCATCTCAATAGCTTTAATCATTTCTTTGCAAAAAATTGCCAAACTGCATCTACTTTCTGAATATGCAGAAGTGAAAAGGCAGAACCCAAAAAATCACAGATAGTGTGCCACAAACTTTTTGATTTGAGAGAAACTAATCGATGAATCACTCTCCAAAAAATTGAGTGTAAAATTTATAGTATATGCACAATAATTCTGCCAAGTTTCATTTCAGTATATCGAATAGTTTCCTCGCAAAAAATTCGCAAAGTGCAGCCACGCTGCAACCGAGAAGATGTTCTAAACTTTGGTGAAACGAATTGTCCGACGAATCTCCGCGATAGACAGAAAGTCTGGAAGGTCCGAATTGATCGTGCAGCCTGGGGTAGCGGCATTAGCATAATCCAATGACTCGAGAATACGTTCGTGATTTCCTCCACGGCTGTTATACGCTTCGATCACGGAAACGGCTGTTACAGTAGTGTACGGGCAGCGCGTGGCATCTCGGGATGAATAATGAAAAATACAATATTGACAGTGCGCGCGCGCATCGGCGAGCCGGCTCAATTATTCAGCGGCCGGTCTTCTCTCCGACAAATTTCTGATATATTATTTAATAAACACCGGCCAAGGACTTCGGAAACAATCGTGTAATCCTTCGAGCAAAAACCTGCTGAATTATTCATGGGAGCCGCGAGGCTCGTACATTTCGATTATACGAAATTCTACTTTGTCGTGTTTGAACGGCTGACTCGGAAATACTTCGCGATTCCAGCCGAGAGAGCCCGTCGGGCATTAGAAAACTCTTCTTGGAAATGGCGAGGCGAGCTTCGCAAACATGGCTTCTTCGCCGTTTTGACTACGCGAAGTGAGGACGAACCTCGTCTTGACCCTTCGCACGCTTCGAGATGCAAACGAGTCACCGGCTCCCATGTTGAACATGAAAAAGCAATGGGATCTAATGGATGCTAGGAAAAAGAAACAACTTCAGACGTCGAACTTCGGCAGAGTTTAACTGTACATTATTTTTGATCCACTGAAAAATTCACGAGAAGAAACCAACAGTTGCTTCAACTTATCTTCGAATTCGTTCATGGAACAAAAATTAAAAGAATCTAATACATTCCTGTGACGATTATTGATGTAGCAAATTATTCGACCAAGCGACACACGAACAAATTTGCCAAGCACCAGGAATAAGGACGTCATCCGTCCGGCATTTTGGAGAACGACGCACTGTTCTGACAGTAAAATGGCGGCGCGAAGCACTGCACTGACGTGTGCAACGCGAGATCAGACCATCGGTGTCGCACGTATTGGTTCTTTTTCTGTTGAAAGGTCCCCGCGGAAGAATCAAGGTCATCGGGTCATGCTAATGGAACAGGAAGCGCTCTTTTCGTCTCTGCGTCGCAAAAACCTTCCTCTTCTTGCCGTTTTCTTCTCGCGTATATCTGATCGGGAACGCACAGACAATTGAAGCGTCGCGTTCTCACTTCGTCGGAGAACGTCGCGTCGGTGACGCCAACGCATAATTCGTGAAACGTTCTGCGTGGCAGCGGGAATCGGTTCCTGGGAATTGCGCAATTCTCGGACAATATTTCTGAGCGATACCGTTCCTGCGAAACACGAACCCCTTCCTGGTACACGATCATTTATTAACGTGTGCTTCTGTTCATCGATTCTCTATTAGTCTGCCTTTATGGCTTCTCGGATTCTAGTTGCATGGCTCCTGAATTGTTTCTGAATTCATACATTGGCCAGAAATAGTTGCGAGAAATATCCGTGATGCTTTCGTGCATTCTATATATTAACTTAACAAAGTGTCCTTAAACCCCGTATTATCTTCTCAGAGCTTTAATAATTAATGCTTCCTTGCCCTTAGTAATTTCCCTAGTGAACGCAGAAAATTTATGTTTATCGCATGCATACGTTCATTCGAATGTTCAAATATTGATCAGGGAAGAATAACATTCGACTTGAAACATATACAGTTGAGCTTTTATTATTTATTCCGTACGTCACCGACGCTAAAATCTCTCGAGTCACTTCTCATAGTAAAGTTTCTTGCAAACAAAAGATATTAAATAAACCGTACTCGTTTTTAATGAAATCTCCGGTGAAACCAAATCTCGGATCAGACTCTTCCAGGAAGAGGAAGGAAACGATCGCTTGTTTACTTTGTATTAAATGTTCCTTTCTCTGGAGACGATTCCAAGGAGCGCAGAAATAGTTTTTCGCGGTTTTCACCGAGAAAGACGAAGGAGGGTTATCTAGTTTACGTCGCAGGAAATCAGGGGCATAACAATCCTGGAGGAAATCGCAGAGACATCCGTTGCGGCCGAGTTTTACGAGGGCTATTAAGTTATGCAAACGGCCCGCGTTTGTCCTGCTCGGCCGATCCACTCTTTCTCGTATTATCGATGCCGGATAACGTAAATTTTCGTCAGGGCTGATTCCTGCCCCTTCAAAATGTATTCCGACTCGTTTACCTTTTCGTTACTATTAACTGCGTTTTGAGCAGGGAACGTCTTGCCGGCGCCGTGATCGCGACGTCTCTGATCTATCGATCCCGAACGCTTCGTTTGTCCACCGCAGTACATGTTTGAAGTTCAAGTCGAAGTTCGAGGACGTCGGTACTTAACGTAGAAAAATTGCATCAGTCGAAGCCTTTGAACAAATTTAATTGAAGCTCGGCGAAATCAATCTTTCATTTGGAATTTCGTGGGTGTAGTAATTATATTGGGAATCTTTATTTAACACTAGATTGCCCAAGGAAGTCATTTTGACTGCTTTTTAATTTCAATTAGAAAAACAATTATGTATACAATGGCACAGTTTCTTAGAATTTTGTTAATTTTTGTACAACATATAAATGCGATTATTAATAATTGTAGTTACCTCCCCCTCCTTCATTTCCGATATATATATTGCCCAAAAGCAGTCGTTTTGACTGCTTGGGAAATTTTAAATAATCAAATGACTCTAATTATTGAATTGAGTAAATTTCTTATATGACCAGTTCGGCCCTGTATTGAAATAACATTTTTCATTTTTTGGATTACCGTCACACGATAACATACAAGTACATGAAAAGTAAATGTTGCAGTTGCTCAATAAACTAAAGTAGTACTTGTTATTCGAATCTTTATGCAGCGATACTTGTTCTAACGAGTTGTTTATTTTATTTCTTTTGCTTGTTATATAACTGTAAATAATATAAAAAATATTAAAAATTAATTTTAAACAAATTTCTTTACACATTAGCTATTCTTTCACAATGCAGTCATTTTGACTGCTTTCAGGTAATATAGGTATATGCTAAGTTTCAGTCTTTCTAGTGTTAAGAATGAAGAAGCGGATAATACATTGAGACCAGGCGAATATTTATAATTAATCGGGATCGAGAGAGGCTCTCACCGCAGAGGCTTTAAACAGTGCAACGAATCCCAGCCGAGTTTCCCAAAGATTAATTATCGTATTCAGAACCGCACCTTGAACCTTCCGCCGCTATATCATCACTACTTGAAACTCCAGCGTCGTCGTTGGTGTACCTTAAGCGAGCGGGAACGTTTGCCGCTCCGACCGTGGCGCGATCAAAGTCAAGATTCCCGTACAAGTTTGTTTACTAACTCGTTTAACACATTATCCGGCGCGTCGTTCGTTTATGAATGACGCCACTGTCTCCGCCGTGGCGTCATCTTTCGCTGTCATTACACGTGAATACGTAAATTTTTCTGGAAAATCGTCATACCGTGTGTGCCATGTTATTTCTGCGGTCTGTGTAAACGATAATGACTTTGCCAACGTCACTTGACGGATAAAACGCAGCTGTTTTATGGTAATGATCACTGGACTGTGCGTTTGGTGCGTTCATACCGTGTTTGTTCTTTAGGAATCTGCGTAGAAGAATTTAATACGATCTTTGTCTTTGTTCGAGGAAAATTTATATTTCCATGAGGAGATTCGAAATAATTTCGTATTAATAACTTCGCAACTGATCGGAACTATTTTCTATTTTTATTCTGCTCAACTTTATTGTTTTATTTCAACATTATTGAAAGTTATTATGGGTTCAGGGGTAATCCTGTCGCAGACCCTCACAATCTCTTTATGGGCCCTAAACAATTTTGCATTGACCCGATTACACATCAGCATCCTGTCTCATCGTAGATTGCCCCGATGGTCTTTTTTTTTTAACAAAAGTTAAAAAATCTTAGTTTCAACAAAATTAAATGTTTTGTTGGATTAATTCAAGCCTTCGTTCTAGGACGCCAATAGAAGATTTCGCAAGAGATAAAAGTACTGAGTCTCGGGAATAAATAAAAGAGAAGCAGAGCGTCTCTTATTGATTCACTTGAATTAACCCTTCGCTGTCTGGAAGATCTGCGGAACTTTTCGCAAAATACAAATACTCGGGCGAATAAATCGATGAAAAGCAGAGATTCTCTTCTCTGTTGAAAACGACGACAATAAAGGATCCGCGACGGCAGTCGAGCCGGTGTTAATCGAGGAGAATCGATTATAATTGCTTCCCCGCACCCCCTATTTTTCTGCTCGCGCGATTCAACCGGGACGTTATCGCGAAACACGATTGATTACGCGACCGCTTCCGGCCGGTGACTTTTCGCGCGAGTTTCCATCGAACGGAGAACAAGGGTGGAAAAGGGAGAGAGAGGGAGAGAGAGAGATAGCAATAGAACAGGGTTGAACAGGGGCGAAGGGCTACGCGGGAGTGGTTGGGGCGATGGCTAAAGGAAAATGAGATGAGACGAGCCGGCTGGAATCCCGCGCCCCGTTGAGTAAACTCGATAACGTCGATTCCCTTAAGTGTAAAATTAAAATCACTCGGTGTGCCAATATTAGCACGCCCCGGATGGATCTTACGAGCGAAAAACTTATAATTCGAGGGAAACTACGGGTACGCGGATCCTGCTGCAACTGTGATCCTGTTGCTCCTCGCCCCTCGCTCAACAAGTCCCTGCCTTTAATGGAACCGATATTTGCCGATTTTAATAACGATCCTGCACCTTTCCTGCCCTTTGGAAACACTCCGATCCTTCTTCGCTGCACCGCACAGCGAAAAAATTTTTAGCTCGTCGAATCTACCGAATATGTTCGATTCTGCAAGGTAATTGGTGTGCAAATGATTAGTGCCACTGAATATATTGATACTGAAACATACTATGTTATAGTGTGAACTGTAAACTTCATTATTGAGAGCCCAGCAATTGTTATCAGTACCGCTGATCATTTCTACGAGTGAAATTATGAGGAAAATTAAATATTGCACAGTATCTAGAAATACAAAATGGATAAATATATATATAATATGATATGATATGATTAGACAGCGGATTATATGCATTTGTGACAAAAATGAGTAATTTAACACTAGATTGCCTAAGCAAGTCATTTTGACTGCTTTTGAATTTCAATTAAAAAAATAATTATTTAAATAATGACACAGCTTCTTATAATTTTGTGACTTTTTCTACAACATATAAATGGGTTAAATAATCATTGTTGTTGCCCCCCCCCCCCCTCCTTCACTTCCGGTATATAGGTAACGGCTTCCAGGCAATATAGGTATATACTAAGCTCCCGTCTTTCTAGTGTTAAAACAGTAGAAATATTACAGGAATTTAAGTATACTGTTACATTATTTTCGACCCATTAAACGTATTAAGAAAGTACATAAATTTCTATTTTACTTGAAAATTTTTATTTTACATGAAGATCCGCTGTCCAGATATGATATAACTAGACATCGGATGTTTATGCAATTTCCAATTTTTATAGAAACATTTTAAGAAAGTGGAATGAAATAAAATTTTATTTTTAATGGGGACAGCCTTTGTAGATCCAAAGCAAATAAAAATCGTGTTAAATTCTCTCGAATTTTATATTATAGCATTTTTTTAACATTTCCATAAGCCATAAATGCATAAAGATCCGATGTCTAGATATAACATAACATATAACATGATTTCCCAGAAGCTACATAAGATGCATTCGACAAAAACATTTTATAAACCTAAGGGGGTGAATCACTATTCTCAATCACGCTACCAGGACTTTCCCACAAGGAATGTTCATCCGGGATAAATCCAGTAGTACAATTGGCAACATCTGAACCAGCATCAATCTTTATAGCGAAGATATTAACTTGGAAGGGAGATCGCAACCGGACAGAAGCAATCTGTTCGGGTCAACATCCGTCGAGCAATATCGTTCCCCGTAGGATCACTATACAACCCGGGTGAAATGCAGAACAGTGGTCGCGGGTTGACAGTCTTGTTAATTTTCCGTCCATAAATTTCCCGGCGCGAGGAATCCTAGGAGTTTCTGGCGATCGGTGCTCGATACGGTCAGCTGACCAAGAAGAATCGTTCGGACGAGGATTCGCCAGGGCAAAACATTCCTCTTCCTTTATCTGTTCCCTCCGTTCGCCGTTCGGGTGACTCGTTATCAGCGACGGTGGCACGGTTTTCCCCGTCGAATCACGTCCGGGAACTTTTTTGCCGAGCCACCTCCGCGACGGCAAACCTAAACCTGGCCCCATAAATTATTCCCCGAGGAAAAACAAGCGGCCCGAGAACGCGTCCCCCTTTCCCATGGCGGGAATTTCGCTGCCGAGAGCTTGGTCGAACTATGGTTCTTTCCACGTGGCTTGGAAGGACACGTTACACCACCGGGCACCCCAAGTTGGTCCAAACAGCGATTATAGTTATTAACAAATCATACTGTTTAGGGGAAGTTTAATACAGCAATTTCTATGTACTGAATATAAAGAGGAGGTCTTGAACTTCGAGTTGAATGTTATGTAAATACACCGCGGATTCTGTGAATTTATCACAAAAATGAGCACACGTGTAATTTAAAACAGTAAAAATATTAGAAGAATTTTTGTTTCGCATAATATCAAACATATTCAGAAAGAAAATAAAAATTGTATACCTGTATTGCAACCGGAATGAAGCAGAAATTTATTTTCTTTCTTTCAAAATAAAAATTGTATACCTGTATCGCAACCGGAGTGGAGCAGAAATTTATTTTGCATAAGATCCGCAGTCTATCAAATTTTAAATGCTCGTCAATATGACATACCCTCTTCACGTTCAGTTAGAAAAATCGAAAGTTTTCGGTTTCAGGTCCCGTTTCCTTTTTCCTCCCCCCAGATATAGGTATGGCTATTCGACAAGGCGTCGACGGGGGTTGATTCTGCTCGTCGACGACGTGACACCCCAGGGACAAAGTCAGGGTCTGTCTCTCGTCCAGTCCGGTAATTACACGAACGCGCTCTTGCCACCTCCTTTTTGAAGTTGGCACGCTCGCGGAATAAGTTTACCGGCTCGAAAGTCAGCTCTCGGACGCTTTCTTCGGCCCCGTCGCTGATTAACCCTCCTGAGATTAGCTTCCTGATGGAGCTGGAATTATTTTATCCCCGGCCGCCGACTGGGCTCCGTGTCCACGAGAGAAAGAGAAAAAGAGAAAGAGAGAGAGAGAGAGAGAAAGGGAGAGTCCACGCTTCCATTATCCTTCGTTCACGTTCCAGCACCACTGGGAGGCTGGGGAATTTTTGTTTACGCCTGTGTGATCCTTTTCCATCCCTCGGCCACACCGGCTATATTGATTCCGACTCCTCTTCTTTTCACGGTATTAACGCGGCCCGAAGTCCTCTCTGATTCCCCGGCGCAATCTCGAGTGGACGTGTTTCGGAATCAGCCTCGGAACGTGATTATGTTCCCTTTAGAAATTATGGCGGTGGCCAAGAGGGGGTTCGGCCAATGTTGCTGGCACGATAAACTTGTTGGGCAATTGTTGCTCAAAATAATGGGTGAAACGGTGACGAGTAAATTCGATTTTGCTGTTACCAATACGCGCATACACTGTACTAGGTTGTTGTAAAGTTAAATAAACACAACTCTCCAAGATAGGCACAGAATTAAAACTTTTCGTATTGTATTATGGTGGGAACTGAATTTTTTTGGTCTCTCACATTCATTATTTACAACACTATCATTTCCTTTTTTAGTGTCTTCTGGTATCAACGAATAGCGCATTCATTCACCGTATGTTGACCAGGAATCGCGTAATGCTAGGGTCAATATTTTTACTTCTCCAACACTGAAATAAATTGCATTTAAAATAAAAATTGTAGACAGGACCGGAGAAATCAGCTTGGCACCCTAAAATGGTATTTACGATAAACCTGTAGACTATATTGGCATTTCTAGATCATCAAATATTAAGATGACTGCCTACTGCCCTGAATGGCTGACTACCGGAACACGTACCCTTACCGAATTCGATAACTCGAATTGACTGCGACTATAGTGATTGTATAAAAAAAAACTCGGCAGCGTTTCAAGCTGAAAGATCGACCGATTGCTACTCGGCGCGGTTCTGATGTAAAAATGCGTTCCCTCCATTCATCGACATTGAGCATCGAGCGGATCGTTGGGAACGACCGGCAAGGACGCTCCTCGAAGCGGAAACGGTCTTACGAAACGGAATTTCTTATGGTTCGCGGGTATATGTATTCTGTTACGCGATGCTGCGTAGTACACGCGCGTCTCGAATCGGAAACAATGATTTCCGCGGTTGAGGTAATCGTTTCGGTGAACGCGCACCGGCGGCCGTTCATGCCGATGAAATAAACATCGCCCGGGGACTTGAACGCAGGCGCCTCTGCTTCATTTTTCTTCGTCATTTGTTGTTGTTTTTTTTTTTTTCTTTATCCGCGTGTACTCGCGCCGCCGCCGCGCCGTTCGCGTTCGTTTTTCCAACCGGTCGACGGTTTTTGCGATCGCGAGATCGATCGGACGAGACTCGCGTGCCGTCAAACAGAGTGACGGAGGACGACGATTCCGCGGAATTCCCCCGAGGCAATGTCTTCCCGCCGATTGTTTACGATGCTATTTAACCGGACAGGTTCAAATGAAGCGTGTCAATCCGCCGCGGTGCGGAGCGGAGCGGATCGGGAACGGGTTATATTGAAATCGACGAGCGGGTTCATAGCCGTCACTGTCCCGACGAGAGTCCACTGAAACCAAATTTGATCGCCGACGCCATTCACAACGACAACACTGTTTTGATCGACACCAATTTCCTACGGCTCTATGCATATCGCAAAAGTGCGTACACAGGGAACGTTGTTCTTGGTTAATGATGACGGCCGACGTACACGCGCTCGATGCAACACACACGGGGGCTTTCGATTATTCTGCCTTCGATGATCGGCAGACTCCAATTTTTTTTTTGTTTTTTTTTTTTATTTAATGCAATTAGAATCTCAAAGTAGAGATTATTTTGCCATACATTATTTTCCTATACATTATACATTATTATAAACTGTACAATTTCTCAGATATTTAGCTCACAGGCATTCAAAAACGAGTAGGTTATTTTACATATTACAACCGTAGGTCTGGATAGGAGAACATTGCATGAGAGCGGAAGAAAAAGATGCAGTTTCCGTAGTTGTCTGATAAACTCCAACCTCAGTTCATCAAACGTGGGACACTGCCATAGCACGTGGTCGATATCCTGATTCTCATAACCGCACTGACATTGTGGATCGTTTACTATGCCAATTCGAGCAAGAGAGCTGGCAAGATTGTAGTGTCCTGATCTGCATCTGTTTATCGTTGTGACAATCTCACGATGGAGATTTGTGTGACTGTACCACGGTTTAGATTTTCGGTTGTGGAAGTATGTGAAGTAGTTTACACCTTTAGATAAACCTTCTTTCTCTATGATGTCAAATGTGTTTTGTGTTGCCGCTAATTTAACCGATTCTCTTAGATCTGAGAAGGGAATTTTGACGGAGAATGAGGCTGTCGTGTTGGTTGCTGTTTTAGCTAATGTGTCTGCACTCTCGTTACCCAGAATCCCAATATGAGATGGTACCCAGTAGAATTTAATTTTACTATCGTTTGTGGTTTCGGATGCGAAGTTGAAAACGTTTTTTCTTATTTCAAAGAGGCAGACTCCAATTCATCCCTACACCCCTACTGCGTTCGAGCATTCGCAAATCTGTGAAATGTAAGGAAACCGAATGTACGACGATTTTTAATTTATTTTGACCACAAGGAATTTTTTTTTTTTTTTTGAGGGAAAACAGTTGTGTTCCCGTATTTTGTAAACACGAAAAGAGAGATCTGCATATAGATCTGCAATTTGTACATCGCTGTAGAACGTTATTGTAGATTTCTTTTGTTCCGAGCGAAATTCGTTACGTTCGCGTTGTATTGTTTTACAGAGCAAGTTTATTATTGGACTCGCTTCTTGTTTTGTTTGAGGTCAGCCGCGATATAGGGGTTGATGAATATAAATAGCGCTTCGAATATTTATTTCTTTATTTATTTACCCGCCGGGGAGGTTATACGCGGCGCGTAAGAGTATAAAAGAGCATGACAGCCCTTTTTTATATTTTTATTATTACCTGGTAGTATATATAATTGAAGAGCGCCTATTTTTCTCTGCTCTTCTTCTCCGTTTCGCTGGGACGCGGAAAGATTAGCGACGCGAGTGTGTATCATCGTCTAATTTTGGACCGAAAATTTAGAAAAAGGAAGCCATGCGTCATCGTACCAGGACTATTATCGTATTGATAACAAGACGCAGTGGTTCTCATTCTTGTGTAAGAAGAGATAAAAATATATAATGAATTTCCGAAATTCCAGAAATATAATAATCTATATACTAAAGTAAGTGTACTTGGTTTTCTAAAAAAATTTTGTAGAATTTTCGTAAAAATTTGATAGGTTTTGAACAAAAATTTCGTAGAATCGAGTAAACATTTGCAGTTCGCGTGAGCTCCAGATTAACTCGTATCGATTTTGTAGATTTTGAGTGGCTACGATTATGCTCGTGATGTTCTCAATCGCGTCTTTACAGTGCAATAATTATTGTGCAACCGGGGACCTCTTAGAGGCACGCCGCCGGTCGATACGGTGTCGCGACTAATGCAAAGCAACGGGTAAATTAGATAATGTTTCCTAAACGGTAAAATAATAGAGCCGGACACGTAATGCCTCGCCCGGCGCTCGGCATTCGTTTACGTGCTGCTTACACGAGCCCGCTAATGGATACGTTCGCGTTAACGTCACTGCTAACATTGAATCCAGGTCTGGGGAACAAGTATTTACAGGAAAGTCGCGGAGGGTACGAACCGGGAAGCGAGCAAGACGGGATGAGTTGCGAGAACAGATGGCCGGAGCAAGCAAACGTGCACAGTCCACTATTTTTGCGAAAAAATTATACAACTATCGGTACAATCAGAAGAAACAGCGATGAAATATTTTTTAAACTGAAGCTAAGATATTGCAAAGAAAGGCAAAAATAGGCAGAAAAAATTAGGAATTCGTTTGGCCCCGGAAAATATTTATTGAAGTTGATCTTTGTTAAAAGGAACTACGATTTGGCCATTTTAGTTAAAAAATAGTAGAATTTTCGTTACAATCAAGTTACAGTGATGAAATATTTTTTAAACTGAAGCTAAGATATTTCAAAGAAAGGCAAAAATAGGCAGAAAAAATTAGGAATTCGTTTGGCCCCGGAAAATATTTATTGAAGTTGATCTTTGTTAAAAGGAACTACGATTTGGCCATTTTAGTTAAAAAATAGTAGAATTTTCGTTACAATCAAGTTACAGTGATGAAATATTTTTTAAACTAAAGCTAAGATATTTCAAAGGAAGGCAAAAATAGGCAGAAAAAATTAGGAATTCGTTTGGCCCTGGAAAATATTTATTAAAGTCGTCCTCTTTTGAAAAAGCTTCGGTTTGTCCAACGTAACGAGCAGGACAGTTGCATGCAGATGGCTTTCTCTCGGTGATTGTTCAAATTAGTGGTGAAAGGGGTCCATTGATAGACGAGGAGGTAATGTAACAAAAGGGATTCGACGAGCGCAAGCCGATAATCCGCGAGGAATAATGTTAATCGCAAAAAGAGCGATACGCGCAGCGGCTGCCACGAAAATAAGAAATAATCGCGATGGAAAGCGGTTGCGGATCGGTGATATCGTTATCTAACCCTTCCAGTTCACAAATCTCGGGAAAAGCAGCGGCGTATGGCTCACTTCCTGAAGATAATGCACGCACCCCCTGGCTGAAATAAGATCGATTATTTGCACGCGACACGGTACCAATGCTCGGCGTTTTCAGCGCCTTTCAAGTTTCGCTGCACACGGTCCACGTCCTGAAAATGCTAGTCAAAATTCTAAAACAATGCAAATTCATATTTCTAGGGGGTGAGAATAAATAAATCCTTTGGGGACAAGAATATTCGGAATTATTAAAAATATATTCCTAGAAAAGACGGAACTAAATATCAAAGCCAAAAATAATAGAGAAAATGGAAACTCAACTTCCATATTTAGGTGATGCAATATTAAAAGTTGAATGCATTGGATTGAAAATTACATTATTTTGGATTAAACCTATTATTTATTAGGTTTAATAATATATATGTAATGGGCACAAAGTCTCAAGCGAAGTGAACTACGGTTTGAAATTAAAGGTATATTTATACCCGATTTGTAAATAACAAACACGAGGTTAAAAAATTTAATTTTTCCCCGAGCAGAATCGAGGACTCGCGTGTCAACCCCGAAAATGTCCACCGTTTACTCGGAACCACCCCCGGTGCAGCTAATATCGAATACAGCCGAGGCCGAAACAATGTAGCACCCGGATCGACGTGTAGATAAGTGCAATCGCTGTCATAACTTTGTTTAATCGCGTCCAGCTTGTCCTGAAATTTTAATATCTTCCGTTTCCGCCGCGCTGCGAGTCCCGGCGACAATCAGGAACGATTTGACTTGGATATTAAGAGCAGAAAATTGTTTGGGGTTTTCAGAGTTGGCCCGAAGCTTTACGAGGCTGGAATGGAAATTAATGGGGTGCGGATTTTCGAGCATCCACAGCTTTAAACAATATTGCGTTGGCTGCTGTATTGTACGACAAACGTACACAACATCGAACAACTCGTAAAATATTGATAAAAGAATGGTAAAGCCTAAAGACAATTTACATGTTTCCTGAAGGCTCTGAACCGTGTCCAAAACACACTTTGCTCACTCAAAAATCCTTTCTCTCGTGAATAATTCAAAAGAATATCCTTTGCAACAAGTGGAAAACTCTGAAATCGCAAGTACGATATCGAAAACGAAAATGTAAAGTGGTCAAGTTATTGGAGCCGTGGAGCGAGAAACATAAAAACATATTTTTCAACCATATGATGAATAATGTTGTTTACAGTGGAGCTAAACTCGCATGCGTCGATATATCAACCGCGAGTGATAAGAAGCGCAGTAAAACTTTCGTTTAACAGTGGACTGTTTCGATGTAAAATTGTGAAGTTACGCGAATGATTCTAACATTTGCTCGGTGCACGTTCCTGTTAATTGCGGGCTGCGTCAACGGGGCACGGGAATTGGGGAAGAATGGGGGTTCCACGGCGGCGTGTCTCGCGCCGACGGGACACGCGCCGTTCAAATAATAATTAACCAATAGTTTCGAGATTAATTCGAAATTAATAATCACGAGCAATTTCGCGAGAGCGTCAATATTTGTGGGAATCGATCGCAGCGGAGCGCCGATGCGCAGGCAGGTCCGAGCTGCCTCCGGAATTATTTAATTGAGCGAATTTGTCGTGTCGCACGCGTTCGCACAATAAATCGTCCGACGCTAGAGAGAGATGGAGCGAGAGAGAGAGAGAGAGAGAGAGAGAGAGAGCAACAGAGATAGAGAAACAACGGCAGAGAGATAGAGAGAGGGGCGGCTGGCTACACCGGGGCGTTGATTCTATATATTGCATATCATTAGAACGAGGTTTAATTAACTTCGCGAACCGTGGCGTGCAATAAATGACGCAAAAGAGCCTTGACACGCACCGCGTGTCATTCAGCCGGCCGCGTACTCGTTTCCATTAAGCGTTATGCGCAAACGGTTGACCTCGTTTCTCGCCCGGCGCGGCGCGTGTACATTATCTTCCGGAAGTGAACCGCTCCGTGTTTCTCGAAATTCGCGAAAAGCTCGCTCCCCACCTTTCTCTCCCTCTCTCTCTCTCTCTCTTTGAACGGCCCCGTTTATTTGTCCCCATTTTTCCAGTTTTTCCGTCCGCGCGCTGTTTACGCGAACAAATTGAACCCGACGTGATATGCAACACGGTTGTAGTTATGGTCTCCCGTGATGCAAGTCTCGCCGCCACACGGTTCCAGCTCTTTAAGAGGACGCTGCGGTAACTCGATTTTCTAAACAAATTGTGGATCATGCGAGAAGCTCCGTGTTTCACTTGGAAATTGATTATTAATGGATTGTAGATATTTGAGCAAAAATTAATTTCTAGTTAACCCAGATCGTTTGGATTTTTCGAGGGTTGACGGACAATTGTTCGCGAGCATAAGACAAATATTTCGCCTCGATCGCCGTTGCAGGCGTGCAGCTCTTGTGTCCCGGGTGTTTTTAACAAAGTTCGCCGCACGTAGAGTGCGGGGACTGCGGCTGCGGTTGCCGCGTCGCTCGTGGAAGACAGGCAAAGTCGAAAACACCGGGCGCAGAGCCGGTCACGTATTCGTCCGCATTGATCGTCGCTCACGGGTAATCTTATTTCGCCCGTTGCGACGCGCACACCGTCGAGCCAGTTGCGCTCCTCTCGGAACACACACACACACACAGAGAGAGAGAGAGAGAGAGAGAGAGAGAGAAAAGGAAAACGGGATTCTTCCGCTTCCAAGGGGAGAATGAGGGGCGGGGCCGGAAAAACGTCAATTGGAAGTGCCGAAGAGAGGAACGGGGCCGTCAAAGAGATGGGGGAGACCCGCGCGGACGACGGCGTTCCACGGACACGTGGCCGAAGACTGATTGAACGCGATCTTGCACCTCGACGAAACACAGTTTCGTGTTTTCGGGCAGCGAACACACCAGCGACAACCGGCTGCCATCGGAATCCACGATTCCCGGCGAGAGTGTGTATACGTGTATTCGGGGAAATGCTGACGGAGAGACGGTCCGAGTAATTGCCTCGCCCCTCGAGAACAACCGGCATTTGTTTCCTCCGCAGTTCTTGATTATCTGCTGCACAGCCGCTTTCGAATCGCACTCATCGTCAAGTCGCTCCTCAAAAATGGCAATCCACGACATACAGGACTCTTCAACGATGCGCGACCTTCCTAATCCTTTTGATTTTACCGATCTTAGCGCTGTTGATGCTGATTTTTTAATCCCATCTTGGGAAAGAGCTCGATTGAGAAGGATATGGGGAAGGTGAGCTTTGAGAATTTTTCTTTAGCAGACTACAGACCGTATCGTTCTGAAATTTTTAGCATAATTTGGCTTATGTTTGAGGATCATGTAGCAATTTTTTTTGTATAAAAATATTCGGTAGAAATGGATGTAAAAACATTTATATGGGGACTTGTCGTAACCGGTGTAAATCGGTGGCCTTCAATTTTTGAGCTTTGGGAATTTTTTTCAAAGAGACTACGGAACGGATCTTTTTGAAATGTTGTAGGATGATTTGTTTTCTGCTTGAGGAGCATGTGCTAATTTTTTCACAACAAAGTATACAGTACAAATGAATGTATAAATATTTATGTAGAGCCTCGTCGCGGAGGGTGCAAACCACTGAATATTCTTTAATCATTGTTTTCTTTTCAATAAATAAATCTTATCTTATAATTATTATAATTATTGTCTTATAATGTGGGTAATCTTTATACCCACCATTATAGTCAATTAAAAAGGAAGGTCCCTCACAAGCGATGGCGAACAGGATTAAAAAATTATAATTTTCCTTGTCATTCTACACGGCGGACAAGTCAAGTTGAATACAGTGCAAAGATAAAAAATGATAAAGATCACTGTCCTATTATGTTTCATGTATCTCGTTACGGGTGGAAATACATTTCTGTGTACTCTTTGCTCACACGCGGCGCTGAGAATGTTTACTTTGCATAAACATCCGCATAACTTGTTGCTGTTTGTATGTCTTATGCAGATTTCCTCGCCGTATAATTCGCCCGTTTAACAAACAAGTAAATCGCGTGCGATTTATCGGCATTGAAAGCTCGGGAGTCAGTCACACTATTTGCACCGAATGGCAAGAAAACAAAACGCATATAGTAACGCGTCCTTTGTCGTTTCTATTACCGGGAGAGTACGGGAAGAGTCCATTGAAAACGGTAGCGCATTGAATTCTTCAATGGGATACTGATAACGAGCGGCTCGATAATGATTTTCTTTAGCGACGGTGCTCGCATAACGCGCGACGCTTGCTTCAATGCGACGAGGAGGGGCAGAGCAAACGACGGCAAAACGCTGCTCGATACACACCTTCCCCGTGTGTTGGAAAAATCGTGTTTTGTTCGCGGGTAGAAGTTCCATGAATACTTGTCCGGCGGTCAACGCGTTAATTTTTCCAGTCCCATTGTCGACGGGCCGCCAAGTTACTATATTTTCCAGCGAGTTGCCGCGGACAATACTTTTATTTCTCGCGCCGGAAGACGCCGCGACAGAGTGAGAGAGAAAAAAAAAAGAGGAAGAATCAGTGGGGGGAAAAAGGGAAACACAAAAACGCGTCGGACGGACATTCCAGTCGGTTGGAACTACTCGTCACGGAGTTTTCATTCATCGCTATAAATATGAATGAACATCGGCGGGCGTTAAACGAGTCGACGATCTTTTTTCGGTTTACCGCGCGTCGAGTCGCGTCGCGTCGACCCCCTATTTATAGTTCTGCGTGCATCGGTCGACGAACGACCGAACAAAATATACAGCCGAAGACGTCTCGGCATTGATCATTATGAATGTCTCTGCAAGTTTTAATGGCCCGGGCTCTTTGTACTCGTTCCCGCGATTTAAACGGATTCCGCGGAAATCTGGCGCAGGAAATCAAACTCGAAGAGCTTTCAGCATTTACGGTTCTTCGCGCTTTTCGATTCTCTAGTATCTTCGCTACTGGTCAGCATTGTAATGTTTTGTACGTGGTACATGGCTGTTCGAGTCCACGAATAAGTTTTTAAAAAATCTAAAATAATTCTGTTACTCGTATTTAATTTCCCATATGATTATTGAAATATTTGAAGAATTAACGGGGACACGAGAAGAAGTGAATTTTTATTTAATTTCTGAAAAAAACTAGAAAATGTTTCTCACGCAGGATCGTCACATCGGTTAACCGAAGATTATGGCGACACTATTGCGGAAGTTAGCTCACCTCCGTCGAATTTTCCAGGCGTGTTGACAGGCGACTGATGGAAGCTAACCGGAGGTTATTTTTCCGGTGTATTGTCTGTCCGGGCCGGCGAGGAGATGTTAATTATTCGACGCGCGTCTTTGTGAAAATAGTTTCTTAATCTCCTGGAAACCAGTGTCTCCGCGGATTGTCCTCGCGTCATTATTCGATATCGCGGTTACGTCTCGAAGACAGCCGGCGCGGATCACGGCGAAGCGTTTCCCCGAAAGCAATTTGTCGTAATGAGCGTGAGCAGTAAACGACGCATTCTTGACGAGGCTGCGCTCAGTGATTAGCGCTTGGCGCCAGCGGTGAATCCGAATTTTACATAATCATTTAATGACCGAGCATCGTTACTCGCCAGTTGTGGTGTAAGTAATTTGACGGAGAGAGAGAGAGAAGGCAATCGCGCGTCGGTTTTCGATAGCATTAATCTTGATTGCGCCCGCGAGTTTTTACGTTTCTTCCTCGTAAACGAGACATTCTTTTCGGACGGTTTGATCGTCTTCCTCCGCGGCTTTATCGCCCGGTTTATTTATAAATAAATTGCAACTGAATGGACGTGCTTCGACGCGAAACGAGGTGCGACTCGAGTCGATGCTCCCGCGACGACGACGTGTTAAATGGCATTTTTCAGGACAAAGAGGAGGAGAGTTTGACGCGTTAATTTCGGAATCGTTTTACTTCTTTTTAGTGGTCTCTGTTTGCCATTTTGAATGTGTGCTAACGAAGTGAAAAAATGATTATGGGGACCAAGATTATATCTGAAAACCGTGAGACATTTACACGCATTTTTGTACGAAATATAATCTTTCTGGTCGGGTAATAAAACCTCCTCTAACATCCGATGGTGTGTCTAAATTACTTCCATCTAAAGAGATCCATGTACAACGTAATTTATTGTATAGATCGACAAGGAGTCTAGCACTTTAACTAACAATAAATAATTGCTCTATTGTCCTACTGCACCTGCAAGTATTAAAATATTCATGTCCTTTATCATAGACGCAGGTAGCAACCCGTAAAAGGGCCTAGCCGGATAAGATAGTCAAAAATGCCCTTGAACCGAATTTTATCGACGAAGTGCCATTCGATAGAGCACCAAAAAAAAACATTCTGTGCAAAATTTCAACCCTGTATCTCGATCGGGAGGGTAGTTATGGGGAAAAATCGAAAAATCAGTTTTTGGCCTATTTTCCCTAGTTAATGACGTTTAGAAATTCTGAGAAAAATCTGACACATGTCAAGAACCCTAATACATATTTTGCAATTGGTTTCAGATTTTTAAAGTGAAAATCCTGCTTGTAAAAAATCAAAAACCTCAAAAAAATCGAAAAAATGCAGATTTCACATGGAAGTTCTAGAGTGACAACATTTATATTTTTACAGTAGGGGTATATTGTCATAAGTATTGTTCATGAATTTTTTCAGATTTTTTGGTTTGGTGCGCCGTTGTTAAAAAAAATAAAAACTGATTTTTTCGACGTTTTTTCCGCGAAGAACTAAGCTAACCTTAAAATTATTACGTTCTATTTATTCTGTAAGTCTATCAGGCACTGATAAACATTGAACATTTAAAAAAATAATTAAACAATGAAATTGGCTTGATTAGTATTTTTACTATGTCAGCGTATTACATCTAAAAGTATTAACCACATTCCCAACAACTCGATTGGGTCAGCGCGTTAGGCGATCGACTCTTGATCTGCTTATACTAGGTTCGATCCCGGTATACGTATACATTTTTTTTTACTCGATTAATTCTTTTTTTTTGTCTAACTATATCAATGGTATGTTTGTAGATTTCTTTTAGAAGCAGTATCAAAATATTAAAAAAATAATTTTAAGGTAAAATTCCCTAACCCTAGTAATCCGTTACCTGGTACTGATGATCGACAGAGTCATAAAGCGAGTAGCGAAAAGAAAAGGCGAACATAAAGGTAAAGGTAAACGGACGGGCTAAAGGCACAAAATAATAAAACGGACACTTTGTCCGTCCGTTTTTACAAAACTTTTACAAAACCGTTTTCTCTATAACGGTGTATTTAAAACTCGAAGACACGTATAGATTTACTGCAGAAAATATTTAATACTACCAGAATTAAGAACATGTGTAACTAAAAATTGATGATGGTGACTCCGCGCTCAACTCGAGCCCAAAGACCGCACATTTTCGAACGCTCCAGAAGCATGCTTGGCGAGCAATAGGAAACGGATACGTACATTTCTAATTTGTATTTGGCAGAACATTTTCTGTTGAAAATGTAAATATACTTGTTACATTAGAGCAATGATTGTTTTATTCAGCACAGTTATTATTTAAAACTTAGAACAACATATATACAGAAACCACGCGTACCGTGCATATTTCCGGAGCGAGTTTCCGTTCAGTGACGGTACTTCGGCCGATGGAGCTGCCGTAGCGAAACGGTTAAAAAACTGTTGCCTTACAAATGAAAACACGAAGTTTGAACTTCCAAAATGTACAAAAACAACACTTTATAAGATACGGTACGTACGACGATCGGCACAGATCTACTGATGTAGTGGCTACAATGACTGATCATTTCTACATGCTCGGAATGTCAAAATTCAATGATTTCGCTCATCATTAGTCTTAAGAGTGGGAGACCCTGGTAACGTAACAAAAATATTTGCTTAAGTTGCAAGTTTGAAAAAAACATGAAAACGAGATATCTCATGACCCATACGCAATGTGTTAACAATTGCTCCAAAATTTTTTTTACGAATTTTACCTTAAAATTATTTTTTTAATATTTTGATACTGCTTCTAAAAGAAATCTACAAACATACCATTGATATAGTTAGACAAAAAAAAAGAATTAATCGAGTAAAAAAAAATGTATACGTATACCGGGATCGAACCTAGTATAAGCAGATCAAGAGTCGATCGCCTAACGCGCTGACCCAATCGAGTTGTTGGGAATGTGGTTAATACTTTTAGATGTAATACGCTGACATAGTAAAAATACTAATCAAGCCAATTTCATTGTTTAATTATTTTAATAAAAAGGTTCAATGTTTATCAGTGCCTGATAGACTTACAGAATAAATAGAACGTAATAATTTTAAGGTTAGCTTAGTTCTTCGCGGAAAAAACGTCGAAAAAATCAGTTTTTATTTTTTTTAACAACGGCGCACCAAACCAAAAAATCTGAAAAAATTCATGAACAATACTTATGACAATATACCCCTACTGTAAAAATATAAATGTTGTCACTCTAGAACTTCCATGTGAAATCTGCATTTTTTCGATTTTTTTGAGGTTTTTGATTTTTTACAAGCAGGATTTTCACTTTAAAAATCTGAAACCAATTGCAAAATATGTATTAGGGTTCTTGACATGTGTCAGATTTTTCTCAGAATTTCTAAACGTCATTAACTAGGGAAAATAGGCCAAAAACTGATTTTTCGATTTTTCCCCATAACTACCCTCCCGATCGAGATACAGGGTTGAAATTTTGCACAGAATGTTTTTTTTTGGTGCTCTATCGAATGGCACTTCGTCGATAAAATTCGGTTCAAGGGCATTTTTGACTATCTTATCCGGCTAGGCCCTTTAGAGGATGAAAAGTATATTTGACCAAATATCTCGAAAACTATTCAAGCCAGAAAAATACGATACCAATCAAAATTGTGTATCTTTCCATGGCGAATCAACCCGAGCGAACAGATTTTCGAAAGCTCCATTCGTTTAAACAATTCGCCCAGGAAACAGAATTTTTTCCTCATATTTCCTACTCAACGTGAACTGTGTCTGTAATAATGACAAAAAAAAACGTAAAATTCGATGGAATGGGTTTAAAATCTAAACTTCGAGCTGCACCGTCGACCGTATTTCACAGTCTGTTCGAGCGCAGAACGAAATCGACGGATTGAAAATAATTTATTGATTTTATCCCCGCGAGCGGTTTGTTTTATTCATCCGCATGCCGCGCGTAAGGAGAGCTTTTGACGTCTCCCGGTAAGCATCGCGCGGGGCATTTGCTGCAGAGCAACGCGGAACAGTTACGTGACACTGTTACGTAATTAGGGTTTGCCGGCAATATTGTTGTTGTTTGCGTAAACACGTAGAACGTCGCGCGAAAGGGTACCGCCGCTCGCCGGCCTCCCCGTGGCAATATCTCCAGGGCTCTCTGGTAAATTCGATACCCCCCAGTTGAAATTTTGGGAATTACATCCATAATTCATCCTTTTGAAATCTCGGCGGATTCGTGACAAGGTCGGTGCAGCGGTGCATTGATATATTTCGTTGTCGTCCACGTTGATCCCTTGTCTTCGTGATCGCCGCGGGAACGTCCGGCGGTTTGAAGCGGCTTTAGTCCACCTGTAGTTAAGACGCTGAATTTCCGCAATATATACGGCGAGTTTATAACAATGAAAAAATTACCGGCTATTTTGTGCGACGCGGCAGAGCCCAAAACACCGAACTTGAACCCTCGCTTTTTATTATTTAACTCGGAAAATTGGAACTCGATTCTTCAATTTTGTGTAAAGCTCGTTAGAAAATTGTCTCTAGGCATTTTAACATCAGTCTTTATTTCTAATACATTTTTAACAATACAATGTTCTCATTTAGTTGGTAGTTAACTGTCTAGCTTTAATAAAAACGATTCATTTGTCGCATTCCTGAGACTGTAAATCAGGTTAACAATATTCTACGCTGACCAATAAATGAACAAACAAATTGCAACCTAAAAATATATACTCATGGTAGCTTAAAGATGTACCTACACACCCCAGAAAAGTTCATGTGCATATCGTCGGTACTTTCCCAGAAAAAAATTCATAAATATCGCCTACCATTGATGAAAATGCTTGCCATTCATTTCTAACCGTAGACAATTTTTCCAATGCACAATGACGTGATTGGGAAAAACGCAACGTCGAAAAGAATACCCCATAATCACGTGTATTGATAGAAGCAATAAAAAAATCGACTGGTAATAGAAATGGGGGACGAGGACGGGATTAATTGAAACTTAGGGTTGTTCGTGGACGGCTGATTGGACTATGACGCGGTAATTTAGAATAAGGAAGGACGGCTCGGAATAAAAGTTTTGATTGCACGTTTCGAGAAGGAGAAAGCGGATAGTCAGCGGATGATGATAGCGGTATGCGGTGTATGAAGAGGAACCGTCATGGGGACTCGCTGATGGGAAGCATGGTAGTGGACAGGTGGGATTCTTCTACGGTGTTGATGAATTCAGTCATTTGTTACCGTCAGTTTGGACATGCCGGTGCCATAAAAATGCAATCGTCTAGTCCTGTGATCCCCGGCGGAACGTTCCTCATAAATTTTCTGGGCAGGCTCTTCAACCTTCTGGATTACCATAGTTTTGCCATAGGTCTCCCAAATTATTGTTAATTTATTTTGAAAGGTAGAAGACATAATACGGTTCATTCGTTTGAATTCATTTAAATTAAATTGTGCAAAGTTTCAACTCTCTACCTTCTGTTCATAGTGGATCTTTCTTATTCAATTCCGAGTAAAAATTCTTTTAAAAATTTCTGACACGTAGAAGCTATCGATGCACGTATTACAAAATATTTTCCAATCTTTAGCTTGAAAATCCTTGCCGTAAAAAAGTCCGAGAATGTTTACGCCCGCGGCACGTGTTGTTGGCTGGTTCGTTACGGTACGAGCGGACTATTATTCGTCATTAGAATGATTCGTAGTCACGGATTGTCTCCATCGGCCACGTAACGTTTCGATCCAGCAACCAGGCAACGTTTTAATTACGGCTCCTTCCTGAACAGGCGATTGTCGAGTCGTTTCGCGACAAAGAAGGCACGAAATTACAAAGAATACTCGTCATTCGTAAACATTCTCTTTTAATTGCCCGCGGGACGTAGTTGCTACTTTGTTTAATTGGAGTTCAGCCTCGCGACGTTCTCTCCTCTAATCTGCGATCGCGAGACGGACATGGAATCACGGTTTTACGAGCGCCCGGTAAGTTCGCAGTTGCGCATCCGGTTGCTTTTCGAACGCGACTTCGTTCGCGAGATGAACCGGCGGCGACTGCAAACTTGAACCACGTTTCAACAATGTCCGATGTGTTGAAGGGTGTCCCCGATTCCGAACACTCGCTTCCTTCCACCCAAAATCCACGAACGCAGCGTCGACCGAGGAAACTTGAAGGATCTCGCAGAGCACGTATACTTTTCGGGCGAATTACATTGTTTTACGAGCGGGCGTTTTAACATACTAGAACGTGCTCCCGTCGAAAGCTTTTTAAAACTTGATTACATCCTTCGGGCGAGTTCCCTGAAATCATTTTCTCTTGCCGGGCGGACGTTTTTCAGATTTTATGGCCGCTCTGTGGTCGGATCAATTCAAATCCTTACGCGGCGATTTTCCTTTACCGAGATTCAGCTGAGATTAACATTGAGATCGTCGTTTGCGCCAATATAAAAATGCTCGCAGCTTAAATTGGCTCTTAGAGAATTGAAATATTTTTGAAATACTAAAGATATTTGGATATTTATTTTTATCGACTATTATTATGTACACAAAAAAAAAAAAATTGCAACAGATGTTGAATGAAATGCCACACACTTCCGTTTTATTTTGAATATACTCGATTCAAATAAAATATAAATTAAATTTTGTTAGAGAAAATGTAATCTTGCTGCGTTTTATAGGGTCTTGGTTGACCGAATTATATTTTCATGTTTCAAGCCTACTAATTTCGTGACGTGTCCATTTTGACAGTCTCGCTTGTTAGCGAGTAATTTCTCCGCTGTCGAATAGCGGCAACCTTGTGTTTCGAAAGGTTGCAAACCATGACGTCAGGTTAATCCGGAAGTGGCGTCAGTGACGCGTCCCGGGAAGTTACGTGGCCCGTCGAAACTGCGTTGCGTGAACGTGAATTGCGCCTTTTGACCTGTTCAGCTTTCACTGTGAGAGACATAAGCGAGCATCTACGCCGCGGATTCATTGTCAGTGACGTCAAGCTGGGATTATCATGTAACTGCTTTTTATAAATTTCCTCGCAGAAAACTATTGCCAGAAGAAACTCTCTTGGAATGTATACATCTTTAATCTACGAGAAAGCATTTTTTAAATTGCCTTTCTTTATTTATCGGACAGTGCAAGATCATAGCAACCTCTTCGACATGCGAACTTTTTGAGAATTTCGCGCTAAACGGTCTGCAAGTTTTTTTATTTTCGCGAAGGCAACCGCAAAATTTGGAGAGTACATTTTTCAAGTATTCTACGTTTGATTTACGACAGGAAAAATCGATTTTTTGGACCTGTTACACGAGGATCCTCCCGTAACGGCCCGAATCGTAGCGTAACGCGTTTCACAATATTGCACGAGCCACTCTCTTCAACGTTGATCCCTCAGCCAGAGTGATTCTCCATGGACGACACGTCGGGCTTACGGTGCTGGACAACAGCAGCTGCTGCGTTCCGATCGCGAGAACAGATATGCGTTGTACACTCGAAAAATTCCTACACTAAAGTAAAATAACATTGAGCCTTCTGCAAAAATTACATTTTATTCTCTGCTGCCCAACGTACATGGCTCCTCTCTTCGTACAAAATTCAGAGTGGCGTGACGCAACATTTATTTAAACGATCCCGTCATTCTCCTGATGCTCTGCATCCAGAATTTCAGACACAAATTTTCAAAAACTGCTGCAATTAAGAAATAGTGCATTTAATGTTCGTTCACAACCTTGATTAAAAATTCAATTGATGTTAGATTGAACTTTCAGGATGTTACATTTTTCGTTTTTTTTTTTCAACCGTCTGATAATTCGATCTGTTCGAAGCCCAGAAAATTCCTCGCGAACTGACTCAACCGACGAGATCGAGATTAAGTTGCCGGCGCACAGTGGGCAAAAACGACCTTTTTCGATTCAAAATCAAAGAACTTTCGATAGGAATGAGGTAGAGCGATGAAATTTTTTTTAAATGAAAGCTGAAACTTTGTAGAATATGGGAAAAATAGGGAGATTACGGTATGAACGTTTTTTAACCTTGAGAAAATTCGTTAAAGTTGCACAATTTCAAGCTTCATGTTTCGTAAGTAACTCAAAATGTTAAAATACTTCATTATTATTATTTTTATTGTGTTTTATATATGAGAATACGATATATTTTCAAACTAGTGTGTTATCAAGTTATTTTAACGAAAAAATTTCATTAATTTGTGTCACAAAAATCTATTTTTTTTTCAAAAACCAGAGGTCGTAGACAAATTTTGAAAACAGATTTGAAATCAGCGTGAAAAAATCTATGGGAAACGATATAGAGCATGTTAAAAAAAAATTTTCCGCGCGTATTAACCACAACAAAAAAATTTTCTTGAAATTGTGCAACTTTAACGAATTTTCGCAAGGTTAAAAAACGTTCGTACCGTAAAATCTCCCTATTTTTCCCATATTCTACAAAGTTTCAGCTTTCATTTAAAAAAAATTTCATCGCTCTACCTCATTCCTATCGAAAGTTCTTTGATTTTGAATCGAAAAAGGCCGTTTTTGCCCAATGTGCGGCGCATCGAATGTTTTGGAAATTAAAGGCGACGTGCAGCCGGTTAATGGAGCCGATGCACACCGGAAAAGCTATCATCGACGAAATTCTTGCCGGCTACGTTCTCCGCCCTCGTGTTTTCGCCAGCCGTGGAACCTCGGCCCACGATAAGAACCGAAACGCGATTTGTTCGACCGGAATTCGGCCCGGAATGCGCTGTTCATGAGTCTAGACGGCTACGTTCATGGGGTTATCTTAGCGTCGATAGAGCTTCCGGCTCCGTGAACATGAAATTCAAGTGACTATCTTTCGCCAATCCTTTATATATCGATTCTCTTTCAGCGTCTTCTTCGGTGCCGGCGGCTTCGCGTTGAATTAACCTCTTCTGATACCTGCCGAAGACACCTGACCGTCATCCTCGGACTCAAACTGTTTCAGTTGTCTTCCCAATTCTCGTCCTACGAAGCGGCTCCTCCAGAAACGTAAAAAAAAGCTACAAAATTTTGTGGACATTTTAACACTAGATTGCCCAAGGAAGTCATTTTGACTGCTTTTTAATTTCAATTAGAAAAACGATTATGTATAGAATGACACAATTTCTTAGAATTTTGTGACTTTTGTACAACATATAAATGCGTTTATTAATAATTGTAGTTACCTCCCCCTCCTTCATTTCCGGTATATATATGTGTTATACCTATATTGCTCAAAAGCAGTCATTTTGACTGCTTGGGAAATTTTAAATAATCAAATGGCTCTTATTATTGAATTGAGTAAATTGCTTATATGACCAGTTCGGCTCTGTATTAAAATAACATTTTTCGTTTTTTTTTTTCGATTACCGTCACACGATAACATACAAGTACATGATAAATTGTCGATTTGGGCGTATACTTGTTAGTTGCAGTTGCTCAATAAGCTAAGGTAGTACTTGTTATTCGAATCTTTATGCAGCGATACTTGTTCTAACAAGTTGTTAATTGTATTTCTTTTGCTTGTTATATAACTGTAAATAATATAAAAAAAAAAATAAAAATTAATTTTAAATCTTTACACATTAGTTATTCTTTCACAATGCAATCATTTTGACTGCTTTTGGGCAATATAGGTATGTACTAAGTTTCAGTCTTTCTAGTGTTAACGATTAGATTAACAGCTTTTGAAAAACTGGAGTCTCGAGAAACAATCTGTTTATCGTGACCCGTTTGTTCCTCGAAACAATGGAATTTTGACGCGGGTAGGCCAGTTCCTGGAATCCCCACCAAAACCGTAACGGAATTTGCCGTTTCGAAATGTGAGCCACGCCTCGCCACGCAAGTAGTCAGACTCTGATCTTTACATTCATAACTTGAGACAGCGTGAGGTCACCGAACTCCAATTCGCGTCAATCAAAATGTAGACGTTCGTACGCTCGCCACGTCCTCGTTGCGCGTGAATACAAATGTTCCAAGGCCGTTTTAAGGTAATTAAAGGTCGCCTCGAAGCTCTGCGAATCGGTGATGCTCGTCCGTGAAGCAGTTATTCCGATCGGAGTGCTTCTAAATCCTGAACCCCTCTGACCGGGCATTACACGATCTATTTATTTCTTGTTCGCGTTGCGCCGCCATTACCCATTTCCCCGTTTCATCGCGGCAACAACCGAACCGTTCGAGCCGCTAATGCTAGGTGAGTCATCCGACACACAGGCTTTCCCCATAGAAGACTAAATAAATAAAGCGTAGCAGGGGTGGTCAACGATACACAGGATAGCCAGACCTAATCCTACGAGGCTAATTCCGGCGTCCGCACACGGACAGCTCGAGGTCGATGCACCCGGGACAGATTGCTAAACTGCATGCAGAGCCCCGATAAACAAAATTCCAGTTGCATCGGAGCGAAACCGAAAAAGGGCGCGCACCGACGCGACGCGCGCGTGTTCCCGGTATCGCACCGGCTGTCTGCTCGTAACGATAATGTTAGTTCGCGACGGTAATTAGCCGCGGAACGGACTTCAAGTGAATTCACTGAATTTCAGATCTGAATATTTAAGGTCGCGTCAATGACGCTGGTCATTAGCAATCACCGTGTTACACGTGTATCATTTAACATACAATAGAACGGAATTGTACGTTTATAATAGGTTGCGCAAGATTTTAACGCTGAAAGCTGTCGCACATCAACTGTAGTTAGAGCCGGCTGAAAAGAATATGATTAATAGCTTTCGTTACGGTAGCCGCGCCGAGGATGAGCTTCGGGATCGAATAGGCTTGCGTTAACCATGAAGGAATGTTTTTTCTTTCATTCTGCCAGCGTGTTAGATGGTTCCTTTTTGATTCTCTGCTTGTTGTTAATTAATTCAGTTTACGTGGTGCCGCGATTTTTGTATCGATAGGTACTACGGTCTGTTTCGTTTACACTGTAATACAATTTTCAATTAATTGAGAATTTTTATGAAAAATTCATTTAGTCCTTGATACCTTACACGATTTGGTCTGATTTTATGGAATGTTACCACGTTATTACACGTTTCGATATACTCGACCAAAAAATCGATAGAAAAATCGTTAAAAAATGTAAGAAACGAGAGAACTTTCGATATATTCACGCAAAAAACCGGTAGAAAAATTGTTAAAAAATTCGAGACACACGCCTGATCGTAGATAAACTGTCGCACAAAAATCCCAGTCATCTAAAGGTGTTTCTACCTAATAAATAGCCGAGGCGAAGTAGGATCGAGCGAGTTATGGGCTCGTGGGCTTTTTCGCGAGTCGGGCTTCGGTATAGATGAAAATGCCGGTCGGTTTCGCGGGCAGGAGCAATTCGGGAATCGGGTCTCGTCGCCGGGCCATTGACGGCCGATACTCCAATTACCGTTCCCGTTTCCACGGGGGCCGAGACCATAACGGTAATCCGACGGCCCCTTGATATTACGCGATCTCGGCGTTGCGCCGGTTGCGCCGGCTGGCCATACCACGCCGAAGAAAATACTTTCGCCTATATTTCACGTCCGACGGGCCGATAGGTGTGCCGTGACTATTCACGGTGACAGCCGTGACACCGCGATTACCGGGGCCCCGGCTTTGAGAACCGCGCTGATAACAGCCGGCGATATCGTTCGGCGTTACACCGGGGACTTGCGTAACGGTGCACGGGGCCGACACCTAGCCTGCCAGGAATTACAGTTTCGATTATTCGACTGTATGCTTGTCGATCCGCGAGCTAAGAACGCTAACACACGCCGATCTGCTGGCCATCGGTAACCATTCAATCTCATCGACTGTACTCGCAATGTTTGGAAGTCCATGGCTCAGGCCGGGGATTTTTTAATAGACCCTTAATCAGAAGATTAACGTCAGTTACACTTGTTCCGGACCCCTTAGAAATTCTAAGTCTTCTTTTGCCATTTAAAATATCTGGATTTTGCCTTTGCAACAAAAGCTGCAATTAAAGCTGCAGATATTGAAAGAATAAGTGAAGCAGGTACTCAGATAATACTTTCCAACACCTATCACCTAATGCTTCAACCGGGAGAGAATGATATCGTAATCTAATAATTTCGTCTGGGATCATTGTGTAGAAGAGTTTTAAAGAATTCTTACAAAAGCCCATTAATAGGATTACTGATGTGGATTTCTAGGCAAAGTAAAAATTGTCCAAGTCAATTGCAGAAAGCAGAAATTAACTGACATATAAAACAGTATATTTTTAACAAATTTAACGAGTCAAAAGCAATGGTGCGCGAATAATGGCGTGTAATAAGATCCGTGAACGTGTAAACTCGAGTGAAAAGATCCGGAGACCAGAGTCAGTGGGACGTAATATTATGTAAACATAGTTTTCGCAGTCCCGACATCCGGGTTAGGGGCGTATCAAGGAAAACGTCTGTACCCGTCGAGCACCGGGGTACCGGTTCACTTAGCGATTTCGCCGTTTTATCGTTTCAGATAGTAGCACTAAACGTCAATCAGTGCCCGGAATGCCTAATACTCTATTCCATTCATGACGGGAAATGGCTGGTAATGTTAGTAAACATGGGAATGGGTCAGACGGTGACGTAACGCGTCGGCTGCACGCATTCCTCCTTAACTGGTCATAACTCCGGTGCACAAAGCCTGAACCTCTCTTGCATTCATGCGGCATAACCGCATTTTTTTTTTTTTTTTGTTCTCTTCTCTCTTCGCGTTTCTATGCCTATACCCGCTACGGCCAGGTTCCCAAGCCGTGTATTTACACACAATTAAACCGTCGATTTAGAAGTACAAGCATCGTGGATCGCGCTCGATCGCTCGAGCACGCCCAATAACATTGAACTTGAGAGAACCGAACCGCTCGAACTGTTTACCAGACGTACCTTCTACAGGTAAACACGTTACGTCATTGCACAACTTTGCGTCAATCCTTACTTCTGATGGAAAACACCTCCTCGCGTTGCGCTCGCTTGCTCTTGTATTTACTGTGGACTAAAAATTTAATAAAAATATATAACAGTTCTTAACTTATCAGTAGACATCGGATGTTTATGCAATTTCCAATTTTTATAGAAACATTTTAAGAAAGTGGAATGAAATAAAATCCTATTTTTAATGGGGACAGCCTTTGTAGATCCAAAGCAAATAAAAATCGTGTTAAATTCTCACGAATTTTATATTATAGCATTTTTTGAACATTTCCAGAAGCCATAAATGCATAAAGATCCGCTGTCTACTTATCAGTCTACAGAAAATATATTTCACAGATTTGCTTCATTCACGATGGTATCAAAAAGTATTTAGACACTTCTGATTTTCGAAAAATTATTGCTCCGTAAAAAAAGGTCGTACGATAATAAGATTGGACTCGTTTTAAAGCTTGGACCCTCCACTTCGATCAGCAATGATCATTAAAAAAGTATAAAAATTGTTTCACTTTATTACCTGGCTCATAATGTCCTCGTTCCAGGTTCCTACTTTTAAGGAAATTCTTCATACAAGCATACTCTTCATTCAAGGTGCAATAACTCGTCGACAAAAAATCGTACATCAATTTTTCTACACTCGTTGTAAAGAGGAGACTTCATTTTTCAACTCTACGTGTCACTCTTTACCGAAAAAAAAATTTTTTAACCCTCCAGGATCATCCCAGGAACTTGAGAAAAGCACTATATTCACTATTCAGCCTGCTGCCTGCACAAGTAAGTTCTGACAAAGATAATTACAGGCTAAAATACACGTTTTGCCCTTTAAAACAAGCCTAGGAGCATCGCCGTCCGATTTTTCTTCACGGAGCAACAACAACCGAAAGATCGTCAATCTTTCCGTGATCTTGATCTTTACAATGGAAACTGCTCGAAAAGAAATCGGATCGACGATATTTTCGATTTTTTTCTTAGGCCAGAACGTGCGTCGAGGCTTGTTTGTTGACATTCGCGGGCCGGAACGGCGTTTCGACAACAATGACTGGCAACAGCGAGCGATTCTTGTTCCGTTGCGCAACCAGTGCTCGCAGCTGCGCGGACTGCTCGGAGCGCGATAATCCCGCGTTACCCGCCGCGCTAACGATACCGGCACCGGCTAGAATCGATACAGTTGCATCAGGATGCATCGGGGGTACGCAACGTTGCGCAACACGCCGCCTGCTGCAACTCATCTCGAGCCGCGCGCGCGGCAACGGAGCGAGATCGCGAAGACGGTACGAGCGAGCGAATCCTCTCGGGCGAATCCGATCGACGGCCGTGTGCTCTTCCTTTCCTCCTCTCGCGATCCGCGCCACCAACGGGAACCGCGTAATCTGAAAATTGCTGCGCAGAGTCCTCGGGATGCAATTTCCAGGCGCCACACGCGAGCTCTTTTGCGTCACGGATATCAATCGTTCGAGGAAAACGGTAATTAACCGTCCCGGTGCGGGACCGCCGCGTGCATCAACTCGAACATGGTTTATTATTGTTCTTTTTCCGATGGTATCTCCATGTTGATCTTCCGACCATTTCTGGGCAGTCGAACATCGATGCGGAATCAATTTTCTTGGAAATATATTTCCGGAACGAAGTGTATTTTGGTACACGATCAAACTCGTTGCCCTTTAGATTTGGATTAGATACAGTAAACGTTTTATAAATTTATGTTTCACCGTTCGGTTATTATTAGACTGCGGATCTTTATGCATTTATGGCTTCTGAAAATTAAAAAAAAAAAAATGCTACAATATAACATTCCACAGAACTTAGTAGAATTTTTATTTATTGGGTTGGCAACTAAGTAATTGCCGATTTCAGTTATATATGTTTCTCACTCCCATTTTTATAATATCCGTAAACGTTATGATCTTCTTCTCCTTATATATGTTAGCTGGCATCCTAACCTAGCTTTACAAGTTCATTGCGTAGATATTTTCTTAAAGTTTTTTTTTTACCTCAATATTAATATGGAGTGCAAAAACGAACATTTTCGCCATATATTGCTTTATTATTTCCGTAAAGGAAAGAACGCAGTGCAAGCTGCCAAAAAGTATTACGACTTATTTCGATCCCTGGACAACTCCCTTCGTGGTAAAACTTTCAATAATGATGACGATGTAAAATCTCACTTAACTCAGTTTTTGGCCGAAAAGCATCAGACTTTCTACGAGCGTGGAATTTTCAAGTTGGCAGAAAGATGGCAAAAGGTCATCGAACAAAATGGAAAATACATCATAGATTAAAGTTCATTCCAAGTAAAAAAAAACTCTTTTATTTCATTGAACAAATCGGCAATTACTTAGTTGCCAACCCAATATTTCAAATCTACAAAGGATACCACCACTGAAAATAACATTTTATTTGACTCCATTTTCTTAAACTATCTCTGCAAAAATTGAAAATTGCATAAACATCCGCGGTCTAGTTATTATAAATAAATGTGGCCTGTAAACGTCACAATTTCAGTCTCTGGACGCTTTCTTTACAGTAAATATAATTCTACGAGAATCAAAAAATTGCTGCACTTAGATTTCAATAACATAGACGACTGACCAGAATGGTACATAGCAGAAACGGTCACCAAGAATGAACCTTGGCAATCATTGACCCCAAAGGCCCAAAAAATCGTCCTCAACCGTTTACAAAGATGTTCCAAAAATAGTTCCGCCATCAGAATTCCACGTGTCCAGGAGCGACCACGTAGGGCACGTGGTGCGTTGCGTCATTATTACATTCCGAATTAGCAATCGAAATCGATTCCGGTTCACAGAGTCGCCGCGCCGGCCAGATAAAGGGTTCTCCAGCGGCTAGATAAACGCGAACGCGGCTGGTAAGAATGTCGTCCGGTTATTACCGTCTACCAGACTCGGCTTGTCGTAATAACGTCGACACGGGGCCCGCGATAAGATTTCCGGATGCAGCAAGACAAGACACAACCCGGGCCCGCCGATTATACATTCGACGATCGGGCGAAAAAGCTGATATCGATGTCTAGCCGATACGGCTCGTTTATTGAGAAGGGGGAGGGGTGGGGGGGGGGGGGAGATTTCTCGTTCGAGACCGCCGCAATCATCGTTGGAACGCTCGCAATTTGACCAATATTACACAATGCCGCGCAACTGTGCCGGCCCGCGGCGGTCCCGCGACTTAAATGAGAAATTCTTGTCCACGACTCGGCATTCTCGTCGAAGTAACGCGCCGGGCATCAATCCGCCATCTTGTAATATCTCGCCGGGCCCCACGGATCGTAACGAGCTCCGCGGCCCCTCCGGATCCATCGATCCTCGGCCGATTCGATGATCCGGAGACACGCTCCGACGAGATGACGCGATCGGTTCGAAGCGGGAAAGCATCGGTCAGGATTGCAGTAAATGCCTCTTCCAACGCTCATTCTGAACGATGCACATTCCGCTGATTCGATGCACCGTGACTCATGCGATTGTTGAAACATCCTTCACGGCGGAAGAACTTTATTAACACTCCGAGCGCCACGTCCCCCGGTGAAACGGATGCCAGAATTGTTTATACGAAAACTAGTTTTCGAAGTTTTAACCAAAAAAAAAAAAAAAAAGAAATAAATATATTGGGTTGGCAACTAAGTAATTGCCGATTTCAGTTATAGATGAAACTATAACTTGAGTCAGTTTTTGGCCGAAAAGGATCAGACTTTTTCTACGAGCGTGGAATTTTCAAGTTGTCAGAAAGATGGCAAAAGGTCATCGAACAAAATGGAAAATACATCATAGATTAAAGTTCATTCCAAGTAAAAAAAAACTCTTTTAATTTCATTGAACAAATCGGCAATTACTTAGTTGCCAACCCAATAAACTGGGTACAGCAGTTTTGATTAGGCTCCGTAAAATATTGAAGCAGAAACTTTTGAACTTTTATTACATTGAATTAATTGATTTTGTTTCGTTGAATTTCAAACGTTGGCTAAGCGACTTCAGCTTTTCTGTGATTAATCGCCTTTTTGTGTCTTGTTTTATATGAAACATGTTTTGTTGCTTGTCGTGCCAGTTGTACGATTGTTGAGAGTTTCGTCGAAACTGGGTAATACCGAGCGAACAGTTGAACATGGTGAAAATTGGAGTTTTTCACGTGGTTTTGGGCAACGACCGCGATTTTCACCATTTTTAATGTAATTGGAGGGTAACTTTGACGCGCCACCACGTGAACTTTGAGCTGACAGTGGCAGCCAGAAAATAGGGCGGTGATTAATTCTGTTTTAACTGCTCTTTTAGGAGCACTTCGTCTTTTCGAACTGTCGTTGGTCGGTGAGGACTGCGTGGGTTCTGCGAGTTAGGACGCATAAAGTCGCGTTCCCACTTCTGAGGGTAAGCAATTTGCTCTTGTATTGTTCTGTCGGTAGTAGGGCGCGTTAAGGATTACTGCCTTTTCATAGCTAGATGCTGAAGTTCGTAGGGCTGGGTAGATGACGGTGCTGTAATATCATTATTTTGTAATTAATTAGAGTCTTTTCGAGTTACAAGCCAGTTCCTGTTGGGTCCAACTGACTCGTTAATGTCGAATGAAGATGTGAATCTAATGTTTACGTGGTTTCTGATTTTATCTAGCGATTCTTTATTAAAAATGTAAAATGGAAAGACGTCGATGAATTCACGTCTATCCGAAAGCTTTCGACAGACCGTTGCCGTGGAGTTTGTCGTCGGTCGTTCTCGTTGAAAGTCACGAGGGTTCGATCGATCCACGATCATCGAATCAATAGGTCAACGCGGCGGCGACGTTCACGGGGCTAACGTTTACGCGACGGTTACGTCACCTCGTCCCGTTCTCGCGGCCGTCCTTTAACGGATCGGAGCTCTCTCGGTGCACTTTGATCGACGTCGAAGCCTCGAGCCGCCTACATTTCGCATTCCCTTGGAGAACTCGTCAAGGCGACGGCCGTCGATCCGTCAACGGGAGACAACGTCGCTCCCCATTTCCGGCTAACAATAACAACCGCTCTGCGCTTCTATTTCGAACCCGTGCCCTGGACAGACTCTGCAAAATCACCGCAGAACTCTGAGCAAAATCTGTATCAGATGCGAATTTTATTTGGAAAATTTTTCACCACTTTCCGGGAAAAGATTTCTATTTCTATTATATATCAGACCCTCCCTCTTGGAGGTTTGGAATTTTTTTCCGTGGGAACGATACAAAATTTCTAATTTCTGTTCGCTGGGTTTTATTCTTCGATCTTCGAGCTTTAATTTGATATTTTATGATATTTTAATGGAAGCCTCCATTGTCTCGTATTCTACCTTTTGACAAGAATTGAAATTGATACGTGATTTCTGAATTGAAAAATTTGTTTAAATGTGTACAAATTCTATAATTTGTAGTTCCAGGTAATGTTCGAAGGGAACATTGAACCCCTTGATAACAACAGCTAGCCACCCACGTCTCACATTGTACCTCAATGATCCCAAGAACTGAAAGTGTGATTTCCGAGTTCAGAAATGTATTTAAATGCGTATGCATTGTGTGTAAGGTCCCGATTAATTTTCAGAGGGTGCTTTCATGCCAGAACGTTCGCTTCGCCTCTGATAAGGGAGTAGAAACGTGCGAATTATCATTCGAATCAGAAATAGAATGGTGAATTGCATCTTTAAAGACCACTTATGGACGAAGCCCGACGCTTCTCGGTTCAGGTTTGACGGCTTTATTCCCGGCACTATAATCAGACACGCTTTGGTATGCGACTAGAACGGGTCTGCATCGATCGCGGGACGATAAAGTACAGAGAGGAGATCAGAACGGGAGGCTAGACGATAGGCGGTCAATAGGATAGGCTGAATAAGAGGAAAACGGCTCCTCGGTGCATATTTTTAGCTCGTCACCGTGGTATCGTGGCCGATCAGGCGGCGTGCAGGATCGCCGCCAAGAAAACCGTCGGCTCGCAAAGGCCTTATGCGCATTTCGATACGTAACCGTCCCTACGTGCTACCTGCCTAGCGATGGCTGCGAGTTTATCCAGAAAAAACGCTCGAACCGTTCAAACAGTGACAAACGCGTTCAAATCTTCGCAAACGGGACCCAAACAATTTCACGTTTGCTGGAAACACTGAAAGTTTAAGGAAGTGTAAAAAGTTTGATTCAATTGCAACAGGTTTCATCGTTACGTTGGAAATTGTTTGAATGGACTGATTTTTAATTCTTCAGAAGAGGAAATCCTAAAGTTAAAAACCGAGTACTCGAGTTGTCCTATACAGAAAAATCATTTGACGCATTCAAACAGCGACAAACCTACTGAAATTTGTTCGGACGAGGAAACGTTTCTCTAGAGCAAACCTCGCACAGGTAGAAAAAAATTACTGCATAAAACTCAACCATGTTGGAGCTCGTTGTTCATGTGTTTGAACACATTGTTCAACTTTAGCGGTGCTTGAACGCATTAAACTTCGCAAATTTTAATACGCCAATGACAGAATTCTTTACCCAGATTTAAGAATGAAATGAAGGAATGGACCGCGTCAAACTTCGTCAATCTAGTCTACACCTCTCACAGCGACAATAAAGACTGCGTATTGCCTAACGTCTACCGTTGACAACGAGGCAATTAACAAGTTATTCGGTTAGTTTTGTTCGCGAAGGGCTCGAAGCGGCTCGTTTGAGACTGTTTGAGCGTGTTGTCGGTTCCCGGCGAACTCGAGCCGAAAATCCACGGAGACCCATCGCTATCTGTCTGTCGGCGATCCCGGTTATTTACGTGCCGGTACGCAGACCGGCCGCTGGCAGAGAAGCGAACGCGACCTCTAGGCAGACGACGCGACTCGGCCGTGTTCGAGTACGAGCACGAGTACGTGCACGGCCGCTCCGAATCGTCGCGTAAAAACATGGAAGTAGGCCAGATAGTCGGCGAACCAGGCTCCCGTCTAGATATTGCGACGCAATAATTCACCGTAAACTTTCGACACGCGGGGACAAATTGCACGGAACCGAGCCGAGTCGAGCCGAGCCGACCAGCTGGCCAGCTATTACGTTCCTCGTCGCGTTCGCCGGCTTTGTTACGCGAACGCCGTTCTTTCTTTCTCTCCGGACGTATTTCGTTTTCCAAAAATTTCCAATTCTCGCAATCTTGACTCGTCTGGTTCGCACGAATTTTTAATCATTCTTTTCCAGTACGGTTATCACACGCCAAAAGCCGACTAAGAGCGTTGATCACTTTCGTTCACAGATTTCACCCAATTTCCAGAAGTTGCCAGTTTTCAATAATACGCAAGACGCAACAGGTAATAGGAACGTGTTGCTAATTGGGAACACTTACCACTCGGAGAGTTTGGAAAGTGGAGACGTTCGGTGGTAAGGCATGCCGTGTCTCTTTGAAATGGAGCAGTACATCCTGAGCGGTTATTAGATTCGTTTGCAGAGTAAATTTCACCGTTGCCGCCGAGACGAGTACAATCTGACGGGAATTTTATTGAATTCCGTGCTCCGTCTATTGAGATCATCAGCTGGTAATAATCTCGCTATCTCGACTTATCGAAAGAGACCCGCGGACGATAGTTTCGAGATCCAGGGGAACACGGAGAGAGAGAGAGAGAGAGAGACAGAGAGAACCCGGATACTTAAAGCTATCCGAGCAGTCGTTCAATACCCGAGTTCAAAGATCCAGACTCCAATCCTACCCGAACAAATCCTGCGGTCGATTCTTATCTGGCTGAAATTCGAACAGCAGGGTTCTCCGGCTAGACTTTCGCAAGATAGCTGTCTACCTGTCAGAAATTCGACGGCTGGCATGATCTTCGAACTAAAGATCCGGATTCGTTACATCGAAGTCATTTTAACGGGCCCGGTGCAAACTATGATCTTTATTACCTTAAACTTCACCGGCCAGTTTAGCAGAAATCCTGCCTCGATCTGGCAATTATTTCTGGTTATTGCGTAACGTCCACGCTGCGTTATGCAAAATAAAAATCTCCAGCATCAAAAACGACAAGTATCGAATAGAAATTCGTTCCTTTCTTTCATAATCTCAGTATGATGGAAATGTATCCGTACAAATTTTTTAATCCACTTCTAAAGGGCTGTCTAGCATGTCTGATCATTACACACTGTTTCTACTTCTGCGTACTGACGAGAGACTTTTAAAAATCATTAGCAGAAACTAGAACTGTACCAGGATAAGTTCTAAATGCTAATCAATGGATCGAACGAATCCATTAAAAAATGAATAAACAATTTATCAGGAAGTCAAAATCACTCACTTCGAATCCTTCACTTTACAGTTACTAAAATTCTGTTATTAATTTTACGATAACGCTATTAATATTTTTAATTTCTCTTTCTTCTCTCTTTCCTCTCATGAGATCTGCGACCCGCTAATATGCATTTGCGAAAAGCACACGGCAAAAAATCAGCGTCCTCCGGACGCAGGAGATAGTTCCTAATTTTCGCCATCACTGGACGAAGTTTCGTCGCTGTCTTGTAAGAATTAAATTTGTGATGAGAGCCGAAGTTTCCCGAGCGGGGGAGAGAAAAAATTTCGGAAACTCGTGAATAGTTGCCGCGGGGAGAGAAAAAAAAAAAGAAAGAAATCGCCCGGAGAATCCGGCGGTTCCTGTTAAGACCGCGATGAAATCGTTCCCCGAACTTCCCCGGGAAAGTTCGGATCTCCCATAGACGGGGCATCCCTCTACGATTTTAGGCATCGCCCTCGAAATATCCAAGCAACCGGAAACTTTAACTTCCCCGGCCGCAACTTTATCGAGCTGCGAGGTATTCCCTGTGTATTCCCTAGGAACCGTCTGATCAAAATTTTCGAACGTTCCACCAGTTAATCGGTCGGATAGCGTGAATCTCGTCTAATTCGTGGAAATTCCACCCGCACCCGCAATCGTACGAAGATTAAGAACGGTTCTGAGAGTTGTATTATGAACGTACAAGATGGATTGAACAAGAGGAAATTGTGATTTCTGGTCGACGATGGCCTTGATTCGTTGCTGGAGAACCTAAGGGAATCTCGGGCGAACTTGGGAATGTTTTTCTGAGAAACTGTTGAACATATATCGATTCTAAATTTTGCAGGCTTATCAGTGAATGTTTACAGAACGCACAGTATTTTTTTAATACAGAAATATTAATTTAGTTTTTAGTTATGGTAATTCTTTGGAGATCGTAACTTTCTTCCGAGCGCCGAAGAAAACTTAAACAAAATTAGGAGAACTTTGGAATTTTTTTTTACAGAAACTATAAAACATATCGACTTGAAACTTTACAGATCTGTTAATAGATGTTTCCAGAATGTACAGTATTTTTCTAGAGCAAAAGTATTGATACCGAGCTGAAGTAAAAAATTATTAAAAATAAACAGATTTTCGGCGAGTGGCACCAGAGGGACCTCACTTTTGAAGAACAGAGATTGGACGGTTCAAGAGTCGCCGCAAATCAATGGTTTGCGTTTTTCCCGGGAAAATTCGAAATAACATAATCGTATTGCGCAAGCGGAATGGGTCTCGTGAGCGGGACGCCGAAATTTCCGCGGGCCTTTGTCACCGCGAAATCCGAGGTCGTTCCTGTTAATTAAATTTAATTGATCATCGCGCCGGCGCCACGGGGTTTCAACATTCCTGCGTATCAAAGGGAGCCGAGCCGAGCGGTGCCAAGACGCGTCGTTAATCTATTCCCTGACCGCGTAAGAATGCTCGGCGACGGCGAACGTATAAATTTTTCTAACGGGGACGAGATTCGAGGAAAATCGTACACTTGAATACCGATGTCACGTGGCTCGAGCGTGGATTCCTTGTTCCCGATGCTGACGCTAGAGAATGTAGGCTATCGTTCGAGCCCCCGCGACTTATGTGTGTTTCTGGCAAACACACGCCTACGCGTTCGGGAAACTCGACGATCTATCAAACGAAGATTGGACATTTTCTCTCCTACGGATTCTTGGAGGCAAGGAACCTCTGGTTGATGACTCTCTTTGTAAATTGAGCTAGGGAATGTTTTATTTCAAATTCAACCATGGATATAATCACTGAAAATGTGAAAATTTCTGAAAGATGCAGTCGTTAAAATTAACAGATCTAATTTTGTATTTCGGAAAATTCTTCACTAACGTAGTAAACAGGATGTAAATTGCAAGGCTAAATATAGGTCAAAAGTTCATTTTTACTTCGTCTCAGCATAATGTAAGATAAGAAACGCAAATTAAGATAAAACCTTTGCACCGCGAAAATAAGATTAGCGCAATAAAATAAATTAGAACCTTTATTGCACGGGATCGTGCCCTTTATTTTGGTGCAGCATGTGCATCCCGCGCACCGCAAGAAGAAAGAAGCTGCAGGAAGCGCATAAAGTAACGAAACAAGTAAAGCGACTTAAAAGAAACACATCTTTTTATTTTTTCCACTGGGACCGTCGCCTCGTTGTGCCAAAAAAGAAAGATTAAAAACAGAGCGTCCTTTGTTGGATTTATTTCCCCGGAAAAAAGAAAGAGTCATCATAGCCGGGAGACTGTATGCAAAATAAAAATTGTCTTTCATTTTTAGGACTCTGGAACCCTATGAAAAAAATTGTCTTTCATTAATAGTACCCGTGAGTTGAAAATAACATATATAGGCATTCTTCATTTAATCTGTTTACGATTTGAAATGTCGCTAAACCATTTTTAAGAAACAGAAGATATATGTCCGATATATGTCCGTTGGTAGACCCGTGTTTTGGACATATATCGAGACTGTATCCCGTTTCTTCGGCGAGCCTATAGTGTTCGAACTTCTGGGACACTTGAACACATATTTAAGGCATGTCTATAAATTTTTTTACCAGATAATATCCAGCAAAAATGATGATGAATGAATATTTGTTTCTGTTGGGAAGTACGGTCTCAAAAGGCCTGAAATCAGGGCGACACATTCGATTTTTTTTTAAACAAACTGGCGAGCAGATACTGTTGAAACTTCTGGGACACTTGAACACATATTTATGGCATGTCTTCAAATTTTTTTACCAAAAAAATATCCAGCAGAAATGATGAATGAATATTTGTTTCTGTTGGGAAGTACGGTCTCAAAAGGCCTGAAATCAGGGCGACACATTCGAAGGTAAAATATTTTTCTCGTGAAATAATTTCACGAGCCAAAATATTTAACAACACACGAAGTACAGGAGAATGTACATGGTCCACCAGCGCAAGATTCAAGTATTCCAGTGGTGGTGTTTAGGTTATCCAGGGTTGAACGAAAGCTCCTCGAGAAAGAGAGAGCCGCAGGTGTTTCCCGGTCGGTCGGTGGTCCTAATTAAGGTTCTACGATGATTTAATCGCATCCGAAAGGTATCGCAGCGCGAGGATCTCAGCCCCATTCTCCCGAACGGGCAGATGTTCGAGTAGTTCCCTCGAAATTGGCCAACGAGCAGACACCGTGCGCGTAATGTATTCAAATTCCCCGCGGAGTTGTGCCGCGAGGGAATGCAAAATTCGCCTCGGAAAACACGTGGAAAAACAACAAGCCGAAGAACCCGCGCGGCGGCTTGCGTAATGAGCGAGCGCGTGCGACGAGCCGCGCGGAATCGCGCGAGCGCCACGGAAATTAACAGGGAGCGCGAGAAACTGTTCAAGGCTTTGTTCCGGGCGAACCGGGTGACACTTTAACCCACTTTCTTTGGAGACGTTGCTCCACCGACGACGACGAAATCGATTTTTCGTGCGCCGGGAACGACGAGAACGACGACGATCCGACACCGATTACAACCCCGACCGGCTGGTTGCATTGCATCCCAACGGATTCCGCAACGAGCGCGATCGCGGCCGTAGATCATCCGCGGTAGAAATCGGTCGCGATGATAGAAATCGAACGCTGTGCTTCCTCGCTCGAAACCTACTCTCAGACAACTCGTTCGCTAGCAACTATAGAGGAAGGGATGATAATCTCGGTTTTATATTTCTTCGGAACGTTACATTCACCTGATTAAAATTATTACAAGAGAAATTTTTTTATTGAAAGCCTGCTTGTCGTGACCGATGCAGAGTCGTTAGACTGTGAATGTAGAAATAGCAAAAATTCAAGAAGATGTGGTTATATTATTCTCAACTGTGAATCTTAAGGGAGGAAAGGTATTTGGCTCCTGTTACTTGCAATCGATGAAGAAAATTTTTCTTTTGCACAAAAAGCCGGATTACCGTTTTCTATACCTATTTTCCACGTCGGATATACGGAGGACGGTCGGATCGAATAATTTGCGGCAGGGGTGGCAAAATGGCGCGTCTCCCGGTCGACTTCCTCTCGCAAACGAGAATTTGCAACGGCGTTCCCTCTCGCGGATCTCGCATTCGAATCGAGGTCCCGTCATCGTTGACCCGGTATACGACCAGGAAGACTCGACTGGATCTCCGTGGAAACGGCTCGCAGCGATCCTAAGCGCGCCTAGGTGATCCGACGAGTGTCCTTAGCGCGCATTAGCGTCGACGTAATTCGCAATCGGATTGCTCCGCTAATGGCGCAAACGTTTCTCTGAAAAGGCAACAGAGAAGGCAATTGACACGTGTAAACAGCGTCTCTTGCTCTGAACTGCTCTGCTCCGCTCGGCTCCGCTCGGTTCAGCTTCGCTCTGGTCCGGCTCGGTGAATTGCTCGCGTTCAAACGTGCCAGACGAATCTCCCGGACCCAAAGTGCTAATTACCGGTGTGACGTGGCTGGACGCACCGGTGTCTTCGCTCGAGTCGATGTCACCACTCGTTTTATATTCCGCGAGAATTCGCGGGGACTCCCGTGAAAGATCCCATAAATCGCCTCCCGCGGATCGCAGAAGTATGCAAAGCACGGCCGCCCAAGGCCCTCGAAACGATGGGACGAGTGTCCGAAAGGTAATCCCTTGATACACTTCCAGAGTCTGCAGACTGATTCGCGGGAGGGGATCAGAAAGTTCCCGAACAAATTGTCCCCGTACCAGGAATTTTCCTGACCTTTTTCTCGGAAGCGATTTTCAGAGTCCGACATTAACGCTAAACCTACCAAGCATTAACTGGTAAATTTATTCAGATTGTTTGTAATTTTCTATATAATCAATGCTTGGACAAGGACCACTGTCTTATTCCACTGTTTTCCATAAATGAATTTTTCCAGTTTCAATAATTGTGAAATATAAAACTGGTCATTTTAACCGTCGTAGGTTTGCTGTTCAACATACCGACGTATATCTCTTTGCATAGTTAGTGTACGAAACGAAGCTGAAATGTCAAAAAATGTTTTATTTTTATTTCTATTTCTTAAACCCTTGAACTTGTTTCGCCATTATTATTCACTACGTCGTATATATTAGATTTATGCAAAAGTTTTAGTCCGTTCGAAATGTTTTCCTATCTGTACATGCTGCGCATTGAATATTACAGTATCTTATCACATCGATGTTACAGAAAAAAATTACGCTAAACGCTGGAAGGTTGTAACCAGTACAAGTTGCCGCGGAATTTGTGCGCTAATGACAGAAACGCGAATAATGTTCAAATTAAAATTGCGCAAACGTTGAGAGCATTCAGAATGCCACAAGAATTGGTGCAGAAAACTTTTATTTTGCCGAAGGATCCGTAGTCATTAATCCGATTTAATCGTAACAAAAATGAATAGCTGCAATCTTTCTGAAAAAATAAAAAAACTACCAAAAATTGCGATATGATCGATACTGTGTCACCAAAAAAAAAAACAAAAAAAAACAAAAAAATTCTCAAGGAAAACTTTCTCCCAGAAAAGAATAGAAAAGGATCATATCGAACAAGCCTAAAGGATACTCGTTCCTCGGGTCAGGGATTGACCCGTCCCGATCTTGTCCCGGTGATTAATTGATCAAGACTGCAAATGTCAACGGGAGCGAGGAAGAGGATTCTCTCGCGAGTATGGCAATAACAGAGCGAGCGCATCCGCCTCGTCGAGGACCGCCGGTTCTCTGGAATCTGGCAGGAAAGTCTAGAAGTTCGGCGAGGAGAGAGGAGAGGAGAGGAGAGGAGAGGCGAGGGACGGTGAGAGGAGAAGAGAACGGGCGATTCCGCATCGCGAGCCGCGGACGCGAATTTCACACAAAACCTAAGGCTGCATATAGAAACGCAGACACAGTGGCCTAGACAAGTAGGTCGCGGCGCAGTTCTCGCGGCGCGAGCTCGCGTGCGCGAGACCGCGACGCCAGTGTCCGTGTGCGCAGCAGTTAGGCGAGCGGACAAGGAGCGGAGCGTGTCGGTGCCGGTGTGATCAAGCACCAACACACCGGCAAACCTGGACAGGTATACCTACGGTATTACATAAACTGGATGCCGAGCTAACAGCTCTGCTTCTACAGGGGGATACAAAACGGGTCCATCCCCACTTTCGAACCCCTGAACATAGCAATTGATGCTAACTTACCCTTCTCCGATATGTGTGTTACTTGGTAACTTTTCGATTGCTGGTTTCTACATGTATGATTGCATATTATGGAATAGGAGAGTTGCCGAGGATGCGGAGCTTTATGATGGGTTTCAAGGTCGTTGATGTTCACGAGACCTTGACGATTTATTTACTAGAAACCTGTCAATAGATTTTTCAATGGACGCTCTTGCTGACCGAATTCGAAAGAAACTCGATTACTTGTGACAAATAGAACCGATTTTCTAGTAGTTATTCTTAAATTTTAAATAATGACGTAACCTTGTTCTGCAATTTATTTTACAGCTGTAATGAATTCCGTTATTCTTTGTCAAAAATTGTAATGTATTGCATGTATTCTTATATTCTATTCTAAAATATCGAAATAACGTGGGAAATAAAGCGTTAATTTGTACAGGGCGTTACAGGATCGAATCTACATTATTGAATAGAAAGTGTAAAATAAAATTTTAATTAAAAATCCTGGCGGTGTAAACAGAACTGCATTTGAAAATTCGTGGGGCTCGGCCGCACAGTAATCGAGGAGTAGTATCGGTCGGTCATGACCAGACGCGTCAGACAATTTCTATTCAATAGCACGCGCGTTCGACGAATTTTCAAATTCGATTTTCTCGGAAACAAAGCTGCGCGCAACAAAATTTCATTCCGCGTTTTTTGTTTATTCTATCGTGTAGATTCGCCTCCTCCCTTTGATGTTACCATCGTGGCCGACACACGTTGCAAAATTACACAGATTCGTATTTTATCACGAAGAGCGACGTTACGTCTTCAATAATTTAATTTCTTTCACAATTCAATCGTGAACGTTGATAAAACAAATCCCAGCGTCTTCCAAGACAATCTCAGTCGATCTCCAAGTACCTGCCATTCGCAGGCAACATTGTGGCTGCAAAACGCTACAAAATCATCCCATCGGCACGGGTCAAGATGGCCGCGGGGACATCGTGAGAAGATCCCGACCCTTCCACGGTCCTCGTGACAGTCCAGCCGCTACTTCGAAAGTAAATTGCAGCTAAACGCTCCGTCTCTCGAAATCCTGTTGGCCGATCGAACGAAAAATCGGGTCTCGTTGATCTCGTTGCACGAGAGACTGCGATCCGGTTCACCTAAAGACAACCTGACAAACCTGATCGCTAACAATTCAAAATCGAATTATAAAGATTCGTAGTAGTACTAGCATTAAAGCTGTTCCGAGCGAAACAGCCTGATGTTCCGATGCTGCTTGTGCTAGACAAGCGATTTACCAGCCCCAGTTTCGATTTATCTCGGATATCAGGTGTAGGAGCGAGCCTAAGCGGGTCGCGGCTGACCGGAAGAGGGTCCGCGTTCCGATCGCGTGGCGTTCCTTTGTTCGGCTCGCGTGGAGGACGCTCAGCCGGGCATCGCGGCTAAACAACAATTAAACTACAGTTAGCAGCGCGCCGGATTCCGGGGAATCTGGAACGCGACTGTAAAAAGCAAAGTAAGCGGCGGTGTGTTTCTCTCTCTCAATCTCTCTCTCTCTCTCTCTCTCTCTCTCTCTCCCTCTTCCCCTAGCCCCTGAACCGCGGAGTCCCGGTCGCGTCTCCTTTCCCGATCCTCTCCTCCCTTTCTCTTTTTTCCTCTCCGGACGACGACGTGTTCCTCGGTTGCCGATTCCAGGTTGTAACGGCGACGCTCGTCACGGCGAAACGGAATCCCCTACCCTCGCGAAAGAGGAAACAGGGGCCGGAAAAATCGTGCAAGAACGCAATCACGAGGAACGTTCGCAAAGAATTGCGTCGCGTTTCGTGTCCCACCTGTACAGCGGGCCGAGACAAAAATTCCTATCTTTAGACGTATAGGAAATGTTTTGCTGTTTTTGTTATTGTAGGTAAGCCTTCGCAGTGGGAGCTGATTTTAACTGTGGAATTCGATGGTTTTATCAGGTATTTCTCTTCATACTGTAGGTCGTAATACATTCGATGAAGGTTACCGAAAGAGATGATTCTACGTATAAACGTAAGGAAAAATGAGAAATTAATTTTATTTGTACGTGGCTTCGTTTTCGAGAAAATTCAGTTTGAAAATTCATGCGAGCACCGGTGCACGGAGGAAGTAGAAACGGTAAGCCATGAACAGACGCGTCAGACGCGTTCCCCTATTCAATAGCGCGCGTACCTTATGAACTTCGAAACTCGTTTGTCATGGAAACGGTACCTCTTATCAACAAATTTCATTAGAAACTTTCGACTTATTTCATCGTGCAGTGCCACCCCCCTCTGTCATTGCGCCATAAACGCTGGTGCTTGAAATTTTCAATCTTTCTCATAACCACCGCTTCAACGTTTCCAATCTTTTTCATGAACGAGACTACAAATTTGCAATCTCATACCAACCGCTCAAAATTTTCAACCTCTTTCATACGTAGCGCTTTAAACTCTCAATCTTTCTACACAGGGCTTCAAATTGTCGGTCTTTCTCCAAATTTTTCATCTTTTTTATACTCGGCGCTCCGAATTCTCAATTCCTTCGACATCCAGCGCACCAAATTTTCAATAGCGATCCATTGAGCAAAGCCCCGAGCTGGCGAGGACAGATAACGAAGAGAGGAACCAAGTAGAATAGGTGGCAACGGGTTCTAGCATACCTAGCGCTCCAAAATTTCAATCGTGATCCATCGGGCAAATCCCTAAGCTGACTAGGGGAAGAGGGCAAGCGAGCAAAGTAGCACGTCTCTCGTCCCCTGGGAGGGGAAGAGGGGAATTTCTCCAGGAGCAGTCCCCTATCCGTATCCGAGAGCGGCGCGCTTTCTTCGTGGCGGCTCGGTGCTGCAATTTTGCGCAATGCAGTCTGGTGTGCTCTCCTCGGCGGCTCTCTCGGCGAGCCTCTCGACGACCTGGTCTCCGGCGAGGCGAGGCGAGGCGAGGCGAGGCGAAGCGGCGAGACGAGACGATGCGATGGTCGATTCAGGGGGATCCAGTCGGCGTTCACCGTTGGAGGATCGGATCGGGACGGGAAAGGTGGGAGGAGGATTTGTTTGTAAACAGAGAGTCCGCCAAGCCAAGCCGAGCCCGAGTCAAGTCGCAGATCGGCGTGGAGGTGGGAACACGGTTAGGCTGACCAGGGAGAGCTGGAAGGACGCCGGGACGGGGCCAAGGGGGGAGACTTTCTCCCTCCGACGGGGTTACGTAACCTCGTCGCGCGCCTGTCGGCCGTCTGAGCGTTGCGGGAACGACCTACTTGACCCACTGTCCCTATGCGCGGCCTCGCGGATCCGAGCGGATCCGAGCGGATCGGGGATCGCCGGATCGGGTCGCGACTAACGCTTGCTTGCTTGCCTGCTTGCTTGCTTGCTTGCTCGCTTGCTGGCTGATGCACTCGACCCACTCACGGCCAAACCGGAACAACGAGGGTCGTAGCGATCGACGGTGAACCACGATGCGCACAAAACTCTGAGGCTGCCTAGCCCTGCTGGGCTCTAATTTTCATCCCCCTGATCCCTTATCTTCTGCGATTTTTGACAAATCTGGGGTACAAGATCTTGTTCATGGAGACTGAAACTGAAGGTCCACCTCAATCCTATTACTCCTTAACCTATGGTCTGATATTTTAGGAAGACGTTACTGAAGTTTTGGTCTGGTCCAGATTCAATTAAAAAAATTTTTAGATGAACGAAGACGAGAAAATGTGACGATAAAAATGAGGAAAAGCGAGGGTCACAACTCTGCAATTTTCAAAAATCTGAGTCACAGAATCTTCCGATGGACAGTGTACATGAAGACTGAAAGTAAAGGTCCATCTCAGTCCTGCTATCCCTTAAGCTATGGTCTGATATTTTAGGGAACGTAGCTGAAGACATAGGAAGACGTTACTGAAGCTTTGGTCCGGTTCTGATTCAATTAAAAAAATTTTTAGATGAACGAAGACGAGAAAATGTGACGATAAAAATGAGGAAAAGCGAGGGTCACAACTTTGCAATTTTCAAAAATCTGAGCCACAGAATCTTCCGATGGACAGTGTAAATGAAGACTGAAAGTAAAGGTCCATCTCAGTCCTGCTATCCCTTAAGCTATGGTCTGATATTTTAGGGAACGTAGCTGAAGACATAGGAAGACGTTACTGAAGCTTTGGTCCGGTCCTGATTCAATTAAAAAAATTTTTAGATGAACGAAGACGAGAAAATGTGACGATAAAAATGAGGAAAAGCGAGGGTCACAACTTTGCAATTTTCAAAAATCTGAGTCACAGAATCTTCCGATGGACAGTGTCCATGGAGACTGAAAGTAAAGGTCCACCTCAGTCCTACTATCCCTTAAGCTATGGTCTGATATTTTAGGGAACGTAGCTGAAGACATAGGAAGACGTTACTGAAGCTTTGGTCCGGTCCTGATTCAATTAAAAAAATTTTTAGATGAACGAAGACGAGGGAATGTGACGATAAAAATGAGGAAAAGCGAGGGTCACAACGTGAGATTTTGGTCCATTTTTCGGGAAATTAAATTTTCCAATAATTTCAAACCCTCGAGAACGAACATTCGGAATGAATGTCTTACGTAGCTCGGTGACCCAGATAAATTAGAAACAGGAAGCCTAAGACACTTTCTCTGTAACAAATCGGTGTTGTGCAACTTTGTATTGCATTATGGAATGCCTCTTTGCGATGATCGATGTACGATCGCCGGAGCCGAGAAATTTTTCAAGTTCATTTATTGTTGGCTTCTTCATTCGGAGAGATGGATGCCTGCTGTTCTTAGGTTCTCGGCTCGGTTCCGAGAATAATTGACCCAGAAAGGGGAACATCGAAACTGCGTGTCAGAATGATTGACACTACCTATCGCGAGTGATTCATTGATCACTGCGATTTCTGTGGTAGGGACGCTGGAGACTTTGTTGCGGGGAATGCGCGCGATCGATCTCCTTCGATGGTTTACAAATAACATAGAACTAAGATCATTTTTATCCGTTACACACCGCTGTGATTATTTCTGAGCTTCTCTCCCGGATGAAGAAACGTGGGATGTGTGCAGGAATAAATTAATTAGTTGAGTGGGCATCGCGTAAGTCGCAGATGAGTGACATTAATTATCCTGGTTCGAAAGTGGCTTTCCATACTGATATGACTGATGGTGCAAATTTTGGTTGAACTTTACCGATGGAAAACTAATGAAACAATCAATCCTTTTGGAAAATTAAATCGACTGTCTCCATTTCGTTAAAAAATAAGTATCCTAGGACATTTTAGTCAGCAGTGGTTGTAATTTGTGAAAATTAAGAATAGTAGAATACAAATAAATTTCGTATCGCAATTGAGAAATAGAACAGAAAGGAAGTTGAAGGAAATGTCTGCGAGATTTTCTCAGTGGAGATTAAAGAACACCTCGGGAACTTCAGCAGATTGTTAGCGTCGGGATCGTTCCTCGGTATCACGGCCGGAGGAATTACTAAATGCCTGACCACACGGCTGGTTGGTCAGAATGTCTGATGTTCCTGTCCCGAGTAGTTCATTGATGTCCACAATTTGGGAAATTCAGGAGACCGGGGGACACCTAATCCAGACACTTGTCCCGGAGATGTCTCGGTTACTTCGAGTGGCTTGCTCCTCGAGAATACCTGGACCGGATGTGTCTCGGGGCTCCTAGGCAGCTCAGAGAGCAAGAAAGTGAGATAGAGAGAGACAGATAGAAGCAGAGAGAGAGAGTACAGAGATAGAGAGAGAGAGAGAGAGAGAGGAAATTCGCTGCGTTGTCTACTGCGGAGGCTGGTGCACGACCACTTGACGTCATTAGTTCGCGAATAGTTTCTGCGTGAGAGTCGAGCTCGCCTCGATGAGTAATTCCCTAAGTAGCTGCCTTTTAGCCAATGGCCTAGAGACATACCTGCGTGTTTCAGTTCAATGGAGTCTCAAGTGCCGCTTGAGAAACTAATGATCACAAATCGAAATTGTTGGAGCTCCCGTGATCCGGCAATCAATCGTTTATTCCTATCGTATCGCATTGCTTCCCTGTAATAATTTAATAAACGTCGATTACGTCAGGACACTCCCAATCCCAGAATCCCTATGATGTTTATTACTTGTATCTCTGCTAATTCAACCCTATAAAATATTCCGAAGGTATTATTCATACAAACGTTTTTGATACTGCTAATATTTTTTTTTATGAGCAAGCAAAAGAGCGTTAAATCTGCAAAATGATTCGTGCTTGTCGGCCAAGGTTTGCTTGGACGTTCGGACATCTTTTCAGCTCCGCGAAAAATAATAACAATGACTTTGAAAAACTTTCGAGTGTACACGACTCTTCTGACTCATTACAAGTTCCCATCATACATTGTGCGCGATGTTATAAATAACTGTAATTGAAGCCGTTATCATTACGCTTGATTACAGTCAACTCGGTGATTCCGGATTAAAAACACAAGAATTTCCGTGGTCGAGGAATATTCATAGTGGAAAAGATTGCTATCTTCCTAGGTTCAGAGGATGGTGGATTTTCCTGCAAGGCTATTTCATTCGAAATGAAAACACGCTGGAAAAGACCGCTGTGGCGACCTATTTTTACAGAAAAATTACAATACATTTCCGATTTATTGAAATTATCACAAGAGAAAATACATTTTTATTTTGTACAGTTCTAAATCAATACAGTTTCAAGACGAACAATTTTTATTGTTTTATTTCGTGTAATAACAGGTCTCGCCGGAGTAAGCAGCAAGTAGATTCAGCACGCCATAGACAGACACGTTGGTCCGCGTGCCCAATAAATTCCTAAATTCAACTAGCCATTAATAGAATTAAAGAATCTTGACAATCGATTTAGACAATTTGAATCTTATTTTAGAGTCGATCTCAAATACAAAAATATAAACACTTAGATATTAATATTTTTCTTAAAAGGATTCGAAAAGATCGTCCATCTTTGGGGGTTTCGAGATCGCACGACCACACATTTTCTGGCAATAAAAATTCTAGCTCCAAAAATAAGAAATTTAATCAGTGCAAAAAACGGCCACGTGAATGCGATTAAAAAATTGCTGAACGAGACTCTAAACGAACCGAAGCTTTCAAATTGCAAAAAAAAAAAATTAGCAACTCTGCGTGACTCGTTCCTTCACCAAAAAATCGGCGAGGACGTCGCATTTTTGGGTGTCCCGCGGGACCATCTCGAGGAAACTTTTCAATTTGCGTTTCGGCGGGCCGGTAATAAATTGGCATGTATCGCCGGACATCCTGAGTTACTTTTGGAAGTTTCCGCGGCCGGTGTCGGGTCCGGGAGTGCGGGCGACCCGAACGGCGGGTCTCCGGGGCGGGTATACGCGATCGAATGGCCCCAAATGGGTCACGCTCGGGCTTGTTCTCTCTAATTTCTGGTGGGTCGCGCGATCGTGCGCGCGCGCGATCGCCGTCGACCTGCATCCGTCGGCGGCCGCAAGAATTGCGCGTCAGACAGGCCGGGATTACGTAAAGTTAACCGTGTCATTGTTTACCGGCTACCTTGCCTTGCGCTTGCCTGTATTGTGTGGCGGTGGCTCGCTTTAGAAGGCTTCGTGAATGTTTTAACTCCCGTTCCGGATTTTGATACGGCGAGCACACCGGTGCCTGCGCGCCGCTAGAGAGGAGGAAAGTGGACGGTGCTTGTAACGCGCTCATGCTCGCGCGCTCATGCCCGGTTTCTCTTTTCGCAGCCGGCTCACGTAGCTCTCCGTCTGTTCCGAAAGGCGTTTAGTAATTGGTGCGCGCGTCGTTTTGGAAACCGACCCGTAACGGGGGCCTGCCTTGCCCGGTTACACCATGATTTTGTACCATGGAACCGCCACTCGTACCCTAAATTGGCACCGTTGCTTCGTAACACTGATTTTTCATTGTTCGCGTCGAGCGTGTGCTGAAATAAATCTTTCCAGCTCTTTCCAGCTGTTATTTCATTGGCTTGTATCGAGGAAGCTGATGCTAATTCTGCTTTTATTGCCGAAAGATATCCGGAAAAGTGAGGTTAAAATTGAAATGTAGAGGATTTCGTTCAATCTTTGATATATTGATAAGCTAAGACTATGCATTTTAAACACAGAAAAGATTAGTGGAGGGAATCAATTTTTAAACTCGCCTTTCGTCTGGTTGATAATTCTTATTTCGTCGAAGCGTTTCGTCAAAATTTGCGACAGTTCGCAGAAATCGCGAAAAGCGAGGGGTAGGTTCGAGCGTAGGTTGGGCCGAAATAATAATCAGCAAAGTGAATCGGCGGGATTGGCGCGCGTCGTTCCAGCCAAACAATCAATTCCCATTCGCTAATTTCGCGATGTAGACAGTCCGGACAGTGTTCCCACTCAATTGGAGCACCTGGATTCCTCTGCGGGGTCCCTCGGTGGAGGAGCAGCGGAACATTCGGAAATTTCGAAGTGACTCATTTCATCCATCAGCGAGCGAGAGGCCGCGTTGGAAGCGGGTCGCCACGAGCGACTACTGCACTCGACCCACTCGAGAGAGACCGGAACGTGTCGTGTCCGGTCTCGATGTTAGTAATCCGTAAATAGACGGAGGTCGTTGCCAAACCGGCGGTAGTAGATTATAGACGGAGCCTATATGCGACGGTAACACGGAACGAAAATAGTCGAATAGTAATTATTACCCCTGTGAATAATGCCCCCGTTCTTTTATATCGACGACCACCACCTAAACCGCAAACTGTTCCCACACCGGTGCGAACCGACGATAAAATCGGGATCGTTCGCTGCAGGCTAACATAATCGCTGGACCCTTGCGCGACGTGAAAATCGTCTCCGGAGGAAATTGGATATGTGCGAAATCGGTATTTCAGAAAACCGGATTCAAATTAAAACTTCATTATTCTTTCTTTAACGCTATTTCCACCTATGTACATCTATCTCCTTTTCGGTTGTACCACCTGTATATTCAAATATTTTGAATAATTTCCCTGTAATGCAACTTTGCAGTGCCAATAAATTTTTATTTATAACTTTAAAAAGTGCCTTTTCGCTTGGTAGAAATATCATTTCAATGAGCCGAACATAATCCACGTTTTAAAGTTTTTGAATCGACTTCGAACAGGTAATATGTCTGACCATGACGCACTGTTTCTACTTTTTCTAGTGAGGACAAAATGCAGCTGTAAAAATCATAGGCGCCAGATGGAAATTCATTAAAAATTCTCTCGATACTATTGAAGAGCTGTTTAACACGTCTGATAATGGCGAGCTGTTTCTACTGTGTCCCAAGGATTTCTGTCGCGCGCTTGAACGAATGTACCCTTCGCGAAACAGGTTTCCAGATTGAAAAACGAGGTGCGAATATTCATTAAAACGAAATCATCTGAAAGTTTCATTTGTATAACCAGCGATACGTCACCGTCGTTCCAATAACTTCGCGGGAAATGTCACGGAGCGTAAAAATCAGGCGACCGCAACGGGAAGTTTCAGGAAGTACCATTTTTACGTCGTACCGGGAACCGAGCTGGAATGGTCCCAGACGTTCGACAATGGAAAGATTGATCCCCGGCAATGTGAAATTTTATTTTCGAACGGCGACACGCAAACTTGCGTTTGTAACCGGCGAACAACTCCGTATGTCAGCGGCGGGGACGTAAACGACACAAAATGAAAAGGTTAACGACGATAGAATGGGACGGAGAGTTTCCGTCGAAGTGTGTAACTATGATACTTTGTTTCTCTTTTTCCGGTCCGTATTGCCCCGCAACGGTTCTGCAGTAGTTTCGTGCGTCCGTCTCCCGTTTTGAGAGAAGGAAATGGAATGGCTGTTTAATTTGTTGAGAAAAGTGCGCCCGGAATGAATCTCGATGAGGATTTCTTGGCTCCCCGTCCGGTCAAATAGGAGGCAACAGAAGCAGAAAGTATTTGCTTTTCCACCGAACCCAGTCACGGACCGACCCATTTCAGACAGTAAATCCGCAAAAATAGACGCGGTGCACTGCCAAACTCTCTCTCTCCCTCTCTCCCTCTCTCTCTCTCTCTGTCTCTCGCCTCTCTCGGTAGGGATGTACCGCGGTTCCAACCGAAGTTCCCGTGGATGATTCGCTTCGGAAATCGTCTTCCACAACTCGCGAAACGACGTCCAAATAACGTCGTAACTCTTGCCCGCGGGATTTACCCTCAACAAACGCGTTACGGACACCATTGTTTACGAGCGGCGTAATCAAGCGACCGACGTCGGTCCTTTATTTACCGAACTGTTGCAAAACACACCGCCCCCCGAAACTTCGCGCTGCCGAAGATCCGATCGAACCGACCATTCGCGATTTACGGAACACTTCGGAATCAAAATTCTGCGGGACCGTGCCTGATTTATTAATATTTCTCCCCGAACAAATTAAGGTACTGTTTCCACTTTTTATATCTAGACATTTAACTTCAATTTCAAATATAATTCATTTCGATGTGGAGAAGTAAGATTTTTGAAAAATCTCAAAAATAGAGCCCTCTCTGGTGAAGCACCGAAATACTCAATCTTTACCGTAGTGTAATAAAAAAAAAACTCGTTATTTGTAGACAGAGTATAATTAGTGCTTACTTTAATCGATCGTTCTTACTTGGCGAGAAGCAACCTAAAGTTATGTTCATTTCGTATGCCTATTTATTTTTGTTGCAACCCGAGTTTGTTCCAACCATCCGGAAAATTAAAAGGCAAGTGCACAAGCAAATGGAACAGCGTCGAGCCGGATGAATCATGGGGAAACGACGGGAAGGAAGAGTGCTCGGGAATCGAGATGGCCGGCTTCATCGTAGCGGGTAAAAGGCTCTCCGGTGGTTTTATCGCCTAGTTACAACTCGAAATCAATTTCCCTCGGCAATAATTCTGCCCTCGGCTGGCCGAGCCTCTGCAACGTGTCCCGCCGCGAAGCAAACAGTCTGAACAAAAGCGCTCGATAATGTGGCGGCGTCGCATATATTATTTTTCCGGGGGCCGTGGCCGACGGGAACGATTACAATAGCCGGCGATCGGCCGGGTTCATTAAATTAATAACTCGTTTTCCGAACGAGCGATAATTACCGGTGGGCGGTTCGCGGCGTCCTGGGCTCGCGCGGCTGCGGCTGCGGCTGCGGCGGCGCCGGCCGTGCAAATTTATTCGCCAGCGGACGGAATAATTTGCCAGGAATAGTAGTCGCGTCCGGCAGACGCAGACCGCCTCGGCCTGATCATTTCGGGAGTGACCTACTGCCCTTAAGCTGGCCAGTCGCTCGGGCCGATTCGAAATAAATAAACCCGGGCTTGCAAGTTCATTCCGTTCCCCTGCCATTTCGAGCGCTCTCCATCGGGAAAATCTTTGCCGATTTTTCAACCTTGAAGTTTTACGCGTTTAGAGTATGTACAAAGGGCCTAGCCGGATAAGATAGTCAAAAATGCCCTTGAACCGAATTTTATCGACGAAGTGCCATTCGATAGAGCACCAAAAAAAAACATTCTGTGCAAAATTTCAACCCTGTATCTCGATCGGGAGGGTAGTTATGGGGTAAAATCGAAAAATCATTGTTTAATTATTTTTTAAAATGTTCAAGGTTTATCAGTGCCTGATAGACTTACAGAATAAATAGAACGTAATAATTTTAAGGTTAGCTTAGTTCTTCGCGGAAAAAACGTCGAAAAAATCAGTTTTTATTTTTTTTAACAACGGCGCACCAAACCAAAAAATCTGAAAAAATTCATGAACAATACTTATGACAATATACCGCTACTGTAAAAATATAAATGTTGTCACTCTAGAACTTCCATGTGAAATCTGCATTTTTTCGATTTTTTTGAGGTTTTTGATTTTTTACAAGCAGGATTTTTACTTTAAAAATCTGAAACCAATTGCAAAGTATGTATTAGGGTTCTTGACATGCGTCAGATTTTTCTCAGAATTTCTAAACGTCATTAACTAGGGAAAATAACTACCCTCCCGATCGAGATACAGGGTTGAAATTTTGCACAGAATGTTTTTTTTTTTTGTGCTCTATCGAATGGCACTTCGTCGATAAAATTCGGTTCAAGGGCATTTTTGACTATCTTATCCGGCTAGGCCCTTTCTGATATATTAAGGAGTATCTATAGTACCTCTTTTACTGCAGGACATATTTTTCTATTTTCAATAACACGACGACGATTTTATTTCGAGCGATTCGAGCAAACAAATTAAAGGCAATTAAAAATAAAGTACTGCGTCAAACGTGAAAATGTATGGTAAATTAATACTCGTGTTGATAAATCTTGTATACGATATACGTTTTCAATGCTCCGATTAATGCAATTTAAATATTGAAGTCGCCTATTTTTGTATCAATCTAGAAGAAAAATAGTACTCATCCATTAAAAAAAAATGCTTTTAAAAGTATACTTTGTTTCGAAATGTACTGTAATATTCTACGCTATTATAGCACGATAATATTCAAGAAAACAGAAGATATTTCTGTTCATAATGATTTGAATAACCACCATATGTGTGCAGAATTAATGATGTTTTCGTCTCATTTGTACCAGAAGCGATCCTCTTATCGATCCAGGAAGTTGTTCTCCTATTTTAATTTTTAAAAAGTTTTCCAGGAAAAATGGAAAATTCCTTGAATATTCATGATCAGGAAAAGAGACTGAAAAATAAGAATTTTGTCACTCGTGTCAAAGGGAACAATTGAAATAATATAAGCGTGGCGCTATAAAACTATACAGACAGCGTCTCGTATTTTTTCACACTATCTCGTGACTCTTTGACGCTGGCCAAGGTTCGATAAATATTTGTCAGAACTTGATGAAGTGGACACACCAGTAGGCTACCCGTGAGTCAACAATAAAGTAGCAGGAGACTAAAGAATGGGAAACAGGCAATCGTATTTATATAATAATGTCGCGGCACAATGTCCGACCGGCGAAACCTGACGTGAAACTTCGCGCGTGTTGCGTCAGGAATGAAAGTAGACCCGTGAAATGTCATACTCTGGCTAACGAACATTAACTGTAGTTAAGAACACTGAGTACTGCATTCGATGCACATTAGAGCTGCAAAAATTCCTCGGATTACATCAAATACTCGAAACATTCCATTCGTGCATTTCTTTCAATGAGACTTATCGAGCTGCGTTCTTATTGAACCAATCTCCTTTTCTGAAGCTGCAGAACACTCGATGATAATATCGTATCCTTTAGCCGGGCAGCTGTTTTCGACGAGTATACTCGTCACAGAGAAATGGCAATATTTTACTTTGTGACGAGTATACTCGTCGGAAACAGCTGATTGGTTAATTTTCGTGACGCAATTTAGGTACTCATTTTTGTGATAAATGCATAACATCTGCAGTCTGGTGGTAGCTGTTAATAAATGATAGATTAAAATTAAGGAGGAAAAATTATGGATGTATTAAAATTATTAGGGAAAAAATTGAAGAATTTAATTTTCGGTTCCTACGTCTTGCTATGGTTGCAAAATTATATTTTGCATAAAGATCCACAAGTAAGTTCATAATCGCATGACACAGCCTCCGATACTAATTTTCCTCGCGGAGGTTCACTTGACGAATAAAATAAAATTGGAAATTTTGATCGAACCGAATAAAATCATTGACTGAAGCATTCCCGGTACTTGTTGCCAATTACTCGAATATTCGGTGTTATAGTAGCAAGGTATCAGGTTCTCACGTGGCCCCGAAAGGGTTCAATGATCCCAGCAGGAAAAAATTCCGCGAAACAGGAACCTTTCGAGCGGATTACCGCATCGCCGGCGGAGAGCAAGAATTCGGTCTCGCGTTCGATTATCCACGCGATTAATTGGCCGATTTATAGTCGGTCTCGGACAAACCCGGTTCCCCGGCTATTTCTGGCGATTCGAAATGAACGAGGTGTTTAGAAAACATTCGCGACGAGGCGTGGGAAGCCCACCGGGCGTGACTTTTGTCACGTATGCTTCGGAATAGTTGCGCGCTGCGTGTGCGCGCGCTCGTATGAATTCGAAATTTATCGTCGCGCTAGTAGCAAGCTAAATCTGGTACAACGAAGTTTCTCTGATTCAGATCGAACGATCGTCGATCTTTCTTCCTCGATATTATTGACCGTCACGCAGCCGGATCCCGATCATTTTGTGACTCATGGCTCCGGGGGACGCGCGCATAGGATGCACCGGCCATTCGTCATCTTTCGCGTTCTCTCAACGATCTCGTTTCCTCTCCGTCGCATGAATCAGCTGTGAAAAATCAGCTCTGAACGACGCTTTCTTCTCGGGCGGACACGCTCAGGTGATTGCGATGTCGTTCCCCTAAGCTGCGAGGTTTTCCTACGTGCACGATCGTGTTAAGGCGCGCGGTATCGTTAGGACGATTTCGAGACCATTCGCCTAAACGGAGCCACTGGCTTTTTTGATGTATAGTATTGCCAGTTTTATCGACTATGACTGTACTCTTGTCCACGGCGACTATGACGACGCGATATTTTCTCGGTAGTTCTAGTTTACTTTTACCGTGACGAATTTTTAAACCGGAGAAACCGAGTGTCCGATTATTATCCGGGATTTTATCGAGTGATCTACGGAAATAGGGCATTACGAAATACTGAAATGCAATATAGACGCTCGGCTCGGACCGAACATTAATATTTCAAGAGAAAATCAAAATAAAGAAGGACATCGAATTAAAATGATACGCTTCGGGCCGAACTGCGCCGTGACACAATAAAATGGAACGCAGAAAGCTGCGGATGAGTAAAAACAATGCAAGATTCACCTTGTCGAACGAACTGCGCACGGTCGGAAGACGAAAGAACAGATTAAATTAAAAGAATCCACATCGGGCGAAACTTCGCTGCGTCCCACTTGGTTAAAAAGGAAAAATGGAGCTCCTCTCTCGGCGGAATTGTTCGGGAAGAAAGAGTAGCCGAACTGGACCAAACTTGAACGAGCGAGGATCACGGACGCCAGGCAGCTCGGACGCTCGGGGGAAAAAGACGCGGTGCCCGATAACGATCCTAATCTGCAAACAGAGAAGCGTGAATTAACTCTCGACCAACGATTTTCTTTTTACCGGGAAGACGGTCCTCATTCACAGCGGCATCCGTGTTTCACCGTTTGTTCTGCTCTTTGCCTCGCCGGGCAAAGAGGAATGTGGTCCGGCCCGCAAAACGGCTTGATTACGGTGAAAACAAACGCGATCACAGAGGATGAGGATAATTTCCCGGCTTCGCCGCCGTAATCCATCTCTCTCTCTTTCTCTCTCTCTCTCTCTCTCGCTCTCTTTCTGCTCTGGAAGTACCGTCGCAGAATGTTATACAACATAATCAGCGAGGATCGGGGCACGGGGGAACGGAACGGAAGCCACGTTCCTGGGAAGTCACGTGCTCCGCTGGTCCTACGACCTCGCTTCGATACTTCTCACGATCCTACGGAAGTCCTTTCAACGCGCGCTTACGGAACTGTCTACGCTTCGTGCTATCGCTGTCCCGCTCTATCCCGAGAACCTACGCTCTTTCTCTTGGAAAACTCTGAGACCGTGTAATATACGTCGGCTCACCTTGACCCAGGTCAGTCGAGACTTATTGAACCGGCTCTTGACACAGACTTCCGACGAGGTCATCGTTTCAACGCCTTTTGGAAAATCGAGCAAATCTACTCCACTGATTTATCCGTTTTATCATGTTGGTTTAAGCGTCTGATCCGCCGAATTAGGCTAGGCTATTTATTTTATCTTTGTCGATTCTTTGATTCAAGGTTGTTGGAAAATATAGTACTGCGAGTGTTGATTGAATTCTATTTGTCTTATCCTTCTATTTTTATTACACTTATACTCCTGTTCTGTGTTTCCTAATGGAGTTTGCATTTTATATGCGTACTATTTTCCTATCTTTATCTTCTTATATTTATTACACTTACACATTCTGCGTTCTGTATCTCCTTCATCGTCCCTTCATTTTTTATTTCAATGTTACTCACGTTCCATTTGTGCGCTCTGCTAATTTTTAAGTGTGCAAAGCATGCAAATAAATCCATCAACTCGTGCGGGAAGGTGAAGGCTAGGTTGCTAACTTAAAACTATACAGGACGTTCCAGGATGTATGTACTAAAGCGAAGACGCGTTAGCAGACTGGCAGGATAATGGAGAAAAAATAGGACAGAAATAAAATGTAACACTGCACTGAAAATGAAAGGATATACTGACTGAAAAATAAGCTGAAAATAAAATATAAGTAATGTTAACCTAAAAACACAAGAATATTGAAGAGTACAAGCATGGAACAATACCAGTAGAATTTAAGTAAATAAATGGAAGCGAAATTAAAGGACGATAAAATGATATAAAGGGCGAATAAAATCCACGTAAAAATGAAATTTGAAAGAAAATAGAAATGGACGGAGGATATGTCGATCAAATCCGGTTTCGCCGGAGTTTGGTAATACCGACCCGGATCCTGATGTTTAGATCGTCCTGTAGGAGCAACGTTGCGTGCGATTGCGCGACCCAGCGCATTCACACGTTCGCTGACGCGATCCACGCGTTTCATTTATGATCTCACGGAATGTGGCGTCGTTGTTTTTCGACGGTCGAGTGCCGAGGAACGCTTTATCGCGGCCGCTTCGTTATTTTGGTCGCGGAGCATGCTTTGTACGCGCGAAAGGAATTTATTGGTTTATGACGCGGCCCTCGAGGCTGAACTTTAGTCAGGTTCTTCTACGCTCAATAACAGAATTTGGCTTCTCCCAGTCAACAACGACTGACGCGCAATAACGCCAAGATGTTTTTGCGGACAGGTCCAAGGTCCGATGGTTACTCCGAAATCCTTGAAGAACGGCCCGCCCGATACCGGAGGCTTAAGAGAGCATAATTGTCTTTCTTGCTTTATTCAAACAGTCGCCGGTTACTGCGTCGATCTACTTCGGTCTCTCCGCGACGTTTCGGCCTCGAGGTTGCCTAAAAATAAGAGCCTCGAAACTCCACGAGGACTTCCGGCTTTTTGAAAAGGCCACTGTCGCGAGGGGAAAAAGCTTTTATTTTTTTGGAAGAGCACTCGAGCGCCTTGATGTCGGGAGTAATCGGACCGTCAAAAAGTGTGAAAAAGAGAAGTTATACTAGAATCTGAAGGTAGATTTTCCAAAAAAAGAGAAGTGTATAAAAGTTCTTGAATAATTGTGATGATAAGATTGTCTGGCAATGGTAGGAAATTGTTAAAATAAATAGAAGATATAATTGTTCAAAGCGAGTAATCTAAAATCGTGTAATAAAAACATGTTCAAAGATCTAATATTTTAATAATACGAATGTGTGAAATCAGTTCGTTAATGTATTGTTCCCTGTCAATTTGTTACGCCCTTCAGTGGGCGTGGCTTCGTTGCTCCCACAGTTCAATCTCAGTAAAAATCGAATTACTAGTAAATAAACCTCGAAGAAGAAAATTAACAGTTTGCCCAAACAATATCACAGGCCAATGCATGTGTAGAGTCGTCAAAGTGGGCGTGGTTTCGTGGCTCCCCGCTCCAACGAAGCCCAGATCACTGTCTCAACAGGAGGTAAAGGTCGAAACCCTACTAAATAAACACAACAAAAATAAATTACTTACTCAAAGAGCGCCTCAGTCCCAAATACTGGACCCACCGATGTGTCCCCTCCCTATATCGGTATGGAAGGCGTGGGCGTGGCCACTGTGGGCGTGGCTAAGTGGCTCCCAGCTTTGCCAGAGCCCAACTGAACGTCCCTCTAGCACGCAAACTCGTCAAAAATCGAAGTATAAAAACATCAAAGAAAATTGCTTGCTGAAACATCGCCTCAAGTCCCAGATTCCAGGTTTCCGCCACAGGGATTAGGCTACCGAGCGTCGGACGTCGTTCTCGCGACTGTAAGTTGGATTTCTACTCTCACGGACGATTTTCCAGGCGTAAAGGGGAAACGGCGCGGCGTCTCGCGGATTACGCCGCTGATATATTATATCCGCGGGTTGACGCGCTCACCGTCGTCGTCGGCGTCGTCGTCGGCGTCGTCGTCGCGCAGTGACTCCCGACCCGTTCTCACCAGAAACGGTGGATTATTTCGAGGTCTCTCGCGGTGTTCCGTGACTCGGGGACCGGGTTTCTTGCGGCACCGGCGACCTTTTTACGGATACCGAAATCCATACACCGTCACGCCGGCCACGGATTATCCATTCGCGTTTAACATCCGTAAAAATTGCAACGGGACTCGAATGATTTTTCAAGCTAATCGAGCCCCTCGAACACCTCTCCCACTTCGGCTCGATTGATCTCTCGTCTCGTGAGGAATTAGCGTTTTTAACCGCGCACCGATCAGTTGCGGGAATTTTTGATTAATCGGGGATACAATGATAATTAGGATTTTCTGCTGGCACGACGGGAAGGAGTAGGTGAAATTTGAGACTGTGGAACGGTCAACATAGTTGATAGACAATCAAAATGTACATTATTTTCTCTGTTTATTTACCCTCAGACTGTAAACGAGAATGTTCCATTTGTGATAAATTTTTTGAAGAGCTTTAAGAAATCTGGAAAGATTCGCTTCAAATAATTTGTTCGAATATATTGTAAGTGGGGCGAAATTGTATAAATTGTTTTAGATTGCCCGGAATGACAGCCCCTTACAGTTGAAGCGCGTTAAAATCGTTGGAAACGATGCGGTATCGGTGTGGCCGTGGTACTACGCGCGAGGATGCGCGCAGCGACGATTACCGAGGCAATCCTGGACTCGGCGAGTCTCGGAATAACTTGGTTCGGGTGCGATGAAATCCGGCGACAGGGAATTTCCTGTTTACACGTGGGGAAACGGTGCCTCGTATCGCGAACGTGCCGCTATTCGCACGCAGCTCGCGGCCGCGAGTTTCTACACGCGCTTGTACGTACTCGCGTGCGTGTGAATCGCGACAAAGGCGTCCCAGAGCGCGGCTTCATTCACGCCCGTTCGAGGAAACGGGGGAAACGCGCTGGAGAGAATCTCTTGGAAGCAAAAGCGAGAGAGAAAGAGAGAGAGGGAAAGAGAGGGAGAGGGGGGGGGACCCTGGTTGTCGGTTCGTATAGTATAGCATTCGTTCTAGCCTTGCTAGCCTAGCATTCGCGAGCGAGTGCGCCCACCGCCGCGCGTCGCTATTTACCGTACAGACTTATTTATAAAGCCTTAACGCGCCCGCGCGTAGGAGGCCCGGTATGCGCCTATTTCCTCGTGCACCGCGCCGTGAATAGCAAACGCGTGGAATAGCCGGCCCGTCAATGTCGCGGATTCCTGCTGGAGAAGTTGAGTTTCATACCCGATGACACACACACACACACACACCCCAGCGCGGGAATAAATGGCCGATTTAAAAGCGGCCAGCTAATCGTCATCGGACGGACGGTAATTACCTCGCGGCGCTATTAATAGAGAAGCCCGACGGCAAGGTGGATAGCTATGTGGAATCATTGCTCGATGATTCATTGGGATTTTTGTTTATCGTTTCTGCCGACGCGGAGCTTGTTGTGGGCGGAGTCGAACGCCATGTCCACGCCGAAGCGAACGTCGAGCGACTCTTGTTGCCTTCTTCTTCTTCTTCTTCTTTTCAAAGAGGATGAAGAAGCCAACAACAGGCAAGTTGCTTCGGTGTGAACGTAGCCTTAGGATGCTGTGGAATTGTTTCCGGGACCGATCTTGACCTCAGGACTGTTGTCTTTGGGACTGGTTCCGTAGGAATTGAATTAGGATCGTGATGTTTATTGGCTGCAGCCTTGCATTCGATGTAGCAACGTTTGGAAGCTGCGAGCGATAATTAGAATGTATCGTTGCTCGGTCTTGTCTGCGCGACTCGGAATCATTTCTAGAATTAATCTCGCTCTTAGAAGCCGTGCGCGCTCGGGACCGGTTGCTGCGTAGGGATCGAATTAGGGATGCATCGGGATGTTGCTGGGCTCTAAACAGTTATATATTGAACGTATCGACGTTCCGGAGCTGTTCGGAGTAATCGGAATCTGCCGATGTTGTTTATACGGCTTCGGAACCAGTTCTGAGATTAAGTTCTCCTAGAGCCGTGGTATTTAAACCTGATTGCATACAGATTGGATCATGACGATTGATTACGACACCAAGATATCCGTAGGGCTCCGAAGAATTTTGTATTTCACGTTTCGATGCATTCTGGAGTTCTGAGGAGCGATCGTAGTCTGCTAATGTTGTTGACGCGATTTTGAACCCGGTTTGGGACTAATTTTGCTCCTAGAACTGTGCCTTTATGATAGAGAATTAATTAGGCACGCGATGTCCGTGGGACTATAGTCAAAAGAACTACCATATGCACAAGTGCAGGTCTAGCAGCAATCGATACCAAACGATTCCCTAGCTCGACGTAACGATCACCTTTATCAAACTTATCACTGAGTAATCACGCACACCGACCCACGCATCCATTGTAGTGCCCTGCAACAGGTGAAAAGAATCGCAGTAAAACCCGGCTGGTATTTAAAAGCTCTGTACGCAATGTGTCCACCGTATTTAGATGCAGGCATTTGTTTAAACCTCGCGAGAAAAATTTTTACGACACCAGTGATTACGTAGAAGTCGTGAATGCGTCGTTTCGTCTCGAGCTACATCCAGAGCCTCGTTGCTCGGACGCAAAACGGCGACGCGAAAGCGTCGAGCGTTTAGGCGTTACGCGATAATCGATGCTAACTAGCCACCATTAATTACTGGGTCATATACGGTCCTCTTCAATCGGGCCGTGAGTGCGGGTTATTGTGTGCCTTCTATTAATAGACGTTTTTATCACTGGCCATTGTGAACGCCGGCGGTCGTAAACATCGTTTCTATATTTACCGCGCACAGGTGTGCACCGCGTACCTGCCAGACGACCTAAAGGTGCGTAAACACACGTTAATGCTGTAAATCTACCCGTTCAGCCGAGTTGTGCAATCAAAAATATCGAAAACAACACTAGAAATGGATCTCCCAAATTGAAACCGAAAATAAAATTTCGAACGAAGTAAACATGTTTATGGAAAATAAGGTTTCTCCGAGTCGACTGTGGAAAACAGAAATGGAAGAAAAATGCATTTTCTTTCTTAATTAAGTCGGAAATAGTGTAAAAATATTCTTTTATTATTTTATTGTCCTCCGAGTTTTAAATTTGAACTTTTAAAGTTGCTGGATCGGTACTGAAAGTGTTAATTAATAGAACACTCTGTAGTTCGATATTATTTATACTAATGTGGATTGTTTCTCTAAATTCTGGTATGATATTCCAAGTGGAATTGGAGTTATACGATCGTCGCGAGCCCGTCTCGTAACATCGTCGGCGTAAACAACGGGCACAGCTGATTCGCATTCCGCGTGCGACTACAGCCTCTGGGTCATCGACTAACCAGCCATGGATTTACGGAATCACTGCGATGAAGTCATCGCCAGGCCAGGAAAGAATGATCTCCATTCGCGATGACGAAGCGCCGACGTGATAACGATGGAAGAAACCATTGAAACCTAGTTACGCGTGACTACTTCAGTGAACAATTTGTCTCTCGGCCACCCACATTTCATCATTCCTTTGATGAATTTACCAAAACTCCCGCAGCAATTACAAAAGGGCCTTTGACATTAGATAAAATCAGAAAACTTCCTAGAATTATTACGGACGCATGGAAATTCTAAACGGAGCTTACAAAATCACACAAAGTGCCACAGTATTATTTTTATATTTTTCTTGCGGAAGCAGATACAATTTTTTTTTTTCATTGAGGAAATCTCATAGGAGATTTATTATAACTTAGATAAAAATTTTTAATGCTCGGATAAACCCTGAAGCTTGAGTATCATTAAATTTATCGAGTTTCCATAAATATCACAATTTTGTGAGTGAAAAACAGCCGAGTTTTGCAGTATTTCACAGCCTAATTTTAACGGATGAGCTCTTATGGCAACGAACGACCGCTTCAGCATCCTCTTCGAGGCGTCAGTCTCGCAGCTCTCCGAACCTCTGTCATTACGTTGTCCTCTTTCCCCGTTTCCCTGATCAGATTTCCTTCTGTCTTTCTTGTCGCGGATTCAATTTGCGAGAGCTGATGATTCGCCTATCATTATCCTGCGCCGTTCTTGCTCACTTACCTCGGAGTCAGATGCGCCGTGATTATTGTTTATTATTCCGTGCCGATCATTTTTAGCGCGGCGTCTGCTCGTTCGCGAGAACTCTGTTTGCTATTAAACAGTGTCGGCTCAAGGACGAAGGAAAGTCTGGTTGCCTCCTTCGCGCAAGACTCCATGACGAAACTCTCATTCAAGAGCCTAATCGGTGGCTCGGTGTTTGCCAAGGCTTTTTATTTCCTATGGACTAAGTTTTCGGTATACCGTCCTCTCGCGTCTACATTAACATGCAAACACCGATGAACTTGCAAATGAAGGACAATATTGGTACGCGCGATGAACCAATAACAATTAGCACCTACGATATTCCACAAAATTCTGAAGTCATCGGTTCAAGGATGTGGACAGCACACACGTGGAATCCGTATGTGTGTGTGTGTGCGTGTGTGTGTAGAATAATTCAAGCAAAGTTTGTTTTGCAAATGTGAGCGGAGAATTTCCGTCGAGTCCTCCTGTAGAAGGACACAGCAGTTCTTCCGATTTAATTAAAGTCCTAGGAAGAATTCTTGATGTTAGGTGCTTAGAAGGATTCTTGGTGAGAAGGTCCTAAAAAGGATCCTTTAACTGAGGAATGTCTTTGAGAAGAATGTTCTTTGACCTGGAGAAGATGCTCGGAAGATTCTTTGATCTACATTGGGTTTCCAGAAGGATTCTCGATGCGGAGGTCCTGGGAAGAATCCTTGACCTGAAGGAAATGTTAGAGAGGACACTCCTTGTTCTGGGAGAGGTCCTAGGAAAGATGTTGGACCTGTAGAAAATTATAAGCAGATTCGTAGATATGAAGAAGGTCCTTAGAAACGATCCTCGAGCTGAGGATCGTTTCTAAGGACCCAGAGGGCAACCCAGAGCAACAAGAGCGTATTGCTTATTAGGCTCCAGCTTAGGCTCCTGTAAATCTCTAATTAGGAGCGTAGACGCTTTCCTCGGGCTCGCGGATAAACAAATACGGTTCACCGCGAAAGTCTCGTCGCTCTCGTGCACTCGCACCTGTCCGCCGCTGAACGCACGAGGCTCTCGAGGTCGTAAACAACGCGGGATGGGAACTCCGCTTCGCTCCGCGCGCCACTTATTCGCATTCCTCTCGCGGCACCGTCTGCGTTTATTACGAGCGACGGCCGGAAGGACAGGTCTCAGGAGCAACGTTTCTTCATCGCGCGAGCATGAGCGCGGACCGATCGGCCTTCTGCTTCCCGCAGAAAGCATAAGGTCCCGCGACATTGAAAATTGCTCCGTAACCGACACCTGACCAACTCCTAAAAAATTAATTCAATCGCGTCGACGTTGGTACTGAATTTACAGTGATGCCCCCAACCTTCAAGATAATTTAGAAAAAAAAGTTTTAAGAAGGAAAAGAATCTTAGGAAAAATCTCGTAAGAGAGTGCCATAATTTTCATGTTCCCTCGAAAATTACTGTCTCGATTCACGGACGTTCCCTTAGAGAGGTCATACTCGAGTACAAAGGGTTAATTTATTTTTCGTTAAGAAAAACTCGTAGCTTGAATTTAAATTTCTTGTTTATAATTTATTCAAATGTTCATTCTACGATTTTTTCATTTTGGCTTCGGAACCCACACGGATGATTTATTACGTTCGTTAGCTTTCTAAAATATGACACCCGGTTCTTTCGCGTTTAATTGAGCGAGTTAATAAATGCTTCGCGTGTTATGAAACGATGCTGCGTTTCGGATGTTTGATTAATTGAGCGGCGGTAAAATTCATTGGCGCGAGAGCCACGGACTGCTCTGTTTATTCAAAAGCTCGAACTTTCAGTTCCGGAGCGTCGCTCTTCCATAAACGATCGCCGGCGGAGGAATGATCATTGATGCTGATTATCTTCGGAAAAATGAGCTCGCAGACTGGATATATCTGGATCTGGTTTCTCGTTAACTTGTCCGCCGGCTGATTTGTCGGCCATCGAAGCTAATTTCATGCCCGTGGTTGGTCGAACTCGCAATCGAACTGCGGATCTTTATGCTAATTTAATGTTTGAAGAGAATTATGCAAATACGATGAAGAATGTTGACCGGAATCAAGCAGTCAAACTTGGGCGGAATCTTAATTTTCTTAGGATTCTTCTTACAATTTCATTTCGTCGTGTCCGAATGCTGAAGCATAACATCCGCATGTCGTATGCTACGGAATGATGTTTCGTAGATATTGTGACGATGCATCGAGCGATAATCGGCGACGTCGTTTCATTGTTACATTTTTGTAATGTTTCATAAATGGGCTGCATTGTCGAAAACGCCGGCGCGATACGTTGGTGCAACTGTTGAGCACAGCGGTGCCTTTCTAGTTGTCATAGAAGGGACATCTTATCGCAACAAAATGTTGGGGGCTGATAGGTGTTCCAGGAAATGATTGTCGTTGTCCGTTGTTCCATTGTGGAACGTTCAATTGTATCGTTGAACTGCTTTAACAATCTTCACCCCTATTCAACGTACCCTTGCGCCATTTTTATCAATCGCTGTCACTAGACTACGGACTATTATGCATTTACTGTACACGGAAATCTTTAAAAAATTATAAAATGATAACACTTCTATAGTACAAACTGAAATAAATTTTCTCTTTATTCTACGTAAACTTGACGGGGAGCAATTGGAAACTGCACTAAAAATTGATTATTTCTCTCGCCGAGAATTATTTCTTGCGCATCTTTGAAATGTATGTTTATTCTAACACAGACCTGCCACAAAGTGTGCACAACTTCTCTATTAAAAGATCGTGGATCAGTTTTCAACACACGTAACGACTGTCATCTCGAAAGCGTCCTTCCACGTACATCGCGGTTTCCAAACGTGTATTCTGCGTTATAGAGATCAGCTGACTCAACAAGCAAACGCACGATCATACGCACAAAGCCGAGGACTGGGAATGGCCGCGGGGAAAACGATTTGTCCCAATGTCCACGGAAATATTTTAAGTCGTACGTGGGCGTGTTCCGTCCGTTGTTTGTCCCCGCGGCCATTCCAAAAATATTCACCGCCCGCGCAGTTACAGGACATTTTACAAACGATTTTCTTCGTGGCCGGACATTTTTAAGGGGGTGCACGCTTACTTGGAAACGGATATGTGCGCGTACGTCATCCTTAACCACAAATGACCAATGACTAGAAATTTTCTAAATTTTTACAGACGAATCCTACCAAGTACTTCATATGGAATTCTAGAAAAGAACAAAGGAGATGGTTTCCATTGTATTTCCAGGTGGTATATTTAATTTTAGCTTACCAATAGTATCAATTTGGTATCAATTAAAATCTACAGCTTCCGAGTTAGAAAGCGAGTTGGTGTAATTACAAATGGTGATGATTAACGCATTGAATTCAGAAGAGTATTAGCTAAAATCGAGTTTAGCCAAATCAATTCTGCTAAATATTTAACGCTAGCTACCAGCAACTGTTCCGAGCTGACAAAGGGGTTGGTAGCGTTATGCAAAGTCGCGATTTGCAACGCGGGGAGTCGCGTGACCCGTTGCAAAAGGGGATGGCGACACTTGACGCGTTTATTATCGCTCGCGGGCTCGCGATGCGTAGTCGCGCAATATGTATAGGCGGGAGAGGACGAGCACGCGCGTCGTCGCTAGATAAACCGTAATTGCGCGAATATAAATGCACGTCATTGTTAGCACATGATACCCGTCGCCTCGATAGTAAATCGCCGTGCGATGTCCACGCGTACACACCGTTCTCCGGCCGATACATTAAAAAACGAGGTGAACGGTAGAAGGGAGAGGAGAGAAGTAAAGAGAGAGAAAAAAAACCGCCTAATCTGCGAGCGGGTCGCAAGAATGTAGCGCTCTCGGCGCGAGCGCGGCTCGTGACACGATATGATATAAGTTCGTAATATGGGACGGCCTGGAAAAAAGAGCACCGATAAAAAAGATGATATAATGCACGAGGAAAACGCGGCCGACGTCTGCGTACAATAAAAAAAAAGAGAAAAAAATGCTGTTATCGTTCGCCAGAAATTACTAATCCGATACTATCTGGATACGTCGTAAACATTATCGATCCCGCCGATTCCTCGATGACGCGGCGAATTAATTCAAGGGACACGATCGAACCCAGCAAAATGACGTTTAGCAGATACGTTCCGTATATGTTCGAAGTAGCAGCACGAATTTTTGCACGGTGTTGTATCGTAAATTGTGGGAGTTATTAATAAATGCGCGAGTCACGTGAAGTAGCTGTTTCGCCTTCAATGTGACCATCGCTCGACCTGCCATAAATTATGTGAAAAAGAAAAAGAAAAAGAAGCCACGAGACGATGAAGCCTTAAAGGATACTCGATCTGCATTTTATTTAAGAAATTTTACTGTATGTAATCCGGTTAAATGGTCATCGAAATTAAGGTTATCGATAAAGCTTGAGAAGTTTTACACATGGCATTTTAATTGAATCTTGATTGTGGAGTACGGATTTTGTGCGTTTAAATTTAAAGCAGCGAACGCATTCCAAAAATTGGAAGATAGGATTGTTTTATTCAGAAAGGAAATGGATGTTCTGATCGATGCAGACAAATAAATTTGAAGTCAAATTGTTGACTAAACGGTCACGGCACCGATATCTTCGAGTTTTGTAATCGTTCCACTGTTGTCAACGTCACTTGCACACTCTTGTCATGACTGCATAAAATCAAGCAATCTAGCAATTATGCAACGCTCATCAGCAATTGAAACAACATCACTTGAGGTAAAGCTCGGCCACTAAAAGTGACCGGCACGTGTGGCGATATAAAAATAACAGGCTTGCATATATTCCGGTCACGAGCGAGTAAAAAGTGTCGATGTACGATTTATAAATTGGCATACAATTTATGAAAAACTAGTTACATATTGCGATGGTGAGGTTCGGTGTTAGGCAACACGCAGATTTTCGTTCGGTTCTTTTTTCGAAGAACGGAGCAGAGTGTCCGCGATAGCGACGAAGCGTTGGCCGATTAATGCGTTCCGCTCGAAATCCGCGACTCATCCTTTGCGCGACGCGCAGAAAGAGCGCTCGCGACACGCAGAAGGAGTCACGATCACGCGGCGTGCACGTTATCGGACTCGTAGCGGGCTGGAATCCGCATGACAATAACAACAACAGGAGCACACGCCGCTCGTGGCCGGTCGAAAGTCCGAAATCGGCGGCGCCTGTCCGTGTTTCCGGCAACACCGATGAGTAACCTAACTGTCGCGGCATCGCGTTGGCCAACTGCGGAATTGCCTTCCGCGAAACCCCGGTGCAATGGAAACGCGATTATCCACGGCCAATATTTGATTTTCCACGGACGGAGTCGCGGGGACGGCGCTTTATCCACCGATTCCTGGAACAACCTCTGCAAAATTGATGTTAAACATCGCACACCGGTCACGTTTTCTAGCACTTTCATCGACGTCCCGGATTCGAAGTCTACAGGCGAGCCACGCCGGTGATCGCTTTGCGCATCTTAATGACAAATATCAACCTGTTGTTTAACTTTTTCCAGGTACCGACACCCGGCGAACCCCCCGCGAGACGATTTCGCTCTGACGCGACTGCGATTTGCGAAACTCGATGAAGAAACTCAATCAATTCTTTATTGTTCCCGTCAGGGTTAAACCTTCCCCCCAGGCTAACCTTATCTAGCTTACAACTAACTTAACATTACACTGCCGGCCATAAGTGTTTACCCACCCACATATTTTTTAACATTGTAGTCCACGGTTCTACGGTTCAGCTTCAATAACTTTGCTATTTCTCTGTTACTTTTTCCGATGCTATGATGGGACACTATTAGAGCGCGCGTTTCAATCGATAATTCTTTTCTCCCTGACATTATTTGAAATTTTAATGCAGTATGAAATGCAGTATGAAATTTGAGAAGACTGAGATACCTGTATTACCTGCGTTCATATTCCCTACTGACCGTTACAAAAATTTCAGAAAAATGGGTTTCTTTACCTGAACTCCAAAATTGTCGTTTTTCATAAAAAGCTGTAAACTCATTTACAGTACCTGATTGTGTATGTACAGAATATTTTGGATGTTTTTTTATTAGCCTTATAATTAGGATTTAATTCTACGGACATTTTCATAACAATAAAATACCTATTATTTGAATAGTAACGAAATTTGAAGGTGGGTAAACACTTACGGCCGGTAGTGTACCTACGCAGAGAGAGAGAGAGAGGGAGACGCTGTCTAAAACTAAAATATATGTATAATTAACTCGATGAGGAAACTGTATTATGCTATTCTTTAAAATTTGTATCCCTGGATAATGTTTTCTCTCATCACCAATCTCCAAATTTGAAATAACAGACAATTCCTCGGGAAGATCAAACAACCAGTTTCGCTCCAATTTCATTTAGAAGATGCCCGCAGAACGCAATCCCATCGAAGACAATGTCATCGAGGGGCTGTGTGCTGGATCGAATAAGGGCCGGCGATTTTTTATTTATACGCGGTCGTATAAAGGTAGTAAATCGATTCGATTCGTCCTAAGGACGAATTCCCCCCACGGGTGAATTTTATTGGAACATATTGTTCGTCTAAAAGTTCTATATCTGTTGTGTTGCATCGGCGTTTCCGGAGCGGAGAGATCGCAGCGTCTCGGAGGCGAAACTGCGCCGGTTTTACGAGTCGCGCGCGCGAACAGCCCGGGCCCGGGTCTCGCTGAAAATACCGGCGATTTCTCACGCTTCTTCCCGCGAACTAATGACACGAGCGCTCCGGGCAATTATCTGTCGTGCACGGTACGTGACAGCGCGGCGTATACCTGCGAAAACGCGTAAAAATCAGCCGCGTGATACGACTGACACGAGCGGTTACGCTCTCGCGTTCTTCCTCTCCGCTTCGTTCCTTTGTGCTCTCGCCGGCCATTGTACCGCGCCTTCGGAGAAATAACCAATCAACATACCACGCGCGCAAACAATTTTGCATACTGTTCTAGACCCGTGCTTGCGGCGCCTAACGTCGTAATCCACCTGGGGGATCCTGATTTTTCTCACCGGCCGAGTATTGATTTTCTCCGAAGAAGAAGAAGCTCTACATGCAAAACCCTTTCTACTATAACTATATTTATTTTTCAATTTTTTAAAACACATTTTACTAATGCTGCGGCTATTCATTTAATTCGCTAGAAACTGAGTAACACTCTGGGTCAAAATAAACATTCCGCAGTTTCCTTATGGAATAAATTTCAATGGATCCAATTTCATTTGCATCTGCATTGGTTGTAATTAGGCAGCGAATTTTAAAAAATTAATAGAGTGAAAGGGATACAGCATTCTTTTTGGTCGAATAGAAAATTAGATGAAAACTGCCCGGAACTCTCGTGCAAGGATTTTGCATACTGTGTTAGTCCCACGCTGCCATAATCTCCATGGGAGGTTTTTCTTGCCGTGCGCGATACAGTATCGATTTTCCCCGAAGAAGCTGAGCAATCTGAAGAACGCTCTTTAAACATTCCGTGTTTGTTTAGCGCGAGTCTCCGGTCGTTGATGTTGCTCCGAGGAGTTATCTCCTCGTGGTCCCTCGTGCTCATCGGATTCTCGCGTTCGTAAAAATCGAACGGATTTATTTCACGGCGCAGCAAAAAATCTGTTACGATCGTAACGGAATTCCTTCGCCGCATAGTCGTATCGTCGTAAAAAAATTAATTACCGGGCCTCTGGACACGTTACTCTCGTCGCTGCGTAATTAAGAAAAATTACGAGACAGAACCATGGTATGAGACCGTTTGCCTCTGCTGCTTCCTACAATACCGATTTTTCCACGGATTAACAACAATATATAAATGTCGGTTAGATTACTGTCTACGAGCGATTTCGATCTTAAACGGCGTGCTTTCTTCGGATTAGAATGTTAATGGCCGCCGGCTGGAATGCGGATATTTATGCGTTTATAGCAGATGGTACCGAATGACGGTTCAATAAAATGAGAATTTCAATAAAGTTTCGCATAAACTCGAAGACAAAAATACTGTCTATGGCTAATTAAATTTCTAGTTATTATTACTGCGAAGACCTTATGCATCCTTGGGCGGCCACGAGGCGCAGCTGGAAATTGATCGAAAGCATTAATGTGTGAGAACGAATTACGTTTCGTTGCAGTTAACAGCAGAATAACGCGCGATCGGGACGAATGAAAGTCTGTTTCGTCAGTTAATCTTACAAAATCCGAATGCGTGAGTCCGATCTACTGGAAGATGCTAAATCACCGAATAGGTAACTGTAGAATTACAGAGATGGAAAAGGAGAGGAAAAGAGAGGCTCCCTGGACATTGAATTAACACGTTAACTGCCGTGGGGGTCACCGGTGACCGGCACTCGACTTTAGTACAGCGCCGTGGGGGCCACCGGTGACCGGCGGCGTGGTCAATACTAAAAGTACATAATTACAGTAAATATGGATACTGATCAATTTTTCAATAATACCATTGTTACTATAATGGTTTGAAGAAATTAATGCAATATAGAACACACAAAATAATTTTTTTTTTTCGAAACACAGAGTAATCACTTAGCAACCGAAGCACGATTGTTTAAAAAAAAAAAAAAAGTAATACTTGCCTACAGCGCCGTGGGGGGCACCGGTGACCCCCACCAAAAAAAATGCTTCAAACATGATTTTATAACTCATATTATTTGCTGGGAACTATATTTCATCATAATATGCATCGCATAATGAAAAGTTCATGTTGGCGCCTGGGACAAATCATGGAAAATCCGTCCGGCAGTTAACGTGTTAAAAGAAAAATTTCTTCGCAGTTAAAAATTAACAGGAAGAATTTTTTTGCGCGAACGTCCGCAGCACAGCCACATCCACAGCCTCCCTTCTTTATGGTCCTGACAACCTCGAACCAGATCTCGAATCTCTCGTCTCTCGCTCGCCTACGTATTACACGGTTACTCTCTCTCTCTCTCTCTGTCTCGACAGGCGGAAAAGAAACAGTGTCGAGAGATCACCTAGTTGCGACAGCTAAATTATCTTCTCGCCCCGCGTCGCATAAACTTCTTCTTCTGGCAGCGCACTTCAGCACAGAGACAGGCGAAACTCGAAAAGTTTTCGAGAGGGGAACCGGGAGTCCCGTGTTTTCCGCGGCGAAATATCGCAGAAACAACGCGGGAAGAAATGTTATTCGTGGCCGGGGCGCGAGATCGACGATGATGGTTACGACTCGATTTAAAAGGACGTAACAGGACGCGACGAGGACCGGTCGCGAACTTGTTATATACGAGCCGCGAGACTATGGCCCTCCAGGGAGCGACGGTCCGGCCGAAAAAAGACGTTGTAAAATTCCACGCGGGAAATTCCTACGCTTTTCTCGACGGTGCTAAAACACGACGCGATCGAGGTTGCGACGCTGTTGCCGGCTGCTTAACTTATTTAACCCTTGCTGCGACGGTTTAGATTACTATAGGACGGTCGCCCGCGAGATTATCCTACGGGTGCAAATTTTCAAATGATTCCAGCGATCAAGAGGACGTCTCGTGCTGTTTCTATTATCGGGACAAGTCATGTTCGAATTGCAATCAAATGGCAAGAAAAAATCGTAGATCAATTTCTACGGGGTCGTTGTAACGTTGAATTGTTTAAACTACGTGGAGGTGAACGTTTATATCTAAATATTGAACACATGTGTACAATTTTCAAGAACCCAGTTCAGTCTTCAGTTTTCTGCTCTGTTTTTAATACAAAAAGAATTTTCTAAAAAAAAAGCAATTTACAGAGTTGAAAGTAGAAGAGTCACTCTTTAAAATAAATCTAGACACAAAGCTGTTCGATTTTTTCTATGGAAGTTACAACGATTCAAACATTGTCAAACCTGAACGATGTCATCTCGATCGACAGTAATACTGGAAAATAAGTTTTCTTGCGTCATTTTTTCAAAATGAATGTAAAACGATTTTCCCAGCGAAGAGAAGATCCGTTTCCGCGGCGACGTGCTCGAAACGTGTTCACGATCCATCGAAGGAATGCTCGATCATCTCTCGGCCGGTTGCACGCCGCGCCGTTTACCGACGAACTGTTAATTCATAGTAGATCGCCGGATCGATCGATATCAGGAGGGTCTCGACTTTCAGGCGTGACCGATCCGCGGAAACCTGCGGATCGGTATCGACAAAACAGCTTCGCTCGGGATGATCCTCGCTCGAAGTTGTTCGCTCGCTCGCTCGCTCGCCTCGCACGTCCGACATTCCTTCGACTAATTAGAAAGTGAAACCATCGGGACCGGCCCGTAATCTCTACGAGCACGCGATGCAAATACTTTCTATCCTGAAAAAAAAGAATCGAAAAAACACCGATGCACTCGCCGGGGAATCGTTAACCCCCGAGGAAAAACGAACGGCTCCGAGACCCGCAGGAGGCTAACGGAAACTCTTCTGCAACCGCGTATTCGCCCATCCTGTGCGCGCGAATTGCGCGCACGAGATGCACGTGTATTATCCCTGCCACGGGATTGTTTGAACAACCGGAGACACGCAACGAGCCTTCGTTTGCATTGCGATTTAATAGTGCTCCGCGGAATGCGATCGCAAACAGCGCATTCCTGAGGGATCGCGACGCGTGGTGCAAACCGATCGAAATTTTCCTTGTTTCAATAATTCTCGATTTGTGTCGGCTGGACGTTGGTAGATGTTGTTAACACTTCGACTGGAATCCTCGTGTCGTCCGCATGTCAGTCGTACGAGAGAATTCTTTGCCTAGATTTAAACAGAAATTTCCGTCGTGATATATTGAGTGGTGCATATCTGATTCAGATAATTACTTTGTTAAATACAGTGACTTCTCTATATATGTCGCCAAAGCCCGGATGATAAACGTCGCGAAATTATCCCCACTACTGCCGCGAAGCTCAAGAGACCTCGAATCCTGAGGAATGTAAACATAACAAGGCTCGACTATATTTACGATACATGACGCTGGCAAGACCCATGATTTTGACATATACGGAGAATTCACTGTAGATTGTTCTAATTTTATGCAGTCTTTGAGATTAATCGATATTTGATCTGAAATTTTGAGAATATTATTCTGCGGTTTGAATTTTACTAGCTATCTGGAATAAAGAATCCGAATGGTACAGATACCTGAGGAAGGGCTCGACAAAATTGCTGCCAGGAAGAATTGCACGTATCGAGCAGCTAGAAATAAATGATTAAAATGGCTGAAAGTTAGATTGAACTTTGCATCTCACAGTCAGCGATCTTGGATGAAAATGGATTCAGTTTCTCGCGGTTAAAAGCGAGTAGAAATCAGGATTCCGAAGAAGCCGTCCGGGGCCAATAGTCGAACCGGGACTCGGCGGTTAATTGCACGTGGACGAGGCTCGGCATCCGGCGGATCGTTTTCGAATTCAGTGACCGTGCTCTCGGATTGGTCGTTCCCGAATTCCTGTGGTTCGCGTGATCGCTATGTGCACGTGTCTCGAAAGAATCGCGCGCGTAATGCCCGGTGCTTCGTTGTCGGATCGTGCTCCCGGAGAGAGATGCTTCGGTGTCGCATGGTGCGAAGCGCGACAACCAGCACGCATTAACCATTTAATTGTCTTAACCGTTGCACACCAGCCGGGGGTCTGGTTTGCACGTAACAGATCGCGTCTCGGCCGAGTTCTCCTCTAGTCACGTCGAAACTATAGTTCGGATCGCGTGGTCGTTCGGCTGTCGATCGGCTTCTCCGTCTCTCTTGTCCGTTTCACGTTCCCAAGCGCGAACAACCATACAGGCTACTGGGAATCGCGGTGCGAAAGAATGCCCATAAGGGAGGAGCTTCCTCGAAGTTTATGGTCGCGTTTCCAAGCAAGGACGTCACGTTTTTACGCGAACGGTTTGACGCCCGCCGGTATTTACGAGCGTTTCGGAACGGAGGCTTTAGTATGCGCGCCACGGAATTCCTGCGATCGAGTTCGGTTTGCTGTCCACCGCTGATCACCGTTTCATCCGAGCCCTCTATCCGAATCGACAAAAATCTCTCGGCGTTACTATTGCTGCCCTCTATAATTTGCTACGAGCTCGCCAAACGTTGCTTTGGTGACATTAAATTAAAAATAACTCTCTCGTTGAAAAATCGAGGTTGTGTGACGACAGAAGTCCAACCAATCGCGCGATCCGTCTCCCCACTTTCCCCGCTCCGTATACCCCCACTCCCTAGGTTGCTAGGGACATTATGACAGTCCCCACCGTGCGCTCCAGAATCTTCAGCACCTAGTGGTGGGAGTCACTAGTACGCAACAAACGGGGATAAGCGAGATTACATCGAGCGAGGGTCTACTGTACTAAACACGAACACGCTCCTTCTTTTAGCTCAAAATAAAATTCCATACTTCGGTGAAGAGTTTTGGAGTTAAAATTGAAATATTATCTCAAGCGTATGTCCTTCATATTAATTATTTAATGGGATCGAAAACTCTCTGCGAGAAAAAGAGAGAGAGGGAAGGGGGAAATGCGGTATCGACGAACGACGAGGGTAAATAGTCGAAGCCCCGGTGTCCTCTCGTTGTTCCCGGAAGCTTATCTGGCCGACGGCGATTGGCCGACGCGTGAACGTGCGTAACGTGCGAAACGAGTTTGCACCTTTTACACGGCACGGGTTCTTCCCCGGGCTGGGGCCGGGGATTCCAGGTAATCGGTCGGCCGCCAACCGTGCGCATTCGCGAGAGAGCAAATCGCAAAGTCCGGTCGCGAGAGAGCAAATCGCAAACTCCGGTCGCGGTTCGACTGGCTCCGCTCGGCTCGCGCCTTTTTCCGCTAACCGGGCCCGGTCGCCAGGTCTAGAACTTTGTTTATTTATTTATTTACCGTCGGAGAAAGTCTTTGTTTACGAGCGGGTCCACTCGTAAATATTTCTCGGAACCACCGTCGAACTTCCCCGAAGACAAAACGAAGTAGTAGATGGTCTCACGCTCGATGCCCGTTCAGGGAGATCTAGGGGATTTCGAGAGTCGCTAGATGTTCTATGTTTTAAATGGAATATATTTTTCTGGTGGTGTCGCGCAATGTTTTATGTATGGGTTTTTGATGTGAATGGTGCAGATGCTGCGTTTGCTTTACGACTTATGTATTTTATGGGTTTTTTGAGGTGATCCTTCAGGGTGATTTACAGAGATTTTCAGATTTACCGGATGTTCTTTTATGTTTTGCAATGTTTCGTGTATGAATTAGTTGGCTATGTTCGACTTAAATGGTAATTTGTATGAAAAACTTTGAAAATCCGCAGGTTACATTTTAGATGATACATTTCTATTAATATATCAAACGAAATTGTTCCAGTTCTTAACAACAATGACGTACCACACCCGATGTTCCAAAGAATTTCGAACAGGTTTCGATAAAGATGAATAGCTCTCCGCCATTTTCTATCTTCTCGACTTAAAGTAATGGTTTCAAGTTGCCTCTCTCTCTCTCTTTCTTTCTCGAGCCGGACGCTTAGGTCGTTAGACTTCCCCGGACGACCTTGAAGTAATTGAAAACATGACCTTGAGGAAAAAGTTCTGTTCGTTGTGCGGAGAGAACTCGTTTTTACTTTTGTAAATTTTGTTGCCTCATTAAGAGCATCTCGGATATTTTAGGCTCTGCTTCAGAGAGTAACTCGAGCGACTGCGTGATGACTAAATAGAGCTAGAGCGTTTTATGTGTCCGCTGTAATAATAAATAATAGCGATGATAATAAAACTCGGACTCGTAAAAGCAAGAAAGTGTAATTGGGCTCTGCGTGTTTCACGTGCTTGCGGCGGCCTCGATGGAAAGTATGTGTTGCAAATAACGCAATGTTGTACTATATTTCCAATTTACCCCCCTCTGTTTTTCAGTTTCCGAATATAATTGGTACGATAAATTCGCAACGTTCAAAAAATAAGCAACTGCTTTTCTAGATTCCTTCTTGGAAAATTAGAAAGTCTGGTAAAACAGGGGGAATAGTATTCACAGAAATAATATGTGGATCTGCACAGGATGCGGTACTTTTTCGTTGAAAAAAACAGTGGATGATAATATTATTAACTTGCCACAAATTTTCACATTAAAAAAAAATACATTATTAAATAAAATCCTGCCTGCACGGAACATTTTTTATCTTTTTATGAAAAGTATTCGTTACAAAACGGAGAAAAGAAATTCTTGTAGCATTGTGAATGATTGTACCAATTGACTATACATTTCACATTTTGAGGAACAGAAATATCCGCAATTTTATTGGCAATGCCAATCGGTCAGCAGTTAAAGTTAGATCAAAATGATCGTCTCCCCCTTGCAAACCATACACTCGCTTGCAGATTTAATCGAACAGCTGATCGCAAAGAGACCGCAAATTGCACGTATTCAACCGTTCCCGCTTGACCTAAATTTAGCGCAGGGCGGCTGGAATTCGCAGTACGAACTTGCGAAACGATCACGGAGCCGGTGATTAAGTACCGCCCACGATCACCGTGAAAATTTTCGCGGAAATACGTCGTGGAAACGTCAGGGTCGCGACCGAGCGCCGGAAAATCGTTTCGAGCGAAAAATCAGGACCGAGACCGTTCGGTACCGTCACCGCAAAAAAGGTTTCGGCGATCAGTTTGCTCGATCAATATTTACAATGGCGGCGGGGCCGTGGCTCGATCTCGTAGATATCACTGCTTTTTCCCGAATTTCGAGGCCGGGCCTGGTTTTCGGACTCTGTTTTCGAGCGGTCTGTCTATGTGTACGTGTGTCGGCGAGTCGTGTCTCTTTTTCCCGCGCTCTCGGAAGGCACTCTGACATTTCACGTTCCCGCTGATACGTTCTTGCGCAAACAGCCGCTGGGCACCGTACCAAGTCGCATGACTAAAGCGGCCGACAAGAGTCAATGGATCGGCCAAAAATATAGATCGCTCCAGACGGCAGTCGGGCCTTTAATAGGAGAACGCGGCCGACGCGATCCAAATGAACCGCGGAACTCGTGATCCGACGCTTCCGCAAACTGGCACTCCGCAATAATATTGCATAATGCTTCGTGCTAGAAAAATCGTCGCCTTAGAGAAAAAAAGTATTTTACATTCTCTGTGTCGCATGACTACTGCAATTAGAGTCACGTTAGCTACGAACTTTTTAGCTTCTTTAACTGAAACGCTCTTAACTCTCAACAAATTCGGTATTACAATGTTCAAAAATTTCACTGTATACTTCGAATGCCACTTAACAAGTCTACCAGGTTTGAAATTATAATACCCAGTAGTTTCCTGTAAAACATTTCCTCGCAGCACTCCCGTAGAGAGTTCCTTGCGCAGCCTAGAAGAAACAAAAAAAAATTGTTGTATGTATGAAATTGTTCTTTTGGAAAAATTAATATATATATTTTATTACATGATGTTTAAGCAGGATATATTAAAAGATTGAGCTGACTATCTCGAACGAGCAGGATGCGATAGCCATTTCTGCTGAACACGCTTGGAATCGTTTGCTCGATAATGTCTGACCATTAAAAAACGTTATTTCGTAAGATACTATTTTATGCGAATGAAGATACACATTTGCAAGCCGTATGTTATGTAGCGAGATGTTAAACATGGATTGGTACTATAGGTAGCCTGCAGACGACGTGTTAATAGACGAGTAGGAGCTCAGCAATTTTAAATGATAATCTCGAAAAAGGTTGTTAGACGAGGTTGCTCGAGATAATTGTCTTGAGCAATCTGTGTGTCGTAATTATTGGTATTTCTTTTCACCGAAAGAAACTCGAATACAATTTACAAAGATAACTATTTTAATGGGCATAAGCCTCTTTGTTTGCGCAAACCACGAAGCCATTAGATAAAATTTACAACTAGAACAATTATTGATATTTTATTTGGAATGTATACCAAAAGGGCAGGTTTATTTTATCAAATAAAACCTGTACGATAATTCTTACCGAGCACAGTTTTAGCGCACCTCTGATCCTTCTGATGCATCATCGTTTGCGCAAACCTCGGAGCCATTAGATAAAATTTACAACCAGAACAGGATCATAATTATTGATATTTTCTTTTGATTATACAACAAAAGAGTAGGTTTATTTTATCAAATAAAACCTGAAAGAGAATTCTAGGTTACTGAGCACAGTTTTAACGGACCTGATCTTTCCGATGGATCGTCGTTTGCGCAAACCTCAAAGCCATTAGATAAAATTTACGACCAGAACAGGATCATAATTATTTTTTTTTTTTAGAATGTATACCAAAAGGGCAGGTTTATTTTATCAAATAAAACCTGAAAGAGAATTCTAGGTTACCGAGCACAGTTTTAACGGACGTGATCTTTCTGATGGATCGTCGTTTGCGCAAACCTCAAAGCCATTAGATAAAATTTACAACTAGAACAGGATCATAATTATTTTTTTTTTTTAGAATATATACCAAAAGTGTAGGTTTATTTTATCAAATAAAACCTGAAAGAGAATTCTAGGTTACCGAGCACAGTTTTAACGGACGTGATCTTTCCGATGGATCGTCGTTTGCGCAAACCTCAAAGCCATTAGATAAAATTTACAACTAGAACAGGATCATAATTATTTTTTTTTAGAATGTATACCAAGAGGGCAGGTTTATTTTGTCAAATAAAACCTGAAAGAGGATTGACGAGCACAGTTTTAACGGACCTGATCCTTCGGATCATCGTTTGCGCAAACTTCAAAACCATCCTCGAACCAGACCGAACAAGATTCGCGTCACGGAGCAGACGGAATGTCCTATTGAAGAGAACAATTCCAACGAACTTAGTCATCGTTTGCGCAACCGTCAAAGCGGTCAGTTTCCGCAAAGGTTACCACCGGCGCCACGAGTAGCACGTGATCCTCTATTTCAACGGTATTAAAATCAGTTCCAGCGACTCGAAATGGTACCCGGAATCCGTTCTGTCCGCGAACCGTGTAAACTCGATTGCGCAACGATCCTCGGAAGCTGATTCCCCCGATGACCGGTTGCTTCAGACTTATTTTCTACGCGGCGTTATTCATCCCGTTGCGTCGCGTCGGTGGGCGTCGCGCCGCCGTGGAAACGCCGACGCGACGAATGAACCGTTCTCGCGCGGCGACGTCCTTACCGAACATCGTCGTCGAACATCATCGTTCAACGTAATCGGCTCTAATAAAGCCGATTCGCGCGCATGCACGTGTTCGCATTTCCCGCGGCGGCGGCGGCGGCGTCGCGACGCAAAGCGACGCGTTCTTGACCTAGACGAAACCGGGACGCGAAATTGCGCGACTGTTACTTCTGTCGATGCAACCGATGACTGTGCCGGCTATTATTAACCGTTCTTTTTCCAACCAGATCGGCTTTTTTTCAGAATCCTCTAATCGCCGGCCTTGCCGAGGCTGCGGCGCGGCGCCTAGTATGAAAATGCGTCTCGGTGTCTTTGAACTGTGATTCTCGTGGGAACATGGATTAGGCATTGGTGGATTATCGTAAATAAATTAATTGCGTCTACCTTCTAAAATAAAAATTATCCAGCTCAGAAGTAAGAATTAGCAATTAAATGAAAATGCCTTTTTTAACGATGTTGGCAAGTCGAAAATATTTTAACGTCATTTCAGCGTTCTAATGTCCACAGTTTTGCAGTTGACGAAACCATGTTTGTTATGAATAAACTTGCGACTGATGTTTACAGAATAACAAAGATTGCACCATGAATGATCATTTACGGCAGCGTTACGCCAGATATTATAGCCCCCAACCGGATTTCACGATCAAAATACGAGTATCTGATGCAACGACACGAAACCTATCATGCATCAACAACAACATTACATCAGTATTGCATTGCACTGGCAACTAAATAGTACTTCTAGAACGGCGGGGTCGAGAAATTATTTATTGACCGACCGGGGTATTTATATAATTCGTATCTCTATGCACGACTAGAAACGTACACGCACACGTGTTTGATCGTACATACATTCCGTCAGTAATGTTATTGGGTAATCTGAAAAGAACAACTTGCGTAAATTAGGAATAGTTGATGAACCAGAAACGATCGTTGAACGATAATCCTGAAAGCAGAATTCAATTTAAATGTTTCGATGTTGCACATCATTGAGAAATATACAACTATTTCCGTCTATTGGATCGATTAGATTAAAACATGTTTATGTGTACACACCGCAAGTTAAACAGACGGCTATGTTTACCGTTTCCCGTCACGATACTTCTCAAGCCAAACAAATTCACTTTTACATTATGTTTGCGCTTAGGTTTCCAGTTTCTAGCGCATGGTAACTGGCAGATCCAATTGCGTTCGTCCTAGGCTACATCAATCCTGGTGTGCGTCACTGTGTTTCTAATTTCTCTTCGTGAGAAAGCTGAAACGAGCAAGCAGTCTTCTTTTTAACTCATTGTTCAGGAAATTGTTCAGAGAACCTTCTTGTTTCATCTGTAAAATTGTATTACGGTGCAATTCTGGAAAAGTTTATTTCTTGAATCACACGCACCTCGTACAGACTGTTGGCGGTAAACTAGTTTATGCGCTTCAGTGAGAAAAATTACAATGGACACTTTGTCTACCGGATAAGATTTCATGTAACAACCCGTAACGAAATTATTAGATTAATTTACTAGAGGTGGGTTCAAAATCGGAGTTATTGAAGGACCCATTGTGAAAAGTCTTTCGAGTCTTTCAAAGTCGAGAAATCGGATGCTCTACTAAAATAATTATCGATGAAAATTCCTCTTAAGTTTTACTATCGATCGAACGCATTTTCATTGGAGATTTCACTTGGTCGTCTCCAGTCAATCCCTAATTAAAATCATAGTCCAGATTTCCACGCGTGGGATAGGAAACACGTCGACATAAGTGTCGCTCGTAATTTTCCCAGAATTCCTCTGGTCGTCGGGCGACCTCTGCCGGCGATTAGAGTGGATATCCAGCAAATTCCCGGCGCCATAAACACCGGATCCAAATTCTGCCTGGCCCCCGTTCGTCATCGAAAGCTGCGGATTCGAGCGCGTCGGCGGGAACGTATTTCGCCGAAGCGAGCACGTTTCTGCGTGGGTGTCTCTCTTCGTGGAACCCGCGTGTGCTTCCGCAGCGGACCAATTCGCTACCCCTTCCCCCGCGGTCAAACTGCACACTTCCGTACTAAAGAGACCTCCCCAGCGACAAACTGAACATTTCCGCATTGAACTAAATACTTCCCAACCGGCCGGAAGGCTTCCCCGTTCGGATCGGCCAGGGCAGGAACGAATCTGACGCGCAGAAACGGTTCCGAGCGTCGTATTCCGTTCTCGAACAGTGAACCCTCTGTCCATCGACACCTGTTATTCGAATAAACGCGTCTCCACTTGTTGTGCTAGGCCTTCCGACATCGTACGCCGACTGTCGCATTCCATTCCCTGTCTCAAATACCGCGCGACCGGCTCGGTCTGGTCTATTCGGAGACAAATTTCTTGCTCAAACTGGAATTGAATGTCCGGATTCTGAACTCTAGAAGCTGGGCTCCTGTTACGTTGCGCAAAATTTATGGGAAGACGCGGAAACATTTCTTATCGTCGCAATTAAGGAAGCAGCTGCTGTAATATACGGTCCCAATTAATAAATTTCATTTTTAAAACCGATGGATGCGACTACCGATACACCTGCTACTTCTTTAGATGTTACAAGCAGCAGTAAATTAATTCTCGCTTTTAGAGTAAACATGCAAATCTTTGACACCCCGTGCTGAATTACCTAATTAAAAAATTATTCAATTTATTATGCTCCAAACCTGGAAGTATGAATCCTGTTGTCAAGGGGTTACTTCCAGCACAAGTCAGACGAAAACCGTGTCGAATCTTGCGCCCGGAAAAAAATTCGACACACGGTGCAATATGTGGGCAACGATCGCGTCGAGTTTCGATTCGGTACGCCCTATGGTTTCCCCGCAAAAAATTCCGCAGAAACTTTCGACTCGCTAAAAATGTCTCGGTTCGAGGAAGATTCTCGATTTGCTCGTAAGAAAACAGCGAACGGACGCGGTCCGAATTTACAGAGGACAAACGATCCGTTCATTAGCGACTGTCCGCCATGTTGATAACGGGTTATAAAATATAGTGGGTCCCCCGAGGCCAGCCAAGAGGATCCGGCGTACCCGTTGGACCCAGGAAATCGGTGGAGATACGCTCCGAAAGATTTCGACGGTACGCCGAACCGAACCGTTCGAGAAATATTTGCTGGATAAACGTTCGGTTGTTTGATCGATGCCAGTGGCGTAAGCGACGGGCCACGGGGAATGTTGACATCCACGGTTTATTGATGAGCTCTGTTTCGGCCGATACTACGGCGGTTTGATCTTGTCGGTGCAGCACTTGCGCCCGGTGGATGCTGCGGTCCGTCCGATCACTGGAAGCTCTGGATTTCATCGATGAACTAATATCATTGTGTCCCGAAACCGATTAAGCTAAACGTCACAGCCGCCGAGATGTCCTGTTAATTATATACAGTGAGTAACGAAAGTATTCGAACGCCCTTTAAATCAGTATAACTTTTTTTTAAGTGAATCAAACGACCTGACCTTTTTGAGGAGTTAGAAGAATTGGTTTTCCAAATGATGTGTAAAAAAGATTTTGAAAAAATTGCAATTGGTAAGAATTACATGAGAAAATAAAAATGGCACTTTTCACAACTTTTTTATTTGAACCTGTAGTGAAAATTTAAAATATGCGTTTTGTAGATATATGTCAGTTATATACATGCTGCAAATTTCATTGAAATCGATTAATATACACACGAGCTACAACTAGTTAAAAGTGGTGAAAAGCGTAGATTTTCACGACTTTTGGCCAGTTTATGCTTAAAATCCTCAGATTCTAACATATTTTGATACGTGCCATTCTTATCTGCGTCAGCCGATTTCGATGAAATTTTCAGTACGTGTATAACTAACAGAGATCTACAAAACGTATATTTTAAATTTTCATTACAGGCTCAAATAAAAAAGTTGTGAAAAGTGCCATTTTTATTTTCTCATGTAATTCTTACCAATTGCAATTTTTCAAAATCTTTTTCACACATCATTTGGAAAACCAATTCTTCTAACTCCTCAAAAAAGTCAGGTCGTTTGATTCACTTTAAAAAAAAAGTTATACTGATTTAAAGGGCGTACGAATACTTTCGTTACTCACTGTACAGGGTGTGTTTGGTAACTGGTGGTACAAGCGAAAAGGGTGTGATTCTACATGAAAGAATAAGTCGAAAATATAGAATAAACATTTTTCGTTTGAGGCTTTGTTTTCGAGAAAATCGACTTTGGATATCTCGGGTTCGTGCGCGCTTGCAGTATACAATGCAGGAAGTAGATTTGGTTGGTCATGATCAGACGCGTCAGACAATTCCTATCGAATAGCATGCTGCATTTCAAACTCGATTTTCTCGATAACGAAACTTCGGATGAACAAATTTTATTCCATATTTTCGACTTATTCTTTCATGTAGAATCACCCCCTTTTCGCTTGTACGAAAAAGTAGACATGAAAGAGTAATTTTTAAAGCCCGCGGAAAAATGGAAATTGAAGTCACGATCCGCAAGAGTCGGATCCAGAAATGGACGACAAACGCGAAACAGGAGGAAAAGACAGTTAGGCGCCACTGCGTGCCCGCTCGCCTAAGCACACAAGAGGAGCGCAGCGCAGGCACGATGACGGCCGCTTCCGACTATTACCTGGCCGTGTTATCGCGGCCGGCGATATTGGTCTTCCGCTGGAAATAAAAACGTTGATCCCACGGCCGTCACCCGGCGCGGCAGCGTTTCCATGAATGAAACGCGACGAGCCGCTCACGGTTTACACGATCGCGGACCTTTTATCAGCCGTAACGAACTCCGTTCAACGGCGACGACAACGACGCGCCACGACTCCGGGTCCGATAACACCGACGCCCGTTATCGCGTCGCGCCTCGAAAGCCAGCTGGCTCGGGTTTTACAATTTCCGCTCTGGCGTTCGACGCACCGGGGATACACCCGCCCAGTTTTCGGGGCTCCGCGAGCAGACCGGAAGCGATGCACTAGGCCAAGAATCATCCGACAACCATTGTCTTCCTAACAGAATCCCAGAATCCCGATCTCGTAGATAACAGTGTGGAAATTTTTCTCCCCCAAACCTGTTCCAGCAATCGTTCAACGCTGCACCAATATTTTAAATACTTGCGACCATCGCCGTGGTCGTCTCGCGATCGAAACGCGTAATCAATGTTTCGCTTCGAGGTCTTATCTGGCAACTGACTAACTGTGAAAGTCAGCTTTGAACTCCGGATGTTTGTGCGAATTCATATTTTTATAGGAAATATCGCATCTTCCATAATATTTTGCACTTAAAACATCGTCCTCTCGTGTAAACAGATAAAAAAGATAGTTTATATTCTGCATCACGTTCAATTGCAACGAACTGCTTCTTATTCCTGTAACTTCCAAGGGAACCATTGTTATCGCTTGAAACAATTTGTGTACATTCTTCAAATATCATTTAAGGAACCCACAAAATTTGAAATTATAATACTCGGTACATTCTCCGAAAAAAATTCCCAAAGATTGCCTTGTGCTCATGGCATCAAGCTAAAGAGTCCTCTTCAAGAAAATCAAATGGACTCGATCAACGGGACTCTCTATCGGAAGTCATCGACAGAAAGGACATTTGAATAAATTCTTCATCCAAGTTTGGAATCACAGTACTCGATACTTTTTCGAAAAATTCAAAGATCGTCTGGTGCTCAGAAGCAGCCCAGTCCTCTTCAGCGACTTAAATTGAGGCTTAGCCGAAATCTCGACCGGAAGTGATCGACAGGAAGGACGTTCCCACGATCGATAGCGTCTGCAAAGAGGCGCACAGGCTCGCCTCGATGACGAGGACGCGGGTGCCGAAGGCTTGGGAAATGTTTCCTCGGCGTCCGGAAGTGGTCCGCGCGACGTAAACAATGAATAACGCCTCGCGTGACTCATGCGATGATTTCTCGATGATTTAATCGCGACGCTGGATAACCGGGGCGTGCTCGGTGCGAGTCATTCGTGTGGGAGGAAACGTTTTCTCGCGGGCTTCCGTCATCGTCGTTCTCGCTAATTCGAGAATTGTTTCCCCGATGGACGTACAACGGGCGTGCTCCATTATGCTGCGAATCATTTGCAAACTAAACTCGATTAGTGGTATTAACTTGTGCACGGGTAAACGTGTTTTGCTTCTTGGAACAGGCAAACTTCCAGCAACTTGATTCTTCCTCTAGCTCTATTCGTGTAGGGTAAATCAACTAATTGTAAACGACGCTTCAAATAATGTTTTAAGTGTTTATGTTTTTCCTGTGATCAAAGTTTCCGAAAAATTGTTTTTCTGGATTTTTTAATGGAAGCGAGACTCTTCTAACCTTGATTGAGAATCATTGAGTCGCGCATGGATAAACATATTTTGCTTCTCAGAATGCGCATACTTCCTGCAACTTGATTTTTCCAACTTCTCACTGCTTCTGTGAATTGAGTGACTCGCTTAATCCTGAAACTTCTAAACGATGTTGTCTTCGGTGAGATAACTCGGTTGCTATGAACACTCCTTCCTCTGGAAATCCTGGAAAATCCTGTCTATACATTTCTAATCACATTTCGTAGAACTTTCGTTCTCACTTGTTGACACACGCTCGATGCGCCGAATGAATTTGTAGGATTTACAGTCGTGGCGATTTTTATTTGGCACAAGGTTGCATTTCGCGTCAGCACAGCAGTTTCTCTGAAGAAGCATGCGAAGTTGAGCGTTTCCAGAGTTTAGAGAAGGACGGGATCGCCTCTCGGCCTCGAGGCAGCACGCTTTTCACCGGGACAAGCGGTGTTTGAAGGCCCGCCGGCTGTCAATATTAGCAACTTTAACGTGGCCGGCTCGTTAAGTACAAAGTAGAAGCGTTTCTTTCTCGGCTAGCTGTAAAATTCTCCGGATATTCGTTCCACTTTCGTACCGGCGTTGCCGATCGGCGACGGAGTCGTTCGTCTTCCTATCTTGTCGCGCCAGAAGCGTTCGAACATCTCCTCGAGTCCTTGTTTTCATCTTTCTTTGCTATATTTACTTGACACACTTCAGACGCAAATAATACTTTGCAACAGTTACGCGGATCGATCTGTCACGGGTCTGGTCCGTGGCGCTGAAGATTTCTCGGTACTTTCACAAATTTATCTTTGTGGAACGAGTCGCCGCGCCGCGGCGGCGTGCACTTTTTCGAAATCGTAGAACCTCCAAGGAACTCGGCGACCGTCTTCCTTGCGGTAAGATGCTATAAATCCCGTGGCCATCCAAAGAGATATCGTCTGCTGCGCGGATTCCGGGTACAGATTGTTCGAAGTCCACGGGATCGACGCGTTCGTGATAACGACCACCATAGCGCGCCGATTATTTCGAAAACACCGACTGGATTTTTCCTGTTGACAGATTAATTCCGGACGTTGTTGATACTATCCGACGGATATAAAATTCTCCGGGAAGAGCAAGTTCTGTTTGAAATATTTTTTCGGCTGACGGATACTCTCGGAGATAAATGGAAAGGATGGCGAGAATGGTGGTATATAACCTTTCTCGCGTATCTAGGTCGATATCGATAACAAAGTTCAATTGATACATCGATTGCACTAAGTTTTCTGTTCGGAGAAACCCCTTTCGCACGTTGAAGAGGCGTATCGGTTTCACCGCGGTACACCCAGTAGACCACAGTAATAGCTGCTTTGTAGATGCACGGCTTCGGCGTAATGGATACCTTGTAAGACACAAAGTAAATTGCAGATAATGTATTGCCTCTACAATGTGTTAACCGAAGACTAAACCGCTTTCGGAGGTCGCCGGAGAAACTCCAAGTGGTCCATTGAACGGGAAATTGATTTTCAAGTTCGAATTATTTAAATAGGTGGGATCCAGGGAGCCTGGGGAACCTGAAGGAGAATCTAGTGAAGGCACCAGGAAAGGGAAAGGTCAAGGGTGATCAAGGGTCCAGAGAAGGGGTGGTTTCAGAGATAAGAAGAATCTAGTCCAGGGAACCTAGGGCACCTGGGGACCTGGGGGAAGGATCTAGTGAAGGGGCACCAGGAAAGGGAATGGTCAAGGGTGATCCAGAAAAGGGAAGGATTCGGAGAGAAAAGAATCTAGGAAAGAGAGTCCAGGGAGAAGAGTGGACCAAGGAGATGAGGACTCTCTCTAGGGAGGAAATGGACTAGGGAAGCTCTTCCAAAAATTCCGAAAATAATTTTTCTAATTGCAACATGATGTTCCCGCATTAGACTATGAAAGATCCAAGAGGCCATCAACCACTTAGTCACGGACGTCCGATAAGCCCTGATTCGAGCGATCTGGTCGTCGATACGAAATGTCACCGGAGCATCGGCGATGCAACCGATCCGCGGCTGAAATCGTGTAGTCCGTTTCATCAGATTCTGTTTAGCAAGAGAGCGGCGGCGCGGGGCATGATGGTCGCGCGCGGCCGCTCTCCATCATTCTGTTACGGCGGAGCGGTCAAAGTGACAGTAACACGTGGACGATGAAGCGATAAAACAAACTCTCGGCTCGAATCCGCGGGGCAGAACCCGCTTGTTAGCGTCGCGAGAGCCGCGGCGCTGCTCCTCGTCCCGAGGAAAACCGGGACTCTCTGAAAGCGAGCTTTGTCGATCGCCGGCGCGGAGCGGCATTAGGGTGGACCTTATTTTTCGACCATCTGATTTTTTTTATGCGACCCCCTAGATCTGTTCCAGATCCAAAAAAAATAAGTTCTGCAAAAGAAGAACTCAATTGGACAACAGGAAAGGGTGTCGCAAACGGTTTGAAGTTTGAAAATTTCAGTAATTTCCCTTTAATTTTACATGCAACTCAAATTTTATGTTTTAATGATAAGAGTTACTGTTATAACATAAAAATATCATCTTTTGGTTGTATAATAAGAAATTTTACTTGAAAGTTTCAACAATATTGTCAATATTTTGGTTTATTACATTACGGAGTAGAGCTATGAGCGCGCCAAACGGTCGCGTCGTTGTATTGTCTACGCTCGGGAACGCACGACGATTACGTTCTGAAACATATTAATGATATACAAAAAAAAATCGAAATTTTTAAAAATTACACAAAAATGAGTCACCCAAGAGATGACTACAAAGAACTTTTAGAATTAGCAATAATTTTTCTTGGGGGGATTCCTTTGGGTGGCATTTCATTCAAAATGCCTGGCGCATTTCACCATGCGAGGTGGATGGCTAAAATAATATACACTTTAAAAATATTTATTTTTCGAAACGAATTTCCTCTCAACCAGGAAGAGTATAGTAGCATTAGAGATACATGTGTATTTCTAATTAACATTTATATTGAGCCGTGGATTTTGACCCCAATGGCTGCTATGGCGCCACGTGTAGATCTAGAATTCATCAAAAATATAATTCATTACAAAAATGTTAACGAAGAAATAAGCGATGTGGCATTAAAAAAAATTGTGAACCATTTATGGTACTTGTCACCGGAGAATGCGGCGCTATCGTTTTTTGATAAAAAAGTTTCAGTAGAAACAAAAAGATCGATGGTGCAAGCACTACAAAATGTAAACAATAATAATAATTATAAGAGATACATGACAACGACTATAGAAATTAAAAATCTTGCGAATTTGGAAATACAACATTTCGTATCATCTGAATCAAATAATTTTTTCAAATGGTTCAATATAAATTCAGATTTTCTTTTAATTGATCCAGCACTGTGGGAAACTAATAATAATTATACCGAAGCGATAGGTATTATAACAAAATTAGAAGTTGTGAATGACGTTGCAGGAAGAGAAGTAAAATTAATGAAAGATTATAATTTAACGTTATGCAAAAACGAAGAAGAAAAACAATTCATATTACAAATTGTAACCGATTATAGGGAAAAATACCCAAAAATTGATAAAACAACATTAAGTACAGATTTTTAAAAATTATTTATACTCTTATTATAATTAGGCCTATAAATAAAATATTTAATTATAAGTATTTAACTGTCTTTTTCTACTTTTCCTTATATTAATGTGAGATCAAATTTTATATTTAAAAAATAAATATTAAAAATTTTGCTTAAACAAATTCATTAAACAATTTAATTTTTGCTTTGATATAATAAGAACATTACATTAAAATAGTGTTTAATGACCAGTGGGATTGAAAAAATGTGTACTTTTTCATTTTTCGCAAAATAAAAATTTTTTGCATAAACAAACTCGTTGCGACACGTCTTCCCTTTGTCCGATCGACTTGAAATTTGGAGGGAATTAGTTTTTTACCGAGTAGAACAGATTGCAAGGGTCGCATCAAATGAATTTAAAAAAAAAATTTTGCACAAGAGCAACTAAGGTCCACCCTAAGCGGCATACAAGCACCGGAGCAACGGCACACACCGGCGTATACCGGCGCGCAGACAATCGGTTGTAACACGCGCGCACGTGAAAAGAAAAGCCGCGAGTATGGCGCGCGCGCGCGCGCGCGTTCTATTTATATAACGCGCGTACACGCCGATCTACATAAATAGCCCGGTCGCTATTATGCAACCAACGACAAACGTAGAAGCACGAGCGCGCGCGCGCGCGCGTACGCTTGTGTAACCCCGCGAACGATCGCGCGAAAATGCGCAGATCCAGCGGTGCCGAGACCGCGGCGCGAGTCGACGCGATTCATCGTGATCCACGGCCACCGTGGATCCCCGGGAATGACGAGCCAAAGTGATTTGTTACCGTCGCGCCGAGGAATGCCGCTTGGATTCAAGGGAGCCGGTTCTCTGAGAGCGGACGCCAGCGCCGCGGGGATCCTTGCTCGGGAATCCAATAAATGCGGGACAGCCGCATGCGAAATCAAATTTTCCCTCTCTTTTCTTCCCTTTTTTTTCCACCCCGAGCTTGTGGACTCTCGATCTTCCAGAAAAAATCGTCATCTAAAAAACGACAATTCACACGGAAGCTTATAAACACCTCCTCTGGAAGCTCTCTTCTTTTCCTACTCCGCAGGATACCAATTAAAAATTCTAAAAACGTCCTGGTTAAAAAGTCCAACAGTCATCCTTGCGTATCCACTTGCAGACGGGAAGGAGGGATCCAGTTGTTAGCAAAAATAAATTTGATCCGCTGGAAGGTTAATCTTCACCCTCCGGCTCTTCGATAATTCTGCTGTAACAAAAAAGGAAGCCTATTTTATACAATAATCGTAAACGAAATTATCACGTTATCGAGGTAGAGTTGTTGATTCATGATTGGAGTTCCTGTCGCGGTCGAAGGATCCATTAAAACAGTCCTCGGCCGTGAGCTATGGACGTCCAAAAAGTAAGAAATAATCGATGGTGGACGATGGGTGTTAACACCGTGCACCTTCCAATGAAACACGAAATACACGAGCATTTCCACTCGCCACGTCTCTGGACCGACGACGTCTCAACGGACCTTCATCCGACGATGGGAGAGGTCATACTCAATTAGCGGAGCCAGATCCGCGAGATGCAAGGCCGAACGATCATCTCGCTCTACGAACATACATACACGTTCGACACAACGCGCGTCGTCTGTGCCACGCCGGATCATTAATCTTGCCGGTTGGTTGGGAGCGCTGCTACATCGAGCAGACCTCGTGTACGCAACCCTTACGGAAAATGAGCGCTCAGGACCTTCAGGGATCGGCTCAGACATCCTGACCCGACAGAGGCGAACTTTAACTTGGAAAATGATACGTGAAACGCCGTGCCTTTGTCACGGGGCGATGTCAATCATGTCTATCGACTTGACCGTTCGTCATTGTACTCGAACATTGCGTTCCAAGCAGGACGGAACTTATGTTCAATATTTAGTGTTGAATGTTTAGCAATTTATTGAGTACGAACAAATACAGGGTGTTTGGTAACTGCTGGTACAAGCGAAAAGGGGGTGATTCTACATGAAAGAATAAGTCGAAAATATAGAATAAAATTTTTTCACCCGAAATGCAGCGAATACGCATGCTATTCGATTAGGAATTGTCTGACGCGTCTGATCATGACCAACCAAATCTACTTCCTGCATATACTAAAGCACACAAACCTGACAGATCTTCAAAGTCGATTTTCTCGAAAACAAAGCCTCAAACGAAAAATGTTTTTTCTATATTTTCGACTTATTCTTTCATGTAGAATCACCCCCTTTTCGCTTGTACCACCAGTTACCAAACACCCTGTATAACACTAATATTTTGAGCAATGGTGTAGCAAATTTTAATGATACCTCGGAGTCGCCATTCGAGTGCTAAGGGTTGATCCTGGAATCTTGACTACCTGCTCCTTGAAAGTAGGCTTGTATGGTTATCATTTTGTTACGGTGAAAATTTATTTTCTAATTTCTAACGTTATTTTCTATTAATCGAAGAATCAAAGAATCGAGAAAAGGTATCAGGCGCTCAGGAGATATTTTATGAAATTGTCGTTATAAACGCAATTGAGGGTGTTCGAAAGTCGTCAGAAAAATCCAAAGGAGATCGCCTGTGAGAACGATCGTTGACAGGAACACGGTAATCGGGTGGTTATTAAAATGATAAGGTACGGTTTAGAGTGCGAGGTGTGGAGGTCAGAGTGCAGGGTCGGCGCGTGGCTCAGGACCAGGGGATCAGGAATTATTCACGACAATTTACAGCCGCAAGACGGCTTGATAAATCGTTGCAGTCCATCCAAGCTGCCCGATCGAATTTGTCGAACGACCGACTCCGTTAAGCGGCCCAAATTGGCCGCACTATCGGTCAATCGATCCTCACCGGTTAACCGCGTAACACAAAATGCAGCCGGCGAGCTAGAGAACACCGGGACAAGACGCCCGGCCGACTTCAAAGGAACGACGAAAGGAAAATTGTCTTCCCCCGGGCGCCAAAGTGCCACTCGTCGACGGTGCCGAAGGGTCAAGCACGTATTCCCGATTCCTTCCTGCGTCCTAACACCCGGCAAAGGTGTACTCACACCTTTGCACCGAGAAAATCCTTGCCCCCCCTGCGCGGCCTGTCTTCATTCTCGCGACTTATCGGCCAACGCCGATTCCTGCGGCCAATCAGATCCTTGGAATGTCCTTTGTGCGGACGTAAAGTCCTCGCAAGTCCACCGTAGCTTGGAATTGTTAGGCTAATGCGACGGGTCTGCTCGCTTTCGAACTTTTAACTAGACGTTTATATATCATTCTGTGATGACAGAAGCGCTGGAAAATTCTGAAAAAAATCAAAGTGTGCGGTACGGTGGTCACAATGTGCTGGATTTATCTAAAAAATTTCAATTCTCTAACACTGGATTTACAAAGGACCGAAAGCGACTGGTTTGCGTTGCTTTCGGAATCGAGACATGCAAAATAAAAATTGCAAGAGACGGTAGCTATAAGATTCTTTCTGTCTTTAATAAACTTGAAAATAATGTATCAGCGTTCTAAGATTCTTTTTAATATTTTTACAATTTTCTGCAGTATCTCGTTTTTGTCGTAAAATTCACAACGTGTATATGCAGACTTTTGGCGGTATCTCTTATAATTGACCGATGCTGGAGATTGCAACGAAACAAAAAAGAGTGTGAAAAATCCTGAATCACACTTTCCCAGCCACGTTCGACCGTCGACATCCACCCGCGTGTCCAAGGTCCTGGCTGGCAGGAAGATTTATCGTTTCCGTTCGAGCGTCCACTCACCGCCAAATCGGCCGATTCGTTCGATTTGCCAGTAAAAGGTTGAGCCACCGAATGTGCTCGCAGAACACCTTTCTCCGATCATTTCACCTGGCCGGGTTGATCCGACATCGCGGTTTTAATTGCCAATGAAATGGCCGCCGCGTCGCGCCGCGCAGTTGAAGGTTTCTTTTCGCTATCCGATGTGCGAGAACAATTACCGGAGGAGAAAGAAAATTGCATATCGCCGTTCGATCGAGTCGGACGTCGACAAACGAGGAGAAAAATCGATTCGTCCCGTGGCATCGTTCGCGATTTAATGAAACTGGCCTAACCTGCCGGATAAACGGTTTTCGGTTAGGCTAACGTCCGCACGTGCCCAATCGATTCGATCCGAACCTGTTCTCCTGCTCCTCTTTTTGTTAGTGAAAAATCGCGATGGTTCCTCGGCGTACCTTGTTTTGGCTATCTTTTGATAATATTTTTTGCTGGTCTTTTTTTCTAGTGAGACGGTTTTACGTAGAACGGTGTCTTCGGTTTCCTGTTAAATTCGCTGTGGATTGTTACTCGTAAAATATTATTTTTTTTTTACTTTATGTACTTCAAGATGTGCAACCAAAGCAGACTCAAAAAATTGTGCTGACCATTTACCCGACAGATTCAGAATTATGTTTGTTTTTGACGTCTTCGATTACCATATGTGTTTGATGAAAATATTTTTATATGAATTCTATTTTAGTGTATAAAATAAATTGTGATACTAGGTATCATAGACTCGCGAATCTTGGTTGTCATGAAAGTTTCGAAACGTGATAGAATTTGTATTATTATCATTATTCAAGATTTTGGTATCCTTTAAGTGTCGACCTATCACCCAAAACAGAAAATAAAACTAAGTAATTGCATAAGTCAAAATACGACTTGCCAGCTCGATTATCGTATTAGCATTTAATTCTATTGGACGTTTGTATACTAAGACGCGTGTATGTTGACATCTTCGAGTACCTTGCACAGTACACACTGCGTCCTCGAGGATTTCCGATTTCCCAGGAAGACAATGGTCGCTTCGGAACGTGGGAAACCCGTTGTGTTCCGCATTGCGAGATATGTATTCCTTCGCGTTTCTATTTCTTTTTTCTTTTTCAGATCTGCACGAGGAATTACGTGGGCCACGTGTCGCGAATATTCTAATCGATGTCAGCGATGTCAGTCATCAATAATACAGGTGGCAGTTTCCAGCAAAAAGTTCAGTGTCGGTCACTGTGACGACCGCGCTAATAAAGGTGTCACGCGCGGAACGTAATACCAATATAAGGTTACAACACTGTCGCGTACGTTATTTTTATTTTTTTGTTCCTCTTTTTTTGTTTGCACACGAGCGTGACTTAACGAGAATCCGCGAAGCAAACGTTTAGCCCACTGAGTCACACGATTTTTCCCGCGGTAACACGTGCACCATCAACAATTCTAATCGAGAGAGCTTTTCCCCGTTTCTTACCAAAGGCTTCGGGAATACCTTTCGAGGAATTTCGATTTTGAACATTTCCAGCAGAGTCTGGAGATCTCGAAAATCCCCCGTAGCATAGAAACAGCTGATTATAATAATTACTTTAAATCTGTTGTCATACTGTCCAGCCAGTAACAGCCTAGTGTTGACGTTTTTTACTCGAGCAAATGATTCAGTAGCCTGGCATAACAACTCACCGCTATGCAAAGTCCTGCAAATGTATACAGATTGTGTGCCCAGACTTTTCACACAAACCCAGACATCACAACAATTGATCTGCGATTTTTTGTTACCACAAAAGACACAGAAGTTCGGAGACCGACAACTTTTCTTTTACAATTCAGGGATCCTTTGATTTTATTATAATCTCACAGTATCGTATAACGTTACAGAAACAGAGAAATGGCTCAAAAGAGATCTCAGGAAAATCGCAAGTATGAACCGCAGTATCAAAAAAAAAAATAAATAAATAAATAAACGAGCATATCCAAATGAAGCGACTCTCTGAACTCTCGAAAAAATCTCTCGGAAAGTGAAAGCAGCTGCATTTTGGCCATCCAGAGCGCAAGGGGCCCGACGAATCCGGAAAAACAGTCTGTCGCTGTCAAGTAAATAAGAAGCATAAATACAGTCGGCTGCGAGAGATCGAAGGAAAGTGGTTCTATTTTGAAAACGTGACCTTTACCCTAAGATTTCCGATGGTTGGGGGGGGGGGTGTACGGATCCCGGAAGAAGGAGAAGAAGTGGCAGGGGCCCGTTTCCGGGCCGAATAAAGCCGTCTACGGGTCGGGGAATCCGACGGACGGTTTTAGAAACGCTCGAGGAGCACGCGCGCGTAAATTTAGAGGGACGAGCCTGAGCCCCGCTTATTGACTGGCAGAGAGAAAGAGAGAGATGGTTGTTTACGAGGCCCGGGGCTTCCCCGAGCCGGTGTTTTCACGCGGGGGACGTTTTTACGCGGCTGGAATTTCGGGGACGGATTTCTCTCTCTCTTACTCTCTGGATCTCTCTCTCTCACTCTCTCTCTCGCTCTCTCTCTCTCGCTCTCTCGCTCTGGGTATCGCGGCGATCTTCCCGCGTTTCGCTCGTTCCCAGTCACGGCACGCGCCGTCCTCCTGGTAAATATGAAACGCCACCTCCGGTTTCCATCATCGTCACCCGCGCCTCGATCCCCGTCGCTTCCGCACCCCCGTAACACGCGGCGAAAACGCCGCTTACGAATTTTTTCGGCGAAGCTGCCGAAAATGCGAGCCATCTTGCCCGGAAGCCCTCATGAATCGCAATGATCCCACGCGAATGGCCGGGGAACGTCTCGGGAGTGGCGCCGCTAATGCCCCTTCTCGACAGCCATTCCGAACCCGTTGCAAACAATTTTTTCCACCGTAAGTACCACCGAAGGTATCCTGGTTTCCGGTCCAGATTGCTTTTTGATTTTATCACGAGCCCAGTTTTGACTTTGTACCTGAATAAAATAAGTATACCAAACAGTTTCTGAAGTCTTGAACAAAAAATCTGGAATCTTGGTGGTTCTCGTGTTAAAAATTTACGAGGTAGCTCAGCTTCTACGTCCAACTCGGAGCGAACTATAATCGACAGTATTACAATTAGGAAACGTCAGACGAAACGGCGCGGGAAATCCGATCGGTGTTAAAAAATCCAGGTAAACTCGCCCGTCGCGTGTTTATGCAAACAGAATCCGCTCCGACATATGTAGGATATACCTGTGAAGGAGAATTGAATGGAAAAATATACGAGAGAACACAAGAAGAAAAAGGTCCGCGAGCGACCAAACGGTGCCGAAGACCTCCATCGAATTATACTCGGGGCTTTACAACCGGCCGTAATTTACGTCCGGCACACCGGATTGTTTACGGAATACGTACGAAACCCGTATTCATTCATTCCTTTTAGCAATCCGCGCTTGTTTGCACAGATACGAGAGCATTATGTAACAATTCGCCGGCGAAACTAGTCCAGCGAGGTGAATATGTTGAATAAACATCGAGGCATTCTGTTTGCACGAATATAAAATATTCCACGGTCGAAGAGCATTCCGTGCATCCACCGATCCGGCCAATTTTTTCCCCGACTCTCTGCGCTTGCACGGCCGTTAATAAACAGTCGCAATTACCGCAACATCATGCGAACTCTGTGCATTTAATTCCGCTAGGCGAGGAGAGCTTGAACAAAATTAGGAGAGCACAAAAATGATTGATCCTAAAGAAATGACTACATTTTGAAATTCTGTTTAACACTAAACGTACCGAGCTATAAACGTGGCAGGTACTCATTGATGCTTCTCTTGAAAGCATCTTTATAATTTCAAAAATTGTCAAAAAAAAAAAAATCTAGAACCGGTCGTTTGACCGGTGGTGGTGCGTTTAGTGTTAAAGATTCGTAGTACAAAGACAACAACTTCAGAGGAGCCTAACCTCTCTCTCTCTACAATGTATTAATCCTCATGCGCTCAGTGGGATGAAAATTTGCCTGACGCGAGAATCTCAATAAACAAAAACAAAAGTAAACCGTGCCAAATCTGTAATATATCGGGTGTGCTAGAATCCGCGAATCTCGTTGCACTTTGAGCAGCTTTCGCGATAGAAGCAGCTTAAAGCGACAGCGGCTACAAGTTCCAGGAAGATCTGAGGGAACTTCTGGGAAAAATCCTGTGCTTCGTTCGGGACTGTGTTCAGCGATCCGTTTAATCGAAGAATGTTGTACTTCCGGGCTCTCGTTTCAATCGCCTCCACTCGAGGCCGAAGTTTCGCGTCGGGAAGTGTGGCATCTCTTTAAAAAAAGAAAAGCCAGAGAAACAAAGTACTGTTTAGCATTTCGCCGGTCGAATATTGGTGCCCCGGGCTTCATAAAGGGATTTCTTTCTGTTTTTTTTTTTCCATAAAAGCGGCCCCGCAGTTCGGCGCCGCTTCTTCTTGAACGGGGCGCGCCGCCTCCGAAAGCTTTGTCCGTCGGTTTGCGATTCGAGCATCGAGATTGCCTCTCGCAAAACAAAGCTCCCCGGCGACTCCCGGGGCTGGTTTATAGAAAAAAAAAGCCATGTAACTTTGAAGGCTCGGCGCCGCCGGATGCGATCGGACTTCAAAAGATCCGGTTCAAACGAGCCCCGTTTGAAGATACCTTCGATCACGCTCCAGCTTTCCGGCCGTGCGACGCGCGATTGATATTACGATCCCCGACGATTATCTCTCGTTAATATTCGATGCGACTGCCTCGCAGAGAGCACTGCCCCTTCTCCTCCCTCGATCGTTCCGGTAAAAAGTGTTTGAACTTGTTTAGACGCCATTGTTCTACTTTTGCGCTCCGAAAATTAGTAATTTCGTTTCGAAATAGGCAACGCTAAGTAGCAATACGGAAAACAGCGGTACGGACACGATGACAATAAATTTAAGCGCAGCTTAGGCTGATCGTCTAGTAGGAAACAATTACAGTTTCATAGTTTTATAACATGCACACACGCGCGCGCGCGAGATAGCTGCAAAAAGTTTAAGGCGTCTTTACGAGGACATAACGACGCAGAAACGGTAATAACGCCACAGTGATATGCAAATTATACGTTTCGCTGCGTTTCATGCGAGATTAAGATCCTCGAATTAATCTTTTGTCGAGTGTCTCCTCGGATGGCTATACGAATGGCACACGTGCTGACAAAAATCATGCTCCAACACACGTGGGCGAGAAAGTAATTGGTAAATCGCTAACATTTCATTGACGGCGATGTTGTAGCTATATATGCAGGCTGTGATTTCTTCCGTGCTGGAGGCTGAGTTACTCAATCGGCCGGAAGTTTTGCATTAAAAATGGCACTCGTTCCTGCATCGCACGAAACCAGTCCTAATAAAACAAGAACTCGTCGAGAAATTCCAGCATAATCTACGGGTAATTGAAACGGTAGAAATTGGATTCGAGGATCTCGCTGATCCAATTAATGCGTTGAAGGACTGCCGGAGAATTTTCCATAAAAATTCATTCAGGAATTATAATTTAATTTCTGTAGCTCCCAGGTTCATGTATTAAACGGTTACAGTAGTACCTCGTTAGTTGCAACCTCTAGCGACTCCCACCACGGGATCTTCAAGGTTCCGAAACTCGTGGCGGGGATTGCATTTTATCGTAGAAACGAAAGATGGACACTACGAGTCACTAGTGTCGGCAGATAAGGGGAGGGAGCACGAGTCGAGGGGAGTATACTGGGGGAAATTAGAGTGGGGGAACAAGTCCTGAACTGGCGACTATGCGAATCACACTATAATTGGTAACCTCTTTCGTTGCACGACCCTGATTTTTCCGCGCATTTCAGGACCGGTTCCGTGCAAGGAGCGAGGTTATACTGTAACTTCTGGTATCGAGTGAGCACCATTTCGATTTCGTGGGGCATTCTGGGCGGTTCTCAGGAAGATAGCGTGTAAAAGCAGCCGGAGGCGAGGCACGGGTATATCGGGTCGTTAGAAAAAGCTGAAATGCTAGATTATAAACCATCTGGCAGGTCTAGCGTTGATATCCTTCGATAAATCCCGGTCGCGACGTCAGATGGAAAGGCTCGTCCGCTCGATCGCGCTCGCGCGGAATTTACGATTCCATCGCGAAGCACGAAAGCGGCCGGCCGCTATTCAGCTCGGTCTGAGCGGAGCTGAGCGGAGCGGAGCAGAGCGCGACACAGTTTCGTCGACCCACTTTTCAGCCGTTCTGCAAGCTCGCGGATCATTCATGAAGGAAGAAAGAAGGAACGAAAATAGCCCGCCGCGGAACAACCCAGATAGATAAACAGCCGGAACACAATGGGATTAAGCGGCCGGCTGGCTTCCTTCGAAATATTAATAAACCGTGGCCCGCGATGAATCTCGATGCAGGCTCTGCCGATACGACGCGATTACCAACTCGATCGCAGCATAATCGAGGTCTGGTTACGGTGCTTCTTTCACGTCGACTGTCTATTCTGCTGTTTTCGGGCACGGCTGAGCGTGGAAATATTGGATTGACAGAAATTTGGACGAATTGGGAAGAGATCTTGAAACGAAAACCGAATGTTATGACGAGACTGCGAATTTTAAGGATTTATAATGAAATTGAGTAGGAGAAATTTCAAACAGGAGATGAAAAAACAATTTTTATTTTGCATAAAAATCCGCAGTCTAACAATGACTATTCGACGAGAATAAATGAAACGGAATCGTGGAAGTTAATTTTTGTAGCAGTACACTGTGCGAAGTTAATTTTACCGGGGTGTGGAAGATACAATGAAGTTCATACAAGTATTAACACATATGTATAAAACGCAATTGGTCGAATTGAAGTATAGAAGAAGGCTTGCTAGCCTTTAACATCATAGGAAGATTTGTTTGCAATGAATATTAATTTGTGAGGACAAACATGAATGACTATTATCCCAGAATTTTTCTAAGATGTGAATCTTGTGTGTACGTCAGAAAAATTAATTTTTGTTGTGGCACTCGTGAGCGACCAGAATTTAATTTATCAGATTAAGCACAGCTGCACCGCCGGCAGTCCCTATTAAATTCCACGAGTCACGATTCTATATTATGACTTACATAAACTGAAACGTACGCTACGTGTACCCGAGTAACTTATTTACGTTTTGCTTGTTTGTGCCATTAGTTGCCAGCAAGAGAATAAATAATACTCGTGTCGAGCGTCTTTCGAAGGACGCAGCGCCATTTTGAGTCGCACGCGGCCGTTCGATCCTCGTGTCCTTCGGCCGGAAGTCGGAAAGCATCGACTTCGAGGAGCCTTGCAAAGTATCGAAGGTGTTACATAAGGTCTCTCGGCACTTTCGAAACGGAACAAACGTGAACCGAGTATATATCAGGGAACATTGAATGTTGAACTTGAATCTGTTCCAGATACGCGCGGTCTCTCTCGCTCTAGAGACGCTAGTCGCGTTTGTGTTCCTGCGGTTTCTGGTTTCCGATTCGTTGGAATTTCCGTTGGTCGGGAATTCAATTTTCGGAAACCGTTTTTGAACCGTTCAACGTTAGGAAAATGCAATCTTCACCGAGTCGCAACCTTTACATTGACCCGGGGGATAGTCTGTTGCTAATTTTCCCCGTTCCGTCGCGTGCGAAAATTCCCAAGCTTGGCGCATTGCAGCATAGAATTGCAACTTACTTTAGAAAACTCGTTCCGCTCTTCTAATTTCTGCTTAATTCGTGTCCTTCATTTTCAAGGTAATTTTTCTCACGAAAATACTACAGTGACAAAATTAATTGTAAAGAGGTAGTCAGTCCTTAAAAAAACTGTGTTCAGTATGGTGTTACGAACTTTCCCGTAAATAAAAGCTTGCGTCATCGATGACGTATCAATACCTAGTTCCCCGCCTCCCTAATGAAAGCACATAAGAAGCTGATTAACTGCGGGACCGGGTCGCAATAACTTGCGAACGACCGCCGCGCCGCTGCGTTAATAAAGCGCGGCGATAAATCGCTCGTTATTGAACGGGATGAACGATCGACTTTTGCAGACATTTCGCGGCTACTAAATATTATTCGATCACGACACGGCTTTACGCGGGCGGCAAGATATCGCTATAAATACCGAGCGCGCGTGCTAAACTGAACACGAGAGCGTTCCTCAAGAATGAGCCTTGTGCTTTTCACTAGAATTTCCTGAAGGAATCAATCTGAAACTCTGCACGTATTTTCATACGTTATTAGATGTTAAGACGATGCACATTTTCACAACTACGTTCTCCGAGAAAATTCAAAATAGAAAATTGAATTTTCTAAAGATAGAGTACCCTCGTAATGGAATACCTCTTTAATACTACCGGACAGAGGCTCATAAATAATAACAAAAATCCCGCTGGCCCGGATCCCTTCGAATCTCTTATTTACGACGCCCTTGAACGCTTTTTCCCGCGGATTCCTCTAATGTCCATCCACTGGGTTGCCTCGTGCCCGACACTGAATCGAGAGCGAATAAATCCTGCCTGTCGTTCGCTTGGAGAAGAGACGGAGAGAGAGAGAGAGAGAGAGAGAGAGAGAGAGAGAGAGGGGTGGAGAAAAACATTGGTCTCCGCGCCGGAAATTTCCGGGCGAATTTGCTTCCGGCGGCCGGAATCCGTCCCGCATACGTTACCAAGCAATAGCTCGATCTTTTCGGCGAGTTACGCGCGATTTATAAGCTCCGATTCTCACTATACTTCCTGTCGTGACAGCACGTGACCGCAGTTGGTCCCGGTTTTCGTAGCAATTTACTTGAAAATTCTGAAGTATTGGGGAAATATAAAAATTAAATATGGTACAGTTGAAGGATTAAAAGAATGTGTATGTTATGACTAGACAGCGGATTTTATGCATTTATGACAAAAATGAGTAGGCGTAATTTAAAATAGTAAGAACATTAGAAAAATTTGAAAGTACAGTTATATTATTTTCAACCTTTTAAACATATTAGGAAAGAAAGTAAACTTTTATTTCGTTCCAGTTTGTTGCAATTCACATAGAAAATTTTTATTTTGCATAAAGATCCGATGTCTAGTTATGACAAAGTTGGGTAGGAGGAACTCAAAATAGCTGAAAAATTAAAAATCCTATGGACGACAATATATTTTCAACTGGTTAAACTCGTTATGACAAAATTGGAAAGGCGAAACTAAAAATACTATGGATATATATGCTTCAATTTACTAAATTCGTTAGAGAAGAAAAGAATATTTTATTTTGCATAAAGATCTGATTCTGATACAACGAACATAATATTTGCTTGGATGCAAGAATGGGAGTTGCTGTTGCAGTAGGATGTGCAAAATAAAATGGACTTCGTTGACAGGAAGTGTACCTCGATTCTGATTCGCGAGGACGAGTATGGCAGCCATTTTCTAGGGAATCGAGGGCCTCCTACGTCGATATTGGCTAATAATCTTTTATCGTCTCCGGTATGGGGCCGAGCAGCCCCGCTTTTTATCGTGTTGTTACAGAAGCCACGAACACCGCCCCCACTTTTTCGCCGATCTTACTTTTATTGCCGCGTGCCGCGGGCTTCTCTCTCGTTTCGCGTCGCGGAAACTTTCATCTCGGAACGTTTCTCTCGGCTCTCGTCTTACCACTTTTCTTCGTAATCAGCGACGCTTTTCCGCGGTGCGGTTTGCCAGCACCTGCGATCGCCAATACCGCACTTTCTCGGTGCTGTGGGTGCCTCGAACGATTCCGTCAAGCGAGAGACACGGAAAACCATGAATTGTGATCTGATTCCCGATTTTTTTTTAACTCTCTAGACAACCGGGGAACGAAATTCCACTCTTTAATTTCATTCCTGCCAATATTCATCTTTTCCCATTACTGCTTTCTACATTTGACGTCACAACGATCGTACATTAATTATTTCTTCTGTTACAATTCGGGAAGTTATAGAAATATTTCCTTGAGTAATCTTTTAGTATACTTTTTTTTTATTCAAGTACATGTCACTATAACTCTGTCGGTATCATAAAGAAATATACATCAGGGCTCGGTAGTGTTTTAAAATAGGGATCTTAATACGTATTCTAGAATTTTTTCAGATTTTTTCTTCGTTTTTAAACGTAATTTTTTTGGGGCAGTTTATTTCGTGGCGCTTCTATAAGATCAAAGTGGAGAAAACAGGACCCGCACAGTCAAGATTCGTCACTGTGACAACTCTGTTAACCCTTTCGGATTTCACAGACGATAAGCAAGCCCGAAGTAATTTATTTAATGAAAGAAACCCCGAAGAATCGACGCCGATCCCGACCCTCTAGCGTCTAACACACCCCGATCAAAACTAAAAAAAAATCCCCTGCATTCAACAATGGCGCGCACCGCCCTAAACGCACGCAAATCTACCATCTACATACATTAAAATTTACGAACTACATGCATTACGACCGGTATCAGGGGTTCGCAAATGGAGGTCCGAATTAAGAGGCAATCGGCGAGATTATAGTCAGCCTGGGAACGCGTGTAGGTGAATTTTTCGGATTGAGTGACCGGCTACACGTTGATATTCGGTCGATCACACAAAATAGACGTGTCGCACGGTATAATTCCGCGGAGCGACCGCACGCGTGTAACCTTATACGACGGCTTGTAGATCGGTTACCGATCGAGCCTGACTATAAGCGAAATTAGAAGAGTAGACTAGGTATGAGAGCCTAGTCGTCGGGGCAGGTTCGCTCGTAGATCAGGCCGAGCTATGGATTCAGGTATAGAGCTTTAATCGCGGCTCGATCAGCGCGTTAGGCGTGGCTCAGGTTCTACCTTAAGTATAGGGGAGACAGAGGAGTCGGGGCTAGAATAGTCGCTAAAATTTATAACAAGCAGTCTCTCGGTGCTATAGTAATTTTATCGGGCGATTTATTTCGAAAAGAATCGTCCTCGGGATAGTCTCCGACGATTTCCAAAGGCGAAGCGTGTTCGCGCGGGCGCGCACGCACGCTCGGCGGCGAAGACGCACGTAATAACTGGCCGGTTGCCAATTAAGCAAAACGAAAGTTAATTCGTGGCCACGAGGAAGGACGATCCATCGATCTAGCCGAACCTTCCCGCGCGGAACTGTCGATTTAATTGGATTTAATTGGATTGAATTATTTTAATAACGCGAGATCTCCTCGAGCCGCCATGCCGCGCCGAGCGACTCGGATTCATTAGGATTTTTGCGGCCGCGGACGGGAATAGAAAGCGGGTGTAATTGATCACAGCTCGGAACGCCGATTTCTTCGCTCAATATCGTATGCAACGATCGCGGGCCGACTTTACGTAAGCTTGGGGGACCCCTCTTACGCGGTAACTAACACCGATTCCGCTAATTAACCGGCTACACTATTCATCGGCGTCGCGACAGCCGAAAGCTTTTTCTCGGCCGTTCACGAATGAATCTATTTTATTTTTAACCGAACCTTTACCCGAACCACCAATTTTTCACGTCTTACTTTACCATTTCTAATTGGAAGTTTGTTTATAGGGTGTATCGTTTACCTTTACGACCCTCGTTTTGTTGTTCGCGAGGATACGAGAATAAAATTGCTTCAGGAACATGTTATTATATGTCAGGAGGGGTCAAATCTTTCATGATTTTACCAATAGTAACCCTGATTCTATCGATTACTCTCCTATACTCGCAATCAGGTATGCTTAGTTGATTTCTGGGATTTTTTATTGCACATAGATTGCAATCCAAAATATTTTGCTAGCGATCCGACGTTGATTCTACTACTAAATTCGTTACATCAAAGGCAAGGAAAACTTTATACGCTAACACATCGAACAAAATATTTATTCAGCATCATAAGACGCAAGACGGTTGCAATAATAGCGAGCCTCACCCCTTAAATCTTTCTTCCATGCTATAAATTAAAATCGTCTCATTACACCATCACGAAACAAGTTCCTCAACAATTCCTGCATCTAAAAAAGAGAAAGCGACCGTCCCGGGACAAAACCTACGGTTTGCATAGAGATCCACGGTGAACAGATGACAGTGGGTGTCCATAGCAGTTCCTCAACGATCCCATAACGATAAATAAAAGAACCGTGGCGAAGATCTGTCGGTGAAGGCTGGATCCCTAGCGTCGAATCGAGCGTTCCAGTATATTATCCCTGGAATCCCCATAAAAATAATATCCATTCGTGTTCTATCGAAAGAAAGAGGCGCCGCGAGATCCGAGAGGTCCGATCGACGGTGGGCCGTCTGTCCGGAGGCAAGAAAAGGCATCGAGGTGGTCGTCGGATGGCCGCCATTAATCGGAGTGGTCCGAGAGAGCGAAAAGAGAAAGAGAGAAAGGAAGAGAGAGAGAGGGGAATAATACCGATTCTTACCTTGGGTCACACGGTTTTTCGATCCTCTATGTCTTCATACGTGGGTCAGCGGGAACGGTCGGGTACCGTTACCGTTTTCAAGGGTACCGCGGAGTGGTTCCTGCAGATACGAATCTCGACAGGAAAGGTTCCTCCGTGTGTCTATTAGCGGCGGCCCTAATAGCCTTTCTAATACTTCAGGATCGTCCGACGATGAAAAAGGGGCACCAGCCCGGAATTAATAGAGGGTGGTGGGAGGGGGGCTCGGCCAATTTCTTTTCGACAATGGAACGCACGCGCGCGCGGAACGAGAAAACGAAACTCGCGTTGCGAGCTCTCGGAGCACCGTTGCGATCACTCGAGAGCTACGCGGGTTGTTTTAAAAGTCGAGAGCCAGCGGAATTCACTTTCGCTGCGTCGCGTCGGTTCGCACGCTCGCCGCCCTCTTTTTGTCAATCGTCGCTCGATCTCGATCCACGCGGCCCCCTCTTTCGGGGAAAGCCCGATACGGACGGATCCAGGGCCTCCTGGAAGCACGATCGAGTTTTTGACAAGAGATCATAGAGACGGCTCGAGACGCTGGCTACCCCTCCAAAATTAGGGACTGCTTCGGAATCTTCTTCTGCGTCTTACTACCCTCATTTTCAGGGGTTGTTCTTACTCTATTATCGAGTATAGAATATAGCGAGTATAGAATCCTAGCTGAATCTCACTGATTTGTCGAGCGGTATAGTTACTTGACTTTTCAAAGGAAAGAATCAAATTAAACGAAAGGGAACCAGAAGGAATGCATTCGCTCTTGAAGTAGTCGAAAAAATGCAATGAATGTTTTAATTCTGAAAATGTGGACACTAAAGATGCTACCTCCAATCGGTGTTAAAGCGAGCCAAAATCGCAGTCATATATCTAACTTTGAACAAACAGCATAAACAGTTAGACGCGAAACTACCGAGTACTAAATCACCGTACAACGAGGTTAAGCCGTAGCCTCGAAGAAAAAGAGCAGAATATAGATCGGTGGATCCTATCGGTATGGTGTTTTCGTTTTCTTTTTTTTTTTTTTCGACGAGCGTGGGCGACTGTTTACGAGGATCGAGACGCGGCGGCCGGTCGTGTTCGATCGAGGAAATCCGACGTTTCCGATCCACGGAGTCAATTACAGGCCAATGATGTCATAGCCATTATTAGTGGTGCAATTCCGCGGAATGTCGGTCACTAAGTTATGAAACTGCAAGAATCTATTCGCCGCGTGGCGGCGGCGGCGGTGGCGGTGGCGGTTGTATGTGGTACACTTTCTCCCGGCCGAGATAAATATCTCGCGTGTGTTTGTGAGACGCCGGTGTTCCCTTTAAAACGCGCGACTATTTGCCAACTCTCGATCGCTCGAAATCGAAACCCGGCCAGAAATGATCGTGGACATCCGGCTCGCGAAAATCGGCGTCGATCGATCCCGAAACGGTGCCGTTTGGAATCGAATTTATCGGAACACAGATATCTGGAGCACTTGGATCGAATCCTAAGATTAAGAAAAATTTTCTTTTTTTGATAGAAACAGACTGTTAGACGCATGGCTTGAATCCAAAATGTTTGCCATGTGTTCTACTTTAGGGTAATCTTTCTATATTCATATAATATACAACGTTCGAAGAGGGATTTTAAAGGTCTGAGGGAGCAGTGATTTTCAAAAAGTTTGAAATCCATTCGAACAAACACCTCCACGGTTAAGAAAAAACGCTGGACGTCGTTTAAGCGGGGACCAGAAGACATTGTTTCCGATCGGCTGGATACGATCGAAGATAACAGAGACGGTGACAAGACGCGGATAGAGATACATATTTAAGGATAAGTCATATCCAGCGCCTAGTCATAGTGCAGTAGATCATAAGTGAAAGGAGAAAATAATGTATCGACGTCGCATACTCGTCGCGCGATTGCTCTATCGATCTTTGTTCGGTCGATCCGGTTATCTAACGCTAGAAGTGGCGAGCACTTGCAGCGACTGTTTTGTAACGTTTTGTGGAAGTTACGCCGTGTGTTTTGCATAATTTTCTCCTACGTGCGTTTAATAATTCTCTTTACGAATCAATGAAAAATAGAAAAACGAGGTACCTACCATTTCGACTCGCACTCGAAAGGCAATTAAACGCTTCAAACGCAAAATACCAAGATGCGTCGCGAAACCGCATTGGAGGGGATCGGGTTAGCGCACATCGGAACACGGTGGAGCAGTCGATAAACGAATCAGCTAAAATATTCACGCGTTGGATGCAATACCGATGAAGCATCTATAGATATATGTACAGAAATTATATATAATACGGTTCTAGGAACTGTTGTATATGCATCTCGCTACATTGTATCTCGCTACATTGTATACGTTTTCAAACGTATCGACGAGCTGCCGAAGTCGGTTAGTCTAAGCCTAGCCTTAGTAGAGGAAACATCGATCAAATATCGTTCTAAATCATATCTGTGCTTTTATTCTTTCTAAATAATGTAGTAAATTGGAAAGTATAAAGCTTTATTTTTAAAAAGTATAATATAACCGGTAACTCGCTCGTAGGAGCACACACGACCAATTGCCCAGTCGACGTTCAAAACGATGCGCTGACACTGGTCACTGTATATGCTTATATGTATTAATTAAAGATTATTAATTAAAGACAACTTAGATATAGTTTAGGAACACAGTTTTTCTTTTTGTATCAAAAGAGTATTTACACGTTAACTGGTCCCATAACCTATTGGAAATAGGTTACAATTCAATGTACACGGTATTTGAACTCAAACTGTTCTTTGTTATACGGCGCGGGAGAGAGCTCTTTACTGCACGAAATCTTAGCTTTGACTGCCGATGGAAAACCGTTGGAACCCCGAAAGGAAATCAAGGTCCCAAGCATCTTCCAACTGTTTAGGTTTGGCCCTCACAGTCCGGCCTTTGAAACCGTATCAAGTGGACACTTCGAAGTCTCTATTTAGAAAAGAGATTCTGAGATCGTTGATTCATTCGTTTGTTCATTCATTCATTGGTTTCTTTTTTCATCAACAAATAATTCTTATTATCATCGATAAATGGAAAGATAGGTCCGTAACGTCAATATGATCAATAAACAATGGTCATTTCATTAAAGCCTCCCTTCAATAAATACCTTGCTTCCCAAAAACCAACAGCATCCCGTACGGCGTACGCGATTCCGATGCTTTCCGCGCTCGTCCCTCGAAGAGAAGCATGATTTCTAGCAGAAATATTTCCCCGGGGCAGGGGAGGAGGGTGGGGGGAAAGGCTCGGCTTGAACGCAGTTTATACAAGACCCCTTAAGAGGATTTACGACCTTCGGAAAATGTTTTAAGCGCCTAGGCCGTCCCGTCGAAACCGTATCAGTGGGCGAGGAACGGACGCCGCGCGTTATTCCGCGAAACGAACGATCGAAGGATGACAAGAAATGTCGGAGCACCGAGAACGTCCCCTTGCCCCTCGAGAAACAGCGATAAAATTCACGGAGAAACGGCCGCGTTTGCGGAAATCCGCGGAGCCTTGCCGGAGCCGTTACCGCGAGTCCCGCAAGGCCGTTTTAACTCTGGAATTCGGGCCAGTCGTTTCTCTAGAAAGGAGCACGCCGTTCGCGACGCGGGCACAAGCAAAATAAAAGCCTCTCGCTGCCCCCTGTCTCTCCTTCTCACTCTCTCGCTCTCTCTCTCTCTCTTTCTCTCTCGTTGCCCTCTCTCCCGGAGCCCCGTGATCGGTGTTTGTTTTCCAGCGGCGAATTTCGCGGCCGCTCGATCGACCGGATCGCGCGAATTCGAGCGGCTCGCGACGCGGAAACCGTTCACGTAACGAGGAAACCTTAGAGGCCGCTCCGGGACAAGCTATTGGTCGCTCCGGGATCAGAGAATTAAAATTTCGAGTGGAAGACTGCGCGGAAAAATTGAGGTAAATGATTTCTCGAACCCCCGTCCGATTTTTGAAAGTTTGCGAAGTCTTAGATAGACTTCGAACAATTTAATCCGACTAGCTGTTCGAGTCGAATCGCAAGATTGCGGGACGTCACGTATTCGTGTGACGGGGAATGTGTCAAGGAGTTATGGTCTGGAACAGCCTGTAGAAACGGGTTCACCGGTACACACTGGGAATCCAGGGTAACAATAAAGAGTAGAAGGACTGACGAACCGATTCCGCCGCGAGGCTTCCAGGGAAACCGTTTCCGGATTCGTCGCCGACACGCGGAAGGCCCGTGAGATTAATTGCGCGTCGAGCCGAGTCCGAATAACGCGAACGCGATGCTGCTGGTCTCCCAAGGGTGATTGAAAACGTGCGTGGCCTCTTAAACGCTCGCAGAGTTCCGGTTCTCCGGGTTGATTCGACGCCCTGAGAAATGGAACGACTGACGCGTATCGATCGGCAATCAAAATGAACGAAAGTTTCGCCGATGCTCTTATTGTCCCGCCAGGATTTAGCGAACCCTCCTCCAACCCGGCACCAACCCAGGAAACCTCGGGCCGGATACCGGGCAAAGAGCGACAAGAATGATAGAGTCTGAGACGAGAATTATAGTAACATGAATAAATTTATAGTAGAAAGAGATATTCCATTCGCGACCAGAAGTATCAGGTGTGCAACTAAATTCCCGGGTTTCACAAAAACTGTCACTAGCTCCATCTGTGGTTGAAATGCATACATGAAATTGTGTTTTTTGGATAATATAAACATTTGTGATCAGTTTTTAGTCATTGTTTTTAAAAATATTGCTCCACAAAGCTTAATAATTAATAAAACAGATGTCGAATTTTGTGCCAAATAAGCAACCTTTGCGGGAAGTATTGCTTTTTCATGTTAAGTTAAAATGCAGTGCTGCTGAAGCACGTCGCAACCTCGAAAAGGCCTACGGAGACCATGCACCATCGAAAACCACTTGTGAAGATTGGTTTAAACGCTTTAAAAGTGGCGATTTCAACATCAAAGATAAGGAGCGTTGCGGAAGACCAAAGACAGTTGAGGACTCAAGTCTGCAAGCGTTGTGCAAGTTTGCACTTTGATCGTCAAGGACATCATTGGAACGCAAAAATGGGATCTGCTACCGCACCCGCCCTATTCTCCAGATCTGGCTCCTTCAGATTACCACCTATTCCGATCGATGGCACATGGTTTATCCGGGCAACACTTAAAAACCTTTGAAGAAGTCGAAAATTGGCTAAATGAATGGTTTCGGTCCAAAGACGCGTCATTTTATCGTCGTGGAATTTATTCGTTGCCCGATAGATGGCAGAAATGTGTAGCCAGCGATGGTCGATATTTCGAATAAATAATTTTAAGTAAATTTTTAGAAATTGAAGTTTTTATAATACAGAAGAAAACCCGGAAACTCTTAGTTGCACATCTAGTAGCGTCACCGATAAGAGTCAGTTCTCTGAAAATTTTAGGGGCTCTCCGAGATATCGCCAGCCGTCCCGAGGCACGCAGAACTGTGCCTATGGATTATAATAATTCCCGTGGCGAGCTGGCCGAGGCGTATACGCGCGCGCAAAGGCCATTGTGCCACTCCAGGATTCCTATGTGAGTCACACACCGTGCCCCCGGACCCGGACTGTGTCCGAAGCAAAGCGCGTTGCGGCGCGGCACGCTCGCCTAATCGAGATCAGGCTGACTCAGACGGCCAGCTAGCCTTTCCGACCACCTAATAAAGTGGGTTTAGGCCGAGCTGGTGCTCGCCGGGGTCAGGGAATCCTTGTCAAGCCGACGGACGTAAAAGGCGCCGGTGCCTGTCAAAACTGATCCTCTTCCTTAGCCTGAAGGATCCTTCATCTAGAGATCGAAGGATCGCAGGTGTGGATCGCGTCTCTGGATCCATTAGACGATTTACGAACTCTGGACTGCGAAACATCCAGGGTCCAAGCTTCAGGGTTACCATTATTTAAGAGCGTTCCTCAATCTTTTAGCATCGAGATTTAGTATTGTGGCGGCAACGTTTGCGACGTTGGCGTGGTATTAACGTTTTTAATGTAATCCACGGGTTTATGACAGTTTCAGGGTCCTGCTAAAAGGTGCTAAAACCTGGAATAACTTTAGAAAGTCTATTTATATTCCGAATGTTCATTGAGAAAGTGTTAGACGGTCCTGGATGACCATTAGAGTGTACGCTGGATTCGAGTACTTTCGAAAACTTTTCGGACCTGGAACAATGATACGACACTGCAAAAGACACAAGACTTGCACAATTTTAAAAGTCTGCGAGAAGCCGCCGAGTCTAGCAACAATTTCAACAGACTATGCGATGTACAACGAAGGATCTATATTTTTCCACAGGAAGCTAAGTCCAGCAGCAATTTTGGAATGTTATGAGGCATCTCAAAGTGCAGAAGCCTGCAAAGTCTTTCGGAGAAGGAACGCCAACAAAAATGTTAGAGTCGCGAGGAAAGATGGAGACCGCCATGAAAGTTAACTGACAGGTCTCTCGTTGGTTAGAGTTAGAGAGGGGACATAAAATGCAAGAATGCTTAGAGCCTGCGGCCCTGCATGGCGTTCGCGTTTGGGTGTTTCGTTGGAACGGGAGAATATGGGTCAATGTGACCGTAGGAAGGCCTAGACACCTGTTCCCCGCGATCGTTCGGTGGGACGCGTAGATCTCGATCTGTGGGAAACGCGGGCATTGTTCGGAGGAGTCTCCGCGTGGGAGTAGCCGTGGAGAAATTGAGAGAGCGTGTCAATGGTGGATGATATTTCGAGCCGTTCTGATCATTCTCGCTCGATCAATGCCCACCAAGTCGTTTCGATCCAATGTTGGAACATCTGGCGTACCCTTTGTCAGTTTCAATTTTTATTAAAGCTTCTACCAACTTCAGAGTGGTGGGCCCAGTACATATCTTAAATGAAAAAATGGTATATCTATAGATTCACATCTTCCTCATTTTTAAGGGGTCCAATGTATTTCTGTTTTGAGATTCATTAGGTGCAGGAGTTTAACACTTTGACTGCCAAGCTAGAAACCTCAAAAGATCCATCAAATCAATGTAAGTTATTCAATGAAATAAAAATTGAAAAAAATTATATATACGGTATTGAGCAGTCCTCCAACTTTTTGGCATTTTACAGATCCTAATAAAATATTAGTGTAAAAGTTCATTTTAAAACTTGGACAAATAATTCCGTCACGCACATATGGGTGACCAGGGCAGTCAACGTGTTAAATTTTTCCAGTGACCTAACAGCTCCGAATATTTGTTTACACTTTCCTCCAGAGTGTTAACGTAACCTCCAAAGAATCTAGGAAGGGCGCGCGAACGCGAGCTTCTCTTCCCACACTTTCCTCGGTGCGCTTTTGGAGCCGACGCTATAGGTCAGCGGATCGACGCGGCAGGTGTTCCGAGATCGAGACCAGCGCAACGTCGAAAATTTAATCGTTGCGACGAACTGCATATTAACGCCGGCCCATCCATCTGCGGCCGACACACGTGCGGTTCAAAACACTCCTGACTCAGGAGAGTCCATGAGCCGTGGATGAATCATGGATCTTCTTAACACGGTTTCCCGGGGAAACTTCTCGGAACGTGTGCGCCGTAGCCATTTCTATTTATGAGCGCCGACATTATTGTAAATATTGGTGATTGGTGGATCATGGCGGCAAATGGGGGACAGTTACTGGTCCAACCTCGCCAACGATCCTTTATGATTTTATGGCACCGATGCTGTATAAGTCTACGAACTTTCGAGAATCGTTTCTGAGCTTTCCGATTGGTTGCTACATCGTGCACAAAGTTTGATTTCTGTTATTCCATTGATATAGTCTCTTTTTCTCTGGACGTTTGTTTCATTTTATAGAATTTTTTGTTAAAGAAAAAGGAGGAACGAAATGACAGAAAATTATTGCCTTTCTTTTAGCGGTTGTAGAGGACAAAATTGTTTGTTGAGTGCCCTTAATTTAATTATTGAAAATCTTTGGCAAGCTCTTTCTGTGTTCAACCGTGAATAAATTCAATATCGCAGTCAGCGCTAAGCGAATCTGAATCCCAAAGTCCACGGATTAATTCGCACACCCAACGCTCAGCATCTAGAAATGATTTTCCTCCATCCACCCCGATAAAAACAGATGAGAAGCTTATGACATTTAGAGAACAGTCTCTAATGACAGGTTCTTCGAAGCTGATGGTTTAACGAAGTAGTATGTTCGAATCCGGCAAAAAATGGCACAAGACAGCCGAGCAGGATGAAGTTGCTTGCATTTCTTGCGAGGTTTTTCAGCCCTCGTAGGATCCATAAATCCGCGTCAAAGCGCAGGCTCGTTGGAAAGATCGCGCGCGGCGTTAGGCAACCGATCCGCGATTTCTAATTCGTCCCTTTCTCGGCTGTTCCCGATCGGCCCAATTAGCGGGGCCCGATCGGTGGCCAACGGCGATCGAGTCTCCTTTTTCCCTAATCGAGCGACGCGGATGAGTCAGAGAACGAGCGGAGCGGCTTTGGCCTAACGAAGTTGACAGGGTTGATTACTGGGTCCCCGTGGCGTGCGTTCGGGGTCACCAAAATCATCGGTCGCCGCACGGTCGCCGGCCAGGATCGCCATAAAAGGACACGAAACTGCCGAAACTCGTGTGACTCCTCCGACAACAACCACTGGAATATTCGTATGACGAGCGAAACCGCTTCTTATGGCACCGATACTCGGAACAGCTTGTCGCTTGTCGGCGATCATGCTCTCTTCAACTTCGATTTCTGATTTCGATCGCCGGGAATCGCACGATGCTCGCGACACCGCGTCGCGATACCTCGAAACACTTTCTGTCCGAGCGTGTTCTGTTCCAGGTGACGTCTTCGCATTTTTTAAAAATAAATTGCCTTGCGAACAACGTCGAACAGAGTACCGTATCGCATCATCGTGGACAGGATTACTAAATACTGTATCACATCGTCTTAAACTAAGGCTTCCATCGTCTCCGCGTCAAATCAATGGGTTCGCCTCGTTAGCGGGGATCGAAAGGGCCAGAGATCAGGCTCGAACGACTCTAACATCGAAGGTCAGCCTGGTAACAGGTTTCCATGCTTGCTCGAATGGAAGATTTGTCGAGATTGGACCGATTAACAGCCAGCAGAACCACCGTTATCGAATTTTCTGTTAATCGCGCCGATCGCACACTCGCGCGATCGTAACGCGTAAACTCTTGCATAATAGGAGGTCCGGATGGCTGATCGCCGATCGAAACGATCCGCGCCGCCCAGAAGCAGGATGCGTTTATGACGGAAATCGATCGATCGAACAACAATCGGCCGCGCTCGATCGTCTCGCCCGTTTCGTTGCGGCCCACGAAAATTGAGATCTCGATGCGCGCCGTTCAACGCCGGGCCCCGGACCGGCCGCCAATTTCGAGGATAGCCTCGTTCATTCCCGAAATCGATCCGATTCCGGCCATTTCCTCTTCCTAACGATACAACGATTTCACGAGCAGCATCTTGTTCCGTGATTCGCGCGAACCTGCGCCCTCGGCTCTCATCAAAGCGCCGAAATTGCGATTCGTCGGCCCGAATTCCACCGAGAACCGGGATTAATCGGCCGATAAATCAGCCGGACCTAAATAACAATCAATTCGATCGAGGATCGGGCTGTGGTTCTCACGTTTCCGCGGAATCGGCGTCAATCGCTTTTGAATGCTCGTTCTCGTTCGTTCGAAATTGGATCTGCAAGATAGATTATCTTAAATGCTGCGCATTATGCTCTTAACACTCTGACGGTCCAACAATCTCGAACATTGTGTAAAATCAAGTTTAATGGCCCAATAAATCGGTGGTATCTAAATAACGATCAGCTCGATTCAGGACTGTCAATAAGATTGCACGAAATTAGTGTAAGTAGCTCTTGGATATTCGTATTTAGTAGCCAAATATGATAAAAATTAGGGCTGATTTTGGGCACGTGTCAACAATGAAGGAGCCAATTCGGGAACACATTCTTCTGTTCTGAAATTCCTTTTGATAATGTCGTTAGATTAACACTAGGTTTACGGAGCACTGGAAGTGGCCAGTTTGGATTATTTTATAAAAATATGAAGAGCGTATTCAGCCAGATTTTTCACAGCTTTTCATTCGCTTATTTTCAAAGAATTTGCTTTGCCTTTAGTTGAAGAGGAAACACGTACGTATTGTTTTACAGAGGCAGCCCAAGTCATATTTTGCTTCACGAACCCTGGACTTCTATAAGAGGGGGATTGAAAATTTGCAGGAAAGATGGCAAATTGTCCTTGATAATAATGGAGATTATAGAATAAATTAAGAAATAAAAATTTGAATTTGCTAGGAAGTTTGTTCTAGATTTCAAAACAATTGATTACTTATGAGCCCCCCTAATACAGTCGAGTCGGAAAGTAAGTTAACGACTGGTATATGCAGGCAAATGAATATGACATGTCTTTAATCTTTGATAATGATAATATATGTTTTACTAACATATTTGTTTATTTCCTTACACCTTCTAAATAAAAACAATACAATAACTTGATTTTATTCATCATATTCATTGCCTACATATTACCAAATGTTAACTTACTTTCCCACTCGACTGTATGTTCCAAGGAATAAGTGCGTTAAATAAATTTCCGTGTGATCTGTAAATTCGCAGTGGAACGTTTGAAAAACGTAAAGCGTCCACGTGTTAGGCATTTTTGCCGTCCGGCCGGCGAACTGAATGAAACGCGCGGCCGCCAGCGGCTATGAAGACGTTTGAATTAATAGAATATCGCGTTGCTCGTAATTTCCCGGAACATTACTCGGGGATACCGGTGCGCATCCACGCATACGCGTGTACGCCGCCACGGCGGCGAGTATTTATCTCGTCACGTAGCCGTGTGGAGTAATCGCGAAGACCCAGCGCGAGGATTATGCGAGCGAGCACGCTCGCGCGGATCGTAGACCAAGCCGAACGGAATTCCGCCTCTGGAATTGCGGAACGCTTCGCCGCTTCCGTTCCAGCCGCGGATTTTGCGCGTTCGCCTGGCCGTTCAGCAGAATTGCGTAAAGGAAAAAAATGAAAAGGGGAGACGCGGGTGTGAAGAAACTATACTTCCTTCGCGAATCGACACGCGAGACGCGCGACACTCGCCAGGTATTTTCATTTCCGAGCTGGAACTCTCTTCTTCCTCGTGATCTCTTCATTCGTTCATTTTGCTTCTCGCAATTGATTGCAGGAAGCGAGCAACTATGTTCAATTAATCGCTTTTTATGCGAGATATTTTTTTTTTGCGACTTCGATGCAAGGATATAAGAAATGTCACTGCAGTCAAAACTGATTACGAAATGGTATTTTATGCAACTGGAGATTCGCATTTTAAAGGACAATAAAATGAAAAATGAATCCGGTGAAGTGTTAGATGGAAATATCAGAGGAAATTTATTATAGTCACGCCTCATTTTTCATTAGACAGAACTAGTAAGACTGGTTTCGCGAAAGCCATCTAGAAAAATGAATAGTTGCATACTTATTGACAGTCTAATTATAGGTGCTACCAGAAATTATATTTCCTACATGAAATTTGCAGACAAAATTATTCGACAATGCAGACTAATGTCTCATATGTGTAATTATACATAGGGGTAACATTGAATTATATTTTCCCGTAAAAATGAAACATGCAATTCAACGATTTTTTCGTTTTCTAATTACCGTGTAGAGGCAACAGGAATGAAGTTCAATCTCTTCGAGGCTTGCCGTGGAACAGCGTCGTTACCTTTCGCAGTAACATAATGAAGCTGTTCGCGATTAAACACGGAGTTAGGACCACGGTCGTCTGTGGTGGTCCCTTAAAACGAGACATTGATTGAGTCGTTAATTTCGGCAACAAAATTGTGCGGTTAATCGCTCTGCGATGGGATATAAAGTCCGCGCGGTGTCGAACGAGCTCAATATCGTTAATGTGTTCAATCAGATTTCGTACTCGATTTATTCTTCTTTACTTAAGTATGTTCCCACGAATGTTGAGAAGGTCCAGTGAAATAAAGCGTTGAAATAAATTTCTAATAAATGATAAAATGAAGCTGCACGTAGAGAGCCGATTGCGAAAAATTATGCAGAGAAAGAATCATTCTCACGTAAGACCAAACGCTTTGGACATTCGGTATAATCAAATTTAAACTTTCGAGTCTAATATACAAATTGCTATTTCATCAGCTATTATTATTCTACTTGCTGAGACGATTATAAATTGATTTGCAACTTCGAACTTTGACTATCGAATAGGGGTTTAAGCAGAAGAAAATTTAAGACAGGACGTGCAATGTTGTGTAATGAAATTTATTCTTATCATTTCCGCAGGACATTGCGAGAACAGAGCTCAGGAAATGTGTACTTCCTGCTGTGCGAGAAAATGCTATCAAAATCGATTCGCATTTAATCCATGCGAACGTGCGTCACGTTGAAGTTATTCGATTAGAGTGGTTCTCTTCCTTCGACGTTTCATAACAATACATTTGGCAACGCTGCAGGTAAACGATTCGAAGCAATGCATCTACATTCGCATGAACATTTCGAAGGCGGATATACCCTGCGATAAACCTAGAGCCTCCAGGAAGTAAGCAGCTCGTGAAAAATCGCGAATAGAAAGCGGAGCCGAAGGGGTCGATGAAAATCGGGTCTCAACAGATATCGAAAGTCCGAGGGGCCCGAGGGGCCGGTGGGCCCACGAGCCAATGAAAAATCGGCCTGCAACGGGTGGTCGAACCTCTGGACTTCGGGTTCACCGGCGAAGTCAAAGGAGTCTACGGCAAAAGAAAGCGAGAGAGATCAGGGTCCGAAGGGGGATCAATATAAACGAATCTGTGGCACGAATTAAAACGATCAACGCGAAGGTATTACGAAGTCAAAGCACGAATGGGTGGAGCATCTAGATAAGGGGGTGAGCGGGGCGATAAGAGGGGGTGAGAGAGGGGAACAAAGAGCAAGAACGCTTATGCTAGAGGGGGATCCGAACCCGCGAAGTCAGCCTGCAAAGCGGTCAGTCCGGTCGAGAAGAGCTGGGAAGAGAGTCACAGTGTAGAGAAGATAAGAGGAAGAGTGGCTGAAGAGGCTGCGAGAGGAGCGGTGAAAAAAATCTCGAGGAGGATGAAGACGAAGAAAATGAAGAGAGGACGTAGTAGCGACGGTTGATACGAGGAATGCAAAGAGAACGACGAGAACGCGCACGGGGTGGGGGGCAGGGCAACGTCGGGGCCTTAAGGGGGGCCAGGGGCCGAGGAGCCGGCGGCGGAAGACGCTGCGGAGGGAAAAGGGCGAGGAGGTAGATGCCAGGAGGATGAGGAGGACGAAGGGGGAGGGGCTTGAGGCCCTCGGTGCCCTGCGCCGTTGCGCCAGGGGCGGTTGTTGGCGGCCGAGCGTGCTAAGAATACCGAGGAGGAGAGAAACGGCCGCGAAGAATGTAAAAGACAATGGAATGTGTCGCGTCGCGCATGCGTGGCTCCGTGGAATGCGGCCCCGTAACGGCACATCCGTTAGCCACGGTGTCTGCCACGAAACGCGGGGCCTTATTGCGCGCAATCGCCTCGCGCTCTTGGGCCCCGCGCGCCGACAACCTGCTCCGCGCGCCGCTCAGCTCTCCGATCCGCTCCGATCGGCTCCGAGAGCCGACGCGACGCGACGGGACTTTTTCGCGAACCATCGCGACGGGCCCATTACCCGCCGCGCTCGATTCGGCGCGATTTTTCACCGGCGCTGCGCCGTTCCCACGCCTGCACTTCGATTTCGAGCGCGGAGATGACGCGCTTCTTCAGGCATTTGTAGATTTTATGCGCTTCTGGCTGCAGTGGGTGGCTGAAATACGAAATAGCTGGAATGTTGATGAAATTTTAAAGCATTGTTGTATTATACACAACCTATTAAAATCTATCTGGAAGTGAAACACATCATCATCAGAATTTCAAATATAACAGAGTTGCTTGAGTGACGAAACTGCTGTAAAATAAGGAGATCAAACAGTTTGAAAAGTACGACAGGATGTACAATAGCCTGGTGCACAAGTATCAATTTGAATCGGTGTCAAACAAGTATTTTTGTTCTAATTTGTTCCCTCGCTTCAAAGTTGTTTGATTTTGGTGATTCAATTCGAAACGTTTAAACCTCGTTTTGTTGATTTCTAACTTTCAGTCACTTCTCTTGAACTTGATGCTTGAAAGAGTCACCGTGCTGTAATTCCAATGGTGGAACTGATTTGCGGTTTTTGAGAGCACCGAACCAAGTGTACGGACCTTGGCAAACGTTTTCTAGAAATTAAATACATGTGCTTCTCGATGCCAACAGAACGCAAGTCATTTTTAATCTCGATTCTTAATCCAATCTTTATTACGGCAAAATTACCAGTGAAGATTTTCGACTCTAAATATATCGTTTCTCTCGTGTTCTCATTAAATCTTCCTCGGTAGAAATTGTATTGCGCACAAATGACTGGAATCTTAGGAATACCGTAAGTCAAAAATGTAGAGCGACACATTTCATATTTGTCTGTGCTCAATAAGACTGTAAATTTAGCACTAAATTATACAATTCTATCGGATTTTTCAATGCCGAAAAGGCTGTTACCCCAGAAGAATCGCGAATTCCTCAAAAATATCATGCTGTACGTTACAATTCCAAACAATACCACGTCAATTTTCATTTCTTCGCACAAACGCAACGGCGCGAGACATACGTGGCAGCAGGTAGCGAGCGCATTAAAAAACGAAACTCGACCTTCAAGTTCCGCAAATTCAGGACACAACAAAAAATCCGTCTGTGCCAAAAGCTCGTAGCATACAACTCGAGTATAAACATTTTTCTCCGGCTCCAACACTCGGCCAGATAATGGTCCATTCACACTCGAGCCTGGACACGGAGTATAATTGGAGTGACGCTCGGCAGTAGTTGATATAATGAATCTCGGCAGGAGTTGATGTAATCGCGCACTCGTGAAAATTTCGTCCCTCGAACGTGGTATTTCTCTGCACGCATACATCGACGAGGCGTACACGTACACGTATACGACGTATATAGAGTGTCCGTAAAATTCCGGGGCACAGAGTGGCGGTTCTATCGGTGAATATTCGCGTTGGCTGGCCGGGATCGTTTAAAAGGGCGGCCTTCCACCGTTCGATCAAACTTTTTCAGCCCGGGCGGAATGATAGCCGGGGCAAAGTTGCTCGGGAACGTACTTGTTCTGCAACTCTGCGGGACACCGGCCTGCCCCGGCCTGCAACACCGCTCGTGAATATTCCCCGGTGGTCCCGAGGAGCGCCGTGAAATGGGCCTTAAACGTAACGCGGCGGAGATCGCCGATGGAATGTGAACCCATTCTCGTTGATCGGTAGATGATCGGGGTGTCGTGACACCGGGCAACTTGTACTAACCGTTGATCAGGTGCTCAAACCCGTGGAGGAAACGCTCCTCCGCGTCCGCTCCACTTTATTCACAGCTGCCCGACAGGATCATGATCCTGCCCGGACCTCCAACCCTTTCCGCACCAAAGTGTTTCCGGTCTCCCGCTACCCAACTACCGACGACTTCGCTTCGCCATCGACTACTCCGTTTTATTGCATTTTCGTATCGGCTGCTTCGCTTTATTCCATCCGATACTTCGTTTTGTTTTTATTTTACTCGACTACTTCATTTTATATCACTTTATTTGACTACTCCGTTTTATCGGACTACTTCGTTTTATTTCGCCTGACTCGACTGCGTCGTTTACTTTTCGTCCACACCGGGCATCGACTTTCTTTATTCGACTAATTTCTTCCTGTTTTACTTTGCGGGACATTTTGTGTCATTTTACTATCGTTGACGTCGTTTTACTTCGCTTTATTTTCCATTTTACATCGACCACTTCGTTGCATCCGGTTTTATTCGAATAATTTGTTTCATTTAATTTCACGGGACATTTCATGCCATTCGATTGGACCGTGTGTCATTTATTTCTACTCTATACTACTGGAGTACCGTCGACTTCATTTCTATTTCATTTTCGATCGACTACTTCGATTCATTCCGTTTTATTTGGCTATTCGATTCCACTTTAACATTCGTGTCATTTTATTCGACTGATATTGAAATGTTCGATTCGATGCACGGTCGTGTGGCTAATCGATGCGTCAGATGAATCAAAGAACGACCATCCCGGACTGTAACGAGGCCCTGAAGTTCGGTGTAGAGGTCCAGTAGAGAAGTCAAGACCAGAAAATTGTAGCAGCAAATGCAGTTTTCAGCGTGGTTTGCCGGCGGAGAGCGTAATCATTGCACAGATTCCAGCATCGCTGCGGCGAAGATAGCATCTTCAATTAACAAGTACAGCATCCGCTGGCCCGGGACTATTAAGATCCGCGTGTAGTCAGCTCGCAGGGGGAGCATTAAACCTAATTTCTACACCAGGTAAGAACGACGCGCTCCGGCAATTGTATAAACTCTGTAAGTTGCGCGAGATAACGCCGGTGATAGACGCGAGCCGGAGCGAAGGAACTGGTTCCGACGAGTATTAGTGGTGCACGGTTAAATTTACATGACGTCATGTTCCGAGAATTGCACCACCAACGTGTCCGCAAGTACCCGGTAGCGCCATGGTCCGTACGGATAGGAGATTTTCATACTACTATTTTTACTGAATTTTCCAAATTGTTGCAGAAAATGTCGGAAATTTTTTCCCAATTTTCATTGCATTCGTTTAACCCATTTGCATCATTGGCGTATATATGCGCTCAACTTTGTTGGTCACTATCGTTATTCGTTAGCTAAAAGATAGAAATGGTGTTGTTGGAGATGAAGGTAGTAATTCTGATTTTTTTCTCATAATACCAAAATATGAGGTTCTTTCAGTTGTAGTCATTTTTGTACTCAAATATATGTTAATTTAAAAAAAAAGTTTGGTGATAAAGATCTTCTTTTCATATTTCCTTATGATGCAAATGGGTTAAACACGAGCGATTTCTCATAGGATCCGCACCCTCGAATTGTGACGTCGCTATCTGGGTTGGACTATAACTGCGCGACGTCACACAGTGGGCCCAAACGCCAATCTAGCTGATAAAAAATCATAGTGATCAAACGCAGCTTCCTATTGCAACTTGTATGGAGTCGTTGTAACCGGGAGACTTCAATCTTTAAATTTATGGTAATTTGGACCGCAAAAAAATTTTTTTAAACTTTTTATGGTCATTAATGTAATTTTAGAGAGGAGTATTTCCGCGGAAATTAAAGTTACTAGCGTTTTTAGTCATAAAATGAACTGAAACCGACACTAAAATAAAATCCTCATATATTTACAACTTATTTACACTTCTATATATCGTTTCAGTTTTGAAAGTTTTATTTTCTACATATTTTCTGCTTCCACGTCAGAATCATCACTATTGTTGTGGTCAGAATCGTCATCACTTGTTGACGGGACATGTGTAGGTGGAAGTTTCGGATCTGCTAATAATTTTATAACCTCTTGATCTAGCGTCGTTTCTTTCTTCCAAATAGTCGACGTTTTTCTTGAAATCGTAGATATTATTGGATCCGATGAAAATAATATTATGTGGAACAAATCTTCCATTGTTTGCTCTCTCGACATCTTCCTGGTATTTCGTTCCCGGTATTTTTTAAAATCTTTATTTCTAGATTCTAGGGCTTCCTCCGATAGCATAGAAAACCGAAAAAGTCTTGGATTCTAAAAACATTTATAACCAGAATCCTGTTCAGAGTTTTCATCGATTACTGAGTGTTCGTCTATCGCCGTGTGGGCACACAGTTGTCAATGCTTGTCATATTTACTCGTGCAATTTTTACTCTAATCCTGTCAATTTTCAGAATATTAAAAAAAATCTTTCACAAAACATTCTTCATATCAGATACAATTAAGTAAGTAATATAATAGGTATCAGTCTTTTAAATCTCATACAGCTATCCTATTCGTTTATGTGCTGTCACAAGAAAACATAAAATTCCGTTTTACACTAGAAGTATTAATTTTATGACCTACATTGATTAAACATTTTTTACTCCTCTCAGTCAGTACTATGAACCACAAAAATCTTAAACCCTCTTTACGAGTGATCGCAAACTATTCACAAACTTTAAAGTTACATTAAACAATCCCAGGCAAATCTCGGCAGCTGATTTTGACAAGAATTAAAGAACAGAGTCTACATTACGAAATCAAATAGGAAATTTGACATATACGCGCAAATTTGGTTACTTACATTCGAAAAACTTTAATGCATGAAGTAAAAAATTGTCTACCTTTGAACATGGATATTTGGAAAATTCATTAACTTTTGCAAATTCTGTAATTACAGAATGAAAGTACGTACTTTCTTCTACAAAACCCATGAAAGGCAAAATATTCGCATTTAATATTAACGTTTACCAGTAGCAAAAGCACTGACCGTTCTTCTGGGGGACTCTTAAAGGCCGCAGCGACTATAGACTTTTGCGTAAATATTACCCTATATAAAAAATCTTCAGAACAAAACAGAATATAATTTAAAGATCTACAGGGATTTAAGAATGGAAACAAATAAAAAAGTAAGTAATAGTATGTGATTTTAAATACGACTTTTTATCAGCTAGATTGGCGTTTGGGCCCACTGTGCGTCAGTCAGGTTTCAAAACTGTAGCATTTCCCCCCACTATTTATCCGAGAAATCCCTGTGGCTAGGCTGTGCGCGCACTGGTGTAATGCATCGGGAACAGTTGCACGCGAAATCCAGCGTCATCGGCGTTTCGCGAGCAGATTCGATGGCGGCAGCCAGCCAGCCGTTTCGTCATCGAGAAAAATCACCGTCTGCCTATATGCCGGGGAAAATGGAGCTCGTAAATCTTTGCCGCGAGACGCCGCACGGCCGCCTAAAGGGGGGAAACTGCTCGCGACAAGCGAATTATGCGCGGCGATCCTATCTGCGGCTAGAAATATCGGAGGTTTTATTGGCGGCAGCGGCTGCGCCGGCCAATTAGCGGGGACGTTTCAACGTTTAGCGACGGTTAATCGATGATAATTCACCGTTCTGTGTCAATCAATTAGCAGGGACAACTCGGCGAGGCGTCGCCGCCGCCTTCGTCGTCTTCGACTTCGACGTCACTCTCGCCTTGCACCCGGGTTTATCGATACTGCAACACCGATGCAAATCCGGCAGACGGGTCGAGAGCACTTTCGTGTTCTCCCAGAGACGGAACCCTCGACCCTGAACACTTTTCGTTCGTCGAAATCCGTTGCTTCTTAAGTTTCGACGGATCTCAGCTTCCCAGCTCTCTTCGCGAGAGGGTGAGAGGAAAATGTTAACCCCCTTCTACCCCACTGTTTCGCAACGCAAGGCCCCGTTGTGATGGTTGTAATACTGGATTTCCTTTTATTTAATTTTTGTGCAGCTCCGAGGTATGATTTTCCGATATTTTAATTATTTATTTTTTTATAAATCATTCGAAGGCAATTTTTCTTTACAGAAACAGGCTTGTTTAAACTGTCACCGTCTCTTTGGTAAATCAAATTTGTCAGGATCCGTACGGTATATTTTAATGTATTTCTCGCGTAAGTAGAAAAGGATTTTTGGTGTCAGACGTTCTTGGAGGATGGGGCTACGAAATCAGCGTATAACTGGGCCATTTTTTAAGATTTTTACTGTTTAAAAATTGGAATAAACCATATTATTTAACTTTTATAAATACTTGTGAACATCTTCACGCGGGATGTTTACTTTGAAAATTTTCTAGAAAATATTCAGTATCTCCTGTAGCTTTAAATGCCGTCCTCATGTACGAGCGTAACAGTATATCTTTCGCGTCGAATGTACAATAAGGTAAAAAAAAAAAACTGATAAATGACACCCGGCAAGCCTTTCACTCATTGAGAGCGCAGTTTCGTCGAGTGTTTTGTGTGTTAACATAGCAGCCAAGTTGGTAACACAGGGCGTAGGCCTTCGTTGCGTCAACTTTCGTTCGTGTGTTTCCGATTAAGCTGGTTTTCGCGCGAAATCGAGGTCGTTTTTGAAGGCTGCGCGATCCCTCGCGAGGAGCACAAGGTGGCTCGAGATGTTTGCGGTCGTAATTTTTATCGCCGGGATCGAAAGCGATCTTGCAAAACGCACGGTCGCTTTCACCCGATTCCTTTATCGCGAACTTCAACCGACATTTTCTACTGCAACCTTTCACGGTTAAGTTTGATCCGTATCATGGCAGCAGCGAGACGGCGTTGGCATGTTGCACGACTCGCGTGAAGTATAAAATAAATACAAGGGCCGAACGATGGCGTTCGCTGTCTGCAACAACCTGGCAGATTCCACCCTTTTCTCGCACCAAGGGGTTGAAGATTCTGTGTTTTATACAGGGCTCGTTCCCGCCGTCTCCGACTCGCCTAATGTGTCCGACTATTACTCGCTATTAACGCTAACGGAGATTGATGGTAATATGCCGCTGTTTGCCATTAACCCCCGCCGTCTTCTAACAGCGTAGAACACAGACGCGCCCGTGGACACTGTTTACAAACAGCAGAAGTAGAATTAGGCGGTAATGGGCGGACACGCGTGCCAAGTGGAACACCAGGCGCCAGACGAAATTTTAAGAAATTCTTGTCCTTAAACCTTCTATACTCTCCGAGGCTGCAATTAGGATTCAGAGATGCCAAAAACTCACACGCGTTTACGGGACAAGAAAATTTAGAGGGATACGCGTACATAAAATTTGCAGTTAACCACTCGACTGCGGTCCTTATGCATTCATACGATAAATATGTAGGTAAAATACGATACAGTGGAAGACAGAAGGCTTGTCCAATGCTGTTATGTTATATTTTTATTGGACGTCTGCTGCTTGTAATTGAAGGAGAAAATTTTGTTTTTGCATAAAGGTAAGCCACTCGTGGGATATAATTGTGCCCAAAGATTTCGTTCGCAAAGAACGGGAACCTTTACAGGGAACCAGTGACTTTCTCCAAGTTCTCCGAAACTTCCAGGAGATCAGATGTTCCGCTGATCTCTTAGATGGATCATTTCGACCACCGCGGAGCAGAAAGGATCGACGCAAACGAGGATCCTCGTGCGGCTAGCGCGGCGTCCGACCTTTTCCCCGGGCCGAGATAATGAAAGCGTGTCGTGCGGGTAGTTCGGCGTTATTTGCTCGTTCGAGGACAGCTTGAGGTAACAGTTTCCTCGAAAAGTGCCGTAAACAGGCTAAAATGTGGCCGCGGAGTGGCTCCCGACATGTAGCGAATGGTAATGGCCGAACTAACGGTGGAATTCCTGGAAACGCCTCGTACTTGCAGAAGTAACGCCGGCTCTCGCGGCCCGTTCTATAAAACCCGGTTTGCCCCTTTTCAGTCCGCGGAAAACCAAACCGTACCCCCCTTCGCTCACCCCCCCCACCCCCCATTCGAGGGGTCGGACCGAGCTATCTTCGCGATTATCGAACCACCTTCATTCCCGAATATGTTTCCGTTTTCCCTATTAAGTTCCCGAGAAGTTCCCTCGTTTGGCTCGCCGTTATCTCTGCCGATCCGACGCCGCACCAACCCCCGCAAAACCAACCCCCCACCGTTCGTTTCCCCCAACCCTTATCTGAACGCGATGTTGAACCACCTCCCCAGCCCCTCGTCCGTTCCGTTCCGTTCCGTTTTCTTTGCGCCGCTCGCAAATTAGAGTTTGAATCTACCCCGTGTTAACGAGCACCGGATTAAAGGGCGCCGGACCTCTCGTGTGCCGGCTATTTCCTACGAGGGCCCCCAGAGAGGGTAACGAGATCCTGGCGAGAGGGTGTTTTAACTCTATCTGGTACTTGATATCGGTGCTTATTCCCTTTCGACTGTGGAGCTTCACCGTGACGCGACGCGCCGCGCCGCACCGCGTCGGGACGCCCGATATTCGATGAGGATGTTTTACGGGATTGTGTTCCGATTCCGACCGCACGAAAGTGATGAAATTCGAGGCAGGGTTTTTTCGACGGGGGTGGGCTTTTGATCAATTTAGGCCCCCGATCTGGTGACGCGCGGCTCGTCAACGTTTGATCTCTTGTTTTGGAGGAGAATGGGCTTTCTTTGGCGATTTTTCTTGTGGATAAATTTTTGTCAATTTTTCTCTGCAATTTGATTAAACGCAGCTGCTTAACACGTCGACTGCCGGACGGATTTTCCATGATTTGTCCCAGGCGCCAACATGAACTTTTCATTATGCGATGCATATTATGATGAAATATAGTTCCCAGCAAATAATATGAGTTATAAAATCATGTTTGAAGCATTTTTTTTTGGTGGGGGTTACCGGTGCCCCCCCCCACGGCGCTGTAGGCAAGTATTACTTTTTTTTTTTTTTAACAATCGTGTTTCGGTTGCTAAGTGATTACTCTCAGTGTTTCGAAAAAAAAAAAAAAAAAAAAAAAATTATTTTGTATGTTCTATATTGCATTAATTTCTTCAAACCATTATAGTAACAATGGTATTATTGAAAAATTGATCAGTATCCATATTTACTATAATTATGTACTTTTAGTATTGACCACGCCGCCGGTCACCGGTGACCCCCACGGCAGTTAACGTGTTAAAGTGGAATGTTTAATCGTTTCTTTGGGGAAGAATAATCTTTCCTTTTTTGAACATGACTGTGGATGACTTTAGGGGATGAATTTAAATTTATTTCTTCGATAGATTAGAATATAGTTGCTTAAAATGGCTGTTGGATTGTTTCTTTCACAGACGGGAATATTTTTAGTTTTTTAAAGAAAAAATTATGTAAGTGACTCAGTTCTTAGTGTAAGTGACTTTATTCCTAAATTTAATTTGTGGAAGTAAATGATTGATCGTTTACTTAGCAGTCTTTGCTTTCGTAATAAAACAGGTGGTTGTAAGTGGCTTTAAGGGTTGATTTCTGGTTGAGAATGCCTCATGGTCAACATATCACTGCGACGAGTTAACATTTCTTTGCGGAAATGAATATCAGATCGTTTGTTTGGCGATCAACGGTATTTGCTTTCCTAATTTAAAAGATGAATATGAATGCTTGAGCTTTTACTTAACGTAGTTAAGTCCCACACGAGCGGCTGAATAAACATTAGACAACGATTACCACGCGGGTGATCGAATGTTCATTATTCTTCTGTCGTGTATTGTTCTCTTTTTCTCATCCTCAATACCTTCTTCTACTTCCTTCCTGTAGCCAAATCGTTGTTATTAATTTAATTATTAATTTTTGTTACGACAGAATTCTCTTTAGAAAAAGTGGAACGATAATACCAGAGGGGTCATAAAGACGTTTCAAGGAGGACGGATTTCCCAAAAATAATAGTTTCGAGCTGTTCAAATTTAAGGATTCGTGTAAATTCTAATTTGTGTTAAATCTCGTCAATTTTGAAATTTTCCAGATCAATGGACACTTATACGGAACAGTTGATTTTTCGGTGAAATGTCAATTTGGCGCGTCGCCTTCGCAGTTAGACATTCGGCGCGCAGCAAACAACGCCGGCTCGTCGAAGATTTACACAACAAGTTGTGTCGCGTCACGGTGAAACGGGGTGATGCCGCCGCGGGGATTAATTAGTGAACACCACCTCTCCTCTCTCTCTTTCACTCTCTCTCTCTCTCTATCGCAGGATTCGCCGGAAGGTGAGTGACGTTCTCGGAATGGGCGTCGATAAAATCGATCGTATAAATAGGCCAGGTCCGGAGAGCGCGTCGGCGGCGTGCGCGTCCATTATTCGGATTAATTCGGCAGCGGGGGCAGCTAACATTAAAAACGGACACGATATAGAGGAGGTCCGGTGCTCGGAACTCGGACTCGAATCGAGTCCGAAAATCGCGACGGGGAGAGAAACAGCGGCGAAAGCAACCCCGACAGCGTCGATCACGATTATCCCCGAGTCCACCTCTAGCCTCCGGATTCCACCTCGAACGTGTTCGTGTGCTCGTAACTCGCGGGGGAGAACAAAAACGCCGGCTTCGATTTGTCTTTCGACTCGCTCCATCTCGTTAAGCGGAACTTTTGACACCGCCATTAAATTCTAGCGCCGCGCCGTGCTGCAACACGACCCCTATCTCTCTCTCCCCCTTCCTCTTTTTGCAACCCATTCCCTCTGGTCGATGCTGCTCGTCTACCAACGCCGGGAATTCCGTAATAGAGATTTTATGCCTGCGCTAACTTCGCGATCGCCGTTTGAGAGACAGACGTATTCTATAAAACTTATAACTCTCAGCCGTCCTTTACGGCGCCTTAAAATTCCTAATCTTTTCGCGGCGGCTTGTGGCCTGTTTTGAGCTCGAGAACTCGCCATGGCGAAAGCCAAAAATGTTTTTACCAATCTGCGCTTTCAATGGTGGATAATGTTGTACGAACAGAGTTGACAGAAAATTGTGCGCAGAGGATCAAGGCTGTAAATCGTCTAATCTAGAATACTGTATGCTTCCAATCGAAATTATTGAATAAATATTTTTACTGAAAATTCTTTGAATATATATTATTTGAAAAATAGCTAAACATTTCTGTAGCTAAATCCTTGTTAGTTTTACAAAGTAATGTAAAACAGTTACTTTTTAAAAGTGATTTCCAGGCCTGAAAGGGTAAACGCAGAAGTGTTTACATCCGCAGAAGCTATCAGAATTTGCTCGCGGTAAAATACAAGCATCGGAAACATTTAAAGAGACTATCGCGTCGGAATCGATCGCGGAACATCGAATGGGGAACGAGCACAGGGAGGAGGTCGGTGGAAATTTGGGGAAGTCTCGGTAGATCACGGAATGGGAAGCTAAGCCGCGTTTTCAGGGTCATTGAGTCCTCCTCGTCGGGACGCGAAAGCATTGTTCGCCGGGGCGGTTCACGTGCCAAGGTTGCCGGTAATTCAGCGAGCAATGACGGTGTAATAAAAAAAATTTACGTTCGTCTTCCAGACTGGAGCGAAACGCGTTCTCTCTTCCGGGCGTTTTCGTAACAGCGATGTATTCTCTGGCCGAGTGAGCCTGGAAAAGCCGGATCCGCGAGAGACTTAGGGGGCCAACAATGGAATACGATTTGAGGAATGGCGTTCGGGGAGCTCCTCTTTTCAACGCAGCCTTATTCCGCGTTCTCTCGTCGTCCACGGAAAAAGAAAAAAGAATGACGAAAACAACCGGAGAATGTAACTACGATGACGTTAACAAGTCACGCGTCGTTACGATCGAAATTCCGACGGCTTTTGTACACCGTTCTCTTTTTTCTTTAATTAAATGTTTGCGCCCATGTTATGTCACAGGTCGTTGCCAACCAGAACTACTTCCTTGCAATTTACCGGATATGTTTAATGATACGCTTTTGCTGTAACGTACACTTATGCTTCGGCCGTATCGCAAATTCCAGAATTAGTTGTGCTGTAATATCGATATTTATTACCGTGTGTCGTTGACTTGTCCTTAGATAGTGCATAGTATTATCAATTTTATGGCCGGTATCGAAGCTATTGTGATATCGATATTTGTTATCACGTACGATTTATTGTTTGACGTGTTTGTATACAATCTACTGTTTACCATTCATTGGCCAAGGTGACCTTGCGGGGAATATTTACCTTCAATCATAGACTAATGAATTTTAAATTGTATAGGTAGAGAACTATTAATTGTATAGCTAACTAAAAATTGTAATTATTTACATTAGGGGCTTCCTCAAGGTCATCATTCTGAACAACTTTTTCCTATACATGTTACCGCCGCTCAGCTTTAGTTTCCGAGATATTCGCAAAAAAGTTTCAACATCTCAAAAAGTGATCGGTGTAGGTGTGTGTAGGACTGTGTAAAATAGTATTTCAAATAGTTGACAGTAACTTATATTTTTATGATATTTTGTTGCCTGTAATGTTATTACGATATTGTAGTCTGTTTATCAACATGTTACATATTCGTAATTAAACTACAAATAATACTTTGCTAACTATTATAGCTTCTCATGTTAAAAATGATAATTTATAATATTAACTACTTGCTCAACTTATTTTCATTCTAAGGAAATATTTGAAATACAAAATAAAAATATTTCATTTTATCTATCTGGTTATCAAAATAAAAATATTTGATTTAAAGTAGTATCTTATTTGAACCACATTAAATTACACTATATACCAAATCATTAATGATCGTTAATATACGTTGCAAAATATGAAAGAAAACCTTGCATCCAATATTCTACATACGAATACTAATCCTACATTATAAAATACTAATGTAAAGTGTACTTACTTCTGAATCTTCTTTCAAGATTATTATTTGTATGTAGAATATTGGATGCAAGGTTTTCTTTCATATTTTGCAACTTTGCAACAGATTGTTTCTGAGATGTTAAAACTTTTTTGCGAATATCTCGGAAACTAAAGTTGAGCAGCGGTATAGGAAAAAGTTGTTCAGAATGATGACCTTGACAACATATTTCAAGGCCATCAAAATCGGTGAGGAAGCCCCTAATGTAAATAATTACCCTAAAAATTTACAAATCAGGAGCAATTAATCATCGAGGCATAACACTGCAATACATGCAAGTTCTCGAAGTAAAACTTGCCCTACCGGGTTAAAGTAAAAATTGTAAACGAGGATAAATCGAATCGTGAGGCACGCAAGGGTTTATTTATGAAAATAACGCAAGGTCCTGCAGCTGCTTGAGATTTCAGCGACGTGGTTCGAAGAGACGTGGTGCAGGAGGAATCGTCGATCGCGAATCAGACGAGTTTCCGAGGGAGGGTCCGGGTTAAACGAAGTATGCAAAAGAAATTCGTGCAGAGCGCGGGACAAAGGAAAGGTGGGACGGGAATAGGGGAGGGTACCAGAGCCACGAGAACAGGTGCCAGGATTCTACCTGCGGACAAGCATGCAAATAACGTCTGGCCTAAAGGCCCGTAACACGGTAAACACAGACGTACTAATAAACGGGAGGAATTCGAGGATTCTTACGCAACGAATACACCTTGCCCGGCGAGTGTTAATGTTCGTGCAAGGCTCATCCTTACGGGAGATTTCTTTGAGAGTCCTACTCCTCCTTTCTTTCATCTCCTCTTTCACCTCCTACTCCTCCTCCTCCTCCCGTTAGCTGCTACTCATTCATCTGCATCGAGCAATTTGCAGATACTTTAAGGGGTCTACCTTGTTTGACGATCCCCGCTCGCTGGGCTGTGTTCCCCGAAATTTCTTCAAGAGTGTCGTTGGGTTTTGTGCTTCCAAACTTGGTGAACTCGTTAATCATCTCATTTGGAGAATACACTCAAATTGTTTTAAGAGATTTGAATTATTTTGTTGGAAGTTATAGGTAAAAACCTTTGACAAAGAAATAGTTTCATTGAGAGATGTGATTCTGATAGTACTAGTGATCTGACGCAAAAAATATTTCTCTAAACATAAAAAAATTGTATTCATGCTCAAAGAGCACACAGTTCCTCCAATCGATGATCGAGTAACAAGAGGCAGCATTAAAGCTTGCTTAAAAAATAACCGAATGAACGACTGAATTTAAAAGACAATTATTATCCTTCTAAAGGTGCACAATTAAATACCAAGATTTCTCAGTGACCATTGGCCAAACGTTTAGGTGACATAATCGGCGGGCCCACGGGCTCAGTTTCGTCGATTGCGGAGCGCGTTTAGGAGAAACGCGATTTTCGCCGCGGTATAATCTCCCGGGAGTATTAAATGCGCAAGGAGGTCGAGCGATCCGCGAGGGAAGAAGGTCCAGAAAGCGGTGGAACGCGAGACGGATTCGTCCGCGGTGTCGGCCGAGGAGGAAAGTCCGTCGCGCTGGCGGCGAGCGGAAACTCAAGAATGCGGAGAGCGAAATAAAAGGACTCTAAGTCCAAAGGAGGATGCTGAGCAGCAGAGCAGCAGCAGCAGCGGCAGCGGCAGCGAGAGGGATGAGACCGCTCGCGCTGGAAGAAAGAGCGCGTTGCACGGAAAGAGTCGGAGAGACCGCGAAGGACAAGAGTGGGAAAAAGAGGGAAAAAGAGGGACAGAGGAACGGGACGGAGAGGGAGAAAGAGAGGGATGAGACGACGACGCGTCGAGAACGACGCCGAAGAAGGAGAAGAAGACGATGAAGAAGGAAGGGCCACAGACAGACGATCCGAGCAAGACAGAGCGAGAATGAGAGAGCGGGGAGGGAGAGGATGGTCTAAGGTAGCGAGAGTGGAATACTGGAATGCGCTTCCAGAGGCCATTTCAGTTCGATGTCCTCCGTTCGCTCTCCTGTCTTGCCCGCTCCAAGCATCCTCTTTGCCTCCGCCGGGCGTCCTCTCCTCGCTTCTTCCCTCGCTTTCCGTTCCAGCCTCTCCGTCTCCCTTTTTCCCGCGAACTCTCGCCGTGTTCCTCCTCGGGACACGCAGCATCTTTCACCTAGAGCACCGCGATCCTCACCCATTAATCCTTCGGCTCCGTTGGACCCGGGGCCAGCCGATCCCTCTCGCCAGGCGCGGCTTCCCGACCGACCTGGAACCACCTTGCCCATGATCAAAATCGTTCGGACCCGATCCTCTCGACGCGACGATCCCATTCTATGATCTTTCTTGGCCCGGGGATCGAGGAGACGTCGCTTATTTCGGAATTGGTTTTCTTATTTTGTCAACCGATCCACGCTTCGAGCACGGATTCTGGATGTTGCGGCAGGTGGACGATCGGGGAACGGGCTGGAATGCGATGTGGTTCGAGTCGTTTTGTGGGAATTTTTCCTTGTCGTATTTTAACACGTTGACTGCCGGACGGATTTTCCATGCTTTGTCCGAGGCGCCAACATGAACTTTTCATTATGCGATGCATATTATGATGAAATATAGTTCCCAGCAAATAATATGAGTTATAAAATCATGTTTGAAGCATTTTTTGTGGTGGGGGTCACCGGTGCCCCCCACGGCACTGTAGGCAATTATTACGATTGTCATTTTTTGAAAAAATCGTAATTATGTACTTTTAGTATTGACCACGCCGCCGGTCACCGGTGGCCCCCACGGTGCTGTAGCAAAGTCGAGTGCCGGTCACCGGTGACCCCCACGGCAGTCAACGTGTTAATACAATTAGACCAGACCAATTATTACTTTGCTCCGAGTCAGACCCAGGCTGATCGCGATTCCCCTCGATCGAGCCAGAGAACGTTTATTACTTCGCGCTGTTCGTCTCCGGTCCAATTTACCTGAACGAAATAATACTAGGCCACGCCCAAGTCAATCGTTCTATTAGGTCAGCGGCAAAAGTTCGTTCCGACAAAGAGGATCGACTGGAAAGTGTTCGCCAAAGGCTGGAGAGTGGCGCGTACGTGCATGCTACAGGAAAAATATCGACGGTAAATATTCCGCAAATCGTCGATATCTTGGAAGTAATCGACCGGGTCCGTTCCACGGGTCTGCCACGGTCTGCTCCTCGCAAGATGGGAGCGTGGTCTTTCAGGCTGACCTTTGCGGGCATTTCTACTGCCATTCCTCGCGATCGGAAAAATCTCAAATATGCGAACGCGCCGAGCGTTACGGGCGTTAATGCCGGGCATCGTAGATTCTAAATATACACAGTGTAGCAGGCTAATGCGAAAATAACGTTCGGCCGGGTATCGAAATTCCGATCTGCGTTATTGTGTACGACCGGGCTGACCGCTTATCCCGCGAACATCTACGGGAATTAGCGACGGTGTAACCAGATATATTCAAATTACAAGTTATACTGGAGCGGAGAGTCCCGCGACCGATTATGCTCGACCGTTAATTGTCGTTTCTGCTCCTTTGGCACTCTCCATTCTTTACACTCCGCTTTTCCACCTGCAATTTTTCCGCCAACCTCCTGCGTGCTGGGTCCATTCGGAATAATAATACATTCTTAACCCTTTCTAATCCCCTGTTGGACCTTCTCCGACAACCTGAATTTTCTAAATAAAAATTGGACCTGATTAACCTCCCTTGGCCTACAATATCAAGTCGTACTAGCGATGAAGATTCTGAACAAAGTCTAATAAATATGTGCGTTGTTAAACCTTAGCACTCGAACGGTGCCTGTAAGGCACCACTGAAAATTGCTGTATCATTATTCAAAATAGTTTTTACATTATTAAATTTGTTTGTATGTAATACATTACACTAAACATTTCGGTATTATACGAGTAAATTGTACCATTTTCGTATGTACAACATGAACAAAAATATATATAGAAGGGCAATATTCTAGGTCGGAAGAAATGTTTCGTTTTGGAGTGAAAATATCTTCGAGTGCAAAGGGTTAATTTCCTTTAAACCGAAATAAAATTCTATCTTGACGTTGTTAATGTACAGCCATTGAAGAACAAATAGACACACAGTAGATATAAATTTTCTCCTCTTTTTAGGAAATTGCAAAAAATAATAGATCCAACGTACCGTCATCTAACAATTACACGCGGACAGATTTTGTGTCATATCGTTCTCTCCCCAGCCGAACGAAAGCGGGGCGTTATCGTTTTCGCGTGTCGGTTCGGTTAGATCCTTAATTAGGCCTCTAAACCGTCGCGTCGGCCCGGTGCGTTTCTGCATTCTGACGCAAAAATCGCTGCGTGACAAGATCTCTTCTCGGTTGCGTCAGTGGCTCCGTGTCGTTTTATCGGCGCCGCGCGCAACCTCCCCGGGCTCTTTACGCTAATTATCGAGGAAGATTAAGCGTTCGACACGCACGGGCCGCAGACACTTAAAAATAACCGGGCCGTCACGCGGCCCCCATAAAGTTTGACATCCATAAAGATAACCAGCCCGACTCTCCGGGCAGCTCCGGTTCAGAAAAATTCCGTTCGCTTCTTCATTGATTCAGTTCTACGGTGGAACGCTGCTCTTCGACACGTCCTCAGGGATAATCGAATCTCAAACATTTTTCGGTCGCCCGCGATAACGAGATTGGGGGCCCCCTCGCTCCACGGGAGATAACAGTGCGGCCGATGTTTTGCTTTTGGATGAACGGAAATACCGGGTGAATGTTGGCGAGTGAATGCTAACGTTCGCGTGTGCCGCGGTCAGTGCGTGCTTGTTACAGCAATAGAGAAAAACTCGTCGTTAACGTATTATAGAAACGGCGACCTTCGCTTTCTACCACCTGCTGGACACTTTAAACAATTTTTGGAAAAAACTTTCCAGTCTCTGTTCGCGTCTCAGATTTAATTTGTTAAACGGTTCGTTTGCAGAGAATGTTCCAGGAAAAATTGTAGAAACGAATAACGTCGAAGTTCGGACAATTTCCAATTAGTTTATCAAGGGGACACCTGCCGTATAGAAATTTTTGAGTCGGTGAACTTTACGACGTCGGAGCACGTGTCCCTCGGGTTCAAGGCGGATTACGTCCGCCGGCTACGATATCCCGGTGGTTTATGACATCATAGCACCGGTGATAAGAAACAATCTGAGCAGCCAAATTACGTTAGCAGCTCGCACGAGTCTCGCTCGGCGAATCCGGTGAATATGGAGAGCGCAGGCGACGGCGATCGCGGCTGCGTCCCACGTTCCGCAATCGTGCCAACCATCTCTCGCTTCCAAAACGCTGCGGGTGTTCCGCAGGACTGATCCTCGGGCCAGGCCGAAACAATAAGTAGAGAGAGAGAGGGAAAGGGAGCTCCGTTTTAAACACCCACCGAGACACTTTCAGATAACTGTGCCACCCGGGAACGCGGATTCATGGGTTATTCGATACTTTTCCTCTTCGTCGTTGCCTCCGCCGTCCGCATTGTGCACCAGGAAATTTCAAATCATAAGATAATCGCGGGTTTCGCGTATTTTGTCCCGGAATTATTAAAATTCCAGAGATCTTTCAGCGCTTGTGCTATAACTAAGCACGAGCTTAATTCGAAGAATAGAGCTGCATAGACATTTATATTTTCTGTGATAAGAACCCAACAACAGTTTCGAAAATTCATAAAATCCGCAAAAGACACGCGTTTAACACTTTAACACTTTCACTGCCAAACTCGAAACCACAAAAATTCCATAAAATCAAAGTACGTTATCTAATGAAATAAAATTGCAAAAAATTAAATGTATGATATCGAGAGAAGTCCTCCAACAAAATTTGGAACAATCATTGTATTAACGTAAAAATTTATTTTAAAACTTGGACAAATAATTCCGTCGCCCACGTATGGGTGACACGACAGTGAACCTGTTAACCGTTATGAATCGGAGCATTGTCTAAAATAATTCTTGATACGGCAATGCTCCCAGGGCTGGTGCAATGCAACGCGTTGCGTCTTTCGGTGCGGTTTGCGCGAGGAAACGTTGAAGGGCGATTTCAGAGGAGCCGAGATCGCGAGCAGCAGCGTTCCAAGGGATTCCTCTGGCTTCCCACCGGTTATCAGTCGTGACAAAGGCACGTGGAGAGACGTTACGTCTAGCCGCTACGGAATGTTCGGGTTTATCGCGGGTGGTCGGCCCGCGGTGCTGACACCGAGGATCGCGAGGATCCGTACACGGCTTGGTACGATCCGCGACGCTGGTAACAGTATCCGCGAGCCTGATAAGCAGGGGCCGAGGGACGAATAAAGCGTGCGTCCGCCCGGTGACACGTGTCGCGGACGATAAAGCTCGCGGATCCTCCGCTCGGCGATCCATGGGTCGCACGGTGCCAGGCGATTCCATGGGCGTCGATCATCGGCCGTGGTCGATTACGCGGCTCCCGATTAGCTCAGACGAGTGCAAACGATTCGGCGCCGCGATTGCGCCTAATTAGTGCCGCTTATTAGTGCTCTCGGTCATTCGGGTCTCGAGATATCGAGACACTACGGTGGAATGAATTTCATTTGAACTTTGTGAAGTGAGACGAAGTGGTATCCTGTTGAAGTTTGTAACAGTCGATCTATGTTTGATTGTTGTTGCTCGAGTCTGGGTTGCTGCTCTGGGTCTTTGAAATATTAAATTTGTAAAATAAATCAGGTAGCCACCGAGAAATATAAATTTTACTTAACCCTCAGCACTTGAATGGTGACTTTAAGACACCACTAAAAATCATTTTTACTATATTTGTATCTAAGAAATTGATGAAAAGTGGTGTAACACGAGTAATAAACGTCGTGTTCACAAAAGGAAATAAATCGTGTACGATGAAAATATCCCAGGTCGAAAAGATTTTTTCGAGTACAAGGGTTGAAAGTGTGAAGCATAAGTTCGTTCGCAGACGGTTTTAAATATTTTTGGAAAAACGTACCGGAGGCCTTCGATGAAATTCCTGTCGTCCCACTGTCTGGCACGCTCGTCCGGTGAAATTAGGGAATCCCCAGTCCGCTTATGAAGCATGTAGGCGACGAGTCTTCTAGGAAGCGTTTTCTGTTTAGTTTCTCTCTTTGGAGAAAGTCTCGCTAATTGAGTGCACGTAACAAGCACAAATTGCCTGTTCCGAAGCGTCTCTCTCTCTCTCTCTCTCTCTCTCTCTCTCTCTTTCAGCTTTGCATGCCTATACTAATTGCGCCTATACTTGCTCCCGTATCGGGAACATCTTTGAACAAATACCGAGGCGTGGTTTCCTCGCAAACGATTCGACGAGAGACATTGTACTGGGCCCTGGTAAAAGTCTGTCATTGTTGCTGGTCTTGGCGGAAAAAACCGAAATCCTAACTTAATAATCGACTCCGTATCTCCTGTTGATCTTGCGATATCAAGCACGGGGAGCCGAGATTGTTTAATTGTATGTACATCTTGTAAACCGGGTAACCAGACGCAAGCTCTTTTCTGCCATAAATTACTCTCCTCGTGCAAATAGCTGGCGAAAGTGGCGAAAAGCTCTCGAATCGATCGTTTCACGGATACTGGTCGCTCCGTTCGACTATTTCCAGACTATAAACTTTTTGACGGCCTGAGATGACTATTTTCAGTGGAATGTCAACTCGAGATAGCTATTTACTGGGTCACATGTGTGCTTGCTTTTCTGTTTGTGTCTGCTAAGGGTGGCTTATTCCACTGCGGTTAGCAGATTAGGGTGTCTTGCAATTTTTCCGTTACCATTTGCGACAGGTATGAAATATTGTAGTTAAACAATAATAAAAATATATTTATCCCTATCGTGATATTCAGTACAGATCAGCTCAAGAATTAAAATTGTCAATCTCATAGGTTTCACTGTTTCAAAAATGAATGTACAACGTTTAAATAAATATCAGATTATAAAAAGTTCTACAAAAGCAAGAAAAAAAAAAATCAGTTAAGCCCATTAGTCTGATTAAAAAATTAATTCTTGAAATTTTCCAATGAACCCCGTCACCCAGTGATAGAGCAGCGAACATGATGAACAATTTAAGAGTCAACATTTCCGTTTGTGTTGCAATGGTTGGAATTGTTAGTTTATTTTCGATGTTTGGGACATCTTGAATCCGGAATTCCATTTCGAAGGGATTTAAGAGCGCGGTTTGCTGGCGCGCTATTGTTGATGGTCCCGTCGAATACGACAGATAGACGAGGGCAATGCGTGCGAACGGTAACGATAAAAGCGTGTCGAAAAGGTAATAAAGAACAGCCGTAGCTATTCTTCGCGAAACCTGGCTGTTTACTGAGAAAACTGGTTGCCCCGCCGATAAAATATGGATAAGGATTACGTAAGGAACTTACCCTGGTTGCCGTGTTCCACTGTGTAGCAAGGAGCACTAGATCTCTATGGTTCGAGCGCGTAAACAGGACCAACGTGTCGACACCAGTGATCCCGAAGGAGATGACAACTAGACCGCAAAATTCACTATACTAACTGCATTGATCCTCCTTGGTCCACAATCTTCCCCTTTTCTTCCCTTCAGAGCCTACAACAACATTCAAACGGTGTTAGACAAAAAGAGGCGCTTGAAATAAATTTAAAAATAAATATGTTGCGCATGCCCTGATGCTCATGTTCTAAATAAAAGTTCTATTCTTCTTTTTTAAACACATTTTGAATTGTTTAATTTGGCTAAAGGTTTCGTTTGTTCCATATCAAACATATTTGGTTGCTTCGGTGCTATTGAGGAGCTGGAGATTAGTATGTTTAAGGGTAAGGGTTTTGGATTTGACGGGTTATATATAACATGGCAGAAAAGAAGCTTGCATCCAACTTAAAAAATTCCAGACGTGCATAGAAAAGGAAGCGTAGAACTATAAAATTACATAAAAGGCACACATATACAGAAGTTTATTTTCACGACAGAATTGTGTCAAAGAGGCACGCAATAGAACTCCCTCGGCCCTCCATAAATCAGTAAAACGCGCGTTAATGGTAAAATCGAAAGTTAAAACGTGTAACGAGATCGCCGGCAGAGTAAACAAATTCCTTCTTCGATTAAATGGTAGTGAAACTGCGCATTTTCTCCATTCGCAGTAATAAATGTTTAGGATTGATCGGACGAGAAGCGGCTTAATGGAGTCTTTAACAGAATTTCTCTTTGATTACAGTTTCCGTGAATCAGTCGAAAAGATGTACTCGCATAAACATTTACTTGGACCGGCGATAACGCTGTCCAAACATTTCTTCTTTTTTTTTCAGATCCAGTGGAAAAGACCGGTTCCCTGGAAGGGAAAGGCAACAACAATTATTTTTTACCGTGTTCCTTATCGCGCGCATTATTATCGGGAACAGCTTACTATCTGAATGCTCCAGATAAAATTCAGCTCGAGCTTTCTAGCATCGAGAGTGCTCTCCTCTCTCTCTCTTTCTCTCTCTCTCTCTTTCTCTCTCTCTCTCTCTTTCTCTCTCTTTCTCCCTTTCTGCCTCCAATCCGTTTCTCTCTCACGGTAATAAACATTGAACACGAAACAAAGTGAACTTTTGTTTGCTCGGACGAACCTTGACGGTATCGGAACGGCAATTGAAACTGCCGCCGTCGCCGGGGGAATTGTCGCCTTGTGTCGCGCGGAATGTTTAGACATCGATGGGACAATAATAAACATTTTTATGGAACTGTTCTTTCAGGCCGGAAAGGTTATGAACGCGACACGCTGCCTCGTAAACTGATAATCTTTATGGAACTGCGGCAAGCACCCATTAAGCGCGTCTGCGCGACGCACGTTTTATGATTTTCCACTGTTTGCCCGCCATATTCGATTGTCAGCCTGGGCAAATAAAACGCGACGAGTGATCGGGAACGCGTTCGACCTGTCGAAGAAACCGGGGCGAAGACGGGGATCGAGTTATGGCGATCGCGAGCCATTCGCAATTTTCTAACGCCGATCGCTACCGGCGTTTGTTTCACCAGTGGCCTCCATACTTGCGACATTTAATTAACGCTAGGTTTACGGAGCACTAAAAATGACTTTTTCGCGTTACTTTATAGAAATAACGAGAACGTGTTGCCCACATTTTTAGCAATATTTTAAAAGTAATATATATCTAAAGAAATAAATTTTCTAAATAATTTCTATGCATCCTTAGAATCTTAATATAATTTTAAATTAAAAATATTAGAACCCGTCATTTTGACGGTGTTGAATCTAACGTAACCACTTATGAAATACTAACAGAAACTATGTTTGTATTCCCTGAACTTGCCATGCGTCACAGTATTAATTAGCGACGTGCACAAAATCATAGCCGACGCAAATAACGAGCATGTTAAAAATCAGCGTCCAGCCAATTTGAAACTTCGTAAAAATTTTGATCACAGTTTCGTCCGCTTAGATAAATTTTATCATATTTCTATAAATACAGTTTCTACGGTTTATTTTCCGCGCAATGTCTCTTCCCAGTAGGTATGAAGTTCACACGATATCTGCGTTTCCGTTTATCTGCAATCAAAAATTCCAATGAGGTCTCCTTTCATACACGTGCGAACATCGCTTGACCCACAATCAGCGAATGAAAATGATTCCGTAAGAGAGGATAATGATGGCGCTGCTCAATCAACTATTCAAGCATTCATCCATCCGAGTCTTCAATTATACTAGAAAAGTGTTCGTGCTATTGACAATAAAAGAAAATCCATATAACCTGTCGTAATTGTCGCCTAGCTAATAATCCTCTCTCAAGGCACAGTTAAAATCTCAGACCGATTGACCCAGTACCTTTCTTCTCAATCATGTCAACCGGCTGCGAGAAAGCACTATTTTCTATAGTCTTAATAACTTCGTATCCCGCGGAACGAATATTTTGAAAAATCGGGTTTCGTTCGGTGGAGAAAAAATTCGTTTCTCAGAGAATTCGAAAGGAGCTTCGATCGAGCTAGAATGGATAAACGCGAGTCGTCCGGGGCACCGCCGGTGCATCCACGGTGCATCGACCTGCATTCGCGAGCCGTTCCCCCGAAAACCGGCAGCGTTCCTTCGAATCGCGCTTCCGCGTCCGTTCGCATAAGTTCCCCGGCTAATAACGCGGTCTTCCGAACCGTCCCCGATGTCCGATCGGTCGCATTGTTTGCATAAATCTTCATTCGAATGGTAATCGATGCGCGATTAACGCGTTTCTCGGCGCGGCGACGAGCGGGGCCGGCGGCGCATTACGCGTGCACGTGATCCTCAGGAATTCCGGCGTGACGGTTCGATTAGAATCGATGCCGATTCGATAATAAGCGACACCGGCCTCGGATAGCCGCGGCTGAAGTTTGCGAACGAAGTCTCTTCGACAATATTTGCGAAGAACCGACCCGTGGGAAGGCTTCTCGGCGACGCGCGACTTCGCCGAACTTCCTCTTCTTCTTCTTCGACGTCTCCACGTGCTTGAAGAACGTAAACCGTAAATACATATTGACGCAGCCTTCGGACAAGGGGACCTTGATCTACGGGTTTTCGTTAATGCCAATCGCTTGTTCGGGTTATTAGCGAAACGGAATAAAGACCTCCGGAATATCATTCTTATGCGACGACACTTTCATAGCGATTCCGAGCACTTTGCCTCCCATGGCCGTTCCATTGTTGCAAACTTTTTACGCACCAGCTGGCGAAAAATTAACCGAAGCACCAACAATTCTATTATAATTCATTTTTTGAATAGGCTTGGAACCAGTATGCTTTTATTTATTTTATGTAATAATCGTAATTGGTGGACTAATATTCAAGTATTCCTCTTGTGTCCCTCTTTTATATAATTATTTACAAATTTTGAACAATATATTGTCCCAGTATAGTTTCAGTAAAATATAAATAGTGGCGTATTAAGTTCGATTCTTTGTGCTCAATGATCTAAAAAGAAAATCTATATGGGGATAAAATACAAGCGTTGATGACGCTGCTTTTCTGTCAACACGTTAACGATCGTCTCGAAACACGCTTAGTATTGACACAATTGTCGTGGCAAATTGGCAACCGATTCCGAGAAAAGCCGAACCAATTTCAACGCGGAGCCGCGCGAAAGTCTGCGCAAAATCTCGGGCATTCTCGGCGAAATGTCTGAATTAGTATCTACGAATTAGTATCTTCGATTCTCCCGGGGCAAGTTATTCTTGCTGCCTCTGCTGCTTAGCTCGGAATTCTAATCCCGCGGCTGGACGCTTATGACACGAATGTTTCCGTGAATGAAGATGTCAACCGTTCGAATGGGAAACCGTTCTCGATTGAAAATTGGTTGTTTAGTATTCCGGTTATTAATTGACAACAATTTCGTAGCCGGAGAACATTCGACTCGGGAACAGCACACTGTATCCAGACGATTTCGGTAATCCTCCGGGACGTTCGTCTTTGTAGAATCCTCCGGGGGATTTGGAAATCTTATTATGCTTATTTATGGGACCCCATTTGACCCAAATGAACATATAAATTTCACACGACCATAGGAGCCGGAACCAGATATTTTCTAAGGCTACACACCACCGGCCCCGCGGACTTAAATTCTACCGGGAGCATCAATAATTCTTGTCATTCGACAATATTCTACTTAATCACGATCAGAAGGTGTTATTACCGCACGGTGTACGGTCTTTTCATGCGGCCGTGAAAGTCTCGTAAACAACAGATAATAATAAATCGTTCTTATTGCTCGCCCGCGATCGTTAAAAATAATAAATAAAAGGATTTCTCTCTGGAAATGATGGAGTTTACCAGAGAGCAATAATTACCGTCATAACACGTGTCTTATACAGCCGTCTCAAAGCGTTCCCAGCTCTACAAGGAAAAAGTTTTCGTAAAATTCTACACGATACACATGGAATACGAATTCTACTGATTTATGCGGACACGCATGTAGTCTCATGCAACACTTGTGGCCACTGTAACTTTCACACACATTGGCACATTTATCGTACGAGGAAAAAAATTTCGTTTCCCGGTAACATCCGGTAAACGTTGACATGTTGCTTTCGGTAGTGGCCTTCGTGAATGCGTCGTTCTGCTAAACGCGACCATCTAAAAATATAAATAAATAAATAAACATGTATATATATATATATTATATATTTTATGTAGAATATAAAATAGTATACATATTTTTCTTTATTGTATATATATATACAATTATATACATACTAAAATGTTATGTAGGGTGTAACCGAGGACTAAATCAACATATGCATATTGCTTTATAATAATGACAAGACTGCATTTGTTCAGATTTCCTACAATTTTTATCATAATAAAAAGGAGCCCACTTTCCACAGGCTTCTTTAGAAATCTGCACTTAGAAACCTCTTGCAAAATCATTTTCATAATTTCGATAATTGTTCCTCGCGTTGGTTTTCATAAAATATGGAATTTAGAGTGTACATTAAGTAGTCTGATTGAACTTTTGCAATCTAATGGGCTGGACGCATCGGTCAATTTTAGTCGGGCAGGTTTAGGCGTCAATCAAGGACACGGCTGTACAATTAGAAAGTAGGGAAGATCGGTCCGAAGTTTTGAAGGAAGAATGAAGAAGAGAGGCTGTAGAAGGTGGAACGCGTGTTATTGAGTTTGCATATTAGCAAGCTTCAATCGATTTCAGGCAATTATCGTTCGCGATCGGCCGGTTTCGAAAGCGGTGCTTCCTCTTGGCCGACGAGTCGCGTCGACGCGCCGCGGACAAAATTATGGCCCCGGTCCCGATCGTGTGTGTCTGTCGCAAACGATTCGCTTTAACGGCTATTAATATTAACGTAATCTTTCGTAGTATAATTCTGACCCCGCGAGCTATAAATACACCGTGAATGACCATAAAATTTCAACCACGCGAGCCCGCCGGAATCGCGTCTAACGATCTCGGGGGCAATAAATCGCGGATCCTAGGAGAGGGCCTCTCACACTCTCTCTTTCTCTCTCTCTCTCTCTCTCTTTCTTTCGAATGGAACACCGGCGCAACAACTGGTCGAATACGTAATCCGTTTCGTAGAAATGATCGCTACGGGGACGGTAAATAAATTCCGAGCGGCGACGACCGGCCCCGATCGCCGACACGATTTTCGCCTCTACCAGGTCGAAAGTCCTTGCTAAATTAATCCCCCGCATATTCCGGCGTCGATAGCAATATCGTGCTTTTATTGTCGCGCCGTGACATCATTCGAAGGCATTCCTGATCACCGGGAAATAAAGAAACAATCCATTGCGAACTGTTCGTTTGACCTCTGCTCGAAATTCACTTCCATCATGTTTTACAATCTTGAGAAAAATTGTGACGATCCCGAGCGAATGTATTCTCGCGATTTCAGAAAAATTAGCGTTACCGATGCTTAAACAATTTAACACAATTTAATAGAGAACGTGTGCGAAATTATATCAATTGTATATTATATTTTAACGTTGGCAGTCTTCGAAAATGTCTGCACCAACGGGAATTTCTTTCTCGCAGAATATTAAACAACGTAGTTCGTATCGTTTGAATGAAATAAATATATTAATAGAATCGAAGTACTATTATATGATTCGAACAGTGGTATCAATGTGTATATTGTTTACGGTCTTCAACGTGACAGCACAACATAAGCTTTTCCTGAAGTACATCGACAATACCAATGTTTTTAACGCTAATCGCGAAAACAGAAGAGTGACAACAACATAACACCGCCTGGTAATGTAAACATAAATATTGACGATGACTCACGTCCGAGAGCCTTAGATAATAAACCAGAATTTAGATAACATTGTCGGCGCTTTGTTTTTGATACAGTGTCAACAGATTCTACTGCATTTTACGAAATTACAATTACTTCTGTGTTTCTTTATCACGAAATAATCACTTTTAACGACAATAGACTGACTATTCTCACCGTTCTGATAATGGTTGAGACTATGAGGAGTCAAAGTCGAATAAAAATTCACGGTAATAAATTTGCTGCAATTAGAGCGATTTTGAATGTCCTTGCAGCGAGGTCATGGAAGATGGCCCGCACACAAAGTGTCAACGGGCCAATTAAGGACCCCGAAAGATCATCCTCATCGAACACCAAGCGAAACCGAAGTGTGCGTGTCCCCGACTAATTCCTGCGGCGGGTTCCGACGGTTAATCTCGCGGAGGATCGCGTATCGATTGAGATTCGGTGTGTAAATGGGCGACCGCTTTGACGATCACCGGTGCTTCGATAACGCCGTTAATGACCGCACGGGCTATTAGTCTGGGATCCCCGTTCCCGGCAAGGTCACCGAATAATCAGCTGTTACCAGGTAGCACACCTGCGCGGGAACGCGTCGCGGGGCTTCTTTAAATAGCTGGGGCCGGTCTCGAACCTGGTCCCACTTCGAGACTCGCTAAACCAGGTAGATGTTTTGCCGTCTATCTGGCCACTTGATTAATCGCGGCTCGACCGTGAGCGAGAGGCTGCTATCGTGTCTGCTATAATTTCAGTAGGCTGATTAAGACGTTCAGATATAGACACATTAACTGCGAACAAAGAACCGCGAGCAAGTGCACAGCCTTTAATGGGCTTGTGATCTGGTCACACAATGGCATTTATGCTGGACCATTTCGAGCGTCCTGTACTAGATCACAGTTGAGCAAATTAGGGGAAATTATGTTCATTTAATTCTATTGTGGTCGATGATGAACTCGTTGCTAATTTGGTTTCCAATCCAAGTCCTTTGAAATAATATGTAACATGAACATCGGAACAACAATATTTTGAAACGACATTTAACTTAAGCATAATGTACAGAAACCAAGATGTTGTGGACCTCGGATAGAATTGAATAAATTTTCCTAATGAGCTTTCCATTGGAAAATTTTTCAATTTTAAAAAGAAATTTTAAAAGTATACGCTCTCTCTCTCTCTCTTTTAGACGAACATAAACTGTGACGAAGACTTCGAACAGAATTTGTTGAATGTGTGCCTACGCAATTACTCTCTTCCGAATCAAAATTAAATTCTATGTACCTGTTATCAATGCTTACGTGTTGGAGAAGACACGACGTTAGCTTGTTTCCCAAGAGATTATGAAATACAAGGGAGATTTAAGGATCGAAGGATTGGACTATTGACAGAAGATGATCCACAGCACGTAGCCGGAAAGTCCGGAACATCTGGCCGTCCAAATTTAGGATCGCAGCGGTCCCGATCAGAAAATAGAAGATAGCCGGGTGACGTACGTACGCATAGTTCTCCATACATTAACGAGCGCGATCCGTCGATGGGGAGAATGTCAACCGATGAGAACAACAACGTATCCGGGGGCAGCCCGTTTTTGCATGGTCAAGGAGTTCTCCTCGGGATTTTTCTGGCGAGCAACTGGATCCCGGGCCGGGTCAAGTTGGACGGGGCACTTTGAAGAATTATTCGGCCGGCTCCTCGCCGCTTAATGACCAAAAAGAAGCACGTTTTCAATCCACTTGGACGCTCGCGAGGAGGATCTCAAGGCGAAATCGGCTTAGTTCAAGGCGGATCCCGAGATACTCGTGTCCAAACGAGAAATATCCGATAGCCGGGCTGCCAACGGGGACTCGTCCCTTTTCTTTTTTCTTCTCCCTCTCTCTTTCTCCGTCTCTCTAGCATGAGAGCTCTGTCCCATGGAGAATGCATTATTGCGCCCAGGAAGAGACGGTCGGAGTAGTGACGTCGCCGTTAGGACGCGGGCCACTCGAGTGCTTCCGGTTGAAATCGTGGCTCGACACTGCCAAGTTGCCTTATCGGCGGCCACCTTTTTATTCCCGCGGAATGACACCTTTGTGCAGCAGCCGTCCAACGACCATAAATCCCATCCCCCCTCCTCAACCCCCCCCCCCCCCGTTCAACCATCCCCATTTCGCCTTTCCACTTTCTTCCAGGCTCCCTTATGTAATTGGCTGTGCCGTTGCCAATTCTATTATTACTAAATATGTACGTTTTATTACGGCTCCGATGCTCGGCTAAGCTACCCACGAAATGGAAACCGATTCCCGTGTTTGCACCCCCTGGCGACCAACGCGCGAGAGGATTCCTTTCGCGAAAATAGCTGGCCGTTATCCGATTCCACCCCCCGTAAGCGTTTGGACACTTTGGGAGTTTTCTGGGAACATACGACACACACTGAATGTTAGCCTGACGCTGAGGATTAAGAAACCGCTGAACAGGGGGAGGGGGGGAAAGTTGGTCAAGTTTGAGCTAGTGTAACTTTGTGGAAAATAATTGGGGGATGATCTACCTTGGCTCATTTTGACGGGCCATGCCTCCGCTTTTAAGACCTCGAAGTTATTTTTTTTTTCTTCACAGTAAAACAGTGAGAAAACATAAAGCATCCTGTTACTCTCACGATGGGAATGAAACTTTGAGAAAAAAAATTGCAGGATGATCCACTTCAGCTCATTTTAAATCTCGAAGCTTCTACTTTCAGGACCGCTAAGATTTTGCACTACAATATTTTCGGATCGAAAACTGAGCACGAAAATAGGACAGGATGCCAATATTACAAATTCTCAAATTACAAAGTCTCACCTCTGATCACCATAGATTGAAATGTTCAGTTGTTCCCGTTATGCTAATGTAATGCTAATTAAAGTCGTGCTATTTGCGCCGACGAGAAATCCATATCCTGTGCCGAGTTTATCGTGCCAATAACGTTAATGGTAGTCTTAAAAGCCACAAACGTTTTCAAGCTATCAACGAAACACACCAACGATCATAACAAACTATTCCTTTTCCGATTCTTGCTAGAAGAAAAATTAGCAGATCGCCTCGGGGAGATAAGTATTAGCATTCAGATGGTTATTAATGGATTTCCAAGTAGGAAAGCGTTTGAAGAAACAAAGCTGACGGAAATTATACTGGACAATATTTGCGATGCAGCCGACTGTTTCACGGAACTGAGAGTAGTTATGGCTATTTTAAATATCCGTGAAAACAGGGAAAAACGTGTGCTTAGAGAACACGTCGCAAATGAGATGCTAACACGAGCCTCATGAAAAAGCTAAACCAAACAATTTCTTTGTGAACGAAATAAAGAATATCGATAAAATTCTATAAAATCAATCTATTGAAACCGCTTAAAAATTTGTAGAATAACAAAATGCACTCTACTTAGGAGAATATTTGTTGTTCCTTTGAAAGAAGCCATTGCATTTCTCTTTGTTCGGGGTTAGCTGTTCAGCGAACGCGGTAAGATTGAAACAAGCGGTCTCGGGCCGCACTGCGACAGTTAACTGTAGCAAAGGGTGGTCGGGCATCGTCGAAGCAGTTGTCGGACTCGGGGATGGCCTCTAAACAATTCGAATCGAATAGGGTTCGGGCAAAGGGGTCGGTAACTCCCGTCCGTTTCCCTTTGGCGTCGACTTTGCGCCCAATTTGGCCGGGCTAGTACGTGCGCCGGGCTGCAACAATATTCGGGTAGCAATGGTCGCGGCGTTATCGGCCATTAGGTTCGCGGGAAGGAAGCCGGCTGGTCATCGGGAAACAAGCGTCGCGATCGTAAGGAAGCAATCATCCCCCTCGGCTGCTCCACTGCCCTTAAACGGCCGGATCGATGCATCCGGGGGCGCACCCTTTCGAAATGTCGGCCAACGACCGAAAATCCCCGGCGCTCGCTTCCTCTCCGGGGGCTGATTCGATTATCAGAGTAGTCAGGAGTCGCCGGAAACGAGGCTTTCTTGTTGATTTGTCGAGAGCCGGACGCCTATCTGCCAGATACCCTCCCCCTATTTACAAGGGGGTATGTTCCAGAGAACGACGCTAATTCCTAGCCGATTCTTTCCCAGAGCACCAACGACCGGGCAAACTTTTTCGGGGAGGAATCACCGGTTTCCCAATGGGGCGTTAACAATTGATGCGTATGGTTACGAGGTAATTGGCGGTTGCTTAATGTCTGCAACAATGTCTGGTCTATCATTACGCCCGCGGTAAACTACAGGGTAGCTGATTTTACCGTACCGCACCGCGGCGGCCCCGGATACTCGCGGAGGGGTATTCTTTTTTAACGCTCGAAACAGCCCTTTTAAAGAGCGGCTTATCGACGCGAGATCGTAATGTAGACACGTTTAATGAAATATTAGCGTGGCCCGACTGTGAACCGCGCCGATCGGCAATTTTTTCACCGATGGGGTTTGTTTTTCGGATGTGGAGTCATGAAGAGCTTCGCTGTTGTTTCTCCTTTCTTATAATAGAAGTTTATGTTCACGTAACTTGATATACTCACATATTTGAACACAGTTCGGATAAACAACGCAGCGAGCAATCGGTTAGTAGGAGCTCCGAGTTCGGCAAATTGAGTAATCCGATAAACGGAGTGTACTTTTTTGAGATCAAAGTTGATTTGAAAATCGTACTGGTGTGCTTTGCCCGCTTGGAGTCAAGAACGATCAAAAACCTAGATCAGCGAATCTTCCAAATGTCCACGGCCCCCATCAACAGGTCCAGGCCATTGCCCGGGCAATCCCAGCCCACGTCAGAGCTGCACCCTTTCAGGCTCGGAATGAAACCGCGTAGCAGTAAAGAATGCAGATTCCAAGGTGGAAATTGGCGGATGATACCGACAGTGGGGGGGGGTTCGGGGGGACAAGGGGGACTCGGTGTAACCGAGTTGGCACTTTCCTCGTCGTCGAGTTCTCGGAACACGTTGACCAGGGTCCACGGAGGGCAGCGTTCGGCGTTCTATCTTGTAGTGCACGTGCAGGGTCGCACGCGCGCCGTCACGCACACGCTCTTAAGAGGAATCCACGGCTAGTTAAGTCTGGGCTAGGTTAGGTATGGGCTAGTTGAATATATTTTCAGAGAATTTTCATTGAACTCGTATCTAACTTGGGTTGCACTGCAAACTAAGATTTACAAGAGGACGCTCTACCTTTTCATAATTTGATTCGCTGACATTGCCACTTCGACCAACAACAAAATAATGCAAAATAAAACTCGTCTACGTCGGTAGCAAGTAGCTTGCCATTGATAACTTCAAAAAATCTGAAAGGAATACATCGATACTCTTAAATCCTTTCAATCTTTCTACTCTTTCAAATTGCTTTCCGTTTACTCTTCAATTTTGTCATAAGTGCATACAATGAAGCGTGTACTATGAACCACATTCCTCTGGTGCGAGAGAGGATGCGAGCTAAACGCACCCTCTTGGAGGAGGATGGACCGACGGTTCCAGGAGCAACGGTTCAAAACAAACGTGGTCAAAAACCAACAACGAACGTAAACCACCCGATCTGCTCATTCCTCGGCGTTCGGTGTGCTATCGTGTAGTGCACGTGCAGGGTCGCGCGCGCGCCATCACGCACACGCTCTTAAGAGGAAGCCACGGCGGGTCCAAGGAGGTTCAGGCTCCCGGGGCGGGGAGAGGCTGAAGAGGTTGAGGAGGTTGAGGAGGTTGAGGCGGCGGCGAGAGGTGGTGGCCGAGGAAGAGGGGTCGAGGGGCCCAACGGAGGCGAGACAGGCCTTATACGAGCTCGGTGGCCGTCGGGGTTCCCTCTAATGTTTGATAGTTGTGTGTGGGCCGGCTCCGGCCGCCGCAGCGTGAGAGAGGAATGCGAGGATGCATAGTCGACTCGTGTTGCTGTTCTTTGGTGCAGCGCGCGACGTCCACTTCGGACAATCGACAGCGTTCGAACGCCGTTCCAGAACCGGACGGTCTCACAGCTCCGAGACAGATGCATGAATCATGCTGTCCGTTGACCCCGCAGAGCCCCCGCCCGCCCCCTGACATGCCTGTCTACTCCCTGTCCGCGGATCGAGAGCCTCGATTGCATGTTTTATGGATTTGATATGCGTTTTCGAGTGCGGACGCGAGACGCCGCCCGATAACCGCCACGAACATTCGAGTCTCTCTCTCTCTCTCTCTCTCTCTCTCTCTCTTTCTCTCTTGAGAGCAACGGCTTTTTGCGAGACAGCCTGGTCTGGATCCTGCGAGATGATCTAGCCGGGACCCGTGGTAGGCGATGCTGACTTCCGCGGGGCTGTGGTTAATGTTTCATGGCTGTCGGAATGCAGCAGGAATTTTGCAGTTTTCGTGTGTGGCACTGTGGTTTGAAAATCTTGTTCGTTGATAGCTTAATAATTCTGTATAATCCACAGGAAAGACCAAGTAATCACTACGCGACTTAGAAAGAGAGAATGGGCCATTCAAATATTAAACACCTCCATAAAATCACGAAAAATCCTCCAAATCTCTGTCCCCCGTGTAACAAACCACAGCCCTTCAAACACAACGACAAGCCCATAACATTCTAGCTAAATAATTGTGTACAATCACGAGTTGGATTTGTTGGATCGCTGGCAGAGTTTAATCGTAATACGTCGTTTCTTCATATGTTTCAATGGAATTGGGAGCAGAGGAATGCGGTGCAGCCAAGTCGAATTTCGCCGACTATCCCTGGCATCGTGCCCTTGAGACTCGTTTTTCTGCAACATTGTTGGACCCTTTTCATCCGCCGCTCTAGGGATTTTATCGTCAGAAGGATCTCGAAAGCAGCAAACTCGAATCCACTTGGATCTTTATCGCAATTTGACGTTAACTTCTCCTTTCGAGAATTTTAAATGGTATTCGAAGCTGAACATGGGGGCAGCCAAACAATTTTCAAAATTTTCCTTGGCGTCGTGCCCTTGAGACTCCTTTCCGCAACTATACTGGACCCTCTCTTTCTATTGTAGTGATTTGTAATCCTTGACCTGTGGCATTGAAGTTTATTTTTAGTCTTTCGTTAAACCACTTTCTCGAAGTATTATTAGAAACATGTGCGACGTGTGCTTTGATTGTCATATACCATGGACGAGACAATTTTATTGTTAGCCTGAGACTCTTTATGCAAAATAAAAATTGCAAGGAACAGGAACCTCAACTTTCTAAAAATAATACATTCATATTTTTAAGTTCCCCTCAACCATTTACTCTCTCGAATTGCACCTACCCATTTTTGTAATAAACGCATAAAATCCAGTCTATCAAGTGAACCAAATATTCCTAGGACCTATAAAGTGTGAGAAGATTATAAAGCCAGTTTTAACATAAGAAAAAGTATTTGTATCGAGTTCAATGAGAAGATCAACGTTGATCTCAACCGTGCAATATGTAAAAAGAATCGAAGCGCGATTCGCACCGCCACGAAATAATTAAAATCGCTCGACGCGCAGGGGTGAATGACCTATATCAACAGGATCAAATTCGCAGAAAAACCGGAGTCGAAAGTTTCCGCATCGAGCCAGGCTCGTTCGCAGCATCTCGAGCAGATCCGGTCGTTCGAATCCGTTTTATCGACGCGCGGCGCACAAGGACGAGATCCTTTAGCTCGCAGAACGAGCTCAAAAAGAGGACCGGCCGCGAAAGCCGCAGAGTCATCGAGTAATTTACAACTTTCGAACTGCAACAGTGTTTCTGCGCTGACAGAGTGTGCGGAGAGCCCGGCCGGATGAACGGCAAGGGGATGGCAAGTATGCACAGATTTAATGATGCCGTTGATGTTAATTAAAATTCCATTTCGATGTGCCGGAGAACGAGAGAGGCAACCAACACTCCCGGGGAACGAAACAAGGAGAAAGAGAGAGAGAGAGAGAGGGAGAGAGGTAGAGAGGGAGAAATGGTGGAGAACGGGTCCGGCGAGCGTGTAACAACCAAAGATGCAGGCAACATTGTCGTCGACTTTCAGCTGGACGACGACGGCTCTTCCGGTTCTTCCTCGTCTCGGTCGCGGAATTGCGGTCGATTCGAGCGCAAGGATGCCGGGGACACAGGTTGGGCTAATTCAATCGATCGATCAGTCAATCGTTCCCCGGGTGCCCATTAATTAACGCCGGCATTTTCATCGGAATGTCCGCGAGGAACGGACAGTCACGCCGCCTGCGGAGAAACAGTTACTGGACCTTGAACACGCTCCGTCGATGTTCCAACGATTGTTCTACCTGCGCAATACAACGGGGCCCGCGCGCGAAATCGTGCCGATTGTCTTTGCACACGGTCATCCGTCCTGGACCTGGGCTACCCGAGCTGCCCTGATCCTCGCCTGCTGCTCCCTTCTCCGCAAGATCAGTCGAAGAGTTCCTGAAGCTTCCTGGTGCCTCAAGCTTCAAATTAAAACAATTTGAGAACGTCGATGTGCCAAGCTTGGCTTACCAAAATTATAGAAAGAAGAACGAAGCTTTGGCTTCAGTCCTTTGTAATTAATGTACGCAATTTCTATTTTGCCCGAACCATTTTTTCCGAATTTTTATCTCCATGGTCCCATCGTATTAATCCTTTACACTCGAAGCTATTTTAACTCCAAAACTAAACATTTCTTCCCACCCAGAATATTGCCCTTCTATATATTTTTTATTTTCATGTTATGCATAGGAATACCGAAATGTTTAGTGATTTATTAAATACAAACAAATTTAATACTGTAAAAAATATTTTTAATAATGATGCAGCAATCTTTAGCGGTGCCTCACAGGCACCATTCGAGTGCTAAGAGTTAACCCTTAGCACTCGAGTGGTGACTCTGAAGCACCACTAGAAATTGTTATGGCATTATTTCAAAAATATTACAGAATATTTGTTACATTAGAAAATTTGTATTTAATAGACTACTAAACATTTAAATATTATATGTGGACATGGGATCAGTTTCGTATGAATAAATGAAAATATTCTAAGACGGAAGAAAAATTTAATTTTAGAAGGAAAATAGCGCCGAGTGCAAAGGGTTAATATTCGATCGCTGGGTCCATTTAGCAAAATTCAGTCGAAAAGATGCTCATCGTTCAGTCGAAAATCTCTGACGGTAAAAATCGAGATCGATGGAAAACTGACTAGAATAAGATATGACATCGTCCAGAACGGAGAAGGGTTGATAAGACTCTGCCAGATGATCAGGAGGAAGGAGGGACTGATCCCGGTCTCGGTAGAAACAGTTACCGGACCTTGAGAACTTTCGCAATGAGTATCCGCGACACGATGTCGGTCGCTCTATTCGCGGCACGTTCGAGCTATTCGGACGCACGATTTACGATCCGGAGACGCGAGGCTGGCCTAACCCAGACCGGACGTCGAACGTCTCTGCTCCGGTTGGATCGCGAGCCGAGCTGGACCGCGCGGCGGTTGTCGTACGCTTCGAAAAAGGGAGAGTCGCCGGGAAATAATAGGTAATCCGGAATACTAGCCGGAGGGCGGACGGAAGGAGCGCAATTTCTCGTCGATCGTGAAAGCATTAAGCAACGTCAGCTGCCTGCAGGGGCGGCTGTCGCGGCCCGTAGCCCGATTCATTAGTTAAATAATGCCGGCACCGGTCAATGGCCGCGTAGCCCATTGCAGTTAGCCGACTGACTGGCGAACCAGGTCGACCAGTTTTCGTCAGCGTCGCACGGCGGTCCCAAATCAGGATTTTGCGGCTCGGAATCGACATAAGCGATTGTTTTCCAAGTTAATGAAAAAACATCATTAGCCGCTCAACTCCGTCTGGCGAGTTGATTCGTCATTTATGTTCCACCGTTCAGAACTCCTTAATTTTTGTCTTGATTCATTTTTACTTTGTTCCTCTCTTTCTCTTATGCTTCAGAAAATAGTCTGGTTGACACTACATTGTGGCATATTTGCGGAAAAGGAGACATTTAAGTGTGTTAAAAACCCTTTGCACACTCGAAGCTACTTTAACTCCAAAAGAAAACATTTCTTCCCACCGAGAATATTTCCCTTTTATATATTTGTTTTCATGTTGTATATACGGAAATGGTGCAATTTACTCGTACATTACTAAAATGTTTAGTAATTTTTAGTGGCGCCTTACAGTCACCGTTGCTAAGGGTTAATTAATTTCGTTCAATTCAAATTGCTGGAAGGATGCTTCGTGCCAAAAGGAACCACAGTGGAGCTACAGTGCGTTCCATTTTACAATCGTTAACATTTAATAGCATCCATAGACTAGAATGAAAAAGGCAAACACTTTGTGAGGAAGCTAAGACAAAAGTGACGACACTTTGAAATAGAATAGAGGGTTCAGAGGGTAGGAAATCAGGCAGGGGATGAAACCGTTGATACTTAGGACCCATTTATGGAACTTCCAATTTCCATGGGCCTTGATCCGAGCACCAGACGAACAAGGCCCCGAACCGGTCGTAACTTTCTCGGGGCGGTCAACGCAAGCAAGCGCGCCGATACCCGGAGAGTGGCCAATTTATTTATCACCGTGGCCGAGGAACAGGCTGGGTCTCTGTCCGCGTTTGGCTCGCGTTTATCGCGCGATATTTACCCCGCAGGGAAAATTGAATCGCGGCCCCGATGGAAGCGTCGCCGACGCCGCCCGTCTCCATTGTCGTCGCCGTGGTCGTCTTTTGTCGTCGTCCTCGTCGTCGTCGACGGTGGTTCCACTTGGCGGCGTCGGATAGGCGAGCGTGGTCACGCACGCGGCGACCGACTATCGCGGATCGTAACTTTCACGTTCGACTACCAGAATCGGGGCGACACTTAGCGCTTACGTCGAAAGTGGGCGGTTTATTGTCGCGTCCCAGACTGGTCCCAAACAGCTAACTCAAACCGGTGGATTTTTTGAGCCGCGCTGACACCCACAAAACACACGTGTCGTAGCGCGATAGCGCTTGAAATCGGTGTTCCTGAATCGAGACACCCGTGGACCGTGGCAATCGGTGTGTAAGTGCAATGGCAAATAAAGGATATTGTATACTATTTGATGATGCCAAATGCAAAATATACCCCAAAAATAATTTTAAAGTTTTTGGAAATACGATAGCCACTGGTTCTAACGTGAATGGTCTATACAAGTTAGACATACATTCAAATTTAGCCTATTCTGCCAAAAATAGTTCGGATAGCCAAGACCTTTGGCACAGAAGATTGGGACATTTAAACGATAGGTCCATGGCACTATTACGCAAAGGGTTAGCTACAGGAGTCAACTACTCATTAACCCAACACGGTGCTTTGCGATTAGTAGACCGCGGATTTTTACAAATATAATTCTACTTTTAACAATATTAGTAATCGATGCTTCCGAATTTCCTTAATCCTTTCACTATTTTCACTCGCATCCATTTATTTCTGTTCCCTACCGATTTATCAGGGTGGGATCAACTTCTTTCACTCGCTCGGGAACTTAAACTGAAGATACCCCTGAAGAAACGATCTTCTAGAAGAAGAAGTAGTCGTTTCAATTAATTCTCAGGAAGACTGACCATAGGATAGGGGCTCGAACAAGACACATTTACCCTAACAATACGTTGCAGCGCTGCAGGAGCGCATTGGGGCACCGTGGACATAGTGAGAGGGATGTTAGGTGTTCGAAGAGCGAAGGGGGGGCCCCGGTGGAGTAAGAATGAGAAAGGGGGGCGTTTGAATGAGCGCGCGGACGCCTCCGCTGATTTTCTGATCGGATTCCGATGGAGGAAGAGGAAGAGGAGGTCTTTGACTCCGGTCGCGCGGCAGACTGAGTCTGGAGGCTGGTTGATCTAAATACCGAGTAGATACGATCACGATTCGAGATCCTACGCACTGCCTGTCCCTCTATCCGGTTGCTCGTACGCGCGAACGCGTCCGACTCGCTCCTCTCTCTCTCTTTCTCTCTGTTTTTCTCCAACTGACTTTGTTCCTCCTCGTGTCCCTTTCTCTCTGCTCCTTTATCGGCGCGACAGCCAGCCAACGATACCAGGAATCGGCGATCAGCGTCGCAGATAAGCAGCCCGGGAGAGCCTGGATCGCTGATACACGACGTCGACGGTGCATTTAGCACTCCCGAAGCGTTAAAACCCAATCGGCGTTTCGAAAGTCGGCCGGACCCCATCTAGCATCCTTTCTACGAGCCGAGCCGAGGCGAGAGAGCCTTCTCTAGAGTGGCTTTTGTTCTTACGTGCCGATCCTCGCGCTATCCAAACCTATCTAACGCTGGGATCGTTTCTGAACGCCGCTCCGCGCCGCACCGGTCGGCTGGGAACGATTCTTGCACGAGAGAGGAAGTCGCGAATTAGAGAGCCCACGGAAGCCGCCATTCAACCCTCCCACTCCCCTCCCCCGGTTACGAAGAATTCGGGGAACCTTCTTTGTTCCTTAGATTCGGCCTTGTGTTCGCCGCCTCGCTCCCCTTGTCCCCGCCGACGCCGCCGCCGCCTCTTGCTATCCGATCGTTGCAATTGGCGCAATGATGCACTCGCGCTTCTGTCGGACTATTCTGCGTATCCATTCAGCTGTCTTTAATCGGATGAAATGGAGAAGGGAGGAACAGCGTCCTTCAACTCGGGAAGAATGGCGACGGCTTCCTGTCTGGAGTATCTTTATGCGCTCCTGATCACTGAGGGAACGACCTGTGCTCGGTCACCCGCGAATACATGTTTGGCTGCGATCTTGGTTCTTCCGGTCGCCGGAGACTGATACAATACGGGGGATGTGCGAGGGGTTGGTGGCTGCTTGCTGTGAGCACCGGGGGAGGGGTTAATTGTGTTAAAAAATCGGAAATCTTGGTGGGAAAAATTTGGCCATTATATCATTTCGAGTTATCTGGCGTCTGCGCCGAGGTCCGAGATTGTTTTAATTATTTATGACCCGATATATAAATTACGCAGGATTAATATTGTTGCGGAGGCTTCGGCTCCGCCTCGCCGGCGAACACATTTTAACAACACAACAAGCACTACCGGAAACTCTACTGATAATTATAAAACTCTTTATTAATTGTCAACGGACAATGTCTGAAATTATGCTATATGCGCGTGCTCTCGCTTCAACGACTCGAGAGAATCTGTCGTCTTTCTTCTTCTCAATAACAACCCCGTTGGCCGGTAACCACAATATCGATTCAACGGCCAACTTCTCTCGATCTCCGCAAACGACAGCTTCCATCGTAACAATATCATGGATTTAGTCGTCTAACTTTTTGTATTTTACCGATGATTTTCAGGCGTCCATGTTCGATTCAACTGTCCGCTGTATTAAAAGATGCGGTACAGATCCGGTGTAATTTAGAACGATGTTAAATGGCTAACCACGTCACGCCCTAACCAAGGACTGTCACGACTATGTTAAACTAACTTTCGGAACACCCGGAACAACTTGTTCGAAGGAGCTTCCCCAACTTCCCCGGAACTCCGCATTTCTAAGACCCTGCACGTGTCAACCCTGCGCTGGTCGCGTGGGAGACGTGTGTCATCTAACCTCGTTGTTTCTTTTTTCTGCACATCATTCCAACTGCAACGCATTCAACCAAGGATATCTGCTCTGCCGCGTTCTGTGAAATATCCAACGTTTTCCTGTACATTGCTCGTTTAAACATTTCGCTCGTACCAAAACGGTAGAGAATCTTACTATATCTGTGTTCATCAACTAGCAGGGGAAGCTCGGAGTGAAACTCAAGCCTCTAATGGGAGGGCTTGGGTCCCAGTAGACCCAGAGATACAAATTTCTTAGATATTATGTATCTAGGATAATATCTCTACGATGCGAAAATCGCCTCAGACCCGAAACAATTAATTATGAAAATTCCGGTTCTCCGTAAGAATTGCTAAAGATGCTCCCCATTTATTTGAACGAAAACCTTGATATTAAGTGAAACAGTAACGTAATGATTTTAAGCCCCAGTCGCGATTCGCTTTCAGCCCGAGCAAGACTCGTCGAAGTTGCGGATTGGCGGGGGTCTTGATCGATCTTGAAATTTCACGGCAAAAAGCCGTGCATCCCACACGAGTGGCTCGGTTCATGGGAACCTATCAATAGGCTCTGCTTGAACTTTCAAAGGTCTCCTCCTCTCCCGATCGTCCATTACCGGAACACCGGGTGAACGCGTGAAACCGTATTTAACCGGGCCGGCCGGGCCGTTCCGCGGCGATCCGGCCCGCATAGGGATACATCGGTGGATATCCGAGAGAATCTATCGGACGGATCACAGGCGGAACATCCCTCGCAGCTGTTCGAAAGCGGCGTAGCATCGAGGACGGAACGAATGAGCCGAAGAAACGCGCGGCTCCACGTCCGCACCCACTCGGCCCGAGCTATCTTATCCGCGAGCGAGCGGCTACACGAAAACGTAATCGTCGCGGCCGGAATAAAAGCAGGAAGTTCTGAGAAGATGGCACGTAGGCCGAGAGGCCGTGTCAGGCCTGTCTTCGGGGCTTCCTTTCACCAGCCAACGGATCCGCCGTAACTCGTTACCGGATCGAACCTCCCCTAACGCCCTGAAGACCGATGACCCCGCCACGGCGCACAGTGGGCAAAAACGGCCTTTTTCGATTCAAAATCAAAGAACTTTCGATAGGAATGAGGTAGAGCGATGAAATTTTTTTTAAATGAAAGCTGAAACTTTGTAGAATATGGGAAAAATAGGGAGATTACGGTACGAACGTTTTTTAACCTTGAGAAAATTCGTTAAAGTTGCGCAATTTCAAGAAAGCGCCAGTAGTAATGACCGATACGTCAAGTGATGACGAGATGTGAAGTGCTTCATGTTTCGTAAGTAACTCAAAACGTTAAAATACTTCATTATTATTATTTTTATTGTGTTTTATATATGAGAATACGATATACTTTCAAACTAGTGTGTTATCAAGTCATTTTAACGAAAAAATTTCATTAATTTGAGTCACAAAAATCTATTTTCTTCAAAAACCAGAGGTCGTAGACAAATTTTGAAAACAGACTTGAAATCAGCGTGAAAAAATCTATGGGAAACGATATATAGCATGTTAAAAAAAAATTTCCGCGCGTATTAGCCACAAAAACAAAATTTTCTTGAAATTGTGCAACTTTAACGAATTTTCTCAAGGTTAAAAAACGTTCGTACCGTAATCTCCCTATTTTTCCCATATTCTACAAAGTTTCAGCTTTCATTTAAAAAAAATTTCATCGCTCTACCTCATTCCTATCGAAAGTTCTTTGATTTTGAATCGAAAAAGGCCGTTTTTGCCCACTGTGCGGCGTCACGAGCATCTCCCCTGGATCCCGACGAGCCCTTTAGCCCGGCATGGAATTTTTCATGAAACCCGTGGAGCCACTAAAATAATTTAAAAATGATTTTCTATCATTTTACATCCCATTTCAAACATCATATCAAAACAGAAAAAATTTCACTCCAATCTCTAACAAGGCATTAACACTAGACGTACCGAGCTATAAATGTAACAGATTTAATTTATTTAGACTTTGCGCGATTCTTATTGCAATGCGTGCTCTACTAGAGATATTAATAGAATCATATTGGTCAATAAAAAATCTAGAAACGGTCGTTTGACCGGTGGTGGTACGTTTAGTGTCAAGGTCCACTCTGAGCCTGGTTGTTAGGAGCTTGGGGGAGGATCTATCAGCTAAAACGTGGTTTGAATCATCGAAAGCAAAGGACAGAACAGGTTGAACCGGCGCTGAGCGATTGAGGCGATCTTCGTGCAGTCGTACGATCAGCCAGGTACAAGGTTCGCTATCTCGAGGAGAGGATCCAGAACAACAGAACAATTCTAGCAAATGACGGGCACGACGACGATGATGCTCCGGGTGACTTTCTCGAGGCTTTCTCGGTTGGCGATCGGCACGGGCCGCGTGGCTCGCCCGTGGCAGGAAAAGATTGCCGTGGAAAGTAGCGGCACGGTCCGAGGTCACCAAGAAAGATGAGGAACACGCACACGGCCGTGTAAACGCTCTCGGAATCTTTTCGTCCCCGGTGAACGGTCACTTTCACGATGCTCTCACACCAGACGGAAAGCTCCCTCGAGCATTCAGCCCCCTCTCGCGGGGCAATTTTTGCGGATCGTACGCACGCCGTGCTGCTAGGAACATTGTTGCAACTTGGTCCGCCTCCGCGTCCAATCGCAGGGGGATACCGCTTTCTCATAAACTAGGCTACGGATCTGCATTTATATTGTGCATACAATTTTCAAATACAAGCATTAACGACATCTCTGCTTTATGCTTGCAAAAGGATTTTCTAGTTTGTAAATGGAACCGGTTTTCATAAAATCAACAGTGGAATTGAAAATTTGCGCAAGGATCCGTCATCTTTTATCCGCAAGAGGTTAGTCTCGGATTTTTGCTCCAATTTTATAGTCAAGCACACTTTTCTACAGAGTGGTACAGCATCGGTTCACTCAAAATCATTTTTTTTTTTTGTTCCTTTCCTTCAACATCTCCAAAACTAATCGCTTTTCGGCATGGTTTAAGACCTTTTCATAGAGAACGAAAAGCTGCACCGACAAAAATAAAATTAAGAACGGAGTAAAAATGAATAATCGAGTCGATTTAATCTGCATCGAAACATTTCTCGTAGCAATTCGACTCGCGGCGTTGTTCTTCGGTGGAAAACGTGGCGGAATGGCCGCTCCGAGACCGTCTGATGGAAATCGATCGACGAAACGCGCGGAACAGAGGAAAAACAAGACCCGTGGTGGATCGTTTTCTATTAAAAGCTCTCCCCTCGTAAAGTTCCGCCTATTATCGGGCCCCGCTAAGCATCTTGTCCGGATAATTGGACTCGATGTTAAGTGGACGTATTCATTTGTCGAACGCGACGCGGATCCTATCGCCGCCGCAGGGACACCATAAAACGAAAATTTATAACGCCGGTTTCTGCGGCGAGACTCTCCGCTCCTCGACGAGATCTGACGAGAGCCTCGATCGACTCGATTCCTTTTCGCCGAGGGAATGCCCCCTCCCTCTTTGTCCCCGTGATATATCGTGGCCTCGGGAACCGTGTAGGCTGCGTTTTTTTTATCCGCGAATTTTGTTGCACGTGTTCACAGAACAACTGATCTTTTCTGATTTTTATTGTCCTTTACGGTTGTTTTTAAAAAGAATTAACAACCAGGATATCATTTGACATTTAACTTTTCAACAGTGTAGACTTGATTTAGACTTGATTGCTTATGCAATGCATATTTTTACAGGAAATCGGTGATAGAGATCAGGACCTAAATTTGTTTTGTCATTTGGAGATTCTAAAAATGTACTTTTTATTTTGTATATGTCGCGTGTAGCATATGTTTTGCATATTTTACTTTCACGACATATGCGTGAATGTAATTCGTAACACGTATCGATGATTAAAATAGATTGGAGATTGTAGCTACTTTCATTTAATTTGAAAGACAAGCGTTGACTAGTATGTCACAGTAGAACCACTGAAAGCGATTTTATATTATACTTTACCGTGCAGCTTTATGCAATCTTTTTTGCGAATTAATTTGCAAGCATCCGAGGAATCCATTTCTCGCACCGAATGGAAGATGAAATTAATCTTTATGGAGACAATTTTCTTGTATTTTGCAATCTTACGCGTGCCATAAATTCGTACAGATCCGCGGTCTAATTACAGCATATGCCCGACGAAATATATTTGCAATCCCTATAATCGTAAATTAAAGTATCGTGGACGTATTCTAATGTGAATGTCCACTAAAATTGTTTATTGGATCGCGACTGCGAGTGCAGCAGGTGCATAAATTTCCTGCTCGATCGTTTTATCGGTGTATGAATTTTGGATTTTATAGCCACCGGTATATAGTTTTTGCGAACGATTTCCCCGGGATAAAGAGATCAGAAGGCAGGTTCGCGGCGGAGCGAATGTGACACATTTCGGTCCCATTATTAATTATGAATAATCTCGGCACTCTGGGGTCCCAGTGAACGCACTCAGTCGAGCATAAAATTGCCGGCGGAATTTACTATGACGCGTTCCAGCTTCGCTACATTGTAACTCCGTATCCAGGATACATTCTATGTTCCCATAAACTGGCAAATTGAAACCCTATTAGCACATAGCGGCACGATTTACTCGAGACCCCGGGAACATAATCGACGAATAGAATCTAAGAGACTGGAGATAAGAATAATATACGAAGTACGGGATCGGTAAATAATGCCAATGCCGCCGGTGAACAAAGTGTTCGGCGAAGGTAACGCACGAATATTTTCCCTACAATAGAGGCACGATTCCGTTGGAATAAAAAAAAAATCTTCCCATCGCCTGGATGACACGATCGAAAAATCGAAATCGTCGGCTTTCGATGGCGATTCGTCGTGCTCATCAAACGACAACGATTAGCCAACGAACAACTCTGCCAACCATATCGATCCAGGTTCGTCGATCCGATGAACTGATTTCTATTAAAATAAGTTCCCACGATACAGATCGTTTCCTCGAAATCTCGCATAATCGATTCCGTCTGCGTCCAAATTCGCATGACTCGCTCTCCTGTTGAACACGCTGGACGAAACGATCGATTCGGGTGGGTAACAATGATACGTTTGACCGTGTCTAAAGCGAATTTTGTATAACAAATTAGGCGAAATCCGAGCGGTTACCGTGGGAATTGGCTGTGTTGAAACGCAATTAGACAACGTAGAAATTCCTAAAGTATACATTTTTACTGATCTAATGGATAATTTTCTGATCATTGTTGATGGATTTTTGCGGAGCTAATGTTCGCTCGGCCGTCCATCGAAAGAGGGTCACGGTGACACAGCGAAGAGCAAGAAATAAAGACGCGATTTTAAAGCATCGCTGGCCCCGTGATCGAGCATGAAGCCGGGCCCCGCGATTTGTGCGAAACTCGATCGCAGCCGGTTCGCACGATCCACGAAACTGGATCGGATGTGTATCGAGGCGCGAGGAAACAACGGACGACCGTTACTGGCCGAACCTTCGCGGATATATACAACTCTCTGTCTCTCTCTCTCACCGATCGAGAGGTAGTGGGGCAGATAGATCTTATCGGATCGATACGGATCGCGGATTCCTACAGATCGCCGGATAATTGGACGCCGCCGGATAATTTCGCCGGCGAAAGTAAATGAATACGAACGATCGATGCACGCCGAACCGGACCCCGCTTCGCGAGCCTCTAATTGTCGATGAATTGTGAGACAAATCGCCCCCGGGGGTCGTTCTTTTGCTTTTCGCCAGAATTAACAGGGATCGCGAACACGCGAGCTATCCCTAGATCGCGATCGAGAAAGCTTCTCGATCGACGCTCCGATAAAAGTCCCCTTCGAAAGTGAATTTCTTCTTTGAACCGATTTGTGCTCGAAATTCGTGATCTGGGTGTTCGTAGATTAATTTGCAGTTGGAATTATTTTTCCTATTTGAAGATAATTATCTGGCTGAAATTAATCGACTTGTAGACGCTGTTCACTGAAATATTGCTTGTAAAATTGATTCCAACACAGTTCTAACATGGCCTACTTTGTAATATCTTACGGTAGACCCCCGTGTGAGACGATCTAAAAATTGTTTAAAAAATTGTATTTGTGTACTTATGTGGCAGTGGGCATCCAACACTGTGTTACAGTATTTACGTCTACTGTCTACTGTGTAAGGTGCTCACATCTTTTGTAATTTTTTCTTTCGAAAGAATGAGGCTAAAAGGAAATTTGGAATATGGTCTTTGATATACATAGACGTTTTGTTGAATTTCAAATACATTTTTTAATATAGCGATTTATTTTTCATAAGAGAATCTATCCCGGTAAAAATGTTTTAAATATTTCACAGAAATCCTACGGTACCAGCCGGGTTTTCGTTCAATGTAGTGTTGTATTAAGCAGATTCCAGGCGAGCCATTTTGTAAGAGAAAGGGCGAAAAAATACACAAATATTCCTTAAGGCCTGTATAATAAAGGCCGTATTCCAAATTTTCCTTTAACTTCATTATTCCGTAAGAAAAAACTGCGAAAGTTGATATGAATTTAGCACAACCCCTGGGGGTGGCGCAACCCCTAAAAAATCGGCCTGATCCTCCTTTCATAATTAAGGATAAAATATTTTCTTAGGTGTCCAATCAGTAGGTAGCCATCAGAATTAAAAACTATTACGTGAAAAAGTTCATTGTTCGAAGTTTTAAAAAAGATTGGAGGTGCTAAAAAATGCTAAGAAGGATTAAAAAATCATTGCTTTGGGACACTGTACCAGATAAAAATAGAAACAATGTACCAGGCGGAATTACGAGTCGCTAACAAATGTGACAATAATAAAACATGACGTATCAGAAAGGAGCGAGTATAATTCACGACCTCGAACGTCCTTTTTCGCGTGCTCGCACTCTATCAAAAACGTCTCCGGTCGTAAAAGACGTTTCCATCGGACCGTGTAACGCGTTAACGTGCTATTTGTCGGAGCAATTAAGCATGCTCTCGGCGTAGTCCTGATCTGCTGAGTTACTGGTACCGGCTAGTAACGCGAGTTCGCAAATTTCTCTTCCTCTTTCTCTTGTCAGGCTTGCATATCGCGAGTGCAACGCCGCGCCGCGCCGGTAAAAGCCGGTCGAAGCTGGAGGTACAGTTTCGTGGCATAACTCGCGTTAATCCGACATGTCCGCGTGAACGCCGTGACAAGCGTCCTGCGCTTTCATTGGCCCGGACCTGCGCTCGGAAGGACTCGTAACCAGCTCGTTTATCTCCCGCCGTGGCGTCGAGTCCTTAATCCTTGCGCTTGATCTTCCCTCAAAAATTTTCGTGGTCGGTATCGCCTGGTCTATAATAAATCTTCCTCGGGGAGCGCAAGCCGGCCCCTCTTTTAATTACCACGTCCAGAGCAAACACGCACTGACTCAGCCTCGCGGGCATCCCCTGAGAAGAAGCTGAGAGAACCACGGGAAGATCGACCCTCCCCGAAAACTCGAAACTTTGTTCGCTCGGGCTCGATTGGATCCGAGGAAATCCGCCTCGATCGTTCAAGTCATTCCTCGGAGTCATCCCCGGATGGTAGTTCGTTGGCTTATAACCCATGACGCATCGGTTCTTGACCGATACGCGACCGTGATTCACGGATCATCCCCACGTGCTCGCGCCTACCAACATCGCAGGATCGTCGACGCACTCCCTCGATCCTTCCTGCTGATGGGAATCCCGGAAATTCGACGGCGAACGAGGTGAGTCATCTTGGACGAAACGGGAAAGAATCTGGACGCGGCTATATGCTATTTTAAGTGGTCCGACGATTTCTTCTCGCCGCAATTTTCCCAAGAGATTTGAACTTCTCTTTAATTCTGGAGATATTCGAAATCTACCGATAACAACATTTTCCTTCCTTTCCTTAACAGCAAAATTTTCTGCGTAACGCGAACGTATGAAAATCAAACGATACGAAAAATCTGAAGAGCGCAGGGTGCTCCAGATTTTGAACAGCACCGAAAGCGAAATGAATGGTGCTCAGAAATACTTTCTGGAGGACCGGTAATCAACTTCGTCAACACTTCCGCGGGTCCGCAAGCTCCGAGGGCCTCTGACTTTTCGAGGGCTGGAACATTTGACGAGGCCAGACTTATTGAGACGGTTCTCGGCGACGACTTCTCGAGCCTCTTTAAATTTGACTAATGTCCGAAACGATTCGAACGTCTGTACGACTGAATTGGTCGAAAAACCTTCCGCAAAAGGGGGAATGAAAGCGGCCCCGGTTTCTCCCTATCTGCGGGTTTTGCACAGCCCTTCTATCCTCTCGCATTATTGTCCGCGATCGCGAATGGACACGTCGGCCCCGCTCTTCTGAAAGAACCTGAAAACGGGATAAAGAGCCGGCAGAAAGGAAACAGGGTGAAAGGGGAGCCGAGGTGAAAGGGAAGAAAAAGTGGCCGGTGAATGCGGCAAGAAATAAAAAAGGAGATCTCGCGGGGGTGGACGAACCGGCGGGGCGAGCAACCCCTCGGCTCTGCCGGGGGTGTCGAAACCGTCCGCGGCTTTCGATCCAATTTTAATGGCCGAACCGTGGACCTTGACCGTCCTACAAAACGTTATAAATTCCTTCATAAATAATCTCTACCGTGTCCATTTTATCTAGCAACGGAGCAACAGTTGCATGCTAACACTGGGTCTACGGGACCTGCCAAAATGGCGGATTCTACTATTTTTAATTTAAGATTATTGAGATTGAGCAATTATTTAACAAATTTATTTCTTTGGGTATATATTATTTTAAAGGCTACTAATAATTTGGGTAGACACATTCTTGGTATATTTCGCTTGAAGCGTTTACCTACAAAAAAAAAATTAATAACCCCAGAGGCAGAGTCTACAAAGAACACAATTTTATTGAGATTGAGCAATTATTTAACAAATTTATTTCTTTGGGTATATATTATTTTAAAGGCGAATAATAATTTGGGTAGACACGTTCTTGGTATATTTCGCTTGAAGCGTTCACCTACAAAAAACAAATTAATAACCCCAGAGGCAGAGTCTACAAAGAACACAATTTTATTGAGATTGAGGAATTATTTAACAAATTTATTTTTCTTTGGGTATGTATTATTTTAAAGGCGACTAATAATTTGGGTAGACACATTCTTGGTATATTTCGCTTGAAGCGTCCAGCTACAAAAAAAAAAAAAAATTAACAACCCCAGAGGCAGAGTCTACAAACAACACAATTTTATTGAGATTGAGGAATTATTTAACAAATTTATTTTTCTTTGGGTATGTATTATTTTAAAGGCGACTAATAATTTGGGTAGACACATTCTTGGTATATTTCGCTTGAAGCGTCCAGCTACAAAAAAAAAAAAATTAACAACCCCAGAGGCAGAGTCTACAAACAACACAATTTTATTGAGATTGAGCAATTATTTAACAAATTTATTTCTTTGGGTATATATTATTTTAAAGGCGACTAATAATTTGGGTAGACACATTCTTGGTATATTTCGCTTGAAGCGTCCAGCTACAAAAAAAAAAATTAACAACCCCAAAGAGGCAGAGTCTACAAAGAACACAATTTTCAGGACCCACATACGACATCGACAATGGAGATTCCAGTGGGACATCTAGGAGCGTAATCAAGGGTGTTCCGTGTCCCCGCAGCGCGAATAGAAGAACAACAATCTCCGATACATCCGAAGACAGACAAATTAGCAATTCCCGTCCGACAATAATACACTCCCGCGTTTCTGAGCCGTGCGTCTTGAACCGGATGCCTGCGCGCGACACATAAATTGTCCCGTTCCGCGATTGGTCTGGCTCAAGAATTCTATGGATCCTATGGGAACACCAAAAGATTGGGATCTTCGGTGAAAGCGGTCTCCGAGCTGGAGTCTGGCTCCGCAGAAAAGGAAGAATCACGGCGGACCCATCATATCCGGGGAGGGATGGTTCGCGGCGAAGAGACGAAGGGAGAGAGGGGGCGGGCAGAGTATGGTTGCTCCACGTTTCGTCGGGGAAACGATACAATGCGAGTGTTGCCGCCTCCCACGCATAAACCGTGCGGTCGCTGGGAAATTCGCGTATCGCGTAGTTTCGGTGCGTCAATCCGCGTCAGCATGTTAAAGGAACGGGGCTGGAGGGGGATGAGGGGGAGGGGCGGCTTGGCAACCCCTTGTCGACGAAGAGGAAACCTCGCGTCTCCTTTTCCCCGCGAACTGAGACGCTATTGATGCCGGTGTCTCCGAGTTCTCACGCGTTATTGGACGCACCCTGTATTTTAACAGGCACCAGCCGCCCCACCCCATCCCACCCCCTACAGCTGGATTTCCCGTTTGACGTTCGAGAGGAAATCTCCTACGAACAGCGACTTGCTACTGCGAGAACCAGACTCACTTATTATTGTCGCTAGACTGTGGATCTTTGTGCACGGTCGACGGTTTCTGAAGCTGTTGTAAACCGGAGTCGGATAGATTTCTTCTTTGATTAATTTCTACCGTCTGCGCCACGATTTACTCCGTCGTAGCATGAACACACGTTTTGGTTGTCTCGTAATGTTATAAGATATTTCGTTTTACTCGTTAATCTGACTGCAAGCCGATTGTTTTCAATCATGGTTACTTGACTGCGGATTTTATGCATCTATGACAAAAATTATGGAATACGAAATTCCGAAGACGAAGAACTGAATAACGTTGTTGTTCTCGACAAGCAATTATTTGTGCTATAACCTAATGTTTTGTGGTTACAATGGCTTCTGTTGTCAGTCATGATTCGAGTAATCTTCCAGTAAGGTAAAGGCACCGATAGTTGACCATGTACCAGTAGTTGACCATTTGATAGAAAAACATAAAAAATAAGGTTTGAAATGTTCTTATTGTTTTGAAATTTAAACAACAGACGGCATGGCATCCGAGGTTCACTTTCATCAAAAGTGCGCTTATAAAAACCTTATCTTTTATGTTTTTCTATAAAATGGTCAACTACTGGTACATGGTAAACTACTGGTGCCTTCACCTTATTGCTTTTCCCTAAAAATGATTATATTCCAGGTTACTTCGTAAAAATAATAGGAATGTATCCAGAAAGATTTTTACTAGTTTTGAAGTTAGAAAATTAATTTATTATTAATTCACCAAAGAAAAAGTACACACGCCCACATGGTCTTATCGTTACCTCTCGAACAGCATGTTCGTGCACTTGGTTCTCCTAAAAAATCGTTTCTAAATCTGCAAACTCTGTGCACACTACCGAGTTTCAAGCATTCTCTAAACCACCATAAAGCCGGTGAAATATCGAGTAAGACAATCCCGCCTCTAAAACGAATAATCCGAACAGAATGGTCCTCGAGCCAAGCAACTTTCACGCATTATACGTTCCTAGATAATGGTCAATTTACACATCGCGTTTCGCCATTCTTACCAGTGTCCGGGGGTTATTAGAGGAGACATCGGCGACACACAAGTTTCGCTGGTCACGCTCGGTTATAATTGCAGTCGCGAATGCAGCATCGAGCATCGACCGTGGAAAGATTCAGGTAGAACAGTCGGAGAGTGCATCGGGAGGCTGGGGGCACGGAATTCCTGCGGACGCAGGTGCATCTTGTGGCTCGTGGCCGAGGAAGGAAAGAAGGCAGCAGCAACGCGGAGCAACAGCATCAGAAGAAGAAGAAGAAGAGGAAGGAGAAGAAGAAGAAGAGGTGCCTGGTACCGGGACGAACACGACGAAGACGAGACAGGAGTCGGGTTCAGGGGACTTGGAGGTCGTTTCGTTGGTAGGCGAGCATCGCGGCCAGGTTGCCCGCTCTACGATACAGATACATAGGCGTCTGCATCGGGAAGAGGAGAAGGAGAGGGTCGGGAGAGAGGAGAGGCAGTAAGAGAGAGAGAGGGGGGGAAGAGAGACGGAGAGGTAGACGGAGACAGAGGCGAACGCGGAGATGCAGGATGCTAAAGAAGGCTAGCTCGAGCTAGCGACCTTCTAAGGCCGCGTCGACCGACTGCTCGCCACTCTCTTCGGCTTTTTTCTCTCCTTCCTCCTTCTCCCATCCCCGGATCCCCTTCATCCCACCTTCCCCGTCGCCCACTCTACTCGGCCAGACATTTCTTACCTCGTTGACGATGAAAGGCATCGAGCGCATCGGCCGCGAACGATGGAAACACGGAAAGCTCCGCGCGCCGTGCAGATCCTCGCCGCGAGGATCCTCTTTCCACCAGGCCTGTCATCGTCAAAGACGACTGCGCGATCGTCTTGCTCTCCTACGAGACCGTGTCACCCTCTCTTAACCTTCTTCTTCTTCTTCTTCCTCTTCCTCCTCCTCCTCATCCTCATCCTCTTACCGCTTCTCGTCTTCCGCGCACCTGGATACATGCCGGCTCCTTCTGATATTTTGAATCGGGGACGCACGATCGACAGGACTGCAGACACACCTATGTCTTTTAGAGACGTCGACGAGGATCCAGGGAACCTGAAATTCGATAATAGCGGAGCTCGCAGAGAGAGGGACCGGTGCAGGTGCGATCGCTTTTTGCGGGAATCGAATTTTCGTGCACAGCTATTGGAAATCCTATTAATACCCGCGGGGTAGGTAAATCGTGAGAAATATTTTCTTAGACTTTTAAACCTTTCAAAATGAAACAACACTCTTTTTCTGAACCTTGAATTTGTGAAGATAGAACGACGATGAACCAAGAGATGGAAAATTCTAAAAAAATGCAACGTCCCGCTAAATATACGTCTGACTTCAACCGTCACTTTCCACTTCACAACACGACAAGAAAGAAATCGGAAAACAGAGGACGATTGAATATTTTCAGCGGAGGGAAGAGGCGCGAGGGTGAAGCACCAAGATCGTTATCGGCTTATTTGGTCGCAGGGTCGGGCGCACGCTCGCGATAAAGACATATTATGACTCAGGTGTCGGCTCGAGCAAGCATTCGTGACTCGGTGTTCGATCGAATCTCGGCAAGAAAGCGACGATCGGCAAATTGATACATCTCGGCATGCAACCGCGCCGCTAATAAAATCGTCCCCGGAGTTATTTCCGTTGAATCGTCGTCGCGAGGCGGTTCGCCTCTCCTCTCCCCGGCGACAAAACCGTGCAGCGGAGAATGAAATTCAGCGTCGATATACGCGCCGATCCGGTAATGACGGCAATGAAGCTCCGAAGTCAATGGTCACCGAGAAAAGTGGCCTGATCGAATTGACACCGGGGATCGAGATTAAATCAACCGACCGGGGAAATTACAACTTCTTACATCGGGCAAGGGCAGGCTTCCTTCTTCGTCCGTTCTCTTCGTCTTCGTCTTCGTCCTCTTGCCTCGTCGAGCCTCGTGCGCCTCCTTCGAGGGAGGTCAATTTAACGCTGTTCCCGAAGATTACCGTTCCTCGTGCTTGCCTTCCACGCTTAGCGGGATCACCGTCGCTTCGATTGCACCGTGTAATTTTCGCCGAATCACTCCGTATGCCGGACCGGACTGTTATTACACCGGCGGGCCGATGACGCGACTCGTCGTCGAGCTGGTTACCGATCTCCGTCCGCCGCAAATCGTTCGTCCATTTGCGCCTCTAACCCGCGTCTAATTAGACTGCTCAATTACACAATGCCGGCTGGCAATCAGCTCCGCAACAGCTTCGAAAAGATTTACACTACCGCACACTTAAATGTCCGCTCTGCTGTCCCACAAACAGGCGGCCTCGAACCGAGCTTCCAAATGATTTACAATACTCCACACTTGAATGTCCGCTGCTATTCCACCCCGGTTCCTTAAACGCGGGGCCTCGGACTGAGCTTCGAAAATATTTACAGTACTGTACGCTTAAATGTCCCCCACTATTCCCCCCAGTTCCTAGAACCTAGGGCCTAGGACTGAGCTTTGAAAATATTTTAGGTACTGTACACTTAAATGCCCCCTACCATTGCCCCCAGTTCCTAAAACCTGGGGCCTCGGGGACTGAGCTTCAAAAATATTTACAGTACTGCACGCTTAAATGTCCCCCCACTATTCCCCCCAGTTCCTAGAACCTAGGGCCTAGGACTGAGGTCTGAAAATATTTAAGGTACTGTACACTTAAATGCCCCCTACCATTGCCCCCAGTTCTTAAAACCTGGGGCCTCGGGGACTGAGCTTCAAAAATATTTACAGTGCGTCCGCCGCTATCCCCAATTCCGAAAAATGGACTTTAGGAAAGATTGGAAAAAATTAAAATTAATTTTTTGTCACGATTACCTGAGAAAGAAAAAATTTCGTCGAGGACAATGGCGGCGCCGGAAAAAATGGCGAACGAAGGACGCGGGAAAGCAAAAGTGAGGGCGCAAGCAACAATCGCGATCGTCGCGCACGCGCTCGTAATTAGAATTAACGCGGCTTTATCGGGTAAAGATTAGCGGCGGCTCGCGGCTAGGCATTCCAGGAATGATCGTTTAATAATATTCCGTTACGTTGGACGTACAAGGTGAACCGGTGTGAAAGGTGATTGCAACGCGGATGCATTTTTATTCGCTTCCACGACTTTCAAGAAACGTATCCACGTTTAGCGATAACGTGAGCGAAATTCTAGATTCGCCGCGCGCCGGAGCCCGTTATTCGCCGATTTTTCCCCGGGGCCGGGTGGCGTGTCGGTCCTCTCGATTATTCGCGGCGATCGAGGCGACGGGGCCTCGATCATTCCTCGTGGCTCGATCATTCTTCGCCGGCCCGTTTCGTCTTTGTTAACCGTAATGGCCACGGAATCGCTTAATCTTCCTGTTGGCCGGGGCTCCGTTCCTCGCGCGCAAAAATCCCGCGAAAATTGACGCTAGAAAGTCGAGTGTAATTGAAATCGAAGGTGCATGATCGGTTTGACGGACGTGCGCACTATGCCGGTCGCGGGAACGACGTCCATTCTTAACGGCGATTCCGCGCGAAACGCTGGATTCCACCAGAATTCTAGCGGAAAAGAAACCGCAGGATTTTCTCGCACCTGTGGAAGATGCTTAACGATCCATTAATCCTCGCTGCCGGCTCGATCTCGGCGCCGTAAAGATGACCTTTGGAGAATCCAATTTTTTCCACCGGCTGGAAAACGTATCCCGGTTGTCCATTACACGCCGCGGCATTAATACTTCTCCGTAGTATTTCAAGGCCTTAATGACACTCAATAGTGGACTTTATTGCGGAAGAACTTTCCTAATGCCGTGTACGCCGTTCGGGAACAGTACGGGTGGAAGAAGATGTTGGGGACACGACAATAATAATCGGGCCGCGAATGTTTATGCGAAAGCAATCCTCCATACACCGGCTACATACCCTGAAATCAGAGAAAAAGTTGGGAGCGAATGTGGGGTGTAAATAAATATATTAACATTAGCTTACGAGTGTCTAGGGTTAAGTAGAGTGGTTCTGAAAGTCAAAGCGAGCAGATCGAACTGCACAGCGTAGAACAGTGTGGTACCGAGCGGACTTATTTGATATAGTTAGTTTAGTATCGTTAGTTCTTAGTAAACTATATTTGCCGTTCCTCATCCTACACGCGAACTTGATTTCCACCAAACGACGACGACTCTGAAGGAACGTGAGATACAAGTCTGATATCAATAAATTATCTGTTTACGCTGAAAATTAAATTTGCTCGAATTAATAAGTCCAGCACTAAATATGAATTTTTGCAATTTTCTTTTGTAGAGAAATACATATGTTTCAATTTCTCCTAGCAGAAATAAATTAGCTATGAAGTCCCCGTGAAATGCTCAAGCAGCGAATAGTGGACTCGACTCGGAGGACTATACCGCCAATTTGTACAGCTGATTTGGAGCCGACTAGTCCGCAATCGTGTTAATTAGGAGACTGAACTTCGACTATCACGGCCGGCAATGAAATTCGCGAAGCACTCGGTTGTAAAACGACGACTATGCACCGCCGTCAAGATTTACTACGGTGACGCGGCAGGTTTTATTGCTGTCATTATCGATCAATATATCAGCCTCTGTATTCAGCCCGTCCATCAATAAAAGGTGGAGAGGGAGGGGGGTTCAAGAAGGGACACACACACACACACACACACCGCGGCGCAGTCGTTAAAGTTTCAAGAGAAGTTCGAGGTTCCGCGAGGCGGCCGGCTGGGAAATTCGCTAAATAGCGGTGGCCTTGTTATTGCCGTTATCCATCAGTGTAATCGATTGATAAATGCCACGCGGCACCAAAACAACCAACTTCGAGCGACGGTGCTTCGATTCGAGATACACTCGAGACATTCCAGATTCGAAATTTCAACGGGGACTGTAATGTAGTTCGCAACCAGAGGTTCTGCCAGCACAATTGCGTCGAAACCGCCGTTCCTTCATCGAAATTTTGGAGTACTTCGAATTGTCTACGATCTCGATGTATTGTTCGCATCGATCTTTTCAATTCGACCAGTCAATTAGGAGAAATATGTGGTAGCAGTACTTGGTCCAAGTGTGGCAGTCAGGTGAGTGATACGTTGACTTCAACCCCTGAATTTAATTTGATGCGATAATGCGTGACATCACCAAAGCAAAATTATCGTTCGATATAATTGTATATTTGTCTGTTCGCGATAACTTCCATAAGCATTAATTATTTTAATTTATTGTAATTCTCAAACTAAATTTTCTGTCTATAAAGACCTCGTCTGTGTCAACAGATATTTGTTTCAAGTTAAAACAGCTATTTTGTTGAATAAGAAACTTATCAGTTGGTGCTGAAAAATGTTTGACGCAAATTGTGAATTTTGAAACGGCGAAGTAACTCGATTCAGAGAATTCCCAAGCGTACGGAGACTTGAAAAGAATTATTTATTAAAATGGCGCAGCGAGAACTGGAACACCGCGAACTTTTACGAGACTGACAACTCGTTACGAACTCCGCGAAGTCTTTCTGAAATTTGATGAAATTTTAAGGTGGCCAAACGACAGATTTAATGACCGCTACCAGTCCGGAATAAATAAGAACGACCCCGGGAGCGCAATCCCCGAAAAATATGCCAGCGCCGCCATTAACGCGACTTTATTGCGTTTCATCAAGGAAAGTCGTGCTCCTAAATTCGGTGAACGACTCGGACTTTTATTCCGGTCGTTCCGCCGCACAGTGGGACGACTTATGTAAAATCTCGGACATGGACGAAAAAATCAAACTTCTTTTTCCCAGTAAGAGAGCTCATAGGATCGTTTCCTAGGCTTTTGGAATAAGTAAAATGTGGGGACATTCCAGGACATGTCAGTGATAACGCTATATTTCCGGTATATGTATCTGAAATCGACAGCTGAAGACTTGAATTTTCATGAAACCGTATCTTTCTAATGAATTGTTCCTAATAGTTTCCATCTTTTGGCAATGTTGTTGTATAATTTTTTCCTACTTATGAGGTGTATTTGAGCTGAGAAAAATATGAATGAAATAAAAAATGGCTGTATTACTGTTTAACACTTGACGTTTAGTAACGTTGTGGGCATTTTGCGTACATTTTGTCGTGTTACAAAAAAGTTCCGATTTGTTCCGAAAAATAGACTTTATAAGTGTTTACAGTTGGTATTCAGTGAGAGAAATACGCAAAAATCATATCCGACTTCGTCCGATTCTTCCCGGAAATCATGTTTGAAGAAGTGGTGTCTAGAGTCAATGTCCAGCAAAACGCAGTATTTGTTGACTATGTATGCATTTCTTAATTTTGCTCTTTTCGATCTGTATCAGTTCTCAGCTTTCCGTATCCGTGTGCAGCGAATAGTTTTGGAAACTGTTGGAATTGTGGATTTTCATTGCATGCATATGAACTAATTAAGATTGTAAATTATAAAAGGAGGGTATTTATTCCATATTTCTATGACTTGTTACAAGTTTTACATACAATTGTAGTGTTCTGTGTAGAATACTTAACAACAAAGATAACGAAATAATATAAATAAGGAAGACAACGAAACAATATACAGGGTGGGGCATTATAAACAGGTCACCTGAATAACTCGCTTACTTTTAAAGATAGAAGAAAATTCTTCAGACCAAACTTAATTGATATCGAGGCGCTCGTAATCTGATGTCATTCATTTTTTAGATATGACAGTAATTTTATAGATGGAGACGTCAAGGAGATATGAAGGTCAACTTCATTTTTTTTAAATGCAATGAGATATTTTTTAATTCACCAATCGACGCAGCTGGACATCCACTATAAAACGAACGGAATGCTGCGATCAAAGGCGTGTGTATTGAATAAGTGCTATGTTTTAAGTGGAAGCACAGGTGACTGTTTGGGTAAACACAGATAATGAGTACACCACGTGACAGCATGTTTATTTATCTACAGTACCGGACAAATGTATTCGGACAAATGATTTCTGTTAGTTTTTATAAATAAGTCACCATATTAATATAAAATGAATTGAGCAGTTTATGAAGGTCAAGGTGATAAATAATGTATGTAAACCAATTTAGCAAATTGTAACATAAAATATATATTTTGAACAATAAACAAAACTTTGATTGACAAAAGTATTCGGACAAAACTTATATCTTGAGAAAATTATAATATAAACGAATTTTATTCATGAAAATAAAAGAATAAATTAATATTTAGTAGAATAACCTCTAGAATCAATAACTGCCTGCATTCTTTTGGGCATAGATTTAGCAGTATTTAGAAATTTTTTTCCTCGTGAGCTAGCTTTCAACTATTAGAAAACAAAACACAGAGTGGCCTTCTTCTACCAACAATGTCATTATACGTTGGAGAACCCGAATTGCTAGAAGAAACCGACATGCAATAATAAGATGAAAGTTAACTAAAGGTACCTCATTTTACTTATATCATTTCTGAAGTTTTTCAGTTGCTAAGTAGAGATTTTATTTACACCTACAAAACATTAAACAAAATTAAAAAATTAAACAAAAACTAAATTCTATTCATTCCTCAGTACATATTTAAGTAACCCTTAAATTTTTTATGTGAAAATAAAAAATCCAAGATTATTGTTCTATGAATGCGCTGTAGGTTCTTTCGCATCATTCCTATCATCTAACGGACTTCACCATTCGATTCAGCACGAAAAAATACATAGAGTATGACCCACATTTTAATTTTTATTAAGGAATAACTGGATGAAAAAGCCATGTCAAGGGAATTGCCTGTTTCGTCCCACTGTGCGCCGGCGTCTTAATATATTTTCATTATTAGTCGGCCACCTTGGTTTCCGAACTATTATCGAAATCGATCGAGATTATCAAATCAGCGCGCACACGCCGTTCCCGCTATCTGCCCGATAAAACCGTATCCGTAACGCTTCGCTAATAATTACGTAAGCGCGCCGTCACGATGTTGTAACCCGTCGGCTTGTTGTTGTTTTTCCGCTCTTCGCTGCGACACGTTCGGGTACGTTCGAATTCTTTCAAAAATCGCATTAAGCGTTTAACGAAACCGCGAGCGACGCGATGCAAATAGACGCTGCGGCGAGAAAAAATTGCACATAAATTCGCTTTTACTGCTTCGCGATCAAGTAAAAATAGAACGAAAACATTGTTCAACTCTGCTCAAGGTTCTGGCCGCTGAAGTGTGCCATAATCGACGGTTATGATAATAAATTACATAATACAGATACATTTGTTGTGAAGAACACCGCGCGGCCTTCGGTAGAAATTTCCTTGAGTGTCTTTCCACAATGACTTTCTTCATTTTATAACACTGTTCGACTATTCATAGGATGAAGTTTCCTCGCATGTGCTTACAATCACAAATGTGTTTTCTTATTGTAGTTACCGATTAAATTTAGATTGTACTGTTTTTTTTTTTTTTTTTTTTTAAATATGGGTCAATCCGACTTGGCCTGTACCGAATGTCGTAGGACCGAAAACGTAATGTGAACCGATCCGAAACGCGAAACGGTCGGCGAAGGTCGGTCGTGCGCCATTTGCCGGGCGTCGCCGGCCATTTTGTTCGACTATGCCAATTATACGGACGGCCGGCCGGCCGCCACCGTCGGATTTCATCTTTGCCTGTTCCATTTCCGTTCTACATGTTTCGCAGCACTTAAGCCAGCTCCGACTACTCGACGGAGCTCGAAGTTGGCAACTCGGTTGCAGGGATTAGCTAGTAATACATAAATTAGTGGCTCTCGCAACTTCGTAATGGATCTTCGGAAGAGGGTGCAGCCCCCGTGTCGCGATCTCCAGCACGTGAAACGAGCGACAGCTGTTCTCTTCCGACCTTATTCCGTATTTATCCGGTGGTACACGAGAGAGCGGCTAATCTCTGGCCCGCGATCGTAGTCTCTTGCGATTCGTGTCTTCGAGGATGAGAGGAAAAAAAAAAAAGAAAATAAAGGAGGAGAAGGAAGACCGTGTTGTAGGATCCTAGCGGATCTATCGGATCGATCCCGCAGCTGCGCGTCTAGTTAGGGAAATCATCTTCCTGGCTTGTAACGCGCGCCGAGGCCGAGTAACGCCTTGAACTTATTATCTGTCGTCGGTGATGGACGCGTCGATAGACTGAGACCGTTTATTACCGGAACACCATCGACGATCGGCAGATTTTCTTGGAGAACGTATACGACCCGGCCGGGCAGCCTCGTGCGCAAGAGTTTCTCTCGATGATAGGTGCTTTCTCCTCGGTGAACGCCGAAAGGGTGGCCTGGTGACTGCGTTTCCACCATGAAATGGAACGTTCCAAGGTGAAACCGAGTGTTCGGTCTTTAATGGATACGGGTTGCTAATGGGCACCCTGAAAAACGATTCTCCTGGTGAAAACGCCACCGATCTCTTGTCACTACCTTTGACGAACCGAAGCCACTTCCTCCATCTTTTCTTTTCCCTCGAGACGCCAGCCCATTTCACGTTGCACGATGGTCTGTGACCATACTTATATTTCTGACGTCCACAATCTTGCAGTTTAATTAACCCATTTGCATCATTAGCGTATATGTACGCTCAATTTTCCTGATCACTATCATTAGTTAGCTAAAAAATAGAAATGGAGGGTGTTGTTGCAGATGAAAGTAGTAATCCTGATTTTTTATTATAGCGGTGAGAAATATAAAGTTATTTTACTTGTAAAGTTTGGTGCTGAAGGCCTTCTTTTCATATTTCCTTATGATGCAAATGGGATACAAAGATATAATCAAATTAATTTTATATACTTTGCTGTCCCAAGATCCAGCACACAGCCTAACATTCACGGAATCCATAATTTTCTTCTGAGAAATTGTCTTGTAACTTCTGTGAAATTAACAAAATTCTGACAGCGAACGTGTTCACCGCACCAATGCCTTTTTTCAGGACTTTTTCTTGTTTGTCTCCACGGGATTGAAAAGTCGGTAGGCCTTGACTAACAAATCACATGACTTCATTGCAGTATTTTTTGTTTTCTCCCTTCCCTGTGATTTTCCAGTTCGTACCTTATCTTACGTAATTTTTGCATTTATTTGCTATTTTAATGCGTGCTATCTGATTCAATGGTGACTCAGTGCATTGCAAATGGATCGGAGGCTTGTTTACCTGTTCATCACTGGCAACGGTAATATGATTACGGTTAATTTACTATATCAAGAGGCGATGGAATAAACACCTGAATCTAGGGAACCATAGAAAAGAAGAAAATCGATAAAATTTATGTATATAGAATTAAAAAATGGAATAACTGACAAGTAGACTGGGCCTGTTTCGACATTCATAACCATAATATATAGTCGAGAAACACTAACGGATCGTTGAATAAAATTTACCTCGGCACTAAATTACACTTAATTCACCGAAACAGTTGCTGTCGCTGCACTGCGTAAATGTCGACTTCGTTTCCCATCGATGCGCCTATAAAATGCGAATTAGCATAAGGATCTGTCTATAATTCACAGTTCTATCCGTCTATAATTTCCGTCCGCGGGATCGGTCGCAAAGACAAGTTTTTCCCATTAGATAGGCTCGCATGAATTAGCAACATTCTAGGGTACTACATACGCACGTATATATTGCGCTACGGAAAATCGTTGGACGTGGATTTACGACCGGGACGATCGGCAGATTGAGATCTTCCCGTGAAAATCGAAATGTCTGCCGGGAGAGCGAGACCTCCCGTTAGAATAGCCGCGGGGAGCAAAACGTTCCAAGCGTTCTACACGAAGATTTCAATGATTAATCCGGTAATCATGGTCGTGAGGGAGTACGAGATCCAGCGGGCAAAAGTCGGAATGCGACGCGACGCGACACGATGCGGCGTCGACGTCGGCGTCGGCGTCGCCGGCGACTCTCCCGGTCATGGAAACATAGTAAACACATAGTTTCCGGCAATTGAGTCATTAATCGGTAATGATGGTAATAACATTACTGAATCGCCGCTCGCCGGCTTTGATGGTTATTGAATAGAGTTGGCCTTACCGTTGCGCCTAACTCGCGTGAAGCGAAACGCGCCGCGTCCACGATCGACGCGGGCCTAAACGCCGCCACATGGGCCCGATTTAACGGTGGTATTAAATGTTTGGCATGATCGACAATCGACAAATAAAATCCTGTTTATTTTAACGGGTACTTGGGATTATTACTCCGGACTGGAAGAGTCTATGTCCTATGTTTAAACTGTAATTTCATTGAAGCAATTGTACGATAAAAACGAAACAGATACAATCGAACAGCACGTTTAATCTTCGAATAAAAAATACTACCAGCTGTACAATTTTCTGATCCCGGGCGCGCTAATGAGTCTGAAAAGCCTCGTTCCCAAGAAGAAGTGAGAAAAGAAAAGTGAACATAATCAAGCGAAGTACTCAAGCTTCCACTTAAAGATTCCTTCGGCTGTGAAGAATCTTCTTATTACAAGAACGCTAATGAACCTTCACACTCGTCTTCGTAGAAAGTAATCACAGGAAGAACGAATATAATCGCGACGACAGCTTCAACTTCTTCCACCTACTTGCTGGCTCGACGAGGAAGCGAAACGAAAAGCGAAGCAGCTCTCCGTAGGATGCATCTCCTCGATCGTCGGGAATCGCGGGAACGCTCGTGATTCCATGGAAAACACGAGGTTACGTAATCACCGGTTAGCGGTGGTAGCCGTTCGAGCAATTACGGTCTGTCGATGAAGAAGTAAATGCGATAGCAACGGTTCATTTATCACGAAGATATGTATCGGCGGAATCGGATGAAAAGAGTAAAACGTTCCGGGCGCGTATCCGCGGGGATCTCGGCTCGGAAGAATCGGTGAAGAAGAGAAAAGGGAGGCACGTGGATCGAGAGGAGAGAATCGGGGCCTGTAGGGCCCGAAAAACACGGGATCCTTTGGGGCCTCGGGAAGAATGATGACCGCTGTCGGTGAACTTCGTTCCACCGGAGGCAGATAACGCGGGATTTTCTCTAGGCCCCGAAGAATGCAGTCGCGGTCGCGTATCTTCTTGCGCTTCTTCGCGTTCTTCGGCCCGAAGATCATCGGCCGCGATCTTCTGAAGATTGTTGATCTTCGGGGCGCAGCTACTCGAACTGAGAGCATCGTCGAATTCATTTCTACCGAGCAGAACGTACCGGCGCGGAGCGGTGCGGAGCGGTGCGGAGCGGCGCGGAGCTGCGTCCTTGTTCGGTTACCGGAGGAATGGCTCCTCGGTTAAGAGGATCCTCGCGTGTCCTGCCAGGCAACGGCCGCTCCTACATAGCCGGCATTCCCCGGATACCAAGCGTTTTCTTCGCTTTTGCTCCGAGCGAAACCGTGCGGCTCGGCTCGCCCGTGTGGGGGCACGTCGATGACGAAAGTGCACGCGAGATATGCAACCACGTACAATCGCGCGCCGATCTATTCGAACTACTACGATCCTTCAACCCTTCAGCTCTATGCACCGCCATCGACTGACCACTTAATCGATCCGGCAAAAATTCGCGCGGTTATCATATTTACCCGCGGACCTCACCGATACATCACCCGTGCTTCGCGGTTTCCTAGAAGAATCTACTCTCGCGAATATTTAGCGGAACTTCGTTGCCGAAGTATTTGTGAAATTGTCTTCGATGATACTCGACGATCTCAACATTCTTATGCGAAGTTCCCAAGTACTGTTCTCAAAGATAAAATTCTTATTCTAGAATCTTGATTGCCAAAGTGTGTATAAAATTACTGTTCAGCGTTTCTCTCCTAAATATTACAAAAAGAAATTATAGGAAATAGAAGCACGTATCGTTAAGCGAGCAATTTTTTAAATTCGGTACACTTTTCTAGAAACGGAGGTTCCCTTCGATTTTTGTAAATGCAACGACATATATATTTTTTTATATTTCATATGAAAGCGGTCTCGAGACGTATACTGTGCAATGAACAAAATTCTGGGCAATTGAGAAGAAAATTAATTTTTCCAAATAATGACCGACCGAGCGAAGACTCGAGTCTCGAGGAGACAATAGGGGTCGTAGGTTTGGTGGCGCATCGGATCCTCGGGGTCGATCAAATATTTCCGAAGGGGCTGGCGCGGGTGGCGAAGACATTAGCAGCGGAGTAGCAAAGCTACGGTAAGCTGCACTTAATTGGACAATACCGGGGATCTGGTTGGTAGGAGCACGGGCTCTAATTCCGATCCCGCGGAGGTGAAGACGCGAGGAGCCATCTCGCCGAGCCCAGGGATCGGCTATCGACGTCGGATGCTTCCAATTAGACCCGGCCTCGGTAACCTCGCGCGCGAGCTCAGGATATTCGAATTCTCCCTTTCTAAGTGGAACGTGTTCTATCTGCGTAATAGCGCGAGAACCGGGCGGAAAGGGACGCGTTTTCGACGCCGGCGAATCGCATCGCGCGAATCCAATATGGCGGATCAAATGACCAGGCCACGCGCGCACGGTGTCGAGTGACCCTGGCTTTGAATTCGTTCGAAACGACTGGGAACACGACCAGGACCGCGACGGTTCACTTCGGGTATCTGGAAAATCTGTTTGGGCGACCGCACAGTGTACCGAAATGCCTGTTTTTTGGACAAAATTCAATAACTTTTGTTCTGTTTATGATAGAGATATGAAACAAAGTGGGTTTTTTTTTATTTATATTGAAAGCAATCTCAATATGATATTATTATAAATATAGTCATTTATTAAAACATTGAAAAACGATATTTATAAACAAAATTTGTTTTTATTGCTGGTTTTCAGTAGATGAATTCTTAGTTCAGTTCTTCCGAAACCGAAACTTTGTTTTAAACTATTATAACATTCGTCTCCTCGACACAAATAAGAGTTGTGCTAATTCGTTGTGCACGGATGCACTATTTGATCTTCCTGACCGGTTCTTGCTGCATATTTTGTTAAATAACTCTGAGATTTGCAGGTAGTTGCAGCTAAAACTCATACAATTCAAAGTATACTATCTTACCAATACAACGCAATCAAAATCTCAGCGGAACTTTTTTTTATCCTCTTCCAAAGATTAGGGAAACCAATGAAACTGAATGGTTTCATTTTAGGTTAATTATTATATTGCATGTATGTATTACACAATTTTTTACGATAAACTACAATTAGCCAACCCTTAGCCGTCATTTTCTGAAAAGATTATTTCTTATAATCGTCTTTGGATCATAATATAACGTGAACAAGTTACGCTTTGAACTGAGGTACTATTTGATCTTCGTAAAATTCGCTTACAAATTCGCTTGTAACTAATTTCCTACTGAACTTTTTGAATTTCTTTTTAAAAAAATGATTTATTTGGACATTTTGACATAGTATGAACATAGTTTCAAATCGATATGAAGCAGTTACTTTTTCGATTTTCGTCCATGGTTCGGTACACTGTGGACCGTGCCGATTGGAGGAATCCTATCTAATGTTCTTCATGGTAACTTACAGGGTGTCCCGTCTTTTCAAATTGAATCGCTTCATTGAAATGTTACTTCAAAGAATAGACGATTCGATAAACTGTTCCGTGAGAATTTAGAAACAATGTAACACTTATGTAACAGAAGCTACCTGGAAAATCTGATTGGCCGACCGTGCCGATTGGAGGACTCCTCTCCAATGTTCTTCATGGCAACATACAGGGTGTGTTCCGTCTTTTCAAATTGAATCGCTTCATTGAAATGTTACTTCAAATAATAAACGATTCGATAAAATGTTCCGTGAGCATTTAGAAACAATGTAACACTTATGTAACAGAAGCTACATGTAAAAATATTGTGCTTGCTAAACACTTGGTTTAAAGCTACAATGAATAAATAAATGAGTCTAGCTGAGGATTGGACGGGTACATTCTACTCAAAAGTGTTATTTTCATCGACAGCCGGATGGTTTTGGTGATTGCACAGATGGCAATCTTTGATTCCATTTACACAGCTGTTCATCAATTATTTTAAACGCGTTTTTAACGCTGGATCTACTTCTTCTTTCACAGTTCGAGAAGTTATAGAAATACTTTCTTGAGAAATTTTGTTATACACCTCCTCATTTATGTGTTACTGTTATTATTATCAGTCTCGTTTAGGGCTCGGCAGTGATAATGGTATTTTAGATAATGTACATTTAAATCATAATTATTCGAAGCGAACACAAACCTAATACATATTCGAAAATATTTTTTTTAAGCAAAGGACACAGACTAGGATATATTTACAGACATACTAATCGTCCTGGTTGGAGGTTGTCCTCTAAACAGCGTTCTTAGATTGTTAGTCACATGTGATGTTACTATTGCTCGAATTCCAACAATTGTGGTACAGACAGAGCGTTTTTTCCTGTCTACAGCCAGGTTGTCTTTCCGACAACAAAGAGATCTAGAATTGAAAGTACATGGGAGACGGATCGTGAACGGTAGCAAGGATCGTCCGGCAAGGATACGCCTGCCGAGAAAATACCAATGCAATCGGACACGCGAGAGAGGAGACGAAACGCCGTGACCGGGTTTAAATGGCCCGGCAATGTGTAACGTCATCCGCAGCTTGGCCTTGAGATTTCTGCCCGCAATGATCGCAGTCCGGTCGCCACAGTGATCGAGAAACCCGAGGAATCTGGAATCGCGGACGCTGCTGATGCCGAGCCTCCGTGCAGCAGCAGATTGTTGGCAGAACGGTGATGCGGCACGTTGGGGAGACGATGCTATACTTTCTGACGCGAGAAATGCACCGAATGGCTCTGTGAATTTAGTACCATCGCGTTGTACAAGGTTAATTCGCAAACTAATAATCTTTAATCTCCCGTATCAATAATTCCACTGTCAAACGAATGACTGAATAATTCGGGAAAATTCTGAAAAAGTTTCTGCCCCCTTCTCCGTAATCATTGCATCGTTTTACCAACTCTTGCAGCCCAGGGGATCCCATAAACCGGACTCCGCACGAGGGAACACGTGGTCAGAAAACGGCACGGAAGCAGAAACATCTCTGGCACGATAGCGCGGTGGTCCGGTTACGTAAGAATGTGCCTCTCAGCAGAAAAAATCAATGACAGATGTTGATTAGTAGAGACAGATGTATAGAACGCGTTTCGTCCTGTCTTCCATATTTTTACGCGAACGATGGACGCCACCGACGACGACGACGACGACGTTAGCCTATCTAGAAACGCATACCGCTCGTTTAACTGTTCGTCAGCTCTTCTAAATCGAAACACTTGATCGCGCGCGCGGACGCGCGAACGGCTAAGTTACATGCATTATTGTGTGCGGGTGAATCGATGCAACCCGTATTTTCCGAGTCGGACAGCCGAGCGAGCACAATACGGAATGAAATAGCCGGGAGCTTCGGTCCGTTAATCGCGTCGAAAAGCTAACAGGCCAGCTCATCGCTAAATCGCGTTTCGAGAAGACACATCTGTGCATTATTGGACCCCGTTCCCACAGCGACACTGCATTATCGCCGGTTCCAAGTGAATTTGTAATTATCGTTGCGTACATTATCGGGCAATCACGCAAACAGCGACGCCGACGCCGGGATCCGCGTTCCAGTGACATTAAAATCTACTCTCCGCTTCTTTCGCGGAAGGGCTGATCGCTGGAACAATCATTCCGAAAACACGGAAACAAATTTTCGAACGCTGAGCACTCGAGCTTTTTATTCGCATGGTCGATTCGAAATCTCGCGACACGCTCTTTCTCGAAAAAGGGGGATGAAAACAACCCTCAAAATCGAGGTTAAGGGAGGGTGTGGGGGCAATACAATTTCTTTTAAATTGTGTTTTTGATCATTAAAAAATAAACATTTGCAGTTTTTCTTATTGAATTGCTTATACATTTTTACGTAAATTCTTGCGTGTAAACTATGGACCTTTAGATACGTGTTTTTGGAATTTTTTAGTCTTCGTCGTTCTACTATAATTATTGTATAGACAATATTTTATGATACCATGGGGGAGAGAACTATTTAAGCGTTCGCCGGTTTTAATGCTCGGTAGGTCCAGCGTTAATGTCACTTTTGGAGATGCTTGCGGCTTAAATAACGCATGTGGCAAGCGCGTGCAACTCTAGGGGTGCTCCGAACGAGATGAAATTAAATTGGAAAAGCGCCCCGGAGTGTTTTAACGAAATTGGTGTTTGAAAGTGTTGTCGGGTTAAGCGGTGGTTCAGGCGAGTTACCCGGATCGTTTCTCTTTCGCGGCCGGTGTGCGGGTTTCTTTTATTCAAGGTAGACGCGTTCAGGATAAAATGAAATCCCCGTGTAGATCACGACCGCCGGCTGCCGACACCGCCGCCGCGCCGTCGTCGCCCGGAAGAACTATCAAAATGCAAAGGTATATTCGACCCCGTTCAGGCGTCCGCGTTCCGGGACGTGAGAAGAAAAGGAGCGTGTAAGCGAACCAGAAAAATAATATCGCCGGTGTAACGAGGTATGGGACTCCGCCGGGACGAAACATCGCTGTTTCAGCAGAGTATTGCTGCGCGTGCAGCATCCGAACGGCCCCCGTAACGACCCCCTTTACAGTACAGAGATCACAAATACGATCTTTCAAAATGGTCGCATCGAACTGCATTCACTTCCCTTCACCTACCCCCTCCCCCTCTTTGGTTACCCGTTCCGCGAAATATCTGCAATTGCCGACCCAAGACCCCCACCGGTTTTACCTCTGTCTACACGATTCTACCAGCCGCGCGTTGTTGTAACGCAATCTTTGCCCGGACGAAAATAGTCTTTTTCGCGAATTCAATTAGCCCGATCGTCCGGGCATGCCATAGCTGGCCAAGAAATTCCATGCAACGACTCTATTCATTTTCAAATGGGTACATGCTATAATTAAAGGAGCGGGAGCATTAGAGTCCGCCGGTGGGTAGAATTGGGGGAATGGACATGCGAGGTTTGCACCGCAAATTCTACTTCTATGCGGTGATTCTGTACTGTTGATGGACCCTTTCAGAACGGTAATGGTCTGCGTTATTCCCTTGAAGCGTTGTTCATATTTTAATGCATTTTGCTCATAGCGCGAGGCAGATCTTGGAAAAACATTTCATATGATTTTATTCAATGTATTGGGTTGGCAACTAAGTAATTGCCGATTTGTTCAATGAAATAAAAGAGTTTTTTGTTTTACCTGGAATGAACTTTAATCTATGATGTATTTTTCATTTTGTTCGATGACCTTTTGCCATCTTTCTGACAACTTGAAAATTCCACGCTCGTAGAAAGTCTGATCCTTTTCGGCCAAAAACTGAGTCAAGTTATAGTTTCATCTATAACTGAAATCAGCAATTACTTAGTTGCCAAGCCAATAGTTTTTGGCGAAGGGATGAAAAATCTGGTAGGGGGTTGAAGAAGAACACTTCGCAACAATGTTCCTGGACTTATTTGAAATCTTGAAGCCTGTACAGAGAGTATTCGGTATAATTTTCTCAAAGATTGTTTTCTATCATAGAACGAAACCAAAAATTAAAGTTGCTCTTTTCCTGTTCATAGGAAAATTTTTTTTGAGATTGAGTCTAAGAAAGTGTGCCGAACTTTTTTAGCCGATAGTGCAACTGAAGAAGATCGTACAATTTTGTAAATAACATTGGGACGACTCGAGCATAAATTTGGACCACCCGAGGATGCAATAATTTCGTCGGGCTCTGTCGGCAGACGTTTGGGACCAACGTGGGGCGCCGATGAATTTGAAACCCGATTAGGGCCCGATAAGAAAACCGGTGAGGCAGCGAATCACGCAAGAAGCGTATCGCTTCCGCGTTCCAGCAATTATAATATAGCATTGCACGAGCACGGTCCCCGGGATCAGCGAAAAAGCAGAAACCGAGTTGTATCTTGTTACGCGTGGCGACGACGCCTGCATTGGCTCTCGCCTCGAGTCCGCGCGCGGGCCCGAGAAGTCTCACGCCCGCGTTCGCCAAACGCTTTTGCGTTTTCTGCCACGCGCCGTCTTCTTGTTCGCGGTTCCTCTCTCGCTCTCTCTCTCTCTCTCCTCTCCTCGATTCCTCGAAAACGTTGACCGACGGTTACGTCAACCGGCAACAGGCAACGCGAGAACCTAGCCGTCGTTTGCACCGTGCAATTAGTGCGGCCTGCGCTTTTTCACGCTCCCGGTCCTCGCCGCGAGCACGTAAGCACGCCTGCACCTGCCCGAACACTGCTAATTGACACGAATAGCGTGGATTGTTCCTCGAGGACGACGTTCCGCGAGAGTCGATCGCTGCCTATTGTCTGTTTGTAAACAATGTTCGACTGCAACACTGCACAATAGCGAACAATTAAATTTAACCCTTTGCTGTCGAACGTCTCATTCGCTCCAGAACTGACTACAAAATACTTAGTTATATTTAGATCGTAGAATTTGGCTCGTTTTCAAAATTTTTTCATTCATCCTCAGTTCTTTTTTTCATGTATCTTCAGTCACTCTCTTGTTATTCATTCTCATCCCTCCTTATTTATAATTTCACTCATCCCAATTCCTGATTTCATTGTTCAATGTCATCATTGTTATCATCATTTCCTCAGCGAGCTTTGTCTCTCTGTGTTAAATAAATTGTCGGAACTGTTGGAATTGAGTCTCAGGGAATGTGATGATGACTATGACACATCACTTACACTAATGGATTACACCAATTTGAGTGCACGTTTCGTCACCAAAATTTTAATGAAATTCTAATGAATGCTGGTTCTTGTAGAAATAATTCCGTCATCCGAGTATGAACGACATGGAAATTAATGCCCCACGAGACAAATCATCGGCATAAAAATGTTCATATTTAGACAGTGCACTTTACAAACGAGGATGGAACGATGAAACATTGATTCACGGCACCACTAAATTCAATTGACATTTGGCGGAAGGTCTAAATCAGCATTTGCCATTCGAACTGGTTCGAGGAACTGGTCTCCAGACGAGGAACAAGATTCGCCACGAATCCGGCAACGAAACGAGCGAGCCCCAGGAGCTTCATTACGAAAGGAAAAGGGTGCGCGTATATCGATTTCGGGCGTCGATCTCGAATCGAAATAATTATCGGTCGGCCATGGGCCCGCGTCCGTTCTACCGCGGTGCTCTTACGGAATGCCTGGCGGGCCTTTTGCGGCATTCCCGGACAGTTATTCGAGGCCAACGATCGAGCAGTCACGAAGCGGGTCCCTGAACGTCGCGTTTTCCACCGGTGAAGATCGTCCGCTTGTCCGCTTCTCTGCTCGGATTTTCCTCGCGATTTCTCGCGGAGCCTCGTGTCACTCCTCGCTCCCTCTCTTCGATACGATATTTGACGGGCCCGAGGTGAATGACCTTTCCGACATGTTGCGGTCTCTACGGCGATATTTTTCGGGCCGGGGCTTTCCGAGGTGAATTTTCGACCGCGAAACCGCAGGGCCCGGTCATCATTGACAAGGACGCTGACACGCGAGAGCTGCCAGCGAATCGAGGCGACACGCTTGCACGGTTTCTTTTTTAATATGCCCGCAAAAGAACGGGCCGGTTTACGTAAGGAGAAAGGAACCGAGGCATTTTTACCTCGAGGTCGAGGGTAGACCGGCGAACTTCGACGCTGTGCGCTATAGTAATCGCCCAAACAACGGTTCCAGGTACTGGGAACTCGTGGAGCGTAGCAGGCAAACGTGCCGACCATTTTGCAGATGTTCTTGCTAGACAATTCTAATAAACGGAACAGTTTCATGGGTTCGTGGACACTTATGATCAGGCGAAAGCAATTTTATATTTCTAACATTGCAAACAGTTTTGAAGTGTCATTAAAAGACTCTGCAGATTTCATCACAAGAGTGGGCACAACTGCAATTTGAAACGGCTGATTCAAAGAATTGAAAAACATCGATTCGGTTCGCTGAAATTGTTAACGGTAGAAAGAGATTTTTAAGCGGCTCTCGTTTCTTGCAACTGGCGCAGACAATTTTTACCAGAAAAAACCGCAGTCCAGTCTAAATGTGGAACATTTTTAATCTTTTACTTTCCGGGCAAGCTAGAACTGCAGATACGAGTAAAGGATAAGTGAGCAGAATGAAGATGTCAGACTAAATTTAGAGCGTTGGGTTATTATTAGATTAAAATTAGACGGGAACGTGTGCTTCGCAACGTTCCCATGACTGGAAGCTCGGCAACGACTAATTCCAGAAAATGAGAAAAAGCTATCGGGCGTGAATTTCTCGTAAATACAGTGAAGCGATCGAGCCTGAATGTTAAGATTTCGTGCAGACGAGCATATTATCATAGCAGCGAATTCGTCAAGTCTGCAGGATCGTTCCAGCGGCGATTCATCGAGGGAACCAGTTTCCGCCGGGTCCCTCGTGCCGTGTCGCTGGAAATATGCTGGCATATTAAAGCGCGGAACCGTCGCGTATTTCTGCTACCAGAATCGGTAATAGTCGATAAGAGACCTATATATCGTTATAATGCACGGCGGTATCGGGAGCTGGCTCTATAAAGCGCGACGCGCAATGGCGGCGAACGAAAGAAATCGGGACGGATAGATATTACTCGAACGGATCCCGTATTCCGACCGAAAGAGATTCCAATGGGCAGAGTTGGAAGACGATTTTCAAACCCGCGACGTCCGAGTCTGCGTTCGACTCGACTCGAAATCCTTGATCGAATCGCGCCTCTCGCTCCCGCAATGGTTACCTTGCTCTGTCGCAGATTTTAATGAGTGCACGGTCCGAAAATAGCCTGGTGCGAGCAGATAAATTTATTAAATTAATGAATCTGCTAATTTTAAAGCTTCATACTTGTTGCCTTGAGAGATTATAATTCATTGATAAACGTAGAGGATTTTTGCGAGTCTCTGACTTTTTGGAATCTTTAAAAATGAATTCCCAGGGAGATACACTACCGGCCATAAGTGTTTACCCACCCACATATTTGTTAACATTGTAGTCCACGGTTCTACGGTTCAGCTTCAATAACTTTGCTATTTCTCTGTTACTTTTTCCGATGCTATGATGGGACACTATTAGAGCGCGCTTTTCAATCGATAATTCTTTTCTCCCTGACACTATTTGAAATTTTCGCAAAATTCTTTAGGCACGTGAAAATCAACTGTTTACTGTATGAAAGCTTAATGCAGTATGAAATGCAGTATGAAATTTGAGAAGACTAAGATACCTGTATTACCTGCGTTCATATTCCCTACTGACCGTTATAAAAATTTCAGAAAAATGGGTTTCTTTACCTGAACTCCAAAATTGTCGTTTTCCATAAAAATCTGTAAACTCATTTACAGTACCTGATTGTGTATGTACAGAATATTTTGCATGTTTTTTTATTAACCTTATAATTAGGATTTAATGCTACGGACATTTTCATAACAATAAAATACCTATTATTTGAATAGTAACGAAATTTGAAGGTGGGTAAACACTTATGGCCGGTAGTGTACGTTCACCGAGAAAATTCTCGGTGACAGATTTAATAGATCCAATGTATTAGAGCTTGCTTAAAAAGTCGATTTTCCAGCTGCGCGTTGTCGCATAAAGTCTCCGCGCATTAACGTATCGTAAAGTCTCGGATATGTGTGCTCGTTGTTTATTAAAAATCGCAAGATACGCGCGTCTCTCCGCTGCGAATGACTGGCCATAACGCTTTGCTGCATAACGAAAATATTATGATAATAATGAGACAGCTATTGCGAACATATGTAACCTCGTAAAAGAAATTGGAGTGCGTCGTAAACCGTCCAACAACTCGACGGTTAATCAGTCTCCGGGAGAAACGGAATTCTCTGTTATTCGTTCGAGTTTACGATTCGCTCCGCGGGTTTAATACCGGCCGCAGAAAAATCGTATTTCTTCGAGAACTCCGAGGAAGTCGATAATATCCTCGTTTACGCGGATTCCGTTCGAATAGTTTGACATTAGAAGGCCATAGGTTAATGGTATCGGGGAGAAGCTCTGCTAATCGCAATCGCGATTTCTAATGGCGGCGAAGTGACCTATCCTTTGAGCGATGTATCAGGTTATTCCGCGCGTAATCTTTTTCCGACGTTGGATCTCCGTGGAGAGGGAGAGAAAAGAAATAGAGAAAAAAATCAAATGTCATAGTTTTGTAAGCGAGTATGTACCGGCGTTACCTTTCACCGATCGATTGGAAAGTGACAAGGATTTTACTCGCCGTTAAAAAAAAAACGAATGCTCGATACCACCGGGGACGAAACTTTTTACTTTCGATTCGATATACCATTTGTCGAACGAGCGACGTATCGTTTGGGAAAATTATCGTAGGCTTGCAAGCATCGCGCCAATGATTCCTGTGGAGTTCTAAATTCGTGATGAATAGACCTTTCTCTTGGCAAACCTAGCGAAATACTGTACCGATCAATAAAGAGATGAGAAGAAAAGCAAAATGGGAGCTCCCTGTCTCTTGTATTTAAAATTTGTTAAACTCCTGGTGGATCAATTGAGAAGCAATCTTTTATAAATTCAAAAGTGTTATTTATACGAGAGGCAATAAATGCCTAAGAAATCGTACTGCTCCACTCTACGTTGGGTTGAAAGGATCCAATATAAGGGGCTATCCCAAGATCCTCGAGGTCTTTTAATAGGACTCTTAAAGGTCTTTTAATCCGGCACTGGACCCGGTAATGAAGAACACATGATAGACAATAAAAATCAGAGGGATTCGATGTTAAAAGAAGGGTGTAAGCCTCCGAGCTAATCCTAATCCACGGGAGTGAGGATGCACGAGGACAAGATGACACGCAGCATCTTTAATGACGTATGAAGGAGCGAGTGTCGATGAAAAAACCCGTGCAGAGGAGAACTCGCCGGTAAATGGAAACGGGTCGGGAGTGTGGCTATACGTATCGACCGTGCCGCGTGTAATATACCCCGGCCGTATCATCGAACGGGACAAATCCAGAGGAAGCCAGCGGAATCTCTTTCGCGGCAAGATATTTGCCGCGCGCGATACGGCAGGTAAGGTTTCAATAAAAGAAAAGAGGCGACTTAAAGGCTTCGCTGGCGAATTCCGTGACGTTCCCGATTCGCGATCGTCCCGCGGCCGCGAATCCTCGAATCAGACCACGTCCGATCCGCGATCGAGCCGCGTTCCCACGGCGGACGACCCGTAAAAAGGCTCCGTTTTCAAAGATAACGCCAACGATCCCTTACTTTCCCCTACTCGACTATCCTTCACGACTCTATCCTCGGCTACCAGCAGAAACAGAAAAGCTTCCTCATTGATTTCAGGATTATAGAGAACTTGAATCTCTATTGTAATTTTCAATCTTCATCCTTAGATATATCATCAAGGACCTGAAGAATCCACGGCAGATCTAGAAAAGCCTTGTTAGCACTTTTTAGGACTAGCAAAGTACTTAGAGCTTGATCAAGCTATAAAACAGTGAAATTAGCTGCCTCTATGATAATGTTCGGGTATCATCCTTGAACCAGGAAGTTGGTGTATCTTGTACAGGTTAGGAAAGACCTCGCTCATCAGTTCCAGTACTGGCAAAACGATTTCAGAGCTTGGTCCAGTCGTGCGACTACAAGATTAGGTTGCTTTATCGTCGGGAACTTGGTAGATCCTGGACAGGCTAGGTAAATCATCGCTTTAGGATTAGCAAAGATGATTTCAGAGGTTGAGAAATCCAGCCGCCACGAGCCCCGTAGACTTAAGTAAATCATCAGGATCCTGACGAATCCCTGACAGACCCGTAGCAGCCTCGTTAGGCCCTTTCCCGCGCGGAGGTATCTCGGCATCGGCTGGCGATCGGTTGATGAGGCAGAATAATTACGAAATCAGCTCGCCGGCTGTAAAGAATCCGGCAAAAAGGAGCAACGGCACGCGTGCACGCTTGTCCTAACTGTACCGGTGTAACATGGTCCGCGCGGCTAGGCAGGATCGTAGCTGAAAGAGAGTAGGGGATCGGTCGTCGCTTCGGTCGCGCGAGGAAGGAAATATCAGGGTAAAAAGTAGCAACCGGCGAGAGAACGGCTTCGTCAAATGGCAACATTTCATTCTGCCGCGTTTAATGTCGACCTGGCCATTAGACTGGCGATATATATACCCCCCTCGCCTATACCACTCTTCGTAGAGCAGCGGGTTTAACGCACTCTGTCCGGGTCCAATCCGTGGGATAGGAATAAACCAGGAGAGGAGTTGACAGGATCGTGGTGGAGACCAGAGAGAGGAGACAGTCGTTCGTCCCCGGCGTGTTCGGTTTCAATGGCAGGCTGATTTGTCTAAGTATGAGAAACCGCTGTTCGCGGCCGCATGCACGGCGACGCCGACGGTCTTCTTGCTTATCTGGATCTAGCCAGGCGACAGAAAACGCGCTCCCCGCGTGCCGGATGTGGCTTGCAGACTCGATCGCGACCAGACGCAGATCGCGATCCATCCGACTGTCGCCGTATACCGGTTTCCCGGACACCTTTGCCACGTACATACACGTTTCCAGGAGACGCGACGTGGAAATCTTCCTTTTTCCGCGGGTACTCTGCACCCTATGTGGGCTGAAGGTCTTTGGACGTGCGGCGTCAAGGAATCCAAGGGTCGCCGGCAACTTCTACCCGATCCCCATCACCATCGTACACCATATTATTCCCTTCAACACCGCAGCATTCCACTCCGTCTGCTGTCGTACCGACCCTGAAGAATACTCCAAAATTAAGTGCAATACACGCATTACCGTACCCCTTCTAGGATTTGAAGATACCTGTGGAAGACGTCACAGACTCTGGATCGTCATGAGATTGTAGTGACACCTGTAACGTCATACAGCTCAAGCGTTAAACGCCTTTGGTTTCAGAACCCTCTAGGAATGGAACTTTGGAGCAAAATCAAAATGTTCCGAGTCGAATGTAACAGAGAAAATTACACGTATCGTCGCATAATTCGCTTACGGCAAAAGTTCCTGCGGCATAATCATAAATTCCAGGATCGTTTTAACGTTTGTTATTCGAAGAAAAGCCATTTGCCTCGAGAAGAACGTCCGCGCATTTCTCAATGAAACGGAGGAAATGGATACTAAGTGCGTACAATGTAAGGACTCGAGTGCTTTGATCCTCGAACGGTTATTCCGTCGTGAAAGCGTGTTAGAGTGACGCAGAGGATCGCCACGAGGTTGACGAACGTCGTGAAAGACCATCTCGGATTCCGCAGAAAAACAGGCAGATGTGTTTATAACGCCGTTTGCAGCGCGTGCGCGCGGTTTCGTATCGCGAGCTATGTGCAATGAGTGCCGTGGGTTTTGCCGCGTTATGGAGCGGTGATTTTCTTGCACGCCCGATAAATTATCGCAAATGAGCGTGACGCGGACACCTGTCGCACCTGTGCACCGACAAATGTTCTATCACGGCAGTTCTTTGCCAAGGGATGCCTGACTCTCTCTTTTTCGGGGATTCTGCTTCAGGACTGACGATCTTCTTCGAAGAAGACTTTGAAGAGACACCATCTTCTGTGGACAGCCATGCGTGCTGGCTATTTGGCTATCGTTGACTCTTAGCCAAAATTTTCTACGATTTTCAATGATGCAGTTCATAGTGTCAGCGCATATTTTCACGCGAAGATCCAAGGACAGTAATTTTGTTATTTGTCAACAAAAATATTAAAGTTTCAAAGAGAAATTGAGAGCGGGTACCAGGCCACCTTTTTCTAACCTTCTTGAGGCACAATTTTCGCAATTATAATTTCCACGAAGAGTTTCCGTCGATGGGAGTATCTGTGGAGATGTTAAGACCCGTGAAGCGTTGAGATCATCCCGATGGTGTAACGTTGAAAGCCGGAGACTTATAAGAGCGTCCGGACGACGCGGAGTCCCGGAATCCCAGAAAAACCACGGTTCCAGGTCACCGGTGCAAGAGAGAGGGAGAGAGAGAGAGAGAGATAGTAAAGATAGGAGGAAGAGAGCAGAGAGGGAAGGAGAAAGGAGAAAGAGAAGCGAATGCTATCTGGCGAACTGATTTATACGACGCTAGATTGTACGTTGTACACCTTGTCTTATCTGGCTGAGATGTATGCACCGCTATCTGGCTACATTTACGTCACTAATTACACGCGGGCGCACGTGCACTTTGCGTTTTAAAGGTTACATCAGCGAGGCCGGGGAGTCGCAAAATCGAAGCGCAATTAGGCATAATGGATGACGCCGTGTGCGCGCGGGCGCGGGGTTCTCTCGCGAGGAAGAAGCCAGGCATTTCCTAGACATTTCAAGTTTTCTTGCCGGCGCGGCGTTTCTCTTCTCTTCGCGCTTGTCCGCGGCTCTTCAAACGGGGCCGTCCGCTTTTATGAAATACGAAAGATAAGAAAGGGACCTGGCATTAAAGGCGATCACGCTAAGTGCTCGGTAACATTTATCAAGATAGAGAGAGCCCGGGGAGAGCGCTTAATCATCTGCGGAACACGCTTGTTCCGCGATTCCGCTGTCCCGTACGAATCGCCCCGGTTCTACTAAAACAACAACGATAAAGGGAGCAAGACACAGGGGAGAGGGAAGAAAGAAAGAAAGATCGAGATGCCGTTCGAGAACAATTGTCGGGACCGGTATCGGCAACGTTCCTCGGACAAAGCGAGATAATTGCTCCCACGACGACGACAACGACGACGACAACAACGACGACAACGACGACGACGACGACTTTTCCGAAACGGTACAATAGTCCAAGGGTGGCGAGAACGGGAGGTCAGCCGCGGTTACCGCTAATTAACTCTCTATCCGGGTAATTGCGCGACACTGGAATGCCATAAACTGACACGGTCAATAACTGAAAGTCTATATCAAACGGTCGTTACGATTCGCGGTACGGTGAGTAAAAGATCCCATAAATGTGTCGGTGCGGTAGCGCGGAACAAATGGGAAAATATTTCAACGCAATAACGGAGAACAACGAGCATACGAGTCGCGGCCGGGTAAGAGTTATTGGTTTTCGGAGAAGAGCGATACCGTCATGAACGGCCGCGTTGTAGACTGTCCGGCTTTTCCGATTCAAATCGATCCGCGCGGCCAGGGGCAAATGCCACGCCGGTTCGCCGAGGATGGAATTACATTTGTTTCTACAGCTACGAATTGCCTTATCTACGTCTTGCGCGCTTTCCCGATCTGTGGAACCGCGTTCGATCTTAACCGGTGCGCCAATTAGCGTACACCTGGAATGCTAACCGATCTGAAATTACTGAAATTGTGCACCGGTTCGATGTCTTCAAGAGATTTTTGGCTAAACTTCATAGGCCTTTGAAGGACGCTGAGATGTTGTGGGGATACTGGAGGTCATAGAAGGACATTAGACTCTTTCGAAGAATTGTAGAGGTCCTCCAGAAAACATGAAAATATTTTTAACACTATTCTGTGATATTTAAGTCTCCTGAAGGTCTTAGAAGGATACTAGACTGTTTTGAAGAATTATAGAGGTCGTCTAGGGGACACCTAAATATTTTGAATTCTTTTCTAAGATATTCAAGTTCCCTGAAAGTCTTAGAAGGACACTAGGCTCCTTTGAAAAATTATAGAGGTCCTCTGGAGAACACCAAAATATATTTTGAACACGTTTCTACGATATTTAAGTCCCCTGAAGGTCTTAGGAGACTAGACCATAGAGGACTTCAGAGGTCACCAAACTCCTTCTCAGTTCAGGGAAGTTCCTTCAGGATTTTCGCTCTGGTTCGAAGAGAGTCGAGCCTCTGGCTTTCATTTAACCACCCGGCTGCCACTTGCGGCTCAAGTATCGGCGGACCTCTACCGGAATTCCTGTCGAAGGCGCGTTTCCTTGCGGAATGCGGGAAATTCGCGTCGCGTCGCGAGGATCACGACGACGGCCACCGTGGCCTCTACTCGATTCGCCGATGCATAGGAACAAGGGGAAGAAACGTCACCTTGTTCGTTGTTATCTGCCGCGACGCTGGCAGAAGTAATATCGTACGTGCTTACGGGAACGCGACGTCGAGGGTGTTACCTCGGCGTGGCGTTTTATCGATACCGAGGCTGGCCACCGCACCGGCGTAGATCCACGGGAAATTGGGAACGAACGTCCTTAGGAATACCGTTCCCACCATGGAATACCGGGATTTCCAGGAGAACCTTCGACGGAACGGACCCAACCCCCGGGCCATTTTAGAATTGTGGAGGCTTTGTTCCGTCGCGTCCTACGTTTCCAAAAACTTCTCTTTTGTCCGCCAGATTTTCTTCAGGGTCCTGCGTAAGCATGGACGTTGTCGATTTTGCACACCTGGCAACCGGATCCGCGCGGGATAAGACTTTTTCGTCAGCGAAAGTTAGAGCACTTTCTAGACTCTGGGACGCAGAGGGCTTGAGACAAGACCTCTAACAACCGTGGGGAAGTGACATGCTGGTCTTATGGTAGTCAGACATATTTCTAGGTGGCGCAGCTTCTGAGATTTCAAGGTACAAAAAATTCTAAACTAAAAAAATTCAACGAAAGAAAGTGTTCGAACAGCAATGAATGATTTTGAATGACCTTTGAAGGCATATCATAACACGTTATAGGTCAATGAAATCGTCCCAGAATACCTAAATAAAAATCTACAATTTCTTATAGAAAAACAAAGGTCACCTTGAAGATACCCGGATGTTGAGATTCCGCGCGTCCAATCGAAAAATAAAATGGACTGTGGTGGTCGTAGAACCATCTCGTTTCGTCTGACATCACGTACCGAATCGATCACAGTCGGCGTATTTTTCCATCGACTTTGCATGAACATTAACCCGGATATGCAAGGGAAATTTTCGAAACGACGGAAAAGCGTTCCGACGCGATAAATTTTTCTGCGAGACAGCCCTTAATTCCGAGACGCAATGCAGATGTTTTCTTTCTACGGTTCGCGTAATAATTCAAAGATATTACTGAAGACATATTTCTTGCGCGCAATAAAAGAGAAGTAATTATTAAGCCGCTCTACGGTTTTGTTATAATACCTCGCTGGGGAAATGGAGTCCAGTAATGGGCCGCGTAAGCGCAACTCATCCGCGCGCTCTTCTTCTTTCGAGCCTGAATTAATCTTTCCTTGCGAATTGCCAAGAAAATTTCTGAGAGTAACGAGGGGGGTGGCGACATCAGAGAGAAACACGCCCCTCGTGCTTTCCGATGTAATTGGTCCATTATTGCTCGCTGAGACTCTGGGACCGCTCTGGTCACCGCTGTGTCCCTACCACTCGCGAGATCTCTTTCGAATCTCGTTCGCGATTAATTGCATTCCGCGCTGCAATAACGAGAGAGAAATTTCTGTTTCTTTGCGTGGCTCCTTTCGTGCTAGGACTTGTTTGACGTGGAAACTAAAATGCTTAATGAAAAATCTGCAAAAATTAATTAGCACGATTCCTTTAAAATTGTGGAAACTCGATCGTTTTAAAATTTACAAGAATTTTACCACAATTAACATTTCTATAGTATTTTATACGAGTCTATATAATAGATGCAATAATTTGCGATTTACGACCTCCAGAAAATTAGCCACAACTTTCTAACTAACAAAACTTTTTAAACAAAAAAAAATTGCGATCTATTCTCCAAACTAAGCTCTTTTAAACACAAAAAAGTTTTTAGACTAAAGTCTTACGGTTCCCGAGAAAAAAAATCCCAAAAGCCTCCAAACTGAATGCAACTCTTCGGGAAGAAAATGAAGAGTTTCTAAAATGCGATGGCGTTTACGAACGTGGAGTTAACCCGTCATTCCCGGTCAGGAGATTAAAGGAGCGCCATCGGGAAGAATCCGAGTGCCTATAACAGTCGCGAAAGTCTGCGGGTAATTAATACATCCGACGTAACCAGTAATTTACGGTCCCCGAAGATAATCCTTATTACCGAGGAATTTCTTTTGCCGAACCGTGGTGTAGAGATTCGGAGCGAGAGAGAGAGAGAGACGGTATCGTGGAATGCAGGTCCCGATGTAAGTAACATAACAATCGCGATACGTAACGCTTGTACACGGGCTGTTACAAAGGGCCGGCGAACGTAACGACACATCAGGCATCCGAACGTTTCCTGGTCTGTTGCTGGTGTTGCTGGTGCTGTTGCCGGTGGCCGGGTGCGCGCGGCGAGCCGAGCAAACATACCTCGAGGGTTCTCGATTCTCCAGCTGTGGAATTTATCTGGATACCTGTTGAACATGCAAGATGGATCGCTCTACGCGCTTTCCCGACTTTCGCCCGGTTTCTCAGTTAATTATCAAGAAGCGGCGGGGGCGGTGACGGCGGCTCGCGTCCTCGTTGTTAACCGATCTCGGCGGGCGCGTTTCGGCGCCCACGAAATTGCGAATGCTGTCTACGATGGCCCAGCAATTCGACTTTCTGTCACCGGAAGTAACTGGGACTCGAGTCATCAACTATCAACCTACAGCCCTGAAGAGATTTGGCAGGGGCTGGAAGCTGTACGGGCTGGCTAACTAGGATATGTGTTATGATATTGTGGTGTCTATCAAGTAAATCAAACTTTACTGCTATGCTACTACTAGGCTTCGGAGGTGTATGCAGTTTTCAATTTTTGTATACAAATTTTGAAGAAAGTGGAATATAATTAAATCTTATCTCCAGTGGTAGTAGCCTTCGTAGATCCGAAATGAATAGAAATCGTACTAAAAATTCTGTCGAATTTTATATTCTAGCATTTTTTACATACTCGTTTATATTTGACCCTCCATGACGCGTTCGACTTGGAAAAATGATTTTAACGTGACTGAAGAGACAACCACTGATTTCACATCTAGTACTGTTTATGCATTTGGGTATACCTGTGCCAGTATGGTGGGATTGTCGTCACGATAACCACTCGAAATTGTCTGGCACAATCTGGCGATCTCTAGACAGCCGTAGACATCTTATCGTCGATCGGTATCGATATTAATTAATCGAGATTGCGTGTCGAATATTATATTCGATAATAAGTAAAAGCGTAACAGATAATAATCGCTGGCACTTCAGGATCACTTTCTTCGCTGTCATGTCACACTCGTTTACAAAACATTTGTACAATACACATTCACTTAAGGAAAGCTACTACGGAAAAGAAACTAATAGGAAAGAAGCAATAAAAAAAGTATTCGGGGCGAGAAATACGATCAACTGTTTAAGCATAAAAATGGAAATCCGGACAAGTGACCCGAAGCGACACGAACAAGGTGGGGTAATCCTCGAGGTCGATCGGTTGACCTTTACCAAGGACCCAAGCGATGTTTCCGGTGAGATTGGACACCTTTGGTCCGCATCCGTTTTTCCAGGCCGCTTGTTCACCTGGCGTATTACGTCAGGACGCGTCGTTCAGGCCGCAGGTCGTGAACCCCGCGACAGATGACGGAAATAACCGACCTAACTCTCTTAGCACCGCGAGACTAACTCGAGAGATGTACCCGTGATACTATCTTTACTCTTTTTCCCCCCACTGGTTGACGGGCTGACGAATGCGTTAAGTCCCATTCACACGAAACAGAAAAAAAATCTCCGCAAAATCCTCAGCCTCTTCCGAATTGATTAGGTCACTTCCTCGTCCACGGCAAATTTCTCGCTAACAAGAAAAAGAAGAAAGCATCGCGGGACAGAACGCGGAAGTTCCGCCTAAGATGATCGAACCGCTGACAGTCAATAGAAAGGTATCCTCTGTGTTCTTCAGAGACGATCCAAGATTAAAATGAAGAGCAGCATACCTCGAACTCAACCGTCACGAAGTTAGGGTAACGGAGCAGCACGAAGACACCAAGCTTTTCCACGGCGCGCGTGCGATTTCTCTTTCTCACGAAGATTTCACCGCGCGGGAAGATTAATACCAAAACTACCGCTTAGGTTCATATTATCGGCTCAAATTGTGAAGACGCTCCCATGGATAATTGTCGAGTAACTTTCATAACCCGAATACAAACGAGACCTGAACAAAATCTAAACGAATCAATTGAAATTTTATGAAGCAGCCATTCTTGGAACTGTAATCAAGTTTAGTATCAATATCAGGGGATGCCTGACGGAATGTGCGTTCAGAGGGACTTCAAAAAAGCCCTAGTTATTACTATTTATTTTGTGGTTGTAGTGACTAAAAATAATTTTTCCAGTAGTATTAAATAAGTTTTCTCCAAATGTCTGCAACAAAATTTATTTCGGTTTAAAGAAAATTAATTTATTAGACTCTGTGGGGAATCTCCATCACGAGTCTGACTCGATATTGTCGAAAACTCATAAGAATCAGAATTGTCCAAGGTAGCACAGTGAATCAGGTGTCCTGTCGTCGTTAACCCCTTGCCCTACAATATCGTGTCAGACTCGTGATGAAGATTATGAACAGAGTCTAATAAATATATATGTTATTAATTTCCTTTAAATCGAACTGAAATTCTATTTTGTTGTAGTTGATATATATTCTTTGGAGAAAACATAGACATACAATAAACATAAACTATCCTTTTTTTCTTTGACATTCTGAACGATGAAGAATTTCTAATCATTACAATCACAAAAGAAATAGTAGTGCAAGGGGTTAAGGATTCAGAATTGATGCACACAGGCGAAGAATCGTTTGATTGGTAGTGAACGCGGGAAGATGATAGCTGGTAGACGCCACTGGCCTGCGATCTCGGTCATTCGGCCGTTGTGAGGAACGCTTTTCGACGTTTGTCTCGTCTATGTTTATGCCGTGTCGTCTTCTGGCGTCGAACCGGATTTATCCGGCGCTCCCGGTGCACCGGCTACTGTACTCGCGACACCTTACTCGACTTGGCAAAGCGACTTTTCCGAAGGTAAATATAGCGGCCCGCTCGCGGTACACTCACGCCGTTCGGCAGCCGATGCCAGATACACAAGGACCGACACAAGTCGGTGTTCACCTGGCTGCATGGTGGGGATCTTTGGCGTTACACCGAGCAAACACGTCCAACGCAGTGTAATACGCGGCACTCTAACTCTATGCATTCTGGGTACGTCACCCAGTTACCGGGGCTGACGTTCTAATCCAACTATGCCATCCAGTTCGGTGAAGTTCGAGCGACGACGCGACGACGCGACGACGCAACGACGCTGACCGCTTCGGGAACGATCATTAGGCTTCAGACGATTAGGTACAGTGAATCACTGATACCTCTTTTGTCAATCTCTGTTTGCAAGGCGTATCGTTAGACTACTACCTTCATGCATTTGCGACAGAAATGGTACGATTGAAAATAGCACAAAAGTTCGGAGAATTGAAGAACGTCGATTTCCAACTTGTATTACGATTAGGAAAATTCTTGAAATTAATGCACAAAACTTTTATTTTGCACGCGTGTTAGTGGAATTTGTTGGGGATTTGTGAATTAAATTTTTTTAGATACAGATCTACTATTTACTATAAAGAGAAACTTTAGAGCGTCCTTTTATGAAACTTTTGATTTTCCTTTGAAATCGTTCCCCTCAGTCCATTAAATGGAAATGATACTGCTTATATAATTAGAGGCTATACATTCTGTGGCTCTTTTCATGCAACTGGTGTTCGACGAGCAGCAGCAATAAGGTATCAATTCGCTCTGCAATCACTTTGCGTTATCCTCGCCGGCGCGGCGCGGCGCTTTTAATTCAAAATCGATTTCCCGGTGGCGTGCAACAAAGTTGAAAGGCGAGGAAAGAGTTCGGAATTAATTAACAATTTCGCAACGATGCCCCCGCGGGTCAAAGAATCTGTACGGCTTTTGGGGACAAAAAAAAATGGCGCTTGTTACGGGCTCTCGCAACTTTGCTGCGTCGACCGTTTCGCCCGGGGTCATCATCTTTTCACCGTGCTGTGCTCTTTGTGGCGGCGCGGCGGCGCGCAATTTCATTTCGCGTTACTCGATCGAGCTTAAATCCGATCGGGGGCGAAAATATTCGGCCGTGAAACCCGTGAAAAATAACGCCGCCGGTGTCGAGACAACGCCGCCATTTTACGGGAGGAAATTCTCTAGCCAACGGACACTCGCGTTCGAATATAAACGAGCAGCGAGCGGAACGGAACGGCCGCCGATAACTAAATGAAGTTAATGCGTTGTCCGTAACGCGTATCGAAATTAAACGTTGCACTGGATGATTCTGCTCATCGGCTGGGTTTAAACGAATCCCTTTGCCACGTATTTGCTAACAAACTGCGGATTATCGCACTCTGTGTGTTCGATTTTTCTTTTTTTTTTTTAAATACGCAGTTCGATGAAATACACTTCCGTGGAATTTTCGATTCTCTGGAAACGAGGGCTCCGAGAATTTCAGGTATCTACGATAACACTGTTGACAAACCTTGATGCGATAAGCGCAACTGGACTCTGCAGTTGTGCGGTGTTGTGGAGCTGAACATGATTTTCAAGAAACAAAAAGTTTTTCTCCTTGGGTGTACATCAGGTGTAGTACCGTTCTTTAAGTTTACAAATTATATAGGTCTCGGAAATTAATTTTTATTTGCGTCACGTTCGAGTAAAATAAATTTAACTGATTCAAGGAGCAATTTTGGTATGATAAATGTTATCTTTCAGTTGCACTAACTAAATTATTTACGGAAACTTGTTAGGATTCTGACGGCAATGAGTCAAGTGCATCACTCTTAAAAATTTCTTTAAGCAAGCCTAAATCATTTTAATCGCGAAGAAGCTTGCGCGAGAAGACGTGAAAGTTGAAAAAGGTGTTTTGACAACGAGAACATCCAGTTTTCGTGAATCCAGCGCCACCAGCGCACCGGGAGCAGATAGCGAAAGCCAGATCGATGCCGTCGGACCGTCAATATTTATTGTAAGGCTTAGCTCGGCTCGGTTCATTATCACGAAAATCGTATCAGGGAGGGGGGAGAGCAGATAAGAATTTTCACCGGCAGCTCGCCGGTTACACACCGTTAGTTGCTCGACGCATTCGTCCGTCGCGACGGCTCTATGAACCGCCTACATAGCGAGACGTTCTTTCCTGCGCACGGTTTCCGCGTTCTCCTCGGTTCGTCGCTGTCGAGAAACGCGCGAAACGTAGTTAGCGCTGGTTCGAAGCTAACTCAACGATTTCACTTATTCACGCCCCGGACACCGAGAAACGGACTGAGAACTCATTGTAATTTCATAGAACCCGACCGATCCACCGACGAGAAAACGCGTGGTAATTGTACAAACTGTCGCTGATTACTATGATCTCGAAATTTACAGGTGTGCGCAATTTTGATCTACAACTCTGAAAAAATCACCTGCAACATGTTCAATGGTTTCTTGATTTTAATCTCCCTATGGCGACACTGCACGAAGCTCTGGAACCCGGGTCTGTTTTAACCCAGAATATAATACAGTCGAGTCGGAAAGTAAGTTAACGACTGGTATATGCAGGCAAATGAATATGACATGTCTTTAATCTTTAATAATGATAATATATGTTTTACTAACATATTTGTTTATTTCCTTACACCTCCTAAATAAAAACAATACAATAACTTGATTTTATTCATCATATTCATTGCCTACATATCACCAAATGTTAACTTACTTTCCGACTCGACTGTATATAATTTATCAGAAATATTTCTAGCGAATTAATTAAGCGAACAGCTGCTGGACAATAGAAAGATTAACGCGTTTGCAGGAAGTAGGTTGAAAAATATGTTTTAAAAAATTGATACACGAAGCAGTGACATGGAGAATGTTACAAATGTTAAATAAACATCACTGTTCTATTATTTTTTAAGTGGAAATAAATTTCTATTTATTTTCAAAATAGACGCAGGAGATTTTGAAACGCAGGATTAAGCAACGTTCACAGCACCGTAGAATTTCCCCGGCATTCCGAAGGCTGTTCCCTCAAGATAGCAGGCTTCTTCGCTCCTAAAAGCATGATTAATCGCGTGGGCGATTAACCTAGCCTACGAATTAACCCCCAAATGAATCAACAGACAGGAATGTATTAATGCACTGTGTCGAATTCGCCGGTTTCGTCACGGAATTTAAACAAGCGGACGTCGCCGCGCTCGTACCGAGAGATGCGGAATTTTTCTCGAAGCTGGTGTAAAATTGAAACGTTTTGCGCCCGTTCTCGTAAATTGTCTGACCCTAATCATCCTCGCGGGAATTTTCGACGTACGCTATCGGAGGAGCGTCGATTCGTCTGCCCGTGGACGGTTCTGTCCTACAAAAGCCGAATCAATTCCAAAATTGGCGCGATCCCGGCGATCAATCGGCAGTACGTCGCCAGTCACGCGGACCTTCCGTATCCATTACGAAGCGGAGAGACGTAATTCGTGGAACGATAAGTCGTATCGACGCCTGGCACGGTTCGCAATCGGTCGCGTCCGCCCACGGAAAATCCGGCGTCCATTAACAGCTTGCGGAACATTCGCCGCTGTTCCATGCTTCCGCCTCGCCACGAGAAATTTTCGATATTTGCTCGAATATTTAACGAACGCGCAACATAAACCATCCGGAATCAGCGGCATCAATCCTCCGGCTGCGCGCTATGAAACACTCTCTCGCGCTCTAGCAAACTCTATTTCGTTCCGAACTTTTTAATTACTCAGAAATCTAAGAGCGATTATTGATTAATATTAGCACAAGCACACACGAGTCCAAAATTTCAGAATTCAACTGAAACCGCGTTTAGATGAAACAGAAAACTTTTGAACTCTGAGCGTTTTTTTTTTTTTGATATCACGTTTCCGAGCGAGTTAAAATTCTGCTCGTTCGTCATCGAATTGCAGCACACAGTACATAGCATCAAAGTTAACTCAGCTCACGTGTCCAAAGACGACAATACCAAATCACTTTTCGTAACCAAGCAGAAATTAATTGCAGCGATTAAAAGAATGGGCAAGATGGCAAAACGAGAACAGAAGGGCAACCTGCACGAGATTGTGAAAGGGAGGACGAAAGTTCCAGGACCCTTTCCAGAAGGACAGAGCAGGTCCGGCTAATAGCCGTTTCTGGTAACAATGCGACAATCAACTATAAAAAGAACAGAGGCGAGGAAACAAGGAGACCGACTCTATAAATGTTTACGATCGATCGATAGGTGGTAGAGGAACGGACCGCAGTTCTAGCGAATGTTACGTATGATGGCTGCTGGTCGGTCTCGGTCCATTGTGTCGGGTTGTGCCGTCGCGTCGCGACGCGCGACGGTCGGATCGACGCAATTTGTGACGGCGTCGGTCGTCACGGAGCAAACCGTGACGGCCGCGAACGCGTTGACGCGCTCGCCCGGCCCGATCCGGCCCGGCTGTTAGCCAAACATCAGGATCCGCCCGTGAAAATTATTATCGGCCCGTATTACCGGCACTTTAACACATTGTGGCCCGTTCGCGGCACAGCGCATTCCACGACTTCGCCTACGAGGTTGTTCCGTATCGAATTGTTTCGATTTTCAGCAGTAACACATAATTAAACTTAATATTTGTGCAATTATCGAATATTTCCGATCGGATCGTCGATACTCGCCGATTCATGGCCGGGTTACTGGAGACCCATATCACTGGTGCGTCATAGTTAAAAGATTATTCACAGCTTTTATTACGTTCTCGGGTAGAGTTAACAGAATTAGATACGCTTCGACGTAGTGCGATCGGTAGAAGAATTATTGTTAGAGGAATATATGCCTTTGTGACGTAATTAACGTCGCGTTGTTTTCAACTGATTGAAAAAGGAATTTATTCCGCAAATCTACACTACCGGCCATAAGTGTTTACCCACCCACATATTTTTTAACATTGTAGTCCACGGTTCTACGGTTCAGCTTCAATAACTTTGCTATTTCTCTGTTACTTTTTCCGATGCTATGATGAGACACTATTAGAGCGCGCGTTTCAATCGATAATTCTTTTCTCCCCGACATCATTTGAAATTTTCGCAAAATTCTTTAGGCACGTGAAAATCAACTGTTTACTGTATGAAAGCTTAATGCAGTATGAAATGCAGTATGAAATTTGAGAAGACTAAGATACCTGTATTACCTGCGTTCATATTCCCTACTGACCGTTATAAAAATTTCAGAAAAATGGGTTTCTTTACCTGAACTCCAAAATTGTCGTTTTTCATAAAAAGCTGTAAACTCATTTACAGTACCTGATTGTGTATGTACAGAATATTTTGGATGTTTTTTATTAGCCTTATAATTAGGATTTAATGCTACGGACATTTTCATAACAATAAAATACCTATTATTTGAATAGTAACGAAATTTGAAGGTGGGTAAACACTTATGGCCGGTAGTGTATGTACTCGTAAACATGCTTTGCCTTTCTCGCGAATGAACAGCAATTTTGACTCGGCAGCGCGGATCTAGGATGATCGATAGAGAAACGTGCCAGTAAGTGACGAGCGCAGACTTCGAAGTGAATTCTTTTCATCGGATCTTGTTGCCGTCTAACACAATGGGGATCGCGTACGAGTAACAGTATGTACATTGATCATCGGTGCTCGATCGTCCGGCGCCATGTTCCCAGAAGATCGGCGCGCATACGGTTCCCCGGAGCAGCGATTATTTCACGGGATATAGGTTCCTTTACGAGCATCGAATCGCCGTAGTTACGACCCGATAAAAGGTGGAAGGCGTGATCGAATGACGTCCGCGGACATTCGATGATGACGTCCACACTATGACGTCGTCTTTCTACCGATCGATGCGTATATATTTAATTCGAGAGGCGTCGGGGTCCATAGAACAGTCTCGTTAGTCCTTGAGGCGATCACTGAAACGATTTTTGGCAGCGATCCTGCTCTTCTAGTTCGTCACGCCGCTAGAATTCTCGCGATTTCGCGTGCTGCGGACGTTGGGCACCTGACAGCCTCTAGAAACTAGACTCTAATGTGACGTGATCGCCACTTTGATCGTCTCTTTCTATTAAGATAGCAAAGTGTCACGGGAAATAGTCGTTCTCGCGGGAACATCAATATCGTGTGTGTTTCGGAACGCTCGCAGTAGTTCTTAGAACATCTTTACGCACGCGTAACTTTTGAACTGGTGATCTCCTAGGATTGAAACTTGGATTTTTGGCATTGTCTCGCCAAAATCTACAGGATTGCGTAAAGAAAAGTTAAAAATTTCTGGTTTTCCGAGGCAAAGTTTAACCGGAACATGACATTCTTTTTAATAAAATGTGATATGTAATAAAAAGGCCAGGGATTTGACAGTGGAAGTGGCAATTTCAGTGTTAAAATCGAACCGAGGCGATGTTTCTGGCGGCGAGGAGGTAACTAACAGCGTAGGGAAGAAAATACGTTTCATGGACATCCCCGTAGCCTGCAAGGGAGATCTCGTCAGCGTGACCTCGCGCATTCTGCGAAGAACCAGGCGGTTGATCTCGGTGAGTCCCCCGGACGTTATTGACATCCCCACGAGGGTAGGAATGATTAAATTTTTAAACTCGGCAAACCCCCGGAATAATTTCCTGGGGAATCGTCCCCCAAGTCGAATTTCCTCCGGGGTGGTCCGCGGCAAAACGATAGCCGGCATCGCAACGGACAATTGATTCCTCTTTATTGCCCCCTCTAGACATTCTCCTCATTTGTTCGCGTTCCTTGGCATGACGTAGCGAAGAAACGCATTTATATCTCTTTCACTGTTGGCAATTGGCCCAGTTACTAATGTACATCCGCGAACGAATGACGCGTGTCTTTTCTTCACGTGATGCGGCGACGGCCACGGTGACGCAATCGGATCGCATACAGGGTGAGTCGCCTAACCTGGCCTCTTCGAATTCTTCAACAATTATTGACTCCACTATAGACGACCAAATAATTCGGACGATCTTGTGACATCAGGAGACATCTCTTACCGCGTTTCTTCTTCCTTCTCTGATAATTTTATTCAACCATTTGTTACATTTTTAATGATTTAGTCAATAAATTGTTTTCTTCTTTATCGCGAATGCAGTAAACAAGTCACCTATTTTTCGCCGTATTTCTTCTACCTTTTTTTTAATAACTTTATCTGATCCCTTGCTATAAAATGACAAGTGGTGATACCCAGCTTATGATGAGGATTTCAAAGATTTTTTAATTGATTATTTTTCTTGTTTATCGAGAAACGAAGGTCAGCTCCAATTGTTTAACTCAAACGAGTCTCAAAATATTGAGGAAAAAATAATTATACCTTGCGACGTTTACAATCAATAGTTCAATCGAGTTTAGTAAAGAATTACTAATACTCGAGCTAAATTTAAAACGAATGATTCAATGTTTGGTAACGAGAAAAAGAATGAGTCAATCCTGTTTACGTTTTATGCAATGCAAATGATTCACACAATTTGTGCTTTTATTAAAATCGTTGGCTATTAATATGTTAACGATGTTGTTTAGTACGTAACGGGAACAGTGTTTACAAGCATGACTGAAATAAACAATTTTACTGGTACCCTATAACCTATTCGTTCTAAACAAACTTATTTGCTTACACACCGCATACTGAAATAATTCTTCCACTTCTTCTACTTCCATTTTTCAGAATCCATTAGAAACGGAGAAAAACACTTTTCTTCGAATTTCTTTTTACGGTCAATAATTGATTTGGATTCGAAGTGATCAGATTAGGAGACTCACCCTGTATAGTCGTCGAGTCGCGTGAACCGTCCCGTACGACAATGAGAGAGATTCATGCTCGCCCGCGCAGCCTAAACAACCGGTCACAATCGTTGCCGGTCTTCCCAACAAATTGTACGCATCCCCCGGGACCCGTCAGGTTCATAACTTGTCCGAAACGATCCCCGAACGATCCGAGACGTCTCTTGTATGTAACTAACTTTCCTCGGAGGCCGCGCGCACGCCGCCGTTCATTGTGCACCGGTCTTTCGCCGATCTAATTTTGAAGTGAGTTATCGGGAACGTGGTGACGCTCTTGCTACAGTTTTAGCCGGGCCAGCATAGTTCTTTAGCCAAAGTAACTGCCCGGCCGAGCTTATGAATGCACCGGAGACTCTAATCGAAGGTTTCGAGGCGCGAGAAACATGTCTGATCTGACTAGTTTAGCGGTCCGATTATAGGACGATTTTTGGGATTTTTTTTTTTTCGAACAGTGGAGTCGAGTAACGTAACTTCGAAGTTGCTATATCTGTTCACCGACGTTCGAAGAATGTACTCGAATTTTTTTGAGCCATAGTAATCGTTTTCCTCGCAAGTTGCGGTGATAATAGAACATTGCTGAAGAATGCGATTTCGATGTTCGTGGTCGTCCAAGAGTACATTGAACTGAGCCTACATTCACTGAACATGTCTGTCGGGTTTCAAATTGTTTATTTAATTGGTTCCCGACATGTTACGTTCACCAAGTCGCAAAACCCTATCTCGAGAAAGGCACGCATCGACAGTTGCAAATTCTACGTTCAAGTGTACGACATGTAATTATAGTTGATTCACTAGCCGACTGGCTAGACCAGGGTCGCGGAAACTAATGCACGTCTGTGCTACATAATATGCACATAATTAGTTTAACGCAATCATCAGCCTTCACTATGAACTTCTTTCTTTCAGTACTTTTCTGCCGTCACCCAACAATTAAATTCAGTTATGACGCTCTAGAAACGAGTTCTTCAGATATCGAATTATAAAAAATGCAAAACAATTTTTAAAAACCGTCGAACAGACCAGGGCAATGAATACATGCATACTCTCATAATACGTCTATAATTATTTTATGATAATGATCACTCTTTGACGTGAATTTATTGCCTTACGTAGCTCTGGCGCAAACATTTTCATTCGATCGTGACGCTCTAGGAACATGTTTTCAAGGTGTGAAATTATGAAAAAATTTATAAAAAATTTTCAACAGTATTTCGAAAAGCTGGAAGTCTCCTTGAAGCGGTGGTGCCATAGATTTTGACACGGTCGCCCGACACATTCGATTTAATCTGGCCACTTATCTTCCGAGGCTGCGAGGCTCTCTGTGTATATAGCGATTCGTTTCCGGTTGATATCGATCGAAATCGAAGTTGATTAATTGATTTACTTTGCGCGCCTGCCGCTCTAGATACCGGGAATAGTAATCTAGGAATATGGGGCGTATCGTGTTCCATAAAAATCCGGTGTAAACATTGGTGTTGCAGTTCCCGCGAAACGATTGCCACGGTCTTTCCTAGGAAACCGATCGAAGTCTTATCGATATTCGCGGAAATCGAATATGTTAAAAAAGGATTTACCAAACAGGGATCCCTGGGGTCCCTTCTGTAATTGAAAGGGAGGGATCATCCCTCGCGAAGATCAAACACGCGAATTTGGATCAGAGGTCCACGACGCCGTCCTCTGCGCCAAACCGACTGCCAAACACGACTGTGTTCGTTTGCAAAAGTTCCTCGGGGCAATAAAAGAACGAATTCGATGACATAACCGCGCGACGATACAGAAATAACGAGGAGAAATTACAAGCCTGGCGCCATTTCGCATTACACGGACGCCGACTACGGCGTTGTTGTCGAACGACTTACAAATTCCTGTGTTTACTTATTAACGTAAATCGAGGGGATGGTTAACTATTATCTACAATTTGCCGGTAAAACACTTAGCAACAGCTTTTTTACTGTTGTTGTCGCGTTCGGAACGCCTATATACAATGAGTGTGAAAAGTATTCGCACACCCTTTGAAAACGAATAAAAAATTGGACCTAACTGATTGAGATTATTTTGAGATTAGTTTACTCGGTAATGTATACATCATTTTTTTTTTTTTTTTAACTATGTGAAACTTCGATTTAAATTCGAAGATTTTTACATTTTTCAATGCCTGTAGCTTTTTTATGTATAACCAAAGTAGACAAAACTTTGTGCATACATATAACTTGCTTGGATCTACAAAAGGAACATCCTAAATTTTCATTATAGCCACAGATAAAAAATTTGACCTCTACTTTTTCCATCACAACCGCAGCCAAATTTTTAAAGAAATAATTCACACATTACCTAGCAAACTGCTCCTTCTAACATCTAAAAAACAAAAATTCAGTCCGTTTGGTCAGATTTGAAAAAAGTTATTCGTTTTTAAAGGATGTGCGAATACTTTTTCCCCTGACTGTATGCTTGTACGTCACAGTTGTAAATTTTACGACTGGTACAAACAATATCGAGAGGTTGTTTTGACCATCATTTTACTTTCGTAACGACCGTGTTACAAATATATTGTAAAAAAACAGCAGAAGATACATCAAAGGAGGTGCGAGTATAGTAATTGTTATTGTTGGAATATAAATTGGTGGATGTTTACGATAAAAGGAAGTACTAGACATGGACGTAGGAGAGAATGTTATTAACATTCTTGAACATTCGATTGGAGCAATTGAATGATTCACGCGGAGTACGATGACGTACAAGTTTTAAGTGGAGAGTAGCGCCGCGGATTTATCGATGGTATATATATATATTAAATTCCTGAATGATGTCAGGGCATTTGACCGTCGAGTGACCTGTCAATTTCACGTGACTTTCCATTCAGTCTGCTGAGACCACTAGCGAAGATGTAGAAACTTCTTCCTTCTCGTAAGAACATTGTTGAGCTGAGAATAACGTGTTGATATTTCTAAATTCTTTCAACGAATTTTGTCACAAATGCATAAAAACCAAACAGTGAACACAAAACGTAATGTCATTATGAGCCATAGCATTGGTAAACAGCACAGACAGATTAAGAATAATTAAGAATATTAATGCATTAATTGCAGCCAGTTAAAATTATTAAAAGAAGAAAGGAATTTCTACTGAGTTCCGCTTTCTTGCAGTTGATGCAAATAATTTTTATTTTCCACAAAATTCCGCAGTATGATTATCGTTCAATCCTTTGCATTTCACCATAAGCACGATCAAGGCTGAAAATTGCGAGCGGTCTGAAATAAAACTAGTATTACTGCTACTACTACCAGCTAATTATGAATGTCGATCCAGCGGCGCCGATAGATAGCAAAATGTTAATAACAAGGGTTAATCGACTTGGCAAACGTGAGGGGCTGATACAACAGAATTATACCGCGGATCGATCGATCGATCGATCGGCGGCAAGAACTGCGTATCGACCGGTTCGGATCACGTAACGTCGTGATCCCGTCACGGGACAGAATTTCGAGAATGGTACCGGCTACGTGGGATCTATATTTGCGGGAGCCGGATGCCGTTCACCATTGTTTCGAGGGCTACATGTCCGAGGTGACGTCACGTAGCGCACTGTCACGTGAAGAAACGACACGCGCCCAGATTTATTCGGCTACGTACATTAGCGGGCGGGCCCCGTGCCAAGAACAAGGGGAAGCTGGCCGTGTCCCTCTTCGGTGGTCTCACGGGGGTTCCTACGGGATACGGGATACGGGATACGGGAAACAACACTGTCCCGCGAATATTTATTACACGGTCGCTCATTGGTGTACACTGGTTATGAAGCGGAAGAACGCACTAGCAAAGAGCAGCTTCCACGAGGGTTCTCTAAGTGCAGCCCTTTAAGCTTAACCCTTAGCACTCGAATTGTGACCGTAAGGCACCACTAAACATTGTCGTATCATTATTCAAAATATTTTTTTAATTATTAAATTTGTTTGTACTTAATAAATTACTAAACATTTCAGTATTATAGGAGTAAATCGCAACATTTTCGTATGTATAACATGAGAAATATATGTATATATAGAAGGAAAATATTGTAGGTCGAAAGAAATGTTTTGTTTTGGTCTGTCCGCTTTCGGAGCAGGGTGGTTGATGTTTAGAAATGCTTTCTGAAAATGGTTAGTAAAGTAAATTGCAGGCAGCAGCTGACTAATTTTGAATGCATATATTTGAGGAATATTGAAGAATAGAGCGACGGGTTCCTAACGGAATTGTGATGAATGGCGGTTAGGTTTGTACTCTAATCCTGAGATTCTTAGGTTCTGGTGGGCCAACTGTAATTGGCGAGCTAGACTAGCATGCGAAAAGGCCCGCTTTCCCGGGGCCCGGCGTTTCCCGGCGTGCGTAGGGCCGAACAAGAGTATCGCTACCTGCAAGTCAAAGCGCGACCAGGTACTTCGATGGTTATAAAGTGATTTACTTAATTTCGAGCTGGGACTTTAGCTTAATTGCTTCTCGCGATCCGCGTCGGAACATCTGCTTTACTTTGCGCTTACTTCTGTCGTAAATGCATAAATCTAGTCAATACTAAAGTTCAGCTGAAATTTGACACAAGAGAGAGGTTAACCGCTTTTACAATTATTGGAACTACAAAAATTCATTTACGGAAAATAGTAGAAAATTACGGACAATAAATGTAGGCTTGCCATTTTTGCAAAGCAATATTTACCGAATACAGTTATTGCTAAAGAAAGGAAATTGTGTTCATTGTCACAGAAGCGGGTCATTTTTATTTTGCATAAAGATCCGCAATCTGTTGATCAGTTATAAACTAGAATATTCTCGAAGAAGCTCGACACGTGGGCGTCGATGTTTGCCAAAAATTGCGACGGTTTGTGCAAACAATGCCGGCGACGTCATCCGAGCAGTGGCTAGCTCGCGATAAGCCGAGCAAATAGCGTGCAACGGGAACATCGGTGTCTTCTTTGACGTAGACGCGGCTGGTCGCAATGGTAACGAGATAATGTAATTACTCCGCGGATTCCTCCGGTTGGCCGGAGCAGTTCGACGCAGTTTTTAAACGCATTACCGGCGACGCTTGATAACATAACTACCGCGAAAACGTTAGATCGCCCCTGATAGCGGATAAAAAGCTACTTCGACGTTTCAATTAGCGATTAGAAATCTTTCGCAAGCGGTTCGAATATTCTAAGATCACGGGACGTGCTCGATAACCGGGTAAGAGGTGCTCGCAAGACGACGTGTTCGAGAACATTGAAATAGTGGAACACTTTGATTAACGGCGTTCGCCGCGTCACGTGCTTCTGATTGTCAACGATTCGCGTGTTGTGTAAATAGAGCCTGCTGTGTCACTCTATGTCATAATATTTTGAAAGCCAACATTGGACGGTTCGAGATCGTGATAAAATTTTGTAGAATTTTTCTCCGTGAATTTGATTTTTTTGGTTTAATTCAACAAATTTCCTAGAATATACACGAAGATCAGTAAAAGCAGTTTTTGAAATAAACCGCGTAAATAGAAAAAAGTAACGCCATAGCAAAGATCACAGCGGACTACGAAAAAAGAAATTAATTATCGTAATTAGTTAGCGCGAAGGGCGAAGTTCAGTCAGATAAAAGACCACGCTGTTTGGAAACTTAACCCTGAAAGAGTTAAGAAACAGGAAGCACGATTACGAGAAGCTGCTCATTTACGACCGAAATCGTATTGCGTGGTGTCATAATAAAAAACGGAGCGGCTCGGTTACAACGAATGTACACGATAGCATCAATCTTGATGGATGATACCAATTAACCTAAACTATCTTCTACAAAGTGTCGAGTCTTTGTTCGTCGTAGTTTCCATGACGAGAAAAAAGTTTGATAACCAATATATAGTACAATGTTCATCGTCTATCAGACACGTAATTCGCGGGGAGGGGAAAAAATCGGCGAATTACGAAGAAAGGTGGATCGAGCGTTATCACCTGTAATCAAGCGTTTCAGCGATTAGAAATTCTCGTCGTGTAACGTCGATGCGTGTAGTGATTTTTCTATTTCTTTGGATTGCGCCCTATATCGGTGTCTTCCGCGTAATCGATCGATCGATCGCCGATATCACGCTACACCGAAGTTTACAGTGGCACGCAGCGTTGCGTCGAGCACACGTGACGGACGCAGCGTGTAGCTCGTGACTGATAGGCTCCCCTATCATTGTTGCAATTTCCTTAACAGCTCGAAACACTTTCCTCCTATCTCGGCACAACAATTTCGAGAGCGTCTCGCTCGATCGTGACTCGCTTAAGTATCACACGCGCTGGTTACCTCAGACTTTATTAAATAAATTGACTTTTGCAGACGCGACGCAGCCAACACATTCGTTTGCAAAATCCATGCGAGAAACTGGCAGACAGTGTAATTAACTTTTCGTCGCTCGTTACGTCCTGAAGCGAGGGGGACCTTTTTTAATTGATTTACTGATACTTCAGTAAGAAGTTTATGGTGTTTTCGACTTTTTTGAGATAGAGGAAAGCTTTCCATGAAAGTATTGTATTTTCTGTTGGAACTGTTATCGTTCAAGCACGTATTACAGCGTTTGCTCTGTATATGTCCTAGCCGATAAAAGCCAAAAGTTTCCTGGCCGATATATGTCCCAGGATAGATCCGTGTTTTAGACATATATCGTGTAAACACTGTATAAGAAAATTTACATAAATTGTGATTTCGTGATTTACTGCGAGTCGGTGACTTGACATTTCGCCGGTAAGAATATTTTACAATGTCGAGTTCTATTTGCTTAAATAAGCAATATACATTTATCTAGCTAAATTCAATATAACCAGCAAGGAAAAAATTGTAAGTATTACCAAGCTAGGCCTTTCGAATACACTTTAAAATACAGCAATTATTTAATATCGAATAGTATAGAATGAATAACCGGTAACTTGACCGTGGTAAGTTCAATGTTTAAACTGTTCTAATCGTTTGGGTAGCTAGTATCAGCTGACTCACAGCACACAGCTATATCTAAACTGATAGCTGCAACAAAAAAAAAAAAAATGTGACTAGCGAACAAGGGTGCAGGGGTTGCAGTTCTACAAAGTTGCGAATCATGGCCGCGATAAACGTCGGTTAGAAAAATCCACTCGGAGATAAGACTCTTCGCTCGACTAGCTATCGGACGCGTATCGATCTCGGAGAAGCACTCGATCGATGGATCGTTACGTGTCGTCGACGCAACGTCCCGGTGTCATTAGACTCTCGGTTACGCGTCGCTACGTGGCTACACGTGCTGTCGTTCATTCGGAAACGGGCAAAAAGAGAAAAAGGCAGATAATGCGAGGCGATGCGAGAGGCGGAAAAAAAACCGGCTCGGCGACACCGTGCAGGTGTAAGCTTGTGCAGCTGTGTTTTCAGCTGTGGCCTGCGTGGCCCATCCGAGGCCATCGCGACGCACACATTCTCGCACACGGGAGGTCTCTTTTCTGTGATAAAACATTCCGTGACGCTCGTTTTCCTGCATTATCCCGCCGGCACACGGGCTGTTCGCCTAATTCCGCTATCGCGATAACGTCAATCGTAATTGGTCTTAATTAAGCGATCCCCTACGCGGCAGCCTCGCTTTCTCTCTCCCTCGCTCTCGTTCTCTAGGTAAGCTACCACCGTTCAACGAACAATCCTCTCTGTTTAATCGGCGAAGAAGTGTAAATGGCATTTCGAGCCACATAAAACATGCGTACATATATACGATGATTATGCAATCGTGACCGTGGCCGCCGCCGCACGCGCGGCACATACATATGTACATGTTGGACTTTAAAAACCACGTGTGCGGGATCATCGATTAGCGTGCAAGCCGGCCCTCGATCTTTCTCCGCGGTCACCGGGAAACAAAGATCCCTCGATCGCTGTGTCAATGTTGACCGTTGATCGTCGGCTGTTTGCCGAGGGGCTTTTATTATTTTTTTCTTTTTGTACTCCTGCGGCAATTGATTCCGTTTAGCGACGTTGGAAATATTTTTACACTGAGACTGTAACTGACTCTTCTTTTTTTTTTTTCACCGAGAAAACAGAATTACCGTCCTCTCTTTCATTTTTTAGGGAATACCTTTCCTTAATGCGTTTAGTGATTTATTCCTTCATTTCGGTGTCAGGAAGAGGGACTCCCCCCCTGTGCCTCAATAACAATGACGTATCATAAACCTTGTGGACCCTCGCAGTCGACCTCGAACTTCCGTTGTCCGTGTTTGGATTTTCCCGTGACAAAAGTTCGAGCCGATCAAAACAACCGTTCCGAATGGTTGTCGGTAGGTAAATCGAACGATTCAACAAATTTCCCCACTCGTTGCGATAAAAGTCGCGCGACAATTCGAGCGAGTGCGGCGCTAAAAGTGCGCTTTAGCATAAAGACCCGCAGTCTATTCATCAAGCGTTAACATCATTCAGAATTCTCGTTACATATTTATGGGCCCCGGCCGGTGGAATGAACACTTAAACTGGCACGAGTAAAAAAGCAAATATACTTCGCGGAGAGCGTACGTAGAACTTTTGCCGGGGTAAATGTGTATCGTTAATTCAAGGTCCGAGCGTCTTCGCCATGCGTCTTCCGCTATCGCGATGCCAGCACGCCGGCGGACGTTCTCAGGTTCGCCTAACCTAACGTAACGTATCGCGTAAGATACGCGCGGCTCGCACGCAGGTAGCATGCACCTCGCGGTTTATGCGAGAGGGGCAGAGAGCACACGTGCGATCGACACGTGGCCCTCGATATTCGCGGCCGAGGTTGCTGCTCTGCCGTTGCCGCACGGGGGTTGGAGAACACGCTCTCTCCCGAATGTGTATTCACGACGTTTACCCCACGCAAACGTTCGATGGCCCGGCCGCCCGGCAAACCTACGAATTGCTTCTGCTGTCCGCGTCGCTCGTATGAATTTAGTGGGCCACGCCACCATGCCATGGCAGCGCCACGCCACGCCACGCCACGCCACGCCACGTCGTCCAATAAATTATGGATTCCCCCGGCGACAAAAGGTGAACCGGGGTTCAAACAATATTGCGGAAGGCTTCCGCTCGCGAAACGCTCCTACGAGGCCCCCACGTTTGCCTGGTATTTTCATCAAACTGGCGAGAACTCTCTCGTAAAAATTTTTGCACGATTCTTCTCTTAATTTATCCTCATTTTTACCGTTCAATTCTTTCGACTACTTAATCCTAGCCTGCGCTGCACTTCTCTCGACAATTTTTTAATGCTCCCTCATATATTGATCTACCCTAGTAGCACAAAATATTGTATACACATTCATATAATATTAAAAAGAGATACAATCCTTTTTTAATATTCAAATATACATACAATATTTATTTTATATTAAGTTACAAATATTTCTTTTTAAATATTCAGGAAATATCTATTTCATGTTACGAGAAAAATATTTTTTTCTAAATATTAAATGAATCTTTATTTCATATTAGAAATAGAATATTTTTTCCTAATATACAAATAATATTTATTTAATATCATGAAAACAATATTTTTTTCTCATTATAAAACAAATCTTTATTTAATATTAGAAATAGAATATTTTTTCCAAATACAGACAATACAGAAAATATTCCCTCAACCAACAGTGCGCAGAAAGTAATACATATTCATAGTTTCTAATTTTTGTTATAATAGTTTCTTAAATTTGAAAATTTTATGAAATCTTTTTTAAATATTTTCTTTATATTTTTTAAATATCTAGTTTATATCCTCTGAATATTTAGCTTATATTTTTTAAACATTCAATTTATATTTCTTGTACATGTATACAATATTTAGATCCAATATTTTTCTCATATGAAAAAATGTGGCTTAAAAAATATTTTTCCAATATTTGAAAAAAATATCTATCTAATATTTTTGTGCTACTAGGGTATAATCTCGAAATAAGAATGTTGAGCGCTAACTGTTTTGAATTATATTTCGTAGAAAAAGTTGATAAAAATTACAATGTTGAATAAAGTCTAATATGTCTCGCTTACTTGTAGAAATAAACCTCGCCTCGGAAATGCATAAATGCGTTCTGAAAATGTGTCTACAAAGAATGCATAAATGCATCCACAAGAGTGCATAATAAATGTGTGTTGAAAATCGCGTCGAATGTGTCTGGCAAATAAGCTTCTTCTCAACCGAACATTCTAAAAACTTGTCCGCAAAGTGCACAAACGTATCTGCAAAACAAAGCATCCCCGCGAGAAAAGAGTTTAAGACCGAGTCTAGGAAAGGGGAAATAAATATTCCATCGATGAAATTTTCGTGCCGGTCACTCGCGAATTATAGCGAACGGGCATCGGCCTGGCGCGTCTATCGAATTTGTTGGTGAAAAAATTCATTCGAGAGATTGGCTTTGGGAAATACGTACCGTTTAGTGGAGCGTGCGTGAGAGCCTGCCTCTCTCTCTTTCTCTCTCTCTCTCTCTCTTTCTCTCTCGGGGCCGACCTCGTTCGAAATAGTTTTCCGCGATCCAATTTTTCGGGGATTCAGTTTCATGGAACGTCGCGTCTCGGTTGCACACGATCACTGGGCTCCCGAGGATGACAAAGCGGCTCGACTTTTGTTCTATTTCGACCGGGTTCCATTTGACGGAGCTAAATATAACCGCCTGGTCCGCCGTTTTCGTGCATTAGGATTAATTTTCGCCGGTGTCCCGCTTTTAATAGAAACGCCGCCGCGGCTCGGTCGCCTTCCGCGAGCAGTCGTTCCGCCGCAGGATAATCGAGGAACGATTCCATGGTGCCAAGAGACACACATCCACACGCCCAAATTTAACCGGGTCTGCCGATAATTCCGGTGCACACCGTCTATTCTCAACGATCTGCCCGTGCGAATTCGAATTCGAGCGACTCGAGCCCCGCGACTGCGATCGCTTCAACGACCATTCACCGTCAGACTCGAATTTCAACGAAAACAGAGTCATCCTATCCATCGAAAACACCGTTCTCGCCGGCGAGAACTGCGTGACGAGCTCTGAAACGCCCTTGAACCGAATTGAACATCTTGCGAACCGTCTAACAACTCGTCACAGATAAATAAGCCCGGTTTCCCGCTCGCGGTGCAGTTATGCTTTATTTCGATACAAGATCGAAACCCTATATTTCCACAATATCAGCGTAAACTAGAATAATTAAGATCACTTAAAATTTTGAAATGTTTGCAATAATCTACTCGCTTTGTCTTGTGAAAATCTTGAGAACCGCGTCTCGTCAAAAAATCTGAAACAAGAAAAATGCGGACAATATATAGATGACGCGATTGTTCAGTTTTTATGGAATTTGTTTTGGACTAAAATTCGGTTCGGTTACGTTGACGAGTCATATATTTTTTCGACGCGCGATTGAATTGGTGAAACGTACAAAAACCGACGATCGGATTTTTCATCTTACCGCGGTGAATTCTCTGTCGAATTTCAGCAACGCATATGCTGTAGCGCAAAATTCGAAAAAGCGATACTGCCCGTCTCCATTACAGATATATATGTTCGGCTGCAGCACTGCGAAACTTATCTGCATCGATGCTTTTACCGATGTAACAAGAGTAACCCGTTCAATTTGCAGAAAATGCGGCCCATTCGTTTCGCCCCGGCCAAATATCGTCGTTTCTTGTTATTTATTTCGGTGCACGAGTCGCTCCGGAACGACTCGTTACACCTCTGACCGTTTACACTACAAGAGAAACCACTTACACGTGTCGTATTTTAGGAAAAAAAAAGAAGAAAAATAGATGTTTGAATAAGCTATTGGCACAAAAGTGACCTATTAATCATAGCCAGCGTGTACACAATGACTGAAAAACGCGGCTCCTTATTCTCCGTCTCTTTCTCGCGAGCTCGTTTATGAAAAGCGGGGGCCCCGAGAGCTTCCAAAAATATTAGCATCGAGTCAGAAGAAAATTTGTCACGCGATATACATACGTATAATTTTACCGAAAATCGACTAGCCGTTCCAAGGTTTCTGGCCGGTGGCGTCTGCGGACACGCGGTGTCGGGTTACACATTAAGATTCAACAAAATAAACGACACGAGGATGCTGAATATTTATAGACGGTTGTCATTCTGAATACACGTGAACGAACGATCGAGTCATCGTACGTTCTCGACGTGCAGTCAGCCGAAGCAGCTCGAAGACGACCATTGTCCCGATCTATCGTTCATTAGATTGTCCCCGGTCAGTGAGCAATCCGGTCTAATGGCCGCGAGAGATCCGAGTTAACGGCTCGACCGACGTCAAAGAGTTTCCTCCCGACTCTATGCCGAATGTTCGCGATACTCGCGTTTAAGTGTCCGATCCGAGACCCGGTTACTCTATCGATCGAAGCGTTCCATCGGAGTCTACTCGAAACCAGCCAGGTTGCAAAGATACCGCTAGAGCACACATCTTTATGCGAAATTCACATTTTTCAACACACTGGACCGAAATAGAAGTTTATTTCATTTTTAACGAGTTCATTCACGCATTAGTGTCTATAAAAGACACACACGAACTGCTTATTAATATTTTCTGTAATGTTCACAAAACCAGTTCGCTTAACGCATTCGATAATTACATCTTGGTATAGGTAGAAAGTCGCGGAATTGTTTCGTGAAACATAGTATTTAAAATAATACAATTTATGAATTGTTGGATGGTTACACAGAGGACAATGTATTGGAAACATTCCAACTTACAATAATGTGTTTTCATAACAAGAACAAAAAGAGAACAAGATATTTATAAATCATGTTTGCACCCTCGTTTTATTTATTCGCAAGAGGGTGAGAAACTGTCTAACTTTACAAGTACTTTTCTCCAACCCCACGGAAGATGTTCGAACAAATGAAAATGCAATTAGCAGATTCGAACCAGGTGTGCTCCGTATGTATTTTTTTCAAAATTTTAGACCATCCCTCAAGAACAGTAAAAAAACGATCAACGGAGAAAATCATGACATGGAAGGACTCGCAACAAATTCTAATTAAATATACACAATGCCATCCCTTGCGCAAAAAGGTGTGCACGAGTTGTAGAATTGGGACAGTTTCCAAGAACAAAATGGTGGATCGATACCATCAACGATACCGCGATACCGTCCGCTGTTTATGTCCCTCTGGAAAGGATTCGTCCAAGGATTACGATCACGCGTAGCCCCGGGACAAGCAATGGTTCCCGTGATTAATTACATCGAAAAAGTGGCGGAAAGCTAGGGATGATGGATGCTCCACGGGCCGGATGCATTAACCGCAAAATACAGGGACGACTGCCAGTCGATGTGCTTCTCGGTTTATGCTGTTCCGGTGTGTCTAGTACAGCCGACACTTACAAAGCAGAGAACAATCGGTTGGACCATGTTGGTGGGTGGAGGGGGTTTGTGCTGATAGGGGTGAAGAATCGTCGAGCGTCTTCCTGTTCTGACGATGCATTTCGATCCATTTTCGATCGGTGTTACGACGGGGTACACCGGATGGCCGTTCAATGTTTCCCATGATAGAGTGCTTTCCGAGTTCTGATTGTTCGACGCCCGCGCCACGGACGGAATCAATTGGACACTCAAGACCACTTCTCACCGACCATGACTCACGGCTTGTATTCTTTCTGTTTATCTTGTTCGCCGTAGGATTTCTATTACCCCCGACAATGCGAAAACTGTGTCGGGAACGGGGGAGATACAGGGCTGGACAAGATGAATGAAACGACGCCGGCTCCCAGGTGTCCAATCTCTCTCTCTTTCTGCCCTATCGCTGCATTTGCACGCTTAAAACACTGTCAGACGGGTCGCCGAGTTGGACGAAACTATTCTCCGGGAGAAACACTGTTCCTAACGCTGCCAGCTTTCTGTTGGTTGTAGGATTCGATACCGTGCGACGCTATTCAATAGCGGGTAATGTGTTCTAGAACAATTTCGTTTCATTGCTTTTATAGACAAACACAAGTACCAGGAAATACAGGATCTTTATAGAAAATCAAAATTTTCTACATCACAGACCAATGTACTGACTCGTCGGTTCCTTTAACGCTATTTCAAAAATTGATTGAGACTGCAAAGATGCATTCGATAAATCTATGTCTTTGAATATAATGGTGGTACGACTTTAAAGAAGGAAATTCTACACGAAAAATAATTCTCAACACAATCTATTAAGTAAATCAAACTTTGTTAGCATCCATAAGCTGCGCAAAATGATTACGAACAGTAACTGTAACACAACGAATCTTGTCTTTTCCATTTGGTGGGACCTTGTGCGACTTTTAACACTTTTTGGCAGTACTGTACGTCCACCTCGATTCCCGGAGATTAGGGTAGCGAAACATTCGGCGATTCCGGGGCGCGTGACGCTTACACGGCCACGCATCGGGGGGTCCCGCGATCATGATCGTTCCCGTAAACTATGCGACGGTATCGCGGCACGGGGGAGATTTCATTTAGAAATTGTACGGTCATAACCGTGCACGGTCGACAATCCTTATCGGCCCGGGTGGCGACACATCGGGGGCCGAACGTAAATATTTCCTTCCCGTGTACGAGAGGCTCGCGTTTTCGAAATCCACGAGGTTTCGCCTTTACCCCCGTCCTACTCCAGACTGTTTACAGTGGAAAAATCGTGAACAATCGCACGGGAAACGAACGATCTCTCCCAGGCCAGCGACTTTGACCCGGGGACGACGGGGAATCAAGCCGAAAAACGGGGACGTTTGTCGTCCGGTGCACTATTTTTCGGCGCGCGTACCACCGGCCGAGTCGATAACGATTCCCGATAAAAAAGGCCCTGGGAAAAAGATCCCCGGGGACGAAAAAAAAAGAAAAAAAAAATAAAACGCCGGCGAATCGGCGCGCGTTTAAATTTCGATGGACTTAATCTGGCCTCGAACGAACGCGAAAAAAAGCCCGAGCTGCTTTCGGACCTCGCGACGTCTATTTTATTTTTCCTTTTTGCTCTTTTCCTGCCCTCCTGCGACGCGACGCGACGCGTCGAACTGCTCGCGATTGCAGCCGAGTCGATATATTCGCAGCGATCGATCGCCGAAGCTTGCGATAATGTTCATTGCGAATGATGAAAGCCAATTCGCGTTTTCTCCGGCTGTGACAAAAGGTCCGTGTCTTCGGAAAACTGTTCTCGGGAAAATTCGGGCGTTTTCCGGTTGAAGAGAACGAGGGGAAGCTTTGCCGAGGAGGTTTCGTTCCAGTATTTAGCGAGAGAGAGAGAGAGCGGGACGATTGGATATATTAATACCACGGGTGCTTGTCTGGAAAGGTAGGAATCACGATTTCCTGATTATTATAACATTGCTTCAGCGTAGAGAATGTTAATATTAAGCGAGATACTACCAAAATTTCCTTGGACTTTTGGGAAATCGTATAAATTTGCATCCTACAGACATTACGAACTCACCTACGATACGCCACCTATGCTAGATTTATAAATAAGACGATCACTGTGGTTGCACAGGGTGATCTTTAAATCGTAGTGTAACATGAAGAATGATGGTTTCTTACAGAATTATTTTTTAAAAAAATATTTTCGAAGGAGCATCTCCGGAGCATCTTCCTGATATAACCGTGAAATAATGAAATGATTAAATGATGACTGCGACATTCTGTGTTAACATAGAGCTCTGTCATTCGATCTTGAACAGCGAGAAATAGAAAAATCAAGGTCCGATATCAAGGGAACAGCTGAAAAAGGAAGGTTTCGGCTGCGTGGAGGGTAATAAACATTAAAATTCCTAGCACCATCGGGATTCCGCGAAGCAGCCCATAGAGGCGATAGCGCACAATGGTAGCCCTTGAGCGCTATTAAAATTGATGATCTCGAGCACCTTATGGAGCCGTGCTAATGCGTTTTCTCCGCGAGTGCTGTCTCGGCAGAGCTGTTCATCAGGCAGCGGCAATCAAGTTCGATCGGAGAATGCGCCAACGCGATACGTCCAGCCAATTTGTTGTTGCGAGGGATGGTCCCCCCGGTCGATCGCGGTTCATCCTTCGAGGATGATGTCGCGAAAGCACGCTCGGAACGCGGGCTCGGCTCCCCTTGGCCCAATCACTGCAGTCTCTCCTCTCTTCCCCTCATTTGCCCTCACTCCCTTTCTCTCATTTACTCCCGGCTCTTTCTTTCTTTCACTCTCATCCTTCTCTTGCTCTGTCACTTCTTTCTCTCTCTCTCTTTCTCGTAAACATCCTTGCACGGACCAATATCTGACCCAGAGTGCACGTCCACTACCGCCCGACGACATTAGTCTCATGCATCCCTAGTCAAGACCTCAATTAGGCTAAGACCCGGCCATAAATCCTTCGAAGGCTAAGGGTCGCCTCGGTATTAGTCTTCGAACGTTGGCGCCTAACATGGAGATTCGAAATATGTAAAAAAGAAAATTGAATACACAAGGATCTGAATGTGAATCTAGCGAACACATGAATTTTAATTGGCATTTTTACGAAAGACTAACTATCCGGGGTTAAAATTATTAGATAAGGAAACACAGTTAACTTCTGTTTCTCTTTTTTGATTTTTATAAAGATCCACAGTCTGTCTATCTCTTTCTCTTTCACTCTCTCTCTCTCTCCCTTTTTGATTTACTCTCATCCCTTTCTAACTACCCCCTACTTTTTCTCTCCGGCTGTCTCTCTCCTTCTCCGTCGCAGTGTCTCTCTGTTCGGGGTCTTTCCGGGAGCCATTGTTTACGGCTGTCATTACGATGCGTTTTCGCGTGGCGGTGCAGCCCGGGTCGCGTGTGCGTGCACGTAATGCATATCCCGCGCTTTATGGCATAATAGAACGCTAGAGGAACGAACGGGTCGGATTCTCGACGGTATGCAAAGCGTCCGCCCGCCGCATCCAGAACGATGCCCGGTGCATTTTTTATATTCCCCGGTTGCATAATTCGAAGCGGCGCGACCCCGGCCGTTATTGCGGAGGCGGGTCGAAGGTGCAGGGTCGAGATACGAGGGCGAAGGGAGAGACACGGTCACGGGACCGTAGCCTCGTCCTCTCGCTCGAAAATGCAATAACGATAAAGCAAAGGGCAACCAGCGCGGCATGAATTCTGATTGTTGCTTAAGCCGCGGTCGCGATGGAAATAACGACCGTTCGGACGGATAACATATTCTAAATAAACCCATATTGCCAGACGTGACTTGGCATTTATTCTAACACTAGATTAGCACGTTTGTTTTTTTATTGTCAATAATGAACGCGAGATGTAAACACGGTCGGCTACGATAGCCGAGACACTCGACGCGATGCGACGGTCCCAAAATTATTGGGTGTCATCGGACACCACTTCGAGACCTCCGTGAACGAGCCCATTGATAGTGCAGTATACAAACATTTAGTTTTCCAGACCTTTTTTCCCATATTTTTCGCACACAATTCATTGTATAATCTAAACACAGCTTGACCAAAGCGCATTCCACTCACCAATTAGGAACCTTTTAGACACCCCATACAGTTTTAAGACACCAAAGATCAGAACACAACAGTTTCTCGCATAGAACACATCTAAAGAACACAATGTCAAATCATCCAGGTCTTGGCGACACATATAGAGAAATCACTGTATACTATTAGTAAAGTATACTAAAGAAATATTTCATAAAATGAGAGAGAAGAAAATTTTGTGCCGTCGCCGAACGACGTACAAAATGCGATGCACATCGGCTATAGATGCCTTTCTCGGGCTGATTATGATCTCTCGAATCTTCAACATTAAAGTTTAGTGAAGTGGCAAACATGTGTGCCAGTGACGGAAGAAATCGAAGGTGGGAAAATGTGTTTCGTCAATCCATTGAAATGTTAAACAATCGCCTCGATTAATATCCTTAGGAATATTAGAACGTTTACGTATACATGACAAATATCGGCGCGTCTTCGCTAGAAAAAATAATTGACGCAAAAGCATCCATCAATTGATAGAAAAGCAAACAAGATGTTAAAAGGTGAATTTTTTTCGCACGATTGTTACGCCAGGGAATAAACACGAAAACAATTGTAACTCAACAGCAAGGCCGAGTATGACGGTTGTGTATAATAAAATTCCTTTTTTGCTTCCGCATGTTGAATCCGTCCTTGAAATTTTGTACGCATTTCATTGTTCGTCCTTCGTTAGTTTTGACACGCTATTGAAGACCCGAAGACCCAAATCTTGTATCCATCTTAATTGCAAATCGTATATTATGTGCGAAAAGACGACGCGCTTTAGGTTAAAATTTTAATTGATTTTTCCAAAGCTGTCGAATAATAAACTTATTGGCTTCGATCTTCGAGATAGTTAATAATTGTTGAAAATGTGCGAGACCTATTTTTGAAACGAAAAATTATTTTTGATATTATATATTTTTCCTTTCGCAGTTCAAATTTTCCGTCACGCGTTTCACGCGCCAGTGTGAACGGATTTAATTATTCTGTTGAAGAGTCGCTTATCTTAACAATAACATGAGACATTTATACGTATCAAGACCACAGTGACGCGTAAAAATCTCTATCGTTCTTAGAATCGTGTGCGTAGCTGTGCGCGTGGCTATCAATTCGAGATACCTGCAGTAATCATAAATCTAAGTGATAAATTCCTGGTAAACATAAAACGTAGCCCGCTGTAAATACAAAATGACGTAGAGCTACGTCAGCGGTAACTAGCTATAGGCTTTAGAATGATGTTGAACGCGTCAGTGCGACGCATGATTTAAGATTCCCTTCGGAAATGACTGTAAAAAAATGGTAATGTTATTCTGGGGAACATGATCTAGGAACGTGAATGCTCTGGTGACTTTTCAAGACCTTCTACAAGCATAATCAAACTCCACCATTCGACCGAATGCACTCTAGTTAATTTTTCAATAAAATAATTTATTTATCGATTTAATTCTCTCTATTCTTCATTTTTTCTTTAAATTGATCTTGAAAATATGAAGCTACTTTTGTCATTAGAATTTAGTCACGGATTAAACGAATGTTGCTGCTGTTCCTGCAGATTTTAAAGTTTCGAACGGGAAACCAAGTGACACGGAAATTTTTCGAAAACCGTAAACGATTCTCCGAACAGCGGGCGACCGGGCTAAAGGTTAATTGGTTTTCTATTAACAAACAACGGTTACAGAGCGCCAACACCGATCGGAGGAACGACAATAGAGGAGCCCGAGAGAGCACGGTTAACGATTTCATTTATCCGACGCGCGAAGCTCGCCGGGAGCATTAATAGACATCGAACCTGGGAGGTTCGAGCTCCCGCGCGAGTTAAATCGACCGTGAAATATTTCAATCGGCGCGGCGCAAAACGATTCTTCAATTTCACCGCGGCCTTCTGTGATTTCGTTCGCGATACCACCCGCTTCGAAATTACAGAGGAGCCTCTCCCCGGTATTACCCACGGGACACCATCGGTGGCGATGAAACTCCAAGCGGAGAGGGATCGCACAATTCGCTGCACAATAAGAACTCCGGTGCCGCGAGTGTTGTACAGTGATTTCTCTATATATGTCGCCAAGGCCTGGACGATAGACGACACGGAATTATCCCCACTACCGCTTACTCCGTGAGTGGCCTTGGACGCTGAGGAGTGTAAACATAACACGGCTCGGAGTACGTCTCCTGGACGATACACGGGATTTATTCGCACACCTAATGTTTCAATTTTCGGCTACCTATTGACAAACGTCCCGGGCGCTTGTTCGACTGGAAGACGTTCTTCGAAGAACGATATATCAAAGGCGCCGGGCGCGATTGTTTGCTCGATACGTCTCTGTGTGCTTTTAATTAGCGGAATCCGTTAATCGCTCGACGATCGGCCCGCCGCGCCGCGTCGATCGTCGAGCGATACGTTTTGAATAATTCGTACTTAACTCCCGCGAATTGCGAACTTTCATCGAAAGAGATTTTGTGGGATGTACGACGGGATTTGCGCTATCTTCGCAGGAATTCCGGAGGTCTAATTGCGTTTTTGAATGGCCCATTCGATCCATATGTGGACGTCTGCATTAAATCCGACACGTCCCGTGCGTGAATATGTCCGTGCCAAAACCGACGCGGATCGTATGTGGGTCACCAGCTGCTGGGTCAAAGGAACATTATCCACAGACGGGTCACTCTGTCACAGGACTGTTTGGCCCTTTGCGTCAAGCATGTCCTAGATCATTCTGAACGCAGCGGTGTTTCTTGCCCACTTCGCTGGAGTTGGCCATTTTTACCGTTTCACGCGCAGGGAGAATATTAACGGGTCTTTTAATAACTGTGTTGTTCGTAGGGGAAGCTTGTTTTCTTCTACTAGTAATTAACGCGTTGCCTCAATGTTTATATAGAAGTGCGATAAATGACTCAACTTATGACCTAACACATTTAAGAAATGCATTAAATCTTTTATATACATTTGACAAGAAGAGATTTTGGGGGCTCCGTATCGGCAGGTTTAATGAAAGTTACAAAGTTCCAAAAACCAAATATACCCACCACAACAATGCAACGAACTCACCATGACCGAACACCACGAACAAAGACGGTCCTAACAAAAGGGTTCGAAAAAATTGCGAGAGCCGACCAACTCGAGTGGCGAACGCGGTTTTTGCGCGTCACGAATTCGCAAGCGAGGTGCTACCTTGAGACGTCAAAACGAGAGGAGGCGCTATCATGGTTGTTGTCGTTGGTATTGCAACGTCATGCGCTCGAAGCAACAAGCGCGCGCGCGCGCGAACGCGAATCACCGGTATTTTGCGCTTTTGTTTTCGCGCGTGTTGCGGGCCCGGGCGTGCGCGTATAAAAAGCCCGCGCTCGTTTCGCGAGCTGACGCTCTCCTTTTCAATCAGCCTCGTTAAAAATACATTTTTTTTTCTCCCTCGGCCTCGTTTACGAATCCATCGGCGCCGGCCCGGAGCCGAAACGCGCAATCAGCCGGCAATAAAGCGGACGCGCCTCGTTAGACAAGCCTCTGCTCCTTGATATTTCGGCGGATCCGCTCGAGCCAGCTCCCAACAGCTACGCGTCTTTTTCCGCTGCTCTCTAATCGGTTTGTTTTGCCGGACAGATGTTTTTATTACGCTCCATTATGCAACAACTGGACGTAAACATTGCCGCGAAACCGGGCGGACATTAACAGGTTTTCGTCACGGGGCCTGGCGTGTTGCGCGGAAAATTGTAATGATGCGGTCTGTTTCATCTCGCTCCGACATTGTACCTTTTGTAAAATGTATGGGTTTTATTGCTTGCATCGGTAAATGTTTGGGATACCCAAATTAATCGATCATTTCGCCGTTCGAACGTTATGCCAGCCGTTCGCGAGCCAAATCGTTTTTGTGTGCCGACCTTTTGAGCTTCCTCGCTCGGTCGGATCTGCTCGGTATCTTTTTTTATTTAAAGTACAGAATTATCGATCGTGTGATTTCTTGGTAAACTTGGGAAAACTTTCAGAATTTCTTTGAATTTGTAAACGGCTTCCATTTTTCGGTTCAGTTTATGCAGTACGTTCTACAATCATTTTATCTGCAACTTTCGCAAAACAAAGTTGCGATCAAATTGACACTGTTATCGAACTGTCCTTAATCCCGATCAAACTGAAGCACCGACGCGTGAAACGCTTTAAAAATCGGCGAACCAACAGGAACATTATTTGCGAGGACAACAGAATAGAACAACGCGGTAGCATAAAGAAAGGTTCGCTGGCCCGACAAAGAGCATTAAACCGAAGATTAAGAGCATTGTTTGAAAACGAACGCAGCCGCGGCGCGTTCGAACGATATAAATTCGTGGATATCGGTGGACAGAGGATTACAAAGGTGGCGAGCGTGAAAAACACTCTCTGGGAACGAGGGGCGGGAGGGGAGGGGAAGGGTCTGGATGGTACGGGGAAGGATCGATCTCGAAAATCGAGACCCGCGAAAGCGAAAACCAGTCGGTCGTCGCGTCGCGCCGACTCATTTTCTTCGCCGATAGAACCGATCTCGGATGCAATTACGCGGCATTATCGTAATTGTGTGTCATTACACGCGCCGCAGTAAACATCAATTTGTCGCTTGTACGTCCAATTAGTCGTTATCGAGCGTTCCGTTCGGGCGTTTTTCACCTCTCCCGCTTGTGACACGCCGAGCCGAGCCGAGCCGAGCCGCGCCAGCCAGCGGATATATACATATATATATATATATTCGCGAACCGCTGCGATGTTTTCGCGAGATTTTGCCGGTGGAAACGTTTCTATCAACCGGGGTTGGAGGAGGGGTAGGGGGGGAGAGAGTTCCCGCAACAACGGAAGGTTTATTTGTTTCGATTACAAACAGGTTTAACAGCCGCGCCGCAATTAAACGCTATCTGCGATCCTTGATCGCGGCCAATTTCAACTATGTTTCGGCGGCGCGCGGTCTACAGCAATATCCACCGGATTTCAATTTCGAGCCCGGAATTTCTAAACCCATTAACCACCGCACCGGGCTGCAAACTGCGCGACAAGAACCGAAATTCTGTTACAGCTCTCGCGTCCAAGAAATTGTACGATGTTGCTTATGCTTAACGGCGCCGCTCGTTATCACGATAATGGCACAATTATGGGGATACGCGCAGATAAATCGAACACGTGCGACTCAAGTTTGTTGACACGAGCATACGGAAAAATTCGCGCAATTTCTTCGGGTATCGTTCTGCGCTGATCCGGCTCTCTCGGCGTGTCTGATCATCGCTCGCCGCTTCCACTGATCGTAAATATTTACGATCGAGTGATATCATCTGTTTTTCGTCGACCTCGTCGCTCTGCAATTATCAGCCTGCACCGGGTTATCGTAGAAAATAAATAGTACTACCGTCAATATTTTGGATCGAGCTCGGACAAGTGGAGACAATGAGTAATTCACAGACGCCGAGTCATCCTGAAAACGCTGCGTCGTACCCCTTTCGTTGTACGACTTAACGTTTCCTCGAACCGCGTTATCGTGGAAAGTTCATTTTACTATTTTAGATGACCTTACTCACGAAGAACTTCCTTGTTTTGCTGTTGACTTCGTAGCGATTCGTCATACTTCGTCACACTTCGTCACACTTTGCACTTTGATGCTCAAGTCGCTGCGCTTCGATACAGATTACACAGTTTGCTTCAATGCACTTCAGACTTAATTCAAAGAGATCCATTGAATGAAACTAGAACAGTAAGGTGAAGGTTTCCTATTGACAATTCTTACTGATAATTTGTTCGATCTTCATTCCTTTCAATGCTTTTCGCGAACCATGTTACACTGCAGGTTCTTATCGATATCTCAGGAACTAATCGACGTATCAACTTCGTACAAAGGTCATTCAATTCTTCACATGTTTCGTCAGTGTTTACACGCTCTAAAATCTTAGTATTATTTTTCTTAGCAGTTGCTACGATGTACCCAAACAACCAGTAACTTAGTGCTGTACCGCAGGGATCGCAAGAATTGCGAAAAATTCACCAAATAACAAATAGAAAAATTGCTACGTTGTAAATTAAGGACGTATTCTTACATCCCAAGACATTTCAATTCCCTATCTTGGGTTGTTTTCCCAAGAAAAATTCTTGAAAGTCACCGGGTGCCCGTTGCGATAGGATCCTTGATGAAGATGGACTTCTGCGAAAAATCGATCAAATACCACGAAGGATCGATCTGGAAAAAATGTTAGGCTGTAATTCAAGGACGTTTTCTTACGTTCGGGGACATTTTGGTCCCCTATCTTGGGCGGCTTTCCCAAGAAAAATTCTTGCGAATCGCCGGTTCGCGACGAAGATGAAAATTCTCGTTCGTGGATTCGGCCGGGAGGAAACGTTCTCATTCGTGTTTGCGGAAAACGGCGCGGATCAAACGGTCCCGCGTGGCCCCCTTTGAATAGCCGACAGGGAAAAGAGAAGCGCGCGTCTGTCTCGTTAGGAGCGCAAATATTTTTCAGACGGCCATGCATGTATACGCGCCTTCGCGCGGCTGTTACGTCAGAGGAATCCGCGAACGCGCGTCGTAAATGCGATTCTGTGAATGTAAACACATGTTCCTATTTTTCCTTTAACTAATCTACGCTACGAACATTTGCGTGCCGCGCGCGGCCTCATTTATAGCTGTCTTTTACGGCCGCTTTTACGAGCGGCGTCTACGGCACCGCGACGCACATCCATCCGCCTAAATTCGCCAAGCCACCTCTCTCTCTGTCTCTCTCTCTCTCTCTCTCTTGATATTTCTTTCGTTTTATTTATTGGCTCTACTAATTAATTCGTGGCCTTTCATTCGTAAACCTGAAAGCAATCTATACGTGAATAAATTCTCCGAGCGGCTGCTGATGCTTCTGTTTTTTATTTATTGGGTGCGGAAATAATTTGTGGTTGTTTCTTTGCAATGTTTAATGCGATCTCCGTCGTTCGGTATATGTTCGTTTTATGAGTGACCGGTGGTTTTTTCCCTAAAAAATAACGACAACGATCATTCCAAAAGGATTTTTCGACGAGATGAAGTCGTCAATTAGGTGGTCCAACTCTTAGAACAAGGGAGGGTAGCACAGTTTGAACTGGAATAAAAATTAGTCCATTAGTATCACTAGGAACACTGTAAGTATTTTTTCTTTTTAATATATGGTGGCGATGGTGCAAATTAGCTCTATATAATTAATTTTGGGGACCGCTAACTTTTTACACTCGACAACCGTGTTTTGATTTATCGAGAACTGATGAAACCGGAAGCAGATCCGGAGTCGCAGCTACGCTCGAAAGATCGTTGAGCGCATGGTGTAGCGCATGATTATGAAACGATCGCGTACACTTCGGATTAATAATAGTAGTCGGCGAAGTTCGTCAGTGTCGGTCGCCAGAAATCTCCGCTCTCGGATTCGTTAATAAAGCCACCCGCGTCCGTCCGCGTGTAACAACAAAGATTTTTCTTTCTTTAGAAACACTTATGTCATCACTGTCACTCTTATCGGTGTTTATATTTGTTCCGAGCTTTTAAATTCCAAACACATGTCGCCGGCAATTATATTACTTGTTTTTGCGCGCTTTTTTTGGCACGATCAAAGGTCACGGGTAACAGGGAACGGGAAGGCTGATAATAATTAATTAGTGGCTGCTGATGCAACATTAATTGCAATGTCGCTCGGTACTCTCGCACTCTCCTCTTTCCCCCTCCCTCTCTCTCTCTCTCTCTCTCTCTTTCTCTTCGAGTAACGTGATCTCACGTGCCGCTCACGAAATTTTCGGCTTACGCTCCGATATATTCCGTATTTTTGGTGGCGTCGAAATTTTCCATACATCCGAGAGATAGGGACCGTGAAGTAGGTTAACTGGAAACATAAACTCGTGCTGCTCGTGTTACCAACTCCCCTGGAACGGGTTCGATTCGGCGACAATTTCCAAGTGTCAAAGTCTACGAAAAAATCATAGTCTCTCCAATCGATTTTCTAATAATAAGGACAGTTTCTACTGCCCACAAAAATTACATTATCAATGTGAAATCGACGCTTGTCATTTCCAGTTTTCGATTTTTCTCCAACTAAGCCCGCAGAGCCATTTCTCAACAAATCAAACACTTCTATCGACCTCGGCTAACTTTACAATAAAACTTCCAAACAGCACGGGTACACGTACTCCCACAATCGTTTAGCAAATCTAAAACAAGTCACTTCGACGCGTTCTGTTGCTAAATAAAAGTACCCGAAGCCTGCAAACCCTTAATGGGTTCCTTGACGTCACGGTCTACTGACGCACTATCTAGCCTAGTTCACTTTGAGGCGGCAAACTTGCTAACGAAATCTTGACACGTTCGAGCCTTTGACAATCCAGTCTTGACGGACAACCGAGTCATTAACGAAGAGAAAGAACACCTACGTGCCTCAAAATGAAAGATGGTTTTCTTCAAAGGCCAACCGATTCATCAAATTTTCAAGAACGAAAAATCTGAACCAGCAAACTCCAGAGACTCTGAGAATTCCAAATTTCCATCGAAAGTCCACGTGAAACGTTTCCAGCGGCAGGAATCGACGACCGACCGATTTCTCGAATTTTAAGAGACAAATATTCCAAATCGGTAAAGTTCGATCACTCAGAATTCCACGACGAACGTTTCCAGAGGCGGGAATCCGCGAACCAGTAGATTCTTCAAATGTTGAGATAGAAACGATCTAAAACAGGAAACTCTAGATCGCTGTAGAATCTTTCGACGATGTCTGGGTGGTCTTGGAATTCCAAATTTCCATCGAAAACTCACGTTAAACGTTTCCAGAGGCAAGGTTTGCGATCAGTTCACCGGCGATACCCTTTGACACCGAGTTCTCCAAACTTTTCCAAAGCGATCGAGCCGCCTTCCGAGTCTAAGTGTTTACGACAGTAAAAGCAGAAAAAAGCACGATTACGGGTCGCCGAGAGCTGCCGATAACGGTGTCTATCGCGTCCGGCCGGTTTGGCCGGCTCGCGTGTAAACGCGCGAGCGAGCAAGCGAGTAAAGCGAGTAAAGCGAGCAAGCGAGCAAGCGAGTTGGATCGTGGCTCGATCGCTAATCAGTCGAGCTTCGCAGGTGGCTCGGTCGCGTATTAATCTCCGGTGACGTAGCTCCCTCGGGCCCGGTGTAACACGCTCGCCGAACGCTAACTATCGTTGCTCGCTGTGCTCACCGATTTGGTGGCTCATTATCGGTAAGCAGCGCGCGCGTTGACGCACGTGCGCGTCCATCCTGGAAAACAATCCGCGGAACCGCGGCCCCACCGGCAAAAATATTTTTGATTTTTCGGTCACGAGATCGCAAGTATGTCGCGTCGTCGTCGGCGACACAAACAGACGCGGACGTGTTTTATCAGGATTATAGCGACGCGTCGTGTTGCGTCGCAAATCGGTTGCGAATCGGTTGCGAGGACTCGTGCGGTTTGAGGTTCGCTGGGAGCGATCCGTGTTCTTGATCTGGTTTGGAGATCGTGATGCTAACGTGAAGTGAATTGTACCTGCTAATGAAATGACTCCCTCGATAGGTGAGTACAATGAACAAAAAAAAAATATATATAATAGATGTACTATAGGGGTCTTCTAAGCGCCGATTTTTGTAATTTTTTGTTTAGGCCGTCGCTTAATTTACTGAAAATGGAGCATACTCTGATTTTTCTGACAGAAAATTTAAGAAAATTTCACGATAGAAATTCGCATGGAATAAAAATATTCGCGACGATAGAATTAAATATAACATAGAGATGAATGGAGGACGATAGATCTTTTAATTTCTGACTCCTGTGATTTTAGAAAAATTCCAATTAATTTAGGACTGTCTCAAGATTTAGAAAAAAAGTATCATATTGTTGTCGAAAAAGTGTGTCCCACTAGGGAAAAATACGTTGCTGCCGAAGAAGCCTGACGTTACACCCTCAAATAACTACTCCCATTGTCCCTGATATAACAGTTGATTTAGCTCGCTCTTCCAGAAGTCATTTAATAACGAACGAGCACGCGGAGACACAGAGAATTAATCGCCCCCATTGTTGCGAGGCTGTCAGAGATCCATTCTGTAAGCTAAGAGGCCGAAATACTCGAAAATGATTTTATTACACGTTTCCTGTGAAAGTCTAGCTACCAGGAAGGCAACCATAAATTTTACCAGGGGCTGCAGCACCCAGTCGACTTTACCTACGCCCTCCACCACACTTGCCAAATTTTCCTAATCGATACGAGCGTGTCTCTGCCATGTTCTCTTTATTCTGGTGGACATATATCCGTGCTTTAGGTGTATGCAGAACTTTTCATAAAAATCCGCAGTCTAATCAAAGTGTAATCGTTATGCTACGAATGGGTGCGATTCACTTTCGGTCCGGAGCGGTCGAATGAATTCCGTAAAATTGGTTTCCGTGTGCAAACGAGAGTGTCGAATGACGTTGGTGTGTACAGTGAGCCTCGTCGATAGCAAGTTATTGTCCCAGCTGCGAAATCTTTGATCGATCGTGGGTGGCCGTGGGGCGACTTCCGGTGCGTCCCACGGTCCTCGGACAGAAACGGACAGGTAGAACAGCGGCGGCTAACATACACACAGACACATAGACACGTGTGTGGGTGTGCTTGCACACGGGGTGACCTGATTTGTATTCGCTGACAGAACGTCGTTTGCTAACTCGATGAAAACCCACATCTTCCGAGTTCCGTCGCTTCCATTGGCCGCGCTTTGAATACGAAAGCGAGCGAATTGTCTTAACGCGGACAAAGGAACCGGTAATTTTCCCGGAGTTCCCTTCGCATTCGGTCGATCGAAATGTCGCGCGTGTGAGCAAGAGAGAAAGAGAATGAGAGAGAGAGAGAGAGAGAGAGAGAGAGAGAGAGAGAGGGAGGGAGGGAGAGGTTTGCGCGCACACACCACCGCCAAAGGACAAACAGGAGACACGCTTGACTCTCGTAATGGATTATTATGCGCCGGCACGTGGATTATTGAACGACTTCCATCCTGGTTTATTGCTTCCAATTACGGCGCTGATATACGCGCCGGTGGAATGCGCCCGAAAAAAATAAACTACAATCCCTAGGCTATTACCGCTATTGGCACCTTCGTGTCTCGCGACGCTTGAATAATCGCATAGAAATTCAGCTTGAACTTAAATACAGATGAGGCCGGGGTTAGCTGGTGCACAGACACTTCGGCGTCGCAAAAAACTGTTTTGCTCGAGCTTCTAATTGCGCCGGAGAGCTGCACGTCGTTGGATTATGCTCGAGAGTCCCGATACTTCGTGCTGAAGAAAAGATTTTCCATTAGTAACTTACCGAAAAGAGACTACGGTAGATCCTCGCTCGTTGCACGGAACGGGGCCGATAACGCGAGCAAACATTCAGGTTGTACGAAGTGACCAATCGTAGCGTCGATCTTCTTTCATTTCTGCATAATCACCGCGAGTTGCAGAACTTCTAATAACTCGTAATCGCTAGTCTGCAATTAACAAGGATTCCGTTCAGTAAACGAGGTTTAAACAGGAAGAGAAGTACAAACGAAATTTGCGACTGTTCTGATTACGAAAATAAATTAATGCAGCTCCTATATTTGGCAATTAACGCAGACGATTTTTATATTGCACAGAAGTATGCATGTCGAATACAAAATTGAGAAGGTATTAGAAGAATTCACGATTTATTACTGTTGGATTTTTCATATCTAATATAAGCAAAAATAATCTTTGTGTTGAGAAACACTTTAGAGGACCAGGACGCGGGTCCTGGTTATTTTCATTGTCAATGGGTCTCTGGCAATACCCTGACTCTTAAGGGTCGGGGGGTCATAAATTGTCTTTGCAGGCCCAGGCTATTTCGCGTTTCGGGTTTCAAACCTAAGCAACGGTTTTTCCGTTGCACATTTTCTTTAGTCTCGTCCAGAGAGTCGAGGTATCAAGAGCTAACAGAATCCTTCCGTATCTTTGAATAAAACAGTTTTCTTTTAAAATCAACTGTGTGTTCATTGAAATAAATCCCATATCCCAATAATTACCATCGCCTCGGGCAATTTTTATTTTGCATAAAAAGTGGGTAATTATAATGGCTAGAATTTTCCGCCCTTTTGTCCAGCCGTTTCCTTGTTAGCTCTGCACAGTGTGCGGTCGCGCTCCGACGAAAAAAAAAATGATCGGCGACCTAGAATCACGCACCGGCTCGGTCCGGTCGCCCTTAATCTGCGCACGGCTACTAATTACCCTTAATCTGATCGTGTTAATCATTCACGTAGCTCCGAACCGTCGCGTTCGCTCTGGCGACACGCGAGCATGCGGGGGAGCTCCGTGCCGGTGGCCCACTATAACACTGCCAAAATTCGCTTGGCAGCCGGACAATAATACAGGTGCCGCCGAGACGCCACACGATCGAATCGGGGATCGAGACGGGTCCGACAGTCGACGGTGTACGACCGTTTCGTCGCGCGTCGCGCTTCTCTTCGGCTCCGTTACTCCCTTTTTTTCTCTCCCCCCGCCGGAAAGTTCCGAGAGTGCTTGAGTTTCGGTGAACGCGAGCAGCGAGAACGGTCCGAAGGTGCACGGTGATCGATCGATGGCCACGGCCCCGGCCCGGATCGATTTAAGCGGATTACAACGATCTTCTTTTTAATCCCTGGATACCGGGTAGACCATGCTCGCGTATCAGAATCTCGGGGATAAGCCTTGCCCCTTCCGCGGACGCGCAGCGCAGTAAAACCGTTTCGATAGTACGGGCACGCGCGGGATTTGTAGAACGTTCAGGTAACTGCCCGGTGCGGGTACCGTCCGATGATTAGACGGTTCGACGAGACCTTCGGCTTTTAGAAGTGCAGACTCGCGAAGCTATTTCACTATTTTTCATTTGTTTCTGTGGTGATCGATACTCGCTTCGCTTTGGAATCGGCCGATTTTTTCTATGGTCCACTCTCTATGTGCCTTCCAGGAGCTGTTCGTTAATTTTGTGGTAGTTTAGTCGTTTTGTAAGGACTCGCGAGATGCGTTTCTTAAGTATCTCTTCTACTGACAATTTTTACTCTATCGACTGTTTTCATTTTTCGAAGACTTGCCCACCAGATTTATTCGTGTCGAGACACCGGGGATACTTTCTTGCGGCAGCTACCATCCCCTGAGGATCTCGGTACATACGAACGTGGATGCTTGGTTATAAAAGTTGAATATCGACAAGGTAGATAGAAACGGACACCCAATTTTCAGTTCGAGATCAAAAGATTGTTCAGAGATCCAGGTTCGTGATTGGAAAGGACAGTTCTTCGCTAATTTGTGACTGCTAAACTGTAAGGATAGTAGGCATCCCCTAAGGATTTTCCCCAGTACATCGAAGAATATCTTCGTTAATTTGATGTTAGCTAGCCATCACCTGAAGATTTCGGAACATCCAGGTGCATTAAAAAATCCCGATCATTGACAAACCAGATAGAAAGAACCGTCTATCCACACCAGAACCAAGATTTTCGGAGGATGCGCTCGGTGGTCGCGAAGGATGCAATTAACAGCGCATCCCCTAGGGACTTGGTAGGTCCCCAGAGACGGTGGCGCCTGGGGCAAGCGTGGCTCGTTGAACCGGTTGCGTAACAGTGTCATAAATAATCGGCGTGCGTTCTAGCGTCTATTATTAGTATCGGGTAACGCGGGATCGTTTGTCCGGCGCGATCGGCCGACGATATTGTAAATTATGGTTGGAACGTGGTCGGCACCGGTCCGCGAAGGATTCCTCGCGACGGGTCCGATTAATTCGCGACCGTCGTCGAGACAAAACGGCGCGGGGAACACGCTCCGCAAGCTTATTGTTAACTGTCCGCGACCCGATCGTTTATTCGTGCCTTTGGCTCCGTTTCTATCGAGCCGCTCGGCCCAGAAGATACCGGCACGGCGGACTGCACTATAAACGGACTTTGCGCGATCATTTTTTTCCGCGAAGCAGATCGGAGCGGAACGGAGCGGAGGCTCGCGAGACGTTGTTTGTTTCTTGATTAAGAACAACAGAACGGAGACTACCCGTGTTCTCGCGAGAGTCGGGCACCCGTATCTTTCCTCTGGCTGAACGGCCGCTTCGTAAACACACGCGCGCACGATTAGGCCGCCGATAAACAACCGTGCATGTATTTTCGTCGTGCGCCTCTAAATCCGAGATTAGCGGATCTACATCGGCCGGATCGGGCTCTTTCGGTTTTCGCGTGCCGCCGATAACCGTAGATAAGAACACGCTCCGAAGCCTTGTCCTGGGCAACCTCGATCGTTGCAGGCGGACCTCGTCGATTGCATTCCGCCTTCACGTGATAGGAATGCTTGCGATCTGACGAAATCGAAAATTCGGTACCGGGCTGCCACGCGCAGCCTTGAAGTTATTTTGCAAGTTAATGTAACGCTTCAACACGCGTTCTTCCGTTTACGATCCCGTTTTGTCGAGGTTTTCTAGCTGACAGTAAAGCCTATTTAAAACATTTTTCAATCGCTATTCTACATCTAAAAGCAGGTTACGAATTTTCTTCTACTATGTTACTTGAAGATCGAAATTATCGTTACAGCTGAAAAATTTACTGGGGAGCCTACTAGTGTTAATTTCACGTCTCAGGCGACTGTTAAGCCGAGGATAGTCGAGGTGTTAATAGGAAAATTAATTTGTCTCAAGAAAACAATGCCCCGATCGAAAAATTATTTTTGACACTTTATAATAGTACCAGTACCGTGAGTACCAATCTTGTAACAGCCTGTATAATGATGGAGTATACCGATCTCGACTTAATTAAAATATGTTATCGAGGTCGATGTTTTGACTAATTTTGCTACATCCTTTTACACCTCTCAAGCGTTTAAGAGCATGTACGAATATTATATCCTTCGAGATGAAATAAAATTCTATTCTGGTGTTGTCAATACAGAGGCAAACAAAGGACGTAACGCTTCCTCTTCGGACAGAGTTCTAATCACGGTAACCGTAAAATAAATGGTGGTACACGGGGTCAAGAAATGACCAGCAAACAATGGCTGCTGTAGCGTGGCGTCCCTCCGGTTCACTTGGGCAAGCGAGCATCGCATGACCGCGAGGTTTGACGCCGTAGACTTTGTCCATCGTTTGGATCGCGTTATCGAGAGAGGCTAAAGAATAAAATCGGTTTCACGGTACACAGCCTCCGTCTCCGCCGGATCGGCCCAGATAGAGAAGCGTCGCGTCGGAGGCGTCGAAACGAAACACGGTCAGACGGCTGGCAGACGTTCTTACGCAGATTCCGGAGCGTGGTTGCTGGCCCATCGTTCGTTCACGTGCACTTTATCGGGAAAGATCGCGCGTGGCCGAAGTTCGAAGCTCTGTGCCGCGATTGATTAGGGGGAGCATGATTTCAGAAACACCAAACAGAGAAGACCGGTCACGCATCGACGCGCAGCGAGCGTCGTCGGAGCAGATCGTGAATGAGGTTCGAAGATCGGACTCTCTACCCGGCCACGAATGATTCACGCGGCCTACGCGCTTTACTATATTGCAGTAAGTGACCAAGAAGCCGTCGTAAACAGCCGATAAACGGTGGAAATACGTTTCGTTATTTTTTTTTTCTCTTGTTTCGTATTTATTGCCAGACGGGCATGGCTCTTGTTATCGGTCACCGTACGCCGATATACCACACTTCTTTTTCCTTCCTTTCCGCTGGACCGGCTTTTATCCGCATTGTGCTCACTCCCACGTTCTCTCTTTCTCTCTTTTTCTCTCCCTCTTTCGTTCTCTCTTCTTTTTTTTCTAATTGCATTTCTTCCGTACGTCGACCAGCCTCGATCAATCCCCACCATCCCCCCTTCCTCCATTGTTTTTTCCATTCATGCGGACGCGAAAACGAGACGCTGCCTCGAGTCCCCGTGGGGAGTAGGAAAATTACCGTGCTCCACTCGTGGCGTTGATCACTTTTGTTCCGAGTTTTCCCTGGTAAATCGCGTGGCCGAGCACCAATCGTCCTTTTTCCTACTACCCCTTCCTCGTTTTCAAAGCACTGAAATTGTAGGGGGCGAGCACGACCACGGATTAGTGCAACTGCGTTACCCCTAATTAATGTCTGCCGGGTCGTCCCCACGATTCTTCCTTTTTCCGCTCCTCCTACATGCCCGTTGACACTGCATTTATCCGGCGATCCGCTGTACACCGTGGTCCCGATTTTATTGCGCCAGTCTTCAGGATGCAAGAACTGCACCTTGATGCACCGCGACGATGCAGCGAGAAAGTCTTCGAATTAAATTGTTCCCTGACTTAATGGGAACGCTATCTTTGTTTTACTGATGGAAACAGATAATGCGAACCTTCCTCACTAGATTTTTTTCATCCGGTTTCATAAAGTTATTCGTTTGCGTCACACTATTTTTAATCAGCTGCAATTTTTTTAATTGTAGCCGAGCTGCGATGCAATTTTGTTTTGCATTGTTCCCGTGGTAAAGTTGCTACTACTCTCATTTACCATCTTTATCGAAATGAAATCGTTTGTTCGTATCACCATTGTTTTTCGTAAGTTTGTTTACCATTGTCCCAATTGTTTAATTCCCGGCAAGCCGTCACGGTAACATTCCAAATGACTTGGTCATCCGTTCCGGCACTCGTCGAATCTCAGTTATGCACCTATCATAATAATTTTATCGAACTCGATCTCGAGTGGTTTGTTTACATCCCACGCTTTGAATAAGCTTTCCACCATTGTCGTCGTATTCTAAACACAACAAAGATGCGATTAAACGTTCTGTGAAACGTGAAATCGCTACATCATTCCAAGCGATACGATCATCATCCACTCTGACACCTGTTGTCTTACTTCTATCCGCTAAATTAAAGATAGCCTTGAAAGGTTATGATTTGCTATACGGATTCGAAACGATACGATCACGCTCCATTATTTTTTTTTTCGAGTTACTCCGACAAAACTTTTACAATGTACACAGAAAGAAACTTGAAGGTATCCGCAACACACACGCATTCCCGCGTCATCGAGCGATAACGAAAAACCACGGCGATCGACTAACATGCTCGACAATGCTCCTGGACGCGAGCGTACGCGAGATAATGAATGAGCGCGAAGTGACCAGAGATAATCGATCCCCGTCTCAACGGAGCCTTTAACTTCGAGTAGGCACGAGTAAATGTCGTGGTGAACGTGTCGCAATGACAGCGTTGATCGACGCAGGTAATCCGTGTGAAGTCATTGCATAGATTCCTCTCAAAAAGTTCAATTGCACTTCTGTAAAAGATCGACCCGCCCCAATCGATTCGATATGCGTAACATTTGAAACTGTACACAGCATAATCATACTCCACAAAAAGTCCGCAGTCTAACCGCAACAAACACGACAAAATTGCTCGGAACAATATTGTTTTGGCTGGGACAGCAACAGAGTTACACACTGTTGCCAGTTACACCCCGACCCAATTACTAGACACGCCCCGTACGTGTCCAACAGAATTAACATTTACATTGGAAAAACGTTGCCGGGGACCAATTAGCGTAATTTGGCTGTCGGCCCTTGAGCGTGGCGGGCGTGAATAACGCGGCACCCGGAACGCATGCATAAATAAAAAAGATAATCGTCGTGGAATCGTTTATGCAGCCATCGCATCGGGCGCGCGTTTCCTTTCGTTTTTCCCTCCTCGTCGAATGTTAAACACCGGTCCCCGGTAGAGGTGTATTTTATTTTTTTTTTTTTTCGTTTACACGGCCCGGAGACAATCGAAGCGTTAAATGGCTCGATTCGGGGGTGGCTTCGCGGCCCGTGACAATAAGGGTGCACCAATTAACGCTTCGTACGCGATTTTCGAGCGGAAGAATGAAAAGTGGGATCGCTCGGGTGTCCGTGAGCGCGGGGGTGGCGGCTCGATTTTATAAATTAATGCCGTCACGGTGCGAGCACGGTTTATCCGGTCGCGCGTGTTGTCACGTGTAGACTCACAGTTTCTCTCTTTTTCCATCTCCCTCTCCCTCTCTCTCTCTCTCTCTCTCTCTCTCTCTCTTTCTTTCTCGCTGTTTGGCTAGGCGAGCTCGGTTTCGCGTTTTTCCCGATTTTTTCGCCGATTCGTTTTCCCCCGCGCACAATGCGATCGATAAAACACCGTGTCGGTCGAAGGTTTTATCGGGTGTGCACCTTCGTAACGCACTATCGAGTGCGGCCGATTTCGCTCGAATTCCCAACTAATTAGTCACGTAACGCGCTAGATCCTGCAATCGACGATCGCCCTGGAATTCCCCAGATCAGATCTAACGCGATTGCGCGCCACGAACGTCGATCCGTGCCGGGCCCAGCGCTGTTCTTTCTCGCTCACTGTCCCTCTCCCTCTCCCTCTCTCTTTCAGTCGGTTGCCATCGAGATCGTAACCGATAACACTGGGACAGAACGGCCGTTCGATTCGCGAGCGAAAACTCGTGGCGTATCGACGCGGGGCAGGCGCGAATCGGCGCGGAATCGCGCTTAGGCGAGGCGAGAAGCCGATTAATCGGGTTGACGCCATCGCGTCGCCGCGCCGTTGCGTCGCGAAAAACGCGCCAAAGACGGTACATTAAATTGAAATTTGCTATCGATAGAGAGGGGTAGAAAGAGAGAGAGGGGGGGAGCGTACGCTAGCCGACGCGAGCCTCGATATTAGAGGGGAAATTACAAGGCCTCGGGCCGGAACCGGCGCGCAACATTGTGCACAGCCTTATTAAGAGTGAGAGACCGGTGAGAAAATAAATAGGGGAATTTGCATCTCATTGAGTGGCGGATTCGCGGAAATTAGAGTAATTTCAAGCGTAACGGCTATCGTAACGGCCGTCTGGACGGCTGTTAATAATAGCTATCTGCCGTTCCCCCCGCGAGCTTTTCATCGAAACGATGAAACGGTGTCCTTTTGCGCCTTTTTTTCTATCGAACCCTTCTCGCCGATACCCTCGGATCTATCGGGGTCCGCTAATCGTAATTGTTTCGACCGGACCTTGTACGACTTTACCCCCTCTCGATCCCCCGTTACTTTTCGAAACTGCAGCCACCTACCCTCCGATTCCGATGATTTTTCGATATGTTGTGGAAACCGGTCCTTAGCACCGTGGCGACCACTGAGACGAGCACGGCGCCGTATGATATAAACAGGGTTGCGGGGACGTAAACCATATGCCGACTCTCTGTCGCCAGCGGTACCCTGCATCTTGTCAACGACGGCCATTCGGTGAAAACGCACTCGGACTAACCCAGGTTCTCAAGACGGTCTTTTGTTTTCGTTTAACTCAAATGTATTTTGGTATATTTTATACCACACTAACAGTCGGGCATACGTATTTGTGCGCGGGACCTTTAAGCTTACCCGATCCCCTAAACAGAAGATAAGTGGCCATCATCTCTTGCGCTGCCACAGACGCAAAAGTATAGACAGAATTCACTGTACCGACAGTTTTCCGCTTGTACTTCAGAGACTGAGCGAAACCGCCACTGTTATGCAAAGGAAAACTTGTTAAAAATATCAATGTCTACAACATATACAAAAATCATCGAAATCGGAGGGTAGCTGTTCTGTAGCTTCATCGCTTTCTGCGGCACAGTTCTTTCTCGCTTCAAGAACGATTGAAATCATTGTCGACCGCGAAGGCGGTGTCGCTCCTTTATTTGCGAGCCGTCCGTGGCTGTCCGTGCATTAATTAATTAGCCGATCATTTGTTTAGCTGAACCCCGTATCGGCTGTTTCTTATCGCCGCGATCCAACAAAGGCGAGGTGGTGGGTCCGCGGAAGCGCGTTTTATCGCGCGTATCATTATTACACGCGCATCGAATGACGCGGCTACCACCTTGCTGGCTTTCCACGTCGTCGTCGTCGTCGCGAGCGAGCGAGCGGTCTGCCACGCTTAAGAAAGGCGCGGCGCATCATTTCTTCTTCGCGAAACGGCCGCCGACTTGCATAATAATCGCCTGTTTAATAAACGATTAATCAGCGGCCGCGTTTGCCCAGCGCACACGCGCGTCTAATCCATTCCGAGACAAAGGACTGTCTACACCGCTCCTTACAGCGGCGAGGAACACGTGGAGCTTTGACGCGGAAGACGATCACCAAGAGCGCGATCTAAATGCAGGTTCGCGATCTCTTTGCAACATCCAAGCGTTCAAGTATCAGTTAACCCTTCAGCGACGATGCCCGTGCACCGGTTCCGACGCTGAAACACGCTTTAAAATTAATTTCACAAGGTCAGATTATCAGTAGACTGTGGATTCTCATGCAAAAGAAAAATGTGTTTCGCATCGATGAAATCGTAACGATATTTTTCTGTTAATCGGTTCAATAAGTTCCTCAATTTTCATTTCTCTCATAAGTCGCATGAAGCCCGCAGTATAATTACGAAATTTTACCTATACAATCTCAAATGTCCGGACTACGTTTCAGCATGTACGGAACTTGCTGTTTGCCGAAAATCTTTTCAGAAAGCCCTCAAACTGAGAAAGGCCGGCGTATAGCAGTCGTTCCGAAATTAGCGTACTTTGCCTCGTTATACTTCCCCGCAGTTAAGACCTGACTTCGACCCTCCCACCCAGCTTTAAAGAGCATCTTTTCACCTACAAGTACGTGTAATATCAAAGGGCTAAACCCGTTACAACCCTCTGAAAGGAACCCTTCCGGAGCCTCTATTCCGTCCCGCTTTTTCGCTTTAGTTACATTTATAAAACAAAATTCGTACGATGGTAGTGCTGCGAATCCAGTTTTCACGGATCCGGGGCACAGCGCAGCTCAGTCAGGGTCGCGATGCACATTGCAGCCGCACTGCAACGAGGCTCGCCGACGCGATGCGTCTCGTCGGGGGTTGAAGCAGATGGCGCCACAGTTCAGTGGCATGCGCTGCGCGCCAGCGTGATCGTACAGCACCAGAGACGTCGGCCGAAAAAGTGCGTTTCTTTAAAATTTAAATAGAGATATTCGCCGAAGAACGATCGGACAGTCTCCCGGAATAAATAACGTTTCTTTTCGTTATAAATAATTACGATGTCTCGGCTAGGAATTCCAAGAATTTCTACTTTCTTTCTTCGCGTTGATTTTGTCGTTCCCGGATCGTTTTTAATTCAGAGCTTTTCTACGATCGAATCGAGAGGCAACAAAGTAGGGACGCGGCGCGCCGGCCGGTTTGATGTTTCTACGGCAAGAAGCATGAGCGGCGGGAAGGCAAGAACTGTGTAGCCATTCTTCGGCGATTAGTCACTCGTGACCGATTTTCCAGTGGTTTTCTGGCACTAGCCGGCATTAGCGCGGCAAGATCGCAGTCTGAAGATGCTGTGTGCACGCTCGGTGTGCCGGTGCACCGGCCGCGCTAAATACAAGCTTCCGCGTTGATACTCGCGAGGATGACCACGTCATGATCCAGTTTCATTTGCTAACCACTCCGGCAATCTACATTCTACGTCCATTAATTTTACGCCGGTTAAAAACAAGAGGGGGAGCAGCGTAGCAACCGTAGCGCCGCTGCTCCGCGAAAATTAGTTGGTTAAATTACGAGGAAAACTATTTCCCCCCGCCCCGGGGGTGGGGGGCTAATTGATGAAGAGCAGGCGTCCTCCGGACCCGATATAACCAGGCGATAGAAAAACTGCGTTTCGACCTACATACGGCGTTACATTTCGGCCACGGCTCCGGATGTTGCGCTGCTCGAGGAAAATTTATACGCCGCCCGTGGTTTTTTAATATTACGCGGCGGGCACCGTCGGTGCTTGACGTCACGCGGAATCAGGCGAACGTGTAGCACGCGTGACTTCGCAAATGTATTACTTTCGCAAACCTCCAGCTATACTGACAGAGAGAGAGAGAGAGGGAGAGAGAGAGAGAGCGGGGATTTACGGTTTCGCGCAGCGGCCTCCAGATTTGTCAGATATCGACGCGAAATTTCTGCACTAGACAAACAAGGCCGGCGCGCACGTGTCGCAACTTTTCCAATTACATTTCCGATGTTTGCACAATTGTGTCTCTTTAATGCTTTGTGCTCGACACCGGCGCGTGCACGCCGCGAACGAGACGATAAATATAAGCTGGCCATATTAGCTAAAATTAAATATTATACAACCCGCCGGCGGCCCCGTGCGTTAGTCACCCGCGCGTTTTCCACCGCGCCGCTCGTAAATTGTAACATCCACCTTCCATTAATCAAAACGCGCCGGGGCCTGCGGCGAACAAGCGCCGCGTTTTCTTCGCGGAATTCGCCCGAGCCGAACGATGGCGGATTTTTTCCCGCGAAATCTCCGCTCTCCAGGCCACTCGAGCCGCTCGTTACGTAAACACCATTAGCGACAATCCTTTTTCACCTGGAGCCAGACAGAGAATTTACCGTTTCGAGAACCCCCGTGCGCGTTCCCGCTCTCAATTTCTAATTGTGCAATTTCGGCGCTCGAAATCGATTGGAAAGCGATATTACAAATGGCGTTCGACCGAGAGCCAACTACCTTGGCAATTCGCGGGCGCATTCTTTCCGCGATATTTTCCTTTCTTATTATTTCGCGAACATATTAGGAAACCCGCGAGTCTCGCGTCGGCTTTGGCCGACTTTAAACGCGAACTACCATTCGAGCACATCCTCGCGTAATATGTTGAAAAAATTCTTTAAAAAGACCGAGTATATCTATCTTATATTTAATCATCGATGTTTAATGTCTTATATCGTCGTATTGACAAACAAATAGTTCAATTATCGCAGTAACAGAAGAGTGGCGCACACTTTTATTCTTTCTCATCAAGATTTAAAATCCCGAGGAAAATATTATTTTAAAAAACACTCGGAAATACTCGGAAATACCTCATACTTTGACGGTTTTTGAATAGATAAAATACAAAAGTTGCTCTGCAAATATCGTTTAAATAAAATATGATCGCCTGTACGCACGAACAGCTGAACTCCACGCGAAGATAAGAAGTGGAACGACTCGAAATCCGGAAGCAAGCATTTTCGTTCGGATCTCGCGAGGAGCCGGGAGAGGCGCTAAAGCTTTTGCAAATAGTCGTGTGGAACTGTGGAGGACTGTCGGGAATCGCGGGCCGTGGCGCTCCTAATCAAAGGCAAACAGAATCGTCCGAATCGTCGGGCTATTGGGTCAATCGCGGTTCGTTTGCCAAATAAACACGGTGGTGGCAGATAAAAACGAGGCGACGCGACGGTTATCCGAGAAGGTGGGATCTCTCGGGTCCGGATTGCCGGATGGAGGCAAACAATGATTCGACTATTCGGAACAGCAGCGGCGCGAGTATATTTCAGTATTCGGCGGCCTTCGCCGGAGCTACCAGGCCTCGACAAAGAGAAAGGGAGAAGTAGAGGGGAAAAAAGGGGAACAAGGATTTGTTTTCATTGACATACCAGAGCGGGAGCTCAGACTCGTTTCGCAAAAATCTATTTTCGCGCGCTAATTATGTAGCGGGGCAACACGCGGCGCGGCACGGCACGGCGAGACGCGCGTCACGCCTCGCGGCGAGGCATCGGCTCGCCTCGGACGCCATGATGCGCGCCGCTTGGTCGCCGCCGGATCATTGTTTACACTGGGACGCGAGGCATTGGAGCAAACGATCGCGATAATAACGCCACCAAGTTCGATGACTGCATGACAGATTCAGTGGAAACCTCCCGGCCTGTCGGGGGATAAAAGGTTTTTTTTAGGTCGTTCCTCGAGACAAGAGTGGCAGCACTGCACTCTCCTCGTCTCTCCTCTTGTTTACCCGCGAATCGCCACGCGCCGCTTCCGTATCGTGGATCCGTGGAATCTTTTCGCGGGGCGATTTTTACCGATGCTGCCGAGACCCTCGACAGAGCCCGTTCCGAGTAAATTAACACGATTACGAGGTGACCGGCTGAAATCTTTCCACCGACCGGGGACTCCAACACAGCGGTGTATGTACTCTCTTTTCGTAGCACAGGCTCACCGAAGTTTCAGACTTCTAATTCGCGGGTCAATAGCTCGCTTCAATTTATAGTAGAACTTCGGTAGTTGCGCGAAAACGGGGCTGAACTTGCCTGCAACTATCAACTAGCTCGCCTGTGTGCGCTGCCTATAAACACTTGATGTATTATTACGCAGCGGGAACAGCTAGCCATTACATGAATAATGTATTCCTTTGGAAAAATATACGCTTTGGTGGGCGAAAGTTTATACGCGGCACCAAAGAAAACTTTACGAAATTATTGCTATAGACCCCGGGTGCATTTCTTACGACGATTACACACGGCCGCAAACTAGAATAAGCATTCTTTCGGCCATCGTCGTTTATCTTGTTTACACGAATACACGTATTTTTAGTCGTTGTATTTTGAACGCGGTCCGGATATAGTCGCGTTTGATCTAATTCTCGTGGAATCGATATATAGATTTCTTATTTCTGGCATCGGCGACCGGTTATTTCTAATCGTAACAAAGATTAGTCACTTGGACCGGGATCAAGAGTGTAGTATGACTTGCGAATGCTCGCAAGAGGTGCGCCGGTGGTGATTCTCTTTGGCTCGTGACTCAAAAATCGTCCGGATTTCTGACGAGGAAGCGGGAGACTGGCCCGAGAGAGAGACCGATCAATCGAAAATAGTCGCCGGCAGCGGGTAGAACGTTGGCTCGCATGGCAACGACATAACGATCGGGAGCAATTATTCATTTAAAGAAACGATAATGCCACCGATTCGCGGAAGAGTCAACAACTGCGAAAGCCGTTCTCGGTACACGCTGGACTTTGTCGTCCCGTGTTTAAGACGACTCGGCCGGACGTGTAAACAAGATACCGATGGTTGCAGAGCGTCGGGACAACAATATTATTAAATGGACCAGTCCGCGGATATTAATCGGCGCGGCCAAGCGGTGCATGGTCGTCAAACGGCAGACTAGCGTTTGCTAGCGGAGCGACGACGGAACCGTAGTTTCGGCTACGCCCGGGAATAAATGGTCCGAGATTTGCGAAACGGATGACCATCGTCAACGGTGCTCGCGGTGATTCGTCACGGGTTCGAGCCGAACCGGGACACGCCGCGCGCCGAGTTCCAGCGAACGAGCGAGCGGGCGCGAACGTTTTTCAGCTCGATATTCAAATCGTTAATCTCATTACCACCACGGCGACGAGGCAGGTGGACTTCTTCCGCGGTGGCGCGAACACCAGCTGACAACGGAGCGCTATTTCACCTAGAACAGCATTGTCATTTCGATATTTATTTTTATCGCGGCGATACGGCTGGATTTCCAGACGCGCGTGCGGCGCCGCCATAGCACCGTTACACAATCCCATTGTACAATATTTGTTGTGCGATTTGTAGATACCCGGTGAGACGAGGAACACCGTTTGCGCGCGCGGCTGTGCTGCATTCTTCAGATTACGCGTGGACTACTTTTCGAGGGGGCTTGATAAAGAGAGGCGTCGACGTTTTCTTTTTTTCTCCTTTTTTTTTTATCGGGACCTCATGCGTGTTCCGATCGTATCAGCCCGTGCGACGTGATCGGAATATCGAGTCTCGGCCGTTTTCAGAATCGGTGTCTAGCGATAGTGACCCCCGGCCAGTCAACAAACACGGAGAGACACCTGAACGATGCACTCGATCCGAAACAAAGTAAACACAGAAAGAATGCAGGCGGAACGAAACCGAGCGGATCGGATCGGCCGCGGCGGCGTTTCTCGGTTGCCCAACGCTTGTAACGCAAGATCGATAACGATAGGGCAGAGAGGGAACGCCGAGAGTCGACAGCGAAGCGTCGCAATAGGCGAAACAATCGACGCACGTAGTCGCCGGGAGTGTGTTTATTCGAAATTGGTGCTGAATGCCGTTGCAGAGACACGCGTCGAGCGTGTCCGAGTCCGTGGTCATCGTCGTTGATCGTTGTTATCAGCGACAAACATGTTATGTGGATGTCGTCCGCGTTCGGAAACAGGATGAATAAACGTGAAAGGAGGCTTTAAAAGGGCGTGCGAGTACAAGTGGCCGGAGGGAAGAAGGGAATGCTAAGTGGCGTGGCAAAGAAGAATACGACGTCGAAGTGTAGTAGAAGAAGAAGACGAACAAGAAGGAGAAGACTGAGGAAGGCGTTCTTCGGATGATACTCACGGAGAACCGACCGGATGCAACGCCGGAATGGGAATGCAAGGCTCCGCGCGCGCCGGAGTCCGTTACTCGCGTCGGGTATTTCCCAGAACGCGACTATAAACAAACAAACACACCGAGAGACAGGGCAGTGTGCGCGTGTGATCCATGCCCTCCCTTCCAAGGCAACAACAACGACAAGCTAGCAGTTTCCACGGTGGCGGGGAGGAAGAAGAGAATACTGGCGCCGTCGGTTGAGTAACCCCACCAGAAGACCAGCGCATGCGCACCGAACGGGATTCCCCGCGTCCCCACCACCATCGACCACCCGCCAGTTGCCCCACCACGCGACCGAGCCCCACTCCCTGTACCCTTCTCTCTCTCTCCTTCTTTCTCCCTCCCTCCCGCTTTACCCCCGGCGAACGACGGTCAAACTCGTACGTAAAGTCGCTCTGAACACTCGTCGATGATGACAAAGTACTATCCACAATGTTTACCGTCGATGTAGCGCACCGATTTTTACCGAGCTGGAATGCATTCTAGCCCGGTCATTCCGACGATGTTTTCAGTCAGACGAAAACACTCGATTCTCGGAATGCGAGATACAGGAATTCGCTGCTCTTTCGAACAGTTTTCTTCGCTGCATCTTCAACTAGCCTCTCGAGACGAATCAATATATATTTTTATAATTTCATAGAACACTCTGAACATCCATAAGAGACCCACCCTGTTCGTTGCTATCTAGCTTGCCTCTTGCCTATCTTTTCGTGCGTTTGTTGATACTTCAACTGCGAACGATGACGGTACATGTTTTTCCCGTTTTTCCGTGGAAACGGGTGCTCGCGCAGGGACAAGACGAGAAGAGAAAGACTGGTCGGTGGTGTCTCGATGCTTTCATTGCAATTTTCGCACTTGACCGCAGGGGTAAGCGTGCTTTACGATTCGCGGTAAGATTACCATCGACGCTGTCTGTGCGGTGGGGGATCAGCTACCCCTCGTTCTCCCCACCGCCGGTCCCGGATGCGGGTCTCCGGACGGGTGATAGTGGTGGAGGGTGACCGGTGGTGGGGAATGTCGAAGAAGTGGTGAGGCTTGCCGCCAACGAGTGGTCGATGGTGGGGGGAAAGCGCGGGTTAGCAGCCGGGACACGCCAGGCGTAGGATTCAGTAAGCGAACGGCTCTCAACGGCCACGAACGTATTTTTCGTTCTTCGGTTCCCGCGCATGCATATATATATTTATATATATACATACATATACGTGTATATATGTACCCGAGACTGATCCGAAAGAAGCATTATCGAGACGCTGTACGGAAATTCGCCAAGTAAAATCGTTAACAACGAACAGACGCCGCGACACATACCCGGTTGTTTCTCGAGAGTTCACTGGTTCAAAAACAAACAAACACCATAGAAAGTACACTCGGCCACACACAACAAATACAACACCGAACACGCAACAAAGACAAACATCTTACACCCATCAGACACACTCACCGTACACAAATCAGAAAATACACATACACGAAAACAAACGGAAAAAAAATATAACGCCGAAAACGAGTTTTTTTTTCTTCTTTGGTTACTCGAATTCTTTGGTTACCGATTCTTTCGTTTTCCGCAACTGTGGCTTTAATCATTCAAACTGGATTCCAACAAGCAGTACGTGTCGCGATTACATCGCGGCTACCGGAGGCTTAAGAAATTATTCAAGGTAAGAGAAGAAGAAAGTATAACACGATCTCTCTTGTTGCGAGTATACGCTGTGAAATTTCGCGCGCGCTCTCCCAAGTATTGCCCCCCTGTAATGGACGCGTAACATGGTGTCGTCTCGGGCTCGGTCTCCGCGGAAGGTGTGATATCGAGTGTGAATTCGCGACAGACAGTTCGTTCCGCGGGACAAGTGAATCTGACCCGTGTACCAACGGAAACCGGACGGGAATCTCGAAAAACTGTTCGACACACGACACGCTGTTTACCAAGCGAGAGAAAGAGGCGAACGAGGTACGCGACGCACCGAGAGACAGCTTCATCGCCACGACAAAGGGCCAATGTTTGCATACCAAGCGCGCGCGCGAGAACCCCATTGTTCGGTTTTTCAAGAAATCTCTCTCGCCGGAGCGATTCGGGGCCCCGAGTAATCCGTTGTATACAATATCTGAGAAGCGTCCGAGACGACGTTCCCACGGACCACGAAACGCGTCTGACAAAGGAACGTGCGGGTAACATTGCTCTCGGAAAAGGCGCGTCTCCCATCGGAAATGTTTCCGACTGTTTATTTTTCTGGTGATCCTCCCCGAGTGTTTTCGTGAAACGACTAATTTTTTCCCGGGGAAAAAAAATATTCGTGACGCGTACCTCTCTCCCGCGTACTGAAACGTCAAGTATCGAGCGTGTGAAAATACTCGCGTAGTCGAGACGTGTGTCAACGATTCGTGGTCGAGACTCTAGAAAATTTCGTGTAAATTTTTGACGATAGAGAGAGAGAAGAGAGGGCTGACTTACCGTCTCGAAGCATGAATAATTTACATCCACTCGGATTTAAATAAATTCGTCCGGTTCGAAAAACAGGCAGGCACACGTAATCTCGACGCCGCGTTCGAAAGTTGTTTACGTTAACCGACCAGGCAACTTTGAACGAGAGGCAAGTAAATATATCCGACACCGCGGATATCGAACTTTCGTTGTGTTTCGCGACATTCAAAATAACAAAAAAAAAAGCGATGCACATTCATTTGCGACGAGGAAATAACGCATGACGTGCCCCACGGTTTGACAGACGCGTAGACGCTCTATGTAGGTTCCCGGACTAAGAACGCTAGTCAAATCAGCATTCGTCATGAATATTCGTCTCGGAACCGGAAACGCGCGCTCGCGGCGAAAAAACTGTTTCAAATTTCAAATTCTCATCGGCGTTGTCGGATGTGTGTACGCCGCTCGATATGTATCGTTAGGCGATCAAGATTTATAGATAGTGGAAACTAGTGCGCGCAGACGTCCTTGGCTTTTTATCCGGAATAAATCAGGATCGGCTCTCCCCGATCTCTTCCCGCGAGCAGTTTCACTGAACGTAAACAGATATTCGAAAGGAATCGAATTTCCGTGGAATTTCGATAGCCGCCGCCGCGTTCCCGCGCACGCAGAGTTGGTTAAAATTTATTTCGAACCGAGAGGCAAATATATTATTTATCTTTTTATTTGTATTTCGCGACGATTAATGAACTCTGTAACATCAGTAGGACAACAAAGTATCGATTGCTAGCTAGATCTGAGAAACAGTTGCTTTACAAGTAACGGTTACTTGATCGGCAGACTACAATGAATGAAGGAATAGTATTTTATTCGTAAAAATATTATTTGAATAATATGTTGTAATTTTGTACGCGCGTTCCGGTTTACCGACTAAACAGAATGACGATCGGAGAGCCCGAGGGCCCCGTAGTTTCGGACAGGACCGAGAGCCGTCGTGAATATTGGAAAGCGACGAGAATTGGTCGCGAGGTCGAGCAACTCGGCCGCCGCGATACACGTGAACCCCGAATGATTGTATAAATTCGCCACACACTCGGGACCACCGCCACGGCGGACGGAGAGAGAGACGGCGAGCGTCGTTATAACGGCCATCGACGTCCGCGACCGAAAAAACATGTTTGGATCGACCGCTTGTTTATACGATACGATGTGAAAGCAAACAGTTTTGTGGCCGTCTCGGTCGTGACGTAGTCCGATCTTTGTCTCGAACCGCCGCTTATCTCGATTCCTCCGAAAGGAAAAAAAACATCTGACCGACGGCGCGCGATAGTTTTCGGACATTGCGATTTCGAAAGTCTGCAAAAGTCAAATTTCTGGTGCCCCGTTGATATACACAGGAGGATTATGGCATAATTTCAACTCGGTCGATCGGCTCGACGGTGTGTTTATACGGTCATGCTCGTTTTTCTTTCTCTCGCGGGTTTATGCAACCGTTATTTGCGCGCTTTGAGAACAGCTTCGGGCCCCCAGGCTCGAAGAACTAGTCTCGCGCTCTCCCTCCTCTTTTTGCTCGCTGGATTTCGTGCAACCTATAACCTTTTGCGTAGATTAGTTTGACAGAACGTACACACATACACATTCCCCTGCACTTGTTTTCTTGCACGCTAGTAAACTGTTTTAATACCCTAGAACGAGATTGTGGGTGAGAGTGACGTAATATGATATTAGAAACGTTGCTGTCACGAATCCTCTAGGTACAGAATCTCAGTAGTGTGTATTATGTATCTAGAACAGCAACAAAGTCGGAATACTATATTGGAGAACGACTGTTGCTATTAGTTCCCCCCTCCCTCAAACCTTACTAAAACTGGTACATCAAATGATACATTGATACGATCAAAGCTTCAATTTAAGAATTTTTCAAACTGGCAACTGACAGTCATGCTAATTCTGAGCGTGTTCCATGACCAGCATTTATTTCATCCATAACAGAGCAGAATATATTACTCCAGTAGTGTGCTTCTTTTTCTTTTTGTATTCTTTTTTTAGCCGTTCTAGTATGATATTTTCATTTGACGGCTACTCGTGCAATCATAATTCGAATCTCGATACGGCGACGAAGAATTTTAAGAACGCTTACGAAATTCGTGCGCAGCAATTGAGAGGTGGGGAGTATTGTTCAGAAAATCGTGGAAATTAGTGTTCGCGTAAAGGGCGGCGGCGTGACGGCGTGACAGTGGACGCGTCGAGAATTTTCGTAGAATCTGGTCGCATTGTTAGACGGGCACGTAACTAACAGAGCATTCCGGGTGGAGGATAGCCAGCCGGGCAAACGAGGCGTATCAGGTGCACGGAATGAAAGAATTCATTCGCGGCGAGACGTGGTATCGACCCTCGACGAAAATCGACGCGGCTCTCTCTCTCTCTCTCTCTCTGTCTGTCTTTCTCCTCTCCCGGCATAGGCCCTTTTATTAGTCTCGGGTCTCTCGGGCGGGCACCGCGCGCCGTGGCGTGTTCCAATTTAGTCGCGGAGCAAGCGCGCGCGACACGTTTCTCAGCGTCTGCGAATGCAAAACATCTCATTCACGGGCAAAAGTGCTGGCCGCCTGCGCCAATAGGCGTAGTCCCTTCTGGTAGCCGGCGAAAAGCCGATGCGTCGGGTCGCGGCAGGGGGTGGGCCAGGAAGGGCGCGGAGCGAAGGGAGGAAGGGTCTCTCTACGATCATTGCTCTCTGTCTCTTTCTCTTTCTCGTTCCCCTCTCTCTCCTCCCACCGCGTCGTTCTCCTCCGCCTCCTCTTCCTCCTCCCGCGCCCGCCGTCTTCCTGGCTTCGCGTGGCGCGCCAAGGGAAAGGAGGAAAGAGAGGAAAGTGTCGCGTACCATCGGCAGAGGGCAGCACTCGGCAGCTAGCGCAAAAAACACAAGCTGCTGCTCGGCTCGCGAAAGGGCGAGAGAGAGAGAGAGAGAGCCAGATCGAGCGTTACGAGAGGCGCGCGGACTCCGAGAGAATGCGCGCCTCCGCGAGAGAACGAGACGAGACCAGTAAAGCTAAAATTAGAATGTCCGTTGGAATGCTGCTGGCTTGTGTGTATGTACAGGGTGATTCAGCGATCGCGGGAGGAGCATGTTCATACTTAGAGCGTCGTCGTGTGGACAAGCGCGACCGAGAAGGAGAAACAGAGAGAAAGAGAGACGAGAGAGAGTTTAACGGACGCTCGCACACGCCACGGCCCGAAGTTATTCGTTTCGAAAAGACCGGGAGGAAGCCGTTGTCGCGCGGGACTCGCCTCCTCTCGCCTCTGCTTCCTTCCGGCAAATTTGCCCAGCCGTACTTGTCGCGCATTTTTCGCGAACGCCGCCCCCCGCTCGCCTTCTTCCGCTCCCCTACCCGAGCGAAGCGGATCGCCGAGCCGCGCGCCGCGTCCTCGAGACTTATTCCGAGGGAAACGCGAAAGTGTCGCAGGGTCGTCCGCGAGCGCCTCCGAACAAGGTTGCGAGGTTCGAGAGTTTGTCCTCCGACGATTTATTTTGGCTGCGACAACATTTCGCGCGCGAATCTCGTCGCTAGCAACCAGGTACGAGCGGTCGCGGATCGAGGTGGCAATTCCGAGTGCCTCACCCTGCGCGTATCTACGATCTAAGCAAATTACGAGGTCGCCTGGTGGGACGTTAGTCTGTATATCGATTATCCCGAGTCCCCTCGGCCCGACCGGGAGACTTCTCTCGCGTTGATATCTGGTGATCGACGCTGCTCTTGGTCTCTAGTCCTGCGGTATCCGTTGGCGGTTATCCCTTCTCGAGGAAGAGAGCGGTGTTAGGCGATTGAGATAGAGACACGGAGATCTCGCGCGCGCGCGCGCGTGTCATGCGGGGGTGAGGCAGGGACATAGAGTCAGGGGACCCAAGGAATAGATAAGCAAATAAATAAACTAGCGGGGCAAATCGAAAGCCCGGCCGAGCACTGAGGGAGTAGGGCCGCTGCTGGGTGGCTCTCGGGCAAATGCTCGACGAGGTCGACGGCCTGACACGGATGGTTGACGCCGTGGGGCCCGCCTCGTAACCGGCCTGGGAAGAAGAACGAGGAAAGGTGGACGGAGAAGATGAAAGAAAGGGCCTTGCCTACTTGCGTTTTCATCGTTCTAAATATAAGTCCCTCGTTCTTCCTTCTGGCCGGCTGGCTGTCTCCTCTCCTGCGGTGTCCGATGTCTCGAACCAGTTGCCGGCCACGGTTTCCTTGATTAATTCGTCGAACCCCTACAAGAAGGGGTTGTTGCTCGGTAGTCGGACGCGCGGTGTCTGTCTGCGAACTGCTTTGGGAACTCGATAGCCCGCCAATTCTTCTCGGTGTGGTCTCCGCTCATGGAGAGACCTTTCTACGGTTCTCGCAGAAGCAGACGACAGAGCTCTAATAGATTCGCTTCAGATAGTATCGCTGCACCGAGTGTCTTTTCACCGTGAAACGGTCGGCTTACGTCGTCTCCATCTAATAAGTCGTGTGCAGCTTTTGAGGGTGGAGGGAGAGAGAGAGAGAGAGAGCGTAAGCGAGTGTCGTAGCCGCCCTCCAAGACCTTCCTTCCGGCGTTCACCAAAAGTGATGGATGATCAACCCCCATGAACGTCCGTGCAGCACGAAATTGAGCTGCGTTGTGTGTGCATTTATCGCCCCTATCTTGACGTTATTCACCCTGTGGCCCGCGTTACTTTAACCAGCGCTCGACCAAGTCCTCTTTCCAACAGGCTCTCTCTCTGTCTCTCGTTTTCGAGATGTCATCGATATTTATGTCCCGTTAACATCAAATTCTTGCGACCCGGTCTCCCGTGAGAGGAGGCCGGCGAAGCTTGTCCCGAGAGAGTCAAAGAGCGTGCAACACCCGGGGTCCGAAACGGTCAAAGACCGTGCAGACTGGTCGAGACGACCGGGGCGACGCCGAGAGAAAGAGAGAGAGAGAGAGAGAGAGAGAGAGAGAGAGAGAGAGAGCCAGATTTTGAGGATCATCCGGATTCCCTTGTTCGAGGATGAGAACTTGTTCCTTTCTTTTGTGACTGGGCATCGGTATATAACGCCCGGGATCCGTCTTTCGGCGGAAGTATACAATGGTAATGGGTCGAAGGAAACGGCAGGCGAAAAGGGTCGTTGGCGATCGTCTTTCGGTCCGGAAATGAAACGATCGCCGTTTAAAAATCGCGCTTGTGTGTACGTGCCGTACGAAAGAGAGCTCGCTCGTGTGTGGTCTCTCTCTACATGTACTACGTCTCTCTCTTTCTGAAACCCTTCTCCCGCGTCGCACCCTTCAGGTTTCATTGAATTTCATGACCGCAGTACGAGAGAGACAGAGAGAAAAAGCCTTCTATATCGTTTGATCAGGTCCCGGTTTCGTTGACCCCATTATGCGCGCAGGTAGAAAGGCATCTGTCGCGAGATGCATTTCCGTGGGGCCAATTACGCCGAGGACGTATTCTTCGGCGGTGTCTTCCATTAGAGTAGCCCCCGAGACGTAAATATGTAATACCGAGCGAACCTTTCACGAGGGAATCATTTCCAATTACAAAGTGGCCCTCTCGATCGCGGGAGGTCGGCTCTTCCGTTATCGGAGGGGGCCATTGTTTGCCACAGTCGAAGGTCAGCATTAGCGGCGGCCATCTCAAATGTTTGCGGGGTCCCTGATTCCGGGGGAACCCAATGTCTCTCTCTCTCTCTCTCTCTCTCTCTCTCTCTCTCTCTCCGTCTCTTTTGTTAACCGAGAGCACACTGTCTTCGGGTTCCATTGTCCTGCTGGCAGGGAAACTAGGTCCGCGAACGTTGAATGCGGTGTCGCGATAAGGTCCCGAACATCGACGGTTCGTTCACTGTTGCTGTCCACCAGTCATTCCCTTGTTTATGGTGTGTGTGCACGCGCGCGCGCGCCATTCTCAACCCGTGGAACGCTTCGCTGCCACTTTTATCCGCTCGCGGCCGTCCAAGTTCGTCGAATCTGGGCCAGGCTATTCGCGCTAGAACGATTCTTCGATCCAGATACCGTCAATTAGTCTCTCGCAATAGGTTGACCCGCGCAGCCTTGAAACGTCCCAACGTGCGTGGGATACATGAACGCGAAGCCAAGCCACGCCACGGCACGGCACGGCACTCACGCACGCACGCACCGTTTCTCCACTTTCGTTCCACACGCGGAACGGATCTCGACGGAGCACAAGCAAGCCCGTCATCCTGACCTGCACGACGACGTAGCCACGTGTGGGCCTCGGTGACGTCACTTCCGGCGCCTGATTTCCGGACGATCGCTGGCGGATGAGAGGAGTTAAGCACCCGGACGCGCGCGAGTTCGTGCCTTCTCCTCTTGTCCCACGAACGCGCTTGCTTTGAAAGATTGCAAAGAACTACGAGATACCGTTCAAATTGCCTCGAAAATAGTCCCCTTAGAAATGCCGTGGGAAACGTAACGAAGTAGAACCTCGGGGGGATGGTTTGCTCGAAACGAATCGGATTTTGCGCGATTATCGATGTTGTATTTGTAGCTTGGATTGCGAGTATGGACTACGAGAGGCGGAACTGTTTAGTAATTAAGTCGTGAACGTTTTTGTTGCAGCGTGTGGCGAACCAGGCGCTTACCGTTTCGCCACAGCCGGCAGTAACGGTGGAGGGGCCGGTGTCCAAAATGTCTCCACCAACGAACGACGTGACCAATGGTGTGGTTGCGCCAGCCAACACCCTGGCGCCCCGGGTTTCGCCGACCACGAACCCGGCCCTTACCACCATCAACCCGCCAACACACAAGCGGACTCCCAAGGACTTCATCTTTGGCAAGGTGATCGGCGAGGGAAGCTTCTCCACCGTAAGTGTATTATACCATTAACTCGATTAAATCATTAAGAAGCTCCGAATTAACACCGACCAGGAATGGCAAAGAGGAGAAGAGACATTCTCCCTCCCTCCCAACCCTGTCCCTTCCGTCCAGTGATTCTCAAACTTTTCTCCCCCTCGTTACAAAAGTTTCTATCCGCGGTAACTTTTTCCGTACGCGCGACCCCTAGTTCGGAGGAGTATCGATCTAACTACTGTTCTCGACTTAACCGGTCTCTCCTTCGCCGTGCCGCGAATTTGGTTACCCTAGATCAAATGATCCCCCCGACATTTTCGGATAATTACTATCCCACCGACGGAAACTGCTCGGTCGAAATCGTTGACGCGAGGTAATTCGATTATCGAGAAGTAGACCGTCGGGATATATTTTTAACGCTCCTCCGAGCAAATGAGATCGGACAAGAATAATTCGGAGTACTCTAATCGAAGGGATGATGAACGTAAGTGTCTAAACCATTGGTTTTCTTTGACCGAAGGTTTACCTCGCCAAGGACATCCACACCAGCAAGGAGTACGCGATCAAAGTGTGCGACAAGCGTCACATCATCAAGGAGAAGAAGACCGAGTACGTGAAGCGCGAGAAGGAAGTGCTGAACATGCTCGCGGGCGCGAAACACTCGTTCGTGCGCCTGTTCTGTACGTTCCAAGACGTGGAAAGACTCTATTTCGTCCTATCATACGCAAAGAACGGTGAGCTCCTACCTTACATCAACAAGGTCGGCTCGTTCGACATCGAGTGTACCAAGTTCTACTCGGCGGAGATCCTCCGTGGCCTCGAGTACCTTCACGGTCTCGGGATCATCCATCGGGATCTGAAGCCGGAGAACATACTGCTGGACGAGAAGATGCACGTGCTCATCACCGACTTCGGCAGCGCGAAGATCCTGAAGGACCCGGAGACGGTGCTGACGCACAGCGCGACGGACGGACAGCAACAACAACAGCTGGAACAGCAACAACAGCATTACAGAAGAGAACGCAGGGGCTCGTTTGTCGGTACCGCCCATTACGTGTCGCCGGAACTCTTAACGGACAAGACAGCGAGCAGGGCCAGCGACCTCTGGGCCCTTGGCTGTATAGTCTACCAGATGGTCGCCGGTCTGCCACCGTTCCGCTCGAGGAGCGAGTACATGATATTCCAAAAGATCCTGAAGCTCGAGTACGAGATACCCGACGGTTTCTGCGAGTTGGCGAGATCGTTGGTCAGCCAGCTGCTGGTGCTCGAGTCGGGCAAGAGGTTGGGCGCCCAGGACGAGCACGGCGCCGGATACCCAAGCATCAGGGCGCACCCGTTCTTCGAGGGCGTCGATTTCGAGACCCTACACGAGCAGACACCGCCGCCGATCTACCCCTACTTGCCTGGCACGTCGGAACACGAAGAGCTCAGGTCGCAGTACAGGGTTCCCGATCACCTTGAACCCGGCCTCGACGATAAACAGCTTACCAGGCTTCTCGGTTTGGGTATCGGCGAGGACGACGACGACGACGACGAGGACGTGACCACCGAGCGCGAGAAACCCGCGCCGACCAACACGGTCGTCGAGAAGCAGCCGAGGAGACGGACGACCAACACCGACGGTAACATCGCCGATCTGACGCCAGACGAGATCAGGAACCGGGTGGAGAAGCAGCGCACCTCCAACCAGTGGGACGTTTTCGTCGAAGGCAACCTTATACTGAAGCAGGGATTCGTCAACAAGAGGAAAGGTCTCTTCGCCAGACGGAGGATGCTCCTGCTCACCACCGGACCACACCTATACTATGTCGATCCTGTCAATATGGTGCTCAAGGGCGAGATACCCTGGAGCCCCGAACTCAGGGTCGAGCCGAAGAGTTTCAAGATCTTCTTCGTCCACACAGTGAGTCTCTTTTTCTCACATTCTCCTCGTCTTCTTTTATCAATTCTCTGTCCTCTTCAGAATTCTAATAGGCTCTGCTACTTTTGTGTTGCACTTGCTTCCCGTCTACCGACAAGGTGGCCCGCGATACATTTCTCATTAATTCACACCTATTCGACACGATGATTCTAATGATTGTAATAACGACGTTTGTCGGCTGTTGTGATCATCGGATCTGAAATAAGATCGCCGTTCTATGTAGCAACAAAGAAGGAGAAATGTTTTGCGCGTCAGCGTATCATCTATGCCTGTTCTATCACAGCTCCCGTAGACTCGTGTGCAATCAAAACACGCAGAGATCGAAATAACGTTCAGCCGTATATCTCTCTTTCTAGACTGTCCAGGTCTACGGCAGATTTGTTTACCGGCCAGTGTTTACCGCGATTAAAAATAAATTACTTGAGGCGATAGTAGCAAAACAGACCTTGGCCCGGTTCGATTACCCTTGTTTACGACGACCGGTATTTTAGCATTGGGAATCCCCCGCTTCAACTTGTTTTCCTGTCTGGTTACAGCCAAACAGAACCTACTATCTCGAAGATCCCGAGGGATTCGCATTGGAGTGGTGTAGAGCAATCGAGAACATGCGAGTCCATTACTACGGCCTGCAGGAGAACACCGCGTAAACAAAGAAGACTGAACACTGATCGCTTTTCACGGAACGAAGGAGAAAGGACGAAAGAAAGCCTGGATGGAGGGAGGAGCAGAGCAGGAGAGTGGGAGAAGAAGAAGGAAAAGGTTTTCATCCTGTATAGACTAATGTGCGAACCGTGAAAGTCCGCGAGGCGCGACACAACCGACCGCTTGTTGTAACCATGGGCCCAGGGGTTGGCGATTCCAAATAGATGATTCGATTTAGGGTAATCGTGACTCGTCGTTAAGAAAAATGATACGTTCCTAGGGTATAAGTTTAGCGTACCACGCGGCGCGATCGAAGCGCGTTCTTGTACAGTTTAGGTGAAAATTTTCTAGATGAACCAATTGACAGTCGAAAGAATACCACACACCCCCTCCGAGGTGATCGCGCGCGCACGCAGCTCGGGGGGCGAGTAAAACCGCGCGTGTACCGTGCAGCGAGAATGCGTTTATAGCTCCGTATTTATTGTCTGAAACCTCTATTCGGAGGCTGCACGCGAACGCAGACACGCGCGCGAGAAATAGCGCGACTTTTTAGCCAAGGTATTCGCGAGAGCTGTGCGCGATCACAGCACGTGCGTGCTCGCACACGCACGCTGCCCGAAGCGGGTTGCTCTCGCGATCTCGATCGCCCGGATAATGAAACGGCGAAGAAATATTTATTCGAGAACGAATCGGTAGTCTAGAGAGAGATATAGAATTCGTAGTCAAAATTACCAAAAGAAACACTAAAGAAACGAAACACACAGCTCGCGGAAATTTGGACGCGCGAGCGAACGGGAGGCGATCCGATCGCGGGACGCGCGCGCATTCGAGCGGCGTGCACAAGCGGTTTTGTTCCAAATATAGCCAAAATTATCTAGCGAATTGAGAGAGAGAGACGAGATTTTTAGAAGCTGGGAGACCGGCAACGGTGGTGACGACGTATCCTCGATCGTTGCCGGTCCCGCTAGGGATCTAGCCGTCAATTTATTATAGTCGAAGTTAACCAAAAATTGTCCGGAAAAACGCGTCGGGGGACAACGTACCGCTTTGCAGCTTTAACAGCGGAACCGTTTTTACGTCGCCTGGAAGGGGTTCTCGGAATATCGCGTGTTGTTCCGGGCCCGCCTTTGCTCTCTTCAAATTCTACAGTATTCTTCTCTTGTTGTTCGTTGCCCCCATATCCTCTCGGAACTTTGTAAATATCTCGCGCGGTTTCCAATCGAAGAGCCAGGCTGCGTAAAAGTCGTCCGCCGATTGTATAAATAGTGTTCTATATAGTTAGGCAGACGTATAGATAGATTATATTTCGTAGGTACAAAAATCGTTGTCCGACCGCGGTTTTTCTTCGCGCGTGAAAAAAAACAAACAAACAAAGAAACGTTTTTTCGTCTCTTAGTCCTGAATTTTTTCGCGACATCGCCTTCCCCGGTCTTTGGCCTCAGCGGACTGCGAATCCAACAACGTATGCGTGTGTGTATGGGAGAGAGAAAGAAATTGTGAGATAGAGAGAATGAGAGCGTTTGTTGCGTGTGTATGTGTGTGCTTGCGCGTATCGCCGGGAACTGAAAGAACCGCGATCCTTTCTGGATCGCGATCGAAGGCAAGACTTCGAGTGGCTTTTTCGGGGAGTATGAACAAAAAGCAAAAATATTAAAAAAAAAAACGCGGGGAAATAACGTTTGTTGTACAAAAGTGAAGCGGTGGGAATTCAGGGGGGGGGGGGAGTAACGAAGCTCTATTCTTTCGTGGGAAAACTAGAGACACAATGACCGATGCACTACATAAATTAGGTCAGGGATGTCCACGGATGGAGGAGCCCTGCTCCGAGCTGCTCTCCCTTCGCGAGTCTCTCTGTTTTTCTCTCTGACCGAAGCTGTTCGGCCGCCTCGGGAGCCCGTTCAGGCCAACAATGTCAGTTCATCAATCTGGTATAAAAAAAAAACAAAAACCGTAACATTTTTATTGTTCGTAATACGGCTTTGTAGGGACGATCCCTGTCTCTGTCAGCAAAGTATGGCGGCGATCGAACCCAAAGAATCGTGACAAAACGCACTTATTCAGGTGAAACTTACGCAAACGTTTGTGCACACAGAACGAAATTATTGTTCTCCCGGGTTATATGGTTGGCTTATAATCTTCGATCCCGTTCAATCCACTTTCAAGCCCGAAATCACCGCAAAGAATTGTTTCGAAAAAATTCGTTTCGAATCCGAATAAGTGCGCGAAGTTGTTTCGCTCCTTAGAAATTCGCATTGATGCAGCAGAGAGCACCATTGCTATTCGTTCATTTTTAGACAGACTCGATTAGTTTCCCTCCCAGTATCCTTCCGAGGCTGTTCCGCTAAACGGGACACGATACTTCGAAAGGAAACGCTCGTGTTCGCCGTGGTTATCGTTTCGCGAATAGCGGAAATTGTTACGCTTCGTATAGAGAGAGAGAGAGAGAGAGAGAGAGAGAAAGAGAGATGAAGAGAGAGAGAGAGAGAGAAAAGCGAGAACGTTTGGTGTAGAGCCTTAAGCTCCGGAGCTTGGCTCGGACATGCCTGTGTTAGGTAGATAGATGATAGAGAATTAAAAGGATAGCTTTAAGAGATTGTAGTACCCCGTTTAGAAGCGAAACTACACGCGTACACTAGAGAAAACTCACGTACACGTACACGTCACACACACTTAAGGCAAGTGCGTTGCTCGCGTTCGGAAACTATATTCGTCGTTATCATTCTTACTATTAATATAATTTTCCTAGAGTTTAGTGCCGCCGCTGCCGGTTTAGATATCGTTAACGTTCTATTGTTATTAACTATTTCGCCGTGTATTACCGACATAAGTATTTTGCATCCTCTCGTAACGTTTCTCGACGCGTTATTTAAGCGACTTTTGTTTCACCGTGTTCCGTTTACTATTATCATTATCGATTAATATTATTATATTTCTTTCTTTTTTCGTTCGTTCCCGTATCGTTTCGTTATACTTCATTTCTTTTTTCGTGTCTCTCCCTACTATATACGCGACTTTCCTTTAATTTATTGCATTCTCGTGTTTGTCCCGCGATCTATTTATTTATCATCGTGTTTTTACGTTCCCGCGAGAAAAGAAAGATTAATATCCAAGGATCTAGACAACAAAAAACAAAAGCCGCGCGTTTCAACTTAGGGATTTAAACATACACCCAGACTTGCTAGTATCACTACCGCTACCACCACTGCGATTATTATTTACTAGTTACTACCGTTGCTACCGCTACTACTTTACAATTAAAGAAAAATAAAAACAAAAGCCGTTCACCAGAGCGCCGTGCTAGCGTACGCGTGTATACGCGCCAAACGTACAACCGGCCGCGTGTACACGCGTCACCGTAAGCCTCGTGTAAAAAGAATATTGCGTTCCGCGAGTATACATATATATATAAATATATATATATACATAGATATATATATTTAATATTACAATCGTCCTTAGGCGTAAAATACTCTAGGTATTCTTGTAAATACTGCCGCGTTTCCGACACGCTCCGAGATGCTACCCTTCGTATGCGCGCGCGATCCAGTCGTCACCGGCGAAAACTTGTACGATACCTGTATATTTATCTATACATAAATATTCTATATATTATATAGATATTCTATTAAAAAAAGTATATATATATATTATATATATACACTGACATATATGCATATACAGATATACAAAGTATTTATGAATTGTGAATAGTAGTTAGGGAAAAAATCGTGTATAAAGCAGACAGAGAGACCGAGGAAGAAAGAAAGAGAGAAAGGAAAGAACTCGTTCGTCCGTAGATTTTAGGCCGGTACCGCGCACTTAGGTTTAATCATTCGTTGACGTTACCTACAAACACACACGGCAGACGACTGGATCGCGCGCGCGCGAGCGACAAGCTCCGTGACCCGTTTGTATTATACGCGTAAGAAACCACCCCCCGGCCCCAGCAAACTCCCCACATTCTCGCGTTCCTATTACCCACTTTTTCCACCCGTTCTCCTCCTTCGCGCGACACTTAGGAGACTTAAACAGGGTATTCGGAAGTAGAGATCCGGGAGGAGTAGACGGGTCGATCGTCGGGTCCGTGAGGCGGCGAGAGTATGCTCGAAATAATGGTGGTCCGTTCGCGGATCGGCATTGTCCTTGCGCCCAGTGGCTTTCCAAAATGACCGCTTTTGGCGTGTCACGCACGGTGCTTGCGGGCGAAAGCGCGGCTCGCGGCCTCGACGACCGATCCCTCGCCATCCCCCCGTCTCTTCTTCCTTCAATTATAGTGAGAATCGATCGCGCGAAGGAATCCCGATAGTTGTTGTTGTTGTTGTTCTTGTTGTTAACCTTGTTCCCCTGTCCCATCTCGCCCCGAGCCCCCTCGTCATTTCCCCCGATTTTCTCTGCCCTGGTCACGGAGGGTAGTCGATGCGAATGGTCGACGCGGTGAACGGCCCAACGTCGGAACATGTTCGGCTCCGCTCTGCTCGAGATATAGGACCGCTCGCACCTTTGTACACGGCACTTTTCGAGACGCATACACGAACCGCATCGCTTAAGCAGATGCGAGTAGCTGCGCCGAATGTTGTTGGGGTTGTACGCGGGCAACGGACTTGTGTCTGTTGGTGTAGGGCTCACGGGGTGGTAAGACAGTTGGCTATTTCGGAGCTAAGGCTTGAAATAGCGTATTTGCCGATCAAGTACGCGGCTGCCGCTCCGCATAGCTGTGCTGTTACACGATGGGTTGGATGATGATGGAGCAGTTTAAATTATCAGAGGGGAAGACTTTCTTGAATGGTATCCAGTCGCTCCATCCGAGTCCACCTTTCTGACCACGAAGATGAGCGAGCCGTGTGCAAACGTGTTTCTTCACTGCAGGCTTCAGGATTGTCTAGTATTCTTTTTTTTTTTTTTACGAAAATTGCACAAATGTCTCGATATAAGTCTACTTTCTTACCTGATATTTTGATGCGAAGGAAACGCATCTTATTCTAACATCCTGTATAATTGATGTGGTACTGTTCTTTTGACGATGTCCTGAAGCCATGCAGTGGTGACTCCGGTGTCTCTTGCTATCTGGCCGAATGTTTTCTGTAAACCAGCTGTGTGCTCGTTATGGCCGTTCCGCGTAGGACAAGATATCGCGCACCGCTTTGCGGATAGCCGGTCTCCCAAGATCGTCGACGCGATCTTTCACCGGGTACGATGCCACAGGTCCGTCGACGAGCTAAATTTCCGAAGCTTGCGTCCGTGTGGATCGTTCGAACGCCACAAGGAGCTTCGATCGCGTTCACGGCTACGTCCGATTAAAAAGTTCCTCGCTGACGTCGACGCGAACCCTCGCATCGTTCCCCCCCGAAGAAAGAGCGCGTCGCAACGTCGCCGTTCTATCGACCCCCCGGAGGCGTTTAATCACACGGGTCGGTGACACGGCGCACGCTTCCGACACGTTTCCACCGTTGGTAAACTTTGCAGGTTCTACGTTTTATGCAGACGTTGCAAACTTTCACGTGGGAAACGTGTGGCGCGACACACGAGCGCCGGTCTAGGGTACAGATGAATGGGTCGCTTTTTATCGTATTTAAATAGTTTTGCGTTTTTCCTCGTTTCGTTTTGTTCGCACCCCCCCCCCCCCCCTTTTTCAACCGCGAGAAAGAGACTGGTCGATCACCGAGATATTCCTGACACACCCCGGAGAAGGCCGGCGCTCGGCGTTGTCAGCGAAACCCCTACCTTTTGTATTATAGCTCCACACTCGCAACACTAGCCGAGGAAACTTAAGAAATCTCTAGCCGTAATTTTGTTGAGAGAGAGAGAGAGAGAGAGAGAGAGACGACACAGAGTAACACGCGACACCAGAGTACCGTATATAGCTAATTTAATTTATACCGCTCGCGAGCGTGGATAATACTTAAAAAGTGCGACAAAAACCTGGCGAGAATTGTTGTTTCACGTATGACAAGAATAATTGAAGATAAAGTGGAGATCGTTTCACGAGATGCGCTAATTTTCAAGCACGCAAGCAATAACAACCCATGGCCTTGCGATTATATTCGATTGCCTACCGTTTCGGCGTGACAAGGACGGTTCAACTATTAATTGCAGTATTACTAAATGTATACAGACTAATGTACACTCACACGCTCACACACTCACCCGACACACCACCTCACACAAAACGGTTCACCTTGTACACACTTGAATACTTCACATCGGATAAGAAGACTCTGTAAATAGTTAGCATGTAATTGATATTATATAGGCGGCAAGACCTATTAATATTAACATCAAATTTATTTATAGTAAATTTTCCGAAATACCGTATGTCTTTTGTGTTATCAATTCGACGTTACCTTTCCTTCCTATCGTAATGAGAATCTTAATTGGAGCGAGGGTTGCAATTAACTGCAGTTAATATGTAAAAAACCATATATATTTGTTTTAATCTACAATCTTATCGTACATGACGTAAACTCCGTTTATTCTAATGATCGCATTTTTGATAAGGCTGTCGTTACAAATTGATGCTATGCTCTTTTCGGTGAACGCGTTGCATAGATGTAACTGAGAGTGTTCTAAATGGAAAAAAAAGAAAACGTCTAATTCCGTGGAAAACAAATTGTTTCAACTAAACGATACTTCTTTGATTCGGCAAATGCGACAACAAGTGTCTCTTCAATTCGGGCATGTTTTTCGGAGTATGGGGGCATTTGTGGCACTTAAGCGGGTTGTTCAAGTGTTCCGCGCTCTCCTCGGATTTCAATCTCTTGAGCTCGCCCTTCTCGCGCAACTGATTGCAGACGTCTACAACAAAAATTGATTGCAAGCGACATTGGTAAGTTAAACGACATTCGTATAAACTGGCTCTCGTATTTCATTAAAATATTTTTGCATTTGTTCACATACCTACTGAATGCAGAAAGAAGGGCGTAGTGAACGAGTTCCAGTGGTATTTAGTTTTTAGACATGGGCTATTGAAGTCTGTGCTTATCACATGCAAATGTAATCTATGCATACTTGGCACAGCGTGATACCCAATACTGAAAAGAATTTATTTACAATTACCTATATTGGAACCAATAAATTGCAAGAATTGAAACACATACAGAAACTCGATATCTTTGTGTTGTTTAGTAAGGTCTTTCGCAACATCAGCCATGTGAATTAACAAATCTTCGTTCTCTTTTTTCACGTGCCAAATCGAGGGGATGTTTGCCTTTGGTAAGACCAGATAATGAAACTGTGCCTTTGGATATTTATCCTTGATGACAACAACTTTATCGTCTTCCTTGACCTTGAGAGCAGGGTCCTCCATGGAAGCGAGCAAGCCAGTTGCCCAGTGGTGTTTTTTTGGAGCTGTTGCATCTGTTGACGTCACTTTAGGTTTGCGCTTCATTGTTGCTATACGGTTATGTAGTCTGGCAACGAGAGTTCTGAAACAACCTACATTTACATATTTTTGGCAATATGTCTACATTATAAATAAAGTTAACATCTTGTGCAGCATAGCACTAAAAAATGATAAATATGGTAGAACGTCATTGATTCGATTATAATTAATTATTTGTTGATGAACTTACACGGTAGACATTAATTTCTGATGGTACTCACTTGGAAGACTAGAACTTTTGTGCTGATCAGAAGCACAATATAAACATTTGAGAGGTTATGTTCGCTGTGTCGCTGCCGCTGTCGCGCATCAACGTAAGTTGACTAATTTCTATTAATTTACTGAATGCACAGCACACTTTCGCATCGTTCTTCACTGTTTTTACACACGGATAATTTTATTAAATTCCGAATTATATGGAACGTTAGCTTGGTTTGACGTTTGCTACTGATCTGCCTATTGCGCATGCGCCGACACAGGCGGTCGTCGCACATCTTTTGCGCACAATTTTAAATTTAAATGCGAACGTAAAAAACACTCACTATCTCCAAGCACCGACGATCCAAGATTTGTTTCACGAGGAAAATAAACGAACGACTTAGCGAATAACTTTAGATTTATTTATTTACTCAAATGGAAGGCAATCGATAAATTTGCAACAAATAAAAATAAATAACACTCTCTCTAGCAATAATTACGTGATCGTTACTTAAACGTACATATCATTACAATAAATTCATAGTTACTTAACAAAACTTATACCATTTCTTTTTACGCATGCTCATACAAAATACGTTCGTGCGACTGTATGTGTATGTATGTATGTCTGTTTATGTTTGTGTATGTATATACGCGTGTATATGTTGGGTGTATGCGTGCGTACGAGCACGCGCAATCGTACATTACGTGTATACATTTTTTTTGTAAACTTTTGTTGTTTTTAGCACGTTTATACACGGTACATCTCTCGCAAAACTATACACGGACGACAAATCTCGCGTCCCAAATGTAGAATTTCCTCTAATAGCTCTTCTACACGTTCCACGCACACACGCACACGCTCACACACTTTTTCCTCTTTCTTTCTCCCTTTCTCTCTTCATCTTCCTCACCATTCACACCCACTCTCGCAAACATGCTCGATTATACAAACGAGAAAAAAGACACTTTCACGCGTCTCGCGGACACAGACTACCAGATTCGCACAGCCTGGCAAATCAATCAATCGATCGATCGTTGACAGATTTCATGATTCGGAGAGAAACGAAGAACATATTTTATTTATCGCGGGGATCGCAGTGACAAGCAACGACGCTCAAGGCGGCGACACCTTTCGTGAAAAACGAAGAAGTGCTGTTCAAAGACGAAACGCTTGCCCAAGGTCGGACCAAGGTCACGGCGGAGTCGATCGATCGTTCAAGGCCACGTTCGGGGCGCACACTTAAGCGAACGAGTAACTTTGTCTCGATAGTAGCGTGATCCATGAATTGGTTCCTTCGGGGGGCCCTTTTATGTCACCAAGAGGGACATAAAGATGTCAGTCATTTTTCTGATGATGTCATTTCTGGGGGTCATTTCGGAGACTCATGGACGACGCTACTCGAAGCGTACCCTCGGCAGGCGAGCTCGCATGTTCGAGGACGTGTCCTGGCGACACTATCCTCGGCCCTAGCTCGAGTACGATAAAATGATTATTTTACAACACGCTAAGAAAACTCTTATTGTCATGGCAACGGGTGGTGCGTTTCGTTTTGACGAAGCAATACGCTGTGGCAAGGGGACGTTTTCTTTTTTGGCACGACTCTCAACCCCGATCACGCACCATGTTCCCTCTTTTCTTCATCCCGCCCTCTCCCTTTTTCCCTCTGGTTCACCATCGCGCGGTTAGAGGACTTTTAAATGCAGAGTTAGTAGCGTGGGTACGAAGCGACTGTGTGATCGAATCAAGGGGAACTGGTCTCGATCTAAATGCACGGGTTTCGAATGGACCTCGATTGAGGCTGACAGTGTCGTTTTATGGTTTTCGATTCTCTAGTCGTTTGCCACCGTCCTACAACTGGTGGACGTTGCTCTTCAACGCTAGAACTACCAGAAGTCAGGTTCCCAAAAAAAATTTTACAATAATTGATCCCGGAAAATAAGATGTTAATTGACTTGCATTAACACCAGTGACAAAACGTACAATTTAACGTGGCTGGTTTTGAGTCCTCCAGCAGTTCCAGCGTTATTGATTCCAGCCAAATCGATGGGTCCAACTTTTAACTGGACGACTCTCCAATCATGAGCGCTTACACAAATCACAAGACAAAGTTGATGTAACAAGAATTCCGTTCCAACCAACGCAAATACAATAGAACCTTGATGATCCAAATCTCAGGCATCACACTTCTTTATTGTCTGAATATAGTACAGCAGAACTGATTGTACTTGGTTCATCATTGGAATCGAGTAATTGTTTATCCGAACACCTACGTCCTTCTGATTAATTCGGATAACCGAGGTTCTAGTGTAGCTTATACCAATATGGATACACTTAAAAGCAGTCTCCAGTTAAAAGGTTGTAACTTTGCTCGTAACGAAAACGAGGAGAACACTAATGGTCTACTTCATCCCCTTCCGGTTGCGTCCAGGTGCACTGTATTTGCGAATTATGTATAAATGAAAATAGTGAACAATTCAGATCCGATTTCAGCGAACAATAAGCGTCTATAGCAGGGCAATGAATCGGAAATGGAGGGTCTGTATCAGAACCTTGGCTGCGTCTGGCGAGGGACATGGTGTTTCGAGGCCCACGGGATGTTTCTCTCTGTAGCGCGTGAACGTTTGGAATGTTGCATACTTTTAGCTGCTTCATCTTTGTGCGCAGTGGGGTGAACGATGACGATGATGGTACGACCTCGCTTGCCAAACTGCCACTTTCAATCGTGAGAACTAGGGATCAAGCTGCTTGAATCGGGGAGCACTGTTCGCACCGTCGAGTCGGCTCGAATCATCGAGTCAATTTCATTCGGGGATCGTGTTCTTTTTAGAGGACACTAACGGTGCGAGGGTGCTCGCGGATTCAATTATGGGGGACAACCGACAGCTCTAATTAAAGGTTTCGATTAGCACCATCGCTGATCACGTACGCTGATACCGCTTCCACGCGCTCATACACATTCTCACGGACAACACCGCATGCATTCGTCACTTTCTCGCGTTATTACCGAGCTAGGCAGTGCGATCCTTTATCGTTACGTCGACGTACGAAGCCACTTGGTTCTGTGAGGGGCGTCTCAAATCATTGCAGCCTCTGATCTCCTTGAAATCCTCAAGCGTTAATTTCATACATACCAATTTTTTTGGTACAAACACTGTGACAACATTTTGAAGAACTTCACGCAACCCAGATAAAAGTATTTTATATCATTTTATGTTGCAGAGTTTCCGTGTTGACTCTCAAAACTGAAAAAATTAAAAATCTATGATCGGATTGAGCAGGAGAGGTCAGATTCTGAGACGGGACCCCCGATTTCTGTTGGAACAGACGTGCGGAAGCGCAGCTTCTTCGCGTAGCTTCGGTCTCTTGCTCGTACTCGAGTTTGGCAACAATGGAATGTCACAAAAAATCAACAAAAAATGAAACGACTCATTAGAGGGAAATAAGAAGAAACGGGAGAACCGCACGATACCCTGACATCGGTACACCACTGTCCACACCCATTCCGACGATTTTCTATGCGATTACTGAGATTAAAATAATGTAATATGTAACCTCTAACATCACATGCTCTTGCTTAGAAAATTATATAGCTGTGCGGGAAAGCCGTCGAACTCGTTCCACACCTCACACTCTTTCAATCTCTCTATCTCATACTCTCCCTCTCTCTCTCTCTCTCTCTCTCTCTCTCTCTGTCATCCTCTGTCATTCATTCTCTCTCGGCTTTCCGAACGCAGCGTACATTACTGTATTGTACATACATATATGCATATGTATATGCATATGTACGTATACGTGTACACATGTATACATACATACCGTGGATCGTTACGTTTATATTAGATTCTCGTAAGTGTAATAATTATCCGATTATTATATTACGATTGAATAATGGTTCGTTCGTTTTGGAGGGATCACGGGAGGGAAGGGTGGTGGCTGGGTGGTGGCTGGTTTCGCCGGATGATGAAGGGGATTCAAGGGTTCGGGATAGCGTACGAGGAGAAATATATACGCAGCTTTCCCATTGGCTTTCCAGTTTTAACACACACGCAATTTTTTTCGCAGTTATGAAAACTCAAGCAACACACGACTGTAGACTGGATAGTAAAAACTAGCTAAGAACGCTCGCAAGAAGATTCTTTGGAGAATTTTGAAGACATCGTCGTTGTCGTCTTGTTTCCACTCGCGCGGGACCACGTAGCTCTTGCTAAATGGTCCACGCCGCACCGTTGCTGTACGCAATTTTTTCCGTACGATCGATCGATCGCGAGGCGTAGACGTCCCAAAGATGAGCTCCTCGGTGGGGAAGCAAGCGATCCCCGATAAGGAAAGTGCTTCGGTGCATTGGTTTTACTCTACCGACCGAGGAAGATCGTATATTCGTGCACTCGCGGTAAATTATGCTCTAGTAAAACCCCGTTCGAAAAGATCGCCTCGCGGTCTCTCACCGTCTCTCGTCTCGCACCGTTGTTCCCGGACGCGGATTGTCAATTACTCACCTAAAAGTCTCGCTCGTAAAAATTGTACATCTATTCTACCCCTAATTCGTACGAAAGTCCTCCCGCTCGGTACGTCCGAGAAGCGTAAACAAGTTTTCCGGCGTTGATAAGTACGTTCAGCGTCCCTGTCGGCCGAGAAATGTCGCCGCGATTCTGTTTCTTTTCCCCGTACATCATGTGTATGCGTTTTATCGTCGTCGAGAGGCAAGTATGTATCTGCTGCGAAACGAGTCGTGGAAATGCACCAAACAGTCACAGACATGGTTCACAACACGCGTGTAGCACTTGTGTCGACTCGGCTCGTCCGCGACGAGCTCCCCGTTTGCTGGTTAAGTACACAAGGCCGAGCTCCAAGGCTGAATCCCGGGCTAGGTCGCGAAGTCAACCTTGTCCCAGGTGAGCGACAGGTCGGAGGACATCTTGAAGTCGGTGTCTTCCATGTTGAAGAGATCGAACGGATCCTGGCTGCTGGCTAGCAGCGGGTCGTAGATGTCCGTTCCGGAGGTGAGACTCATGGACGACGCTGGTTGATGATTAGACATCGTCGTCGAAGTGGCTGGCGGCGACTGGGGCATCAGAGAGTCCAACCAATCCTGGTCGTCCATGTCCATGGGCATGTCTCCTATGTCCATCAGCTCCTGCGGCGCCTCCATTTTCACGCCTAGGTCGCAGTCCAGCTGGCCGAAATCCATGGTGTCCAGGGTTTCTAGGTCTAGTCCAAGTTCCTGAAGGGAGATGACAGAAAGACGCGTTAGCAATGTAACCATCGATTTTAGTACATATATATATTTCCATTTAGACCAGCATTCTTTCCAAGTGAAATCTTTTCAGATCGCAATTACACTTACCTTAAGGTCTAAGTTAGCATTGTCCGAAGACGTGACCTCCTGAGGTGGCTGCGGATCTGGCGACGCTTGGTGGACCGATTGAGGACTCAGCAGCATGGCAGTATCCAGCTCCGCCTCCGAGGTCAGCAGATCCGTGTTGAACGACGACATCTCCTCTTGTTGCTGTAATTGTTGCAATGCACTGGGCAGTTGAATGCTGAACGTCGCGTAAGGCAACAGGGGCGGTGGTGGCGGTGTCGGAGCCGGATAACTCACGCAATCGCTCTGGGAGACCTCCATCGCAATCGGGCTGATCGGGCTGATGGGACTAGCAGCGGTGAACACCAACGAATGCGTCTGGCTGTCCGCCGGCGCCGTGAACACCAGGTTCTGCTGCAACTGCCTGTTCGGGGTCGTCGGGGTCGCCGGGTCTTGGGCAGCACTCGGTGGCAGCTCCCCGTTCTTTATCAGGATCTCCAGCACGTCGTCCACCACCTGGCTCTTGATATGGTTCTTCTGGACTGGCTCGATTTTTACCTGAAGTTGAAAAATGTAGGGTTCAAAACATATTTCGTTGACCAGGTTGTATTCTGCAGAAAGCTTCACTGATCAACTTCAGCATTTTGAGGATTGAGCAATATTCGGTAAACACTATATCACTCAGCCTAATCCCCACTCTGAACTCTACCTTGATACCAATATTTTTAGGGTTCTTACCTTGAGAAGCTTTGCAGCTTCGTCATACTGGGGCGGCGGCGGTTTCCCTTCCTCAGCAACGACGGTTTGTTGCTGCTGTTGCTGGGCCTGCGCCTGCGCCACCAGAGCGCCAAGCAGCGAGCCATTCAGTTTCGCAGGTTTCGCCAGGTTCAGGACGATAGCAGTTGGAATTTGAACGGTAGCGCTGTTCTTGGCTTGGTTCTTCTTGTTGTTGATCGCCGTCAAAGTCGAGGAATCCAGGATGGCGGTATTGTTCGGCTGCGCCTGCAGATACGCCGCCAGGCTAGCCTTCGCGTTCAGCTGTTGGAACGCAGCGTGCTGTTGCTGCGTCTGCTGTTGAGCTTGCTGCTGACTCTGTTGTTGTTGTTGCTGCTGTTGCTGTTGCTGTTGTTGTTGTTGTTGCTGCTGCTGCTGTTGCTGTTGCTGCGCCTGTTGCTGTTGCAAGTGTTGCAGATGCTGCAGATGCAGAGCCAGTTGCTGCTGTTGCATCTTGTTCTGTATGTGTTGCTGGAGCACCAGTTTCTCGGCGTGAACGGTGGTCGGCTGAGTCTGACGGATCTGCTGGAGCTGTTGCTGAGACTTGTACAACTCGCGCTGCAGCTCCTCTATCCGCTTTCTCTGCTCCTTGATTATATCGTCTCCTGAAACACGAGCTTCACGCGTGAAGACACCGACGTGTGTTGCGTTCCGAAACGGTTTCCCCCGAGTTTTAACATCTCTACTATGTATTATGTCAGCGCAAAAGTTCGTATCTTATACGCTGACCTAATATTTGAAAAACTGAACTCAATTTTTTTGATTGGTTGCGATTTATTCGCTTTAACTATATTTTTAGGAAGTTGAGGAGACAGGATTATCATCTTTCTGCTAACTCCCGAGGTCACAAGGACGAACGGTATGGAAAGAAAGCTACCTGGTGGGCTCGACGGATCATCCTGTTCGCTGCCGTGCGGTGAATCTAACCGCGGGCTGTTGGGCTCGTCCTTGATCGCGGAGCCAGGGCTCTTAGCGTGGGAGCTAGACTCGTCGGACGTCACTGGCCCCGGGGTGTCCATCAATATGTGACCCATATGTGTCACGTGCGGCCCATTCGAACTGGACGTCGAGTTACTGCTGGACAACTCCGTGAACGGCTTTAATCTCTCGATCAGCTGCGGCTTCGAGCCAGACACCGGCAAGTTTCGACGTTTCAGCTCCACTTTGAGATCGCTTACTGAAAATGCACATATTTACGGTCAATCCCTAGTTCAGGAAGAACTAATGATTACAGATAGCTTCCCACCGTGTTCAAATTACTGTAGGTTCATTGGGAAAAATTGTGATTATTAAGATAAAAAAATGTTTAGGAACCTGGAACAAAGTAGGTCAGAGAAGCAGGTCAGGAACGTCGTACCTTTCATTTCCTCCAGTTTTCCCAGGGGCCTCAGCGGCGGCTGTTCCGAGGGGTTGTTCGAGGAATTGGATGGTGCAGGGCTGGGCGCGTTCGCGCTACTTCCGCTGATGCTTCCGGCATCGCTGGCGCCGCTGCTGTTCAGGGACAATGGCTTTTGTGCTGCCGGTAGGATGATCTGTGGATACTGCGCGACAGAAACACTCGTTACGCAAAGCGGCTATGCGGTTTCAACGGTCGTAGACGCGATAATCGCTAACGCAGACAGACGTTTCAATCGATCGCAATTCGCCGCGATCTCGTAACTCGATCTTCGATTATAAATCTGCGCGTAATAGCGTAATTGCTATGCAAATTACCGCGGAGAGAAAGTAACGCGGCGCCTAACGAGCCACATCCGGCCGGGAGGTTCGTCTGAGATTCGAGTGGCCGTGCGTTCTTAACGTTTTACCTACCGCAGACCTATGAACAGGCTTCTGGAGTGCTATACTACGTCAAGAAGAAACTTCGAGATGTACTTTCAACTCTGAAGTGGTCGTAAGAATGTTGATGGTTATCCTTTGAAACGAATAGAGCTTGAAACTAAAACTGTCGTAAAGAATATTGCTGTTCTGTCATTACAAATTCATTTGATCAAAAAATTAAAGACTTCTAGCAACGCTAGGGGTGATAGTAGAATTAAAGAATGTACGAATACGAGTAGTTTGATTGCTCGGTCAAAGTTACAATGGACAATGGCTGACATACATACACCACTGCAGGGTTAAGTTACAGTCCCAGGAGAAATTCTTCGATTATATTTCTCGGAATAATTTGTTGGTTTATGGTAGCTACTGCTACTGAGAATTCTACTAAAATTAATCTTTTGTAATTATAGATTCTCAGAATTGATTTAACAATCGCGGGCAGATGATGTGTCAACCGATCGAAGAGAGATAAACGAACGTTTCCAAGACTTGTGTAACGATGTCGGAATAGTACCTTGTGCTGCCATTCGAGCTGCCATTGGAGGAAGAGCTGCTGCTGCTGGAGCAGTAGCTCGTAGCTGGTCTCGCCGGGCGGCGCCGAGCCGAGACCGGAAGTCGTCGACGACACCGATGTCTTCTGCGCGTTTGGCGGACCCTGGTGACAGACATTGTTCGACGTTAGGATTAATCGCGGCTAATGAGGGAGGAGTGGCTTGGCATCCTGCGTGCTGTCACGCGAAGGGGGCTCGTAATGTTCATTTAACTATTTAGAAAGCCACGCTGCAAGCCATCGAACGGTCAGCCATTTTTCTAAGAGGCTCAACTTCTTGGTACAGACTTGTTAAAAACGCCTCGAAACGAGCAACACGCTGCGTTGCAATAATTTATGGCAGCAATCCCAGACTAATTCCTGCCAATGGAGCATGCCAGCTAAAATATATACCCCGGCAGAGAGATCGCATCGATATCGCCGGATATCAATCAACCGGGGCGCGTAGTCCGACATTAAAGATCCCGCGTAAATTCGACTCGAGACAGGGCCAACCCCTGATGTCCCCGAAACGCGAGAAGAGTCATCAGCCGCACAAATTGCCGCGGGTAATTACCGGCAGCGTTTCGGTCGTTCCACACGCAGTAGAAAAATTCCGGGTATGCCGTCGGTAACGTCGCCGCGCAAAAACCGAGAGAAAAATCGCGTACGGCCAGGGGCAGAGAGGATGTAGGATGCTCGACGTAGGAGAGGCCGAGGCGCGAGTGATAAATGATACATCAAGATGTTTTCTGCGCCCTCATTTGCACGCCCATTCCCGGCTCGCTTTCACGCCGGCCACGCCATATCCCGAATGTTTTGGGAGCGTGGCCGGGGTCCGTGGCAGCTATCGGGGGCTCCGTTGGACCTGCCAGTCCCCTTCGACCCCCTTCTCGGACCCCGTTGGATCCGCATCTCCTTTGCTCCCTGGCTTCCTCGCTCTTAGGTGCAATTAGCGCTCGAATTACTCAGAGCTAACGAGGTGGGCCCGGGCCCCGGGCCCTTCGAGAGATCGCGAGAGTTAATCACCCGATACGATCTCCTTCTGCGCTTCTTTCTCCCTTCGACGGGGACAGAGAGGGAGAGAGAGAGAGAGAGAGAGAGAAAGGGGACCAGAGACAGAAAGAGAAAGACAGACAGACAGGGAGCAAGCGATCGCTTCTTCGCGGGCTACCGAAGCCGAGATTTACCGGCCGTGCCCGTTTTTTACTTTGCTCTTGCCTCTCGCTGCTTCCTCTTTCTCTCGGCCGGTCTTTTTTTCCTTCAGCCCTTCTCCGCCGCTTTCTTTTCTACTCTTTGGTAGCCCCCTTTTTTCCGTGACTTTCTTATTCCCCTTGTTTCTTCTTTGTCCCTGGTCTCCCCCCCCCCCAACCCCCTTTTCATCCCGATCGACTCGTGTCTTTCTTCGGTTGCTTTTCTCTCTATGCGCGTCCCCCTTTTCTGCTCCCGCAGCACGAATATTAACGGGAACCGGTACTTCGTCCCGCCGCGGTCCTCCCGCTTGTCCCCTGCTCAGCCCCCGGTCTCACGATAATTACCTCGCGTCGCGTAATTTTCGCTGGCCGAAACCAGCACTTTCGATTTTCACTCCCGATAAACGCGACTCCGCGTCGTAAAACGCGCCGCGCGTATTTTTACCTCCGCGCGCTCACCGAGCGGATACCGATCCTCGTAATCGCGACCGCGCGTAAAGAACGATCACGCCTTCCCGAACGGTTTCAGCGGAATCAGGAGTGAAAGTGGTAAACGTAACATTGACTCCCGCTCGACAGGAATGTCTCGTTCCGGCGCGTTACGTCACCGGCGGGGTGCTGATGCAAACGCTGAAGGGCTATACTACTCATCGAACGCGATTACGCTCCGAGCTTTCGACAGTCGAAATTTAATTATAGAAAAATTATCTATTTCTTGACTCGATTAATATTCAATCAGTTCCATAAAGCTTTAAGCAAGAATTTAGCTTAGATCTATGTATACGGTACATGGCTAAAGTTTGGTACTGGGAAGAGGGTGATGAAGCTACATCCTCAGGGATGGGGGTAGTTTACTGACACCAGTCTACTGGTTCTCGGTGAGATAGTGAAAGCAGGGTGTAGACTCACCTTGTACTCGTGGAACTTGATGGTGCGGGTCTTGGGTTGGCTCTTGGTCTTGGACTTCTTCCTGTTCTTATCCTTGCCGGGCGCGTCGCTCCTCTGACACGTGGACGCAGCGATCGGGCTCGGTTGGGGTCTGGGGGTGATGGCAGCCGGCGGTGGTGCCGGGGGCGACGCTATCGAGATATTGGAAAGGGGACTCAGGCTGGACGTCGTCGAGCCCAAGGACATCGGACTGGGCGCCGGCGCCAGTGGAAGGAGGGTCGTCGACGGACCGTTCGTCTGACTCGCCTGTTAACAGAGATCGTTGCTTTTTTCACCGCGGAATTCATCGATTAATCGGCCCACATCGTTGCCCACCAATTTATGACCGGTACTTAACGTCCGACGTAAATCTATTTTTGCGTCGGAGCCATCCAGCCTTCTCCTTTTTTTTTTTCCTCTCCCTTGTCCCCCCACCCCGCCCCGTATTATCGAACGTCCCATACAATGTCCTCGCCGGAGTGGTTCTCTCGTTATTGTCCCTTAAACGTTTCTCCCTTTCTTTGCCGGGCTCGTGACTCACCTGCGTTGAAGCATGCTGCTGACTGTGCTGGACCTGCTGTTGTTGTTGTTGGTGCTGTTGCTGCTGCTGCTGTTGCTGATGTTGTTGTTGTTGATGCTGCTGTTGCTGCTGCTGCTGCGAGCTAACCACGGTGTTGCAAAGCTCCGCGAACGTTTGTATCGTTGACTCGTTCGATGCCTGCTGGAAGACCGGCGACGTTGACGAGACGACCACGGCGCCGCCGGTCGTCGGAATACTAAGCGAAACGGTAACGATCCCTGCGGAGGCCGCCGCTGTCTCTAGGACATCGGACCGGGACTCCAGCTGAGGCGAGGGCGCGCCCTCCGAACTCTGAGAGTCGTCCTCGAAGGTGATGTAGTGGTCCGGGTGCTGGGGCTTCGTCACTTGGCCCTCGCAGGTGGCCTTGAAGGGAATGTGGCCCTCTGAAATGCAACCACAAGGTGAGTATCACACACAAGGTCTGTTAGAACGAACAAAGTCTTCCTCAGCTGTGACCATATTTGTTATCTAGCTACTTGTGGTCATGAGCCTCGGATACATTATCGGTTCGTTTCAATCTGTGTGCTTCTACAACTTCTCATTGTCACTTTTCCAGTATAGGTACTATAGTCCAACCGAGTCTATCTTCGTGATTGTCTAGCTAAAATGATGTGGCAACAGAGGCGTGGTGACAAATGTGCAAGCTTCAGACAACTCTTGCTAGACAATAGTCCGAAAGAATGTGCGAACGGAAAGACCTGCGTGGACTGAACGTCACCGTTGTTCTTTCCAGGCGCGAACAACGTTCTTCCGAAGGGCCAACGCGTTTCGATCAAGATTGGAGGACTCACCTTTGACCGCCCTCTCAATGGGCTCCTCTGTGTGAAGAATATTCTTCTGGATCAGCTCGAGCGGTCCTGGCCGATGACTGAGCTGGTCGTTCAGCTGGTCGGCCAGCCTGGCCTTCTTCAGCATTCGTTGCCTCTCGGCAAGGCTTGGGTCCACGTGACCCACATCCTCCAGGATGTGCTGCCTGACCAGCTCGTCTCGGCCCGGTCTCTGCTGGATCTTCGCCTTCAGCAGATCCCCGGTCTTGGCCCGCTCCAGCTGCTTGCGTTGCTCGTGGAACGCTGGCGGTGTCTTCAGAGCTGCAAAGCGATACAAACGTTAATCTTCTAGTTGCATCGATAGGGGCATCTTAAATTTAGGCGACTCCGTTTCACTCGAAAATTCCATCCTGTGTCTATTGTTAGGAGAAGAGTACTCCACCTAGATCCTAGATCCTCGACGGACAAGTACCGTGACTATCGGTAAGTACAGTAAAGATTCGATTTAAGGCAGTGCCGACGTTCCCTGCTTAAAGCAGTGGAACACCTCACACCACTCGGGAACCGTCGGGTCGCGGCCACAACATTGTCGGCTATATCGGTGTGAGACTAGAAGACCACTACTAAACCAATTACAAAACTTCTTTATTTTTCATTATTTTTTTATGAGACTTTCACCAATATATTTGTGGCATTATTCTGGTTAAAATGATACCAAACGCGATATAATTTGGATCACATTTACACTAATTTTTCGTTAATGTAATTGCTATGGGAAGCAAGTTTCATCGTTTATTACACAGGTAAATATCATCGGAATTATATCATATTTGGTATGATTTTAATCAGAAAAATGCCACGAATATGTTGGTAAAAGTTTCATAAAAATATAACGAAAAATAAAAAAGTTTTGTAATTGGATTAGTAGTGGTCTTCTGGTCTCACACCGATATAGCCGACAATGTTGTGGCCGCGACGGTTCTCGAGTTTCGCTGTCAGCACCTCCGTACAACATCGTATTTCAAATGGGACGCCGGCGAAAACCTCCGACGTTTACTGGATAAGGCAGTACAAAGAACCGCGAGACTGCCTTAAATCGAATCTTTACTGTATCAAGTCATCATCGATCTCCCTCGCCACGATAAACCGGAAAGCGATTCCTCAAGAACGCCGATGCACTCCGACTGCATCCACTGCACCGAAACCCGCTTTCCCAGTTACGAATTCGGCTCCTTTGACAAGACCGGTCGCTATTTCCACCGAGGCTCTTTCGAAAGCATCAGTAGCGCCACGGAGACAGGGTTCAAAGTAAGGGCGGTATCTAATAAAAGAACCGTCGGGTGAAAAAAGCGGCTCCGAGGCTTTTAGGGTGTCCTCCGACGCCGCATACTGCACGCATCAATTTCCGGGACGATGATGGCCGTCAAAGATTTCCCCTTGCGGTCGCACGCGCCGGCCTCGCGGCCGCCATTTTGGTGTCACCGTGAAGCTCGCCGCTCTTCTCCCGCATTCCACGACACCATTAACTCTCCGAATAAATGATCCCCGAAGTGATTTCTCTACGCGAGCGCCGCGCGACTATTTCCGGACGGGACCGCGCCGCCGCCGCTTCGTTACACGGAATAAAAGGCTTGCACCACCTACGGTGCAACGATCACCGACGTGGCAACGGAAATGTGCACTCGGATCGCTACACCCCCGTCGACATGCCTAATAAATTCTATCGTGCGTTCGTTTTGACCGCGTTCCCGCAGGGGCGATATTTTCGCGTTAACGCTTCACGAGGAACGGGAACCTCGTTGCGTGCTCGAAGGATAAATACTGGTTAAAAACTTTGTTAAATAAGTACTGCTTAGAAACTTTGTAAAAGGTGGAAACCGAAGTTTCTCAAAGGTTCAACACTTTGACTGCCAAGCTAAAAACCTGAATAATTCCATGAAATCAAAGTAAGTTATTTAATGAAATAAAAATTGGAAAAAATTAAATGGATGATACTGAGTAGTCCTCCAACTTTCTTGAATTTTACTGATTCTAATCGAATTTGGTACAATGAATATATCAATCATTTTAAAACCTGGACAAATAATTCCGTCACCCACATAATGGGTGACACGGCAGTCAACGTGTTAAAGAAGAATTTCGTTTTAAGAGCTGCTCGATCGATTCACATCGATGTGAATGCTATTCCACGGATCCAGTGTACTCCCCTTTCCCCCGCTATGAAGCAATGTCACCCGGTCTCAGATTCCACGAGCACCCCGCTAATAATACCCGACACGAAAGCTTTCACCGAACACGTTGCCAGGCACGTTCACCTAAACGCACCTGAAAGTCTCATCTACCGACGAACGAGTCAGGATACGGGGTACCTACCGATGCTCGTTAACGGTCGAGAAACCGCGAGACACAGAGAGCCGAGGGGAAAGAGAGAGGAGCCCAGCCGGTGAACGTTCGACGTCGCGTAGGAAATTCTAAAATTAACCTCGCGATTCGATTCAATTAGGCTTCCTTTCCAACATCCCCGCGAGTGGCTCGCGGCTTTTGTCTCACCCACGCGAGACGTCTGGGCGCAACAGGCCCGGCCGAGCGAAGCTGACTCCGAGCCGAGCGGAGCGGAGTCGCGACGCGACGGTGCGGTGCGGTGCGGTGCGTGTTTCGCGCGAGCGAGCCAGCTGTGACCCAATTGTCTAGTTTCTATCGAAACGCTTATAAATCACTAGCCGGCGATGGACGCGCGCGGCTGTACACCGAGTCCCAGTATTCCAGCGACGGCCGATCATAAAAATAAATGATGCCTATATCCAGCCTCGAAGACGCGGTTTTCGAGCGATAAATCGAACGCGGACACGCTCCGCTCGAAACGTACGAAAGGACGCGACACTCCTCGCCGCCGTAGCGCGATCTGTCCAGTTTCAGATTCCAGTTTCTCGAAACCGATCAGCGTTCAGGCGATCCCGGTTTCTAGGATTTCCCGTGTTGTGTTCACGCGAACGATTATGCAAGTTAGGGAGAGTTTCGATTTCCATGCAAATTCGTACACGCGCCAGGTGAAAGCCGTTCGGCACGCTGCTCTGCCTCGGTTTCCCTGTTTTTTTTTCGGCTTTGGAAAGCGGTGGATCATCTTTTCCCAGGATGTTGAAGAACCTGACAATCAGACATTGTTATACTCTCGGATGTTTTATTTTAATCCGACAGTTTTCAGGCACGGGCTCGCAGGCCGGTATTTGTAGCAGAAATAAGTGGATGAATCTCAAAATAAATATGGTTAGTACACTACCGGCCATAAGTGTTTACCCACCTTCAAATTTCGTTACTATTCAAATAATAGGTATTTTATTGTTATGAAAATGTCCGTAGCATTAAATCCTAATTATAAGGCTAATAAAAAGACGTCCAAAATATTCTGTACATACACAATCAGGTACTGTAAATGAGTTTACAGCTTTTTATGAAAAACGACAATTTTGGAGTTCAGGTAAAGAAACCCATTTTTCTGAAATTTTTATAACCGTCAGTAGGGAATATGAACGCAGGTAATACAGGTATCTTAGTCTTCTCAAATTTCATACTGCATTTCATACTGCATTAAGCTTTCATACAGTACACAGTTGATTTTCACGTGCCTAAAGAATTTTGCGAAAATTTCAAATAATGTCAGGGAGAAAAGAATTATCGATTGAAACGCGCGCTCTAATAGTGTCCCATCATAGCATCGGAAAAAGTAACAGAGAAATAGCAAAGTTATTGAAGCTGAACCGTAGAACCGTGGACTACAATGTTAAAAAATATGTGGTTGGGTAAACACTTAAAGGCCGGTAGTGTACATTATTCACAAGTCACTAACTTTTAATATTCAAAAATCGAATTGATCACCGATGAAACTTACGTGATAGGTTTTAGGAAGAAACCACTAGGAAATTGTTGAAACACAGTAAGTAAATTTTGAGAACGTGTAATGGAGAACTGAAATTCAAGAATTGCCCCCGTTAACGAGGGGCGTGGGCCCCACGTTGGAAAACAATGATATTCCAATATTTCTAGAACATTAAACGATCGTTGAAAGGAGCCTCATAAATGAGTGCCCGGTTGCCCACGCAAGGGTTAAATGGGGCAAACCGATAAAATCCGGCAGTTAAAGGTGAAAATAGCCGGTGGAACACTAACTATTGTCTGTTGATGCGCAAGAGGTGGTGTACGATCAACACTAATCGCGGCCATCGCGGGGAAGGCCTCTCTCGCGTCGAACTTCATTACGGCGCGTTCGCAAACGGTCTTCTTCGAGAGGCGAATTACCCAATCAATGTGAAACTACCGGCAAACGGCGGCACACACGCAATCAACAAAAACAATCGTGTTTTATGGGGAGCCGTTGCATTCCGATTGTCCGGTCCGATCGAGCCCCCCCGGTGTACAGGGGGGGGGGAGATTCTAGACGAACGGGGTAGGGGGAGAGAAGGCGCCGCGCGAAACACGAGAGCGTGATTCTCCTAAATCATCCGCAATCGGTGGACGCGGACAGTTCGAGCGAGTCGTAACCGCGGGGACCGCAATTTCGGATTTACGATCCATCGGTAGATCGTCTCCGCCTAGCGTCGTTAGCGCGCGGCGATAAACGTCTCGGTTCGTTGGAATACGATCAAGTTCTCGCGCCGATTGACAACCAGGCCGAAAAAACGTCCGACTATTTGCGGTCGTACCATCGTCTTATGATTTACTCTTTAGCAAAACGCGCGCCAACTTGTTCCGAAGCGATGCCAAAATATTAGGTTTGTTCGCAAAAGTATGGAACCCGAACGTCTCGATAAGGAAAATTCGTTTTCACATTAATATTTGGTCTCTGCGACATGTCAGATGGTTGAAGAGCATTCAGTGTCGCACATATCCAGATTTTTCTATTTTTATTTCACTGAACAAAGTTCGCCATATTCATTCCGTGACTGCGTGGGCGTCGTGTTCTGTAACGTGGACGCTCTTGGAAAATTTTACTCTGATTGCGTAATCCCGTTTCCGTTCGCGAACCGGCCCGCAAAGACCCGCGGAAGAACGAGATACTGTTCGCCGTTGAGTTTCGCATTGTTCGGATTTATGCTGCTTGACGGAACGATTGCACTTTGTAACGATTGTGCGGGAGAATAAATCTTGTTCCCTTCCGGCGGCTTTGAAGCAAATGTTATCGTGTTTGACGTTCTGTATGCTGCATTATGCCTCAGCGTCGAGAGAGACTGAAAGCTTCAACTTTGCTCTTCAAAAACGCTATCGTTCCTGGAGCGGTTTGCTGGTCTGAACAGACATTACTATAGTATATGGAAATTAACCCTTTGCACTCGGCGCTATTTTCAGTTTAAAACTAAATTTCTTCTCCGCCTTGGAATATTTTCATTTTATTCGTACGAAATTGCTCCGATTTCCACATATAATATTAAATACAAATTTTGTAATGTGACGAATATTTTGTAATATTTTTTGTAATTTCTTTGAAACAGGCCACAACAATTTCTAGTGGTACTTCAGAGTTACCAATCGAAGGGTTAATAGTCTATTAAAAAAATATGATTAGCACTGTGCCCAGTGCAGACCGAAGCGTCCAAATTGAGATTGAAATTGCAAAAGCAACTGTTCGAGCACGGTTCGCTTATTATCCAGCAGGAAGTGTGAACGCAGCTTAAAGGCTTTCGCGGAACGATATCGATAACCGGCTCGTATTCGGATAACCGAGACGGCTGAGGAGACCGGGTCCACGCAAAAGCGAAATAAACGCGTTTGTTAAAATTCGGCGCAGCCCGGCTCGGCGAAATTAATCGCTGGCCGTAAACAGATTTACAGCATCATCGCGTACTGGTCCGCTTCCCCGAAAAAACCATTACACCCGGCCCCGGTGCGATATCTTCGAGCGTCCGGGAACCCGTAAATGAATGAATCCTGCGGAATGAAAGTATACAGGATGATTCGCGTGAACGTCGCTCGAAAACGAGGAAATCGAGCGGCCTATTTCTGGCCGGGTCCGATGGACGGGGGCGAGGCGTTAATGACCCCGCGTGCCTCCGCTGGTGACTCGGGAAAGAAATGAATGATGCGCACATTTAATCCGCGCCCTATTTTTGATGCTGCCCGCGAACCCCGGCACTTCGGCGCCTGGTGCACCGTATACTTTTGCATCTTTGATCTCGGCTTGATGCACGGATTGTAATGCCACCGGTGCAATCAACGTTTCGCGATCCCTGAAGATCTGTTGGTTTTTGGGAAGCAAGGTATTTATTTAGAAAGAATAAAAGCACAGATATGATTTAGAACGATATTTGATCGATGTTTCCTCTACTAAGGCTAGGCTTAGACTGACTGACTTCGGCAGCTCGTCGATACGTTTGAAAACGATAAACATCTGAATGGGACACGTCGGCGGACCAAAAGAAGCGCGGCTCTGTCTTTGATTCGATACCTAAAGATACCGCGAGATACAATGTAGCGAGATACATATACAACAGTTCCTGAAACCGTATTATATATCATTTCTGTACATATATCTATAAGATCTTCCGGTTGATTTAGTTCGAATTAATTGTATTTTATTGAAATCGGAACAGAGAAAACTGAGTCCAGTTAGGTTTCTCGATGTTGCGTCATTCGTTTCGCGAGGCTATAGAAAGCAGATTAATTACCGTACGAATTTTTGCAAATTATAATGCCGTATCTCGTAATCTTAGCTATTTATACTTGAAATAAATTTCTCTTACGACACTTTTCCGGAGTTAATCGACTCGGCAAACGATCCTCTCAACGATTGCCTCGAAGTCCTAAAATGGCGGGCAAATGCGTGAGTTTGAGATACTCTTGTAATTGAGCCGACGGATAAGCAGCGGACTGGTTTCCCTATCGGAGGACATTTTAACTCGTTTTATATGAAAATATGAATATTGTTTTTGATACGGCAGAGTGATTTACAAGTAGCCGATATACACGGAGGGAGCGAGAGATATGCAAATGCCTCAGGAAGATTGAGGGGGGAAAGATGTCACGCGATTATCGCGCAATTAGCTGATGTACACGCGAGGCGCGTCAATTTAAGATACTTTAGGAAGTCGCTCGATGTCCCAGTTGCTTCCTTTTGCGCGGTCGCCCGAGCCATCACGGGTAATCGCGAGGTAATTAAGTTGTAAGTGGATTAATCGAGTGTCGCCGTGAGAGAGAGAGAAAAAAAAAGCGGTCGATCGACGACCAACTCGTTCGATCTAACACGCGAAGCCCGACCCCCAACGGTTAACTCGACGAACAAACTGTGATCGATTTACACATTATTACGTTACGTTCAAACTATCTTTATTTTTATTTGAAACAAAGAACGCCGGAGTCATTCGGTAAAGTGGGGAGTGGCCTAAGCGCCTCAGTGGGCGGAGCATCGTTGGCTCGCAGCTCCGCGGGGCAATTTGGCCCACGCGTACACCATCGAAATTCCGAAACTCTTTTGATCACAGTGCACATTAGTTTTCGAGGATGAGACGCGGTTTTAGTGGCCAGTAATTCCCCGGTTTTTATCGGGATATACTGCGAGCGATCCTCTAAGCACCGGACGAGCATTTTACGCGCGCAGGCCTAATTGAATTTACGTTCGGCGACGTTTAACGAGGCACCGTCGCGCTTCTGTTTCGAATCTCGTGATCTTTACGAGCGACGGCGCTTCGTCAGATCGGCCCGATCTCGTCGGAATGCTTCCAAGTGAGCTATCTTCCCGGCGCCCTTTCACCCTCGCGTTTCCCGGGAAAAATTTTTTTCTCGGCGTTCGAATATCAGGACAACGATCGAACTACGGCATTCGTTTCCGCGATCGAGAACGATAGCGGCCACGGGGCAGGGTCTCGTGGGAGTCGCGCAAACGCCTAACATAAATTCTCCGGTAATTTAGCCGTAAATTATGCTCTTTCGTCGAGAGCGTATTCCGAGGGACCATGTGCTCGACGCGGCCGAGCTTGATTGGACGATCAAAGCCACTTCCCTGCTGCGAGCCGAGTGAGAAACAACCGCTCCGTTCCTTGATTTGACAGATCCGCCGGTCTAATTGAGCGATAACGGCTCGATAAAACCCGAGGGCTCGGTTGTTTATAACATTTTCGAGCGAAACCGAGAGCCGCCGAGGACGACGGGTAAAGGCGCGTGGGGACCGTCTTTTTCGGCGATATAATACGGAGAATCGCCGAGACGAAGGGTCACACTTACGTGGCATGATGCCTTGCGCAACCAGCTGGTTGATTGGTCGCCTCAGCATAAGCTTCACCTTCAGCGCTGCAACAGAGAAACAAGGTTTCCTTCAAAATCCGTTCACTTTCTCACCAATGATAGCCTACTACTGAAAACACGCCGCCTCGCGAGAACAGCTTGTCACATTTTCGGCTGGATTCTTTGAGCAACAACAGCCAGAACAACTATTTAGAATTCAACATCGACAAAGTTGCAATTAACCGACTCGTTCGAGGAAATTTAGGACATTTTTCTGGGTACACTGAACTTCTCCTATTATCTTGTAATTTAATTCCAAGATTTCGGATTGGAACGAAACTAAAATACAATAAAACAATTTGTTCAAGATCAATGTAAAATGCTTAGATTGTTTTACTAGCTCGGTTAGTATACGATGGGAAGGAATAGTTAAGTTCGTACGTTATTTACCTACTACTGAAAACACGCCGCCTTGCGAGAACAGCTTGTCATATTTTCGGCTGGATTCTTTGAGCAACAACAGCCAGAACAACTATTTAGAATTCAACATCGAATAAGTTGCAATTAACCGACTCGTTCGAGGAAATTTAGGACATTTTTCTGGGTACACTGAACTTCTCCTATTATCTTGTAATTTAATTCCAAGATCTGGGATTGGAACGAAACTAAAATACAATAAAACAATTTGTTCAAGATCAATGTAAAATGTTTAGATTGTTACTAACTCGGTTAGTCTACGATGGGGAGGAATAGTTAAGTTCGTACGTTATTTTACGACGTCGTTTTAAGCCAAGGGATAAAGATCTGGTAAAACCGACGCGCACTTTGTCAATTAGTGTTTCATTTCAATTTTTCTTCCCTCGTTTGGATAGCGCACTGCCCTGCGCGTTGTTCCCAAGCTTTTAACCCTCTCCCCAAAGTCAATAGACCCGAAGCCCGCAAGAAACACGTCGCCATTATTATAACCGCTTCGAGGAAGCGCTTGTTCGTAGAATCCGCTCCAGATTCGAGAGACAGCCGCGAGATCTCAGCCGGGGTTCTATAAAAATGGCCACCGGGGACGATCAAAGTCGATTCGGTGGTTCCCTGTGCGCCCCCGACTTTCGCTGGCAGCTTGATATTTTCTTTCCGCGTGCGGAATAAGCTGTTCCATATGGCGCGGAGATACGAGGGAGAGAAAAGCGGTCCTCAAAAAAGAATGAGACCGGTGAACTTCAGGGACGAGGGAAGGAAGAGATGCGGGGAGGGGAGAGGGGAGGAAGAAAAAGAAGAAGAACCATCGAATATCCCTTCTTTCCCTCGTTAATTGGACCACCGCACGCGCGCGCGCGCGAGGAACAGTGAGAAAGAGAGAGAGAGAGACACCGCTGTTTCCCTCGTGATTACGCGCGACGATGGCAATTTCCAGGCGGATAATTAAAGAGCGCCGGCCCACTCGCGGCTGCATAAATTACCGGACGGTTTCATTTTATTAGTCTCCCCGAGGGACACGTGAATCCGTGCGCCGAAAGGCGCGGCCAGGTGTAACGGGATTTGCGTACCGTATTGTCGGGGAACGAGCCCCCTCTTCCCCTCCCAGTCCTACCCCCCGCACACCTGAACCTTCCCTTCGTTCCCCCACCTTTCCGTTCTGCCACAACCCCCCCTCACCCCTCGTGCTACCTGTATTTCACTCGCGGTCGGACAGGTATCCGAGAAGTTTACTCGGGAACGGGTCGACCCGCTGCTGCAGGGGGGAGTCAACGGCGCTGAAAGTCCTGTAAGGAACAGGATTTTAAGGCCCTCGGTATCCGGAATCGGTTTAACCGTTCCCGGCCCGTCGGATAGTGTTGCGCGAACGATACAAGCCGGGTGACAATCGGAGTAATTAGCGGCGCATTATTTATTCCGCCACAAAGCGCTGCTTTCTCCTTGTACCTCTCACGAGGGGACCACCGGCGGCCATTTTCTGCGGGTACGTCGGGTTTGGATTGGGAAAATGGCTCCTGGCTCTGGGAGAGCTGTGAGTGGCCTTCACGAGCAAGGGAGACTAAAAAATGGAGAGATTCTTGAGGGGATAATTAATTGGATGTATTGAAAATAACGCGTCTATATTTTAATAATATAGTTTATTTTCCGCTTTACAAAAAAGGTGTTAAATATAGTAGCAAAACGAACACGTCGTGTCGGTTGCCTGGTCAGAGTTTAAACTGAACATCGGTGGCATCGCAGAAACAAAACTGTAACGAAGAGAGCACAGCCGATTAATCAAATCGGTGGGAGCCTTCTCATTGGCTATTGTCATGGCATAGAGTATGAAAAGCTCATATTCCAACAGGATGTACAAATTAATTCGTGGCCCTCGCAATCTATTAATTGTAACTTTATTTTTCACTGAAATATTTTGAAATAACCTATTGTTAATGTAACCCTTTGCCGTGGACTGTTCTTTCATAGGCACTAAACATACTACAATTCAAAACAATTCCTAAAAGTTACCAAATGTTTCTTTGTATTCGATAAATTGCAGTGAGGTGGGAATAAATACACTCGATGAATCGTATGAAATATACACGAGAGTGTTCTAGATCGAAGGGCTAAATACGAACCAGTGTCTTGCCCTGTTCACTTGGAGCACCGTCCCAAGTGGGCGTGGCTTCGATGCTCCCGGGCAAAGCAGTGCTCCAAGGGGCAATTCGACTACAGTTCACAGGTTGCGAATTTTCAGAGAAAGACGAGGACGATCACTGACCGACGAAGTCATTTATTATGTCTTGTTCATTAACGAAAAAGATTGCAGAACGAATTAGTTTGCTGTACACAAATATAAACGGGGCGAATCAACGCGTGAAATTTTCTTGAAGCATCGAGCACGGATTCCTAATTAAGGGTGGAGAGAGGATCGTGATCGGAGGGTGGATCGCGAGGATGGTCCGCAGATCAAAGGTCGATGAGGAGCACAGAGAGAGAGAGAGAGAGAGAGAGAGAGAGAGGGAGAGGGAGAGGAAAAGAGAGAGATAGAGGCCGAGAAGCTCGGTCGTCCGGCGGATTGCTGGCCCGGCTACAAATTAACACACAAAGGGCCTCCGGTTATAAATACGCGGAGGACGCGCGGGCCAGATTGCATAAATTGCCCGGCGTAAGAGGAACAAAACCGCGGGCCGCATGGCCGCGCAATCTGAATTCAAAGCAGCCGTGCTCCCGGAGAAAAATGTCCACCCCTTTCGGTTTATTGGCCGAGCTACCGAGCTACCGAGAGCCGCTACCGTGGATCCCTCGCGGCCAGTTTTTTCGCCGATTCGAGAGCGAATGTGACTTCGATGTACTTGCTGGAATAATCGACCGTTTGCGGTCTCTCTCTCTCTCTCTCTCTCTCTCCCCTTGTGGATCTCCCTTTTCATCCCTTTTTACCGGAGCGCGCGATACGTCGCCGCGTTAAAACCGCGCCTCCAGATCTCGACGGGATCCAACCAGCGTGCAATCGATGAAAGAAAAATTTGGTAGCTCCAGAAGTTCAAGGGTAACCTTGGAATATCTATGGAGTGACAGCGCTCTCGCCCAGTCACAGGAAGTCTGTAAATTTCACTCATTTATGGGAAAATGGGGCAGATCAAATTTCAAAAGCAAGGAAATTAAAAGAATCGAAGAGTGACAATTTTTTGAATTTCTTGAAATTAGAATTTTCTATAGACTTTATTTTACATAATTTGTAGTCTAGTAATGGATCTCTTCAAGAAGAACCAAGTATGTATAATGGATGGCTAGAGAGGTCTCAATAGAGCAAAGTTCTGATCACTTTCAACAAGGTAATAAAATAGTATCGAGTCAGCAAATTAGTTCATTGTACCCCGACTAATATACACAGCGAAAAAGAGAAATAAATAGTAGTGGATTTATTGGACATATTAATTTTTTCAGAATACGCTCCTCTTTGAAATAGAAGATTTGTTCTTCCTATTGGAAGATGTCACGTTTATTAAAAATGTAGCCACGTAATATCGCGTGAGGAGTGGCATTAATGGATTATCACAGATAAACGAACAGAACAACGCAGACTTTAAATAGTTTCGATCGCCACGCACATTACCTCGTACCTCACACATTTGCTCACGCCGTAAACGCATTATTGCAGTCCACCGATAATAACGAACCGCCGGTACAGAAAATAATTGCACAATTACCGGCAGTTCGTTAAAGTCAATTTCTACGGAATGGACCCGTATAAATATTTCACATCGGTTCGCGAGTGATGAACTAATCAATGGTGACTCCGCGCGGGCACAAATTTATGGTCGCGGAGTAGCGGTAATTATGCCGCAAATAAACAACCGTTCACGAAGGAGGGGGGGGGGAAAAAAAAGAGAGGAGCTTCATCGAGGAATCGCGGCGCGAATCTCGATAGTCCTATCGCTTAACGAGCATTCCTGATCGTATCCTCGCTATCGATCCGGACAATCACGCGCGGAACGCGCGTAACTATGCGCGCGATTGCATATTTCTCCTGGTGGCCGAGAAATTCGCGAAGCGTGCGCACGAGCGCATTCCGCGGGCTCTTTGTTACCAATCGGAGAGTCAAAAAGTTGAACTATCTCTGCCTATAATCTGCAATCTCTGTCATGAAACAGTTGCGCTGCGACTTAATCAATTTTCTTCGGAACCAATATAGCCGGCGGAGCCCATTTACAAAAGGAAACAGGGAAAGAACTTTTCTGGGAAAATAATTTAGGTTTCGGAGAGTTCGGAAATGTCTTAGCTTTATTTTTTTACTAATTTAAAAATTGGAAATACAAGGCAGATTTAAAATGTGTGTCCTTTTTATTCCATTATTTTTCAGATTTAAATGACAGCATTTTAATTCGACACAAGCATTGTTTTCCAATTTATGGGATTCGTACTAGTCGCAACCAGCATTGTTTCTAGAGTTCGCGTCTTCGGGACACGCGTATAAAAATGTTATACAACCGCGGCGATTGTGTAAGATTTTGCAGCAGGCCGTTTTAATTCGACCGGTTTCGCAACAGCCATATTTTCCGCAATTGTATTTTCAGGTGAGCCTGACACGTCGCTTAATTAGGAGGCATACAACGGAAATATGCGGACCTGAGTTTCTCATCGCGCACCTACGGAGTCGGGATGAAACGCGATACCGAATTAGAAACAACTGTGCCCATATAACGATACAAGAAACGTTGGCTCAGTATTTGGCGCTGTGTATTTTGGCACTTGCGTCTAGTAGCCGTTTTGGTCGTTACCATTTGTCTTCTGTGAACCATGATACCTTCGGGCACGTCCCAGTTCCTCATTTTCCATACACCTTTTTTTCGGCTCGCCGATTCTGCGACGATTCGACCGATTTTATTTATAGACCGCGAAATTTCACCGCTTCCGCGAGCAACGGCACGAAAAGCCGAGAGGTGTTCGCGCGAAATGTCATTCGCTTTTGCAGTGCACTCGGTTGACATAAAATTCGGAGGCATTATCGGTCTCAGTTTTGGAATTTTTGGATACGAATACTCGAGTCAAAAAATTTTACACAATCAGACTGAAGTAGGCACCGAGACCTAGACTCTCCTGTTCATTTTTATGCATTTATATAATTGTTGCGTGTGTGCAACTGTCTCTAGGTTTAGGTAATCTGTCATTACCCCACAGTGTTTCTTAGAATGGAAGCATGAGGCAATATTTAACGAATTCAAGATTAAATTAACTGAATTGGTACAATTCTGAAGTTCACTTAAAGTGGACGATACAGACTGAATTTTTGAGTTAATGGGACAGACAAGATTCCAGCAACACCTATAGCTAAACTATATTAAAAACGTATACAAAGTTCCAAGTGTGTCGACTTGACAGTTTATAAAAATTACTAAGGAATCGAAATTTTTATTGAGAAGAAAAAGCAATTGATCCTCGAGGGTAGAAAATAGTGCCTATCGATCGAAGCAACGTTAGAATCCGAGTCCCAATTATCTTATGACGCGGAGGGTCCCAAATGAGAGGACGTCTTTCCGAAGTAGGAGCAGCCGGAGCATGAAGCAGGACATCCGAAGGTCCGGTTGACGAACCACGCCTCCGTTCCGCGAGGAATCGATGAAATATCGCGGGAGGTCATCGAGAGTCAGAAAGCAAAGGGTATAGAACGCGATGCCTCGGGGAAGACGGACGTTAACGAGCAGATGGACGAGGCGGAGGTGGACACACGGTCGAACGATATCCTGGACCGTAAGGACAGGACCGACAGGACCGACAGGACTCGGAGTCGGCTCTGGCAGCTTGTGCATACTTGTCCCATGTACCCGGTGGGCCGACAGCTCGGGACTCTCGGTGGCTCGTGGCCGAGTGTCAGGGTGGCACGCGGATGCCAGCCATGTTTCGCATTTCTGGGAGATTTCATCCTTGTCCGCCGAGAACGCCTGGACGCTGGGAGCCCATTGTCTTTTTGCCTCCCGGGAAAAATCGCGCGCCCGGTGTCGAAAGTTCAGCCTTCTCACTTCATAAATCTTTGGCATTTTTCTTTTTCGCGGATACGCCATTTAACCGGCCTTTCGCTTCCGACAATCCTCGCTGAATTCCTGGGAAAACGATGAATTATAAGGATATATTGATATTCGGTTGACCCCTTGCCCTGCGACTTCCTTTGTGCCTGCGAGATTAGGTCTTGCGTCTTTTCTAAGATATTCAATTGACAGATTAGGTCCTTTGCTTGTAACATTTTCCTACAAGAAAATTAATTTAAAATCTGTTTATGTATATTCTTTTCATGATATATTTTATATATTTTTTTTTCTTTTAATATTATATTTTTTATATTCTGTTTAGTACAACATATTCTCACACTTTTCTTTAGTATATTTTCTTCAAAATACATGCACAAATTTAATTTTTAATTTTTAACCATTTTTTTCCCCATCCGAAAATTGAAAAGATACTCTTCGGCTGCTGGTCTCGCATAAGTAGCCTGCTGCTGTGTTAGTACTTCTTTTTCAATTGCAACGATTCGAAAAGGAACACCAATTCGAGAAAGAACTCGAGAGATGCCGCAAATGCCGGCAGACGTCGCTCGCCCGTGTTAATTGCACGGTTCACGGGGGTCCGCGAACGGGAGCTACACTCCATAAGCATTTACGCAATGCATAGAATGCAAATTCGAGCGGTGCATTCCTCGCGGGTGAATCCCTCCTGCCGATTACGCCGCCGCGGTTCGCCGATGGCGGTTGTTCCGCCGGACGTTGGATCAACTCGGAATCGAGCGTAGATCCTATCGCACTTTCATTAAAATCATACACGTAATGATACAAAAGAAGGTAATATTATATTAGACAAAGTTTGTTTAAGGTTTATTTTAAATTTCATAGAGCTGCGAGTTGCTCAATGTTCGGTTCACATTGTGTCTGCCCAATACTGGCTGTTTCTACTTGGTCTACGGAATAAAGTCAAATATTGATCTAGGTAGATTTATTTTGTGAGCTCTCTGAACTCAAGAGCGTACGGCCTTAACGAATAAAGTTATATTCCATACACATAAGTTGTAACGTATCCGCCACTGTATATATTGTTAACAAATATGTTCATGTTATTGATTCATCGGACAAACGAATGAGAATGAAACAAGGACGAGCAGTCTCGTCAGGTCCGGCACCGGAAACGGACGTGTTAAACAATAAACTGTTTTGCTTTTATCCCGGCCATCACTTACAATTATAAATGTAGTAGCTATACTAGATTCTTTCAATATTTAGCGTTGATAGTCACGCATTGTTTTATAATACCAAATTACAGAAGCAATAAAGCAGTATACAGTAGACTCCCATATACTGAAACAACTGTTTTAAAAAACTGTATACATGTATTTTACGGGGCTGTAAGTCAACAGTAAATTGTAAAAAATATACAGTCTTGAACCAATTTTTTCTTTGTGTTATATGAGAGTCTTCTGTGTAATGTACCATAAGTAGAAAGTGAATTAACAATGAGCAACAAGTGACAGCCTTAAAAAATTCAACTGTTAGCAACAATATGCATCAGTGGAGAAGGTCGACGTCACACAGGCAGGAGAGTCACCAGGAGGAGGAATGCGCAAACGCGATTTTTCTCTGAAAAAGTTTGATTCCCTGGGAAATGAGGTTTCGAGCGAGGCAATTCCATTCCACCTTGCCTCCCTTCCTCCTCCGCGGCGCTAATTACCGTCCAGGCGGTGTAACAGTGGCGGCACGACAATCATTGACTCCGGGCTGAGCGCTAATCGACCCTCTGCGAATCGAAGGCCCCCGTCACACCTGCGCCGCGGCAGCAGCCAATTCCCCGTGAAAGATTTTCGAAGGTCGCCGCGCGCGCGCGCGTTCGAACGCTTTCCAAAGGTCCCTAGATGCCGTCCGGATGATTGACATTCCGATTGCACTATTCGTTTACCGTTCCCCGCGGGCGACGTCAATCATCGACGCCGCGATTGGATAATTTCCGCGCGAGATGAGCGACAAGCGCGCGGCACTTTTTGAAATTGAAAAAGCCGCGCGCGCGCGCGCACTCGTCCATGAAAGTCGCGAACGCCTGAAAACCGCTCCGATCGTCCAAATACGTCGCGCGCGAGCACCGTTGGCGGGGGCCCCGATGATTACAATCATTAAGCGCGTCATTACCAGACGTAAATTAGAGTGGTTAAGAGTAATTACGCGCGAGAGTCGTCGGCTGACACAGCTGTCGATCGGCGGAGTCGAACCTTCCGCCGAGAGGGAATTAATTCGAGCTGTCACACGCTGTCTCTCTCGCCCCCTAGACTTTTTTTCTGCGCTGTGCCAGCTAAACTTCGTCTGTCAGCGAGCCCCCCTTTTTTATTCCCAACGAAGTCCTGTCGTGCTCGTCGAACACGTCATCGATCATAAATGCTTGCCCACCCATCGCACAACCGTGCGCTTTCGCCCGGAAGCATGATCTCGACGTTTCTCACCGACAAACGCAGGGTGGCCCGAAATTCGGAGTACGAGATTCGACAGGCAAATAACTGTTTTGTTAACGGATACGATTCTTTTTACCGGTGGCATATTTTTGTTTTCTAAGAGGCGACGAGTTAAAATAGTTGTACATTTTCAAAATAGCACCCTCTATTTTGACGCGAACAGCTTAGCGAACCTGACGTAAAATAAACTTCCACTATTTTCATTTGTGACTCGTTCGTGAAATTTCTTATTCTCCGAAGATTTGTTTATTAAGCAATAAAACAGATGGAGCAACAAGAAAAATTCTCATGTCAAATCTCGCTACGAATTTTAATTCTTCAAATAGAAATTATGTTTTATTGTCCTCAGTATATACAACAGCACCCCTTTCTCTTTACTCAATCTTAACTCATTTAAGTGAAATAACTCATTTATTTCTGCAATCTTTACTCAATTTCATCTGTTTAAATTTTTCCACAGAACAATCAATGTACATTATGTTCTACAGTCTAGTTAAATACCGATTCGTCGGTGTGTAGTATATGTGGTCGCTAAAATTGTTCGAAACTGTAAAAGATATGCTTATTCAAGACAGTGTCGATTAGGTAACAGCAAACATGCGTGGCAGGCTACGCTGTACTAAATTTGGGTTAGATAATATGCCAGTGAAGGATTAATCTCGAAGGAAGGAGCCAAAATTTGCAACATTCTGGGACACTGTTGCCAGTCTGCTAATAGTTTTGTTATTGTTTAGAAATTGGACCGGCTCGGACAGCTTATGTAAATATGCACATTTATTTCAACAAATACGCGTTCGCCGCTCTGAATTATGCATATGCTTTGGCAGGCTTTGATGGCGATAACAACGTTGCAACACGCGTGGATCGCGCGAGAATGAACACGTTCGACGGATCCGTGCGTTAAGTAGAAACGGCGAGTTGCGATCAGACAACAGGATCGGTAAAAATTTACACGTTATAAAGGAGTCGAATCTCGCATCGATCCTCGAGCTGTCCAATCGAAGATCGATGTTTTCTCCCGGGGTGTGATTCAGGTATTTCTCAATTTTCTGGATTCGGCGTGGTCGTCTCGATTTAGCCGGGATTTGGAAACGGGAGCGGCGGCCGTATTTCGCCAGCATGGCGGAAACGTCATTACGCTCGAAATCATTCGGTGGACGGGTAGGGGTCCTGGACCGCGACCGAGTTGTCTCCGGTTTTACGATCTTCCGCTGTGCGGCCGTTTTACGGCGTGACGGGGCCGGCCGAATAAATCAAAGCCTTCCGTGGAATTCTAAGCGCGGCGTTAAAGTGTTAAGGAGTTCCGGAAGCGGCCGGATTTCTCGGCCGATCCCATAAATATCGCGGGCCCGCGGCGATCGTCGCGTTCACGCCCCGTCCGCTCCCGTTTCGACCCCAATTTTCGAACAACGCTCCACCCCGACGATTAATCTTACAAATCGGCGGCCACGCTCCGCTCGTTTTTCGCGGGAACCATCGAAAATCGCGTCCCTCCACCCTCCCACCTAGTCCCCCGTACGCCGGAGACAGTTTTACGGGTCACCGTCGAACGAAACGGAATGCTTAAAGCTGTCGTGAAAGAACGTTTCGGGAAAGGTCACGCCGGAAGATTTACCGATCCATAATTCCCGGCCGGGGACAGATCGCGCAGTTTTTCGAACCCGCGTTGTTTCATTTGGTTCCGAGACCCCCGAGGATTTATTTGACAGGCCCCGCGGCGGAAAAATAGCACATTGTCTCGACGGAATGCGCGTAGACCGCGTGCCACCGCGGCCGACTCTGGTGGTCCGTTTCTACTGCCTCTGGTTTCCATAAATCATTTCTTTTGCGCTCCTACGGTCTCGACGATAGTGTGAAAAATATTCCAAAGCATCACTGGGTTGCAGTTATTTAAACAAATTTGAATTGTTTTCCCGAGAAACTTAGAAATTTCATGGCAGTGTAAAAAGAATTTGAACGCCGTCATCGTTGGGACCGCGGTGTTTTAACACAATTCGTTCGCTATACTTGAAAATCAATTTCGACTACAATCTATTAAGTAAACCAAATTTTATTGAAATCTACGAGCTGTGAGAGTGTTACAGAAATTATTGTTATGATAAACTTCGTCTTTTCTATCTTTGTCTTATCATGTATTATTAAATATACTGTTTTGCATTTGTGCAACTCTTAAGGTCGTGGCACTGAACGTGTTAAACCAATTACAATTTGCAGTGTCTACTTTCTACCTAAAATTCGTTACAATTCCAAACCAAAATTCATATAAATAATTAAGTATCATTTTGGAGCCTCTCCACAATTTTGTAAAAATTTCAGATACATTCGGGTGTACAATTTAAAAATCCCAAAATTCTCCAAAGAAGTAAAACTCCATATTTTCAATTGTTGTGCAGCAAAGTGGTGATAATTAAAGCACAGCATTTTTTGTGGGTCACTCCAGGATACCATCGGATAATATAAATTCTTCTTAAATTAAATGAATAAAATAAAATTATATTAGAAGAATAAAATTACTGGTTCGACGCAGACCTTAATGCTTTTGTTTTCAGCGCGTCCGGGAAAAAAATGGCGAAGGAACGTGGCTCTTTTCCGATTATTTTTGAAGGATGAATCAGATGGCGGTGTCTAATGAAGAACTTCCAGGCGCGAACGAGGCCACGCGTTTCCTGGACAGCGTGACGGAAGCAGCCAGCGACGGAGAACAGAAAAGAGATGCACGTGAACGACAGAAGACACACTTAAGTCGGCCAGAATCGCGGGGGTGATCCAATAATACGGCAGCTTTGGGTATAAATAAAGCCTCTAGGCCCGGAGATTACGGGAGAGGTCTTGTCCCTTCCTCCTCCGTCATAGTTTCTTCTATCTACCGCTTTCCGTCGTTTCACGCTTCGCGCGCTTCCTCCTCGGCTCTGGCCGCTTCTGTTCGCGTGCTGCCTGCTCGACATTCGTCGCAAAATAGACCTTGTTCCTCCGCGCGAAATTAGGCTTGCGACTCTCGGGCTTATTAATCGCCCAACCCCCTCCTCCCGTTCACAAAATCTGACATTTTTCCACGAAAAACCATTCGACGCTCTCTCACCAACTCGAAAGTTCGTTCAAAATACTCGTACAGCTTTCATTTCAAAAAGTTATTCGTTTTTTGCTATATTCTTTTAATCTAAAATTTTTGCACGTTCATAAAATACACTGAAACGTCCATCAACTTTTTCCAAATGCAAAACTGATCAATCAACAGCTTTAATTCACTTTAATATTATCTTATGCAATCCGAATGATTCTACACCATGTTTTAATCTGACGAGCGAAACAGGATTTGTTCACACGTTTGTTTTATTTCATTTGTTCAGTCACCGGCAACTGTAAAACACACCCCGGCGCGTAACTCATTCGTTAATCCGGAAAAATGCGAGGGTCAAAAATAAATCCGTTCGGCTGTTTGACAAATACAGGATCTACGAGGTGCAGGTGATCTTCATAAACAATTTTAGTAGACTCATTAGAGAGAGAGAGCGCGGCCAGTTTTTCAGCTCACCCTCGCGTTATTTATCGGTGTCATTGATATACGTTCCGCTCGTTTCTGCTCTTCAAAATAGACATCCGTTCACGTAACGCATCGTAGAATGACGTTCTATACCTTAACTAGCGCCCCAATTCATCATTGTTGGACACATGTCTGCGTCTGAGCCGCGAACGTCTCGGAAACGTGCTCAAATCCAGAGCGTCTGCCGTTGCTCGCTATAAATAACGCTCAAAGAGAGCACTTTTGTCTAAACAAATTCGCGGAACGACTCTATACAGTTTCTCGCTCGCGCGAGCAAAACGCGAGAAATATTCTAGCGTGTTCTGGTTCGATTTTCGAATTTGCCGCGCGAACAACGGCGGCGAAATTCGAATCGTTTAATTTGGGTAATCGTTCTCTCTTAGAAGAGAAATATACTTTCTTCGCAATTTCGCATGATTTCGAGGGACATTCGACCGCGTTGCAAATTTCGAATTTACCTCGCGAGAAAGAGCGGCAATATTTGAATCATTCGACAGGAGTAAAGAGCAACTTGCGTTTCAAATGAGAAAAATTGTCTTTTCTCATTTGAAATTTGGATTTCAGGGCGTGTGGATTTCTAGGTCGTTACGTGTTTTTTTTTTTTTGGTAAAATTGAAGTTGTTTTAGGTGGGCGAAAAACGGCAGCAATATTTGAGCGACCCGCTTTCACGGACGAGCGGAGAAAGCTCCGAGCGACAATCGAACGATGTTGCGCCGCGGATCTAAAATGAAAAAGTAACAGCAGGAAATGATCCAGGCGCACGTGCGCCGTCTTTGAAGAGCCTCCGGAGAGTTACGAGCGGCGCGAACGAGCCCGGAGAAAATTGACTGGTCGAGCGCTCGGCTCGCGACCCGGTATGATTTACGCGGCAATGAAAAGTAAGGGGTAAAAACAGCGGCGTTTGTTTAGAAAATAATCGGGCCCGGCTTCTGGCCCGAATGGAATCCGCGGGACGCGTGTCGGAGCAGCAGGTGAACGCTTTCGGAACCGATCGACCCCTGTTTTTCTAAGTCGCGATTAATCGCAAGGCCACACGTCTTCCTAATAGGCGGCGATAAATAATAGGCCGAATAAATACCCGTACGTTACCCGCTGGCTTGCGCAAATGTTTTCCAACTTCTTTCCCTCGCTTGGTTCTAAATCCTTAAAACATTCGGTGAGGAACAACAACGCCAAAAATCCGAAATGATAGGGCAGAGAATTACAAAGGTGCACAGTACTTAAACTTAAAAAAAATTCCAAACATTTTCTGGATAATTAAAACATTTTTTAATCAAGAAACCTAGTAGAATGTTATTTCTTCCCTTAATAATTTTTACTAAATAATTCATTAAAATTCAATTTACTATAAAAATTTCTTTTTAAATTCACCCTCATAAATTTAAAAATTCAATTTATTATAAAAATTTCTTTTTAAATAATTTTTACTAAATAACTCATTAAAATTCAATTTATTATAAAATTTTCTTTTTAAATTCACCCTCATAAATTAAAAAATTCATTTATTATAAAAATTTCTTTTTAAATAATTTTTACTAAATAATTCATTAAAATTCTGGTGAAACTAATAGGTGGAAAATAATATTTAGCCACAAAGCTTTTCCCAAGAATTGTAACGTAACAATTTCTTTCGGGATTTTTAATTAAAAGGAGATTTTATAGAGATCCCTTTAGAGAGAACTATACAGGGTCGTCTGTTGGACATCGCACTGTTCAATATTTATTTCAACGTACCATACATTTTTCGGAAAATTTGCAGTTTTCAAGCTGAAAACAGTAAATTTTTCAACGAAGTTTTATTCTGTCGTGCCCGCTCGTCAGCGTTGAAAACCGAAGCCCCGGACAGCCGAGCGTCGCAAGCGGGTTAATTAGGATTCCCGGCGTCGCGTTGCGAATTTATTGACGGCCAGCTGAATTTTTCAGTGCGCATTTCCCGCCATTGTTTGCGGGCCGTTGGTTGCACAGCTGGCCGCGGAACACGGGCACGCAGTTACGTCAAACATTGGCTGGGACCCCCTCCTCTCACCGAATCGTAAATACATATGTTATATTTCTATTTCCCATGGTGTGGAAACCGTGTCTTTGTCGTAAACGTCGTGCACCGATCCGACGAAAATTTCTCTTTCCTAAATCGTCCGAACCCCATTGTTTCCTATTAAGAGGAACAGGAACGTGGCGCAAGAAGCTCCAGCTGCGACCAGGAACCGTGTCTCGATTAAAAAAACGGAATATTTCATAAAGTCGTTTCGTGGAGACCGTTGCAATAAATCCTCCCTCGACTGTGGCCTGCTTAAAACGTCGTGAAGTAAATATTAAGTCATCAAAGTTGTTCCTTGTATTGTTTCGCGTTTGCGAACGCCGGTGTTCTCTTCTTCTCTTTACTTCTCGAAGAATGCTCTCGTCATATTCGAAGCATTTAGAATCGATTTCCTATTCGAGAAAAAGACACTCGCTCACAGTTTTTTAAAACCAAAAATATCTATCAGTTCTAAATGCTTCGAATTCACATTTTAGCCTCGCAAGAGAATTGTTAAAGGAATGGCTAAAACATGAGAAAAATATTAAGATTCTCGCCTTGAAAGCTGTACGAATTTACAAAGTAACATTAGAACTGTTAAAAGTAACTACAACAAATGTTTGAATATTTTTAAATTTGAATTGAAAAATTCTTGCAAGAAAATTATTCACTAAAACAAGCTCATACTAAACCAAACTCGATACAGCAGGATTAAAAGTTCCTAGGCAGTCTTTTTTTATTTAAAACATCAAGTTTAAGACGATGATACAACCTACGCGACGATTTATGGAATTCATGAGACGGTTGAACATTTTATCAAGTTTCCAGAGATAGCACCTATCCTATTCCAATCGACAACAAATCATCTTCGACGTCTCCCTCGCTCCGTCTCGTCCGTCGTTCTCCTATCGCTTACAACTTTCACCAGGCCCAAAGATATCAAGGGCGAACCGTCATTTCCCTGCGTACTATAATAAATAACCTCCTACCGGGGCCTGTTATGTCCAGTCGTTGAACGGCCCCGGGTATCTAAACGCGATGTCACGAGGATTGATGATACCTCGAAGACACCGAGCTCTGCTCGACTTCCTCGGGATACCGACAGCAGATAACTCCCCACCACCTCGGGTGAATCCTTAGAAAGATCCAGCATTTATCGAGACGCAGAGTAAAAGCCCCGTGTACCCGGAATTTCATTTAAACGACGCATTAGCCGGGAACACGATTTGTAACGCCAGTAGTAAATTCGACGATATGTCCGACTTCATTAATTTCCCTGGAATGCATTTAGATACGCGTTTAATCCTGACGTGTCTCGGAAGTAGCTACATGGTAGATTAATTTAAAGATTTCATACTGAGAATTGTGTTCTACCGAGGACTCTATAGTTTAAAATAATGGCGATTGTTAGAACTTTATTGAAAAAGCTAACATTCCAGGACAAATGAAATTGTTCAGGCACAGAGCTAACGGGATCATTGGTACGAAGGTAATTTACCAAGTGCCAAATATCAACCCCAGAAATTCTTACAAAATCAGAGTAATTTAATTAATGAAACCACAACTAGAAATTTAAAATGTATTGTAGGGTTGCTGTCTTAACCCTTTTGGATTCGAAAGACTCCAATAAAATTCGGTTTATCTGGGTATTTTATAATAAAAATGAATTTCTAAACCGAGTCAAAAATGACTGTCAGTCATATATGACTTATGTGGCGGTTCGTGATCATTTCTGTTGGTTGAGTTGATATAAGTTCCGCAAGCAAAATTAATAATTTCTAATGTGGATACTGTACAGTTCCCCCGAAAAAATAAGAAAAGATATGGAAATAGGAAGATATAGACATAGAAATAAAAGATATAGAAATTCCACAGTAGAAATTCTGAAGAGGCCAACATTCCAGGGCAAAGAGCATGAAATCGTTCAGCCAACGGGAAGATCGTTCTCGGAAAGGTCTCGGAGAAGACGCACGCGTGTCGCACGCGTACAAAGCTCGAACACGGTGTCGTATAGCGGTGGCCGTGCGTGGGCGAGTCACCTAGCCACCGGCAACAATAAGATTAATTGCTCGGAGCCCTGTCCCGGCTATCGGCGCACGCCGAGCGCGCTGATAAGCTAACGCGAAAGGATTCTTCGCGGTGCTAATGCCTCCGACAACCGGCGTTTGTTCCCGTGGAATTTGATCGGCGGCCGCAGCTGTTCCCTCGGTGGAAACGCGGCCAGATAAAATCTCGCTTTGACAGACGATGATTTACGCACACGCCCACTTTGCCCCGCGATTGTTCGACCGAGGAACGCGTTTCCACGAGATAACCGTTCCCGGGGCTTTCTTTCGAATCACTTTTCACGGATGCTGGCCCCGGGGACTCTAGAGAATTTCGTCCCGTGGGACTTAATCCTTTTCCTTTTACCTCTGACCCTTTTCCTGAATTTTTAGCGAGCAGCTAGTTTTACCGAATGTCAGAAAAATATGAAACGCAAAATTTTATTTTGGGACGTTCTCATCGATTCGAATATAGCGATTAGAATGATTTCCTCATTTGCGCAAAACTCGAGCTATTTTCTTTCATTCAGAAAACGGTTCAAAAGTAGAAATGTTGTTTTTAGACGGACACCCAATAAACGGGTCTGACAATGTCATTTACCTAGGAGTTGTCTTTGACGGCAGACTTCTTTGGAACAGCGCCATCCAACACGGACACCGAGAAGCCAGAGCAGCCATAATTGTGTGTTTGGTTCTCTCGTGATTCACAACATGGGACATAGAAAACGTTACAAGCTAACCTCTCCGAAGCCATTGCGAATATCATCCTCTTTTCAGGTGATAAATGGTGGATAGGTCCTGAGCTCGCAGAACGTATGACGCCGCAGACTTTAGTTTCAAAGGGTGGAAAAAATGCCACTATTTTTATAAATGCGACGGCGAATTCCGGGCTGACGTTACCAAAAAAAAACGTGACAATTTTTGTTATTTTGTCAAGTGGGACTGTAGGCAATCGAAACCGACATTTTTCTGATTAAACTGAGTTCACGCGCGACACAATTCGAAGCGATTAAAATCGAAATAATTATGTCGAGATTCAGGGGGTTAATTTTTCGCAAACGTCGGGGCGCACGGACGTTAATATTCGAAAGGGTGATGTCTCAAGTCGGTTGCGAATTCTGCGCGATTCGCCGCGGAATGGCTTGCCTGCGATTGGCACACGCGACAGGCGCGCGTGTGCGCGGCCGTACCTTTGTGTACATTAGTGGTACGCGAGGTTTAAACGCGGCGTTAGCACGCTCCGCCTACCGGCTACGCCTTCTAATCGATTCACAGGCACTTGTCTTTCGTAACGCTTCTCCTGTGAGGCCGCCTCGAGGCTCGCCGTTCTCTCCATCGCGACGGGAAAGTCATACCGTTCCGCCACGTTTCGCCGTTTTTCCTTTTTCATTTTTTTTTTCTTCCTTCTTCCCCACCGAGACGTTCCACCCCGGTTACCCTGCCGGGGCCCACCGGTGCGCTAAACGGGGAAACGTTTATGCAAACGCGAAACCGACCGAGACTGGGTCCACACACATCGACCCGGTCTCTCTCTCTCTCTCCCTCTCTCGGCTCTGTATTAATTCCCCGATTTTTTGCGAAACTAGTTCCGAGAATTTTTCTGCCGGCGAACAGGGGGGTGATCTCGCCGGGAGATTGCGTATGCTGATCTCGCAGACGTTTTATCGTGTATCTAGCGTAGATTGTGATACAAGTTTATTCCCGGTTCGTTTCTGGGACACATGTCGACACATTAACCATGCGATATCGTGTCAGATTTAATCAGTCGACACACCGCGGTGTGTCGAAAAAGCTCGATTTTTCCGCCGAGCGGAAATATAGTGTTGTTTAATTGCCTTTTCGTATTAGTCGAATGCTTGACTGACGTTTATTAGACGAGGATTGACGTTGATCTCGTCTATAGATGCAGGACATGTGCAAAATTGGTTGGAAACGATTGATATTCTCTTGTGTTTGCTTAACCGTTTGAGTCCCAGGGGGTATTGAAAAAATACTGTCGAAGAATCCCAAACAGCGCGACCGCGCTTTCTCTAAATGAGAATTTTTATTTTCCAATGTATTATTGCATTATTATAGTATTGTACTAGCTATTGCAAAATGTACTATTAACATTAAAAGGAGCTGTGTGATGTACTTGCGTCAGTAAATCTGAGCGAGCGACTTCGACAATCGGTAACGCCAGTTGTCCACAATGAAATATGTAAAATAACCTACTCGTTTTTGAATGCCTGTGAGCTAAATATCTGAGAAAATTGTACAGTTTATAATAATGTATAATGTATAGGAAAGTAATGTATGGCAAAATAATCTCTACTTTGAGATTCTAATTGCATTAAATAAAAGAAAAAAAAAGTTGTCCACAATGATCGAAATGTGCTGGGTTTTCTCGACATAAAATCTCAAAAGCGCGATCGCGCCGCTTGGGACTCAAACGGTTAAGATGGTTCAAGATTTTTTTCGTACACTTTAAAGACACTTCACAGCTCACGAATAAAAGTACTGTTCCTGTTGAAAAATTGATTAGACGTGCAAATTAATACGGAGATCTCGTAATTAATGGACTGGCAAAATTGAGTATGTGTAATTTACATTAATGAAAGCATTAGAGGAGTTCAACAACTCCTCCTCCTCCGTAATTTAATTTTATTCACATCACCTAAAGATTGTTTTCAATTGAAATTTGTTACCGGTTACGTGTCACAATCTTTTATGATTTGAACAAGGTTTCTTTCTCGAACTGTCCAGGTTCCAAACTCGCAGCTCTGCGATCGAGGGCTACGAACACCGTTGAAAAAATCGAAAAAACGTGCAAATTAATACGGAGATCTCGTAATTAATCACTGGACTGGCAAAAATGAGTATGTGTAATTTACATTAATGAAAGCATTAGAGGAATTTAACAACTCCTCCTCCTCCATAATTTAATTTTATTCACATCACCTAAAGATTGTTTTCAATTGAAATTTGTTACCGGTTACGTGTCACAATCTTTTATGATTTGAACAAGGTTTCTTTCTCGAACTGTCCAGATTCCAAACTCGCAGCTCTGCGATCGAGGGCTACGAACACCGTCGAAAAAATCGATCCGCCCGGCGAAGGATGATTCAACTGTCCTGGAAGACGCGAAGAAAAGCGAGCGAAGGAAGGGGGGGGGGAAAGACGAAGAGTAGAAGAGATCGTTGGGTATTCAAGTGGAAAGCACCGAGAGTGGTCCGTCTGGATGTCGGAGCTGGAAGACAAGAGGGCGACGGGTTGCGAGGCGTCGGAGGACACCCGCCGATTGATATAACGCCACGATTTGCGTAATATACGCTCACTCGTAAAGCTCCCGGTGATTTATCCCGGTAAATAAATAGATTTCGGTGTTGTTAACCCCGTTTCGAGACCGGAGAGCCGTCGGGGACGCGTGCGTTACGCCGCGTGTAGCCGGCATGCGTATCGTTTCGATGCGCGCGTGCACGCACGCGTGTGGTGCAACGTCCTGTGGGTCGTGGGTGGAGAACCGAACCAACAGCGGGAAGAAAGAAAGAAAGAAAGAAAGAAACCTCTCTCTGGCGAAGGGATTAAAAATACAGGCGAGCGTGTACAAGCCGAAGGAAAAGCTTACGAGGGCGACATCGCGCGCGAGCGGGTGCGAGAAATAAAAAGGAAAACGTCGACCGGAGAAACCGGAGAACGAGCCGGAGAAAATAAAAAGCAGGACGGAGAGAAAAAGATAGGAGAACGAAAAAAAAAAAAGAAAAACGAAACGCGGGGGAGAGGTCGTGATATTTCAGAATTTCGGGGAGAATTTACGAGCGGCAGACGCCACACGACGATGACTCTTCTTACGGCATGCCACCGAGCCTCGGAAACCCGCGCCGCGCCGGGATCATCGGACCTTCCCGATTTGACAGGCTTAATTGCCCCCTCGAACAGAAACAACGGATTAAGACGCGGCTCGGCTTTTTCCAGAGGCTACGCGCGCCGCGTCGGATCGTCGACCCGACGTTTATGCGTTTGTTCACTAATGACCGTCGCCGCTACAAGCTTTGTGGGTGACGTGATCGGGGGGTGCCACCCCCGAAACATTAGCCGAAAGTAGGATGGAATCTTCCCGGACCGTGACTTTTACTGCCTTTCTCCTCCGAAAAATTTATGGTGCTTCTCCGCGGATTTCCCTATGGAAACACTATTAATAGGAAAATTCTCTTAAAATTCTAATGGCGCAATCTTCCTCGCCTGCGGACTACTTTTTGGCTCTCGAGTACTTCGCTTAATCGTATTTATTTTATTCGCTCTAACAATTTAGACCCGTCTACTCCTTCATTTTTAACACATTGATTGCCAAATTAGAAACCTCAATAATTCAATATTGATGAGTCCTCCCACTTTCTTGCATTTTACAGAACCTCGTCAAACTTGGTACAATGAATATATTAACGTAAAAATTCATTTTAAAACCTGAACAATTAATTCCGTCGCCCACGTACGGGTAACATGGCGGTCAACGTGTAGCATTATTTTTACTTCCTGGTACTGGGAGTTAAATCTTTACAGGTACAAAAATTCTACAGACATTTATTTCTTTTCTGAATAATTGCAATCACTTGTAATACTTCTAAATGTTTTCTCTATTTCGCATTTTCTCTATATTCATTTTCGTCATAAATACATAAAATCCACTAAAATCATTCAACTTCTTATTGTTCAATTGAATATTTTCAGGGCTTCGATTCTTCTTCAAGTAACTGCACAACTTCCAAAGGGCTACTATCCCGTCTTATTTACGCGCATCCCACCATATATTTTTCTAATACACGCGACGTAAACGACCGCACCCCCGCAGAGATCCTACAACCTCAAAACCCTAGGAGCGCAAGTTTTCGAGGCGTTGCGTCACCTAATGCCAGCCTATCGTGATCTCGAAGTCTCTCTCTCTCAGGTGTTCTATTTTATTTGATCGCTCCTAGCATGAGATACGAAAGGATTGTTCGTCTTGCTTAGATTCAGCGGAGATAGCGAGTCCCGATGGCTTGGGGCGAGCTGGACATCGTCGCTCTGTATTATTAGAATAGCAGTACTAATGATCCTCGCGATTCCTCAAGCCGTCTAATAGGCGAAAAGAAATGCTATCAGATGATTGGATCGCTTCGAGAGCGGCGAGCTTGCTGGGCGAGAGATCGTTTGCCAAATCGACTGTCACTGTGCAAAATAAAAAGCACGGACACTGGAGGAGAACAGCGTGGGTACATTAGGATAATTTCTAAACATTTCTAAAACTGCTGGTGGACAACCTAGTAATTAGGATACTATTAATACCTTTTCCACAGACTGGCGCATGATGTTACCCGCCGATAGCGTGTTAAATGGGGACAGTGAAGTGTCAGTCGTGTGCTTCGGCAGAAAAATATAATAAAACATTAAAGATAATAAATGACCCTATTCATTAGTGAGTCTATTTCTAGAAATTCGCATGGTCTGCGTTAGGTCTTTGCAGCTTCGAAATTTTAAATGAAAAGAGTTGTGGATCCGAGAATGCATTCTTCCAGTAAACCATAACAGAACTCGAAAGCTAATTTTCTGTTCCCTCAGAGAATCCCAGGAACGAAGGTTCGAGGCGAATTTTCCCGTCTAAGATGGCGTCGACTAAGCGAGGTCGAATAATCGCCGGGAGTCAGAGACTAACTCTGGGTTACCTGTGTTATGGTAATTGCTACACGTGTAAGCTGGTCCCGACGCCCGGTCTCTCTCTCTCTCTCTCTCTCGGGTCGACTCATTGGCATTGTTTCAAGCGTATTGTCGTTTCGACTATCGTGCCGGTAAATCAACGTTTTTACGCGGCACGCACCTGCCATTATCGGGCCTCTCTGTCCTCACCGGGCGAAAGTTGGCCCGAACGCATATTAATCGGCGAGTCACGGCGAAGCGAATCGACGGAAAGCCTTCTTGTAGCTATATGTTAGCGGGACGCGAACAAATGCTCGTTCTGCCGCGGCAGCCCAGGCCAGCCCGGACGACCGTTTTCACTCCAGTAATTAGCCGATTATCGCTACCGACCGGCTCCCGATCGCTTCCGCTTTCCACTTTTTGATAATACCTCGAATTACTCTCCCCGTCCGATTCCGTTTCGTTCTGCCTTCCGGATACCGTTTCGCAATCCCCGTTTGAAAGCGATATTAATTGGCGGCGACACGGTTGACAGCCGGACAAATGACGGGGCAAAGTTGGCCAGAGCTTTCCTCGTGTTGCAGTTAGCCTTTTTTTCGGAATAAAAATTTTATCGATTGGAAGACACGAGAGGTGAGCAGGATTTTTAGGATGAATTTAACACTAGGTTTTGTAATATTTTTAATTTAAAATTATCGAGACTCTAAGGATGCATACGTGAGACATTATTCAGCTTTTTTTCTTTGGGTATATATTATTTTTTAAATATTGCTAAGAATTTGGGTAGCACTTTCTTGTTATTTTTGTACAGTGATGCAAACTAGTCATTCTTAGTGCTCCGTAAACCTAGTGTTAGTAAACTCAGAATAATTTTAATTCATCGAGAATAATGAAACAGTAGTTTTAATCTTGTGTGAACTATTCTAGCAATTGTAGTTCTGTTCAACTCTCGTTTAAAAAATAATTGCATCCAAAATACAGAATAATAATTCAACCACTTTTGCTCTATACTTCAAATCAGCAAATTTCGTTTATAAAGTTACATGGTGAAACACAAACAGAAGGAAATCAAACGTACCACAGTGTGCGAACTTAATGATCATTGAACGTCGTAAAGCAAGAATGATGTTCATTTTCTGATTCAATACAAAAATGAATGTTTATATAAAGATCGCTCGAGTGTTGAATCTGTTTTATGTTCGCATCGTTTAGTGTCTCGTCAATTTCGTTTTATCGCGAACGCATAAAAATCGCTGTTTCGTAACCATCGACGCGAGAATTTCGATGTTTGTTTAACGGGAAATGTGGAGAAATAAATTGCAAATTGCTGATGGGCTGGAATCATTAAACGGAGAAAGCACACGATTCGTTTCATGCCAATCGTTGCGATTGACACCGAGTAAACGTAACGATCCGAAGGCTGATAATCACGATCGGAATGCGACTGTTAATACGGTCGCCAGTTGCTTTCTGCAATCGTTAATTATAACTCGCCTTAATCACGGTAATGGGTTAGTAACAACCGGCAATTATAGAAAGTTGCACTGTGTACCAACTATTACATTTTAATCGTCATCGTGCACGAAGTTCTTGTCGCTTTCCTGCGGTTACGTCAAGAATTTTCATCAGAGATTTGCTCGACTACTTCGCACTAAACATGAATTTATAAAACCTGGTTGCATGGTGTATGCGGTTAAGGCGTTAAAAGGAAATTATTAATTTTTTTTATGTACAGGGTGGTCTGTAACTGGTGGTACATTCGAGAAGGGATGTCATTTTACTACAGTTTTCTTTCGATATAAGGCGATGGCTCGGGACCGTCGTATTACCGTTGAAATGGGATTTTCTTATTTCAAAATAAAAAGCGTCAACTTATATCGGAATAAAATTGTACATATTGACAGTCGCTGGAGTTTAGTACGGAGGCCTAATAGGATTCCTGAGGATTAAATCCATTTAGCGTGTGCGAGGGCACTGTGATTATGTCGCGTCTCGATAAACCCGAGATTCACGGTCCCGCCGTTCTAAATGAGTGAATCATCTCCGGAAAGGAGGACGGTCTTGTTTACTCCGGTGTTGTCTCTTTTAGCCGCGAGATTCCGCCATCGCGAAGATCGCGACACCGTGACGCTTGTCTTTTCTCCGACTGTGAATCATCGCCCCCGAAGAGGAAGAAAGAATCAGTAGAAAGCGAGAGAGAGAGAGAGAGAAAGAGAAAGAGGAGCGAAAAGCGAAAAAAGGAGAAGCCTCGAATTTATATATTTTGCAGTTACGTCAAACTCGGCCCGAGCTGTTCCCTTAATTATGCGAGAGGCTTCCACTGGACTCGAGGAAAACACGATTCATAAAAGCGCCTTTGTATGCATCGTGTACACCCACGTGCCTACTTAACCCGCCCTCCTCTCTCCTCTCCTCTCTCGCCACGGAACAGGAACGTGGATGCTGGTATCCCTCCAGGTGAAACTGTTTCCTGTGTCGTAAGCCGCGTCTCTCCTCAGAAGCGTCTCTCCTCACTTTTCTCCTCCTCTCTCTCTCTCTGTTTTTGTTCCGCCCGCTCCTCTCGACGAGTGCCACGGCATCTTCGCGGCGAATACATAATTTATACATATTGTGTCCCGGTATTTTAAGCCCCGTTGCAGTAAATTGTTGCTCTTTTCCAACTACTCGGCCTCTCCCTTTCTGCCTCCCTCTATTGCGCAACCATAATTTCGTTCTCTGTGTAGTACCCCTCCCGACCGTGCGCGGTTGATCCTCTTATTCCACCCGGGGTATTTAAGTTCTCTGAGGTTTCAATAGGTCGAGGGATTATGGCGCATCTTCTCCGACTCCCACCTGGCAGATATTCCGTTTCCGTCGGTGATTTAGGGGATACGATAGGAAACGTCGACGGTGCGCGGCGATGAGCTGCGCAAGAAAATTTGATTCGTTCGTTTAGATCCTAGTCTATGGGCCTGTTGCGTAGATTAGAATTTTATGGGGCGGAAGATTATCTGCGATGAACGTCGTTCAGGTATTCCAATGAAGCTGCACGATTGAGATTGCTATTTTGAGATTGCTATTTCATCGTTGGTAACTATCTTTTGCTTTGTTTCGCTTTGTTCTTCCTTTTCTGACAGGAGAAGTGAAATTGACTTTGTTCGTGTTACTATTAGTGAAAATGTTGTTTATGAACGAGTTAAGACCTCCTTGAAAGGCTCTTTTTAAGTCTGTTGATATTTTGAGCTTGCCTCTTATGTCTTTAAATGGTGAACAGTCAAAGAAAATGTGAAATAAAAATTGTCTGAATTAATTTCTCTTTCCTCAACAATTTTAACACTAAAATTAACACACTAATAATATTTTTAAGATTTTAAGGATGCATACGTGAGAAATAGTTTAGCAAATTTATTTCTATGGGTGTGTATTATTTTAAAAATATTTCTAAAAATGTGGGTAGCACTGTACTTGGTACTTTTATAAAGTAATGCGAGAAATAGTCACTTTTAGTGGTCCGTGAACCCATTGTTAATGCTTCGGAAATAATACAGCAGCAGCTTTAACCACGTGACATATTTTGTGTTTACCCATGTTTGTCGTAAATCTATAAAACCGGCAGCCCAGCGATTACAAAGAGAGTTACCGGAACGAGTATTAATGGCGCAGCTGTTAATAACAAGCTGACAATAGTCTATTCTGTTGTCCATCGAGAAGGCATCGATCGAAGTCCGAGCTAATGCCGATGAGACATCGATCAGCGGAATAATTGAATATATCGGGGGTGTAAGCGCGCGCGAATGGAAAACCGGGAGCGTGCAATCCTTCACCGTTAATTACGTCGTTCGATCCGGGGTCCGTGGCGTTTTCCCTTGCGACACCGGTACAAGAAGAAACCGATTTCTCTCGCCTCTTCTCTCGCTCCCTTCCCCGGCGTGTTCCACTCTCTGCGCGCGTTTTGTGCACCCCGCGCGATCCAACGGCGTCTTCTTTCTCTCGCGGCACCGGTAATATATATCTGACCAGCGTGGGCGGCCCACGTGGGTTTGACAGCTAAGCCCACGGAAACTGGTTACACCCACAAGCGCGCGCAGGTCGGGAAGAGGCACACGCCAGGTAGAGGCGCACGATCGAGGCGATCGAGCCGGATCGAGGAGATCCGAGCGGATCCCGAGAGAGGCTGACGATCTTCCCTTCGATAGCTTAAGGGGGGGACACGTGGCATCCGTTGGGCCGCCACGTGACCGCTTTTAACGAGTTTATGGTTTATAGGCCGACACCGATTTATGGGAATCCTTCCTTTCTAGAAGATTGTATCTGGTATAGCGATCGTCGAGATTCTACGCTTGAGATATGTTCGGTTCGTGTGCGGAGGTGGGAAGAGGTGTCATCTCTCTGTTGGATTCTTATGTCGTTATGGTGTTCGGAAATCTTCGGGTTTCGGTTTTCAGTGCGGCACGCGCTACGCCGTGTCGTTTCGCAATTGTCTATACCGTAATTGTACAGCGTTGCAGGCGGTGTAGCAACGGGTTTAGCAACGGTGCTTAATTAATGAAGGATACTTAGAGAGGGACATAGATCTCTGTCGACGATGACAGTAAGCAGTCCGCTTGCCTAACCCCTACCGGCTGAATGTTTTATCAGCGCTCGATTCGCCGTGTTTTATTGTTGATTAGAGTAGTCTCGGTGCGAGAGATGGGGTTGACGGATCGGAAGGATTTCGAGAGAGTTTTACTCCAGTCCGGGAACGAGGTTTCTTTCTTGGATTGCAAGTTATACCGTAATAAATGTAGAGTTTCGTATTCCGTCTGCTATTTAGCCGGATTTTATTGTCCGGTATAACTTTAGCACTCTCTCGGCACAATTAGGGAACTCGTTTCGGTGAGACGTTCAATTTTACACTCCCGTTTATCCGGTTAATAAAGGAAACTAACGTTTTCGCTGCGTTATGCCCGCCGTTGGCGATAAAATCGTCGCTGCTACGGCTTCGGCCTTGCGCGGACACAGGACTTTATATGATCGACCTCTTTTACGATCCGCGATCCGCACAATGCGAGACAGTGCGCTTCTTTGAAACGTGTATCGTAGCGTGTCTCTTTTCGAGAAGGATCATTTTATGAATATCGGCCCTCTCTCGCTAACCGAATGATCGCGTTAAGCTGTACTAAACGTACCATCACCGATCACACCTCTTTCAATTTGTCTGAAATACTGATCGCGAAGGGGTGCCTTTTGAGCGCTGGATTCACTGGGGTGGTATATAAATTTATAAAAAAAAAAAAACGCAAATCTGTCACTGCATTTTACTAATCAAATTTTATTTGAAATTTTGAAGGGTGTCACCAGGCACCCCTGGCAGAGACGATGTTAAAGAAGGTGGGATTTTCAGTGGGGGCGTTGAGTAATTTTTTATCCGAGAAATGTTTGGCGTAACCTGTGATCTATAAAATCCAGGAATCGTCTAACAGCGAAAATTTGTCAAAATCGCGGATCAGAACGGATCAAACACGGTGCGCAGGTAGTCCAGGGGCGGGGGAAACGATGAAAACAGGCGTCAGGGGGCGTGCAGAGGTGGGGGGGGGGGGCAAGAGTGTGTGAGAGAGAGAGAGGGCAGAGCGAAACAATTGACATTCTACGCGCACGTTCGATCGAGTCTCGTACGGGGAGACAAGGAGGAAGGGTCTACGTAGAAAAGAAGGGGTTGGCGGTCTTCGAGCGGGGGGTCGGCGGGGGCCGAGGGGGGTAGATGCACGGTGGCATGCACCTGTGCATTGCCGCCATATACGACTCGGAGTTATGGCGTTTTTCTCGACGCTGCCGGCGAGGATGTGTGCGGGGTACGTACACGATCGTATCTTAACCGGCGAAACCAACTCCATTTCTGGACGGCCGGCCGCAAACTACGTCTGCAAGCTCCGCGGACTCCGGGCTACGCCGTGAGGTAAATTAATTGTCCGCGAAGGTGTGCTCGACGCGGTGGTTCGATGGGCGAGGGGGTTCGAGGGGGGAGAAAGGGGGCCGGGCACAAACCAGCCGCGAGGTGGGGGTGAGAGAAAAAAGAACAAACGGGCAACTTGACGGAGTCTGCCTCCTTTATGTTTATTAGACACGGCAGCTTGCCCACGCGGCCCCTGCCAACGCTGTTTTTCCAGCCTGGCGCAATGTTGCGCGAGCATGTCGCCGTTCGAGACACGTTGCGTCGTCTCCGGGACCTCCCTGAACACAGGGTTGCGTCGCTCGTCGTGATCTTTGACTCGGGGAATGAGGAAAAGGCGGTGAACTACAGCTACCCTGTTCATAGATTGCTTGTTTCGCCTGGGTCATTCACGGTTCTCTAGCTCGGAGGCTGTGAATTTCTCGTTTTTATCTTCAGCTTCAGGAATGAGGAAAAGCTCCTTTGCTAGGTCCCCTATTTCATTTGGTCTTTGGTGACTAGCTAGGAGACCGTAAAGTCTAGCGAGTCTTCTTATTCTTTCATTTCGCCCCTTCTTCTTTTTCCAGGAAATAATTTTATCGGAGTGCGTTCTTCCCCTGGTTGATCTTCTTCAGGAAATCTCTGAACTCTTCATCTTTATTTTCCCATGCTTGGTTAACACTAAACCTACCACCGCCGGTCAAAATGACCGGTTCCAGATTTTTTATTTTACAATTACTGAAATTATAAAGATGCTTTCGTGGGAAATGATTAAATATATTTAGTACAGCATGTATTATAATACGAACCGCACAAAATTCAAGTAAATTCAATCTCGTAATTTTTAGAAGACAACGTGTGTCAGTTACTTTTAGGGCTCGGTAGATTTAGTGTTAAAATAATACCTATCTTCGCTCTCATTCTTGCTTCCTCACCTTTTCGGAATTTCACTCATAGTCCGAGACCGCCTGAACGGATATTTCCAAATTCTATAAACGTCATCCGGCCGTCAGGTAGCCGGTAGCGCGATTTAACGAGCGGCTCGCGCGTTGCCAACCCTCGTCACCCCCGCATAACTCTTTCCTCTGTTTCTCGTCTCGAATTCCCTCGCGAACGGTAAACGTCTCGGTGAACATATCGGTGCACACGCGCGTGCACGTTCCGAGGCCACACATATCCACTGACGACGACGACGACGACGCGGACGACGACGACGAGTATCACCTGGAGCCGCGCGCGGCAAAAGCCGCCGGCAGGTTTCCAAAGCGGTCTCGGAATCGGCGGATGATTATGCGGACCGGTCTATTTCTAGAAGCACCGAGTCGACGGACATACTAATTATTTTTTATCGACTCGTTACCACTCGTCTTTGGCAACCGAGCTACGGCAGAGAGCCGGGGACCGGCGACGGATAATGGAACCGGTGGGGGCTGTTGGGAAATGTTTGTCTATTTTGTGGAGAACGTTGGAGGATTTTTAGAACAGGGTGGAAGAGAGAAGGGACGTAAGGTTCAACGAAATTTTTGTGCGCTCATTTTGTATTGCACAACTGCGGGCGCTTGGAGTTATTCAATCTTGAATCGCATAATTACCGCCGTGTGCAACGATACGTACAGAATCTATAAAAAATTCCATTTTGTTGTTTTCGATCACAGGTGTCCGCAATAAATATAAACTTCCAGAGAGTGAAACGGGGAGACAGTTATGCGGGGGTGAGTAGGGTTGCGACGCGCGAGCCGCTCGTTAAATCAGGCGCTACCGGCTACGTGACGGCCGGATGACGTTTATTAGTTATGGACTCGGCTAATGACGGCTTATTAGCCGAGCGATCGGCGATCGAGCGGATCGCCCCGAGAATCCGCGACGCTTAGGTGCCGTTACCCTAAGACCGAGCCGCTGTAAATTACCCCTTCCCCCGTCCGCACCGTTTGTTTGCTCTTGTCTCTCCGTGCTTCTTCAGCATAGCTGCTCGAGCGGGCCGAGATGCGTCGGCAAACACTTCGCTAATGCGCGTAATTGTTGCGACGTCTTTATCGTCCGGCAAATACTAGAATTGGAGAATTATAATTGGAGCACGAGCGTTTCATAATCGAGCAAACCGGTTTTCTCAGAATGCACGCGTTCAGCAACGTCTTCTGGACGGCGCTTCTTTTTCGGGTTTGATGGTGTTAAGCACTTTTACCAGTACCGTAACCGTGCGTTGTAATTATAGAAGTGATTTGAAACGTTTCTGCCAGATGTGCTTGGTGAACTTGTAACACTTGTAACGAGTGACAGTTCTGTAGGAGAGTCTTAGATTTGTTCGCTCGTCCAGTAAAATTTGTATAGAATGATGAAATTTAGAAATAGCTCCTGAACTGTATTGCATAATTATTAATAAAATTGTGTGCACAACGTTCGACCGTCACTTCCGAAATTCTTCTACGATATGCAATAAGTACTTCACAGTTCGAACGTATATTTTTACGTCTCGAATGTGAATTATAAACGAACCCTTTAGTGCAATAATTATGCAAAACAGTTAATCGTTGAGTGATAAGGAATTGAGTAAGAGTTCTATAAAACACAATAATATCGACGAATTTTGTGTTATGCCAACCATGGAAAGATTATATTAAAATTGTTTCATTTAGTGACGATTGAGATGTGGTGTTAAACGAAAACAGACAAATATTGACTCGCACTACTTGCGTTGACACTAGATTTACGGCACCCGTCGAAATGACAGATTCTAATATTTTGGGAAGTAAACTCGAAATACTTCCGGACCATTGGAATGGTCAATTCACGAATCATTTAATTGATTAATTTCTTCGGGTAAATATGAATAAGAAAATGGCTACAAATTTTAATAGATACATTCATGTTATTTTTATAAAGTGATGAGAAATTGTAGTTTCTAGTGCTCCGTAAACCTAGTGTTCAACAGCTCAAATATCCAAGAGTTACAGCATTGTTCAACAAATCTCAGGCCGAAATTAGAAATAGTTATTTGTGTATTATCAAGAACTCTGAGAAGGGTTTTCTATGAAAAATGAGATGTTGATCAGGCGCGGAAAAGGGCGTCGCATACGAGGACAGGATTTGTCGGTTGCTTGCAGGGAGGTGTAACGCGAGAGGCAAAGGAGAGACGCGCGTGTCGCAGCTCATCGTGTTCATCTTTCTCTCTCCTTCTCTCTCTCTCTCTCTCTCTCTCTCTCTCTATCTGTTTCTGCGGCGCAGCTTTCTCTGGTGGTCGGCCGCGCGGCACGCGGTGAGAGTTGAATTTATGAATGAACGAGCGAAGGGCGAGCGTGGGCTCGCCCACGCGCTTTATCATAATCGGGACCTCCAGCCTAGTCACGCCTGCCATAACTGCCTAGGCATAGAGCAAGGTTGTCGCGGATGAATGAAACCGCGGTCGGTCGGCCATTCACCGGATTATCTCCGGACGATTGCGAAACCGCCCTTCCGCGTCCTCAAGGGACTGGCCGCGTCTAATTTATTCGAAATTTCACAGTGTTCAAAGCCTAATGGCCGTGGCCAAACGGTGCGCAGCCCCGAGGACCGTTGACTGATAGGTTCTATGGAAATCGGCCGGGGTGGCCCGCCGATCGAGGTGTCCGACTGGAAGCGATCTTCCTGGATCTCGTTCGAAGAATGATTGCGATAGAGGCGACGTGAATGAGCGAAGGGCACGCGTGGGCACGTCCACGGCCCACGGAAGAGGCTCGCTGATGAAACAGCTACTACATGGCGACACTCTGTTTCCCGATATTCGCCGAGTGAATGAAATCGTCGGCCATTCAGTATTCGGTCCCGTCCGAAACACTCTTTCCGTGTCCACCGACACGCTCCGGTCCTTAATGATTCCTCGAAGCCGACGTTCCCCCGGGGCACGCGATAAATCATCGGACCCGGACACCGGTCGCCGGATCCTCGCTTCTAATTTATCTTTGTAAATACTCGGGGAAGGTGTAACGCTATCCAACAACAAATTGCATCACGCTCGATCGATCCGAAACTGCATAAAACCGGCGCATTTGAATATCCGCGTGGGCCGCGATTCTGCGATCCGCTAATGAGTCTAATTGCACGGCGAAGGTCGAATTGCTGTGGTGACACATTCTGTTGCACCACGCCACGAAATCTCCTCTGAGCAGATTCTTCGTTGGGAGAGAGGTGGGGAAACTTAGGGGGAGCTGACGAAATTATTATCCTTTGGGTTTACAGAATATAAAAGATATTAGGAGCTTCGATGGGACCAGTAGAACTGGCTTACGAGTCTTCGTTAACCCCTTGCGCTACTATTTATTTTGTGATTATTAGACATCGGATGTTTATGCAATTTCCAATTTTTATAGAAACATTTTAAGGAAGTGGAATGAAATAAAATTTTATTTTTAATGGGGACAGCCTTTGTAGATCCAAAGCAAATAAAAATCGTGTTAAATTCTCTAGAATTTTATATTATAGCATTTTTTTAACATTTCCATAAGCCATAAATGCATAAAGATCCGATGTCTAGTGATTATAATGATTAGAAATTCTTCATCGTTCAGAATTACATAGAAAAAAAGAAGATAGTTTATATTTATTGTACACCTATGTTTTCTCCAAAGGATATATGTGCCCATAATTATGAAAGTGGTCTGTCAAAATTAAAAAAAAAATGAATTTATCACTTATTTCACACGACATGATTTTAAACTAAATTTATTCAATGTAATTTTTTTTTTTTTATGTCTTAGACCACTTTCATAATTATGGGCACATATATCAACTACAACAAAGTAGATTTTTATTTCGGTTTAAAGCAAATTAATAACATACATGTTTATTAGTTCAGAATCTTCATCACGAGTCTGACTCGACATTGTAGGGCAAGGGGTTAAGAATTGTAAATGAATTTTTAGAGACGCCCTTTTTACTTGTCTCTGGCAGAATTTTCAGAAATATTACAAAAAGAAGAGTCGAATGGAGTTTGAAAAAGCCCTTGCATTTCTAATTCCCCGCCTGCTCGAAATTCATTTTATGCAACAAAGGGCAGGGCATCGTCCGCCGGATGGAAGGGAATATAATGGAGGGAGCAGAGCTAGGAAACGTTTAGGCGAACCTATTCAACTCGCGAAGGAAGAGTCTTGTCCGTCTGCCCGTCGCTCAACTCGGCCTGTCACAGCTCGACGCGAGGCGGGCCGCGGGGATGAATAATCCATGGAGCGGCCGAAGACAATGTACGCCGTCCCACACAGGAATTTCAGGTGTTTCGACTAACGAGCGATTTGCATGAAACAACGAGGACGGCCGACCGCGAGGAACGAGGACGAACCAGTTTCGGATCGGCCCGGAATACATTCGTAACTCTTTAATGCGCGTAACCCGACAGGCGAGATCGCGCGAGTGCTCGCCACCAGCCCTTCCTCTTCTCCCTTTTGTTCCTCGTTCCTCATTCTCGATACGGCCCCGGCGAAAATACGCTAATTACGGTTAGGAGCCGGACGGTGTGTTACGACCACCTCCCTGAAACGTTCTCGTTCCGGACTCCCGGCGTATTTCGTAATTACTATGCTCGGGATTTGCGCGTTTTATTGGGGGGCCGCGCGCTTTTGCACGAAACCCGCTATTGCTGGCAAAATCACCGGTTGCGGGATCATTTATTCTACAATTACCCAAATGAGTCGATAAACTCCTTTACTCGAGCTTGCAATGGGATCAAAATCGGAATAAACTCATTCTTGTTATAAGGAAAAAGAGAATTGCCTCTTGTACATATTTTCCTTTGCAATTAGTCAAAGTTGTTAATAATTTACACTGCAACGGACAAGTATTTAATTCGGAAACAGGAGTAGAATTTTAGCGGATCTACGTTCCACGGAAATTGTTTACCAAGGTCAAATTATATTTAGATACTAAGCAACAAAGTTATGAAATCACAGCAGCGTGAGTCACGGGTACTATTTCGCGCATGAATATTAAGTGCGTGTCAATTATAAATGATTTACTATTTTCCCTAAATATATGTAGACAGCTGATTTATTCAGTGACTGCAAGATCAAGCTGGACACTCCCTCGTTAATCGAGCCATGCGAATGCGATTTTACGGGACGATTAAATGTAATGAGAGCCTGATCTACAAGTGAAATAATACACTGAAATAAAAATTGTAACAAAGTCTCGTACCGCGACTTTTGCGAGCACGACGAGCCCAGCGATTGTTGTTGCTTTCTTGAGAGCCAGCGAGTCTAAAATCGCAAATTAAATATAACGATAAGCATCTGTAATGCTCGGGTGTTCGACTTATCTCACGATTTTTTTGCCAGGACACCCCACCGTTAATTAGATGTTAGAATTTTCCCGCGCGAGGCAGTCCCGTCGACGAGCGGATTTCCGAGAATCGTGGCAGTATCGCCGACAATTATCGCGGCCACCGACAGGTGGATGGGATTTTCAACGCGGAAACGCAACGATGGTCGAACACCGTGCGATAAAAAACCAGTGGCGATGCGCTTCCTCCGCCATGGAAATTGCGCGAAACGTTCTGTCACGCGTTTAATTCACTCCCCCTGTCTATGTTGCGAAATATCCTCCCCTCGAGGCTGCGCGTCTCGTTGAATAATCGCCGGGCGGCAGGAGAAATATAATTAGTTGCTTTAACGACGTTCGAGAGAGGTGTTCGCGTACGCGGAACGTCAAGCTTCCACGTGTGACGCGTCGGCGATACAGCTTCGGGAGGCCTCTTGACGGTCTCACGACTCGTTTCCGGTACGCCGGTGGCCCTCGCGTTTCCTAGCACAATTACCATCCCACCCAGTTCGCAATTCTGAGCGATTAGCGCTCATTTCTAATTTCATTTCTGCAAACACCCGGGGAAACCAGTAAAATTATACAATTGCTCCTCGTCGAATTTTTGCGACCTTGCAATTGCTTCTCAAAGTCGTAGAGGCAAGTTCAATATAGCCATTCGATTAAAGTATTTTCCAAGTAAAAGTACTGCATTGTTAATGTGTTCGAAATACTGTTTAAAATACTGTTTCGAAGCAAGGTTGTTTCGAGTGAAATCTCATTCGGCTCGAGTTCCATTATTCATTCGAATCATTTTTACATTGTGTATTTTTTAGATTAGCGCTCATTTCTAATTTCATTTCTGCAAACACCCGGGAAAACCAGTAAAATTATACAATTGCTCCTCGTCGAATTTTTGCGACCTTGCAATTGCTTTTCAAAATCGTAGAGGCAAGTTCAATATAGCCATTCGATTAAAGTATTTTCCAAGTAAAAGTACTGGATTGTTAGTGTGTTCGAAATACTGTTTAAAATACTGTTTCGAAGCAAGGTTGTTTCGAGTGAAATCTCATTCGGCTCGAGTTCCATTATTCATACGAATCATTTTTAAATTGTGTAGGTTATTGTTTGGAGATGTTTGGAGCTGTTTCCAGTTCGTCCAAACAAGGTAGATTGTATGAAAAATATTTAATATGTTTGAGACAAGATTAAGATGAACATAGCCAACTAAAGTTTTAAAGAAAATTGACTAAAGTTTCTATACTAAAGTCTCTATACTTTGTAATAAAGTTTCAAAGAAAGTGTTAAGTTCAACTAAAGTTTCTAATTCGTTCAAACAAACACACATGGACTTCCACGATTTTCTTTGAAATACAATAGTATATATATATGATACAATATAATAGTCTTATACGCTCGTCAAACAACGTCAAACATAGTGGCACAGATATTTTTACGCGTACCTTCGCAACGAACCTTGAAACTGTGTGACATTCAGACTTCGAAACGAAACAGTGGACGATGTCTCGGTTAACAAAATTAAGACGTCTTCCCCGTTCAGTGTAAAGTATTTCAATTAACGTCTGAACACTTAATTAACAAGAGCTCGCACAGTCTGGTCCACAAACAGGTGGACATCAGGCTCGACAAAACTGCGAAGACTATCGCAGCGAGGCTGTCCAGCCTAATTACCGGGAGAAAAGAAGAATGCAGAGTGAATGAACGTTACCTTTATCGCGCCTGATGCGTCTGCAAATGGCGCACATGCGTCGTCCGCAGTGCTGCCTCTCCGGCTTCTGCTCGGTGTCCAAGGTAACCATGGTTGTCGCGTGTCGATCGATAAATAATCTCAACGATTTCACGGGTAATCTATTAAACTAGGAGAGTTTCGGCTCTTGATCGACAATTCATTTCAACACTGAGAACGGTCCAAGACGGGTCTTGGCCCGGCACTGTGGCACGGTGAGTTCGACGAGCTATCACAGCTGACTCCGCTGGACACTGACTAGATAGTAACGGTTCGCGACGGTGTCGTCGTCGACGAAACTTCGCTCCTCGCCTCGTCACGTTCCTCGACGCTCCAACGATCGGCGGTCCCTGCAAGTCCAGGATTGTTTACGGATTCCAACAAGAAAAAAGATAAATCCGTCGTCGACGAGCACCTTCGACGCTTTCGAGGTAAGCGTCACAGGCACCGTCGAAGTTCCTCGTTGCTCGTTCCCCGCTCGTCGCCAGCTGCCGAGGCCCCGGTTACGTTCTCGTCCCGGGCCCTTAATCGATCGTCAACGGTTTAAACAATCGGCCGTTGTGACGCAACACTTTCACTGTTCCCCCCGCCTATCTCCCTCCTGTTAATTGCGAGGTGGTACCGTTTGAATTTCACGCGCGTTTTCTCCTCCGGCTCGCCGGGCCACGAAGAATTGATTTCACCTTTAATCTCGTTAACGGCACGACCGTGCCGCTTCGAGCCGAACCACTGACTAACCGATCTCGCCGCACGCTAATTACGCCTAATCGCCGGCACACGCTGACGAATCCCCGGCTCGTTTGCGTACGTACGAGTGCACGAGACGATCGGCACGGGCCGCCCCACTACCGTCGTAAATCGATCAACGTGTTCTCGACGCCCCCTGAGAAATTCCTTCTGCATTATCGGAGTGTTTTTTAAGACGTTGCTTAATCGGAAACTCGCATCACGATCGCACGAAGGCGTCACGGGAATTTTTTCATCGTAGAACGAAGCGATTTCAGTTGGACAGCAGTTACGCTCGATCGTTGCACCAAATTCGGGAACAACTTCTGTCCACTAATTATAAAAAGGTTGTTCGATCGATCAGCTCGAAATGACAATAATCAGTTCAATTTCCGAGGACCACGCGAGGAGTGATTATAATGATTCTCGGCCAGGCGTGGTCCGCCGATTCTCGTCTATCTCGCGTTGGGTCCGTATCGTCGACTCGCCGCTACCACGGGCCAAGTGGTCACGGCTAATTAAGCTTAATTCAATTTAATTAATCCTCGATCAACCGCCCCTCCGTCCCGCTAGCAATTAGCGGCAAGAATCGCTCGGCCTAATCGTCTCAAATTAATAGAGCGCGGGGCGACCGGGCGGCAAGAGGGGAGAATCTTCTCTTGTTCCTTCCTTCTTTATTTCTTTCTTTCGTTCTTTCGTGCTCTGGTCCCGTCGACGCGTTTTTTTCCCTTTCTCTTTCGCTGGTTCGTTTAGTCCGGGACGCGTGGGCGGCGCTCGTCGTTGCACGCCGCGAAATTACGGTGAATTATCGACGGACCGGGAAACAGCCGCACACGGTTCGTGGAACTTTCGAAAACGTGAGAGGCGCACGGCTGCCCGCCGGCGATCCTGCCCATTCAGAAAAATCCCGAGTGAAAGCCAGGCGAAAAAATTCGCACCGACGGAAAAATCTTGCCGATTTTCCGAATCCGAACTTTTCTGGAAAAATGGAGAAACCACGGTTTTTAACCACCGGGTAACAAGCATTTCGAGTCGACCGATATTAATTCTGGATGAAATACCAGTTCAATTTTGCATTATATCGTTGCAACAGACCCAGAAGAACATACTCGGTTGGACGACAGTGGAGCAAAGCGAGCATAAGCGATGCAAACGTTCAATTTCCCCGGAGATACCTCAGCGAGTCCGGAGACTTCGACGCCTGCACAAGCGATGCGCTAGTCCGGCGCTCGCTATAGTAACTCATTCCTCGAGCAGCAGATCATGTCACATTTTTATTCTACAACCTGACAAGCTCTTAACGCGTAATTGAACCTCTGTGTAAACGTCAAATATATTTATTTATTCTACAATTTCTACACCTGCCTAGCGCCAATCTACACGAAGAACAAGTCTCCTATCGAGACTAATAAGTGTTCAGACTTGAATCAAACGATCATGCTGTAATGAAATAATTGCTTGATACAGAATATGAAAAATAATGATCGCATGTTGTAAAAATGTTCAAAGAATGCCTACAATCGATTATCAAAACACACCTAGCGCTTCTAATGTTTTCCCCCTTCGAGCGGTGTTAATTAATTATACGCCTTTGTCGAGACGAGCCGAAATGTTTCTATCCCGGGGAACGAATATTGTGGACCCGAGGGAACGTGTTTGTACAAACAAGAGATTTTTATATCGTCATCAGCGGCGGCAAAGAGGAGTTTCGCCAGCGCGGACGTGGCTTTTCGTCAACGCGTTTTAATAACCATCATCGAGGGGGCATTAAAACAGCGGCGGTTGGCCGTGGCAGCGAGACAGCGACAGTGAAAGTTGACAAAACACACTGTCGAACGCACGGTCACCCACGCGCGTCCATTTAATTAACACCGAAATTATTAAAGCCGCGATCCCACGGAGATACGGGAGTCTCTGCGCACTAAATAAGCGCCCACGTAACCACGCCGATTTTCTCGTCAGTTCTGCCGATTATTATGCACATTTTTAATTGTCCGCGCGTATCGTCGCCGCCCACCGATCCACATATCTCCGCGTTTACGATCGGATCGATCCGCTCGTTGCGCGTCGTGATCCGTCAGGGAACGATTTCGCAAACTTGTCGCCGGATCGTCCTGTCTGTCGGACTTCCACGATTTTTTTTAGAATTCCTTTTATCAGCGATCGACGGTCGTTATTCGAACGATCGAGAGATCCGCGACGCCCACGACCCGGTCCTAACCATCGATTAGTATGTTAATCCTTTCGAAAGTCGAAACCTCACAGGTTAATCCGCGGATTAAGCGAGGGACGCGATTTCAAAATGTCAAAAAATCAAGCGAACTCGACGCTGGAGAATTAAAAAATTGTCCAAGTTTATAGTAAGAAACGGTAGCTAGTATATTCTTTTGATAAACATTCAATTTTGTTTTTCTTTCTTTTCCTGGCCTTATAGTTGACACGAGTGTCGTCGGTATGAAGCGATCGAATCGTTAGAATGGATTGTAAATCAGTCGATGCTTATGACACGCGCGACGCCGGACCGTTTTTTGTTCCCGCGGACTTAATAAATCGTTCCGCGAAGAAAATTATTCCGGTGTTTAACTGTCGTAAAATATCTATAAAACGAGGGATTTGCGTGCCGCGGTCTACTAACGATCGGTTTACGATCGCCACGGCTCGAGCGATGTTTACATTCCCTTGCTACGGTGGCACCGGGTTTACGGAACCGAGTAGAAACGTTAAAACGGGACCCCGTGTAGCAGCATCGGTACCTCGGCATTTTATTTTCTGGAATTATCCTGGCCGACGAAAGTAGAGCCATAATTGTTGCGCAAGCTGTTCTCTTTGTCGAGAAAATTCACGGGAGCCCTGACAAAATAAATTTCTATTTAATCCTCGCTACGAAGAACCTGCCAGTCTTCAAACAAGAACTTCCTGAATACGATTTTTATGAAACATCTTTTCAGATTTTTTTCAACATAGTGGTCCAACGTATCTCAGTGTCATAAATCGTAACTATGCATCGGCTTGAATTTCGAGACTTTCTCAGCCCTTGCGAGACGAAAATCGGCACGGCAGAGAGGCTCGTGCGATCCGTTGCCTGCCGATTCCAGGTTCCAGTCAATTTCTAGCGGTACAACATTGCCCGTGCGTTCGATTAAGTATCGTTTTGCCGGTAATACGGCGCGCGGCGTGTTATTAGTCGGGTATTATCGCGTTATCGCGGGATTACGCAACGGCGCCGCTGCGATCGGTTCTGCCGGATTATATCCAGCCACGGAGATCGAGAGCGTGCCGTACGCGATTACCGTAATCACTGTTATAACTCGTCGCCCGGACAGGAGCAACCGTTCGTTAACGCCTCGGCCTCTCTCGCGCGAGCATGGAACTCTCTTTCTGCCGGGCAACGCAGACACCCGAAGAGACCGAATCGTTTTTCGTCTCGATTTCCAACCTACTTACACGACGGACATCGTTATTAACCGGCGGCCCCGGGAATCCGATCCGACGTCCATTAATCCGCGACGCTTTTCTGCCGTTTACGACGCCCCGCTTAATTAACCGTGGCCGGGTTAATAGCGCAATTTGTTACCTTAATGACTTATCGAGTTACGAAATTAACGCTACGGGGAGACGTAACCACCGACCGCTACCGACGGTGGTCCTCGCCAACCGGATTCAAAACGTTTATTCGACAGAACCCCCAGCCCCGATGATTCCAGACACCAATGCCACCATTCTGTGGATTTCATAGTGGTCGCATATGGTTGAGCACCGTTCGAATTTTATCCGAGGCAATTTCGATCCAGGAAACGTGAATATTTGTCTTTCCGATCGGAATGTGATCATTAGACAGGGGATTCTATGCATTTATGAAAAAAATTACTAGGTGTAATTTTAAGTAGCACACTGAACAATTGAAACATACATATTGTTTTCAATCTGCTAAACATAACAAGAAAGAAAATAAATTTCTGTTCGACTTCAGTTGCAATTCGGGTAAAAAATTTTTATTTTGCATAAAGATCCGCAGTCTAGTGACTATCTTTCTATTTCTAGTATCTCGACTGTTCGTTTTGAATATCTGTATTGTTCGATTCTATGCAAATGTATGCTTTCCTTGACGATCTTCGAGAAACTGTTAGTTAAGAGCTAGTGGCTTTGATAATACGAGACAATAGAACGACATTCTTACTTGTTGAGATTTTTATACGATTAATATAACGATCTGTCAATTGGACACTTGTTACGTAAATTCATTTTTATATTCACAAGTGACTGTAGACTAGTTCAAAGTCGTTAGGCAAATAATAAATCGGTTTCAAGACTAATCCTTCTGTTTGCTTGGCCATGCAAACAAATTGCCTCGATAGCTAATTCGAGCGAGTCTGAACAAACACAGCGAACAGCGTGACCCAACATGAAACGTCGAAGCCGAAGAGGATCCAAAGCGGAAACTGCACAAACACGTTCTCCACTGTCAGCATAAAAGTTTGCCTAAAAATTCGTTTTACGACCCGGGAGCGCAAATCTGCGCAACGCCGCTCAACCTGAGCAAACAGAGATAAACGAGACAAAGCGGGACAAAGCGGGACAAAGCGGGCCGTTTATCGGACTACAGCCACAAGCTGCGAGACTACCCGGAACGGGAGGGTGGGTCTTTTTTTTTCGGTTTTCAGGTGAAACCGAAGAAATCGGCGTTTATCGAGGCGGATCGCGGGCTGATAAAAGGCTCGCGTCAAGAGGCGAATTTCGCGAGAAAAAGTAAAGAGGGTTGCGAAAGAGAAATCGGACGCGGGGCCCTCCTGGTACCCGGAGAGGAATTGCCTGGCCCCTCCCACGAGGCTCCCTGGCGGCTGCCTCGGCCTCGACACGCATTTCCAAAGACTCTTTTCTCGTCGTCACGGACCCATCAGCCCCCGAGTACCGTCGATGCTTATCTGATCGTGCCGATCTTCTCATGATCTTTCACTACGGGGCCCTCTCTCGCGTACGAATTTATTCGCGGGGCCCCCGTGAACCGGTGTGTGCTCCGGGGACCGATGCCCGAAACGGAACAACACGCATCGCCGATTATTCCCGATACCGCGGACGCCTATATCGCCGGGCCGCCGATTCCTATGCGACAAGCGTGCCGATCTTATCGATCGACAACTGACAATCAACGATCCACCGTTCCACGAAACTCGGCCCCCCTCTCTCCCCCGTCAGTGTGATCTACGGCTCAATATTGCGGTGGAAACGCCATAAACCAGTCTTTGCATAAAGTAGCGGACGTGTTAAAAATATTAGAACCCGTCATAAGCCTGGTGCGAACAAATTAGTGGAGTGCAGATTTTCAGGTGGATTTCAGTTTTCAGAAATTATTGTAGAAGATGTGGAAGACGCGCGAAGGGAATTATCGGTCCACAGTCTAGGTACAACGTTAAACATCAAGTACCAAAATCCTGACAATTACATAAGTCTAAACAAACACGAAATCTCTGTCCCGAGCCTCCAGCTAATAGTCTCGAAAAACGTGTCTAGTCACGCACGCACACGATGCCCTACGGAACTCTTCTATAAAATCGTCAACCTTCGAAAGCAGAAGGATCCACGATCGACAACGCGACAAAGAGCACCTGTCAGAGAAAAAACATCTTCGACGACTCTCTGGATCATCTTCAGATCGAAAGCGAATTTTCGAGTCCTCGGAAGCGGTTTCTCGCGTCAGCAAACTGTTTGACCAACGCCATTGACAATCCTCGCAACCGGTGGTTCTGTTTGCCGAGAAAACAGTTAGCCGGTGGGGCCCCGAAATTCCTCTCGTCATGGGTTTTCGGTGTCTCCGGCGATAAGCCTCGCATACTCAATTTCATCGGGGCGAGTCGCTAACAAGATCTGGTCAATTAAACCGAGGCGCGCCGGGCGATTCCCGAAATTCGCCGTTGAAGAATTAAAATATGCATTTCTCTCTCTCTCTCTCTTTCTCTCTCGTCACAGGAAACATCCATCTTTTTCCCTGTCTTCGTTTTTGTTTTTTTCTTCGACAGGGATCAGAAAGCTAACGGTGTGCGCGTCACAAGCCGTCGCAGGGAGCAAGAGAGCCCAGGTAGGACGTGTTTGCGAAACGAGGTAGATCGATTCCGATCGCGATTCAATTAATATCCGACGCCGCGGGACCGGTGCATGATTTAATTATCAGATCCTGGCCGGCCGATAGGGATCGCTTCATTAAGGGCCCGCGAAGGAGGAGCACCGAACGGACCGCCACGTGTTCGATCCTCGTTTCACCGTGGCGGTCCTCTCGTCATCGTTGCTTATCCAACTTCCGCTCCGGATTCGCCGCCTGGTCGACTCGCATCTCGGCCAGTCATCGGTTCACTCTTCCGCGTTAACATCCTCGCGAAAATCTGATCGAAACGCGCCTCTTTATGCCGACGATTACAGCCTAGTCATTAGGGTTCAAGGATGTGAGAAGTAAGTGACATTAATCATGAAGCGATAGTTACTTGGACCCTTTTGAAACTCTGTACTAATTTTCTCTGTTCACCAGGACCGTTTTAAAACTCGAAAAATTTTTTAACACGTTGACTGCCATGTCACCCATATGTGGGTGACGGTATTATTTATCCAAGTTTTAAAATTAATTTTTACGCGAATATATTAATCGTGCCAAATTTTATTAGGATCTGTAAAATGCCAAAAAGTTGGGGGACTACTCAATATCATGGAATTTTTGAGGTTCCTAGTTTGGCAGTCAAAGTGTTAAAGAAACTTGATTAGAGTGTCAAAAATAAAAGTCAATGTACAGAATAATTTTGTTCAGCGTACCAGTTAAGGATTAAATGTCCCGATAAAAGACTCGTTTCTGTACGACTGGATCTTTATAAAAATTCTGAATTTCACGACTTCGTAGTAAACAAGAGCAAGGATAAAATCGATTTCGCAAATAGATTCGTCGTCGCGAGGATAAAATAGAGATGTCATACAGCTGTCATTTTAATTGCCTGCTAGTATTTCAAACACTTCTAAATTTCACAAATGTACAAAGATCCGGGCCCGATGACAAATAGACTGACACTTCGCCGAAGTCCATTAATTTAAACCGGCCCGCAAATAAATCACCGGAACCTCGGCCACCGATCGTCGCAAAGTTCACGTCAATCTTCGAGAACAACCGTTTCCACGAGCAACCGTATCGCTTTTCCCGAGACAGAAGATAAAACGATCAGGCGAATCGGAGCACAGCCTGGAATCCTAATTAACTTACGCGGCGTAGTTCGAGTGACATCTGCCAGACGCCGTCCGGTTTGCGAAACTAGCGTCTCGTTATAATAATTCGATTACGCAACCCCGATATACGGAGAGGAGAGATCGGAATCGGATCCAGTCGAGTATGGTTAACAACCTGGTTCGCCGAATTATCAGTGCGCGTCCGTCAGGATTTTTGTCAGCGGAAGTCTCCGTCTGCGCGAGCAAGCGGAGACACACGGAAGTAATAACAATCGCTCTTAAACGAACCTAACCGCGAGTGATTATCGCGGGAGGATCCCGGGGGCCCGGAGACGTGACAGCGCGGACGCAGCGGCACGCTTCCCCCCGGGCACGGGCCCCTCGTGCTTTTTAACGAGTTTACGCGGGCCCCGGGCCTTTAATACGCGGTTTTTACTGCCGCCGAGGCTCAACAACGGCACCGTCGTAAAAATGTTTGCCCGATGTACGGACACACGATGCTCGTTGTCCCGCGTCCCGGCTTTATCGCCGCGTTTCACGGTCTTAATAGGGGGCTCTGTCTCTGGCAAGTCTCGCGCGTCAGAGAAAGTCCTAAACCGGGAATCGACTTCGAAACGAGCTCCCGAATTCTCGGCTTTCGCGTCAATGCAATCGGCCAAGAGAAACAGTGCTGTTTCGGTGAAATAAAAACGGAATTTTTCACGTACCCGCCATCTGTCATCGCGAATTTCGACACGAGACAGTTCCCTATTTCAAAATAAGTTTCCCATGTCGCGGCACCGTGTACACGACGTCTGTCATTGCCGAACGTCCGCGCGAAATATTGTTGCACGTTTCCGAACAGAAATTTCCGAACCACAGGTCCCCCCTCCCAGTTCCAAAATAATCTTCCGATGGTCAAGTTGCACGTATACGCCATCCGTCACTGTAAACATCGACGCGAAGCGCCACACAAATGGAACGACACGAAATTTTACGACTCCGAAATAAGTTTCTGGGAGTCCGACTACACACGCCCAGGTCGTTCGTCAACCGAAGCACCGATGGATGCAACATAGTAGCACCAGCAGATCGAAACGGAATTCCCGAATCGACTTCACGGGAGATCCCAGTACTCGGACTCCAAAATAAGCTTCTAATCACTTAGCCCCACGTGCGGGGCATCTGTCATCGCGAACACGGATGCAGAATGTTAAACGACTGGACCCCGAAACGAACTTCCCGAATTGAAGCGTGGAATCCTAGAATTCTGACGTCGAAGCGAGCTTGTAATCACTTAGCTCTCCGTACGGAAGCTATCTGTCATTTTGAGGAGCGACGATCGAAATTGGCGCAGGTGGAGCAGAGAGAAACGAAAAGAAGCGTAGAATCATCGAATTCCGACTCTAAAAGAAACTTCTAATCACCTAACCCCGCACGTAGACTGTCATTGCGAATAACAAAGTGAAATGGAGTAGGGTACCCTAGAATCCCAACTTCACAACAAATTCCTAATCACCTAGCCTCGCACACAAGGTATTTGTCATCGCAAAAATCGGCACAAAATGGTGTAGCAGAAGTGGATCAAATGAAAATTCCCGAATCGAAGCACGGTACCCTAGAATCCTAACTCCATCATAAGCTCCGAATCACCTAACCTCGCACATAAGGTACACCTCACCGCAAAAATTAGGTAATTGTAAAAATCGAATGTAGAAGTATATCAAATCAAAATTCCCGAATCGAGGCACAGTCCCCTAGAATCCTAACTCCACCATAATCTCCTAATCACCTAGCCTCGCACAAAAGTTCCTTCTCACCGCAGAAATCGGCACAAAGTGGTCAATCACCTGTGCACCAAATCAAAATTCCCCTAATCGCAGCACAGTCCCCTAGAATCCCGACTGAATAATAATCTAATCACCTAGACCCCGTCGCCTATCTGTCACTGCGAGCATCAGCGCGTGCTCCACAATTCGATGAAATGAAAATTCCCAAAATCGAGTCACGAATGGAGCAACCCTCTAGCTTCGAGTCCCTCATCGTCGCAAGCCGAGGTCATCGCGAAACATAATCGCACGTTCAAAGTCGCGTGGCGAGCACGAATACGAAACCACACACGCGGATCAAACTCCGAGCACACTGTACGAGCGGGGAACGAGCTGTCGCCAGGTTAAGTAGAAAATAATCACACCATTCAGTTTCATCCGCGAGGTGGATCCGGAGCGACGGCGGTGATCTAGCAGGAGCATGTTCCTCGTGGCTCAAGTTGACGTCGGCTGTGTTCTCTTCGGCAGCATCCTGGTCGAGGTGTTTGTTCACGGTGTCACACACGGATCGACGCACAAGACACAACTGCACTGCGAGAGAGAGAGCAGCGAATGCGGTGTACTATACCTCGTGGCACACCGAAGAGGACGACGATGGTTCTCCGCAAACGAGAACGAAGCAGCAAGCAATCACATCGCGCGCGCGAGAGATCGGTTTTCCGTTATCCAGTAGTGTCACCGGACAGAGACGGAGCGCGAAAAGGGAAGAAGCCCTTGGCAGCACGTCGTTCCCGAGGATCCCGCGGGATCCTTGTCGTTGGTATTGCACAGGGGGACAACAGTCGACGGGGTGGCATGCGACCTGGTTTTGCCCACTATAAATACAACACTGCGTGACGGCGCACGTGGCGAACCGAAACCGAAAGCTTTCGCGGTTGCTCCGCGAGCGGATTGAATCGGATCGGATCGAATCCGATCTGACACGGTTCGCGCAACGATCGACAACGAGGCTCCGAAGAGCGTCGTCTGGTTGCGGGGGTGGACGTTGGGTGCGCGTCGATGCTTGGCGATCGGGCCGATCGCGTCGTGTATCGTATCGCGTACGCGTCGCGGCTGAAATGCCGCCTTGGTAAACGGGGAAAAAAGGGGAGCGAGAGAAAGAACCAGGGAGGTGTGGGACAGAGAGGACACCGGGGGGATACAGACGGAACGGAGAGCGACAGAGAGATAGAGAATGAGAGAGAGATAGAGAGCGAGGGAGAGAGGGAGGGAGAAAGCACACGCGCTTCCTGGGAGAGAGAGTGCGATCTGCGCCCGGTCTCTCGGCTCGTCTCTGACTGGTGTTGTGTGCGCCGCTCACGAGAGAGCACAGCCCGTGCGCTGCGTGGCCGCTACACGGCCTGGGGGCCACGTGACACGGTCCCCTGCAGGAGGTAGGACCGCTTGCCTCGTCGCTTAGCGTCCCTCTGCCCCACCGTGCGTGCGTATGCGTCGGCAACCGTGTTTATGCGATTTGCGCGGCAGTGTGGAGCGCGCGTGTGGGCCGCATTACGACCGCTGGCCCGTGACACCGAGCCCACGGAGGGAGAGGCACCGCTCGCCTGGTGAGGGAACGCGAAAAACCTTCGGAGATCCCTCTCGCAATCTTCACCAACAACACCCACTGTATTCTACGCAAACCACCACCCTGTACTTTTTCAACCCAACAACCCCTAAACACACCCTCATCGTCCAGCAAAACTAACTGGCCCACAAGGAAAACCTCACGGGGGAAAGAGAGAGCGAGCCACTGTCGCGGTGCACAACGCAACAGAGGCGGGTCGCGGGGAGTCGGCGGTCCACGGGGACCCACGGTGGGGGAAGAGGAGAATAGTGGGGCGCGCGGACCCCGTCGAGTGGGAGGACTGGGCTCGCGGGCCCCGTTCCACGCGGACCAGGGGAGTGGGGATGGTTTTTCTCACTCGGCCGGGCCCTCTCTCTCTCTCCCTCTCTCCCACCAAGAAGTGGGGGCCCGAGGTACAGGGGTGGGGCGGCCTACGACCCCGCCAGGCGCGTGCCCCGAGTCAGCTCGTATGCTCCACCGAGCACGATTGATAACGAGCCGTGGCGTACCGCGGTGGTTTACTGCCGCGAATTTTTCGGCTGGCGAACGACCGGCCCTTAATTCATTTCTACGCGCGGCGCTCGCTTGGCACAGCCGGCTCCTCGGACTGGGCCCCGATAGCGCCGCCGCGTTCTCGAGCCTTGACCGACTACTCGTTCGATTACGTAAAACCACGACGAGGTTTCGGTTGGAGGCAATCGAGAAGCTTAATCGAGCCGGGTAATGATTGCCGGCGAATTATGAAATTGATCAGGTTGATCGAACACGGATGAACAGGATGAAATCGATGAAACGGACACGATGTTTGAGGATGGTTTGATTCGGCGCGAGACCGTGTATTTGGCATGCGAGGTAGGCTGGACGGGGTGAGTGAACTGTTGACGACCTGGTGGACGGTGTTTCGGCATCAGGTGAGAGATGATTGATTGTTTGTGAACATAAATGAGCAAGTACAGAGGATCAGGTTCTTTTCTTTCATGAGATGGTTCTTCTAGTGTCTTCAAACTTTTTGATCTTTATAAATCTTGGTTAGAGTGCTTCTTCTGCTTCGTGTTCAATCATTAGAATTGATCCAGAGTTCTCCTATAGTTCTTCCAACGCCTGCAATTACTAGTGTTCTTAATTTATAACAAACACAATACACTGCTCAGTATATTCAGACTTTTTAACACTAAACCTACCGCGGCCGGTCAATTTGCCCGCACGAGATAATATGGTATTCACACCTCTAAACCTAAACAATCAGTATAAAAGAGAGGCTACTCTGAATGTGGCATGGCCAACTCAAAATAAATGAGCCGCCTTATTGAACGAGACGCTATCAAGTTGCGCACGTGCCTGATTGATAATACTGTTTCACGGCAAGTGCATCGAAACCGCAAAGGTAGGCGTCACAGTACGATTTTGTAAATCGAGAAGAGAGAGAGAGTGAGAGCATCGCAGTATTTTTTGTGTAATTGATATTATATGAAAATAAATTTGTATCGTCATTTTATGGAAGTTGTTCATCTGCTAATTCATTCAGCAACGAGTTGACTATCGTCTACGTTTAATGTATTAAGAATAACTATTTTTAAGGACCGGTCATTTTGACCACGCACGGTAGGAAAAGGTATACAAGAAGTTTCGGTGGGTAGTGGGTAGGTTGTGTTAAGAGAACAATTCAGGAATACAATCGTGTTTGAACATTTCTGGCATCAACGTGGTGAAATTGTCGGATTTCTGGGTCCGATAGAAACGACCATCGAAACGCAAAAAGGAAGAGCAGTTCGAGGAGGACCAGCAACGTTCTGCGATTGCAGCGATATCATGCTCCCTTCGGAGCAGAGGAGACAGCGACGAGACGAGAGCCAGATCGCCGAGCAGGGTCGCCGGGAAGATGACGAAACGGGACTAGTGCATCGGCGTGCCGATATTTATAGAAGCCGAACGAAGAAGATCGTAAGCTAATGGTCGTATAAATAGTCCATCTCGCGCGCGACTTTTTAACCGGAAGGAAAACTTGCTCTCTCTCGCTGCTCCCCCCACCCCCTTTCTTCCCGTTCCTCCTCGCCTCTTCGGACGCTTTAAAAGCGGCTCGTAAACGAGGAATCATAAATCGGAGCCTCGTTGAACCGGCGCGCACCACCGTCTCGGCGGAGTGTCGCGCGGGGAACAATTATACGGCGTTGAACACGAGCTGTAAAAAGTACACAGAAAGCGAGGAGAACACGGCGCGTGATTGGATTACTCGATGAACCAGGAGGGGGGGGGGGAGGCAGGGGGACACCCGAAAAACCCTCGAGGAAGTTCGGACTTCCGCGAAACGCCGACGGAATCTTAAGCGATCATCTGTTCCGTTTGCATCCTCGACTGTCTAGACCTGGCGTGTTCGAACTCCGAATATCCTCGATGCTTCGCGGGACATTGTCATTCCTCTGGCGATCCTTCCACGTGCGAATGAGACCTCGTGCGACCAAAATGGCGCTGCAGTTGTGTGAGGTCCTAGACTATCAGGGTCGTTTCATTCCTTAACCCCTCGACGTACAAACGCGTCTCGGATGTGTCTGTACACGTTAAAAATGTTGTAAAACAGTAAGCATTACTAGCAACATTCTGGGATCATATCTATTTTAACACTAAACGTACCCATAAATGTAACAGGCACATGTTGCCTTATAAAAATGACAAGATTTAATTTATTCAGACTTTCTCTACCAAAGATATTTATTGAATCGGTTAGGGTAAGCTTGGCAGGAAAAATGCAGTCTACAAGAACAAACTGTATGTAAAGGATTGTAACCCTGAGGGGAACAATAAAGAATCGATTGATATTTTCTGAATCATTGCTCATAAAAGCATCTTTATTTTGTGGTGGTACGTTTAGCGTTAAATCTGTGTCTAGAACCCGACGTAGCAAGATATTAAAAAACTTCATGTTAATCCTCTGTAGGAGACTCTAGAGCCGCCTATCGTCTCGGCGCGAACGTGTTTTTTGGTGTCCATAAATTAGCAGAAATAAATCTAAACGTCCGCGATGATTAAGCTCGATGGCCCAACAGAGATTTGAAAAACGTAGACCACGGCGGATCGTCTGGATCGTTTGACCGGAAGTGGCCGCCCACGCGACCGATTTTAGCCGCGATAAGCTGGCACCGAGGTGGGGTTAGCACGCGTGTTGGCGAACAAGAGTGGCGTGCTCGTCGCCGATCGGGCCCCGGCTCTCTCGCCCACCGATGTGTTTTGTAAATCGAAACGTCGATTTCGGAATTGCTCGCTACCGCCTACGCGGGGGCCCAGCAGTTTCGACGGTTGCCGAAACGACGTCCGGCTTCGCCTACGCCCCGGGCCCCATCGGCCAGTGGGCCCGTCATCCGGACTTCTGAACTCTGATCTCATAGTTCTCCGATTCGGAACAATGCTTCCTCTCCCTCGAAACGTGTGTACACATTTACGACGCCCATGGAAGCTACCTTTACGGATATTACCGATTATGTATGGAATATATTTTGTTGATAAAGTAAAACGCGCGTGACGTCATTGTGAAAATCAATGCGACAACATCGAAAGGGAATAACGTTCGAGGGTAACGCCAGCTGTTCCCAGAGGTGCGAAAATCCTTCCAAGGACACCGCAGCTTTCACGACCGCGTTCGCTATTGACACGGTCTTCGTCTTTGCACGTCCGAGTGGCAGTCGTGTAGAACAATGTTTGGCCACTGATGTTCGTTGCAGTTAGCGTCATTAGAGCCGCCCGAGGCCTAGCTACTGCGACTGGTCGGGCCCTGAGGACCTCAAGGGCCCGGCGAAGCGTCGAACCGTGTCGACGAAAGCCTCGAACGGTGTACAAAAATTTCTATAAACTTTTCTGTTCAAATAAACTTACACTACGTTCCTCGCGCAGCTTCGTTCACACAGTGAAACGAAAAGCACAAATATCTTGTGACAAAAATTGACGTTTAAAGAGAAGAATTATGGATCGTACTATCCACGCATGACCGATGTTTCAATAAAGTGTCAAAGATGCACCGAAACTCGTAAAAAGTATTTCCTACATATTCATCAGAGTTTTATAGATTCGTCAGAGCTACGAGGCAAAATTGATCCTTCGATCTCCGCGAGTACAGATCCCGATTCAGAGAACCTGAACGGTTTAGCGGTTTATCGAAGAAGTTCGCGACCTAAAAAGAATAAAATAGATTTCTGCATTTCGAATCGGTTGCCAGTCTTGCGAGCCGGGCCGGAACCTCTTGACAGGCAGCTCCGTCGCGGTGGATTAAGGAAATAGGACTTAGGCGTGCGTTCTCGCTGACAAACCGTTCCGATTGTCGCATCTGGGTCCCTTATCCGCTTACTTCTCGAGAATCAGGCCCCGAGGACCGTGGGACTGAGCGACGAGAAGCGCTAGTCGAATATTAAGCCCGACCTGTTGAAAATCCGATGACACCTCGGACTACATCGGCTTTAGGGGAATCTGTAAACGATCGATCGACCCTCGTTCTAGATCGGAGATTTCTGTTCCGTTTCTAGAGTCGTAGATCCCGGGGACAGTCGCAGTCACAGCAGTCCCGATACTTGCGATTTTCGAGGCGAGACGGATTTTCTTGGGGATTAGCGAGGACTCTTCGAATGTTAAGTATCGGTGACGACAATCCCATTGAGTCGCTGCATACTGATGTCTCGATGATTGTAGCGGGGCAAATTTGTTGTTGGGTGTCTGTGCGCTTTTGTATTTTTGCGCACGATTATCTCGTTGACACGTGTCGCATATGAATTGTGCAGTGGTAAGCATTTAAAATGAAATAAGTGAACCAAAGTGGCGGCACTAAAAATTGTTATACCATTATTTAAAATGCTTGTTACATTATTAAATTTATATTCAATAAATTACTAAACCTACAAATATTACGTGGGAAAATTGGTCCATTTTTATATGAATAATAAAAAAAAGAAAATCGTATAAAGTGAAATTTTCTTGGTCAGAAGAAAAATTTGGTTGTGGAATGAAAACAGCTCCGACTGCAAAGGATTAACCAAGAATGTTTCAGTCTCGTAAAAAATGAAAATGAGCACAAGGGAGTAATTCACGAAAAATACAAGCAACAAAATGCACAATTGTACAAAAATTAAAATTGAAAAATTGCAGTACCATTCCTGCATCGAGAACAAACACGAGACAAGGTTCGAGCAAGAAGTTTGCGACATTTCGAGACAATAAATCGGCACCGCGAAAAATTCTAAAACCGGCCCCCGTTTGTGATGCCTCAAACATCCAAGTCGCTAATTAGCAGCGTGGTAGGAGAATGTTTACGATGTCCAACGTAGCAACGACAGTCAGTCTCTAATTTATGAATGATAATCGCCGGTAGTGACCCGTCGGTAACCATGTAGGAGGATCATCGTTTTTGCGCCGATCGTCATGCCTAGATCCTCCATCTAGGATCTATTAATTTCCAGGCGTGCTGCTAGAAACCGGAGGAGCCGGCTGTCACGACGAATGCTGCCGCGTCGCTTCTTACTCGGCGATCGTTACCTCGTGTTGGGAATGTTAACGAATGTTTCGCGCGAGGTTTTGCCCGGCTACTGGTCGCAATTTTCGCCCGTTCACCGTCTAACGGGCCCTGTGTGAACGTCGGGCCCGGGATCGGGGCCTGTCAGCCGTTTACGAGCGATTCAAATGATCGACGGGGACGCTCGTTTCGTCAGAACCGATCAAATGATCGGCGATTATCGACGTTCGATCAATTGGTTTTCGAAGCTGCGAAGTGTTGGTAATCGGCGATTGCACTGATGATTAAGCGACTTATGGGACCTGTTGCCTCTGGGAATGCGGCATTAACACGGTATTTAAGTTTGTCACCGTATGTAAAAATTAATGGATAAAATAGGGAGATTGATAGTTGCTGTTCGTAATTCTAGGAATTATTGAGCAATTTTTGTGTGATCTACTGAAGTAGTTGCAAGGAAGAAAAATAAGTAATACAGTGATTTCTCTATATATGTCGCTAGGGCTTGGACGATAAACGTCGCGGAATTATCCTCACGCCGAGGAGAATTCACTGTAGTTCACTTTTGGCGTTACAATTTGAACGAACAAATTATCATTTATAATGTCACAGTATAAATAAGTTTGGCTGTTCCTCATTGAGAAATGTTAATAGCATTGCACAAACAAGTGTCCTCCTCGCCGTCCAGAATGATGATGTTCGGCGATGCTAGTTCCCACGGTGACTCAAATGTTAAACACCCGGTGGCTTCTGAAATATTGAGAAACGGTAGCGGGTTCGCCTAATGGCTCTTCGACAGCCGTTCCGTCGCGTGTCTGTGTCAGAAACGCAGCGATCAACTAGTTTAGGTGGCTCTGTTTACAGGCCACTTCAGACGATCCTAGGCCTGGCGGCGCTTATCGCAATATGGAAAAATTTCGGCTCCTGGTATTGGAGGAACCTGCTTTCGAAATCGGTCAAGTGTCCTCGGGAATAGTTAGTGACCCCGTGAGAAACTGATCTTTTATGTGGGAGCCACTCGAAAAATTTAACTCTATTACTAGATATCAGGAATAAAATATTTGGGAATAAAATATTTATTAGACTAGTATATTTACTATATTCGAAGAAGTTGCACAAATGCACGGACAATAAGTTATAATTTTTATTACATGCGTATAAGATCCACTGGAGCTTACTTTCGAGAGACTCTTGAAACAAAAGTTTATACAAAACTTCGTGCAGCTTATGGACGAACCCCGTAACCATAAACTTTGTCGCTATTTCGCCTAATTGCCCCATGTGTCTCCAATAGCCTGCTCACAGGACTCGGCAGAGTTTTATTTATTAGTTGTAGCGACTGCAGCGGTTCAATTACAGAAAATCGAAGATTATTGTGCCCGGTAGCCATTGTGACCCCGCGCGGAATGAAAAGTGACAGAAATACCGGGACAGGAGCAATTTCATTGGAAGTAATCGGTTAGGGTACGCTTAGAGAGCCGTCGGAGCCTCGGCTCACCTGGGCATTCCTCGGATTTCCGACGGCGCGTTTTCAATCGACGAAAATGTAAAAGGCAGCGGCGAAACCGATCGTGTTGCGTTACGGCCGCAATTAACCGCGATTCGTATTACAACGCACGGTCGCCGGGGCCGTGTAATTTGTTGCTATCTTTAACGCGCCAGCACGTCATAATAGCCGCGCGGCCATGCAACGACAATGATCTCTCCGACGGGCGTGTGTTGCTCGGCCGAGCTCGGCCGATTAATTGCGTTTAATTCGCTCGCTCCGGATTTTCAAGAAATCCGCGCGACGACCGCGGGTAAACGGTGAACGTCTGAAATATCTGCGACGATCGCGCGGACAATAATTCAGCCGGCCCCGTTCGTTGGAAGGTGGAAAAGAAAAAGGTTGTCCGCGGCGGAACGTGTCCGCCATTTTTCTGCCGGAGCAATTTTTTAAACGATCGACCCATTAAACCGATTAGACCGCGATGCTGATCGTGCTCGCGCCGTGACGGTTCTGCAAACATTGTTTCAGCTCCGTGAATTCTACTATTCCGATTGTTAGATCAACTGCAATATTTCTGTTCGATCGTGACATTTTATCCATTACCAGCGGGTTCGGTGAATCGGAAAACAGAAATTCCTTAAAATTACTTTCGACTTTAGAATCGATTTTGTGTCCCCAGCGCGAAATTGGTGTGATTCACGCGAAATCTCTCGCGGAAAGTGCAAGACGTCAAAGCCAGAAGGTCGAGAGGCTTCTCGCGGAGATTTACTCGCAGTACTCGCGTGTTAATTTATGCGTTTCCGCCGCGCATCGACGACGAGCGCTCTTTCGCCGCGGCCGTTCCCCCGGGGAGAAATTAAGAGCGGCGCGAGAGGCTCGTAAAAATGATTTTCGCGAGGATCCGCGCGCGGCGGCGGATCTCGCTTGCGCAACGCGAGAGGAAACGCGCGAGCGCGAGAGGAAGAGGTGGCCCGACCACTTAACATTCCACGATGATAAAACCTTATTTATCGACGATATATTTCGTCGGTGGGCGCGCTCGGTTGCCGGTAGGTGACAATAAAAGGCGGCCACGAGGAGAGGCAACGAAAAACCACCGCGGCACCAATGAACCCCACTCTTTCCTGGGTCCTCGTCTCGTTTCTTTTTCTTATTCTTTTTTTCTCTCTTTATTGACCAATTAAAGTTAGCCTAAAGGCCGCGTATGCGCGTCCCGAACGCCGTGCACGCTTCGAAGAGCTGTTACGACATATAAACGTCGCGTAACGCGGCGCGGGCCAATTACGCCCACGAACCGACCCGTGTCCCGCGTTATGAACTTCTTTATTATTGAAAAAGAGTACGTACACGGGGAAAAAAGATACGCGACAATGCCGACGCTGCGCTGCGTCGTTCGACAGTTCATAAATTCGATCGCCACGCCGATTCTCCCCCACCGCCGCAACTGTTAACCATAATCTCGACGCGTTATCGCCTCCGCTCGACGGCTAATTACGCCTTCGATCGGGACAATTACGCGCCGACAAATTGAGATTTCAGACGAGCGCGAGAGGAAGGCCGCCGAGCATCGGCGATGCGATCGAATGGCAAAATGGCGGTGCCGGGACCCTGAAAATGTGGCCTACATCGAGTATGCGCATATTTTTATCCTTATTACAGTAGTTTCTGCATTTGATAATTTTCGCATTTCTCTGCTCCGATGAAACTTTTATTAATCCTTGTGAACCGACCCGGACTTTTGCACTCTCTTTTTTTGGGTAACTAAAATGTATTAATTTAGTATTAACTTTCCTTTACTCTGCACGTTATGCGTATAAGGTGAGCTACGAGAAACAAAAGTTTAATTACCTCCGTTGCGATTCAACACCGTCAATAATTTTTTGACAAATCTCTTAATTAGATATAAAACAGGCAAGTTTATTAGCCCGGTAGACTGTACCCTATCCTTGAAAGAAATATGGCGCCAGAAATCCAGATTGGATTATATCGTTATTCCGAACTTATGTAAGCGGTCGGCGTTATCTAATTATTGTTATTATATCATTTTTAGTGCGCTAAAGTTCTCCTCAAACGCCACGATAACACAGCCATATGAAGTTGCATAAGTTGTAGCTACAGGTTGTTTTAATACCCGGCTAAAGTGATAATGGAGGCTGGACCGTGAATGTTTATGCAAATTCGTGTTTCTAATCGACGAAAAATTAAGGTTGATCGCATGTTTCGATATAATAGGTTAATATGGCTTTTGGCGTCTCTTAACGACACCTTTCGTCAAGTTTTAACGCGATATTTATACCTGAGAATGTATGAAATAAGTAATGCAGGATAATGAGAAAGATTAGTTTTCAATTTTACAGAACTTCTCTTTTGCTTGCTGCGAACATATGAAACAATGTTACGGGGAAGAAAGAAATTTTACAATTTTTAGAAAAATAGTGAAACGTTACCAGCACGGTTTCCCAGAGGAATTTTCTCTCTCCAGAGTGGAAACTTCTTCGCTGGAGAATGGAAAATAATTCTACGGAGTTTATTTTTTCGGATCCGCGTACTCAATTCCTATGGCCGGGTACGTGATGCCCAGGTCGCTTTCAAACGCAAGCCCCGTAAGCTTCCGAGCTTTTCCCTACTCTATTTTCAGTATTACGACGCGAACGTGTTTCTTCGTGTCGAATTGTCTATTTGTGTTCTACACAGAAATAAATATGGAACGTGACAAAGACGGTTTGCATGCGCCGTCGCCCTAAACAGCTTTGTTTAAGACTGCCGTTTTCCAACGAAGTTGTAACTTCTGACAAACTTTTTAATGCTTCCGAGCAGAAATAAATTTTAAAGAGAATTACGTTAACGCGCAACGTTGACGGTTTTCCCAGCGAATTTGTAGACGGTAAAATTGTTTTTTAGGCCGTTGTTTTTTGGCGAACGCGACTCGTAGGAAGCGAATCGTGCGTAGATCGCGTAGATGGCGACCCACATACGGTATGAAAGAATGTTTGGCTTTAAGCTTCGGCTAGGCTAACAATAGATCTTCTCGATGGCGCATTTACGCGCTCCAAGCTCGCATGTACACGCGTGCTCGACCCTCTTTACGCCTTGTTCACAATGCTACCTTCAGTCGAACGAAATAACAGAGCCGACGAAATTTTCCTCGAAAATGATCCACCGCGTTTTCATCGAAACACGATTCTAAAAAAGTCTTGCAAAACAGAAACTGAATCGATCGTTCAACTACTCCCGAACGTTTCATCATCTACACCCTAATTTTATTGCTTTTGTAAACGTTATTACACATAGTCACAATTTTATTGTTTTCAGAAAGAAATCAACTAAACTCAGAGGCTCAGAAACTCTAAAATATACATAATTGCAAACCTACTATTCCTAAAAGCAAGAATGACTTCAGAATGCACTGCAAAATTTGTTTATACGTTGGTCTGATATACAGAAAATTTATTCTTCTAGTTCTCATTTATTTTTCCCGCGTTCGGACTTGCAGTGAGTAGAATGAGTGAGCGTTGATCAGACAAGCAGGTCAAATCCTGGCTAGTGTCTAAAAATATTCTAAAAATTGTTTCAAGTGTATACACGTCCCGCAGTCTTCATTTGTTGGTAAACGTGCGTGCGCTCTTTGTTTTCGTCCAAAACCCACGTTTCACCAGGTAATAAAACAATTCCTGAAAATCCGTCCGAAATCTACAGCGCTATTTCGTTTCCGCGAATCGAGCCAATAAAACGAAAACCGTCTGTCCTGTCTTGTCCTCGAGATCATCGCGCACATTAAATGTCAGAGCCGAGCAAGTTGGCAAGGGGCGTGTCGATCAAATAAATCGCGCGTCGGGTAGTTCGGTGCAAGTTATTCGATCGTATACCCCATTCTCTATGAATTACTATTGTATTTACGTCAGTGCACGGATATAGTCGTGCTGCGGAAATTTTCGCGAACCATAGTCTTCCGATAAGAATTCTTCCTGAATAGTAAACAGCTCTAAGTCGACAATAGCAAATGCACATTTATAGAGAATCTTCGGAGAACTCTTGGAGAATTTTAACACTAGAAAGACGGGAGCTTAGTATATACCTATATTGCCTGAAAGCAGTCAAAATGACTGCATTGTGAAAAAATAACTAATGCGCAAAGAAATTTGTTTAACAGTAATTTTTAATATATTTTATATCACTTACAGTCATATAACAAGTTATTAATAAGTATTAGCAATAAAAAAAATGAAATTCAAAAGCAGTCAAAATGACTTGCTTAGGCAATCTAGTGTTAAGAAGATAAAGTGCAAACCAAAAATTCAAGTCGGATCAGGTCCCGCGATCTAAATGTACTTTTCGATAGGAAAAATTGAAGGAATTTCTTTTCGGCGACCATAACAAGAGTCCTGATTATAGTCCGCAAGGCGGCCGGACCTCCACTCGTCAGTGGACAAAAGGATACTTTCTCCGTGCAGTTTAGAGGACAGTCGCGGAATAACACAACGACCACGGTAAGTATGCGGAAATGCTCGAGCCGGTGGTCGAGCCGTGGCGAATGGATCGTCCATTCATCTCCTGGACGGTGACGTGCCAAAAATCCGTTCAGAAACCGATAAAGACCGGCTGCGTGGTCGTCGGGATACCGGCCCCGCTCAATAAAATCGCGCCGGGACCCGTGAATCAAATTTTAACGTCCAGAGGCTAGGTACTATCGGGCCGTCACAAGATCGGCGGCCAGGTGTGTGTCGCTGATTTATTTGTTCTGGCAGAGGATGGGTCCCGTGAACCCTTCTGCTTGGCCGAGATATTACTCGCCAAAACAGCGTTGGGCGAAAATTTAATCGGCCCTTGACGTCTGAACCTCTACTGGACTATAAAGCGTGATAATCTATCGATCAACTGCTGAAATTCTTGTTGTGAAAGTAGTAACGGCAACTGAAATTGTACCAGTGAGAGTAGGCACTGTTTTATATGTCTAGACCGGTGGTTGTTAACCTGGGGCGCGTGCACCCCTGGGGATGAGGAAAGTTTCAGAATTATCGATGGAAAATTTATTTTTCACTAGGTAAATTATCTTGGGATAGATATAATTCTCAGTGTAAAGAAATAGAAACATATTTCTCAAGGGGGTGCCAATCACTGGAAGGGTTAAAATATACATAAAAAAAATACAAATCTTCTGCAATTGCAAGCACGAGAGCCAGATACTAATGTATCACCACCCCAAGGGTGGGGCCTTGCTGTCGATGATTTGCTGTGATTAGGCAGCTCCCAATTGTTCGCCAAGTAACTTAAGCAGACGGTGAACAAGCTGAGAAAGTGGACACTGGGAGAACAAAGATACGTGATATTTCTGTGAACTGTTAAGTCCTCAAGAATCGACGTAAGAATACCGATCCCTGAAACAGCTGCGTTAACACCTAGCCAGCAGTTATCTAACACAGTCACCGCGAAAGCCGATTGAGAAGCCGAGGATGTGGCAACAAATATCTTCAAAGGCGGCGGAATTGAATCGAAACGTTGTCTGCTGTGATCCAAGGATAACAACAACGAAATCTGCAACTCACGATACGCGTAACGTAGTAAATAATGAGCGCGAGGAAGCTAATTAATGGGCGTTGGTAAGTAAGGTGTTAAGAAACGATTTGAATCGAGAGTGTTCGAGGCTCGCGCGGCGGGAGGAAGAAAACGAAATGGCACGGCTAATTATCCCGTGGTGGCTAGCGCGATGATCATTAGGACACCAAACGCGGTGTTATAGAAGCGAATAAGAAATGAATACCTGCCCGACGGGGCTGTACGCGCTTTTACACAGGTCGTTAAGCGTGACGACGGTGTCGGGGCGTTACGTCATCGGGCTCCAATTAAAATCAGATTATTAAAACGTCACGTCAAACCGATTAGGAAAGGGTGTGTAGTGGATCCCGGCAACGTGTAATTTCCAGGTGCGCGCGCCGCTTCCGAGCGAGCCGCGGAATATGAATTATAACGGTGATCGTTAGGGAAATTGAAAAGAAGGGGCTATGGAATTTTGCGCCCCACGTGCCCGGAAATTTGCATTCAGCGGACTCGTTTCGACACTGGGCACGTTGCTCTGGTAGACTAAGAGTCCATTACGTTGACAGAGAAATTGGCTCTGTAATCTCGGTCAGAGCTTGCAATTAATATTTCGACGGTACGTGGGTCCGTTTTGACTAACAGCAGCAAAATTGAACTCGAAGCGCCCTAAGAAAGGGGAGGAATCACTGTCCAACCCCTACGCTCAAAGATTCCCTATTACTCGAAGATCCGCGACCGAAATTCGCGGCTTGTTTCCAGCGGCGGCTCGCTTTGCATCTCGCAGCGGGATCTCTTCATCGGATCAGCCGCGTTGCGGTTGCGGCACGGAGTTGTGCGGTGCGGTTCCCGTTTCCGTGGCATCCGGTCGCGCTCGAGGAGCCGGGAATGATCGAATCGGGACGATAGCATTGCGGGGCTCGCGTCGGCCAGCCGTGTGGGAGTATTTTTCCAGCGAGGTTCCTTTATCCGCTGGTACAGATTCCACCGCGAGGGGCCCGGCATAACCGCGATAAATTACGAGAGGGTGGAAGGAAGGCCGAAAGGGGGACGCGGAAGGGAGACGGCCGGATAAAATGGGGGATAAACAGAGAAAGAGAAAAAGAGCGAGCAAGCGAGAGCGAGAGAGAGAGAAGAGAGGAGAGACGGGTGCAGCTCGCTTTGCACACAATTTCCACGTGGTCAGTCGCTGGCGGCGGAGCGCGGTATCTTTGCGCGAAAATAAAGTGTCGTTGCCGGCTCGCGCGCTCTCGCGTCCGCGCATGCGCGCTCGATCGGAGAGGATCGACGACGACGGCAGGGACGAAGGAGGAAGGAATGGTAGTGAGGCCCTTATTAACATTTCTCCGGGATTCGAGGCGAGATTAAATTGACAGGAAGGATTTGCGAGTCGTTTGTTACCGGCTACCCCTTGTCTCCGCGCTCCTTCTCGCTCCTTCTTTTACTCGAACGAGCCCGAACTCCTTTTCCCTTCTTCTTCTTCTTCGTCGTCCACCTCATCCTCCTCCTCCTCCTACCGGAGTCCACGTCGGATTTGTTTGCGCGCCGCTACAAAAGCCGATTTTCTCTTTCTCTCTTTTCACCCCCGCCCCCCGCCCCCGAGCCACGCTACGGCTTGTTCCGACTCGATCCGATCGCCGAGAACGATCCGTTCCCTTCGATCTCTCTTTTCTCCGCGATCCAACGCGTCCCCGAGGTCCGGTGATCATGCGAAATCGAGCGGCGAGGGTGATTCTGATCGACAACCGCTGGACACCTCGATAGTTGCACGGGAACGGTCCCCTGTCCAGCTCGGGAGCCAACCAATTGGAAACCTGGACTTTACAGCTCCTTTCGCGTTGATTTTATTTTCCCTAAGACCCTGACAGTTGCAAAAGAATTAGGAAGTTAACAATGTAAGTAATTGATAGCTTCCTCTACCCTTATCTTTTATTTTTTACACGAACAAGGATCCTTGAATGATCTTCAGAAAAATCGTGACTGAAAAATCTATAGTCACTTTTATTTTAAAATTGCCCGTGGTCTGTTTACTCGTCGGTTACACGCTGGTCGTTGATACATTGTGCGCGATCATTATCAATCACCGCGAACATAAAAGATGTAATTATCCAGGCGTTAGGTGTCAGAACCCCTCAACGACTATCAATTCACGATGCAGCAATTAGAAAATGACTGCCATACGTTCTCGATAATAAGACACTGCGATTTCTGCTATTTTGCAAAACCGATCGGCGCGCGTTATCTCAGGATTTATCGATCCGGAGAAGAACGCGGGATCGACGGCGGAGCTATCCCGTGGCAGGTTCGAGCGATCTCGAAAACAAGTCCATCGCGGTCGTGGAAAACTTCCGAGCGCCATGTTCCGATGGAAATCGCGCGATTTGCATAAATTAGTCGTCGCCGGCGTAACGATTCCGCTCTTCGCCTCGATGCGTTTGATGGATGTTACCAGAGAACCGTCTACCCGGAAGCGACGCGTACTCTTTTACCAAGCATTTAAAAAGCTTCGTGTCTGTTGCCATAACCGCCCGCGGGGGGAGACAGCGAGGAAACACTTTCGATGAACCCATTATGCTTCTCGCGTTCGTACGTACGCTACGCTAATTAAAGTTCGGGATAATTGGAGAACACGTTTTCCACGGACGGGATTATGCAATCCTAATTCGATTACGTCCACAAATTCATGGTTTATAATTTCTTCAAATACCTTAGACAACGTGTGCGATAACAGCTTATCGAATTTTAAGTGTATGTATTGTAAATTCAGGGACATGAAAGTTTCTAAAATTATTATTACAATCAATTAACCATGTTAACTTTAGTATTATCTTCGCATAAAAATTGTCAATAGAAATACAAATACCCCAGAGATCTCCAAATTTCATTTCACTCTCCTCTTAAAAAAAGAGAATATTTTCTAACAGCGAAACTAGTCTTGTCAACAGCTAAATTATAGACCCATAGAACACACAATGGCCTCCCCATTTTCACTGCACCATCTGCCCAACGTGCCCCGCGATGCTTCACGCCCCCAAAGGCTATTGTCCATCAAGATCATAATTTCCTGCAGGGAACCGAAGGCATGAAAAGAGCTGACGCGTTAATGGGACCGTCGCAACAATTACAGATATTTAATTAAAGGGGTCGGGCACCGATCCGCGAGCTGCCACGATTCTCAATCGCAGCTCCTTTTCTTCTTTCTCGTCTCTATCGGGAGAAATGCGTTTGCCAGGGCAACGCCGACGGCCGAACACGAATATGTACTTACCGGGCGCATACCGGCCCCCATCGAACAGAGTTTCCTCGAGGTATAGTGAATCCTGAGAAAGCATTGTCGCCGATCGATCCTGCTCGGCGACGTCGAATTTACGTTATTCGGTCCGGCGACGTTAATCGCGGGGAACCTCGGCGGAAACAGCGGAAAGTGCTAGCTGTGTGCGAAAATATATGTTGCTTCTGTTCTAGTACGATTTTATGGAAGTTCTAATAAAATTAGTCGAAGATTGTATAGTTGGAACACGGCAAAATTGCATAAAATTCCTTTAACAGAACGCAACTAGGCAAAATGGTCTCTGGAACGTTACTAGATAATTTATACAATTTTTATAATTTTTTAATCGGCACGGGATTGAATACTAAGTTGTTGTCTAATTGGACAAATTTTTGTAAAATGGTCGCCCTGATTTTCCTCTCATTTATTAAAGACTGCAAAACTAAAATCGAAACTGTGCCAATTCTTTTCGAATAGATTTACATAAGAAATGCGTACTGTGTAACTATTATTAAGTAGAACTAACGTATGAAAAATTCAGAAGAGTTTGATGATATATTTCGTGCTAGATTTATCTGAACTGTGATGACCACCGAACACCAATCGTTGCCCGTTTCATTTTACGTGGTTGTTATAAACGTTTCGTTAATATGCAAGACTTTCTCCTTTTAATATATATGGAAATGTCTATTCTTAACTATGTGCTTAACTAGAATGTTCTGATTGGACACTTTCTGTCAGGCACGCCATTTCTCTGCGGAGGTTGGCCGACGATCGAAACGCGCGTTCATGGTAATTTTCGAGCATTAAACGTCGTTAGGCTTGATTGAATCGCGTCGGTGAAGAGTGGGCAGCGGACGAAGGCTGCCTCGATTGAAGAAGACGGAGTGAGATCGTTTAGGTTTGAAACAATCAGTGAAATTGTGAAGCAATTCAATCAGGCACCGTCGTGCGATGAACTTGTACCACTGAAAGATCATTTTGTTGTATCGTAACTGGAATACAGGTTCTCAAGGAACATTGCGACGAAAATGATTTTGCGCATCATGGTGTTATTAGTTTTTTTTTGTGGGTGAACTTTTGTCCAAGGACTTGTAAATCTCAAGTATGATTTTTTGACTGGACTCATCAACTTTTTGATGCACTAATTTTAATCTGAATTTGATAGTTTCGTAGTTCCATATTTAAAATTAAAATTAGTTAAAAAATATATAACACCTTTAATAATTCTAGATAATTTATTTCAAATATGGTTGATAGTTTCCCAGCTCAGTATTCATATTAAAATGTATTAAAAAATGTATGATTAAAACATTATAGCTGACCTTCACAACTCCTTGACTCAACCCTGGTTAAAAACAATGACAGAAATCGTGGAGGTCATTTGAGGCGTTGCAGCCAGTATTTGCTCAATGGCAAGTGCGATCGTGTGCGCTGCAACAAAATTGCACGGGTCTTCATGCGTGCTGTCATGTTCCCTCATGGAAGTCCGATCCCTTAATCATTGCTCCCTCATTAGTAGGCGTCAAAGGCACCGACCGCGAGGCGAAAGCCGAGCCCCCTCTTCACGAATCCTTTAAACCTCGATTATGCCTTTTTCTCGCACTGCGGCTGGGGAGCAGGGAAGCCGAACTGGGCCGCGCTGGAAGGCCGATTTTTTCGAATTTAATGAACCCGAACCACCGAAGGACCGGGTACCCCCCTCCTCGCGAGACAAAAAGGACAACCATACACGAGCCCCGATTCCGGCTACTCGACGAACTATAGCAGACATTCTATCGGAACGTGAGGATCCGTGATGATCAGCTGAATTTGAATTCTTAGCGCGACTTCCCTTCTCTTAGAAAACGATAAAAAAAAGGAAACGTTAAAAAATAACGGTTTTTGATTTTTTTTACTATGTGTCCCCACTTTGAAAAATCTGAAAAAATTACACGTTGACAACCATAACGAGATGCTAGAACAGTAAAAATATCAACTCACTGTCTCACAACTTCCACAAGAAATCGACATTTCAACATTTTTCTCATTTTTTAAAGTTCAGTTTCGAAGCTAAAAATTTATACATGTGCATTCTAATAGCTAAAATATGCCTGATTTTTTCGGAATTTTCGGATAAGAGAAATTACGGAAAAACCTGATTTTCTTTGTCACCCTCTTACAACCCTCCACGTCAACATAAAGAGTCGAAAATTGGCACAAAGAAGATTCTCAGAAGATTCCAAAATTTAACGCTAACATCACCTTCACTTTGCCAAATCCAGCCCCCAACGTGTCACCAACCCGGAAAGGCCAACAAAATCGCCTAATTCAGTCTCCGGCAGCATCGCAAGCTGGATTTGCGGATTATTTATGCAGCAAATACTGTCTGCGCGGCTCGACCTCCGGAAATACTACTGCGACAATGTTGGGAATTTCAATTTGATCAGGCTTCAGGCTGATTATCTAGGAGAACGCTGTTCACGGTCCCAGACATCCCCCGAAATTTAAGGGGACGGAGACACCGGCCGAACGTGGCCGCACAAACAACGTTGAATTACGAGTAGCAATATCTCGGTTGAGAAGGTAGTCTGCTGCTGCTGGGAATATCAAAGTGCGCACAATGGCCGCGATAATTCCGGGGCCGTTTAAATCAACCCCGAAATTCTGGGTTGGCCGACGTCGGCGCGTCGCGCTGCGGCCTGCAATGCGCTTTTAGCGGATCGAGATCGTGCACGGAATTGAATCGAAGAGCAAACGTTCATTAATAAAGCGCATGGAACCACCGAATCGCTAACGTGACCCTAAGAAAACGAACAGGGGAAAGAAACCGGGATAATATGCTTTGCTGAAAATATAAATCTCTCATCCAGAAAATACAAAAATTTTTCTATTATATGTAGACTGTCAATTTTATACACTTATGACGAAAATAAAAGGGTGAAGTATAGTTCCAGATTTTTTACTTTACATTTCCTGAAATTATGAAGTTGCTTCCGTGGGAAATGGTTAAATATATTTAGCAGAGCATGTATTATAATACGAACCGCGCCAAATCCAACTAAATTCGTCATTTTTATAAGACGTCACTAGTCACTTTTAAGGCTCGGTAGGATTAGCAAATTTTTCACAAACAATTTTTCTACCATGATAGTGTAGACTATCGATTTTATACATTTGATGGCGAAAATAAAAGGGTAAAGTATAGTTCCAGATTTTTTACTTTACATTTCCTGAAATTATGAAGTTGCTTCCGTGGGAAATGGTTAAATATATTTAGCAGAGCATGTATTATAATACGAACCGCGCCAAATCCAACTAAATTCGTCATTTTTATAAGACGTCACTAGTCACTTTTAAGGCTCGGTAGGATTAGCAAATTTTTCACAAACAATTTTTCTACCATGATAGTGTAGACTGTCGATTTTATACATTTGATGACGAAAATAAAAGGGTAAAGTATAGTTCCAGATTTTTTACTTTACATTTCCTGAAATTTATGAAGTTGCTTCCGTGGGAAATGGTTAAATATATTTAGCAGAGCATGTATTATAATACGAACCGCGCCAAATCCAACTAAATTCGTCATTTTTATAAGACGTCACTAGTCACTTTTAAGGCTCGGTAGGATTAGCGTGAAGAAGTTTGGACTTTTCCCGTCGATTTTGAGCTGGTAAAACCCGGTTCGGGGAGTGCAGTGCGTCACAAAGCTGCAAGACTCGAAAATCTCTCTGGTTTTCACCTAGCAAGCGGTCCAACAACTATTCCGAGAAACTATTCCGAGTCCGGCGATGCTCTGCATCTTATTAATGCTCTCCTTGCTTCCCTCGTCGGCGCTCACGACTTCTGTTTAGTGCAACGAGGCTGACAGCTGCGCTCGGAGACGCAGACGGTTCCTCTAGCCGCGGAGAAACAAGTAGATTTGGGTTTTCGGCCATCAATCGTCGCGAAAGAGGCAGTCCAGGGAATTGGACGGGATTCTTGGTAGCAAACATTGTTCCAACGAACGCGCGGACTATTAAACGCGGAATCCGCCGGCTCTGAATGGCTCGAATTAGAGCTGTGAGAACTCGAAGTTCGAAGCTCTCGACGTCTCTTTGCTCTAGAGGAGAATTTAGTGAGCCTTATCTCTCGGATCTTCGAGATCGCATCGTTTCGGGTGCGCTCGATTTTCCTTGTTTTCCGACGATTTCTCAACTTGTCGAGACATGATTAAGGTACTTGTTCGATTTGGTCGTTCGTCTTGGAATATTCTATTTCGGTAGATGTAGAAAATCAACTGTATTTTTGAAGACAGTGATCAGTAGCTTTTTAAACTCTTAAAGAATTAACTAGAATTTTTATGGCGTTCACACACGTTTTAAAAATGTATCAAAATGCGTACTAGAGGGTTAACATTTTTGTGAAAACACATTCGTAAATTTCAGACACTTTAACAATATTTAAGCACAAGAACGGAGGGATCGAGTTAAAAAAGATTTAGTTGAAAATCCTGCTCTACAGCTACGAAGTTAATCTAGCTGCTAATAATTTTCTTTCTTTTATAACAGACATCGAACGTAAAAATAAATGGTAAAATACGAAGTCGGAACATTTAAAAAGATTGTAATCGAAAACGTAAATGATGAAGTAAGGAGTCGCGCGAATCACGTTAATCGGGGCACCGAATTTCTATAAATCCTGTACCCATAAGGGAAGCGAATATTCCCACGGGATAGCCTGATCTCATTTATGCGAGACAAATGGGGCAAGCTGGCTGAACGGCCCGATTCCGCGGACGCTTTCGAGTGTCATTAGCGCCGCGAGGTTCGATTAATTTCAATTTTTCATTGAACCACTGGAAGCCCGGGATCTCTTCATCTCCGGGGAGAATTCCATTAGCGCGGGACACCGCGATCGATATCTTGATTACGATTAAATAAAGCCCTGTTCGACATTCCGCCAGTTACTCCGATCGTTATCCACGGTATGCGGAATATGACGTTTCATTAAACATTGCCGGTATCCTGTCGACCATGCGAACGGTACAGCATCGCCGGAATATGATTTCACGTCTCTCAGAATGCGCTCGCATGCTGATGGAAGAGCCCACGAAGATAAAAATAGCACTATCTCGTAATCAAGGCAAGGTCCTCGATTTTTTTAAATTAATCGCTCGTTGATACTAGCTGAAAAAATAATAATGGTCAAGTGTAATTTTGTTTAAAAGATTCTACAGGTTCTGAACGACTCTGTATAGTTAGGGGTTGAATTAGCTGAATTAACCTGAAAATCTCAAAAATTTGTCGACATAGGCAAACTATGGTGTAAGAGAAGCGAGTCTGTGGTGACATCCGCGTTCAATTAATGATGCAATATTTTTCCGCGTTTTGCGAAATAAAAGTGGACACAGTTCCCGGTAAGACAACCATAAGCAGAGCGTCCGGCCGGCGTGTTTGTTAACTAGCTAGTAATTTATTCCCGTGTCAAAGGTATTTTATCGTCGTGTCTCGACGTTCTCCAAATACGACGTATGGCGCAGATAACATTATTCATGAGCGTCGGGGTTCTTTTTTTTCTTTTTCAAACGGTATGCCTGTCTTATGAAATATGTAAAAAGTCCGATCGAAATAGGAATAATATCTGCGACGTAAATTTCCTGTGACCTACGTTCTTTCAGGAATCTCTTCTATGCAATTAGTCAGAATTATTCGAGGAAGAATGCATTTCCTGTTCGAGAATATTTATTTTACTGAAAAATAAAAACAGAGAATTCACCAATCAACGGGGCCCAACAAAATGTCGCAACGAATAAGCGCGCTCTTAAGTTTCCGTCATTCATCAACGCCTCGAGAGATCGAGAGGGGACAGGATCGAATCGATCGGGGGTCTCGCGGCTCTAAAAATCCCCGGGACAGGCGACACCGAAGTTCGATCTTCTCGGGATCGATGGAAGATCCCGTGGATCTCGTTCCGTGTGTCGATTAAAGCGATCGCGGCGCGGCTCGCGAGGGAATTATTCAGCGATCGGTGGCGCTCGCGCGTTAATTGCTCGTTAATTACCGTTTATCGTGCGATCGGCGGGCGGTGCGCCCGGCGCACGCGCGTACCCCGGTCACTTCGTTATTCGGCAATTATTTCGATAAGCGACTGCCGGTAGCAGAGGTCTGCGAAACGAGCCGGGACCGGGAGCGTTCGGATCGGAGCGTAAATCTAATTGATCTCCGGATCGTTTGGTATTTTTTTTTCCAACGGTTCTCCGGAGAGAGACACGCGAGAAGACGTGGAACCGAGGGGGTGTCGGGTGCAGGACAGGGGAAGAGGAGGAAGAAGAAGGAGAAGAAGAAAACGTGTTCATTCCCCGCGGACGTTAACGAAGAGGTTATTTACCGTGGTCGCCGCGCCGCGCCGCGGCATTAATTCTTCCCTATCGCGATAACTTCCCGAAACGCGCGGCTGGCATTGCCAGCAATTGGCCAGCTGCCAATCGAGCGCCGGCTACCCACGATACGCTGTCGAACCCCTCGAAACCGCTGACTATCTGACAACAGGATCCGGGGACCGCGTGCTCAAGCTTGACAGCGATACCGGACCCCGAAAACGCCAACAACCGGACACGATCGCCACTTCGATTCACAATGCGTCCAACAAATATTACCGAACGCTAAATTCCCCCTCCAAATTGCTCGAATTTAACGCTACACCTACGCCAGTGAAATGACAGAAATGATAGAGATTGCTTTCTTTGGGAAATATTGAGAAAGCTTAACAGCAACAGAATTTCTGTAGCATCTTATCTCCAAATATTTTCTTCTCCTTGATGCTGGACTATGCTAACATTGCAAAGAATCTGCAGAGAACTGTCGGAGCTCGAAAGAGTATTGGCAGAGATTGAAGTAACAATTTGCAAACGGGAATTTTCGAAAAAGATAATCGTACGAAAAAATTCTTGGCACGAGACTCGAAACACAGTTAAAAGCGAGGCAGTCGTGAGGTACGAGAATTTTTGGCATTCGAAAAAATACAGTGATACATATTTCGAGGTCGAAACGTTACAGAGAACGCTGAGGAAATCCTTGACACGAACTTTGAAACACGAGAAATAGTAAAATAATCGTTCAACAATAATTATAGAACCGTGCTTCGTCGAGAGCAAGTGTCGGAATAAGAACCTTGGCATGAACTTTGAAAAACGTGACGCGGCCGGTTGTCGAGACTTGGTAACGATGGTAACGACGTCTGTCCGTTGTGACAAGTTTGATGCACTTGTCCTAGCCAAATTTCGCGAGGATATTCTCTGTCAGCGGTGGCAAAAGCGGGAGAGAACCGTGCGTTACAAGCATCGGGCTATTTTCACGTGAAAACTATATTCGTATAGTCTCACCGCGGAGGCCGTAAAAATTCCACGATTTCGAATCCCCGCGTTTCTGTGAGGACAGGATTACGGCTACCACGAAGACAGACGTACGACCATAATAGTAACATGATCCCTAAATCTTGATCACGAAAAAGTTCCGCGATTCGGGACACTCTACCTTTTTCGTAATCAGATTTCACCGCGGCGGGCGTTTAGATCATTCTTATGGAAACATATTTCATCGCTAACTGTACGACGCTCGAAATCGCTATGCTCGTTTCCAGAAGTGTACAGTGTATAAGTGTGATTTATAAAATTCCTGCTGGGAGAAGCTTGAAATTCGTCATGATAATCTTTCTGTTATCCGTGAGCCATAAAATATTATTTTACATGAAAATTTCAAGTCTAATTATTCTGTCGTCTCGTTAAATTATTTTCTAGTAAATGCGACACCCTGTATACTAATCGTTTGCACACTCTACGAGGTGGTGAGTTCATTAAAATTAATGCTTGCATTTTCGATACCTCGAGTTTGCTTCTGTAGGCCCGTGGTATTTTTTCCTCTGGCAATTTTTCTAATACTTCCCAACGAATTAAACATCCAGTGAACTTCATTGGAACGGGAGCCTCGATTTTCGATTCACCGCAACAATAATCGGCGATCGCTAAAGAAGGCTCGGCAACAAACTCGGAAGCACAGGGTCGGCGTCGTAGCTCGGCTCGGCGCGGCGGTAAACAATTTAAATTAATGCCGCTCTTAATGGGTCTTACGTGTTTTATGTTTTCCCCGCTTTTGCCGTATTTATAGCTGCGAGGTGTAGCGGCGGAGGGTCGTAGTTCTATTATGAAAAATCGGCGTCCCTCTTCGATCCGCTCCTCTCGAAATCCCACGAGGATCGTATTGAACGCCGCGAGCTAAAGATCCGGATGCAAAAAGGCCACGAGCGAGAATAGCGGAACTTAATTACAGCACCGGGTAGCTCTTTAAAGGGAGAAAGAGAGGGAGAGAATGAGAAGAAGATTTATAGCGGCGGTCACGAAATAATATCGAAGAGAAAAATATCCGTCGAAGACCCGAACACTTTCGCCGCGGTCAGTTTCTGATGGTATCGTTGTTGCTCACTTCCTTATACGAGGTACACACCGTCCTTGCGCGCGCCACGCGATAAACTGGTAATGTCAATTACGCGGCGCTCTTTCGATGCTGCACAAACCTAACCGCAACATCCTCCGCGCAGGAAGTACCGAAACCACCGGGACCGATGGCCCGAGAAACTTCAACCGACCGTGCGCGGCAATTTGTCCGATAATTTGAACTTTTTCTGAAACCTAACCGGCTACACGAGTCTCGCAAGTCTGGACGACGGCCGCTTCCGGTTTCCTCGTACTCTTCGTGGCGTTTTAAACCTCATAATATTACGTAACTTCTGAAATACTGGACAAATTTTTCCTTGAGAGATCGTTGGTTTCTTTGGGCAATTATAGAACTTGTGAGAAGGACAAAACATATTTTTGTCCCACTTCGACTTCCATAGAATAATCCATAAAAATGTATACACCGTATGCACTCTAATAAAATGATTTCTCAAGACACGTTTAATTTATCTGGTGCACTGTACGACCTCTGACGTAATTTTTTCCGACTTCGACAGAATGGTCCACCAAAATTGATATTCTCCGTGCACACGAGTAAAATTATTTTTCAGGACACGTTTAATTTGCATGGACTATGAGTCATCCGGTACTAAGAAATTGTTAACTCCATCTCGAATAAAACGGTCCACGAAAAATTGCATTTTCCACGTGTGAGTTTACGAGGGAACACGAGGGTACCTAGAAGGTATAATTCGTGTTCGTGGTCATTAAAAACCCTAACCCTAACTGGAGAAATCCTTCTGTGTGAGAATCACACGTTACTTGGTTTGTTCGCCCTTCTTCCACGTGCGCGAACAAAATGTATCATTTCGAAATTACCAACGAACCGAGAACAATGTCCGTTCGAAGATTCCCAGAATAGAAAACCCCGGTGGCAGACGGTAGCCTAAACGATCCGGACAGGTTGATTCGTCAGCGGAGGATAATTGCCGTAGCGGCGACGGCATGAGGCACGTCGAGAATCGTGTCTGCGGTCGAAAATCTTCGCGAAATTCCCGTGCCTCTGCAGAAAGCCCCGATGTGGGTCAAGGCCCTGAGCACGCGCCTACTATCGAAGGAAGTTACACACGGAGAAGCAGAGCGGGCTTTTCGTTAGTCACACTGTACTCGACTCAAGGAAACTGACCTATTCATCTTTCGCGGAACGTCGTGGAGCGCAGCCGCCGGCGGCTTGTCCTCGATTTGCATCGGAGGCTTAAAGAAAACCCGAGAGAGAGAGAATCACCCGTGAACAATAAATCCCCGGCGTTAAACGGTCCCGCTTGTTGCGCGGTGAAAATTTTTGCGCGCGGCTAACTTTAAACAAGCTATCGCGTTATCTTCCCCCCGCAGCGAGTTGCGCAAACACACCCGGTTGCAGATTTGCATTGCCCGCTCTCGAGTTCGCCGGCTTGCAATTTTCTCGCATTTTTACGCGATCCGGTATCTATCCTTCTTTTTTTCCACGGTGTTCTGTTCTCGAAACCAGTCTTCAATTTCGCTGGAATTTAATCTTCGGTCGCGTTCCGTGCAAGCGGAGCGAGGATTTTTATATTTTGGCAGCAAATGGTATCGGATCTAGCGAGAAAGCGTAACGCTATTCCAACGGTCTTCTTTATTCCGTGGAAACGACTATTTTGGCAAATTGCTAAGTGGGAAAATATTCGTCCTTTAATCTAAACTCTTTATATATTTTCTAATTATATATGTAAAGAAATGGTATTTCTTCGATTTAAATTTTACCGCGCCTCGCGCGCTGTAGAGTGTAGACAGTAGAGCACCTATTGTTAAGAGAGAACAACAGGTGAGGACGTAACCGGGCACATGGTGACATAAACAAGTACGCTAAGAGAGTCGTGATAAAAGTGTAAAGAAAGGAGCGATAGAACCAATAAAGAAATAAACTTCAAATGTCGTGTCTTTGTTTACAGGAAAGATTGTATATAATGTAAATAATTGTTGTAAATATAGCATAATAAATAAAGGGGAAAAACTTTGTTTACAGGGAAACAATTTCTAGTTTATTCTGAAAATCCCACACCATAGATAATTGTCTTATATATATTTCCTAATTTCAAATGATTCCCCATTCGCTTTTAAGTAGTAGTAACTAACTATTCCATGGCAAATCGAGTTTCGAGCAGAAAAACCGTAATCTAAAAAAATTTCTACCCTATTTTGCTTTTACATCAGAAATAAAATTGCGAGCACGGTGAAAAACTCATTTTAAATGGATTAAAATTGAAAATCCAAAGAATTCCAACTTCGGGGAAACGATTCGTGTCTTGGGAAAGAATGCTACCATCGGAAAGAGCATGTTCGAGCATTACCGAACAGTCTGGAAGTGTCTCGAGCTTGCGAAAACGGATCGGCGAGTCTCGGCGGCGGTCACGTTGGCGCAGAAAGGGTTGCCGGGTTCGTTTTTGTGCGCGGTTGTTTCTGGGACGATCGCAGGCCGGCTAGATAAGATTGATACCATGCTAGGAATCGTATCGCGATCACGGGGCCGCTTAACATGCACGGTCCGGAGGGCACGTTAAGGAACACGAGACACTAGACCGCGTAACACGAGCGCTATCGCGACGTTACATTGTGTTTGCACGCATCCTAACCGCTGTAGAAACGCATGCCGATGATTCTTCCACGGTCGGCAGATAAACAGATAGGCAGATGGGTGTACACGTAGGTGCGCGCAGATAAGGGGGAACTACCGAGAGAAAGAGAGAAAGAGAGAAAGAGAGAAAGAGAGAGATGCTTGAGGATGAAAGTTAAAGTGGATACTTCACTCGCCCCCGGGGCACACGGTACACGGCTTTGATTTCGATCGACCGTATTTCGACCGAGTACCCGATGTTTCTTCCGATGCGCATTGCACATGCTGCACCCCCGTCGTCGTGCCGATCTCCGACACATCAATTTCGCTACTGGAACAGTATAGCCACCGGCGAGGGAGCCGCTTTTAGCCGGACACTTTTCTGGACCCCGGTCACGTTTGTATTCGAGAAAATAGGGAGCCGACTTATCTTCTCTATCGCATTATTCCGGCGCGCGCTCCGCTCGAAAACCGCCGTCGTTTTCCGACCTCGGTACCGCGTACACCATTGTTGCTTACGTACGCTGTGACTGGAAAGAATTTGCATAGGAGTCGTCGTTTTAGAAATTCGGCTTCGTTCCAGGCTTCCGGTTCGATTCTAACGCGGATCGGAGTCGATTATGTTATCGGTAGACAGTAGATCTTTACGCGGAAGAAAAATAATAAAATAGAAGTTGCCTTCTTCCTGTGACGACTTCGATTACCTAGAAATCATTTCTTTAACGCGTTAACTGCCACGTCAGTCACATATGACTGACAGTGATTGTTGACGTGTTAAAGAAATTCATTTTTATTATAGAATATTCAAATAAACCGAATTTTATTGGAGTATTTCGAATTCGAAAGGGTTAAGACAGCATCCCCCATAATAGATTTTAAATTTCTAGTTGTGTTTTCATTAATTAAATTACTCTGATTTTGTAAGAATCTCTGGGGTTGGTATTTGACACTTAATTTTCGTTTTTATCATAAACGCATTTTTGCGTTTGTGACCATAAATTTGTTGTGTCACAGTCTTCAAAGTTCTACACAAGGCAATACGCGGAAATGCACAGACTAGGTCTAACCCTGAAGAACAGAGTCTGTTCTCAAGCTGGAGGGTGAAACAAGGAGGAAGAGAGGTTGCAGGGGTGTACGGTGGGGTAGATTGGCGGGTAAAAATTGAATCGGTAGGGCAAGGGCGCATGCGTGGACGATGCTACCGCGAGAGCGCATGCGCCCACGCTAGGAGGGTCGGTGGCGCGCACACACGGATCGTTCGCTGGAATAAATGCGTGTTTATCGCGGCGGTGGCGGTGGCGGCACAGCTTTTGAAGCCGGCAGCAGCTCGTGCTGCCTTCCTCCTCTCGTTTTCTCTTTCTTGTTCTCTGCGGCCCGGCTGTTCCCGCTTGTTCGTGGCCGGTCTCGCGGTTACGGCTGCGGCGCAAGCGAGCTAGCGACCGAGGCGAGCAGAGTCCGAGCAACCGAGCAGGAGAGGCTCCCTCGCAGATGGGCCCGTCCGATTTACATAAGGCCGTGCTCTCCACTCACACATTGCCGGCTCTCCGTGCTCGTCTCTTATTAAGCGTGCGAGAGCGAGAGAAACGAACAGAGAGAGAGAGAGAGAGAGACAGGGAGGGAGAGGGAGAGAGCGCATATCACGCACACGCGTACCCTTTATTAAGGGCGCAGCGCACGAGCGCGCACCGCGGGGACACAGAAGCGCCGCGCATGCCTTGTTGCGCTAACAATACGACCGCCCACGTACGAGATATCTCGTTTTATTATTATCCCTCTGTCCGCTCTCTGCCCTTTCCTCTCCTCCTCATCCTTTTTCTTTGCTGCTCAGGCTGCTGCTGCTGCTGCGGCAGCTTCTTCTTCTTCTTCTTCTTCTTCTTCTTCTTCTTCTTCTTCTTCTTCTTCTTCTTCTTCTTCTCTTCCTTCTCGTCCTTTCCCGCTGTTCCTTGATCTTGGCTTCTGCTGGCTCCTTCTCCTTTTTCTCCTTACCCCAACGCTATTACTTTTCCTCCTCCTCCTCCTCCGCCTACTACTCCCCCTCGACATCCTTTGGCTACGGGAATGCTAGAGTATCTCGATGCCATACCGTTTGCATCTACGCAGGAAACGGGGGAGACGGTCAACCATCGATCCGTCTTCTCACTGGATCGGTTTGCGCATCCGGATGTTCATTCGCAACGGTGGTTAATAAATTCGCGCAAGGGTAACGCGAATGTTGAGGTTTTCGCGTTGTTACCGCCAATGTTGTGTTATTCAACGCTAATGTTGGTATTAACACTAGACTTACGGGCTTCTAATATTTTTAATTTACGATTATTCAGATTGCAAAGATCCATTATTCCTTTAGTTGAGAAATCACTAAAAACTTGGAAAGACACATTCTTGTTATTTATATAACAGTAATTTAAAATACAACCCCTCTTAGTGCTCTGCAAACCTAGTGTTAAAATTGTAAATCCGAGTTTAGGTCAGGCAAGAATTCAGCATCCCCTGAAAAATTGAACAAGAAACAAGTGTGTCCGAAACGATTAGACGCAAAATCACACAGATCATCGTGAATGAAGAAAGAGTGAAGGAAGAGGAAGGTGACGTAGCGAGAACATCGATACCGTGGCCATACACCTTGGTCGCCCATATAAAGACTATATATATACGATATTAACGACACCCTGTAGCAGCAAATAGAGGACGATTCGACGACGTGGCGGAACAATGGACGAACAGACAAAAAGATTCCGGCGAGCGCGTCTTTGTAGCTACGACTTTATGAGGCGAGGCATGTGTATATACACACGCACGGGGCACGCCAGTTTGTGCCTGCGCGATTATGTATCGTTTCTCGTACAATGCGATTTGACGCAGGTGGTCCCTTCCTCGTAACTCGTGGCCATTTTGAGCGCGAGCGCGTGCGCGTTATATATTGGCCCCGGTGGGAGCCGACAGCGTAGGCGAAAAAGGATTCAGGTGGGTCCCTCTTACCCCACCCCCCCTCTCTTGTCTCTCTTTCTCTCTTGTTCTCTTCTTTCGTTGTTCCTCGCAACTTTCCCGTCGCTCGTTCTTGCGAAAACGTGTTCAACGGGGATCGGAAACCAATGGCTACCGGATACGCGGAGGAACGCCTCCGGCATCCATCTTCTTCGCCATTGTTTCCACCCTAGGTGATAATAGGACGATCTGGTAACAGAAATGGCTGCAAATTTCTGAACAGGCTAAATTAGATGAAGAAGATTAGCCCTGAGGTCACACATTTTTATTAATCATACGATAGAGAAATTCCTCTAGCAACCATCTTCATCAAAATTGTTTCTACCTTAGAAGACACTAGGGTTGGTATTTTTTACTCGTCACTTAGGAAATTAGGAGAGCAACACCATCATTGGGACCATACATTTGTATTGATCATACGATAGAGAAATTTCTTCAGCATCATTTTTATTGTTTATGACACAGATTCTTGATTTCACAGTTTCTTGCATAATGTCGATCTGACACTGAACTTGATCAGAAAAGAACAAAATGACAGAGCGGGGTTGAAAGTCAACAGAAGGGATAAAGATGGATTTTCTCAGCACCAAAAATCGATTCGCGAAATGAGTCACTCGGGCCCCCAGCTCGTTCTTTATCCCGCTTTTTCGAGGCGTGAAAAATTACAGCGCTACCTTAAGAATCCGCAGGAAGAATCGACAATGTGGCGGCGTATCGCGAGGGGTCTCGAGCCAGTTGACCTTCGATTTATAATTCCTGTCCCCCCCGGGGGCCGTTTCAATTTCTTTTCCTTTGCGGTGCGGAGCGCCCTCGTAACCCGGTGTTTCCGATTCGTTATGGCAGCGTCCGAGGTGCTTCTTGGACCGATGGGAACATGGCAAACTCAGTCATAACCGATTCTCAAGATCTGCCCTTTACAATTTGAAATAGTAAAATGTCCACAGAATTTGAAAAAAGGGTTTAACGATGGTAGTTTACTTTTAATCATGAATATATAAAATCCATTAGCGAATCTAACGACTGGTAAAAATTGTTTGCATCAATTCCAAAAAACGGAAACCAAATACAAGGCTTATTCTTTCTTCGATAACCTGAACCTTCGTTGGCTGGTCTCGTCATTTTTACTAATGACTTATCGTTAAAACAGCACATGGCTAGTTAGAATTTGTTCTTAGAAGTGGAAATTATTTGCAACTCTATTTGCCTAATATCTTTGAACCCAGCAGTGAATTCTTTCGCAGCACAGAGCGCCTACTTCCGAGAGCCATCGTCTGTCAGAAGTAGCATAAGAGTCCGCCTAAAATGGCCACCATTGATAACTTCCTAGTTGAATGAAGCCTCGCCACCCTTTTAGAGGATCGTTGCGCAACGTTGCATCGCCGGACAGAGGAGAGAGAGGTTACAAAACAAAATTCCCTTTTCTCTCGTTTTGGCTTTGGTGGACTAGGGCCGGTTGTTTCTTATGAAATCGACAGAGAGAAACTCGTACAACGCGGGAAGGGGGTTGGGGGAGGGGGAGGGGAGGAGCCGAGTACATCCTCATAAGTCACCGGGCGTTAGAGGTGGCGGCGCGAGAGGCTCTTGTAACGAGGATTACGCTGTTCTACTAAATCGCTCGGGTTGTTCCTCACCTCGGCCAACCAACACCCCGCACGGACATTTTTATGGTGGACCGCGGGCAACAAGGAGGAACGTCGATGTGGTAACCACGCGGACAACAAATTTATCTTTGTTCCGAACTTTCACGCACTGACAGCGCCGGGTCTCGGTGTCCTGGACGTGACACACCGGCGATATCCACGCGATATTTTTCTTGGACCCTGTCCCAGAGCATTCTCTGCAACACCGCGATGCTCGGAATTCTATGGTTCCCAAACTTGTTTGGCCCACGTCATTCTCAATTGTTCAAAAAGGTCAATCTTACTTCGATCGGAAGTAACACACGAACAGAGAAGACACCCTCAGGAACTTATGAACCCTCAAGTGGACCTTCAAAGTGTACTTTAAAAATGCAACGATTCCATTACACAACATTTAAGATTATATTTATATTAAATATCCATCTCCACCGAAAAGGTAAATAAAAACGTAGCGTAAAGTTTCATCTAAATCCACAATATTATTAATAGTTACGCGTTAAGTAATTATTAGCATAAAGAGTAGGGTTGCATCGACTCTATTACTTAGACTGCGGATCTTTATGCAAAATCAAGAATATTTGATTGCAAGCCACAGGGGCGAAATAAAGACGTCTTTGTTCTCTTAATTATTTAATTCAACTGAAACCAAAACGCTGGTGGCCTTAAATCTTTTTTAATAAACGCATAAAATCCGGCAGTCTACTTAATAATTGAAGTACGTAATCAGTAATCAAATAAGGCTGATTTAGAAGCCATAGGCACGCAGCGATCGGAGCACGGGGGTAAAATTGAGACCTAAACTATCAAAGCAGAACGCCGACAGAAACAGCGTCGCGAAAGCGACGAGCCTATCGATTACAAATTATGCCAGCTGTCTCGGTGCCGGAGGATCTATCGGGCTCGTTATTATTCACGCGAAACGGCAGATCCGCGGGAGAGCAACGCAGAAGAATGAAGCCGGAGGAGAAAGGAGCGTTCCGCGGAGTGGCCACAAAGGCATCGCGAGCATTGTCACTGACAGAACAGAAAGCTGGTATACTGACGCCACTATCATAACGTACGAGCAACATATCGCATGACAAGAGAGGGCCCCGGGGAACACAGGGCCCCGCTGCTGACCCCTCTGACCCCCGCTGTTTTTGTGCCGGTGCCTGTCGGGTCGGACCTTTGGGTCCCGGTCCCAAACTGCGAAACATGCCGACACGGTACCGGTACCACCGGAGGCCTCTCACGAAACTCACGGTATACCGGCGGGTACAACCGTACCGGACTTTGCACGTGAAACACGATATTCACCGTTCTGGGCCACCAACTACCATTTTGGCTCGTTCCTCTTCTTCTTTTCTGTTTTCCAGGGCTGAGTTGCACAAAAGAAGGTTGCTTTGTCCTATCCGGGCGCAGATTTTTCAAAATCTTATGTCAGTAACCAAAATTTGCTATGGTATTCAATTTTTATGCCCCAAATGTAAATTAATCTGTGATCATTCGAGACTACCAAACTCTACAATAATTTTGCCACTTGACCACAAAAGTATCAACACTTTGATTGCCAAACTAGAAACCTCTAAAATTCCATAAAATCAAAGTAAGGTAAAGGCACCAGTAGTTGATCATTTTCTAGAAGAACATAAAAAATAAGGTTTGAAATGTTCTTATAGTTTTGAAATTTAAACAACAGACGGCATGGCATCCGAGGTTCACTTTTATCAAAAGTGCACTTATAAGTGCGCTTATAAAAACCTTATTTCTTATGTTTTTCTATAAAATGGTCAACTACTGGTGCCTTTACCTTAAGTGACTTAATGAAATAAAAATTGGAAAATTCGAAAAAATTGAATTAACAATGTGAAACGAGTCATTTTCATCCCCACGTTTGCCAAAGAACCGCGTTCGCGCCTCCGTCATACGTTTCCACGGATTTTTCCACGGATCGGCGGGAAAACCGGTGGAAAGTCGGTCGGATGAATCAGATGTTGTCCGAATTAGGATGATGAGACTGTGGCCGATCATGGTTTACGAGGTCGCCGCGTCGTCGGCACCCAGGCAATAAGTAACGGCAATTACAAGGCAACGACGCTGGTTGCGCCGCCGTGGTTCTTGTTCCGGGCGCATGCTCGCCAGCAGGGGCGCATGCGCGCTGGCCACGGCGGCGGCGCGTTCGGTATTTAAATTAACCGATCGATCGGCCGTGTTCACCTCGCACATTATGCAAATGCCGTGAAAACACGTAAAAGTTTTCTGCAAAACCAATTACGCCGACGCGACATCGGCAACGCGGTGGCTGGGGGCCCCAGAGTTAATTGCGAATTTTTGCGGCGTCCCGTCATTACGCTGTCCCCCTTCGACGTTCCTCGTTCCCCTCGTTCCTCTCTCTCCCTCTCTCTCTCTCTCTTTCTGGTGGTGTCTCTCTTGGACGCCGACGAACGGGAGAAACACGAGCGAAGAGAGGAAGAGATGGAGACGGGCGAAAGAATGCTCTTTTGCAATTCTGGGCCCCCGGACCGGGGAGTGTCGGGCACGAGCCATCATTCTTAAAGCCCGAAATCGATCCGGCGACGTAAATTGTTAGTCTTTAAGCCCGTCGGACGCGCAAGAGAGTTACGGCGTATTCGCGAGTTAAGGGACACTCTGCTCAATGATGTTCATTAGTAGGGAAACCGTCGGGGCCCGCACGCTTTACGAGCTGATGAGCTCTCGAGCTCCGCTCTCCTCTCTCCTCTCTTCTCTTTTCGCCTCTCGTCTCAAAGCCACCGCGCTCGACCGACGCCCGAAATTGCTTGAATAATTGTTTACGACGTGCGACTGTTCCACGGATAATTATACACGATACTCATTAATCTCAATCAGGCCGCTGCTCTTCCGTCGCACCTCCAAGCCTGGCGGACCTCAAATCTCCCAAGACGGAAGTCAAACTCTCCGCAAGCTTTCAAACGGAAGCTCGGCAGTGACAAAAAATATTAAGAACAATCGCTTCTCTAGAGGCTCTCAATTTACATTGTGCACATTAGTCGAAAGCGAAACCGACTCTTGTAATAACCAAATATTTATTGATATTTGTTAAATTTTGGCGCTAATAATCCGCGAGTCAACACGCATGATCGTCTCTAAGAAAAACCACCGCCACGTGGTGGATTGCATTTCGTTTGTTTTAGGCAGTCTTTTGTTAAACGCGGCTCTTCTCTTGTCGAAGCGTTACCGCGATCGTCGCATTGTACCGCGAACCACGTTGTGTGCCGCACGTATGGCGATGCGCGTTTTTGTATCTTAAATAAACTAATCTATTTTAACCACGCACCGAGCGAACCGCGCTCTGTCATAAACCTAATATTTCCTAACAATATTCGTTTCTGTTCTTATTAAGTCTTGTTCTGTTAGCAAACCGAGGATCCTTACGTTCACTAAAAATAGTCCAAGTTAATTTTCAATATCCAAAGTTAAGGAAAATCTATTCTCCCCTTGAATTGTCTGAAGAATTTGAAGATCGTTGGATCGAAGAAGCAACTAATAAATATATTCTAAAACACACAGCATCGTAAAGGATTTAATTTCGAAGCTGCGTCTGGAAGGGTTGAAAAATTCTGGGACCAAGAACTGTTCGCGAACCCGAAGAAGAAGAAGAAGAAGAAGAAGAAGAAGAAGAAGAAGAAGAAGAAGATCGTGTGGGAGTTCGAGCCGGAAAGTTTTCGCGCGGATTCGGCGAGGATGTACCGTTTCGCGGCTTGTATCTCGAAGACGGGACGCGTCGGAACGAGAACAAGGCGGAGGTGGATGGTTGTTTACCCGAGGAAAGGTTTACGGTTCGTCAGGCGTTCGTGTTGCTCGTGTGTCCACGCGGCATAATGATGGGGCCGCCGCGGCCTTGAAGAGGTGAGCCCCGCGTAGGTGTACGAGACACGGAAGATGGAAAAGCCGCTCACCGATGCCCGCGTGGGCGAAATGTATCAAGGCTGACTTAGGTGAAGTCGTTCTGTCGACACTTGTCGCCGATCCTGACGTTTAAATAGGTGAACCCCCGAGTGACAAACGACCGGCGCGCGAAGCCCGACGGGGACCAACTTCAAAAGCGAGCGCCGGGACACGTATCCTTGCGAGAGGCAGCTGCCCGACCGATACTGTCTTGTTCGGTTGCTTGCTCCTAATTGTCCGGAACCTGTTCGTCTCGAACCATTAATACCAGCTCCGAAAACTGGGCTCCCGTGCGTGGCCCCATTTTGTAATAAATTGCCGTTTTAATTAATCAAAGGTTTACCCATTCGGGAAGAGGATTCTGCGTTTCTTGTTGAAGTAGGAGTGAGAAGAAAATTAATTTAATATTTCTAAATTGTGGAAAAATATGGTACTCCATGTCTTATCGGTGTAAATGTCTTATTCTATGATTTTAATATTAATTTGCGAGTTTTAAGCATTCGGGACGAACATAAATCGTAGCGCAGAGGGTTGACCGTGGTTTTCGCAGTTTGGCTCGGTTCCGCTCGGTTTCCTGCGGATTTCGGCACGATCCAGGCGCCTTTCCGAATCGCGGCGACTATGACACAACAACAAAACACCCGTCGTTCCACCTTTCACTCTCGTCGGCGCAATTACAATTCCGGTGCCGGGTAATAGGTGCGTGACACCGACGATTATTGCGTCGCGCAGCGCCGGTTGCAGAAACTTCGCGTGTCCACGGGACAATAAACACAGCTCCCCTCTCTCTCCCCCACCCCAACGTACCGATCGCGGAAAAAGTAACACGAAAATTTTCCTCCGACGCGGACCAGACCTGTAGCGAGCTACGCGCTGCGCTGCGCCCGAGAGGCCTTCGCGCGTGGGCTGCGCTGCGTGGGCTAAAACAATTCTCAGTTAATTAAGATAATCGCTTGTTTATGACGCCATGCCTCGGCTTTATCTGTCGCCACTCGGTGAAATTCGTTCGTAACTTCGGGAACGAGAAAGCGACCGGATTTGTTTGCTACTTGCCGGAACGTTTCTTTTAACGAGCTGCCTACGAACGGCCGTTGCTGCCACTGCCTCGGCTGCTGACGGTAATGACAGTGTCTGACAGGAGTGTTCGGTCTTTGTTCGCCGGACACTGACCTGTCAACCTTTTTTTCCTTCTGTCATCCCGGCTGGGAAGAAATTAGAAACTATTTCCTTGTTTGATTTAAAAATTGAACGTGCTTATTTGCCTGTCAGAATTTTCAACCATTCCATCAATTCACGGACTAGAATTGTCATCTTTAAGAAAATCTACAATTTATTTTACAGCGCAAGCATCAACCAAGAAATAAAAAATTGTTCATCTTAATCTGAATCAATCAATCCTAGTGTGAACATTCAGCAATGGGGATTCAACTATTTGCCCAAGCTCTTCAGCATCGAAATGTGATCTAGCATAAGTGTGTGCGAAAACGTGGGAAGCAAAAACACGGAAACCCGATCGATGCGATCAGAGATTTGAGAATTGGACTGACCAAGACAGAGATCTTGCCGAAGGGTTTCGAGGATCACTCGAATCCTCGGATCACATGATTGCGACACGTTCGCGCGACGTTACACGGGGCTCAGGACGACGCGCGTAGGAAGTTGTTTGTTCGTCTGCGGTTGAAACGTTCTCGAAAACGGCGCGGCGCCTCCGACCGATTTTAATAAACCAGGGAACGGGCGCGAAATGATAATTTCTCGGCGACGTTTCGGGCACGCACGGGCGCGATCATAAACGACCAGTATAATTAACGCGACTTTCGCGTACAAGCACGACGCGACGGCTACAGGAGGATGATACCACCGACGAGGTATAGGAGTAGACCAATCACCCAATCTATTTTTCTGTCTTACGCTCGTATGTGTAACTGAAATACAATATAATTGAAATACAGCTGTTATTACCTCTTATTACCTATTACTTTATTATTCTTTAATTTTCAATTTTAATTTAATTACATTGTAATTCACAATTAATGTAATTTAATTACAAAGTACAAAGTACTAGTAAAGTGACCTTCTCCGTCTTTGGAAAAGTGATCTTTTCATTTGGCGATCTGCGAAATTTAGTTTGTTAGATAGTAAATCGCCATTGTAAGAAAGGGAGTCGGAAGGAAGCGTATTGAATTCCTTCTGGCTTCCTTTCGGGTCTCTCGTGCAGCAACCTCCTCGTGGTGAGACCCGGGCAATCGGTATTATTCTCTATTTGTAAGGATTTCTAGTAATCTTAGAAATAGACAATAACATCGAGCTAATAGCTGCACAATTGTAATTTGCGATAACATTGTAAAATAAAATTTAAGACTTACTAATAATAAAAACTTGTGTATTGAATTGTGTCTGAATTTGCCTTCAGTACTTTCCTTGTTTTCCCTAGGTCCACCTTTAGCTTCTTGGTAAGATCCTTTCCCTACAATTAAGAAACACATAGTTTCTGTTTCGGATTACCTTGTCATTCATTGACATCATCAACTGGTTTTCTCGATTTCTAATTGAAATTTGCTTCTGAACTTTTCAAAAGTTCCTTTTCTTAAAATTGGTATTCCTCCGAACCCGGAATACCCCGAAGCGCCTTTACCTCTATGCGTTCCTATTTTAGTTAGTACTATAGTTTAAAGTTTTGACTTCTACACTTGTTGAACTCTTGTTGGTTAGACCGCACTCGTGTTCGGGGTTATAAGCTTTGCTCTCGTGTTCTGGTGTTAGGTTTTGCTTAAACTTGTCATTCCTCCGATCGGAGGTCCCTCCATTTCTGATAGGTATATGGTTTAAGCTTCTTGTGGATCTAGTTCCAACATTTATTGTTTGTCAGCGTAGAGGGCGTAAGTAAACGAGTTGTTTTTGTGTGAGACACAAAATCCCATATGGTGATTGGTCTGCTCCTATTCCTCGTCTGTGATGATACACCTCGTGCGGATCGGTTGTGCAAGCCCGGGCACCGTGAAATTAAACGACCGCGATTAATGGTAATTCACGATCGGGTTAAGGCTCAGATTAAAGGCTGGTATTACGGGTAAATCGACCTTAACGAATGCGATTCAATAATGGGAAGATCGTTGCCGGGATCGGACACGTTTTACGCAGGTGCAGCCGATCGCGATCGTGATCGAGATTGCTTTCGCTTGGACCTATCCTCCTAGTAACACCGTTTCATCTTTTATCGATGCTTTGCTTATTTTCTACTAGCCTTCTTCGATCCTGATTTCATTCATAATTCAAAGATTTCTCGAATCAATATAATGCAACTGTTTCTTCTGAAGTTATTATTTGAGAGAAAATTGAGTAGAGGTTTTTCCCGAGATAGATCCGTAATGTCCTTCGCCGGCAACGTCGAGGAGAGAAAGCAAGCCAGGTAGCAACAGGTGCATTAGCTCTCGAAAATTGCTCGATCGACAGAAAGGCGAAGGGCGAAAGGCGAGAGGCAGGTTACGTTCGCGGCGAACGTAAAGGATCGCTTGTCGGGTGGTCGCTGCCACTGGGTCACTGGGTCTAATTAGGTAATTAGCAATTTTGTATCCCGCCTCAATCAAAGCCCCTCTCTTGCGCAATGGATCCGTGGATCGCCGAGGCCGTGGACGAAGGAAACTCCAGGTTACCGACGTTCCACCAGTATCACTGTGTTCGTGACGTTCAGAACTCTTCATTTTTAAATGTTGGTTGATTCTGTTCTAATTGGCTTTCACATTTTTTGTCGCATCGCGAGTGGCGATTAAACGCTATATATATTTTTTACTGCATATTATAGGATCGTGAGAAGGGATTTTGTCAAATTACTCGGACAAAATTCAAAATTTAAGTTTTCTCAACTCTTCCTCGTCAGTAAAGGGTCAAAACCAAAGGACATAATCGTCCAGCTAGATCATAATTTTTCACAGCAGCACGGAGCGAATCTCGGTCTCCGAGAAAGCAGGTTCGACGAGATGAAAAACGGGGGCGAGAAGATGACGTAGAAAATCGTCGTGCGAGAAGCTGCGACGCTGAAAGCGACGTATGCAGGCAGTTCGGCCGCAATTACGACACCGAGAGCCGGTAATTACTTTCGGTGCCTTTTCGTCGCGAAGAGGCTCCCGCCGGCTCTGCTCGGCTCGCCTCGGCTCGGCGTCCGACGTGAAACGTCGAACCCTCGACGTCGAACGTACACACACACACACACGTCGGGCCGTGTGTCTTTCTTTCTCTCTCGTTCGATTAATCGAGAAAGACGAGAGCTCCGAAGAAAATCCAGTGAGAGGAGGATGCGCGATCGAGCGAGGCGATCGAGCGATCCACCGATCCGGAGAGTGGTATGGTTGCGGTGCGCGTCTGTGGGCGCGCGGCGGGCAAATTGGGCGTACTTTATGTCACGCCGCGTAATTTACGCGTCGTTCACCGCCTTTTCGCCGCGAGGTAATGAAATGGTAATAACAACGTTGCGATTCGGGGACGAGCCTCGGGCGGCCATCATTACGCCGCTAATGTGGGAAATCGTGGCCGACCGGGGAACGGAATCGGGTCCGATCGGACCCAACTTGTTTCTCGATCTGATTTCGCGATTCGAGCAACCGTTTTGATCTACCGATCAAATTGATTCTCTCTTGGCGTGTTCACCACCGGTGGCAAAAGTGTTCATGGTAAAACATATAAAACGATCGGTTTCACTCGACATAAATTATTTTCAATTATATTCAACGTTAAAAACAGTCTTCATCCTTTCAATGGAAGCAAATGATCGATCAAGGGACACAACTTGAATGGTGTTTAACACTAGGTTTACGGAGCACTAAAAGTGACTATTTTACATTACTTGATCTAAAAAATTTGAAACCATTTTTTAAAAATTATATATACAAATTAAAGACATTAATTTGTGATATAATTCCTGACGGACGCATCTTTACAATCTCAATTTTCGTAAATTAAAAATATCAGAATCTGCCATTTTAATCGAACCCGTGAATCTAGCGTTGAAGGACCACTTTGTACCAACAAAACCACCGCTTGGAACACCAACAGTGTTGCCAAAAAGCAGCGAACACAGTGTAAATGATTTTTGGGGATCAGGATAGCAGCAAAGAGGCGCGAGGACACGAACAGCAGAGGCGTCGTCGCCAGGAATTCGCGGCCGGCTTTGAAAAATCCGATCGTCCAGGTGAACACGGGCGGCGTAACGAGCTCGATCGATCAGAGGTGGATCGGTATGCTTGGAACGACAGCGCGGAATCGATCTCGCGAAATTTTGAGCCACCGTTCCCGTCACGGACGAAGGAAAGCTTCGCCGATGGCATGCGGTTCTGCCGCTTGTTCGACACGCGATCGCGAACCGGTCAATTTCTTCGCTGAAGGCGTCGCGCCGATTTTATCTGGAAGATCTATAACGGCCGCTCGAAAGAGAAGTCCGACGCGTTTAGGGTTCGTTTGCGGCGGAGCTGGGATAGGTGCTGCAAGTACCGTGATCGAAGCTGATCGAAAATTCAGTTCAAGCAGGATTTAATTTATGGCAAAAATTGACATAGATTGGTGTGCTTCCAAACAGAATGTACTGAATGTACTAAATGACGGAGTTGTGATAAATAAATTTCGGATTTTATACGTTTTGGGAAAAATGAATTGCGAAGAAAAGTATTTAAAAATATCGTTACTTACAACTTAATAAGCAATATTATTAAAGCCAAAGATCAATTTCTGCTTGACGAATAAAACATTAGAGGCCTTTGTCTTTTTTCACTCGCGCCTCCAGAGAATATACAACCGGAACACCATGTTTTTCCGCGTGTCTGATTATAGTAAAAAAAAAAAAAAGAATTAATCGATAGTAGACGAATCGGTCGAGGATCCTTGATAATCGCGGAATCGTGGACCAGCAATGGAAGCGAAGTATAAATAGCCAATTATGAAGTTTCTAGGTAACGCCGGCTGACAGTGAGCTGTACTGTCAGTCTTTGGCGGAAGGTTAATGCATTGAGATTCGCTGTTTCCTTGTTGGCAGTCGTCGGTGTCTTGCAAGCGACGCAGACAATGTTTAACTTGCATAATAATCCGCAGCGAATTGGAAAAGGCGTTGCTCACCCACGCGACCAAAAATTCCTTCGAAAACCCTGTGCCACAGCAGGAATCCCGTTCAGACGTGTATACTGTTTAATCACAGTGTGCTTAATCCCGAGATACGTGGAAGCGATCGTGAAAGATCCTTGACAGAGATGGGGCAGTAGCGTGGCTCGTTACGTTGCCCGATGGGAACGACAATATTTCCAGGTAGCCGGCTCTCGTCAGGTGTTCGTAGCTACGATAACGTCTAATAACAAACGTCGATGGAAGTCGACGGGCGGAATGAGAGACGAGGAAGAGAGAACGAGAGAGCGAACGAGAGAGGACCGTGTGTCGAGAAAAGAGGACGGGAGAAGGCCAGCATGCGGCGACGAGCCTGAATCGGACCAGGTGGCCGATTTGCCGCGACCACAATGACGCGTGGGCCGTGGAATTGTCCTGCGTGTCCGTCCTGTGCCGGCCTTTTCGCCTTTTTGCCATTTTGCCCTCGCCTCTGTCGTCGACGGTGACGAAACCAGCCGTGAGAGACTTCTGCGACGATCGCTCTTGACGCGTTGGGTCGCGGGAAACTCGGACTCGCGACCGGTGAACGCTCGCCAGAGGAATGCCGCTGATTTATCGCTGTTTTCGTAGGCCAGGTGTTTGTCGCGACAGCCGCCACGCACGCCGGACCCTGGATCGTAATTAATAAGCAGCTCCATTACGCATCCGCTCGCCCGGGGCTCCGCGGGAGCTATGCCGAGCTAGGATTAGTGTGGGACGGCTGCGAGTTCTAGGATTCGGACATTTCGAAAAATCCCCTCGCGATAGAAGCGCTCGATCGAGTAAATTCAGCTTCCATTATTATTACCATATCTATGCAAAATTAAAATTTTCTCCGTCCATCGGAAAAAACGAGAACCATATCTCTCCATATCTCTCAAAATCTTCTCCCTTTCTCGAATCATCTTAATAATCTGAAAATATATAGATATTCTCAAATTCTTTTAATCTCTTCACTATTTCAAAATGCACCGATTTTAGTAATTTAAAAATTTTAATACGAGTTGCTAATTTTTGTGACGCGATGTCATTTTGATATATCTGTTTCGCGATGTGAAAAATTATATTATTTACAGACTATAATTAGTCTCACGTTGTGCTGGTTAAGGGTCGAATTTAATTGGTTAGGACGGTTCAATTTTTCAAAGATTATAGATACACGCGAAGGAAAATGGTTGATCACTTCCTTTAGGTTAGACGTGTCAGTGCTCCGTGATACTCCAAGGGCTTTCAACCGACGGTCTTACGAAATACATTGATAAATGAATAGATTGGATATTAGGAGTACAATAAATCACTTAGAGTAGAATAGAATCTGCCAATAACTAATTTTTCATAGCCGTTGATGAACTCCTTCGGCCTGCGGCGGCGGAACCGAAATGGCTGCCGCCCACGCGTCACGACTGCCTTCGACTATTAATGAAACTTTCATTCTAAACCACGATTTTTCACAAATAATCACCACTGACAAAATGGATGACCACGGTATCGCTAACGGAACGAAGCGATAGTCTACACTACAACATTTCTAGCTAATCTGTTGAACAAATAAATCTCATAATTTAAAAATGGTTTGAGAACACGATGCTCCAGAAATTTAGAGAAGCTAGTAAAATTCGAGAACAATTTTTTGATTCTGAGATGAAATTTTGCAAACCACGTTTTCAAAGACTCGCAATACAATTTTAAATAATTCCCTCAACAACACCGATTGCAAGAAATATTAAAAGTTGACGAAACAGGACCTCCGGGGATCGCAGCGATCCGATACATACTTCAGAACAGGAAGAATAGTTGGACCAGCCCTAATCGCGGGCAGGTCGAAATTCCCGAACCGCGGCATAGCGTTCGCGTTTCTCGAGCGCACGTGTACGTAAGTTGAGGTTGGTCGAAGCAGCGGATTAGGTCCCGAACGATCGAGAGGAATTCGTGCATGGAAACGAGGCGGCGAATTGAAATTCAGTGTCGGCCGCGACGGAAAACATTGACGGGAGGAAGGAAGTGACGATCGTTGGTATTCAAGGCTGCCGTGGCTGGTCGACGACGAGGAAAGGTAAGGGGCCAGGTGATCGCGAGAGGGAAAGAGGGACGCGGCACACCGGCAGAGAGGGATCTCTTGAGCCAAGGAACTCCGGTGACCGAGTGCTGACGCTAACTGACGCTTAGAATCGTTTCTTGGCCGCCGCCCACGCGCGGCGAATTAAACGGGACATCGTCTCTTCCTTCCGCGAGCGTTCGTGCTCGGATACGCCTAATTCCAGCCTCGACGCCGCACTTTTACCTTCGGAAAACATCCTTAACTTCGCCGAAACCAGCACACGAAATTAGGACCCATAAACCTGCTCGGATTTTGTTGCAAACATTTTTATAGAAATTCTAACGACAGCGACTCTTACATTTTCATCGACTGTGCCGATACTATTTTTCCATGATTGCAGTTTACGGCAGAAATTGAGTAAATAAAAAAAATGAAAACATTCAACGAATTTAAGAATTTTTATTCTGCACAAGGTTGTCAGAAATTTTTGTACAAGAAATCGTTCAAAGAAATGCGAAATAGCGAACGTACTCTTCAAATTTAATTACAATTACTTGGTGAATTCATTGGTGAAGCAATAATACTGGACCGTGGTTTTTCGCTTGAAAAAGATGAATCCGGGTTTGGTACGCGATGACAGCATTGATTCGAAGAGTTTTATAGCGAATATATACATAAAGCAAGGAGTATACGAAGAACGGGGTGATAAATAATAAATAAACGAAGAAGTTACCTCGTTCCCATCGTGAAACGAGGTGATACGAGAATGATGGTGCAATTGAAGCGCAAAGTGTAATTTTTATAAAATTTTATATCCTCGCGTGCGGCAGGTGCCTTGATGTTTATAAGAGGCTGTCGGGCTCGCGTCCGTTTAATTTGGATTATGAAACAGAGAAACCATCATCGTATGGCCTGTAAGTTATGCCTCTCCTCTCGACATGTGATAACTCTTGCGTTTGCAACTTCTGTTTTGGGTTTCAGGAAATTTGACTTGTTGAAAAGGTTAATGAATTTTGTGGAACTTGCATTATTAATTCCCATCATACGCGAGAGAGAGAGAATCTACGGTATCTTCTCAAGTCGAGGAGGATTCGGAACGTGTTTTGGAGCATTATGAAAAATCCTGAAGCTCCCAGGAAGAATCAGCTGGCGAATAAAAAAAAAAAAAAATGGCGGATCGAGCCGAAAGGAAATAGCCGGCTCGATTGTCGGCGGATCGGCACGTGGCTCCTCGTCTGCCCATTATAAAACACCGTGTTACGTGTGTGGGCGTTGCGCGCAAGCATCGCTTAGGTGCGCGTCCCTTTTCTTTTTTCGCGCGAGAGTGCACGCGCGCGTCCGCGCTCGGCCACGTCGCGGATTTTTACGGTGACGAAGCGCGTTCCTGTATACGCGTATACACGCGTGTACGTGTGCACCGACGTTTGTATATACAAGCGTGCGGCGATTTCAATGCGATACTTTCAGCCGCGGCTCCGATTCGACATATCTCGATCCGGTTCGCCCACGGGGAACCCGGGGCACGTCGATGTGTATGAATATGCAACGATAACGCGCGCGATTTATTTATAAGTATGACGCCGGGGATCGATCCCTCGAGGAGGCAGGCGTGAAAAATCGACGGAATATTATCAAAATGCGATGTTACGAAACGATGGAAAGCGCCGCTGCGGAAACTGCAGTGCGGTGCACTCCGTTGCACCGGACCGGACTTCAGCTTTTCTGTCGAGCTAGATGGATCGGTTTACTCGATGATACGCGACGACTTATGATATTTATGGCTTATGTAAATTTTCTAAAAATGAACAATATAAAATTCGATAGAATTTAGTACGATTTTTATTTGTTTAGGATCTGCAGAGGTTGTTCCCATGATAAATAGGATTTTACTTCGAAATTGCATTAACATCCACGGTCTAGTGATGACAATTTTGGAAATATTACGATCAGTCTGAATTAGAACTTCAACCCTTTGCACTCGAAGCTATTTTAACTCCAAAAAGAAACATTTCTTCCGACCTAGAATATTTCCCTTCTATACAGGGTGGTACACCTAAGTAAGGCTACCTAAATATCTAAGTAATGTACATAACTGAACGTATTTTAACATCAGCTACACGATGCAATAAAAATAATTATACAATTATACACAAAAAAACATCGATAACATTGTAAACTCCGAAAAAAATTATCCTAGAAAAAAAATATTTTTTGCAATAGAATGGTTTTTTCAAGCCATTCAAATAGCATACAAAATATTTTTTGTACCCCCACAATTAGAGGAGATATTTAGGTGGCCTTACTTAGGTGGACCACCCTGTATATATATATATATATTTTTTAATGTTGTAGTTACGAAAATGATGCAGTTACGCGTACAATGCTGAAGTATTTAGTAATTTATTACAGACAAACGAATTTAATATTGTAAAAAATATTTTGAATAATGATGCAGCAAGTTTTAGTGGCGCCTTGCCGTCGCCATTCGAGTGCTAAGGGTTAAAATAGAAGTTTCTTCTGGCAACTTTTTTTATCTGTAACAGGTGTTCAAAAAACGTGTTTGCTTATCTATGTAAATTGTGAAAATTTTATCGAATTCATTGATGAAACAGAAGATACAGAGAATGTAGGAAGAACGGAGTAATGTGAGAAAGATTCGACTGCAGCGATCGGAGTTCAGGAGACAAGCAATTTACTTAGCGTTATTGATTATTTTTGACTGCTAGTGTACCGGGTGGAAGAACAACAAGAGAACAATTTCCCTGGGCGCGATCGACGGTGAAAAAGTCGCAGAAAACGGTCCGCTCCATACATCACGCGGCAGCTGGCGTCGTGTGTCGGCTCGTATTTTTGTTCCGTCCGCGCTTTTGCCACGGTTACACACTATCGTATGAATTGTGGACCAGTCCCGATTGGTTATCTCGAGCGAGCGGACTCGAGCCGCTCCGTACAGCTCCGCGAACCGCTCCGCAAACCGCTCCGCACCGCGTTCCGAGTTAATTCGAGAGTACACGCGCCCGACACGCGATAAATTAGATAGAACGCAAACGAGATTGTCGGAACTATTCGCGAATTCGATCGAGCCGCGAATAATTTATGCCCGACACGTGTGGGATTATGAGCAGCCCGAGTCTCTCTCCGAGAGACGCCGGCCTTATCGGCTCCGAGGGCCGTTCCGTCGATTTTTCCGAGCGAGTTCACCTTCTTTCGGAAACTTTTCAAGCGAGAATCTCAAGGCGGATCCTCGCGTAGAAAAATCGAAAAATCGTGAAATCTGTTCGCGATAGGTCAGTCGCCGACAACTTCGCGAGCTATCTGGTTCATTAAGGCTCGTACGTATCGTTCGATTCAGAGGAAAAACGAGCAAACGGTGTCGCGATAGGCGTCATAAATCACCGAACATTAAGTAGACGCTCAAAAGAGAGGAGAGAAAAAAGAGAGGAGAGAAACGTCGCCGAGTTTCGGAGACTTCGACGAGCGGATAGGCGCGAACGGCTGTCTGCCTACGCGTTCCTTGAACTCGGAATCAAGTTCAATCTGTGCTCGATTCGAAATATCGATACTTAGTATTTCATTGGTAATTTTGTCAGAAATCCGCACCGCTCTACACGGTTCTGTGCCCGGTAGAAAATAAAGCAGAAATTTATTTCTTGTACCGCAGGCTTTACGAGATCCGTTACAACGTCGTACGTTATGTTGCAAATGCGACGGTGTGCGTTGACAAAATAGACTCATTTTATAATAGATCGATTTCTTAACGGTTCGTTATTAGCATTCGAATGTTCGCGGAACTGCAGTTTCTTGTGTCGTTCGAGTTTTCTTTTGGCTCCTCGTTTTTCTGTTAAATGATATTTTCTTTTAGTCGGACTGTCTGTTTTGCATAACTCGTTTCTCTGTTTCGGTTTCTTGTTAATAAATTCGCGGTGCCGAACGATTTCTCCTGCGAGTAACGTTCGATTTTGTAATTGTTAAATTCGTTTAGACGTTGCTGTGTTCTTGGTAAAAGGCTGCACCGTTTAAGAAAAATTTGCGTAAATTTTAGACTGCGCAAGGGGTTAAAACTAAAGGGGGTAAAATTTACCGAATTTTAAACCCTACAAGGAGCAAAAACGGTCGAATAAAAATATTCGAAGGTCGAACAAAATTTAATCGAAACTAATGCAAGCTGACAAACGGGGCGAAGAGGGTGAATAAAAAGCAGCGAAAAAATTCGAACCGTGTCATCGACGCTTCTTCGTGATCCTCGGCGTCTTGTTTGCGCGCGACCCGATCGGGGACGAGTTCCACGGGCGCAGAAGAAATGGGGCACGTTCCTTGCATTCGCGCTTTTTCCTCTAAGCGCTAAAAGTCGCTCGGTCCGCGGTCCCCCGGTATGCCTTTACCGGACTTAATTATATGGCCGGGGTCCCGTAGTCGGGCCCAGCCACTTTGAAAAATCCATCCGGCGTCCAATTACCGTCCCCCGACACGAAAAACAGCGTTTTTCTACGCGACGCCGGTCGCCGTTACGCGGGGACCGGTGCCCGCCTTCGGTCTTTTCGACGGCGAACGGGCCCCGGTTACAGTGAAATTAATTATATAAATGAAAAGCAGGATCGTAACTTTCGGCTCTGTTGGCCGTAAACGCGCAGGACGCCGGCCTTTACGGCCTTGTTGCCTTCTCTGAGGACGTTCGCGAGACGGCCCTGACTCAGCCGCGAAGTTAACCCACTTTGGGCCAGGCAACGGGGCCCTTTGCGAAAATCTTTGCGCCGGGCCGCCGCAAGATCGCAACAAAGTATTGATTCAATCAAGACACTTCATTGACGAAATATATATATATATATATATATATATATATATATATATATATATAAGATTATTCTATTATTAACATCTTGTATTAACACTAAACCTACCAAGCACAAAACATATAAAAGTGATAAGTAGACATCGGATCTTTATGCATTTATGGCTTATGGAAATGTTAAAAAAATGCTATAATATAAAATTCGAGAGAATTTAACACGATTTTTATTTGCATTGGATCTACAAAGGCTGTCCCCATTAAAAATAAAATTTTATTTCATTCCACTTTCTTAAAATGTTTCTATAAAAATTGGAAATTGCATAAACATCCGATGTCTAGTGATAAGTCTTATAGAAGACTGAATTTATTTAAACTTTGTACGATTTTCGTTATAATATAAGCTTGAACAAAGCACACACAAATTCAGTAATTTCCTATAAGTACGTTTTCATAATTTCAATAATTGTGAAATAGAAAAGCGGTCATTTGACCGTGGTAGGTTTAGTGTTAACTTGTGAGTAAACTCGTGCGCGTTGCTCTGAAACAGAGAATTTTAATTTGCTTCAAATAAATATTATTTACATTATATACACAAACGTTTTGCCCGAAATAGAGAAACGACATTTAAAGTTTATTCTCCAAGTGACAATCCCCTTTCCCCTTTCTTTATTAATTACTTTGGTTAACGTTTTGACACAACTTTTCATCTGTCTCTATCTACCGTCTGGAACGTTCTCTACTCCACCGTCACTCGAAGACGTACCGCCAAATAATAAATTAAAGAAATACACTTTCTTTACATAATATATTTACCTCGATCCGTAAGTTCATTCGTAAGAAGTGTATGTTTAATGTTACTGATAAAAATCGGACATTTTATACTTTACAGAGTAATGTTACGACTTCGGTCGTCTTCTATTGAAAAACGGACCGCAATTTCCCTACGGGGGCCCGTTGCGCAAGGTTCAGCGTCCACGTTTGCTCGCTTGGGGCCTGATTCCGGCATTCCGGGAGGGGGGGGGGGTCTGCGTTCCAGCGGCGAGTCCCTTTAAAAAACAGGATTCCGGCGAGTTTCGCGAGATCGGGGCCCGACGCGGCGCGGGGCCCGGATTCCCTGGCGCCTTTTGCACGCGGAATCGCTCGCGGCCGGTGGTATTCTAAAATTCCCTTAAACGTCAGCGAGAACCGCTGGAAACGAGGCGGCGAACACGGTACCGCACGGGTCCCCCGGGTTTCTTGCATTCGAAGCGTGTGCACGCGCGCGTCGCGTCGGGCCCGGTCGGTCTTAATAACCGAGCGTCGACGGTCGTCGTTGCGGGGGTAATTATCGGGCCGCGAGTGCAAGCGGGACAACGACTCCCCGAAAATACACTCATTACCCGTGCGGCGTGTAGCTCGCCGGATTTCGTAATGGAAAATTATGTCGGAATTATGCGCCGTGTTGGTCCCGTCAAGGCCTCGTTTCCAGCCGGAGAGCCGATAACCTCGCTCGGACGCTTAATGAGACATCTTCATTAATGAAACGTCCCACGCGACGGGCCCCGTTTTCCATTATAGCAGCCTCTCTCTCTCTCTCTCTCGGAGCCTGTTTTTGTACCGGCTCTAAGGAAATCGAACGCGGTCTCGAGAAGCCGACACGCATTTCCACCGGGACACGAATTTCGTAATGAACGACTAATTGGCCCGGCAACGCGATTAAAAACCACTGATACCTCGAGGTTTCTCTAACGAAACGGAGGACGATGTCCTCTGTACGATGTTATGCGGTGTTACTATTCGGTCCCGTGTACTACGAATTTTCGGGACCGTAGACGCGGTATCGGAGTCATTAGTCGAAAACAGTGTTCAGACGCTGTTGGGATTCCCGGGGGAAACGCGAGAGCGTCGGCGACGACGAATTTGAATCTAATTAAAAGGTTCGGTAGACGTGTAGCGATTAATTTCTCGTTGCCGCGAGGCGGCGAGGATGTCGGAATTTCGGGAAGTGTGAGAATTTCGATACGAGGAATTATGGGTTGACTGCGGGTCTTTACACGGTCGTGGTTGTGTGTAAGTTTGTAGAGTACAAGGAGGCCGGCGTGTTAGGGAAAATTAATTACATTTTAACTGTACGTTTACCGTAAGACGTTTTCTCGTTAGTGAAAGAAATTTGTTTCTTATTTTCAGCTTTATAAATGAGCCATTAAAATGAAAGTTCGAACCACAGAAGTGCTACGTGGGGGAAATATCATTGGACCGTGTTATGGAAAGTTTCAAAAAATAAAGGAGAGATAAATATCTTTGGACTAAATCGTGGTTTACAGATTTTTTTAAATTTCCGGAAATATGTCGAGAGATTGTTCAATCGAAAATTAATTCAATGTTCAGAAAAATACGAAGGTCGTGAATTTAGCAATGTAATAGAGGAGATGGATGTTTGAACGGTGTCTTCGGATTCTGCCAGAGATCGAGGCGAATCAGAGATCCTGGATCCTCCAGCTAATTCCCATGATACCCCAGGGGACCCACGCTTCGCGTTACACTTCCCCCAGCCGTTCCCCTTATCGAACTTTCATTCTCCACGGCCTTCCATTGTCCTTATCGTCGGCTCGCAGCCACGTTCCATCGCCGCCAACGGGAATCTCACCCACGGTCACGCGAGCTAGAATGCGCCCGGCGTGTACCCTCTCTCGACGAGAAGCTTTTCCCGCGTGAAAACGCTCCGTGGGCCGTTCACGGTGCCCCCGTAATTCCGACATACCTGTCCGTGGACGAGCACACGCTCAAAATCGCGCCCAACCACCTGTGTCTGTACACGCGTCGCACACCTTGCCGCGAACGGTGTAACGCTCGGTCGAGAGGGAGAAAGAGGTGGTACAGGTGAGAGAGAGAACGAATATTCTTGCGGACAGGTAGGTGCACGGTGCGCCGGCTCTGTGTGCGAGTATAAATATACGAGAGACAGGAGGCGTGCCTATTTATAACGGTGATATCATCGACGATTACCTACGCTTTCGCGTGGACAATCGTAAATTCTGACGGCAGAAGGGTGCGGGCCGATTCGAGACTATACCGAGAGTATCCCTCGTGCTCTCACTTTCTCTCTCTCTTTCTCTTTCTCTCTCTCTCTCTCTCTCTCTCTCTCTCTGGTGCTCCCGTCGCCCTCGAATCGGCCGTTTCTCTTCTCGCCCCCTCGCTCGCATCTTTTTCGCTCCAACCACCGAGCGTTATCCACGCGTCCGAGAGTGTGACTCAAAAGTTCGAGACGACTTCGCGTCGAGTCGACTCTCCTGCGTCGGGGACCACGAGTAATTTAAGGTCGATCCGTGACTCGATCCCGTGTGGGCACGGAATCGATAAAATTTACTCGGCCTGCACGCTCCGGCCATCGCTTTAACCCTCCACGTACCCCGGTGAAGTAATCGACGCTCTCGAACCTTCGCCGAGGCTTCTAACGCTTTGTTCTAAAAATGATTTTCACTTTTCAAGTCCTATCTTGTTCACTCCAGTTATTGCGAACTTGGCTCGTTCTTTAGCCCAATCTTCGTAGATAGAATTAACCATTGTCGTGCCGTGGTGAAGCAATCGATGTTTATAGATCACCAGGCCGGGTTTTAACTTTGTTCTAAAAATCATTTTAACCTTACCAGCTCAACTATTTTCGTTTTTAGTACACCTATGTAGCAAGTATTCCTTGCGATAGATGATACGAAGGATCTCCAGGTCGATGAAATTTGATTTTTTCTACGTCTTCCTTTCATAGGTAATTTTTTAAGATCATCTCCAATTTTTCTATGTCTGATGTGATGTGTGTTTGCCCGTCGGTAATGTAACAGAACAAATAAAATGGTCCGTTCGCTTAACACTAGAACTACCAAGCACTAAATGCAACTGGCATACATTGCCTTATAATAACAACAAAATTAGATTTGTTTAGATTTCGTACCAGTTTTGTTAAAATATATACTTCGATAAAGAAGTTTGTTAAAAAATATTCTCATAGAAACATATCTATAATTTCAATATCTCTAAAAGAAAAAATTAGGAGGAAGTCATTTTGACCCATCCGGTAGTTCTAGTGTTAAGGCCATTTACACATGCAGAAAATAATCTATGTTTTTAAATTCTTCTGCTCGTTGTAACGTCTAAAATTTCCCCACCCTGTTTTCATCCTGAATATATAAAATCCACAGTCGAGTAATTAAGAATGGTGAAGAAGGGCCAGTCAATTGAATAAATAGAAAGTCTAAAGATCGTGCTGCAGCTCTACAAGCACAATTGAAAAAATTAAACTGGGAGACAAGTGGACAAATAATGCTCGAGAGGTGGTCCAAAGAAGAAGTCACCGAATCCGACTGGTTTCATAGCAAGAAGCGACCGCGACAAAGGGGGCCGATAAACATTGCAAAATTGCGATTCGAAGACAGTGCCCAAGCGATCCCCGTGGCTTTAACGATCCTCCCCGAGTATCGGTGTCTACCTTCGGACACGAGACACCCGCGAGTCGAAAAATTCGTGGTCCACGCGGAACAAACGCGCCGCAGGGGGACGGTATTATACGATCGATCGTGGTCGGGGGTGACATAAGCTCGCGTGCCGCGGGGGACCGCGTTATGCTAGCCGGTAAAAACCGTGCCCCGGGCCCCCTTTGGCCCGAGGTGAAATCAATTTTCGGGCAGCGAGAGAGCCGGAGCACCGCGTCGTTTCGTTCCGTTGTCTCTCGCAGGGATATCCTTGTTGCGTGCGGCCGCCGCGATGAGTTATTGCACGCCCAGAGTTGTATTGTTGTTCCACGGTGTTGCTCCGACCGATGTCGGGACGATGTTACGTCCTGCTTGCGCTGGTGGTCGGTATAACTTTGTTGGAGACGCGACGGGATCGGCTTGCGTCGTGCTTGGGATCGGTGGGGCCCGAATTGTTCATAAACGTCAGTGTCATTGTTTCAATCCCCGAAAAATTATGAACGAGGACCACCGACTCTCTGTACAACACTGTTTCGTTCTTATGGATTTTTATCGGTACGAATTATCCTCCGTTTTTGACAAATTTAGTTTCGAATTTCTTGTGCTTCGGCTGTGGACATTGTATGAATAATTTTTACGTGGAACTATTCTCTAGACTCTTCAGAATACACCGGTGTAGTTTTTAATAGCATTCGAGACGTTTAAACGTGTTTAACCCTTTGCGGACGAGTGTCGGCATATAGCCGCCCAATTCTCGCGCTGCGGCTGGCGTACGTTTGTTGTCCTAAGCGATAAGATACGCATGGGTATACTAGCCTAAGAAGTCAAGTTACCTCTCAATGAAATTGAAGACCTTTAGCGATGAAGTGTCTTCCGTATAATGTAAACTTACGATGCGAGACCATGGTAGGGTCAGAACGAATTTCAGTTTGTCGAGTCAGTCCTTCAGTGTCACTACCAGAGAAACCAGCAGAGTTTTCATATGTTTTATATCTTATAACAACATTATATTATTCGGCGAGATGAGACAGGAAGGAGTAAAGATTGTGTCGAAAGACTGTTTCGAAAAATACCACACAATGCACGAATATAAAACGTCTCATATGTAAACACAACTAAATTTGTTTGTTTATGATTTTGTTGGATTTTATGAAAAAGTTATTTGAATAAAGCTTGTTTTTTTTTAAATATATATATTGCGGCTCCGTCCGCAAAGGGTTAAATAATGCTTGGTTGAAGTAAGACGCAAATAATGAATTTTTCGGTACTGAAATCAAGGAGATTGTAGCGTGAGGTGAAAACTTTATTATAGAATAACTAACAGTTGTTGTTAATTTCAGGTTGGTGGTATAAGAGTTCCAAAGGACTCGACTTGCATGACCCCCGTCTTAAAAGAATCAATAATTCAAAAAATGAACACAATCAGAATTTTTCAACAGATTTTTAGTACACTCACCGTTGGCCCCGAGGTTAAGAATCTCCGAGGCATTTCGGTTCGCATAAAACGTTTACCCGGGCGAAATTTTACGCGGCCAATTTTATAGCGACCAGTCGAATCCTCGGGATCCGATCGTTTCCGCGGGACAGTTTTATCGAGCGGGGCCAGTAACGGAAGTGGCGACGATCGGCCGTGTAATTTTTACGCGACGATAAAGAGGGCCCAGATATAGAATGCGGACGAGAGAAGAAAAATCTGCGGCGAATAACGAACGGACAATTATATGTCCGACGCGAGCGTTATGGAACACGTTGAGGAAAGACAATTACTACTAATACGAATATTTTTATAGGAATATTATTACTCGTTTTTTTATTACCTATACGAATATTTTCCTCGGTACTAAATTATATACCAACGCCTTAAATAATGAGCAAAACTAGCAATCTGATCTTTCGTTGTGTACGTAATTTAAATTGATTCAGTTGTTCCAAAAGTTTCCTTTGCAATGTGCAAACAATGGTACGTAATATGAGCTTCCAGAAATAACGCGATCAGTCCAATTTTTTTTTTAAGCTTCCTCTTACTTAACCCACGTCATTCATTATGCTCATTGATCGAAAACGAAAGGATCTTTTGGAACAACATCAGCAATAAAAATGCACAATATTTCAGCGTAAAGAATGGGTCGAATTTGAAGAACGCAGAGTTACATTATTTTCTTCTTACTAAAATGGTTAAGGGAAGAAATCTGTTCAACTCCTCCTCTTTTCTGTTCATCCCCTGTTTCTCGCAATCGATGCGGACAATTTTTATCCCGCATAGAAATTCGTTGTTAATAACCGATAAAATAGAGTGGATCGGAAGAACGATCATCTACCTGACAGAACGGCTTCGATCGAGAGGATCGATCCCGCCGCGGTGGCGCGAGGAAAAGAAACAGACAAAGCTTCCCGTTGCATCGCGAGCACGTCCACGCCCCCGATAGACGTCGCTCGATCTCGACATTGACTTCCAGCGCGCACCGAGGAGGAAGTGTCGGTCTTCGACGACCGGAATAATCGATGAAATCGGCTAACGGTTCGCAGCAGCGGCGACGATCGCTTCCGATCGATCCGCGAGAGCCTCGGTTATTATGCGAGTCGCTCGTGCACGAGCAACTCCGATGTCCCGTGCGGAGCTCTCCGATGCTGCTGCAGTTATCCGCGTTGCGTAATCGAGGAGAGACAGGACTTTCTCATGCAACCAGCACGTTAACCCGCAAACATGCTCTCGCGTAATTGTTTCGAAGCTTCCAGTACGTAGGTTATCGATTTTTTAAATGTCGGGCGGCGTACGATGCAACTTCCGTGTTAGCGTCTTTTATCTGGGTCAGAGGGGACCAGACGCTACACGAGGGTTCATACAAGGTTCCAAGGATTAAGCTCCGCGAAATATTTGTTACTCCATATTTCATTTACGCGATCCACGCAATTTTTAATGTTGATCCCTTCCCTTATTTCTTTCGCCACTACTATAGAACTTTGTTGTCAATAATGTGCTATATGTAGAAGAAAATTTTTCATTATCGTACACCTACATTTCTGCTTAATATCGTTAAAAAATCCTCTGTCAGGGTAAGGATAAAGTCCGATTATATTTGCATGTACCTATCAATTGCTCAAAGAATCAAGCTTAGATCTGTAACTAGAGAGTTTTCAGTTCCTCTCTGTTACGGATAAAAACAATTACAATATGCGAATGACACTAAAAGAGCAACAAAAGCATTACCAACGCCACGCCACTTCGGTTAATCATACAATTTGTTTAACACTAGTCTGCGGATCTTTATGCAAAATGAAAACAGTCTGCATCGGTCGCAGAAGATTCTGTCTTAACCCCTTGCCCTACAATAACGAGCCAGACTCGTCATGAAGATTCTGAATAGAGTCTAATGAATGTGAACGTTATTAATTTCCTTTAAATCGAAATAAAAATCTATTTGTTTGTAGTTGATATATATCCTTTGAGGAAAACGTAGGCATACAATAAATATAAACTATCTTTTTTTTCTATGAAATTCTGAACGATGAAGAATTTCTAATCATTATAATCACAAAATAAATAGTAGTGCAAAGGGTTAAGTAATCCTAACAAGCTGAAAATATCAACATATCAACATAAATATTTCTAACTGCATAAAATCCGCAGAACCACAGAGCTCCGACCTCTTAGCTTCGCATAACGAGCGGGTTCGATATAAAGAAGCAGCATGTGATCTAAAATTCTTGATCTAAAAAAGCAGAGATCTCTCTCCCGCGGCTTCGTTACACGGTGATCTCGGGCTAAGTAAAACCGAGAAATTCCCGGTACTGGATCTCCGGGTAAAACGGAAACGACACAATCTCCGGGACGCCGAAGATCCAGAGGATCGTGACAAGGAGGGGAGACGTCGATCGCGCATTGAAAGTCGCGAGTGGCAAAAAGAGTCGCACACGGACGATGGTCTCATCTCGACGGGCCAGAAAATCTCGGCGCTCGGTAGACTCGGTAGGATCGGTTGACGAAAACACGCGAGAATCTCGGTGGCTCTCGGATCGCGTTGGGCAAAGAACGAGCCTCGGTAGTCGGTCGGTTCCTCGTTTAAGGGTCGTAAAGCGCGAGGACAAGGGCAGAGACCGAGGAGAGAGAGGGAGGAAGAGAGCTGCGGAGAGAACGGTGCGCGGCATGGCGTGGCATGGCGTGGCGTGGCGTGGCGTGGCGCGGCGTGGCGCAAAAAGGAAGCAATAAAATGTAAATGTACTCACATTCCTTGTTGCGATCCATGGCGTGTTGAAGCGGCGAGTCGTCGACCTCCGCCTTCGGCGGCGACTGATTACCCTCGGCCATCTCCTTGCTCGCCGATCCTGGAACACCACCCGCGGTCTTCCTTCCTGCCGCCGCGTCCGCCGCTTTGTCCTGCTGCGGCGAGGGCTTCGTGCCTTTCTTACCGTTTCCAGCGTCCCTGCGGGTCCCAAACAACCAGCAAAACGTCCCCGTTTTGCGAATTAATCTTTCATACGCGCCCGGGCCCCGGACCCCGGCCCCCAAAAGTCCGGTTCGAGCGGGCTGGAGAGGGGACGGGGCGAGGGAACGGGACCGAAACCACCGCAAAACGAGTGTCAATCGGTCCCCGGGTCCATCCCGGGGCCCCTCTTTTTGCCGATGATGAAGGAATGACGGATCAATCGACACTCGGCCGACCGCCTCGACCGGACGTTTTCATCAGAAAGCGAAAACGACCCACGCTTCCACACACTGCGGCTCGAGCTGCACTCTGACTGACCCCCCCCTCTTAGCAAGAAACCATAGGGGGACCGTGAATTTTAGTCCCCCCTCGACGAGGATATAGAGATCGATCGATATGTTTGCTTCCCCCTCCCCCCGGCTGGTTTTTCGGACAGGTGTTTTGGCTGCAGCCTAGCACCGCTGTTCGCCAGAGGAAATCGGTTTAAGTACAACGGCTGGTTCGCGATAACACACTTTATTTTATTTACCGTCCGATCACTACAAGAACTGAAGCAAAGACTGTGCCCGCGCAGGAGACTTCGTGCTCCGCGTAGCTGCGCGGCAAACCTCGATCGCGACCTTTTTTTTTTGGTCTGATTACCGACTTATTTGTCCCCAGGTCGTAGCGGCTTTTCACGCCGATCGACAAACCTCGATCGCGACCCTTTTTTTTTTGGTCTGATTACCGACTTATTTGTACCCAGATAGTAGCGGCTTTTCACGGCGATCGACAAACCTCGATCGCGACCATGGGACACAATGCTTCGGTGTTTTGTTTTATACTCCGTCCCCGAGCACAATGGGGAACCCGAAATTCAACGAACTAACGTATAACTATAAAGTAATATGAGTACACGAATATAATGATACAAATTATTCAGAGAACGAGAACAACCACAGTAACACCGTTGCTATTCCTTTACTCTGCGATTTAATCCTAAGGATCTCGAACCATTTCTTGTGACGCTCTAAATACGCATCGGTAAAAAATAAAACTAATTATGATGCTTCGAAATCAATTTGAAGTGCTGTTACGAGCAAGTTTCTGAGAAGCCATTTCAAAGCAAGGAGTTCGAAGGGAAAGCTAGAAGAAAAAAGGATCTGCCTTTTTTTTACCCATACCAGGTAGGTCCAGGGTTTTTCAAAATGATTTGATTCTTACCTCGAACAATCAAGAATCTATGAAAGTATATAAAACCTTACAGAAAAATTTAACGCTAGAATGACCGGAGTGAAAATGGTTTCTGGCTTCTTTTTTTTTTACAATTATTGAAATTTCACTCATTAACACGGACATCTTTGCGAACCGCTAAACGACAAGGCCGGCAAATGATAATTAGCGGAAAGCGAGAATATAATCTCCAATGAAATATAATAGTATGCAAATGGCTGGCGATTCATTCATTAGAACACGGTCGACGATCAAAACATAAAACGTAGTATCGCGGTTAATAACGGTTGCACGCGTTTACGTGTCTGTTTACGTTTGTTTATCTCTCATTTCGAATTCGGCCGAGCGTAATCTCGATCCACCACATGCGCCACTTATCCCGTCGAGAAAAAATTCATCTCCATCGTATAAACGTTAAGAACGCGAACCACTCGGGTGGGGGGGGGGGGAGGAGAAGATTTCACAGAAAAGGGTCAACAGAAACGTCCAATTAAAGTTTATCGGGAAACAGGTAGCCCAGGAAAGCAATTCCGAAACGGCAGCAACTTTGTTCCCACCTGTAACCTGTTATCCAGTTCTTTATTAAGCGTTATTTACCGTCGTTGGCACAGCACACGGCCGACTGCTGCTCCTCGCGAATCTCGGAAGCCGTATCTCCCGGCTCGCGTAATTCGCGAGATGATTTACGGCACAGAGATTACTCGCGATGGAACATCGATACGTTTTATCGCGACGCGTTCCATCGCGTTCTGCACGATCCCCGGGCTTGGAAATGGTAATTTTCGAACACACTTTTAGAGCGCGAGCACGTGATAATTTATTTAACTGCCAGCTTCGGGACCTCGCGATAAATAAAGTTACTGATGACCCAGTAGAGACGTACAGAAGAAAGAGAAACAGAAATATTCAAAACTCTCGTTTCGCGGCAGACAAATGCAAAGAGGGTTGGATAATTAATGTGGTGGATAATTAAGGTGAGTTCTTTGACCCTTCATATTCTAGAGAATGTAATGATTTAATGGAGCTTTGTAGCTAAATTAATTTAAAGGCACGTTGGTGTATGAAAATTGTGGATCAGTAAATTGAATTAGAAGAATAGGTAATTATTTACATTAGGGGCTTCCTCACCGATTTTGATGACCTTGAAATATGTTGTCATGGGGAATTATTCAACAAAATTATTTTTTTGGGTATATATTATTTAAAAAATTGATACAAATGTGGATAGACACGTTCTTGTTTAGTGATTGTTGTTCATTTATTCGGACCTATACTCGTGAGTGAATAATTGTGTGCTGTGGATCCGACGGAGGTACAGAAGATTCAGAAGTAAGTACATTTTACATTAGTATTTTATAATGTAGGATTAGTATTCGTATGTGAAACATTGGATACAAGGTTTTCTATCATATTTTGCAACGTATATTAACGATCATTAATGATTTGGTATATAGTATAATTTAATGTGGTTCAAATAAGATACTACTTTAAATGAAATATTTTTATTTTGATAACCAGATAGATAAAATGAAATATTTTTATTTTGTGTTTCAAATATTTCCTTAGAATGAAAATAAGTTGAGCAAGTAGTTAATATTATAAATTATAATTTTTAACATGAGAAGCTATAATAGTTAGCAAAGTATTATTTGTAGTTTAATTACGAGTATGTAACATGTTGATAAACAGACTACAATATCGTAATAACATTACAGGCAACAAAATATCATAAAAATATATGTTACTGTCAACTATTTGAACTATTTGTACGAATATTTATAGTATTTTATAATTTTGTAAAAACTGTAACTGCTTATATCTTTTTCTTATAACTTTTTCTCTTCTGGATGAGTAGTTTAATGAAAGTTTCTTTGACAAATGTCAAAGATTCACCCCTAGGACCATTGCTTTTTACACACCCTTTAGAAACGAGTCAATAAAAAATTCCCGGAAAAGTCCACAACTGTAAAATCGGACTCTGAAATTATTAATTTGGTCACGTTTGTCGACCCTGCTATTAAGAATGCATTTTTTGACACGCGCCGACTTCTCCGGCCAGTAAACCAGTAAATAAATTTATTTAACGACCCTCGCGCTCTAAAAACTGTCCCGCAAAACGCGGTGCACGGTCGAGACCGGTCGCTTCAGCGAATGAAACGAGATTCCGAGGGAAGCGTAACGCGAATTGTAAATCTGTCGTTCGAGTAGCCCCTGGGGGCCAGTGGCGGTTCGGTGCAACATTTTCGGGGCCCCGGTCGTGGCGGTTGCTTAAGCCTTCAGCATTAATAAGCCATAATCGACGACACAGTCTCTCGGGGGGTGGTGAATTTATGCGGCTATACGGTATCTCCGTGGCTGATATTCCTTCCGTGTGCGTAAAACCGGGTCATATTCAAGCCGAGGAGTCCCGAATAAAATGTCAACAAGGAAGATAAGCCCCGTCGTAACCGTCGCGCAAAGTTCAGATAAAATTACAGGTGGCCGATTAAATATTTTTAGGTGGCGGATGGGAGAGAGAGAGAGAGAGAGAGAGACTCGTCACAGCTGGAGATAGGAAGCCGGTCGTTAGGAGCGTTTATGCTCTCGTGGCACGATTACGCGACAACGCGAAATTACGGGTTGCACGTGGAAACCCACGTTTCCACGGGGCTTATCGCAACCCTGTCGCCACTTACGATTTCGCAAGGACGCGACCACTTAATAGAAATAATCTACGAGACCCGCGAAACTGCGATGGACATCATACCGTTAATGTCTCGCGCCGATACCCGGCTGCTATTATACCATTAGGCGCCCTCCCGGGTAATTGTACCAACAATCTCACCTTGTGTCGACACACACATACCGACGTATGTCGGCGTGAATGTTTGTTTTTCGATGGTCGTTGCAGTTGGTTCGTACCAGAGGGATCAGTCACTTTGCAAGCTCATTTTGCATGGATTCTTACGAATATTTTGTTATTCAACTGCAGATTTTTGTACATTTGTTCTAGTTGTACATTTATTTCTTTCTACGAAGAACAAATGTTTTGCATGTTGCAAGTGTATAAAAATCTGCAGTCTTCATTTTATAAATTCATAGCTTATCCTTTTATGTCCTGAATTAAGAAATTTTCTAATTTAAGTAATATTTATCTTGTCCCTTTTCTGTCGGTTTCAAGAATTCTCAAATAACACAAAGTCAATGTTGATTAAGTGAAATTGCATAAAATAGTCGGAGGTTCACCTTATTCGTAAAGGTATTTCAGATAAAATAAATGTAAATTCAAGACACGAAGGGCTAGAATGAAACAACTTCGTATTAAGTAGAATAGGACCGCCCGAGTCAGACCGGGAGAAACAATTTCTATACAAGCTGCAATTCTACCCTTTCGTTCGAGCGTTCCTTCACTCACATGTTGAAGCGAGAACAAAACAATTAACCTAAAATTTTACATAATTTTCTATCCAGCAATAACCTGTTGGAAATTCTCAATTTCTAAAAACTCTACAATCTAAAAATCTGACTCGAATCTGAGTCGTAAGCGATCGATCTCCTGGTCTGATCAAAGCCAGCGCGTTCTACTGAACGAAACATTGCTGCCAATGGTATCGTACTATAGTAGTACCAATTATCGGAATGCGATTGAATCATTCCGAAGAGTCAGGTTCAGTCTAATCAGGGTGTAAAAAGTAATCACCTCTCGTCTTTGGTTTCTCGCCTGGCCTCCTTCCTGTCCCTGTCTCCCTTGTCCTTGACGTCCGCCTTCTTCGCCTTGGACTTCGACTTGGGATCACCTTTGGCGACCTTGTGCTCAAGGACGGTGCTGGAGTCGGCGTTCCCCGCGTTGCCCTCCGTGTTCAACTGACCACCGGAAGTGCTCGAAGAGGAGGTCGAGGCTCGGGTGTTAGTGTAGTCCTGCACGAGGAGCGCACCTCGTTATCCGGGGATATTTCGTTCAAGGTCGCCGGCCAAGGCCTCCGATCACGACGGGGGACGGGAATGGGACAAGCAGCTTACCTTAAACCACTCCGGGTATATCGCGCTGATGGTGTCCAGAAGATCCTGGTCGAGCTGAATCCTCCAGAACGGGGAGCCGCTGTCCAACCTGTGGCCAGACTCTGCAACAACCGACACAAACTCGTTAGAAAATATTACAACATTATATTCAGTTCACGGATCGGCTAGCCGTCGACAGGTTTGTACAAAATAATTTAAATTGACAATTTTAAATATTTTTTCCTATGGCCTATTTCTCGAAAGAAGATAGTATGTACCAGCTTGTGATAATTATTGAGGGAAAAAGAAATTTTGGCTCCTGCTCATTGGAATGGATGCAAACAATTTTTATTTGTTGTTTTTTATTTATCTAGTTGTATAAATATATCATAATAATTAAATTATTTTTATTTATCTAGTTGTTGCACCGCAACAGTCTTCCTTCGAGACAAGAATTACGACCAGAAAAGCTGCCGTATACAATTTTCGCGAGAGCCTAATGCTCGACAGTAACGGTTGCAAAACACACGGACATGTTTCTAGAGCAAACGGGATTAATAAAAGATCCAAAGACGTGTATGCGCGCGGTCTTTCGAGAATAGAACGACGGATTTTCAAGAAACTCCGCGCGGCGAAACTTACGAGCATTTTACGAGCGCGTCGAGGAGTGGCGATCGCTAAAAAGCCGCAATAATTTTCGCGAGGGGCCTAGGATCGGGCCACGGGTATCGCAAAACAACGTCGAGTGGTTCTATTATATGTTCCCGGTATGGATGCCTCGACCTCATCGATCACGGTGGCGAATCGTTGTCCGATTAAATATAGGATTTAGAGTGTGCAAGCGCGCACGACCCACCGCGCGAAGGCTGACCGGTCGGGGCCCTTAGGAGTCATTCCCACCGCATAAGGGCTAATGGTACCTCGACGACCAATAGCCCGGAGGCGTATCAAAACCTCGCGGAATGCCGGCCGGTTGTTTCTTTCGTGGATTCCGCGGGATTCCCTGCCTAATTTAAACGTTCGTCCCTGCCGCTCGCCCGATGGAAGGGATAGGACACGGTGCAGACGAAGGACGAAAGAGAAAGAGAGAGAGAGAGAGAAAGAGAAATCTCTCCGAGACGATGGCCGATGTTGAAACGAGGAGGGGAGGGGGACGGAGGGGTTTAAGGGGGGGCTGGAACACCTCGTTACGACGACATTCTACGGGCGAGACGCGTGCCCTGCCTTCGTGATCGAGCCCGCAGACAGGAGAGACCGAGAGCGGAAAAAGGAGGAAGAGGGCTCCCGCGGGACTTTCGGACTCCTTACCGACAGAAAACACGGGTTCGGAACAGTCCTTGATCTCCGCTATCCTCGGACGCCCACGGAAAAACGCCGTTTTCTTGCGGTTCCCCCACCCCCCGGCGTTTTTGTACCCCCCGCCGAAGGGAGCTTCGTTAAACGATCATCGTCCTATAAGGACGCGGATTATTGTTTATCTCCGCCGCGAGGGAGAACGATACTCGGTGGTCTCGACAGGACTGTACAGAATTTTATATTTTCATTGTTGTTTTTGCTGCCTCTTGTTCGCGGACTGACGAATTTTTTGCGGCTTCGAATTTTCGGGTTGGACGTTCTCGGTACTCGTGTTGACTTGGACGAAGCTTTGGACGGGAATGACCTTCGAAGGGGATGTTACCACCGGTACTAGATTTTGTAGAATTTTTGAATCAGTTTTTTAATAGCAATATCAATTTTAATCGTAAACGAGCCACTAGCCCACGCGAGCTGACAGATTCCTAAGTGACAAAATATTGCTGTTGTACACCATTGACTATTAAGGGCTAAAAATATAGGAAAGCCAAAATCGACAATAAAAGACTTCTGAAACGACTAAAAAAAAAAAAGACAATAAATGTTTCTATCTGAAGAAAGACTTTACTATCTAAAGAAAGGCAAGGGGAATATAATTGTCGAAATTACTGTTCGGAATAATTGCGGAAAAATCTGGAGGAAACGGAGATGAAACGATGAGATGAGAAACATTTCGGATTCGGAGTGGTCAGTTCTGAAAAGGGGTCAGTTCCTGGGACCTTGAGGGCCGGGGCACGCCCCCTCAGGGGGAGGACACGATTTCACCTTAACCCGATAAGTGATTAGTGGGCCGCGCTGCGCCGGCCAGAGCGGAATAAATGCTCAATCAGTATGCGCACGCCGGACAATCCGCTGTAAATCACGCCGTGAATCATTCGTCGACATAAATCTAGCGTGTCCTCTCTCCCTCTCGGCAGAGAGCCGGGGCTGATCAATGCGATCCCAACCGGTCCGACACATTAGTCGAACGCTCCGCGTCGTTTACGGGACACGTATCGGGGTCCACCCGTTTTGCGCCGAAGCAGAAGAGCCCCCGGGTTCCAACCATGAAAACCGCCGTGGATACCTTGACGATCTAGGGGAAGCCATGCGTCACCTTGATCCGCGACCCTTTCAGTGAATGAGATCCTAACATCTTCGGTTTTGAATTTGTTCTTGGGGTCAATGGCTTTCGATGGCCATGAAGATCTATAATTCTTTCCGAGATACGATTTTTGTAGTAAAATTGATGGACCAGTTAAGGTAAATCAGTTTTCGTTTTCATTGCCGGTTTCTTAATTGTCAGGAAATATTTAGTCTGTCCAAGAAAAAATTCTTTGTGCAACAAAATTTAATTTCAATCATGGTTAGAATCGTCGGTACATAAAGCCTGTTGTTGATCGGCTAGGTTTTGTCACTGTGTTATATTTAAAAACAGCTAAAAAAATGATACTATTGTATAAATGTAACCCAATTTGGTTAGGACATACATGATTTTGAATTCCCAGTTTCTTAAATGAATTATTTCGATTTTTTGTAGTACTTTTATGGTCACTGGTTTAGTATTGAATGCGCTCAGAATTTTCAAAGAAGCTTAATAATCCTCAACGAAATTGTACCACTGTCATAATTGAAAAATGTATTAGTCTTCGATTTTCGAATGATTGATTTTTGAAAGTCCTTGAGTCATCGCTAGTAAGTGAAGTCACATTTTTATCTAAGCAGATTTCGCGCAAAATGTGAACGAACCAGGCTCGGTACCTCTGCAAAACGATTCAGATTTAGCGACAGGTAGCTGTTTAGCCTCGCCTGCGTCGAATCCTCTTCTGATCTCCGTTTTGCGGGGAAGATTACCCGAGCATTCCGATTTTATCCGTTTCACACTCGCAGATGAAACCTCTCACGCGACCAACACGTTCCAGATATTAATAGCAAGCGTATAAACGCGATACGAGCGACTGGTTCCCTGCTCCAAAGTCCACTTCGCATAATTAAGATAATATAGGGCCGTACACGGCTCCGATCCTCGCCGATCGAATACTAATTACCTTCCGTGTTACGTTCGCGTGTGGATGATCCGCGAACAGAATCTCGTCCCGCTACTGGTTTTCGTGGGAAGCGGAGAAGGCGAAGGAGCTAATCAAGGGGTTGGCCTAGCTCGCGTCTAGAGGTTAGAAAAAATCGAATTTCGAAATCTTCCGAGAGAACGGAGCCATCGGAAGCACACGATCCTCCTGTCTCCGCAAGGAACGGTCCCGGGGCCTCACGAAAACAATAACAAACCACTGGTTGACTGGTTCCTTGATCGAAACGGGGACCCATGAAACCCTCCCCCCCCCTCCTCGCCCCTCCCCCGTCACGGTCGCTATATATTCCATGGAAGATCCCGAATGCGAAATGCATTCCTTGGAAGCGGCCCCGTCGAAATTCGGGCAAATAAATCTCGCGCGCTTCGATCCTCTCACCCCCTCGGAAACGAAGCCGGCGTCTTCTTCGTCGTTGTCTTTCTCTTCTACGTCTTCTTGGCCCGCTTCTTTCTCATCCTTTTTCTCATCCTCATCCTCATCCTCATCCTCATCCTCCTCCTCTTCTTCTTCTTCTCGCTCAAGATCCTTCGATCTTCGATCCACTTGCACACCGACGTGCCCGTCCGCGGAACATGCTCCAGAGTATACGTACACGTGTACGCGTCCGCACCAGAACCTGCAAGCTTTATACTGGGTGGCTTCGTTTAGGCGATCATGGCTGCTCCGCGATCCGTCTGCGTGGGCGGAAAGCTGAGGTTCCCTCCGAGTGGGAATAGTGAGATTCTAGAATACAGGGTTGCTTGTTCTTCGGGAAATCGGTGAATCGAGGGTGTCTCGAGGGGGTGCCAGAAAATTTGGGGACCAATTTTCTTTTTTCGAGTCTTCTTCAAGGAATTTACCTTATTTTATTTTTCGATACCGGGGATATTGAATTAATTTATCTCTGAGTAGATGTAGTGGATTAAAAATAATATACTACAGTATTTTCTAAATTTCTCTGATGTTTTCACCGCTTGTGCAACGTGCTTCTCCTTTTCATGTTTGTCTCATGAAATCTACTTAATTTTGCCTAATAACATTTTTGTATTCGAATCGAAAATCAAGAATCAGTGACACGGATTGACAGAAGAGAATCGCAGAGGTAACGTGATGCACCGTTAGCATGGTTGCTTCCTCCCAATCTGATCTGATAATTTTCTGATGGATCCGAATCTATAATAATAGAGACATTGATCTAAATTCCGGCGGTATCCCAATTCCCACTGTTCCCAGTATGTCACTACCTTCCCAAGACTCGGAACTCTGTTCCAGGAAAAAATGTCTCCGCGGAGCAACGGAGATAAGCGGTGACATTAATCTCCGGCATCAATAACTTAGAACAGAAGCATTTGAGGAACTGGCGTTTGTAACATTCCTTCGCCGACGTGATCAGTAGAATAGGTTGGTCAACCGCGGCCGAGCAGCATTTACAGGTACCATGCGTGCACTTTCGTAACACTTCTGCGCTACGAAAACTTCGAATCCCCGCGACCATATACCCTGTGTCCCACAGCTCTCATAGTTCTTCGAATAAACAATCATTGCAAACGTGCTTGAAATATGCACAAAAATAAACAACAAAATACCTCCACATTTTAGAATTCGTTCGTACACAATCTGCAATTCTCTTCCGAATAAATCACACGAAAGTTCAAGTGCAGCTCCTGGCCAATTTAATTAGGATCTCTGAATTGTTTATGATGTCTAGCGTCGTTTAGAATTGGAATATGCGTCGTTAAAGTTAAATATTCTGGACCTCAAATATTTTGTATAAAACCGCAACTATATTTAGATAAAGAAATCGGAAAGATTAAGTCGACAGAATTAGACCCTATCTGCAAACAATTTCGTACAGAAATTAAGAGAAGATTAATGTGTTCTCAGTATGTAAAAATGTGAAAAGAAATGGACAAAATGGCCCCTTTAATATTTGTCATTTGGGACTAAAAATGGCACGCGGGGGCGACAAAATTTAGTTAAATACAGCGTCCCTAATCGCACGGGGCTCTGTTAGGGTGTTACGAGCGTGGTCCGTTGACACCCGGTGGTATAGTAACGCCAGTTTGAGGCCGCTTCGCGATAAACACCCAGTACAGGCGGAATGGTACACGTGGACAGGTAGGCCGCGGGGCACGTGTGCGTGCTCACGCATGTGCGTACAGTTGGAGCACGTGCGTGTTCGCCCTTGCGTTCGACTGGAGAGGCTCTGAGTCACTCTCTCGTCAGGGCCTGCACTGGTAGCCGCGAAAAACTGCACGCTGCACTTCGGGAATGTCGTTGGCATGTACAGGGTGTTCCCCTTTGCTGCCGTCTGGCTGGCCGACAAGAACGGCGACGGTTCGCATCGGGATTTCTCTTCCCCCTTACTTCTCTCCTTTTTCTCTCTCTCTCTCTCACTCTCTTCCCTGCCGCCTTTATCCAGGCCCTTTCGGAGAACCTTCCTTGCCGCGGACTCTTCCTACTATCGACGTGGCCGTTCGCGGAGTATTGGCACCGGGGAAACCTCTTCAGGGAAAAGCTGTTCCTCCGTGATTACGTAAACTCTGATTAGCGTGCCTCCCTGGCCTAATCGTTTAGCCCGAACGCTAGTTTTCTTCACACATTGCTTCGGGGCTGAGACGGATCGTCGAGCAGCATCTTTACTAGGCTTCTTCTCACCTGCTATTTTAACTCTTGCTCAAGAATCTATTCGAGCGAACTGTGTCAAAATTTTATCGAATTGTTATCAAAATTTCTGAGTGTAGTAGCTAGCACAATTTTTGGTTTTTGAACTGAACGAGGTACTCTTAACACTAGAAAGACGGGAGCTTAGTATATACCTATATTGCCTGAAAGCAGTCAAAATTACTGCATTGTGAAAAAATAACTAATGCGCAAAGAAATTTGTTTAACAGTAAATTTTAATATATTTTGTATCACTTACAGTCACATAACAAGTTATTAATAAGTATTAGCAATAAAAAAAATGTATTTCAGTTCGAAAAGAAATAATTTAAAGCAGTCAAAATGACTTGCTTAGGCAATCTAGTGTTAAATATGTAGAGCAAAGAAAGAAAAGACAATTCTCAAGGATTTTGTAATTTCGTGTAAAAGAAAGAATCTTTGGAAAAAGTCATTGTGCGAGTTCAGGGACGTGAAAGTAGACGATTCTCCCTTTAAAATAAGCACAGTCAGGATATTCTAAAATTTTTTTCCACGGAGTTACAGGAAGTCAAACATGAACAATTTTCAAGTTCTAATTCAGCGTTCCTTTAATCCTGTGGAGTATATTTTCAAAAATTCTCTAAAATTTACAAAAGCAGCCGGATCTAATGATAAGCACACAATTGTGTATATTATAACGATCTGAGGGCTGTTTTTACGCCGTCTCCATAAAACACGGACCGCCAGAGCCCAAGAATGATTCAGTAGCCTATTATTTCACGGACTGCGGTTCTTAACTAACGAACAGCGTAAAACCCGTGTCCAATTTATTCGGAGCTCGTTCAGTCGAATTTATACATGCATAAAGATTGGCGTAATGATCTATAATTGCCGGTAAAAGACAGAATCGGTCGTCGAAAGGCGATCAGAAGCCGGGACGACACGCACCGCCGCGAAGATTCGGCGAGAGAAAATGCTCGCAATTTTCGGAATTAATCGTGGCAATTTCCAAAATTGGCCCCACGGGTGGGGTGGGGAGGGGAGATCCGATAGTGACCGGTGTGTGCGCGCGCGTGTGTGTATCTCGGCTCTCCGATACCCTCACGATGACTTATTACCCGAGCGACGTTTCGCTCTCCGGTACTCATCCTCCGACTCTCGGCTCTCTTGCTCTTTTTCCCCGTTCTTGTCGAGAGATTATTTAGCACTCCATTTGTCGGCGGCATTGCTGGATTATAGAGCATCGAGATCGACCCAGTTGCACTCTCTCTCTCTCTCTCTCTCTCTCTCTCCCTGTCTCTTTCTACCTTTCTCTCACTCTCTCTCTCTCTCTTCGTTCGTTCGTTCTCGTCACGGATGCTTGTGCACTCGCCTGAGCGCCGTGCTATACGCCGGATCAAGTGGACGGCCTGTTATTTTCACGTTTACCCGCTTAGCTGAAACAATGTGTACCGCGTCGGGACCTTGTTGCCGTTTCGATCGATCGATCGATCGATCGCCTTGTCCGACTCTAGGCGGCTTCTGTGATGGATCAAGCTGGCGCAGACCAGGCTCCTGCTGACTCCTGGGAGATGTAGCTACCTGGCAGACGCGGCTCTACCTGCCAGGTCTTGACGCTTCCGACCATTAGCTTCTTCTATTTTCCTACGGACCCCATATGCTGTGTTTCAGGACTCTCAGGAGACTCGTTTCGCAGTGTTTCTAGGTTTCCGTGAAAATTGTAACTGTCAACTATGTGTACAGCTTCGCGACAGTCGAAACCACCGGAATAGCCGTGTGAAGATCTCTCCTTCGATCCCAAGTAACAGAAGCCTTTGTTCTTCAGGTTTAACTATTATTAACTTGGAGAAGAATGATTAATTCTATGAGAAACAGCAGCCAAATGGAAATTTGCTTTCTCCTTTAATAATTCTAATAAGTTGAAAATAATGTAGAGTAAGACTCATCCGAACCGGTAACGTTCATCCGGTAAAAAAAGAACAAGGCAAGAAGCAGTTTAGTTGTAATATTTTATATTTTACCTACTGATTTTTGGCATAAACGAATCAAGTCTGCAGCCTGCTAAACTCAAGTAGAGAGTGTTCAGCGATGACTAAGGTACAGAATATTCTGCGGTCGGATTTGGCAAGGAGCGTTCTAGCAAAGATAAGCGCGTCGACGTATCGGTCTAGCAAACAAGATGGTAGCCGAAGTTCGCGAGTTTGATCGTTGCCCACATATTCCGGGCAATGGATCGAGGGAACGGAGGTATGGTTTTCTTGCCGGTGTCTCTCGAAAGAGACTCCCAGGCGGCGGCGGCGGCGGCTAATCATCGATTAACCAAGCTGGTTGCGGAGGTGGTGCTCGTCGCGGAGTAACCACCTAGCTTCCACAGGGTGTCCCTTTGTTCTCGGTGCCGTCCCACACGGGCTCCATTGAACCCGCACGATTATAAATTGCCCCGTGAAAGCGTGGCTGGCCTATAGGCCCCGGCAGCGTGCACTTTCCAGACACGTAAAGGGCCCCAGGACGGTAACACACATCTACAACCGGGTAACAGGCAGGCGCAGCACGCGGAGACTTATTTACCGGAGGTACAGGCTCCACTTAACCCGTAACCCCCAGCTTCGTATATCTTGTCGACAATGCGTACCGATGAATTCAATACTTTCCGACCCACCCTCACCCTCACCCTCACCCTCCGCCGCCGCTTCCTCAATAAAGTCCCGGCCCCGGGAGAAATATGGCGCTGGATCAATGGTACTTTTCACCGGGGCCCTATTTTCTGCTTCCATCGCCGACGACTACTCTGATGATCTTCATCGTAACCTCGTGGGTGGGTCGCTCTTTGGGTGTTCTGCGTTGTCTCTGACCGACGCGCCGCGCCGGCACCATTGATCATCGATCCACGGGGATCTGACGAACCTGCGATTAGCAAGACTAGCGTCGCACCTGAGAGCCTGATCTCTCTTGATCCCACTCCCCGTGCAAAATGGGACTTCGGCCACAAAGATTTATATCTTTGCGAAACAAACCTACTCCCGAGAAAAACAGTGATCGTCGATTAACCCCTGGTCGCTGGGACCTAGGTTCATCCGTGCACCAAAGTTTCAAATTAGTATTATTATTAGTATTATAGTATTTTATTCCAGCATTAGCATTGGATCGATGAAACTATTATTTTAACATGTATTACACTGTACTGTACTTTGTGCAATTATTGCAGCTGTGCAAAATCGGTAGTGGAACAAAGAAAAGATATAATAATTTCAGTACATATTACGTTCTGTTGCTAATGTATATCAACACTAAACCTACCACGGTCAAAATGACCGGTATTCTATTGCACAATTATTGAAAATATAGAAACGTTTTCATAGGAAATTACTGGCTTCTTTATTTAAGCACATATTATAGCGAAAATCGTACAAAACTTAAATAAATTCAATCTTCTAAATATGATTTGTGCTTGGTAGGTTTAGCGTTAAGATATAATGTTCTATAATATTTCGTTGATACAAAGAATCATCTATGCCGTGATACGGCCCCACCTGAGGTTTCGAGAAACGATTATTCAAAGGCACTTTTCGTTTTCTCCGCGGTCGTGATCCATCGATCTATCGGGCTACCGCTGCTCGCGACCGGGGACGATTCAATCGGATCGGTTCGCGTGCTTTCGTCGGGTTCGCAACGTTCCGCCCACGGTGGATCGCGATCCACCTGGAGCCGAAGCGACGTGGGGCAAGCAAAAAGGATCTCCGATCCAGCGGTGCACTGGCAGGGATCAACTGCTCGACGATGATTCAGGCAAATCGATCCCCGGCACCGCGCCGGACTCTCTTTCGTCGGCTACATAATGTTCCGCCCACGGATCCACGAGCGGCGAAAAAAATAGAGATCGCAGAGAGAGAGAGAGAGAGAAGGGATGCGGGTATCGCATCGGTAGCTTCGATCGTTGCGGTTTTGTTTAATAACGATCCCTCGAGAGGTATGCTGCTCGATCGAGGACGGGATTCTTCGGTCTATCAGCCTGTCGCATCTCGATTCCTCCGGTACAACGTACTACGTCGGATCGATGGGTCTCATTCATTAGATGATCATTGTATCGTAATTTCAGATTCCGAGCTGAATGAACCCTCCGAAGATGCTAGCGGCTGATACGTGTATTATTCCCCTGTTACGTTCTTCGGATGTGTTTCGGTCCGTTTATATTATCGATTAAAACAATCCACCTCTCAACTATGCACTCCACGTTAGAGGGGGTTAAAATCGTGACTCGAAGCGAAAAAGATTCTGTTATCGAAATGAACGCCCAAGGTCTCCGGAGGGTTTCACTTCGCGGAGAAGGGAGTCTAAAGGGAGACCGAAGGGGGAAGAGGGTGCGCTCACAATAGCCGAGCTTTGCCGCTCATTAGAGGTGGGGTCACAGGTCGACCCGGAGCGGCGGTCCGCGGCTTCGTCCCTGTAACTTACGTGGAAACAATGTCCACGCACGGGGCCGGCCTTTTCTGCTCTGCACGGGAAACAGCGTTACCCGCTCGTGTTCGATCCTTTGTCGAAAAGTCAGCGGCGTTAATGAACGGACTTTTGTCGATTGTTGCCGCCGCTGCGTGGGCGTAGCCAGTGCTCCTCCCAAATCGAGAACAAAGTGCGCAACGGGATCGGCGGAGCAACGCATCTGCTTCCGGGTTCCGCGAACTGTAATCCTCCGTGCCAGCCGTCCGCTTGTTTTCTATTGTTTCAAGCGCAATTCATTTTTGCCTGGTAGAACCCGCAGCCCGGTAATTCAGAATGATGACCTTCAGAAAATATTTTAAGATTCAAGGCTTTCCCTTATACGAGGATTGGAATTTTAATTGTGGCCATTTGTTAATACTTGAAACTACTAAAGTCCTTCAATATTGGCTCGGGTGTGTCCCCTAAACGCTGTCATGACCCGTGTTGTTGACAAATATCGAGAATTCACTGTACCAAAGTCCCAGCCCTCGTAATTGTCCGAAAGTTTTGCGAGAGAATTGGAATTTTATCGAGGATTTCGCGATCCTTATCGACCCCGACGATCGCCGAGGGTTTCCAGGGAACCGATCCTTTATTTCAGCGTCCTTCAACGGCCGATCAGTTTCGAGTTCTGTCTCGGCAAACAAACCGGGCACCAGCGCCGAAGACGAAGCACCGATTTCACCGGGCCGAAAGATTCCAGGTGATAAATCCTCCGTGCAACTTTGGACACGACGTGGAATCGGGTTGCAAATCGACTCGGGGAACATTTACAGCCCATCGCCACGCGTTTCTCCGCGCCGTGTCATCCATATTTATATTCCCCCGTTGTGCAAATCGCCGGCGCAGCTGTTACTCTCGATTTAATTGCGATGCTTTCCGAAACTCTCGACGGATTACGTGTATCAACGGTTTTCGCACCCGGACGACAAGAGTTACGTACGTTTTTCTCCGAGGACTTTACGATCCTGCGCGTCGCTTTGATGTGCGGCGTGTCCTAATGCTGCTCTTAAACGCGCGCATAACTGCACGAGGCAGCGCGTGATGTTACTTGGACGAGAAGCCTGTATGAAAGTGTTTTTTGATCGTGCGAAACGCTTTGAGGTCGTCGAGTGATCTTGGGAAATGGTTTCATAAACGCTCGACTCTTTATTCTTCGATACAGTGAATGTATTAAGGAGAATTACGCGTGGGATGTTCGATAAAAATTTCTTTAGCAACACAATAAATGTTGCGTTATTTTTGTCTCGTCTAATACTCTCGGAAAAACGTTCTAGAGATTCGTAAAATATTTTGTGCCTGTTCAACGATTCCTACCAGAAACATAAAACTTTGGGACCCAGAAAAGTGTAAAAATTCAGGTACATATTTTTACAGGCTACTTTGTAGAAGCAGGAATTTGTTTAGTCAGGTGAAACAGCTAGCGATAAATTTAAATAAACTCAATTTTATTTAAATAAACTCAAGTGGGGGGAATGGGGAATTAATTCACGTTTGATACACGCAGCCGCCCGCAGTAAAATGGATCATTCGTCGAAATTTGTCGGTGGGACAGGGAGAGACTGTCATAAAAGAAAAAGGCCAGTAATTTACGGATGGTCGGACGGTTTCCGTGCATCGTCGTGACTGTCAGCGTGTTCCCGAGGCATCCCGTGGCCGGAGAACAAAAGTGCTTGAGCCGCGAATCGCTTTGAAGCACGAAACCGTGTGGCGACGGATACGCAACGGTCCCGAGGCGGGCTTTCGTGCCTGCTACGTGGACGTCGTCGTAACAGCCGGTGAAAGTCTTGCTCGAGCACAGGCCAGGATGATTGATGTCGCGGGCGCAGCTCGCTCCGGCCTGGACAAACCTCCCTTCACTTCATCGTTGCTTCGAATTCCTTGTTTTATCGGACAAGGGCCCCGATCGCGGTATAAATTTCTAGCTGGGCCCCGATAGCGCGGCCATTTTTCGACACGCCGCGCGCAAACGTCCCGAGAAATGTCGTTGGGAATGCTGATCCAAACGCGAGCACCGCTGCCTTCTGGGATATTAATAATCGATATCGTGAAAAAAATCGATTCGGACTGGTCGCCGGTCGATATTTACGGGATATTGGAATGATGAGGCCCCTGGTGGGGGCCTGTGGGCGGTTCCTTGCGGAGAAATGCAGATTTTATGCTAAATTTTCTTCGTCAATCAAAATTTGCTTCTTCTTTTAACGCTAGTTTTGGATTACTATATAAAAATAATGAGAACCTGCTGCCCAAATTTCTATCAATATTTTGAAAATATTGGGTTGGCAACTAAGTAATTGCCGATTTGTTCAATGAAATAAAAGAGTTTTTTTTTTACTTGGAATGAACATTAATCTATGATGTATTTTCCATTTTGTTCGATGACCTTTTGCCATCTTTCTGACAACTTGAAAATTCCATAGTTTCATCTATAACTGAAATCGGCAATTACTTAGTTGCCAACCCAATAATATATATCCAGAGAAATAAATTTGCCAAATAATTTCTCATGTACGCATCCTTAGAATCTTAATAATTAAAAATTAAAAATATTAGAACCCGTGTCATAAACCTAGTGATAAAAATGGACGAAAGTGTCAGTAATGAATACAAGAGTAAATCATATACAGCTTCAGTTGCGTCAGCAGCATTAACGAAACAATTGACGGAACTGAGCGTATGCGTCAGTAGCAACTGTTAATGAATATATTCAGAGATTTCTATAGAATGTAAAAGGTTCCAAGAATTTATGTTGAAATTAATATTGAGACGTTATATCTTTAGGAAATTAGTGGGGTACACTGGTAGTGGTGTTTCTGAAATCACGGCACGTGTGAGAACGTAATAACTCGGTTCTGTTCGTTCATTAACTGACGCAATCACGCCTGAGCAATCAGGATTGCAGTTTCTCCGTTAATTCGACCGAACTCTTTCTTAGTTTTAGAATACATGTCCAGCATCTATTTCCCACAGGATCATATAATCTCGAATTATCTGTTGTACAGTGTTGCGATGACGACAGTGCCAACTTACAGATTGCGACAAAAAAATTATGTAACTTTAAATTAAAATAATTTAGATATATTAGACATTCATTTAAAAAATTAAAATTGTGTGAACGAGTTAATATCGATATCTGAATTTTCGATTAATAGTGTTAACAAGCTTAAGAATTTCTGCTAGATTCAAATCACAAGTTAATTAATCGGCTTTTGATTATTTCACATTTCTGTTTAAAATTAGCTGGTACAACTTTTTTAAAAGATTTAGGTCCTCCGAATGGCAACTGTCTCCAAATCACCTGTCCCAGCGCGCCATTTTCGTGATATCGCATGACGCAGATCCAAGAGAGCATGATCCTTGCGGAAAGGCGTTAACCTACGTGCCTCGAAAAGTGCAGCCCTCGAATAAAACGCCGCCTGCGCGAAATGAAATACGGAACAGTAACACGCGAATAAAGAGAACGAAATATTACAGTTTACCGGCAATTACGATGCAAACGGAACCGCGGAGACCGGGTCCTCGTAGACCGCAACGCCGCCATCGCAATTTATCCTCTTCCGCGGTCTTTTCGCGTCAGCCTCGATCTCTTTGTCCCATTGGAACGATCACCGCTTCGCAATACGCGTTGACGGTTCGCGAATACCCTTCGATAACCGTCAATAAACGTCAATTACAATGGTGCGTTCGCGTTTTACGCCGCGGGGCGAACCTGAGCGGGCGAATTCGTGCCTGTTAGGCTGCGGTCACAGTGAGTACGTTCCCCGACAAATATGTCAAAATATATACGTCATAAATATACCTCGTACGACGCGAACATGTTCGAGATTTGAGAATTGATTTATAATTTATGGTAAACTCGAATAAAACTGAGAAGACTGAGGAGCCACTTTCCGATGAAAGCCAAAATGTTTTCCTGATAAGTAGAAACAGAAGACAGTTAAGAACATTATTCTCTGTTGAACAATTTTAATAGATGATTTCGATGTTTTTATCGTTCACAGTAGCAGTTACTCATTTATCCAGGAATACATAAAATCCGTAGCCTACTGATTATTCCAGAAAAATTTTGAACACCTGTAGTAGCAGTATCAAAGTATACATGTATTCGAAGTGTGCTTTGAGATAATCAGTTTTCTCTTTCATTTGACCTTGAGTGACCTTGAATGACATTCATAATAGGTCATTGTATTCGTCTTGAAACACTCTATCAGAATATAAGCAAAAAAATATACTGTTCCGTTTAAAAAAACAGAGTTGACCTTCATATCACCTTGACGCCTCCACGTACAGAAAAATTGGTAATACCAGATTATGAGCCCCCCGATACCAAGTAAGTTTGGTCTAATGCATTTTCTCCTATCTTCAAAAACAAGCGAGTTATTCAGGTGACCTGTTTAAAATGCTCCACCCTGTATAAAATCTGCTAGTGAGAAGCATGCAGTACAAGGTTAGTCAAGTTTCTCCAAAACGCAGTGTAACCACAGCTTCACGTTGCATCGAGGCGAATTTACGTTGTCGTAGGAATAAATAATTCCCACGTACCGAGCCGCTCGGATATAAAGGCAAAGCGGGAGAAGAGGAGAAAAAGACAGAAAAAGGGGGGAAGCGAGAAAAATTTGTTGACGACCCACGGGCGCATCGTTGAAGAGGAGCTACGGCCCGAAAAAGCGATAATCGCGGCTGGGCTTATCACGGCCGAATAAAATCCGCGGCGTCGCGTCGAGTCGCGTCTTCGTGGCCCCGGTGTGCGCTGCACTTGGCGGCGGTTTATAGTTGGGAATGACATCATCGGCAATCTCCGGCATACACCTAGCGCGTAATCGCCGGACGAAGGCGTATCAGCTGTGTCGTATCTTATTTCCGTCTTGTTGCCCGGTGCCGTGTGTCTCTCGACGGCGGCGGCTACGCGCGCCACGCGGAGAAAAGAAAACGCCTGTGAGGGATGGCGACGGAACGCGAGGTGGGGCAAAGACGGTTGAAAAGGCGAGGATAGAGCTAGCCAGACCGACGCGGAACGAGAAAGGAGAGAACGAGAAGCGTGTGGGTCGCGTGTCCGCGCTCGCGGAGAGAGCTTATGGTTGCTCGCTTGCTTGCCTTATGCCTGGCCACGGCCTAGCCAACCGTGAGATGACGGACTGCCTCGCAGCGACTCGCTAATAGCGAGCTACCGGCGGCAAGCGGCGCGAGTATCCTTGCCGCCTTTTCGCCTCCGGAACGGTAACCTCGCGCAGATCTTTCGCTGGTTTCAAGGTGGTGCTGCCACAGCGATTCGGTATTTAGAGCTGGACGAGACGGTGGGAGGCTGTGTGGGTATGCTATGTAGGAAGGGACTCGGCAACCTTGATTTTATTCAGCTGCTGGCCCGTGGACTTCGAGATTAGGAGCCCGAGCTGTTGCAGATCCATGCGATTTTCACGCGTTTCCAGCGAAACTTCTTTCAGCAAAAGCTGAAGATTCCGACCATTTTCTTCCCTCATATTTCGAAGAAAATGCTGAGAACCGGCCCAATGATGATGCTAGCTTACTATCTGAAATCACTTGTAATCGTTGGATCTGCCTTCTGAAAGAGATGATATCACAGTGGTGTTCATTTTTAGAAACCTATGAGTCTAGTAGTCATAATCCCTATTTTTTCCAAGGGTCACAACAGTTTCAATAAAGTGCCGAAATATAGTCTTAGCTCTTCGACCGAGGTCCATGCGATTTTCATGCTTTTCCAGCGAAACTTCTTTCAGCAAAAGCTGAAGACTCAGAAGATTTTCTTCCATCGTATTTGTAGCTAGTTATTGTTATAGCCAGTTTGCTATCTGAAATCAGTTTTAATCGTTGGATCTGTCCTCTGAAAGAGATGATATCACAGTAGTAATCATACCTAGAAGGGTCACCATAATTTCTGTAATGTGCTGAAAAATACCCAAAAGAAATGATGATCAGAGTCCACTATCTCAAGTCAGGTATAAAGACTGATGTCTTCTAAAATCGAGTGTCTCCTAGCTAAAAGCTATCAGTTTCTTTCCAAGAATCACAGTAGTTTAAGTAGAAGAATAGCATGAAGAGACCAAACTCCGCAATCTCAGCTGACCAGTGAACACTGAATCCATCTTTTGAATCAGAAGCTGAGATAGTAACACAGTCGAATGAGTCTCGATGCGAGACGACGTTGGCAGCAAAATGATGAAGAGGAGCCCGAGGGACCGTGCGACGCCCCGGTTCATCATGGATTCGCGTTTGCACCCTGTTCGCGTCCGGTTTCCAGGAAACCAGAGAACGCCGATTCCCCGCGCATTCCTAAGCCTTCTTCTATCCTCGGGGGACGCCCGAATAGAGGAGAGGCCGATTTCCTTTCTTTCTGGGACCAAGGGCCCTGATCTTTCGAGTATCTAGACGAAGACGAAGACGAAGATGACACGACGGTTCGTGGAAACCGGGCCCAGCAGAAAGAACCGTCACGTTCGATTTTAACGACGAAACCGTCGGATACGCTGGAATTATTAATTAGCCAGTTCTTACGCCGCCTCTGCCGCGGAACGGTCGGATCTCTCTCCTCGGGGATATAACATTAGCAATTTCATTCCTCGCGGTTCCAGGATTCGCATCGATATCGATTATTTAACGAACTTCTTTCGCACGGACAGCGGACGCCTTTCATATCCGATCGCGGGGCCCACGGGCCCAGGTTTTGCACCGATTCTATTCCGTTCCGATCCGGTCGTATTAATTAGCCTTTCGGCTGGGAAGAGAGGTGGTCCCTGATCACCGTTCTTTGCCGATTTCTGGAACCCGCCTCTTCGACGTCACGATCGCAAAACGTGCACGTGGTCAGCTCGAATTTTTTTCATTGAGGAATATCGCTGAAGATCCCGCTTTCCGTTCGGTATTTTTATCGGAACGATCGGAGAACAAAAATGCACGAGAAAACATCCGATAAACTTTTTTCTTGATTCAATCTTGTCATAGAAATTCCTGCACTTTTAATAGGAACTACGAATTAACGAGAATTTACGAAAGATTTTTACATTATTTTCGACTGATCGAAATGATTTAAAGGAAGAATATATTTTTATTGAATTTCTCTTCGAAAATAAGTGATGTAGTCTAGTCGTTATTACAAAGCAGCGATGCTCGGTAGTTCCAGCATCGAGGTTGATTATAGTGCGATTTTTGTCACATCAATTCCATTAGCGTCGCGTTACGTCTTCGTAAGCGTTCGCGATTGAGAAATCACCCTGTTAATATTTTATTAATTCCACTTATCTCGCGCGCCTGCGTCTTCGTAAACGTTCAAAACTGAAAGGTCTCGCATCAAAAGCATAAAATTGCCGACGCAAAGCGCCTTCTGCCTCGGCCCCAGCGCAACAAAATAAATTCTAATTAAGCCTGAATCCGAGCGGACAGTGTCAAGTGTATTGTCAACTATATAGCCGATTCGCTGTCAGTTACGGGAGCGAGTCAGCCCGCTAAGTGGGCAGTAAGTGTCAGCGATCCGAGCGCGGAGCGGCAAAGAGCGGCGCTCGGCGATTTCAACGCGCGGTAAGAACACTATCGCGCGAGGCGTTAATGCGAGTCTCCTCCGGATTATGTCAAATATCATGGTCACGGTTCTCTCTGTCTCTCTTTTTCGAGGATCCCGGCGCCGAAAACAGGAAAAAGAGAAAGAAAAAGTATGAAACGTCGTGGAAAACCGTGCTCCGAGGAGGACAGGGCCCCAAGGGGCACACAGCTGTGCCACGCGTGGGCCCACACACGCACGAGCGTATAACCTATCACGCCTCCTCGCGTGACGTCACACCTGGCTATATCCAAGGTGCTCCGCACGCGGGTAGAGACTGGCCCCGAAAAAAAGGCCTCGATGAGCCGGGGAAAAAAGGAGTGACCCGAACCGGTCCACGCCGGGTCAACAGCATACACGCCACCCCCGTAGGGCCCCGTCGTGCAACGGCCTGCGACCACCATCTAACGGGTGTTTCCTCACAAAAATCTGGGACACTCGACTACCGTCCGGCAACAGGCCCAAAACTTACGCAGGCCTCTCTTGTTAACCAAAACCTGCTCGATCGTCAACTTTTCGGAGCCTAACTGCAGCGATTTGGGCCCATTTCGAACCCTGATCTGTCACTTTATATATTTTAGATTGACACTTTATATAACAAGATATTTAATGCCATTTCTGTACCTGAAAGTAGCTTAAAAATTTCTCTTTAAATTACTGTGGGCTCTCTGGTCCCATTTCTTTAATATTGCCATGATCAGACGAGGTTTATGCATTTATGATAATATTGAGCAGGTGTGATTTGAAGCAGAAGAAATTTTAGTAGAATTTCAAACAATTTATCATTTTGTCCAAGTATATTTTCAACGTTTCCATCCAATAGTAATATAATAATATAAATAATTCTACCGTTTATGTAGTTTGTATATTGATTTGACAAAGCGACAAAATTGACGCGTATCGTGTGACGCGTACCGCTGAAATTGCAACTAAACTCGCACAGATGAACTAAAGCATTCTTGACTATGCAGCGGATCAGTATGATCGTTCGGTAATCCAGTAACAAGTGGACAAGTTCACAACAGCGCGAAGTATAAGTCATCTTGTAACGAAACAAGAGCATCGCGAACAGATTTTCTGCGCATCACGAACTGCGACGGAGCCCTAATATGAAAATAAATGTCCGGCTGGCGTGTGCAATTTAAATCGGGGCGTGAAAGTTTGAATGATGAGTTACGAGGAGAAGCCTGACCACTTGAAACACTGAATGCCTCTTCTTTTCAAAGCTTTTGATTCTCTCGAATGGAGGAGCGATTGCTCCGGCTCTCGTCTCGATTTCTCTCTCTCTTCTCGAGGAGCTAAAAGGTCGACGGACAATGAGCATTACCTGTGTAAAATCTCGGCAATAAATTTTTGACGTGCTGACCGTTCTTATGGCCGTGTTAAAATCTGATTAACACCTCCGGTATTCTGTTGACGACGTTTATCTGTGTCTCGGACCGCTTATTGCCGATCATTCGGGGAAAACAATCGACCAGCGAGCCAAGGTCTTCGGAACCCTAAATTCTTGAAAAAATTCTGAATCATAATGTTTGATCATTTTTCAATCATTGAAAGTACACATGGAATTGAAATTTGTAGAGCTATATTTGGGTCAGTTGTTTTATTTAGAAAATATATTTGAGTATTCTTCTCTACAGCAAAGAAGTCCCGTTTACTCCTTTCATAAATTTTTCCATCCCCCAGAAATGATCATAAAACTAATTTAAACTCGTCATCCTTTGGACACTATTACACGAACCTGAAGCTTCGTAATAAAAATTTGTATAAAATATCTAAAATATAAAAACTTGAGAAAATGACCACCACGTTTGGATAACGATACAGGGTGAATAATAGTGAAAGTTAAAAATAGAAATCTGGTTGTACGATCTTCGAAAAGCGTGCTATCTAAATGTCAACGATCCCAGCTAAATAAATGTCCCCAGTTACAAATCGAGCACCGATTCGAGAAAACCAGTAGTAGCCGGTGGTTGTCAAGCATAATGCGAGCAACCGGTAGCGGACGATGATCCACTTTGCATTTTAATTGAAATAATTCCGAGCGGGAACGGCGCCTAGATATCAATGATTCCAATTACAAGCTGCTACGCTGCTCGCCGCGGCCACTTTAAACGACGATAACCGCGTCGATTCCCATCAAGCCTAATTCCACCGGGGAACAATCACAAAGAGCAATAGCGTCGTTCGTTCGATAACCGATCTCGTCGGTGTCTCGTAACGGCTTATTTATCCAACGGTTAACTGCCGTGAAGATGGTCTACGAACAGCGGAAGCGTCATCGTTTTCACGGACCGCTTTCATCCTTATCTCCGTGCCGAGTTTACCTTATCAGCCGCCGCCGCAGCCTCTTCTAATATGCAAAGACGCCTGTAAAATCCATCCGCGTGGATCTTAACGCGCTATCGGCCGCCGATGTTACCCGAAGATTGCAGATAATTATCGGCAAACTCTTTCATCCTCTGATAACGGCCGCTTGTTAACTGGCCAACGAACACAAACAATCACGCATATTATTCGCCTCGAAGCTTAATCCCATGGGTTTCGAATGGGTCACTTTATCTGAATTATTTCCTGGCGCAAGTAGTGCACAATCCAGTCGCCAACTTGTTTCCCGCATAATTGTTCACGTTTGACTGCGGGTTGATATCACTAAAATTTTATTTTTATTCAATTTCCGTTCTCCACAATCGGCTCAGACAATTTTTAATTCCGTATTCACTATCCTGCTGAAACTTTTAAAAGTTGGAGATGTTGTTACGTTTTATCTATCCAAAAAGTTGTTTACAAAGACTGTATGCTTAGTGCTTCAGAAGATGTATATAGTGTCTGTAAACAATTGTTCACGTTTGACTGCGGGTTGAAATCGTTAAAATTTTATTTTTATTGAACTTCCGTTCCCTACAATCGGCTCAGACAATTTTTAATTCCGTATTCACTATACTGCTGAAACTTTTAAAAGTTGGAGATGTTGTTACGTTATCTATCCAAAAAGTTGTTCAAAAAGACTGTATGCTTAGTGCTTCAGAAGATGTATATGGTGTCTGTAAACAATTGTTCACGTTTGACTGCGGGTTGAAATCGTTAAAATTTTATTTTTATTGAATTTCCGTTCCCTACAATCCGCTCAGACAATTTTTAATACCGTATTCACTATCCTGCTGAAACTTTTAAAAGTTGGAGATGTTGTTACGTTATCTATCCAAAAAGTTGTTTACAAAAACTGTATGCTTAGTGCTTCAGAAGATGTATATAGTGTCTGTAAACAGTTGTTCATGTTAGATTGCGGGTTGAAATCGTTAAAATTTTATTTTTATTGAACTTCCGTTCCCTACAATCGGCTCAGACAATTTTTAATTCTGTATTTATTATCCTGCTGAAACTTTTAAAAGTTGGAGATGTTGTTATGTTATCTGTTGGATTTTTCATATCTAATATAAGCAAAAATAATCTTTGTGTTGAGAAACACTTTAGAGGACCAGGACGCGGGTCCTGGTTATTTTCATTGTCAATGGGTCTCTGGCAATACCCTGACTCTTAAGGGTCGGGGGGTCATAAATTGTCTTTGCAGGCCCAGGCTATTTCGCGTTTCGGGTTTCAAACCTAAGCAACGGTTTTTCCGTTGCACATTTTCTTTAGTCTCGTCCAGAGAGTCGAGGTATCAAGAGCTAACAGAATCCTTCCGTATCTTTGAATAAAACAGTTTTCTTTTAAAATCAACTGTGTGTTCATTGAAATAAATCCCATATCCCAATAGGTTATGGGCCCAGTTACGTATTAAACTCAGTTTAATTGTGTATTAACTGTGTAGTGTATCATATAAAATAAAAGACCGTAAAGGATAAATAAGATACTTATAATCATTATATATATTCGTGTGTGTGCATAGTTTTAAGTGTACAGCTAAATATAAAGACGATAAAACAATGGCAAATTCAAAGAGAAACATTCAACCGTTTAATGGTGAAAAATACAGTGACAAATTAAAGGTTGTTACCAGTGCGGGAGAACAAACCACATTAAAAAGGACTGTTATTATTATAAAAGACAGATGAAACATTCAAATATTCAAAGTGAGAAAATAGCTCAGACAATTGAAGTGATGCAGCCATCTACATCTTCAGTGAACTATAACACTTCCTCTACAAATTATGATCCATCACATGTTGCATTTATGGTGGGAAAATATGAAGAGAAGGACAAAATCGAACAAGATAAGATTACATTTATATTAGATTCGGGTGCATCGGATCACATCATAAACAGAGAAGATGTAGCCGAAAATTTTGAAGAAATTCCTGTGCCAATAAAAATTTCCGTAGCGAAAAATGGTACATACATTAATGCAACGAAGAAGGGGACCATAAACATCATCACCAATATGGGCATTCAAGGGACGCTGCAGGATGTTTTCTACTGTCCAGATGTACCGTACAATTTACTTTCCGTTCGAAGGATTCAGCAGGCAGGAATGAGCGTGACGTTCGACGAACAGGGAGTAAAAATACATAAAAGTGGTAACGTAGTAATATCATGTAAGCCCTCGAACAATTTAAATGTTATTGAGTTCATGCTTAAATTGAATATTAAAAATTGTGTTGCTCAAGCAACTAGTGCTGAAAGGAATAACTATACATTATGGCATCAGCGCTTAGGGCATATAGGTAAAAATAAATTCTTAGAATTAAAGAATAAAGAGATGTTTGCGGATATAAAGCAAATAGAAAAAGTTAAAGTAAATGATAATTTATGTGAAGCTTGTGTAAACGGTAAACAAGCACGACTACCATTTAGAAAAGCTAAAGATAAAAGTCATGTAAGACGCCCATTATTCATTGTCCATACAGATGTTTGTGGTCCAATCACTCCAACTACAATTAATGAAAGAAATTATTTTGTTTTATTTTTGGATGAATATACTCACTATTGCGTTACGTATTTAATTGCTCGGAAGTCAGATGTATTTTCTGCCTTTCGAGATTATGTTGCCAAAAGTGAGGCTCATTTTAATTTAAAATTAGTAAATTTATATAGTGACAATGGTAGGGAGTATTTATCAAACGAAATGAAAGATTATTGCGTTGAAAATGGCATAAGCTACCACTTAACAGTTCCACGTACTCCACAGTTAAATGGTGTGTCTGAACGTATGGTAAGAACCATAACGGAAAAGGCTCGGGCTATGGTAGCTGGAGCTGGTTTAGACAAAGCCTTTTGGGGAGAAGCTGTTTTAACAGCTACATATTTGATAAATATAACCCCAACAAAGGTTTTGAAAGAATCAAAAACACCATATGAAATGTGGCATATGAAAAAGCCTCAATTAAGATATTTAAGGGTTTTCGGATCAACTGTGTATGTTCATAATAAAACCAGAGAATCAAAATTTGATGATAAATCCTGGAAAGGTATTCTAGTTGGATACGAAGTAAATGGTTATAAAGTATGGAATGTTGGAACTGGTAAGTTTGATGTAGTGAGAGATGTAATAATGGATGAAACTAATTTTGTAGTTTCAAGGCCAGTAATGGTTCGATCTGAAACTGATAAATCTAAATCAGTAATCTCTCAAAAATCTAATAATGATAAATTAGATACAACTACAACAAAGGTAGTCGAAACAAATGAAAATGCCAAATTAAGTAATGAACTTAATAAATCTGTAATAGAAACAGATACGTGCAATGAATCTTTCAATAGTAATAGTAACAAAAATGATAATGATGATAATGAAAAAGGAAAATTGTCTCCCGAATTAAGGAGGAGTGAGAGGATCAAACATCGTCCAACTGTTTCTTATAATGAAGAAGAAATTCCAGATGATTATCTTCTATCCGCTCAGTCTATTGTTTATGAAGTTCCTAAATCATATCATGAAATCGAAAATAGGGATGATAAAATGAAATGGGAACAGGCTATTAAAGATGAAATTAATTCTCTTTTAATTAACAATACATGGACTCTAGTACCGAAACCTAATAATAAAAATATTGTTGATTGTAAATGGATATTCACTATTAAAAATGATGAATATGGAAATCCATTAAAATATAAGGCTCGTCTTGTTGCACGAGGTTTTAGTCAGCAATATTTAGTAGATTATAATGAAACATTTGCACCGGTTGCAAGGATTTCAAGTTTTAGATTTATTTTGGCATTTGCAAATCAGTTTGATTTGCTGGTACATCACATGGACGTTAAAACAGCATTTCTAAATGGTACGTTAAAAGAAGAAATTTACATGAGAGTTCCTGAAGGAATTAAAAGTAGCAATAATGAAGTATGTAGATTAAATAAAGCATTATATGGACTTAAACAAGCAGCAAGATGCTGGTTTGAGGTTTTCGAACAAGCGCTTATAGAAAGAGGTTTTAAAAACTCTTCAGTAGATAGATGCATATATATTTTAGATAAAGGAGATGTATCTCGAAATATATATGTTGTACTTTATGTAGATGATCTGGTAATAGCTACAGCTGATATTGAAGTAATGAATAGTTTTAAAAATTACTTAATGAATAAATTTTGCATGAAAGATTTGAAAGATATTAAACTTTTCTTAGGTATCAAAATTGAAAGAAGCAAAAATAAGATATGCATGGATCAAAGTGCATATATTAAGACGATTTTAGAAAAATTTAATATGACTGATTGTAAGGCAACTAGTACGCCTCTGGAAAATAAATTAGATTATACGGCATTGAATTCTGATGAGAAACATGAGGCTCCATGCCGAAATCTTATCGGATGTTTAATGTACGTAATGCTGTGTACTAGACCCGATATAAGCACAGCTGTAAATATTTTGAGTCGATATCTAACTAAGAACAATAAAGAACTTTGGCAATGTTTAAAGCGGGTACTCAGATATCTTAAAGGATCAATGCATATTAAATTAATCTATATCAAGGGTGACTATAATGATCTTCTATGTGGTTATGTTGATTCTGATTGGGGAGGAAGTGATATAAATGATAGAAGAAGTACTACTGGCTATTTATTTAAATTATTTGAACAGTGTACTATATGCTGGTCTACAAGAAGACAAACGTCTGTAGCTGCTTCGTCTACTGAGGCTGAATATATGGCTCTTTTTGAGGCAGTTAGAGAAGCATTGTGGCTACGATCATTAGCGAAAACAATTAATATAAATATTTCCGAACCAATCACAATATATGAAGACAATAATGGATGTATTAGTATTGCAAATAATCCAACAAACCACAAAAGATCAAAACATATAGATATTAAATATCATTTTTCCAGGGAACAAATCGAAAATAATATAATCAGATTAAAATATGTTCCTACAGGAAATCAACTGGCAGATATTTTAACAAAGCCGCTACCTGCAGTCACATTCTTACAGCTCCGAGATGGAATGGGATTAAAATAAAAAAAAAAAAAAAAAAAAAAAAAAAATTTATATATATCAATAGATTGTTTAATTTTATAATAAAAATATATATGTATGTTTATTGAAATTTATTATTATTGGATGGTCTAATCAGGTTTTCTGGGTTTCCCTGATTCTTTGCAACAAATGTTGGACCATATGTAGTTCCCAGGAAAGATAAGGAAGGACAATATTAATTCTCTGATACCTAATTTAATAATGTTTAGAGTAATGGTACTTATACGTAAAAAAAAAAAAAAAAAAAAAAAAAAAAAAAAAAAAAAAAAATATATATATATATATATATAAGCTTATAACAAATGTATGTATGAGATACATCTAAACACAGCCGATTCATTTTTGAGGAGGCGTGTTGGATTTTTCATATCTAATATAAGCAAAAATAATCTTTGTGTTGAGAAACACTTTAGAGGACCAGGACGCGGGTCCTGGTTATTTTCATTGTCAATGGGTCTCTGGCAATACCCTGACTCTTAAGGGTCGGGGGGTCATAAATTGTCTTTGCAGGCCCAGGCTATTTCGCGTTTCGGGTTTCAAACCTAAGCAACGGTTTTTCCGTTGCACATTTTCTTTAGTCTCGTCCAGAGAGTCGAGGTATCAAGAGCTAACAGAATCCTTCCGTATCTTTGAATAAAACAGTTTTCTTTTAAAATCAACTGTGTGTTCATTGAAATAAATCCCATATCCCAATATTATCTATCCAAAAAGTTGTTTAAAAAGACTGTAGATGTATATAGAAGATATGAAGATGTATATAGTGTCTGTAAACAATTATTCGATCGCGTTGTAGAGAATGAAAAGAATTTCTGTCTACCGTGAAATGTGGACAGTAAGTTTGACCGGATGTTCCGGAGCAAGGGACCGAATTAGATCAATTCCGGCCGCTTATGCGATCAGTTTCGCGGTTCGCAGCGAATCGTGAGAACGTCCCGGCTCATTACAGAATCGACGGCGCAGCGTTTTTCATCTCGCGAAATAGATTTCGCACAGGCGCGTCGCGCCGCGTGTTCCCGTGTAATTGCGGAACGGGGTCCGGTTGGAATGCGCGGAAATCGTGCGAATATCCTCGGCGTATCGAGGGAGAGCAGCAAAAAGCGTTTTACAGCACTGATAGCAGGTTATTAGCGAATCGTCGTAGGGCTGTTCATCATCGGCCGTGGCCGCTCCTCTCTCGCGCGTTCCTCCAGTTTGCTTTCCTCCTTCTCCTTCCGTCTCTCTTATTTCTCATTCGCCTCTCTCGCTCTCTCGAACTCCGGGCTGGTTTCGCAACGGTGTTCTCTCCATCCCTCCTCCACACCCCGGAGATACCCGGGGTCCATTTCTCGAAGTCGACGCTGCCGCTCAATTATCCCGCGGCCGGGATACAACGATAATAATTGTGAATATTAGCGGCGTTTCGGAAGTTTAATGAAAAGGACGTGGCAACGCGAGCCGCGCGGAGCCGGTAGCAAATTATTCTCGGATACCCGGGGCACCCGAGTGCCGTACCTCCGCAAATGTTACTCCTCCGGCTTTTACTACTTTGTTCGGTATCCTGCCATTTATCATTCGCAGCCGTGCAATCGAACCGAGCCGCGCGGCGCAATGGGAAAATGAACGCTCGGTTACTCGCGAGCCGAGCCGAGCCGAGCCGAGCCGAGCTGAGCCTGAGCCTCTAACTACCGAATTCCTGATGCTCTCGACCTAGTTACCGCTGCGGCGGACAGGGCTCGGGTTTTCACCGCGCCGGAAGATGCTGCGGGGTGCGCGAAACCTGTCCTCGATGCCAAAACACACTATCGATACAATCCACTACAAAAATGTGGAAAGAAAAATTCTCTGCATTAACTATCAGACTTAATTCTACGGGCTATCTTCCCTTCTAAAAATTTTAACGAGTCCCTGCCACTGCGGAGACACAATCTAATGCTTAACCCCTTGACTGCTAAAGGCGTATATATACGCCCTCACAAATCCATCAATATATACGAAAAGCGTATATATACGCCCTCTGTATTTTTTAACTATAACACTTTTATTACTGTTCTACCAACTGATTCAACATGGAATTTGTTGTCTTATGTAACATAGCAATTAAGTATCGGCAATTGTTTCAATATCGTTCAATCAATTGTCTTCATATTACACTGCTCTTCGAAAAACGCGCCGTCCATATAGATGGATTCGTCTGAGAGCGCGCCGCAGTCAAAGGGTTAACAGTGATACTGGCAACATTATTTTCATTCAACTTAGAGCAAAGCAAATCAGCAGAAGTCAGAGTAAATAAATTCAGAAATCTTTTCTATATATTCATTTTAATATATCTACTACATTTTCCGAAAACAATATCCGCTAATCTTCTGCACTGCATCCAGACACCCTCCGAGGGAAGTTCGCAGGAACAGATACTTCGGGATTCGAAGCGGGACGCAGGTTTCGTAGTTTCGCGAGTGTTCACCGAATCCGAAAACTGGCCGCGCAACGTCTTCATTCTTCGAGGAGGCGGCTCGCCTCGGGCAGTGCCGCGATTAGCACACAATAATGTAACAAACATTCGATATCAGAGCGGCGATGGTTTCGCAATCGGCAAAAGTTGCCGAGCCTTTGGAAAAGCGAGGTCCGCGGTTCCCGAGATAAGCGAGGCGCGCACGAAAGGGAACAGTAGGCCATCGCATTTCCCATGTACATTTTAATATAATTTGAGTCGGCCTCCGGGGGAATAATCGGGACAGGGCAAGACGCATGCCTTCTTCATTGTATTGTACCCGTAGGAATCCCGGCATCAGTGCGGCGGCGGCGGCGGCGGTTACAGCGGCCCCGAAGAGCCAGGCGGTGGAAGAAGAAGAAGAAGAAGGGCTCCTTTGTGAAAGCAGCCTCAGGAAATCAGGATTGATATAGGGCTGCGGTAGGTTCGCCCGTAACTTTGTCCCGCGGTACCCGTAGACAAGGCCTCCATCCATTAATCACCCTCGGTACGAGGCCTGAACCCTGGGTGATTAGCAGGCGTGAACACCGGCTCACCGGGGATATATATGCGATTGAGAGCCATTGTCGACCACCGTGGACGTTCCGCCACGCCGATTGAGACGTCCGTCTTGCTCGAAAATCCCAAACACGGAATCGGAGGCCCTGCAACCCTCCCTCCCATCCCCCAGCAACTTCCAATAGACTTTATCCTGCCGGCCGCCATCTTACATTTTCTCGCTTGGAAACATCCTCGACGGTAGATCCTCTAAACTAATCTTGGAGTCTATAAACCCTGTGCATTAGATTTGTGATCATGATTTGGTTCTCTTAAAAATCCTTAGTGGATAGATCCTAGTTTTCTCTTTGTGCCCTCCTTGTACTTTCACAAGTGTACTGCGGATTTTATGGATTTAGGACAAAAATTAGTAGATCAAATGCAAAACGGTGAAGACATTCAAACAACATCACAAAATAATTAAGGAAGAAGAAAAATGTAGCTCCTGGTGTCTGGCAAGTGGTACAGACTATTTTTATTTCGCATGTAAATCCGCTGGTAAAGCTGGGGCCTTTTCAATTTTAATTTTAAACGACTAGATTATTGAAGAGGAAACGATTCAGCACGTTTTATAATTAATTTAGACGTTTACTAGGACAATATATAATTTTTAAAGGCAATAGTTCTTTAGAGAATTAACTGGAAGTGCCAAGAGGTCCGTATAAAAATTAAATACACCGGATTTAGTAAAATGAATGCACAACGCAGCGACGCTGGCGCCATTTCGGAGACTTCAACGCGTGGTAGCAGCACGCTGTCGGAAACCACTAGGCTCTCTGCCTCTTCCATCAAACTCCAAACGGTCCTACGAAAAGGAACAGTAAAATAATTTATGCGTATAATTGCGTCATTACACAGGCGGAAGCATCAGCGAACACCGTAAAGAAAATTTATCGCGTTAGAAACAACGCAACCAAACTCGGAGACGTTCCTCGAGGAGCCGTTAAAATTCGCAACAAGTTCACACCGGCGCAAATTCATCCTCGAATTTGTGTCCGATAATGTTGTGAACACCGTAGTCGTACAGCCGTTGCGTCCATTGCGTCGGAAAGGTCGGAAGTGTATTTTTTCCCGAGAAACCTCGGCGTTTCAGTGCGCGCCGCAGCGGCTAATTATTTATTGCACGTAAACTTGCCAGGGGAAATCGTGCGCGAAAACTTGAGTGTCCCGGAGCCGCCACGTCAAGGAATGACGGGGACGCCGCCACGTAATTTACAGCCACGTTGATTACCTCGTAACTTACACCCACGAGACACCGGGAATCTCCGTGCGGCACACGATGGGTGGCTTCTTCCCCGGCCAAATCGTCGTACAATTAGGCGGTTATTTTTAAGAGCCGGGGGCCACGATACCGGGGACGGAGCAACGAAATAAATTCGGACACGAGCCCTTCCGGCGTGATTGCAACCGCCTGTCAAAAAGGTACCGGCCGGTAATTACCCCTCTCGGTACCCGAGATTCACTTCCCACGATCGGAATTAAGTCCGCGCGAAAATAATTGCCGTCCCTGGCACGTTAACACATTACCCACCGGCGATCATTTCATAATTTTTTAATGTCCACGGGCCGTCCTTAAGGACTTTTTAATCGATCCTCCAATGGCAACGGCAATTTAATTGTAACGTCGTCTAATAATTTCGTTTCGGATTATAATGTAAATAATTTTTTACCATAAAAATCCTATGAAGTCTGAATGAATTCAACCCTGTTATCATTATAGAGGAATCAATTATTTTGGATTTGATGGAAGTCCGAAATAATAGCGGAGCAGCGCGAAGTATGTGGAAAAGAAACTTTTATTAAAGACGTAGAATAACGTGGGAATAATACGTGTTTACAGCTCAACGGTCGAATAGAGAAGGACCCTCGTTTCCGTACACCGTACAGAATACGCAATACATAAGGTCACGTGAATATACACGATTTACAATATATACTAATAGATGTCGCGATTAGTACTGTTCCAACATGATTAAAATTAGCATTTATAGAAATATAGAAATATATATTTTTATAAATGTATAAATTATAGAAATATAGAATTTTTTAAAGCTGCCGAGCAGACGGTGTGAGTATACTTGGTACAGAGGTTGTAGAAAATGATGGTAGCATCTCCTACACTTAAGAAAGTTCTTTATCATCGCCTCCACTCTACTTCTAACAGTGCCAAATCCGCTTCCAAGATTCTATTTAGGGTTTGCACAACATCCTGTAATCGCGGGGAACAATTTCGTCGGCCGCTCATCATTTTATAGAAGCAGAGTCCATAGAACAACCGCGTCGGACACTAAATCAGCGGAGGTGCAGAGAAAATGCCACATCCTCGCGAGATTTCTGCAGGTAAGCACGCGATATCAGACCGCGGTTACGTGGAATAGCGAAGATGCCAGAACCAGGTGAAAAATACAGCGTCTAGTCCCGGAATCCCAACGATTCCCTGTGAAATATCTCCAGAATGCACGTCAGGGAACCAACAGGTCTGCGAGCGATTTCTCACGGTCTGTTAAATCGACTGTCTCTCGGATCATCGATTAATTTACCCGTGACTAACGCATGGCGCCGCTTAATTCGCTAGTCTGAGACACGCGACTCTTTAAACGATCGTCGAGGCATTCGGCAAACACAGAATACATACCGTGAAAAAATCAGGATCCTCGAAGACTTTACGCGAGAAACGCTTGTGTTCCCGCAACCGCGGAGTTTCTGCTTTATTGCCGAAGCTGCTCGAGGAATGAGGATTCGCTGAGTGAAAGGTGTAGCGTGCGAATCGTCATTCGTCACGGTACTTATTCATTTATGCTCGTCGAATCTCGGTAACTCTAGCTTTTTATCGGCCAGTTAGACGGTTAACCGCTCGACACGTCTACGTGGAAATCGAGGCGCTATCGCTATTATTAAATTATTATGCCCGTTGAACTTGTGAGAAAAGAGAAGAAAAAGTGGTTGATAGGATAAGTGTTCCGAAGCATAGTTAATTCTTCAGTGGTTTAACGCTAGATTTACGGGTGATCTAAAATTATTCAGATTCTAAGGATGCATTCGTGAGAAATTATTTAGCAAATTTATTTCTTCGGATATATATTGTCACGTCCGGTGGTTCGACCATCGATGATTAATCAATGTAATAAAGAACTATCACAAAATCCGATAATGCCACGAGAGAGGTAAGCTTAGAAATAAAACAATAAAATAACCAGCGTTAAATAAATAAATGTTAACCCTCAAATATATACATACGTAATTATACACATATATAATATAAAGAACTATGTTAACTCGAACTGCGCAATACCGTGACGCGGTAACGAGGCGCCAAATCAACAACTCAGCCTTCTGCGAAACGCATGAATGAAGATCGGTTTGCACCCTGAGAACAAATAGGAAAGACATCAGATAATACCATGAGAGAGAACTACGATAACCCAAACTGCGCAATAGAAGTGACATCAGATGATGCCAAACGACGTGGTATGACGCTGACTCCATAGAAAAAGGATCCTGGCGACATGGAGTCGAGCAGCTAGGAGAAGATTAAAGGATGCAAGGTGGGAACTCCTGAGCCAGCATCTTCAAGAAACAAAGAATTGGCTATCCTATAAATAAGGGAACCAACGCCTCAAGAGACCAGTTGTCAGTCAGTTTTCAGTCAGTTTGTCAGTCTTTAGTTTTGTCACGAGCAACACTGTAGTTCTCGTATCGTCCTAATAAAAATCGTGCGTTTAAATTGTGCGAGAAATCAAAGTTAAAGTGCGAAACCCAAAAGTTGAAAAGGTGCGAAACCCCGGAGTTCCTCCAGGATACCCCAGGACTTTACCCCCAGGACATTACATTGTGTTAATCCCAAGGAAAATTGTATCTCGGTAATATTATATTACAATATTATTTAAAAAATATTTTGCTAGAAATGTGGATAGCACCTACTTATTTTTTAGTGTTTCAATCTTACTAAGATCATTATCTTCTTGGATTCTCTATGATATTGTGTGGTTTTACTCATCCTAAGCAAACTGGTAATCATTCGATGCTGCAACCCGTTTTATTTCCCGTTGTAGAGGAACACAACGAGCTGCTCCATCGAGCCGTTCTTCAGCTCCAGGAATACATTTCGTATAAATCCCTCTGGGAGGCGATTCCTGCCCCCAGTCGCAATCGAAGCCATAAAATACGGGAGTTTCCGTGGCGCGTTACAGAGACGTCTCCCTAGGCCCATTAATAAGGGTCACGCTATTACCCGACGCCCACGTTCTCCGTCAAAAGTCCGGGTTTCTGGGCTCTCGCACGCGTCCCGCACGCAACAAACGCCAATCCCGAAGAGAGAGAGAGAGAGAGAGAGAACAGCCTGGCTTCTCGGAGAGAAACCAGCTCGAGTGGTCCTTCATTAGCATCGATCGGCGATCCCGGCGTGGGAGAGATTGTTTATCTTGCCGCAATATTCCTGAATCTCGTCTCCGACCGCCTTCCACCGTCCACGACTTGCTTTTTCCTAGCTTCGGCTACGACTAAATTAACACATTGCGTACGGCTCTCTACGCGCTCAAAGCCCGCACATTTTCTGTGATTTTGCTGCTTTTATAGAATTAGAGCCTATTTCATAAAATCAATTTTTATATAATAATAACAGATTGAAAATATATAGACGATTCTTAAAAAACTGTTGCCTTACAAATTAAAACACGAAGTTTGAAATTCCAAAATGTACAATAAAAGAACACTTTATAAGATACGGTACGCGTACGATAATCGGCACAGATCTACCGATGTACTGGCTACAATCACTGATCATTTCTACATGCTCTGAATGTCAAAATTCAATTATTTCGCTCAGCATTTGTCTTGAGAATGGGAGAGGCTTCGCCACCCTGGTAACGTAACGAAAAAAAAAACATGAAAACGAGATATCTCGTGACCCGTACGCAATGTGTTAACACGAAACCGTCTTCTTATTCACGATACGCACAAATCCAGTTCACAAATTCACATGGTGGACCTGAAAGTGACTGAATTTAATCAAGAAATTCATAAAAATACAACTGCGAGACAATTCGCAGAAATCAAAGTGACCCACTGAAATCCGGAGCGAGACCGATTCATTCAACAAAATACGTAAGAGTATCGCGCAAAAACGGACCGCAATCCGGTAGAATTTTACCGCAGTCTCTGGTCCGGGGTTGTCTGAATGAATGCAACAAAAAGCGGCCATCAAAAAGCAAAAACGCCACTATCAACCGCAGGCTACACCCAGCCCGCCGTTACGTCGTTACGGTCATCAACGTCGCATTAGCCCGCCCCGCGGGCTCGGTATCTCTCGCGATCTTCTCGATCACGATCCGTCCGGAAGATCCCGTTAAACCCGCGCCGGACCCGGGTTCCCCCGATCGGACGCGTACGAATCGTCTCGATCGGCATTAGCCCTGTTCCTGTTGCGTGCGCCACGCCCCGGCTCGTTCGTCACGAGATGATTTATTCGCGGTTTTTCGGCGTGCAGGCTCGCGATATCGACCTTAATTATTTTTCGTGGCGTTGCGTGCCGTCGGGGCGCCTCCGAAACACCTCGGCAAGGTGTAAACGATCGCAAAGGGGCTGCAGCAGCCAAGGGTAACGGGGAAGGGGGATAGGGGGACACAGAGAGAGCAGGCTAATTATGCGTCGTACCAGCGAAGATTTATCGCGTTTGCATTTTCCACGGTGCGTGGCGCGGCTTGCACCTACGTGCACGCTTACCCACGTATCCTCCCTTGCCCGATCAACCCCCCTCTCGTACGAGAAACGTACCAGGGGGGGGGGGCGTAGGTGTACCCTGACGACTTAATATTACGACCGCGAGAGAGGAGAGATGTTCCGGGGTTTCGTGGAACAGCCGCGAGGACCGGTACCGTCGCATGTGATCGCCGTCGGTACCGGAGAATACTAATTTTTTCCCGGTAAGACGAACCCGCACTTGCGGCCGACTCGTTTCACCGAGATCCCCAGCAATCCTTTCGCTTCGCGTTCGCATCGCCGTGGATAAAGGCCTCTTCATAATTTTCGGATTACCTCGCTCTCGCGGATTTTTTAAACGATACTCGGGCACCGTGGGAACTTCGTGCTGCTTCATCCTGTATTTTAGGATCCATCACTATCTGCGGCCTGAGCAATTTGAATTGATTAGATTTCTTCCTCGTTGTGAGAGGAAGTTGAAGAGTCAAGGTAGATCTTTCGTGAAGCTCCCCTGTACGTTTATAAAAGAATTTTTGCATTCGATTTCCCGGTGAGAGATTCGTGGACACATTGTATTCTCATTGTTTCTCAATACCCACTTCTCCGAGGAAAATATTTTCTGCAACTTCACCCTTGACCCTTTGCGCTAAGAGCTATTTCAACTCCAAGATCAAATGTTTCTTCCGACTTGGAATATTTCTATACGATTTTGTAGCCATTGCAAGAGTTGCACGACGTCCGATGTAGCCAAGGTGTCATTTATTAAAGAGGGAAGTACGAGGGTCATTCAATAAGTAAAGAGACAAATTCTATAATTTTAAAACTATTCAATGAATGTGTACAATCTTTTCAGGGGTGTTAGTTGGCAACCTTGGGATATGCTCTGATCAGCTGTTTCATCATTTTATGTCAACATAACCTAAAAATTTTCAATTCACCATGGCAAGTCCACTAGAAGATTGCACCTTAGAAGAACAGCGCTCAGTCATTAGATTTTTAGTCGCAGAAGGTGTAAAACCAAGTGAAATTTTTTCTAGAATGTTAATACAGTACGGTAAAAGTTGTATGAACCGTGCGAATTTTTACAAGTGGGTTGATCGGTTTAAAAGTGGCCGAACAAGTGTAGGGGGAAAAGATTTGCTAACAATGAGGAAGTTAAGGAAGCGGTGCAAAAGTGGCAAATCGAAAGAATTCTTCGCCAAGGGAATTAGGAAGCTGCAAGAAAGATGGGACAAGTGCATAACCGTGGGGGGTGATTATGTTGAAAAATAGCCTTAATTTTGAAAGATTGAGATAAACCGTTTTTGAGCTATAGCCATTTGTCTCTTTACTTATTGAATGACCCTCGTAAAATTCTATTTAACACTAAACGTACCATCACCGGTCGAATGGCCGGTTCTAGATTGTTTATTTGACAATGTTTGAAATTATAAAGATGCTTTCACGAGCAATGATTCGATAAGAGCACTCATTGCAATAAGAACCGCGCGAAAATCTAAATAAATTAAATCTTGTAATTTTTATAAGGGAACACGTACCTGTTACATTTATAGCTCGGTGTTAACTTCTGTTACACTGCTGACAATGCTGATTTTGCACGAAGACGCGCGGTCTTGAATCGTGGCTGAGACGTGTTTGTACGTCAGGGGATTACGAAGTTTGAACAATTTTTTCGACCGGCCAGTTAGCATAGCTTCGAGCAACCTCCTCGTAGTTTCCCGCGCGCGAGTATAATCGAATTGGAATATCGAGGGAAGGCGAGCCTAACCGAGTTGCAACGGGCAAACGCGAAACGCAATCGGCGCAGGGTAAAGGATAAGGAGGTGAAAACCGCAGCCCGAGAGCCTCGGCGTCTTTTGCATCCCTGAAATCTGATATAGTCTCGAGATTAAGGCAGGCACGATCTAACGTGCTCGCTCGCCAATCCCGTCGGCAATGTCAGGAATTACGGTAATGCTCTCTCCGCCGCCACGAGTATGCCGAGAAGGGGCCGGGCTTGGGAAAGATTGATGTAACAGCGTTATCATTTTTCCAGCCCCGAGATGATTGTGTTTACACACCTTGATAGCTGATACTTTGCACTGCCGTGTAATCAATGAACCATCCAGCCGGGATAGCAGGAAGGGGGTTTCCTGTTGCAAACGCGCGAACATTTACACCGTGCAACGACTTTTATCTCGCGCCGAGATAAACATTACGATTGTAATTTATCGTACTGAATTCGATACAATCGATTGGCCGAACGATATTGTTTTCGAGCCTTTGGGAATTCTGTTGCCTAACTTATCGCAATTGCCGAGACGTTTGTTACAATTTTTCTTCGAGGTTTTCAACGATAACGGAATTGTTCGGCTCGATTTGACGCGAACGATTGTCGAGAGACATGGGCCGCTCTTGAGAAGTAAATTAACTTTAACTTTTTGAAAATGGCGGTGGAGTAAGGAATGGTTACGACAATACTATAGATTATGCTGGTTTATGCGATAATCGTCTGTCGACATTCTTCAATCCTTTTAATCTATTATTGTTCAAGTATTTCCTGTGTGGCAATTCTTCGTTTGTTTCAGAGCACAAGTTATACCATGAAAATGTAGAAATTTTAAAAACCGTAGAAACCTTAAAAATATTGTAGATGGCTGAATAATTACTTCAAATGAATAGAATTTCATTATTCGCGACACATTTTCATGTCAACTTTTTCATTGAAACAACCGCAGAGATTTCTACGTTGCACAATTGTCCTGATCTTACGATAGTAGACGAAATTGAAGATAATAGAAGGATCAGGGGACCAGAAAATTCGGAAATTGTCAAAATTCTTGAAGAAAGAAAGGAATTTTTATGTCAGTTCCGCGCGAAGATGCACAGTTTAATGACGAGGTAATTCCCGTTAAAACGATTTCGTAACCGGGCCGGGCTCGATTACCATGATGAGATGTCAGAAAGTGAAACGAACCGAGCCAGCAGCCGTAGTAAAAGAGGAACTGTCAACCATAGTCGTAAATAGTAGTCGCCAGAAATTGGACGGTGTTCGATCACGAAGTTACAAGTGGTAGCAGCGCGGGCAGAATTAAATTGGTTCACACGGTAGAGCCAGTCACCACTTACGAGCATAACCTTCGTTATCTTCATCGGTGAACCCATCTTGTGTGACAAGCGAAGGCGGGCTCCACGGCAACGTGATCGTAACGATATACTACTGGCGTTAGGCACACCTCCTTCTAGCCTAGCCCCCCGGATGGTATTCATATTCGACGATGTCGACATTTACGTCAAACCGAGAAACGCGATTCGACCTTATTTTGACCGGCGGATTCTTCACGGCTGTCTCTTTGCTTGTATCCCATTGGCTACCGTTCGTTTGCCACCTGGATCGGTAATTTTCAGCGACGATCATTCTTTCAACGAGCCTTTGGCACTGTGCGATGTGTCTAAAAAATATTTGGTTAAAAAATAAATAAATTAAATTATTAATTCACTTCGGCGAGTACAGGTATTCATCCTCGAGCTCTTGCGAGTTCTAGGCTTACGCCGGAGTCATTTCTGACCCACGCAGATATTTCACTACAGTTCTATTCCGATATAAGGCGATCGTCAGGTGCCGGCTTTCGTCGTATTTCGGATGAGCAAGAAGAATTTCTTATTTCGAAATAATTATCCCCACGGGTTATCAATGACTCCGGCATAGCATATGGTTAAATGGCCTCCATCGATTTTCGTAAAATCCGCTACAAATAAGGCACAAAAAATTAAAAAAAAGACGGAACCTAAGATGCAAATTTCCACAACCGAAGATTCAACTTAGCCAGTGATCCCTGTCTTGCAGTGTCCCTTATCTAACGGGGACAGACAGGGAGCATAATTTATGAAGCAATCGAGAAGGGAAGGATTTCCGAGCGACCGTGCGTAAAAAAATCAGTGTATATGTGACAAATTGGAAGTGAAACACCGGCCACGAAATCCAAAGGCGGATAACCCACTTAGATAGCGGTCGGATCGAAAGCATCAGCTGCCTCGAACGCGAGCCGAGCGTATCAGCGTTCGTTCTCTCCCGAGGACGGGCCGGAGCATAGATTGAGCTGTCACGGCGAAGATTACATTTGTCATAAGACATAACCGTTCCTTCCCGTCGTAATCTATGATCGTCGCCGACTCGCCGTACAAATCGCACCGGGCGACGATGTTACTCACTCCTGGCAGTGACTTAGGCGTGGTTCACACCTACTCGGGACCGGCGACGAGTGTCTTCGGACGTTTAACTCGAGGACAGCTCCGAGAGAGCGAAATTGCTCGATCTTTCTTTGCTTGTTAGCGACGCCTGGCCGAGATCATTCCTCGAGATCGAGCAAAATTATCTGACATATTCATTGTTAATAATTCTTGTTTTCTTGCAGCTCTTGGCAAATTGAATATGACTCTTTGGATATCCATGGCGCAGATGCAAGAGTACATTATTCTAGTATTTTTGTTTTGGCAGGATATAATGTGCGAGAGGAATAATTTATTTTTAATACTTTATGATTGGTGTGCAACATCGAAATTTTACATTGCAGGATTAATAAAAACGCCCTCGGTGAAGACGTTTTTATATTATGTTTTGAACAAACTCTACTGTACGTTCTCAAAATCTTGTCAGTAAATCTTGCATTGTTTAATCGTGTAGAATAGACGGAATAATTAAAAAATTAGCACCAGACACTACTTAAGAAAATAAGAAATTGAGAACAAAACCAGGGTTCTTCATGCCAACTGGTCTAACCATTTTGTTTCTCGAAGAAAAGACTTACAACTCAATAAATTAATGAAAGTAACAGCTTAGATAATTAAGAGATTTTTTCTCTACAACGTCAAACAATATCTTCTCAATTAGAAGTAATAGTTCTTTGTTCTGTCATCGTTGGCATTGAATCATACAGCGACGTTTCAATCACGCGTTGAAATCTCCAGCGAGTGTTGCGCCAGCCATAAGCGCGAGCGAATGAATCGAACTGTTCGATCGTCACACAGTGAACCACGGTTGCTAAGCAACTAGAAATAATCTACTCCAATTAAAAAAAAAATATCAAGCAATAGCAAAATGGTGGAGAAGAATTTTTCGAACCGCGTATCGTTAAAGATCGATGAGACGATTGACGAGTATACACGACTGGGATCCAAGGATGGTTTCTCGAGAGTGAGTTTGCGCGAATCGGAGGTGCAGTTTGGACAATGGCGGCGACTGTGGACGCGGCTTAAGGAACAACGGGAGAAGACAGGGTGTTGCAAGCAGATTCTTTCTGGCCGGTTGCAAACGCGCTTATTATGCGGTGACATCTAAACGCGTCCTCCGTAGGCCACCGGCTCTCGAGAGATCACGCGATCGTTCTCGTATCTCGATGTTAATTTAAGAAGGTGGCTGTTCAAGAACACGTCCCGCTGGAATAGACACTGTCGCCCTCGTTCGCGCCTCCGTGCGGCTCGTTCTCCGCTCCGAAAACATCCGTTCCCCGGGAAACGTACGAGCGGTCAAATTTATTTTAGGGTGGGAGCAAGAATAAGTGAAAATACATAAGCAACGTACAACCGGGAATCGCAGAAAATAGCGGAACCATCGCGTGACGTCATTGCCTCGAGGTTCTCCAACTACCGTGAGAAAAATCGAATAAAATCAATTTCTGCGAAGCTTTAATAAAAAGCTCTCCTCTACCCTTTTATTTTCTACCTTGTCGACAGCTATAAACGCAGATTCTTCAACAAATGTACCTTTTGTGTTAGTCGATTTGTAAAAGTTTAAAGATTCCCATTAGCTCTATCACAGGTTGCATTATGCCGGGGAAGATAAGGATCTTTTTGAAAGATCTCGACGCGAGCCAAATGGTACAAAACGATGCGAATTTTCACGGCTTTTGTTACGTACCTTGCATCACGGTTTCTCATTGGATTTTATAATAGGCTCTCGCAGGTGATTCGAGGCCAACGTCGAAGAACCCCAATTAAAAACCACGTTCGATCGATCGCCGATGCCGAAGGGCGCCGCGCTATCTTAATCATCCCCGTGACATTGTACTTCCACGCATTGTTCCTACTTCCGCAAATTACTATTAGTCGCGGCAGATGATTAATGGCTCGGTGTCGCGAACCCGATGCTCCCTGTCGATCGGTCGATGAATAATCGACTGGAGTTCCACGACTCGCTTTGCGCCATAAACGGGTGAAAAACGGGCGTCGTAAATTTTCCGATTGTGCGCGCAGAAATATTGAATAATCTGGAAATCGCAAAGTGTTTTTAAAGAAGTTAGACCAGCATATAAAAGAGCTCACTGTGCAATGAAATATTTTTGCAAGTCCTTAGTTTCTTCTCCGATCGTTCTATTGGTCAATTTAATTAAACACTTCGATAACAGAGGAAAACGGTTTTCGAATTCGCGTTCACCGTATCAAAAGCAACGAGAGCAGCCTATTGGTTATTGGAATGCAAAATAGGTGATGGACAGTGTAATTATCGAGATGATACGCAACGCCCAGTCGATGATTAATTGAATATTAATGGCAACTCTCGGCAGATGTAATTGGGTTTCGAGAGCAACTCCGCAACGACGATGAAAAACGATTTACCACACAATTGCAACCTTGTCTTCGATCTTTGCATCGCAGCAACAATGTTCTCTTTCATATTGAACCATTCGGTCGTGACGGCGTTTACTATATCATGCAAATTTCACTGAGACCATTCCAGAATCGTGAGAGCGAAAACAAAATGTCCGAGAACGAGAGGAAAAGAGTTTCCTGAGAAAAGCGGCGGCGAACAATTTGCAAAGAAGAAAACGAGCAAAGACAAAGTGCAGTCTCGTTAGCGGCTCGTTAGGGGAGACGATAACGTTATCCTGCGGGAGCCGGAGATCCCAGTTTGTGGATAAGCGACGGGATAAGCCGGAAAGTGCCGAGTTATTTTCAGTTCGCGTGTGTGTCTCGACTTCGCAGAAAATGTTTATTGCGTCTGAGAGCCGCCACTTCATTGAGAGTTCTACCACGTCGTTAAACAATATCTGCGTGAAAAGATAATTAATCTTTTTCATCAATTCTTCTACCGTAAAAGATTTCTTGAAAGCTACATATCAGAGATATAAACACTTGTGTTAAGGATAGTAGACGCAACAGAGAAATAAAAATATTGTTACGAATAATACAAAATATTAACCGCACAAGCTCTACTAATTCCGTACTTTCAATTTGTGGGGTATTTAATTTGCACTCAATTTTGAATTCTTGAGATCAAAGAATCGAACCAGGTTACGTGTTTACAACGAGGACGATTCGACCGAAAGGGCTTCGCAGAAAAATATTCAGAAGAGATCTGCGGTCGGAAATTTTGTTGGAATCACGCGGGAGGCCCAGAAGAATGTGCGAGTGAGAACGTGCAAGGTGATCGAGGAGGACAGTGAGGTCGAAGGACTCGTTTTTCGCAAGAAGTCTGCGCAATCGAGCGGTCGGTCGAAAATTCGGGATTACAAAGTTTCAGGGAGCCCGCGTCGCACGGTGGCAAATTGCGTCGGCCGATTTCACGGCGGCCACCTCTTAAATGTCGGTCGTCAACTGACAGGCTAACGATCACGTGGCCGAATTGATGACTACCGTTACCTTAATCACAGGTCGGCAATCGCGGCTAACAAGTTAAGGATCAGGCCTGCGCGGTCGCGTGTTGTAACTACACGGGGCCATCGATCAGTCGACGTTCCTCTCGGAGCCCGTTCGCGATCGACGAAAGACGCTACGACGCGAGGCGATAACGCTCGTAACCGGCCAATGATTGTCATTAACTCGTTAGACGACGCGTCCGATTCGTAGACGCCGATCGGAGCTGTAATCGGCGCGAGCGAACGCGTCCTACAACTATGCTCTTTCGAAGCACAGTGGAGCCTCCTTTATGCGAACCAGTTAGCGCCGAACCTCTTATATACGGATCATTAACCGAGCATCTGTTATGCGAACGGCCTGACCCTGCGAAAATGACTGCCACAATGATTTCAACGGAATTTTACTGCATTCTCGACTATCAGAAAAAGGTGCTATATCTAGGAATTTTTGCAGACGAAAATAACGAGCCTATCGAATGCAGCTTTTCCGAGGTTAATTTATTAACCTTTGGAGAACGTACGAGATTTTTTTGAAAGTAATAATAATTATTTTTACAAAGTTATGCACCGGAGAACATTTAGAGAAATTGGTCCTTGAAATCTCAGCTGCTGTTTAAAGTATAAACCAAAAATGCCTTGTTTGAATTGCAGTAGATAAAGGTTTTTCGAAGCTGCCAGAGCACGTAGGCTCTTTATGTCGAATGTTTTTTCAATGTGTACCCACGTGTTCGAAAGTGAAAGTTCGAAATAGAAATCAAATATCTATGTTTCTCACCGATGTGTTCGAGATCCTTCTGTTAGTTTACGATTTGTTGGCACTGTTCTCTAAAATGAGGCTGCAGAGAAAGTGATCTTTGACAGTAATGATGCAATGCGAGGCATGAGAGATGGAACAGAGGCATTATGCTGGGGAAGATAAAACCAATGGCTTGTCTTCTCTACTGCAATCTTCCAGCAGGTCTTCGACCACGCATTGAAATCGCCGAAACGGCTAGAACTCTCTTTCGAGAAGCTGCTATAAATCAACATTTGAATTTCACTCAAGTGTAAGCTGGTGTAAGCAAATTTATAAAATTATTTTAAAAGAAAGTCAAGAAATAAAAATAAGAGCTGATCCTGGAAATTCTTTCAAGAGCAAGCGAAGAAGCAAAGATGAGGACAAATCCTGCAGAGATTTTTGCATTGACCGGTGTAAGTGAATTTTAAAAATTGTTTCAAGAGCAACGAAGAAGCAAAGATGAGAACTTGTACCTGTAAATTAGTTTATAGAATTCTGTTAAAGGAAAGTTCCAAAGCAGAGATAAGGACAAATCCTGCAAAGACGCTTGCGCCGACTAGTGTAAATTAATTTATAGAGTTCTTTTAAAAGAAAGTTACACGGATAAGGGGCCCGAAATTGCTCGAACCGTTCAAAGCATCCGCGACAGAGAAATCAGTGAAACCGAAGAGCCCTGGAATCCAGGACATAATAAGTCAATCAAACATTCCCAGAAACCCCGCTCCCATCGTGCGAGAGTAATTATCCTTTCCATTAAACGGCCAGAACTTTCCACCGAGCATTGAAATTGCTGGACGTTGCGCGATCGCCGGGGACACTCGTCAAATCGTTGGATTTGCATACTACTTCGACGCGAAGTATCGTAACTCGCGCAAGAAATCCTCCTTGGACCGGGGAAAGTAAATAAACGTGGAATCGTTGCGAGTAGACGTTGTTTGACGAGGAGGCGCCGCACATACAGGGTGTCTGCTATAAGTGGACAATCATTGTTGAACGGTATGCTCGAAGACGAACCTGAAGAACGAAATTTGCCCCGAGAAACAAGCACTCGTTGCTTCGAGAGCGCTCCGAGTTGCCTCCAGGGGCAAATGACGTCAGAAAAAGCGACGAACTACAGTCGAGTCGGAAAGTAAGTTAACATTTGGTGATATGTAGGCAATGAATATGATGAATAAAATCAAGTTATTGTATTGTTTTTATTTAGGAGGTGTAAGGAAATAAACAAATATATTAGTAAAACATATATTATCATTATTAAAGATTAAAGACATGTCATATTCATTTGCCTGCATATACTAGTCGTTAACTTATTTACTTTCCGACTCGACTGTATCTGTGTATATGTATACAGGCTTCGCTGTTTTAGATTTTGATGGGACCAATACCCCATGGGGCCATCTGCGGTTCGTTCCTAACTTAACATATTAATCTTACAAATGCAGATCTTATAGAATTCCATAAAAATGTATCGCTTTGTCCAATAATTTTAATAAGACTGCGATTGAATTTTGAAAGACAGATTCCCCCGTCTAATACGACATGGTAAAGGGATTGTCGAGATCGAAGACCGTACGAAAGCGACACCCGTTGCATCGGTAATGTGGTCGTTAGCGTATCCCGCTCGGAAGGATTACACGCGAGCGAGCAGGCGAGTAAGCGGCCGAACGGGCGAATCGCTCGCGCGGTTGCGTATTACGCTCTCTCAGTCGCGTTTGTCCGACGTGATCGGCGCAAACGAGGAGATGTTCCTGTCGGATCGAGCGTTTATCTCCGATCTGTCGATCGTGCGTGCTCGAACGTGACTCTCCTCTCGCATCTCGCGTCTCCTCCTCCAGGAGCTGGCTCCTTTGTGGCAAATCGCGCGCCGGAGCGAGTGTCGATCGCTCGCGCCTCTAAATTTTCGCTCTCCTCGCCGATCGCTGCTCACCGTTCGCATAACCGCGGCTATAGCGTCTACGCTCGATGGGGGAGAGGATGCGCGCTTTCTCGAGTCACGCTTCGGTCACCGTTCAAACTATCGTTGGCACGGTGTTCGTCGAATTTGCGATCTACCAACGGTAAAACTGAACATCGGTGTGAAAATTCATGCGGTAAGGTAAAGACACCAGTAGTTGACCATTTTATAGAAAAACATAAAAAATAAGGTTTGAAATGTTCTTATTGTTTTGAAATTTAAACAACAGACGGCATGGCATCCGAGGTTCACTTTCATCAAAGGTGCACTTGTAAGTGCGCTTATAAAAACCTTATTTGTTATTGCTTGCGGTTATCCCAAATGGATGTTCGAGCTTTTGGTGATGTTTGCACGTGGTGTGCCGACTAAGGTTTAAACAAGTTTTTACTATTTCGAAAAGTGGACTGCATTTACAAAAAACAAGAGAGCCGTAGTCCCAAACTGGCCGCTACATTATTTTTTTATGTCTTTTTATAAAATGGTCAACTACTGGTGCCTTTACCTTACTCCTCCCAAATAAAATGGGCATACGATGGACAGTTATCCGAGGACTGATCTAACTTACCACACTTGATATTAAAATTGTGTTAATTGTGTATAACGTGTTTCAAAGCTCTGCTGAATATTCCTGCTGTATTTCCAAATATACAATTGCTAATTATCACGTTAATTGCTAATTCTTCATAGAGAATATTTTCTTCGTCGCATTAGCAAGCCAAGCACAGGGACGCCGACAGAAAGACAAAGCTTCGATCAGGAAGATCGACGAGCCTCGGCGAGCGAAGCTCCCGAGCCGCAGCGCGCTCTAGGCTGATCAACCAATAAAACCGGAGGGGGTTCCGAAATTAATCAAAGCGCAGGCCCGCGGAATCCCGCGAACAAAACGAATTTCGTCACCGCCGGTTATTAATTCTCGACAGTGGGTTTTTCTTGCTGGCCGAGAGCGCGTAGTCGTTCGCCCGGCCGTTCGCTTGCTCGCATGCCATTAAATATGACAGCCATAAAATTCGACCGGTCACGTTCCATGGTTTTTCACCGTCGACTCGCGTACCCCCGTGGCCGACGGATCCGACGTTCCGGGGGCTCGAACGGTAATTTCTCTGCCGAACGACCGGTTGCACAATGGCCGATCGCCGGCCACGAAAACGTCGCGTCGCATCGACGCGGCCACGGGGATCCATCAATCCAAACGGCAAACCTTCGTATCGATCGTATCGATCGCTCGATTCTTCGTGGTTGCTTGGCCAAAGTATCGGCACTGTTGTCTTCGAGGTTCGCGAAGATCGGCAGCGAGAAGTTTCGCTCTCGGAGCCCGGAGAATTCAACCTCTAGATCACTATGAAGGATCGAAGGGTGCTGTCTGATCGATCCAAATGTGTACGCAAAATAAACATTGTCTCAATTATAAGAAACAGGAGCCAAATAAAATTGTCTTGCTTTTCTTTAATAATTTCAAACACATCAAAATAACGTAACATAAAAAATTCTTTAATTAATCAAATTTTCATAGATTCCGCGTTTTGTTTTAAATTCCAAAAGGATTGGAAGGGATAGTAAATTTTGTACGAAGCGAACAATGTCCTCTGCGACAGCGGTGTGTTCTTGAGGCGCGGACACAGCTGGTCAAACAATACGACAAAGAACAAATCGCGGGCAACAAATCAAAAGGGAAGGATCATTAGCGGTCGAAATTTCGTGCTCGAGCGGCTGACAAATCGATTCAGGAGCGTGTGTACCTAAGGGGGAGGGCGAGTGCAAAAGTAAAATGGCGTCGTCCATTAATTCGGAGTGGACAGCTAATTAAATCCAAGTCGGGTGTTCTGGTACCCCTGTACCGGGGTGTGTGCCGTGATCTTTTATACATCGGGGGTCGCGCAAGAATTCGTGTTTTGCCGGTCGCGGTGTTTTCTGTGGTCGTAGCGTCGTCGTCGCGACGCGACGGCCCGAGAAAACGACGAGAGAAATCGGCGAATGGTCGGAATGGACGACGCCCGCGGATGAATATGAAGCCATAGATTATTCGTTCGCGCTCATCAATCTGCACCTTTTTTCGCCTGATGGGGGACCCGGTGGGCTATACGTGATCGGACGTTCGTCCCGGGGCCCGCGATCCCCCAGGATCCGACGATATTAACCCATTAACGTTTATAAATCGTCGCCGATCGAGCGTGAGTCGCCTGCAGAGAGCGTTCCGCGCCGGGCATTTACAATGCCGAATATCACGTGGGCCCGAGGGCGCCCCGTTCTCCAACGAAGAAAATAAAACGGGCCCAAAAGTACAATCTGTCCCACAATACTGGCGATATTCTCTGCAAAAAGGTATTTGGAAGAAATATGTTAATGCGGACGGGATTAAGACGAGACAGGAACTAGAAATTAATGTGTTGAAATTAAGAATTTTATTGCAGCAAGTTAGAGAAATATTAGGATAGATAGTGGGGGAAATTGGACCCATTGTTAGGTGAAAAAATAGAAACAAGAGTTCTTCGTCCGACGAGGATCAACGGGTAGCAACGGGGACCACGTAACAAGGTGGAAGAGAACGCGTCACGTCTGCGGAACCGCTGCGGAAATGCCGGCTCGTGACTCCTCGGACATCACGTGCCACGGTACCGTGCCTCGATCCATCCGCGATTATTTCCCTTTCGCCTTCTCATTACCGGACCACGGACGTCTGTGGATCGACGTTTCTTTTCTAAAAACCCACCAATACGTACCCTCGAAGACGTCGCGCGACGTCCACGCGAGAATTATCAATTTCAGCGGTGACCTAGGACGTCACAGTCCTTTTTTCGGGAAACATGAGATTCCAACTCCTCAGAGAAAAAAGTCTTTGTCCCTGCGGTCTCTCTATTCAAGTTTAATTATATTTTTCCGAGGTTATAAATCATTGTTGACAGCGGATATTGTCGAAATTAGAAACAGAAAATCCCCTGGAACATGAAGGTCTGCCGTTAAGTTTAGGATCACGGCTATGCCCTAAATCTGGGCTAGCTATATCAGGATTTATCCTAAATTTAGTGCACAGTATCTATAATTTATACGGGGAGAAACCCTGATCAGTCGTTGCCGAGAATGAAGCTATTAAAATAGCAAAAGATCAGTAAACTGGATCCAAGATTAGATCAATGGCGTGTCCGTGTTGGGCCTACCATAAGCTTGAAAAGGATAGCTCTTACTACTACGTAGTATACCGAAGGAGAACAGCGCAGTTTAACACTACAACAGTAAATCTTGAACCAGAATAAAAATGAGCTTTCACAAGCAAACGTGTTTCTTCTGCATTGACGATTCCGCGTGAAATACAGCCCGTACAGCAACGATCTAACGCAGAAAAATCGGATTCGCACAAATAATGATAATAGACACGTTTCAGGGAAATGATCGTTACCACCCATGCACAGAAGAAAGTGAATTATCGCTGACAATTATGATCGGGGGAAATATACGACGACGGAGCTCGGCCACCAGACAACCGGCAATTACCTCTAACACTGGTTTTTGAGCGCGAAGAAAGAACACGAGGGAAACATCGTAATTACCGTTCTAGCTGGGATTATTCGATTCCTTTATGTTTCTTTGTAACTTCTTAAAAAAACTTGAAATAGTGTCTTCTTATGAATCTTTGAGTGACAACATTTTTCTTGCCATTGCGACATGAACAAATAGTTACACATCCTTGTCTATTTTAAATTCCTATAAACTCTTAGTTTATCTTCTGAAATTATCTTATATCTTGCAGATAGTATAAAACTTGCAATAAAATTCATTATTTTCTGTAATTTTTCTACTAACGGATATAAATAGATTTTCAATTTCTTTCGACAAGACGGTTCCTTCTGCGCATAATTCTCGCAAAGTCACCAACCCTAAACGATTGTATAAAACCTAATTGAATGTAATACGCCAACAGATGTGCTCGCTCTTTAATGATTGTCAAAGATGTTCGCAGTCGACAAACATTACTCAGACAGTCTTGTAATACGCGACAACCGTGTTATTCTACAGCCAATTCTACCCATATGACAATCTCCTTTCATATAGTGTGAAATATCGCCTGTCAGAAAGCGACATTAAGTGCTTATAAACCAAGGGGAACAATGTTTTCTACACCTTTCATCTCTGATGAGTATAACAGTAACAATAAACAACGCGATACACGTTGCAAAGACTAAAATAAACGATACTGCCTCTTTTACAAAATAATAAACACCGTCTATCGCAAGCCTATTAATAGGACTTCCAATAGGGAGCTTGAAAATAATATTTCACCATAGTAATCCCAAACGAAATGATTAAATTACCTCGGTAAGTGATAATTATGCGTGACAAAAATGAGCAGGAGATATACAAAACTCTGAAGACATCAAACGAATTTAAGTCCACATTATTTTCACAATTGTTTTCATTTTGAACGAAGACTTACAGTCTAGTGTTAAGACTGCTCTGTCAAGATCTATGAAAAAATCCTTGGACCACGGGCTTTGAAAAATTGGGAAATAATCGTCGCTAGGCGATCAGACGAAGACGGCGAAAATCTCGCAGGAGATCTATAAATAGCCATTGTCAATCAGGCTTGTTTATTAGACGAGGGGAGCCTGAGATCCCACAGAGCTTAATCACCCTCTATCGCGCCGGGCCCGAGAAAAAAAGTCATCATTCGCATTCCCCATCCCTTCGAGCAGTTAATAACATGATCCACGGGCCCGATCGACGAATAGACAAATTTCCAAGATGACGAACGAGCCGCGTGATTAATTGTCTCGGTTATCCGCGCGGATTAATTGGCGGATTCGATGAGCGACAGCTCGTCGAGTGCCAAGGAGCGCGGCGCGGCCACCGTTCCGAGATGTTATTAATTGATCCGGGACAGGTACTAATTGTGACCCTATCCTGGCTGAAAACGATCCGAGTGTTTTCGGTGATTTACGAGTAACCACGGTTCCACGGATCCGTTTTGGATCCCGAGGCGCGCACGCGACCTCTCTCTCTCTCTCTCTCTCTCTCTCTCTCATCGCGCACGCAAGCTCTTTTCTTTCGGCTCCCAGTTTCTACGCTTGATTGCCGGTGACAGGTGAAACGTGCCGATTAGACAGGTGTCCACCGAGCGCCCGGCCTCTCCTGGCTCGTGCACGGACAGATAACGACGGTTGATAACGGGAGAACGAACCGATACGATAATGTATGCACGGGGACACGGTTGAACGAGACCATGACGGAAACAGGAACTGCGAAATTGTGTTAGGCTCGCTGAATGGGCGAATTATAGTTGCGAAGTTTATGCAAGCTACGAATATTTCTCCATTAACGTCGACCGTGCCGGGATCGTTTACGTTTTACCGTGCGTTCTGGCTGCTTTAGATCCTGAAAGCCGTTTCTGCCGCGTTAGCGTTGTAGGAGGTCTGATTTGGGGGATTTGTTCTTTGATATTCCCTGCTGCTGTATTTAATTAATGAGTTAATTATAGGTGAGCCACGAGATGGAGTTTAATACTGTTTTGTTTTATTTTCGGTTCGTTTAATCAGACTGGCGAGGGAAAAAGCTAGGTCCGCATTCGTAAATGATTTTGTGTACGAAGATTCTCAGGACGATTATTAAGTACTTGCAAGAACGGTTACTTTTGTGCCAGTCGTACGTTAACAATAATTCTCGGCGAATTTCAGGACGGTATTGTGCAAAATATAGGTACATGCTCGAAAGCAATCGCGTAATATTCTGAAGGAGAACAATAATCATAAACGAGGCGGTACGGCGTTAACCCGGACGAAAAGAATAAAATGCACGGGCAAGCAACGAAGGATAAAAAGAAAGCAGCGTTTCTCGCATCATTAATCAGGATATGCCCCAGTTTTATCAATCCCACATTGTTAATATTGCAATACGTCTTCGCCCACTCTTCGTCAAAGAAACCACCACCCACACTACTTGCAAATACCGCGCGCAAACGTACTTTGTCCCATTGATAAAACATGTATCTTGCGATCAGACCTAAAATTAGCCTTCTGTCACTCTCCGGCTGGAAGTGAATATCTTGAAACGAGTTTCACAAGGATCATTAACTAACATGCATTTGCGTCCAAATTTACACAATACCCGTATCAATCACAGTACTTTACTTTCGCGAGTTACAAAAAAAAGTCTGCGTTACAAAAAAAAGAAAAAAAAAGAAAATCATCACCTTCATTTTGACGGCTATATTTGAAATAAATCGTTGCGTCACTGCAATTGTGATTCATTCGAACCAACAGTGAAGGGCATACTTAGCATAGTACTTTCATTTTTGTGACTGAAGTTAATTAACGGCTGGATCAACCAAGCACTAAATGCAAGTGGCACATATTGCCTTATGATGAAAACAGAATTGCATTCGTTTAGATTATGTACCAGTTTTGTTTAGATATCTACTTCGATGGAGAAGCTTATTGAAAAACATTCTCATGGAAGCACATTTATAATTTAGAGTTGTGAGTCAGTAGTTCTAATGTTAAACCTACAAAGCAACGACGAGGGGTATAACGATACTGTTATTTAATTTTTATTTACTTCAGGGTCAACGGCAACGAAGAAAATAAAATCTAGCCGGTTTACTATGGCAATCAATTCAATTAAAAATCCAGGAATCTTCGGAAAGCAACGCACACGACTGCGATAACGGAAACGTTCGCGACTCCTCGAGCGTGGGCAATTATACCGGCAATTAAAACGGTATTGAGAATAAAATCGACAGTGGGCGAAGCAAGTAGCCGCCGGAGGATAATCAAGGTGCATTGACAACGCCATCGAAATTACAAAGTAGCGAGGGGCTCGTTCGCGAGTAATGGCGACGCGCTTTCGGTTGCGGCGCAACCGATCCCCCGGTAACGAGCGACGACCGCCGCGCGCGTAACGCTGCTCTTAAAGATAACGAGCGGTGTGATTGATCGTAAAGGTAATGACCATCGAAGCCGGTAGAAAGAGAGAGAGAGAGAGAGGGAGAGAGCCCCCGATCTCCACTCGACAACCAACGAAAAAACCCGGCCCCGGAGTCAAGCGCGATTTCCAAAACTCCGCGGGAGGTGCTCCCGTTACTTGAGCATATCTCCGCGAGGAAATCGGCCAGCAACCGATAAAAACCGCCGGAGATATGTCCGAGGGACATTGTTTATATCCCCGTTGTTGGCTCGCGGCCCGGACGAACGTTTTCACAAACAGTGAACGGACGAGCGCGACCGGACCCTGGACATGAGAATTATAAGAACGAACCCGGGTTGACAATATTAGGGGATACGCGGGCGAACTTCATACGGTGTATTTCGAGACGCCCGCTCGATAAATCATCGGTTTCATTGCGTATACTTATGCGTGCTCGTGCTGATTCCGTGAAATACGAGACAACGGAGGTGTTAAACGCTTCGAATGTTTGTGGTTCATTCCGACCATAAGGAACGCTTGGGCCGTTAGCTCATAGGAGTTAATAGCTCCACACGGGTGAAATGTCAACTTTGATATCCTAACCGGAGCAGCTTTGTCAAATATTAAAATTTCAAGCGAGCAGAAAATACCGGACACGTGGATATATCAATGAATCTAGCATTTAATTTTAGTGTAGTATTGGTAGGTTCCAGAGAGAGAGAGAGAGAGAGAGGTAATTTTTAGTTTAAAACGTTAGATGTTTCATAAGAAACTAATAAAAATCGATTTTAGTCGCTGTTTTAGGCACTGAAATAACTTATACAATGCTAATACGTATTTCGCAAGTCTCCGGATACTTTTGAGCGGTAGTGTATATGTACAGGGTGCGCCGTTAGAATCCGGACAGAATTGAATTTGAAGTTCCCACCGTATTAGAATTCAGAGGTTGGTTCTAATTGGCTCTGAAGTTAGTTAAATATGTCAATAAGACTTCTAAAACCTCAAAATGGCAGAGTTCGTCAAGCCAAGCGTGGAATACAATAGAAGAGCGGCGACTATAAAAAGCCTCTGCGCCGGGATAACGCCGGTCGAAATTAAAAAATTCTTTCGGTACCCAAGATCGACGGTATACGACATTGCAAAGAGATATGCAGCCTCAGATGGCTTGCCCACAATCCCGAAGATATCCCTGTTGTGTGCAAAACCAAATTTTCTTTCAAATTTCCAAATTTTCCAAATTTTTCTTCCAAAAAGGCGAAACAGTCACAAAGGAGGTTTATTTGGAGGTCCTGAAGACAGTAATAAAGCCGTGCATGGACACTATGGCTTCTGGAAGGCCGTACTTATTTCTACAAGATGGCGCACCTGACCACACAAGTCATCTTGTTCAAAATTACCTCTCTGATAATGTCGACATGTTTTGGTCGAAGGATTTCTGGCCTCCTAACAGTCCCGACCTAAACCCACTGGACTACTACGTATGGGGCGTAATTGAGAGACACATTAACAAGTGCAGGCACCCCAAAATCAACTCCCTGCGAGCTGCTATCGAGTCATAGTTCACCAATTGAAGTTAGCGTGCTCCCGCTTTAGAGCAAGAATAGGACAGGTTGTTGAGGCGCAGAGAGGGTGGCTATATAATATAAAAGTTCTCAGCAAGGAGCCTTTAAATGAGATACAAAAGCATTTTTTGAAATTTTATATATTGGCTTAAATAAACAACTTTTTGCAGCAAACTTCTTTTGTCCGGATTCAAGCGGCGCACCCTGTATAAGAAGAGTTACAAGCAGTAACATTTCGCGGGACGATTATTTGTAGAACGAAGATTGAAAATATATCGTTTGGAAGAAAATAGTGCCTCGAGAGAATAAAAATGCACAGTACAAGATAAGTTTGCGCTGTACTTTCACCTTCGAGATCTTTTTCTCGCGTAGGTCTTTTTGGATCGCGTGGATCTACGGGTGTTTGCTCAACCGATTCAGACCGGAGGCTGGAAGACAAGTTGATCGGAGATCCAGAGACTCGCAGAGAGAAATTCTCCCGGGTGTTTCATTAAAAGACCATTCCGGCTAATGAATAAGCAGAATTGTTCTCGGGCTCGCGTCGTTCCGGCGCCATTACGGCGTTAAAGTGTCGATAATGGCGGGAGCACACGGGGCCCGAGGGGCCCCAGTCCCCGGCGATTAGACGAAAAAACAAGGCGGTCCGTTTGAAGATCATCAGCACTCTGGTTAACGGGCGTTATTTATCGGTAGGTAGAGTATTAAATACCCGGGGTTACGCAAGCCGGCTTCTCGGCCGCGGTATCTGGAGCAGGGATCAAGATCGATCGAGGGAACGGGCGAACGCTAATCGGAATTAATTTGCTCCACCCGAGACGCCCTCGGTTTCTTCCTCGCCCTTCTTCTAGCATCCTTTTTGCGATACAGGCGAAGAAACGGTTCGGGAGAAAAGAGAGAAAGAAAGAGAAAGAGAGCGGGAAAAACAAGAGAAGTGGCTCTCCTGCAGGCCGACCGCTTTTTCTTGGCGACTGGGGATCGATCGAGTGCTAAAAATCGCGGGAGGAAAGTCCGGACGCGATGCAGGAGACGTGGTCTGCGAAAATGTCCAATTATTTCAGAAATTTCACGAAAGAGGCGTTATCGTCTACAATAATCTAATAACTCGTTTCAGACTTGTCGATTAAAAGAAAATTTCCTGTCGGTACAGCTACTGGGACAATTATTCAACGTCCTGAATAATGAGCAGGGATTGAACAAAATCGACGACTATGGAACGAGACAATGGTAATTCTCTGAACACGAACAGTGCATGAGGATTAAAATCGACAACTATACAAGACCAGGGAAAAAGTTCAATTCGGTTTAATTTAACCCTTTGCACTCCGCTGTCCCCTCTCAGGTGACATTAAAGTTTATTAGCGATTACGGGGAATGAATTTATTTCAGCGCAACTTTAAATAAAATATTGATTTTTTTGCAAATATATATTCCTCGATGTCGACCAATTCATATAAGTCGAATATCATTATAATACGTTACTTGGTTCCAAAATTATACTAAATAATACGAGAATTTGTAAATTTCTGCCAGAATGGTTCGGAGTGCAAAGGGTTAATTTCTCAATTGAAACATTTCTTTTCATAAAAATATAAAAATGTCCAGAACACCGGCAAGGATAAAACTGATCGACTATGCAGAAAATCAAATCAGCAGGGAACAGCATCAATGATACGTCCCACGATAATAAAGGCGCTATTTCATCGTAGCAATTCCCAGCGCACTAATTCAATCGGCAAGGAACTCGTTACGCCGAAGCTCGCGGAGAGCGATCTGCCCACGGGGAAAAAGATCGTTCCCAACGGATAGAGCATAGTGTACCGAGGGGTACGGGCGAATCCGAAGCGGAAAAACTGGTGAGAGGGAATCGCGCGAGCGGAGAGACGAAGCGTTGGTAGCGAAGCCGTTGCGAACGGGGGTTGATGCGAGCGCAAGGGAGGATAAGTAGAAGGCAGCCCCGGCTGACTATAACGTAGGTGATTTCAGCAGAATTCATGGTTGCTTGATTACAAGTAATAAACCGAGCGTTAGGACAAGATTTATGAGCATCTCCGGGCACCTATAGTCCCTGATCGCCACCCTGGGGCCTCGTTTCTGTTCTTGTTTTACCGCGCACGCAGTCGAACCGGCCCCCTCGACGCTCTCGAATGACGCCCGTGATCTTCGACGGGATCCAGCTGCTCCGAGTGGATCCTCCGCCGGAGATCATTCCTGTCGATCGCTCGAAACACAGGGGAATTCGAAAAGCTGCGCGGAAATTAACCGAAGTGCGAGAAAAATCGAGAATCTGCAGCTGAAACCGGAAAATCTTTAAGATTTTTATAGAAAGTAAAAATTGTCTGCGCTAATTACAAAATATAGGAACTAAATTTTATTTCTTTTAACAATTTTAGTAAGGTGGCAAAAACTTGGATAAACGTATTATTTTTATAAGCTAACACAAAATTTAGACTTTCAGTGCTTCGTAAATCCAGCGGTAATATAGATATAAATTTTCTTTCTCTGCTAGGAAACGACCAAGAAATGGCAATCATTGTGAAAAAAATAATTTGGGAGAGGGTTGAGCCCGAGTACATTTACCAGAGGCTCGTTCACCCTGGCCGCCCACAATTGTTCGCCGGGTAAAAATGCAACAGGGTCTAAAATTGTCTCTGCAGGAGTCTCCGCGGGTCCCCGGAGCCGTGGCGAGCAACAAACTCGTTGTTGCAATCATCCGGTGGGCCCCGAGCGGGCCATCAATCCACGTCGATCGGTCCACCCACGACCGAAGCTCGTCTTGAAAGCGCGGTCCCGATCGTCTCGGGACCCACGTGAACCATGTATCATCCCGTTTATCGGTATCACCGGGAGCCGGGGTCCCCGGGAAACCTCGATCTCCACGGACTTTTCTAAATCGTTGCACGGATTCGTCATTAGTTTATCGGGCCGGGTTCTCGCCGCCACAGCGAGGGCGTACCGAGCCGCGCTTTGATACCGATTACCCTCCGAGACGCGATTACGACGACACGCTCTACGTTATCGAAACCGGGGAAACCTCGCCGGCAACCTGGCTTCGTTAGGCGAGCGGGACGCGATAAACCACCAGTGAATCGGGGACTCCTTGCTGGGAGGTCTCCAAGTTCTCACAGTTTCGGGACGCGGCGTTCTATTGTAATTTTTGTGGAGGTGTTACAACTGGGACATTGATCTCTTAGATTCTTTAACCCTCGTCGAAATAAATCTTATTCGGAAAAGCATTATTTTTGCATTCTTGGTTGCAGGGCGATAGAAATGGAGTTTTATCTTTATTACTTAAGTTTTCATTTTTTAACTTTTCTCTGCCCTCAAAAAATGGGGCATTCGTTCACCACCGTTTAATCGAACATTGCGCGATGCTGTCGTAAAAATATATTTTCACGGTAACACAAAGAGCGTACGCTGCAGTCACATTAACCCTTAGCACTCGAGTGGTGACCCTGAAGCACCGCTAGAAATTGTTGTGGCATTATTTCAAAGAAATTACAAAAAATATTACAAAATATTTCTTACGTTGCAAAATTTGTATTTAATAGATTACTAAACATTTGAATATTCTGGCTATATGGTGGTCAATGGTATGTTTGTGGATTTCTCTTGGAAGCGGTATCTAAGTAATTCTTTTTTTTTATGTCTGGCTATATGGTGGTCAATGGTATGTTTGTGGATTTCTCTTGGAAGCGGTATCTAAACATTTGAATATTATATGTAGAAATCAGATCAGTTTCGTGTGGATAAAATGAAAATATTGTAAGACAGAAGAAATATTTAGATTGACATTAGCGCCGAGTGCAAAGGTTTAATTCCCATTGGAATTTATTTAGATATAAAGTCGCATGACCAAATGGAAACTGAAGCTGGGACCTCAAAGATTCTGCGCATGCTCTTTGGGTGCGCTTGATCGGAGCGGAGCGTGATCGGCAAAGCACAGGCGAATCGGTCGCCATAAACGTCGAAAGGCCGGCGTTTCGTCGACTATTTATTTATGCAAACGAGAGTGCGCGCGTCGAGAGCTGTTTCACGGGTTAACGCGCGCTTCTTTACAACGATAATAACAATTTGGGCGTTCGGGAACACGGTGTGTGTGTGCGTACCGGGGGAAAATCGGCGGTTATACAGGAGACCCGGTGGCGGAAGAAGGTAGCCTGGGTGGTCGTGCTCCCTGTCGGAGAGTAAGTCGTGGCCGGCAACGACGTTGTAAATTGACGCGTTTACCGATAAACTGGCGTGTAGCGAATGAACTGCGAATTAATCAGCCGGCGGAGAGTAGGGGCCGCGGGCTACGAGATCGTAAACGAGACACGGGGAATATGTTTTATTCAAATTACGGTACAGGTGGACGGGCCGAGCGGCGCAAAACGGGCTGCGCGATCTCGCCCGGCTGTCTTTATCAGCTCCGGATCGCCCCGGCGAACACTGTGATCCGCGAGCGGAGAAATTACATATTTCGCTCCTGATTTCTGGAAAAATTGCTAACCGACAAGGCTGACGCGAGCCTCCGGCGACGAGACGCGCCGATTGAAACCGTCGAGCCGTGAATGACACCTGGCCGAAAAAAATAAGAGCACGCGAGGTGTCCGGCGGGGCCGATTACGCGACAAAGATGAGATTATGCTCGCCCGTAATGAGCACACCTGGCCACGCCTGTACAGATTTCGGGTATTTACTCTCGGCGAGCTAGGCCTGTTATTATCCCCGGCCCACACTGTTTATGCAGATTCATGGGTTTTAAAATGTTGCCCGGGAACTGGGCGTGTTATTTCCAAACTCTCTGATTTCCGAAATTGATCGAAATCTGTTAGGAATCCGCTCGGCTTTGTTGCGCGGGCATCTCTGGTCCGGTTATTTGAACTCGTTCTTACGGATTTTATCTGCAAGCGGTTACTGTTATTCGGAGCTTTTCTTTGTTCGCTTTATGGTGATCTTTCGATAGAAATTATTTTGGAACAGTGAAAAATCATAACCGTGCAATTTACTTTCTATCAGTACATTAACACGTTGACTGCCATGTCAGCCATATATGGGTGACGGAATTATTTGTTCAGGATTTAAAATAAATCAATTCATTGTACCAAATTTGATTAGGATCTGTAAAATGCAAGACAGTTGGAGAACCGCACAATATCATACATTTAAATTTTTCAATTTCTATTTTATCAAATAACTTACTTTGATTTCGTGGAATTTTTGGGCTTTCTTGTTTGGCATTCAAAGTGTTAAAATCTGCTTTCAGATACAGACATTAAGTGGTTTTAATTTTAAAGTATTATACGAAAGGATCAACAAGTTTTACGACTACTATTTGTTTCTTTAAGATGGATCGAAGGCTCCTGGAAAATTTCCATTTTCTCTGAAGGATGAATGGGGAGATTTCGAAAAAAGTGGGCCACATTTAACCGCGTTACCACCAGGAAGCTCGAAGTCCTTGGGTGGTCATACTTGAGTCCACGGTTTGAAATACTGATAAACGGCTCGGAGCACATGGAGTCTCAAAAAACTGTGTTCCACGTGTTCGATCGTGTTCTAATTCCGTAATAGCTTCTAGAGGCGAGCGTAAAGAGTGTTAAACGTGCTCTGTAAAGATTTCAACGGTGACATAAGTGTTCAACTGTGAGTAAAGATTTAATTTGATCAGCTCGGAACGCTTCTAACCTCGAAGCGTGCGCGTGATGCGCTTTCCACGCGTTGAAATCACCGGAACCGCGGGCATCGTTATTCCGTTTACGACTTTATTATGTGTAAATTAGTCACATAATCGATGCGAATTTTTCCGTGCGTGATTTATAGTTTATTCTCTTCGGAATGCCAACGTATTGGATGCGTTGCGTCTTAAACATTTGAAAGAGGAAGAATTTCTATTTCGTAATTTCAGAAACCTATCACTGTAGGCTGCCTGATGATCATTGAACGTCGATTCTGTGAACGTTGTTATCACCCTATAACGAATTGTAAAAGAATATCCTATAAACTCTGCAGCCAATAAATTGGTTTGGCCATTGCGACGAGGATATTAAAAGGTCGTAAAAATTACGGACACGTCCATTAAGATAACATCGATATTTAATAGTTAGGAATGCAATTTCAATCTTTAGTGGCACAATACGGTGCATTGTATGTCACAGAGATTGACAAGGTGTAAAATTATTACTAGACTGCGGAATTTCGTGCGCTTGTAGCGAATGAAGATCGTGAAAAACTTATTCGAAATTATTTTCACGATTTTCACGACTCTTTTCCTTTAATTGCTTTAAGTATTTCTTGATTTAAAGTATACTTCTTGATTTCAGTTCGTTCCAAAAATCGATTGACAAAAATTCGCGGACAGCATCTGAACAACTTCAGAAATTCTGCGGTCCACTATATTGATATAAAAATTAAATTTCTTCTAATATTATAATGTTTTCACAGCTCAAATTAACAGGAACTTCCGGCAGTTTAATTAGCCGCGTGTTGCATATTTACCGCCGTCGGCAATCACAGCGACAGGCAGGTCTCAGAGAAGGCGGTCTTACCTGGAACAGAAAGGAAAAGCGAGCGTTAATAAACCTAAAATATCATTGTGACATAGCAGACTCTCTCTCTCTCTCTCTCTCTCTCTCTTTCTCTCTCTCTCTCTTTCTCTTCAATGGACGCGTGGCTCACGAAATCTCACGAGAGGCGAGCTAGCTCGAGCGGAGGCGTGAGAGCCGAAACCCGCGAGCGGCTGCAAGCGTGCACGTGTGCAACGCGCTCGAAACACCGGGGCCAAGATTTATTCTCGGGTGCATTATCGAAACGTCTGGGGGAGTTCGATCGTAAACCGCTTGGATCGTAACGTTCCCCACGGTTCGGATTAAGAGGGAATATTCTTTTTCGTTCTGTGAAAAAAGACAACTTTTTTCTGCGGAGTCTTCTGGCTGAACTTTTTCCGGAGACGTCTCTGTGAGATCTCAAATTAGAACTAGTGATATTTATGAAGTTGCTGGCTGTCAAACTTGCGTATTGGACTTATGGTTGACCAATAGACACGAATCTATTTTACTTCTTGCAGTGAACAAATGAGTATAGCTTCTTTCAATCGAAATTTTAATTAAAATAAGCCATGGGCACCAATACAGGATTTGTTAGAAAATGTAAGAAAAAAGAGCAAGAAAGGGAAGTTGTGGTATGAAAGCATACCAGATTGTTGAGGCAAAATTAAGGAATTTTTCTCGAAACTCAACTTTGGGGCCTCCCGGGGCCCGTAAATAGTTCCTAGTTCCTTAGTTATCGAGTAGCAGATACTGATAATATATTTACGCTCTGCCAAAATCATCGTGAAGAACATATGTCTGTTTAAAAAGCAGCACTCGGTATCCTTGAATTTATTTTTCAATCCACGGTGGTTTCGGTTGAAGTAAAAATCGATTCAATAAAATACGCTCGGACAAATTTACTCTGCCTCTTTGTTGATAAAGAAAATGTTCAGCCGTGCTCAGAGTACTCAAGGCCGTTCGTTCAGTATGTTGCGTGTGTAGTATCCGTTTGATCAAGAGAGGTATTTTCTGTTGAATTAAAAACGCATTGATTCTGGTACATAACAGAAATGAAATATATTTGCTTGAATTTATGACTCCTTTGTTGATAAAGAAAATGTTACTTGTAGGGTTACTTTAAATGTCGCGTTCGAAATCCTTCGAATCTTCGAGTTTATTGTTTAATCCAGACAGGACGGGGAAAAAATTCATAATAAAATGCAGTTGCTCGTACTTCGTTGATAAAGAAGGCTCTGCAAAAAAATACTTATAAATTAAATTGACAGGGAAGGATGTTCAGAATGTCTCTCGAGAATATTTTTGCAATAATATTGGGTGGTGCAATTTCTCCGTCTCATTTATTAACGTAGTAAAGAGTAAGTAGTTTTTGTGTGTAATCACAGTTATTTGCTACGAATCACAACTATATCGTTAAGATTAGAACAAATTCATATTTGCAATTGAGCGAATTTACGTTAAAACCCATTATTATAAACGATTTTACGAGACGAGCCGTGAATCATTCCGGGTCGTATCCAAAGAGCACCGTGTTTAAGTAAAAGCGCTTCGGAAAGACAGAAAACCTTGGGCCGGATCGGCGAAGATCGCGTTGCAAAACCGTGAATTTGCAGCTCGTTGAGGGGCGTCAGGAAAAAAGGCGAAGAAGGGTTCTTCATAGACGAGGGCCCCTCGCAATTCGAGGCGGGATGATTACGATTCGAGGCAACGATACCGTTCAGCCGCGAGATTATGCGTCGATAGCCGTCGATCTCTCCCAGGGAAGCCAAACAACTCGTTCGTAATCTTACCCTCCATTACGGAGCCAGCGTTTGTTCCGCGAGTTTGCAAATCACTATCTTCCACGGCGCCGAGAGAAAATCGTGATTCTTTCCGCTCAAAAGCGTCTGGCCCGGCGATCGATCCGCTGCGAATCTTCTTTATACACAGAGAGAATAACATAATTTTTACATTAATTTTTCAAAGACCTCTGTTTTAACACGTGACACCAAGAATGTTACAATGCCATACACAGATTATGATCGAAAAAACCGTCGACATGTGGCAGGAATACATAGAAACAATTTATTACGAAAGTAATTTGATTTGCTACGAAATGAAAATAAATATCTTCGATGCAAGATAAGAATTAAAATCGAATAATTATTGGGTTGGCAACTAAGTAATTGCCGATTTGTTCAATGAAATAAAAGAGTTTTTTTTTTACTTGGAATGAACTTTAATCTATGATGTATTTTCCATTTTGTTCGATGACCTTTTGCCATCTCTCTGCCAACTTGAAAATTCCACGCTCGTAGAAAGTCTGATGGTTTTCGGCCAAAAACTGAGTTAAGTGAGATTTTACATCGTCATCATTATTGAAAGTTTTACCACGAAGGGAGTTGTCCAGGGATCGAAATAAGTGGTAATACTTTTTGGCAGCTTGCACTGCGTTCTTTCCTTTACGGAAATAATAAAGCAATATATGGCGAAAATGTTCGTTTTTGCACTCCATATTAATATTGAGGTAAAAAAAAACTTTAAGAAAATATCTACGCAATGAACTTGTAAAGCTAGGTTAGGATGCCAGCTAACATATATAAGGAGAAGAAGATCATAACGTTTACGGATATTATAAAAATGGGAGTGAGAAACATATATAACTGAAATCGGCAATTACTTAGTTGCCAACCCAATATATCGTCTCTGTTCTGTAAGACTATGTTTTGAAGAACTTGCGTACCCATCGTCCGAAGAAAAAGATCGTTTCTCAACGGCAACAGTGTGGCGGAAAAAATGAAGACATTGGGAAGAAAGGGCCCCGGATTAAAATGTCCAAAGATCCATGGTAACGAAGCGGTCGATCATTTCGGCAAAGAAATCCAAGAAAGCGTTGCTGGATCATTTCGCGGGGAATTTGCGTATGTAAATACGGATAGGTGGGACGGCGAGGCAAGCGAACGTGGAAGAGCATCGTCTTCAGGGAGTCGGAGGGGGCCCGAGGGTGCCGGTGGTCGTGTTGCGTAACACTGGCGCCAGGCCGCAATGCCGCGGGGCCCAGGAATGACTCACCGAGACGAAGAACACTGGCCGAGAGGCTGACCCACCTATCGCGCAACCGAGGACCCGTCCAAGGTGCCTCGGAGACAGTTTGCGAGAGAGTGACTTGTTCGTCAGGACGATACGCGGGGCCTGGCTGACCCATTTTTTATTCGGTTTCTGGCTGGGCCATTCTTATCGCTGCGCGGTGTCGAGAAGGCCCCGGCCGTGTAATCGGGCCTCCCGAGTGTCCTGATCGTTCGACGCCGCCGGGTTTGTTTGGCCCTCGCGTTTTCTGGGGAAAGTTCGGCGTCGACCTTGACGGGCCCCGGGATTCTTGACCCCGACCGAGGACCTGGGCCCAAAAATGCGCTCCCAGCACCCTTCGTACTCGGACTGGAAATCTAGAAACACGACGTTTTCGGTAGGTGAAAACTGAAATCATTTTCGGGAGATTGTTGGGCCTGTTAACCTTGGAGCAACACCTTGAAGATGTAGTTGACACCGTGCAATTGTTATCTTGCGTTAATGTCGTAAGCATTTCAGAGTACGTTTAATTTTCTTGTTAACAGCAGGTGTTATTGACTGTTGCAGATGGCGTATGTGGATATTGGATACTATTCAAGGATTAACGTCTATGTGTTAGGTTGGCTACATTGCCAGGACCATCAAACTTTATAGATAGAATCACTGCACAAATTCGCCATTTTTAGTGGTCATGCTGGGTGAAATCTGAGACTATTTATGAATTACAATTTTCATCAGGTTTATTAAAAACAGTTGGTTCGTTGAACTTTACATACTATACATGACAATTCCTAGACCATTTGTGGATCAACTCTTTTCTGTTTAAAACTCTATTATACGTGCAGGTATTAACGAAGACAAATTTTCTTAAATATTCAAATCCGCAGGTCCAACGAATTAGAAAAGATTTGATTAGTTTGCCGTTTCTTTAAGAAATGAAATGTTTTACAGGAAGTAGAATCGAATAAAGACGAGTATGTGCTTCCAATTAGGCGATTCCCACAGCGATCCGGTAGTTTGAATGGCTCGACGGTTTTTGCAGGGCGATAACGTGAACGGAATTAATGCAAACACTGGCCGGGCGGGTTCGATGCGTGGCAGTAACTAACACCATCGCTGGCCGCCGAAGTGTTAATGACTCACGGGATACCAGAACCGGATCAGAAACTCCGTGTCCCAAAATAACAAGGTTTTAAAATCTACTTTCTTTTTCTTCAATGTATGATCAAAGTGCACCACCGGTGGATTTATGACCGGCGTCCCTACGAACGCCACTTCGCTACGAGCGTGCCTCGCACGCGGAAAAATAATGTCTCGATCGTAGTGGCTCGAGAAATTTACGAATCAGCTGTCTCTTCCGCGCGAGCTACTATTAATCAGACGTCGAACACGATCCTCGAACCATCCGGCGCACGAGTTTATTACGATACACCCGTATAAACTGTTCCAAAGATGTAGGTACATAACAAGAATTGAAATTAACAGCTGTCTCTTTCGTTTCTCGAAAAAGAATTCTTCTTTAATTCTGTTCTTATGAAATTCTAGAAGTTTTTCTAAAAATAGGCTGTTACTAAATGGTTTATGGAGATTGGTGTATAATAAAAGTAAAAATATAGTAAAAATGATCTAGGACAGAGACAGAAACGCAGAAGGCGCATTCCATTTAGCGTTAAAGATATGAATTTAACCGTGATATGCAGTTGTTTGATATTTTTGGGCTATATTCACAGAACGACGAGATACAAATTGCTAAAATACTGGAAGAGCGGAGGCGATCTCGTGCCGAAAATTTGCATGAACACGGTTGCGCATGAGCTCAGAGGCAACCAGAAATTCGATTATACGGAACTCCATCGATTACGCGATCGAAAGGGTGGTAGGATGGGGAGGGGAGTAAAAGAAATGGGTGCGGGGCCTAATAAAAGGGCGGCAGGATCTTGGGGACGATCTCGTTCGCGCACAGAAGCCGCAGACGCGTGTTGTCGTTTGTGTGGGGCTTTATTGCGCCGGGGCCAGGATATAAAACTGCGGGTTACAAGGCTGCGTTCGCAAAACAGCTTGAACGGAGCCGGTCCACCGGGTTCGCGATCCCGTCGACCGGGTACTTTCTTTCTCGGCCTCACCTCGCCTCGGCCTGGGCCTGGGCATGGGCCTGGTCTCTCTCTCCCTCCCTCTCTCGGGCATCACGAGCGGCCTGACCTAAATGATCGCCGAATACTCCTTCGGACTGCGCTTTTATCGTCGGGTTTGCCGCTCCGGGTTTGCGCTCTCCTCCTTCTCCTCGGCTACTCGTTCTTTTGTTCCGCTCCGGAGGAGAGACGGCTACTATAACTCGCGTAACCGAGGCAAGTGCCTCCGGAGAAAGTAGACCGAGACCGTGAGCAAACTGTCGCTACACGGTAATTAAAAGGGCGCTAAGTAGATCGGCCTAACCCATTAATCCTCTGCGCTCGTAGAGTCCAAAGCCTCTGTCTGGTCTCTCGTTCCAGCTGATTCAAGTTTGACTTGACGTCAATGACTTTGTTTGGATCCGAGTCTGCAATTTTTTTTTTTTTTTTTATTGAAGCTCTTCACACCCTTAAACGGGTCCATTTCACTGTACAGTATGGTGATACAATTATTAAAGTCGGTGTTTCGATGTTACAGTGTGTAGTTATAACTAGAAAAAAATATTTTTAAACAGATAATTTACAATCTTCGTAGTATAACAGAATACAATTGCAAGTCTTAATGTTAGGTTTTGCTATAAATGTATCTATACTTAGGGGTAGCTGGTAGCCGATTTTGCCTAAGGAATCGAAAAGCTTGAGTCTGAATCTATCTGCAATTCCCAGCGATTAAATTGAAAGTGTAAAAGAAACACCTTGCGCTATCATGTATACACACATGTAAAAAGTGTCGTTCTTCAAACAGTATTATGACGCGCGGTCGTCGCCCCGTATTTCGACACAATAAATGATCGACGACGACTCGCGCTATAAGGACAAACATATAAAAACCACTGACACTAGTCTTCGTTTTGAATAATCCGTTCGGCAAGGAACAGTTAACGTTTAAACTTTGTAGAGAGCAGTCAATAAAGCATTTTTATAGATTGCACGAGTCAATCTCCTGAGAAGACCCTTCCACTCTACAAAAGAAACAGATGTTAAGAAGTCCCGTCGAAAATACTTTTTAAAAATCGACGAATAAAGCGATCCTAATCGTATGAACACAGGAAGAATCTCTGTTCTACATGCTCGCGCGTCTCGCTCCAGAAATCATGGGTGTTGCGTAAAAGATCGAACAACAATGACTCGCGAATCGAGAGAGCCGCGACCGCGGATATTAATCACGGTTTCTTCTCGCGGAACGAAGGATTATTACACGACGCCGTAGCAATCTACTAGTCGTCGGTTGCTTGTCCACCGACGGGCACCGCTATCGATCATTCGCCGGGCCGGTTCGCAACACCATTGTCGAGCATGACTAATTGCCGCAGTGACCGAGTACCACGCTTGCCAATTGTAATTAACCGTCGCCCGGGGGTGATCGTAGCCCCGGTGGATCGTGGATCGCCGGATCCAACTCTCCCCCGGGGGGCACAGGCGAGTTTCGCGGAAGATCGCGGGACCACCGTTGGTTCCACCGTGGATCGAAAATTCGTGGCGATTCGCTCGCACGTTGCCCCCTCTCCCCCTCCCTCATCCCCCCTGTAATTAAAGAGTATCGGAGCGTTTGCGGCGAGTTTCCATCGCGAATCGAATTTGCACGGTCGAATTTCCAATTTCTCGGCCGCGATTTACATAATTTATTGGACGTGAAATCCGGCGCGCGAGCGCGTTTTCTTATTAAATGGGATTACAGCGGGCCCCGGAATTAACATAACGAGCCACCGGTATCGTCATGCGAATCGGCCATCAGACCGGGAACGATTCGCGCCGCGAGCGTTGCGCAATCGCACCTGAAAACCCAGTTTTAGGATGAATGGAGGACTCGAGGATGACACGGATTCGTTTGGTTGACGCAGGCTGGTTGACAGTGCGCGTCAAGATTTTTTAAAACATTTTTACTGTGATACTTTTTCAAAGGAAAAAAGGATATTATCCTGTGTGCCCATGTTTACTTTAATTTTGACAACGGAAGACACCGTTTATTTCTATATAAAAGAAATGGTGGGGGGATGGGTCGTTCGCCACCGGTCTGACTCGATATCGTATGACATGGGGTTAACGGATTGTATGACCGTCTGGTGCAGTAATCAATGGATAATTGCATTCGTATAGAAACTCGTCGGATCCGGACGCGTCTCGATGGCTCGCGTTACGCTGTTATCTCTGCAGGAAATGCTCTCGTCGCGGTGACCACTCGTCGTGGTCGCGCGATGGTCAGACGTATCAGAGATCTTCTCATTCATTAAAAAATTCCAGGCGTTTCTCCGACTCGCCGGCTATCTTGTTCAATAACTCTGCGGAGCGTCTCTGGTGTTGAGTGAGTAGTGAAACGCGATTCGATCGTACCAGCGCCGAGATCGTTACACGATTTCAAACGTGGAAAATCACCGGCCCTGTCCATCCGTACAGATTACACGGACGTGAACTATATTCGATTACACGTTCGCATAGTTGAACCATACAATTCCGAATTAATTTGTTCTCGAGTATTATCGAACCTGCTTCCTCGAGATCAGCGTGGATATTATTTAGAGCAACAGAAATGGCTGACTTAAACTGCTTTCCAGAAAGAATGTTTACTTACCGAGCCTTAAAAGATACTAATACATGTTGTCTTATAAAAATGACGAGATTGAATTTATTTGGATTTTCTGCGGTGCGTATATATTTATTTCCGACGAAAGCATCTTTATAATTTCAGTAATTGTAAAACAAAAAATCTGGAACAGGTCATTTTGACCGAGGGTGGTAGGTTTAGTATTAAACTGCCCCCTTTATATCTTTAGCAATTTGTATAATCCGTTCAAGAAAGTATTTTAAGAGAGTTCACTTGACGAGTACACGAAAGACGCAGTTGTGTTCCGTGAAAAAATGATCGTCTGATCTCCCAGGTGAATAACCCCAGCAATCGCAGCAGTCCTCGGCATGTCCAGTAAACAATAATAAAGACTGATTATGAATATTTTTATTTTCGTTATTTTCCATTCTATAAGTGGACACGACAAGCTGCCTACTGATTGCACCCCGAACATCCTCATGCACACCGGCAGTCTCGGCAACGAAAGAAAAGGAAGAGAGCCTACTAAGAACGCTACTCGTGCCGCGTAATTATGGTTGTCGTCGCGGCAGCAGGGTATGCAGCGTCGCGAAACCGACACCTCGTACGCGGAAAGTTGTCGTCGACCCCGTCGTGACACCTACGTGACAGGCAAGAGGCTACCAAAGGTCGGTGATCATGCGGGAAAACCTCGGAAGCATAAGCAGCTCTCCACAGGGCCGGCTAGTCTACGTACCGTGAACATAACCTATAAAACCTGGAAAGAGTTCTAGACCCAATCTATTAAAACTCTAATCATGTCCGAACAATTAAGGAATATTCAACATTTTATTACCAACTGGTTACGAAGCATAATCTTTTGAAACTTTTTCTGTTGTATAAAGACATTTTGGAGTTCTATGTAACAATTTGTCTAATCCTCCTGGCGACCTCTTTAGATGTAAAAATTATTGTCAACGTGGAAGCTAGAAAAATGATAAGGGAAATAAATTCATCAGAAAGAAAATTCTGAAATTTTCCAAAAAAATTATAGGACTGTTGAGTTTACAGAATGTTCGCATGGAATTGTTGAAAGAGCTTAGGAGGAAATTGTAAAGGGTTGGAAATGTGATTTTTGGGACCCGAAGGAGGAAGTAGAGGACGAGGTACGTTGAACGTAGAAACGCCTGGGGGTTACGAGGTTCAGGATGCATCCCTGCACATATGGAAAGGTGATCGATAGGTGAGCAAGCCGCGTAGGTGAGCCACGGAATCAACGTGCTCGCTGAATCCCTGCAAGAAGCGTCCCCTTTAATTAGCGTATAATAGGCGCCTCATACGGCGTGACTGACTGCTCGCTCGTGCGCTCCCTTCGACGTCGAACAGACTGCTGCCATAACCCTCCTACGACACGGTTAATAAATTCGAGCGCAAGCAAACAAACCTACACCGTGAACCTCCATAGAAACTCGCAATTTTATTATGCAGTCCTTACAACCTTACTCTTCTTATTGTGCGTTCTCCATTTTATAATTGTTTCGTGCAGGCTCTCGGTGCTTATTTATTATAATTGCTTCAACAATGTTTCTACGTTCTTTCGAAAGTATATACTTTAAAAAGTAAACTCAAAAAAGTTACTCAAGAGTTAGTAGGATTAATATAGAATTCTGTAACAATCCCTGATGAAATTGTTAGATTACCATACTGGGAGTGAGTTATGTCGTAGGATCTATGACAAAATCCTTAGCTATCAAGTGTAGAGTTTCAAAAAATTTGGAGATGGTCACCGGTGTACAATGAGTTGAACACTGGAGGTTCAAGATTGCTTACTCGGGCGAAACAATACGAAATCATAAAAATATGAAAAAAAAATGTTTCCCCCAGCTAGATTTTGTGTGTGGCTGTGTGAAAAAAGCTCTCGGGGCACGGAGAAGGTTTTACGGGTCCCGAACTGCCGAATTATACGAAGATTACCAGTGCAAACTACCCGAAAGTGTCGAGGAGGAATATCAGGGAGCAGGGGGCGCGCGGTGATGGAGGAGTCGAGAGCCGACACGGAAAATTACAAAAATCGATGATTGGCGAGGGAGAGCGTTGAGAACGGGCACGGTGATCATTGTCCGTGGTTGGGTAGCCGTGCAAAAACCAACAAACGAGTTCCCCCGGTGCGGCAGGGGCCCCGAAGAGGCCCCGAAGAGGCCCCGAAGAGGCCCCGCAAGGCCCCGCAAGGCCTCTTCTCCTCCTCCTCCTCCGCCGCGAGCTGAAACGGCGAACTCGAAGAGCGACGCCACGATTCGTAAGCGATCCTCGTAGCGACCGTTCGTCGCCGGCGGCCCGGAACGCCTCGAAAACACAACGTCGATACACAGAAAACGAGTTTCGCTCGACCTTCCCACCGTGCACCGGCCTCTTCCGGGCTTCGGAGACGATTCGGCCAGATAACGATCTGCCACCGTGGCCAGCATCCAGCTGGAATGTGTGCCAACGCTCCATCGAGCTGTATCCCGGTGCATCGGCGTTGCGACGCGTTGCACTCACGACCGTCACGCGACCCGCGACAAAACAAAATCGCTGGAATCGACGATACATCATCTGCTCTTCGTCTTCCTCATTCTGCGGCCTTTTGGGGCACGAGGAATTACCTCGCAGTACCATTTTCACTTCACGATAGATCTCGAGAGTCTTCATGCAGAATACAAATTTTACTGTGGTTGCATAGGGGCTGGAGAAAAATAAAAATTTATTTATCTTCTGAACACGTTGCGTTCCTAATAGGCTTCTAATGTGTTTTTACGAAAGTAATACTCTACAGGCATGTGTACTCAATTTTTTTGCAATTTAAATCGCAGTCGTAGTGCTTCGTCAAAGAAAAGAGATTAAAGAGGAATTTTATTGGACATGAAAAATTGTGTAACGTTAGAAAAATTCGAGGAATACTTTCATGCAAAGTAAAGACATTATTCTCCACTGGTTTTTGTCTTTCAAGGATCGACGGAAGCACGGAGACCTCGGAAGACTCGAGGCGATCTCATTAAAAAGTAAATGCACTTGGTGGGTTGATAATAGTTCACTGTTTCCAGGTTTTTCGAACAGAGAATTCCCCGTTTTCGATGCCCCGAGGCGATTACACCGTCCCGGCGTTCCATCGCGCGGCTCGAAACTAGGAATCCGTGGATTTCCTAAAGGCGCCGCACGATCAGAAGAAGATCCCCCGGCAAAATCAATCGCGGGTACAATAACCTCCGGGAGAGTTTTCCCCCTATCCCCGGGTTCCTGTTGCTCCTGTCGAACGAGCGGGCAGTAAATCGACCGCTCGGCTCATGTCCTCCGTTCCCTCCTCTCGTCTCGCGCGAAGGCGTATACCGGACGAAAGGCGCTCTCGTCAGAAAAACTGTCGGCGAGGCGTACACGTCGCATCGCGAACCACTATGTACGAAGATACGTCAAGATTACAAAGATTAATCTCCGGAGGGGGACGGGAACGCGCTCCTTGAAAAATTGCCGCGAAATTTACGAGCTGCGAGCCGAATTCGTTTCTCGCCCTCGCTATTTTAGCCGAATTCGTAGAACCGTGGCGCCCAAAAAGTGGCTGCTTCGCTTCGCCGATATTTTTTCGCGAGATATACGGGGTGGGGGAAGTGAAATTGTAAGGATATGCCGGATAAACTAAAACAAGGTTTTGCTTAAGTATATTTATTAACACGTAGAATGTCTTAAGTCGTTCGCGCTATTCTGACAACAACCTACCACCTTCCTACTTCTGCTCGCTTTTAGTGACCAATCACAATTTGGCTTTGGGCCTCATGTACGCCCTCGAAGAGGCGGCAAGGTTAGGGTAACTCGCAACTTTTATTGCACCCTCTTCGTCGCCTACGTAGGACCCTTAACGGTCCGCGTTTGGTTTGCAGATGTCTTACGGTACGTCACGGCTATTGAGACCTTTAGCTAAAATACGACATCTCTAATAAATTATCACAAAACGGAAAGTTCCGCTAAATCTCAAAAATAGCCTAAAGTCACGTCCGCACCGTAATCATAAACTGCGCCCGTGGCTGGTCCGCGATACTCAGCTGCGGGCCTCATGGGCCGCAATCCCTCGAATCCCTTACAAAATGAAACTCTGGCGAAACACAGGAAAACGTGTGTTGGAAGTTACCCCCCCGCGAGCAACTTCGCGATTCAAGTATTAAAATAACTTTCTGTAATTTCGAGCCAGAAGCGTTATCCAGCATCTGAAATTACATTTTCCGATCGTATCGCGAAACAAACGAACAGCCACCGCCTACGGCTCTAAATATATATTAAACGGTTTAAAAACTAGGTCGGTTATAAGAGGTGTTGTAGCTTGCTAGCGTTATGGCTCGCGTCTCGCAAACCAGCTCGGTCGCCGCGACACTTTCGGTAGCAGTTTATCACCCGGTCTGGGATCTTTTATAGTTATCCGACGGGCCTTCATATATTTTCATAATTCCCTTGACGCGGCCGGCCGATATCAATTAGATACGGGGCCACCGTAGCCCCCGATGTGTAGTATGTCCTAATGGAAAGTCCAGTCGGCGAGATCCATTAAACGATAGTGTTTCAGGTATTTTGGCCAATAACTCAGCTACCTTGTTACCTGGACACGGTATCTACGCGTCGGGTTTTTGCCTCGGAGCGCCAAGGGAGCTACTATATCGGAGGAGCTATGGATTGCCAGTATAAATCCTGACGGCAGGATATATACGGTGAGCGAAACGAAGCGATAGCGGGAAAGATTTCGAGTCGAGACACCCGTGCAACGGTTAAGTGACTTTCGATCGAGACGAAACAGCGTGGATTGCTGTTTGGCTCCGACCGGTCGAATGATAGACTAGCCGCCGTTGTCTATGAACCACACGTTCAACCAAGTAAATAGAATTCTACGTCGGTGCTATACTATTTGCTGTCCAGGTTGTCAAGCTTCATTTTTATCCCGAACGCATTTTATGCGGTAACTTTGCAACGTGGGATTAAAAGAGAAGCACAGCGATATCTTGGAACGAGCAGTATCATTTGTTACTGTGTTGCACTGTGTCAGTCACTGCCTCTCATTACCATCATTTTCGTCTCTACAGTATTAAATATATAATAATAATATAATATATTGCTTTATTCAGCCTTACGGCCAAGAATCGGACTCGGTTTACAATAACCTATACTTACAAATAACTATCTGAACCACTCACTCTCTCTCTCTCTCTCTCTCTCTACCGCTCCCCCTCCCTCTCTGACTACACTATTTATATTCAGCCTTTTCCTATTCTCCACCTGATTATTGCACCTTTTCTCTATTATCTTTGGTTTACGCTTCATTATGCTTTTAAATTTCTGCTCTTTTCTCTCTTTTTTTCCTCAACTTTTGCAGCCACGCTTCAACATTTGCATCTCTCTACAGTATTAAATCCTGTGCCTTTTATTGCTTTGGCGCTTCTCCAGTCTCGGTTCTTCTTTCTTTAAAAATGTTGTCTTTAAAACACGGAGACCGATACAATAAAATACAACTTCCTTTAGAACGAAACAAAAGCCGAGTTCCACCAGCTGGTCCCTAAAAAAATTATTAAAAAACGTCTCTAAAAGCAAGATTGAACGCTCCCGGGTAAATTTCACCCTAAATCTCCCATTTCTTCTCGGTTCTTCGAGGATCATTTCCTCGGCGCAGTTTCCAAAGAGCGTTTGGAAAATGAAGGGCCGCGGGATGACACGACACCAGGGCTCATCTCGGTGGACAGTAAAGCATCGACTGACAATGTTCGAGGAACAAGGGTCCTGGTGCAGCATCGAGGCCGCAGGCAGCGGCATAACGAACGCGTCCCGGTGAAACATGAGTCGGAGACGCGAGTATGCGAGGCCGGCGAGGGACGAACGGGAGTTTAGGCATCGATTTGCAAGTGAAACTCGATAGAAGAGCCAGCCGTGGCCGATCCCCGTGCTCGTTGCTCGTCGTTATGCGCAGAAAAAGACCTACTCCCCTTTAGTGCTCGATGCTGCTCCCTGTGGCCGCTCGAGCGGCGCCCCTTCGGCCGTCTACCCCCTCTGAATTTACGATCCGGGGGACGCGCGCCGAGGATCGACGACCGATACACGTCCAGATCCGATCTAACGGGTGTCGGGACAAGAAACTGACTTGCGAAGTGACGGTGGTGACCGTCGGCCCGCGGGAACCCGCCTGGGAACGTTTCGAGATGCATCGAGGAAGGGCTCGCAATCGAACGCCTTTCATTTCGGTATACTCTTCTCTTCTTCGTGGTGGTAAGGTCCCTGACGATGTATACGATGTCCCACGTATATCTCTCACCCGTTATATTATCGCTATTTTTATACTAACACTAGAACGACCAAGCACTAAATGCAACTGGCATACATTGCCTTATAATAACAACAAATTAAATTTTTTTAGATTTCGTATTAGTTTTGTTTAAATATCTACTTCGATAGAGAAGTTTATTAAAAAATTTTCTCATGGAAACATATTCATAATTTCAATATCTCTAAAAGAAAAAATTAGGAGGAAGTCATTTTGACCCATCCGGTAGTTCTAGTGTTAAATAGTGTAAGTTAAGCTGTAACGGATTCGCCACCGTATATATTGTTCATAGAAATAACAAACATGTTCATGTTATTGATAAGCGATTCATCGCCAACGACAAACGAACGTGTCGAGAAAAGAAAAACGAACGGGATGAAAAAAGGACGAGCAGTCTCGTCAGGTCCGACATCGGAGAAGGACATATTAATGAATTACATACTATCATCTTTAATCCCGGCCATTCCTTACAATAGCTCTTCCCAAGTTCGTTGGAAATAATTTTGGCAAGGGAAGAATCTAGATTCTGATTACAGAGTGTTTCATGTACGCCTGTTGTTGTGTTGCTAACGGTCGGCAGACATTCCAAACTCACACCCCCGAAATCCAATCGACCTCCTAATCGACCACATCGAGGTCTCGATACTCTTCATGAACCACGAGGCCCATGCAGTGCCCGATTCTATCGTTCGCGTCCCCGGTATCTTCCCGGCCGTCGCGAGCTCTAATTTGCTTATCGGTCGAAAGAAAGCCGGCGTGTAGCGCGCGGCCGGGGCAAAAAGAGAGCACGTGAATTAATAAGGGCTGGCCCCCGACGCGACGGATAAGATATACACGTTGCATCGAGAAGTGCAACGGACATTGGGTCTCCGCTCTTCGGGGGCTCGGAGTCCGGAGCGATGACGGTGCGACTTATCTCGGGAGGCGAGCGATTGCGTTTCAGCTCGGGCCCCCGTATCTGTCATCAAACATTCGATTGTATAACGCGTTGCGCAAGAACGCCGCTCCGGGATCCTCGAGCGATTTTTCGCGAAGTCCTGTGGAGAGGGAGAGAGAGAGAGAGAGAGAGAGGGAAAGGAGAGATCTCCCTTCTCTTCTCGAAGAGAGAAGTGGGAGATAGAGAGAGAAGGAGACAGCGCGTCAAAACTAACGACATTGGCCGGGCTCTCCCTGGAGACCCGGTGGCGGCGAGGGCAACCGAGGCCAGGAGCCACCTCGTGTATCGGTTAGAGGACGAGGAACGAGTCATCGAGGTAGTCCGGCCGATTCCTGGTAGGGCCCAGGCAGGAGACGTGCCTCGAGAGACAACTAACCGGCAGTGCTATGCCGTCTGGACCAGCTCCTCCTCGATATGACGCTTTGTGCCTCCGCGTCCCTCCCCTCGCTCTCCCTCCCCCCTACCACACGGGTCTTATGTCTCCGTGCTCCGCTTCTTCTTCTTCTTCAACCACCCTCGACCCTCGCTCTTTCTCCGTCCGACTGGTTCGCGCGCACCAGACTGGCAGGCAGCACAACGCTGTCAGAAAAAGATGATCCTCCGTTGCACGTGCAGATAGCAAATCACGGCAGCCTTGCTACCGGCCCTGGTTGCGTATCGGGGAACGCGGCTACGCTGCGCGCCGCTCGATCGTGATAATGGAAGAGCGACGTCGATGCGGTAGACCGGCAGCTCGCCGAAGAGGACCTGGACGAACGGCTTCGGACGCTGATCACCGCGAATTGTGATCGATCGTGTGCTAGAAATTGGACTTTTGCACTACGATTGGGAACCGAGGTTACGAACAAAATAATTGTTCGAGGCTTGTGGAACGGTCGGATGGGCTTCAACGATCACTAACATGGAGACCTTCAAGTACTTTGGCCCTTCTATACCTTCTCCCCCAACCCCTTGCACTACAATATCGAGTCAGACTCGTGAGGAAGATTCTGAACAAAGTCTAACAAATACAGTCGAGTCGGAAAGTAAGTTAACATTTGGTGATATGTAGGCAATGAATATGATGAATAAAATCAAGTTATTGTATTGTTTTTATTTAGGAGCTGTAAGGAAATAAATAAATATGTTAGTAAAACATATATTATCATTATTAAAGATTAAAGACGTGTCATATTCATTTGCCTGCATACACCAGTCGTTAACTTACTTTCCGACTCGACTGTATGTACGCTATTAACGGATTTTATGCATTTATGGCAAACGCGAGCAGGTGTAATTCCAAACAGTGGAAAGATTTAAAAAGTTCAACAACGTCGAAATACTATTTTTAACATATAAAACTTGTTAATGGGGAAAATAAATTTTTACTTAGCTCGTTTAGATCGCAATTGATGTACAAAAATTTTATTTTGCATACAGATCCGCAGTCTAGTTATTAGTGTCGTTTAAAATAAAATTCTATTGTGTTGTAGTTTATATATATATATATATATATATATATATATATATATATATATATATATATATAAGTAGACTGCGGGTCTTCATGCAAAATAAAAAATATTCGCATTGATTGCAAGACACAGGAGCGAAATAAAAATTTCTCTCCTCTTTTAATTATTTTATTAAGCTAAAACCACTCTACGCTGGTGACCTTAGATCTTCTTAATATGTCCACTGTTTTAAATTGAGCTTACCCATTTTTATTGTAAATGCATAAAATCTGCAGTCTACGTATAACCTTTGGAGAAACCATAGACATACAATAAATACAAACTGTCTTTTTATTTCTAAGAAATTTCGAACGATGAAGAATATCTGATCATTACAATCACAAAATGTACTGCAAGGGGTTAAATCCTTTCCTTAGTATTAAGGTCGGATTTTACTAGACCGGGAAAACGGCCGTCAAGTAAGGTCGCTAGATTCGAAAACAGGGTCTAGGGTTTAAAACCGATGGGGCATCAGTGTTCTCGACTATATTTTTGCTCGCCCCGGTTGGGTCATTACCTCGAGCGTCTGACCATTTCCAGATGGCCCGGTGGACTCTAACCTAGGACCACGAGGGGTAAGAGGAAAGTATACGGTTTTGGGGTTCTGCTAGCTAACCCCCGTGGTGGGTGGCATTAGCCTTTGTTGCGAGCACTTGAGCGCCTCTAGAACACGGTGAACTCAGTATGGCCTAGCCAAAACCCGTGCCCATCCCGGCCACGGTGAACCGGTCTAGTAAAATCCGACCTTTACTCTTTGACATGAAAAATGTAGCGAGAACCTAACAGAACCACGAAAATCCTCAGAGTTTTCAAGTGTCCTCAGCATTCGCACAAGGCCATTGTGACTCGGCGTATCGTTTCCCTATCTACCGGTCAAATCTCCCAAAATTCTGTGAGTCGACAACCATCAGGCGCCATCGCCCATCAGGAATCCAACCGTGCGAAACTCGTCGTACCGAAGACACTCTTCCGCTTCCTCGGGTGGTCTCGCTTCCCTCCGGAGCATCCGGGCGCAGAAGCCGAGGCGCACAGCCTCGCCCGTGACGCGGTCGAATGACGAAGCACCTGTAAGGTGCTGTCTCCGTCAACTCGAGAGAGCCGCTCCGCGCTCTGCTCCGGCACAATTATCATCCATTTACCGACCATCAAGCAGTTAGGAACGATTACGGCTATCATAGTCGGTTTCGTCAGCGACGCCGTGCCGTGCCGTCGCAAACGAGGGTGACAGACAGTCCCCGCCGGTAATGGCGTCGCCGGGCTCGCGGACCCCATCAAACGATTAGCGGATCCACCTGTCATCGTAGATCCCAACCGCTCCCAGCAGCCATTATCATCGCATCAAGGCGCCCTAATGCCGCGTATCCGCTCCGGGGTAACCGATCGCCAACGACCACACGATCCACCGTCGTGAAATCGTCTCGCGATCTGGGACATCGCGAGAGTGGTTCCTCGACCGTCAGCGAAATGCCATCAAACCAGTTGGCCTAACGCAACGGGAAGAGGCTAATCGATCGCTAACCTCGCGACTACCAGGTCGTATGCTAATTCTCGGTTGCACGACTTTGCCCGGGCTGTTGGCCAACCTGGAAATCAGCGATCTTGCAAAAGCGGTGGAAAGTTGACTGCAGAGAAGTTAGGTGGACTAAGTTTTCAAGATCTTTTGAGCTAGCAGTGGGCTCTTAATGATTCCTATATCTTTGAAGCGAGGTGTATGATTCTGATTGGTTCCTGGATACAATTCACATCGTTCTGGGGATAAAATTAGTGGGGGTGCTGCTTCAGAAAAATTTCAGCTTTTACACGCCGCTGGATCTTTGAAGCGCACAGTTCCATACAAAGATTTTTGTATATTTTTATTATATTACACGTTATCGGTCAAATCAAGTAGAAATAGGGGGTGCTGCGGTTCCACAGTGCAGTTCTCGGGATTTTAGAAGGTACCAGCGAGGAGAGCGAGGACACAGGAAGTCTTTTCAGGCCGGAATAGTTTTCCGGTGCTGGAAATACCGGGGGCCAGGTTCCGAAATGTCGGTTGGCGGGGTTTTCACGGGGAGCGGGTCTCCTGGCGGCATTCCCGGCGCTGCGGAACCAGTCCTGACAAGGAATCCAGGTCCTGGCGGATCGGCGACGAGTGATATCGGTCCCGCGACTCGCCGCGGCCGGTATTTCCAGCTATATCCCGAACGAACCGGGGGTCCCGGTGTGTACGTCCGCGACGCACAATAGGGGCGGCGATCGTTTGTATCGGGGCTGACCGGTCCCGTGGAATATCTAACCGCACGTGTTGCCGATTTAAACCGCGATTTTGCTCGTTGGCCGGGGCGCTCGCGTCCGTGAGCGGAGTCCCGGGATTCCAGGAGCATCCATCAGGCCTCGTCAAACCAGCCGACGACGCATCAGCGGATCGGCATTCATTGGCCACGGGCGGGGAACAAGGACGAGGAGGCACTCTTCTCCTCCTCGGTCAAAAGGGACCAACGGGAACGGTGGAGAGGAGAGGAGAACGGTCCGGTCCCCGGCCTCGAAGAGGTTTTGTATAGGAGAAACCACGGACGCTCCCGGCTCCGGGTCGCGTTTCACAGACACACGCGCAACCGGGCAGCTACCTCGGACCGGCAAGAAAACCGACCGGCAAAAATACGCCGGCGCAATCAGCTGACAGATCAGCCGACTCCGTGAATATTTCCGTCGACTCGCCGCGCCTTGTCAAAACCGACGACACTTCGCGAACCGGCAGTCCCTCGTCTGATGGCCACGCGGGGATCCGCCGAGATTGCGACGGATAACGGGGTGCGTCCGCTTCGCATCAGATTCTTGTACGAAAGAATTCCGCTGGTAATTTGCTTGCTGAAGGATCGGAGACGATGGGGAGCTAGCCTGATATTGTCATTGGTCCCTTTCTCTTCTGACCTAAGTCTTGTCCCTATCTAGAGTCATTTTAATTTGAGAAACCTTGCACGGTAACAAAGATTTGCTGTTTCCACGTGCTGAGAATTTGCTTGGTCGAGTTCCGAAATCTTAGAATGGAATTTGGACATGTTTCAGTGAACTGTAGCAAGCTGACATTGGTCAACAAATTAGGAATAATGACTATACCTATCACACCAAAGTCTCTACCAGCTGCGGACACCTTGTCGAATAAAACGAATTTATTGGCATGACTCTATTTTAGGACAGCAGATGTAGAATGCTTTCAATGACATGATCTACGAGCAGAGAGATTCCTAACTTGTTGGTGGTAGCTAAGATCGTGTGAGAGTCAAAAGTAATGCCAAATATGACACAGCAACGATTTAATCGTTTCTTATCTTCACACTGGAAAGTACCCTAAAAAAAAATTTGTTGTCCAGATTCTACGACTTGAACCATTTGAGAATTGTTGGAATCAGCCTCGCAGAGGCTCGAAGAGCTTCGCCTTCGGGTTTCGAAGCGGAGGGATCCTAGAATCGTACAAATCAGCTCGGTTGATTCAGAGTCGGCAAAAACTCGGTTTAAAGAGACACCGCCGGGCTTAATTAAGACGCATCGTTGCGGCGCACGTCGCGGATACGAGTCATACATTTGTTGCGGATAAACGCCGGGATAAAAGGTTCACGAGGATTACAAATTGGCGTCGCGTTCGGTCCAATTATTGCTCGCTTTGAGGAAGTGGCGAGGTAACCGCGGGCCGCGCCCTCGCCCGACGAACCACCGTGGTTCGGGGCTTCTATTCTGGTCCCTTCCGTTCCGGTGCGCACTAACGGAATGAGAAATGAGGCCAATTAAGCAGTATATCATTAGCGGCGACGCGGCCGCGACAAAGTTCGTTTTCCTACGAGGTAAATCATCCGCGGGCTTCTTCTCTGCCCGAATGCCCGGCTAAAACCGTGTGGGTCCCGGTTTAAGGCTGTTCCCTTCTCGCGCGGCTTTATTGCCTTGAGGAGTGAACCGCGCCGGGAAGGAACGCCAACTGCGTCCGTTTTTACTCCTCAAGGCGATCTCGAAGAGAATCTCGGACGAACGCGCCCCTTGACCGCCGCTTCGACGGCTATCCTCGCGGTTTAGAGCCTCGGCGCGTTGCGTCAGGCCGCTCGGAAACGAATCGACGACAAAAATCAACAAAACAATCATTTGTTTCTCGGTTTACGCAATATTAAATTCGCTTAATCTTCCATTTGCTGGACCTAGGTGGCCAATTTAATTATTTTACATAAAATTATTTTACTTCTGGACCAATAAATTGCGAGCAAAATATAGTTGCAAAAAATTGATCTCAGGATAAACGTCACAAATGACCCGTGATATGACACGAAGGAGTTAACCTTGGTGTCTCTCGCTTCGATGGAATCGTCTGTGCGCCTACTTTCGTTCAAATGCAACCAGGATCATGCGGATGCAGTAACATGATCGCCACGAGAATGTCGAGGCGAGTTGACCAGCTAAAGGATGGGTTTCCGTTTGTCGGAGGAAAAATGGAGTCCGAAAGAGGCGCATTAGGGTAGAAGGAGGAACGTTTAACCCGCACGCGATGCATATCCGCTCGCAGCACCCCGTTGAGAGATTAGTGAAGCCCCCAGGCCGGGCCATTAGACTCGCCTAAGGTCGATCGGTCTAAAATCCCGCGGAGATCCATCCGAATTAGCATTCGATCCCGCTCGCATGGGTGTCCACGGTAATATCGAATGTATGCGCTCGGTGGCCGTGCGCGTCGTTACCATTAAGCGGTAGCCAAGAAAAATCGCCTAGCCCGATCTGGGAATAATTCATCTGTCAGTGCTTTAAAACGGAACATTAGCGGCCGGCGATTGCAGGTGCGCGCCTATTAAAGATGACCGAGGAGAACGAATGACGCGAATAAATCTATCGTAAAGTAATTCCTGCCTCTGGTGAACGCGCTTAGGCCGCTAGCAGGAGAAAACCGTTCCGGAACATGGTAGGATCGTTTGCCATTATTGTCGTTCCCCGTGGGTCTTGTAAACCGGCGAACTCCGAGCTGGTAACCTCTGAACCGAGCCGCCATCGATCCACGCGGAACCAGGATCCACGGCTCCGACGTTGATCGTTTTCCTTCTACGATTTTTCCGCTTTCTCCGCGGAGGCCAGACAAAAGCCTGCGCGTACCGGTCTGGCAATTAGAATTTCACAAAGGCATTGTCGGGTTTATCGGCTGAACGTGACTGGTCTCGATGCCGGTTGGTCTAACTTCGGCGACCTCGTCACTGTTTCCTGGGACACGGGCCGGGAATAGGCCGAGACACCTTCTGACAGCGATAGAGTTTATTGTTTCCTTGCTGCGAATTCAGTAGAGCACAGTGGACATGAGGGATATTTTAGGCCTGGACCTTGGAGATGCAGTGAATTCTCGTTAAAGAGTTAGTTGCGCGGTTCTGACTCTTAAACGAAATCCGAGGTTCTCGCCTAGCACTTGAAATACACAGGCCACGCGGTAGTGCAAGCGGTAGTAAAAGGGGTCAAACATGATACCCCTTCCCTTGGTGCTCGCAGACATGAAAAATATAACGAGAACCTAACTGAACCACAAAAATCCTCAGGGTTCAAGTATCCTCAGCATTCACACAACGAAATTCGGAAGCTTGGATAAGTATCCAGGGTAGACACCAGTTTAGCTTCTTGGGAACATTCAGTCATAGTCAGACTTTTTGGAAACTATTCTTTGTCTGACCCAATGTCAGGGTGTTCCACGCTCGGGGAAGTCAATGAACAGGAAAAGCGGCTAAATATCCAAACACCCAGGACTGTCCTTTGTCTTCCGAACTAGCGAACCCTTGCTATTTTCCTAAGAAGCCGCAGAACAATCAGATTGGCAAAACAGGCTGTCGCAGGCCGGCAACATCGAATTCACCGGATCCCGCGGATGAAGGACATGGGAGTCGGTCGTTCCCCAGGGTCTAGCCGGCAAGAAGAACGTGGAGTTAGCGGTGGGACTGGGGGTCGCGTCGTATCGTACGTGGTACGATATTGTAAACGAATCGTCGTGCTGGCTGGCTGGCTGGCTGGTGAGCGGATCGACAGATCGAAGAAGAAGAACAGGTGGACGGCGAAGAAGACGACCGCGGCGCGGAGGCCGTTACCTCCCCAGGTTTCCGGGAACCAGAGAGAGAAAAGCCATCTCTCGCGGATCGCGTCTCGTTCGCCTAGGATAGGTTCGCGGCGGCCAGAGAGGGATCACAGCCAGCGCGGCAGTAACCCAAACGACCGACAATATAGCCTGTACGCGTCGCCGATAGAAAAAGGGGGAGGCGAAAGAGGAACGATCTTCCACGTTTCCAAGTCGCGTTATTATCGCTGATCACGTAGCTACTTAGAAGCGGCTCTTCTCTCTCCGCGGAGGCTTTTATACCGTAGGCATCTCTGCCAGGCAAGGTAGCCGGGTGAGCCAGCCTGGTTTTACTCGCCGGTTTGCTGCCGCTTCAGCTACTCTCTCTCTCCCTCTCTCTCTCACTCACTTGTTCTCTCTGTTCAACAGTCTTCTTCCTCCTCGCTGATTCTTATTCCTCCTCCTCCTCCGCCTCGTGCTACCGGCGATGCCTCTTCTTCGTCGTCCTCCTCATCCTCCTCCTTCTACTCGTTCTCCTCTTCTACTTCTTCTTCTTCTTCTTCTTCTTCTTCGGATCTCGCGCTGGTTCTCATTCCAGGCGGTTGAGCCAGAGCTTTGTAGGTATTTGTGCCTCGTTGCAGACGAGCAGTCCCGGCTCGGCCAGACAGCGCTGCGCCTTCGCGAGGTTCCAGGAACCGCGAGGCCTCCAGGAGGGAACGAGACGACACCAACGGAGAAAAGCGGGCACCAGCTGGGCCCGAGGGGGCCCGCGGGGCACGACGCGTCCGGGGATACAGTCGCGGGGTGACTAGACGGTGGGAACCTTTCCCGGCGGACGAAGCGAACCCGACACGTCCTATCAGCCGGTCTTGTTTTGACGCCGCGGCCGACCGACTGAGGTGCATCGACCTCAAAGGTCGTCGTGCCATCCTCGGATACGGAAAACACAGAGCCGCGGCTACGACCGAGCTCTACGCGCTTCCGTTACGCTACCGTCAACCGCGCCGCCGTTCCTCTTCTGCTACTCCTCCGACTCTCTTCGTCTCGCTTAAGGTAAAGGCACCAGGGCACCTGGTAGTTGACCATTTTATAGAAAAACATAAAAAAATAAGGTATTTATAAGCGCACTTATAAGTGCACTTTTGATGAAAGCGAACCTCGGACGCCATGCCGTCTGTTGTTTAAATTTCAAAACAATAAGAACATTTCAAACCTTATTTTTTATGTTTTTCTATAATATGCTCAACTACTGGTGCCTTTACCATACTGTATTCGTCGATTTCACACGGACAAAAGTTTGGAGACGAGATTCCTTTTAATAGTAAAGTAGTCGAGGACAATTATCAGTAGCAGTATGAATGATCTGTTAAGATTTTCTTATACGAAAGCGTCGTGCTCTATTCTTCAGCCCGGAATCCGACACCTTCGGTTACGTGAGCCGACACCTGTCGCAGTCTATGGGAACCCTCGATTCCGCAGGACCCTCTTCGACACTGTCGTTCGGTGCCCCGGAGAACTGTTATGGCGGACGGGGGCTCGGGAACGCCGTTTTTCTGGCGACACTGGAATCCTGAAGACTGCCGATGAGAACCGAGGATCGTAGGTGACGGATACCGAATGACCGATGGGACTGCATGCTTCCGAAATGAAGTTTTAAAGCTTCGGTTCCCCCCCTTGTCGAGGAACGTTCCGTCTGCGGACAGGGTCGTTAAGAGGACGAGATTTTCAGGAGTTTTGGGATGTGAGATTTTTGGTCTTTTTTCACAGAGAAGCGAGTAGAGAGACAAAATTGATAAAATCGATTAGACAATTTTTCTCTTATTGGAGGCTGTAGAGGTTACTAATTGTGAGATTTTTGGTCTTTCTTCACAGAGAAGCGAGTAGAGAGACAAAATTGATAAAATTGGATTGATATTATTGGAGGCTGTAGAGGAGGCTGGAGGTTACTAATTGTGAGATTTTTGGTCTTTTTTCACAGAGAAGCGAGTAGAGAGACAAAATTGATAAAATTGGATTGATATTATTGGAGGCTGTAGAGGTTACTAATTGTGAGATACCCAGGTGAGCAAAATTTCCTCGTACTGTTCGGATCTCTGAGAGTACTTGGGTACCTGGTTTGGTTCACCGGGGATCGCCAGCTCTAATCGGAAGTTCCTCGAGACAGCGTTATCAAGGCAGCCGTGGTTGATAGCCGGAGCGTCTCGGGGATAGGCTCCGGTCGTCCCCACGTGTTCCTCATCACCGGCATCTTTCTGTTCCGGCGAAGTCACCTTTTAACGAGCGGGCGTATACCTCGAGATACCCGGGGCCCTTCCTCGCCTCTTTCTCTCGGCGGAACAATAGGGCCCCGGGCTCCGGGAGTTAATCTACATACGCAAATTCCAACGATAGATCTTGAGCGGCGAGAGAGAGAAAGAGAGAGAGAGAGAGAGAGAGAGAGAGAGAGGGCGGCGGCGGCTGCGTATTGCCGGACGTACACGCGTACGTCTTCAACAATGGGGCCTACCCCTCCGCGGCCTTATCCCTGAAGGAAGGACAATAAGGCCCGGTTGATAGTTATTGTGCCTAGTCCAGGGCCTCGCGTCTCTCCCACCGCGAAAGAAGGAAGAACTTCTCAACCGCGGTTAAAAGTCACCGAGGGAGGCACACCGGCGAACAGCATCGTACTGCAACAGGAGCAGACGACGCCCTCGGGGCGAAACCGCGCGAGCGTTATACTCTACGTATTTGCAAAATAATTGCTCGGATGTACGTATAATTTAACCGGCGGTTTAACTAGCGAACCAGCTCCGGGAATAATCCCCTTTTAAAACGCACCAGCCGACGGACCGCCATTTATTGCGCTCGCCGCTCGGTTAACGCCTCCCCGAGCCGCGAAACGAACCTAACCCGGCTCCGTGAGGATACGTTATCGAGAAGCACTTTCTTCGGGGCGTCTATTATTCCTAGGAACGCGAGCGAGCCGGCCCAAGGCTGCTCCTCGACGCTCAAAACGCGCTTTAGTCTCCGAACAACCTCCGCTCGCATGAACATACACGCGTACTTTATCGACAATAAACTTTATTGTTTTTTAACGAGAAAATTTGTAATCATGCCTCAAAGATAAGCGAATGCACAGTGATCAAGTCTGTGCTCATAACTTTTATCGAACTATCGCAAGAAATTTCTAAAGGAGACCAATCAAGCCTACCGCACAGACGATCCAGTTCGTTGAATAAAAAAATAAATTGCCATATTGTAACTTTAGAATATGCATCATGCCTACTGTGCTATGTTATCCATATAGGATATTCCCCTACAATCGTTACATGAAGTTCTTTTTTTAATCGTCTCTTCTCAATCATCGTCTTTCTTCGACATACTTGAACTTGTGTCTGATTTCGTAAGAAAATTTGTTGCCACTATATACAATTTTACAGTTCACTGTATAAGAATTAAGATCGGTCGAGGTTGTACATAATCCACTGAAAAAGATTAATTTGTCTTGACTCGAACCACTTCCCTATAATCTTCCATATAAATTTTGAGCGAGGAGTAACTCGGTTATCCGGGGTTAGTTAGGCGTACTACTATACTGAAGAGAAGCAGCGACCGGAGCGATACCTAAGTCAGCGCCTCGACCGTAGAAAGCCAGTTCGTTCGGTATCGTCCTGGATCGGCGCGAAAAATCGCTTATAGTCCCAGATCGGAGACCGGAGAGTCTCCGAGGGCAAAAAACACCGCGGGACTAAAACAAAGTGGCAATTACTCGAGACATCGACATGCCGAGGACCAATTAAAGGGCAGGAATGGCCGCGGAGGAGGTGGATCCCGCGACCCGTGAAATCTAATGCGAACCAGGGGTAGGGGATGGCGCGCAGGATGGCCAGGTACGCGGTCGCTTCTCTCCTCAGCACACTCTGGATACTCGGGTGGGATGATGGTGTGCGTGTGCGTGCGCGGTCTCTGCGTGCGTGTCCGGGTCCGTAATAAAAAAATTGACGACATCGCCACCGCGCCGGCGACACGACGGCTCCCCGCCGACCAATAGCTATTGATCAGCGGCTGGCTCTCTTGTGCCGACCGTGGCCGACGGCTCTGGAAACCGAGAGAGAGAGAGAGAGAAAGAGAGAGAGAGAGAGATGCTTGGGGCCCTCAGGCCCCATGCGAGCCGCAATTCGAGAGAGGGACTCGGCCAGCGTGCCCCTTTGAGCCGCTCACAATTTATTTCGCGATCCCCCAGAGTCCTCCGCGCCTTCTTGCCCCGATCCCACGCTGCCCGAGATTTTGTCCTCGCGCGAATCCCGCCTGCTTCCACGGAGATACCTCGACTATGGTTGCCAAGCTTCGTTGAGGTCTTCAGTTGCTCCCGAAAGCTCCGATCAAGACTTTTACTCAGGGTGCCTTCGAATCATTTCTATGAGATTGCTTCCTTCCATCTTGTGACAATTGTGCTTCAACTACTTGGGCGTTCATCTTCTGGAGCTAGTTTTGTGAGGTCCACGTTGATCCTCTTCTAGGCTTAATGTAAATAGATCAGCTAAAATTTGAGTCCTGAGATAGAGGCTTTGATTAGCTCTACTCGCACAAGATCCAGTAACAGAATTAATATCGATCTCTATAAAGTAGTTTCAAAAATATAAAAAAGCCTCCCCAGAGAAAATAAGAGACAGCAATTTTAAGGAACAATAGTTTCCATGGCACAGACCCCAGACTGTAATAAATTCCCCTGAAGAATGCATAGAATTCCTCCTTAATTGATCCGAGCTCACGTACTAGTGACTAGAAAATTGAATCTCGGTGTTTTTAATTATTTCCTAATCGGATATTTTCATGTTTATCGTTCTCGTTACACCAGAACACCTCAGCCGCGCATATCGGTTCGACAGTGTTTGCCGCAGACGACCACGAGACAGATCTCGCGAAGAATAAATAGTTCCCTCGCTCGGGTCTGAGCGGTATCTCGCAAATCAACCTCTTAGGCCGCGTAATTTATGCGACGACAATCGGTCGGTCGTGTTCCACTATTGAAAGTCGTAGGTCACCGCAGGTGGCGATAGGTGCGTTCGACGCAGGCCTCGTTTGTTATCCACGGCGTAACGCCGCGTCATTTACCGGCGGCGAGTTGCTCGATTACTGTCCGAGAAATCGTCGACTTCAAGGTGGGTCTCGGGGACTCGAGTGTTCCCGCGGTTGGAACGATGCTTTCACGTTTCTGGAATTCTCGTCGTCCACCTGATCCGCATCATCGCGTCTCCTACGGCGTCCGTTGTGTTCACCAACGATCGCTATGTCCCGATACATTTCGCTTCGAGGAAACAACGAGAATCGGACATCAAAGAATTTGCTGTGACGAAGAGATCTCCTTGAGTTGGTAATTTTGTTCACCAGGGATTCTTCGTTTCGGTGAATCTCTAATCAAATGGTCAAAGATCGGTGCAGGCACCGTAAAATTCGTTGGGACGAATAGCACGATGAGATCGACGAACTTGGCGGAAGGTTGATCGAGAGGTGACCCCCCAGCCGAAGGATTTACGATTTCCTGGTCGCACGAAATAAGACGATTATCGTTTTCAGCCCGACGAAACACCGCTATTAGACCTCGTTCCGACTGCCAAACGTAGAGGAGACAATCGTGAGAACGCGATACAATTACGACGACGACGCTGCCATGGGTTCCAGCTAACGTCTAATTGTTAACCGCGTAACCTGAGCTTGTTCTATCCCCGCAGATGTATTTATGATAGGGAAATGCGATTGCCAAACTTCCTGCTTGCTTTCCACCGCGGCTGCGACCTGGAAACCGTTCCCTTATGGTTCAATGGTGCACCACACGGTTTTCCGCACGAGAATCTAGACATACTGATGACTGACTAGCGTCGAAACATTCTCCATAGCTAGCAAAATTCCACCGAGAAATCTTGACAATTTTACATACAGAATTGTTTCTGCGCGAAGACAATAAAATGACAGAGTTAAGGCTTGTTTAGAAAGCTCTATAGACCAGTTCGAGCATGTTGTTGTCAATAAACTATAAACTATGGAAGAGCTTCCTGAAGACATAGAAAAAGAGGGATATCAAGAATAACATTCCTCCTAGGGAAACAACAAGTTCGAATAACAAATGCAGGAAATCTCCTAAATTTAATGTTAGAACTAATAGATTGATCTTGGAAATTAAAAGAAAATTTAATCAATTTCATGTAAATTCCAATAATCACTCGATAAAATTTTTCTGAATTCCGGCTCACTCGGGAATTTGGGGCAACGAGAGGGTTGATGCCCTAGCTAAAGAAGCTTCTGTTGCCAGCTCTTTGAAGGTCTCTATGATTCCATTTACTGACTTATCCGAAACTTTTAAGAAGGATGCAATTTTAAATTCAGTTAAAATAATAAAAGATCAAGGGTTACATAAGGGTAAAGTTTATTTTCAACGATTCTATAATGATGTTCGTTCACCTTGGTTTGGTCACAAAAAGCTAACCCGACAATGTATTGTTTCAATTAATCGATGCAGGGCGGACCATTACCATATGGCTGCTTCACTTGCTCGCATTGGCATCATCGATAATCCCAATTGTAAATGTAATCAGGAGCAGGAAACGCTTAACCATGTTCTTTGGCAGTGCAATTTATATAATGATCAGAGGATCAAATTTATCCAAAACCTCAATAGAGCAGGTTTTCAATTGCCATTGGACGTAGGTTGCTTAATAGTTGAACCTAACATCATCGCTTGCGTCTACACCTGTTTTGTCTAGGAAAAGCTTCAATAGTTTAATTTTTTTTTCTATCTTCTGTCACATCGAATCTGTTGCATTCCTCTTCAAATTCATTCAACCATTGACTAGCATTTTGTGTTCTATTGTTAAACTTATTTATAGTAAACTCTTTTGCAATTTTTTCAATAGGTTTTTCTGACTTTTTATTAGTTTCAATTAATGTTTCTATTAATCTTTCCAATGTTGTTGTTTGTGCAGACTCATTTGCTATTTCACTCTTTATTGTTGATTCTTCTAAGTAATAATCTTTAAATTGTAAGTTTTCCTCTTCATCTAGGTATTCCTTTCTAATCTGTTCAGTTAGCGTTATCCAGATTTTTCTAAATTGATTTCTTTTTGTTATACTTTTTTTCACCTTTGCAAACACTTCATGGTTTGATATCACTGTATGTAATGATGTTGGTTGTATTTCATCAGGGAGAATAAACCTCCTGTCATCTGGAGTTTCAATTGAGGTTATGCATAGTATATTTGATTTTCCATCTGCACTACCTCTCACTTTAAATTCAAATTTCAATTTTTCCATTGTTTTTTTTTTTTTCTTTAAACGAGAATGTTGTTTTATAATATGTGATTTAATTATTATTAATCTAGGGCAAGATTAATATAACAACAAACCGAAACGTTTCTCTGTAAAAATGAGATTTATTATATTATACAGCTATTTACAGTATTCCCCCCTTATTTATAAGATAGTTTACAAACCTGTAAAAATGAGAAACAACATTCAATGTTTATTAATTACAATCTTGTCCCTCACAGGTTACAAATTAGTTCCACTTTTATATTGCTCAAAGCGTGCTAATTACTCTCTAATCTGCTGAGTCATATTTTATCCGTACTCTACTTTACCTACTCGACTAGCGCGGTAGAATTCGAATGTTTAAGAAGTATACTTCTTATATATATGATAGCCTTTTTAAATAGTTGTAACCTACGTGCCTAAGGATTTTCGATTTTTATACTGTAACCAATATTTTTGTTATACCATACAATATACTTACTATACTTACTAATAATACTCTGTACTAAGAATTATGTTGTAATAAATCTCATATGAGATTTCCAATAAAAAAAAAAAACAAAAACAAATGCAGGAGAGGTACAACTATTTTAATTTCGACGTTACACAACAGAAGGCTGGAAAAATGACTGTTCAGTGGATCCAAGCGGATTCGCGCGCACTTCGTTGGACAATCGGCTCGCTGTGCGCATCAAACGAGGTCGGCCAGCGGCAACAGCCGATAACTTATTCCCGATGAGCCCGTAATCGAAGAGAGCATCCATTGATCGAGCGGTATAGAAGCTGTTTACACACCGGGACACAGAAGACACTGTGCGATCGTATAAGCGTCGGATAGCATGGATCCGAATGAGTCCCCCCCGACACTCGAAAACCGTTTGGCCGGTGAGAAACCCGGCGTTTCTCAGAGGCACGATAATTATCTCGCCGTGTGCCGCGCGGAAAACCGAGGAAAAACTCGCGTATATTGTGCGTATATTGTGCAGAGATGGAGAAAAGGCGAAACAGAAGCGGGACAGAAAGAGAGACGACACGCGTGGGAATGCGTTTTCTATTAAATCGACCGATTTCTTGCGCGAAACCGAGCCGCGCACGTCGAAATCGAACACGACGCGAGCCGCGGTAACGATTCTCGGTCAGGATGTCGCCGGCGACTCTTCCTAGGATCGGCTCCGGCTCGATCATCGATCTTTTTCGGTCTGAACGGTGACACGGAAGGCGTCGCGCGCTTGATTTATGAATATTTTTCTTGGGAATCCCGGAGCATAGAGGCGGCCGCTCCGGCGATGTTGATTTAATAAAAGGATGATGTCGGAGCCCGATGACAGAGGATCGAACAGACACGTCGAGATGGATAGACGGCGGACGGATCTGCTCGACGAATGTTTTGCGCCGGTTTTTCTACCGGGACTCGATGCTTCTTCTGATTGGACAGGTGAAAACGGTCGTCGGGATGAAAGAACGCGACTGGGGACATCTTCTACGAGCTGACGAGAGGGTGGCTTCGTGGTTTAATGGCGCGGGTTAGAGAACGCGGTAAGAAATGGTGAAAACGATTTTGAAAAGCTAGGAAAAGCGAGGATCGTCTAATGAGATATTTTGCATAGATTATTCTTTTAGCGTTACCAGTGTCACGTCCGGTGGTTCGACCATCAATGATTAATCAATATAATAAAGAACTATCACAAAAATCCGATAATGCCTCGAGAGAGAACTGTGTTAACCCAAACTGCGCAATACCGTGACGCAGTAACGAGAAGCCAAAAACAGCAACTCAGGCTTCTGCAAAACGCGCAAATGAAGATCGGTTTACATCCTGAGAATCATGAGGAGAGGCATCACACCATGCCAAGCTATGAGAAAAAATGCCGACTCCTTAGTAAAAAGACCCTGACGACAAGGAGTCGACCAAGTCAAGAAAAGACTAGGAGATGCAAGGCAGAGACTCCTGAGCCAGCATTTTTGGGAAACAAAGAATTGGCCATCCTATAAATAAGGGGATCAACTCCCCAACAGGCAGTCATAATCAAGACCATCATCACCGAAAGACATATATCCGCGAACCGTAAAATCAACTACAGTCAGTTCTAATTGTTCGAGGAAATCGTAACCGCGAAACCGCGTCAACAAGTGGTGTTAAAATACTCTTATAAAAGACTCTAAGTTCCGCGAGCCAGGAAACAAGATCCAGTTGCTGAACATTGTATTGCGGTAACATTACTATTATTCGTATCATTGTAACCCCATTATTTGCACTCTTGTATATCCGTATCCTAAATATTATATGTAATCTCTAACATCTGATTCAGAATCTTGCTTTGAATAAATCTATAAATTAGTTATTATCAATAAAAGGGTATAACATTTATTTAAACGATCCTCAATTTCCCGAATCGTAGCCGGTGAATGCAGGTAGGTTCGAAACTGCGTACTATCCTCTTAAAATCATAGATCTGTCCACTTGGGACATAACACCAGAAGGCCTTTTCTTCAGCCAGTAAAATGAGCGTACCTGTGTGTATGATTTTTACGAAATGGCCCGTGAAAATTAGCATAAAATTCTCGGTGTGTTCGCCAAGAATAAGAATTCTCTTGCAGTTTCCTCACTCGGGGGAATTGCGGATGGCAGAAGCGGCACAGGATTCCAGGGATATTCGCGAGAGCTAGGTGTGCCTATCGACTCGTCACTCGGGGACGTTTGAAAGCTTGGGGCAGCGGCGCGAGTCAGAAAGTCCTGTTCGCCTATTAATCAGCATCCTGCGATTTTTCCGTGGCGACCGGGCTACAAATGCCAGGCGGCGCGGCCGTCGATACAAAGGACAGCGACAGCCAAGAATAAAGATCAAAGCGAACTCGCGCATCTGCATTCCGCGGGGATAAGGTCGGTTCTAAGAGCGTTGGCGCTGCGCACCAAGCGGATCGGATCGGATCGGTCCGCGCAGGTGTCTCTAATTGGTTATTTATAAGCGATCCTTAACCCGCCGGGGCTGATTTACTGCGATTTAGAGTGTGCGTATGCGTGTGAGAGAGACAGAGAAACACTGGTCGCCACGCGATAGGTTTTGCGCGAGCCAATTACAATCGGCCGATGCCACGTAATCTTAGTCATCGGTCAGCTGGACGGCCGAACGCGATCCGATCGAGACGGATCGAGGGATCGGGCACACCGAGGAGAAACGCGGCGGCCTCGACGACAAGGTCGCCATCGCGGATTTTGAAACACGCCTCGACGATCTCGGTGAACCCTCCTCCTTGCTCCACCGATCGTTTTCGCGAGAGAAGTATCGCGAAATTCTGTCCAAGCCCGATCATCTGTTTCCCAAATGAAAATAATCCGCTGGTTAAGAAAATCATTTCTTACGTCAATTTCTGACGTCAATTTTTCTAATGTACAGATTTGTAACAGATCAATTCATTTGTGTGAGAAATGCATAAAATCCACTGTCTAATGATCCCTGTCGTTACAATACAGATCTCTAGACAAATCTTCATTTTCATGCTTCGTTTTGTGCAAACTAGAATGAGGGAGAAATGTCTTCCTTTATAAGTATCATTAAGTAAATACAAGTAACACTTTCATAAATTTATGAGTAAAAATCTTTAAGTACTGCAAGAGAACTTAATAAAAACAAATTGTTTAAACTACGAAAGATTTCTCCAGGCGCGATAAAAAAAATCTAAGCATCGCAATCCATTATTTAAATGATTAGCTAAGTTTTCAGAAAGCACGTGAACCGGAAATTAGTGAAATCTGCAGCCTTGGATTAAAAACGAATAAAGACGCCGTCATTGAGGATGAAAAAATTATACAGTTGGTAGAATAATTTGACAATATCGAGCACTAATATAACAGAGAAGAGCAAGTACGAGAAGTTATTTCACCGCAGCTCGCGCCAAGGATGAAAGCTAGACGGAATAGAAGATCTTTCAGGTCTATCTTGTCGAAATCTAAGTCCAGTAGTCACATAAATCTAGGGTCCCGTTGCCCGTTGGCATTTTCACAGTACTCTGAAGCTTGTACCTAAAAATAGCAGCTGAGTCACGGCCCGTTTGTTGTCAATTGCCCGGACACAAGTGGTGCACATTGTTGGCAGCTTTGTAGCAAGACAATTGTTCCTTGGATAAGCCTATACTTACGATGCCCCTAGGAGGATCGAGAACGAGAGATCCACGGATTCCTCTTTGTTGCTATCGTGAGCCGTGATCTGCGTCTATTTTGAAATTGAATTGCCCGTATTGAAAAATATTTGTGGCCAAATTGATCGAGGAGAAATCGTATATGGAATCCGTGTGCTATGGAAAACGGGAAGAGGATCCAAATGTTCTGTTATCGGGGCGTTTACTTATCCAAACGTTCACTGATCCAAACATTCCCTTATCCAAACGTTCAATTACCCACTCATCAGAATTCTGTTGCAGTTATTAGAACTTCTTACGCCTTAAACGCGAGCAACTGAAGTTAAACTGAACAGCAACTGAAGTGAACCTTCCTTTATTTAGTAATTCTAGGCAGTCAACCGCGTCGGTTCAGAAACAGGAAAATGCAGAAGAATAAATCTACCGAAGAATCGAAGTATCGAAGCTCGGGGCATCCAAGAAATTCAACAAAACACGATAGCGCGTACGGTATCGACATCCAGAGAGACTCCTAGGCGAACAAGAAAATGACAATTCCAGTGGCAGAGGAGGAACAGCAAATTTCAATTATAAGCCTTAGACCGTTCGATACTCGGTCGGCGAGCGTATCGGACAAAAAGCGACGCGAGAGGAGAACAACGACGAGAGGCGGACGAGTGAGTCCGGGAGAGAGACAGAGAGAGAAAGAGAGAGAGAGAGAATGGCGCGGAGAGGAGAAGAGAACGAACGAAGAAGAAACGAAGAAGGGAGGCAGAGGAGGGCTCTCCTCGATCGCGTCACGGTGTAGATCGTTGTTTGTGTTGATCTCGGCGCAACACGCCGCGCGGAGACACATCTGGCCGCGTGGGAAGATCGCGCTCCCATTCCCCGTCGGCCACGGCGAGTCCAGGTTTCTCTATTTATGCGAAATCGCCGATACGCGACCATCTTCGCCGTCTTGCCGATTGTGTGCGCTAATGGGCTCGATAAGCGTTCAGGTTCGGGGCTCTGGAAGCTCGGTTCTGTCCAGGCTCATCTATTTATGCGAAATCTTCGAGACGTTTGACGTTGCTTGATTGCGCTCGATAACTACTCAGATTCGGGGCTCCGGAAACAAGCCGTGTCCCGGTTCTTCTATTTAAGGAATTGGCACTGTTTCTCCGCGGTAATATAGGTTCGATAAGCGCTACGGTTTGGGGCTCCAGTGAGATGAGATGCGGGACCCTAGATTCCTCTGTTCATGCGAATTTGTAAGACGACTTGCACTGTGTAATATATAATTTCTAGACAGCGGATTTTATGCATTTATGACAAAAGTGAGTAGACGTAATTCAAAACAACGAAAACATTAGAGGAATTTGAAAATACTGTTACATCATTTTCGACCTACTAAACATATTAAGAAAGAAAATCAATTTTTATTTCACTCCAGTTGGTTGCGAATCGGGTAGAAAATTTTTATTTTGCATAAAGATCCGCTGTCTAATAATTTCATATGCTCGATAAGCACCGAGATTCGAGGCTCTGGAGCCCAGTTGACATGGATTGATAAGTTGATAGAGTGCAAAAAGCATGAATTAAATATGACTTGCACAGCGCTCAGCGTGTTAGTAGAGCAGATAAAATTATAGAACGTCCTGGGGCAAAGAGGAAAACCGATTCTAAGCGGGTCCGCACGCGAATGGAATCTCGGATACCCGAACCACGCGTGTCCCGTTAATGGCCGACCACGATCTTGCGGGATCTTGAGTAGCTATCCAGCACAATGTCACCGTTTCATGGTGACGGAGGTGGATTCTTTGGGACTGCTCACGATCGGTAGCCACTGCGAGCGAGGATATGCGATTCTGACAGAATACACAGGAAAGCAAATTAATTTCTACAAAAAGGTGACTTAGCCATTGTTAGGTACCTGTACCTCAGCAAGGTAACGGTCATTTAGCGATTTTAGAAATTAACCCTTATTTGTAACATCTTTCCTGCCCCCATCTGATCTAGTCAAATCACTGACTCAATTAATTTTCCTCGCCGAATCCAAGCGAACAGCTGATTCGTTGATTCACAAAATCACACTCCTAGCTCCCTCCGCTTTATTGCCTGATACAATTTGTCGCGTTCGGATCTATTTATCATCGACGTTACGCTTTTTGCCGGCTCGATAAGTCACGCGTAAAAAGAACCTGCGAGAGGGTGAAAGGGAGACAGGGTTACACAAGAAAGCAAATTAATTTCTACAAAAAGGTGACTTAGCCATTGTTAGGTACCTGTACCTCAGCAAGGTAACGGTCATTTAGCGATTTTAGAAATTAACCCTTATTTGTAACATCTTTCCTGCCCCCATCTGATCTAGTCAAATCACTGACTCAATTAATTTTCCTCGCCGAATCCAAGCGAACAGCTGATTCGTTGATTCACAAAATCACACTCCTAGCTCCCTCCGCTTTATTGCCTGATACAATTTGTCGCGTTCGGATCTATTTATCATCGACGGTACGCTTCTTCCCGGCTCGATAAGTCACGCGTAAAAAGAACCTGCGAGAGGGTGAAAGGGAGAAAGGGTTGCGAAGGCGGGCAGTCGCTTTAATTTACACCGTCCAATGATTTATCCTACGCTGCGACGTCACTTCCGTCTCCGATCCTCTACCCCCGCGTTTTTCTCTCCTTTTCGCCGAGAGTTTTCGGGAGAGTCGCGGTTTTTGATTTACGACGGGCCTCGAAAACAGAGGGAAGAGGAGGGAACGAAGGGGAACCCGAAGCCACAGGCGCAAAGGAGAAGACCGGTGGAGATCCTGTCGTTTATTTCGAGTCACTTTCGACAGTCGCCTCGTTACTCCGTTGGATTTACGGCGGATTCGATATATATCGTCGAGGAACGGCTCTTCGACGAATCTCACCTTCGAAAGATTCGGAAGGTGCCCCGCACCTCGGATAAAAGCGCGAAATTATGCTCGGCGATTCAGTTTTAGCCGGGGGAACGCGTAACGATGATTAATAGATCTGATTTCGTTACCTGGACTCCGGACGTTTGTCTCCTCTCGCACGAAATGAGAGAACCTCGTGACGATAAAAAATGAGTAATCGATCCTATCTTTGATATTATGTTCTTGTAATAAAACTTGATCGAGCACAAATTGAAAAATCGTCCAACAATTCCGCAGTCGAATGTCTGATACAATAAACAAATAATTGAACGGTTCAACTGTGGATTCTGCATTTGTGGAAAAATTGGGTACATGAAATTGAAAATAGTAGGAGGAGGAAAAGAATTTAAGAATGTCAACAAATTAACCGAATATCAACCCCAGTGATTCTTACAAAATCCGAGTAATATTTAATGAATGAAACGAAAAACAAGAAATGTAAAATGTATTATAGGGGATGCTGCCTTAACCCTTTTTAATTCGGAGGACTCCAATAAAGTTCGGTTTATATCTTATAATAAAAATGAATTACTAAACCCAGTGAAAAATCAGTGTCGGTCATATGTAGACATCGGATGTTTATGCAATTTCTAATTTTTATAGAAACATTTTAAGAAAGTGGAATGAAATAAAATTTTATTTTTAATGGGGACAGCCTTTGATCCAAAGCAAATAAAAATCGTGTTAAATTCTCTCGAATTTTATATTATAGCATTTTTTTAACATTTCCATAAGCCATAAATGCATAACAGATCCGATGTCTAGTCATATGTGACTGCGGTGGCAGTTAACGCGTTAAAGCATAATTTAAGAAATCTGTCCAACAATTTCAAATGTTTGAGAGAATACGGCAATAGTAGAACATTTTGCAAAATATCGCCAGCGCGAGTTGACGAAGCGGCCGAGTTCCCGGATCGGCGTTCGCAAAAAGAGCAGCCGAACGAAAACGATATTAGTCTTCGTTTGACACAACAATCTTGCGCCGGCAGATTGGAAAAATGTCCCACTGGGAGCGGAGCCCGGAATCGAGAGGAACGACAAATTCGCGGACGGGCCATTAATTCCATCGGGAGGCTGAATTATGCGACCGCGAGGGTTCAGGTCTGAGCTCGGGGTCTGCTGTCACATCAGCAGCGCGCGCGGCATAAAGCAATTCGCAGCGGCAGACAGTCGCTGTCAGGCGAAAGGTGCCCCGGTGCCGAGAACTTTCATTTGCATCGTCCGAATTTTAATGGGGCCCGACATATTGTGCCCTCGTTGGTAATTCCTGTCGGATTTAAAGGAAGCCCCCCCGAGATCCGGCCGTGGCCGAACGCGCCGAGGGAACATCGGTCTGCCACGAGATAAAGTCAATCTTTCTGGCACCGTGGCCGTTTCTCGCGCGATGCGTCCGATTCGATCTCGAAATAAGGCGAGGCTAAGGGCCCGCAGCCTCCTTTGTGCCGCACCGGTGCAAATTATTCCCGTGACCGGTCTTCGCCGATTTCTTTTCGCGATAGAAACAGATTCGATATAAAACATAGTATAAGATCTCCGTCGTTTCTTCCCCCCCCCCTGCCTCTTATTCTCGACCAATTATCGTATCAGTGTCTGTATGCTCCGCCCGCGAACTTTTATTCCAAATAAAAATGTTTCTTTCAGTGATTTTAACGTGTTAAAAGTAATACGATTGTTAAAGTCGTTGTTAACATTTCCCGGAGAACGATGAAAGGCACAGGGCGGTCCCCCCGGCCGCGTTATCGATCGGCGATCGTCTTATTCTATCCGCGGCATGAATATTGATACGGTGCAATTGAACGTAACGAATGGGATCGTAAATCTCGGCGCGGGATTAATTAAGAATGTGGCCGGAACGAAGAGCGCGGCAACGAAATTACGCGCCGCAGCGGCGACCTCCGCTCATTTGCACGGGTAATTCAGCAAATCGTAATTGAATTCGTAACAGGCCCGCGCCCGGTCCGAGGCCATTCGTCAAAGAAATGAATGGACCGAGAAACGGTTTTTGTTTGAACGCGGAACGATTTTCGTCCGACCGGGAAAGGGGCAGCCGCTGTCACCGACAGGAAAGAAATTGCCGGCGCAGAACGCGATTCCGACATCTTTTATCTTTTGTGCGGTCTGGCATATTGTTAGTGCAACATGTTCTCATCGGTTGAAAACGATTTTATTCTAATGGACGGAGTTCGTGTACCATCTACAGCAAAGTCTTCTTATTATTATACAGTTTGTTCCACTTTCTACGGTACTAAGGATGATTCTCAAGGAGAAATTGAAATGTACGATAAACCAGTAACAAAATCTTGTTCCTGGAAAATCAAAATTGCGTTTATAAATTATTACACCATAAATCTGATCACTAGACATCGGATCTTTATGCATTTATGGCTTATGGAAATGTTAAAAAAATGCTATAATATAAAATTCGAGAGAATTTAACACGATTTTTATTTGCTTTGGATCTACAAAGGCTGTCCCCATTAAAAATAAAATTTTATTTCATTCCACTTTCTTAAAATGTTTCTATAAAAATTGGAAATTGCATAAACATCTGATGTCTACTGATCACATTAATCTTTTAAGAAAAATGTTAAATATAGATTTTGTGCTCTGTGGACAAGACAGGAGAACAAATTGTCCTCGTTTCTGCGTCTATAGAAATATTGTCTGTATCGCCGACGCTTTTGGACGTTAAACAAATCGACCTCCAGGAGATGATCTTTGTCTTGAAATTTCTAGAAAAAGCAGATATCATTTTCCTTGTAACTACAGGCCGGCAGAATTTAATAAAAATCGCTGAGCATTGCGCGAGAAACGCGGACCTTTCCACGGGTTAAAATGGGTCGCGCCGGTGTAATTCAAGTTCTTGTAAACATCGGCGGTGTGTAAACAGCGAAGATTGATATAATGTCCGTGGCGTGTGTTGTGGGATAGCTGTCCATTAGACGAGTGTTAGGCCGCGGCCGCGAGATTAATCTCGCCGCTGCGTGAACTGTCCTTTCAGGGGGAGAGCCCGCTGGTGTATATCGGGAAATCGACGTGTATCTGCTTAACGAGTCGATTAGAATTCAATCCGAGCCAGGCCCGAGGAATTTTATATTAGCAATTTATCGGCATATGGTTTTGGAATTAAACGGAATTCCACGTAACCGAAGCCGGCCGCTTCCGTCTAATTTTATCGGCTCCGTTGCCTTCTACGAGGCGGCCGGCATTCAAGGAATCGATATCGATTAGCATCGCGCGTTGGCCGGCGAAAATCTCCGATACCGCTCGACCAACATGGCGATTTTACTGCCTCGAGTACCCCCGCGAACACATTTCGCAACCCCGGCTCATTTTCTGCCCGCTAATGAAGCGACCAGTCGCCGATTCTACTTCTGATTGGCTACCGGATTTTAGTCGAGGAACCTGTTACCAACAATGACGCTCTAAAATCCGCACGATGATCGTTTCACTGTGAAAGTTACCTTCGAAACCGAATTCTTATGCAAATTCATGTTCTCTGGATTGACGAGAATTTTTTCGGAAGCGTTAAAAATATTATAAATCAAATATCGAGGTACCTGTGTTTGTTTTAAATACTGAGAGAAAAGAAGTAGACTGATTCTTCTGGTTATTCTTGAATCTATGGTTAATATTGACATTTGCCTTCAGAGAGTAAACAGTTTCAGTAATTTCTAAAAAATAATAGAAATAGAGAATTTTAGGAAAACCTCAAAGAAAATAGCTATGGTTCACGGACAATGAGCATGGGTGACAAATTTTGTGCGAACGAAGTCTGAAATGGTGGCAAAATTCACGAGATGGTGGTAAGGAGGGAAACCGAACGATAAATTCGAGGAGAACAAATTTTCCCGAGGACCCATACCATATCTCGTGTCGGAACTCGTTCGGTTACACGAGCAGGTTGCCTAATCGAGGAGCGTCTAACGGGTGTCTAAATAATTCCCGCATAAAACGCGTCGCCGTGGGCCGCGGCAATAAATTTGCACACAAAGTGCTCTTTGTGCTCCGCTCGGGCTCCCCTTTCCCTTTTGCACCTTTCCGCGCCGCTACTAGTCGTCGCGCTTCTTCTCTCTATTCACGCGCGACCTTTTAGCCGTCAGAGATTTTATTTTCTCCGCTCCCTGAACACGCCGCTGCCCACTGCGAACCTGAATTTTCTCCGTTTCGCAGTTTATTGTCCCATCAGGCCTGCATCTCTTGAGCCTGGTCAACTATTCTTCTGTTGCAATTTTTATAGAATTTTCGGGGACCGATTTTCTATTTTATCTTCTTCCCGGGGAAATCAATTTTCGGTGTGGAGCTTGGAAAAGCAAATATTCTTCTCTTCCAATTTTTATAAAATTTTAGAATACCGATTTTCTATTTAATTTTGTATCCGAGGAAATCAATTTTCAGTATGGACGAGGATGTGCCTTGAAAAAGATGTCTACTCGTTAAATAAAGCTGTGAACGGTTCTATTGCATCGTCGAGTGTACAGTTGTCGTGATTCATTGGGATTGTTCTTATTTCGTTCTGGGAAGTGCAGATCTTGTTTAATTGGAGATGTAAGTGGTACTTTAAGTGGCGTCGAAGTGGTCAGATTTATTGAGCTTACGGGGGAATCGTGATGGGCGAGAGATAGCTTTTCGTTTTCGAGGTCTTCGATTTCCTGTCGATCGATCGCGCAACTGGATCGACCACTTGCCCACGTGCTGTCTCAAGGTCTCGGAATGTTTCCTCGAGCCAGGTTGCTCTGCACCTCTAATCAGTCGCACGCGGACCCCGGAACTTGATGCATTTGTAAGAATGTCGACATTGGATCAATTCATGTACGATTTAATTGAGTTTAATGTCCATAGAAAAGACTACACTCGTATGTACATACATAGTTGTTGTAACCTCTAAGTCTAACAGAAAAGTTGCGAATCTTATCTTCGAACTCCTAATGTAAACAATAAACTAAACAAGCCGAGGCTGACAAGAACTTAAATATTAGAGAAATATTAAATTGCTTCAATATGAAAGAATGCAATAATCTTTGTCTCACACCTTCTCAGTTTCCGTTTCATAAATCCACGTCCACACGGAATAAAAAAAGAAGGCGACAAAAATGTTCTGAATTTTAATTCAACGTGGCTATTGCTCAACGCAGACGATAATTTGCTGTTATTTGTACCTGTTCAAATTCAATATGCAGAATGGAAAGAAATATTCTAAGTAAGAAAAGGCCTCGTATATCGTGGTACAAAAACATTTTTAAAGTCTGCTAGCGGTGCCAACAGGCCAACTATCGTCTTTTTCTGCAGCCCCGCGAACAAGCCCCTGGATCCCATGTCGCAACGCATTTCGGATCCGCCGAAAAGGGCGAAGAACGCACGCGAGGAGGCGTTAGACGTAGCCGGAGGACCGAGAATCAATCAAGATGTACCGGCGCCGCTCATTAAGCGAGATTCCGCGGAAGATAGAGCGTTCGTGCGGGATTCGTGGCGGGTTACATCTCAATTTCCGAATCCGCTGCCGGAATCCACGCCCATCGCGTGCCACCGGCTCGTTAAACCATTAGCGACCGCAGCCACGTGGCTGTTGCGAGTCTGAAATTCATTTTGCTCGCGATGGCTTCGTAATTTCGTTCCTCTCTCTAACATTCCGAAAACCCAAACGCAATTGTGTCGACAACGAAAATTCAACGAATTTGTTCACCATATTCCATTGTCTTGCCAAAAAGAATTTATTTCCACAATTATCAATAGACAGCGGATTTATGAGAAAAATTAGTGGACGTAATTTCAAACGGTAAGAAATTTAGATGTCTTTTGTTATCAGCCTATTGAACATATTGAAAATAAAATAAGTTCCTTCTTCGTTCCAGTTCGGGTATAATTAATTATTATACAGGTTCGGGAAGTAAAATTCAGTTAAAAATGCGGAGTAAAAGTTTGTTGCTGAAGGTTTCAATTTTTGAGAAAGTCGTGTCTGACTTGTCTGATCGTGACTGGCAGAATCTACTGCGGGTAACTTTAGTCGATCCATGAGACCCTGATCGAGGAGAATTTTCAGATCCGATTTTCTCGAAAACAATGTGCTATTGTGAAAGATTTAATAATAGCACAATTTTCTGGAGGCAATTTTTGAATTTTTTGAAACTAGGAGATAATTTATTCCCCGGCAAGTAGGATAAGCGCCAACGCGAGCAAAGGTTGTTGCAAAGAGGAAAGCCGAAGTGGGAAAAGCAAAGAGAGCAGGTGAACAGCTCGCGACCAGGTTCGAAGATCGAAAGGTGCTCGTTCACGGAGCTCGGTGGCTATCGAGTAGGGTACCTTGTCACCTTGAAGCTCGATTGTCAGTAGGCTGGGTGTAGGCAGCGCGGGACGGTCCCCTCCAGTCAGCCGCGGCGGGATCCTTCGATTGGATGATCCTTTCGCGCACCACTCGCGTATTCTTCTCCCTCCCTTGGATTCGCGAGGTTTCGCAGGCCGCCCCCGGGTTGCGCGCGGTTTTTCGCGCAACGTGTCGAAGAACGCGAAGCGAAGACGAAGCAAAAAAAAAAGAAAGTAAATATTCGCGAGCGCGCACCGTCGACGGACTGCGCGAGGAACGCGACGACGGACGCGCTTTGCTCTCGCGACCAGCCTCTCTCTCTTTCTGACAGGATCGAGAGATCACGGGTGTTCGGATCGACGACGTTGCCGATCGCGTGGCACCTCCCGAGAGGGACCGCATGTACTATAGTCGCTATACAGATCTCTCTCGGAGGCTGAGGAGGGCGCGGGCAACCTCTAAGCCGCGACCCACGCGACACCGTCGGATACGCTGCCTCCGCGATCCGCTGCCTCCGCAAAACCGACAGTCTAACGGATGTCCGCGATTCCAGAAACCATCGCCCAACATGGGGCTACCGCTCTGCTAACGTCCTGGTCAACGGTCCTGCCGAGCTTTCTACGATTTTTCACCTTGGCTCGACGCTAGACTTCGATTTTTACCGATTCCTAGGGAACCGACCTAGAATAAGGTCGTTCGAAGGCCAATTTCAGAAACCATCGCATGAACACAGGACCATTGTCCTATCTAGTATCCCGGAGAACAATGCTGATGAATTTTCACGAATTTTTAACCTTGAGTCAGTGCTACGAGTATTTTTAGTGCATTATAGGGAGCAGGATGAGGTTACTCGAAGGTCCAGATCGGCAATAAATTTGTAATATCAGTGTCTTCCAACTTGTAAATCCAGAAATCATCGATTAACATGGGGATACCGCCTTCTAGTGTCCTAGAAAACCGCCCTGGCGAACTTTCACGGATTTTTGGCCTTGAGTCGCTCCTGGACGTGGATTTTTAGCATTTCATGGGGAGCAAGCCTACGACGAGGTCGTTGCAAGGTAACGCTGAGGAATTGTTGAGAGTGGTGTCTATCGATCGGCTGCATACCGGGTGATCAAATTGTACATCTCATTCTTCCGGAAAATTGATCGTAAAGCATCGCAGACTATTATTATTTTACTAGATTCCCTATAGTAATTCAGAAAGTTTGGAGCATTCTGTTGCAGTCAAACGGAAACATCATTTCCCACGTTAGTCTCCTCGATTCGTTAATCCAATTGAGGAGGGGTCAAGCGTTCGAGTTCGACGACCTAATCATCGGCAATCGGTCCTCGGCTCACACGCATTGTTGTTTCATCAAGCATCGATCGCATCTCATGCGAACGAGCGTGAAACGAAACTGTAAATGTACTAAAAGAATATTATTAAACTGTACAAAATTGTGCAGTATTAAATTGCACATGAGCTGGAACTCCAAATGAGTTTACCATTCGGACCCAATCATAGACTATGGCAACTTCCGAGGTCCCAACACTATAGAGATAGGAATTGCTCATATGTCACCCGTGAGATAATATTATATTCAAAATTAAATAAATTGTACATGTGGCCTAGGAGTCCAACTGTGTTTACCATTTGGGCCCCAATCGTAAACTATGACAACTTCCGAGGTCTGAATACTATAGAGATAGGAATTGCTCATGTGTCACCCGTGAGATAATATTATATTTAAAATTAAATAAATTGTACATGTGGCCTAGGAGTCCAACTGTGTTTACCATTTTGGCCCCAATCGTAAACTATGACAACTTCCGAGGTCTCAATACTATAGAGATAGGAATTGCTCATGTGTCACCCGTGAGATAATATTATATTCAAAATTAAATAAATTGTACATGTGGCCTAGAAGTCCAACTGTGTTTACCATTTGGGTCCAATCGTAGACTGTGCCATCTTCCGAGGTCTCAATAGTATAGAGATAGGAATTGCTGATGTGTCACCCGTGAGATAATATTATATTTAAAATTAAATAAATTGTACATGTGGCCTAGGAGTCCAACCGAGTTTACCATTTGGGTCCAATCGTAGACTGTGCCAACTTCCGAGGTTCCAACGCTGTGTTGAATCGTTCACGCGTCACCCGTTAGATAGCATTATATTTTCCCGCGGTGGCTCGTGAAACGCAACGATACCTGTTTATAAGGCGGCAAACCGCGGCCACGTTGTTGACTGGCGAGAGCCCGTTGTGCACGCCGACGCATTCACCTGTATGACGTAGTCCACCGGATCGGATAGGATCGGACAGTCTCTAGAGCCGGCGATTAGAGGCCGTGGGCGAGGATCGGGATCCGCGGAGGAGGAAAGGCGCCGTGGAAAAAATCGGCAACCAGGCTCGTGTAAAACTAGTTGATGACGTGGCGCGCCAAACACTTCTGCCGATCGGTTTCCGATCCCGGCGACCGGAGATGCGGGTCCTCGAGTCCATCCCGCCCTCTCCTCTGCTTTTTATCATTATCATATATGCAACCACTTTTATTATCCCCTTCGAAAAACCCGTAAACGCGCTTCTTTCTCCACCTGTTTACTGCTTTTTGATTCGATACGCTGAATATGTATGCGGCAACCGCTAGAACCATCGGTTGATTTACCCACGTCATTCTCTCAGACCGACGGGCATCACGAGTAACACACGATTTTACGAGTATATTAATAGGCGGAGATACGACGAAAGAAATCCCACAGTTATTAAATCTAAATCTAATGAGAGGGTATAAAGCTGTCCCCTCGTTTTCCTTTATTTAACAACGCGAACCTCTCCTCGGGTCAGCCGGGCTCGGTTATATAATCACCGTGGAAAAAGGGACAACTTCGATCGCGAAATTTACATCAATTAGCGCTTCCCGCGGGCTTCGCGAATCGAAGGTTGCTGGCGCGGTCGAGGTCGACGGGGCGGAGGCGCTGCGGGCGCCAGAAAATTTTTCCATATTTCTTACAGGATGGCCTTGCTAATCGCGAACTCATAGAATACATAGATTTCTTAATTCGCTCGCGGTGATGCGTGCTAAAATTCCTTCGCGAACACAGCATCGTAGCAATTTGCTGAATCGTTATGCGTTAAACTACATTACCAGGCTCGGGATATATAAACGCTTCACGACTCTTTCGAACGGAATAAAAATTACAGAGAATTATTCAGAGCCAAACCGATGGAAACGGTAACACGTTTACTTCATATTTGAGAAAATTGATTTTGCGCGACTCGTGATGCGCACTACTTTCGCGGGCAATTCTGATAAGATTATTTCTAGCAGCAGAAAAGTATATACGAGTGTGGCTAATGGTATTCATCGACGAACTAGAAAACAAATGGATTCTACACGTTGATTTCGGCAACTGTTCGAAACGAGTCTCATCCTCCGTCGGCTGAATATAAAATAAAAGATTGCCAAGGAGCTGCAGGAGCGTTTCGACAAATGCCGGTGCCGGCCATTCCGGGAATACCATCCCGGCAGCCCTTTGACACCGAACGACAGCCGATAAATCGCGCGCCGGATCGCGAGGCGGTTTCGGGAATCGCGAGTCGTAAATATCGCGAGTTTTATTGCCGGCGAGCGGCGCGCGAGAGAGGCAAGAGGCCGAGAGGGCGCCATCAGTGTCCGCGGGATATCGATATAATAAAAGCTCGGGAATAGAGGTGGAGAAAAAGAGAGAGAGGGGAAGAGGAGGAAGAGAGGAGGCCGGAGGGGACATTTCGGATCGGCAAGGAGGATTTGGCGGGCCCCGTGGGGCCCCGTGTTATTTTATCGAGGGGCCCCGGGGCCCGTGGCTCGCGCGACAGGCAGTAAAATCAAGTGCTCCAGTTTTATGGGCGTCGGATATACACCGGGCGAACACGTGTTTAAAGTCAGGTCCACAGTCCACGGTCCGCTGGCCACGTGACCGGTCCCCGCGCGATAAATCTCGCGGCACCTTCCACCTTTTCTCTCTCTCTCTCTCTCTCGTTATTTTTCGACGATAACAGCGCCGCGACGCGATCGGTAGCCTTCTCCACCGTTCGACACGGGTTCTCCCCCCTGGCCTTAATTTACGAATAAATCATTACGCGAGTGAATTAATACGAGGATACGCGAACTGCGCGGAGATCGGTGTCGTCCACCGAGGGGAACATTCGACGGGGTCTCCTCCGGGGCCTGGGCCATTTTTCAACGGGCCCGAGATACGCCCGAGATACCGGGCTTGTACAGTCGAGACACACCGTGCTTTCAATGGGTCGAGATGGGATCGTTAAGTGAAACACCCTGCCGAGGGTGTTTCCAGGTGGTTCTTGGCCGGATGTTCGAGCTTGGTTGTGACTCGCGAGAGTTGCGGGGATGATCGTTTTCTTGTGGACGCCAATGTTAACCCTTAGCACTCGAGTGGTGACTGTGAAGCACCACTAGAAATTGTTGTGGCATTATTTCAAGGAAATTACAAAAAACATTACAAAATATTTGCTACATTACAAAATTTATATTGAATAAATTACTAAACATTTAAATGTTATATGTGGAAATCGAATCAGTTCCGTATGAATAAAATGAAAATATTCTAAGACGGAAGAAAGATTTAGTTTTAGAATGAAAACAGCGCCGAGTGCAAAGGGTTAATCCCTGCAAGCCGCAATATCAACCGATTTCCGATCAGTAGACAGACACTGGTATCATGGTTGTTAAAAAATAGATAGCTCCTGTAACCGTGATTATTTGCACTTGAAAAAAATCACACGTGTACCTCGAATACCAGTAAATATGCGTAAGGAGTGCGCTCCTTAATTGATTTCAATCTTCCCGCTCAACACAGTCAGTCGATAAGTAAGGGCCCGCAGTAGCGGCAGAGAAATAAAAACAATGATTCGGCAGACACGTGTGAATGTTGCCGGTTGATGATCTTCAATTAGTTATTCCTTTTATAATAAAGTGGATTGTTTATACGAGGAACAAGATTGCGAAGAACAAACTTTGAATGTTGTTTCTTGTATTTTTACAGGTTTGTAACCATTGTAAATAGTTTAGGCAAATAGTTTAATTAATAAAAACACTTGTATTTTTACAGTGAAACTTTTCAGTTTGTTATTATCTACAATCCTTGAACGTTCAACAAATAATTCAATCACACATTACATATGTATGCAAAATTCCACTGCAGGAGATTCAATAGTTTTTCTGGAAAAAATTCCTAAAAACTCGCGCAAAAATTTGGTTCGAAAGTAAGACCACCCCCGTCGTTTTAAGAAAAATTGTGAGTACGTGTCAATCTCAAAATTCCATGTCTTCTAAAATTATCCACAGTTCCTACAACCAGTGTTCCAGTCAACGACGACAGTATTTCCCGATGAAATTCCGCATAGTACCGGCGGCAACGTACCGGCAAGATGGAAATCCGCGATAGCAACAATCGTGTCTCATTAACCGATGATTAAAGTCCGCGAAATCCTCGGAATCAGGGGCAGGCATTCGGTCGCCGAGCAACGAGGTGATTACACTCCTCGCAAAGACACAATCGTGCCGAAATATTCGCAGAACGCGGCGTCGGTTGTTGCGTAAGCCGCAAGGTAGGTCGCATTAAGGAAACTCGCGCGATCCTCGAATCTCACGGCGGTATTCCGGTTGGGAAATTCGCTGGAAAAACGAAAAGGCTCGTGCCCGATGACAAAACGTTCCTGGAAGCCGCTTGCGCGCGAACACCTGTGCCAGCGCGCCAGTGGAAATCGAATGGAAGCGAGTGGAAGCGAGCGGAATCGAGCGGATTCGAGCGACAAGATTGACTCGGTGAGGCCGGCTTACCTGCAGCGGCCTTTTTCTCTTCTTTCCGTCCGACGCGGTGGAAACAATGCCCGATGGGACCGTAACAAGGCCGGCTTATGACGTGACGAAGTTTGATAAGTCGATTAAACGATCGGAAAAACTGGTCGCCCGGTGCGTCGCGAATAGAACGTGCCTAGAATCGGCCGAGACCGCTCCCAGCGGGAAGTTTGGCTATTTCAGGGAACGAAAAACACCGACCAAATGGAAGAACGGGAAAATGGCCGACCACGACTGGTTCTCCGCTCTTTGCTATCGTTGCTGGAGTCGTTCGCGGAACTTTCGATATCTCCCAACGCATCCATACGACCGATTAACACGTCCGATCATGGGAGCCAGCTAGCACGATTAATCTTCCGAGATTTCTTTGCCGTCGATTAACTCTTTTCATTTAATCGTTCAGCCTGTGTGCTCTGATAATCGAAATTTTTCTATCCTTGTGAACCAGCTTAAAATATTTAACGCGTCTCATCAAGGTTCATAAAAGCTCGCGTGTAATTCCCCACATAGTTACTCAATTTTATCTTATTTCAATTCCTGTGTATCGGTCGAAATTTTTTACGATGAACAGGCACATCTTCAAGACAGAAAATTGATTTCCTCGAACAGCTGACAAAGAATCAATCGTATTATTCTTAAAATTTGGACAATTCTGAGGAAGAAATTATTTTTCGCACCACAGACTAAAATTTTGTGTATACAACTCCCGAAATCGTTCTCTCAGGACTAATTAACAATCCTCTTCGAGGGCAGCCGTCGTCAAACCAGCGTTGTTACGGTCCGTTCAACGTCCGTATCGAAACTTTAGCGACAGTTTCCATCGCGGGAGAGAAAAAGCCTGAATCTATAAATCGCAGAAAAAAGTCGACTCCTCCGGGTACCGGTCGATCGTTATCGACTCTAGAAAACAAAGCGAGGAATTCCTCGAACGTCGGCTGGGAGCATTATTGACACACATCATCGGGCTTCTGGTTAAACGTCGATTGTCAACGCTCATCGAGAAACGAGCGGTGTCCGCGGCGCGTTCGCGATTAATTCGCGGCACGTACTCACACACAGGGCTTCGCCGTGCCGATTTCCAGGTACGCGCGACGAAGCGTCTCGCAATCGATCGGATCGATCCCCCGATCGATCCGTGGCCGGAGGTGCACTTTCGTCGCGCGGAATTAATCGCTGATTAAGGGTAAGCAAGGTCAATCGTCGGATGATTCAGCGTGCTGCGCTGCGCCGTGAGTAAGGCATCCACCGAGCGAAACCACGGCGGCGGACGGGACCCGAGACACGGCCAAGACGTACGAGCTGGGAAAGAAAAACGGGACCGAATTTATCTTGTTGATCGATCGGGGGAGAGGGGGCAAGGACCCCGGGACCCCTCGGTAACCGGGCTTATCGCGAAATCTTCTCTCTCTCGGATCCGTGAATTCCCGGCGCGACAAATTTTTGCGGGACCCGCGATGATTGAGCCTCGCGAGATACTGCCTGCGGCCCGCTATCGGCCCGTAAATTATTTTGATGCATGACCCGAGACTGCTTGAATCACTCAATGACTCCTCCCCACCCACGATCTATCCTTCTATATTTTTCCCCCGTCAACTTATTCGACTTCGCATCGTTGAGGTATTTTTGACAATCTCTTTTAGAGAAAAAATCTAAAATAGGAACAATCCTACGTTATGTAGAAAATATTGTACAGGTAACCCTCCTATAACACACGGTAGATAGGTTCCTAGAAAATGCCGTGTTGTGTGAAACCGTGTTGTATGAGACCCAGAGCCAGTATAAAAAGGGGGGTTACGTTCCGAAAACTTATTAAAAACAAATTTTTTTTCTAATTCTACATAAACAACTTACTTTTTATTAAAAATATAAATGTATGTACAACACAAAACAAAAAATATTATTTTAATTTAACGCAACTTTCATTTAATAAATTTCTTCGTCGTCACTGCTCAGTATAATCAACCGAGAACGTTTTTTCGATGGAATGATATCGCCTTCACTTTCAGAACTTTTTTCTTCATTCAAAGTTCTTGCAGTAATGTTACTTTGCTTGCTGGTTCTTACCAGGTCATTGTAAATTTCTCGGTATGGAGCTAGACAGTTTTGTAGCTCCCTTTTGAATTTTCGGCTTCTTTCAGCGGAAGGGTCTGCATTCAAGAAAAATGACTTTTTTTTTGTCAAAAATTGACACTTTTGTTTTCAGGCCACGGAGATGAAAAGAAATACTTTCTGCAACATTGTATCTTTAAGACGGCAAGCCTCGCCGCGGCTGTAGCAGTACAGTGTTGTACAAAGGTTTTTGCAGTTTTCTTATTATGTTAGAGCGAAACCGTGTTATAGGATGCTGTGTTGTAGGAGGGTTTCCGTAATTTATGAATCGTGTTATAGCGAAACCGTGTTATAAGATGCCGTGTTGTAGGAGGGCTACCTGTATATGCTTCCGACTTTCGAAGAGCACGGATCGAAAATGAAGCAACAGGGTTGCGAGAGCTCCGGTCCCACCCAATTAAACTCGTCGGGGATTTACGGGTCCGAGAATCCGCGAAACTCCGCTCGAATTCGGCCCGCGGTTTCGCCACGGTAATAAAACGAAACGGGCCGATAAAAGAGAGGCGAAAGGTGTCCGTTTGACTGTCCATTGAGCCCGTGCTCTGTAATAAAGGCGGCTTCCACCTTTGCCTCTGCCCATTGTCTTCCCTCCGCCATTTCCTCCCCTCTTTCATCCTCCGCGACTCGTTATCCTGTCGTTTCGACCTGTTCCCCTCTCGCTCCTTCTTGTGTCCAACGGCACCAGAACCGAAAAGTTCGCAGACACTGTTACGAGTCATTTTGGCGGCCGTTCCTTAAAACCATCGACGTAAAAAATGCTTTTCTTTCGAGCCGTGAGATCTTTTGTCTTGGAACCTCTTCAAAATCCTGTTTTATCTTCCACTATCTCGAATGGTTCAATGCCAATGGTGTTTAATTCACTACTATAAAAAAAACTGTGATATCAATATTGACGCTTCCTTTTAAAATTCGTACCAATTACTATGTTCTAAAAATTTATTTACCCCTCTTTAGAGAGAGTGTATATTTAAGGAGAATATATACAGGGTGTCCCACATAAATGATAACACCTAAATATCTTTCGTATTTACAGTCGTATCAGAAAACTTCAGAGGACAAAGTGACACTATTGCAGGAGGCCATTTTAGTGGTGAAGAAAAAAATTTTTTATGTCGTGTTTTTTAATGAAATTTCAATGTCACCGATGTTTGTTTAAATGGAATAGTATATTTTTTTTACGATACCATGATAGACAATAAAAAACTGAATTTAGTGGATACCACCTTTTTGACCTTGAAATGACCTTGAGCAAGACTAATCATGTTGAAGCGGATGAAATGTGGAAGTTGTTTTTATAGTAAATTGAATTTTTATGTTTATGAGGATGGATTTAAATAGAATTTTTATAGTAAATTGAATTTTAAAATTTATTAAAATGAGTTGAAATAGAATTTTTATAGTAAATTGAATTTTTAAGTTTATGAGGATATGTAAAGGTCAACCCGACGTAAACAACGCGCAATCTTTGCTGAAACACGTAAGTTTTAAACTTCCACATTTCATCCGCTTCAACATGATTATTCTTGCTCAAGGTCATTTCAAGGTCAAAAAGTTGGTATCTACTAAATTCAGTTTTTTATTGTCTATCATGCTATCGCAAAAAATATACTATTCCATTAAAAATTTTTTTTCTTCATCATTATATTGCCCCCCTGCAATAGCGTCACTTTGTCCTCTGAAGTTTTCTGATAGGACTGTAAATACGAAAGATATTTAGGTGTTATCATTTATGTGGGACACCCTGTATAATAAAAATATTTAAATATAATTAAACATATACGATCCATTTACAGCTGGTGAAGACCACTTTTAAAAATTTTCGACAGCCTGCATTTGACCCACAAGCAAATTAAAAGGTCCTCGACAGTTTAGAATCGCGTCTCCTCGAGAGTTGCAGCCGGGCGTCCGGAAACAAAGGGGCAACGACACCAAGGAAGGACTCTAATCTTCGAGGAGGCTGTCGACTGGTATCCCCAATGGTCTCGTTTCTGGCGAAAGAAGAATACCGGAGGGCCCGAAACGGCAAGTGTTTACAGATCGCAAATCAGGGTGTCCCCTGGTGTGTCCCGGGGGAGAGACAGCGCGTGATACATCCGCAGGCACCGGCGGTTAGGGCAACGAGGGGAGCGTGTGTATTCGGAGTATTCGGCGGTGGCGGGCGTCTGTTGCGGTTCTGGTTTCTGGTACTGGATTCCGGTCCGCCGCCGTCCGGCCCCCCGATTAAAATGGAAACAAATGAAGTCGGACGTAATGAGGTCCTGCGGTGAGGGAGAACCCGTTCTTTAATTTATTCCCCTCTCCCCCTCCTCCGCGACCTCGCCGTGTCGCTCTCTTTTTCCACCCGGGCCTCCTCCCTCTACGATTTTGCGCTCTCGATCCACGATCTGATCTACTCTCCTTCGATCTTTGCTATTTCAGAGCGATTTTCGGTACCTCGCGATTGATTCCTAACGGAATCGTCAAGAATCTGATTTTCTATATCGAGAGAAATCCGAAGAGAGATTCAACCCCTGGAACAATAATCACTAATTGAAAAATTCAACCAGAATAAAACCACGTAGGCGAATTACAAGAGCAAGCTTCGCGCTTCAAAATTAACTACAACCATTTAAATAACGATTTTGTTCCGAAGCAGCCAGCAGAATTTAAACCTATACCGCAGCGGTGTGAAGGAGGAAGCGGAGAATAATGATTCTAAATTTGTTTAATTTGACAGCCAGGCTTTGCGAGTGTTTAATAGCGAGTATTAACTCGGACGGTAAGTTGTTGTCCGTTTTAGAGAAATGGAGGCTCTGCCAGAGGTAGATAAATCGGTCGAAGGAGAGGTATCCGATCGGAAAGCGGTGGAAACGAGGGATTTACGCGTCCCCGGAACGAAACCGAAACCGATGGGGCCCGACAATGGGCTACCAACGGCGCCGGTTGACATTATAAATCGCAATCAGAGGCTACCGGGGCCCGAGGGCCCGGGCGAACGTCCCAGAAGATAAGTGAGAATAAACGCGGCGGGGACGAGCATTATGCAACCGGGGAGATGACGGCGACTGGGGACAGGTTTATGGGGGGCGTTAAAAAATGATAGGGCCCTTTAAAACGCGTAATTAAGTGCCGGTATTTTAAGCAGCGTTTCGACCCGGATGCTGCGGAGCAGGCTTTAAAACGGGAGGAAATTCGGGGAACGAGCGCAGAATGCATTGTTTCTTGGAAACCATGCTTTTGAACCTTTCGGTCGAGTCTGTTCCTACGGCTTCTCGATTTAAACAACTATTTAACCTTTCTCGTTACGATTTTTCATATTTTGTGAAATTATTTCTAGTAAAATTTCAATCAGACAGAAATTTGAATTAATTTATTTCATTGATTAACATATCCTCTGTGGTAGAAAGACTGTGGATTGACTTATAGGAAATGTGGATGCACTTATAGGAAAAATGAAACACAAAATAGAAGAAACGGATGAATTTAGTATTGCTGGTGCACTATTTTTAAGCTATAAAAATTTTGTTAATAAATCAATTTCTGTGGAAATTTCTTGAAATTGGTGCAAACAATTTTTACTTTGAAATTTCCAAATGGTACTGCCTACATTTTTCATTGAATACGAATATTATTTAGAAGAGCTATATAGCCAGTAGAATTTCAGCAAGATCTTCGTTTCTAGCATCCAAGTTTCGTATGGAAATATTGCCAAGGATCGTACAGAGAAGACCAATAAAATGGATTAGCAGGGTCGTAGCTGTCGTTAGGCTCGCTGTGCTGTAAATTGCCAGTATTATTAGAGATTGCTTCCCGTTTTCGGTTGGTCCGTCGCCTCGAGTTTCAACGACGTGTTTAGACTTTCGGACGCGTCGTGTTTAGTCTTCATATCGACCTAAATCTCGCCTCGAATAACTCAGGAATCCGTAGACTTTCATAAGCGGCCGGGACAAATGTTCGGGATACCATCGCTTGGAACGAGACAACGCCGGCGATAATTGCCAAGAGGTGCTCGAAAATTGCGTCACGCTGAACATGCGAGCATGTACATACGAGCGAGGCTCTGATAGAAACAAGGGCGTCGAGCGATCTCTCGAAAACGAAACGAGAATACGCCTCGCCTCTCTCATTCTCACTTACGATTTTCCAGAGAAGCGTCGACCACTGAAATTCCATGCTTACCTGCAACAAAAGAGCAGAGAGAACCTATTAGACCGTCGTTAAAAATGAATTTTCATGTTAGAATCAAAATTAAAATTTTATTACGCCTACCGATTGTGACCGACGTCCTTAACACTAGATTGCCTAAGCAAGTCATTTTGACTGCTTTAAATTATTTTTTTTCGAACTGAAATACATTTTTTTTTATTGCTAATACTTATTAATAACTTGTTATATGACTGTAAGTGATATAAAATATATTAAAAATATATTATTATTATTTTTTCACAATGCCGTCATTTTGACTGCTTTCAGGCAATATAGGTATATACTAAGCTCCCGTCTTTCTAGTGTTAAATTCTTTTAATATCCTCGTCGCTTTGCATGAATTTTTGCCAGAAGTGCGCCGAATTCAGTTTCGCAGAAAAATGCCGAAATAAACACACACAACGTGCCCCCTCCTCTCCTCAAACAATTTCACACTTCGCTCGATTTACATTTCACGCAGCCTCGTCGGCTCTCAAAAAAGGTCGGCGCTTTGGCGGATCGTTTTTGCCGCGGCCGCTATAAAATCGCGGATAGAATACAAAAGAAGCGCGAGCGTGTGCGCGCGCGTGTGTGTGTGTGTGGAGAAGAGAGGCGAATTTTGTCCCCTTGGTTGCTCTTTTTTTTTTCCACCGAAATGAATTTAGACCTCCCAGCTAGCAGCCCCTTAAAGAAGGTTTCTTGTGCGGCGCGGCGCGGCGCGGAGCGGAGCAGAGCGGATCGGAGCGGATCGGTGCCGCAACGACGAGGACGAGGACGGTCGAAAGTAAAGTTTTGGAGGAAAGTTCGGCGAGAGCAAGTTTTTCTCCGGAGCCGATTCCTTCACGTAACCACCGGGTACAGATCGCGGAACGACCGGAGAGAGACGGGGGTCAATTACAAGGGGAACGGCGGCTCGCAAGGCGAAATTCAATTACGTTAGAAAAACAGGCTGATCCGGCCCGTCACAAACGAAATGGCTGTCCGAGAGGGCCGAGGGCACACTGGGCCGCCTGCCTGACCGCCTGACTGGCTGCCAGTCTTTGTAAAGGCAATCGTGTACCACCGGGGGTATCGTTTTCTTCGTCCCGTCCCGTCCCGACCCGTCCCGACCCGTCCCGTCTCGTCGCCGATTTAAAGCCGCTCTTACCCGCACCGGGATCGAACCCGGCGAACAAATAATTTCCCCGCGAAAGAAAGCAGTCCGGACAAAAGACACGTCAGCGTCGCCGGGGATCCTGAAGAAACGCCACCGTTCGAGGAATCTTATTTTCTTTCGGACACTGTCACGGAAACGGACAGTCACCGAATCGACCGCGAACACGATTGAGTTCGTTAAGGGAATTAAATCTTTACCGCACATCTTTCGGGTTACCGCCAGCTCCGAGCTACGTGTCCCTTCGATACTAGTGAGTAGTCCTAATTATTATTTTATTGCTCTTCTAACTCTACTGCTCTTATAATTTTACTGTTTCTACTGTCCATCTAATTTTACTTTTTCTACTGTTTCCCTAATTTTACTGTTTCTACTGTCCATCTAATTTTACTTTTTCTACTGTTTCCCTAATTTTACTGTTTCTACTGTGCATCTAATTTTAGTGTTTCTATTGTAACTCTAATTTTACTGTTACTACTGTCCTTGTAAGTTTACTGTTTCTACTGTATCTCTAATTTTGCAGTTTCTACTGTCCATCTAATTTTACTGTTTCTACTGTATCTCCAATTTTACTGTTTCTACTGTTCTCCTAATTTTAATGTTTCTACTGTCCATCTAATTTTACTTTTTCTACTGTTTCCCTAATTTTACTGTTTCTACTGTGCATCTAATTTTACTGTTTCTACTGTATCTCTAATTTTGCAGTTTCTACTGTCCATCTAATTTTACTGTTTCTACTGTATCTCCAATTTTAATGTTTCTACTCTTCTTTTAATTTTATTGTTTCTACTGTTCTTCCAATTTTACTGTTTCTAACGCACTCCTAATTTTACTGTTACTATTGTCCTCCTAGTATTGCCCTTTATCTGTGTCTACGGTTCTTCTAACATCTTTGAATCTTCTGTTTTCACCGTATCTCTACTTCAGCCGTTCTCTTAATTCTATGAGTCTATGAATCTGGTGCACGCTAAGGGAATTCATATGTAATATACTTTTTGCGCAGATTCTTGTGTCCTTGCCACATGAAAATTGCAGTTTCTCGCGCGCAGTTCGAAGGACAGCAATATATGTGGTCGGTCTCTGGAGGCAACAAGATCGCGTCGTCATCGGGCCACGTAGCAAACAGCCCGGGATTAGGTCATAAGCTCTTAGCCCTCGGGGCCGGCCGGAGCAAGAAATAGGTGTAAATACCTGGCTGTCCGGTGGCGATGTTGCGCAACATCGGTAATTATATTTATTAGACAACGTTTACGGAGCACGTGAAATCAAAGAGCTGCTGCTGCTCCCCTAAACACTGCCAGGAGGCTTCTAATGCGACCGGCGCGGCGCACTATTTCCAGACCTCGGCTCACCTGTTCGACGGCGTCCGACGACGGACGCTGCGAACCGCCGGTGATACAAAATGCTCTTAACATGCCTACAAAGTTCGCGAAGATTTATCGGCCGTGTTCCGCTCGATATGTCGCTTTTTGCGAAATTAGCAACATCTTGCAACATCTTGTGGGTGGTATTAGTGGCTGGCCGCGACTGCCAATTCTCCACCTTTGAGATCCGCTGCGCGGTGATCAACGGTTGAACTATAGACCGGCAGAAGTTAGTCGAAGAATTTATTCGGGTGAGTTGAAAATTTACGAATCAATTTACGAAAGATTCAAGAAATTTCAGAAACATTTAACAAGGAACGTTCTCGACGTTTAATGGAAATATTGGATACTTGAGCTGTGTCTTCATTTCGTTTCTTATGTAGTGAATTATTATTCAAGTGTGAGCATCCAAATTTATTTTTTAACAACATTGCTGTCTACGCAACTAGGAAATTTTTATAGGAATTTGTATAATTTACATCGGAATAATTTTGTCCGGAATTTCGGTTGTATAAAATGTTAAAAGAAGGTTGAAACGAGACTGTGAAAGGGGTACGAGTAGCAACAATGATAATTTCGCGGTTAGATCGAGTGTAGATCACGGTGCGGGCGCAATAATTCACAGCAGGATCCCCGAAGCGTGTCCTAGCGCGACGAAGCGAGCAGCTTCCGAGAACCGCGGCCAGAATTCGGCCTCAATTAAAATACCTTCTGGTGGATTCGAAACCCCGTGTGAAGATAAACTCGCGTGGCTTCTTCCTATGGTTCGTTAACGCGTGAAATTCATCTAGAGGACGCAGCGGAGACGAAAAAGAACGAAAAAGCGCGAGGAGAGGAGAAAAGAGAAAGAAATTCCAACAGGATCGTGTGGGCCAGGTACGCGCGGTGACTCGGCTGTGTAGTACGCGTGTAAAGAGATGATAATAATTAATCAGACGAGGATCGGGGCCGGGTTTCTCTCTCTCTCTCTCTCCCTCTCTCTCTCTCTCTCGTGTTCCGCGTGGAAACGGGCCCCGTAGATATAACGAGTAGGCTGTCTCCGGCAGCCATCGTTAAATGTAACTGTTACGATCTTAAAGCTCTCTCGGCGCGAGTGCGAGGCGGTTGCGCAACCGGCGTGCACACGCACACACGCCTCTAGATCGCCGCCGATCTAGGATCCAGACTCTCGACGCACATGGCGCGCGTCGGTTCCCGATAGGTAACGACCGAGTGAATTTTCCACCTTAAATAGACAAGACCATCTGTCCCGCTATGGCGAAAAACGAAAGGCGTAACCTTCGGGCTCACCTTCGAGCAATTGATCTTCTTTTTCCTCGCCGCGAGATCCGATCGGCGAAAAAACTAGTTTCGACCGATTTTTTCGTCCCTGCGCAGAGACCAAGATCCGAAGCATCCTTCAATACAGCGGGGAAATTATTCTATCAGTTATGAAAAATCGATTTCATCGCTTTGACCATCAATAGCACGCATGGGAATTGTGCCAGTGTAGTATCAACAATTATAAATGCATCTGTCGTGAAGTACGATTTTCCACTGCTCATTTAAGCCCTCAGAAGTTCATAAAACCCCTCGGGAATACTTATGAAAATTTATTAGAAGCAACCCCTTCAGATCAATAATTTTTCTCCGCGCTACCAGTCGCTATTTCTGGATATTCTCGACATGGTCTCCTGAATTTTTCTACAATCCTAAATGTGTCTATCATTTAGAGCGATCTTTCAGCTTTAATTTAAGCTCTCAAACAATTGAAAATTCCCACGGGAATATGTTCCCAAATTGTTTCAAAGGAACCCTTTAGAATCGGAGCAATTTTCTACGAGCTCGCGGTGATTATTAATCAATTTTTCCGACGTGACTCCGAATTTTCTTTTGAATCCAAGTAATCCCGTCACATAGTGCGATCTTCCAGCTTTAATTTAAGCCGTAAAACGTCCGGAAATTCCCACGGGAACAGGTCCTAAATATAATTTGATGCAACCCTCTGAATCAGCTTTAACCAAACTAAAAATTTTAATTAACTAAAAAGTTCCACGATTCTTTCGGTCCCTGTTTACAACTACTCAACGTCAACATCAATTTTGATGTAAGGTAGTATCGCACGAATCTACGTGACGTCTGCATCCTGATCGATTCGCAACGAGCAGTACATAGGTTGGTGAACGAGTTGTCGACGAGAAGCGGATCGAATCGCGCGTAGCACAACATTACAGATTCCGACGCGTGTAAGTAATCGCATGTAACACGAAGCAACGACGAGTAACAATTACGGCGTAGGAAATTTATGTCACGGCGTTGCGGGACCAGTTGCAAATTAATTCGCACGCACGCCGCTCGTTACCGAGACGCCGGACCGCGCCGGATAGACCGTGGAAACTGTTGCGATCGGTTCTTGTAGTTATTAAAGAGACAAACGATCGATGATTACGAGCGCGTGTTCCATCCACCCACGATCCCGAGCTCACGAACGAGATCATTTCTACGGATCTATCGGCTATCAGGGCTGTTGTCGGGCTGTCGGACCGTGACTGGTCCAACGTGTATATTTTTACCGCGTCGTCGAAAATACTACCTCGGAGACAATATTTATAACCTCGATCTTTTCTCCGGAAATTAAATCTGTTTCGCGGGATTGGAATATCGACCTCCCATTGCGATACAAAAACAGGCAAAAAAAATTAAAACGATTACGGCACATAAGAATAAAATGAGAAATCAAATCTTATTTGAAGTATTTAGAAATTAATTTCTTTCTATGATAGATGGAAAGTATATAATATGGAATATGTAATTGCGGTTGAAGAAGCTGCAACGTACCGGGATAATAAAATATTAGAGATCCGAATCCACTCAATTAATTTCTAAAAATGAACAACGAATTGTTAACGTTCCTGCATACATATTATAATCGGCGGGATAACGAGCATGTAATATTAACAGAAAAATAGATATTATTAAATACATCAAATATAATTGCACCGTGTTCAGCCCTCGAGCGGTGTTCGCAATAAAAATTTACTCGTCTCTCTCTTTTCTAAACGCTGTAAAATGTTGAATTTCTCCACAATCCGTTTCTCCGCGGGCATAATTCGACGCGCACGCAGGGAATATAAAATTCGGTACAAAACACGCTTTACTCCGAAATTTATAGTACATAATTACAGCATACAATCGTCCCGGAACGAACTGTCGATTAAAATCGAATCAGCCGGGATCGTTAAGGCGAATTAAATAAAAAGCGAAACGGCGCTTTTATTCGTATGACGCGGATGGTGAAATCGCAGCGCGTTAAAAAAAAAAAAAAAAAATGGAGCAACTGGAAGAGAGGTTTGTTACGATCGGTATTCCCGTTCGCGAATCAAAAATGCAAACGAGCGGGCCCCGATGGAGAGACGGAAAACTCGAAGGCACTTGGCGTACGTTCCGCGGCTCGTTAACCCGAATTAATTACAAGCGGCTCCGCTAACGACTGCCGTTTTCAACACCTCTTTTTCTCGCCCGTCAGCCGCCCGTCTCCCCTTATCTCTGTCCCCGGGTCTCTCGCTTCTGTTCTCCCCTTTACTCTTCGGCTACCTCTCCTTCGGCAACCAAAGGGACTCACTGTGCCCGTGCGTGCACAGAGAATCGCCGGAGTGTTGTTGGCCTCGATTTGTCAATCCACCCGACAAATCCTAAGTAGGAACACCGTGTGTCATTGCGTCCGACTGAAACCGTTTCGCGCAAGCTGACTTTCGTTTACGCGCTCTCGCTTCTTGCGCGCCGCAATCCCCGTCGTTTAGGCACCTTTGACACGCTGGTTATAGAAAACAGAGGCCAGGAAGTTTACCCGTGACGTCAGCGGATATCTCTTGCACAGATTCCGTTTGCACTCGGTGCTATTTTCACTCTGACGCCAAATTTTTCTTTCGACCTACAATATCTCTATTTCATACGACTTTCCTTCATTTTATTCTTAAACAAAACTAACAAAATTGTAAGTGACGGCCAGGATAAAAGCAAAACAGTTTATTATTTAACACGTCCTTTTCTGGTGCCGGACCTGACGAGACTGCTCGTCCTTGTTTTATTCTCATTCGTTTGTCCGATAAATCAATAACATGAACATATTTGTTAACAACATGAACAATATCTACAGTGGCGGATGGCTAATGATCTAGCTGTTAATGCCACCGCTTTAAAATAAACGATATATAATGTAAAAAAAATTTTTTAAGAAAGTGCCACGCATTTCAATCGATCATAAACTCATCGCTCGAATGGCCCTCTTCATCGATGAATAACTATTACAATTTCGAAGCTACGAGTGCACAAAAAATCACGCACAGAGGTTAAATGTGTATGAATATATCAATAAATTTTCGTCAACATTCCTCGCTCGGTTTGGGAGAAAAAATTCTGTTTGCGGGGAGTCCTGCTGGAAAAGACGCCACGAAGGACACTGTTGGATTTTTCGTATCCAATATAAGCAAAAATAATCTCTGTGTTGAGAAACACGTTAGAGTACCAGGAACGCGGGGCCTGGTTATTTTCATTGTCAATGGGTCTCTGGCAGTACCCTGACCCTTAAGGGTCGGGGTCATAAATTGTCTTTGCTGGCCCAGGCTATTTCGCGTTTCGGGTTTCAAACCTAAGCAACGGTTTTTCCGTTGCACATTTTCCTTAGTCTCGTCCAGAGAGTCGAGGTATCAAGAGCTAACAGAATCCTTCCGTATCTTTGAATAAAACAGTTTTCTATTAAAATCAACTGTGTGTTTATTGAAATAAATCCCATATCCCAATAGACACGGATCCCGTTTTGCCAGTGAGCGTTTATTAACTATGTTGCAGAATGATTACCCCATCGAAAGCACATTCTCCAAGGCCGATTATGAGGCGACGAGGACGCGTCCGTCGGCGTCTACACGCTATGAATTATATTTATACGTCGCGGCGGTCGTTCATTGACGGCTCGGAGGGCAGAAGACAAGGGGGATCCTCTCTCGATCGTCGAGAGTTTCGTCGTGGTTCGCGGTCGCGCGCGCCTATCCGCTCGTAATGAAGCCATTGTTCCCGCTGATAAATGATTCGCGTCGTTCGCTGTCGCCGTTTTTCACTCTCGGCTGGCAACGCCGGTGCTCTTCTCCTCGGCCGGCTAGCAGCTTTCCATTACGTTATCGCCGAGCAATGGAAACGGTTCATTATGGAAATCGCGATTACGGGACGGCCGAGAGCCGTCCGTCGAAGTCTTTATTGCCGCTCTGTGGATCCACGGACGCGCTTTCGCCTGCAACGATCCTCTTCTCGGATCCTCGTGACGAAACGCGACGCAATTAACCACGCGGGCAGACGCACCGAACGTCCCCCATGAATATTTATGAACATCTTTTCCCGGCACCGGACCGTCTCCGATGAAAACCCGTAACGATTCCCGACTCACGACGACGCGACGCGACGTCTCGGTGCCGGCTCCGCGAAACGTGTGCTTCGGGAATTTTTTTCTCGCAAACCAACCGGGGCATCTTAATGAAACTTGGCTGACATATTTATACACCTTCAGACTGTGTATGTGATTTTTTGTAGACTGGTAGTTTCGAAATTGTGGTAATTATTAACAAAATTACCTCCCCTAGAAATGTTTCGGGCACTTTATACTTTAACTGCTCTAATCTAAATGACACCGATGTGCAAAAATTCCTGAATATAGCCCAGATATGCAAAGTTAAATCTGCAAAGTTTCGTAACAACAGGTTTTCGCATTTTCCGAAAAAATATTCATGAATCACGGCCGCACGTAGCGGTTCGAAGAAGCGAGCGAACAGGCATCCGTGAAAGTAGTCCTTTTTCTCTTTCACCGGTTGGTTTCTCGGCTAAATGAATTATGAGAAGCCATCAGCGGTACACGGACGTCTGCAACGGACGACGATACTCGTGTCGAAAGTGTCGAAACGCGTGCAGCATCGCGAGGAAGTCTCTCGATGTTCGCGCGTCGATCTTTCTCGGCTCTCGGGCCGCTTCTTTTCGACGTTTTATTTTTCTTTCAATCGGGTCCGCGAATATAACGCAGCGGCGGCGGCGGCGGCGGCGGTTGCTCGTAAAAAGCAACGCCGATCGGTGCCTTTCGAATTCTAATTAGCCAGCGGCGTGCATGAATGAAACGCACGCTGAAAACGGTTGCGCAACCGGCAGTCACCGTCCGCGAATGATTTACAGGCGAGATATCGCCGGGAGATTACCGCTCTATACGTTTTACCGGGAAGGACAACGCCGTCTCGCGGGGGATTTTTAACGCCAATTATAGCAATTATTCGGTGCTCGCGGACGTTTCTTACAACGGCTAGACGATCGCCAGCTGCTCGCGTTTTTGCCGGTTCGACTCGATGGAAAAGAAAGCGATCGACGCTCGTTATGCTATCGTGCGGATCTAGAGTGTCGGGAATATCGGGAACATGAATGATCGACACCTTGGTGAGTTCTAAATTTTGGTGGCATCGAATTGCATAATTTAGGCCCGATGAACGTGTATCTGCAATTTCGCGTATATAATTTTTACAGAGTTTTTGAAGTGAAACTTCTTTGCTGAGGGTTACGGTTTTCTGATGTTACGGAAACGATGTTACGGAAGTCGGAAAGTGGCGCGAAATTTTAAACGGAGATTCGAACCCCGGTCTACCGCTTGGTAGTCCAACTCCTCAACCGTTTGGACAACCAACGATATTAGAATATTATAGAACATTTTTGGTATATATCGCAATGAATAAAATGCTGCAGCGATAGGATTTTAGTAAAAATTACGGTAGTAGGATCAAACGAAAAGGTTAGAAATACTTGCTTATGTTATGACAGCACATGCATCTATTTACATACGTTTCCACTAATTTTATGTGATTCCAGACTTCTTGAACATTATTGATTATTGTGGCATATACAACGGGTTGCAGATATCTCCAAAGATAAAAAATAATAAACGCGTGAAAAACCACGCGCGACAGAAGTGAAACTACTTGCAGTCTAGTAATGTTTAGAAGTAAATTAAGATTGGAAATGGTATATGAAGCGACAACAAGATCAGGAACAACTAATACAAAATATAAACAAGATCAAGAACAACTAATACAAAAAAAAAAATCATAGAAAAAGTTTCATTTAAAAAATAATGAACGATCAAAATTTGTGACACAAAGAAGGAGAGCGTATGGGAAAGAAAGAGACATAGTTCATAGCATTTCCCATACGCTCTCCTTCTTTGTATCACAAATTTTAATCGTTCATTATTTCTGAAATGAAACTTTTTCTATGATTTTTTTTTTTGTATTAGTTGTTCTTGATCTTGTTTTCACTTCATCTACCATTTCCAATCTTAATTTACTTCTAAACATTACTAGACTGCAAGTAGTTTCACTTCTGTCGCGCGTGGTTTTTCAAGCGTTTATTTTTGAGTCTTCTAGGTTTAAAATTTATGAGTGCCGAAGTAAGACAAAAATTACCTCATTATAATTTTTAACGCTAAACCAGGCTGCGCAACCGATCATGGTTGGATTAACCGTCATCCACCGTCATCCTTCAGACGATCTGAGAACCCTTTCCAGAAAGACGCGAGGATCAGTGAGCTATGAGAAAGTGGATGAGGCTGTTACCTAGAACCGTCTCAAGAGCCTGTAGAACCATATTTGTTCAAAAATGGTGAAGTCTTTTATGTAACTCATAGATGGTCTCGGTCTTCTGTTTGTACTGTGGTTTTTACGGCGCCGGACGAAAGAGGATAAATACTTTGACGATAAATGTCAGCTGACAAGTTTGTTTAATTCTTGTCTTTTTTTTCAGCCAGCGGTATCAAGAGGAATCTAGGAGAATATAGAGAAATAAGCAGCGAGCGATTTGTCATTGTCGAGTTTTTCGAGATAAATGCCATTCTGCTTCGCATTCGGAGTAGGGTAAGTATAAACAGTTAGGGATCCTTCTAACCAAAGAATTATTACACAAACACTATGTGGCTAGTTAGGTATCCTTCCAACCAAAGAATTATTACACAAACACTATGCGACGATTTCGCTATTTAAGAAGATATTTAACTATCTACCTCAGCATTTAATTCACTATTCCTCATTAGAGATTAGATACGCCATAACGTTGATAATTTTTATATTCAAAGCTGCTGGATACATTTAACTGTAAGTCTATTAGCATTGCTAGAACTATAAACTAATATCCTCGGCTTTTTCTCCATCCCCTAAATTTCACATTTTCTCCAGCAAGTGCTTTCAATGTAATAGCACAAGAGGCGTGATAATAATTCTGGATAATCCATAATTCGTAATAATAACGATGAATAAGCCAAGCTAGGAAATTATAGGATAATCTCCAACAAATCAGATTGCTATCGCATTAAAATCGCCAAAAGTCTCGGTGAAAAAGCAAATTATCCGGGCGAGAAGCTTATAGTTTGAGATGTGGCTTCGGGGAAATAAAGAACCTAGTCCCTGCTGATCGAACACCGGCCCCAGACCCGGATGAGCCCGGCTCGTGTGAGACCAGAGCACACGCGACTACACTATAAATAGTCAAGGAGCAACGCGTCGTTTCGAAACGCGGCGCGATAATTCATTCGACATATTTCTTCCGCGCCGTTGCACAGCATTAAAATCCAGCCAGCTCGGCGAGCTGGTTCCCCGTTCCATTTCATACAAATCGATTATCCTCGCCCGGAGGGGGCGGGGCGGGGCGCACACTTTGCGCAGAGATCGCAACTTGCCGAGGATCTGCAAATTGAACAGCACAGAAAGAACTGCTACCGCTCCACCTACTGTTAATAATTTACACGATCATCTATTAGATTCTTTAGAATAATAGTTTCCAGATGCTCGACAGTTTACGATCCCTGCACTTGGATTCTTGGAGAAGTTGTTCGCGCGACGATTCTCCTCGTCTCTCTCTCTCTCTCTCTCGCGCGTGTCACGGGCGAAAGGATCGAGATCAACGAACGATCGAGGGATTAAGGGAAGTCCGGGGCCCACCGCGAGGCAGCTTGAAAAAATAATTACGAAACTCTCGGTGCCCGTCGCGGCCCCCAGGAGCGAGACACCGTTGCCCGGATTAATCTGACAGCGGAATCTCGGAAGGCCGCGAGCACACGAGGAAATTAATTTCGCCCGGGCAATTAAGATGTCCGATCTGCGGGCCACGTCCGTCACGATCGATCCGGCCCTTTCGGGGGCAAAAGCTCGGACGACCTTCGAGCGAGGCTGCTCCGTAATCTCCTTTCTCGGGGGAATGTTTTTGGGGAGAAGGTTGCGCTATTACTTCGAACAATTTTTACGCTGTATTGGTATCTAAGAAATTTATAAAAATTTCAGCGTTGTAAGTAAGAGCAATAGATGTCACATGCATGAAAGGAAATAAATTATGGAAGTATTCTAGGTCAGAAGAAATTGGTTTTGGAACAGCAAAGGGTTAAACTTCGACTTTGATTTTGAGTTGAATAAAAGAACACTGTAGAACTGTACAAAATGTACGTCATTTTTAGGAATTACAGGAGAATCAAACGACGCGGAACACGATTAAACGAAGAAGAATTTTACTATCAAGACGATGTATTCTGCGCGAGAGTTTGTGCATTTTAAGAAAAGTGCGGAAAAGTCCAACGAACAAAAATAGGCAAGGCTCGTTTGAGTGAACAGCTGCTCCCAAAGATGATTCTCGGCGGAATGAGGCTGCGCGGCACGAATAGCATACGAAATTCGCGAGTGGAAGGAGCCGAGCGTGCTGAAAGCGGGGTCGAAGGAGAGTAACGAAGAAAAAGGTGGAAGTGGTTCGAGGAGCAAGAGAAAATTGAGAATGGCAGAGACAGAAAGGAGCCGAGGACAGGTGGTTTGCATACGCGTGCTCGCCGCGGCGTGCACGGACGCGCGCGGGCTGAATTTTAATTTTCACTCGGCCGGCATGATTAAGGGCCGCGTCGCGTTTTATGCGAGCGAGATCGTACCGTTTCCGTGCGTGACTCTTTCCTACCTGGGGATCTACCTGGAATCGGCGGTGCACGTAATAAACCGCGAAAACGCGTGGCCCGTTAGAAGCACGCGACTCCATCTTCGAGGAGTAAGAAAGAACCGGGACAAATTGCTCGGCCGGACCACGGTGATTCATGTGACGTCATCTTCATTTTCTTTTTTAGTTGAAACACTCGGTTCGGACGCGTTTCATTTACGTTGTCTGTGACCGAAATGTTATTAACGAGTAAAATAAATTGTTATTTCGCTCCTATAGATGGCGATTGGTGTATAAAAATGTTTATTTTGCATACAGATCCGCAGTGTAGCTAATTACGGTGCTCTCTTCACGAAGTACCTTGCCGTAATGTATTCGTCGTTTTTATCTCGAACCGTGTAAAGCACTTCCTACTTTCTTTTTCTTATTTACGTTTGCTTCTTTTATTTTTTCGTTATTTCCCATTTTGATTCTCATTTACGTACCCTCCCCTTCCCGCAGTCTTGCGTTGCACACGCACACACACACACCGTGGAGTAAATCGACAACAATAAATCACAAATAATTGGTACACGAGCAAAATCCGTTCAATAATGAAGACACAGTGGTTTCCCAATCCCGTGGCGAGTAAGCAACCGAGCACAGCGAAATCCTCGGCGAGGTGAGAACGGCCTTAATCCTCAATTACCTGGATTTTACAGTCGCGTAATGATTACTTTTAAACACCGTCGGCCGATTAAGCAACACAATTTCTCGCGAGACCTCGAGCGCCGCGAAATAAAACCGTTTCTGCGGTTCGTAAATATCACGAATCGAGCCGAACCGTGGCCAAGGACCGAGAAGGAAAGCAACAACGAATCGAAGAAAGAAAGAAAGCGGTCACGCGCGCGAAACAGAGGGGAATATTTTATTCCCTGCGCGGCACCGCCTCACCTTTCCCCTCGGTTGCCCCGTTAATGGATAACGCGGCGATATTTAACGCGCTATTTAGCCGCGAGAGCAGAATTAAGTCTTAATTTACAGGCATTATCTCCGGTAAGGCTTGTGGATGGCATTCTTCTTATCTCGGCCACTTAACCCCTCATCTTCGTGGCCGGGAACGCGTGAAATGCCGCACCGCGCTTTGCTTTAGCGCTCTGCGCCGGACAATGTCGCCGTTAATGTAGATTAATAAGCATTATCGCCGGGTCGAAGCTCATTCGCGATTTACGAGCCGGCTCCCCTTATCGTCGTACTTATGGCCGTTTAACGCAAAGGTCGTGCGACGGGTCTCATACTTTAGTCTGTGATTGCTGGGAGAAATTTTCTGCTAAAAATTTGGCCTCGATATTCTATCGTTCTTGGAGAATTTTGGATGTTTCAAATTTTAAATCAATTTTATTTCAACGTCAATCAACTCTTTCGACCAAAGAATGCAATTTTTACAGTAAAAGAAAACTTCTAATTCATTTGCAGAATATTTTGGTTACCACGGTGCTTTCTTTGATCTATAAGTCTAGTTAAATAATAATTGTGGTAATGTAATATCACTGTTAGAGATTGGATCCATCTACGGAAAATTCTAATACAATGTAAGATCATTGATATAGAAATATTTACGTACGCTTGGGTGTCGGACTATGCGAAACCGGATAATTAATTGAAAATCGCGTAAATGAAAAAGGGGGACTCCGTTCGCAGCCGGTGGGTGAGCGCGCAACGAGTATAAAATCCGCCGATGACGAAAAGACAGGGGAACGCGAGGCACGCTCGCGCGATTGCAACGAATCTCGTCGCCGGGCCCCGCCATTCACTTTCTCTGCCCGACTCGACTCGGCTCGGCTCGCCGGTCGATTTGCATTCGTGAAATCTATTTTCTGGAGGCGTGCAGGAATTAAACGACCTTGCGGCCACGGCTGCCGCCGCGTTGCGGCAGCAGGTCGAACAGGGGAGAGAGAGGAGAGACGAGAAACAGTGTGAGAGAAAGAGAGAGAGAAGCTATCGATCTCGAGCGCGTGGGCGCGTTCATTGATAGCCCGGTAGCCGATGCGTAACTGAGCGCAGCGAAGCGGCACACGACCCTGCCTGTGACTCGACTCGATTCGACTCGATTCGACTCGACTCGACTCGAAAGCCAACCGCTTGAATTCCTCTATTCTCTTGCACTGGGTCGCATTGCTGCGATATCCTGCCTGTATACCGATTAAGCGAGATTCTTGTGTAACAGGTTCGGAAAATCGACTTTTTTTCTGCGTACATGGGAAATACAGGGTGGTCCAATCATAATGCACCATGTTAATTATAAGTCACACCTAAACGTCAAGTTTTTTGCCTAACTTAATTTGACATTTCTTTGTTTCTGTGTTTAGCAAATTCAACCATGGAGAGGTACACAATTGAGCAGCGCGTTAAGATTGTTGAGGCCTTTTACGAAAATGGGCCTCCAAATCGAAATGCATTTCGAGCACTTCGTGATTTTTTTGGTCAGCATAATCAACCAAATGTGTCCACAATCGGGAGAATTGTGCGGAAATTTCAGCAAACCGAGTCTGTCGGAAATGTGAAAACATCGGTGCATACTCGTCCAGTTCGTTCTGCGGAAAACATTGCTGTTGTTCGCGATAGTGTGGATGAGAAGGATGAGATAATTCGGCACATTAACGACATTGATCCTCAATTATGTCTCAGAGTCATTGAAAATATGTACCATCGGATAGAAGTATGCCAGCGAAGCCGTGGCGAGCATTTGGCCGATATTTTGTTTCATACATAATTGTCATGGATCCTTTTATCATAATAAAAAATATTAAGGTAATTTTCTGTAAACTTTTTGTTTTATTTACAATTAACATCGTGCGTTTTGGTTGGACCACCTTGTATAACTTCGCGATAGCGTGCTCGTAATAGTTGAATTTTTGTAGATATGACGAAGTTGCAGATCATTTTGTTCGATAAAAGAGGATTCGAAAATCTGAACTCCAAGGGAGCTTCACACGATATTCTAAAAATTGTACACCCACTGTAAAGTAAATGTAAACAATTTTATCTGCACAGATGACAAGTGTAACTCTTCAGTAACATACTCTAAAAATTTAGCAGTGGAATTTGTAGAGATGACGAAGTTGCAGATCATTTTATGCGATGCAGGATTCGAGATTATAAGCTCCCAGGGAGCTTCATACGATATTCTAAAAATTGTACACCGACTGTAAAGTAAATGTAATCAATTTTATCTGCACAGATGACAACTAGAGCTTTTCAGTAACATACTCTAAAAATCTAGTACTGGAATTTGTAGAGATGACGAAGTGACAGATAATTTACTGCGACACGACTGGGTTCGACACTAAAGTGCTTCATGCGGTAGCTTAAAAATTGTGAACTGTTAACATAAATGAAATGGATCTTTTTCTGCGTAGATCACAACTATGATTGTTCGCCGAGGTGGTCTTAAAATTTGGTGGTGGAATTGGTCAAGATAACGAAGTCGCAGATCATTTGAAGACAAAAATGTGAAACTGTTCTCAACAATGTATTAATGAACTCTCAACAGTAGATCTCCGGTTGTCTTAAAAAATTGCCGGCAAGTAAAGTGTTAACACACCTGGCGAGAGCATTGAATCTCCTTTTTACACCGGCATAAAAATCCTCCGACCAGCAAAAAGATCTAATCCCTCGATCGCAGCCATAAAAGTCTCCTGCGGTACTCGCGCAACGTACACTCCCATTTCCAGCGCTATCAATTGCGCGGTCGGCGCATCAGCTGCGCTCAAACGAAACGTAAAACAAGGGAGGGAGGAAAAAAAAGTATCATTAGCGTCCTCCTGGTAGAGTCGGCAGGCGGTTACGCGAGTTCGCTGCGTTTTAGTTACGCGTTAGCCGTCAGCCGTCGGATTATCAATGAACGCGCCCACGTGCACGGGATCGATAACTCACGGTCTCTCTTTCTTTCTTTCTCTCTCACTCTCTTTCTCTCTCTTTGTTGCCAGAGAGTGTTCCGCGACTCCCCTCATTACTATACCTCTCGCGGCTCATTTACAAAGTCCTTTCGAAGCGGCGGGGCGCAGCCAATCGACTCGCAATTACCAGCCTCTCGGCACCACCGGCTACGATCGTAAACCGGGATGAAGAAACGCCGGGAAAACCTCTTCCGTTCGCCCACGCGTGGAAACCGCCGAGAGCAAGCCGTCCTCCAATGAAAACGGGAAAGAGCATCTTCTGCAGGAACACCCGCTCGTGGAAGAGTCTCTGCAGCTGTTACAAAGACCATAGTCTTCCCCTCGACAGGCATGCATTGCTCTTAACAAGCCTCGAAACGAATGCTTGAAATGTCTCTCTTAGAATTATTTTTCTTTTGGTAGAGTAAGGTAATTTTTACGTGTTGGAGTAGGCCTGGAACTCATTTTGCACTGCACAGCGTGCGTAGAATTCTTTTGTTCTGTAAGATAAGCTGTAACGTGTCCGCCACTGTATATATTGTTCATGTTGTTAACAAATATGTTCATGTTATTGATTTATCGGACAAACGAATGAGAATAAAACAAGGACGAGCAGTCTCGTCAGGTCCGGCACCAGAAAAGGACGTGTTAAATAATAAACTGTTTTGCTTTTATCCTGGCCATCACTTACAATTCTGATGGTTAACAAATCTATATGCAGCTACTTGCGATGAGAAAACTACTCTTAATTCTTTAATCTATTCTTTCTGTCGATTTTTTACACGTTCATTTTTCTGTACATTGCGAACATTTTAACTTAAAAGAGAAATTAAAAAAAAAATGTATGCATTTGTCATTTGAAATGAAAAAAAGAGAGAGTAAATACAGTAAATTGAGAGATTACAATAACAGACTAGTCCAAGCGTTGCATGAGAATCAACAGTTTCTGATTTTCGCAGTCACGCAATTACACCAACGTTTAAGGCCTGTTAGCCAGACTAGTTTGTAAAAATCGTGTTTCGCTGGGAACTCATGGAGATATGTCTTCAGCACCGAACAGAAATAATTACTAACTGCGTGTGTACCTCTGGGCCACGGCAAAGGTATCATTCCGACCAGACAGCCAGGCTTTAGGCGACAACCACGATTTTTGCAGGACGTATATGTCCGGCAGTGTTCTAAAGATTTAGAAGCAGGACTGCCTCTCTTTGCCGAGACATTCAACTCTCGCGACTCGAACGACCAGTCGACGTATTTATACGCGGAAAATTACGAGTGCTCCTCCGCACGGCGCACGTTGATACATTTATTTGGTGAAAATTGAATTTACTCGCTGTCGTGTCGAACAAGCGTGACAGAGTCGAGATAACCAAATTTCGAGACGAATGAAAGTCTCGTTACACAGGAGACAAAAAAAAAAAAAAAAAAATACAAGAATTTGTGTGAGTTCCAAACCCTGCACTAGGTGGAATTGATCTCGAAATTAGACCGTTAACCCTTTACGGGCGAACTATATTAAGCGATTTAATTATCCAAACGATGCAAAATCAGGAAATGGAATTTCCTGAAAATGTTAGTTACTAAAATACGAAAATACCAAAAAGGAAAAATCCCAGTATTTTCTCCAGGGAAAATAATTTTATTTCAAGAAATTCTCGTCCAGAAGAGGGTCAGAGGAAAAAAGTAATTTTATTGAGACAATCATACCGGTGTTAATGTCCCAGTAATGACGCGATCAGACGGGGCCAATGTCCCGGCGCGTAATTAATTCTGCAATCCCGCCTCTGCAAACTACGCCGAAGGTAGTGTCGGCCCTGACCTTTTCGTCGTTGACAGGTTGGCGCCACGTCGGTGTGCCATCCTGGACAGTTCAGTCTCCAAGATCTACTCTCCGAAAGCTCGAGGATCATTAACGACGGAATATTAAACGGATCTATGTCGTTTGACGAATGACGAACGATCGGCGCTCAGTTTCCGGCGCTCGGTTGCTCGTTAGCATAAGTTTCTTGGAGACTTCTCGACAGCTTTCACGCCCTTATCATTTCCAAAAGAATTTTCGTCGACAAGTTTCGGGACCATTTAATATTCAGGACAGGTTGGAATTGACCCTTGACACGTTTCGACTCCGCGTTTTGTTAATGGACTGCGGATTTCATTTTTGGGAATAGTATTGCTTAATAGAGGTGCTTCTAATTTTTTTTTCGTCACTTCCTATACGATGGTAAATTATTTAAAAGTGGTAGAATGAAGTCTTGAACAAACTACTATGCTTTGTCTACTGTACAGTTAACAAATAAGTATCTTCGTATTTTCGCGCATAAACTATATCAGTTATAAAATGAAAATTTCATTTTATATTTTATAAAATTATCGTATCAGATTCATATCCACAAATTGGTAATTCCAACGTTTTAACGAAGGTTCGAGACGCAAGATCGGTAAGTAGATCAAGACGCTCATAGTCAGACAAGAGTTCGTAAAAGCCTCCCCGCAGCAGACACATCCAAAATGGCTCCTTCTGTTCTATGAATACTCTAAATGGCTGTCGAAGACAATACCGAACAGCAAGTGCCATTAAACAAACAGAAAACTAGCGACAGATGACGTCACATAAGAAATTCGAAGTCTCAACAATAGGGTCGTACAATTCCCGTGAAAAAACGTTCGGAATGGCCACGATTTCGTCGCGTCTAACTTTCACGAAACCATAATAGCTATATCAATCTCAGCCCACGCTCTCCCCGGAGACCCTAGACCCATCAAAGTTTCGAACGCTCATCGAAAGGCATCGAACGGCTCCATCATCGCGGCGAATTAGGGGAGACGAAAGAAACGGAGAAGAAGAAAGAGACAGGAGCGTTGAAACAAGAACGCGTGGGAAGCATCGTGTCATCGCGGGTCCAGCCTAATTTTCTCCGGGCCGGGTTTTCATTATTAACGCGCCAGATCACCGATACGAATTAAAATGAGCGAGTGCCGCTGATTTTGTCGGGGTAATTGAATACGCGCCGATCTGTGAGCGGTGGTGGGGGAGAACCCGGTCCCGATCGCAGTACGAACGAGAGAGGAGAGGAGAGGAGAGGAGAGGAGAGGAGAGGAGAGGATCGATCTCTGGCCTGGTTTTCTCTCGAGCACGAGGAGGACCGGTATAATGCATCGGAGCCGAATTATTACCGCGGCATGCAGATGAGGCCACAATCGAGATATCGCGTGTACCCTCGCGATGCGCGTGTACGTGCGTGCGTGCATATAGATACACATATATATATATGTTTCGAGATAAGATCGGGAGTTCGCTGGTCGGGAGTTCGAGCTTCGAGATCCGAGGAACTCGTGCGCGAAGGTCTGCTCTCGGTCCTTGAATTTGCAAGGACTGCACTCTCGGAATCTTCAATCAAAAAGTCCGGAAAAAGATTCTCCAATTCTCGTTCCCATTGTGTTTACACAATCCAAGTTTTCTCGAAATGTTCAATTCTGTGGAAAATATCATATTCTTCGATCGAACGTCGATGATTAAATTTTGCGCTGGGAAGCCGCAGGACTGAAAATTGTTAATTCGTGGTTCCTTGAAAAATGAGCTCTGGTGAAATATAACTATTTAAACACTGTGTCTACCGCAAGCTGGACCAGCCAGATTAGTAGGATTATAATGATTAAGCTGTGCCAAAAGAAAGCTTGAAAAGTCTTTTGCACAGTGATCGCAACCAAAATGACTAGATTACCTTAGGTTGACTTATTGTTTCACAATTAAAAATTTTTTTTTTTAATATGTTGAAGGGTTACTGTTGAAGGGTTGCTGCTGAAGGGTTCACTAGACAATCAGTACCAGTAAATGTACTGTCTATTTAAATATGTAGAGTTTCGTTTCGTCCAACAGGGCGTGCTGTATATAAGAATATACAGGGTGTTTGATAACTGGTGGTACAAGCGAAAAAGGGGTGATTCTACATGAAAGAATAAGTCGAAAATATAGAATAAACATTTTTTCATCCGAAGTTTCGTTATCGAGAAAATCGAGTTTGAAATGCAGCATGTTATTCGATAGGAATTGTCTGACGCGTCTGATCATGAACAACCAAATCTACTTCCTGCATATACTAGAGCACACAAACCTGACGGATCTTCAAAGTCGATTTTCTCGAAAACAAAGCATCAAACGAAAAATGTTTATTCTATATTTTCGTACCACCAGTTACCAAACACCCTGTATACAGAATATATTTTGCAGAAACGATGCGGTTCTGTGAGTAGGAAGGCTCCCGAGCAGTTTACGGTTACTTCGGTCAGAGGAACACGGTCAGAGAGGATTCGGAAAAGAAGAGATCGTGGGTTGGCGGAGGTGCACGCGCCTGGTTGGAACGCGAGCCAACGCGAGCGACCGCGAGAGCGGCACGGCCAGGAAAGATGACAGACGACACGGGGGTCGTTATAACGTACAAGATGCCCACGTGTCGCGACGCTACCGCGGCCCGCGGTATCGATTTACGATCTCGATAAAATATCGCCCTCGGCCGCCGGGAGTATGTCTTACAGAAGTTATTATTCAAATGTTCCCCGATGCGAAATGTTGACTTACAACGATGTTCAACGGGCACGGGTTCGCTCTCGGATGAAAGATGACGGGCGCGGTCCGAGGTGGACGCGAAAATAACGCTTCCTTGACGCGCCACGCGAAACCTCGATCTACCTTCCACAAACTTCAAGTATTAAACGTCTCTTCGCACACTTTTTGCCATTAGGAACCGCGAGCACATGTGCACAAGCAATACGTGCATCCACTGTCTTATTATTTTCTGAACATTCGTTCATTTAATTTAGCTTCACACTTTTTGAAAGGCGTTGTGGTTTTGTAAAATTTTAACAGAAAAAATGTGTTATGTGATTTATTACGTTGAAAGACATTTTAAATAGAAAATTGACGATAGGCAGCGAAATTGGAGGCTTCAAGCTTTTTAAAAATTGTAATAATTTGACACCTCGACAGTTAAGCTAGCAATCTAAACAATTCTATAAAATTAAATTGACTAAGACATAGTGAGTGGGAGGAGAGATGCAAATGTTGAAGCGTGGCTGCAAAAGTTGAGGAAAAAAGAGAGAAAAGAGCAGAAATTTAATAGCATAATGAAGCGTAAACCAAAGATAATAGAGAAAAGGTGCAATAATCAGGAGGAGAATAGGAAAAGGCTGAATAAAAATAGTGTAGTCAGAGTAGGGAGGGGGAGTCAGAGAGGGAGGGGGAGCGGGAGAGAGAGAGAGAGAGAGAGAGAGAGAGAGAGAGTGAGTGGTTAAGATAGTTATTTGTAAGTATAGGTTATTGTAAACCGAGTCCGATTCTTGGCCGTAAGGCTGAATAAAGCAATTATTATTATTATTAAATTGACTTGTTTAATGTGATAAACATTGACAACTTAGGATGTGTGTGTTAAAATGAATGAAAATCCAATTACTCGGACCAAGATGCTATTTTTAATAGCAAGAACTCAATCCCTGATATTAAAATAAACACAATAAAAATTTCCAACAAAGACAGTTAAATTACCGCTAGTCAAACAAATTCTACGGTGTCTCTAGATTTTGAACCCTGGGGTGTCAAAGGGGAGTGTGCACTAAACAAATACCGCAGCAATCGGCCCCGGGCCACCGAGCAATGATCCAGGATCAAGGCTGGACAGAGTGGTTCCACGGGAAGCTTTTTATCGAGGCTGTCGATCACGGGAGGGAGGATCGTGTTCGGCGTCGATCCGGGGAGATCTTTCGCTGGCAGGACGCCGCGCCGCTATGGAGGAAGAGGCATGGGTCGCGGCCCAGGTGGACGTTGCAGAGGGAGAGAGGAAGGGAGGGGGAGGGGGAAAGGAGAAAAAGGAACTCGAAGAAACTTCCTCCCTTTCGCGCGCTCCGCTCACAAAGGCATCAGAGGAGCGATCAGATAGGGCACCTCGGCCCCGCGGCTGGACTACAAAGTGATATCCGACGCAGATATTGTGTGTGCACACGGTGCTCGCCCGATTACGTAACCCCGCGGCAAGCTGGGGCTGATTCACCGCGTAGAATGCCCGTGGCCGGGCCCCAAAGGACCCAAGAACGCCCCGCTTCGGGCCCGAGACGTCGCCCGAGAATTCTTTCTGTCTGATCGGGCCCGCGTAATTTGTTTCGCGCAATCCGCGTCGATCCCGAAAACCGTTGGATAACGATTTCTGGAAACAACTATTTTTTGCAATCAGGTTTTGCTACCAAAAAATTGGAAAAAATTCTGAAATGTGTGGCTCGACAGTGTTTACTCGCTAGATTTTTTTCAAAATGTTTACACTCGGTGAAGGAGACAAAGTAGGTGGAAAAGTGCTGGTTCAATTTTACTGTAGGAATCAAATTGAACTTTTAACTTTGAAATTAAATGTAATTTTTAACGGGTGGAATTGTCGACCAAAAAATTCGGAAAAATTCTCCAATGTGTGTCCAGAAAATGTCAATACGTGAGATTTTTTTCAAAACTTTTAAATGAGAAGAAAAAAGAATGTTAAGTAGTAAGAGAGCAAAATTACTAAGCCATTGCGTAAAAGGATCTGAACATTTGTGTCTGTACAATCGTCAAAAGCAGCTTTGTTACGAGGATTAAACATTGAACAAGTTGCACAATGTCCATAATATTTCATCCTTTTTACATTCTCATACCATATGGACGCTACGTAGCTTCTAATCCGTCTGCCCTGAAGCGCCTAAATAAAGTTATCAAAGAACGGTAAAAAGGATCGCAGAGAAGCGACGAATGTCAGCTAAATGAACACTTCTGGGAGCCCGAGGCGCTTCGATTGCAATCTCCGCGATCCCTATCATCTACGGTGTCGCGATCTCGCGGCGAGATTACGCTTGTTTCATAATTCGAGAGAGTCGATCGGCGATTTATCTCGCGGCAATGTTTTCGACCGTCTTCGCCACGGGTCCTCGTCGTTCGCGTCCAAGATGACCGTGGATAAGCTGCAACAATGAGATGATAAAGAAGACGAAGAGAAAGCCCGAGGCGGTGGCGTCTCGAGTGGGCAGCGATTCGCGCGATTACCATCTCGCGAATTATTATTTCAGGGAAGAATGGGACGCCGCTGGAAGAAATGGCACGCGCAAGCCGTGATATACTGCTCGGAAGATCGATCTCTCGATCGAGTATTTGGGACCCGACCCTGGATCGCAACCCTGAAAACCAAGACTGTCGATCTACGAAAATTTTTAAACACTCTTCTACTGGAGGTTCCAGGGACTGTAATTATTTATTGTTACCGTGGTCCTCGATGCGAATAACATCTAAAGGTCAGGCTATTTCTCCAAGTACAATAATGAATGGAAGTAATTTTGAAATGTTCGTTTTATCAACGTCGGAAAGGATCCCTCAAGTTTCCAAAGCAGTCGGGTTGACAGGCGTTGATTATCCCAATTTTCTCGAGTATGGTTTATCGTGATCAAAGAAAAAGATAGGAGGAGCGATGGCGCGTAACACGGGGGTACTCTCTGTTTCCTCATAAATCAGCGTCGATTGGAGAGGCGAGGGAAACTAGTCAAAGGTGAACGGAAGAGGATGCAGAGAGGCGCACGAAGAGAATTACTCGTAGCTGCTAGGTGGATGTGCATTAACCAGCGCACTCGACGCTGGGCAAACACTCGTTCACTGCCAAGATGCCTGACAAACACTCGTTCTCTAACAACAAGCGAATGTTAATTCTTACGCGGTGCGCCGCTGGCGATAGCGAAGGCGAGGAACCAACCACTAGAACTCCATTCGTGTTCAAATCTTATTTAATCTATCGTAGAATCGAGTGTGACGTAATTCATGCTTGAACACCCTATGGCATCAAATGTGGTTTCAGGCAGAATTACAATTTTCTTTGGGAAAATGCACTATCGTTTTGATAAACGTTTTCGTTGGGTGCTGGAGATTTTATGATACAAAACAAACTGTTGTTGTCAATTATAAAAGCTATAAAAAGGGAAGAAATTGAAATTCAGAGTGTGAATATTGTAATACCAGGATTCGTTAAGGTGTAAATAAAATTCGTGTAACTGTGGCCGCATTAAAAAATTTTATATTGATATAATTGGTAATATTTTCCATAGCTCTAAAATGTCAACGAACGGAGATTAATTCTTTTGCCATTGGTGCTTCAAATTCTCGGTTTACTACGCATGGTAAATGGAAAAATTAAATTTTGTAATAGAACTATGTAAATACAGTATAATTGGTAGAAAGATTCAGTCTAAAATTCAGTATTACCAAAATATGAAATTATTTTCTGACCAACGATTTAAAAATTATCGAAGATTGACGGAATTGGAAGAACTTCGATTAACTTTGTTGACAAGAGGCCTCTCGTATTTTTCGCGAATTCGCGCGTGCGTTCGAAACCACCGCTACCTGTCCGTTTACGTGGGAGTCGAGTGACGTCACCTAACCAGCTGTTTCGTTAGCTCGCCGGATAAAAAGCGATATCCACGCGGCGATTGGCTGCACGCTGATATTATTAGTGACAACAAGGCCTGCAATTCGATGAGGCAAGGATTTACGCTGACGCGATGCAGCCGACGGCCACGGGATTATTAAATGTATGCTTTCGTTGCCGCTTTACGGGATGTATCGGCATAATAAACGAGACCGCGCGCACACGGCCGAGAAAATCTTGCATTGTTAATCGGTCGGGATCGTTGCGGCTGTCGGCGTACGTCGTTTAGGCGTAACGTATTGCGCCGAGCGCTATACAATAATAGCGGCCATTCATATTGCAATCGCTTCGTCTTTCACCGACCGCGCGACACGTGTGGGAAATTTTGCGATTCATCCGTACGAGCCGACGCGAAACCTCCGCGATGGATGGGTCAATCTTGACCCTGGCTTTCCGTGTCTCGTTTCTCTTCTCGGTTTCCAGCGCCTTTGATCGTGCGTAACGAGCCTTGTATTTTCTTCGCGATAATAATTTTACGTTATTAAATAGTAAATGATCGCAAAGACACTGAGATAGAAGAAGGGTCGAGACTTTCAATTCTTTTTACCAACTCTCTACGAGTTAATAACCCCTTTTAGACAATAAAAAGATTATTCCATTCTTCAACTCCAATTGAAGAATCGATTAATAGGACAATATAAATTGTGCACCTTCGAAAGATTGTCAAACAGCATCCGGTAGCTGAAACGACAAGTTGACAGCCAGGAGAAACTCGTTTCGCATAGCAGAACGTTCAGGTATTAGAGAAAATGGATGATCTAATGAAGACGAGTGTAGACAGTGTAGCCACATTGAAAGGATTAAAATTCTAGCAGCGGAGAAACGATTAGATGAGCTATGAATGACACATGCCAAGTGCAAGATCATAGCAAAACACGGGCATAAACGGGGTCACTTAGCGGTACAAGAACGTAGCGGACGAAACGAGCATAAATGAAACGCGATTGCACGCGAAAGGATCGTCTCTAGGTCACTGGCCAACGAAAGTTACGTCAGGTTTGGATATGGTAATACTGCATTCCAGCTCACCGACACCTTCCTCGCCAGGCTGCTCGGAGAGCTCTGGCGCTCCTCCCCGGCTTAGAGCAGCTGCGATTATCTCTAAAGTGAGACCATTATGTCAGCTGTTCCGATCGTCGCTGATTAAAAGCCGCCATTAACGCTCTACACAATTTATTTCATAATTAGCCTCGCGAGAACCACCACGGGCAAACGCTACAAGCTAAGTCTCTCGAGATGTTTCAAAAGACGTCAAACTTGGATCCAAAGAGAACAACATTTCTGTTGATATTTTTAGAGCAACAAGTCGATAATTTTTCGGCTAAAAAAAATAATTCTTTTAAATGAAATTCTTCAAACTAAAAACATTGAACGTTAACAACATGGTGACTGTCCTAAATTCAAAGTGACATTTTAAAATTAAAAGCTGAACTGGAAATAGAAGATCGAGATGTGAAAGTATTATAAGTTTTGCAGAATGTATAAAAATTGCAAGGTTCTAAAAATCGAGACTTTCATAAATTCTTGTTATAATACGAACACGAATGGATCAATATATTCGATAACTTTCAAGAAAGGTCTTTTTATGATTTTAATAATCATTAAACGGAGAATGCCAAATAGGCTATTTTGACTCGTCTGGTGACTTTAATATATCGATGAAGATTTTTCAAATTTGGAAATATTTTTCAGACGTTCCAAAGTACAAATAAGCACTTGACAATGTATGCGAGGAATTTCCATGGCTTTGATATACGTTTGTATCGATCAAGCTCAACTTAAAATGGCCACTAGATGACAAACTCGATAACTCGACGAACTTCCGGCAACCAGGCCGAAAGAACGCTGGCCAAGTCGACGACAACGCAAAAGAAGGAGTGTCCCTGCCTCCGGATATTTTTTCTCTTCTTTCGGCCGTAGTTACACGTTCCACAAATTGCGTATGCAAATAAGAGAGCGAAATTTGTCGGCGAGCGGGGCTCCGTTTCACACTTTGTCCCCGGGTTGCCCGGCCGAATCGTCGCGTTTATGGGCCCGCGACCCATGTAAATTCGGCTTAATGAACCGCCTTAAGACAGTTTCTGAATGATCGGCGGTCGGAAAATGCCTGGTGCATGCTCGGCCAGGTTATTTTACGCTCCGGCTGATTCCCGCGGACGTGAAACGACTACCGATTGAATTACCATTAACGATTCCGCTGTTGCGACGCTCGTTTTTACGAGCTGCTCGCCGGAGATGTATCGTTTATGCCTTCTACGAGAGCCCGGGGATTATTATACGGAAACCGGCGCGGCGGAGCCCGTATGCGATCTCGCGTGTATACGCGTGTCTGTGCCCGCGCGCGCGCGTGCTTGTGTGCGTGTGCAACAGTTTTTTAGTTTCGGTCGTTCGTTCTCGTAGGCTTCAGGGAATTATCCGTCGAAACGTTTCGAGCCGTGCGTCCTTACGAGCCTGTGAACCGCCGATCGAGAATATAATAAAAGAAATGTTGCGAAATAAGCGATAAAACGCGGCCTCCTGATAGCGTTCGCCGAGGTATATTCTCGTCAGATTTTTCGGCGCATAAAACGAACGTTTAAACTTTTTGAAAGCGAACACCGCTCGATACCGCTCTACGCTCGCTATCGATTGTTGCATCGATCGAATCGTAAAAATCATAAGAAACGTCGAAATTGCCGATCGGTGAACGGCGAATTTCCTGCTTTTCAATTTAGATTGTCGAAGACGCACCAGCCACGGCGCAGATTTTATGCGCCGCTTTATGAAAGATTTCAATGGACTCGCGAAGTAAAGTCAGAATTGCGAAATATTTTATCGCGTTTCTTACAATCAAACAACCCGTAAGCGAAGATATCGGCAGTTAACGGATGATACTCACGCAATGAAAATCGAATAAAACGCGACGCGTGTTTGTAGAGTGATAGTCCGATTTAAACGTTTCCGCCGGAGTACTGGTCGGATAACATTAAATGTTTTCATTTGCGAATAGCGCCGATAGACAGTCGCCCACGCGATTCTAGCTGGAAGCTCTTCTACTGACGCATTGATTTAGAGGATGTAGGATGTCATTAATTTTTTATGCCGAGCGAACGTAACGAAATCCGCCTGTGGGCTTCCAGAATACGGGACGGCGAACGCTATTCTTGCTTACGTTGATAAATTGCGGTTCTTTGTCGTTCAGGGAAATTGTCGTTGGCTCGATCAGCGGTGCGATAAATTATAGCAAATGTTTCAGAGTAATTCATGGTATATATTCTTGAAAAAAACAAATACTATGGATATACTAGTTCTATAGTGTTTTCTTTTATTACTCTTGTGTTTTCGATAATAAAAGACTAAAAAAAATTATTGTACCGTTCGTATACGTTCATGTTGCCTAACAACACCGAGAACTAATTTCTAGGATAACCTAATGCCCCAAGAAAAATTTCGATTTTTCCATTTTCCTCTCTGCTTTCCAAACCAGACGAATTTTTCCCAGAGAGACAGGTTCACAAAGATTACTATGCACTGTCCGATTCTGAACATTTACACGCGCGAGAAAAATTCTGCTTGTGCTACGGACTGTCGCTAAACATCACGCAAAAGCACGAGTCATCGATAGCTTCCAGCTTCCCGGGAATAATTCCAGAAGATCATTTTTCAATTATTTGACACTCTCCTGGGAACTTTCTCGACTTTGATTACCGGCCGGTTATCCCGTCGATCGCAGTCCCATAATTTCCCGAAAACGTTTATTCACATCGGCGCGCGAGAAAGCGGTCGTACGGTTTAAAAACGAAAGGTCTGTTAACGTTGAAATCGTATCTGGTGTAACCCGAGGCGCAACAAATCAAACACATCATGCTAGCAATAGGCGTGTTTCGGGGCAGGTAATTGCCGCTCCGTGGCGAACCTCTCGGTCGAAACGTATCGGTCAATCCGACGGTCGCGATAACGATCATCCTTGCGCGGCGGTTATTCCGCGAACGGTGTTATGCAACCCTCGAGCGGATAGCTGTTAAACGGCGAGGAAATCGCGCGCGGCGACGCGCTCTCATGGAAATAAACGTCGACGCTGACGCAGATAAACATCGCGTGAATAACGATTCGTGCGGAGGACGCTGCCCGTTAATGTTTCACGGCGGTGCTCCGCTGCCAAGGCTTTTACCTGCGCGAGAGGCTGCGGGTGTTACCTGTAAGAGACGTTTTCACCCTCCCACCGTCATCGGACACCGCATTCCCGTGGGGGAAAGTCGCTGGAAATCTCGCGGGAACACTTGGGAACGACGGCTCACCTACTCTTCGAATTGTTGCTCCCAAATCACAAGCATGGAGGGAAGTAATATTTTAGGGGTGGGTTGAGTTACAGGGACTTTTTATCCGGATTTTATACTGGAAATTTGTTTCCTTTGGAAGTAGAAATGCGAGGGGTGTGACAATTTCGAAACGCACCCCCTTTGAAGAAGTTTCAAAATTATAAGTTCCTGATCTCTTTTTAGAAACGAAAATTGAGAGAAAATTTGTCCCACTTAAAAGTAGGTTCACGCAGCACTAAAAATGACTATTTTATAAAAATTACACGAATATAATTATCAAAATTCGTAGCCATTTTTAAATAATATATACTCAAAGGAATCAATTTCCCCTAAATCTAGCGTTGAAAGCTGAAATATTGAGCCACCCATTCGTCGAAACAAATGCCCGTAAGTGGCCATTCGAAATGTAATTACATCGCTTTGTACTAAGTGAACAAGCCATCGCATGTGCTTTAGACAATTAATAGCAAACGCGTAGCATTCGAGCGAGATCGCAAGCGTCGATTGCACGGTGTTTCTAGCCGAAGCAACGGGTACCTCCGGTTGCACCCGAGTGCAATAAATGCACGCGGGCTCAATTACTTCCTCGGGGAACCGCGTCTGCGTAAATCAGCCGGCGAAATTACTCGCGCGGAGAGACGTCCGAGCGACGTCCGGACGGTAAAACAATGCGGATAACTCGCGCGGGGTGGAGGAGGAGGGTCCTACGGCGGATAATTGAGTTGCCGGTAACGACGTTTACAGGCGAGAGCGGTTGTTTAGGCTGGCGAAGATCCGAGCGGATAAGCCGAAGCCTCGGCTTGTAAATAAACGTAATCGGCGCGGGTCCGCTCGCGGGACGCGCGAGCGAGCCAACCGAGCGAGCCGAAGATGTACGCGAGGACGAGGGGAGGACACTCGGTCTCTCGGTAATTGTTTCGACTGTGGCCGCTTCTTTAGCGCGTTCAATTAACCAACCGGCACGTAACGTACGGCCGAGCGGAAATTTTAGCTCGAATAGGCTGTTGAATATTTATTGGGAAATTGAGGAAGGCCGGACGAGCCTTGTCACGACCGCATCGATCCGTTAGCGTGAACGGTGAATGGGAAAAATTGTGGGAGTGAGTTACGAGCAGTGTTCTTTTTAGGCGAACTCCATTCCGGAGTGGGAAAGAGAAAATAACTTGTTGTGGGCAAATTAAGTCGGGATGAAAGAGTTAATTTCGATCCGATTCAATTTATGGATACTTTCATCGACTTTTTGAGACTAAACCCATCGACCAGAATACACCATAATATACCGGAATACACCAGAATATACCAGAATATACCAGAATACACCAGAATATACTAGAATATACCAGAATATACCAGAATATAGTAGAATAAATCAGAATATACCAGAATCTACTACAATAAACCATAATAGACCAGAATACACCAGAATATACCCGAATATACCTGAATATACCAGAATATACCAGAATAAATCAGAATATACGTGGGTGGGTTAGATCTGGGTTCATTAAACTGTGAATACATTAGAAAATTTAAAAATGTTAGCTAATTATTTACATTAGGGGCTTCCTCACCGATTTTGATGACCTTGAAATATGTTGTCATGGGGAATTATTCAACAAAATTATTTTTTTGGGTATATATTATTTAAAAAATTGATACAAATACGGATAGACACGTTCTTGTTATTTTTGTAAAATAATGTTAAGTAGTCAGTTTTAGTGCTTTGTAAAATATGAAAGAAAACCTTGCATCCAATATTCTACATACGAATAATAAAATATAATACTAATGTACTACCAACTACATTATAAAATACTAATGTAAAGTGTACTTACTTCTGAATCTTCTGTACCTCCGCCGGATCCACAGCACACAATTATTCACTCACGAGTATAGGTCCGAATAATTGAACAACGAATAATTGAACAACACACACACACAACACACTTAACGAAATCGTGACAGCAGACGAGATGTTACTCCGACCACGAATAAAATAATACTGCCATTTTAACCGTTCCCCTCCCACTGACGAGTGATACGAAAACAGGGAATTCCGGGAAATAGGGTCGGCGTCCCGCCATAATTTTTTTTACCTTGGTTTTGTATCTAGTGTTTATAGACCCTCAGCGTTTAACCTGCCAAGGATAACCTGACCGTACCACCTCCGTGGAAGGGATCATTGTTCAAATCGCAGTATTATTTTGTTCGTGGTCGGAGTGACATCTTCTCGTTCGTTGTCACGATTTTATAAAATGTGTTGTGTGTGTGTGTTGTTTAGTGATTGTTGTTCAATTATTCGGACCTATTCGCGCGAGTGAATAATTGTGTGCTGTGGATCCGACGGAGGTACAGAAGATTCAGAAGTAAGTACACTTTACTATATACATCTAGCGAATACATTCTCATCTAGCTTCCAGTTCTTACGATCGGTGTATAATAGTTTCGGTTTGCAGAAGAATCCGCAGTGATTAATTTGTGTTACCTTTTAAGAATAACAGGTCTGCATTTATAGAGATCGTCTGGAATTTGTGTTACAAAGTCCATCTGAATAAACGAGCGTGTGACGCGAAATGTTCGAGTAGTTTAATTTTCATTGAACAGTTCGCGTTCGCGTCCGCGTACTCCCACTCCACGTGAACGGCAGCGATCAAGACAGAGCAATTAAAACGCCGCCGCGCCGCGAATTCTCCGCCGGCATCCGTCGAAACAAGTTATTTATCCCTTTTTCACGGTGAATGAAAATCGCCCGGTTCGCCGAGTCAGGTGCGACACGCGACGAGGCCTTTGCCTTTGCGAAACAGCGTCATAAATCATACCGCGCCGCTAATATCGTTAATACGGGGCTTTAGAAAATCAGAGGAAACAGGTAGTCATTACCTCGGTCCGTGTAGCGCTGAACGAAAACCATGTACAGGGTGTCTCGCTCGATTCCTGTACCCTCGTTCATTCTATTTGCAAACGTACCACAATATACAGTCCCAAAAAGAAACCATAATTAAATTAAAAAAAATTATACTGTAGAGATGAAGGTTCGCTCAAGATTATACTTATTATTTCCCTAATAATACGTATTTATTATTTCCCGTCGCAGTGTACACGGAATAAAAATTGTGTAAGCAGAAAATATAAATATAAATTTCCAGTTAGTCAACTCAAGGTCATGTATGACTAAACAAGTCTTACAGCTGCTAGTCCCATAAAAAGATATAAACCTTGTTAATAGTTAAATCTAAAAGAATATATCTTGAAGGAATACCCTATAAAATTTCAGATGGAGGTCATCCCAAGGTCATATTGCAGTACATGTTTAACTAAATACGTCTTAAAATCGCCGATCTGATAATGAACTTGACCAAATAAATTGTTCCATTTATGAGAGCGTTACTGATACTTAAATCTCGGAGGATATAATCCGAGGATGACCTTCGTCGTTCATAACCGATTTCTTGCCCAAAAACAAAGCTTAATAATTCACGAAGGGTGTCATAGTGGAGGACACCCTGTATATCGTCGCGTAACAGGGTCCCCTCGGTTTTATAACGCGGCCCGAAACGAAACGATGTCCCATCTCGATCCAATTTCTGAAATATATTGCGGGAGCCGCGAGTGCAATTAACCGAGGCGGAGGAGGAGAATGGGGGGTGGGGAGGGGAAGGTAGCACCGTGTAAAAATCCTGAGCAGCGTGAGTTTCGGGCGACGAAAAGTCATCCGGGGGGAGAGGGAGGGAGGCGGTATCAGTTTTCGAAAGTCCCGCGGCACGGCGGCGGCGGCTGGCCTTCGCGCGACTCGTAAACAGCAATCGATAAAGCCGGTAGCTAATTGCACGCAAGTTACATCAGCTTTATATCTCGAATTAAACTAATAACCGGCGAAAGCGGCCTCGCCAAAAATGGCGCGAAAATGAAAGCGTGCCGACAAAAGAACGACGGATTTCGGCGGGGGCCCCACCCCTCGGGGGGACCGATCGCCCCCACCTTCGCAACACCATGGAAAAAGGGGACCGTACGGCGATTACCGGGCCCCTGATGATCCTGTAGATACCAGAAAGTAGATGGTTAATGCATTAGCTCGTTTTGTAACGTATCGCGTCACCGGCCGACAGTCTCGCATCTCGGTTACCGATACGCGATTTATTTTCGGTTTTGCCGATCCTTTTGCTTCTTCGCTCCCAGGTCGTTTTTAACACGAAAGTGATTTAGAGATGGGGGGTGATTTGAGAAAAGATGTAACGAAATATGCAACGGAAATGGGACGAAAATGTGTTACGGGACAAAAATCTGTTACGGGACGGAAATGTGTTACGCGAGGATAATCGTCCCAGGTAAAATTCCCTAACCCTAGTAATCCGTTACCTGGTACTGATGATCGACAGTGTCATGAAGCGAGTAGAGAAAAGAAAAGGTGAACATAAAGGTAAAGGTAAACGGACGGGCAAAAAGTACAAAAATCTTTCGAGAAGGGACTCCTCGTTCGTTCGTTCGTTCGAGAGAGAGAGAGAGAAAAGTGTTTTACAGATGGGGGGTGATTTCATAAAAGATGTAACGAAACATACAACGCAAAATCGTCACGCCTATTACTTCCCAGATAGCACAGAGACGTCTTAAAGACGTCTTAAATAAATTAAAAGAATGTTTTTCAGCATATCCGCGAACATTAACATTTTATGCTTCATTTATTTATTTACTTATCGATTTATTTTGATGTATTACATTTCTGTGTACTTCTTTGTTGATGGAATATTCAGTTTGATAATCAATTACAGTTTGTAAAGCTTTTCTCTAGCAGTTTAGAATGACTGAAACGTCAAGAAATGAAACGTCTTAAAGACGTCTTTTCAGGACGTAAGACGTTCAGACCAAAAATGGACGTAAAACAGACGTCTTTAAGACGTCGCGTGCTATCTGGGTTAAGTGTATGTACAGAGCGCACACTATTGAACGGGAGGTTTGCACAGCTGCTCAGAAAACACTTTCGTGTTTAGTACGTGTACAGGAGTACAGGTTAAAGCTTCTATTTCGAACGAAATATTCAAATCTTCGTTTCTAAACATTTACTAAATGATATAAATGCAAATGCTCTGCGGGACTGATGTACACTATTTTTCTCTAATCCTCGCCACTTTATTTAAAAAATTAGGAGTCCAAGTGTCTCGTACAAACAGGTGGTGAATCGATTAAAAGTTCATTTTGGATAATCGAGAGATCGTCACGAAGTTTAGGAACGATTTACAATGTTTTCCACATTTTGGAATTTCTTCCAAGTACATATTTGAACCCCCCACAAATTTGGACTTGAAAATCAAATGCCCGATCGCGTGAATTATTTATCCAAAGATTAAGAAAGAAAATCAGCGCAGACGATAAAACGAACAAAACCGCACATACGAAACCATTCTTGTCACCTTGATAGAATTTCTGCACGGTCGCCGGCCATTTCTCGTCGCGCCTTGCAATCGACATTTATGTTTTTGCGCTCGGCTGGAAGGGGCGGTGTAACAAAGTGAATAAATACGAACACATAAAACGTACAATAAACGTAATTGCATACATGAATATAGAATTTAAGGTCCAGGCCCATATAAAAATGAAATAAGACTGAATTTCACGTCTGGTCGTAAGGGATCAGAGTCGTATACGTCGATGGGCATAAAAATGGCGGACAATGATTGGTTCTCATGTATTTATGCACAGGCAGACGCGCTCGGGATAGCTGTAAATAAAAATTATCGATGAATGTTCGAATAAAAAAATCTGAGCACGTCCCCGACGTATTTTAAAGGATCCTCGTATGCTTTAATCATTCCGTTGACAAAGGACGAGGTTCCACGATGTTAATGTCCTTGCGGTTTCTCCTTGCGACCTCGCACGCATTTGCATACACTATTTTCTCTGATATACTATTTCAAGAGTAACCATTTTATTGTATTTGTTTCCATTTCTTTGTCTTGTGTATCTCTGTTATGTCGACGGACCTTTTATTTAAAAAAAAAGACAATTTTTGGCAATTTTTTGCGAAAAGACTAACAGAGATATTAAAATGAAACTCTGCAGAATTATTACCCATATCCTGTACTGCATTCTTAATTTTTTTTTTTTTTTGGTGACGATACACATTATAGTTTTCGAGTGACATCTACCACAGAATTTCAAGAGAAAATGCTAACCTGGACCTTTCGCCATCACGTGGTTAAAAGAGAGGATTCTCGGGAATTTTTTCCCATAAAACTACCAGAGCTATTAAAATGAAACTTCGCAGGATCATTATGCATATCCTGCACCGTGTCTCCGATTTTTTGGGTGGCGATGCACACCGTAGTTTTTGCGTAGCATAAATCAGACTTTCAGGAGGTCTCTTTGGGAATATGCTTTCGGGATGATTAAAAACGCAACAAGTCAAAGCTAGGAAAGCGTGTAACGAGCGTCCTAAATGATGTAGCGTCGTCCGCGAGAGTGCACCGAGGATGCAGGAGTTCCAATTACACGAGGAACACGGTTGCACGGACGTGCAGCAGTGAAACAGGCAGCCGCGCGAGATTTAATCTAGCCGCGAGGTACATCGATACCAGAAGCGTACGCCGCGATGCTATCTTCTCTTGTTGCTGCTTTATGGATCCATAGAGACACGTGGTAATAACGCAGTACCTAACCGAGCCTATTAACACATTTGTTCCGGCGTTATCAGATCCTGAGTAACTATGAACGCGCCGTGACCGAGAGAAAAAGAGACGAACTCTCGAGAAAAGAAGCGAGAAAAGAAACGAGAGAGAGAGAGAGAGAGAGAGTGAGTGAGAGGAACGCTCGTGGGTGGAAGAGCCGCCGGTGATCCAGCGATGGATCTCGATCCTCGAAGGTGGAAAAACGATCCTTCGTTTACGAGCGAATCGCAGAGATAATTCTCTTTCTGACCCTCGTTGGAGATACGTTCAATCGTTCGCCGGCTCTCCGGACGTTTAACGCGCCGTTGACGTTTAAACGGCATAAAATAGAATCTTTATTAAGATATGAATAGGAGGAGATCTTCGGCCGAGATCCGAGATGATGCAGGCCTGAAAGCTGAGCCCGGCAAACCGATGCACTTTCTCCTCGATGCACCCTCGCTGTCTCTTGTCACCGCTAGCCCATCGATGCTGCACGTTCCAGAGTTTATCGCCACTTCAGGTGCGTATACCGAGAGTCGTAGGAGAGAGGGTGTTCCCAGAAATTGGGTTGAGCAACACACGCATCCATGACACCGTGTGAAAAATTATGGATAAATATTTAACCCTTGAAATGTGAAGGGGAAAAGGGGTTTATAGAAAGAAAATTAATAATCACGAAAAATAGTCCCCCACTTCACAAGTAACTTGATTATTATTTAAATTTTAACGCCAAAAATTTTCACCAAAATAGACAGGACAGTGTCTGCCAACTGACACAAGAAATAGCAAGAATATAACAATTTTCTACGCAATATTTCTGGGAGCATGATTCTCTCTCTCGCAGCATCGGCGAGGATCTTTTCCCTAAAAAATCGAAATAATGAAAAGTAGCAACGACAACGCAGTTACAGGATTAAAAATGGTGGGACTGGCACTTGGAAATAAAACGGGGCGTCGATCCGTTGATCGAGTGGCGCATTAAACGGGACTTTTGTCGGGTTCTGGTTCTCGGCGCGGCGAATTAAGCCCGGGCTAATGAACGGTGAGCGTTTCAACGATCGAGTTTTGATTAATCGAGATCAGCCGGACGCCGATCGGTCGCCAATTTGTCCTGTGTCGTTGGCGCGGAAAGTTCCCCGGCCGGGCAGAGAAAGCATTTGCGATTCGAGCCTGCCGCGATCGACTCCTCGGACCTCGAAATTATGCTGAAAGGGACACGTATCGCAGATCGTATCGCGACAAGTATTCGCGAGTTAAACGCCTCCGTCGCGACGCGGCGATTCACGCCGCCGAAAACGGGACCCATTAACAGAACGGTTTCGCGTCATTAAACCGTATTACGAGTCGCAAATTGCTTTTTATGGGGGAAAATTGATGTCGATGCCGTGATTTATCGATCGAACGGTTGTCAAGATAATAAAACGATCCGCGGTCAGGTGCACACAGCCTTCCTTCAATTTTGCAATTATTCGACGCGGAGGCGTTTCTTTTCTCTTTCCCGCGTGGGCCGGATAGATAAAATGGCTGCTAGATTATTTATCGACTTTGTAACGGTGATATATGTGCTCGCCGACTCGCCGGAGATACTGTCTACGAAGTCAGAGACTTTTTATTTCGGGTCCGCCATCAATTTCGGTTTCATTGACCCTGTGCAATACCGAATGAAAATAATATTTCGTCGGTCCAGATGTAGACGCGTTCATTATCGAATATTTTTTTTAGGTGGACCGCGATCTACTCGGTCAGCTTAAATCAACAATATTAGGCTGAGATACGGGTTGTATTTTTAACAGCGCTGACGCGTATCGTTTCATACTTTCGACTTTCTGTGTTTCAGCTGCGAATGCACGATTTTCGATTTAATCAGGCTCCTTCCTACTTCTAGAGATTGACGTGAACCCACGCGAATCCAAATTTGGAGTTGCAAAATTCTAACTCTGTTTCTGAGTCACTAAATTGTCAGATAATAATAACTAAATTTAATATTCTTCGATACGTTTGTATTTATATGTCTGTGCCATCTCAAGGTGTTCAAGAATCATCTGTTAAGCAGCAACCCCAAAAGAAACGATTAAACTATATCACTGAGTATAATTTGTTGATCAACCAGTAAAATTGGCATTGCCATCGAAAAAATTTGTTAAAAGATCTTTAATTTTAAAACATTATTAAGTAACCTCATTGCGGGTAAAGGTACTGTGTCAATCATTTTTGTTGATAATCTGCTTTAAAGACACAAGAACCAAAGCTACAAGAAAGCTTCGTGTAAACGAGAATTTCGTCAACACGTGGACTCGATGGGCCAGCAGATGAGGACTCAACGGATAAGTTACCCGGCATAGAATCATCAGAAAAGCCGATCTCGGTTATGGCTCGAGCGATGAGTTTTCATAGATAACGCGACGCCGCATTCCCGATTTCTCGATCTCGCCACGTGGGGGTTCCGGGGCCGACAAGAGCGTCTAGTAAAATAGTAAAATATCACCGTGACGCGTTTTTTACCGTCGCTTTTACGAGCCTTAAAAGTTGCCGGGTACCGGCGCGGAGATCGACAGTACGCCCCTATCGGCCCGGCCACACTTAAACCGTGACAAATGTCACCACCCACGCCGAAGATACCCGGCCGCGTCTATATTATATCCGCCGGCAATTTCGGGACGCGAATAAATTCCGCCTATTTACAATCGGACCCGATGAGACATAAATTTCGGCGTTCCTCGCGCCGGAAAAATGCCACCGATCGCAAGCGGAGGAGGAACGACCTCTCTATAAGCGTTATTCACTTTCTTCTCTCCGATTTTTCCATGGTTCATCTCTGTTTCATCTTATTTCATTTTATTCCCAATTCCCGTGTACGACGTCCATCCAAAAATGAAGGACTGGAAACTACCCGTGGATGATTGTGGGAGATCATTGTGCTTTAAATTGTAATTTTCAAAATTTAAATTGAATTAACACGTTAACTGCCGTGGCGGTCACCGGTGACCGGCACTCGACTTTGCTACAGCGCCGTGGGGGCCACCGGTGACCGGCGGCGTGGTCAATACTAAAAGTACATAATTATAGTAAATATGGATACTCTGATCAATTTTTCAATAATACCATTGTTACTATAATGGTTTGAAGAAATTAATGCAATATAGAACATACAAAATAATTTTTTCTTTTTTTTTTTTCGAAACACTGAGAGTAATCACTTAGCAACCGAAGCACGATTGTTTAAAAAAAAAAAAAGTAATACTTGCCTACAGCGCCGTGGGGGGCACCGGTGACATATTTCGTGATATATTTCATCATAATATGCATCGCATAATGAAAAGTTCATGTTGGCGCCTGGGACAAATCATGGAAAATCCGTCCGGCAAACAACATGTTAAATTGTAATTATGCTATTGCTCTAAATTGTAATTTTTGTGACATTATTTGCATCGATCTCACCAAGCAGGAGCCAAATAAACAGTTCGTTCTTCTTTCAGTAGTTTCCATAAGCCGAAAGTTCCATAGATCTTCTTAAATTGTTTTTAATTGTTCTATCACTTTAAATTGCTCTTACTTTTGCGAGTGTAGATATTAATAGTTGAATTTCCTTGGTCAGGAAAAAAAACCAAGAAAATAGAGTTGAACAAACCCTGTGTGTGTGCCAAACACTTCTGTGCAATGCTGATCGTAGAAACAGATGATTGTTTCTGTAGATAAAGAAGAGTATTACGTACAAAGTTAAATTAATTACGTATAAAGTTTGACTTTTTGATCTTTACACAGTTGATAAATGAGCATGTAATTTCGTAGTCTGGTGATGAGAACGATTGTGATCAGGTTGGCTCGCGATCGGTGTACTCACTGGTAGACTCTCTGCAACGATGTTGGCTCGATTTAGCTATTTATATCGTATTTAGAAACAACAGTACGATGGCCGCGTTTATTTTCAAACATTCGTTGAGCCGGGGAGGGCTTATGCGATCGATTATACTGCCGTTGATCCACTAAAAACGGTCGAGACGTTGAGTTTAATGGATTTCGCCGAGAAGATTCATAAATTTTATTTTAGCCCCTTGATTTATTTCAACGATTAATTGAACTTGTTTACTCTCTACCAGAAGAATAGAATTTGTTACAAAAAAATTCGGTATCGGAGGAAAAGCGTCGTCGTAAGTCTCGAATCGTCGATCGGTATCGATCCGTTGATCCACGATCGCGCGCGCGGAGCAGCAGCCTTGAAAAAGCGCCCGAAGGTCGGTCGGTGACAAATTGATCAACGCGATGACTAATCGCGGCTCGTTAATTGTCGGCGAGGGGGGGTTCTAATTAATTAGTCAGCGGGTGAGAAGGGAGAGAGAGAGAGAGGGAGAGAGAGGGACCGGCTCCGATTAGTTCGGTAGCCTAGCGGCGATAATTGGCCCTCACCGATCACCCGGCGAGCAAACCCGAGCAATTACTAATTATTACTAATTAGGCGGAGGACTCTGCGGGTGAATCGCGCGGGTCCTGGCCGCCTCGGGGGTTGTTCCGGCGCCTCGTACACTCGGTTCGCAGCGTAGCGGAATGGAGCGGAATGAAGCAGAACGAAACCCACGCGTCTTCTGCCTACGCGCGATTACATTAGCCGTCCTCTCAGTCCCGCGTTTAAAGGCGACCCCGCAACCGTCGACGCTACCGCCTTACGAGCAGGCTAATTATTCAGCCGGCGCAAACAAATGAGAGAAAGACACAGCGCGCCCCGGTACCGTCCGCAATTAATAAGACGCGCGGTGGGAGTGCGAGAGTGTCTCCGCTCTGCTTAGTTTGCTCCTCTTTTCGGTTAACCCTTTACCGGTCCACAGTCAAATCTTTTCTTCCTTTCTTTGAGGGCGCATTCTTCTTCGAGTGTTGCGAGACCTGACAATTTCTGCGCATTTTTCTTTCAGCGTCGAACATAGTTCTCATTTACATACACGATTTTTTATGCCCGCGCGTCTCCTTCAGCCCCGAAGTTATGCTCGAAAATTCCGATCGCTCCGGTAAGACCCTTCGCTCGACCGTTAAATTCGCGAATTAAATCGATTTTACAAGCCGTAACATCGAATATTTACGAAACACCCGTTACAGTTTCGTGCCTACACGTGTTGTGCTCCGTTTATTTATATCCGGCCACAATATTCGCGATTCGTCAAAACTAGATCAAACGGGTCGAATAAACTTTTCCCTAGCGCACGTACATAACGTACGCATGCGAGAAACGCGGAAGATGATGCACGTATGCGTGGAGAGATCAGTTTCGCGCGGTTCCGAGCGATTCGAGGACGAAACGGGAGAGATCGTTCGTCTCGTAGCAAAAAAAAAAAAAAAAAGAAAGAAAGAAACGATCGGATATATTCGGCCGAGCCGTGGATCAAAGGGACCGTTACGCGACTTAATTACTTCGCCCCTGTAAAGCTCGACAAGGCAGTTCGTTTGTACACTGTATTTCAACTTTCTTATTCGACCAGTTATTCGACTTATTCCGATTATTTGTCGAATACGCGGCGACACGTCCCCCTCGGTAATTCGATTAGAGACAGAGATTTTTACGAGCTTGTTTATTATCGGCTCGTCACGCCCACCTTTTCCCCCGGCGTCTTTCGCTCTTCCTCTTTCACTCTCTCTCCCTCTCTCCCTCCCTCCAGGCAAGCCGTTTCCTATAAATTATTATTTAAATTAGCAGCAAATGGTTATCCGACTTTCGTAAAGAATCAGAAGGACTTTAACGAGCAGGGAGGATCGTTGTTTGCTGAAACGGTTCCGCCAGAATTATGCGGACCACTTCTTTCCCGAATGCCAGCGACACGGGGAATTTTCGAAAAAGAGACCGTGCGAAAATTCCGCGTAACCGTGTTCGCTCGATTGCGGATTCCTAGGTATTTATACGCTTTCGGAAAAATAATAAAGTCGAGCTGTGCTCTGTTCTGTGACAGCTTACGGATTTTTATGGCTTCTAATAAACTATTTCTATTTTTATTTTTTTCTTTTTGTTGGGAAACTGAGGATTCTTCTCGGGGAGAATAAAATGGTCGTTTGAGTAGATATGTGACTCTGCAAAATATTCATGATATCTTTATTGTGTGCTTACCATAAGGAATTTCCTACTTGATAAATTGAACTTACTTCCGAATTTGCATAAAGATTTGCAAACAGTAGAAACCTCAGAAAAATTTAGCGTCACTAGTACAATATTTACGAGAATTATTAAGAAAAGGATCAAATTTTTAAGTACGTCGGTTTTCTTAAAATGGATACAATTTTTATTTTGCATAAAAATCCGCACAGCCGACTAACGATAAAACCTGCGATAATTGTGGAAAATATCGGTCCAAATGAACTACGGATTACAATAAAGTCTGTACCATCCTGCAGAGAAAAAATCGACAAGAAACGTCACGCCTGAAGAGTTGGCCTCTGAAAAATTTCTATTTCCGCAAGTGTCCTGGAGGATGTCCTCTCGCACGCAAAATTTTTGCCTCTGCCCGAGCGGATTGACCCGTTAAAGGGACAGAAAAGAGACGAATTACAATGTTAATTTCCCGTCGCGATCCGGAAGGCCGATAAGAAACGGCCATCTTTATCGAAGAGGCCGGCGGGTCCTCGAAGGTCGGGTAGCAGGGGAACAAGAGGAAAAAGATCGGAGAAATGGCGACCGTGGTAGGATCTCGTTTCGAATCTATAACGACGACCGGTCGTACAAATTTCCTTCTGCTCGACCTTAATGCGAACGATGCCGATCCGAGGCGGAAAAGAGACAAAGTCGGGGGCAGGGATCGTTATCGAATCCTTGGAATCGAACACACCGGACGAAAAATAAAATCGAGCAGGATCTCTCCCGGGGGCCGTTGAATGGGTCCCCGGCTTATCGGCGGTGATCGTCTTAATAAATTGTCAGGAGCCCCTTTCCGCCCTCTATTCCGCGCGGCGCGGCGCACAATCGCCGATTTTATTTTCCCCCGAGAGAGAAACGATTTTGGATAGGAATCGACCGGCCTACGTATAGCAATTATCTCTGTCAACCGGTCACGTTCCCCTTATCGGCGGACTTTTGCCAGGCCCGATCTATCCCGGCCCGCCGCCGATACCACCGGTCGACCGGGACTATCGATTCGACGATTATCTCGCCACTTCCGCCTGAACCCTCGGCCACACTTTTTACAACGGTACAAGCACCGTCGCGTCGATCCCGGGACACGATCTTCCGAACTGATTCCTTTGGTACCGCGATGTCTAAACTTCCCTCGGAGATCGCCGACGATCTACAAACTCTCCTCGCTACGACTTTTACCGGAAGAATAGTTGTAAGTAACGGGGCGTTGATCTACGAACACTAGAAATTTACAGATTCCAGATTTTTTTTCCTTTCTTTCAATACAGAAATATTCTGTATTGATTGTAGGAAACAAGAGTAAAGTGACTTTCCACTGAACCTTTAGATATTCGTATCATCATAATGAAGACTAATTTTTCTTTGTCACGAAAAATCCACCGATCACTCGTCCTAATTGGCACCCCGACGAAAGTTGCTTAACACTTTGACTGCCAAACTGGAAACCCCAAAAAAGCAAGTTATTTAATGAAATAAAAATTGGAAAAATTAAATGTATGATATTGAGTAGTCCTCCAAGTTTTTTACATTTTACTGATGCTAACCAAATTTGGTACAATGAATATATCAACATGAAAATTTATTTTAAAATCTGGACAAATAATTCCGTCATCCGCATATGGGTGACATATGGCAGTCAACGTGTTAACCTGAATTATCAGGTGAGTGCCTGCATCTCGAAGTACCCACCGACTACAGCAAGAGTAAAATGCAACATGTATAATTTCAGTACAACTAGAAACAACGTAACCGATCTTCTCAAATTTTTCTAATCTTTCGCAGCTTCCTATTTCACGCAGAATAGATGGATAATGATCCCACCAGTCTGCTAATCACTGACCTATTTGCCAGGCCCTCGTGATTCCGATTTCGAGGCGATTTCTTCGAGAGAAGAAGCGTGTGTCCCCGAGACTGGTCGGCCCCTCGAAACGAGATGCACGAGGGGCTTTTCGTAACGAATCGGCAATCGCTATAATTAACCGGGAATATGATCGTAAATCGCCATTGTCGCCCCACGAGGCCGGGAGACAGAGAAACCGGCGAAATCTGTGGGTGCGGGTTCCTGCGGATGAGACTGGAACGTCGACCAATTACCGATCGATCGGGGCCCGATGAATCGTTGGAGAGCGTGGCCGATCGGTCGATCGGTCGTTTCCCACAGGCGGCGAACGCTACCAGGGCCGGAATATTTCGTCGGGAGAGATAACTAGCTTCCGCGACGCCGTTGAACCGATCTTTCTCGCCTACCTCTCTGTTCACTCTCTCTCTTCTTCCGCCGGCCGTGGCCGTGGGGCCGACGATGGCTCTTTTAAACGGACACTGAAACGAAGGAGCTTAACGAATCGCAAAGTATAGTTATTAAAAGAGAGGTAGAGCCCTTCCCAGCGGGGCCGCGGGCTTTCGATCGAGCAGCCAGGCGACAGGCATCGACGGTGATTTTCGATTTCGCAAGCTCGTACCCGCCGGATCCGGATCGCGGCGAGGTGTGGCGGAAAATTAAAAGGCCCACCTCTTTTTCTCTGCCCCTCCTACCCCTCTCCCTCTCTCTCTATCCTCATTCTCTCGACCCATCGGACGTTTCAAAGATCGACCTGGAACTTGAATATGCATCGAGCCCTCCGAGACGCGGCCGCCGGGGCGTTCGCTGCGACCCGTCGGTCGCCGCGAGAATTTTTAATTGCCGGATAATAATTTAAAGCCGGCGTCAAAGATTAAAATATAACCCTCGGGGGTTATTACCGGGTCTCGCCTCCGGTGATTTTCGGGCCTCGAACGGGCTTCCCCTGCCCCCCTTCTCCATTCCCCGCCGACGCTCGCCACCGGCTCGGTTAATTTATACCCTTCGCAATTACCTTCGACTCCCCGGCGATCAGAATGTCGCAAATTCGGGTCCGGTGTGTTCCGGCTGCTGCTCCGGCGGTGGTAAGAGCTCGTTGCATCGCCGCGTCCGCGTCGCATCGTTGCGTGTAAGCGTCATTAAGCCTCGCAAGAAAGTTTACCGACTGCCGCGAGAGCTGCCGGGCGTGCAGCTTTAATGGGAGCGACTTGTGCAACATGCGCGACCGGGTACGTATTTTTCACGGTGATTATGTTGTGTCGTCGATAATGAGGCGGCCGCTGCGATTCCCAGGATACTTCTCCTGATTATGTTTGCCGAACCACGATAACGTTCGCGACCGGGCCGTCTGGTCCTCCGGAATTTCGATCAAATAATTGTTCAAATCAAACTTAATCTGTCGGGAGCCTTGTAAATTGCATTCGAATGTCTTCTCTCCATTATATGGATTTTAACGAACTCGTTAAAGATGTACATTTTCTGTGCTCGGTTGAGATCGGGTTCCCCCCAGTGTAGCCATTCGAGTGCAAAGGATCGATACGTTTGCTATCGGTGTTTATGCTGGGAACGATCTTCGTGGTTACAAGTAGATTATAGCAGCTGTTCGTTTTAACCCAAGCGCCAACATGAACTTTTCATTATGCGATGCATATTATGATGAAATATAGTTCCCAGCAAATAATATGAGTTATAAAATCATGTTTGAAGCATTTTTTTTGGTGGGGGTCACCGATGCCCCCCACGGCGCTGTAGGCAAGTATTACTTTTCTTTTTTTTTAACAATCGTGCTTCGGTTGCTAAGTGATTACTCTCAGTGTTTCGAAAAAAAAAAAAAAAAAATTATTTTGTATGTTCTATATTGCATTAATTTCTTCAAACCATTATAGTAACAATGGTATTATTGAAAAATTGATCAGTATCCATATTTACTATAATTATGTACTTTTAGTATTGACCACGCCGCCGGTCACCGGTGACCCCCACGGCGCTGTAGCAAAGTCGAGTGCCGGTCACCGGTGACCCCCACGGCAGTTAACGTGTTAAAGATGTACATTTTCTGTGCTCGGTTGAGATCGGGTTCCACCAGCCCCCCAGAGTCGCCATTCGAGTGCAAAGAATCGATAAGTTTGCTATCGGTGTTTATGCTGGGAACGATCTTCGTGGTTACAAGTAGATTATAGCAGCTGTTCGTTTTAATTATTATTCTAAATTGTAACGAGTATTTGCAGAACGTTTCCGGACAAAAACAGAGTCGGCAAATGATATCGTTGGCTCGTAGGATCTCCAGTCTGCTCGGAGTTCCTGCTCATCCCTAAATTAACGATCACGTCTGAATCGAGGGGAGGCTCTCTCGCCGATCGCGTATATATATGTATACATGCATATACGTGTATATGTATTTATTCCCGTGTAGGGCGATCGTCGCTCATTGGCTCCGTTGGCCCCGTCGATATCGGCATCGGCGTGCCGGTTACCACGGGTGTCCAGTATACTTCTTTCTCGCGCACAATAAGATATTTATCGTCCGCGCGCGGATGGAAGTCGAGGCCGTGGCCCGAGAGAGTCCCCCGAAGTCACCATTGTATCTACCGGGAGTGATGTATGGCCGTGGAATTGGTAGGAATTGAAACTTGTTACCGCCACGAGGAGGAGATACCGGCGAGATTTAAGCCCCTGTCCTTATGCCGCCGCCGTCGCAGATAACAGCTCCCCCCTCCCCCTTTCGCGACGCTGCAATTGCTGCTGCACCGAGAGGCTGCATCGCGCGCCGTGCACCGAACAGCCGCCGCCGACTGAATGCACCGATTCCACCTATCTTCGCCGACCTCTTCCCTCGGGGAACGTTCACCCTTTCGTATACCAGTTCCGCGTCCCCATTGACGAACCTTGTCCACTTTATCGTTTACCTTATTCACTAAAACTACGACTATTTTACACTACTTTGTATTAACACTAGGTCTCCGTACCCGTCAAAATTGACGGGTTCTGATATTTTTCATTCACAATTATTAAGATTCTACAGAGATACATCCATGAGGAATTATTCAACAAGCTTATATCTCTTTGAGTATATGTTATTTAAAAAAAAAAGTGGCTAAAAATTTGGACAGTACATTCCTATTTTTATAAAGTAATGTAAAGTACTAATGCTCGCTTCTAGTGCTCCGTAAGCCTAATGTTAATAACGAGAATGAGGCTCTACCCAAGTTTTCAGCAATTATTTTATAACGTACGTCTTTGCAATCTTAAGAATCGTGAATGGAAAATATTAGAACACGTCTCTTCGACACAGGTCCCGTAAACAACGTGTCCTGCCCGCTTATCTGTGATCGGGCTGAAGCAGTGCTCGTCACGCAACGACGGAATCGAATTAATTCGCACGCAGCCGGGCTCATCGGACCAAAAATCGGCGAACGTCGGGTTTCCACGGGATCGATAAGATCGTATCCGCGCGCGCGGGAATCGGCCGACGCGTTAAACATCGGTAATTTCAGGCGTTCTTACAAGCTCGTTAAACCGTCGAAACTGGCCCGCGGTCGTTAATAAACTCGGAGCATCCGAAGAAACTCGCGAACAACTTAATTCAAAGAGAGTCCTTTGGGAATTTAATTGCTCCAACACAGGCGCGCCGGGTGTCTTCTTTTCTCTGCCCCGTAATAAGAAAAAAATGGAAAACTGTTACACGAACATCGACTCTTGAATGCTTCGTTAAAAACTTGTGAGAGAAACGCAGACATTAATAGTACTCGTTTCCGGTTATGGCGGAGGAGTAAAACGATGTTTGTTTCACCTGTGTGTGGGTGAATTACTATTTCAAATAGTCAGTGGTGAACTGTTTTCCTATTATTCTGATAACTGAACAGTTTTTCCGAATCTATTTTTGTACGACGTTGCTGCATCGTTAAGTATACACCGACCCATTCAGGAGCTCTCCGTACTTTATTTTAAACGAGTCGGAAGCTCGCGAATCCCGGCAGCGAGTTTCCCGTCAGTCACTGGAACTAAATGCGTCTTGCATTCATTCATGGTGTTTGCACCTGCTCGCGCGAACTGCCGTAAAGAGAACATAGTATACTACCGTCCACTTCCTTCGCGTTAAGGACTTAATGGAATTCGATTAAGCATTCACGGTTTGTTTATTTTAATTAATTTCCGCGTGTACCGCAGAGAACCATTTGATAAATCGTTATCGCGTCACGGAGTCCATTTAACGTCTCGGCTCGGTGAATCGCGCGACAAAAGGGAAGCGTACATTCTTTCGATCCAGAAGAGAATTCTCGTCGAACGGTGCGAAAACAATCGCACGCAGTCACGAAAGACAAGGGAATGACGTCACGGACTAGGTTACATTTGCCAGGCTTTGGCCCGGGCCGCGTTCTTTCGCGCGGTCGCGACTCTTTGAAAAAATAATCCCGAGGATTCGCCATAGGTGGCGTGCACGGTTTGTTTGGAGACCGCTGGCCGACGCCCACGCACGATGACCGTGTAATCCCGATGATTACGAGATCTCTACAAATATTATCGGGTCCCTGTCCAATGCTCGCCTCTTGTCTTCCTGCTATTTTATCCTCTTTATGGCCCTTGCGTAACGATCGCTATAGTAGCCCGCTGGAGCGCAGAACTTTTTCAATTCGCTGGTCGCAAAGCGAAATCGTTCGAAACAAAGAGGCAATTCTACCATTCCGCGCATTTCTCTGCACTCACAGGTTGCTATCTTTTCCTGTGACCAATTTACTCGAATTTCATTCTCATTCCTGCCATGAATACATGGGCCCGATCCATTTACCAAATTCTATTTTCTAAATTTTGATCCCAAATGGTTAGTACTTATATATTTAAAACGAATTGTACCAAAACCTGAATTAAATTTGAAAAATTGAATGTTGCTACGATCAATGGAAAAAGTATTCTCTTATTTCAATATTTTAAAGGAGTTAATAGGATTTTCAATAACCGTACTGTGCCGAGAGGACCTTGAAAATCTTGTTTTAGCAAACAAGAAAATATAATGTGAAAAGTAATAATATGAAAATAATTTCTTCCGATCCCTGTTTAAATATCGATCCGTTTAAATGTATTTACAAGAGTCATCAAATTCTTAGGCCACCCTGCGACACTTACGCAACTCGAGCAACGTTCAGCAAAGAACCATTACAAGAACCTACGAATCAGCACGACGATTTCGCGATACAGGGGGGAGGGGAAATATCGCGGCACACCTTGCTCTGTACGCAGATCGCTGCCGGTACCGGTTACCGGTTACCGGTCCTCTCGCGATATTAACCTGGTATTTTAATAGCTCCCCGCCCCGGACCCGGTACCCCGGCCTCAAGCTGTAATACGCGCGTCGCAATGCCGTTTAACACGGATCATAATAAAAAGTAATGTTTGCGCTTTCACGCGGTTGTTGTATCCAGCCGAACTATGCTCGCCACAATCCGGCCCTAGCTAATTGCTGTTACGCGACGGGAACGTGTGCTGTAATCCTATGGGATAATCGTGCGATCGTTGATCCCGAGGTTCCGTATAGATCCTCGACTTGTTAACATTTCGAAATTTCCAAAATCTGTTAGCATTCCGTTTTAAATTGCGCATATCCAATTTTCTCATAGATGCGTAATCGAAATCTCCAAGAACAGTATACACGATATTTAAAAAAATTAAACGATTACCGACAGAATGCGCGCCGTCCGAGCGAATTTCGTCGAGATCGGTGGATCATTCGCGCGATCGTGTGATCGATCGACGGTCACGTGCACAGGAGGGTACTCGAACGGTTCCCGGGAAGAGGCACCGAGCAAAAAGACTTTCCATCGTTACGGAGTTCCCGAGCTCCGGCGATAAAACAATAACGAGCCAGGACGTCGGTCGCGATCGAGGTAAATCGCATAGCTGCGAAATTGCGTCGCTCTGACCCATTTCCGGCCGAACGGGACGGCCGATAATTTCTGTGAACGAGAGAGACTCCTCCTCCTCTCTCTCTCTCTCTCTCTTTCTCTCTGTCGTGGCGATTGGAAAGCTGGAGATGCGCGCGGGGAGGAGCGAAAGAAAAACAAAGAAAAAATACGTGCCACGGATACCGGGATGCCGTGACCGTTTCCCCGTAAACTCAAAGGGGCAAGAAAACCCGCGAACAATCGATTCCGCGGAACGGATCGCGATCCTGAGAGATCGATGCGGCAGCCGGCCCGTCGCCGAACACTGACAGCCAACGAGTTTACAAAGTAAACACGATTCGACGCGGCTTGTACCTGCCCTGGGATACTCTCCCAACCCTCGATCACCTGTCCCGAGATCTTCGGCGTGACTCTTCTATTTAAAAGTATTCATTGATCACGAAGTTTCCAGGACGAGACAAGCGGGTGGACGGGGAAAGTGATTTTTGAGAATTTTTTTCAGAAAAACTGAGGAAGTTCATTCGGTAAAATTTTTCAGATCTAAAAAGGTGTACTTTAGAGAGTATATACATATTTTTTTTATGTAAAAATGTTCACTGGTTACGAAGTTTTGGATGATTTCTGGAGACCTTGAGAAAAGCGATTTACCACAATATGTGTATACTGTATTAGCCTTTGAATCAATGATTTTTTGAAATATTGATTTGAGACAAAATGGCGGATGTTTTAAGGTAAAGATGTAATTCGAAACGAGAGAATTAGCCGAGTAAGATCGGAGCACCGTGTGCATGAACTTAACCCAGTAAACCCGGCGAAATAATTCATCTGCATGCAAGGAACTAGCACCCAGAGTTCCCCATTAACCGGGGAACCCCATAATTACGTTACGCACATTATTAACCCCCGATCGTTGGCCCGAAAAATGTCTTAATCATTGAAAATCGCGTCTCGCATCGAATAACAAGATTCGTTCACTGGGGCGCACAGTGGAGTCGTTCAAAAATCGATCGCCTTAATTTCTCAGCGTAAGATCAAGGAGCGAAAGAGACCGATTCTCGATCAGGAAATTGCTCCATTCGCCGGACAGGTTGCGCGCAGTGCTCGGTTAGGCTCGGTCCGGTAATCGATCGTTTTAATACCTCCGAACGAACGTACTGACAAATTAACGAGGAAGCGAACGCGCAAAAAGAGCCCGCGAGTGTTTATGAAAAATTGCGGGAGCGCCGATAAGGATCATCGTTCCAGGTCCGTAATTACGCGGGAGCGTTTAGCGTGATCTGGCGCGCGCGCGCGTGACATCTAATTAAAGTGATTGGCAACTCGAATTTACGGGGGGAGTAGGGAGGGGGATGCGAACAGGGACAGCGAGTAGGAAGCCCGAGCGCGGCGCGGGTAATTTCACGAATACCTGCATTTATAAACATCAACGTAATGATTACCAATTACGTAATTTTATGTGTTTTTCGTCGGTCCCGATTTACGCGGAATTCGCCGCGAGGCCGTTCGCTCGCTCCTCCTCCCGTGTTTCTTGTCGCGCGGCCCCATTTGCATAACGACACGCGCGTTAAGAGCGGGCTAGTTCCTCGTAAAGTCGAATTAATTAAGGGACATCGACCGCGAACCGCGCCGAAAATGAGTCGCGCTTGATTTACGCCCGCGGCGCAATCATCCGACCCATTGTGGAGCGATTATACGGCCCTGCTGATGAACTGGGACGTGTTTTGCCGGTTAAATGATTTATCATTGACCGTTGATTACCCGTGTCCCCGTTTCGCCGCTCTTTTCGGAATCGGAGCGGTTTCGTTCCGGTGATGTCACTCTTTCGGGGCTGACAGCACTCGCTGTTGCGATACCTGACTAAATGTTGCGTGAGCACTTAATTCGCGACTTCTTTGATCACGTCTTGATTGCACCTCGATTCTTCGTGAAATTACACGCCGAAAATGCAGAAAGACATTTTTCGATAGCACGCTTCGTTCCCGGAGAAAATTAATTTTAAACAGTAGCTTGACGCGCGCTAGTCTTTCGACGAAGTAGAAACGGTTCGCCATGGTCAGACACATCGAACTTATCAGTGGTTCATTGGTTCTAATAAAATGATCGATACGAGCAGAATCGCGACGCTTTGGCTAAGATCGTGTTCAAAATGATTCCAAGTAAAAACATTTTAGCTGAGCGATTCGTGCAGCGAAAATGATTCGGTCAGGACCGTGACCCGCTTCGCCCAGGCGATAAATAAATTAATTGAAGGGAAACGCGCGCGCGCCTCCCGTTGTAGTACGAACTTCGGGACAAGATACGTGCCGAGGTAACAGGATTCTGCGCACGCACGAAACCCGTCCGACAATGTTGCGACAAAATAAAAGGCCCAAGGGAGGAGAGCACGACATTTGCGTAATTTAAAAGTCGGACTTCGCGGCGACCGATCCGGGAACCGTCTGCCTCTTCGCGTTTCTCTCACGGGAGAAACTGGCCTGCTTCTCGATTAATTTCACGCAACGTAATCGACAGGCCGACGACGCGCCGATACATTTTTACCGAATTTTAACGGCGCACCCACTCCCGCGAAAGTGGCTCACCCTGTTTTCTGACGATGCGGACCCGACCTGGGAAAATCCGACGTGATTGCACGCTTGTTAACACGTTTCGGTGACTTTTGCACGTGTGCTCGAACGCCGGGCGCATTTCTCGAATCCCTTGCATTTTGCTTCAAACGTTGCGCTTGCTCGCGTCCTCGGTCGAGGGAAAAAGGTGTGTTCCTTGAAATTTTTTAGTAGCGAAACGGTTAAAGACAGACTTGTGAAAAATTTAGTATATCTAGACGGTGTATTGAGTGACGTGTACAAAATTTTTCAGCTCAAAATATTAATTTTTTAAGAAGATAGCCACTCTACCGAGGATCTTTATCGGTCGTCGTTAAGAAATTTTACTGCTCAATTGATTGAATATAAATTCATGAAACATTTACCGTATTTCAGTGAAAACTTTAAAATATTTCTTTTTTCATAAAATATAGCAAGTTTACTAAAGATCTTCTCCGTGTCTGAATCTACTCGTGTCGAAAGAATCAGGTGTTCCATGTCTGACTAAATTCCGGGCACTTCTACTGACCAATCGCTTCTCACTTTTGACTAAGAGAGTATAGACACTACCGGACAAACGAATGGCGACAATGATAATTGTTTCGAGACAATTCGTCGGAGTCGAAGAAATCCTTCGGCTAATAAGTTATGCAATTTCCGGCATACAGCCGAGAAAAACGGCGAGTTCGCAAGGTGGGCCTCGCGAGCAAAAGAAGTTAGGCTCGATGCTCTGAATTTCCTGGCGTAATTGCGAGGCGAATTAGCCGCAGTTGCAGACACTCGGCTCACGTAGCCGCTGAAGGGGCCATGGGAAACGACCTCAGAGCTAATACTGTTTCCACCGGTTGCTGCGCCGCGTCGACCTCCTGTCCCTCTAACACCGTCACGTGCAAGCTGCTGTTACGGCACCGACGCCCACGCAACACAGTCTCAGCCGTGCACGTGCACCGTTCGTCCAACTGTTCCGAGAATCATCCTTCGAACACCGCTACTAGCATCGCTCATTTTCTACAAACTCGGATCGAGTCGAATCGTTAAATCATCCCTGGGGACGATCCCCGGTCTAGACTGGTGAATTTCATGCAAAATAAAAATTATCTACTTCCATTGCAAGATATGGGGGCCATTTTTCGAACCCGAAAACTGGTATCGCTCTCATTTCCCACAAACTACTATTAATACATCTAACATGTATTCGCAAGAAGTAGAATCGGTAGGTCATGATCAGACACCTACCAGCCTATTTCTATGCAACCCATGTAATCTTTATGCATAATTTCTCATAGACATATATTGTTGGATCAATTTCCTTAAGATCAACGTTGACATTCCTATTAGACCCTATCCTATTAGAACTCGAGCAATTATTTAAAGTGACTACTAGAAAAGTATAATTTAGATTGAAAAGAGAATATGATCGACATATAAAAATATTTTAGCAGAGCACATCATAGTCCCATTTATCTGATCTTGTAATGAATTAAGAATGTTCAGCTATTCTGTCCACATTTTAAATAATGTCTTTGTCAAACCAAGATCAGTAATTTAGAAGTACCGTTGAAACAACTATTAATACCCACAAACTACTATTAATACATCTAACATGTATTCGCAAGAAGTAGAATCGGTAGGTAATGATCAGACACCTACCAGCCTATTTCTATGCAACCCATGTAATCTTTATGCATAATTTCTCTTAGACATATATTGTTGGATCAATTTCCTTAAGATCAACGTTGACATTCCTATTAGACCCTATCCTATTAGAACTCGAGCAATTATTTAAAGTGACTACTAGAAAAGTATAATTTAGATTGAAAAGAGAATATGATCGACATATAAAAATATTTTAGCAGAGCACATCATAGTCCCATTTATCTGATCTTGTAATGAATTAAGAATGTTCAGCTATTCTGTCCACATTTTAAATAATGTCTTTGTCAAACCAAGATCAGTAATTTAGAAGTACCGTTGAAGATAGAGAAATTTGTGAGACCGAAACGAGGGAGATAATATTTTTTGGATGTTACTTGTTGGATTGATCGAAAGAATGCCCACGAAATAGACCGGGCCCGTAAATCGGGGGCCCGTTCCTGGGCGAGGCTAGCTCGCGGTGGCTTTGCCCCTTGCAAAAAAGAAAAGCCGCATTCCGCGCGGGATTCCGCGTGAGGTGTAGGGTACCGATCTCACGCGCGTGAAATCGCATCCAGCAGCTCGCGGGACCGGGACCGGCGTTATCTCCGCGCTACGATCAACAGAGATCGCGGCTACCGATCTACAACACCCCACCTCCTTTCTCCCCCTTCGTGGATCATAACGCGGCACCGGTACCCTCTATGAAGACATTTTCCAAAGCTGATACGAATCGGCCCTCCATTATCGCGCTACCGTTCGCCGGACGGTGGGCCGATTTTCTGAGATTTGTTTCAATAAACTGCGGTTTTTTATGCAACCATGACAAAATGCATTCCTTACGACTCGATAAAATCATTGAAAAGAAAAGTAAACTTCTGTGTGGTTCCTCTGTCCTGGAATTGATGCAAACAATTTTTATTTTGCATGAAAATTCGCTCTGTAGTTATAGTTGTCAATGATAAATGATCGGAAGAGGACAACTTTTATACCGATACAAATGCACAAAATCACAAATGCATAGCTAAAAACCTGGTTAATTTAAGATTGAAATTTTGAAGTTCGATTCGTCTCAAAGATCATAAGTGCACAAACTCACAAGCGCATAGATGAAATAGTAAATGCACGGCAAGAGATTGAATCGATGTAGAACTAAAATATAATGATTCGAACATCACGAATCATGAACATCATGATCATCATCATCATGTTCTTCGTCATCATGATTTTGATGTTTCGCCTTCGATTTGAAAATTGACACATTTTTTAGGCCAATTTTGAGATTTAGGTGCGGAAGATTTTCCGGTGTGGGTCGACGCCGGTATCTGGATCACGCTCATTCATTCCCGGACCGAACTACGTAAAATTACGCGTATTTATTAATACATTACTATTCGGGGGTTCTGCGCACCAGATGTTCGCGTTTCTCTATGTACGAAATTGCAATCCATCATATCACTTTGAAGCGACTACTGGTGCTTTCATTAATTTCTAGCGGACAGTTACGCCGAAGACCAAAAGCAGAGCACCTACGCCGACTAAAATATTCTCTGTGCTCCCTGTATGACAGATATTTGCCTGTATAGATCTTCCACCGAACTATTTCTGATTCAACTGCTCGAAATTTCCTGTGCGCAATTCATGGTATACATATTAAATCACTCAACTGCGGATCTTTGTGCAAAATACAAATTTGCTAAATCAGTTACTGGAACCAAAGAAGAATCTATTTATTCCTTTAACAATTTTAATAAGTCGATGATACATCGAGTCTTAAATTCTTTCACACAAGTCTATAAGTGACCACACCGCTGAATAAATATGTATATTATTAATTTCCTTTAAACTAGAATAAAATCTTACCGATAATACAATCCTCGAGAAATATACAAACATAAGTATTCTTTTCTTTCTAGAAAATTATGAACGATGCAAAAGCTCTAAAACTAAATTGTAGTACAAGGGGTTAATATTTTTATATAAATGCCACTTTTCATGGAGTTCGTGGATATGTGCATGGAACAAAACAATCAGAAGATGGCAGCAAAAATATTTCTAATGCATGCGAAAGAGGTGAAGTGCTACAATTTTAAATATTAATATCTTTATACCGTCACTGTTTTTCATAAAATGTTGCTTTCACACTAAAACCAACAAAAGATTCACCGTTACGACAGTTCGTTCGAAGCAGGCGTAAAATTTCAGCAAGACAAATATTTAGAATATCGTCGGAGCAAAGAGTATCATAGGAGCACGTATCGAAAGAAAACAAAAATGGCGACAGCACGTTCGCTCTCGTGCTCGCCGGAGTTGAATCGAGTTTCCGTTTGCAGAGAGCGTCGCGGGAAGGTAAAAAACCCGGCGAATTCAGGATTTTTATTCAAATCGCGCTTTCGCCGGAGCGGGACCATTGTCTTCCTGTCTCCGCTTGGAAAGTGCCCGGTGTCTGAAACAACCGGCGGCGCGTCGCAGAAGACGACGACGAAGAAGAAGAAGCAGAAGAAGAAGGAGGAGGAGGAGGAGGAGGAAAAACGACTCGGGAAGGAAACGCCTTTCAACGATCACGCGAACGATTCCCGCATAAATTAACCGGACAGGAATGAGGCGCGAGCAACGCGAGCGTGGCGGCTGTTAACGTTCCGCGTTCGACTCTCCCCCCGTTTAACTCTTTAAACAGCGTAATAAAATGATGAGAATAGGCCGCGGCAAGAATGCACGGTTTTTCACGTTCTAAATCGCCCCCCCCCCCCTCCCATTTGTAATAAGGAAGAGCGACAAAAACTTGCCCAGGCCGCGTGCACCGCACGGCTTTTCCTTTTCTCCGGCGGGCACACGATTCATCCGTAAGTATTAATAAACGTGTCCGGGAACGACTCCCGGGTAACGTTCGGCGTTAAATCAACGGAATCCGGTAGCATTCAGAACCGTAACGACTCGAGAATGTCGATCGTTCAGTATTAATCGAGAAAAATACCGTGGAATTCGGACCGGCTGCTGCTCCGGGGATGATGTGAAAGGCGAAGACACGGAAACGCATTGTGCGAGCGGGGAGCTGGGTCTGCTGTGACCCCGAGTAACCAGTTTCGTTTCATTGTTTTATTTAGGCTTCCTCAGTCAGGTTTTTTGCGGCTGTTTCACTTATTTTTGTGTTTTCATGCGAGCCGATGGAGACGTTGCCTTTATTAACTCGAAATTGACAAGAATAAAGCGTGTGCATAAATATATAAAAATATGTATAAATATCTACAATCGGCTATTACCGTTTATTACAGCAAGAACAATCCCAATTTAAATCAGTTGATAAAAATAACAAAAATGATGATTTTCGGAACAGAAAACCAAGAGCCCAAATAAATTTTTCAAAGCATTGTTAGCGAAAGGATACTCTGCTAAACATTTTGTTAAGAACACAGCGGTATCTAGCCTGCGCATTAAAAAATTTCTGACCAAAATGAAGAATCTAATAGTGTTGAAAAAATTGTGTTCATAAAGCAAGAACAATCACAATTTAAATCAGTTGATAAAAATAACAAAAATTATGATTTTCGGAACAAAAAACCAAGAGCCCAAATAAATTTTTCAAAGCATTGTTAGCGAAAGGATACTGCTAAACATTTTGTTAAGACCAGAGCGGTATCTAGCCTGTGCATTAAAAAATTTCTGACCAAAATGAAGAATCTAATAGTGTTGAAAAAATTGTGTTCATAAAAGGGGGTACAAAAATTAACAAAATTTTGCGTACAACGACCACCTGCCTGCTTTAACCGTTCCCGGTGAGACAGTGAGCAGCAAATTTCTGTAACGACTGGGCGTTTCAATTACTTTCAATTTCCGCGGGTCCGAGAGACAACATTAGCGTTCTAGCGACGCGATAAACATTCGGTTAACGCGAGCGTATCTCGGGCAAGGGCCGCGTTAATGGTCACCCGCGGAATTAAGCTGCTCTAAAGTCGGCGAAAAAAAAAGAAAAGAAAAAGAAAAATGGCGGGGCGCGTCTGAAGCGGCCGTTTCGCTCGGTTTAAATTTGTATAAAAATTGTTAGCGGTTCGGCCGGCGATATTGCCCAGTAAACCCGACGAAAAAGTTGCAGCCGTTGGACGATTATCCGCGGTAACGGAGAATTATTCTGCATTTACGAGGCCGAGGGCCCGGGATTTATGCAACGGGACGAGCCTCGGCCAGTTCCGAGAGGCCACCGAGGCGCTTTTATTGCTGCTACACCGAATTCATTACTACGCCTCGTTTACCCGGTATTCGTCTGCTCGTTATAATTGCTCCATTGTGTCCGGGGATCGACTGGTCGGCCGCAGAAAAAGAACAGAGCAGCCTCGGTTCGGCTGCAGAAGCCTTTAAACCAGTCCGGTCAGCCATTGTGCCTCGAGATGCTTTTCGCATAAAACGCTTCATGGCCTAAACCCTGCTTGATGACGCAACCGGGAAGAGCTACGAGGCCTACACCAGCACAAATCATCGTAATCGCGATCCTGCGGCCTGATCGCCGACCTTCCGAAACCGGCCGCAAACGATTTTTCACGGTCCTGTGTTAATTAAACCTTCGAGACACTATGTTCACGGTTTCTTGTAGATTAGGGATTTTAATGAGCATAAAATATTGTACGCACAAGGTGTATCGCTTGTGTAAACAAAATTCCTCGACATCATTTTAATTAGTCTGCTGGCAACTCGGATAAATCGATCACGAGCGATTTGTGCAACGATTTAACGAATGACGACGTAATAATGAATAAAACAAAGTTCAAATTTTATTAACAATGTATACAACACCTTCGAAACAGCGATGAAACGATAAATAAACGTCCACAGTCGTCGGACTCACTCTCCACGCTCGTTATCGCGGAAGATCGATGAAGAAACTGGATGATTGACGATCTAGCAACAACGTTCGTCGCTTGTCGGATTCCAAACATTCGAGCCAGGTCGCGAAATTCTTTCGCGAAGAGAACTGTCGTCTGTTTGCGATAAATACGAAGGGTGGCTAGGGAAACGATGCGGCACGCGGTGATATAAATAAAATGCAGCTCGTTGCGATTAAGAATATTCGTGGCAACATATGGATACGGTTCAGTCAGTCTTCGAAGAGTTAATTAACGTCCTATCGTTCTGTTTAGAACAGACGAATGCCCTGTTTCCTGTCCAATTAAATCTGAGTGGAAACAGGAGTCGCGTGATTGAACTATTGGCCCGTGTCTGATCACACGCTGGATGTTTCTACTTGCTCGCCGGGCGACACCATTGTGCTTTCGAATTTCGTAGGTTTCTCTGAATCGCAGAATTATATTTACAACATTTAGTGAACTTTAACATCCTTTATTTTTTTCTTTATGCTATGTTGATAAATCTTAAATATTCCGGAGCAACGATTAAAAGCATTTTAACCTTCTAAATGGTACCAAAATTATTTTTACTATTTTCATTACGTTACAGTATATTTATTTCTTCCTGATTTCTCCAGAAAAAAATATTTATGAAGGAAGAAATACAGTGTAGAAAGTAGAAGACTTCCACTGGCATAAAGGCGTTTCCTAGGATTTCCAAATTTTGCATATACCAAAAATATACAAAAATTCGCAGTCTACGGTATTCCATCGCCTTGATCTCGCAATTTATTTTGAGAGTTTCGTGTGTCTGAAATAATTTTAAAAAAATTGCACCGTTCCCGCATTTTTAATTTTCTTTTACAGGAACCTGGTGCGATTTGCCGGCTATCGAGCATAGTGCTCGCAGGATCATTTCGTGCTGGAACAGGTCGACCGAGCAACGTATCCAGACGCATAAGTATCTCGGGCTCGGATCCGCAAGAATTCGCGATCGAGATTCCGGATCACCCCCGCCGGCAACCGGAGACAGACGCGCACGCAAAGTGCTACTTTTTGCAGCAACAAATACCTGTCTGGCCTGCGAATGCCGCGATTCCCCCCCGCGTACCAATAAACTGTCGCGTCGGGGCCTCTTTAAGCATGCAAACCGTGGCTCGCATGGGTAATCGGCGATCCTCGACGATCGTTTTAAAAACCGCTTGACGCGAGCCATCGGCCGCGTCAAGAACGCATTTTTCAGCGCCGCGGTCCGCTCGCAAATGGGAGCGTGCCGGATGCGGGAGACACTCGTTCCCGAGCCGATCGGGATCTCGAAGCGGGAAAAAACGGCCGAACGGTGCATAATAATCGTAAGAGTAACGATAATACGATGCGCGGAGGTTGTCCGCAAAGCGCGAACCGAGTGCGTGTTAAAAACTGCGCGAGAGTGTACGAATTGTTCGAAATCCGTTTAGCGCACACCGAAGCTGCCTTTACTCGTTCTCCGAGTGCAATATTTACAAATAGCCTTCACATTTTATGCATTTAAATAAAAGTTAGTTACACTACCGGCCATAAGTGTTTACCCACCCACATATTTTTTAACATTGTAGTCCACGGTTCTACGGTTCAGCTTCAATAACTTTGCTATTTCCCTGTTACTTTTTCTGATGCTATGATGGGACACTATTAGAGCGCGCGTTTCAATCGATAATTCTTTTCTCCCTGACATTATTTGAAATTTTCGCAAAATTCTTTAGCCACGTGAAAATCAACTGTTTACTGTATAAAAGCTTAATGCAGTATGAAATTTGAGAAGACTAAGATACCTGTATTACCTGCGTTCATATTCCCTACTGACCGTTATAAAAATTTCAGAAAAATGGGTTTCTTTACCTGAACTCCAAAATTGTCGTTTTTCATAAAAAGCTGTAAACTCATTTACAGTACCTGATTGTGTATGTACAGAATATTTTGGATGTTTTTTATTAGCCTTATAATTAGGATTTAATGCTACGGACACTTTCATAACAATAAAATACCTATTATTTGAATAGTAACGAAATTTGAAGGTGGGTAAACACTTATGGCCGGTAGTTCATGTTCCACAGAGATTGTTATCACTGTTAAGAAACGATATGTGCATTTTTGTATGAATTTGCCTGATTTAATTTTCTGACAAAACTAGATGATCATGTCAGATTATTAAAATTTAAAAAAAAATGGTGTACACGTTTATTCGCTATAGTGCTGAAGAACTATAGACGGGCAAGAAACGAAAGACGTAACAAGAAGATAATGGAGGATAAACGAGGCCGCGCGGGCGGAGCTCGAGAAAAATCGTCGGAAAAAGGCGTGCGTGCATTGTGAACGCGTAACGACGTCCGCGTTATGGCTGGACGTTACCGAAACGAAAGAAAGAAAGAAAAAAAAGGATTTTATTAGCCCGCACCATGCATAATAATGCGACGGCGATGGCGTCGCAGCGATGGCCGCCGACGACCGACTTTATTTCCTTGTGCGGCGGGCCGGGTCCCAGGTTCGCTGTTTCTCGCGAGAGCGAATCGTTTCCACGCGTCGCGCGAATTTGCAGCGGGAAGCTCGATGGGCCTGGCTCGTGGGTGAAATCGCTGAAACGAACGCCGGATTCTACCGTTACGGCCGCCGGAAAGACCTGTTCTCGGCCGGCCATATTTCTCGGTACTGCGAGAACCGAACACGGTCATGGAGTCCCGCGGATCTGGATTTGAAATAGGAACTGAGAGTTCGAGGCGATCGTGCCGCATTTTCTGAGAGGAGAACGATTTTTTCTAAAGCCGCAGAGGGCGATTTTCAACCGGGACAAACACGTTTTCGCCTCCTGGCTCCGATTTGCCCTCTGGGGCAAGTGACGTCAAGAAGACATGCTCGAGTTAAACAAGAAACAGATATAGAACCACTGTCGAGTAAATGTATGTAAAGGAAGTATGTAGAATCATCGTTTTTTGCGGTGGGATTATGACTCATGTGGGCGTGGCTTCGATGCTCTCGGAAAAATTTATGTCCATGTTTCATATAAAGCGATGTAGACGAAGCTGAAGCAGCTTAAATCTTGATAGAGTCCTCATTAAGGACTATTAAAGACTCTCTTCTTTCGGTGGGAGGTGCTCTCGGTGGGCGTGGCCTTCAATTCCAATAGAACTAAAAAAGTGCTTCATAAGGACTACGTTTATGCTTGATTTAAAGCTGTCTAGAAAGCATTTAAATCTTGATAGAATGCTGATTAGACTCTCTTCATTCTACGAAAAGAGCTCTCAGTGGGCGTGGCTTTGTGACCTTCGATTCCAGTAGATCAGTGTGTCCTGTTAGTAGGGTAGTCTATACTTTAACTAGAGCAATTTAGAAAACACTGTACCACGTTAAATCTTGAAAACTATAGAGACTATCTACCTTTGTTTCTCGGCACAGACTGTTCCGGGTGGGCGTGGCTTCGTGGCCCCCGGTTCGTAAAAATTCGTAAAAATATTTCCGAAAAATTGTCATCGGATAAAGGGGAACAGTCCGAGGCAAAGTATTCGCTCTCGGGAACCATGTGCTTGTTACGAAATCGCGAGAACTCGTTCAGCGGGCCGATATGAGTTAGTGGTTAATTAAGCGATTTAACCGTTGCACGCACCGAGCATCGATTACGAACGGTCCCGGTCCGCTTGCCCGATAATAAATTCTGTAATTATGATTTAATTATTGGCCACGGTTGTCGTTGTGCGCGTGGCCGAGCGCGACCCGTTCTCTCGCTAATTCGAATTCGGACGTTTTACGAACTCGCTCGGTCGTTCTGCGTATCAATCGTCGTTACTTAATTCCCTCCGGTGAGGCGGTTTCGTTGAATTTACGGCGAGATTAATTAAAACCGGGGCCGGGGCTTCCGTGGTCACGGGCCCGTTAATCCTTTGTGGATAACATGTTTTATATCACGGGGGAACACTGTATTGATTCCGACTCCGGCATTTTTACTACCGGTAGCTGCGATGCAACGTTCTCATTCATCCTGCCGTAATCATATTCAATATTCGCCAGTCGCAAAACCGAACCAACACAACACACCGCGAGATTTTGTCGCTCTCTCGACGAAGTCCAGATTTTTACGCATTCTTAATTTTCTGCACTCAGGAAAACTCGAGGCTCATCGCATTGTCGCTTCTTCAAATTTGACGATAAGAGGGTCAACGGCTGGACTACCGATAAAACTGCCTGCTTCGCTACTTCCTCTACCTTGATCCGACTCTGTGCTGTTTCCATCATACTTTGCATCGTCTTGACGATTTAACCATTCTTGATTTAATGACTTTGGTGTCAACTCGGAATTTTTCACTGGGTTAATGGGATTATTAATCGTACGAGCACTTTTATGCATAAACGAACAGTGCGGTTTTCTACAACCTCCTGGTTGTGTTTCCCAGTAACATGGAATTGCCTTGCGATTTTTTTTTTCAACTCCATATGCCTATAAGTACAGTGTTCATCGAGACATTTGCCTTGTTGCCAATATATGCACATTGTCTCGCAACCCAAGGCGGATGGTTCATGTCTGAAAGGACACTCATCACCCTTTTTGCATGTTGAATAATAGAAAAAATAACAGTCGGTATTCTTATAACTGTGCTCCATTTGCAAGAACTGATAGAATGATGAATGATCGTGTTCCTTCTAATTTTCTGCACTCATAGTTTAATAAATTTCTATTCTATAGGGATATTATACAAAACACTGAATCGCATCTCGAACATACCTCCCTCGGTAAAAATAGCTCTCTGTAGATTCTATTTTTTGGGAATTCAGAATTGTCTTCAGCGTTAGTTCACTACAGAACACTCGGATCACTCGGGACACTAAAAATCGCCAACGTCGAAAAGAATTGTCTCAGAATTTTCCCATCGGTCGCGCATCCCCGCGACAAAAATCCGCGGCATTTCACGGGCTCACTACCACAGAGGGGAAAGCACGAATTTATCGGGCGAGCGTTCGAAACGTGCGCGGGATCCCGATCGAGCCGCGCCAATCAGCGGCGATCTCGCAAACTGCCAGCTTTTTCTCCGGTCGCAGACAGGTTCGCGAATCGGCGACCGGCAGAAAAACAAAAACAAAAGACAGAAGCGTCGCGAGCAACAGGGGGAACGTCGTCGTTCTCGTCGTCGTCGTCGTCGTCGTCGTCGACGCATGAAAATATTCGGAGCCAGCTGATCAGACTTCCTGCTACAAATAGGCGCGATATACGGCGCGAGCGGCGCGGTTTATTTCAATAATTCGGCCGTTAAAATGCTGATCGAGGGGGGAGGCGACAGACACCGTCTCGCATCTGTCGGCGAGTTCAAGCCGGAATCCTCTGCCGAGAGAGAGAGAGAGAGAGCCGGGGAGCGCTCGCATAAGTGAAATAACTGCATACGCCGCACAGTGGGCCGGATTGGAAATTCACACGACATTTTGCGAAAAAGTCGACTTTCTAATTTTGGTATTTTTTCAATTGCTATTGATTCCTAAATGTCCACCGACCACGAAAATGAAAAAATTAATTAAATACAATAACAGTTCTAGTTGCAATACATGCATAAAGTTAGACATTCTCGGAATCTCGATTTTCCCTACATAATTTGGTCGTTCGTTCTTAAAGTGTCCTGATAACTGTGTTCAACTTCTTGCCCTGAATTTTTTTCTACATCAAAATACACCCTTTATTGATAAGAAATCATAGTTTTCATTAACAATTATGATATATAACATATTTAAAAAAAATGCTGAATAAAATGCAATCAATTGTGAAATTTTTTTATCTTTGACAGTCCCGATCTTTTTACTCCCACTATATCCCACTTTCTAACAAGTAAGGATCTTTTCAGTGTACCTTCTTCTATATAATGCCACAAAAATCACATCCCCCTCGAAACCACCCCGTGAGAAATTACTGTTTGAAGACAACTGCATCGCTCGTACACGTGCGCGTTGAATTCGTCACGCACGCAGTCGGCGACAAAACTGCTTTGCAAAAAGGCTATTAGCATTTAATGCGTTTACGTTTTGCAAAAGACTATTAGTATTTGATGCTTTTATGTTTTGCAATCAGTTATTTTTAATGTTTTAACTGCTATCAATTCGACGAGTTCCTTTCGGCAGTGCACAACGATTCCACGACGTTTTTTCAAAGTTTTTCTCAATTTAAGCTGAGTCATAGTTTATTTAAGCCTTATTTATTGAGTTTAATGAATTATAGTTACTTATATTAGACGTGTTCGGTCTTAAGCAGACCGAACGTGAGATGTAAACACGGTCTGCTGCAATAGCTCAAGACACTTGACGCGACGCGAAGGTCTCAAAATTATTGGGTGAATAATAATAATAAAAAAAAATAATTATAAACCATAATTATTATTGGTTTATTGATTTTTATCACATTGATAAAACGATTTCATACTATTCTTCAAGTAATCTCATCACCTTATGAAATAGACCCGGATAAATTACAGGCATATACTTTTGAAACTGCAAACTATGTATTTTGATCAAAATTATGGTTGGTATTATATGCCTCCGTCTGTCCACAAACTTCTTTTTCCAGAACCTATGAAATTCCTATCTATTTAACTAAGAGAAATATAGTCACATGACACGTAAGTTACATTATATATTTCTACTTTTACCACTTTATTCTTGTATGCTTTATGCAATAACTAACTTAATTTTAATTTAATTATTTTTTTTACAGCATTACATTTTATTTCCACCATTTTGAATTTATTACAGTTAAAATAGATTTTATTTTCTCTTTTTTCTAATATTTTATTTTTATTCTTGCACTTATGTATGTTTTATATAGTTTATTGTTAAATATTATTAATTATTATTTAGTTTATTATACATATATTATATAATGTTCATTATAATGTAATTTATGTTTGACTTATTATATAATCTATAAAAAAATTGTTTATAACATTAATAAAAAAATGGAATAAACAAACAAAAAATGTATCATTGCAACGGAATTATATTTCTAAATATTCATTTCAAATTTCATTGCGATATCTCTTACGAGTCAAAAGTTATTCACAAATGTCGTGTGAATTTCCAATCCGGCCCACTGTGCGCCGCTTCGGAGAGCCCGGTGATCTCGGTTTCTTGGCACTAGGCCGCGTTGCACGCGCGCACGAGCGAGCATGAGCGGGTCGCTCGTGTTGTTCCTGTTGCGAGCGTGTCCCTCCGAGAGTCCAGGAGGAAATAAAACGTGCTCGTTCATACTCGCGAAAGTCTTCGGTTGACACAGTTCGCGCGCTTCTTTTTGCTCCTCGAGCGACCCGACGCGCTTCCGTTTTCACTTGCGGGCAGACGAGCCCCCCTCGCCCGGAATTTCGGTTCCGCCATCAAAATCAGTCCTTCTTGCTTTGTTCTTGCTATTTTAACCCTTTTAGTGCCGGAGGCCGATATATCGGCTCTTGCTGCACTGACGAGAAGTGCCAGAGCCGATATATCGGTCCGCACCTTGTAGCGCTTTACTATTCGCATTTTCTTATTTATATAATTTCCAATGAATATTGAAAAACTAGTGTCATTGTTTTGTTCTCTATTTCGTCCTTAATATACTGCTCTTTGAATCATGTAAATATGTTTCTTGTTTGTTTCACTGTTTTGTATTTGGATGTTTGCATGTAAACTTCTCAATCATGAACTTCTCTGCTACATGTTTCAAATTCAATTGACTCTCTTTCTTTTCCGTGGATTCCCCTACACTGTCTTTTCCTACTATTTGTTCTAAATATACATCCTTAAACATTACATTACCCTCTGGATCGAAATATATTTTCTCCAATTCTGATGTAAGTGTAATCCACACTGTCCTCTCTTGACCTCTTTGAGTGAAACTTTTCCTCGCTCTCTTATAAACATCTGTCTTCGTCAATTCTTCATGTTCACTTATTAACATCATATCTTGTGACAATGCATATTCTTTGACTTCATCAGTTTTTATTGAGGTTATGGCGATTACACTTGTTTTCTTATCCTTTGGTGATGCCACATATTTGAATACAAACTGCAGTCTTTTCGCCATTATAAAGAAAATTGTCGTTTTATAAGTTTCTTAATATTATTAGGTTTTTAAGGGCGTATATCAACGGTAATATGTTTCTCCGTAAACAAAGAAACGACAATTACAGTTTACACTTATCTCTTCTCTATTTATCGCTATCACTTTTATTCTAATATCTCCTTATTCTCAATTTCGCTTGTTTATCCTTTGCACGTGTGCTCTATTACGTAATCACTCTCTTTATCTCTCTCTTACTCTGTATCGGTGTCTTTCCTCAATTCTTCCAATCATCGTGTTTCATTCCATCTAGCGGTGGTTCATTAAAAGGCGCGCGGAGCATGAGCAAAGTATGCATGAGCATGAGCAAATTCAAATTAACGAAAGTATACTTCCGTTACAAGCATTTTCCCAAACCCTAGTAAAACCATGAAATTCGGCCGGTCTTTCTCGCATAGGCACCTCTTTTCCGCCCGGCACTAAAAGGGTTAAGAGCTTGGGATATCGAAAAATTGAAAATATGAAAAATTTCTCCAAGGCCAAATTTTGCACACGTTTTCTCGTCAAATCTCGCAACTTTCCAAGTCCGGAAAATGAGGTCCAGCCTATTGAGAATGTTTTGTCGGTAAAGATAACTGGGTACTAAATAAAAATGGGTCAAAGGAGACCCGGGGAGCGCATCTGGGTTAAATCACGGGTCGAAATCGGTCTGAGGAACCGATCAGTCAGCGGCACGTTCCGCCGTCGCTCAAACTTTCCGCAGTCCTTTCATCGCGTCGATTCGCGGAGACGAGCGTGGATAAAGAAGCGTCGTCGCTTCGCGTCGAGGTGGCCGGTGTGTTTTTCGTGCGTTGTCCTTAGAGCTCCGTTGCGATCCGATCGGTCTGCGTGGGGCCAGGATCGGTCAAAGGCGATGGCGAGCGAGTTTGCGCTGCAAGAACGAACGACGAGAGAGAGAGAAAGAGAGAGAGAGAGAGAGAGGGGTCCGGCTCGGGTACAACAATGCGCTTAATGAACCCCGCCCGGCTTATTACCGGCGTATCTCACGGTCCGATGCACTCGTCTCTTTCTTATTCATTGTTCGCAAAGGCCGGGACTCTCCGGTTCGGCCACGAAACGCGGCACGGTGATTCAGCCGCGATCATAATAATCGCTAACGAGCAAACGCGGCCGCGTCCTCTCCGCTTTCGGCGAATTTCGACGAGTCCCGTCCTCTGTCCTCCATCGGTGATGAGCCTTGTAGCTGAACACGTCCGAAGCCGAAACTAATGCGAGTTTTCTCCTCGATGATTGCGTCACGAGACGCGGCCCGGCGAAAGTTCTTTTTCGGCGATTGCGACAGGCCGATCGAGGGGTGATTGTTGACCGCCGGTGATTAATCGGTGGATCGGTGGTGTCTGCCGCCGCACGATCTCCTATCCTCGAGATCCCTGCCGCCCTAACGAAAAATTGCCGGTGTTGCAAATTTCAATTTTTTTTTTTTTTAAGAGAACTCAAAGAAAACGGTGCTGATTCTCAAAAGCTTCTTTATACTATAACAAGCTGTAAAGATTTTTGTCACTGTCCTATACTGAAAAAAAAATCACCAACAGGGCCACGATCAAATGTGTATGTCGATAGCGAAACGTGATGAAGATGATATGTAATTGTTTGTTTTCAGAAGAAAGTACGTGGAGATGCTGATCCGCGGGACGTATCTTCGATGACGGATCACCTCCTGAGGATCCTTGAGAGGCTCAGTAAAGGTATCGGCAGAATACGAAGCTAATTCGTTGATTCACGCGACCCAATTAGTCACCGAATTGTAGCTTTCTGGGCAACGAGTACGTGGGCTCGCGCGCGTGATCGATGAATCGACGTTTATCTGTGATCGATCGTTCGGAGAAACTTATTTCGAGCCGCGGTTATAGAAAACAAATCGAGTCATCGTCTTAATTTCGATCATCGGCTACGCAATTCATTAGGCCAACCTTGTACAGTTCATCGTTCAATTTGCGTCATTCATTCCTTTATTCCATCTTAACTAAAGAAACATTCATAATTCGGTCATTGTCATATACATGCTACCAATTGTTGGAAGATTGGAACAAGGTTGGAACATGCACCGTATAAATTAAAATTAATACATCTTCCGTTTTCATTATTCGATTCGGCCAAAATTTGGGCTAAATCAATTTTAAGGGGTTTATTCAGAAATTTATTGTGTCACTTAAAATGGACGACTTCGTGCATTTATGACAAAAATTAATAGTTCAAGATTAAAGTAGTGAAAATAGTCCAAGAATGTAAAAATACCGTTTTATTATTTCAAACTTGATAAAATTTCCAAAGGACAAAATGTATGAGCTCCTGTATGTTGCAATGAATGCAGAATATTTTTATTTCGCGTAGAAATTCGCAGTCCAGCGATTGCCAAGATTGCAAAGACTTGTATGACTGATTTTGAATTAGCTTTCGCGGACAAAAACAGAAAGCATCGAGATACATTTTCTGTAGCATGATGTCCATGCGATGTCCCTGTTTTCTGTCCATGTAATTTTAACTTCCTTGACTCACAGAATAAATAGGAGGACACGGTTCGAGCAGCTGGCCCCAGTTCGTCAACGATATAATCCCAACAATGGCTACGCGAGGAGTGTTGGTAGGGGGAGTAAACAAAATCGTGGGAGGCAACGACAAGACGGTGTTCGCAGTATACGCCCAAACCAAATAACCGAAATAAACGACCTCTCGTTATAATTATCGCGGCGATACACCATTGCTCTGTCGCGTTCTCTGCGCCCAGTGATCCGGGTCGAAGAATTCGGCGACGTTTTACCAAAAAATCAAGTTTCTCGCGTCGATAATCAAGAAATGATCATTAAACGTGCCAGCGTCGATCAAACGACCAATTTTGTCCAATCTTGCAATTTTCATAAAGCAACGTATGTCAGCCCGATAAGCTTACTGTTAATAAAACCCCCAAAAAATCGAGAAAATGTCTTTTAATCCACAGTACAGGCAAAATATAAAAAATTAATTTACGACACTGTCAGGCTGAAAGCAACAATTAAGAATACGACAGAACGATTCTCCCTGAAGGAACGTTTCCCTTTAAAAAAAATTCTAATCCGAATAAATTATCTCCGTCAAAATTGCAATAACGCGATGACGCAGTTCACAATGCGGTTCGCGAGCACAATCGATAACTATGAATGAGAATCGAGATACAATCGCTGAAAGTCAAAGCTGCGAGGAAAGAAATTTAATCCGTCACGATTGATAACCGATCGCGTTCAGATCGAATCAATTCGGAGTAGATGATCCCACAGAAAAGTAGACGAGTTTCGATTACGTGATTCAAGCGATGAAATGGTATATTGTCATTCGTGTCTAACAGCCGGGAAAGATAATGGTCGACGAGATAAGGGCTCGCTACCTGGTCCGGTAATTAATATTCGAGCGGGGGGCGAGCTAATGGCGTGCATGTAGCGGCATTCTGTCGGCTGATTGAGCTCTCTCGAAAATTCGCTGACTCCTCGTTGCTCATTATTTCAAGCAGGCCTTGTGCTCCCCTCTCCTGCTTTCAACATCCTTTGCTCTTTTCCCGCCGCCACCCCCGCGGACATCTCGCTTTCGATATGCAATATCGTTCGCTTAACACGTTCTCTACCGACTAGATTTCACTGTTTTATAATTTTCATCATTTTCTAAAGTCCATGGTCAAGGACTTTTTAATAGACGACGACTCCAATCATAATCATTTCCTTTGGTATTGTTATGTAAAAGATTTTTAAACTTCCTTTTGGCACTGCACAATTATTGAAAATCCGATTGACAGGCAGATAAAGGTAGATAGAGTATTAAGAAATTCTTGATTTAGTTTTCAGTCCTACTTTTCGGTGTCCAGCAAATTGAATATTGTTCAAATGAGATATTTGATGTTATTGGGTTGGCAACTAAGTAATTGCCGATTTCAGTTATAGATGAAACTATAACTTGACTCAGTTTTTGGCCGAAAAGGATCAGACTATCTACGAGCGTGGAATTTTCAAGTTGTCAGAAAGATGGCAAAAGGTCATCGAACAAAATGGAAAATACATCATAGATTAAGGTTCATTCCAAGTAAAAAAAAAAAACTCTTTTATTTCATTGAACAAATCGGCAATTACTTAGTTGCCAACCCAATATATGGCAACAAACCCCAAATAATTTAACACTGCATGGAGAAAATCAATTTAATTCTATGCGAATGAATTTAGAAATTGTGCTTGTGACAAGCTATCTTAAAAGAATAAAAATAATTTCAGAATTGCAGCAATACGGTACGGTGAAAAGGAGGAGATGTTAAGAGCGTGTGACGAAACTTCCGCTTTGTGAATTTGGAGACGCTAAAGTAGGATAACGCGGACGGACTGTGGTTGGTGATACAGTCATCGTTGGGAAGGCTGCGGATGAAGCATTCGAATGATATTTCGCGCCAGAAAATAGGCCCCTGTGTATTAATACCATCCTTATTAAACCGTGTTCTCCGAGTTTGATCCGTAACGTTCAGGCGTGGCCGGAGCTTAATAAGCTCAGTTCTGCCAACAACCAAGCGCGTGTGATTAAACGGACGGTGTCCAGGGACGTCTCGACGTATTTATACGTCTTCGCATGCATCTACGCTTTCTCCGGGAAACCGATAAGCTCCTTTTCGGAAGTATCTTCTATGTCAATATTAATAATAAATTTCTGAACGTATTTGAATCGTTGCGACGAAGGAACGTTAACACTAGAACCAGCGAGCTCTAGAGCTGCTTAAATTTACTCCGATTTTAATGGTAATATGCATTTGAATAAAGTATATTAAAAAATTTCTATAACACCACGAACCATAAAAGAAGTTTGAAATCCGCCAATTTGACGGGTAGGTTCTTGCGTTGATAAATCTTCAGGGAAGGATTGCAATGATAAATTGGCATTCTCTATAGGGATTTGACAAATTCGATCGTCGAAAAGGAGAGTAATGAGCGTAATTTTAGACTAGCAATGGGGACAGTCGCGACAGTATTCCGCTCGAATTTTGGCGAAGCGTGTTCTGCGCGAGTACGGGCTTGCGATTCGCAGGCCTAAAAGCTAGACGCCATACCGGGTGTTAGGAATGTCCGAGGCACAACATGCCTCGGATGTTTGGTAGTGCAAACCCCGTTTGGGGATTGGTTGCATAACGGGTGACAGAAACGCGAATAGAAAGGAAGAGAAGATTTGTGCCAGCACTAGATGCGACCCGTCAAAAATTGCTTCCTCGTATAGACGCGTCAAAACTTCCCGCATGTCCGTTTCTTTCTTTTGCATCATAACTAGACCGTGGATCTTTATACAAAATAAAAATTGCCTGCGTCGATTGTAAGGAACGGGGACCAAATCAAATTGTCATTCTTTCCTCGATAATTACAAGATGATAGTAGTTCATCGACATCCTTAAATTCTCTAATTCCCTTCGCTGTGTTAAATTTCTGCTCGTTTTATCATCAATTCATAAAATCTAACCAACCAAACATTTCTCTTAACACTACACATTAACTTAATTAATTTTGTTAGAGTTGCGTGAAAAATCCTCAAGATATTTCCACACACTTAAACCGATATTTTCTGGACAGAAAATAATTGGAAAACGTCCGACACAGACAGACAAGAAAATTTTCCGAACGCTCTTCTTTAAGATCGTCTTCTACGATCATTCAGACGCACTTGTGCAACCTAGTTCAGAGGCAAAGAAGCGTTCTACGCTGACGGCGCTCCATATTCTGCTTATTTATCTCAGTGAAGCGTTCTCCCCCGCCGATAGCCAAACTTTTGATCGATAGTGTATACCGAAAGCAGCTCCGATCGAAAATAAATGCTTTTTTTCGCGCGAGAATAGATCCGATCGAAAATAAACCTCGGTTAGGTAGCGTTGTTGACGATCGGGAAGAATTGGGTCGACGGATTCCCCTCGGACCGATGCACAGTCTGACGGATTGCCGATCTGGCTGGACAAATGTCATTCTAAAAATCATCACCAAATCTTCCAATTCATATTCCCAGTTAGTGGAGAAATTTTACGAAATCCAATTACCTCGATCCCTGCCTAAAATTGACAGTTCCGAAAGTCTATTATTCTACAAGGTACTTGTTCAATATTTATTAAAAGTTGGTACAGTCCCAGTGCAGAGTACCTTTTCAATCTTTTATATCACACATCTGGCTTTAACAAAATTATTCACTCTATTACAATCGTATGATTGTAACAGTTGCGTCAATAAAACGAATAAGAATTACAGGTACGTCAAAAGTACGGGTTCGTCGATTGAAACAGAGCAAATGTTCTCACAAGTGAACAAATGTAACGAAAAAAATATTTTCTTGTGGTCTAAGGACGTGTCTATATAATCCACTAAAATTTGTTGACCTATCTTCAATAGTGTTCCAGAAAAAAAATTCACAAAGATCGCTTTTATAGCTGCTGTGTGAAGGTTACCTACCTAGCTGTGTAAATCTAGTAAAATTGATTGTTTGGGATGTAGCGAGGGCTATGACGAAGAGGACACGTGCCAGACGTCCTTCAGCCCTTCGGAAAGGATTGCACGGCCCAGAAGAGCCCTTCCATTCACGTGCCCGCTGTCAAACGAAAGCGTCGCTGCTTGTCAACGGGGAAACCGGTGCTCGTAAGACGGGCGCACCCGAAATAGAAAGTGTCGCTCAGTTTTAGGACCGCTGCTTACCGGTTAATGACTGCTCGAGTGCCTAGGGAGCCTCTCGAGAGCGTGCCCTACGTCTTCCGGAACAGTGACAGGCGAATAAAAATGACATTTTAACGCGCCCCGTTACGATTCAACGACGACGGTACACCCAGACGACGTTAAGGAGTACTTACGAAAATAGGTCATTTTTCGAGATTTTTTCCGGGCTGGAAAAAGTACTGTACACGTCGGAACTTTTTACAACCTTCAGTAATGACAGTGAACGGAACACTATTCGTTTCGTCACGTAAAGACTGTACCAATTAAATTTTTCTTTACTTCATTTCCATTATCATCCATCTAATCCCCCGAGATTTAAACATTTCAAGAACGGGGACACTTTACCCGAAGGATCAACCGAATGAAAAATCCGTCGAAAAGGGGTCAGCCAAGAAAGGCTACAAAACTATACTGCACAAGATCAAGAAAAATAAGAAGAGTCCAGCGTGAAGCAACCTCGAGCCAGGTTGTCAACTTCGCAAGCAATTAACCCAGCGCGACGATAGTTAAACCGACGATGTAGTCCGAGTCGAAACGATTTCAGAACGTTCCTCAATTGCCCCTGATGATTTTGTTCCTCCGTTCATCATTCAGCGAGACACTGTCAGCCGGGGCAAACAGTCAGTCGCGGAATTAGCATTCCTAGCGGAACGATTATAGGGTCGTCGCGGTTTTTCTCTATTCCAGGCTCAAGGACCTTCGGCAGGATCGCTTCAATTTTCAAGAAATTCCTCCCTCGGCCAGTTTGCGGTTTTCTACCGCGCCCGTTCATGGCAACCGCATCCAAGGATGCGCCTTTCTCTAATTCGCCTAGCGGACATCGGTGTCGTCGGGTCGATTCCCGTCTTCATTCTCTCTCTTTCTAGTCTCTCCCTCTCTCTCTCTCCCTCACTCTCCCTTGATCTCCTACTACCTTTCTCTCGAGCTGAGGACGCCCGCGCGCGAACTTTCAACGAACTTATCGACGGGGGAAATGAGGAACTTAATTGGTCTGCCGAGATTGCGCCGACAATCTGCCAGCCAATCTACGAGCTTCCGCGATTTCAATGCAGCTCGGGATCGTGTGATTCGAGCATCATCGTTTTGCGAAACCTCGAGCTTCTTCTCTAGCTTCGTCTTGTTGCTCAAATGTTTACACCATGGTCATGAAGCTACTAGAAAAATCGTGAAGCCAGTAGAATGGTCATGAACCTACTAGACAAATTGTGAAGCTAGTAGAATGGTCATGAAGCTACTGAAAAAATAGTGAAGCTAGTAGGCTGGTCATAAAGCTACTAGAAAAATCGTGAAGCCAGTAGGATAGTCATGGAGCTACTAGAAAAATCGTGGAGCCAGTAGGATGACCATGAAGCTACTGGAAAAATAGTGAAACTAATCGAATGGTCATAAAGCTACTAGAAAAATCGTGAAGCTAGTAGGATAGTCATGAAGCTACTAGAAAAATCGTGGGGCCAGTAGGATGACCATGAAGCTACTGGAAAAATAGTGAAACTAATCGAATGGTCATAAAGCTACTAGAAAAATCGTGAAGCTAGTCAAATAATCATGAATCTAGTATAAAAATCGTGAAGCCAGTAGGATGACCATGAACCTACTAGACAAATTGTGAAGCTAGTAGAATGGTCATGAAGCTACTGAAAAAATAGTGAAGCTAGTAGGCTGGTCATAAAGCTACTAGAAAAATCGTGAAGCCAGTAGGATAGTCATGGAGCTACTAGAAAAATCGTGGAGCCAGTAGGATGACCATGAAGCTACTAGTAAAATAGTGAAAGTAATCGAATGGTCATAAAGCTACTAGAAAAATCGTGAAGCTAGTAAGATAGCCATGAAGCTACTAGAAAAATCGTGGGGCCAGTAGGATGACCATGAAGCTACTGGAAAAATAGTGAAACTAATCGAATGGTCATAAAGCTACTAGAAAAATCGTGAAGCTAGTCAAATAATCATGAATCTAGTATAAAAATCGTGAAGCCAGTAGGATGACCATGAACCTACTAGACAAATTGTGAAGCTAGTAGAATGGTCATGAAGCTACTGAAAAAATAGTGAAGCTAGTAGGCTGGTCATAAAGCTACTAGAAAAATCGTGAAGCCAGTAGGATAGTCATGGAGCTACTAGAAAAATCGTGGAGCCAGTAGGATGACCATGAAGCTACTAGTAAAATAGTGAAAGTAATCGAATGATCATAAAGCTACTAGAAAAATCGTGAAGCTAGTAGGATAGTCATGGAGCTACTAGAAAAATCGTGGAGCCAGTAGGATGACCATGAAGCTACTAGAAAAATAGTGAAACTAATCGAATGGTCATAAAGCTACTAGAAAAATCGTGAAGCTAGTCAAATAATCATGAATCTAGTATAAAAATCGTGAAGCCAGTAGAATGACCATGAAGCTACTAGAAAAATAGTGAAACTAATCATATGGTCATAAAGCTACTAGAAAAATCGTGAAGCTAGTCAAATAATCATGAAGCTACTATAAAAATCGTGAAGCTAGTCGAATGGTCATGAAGCTGATATTCACTGATGAAAGCGATCAAGGATACGTAAGCCGATCTAACATTTCATTATAATATCCATTGCAACAGAGTTCTCGTTGTTAATACTTTACCAAAATCGTTGGCTGCCTAGATGGATAATGGGAAATTCGCTCGCTTACCTGAAACAAAGAAGAAATGCATTTAATCAGATGGTCTCGATAGAAAGAGATTCTCGTATAAGATTTCGAAGAATGTTAAAACAAGTTATGACCCGTTAGCGTGCTCGAAAACGTTCAAGGCACTCGAGACACTGAAACTTTCAGCTCTCTCGAAGCTTTTCAAGATGCACCGTAACCTTTCAACACTTTCACGGCGCGTTAAAACCTTTTCGGGGCCCTCTCCCAAGAATTCCAGCATTCATCAAGACCTTTTAAGACTCATAAAACCCATCAGCGTGTACCGAGGTCCGAAATTATTCGGAGGATGTTCGAGACGCTATCTTTCGATCTTTATAGTCTCTTTCGGTATTAATCTGGGGATGAAGACATTGTGTTTCTTTGGGAAGAAAAATTAATTCTGGTCACCGGCCTCCTTTTAAAAGGATCAGAAAAATAATTTCACTAACAAGATTCGGTATTACGGCTTTCAGAATCGTCACTGTGAAAACGAGAGGAAGCAATGTATCTCCGAAAAATGGAAAATTGTATCTCGCCAGGCTTTCCGTGGTTAAAATTTTTTTTTTTATTGTCTGGCGCAACGGCGACGGTCAGACTGCGCGCCGATCGTCGATCTCTCGCGAAAACCAGTGCGAAAAAGTGCACGGGTACGGAATTTCGGGGGCAGTACGCACGCATCGTCCTTGGTGCCGGAACGTTACGCGCCGGTTACGCAAGCATTGTTATTTATCTTGGTGAGGATCGCCAAAACGTTCACGTTAAAATAATAACGCGTCGGCTGCCAATGTCCCCGAGAATGCAACCGGCTGACGGAAATCTGCTTGTTATCCCGTTTACTGCTTGTAACACCGTTTAACGCTGGGCGGGGCTCGATTTATTGACGCGGCAGTCCGTCTTTCCGCCCGGCGAGAGCCACCCGATTGGCCGCCGCGCCGCCAAACAACTTCCAACAGATCAATGGCGTCCGGCCTGCCTAACAAAGTTAACAGTGGCAACACAACGGACTGGCGAACGTTATGAAACAAATATGAGAAATATTTATTGACCCGCCAGGAATAACTCGAAAACGTTGGACAACTCGTGTCGTAATAATCGAGTCATCCGTCGTAGCTAGACGTGGAAAGTTTTTAGTTGCACCGACTTCGCAGATTCGCTGTCTACTTCCGCCGATTTTGTGTTCCTGAACGCGATCGTGGAGGTGCCAGGGTAATTGTGGAACAAATGGAACGATTATAAAGAAAGTAGAATCATCGCGACGCTAGTAGGATGAACGTGGGCGTTGGGAAATAAATTTGAAGCTTAAGACGTGAACGTGAAGGTAAGAAAATGAATTTGATGCCGGTAAAATGAATATAAAGTTAGAAGGACGAGCGTGAGGCTAGTAAAATGAATCGGGAAAAGGAGCATGAAGCTGGTTAAATAAATACAATACCAGCAGAGCTAGCAGCAGTCTGGTCGAACGATCTTCAAACTAGTAAGATAAATGTGAAGTGACTAGAACAATCGTGAAGCTAATAGAATGATCACGAGGTGCTAGAATAGTTGCGAAACTAATAGACTGATCATGAAGCAGCTACAATAATCGTGATCCTAGTGGAATGGTCATGAAGCTACTAGACCAATGGGGGGCTAGTAGAATGATCCTGCAGCTACCAGACCAACCCGGAGCAAACAAAATGCTCACTGTCCCAGCAGAATGAACATAAATCAAGTTGAACAAATATGGAACTAGTAGAGTAATCGTGAAGGTAGTGAAACAACAATGAAGTCATTACACTAATCATATCACGAATAGAACGATCATAGAACGATCATAAAGCTAACCGATCCCTCAACTCCGATACAATCGGCAGTTGTGGAAAACAATCAAACTGCGCAAGTAGAACCAATACTAAAACAATGCAGCGTTGCAGCAATTCGCAGCAATCAAATTTACCAAGGGCGACAAGCGTGTACCCGAGTGCTGAGAAAAATCTGATCACAAAGAAAACCGTATCTCGCGCGAAGTGCTTAAAAAACAAAGAGACCTGTTGCATGGTGCACCCGGAGAACCCGGAATTTCACAATGTCCTCCCGCGTCCGATATCTGTATAATAACGTACGAAATTTATTCGCGAGCAACCTCGAAGGCCGGCGCGTTTCGAGGTTGCTCGCGAGCGCAGAAAAAATTTCGCTCGCGTCGAGTAAGAGAAAAGAGAAAGAGAGAGATCATTTGCATAATGCGCGCGAGAGAAGACCTAGTTGCGTAAATTACAACGAAATTTCCCGTTCGATCGCGCGATACGGAAACCTCGTTAACCGAGACTCGTTATCATCCCGTGTAAATAATCGCGCGCGCTCGCGTTCGCGCATGCCGACCGCGTACGTCTCGAAAGGCAGCGGATTTTTTTTCTTTTTTAATCCGCAACGGCGAACCGGCCATTGCGTAACGCGCAACCGTGCCGGCAGGCAAACACGTATAAAGCTGCGTAGGTGCGTGTTCCACTGACAAATGGGAACAGTCGCGCCGGTCCCCGACGGTCTCTTAAATGGTCTTCTTACCTAAAACCGCATTTTTTTACACCGACATCGGAGATTTTCTTCGCGAAGACGCGGGTCCACATACTTCGCATTTTTACATATGCTTTTACGAACGTTCGACAGCACGGAAATATTTTCGGAATGGCACGTTGGCCGGCGACAATTCGTGAAAAATGATCGCATTATTATACAACGGTTTCACGAGCGTGTTTTCTTGTTCGAAGCCACGCTCTTTAGGCACCTATCGACAATTTTCTCCGAGCAATCGCTGAAACGCGCATACTTGAAATTGTTCCGCTATGTTTCCGTGATGATTGCTCGAACTTATCGTACGTATTATCCGCGTATACTTATAAGTGCAAAAAAGATTTTTTTTAATAATGTATCACCATCGAGAATCTCTCTCAAATTTCTTTAAAACGTTCAATTCAAATAAAGCGGAGTGCTTAAAATATACACTACCGGCCATAAGTGTTTACCCACCCACATATTTTTTAACATTGTAGTCCACGGTTCTACGGTTCAGCTTCAATAACTTTGCTATTTCTCTGTTACTTTTTCCGATGCTATGATGGGACACTATTAGAGCACGCGTTTCAATCGATAATTCTTTTCTCCCTGACATTATTTGAAATTTTCGCAAAATTCTTTAGGCACGTGAAAATCAACTGTTTACTGTATGAAAGCTTAATGCAGTATAAAATGCAGTATGAAATTTGAGAAGACTAAGATACCTGTATTACCTGCGTTCATATTCCCTACTGACCGTTATAAAAATTTCCGAAAAATGGGTTTCTTTACCTGAACTCCAAAATTGTCGTTTTTCATAAAAAGCTGTAAACTCATTTACAGTACCTGATTGTGTATGTACAGAATATTTTGGATGTTTTTTTATTAGCCTTATAATTAGGATTTAATGCTACGGACATTTTCATAACAATAATATACCTATTATTTGAATAGTAACGAAATTTGAAGGTGAGTAAACACTTATGGCCGGTAGTGTACGATCTAGTTATAACACGTACAAGTTCTAATTTTTCTCCGAAAAAAGCAAGAAGTATTCGGAAACCGAAAACTGAATAAAAATAGATAAAACTCGATGGTAGACCGAACGACTGTGAAATAGATTAAATGAACGAGCGACGAGTGTTCCGGTGGGTGTCTGCGCGCTATCATCGCAAGCTGCGCAGGATCTTATCGATCATACCTGGGTCCGGCGATATCGAATAATTCGTAGCTCGAGTGAGCTACGATCCTTGGAACCAGTTGGCGTAATTGAACGTCAAATCCTCGAGCCTGGCCGTCGTTAAGGAGATCATTACCGCCGCGGCACGGCGGAGCTCTTCTTGCAATTATCGGTGCTGGCACGCAGCGCTACTGATAATCGCGACTATTAGACGGCAAGAAACATTCCCGATAAGTGGCTTTCAGATAAAATCGCGCGTACGTACTCCTTAGAACGGCGGCGGCCTTTTTTCCCCCACCCCCTCTGTCGTCGCGAGCTCGCGGTTGCATCTTAATCGGCCGAGGTTTTTTATCGATAGATTATTATGCCGGTGTATTTTCGCATGGCGAACCTGGCACGCACCTGCCGCCCTATTTCATTGAGGTTCTCCAACGCGGAAATTTGCGTTATCGACGATACTCGCTCGACCGGTAATTTCATTTAACGGGACAATAACAACCATCCGGTACGGGGGAGATACACCTGACGCGAATTATTATCGCTTCTGTTATCGGCCATGACGTAATTCTATCGCCGCGAACGATTAGATAGCCCTGTTCTCTGGAGGAGACGTCTTGCACCGGGCTCTGACGGGCAATAGAACGTCGTTTATCTACGCCAGAGTGACGACCTCTATTGTTCTAGCCCCTGGATTAGGTGACGCGAGGAACGCGCATCGAACGGGACAAAGCGGTTATTCGGAACTCGGAGACGCTCTCTTGTCCGAACTGAAGCTTTTTTTCCGGGCTTTCAGACACCGATGTGTGTCCACTAAATTACATTCAACAGAATAAACGTGAAACTGGTAGAATATTTGTGGAGCTACTGGAATCACTACGAAAAACACGTCGGTGTATCGTGGAGCTTTGTACATTTATCACCTCTAGGAACGTGTGAGATACGAGAAACTGTGTACACTAAAAAAGCTATGTACTCGAATAAACCAACAAAATAATCTTGAAGCAGTCAAGTGAAATATAGTTTATATCGCTGTGGATGCTGTAGCACAATTTATTGGAGGAATTGTAGAATTAGATACAAGAGAAATTAAATTTGATTAGAATTAGTATTTTATCTTTATTTTTCTCAGTACACTTTCCATTAAGTTTTTCAGATCTGTGCAAAGAATTGAGGGAAAACAATCGAAGGATAGAAGAGTAAAAAAGTTCGAGTCAAATATCTCGGCGAAAGTAATAGAAATATGCAAAGCAATTAGGAGGTAGATCGAAAGGAATTTTTTCCGGTGAAGAATCGCGATCCGGTGGGTCAGTTTGCCAGGGAAATTGTAGGAAAACGTCGGTGAATTTTCCGATCCGTGCTACTGGTTGTGGAGAGAGCCGGGCATCGGTAATTCAGATTAGGTCTGACCGCGTTGCTGACCGGCCGGCCGTCGCTAGGTAGACTCTTCCTCAGCCTCGGGGGGATGCTGAAGAGGGAAACGAGCCGGACGCGAGGGGCGGCAAGACGTAAGAAGTCAAGACGCAAATAGAACTCCCAAGTTAGACTAACGGGCTTGCCAGAGGCGGATCGAGAAAGGAGGAGAGAAAGGGGAGTCTCGAAGACCAAGCACATGCTTACCAACCGTCTTGTACGTTTGCCCATAGCTTTCATACTCTTTCTTTCGATCCTCTCGATACCTTCGACCAGCCTCTGTCTCTGCTTCTTTTCCCTCGTCGTCACAAATTGACGGACATCGTCGAATTAGCCTGCACTCTGCAATTCACCAGCAATTTGATTTTTCATCAACACGATCTTCCATTCTCTGGATTCGTCTCTCACTGTTCTAGGCTTTGAGAAGCGTCGAAAAAATTCTGAGACACTCGCTATAGTCTCCAATTCAACCTGCAAGTCGGCCTTTACAAACTCACGGCTCATTCGAAGTCTAATTAATTTTATGCACATTATTCACAGTCGTGGTACACGGCATAATATTCATAGACTTCGTAACTTTCGGAAATTGTTTTAACATTTCAAATAAACTAAAAAGTTTTATACACTACCGGCCATAAGTGTTTACCCACCTTCAAATTTCGTTACTATTCAAATAATAGGTATTTTATTGTTATGAAAATGTCCGTAGCATTAAATCCTAATTATAAGGCTAATAAAAAACATCCAAAATATTCTGTACATACACAATCAGGTACTGTAAATGAGTTTACAGCTTTTTATGAAAAACGACAATTTTGGAGTTCAGGTAAAGAAACCCATTTTTCGGAAATTTTTATAACGGTCAGTAGGGAATATGAACGCAGGTAATACAGGTATCTTAGTCTTCTCAAATTTCATACTGCATTAAGCTTTCATACAGTAAACAGTTGATTTTCACGTGCCTAAAGAATTTTGCGAAAATTTCAAATAATGTCAGGGAGAAAAGAATTATCGATTGAAACGCGCGCTCTAATAGTGTCCCATCATAGCATCGGAAAAAGTAACAGAGAAATAGCAAAGTTATTGAAGCTGAACCGTAGAACCGTGGACTACAATGTTAAAAAATATGTGGGTGGGTAAACACTTATGGCCGGTAGTGTACGTTATCTTTACTAATACAGGGTGTCCCAAAAAATGTGTACACTGTTCAACCGGTTATAACTTTGTGATTCTCCTTTCTTTTCGGCGTGTAATTAATTGAAAATAATGAGTAGATCAAGATTTAATCTAAATAAAATTATTTAGGTTTCATACGGTGTTTATGTGTTTGAGCAGCGGAGTTTATATTAATCAGGTCTCATGGAAGCGTCTTTAGGGGTTAATCTGGTGGATCGAGCCGTGATTCTGATATTTATCCAATATTCTGGCGCGGCTCCAAGATTCGACTGCTGCGAACGCGACGAAAGTTCCCTGGGCCTCTATTTTTTCCCATCGGAGCAGCAGACTTTCCTCGACCCGAGAGCCGAGAGAAAGCTCTTAGCGCGAGAGACCTCGCGCTGATTTCATAAAGCTGTCGTCGACCCGGCGAATCCTCCATAACAGAAGCCCCCGTGGACGCAGCGGGTTTCACGACCTCTCTTCCTCGCTGCCTCGGCCCCGAAGAGCAAATATTGAATTAAGGAAAGTGCGAGAGGAGAGCCTTGCGAGCAGCAGCGACAGACCCGCCTGCTGATTCGTTGATTGCCCGGTTCCTTTTTTATCCTCGCCAAGATCAATCCCTTTGTCCGCGACGAAAGCTTCTTCGTGCCGTTTCAACCCCCGTAGGTTCCTCAGAAATACTCAAAGCTCTCGATATATTCTTCCCATCTTCGATTCCCTACTTAGAATAATTAATAATCTTCTACTTATACATTTCAGATCTTTTTATTTGTGATTTTATTTGTTGAATAGAAATGGGTAAGTTTGAAACAGTGTGTATTTCTGATCTCTTTATTCCGAATTTTTTGTTCCGAAGAAATTCTATTACAAATTCTTTTCCACTCGAAACAATTTCCTAACGATTTCCTGCCGAGAACTCAATTTTCAAATAACTTCAATATAATTCCCAGCTAACTGCTTCCCCCAACAATTTCCTTCGAGGCTCGCAGAGGCGGCACTCTCGAGCAGCATAAATTAATACAGGCTCCGAATCTCGTTATTTCAATCCTAAAACGAGCTCTGCGATGGAAATATGCGTTCCTGATACACGTTGATCCTGAAACGTGATCTCATCATCGCGCGGGTGCGTCTGCTCGGTGGAATTCGCGTACGAGGATCACTGTTCCGATGAAAAAGGAAAATCAGGGGTAAAAAGGAAAGCAAAGAGAGAAGAAGAAGAAGAAAACGAAGAGGAGAGGAGAGAGAAGGACTCGTGCAAACATTTCAGCTTGCAGCCGGTGCAGCAGGGGCTGCTGGTGCATGCGTGCAGCCACCAGCAACAGCGTCTTCCACCCGCGATCTTTACATCTGCACTTTATATATATATTTTTATATCGCTCGACCAAGCGCGTCGACCCGCTGACACAAAGATTTCCTTACCACGTGCACCGCGAACCAACAAGGAACATGAACGCGTAACTTCTTAACGAGTCCCTTGCCCTCGAATTTATGCGCGGCCGCTTCCACCGAGATCATTTTCAAAAAGCAATTACTCCATTATTTCGCGCCCCTTTTAAACTCTTCGCCATAGAGAACGTTACAAAATTTTTCTCACCGGTTCTATTATTTTATTTGAGCATCTTACATTATGTTTTCTTTTAGTGCTTTCACCCCTTCCAAACGTTTCGCGAACACCCATTTTTTACCACTCCCTTTGGCCCGGTTTTAATCATTCATTGCACGAAATAGACGAGTGAAAAATGTTCTGGCGTATGTTTTCGTTACGTTGCTCCTTTCAGAGGCTCAGTGTTTTTCAAAAAGTGACGGAACGGGACCGAAGCATTTTTTAATCTGCCCGATGCTTCATCATCTGTTAACCCCGGCGGGTCTCTCGCGGTTTCCTTTTTTTTTTCTCGAAATGTTCCTCGATTTTTCTACGGGAACGACCGCGATAGAGCGGCACAGTACAGAAACACAGTGACACGAGAATTTCACGCCCACGCGGAGCCATTTACTTTTTTTCATCGTCCACGGAGGGCTGTTTCTGTTACTCGAGAGAGGGGGGGAGAGAGAGAGAGAGAGAGAGCGAGGCAATAATTCTCCGAGCGGCATTTCTCTCGTTCGGCCTAGCAAGACTCGTTTCTCGTTAGTTGTGCTTTACCGTGGGCCGTCTGTCGGTGATTATGCGAAATTACCGAGCGGAAAAAAAGTCTTGATTAATAGGGAGCGACGGGCCGGACGAGGACCCGGGGCCGAGGAGTTATGGCAGCCAGGTGCCGCGAGAGAAACGGAACTGTTCCGATTCGACGATTTCTTTATTCGCCCGATATTACGGGCACCGTTCCCGAGACCCACGCGGAAAAGCTACTGCCGATGGTTGTGACGCGCTCGTTCCGGATTTTTAGGCTCTCGAAAAAGTCGCCTAACGAACCCGCCCACCGACATCTTTATCGTACGGGTACGATGCGAGGGATCGCCGCTACCAATTAGAATCGTTGCGCCGAAAACGCGGCAGAATGGCGGAGGGATTAACGACTGCCGGCACGTGATTACGCGAGGCTTTTTCGCGAGCGCGGTTTGTTTCGAAATATAAATGAGGAGCGCGAGAGATAAGAGGACTTTATTGCGAGCGAAGAAAATCTGCGCGCGTTGCTTCGCGGGCTTGTTAAGCACGTCCCTGAAGCAATTTAAAATCGTCTCTCCGAGCGGTTTACGTGACGCAAGGTTCTCGAAGATTAAATTCTAATCATTCTGAATTTTTTAAGAAGTTACAAACCGTAGCGACAGAGCGGTTTTACTCGCGAACCGAATGATAATTGTGGAATTGTGTGTCGCGTAGCGAAATTAAATTCAATAGAATAGGGCCCGAGGAACCGTTGCCAGCCGGGTTTTAGTATTTTGTGACCACGCAGCAGACCTAAATTTTACAACCAGACCTGAAGGAAGCATGCGGAGATGCGCTTCGAGCGAGCGTTACAAAAATTCGGGATTTTCCCAGTTCTCTTTACAACCCTGTTGCACTCCATGTACTCTCGTCGAGGACTTGACTAACTCCGCCCTTAGTCTTGTAACCAACCAAAACGTACTCATCCATTTTGTAAACGCCCCAGCGTAAGACATAAATAGTGGTATAGTCACTAGAAGTATAGAGTCACTATCGGAGTCACTAGCAAGAGTCACGAAACCAGATTCAAATTATAGATATACACTCGTAACCTCGAAAAATAGAATATACATTATTTGTTATATCTAAACAACAATATTCAATTACGACCAACCATTCGCCTCTATCCTCCGGTTAAAGAATATACAGTCCACTTAAGAACAATATCAAGTGCGGATTTAACTATAACAAGCCGTAGAAAATCACGCACACAACATTGTGTGATAGAAAAGGACGGAAGCCGAAGGGTTAACAGCTCCGCCACCTGTTGCCTTTCGCCATGGGTCCAGAGATACATTTTTCTCAGCTGGCAAGCGAGCAGAGTCTTCCGTCGAGAGCGCCTAAGCGTACTCACCCGGCCAGAAGTGTCTCGTTTGGCAGCGTGCAGCCAGGAAGCCGCGGTGCGAAGTCGAACTTCGTCGTTCGATTATTAGGCCGCTTGCGGATCCCTCGTCGCGGTTAGGCGCGTTGTAACAAGCATCGACAGACACCGGGACAGACTAAGCCGAATGGTTGCGACCCGCTTATCGTGAGTCACTCGAGAAAACGTGGATTGCTGCCAGCCGACAAGAGGGCGGGTGAGGTCGACTGGCACTTCGACCCTCGCGGGCGATACATCATTCTAGTTTTAATATCCGTTTCGCGTTACGCCGTCGGGCTTCTCGGTTCGTCGCTCGCTTATATTTAGCGAATTTTCCCTCTGCCCACAATGGTCCTCTCCCTCTTTCATTCTCCTTCTTTCTCTCTCTCTCTCTCTCTCTCTCTCTCTCTCTCTCTTTAGCGAATCGACGCAGATCCACACGCACGTACGCCGCTCCGCGGACCGCCCACGCTCGGAAATAACGCGGAAAGTTTTTCGCTCTTTTATTTCGCCGCGAATTTACGGCCACGCCGATCCTTGTTCCGCGTGACGTAACCGCAAGACGATTTTTTATGCGACTGACTCGCGAGACCGAACACAGACGCAACGGTCGCCACTATTTTTCTCGGAGACACGTCCGCTGTTCATACGTTCGCGGGTTTATGGTGGCGCAGACGGCGCGAAAGAATCGCGTGGATGGTGTTTCCATGGGATTTAGGGTGAATGGCGGTGCTCCCATCGCGAGGCTGGTTCGAGTCTCTCCGAGGAAATAAAAATTCTTCGCATTCATTGCAAGTAGGAACCTAGTAAGAATATATTGGGTTGGCAACTAAGTAATTGCCGATTTGTTCAATGAAATAAAAGAGTTTTTTGTTTTACTTGGAATGAACTTTAATCTATGATGTATTTTCCATTTTGTTCGATGACCTTTTACCATCTTTCTGACAACTTGAAAATTCCACGCTCGTAGAAAGTCTGATCCTTTTCGGCCAAAAACTGAGTCAAGTTATAGTTTCATCTATAACTGAAATCGGCAATTACTTAGTTGCCAACCCAATATTTCTCTTTTTAACACGTTGACTGCCGGACGGATTTTCCATGGTTTGTCCGAGGCGCCAACATGAACTTTTCATTATGCGATGCATATTGCGCCGCCGGTCACCGGTGGCCCCCACGGCGCTGTAGCAAAGTCGAGTGCCGGTCACCGGTGACCCCCACGGCAGTCAACGTGTTAATGGTCTTGCGTTAAGTTATGAGAAACGTATTAATACTCTTGAACTCTTCTTTGGAATTACACTCGACCACTTTTGCCCATAAATCCATAAAATCCTGCAGTCTAATTAAAAATATCGATAACCATAATGTGATCTCATGTTTTCTCGATTATTCTACCCATTTCAGTTCTTAAGTTGGATGATTTTCTGCAGGATTTTGCAAAAAGATTCGCACTCCCTTGCAAAGAACACGCCTGGACACGCGTCTACAATAAACCTCGGAATTTACGCGAGCTGACACGACGACTATATATATATAGCAAGCTTTTGTTCGATTCGTTCGATCTATTTCAAAAAGCTACGCCCGTCTCGCGCCATTTTCGTTCTTCCTTTTGCCTCCCCTCGCATTCGACATACAGTAAAGATTCGAGTTTTGTCACGTCCGACGTTCCCAGCTATTGTCACCCGGACACCTCACACCACTCGAGAACCGGCGCGACGCGGCCACAACATTGTCGCGTATATCGGTGTGAGGCTAGAAGACCACTACTAATCCAATTACAAAACTTCTTTATTTTTCATTATTTTTTTATGAAACTTTTACCAACATATTCGTGGCATTTTTCCGATTAAAATGACACCAAATATGACATAATTCCTATGATATTTACCTGTATAATGAACGATGAAAGTTACTTCCCATAACAATTACATTAACGAAAAATTAGTGTAAATGTGATCCGAATTATAACGCGTTTGGTATCATTTTAATCAGAATAATGCCACGAATACATTGGTGAAAGTCTCATAAAAAAATAATTAATAATAAAGAAGTTACATTTTTCATTTAAAGGCCTGCGCTCACGCGAGCTTTGATCTTTTCCGAACGCTTCGACTCGTCGCGTCTCTTTCTTCCTCATACGCTGTCCTTCTCTGTGTTCGAAACTTTTAATGCTTGTTACACAAGTAAATATCATCGGAATTATATCATATTTGGTGTCATTTTAATCGGAAAAATGCCACGAATATGTTGGTAAAAGTTTCATAAAAAAATAATGAAAAATAAAGAAGTTTTGTAATTGGATTAGTAGTGGTCTTCTAGCCTCACACCGATATACGCGACAATGTTGTGGCCGCGACGGTTCTCGAGTTTCGCCGTCACCACCTGGGACGCCGGCGAGAAACGTCCGACGTTCCCCGGATTTGTCACTCTGAAGAACCGAAAAAGTGACAAAACTCGAATCTTTACTGTAACTCTTCCCGGATGTCAAGGTGTTTTTCGCACGATCGAGAATATACTGTTCGACGATGGCGAACAAGAGACAATGCCGAAGCTGCCGAGGAACAGTGTGCTTTGTTACCGATGCTATATTCGAGATAGCGCCGCTTCAAAGTCAATGTTAAGATTACGGGAATAACGCTGCACGGCGGAGATCGATCCGGAGAAAAATTTTCCAGCTTGCGAATATTCCATCGGATGCTACTCTAACTGTCTATTTTAAGACATTGCTATACGCACGATCGCCTAAAAATATCTGGACACCGGTGTGCTTGCAGATATCACCGAACATTTTGATTTACAGAAAGCTGTCGCGTTTATTTGGTCGAATTTCGTGCGAAATTGAACATTTTATGTTAAAACTGGGACGAAAGAGTTCTAAAAGAACAAGACAGTGACGAACAAAGAAAACGTCACCTGACAATTTTTCCAATCGTCCAATGCTGTACCTCCGAAATTCGATTTCAGGTCGACGTCATCGTTCCAAGAAGATATTGAATAGTCCGTCGGACATATTAATAGAAGCCAATAAACGACAAAAGCCTATCCTGTCCGGGGCGCATAACGGCGCTATTATGCTCGAAGCAGAGGAAGATATAGTTGCAAGGGCGACCGTCAGACTCGACAGCGGATTCATAATAACGAGCGTGAAATTGAATTCGCCGGGTACGCGATAAGAAAAGATCGGGACGTGGGGCGAGACGTGGTGGTGGCTCGGACAAAGGAGTTTCGCACGGTAGTTTCGCAACCGAGCGACGTTTTTACAATGTCCGGAGATAATGTCTTAACTGGCCGGCGCTTAACTTCGCGCGGCGATCTCGAGCGAGTTTAAATAGCCGGCCAAGTCGTTTACACTCTCCGCCAAAAAGTATGGCCACCGGGGACCCGTGATTATGCTGCGCTATAGTCGCATTTGCATACGCCAACATTGCTGTGCGCTGTTTTTGCACCTTTTCCGGCCTTTTTACTGAAACGGGAAAGGGATGAGAGTAAAGCCCCGTTCGCAATGTTGAATCTGTCGTTGAGGCTTTGGAAATGGCTATTTTTTTAATACAGGTAACCCTCCTATAACACGGTAGATAGGTTCCTAGAAAATGCCGTGTTGTGTGAAACCGTGTTGTATGAGACCCAGAGCCAGTATAAAAAGGGGGGTTACGTTCCGAAAACTTATTAAAAACAAATTTTTTTTCTAATTCTACATAAACAACTTACTTTTTATTAAAAATATAAATGTATGTACAACACAAAACAAAAAATATTATTTTAATTTAACGCAACTTTCATTTAATAAATTTCTTCGTCGTCACTGCTCAGTATAATCAACCGAGAACGTTTTTTCGATGGGATGATATCGCCTTCAGTTTCAGAACTTTTTTCTTCATTCAAAGTTCTTGCAGTAATGTTACTTTGCTTGCTGGTTCTTACCAGCTCATTGTAAATTTCTCGGTATGGAGCTAGACAGTTTTGTAGCTCCTTTTTGAATTTTCGGCTTCTTTCAGCGGAAGGGTCTGCATTCAAGAAAAATGACTTTCTTTTTGTCAAAAATTGACACTTTTGTTTTCAGGCCACGGAGATGAAAAGAAATACTTTCTGCAACATTGTATCTTTAAGACGGCAAGCCTCGCCGCGGCTGTAGAAGTATAGTGTTGTACAAAGGTTTTTGCAATTTTCTTATTATGTTAGAGCGAAACCGTGTTATAAGATGCCTGTTGTAGGAGGGCTACCTGTATATTGAAGAAGAATATTAGTTTCAGAGATTTTTATGGCAATCACGCTGGCACTCTTCTGATTTTTGCAAACCTCTGAACCTCGAAACTTGTCAGTTTTATATTTCAAGAATGATTAGTAAAAAATAAGATAGTACAACGGTTGTTTCTGTGCAGAGACGAAAGAGTCGATCACCGTGAAACAAAAAAACCCAACTTTCACGTGATATTTTAAGCATACAGCGGCTGCCCGTTTTCCGTCGCATCTGCAATCGTAGATGCGTATCGATCGCAAGAAATAATCGCGATGTGAATCGGCCTTAACGCGCAGCGGGCAGGACAGCGTGTGACGAGACGAACGAAAGGAACGCGGTCGACACGATGAAGAGGGTAAATATTAATTTCGTTCGAACGCGTTGATGGCGGTCGCGAGCAGACGAAACGACGTCCGGTGATAATTGCGACAAACGGCCCCACGGCCGCCGATTCGTTAAAACTCCGGCGAGGCGATTACGTTCCCAGAGAAAATTGCGCTCGGCCGAAAGAAACGCCGAAAGAAACGATTACGACGAATCCCGCGGCCCTGGGGCCAACCTTCTTCCCCTCGGGTTCGACAGCTTTCTCGATTGGCAACGTTCGACAATGCGCTTTATCGCTGTTCCAACGGTGGATCGTGGCGGGCCTCGAAAAAAAAAAAATCGAAAAAACGCAATTGCCGGACGTCAGGTGTGTATCGACGGATCGTTAATTTTAGGCAACGTGTCCCCGTTGATCGAAAGCGGACTGAATTCTTCGCGAATCGGAGACCAACAGATGCGCCCCGATATCGAGGGGGATCGATCTTCCTCTAATTGTTGACGGGGATCGAGGAGATCCCCTGTTTCGCGATCTTTTTGTGCCCTAGAAGACTTTTACTACTCGGCATTTTAATACACGCTTCAATGACAAATTTTATTTAACTCTTTCGCGTAGAAGTAATTTTTTCAATAATTAATCGTGGAATAAGAAATCTGAAACCTATCATTTCTAATTCTGTCCGTTTTCTGTGATCTTTCTAGAAGATCTTGAAAATTGTGAAAGTTATGAGACCTTAAAGTCGAGTATTCGCTTCTAAAATTCATCCAGCGTGCAAAATTTCGAAAACATTATTTTTAAAAGCCGTTTCAGAACAAGAGAATTAAAAACCTTGATTCCCTGAATATATTTGTTCAGAAAATGTTGATATGGTGACGAAAGATTGTAGAGCGAGGATAATTCTTTCTCGGTTGATTTTCAATGAAGATGTGTTCAAGCTTGGCCCTGAAGCGCGACTTCCATGCTAGCACGATCAAAATTGATCGTCCCTGGACCGGCTTCAAGCAGATTTTCTGGGGAAGATATAAACGTTCCCGAAGTCCATTCCGAACGGTTGCGTAAACGAACCGAAGCATCTTCCTTGGACTCGTTGACCTGTTACGAGCGCGTAACATCGAAACATCGCAAACTTCGTTTCGGTAATGTAAATTCGTTTGGTTCGTGCCAATCGGTTCACGCTGCACCTGCCGCGAGCCGCAAGACCGGTGGAACGTAGTCGTGGCAAGAAAAAGGAGAAAGAATTAGTCAAATGCGTCGCTTGAGGCAATCTTCAACTTCGTTGCTCGAATACTTTGTTCCATCGCCGGCGCGATCGTTTGCGCAAACGTGCAACAAGAATTCGTGGTTCTTGCGACATTCAATTACAACACGATGCGTCGTACATCATGTCAAAATTAAGAAAAGAAACAAATCGTACGACTATTTTTGTAATCTCTTTTATGATGCAAATCGAACACACAGACACACAGACGGTAAGCCTAATGGGACAAGAAACAAAATTTTTCTCGAATTAGACGACAAATCTATGTAACTTCTCAATCCGAAAATTTAAGAAAAGATGCTAGAGGATAACAGTGAACAAAATTTAGCATTTGTAGTTATTTCAGATCTGCAAAAGCTACTGGCACTAAAAATAAAATTTAACTTGACTCCACGTTCTGAAAATACGTCTAGAAAAATTGCAAATAAACGCCCCGAGTTTAATAATAAGTTATTCGAGCTAGGCAGTTCCGTGCTTTTGTATACGACTTGCATTTTAATACGAAGGGTATACAAATACACTTTGGTCCTTCGAGGGCGATCGAGGGTGAGGAAAAAGAGTTTGCGGTGGTTGGCAAGAAATCGAGGAAGAAATCGGGGGCGATCAAAGTCGGCGCGTGTACTCATTAAAAATAAAAGTCCGCTGGTCGGCGTCGAGGCGCGCGAGCACGTAAATATAGACCGATATTATAGGTTCAGGCACGTTTCTAGCGATCGAATATCTTCGCGGCAAGAAACGGACCTTTAACGTCTTAACTGTGAGCTGGAACAGGTTTAGGAGCGAGCGACCTGGTTCGACGTGGTTCGCACCTTCCGCGAAAACGGCGAAACGATCGGCGCATGGTCGCGCGAATAGCTCGCTATCGAAGCGTCGTTCCTGTCGAAGGCTCGCAGAATTTGCGTGGCAAGTCACACTGGCCTTGATAGTATATGACAGCGGATAAATCGAACGCACCGATAGATTTTTATCGATCGAGTTCGATTTTCCAGAATTTTAAAAAAATATATGTAAGGAGTGCGCTCCTTAATTGATTTCAATCTTCCCGTTCAACACAGTGAGTCGATAAGTAAGGGCCCGCAGTAGCGGCAGAGAAATAAAAACAATGATTCGGCAGACACGTGTGAATGTTGCCGGTTGATGATCTGCAATTAGTTATTCCTTTTATAATAAAGTGGATTGTTTATACGAAGAACAAGATTGCGAAGAACAAACTTTGAATGTTGTTTCTTGTATTTTTACAGGTTTGTAACCATTGTAAATAGTTTAGGCAATTAGTTTAATTAATAAAAACACTTGTATTTTTACAGTGAAACTTTTCAGTTTGCTATTATCTACAATCCTTGAACGTTCAACGAATAATTCAATCACACATTACATATATATCCATTGATTTTTGTCTCCCCGGGTGCAGCGAAAGAGAGAGATCAAATAAAAATACAAAACATTTTTATGCTCGCGTTGGAATTTCAGAAATTTGTAGATGTTCGAAACTCTTGCATACCATTGGTCGGAGAAGAATAAATCTGTTTATCCAGTTTCGCAATCGACACCACTGTTTCCCTCGAGCTCCCTATCTCTTACACCATCCATTTCTATTTTTCGAGGATCAAAGCCAACAACAGAGGCCCGCGTTTCGAGAGTACAAGGCTAACAATGAATTCCAGCGGCTAAAACCGTTTTCCAATAAAACCGTGCCATTCGTCTCGTTCTGGAGCAACGCAGACGAAATAAACGCGCCCGTTATTATACCACCGAGATTTATCGCCGAAAGAACGTTCGTTTCTCCGTTGCGCACGATACACAAACCGCCTGACGTTCAATCCCGAGGTTTCAGCCGGATGATCCCAAAGAAAGTCACCACGATTTCTTCTCCTATGGCCGACCTTGTTAAAGAGTCGAGAAGCCGATGGTCGGTCTTGCGTCGGGCCGCGAGCCCGAGATTTTCGCGCTCGAGGGCTCTCTCGGGCTAGACCAGCCTCTGTCCTTGCATTACGGATATTTCCGTCCGAAGTATTAGACGGTATAAAGGCAGAACGACGCCCCTCTGCCATTCCCGGCATGGCCAGACGCTGGCAAACGCTATGTAAAGCAGTCGAGCGATACCTTTCTGTCCCTTTTTCCCTGCGCTAACCCTTTCCAACGACGACGCTCGCTGGAAAGCTCGTAATAAGCGTCCACCCTTCAACCTACGGCTTAAAGTGCTCCAAAAAGAACATTTAGAGGCTGAGAATTTTTTAGTCAAACCTCGAAAAGAGCATTCAATAGTTACGAATTTTTAAATAAATTCTCAAAGCGTTCCAAAACGATCATTTCATTTTTCAGAAGTTTTTAAAATTGTGTGCTTCAAACGTAACGTGCTACATAAACGTCTATTTTCAGTCAGGAATCGTTTTAGTTAAATTCTTTGATCTACTCATTCTTGTGGCAAATGAATGAAAATGAAGTAAAATTTGTGTTCGAGTCTTAAAAGTATTTTACAGATGAGACTGTTTAGACAACATAGCATATACAATGGGTAACGAAAGTATTGGAACGTCCTTTAAATCAGTATAACTTTTTTTTTAAGTGAATCAAACGACCTGACTTTTTTTAGGAGTTAGAAGAATTGGTTTTTCAAATGATGTGTAAAAAAGATTTTGAAAAAATTGCAATTGGTAAGAATTACATGAGAAAATAAAAATGGCACTTTTCACAACTTTTTTATTTGAGCCTGTAATGAAAATTTAAAATATGCGTTTTGTAGATCTCTGTTAGTTATACACGTACTGAAAATTTCATCGAAATCGGCTGACGCAGATAAAAATGGCACGTATCAAAATATGTTAGAAAATCTGAGGATTTTAAGCAGAAACTGGCCAAAAGTCGTGAAAATCTACGCTTTTCACCACTTTTAACTAGTTGTAGCTCGTGTGTATGTTAATCGATTTCAATGAAATTTTCAGCATATATATATAATACAACTAACATATATCTACAAAACGCATATTTTAAATTTTCACTACAGGTTCAAATAGAAAAGTTATGGAAAGTGCCATTTTTATTTTCTCATGTAATTCTTACCAATTGCAATTTTTTCAAAATCTTTTTTACACATCATTTGGAAAACCAATTCTTCTAACTCCTAAAAAAAGTCAGGTCGTTTGATTCACTTAAAAAAAAAAGTTATACTGATTTAAAGGGCGTTCGAATACTTTCGTTACTCACTGTATGTATTAGTTTGACTCGCACAAACAACTGCAAAACAGATTCATCGCTGAAGCATGAACGCGAAACGAATATTTCTATCCGAGGGAGGATTCCAACAAACGTTCGAATACATAATGTCCGGCTGCTAAATGTCAGAGTATGGTTTCTAGGAACATTGTGGGCGAGATTGACAACGTCTCGTTCTTGAACTTGAGGCGCATCGTTAGGCGGAAGCCCGCGAAACTTTCAGCCTACACGGACGCCGGTGACGCGCGTGATCGTAGGCGAGGGAACCGCGCGCGTCGGAAATATCTCCGGCGAGTTTTCAGCTCGACAATGTCTTATCGCGAGCGTAGACCGGGCGAGATCGCGCGCGTGCCGTTTTCGCGCGAAAATCCATTCTGGCACGTTCGATAAACGGCGCCGCGTGGGTGAAAATGTCGAACGGTCCCGCCGCGATTACTCGAAACTACGTGACGTCCGCAGGAACCGTAAATGCGCTTGCTGTTTATCCGGCCTGCCAACTCCGCTACCGATATTCGCGAGACCTTACACGTTTTTCGCTCTATTCTGCGGGCACGGTTATATCTCGCTACTTCGGTCGGCCTACAGTTTTCGAGAAACTCGAACGTTACCCACCTTCCATCTCGCTTTCGCGTTTAATAAAATGCATCGTTTATTATTCGTAAATGGCTCGCAATATTAGAACGTTATGTGCTGCCATTCAAATTCGAATGCACCGAAAGGTTGTACGGTTGAAAACTCTTGCTATTTTATTAGCAGCAACAGGTTTCTGTGCACAGAACAAAAATGGAAGCAGCAGAAAGACTGGGAAATTTCGAATCAAATCTAACCAAAAGATTTCAACACTTTGATCGCCAAATAAGAAAGCTCAACAATTCCATGAAATCAAAGTAAGTTACTTAATAAAATAGAAATTTCACATTTGGTACAATGAATATTAATATATATTTTACGTTAATACGTAAAAATGCATTTTAAAGCCTGAACAAATAATTCCGTCACCCATATACAGTCGAGTCGGAAAGTAAGTTTACATTTGGTGATATGTAGGCAATGAATATGATGAATAAAATCAAGTTATTGTATTGTTTTTATTTAGGAGGCGTAAGGAAATAAACAAATATGTTAGTAAAACATGTATTATCATTATTAAAGATTAAAGACATGTCATATTCATTTGCCTGCATACACCAGTCGTTAACTTACTTTCCGACTCGACTGTATATGGGTGACATGGCCAGTCAACGTGTTAACAGAAACAGGTCCACTTTAATCCTAAATAACTATCGCAATTCTGAAGATATCAGCGTATAAAAATTCACGAATACTGTTCAAGGGTGTCCAAAGAAGACCAGAAACTTCCGAAAAGATACGTCGACCAGTTTCCCTAGAAAAAAATTCTGTGGAGCCTGTCGCTGACAAAGGCGCCATAATAAGGGCGCCACTGTCGTCCAGTTGACACAGGCAGCGCAATAGCGATTAAACGGCGTCTTAGCCGGGCCTTTTGACAAATTCGGCACATTCAGCTGTCGCCGTCCGTAATTTTAGTAGCGAAACGCGAAGCTCCTCCGCGTTTCTAAAGCGCCCTCCTGGCTCCTCGCAGAAATCCGCGCGGCGGCGACGACGACGACGACGCAGAATCGCGCGCGGTTGGTGCACAGTTTACATTTTCCGACCGATTAATAATGTGCCGTCTGCGCGTGAAATTGAATAAGCGGCCGGGCATTCGTCAAGCTACCGCGACCGAGTTACGAGCCCCGAAACAATCTGCCGTTTCTCATGGGATTTCGACCGGAGCCGACGCTTGTCGGTTGGCCCGATAGGCTCCGGACCAGGCACGTCCGATTGCGACATCCGACAACCTTGTCCATCGGCTGACATTCCCGAGCCGATATGCAGAAATCGCGATTTCGTGGGAAAGTTTCTTCGCTCGCTTGTCACTGCGATTTCTCGTGCGGATTTTCGGCTGATTTTGATCGAAACAACCGATCAGGCACATAGGGACATTTATTTATAAGTTTTTTGTTAACGCTTTGATTGCCAAACTAGAAAGCTCAAAAATTCCATGAAATCAAAGTAAGTTGTTTAATGAAATAAAAATTGGAAAGAATTAAATCCTCCAACTTTCTCGAATTTTACGGATTCTAATCAAATTTGGTACAATGAATGTATTAATGTAAAAATTCATTTTAAAACCTGGACAAATAATTCCGTCACCCACATATGGGTATTAATATTCTTCTTCGCGATACCGTAAAATAATGACAAATATATGATCGACAGTGATTAAGAACGTCGGTAAATTTATTTACGAGATTTTGTGGAAATTGTTCTTGGATGCACTCCAAAATAGTTTCATGTTTTCGTCGTGTCGCCTGCAGAAGGCTCGAACATAAACAAACAAGGTTCAACGCGGTACAAATTCGTTAAAGTTTGCCTAACTTTTTTTCCAACAGTTTGTCGTTTCGTTTCGCGTTATCGTTAAGTTTTGCAAGCTAAGCAACGGTTTCTGGGAACTAGGCGGAAAGGAGCGCGCAAAGTAAAAACAGCGAACGGCGGTTAACAAGATATCCTGCAGTTAACAACCTGTCACGGAGTTTCGAAATCGTGCAATTTGCAGCAACAATGTTGTCGAGAGGCCAACTCCTCAAACCCTCCTGAGACACACGCGAGAAACACTGAACGGAATCAAGTATGTATTACGACCGGGACAAATCGCGCCCGTTATTCCCAAGGTTGCGGATAAATCCGGCGAACCAGTTAGCAGGGGCAGCGTAAATATCAGAATTGAAACGAGGCGGCTCGTGACGCGACAATCTGCGCTTCTCTGATGTGCATGTGCAAAAATAGCCAATTCCAATTTGTTCCATGTCCGTAGCCTACTCCGCGCGTTCAACTTTCGGCGAACGTTCCGGCCAATCGAACTCGCGATGCAAATTTCATCTCTGATCTACGAAATTTCTTATTAAAATCGTAACGGAGCATTTAATATTCTGGCTGTGAATTTTTCTGCAAATAGAAGTTCGACATTGGTGCAGCGTGCTCTTGGAATTGCTATAACTTTGGAAAAAATCATTGTCCGGTTCTAAAAAAAAAATTCACGCACGATCTCCGAACATTGATAAACAAACCTGTAAATTTTTAGATCGCTGCGTCTATTATTTTCGTTCATAAAAATTCTCAAACCCGACATCGCATGATTTGTTCCATGTCCGTAGCCGACTCCGCGCGTTCAACTTTCGGCGAACGTTCCGGCCAATCGAACTCGCGATGCAAATTTGATCTCTGATCTACGAAATTTCTTATTAAAATCGTAACGGAGCATTTAATATTCTGGCTGTGAATTTTTCTGCAAATAGAAGTTCGACATTGGTGTAGCGTGCTCTTGGAATTGCTATAACTTTGGAAAAAATCATTGTCCGGTTCTAAAAGAAAATTCACGCACGATCTCCAAACATTGATAAACAAACCTGTAAATTTTTAAATCGCTGCGTATATTATTTTTCTTCAGAAAAATTCTCAAACCCGACATCGCGAGTATCCACCCAACGTGAAGACAAGTTTCTGTCGAGCTACGGTAAAATCGTCTATAACTTTGTAAACAATGGCAATAAATGCATAGAAAAATTCCAGTGCATTTTCAAAGGACTGACAAACATATCCACAAAATCTTGATACCAGGGGTTTGCTGGATCCGCTAGAAAAAAATTCGCAAACCCTGCCTCGTCTCAGGAAGAGACGCTTAAATTGCGAGGATCTTTGAAAATGGCGGCGTTCTTATGGGCGGACGGGACAAAAGTCTGTTCTTGACGAATTCTTATAGGAAATTTCGCGCTGATCACGAATATACCATATATTAAGGGTCTCTGAATAGTGGTTAACAGTTTTTCCGCAAAATACCGTGTTTTTTCGAAGTTTTTCGAGTGTTTTTGCGTGAGAAAACGGATAAACTCCATTCAGTGACCCTTAATACATGGTATATTCGTGATCACAGTGTGAAATTTCCTATAACACCTCAAAGTATCTTTCTTTCGTTTGGAATCACACTGTATATTCCAATTGATGGAAACGGTTCAGTTAAGAACAAGTGCTCTTCAATGCATCATCTACAAAAATGAGGAAACATGACCAAAAATTAAATTGAATTTTATTCAAAATTGAATTTCAAATAATATTTTATAAACATTATAACAATATGCCTATGTACCATGTAGGTAGGCCATAGTCTATACCTACGAAGTAGATATTTATAAAATCACTAATTATATATATGAATATATACATAAAGTCACTAATTATGTCTGTAATAAATAAATATAAATAATAAATTTTTACTCTTGAAAAATAAAAAAAACATTCCGATGCACCGCATTTATAAATTTATGGAAATAAATTCGTTTTTCTCTCTAACGAAATTAACATATAAAACAAATAATTGTTTTTAACGTATATGGAGAAAGAAAATGGTATGAGTATCATTGATCGCTATCACTGTTAGTATTCATCGCTATTTATAGTCACTAATGTCATGATTTTATTTAAATTTATATTAAATTTTTCTATATATTCCGACACTAATTTTATAACAGAAGAAATTTTGAACTAATTGCTTAAAATTTTGGGGAAAAATATTACTGATCATTTAACTGGATTCGGTATTTTATACGCGTGGTAAAGAAGAGCACAGAGCCGTTCAAAGCAGTTTGAAGCAAGAAATGTTTACATATTTGTGAAGTATAATAGTTGTGAAATCGAAATATATAAAAACCCCAGGATGTTTTGACCCGTAATTGAGAAAAGCTTATCTGAAGATATTAACGCCTATAAAACTTACTTCTAACTTAGTGTTTTATTATTGCTATTTTAACGGTTAATGAAACAGGAGAAGTGGATATTCCTCACCTTCTTCGATACCTTCCATATTCAAAATTTAAAGAAAGGACACAAAACAACGTTCTTGATTACAGAAAGTCAGTAATTGATCTCGCGTGATTTCTCCGATGAGCTGTCTAACGATCTCTCTGCCACTTATGAAAACGTGATTCCTGGCGTTTGTTGTGCTAATTTTAGATTCCCGGCATTTGTTTCATATACTAGAGACATCTCTGAAGGGATTAGTAATGCCAAACAAGGTGTGGAGGATAGTTGCATTTTCGACTTTTGTCCATAAGAACGCCGCACTGTGCGGCGTTCTCGTCAGCGAGCGTCATCGATGATGGCATGCGCCCGGAAACATTTCGCGTGATTGCACCGCAGTTCCCACTTTTGTTCGGGCTTGTAATAAAACGGCGGTTATTACTTTGTATCGTCGCAGCGAAGTGGCAATAATTACGAGGGGAACGCGCAATAATTTCGGCCGGATTCCCGGGGCGGAGGTTCCCGCTATTTGATACGTGCACGAGTTATGGAGTCATTAAAGCGAATATGCCGGGGCCCGGCACGAACCGCGGGAACGGCTGTCATCGCGGCAATAATATCCGCGCGCGTGCAGCTTCCAATTTTCTCGGGACGGCCGCGCGCAAACGTTACGACTCGATAAACTCGCTTGTTCCCAGGCGACACCAGCGACCGAACGATGCAAGGAACGACGTTAAACTGTTGTTCTAACAACCGCATAGTTCAGTAGGACCGGCAGACAAATTAACGCGCCGTGTCGGATATCTTTATCGTCTGCATCGAGCTCGTCACTTTACAACTTGATCCTCTCTCGACCCGAGTTTTCGGTGTCTCCTCGTCAGCCTTCGCGCCATTTTCTCTTCGAGCCTCGACGCCTCGGAGTCGTCAGCCGAGTGTAAATCTTCGTGAAGCAGAAATATTCCTAATCCGGTTTCCAACAAACCGAAGATCGCCGAGAACCTGTTCCTTTGAGAATTTCGGTATGGAGAAAATGGGGTGCTCGGATGTCGTTTTCGCTGGGGTATTTTCAGAATACTGCAGGCGGAGGGGTGCAGTCATTTCATATTTTCCATTAATAGTGTTCACCTTTGTCGCAAATGCGTAAAATTCACAGTCTGTCGCTCCAATCAATTTTAAAAGAATCATTTTCCACTTACTGGATACTATTGTCTTAAAGATAGTCGTCGTACTAGTTGCACAAAGTATTTATTTGTGTTCTACATGGTGTTTGACCATCCAACTTTGCCACCCCTGCTAACGAGAGAAAACGAAATATTTCATCTTCTTTTTAATCCAACGAACAATTCTTTCATGTTTGCCCAGGCTATGGCATAATTCTATATTCTCGAATGGAAAAAGAAAAAAAAATGGACATGGCCAAGATAGTTGACGGGCAAGTTTGACCGAACATTTCCACAAATTAGGAGAAATAAAATACTGCATTAGCAGGTGGCGTTTTCGCAGACAATTCTCGCACGCAGTCCCAAATATCCGGGCCATTAGATCCCATCGCTATCTCTGACAAACGGCCTGCAAATGCGGTTAGAAGTGTCCGCGCGCATCATCGACATCCATCATTTAAAAATAAATAAACACCTATTTGCCGAGGGAATTGGCCAGTAGGCGACCGCGGAAGACAGCCAATTCGTCAGTAGCGCACAAAGGTGCGACAGGAAGCGGATAATGGAAACTTAGGTGATTTTGGCAAGATTCGACGTCGCGGCAGGGCGCGATCCCTCGTGAGTTAATTTCGTTCGTAACATTGGCATTGAATCATTTCTTGCTCGACGGTGGACGTTATCGATCGTTCGACAACCGGAGACCGCTTGCTTGCTCCTGGAACGCATCGCTTCGACGAAGAGCGAGCAACATCGGCGACGAATCGGCTGCCAGAGTCAACAAGTTACTGGGAAGTTACTATGTCGCTTTGCATTCGAACGGAGACTCTGAGTCGCAATTGAGAATTGTTGTACTACTATTCGAAGTAGTTTCTAGATTTCCACATTTCTACAGTGCCTAAGAAATGGCTAAACATACATGTTCAAACGTACGCGTAAGTACGAGTGATAGTAATAATTAGACAGCGGATCTTTATGCATTTATGGCTTCTGGAAATGTTCAAAAAATGCTATAATATAAAATTCGAGAGTATTTAACACGATTTTTATTTGCTTTGGATCTACAAAGGCTGTCCCCATTAAAAATAGGATTTTATTTCATTCCATTTTCTTAAAATGTTTCTATAAAAATTGGAAATTGCATAAACATCCGATGTCTAGTAATAATCTTTATGTGCATACAAAGAAGTAAATCATCTAGAATGTCGTGGTTTTGGAGTTCAAACAGCTTCAAACCGCTTCGAACCGCTTTAAAAGTCCATTTTTGCCAAGCTCAGAAATTCCTTTTTACTGTCACCTATTCGAACAAACTGTTTAGTTTCGTTCCAACGGGTCCCGTAAACCAAATGTTAAAAAACTAATAAGAGGGTTGAATCGAGGTGGTGCAGGAGAACACCCTCGTTCCAAACTCGAAGCCATAACCGTCCACAGAGGTTTTCAGCGAACGAATCTGTGCTGACCAAAGAAAAAAGGATGACCCAAGGGAAACGGTATGATTTTCGGTGATCGTAGACGTATAGCGGGGAATCCGACAAATTTGAGGAACAGTGGTGGTCGTTCATTAATCCCGAGTGACAGGCACAAAGCTGTTTATCCGAGCGGGCTGGCAAACTGGAGCAACGCGACGGGTTCTCCAAAATGGCGGTCGAGAAAAAGGCAGCGACGAGGATGGTATTTCGTTTGGGTACCATCCAGGTCACGCAGCGGCCAGCAATGGAGTCGAGGGTGTAGGGAAGCGGGGGAGGTTGGGCGAACGAGAGAGAGAAAGAGAGAGGGAGAGAGAGAGAGAAGCGGAAGAGGAGAAAGAAGAGGACAACGAGAGACAGAAGCGGTTGACGGAAGAAACAGAGCGAAAGAGGTTGGGTCTGGCCCCGTGTTGGGCTCATTAAGGGCTACAACGGTGTGCAAGAGGCTGTTCTCGCTTCCTAGACCCGACGCCAACTCCACGCCAGGCGTCGTCATATCTTGTCCGATCATCGTTTTTCATCTGGTACCAGCCTTTGTTCCGGCTCCGTAATCCGCGTTATTAAGCGGCCCGTTGTGCCACCTGATATTCCGTCGACGCGTGAATTATGATCATCCACCGGCCAGATTCATGACCAGCCTCGAGAATAAACCTCCCCGGGGATCTTGCTTCCATACGTAAGCCGAAAAGATGATGGACGAGCGCGAATTACATGCGCGAACTACACCGGGCACTTCGTTTTTCCTTGGGGAGCAATTATATTAGGTCTGTGGGCGAAAATAAACGGGACTTTTGTTGCTTCGACCACTGCTGCTCGGTTTCGAGCAAATTGTTATTCGCGTCGGTAGGTGGGCTCTGTTTTAGTATAATTTTATACATCGGGAAAACAAATTCTTGCAGGCAGAGCTCGGGTCCATTTTGACCTGGGGAATAAAAATTGCCATTTTACTGCTCGGTTTAAGAAGGAGGAATCATTTGTTGCAGTCTCTTGCTGCTGATTTTTGTCACAAGATTGTTTATATTCGAAATGGCGTAGCTCTCGTAGAGCAGGGGTTAACAAAACGCGTTGAAGTTCGCTTCCAGGATCGTAGCACATACCCTTCTTCCTCGAAGAAAGGAATATCTTGCGGCTGGTAGCTCGCACGTTGGAGAAAGGGATATTCATAACGCGAGGAATGGAGCATGTCAACAGGAACATCCTGAAACACAAGCTTGCAGCTACGAGGGTGGTCGGGGTGTCATAAATAACAGGAAGATTAACGAGGAACGACTTCGATGGGGTTGTTGCTCTCTCTATCCCCATCTCCGTAGATTTACCACTGTTTACTTTCCTGGGGAAAAACATTACTTTTCTGCAATCCCAAAAGCAGCGGAAAACTAAGGGTTAGCAAACTCTATTATACTAGAATTTACGGGGGGAAAACATTACTTTTCTCTAATCCCAAAATAACAGAAAAATAGGGGTTGGCAAATTCCATTATACTAGAATTTTCTGGCGAAAAACATTACTTTTCTCCAACCCTAAAATCCAGTAGAAATAAGGGTTGGTAAATTCAGTTATAGAATTCTAAGGGATGGAAAATGTTTCAGACTCGCAAGTTCGTTGAACTACCCTAGGGGTTTCGCGATTTCCTCTCAAGATAATCACGTTTTTAGGGTGGTTTTTATTATCACGTCGAGCGGTGGAGGATAGGATCTCTGATCGCGCTAATTCGGGTAACGTTTTAGGAATGCGATCCACATTGTGTGGAAGCGGTTCATTGTATACTAGCAACATCTGCGCGCAAACGTCGGCCCGATGAATCAATGCCGGTTACAGCGATGCAGCAACGAACAGCCGGCCGCTGTATAATCCGCGCGATCTAATTTCGTGAACCATCCAACTCACTGACTCACTTGGCACGTCTCGGCTCGCGTATTCTTTCCGCGGCTGTCGTTTTCGTGGAAGCTTCCCGATCGCGAGACACCGGGGAAGGTCAGGAGAACTTTGGCCAACTTGCGACAGGAAAAAAAAAGGTGGAGGACCTTTGACCTTTTGCTGTGACACAGCGGCACGAAAGACCTCGATCGTTCTCGATATGCGAACGCTTGGGCATCGAGAGTTTTTAGAAATCGAATCGAACGGAAATACAGGGTGCGCCAGGGTGGTAATCAGGTGCAGAAATTAGTAAAAAGGTGAATAATATTTTTTCGATGGACGCTTCGTTCTCGAGAAAATTGAGTTTGAAAGTTCGACGGATTTGCGGATCCTGGCGTTCACAGGAAGTAGAATTGGTTGGCCATGATCAGACGCGTCAGCTGATTCCCATTCAACGCGAATCGAACTTTCAAACTCAATTTTCGTTCTGTTACTCTCGTGTTTTTACTTATTTTTGCATCTTGAGTTCCACTTTGAAACACCCTGTATGTAAATGAAAATTTGTATGTATCACTGGAAAAATTGTGCAGGATGTTCTACGAGAGGTAATCGAATATTTAATTTCTTCAGAAGATTTTTTTGTAAAATTTATAGTTTCGTAATATTTTGTGAAGTGACCGTCGTCCTTCCATCGGTCAATAGGTCAAGCTCAGTTTGTCCGATTCTAATGGTTCAGTTCTAAAGTAGTACCGGCGCGTATTTACATGGTTCGCTATACAACTCCGTTTATACGCTGCACTTTTAAATCACTTTTACGAGCGCCGGTGGTTCCAGAGCATCCTAAACTCGGCCTGCGATCGAGCATCAAGGTCAGGGATACGTAAAAAAAAGATAATGGAAGTTTTGCAGGCCGTTTTACGGGGCGTCGTTACAATGGCCGTTACGGGATACTAAACCGTCGATTCCAGGGATGGCTGCCACTACGTAATACGTTTCTCATTGCGACGACCTTGAGCTTCTTCCATTTCCCCTGCGTACTGTTTTCCATCGCGCCAACCTGGTTTTGTCATAAAATTCGCAAGCTAATCGTCGTTTTTAAGAAAAGTTCCGAAGATTACGAACGCTGCAATTTAGTTTCGCGTTTACGGGTGCGGGGGAGGGGATGAAAATCGAACGAAGGTCAAACGAAGGCCTTGAGGTTCGCACGTCCAGCGTCCTTCGAAAATAGAGTACGCTCCGATCGACGTTCCTATCGATGTTTGCTTTTGTCTAGCAAGGGTGGCAGGTGCGGGGCGTTCGTTGAAAGGGAGCAACAGGAAGAGGAGCGACGCAGGGTTCTCGGTTCACTGGTATCGTAAATGAAACGGAGACCTCGGGGACGAGGTGGATATACACCGTTGGCGATCCGTTTATTTTTACAGCAATGCCAGGGTGAATGCTCCGCGGAATGTTTAGCTTCGGCACAGATCTTGCGCGCGTACACACGAGCGCACCACCGATCCGCCCGTGTGGCTATCGGCGGCCACCTACGTCCCACTAACTAGATAGATGATTCACAATCACGAGATACACATTTTAATAGTTGTCACGCTTCAGCATAACAGTCCTGCTTCGGCATTTCTCAACATCTGCTCGAGCGATCTCTCATCTGCCACCAGTCCATCCTCCATCCAAAATAGAATTACTCAATGCTACGAGAAAAGCTAGCCTAATTTCTTCCTAGAAATTAAATACTATTTTAGTGTCTTTAACCCTTTCCGGAATTTTGTAAACACTTTGAACGCCAAACAAGAAAGCTCAAAAATTCCACGAAATCAAAGTAAGTTGAAGAAATTGAGAAAATTAAATGTATGATATTGCGTGGTTCTCCAACTTTCTTGCATTTTACAGATTCCAATCAAATTTGGTACGATGATTATATTAACGTACAAAATTCATTTTAAAGCCTGAACAAATAATTCCGTCACCCATATATGGGTGACATGGCACAGTCAACGTGTTAAAATGTATTAGCGAAATTTTGGAAGACGTTGAAATGGCGGACCTTGTGTTTTATAAGGAATTAATTAATGTACCCCGTAGCTGTCACGTTTGACGTTCCAGGAACAATAGAAAACATTGATGACAATACAGGCCCGCGACAACGCCAGTCCAGAGGAGAAAAAATGTCGGAAAAAAGCCGAAGAAGAAAAAGAGGAGTTCACTATATTTACGCGTAAGCGGGGCTGACTCTGCTGAGGTTGTCGGTCCATTAGCGATGTTTTGCGCGAGCAAAGTGCGTGCGAGCACAGCTGTTACCACGTAAACCATGCGCACGGCTGCCAAGAGCAACAGGAGATCGGTCGGCCGTGTGCGCGAGAGGGGTGCGTCGAACACAGAGAGAAAGAGATGGAGAGAGAGAGAGAGAGAGAGGGGAAAAAAGAAAAGGGGGAAAGATGGCGAGATTATCTTCGATCTCGTTCGATAAAGGCGCCTATCGTCGCGCCGCCGTCCCACCGCCACCTGTCCCACCGATCGTCAACAACTCTCTCTTCTCCTCGATCCTCTCTCGCTCTCTTGATCTTTGTCGTTCGCCACGGGTCGCTTGATTGAAGCTGGATAAATTTATGGGGGATTGTTTCTCAACGAACACCGTGTTCCCTGCCCGGCTTGTCGAAAGATCCACTAACTTTTCGACGCTTCGCTTTTGTCCACTCTGACGAGACTCCCTTGGGAAGAACATAGAGAATCACTAATTACCTAGTATGTTTCGATACGTTAATCTTATCCTGTTCGATGCTTCATTCTCTAATGCGTAACAAAATCAATTGAATTAAATTTTTTCTTTCATGTTCAGCAAGGGAAGCAGTAGAACTGTACGTGCGCAAGTCAAAGAAATTATTAACCCTTTGCACTCGAAGCTATTTAAACTCCAAAACGAAACATTTCTTTCGACGTAGAATATTTTCCTTTTATATATTTCTTTCTAATGTTATACATACGAAAATGGTTCAATTTACTCGTACAATACTGAAGTGTTTAGTAATTCATTACATGCAAACGAATTTAATAATGTAAAAAATATTTTGAATAATTATACAGCAATGTTTAGTGGTGCCATACAGTCACCATTCGAGTGCTAAGGGTTAATAATATGTTCACAGTTGAACGTAAATTGTCCGACACTTTCAATGTATCGTCAGTACACGGCCTCGAGGCATCAGCCACTAGAATCGATAAGGAAAACATACACAGCGAATTACATAATCACCTAACAGAAATCAATTTTCGCGAGGATCAATATTTACAGAATTTTCGGAGCAGATCCTCTTACGTGACTCACTCGGAACCGCAGTGCACAGACTAACGGAGCCAGGTATCGCGTTCCCGGTTCGACAGGCATGTTAATGAGCGTCCAAGAAGTATGGCACCACTTGCCAGAAGTTTGGAATAATCTGCCAATTCCAGTGAGGAATGATTTACAGTTGCAAAGTGATCTTGGCAATTCGATCGGTTACGGTATAGCCGAGGATTGCTCGAATATCGAGAGAAATCGAATATAAATTCGAAGATCCTGCGACTTCCGGAACAGGAAGACAGGAGAGCCCGTAGCGGCTTCCAGCGGCCATAAATAAGCCTAATCGCCGGGGTCGAAAATAGAGAGGTACGCGCGTCACGTTTCTCTTTCTTCTTCCATCCGTCTGCGGTCCCTTATCGTTCCCGTAGCGAGAAAAAACAACGTCGTCGACGTCCGACGTCGCCATTAACGAATATCCCACCCCCCGGCGACGTCGATGGAAGCGAAAACGAAGGAAAGGAACGAGAGGAAGATTACGGGGACGGCGTTCACGCCGAAAAGACGAATCCTAGAAAAGACGAAGGCTTTACGAGATTTCGCCTCGGCCAGACACACGATGCATCACGATTCTATTTTTACGGGGAATCTATTAATACGCACCATGCATTTCCCTGTTTGACGATTATACATCGTCCGCGTAACATTCGGGCGCTAAGAATACCGGGCTGTCGTCAACCATTCAGTCCCCGGGATGAATAAAGAACCGAGCTGCGCCGCGCTCCGCCGTTCGTGGTTTTCGCGGCTATTGCTGGCGCATTTCGGTTGGTTAAGGATTAGTCATTGAGTCGTTCGATTATCATTCTAAAATTGAACGCACGGACCTTGACTGCAGGCACCCTATGCCGCGTCCAACACGCGGAAATCTTGGACCGCGTCGCGTCGCGTCGCGGCGCGCTATGCGCTTCAGCCTGGCACTGCGATTCGTGGCATCCTTTCTTTCTGATAATCCCTGCGAGCTTCCATTTTGTTACCTGGTAATTTTTTATTCCCGCCGGAATTGTTTTTTAATCGGAGAGAATTTTCAGGACGTTCCCGGGAAGTTCTATTTCGTCATTTGTCGATTTAACTATAGATATATAGATATATATATATATGTATACAAAAATCAATAATGAATGTTAGCCGACGTGACGGGCACGTCGTTCATTTGTTTCTGCGCCAGATACCTATAGAGATGTCCTAGGCGTTTTTGAACAGAAGCATCTCGGCGCGACGCGTTTTTTTTTTTAACGATTCACTCTCAGTTCGAATCCGACAGCACACGGGAGAACACGGATAAAATTAAGTATTTGCATTTTATTCACGAGTATACCTGCTTCCTAAAACCAACATTAACCAAAATTCCTAAGGAACTCGAGAGAAAAATCTAAAAAAAATGAGACACCTTGCATGAAAATTCTGATGCATCCTTCTGCATCCTTTCTTTCTGATAATCCCTGCGAGCTTCCATTTTGTTACCTGGTAATTTTTTATTCCCGCCGGAATTGTTTTTTAATTGAAAAGAATTTTTCAGAACGTTCCCGGGAAGTTCTATTTCATCATTTAACTCTAACCAAAATTCGTAAGGAACTCGAGAGAAAAATCTAAAAAAAATGAGACACCTGGCATGAAAATTCTGATGCATCCTTCTACATCCTTTCTTTCGGATAATCCCTGCGAGCTTCCATTTTGTTACCTGGTAATTTTTTATTCCCGCCGGAATTGTTTTTTAATTGGAGAGAATTTTTCAGAACGTTCCCGGGAAGTTCTATTTCATCATTTAACTCTAACCAAAATTCGTAAGGAACTCGAGAGAAAAATCTAAAAAAAAAAAAATAAGACACCTGGCACGAAAATTCTGATCGCAAGTGGCCATAACTTCCGACGAACAGAATTCTCCACGGAGCTCCAGGGCCGTCGCGATTTTCGGGGGTGGCAACGGGGTCGTTCGGATTCCAGGGAGTAAATTTTGCCAGGATCGAATAAATTTCTCGGGTGCTACTGATCGAGCATAAAGATCGCCGGTGGCCGGGTCCAATAATAAACCGGGCCGTATCGTTGGCGAATAAAAGAGAGATGGTTCCGGCAGCGTTTCGGGGGTGGGGGAGGCTCGGAAAAAGCCAGACGCGATCGTCCGGAGGTGTGCACGTAATCACGGCGACGTAACTCGTACACGAGGTGTAACGTAAGAGAACGCGGTGAACACGCAACACGTACGTGCCGGCGTCCACGCACACGAATGCCCGCCGAAAGGAATCCGAAGGTGTGAGGGTGTCGCCGTTTGGAAACCAGCCAGCGAGCGGAAAGCACCGGGAATACGAGGGAGAACCGACTCTGCCCACGCATCCCGCATACCGTCCCGATAAATAATCGAACTAGGCGTCGCTAGAGACGACCGATGCCAAATCCGAGTCCAGATTGTCCTGCGAAGGTCGTGCCTCGCGAGGGTGGCTTTCCAGATAAGACGTTGGATCCTGGTCAGTTATGCCAATTTCTGTAATCGTTTGCAGATTTTAGGTGAGAAGATACTAACTTCCCCCTCTGAATCCCCATTATAAAATTAATTATACGTTTCGCTTCGCTAAACTTATAAATCAGAGAATTCGACAAGTATCTCAGAATTTTTACAAATTTTTTACAACTTGGAATTATTAAAATTTGGGTCCAGGAATGAAAGACCAGTAGAGGGTGGTTTTCTTGCGTCTTCAGGTTGAGGGAGAGCAGATATTTTTTCCATTTTTGTTTTCCAGAAATTTGCAGATTTTAGGTAGAAGATATTAATGTAGGTCACTTGTGTCTAAGGGTAGCCAAGTCTGAGGGTTTGTTTTGTGAGGGGCATTTAAATGAATTAATTGGTTTGTTGGTAAAGTTCAGGGTGCCAAACCCCTTCAGAAATGCCACCGGTCGGTCTTCTGGAACAGCAGAAAGTCGTTTGGTTGCCATGAAGCTCACGTGCACGCGTTACGCGGTTCCCCAAATCGTCGGAGCATGTTTGCGCAGCATACATTGTACAAGGATCGCATTACCAGGTACGTGTAGTTCCCTGTCATCCCGGGCGATCAAGGCGAAGTCTGTACGACGATCCTTGGACAGGATGGCGTTAAAAGTGATTCGTAGGCTCGCGAATGGCTCGTAAACGCGGAGTCTACCAGCTGTCGATGGGAAACAAGTCTAAATATAATCCTGGCTAGCCTCGAGGAGATACATTCTCGCGATCTGGACAATGGAGGTATGCTCACCTTTCAGAACCTCAAACCGAGTCCCCAGATATTTTTCTAACGCCTTGGACAATTCCCAACCAGTTGCCAAAACCTTGTCAATTCGTGCTCTCAGAAATGTCCAGCGTTTAATGAAATCGTAAAAAGAAGTAAAAAAAAAAAAACAAAAATTGTATTAGAAACTTGCTGGTAAATAAAAAATAAATAATAAATAATAGTATTTGAAGCCGAAAGCATTTTTGTCGCAATTTTTACTGCCTCGAATTCTTATTTACAGAATAGATACCACCGCGTGGACCCCACAGAGCAACAATTTCCAGTTCCAGAAGATTACCAACGGATCCCCAGAGCGCAACCACCCTAATCTCCAGCCTAAAGAGTGGCCACCATCGTCCGGCGATGATTCCAGGAGCCGCTAAATCAAAAATTTCCACGGTCTCGTGAAAGCTAGAGCGCAGAAGACGCTTTTAGATCGAAATTTATGGAAGAACGTGGAGCACGGTGTCCCTCGATCGCGATTGTCATCGCCCACGCCGCTGGATCCTCCAACGATCACAACCTTGAGGAATATCGGCACAGACAAATATAACGACAGGAATAATACTGGACGTTGCGTAACAGGCCGGAATAAAAAAGCCCGAGATAAAGACGGGCCAATGGGCGAGCGATATTTCACTGTCCATCGGCGAAACGATCCTCTTTGAAGAAGACCCGCGCGATCTCATAAAAATGAGAAGGTTCCGAATGGCACGGTGTTTCTCGAGCCGATCGGAAATCGCGAGGAACATCTGGCGATGACGTTCTTCGAGTTTCCCAACTGTTCCAGAGCTGTTCCAGAGATGTTCAACCTGCTGGCCATGAGGACCGGCTACCCCGAAGAATTCATGCCACCGAGAACACGCAAAGTTCAGTCTAATCGTCGCTACCGATGAAAACATCAAATGTTTCAAAGTATTTTTCTCATTTATTTTCTTAATTTCAGGTTTTAACAACGCAATCCATGAGCTGCCAAGTTAATACAAAGGAGGGTCCTCAACCTCTTTTGTACCAATTTAATTTCCGACGGAGACGAGAGGCTTCATCGCGGATTTTCTAAATGAAAAATCGTAGAAATTTCAAAGCCGCAGACAACGAGGTGAAAAGAAGACCGAATCGAGCGAGGCTGTCAATTAACTCGTAACAGGCTGTTTATTGGAAGGGCACTCACCCCCAGCGCCCAGTCCCCGGGCTGATTAATGAACAAAGTAATTAAAAGGGGCGGACGTTCGTTAACGACAAGGTTCTCGAAGGATGAGGGAACAGATTCCTCGTAATCATCGGCCCGTCCCTGGGCCATACATCACCGTCTGGTTGTCGGTGTACAATGGATTCGAAATTCCGAATCCATTCTGGTGTAACCAGACCGTGAACATTCACGTAACTTCACAAATAACCATTCGAGGCGCGAGCATACCGACACTCAATTCGTTTACTCCTAATCAGTCCCGGCATTCAGTGAGCCGAGCGAGTGATACAAAAATTCTCAATTATGCTTTATTGATAGGGGATTGAAGGGATATTGATTAGGCCTGTGGAACCGTAAAATCGCAGATTAGTTCATAAAAAAGGTTCAAAAAGGAAATGTCCACTCCTGCGAGTTCTAGGCCTATGCCGGAGTCATTTCTGACCCACGCCGATATTTCACTACAGTTTTATTTCGATATCAGAAGACTACTCGGGACCGTCTTTCGTCGTATTTCGGATGAAAGAGAAAAAGAGGGATTTTCTTATTTCGAAATAAAAAGCTCGAGTTTACCCCCACCGCTACAGGTCACGAGTGACTCCGGCATAGCAAACGAAAAATTAAAGCTGATCGGCTCCGGGAAGCCTCTCCCATAATTCCTACCGAATTAATCCGCTAAACATGACATCAAGGATGTACGGATTCTCATTTCTTCCGTCAGATGTTCCATCTTCCGCGGTAAAAAAAATCTTTGATCGATCCTCGTTGCTAGACCGTGGGATCAACGCGTCTGGTAATGCGCGCGAGCGCGTCGGAACACAACAAAATACGAAGCTCGTTGAGCGTCCAATAAATTTCCCATCTCGTTTGTGGCCAGATAAAAGCCTGAATGGAAAGTAATAAGTTGTCAATTAATTCTAACCACTGGGCGAGAGGGACTCGGAAGAAAAATCGGACATGCATAGGCTTCCGCGGTCCACTCATTAAATTTTATTAGCCCTGTGATTGCCTAACGGTGTCTCGATCATTATCGAACCTCGTCTAATAGCTACGCGGCGGAACTCTATGCGTTTATAGCGTATACAAATTCGTAAAAAGTCGGGGATTTAATAAAAAATTTAATACGGTCTAGGCAACCAGAGGCAACGAACGCAAAATTTCATTCAATCCTGTACTCTTAGCGATCAAGATAAATTCTTTATAGATCAGCGCGATCTTAAATTCTATCGTAGAGTGCTCTACACGATTATAATACATCTCTATACGAAATAAAAATTATCTCGAAGGGTTACAAGAAACAGGACACACGCAGAAATTTATTGTTTGTCCTCAGAATTTTTTAGAAAATAGAAAGAAAGTAATACTGTCTCTAATTTAATTTTTCCTTTGGTGCCGCGTGAAAGTTTCGTTTATTTTTGTCACAAACGGGTAAAATTCGTCGTCTTCGTTTAGTATTGCGCGAGGTTGTGCCAAATGAGACGGACTTCATTCGTCACTCGCGAATCCAGACTTTCCGGTGTTCTCCTCTTGGAGACAATTGTCTTCTGATAAACAAGACGAATGCAGTCACGGTTACCGCGACTCTAGGCAAGACTTTTATTTCGGCACGGCTACCGCGGATGAATGCACGGTGCTCAATGGCTGCTTTTGTTCGTCGTCGACGTCCGCAACGCGGAAGAGCGCCATTAGCGTTATATAGTCCTCGAGTTTAATTTTGAAGCGCGACGAGAGAGGAAAAGTGGAAGCGCCGCGAATGAAACTGTAACAGCCACCTCGAGCAACTATCAAAACGCAAACCTAACATTGAAGGGTACAAAAACCAGATCATTCGGTGTAATTTATTCCAATAACGATAAGCAATACAGTATCGATCTAAATTACTTTGATACGCGTCGCTTGAGAATATAATTCCCCGAACCGCCCACTGAAAAATAATTTTTTCAGCCCTCGGTGAATGAGTCAAAATTTTGCAAAAACAAAATAGTTTTGCAACTATCAAAACGCAAACCTAACATTGAAAGGTAAAACCCAGATCATTCGGTGTGATTTATTCCAATAACGATAAGCAATACAGTATCGATCTAAATTACTTTGATACGCGTCGCTTGAGAATATAATTCCCCGAACCGCTCCCTGAAAAATAATTTTTTCAGCCCTCGGTGAATGAGTCAAAATTATGCAAAAAATTGAAGAAATAGAAGAACTGCTATTTGCTTTTTGAATCATGCGACTACCTCGCATAGTCGTCGAGAAGAATAGCTACAAAGTTAGGGGTTTCCACCCTTACTTCTCTTTCGCAAGAGGAACAATTTAAAATTATTCTGCGTCCACAAATATTCGCCGAAAAATTCGCTGGCAATTGCAATCGGAAATTTCCATGGCACTGTAGAGTTTTTGCCGCGAGAGAAGAAATCTGAGGAATATCGCGGAATATTTGCGGGAAGATTGGTCGACGCGGCGTCCGTTTATTTGAATTTCTTTCCGGTCCGATCCCCTATGCAAACATCGAAGCGCTCGAGAATGGTAACGATCACTTCGTGTATTGGCCTACTTTTTTCTTCTTCATCATCATCTTCTTCTTCTTCTTCTTTTTCTTGATCTTGTTCGCCGACGATCGTGCTCGGCCGATCGTTTTGTAGCCATATCTCTTTTTGTTTCTCGAAACGTCGAACCGGACTCCGACCAGATGGCCGCGATTAAAAAAAGGATTTCGCTATGCCGCGCCCGTTTCTTACGTTTCTTATGTCTGCATCGGGAACTCTTAAACACAAAACTTATAAACACCCGGCCCGCTAGATCCGCGTGTTTTCTGCAAACATTCGCGAGACAGATCCGTTCGCGATCTACCGCGAAACGTACACGGTACAACGAATTTTGAAACATTCTCTGGCGTGTATCATAAAAATTTCATCATTACGTATGGTTTAAATATTGCAGAATATCAGATTTTCTGCATACCAAAATATTGGAGACTATGTATCAACGTATTTCAATTTTATTCTATTTTACATTCATCTGCGCAAAAAAATATTCCAATACTTTAAATTGGTCCGATTTGCATTTGTAATTCGTTGACTCTATAGATCCCTATGCGATTCAACTTTCTGAGCACTAAGTGCGGAAAACACAGGTCACAGGAAGATTTATTATCTCGCCGAGAGTGAACTTGTTGGATGAGGAAGTATGATTAAGGATGTTTGCTAAAATTCTTATTCTTAGCAGACGCAAAAAAGAAAATCATTGTCAGCAGAAATCCCTTTCATTCTATTTCCTCCGTTCAGTAAATATTTTTTCTATCGGTAGAACACGAAAAGCGTAATACATTGGTCCACCGACGACTCCAATCAAGAAATCCAAGATTAGATCTAATAGGTTACGGGAAATGGATTGAAACATTTGTTTTCAAAGAAAATACGGACACTGACTCACGGAAGTATTCGTGGGGGCTAGTGGTTGGCATCAAACGATCGATATTCTTTTTTAGAACGCGCAACTGAAAATCCTCTCTGACAGAAACGCGCTACCGATACATACTAATTACGTTTTCGATCCGACCTTCATCGGAAAAATACGAAAAAATACTAAATTCGATATCCATTGTATCGAAATGGAAAATACTGGGCTTTTTTAACTTCACATTTCTAGACAACTTTAGAAAGTTCAATTACATTTCTAGTTTAATCAATTCTCGTTCAAAACTTCAATTAAGCAGAGGAGTTTAAAATAATAAAAGTGAAGTTCAGCTGCATTATTTACTTTTTTCTATGGGCCACAAAATTCATTCTGTGCAGTAAAAATAGAAGATCGATTATATAAGTATTTCTTTTGGCTTACAATGTAGAATTATTGTCTTAATAAATGAAAGAGAAGGTCACTCGTTCGAGTTGATCAACTTTGAGGAGGCTCGCGTGAAATTCCTAGGAGAAGAATTTCGCGAATCCGTGTTAGAGACGCGAACGAGAGGTTGTTCGAGCGATTACGCGTGTTTATTGGTCTCATGGAGGAACGGGGAATCCAATTACGACCATACCGACTCGGTCCGGGCCGATGAATAAACGTATTGTCGAGTGACTGATGGCAGAGGGGTGAGGCGCGACGGTGACGGAAAGAAGGCATGAATCCAGGTGGATAAGGGGCGCCTCTATTCGCAGATAAGAGGGTGAATAACCGGGGATAAAAATACTGTCGGTGTGGTGCGCGAGAGACGAAAGAAGGAGGAAGAACAGAGAGAAAGAGAGACAGAGACGCAGAGAGGGGAACCTGCTAGTTGGACGTGGTTGCCATCCGATCGGAATGCGCTATGCGCACTCGCCTTGGTCTGCCTCAAGCCTGGTCCAAGTGTCCGGCCACAGCCGCGGAATAAATGACCCACAGATAAAATGGCCTCCTATTCGTCCCTAATTAACGCTCTCGCAGCCGGTCGCTGCCCGTTAACACCCGTTTCCGACTCCTCTGGAGTCACCCCCGTTAAGGGTAAATCAACCGAAGATAATTGTTTTAACCTGTTTCCTGCTGTTCTTCGCATTCTCTTGAGGAACCACCGTCTTTCGTTACACTCAAACTACGAATTTTTATACATTCACCCTCGGTAATTGACTGAAGTTACATAGGGGGTGGAAACAGCCCTCGAAGTTAAGGAGTTAAAATTGGTATTTGCTTACCTTGTTAAGCAAAGCAATGTGACGAAATTGCTAAAATTTTGAAAGAATTATCAACAACTGTACGTTGTATAAATATACTTTTACATGTCTCACAAACAGATATGAATATGGAAGGTAATTTTACAATCTCTACCGTAAACGTTTTGGGAATTATAAATTGCTCGGGTTTAAAAGTTTTTCCATGTCGAGAGAAATGTTATTGAGTTATTCTGAATGTTCGTGTTCGAAAACAGTGGCAACTTCGAGCTGACGAGACCTTGACTTTATGACAAATCACAAAAACCTTCGAGAATATTTCGCACCGCGTTGGAAATGATTCAACTGGCTGCCATCCACTTTTTGTCTGGACAAACCCTTGAAAAGCGACTGCAGAAAGGATTAATATAAAGGACCGTTGTCATGAAGTATTAAAGTCTGCAAACTACGAATGCACGTCAACTCGCTCGCTGTGAGTTATCGAGTATGTACCCATTGTACGAAAGAATGCTGAAAATAGCTGTGCTCCAATGAAAATTTCGAGCAACGTGCTATGTCACGTGTGAAGTAGCCACACTTGAACCAAAAATAAATTTATTGCATACCTTAATTTAAACGAAAATGCATTCCCTGACATTTCGCTACCTTCTCGAAAAGATGCTCTATACTGTTAGCCGAGCATTTAAAATTTTAAATAAAGCTCATCGTTCCAAACTCCTAAAACTTGGTTAAACATCATCTGGTACACAAAACACCATGCAAAGCGGACAAAATGGTATCGATCGGGACTGGCACAGGATCGCATCAAACTCGATAAACCTGTCACACCGACCAAACAAACTCCTCGGAGAGAAATGCTGCACGTGGCGCAAACGGCATCAAACTGCTGCAATGGGTGAGGGTGTTAATAATCGGGTATAGCGAAAACCAGGCGAAAACTTTATTAAATCGTGTTAGTGGGGACAAGCGTCCTCGATCCTCGATCACACAAGATCGGAGGACGATCGTCGCGGGGATGATCCAAACGTTGTGCGTGTCGTACCGTCACAGTGTTTACAGCGCTTTGCCCTCGGCTCAGGCATTCTGCGGTGACCTCGTGACCTCACCGATATTCCATCGTCGGTCCCTGCACTGTACACACTGCCAACACACAGAGAGACACGGTTCACGCGCGCACGCAGCCACGCACGTGCACTCCTCTAGGGGGTAGCTGCACGGTGGGCAACAGACCGACGAAGACGACAGCTTTGGCCCGAGAGGGGGCCACCCCGAGAGAAATCGTCCTCTTCAGGGACTTCCTCGTCCTCCTCTTCCTCCTCTTCTGGTTCACGCGGCCGCAGTCGGAGCCACTGTTTCGTCGACAGACACATCGGCAGATCCGCGAACCTCGGCGAACTGTCACTGGACCGGCATCACTCGACCGGGAGGTTTCTCGAGCGAACGATCCAGAGGATCACTGCCCGGCTCGATCATCGCCGCACCACACTCCTGGATCGCGGCGATCGACGATCCGACGGTGGATCGATCAAGTCACCGGCCGGACATGGTGGTTCAGCTGTTCGAGGTCTGGGAAGCGGATATGGCTAAGTTGGTGACTGGGTCAGTGGACTTATGGTCTTGGATTTGGAAGGTCCATAGTCGGAGTCACTTTCTTTGATGGAGATGTTAACGATCAGAAGAGATAAGGAATTCTTGAGGGTAATAGTTCAGAGGGTGTTCACTTGGTCACTGGGTCACTTGATTTATGTTCTTGGTTTCAGAAGGTCCATGGTTGCCTTTTGAGTCCCCTTTTTATGAGAATGACGATGAATGGTAGCTCAGAAGGGATTGTTCTGTGTCACTGGGTCACTTTGGTTTATGTTCTCAGTATGTGAAGGTTCATGGAAAAGCTTGGTTTAGTGGTAGTACGTTGCACTTGGTCACTTGGTCACTTTGATTTAGGTCCTCAATTTTTATCGGATTCGTAGTTCATGAGTTGGAACTAACTAGGGCTGATCTTGTGATCATAAGTCTCTTTCTTCGCTAGGTTGCTCGAGTCCAAGTCCTTGATCCTTGTAACTCCCACAGTTTTGTCTCAAGGGCTAATCTTATGAATGTAAGTTCATTTGTTATCAGAAATCTCGAGTGTAGATCCTAGTTCTACGTAGATCCACGGTGTCTGACCTCAATGTCCTTTTCTGACGACCATATTGTTGATTTATAGCTAACAAGACTGACCATTTGTCACTAAGTCTTTCGATTCGAATTCCTCGATCTAACTAAACCTAAACTTGATGTCCTTTTCTGATAGAAATATCGATGATTTGCAGCTAACACGGGCTGATTAAGAAATTCCACTTGTCACCGGATCTTCCAAGTTTAATAAGATCTTCCCAGCGAATCTGAGTCGACGGTGAAATTTTCCTTTTGTGACGCTAGAAATTCGTTCTGGAGGCTAAAGTTGATTGTGCAAGCAGCATACTATTGCCAAGTGTTCCAGAGAGTGCACTTGGACTTAAGTTTAAATCCTCAGCCTACGCGTGTCCCGTCATTCAATCTTGAGTTTCTTTTATCACGAGAATGTCAATGCGTTAAAGGCTAAACAGATTTGATCCAGGTAGCATGCTATTCTTCAGTTCACTCGAAAACTAGGTCACTACAGTCTAAGTCCTTAGCCTACGAAGGTCCATAGCGTACGAGAATTCTAATGGTCCGCAGTCTGTGAGCATTTATGTGCAACGTCGAGAGAGAGAGAAAGAGAGATAGAGAGAGAGACCGAGTAGCCTTCCGGTTCCGGCTAGGCTTAACTCTACAGGGAATGCAACGTTCTCTCGCTGCAGGAATGATACGTTCGTTCACCGTGAACATCAAGCTTTCTACCGACAAATGCGCCCGTTCATTTATCTCGCCATGTTGCTTGGCACATCTGTCTCCTCTCGTCCTCTACATTTTCATCGACGAGCTCTCCGAACAGTCCTCTAACGAACTGTCCTAAGATTAATTAACGATCACCATGGACCCGACAGCGTTGACTTTGCTCCGCTGTCCTTAATATTCCTCCTCCTCCATTTGGTTCTGAATCATCCTCAGACCATTCTCTCGTTAATCAAACTCGACCACGAGCATCTGCGCAATCTTCCTCGTCCGATCCTTCACTGTTCTTCGGTTTACATAGAACCCTTCGTGTTCACAGAGTCAGTAAACTCATCAGAGTCAAGCTCGGAACAACTGAATCTTGAGCACTACGTAAGGTGAATGCAAACTTTGACAACTCGAGCAAGTTTCTTGGATCCAACGATCCTCTATCCACGATCCAGTGGCCCGAGCAACGTCAGAGCTGGGCCTTCTTCGAGTTCAAGTACAATCCTCGACAACCTCCAAGCAAAGAGACAATCTTCAAGCGCGGCGAAACCACCTCCAAGCGTCGATGTGCTCGACGGCTCAAGGCCTCCCTAAGTTCCTCAAGGTCCAGGAGGACTGTGGTCCTTCCCAAGGTCGTCGATCGCGAATACGGTTGCTCGACACCGATTCGTACGCGCGACGAAGAGCGAAGAGGACGCGGAGAAAGAGAGAGAGAGAGAGAGACCTCGCGGGGGTGCAACGTTTGGGGATCGTTCAGCGATCTCGTACGAGGACGCTGCGGGTCTGTTCACATCGCGAGGTGGAGGGCGTCTAGGTCGGCGCAGCGCCTCGCAGCCATGTCGCACACGCACTGACGGACGCTCGACGCCGGGACGCCGTCTTCGGCTGGACTCGGTCCACCCTCTCGGCAAGCGTCGGGACGCCTCTGGCGCCCAGCCAGAGACCGTGCTGTCTCGACGGAACGCCGCCACGCGGCGCTCCCGATTCGAACGGATCCGACGGACCCGTCGAGCCAACGATTCCGCTCTTCAATCCTCGTGAACCAGTCTTCAACCCCTTCTCATCTAGACAACGTTGCTCGATGACGGAGCTCTTCAAATGTCGGGGGTGAAATTCTACGACATCTCGCAGCCCGCGTTGTAATTTTACATCCAGCATTTCTATGAATATTTCGCATGGCAATATCTTTTTGATATTCTCGAGAATGCTCTTCCAGGGGTGGTTTTAGCACCGAGCCAAGCGTGAAGAGTGCAATAAAGCTTGTGTGACAGAGATCGATGAGATTGAGTTTCTCTAAACTCGTTGCTACTTCTATTATATGTTTGACGTAAGAAGAGAATATTTCCTAAGAAAGAGACGTTTTAATTTCAACAATTCTAGAATAAATAACCTCTGATAAATTTAGTGTTGTCCGCGTTGCATTTAGAATGGTCGGAAATGCACCGACCACTCTGCAGCGGATTTTCATTCACTCGAACAAGAAGAAGAATCTAACGCATAAAAGCACACACAGAGCCGTTCGTCCTCCGAAAGCATAACGCCCGAAGGCGCACAATATTTCAAGACTGTCAGTACAGCCCCGGCCTCAAAGCCCATCACGCGCACTTGTTTACAGCCGCGGACTCGACACGTCGGATTTACAATGAGCGCGAAGTTCGCCTAGGAGCGGGCGAAAAATGCCCGAGGGTAAATCGCGAAACACCCTAGGCCGCCGCTGATTTACGAATGACAATGACGTCCAGCTGCGTCGCTCGTGCCAAAAAGCCCCTCCAGCCACGCGCGTTCAGCATTCCTCGAAAAGCCGGTTCGCGACGATTAGGCGAACGGCTGTTAAAGTCCGCTCGTATAACACCGGCGCGGCGTTGCAGTTCGTCGATAAGTTTCGCGCCTAGAAAACGTGCCGTTGGACGCGGGGCTGGGAAACGGAATAGGGAACACAGGGGGACACTGGAGTAGGCGTTCATCTCTGCGTTTATCTCGCGAAAAGGTGACGTCACCGGCCAGCATAAAGGAGACTCTAAACACGAACAGATGGCCTTTATAGTCCCACCATAGACCGCGCCGACACGTTCACCTTCCCGATTCACGAAACACGCCATCGCGATTCCGTCTTGCTGTTGCCGAAGCTTGCGGCACCCCCATTCGAAAATCTTTCTGATATATATTCTCTTGATCCCTTATGGTCTAAGTTAGATCGAGTCGCCAATCAATGGTCCCCACCAATAGTTCCTTATTTTATCGATTACAAATTCTAGTGTTTCTCATTTGCTGTAAATATTTTAATCGAGCTACCGACGGGAACATAATTGAACTGTATCGTTCTGTAGCAAGTTCTAAAAGTACATACCGAAGCATATTCCATGCTTTCTAGACGTAGCTTCAAGGGTTAATCGTTTTTGTCATCTGGTTATCGAGGCGGTTTTTACACGACTTTTAAGAATTTTTTTGGAAAAGCTACCGAACCGTTTGCATCGAGATTTCGCACACACGTTCATTGGTATTTCAAGTATCGAAGTAATCGAAATTGCATGAGTAGTACATTTATTTAGAGAGTATGTTTTGAAAAGCGTGGTTTCCCACGATTTCTTGAACGCAGCGATATAATATGCGCAATTATATGCGCAAGCAAACGCGTAATTGATAACGAACATGAATTAATGAAGGAATTATGTAAACGATAATAATCGGTAGCCCCGATCGGCACACCTGAGAAAGAAATCGCAGGGGCAAGGGTTAACGAGCCGACCAATTAACTGCGCAAGACCGTCTATTTCTTATTGGTTTCGCGCTAGGACTGAAATTCATTCCATCGCCGTTTAAAATCGCGTTTCGTTTTAATGTGGCCGACCATGGATGCGTAATTCATGAGGCGGGAAAGGTTTTCTCGATAACATTTTGCCGTATGATTTGCCACGCAGTTCCGCGATCCCGATCATAAAGCTCTAAGCGCGCTCGTTATCTGTCCGATTTCGTCTACATTCGGGAGCGAAGCTCACAATGAAACAAAGCTCGAATCCGAGTTACTCCGCGCTGGATGATATAAGACGGCTGTCTAACACCCTCGGTGATTAATGATTGCCACATAGTTCAACGAGAATAGGGGACGACGGTAGCGCCCCGGCAATTGGTCGAACGCGCATTTCAGATCGGTCGTCGCGCGCGGGCTGCGCAATAAAATGGCCAGTTAACCAAGGGGTTCAGGGACTATCGCCGCGAAATTTATGACGGTGCTTTACGAAACTTCAAAGCTTCATCAGGCGAGCCTAGCAGAGAGAGCCTGATTCCACGGCGTTGTACGCCGCTGTTAAAGGCACCGTGTTTATACCGACACGGTCGCCGGTCCCGATCGCAAATTTCGCGCGGGCGCGCGCGCGCGCGCACTCGCCGGTTAAGTGCGATCGTTAAAAACGGGGTTGCGTCTCGTAACCGAAGCGCGGACGGGCTTTTTCCAGCATTATTTCTTACGAGCGGCAGTTTAAATGAAAAGGCGTCGAGGCGGAACGCTTTGGGAGCAACCGGGCCGCGGACGAGCAGTTTTATCGCGCCGCTAACAAATAAACGAGAGACAAAGAGAGAACTGTCGAAAGGGGCAGGCGCGGAAAGGGACCGCGCGAGAAAGTAACGAAAGTACATTTTATTGAGTCCCGTTGCTGGGACACAGCACCGGCAACAACGTACCTTACAAGTTAATAAATTCCCAGCTTTTCCTCGTGGACGTCTGCACCCGAACAATCCTTCCGCTGGTTTATGGCGCGAGCCTTCCCCTGAAACGAAACGCAAACAATCTGCTGTTATTTTTACTGTAAACCGTATCAGACCCCTCTATTTTCTGTCATTATTGTGCAATTATTCTAATTGCAAGAGCAAGACTGTGAAGACCTACACCACGTTTTCTGGAAATACCACCTATACGATTCACGTAAAATCAAATTACTTATCGGCTTGAGTGAAATGGAATTTCTCTACCCCTTTAATCATTCATTTTCATATTTAGCTTCAAGTGTTAGATAAATTCGAACTGAGATAGACCTCAATTGTTTGCGAAGCTTAATAAAAAATACTGTTACATTAACTATATCGAGTTACTGCTTCGTGATTGTCAACCCCCTCACAACGATTAAGAAACGAAAAGAAAATATGCGCAGACGCAGATAATTTTTATTTTGCACAGAAGAATGATGCCGATGGCCCGTTCGAAGGGGAGGGATTTCTAAATAGCACAATAGAATGGTTTCGGTGCAGCTCGAGAGAGAACCGGCTTGTTCTCAATCCCGGCAAGGACAGGAGTCGCGTCGAATTAACTGCGTAAGGTAACCAGTGCGAGAAGCATTGCCTAATGGCAACTACCGAACGACCTAGAACGGCCTTCGGCGGCTGCAACTACGCAATGGCCGACCAACCGCGACGTAGAAGGCGGTCGCTACTTAAAACGATGCCAATCCTCCTGCTATATTTTTTATTGGCCGCCGTTCGACGCTGTGAGAAAAACGCTCCGGCGTGGAAAAACCGCGAGCCGGCCACGATTTACGACATTTTGCGACAATGCGCGCGCCGACGATCATCAAAAATTCCCAAACAGCCCGGTCTACAGGATTGCTCAACGACGACGCCAATATGGCGGAATTTATGGCCTCCACGGCCTCGACTTTTGACGACGTCTCGTTGCTCCATTTTGTCCCCTGATTCCAAATTTTCCCCTCGTTCCGAACGAATTTTAGATTTTCGAATGTGGGAACTTTGAGGCAGAAAAATTTTCCAAGTTGATGCGATTAAGGGTTAAGTAAGTTGAATTTTGTAGATTTTCCGAGACACAAATATTAAATCTGGTAAGCCGAAAAATTGATTGTTGATTGTGTGAAAGGGATTTAAAGGTTTAGAGAAGAGGCTCGAATGTGAATGGTTAAATTTGAGTGCAGTGCTCGCGGTGTAATTCGGTCGCGTTTAATTGATTCATAAAACGTGCAAGGAAACGGTGATCGATAACTTCGAGCGAGCGAGCGTGCGCGAGATAAATGAAACACGCTGTAGAGTGATTAAAGCAAGAGTCGGCGTGGAACGCATAAATATTAATAACCAGTCCCTTGTGTGTTCTTATCTCGGTCACCGAGATAAACGGAACGCCTTATGCATTAAACGTCGATACATAATTCGCAGCTCGCGTACTTTGTTGGCCGTCGAGATAAATGAAACATGCTGTATAACTTAAACAGACCCGTGTTCGACACCGTTGGTCCACCGAAAACGGTTCTTCTCGTTCCTTTTCTCGTTTTTCTCCGGCGCGTCAAGCCCGAAATCTCCGGTACACGATTTCTGCATCATCCTGTACCCTGTTCGAGCACGCGCGAGAGGAGAGAAACGACCGACGGTCGTGAGGAACAAGTGACGTAAATATGCGATAAATTTCGGGTCGGAAAGGTTCTCTCGGGTTCCCCGAAACAGCACGCTCCGAGTATAAATCGTCGCGCGCCGCGTTACAATACCAACAGCGCCTCGATTAATGTTTAACAAGGGTGTCCGAGTGAATTTCGCGGTCGGATCGGAAGCGGGGGACCTGCCTCTTTGTTTCACCTACCCGGCCCGATGCAAAGGAGGGCCCCCGAGAGCCTTAACCTAATTAAGGAAGACAAGACCAGCGTAAATCACCCGGGGGCCCCGAGGAGAAAGCGATGACGAGAGATAAAGGCGCGAGGAGAGCCACTCCGCTTCTCTCCCGGGATTTATTTCTCTCCCGGACCCGACTTTTAGCCTCTTTCGCTCTTCCCCGATCGCTAGATCCTCTCCGCGAGCCTCCAAACTTTAAACGCTTTGTATTATCTCGGAAATCGTGGGGGACGATTTTGCTTCACCTTTCCATTAAAGCGTACGCACGAGGATTATGAATTTTTTCAGGGACTATGGCGTAACGAGTCGCAAGGAAACTGTTCGGGGTTTGTTCGAGCACTCTTCAAGATGGTAGAAATATTTTTTCGAGCCGTTGCTGGCGATGCTTTTTTAATGAGAAGCTTCTGTTGCCGGTACTGCACTTGTAATGATAAAATCGTATAATTCAGATACGGGGAATGTTCGCGAATTTTTTAACACTAGATTGCCTAAGCAAGTCATTTTGACTGCTTTTGAATTTCAATTAAAAAAATAATTATTTAAATAATGACACAGCTTCTTATAATTTTGTGACTTTTTCTACAACATATAAATGGGTTAAATAATCATTGTTGTTGCCCCCCCCTCCTTCACTTCCGGTATATAGGTATCGGCTTCCGGCTTTCAGGCAATATAGGTATATACTAAGCTCCCGTCTTTCTAGTATTAAGGGAAGAAATTGCAACGAATCGCAAAAAATCTTTTTAGATTTTATTAGCGCATTCTTTGAGGTGATGCAAATATATTTTTCTAAGCTTCAATCGTCGTTGCATTTTTGTGCAATGCTTAATGCAGCACCCCTAATGAGAAATTCATATATTCCAGAAACAGGGGGACGTTTGTGACTTTTTTTTATAGAAGAATTTGCAACGAATCGCAAGAATTCGATTCTTATAACTGCGTTCTCTGCGAGTTGATATTTTTTTCAAGGTTTTTGCATCGCTCATTTTCGATTCGAGTAAACGGCGCGAGGGTCGGGAACGCAAACTGCACCGGAGCGCAACAATCGCGAAATGTTTGAGGTCACGCCGCAGCGGCAACACCCGGTTCCTTCGCGGCGTGTTCGCACGATAATAATAACAACGAGCCCGCGATTAGAGTAGTCCACCAGGAGTCGAAATGTTTGCGGACGCGTCGGTGCACGTGAAATACGTGTGCGAACCCCGGGTCCGGAACTGGGTCATACTAGTACACCCGTTAAACCTACGTACTCTCACCTCTGCACGGTGCATAAATCTGCGTGTAGAAACGCACGTGCACCTTAGGGCGGGTACACACACCTGGGCGGGACTATGAAATTCGCGGCCCGGAGAGTTGGCGTGCCCGCAACAAATGGCTCTCGGCTCTTTGCTCTGTCAACTTCTGCCGCGTACCTCTCCGCCTCGTTCGGAATTGCAACACTATGCCGGGAACACGGGCAAGGTGCGGATAGGGAGCCGAAAAGGGAAACAAGCGTGAAGTCCACTTTCTACTGGACCTTAATTGAAATCGACCATAACGCCGCTCATTTTCTAATGCCGGCACCGCAAAGAAAATGTCTCTATTCGTCGACCACGTTTCTCTTGCTCCGTGCTTGGCTCCTCTTAACTTTCTTCGGATTTTCATGATTTATGCATATAATACAAAGGGTAATATTTAGGACTTTCCCAGGAAATAAACAAAATTTGTTGCTCTAAAAGAAAGAGGTTATATTTTACATATGTTCTATTTACAGTATTTACAAATATGTGATATTGACTACCTAAACGAAAGAGAAACGACAATTAAAGTCTATTCTCCTTGGCTTCTCTCGGTTCTATTATTTTATTTATTTCTAATTTGGTAACACCTTTACGCTTTGCACATGTGTTCTCTTATCTCTCGTCTCTATTTCGATCACTCTCGTTGAGCCTCGATATATACAGGGTGTCCCAGTCTTTTCCGGCCAAACTTTGCCAGTGTGTTCTACACGCAAAAGTAAGAAAAAAATGTTATATGAACATATGCTCTTAAATGTTTTATTAAGGAGTTATAACTAATAATACAAAATGATAATGAACTGGCATTTCGTCGACACAGCGTACGAACGTATTATGAATATCTCTGTTTGTGTTTACATAAAGTCTTATGTTTACTTGCTGAAGTAGTTGATATCGAAATTGATTTCTACTAAGCTAATAATGTTTAGTACGCTGTACGACTTCATATCGAGATGCCACAAGAATTTTCCAATCGTGAATACGCTGATATGCATTTTATTTATGGTTTTTGTAATGGAAGTGCCCGAGCACTAGTAATACGATAGGGTCAATTTTTGTTAGATGCCAATCCTGTATTCGTAATAACGGACGTCATTTTGAAATGCTACTCGTTAATAAAACGTTAATAAAAAATGTCGATATCAACTACTTCAGCAAGTAAACATAAGACTATGTAAACACAAACAGAGATATTCATGATATGTTCGTACGCAGTGTCGACGAAATGCCAGTTCATTATCATTTTGTATTATTAGTTACAACTCCTTAATAAAACATTTAAGAGCATATGTTCATATAACATCTTTTTCTTTCTTTTGCATGTAGAACACGCTGGCAAAGTTTGGCCGAAAAAAACTGGGACACCCTGTATATATATATCAATTAGAGGGCGCGCTGAGCTAATAAAGCGCGCCTAGGTTTAATTAAAGAAAGTATCCTTTCTTTACATGCATTTTTCTGTTTGAAACCTTTCCTTGAAAACAATATCCCAGGGGTTGACGGGGTTCAACGGCCAGTGGAAAAATGTCCAGGAAGAAGAGCCGGAGGAAATGTCCCAGAATCAGGCCAAGAAAAGAGGTATATATATAAACACAGTCGGGATGGCGCAATCATATCGCGAACATTATTACTTTCGCGATAAGTGACAGCATTCGGCGCGACAGACGGGGGACGAGGGGAGCGAACGAAGGAGCAAAAGAAAGATGGAGGAGAGATTTTCGCGATGTTTCCATCTGTGTTCGCCCGCGGCAAAGGGGAACGGTTGAACGCGTGTCGCGAATGTTCCCGCGAATCCCGTTTCGCATCGAGCACGGTGAAATACGCGTTCCTGACGCGCGTCGCCTGGTGCGCTCGCGACGACCGTGTACCCGGCTTTACCACTCGACGAGACACACGCGAAATGTTTTTCTTGGGCGCGTGGACGCGAGAAAAAGAAACGAGGGAAAAGAAGCCACTCGTAAGAAAGTAAGAAAGTCAGACAGGCCCGGTTGGATATCCAGGGGTTCCGGCGGGGAAAGTATGGTCGCGAGAGCTCGTACAGGGTGAGGGAGGAAGAGGGAGGCAGAGGGAGGGTGCAGGAGAGAGAGAGAGTGTGGGAGGCAAAGAAACGCGGCGGAGAAGACGAAAATACAACGAAATCGGACGTCGGAGCCGCAGGAAACCGTGAATCAAAGAGACAGCCGTTTCGGGGGATGTTTTTCTAACGACTTCATCCCATCCCCCTCCAACGTAAGAACGACACGGAACGGTCTGATTTAATAAATTAGCGCGTGTACCGTGTCACGAATGATAATAGAGCTCTAGTCGGCCCGAGGATTTGTAGCGAACTTCTTTTTCGTTGATTTACACACGAAGCTATGGGGTTTTCATGGCGAGCGGGTGATTGATGTTGATGCTTTGCGTAACTCTGTTCTTCTAGATTTGTGTCGAATTGGGTAGCTTGTTATATTTTTACTAGAGCGGGGTTTTTTATTTGTTTGTTTGATGCTCGGAACTGTGTATAAATAAGATAAGATGTTTATGTTTCTTTTTTTTTTTTATTGATCGGGGAGTGAACGCGGCAAAATTTGTAAAGATATTGCTTTTGAAGATTCATCGTCGTTCGGGATTGGTAGGCAAAAATTATTACCAGTTTAACGAAGATATGACTTGTCGAATAAATTACGCACAAAGTTGAGTTATAATGGCGTGTTCGAATTGTCTTCTAGTTGCCTTATCTCGTTATCAGATGTCGAACTTTCACTCCGGATCGGGCCGAAGTCGCAAGGATCCGTAAAACCGAGGCGATAGTTTAGGTATCGAAGTTTCGAAACGGTCGGGTCTCGGGGCGTGAGAAAGCCGCCAGGTGTAAAAAAAAGGCACGTCAGGACTCTCGTTGTCCCATTCCCCCGTCTCGGGAATCATTTTATTTGGTAGAGCGACACGCGTCTTCTACGTAATTACGCGGGACGTCAGTCAATCGAAGCTGAAATGCCCGTCGGTCCATTGATAACATCTGCCAGCTGTCGATGGGCCGGACCCGTCCACCGTCAAAACGACTCGAGAAAAGTGAAAATCACGCATTGGTAAAATCAATCTTTATAACGAAAGCGTCGGGGATACCGATGGCGGCTCGGCGCGGCACGGTGCGGTAATCTCGTGAAATTCAATGAAATATCGAACGTGTTTGCGACCGTCTGATGCCCGCCAGAAATACTCGTCGAACCGATATAATTGAAGCTATCGACTCTCGGAACGTACGCGGCATCAATCATGCGATCGCGCATTGAAATTTGCCTTTCGGTGGAATTGCGCTCTGTCCGGCGAATTTCAAAATTTTAACACGATTCCTGCGAATTTCGAGGCTGCGTGAACTTTCAACTTTTTGCTCCCTCGTTGCAAGAGTTATGCAAATGTTTCTCACCGGAGATGAATCCGCATACTCTCGCAAGTACGGCGATGTATATTTTTATACCACCGGAGATACGTAAACGTGTTTCAATAATATCGAAAGTAAGAGTGACGGTGGATACGATAAGCATCGAATCACTTAGGATTCTTCTAGAGGCGTTCGGATGCGCAAATTGGTGTTCGCAGGTGCGACAATTGAGATTTCTGCGACGAACGCGACACACACAGTGCGCTCGAAATAATCGCGGCGCCCTCTCGGCGAATTCAAATGGGCGTGATTAATGCTAATCGAAGCGCGGCCTCTTAACATATAAACCAGTCGAACGGCGAGAATCTCGAGGACCGCGGCTCTCGAGCGGGAAGCTCATCAATAAAACCATCCGAAACGGTTAGATTGACGATCAAGCCGGTAGAGAAGGTGTTAACAGCGTCCGCCAGATTTACTTGTAACGAGTGGGTCGGGCCGCACGTCGAAAATAAAGCGGCACCGAGACGTTCCCGTCGCGTCGTAATAATGCCGAGATTAATTTCTCACGGGCCGCCCTCTCGGAAGTCCCGTGCACGATTATCCGTCCATGACGTCACGTCACCGACAGGTTCAGGCTGAACCGCGAAGAAACCAAACTCTGCCACAAACGATTTTTCAGAGTATCAAAAACCTTTTCCTCGGACGAAGATTTCGAACAAAATCTTCCTTCCAATTTTCACAAAATTCGTGTCGAAAGATCGAGGTTCGCGCATCCCAAAATCGTTTTCCGCGCAGAGCGGAGAGAGCGTTCGACCGGTTCCCGTTCCCCGATAGCAATTATCTACATCGAGGCCACCGGTAGCGGGTGGAACGAATCACAGGTAGCCCGTGACCGCCAAAGTGCGCGAGGTGAAAGAAGTTTTTGTGCGTGGCTCGAGGACAATGCGGGCTCGCGATGCGCGCGAATGCGATTCAATTCGTTAATTATCCGAAACAGTTTAAAGCACGGTCCAAGAAAACATGTCGGCGGATATCTGGGTCGGTCCAGAAATAACTTGAATGCATCCACCCGCTCCTTCGGCTCCGCTTGCACGAATTCGTCGAGTCTCAATGAAACATCCTCATCCGCGAGATCTCTCTCGGTCTCCTCGTTCGCTCTTCCACTTTCTTGGATCACGATCGTTTTCGTTTTTTCTTCTGCGATCGTTCGCCCGACATCTCCTCTCTCCCCCACTCCCGATCCACCCCGACGCTCGCATAAACGCCGATTAATCAGCGGAGTCGCCCGGCGTCGCCCGATTGCTTTTAAATTCGCGAAAGCTGCTCCCGGTAATGCACGAGCCGACCCCGGCCATTTGTAATGACGCAATTCCGCGATTATCTTTTACGAGAGGGCCGCGCCGATTATTTACGAGTCGATGGCCCCGCGAGACACCGTGAATTACAACCCAACACCCGCGGAAATTACTTAATTTCTCAACGCGTCGATCAACGGCCGCTCGTTAATCCGTTCGCGGGCACCGGCGTTGAAAAGAGTTACGAAGTGTCCGGGGAAACATGACTTTCCCGAAGAATGGCGTTTCTATGAACTGCCTTGGAACAAAAATGGCTACCTTCATATCCCCGTACTCCGAACGGTTTAACAACGTTAACCATCGCGGTCCTGTTCCGCGTTTTTCTTTTATCGGAGATTAAATTAATTAAACCGTCGTTCAACGATCGTTTCCAGCGTATTAACCGCTAATGTACTCGTGTACCCATGGCCGTTTCCTCGCGCAGAAACCCGAGAGATTCGTTGGCACCTTAAATACCAGGCTCGGCATTAAAAATTGGTCAATTAAGCGGCCGCGCACGAACAAATGTCGCGCCATTACAAAAGTGCAAGGCTCTTGTACCGCGGCCCCGGCGAACGTCGCACGGTTGACACGTCGACGTTACTCATGAATCCTTCCTAAATTATGGCACCACTTTGTCCACCCGGGCAACCGTCTGTCTCCTTTAATAACCGGCGCGCTGCTTAAGCGATCCCCGCCGACACCGAAAAGAAAGTTTTCACGACGCTCGCCGCCATTACGATTTATTGATTTCCTCGCGATTTTATTGCTGTCGTCGTCGGTTCAACCCCTCGGGCCCGAGACCGTTCTTTCTGGCAACCTTTAATCGATTGCCTGCATTCGTTTCTTCGCTTCATTAATTCCTGCGTTCTTTCCGTTCTACGTTCCAGAAACCAATTTGTAGGGAAATTTGATTTGCAAAAGCCTGTATAACTAGGCTGCGGATTTTATACATAGAAAAAATAGACAGGTGAAATCGGATAGGTTCTTCTGAATTTATCAAAGGAAAGAAATTTCTCCTTGGTGTGCCAGTTCCTTGCAACTGCTGTCAATTTTTATTTGTCTATAATCGTAGGCTACTAAAGCGTCAAGTGTCGATGAAATTCGGTCGAATAAACTAAAAACAATTTTTGCAGATTGCCTGCATTCGTTTCTTCGCTTCAATAATTCCTGCGTTCTTTCGTTCTCCGTTCCAGAAACCAATTTGTAGGGAAATTTGATTTGCAAATGCCTGTATAACTAGGCTGGGGATTTTGTACATAGAAAAAATAGACAGATGGAATCGGATAGGTTCTTTTGAATTTATCAAAGGAAAGAAATTTCTCCTTGGCGTGCCAGTTCCTTGCAACCGCTGCCAATTTTTATTTGTCCTAATCGCAGTCTACTGAATCGTCAAGAGTCGATGAAATTCGGTCGAATAAACTGAAAACAATTTTTGCTGATTTTCGTCGGCCCCTGACACCGCGATAACGTTCGCCCAAAGTTACCCAGCGCGACTTGCGAGCCAAGTCGACCGAAATTTCGAGCGATGCCAGATGCGAGACGCGAGTCCCGCAGAAATAAAGAACGCGGCAAATAAAAACGGCGATCGCGTCTTGACGACCGAAGTAACGGACAAAGAATCCCGAACATTCTCCACCGATGCCGCGAAATAGAGTAAAAGGGAACGGGCGCGATCGAGACACGGGTAAGAGGAGGAGCTCGGCGTATCCCGGCCAAGAATAAAATCCAAGATCACGAGCAAAAGGACGAAGGGCTTCTTTCCGCGACCACCCGGTACAGCCATCATACGGCCGCGATACGCTCCAATTTTCCGCGGCGTATTCGCGAACGGATTCCGGGACGGTGTCGGCGCGGATTTACGATCGCCGCCCGATTTAGCATCAACTAATTGCGGCAAAACGATCCGTCCGCACGGTCCTGCAGTGTCGTTTCGCGAATTAAAAATCACCGCCGGTGATAATAAACAGCTGGACCAGAATCTGGAGATTATTCTACGAAAACTTTCCAAAAACCGTTTAGGCCGAACACACTCTCATTCAGCTCCCCTTTCGAAAAAATTGAAATTAAATCTCTAGGCTCGTTAAAGTGTTCTGTATTTAATGGTTTAACACTTTGGCTGCCAAACGAGAAACCTCAAATCTCAAACTAGAAACCTCCATATAATCAAACTGTTATTTAATGAAATAAAAATTGAAAAAAATTAAATGTACGATATTGAGCAGTTCTTCAACTTTCTTACATTTTACATATGGGTGACATGGCAGTCAATGTGTTAATCGACGGTTCCTATTTCCCATGATTAAATTGGAAAATGTTTATTTTTCCGCAAAGATCCACCGTCTAATTACGAGCGTGTATACAAACGAGGGATCGTTAAAGGCTCTCGAGCTTAATTGTTAAGTTCGACCGTGCCGTTGAGTGGGTAATAATTTTCGTTTGAGTAATAATCCGAACAGAAATTGACCGTTTATCTCGTTACCTCGCGACAAGGATCTATCGAGAGAGGTCAGGATCGTAGACTGTTAAATAATGACCAGTAAAACGTTGACTATTAAATAGTGACCTGTAAAATGTTGATACCGTTCAACGGTGTATTACACAGCTAGACGAAATTCCTTAATCGACGCCGTTTCTATCTCGCGAGCCAATCTCACCCCCGCCTCTTCCGGCCAACCAGTCCAACCAAGGAGACACGCCTCACAAGGTTGCAAAATGAACTTTCTCTCGATCCGGACCAATTAACCTGGAATCGTGAACGCGAACGATCTCGAGCGAGGACACGGGATAAATTTCAATTATTCAGAGGAAAAAAGAACAATACGCGTCCCCGAGAGCGGGAGGAGATAACGTCTGGCTAACGGAGCGATAAACAATGAGTGTCGCTTCCGTGCAATCAAGACTCTCTACCTTATTTATTACGAGATGCACGCACCTTTAATCAATTTCTCCCAATCTCGTGCTTCCTCGCAAGCTGTTCGTCGCGGAGACAACAGTTTAGGGCGTTTTAAACAACCATCGACGAAAATATTTACTTTTCTGGCAAGTATTTCATGTTTTTGTATATGTATGTTTTTAGGTATAATGTTTATTTGCGGTATTTTCATGATTACAATGAGTCCAAGCACGGCATTATTCGGAGCATATATGCTTCTTGAAACCACGATTCGGTATAATCTCCATTATTTATCTGAATTCTTCTTTGCTCAAAGACGTGAATGGTACAGCCCATTAAAGATTGCATCTAGTATTGTGTATAGATAACTGCTCTATTACACTGATCAGTTCGGATAATCGAGGTTCTACTCTAACGCAAACTACACGAGTAAATGTAATCGAAATTTGGTCGTGTTTGGGCTCATTTTCATCGGAAAAATGTGACGAACAAGTTGGTCAAAGTATACAATAAAATGTCTGGTTTGATCAAGTTTAATCAGTTTAGATATCAGAGACAAGAAGTCGAATTTCGGAACCAAATTTTTCACTTTAGAAAGCCTATTAATAGACTTTTCAGTGCCTAAGCTCCACCTAAAAGGAGCTCGATAATTATCTTTTAAATAATGATTTCAGAAGAAATTGCTATATTCATCCATATATTTGATCATCAATTTCAAAATGATTATTAGAAAATTGTTAACACGAGCACCGCCATGTCCCCAGTTCTTCCACGTCACGGTTCAAAAAAGAGACAGACTCGAATGATAAAACGGCTTCCGTTTAAGTAGGCTTATCTCGTCAAATTTCTCGTGCGAGGGGAGAGGGGTTTCCGTTCGATATATCGAAAGCGACTCTCGTCGAAGCCTCCACGGGGTGGTACTTAAAGTCGCGCGGCAGGGGCGATAAATTCGTCGCTTATAAACGACACGTAGAGCTCGTGTGGCCGGGGTCCAGCTGTTTTTAATATCTGCCTGGGGAATCTAGCGGCGCTAAGTGCGTCGAGTTAGCGCACCGTGCTGCCGCCACGCAAATAAGGGTCGTGGTCTGAAGAAGGAAGAAGGAGAAACGAAGAGGAAGATGCCAGAAAGAGAGAGAGAGAGAGAGAGAGAGAGAGAGAAAGAAAGAGGGAGGAGCAGTTCGACGAACCCGGTGCCGCGAGTGGAAAGTATCCCGTCACCCGATTGAAAACTGAAATAATAACGATGTTGCCTCTCGAAACAGCTTCGGGGAAATGGTGTCTTTGGTAAACGGCGCCGCGGCACCGACCTCGGAATCGGGAAATACGCGGGACACCGGCCCGAATCTCTCGTTCCCCGACTCCGGTTTTATGGTGTTTGGAGACGTGACTTCTTCTTCGATACCACCGTGCGCCACGGTAGCTTTACGAGCAAACTCGAAGATGAACCACGAGAGTGGTGGATGATCATTCCCTCCGGTGATATATCGCCGGTTTATTTTCGTCGCAACTGCTTTTTTCCGCACGGCTTTTAACCCCTTTACGTGTAACTTTTTACTCGGCGCGGAGCAGATTAATAGTTGGGACGGCTCGATAGTGTGGGGTCGATCTCGACCCCGAGAACATTTCTTGCATCGACTACTGTTTGCTGTTGTAGAAAGAAATGTGAGAAAAATTAACGTGTAAGTAACTATCCTATAATTGGTTAGTCAAACACATGAGAATTTTCTAATCACTCTGTAGGTGCAAATTTCTTAGTCGTCTTGCACATCCAATGGCGCTCATTTATTGATACAACGAAGATTATGAAACTATAGTAGTAAACGAAATTGAAAGAAAAATCGCAAATTTTTGTAAACATCATCCGAGAACTCGCATGCTCTTAACACTAGAAAGACAGGAGCTTAGTATATACCTATATTGCCTGAAAGCAGTCAAAATGACTGCATTGTGAAAAAATAACTAATGCGCAAAGAAATTTGTTTAACAGTAATTTTTAATATATTTTATATCACTTACAGTCATATAAGAAGTTATTAATAAGTATTAGCAATAAAAAAAATGTATTTCAGTTCGAAAAAAAAATAATTTAAAGCAGTCAAAATGACTTGCTTAGGCAATCTAGTGTTAATGAAATTTTCGTGAGTGCATACATCAACGATTTTTGGCAAAAAGTTCTGTATCGATCGATATCGGCCGCTCGAGCCGGCGCGACGCTCGAATAAAATCAATCAGGATGGCGGCTTTCGGCGTCGCAAGCATAATCGAGCCGAGTCACGCGTCTACCCCGAGGACAACCATTTTTCGGATGAGGTCCGGCGGCCCGGCAGCGGCCCGCAGCAACGAATATCGGCTACGTTCGATCGTTAAATTGTATCATGCAAATGGGCCGCGTAATTTCCGAGCATTCCGCAAGTTTAACGCGGCCACCGATTATTTTCGTCTTTAATTGGTATCGCGCTGCGCTCGGCTCGTTTAACGCTTGTTGCACGGTTGATCGATGTATCGTAAATGTTTATTTATAGCGGCCTGTCGCCGGTTATGACACGAACGCTCGTAACTAGTTTCCAATATCGATGGTCGGGTTTCTCGCGTTCCGGCGAACGGGTTTTGATTTAAGTCCAGCACCGGCAATGCCGAACGAACCTCTCGCGCGTCGCGTATAAAATGTGTATCCTGGATCTCGCACGGCGACGAAACAAAAATTCATCTCGCCAGGTGTACGCGCGAGTTGCCAACCTCGTGGAATTCTCTCACTCTTCTTTTTTTTATTCTCTCCCTTATCGTATATTCGGGACGTTCGGCCCGAAGATAAAGACCTTAACGCTCCTCGCGACCGTTACCAGATCTCTTCGGATCCATACTTTACGATTGTAACGTCTCTTGTGTATTGCGGTCCTTAGCTTTTATTGGCCGGACCCTCAGCCGAGGTTTTATCTTTCCTCGATTAATCGTTCGCGGAAAATCACATACACTATTCATTTTCATTCAGCTTATTTCTTTTATTTAACCTCCATATACAGTTATGACGAAATTAGGCTGCTTCAATTTTTAACACTGCGTCTTCCGGAAAAATATCAATAAGATTTTCAATAGTTGTATCAAAAGGAGCCCTAAAAATATTTTCTTTACATAATACCGAACGAAATTGTTAAGTTACATTAAATGACTTGTTGTCCTGCGGATTTCATGCGCTTATGACAAAAATTGTGGAATTTGAAAAGTTCTAGCTCATTCAATTTCTACTTGGTCCCCGTTCCTTGGAATTTGTATAGAAAAATTTGCAATTTTTGGCATGAAAACTACTTCTACTGCTGACTAGACTGTCCGGATTTTCATGCAAAATAAAAATTCTCTGCGTTAATTACAGGACACAGGGGCTACATAGAAATTTATTTCTTCCTCCAATGATATTATTCAATTGAAAACAATGCAACAATATATGCATACGATGCATAATCTTCCGGGGGATTGCGAGGGAGGTTTGGCGAAAATCGGGCAGGTTCGCGAAAAATCGCGGGTCCGTTCCGGAGACACAACGGTGACGTTCGCGGATTGTTGTGGACTAAGGATTTTCATGCAAACTAAAAATTCTCTGCGTTAATTACAGGACACAGGGGCTACATGGAAATTTATTTCTTCCTCCAATGATATTATTCAATTGAAAACAATGCAACAATATATGCATACGATGCATAATCTTCCGGGGGATTGCGAGGGAGGTTTGGCGAAAATCGGGCAGGTTCGCGAAAAATCGCGGGTCCGTTCCGGAGACACAACGGTGACGTTCGCGGATTGTTGTGGACTAAGGATTTTCATGCAAACTAAAAATTCTCTGCGTTAATTACAGGACACAGGGGCTACATGGAAATTTATTTCTTCCTCCAATGATATTATTCAGTTGAAAAAAATGCAACAATAGATGCATACGATGCGTAATCTTCCGGGGGATTGCGAGGGAGGTTTGGCGAAAATCGGGCAGGTTCGCGAAAAATCGCGGGTCCGTTCCGGAGACACAACGGTGACGTTCGCGGATTGTTGTGGACTAAGGATTTTCATGCAAACTAAAAATTCTATGCGTTAATTACAGGACACAGGGGGTACATAGAAATTTATTTCTTCCTCCAATGATATTATTCAATTGAAAACAATGCAACAATATATGCATACGATGCGTAATCTTCCGGGGGATTGCGAGGGAGGTTTGGCGAAAATCGGGCAGGTTCGCGAAAAATCGCGGGTCCGTTCCGGAGACACAACGGTGACGTTCGCGGATTGTTGTTGACTAAGGATTTTCATGCAAACTAAAAATTCTCTGCGTTAATTACAGGACACAGGGAGTACATAGAAATTTATTTCTTCCTCCAATGATATTATTCAATTGAAAACAATGCAACAATATATGCATACGATGCGTAATCTTCCGGGGGATTGCGAGGGAGGTTTGGCGAAAATCGGGCAGGTTCGCGAAAAATCGCGGGTCCGTTCCGGAGACACAACGGTGACGTTCGCGGATTGTTGTGGACGCGGGTACGGCGAATGTATTTCTGAGGCCGGTGAGTCACCCGCCACCCACGCGACCCGCACACACGCGGCTCACCTTGCCGCGCGTCTGCGGCCACGTACACGCGTGTGCGATCTCGTGCACGCGAGCTTTTTTCCCCCAATGGCTTCCCCTCGAGCCGATTACGCAACCGGCTCGCGAACCTTATGCCAATATTCCGCCGGCCGAGAGAGAAGAAAGTGTTTCTTACCGTCCCGACCAACGCGAGGTCCCCTTCCCCCTGTAGCGTCGCTCGCTTTTTCGCCGAGTTTTTCGCTCGTCTCGCACCGATTCAGAGTTCCTCTCGCGCGCTTCATTTGGATTCTATGTAAATCGTAGATAAGCAACTTTTGTGATCTATACGTAAAGGAAACTGAACAACTTACTTTGAAGTAAGAATTCCGAACTATATTCGTTCCAAAAAGTTCCAATTAACGCTAGATTTACCAGACCAGTCAAAATGACTGATTTTGTAATTTCCTACTGCATGTAACATTTTCTTTCCGAAATGATATCATGACTTTTGTAGCCATAACTAAAGAATCGGTGTTATGAACTTTATATTATTCTATATGTATTCGTAACAAATATATTTTTTGTTATTGACACTTGTACCAGTAACAGTCAAAATGACTGGTGCATGTTTCTATGTGATTAAATGACGTTGGGGCAACTACAACATTTGATAAGTACTGCAACGTTTTTTCGGGACAGAATATATGATTCAGGGAAAATCATGATTCTGATGCAGTACGCTAGCGGCCCTTGGATTTGTATATTTACTCAGGGTATTGGGCCACACATAAGGTTCACCTTGGGTCCCGGACACTTGGCTATCTGTAAGTGCGAACTCGATACTCGGGGTGTCTGAGTGTCTTGGCCGGTGCTCGGTCGTGCTAATGTCTATAAATCTATTTTTGTATTACAATTAATATTACTCAACTTTTTTGTAATTTTTTAAAAGTAAATAAAGGCTGGAAACACCACTGAGCACTTTTTCTAAAGACCAGTTATTCTGACTGGTCTTGGTAGAAATAGATATACTTAAATAGCCGGTAAATCTAGTGTTGAAATTTATCTTCGGTTTTGAAAGAACCATCAGAAAAAGCAATTTTAAATTCAGTTAAAATAATAAAAGATCAAGGGTTACATAAGGGTAAAGTTTATTTTCAACGATTCTATAGTGATGTTCGTTCACCTTGGTTTGGTCACAAAAAGCTAACCCGACAATGTATTGTTTCAATTAATCGATGCAGGGCGAACCATTACCATATGGCTGCTTCACTTGTTCGCATTGGCATCATCGATAATCCCAATTGTAAATGTAATCAGGAGCAGGAAACGCTCAACCATATTCTTTGGCAGTGTAATTTTTATAATGACCAGAGGATCAAATTTATCCAAAACCTCAATATAGAGCAGGTTTTCAATTGCCACTGGACATAGGTTGCTTGATAGCTGAACCTAACATCATCGCTTGTGTATATATGATAGCCTTTTTAAATAGTTGTAACCTACGTGCTTAAGTATTTTCGATTTTTGTGCTGTGGCCGGTATTTTTTTTTGTTGTACCATACAATATACTTACTATACTTACTAATAATACTCTGTGCTGGGAATTATCATGTTGTAATATTCATGTTGTAATAAATCTCATATGAGATTTCCAATAAAAAGAAAAAAAAAACCATCAGAAAAGTTGCCGGTAAATAAACTGCTGATTGACCGAGCAATATTGTTTTCGAACCCATGACCACCCCTCGTTTCTATGGTGCCCACGGTTTCCAGGGACCGTCCGTAACGATTTATCGTCTGGTTCGGTGTCTCATCGAGAGCAGATTGCGCGAGATAATCCTGGATGAGTCACCGTTAAGTGGCAACCCGCGACGTGTCCAATTACCGGTGAGGTCGCGGCACCGTTCAACCCCATGGGCGCGCGTTGCTCCCCATAAAGCCGCGGTTAATTCGCGGGGCCGATCCTTAATCCCTCGTCACTCCATTGTGCCGGGCTCGACGTACAAGGTGCTAATGCCAGGAAAAATGGAAACAAATTCCGTGCTCGTGACCGGCTCACAATGGGCCGCGGCGGGCAGGGCCCTCGTTATTACGGCGAACGGAGGTGCACGCGACCATCATCGCCCCGGTTAAATTAGCACCTTCTCTCGGCTCGGACCGAGTCTGCCCACTTCTCTTTCTCGATTCACCTCCGCCATCGGTGTGTTGGCCAATCGGGCCGTTTGCGACAGTTAGTGAATCATAAGGTCGGACAAGGCGACGGTGACCGACGCGCGACATTAACGACAGGTAAACGACCCCTTTGACAACCGTATAACGCTCCGGTTAACCGTCTGGTTTCGTAACAGGGGTTGTTCACCGATACAACGTGTTTCTCGTTTCCGCTGCTCTGCGACGAATTATTACACTCCGCTACAGTCTCCCGAGCGACAAGTTTTTACGTAAATCATTTTTACAAGGATCCACGCGATCTTGTTTTATTTTATGCGACTCTTTGAGCGCGTTTCGGTGACATTTCTGCAGTTTCTTCGGCACGTTTTATTCGATTTCGTGCGGCTTTTAGCATGCTTGATGGGGAGAGACCTCGTTACATTTCAAGTGAATTTAATAAAATGCTTAACCCTTAACACTCGAATGGCGACTATAAGGCGCCACTAAAAATTGCTATATCATTATTCAAAATATTTTTTACATTGATAAATATGTTTGGATTCAATAAATTACTAAAAATGTCAGTATTGTACGAGTACATTCCACCATTTTCGTAAGTACGACATGAAAAACAAACATATAAAAGGAAATATTTTAGATCGGAAGAAATGTTTCGTTTTGGAGTTAAAATAACTTCGAGTGCAAAGGGTTAATCTATGTAATACTGAAAGTATTAATTTTCTACAATCGTTTCATTTATTTGTTTGCGTACATCAACGATTGGATGAATCAGCTGAGCGGTGGAGGATGGTGATGATTTGTAAGAAAAATAGAGGAGTTTCGCGGAGCTTCGTTTTTTTTTTAAACGGAGTACATACATCGGTACCGAAATTAATTCAAACTTGAACGTGTTCCTGGCCAAGGCAGTGAACTAAAATTAGAGCGGAGACGGAACAGATTCCCTAATGACTAATTGCGATGCTGCGGATGGCAAAGCGGTGGGCAGGAGAAGTAAAAATATGAAAGTACCGTCTCGGCGTGTACCCGGGATTTCCTATACTGAAGAGCGAAGTGTCGCAAGGAGGAGCTGTCGGCCCGAAAGAAAAATTGCCAGAAGATGGTGCGACGACGCGAAAAGGTCGAAAGACCCGACTTAATATCCACGAAATCTCAATTTCAACGACAGGTGTGCTAAAACAGCTTCATTTAACTGGAAGTAGTGTTCAACACTAAGTGGAAAGAATCATGAATATTAATTGCAAAGGGTTAACTCGCGAATGTACACTCTGGCGTTGCCAACGAACCAGCAGGTTGAGTATCATCTTTTCCACCTAATGCAAATATTATAGGGTTCGAGGATCCAAGGGTGACTTCCGATTGGCGAATCCCTCTTCCCCATTAATCGCAGCATGCATTAACACTAGATTGCCTAAGTAAGTCATTTTGATTGCTTTTGAATTTTATTTTTTTTATTGCTAATACTTATTAATAACTTGTTATATGACTGTAAGTGATATAAAATATATTAAAAATTACTGTTAAACAAATTTCTTTGTGCATTAGTTATTTTTTCACAATGCAGTCATTTTGACTGCTTTCAGGCAATATAGGTATGTACTAAGCTCCCGTCTTTCTAGTGTTAAGGAAGCGGCTTCGGGCAGCGGATAAATAATTACCTCTTAATTAAGGCGCTCGGTTCGAACATCTGTTTCTGGAGAATATAATCTGCGCTCGGGGCTCGAGCGCATATCATTTTCCTCTTTTTTTTCCCCGCTACCGCGAAAATAAAGTCCTGATTTACGACGTTGATCCCCCCAACGACACGCTCGCCGACGCCACTGCGCGACGAGGACAAATTACCCCCGTGTTACTTCCTTTCGTATTATCGCGTGAATTATATTTGAAATGCCCGCGAAAAAAGAAATCGGAGCGCCTGCTCCGTGATCGCGATCGCTTTACGAAAATATTTTCTCTTCCTCGATCGAGTCCCTCGAACTCGATCATCCCCCAACACTGTAAAAACCTATTAATATGTATCGACACTTGCGAGAAGCTTTGATGAGAAGGTTAAGCTTTATCGAAGGAAACCAGAAACGTTAAAATTTTTTTGTGTAGAATCCTGTGGATTTTGGTCAGAAAATGCCGAAAATCCAAGCTTTAATCCTAGGAGATCGGTAGTTAAAAAGTTATGCCTGTGACACCATTTAATAATAGCATTAATATTTGTCTTATCAAAAATGTACAGTATGTCACTGCAAGTATTTTTCTTCCATAAAACTGGATCTGCAGTATAGTAACATGTCTGAATATCCAATCTACATAATTTATAATTAATGTTCTCAATCTAAGTATTTCTGTCTTTCAAACTATGCCGTAGATATTCAACAGCCGAAGTTATGGGTGAAACAGTTTCACAAAATTCGTTTTTACGAGACAAAATTTCGCATTGTCTCGAACAAGGGCTGGATAAATAACACGCAGACCGTTCTCTGAACTCTTTCATTCGTTTAGCACGCGCTGTTGTTTCCCCGTTAATTCAGACACGCGCGGCCCTAATCTTCTATTTCATTTTACGATCGACGTTTGCATATCTCACAACAAGATCACATTGGACACGCACTCGGTCGCTGTCTATAACAATAATTCAGAAATTCCCAAGTTTCATGCGTGAAAATAACTCGGCCGTTTAATCGGTCCTCTCTCCGTGTCCGCGTCATTATTTAACAATCCATTGCGTAAACTTACATAAGCCGGCATCGTTTCGCGAATAAATATGTCCGTAAAATCCCCGCCAGGTACAGTCAGTCTGGCAACATTTTTACAGGCGTGCCGATAACAATAAAATTATGGAAAAATTTCACTACGAAGTACACACTGCTCGGCGTTGCTTGCTGCGATAGAACAATGGAGGACATCGAAAAATATGGCGGAATTCGCGTTGATGGGGTGAAAACTATTCTCAAACCAAAACGTGTCAAACTGAGCCAAGATTTATTGTAAATAAGCCAAAGTTTGTAAAAATTTTTAAATAAGCTAAAATATGGCAAATATTTTTTAAGTCTCGCGTGTCCATTGTGCCAATTGGACACATTTTCGCTGTTCCTGAAAATTTAATGCGTCCGCGCACCGATTCGATGTGCCAGGAAGATGAACGTAATTTTATTTCAATCTTTTCTCACCTGATCACAGTTTATCATCCCCAAAGTTGAAATTTACAAATTTGTACGAGACAGATTGCAGTGGGTGAACAAATTATTACAGCCACAGTACGGGAAATATATCTTCCAACCACGTGCCGATTAATGTCGTCTGCGTTGCTCTGCTAAACTCATTTCTAATCTCCAAAAAATTCACAGAGATCCATTCTGCCTGGACGTTAATTTATAAACTGATTGCTTCACCGCGATCGACCGTCTGCAAGTTAGAAAAATGGAGAACGAATTGAGAAATTCGAAAAATCGAGCGCATCGGATGATTATTCGAGCGGAATTCGAATGATCGCGGGGATGGTGCGGAGCGAAGGAAATCTTTCGCACAGGACTGTATCTGAATTCTCTCGCGGAGGCGCTCTCGCGTTCGGCCAAACAAATGGAGCAGACGCGAAAATAATGTCTATTAGAGGAAAGCAGGAAACGGATTGCGTGATGCGAGAGAACCGGCAGAATAACGGGAAGCGTTGTTTTTCGCGACGATGACGACATTAGCGGGGATATATGTAGTTCGCGGCCGCGTGTGTAACCACGCCGGGAATTCTCTTGTTAATCGAACCGCGAAAGAGGTCGGCTCTCGACGTGTGTTGCGTTAGGCTCTCTCGCTGGACGCGTGGGCGGCAATGGATGATATCGCGCGTGTGCCCGCGTTACGGCGCGCCGTTATGCGATACAAATGCATCGTAACGCACCGAGCCCGGGCCAATTTGCGTGCAAGAACGATCTATCGCGGGTGCAGGTGTACCTGCGAACGGGGCAGGACCGAAATTGCAAGCCGACCGATCTAACGCGCCGGTTAATGATCTTGTTTATCGGTCCGCCGCCAGATAAATTGACAACGACGCTAACGCTCCCGCGAATCCGATTTCGATGGCCCATTTACCGCGTAAACAATTACGCAAAAAAATTTACCGTCTCTTTCAAACAGACTATTCTATCCAGATTTTTTAGCAGATCCTTCAACCTCAATCGTGACGTAGAAATACAGTTTTGATATAACGCTGAACATCTTTAAGCCTCAATTATAAAATCAGAGTTGTAAATACCTGTATTTCTAATTGTACCCATATATTAATGTATAATTGCAGACGCGTTATTTACAATCGTGCATGCCACACAGTGGTTGAATAAAATTGATTAAAATAGTAGACGAACCAGAGTGCATTTAATTGATACCAGCAGTGTGAAGCACCTCCAGGATTAACAGGGGCATTTCCCGTTAATTTATTGGTGTATTCATTACTATTGTGAGCGAATTTTTGTTAGCCAATGGACGATCGTATCGTCGCAAATAAAACCAGCGATTACGAGAGCGGACACGTGCGCGAGGATCCACGTGAAACGATCCTGCGGCACGGATCCTGGCCGTAAAGTGACGCAAGGATATCAATTCGACATTCTACGTATGGGAATTTCGCAATATGTAAATGGGACCGGTCGCGTAACGCGATTTCACGTGTGGTTAGACGCGGACACTAACGAGAGAAACTTCCGACAGAATTGATATCGTAATATTTTCGATCAGGCTTTCCCGCGAGCCGCGTTTTCCACGATGCCGTGAAAGTCTGCCTTGCCTTCGAGATTTTAACTGAAATATTGTTTATACCTCTGGGTGGGAAGTTTTCAAAGACGCCCACGTGGTCCGCGGAATTTATGGAAACGTGCGTATTATAATGTTATCTCTCGCCGGCGGAAAGAATTGTGCAAAGCGCCTCGTGTATTAATTATTCCACCCTTAGCTGTTAAATATGTTACGAGCGGATCGCAGAAACAATTTGTTTTGCTTTTAATCGCGCCTTCTGCGGAACCTTCCCCGGTCCCATAATATCCTCTAAATAATCAGCGGTTGTCCCATGTAAATTCATATTTTTATAGACAAATTCAACGGCTAGATTTATGCATCCTCGGTCCCCGATTCGTAGCACAGAAACGGAACGGTGTTCGTTTAAAGTTTGTTATAATTTTTAATCCCTCGGATCCCGAAGAGTTTCGCAAGCGATAAGCACACGCACACAGACCTGCCCGGTTCATACACGAGTATCCGCAGACGGTGATTTCTCAAGTTAAATTAAAGTTATCTCCGGAGATTATGAGAAGACCTTCCCGGGCTGCTTTCTTCCCCGGGCTGCGCCTCGAATTAAATTCCAGTGACATCTTTAGCGGCGATACTGCGAAACGTGTAAAATTAACATAGATGGGCGCAATTTTACAAGAGGTTTATCCCGAAGTTTAAACAATTAATTAGCTGGAACCGGTTCCGCGGAGTTAATGATCTCGAGCAGGAAACGTTTGAGATTCTCGGGAATATCGTGGTCTGCTATCGGTTCCACTTGGCCCCGGGAGTAAACAACGAGTGAAAGCGAAGGAAGATGACAAAAGATTTTCGGTCTTCTTGTACCTCGTTTCTTCTTTTTTCGTTTTACAAAGATTCTATGACCCTAACGATCAGCGTAATTGGATTTCGTCAGGATAGTCTCTGGCCTGATCCGGCTTGGCCCTCGGTACTCGAGATCACGACACCTGATAACGCTAAATTCGTGTCGCATTCTCCGCCGACGATTATTTCTGACTGACGTGCTCGCCACGTGATCCTTCATTTCGTCACGTCCAACCACGCGGCGACAGATTCCGAACGGTTTGCGAACCGTTTGACGCTTCTTCGGTTAACGTCCGTGACGAAACGTTATAAAGCGGACTTTATGCTAGATCCAACGCTTCCTGCTTGGACAGTTCCCCTTGTTCTTCCCTAGACCATTAATTAAGTGCTTGTCGGAAAAAGGAAACAACAGTCATGAATCAAGCCTGTAAATTCTCATCAGACACCTCGTAACGGAGAGGCAAATTCTGATATTCCCATTGTAACACGCCGCACTTGCACCGCGGCCTATTCTTTCGACCCATGTTTCGTTCGCCTTGAGGCAACCGAAATAGTGCAGACCTTGCCTGATTCACACGCACACAGCCTCCAGAAAACAAATTCTCGCATAACCAAGGAGTTTCGTTTCCTGCAACTTGCTCCGCTATTTTCATTCCAACCCAATCAAATAGAGCTTGCTTTCGAAATCATTTCGAAACCCTGACTATCGAGACTATTTAATCCCCAGTCGAGCTCTTGCTATGCAAGATATTCGAAACGAGATATCCGACCGGTGAGAGCCCTGGTCCTCAAATTCGGATCTCGGTCCGGATTTCCTGTCGAGCAATCGATGAAAAGAAATTACAGAAAAATTCATTTCCATCCGGAAATGTATGAATGGACATGTCACGTCCGGTGGTTCGACCATCGATGATTAATCAATCTAATAAAGAACTATCACAAAATCCGATAATGCCACGAGAGAGGTAAGCTTAGAAATAAAACAATAAAATAACCAGCGTTAAATAAATAAATTTTTAACATATAATATAAAGAACTATGTTAACTCGAACTGCGCAATACCGTGACGCGGTAACGAGGCGCCAAATCAACAACTCAGCCTTCTGCGAAACGCATGAATGAAGATCGGTTTGCACCCTGAGAACAAATAGGAAAGACATCAGATAATACCATGAGAGAGAACTACGATAACCCAAACTGCGCAATAGAAGTGACATCAGATGATGCCAAACGACGTGGTATGACGCTGACTCCATAGAAAAAGGATCCTGGCGACATGGAGTCGAGCAGCTAGGAGAAGATTAAAGGATGCAAGGTGGGAACTCCTGAGCCAGCATCTTCAAGAAACAAAGAATTGGCTATCCTATAAATAAGGGTACCAACGCCTCAAGAGACCAGTTGCGAGTCAGTTTTCAGTCAGTTTGTCAGTCTTTAGTTTTGTCGCGAGCAACACTGTAGTTCTCGTATCGCCCAAATAAAAATCGTGCGTTTCAATTGTGCGAGAAATCAAAGTTAAAGTGCGAAACCCAAAAGTTGAAAAGGTGCGAAACCCCGGAGTTCCTCCAGGATACCCCAGGACTTTACCCCAGGACTTTACCCCCAGGACATTACATTGCGTTAATCCCAAGGAAAATTGTATCTCGGTAATATTATATTACATTATATTTTCTAATTTTGTAATCGCGCTATTTGCACTCATGTACAGTCGAGTCGGAAAGTAAGTTAACGACTGGTGTATGCAGGCAAATGAATATGACATGTCTTTAATCTTTAATAATGATAATATATGTTTTACTAACATATTTGTTTATTTCCTTACACCTTCTAAATAAAAACAATACAATAACTTGATTTTATTCATCATATTCATTGCCTACATATCACCAAATGTTAACTTACTTTCCGACTCGACTGTATATCTGCTTTATAATTAATATCTGTAACCTCTAACATCTGATTCAGTTTCCTATTTTGAATAAATAAATCAGTTGTTATCTATAAAAGGGTACAATCTTTATTTAAACGATCCTCAATTTCCCGAACCGTAGCCGGTGAATGCAGGTAGGTTCAAAACTGCGTACTATCCCCTCAAAACTATAATTCAGTCCACTTGGGACGTAACAGACAACTGAACAATCCTTTTACTTTTACAGGGAGTTGCTGGAAAATCGATTTTACTGCCCGGTGATTCTAGGATCGACAGTTCGATCGCGGCGTCGACGCCATCGCTATCGAAGCGCCAATTCCACGGAAGTAGCCCGCCGCCACCCCCGTGGACGCCGTGGCGCGAAACAACGGGGAGGCGAGCGCGGTGTTTATATGGTCGTTTCAACGCCGGCGGAAATTTACAGCCGGCGATCGTAAAGCCCCGGAGATGCATTTACACGCGGCGGATTTATATGTTTACAACCGAGCGTGGCCATGCGCGCGCGCTCGCTCGTTCGCGCTTACCCGAAACCACTCTCTCTCTCTGGTCCGAAAAGGGACTCCTGTCGAACGAGAAAGACGAGACAGAATTATGTATGGACCAACGCGAACAGAACCCGGGACCGGGTTCGCGCCGTGTCCACCTATCAATTCTACCTCGCAGTTTCACCGGAATCGAAGGTAACGGTACGCCGGGCCTACAGGAATTTCGATGGTTCGGCCCCGTCGATTTAATCGGTTCCCACAGGCGACCAGTTAACTCGTTCCGTCGCCCCTATACGCCACACGCTTTGGACCAGTTGTAATCTGATCGAGAGCTCTTTATTATCGTTATCACCGTCGAACCTTTATTTACACACTAGCACCGGACCACAGGTTTTTCGTCCTTTACCCTTGTAAAACTTCGCGAAACCGGACACGTTCGAATTACTCGACACGTTTTAACGTACCTCGAATTTTTACCACTAAAAATCCCAATTTTATCGCTCGCACGGTCACAGATCGAGGTAACGGTTATTCGAATTACAGATTTTCTTCGGTAACACTCGCAGCTTTAAGCATTTTCATTATTTCTCACGGTCAACACGCTGATTGCCATGTCACCCACATGTGGGTATTATTGGTCCGGGTTTTAAAATGAATTTTCACGTTAATATATTCGCTGTACCAAATTTGATTAGGATCTGTAAAATCCAAGAAAGTTGGAGGACTGCTCGATATAATACATTTCATTTTTTTTTAATTTTTATTTCGCTATATAACTTGCTTTGATTTTATGGAATTTTTGAGGTTTCTAGTTTGGCAGCCAAAGAGTTAGATCTGCTTTTTATTCTCTCCCCATTTCATTCGATTCCTATTCGTAGAAATTGTACGTGAAAATCGAGATTTGCGTACCTTTCTTCAGATTATACGTTTGGAGAAATCATGACTGATTTACAACTTTCAAAAAATCAGATACGGATCGATAATAAGAAAAATAGAACAGGGTAATGATTCTAAAATGCGGAAACAACAGTAGACGTCGCGACGCTCTCAAAACGAGCAACACGTTCGTGGAGAAGAAGAGGCTTTCTCTTTCGGGGCGAGCGCACTGTCAACAAGGAAAAAGCGGTTAAAAAAGATGATGCAGAAAATAGTGAATCGACCGGTTGCAGAGTGACTCGACGCGTCTCCGGCACGTCAGGTTCCCGTCGATATTAAAAATAAAAGCGGACCCGGCGACAAGAGGGTAAAACGACGAAGAAAATAAATCATCCCGGGTGCCGGTCCGTCCGCTCGCGTGACGTCAGCGGATCCCTGACTGGGTCAAGGTGTCGAAGAGGAGAATCCTAAATGTCCGTCGGCCGTCGTCGTCGCGTCGTGTCGCGTCGCGTCTGTAGGTATACCTTTCGTTCTGCTTTGCTGGGTCCCCGGAGCGGAGCCGGTTCATTCCGGTGCATGGGAGTATCATTTGGCAATGAAATCGGACACAGTTACATCAGCCGGCCGGTGTCGTTAAGTGATATTTGTATCCGAAATTTAGTGGAACGTCCTCTTCGCGAGCTGTCCCGATAAACAAGCGGTCAATTCTGCCGCGCCGCGGCATTCGTTGGCTCGACGCGTACTCCTTAATGGAAGCGTCTCTTCCTTTCTTACGAGCTCTGAAATTTTTCTTTACGCTTTTTAGGGAGGAGCAACGATACATCATTGTTGCTTGTGTCGCAAAAAAAAATCCGACGTAAGGTAAAGGCACCACTAGTTGACCATTTTTTAGAAAAACATAAAAAATAAGGTTTGAAATGTTCTTATTGTTTTGAAATTTAACACGTTGACTGCCGGACGGATTTTCCATGATTTCTCCCAGGCGCCAACATGAACTTTTCATTATGCGATGCATATTATGATGAAATATAGTTCCCAGCAAATAATATGAGTTATAAAATCATGTTTGAAGCATTTTTTTGGTGGGGGTCACCGGTGCCCCCCACGGCGCTGTAGGCAAGTATTACTTTTTTTTTTTAAACAATCGTGCTTCGGTTGCTAAGTGATTACTCTCAGTGTTTCGAAAAAAAAAAAAAAAAAAAAAAATTATTTTGTATGTTCTATATTGCATTAATTTCTTCAAACCATTATAGTAACAATGGTATTATTGAAAAATTGATCAGTATCCATATTTACTATAATTATGTACTTTTAGTATTGACCACGCCGCCGGTCACCGGTGGCCCCCACGGCGCTGTAGCAAAGTCGAGTGCCGGTCACCGGTGACCCCCATGGCAGTTAACGTGTTAAACAACGGACGGCATGGCATCCGAGGATCACTTTCCTTATTTTTTATGTTTTTCTATAAAATGGTCAACCACCGGTGCCTTTACCTTAGTTGTGCAAAAGACTTTGACTTTCCAAATCAAAATATAGCCCTTCCTACGATTTGTTAAACCCTGCAACCGCAGGCGAGACCGACCCATCAATCAAAGCGTGAAATCGAATTCGCCTAATCCAACTCGGAGCTCGAAAAATTGATTAGAGCCAGTTCAAGCCTGGCGAAGAGTGTTCTCGAGCGAAAGTTTGACACGAATCAAATTTAAAAGCGAAGATCAAGCAGGGCGATAGGTGGGGGACGGATAGAAGATAAGATAAAGGTCTACACACCGGAGGCGAGACGTATCCCCCCCCCCCACGTCCGATACTCGGCTCGATCGTGATATTTTCGAGCGGCTGGCCCAGTGGATACGCCTTTAAATTGAAACGGCCGATGGCATCGGTTCACGGGGCAGGCGACGCGTGGCGCCGTCGTGTAATCAGATTAGTTCGAGGTTATAAATAATGTAATTGGTTTGCCTCCTGGTGCGTGCCACGGGGACGGGGGGTCTTGAGAGAGAGCTGACCGGCCGAGGACAAGGATAAAAAAAGAAAGACCAGGCTACCGGTGGAACGGGGGTAGAAGGAAAAGTGTGATAGCGAGAGACAGACACGCAGCTCCGCGGCGTGCAACATTCATTTCGGCCCGCGGTCTTTGTTGCTGGATGCCATTGGTCACGGTTCCCTCCAATGATCATCCAGGAGAACGAAAGAATTAAAAAATAAAAATTTAACACTTTGAACGCCAAACAAGAAAGCTAAAAAATTCCACGAAATCAAAGTAAGTTATTTGATAAAATAGAAATTGCAAAAATTAAATGCATGATATTGTGTGGTTCTCCAACTTTCTTGCATCTTACAGATCCTAATCAAATTTGATACAATGAATATATTAATGTAAAAATTCATTTTAAAGACTGAACAAATAATTCCGTCATCCATATATGAGTGACGTGGCAGTCAACGTGTTAATTTTTCAACACATGGTCCCCCGGGTTACATAGGTTCCCGGGGGCGGTACAACGTACTCGCCTTTTGGCGAGGGCTAATTATTGAGTGCCGTATAAGACACCCCGAAAAAGTAAAAATAAAATCTTGTGTTGGGGTGTGCGGTGTGGGGGCAATAGGTCCCCCGCGTGGCTTAATAAATAAATAAATACATAGAACGCATACACACGCACACACATACACACACACGTCAACAATATATAAAATAAAATCGCTTTGGCCCCGTAGAGGGGCCTCGTCGGATTGCTTAAAACTAGGTAGAACAACATTAGGATGGCCCACTGCACGCCGGAAAAATTAAAACGCTTAAAATTATGAAAGATGACTAGAATGATAATATAAACATAACAATAGTAACAGAAAGATAACAGAATAGGAAAGAATACAATCACATCACGTTCATTTGCTCCGAAATTTTTATGTACTGAAAAATTTAAATTTTTCCTGAAAATTGCCTAAAGATACGCCCACGTTTAAACGTTGTCGAAAACGAAGGAAAACGAGTGGTACCGAGAGTTCGATCTACGCAAGCTAGATCGCGGATCCAGCTTGGCCGACAGTGATCGCGCGAGCATTTTCGTCGAGTAGCTGGATTAAAATGTCACACCGGAATATGTAATCTCTCCTCTGTTCGTAATCCCGATCTCAAAGGTTCGGTTTCTGGCGTGTCGCGGCAAGGACACCCGCGGACATCCACGAGGAATCGTCTCAGCCTCGTGTCCTCCTCTTATCTGCGGCGTGTAGCTCGAACCGAGACGAGGGAATTATCGCTTGCGGATCATCAGGATTAACGAGACGCCGCGGCCGAGATGCCGGCCGATCGACATCGTCGGCCGTGTTATTTTTAATTGCGGCTACGCGTCGCGTCGTCCCGCCGTGTTACGACTTCATTCGCGCGCACGTCTCACCCGGAATGAGTTGTTGGTTCAGGTGCTAGAAGCTTCTAGACGAGGACTTTCCTACCTTAGAATCGACTATGTCGCCTTTAACGAGACGCGACAGGCGTGAAAGCGTTCGCTGTGCCGTTGGACAACTTTGGAACACAACGAAACAGCTTTTAATCGAATCCTCGACGTTTGATCTTTGGAGTCCGATTAATTTTCGGATTCAAACCTTCGTGGCTCTTGCAATTTTTGAGATATCTTAATCCTTTGCACTCCGAACCATTCTGGCAGAAATTTACAAATCCTCGTATTATTTAGTATAATTTTGGAACCAAAAAATGCCAAAAAATCAATATTTTATTTAAAATTGCGCTGGAATAAATTAATTCCCCGTAATCGCTAATAAACTTTAATGTCCCCTGAGAGGGGACAGCGGAGTGCAAAGGGTTAATTGTAATTCTTTTACGTACTTTTTCTGGGAGGCTCGCAGAAAATTAGTGTGAAAGGAAGAAATTCATTTTGTTCGCCTTGAAAATAGTGGACACTCTCTTTCTCTTACTCGGTAACTTAATACAGTTCTCGCACCAGGGTCTTCACTTTTAAGTCTAAAAGTGAAAACAAATGTGTACAACCAGAACGAGTACAATTTTCCTAAAAAGCAAGCTTGTCCAAGCACAATCACGATACGCGCGTTGAATTAGCAAATTAATTTCCTTGTGTGTTTTAAGTCGCGTCTGCGCAAAGGTCTTCGCGGTACATATAGCGCAGTTCATTGCGTATTGTGCTGTCGTACAGGCGATAAATCGTAAACAGAGGGAACTGGGATGTTTTCTGTGAACTCACCGATATTTCCCGATTCCAAAACCTAATCGAATTCTGCGGGGAGACGGACAATGAGCGATCGCCGCAAAAAAATAAAGAGCGGGATCGCGGCCGCGGCGGAATTTCAGGCCGGTCGTCATAAATACCAACGGAATTGCCTGCGGTAATTAGAATTCATTGCGGCGGATCGCCGCCACCATCGTCGTTATTGTCTGACGAGACAAACTGGTCGCCGGATCGGCCTGGGCAGGCGTACGCTCTTCCAAAATGGAAATCATTAGGATCGATCCCCGCGCGACGCGTTTACACACGCGGTGGGCAATCGTGAACGGGGGAAAGATCGAGCCACGGAATCGGAAACTTCGATCGCGATCCCTCTCTCGATCCGGTTTCCTGTCCCGCAGGCCGCCCCCTGTCGTTTTCGAGTCGCGTTCAATTACTCGGGATCAAGCGGCTTCTAAACGACTTCTCGCTACCGTTTCGATCCCCGCGGCGCGATCTCGATCGGCCATTGTTTAATTGGCCACGATTAACGAGCCTGCGCCGACTCTAACGGCCGAGGAACGAAATTGCCGCCGGATAGACCGATTGTTCCACTGTGCGATCAACAACGGACTTTCAGACATCGATGTACGTATCGAGGAATTTTCTCCGATTTTTTCGATCATGCTCGAGACGCATTACCTCGGAAAGTATCAGTTGTCGAACTTCGATCGGAGCAGGGGCAGAATTTTTTAAAGCTGATCTTTCAGGGCGAAAAATCGGTAAAAATTCCTGAATGTGTGTCACGATCGTGACAATTCGTCACAATTTTTTCAAACTTTTTCCTGGTTGTATATTATGTCAGAAAATCGCAGTTCTGAAGTTTCGACTGAACCAGCAGGAACATCTTTTGGGAATTTTATGGAGTTGATTTTTTGGAAACGAAAAATAAAAAAAAATTCAAGAATTCGCCACGCGATCGTGGCAATGTGTCAGAATTTTCTCAAAATTTGTCCAAACGAATGAGTCGAGAAAATGGCGAAACTATAACTACTTCGTTGGTGAACGAAAAGAATTGAAACTCTACATATTCTTTTCGATGATTTAGTTTGGTTCGGGAGCAATTTTTACGGCATTACGTGACCACATTGCAACAGACGCGACCCAGTGACAATAATTAGAAAATCTGAAGCAGAGAGTGCGTTGGACTGCAAAGGGACAATAAGAGGGAAATTAAAAGAGCATAAATTCGTGCGCGGACGGGGCGCGTTTTAAAGTGCCTTTAATCGCCATTACGAAACCGGCCCTAAATCTGCCAGTGAATTCTAATCCAGTCGTGGCAGACGCGTAGGCGTTGTCAAATGGCAACGACGAGCGGCTAAGCCGACGCTGGTCTGAGAATTCGGCTTAACTATTTCGGGTTCTCGTGCCGGCGATGCCTGTTTACGACGGTCTCGTGACCGATTTTTACGTGTTCGCCGAAACAAGAGGAAGCCACTGGTTTCAAACGATTCGTTTCGATTACTGTGACCAGCTCTGCTACAATCATCGCCAAAGAATTATCCTAATCTTCCTAATATGGAGAGGAATTCACCATTTTCCCAAAAAATGTCCAGTAACTTAAACTCTGGCGCTTGCTTTGGAATAAAATACGAAGGTTGAGGTTTCCAGCATCCGCGGATTCGATAATGGCGATTTCTCACGTGACCGTCCAATTTATCTGCATACGGAGTGTAAATCGCGGGCTCAGCCACTCGGAAGCTAATAATCCAGACCAGCACGGTTTGACGAAGTGGGACAGGTGCTTCGCGGTTGCCTCTCTAATATAGGCCCCGGCATTATGACTTCAATTTTCGGAAATACGTTGTCGCGAAGCAGAGATTCCCTGCTCCCTGACCGAGACGTCTTTATTTCGAGAATCGCAGCCGCTAGAATGCAATAACTCAAGCACTCAGAAATAATTCATATAGAGCCGGGGAAAACGTGTGCATGCACGCGAAACACCCGATTACGCCATGCCGAGAAATATGTGTAGACTCGTAAAGCAAGCAGAAACTGTATTTTCCGAAAAATTCGCGCGTTACTCGCCAGCTTCGACGATGCCATTTTCTCTTCTCGCAGAAATACAAACGTTACCAAGCCAGCGAGCAAGTGGTCCAACTCGTTAACACAGCCACTGTGACGTTATAAAATTTCTACAATTTCAACAAAAATGGGCGAGTGCGATTATAAACAGTACGAAGATTAAAAGAATTTAAGAATGTCAGCAAATTTTTGCTATTTCCTGCAATAAAAGCAAACAATTTGTTGCATAAAGATCCGCCGTCTGCTCGTTAAAGTATTTTTCAATGTCATCTTTCGTAGTGCCTATGAAATCAATGGATTTTTTATTTGCTGAAAAACTAGGAACAAATGTAACATTTTATTCGATTTTATTCTTGAAAATTCGAGTAAAGATTCGAGTAGATATGCTGAGAGATATTTTTCCAGTGAAGCGATCCGGGTACGGTAAAAAATGACCGAATCGACGGTTTATTAAAAAAAGTATCACCACTTTTGCCGAAATTTATACGAAATTAATGTTTACCGGAACACAGGACAGTTCTGTATCGATTTTCCGCCGGTCGTTTTGCGGCACTGGTTTATTACGTTTATAATTTATAGCGTCGATAAATCTCACTTTCCAGCCCGCATAAATTAGAATACTTAAAGGTTGCACGGACCGATCGAATCGGGACGGAAATTGCAACTTTAATCTGGTACAATGTATCTCGTGGTAGATCAACGTACCTGCATCGGAGTAATTGCTGTGGTTGATTAATGGACGCGTGATCGCGGTCGCTCACGAAATATTTGTTCCCCAATTTCGGAATAAAAACGATGCGAATCTCTGGAAACCTCTTCCATTAAGTAGCGCATTTGATCAAACAATTTAAATCTGCGTGAAAAATGGCTGACTCGTGACCGCTTAATTGACAGAATATGCAATCAAGTTAGCAATCTTTGATATATAGAGGCTGCACTTCTTGATACACTACTGAACATGTATTTTGGTTTCAGAAAACGGTATTGCTCTGTGGATAGCGTAATTGAGAAGCACAATTTTACTAAAAACTCGCGCCAATTTTCGCAAAGGTCTTAATTGCACGTTAGGAGGAAATATCGGAAAAATCTGTTCTCCTATGAGTAAGGTAAAGGCACCAGTAGTTGACCATGTACCAGTAGTTGACCATTTCATAGAAAAACATAAAAAATAAGGTTTTTATAAGCGCACTTATAAGTGCACTTTTGATGAAAGTGAACCTCGGATGCCATGCCGTCTGTTGTTTAAATTTCAAAACAATAAGAACATTTCAAACCTTATTTTTTTGTTTTTCTGTAAAATGGTCAACTACTGGTACATGGTGGACAACTACTGGTGCCTTTACCTTACTGTCGCACGGCGAACCTTGTGTAAAAGTGTGAAACAATTTTCCCGGGAGCCTAGGCGCCAACGTATCGTTATGTTAACTAAAAGCCGGTGCACTGTCTATATCCGCGACTTCAAAGCGGATTGACGGAAGCGTCGGTAGCGGAACGACGTCCAGTTTCATCCTAAAACCAGCAGTGTAATGGACACGGGCCGCAACAGTGCACAAAGGCAGCGGCCGTTCGCGATACAGATAGAAACTGGTGGCCGGTCGATTGGTAACATCAAAGGAAGCCAGCCTGCGGTAACGAGCGTGTGCCGCACCGTCTTCGCCAATTTAGCGAGGATTGCTCAACGTGTCGCGGCTCGGCACGGATTGCGAAACGGTCCTGGTCACCTTCGGGAGTCCGTCGGATACACAGGTACTTAAACCGGGCTAATTTTTGACGTCTGGCCGAATTTGACGAGTCATTAAGCCGAACGCCGCCGTGCTGTGCCGCCGTGCTGCTACTGCTGGGTGCTGCTGATGCTTGCCGGGCTTTGAAAAAGGATTTGGCAGGAGTCGCGGTGCCAAGCCAGCCGAACGAGCAAAGACACGGTTTTCTTGTGTCTTCGACGCGCCGGATACTTTTAAACACAAACGTTTACCGTTTTCTGTTTTAATGATTCGAGACATTTGGCAGCGGATGACAGGTGCGAGAAAAGTGACCGGTGCTCCTCGCCTCTCCGGCTAGTCTTGAATTAGCCGGCGAGTGAACCGAACGGTAGCAAATCCGTGAAATTCCCCCGTACGATGCCTCGCCCCATAAATTCCGGCCGACGTCCGCTCGCCTAATCACTCGCGGGCCAATTAAACAATTAACGGTCCCCGGCCGGACGCCGTCGCCTACGTTCGTGCCTGTCCGACCGAGCAAATTAGGCTTCCCTCGCTACTCTCAGCGCTCAAGGTAACCATACGCGAGACCTTATCTATTTCGATGTACAACAATCGCCTGAAATGTACCAGCAAACAGCACAAGTATTGCAAATACTACAACTAGTTAAAGCTAGTATTGTTATTTGTGGACCATTGACTTCAACGGGAAAGCGACGCATAAATAATTTATAATAAAATTAAAAAACCGTATACATGTAACCTAGAGAACTTCCCCGAAGTATACACCACATAATCTCTCAAGTATGCACCACATAATCTCCCGACACAGTCTCTCGCATAGCTTATAATAAACGCAATATCAATTAGCGATCATGATCCGCTCGTAAAAAAAAAAAATGCACAACAAAATACGCACCGTGGAGATACTCGGAGGTTAAACGCACCGCCCGGTGCATTGAACTTGACTGCACCCGTATCAACGTAACCGGCGATTCGCGCGCAGGATTTCGAGCATAATCGCCGACTAAATCCGCAACGTTGATCGGCAACCGTTACCCGAGAGCCGTCTGCGATCGCGTGCTACGAAAATCCGCCGCGCTCGCCTGCTCGCCTGCCCGTAGCCCGACTCAATTAAACGCGATTAGAATAATTGCCGCTATCGATCTTATCGGTAATTAGTCGCGACGCCCGGCATAACGCTCGGGAATTCAATTTGTCGGCGCGTTTCGTGACACAAGGCCGACCAACAAATTGTCGACAGTTTCGCCGTTGCGCCGAGGCTTTGCCGATTCGAACTGATTGTAAATTAGTTTCGCGGTTCAGCGAGCTCGGTTAATCGCCTTCGATCACTGGTCATACGTCACCGACACCGTTTTCAAGCGATTCGCTACCGTTCTGCCATCGCAAACCCCGGACAATTGTGCCATGGAAATTATGACAGACGCGGCTACTGAAAGAATTCACTCTCACAGAGTGATTCAGACCTTTTCGCCGTTTACAGTGTCGTAGAAATAGGAACAGGAAAGGAAATTATTATTCGACAAGCAGAATTTTAGACGCGCATATTTACTGACTTTTCTTTGAGACCTTCGGCCAGACACTGACTATTATAGGGAGGGAGTGAATTTAACACTTTGAGTGCCAAACCAGAACCCTAAAAAATTCCATGAATACAAAGTGTTATTTAATGAAATAAAAATTGAAAATAATTATATGTGTGATATCGAGTAGTCTTCCAACTTTCTTGCATTTTACAGATCCCAATCGAATTTGGTACAATGAATATATTAACGTAAAAATTCATTTTAAAACCTGAACAAATGGCTGCGTCACCCACATCTGGGTGACATGGCGATCAACGTGTGTTAAACTGTGCCCTGTTTATAAATTTTCCAATGCACAATGTGTGGTTTAATCACTTACAATTCAACCAACCACTGCATACTACATGTCTCTTTCTTCAGCCTTTGTTCCTGCATTATCTCCTCGTCGTGTTACCAAGTGTCCTTTGCTTTTAAATTACTCAATGCATAACAGAAATGAGTCAGCAAAATGTATTTCATTGAGTCCCGCTTTTAAGTGAAGCAACGAATGAACTAAAAAAATTTCTAATTCGTCTTTACCGAGTAAAGCTTGCGCGTGCAGAAGCACACTGAAATGGAAGTAGACCGATCGGGAGCATCGGCTGAGCCGCAAACAAATGGAACCGTTTCCCGCGAAGGGTTCAGCCGGGTTTCCTCGACGTGTTCGGACGACTCGAAAATAATCTTCCGTCAGTGGGCATTTTTTGGAGCCGGTGCTGAACCGGTGCCAGGGAACCCATCTAGCGTAACCGGCTGGGACACGCGCGGGTGAATTGTCGTGCGCATTGACTTCGGCAAGCCACGGAACGAGAGAGAGAGAGAGAGAGAGAGAGAGAGAGAGAAAGAGAGTGAGAGGTGGACAGAGGGGGTGAATTATCGAAGTCGAAACAGAACGGACACGCATGTGCGTGTGATGGAAGCTCGTGCGACGAGCGCAAAACCGCCGCGACGCGTTGTTACGTCCGCAGCTTCAATTTGGCAGTCGCGGAGAACTTGGCACGAAGTACAACTTCATTCTCGAGGATGCGAGCATTTCGACGATACGCTTATTACCTGAGGCTGATGCGATTTTTTCGGTGGTAACCGAGGCGCCATGCGAATCGGTAAGTACGTTGTTGGCATTCTTTCCGAGCACTGATTCTTATCTCCTGGGTGCCGACATATTGTTAAAATGTACTCTCTTATTGCTTGAGATAGACACTTGAAAAACCTAACGTCGTTTTTAGTTGAAACGACAGTTTCCTTTCAGCAAAGGTCGAGGAGAACAATTGACTTTTACCTTCTCTTCACTTAAATTTTCGTAAAATGTACTTGTCTGTTGTTTTCTAAAGCTATTCTTCTAGGACAGTGATGGGCGCGGTAGGGGCCCCTCAAACGCTTGCTTCTCCCACCACCACTCTTCGTCATACGTCTCCCACTAAACGGCGCTTACTGGAAGAGGACAGTTGATCCCATGGTGCGGTCCTGTCTCAATTGAGACAAAAATGCCAATCAATGCTCTAGAATGTTTAAAATAACGTTTAAGAAACACCTGATTATTTTCAACTTTCCATCGTAAACTGACTTTAAAGTAATAGAAATTATTTTATTATCCATGGATGCTATTCCATTGCGTCAGACGAAACGATATACGAAGAGCCTTGGGTTTTTAGATGTGTTCTGTGCCGTTTCGAATGATAGTTGTGCGTTCAGATAAGAGCGGAAGCGACCAGTGTAACACCATAATTGCTTTATTTCCAATTTTGGCAGGGTTCTGGTCTACTTGCGACGCGCTTGATCCCATCGCTAGCTGCAGCCGGCGACCGACAATGTATACGAGTCCCGTTTCGGCTTTAATGCTTCATCCTGAATACTGTTTCCTCGGGCAGACCGTAATTCTCCATCCCGATGCCACGTAACCGCGTCCAGACGCCTCTCTGGCGTCGATTCAAGCTCTCCTCCCCCTCCGCGTCGAATAAACTCTACGAAATTGACGTTCTTTTAACGGCGATCGAATGTTTTTGTTTGGCTTCGGCCGTGTCGGCGAACTGTGCCTAGCACTTTAGCTATCTGGGGTGGACAGAGTCCAATGCGGATAATAGGCCAGATCCGTAATAATACACGATAAATTAGTAATAGAATATTGTTCTACGGCGCGTTCTTCCATGATGGTATGCACGATTTAAAATAGGACAGCGTTTTAGCTGTTCGCTAACGGCATTCTACTCGGAATTATGCTAGCGGGCCATTGTTCTCTCAGTTTCGTGTGTCTCTAACCTTTCTTCAATTGCCTTTTATTTTAGGAGTCAAATATAGTTTGCAACAGAGCGATCCGACTGGTGTTGAAACGATGCAGAAAGAGCATTAAAAACAACGTGACTCACCCTATCTGATTCAGTAAATTAATTTTGGATCTCTATCCATTTTCAGATGAAATTCGTCAAACATGTTGCTTAGAAAATTACATGTTCTGAATGAGAATCGAGCGCGTTTCGTAACAATGATCGAATCGCTGCGAGAACGAAGACGAAAGAGGTTCGAAGGCGGTGGTAACCATAAAGTACCATTGGTACCATTTTTCGGAGAACTCTCCAAAATTTTTGCTCACGAGAAAGAAGAAATTCAGCCGGTTTCCCGGTGGGTCCAGCGAGCGCAAAGCCCCCGGCAATCGCCGCCGCGCGTTACGCTTACGTATTTCGAATCTGGCAGTAGACAACGGCTGGCACAGATTACGCTCTGGCGCATTATTATGCGAAAAGCGTACAAGACGCGTAGGCCGTGTCGGTGCTGCGCTCGAGTATTATTGTCGTTTTGGCAACTCGCGCGATTTTCGTGATTTAATGCACCGTACACCCTGAGCCGCTCCTCATCGCCAAAGCCGTGTGTATTCCGCGCGAGACGAGGCCCTGCGCGGGTCCGCTGGATCCAAATATTCCTGCTGTTGATCTATCCTCGCGAAAAAATTGCCCTCCGCTACGAGAAAACCAAGCCGTCGATCGTTTGCATCGCTTAACGTAGAAAAATCTGAAAAATGCAACAACGTGAAAACAAATCGACCCTCTTAGGCTCGTTACGAAGGGTGAAAAAAGCCATCAATTTTAAAATATTTTTTGATTCAATAATACTTTTACATTAAGAATTTAGCCGCAAACCGAAGATAGTTTGAAGAATTTCTAAGCTCGTTCTAAAAGAACAAAACCTCTACTTTTATGATTTAAAGTCACCTTCAAGAACCGCACAGATTTGAACGTGTCCACGAAGGCCAAATAATTTGTTCACAACTCGGACCCGTTGAAGATTGAAGTATTCTTTTCGCATTGACGTTCTGAGATTCGCAGTACGATTTTTTCTCGCCGTTTTATTGCGCCTTGAACGAGAAAAGTCCCGGGTAAAAAATAGACCGTGAATCAGTAGGAAGATTCTGTCTGCCGATAACGAATCGAAGCGAACAACAAAGAGGATCGTTTATGGCAATTGCTTGGCCAGCTACGATCGCTATCGGCGAGGGTACGCGTCCCGGTTGATAATTACGAGGCAAGGAGAGCCGATTATTCAGCGCGGCGAACGTGCAAATAATAAGTAAAGGCGGTTACAGGACGACAGACAAGATTTGTCACCATAACGTTTAAGTAGAATGAGAAAACAAGCATCTTCTCGCGAGCCGTGTCTAGCCCGACCTAAATATTACACGGCCACCCCTTCGCGTCGCCGTTTTAGAAACAATTCTCTCTCTCTCTCTTTCTCTCTCTCTCTCCGGTTTTCCCTCTTCCTCTCTTCTTCTCCCTCGTTCTGTCGCTCTTTTCCTCTCTCTCTCTCTCTCTCTCTCTCTCTCTCTCTCTCTCTCTCTCTCTCTCTCTTTCTGTTCTCTCGCGGGTCAACATCGTTCGCCCGCTGTCTCCGCGGACTGTTTTCGTGCGAACCGGCGCCGCTTGCCAAGCCGCAAAGACCACGACGATTTGTCCGTCTCGAGTTTTCCCTGTTCCGACGCAAATCCGGACTAATTAACAAAGAGTATCGCCGCGAGGCTACACGGTGCACGCCAATCAACCGGACACATTGTATTCTTTCGGTCGCTTTAAGGGTAGACCACCCCGACGACTCGGAAACACCGAATTTTCCTTTTACCGTCCACCTTTGGTCAACACTGTTTCGGCTACCAGCGGAATTTCTTAGCGGAAAAATTGTGATATTCGTTTTACGAATCAATTTACACATTTAGCGTATACAGGGTGACCAGCTTCGATTAATATTGCGTGCAGCAATCGATGTTGAAGGCATATTTAAGGATGCTTCGATGTTAAAGGCATATTTAGGGATACAACGGTAAGCACCGATTGTTAGAGGCAGCAGAAGCCAAGGGGAACGGCAAGGAACAACGGGAATCAGGAAATCAAACAAATGCCAGCAGGCGTAGATTTTATCGTTGACAGGAAGACACTGGTGCAGGTGCGAACCCAGCCGCGTGGGTAGGGCCATGAATAAATCAGTTCGACTCGGTGCGCGAACGTACGTACACAGATCGGTCCCCCTATCTGGCCGAGGATCTCTTGCGGGAGCTGGCCTCCTCTCCTAGGGATCCCCAAGGAAATGCAAAACGTGCCGCGACGGCAGTATTTCCTCGGTGAATCGGTGGCTAGTTGGTACGAGCCGCTACAAGGGTTTTGTAGAACAATATCGAGTTCAGACTTCGCGCAACACCGCACGGATTCCAACAAATTTTGCTTGTTCTCCTCGCGTGCCTCAGAATCTACACCGCTCTCTTGCTTCTCCCTTCTTGGCTCATTTGCGCACTTTCTACCCAGCAAAACAAACTTTTAAATTCATGTTTTATGCTTTCTCTCTCTACTTCTAGACTTCTAGACTGTAAATAATGTTGCATGCTGGACAACGTCACTGAAGAAAATTGCCAACACACCCTCGCAAATATTGATTCATTCTACAAAAGGACAGCAGAAAATTAATCAAGAAAGTGATTAAAAACAGCCTCGTAAATGATATCGGGTACAGGGAAATGACAACGGCGGATCAACGCCGGGCGCGATCGATGGATCTGCGGGCTCTAGTCGCAGACGGGCGACCATGGGACGGTCGAAAGAGGGGGAAGACTGTTCCAGGAACGGGGATGCGTCGCCGGGAACGCAGAAAAATTTGAAGAAATAAGGAAGACATAAAGAGAGCACGTGAACCGTGGCACCGTTCGGGGCCGCGCGCCACGTGTGTGGTCCGGTCGGAGCACGTGTCGCCGGTTCCAGGGGCGTGTCTTTTTGCCGATCGCAAGGGGACAAACGCGGCGCTCGGTTTTTCGCGGGGAATCCGAAAATTCCGCGGTCGCAATCGGCGAAAAACCCGGGCCCTCGAGCCGAGCGGCGAGCAACGGGCAACAGAATTCGTCCGGCGGTGCTCGCGCGCGCGCGCGCGCGGCTTGCGGCAAGAAACGCGCTTGTAATTATCGCGAAACTCATCCCCCACCCCCCACCCCACCAACTCCGGCGAATCGATCACTGTCAATTCTTCCTCCTTTCTTTCGTCGAACTACTCGCATCGAAGCCACGCAAAAAAACTGGCCAATTAAGCGGGGAACGATTTATCGCGGTACGCGAGGTTCTCGTTCTTCCCATTTTGTTTTTCTTTTTTTTTTTTTTCGTTTCTTTCGGTATCTCTCGTTCCGATGTTCAATTACCTCGCCGCGTGATGGATTTAATTACCGAATATTCGCTAGAAATATGGAGGCGTTCTCGTACGAAGAGAGTTTTTCTGCGGGAAACCGCGAATGCCGGCCGTACCGATGGCCGACGCAACCGTGGATCGAAGCCAGTTCGCGGAAGCATGCTGCGATTTCTACCCCCGGATCGTGTACAGTTGATGGTTTGCTGAAAAATGGAAGTGATTAGAGGATTTATTAATCTCTACTTGCACAGTAATGCTCAATGGGACTTTCGTTTGTAGTTTCCTTGCAGGGGCGAGTCGATTCAATTACCTAATAGATGCGGGAAAAAGTTGTTTCTATGAGTAATACGAATTTCGATCCAGGCTTTTATGCACTTTCTTATTTTTTCGATATCGATTTCGTAATTGTCCCGTCGCCTCGAACAGAACGATTCCCCGTGTGTGTGTGTATTGCACGATACAGATATTTACGCTAAATTTAGAGTTTTTAGTGTCTCCATAGAATAAAACGCGACAGAAAAGATTGATAGCATATTTCGAGCTAGTGGTTCTCACACCCAACCACCATAACAATTCCCGAAACGTTTCCATCCATCCGCAGCATGAAACAAACTTTTTCTCGCGTAGCCGGCTAAAAATAAGATCGACGATCCAGCGTGTATAAATCACGGAGAACCGCTGGCCCAATGGCATCATAAATCGCTAACCGTATGTGTTCGATGAAAGGCATACTATTCTTTCGTATTTAAATAGTTCCGTGTTTCGGAGCTCGGGGCGAGCATTCCGTAGCCACGGGGGATCGACGAAAATTCGTCTAAAAATAATTTTCGCTACGCCGTTACGATCGATAGGATCTAGACCGAGGCTGATTGACCAGCCATTTTCTTTCGCACCGTTGGGAACGCAGGGGAAATCGCGAAATCGTTTTCCAATGGTTTCGGCGAACCGGCCAAGACAAAAGTATTTCATAAATATGAGTGGTTTCTGGCACCGTCAACGCGAAACTAAAATATACCACGTTACCAGAATTTGTGTATGTGTTTGTCGCGCATTTTCGGTCGATCAGTTTGACGGTAAATATCAAAGAAAACCTCTCCGCCCCTTACGAGGCCCTCGAGGCGTACAGCTCGAAGAAACTGGCCAAATTGTCCATAAGTCACTCGTATTGCGGCTGCAAATTAAATTGTTTCTCTTCTGACACGTTACTACACAGTTTTGCAATGAACCATCGCGCTTTTCGCAATTTTCAGCGAAACTAAGGAACGCTAAGTAATTTAGAGCTGTATTGTATTGCCGTTCCGAAGAACGCATGCCAAATTATGCGGTTCGACGCTACCTACAACATGGCGACCGCTTTACCGATGCTCGATTACGACTGGACCGATTTTTATGCCAAATAAAAATTGTTTCTACTGTATTCCATAAAATCTAAAGTCTAATTACGATCGACGTAAAGCAAACCACATAGTAAATGTTCTCAATGTTCAATTAATTGTCCAAGACGGAAAAGAATAGCATCAGAACTATGGCGAAAGTTCTGTAGATTTTTGTTGCTAAGTTCCATAAACCGTCAACTATCCCATAAATCCTTTTAAACGAATGGTCACATGGTTATGTTCATTATGAGCACACAATTCCAGTGGCATTAATCTTTTACTACGCGCATTAAACTAGTTTAAACGCTTTGCCCGGAGAAATGTCGAGAAAGATATTAAAGTGCGCCATTAAACATCTACAATCAATTAAGAATTAATAGGCTCTTTAATGACCGCGTTGCGTTTAGGCGAAGCTTGCTTATCTGCAAATAAAATATGTAGCGGTATTCATTATTATAACTATGCAATTATACAATTAATTGTGAAATACTGAGCTATTTGTCTTTGATTCGTTGAGTACAATGACGAGGACCATCCTATTCAATAGGCATACTGATTAGATTACAGTAAAAATATTTGGGATTTATAAAGGAAATATGGGGTACAAAAAAATATGGAAAATAAAATATAATAAATGTGAATATAATGTAATAAAACAGTTAGATTACATCTACGAGTGGAATTGGTAACTCTAGGGGTTAATAAAGCACCTAAAAAAATTATAGAGGTTTGAGACTTTCCAATGTACCTTGAATCTTTTATAATTGTAAGTCTAGGAAAAGGGCACAAAAGGTAAAACAGCCGACGTGACAGTTCTGGGGAGGGTGAGGGTGGTAGAACGAATAGAGAAATGTCTACGTCCTGACACACCTTTGTTTACATACTCAGAGTTCGTCTGGTAAGTCAAATATTTAACGAAAGTTTTAACATAAGAAGCAAAGAGATTTTCTAAAATTATTATCCTGCTCCGAAAACGAAAATGAATGCGCCCAGGTGGTGCACGTGGAGTCATCTGACAGCACGCGTTGGAACCACGAGAGAATTGTACCTTATCGATGGCTCGGAGCAATGTCCAGCTATGTGGGAGGCCCGACTTAACCCCAAAATAGAGTAAACATTTGTCAAAAAAATCGCTTTGAACCGGACCGGTGTCGCGATTCTGCTGGACAACCGTAAAATAACAATACAGTTCATTCTATTGTGACCGATCAGGATTGCCTCGCCGAATGAAATACCGAATGACATAATTCGAGCGAACGCATGTTCCGGATAGCCCGTAGCCGTGTCTGTTTACCATCGTCGAACGGTGCTAGCTGGCAACAGCGGTCATCGATCGACACCGTGAACAACAGAACCGCGAATGACAGCGCGAAAAAAACACCGAAATCGTTTCCCGAGGCGAATGCAAAAAGTCCTGCGTGGGAACGAGGGTGTGAAGTAGCCGTGCACACCGTTTTGTTATGCGTGCGCACGGCGTTTAATTTAGGGAGATTCGCACGCTCACCTGACTGATGAGGCCCTCCAGGGCCTGCCTCGTCGATCCCAGGTAAACGTGCTTGGTTCCCTTATCACCGAACTTCAAAAACACCCCTTCAAATCACTTGTCACTAATTAAGGGCCTCACGATGGCGGCCATGACTGCCGTTTGGCTGTAACTTGACACGCCGCTCGCCAGATGGCGACACCAATCGCCCCGCACTGCGCAGCCGCGTGTGTCTCAGAATTTAGGGGCTACAATTTCAAAAAAAATTCGAATCTTCTCCTTCAACTTAAAAATTAGAACCCGTGTGAATAAATACGAATATTCCGAGCTTCTGTCACAAGCTAGATTTTTAAAGTAGCAGAAAGATTGGAAGAATGTTGACATTTACCTTTAAATAAACGAAGCATTCTTCTCTAAGATTTTTCTTTCTTCAGATAATTACGAAGTACTTTAACACGAGTATCATTTTTCAATTTGTCTTTGCTCATTCAGTCCCGAATATAAATTATGTGATAATGCCAGAGTAAAAATTGATTTAAGGAAGAAAAATGTGAACAAATGATGAATATGTATGCAACTTTCCATAATCTTTGTAGTGTTTTTAACGACATCAATAATTATTGTCGTTGGAAGTAGGACGTATTAGGTGTTCCGTAAAAGTTAACGAAAAAACCGACCATCGAAATTGAATTGCTTTGCGTGACTCGATTTGAATCTCCCGCGTCAATTCGGAGTCTGCTCAAATGTCTGCTGTAGTTTGTGGTTCTTGGTAAATGCTACTGTAAAACAAGGGAGCTAGGATACAAAAATGAAGATTAACAATCTCCACACGTTGACAGATATAATTAAAGTACTGTATGGCAAGCCTTTAGGTACGTTATAAGGAGCTAAACACGGTAAAAGAAATATTATTAAACGTTTTTTATATGTCGTAGGATACCAGGTAAAATACTTGTGGAAAGAATCATGGAAAACTATGCCAGAATTGATATGTCTTGGAGTTATGAGCTTCAGCAGCGTTATCCCTTTGATCTATTGTGCGAGGAAAAGAATCGGTGAACGTGAACCACGATATTATCGTGACATTACCAGTAAGTCGTTAATAGTAGTCTTTCTTTTTAGGTTAGGTTGTATTGTTATGCAACCATGTACCTACCAAAATTTCACTGCTGTTTCATTGTTCTTGCTGAACACAAGTTTATTTCGGTTCTATCAAGCAACAATGTTTAAACGCAAAAGGAAGCTGTGTTTTCTAATACTAGGGAAATTTTAGTTTTCAGACCCGACAACCCCAGAGTACCTAATATTAGGAGAGACAGCGCAATACTCCTGCAAAGGCTGACTTAAATTGATACAAATAGATCTTGCAGTCAAAGGAGAGAACTTAACAATGTAAATTTATGCGTATACATTACGCCGAAAACAAATTGTAGTCATAACTACTTCATGTACAATTATTGAGCAATATACAACTATTAATAAACATGTACGGTGTATTGTTTTTTTGCAACTTTTCTTGACTTTTCGTTAGTTGTATCCACGATATGTTAACGCTATTAATTGTAAACATGTTTGATGACTATGGTTTTGTATTACAAAAAAGATAAATTTTACACAAATTGTATATTGCAAATGTGCGGTAAGTTTAACTCTCGTATGACAATACTTTTTGTTAAGTTTCATAAGAGGATATGTTGTATTTCACTAAATGTCGAGACAATTGCTGGTAGTGAACATATTGATTTGAATTTTTGTAATACCTGTAAAAGAAGTAGAAAAACAATTAGGGAAACATACCGCCGATTTTAACGAAGCACATACTCGATTGTGTACAGAAATCCGCCGTTGTAGACCAATGTAATCAACTAAATACATTTCAGTTTCAAAACCTTGAACACTACAGCCGCCGCAAATCCGCGTATGACTTTCGCGGAACTCTAACGAATTACTTGACGATTCCGACTAGCGTTAGTAGCAGAAGTGACGTTTCATAATAGGGAAATGAAACTTAGAATATTAAGTGCATCTTTCAGGGGAAAATTTGTTACAAACAGGTAATAAATTACCATCCTTTAGTCACAATTGCTCTCCTGAATAAATGTAATTCAATATTAATTGCTAACATGTGTAAATAGATTTTTAATTTCGAAATAAAATTCGACGTGGTCTTACTGGTGCATCACTCATTCTATTTATTTTATTACTGATGAATTTATAAGTTGAATGAGTTCCGACTACCGATGAAACGAGCTGCAATGAAACTTTTTTAATTGGCCAGCTGAACAATTAACCCTCCGTCTACAACCTTATTTTTATCGGTGCAGTCTGCATACTGGTTCGTTTATATTGTCGACTAATTTATTTACTGTTCTAGGCTTTCAAAAAATCTAAAGTAAATTCTGGAATACGTATTGAAGTCTCTATTTTATTATATAATCGTTTAAAGAATCAATATTGAAAAGAAAGAAATTTCGCTCCGGACATAAACAACCCTGGTTGGTTGCCCACGGAGGGTTGAAAAAAGGAAGACACACAGTGCGTCTTCGGATGAGCAATAAACAAATAAAGCAAGACGCACAGCCCAGAGTATCGGTATGTATTCCTAGTCCTGATGAAGCTAGGCTACAAAGCTTGCAAACCTGAAGCCACAACTCAAAGTCTCGAGTCTATTCCGTCTATTCTGGTACCTCGTCAGCGGTAATGGGCCGCTGCTTTTCGTGCCCGTCTCTGTACCGACAACGTTACAATTACGACGCCTCTGTGCACCAAAATGTCGCCTAATCGATATGCTAAAGAGGTTCGCAGAAGGTCAAGCTGGTAGTCCCGGTATAACAGAGGGTGTCACAGAGGCGTCGATGACGCTCGTGTGCACGCATTGACGGTGCACGTCGAACTCCCGGCCGTTCCGATCCGAAAAGGAAGCGGGTCCTGTTGAAACGCGGACTGTTACACGAGCCTGATGACGTTTATCGAGCGAACATTACCCGTCTACGGTGACATTTGCCCCGATACCGCATAAATGGCCCCAGACACTTTGTATTTATTGAAACCGATCGTCGCGTCGGATCGCGCGAACAATGAGCGTCGTGCGTTCCGACAGGAATTTCCGATTCGAATGCTGAACGTCCGCAGCATTTGCTTCATTAAACTACCCCATTGCGGCATGCGACCTTCCAAAAATGCGCTGCAATCATTACGCGTGCTAACAATGTCGAAAGAAATTTTTTTTCCTTTCATTCCCTCCCGAGTTGAAATTCGTTATGAACGTTGATCGATCGATTTTTATTAAAAGCACGATGGTTGAATATAAAAGCGTGATTATATAGAGTTTTTAAATCGAGACTCTAATTTATCAATGATACTTTCGTAGCTCAGAAAAATTTGAGAAGATGTTCCAGATGCACAGTTCTATCGAGAACTGCAGCAGAGTTTAGAGTTTGTCCGTTTTTTTTTTTTTAAATTAGTAGTAGTAGAATTATTTTTTACAAAATTATTATTGGACTATGTGTAGCCTTAGGTTTGCCCAAGTAGCGATGCAGAACGCGACTTCTTTACGATCTCACAAAATGTTACGCATCGCCAAAGTTTTACTTCAACTCGAGGCATCCATCAACTTCTCGGCCATGTCAGGCAGAGATGCCGCAGTTTACGGCCATAATCATGAATATGGTAGGTTGCAAAAAGCTGCAGGTACGCTGCGAACGAATTACGATCGTAACGGCAAAATCACCTAACCAAAAAAGTTCCTTAGAGTTTTAAAGGAAAAATTCTGAAAATATTCCATGCATTAAAGGTTCCGTATTTCACAGTCATGTAATCTAGTCAATTATTTCAACAATCGTTTATCAAAGGCATTGAATAAGTATTCGAACTAAATTCCAGGCATTTATCCTGTCAATATATAATACCAATGACTGCAATGTATTAAGTACGTTCCACTGAATTTATTGATTAGTACTACCAGCAATTGTTTCAACACATTATTGAACAGTATTACCACTGACGAATTATCTCGTCTGTGGTATTACATCTACAAGCCTTAAATGTATGTCGACATACAAGGAGGAAAGGAACTTTTCAAAACTACTATTTATAAACGTGCACCTGAAATGATAAAAAAAAAACTTATTCGTAAAAACGAATCCTGAAAACCTGAAAACTTCCAACAAAATGATCCCCCGGTTGAATGCAGTCGTGTGCCGAATCCGTTCAACATTAACCAACAACGCGCGCAAAGTTAATAATCTCTGTTCCCCGACAAACGCTACGATATCCTAAGCCGCAGCCTCAATCTTCTTTCGCGGACAAAGCGGACCAAGTCCGAAGACATTAAAGAGTAAACCCGGGCGTAAACCCGCCTCTTCCGAAAGTGTAATCACACACACACACACACGCGACGAGACCCGCGAGCTCAATTCCCTTAATCTCGGAACGGCTCTAATAACAACAACGTGTTTCCGGGCTTGTCAAACTGCGAACATTAGTTAGAACTTGCGAGCGCATTCTCATTCCGGTGGAAATTTATCAGTGTCCGCCCTCGGAGCACGATTTCAGCCGAGATGGTACCAGCGAGGATCGTTTGCGCGTGAATGAAACGCAGCCCTGCGGAACGTACGCGCATTTCCCTGCATCAGCTATGCAGGAGTCGTTGCAGTCCGGACCTGCGAAATGGAGGCCTTTACGTGACACCATCGCGCAGAATAGTTGGGCGATTGTACGCGTTAGTGGCGCGAGTCGAAACAGTTAATCGGGAATTAAGTAAAAGTTCTATGGAAACGCGCAGCAGGACGTCGGAGTGGAAATTATCAAGATGGAAGAGGAGTGCGGTGTAACGGAGAGGCTTACTTAGAGGGTGGCGGAGCAACAGGAAAGGGGGATGCCAGAGGAAGACGGCGATGGAAGGGTAGAGCAAGAAGGAGACAGTGGTCGTGAAAGCACTGCGGAACGTCCGCGCATTTCCCTGCGTCACCTGTGCAGGAATCATTGCGACTTGAACCTGCACCGGGAGGCCTGACCCTGCACCTGGCCAGCGCGCAGGATCCACGGGACGCAGGATCCGCGAGTCCTGGCGTGCGTGTGCGATATTCGAGCTGAAAACACGGCGCAGGAGAAGGTCGGAGGGGAAATTATGGGGATGGACGGGGAACGGGGAGTTTGGAGGAACGGAGAGGCCTACTTAGAGGGCGGCGGAGCAACAGGAAAGAAGGAGGCCGTAGAAAGAAGGCGATTGAAGGAGACAGTGTTCGAGTAGAAGTAAAGCTGGACGGAACGTACTGGTCGCGATACGCGACACGAGCCGCGCGAGGTGTGTGAATGAGATCGAAGGACCGAGGAACAGGTGATAGGGACACCGGTGCGAAAGGGGTTGAACGAGGGAAAACAGTGGCATCGTGGCAGCCTGGTGGGGAGAGGAAAGGAGAGAGAGGAGAGGAGAGGAGAGGAGCGGGAGAGAGCAGACCTGCGATACGGACCACCCCTCGGTGGTTCGCCAGTGGTTCAGTCAGCGTTTCGCACCGGCGTCGCTCCTCTCAGCTCCTCAGCAGTTCGTCTCGGCGAGCCTCGTGCGGATAATCGCGTGGCCTCTGTCGCGAGATCAATGAGCGAGCCTGAGGACCGCGGGAACGGCCAGGCTGCTGTCATCGATAGTCGACGCGTCCCCGTGTCGGATACAGTGCTACCTTCCTCGAGCCAGGAACTAGGATCTCGGTAGTCCCCGTGTCCTTTTGACAGTCCCTCTCTCTCTCTCTCTCTCTCTTTTTCTCTCTCCTTCTTTCTCCCGTCTATCTTGTCCTCCTACTCGTCCGGTCTATTTGTGGTGCTCGGCGTCGTAAGTGAGTAGTCAAGGTGCGAGGATCGACGAACGGAACGCTGCGGAAACACGAGGACCTTGATCGGGTCCTTCGGGCCAGGAGCGGTGCATGTCGCGGACCCTGCAGCCTAGCTTTTCACCTTGCGAAGCTCTGCCTACGTCCCTGAGGTGAGTGTGCCAGGATCCACCTTTCTCCCGAGGAGACTATTTTCGGCGGAATTTATCACGCCACTTGCTTTGATCCTGCTCGAGCCGCGAGATTGAAATATTCTCGCAGCGAAGGAAAGTGTTCTAATAACGGTCGTCCATTGTCCTGTGTCGGGAATTTCGAGATCGAAAGAACCTTGTGTGAATAATTTCTGGCTAACGATACTTCTAGAGACGGGGGGTCGGGGGTGTTTCGAGTATCAATTATGCGCCGTGAATCGGCCACTTGGACTCCGTCGACCGTTCACCTTAATTAACCATTCACGAACTTTTCCTACGACCCGAGAACTCGTTCTTGTCCGCCCTTCTAGAACCGGACACGGTTCCGAGGAGACTCGGGGCGTTATTCGGCTCGCGATATTCGTAACCCGACTTCCTAGCCATTCATCGATCGCGCGTACCTTTGCAATCTGATCGCCCCCGTCTGATCGTTATAGACGAACCGAACCGATCCGATCCGATCGCGTGTGCCACCAGTCGTCGGATCAAGATACGACGGGCCTCGCTTTACGACAACGGTCGTTAGCTGTTCGCGATTACATGCTAATCTTATCGTAACGAAAGTATACCGTTCCGTCGAGTCGACGGTGGTGTAAAGCTTTTTCGATTGCTGTTCGAGGGAACGCGAGCGTTTTCGAAGCCTTAGCAAACGATTCTCGGTCGCGTCGAGTTATAGAATCGTCGGATTCGGCGTTTAGGCTCGTTCGACACCGATTCGGACCACCGATTATGCCCCGTGTTACGCCTCTCATCCGTCCCGGCAGTATATCCGCCGTCATTCACGCGGCACAATGGGTCTAGTTCTCGCGGCGGCATCGTAAACCGAAGTTGGACGTCGGCCAAAACGGGAGTACCTGTGACTGCACGCGGCTTGAAACAGCTGTTAACCTGACTTGTTGCACCGTCGAACAAACGGGGAGCCGCGTCCCACGCCCCCGACCTCATACACCGACATCGACTCTCTTTGTTATTCAGCAAGATGCTACCAATCTGCGGCACGTGCGCCGCCTACAATCTGCATCCTGCGTGCCCCATCCTGCCGACATTCGGACGATCGGCGGCTCGTTTCGCTGAATATTTTACCGTGGGACCAGCGATTCTCATGTGGCCTCTATGGGGTATCAGGACACGGGGTTTTGTCCCTGAACAGTCTAAATTTTCAGCTGACAAAGGAAAAAGTAAATGGAACGCGCGGGATCCGTCCAAAGCTATTATAGTTGCCCGTGGAACATTTCTTTTAATCATTTCTGCCTAGAAATTCTTATGGGAATTTGTGTTTTGAACACATTATGAAAATATAATATCTTTGAGAATTCATTGTTTCCCTCGGTACATGTCATTGTTCGCACGTACAAATTGTAATGGACCCTGTACAGTCAACAGGCAAAGCTCTGAATATTTCCGTTTAGTTTATCGTAAATGATAGATTGCTTGCCTAATAAGCATAATCTTTCCACCTAATTCGGTGGTTGAATTCGATCCGTTAGCAACGTACTCTGCTAAATATTTAATTCCAGGAGTATACATTTTTCAGCAGATTGTGTACGTGGTAAGTACACGGGGCTTTAAAGCTGAAGAGTCTTCGACCTTCGACAAAGTAATACCTCCCAAATGGACGGAGAAAATATGTTACCCCAGAGTAGACTTTTTTTAAAAAATTCCTTAAATTTAGCTAAAAGCATCGATCTTGTACGCAACATCAAAATTTTCTGTGACAATCGTCGGTAATAGGAGACACATAAAAATAATCTGCAAAATAATGTAACGAAACAGTCTCAAACGTTTCGAATGTTTCCGCTCTTTTTTTTTCGTTTCAACTACTCATTTTTGATTTGAACGCACAGAACCCGTAGTCTAGCTAGAGTTAATCTTTCCCATTTTTCTACCATGAAATAAATTGCTCCGACTCTCGCGCGACTTTTACAAGCGCTGCAGTTTCAGTGAACGCGTTGAGCCAACATTTCCAGTTCGCCCGGCCCCGTCGAAGAGTCAACAAAAATTTCTAAAGAGCCAATTCCCGAAAGCTCGCTCCATTATCAAACCGAATCACATTCATCACCGATTCCATCTTCGCACCTCACCTCGCAGCTGTTCGGTCTCGTTAATCATCCCGAATCGCCCCGGTATTTTACTTGACCGGGTTTCCCATTAACAATGGCCTGCGGGCCGGTTACGCTGCATTTACCCCAATCAGATTCTCGTCTTATTTCTTTCAATATCGAACAACGCCAGGCATGGAAGCTGGCCGGCTACGAGACCTGTCGGCTACACTTCTTTCTCAACCCCCCTTCATTCTTCTCTGTTTGAACGGGGCTTTCGTAATCATCGGCTGATCGTCGTTCGAGCGACGGCGACGCGTTCCTCTATCTTCATCGAGCTGGCCGCTCGTTCCTCGCCTGGGAAACATCGGATCCCGTTGGATCCGTCCGAGCGAAACACGTAGAACGAATTAAATATCGAACCGGGCCGGGGTTTACCGTCTCTGGTTGAAATGCTCGAATACGTCCCGGTCTGCATCCCCAAGATTTCATCGGTTCCCGTGCGAACGAACCCCACTGCGAACCGCATTCTGCACGCGTGCGAACGGATTTCCAGTCGTCTGTCCCGCGAAAGCGCTCCGGTTACTTCTCTGGAAACATTAATACCTGGACGAGTACATCCCACAACACTAACACGCTTTCACTTAACTATACTCCCGAATTCGGACATTCTATCTGATCTAGAATATTTTCCTTACGTACGATCTTTTTCTATTTATCTACATTATGTGCTATCTAGTTCAAAATTCATCACAGCAGGTTAAATTATTAGATCAGTTTTCGTGCATTTTTCTTTGCCTTCTAGAATTTGGAGGATAGCTAGGGGAATATCAAGAAATCTGAAGCATCAAGAAGTTATTAAAGCATATGTAACATCACTAGACATCGGATGTTTATGCAATTTCCAATTTTTATAGAAACATTTTAAAAAAGTGGAATGAAATAAAATCCTATTTTTAATGGGGACAGCCTTTGTAGATCCAAAGCAAATAAAAATCGTGTTAAATTCTCTCGAATTTTATATTATAGCATTTTTTTAACATTTCCATAAGCCATAAATGCATTAAGATCCGATGTCTAAACATCACATTACGTCGAAGAAATTGTAAAGCATAAAGTATTTAAAAATTCTTAGCACCCACTTATAAAATCGAGCTATACAGTTAAGGGGTTAATAGAATTTTCATTAAATGTGCTATATCAACAGGAAGCATAGAAGTTATGACTGGGAGTGAATTGTTGGTTCACAATTGGAATTCTTTTTCTAAAGACTTTTTGTGTAGTGCCTCGAAGGATCGAGTGCAAAGAGTTTATAACAATGCACAAAGAATCTAATTATAAGCCATTATGAACGATTGAGAAAGACTGGAACTCTTGCACGCGTCCATCACTTTGTTTCCAAGTGCGTTAACGTTTGCGAATGGATTGGCGAGTATGCTCTTTCTCGACGTACTGTACAGATAGTTCGTCAGGGGTGCATACAGGCTGGAAGTATATCGCAAACGCGATGCACGGGGCTCGTGGCGCACTCTCGGCTGAGATATCGACGTGCAACGCACCCTTTCGCATACAGGGACGGTCGTTGAATCAATCCAATCATCGCCGGTCGGACCGTGGCTCTGGCCTCAAACAAATTTCACAGCGGTGTTCAACGATAGTTTTTTTTTTCGGGTTACGGTGGAACCGAGGCCCGACACCGTTTTCGATCGACGGGAATTCATCTGCCGCCGCGAACGACCCGGTACATGCAACCCCCATAAACTACGCCGCTCCAGGAACACGGTTTCGCTCTAACACCGTTTCGGAATTAGGGGAACCGCCGATATTGCACTTTTCTGGCGGTGGGACGCGCGAAAGTGCTACCGGGAAAATGTCTGCCGGAGAATATTCTATTTTCGACGCGTTTAATCGTTGTCGATATTCGCTAGAAAATCAAAAAGGTCAAACAGAGTAGTGGTTAATTAAAATTGAACAGATTCCGGAAATGTAAATGTTCGCAGACAATTATCTAGTTCGGTTTACGGAGGAATAGAAAGTCGGAACCTGTGTAGCTTCAATTGATAAAAGGATTGATATTTTGACAACGTCCGAAACCATTGTCTTCTAAATATTCCACGCTCGGTGCGGATATTGTTTATCAACGTTCGAGCGTTGCTGCATTCTTGGCAGGTGATTTTAATGCGATCCGATTCTCCCATTGAAATCGCAATCTTTTTCATTTCGGGTCCGCCGGGTCAGGCTTCCTGTGGGTCGAAATTTTGTTTGCCGACGGATATTTGTACCGAATTCGATTCACGGATTCCCATTGGAGGAAACAATAGAGCCCTGCCATTGTCTGGGGTCACTTTCCCAGGGAAATGCCAGAGGTGCTCGAAGAGAAATTCCGAAACACTCGGCGCACGTTAACCGGAGTAAGGGCTATAACATGGACCCATCAAGTTCCCTGTTACCGTTTCGGTTCATTGATTAGGTGGACGTCGAAAAAGCTGATTGGCCGACCTCCCATCGGCGCTGCTAAACGCGAGAACCTCTACGGTTTCGCCGAAGAAGTCATTTAATATCTGCATCTTCCTCTTCATCCGGATGGAGTTAGTTAGTGTGACTAATAAATTGGAGATGTCGCAGCTTAGGTATAATTAGACTGCCAGATCGCTCTAACTCATTTCATACGTGGACTAGTAATCCGTCCTCTTTGGTAAAAAATATTGCGGTAATTATTTACATTAGGGGCTTCCTCACCGATTTTGATGACCTTGAAATATGTTGTCAAGGTCATCATTCTGAACAACTTTTTCCTATACATGTTACTGCCGCTCAGCTTTAGTTTCCGAGATATTCGCAAAAAAGTTTCAACATCTCGAAAAGTGATCGGAGTAGGTGTGTGTAAGACTGTGTAAATAGTATTTCAAATAGTTGACAGTAACTTATATTTTTATGACATTTTGTTGCCTGTAATGTTATTACGATATTGTAGTCTGTTTATCAACATGTTACATATTCGTAATTAAACTACAAATATTTTGCTAACTATTACAAATTCTCACATTAAAAATTATAATTTATAATATTAACTACTTGCTCAACTTATTTTCATTCTAAGGAAATATTTGAAATACGAAATAAAAATATTTCATTTTATCTATCTGGTTATCAAAATAAAAATATTTGATTTAAAGTAGTATCTTATTTGAACCACATTAAATTATACTATATACCAAATCATTAATGATCGTTAATATACGTTGCAAAATATTCAAACGAATAATGAAATATAATACTAATGTCCTACAAACTACATTATAAAATACTAATGTAAAGTGTACTTACTTCTGAATCTTCTGTACCTCCGTCGGATCCACAGCACACAATTATTCACTCACGAGTATAGGTCCGAATAATTTTGAACAACAATCACTAAACAACACACACACACACACAACACATTTTATAAAATCGTGACAACGAACGAGAAGATGTCACTCCGATCACGAACAAAATAATACTGCGATTTGAACAATGATCACTTCCACGGAGGTGGTACGGTAAGGTTATCCTTGGCAGGTTAGACCCTGAGGATCTATAAACACTAGATACAAAACGAACAAAAAAAAATTATGGCGGGGCGCCGACCCTATTTCCCGGAATTCCCTGTTTTCGTATCACACGTCCGTGGAAGGGGAACGGTTAAAATCGCAGTATTATTTTATTCGTGGTCGGAGTAACGTCTTCTCGTTCGTTGTCACGCTTTTATAAAATGTGTTGTGTGTGTGTGTGTGTTGCGTGTGTGCTTAGTGATTGTTGTTCAATTATACGGACCTATACTCGTGAGTGAATAATTGTGTGCTGTGGATCCGACGGAGGTACAGAAGATTCAGAAGTAAGTACACTTTACATTAGTATTTTATAATGTAGTTTGTAGTACATTAGTATTATATTTTATTATTCGTATGTAGAATATTGGATGCAAGGTTTTCTTTCATATTTTGCAACCTCAATGTCCCTTTAACACTAGATTTACAAAGCACTAAAACTGACTACTTAACATTATTTTACAAAAATAACAAGTACGTGTCTATCCACATTTGTATCAATTTTTTAAATAATATATACCCAAAAAAATAATTTTGTTGAATAATTCCCCATTCCTGTCATTTTGACAGGCCCCGTGAACCTAGTGTCAAATTTCGTTTGTCTCGAGGCACGCACACGATTATGTTCCATCTCGCACACTGTACACTTTACATTAGTATTTTGTAATGTAGATTTTTTTATGTAAATATTTACCTTCAAATCTAACCCACACCTAGTTTTTGAGATGTTAAAACTTTGTTGCGAATATCTCGGCAAGTAAAGTTGAGCGACGTTAACATGTATAGGAAAAAGTTGTTCAGAACGATGACCTTGACAACATGTTTCAAGGTCATCAAAATCGGTGAGGAAGCCCCTAATGTAAATAATTACCAATATTGCAACAAGTATATATTATTGAAAGAATTTATTTCTTTTTTATTTTGGCATGTACGAAGTCTAGGAAAAATATTCATAGACTGCAGGTCTTCACGCATTCATGGGAGCAGTGAATTTATAAAATACGAGATAGTATATTCTAAATAAATTCTGTGTATTGATAAAAAATTCCACTCGACTTCGAGGAAATTTTCGCGAGACAAGCCAAGGAGCTCGGAATGTGCACAAGGGAAGTCTATTCGTGAATTCCTCTTGGTTCCTCCGCTAAATACTAATTTCGCCCGAAGCATGGAACCCGTGAGCCGCAGCCCGAAACAATTGCGGGGTAAGCCGTGAACTATGAACTCGAAAAGCTGTGGAAAGTATCTCCCCTCGACGAATAGGATTATTTGCCATGGGCATTGGCAAGCCTCTCGAATGTATTCGATGGTTCGCGGTTTCTGTGTGCCATGCAGGCGTCCCTGGGATTCTGGAAGTTTGCAATCAAGCTGAATGGACCCGGAGCAAAGTGGGAAAACGTTTGGTAACTGGCGCGAAGGTGAGTGGCCGAAGTTTCCCTGGAAGCCGAAACTTAACTTAAACTTGTAGGGTAGCGTGTTCGCATCTTATCAAATTTTCGCCGCTCCTGTTACCGAAGGTGTGGGCGTATAGAGACCCCCCTAGTTATGGTGGAACGAAGTTTCGCAGAAGAAAGCCCCGTAGACGGCGAATCTCGGGAACCGTAGCAATAATTACTCCCCGCTTCCGGGTCCTGATTAAAATCTTTTTATCGTATCGTTACGCTATCGTTACGTTGTAGTCGCTCGGTTTAGACGCGATAAAATTCTCGCTTCGTGTACAGTCGGCCACAACGGTCCTGTCGCACTTCACAGATTTCGCGCTGGAACTGCGTGAAATTAAAAACGTCAGAATTACCGGTTCCGAATTTTTTCATTTACGATTTATTTGCGTTTCTGCGGTTGCGTTTAATTGGGGATTGGTGCAACGAATTTATTTCTTTGGACGTATGATTGAAATGGCTAAAAAAAAATCTGTCACGCGTTTCTGACGACATTTTGCAATTTCGCGTGGAGAGAATGAAATTAATTTGGTTAATGTTCGCCGTTATTTCAAATTATGCCGCGTGACATGTTCGGAGAATTTATCATTTTTCTGTGACAATATTTTCCCTCGTATCTCATAAAAGGATACGTTGCGTTTAGTGAAAATATGTTATGACTTTTATATGTGTTATAATTGTGACGACCGCGTTGGCATAAACACAGGCGTGTTCATTTGAATCGAGATCCCACTATCTCAATCGTCATTTCAAAAAATTGGTTGTCCACGGTTAGTCTTAATGCCGGTTAGGTTAAATGCATGTTCACGTGTTGAAGTTCTCTTTTAGCCATATTGCAATCTTCGTGCTTGTAGCGAATAAAGATCTACATACGTTTCATAAAATATGCAGAAATTTTGATATTTGATAATATTATATCAAAAATTTCATCTGACTTTAGTCTTGCTTGTTTATAGACGGCTTCAAAGTTGTTTGAAGTGGAAGCTCTGTATTCAAAATGGCGTTCGACTCCCCAAAGCATTCAAAGCATATTGATTTTCCTCTGATACAGAATATCCGCTCGTTTTAAATCGCGAGTGTGTTTATTAGACTGCACATCATGACGCGAACATATGTTTAACATATTTACATATGTTTCCTGCTGCTGATTTGCTTAATATTCTTTTCATCGCTGCTTCTAACGTGATTTAAATTATTCGTTCATAAAACCGTGAATATGATTTTTAACCATTCAACTGGTGACTTTTCCATCATGAACAAACTGTGTTTTTGAAGTCACATATGGACATATCAATATTTTTCAGTCATATTTTCAATTTAAACTTTTTCACTTTGTTATGTCATAATATCCATATTGATACAATCGGTACTGTATCTGCGTTCATTATTCCGCCTTTCATTACGTGTTCGTTACAGCGAACCGGTTGAAAGGTTAACGATCATATCCACCGTTTTACGATCGAATTTTTCCTGTCAGAAACAGAGCCAATCAAAAAGAGCTAAAAGGTCTGGCAAGTATTTTTTTTTTTTGTTCACCGCCAGTTTTCCGAGTAGAAACGCAGAGTGTGGCAGTTCCAGCGATATGCAACCTTCGCCATCGATTCGCGAAAGGTCAAGTCCACAGAAAAAGGCGAGTTCGCCGAGCAAGTGATCAGATAGTCAATAAACGCGTACTATAGTGATTTAGCCGGCGTGCTCTGCGACTGCAGTGTATCCAGGCTCGAGTCGGAACGTCTCACCTCGTGCTCATAATAGCGTATCTTCCGCTTCGAGACGAGTCGAATGGCGGAGAGATCCTGAAGCGGCCCAAAGAAATTCCCTCGCGATGAAAGAGCATGGATTTCCGTGCCAGTAGATCTCGGCATCGAATATCTCGCGGTACGCCGAACAGCAGCTTCTACTCCGCTTCGATCTGCTCCGCTCCGCTCTGCTCCGCTCTGTTCCGCTTCGCGCCGCAACGCTTTGTGCGCGGCTGCGATCGTGACGATCCATCGACAGCGTGAACTCGCGGTTCGAATGACAATAATTCAATGGCCCGTGACATTTATTCCTTCGAGAAGAGCCTCCGTACCAGCCCCGCGCACAACCATTTGACGTGTCAGAACTTCTGTCATTCATTACGCAACTCCAATCTCGCGAATCGAGCTCGAGCACTGAACTTCGAACAATCGAATTGTTTCGTCAATTTGTTCGTTCCAGAACATTTGCCGGGACCCGTGAACCCGGGACAACGTGATTCCGACCAGTACTGCGGATCCTCGTGCATTTATCGTGTCTATACATTTTTCAAGTACAAGAAAATATAGCGACAGAAATTAATGTCAACTCTATTCTTGCTGTACGGAATTTTCTCTCGTTGATAAATTGAACCTTTTCTCGGTTTTTATACAACAATCCGTGAAAGTTGTAATTCGCGTAACGCCCCGCAGTCTAGTCATCAGAATTTGCACCGGTTTAATCAATTTTTGCAATCGTATTCAGTAATTTAATAATTTTTTTCTTGCAATTTTCCAATAAATTTTTGCTTCAAAAGAAAATACTGCAGAAATGTGTAGATTAAAAGAGAATTGGCACTTTGCGCTCAAAGAGAAGATAGTTTAGACAACAGTCGAACCGCGAAGTAAATTCTTTGGGAAACTATGAGCGTAAACGGCAGCCACCGTATATGGGACTAAAGGGGAACAGTAAGATAGCTTACACCTGGACGCGAGTTTTTCCCAGCGTTCGCAAATAAGTGCGTAAACGCGTCGTTGTCACCGCAGTCGTCGCCTCTATTATAGGCAGACGAGAATGCTCGCATTAAAAACCCTGCCTCCCGTTAAATCGAGTTTAATTATCGGAATCGATTTTCCGGAGCGCGGCTGGCAAAACGCGAAGCACCGTTTCATCGTCATTAGTAGCGATCATCAAACCGGTCGTCTAGAGAACTTCCAACCACTAATTATCGAATCGTTTCCGTGCCAGCGTCGTTTTATTGTTACGCGGGACCCTATGCCCGGTTCACAATCCCGGCAATCCGCGTCGCAGCTCTGGATGCATCTGTGGCGAATGCACTTCCCGCTGGATCTGTCAAAGCGACTCGTTTTTTTTTATCCTAATGAATCAAGTATAGCTGATACGAGCTAATGAATTCGTCTTTCACGAATTAAGGTGATGTTTGCGAAAAAAAATTGATTCGAACGACTCTTTAATACCGTCGGCCTCTTTCGAACACATCGGTGGCTCGTACACAGTGCCCGGCGTGCGGTGAATGTGGTTGTTTAATTGCAATCGCCAATCAATCGGAACAATCACGGGCTTAATTACCAAAATCTGTTCCCCGTTAGAAGCCGGCCATTTGTTCGCCGATTAATCTTCCTCTTTTAAACTCCCACGCGTCGATCATGCTACATTCACTGTTCATTTAACGTCTTCGAGACCTAAACAGTATATCTCGGACACTAAATCGTGCTTTAATTAACTGCCAATACTGGTAACTTTAACTGCAACACAGATTGAACTCGCAGCAAACACCTTATTCGGGATTAATCATTTACTGGGTGTTATACTTTTCTTTAACAATATCCTCAATACTCGCAGGATTTTTAAATCCAGATAATCGAGGTATTGATTTAGTGTGTGTGCATTTAGAGCGTCAGATGAAATGAAAAGACGGTGTCTTTAATCCCTGGAATAGCCGGCGAGTGGTGGCTCGTCCGGTGGTGTTGTGGGATGGTGATCGTGGAGGTTAAGCGACGTTGGTTTGGGGCCCGTCGAAAGATGGGTGAACGCATAGGTTAGGTGTGAACCTATAGCGAGGATGTAACCCTGAGGGGAACAATAATAAAAGAATAATCCCTGGAATTAATTTATAAAGAGTTGAAGATTAAAATCGTTGAACGTTGACCTAACAGGAAGAAATGGGTGTGCGGGATCCCGTTCGGGACAGGAATTTTTCTCGGGATCGGGATGCAATCCCGAGAATTTCGGAATCCCGAAAACATCCGGGATTCCCGCGAATTTTCGGGATCCCGAAACCATTCGGGATTCCCGAAATTGTTCGGGATTCTCAAAAAACGAACATGAACATTCCCGATTAATAAGATATGTAATCTTCGAGAACACAATTGCTTTCGGACTTTCGGACGCTGGTAATTGTTGGAAGTAGGGAGAAACTTAAAATGTCGGGAATCACAGATGTTTTTGGGAATCCCGAACATTTTCGGGATCCCGAACATTTTCGGGATCCCGAACATTTTCGGGATCCCGAATATTCTCGGGAATCCCGAAAATTCGCGGGAATCCCGAATATTCTCGGGAATCCCGCACACCCCTAGTTGATAAATGAACAGAGAAATAAACCGTTGGTCTGGCAAACAAGCGGCGCAGTATTAATTTACTATCTAGAGACTCCGGTATCTTTTCGATTTTGTATTCAGGACGGTCGAGCCGCCTCGAGGCGGAGGCTACAAAACCCGAACATCGATTGTTCTTCGGTCGGTCGATTGCGAGACGATGCAGTGTGTTGCAATCCGCAGGAGCCGGAGCTTCGCGTTTCTTCCGCATTGAATCTCGCGGAAGGTAGGCGAGCCGCGTATCTGGTTTTTCCTTGATTTTCTCGACGGCACGTTAATGGCTCGTCGGGATCAATAGAGCCGAGAATTCGGACGAGCACTCGAAGGAAAGGCGTCGGGAAAAAGGGGCCGGGTCTCACGTTCGAGGGACGAGGCTCTTCTCGCAGCTCGTGAAAACGTTTCCGGTCTCGCGAAAGGGCGGATAGAAAGAGAACAAGAGAGAGGGGGGGCGAGAGACGGGAACAATTCGAGAAAAACGAATACAGGCCTGCTCAAAGGGCGCGCGTAAACAAACACGCGTGGTCCTCGAGCAGGCTGAAATTCGTCGGAACCCGCTCCTCCAAAGCAGCCTTTTAATTAAACCCCACCCCTCATCGAATAAACCATCTGAAAAAAATGCCTCGACTGCCTCACGTGACCGGCTGCTTAACAAAAACTTCATCCATTAATTAGCTCGGCTCCGAGGGGAATGCGGAACTTAGCGTCGCTGACTCAACCACGCGGAAAAACGTTTGAAGAAAAGTGCTTTGTTGCCTCGGGAAACGGCCATGGTGTTCGAGCGAGTTCACGGGAAAGGGGTTCACCGGGCAAGCATGCTCGATCGGTTTTAGTATAATTTTTAATAATTGTAATTGTGCAATGATTCCATTCTCTTCGAAACGTGTCTACGGTGAACATCGGGGGGAAGATTGAAAAGTATGCTATTTCATCGTTAACCCCTTGCACTACTATTTATTTTGTGATTATAATGATTAGAAACTCTTCATCGCTCAGAATTTCATAGAAAAAAAAAGATAGTTTATATTTATTGCATGTCTACATTTTCCTCGAAGGATATATATCAACTACAAAAAAAATAGATTTTTATTTCGATTTAAAGGAAATTAATAACGTTCACATTTATTAGACTCTATTCAGAATCTTCATGACGAGTCTGGCTCGTTATTGTAGGGCAAGGGGTTAAGTAAGATATTCGAATGAAACAAGAAGCATGTGGTTAACACACTCGGGTCCGCCTCCTACATTTTTTGTTCAAAATTTTAGGTCGTTCGGGAAGTGTAGAAAAAAAATTATTTAGTACCCCCAATTCATCAAGTAATCAGGACCAATCCAGCATCATTTACCTATTTCTGTAGAAAATAAAACTTTCGGTTCGTAAAACTTTGTCGAAAGAAATAAATGAAAGGTACTGATAATTTTCTTTTTTAATAAAAATTCTTCCCACTTGGAAAACCACTTGCCCGAGGAGGATTTCCGAGAAGCTACAAAAGTGTTCGATCGAGGTCTTTAATTGTCGAGCTCCCTTGTTCGGTAAGGCTCGAGCCAAAAGGATCCCATTTTCGAGGCACAAGTCCCCCCCCCCTCCCCCCGTGTCATTACTTAACTTTTCACCGATTGTTCCCCGTCGGTCTGTACACTCTCCGCTGAGTGGTTTACTTGCTGAAAGTGCAAAAGGCAACTCTCGGGGCGGCGTTACTCATTCTCGCGCGAACCATCGCGTCGTCGCGCGATTCGAGTAACGATTCTTGAAGCCGGTTCGGTTCGACTATTAGATCGCCGGAAGAGGCGAGCGAACGCGGCAAATAAATTGAATCGACTCTGAAACCGTCGGCGAAGAGATTTCGCTGAAAGCGCGGAGCGGGTCTCCACGAATCGATGCGAGTCTTCTTTTATATTAGCGTGGGATCAGGTGCATCCACTTATTGCCAATTACCGATTCCCGATTGTCTTATCCCCACCGCCTCCTTAATAAACGTGCAGATTCGACGCGGACAGACAATCCAAGTATCCGGTCGAGACACACTGCGCACGCTTTCGCTGCAACTTGAACTTCTAAGAAAGAAATTTTTTATTTAATGCAATTAGAATCTCAAAGTAGAGATTATTTTGCCATACATTATTTTCCTATACATTATACATTATTATAAACTGTACAATTTTCTCAGATATTTATCTTGTTGAACCGAAGAAAAATTTATTCCTTCCTTTCATACTGTTAACAGGAAAAAAAAATAATGATACTATATTCGGTTCTTTTAGCAGTGATAATAAATACTAATAAAAATTTAACCTATTCGAAGTCCGCTTTCACGCTCAGCAATAATCTCAAAAAATTCGCAGGTTCAACTTCAACAATGTCTTGCGCTCCAACCGTGCAAGCTACACGAATTTTTCTTCCGTGGGAGCATTGTATATCCACCTCCAACAACACCGGTACACTTTTTAACGTCATTACAAACCCGGCAAAATGTTTAAACAGGAAACGAGCAGGACGCGACGGGCGTATTTTCTCCGACATTTTTCAGCTTCGCAAACACCGCGAGTTACCATAAGCCCATTAGGATTCGCATTCTCTTCGCCGAAGACAAGAATCACGCGTTCTTCCCCGAGCGTCGCCACTTAACAAATACTGTATAATGTTAAAGGTCGCAGTTATTTCCGCCGCTCACGAGGTAAACAAGATTCCCGGAGCAAAACATCTTCAAAATTTCGAGGCGATACTTCTCGGGTCGAAGTCGCGCGAGTTCTACTCTTCGATTGGCCGACGAGATCTCGCGTTCGACGCCGATGGTCGACGGGTAAATACTTGGAATGACTTTTCGGAGAGTACGCTCGGAACTTTCGAGTTTTCGTTCGACTTAGCGTTGCTTGAGGATAAGTCGAAGCGCACCCGGAGACGCACCGGCGTAATTCATTTCCGGGTGACAAGCTCGTTTCCCAGAGTAGAGACTCCGGCTGTCTCTTACCCGAGGGATTCATCGGTCATCCTGAGGGAAGCCTGGCGCTCAGGTGAATTTCGGCGAGTCTCGCGCGAGCCACGGTTCAATTTGTCCAAGTTCGAGACACGGGGACCAAGATAATCGCCGATTCCATTGACCGAATTTACGATCCCGTCGGTTCCCCGTGTGGCTTCGATGGACACGCACGGCTGTGCATCACGATCTAGATGCAAACAGATCGATCCCGGCCGTCGCATGAACACGATCCACGATCTTGCGGGCTCCTTCGTTAACGCGTCGACTGCAGTGTTGCGCGGTGACCTGTTCGCGGAATGCACGCTTATGCTGCGTGTCCGCGATGAAATTAGTATTCTCGACTTTATATGATTTAATGAAATTAGTATTTTCTCCGTCGATTGCAAGTTTGTTTCTTCCTTTAATCATTTTAATACGTTACAAATAATACAATCGTACTCTTAACCCTTTGCACTCCGAACCATTAACGTATTATAATGATATTGGACTTATATGAATTGGTTGACATCGAGGAATATACAGGGTGTCCCAGTTTTTCCGGCCAAACTTTGCCAGTGTGTTCTACACGCAAAAGTAAGAAAAAAATGTTATATGAACATATGCTCTTAAATGTTTTATTAAGGAGTTATAACTAATAATACAAAATGATAATGAACTGTCATTTCGTCGACACAGCGTACGAACGTATTATGAATATCTCTGTTTGTGTTTACATAAAGTCTTATGTTTACTTGCTGAAGTAGTTGATATCGACATTGATTTCTACTGAGCTAATAATGTTTAGTACGCTGTACGACTTCATATCGAGATGCCACGAGAATTTTCCAATCGTGAATACGCTGATATGCATTTTATTTATGGTTTTTGTAATGGAAGTGCCCGAGCACTAGTAATACGATAGGGTCAATTTTTGTTAATGCCAATCCTGTATTCGTAATAACGGACGTCATTTTGAAATATTAACTCGTTAATAAAACGTTAATAAAAAATGTCGATATCAACTACTTCAGCAAGTAAACATAAGACTTTATGTAAACACAAACAGAGATATTCATAATACGTTCGTACGCTGTGTCGACGAAATGACAGTTCATTATCATTTTGTATTATTAGTTATAACTCCTTAATAAAACATTTAAGAGCATATGTTCATATAACATATTTTTTTTTATTTTGCATGTAGAACACGTTGGCAAAGTTTGGCCGGAAAAAACTGGGACACCCTGTATATTTGCAAAAAAATCAATATTTTATTTAAAGTTGCGCTGGAATAAATTAATTCCCTGTAATCGCTAATAAACTTTAATGTCCCCTGAGAAGGGGACAGCGGAGTGCAAAGGGTTAAAACATAGACTGATGATCACGGAACCGAATTTATTAAAGGATATAAATTGCTGGAACAGGTAGTTTGTACAAAAGAATGAAATCGTTTTTGGTCTACCTCTTGTAGGAATTTCGGACTCTCGATAATAATGTTCGACGGAGGTTCAACTTACTTTTCGAGGCAACAGTATATGCTCGACGGTTGCTCGTACCGCCACTTTTCATTAAAGGAAATATCCTCTCTAAAGTCCTTAAAAAAAAAAACAAATAAAAGACAAGGTGAAGCTCCCTCGATGGAGTGACGCAGTCTTCCTAGACTGCGAGTGACAAGGGTTGTCGCAGGCCGTTGGAGGGTTAAAGGATTTTTCGCGTTACGTAAAAGTAAAAATGTCCTCGACATCGGGAAAATATTTGTTCCATATTACCCGCAATATTTCAACATCTCTTTCGACTCCATTTTTATTACCATTCCGAGTGACTTCGAGTGCATCTTGAGAACATCTTACGTCCGACGTCCTGGATTGTCTGAGAAGTAAAAATCCGATTTAGTAGAAAAATAGAAGATAAATTAGTTCGACCATTTTTCTGCAGACCAAAGACATTGTTGGTTCAAGAAATGTGTTCACTCCATCCTAAATAAAATCTTTAACAGCTGTACAAACTCGTGATCATGTTAATCCTTTGAGGACGGATGCGACATCCGAGGGATTGCTTGCAAAAGAAAATAATTACTCTCAAATTATATGAAACAAACTTTTGTTGTTTCATTTAACTGTTATATTCGTTCAATTTTTTTATTTAGCTCTTCAGTTCGTATTCCTGCTTTGCAGGGAAAATTTATTCTTGCTAACCGAGAAGAGGAGCAAACTAGAAACAGTTCTGGCTCGTAAAGGATTAACATGTGGTCGGTTAATTGAGCTGGGCATCTTCGAGGTGCAATTAGCCGACAATTAGCTTCATTAAAAATGCCTAGACGTCACGGTTCAAACAGAATGGATACCCGCCGAGTGAAACGCGCCGCCACGGTCGAGTGTCACGACCGTCGCGTCGTTCGCACGTAGTTGGAAAGAAATATGAAAATTTCTGGTTAATTAGCCAGGGGCGAAGTTAAACGACTTCCCCAGGGTTTACAGGCCATTACACTGCGCTCGCTGTATAAATATACGCACCGATCGATCACGCGTTATATTTATAGGGGAAGTTTTCTATCGTGCAACTGGTGTTCGAGGAACTTGTAGCCATTATCGGGTCAACAGACTTGGCAGCGTTGCGAGGAGGAGGCTGATTACATAAATAATAACTTCGGAGTGCATCCGAAGTCTTCCTACAAGATTAAGCGGAGCTAGCCGCTCTTTGCGCTTCTTCCTTTCTTTTTTTTTACGTAGCGGAATGTTTCGTTCGTAACTCGTGAAAATTCCTGGCAGACGTTCTACCTGCACGGAACAATGTGCGCTCAGTATATCTCTTAATATCTTCAATTGGAGGATTTATACAATAGCTTCTCTCTCTCTAATGCGATTTAACATTTTTCTTGGGATGTTTCCGAACACATACTTTACCCTATTCAGGTTCTTTGACTTTTTTTTGGAGATAGGAGATCTGAGCTTACCAAATATTACCTTCCTTAATCCGAGCACTGAAAGTTATGCATAAAAAAACGCGTAGAATTATTTCCAATGAAAGCTTATTTTGTAATTTCAAGAATTATAACCTGAACAATTTGGAAACTGTCATCTGACCGGCGATGCTAAGTTTAGCGTTAAATTTCGCATTTGCAATCATCCTATAATTACTCCGCAATATAATAGTGTACGAAAAATTTTTCTAGCCTCACAAGAGACAGAACGCTTGCAATAACAAATTTGAAATTGTGTTTCCTTCGTTTGACGAAGAAATAATTGAAATTTCTGGCTGCTACATCTTTCTACAAGTCTCGGCTGGTTTTGCAGGATTTTGCGGATTTAACATTTTTCTTGGGATGTTTCCGAACACATACTTTACCCTATTCAGGTTCTTTGACTTTTTTTTTGGAGATAGGAGATCTGAGTTTACCAAATATTACTGCGGGGCCTTCCTTAATCCGAGCACTGAAAGTTATGCATTACCTCGTGACAACTGCATTTATTTAGATTTTCGACAGTCCAATGAAAGCTTATTTTGTCATTTCAAGAATTATAACCTGAACAATTTGGAAACTGTCATCCGACCGGCGATGCTAAGTTTAGCGTTAAATTTCGCATTTGCAATCATCCTATAATTACTCCGCAATATAATAGTGTACGAAAAATTTTTCTAAGCTCACAAGAGACAGAACGCTTACAGTAACAAATTTGAAATTGTGTTTCCTTCTTTTGACGAAGAAATAATTGAAATTTCTGGCTGCTACATCTTTTTACAAGTCTCGGCTGGTTTTGCAAGGATTTTTAATAAATGTTCTGAGTGTACTCGAAAAGCTGCTTACAAACGATCGATGAAGCGTAGCCGAGATGCTCGGAGAAAGTTATTTCGAGCTTTCCCCCCATCCACGGTGGATTAGCATGTTCTCTTAAGATGTTGCTAATTGTAAAACGAGCAACCCGCTCCGACCGGGAGCGTCTTAATAAGGTGTCGGTGGTGGTTCACCGAGGGACTGATAAAACCAGATGCTACATGAATGATAAAGACCCTAACGTAAACGACAGGTTGTTCAGTCGCTGAGGATTTGGACGGACATGAATGCGGCTAACCTAACATCCGGAGTATCGTGTTCCTGCGAGCCGCTGCGGACGATGGTTAACCTTCTGTGGTCCTTCCGCCTAACAACATCGAATTGTTGCCAACAAAACTTCCTGTACCATGCATTTATAGGTTCTACTAAAAATAACGCAAGATAGAATTGTTTATACGAAACCAGGACGTTTCGCGAACGTTGGACGTTTTATTTTTTATACATCAAAAATAACAAACACTGCAATTGTTGACAGGAAAAAGACTGGCGGTTGATCAATGTTTCGAATGGATAATTGGAAAAATCTTGAATTTTTTATTTTTCAACGGATATTTTGTTTAGCGAGGTCTAGAATCAAAACGGGAAGTTTATTCAGTTATATTCGAGGGAAAATTACAGAAAATTTACATTACATGAATGTAACAAGATGTGGTATTTAATCAGTAATACATTAGTGACACAATTCTTTAGTTAACCTTCAAAATTAATTTTAGTTACAATTTATGATTGCTATAATAAATCTTCTGTTTCCATTCTCGTTCAAATTTCTTCAATTTACTGGGATTGTAAGGTTACGGTATTTGTTAGGAATTACAAACTAACGCAAAGTAGTAATTTTTAAGCCCAGTATTAAATAAATTGCAACGAACGCAACTAAAGAGTTTCGTGACTAAAATTCCCTTTCTTCGGGAAAAGTGCCCGCTGTAATTTCTCGTTAATGTTACTCGGATGACGTGTAGAACGAAGGGAAAGAGATGCGTGAAAGGGAGCTCGTCGAGGAAAAAGGGATCATCTGTGCAAGAAGATACCAGGAAACAAGAGAAGGCGAAGAACGCGGATTTATGACAGCTTATCTTTTTCCCGGGGAAAAATTCGTCGCGTCTCCCGGCCGGAAATATTGAAATTTTTCGCCGACAGAATTCACGCGCCGCAAGAGACACGGCCAAGGTATTGTTTTTTTCCCTGATTTTTTTTTTTTTTTTTTTTTTTTTTATTCGACGGAGAGTATCGAGTTTCCCTCTGTTGAAACGCAACGTTGCTGGTGTTTGAACTGGAGATCGATCTCCGGTTTAGAGGCACCGGGTCTAACGATCACGGATGCTCGTCGAAGGGAGTACACATTTTTCCGCTCATTAAGCAAATGGGCGACCGGGCGTGCGCGATTTGTTTATTCGTGGATAATGTAATTATCAATCTATAGGAACGGTTTTCCCGTCACCTAAAGGAGGTTCAACGTTTGCTCGCACGGCTTTCTTAACCCTCGTGTGATCAGGTTCAGCATGCTCTTCCTAGAAAATTCTGTCGATACTCCGATAAAATTAACAAAATGCGAAAATTCATAATAACGAAAGAGTACAGTCGCTTCATTCGGTGAACCTTCTCAAAGCAGTTGGTAACATGTTTAATAATCACAGGTGGGGTGTCTCAATCTTAAATATATTTTTATGAAAAATGGCACAATATTATTTACTGGTCTGACAAGTTGCGATATACTTTATATCGATTTTGGGACAGATTGGAACCACTTTAAGTAGATTAAGTTAATCTCAGGTGAAGACGAACGAAGTCGACGAAAATATATTCAGGTTTCATCGAAAATATCCATTGACGTATACTCTCATTAATTCTTCGCGGTATCAATGTTTGAAGCGTAGAGAAGTAAAATCGTTCCACGGCATTGTTGAACGCAAGACATTTTTACACTTTATGGTAACGCTGACCTGACGTATCTTTTTCCATTCCGAAAATAATGGCCTGCGGAGTCACGACGAATAGTGATCGATCGACGTTACGACGTTTACTGACAGAAACGAAAATTTTCATTGCATTTACGAAAAGAGCTTTGGAATACCTGACAAAAATGTTTGATGGAAAGAAAGTCGAAGAATGGTAAAAGATACTGTGCCCTTCCACGTAAATTTTTTTAAAGCAATCGATAGCTCGCAAACCGTTCAAGTTGAGGAGCTAAAATTTCAGGAGAGCAAATTTCCAGACACGTACGACGCATCCGGGTGCTTTGCAAAATCTGAGTGACTCTTCGGCAACATTTGTAGACTCTGGAACGGCTGTGGTAGCTGCAAATCGCTCTGGAGAAGGTCCAATATTTGAGCCGTTTATTTTGAAAGTGGCCCAAGTCCATTTTTCAATTATTTCCGGTTGCCCGTGGTTACACGTACAACTTCAAGTTATCTATCAATTAAGCATTTGATGTTACTTATATTCCGAGTAAATACGATAATTTTGGTCACACAAGTTTTCAGAGTTAGTTCAATAATTGAGCCGTTTATTTTGAAAGTGGCCTAACTCCATTTGTCATTTATCCTTTGTTGCCCGTAATTACGTATACAATTTCAAATGAGCTGTCATAAACAACATTTGCGGTTAAGTATATTCAGAGTACATACGACAATTTTGGACCCATAAGTTTTCGCAGTTATTTCAATAATTAAAACCATCAATTTGAAAGTGGCCTAACGTCCGAAGGACATTATCAAAAAGTGCCGGAAAGGTAATAACTTTAAAGAGGATTTCATATCAACAAAATTTTTGGAGGATACAATTTTTAAAATGGTAAAGAATTCTAACGGAGGAACAATAAATTGGTTAAAAATATGTTGGATGCGTTTTTTGAGAGATGAACCATGTCAATTTTCTATAAGATATCAATGGATGAGAATGCAAAGTTTGAAATCCTGGATTTATTAGCACGTCGGGGTAGACCGAGAAAAGTTCGAAAATATTGTATTGACACCACAAAATGTAGATGAGCAGTGAATTGTTATGTAATTTATGTAGTTGGAAAATGTCCTGAATTGCATAAATTGTGTTTTTGAAGTGTTGTAAAGGTATACAAAGTAAATTGAGTATTGTTTTTTTTTTCAATTTGGAGCATCTTAAATTGTGCTGAATCGACTTGGGCTCCTTCAAATTTTATAACGAATCTGGTTGTTAATTTTGAAACTGGCCTAACTCCATTCTTGGTAAGAAAACGAATATTATTCACTTAATAATTGCCATTATTTTAATAGGAACTACAAATTTAACTCCTTTAAATACACTTAAGCAGTATGACTCATTAGTATCCTGTACGTGTATTTTTAATTGCATTGAAACACAAACCCTTAAATATCTCAATTTAAGTATAAATGGACTTAGGCCACTTTCAAAATAAACGGCTCATTTCAGCTAATCTACTTTGGGCTAAGTAGCGGGGAACTCCTTAAGCTCTGTCAATCTGCACACCTTAATCTATATTCTTCGCAGCCTGTTGCCGATAGTTGGCCCGGTTGACAGGCGGCGCCGCCATCAAAAACTTGAGCTCCCGACTGGCCGGGCAATCTCGTTAAGTAGCGGGTAGCTAATCAGCTTGGCGAACTCGACGCGGCTAAAGCGTTGAATATTAACCGCATCGCGCGGAGATTACACCTTGTCCGATTCCTCGGGAAATTTTGCGAGCCTGAGCTCCGCGGAAGAAATGGCACCGTGGAGTGTCCCGAGGGATAATGGTCCCTGGGTCCGTGACTTCAGCGATATTAGAACGAATGGCTCGGGGCGGAAGGGTTCAAGCCTAGAATTAAATAGAGCGGAGTAATCGTCGGTCGTGTAATAATTATATACGTATATACACTCGAGACTGCGTCGCTCGAGTCTCGTCCCGTGGCACATCAACGCCGCGCCAATGAATAATAAAAAAAAAAGAAACCGTAATCCCAACGATGGACATCATAGAAAAAGAATTCCACGAGGATATTTTTTTTTTTTTTCATTTTCAATCGTCCGATTACAACGGATAGCGAAGATAGCCGGTCGAGTTTCGGATGAAAAACCCGTTTGAAATATCACGCTGATGAACGGTCTTTTTTTACGATTTTTGAGGATCGTTTCAATCTTCCTGTTTTAGCGCGGAGAAAAATGCGTTTTATTATTTATCTGGTGTTTTCTCGAATTGGCTTCGATTTCGTATTTCTTTTTTTAAATGACTGTCTTTATTATGAAGTTCCCTTTAATTCGAGTCGAGTGAGTTAAGAATAAATCGATGCTTCCATCCGTCAATTTGTTCTCGTCGGTGCAGTCTCTGTGCGGAGAAAATGATTCTACCAATAGCAGGAAAGTATTTCTTGTTGTATGTGGGACTACCACGTCCGAGGAACGTGAAGGGACCAGAAAATCTGCAACGTGTATTATAAAATCATTAGATCCGCTTTTAGCAGAAACCGATGGGGAATCCGCTTACAGGGATTGCGGTGTGTACCAGCGAATTGCGAGAGGACAATAGTTACTTACATATATATCGGAAGAAGTTTCTGGTTCACATCGCTGACGTCCGAACAACCGTGCACCGAGTCTGACAAATGTAATTGATTTTCACCTCTGCGCCGAGGCTCGTATTTAAGCTGGAAAAAAAGATGGCGTCTCCTCGGTGATCCTCTTTGCCGAGGACACCTTCCTCGCGGCGAATCAAGCAAGGAGAATAGAATCGAGTGAAAAGTTGCGGACCTCCGAGTGATTGCGAATGACAAACGATCCTCCTTGCGGGGAACCCGTAAACTTTCCTGCGTTACGGTTCTGTAACGACCGGCTTTCAAGTTTTGCAACCTTAGGGCGTGATAAATCCAAGGACCGGCAAATTGAGACACCGAAATGTTGGATCATCGGACTTTTACGACGCTGATTCGGCGGATTCGATGATCCAGATTTCAACTGCTAAGTCCGAGGTAAGAATTTTGAGATCTTCAAGTTCGAACCTAATCGTTGTCAGGATTGAGAAAAATTGAAAATTAGGATGGCTTTTCTCGTGATTGATATGTTCGACGTCTCAAATGTTCAAAGTTCGAGGAAAACTTCAAAGGGCAGACACCATGGTTCGAGAATCTACATAAAAGTGCAAAAGGTTCTAGGGTCCAGAGACTTTGAAAGTTGGCAAGTTGAAAGATTGAAGTTCCGGGGTTCAAAAGTTAGGTACAGGTTAAGGGGTCAAGGTTTTAAAGGTGCAGAGATTCGAGACTCGCAAGATTTGTAACGTTCCGCCGGAAAGCCAGATTTGAAGGTTCAAGGGTGAACGCGTTAAAAAATCGAAGACTCAAAAAACCGGAAGAGTTCAAGTGCCCCGGGTATTCGAAGGCTCGAGAGCTAAATCTGTAATTCCGGGGCTCGAGGATTAAGCCTGAAGATTCGAGGGTTGTCGAAACATTACAGAATCGAAGGTTCAGAAAGAGAACTTGAAGAGCCCAACAAGTCGAGTGGAAGCGTGCTAAATGTTTAAGACGCGAGGTTCCGCGGCTCGAAAGTTACGCTTGTAGGGGTTGGAGGGCTGTTCACGTATTAAAGAATCGAAGGTTTAAAGGACGGAAAAGTTGAAGATCTCGAGGAAGGAAAAACTTGAAACTTGAACAGCACCGGAGGTTGCGGATACTTAACATTTCACAATTTTAGAATCTACACGAAAATCACTAAAAATTTATTTTAGCCTCTGAGACCGTAAATTCGGTCGATCCTTTTGATTAAAACCGTTCGGCTCCTGGAATCGTTAAGAACAATCGAAACGTGGAGAATCCTCTCGGGATTATCGCATATAGCCATGCAAATGGCAGAATAGTTGAAAATCTGAAGGAAAGAAAAAATTGAAAGCTTGAGAAGCGTCAGAGGATCTTCCAGATGATCAGAAATTTATTTTACCTTTCAGGACCGTAAATATAATCGATTCTTTTGATTAAAAGCGTTCGGCGGAGCTTAAACATAGAACAGTTGAAAATCTGAAGGAAAGAAAAAATTGAAAGCTTGAGAAGCGTCAGAGGATCTTCCAGATGATCAGAAATTTATTTTACCTTTCAGGACCGTAAATATAATCGATTCTTTTGATTAAAAGCGTTCGGCGGAGCTTAAACATAGAACAGTTGAAAATCCGAGGGAAAGAAAAACTGGAAAGATAAAACTGTGGAAGAGTTTTAGGATCTTCCAGATGATCAGACATTTTTTTAGCCTCCAGGACCGTAGATTCAGTCTTGTAATCCGATTCTTTTGATTAAAACCGTTCGGCCGGAGCGTAAATAGGTTCCGCAAGGACTAATAGGCTCCGGAATCGTGTAGAACAATCGAAACACGGGGAATCCTCTCCGGATTATCGAATATATCGAAGCAACCGAGCGTAGAATCACCGATACCATTATAATCCGATTGTCGATGTTATGGACATCGACGGGCTCGCTGTATCCAGCCTGGCCCTTTGCGACGTATCGACTCGGCCGTGTTAACGGAAGAACAATTTTTCTAACACGCTGCCGTGCCGACAACCCGCGCTTTATTCGACCGTGACACACGCGAAATCGATATCGCCGATCGCTCTTATTTATCATTCGTTTTCCTGCGCTGCGCCGTGTCGGCTACCGGCCAATCCGCTCGATGAAATTATAACAAGACACGTACGCGTGTGTAACCTTCGACTTCTGTCAGCTCTCGTTCGTCCAATCGTGATCGACGACGCTTTAATTTGTCATCGACTGCGAGCTTTTATGCAAAATAAAAATCGTCAACATCGGTCGCAAAAAACAGTAGCCAAATAGAAATGTCACTCTCGCAAGGACATTCGTGTAAAGCCCGCGGCACACTGTTCATTCCATGTTCGATAACCTGGCCAAAAAAAAAATCATACAGCGAACTTCGAACGGTCATTTTACAGGTGAGACTCCCGTTCGCAAATCTACGTTGATTCCATTTGTTTGAAAAAATGTTCAACGTCTGTGCGATCCATCGGAGTTGCACAATTCTTGAAATTAAACAGCATGTTCGCTTTCTCACTCGTTGCTGTAAAAACTGTATCGACTTAAACTTTGCGAATTTTAAGTGCAAAGTTTTTGCACAGTATAGTGAAAGAGAGAAATTCAAACTCGTTACATTTTCCTGGGAGTGTTCAAAGGTAACGCAGAATTTCGAAATTTTCGATATTGATATCGAGCTAATGTGTTCCGGATACTCGGTGGCAGCCGAGAAAGTTTTAATATTTCAGAAATTTTCCTAACGAGTTGCCCAACCAGCAGCCTTGTTTCTCGAAAGTTCCGGATCGTGTAAAAGTTGCTGTATCCCAGCAGACCGGAATAAAAATTTTCCTCAACAATTACAAAGGTATTGCAAGCCGGCTGACGAATTTTCTTCGGAATGAAAATACACTGGCTCGCGAGCGCGGCCGTAATTTCGAAAGGCTGCGCCCCTTTTATCCTCAGCGGGAACGCGGACTTGTGTAGGGAGAAATGCTTTCTACTTTTCACCGTTTATTGCTTCCCTCCCCGTATTCTTCTTCATACGAGCGCCACGTGGAGGAGCGTACTCGCGAAAGGGACGTGCTCTCTAAATAACTGAGCGGAATGCGCGGCGTCATTACACATTTTTTCAAAGGGAGAAAGGAGAACCGATCGAATCTACAATGGCGTTCTCCGTTCTCGCTGTTCGATACGTTCGAAACATTCGGACGAATAAATTTTTAAAAGTCTAATTACGAACTATAAAATACGGTATTGAGCATATTCGAAATCGATAGAATCGCGGTAAAGAATTTACAAAAAGCGTTTAACAAATCTGTATTATAAATCATCTTTGTCTAAATTATTCAGTGAACCTCATTACTAGACATCGGATGTTTATGCAATTTCCAATTTTTATAGAAACATTTTAAGAAAGTGGAATGAAATAAAATTTTATTTTTAATGGGGACAGCCTTTGTAGATCCAAAGCAAATAAAAATCGTGTTAAATTCTCTCGAATTTTATATTATAGCATTTTTTTAACATTTCCATAAGCCATAAATGCATAAAGATCCGATGTCTACTCATTACCAATGAATGCACATCATTACATATTTTCCAAAAAGAAAATGAAATATTCTACATTTTCACAATTTTATACGCTCTGGTACTGATTCATCGAAACTTTTAGCGAGATGTTTAAAAAAAAGTATGAACCATGGAGGATCGTATACAATCTTTTATCAAGTATCTGTCAAAATTCAGTTGGCCAATAATACTTAAAAATCATGAATGACGTATTTCGAGTTCGGCAATCCAGTTAGTTTTCGAATTTTAATTAACAGCTCGCGGCGCGCGCGAAACACGCATTTGATTAAAGTTTCAAAAATGATGAGCACTACGCAGATAGAGAGAGATAAAAATTTATCAAGTTGGATCTCGCATTGAAATAAATCTGGACCCGCCGCTGTAGTTGATTAAATAAAATGTGCCCGCGTGACGATATCGCAAAAAGCTGTGGGGAATAATTTCAAGCATACAAAAATTTGTTCAATTTCGATCCGCTTTAATCGATGCGATTTGAAATTCGACGTTGATCAAGTAGATCGGTTTGTTCGCGTGATCCGCCATTTTCCAAGCGAAACAACAGGTAAAAAGACTCGACAGTCTGTGCTCTCTGACGCGAGTTTCCATTATTCAACTCGGCATATTAATGCGCCTTTGCCTGCGCGAAAAATTGGCCACGCAAAAACAACTTTCCAACTAATGAGTCATTTAGCTAACGAACGAAACTCTCCTCGGCTTTCCGGAAAAATTGAATTAACTAATCGCGAGGCTGCTCGATTGTCCCATTCTATTAATTTCAGCAATAACACCCGCGGCCATTCCGAAAATGGTAACCCGTTATTATCGCACGTCGACGACGACAACGCGTGAAGTGTTCTCGTTCCTCGCAATTTCGGGCTGGTCGTTTCTCGCAATTTTGGCCACTTCAAATATTGATCGAGGCTTTGTTCGTTTTATATTCGCTCAACATTTTGCGACCGCGTTCCGATAAAATGTCTTTCTCGAACGATTGTGTAGAGTTCATTTGCAGTCCTGAGGTGTTTTATCGTGTATTTTGTTAGAAACGACCGAAATTTGAAAATGAGTGACGAATTACTGAACATGAATGGGGTCGAAAGGTGCTCGAAGAATGATTGAAACCTAGACTAACGTGTATATATATTATTTTATTGGCTCACGATTAGCCTAGGTTCTCTGTGACTTTTTTAAATCATTTTCCCAAAGCGGTAGCTTTTGCAATTTTTTAAAATGTACGAATATATTTCATTGTGCTTCAGTTAAGCCTTTGCACTCGGCGCTGTTTTCATTCTAAAACTAAATCTTTCTTCCTTCTTAGAATATTTTCATTTTATTCATACGAAACTGATTCGATTTCCACATATAACATTTAAATGTTTAGTAATTTATTCAATATAAATTTTGTAATGTACCAAATATTTTGTAATATTTTTTGTAATTTCTTTTAATGACACAACAATTTCTAGTGGTGCTTCAGAGTCACCACTCGAGTGCTAAGGGTTAACTCAGTAATTTCCGTGTCATTTTACGCTTATATTCGCGTGTCTCGTACTTTCAAAATTAGCCCTTGTTCCATGTAATTTTCTAGCAGTTCTTTTCTAAAGCAGCAACTTTTGTAATTTCGAAAGAAGGTGGAGAAACATTCTGTCCCGCTTTCGCCAGGCAACAATCCATTTATCCCGGGCTCGGCACTCGCAGAAATTGTTCATCAAAATGTAGATTGACTGTAAACCGTCCCGGGTAGTTACAATCGAGCAGAAACTTCAGCGAGGACGGCACGCTTTAACCGAAAATCGCGAAACAATGCGACGATCGAAACGGCGCCGTAGAATCGGGGAATGGAAACTTGGCATTATTGCCCGCAAGTAGTATTACAACAGAGAGAGCCGTAATCTTCCCTCTATCTCTCGAACTGTCTAGCTCTCTCATTACGAAATTAATAATACGCTGTAACGTGTGCGCGCGGGGCGAATGGGAAATTACAGTAACAATTAATGCATATTAATAGCCGGTCCACCGTTGAAACGCGCTACACGGGGATCGATGAAAATGGCTGCCAGAACAATTTATGAAAACGTCGATACACTGCGAAGGAACAGCCTACCCGTAGTCAATAATCCGATTGACATTAATGCACGGACAATATCTTGTTAAATTGCATTACGTTCAGCTTTCTATGCCCGGCGAAATATTGCGATAAACCGACCGCGCGTTCATTCGATCTAGTCCGCGAATTATAGTTTCGCTGAAACGTTTCCCGTGCTTGCAGTGCTGTGTACTTCCATTGTGTGCCATAAACTTGAGATGCCCTACAGTATTTTCCTTCTTTTTTCTTTTTTTTTGTGTTTACCGACTCTCTGTAGAAATTGCGTGAATGAATTGTAGAATTTTTGAAAACAACTTTTTTTTTTTATTTTTTATTAAGCTATAAAACCCCACATGGGATTATTAGCAGCATACACATGGCTGTGCATGCTAACATTACATTACATAGGTAGCTTATAAACTAGGATTGAGACAATATAATGAACATTTTCGAATACAATATTAACACTAAAGATATAAACAATGAGACTTAAGAAACGAATGTATGAAAAATAGAGGACAAAGAAAGGGTCCGCACAAAAAGGAATCTATCGTATAGGGTGGAAAGAAACCCTTGTTGCAAAGTTTGCGAATCAAAGCGTCTCTATTACTGTCATAGATCGGACATTGCCATAGCACATGATTAGGATCCTTTACTAGACAACCACATGGACAACCCGTGTCAGCAGCAAGTCTAATCTTAAAAAGGGAAGCCCCTAGTTGAAAGAGTGTCCAGATCGAAGTCTATTAACCCAGCAAATGAATTCTCTGGGGAGCCTCAAGTGAGCAAACCAAGGTTTAGGCCCAGGATGATAATATGAACTGAAAAATTTTATGCCCTTGAACCCTGCTTCAGCAAGAATATAATTTTTTGTTAGCTCCCTAGCTTGCTTCCTAAAGCTGTGGGAAAAATCAGAGTAGGGAATCAGGATATTAGAAGAAATAGCCAACAAAGATGCTTCTTTAGCTAGTACGTCAACCTTCTCATTATGTGTGATTCCGATATGCGAAGGGATCCAAAAAAGAAGCAATTTCTTGGATTCCGTGAAGTAGGAGTTTATCAAATTATGGATGTCAAGTAGAAAAGTATTGGATTTGGTATTGCCCGAGTAGTTACTTAGTGCTATTAAAGCACTCAGACAGTCAGAGTAGATGTACACATATTGATGGGAACAGTTAGAAGCAAGCTCAATAGCGGTTTTGATTGCAATACATTCAGCAGAGAAGATAGTCATATTTTTGTGCAGACTTGAAAACTTAACTTAAAGATAGAGAATAACGCTTTACGAAACGTGAGAGAATATGCAAAAATTGATAACTCTTCTTTCAATAAATCTCAGAATGCATTTTCATAGGAATTATCGAACGTACGAGGACACGAATTAAAGGTGGAAGGTAACACACCATGATAGGAACACTTCAGCTTGAAAAGAAATACGATAGCATGTCGAAAAGTCGAAGAAACCCGTCGATCCATTCGGGCAAAATTGACTCGGTGTAAGAGGTCTATTCGAATCAATTTTAGAATGTATTCCCGTAGGAATTTTCGAACTTTTCAGTGCAGAAATTAAAGAGGTGGAGGATGACACTTCTCACGATAGGGGTACCACAGGTTCAAATAGAAATGTGAAGTATGTCGAAAAATCGATAAAACGTGACCGTGATTTCGAACAAAATTGACTCGATTTTAAGCAGAATCATTGTACCAATTTTGAAATGTAATCCTATGCACATTATTATTCTTCTGAGGGTTTAAATTAAAGGTGAAAGATCGCACAGTATTAGGACAGTGTAGATTTGAAAGAAATCATATCGAAAAATTGATTAATTCCGAAAGGCAAACATTTTTGTTCATGTTTCTATAAAAATTGAAATAATTAAGTCAAATGGACCAGCTCGAATAATATATTTTGTTCTCTGACAACAATTTAATCGCGAAGATTAGAATGAGGGAAAGCTATTTGATCCCGAGACATTCGATCGAATAACCTCGTCCACCATTTATCCTGATGGGATAGCCAATTTCTGTTTGGACCACTTTATTCCTCGTAAAAATCCACATAAAAGCGTATACGGTTATTTCGATTAATGAATACTAGAGGAAAGTATGGACACATAAATAAAGTGCTCCTTTTTATGTCGCATCTAGTACGATTGATTATGAGCCACAACTTTCGTATATCGAATCTTCTTTATTGGACCGATTCGTTTTATCTTGTTTGTTTCTTCATGTTCTCTGATGTCGCTATTACGTCTCGTTCTTTCTTGTAACAATGTCGTTACACTCTGACCTATCGAAAAATTCAACCACTTTCGAAATCGTTCACTTTCGCGAACGAGTAACGCACGGCGTAATTATTAGACTGTTGACAAAAAAGAATAACTGTCATTCAGATCGTCAGAAAATCAATATCAGAATCGAAGAGAGTAACAATACACTACTTTCGATCTCCTAAAAATTATATTATCAAAGAAAGAAAACTTCAAAATTGTACGAGGTACTACTTGACATTGGCATTCCTTGTTAAAAAGCTCATTTTTTCTACAACATTGTGCAAAAGTTCGAAGTAATTCGAAGGTTCACCGGTTTCTCGGATCGATCGCGGCGATTTTAGAATTAAAAGATCGAAAGGATCCCGTCTACCGGGCTGCATAAGAGGGTTAACTGTTTAGACACAAAGGGTCCGGGGCGTTTAACGTGATCAAAGGAGGCATTTGCCTGGCCCGAAAACCGAGAAAGGGGATCCACGGGGGACCTCGTCGAAGCGGCAAGTCGCGTCCAAGTAACCGGGAGAAAAGTTCTCTGCGGGTTAACAGAGTTATAACTCACCTGCGAAAGTTGCGAAGCCAATTTCACAGCGCGCTGAACACTTTCAAAGTGGACACGCTTTGCTCGTTTTAAGTTTGTGTCAACGAACCCCCGCGGCATGCAAATTATTTCGTAATACCCTCTCGAAGTCCGAGAACGCCGGGGTCAGTACGACAAATTCGAAACATTCGATTTTTCACCTTCGACCTCACCTTTCGACGCGTGCACAAAGTACCTCAAAACCATAAAAATTTAGAAACCTATTTTAGAGATGGAAAACTCTGATCGAAGGATTTCCTTGTCGAAATATTTTGACTTAAAATATTTTTGTATCCGCAAGACAAATGTTCAACTTTCCAGAAAGCCAATTTTGAAAGAAAATGCAAATTTGCATCCTCAAAGACGGTTCGCGCTTCAAAAGCAATAGTAATATCCTGCGAACTTTGTAATTATTTTAATACTTCATTATTAGACTGCGGACCTCTATGCAAAATAAAAATTATTTGCATTGATTGCAAGACGCAGGGGCGAAATAAACGCCTGAAATGTTCGAATTCTGTTAAATATTTTTCAATCTATTTACAAATCATTTAAGACGTAGTGACAGGAATCTATATTCGTTACAAAGGTACAAATTCCAAAAAAATAAAAATTCTCCAGCGGTGTATTCATACATATGCGCTCGTGTATTGTAGTTTGAAGTCTCGGAGTACATTTCTGTTGCAATGCAGGGTACGAACGGCTCAAACAAGTACGGAACTGTGCCGTGCGTAACAGGGAAAATTTGGTTAGCCGGTTCTTGAATAAATGAGCGCGTCGTCGAAGAATTCTCAACAGGTCGCGGCCTGGTTGAAGCGGGATTCCGCGTGCCCGAGGGATACCTTTACGATTTAGCTATGAATGCCCGTCGCAAATGGTAATAGCTCGCCTTTGGCGGCGTCACACTGGGAATTCCGTAGACCGAGTGCCGGCTATGCAAATGCTAACTGCGTCGAGCATCATGCTCGAGCCGGCTGGCCAGCGCTCGTTATCTCTTATCTCGACCGAGTCGTGCGAGCCCTGCGATAATCGGGGGACAGGGATCCTCTTTCACTGACGAGGATCCTGAGCACGCAGGACCTAACGACCACGCCGAAACTCCTCGTCATCGACTCGGCCACTCTGCTGAAGAGGCGATCGTTATCGAAATGGCGTGGCGAGACTTCTTCGCTGCCGAATTGTCGGGGGCATTGTTAAAAATTAATCGACGTGTTCTCGATGGCGATTCTTAAATCAAGGATGCCCTTGCATGGTCTCCGTTGTCGGTGACATTCCGAGAAACACTCCAAAATGTATCACTTCCATTTATCGACCTTGATCTCTATTTCTTTGTCGATCGTAATGTGGAGAACATTTTAAGCATTACTTGCATTAAGAATCATTTATAATTAATTTTTCATCCTATGTACCTGTATAGTTTTTTAATTCTTTCTTCAACCACAAGATTAACCCCTTGCCTTACAATATCGAGTCAGACTCGTGATGAAGATTCTGAACAGAGTCTAATAAATATGTTTCTTATTAATTCCCTTCAAGCCGAAATAAAACTCTATTTTGGCGTTGTCAATGTACAACTATCAGACAACATATAGGCATACAATATAGATACAAATTTTCTCCCCTTTTTAGGAAATTATGAATTACAAAAACGTTCTAATCACTGAAAGCGTGAAATAAATCGTAGTGCAAGGGGATAACTTCAAAGTAATATATACTTTATATTTCGAGAAGGAAGCAAAACAGAAGAAAACTAATTATTCAATTATATGTGCCCATAATTATGAAAGTGGTCTGTCATAAAAAAAAAAAATTACATTGAATAAATTTAGTTTAAAATCATGTCGTGTGAAATAAGTGATAAATTCATTTTTTTTTTTAATTTTGACTTAGACCACTTTCATAATTATGGGCACATATGCTGCTACTGAAACCATACAACTTTCGTTCGAAAGTAAATTTATATCGCTTTAATATCAATGATGAAATTGTTAAGTTGTTGTTACATGTTGGTTTATGATAGAAAGTTAGGAATAGTAGAGCTTGGCATTTCATGTCCATGGCGTCTCCGAGGCGTAATTTCAAGTCAAGGGGTTAATTAGATATTTCCTTCTTAATTTTCTTGACGGTGGGAGTAACCGGATCAAAACGAGTACGTCTCGAATAACAATCCTACATTGTCGCGGGGTCGATTAAACCTTAAAAGTCCACGATTCGAGGTCACGAGCTGTCGCTGTTTATCCTCTGCTCCTCCATCTCGACGTGCTTCGAGGCAGATTAATTTCTGCGCGAAACACAGGCCCCGTTGAAGCTACAATGGATTCCGTTTGTTCAGCTTCGAGCTGGTGCCATGAACAACGAAACGACCGATTTTCCTCTGAACGCGTTCCTGGCTCCTGCATTGTGCGTTTTCCGCGCGTTCAAGGTCGAAGTCGGCATCAACGGGTAACCGCCGAGCGATAAACAAATTTCTCGCGGAAATTAGCCAATCAAATTGTCATAGGAAAGCCACGGCCGCCGGGGGGGCGATGAAATCACGGTATTATCGACGGCGGACCTCAACCTGAAAATTCGCTGCTCGGTCAGCAATTTAACCCGCTCGCATCGGCTCACGTACGCGATGCAAATCTCGCGACTGCATTCTTTATTCCGTTCTGACACTTTTTGCCGGCGTACGGAGCCCACTTCGCATCCAGCGCCGCTATTAACCGGAAAAACGCGGGGGACAGCCTGTTAACGACTCGTACAGCAGTTTCTTGTAATTGCCATAAATTTCACGGCTATCTACCGTGCACTTTCGCCTCGGCGCAATTCGCGCGCACGCTACAGTTGTCTTGTACACTGTTTTTAATGACCGCAGCAGTTTTTCCCTGATGGGAACACTCTCTTCCCAGAAAATGGGTGTTTTAAGCGCAGTTAGCTTGTGATTCGTTGACTTTTTAGAAATTACCGAATCATCATTTCCATCGAATTAGATATTTTTTCTGGGATTCATTAAATATACAGGGTCATCCGTTTTTAAACGGCCAAACGTCAACCAGCTATAGAGGATCCCAAATGAAACAACTTTCACCGCTAACACTTTTTTTGATTCGGTCTTGATTTTTAGATAATTGCAAAAACCGTGAATAAAATGGATATCACAATATTCACTGTTTGAAAATACGTGTGGCATTTTTCAATTCAAGAAAGTAACTGAATTTAAATTTCGAAGTTTCAAAGTTAAAATACAAAATCTACATCTGGTTTTAATTATTCCATTCAAAATTTTTACAGCAATACCTAAATATTCAAGGAATGTAACGAGACTCAAGTTTTAAGAATGATTTTAAATACATCTTTTGGGTACGTATTGTTTAAAATATTTTCAAGAAATCAAGGCCGAATCAAAAAAAGTGTTAGGGGTGAAAGTTGTTCCATTTGGGGCCCTCTATAGCTGGTTGACGTTTGGCCGTTTAAAAATGTTAGGAAATATTAGGTTTATGACAGAACGCGGTTCGCTCGGTGCGTGGTTAAAATAGATTAGTTTATTTAAGATACAAAAACGCGCATCGCCATACGTGCGGCACACAACGTGGTTCGCGGTACAAAACGACGATCGCGGCAACGCTTCGACAAGAGAAGAGCCGCGTTTAACAAAAGACTGCCAGAACAAACGAAATACAATCCACCACGTGGCGGTGGTTTGTCTTAGAGACGAACATGCGTGTTGACTCGCGGATTAGCGCCAAAATTTAACAAAAAACGGATGACCCTGTATAAAAATCCATCTTTTATGACCGAGGAGAAGTAAATTGTTCAAAGGCACCATCTTCTACCTTTTAGAAATTGATAATTTAAGTCTGAGAAATAATCTTTTTCATAAGAAACATTGATGAGATTATTAATCCCTTGATTTACAATTTAATTCGACATATCGTCCGACGAATCGACAATCTGTAACCTGAGATGTCGATGCGACCTTAATCGAACTAAGAAAAAAATTATTTGTGTTCTTCGAGATCAATGTACACATGTGTTCAGAATTGGAAGTTGAAAATAAGGAAATTTGGCGCACACGAGACCCATCACTAGACAGCGGATCTTTATGCAAAATGAAAAATATTTGCATAAATAGCAAATTACAGGAGCGAAATAAAAATTTCTTCCTTCCTTTAATTATTTTATCAAGCTAAAACCAATATGCTGGCACCCTTAAATCTTTTTAATATGCCCAGTACTTTAAATTTTGCTTACCAAATTTTGGCATAAATGCATAAAGATCCGCAGTCTACCCATCACATTATTTTAAGATAAGGGGTTAAAAAGTGCTGAAAGTACAAATTCCAAAACGTCGAATAAATCGCAAGACCGAAGTATGGCGGCCGAGGCGTCAACAAACGAAACGAACTTCCCCGCAACATCGTATATTCGTTCGCGGCAAGCCCCGAGACTTGAACGAGCTGTCCAGGTGTTCTCGGCAGGCAAAAAGGGGCTTTCCACGCACATTAAAGAGCTTACCTTGTGTGAATTTTCAAGGGATCGCCGGAAGAAAAGGGACGATGTGAATAACACTCAAAGTGAAAAGTTGCCCGAGAGTTCGAGGGGAGAACGTAATTCCTTGATAAGCCGTTTCCCAATTTGTGCGCGACCTTCTTGTGCCGGGTCACTCGAAACTTTGATCTCCTTCCGCGTAAAAATGCCGAAGTCTACGAGAATTTCAAGAAAATATTGACACCTGATCCGAAATTCGGCCTTCGGATTCGCGAAGCTACAATTTCAACTTACTAACAATATAAACTTTTTGTAATGTTCTAGCTGGAACGGTATAATGATTCAGTGGCAATGAGCTTCGTTTTTGTGCATTTTTTCTTGTAATATTAGCAGGGGAATTATCATTTAATTTGTACATGTTTTTCGCCGAGCACCGGATCGGATTACAACGAGTACTAATCTGCAAAAACTGTTTAAAGAAACTCGACGGAATCGGAATTAAATGAATTTTCATTTCGCTTCGCAAAAACGGCACTGCAAGGAAAATTAGCTGGCCGGCGGAAAGTTTGTTTATTACAGCAGCGAAGTAATTAACGTTCCCTCGTAGTCGAGGTTCCTCCGTATTTTACAAAATCTGCGAGACGCCATAAACGCGCCGCGATCCGCAGTCGATTAATTAGCAAATGAACGTAGTTAATGAAGTACTTGAGACAATATCGCGTGCAAAAACTGGGCTAAGCGAGTGAGCGCTGTTAATAAACCTAACCGGAGCACACCGTAACACCGCGAGGTGAACGGCCGTCGTGTTTACTCGAATGTAGTCCAGCAAAATTCCATCGGCCTACGGAATTTTCTAAGCCGACTGTTTTTCCTCGGTGTTGGAACGAAAAACGCGACCATTTCGGCGCTGGGCGACGAGAGAATTGCGAAGCGTACGTTCCGCTCTTATTTGCAGGGGTGGTTATCGGGAAAAAGGGGAAACATAAGCAAACGTTCGTCGAAACGCCGCGGAGTTCGTTCCGTTACTGTAGATTTAACTATTTTCACGTTATTCCTGCCGAGAGACCTGCTATTTCCTATTAGCTACTTTCCTGGATTTCTTAAAAATTATTGTGCCAAGTTGAAGGTGTGCTACGTCCATATAAATTGCGATACAATAGAGGCATCGTCTGATACTGTAGTTTTAATTATTTTAACGTTATTCCTACCGAAATATCTGGTATTTTCCATTAGCTATTTTCATAAAAATTGTTTTACTAAGTTGAGAGAATGTTATACTGTTATAGATTTTTTCCAACACTTGTGAGATCGAAAGTAATTATAAGAATTTGTAAAAATTACGAGAGACATTAATTGTCTATTGAAAAATTGTGTGGCTTTGTCAGCTTACACGACAACTTTAAAGAATGCATTTTATAATTTAGACACATGAAGAAGAAGATTCTTCAAGAAAATGAAGAAAAAAAAGAGTATGTAGCTTTTATAAATTGTAGCGATGCATGCGTAAATCGTGTTAGCTTAGAATATATCACAACAGTTTCGAAACGTTAAAAATCTGTTATCTAAAATATTTAACTATCCAAACGTTTGTCATCTATGAAATGGGGTTGTTTGAATTTTTCACCGATAACTCGGTGCTGGAACCGTCTGCGTCACGCTAGAACTTGAAACATTAAAAAATAAAACGAAAGTTGATGCGGCCGCCGTGAATGACAGGGAAACACGACAGTTGAATACGATTAATTAATAATAATCCCGGCGAACGTAATACCGGACGATGATACGCGATACGAGCCGGCTGAGCGCAATTAAAGCGAGCGGATCGTTAGCTTCGCCTCATTAACTGCACCGTAGAAACTCCCGTACGCAAATTATAATCAATTTTTTTCTTCTCGTATGAAATCTCCGAAACGAGGACGAGACAAATTTCTTTTTGTATTGCTGAAGTTTGACTTTGCACGGGGTAGAATCAAGAATGTAGAATGTGCTTCAAGGATCGATTTTATACATGAAAATAATGAAAAAAGTTCTGGTGCACGTAGGTCCGATAAAGCACAACTTTCCTGTTATGACTTGTTTTTTGTTCGGAACCTGAACGTAATAAAACACGTCCGTTCCGCCTAGGAATGGCCGGCCGAGCAGAAAATTGTAAAACTCCGCTTGTCACATATTTCATTTATTTCGTAATATTTTATTAACAGATTACGTTTTTGCCGCCAACATTTTATTGAATTACTCGCCTCTTTCTAATTCTGTTAATCGCTATTGAGTCAGCCTTTGAAACTTAATCCTTTTTTGACACATATCGTACAACATTTATGTAAATTGATAGAGATTTCAAATTTTCTTTAAAACCTAAACAGATCTATCGACGATCTTTTAGCTTTATTTTAAGTCGTTAAACAAAATAAAATTCCTCTAGGAATACGTGTTAAAATTGAATCGAAGAATTCCCTCAAAATCGAGACACGATCAAAGCCGAGCCCACGGTCAAATTTCATCGATTTTCGATATGCTATCGTATTTCCATTTGAAATCAAAGTACTCCTGTTGTAAAGCGCCATCCTCCTTCTTTAATTTAAGCCCTCAAACGATCGAAAATTCCTACAGGAACACATATTAAAGTCGATTCGAAGCAAGCCCCTAAGATCCAATCATTTTCCTCCGAGCAGAGCGATTGGGATTTATCGATTTTTCAGTACGACCTGGAATATCCTGATAATCCTAAATGGATCTATCACAAAGTTCAATCTCCCAGCTATTAGCCCCTATTGGTAATCAAATTTATACACTTCTTACCTCTTAAAAAAGATGCTTCTCAAAGCCAATGAAGAAAGTTCTATCGCGTATTTCACAGTGATCGTGTAGACAGATATAGAGATAAGAGAGGGAATTACGTTCATCAATTGCCCTATAAAATAATGTTACCGAGGACGGTAATTCAGGTTAATTCGGCTCATTACTTGGAGTAAACCGATCGATACTTAGCAGGCTTCCCTAAATGAAATGACGTGCGCTTAATCGATACAGGTCGCGAAGGATTAACTCTATCGAAGTCAGAAGTCTCGCCGACAAGCTTCGTCCCGAATCGGATTTCCGGCTCGATCGCGGCACCGTGGGATCTCTCACAGGGAAAACAGCTTTTCGTTTTCCCATTTCGTAGGTAGGAAAGTCGGTTCGCCGGCAATCTTCTTGCAAATTTTAGCGTCTTTTGTCGATTCAGCGCCGGGGTCGCGAAAGGTTCTCCGAGAATTGGGCGTAAAAACCTCGGGACACCCGGTCCTCGGTATAAATTGAATTTCGGCTGGCTTCGACTGGCAATCGATGCCAGCGAACGCTGTTCGAACGGAGAAATGAAATTCGCTGTTGTCCGTTCTAATGGTCGTTCGCGAGGGAATTAGATTGCGACGATCTACACGGCCAGACGGGAAACGATCGCGACAGTCTCGAGAAATGATGATCCCTGCAGACAGCGGGGCATAAGAGGCTGTCGTAGCGAGCACGAACAAAAGGAGAAAAAATGGATGGTAGCGAGCATAGGGCTCCGAGAAATTCTTAAGACTCGCCGGGGGATCAGAGCAAATTTATTTAGGAACCCTTAGGTGACTGGGTTGCTCCCTACCCGGTAAACTTTCATTCCGTTCTCTTTAAGCAAACGTAACCCGCCGGCAGCTGTCTGCTTCAAGGTTCTACGAGTTCCTTCGGGCACCTTCGGGTACCTTCGGGTACCTTCGAGCTCCTTCAGGTTACGTGCTAGCCAACAAGCCGTACAACGCCGGTTGTCCCGTCGAGATTAAATTTCCGGGAAAAAGTTGATCGACCGAAGATTTGCCTCGGTCGGGTCCAGCATCCCTCCGGTGCCATTCTCGTCTGAATTACGGTCAGATTCCTTCTTGTAATTCACACAAAATGGCGGCCCCGTCTGAACCCAGTTAAATTCCTCCACCTCGCTAATTTTAGGCGCCCGAATTCCGCACAGATGCGTTCCGATTGGACCTTCCATTCTACTACACAGAGAACTCGAGTGAACCTTTAAATACCATTCAGCAAATTCGTTGGAACCTTCATTTTTGTTTACAAAGTAGGTTTCCTTGATTTTGGGACTGTTCTGATAAGACGACATTCTTCCACCTGAAAGCTTCGAGAAGCTAGAACTTGCAGGAAAGTGATTATTTTCGTTATTTTCTTGTATTTTCTTGGAGATCCAGAGTGAATTTTTTAATCATACACATCCAACCCCTAAGGAGGTTACGCTACCCTCTTACCATTAACAAAGTATCGTTGAGTATGAACAGTTTTCATTTAATCATAGTTATCGTGAAAATTAAAACACATTCGAACGAACATGCGTTACAAACGAGAGCCATAAAAGTACCAGCCAGAACCTTCCCTGCTTTTCGCAGAATAGCTTCCACCATTTTCCCCGACTCTAACCAGATTGCAATCGCCATTTCAAGATGGCGGCCACTTACAAGCGGCGACGCCACATTCTTCCACCTCGAAGCTTCCAAACTGCGAAACTTCCAGCAAAGCCGTTTCTTTCGTCAGTTTCTTGGATCCGCTCGAAGAACTCGAGTGAATTTTCAAGTGGAACTGCGAAATTCGTCGACATCTTTCATGCGTCCAGCGAAAACAGCGTTTAAAGTTTCCTTGCCGGAAACCTTCTACACGCTGCCGCTTTGGCAGGACGTTGAAACTTGTTAAGAGGAACAGATGATCTATAACTGGCCGGGGCGATATTAGTTAAAATTTACCACGGTCAACGTAACGGGTACATGCACGACACGGTTGCGAAAACTGGGACTCGACGAATCGTCTCTCTTGCAAGAAAACTGCAAGACGCCGGGGAAGAAGAGTCAGACGGTGCTCTCTAAATATTCTCGGGCGCCGTATCTTCGGGAACCGTGGATCGTAAAATTCCTTGACGCGCGAACCAAATTACCGGGATAACTTACGGCCCCTAAGGGAATCGCAATAACCGCCGATTGGGTTCGAAATGCCAGTAAGTCCGCGCGCTTTTATTCGATACTGGCGACGGCCGCTCCTTCCGCTCAAATATTTAGATCGCCAAAGTGCCCGCGTGCAAAACTTAACCTCTCTGCGAGAAAGAAAATTGCGAGAACGCTCGCGAGCTGTTTCACGGAATATTTAATAATTCGAGGACGCCTCCTCGACCCTGTGTCGCAGGTCGAAATTCATCGGACCTTCGAAATCTGTGATAACACGTACATGTCGCGATCCAACTTCGCGAAGCAAGAATTTTTTTTATTTAATGCAATTAGAATCTCAAAGTAGAGATTATTTTGCCATACATTATTTTCCTATACATTATACATTATTATAAACTGTACAATTTTCGCAGATATTTAGCTCACAGGCATTCAAAAACGAGTAGGTTATTTTACATATTTCAACCGTAGGTCTGGATAGGAGAACATTGCATGAGAGCGGAAGAAAAAGATGCAGTTTCCGTAGTTGTCTGATAAACTCCAATCTCAGTTCATCAAACGTGGGACACTGCCATAGCACGTGGTCGATATCCTGATTCTCATAACCGCACTGACATTGTGGATCGTTTACTATGCCAATTCGGGCAAGAGAGCTGGCAAGATTGTAGTGTCGTGATCTGCATCTGTTTATCGTTGTGACAATCTCACGATGGAGATTTGTGTGACTGTACCACGGTTTAGATTTTCGGTTGTGGAAGTATGCGAAGTAGTTTACACCTTTAGATAAACCTTCTTTCTCTATTATGTCAAATGTGTTTTGTGTTGCCTCTGATTTAACCGATTCTCTTAGATCTGAGAAGGGAATTTTGACGGAGAATGAGGCTGTCGTGTTGGTTGCTGTTTTAGCTAATGTGTCTGCACTCTCGTTACCCAGAATCCCAATATGAGATGGTACCCAGTAGAATTTAATTTTACTATCGTTTGTGGTTTCGGATGCGAAGTTGAAAACGTTTTTTCTTATTTCAAAGATATAGGGATTCGTTTTTGTGCTTATATTAGTTTGTTTCAACGAGAGTAGTGCACTAATGAGAAAATTCTGATTGGGATGATTCAAAGCTATTTTCACTGCGTCGTTCAAGGCTATAGATTCCGCAGTGAAAATTGATGCGTTTTTATTTATACTTCTTACAACGGTAATATTTAAGTCATTACAAACACATGAACTTTCCACAGAAACTGGAAGCAAGAATTTTCGATTCTATTTTCTGGCCATCATTTTCACACCGAAAAACGCCGCTGAATGCTTCATGGGATTTTATTGAAATTCCAGTTTTACTGTTTCTCGAAGAGCTGCGCGAGCTATAAATGGGTAACCATCCTCTCGGAATTTATAATGTAATCTAATGGAGCTTACATAGAGGGTACTGTTTTAATAATGATTTCGAGCGACGGAAATTTTGAAAAAAAAGTCTGACGGTACAGTTCAGTCCAATGGATTATGGGTAAAGTGCGAAAAAGCCTTTTACAATCATTCTTTTATAAAACTTTGAGTAATACAGTTTTCATATTTTCCTGATTTAAATAATAACAATGTTCAAACCATGTTTACTTGTTCAATCGATAGCAGATTGAATTTTTGAACCAACAAGTCACTCCGGACAATAACTTTGCCAATTTGTTTCTAACGAGGTCAAAAGTTTCCAGTAATGATAGAAAGGTACAAGATTAGGAAGCTCGGAGCATCGAGGAAGATGCACAGAGATGAAAATGATCGAATGCTTCTAGCTACGTAGGAGTGGCAGCCCTTTATGGTTGAAAGGGGAACGAAACCGAACTCGAAGTTTCCTATCGTGTTCGGCGAAGATTGAAGAGGAGAAATGAAAGTTTTTTGCTACAAAGTTTTTGATATCGGAGCTGTGGATAACGAGAGTAATATAATAATTCCGGAACAGGAAGAGAGGCTACACATTACGATCTTCTTTCTTTTATAAAATTTTTCGTTTGTCACAATTTTTCGATCCAAATCGCGTTTTCTTCCGTTCTGTTACTTTGGTGACATAAAGGAGTTGCAAGAAAAATTCGATTGTCTCAGAACCGTTGATGATCTTTCTTTCTCGAGCTAGCAGCAGGAGTCGAATTACAGAAAATTTTTCATATTAAATGCAACTGGGTCGTCACCGCGAACACCTGACCCTGAATCACCCCCCCCCTCCCAGAGTGCACAGTGGGTCGTGAAAATATTATCACAGTCATTTTTCCCCGTGATAATCTCTGGCATTAAAATAGCATATTACAATCTAGATTGTTTAGTATTCCGTAGCGCACGCTAATGATACCGTGGCTTACGTCGATAATATACCGTTAAAAATAATGTTTACAGAGCACGACAGTCTTATCACCGAAAAGGTATTGACCCGACGTTTCTTGAAAGAACAATTTTTCTTCTGTACGAACAATTAAGAGGATCTGTTTAAATCTGTTACAATTGCCAGCAGAATTCCAAGAATTGAGAAAAGAAATTGTTCTCGGTTTCAATATTCTTTTTATTTCTAATAATTTTCCTCAGGGCGAAGAAGACTCTTGCATCTAATATTTCGAGATACTGTAAAATATTTTATTTTGTGTAGTTTGAAAATGTAGCCTCACTTCGTCCAATCTAATGCAATTTAACCCTTATGTGGGCAACCGGGTACCCGGGTACCCCTTTCTATGTTTGCTCTAATAATTTGTTATGTTTTTATGAAGATATCCCAAAACCGCCCTGGATCCCCATTATTTAGAAGGTTCTCTGTCGATTTATGGTTACAGAATTAAAATTGATGCAAAAAATATTAAATAATAAGGCTTCAATCTTATTTATACGGTTGTTGGGTAATCGGGTACCCGTGTACCCATACATAGGAAGTTGTAGTTGGATGCTTATGAAGGGAAGTTTTACAACACAATCATACAACACACAAATTTTTTCAATTGGTATTATTTTATTATTAGTATAGTTACTATTATTAACCAATAATAGGACAATTTTTACAAACTGTCAGAGTATTTGCGTGTTCGTCGGAAAACTGGTTTTATACAGTTTTGACAATATTTTCGTGTCTTTCTACGTTTTCTATCAGGGTCAGCTTGGTATATATAACATGAGCCTACAACTCTTTTTCGTCCAGTTTTATCTCGTTGTTGTACAGTGCCTGAAGTTGAAGGAACGTCGGTCATTGTTGGTGACTTATGCAGCATGCTTTCTATTGCTAATTTACAAGAGAAATGTCTCATCACTTAAACATTGGTTGATCGACTTCTAATTATTGGAAGACAAAGTTCCTCTCTCACTTGGCGTAAAAATATTCGGCGATTATTGGATATGTTAGGCAACATATCGTTATTAGAAATATATATGATGTATGAGGCAAGAGCAGCAATGTCAATTATGTAAAAAAAAAAATGCTAATGGCCATCTGTTAGTACGTCTTTGTATACTGTATCGTCTCAAAATTCGATCCATCATGTCGACACCAGATTTTGTTTTCTTATAGAAGTGGACTATTTCTGGTTTCCTCTTTGGCCCAGAAACAACATTATCATTGTGCATTGTGGGTAGTAATACAACAAACTTTTCTTTTTTTTTTTTTGGCACATACGAATATATTGTAACATTTTGGTTGTGACCAAATAAAGTTGAATACTGTTGTACTGTTGTGTAATTCGAAGAGTCAAATACCGTACGTCCACATACGAATAGCATAAAAGTTTGATCTTAGCATTGAGTTATACTATTTTTTGAAGCAGTTGCTTCACTTAAACTGTTTAAAACAATACTTAGTATACCATAGACAAAAAAACTAAAAGTTATGGGAAAGCATGAAAGTAAAATTGTCACTTTATTTTTTATATATCGGCACCGAGCGCTCGGGGTACCCGGGTACCCCGGTTGCCCAACAACCGTGAAAAGTTTGGTTGCCCACATAAGGGTTAATTCAATTTGATTCCCGTCGGTAATTAGTTGGAACCACGGCGACATCGCGAAGACGTTGCTGAAGCGTCTGACACGTGCTGCAGCCTCGTTGAAAATACATCCCGCGCGGATCGATTTTGGTTAACTTATCGTCGTCCGATTCGACGCGAATCAACTTAGACGGTAGCCGCCTCGTCCGCGTCGTCGCTCGTTACGACAATATCCGGACGTTTCGAAATATGAAATTTCGTCTCTGTCGGAGGAAATCTTGTTACGCGAACCCGGCGGTCCAAAGGAGTTCCTACGGTTTCCGTTCAGCAGCCCTATCCCCGAATAATTGGCCTAATGTTTTTCTCGTTACCGGACAGATCCTCTAAAACCGTCGACGGATTTACCTCGGTAACTGCATCCTACAGATCATCTTCGAGAAAGATCACAGGTCGCCTGGGATATCGTAAGTTGCATAAGACGTGCATAAAATTAATTCGACACTCATTACGTAAAATGGCAAGATCGTCGCTGTGACGTGCGGCAACCCGGTGACATCAAATTGTTGAAAATCTCGACACGTTCGTTGCGCGGCTGAATTTTAATGAAAATGGCAGTTTAAAGTACCTTCGAACCGGGGGAGGTTAAACTGCCCTCGAAAGAAGTCTTGATAAAATGAAAGAATTTTATTGACTCTTGGTCAAATTTAATTAGGAAAACTTTTAAGTTCGTTGCAAGATCGTTTAATGAATAACTTGTTCAGATTCGAATTAGAGAACCCCCGTGCGAGATAGAAGGGGGTTGAATTGACCGAAACTGGAGGTCCGATTGTTCGGCACGCAGTTTGTTCTAGACACGAGTTATTAACGGTTCCCGGAGATTGTTCGGCCGTTCTAAAACGCGACAATGGGGATGATTAAATTTTCAGCCGAAGCGGAAAACATTGCTCGTAACACGTGTTCCGCGATTACGCGTAACTCTAACGCGACGGGCGAGTAATTATCGGGACGTATCCGTGAGAATGATCGATTTTTACGTAATCGGTTTCGTCCGCGTAATGCGTTCGAAATAACGACTCGCGTATAAAAGAAACGGGGATCGCTGACGTCACGCATTGTCCCTGGAAACGGGGAACTTCGAGTTTGCAAACAAAATTTCGTATTTACGCGAACAATCGGTCGGAAAGTTTTCGCGTGTTAAATCCCTGCGAAGAACGATTTTCCACGAAAGCTCGTCGCTCGCGAGTTGTAAACGAGAAGTGGTACGGTTCGCTGAGATTAATCGGGATTCTACGGGCAATTTCGAAATATTGTAACTCCGTAGAACAGTTTCCTAACAGAAATTTGCCTCAGCGATTTCCGCGGCGTTTTAAACTCTAGCTGTGATTTCGAAACGCTGTGAATTCGCCTACTAACGCGCAAATATCGTTGGTCGCAGTATTCGCGTCCGATTAACCATAGCGAAATATTACTATTACTAATACTACTATATCACTTATTAATACTTTCCAGTGGCGGCGACGATAATTCCCGAACGTCCCTATCAACGAAAATTTCCAAACGGCACTGTAATTTCCAAATGCTGCACGCCCGAGCTATCATTTCGAAATGTTGTAAACCCGCGTGTATTAATTTCCAAATATTGTAGTTCGCAGTCTTCGCGGAGCAATTAACCGGAGAGTAGGATAGTGAAATACTTTTAATAGCACCGGAAATGACCGCCTCGAGTCGCGAATTTCCGCGATAATTTCCAAATGAAAATTCACATAGTAATTTACAAGTGCACTCGGCAACAGTAACTCCGGAACTACACTCGCGCATTAATTTCCAAACAATGTAGAGTTCGTAGTCTTCGCGAGCGATTAATGTCGGCGATAGTAGAATACTTTCAACGGCTGTTAACGCAGCGAATTTCCCGACTATAGTTTCCGTGCGTGTAGAATTTGCCCAGTAACTTGCAAATATTATACATTAACACCGATCGTTGCAGTTTACCATTCAAATATTTCGGAAACGCGGCGGCGATAAATTTCGAATTGCTCGTATACATACATATTCCCATATCGCGATATTCAAGAACGATTAACAACAACAAGTATTACCCGCCGGTCGAACACCACACAACTTCCAAATATCCCGGATAATACCAAAAAACGGGAAAGCACGCTGTAAAAAATTCCGCAACGGTTTCCGAATATTCGCGATAACTTCTGACATACTTTTTTTTGTTGCACGTACTCGCGGTCGATTAATCGCAACAACGGTGGAATATTTTTAAACGCGAGCGCGAACGCCCGTTATCGATTTTCGCGTGTACACGAAACACAACATTGTCGGTCGGGATCGCGCCCGGTTTTGAATTATTTACAGTCGCGATATATGCGCTCCGCGTCCGGAAAACGTCCGCGGCCGACCGAACAAAGCGAAATAAGCTAATAGAAATATTTGTTTCTTCCGTGACGGAGGAATTGTTCATGCCATTAGCCTCCGGCGCGTTCGCGATCGAACATAATCAAATTTCAGTGTTCCCGGGCACGTTCCTCGGCTTGGCCATTAATGAATCGGGATAAAAGCTGCCCGAAGAATTTCCCTCTTTTCCCGTGTCGGTTGCCTTTCCTCTTTTTTTTTTCGGTTCGCGTGTTACAGCACGCGTCGCACGATATTATCCTGCACGTTATATCGCGAAAACTGGGTCGGTCACGCGCTCGTGCTGCGTGGAAACGCGAGCCGGTGTTATTTCACGGGTGAACAAACTTTTGTTGGGCTGGGGATGAATGATAAGCGATTCGAATAGAAATCGAGCGGCTGTTTCGGGTTTTAGCGTACGCGCGATAACTCAAACCCCATTTCCCACCGTTTAACGCCGATCGCGGCGGCGGCTGCTGCGGGATAATAAACCTCTGTTATCGCTAATTGTTGCCCATCTCCCACCCTGCCAAATGTAGCATCGTTCTCCGTCAATTTCCGCTAACGCTGCCCGCGACTCCCAGAAACGGCAGACAGAAGAATTTCTTCGGGTTTAGAAATTTAGTTTTGCACTAATACACTGCACGAAAGGGCCTAGCCGATTAAGATGGTCAAAAGTGCCCTTAGACGTTTTTCAATGATTGATGAACCATTCGAAAGCTGACCAAGAAAAACCCCTCTGAGCAAAATTTCAACCCCCTATCTTACTCGTGAGGGTAGTTACAGGGTAAATTAGATTTTGAGCTTTTCCGCGCATTTTCCGCACTCTGATGCTGCCTAAAATTCTGAAAAAAATGTGGTATATTTTGGACCCTAAGGCAGATTTTTGAGAATTTTTTCAGATTTTTTGGATGCAAACTGTGGTCGTAAAAAATGAAAAACCTCAAAAAAATCGGAAAAATACATGTTTCTCAAAAATATGAAAACATGCTATTTAGCTGTTTAGTGCCCCAATATAGTACTATAACAGGCAGTGTTGTCAATTTTTTTTTAGATTTTTGGTTAGGGTAGATCATTGTCAAAAACAAGAAAAACCGAATTTTTTCGACGTTTCTGCTATTAGGAGGAAAGTTACACTTGTTGATTTTATTACAAGTATATATTAAGTCATTTTCAATGTTATTACATTGAAACAAGTAATTGTTTGACCCATGAAATGTTATTCAAGAGAAAGAGCCACCTACATTTTGGTGTATTTTTAAAAAATATAGAGAAGTTTGTAACTTTCCAAATATCTATAACATTGTATACTGACTACCGAGTAGAGATATATACGCCACTTTCTCACAAATGTTTACGTCTTGAATCTGTTTACATTTTCGTCGAAGGCCACGGAACGGGAGTGCGAAATTTCTATAAAGCCACTTAGTTTGTGTTTAAATTTTGTGTGGATAACACGTGAGTCTCAGCTAAGTAACTTTAATTGTAATTTAGATGTGCGTATTTATACCAAAATTGATTTTTAAATTCATAAAAATTGTATATATATATTATATTTGTATTTATTTTTATTAGAATGCCACGAGGCAAGTTGTTGACCATTGAAGAGAAGGCATCCACTGATGCTTATAAAGATATGGGGTGTTCTAATCGATCAATTGCGAAAAAAATTAATAGATCGTGTATTTTAATGGATAATTATATAAATTTGGGCGAAGAATATGGTAAGAAACACTATATAGGTGGAAATAAAAAATTGACAAGAAGACAATATTCATTATTGATGAGGCTGGCGCAAGGGAAACAAAAAGTGCAGCACAACTTTGAACTGAACTACAAGTACCAATAACAACGAGCCGTGTGCAGCAAATTTTAAAAAGTTCAGGGCGATTTAAATGGAAATAAATGCTCGTGAAACCAGCACTCAAAGAACGACACAAACAAGCTTGTTTCGAATTTGCACAAAGACATATGTCCTGGACAGAAGAATGGAACAATATAATTTTCTCCGACGAGAAAAAATTTAACATAGATGGGCCAGATGGTCACAAAGTACTACTGGCACGATTTAAGAAAAGAACCTAACGTAGCAATGAGTCGTAACTTCGGTGAAGGGATCATTAATGATTTGGGCTGCATTCAGAGCAAATAAAAAACCCCCAATCTGTCGAATTAACCACAAAATGAATTCGTCCCAATGCACGGAGCTGTTGGAGATAGTCTTAATACCATTCACTGAAGCAATTGAGACTGACAATTTCATTTTTCAACAGGATAACGCCTCCGTTCATGTATCAAGAGAAACAAAGGAGTAGTTAGACAACAGAAATATCAGGGTTTTGACATGGCCAGCTTGTTCACCAGATTTAAACCCAATTGAGAACCTTTGGGGAATACTTGCAAGAAAAGTATATGTTAATTGTAAACAGTACAATTCTGTTTCTGAGTTATGGACTGCAATGAACGAAGCGTGGACGTCGATCGAAGCAGAAATTCTTCGTGCTTTGATTGCATCAATGTCTAATCGACTTTTCGACGTTATTCGAAAAAATGGCAATTATACTAAGTATTAATTTAGAAATTTAGAAGAAATTTTTGTTAATATTGATGTTATCTACTTAAAAAAAGGTTGGCTTTATGGATATTTCGTAGTTCGATTTTTGTCAAACTATATAACTTTACGTTTTCTTATAAATAAAGAATATATCTATGACTGCAAACATGTATATGGTTTCGTTTGTTAATCCAAAAATGCTATGATGCATCAGCTTCTCATTACTATGACATAATTATAAGATTTTACCAAAAAATCAGGCGGATTTATGGAAATTTCGGGCAGTGTACAGAAGCGAACATCGTACAACCGGGCGGGGTGTGATTCTACATGTGAAAATGAATCGGAAAGAAGGGGTAACATTTTTTCCTTGCGCCCTTCGGTTTTGAGAAAATCGAGTTTAAAGATCCGTCGGGTTCGCGTGCTTTGGTGCAGTTTGAAGTAGAAATGGTTGGCCATGATCAGACGCGTCAGACGGTTACTATGTATATTCCTACCTGGCACGCGTAGTCGCTGCATCTTCAGAATCGATTTCCTTGAAAACGGGACGTGGAACCAAAAAATGTTATTCCTTTCTTTAGTACCACGATTTCGGAAACATCCTGTATAAAAATTAATCTTTAATCTTATGTATTCAAAGAAGCGAATTTTTTTAGGATTTTAAAAATGCAATTGTGGCCAATGATAACACTCACTGTAAGAAATTTTTAACCCTTTGCACTCCGCTGTCCCCTCTCAGGGGACATTAAAGTTTATTAGCGATTACGCGGAATTAATTTATTCCAGCGCAACTTTGAATAAAATATTGATTTTTTTGCAAATATATATTCCTCGATGTCAACCAATTCATATAAGTCCAATATCATTATAATACGTTACTTGGTTCCAAAATTATACTAAATAATACGAGGATTTGTAAATTTCTGCCAGAATGGTTCGGAGTGCAAAGGGTTAAGTGTTCTAGGAAATCTAAAATGTGTATAGATTAACGTGTAAAACTTGGAGCGTACAGATTGAACTTTCGAAAAATAATTTCGCTTTTTGCGAACTCATTTTTATAAACATTAAGAGCCGTGCAGTATGACGTTGAGCTTGAACGTTCCTTCGGTGCATCTATCATTTGGCGCCATCGTAGCTAATGAACGGATGGTGTGAATTAAAAAATTTAAATTGATTTATGACCAAAATAAATGCAGCTTTCTCGCGAATGATAAATGTTTTACAATAATTTGGAACTACCGTACCCGTCAGAACGGCTAATTTCTTGAGACATTTTTTAGCATACAATTCGAGAACATGTTACCATAAAAATTTTACGAAATTAAAAAATTACGACGACTCTCGACGACTTTGCCGGTTCAATCTGGTAGCGAGTAAAATCCGCAGTCTAATTACGACGGAAAAACTTTCCTCGGGATTGTACATGTCGAAACTGTAAAACCAGATCCAGTTAAAGGTATATATAATCCTTAACAATCGGAAGTTTCATGGCGCGAGAATCCATTGAAATTTTTTCGAAACTTATCGTACAGTTTCTCGCTCGCGCAAACCGTTCTAAAGTCCCGGGATCTCTTGGAAACTTTCCCGTTCCGTAGCTATCGCGTCGCGTTTGTCCGCTTGTGCCTTTGAGAGCCAGGATCCTCCTCAAAAGGCCGGGAGAGCAGCCTTTCGACTTCGGTCCGATCGGAAACTGGCTCGATACGCGAAGAGGAAGCGGACGGGTCGATCGGACCTGTTACGTAACTCGTCTCGTTGTCGTCGTGCGTCGAGCAAAACGATAAAAAAAACTCGTGACTTTTTACAGGGTCGCTAAACCGAACGTTGGGAAAACGAGAAAGAGCCCGGAGACGAAGCTAAAGAGAGGCGACCTTTCGCCGTCGATCGTTGCAGCAACGTGGCTGGCTGGTTCCAACTGTAAAAACTCGACATCGGCCGGTGACACTTAATCGAATGATTAATAACGTTTTCAAACCTCCGGGATTGTTTGAGATTCTAGTCGTGATTTAGGTGCGATAGCAGAGGAAAAAAAGGAGTGGACTGTATGTGTCGGAGAGGCGAAAGCAAGGCGGTAGAAAAGACGAGTGGACTGTATTTTAGGAATAAATAAGAGACTATATTTAGCAGATGGATATGTACATAGTGGTGACAAGGCGATCGTGAAATGAGACGGCGTGAATATGACACACAAATCGTGAAGCGCACGATTTGTGCAACGGCGAAGTCAGTCGTGAAGCGCACGAAACTAACGAACGTCGGATGACGAGAATTGGCGTGAACGAAAAGACGTGAGCGTGATCGCGAGATTGAAGAGAGTCGTAAGAACGAGTCGTAAGAACGAGAGCGCGATACGGCTATCGCGCGATATTTATACTAAGCGGGGCCACCGATTGCGGAAGGAATAAGGAGTGGGGTTTTTGAATATGACAAAGGATTTGGCAGTGCTGAACGTTAGTCAGCGCACGAGGGCAATGCCCTAACGGCCGCTGCTGCACGGGGAACAAGGACGATAGGTAACGGATTTGGTATTTTGGAATATAGGAAAGGTGGCCCACGCGACGATTTCGACGTAAGACGTAAACAGAGGGTTTACGTCTGAGTGCGTTCACCCGGTCCCGGCGCCGAGCACGATCAGCTGTGCTATTGTCACCGCCGGGACACGGTCGCACCGAGGCAGTTCTTATATTGATAGGCAAGAACTTTATGGTCTTCAATAAACGGCCGTCGTGGCTAGAAATAATACAGTTAGTATTACTGGTGTTCGAATACTTGCTGCAACGGTTTGCAACAGGGATCCTAGCGCCCCCCGGTCCTTTTTGTTCTCGCTTGGGGATCGCCAGAGATTCTTTGGCGGTGCTCGTCCCGGCGTAATTCCTCTTTAAAGGGGGATTCCGCTTTCGTTCGAGGGAAAATTACGTGTTCCGCGTTACGAGGTCCCCGGTTGGGACAATTGTTCGGGAGAGATACGACGAGAAAGTACTCGTAAGTGGACGCAGAGAGAATGTAATACCGAATTTAACCGCCGTGCCACTGTCCCGGGGAAAAAGAGGCACCGGGAAACCCTTATCTCCAGAGTCATCGAACGAACAACCCCGTGAACCGTGTTTGCGGATAACCACGAGTCTCCGGAAGTTAGCTGTTTGGTAAATAAATTGAACTTCGCTTTGCTGGAAAATAGTGTGCAGCTTCTACTCCGATGCAAAATTCGAAAACTGAATATTCAGCAAGCTGCCAAGACTTAGGGGTAGTTTAGATTCTCCCTCGCGGGTGGATCGTGTCTTCTAGGATCAGTACTTCAAATCCAAATCCTTTCGACGTCGTTGTTAGACTGGCCATACCACATTTGTTATTATTAGACTGCAGGATCTTTATGTGAAATTCTTTGCATCAATTGCAAGACCCCAAGTGGAATTTATTTTAGTGGTTCTTAATTTATTTCTGATTTCATACTGTTTAACGTTTCACCACTTTTGTGAGAAATGAATAAAATCCGCAGTCTAATTAATAATTAGTAGCTCGCAGGATTTCCACTGCATGTACAAGAATTTATGAATAATTTAATATTAGAAAATAATCTAAAAATTACGGAGACCCAGAAATAAAAATTTTATTAGAATCCACGATTAGTGCATAGGTAGGTGTAGGATTTTCTAGATCAGAATTTTAGTATTTGTCTGATGCGTGGATCTGAAAGATTCGGATGGTATTAATAAGTCCAAACCCTTTTGACATCGTTGTTAGACTGGCCATACCACATTTGTTATTATTAGACTGCAGGATCTTTATGTGAAATTGTTTGCATCAATTGCAAGACCCCAAGTGGAATTTATTTTAGTGGTTCTTAATTTATTTCTGATTTCATACTGTTTAACGTTTCACCACTTGTGTGAGAATAGAATAAAATCCGCAGTCTAATTAATAATTAGTAGCTCGCAGGATTTCCACTGCATGTACAAGAATTTATGAATAATTTAATATTAGAAAATAATCTAAAAATTACGGAGACCCAGAAATAAAAATTTTATTAGAATCCACGATTAGTGCATAGGTAGGTGTAGGATTTTCTAGATCAGAATTTTAGTATTTGTCTGGTGCGTGGATCTAAAAGATCCGGATGGTATTAATAAGTCCAAATCCTTTTGACATCGTTGTTAGACTGGCCATACCACATTTGTTATTATTAGACTGCAGGATCTTCATGTGAAATTGTTTGCATCAATTGCAAGACCCCAAGTGGAATTTATTTTAGTGGTTCTTAATTTATTTCTGATTTCATACTGTTTAACGTTTCACCACTTGTGTGAGAAATGAATAAAATCCGCAGTCTAATTAATAATTAGTAGCTCGCAGGATTTCCACTGCTTGTACAAGAATTTATGAATAATTTAATGTTAGAAAATAATCTAAAAATTACGGAGACCCAGAAATAAAAATTTTTTTAGAATCCACGATTAGTGCATAGGTAGGTGTAGGATTTTCTAGATCAGAATTTTAGTATTTGTCTGGTGCGTGGATCTGAAAGATCCGGATGGTATTAATAAGTCCAAATACTTTTGACATCGTTGTTAGACTGGCCATACCACATTTGTTATTATTAGACTGCAGGATCTTTATGTGAAATTGTTTGCATCAATTTCAAGACCCCAAGTGGAATTTATTTTAGTGGTTCTTAATTTATTTCTGATTTCATACTGTTTAACGTTTCACCACTTGTGTGAGAAATGAATAAAATCCGCAGTCTAATTAATAATTAGTAGCTCGCAGGCTTTCCACTGCATGTACAAGAATTTATGAATAATTTAATGTTAGAAAATAATCTAAAAATTACGGAGACCCAGAAATAAAAATTTTATTAGAATCCACGATTAGTGCATAGGTAGGTGTAGGATTTTCTAGATCAGAATTTTAGTATTTGTCTGGTGCGTGGATCTAAAAGATCCGGATGGTATTAATAGGATTTTATTCTCCGCGCGATTGTCCCTTTCATTTCCCAGATACTCGCAACAATCGCTCGGTCCCAGCTTCGGTCCTCGGCAATCCTCGACTTTTCATAAAGCCTTCCACTTTTAAAAAAAGGAGATCTGCATTTGTGCCCGCGAGGAAATTGCGTTTTCCCAGTTGCAAGCCTCGTTAGCGCGATCGCTCGAAGGAGATGAGGCGCAAAAACGAGTTGTAAACGGTTGAAATCTCGAAGGAGCCGGGGCTTTCCTTTTTTCCGTCGACGAACCTTCCACTGTCTTCGGCAAGTGCATCTTTTTAAACGGTTCCGGGGATTTTCTAGCTGTTGCTACATCCTTTACATTTGTAGCCGATATTCCGTCGTGCTAGCCCGGTTTTACCGTGTTCCATTACTGCGACAATCGTTATCAATTTGCTGGAAAAAACGACTCTGTTCGTCACGTGCAACAGAACGTACAGAAAGAAAGCGAAAATAGAAGCAACAAAATGTTTTTCGAACAATCCATACAGTGTACTTGAAATTGCACTTATAATTAAACTATTTTATACTATTGGGTTGACAACTAAATAATTGCCGATTTCAGTTATAGATGTCTCTAACTCCCATTTTTATGATATCCGTAAACGTTATCGTCTTCTTCTTCTTATATATGTTAGCTGGCATCCTAACCTAGCTTTACAAGTTCATTGCGTAGATATTTTCTTAAAGATTTTTTTTTACCTCAATATTAATATGGAGTGCAAAGAACGCAGTGCAAGCTGCCAAAAAGTTACGTGATGTGTACGGTGATGAAGCCCTTAAAGAAAGGCAATGCCGAAGTTGGTTTGAAAAATTCCGTTCAATGATGATGACGCTGTAAAATCTCACTTGACTCAGTTTTTGGCCGAAAAGGATCAGACTTTCTACGAGCGTGGAATTTTCAAGTTGTCAGAAAGATGGCAAAAGGTCATCGAACAAAATGGAAAATACATCATAGATTAAAGTTCATTCTAAGTAAAAAAAAAAACTCTTTTATTTCATTGAACAAATCGGCAATTACTTAGTTGCCAACCCAATAGATAAATCGTGCAAACTGATTACAAAATTTCGGACAAAGACAAGAAAACAAATGCAATATGATGTTTCCTATTTTTCCAGTCTCGTTAATCTATGATCAAAAATAAATAATCGGTCATTTATATTGTAATTTTATTATGGCTGCACGTTCTAAATCCCGCCATTAATTGTCTAGATCTCAGAGCAGATTGTCTAATAAAGTTGAGCGCGATTTTTATTCGACTCGAAGAGGACGCTTGACCCGGCGCACAGTGTACCGAAATGCCTATTTTTTGGACAAAATTCAATAACTTTTGTTCTGTTTATGATAGAGATATGAAGCAAAGTGGGTTTTTTTATTTATATTGAAAGCAATCTCAATATGATATTATTATAAATATAGTCATTTATTTAAACATTGAAAAACGATATTTATAAACAAAATTTGTTTTTATTGCTGGTTTTCAGTAGATAAATTCTTAGTTCAGTTCTTCCGAAACTGAAACTTTGTTTTAAACTATTATAACATTCGTCTCCTCGACACAAATAAGAGTTGTGCTAATTCGTTGTGCACGGATGTACTATTTGATCTTCCTGACCGGTTCTTGCTGCATATTTTGTTAAGTAACTCTGAGATTTGCAGGTAGTTGCAGCTAAAACTCATACAATTCAAAGTATACTATCTTACCAATACAACGCAATCAAAATCTCAGCGGAACCTTGCGGAACTTTTTAACAAAACGTAAACAAAGTTACACTATGCACGGATGTACTATTTGATCTTCCTGACCGATTCTTGCTGCATATTTTGTTAAATAACTCTGAGATTTGCAGGTAGTTGCAGCTAAAACTCATACAATTCAAAGTATACTATCTTACCAATACAACGCAATCAAAATCTCAGCGGAACTTTGCGGAACTTTTTTTTTATCCTCTTCCAAAGATTAGGGAAACCAATGAAACTGAGTGGTTTCATTTCAGGTTAATTATTATATTGCATATATGTATTACACAATTTTTTACGATAAACTACAATTAGCCAACTCTTAGCCGTCATTTTCTGAAAAGATTATTTCTTATAATAGTTTTTGGATCATAATATAACGTGAACAAGTTACGCTATGAACTGAGGTACTATTTGATCTTCGTAAAATTCGCTTACAAATTCGCTTGTAAATAATTTCCTACTAAACTTTTTGAATTTTTTTTCAAAAAATGATTTATTTGGACATTTTGACATAGTATGAACATAGTTTTAAATCGATACGAAGCAGTGACTTTTTCGATTTTTGTCCATGGTTCGGTACACTGTGCGGCGAGTTAATATCAAGCCGGACGAAATTTCCGCGAGCCGGGCCTCAAAACCGACACTCTCGAGCCCGAAAATAATATTACCCGGAGCGATGGCCGTCTCGCGGCGAAAACGGCGCTAAACGATGAAACATGAACGTAAAGCGTTTCGCAATCGTCCGACACGAATATTTCGCGTGCTCGGCTAATTATCGAAATCGTCGGCAACGATGCTCGACCGCGACGCCGATAATAATCGCTTCCCCGGATTACCAAGGGTCGGATAAAATCGTATCGGGGCAATATGTCCACGCACGAGCCCCGCTAATTGCTCCATTCGGAGAAATAGTGGGATCGTGCGCGGCCGAATTACCGAAGAAATGCCGTGCCGGATCGACTCGATAAATAAAATCCGCGGACCGGCTCCGGACACTTAAATGAATTCGCGCGGAACCGTTATGCCATCGTCCAATAAATGCCAACGAACGAAATCGTGGAATGTGGCTGCTATTCAATATTTATTATTCTCCCTGGCCGGGCTCGCGACTTAATAAGTCAAGACTCCTGCGATAAAAATATCGCAGAAAACTGCGACGCCGAAGGAGAAATTACCAATCCGCAATTTTATGCAATTACCACATTGCTGGATTCGCTTCTTTTTACAGCAGAAGTTTAACAATAGGATTGCGGTGGATAGAGCATTGACATTTTCGTTCCATTTGCATGGAGCCACGTTTGTTAGGGAACCAGAATTTTCCAGGACGATACGGCGGCGCCATTGGAGCGAGCTCGAATATTTTCGACGTGTCGCGTTTGACACTTCCTGTCGATTGTCACCGATATGGCGCCGGATTTTTGGAAATATTCGGTTCGCCTGGATACGGTTCGGATCAATGCGAATGCATTCCGAAGGAATACCTCAACTTATAATTAGAAAGGAAGGACAGATATTTATTCAAACCCTTGTACACTATTCAGAAAAATAAAAAGGCAAGAAAAAATCGAGCAGAAAATTCCAATAGATTGTTGCAAAGGAGAGACTTCAAATCCGTGATGATATTAACTGAAGAGAAAATTGTTCATTCCTTCTGGAATCATTTAAATGTGAAAAATGTTGGAAAAGCCGCGAAAGAATAAAGTTTCCATTTTTACCCAGAGATATGGCGGAGCCTTGGGGAAAACTGCCATAGTATTCTGAAAGTAGAGACTTCATGCTTTAAAATGAGCTTGGTGTGGTCGTTCCACGTTCGATTGTCACGAAGTTATGCCAATTTAAAAATTATTAAATTCTACGTAACGATGTATACCAGATTGATTGAATTTTCTTTTACGAAATCGTGAACGAGTTAATTTCGGTGTATTTCTGCACAGATCTGTGTATGCCGGAAGAATGAAAGAGATGTATGAAATTGATTCCCAGGGAGAAAGGAATGTAATGGAGCTGGCAGTGGTAGCCAGTGATCGAGCCGCACGATTTCGCCGGCTCGAGCCACGCATAAAAATGTGTCACGTCGAACCTAACGAGATCGCACGCCGCGAAGTTATCCCCGACGTCCCGGTTATCCGGATGTCACGTTCGCCTAAGGGAAACGCGTCACGTTCCGTATTAATATTTTTCCCATTTACAATGCGGCGCCTCGCGAGGATTCGAGACACGTGGGAAACAATTGTGCCGGTCCTCGTGCAAAACGCGCATATCAAACGCGAACATATTAGGTTGTCGCGTAATTTTTCCCGTGTTCCCTCATTCCTGACGTCCCGGAACACGCAGCGAAATCATATCGCCATTACTTTATCAATTATTCTTCGCGTTGTCAATTTCTCCCGTATTATATTCGACTATTTTATTTTTTATTTCTTCCGTGTCATTTTCAATTTGCGACATTTTGCATCATTTTACTTTTTATATGAAAATCTAGCTACGCTGCACTCTTGTTATTCTTCTAAAGTATTTTATGGAATACCAAAGTGAAATATTCGAACAATGGAGAGAGAAATATTGAGGATGTTAAGTAATCCTCGAAATAAAGTACGCTTAACAGCACTATAATTCCAATTTTAAAAATTCCTTTCATTTCGAGAATTTTAACGGGATAACCCTCGCGGATTTTTAAAAACAATTATAGCGATATCGATTTCAAACTTTATTATAAATGTCACTCGAGAGTATAAAGCCATTTTATACATTCAAGAACACTAATTATGTCGAAAGTTATGTCGGCACAAAGAGCAATTTGTTGTCCAATTACCGCACCCCCTATTACTTTAAAAAACCGGGTAAAAACAGTTAACAACGTGGAGCGAGTGTTCAAAGAGCGCAGCTCAGTCACGCGTCTCTCTCTCTCTCTCTCTCTCTCGTCTCGTCAATAACTTTAATTCGCCGATGGAAAAGCAATCAGCACTTCATTGGAAATCAAATCGTAATTAAATGAACATCGATATGAATCGAACGACTGCGTCGTTGATTTTGTTGTAAAATAACCGAGGCGAGATGTAATCGCCGGGAATTGAATCTCCTCCCCTGGAATTGAGGACGCAAATTGGCGGCTCGCGTATTCGAGAAATTCTGTTTAAACTTCTAACAGGAGCCACGTCACGCGAAGGAAAAACACACACAATGGCTAATCTCTTTGCAAGAACGCGAAGCTCGTGTTTTCAGAAAGTCGCAAACAATTTCGCAGGAAAAATTCCGCAACTAATTGCCAGCCCGGAGTGAATCACGCCGTTGCTAACGGGTAACTTCAATAACAATTTTACCTGTTAATTGCCATTATGTTTACTACAAGGCAATTAATACGTCGTCGAATAATTTTTAATGAAACGTCCTCGCCGCACCACCACCGGCGAGTTTAATTAAAATTTTCCGCGACGACGCGAGACTTGTTTATCCTTTGCGTTAGACGGTCCGTCTATACGTATATTTCTGATACAAAAAAGTGAAAAATTACAACGCAGAGAGCGCGGGTTCTTTAATTAGATCGAACGGAAATCTTCGCTGCGAGAGGTGACTTTCATTGAATATTATTTGACGTGCGGTGCTCGGCCGACCGAATCGTCCGCGAATAATACGATTCTAAATATTCGTGTCGCTATGGCGAGGAAATAACCGCGAAAATGGTCGGCGGCGCTGCAAATATTATATCGAAAAATTAAACCGCGCGCGCGAACGGATTTCCCACGCAACGGAAGAACGCCGGAGTCGAATTCAATATCTCGATGCCTCCGAGGTCGCCGGCAGATTGCTTTAAAAATTGCTCGCAGCGTTTAATGCAGTTCGAGCGAATTGTATTTTTGATGAAGCTCCCTGTACACCTATAACGGGGGAGGGGCGGGGCGGCGTCTGCGAATGCTTTTTAATTGCATCGGAAAGTTCGTCGATTTATGTGTCTCGTGAAATTCGCGTAAAAGCGAAAACCTGTTCGGCGCCGCGAAGGATGACGTGACTCGAACGGGAAAATATGCAGCCGCGAAGAAACCAGCCCTCGTGTATGTTATTTAGAAAACCGAACCCGCCTACACGCAGCTCGCTCTTTACAGAAACTTGTTACGAGTTTACGGCGACGTCTCGTGTCCCGGCTTCTTGGCTGAACTTTGGAAATGTCTATTTGCTACCGGCGGCTGTTGCCGAGAATCGCAAATAGAAGCCAAGAAGAATCATGGCCAGCCTAACGAGGCATTATTCATTCCTCTTTCTGCGGGACAATCGAAAGTTAAATGGAGTTACAACGCAAATTGATTTCGCGTGAGCCCTCCCACCAATTGGAAAGAATGATCAGACTTAATCGGGAAGAAGGGAAGAGACGTAATTTGGAAAGAAAAAAGAGAATTAACGAAACCGAGAATGGAGAAGCAGAAGAGAATATATTGGGTGTACAAATAAGTTTCCGCCGTTTATTATAGAAAATTATGAGTTTATTGTAAAAAAAATGGTACATTCAATCTTATTGAAAATATTGCCCATCGTTCGCTACTACTTTGGACCATCTGTCAGGTAGCATGCGGATACCGCGTTTGAAAAATTCCTCATCTTTCGAGGCGATCCAAAAATCCATCCAATTTTTAGCTTCTTCGTAAGAAGTGAAGTGCTGATTAGCTAGACCATGAGTCATCGACCGGAACAGGTGGTAATCTGAAGGAGCAATGTCCGCGAATACGGCGGGTGGGGTAGGACATCCCATTTAAGTGCCTCTAAAGTTTCTTTGACGGTTTTAGCCACATGTGGCCGAGCGTTGTCGTGCAGAAAAATCACTTTGTCGTGTCTTTTGGCATATTGGGGGCGTTTAAGCTTCAATGATCGACTCAATTCGTCCTTCGAATCGTCCTCCAGTAAGGCTTCCAATTCTGCGTCCTCATACACTTTTGGCCTTCCACTACGTTTTTTGTGTTCCACGTCGAAATCGCCGTTCTTAAACTTTTGGAACCATTCTCGACAACTTCTTTCACTCAAATTAACATCACCGTACGCTTCTACAAGTAGCCGATGAGCCTCAGCGGCAGATTTCTTTAAATTAAAGAAATAAACTAAAACCTCCCGCAAATGACGTTTATTCGGCACAAAACTTGTCATTTTCGCACGGAAAAAAATACGTGATGCTGATAGAAAGTCAAAGGTTTTTCAACGTTACATTGTTGCGGGATGTCCAAACTTACTGTCCAATGTTTTACAGCTGACAATTTCAACGTTATATTGTCAGTGGAGCCAACTTTTGAAAACGGCGGAAACTTATTTGTACACCTAATAATTAAAGAAGGAAAGGGCCATATTGAATTGGAAGACGAAGACAGGTGTAGCCGAAGAAAAGAAATTGGAATGAAGAAACAGAATAAAATGGGCGAAACTGAGATTGAAGGAGTAATTGGACATTAAGTTTTACGGAAGAAGAAATGGCTGGAGACCAAAAAATAAGGAAAAGAGAATTTGATTAAAGAAACAGACCGGAAGAAAGAAGCAGGAAAGAACAGAAAGATACGGGATTAAATATTCTCAAAAGTCCAGTCTCATTTACGAAATGAAACCTCGGTCGCCCCTCCAGGTTTCCCTCGTTCTCGAACCTCATGAAATTCATCCGAAAATTTATTTCCAGTACCGACACCCAATTTCAGCTGAATTTAGAGTATCGCTACGGAGCCTGCAGTTGTTATTTATAACCGTAACAGCAACGTTTCTAAATCTCCTCGGTTTTATACGCGCCCGTGGCTGGAATTTCGAACTGGTCCACGGCGCTGCGGTTTAATCTCCGTTCCACGGACCCGCTGGAAAACTCGACGAAGAAAATACCTGAAATCCACGACAAATTCGGGACATGTTGCATACAGTCGATGAAAAATAACGAAGCGCGCGGATTTTATTTGCTTCCCCTTGTACAGCTCTGTTCCTAATCGCCAGTGACGGCTGTGCACGAAGAAAATCCGCAAATCGCGTAATTTTCCAAACTCGAGGTTCAGTTACATTTTAAGAGGGATGCTTTTGACGATGATGTTCACATTCACTGGTATTGTATTAATTTTTTTGAAATATTTTAAAACCTACTTCTTCAATCTGTTGCACCAAATGCTAAAATTATTTGTCTTGAATATTAAAGAATGAATGGATGACATTATTTTGTGGACACAAGACGTGTTGTGGTTTTTGTACAACAATGCTGACATTTTTTGAATAATTACATTGCTTCCGTTGAAAAGTTGTCTCGCGTAGGTGGAATCCTGAGGTCGACGTGTCAGCGAAATCGTTCGAAAATTCGACGCGAGAAACGAAGCAACCGGAGATAATTATATTTCACAGGGGATTAGTAGCTAATTCATCCGGGCCGGATATTAAGCCGAGCAGGGTTGTTTCCATTTATTTGCACCGCGATTCGTTTAGGACCGACTTAATTAAAATTATTTTCACGTGGTGGGGGGTGGGGGACGTTAGCAGAGTGACAATGAGTTTGCCGAGTCCGTTTGTGTCGTCAATGTGCAACTTGTTCAACGTTCGAGCTGTTAAATCAATTCCGGTCCGAGCGTCCGACTCGCGCGTAGCAACGACAGGCTGAACAACTCTCTTAATTTCGCGGCTCTCTTTCCCTATCCTCGGCATTCGTAATAATTTTATCACTCTGTCCGGTCGTAGCAGTTTTTGCTCGAATTCAACCAGCCGCGAATAATATGTTAAACCTATTAAAGTTAAAACGCGTGCGTCGCTCTTGCATTCGTAACTATCGGCCGGATAAATATTTCATCCCGTGACGCCGGCTGCGCTCGTCAATTTTTCGCAGAACGGAAATCCACTTTCGCGGTTCGAAACAAGCAAAAGCTTATTCCGGATAATGTCGCCGGATCGACGAATTATTCACCGCTGGCGAACTCTGTCACAAAATCTGTTCGATTTAATGCCGGGTACAGTTCCTACAAAAGAGCCGTTTATTTTGAAAGTGGCCTAAGTCCATTTATCTTAAAATCGAGATATTTAAGGGTTTGCGTTTCAATGAATTTAAAAATATACGTATAGGACATTAATGAGTCGCACTGCTTAAGTGTATCTAAGGGTGTTAAATTTATAGTTCCTATTAAAATAGTGGCAATTATTAAGTGAATAATATGCGTTTTCTTATCAAGAATGGAGTTAGGCCACTTTCAAAATTAACAACCAGATTCATTATAAAATTTGAAGGTGCCCAAGTCCATTCAACATAATTTAAGATGCTTCAAATTGAAAAAAAACAATACTGAATTTATTTTACATATCCTTAAAACACTTCAGGAACATAATTTATGCGATTCAATTAACTACATAACGTGCAAAATTACAAACATAAATTTATTACAAAACAATTTACTACTCATCTACATTTTGTGCGTGTAAAAGGGATTTGAAGTAATCATGATGTTCCGGTGGTATATATCGTAATAGGTCCATCATGTCCTTGAATTTTGTTGTTGTAATTTGTCTGATATTTTTATACAGTGGTGTCAATACAATATTTTCGAACTTTTTTGGTCTACCCCGACGTGGTAATAAATTCAGGACTTTAAAATTTTCATTCTTATTCATTGATTTATTTAAGTATAAATGGAGTTAGGCCACTTTCAAACTACACGGTTCGATTATTAAACTAACTCTGAAAACTTATGTGTCAAGAATTATCGTATTTGCTCGGATTATAAGCAACCTGAAATGCTTTACTGATAAATAACATAAAGTTGTACACGTAACCATGATAACCGGAAAAAAACTGAAAAACGGAGTTAGGCCACTTTCAAAATAAACTTAAAAATGATCTTGCCAACGGAACGTAACGAATCTAATATCACACGGACCCTCTATCGTCTCTTTAATTCATTTACGTCGCTAATAAAATTTCGTTGATCCAATAGCTCGCAGAGCCTGCTTCCCCAATTCAATACCCAGAAATACCAAAATTAATTTTCGCCTTAGCAGTCGTCCTGTCGAGCCTCCGGTGGTTCGTAGACCGTCGCCAAGCACGTTCCACTCAATATCGCATCAGGGAGATTAATTCGCAGCTGGCCAGGTAAAATAGTACGACTTGCGCGCAGAGGGGGACGGGGAGCGGGGGTGACGCGGCAGCAAAAGTGTTAACGCGGAGGGTTCCCGGGGGAAATTTGCAGGAGTGCCTTAACGGAATAAAAATAGACCGTTTGTTCCAGCTGGAGGCGTGCGGCCGTATTCTGTGCTGCGTGCAGAGGCTCTGCAAGAGCGGAAGTACAGTCGAAGAGGCCGAGCATCGGATCCCCCGGGGTCGAAGGGGCGCACAGGCGGGCCCCGAGCTGGACGGGCCCTCAGGCTCGGAGGATGGCATCCTCCCGGTACCAGTCAGCCCGACTCCTGCGTCCACCTCCTCGCAGGAGGATGCCTGCAAGCCCCCACCAAGGAACTGCTATCGTCTCGTCATGCTTGGAAGCGCGAGGGTCGGCAAAACCGCCATTGTAGCACGGTGAGCACCATTATCGCACCGCCAGTCTCCGTACAAACTTCCTCTCCTCGTATCTCTGCTCGTCGAGCTAGAAGTAACTTCGACTTTTCCTCGAGGACCTTATTAACTCGCCGTACACTGTGCCGGAGTCGTTCGTGACCCGTCGCGGTAGCGGCAGTGTCGCCAGATGAGGGGAGGGAGCACGAACTGAGGGGAAAAAGTTACCCTCTCTCTGCCAGTACATGTTGAAGTGGGGAAAATAGGGGGGACAAGTCTTAATCTGGCGACACTGGGTAAAAGTACAGTGATTTCCCTATATACAGTGAGTAACGAAAGTATTCGAACGCCCTTTAAATCAGTATAACTTTTTTGTTCAAGTGAATCAAACGACCTGAATTTTTTTAGGAGTTAGAAGAATTGGTTTTCCAACTGATGTGTAAAAAAGATTTTGAAAAAATTGCAATTGGTAAGAATTACATGAGAAAATAAAAATGGCACTTTTCACAACTTTTTTATTTGAACCTGTAGTGAAAATTTAAAATATATCTACAAAACGCATATTTTAAATTTTCACTACAGGTTCAAATAAAAAAGTTGTGAAAAGTGCCATTTTTATTTTCTCATGTAATTCTTACCAATTGCAATTTTTTCAAAATCTTTTTTACACATCAGTTGGAAAACCAATTCTTCTAACTCCTAAAAAAATTTGTTAGTTATATACATGCTGAAAATTTCATTGAAATCGATTAATATACACACGAGCTACAACTAGTTAAAAGTGGTGAAAAGAGTAGATTTTCACGACTTTTGGCCAGTTTCTGCTTAAAATCCTCAGATTCTAACATATTTTGATACGTGCCATTTTTATCTGCGTCAGCCGATTTCGATGAAATTTTCAGTACGTGTATAACTAACAGTGATCTACAAAACGCATATTTTATATTTTCATTATAGGCTCAAATAAAAAAGTTGTGAAAAGTGCCATTTTATTTTCTCATGTAATTCTTACCAAGTGCAATTTTTTCAAAATCTTTTTTACACATCATTTGGAAAACCAATTCTTCTAACTCCTCAAAAAAGTCAGGTCGTTTGATTCACTTAAACAAAAAAGTTATACTGATTTAAAGGGCGTTCGAATACTTTCGTTACTCACTGTATGTCGCCAAGGCCTGGACGATAAACGTCACGGAATTATCCCCACTACCGCGGGGTATACTCTGAGGGACCACGAAGCACGAGAGGCCTCCGAAGCCATAACACGGCTCGGGTATGTCTCCTGGACGATAAATGACGCTGGCAAGACCCGTGTTGTTGACATATATCGAGAACTCACTGTACTAAATATCGGGTCGGAAATGACTCCGGCGTAGAACTCGCAAGAGGGTTAAGTACCAACTTCTTCATTCTTGCACAATGCTGTTAGTGTATATTTAATACTGGAAGAGTATAATAAGACAACATGCATGTCAGTGTACCTTTGTTATGAATAATTTTGCGTAGACCGAAGGATCCTTCCTTCTGTCTACAGACAACGAGGCTCGCGTAAATATTTCCGTTACACGTCCCCGGCCCTGTGCACACAAGCCATAAGCTCGAAGGGTTCAAGTAGACGTAGGGTACAGAGTAGAATCAGCATTGCAGCCGCCCAAGGGAAAAGTCGAAAGAATAATACGGACCTGTGTTTCTGGTGGCTAGCGCATTCTAAACGGACCTATTGTTCCTCGGCTGCCATTGTGGCGGCCGCGGAAAGTTCGAAACAGAAACGCGTTCTATCACACTTGCGAAACTAGCTTGAGGTGCATACAGAGTTCGAGTGAAAGTAACGAATTTAGCTTCGAGTCCAATTAAAAATTAACGCATACTTAGTTTCGTGCTTTCTATCCCAATCGGCTTTATAGAATTACTCGGATGACCTACTTCTACGTTTAATCCTGGCACGCTTTTTCGACGAGAATCCATCCTCTATTTTGGATGCTGTCAAATTATTTACTTACCTGCAGAAATGAAATACGAGTACCAAGGAAACAAGTGTAGGACGGGAAATGAATGGACCGGAGGATATTTGTGCAACCATTTCCGAAGAGAGTATCTTTAAAAATCTATCTTTACAAAATTAGTTTTATTATTAATTTGTTCAGCAGTCAACGCGTTAACACAGACTAGAAAATAGGACAAAGTTGCAAACATTTTGTATCGATTATCAAAAGAATAAATATTACAATCAGAAGGTCATGTCAGTCCTTATATTTTCAGATTATTGCGTTAGAAGAGAGAAGCAAAAGTAGCAAGCATTTTGTGTTTCCGCTAAAAGAATTAGAGAAGTTCGAAGTATGAAAATTGCAATTATATTCTGCTAATAAGTGGAAATGCAGCAACGATTTCGCAATTCGCGGTTTTGCAACAGAGTTTCGGAACTGGCGGAACGCGAAACCTTTTAGCGACAAACCGTCCCTTATCGGAGTCGAGTATTTAGTTTCATCAGGTGGTTGGCGCGCAGCAGGGTTGCAAACGCCTCCGAGTTGACGTCAGAGATCACTGATCATCGACCACGGTTATAATTGGTCAGGGAACCCTAATGGAGCTAGTTGGCGATGCTGCGAAACGTTCGAATACTCCCAATCCCGCGTAATATGCATACCTCGCGGCAGTTACCCTCAAATAGAATCAACGGTAATCAAGATATTTAATCTGTCAACACGCTGAGCGCACTTCCACTCGCAACTTCGTCAACTCGTTTGAACGTCTGCGCCGCGGCTCTATTTTCGATCTACATTTTCAAAGTTCCGTGCCCCGACCACGCGGTTGACTCGCAACCGACACTTCACCTGCCGCGTCGGCTGTTTCAGGTACCTTCAACAACTTTCTCATTTATCTTTGAATTAACATTTAACCGTTTACCTGCCGGCGATAACGTGAAACTTTTTAAAATCAAAGGTTAATTTAATCCGGGCTGTATAAATACATTTTTTAATATCGTAACTTAAATTGCTCCGCGAAAACAATGGGAAATTATTCCGCCAGTTAATTTGTGCCTTTTTCCGTCAATCTTTATAAACGATTGAAGCAAGGTCTGTGGATTTTGTTTTCTTTTTCTTTAATTAAAAGCGTGTTGTATAATAGAGAGCTGTCAAATTTCTTTTCGACTGATGAGTAAAGTAGTAACCCAGATAGCACTCGACGTCTTAAAGACGTCTGTTTTACGTCCATTTTTGGTCTGAACGTCTTACGTCCTGAAAAGACGTCCCATTTCAGACGTCTTTAAGACGTCTTTTACGAGTCGTCTTTAAGACGTTTCATTTCTTGACGTTTCAGTCATTCTAAACTGCTAGAGAAAAGCTTTACAAACTGTACACACGCAACACAATATAACGCAGTTTTCCATCCTTCGAATAGACGTTTATTTATTTAGGAAAGTTAAATAACTAAATTGTTAATTTAGTACTATTATAATATATTACATATATATTCGCAATAGAATTTAGCAATAAATTTGTTTAATAATAAAACTATACATTATATATCACAAGTCCAAAATCCAAAATAATATATCAAAATAAATAGATAAATAAATAAATAAGTTAAATAAATAAATAAAGCATAAAATGTCAATGTTCGCGGATATGCTGAAAAACATTCTTTTAATTAATTTTTGTTATTTATAAATAAATAAATTAATTAATTAATTAAATAAATAAATAAAGCATAAAATGTTAATGTTCGCGGATATGCTGAAAAACATTCTTTTAATTTATTTTTTTTATTTATAAATAAATAAATAAATAAATAAAGCATAAAATGTTAATGTGCACGGATATGCTGAAAAACATTCTTTTAATTTATTTTTTTTTATTTATTTAATTTTTTTGTTATATCAAACATTCAATTTATATTTCTTGTACATGTATACAATATTCAAATTCAATATTTTTCTCACAAGAAAAAATGTGGCTTAAAAAATATTTTTCCAATATTTGACAAACATATCTATCTAATATTTTTGTGGTACTAGGGGTCTGTTTCGGGACGTCTTGAATACGTCTGTTTCGAGACGTCTTAAAGACGTCTAACGGACGTCTTAAAGACGTCTTTAAGACGTACAGTTTTTTCACAAAGACGTTCCAGAGACGTTTAGAAGCCGTTCGGAAGCCGTTCGTAGGACATTCAGACGTCTAATAGACGTCTGAACGTCTTCGACAGACGTCTTAAAGACGTCTTTAAGACGTCTCTGTGCTATCTGGGAAGCTCTCGATGAAAATATTGTTGGCCTTTTTGGAATTTGATGCAGACTGAACTGAAACGTTTACGGGTTTTACTGAAGCAAATTTATTCGATCCCGTAAAGATTGGTAGAAAATTTCAAGATAGCACGAGGCTGGTTGATTACGTTTTTCCCTCGGAATTTCCATTTTTGCGAGGATCGGTCGATCCACGCAGCTCCAGGTTCGCGGCAGTTTTTCGAGCAGAGTTCGCAGTACACGAAAAGCATTTTAACGGTCGAAGGAATCCTTGTCGGCATCGATCGCATCGACCGGGAAAATGGTAATGTTGTGACCTACGGTGTAGAGGGCCGACGGAAAACACACAGCTTTTCTTCGGACATTATTTAATGCTTTGTCGGACGAGGGACGGTCGATTGGCTGTGGCCGGGTAAACGGTCACCGTGAGCCAGGCCCGAATGTATCGGCTCGCTCTTCCACCCCCAAAACCAGAAAGCTTTTAACAGGGCGATATTTTTAACCGTGAGGATAGGGAATGGTCGGCGGTCCGCTGACGGGGAACGTGTCACTGATTTAACGGAATGTTCTCCGTCGAATTTCCCAGAAAATCCCGTCGGCTTAATCAAACGTCCTCTCCTTCATTTGCTACGGAACAGTCGCCGACACAACCGGAAAATTAACAAGTCGTCGAACATTTAATATTCGTTCATTTTTGACGAGCGTTAATCAGCTGTCCACTATATCGTACCGCAGCGAATACCACAGTTAATTTGGCTTGATGGAAATACTGAATTCGCGCAATTAAACTGCGAACCTTGTTGCATTTATTGCCATCCCGGCCGGTTTTAATATTCGTCCGATTCTGCCGAACGTTAAATAGCATCCCACCATTTTCCCTTTACGACGGAACTGTACACTGTACTTTGGTGTGACTAAAATATTTCATTTTTACAATTAAACTGTCAATTTGCAGCTTTGGCAGTCTTACACCTCAAGTTCTTTGTACAATCTTCAATAACCAAGGTTTAACCCTGTGTACTCAGCTGTCCCGAGGACATCACGAATCAATAAAATTTCCTGCCGATTTCAGTTTCGAATACTTAACAAGAGAAAATTCTCCTATTGCAAAGACCCAGTGAAAGAGTTTATGGTTCCTCCAAGCAAACTATTATCATCAGAAATATTAATTACACACAACCTTCCATGATCTAAATGCAACAATAAAAATCCGGAACGCAATTTATAATATTATTTATGAGAAGGACCTATAGTTTTCATCCTGCCGCTATTTTGTTCAGCGTACCCAGAGTCCATTTTTCCGCATCATTCGTTTCACACAGCATCCTGTCGTGTAATTGTCTGTTTTGGATTAAAAAAAAAAAACAAACGTGGAGATTCCTTTTCTAACAAAAAAAAGAGTCCAGAAAAGATAACGAGTTTTTTAACGAGTATCTTGTTTGCATCATTTGCGAAACGGCCGAAAAACGCGGCCGGCAAGTTCATCGGCGAACCAATTGTCGCGTTTCTCCCACTAACACCAGCGCGGCAGATCGGATTCCGGCCGAAATTAAATTGTTTGTCCTATTAGCAGCGATCGAATCAGTCCGTTCAAAGCGGCCTCGATTCGAACGAACCCCGACCATGCAGAACGTTCTGCCTGGAATATTCACGGAACTCTCTCCGACCTCTTCCGTTCAATTCCGGAACGCGCGTAGAGACAGAACGTTTATAGCAACCTCTCCCCGAAAAATGGATCAACGGGTTCTCCAGGGCCCGAGCTGCGTGGTCATCCTGAATCCATCGTTTCAAAAATATCCGATATTTCCGGAATTGCTTTCGCAATTTCCTCCGGCTTTACATTTTACTTGCCCATTTTTATCGTACAAGCATCATTTTTATATACACCCCTCTTGACCGACACCAAACGACCTTGACAATTTACAGAAACATCGATCTTTATCGGTGGATTTGCTAAATCTGATTTGGAGACGAACTCGTTCACGATATTGAAAATTTTGCTTAATTTGAAATTAAAAAATGTCGCATAGAACGTGCAGTTTATCACTAGAGATAAATAAAAATCAATATTCTTTTAACACGTTAACTGCCGTGGGGGTCACCGGTGACCGGCACTCGACTTTGCTACAGCGCCGTGGGGGCCTAAAAGTACATAATTATAGTAAATATGGATACTGATCAATTTTTCAATAATACCATTGTTACTATAATGGTTTGAAGAAATTAATGCAATATAGAACATACAAAATAATTTTTTTTTTTTCGAAACACTGAGAGTAATCACTTAGCAACCGAAGCAAGATTGTTTAAAAAAAAAAAAGTAATACTTGCCTACAGCGCCGTGGGGGGCACCGGTGACCCCCACCAAAAAAAAATGCTTCAAACATGATTTTATAACTCATATTATTTGCTGGGAACTATATTTCATCATAATATGCATCGCATAATGAAAAGTTCATGTTGGCGCCTGGGACAAATCATGGAAAATCCGTCCGGCAGTCAACGTGTTAAATCAGGAAAAGAAGAATTTTTCTGATAAAAGTAGGAACATGAGATTTCCTTTTATCACAATAAAATTGAAACCTACCACTTTCTGGTTGACTAACATTCAGCAATATGGCCACCTTTCTTCGGTCAATATCTTGAAACATTTTTTGATAAAATAGTATAGTAATTTCTTGAGTTGAATGTCCATGTTTCAAACAGAAATAGTCAGAGATCCTACAAAGTTTCCCGGATGCAAGAATTCCGAGGTTTTTCCGCGACCGAAGGGTTGCCGGCGGGTCTGAGAGTGTCGTAAAGTGTTTTAAAGTTGATTAGGCAATTAGGGTGAAACGCGAGACGATCACGTGGTCGATGTGCACGCCGTGGCAGTGGACGTTAGCCAGGGAGAGCACTCGACGGCGGCGGAGCGGTTCCATTAGCAAGTTCGGCTTGAAAACGCGTTGCCGCGTGTTGCTCGATGAGCCGGGAAACAAAGGGACGCTCATTACGTCCATTAAGGTTATTCTTGCCCTGGCCTGGGACTTAATTCGAGGCTTGGATCGAATCCCGCGGGGCGGGCTTGTGACGAATGAGAAACGAGGAACGCGTGAATAGCGCGTCTGTGAATGGTGGAAATGGGTCGGCGTGGAATAACTTGGCAAGTAGTTGCGTGTTTAGACTGGAAAAGTGGAGAACGCTATCTGGCCCTTGCGTGCGACACTGGGAATCTAGAATTTAATGGAGAGAAGAATGGAACTTCCAGCTCTGCCAAGACGCAGGGCGCTGCCTTATGTATTTATATTACATCCGTCATTAAATCCTTCTGTTACGATTTCATTTTCCACGCAATTGAATTTTCCTTTCTTCCACAGAGCTGGGACTGACGTAGGAACGGTTCTGTTGATCAAAAAATTAGTTATTATTCCAATCATTCAATTGTAACGTATTAACCCCTTTGCACTGCAATTTATTTGCAAGCTGTACTGCCTAGGCACACAATTCAATTTTTCTAAATTTTATAGAGCAGTGACGAGAGAAAAGAAATTGAAATTGTTCGAGAAATTTATAGAAGCAGAGAAATTAGTTATTTAAATCTGTTGTTACTCATTACAATTGTACAAAAATGCTCAAACAGTTCTAGAGCACACGCAGCTCTCAATAGCATTTAATACAGCTTAACTGTGTCGTTAATTTGGTGAATTCACTCGGAAATTGGATTTTATTGAAATGTACACGATATAGAGTAAAATATGATCATGGTGATTCAGCACCGAGTTAAAACAATCGACTCGCAAATGGTATGCTAATATTACACTCATCGATACGACTGAAAACAATTAAGCAGCGTGTTCGGTCATTAAACGTCTAGTAAATGGAAATATCGAACGTCGTTCCTCTACTTTTCCAGAGTTGGTAAATCGAAATTGAACGACGTAGAAAATCGTAGTTACAATTTTCTGTATCGAGTGTAAAAAAATTCGAGTCGAATGAAATCTCTTAACGATTTTTCCGCCGATGTTTCCGACTGATTTCTCCAGTATACATACAGATAAAATTGGCAGTCTAGTTATGCCAGAAGCAATGAAGACGTTCCTCGAGACGCGCATAAACCGTCCCACTTTTCCGATAAATTTCATAGCGAGGAGATTGATATGATCAAATAAGACAGTGGGCACATCGATATTATTATCGTTTCCATAAACCAGGAGAACGGTAACTCGAAGCAGTGAACGAAACTTTCGCATCGTGCTTGAAACTACAGACATAAAACCAGGAACGATAGCGAAACAAAGTATTTCTTGTCATTAGAAAAAAGAAAAGAAAAACTCGATATTACCTAAGGCGATGATAAATGTTTAATCGAATGCTAAGTCGGTGTACAATGAAGGAAACGATGTAACGTTAACACCTACACTACCGGCCATAAGTGTTTACCCACCTTCAAATTTCGTTACTATTCAAATAATAGGTATTTTATTGTTATGAAAATGTCCGTAGCATTAAATCCTAATTATAAGGCTAATAAAAAAAATCCAAAATATTCTGTACATACACAATCAGGTACTGTAAATGAGCTTACAGCTTTTTATGAAAAACGACAATTTTGGAGTTCAGGTAAAGAAACCCATTTTTCGGAAATTTTTTATAACGGTCAGTAGGGAATATGAACGCAGGTAATACAGGTATCTTAGTCTTCTCAAATTTCATACTGCATTAAGCTTTCATACAGTAAACAGTTGATTTTCACGTGCCTAAAGAATTTTGCGAGAATTTCAAATAATGTCAGGCAGAAAAGAATTATCGATTGAAACGCGCGCTCTAATAGTGTCCCATCATAGCATCGGAAAAACTAACAGAGAAATAGCAAAGTTATTGAAGCTGAACCGTAGAACCGTGGACTACAATGTTAAAAAATATGTGGGTGGGTAAACACTTATGGCCGGTAGTGTAGATTACAGGAGAGAGATTTGACGGGGCTCTTTGGTAACATGGGGCGCTTTGGCTTCAGGTTTTTGTCCAACAAATTCGACGAAAGTTACACACCGACGATCGAGGACTTCCACCGGAAGCTCTACAGGATTAGAGGGGAGGTCCATCAGCTTGATCTTCTGGACACGAGCGGAAACCATCCGTTCCCCGCGATGCGACGATTATCCTTTCTAACCGGTAAGTCTATCAGCTTAAATGTGGAGGAATGGTTTCGCGGGAGAAGCGGTTTCACCCAAACGAAAACACTCCTCTTGCGATCACACTAAAAGAAACACATCTAACATTGGCAAATCTAATAGCTGGCAAAGTATACGCTCGTGATTTAAAACAAGGTGTGGTTAATCAGGACCGTTTATACCCAGATCCTGATGCATTTATGACAAAAATGGATAAGTCAAATGCAAAGCAGTCGGAGCATTCAAAGAATTTGAAAGTACAGTAAACTCTCGATCTAAGCCGAACGGAGCTACACGGTTTTAGTTCGCCTACCCCCTCCACTGGGGGTATTTCTCTCGAGGGGCCTAGCTCGAGCTGCCTCAGTCTAATTAGTAGACAGCGGATCTTTATGCATTTATGGCTTCTGGAAATGTTAAAAAAATGCAACAATATAAAATTCGAAAGAATTTAACACGATTTTTATTTGCTTTGGATCTACAAAGGCTGTCCCCATTAAAAATAGCATTTTATTTCATTCCACTTTCTTAAAGTGTTTCTATAAAAATTGGAAATTGCATAAACATCCGATGTCTACTAATTAGTAGGGGTGTGCGGGATTTCCGAAAATATTCGGGATTCCCGTAATATGTCCGGGATTCCCGAAAATATCCGGGATTCCCGAAAATATCCGGGATTCCCGAGAATATTCGGGATTCCCGCGAATTTTCGGGATCCCGAAACCATTCGGGATTCCCGAAAACATCTGTGATTCCCGACATTTTAAGTTTCTCCCTACTTCCAACAATTACCAGCATCCGAAAGCAATTGTGTTCTCGAAGATTACATATCTTATTAATCGGGAATGTTCATGTTATTAATATTGTAGAAAGTAATCGCAAATTTGGATAATTCTGGCAATGCAGAATTTATTTATTTAAAAAAAAAATGAATTAATAAATTAATAAATAAATAAATTATTATGAATAAATAATAATAATTAATAATAAAAATAATAATAAATAAATAATAAAATTAATTATCAATAATTATAGTCAGTTAATTATTATTAATTATTTTATTATTATTATTTATTTATAATAATTTATTTATTTATTAATTTATTAATTTTTTTTTTTTTAAATAAATAAATTCTGCATTGCCAGAATTATCCAAATTTGCGATTACTTTCTACAATATTACTAACATGAACATTCCCGATTAATAAGATATGTAATCTTCGAGAACACAATTGCTTTCGGATGCTGGTAATTGTTGGAAGTAGGGAGAAACTTAAAATGTTGGGAATCACAGATGTTTTTGGGAATCCCGAATAATTTCGGGAATCCCGAACAATTTCGGGAATCCCGAACAATTTCGGGAATCCCGAACAATTTCGGGAATCCCGAATGGTTTCGGGATTCCGAAATTCTCGGGATTGCATCCCGATCCCGAGAAAAATTCCCGTCCCGACCGGGATCCCGCACACCCCTACTAATTAGGCTTAGATCACAGGGTTAGGCTTAGATCAGGACCCTTACTGTACCGTTGTATCGTTTTCAACTCAACAACATTAACAGAAAAGTAAATAATTTTTATTTTGCATAGAAATCCGCGTTCCAGTGATTAATGTCCAGGTACACGAATTTTGTCCAGATTGATACCGAAGTCTCTGGTGCTGAAGCGTGTCCGTGTTGGTAAATTCGCGTCGCGTAACAAGCCTCGTACACACGTCGTCGGCGACGGCGTTATCTCCGCTCGCGGAAGCTCGAATATCGCGGGCACGGCGTGCAATAACCGTCAAAGGGGGAAACGCGTGCAAACTGCTTGCAGCCCCGAGGGCGGAGACAGCTTTCGCAATTGAACCCGAGGGGGTGACGGAGCAGCGCGTTGCGGGGGGTGGCTCGTAGGGGCAAGGCTCTCTGTTTGCGAGATTACACTTGACGTATCAACGAACAAACGGGCCCGGACGACGCGAACCGCCCGTGACGGAGCACGGCAATCTTCCCGTTTCGAGAGGAACGGGAAATGAGAGAAACTTCGGGATCGGGCGAACCGGATAAGGGGCGAGCCGAGGAATTGGGGAGACGATGAAAAATCGCTAAGCATTCCGATCGATCTTCCTTAACTCGCAGTTAGCTTGATCTACTTTGATTGTAGACCTTACTCCGGCAAGCTTTCGGGGGATTGGACTGCGGAAGCGGTTTCTAATTGGGAATAGGAGTAAATTAGTACGTGTTCGGACACTTTGAACATTTTTTCTTTCTTTTTTAACACGACGAAACATTTTTTGTGTTCGTTAGCCAACATTTTTGAGAATGTTGATATCGATGTTAATATTGATTTTCATCCTAAAATGGTGTCACTTCGTCTGTATATTTTATAGTGTACTCATTATATTTGTGGAGCGAATAACTAATTCTTTACTATCTAACGATACCTCATTAATAGACATCGGATCTTTATGCATTTATGGCTTATGGAAATGTTAAAAAAATGCTATAATATAAAATTCGAGAGAATTTAACACGATTTATATTTGCTTTGGATCTACAAAGGCTGTCCCCATTAAAAATAAAATTTTATTTCATTCCACTTTCTTAAAATGTTTCTATAAAAATTGGAAATTGCATAAACATCCGATGTCTACCCATTAATATATAAATTTTAGCCATCGCCTCTGAAACAAGACAATCACGTCATCAAAATACTATAATATTTAATGTGACAGAAAGAAAATGAACAATGAATTATTTTTCTATGGTTCTTAGTTAATATTTTCGACAATCCTGTTCACCTGTAATGTTAATATAGACTGTCGCCTGTCGTCACTTGAAGCCAACAATACCCCATTGTCTGTGTATCCTGCAATTCAAGCAACTTCTTCTGCCTTTTCAGTGATTTCGTTGTTGCAGACAACAGTAGTGCTTTCACTCTAAAGTGGCGCGCTATTAATATTCCATAAGCTAAAACTACCCAGATTTCGACAACCAGTTCTAACACAGCAAAATAAAATCTCATTGGACTCGCGTCGGATTCGCGCAAGTGGATTCGCGAGGCGTCTGGGACGAGCGGAAGTAATATATTCCCGTTGAAAGCGGCGCATCAGCATCCGAGTAGAACCGTGGGTGAACATCGCCGGCTGACAAGCAGAACATAACTAAATTAATTATCCAATTTACTCTCTCTCTCTCTCTCTCTCTCTCGCTCGTGCGACTGTCGCTCGCGGAAACGCAGAGCACGCGTCTGCTCTTTTTCGGTCCTGAATTCGAGCGATTCTGTTTCCCTTTGCATCCTCTCTTCGCCGAGGGCTATCCTACGAGCCCTCGTCCCTTCAACCTGTATACAAACACACACACACATACACACCGTTGAAAAGCTGAACGCCACGCGTAAATATTTGCCTCGCCAACTTCGTAAAATTACGGAGACTTCGTGACGGTGCTGTATCGAAGGCTACACAGAGGATAATAGCAACAATACCGTCTTTATGCGCTCCCGATCCGCAACGGGAAAGGGAAGAAGACCCCGCGTGGAATAAGGCAGAACAAAAATACTGTTGCGCGCCGGCATAAAAGAGCCGAACGAACGCTTTGGAAATTGAAAATACTTTACCCGAAGGAGATCGGTTTGAAAAAGGTATACCCGGGATCCTCTCCGCTCGATTTTCGTTGCAGCAAAAATAGTTGATCTCCACCAGCCTTTTTTACTGGCGCGTAGAAACGTTTTATAACTGCCGGGGTTTTAGAGTCTCTGTTTGATTTTAAACGTTGTGCGCGCAGAAATTGATTTCAGAAATGTCAGCGTGTGGAAGTGACGTGAATTTTGTCGTTTCCATAAAAAAAAAACATTCTCGTCTCAATTAGAATAATTTATCTTCGACCTTCTTGATCTACTTCAATTTTAATAAAATACGGTAACAGTGTTACCGTAGTGTTTCCTCGCTTCTACTTGATTCCAACAAAGATAATAACGTAGTAATTTTAGAAGGTCCATATTGGGTTGGCAACTAAGTAATTGCCGATTTCAGTTATAGATGAAACTATAACTTGACTCAGTTTTTGACCGAAAAGGATCAGACTTTCTACGAGCGTGGAATTTTCAAGTTGTCAGAAAGATGGCAAAAGGTCATCGAACAAAATGGAAAATACATCATAGATTAAAGTTCATTCCAAGTAAAAAAAAAACTCTTTTATTTCATTGAACAAATCGGCAATTACTTAGTTGCCAACCCAATATATAAATTATGTGCTTCGCTGTGTTGCAATAAATCTCACAGAAGATTCACTCACAGAAACACTCGAGCGTTTGATAACGTATCGGACACTGGACTACGTTCAGTAGCGTAGGTACTGTTTAGTCGTGGCGGTTTAATTGTAGCCAGTTCAAGATCTCAAACGACGCAGAAATAATTTCGCAAATAGACTCACCGCAGATCCACCGCGAAGCCGGCAAATTAACCGTGCCGTAAACCCGTCCCCGGATTTATCGGTCAGCCATAAAAATCTTTCGAAGCGGTTCTATTTGCTGGCTGTCCGAGACCCGCGGAAGGGGCTTCTGTTTATGGTCCCGGTGGGTTTACCTCACACGCTACTATACCGTCACCTCTGTGTACGCAGACTATTGTGCAGTCGTCGGATCCCCGGGAAATCGTATGGTTCGCTCGACACGGGATCGACATTCGTGAATCACGTCCGTGCAAACACGGTTCCGCATGCAAGCGATGGCTCGCGCGTATCAACCTTCGATCCCGCCCTCCCCTAGTGTCGCACCCCCTTTACCGTCGCCTTGCCGCGCGGCAAACACCCCCTAAGATCACCACCCGCAACTTGTTGAGTATCCTTTCTTCGATCCGCGGCTGTAACCCGCTTACCAGAACCGAGAGTTCCAGGGAAAACCGGGAGCACGCTCGATCGAGCCTCGATATTGCCCGAAGTACCGGTCGCTCGTAAATTCCAGACCCCGCTCGAACACCGTATCCCCTTGTCCCGGTTACTTTTCGAGTGGATTTCGTTCACGGTTGCCTGTTTCCCGCGCAAAACCACCCCCGACACTGTTTCGAGGATCCGACCGTAAATGGCTCGCGCCTCGTTAGCTTTTCCCTCGGCCGACGCCATTTTTGTGTCTCGCTTTCGACAGAACTCCATTTTTTTAAATATCCGCCTCTCCGTCCATCCTCTTACCTCCTCGTTCCTACACGGACTAATTTAAATTGTCAAAACTGGCCGACGAGCGAGAAAAGCGAGAAAAATTAATTAATATTTTTTTATCTTCGCGAAGAAGGAACAAGAATAAAAGTGTTGGAACATCTGCAAAAAGTAAGTCGAGTGTTGAAGGATACTGAGAGTGTCCCGGTATATTTTAACGGTCCTCGGGTCTTTGTTGACTCAGGTCAGAAGTGGAAGGCCTGCAACCTTTCAAATTCAAAGAGGCCCTGAGTAATAAATTAAGGGTCCTCCCACATCTGTTTTTCCCGAGTGGACCCAACAAGGGTTTTTCCTTCCCCCTAAAACTTTCTCTGTAGCTTCACTTCAGTTTCGGCTTGCAAACCATACAGACGTCTTCTGACTAGTTCTTCTTCGGTTTGAATAAAGAACAGATACGTTGGATTCTTGTGCGTTATTTCTATATTATAAATACCCATTTCCATTAAAAAGTAATTTTTATTTCAGCCAAAGAAAGAATAATTGCTCTCGTTCCTCGCCGAGTCGATATTCACAATGTAGGAAACGTTCCATTTAATTTCAGATGAACAGGAACATTAACAGGAAAATAAATTTGCATAAAGATCCTTGCAGTATATAACGGCAGTGTAAGGAAGATTACGGTTTCATTTTTCGCATGAATTGTCGGCGCTTCGTAAATTCATGGTAGAACGCGCGAGGGGTAGAAAATTCAGTAGTCGAGGTCGAGCTTTACGGTCTCGAAGACTATATTACCAATTCTAATAATCGAGGATCTATACCTGCCGAAGTTACAGCACACGTGATATCGTGCGCTATACATGCAGAGATACAACGGTATAGCGGCGAAGTAAACCCAACGGGATCGTGAAGGGAGAGAGTATGATGAGGGTAGTCGTCGTAGCGAAGGGTAGCATGACAGCACGAAGGTGCTGGTTCGTCCGGTATCATGCAAATTAACTCCCTTCCGAATGATCAAATTTACACGTCGGATACTTAGGCGCGTTCGCATTTTCATGGGCCAGCACGGATAACCGGGAATTCATGCAAAATAGTATTGTCCCTGTTAATTACTGTAAGCTGTGTTAAGCCGAATTTAATCTGCGGTCCAATTAAATCCATCGGGAACTTCAGCCGCCCTTAGCGTGAAAAAACATCGATTCCTCGGAAAACGAACGCGATTAAACGAATCAACTAATTTGCTAATTGATTCTTCCGAAGCGAGAAAGATTTGAATTGCAAAAAATAAGACACGGCTCCTCGAAATATTCGCTGACATTCTGCCATCTTTCCAGGAGCCCCCTTCATCGGCTTTCGGTTCTGCATTTTCGGAATTGTTCAACGGCTTCGAATATCGAATTTAAAGGGTGCTGAATATTAATTTTTAAATATTACAGGTGAAAATAGAAACGGTACAATGAAAAATTCTCGGCAGTCCCGATATATTCGAGGATCCCGAACATCTTTGAGAATCTTGAATATTCTCAGAAATCTCGAAAGTTTCTAGGAATCCCGACGCATTCGAAATTTCCGAAAATCCGATGTCTTCATCCTTCGCCCTCAGGCTTTTCGGGGTTCTCGCACATCCCTAGAAACGGTTCGACCATAGTTTCCCGTGAGAATGTCAAAACACGTTGCGAACGGTACTAAAAATAGCCATCGATTTCCTTCCATTCCGTTTGATCAAAGCTCCGGATGGCTCTTTGCATACGGATTATCGAGTCTCGCGTTGTTCGGTCACGAACGAGCGCAACCGCCGCGATACATCGAGGAAAAGTGGTCCGCGTACAAGAAACGGCCTCGTAATTTATACCTCTAATAATATCTTTGCCGAGCCATCGGTGATTCACAATCTTAAAGGCATGGGGCGAAAGATCTTTGTAATTGCAACAATTGGACGGAAACCTCGAATAAGGGCCACCGTTGGTACGTGCAACCCTTATTCAAGGTATCTATTCAATTATAAAATAAAATATACGAAACCATCAATCACAAGCAATGGGAGTTAATAATTTTAATAGAATGTAAATAATGTGTAATATTAACTTTGATGTTTCTTCCATTTTGTGTTCCACCTACTCAAGTTTGCCACAAATGCACAATATCTGCAGTCTATTGATCACTGGTGGTAGGTTCAGTGTCAACCCTCTGCACTCGAATGGCGACTCCGAGGCGTCACTGAAAATTGCTATTATTCAAAATATCTTCTAATTAAATTACATTAATTTCATATGCGTAAAATGAAAATAATTACAGTATCATTTAATGAAAATAGTCGGAAAAAAAGCTTCGAGCGCAAAGAGTTTAGAACTGTTTTTACATTTAAACTTCCACAAATCCCAGCACAGCGAATTATTGTTCTAATATTATTTATACCTTCTACCAGCCGTCAATTTAACCCTTATGTGGGCAACCAAACTTTTCACGGTTGTTGGGCAACCGGGGTACCCGGGTACCCCGAGCGTTCGGTGCCGATATATAAAAAATAAAGTGACAATTTTACTTTCATGCTTTCCCATAACTTTTAGTTTTTTTGTCTATGGTATACTAAGTATTGTTTTAAACAGTTTAAGTGAAGCAACTGCTTCAAAAAATAGTATAACTCAATGCTAAGATCAAACTTTTATGCTATTCGTATGTGGACGTACGGTATTTGACTCTTCGACTTACACAACAGTACAACAGTATTCAACTTTATTTGGTCACAACCAAAATGTTACAATATATTCGTATGTGCCAAAAAAAAAAGAAAAGTTTGTTGTATTACTATCCACAATGCACAATGATAATGTTGTTTCTGGGCCAAAGAGGAAACCAGAAATAGTCCACTTCTATAATAAAACAAAATCTGGTGTCGACATGATGGATCAAATTTTGAGACGATACAGTACACAAAGACGTACTAACAGATGGCCAGTAGCATTTTTTTTACATAATTGACATTGCTGCTCTTGCCTCATACATCATATATGTTTCTAATAACGATATGTTGCCTAACAAATCCAATAATCGCCGAATATTTTTACGCCAAGTGAGAGAGGAACTTTGTCTTCTAATAATTAGAAGTCGATCAACCAATGTTCAAGTGATGAGACATTTCTCTTGTAAATTAGCAATAGAAAGCATGCTGCATAAGTCACCAACAATGACCGACGTTCCTTCAACTTCAGGCACTGTACAACAACGAGATAAAACTGGACGAAAAAGAGTTGTAGGCTCATGTTATATATACCAAGCTGACCCTGATAGAAAACGTAGAAAGACACGAAAATATTGTCAAAACTGTATAAAACCAGTTTTCCGACGAACACGCAAATACTCTGACAGTTTGTAAAAATTGTCCTATTATTGGTTAATAATAGTAACTATACTAATAAATAAATAATACCAATTGAAAAAATTTGTGTGTTGTAGGATTGTGTTGTAAAACTTCCCTTCATAAGCATCCAACTACAACTTCCTATGTAAGGGTACACGGTTACCCAACAAACGTATAAATAAGATTGAAGCCTTATTATTTAATATGTTTTGCATCAATTTTAATTCTGTAACCATAAATCGACGGAGAACCTTCTAGATAATGGGGATCCAGGGCGGTTTTGCGATATCTTCATAAAAACATAACAAATTATTAGAGCAAACATAGAAAAGGGTACCCGGGTACCCGGTTGCCCACATAAGGGTTAAATGAACGCACGTGACACGGTTGAATGCGTTAAGTTGAGGAAACGCAGGCGGCACGAGGATAAAAAGGGCGAAAATTATGCGGTGAAAAAGTGGTAATTTGGAATGCGTCGTGGTTAAATGACGGTTTTAGGAGGCGGTGTAGCGGCAAGAATTGTCTCAGTTTCCCGCTAGGAAAAACGCATTTGCATATCACGCACGTCGCACGTGACACGAGTGTAGTATGGTCGCCGTGCGTAAGCGGCCCGGGGGCGACGCGGGGTGCGTATGCGAATGCTTCTATCGATCATTCGGTTTTGAACCGCACACGCACGCGTCACGTGTTCTGCGTGCACCGTGCGCCCACCACGTGAACCAACACGGGCGCATCAATCCCATGAATTATCGAAACGGCGCGCTCGCGCAATGCCAGAAAAACCGTGAAAATCCACGGTACGCGCGAACCCTCCGGCTGCAGCAAACTGTACCTATTATTATTTATTTAATCCTTGCCTTGCGGCTTTGCGCGACTCCCAGATGCGCGTATGCATTGTAAATGAAATGGAAGTGCTAAAGCTGCGCCGAAGTGATCGGAAAATTATGTTTACACCGAAACTGTCGGATTGAGGAGAATTACTGGCTGTAGCTGGTCTGTTTCAGTTAATAATTATTCGAGATCATAAAGACGTTTTTCTGGAGGATTATTAGCCGAACACGTTAATCTCCATAAATGCAGCCTTGACATTTTGATATGCAATTATAAATTCTGGTGATGCAATTCTGGTGATAGACTGGATAGTATAGAGTGATAAAATAAAACTACATGAAGATACTGCCATATCTCGAGGTTAAGGGATGAAATCCTCAAAAAGTTCGATAATGTTTTCGTGAAATTAATTCAGGATATATATTTTCAGACAAATTGATCGATCATACATACAGTGGCGTGCAAAAGTTCCCGGCCAGATCTACGTCCATGCCTCGTCGATGTACTGCTGTTATTGCTGCAAAAGGCATGGCTATCAAATATTAATTATAACATGTTAAATAATGTACTGCAAAATTGTTACACAATGAAAAACAAGCATAATTTTTTCGTTAAACACACTGGCCGAAAATTTTTTAAAATGTTAATTTACTTATTCTGCAAATAAACAAGTAAGAAAAATAATTAGCGTTGATTTTTTTTGTAATATCCTTTCATGTAATACGCCATTATATATGATTCTAATAAAAATTTCTTGACGCTTTTTTTTTGGAAGAAAAATAGCAAAAACCATCTGGCCGGGAACTTTTGCACGCCACTGTATACCTCAAGAATAAATGGCCTAGGAGTCCGAGGGTTAAGTCATACCACTGAACGAGCCACTCACATGGACGGTAAATAAATTCTTTAGCGTACCTACCTAAAGAAGCAGGTAACCGACAAGCTTCATGAATGTATAAAACATTCCGAAGCGATCAAGGAATGTTAGCATTGTTTCCCGGAGAAAATCGTTCGATGTAAAAACATACTTTCCGATACTTTTTTTCTATCGCGAAACTTTCCCGAATGCCTGGGAAATCCTCCATCTTCCGGCTCACCGAGCGAGATGGTGAGTTATGTCCGGAGTTCCGTGTAATTTTTCATCTTTGTTGAATCATCCGATCGGCCAACAATTTACGCGCATAGAACGGTCTGGTCGCGTCGGTCGCACACGTGTAAACACCGACGTTCGCGAAGTTCCGCGATAGATCATCGTCCCGTGATTTCCCCGGCTCCATTCAGAGTTTGCCCCTTTTAAACATTTCATTCGCGAGTGATTAACGAGGGCGTTACCAGCCGAGCGTTTATCTGCTCGTAAAATATCACCCAAGACGCTGCACGTCCCGTGCGGGCCAGTAAATTTCCGTAATTATGCCGCGTAACTAATTACCGGCATCAACGTTGGCTGTCGCGCGATAAATAACGTTTAAACAAACGCGCGTACCGCTGCTGCCTCTCGCTCGATCCCACCGATGATTAAAGCGTATCGCGCGCTACGATTAATGCTTTCCGATACCGGAGATCCGCGGCGAACTTTCCGCGGGTACTGTACGAAACCGACGAAAAGTTTGCTACCCTTAACTTCCGTCGAGAACTTGCGAATCTTGGGGGAAGTCGTTTCATCCTGTATGGTTCTCGGAGCACCATGACTTTCCCTCGGGGAGTATCCTCTAACAAGGTGGAAGACGTACAGGCCGGTCAACAATTGTTAATGTAAATTATTCCTATTAATTTGTCTCTATTCCTCGACCTCTCGCCGCGAGCGTCGAACGTTGACAAACGATCGATGATACTTATTCAACGATAAATCTGATTTGTTAAATATTTTTTTGTGGAAGCATTATTAACATGTTCGTGATGATTTTCTGATTAAAATGAGCCCAAACACGACCCTGTTTGGATCACGTTTACTTGTCTAATTCGCGATACAGTGCAACCTCGATTATCCGAACTAATCGGTGTGGAACATGTGAAGATAATACAACCCCTAGCATTTGTGAATTTTAGGAAAAATCACATAGTTGGGACACTGTAACTTTTCTTCGTGGAACACCTGGGATTGAAGGCTGCACGTGGCGGTCAAGAATTTGTTAACGTAATAAAAAATTTAAGTATTGCTCCATTAAAAACTTGGGAAAAGATGTTTCATCTACTGGGGTCCTGTGGTCCTCTTAATAACTTAATATATACAGGGCCATTATAAATATATTGGCCTTCCTCCATCACATAAATAAAAATGGTTTCCACCGCTGGAAGTTTGCAGATTTTCTTGGTGGATCCTCCGAGTTCTCTCTAAATTGAGTCGAGATTATGCAGGATAATCAAAGACTCGTTAACACGAAATTATTTTCGAAATTGCCGTAGTTGGAGAAAGTTAGGTAAATATTTATTCAAACATCGCCGGGAGTAAGTGGAAATGTTGTCGGAACTCGCGTCCCCGAAACTACACAGCAAAATTCGCGGAAAGGTTTCGCCGAAGTATACGCAAACATCCAAAACTTTGGCGATACTACCCCTGGAAGTTCAGCTTGTTGGGAACTTGTAAATCTTTAGGAAAGTTGCGTCTCTCTCGTTAGAACGCATCCAGATGTTTACTAATGCGTTGAACAATATACAGGGTGATCAATAATCGCCAAAGCTCCATTGTTCTCTCAGAACAATCATAGGAACCTATCATTCTCTTTTGTGAATAGAACCCCGTAGCTATTTTACAAGTCAAGATGGCGGACGGCCCGCCGTTATGCTGTTCCATTAGAATTACGCTGGCACCTGCAGCACACTTAAGAAACTTGAACCTGCAGCATGCCGTACCGAGTGACCAGAAAAAAAAAGAAGAGAACTTTCTAATGGAAAGAAAATACGGTGTCCGAGCCTTTGTATATTTTTAATTATTGCACTTACCTGAAAAAATGTGGCGGCTCTGAAAAGACTAGGCAGTAAGTTAGGCCTTCAGCAGGAAGACCCAAGAAATGACCTAGAAACCGTCTTCTCCGGGACACAAGTAAAATTATTTTATGAAACGTCTGAAGAACACCGTCCATCGCGTTGAAACATTCTTCGTCGATGAAAAATTAGTTTAACTACGGTACCGGTTATACGAAATAATCTGAGGACACGAGTGTTCGGATAATAGAACAGTTGTTTAGTTACAAGATTAAATCTTGACTGTACGTGGAGTGTATTCGGACAATAATCGAGGTGCTACCGTACTTCTACCGATACGAGATAAGCTTTCTGGAAGAGGATCAAAGGACCTCCTGAAAATGTTAAATATTCAAGAAGAATTCATCGTACTCGAATTATACGGAAACCCTCGAGGTCCTGAGGGCTCGGCGGAAGAGGACGTCGAGTTGAAAGGACGGAGTCCTCGCCATCTCGAGTTCGCAACTTCAGAAGTTTCGCGTGTCGTTCCTCATGCTCGTTCAGTTTACGGACGTGCTTTACGAATACCTAAACGGTGTGCACACCTCGAGTCTCTGCAACTCCGATTTGCAAGCGGACGTCTGCAAAAATCCCACACCGAGCTCTGTCACGTGACGTTCGGGGACGTCCTCTCTCGGAACGAGAGGACATCCGACCCGGGCAAGACACCCGGCGCAATTTCAATTAATGGAATAAATTCGGGGCGAGAGCAGCACGGATACCATGCAATAAACTGCGGCCGTAAACCGTCGGCAAATCGGCAGACAGCTGTTTCAATTGATACGAAGGGGCACCGATACGCCGGGGAGACACAATGGCGACGCACGCCTGCAACCAAGGCCGAACCTGCTGCATATTAGGCCGTCGCGTTAATTTACCACGCCATTTTGCCCTTGCGAAGCGGCCCATCGGCGAATTAGCCAATCCAAACGCGACCATCGATGCTGATTCATGATTATCGGCGGATACTCGAACGCCGATATGCTTCGTGGCGCTCCTTGACCTCGGGCACTTCCCTAATTACTCCGCAATCCGGGCGCCATCTTATCTGTAACAGTTTACGGGTGTCCTCAGGACCTTCTTCATTGAGGAGAAAGGTTCGTTTGTCAGAGCCAGTTAACTCTTATCTGGCAATGCACATTTTCTACGATCAGCAATAATATTGCCAGACTTTGTAGTCTATTATACAGGCTGTTTGATAACTGGTGGTACAAGCGAAAAGGGGGTGATTCTACACGAAAGAATAAGTCGAAAATATAGAATAAACATTTTTCGTTTGAGGCTTTGTTTTCGAGAAAATCGACTTTGAAGATCTGTCAGGTTTGTGTGCAGGAAGTAGATTTGGTTGGTCATGATCAGACGCGTCAGACGAGACAAGACTGCGTATTCGCTGCATTTCAAACTCGATTTTCTCGATAACGAAACTTCGGATGAACAAATTTTATTCTATATTTTCGACTTGGTTTTTCATATAGAATCACCCCTTTTTCGCTTGCACCACCATTTACCAAACAGCCCGTATATATTAAATATTTTTAACACGTTGACTGCCATGTCACCCATATATGGGTGACGGAATTATTTGTTCAGGCTTTAAAATGAATTTTTACGTTAATATATTCATTGTACCAAATTTGATTAGGATCTGTAAAACGCAAGAAAGTTGGAGAACCACACAAAATATCGTACATTTAATTTTTTTCAATTTCTATTTTATTAACACGTTGACTGCCGGACGGATTTTCCATGGTTTGTCCGAGGTGCCAACATGAACTTTTCATTATGCGACGCCGGTCACCGGTGGCCCCCACGGCGCTGTAGCAAAGTCGAGTGCCGGTCACCAGTGACCCCCACGGCAGTCAACGTGTTAAATAACTTACTTTGATTTCATGGAATTTTCGAGCTTTCTTATTTGGCGATCAAAGCGTTAACGAACCGGCACGACAATCCGACAGAGACTTTCTATATGTAGAGCTCGTCAAACGTCGCAGAGTTTTTTTTCAACGGCGATACGATAATTTCTGCCCGGAGGCATTTGTGTGTTTCTGCCGGCGAGATAGCCGGTGCATTAGGATCCCCGTGAAGCCAGTTCCTTTTATCTTTCCGAGCACAGTATACACGTTAAACGGTGTCGGTATCGTTGGAGCGAGAATCGTTGGGGCGGGAGCAATAGCCTTGAGCAGTCAATTGTGTTTGCCGGGCGTATAGGACACCGGCGAAGAGGATCGTAAGTCGTTCAGCGGAACGTTGCACACGCCGAGGCTCGCTCTGCATACGGGGCTCACCGCGATACGATAAGAAAACATTGTTGAGCGTGGCCCGAGCGCGGTAATAACGTCGGAAAGCCAATCCCATCGGTATCGGCTCGGGCAACGTCGACACGGCGAGAAAGTTCGCGCGAAAGACGAGATAACTCGACGCAGGTTCGGCCCACACCCTGCGAAATATGGATCGAACGGGTGGCTCAAATGAACTCGTCGTCTCCGACGTCGACCCGGGGATCTGCCAGCCGATATTTTATCGCCGACTCGCGTCATCTTTTTTTCTATCGTGTCTGTACCAAACCTCTTCACCTCGTATACACATATCTTCAATTATATTTTGAAACCTTTGACATTTATGAAATTACTTTGTGGCGTGGCTGTGCAATTGACACTTGTTTTGAGCCGCTTCAATTAATTCACATTATTCTGCACATTCGTGGTGCTGACATTTCTGGAATTGTTTTAGAACGTCTCTGGGATTATTTATTCGAAGATCCTTGAGTGGTTCAACTCTGTCCGACCCATTTCTGTTACGTTGTTACAATTATCTTTAAATGTCTAGGACATTATGTCATGGTCTTTAAATAGTACTAATTATTGAATGTTATTGTACAGATTTATGGTACATACGCGATCGTTGAAATTATTTTAGAACGCAGGGGAAAATTCCTCCGTAAATCAAATATTCTGAAGCAATTATGTCTCGTGCCAAGCCTCCCATGAAATTCAGTGCTGCTAAAATTTTTCTGGCGACGTAGGCGATTCGAGAAGTGCTACAAAAGGCAGCAACCCTAAACACATAGATTTCGGAGCAAGATTTAAGAGCTAAGGAGGCGGGAAACGACTCATTTCTGTTACGTTGTTACAATTATCTTTAAATGTCTAGGACATTTTGTCATGGTTTTTAAATAGTACTAATTATTGAATGTTATTGTACAGATTTATGGTACATACGCGATCGTTGAAATTATTTTAGAACGCAGGGGAAAATTCCTCCGTAAATCAAATATTCTGAAGCAATTATGTCTCGTGCCAAGCCTCCCATGAAATTCAGTGCTGCTAAAATTTTTCTGGCGACGTAGGCGATTCGAGAAGTGCTACAAAAGACAGCAACCCTAAACACATAGATTTCGGAGCAAGATTTAAGAGCTAAAGAGGCGGGAAACGACTCATTTCTGTTACGTTGTTACAATTATCTTTAAATGTCTAGGACATTATGTCATGGTCTTTAAATAGTACTAATTATTGAATGTTATTGTACAGATTTATGGTACATACGCGATCGTTGAAATTATTTTAGAACGCAGGGGAAAATTCCTCCGTAAATCAAATATTCTGAAGCAATTATGTCTCGTACCAAGACTGCCATGAAATTCAGTGCTGCTAAAATTTTTCTGGCGACGTAGGCGATTCGAGAAGTGCTACAAAAGGCAGCAACCCTAAACACATAGATTTCGGAGTAAGATTTAAGAGCTAAGGAGGCGGGAAACGACCCTCTGTTGAAAGATGACCTCTCCGCCCCTAGCTCAATAATTCAAATGGCTGTTGCCTTGTGCCACGGTCAGCCTGACAAATGTCCTCGCCAAAAAAAGGAAGCTGGAAGTAATTCGAAAACGAAAAGGCAACGGGGACGAGTACCGCGGAAATTCCATAGGGAGAAGGGAAATGATCCTCCGAATATCCTGCGTCGACGTGCCTCTTCCCCCCGGGTCTATTTCTTTAACTGGCATTGTATGGAAAATTCATGCTCCGTCCGAATCTTTGTGTCCGCGAGGGAGGTCGTGGGAAAGCACGATTAATATTGAACCGGAAGCTCATGATCCGCAAACTATGGGAGAAAAATTTAATCGGACACGTGTCGCACAGTTTCCATCGTTTGACGGGAGCAAACCGTGACCTTACCCGTTTCTTTAACCATAAAACGGTTTACTTGGCGTAATGAACGTTTTATAAATAGATTGCGGATCTTTACGCGTTTATAATTCACTTTGGATCGTCGAGAAAGTTAAACTTCCTGGGGTCACGCGTAAAAATGAAAGTTTAACGGTTTTCCAATAATCCAAGAAAAATCTTGGAAGGATAAAGGTAAAACTTCCGTAGAATCTCGACATTTCTTTTTTTTTTCTCTCTATTTTTATGTCATCTTTAAAATACCGAGAGACCCTTAGTGTAGATCAGAAAATTCAATTTTACCTCGGTCTTCCCCGATAGCTGCCGGTGAAAATCTAAATTTGCATAGATATTCTCGGCCCAATATGAAATTCTAACTTCTGGCCCTCGAAACGAAATGATTATGGTCCTGGTTTATAAAGGCGGATCAAATTCTACGTCGCAAAATTGATAGTGGATCATACTTTTCTGTCCATAATTTTCTTTCAAAATAAAAACTGAGACGTGTGAATTAAGTAAACTGTATGCGTAACAGGAATGAACAGTAGCGAAGAGATTACAAAAAATTTCAGAACATACGATTTCTTGAATGATTAAAATGATTGAAAGAAGGTATCGCTCAAGGTATTTCGCATGAAAATTCGCAGTTTATCATTTTTACGATCGTTCCGTTTGTTCGGATTATTCCCGAAGACGTTCCGACATTTTCCCCGGGTGTCTTTATTTCCTGAACGGAGATCGCTTCATCTTCGCTCGACAAACATCGTTCGGCCGTTTTAATATTTTTCCCGGAACGTTTCTCCGATATACAAAACGACAGCCGCTTTCCTTTCCCGACTATGTGCGAGCAGAGTCAGGCGAACAATTCGCGCTTTATACCAGGGACGGCGCGATCTCGAAAAAGCTCATAAAACCGTCAGCGCAACACTCGGGCCGCGGCTCTTCGCGATACACGGTGGCAAAACGAAAATCGATGGAAGAAAACGGAGAACACCGTGAACCCGCGGCAACACGTAATAAACACGGTTGTCGCGGGACTGTGAAAAATTGGCCGGATATACGACAAGGTAACGTGATACTTCTGGGAGGGAGGGACGACGGGATTCACAGCGTTTTCCAGGACGAGACGAGACGAGGGAACGCTTTGTGCCGGACCTGGTTTGTCCCGTGAAAAATTTGATCTCGACGGGTTGTACGTGCCTCGCGAGCCTTCCAGCTACCGGCGAATATTTGCGGAGCGACGCATGAACGCTGCCCGCTATGCAAAACAGCAGCGAAAGAATGGCCGGCGCCGGTTATTAAGCTGGCCGAGGACCCTAGCATCAAGATTACCGGCACACGTGACGCAGTTATTAAGTATGACCGCGCGACTGGTCCAAACAAATCGATTTCCCCTTCAAGTACATCATAAGCACATTTTAACGATCACAAGATTTCATAATTGTGCCCATAATTATGAAAGTGGTCTGTCATAAAAAAAAAAAATTACATTGAATAAATTTAGTTTAAAATCATGTCGTGTGAAATACAGTCGAGTCGGAAAGTAAGTTAACGACTGGTATATGCAGGCAAATCAATATGACATGTCTTTAATCTTTAATAATGATAATATATGTTTTACTAACATATTTGTTTATTTCCTTACACCTCCTAAATAAAAACAATACAATAACTTGATTTTATTCATCATATTCATTGCCTACATATCACCAAATGTTAACTTACTTTCCGACTCGACTGTAAGTGATAAATTCATTTTTTTTTTTTAATTTTGACTTAGACCACTTTCATAATTATGGGCACAATTAAATTCAGGGAAAGTAAATAATATTAATTATATCTCAGAAACTGCTGTGCCAATCGGACTCAAATTTTGCGCGTGTATTCAGAGTAACCAAAATACAGGGTGTTTGGTAACTGGTGGTACAAGCGGAAAGGGGGTGATTCTACATGAAAGAATAAGTCGAAAATATAGAATAAACATTTTTCGTTTGAGGCTTTGTTTTCGAGAAAATCGACTTTGAAGATCTGTCAGGTTTGTGTGCAGGAAGTAGATTTGGTTGGTCATGATCAGACGCGTCAGACAAGACAAGACTGCGTATTCGCTGCATTTCAAACTCGATTTTCTCGATAACGAAACTTCGAATTAAAAAATGTTTATTCTATATTTTCTTCAAAACTTTAAACGCGGTTTCCTCGGAACCACGAAGAGTTAATTTGTAATTTGCCACGCTTCGCCGGAAATAATGTTTTATTCAATCACAGGTTCTCCAAACTCTGCACGAAACAGTCGACTAACCGATTCCGCATTCTCTAAGCTCCGCGCAACGCTACTTCGTTCGATTCCAAATTCTCTCGACTCCGCACGAAACAGTCGTTTATCCGATTTCGAATTCTATAAACTTCGGGGAAGGGGGCGGCAGAACGACAACACTTTATTTAATTTTCCAAATTCTCGGGACCACCACATCTTATTCGGCTTCAAGTTTCCGAAACCCGACGCGAAATGACGCTTCATTTAATTTCGAGGTCTCGAAACTTGTAGCACACAGTAAGTCGTCATAAACACCCCGGGCAACAATTTTCGTTCATCATCAGCTCGGTTTTCTATTTTCCAAATTGTATTTGGAGTTCGTGGAATTTTTATTACAGTAAGGTAAAGGCACCAGTGGTTGACCATTTTATAGAAAGACATAAAAAATAAGGTTTGAAATGTTCTTATTGTTTTGAAATTTAAACAACTGACTTCACTTTCATCAAAAGTGCACTTATAAGTTTTTCTATAAAATGGTCAACTACTGGTACATACATGCTTCGATATAACAGATTTGAGACCGATCATTTGGTGGTGGTAAGTTTGCTGTTTTAAAAAGCAAAGCGTCCGAAGCTTGGAGTCGATGAGCAATAACGTAGCGCGTCTATATAATAGTTTGCGGACTATTGCGTTACGCAAAAGCGATATAAAAATTGCAAAAGCGTTTCAGGAGAGTTCAACCGAGGAGAAGTTTGCCTGGAGGAAGACGGATCGGTTTAATTCGCAAATGAGTAAGTTTAGGGAAATCAGAGCTCAGCGGAAGGTGCAAGGTTTACCAACGGGAAAATCAGAAGGAGTGACACCAAGTTAGGGTATTGTGAGTGACAAGAAACCAGTGTCGCCAGTGGAAGAAGTTGGTGGACGCGCGACTGATCGCGAACAAGCGGACGGCGACCCGAATTCGGAGACAATGAGCCCCTAGACGTCGTCCGACGCGAGAAAAGGGAAATCCTTTCGATTCCGGGACACACAGGCGCATCGTCGTATAATGGCTGACATATATATCACCGGCGAGACAATAGCGCAACGATGTTCCCCGAGCAAAACGTGTATATGTGCTATATACGCGTGTCCGCGAAGTTGGACGCCTCGGAAGAGAACCTGCTGCGAGACTGCACCCTTGGTCAATAAGGCGGCGAGCATCACGTATACAGGGTCCTGTTCAATTAGTAGAAGACCCTCGACAGAACTAACTCAATTAAGCAAACTAAGCTTGCCGCAAAAAGCGGATACGCGGCGGATTCGGTATACTGTAGTGGGCTAAATTAATTTAAAACGGTAAAAACTTTAGAAGAATTTAAGTACACAGAGAACGACTGGTTCCAGATTTTTCTATTTTACAATTATTAAAATTGTAAAGATGCCTTTGCGTAAATTCAATATTGCCATTTTTATAGGGCAACATATACTTACTTTTAAGGCTTAGTATTAACACTTTGACTGCCAAGCTAGAAACCTAAAAAATTCCATCAAATTAATGTGTTATTTGATGAAATAAAAATTGAAAAAAATTATATGTATGATATCGAGTAGTCCTCCAACTTTCTGGAATTTTACAGATCCTTAGGAAATTTGATACAATTAATATATTAGCGTAAAAATTCATTTTAAAATTTGCACAAATAATTCCGTCACCCACATATGGGTGACATGGCAATCAACGTGTATTTCACTCCAGTTTGTTGCAATTCAGGTAGAGTGTTTCTATCAGTCCGCCATCATCTTTCTGGCATTTCTGGTTCAACCCTCGTCATAAAGTATTCCGAAACAATTCCACGTTCCCCATCCATTAAATAAAGAGCCTCGACCGTTCTTTGCTTGCTAATTTGTTGCAATTCCGGTAGAAAGTTTCTATTTCGCCAGAAGATCCGCAGGCTGCTTAGTCCGCCATTATGTTTCTGGCATTTCTGGTTCAACCTTCGTCGTAAAGTATTCCGAAATAATTCCACGTTACACAATCCATTAAATAAAGAGTCTCACTCGCCTGTTCTTTGCTTAATCACGATTGAACAGTTCCAGTGACAGATGCTCGGCCGAATCAGTGCTCGACTAATCATTTTAGCCGCTGGCTTCAGTCGTCGGTCCTCCAGCGTCGACCCGGTACAATTGAACATAATTAATCGTTTTTTGTTGTAATTAATCGTGATGAGATCTCGGTTTAATTAAGTTAAGAGCATGGCGTTCCGTAAAACGAATTTCTTTCGAGCCGACTGCACTCCCGACCCAACCCACCCGCCTCCCTTTCATTTATAAAATGAATTACATTCCGCGCCTTTTAATCCGAGTTCACTCGGACAGTTTCGGGATCGGGGAGCGGACAACGCGCAAGAAATTGTTGACGACACGATTTCGAAATTCGGCCGAAATTCTCCGAGGAACGTTGCTTCCTGGTTGACTGGCATGACGGGTCTGTTTGGACCTTTTCTGCTTGATAAATAAATTGCCGAGAGCGAGGCAAGAAGTTGTTGTTGAAGTTCGCCTCGCGTGTTGGTCAAAGCGAGCTCGGTAAACACGGGTGTATAAAAAGCACGCCGGCTAGAAAAGAATCTACACGAGCGACCCTTTACTAATAATTACGGCGAAGATGGTAAACAATGTACAGCAGGGCAAAATTGATTTTAAGAAACAAAAATAGCCGTACAATTATTTTTCACGCCGGTTCTGTGAGCCTCTTTGCAGTTGACGCGATTAAAGGACGTCCTGGAAGCAACAAGCAACTCAGTTTTAATCTCAAGTTTATTTAAAAATAATTTTAAAATAATTCCACTCTATACAATAATTGATAAAAATTCGCAGGCTACACTGACTAAGGACTGATGTGTTATTAAACTAATTTATCCCATAATTGTTCGATAAGAAATTGTAATACACAGTCTAGTTTTCTTCAACAATGTACAGCAGGGCAAAATTGATTTTAAGAAACAAAAATAGCCGTACAATTATTTTTCACGCCGGTTCTGCGAGCCTCTTTTTGCAGTTGACGCGATTAAAGGACGTCCTGGAAGCAACAAGCAACTCAGTTTTAATCTCAAGTTTATTTAAAAATAATTTTAAAATAATTCCACTCTATACAATAATTGATAAAAATTCGCAGTCTACACTGACTAAGGACTGATGTGTTATTAAACTAATTTATCCCATAATTGTTCGATAAGAAATTGTAATACACAGTCTAGTTTTCTTCTTTTATTCTCGATGGTACCGTGCAGCTGAAACTTGCCACAGAATTATGTGTTTTGCAGGCGAAGCGTTGCACAGTGGGCAAAAACGGCCTTTTTCGATTCAAAATCAAAGAACTTTCGATAGGAATGAGGTAGAGCGATGAAATTTTTTTTAAATGAAAGCTGAAACTTTGTAGAATATGGGAAAAATAGGGAGATTACGGTACGAACGTTTTTTAACCTTGAGAAAATTCGTTAAAGTTTCACAATTTCAAGAAAGTGCCAGTAGTAATGACAGCGATACGTCAAGTGATGACGAGATGTGAAGTGCTTCATGTTTCGTAAGTAACTCAAAACGTTCAAATACTTCATTATTATTATTTTTATTGTGTTTTATATATGAGAATACGATATATTTTCAAACTAGTGTGTTATCAAGTCATTTTAATGAAAAAATTTAATTAATTTGTGTCACAAAAATCTATTTTTTTCAAAAACCAGAGGTCGTAGACAAATTTTGAAAACAGATTTGAAATCAGCGTGAAAAAATCTATGGGAAACGATACATAGCATGTTAAAAAAAAATTTTCCGCGCGTATTAGCCACAAAAACAAAATTTTCTTGAAATTGTGAAACTTTAACGAATTTTCTCAAGGTTAAAAAACGTTCGTACCGTAATCTCCCTATTTTTCCCATATTCTACAAAGTTTCAGCTTTCATTTAAAAAAAATTTCATCGCTCTACCTCATTCCTATCGAAAGTTCTTTGATTTTGAATCGAAAAAGGCCGTTTTTGCCCACTGTGCGTTGTCGGTGCGCGCGTGTTGTTTCGTAGCGAAGATTTATGTGTACAGTGCGTTGCCAGTAGATTTTCGAGATATCCCGTGTCAAAAAAGGATCTTTCGCCAGAGCCGAATGGACTGTCGGCCGGATTCGAACTTCATTCGCGAATTTCACACGGGCACAATTCGCGCGCGCGCCTTGTCACCGGGCTCAACCGGAAACCGCGACAGCTTTCCAACGACCGTTTCAAAGCGATAACGATTTCCTCCGGGACGCAACCGGTGGTCCATTCAGTTCTATATCGGCGCAATCACTTTCGGGCGGCCGCGTTCGTCACGAGGAACGACGTCGATACCCAATTGCATCGTGTTCGGCATCGGATGGATTGGCTCGCAACATTGGCTTAACCTTGCCGACACGAATCGGCTCCGTGTGGAAACGGGCCGAAAATTATGCTTCTCCGAAGACTATCGCTCTTCTTCAAATCGTACGCGCGACTGTCGCGATTCAATCTGAAAAACACCGTACGCCACACAAAGAGAGAAGTTACGTTTATTGTATAACAAATACACAAAATATAAATCGAATTTTTGTTGATTTATTAATATAGGAAATTTCGTTGAAGAGCATATATAGGACAGAAATCAAAAATTTAACAGACTTAAAGAATTTAAAAACATGTTACCTGCGCCAGGAAGAACATTTATCAGGTCGATAACGAGACTGATAGTTTTGGAAATTTACCAGGTCAATAACGAGACTGATCATTTTGGAAATTTCGTTCAAGAGCATATATAGGACAGAAATAAAAAATTTAACAGACTTAAAGAATTTAAAAACATGTTACCTGCGCCTGGAAGAACATTTACCAGGTCGATAACGAGACTGATAGTTTTGGAAATTTACCAGGTCAATAACGAGACTGATAATTTTGGAAATTTCGTTGAAGAGCATATATGGGACAGAAATCAAAAATTTAACAGACTTAAAGAATTTAAAAACATGTTACCTGTGCCTGGAAGAACATTTACCAGGTCGATAACGAGACTGATAGTTTTGGAAATTTACCAGGTCAATAACGAGACTGATAATTTTGGAAATTGCGTTGAAGAGCATATATAGGACAGAAATCAAAAATTTAACAGACTTAAAGAATTTAAAAACATGTTACCTGTGCCTGGAAGAACATTTACCAGGTCGATAACGAGACTGATAGTTTTGGAAATTTACCAGGTCAATAAGGAGACTGATAATTTTGGAAATTTCGTTGAAGAGCATATATAGGACAGAAATCAAAAATTTAACAGACTTAAAGAATTTAAAAACATGTTACCTGTGCCTGGAAGAACATTTACCAGGTCGATAACGAGTCTGATGATAACAACTGGATAATTTAATAATCGCGCAAATATGTCGTAAAAATGCTAAACAAATTTTATTACGTGTTTTCAACACAGGGTCAATGGAGCATAGTTCTATTACTTTCTTTTGCTTAGGTTGTGCAACTGGCAGTGCAAACGTGAATTCCAGTGACGACCGCAGTACACCAATAATAGAAGGCGTGTTGACTGAACACCAACAAAGACTTGACGTCATACAGTTGCTAAATACATATGTTGCATATTTCAACAGAAAGATAAAAGCTCTAACAAGGCTTCGTCGATAGATGAGACGCACGCCTGGAGGCACCAGGTTGGAAAGTCTCCAAACTGGAAAGGAACCGGAAAGAGAAAAAGTTTTTTCGATCGATAGAAGCTTTTTAGAAGCGTACGATGAAAAGGACACGGTTAGCGTGGTTCGCCTAGAGCGTCGAAATTGTTCGCAGCTGTCCAGAGCTTCAGTCAACGTCAATGTCTGAACCATCGATTTTCGAAACGCGATTCCTTTGACATTGAATCTTCGATAAACTGTCAGCATGGCCGCTATTCACTCTTTTTTGACGTTCTACCATTTTTTACACGTTCATGTTGTTTTACAGTGAACACGATCGAGTTTTATCGAATTTTTGTTGGAATTCTCTGAATACTATTGGAGACAAAATGACGATAAAAATGGCATTCTTCGTCCAATAAACCGTTCATCCGATAGAGGCTGAATTAAACCGGACACGAATGAAGTTCAATTGAAAATGAACCAACCATTGCGACAGGTGTATCATTCGTCGAATTGCATTGTAGTTGAAACGGAAAAACGCGGGAATATCGTTCGCCGACCGGTGACTAAAATTGAAAACGCGGAACGCAAGTTCAGCATAACAGCCGGGCACGCAATATCCAAGTTCGTTTTCGCGCGAACTATGGGAAACGCGGCCCATTGCTGCGAATAGAGAAACACGCGCGCGTAGAACAATGCCGGGGAACAATGACTGCGGCTGGTTATCGCGTCCTCGCGATTATTCGCGGACGAATTCGCGCGGTGGACCTACTTCGTGGCCGAGAAATTCGTTAAACGTGCTCGTTATCCAGTGTATTTGGCTCCGAAAACAGGGCGACACACGCCGCCATTTTTCCGGGAAATAAACTTCGCACCCTTGCGAATTCTTCCTCTGAACTTGTAAAATGATATTCGGCGCCTTCTTTAACACTAGAAAGACTGAAACTTATTATATACCTATATTGCCCAAAAGCAGTCAAAATGACTGCATTGTGAAAGAATAACTAATGTGTAAAGAAATTTGTTTAAAATTAATTTTTTATTTTGTTTACAGTTATATAACAAGCAAAAGAGATCAAATAAACAGCTTGTTAGAACAAGTATCACTGCATAAAGATTCGAATAACAAGTACTACTTTAGCTTATTGAGCAACTGCAACTTATCAAGTACACGCCCAAATCGACAATTTATCATGTACCTTGTATGTTATCATGTGACGGTAATCGAAAAAAAAATGAAAAATGTTATTTCAATACAGAGCCGAACTGGTCATATAAGAAATTTACTCAATTCAATAATAAGAGCCATTTGATTATTTAAAATTTCCCAAGCAGTCAAAATGACTGCTTTTGGGCAATATAGGTATAACACACACATATATATATATATACCGGAAATGAAGGAGGGGGGAGGTAACTACAATTATTAATAAACGCATTTATATGTTGTACAAAAAGTCACAAAATTCTAAGGAATTGTGTCATTATATACATAATTGTTTTTCTAATTGAAACTAAAAAGCAGTCAAAATGACTTCCTTGGGCAATCTAGTGTTAACGAAACAAAATTTACTTCGTATCTCATAAAACGTGGCGGTGCACATAGTCGCCATTTCACTTCAAGATAAACTTCGTGCATGTGTAAAAATTTGCGAATTCTTTTACGTAAACGTGTGAAATAAAATTTAGTTCAACACAGGGACTTCCTGTAGTTTAAGAATATTTACTTCGTTACTGGTCTGAATTGAAAGATATTTATTTCAGCGTTTGTAAAAATGTTTCTCTAGACCTTCGCGTACATCAAACTGTTTATATGGTCGCGGGATTTGCGCATAACACTTTTTTCTCGCGCTGGTGCAAATAACGATCACGCATAAGGTGGATCTATGGTCCCGTTCGGTATAATAAAATACTATAAAATTCTTCAATCTGGAGCGCAATGGCGAACGGAACTCGAGCCGGTCATTTTGCCCCAGCGGGTAGTTCGCTTTATATATTGCGCCATTGACTAAATATTGTATCATTGGCTTGTCGAGCTGCAACGCTGATTGAATGCTATCATATCGGATTGTTCTGCGCCATTTCGAGGCTGTGTTTCCACTGGGACACCGTTTCTACGGTGTTGCTGATACGGTGTGTTTACGTTGGCTCCAAATCACATAGACCGTTTGTTCGCACGAACAAGCAGAAGTCCTGTGCATCGAGCACACGCGGAGTCTATCGCATTTCCGTGCTTACCACGCGACACTTATGATAAACCGTCGATAAGTATTTCTGATCGGAATGGGGTGAAAATTTATGTCAGAGCAAACAAAGACTGCGTGGGCGAAACGGTAAATAATCGAAGGTAATATTGATACTGGACGTGCGTCAGGTTATTTTCAATTGTAAATGATCCCCGGCTAACACGAATTCGAAACAGTGCCTGGATGTTTGCGAGTCAATTCGATAATGTTTATAGTAACCCCGCTGTTTGGGATTCCGGCTAATAAACAATCGATAACAAATGGATCCTTCATTAGAATCGAAAAATATTTGCGAACTGGCGTTTCGATGTTAAATGTTTTATTAAACTCATTGTATCTACGCTATGAAATATTCGAACAATTTGGCTGAAGGAGGTTGTGGACTCTCTAAATATCACGCTGTGTATTATGATCCTTATAAAATATATTTGCGACTTGGCGTTTTAGTATTGTTTAACAAAAATTCGCACCTGTGTGGGATAAATGTTGGAAAGGTTGTTTACAGGAAAAGTTTAGGGAAATCGATGCACCAGCGAAACCGTGGAACCGTCTATTCGTCTTCGAGGACGACAGGTCGCCGGAGAACGCGACAAAATGGCGCCTGCTCGCCATTCAGGAGGTCCCATTATTCGCAAATCAGCCTCGCAAATAGAACGCGAACCGTGTTAGAGTGCTCGCTGTGTTTCGGCGACGTGTTCGCTGGAGTTTCGCAGATAAGAATGAGCAATGTCGTCGCGAAAAGCTCGGAACATTCTTCGATGTTCGGAAGAGGTTGCTTGTTGCATAATATCGGGAACGCGAACACGAAGGAAATCAAACTTTTATGCAAAAGAAAAATCCTATACTTTTTACTTCGTTCGGGTTGTTCTTATTTAATTTTATTAGCAATTTTTTAGCAGTCAGATTAACACTATTCCTACCGACATTTCACGTATACCTATTTCTACCGCGACCGGTCAAATGACCGGTCTTTAGCACAACTTATATTTTTAATATAGAATGAAGATAATTCTTATCAATAATCAGAGAAAATGCCGTCACAACTTTACCTTTCATAATATTTCGTTTACTACACCCTATTGGGCCTGCTGTTCCCCTAAAAATATTATGAATAGGTGCTCTTCCAGGATTAGACAATTCTTTTACTTCTTGCCAAACAGTTCCGTCTACAGCAGTTTCGATTACCTCTTCCTCATTCTCACTATCGGAACTAACTAAAAATCTCCTTCTCTTTCGTCCTCTACGTATGTTCGAAACATTCTCTTCATCCTCATCGGTGTTCGAGTCGGTCTCAAATAGATCATAATTTTCCGCATTGTCATTTTCAATGTCAAAAATTTCCTGATCATCTTCGGAACACTCTTCATCAATATTATTTATTTTCTCTAATAGCAAATTTACGCTCTTCAAACGTCTTGACATTTTGGGAATGAATATTCAAGGGATAAAATAAAAACTAAAATATAAGAATGTAAATCAAGATGGATAAAAAAATGAACAAAAGATAAAATGTGAAACTTGCTACGAAGTATTGTTGGTTTGTTCACTTTTTTGAAAATGACACTTATAACACGTAATACAATATTAAATAAAAGTAGAATAATAATAGAATAAAAATACAAAATAGTAAAAGACTGCCGAATATGCTCCTTGTAACTTTCACTTTTTGATGGTCTCTGTTCTAGTCACAAGACTTTACTGATTTGAATTCGTGAGAAAACGTCTAGGCATCCCCTTTGGCTATGATTTTATTTATTTTACAGTCATAGTAGACAAGACGGTGTAAGAAAATCCGAGGTTCTGGACCGCTTCGGATACCAATCAGGCAAAAACACCGCGAGGTCGATAGGCCAGCGAGAACTGTAAACACTTTGAAGTGCCGTAAAGCAGTCCCTGGAAGGCACTTTTCGGCTAAAATCATGCCACAACTGCATCACCTTTCGTTTCTAACGACTTTATAGTTTCGGAATTGAGTCTTTGAAAGAATACTATGACAAAAAGATATAAATCGTTCTACCGGTCAAATGACCGGCCGTGGTAGGTAAGACACACTACAAATTTAGAAAATAAACTAAAGAAAGAAGTGAATATTGAGAAAAGTATTATACGCATATTTTAGGAAAAGTCGTGAAGTTTAAAGGCGATTCAATTACGTCGTATATAGGAAATTCTAATCGAAATTTTAAAAACGGTCGTTTGACCGGTCGCGGTAGGAATAGTGTTAAATCAGTTGGCAATTTTTGTCCTACGCAAAGATCGGTGCGAATGTTAACCCTTTGCACTCGGCACTATTTTCATTCTAAAACTAAATTTTTCTTCCGTCTGAATATTTTCATTTTATTCATACGAAACTGATGCGATTTCCACATATAATATTGAAATATTCAGTGATCAATTAAATACAAATTTTGTAATGTAACAAATATTTTCTTTTTTTTTTGTAATTTCCTTGAAATAATGCCACAACAATTTCTAGTGGTGCTTCACAGTCACCACTCGAGTGCTAAGGGTTAAAATTGTCTGTCGTGCATTGCAGAAAATGAGCAGGCAGAGGAACGATATAGACATGTTTCCCGACGTTGCAAAGGAAAAATTTGATAATTTCCATTAATCTTGCTATCTGGAAGCCAGAACAAATTTCTAACAAAGCCAAAATCAGAACTTGGCTCTTCCCTAAACGTTCTTGCAAACCAGTGAATTTATGGAACGGATTCATCCCGGAGGAAAGAATGCGAGCGTTGCCTCCTACCCAGGATTTCTCATACGAGATTTTCAACATTGTCCATTCAAAAGCATCGCCTTCATTCCTGTGCCCGAAGATCTGCCCGGTTTATCCCCGGGATATATCCGTTGGCTTTCCGGTTCGCGGTTTGCTTGTTGCGTGTTTCCACGAAGCGAAATCCCATTTCTATGCTCGTTTTGCGCGATATTTACGAGCCGGCCGTTCTTTCGGGAAACGCCGGGCTGCCTCGTTTCCGCGTCACTTCCGAAGTTGCCGCGCCGGAAGAAAAATTAACGCGGCAGATGGATCGCGCGCGGCGTACGCGACCCGAATACGTGATGCGGGATCATCCCCGATGCTGGAATCTGTTTTTCAGAGTGCGTTTCGTCTCCGTTTTCTTCGGGGATCGGGTATTAAAATGGAAGACGGCGGTGCAAGAAGATGGTTAAAAAATACCGCAGGAGAGAAAAGCTATATTAGCAGCTGAATATAAATAGGCAAGAATGGGTAGCCAGGAAAGAGTATGCAGGGGTGAAAGAGAAAATTATGTGGATAATAATAGAAAATTGTATGTGCAACACAAGTGTGTATAAATAAAATGCTGAGGATGAATGGAAAGGAACAAGTAATGAAGACTAGTGGCCATTAGGTGCATATAAATCTCGCCTGAGTGTCTCACTTATCGAGCAACAATTGTGTCCTATTAAGAAGAAAGGCTATACGGATAGAAATAGTATATTGATTGGAAAAAATTATTCAAAAAAAGAACGTAAAATTCGAAGACAAAGAATCGTGAACAGAATGAGATGTGTATATGGTGTGTATAGTAGAAGTATTAGTAAGTACTAGAAAGGAAGGTGAAAGAGAAAATTATGCGGGTAATAATAGAAAATTGTATGTGCAACACAAGTGTGTATAAATAAAATGCTGAGGATGAATGGAAAGGAACAAGTAATGAAGACTAGTGGCCATTAGGTGCATATAAATCTCGCCTGAGTGTCTCACTTATCGAGCAACAATTGTGTCCTATTAAGAAGAAAGGCTATACGGATAGGAATAGTATATTGATTGGAAAAAATTATTCAAAAAAAGAACGTAAAATTCTAAGACAAAGAACCGTGAACAGAATGAGATGTGTATGATGTGTATGGTGTGTATAGTAGAAGTATTAGTAAGTACTAGAAAGGAAGGTGAATGAGGAATGTGTGTGACTAACAGAAGAAGACTATGCGAGTGTAACAGTGAAACATAATGCTACAGGAAGTAGAGTGTACGAGGAGTGGGAAAGGTGTATAGCGAGGGAAGGAGGGTATGCGAATAGCAGGAGTATAGAAGCATAAGAATAGAAGCAGTAGCGCGTAGGAAAAGAAGGTACACAGCAAAGGATAGCACGTGGACAACATAAGAAGAGTATATGAGTAGAAGAAAGTATCCGAATAGCTAGTTTCAATTTCTTGGATTGGAACACCCGGGTGGATTTATAAAGTCTTCATTTTATATTGGGTTGGCAACTAAGTAATTGCCGATTTGTTCAATGAAATAAAAGAGTTTTTTTTTACTTGGAATGAACTTTAATCTATGATGTATTTTCCATTTTGTTCGATGACCTTTTGCCATCTTTCTGCCAACTTGAAAATTCCACGCTCGTAGAAAGTCTGATGCTTTTCGGTCAAAAACTGAGTTAAGTGAGATTTTACATCGTCATCATTATTGAAAGTTTTGCCACGAAGGGAGTTGTCCAGGGATCGAAATAAGTGGTAATATTTTTTGACAGCTTGCACTGCGTTCTTTCCTTTACGGAAATAATAAAGCAAAATATGGCGAAAATGTTCGTTTTTGCACTCCATATTAATATTGAGGTAAAAAAAAAAACTTTAAGAAAATATCTACGCAATGAACTTGTAAAGCTAGGTTAGGATGCCAGCTAACATATATAAGAAGAAGAACTCCTAGAACTTAGTTAATTAATTTTTGCGATTCTGCCGCACTGAACGTCGCAATAAAAAATGTACAGGTCACAGAAGCTTCGACTATCCGAATGGGTAGAAATGATCGAGTACAAGGACGCGAGACACGACGGCAATTATTCTGACACGTAACAGGAACACCTGCTCCTCGCGTGGGTCATTTCGGAAAAGCGACGACGGAAGTCGTTCCGCGGCCGGTGGTTTGGGACTGGGTGGATCCGACAGGGTGTTTTATCATTTTAATGACAGTGTCACAGTCGCAGTGCTGGCGCTCGCGCGATCCGTGAGACGCCACTGCAAGTTTCCGACCCGGCTTCGTGCTATCCGTGGAAACTTAAAAAACTCTGGAGGTTCTCTCCGCGGTGAAACGAGCCGATCGATGTTCCCGGTTCTTTTGTTCCGCGTGGACTTTACGTGCAGGGAAACTCGTTAAAACTCGATCGCGGAGCCCCCGTGGAACGTATGCACTTACATACGCGCGAACGTGCCCGGTATGTGTCGCCATTCGACGAGGAAAAATGGCCTCATCTGGAATAAATATTCATAAATCCTCTATGAACCACGCGACGCCTATTTTTATCGATTTCGTTAAATTGCGTTGCCCCCTGGTATTTACGCAAGCAATCTTGAGACTGCTTTGCCTTTAATAGAATCTATCGAATAGTTTGACTTTTTAATAGAAAGAATTTCGGTGATACTAACTTTTGATTTCTAGACGATTCCAGTGAATAACTTAAAGATATGAGCCGTTTATTTTGAAAGTGGCCTAACTCCGTTTTTCAGTTTTTTTCCGGTTATCATGGTTACGTGTACAACTTTATGTTATTTATCAGTAAAGCATTTCAGGTTGCTTATAATCCGAGCAAATACGATAATTCTTGACACATAAGTTTTCAGAGTTAGTTTAATAATCGAACCGTGTAGTTTGAAAGTGGCCTAACTCCATTTATACTTAAATAATCAAGATAATATATGAGCCGTTTATTTTGAAAGTGGCCTAAGTCCATTTATCTTAAAATCGAGATATTTAAGGGTTTGCGTTTCAATGAATTTAAAAATATACGTATAGGACATTAATGAGTCGCACTGCTTAAGTGTATCTAAGGGTGTTAAATTTATAGTTCCTATTAAAATAGTGGCAATTATTAAGTGAATAATATGCGTTTTCTTATCAAGAATGGAGTTAGGCCACTTTCAAAATTAACAACCAGATTCATTATAAAATTTGAAGGTGCCCAAGTGATTCATCAATTTTTTCTCTATTGTCATTCATATCTTCATCCTCTGAAGATGAATATTGTTCTATAATTCGGTTTCTTTTTCGATTTTTTTTTAAATCATTACTTACTATTTCTTCTTCACTATCTGAACTAAATAATAGTCTTGTTCTGTTCTTCCCCATGGGTGAAATAATTTCTAAAATTTAATATTAAATTTTAAGTTTTATATTAATTAAACGTACTGGTTATTCAACTAACGCAATTGTCCAAAAACTGAGGTTCAATTGTAAATACTAATTAATTAAAATTACCTTCATCACTACTTTCCGACATTATCAATAGTAAATATAGAGGTCACACCGAAAGGTTAAAATTATAAACAGCAATTTTAATGAGACGATTTGCCACGAATAACCAGCGACCGACCAATCTAAAATTTATGAACCATCGTTGCCATCGAAGCAGAGAACGCTGCAACGAAATTCCTGTCGAAAACGTTCTTCCGAAAATAGCAAACAAGCCGCGTTCAAATCATGAATTTTAACCAACTAAAATTTGCTTATTTCGAGGCAAAACCGGTCTTTTTGCGCTTATTCATAGCGTTCCCGTAAAATCGCTACATTCTGTCGCGGACCGAAGTGCTCCGGCCGCGAATGATTCCATTTATGATCACAAGCGTCGGGTCGTAAATGGTACAAGTTTATGATCGTTGTTACAGTATACGAAGTTCGTAATAAACTCGCCAATATTTATGCGAAAATAGAATGCACTGTACCTTTATGCACCGACCAGAATGAGGAGTTTGTTCGCCTGCGTTCCGGGTTCCTCTGGATTCCGTGTAAAATGAAAATATCGATCTTCGCGGGTGAACAAAATTCAGCACGTGAATTTTACGGTGCAACATTTTTTTCGCGGAGCAAAACACGGAGCAACTGAACGGGACTGAGCATGGTGTGAATGATTCTTGCGTAATGGTGGGAGCGTTTTAAATTTCTAATTTTCAGACAGTTGTGGTGACAGGCACCTATTTCCTCACAGGTGCTGCGTATTTTTAGAAATTGTAGCGTAAAACCACTTACCGTAATTGTCGATATACATACGTGAACACAACCTGAAATTTTTATGAAGCCACCGTGTCCTCCGGTGACATATTACGACTGGGCGGATCTTTATGCGAAATAAAATTAAATAAGGAAAGAAAATCAATTTCACTCCAGTTCGCTGGAATTCAGGTAGAACATTTTTGTTTTGCGTAAACGAATATTTTTGAGCTTCTGTTTGGTGAGCAAAAATTGTGACCCAGAAACGTTTCCCGTCGTGCTGAATAATTTTCCTTGTTGTTGTCGTTGCAGGAGACTTGTTCGTGGTGGTGTTCAGTTTGGACTGCCGGGAGTCCTTCGAAGAGGCCATCAGGCTGCGAGAATCGATCCTGGAGACTAAAGTGAGCGCGACCCAGAGCGCCACGAAGAGCAGGAGCAAGAGTCACTTCAATTTGAAGGTTCCCATGGTCATCGTCGGGAATAAATGTGATAAGGACGTGAGGTACGAGCCATTTGTTCCCTCCACGCGTTAACTCTAATTTGAATACCATTTGCCTGTTCCTTCGTTAAATATTCATACGGCCACGTAATGAAGACGTACGGAACACGCGACGGTAAAGAAGTGGTTGAAATGTTTCGCCGTTGATAACCGTCTCGCCAACATTTTCACATTTTTAATTGAGCGAGAATAAAATCGAAACTCAATCCAACCATCTTTAAAACATTCTTCTTGTATTCTACAGTATCGCTTTAATTCTTAACACTATTTCAACCTTTTGAAAATATTAAGAGAGAAAATAGACACAGAAAGTCTAAAAACGTCAAAAGTTGACACTATTATTTGACAAAGTTTAATCAATTAATTTTTACGGTTTAGTCTAGTAGATTAGATTAGGATATGATTAATTTTGTCTTTCCAGTTTTGGTGTCATTAATTAAATTTGTTTGGCTACGTGAAAGATTTTTAGGATTATAACTGATGGTATATACGGAAAGAGACTGATTCCACATAAAAAATAAGTCGAGATACGTATACACAAAACGGCAGTAGAAACAGTGTCCATATAAGTTATTCGTTGCACAGAGAGAACGCTATATCCTGATAATTATCCTGATATCCTGATAATAGAAATTAGCATTCACAGAAGCTGGCATTTATAAAATGTACAGGCGCGGATAAAAATCAGACGCCGTTCATCGCGGAGGTCTAAATTAATACCGGAAGTAGCCCCTTTGAAGAAGCGAATTCAGTTAAATGTCACTTCCGTTTGTTCCGCGAAATTTTCAGCGTTCCACAGAGTCAAAAGATTCGCGTAACTAATGTTCATTTTCCTGTCCAACGATCCGGCCCGGTTTGCATATTCATAATGGGTCAAAGCAATGCTTCGCGCGGTAATAACGGCGCAAAATGCCGGGACGACGTTTCGCAAATTAACAAAGGGAGGTCTCGAGTTACGAGCACGCGACCCCTGTTTCCACAGAACAGTGACCGTCGAAGAAGCCGAAGAGTATTGCAACAGCCAGGACGACTGTTGCATCTTCGTCGAGGTCTCCGCGAAGAGGAACTTCCACGTGGAGGAGTTGTTTTACCAGCTCTTCGTGGTCGCCGGACTTCCCCTGGAAATGGCACCGAACCACCATAGAAAGGTCCCGCTCACCTTTGGATCTCCCACGATGCTACCGCCCTCGCAGGTTCGTCAATCATTGCAATAAACGTTTAACGAATCGTAGCCGAATACGATCGACTGCGGTTACAGCTTATTAACACTTTGACTGCCAAGCTAGAAACCTAAAAAATTCCATCAAACTAATGTGTTATTTAATGAAATAAAAATTGAAAAAAATTATATGTATGATATTGAGTGGTTCTCCAACTTTCTGGCATTTTACAGATCTTTAAAAAATTTGATACAATATAATATATTAGCGTAAAAATTCATTTTAAAATTTGGACAAATAATTCCGTTATCCACATATCGGTGACATGGCAATCAACGTGTTAATATTTGACCCCCATCTCTCACACTTCAAACATTTTCTAAAATAATTGAAACCAAAAAGGTTTCGCATAAGGAACGGTAAAGAAGTGTAGGTTCTCTCTATCAAATATTTTGGAGTACTTCACTGGGGAAAATTGTCGGAAAATTTCGGGCCTGTTTTTCGGAAAATTGGCCAACAAAAGGGTAAAAGAAATAAAGAATTGTTGGCAGTTTTTCGCCTCCAGTCCCCGTTCCAAGCGCACCAGAGAGCGTTCGCTGGCTGGAGATGCCGATTAGCATGAAGAAAGTGAGTTTTAAAGGGGTCAAATCGTGTCGCGCTTTTCTCCGAGTGGTTTCGAGTGACGGTCTCTGAAGGTGGAGGGTTCTGAAAGAGCGACCATTTGTTTCTAGCCGCGGCACAAAGCAACCCTGAGCATAAAGCGTCGTCTGAGCGACGCCTGCGGCGTCGTTGCGCCGAACGTGCGTCGGCCCAGCATAAGGACGGACCTGATGATCATGAGGACGAAAACGTGTTCGCTCGCGGCCGGACACGAGAACAACGCGCCCGGCTCCAGGATCACGCTCAGAACGTCCGACACCAGGAAGACGTGCTCCATTCAGTGATACATCCCCGACTGCTTCGTGCATCTCGACTTGAAACGACGGGTCCGGGCTCGAGGACGATCTTCGCGAGCGATTCGCGGCCAGCACTAATTATTCTAACGCACAACAATTGTTAAATTTTGAACGATCACGAGTCGTTCGCTTTAATCCTCTCGCTGCCAGCCCCGAACAGCTGGGCTACGCAGAAACTGACGTTCACGTTTTCATCAAAGGATCAAATCTACGGTGGCCCTGAGCTGTCAAAAGATTTTTTGCTCTCATCTCCCTAAATTGTGACACTTGGAAAATAGTAGAGTTGTTGGTTTTTGGGAAGCAAGGTATTTATTTAGAAAGAATAAAAGCACAGATATGATTTAGAACGATATTTGATCGATGTTTCCTCTACTAAGGCTAGGCTTAGACTGACTGACTTCGGCAGCTCGTCGATACGTTTGAAAACGATAAACATCTGAATGGGACACGTCGGCGGACCAAAAGAAGCGCGGCTCTGTCTTTGATTCGATACCTAAAGATACCGCGAGATACAATGTAGCGAGATACACATACAACAGTTCCTGAAACCGTATTATATATAATTTCTGTACATATATCTATAAGAGTTTTACAATTTTAATGATTTCGTATCCTTTTTAGAAATATCGTTGAATGTCTTTGAATAAAGATTTATGTGTTACCTTTAAAAACATATAGAAAATTTTTTAATTTACCGTTAAATGCAGTGACCGATGCAGCATCTGACAAGGGTGGAAATTTATGTAAAAGGCAGTCCTTGGAAAAAAATATTTGACAACCCTTGAAATTGGACGATTCAACGGCGTTAAGGGCTGTTAATTCGGCACATATAATTTTCTCGAAGTATCACAATTCAGGGGAGTGCCAGAGGGGAATGAGGTAAAAATAAGGGCCACCCTAATGAACCCGTGACAGTTTCCGCACAAACACCCAGGGCCGATGGATCAGCCCGCTGGCAGCGAAAGGGCTAACCCTCGAGGAAGAAAACGATCTTTCCAAGGATCGCCAGTCACGTTCGACGTGATTCGCTGAAATGGCACAGAAAGTGCTTCGTGAAATGCGCGCGCTCGTAGGTATCGAGAATGTGGGACGCAACAGAGTAATTACGAGAAAGAGGATCTAGGGTTCGCGGGATTGTTCAGGGACATTAGACATTTATTCGGAGTATAACAACTGTAAATCGTCTTCGAAATTGCTGTCGTTCTGCGAACCGCTCTCGGGTACCTCAACGTTCGAGACGAAGAACGTCAAAAGGATCTTGTTAGACTAACGCATCAGTTCTGTCGTCTTGCACGAACGACTCTTGAATTTTTCAATTCGTTTCAAAGTTTTCTTTGCACCCGGCTAAAAACTTTCGGTCAGTTTGACGAGAACGAACACTTTTATGCTTCTCTGGTTGAATTTGGAGCTGATACTGCGGGAACGGCTGAAAACAGTTCAAAACGGCAATTCGTAAAATTGTGAATTATCTGTTTGGATCTGTTAAAATTAGGAAAATGATTTCTTTCGCTACAAAAGCGATTGTTAAGCGAATTAGAAAATCCCAAACGGATTTAAAAGGGGAGAAATAGGAGTTTAAAGCGTGGTGAGACATAAATACGAGAAATATTTATTTCCCGGACAAAACAGAGTCTGAAGCGCAAGCGACAGGGTTGAGCGCGTCGAGGATCGAGGCGCGCGAGCTGAAATCGCGAAAAATTTTGTAAAAGTCGCCGGGGGCTTCGGGAATGGAAAAGCGAGACCAATTAATTTCCCCCCCGGACGGGAAGTCGCAAGAAACAGAAACGAATGAAAGCGTCCGGTTTCCCTCGGTTGCTCGCGTAAGCGTCGCGAGCGAAGATCGTCGCAAGAAAGGAAACGTTCAACCGACCACGCTGCTCGCCTTAATTAATTAAAAGGAATAGCTCTAGCCATAGCGTCCTAGAGGTAACCTGTACTATTTAAAACTAAGATGTAACCGAGGATCGAGTTGTTGGATTAATTAATCGACGATGATTCCGCCGGAGGGTGTGCCGTGTGTAATTAAGCGAAACGGCGGTGAAACGTCATCGGGACGGTCGGCCATTTGTAATCGTGCACGGGCGGGCTATCAGCGCGCGGTTTCTCAGCGGAAAATCAAGAGAGTCCCGGTTTAACGACCGTCGAGAAAAATCGCGGTCGAGAAGTTTATTACCGGAGACTGACAAAGCTGCGCGATTTTTTCGCTCCTCCTGCAAAGTAACTGCCCGTTTAATTGGTTCCACGGCGCGTCGAGATATTCGTTCTTCCATGTTGACGAATCGCGTTCGTTTATTACGAACAGGAGAATAAATGTTCCCGCGGGAGAAAAAGAAAACTGTAACGTTGCGCTTTTCTTGCTGCAGCTTCGTTAGCACAGGAGATTTTTGTAAAACATTGGAGGAAGGACGTGTCGAGGCCACGAGGATTAGAACTGGCCGGGTAAAGATCGATTCGGTTGATCCAGAAGGTAGGAAAGTCTTTGTTAAAACACATGGAAGATTCTCTCGGTAAAAATACCGTGCTCCCCGTTTCGCGAGAGTTAATATTTTGCTAAATAATTTCCCGTCGATTTGGTAATGTACAATGTACGTTCGCGCTATTGTTCGCGCACCCTGTACATAGCTTTGAGCCACAAACGATTAAAAATGACGGAGATCGGCAGTTACCGGCTGGAAATCTTGAGGAAAACTGTACCAAATATTTTCATCACTTTTTATCGTGTGTTGCACGGCGTTAACCATGAAATTTTCAGGATGTGTACAACCGACATGAATCTACAAGATGTATAGTTAACCCTTTGCACTCCGAACCATTCTGGCAGAAATTTACAAATCCTCGTATTATTTAATATAATTTTGGAACCAAGTAACGTATTATAATGATATTGGACTTATATGAATTGGTTGACATCGAGGAATATACAGGGTGCGGCGCAAATTAGTCCCCACGATATTTTTGCCCATTCGGATGGTCGGACAGAAAAATGTTTCTTACCAAAGTTAATCAGTATTTAACCAACAAGAAATTGCAATATCTAAAATTTAAAAAAAAATCGATTTCCAACAAAAAATCAAGATCGCTGTCATATCTTTTAATGGAACTGGGTATTTTTAACTTCATAATATTATAGGCGACGTCGAAACGAATTCAACGACCTGCTATACAATGACTTTCAAATGTCCTTGAAAGATAATATCGCCATAAATCAATTGCCAGAATATTTGAAATATTTCGACGGTACAAACAAATGAACAAATGACAAAGCGTGCAGAAAAATGTAAAAAGAAGTTCTCCAATGGAAGCTACACATAAGACTTTGTTACAAAGAACAGAACTTTGCGTTGCACAAGATGGGACGCAGTTCGAAAATTTAATTTAATTATTAATTAATTTACACGTTTAACAACACGTTTAACATTTGTGTTTTCAATGTGGCTCCGTATAAATTTGGTTTTTTGTGAGTTAAGTTCTGAAGCAATGTTTACGTTCATTTGTTTACTTTTATTTGCGAGGCGTTGGTACTACGTACCGTCGAAATATTTCAAATATTCTGACAATTGATTCATGGCGATATTATCTTTCAAGGTCATCTGAAAGTCATTGTATAGCAGGTCGTTGAATTCGTTTCGACGTCGACTACAATATTATGAAGTCAAAAATACCCAGTTCCATTAAAAGATATGACAGCAACCTTGATTTTTTGTTGAAAATCGATTTTTTTTTTAATTTAACACATTGCAATTTCTTGTCGGTTAAATACTCATTAACTTTGGTAAGAAACATTTTTCTGTCCGACCATCCGAATGGGCAAAAAAATCGTGGGGACTAATTTGCGCCGCACCCTGTATATTTGTAAAAAAATCAATATTTTATTTAAAGTTGCGCTGGAATAAATTAATTCCCCGTAATCGCTAATAAACTTTAATGTCCCCTGAGAGGGGACAGCGGAGTGCAAAGGGTTAAAATTTTAATGAATACAATTGTTTCCAAATCTTTTTTTTTTGACGAAGTCGCCTGGTCCACTATCGAAAAAGAGTATTCTTCATGGAAAGGGTGCGTGAACGGTAACATGATTGCGGGAATTTCGCCAGCGGCCGTAAAGATGACCGACCGTCCGCGAGCGTTGGATTCCGTTCAAGCTTTATTTCGAAGCCGATGCAAACCAAACACCGTATACGTGTATATAGTTAATTGATTCATATTCAGCGGTAGAGTAAGACCGCTGTGTCGACCGTGTCGCCGGCGACCGATACGTTGATCGATCGATCGTCGCTAAGCTTCACCCCTTTTCGAGTATCGTCGAAACTTGGAAGCCGTTGGAAAGCTGCTCAGAATCTTCCGGGCGCGTCGATTCTAATTAATTTTGGACGGGGCCGGGTTCTCCGTTCGATGGTTGCCCCGTCGAAATTTCGGAAAGTTCAGCGCGAGGCGAAATATCCGTGAAATCGAATGCAGAGCTTTCGTGAGCTTCCAACTGTTCGACCGTATATTCGCTCGAGGACTCCCGAGGAAAACGGGGACACCCTCTCGAGTCGTATTCGCCGCATCATTACGCATACGTGCTGATCTACGTGGAGAAAGGAATTAACGATCATTGTAACGACAGAAGCGCGTCAGGAACAACAAACACACGCGCGCGCGGAAGCCGCGTCCTTCCGCGCGCCTCGCACCCTAATTTTCGGACCAATGACGTTCCGTTTTTCTTGTAATAAATGCGTAAACGATCCCGATGTGTTTTCTTTCTTCACCGAGCACGCGTCGTCGTCTCCGTTAACAAACGCTTAATGGATTCTCGAAGAACCGAAACGCTCTGCTTAACATGCACAGGTACGCTTTACAAAGGCAACTCTTAACCCTTTACAATTTTTTTCTACAATGATTAGAGCGAATCTCTTACAATTCGAAGAAAAACAAAATTTATATTTATGTCTACGTTTAATTTCATACGAAAATTGTTCATAGAATGGTTGGTTGGATTGCTTTTTCGAATTTTGGAATTCATTTGTCCACTGTTTTATCGATCGTACCAAAAAATCTTAACCTTTCGAATTTGGCTAAGTTAGTAGATTGCGAGGGAATCGTTATGGTTGCTGGAAAATGGCAATTTCTTAGTTTGATTGTAAGGAACGACGAAAAGGAATATTTTCTTTTGAACGTTGCGGTGAGTAAGTTTTATGCTTTAACGAAACAAGGTTAATAGATTCCACAACCGGGCAAATCGACTACGAATGTACATTTAACGCGACTAAATCACTCAAGAATTTTTTCAAGCTTACGATAACCTGCGATAGAAAGCAGATGATAATATTGTAATTATGAAATAATTGCAATGAACGAAAGCACAAAAGGCTATTGACAGGTGATCCACATTTATGGAACGGCAGCACGGATTTCTGTAAGTATCGATGGAAAACTGTCGATGATAACGTGAAATTCAGCGAACAGGCGGTTTTTTTCAGCTTTGTTCGCGACGACGTACAGTGGGCAAAAACGGCCTTTTTCGATTCAAAATCAAAGAACATTCGATAGGAATGAGGTAGAGCGATGAAATTTTTTTTAAGTGAAAGCTGAAACTTTGTAGAATATGGGAAAAATAGGGAGATTACGGTACGAACGTTTTTTAACCTTGAGAAAATTCGTTAAAGTTGCACAATTTCAAGAAAATTTTGTTGTGGTTAATACGCGCGGAAAATTTTTTTTTAACATGCTATATATCGTTTCCCATAGATTTTTTCACGCTTATTTCAAATCTGTTTTCAAAATTTGTCTACGACCTCTGGTTTTTGAAAAAAATAGATTTTTGTGACACAAATTAATGAAATTTTTTCGTTAAAATAACTTGATAACACACTAGTTTGAAAGTATATCGTATTCTCATACATAAAACACAATAAAAATAATAATAATGAAGTATTTGAACGTTTTGAGTTACTTACGAAACATGAAGCACTTCACATCTCGTCATCACTTGACGTATCGCTGTCATTACTACTGGCACTTTCTTGAAATTGTGCAACTTTAACGAATTTTCTCAAGGTTAAAAAACGTTCGTACCGTAATCTCCGTATTTCCCATATTCTACAAAGTTTCAGCTTTCATTTAAAAAAAATTTCATCGCTTTACCTCATTCCTATCGAAAGTTCTTTGATTTTGAATCGAAAAAGGCCGTTTTTGCCCACTGTGCGACGGTGAAGGTAGGTCGAAAAAATCGGTTCGAGCAGCGACGATGAAACTTGGTTTAATTACCGGCTTTTATTTCCCCGCGATCCGACGCCTCGGTCGAAAACGAACTTTAACGTGCATCGCTGTCAACTTCCGGGAAAGAACTCCCACTCGCGGCGAATTAAGACATCTCTGTAATTCATTAGAGGTGACGCGCGCTAATTGACCTTTCTCTCGTTACGAATTCATCGGTGCTCGTTAGTAGTCCGAACGAGCTGCCGCGACGTATTTTTAACGATCTCGTTGAAATATTGATAAGGAACTGCATACGCATCGACTCAAGTGGAACGTGAAACCGCAAACCATATCGATTTCTTGGTAAAAGCGACTAATTATCTCTCCGTCTGGAAGCGGGGTTTCCTTGCTCGCCAAAACACTGGGTCCGTCCCGACACCCATCTCTATAAACTGTCTATTACATTAACAAAACCTAGAAATAATAATCGCGTAATACTTCACTTGAAAAGAACACGTAAAAGTAACGATAATTCGTCTGTACTGCATAGTCGTAAATTAAAAAAATATATTTATTTTACAAATAAACGGGTCTGAATGGATCCCGCATCGGCTGCGAGATGATTCGTCGTTCGAGACTCGAAGTGGGCAGTAACCCCGACGGCGTAAGACTAATGAAACTTAATTTATGTAATTGCATTTGCTTATAGCCGGAAGTTTATGGCTTGTTCCGAGGGCAGGCCGTGAAACTCGCGGAATGAAAATTATAGTGGCTCGAACAGTTTTCCTTGAAACGGTTTGCAGAATGATTGGTCTACGCCGGCACAAACATGGCGGCGAACAACTCGTGTTTGGGAGAAAGGAAACCGTGAACAAGTGGAACAAGCTTTTCAGTTGAAAACCAGCTGAAACGATGGTCTCAACCGACGTCGACGTCGACGGCAAAGTGACCGTGACGCAGTAAAAATAAACGGTAAGGAAGTAAAAAAGTAATTGTTGTAGTTTTTTATGTTCTCCAGTGACAACGGCTCAGCGGCGGGTAATTGCCATTCGGCCGAGCTGTCCTATTACCAAAAGGCGGTCTCGTCTCCCATGGCCACATCCTCAACGAACGTTGTTCCTTATTTTTAAGCTGACGTTGCCGGCCGCACCACCCTCAACCCTATGGTTTTTTTTTAAAGTAATCAATTATTTAACCCTGTCGCGACCCTGGAATCGCCTTCCCTTGTGCACTGTGCCAATATTTTTTAATCCTCTTAAATTCTCAATTTTAACAGTATGTTGTCATATTTCACAAAGTGCAACACGATTTGCCGCGTTCCTAATTTTTTTTTTCACTCAATCATCCTTTGTCTAACTCCATGATAATATTTTTCAATTTTTACACCACGGTCTTGTATTTCTAAAAAGTGTAACACAATTTTCTTTGTTCCCCTGGACTTTTTTAACCTTTTTTTTTTTTTTTTTGTATTTCAGTTTTCAGTTTTTGAAGCGTGGTCTTAGAATCGACAAACGTTTAACACAATTGCTATCGATACACGCGTCTTTCCTTGCGTAACATTACTTTAAACGTGTAATTAGTTCGATAGTAGCTATCGACAGAGTTGAAGTTTTTCATGTTGTTTGTCAAAGAGCAACGGACGAATAATGTGAAGCGACCATACCAGTTTTTTCGAACTTTAGTTAAAAATTTCTAAGCCTCTCGTTCGTTCAGTTCTGTTTCGCCATATTTTTTATGGGTTGCCAAATGGCGAGGGGATTTAAAAGTTAACTCGAGACGCTTCCTACAATGGACACCTGACTGAGAAAACGTGGTCGCCTGATGGCGGCCCTTTAAGGACGCGAGGCGTACTAACGAAGGAAGTTTGCCGGATGTTAAATTAGTTTCGAAAGAATAATGGCTGGAAGCTGGAAGATTTTATCGTTTGAAAAAAGAAACAAGTGTCATCCGTTCCGAAAGTTTTGTATCGACCAAAAAATGGCTTCAAAGTTCGTCGGGCAACAGCTTTGGCGGCAGGATGTATTATAAATAACTTTCGTTTTATTACTTCCAGTTTTCAAAGAAGATGCACTGGCATGAAGCGCAAGAACGGATCAGGTTGATCTAATTGTTTGCAAGAACCCCTCGGTAGTTTCATTTTCGTTTCTTTTCAAAACATATTGCCACTAACGTGCTCTTATTAACCGTTCCGAGGATGAGCTAGGTCTTGTATTAGCCATGAGAGGAATAAAGGATGGCTTCTCACGCTCGCCATTCGCAAAATATGAAGAATATACTCTGTGTTCTGTGACGAAATATTTTCAAAAATTTATTCGCTGCTTTTTATACTTTCAGAGAAACTTCTCCTGAAAGGAGAGACGCGATCATTTCAACTAATACTCGTGAATAAAATAATTATAGTCAACGAAACAGTATTCGACAAAAATTGATTTGGAGATCCAGGTAATTCGATAACATAAATACGTTCGGTCGTCTGCAAACATTTTTTCTCTATTTATTAACAAAGCGCAGAATTACGATCAATCAATTATAAAAACGACTATAAGAGGCTTCTGTTTAATCATAATTGTATCCATTTTGGATGAATTTATGACACAATCGTTCTGTTCGTGTTTGAGGGTTGCAACAATTTTTTCGTGCTGAAAGAAAAATTTCCCTGGGCAGGATTCATGGCAGCGTGCACCCTTCACGGGAGCGGGGCTGCGACAAATTGGCAAGGATTAAAAGTATCCTTTGAGGATTCCAATTTCTTTGCGACGAACCGGAAAGTTTTAGGACGAGACCAAAGAGATCCGAAGAAGATGGAATAATGGTATGCAGGAAATGCCAGTGTCCATCGTCAAAGGAGGAGCCGACAGGAAACGTGACGGGGTTGTTGGCCGATCTTCGCGGCGTCTACGGCTCAAGTATCGAGGCTCAGACCTCATTAGAACCGACTCGCCCTCGGCGGAGCACGCGGTCACCACAAAATTCCAGACCCTCGGAATGTTTAATTAAACTCCGCGAAGAATGCCGGGAATTTTGGGACGAGGCGCTGCGAAGCTCGTGCATCATGCGAGTGTCACCACCATCGATCCGCGGCCTCACGTCGACGCAACAACAATTTTTCCGCGGTTAATACCGGTATCTTTAATTAAGAAACCAGGCCAGCATCTTCTTCTGTTCGCGAGTGAAATTAGTGAGCACAATTTTACACGTTTTTTTAAAAACACAAACCTCAACTCTGAACCAGTTGACTGTTTCGACCTCCTTGAAAAATGTGTACCTATTAGGAGGTTGCATTGAAAGCCGCTGTTTACGTATACGTGGATCTAACTGCGTATATTGTAGACAGCGAGAGAATTGTTGCAGCGATGAATTGTTAAAACCAAATGAAACAGTCACCGCCGAACGTTATCTCCAACAATTGAAGCGTTTACGTGAGAATTTGATACAAATACGACCATCAATTGCATCAAATCGCCGAAAAGTGATCCTTCTCCACGACAATGCTCGGCCTCATGTTGCTAGAGCCGTAAAACAAACACTGATGGAGTTCGTATGGGAGATTCTCCCTCACCCAGCCTACTCTCCAGACCTGGCCCCGAGCGATTATCATTTGTTCAGATCGATGCAACACGATTTGGAAGACACACATTTCCGTAATTACGAAGAAGTTTTTTCGTCGTGGAATTCAACTTTTGCCAGAAAAGTGGGAAAAAGTAGTAGCTTTCAAGGGCAAATACTTCGACTAATACTTTTACATATTTTATTATTGAAATAAATGCTCGAAAAACACGAAAAAACAGCGGCTTTCAATGCAACCTCCTAATAAATTAAGTCGTGAGAATGAATTGTATAGCTGTTTTGACGAGCATGACACAAAATATTGTATACTCGTATACTCGTCGAAAGCAGCGAACTGGTTAAAAAAAGGTGTCCGTTCTTGTGAAAATAATTTCTTTTAAACAAATCCTGATCTATCCTTCATTCCCGCCAAAGAAAATATGGCCACCGTAATTGCAAGCCATTCTTCAAGCAGCATAAGGGCAGACAATAGCAAGGAGCGAATGGGAATATAGAGATCTGGTCGAGACAGGAAGTGAGAGAGAAATAAGGGGAAGGTCGAGGCCGAACAATCTTCTTCGTAAATAAAATCCGGTTATTACGAATGTCCCCGACGGTGGCCGCCGTGAAATTCTCACCTTCTGCCATAACCGCGGCCAGGACCGGGATAATTCACCCAATTCCCAGACACATTATCTCTGCGCCGCGAGGCTGGGAATTTCAGACGGTTTCTCGTCCTCCCGCAGCGAAATTTCGCAGCTCGTTCGCGGTTATCGTTGCCAAGCACCAAGATATCTGCTATCTATTTCTCCGTCGGGAATCCGCGTGACGTGCTTCGTTACAGTTTCTCCACCCCCCCCCCGTTAAAATAAAATCCAACCCCGCCGGTTCCCAGGTCCAGAACGGTCCCCGCGAGCCTCCCTTATCCGCTCAAAGTGATTTCCGTTAACCTCGGACCACGATGCTACTTTATTCTTTTCTCTCATCCGATTACTATTCCCAATTTGGCGTATTCTATTGCAAATACGCGAGCGCAAACTTCCCGCGTGCAGTTCCCGGGGGGATATCGTTGTCTGTATGCTGGAACGGTCTAATTGTTTCCGTGGAACTTCAGTTGCTCGAGCTCGAAACGCTCGATCCGTTTTCGAGATCGAAAGAGGATCGCTGGGTCTTCAGAGAAAAATTGGGGGAAAAATGTAGGGGGATGATTTACCCCTGGACTCATCTTGACACTAACCGTGCCACGGCTGATGAGCTGACCGGTTTCACATTTTTCTGTATAATCGATTTTATACGCATGACATTAAATTACAATGTAAATGTATACAGAGTGGTGATTATGGTACTAAATGGAATGTAATTTATAAAAAGTAGGTCTGATTCTCTTCAGATGACGGTATCATATTTAATGAGCAAGATATCCGCAGAATCCAATCGATTGTTCAATAGTTTGTACAATAGCGAGAGAGGTAATTACGAGGAAATATTAGCATACGATACGAGATGGAGCAATACATGTTGCATGACTGATACAGTTTTAGATGGAGATATTTTTCGTTGATTTTATTCGAGCAGAAGCCGAAGCGTGCAGTTGTAGCGAGTGCATTCTCTCGGAAGCGTGCGACGGGGAACACAGTTTATGTTTTTCAGAAATCTAATCATTCGGCAGCGGTGCAGGTGGCCTTCCGAAGCGTTCTAATTTCTGTATATTATACGCCCCTGGTTATCGCTACTGCTCTAACTTCGCAACAAATTGCGCGATTATACTGACTCATATGACTACATTAGTCCGTAATTATAGCGTAATGTAGCGACTATCTACAGCGTACTATCTGGAACATTTACTTTACAACTTTTGTTGTAATCGCGCTTTTTACAAATTCTACGAAGTTTTTTCGGTTCTCGTAAATTGTGCAAAACATGCGAATTTTATGCACATGTGAACCTTATCGTCAATTTACTGTCCGATCTTGTTTAGCTCTGCAATCCTTATAATCATTATTTTTTCGCAACCATATGAATATTTCGTTAGTAATGAAGTTTTAAAATTGTATGAACCTTGTCGCGAATTTTATGAATATTCCAAGGCTTTATGCAAAATTTTGCAGCAATATGTGCCCACAGGCTATTTACCACCTTTATGATCCCTAGAGAAAATCGCGCCGCTATAGAGAGCAAACCATAACCGAAAAACGTGCTGCTAACGAGGGAGAGCTGTTAAACGATTAACTATCAACTCCACAACGTCACACGATTATAAAGAAAAGTAGCATTAACGGGTCACAGAGTGGACGAAACCGCGCCGCAAACGAGAACGAGCCATAAACGAGGTAAAACCGCGTCACCAAAGCGGACAAGCCGTTAGACTGTTACCTAACAACTCCGCAACGGCTCACAGTGGGCAAAAGCGGCCTTTTTCGATTCAAAATCAAAGAACTTTCGATAGGAATGAGGTAGAGCGATGAAATTTTTTTTAAATGAAAGCTGAAACTTTGTAGAATATGGGAAAAATAGGGAGATTACGGTACGAACGTTTTTTAACCTTGAGAAAATTCGTTAAAGTTGCACAATTTCAAGAAAGCGCCAGTAGTAATGACAGCGATGCGTCAAGTGATGACGAGATGTGAAGTGCTTCATGTTTCGTAAGTAACTCAAAACGTTAAAATACTTCATTATTATTATTTTTATTGTGTTTTATATGTGAGAATACGATATACTTTCAAGCTAGTGTGTTATCAAGTCATTTTAACGAAAAAATTTCATTAATTTGTGTCATAAAAATCTATTTTTTTCAAAAACCAGAGGTCGTAGACAAATTTTGAAAACAGATTTGAAATCAGCGTGAAAAAATCTATGGGAAAGGATATATTGCATGTTGAAAAAAAATTTTCCGCGCGTGTTAGCGGCAAAAACAAAATTTTCTTGAAATTGTGTAACTTTAACGAAGTTTCACAAGGTTAAAAAACCGTTCGTACGTGATCTCCCTATTTTACAAAGTTTCAGCTTTCATTTAAAAAAAATTTCATCGCTCTACCTCATTCCTATCGAAAGTTCTTTGATTTTGAATCGAAAAAGGCCGCTTTTGCCCACTGTGCAGCTCTCGGAGTATAAAGATAGATATGAATCGGACCGCGGTGGGGACAAAGCCGTGCCGCTAGGGAGGGCGAGCCGTAAACGAGGTAAATCAACCTTTCACACGAAAAAGAGGCTCGGTATCGGGCAGGAAACCGCGCGTGCTCGAATAGGAGCACGTGAGTCGCGCCACATCGACCTCTTCGAATCGCAGAGGCGCAAGAACACGCGCAAGCGTGCTAATATACGGTGCGTCATGGCCGAAGTCATTTTATCGGGCACGCCTGGAGTACTATGATTCGAGTAGGAGCCTCGCGTTTCGCTCGGCGTAGCCTAACAGACAGGCAGAAAGACCGTTCGTAGAAGTGCGCGCGGTAAAAGGAACAGAGAGATCCACTGTACACGAGTCGCGAAGGCCGTGCTGGCACTCGCATAACAGCGTTAGGCGACTACCGGTACGTGGGTTATCTTCTCTCTTTCTCTTTCACTCCCTCCCTCTCTCTCTCTTTCTCTCTCCCTCTCTCGCTTTCTATACGTAGAATGACGGATTGAGAAATTTTTGCTCGACAGTGTCAGCACGCCGCTCGTCGAGCCAGGACGCTATCGCTCGACGAAGCTACTACGATAATCATACTACTCGGCTAATCAATCCGTGGCTAGACAGCATGGGACCGATTCTACTGTGCGCGAGAACCGCCTGGTCTGTCCGGTGCAATGCCAATTCTACTTAATAAGCAATCGGACTGCGGACGTTTGCGTGTACCGGTTTCTAACATTGTTGTTGTAGAACAATCTTGACTGCGTACACGTCGCTGTGAACAAACGCTTCCGGCGAAGGAAGCATTAGGTTGTAGCACGAACACGTTCGGTTGTATGTAAGTATATCGAAAACATGCGTTCGAAAAATTTACTTACAAATGCGTTTGATCGTGATTGCTAGACTGCCGGTCTGTGTGCACGATCAAAATTGCGGAAGTCAATTCTCTGGGAGACGGGAGTGAAATTAAATATTTCCTCTTTTAATCATTCGAGTCGAGAATAACGTCATTCTTTTAATATCTTTGCAATTTTGTATTTGATCACTTTTGTCGTAGATGCATAAAATCCGCAGTCTAGTGATTAGCAAGATTAAGATGTCGCTTGGTTAGTAAATATTGAATACAACCGAACTTGTTCACGTTACGACCATATCTATTGCGTTAACATGTTTATTTACTACTGCTAGACTACTTCTTATATCTTTGCAACGGTAAAATAAGTTCTTTATATTTTCCTGGTGGAAAAAGAAAATTTGTTGAATTAGGTATTGACAATTACAAAACGGCGAAGACATTTAAGGAGTTTAGAACCACTTCTGCGTTATTTTCAGTACTTTAATATTATTGAGAAAATAACTAAATGTGGCTCTTATATATTCCTAGAAATCCACAGTCTATTGATATCAAAAGAATGAAATGTTTTGAAGATCTCTTTTGAAATATTCGTCACGTGTCTTTGTTATATAGGTTGCTGTTAAGCACTGGAATTAACCAATCGTGTTCCACGTTTTTGGTATCGAGCACATTCCGTATATTTGGAAACTGTTCGAGCCAATGCCAAATATAAACGCTTTTGCAATCGCTGCGACGCGGATACGCGTGTATACGAATCGAAAGAAATTTATTGCCTGGATTTGGTGAAGGTATTTCAGCATTTGCCCGCCGGGAATCTAATAATAGCCATTTTAATGACCGTTCTATGCCTGAAGGCAGATAATCGTTTCCGTTTAAATAATAGTTTCGAGAGAAATTAACATGTTACGGTGTTGCAAACAACTTGTAGGCTTGCGAACAAAATTGCTACCGTTCGATTATACTAAAACAAAATACCTTCCAAATAAAATTGTTCACTTCAGCAAACGTCCGCACTCCGATAATAATTTTAAGCTTGACAATAAATATGCAACTGTTATCGTTAACAAAGAATCAACGTAACAACAATCCGTAGTGTGAAATTGTTGCCTGAAAAAAATTCAATTCGACAATTTAAGCATTTGCGAGATTATCAATTTAAGATTAACAGAGAATTACTCAAAGTCACTATAAAAACAAATCGAGTACTCTTGAATTAGCCTCGTAGAGTCGATATCAAAATTTTGGTGTAATTTCTGTAGCTTATCGCGCAGAAATTTGTATTCACATAAGTATCCGCAATCTAATAATCAATATGGGAATCTGTAAAAATGGTTTGACGACTGTTAGGCTTTCGTAATAAGTTAGTGCTGTGCATCGTTGTTATCGACTCGAATAATTCAATTATACTTCGAGAGAACGAGGCGACGATCTAGATAAGCCATTGCATTGGCTCGAGATGATCTCGCAGAATGTAATCATTGCAGTTTGCGAAAGTGATTAACTATTCTCGAACCTAAAAATCCTGTCAAATACGAGCCAGACATTTTTCCGGATTTTCAAAAAATTCCAGAAAAAGTAACTCTCACTGTGCCACAGGCTTCCCCGCGCATAATTTATATTCGCTCGTTTAAGTATGCAAATTGACATTATATACACTGCAGATATCTATGCTAATACACATTTTAATAGCTTTTAAACCAGGTTGAGGAGTTAACCTGCTTCGTTAAAAGTTCCCGCAAGAAACGCGATCGTCTCATTCAATTTCACTGAATGTACAAATTAGATACTTCAGCCGACTTAAATTAAACGCTTCGGCCGGCAGTAAAATAATTTAATCTCCTGGATTGAAAGCAAACAGGATTCGCTGAGACGGCGGTTGTTATTTGTTGCTTCCCCGAATCAACTTTCTGGCAACAAAAACCGATCAAAATGCAAACTGCGCCAATTTAACGATCAGTTTCGTTGCGTCCTTCGACGGGTCCGAGGTTTAATTGCTTGTCACGATATTACGCCGTGTCACATTGATAATCGCTGAATCCGTTGATTACAGATAAACACGTGTTTGCAGAACGCTCGTCGATCTAGCAGCGACATGATCGCCGATTAACTCCCGATCGAGAGAGCACATTCTGCGTTTCCGGTTCGCATCGCCCAGGCAAAATGGGTGGCCGAGATCACAATGGGAGCCTCTTCACCTACGAGACGCTGGTGCACGCGATTTCCGGGGCTGCCGTAAGCATGATTCAAACGCATCCTTAGCACTCTAAAAATCGCTACATCATTGTGTTCAAAATATTTCACGTTCAACCCTTTGCGGTCCGACTTGTTTCCTGTGATCCTAAAAGTAAGACATTTTTAACGAATGCAAACCCAGATAGCACTCGACGTCTTAAAGACGTCTGTTTTACGTCCATTTTTGGTCTGAACGTCTTACGTCCTGAAAAGACGTCTTTTACGAGACTTCTTTAAGACGTTTCATTTCTTGACGTTTCAGTCATTCTAAACTGCTAGAGAAAAGCTTTACAAACTGTACACACGCAACACAATATAACGCAGTTTTCCATCCTTCGAATAGACGTTTATTTATTTAGGAAAGTTAAATAACTAAATTGTTAATTTAGTACTATTATAATATATTACATATATATTCGCAATAGAATTTAGCAATAAATATTGTTTAATAATAAAACTATACATTATATATCAAAAATCCAAAATCCAAAATAATATATCAAAATAAATAGATAAATAAATAAATAAAGCATAAAATGTTAATGTGCGCGGATATGCTGAATAACATTCTTTTAATTTATTTTTTTTTATTTATTTAATTTTTTTGTTATATCAAACATTCAATTTATATTTCTTGTACATGTATACAATATTCAAATTCAATATTTTTCTCACAAGAAAAAATGTGGCTTAAAAAATATTTTTCCAATATTTGACAAACATATCTATCTAATATTTTTGTGATACTAAGAGTCTGTTTCGGGACGTCTTGAATACGTCTGTTTCGAGACGTCTTAAAGACGTCTTTAAGACGTCCCTGTGCTGTCTGGGAAGTGAATCGGTAAAATAACTAATTAAATTGCTGAACTTTAACCGTACGTGCAAAGGGTGAATAAATCAAAATCCCCGCGTGGAAAGAACTCGGCACGTTCGTAACACGAATGTCTTTTTGCAGGGTAGCGTGGTCGCCATGGGGACACTCTTCCCCCTGGACACCGTGAAAAGTCGTCTACAATGTGAGTTGATTTACACCGTTCGATTTTCTGATTTACCACCGACAGTTTCTATAACGATCTCTCTCTTTTTCATAGTGGAGGAAGGCCGAGAGGCGAAGAACACGCTTGCGGTGATCCACGATCTCGTGATGAAGGAAGGACCGTACGTATAATTTCGTAGAGCACACGCGCGCGCAATCAAACAAACCGGGGGACGATAATTGCTGAAACAATAATTGCCTCGAGCTCGCATTAAACGTTTGCGCAGTGTCGACGTTTGCATTAGGCAAATCTCGCTTGGAGTTTCTTTTGTAGCACTCCAACAGTTGCGCAACGGGCTTCGGGAATTCTTACACTTCGGATTTTCTAATTTTTTCTTTATTTAATTTTTTTTTTTTTTTTTCTTTGCAAAGGTACACACTGTATAGAGGAATGGTACCGGTTCTGCAGAGTCTCTGCGCCAGCAACTTTGTTTACTTCTACACATTCCACGGGCTGAAGATGCTCAGGAGCCAGAGGAATCAGACGGCTGGGAACGACCTTATGGTTGCGTCCGTTGCTGGTACTGTTCAGAATTATAATAACCAGACAGCGGATCTTTATGTAAAATTTTCTGAATTGCAACGAACTGGAACTAAATATATTCACTCTCGTAATATATTTAATAGATTGGAAATAATGCAACAGTATTTAGAAATTCTTCTGACGCTTTTACTGTTTTGGATTACAGTCATCTTTGTCGTAAATGCATGAAAACCACTGTTTTATGTTTCTATTTCACAATTGTGGTTGTAACGGATAGGAAAATAACAACAGCCGAGGCAAAAGATAATGCAGTACAAGAGTTTCAAGAACCATTATTTCATTCTTCGTTTAACGTGATAATTTACTGAATATTCTCAGCACAGTTTCATTGTTTCAGGCATAGTCACTGTCCTCACAACGACACCATTGTGGGTGGTGAACACGAGGCTAAAAATGAGAGGTGTCGGCACAGACTCAGAGAGAAACAACAACGAATACAGCACGTTGTTAGGTAAGATTTTAGATTCTAAAGTTCGATGTCCTGAACAAACCGCGAAAACTCTTCAAGTCCCCTTATCTGTATAATGTTAAATTGAATTATTAAACGTCACCAAAAAAACGTACAAGCACTCAATTAAAAATCAAACTGTTCTGACAACAATTTCATTTATCAAAAGTAACGAATTCTAACGAATTCTGTAAGATAAAATGTATGGAGCAGACATCCAGTTACCATAAATTTGTATAAATCTACATTTCATTAACTCTGCGTCGTTCGTAATAATTGATCACCGTTTGAAGGTCTCCAGTGTAATGTCCAAGTGCCTATTGCATCAACTTAGAGTACGACGACATGACTCTCTAGAATTCATAATCGTAAAAAGTGTTCAAACTCGGAGATACATTCGAAGCCAGCGGTTAATGTCAATTGCTAAGGTGACTCTGTTTGCTTTTGCTCTTCGAGGCTCTGTAATCGAACCTCCATCTTGTGTTTCAGATGGGCTCCTTCAGATATGGAAATACGAAGGTCTGGGAAAACTTTGGGCAGGGACTTTGCCCAGTCTGATGCTGGTGACGAACCCTGCTATTCAGTTCATGACCTACGAGAGCATCAAGAGGAGAATCACCGCGACCTTGAAAGGCGCGCAGCCTCCAGCATGGATGTTCTTTGCCATTGGTGCCGTTGCCAAGACGATTTCCACCGCGCTGACTTACCCGTTGCAGTTGGTGCAAACAAAACTTAGGGTGAGTCGGGGATTATTATTCGAGCAAGGCTCTACTCACACTCGACAGCTTTTTCGGTTGCCCTTGGGAGCAATAGTAAACGGGGGAGTGTCCCGAGTGGGCGTGGTTTCGTTGCTCTCGACTTTATCTGGAGCATGAGTATTTTGAAAAAAGACTGGAATTTTTTAAACGAATTTTAAAAGACTGAAAAATCTCGGAATATTGTTGTGTTATTTTCAAGGTATCAGAATTATTTTTACGCAGTCTAGTCATCATGAACTTATCTAAATTATTAAGGGAACAAACACATTTTTGTTGTTTGGTTTATTTTTATTCTCGAGTTAATGCGATGTTATTTACAAAATTGTTCTCTAATTTTCAGCAAGGACACAAGTATCCAAATCTTCCGCCCGATGCTGGCACACTGCAAATACTTATGTATATATTAAAGTAAGTATCTAACGTTCGAATTCGTTCATTGCAATAATTAGATTGCAGAACGCGAGTAGAAAATAATTGGCATTAACAGTTGGAGAACGAGGCAGTTATTCAAATTACGTGTTTAATTATTTAGAAATAAATAGTCTTCTAACTATGAATGACTTTAAATTGAAAAGGTAGTTCTCCTTGAGTCAATGATTTCGCATTCGTTCACAGGAAACAGGGAGTAGCAGGATTGTACAAGGGAATGGAAGCCAAGTTACTCCAGACTGTGCTAACATCCGCGTTGATGTTCTTAGCTTACGAGAAGATATCGCGATTCGTGATCAGTATCCTCCTGCACAGGCCGATGTTGAAAACGTAATTCCATCGATACTGAACTGTGCTGTGCGGTGATGTTGGCATTGTTCCTTTCCGTTATGAAAAATTAGTGATTACAACTGGAAGATGTTTTGCCACTTGCATGAAAACAAAGAACATTTTTATCTGATAAATAACGAACCAAATAAACTAGATGGGAAGATGTTAATCCCGTGTTGCTACCTTTGAAACTTCGAAAGGAAATCATTCGTTAAATTTTAAATAATGCATAAATAAAGTGAACTTGTTAATGCTGTTTAACTTCCGTACTGTGTTGGCACTCTTTCTCTCCTACTTTCACCAGACTCGCCGACAAAGCACAAAATATTGTATACACATTCATATAATATTAAAAAGAGATTCAATCTTTTTTTAATATTCAAATATGCATGCAATATTTATTTTATATTACGTAACAAATATTTCTTTTTAAATATTCAGGAAATATCTATGTCATGTTACGAGAAAAATATTTTTTTCTAAATATTAAATGAATCTATTTCATATTGGAAGTAGAATATTTTGGTAATTATTTACATTAGGGCCTTCCTCACCGATCTTGATGACCTTGAAATATGTTGTCAAGGTCATCATTATGAACAACTTTTTCCTATACATGCTACCGCCGCTCAACTTTAGTTTCCGAGATATTCGCAAAAAAGTTTTAACATCTCAAAAAGTGATCGGAGTAGGTATGGGTTAGAATTGAAGTTGCAAAATAAGAAAGAAAACCTTGCATCCAATATTCTACATGCGAATAATATAATATAATACTAATGTACTGCAAACTACATTATAAAATACTAATGTAAAGTGTACTTACTTCTGAATCTTCTGTATCTCCATCGGATCAACAGCACACAATTATTGACTCACGAGAATAGGTCCGAATAATTGAACAACAATCACTAAACAACACTCACAACACACACACACACACACAACACACTTAACGGAATAGTGACAGCAGACGAGAAGATGTTACTCCGACCACGAATAAAATAATACTGCGATTTTAACCGTCCCCCTCCCACGGACGTGTGATACGAAAACAGGGAATTCCGGGAAATAGGGCCGGCGCCCCGCCATAATTTTTTTACCTTGGTTTTGTATCTAGTGTTTATTGACGCTCAGCGTCTAACCTTCCTATGATAACCTGACCGTACCACCTCCGTGGAAGGGATCATTGTTAAAATCGCAGTATTATTTTGTTCGTGGTCGGAGTGAAATCTTCTCGTTCGTTGTCACGATTTTATAAAATGTGTTGTGCGCGTGTGTTGTGTGTGTTGTTTAGTGATTGTTGTTCAATTATTCGGACCTATTCTCGTGAGCGAATAATTGTGTGCTGTGGATCCGACGGAGGTACAGAAGATTCAGAAGTAAGTACACTTTACATTAGTATTTTATAATGTAAGATTAGTATTCGTATGTGGAACATTGGATACAAGGTTTTCTATCATATTTTGCAACGTATATTAACGATCATTAATGATTTGGTATATAGTATAATTTAATGTGGTTCAAATAAGATACTACTTTAAATGAAATATTTTTATTTTGATAACCAGAAAGATAAAATGAAATATTTTTATTTTGTATTTCAAATATTTCCTTGCAATGAAAATAAGTTGAGCAAGTAGTTAATATTATAAATCATAATTTTTAACATGAGAAGCTATAATAGTTAGCAAAGTATTATGTGTAGTTTAATTACGAATATGTAACATGTTGATAAACAGACTGCAATATCGTAATAACATTACAGGCAACAAAATATCATAAAAATATAAGTTACAAGTAATACATATTCATAGTTTCTAATTTTTGTTATAATTTGAAAATTGTATTGAATGTTTTCTAAATATTGAATTTATATTTTTCAAATATTGAATTCACATTTTTTAAATATTTACTTTATATTTTTTAAATATCTAGTTTATATCCTCCGAGTATTTAGCTTATATTTTTTGAACATTCAATTTATATTTCTTGTACATGTATACAATATTCAGATCCAATATTTTTCTCATATGAAAAAATGTGGCTCAAAAAATATTTTTCCAATATTTGAAAAAAATATCCATCCAATATTTTTGTGCTACTAGGGCTGTCTAGCGTTAATCGTCCGCAGCCATATTCGCGTGTAATCATGATATTTCGTGGCGATCGAGATGGCACTGGAGGACCCGGCCGAGAAAAGTCTTCTGTTTAACCAAAATACTGTGAACGCGATACCATCGGGGAAGAAATCTGGCTGTCATGTCGACGTTAGTCCGTAAGATGTAACAACGAGCACCGGGAATACTGGCGAACCCGAGGAAACTGCACTTCCGATTTCAGTCGCACTTCCGCCGGAAACCGAGGTCGCCATTGCCACAACAGGCGGAAGAAAAGACGTCAGAATGGACCGGTGATGGAAACCCGAGACCCGTAACCTCTGTCGACCAAGGAAGCCTGGCCTTGAAGAAGATCGAAATCGGGTCCTCGAACGCAGTCCTGAAGCTCTGGAGCAAATTGAGGCCGCGTAAGCGCACGAAAAAGCGGCTAGATCCGGAAACACGTGGCTCGATCGCTTCCGCGTACGTTCTCATATGCAAGTTTTGTACTGTTCAACAGATTACAGGCGATTTAATTTACAGACAGCGGATACAAAATACAAATTTTCTAAGTCGAAAATTAGAAAATTAGACGAACACGTATTAGGTTGTCTCGAAAGTTTCTTTCGTATTATGCGCACATTTAATACTGTTGAATAACACGAGCATATACAAAAGAGACGTGACCATGGGTTAATTACTGTTTTATATTTTTCCAAACTTGTTCTTATTCGTTCGTGCCACTTGCCTTTTTTAAGTGAAAACGAAACGAGCTTTCGGAGCAACTTGGTATTTCTTAAATTTTTCTAATACCTTCACAGTGCTTTTCAACCGTCCATTATATTGCCTTTAATTCATAAAATCCGTAATCTACGAAAATAATAATATAATAATTACACAGAACTCCATCTACATTCGATGAAAAATTAAATTTTGTTTCTTTTAATTGAATTTCTCGAAGATGTTGGAAATCGGTTTACCTGCTTCGTGACTTAGACGACGCGGATTTATTAAAAATGTCCGTGTTTTCTTTAGTCGGAATCGTCGCCATGTCGAGAAAACGATGAGCGCGAGATCCCAACGCGGGCTCGGCGATCCGTCGCCGGTGAAGAAGCTGCCCACGCCTCGTTTCGGCGGGAAAGATCGTGGACAAAAGATGCCGAGTATCACGTACGATTATGATGCCGCCGTCAGCCAGCCGGACGTGCCTAATTTCCTCGATTTGAAGAAGAACGGTCGCTACCCGATGGTTAGTGGGTTACCGGTTAAAAAGAGGGCCGTGAAAATTCGCGTCGGAAGCCGATTTACGTCGAGAAAGAATTTTCAGAAAATATATCAGGCTCCGGGGACGAAACGAGTGAGATATAACGCGCGATCGCCGACGGTCAAGGCTACCGATTGCACGAAGGAATCGGTGGCGTCCGGAACATCCTACAACGAGAAAGACGAGAAGGAGAACGTCGGCAACGACGTCGTCGACGTCGACAATCTCACCAATTTCTTGAAGGTTCGATCCTTCGAATAATCAAAAAAAAAAAAGAAATTGTTGGTTCTCGAGATTTTCACTTTGAAAAAATGTTTGGGTGTGAAAGGCGTTGAAGTTCCAGCGTATAATTAGTATCTTACGATCTTCTGATTTATAGCAAACCACAGAAGCCCAGAATCTGTCGTACAAGATCACGACGATCGAGGTGATCGGGAAAAGTAACAACGATCAGACAGTTGAAAACGATGTGGAAAATGAGAAAGCGAAGGAGAACGAAGAACCGGTAGAACATAAGAACGTTGCAAAGTCGCCGGTTCATCCAGTAAAAGGCAGCCGAATTCCCAGAGCGAAAATTGTCGCTTTGCCGGTCCAAACGGTGCAGGAGTTTCGTTCGGTATTTAGATTAGAAATCGAATAAAGAAAAATTATAACCAAAGTATGATCTATATGCAATAGGCTAAGAAAACCACGACCAGCAGAAAGCTGAAAGACTGCACGAATGCGAAATGTCCTCCTGGTTGCGACCAGAACAAGTTAGTTCAAACACAAGTTTCAATTTTAATTTTTTTCTTGAATCATTTCAATAACTACAAGTCTATAAAAATCGATGAAATATTCAGTATCCATTTACAGTATCGATGTACCAGAAAAAAAAGCGGCGATAAAGTCCGGTGAAGTTCAAGATAAGATTAAGAACGAAGAAGTTCGTTTGGAGAAAACTGTAAAGGAGACAAAGTTGGTTCCCACGTAAAACGTTGCAACAAGGGATAATAATTGACTGGTAATTGCCATGATTTTTCCAGAATAGTCTGGGACGACGAGAAAACTTCAGAAACGGAGGCGGAGGACGCTCTCTCGTCGACCGACAACTCCAGACCCATTGTTGACGGCCTCAACGATCCACAGGTTCTATCGATCTTACAGAACCTGAAATTGAATTGTCCTTGCAAGACCTGCACGAACCAGAATTTACCCTCCTCGAGTCGACCGGACGACGACAGTGACTTGAAGAGTTCCTCTCCGGAGGAATGCAAGAAGAAGAAATGGTTCCGCTAATTCGTAAAATTATAAACAGGACCCTCCGATCGCGAAAACAATTTGAAATTTTGAAAAGCATACAAACGATTACCTGTGTTCTTTCGAGAAATTTGTAGAAACAAAGGATTGTTTAGCATTTTGATCGGAGAGCCTCCACGAACTTGAAAATTGTAATTCGATTCTCATAGTTCGTCTCTTAACTATGTTCTGACAGGCCTCTGAGACATCGCAAGTACGTCGACACGAGCTCTGAAGGAACTTCGTCCGACAGGTACAACGACAAAGAGAGAAGGAGGAAACGGAATAAAAACAAAATGAGAAGTCCGCTGATTCTTCACGAGAAAACCAGCTCGTTGATAAACGCGGATCCGAAAGCTTCGGGTCGCCAGCGATCCAACTTCTCCTTCTTCAACACCCTCTTCGACATCGTCTTCTGGCCGTACGTCTTCCTGAAGTCGAACCGTTGATCGAGTATCGCCAATTTTCAGTGAAGAAGAGCCCGATCTCTCGTATCGTGTCGCAGCAATAATGGAAATAACCCTCGGGTGCCTTATTTTGTTCATATTCCACGCAGTTGTCTTCCTATACTGCTTGCCTCTTGATCTACTGCTTCAAATTGTACGATACCTTCTTTTGTAAGCGCGGTATACAATTTTACAATGGAGACTCGTCTGCATATTTTAATATTACAACTGTGCGATCCTTTACCATCGTAATTTCATGTAATAGACGGTCAATCTTTACATGATACAGTCGTCGAAGCGATCAGGTTTCTGAAAATATACTTTTACTAGGAGATATATGTACAAGTTCGAAATATATTTTTGACGATGAAAGCGTGGATGTTACAAATGCAAGTAAGCTGCGGGTTACTGGACAAATATGCTCCCAGTAGAATTAACAATTAACCCGCGAGGCTAACGGAGGATGGTCGAAGAGCAATTATTTACAAGAATGTTAACGGCGAAGAGGTTCCTATGATTCACGACACTTTCGTTACAAAACCGTTTCGTTCGCAGTAAAAAAGATCTGTCGCACAGAGACAACACGGGTACGTTCACGCGACTAAAAGAGCCATAATCGAGAGGGGACTTCCTTCTCCGCAGCTTTACAACGCACCGATTGCTGAAATTGGGTAATTGTTAATCACGACGTACAATCGCATACTCTCCGGTTTCTCCGACGGTTACCTTTTTTCGTGGGCGTTGACATACTCCTGCGGAGTTTCTTCGAGAAGAACGACAACGTCAGTCTGTCGTAGAGTTTCTCGATCTCTTGCACGGTGCTTTCCAGGATCTGCGCGAGAGCTTTCTCGTTTTGCACCAGAGCTTTGTCAGCGATCAGGGACAAGTGCAGGTAGCCTCGATAAGTTAACAGCGAGCATCCGATTCCTGTGTCGACCCTGAAAATAGGTCATTAGTTTATATTGCGTTGGACGCAGCAGAGCTCTACTGGAAAAATAAAATGAAAACGGAGATCTTACCTGTTTGGTATCCAGAAGGCAATATTCTTCACCGAATGCCCCAACACCTTAACTTCCCGAGGACCGACCAGGTTGCTGAACACTATGGTGCTGTGGCTCCTGATTACCGGTCGCATAAACCTCTCCGGTAGCACTGCCGACAGGTACTTCATCACCATGAAGTTGACCATGTAATCTGGGCTCTTTTTCAGCGCATCGTGCGCGCTCCTAACGTCCTCGAGCCGTTCCAAAATTTGGGTATTCTCGAGCGGATTCGCAGACGCTTTGCCTCCTATCTTCGAGATGCCGAGCGGCAATATGCCGACTGAAATGTTGTTCTTCAACGGAACATCTTCGCTCCAATCTTCTATCTTCGCTGGTAGAACGACGCTGATTGCCTCCGGGATAGGTTCGTTCGTCTGAAAAAGTAACAAGTTTTTAGATTCTTCAAGGTCTGTTCTAGAATTAATGGATAAATGGTTTCATTCGTGTTTAGATACGTTATAACAGATGATTTAACCCTTTGGCTACGGCAGACTTTGGCACGCACCGGCCGTACGGTACGGTACGAATTCACTCGCGACGTCCACTGGGTACGGCGAAGTTTTTCGTTAGACATGCATTTCTGAGGAAGTATATTACAATATTCAAAATACTGTAATTATAGGCGCCTCTCGTGGCTGTGAATCAAAATAGGTTAATCGAAATCGGTAATCTACATTACCAAGAAAGGTCTACATTACCATAAGAGCAATTATAAAATTTTAAAACGAAACAGGCGAAATTTGATCTGGACGCCAATACGCGCCTACAGTACCGGGAAGCCAACATGTTTCGGACGCCAATAGGCGCCAACAGTAGTCAAAGGGTTAAGAGTCGGACACATTATACGGTTAAAAAGTTGCGTAACGTCGCGAAGTCATGCGAATTCGCTCAGCTACCGTGTCAGAAATGGCCCGGTGCTGGTGTGTTACGAAGATAACGAATTTAGGGGTTGCGTACACGGACGAAGTGTTTGTGTAAGCTAACGGACAGAGCAGCCAGTAGAACGTCCCCGAATCTGGATCCAGTGATGCTCTTTATGTTCTGGATCTTGGTGAAGAGCCTCTGGTCGCAGATGTTCTTGAAATCGTCTTCCAGCCAATAGGAGACGAACTTCTCGCCTGTCAGCTTTGCTCCGTGGAGCGCACTGAAACAAGACCACGCAACATTGCTCCTCAAACTATCCGTCGAACGAAAAATCCAAGAGAAAACCGTCAAGCGACCTCTTATCCATACTGCGGAAAGCCTGAGCGACCAGGCAAGCAGGACTCCCGACGACGATCTTCGTTAAACTGGTCAATCGCTTTACGTTCTTCCACAGAGTCAGAAGAAGGAGTCTCAAACTCTCTATCTCGTTGTCAGCGAGTACTCTTAACTTGCTCTTCGCATCCTCCCAGGTGAGATTTTGCAGAAACTTCAATCCCTCGGAGAACCGGACCACCAGCACTTGCAGAACTTGAGAGAACACCGTGAAATGGATGAACGGCATCGAAGCGGACATAACGTCCCTCTGCAAAGAACCCCGTAAGCTTCTGTCACCGATCAAAGAAGGTTTCACGGGATTGGTCTTCCTCGGTTCCAGGCTCTTCACTTTGAAACTCGTGTGCTCCACGTGCACGTAAGTCTCCTGGACCGATTCCTTGTCGACGATCACCTCCTTGAAGAACTTCAGCAGAGCCATGCCGTCCCCCAAGGAATGATGGACCCTGAAGAGGACGGGGATCTTGATCCTGCTGGTCAAACGTTCCTCCAATCGTCGCAGGTAATGATGACTCGACCTGGGACAGCATTTTCCGACCAGGATCTCCCAAGAAGCGGCGTGGTCCTCGGGCAGAGGCTGGTTACAGACGTTCCAGAGGATCCTCTTCAGGTGGCCGTTGTAGACATTGTCGCAGGACCCGTCGCAGCTGTTCCTCTCGTACTCCAACCACCTGACTCGCTCCTTCAGGTCAATCTCCTCGCTTCTCTCCCAATAGTAATAACCGAACCTCTTCTTCCTCTTGTAGAGAAGCTTCTCGTGGAGCGAAGAGAGGATCCGAGTCCTGACCAATTCCCTGAAGCTGTCCAGAAAGTTTGTGTTCGAATGCCTGGCGTCCTTCTCGAAGATCAAGAGAATGTTGCTCACGGCTAGGGCCGAGGGCTCTTCTATGGCCCAGATGCTGTCGGTCCCATCGAGCAGACCCGCGTACTTTCCCTTCAACTGAACCCTCAAGACGACATCGATCACACGGCGATAGAGATACAGACATAGCAACGATAGGGCGATCGATGGAGCGAGTAGAAGCGAGAAGATTGTCAGAAGTACTTGGTATATTGTCGACATGATTGCTTCCGGTAGCTTTACACTCGAGAATTCTATGTGTCACAGTGGCTATGTGTTGGTCCTGCGAATTTTTTGGACCTGTGAAGAATGCGAATCAAACGTATATTCAATAAATCGATCTTCCGAATTACACGAATGTTCTTTGAACATTTTATTTGACTACCGAGAAGGCGAAAAGTACTGTAAAATGGTCGAACGAAGTTGACCTCGACGTAACTTACATGGCGACCGAGAGTGACCTGGCTCCGGAACGGTCTCGATGCTGTTCAGCACCAAGTAAGACGACTTTCAGCAGTGTTGCTCTTTTTATAGTGAAGCACTGGGCATCGATCGGCACTGATCCAATTTACCGTGACTCTTTTATCCGGTTATTACCTTCGGTTGCATAATTTTGATGTCCTTAAACATTGGCCCCGCGTTCGAGAACGCGACACCTGAACGCCTGCTCTTTCCCTCTACGTGCTAAAAAGAAGCAACTGTATGGCTTTACAGATTCTTCTTCCTTTTCGTTCTACGACGTGACCGAAGCTTACAATTTTCCTTTCGAGTTAACTACGTGTCCTCTCGATGGAGACCGCGCCGACCCTGATGTCGCGCCTTGCTTCCTGCAAAAGGACCCTCAGGAGAGAGTTCTCGTGAGCCAGACGATCGCTCCGTCGAGTTTCTTGGGCCAGCAACATCTCCTTGCTCGGGTTCAACGACATAGTTATTCTCTCTGTAGCCGTGCCACTTGCTTTCTTCAACATGTCCTAACGAGTGAACATTTAGAACGTTTCAAACCGGTCCGTTAATCTCCAGACTGGGGATCTTCTAAATAAAATGTTTCTTAACGCTGTGCCTACCAGCGGTAACTTACTAGGTGTGCAACTAAGTTTCCGGGGTTTTTTCTGTATTATAAAAACTTAAATTTCTAAAAATTTACTTGAAATTATTTACTCGAAATATCGACCATCGCTGGCTACACATTTCTGCCATCTATCGGGCAACGAATAAATTCCACGACGATAAAATGACACGTCTTTGGACCGAAACCATTCATTTAGCCAATTTTCGACTTCTTCAAAGGTTTTTAAGTGTTGCCCGGATAAACCATGTGCCATCGACCGGAATAGGTGGTAATCTGAAGGAGCCAGATCTGGAGAATAGGGCGGGTGCGGTAGCAGATCCCATTTTTGCGTTCCAATGATGTCCTTGACGATCAAAGTGCAAACTTGCACAACGCTTGCAGACTTGAGTCCTCAACTGTCTTTGGTCTTCCGCAACGCTCCTTATCTTTGATGTTGAAATCGCCAGTTTTAAAGCGTTTAAACCAATCTTCACAAGTGGTTTTCGATGGTGCATGGTCTCCGTAGACCTTTTCGAGGTTACGACGTGCTTCAGCAGCACTGCATTTTAAGTTAAAATAAAAAAGCAATACTTCCCGCAAAGGTTGCTTATTTGGCACAAAATTCGACATCTGTTTTATTAATTACTAACCTTTGTGGAGCAATATTTTTAAAAACAATGACTAAAAAATGATCACAAATGTTTATATTATCCAAAAAACACAATTTCATGTATGCATTTCAACCACAAATGGAGCTAGTGATAGTTTTTGTGAAACCCGGGAATTTAGTTGCACACCTAATAATAGTCCTACAAAAATTAAAGATTAACTACCAGGGGCTTCTTAATCAATTTCTCGAAATGGCGACAACAGTTTCATTGGTAAACGAACAAGTTTCTACTTTTTACGGTGCAGCAGAATGTTTAAAAAATTTACGCTTCTGGTAGGCAAACCGTTGACGCGGTAGTCCCGACTTTTTCCGCGATCATGAAACAAGATTCGCACGTATGCCCCATATAAGTCTTTATTAGATATTGCAGGGCCAATGCAATTGTTCCGCAGCCTTGAATCACTAATTGATTTTGCTTCAACCTGTAGCGTCTCGATGGAACCTCGCAGCAGGGTTTCCTGCTCATCCTTCCGTTTCTTCAGCCTCAAATACTTTCTGCAAACATTTTCGACGGCTCCGTTGCTCTCCGCGATCCTCTCTCCGAGAGCTAGCATCTTTTGCTGAAGGTTGTCGACCTATATGTATTTCATCGGAGAACATTAACACGCAATCATGCAACGATTTAGGGTCCGGAACTAGACGTACCTCTGCGCATTTTTCTTTCAGAAAACGATTGGCGGTCGCAAGCTCTTTCCTCAATCGGTCGTTTTGCATCAGCAACGAGTCGTATCTGACCAGAAATTTGGCTGTTTAAATAATATTCAGGATAATCTAGTCCCTTTCTTTCATTAGATGTTTAAACTTTAATACTTCTGATGCCAAGTTCTTTGAACTTCTCTCTTCAAGGACTCCGGCAACGCGATCTCGTTCCCAAGCCGGATGTCCGTCACGCTCTGCCTGAACAAGTCTGCAAGATTACTTTTTTTACAGTCACGAAGTTAATTTTTGTCCGAAACGTTACGTACTCAGCATATTCTGGTTGCGCTTGTTCGCTTTCTTCAGGTCGTCCGCGACTAATTTGCTCTTCGTCTTCAACGTCGTGTGTTTCAGCCACTGTTCAGCTTCGAGGCTGCGGGACACCATGAAACTTTCCTCCAGAGAGTTCACCGTATCGCGAATACCGTTAATCTTCGTGACGTAGTCCTTCTTGGAAATCAAAATCGTGTGTTCCATAATTCTCGAAAGGTGGTTCAATGTTTAAGCAGTAGACGTTAATTAACGCTGATCGTCAACTTGACAACCGTTCGTGGCAAATTGAGAACCAGCGTGAACGGCTTCAGAGCAGTTGAACAGACAAGCGGATAATTCTGGTAACACTTTATTGGTAGGACACTGTCTTTTGTTCGCATTTTTATTAATAAATACAGTTCCTTATCTAAGTTCTAATCGGTATTAGCTCAAAGAATGAACGAGGTATTATTGTACACAATCAATACAACAGCAGAGGTATTAACTATCATATTTATTAAATTACATATGTAGTTTAAGTACGGAAGAGAAGTCAATCTGTGACGATCAACATCATCAATCAGCGCTCACGCGTGAATCGCGTGCAACACGTCGACTTCCGATCTGTTTCAACGAAATGCAATCATGAGAGTACAGACCGGTCAACGTGCAAATAAATGCGAGTTACAAAAGTTCATTCGTTTAACATTTTGTTAATGGACACGGCTGTAACACGTACACCTTGAAACTCTCATGGGGCTTCCTCAAGTAAGTTTGACACTTCTCTCTGGTATCCTGTAAAACGGCGAGCAACTTGGTCTCCGACCCGCTAACTAAAGCCTCGTTGTATTTCTCCATATGAGCCTTGTCTATTTGGGTAACACCGTCCAAATCTTCCGCCATTTCTTTCACTTTCGTGACGTGGTCTATTAATACCTCCAGCGATGACTCCCTTTTCGATTCTCTGAAAAGAAAAATCCGCATTAATGCGAATGCCAAATTTCAGAGTCCGATCAGATAAATTAAAAAAAAAATAAACGGATCGCCCGGTAAACTGTTTTATCGATCCAGCCATGAAACATGAAAATAGCGAATTATTGCGAAAAAATTCTCATCTCGAGAATGCGCTTGATTTTCGTGGAATAAACTTAGGCGTTTGAAATATTTTGCAACCGTGTATCAATGAGTTTTACTTACGAAGACTCTTCCGCCGCCTTAATAAAGTTGTCACAGGTTTTGTACAAATTCAGGCAGTTGATGCTATCCGTAATTTCGCGTGTTTCCAAGAATTTTTCAAAAATCTTTATGCCTTTGTCATGTGATAGGGTTCTATATATATTATCTGTCATGTGGTCTATTTCTTGGTCTGTCAGACCGGAAGTGCACTTTCCGATACAACCGACTACTTTGGTAGAGAAGAACTTCGACATGATTCATATCATCTGGAAAAAAAGAAATTATTTATAATTTATTATTTAAAATTTAATTCATTTATAATTTAAATGTTAACGATATATACTCGAGCATATAATAACGATGTTTCTATGTAGGTTACTTACGCGTACGCGCCCTGCGATAGACTATATATACGCTTAGAGTACATACGAAAATAAGACCGCAAATTTATTTATCGTGTTGATAACGCTTCTTTAAGGAGTGTAACATATTTTTCTTTTTTTTTTCGAGGAGATAGGGAGTATAACATGTTATCGCTCGAGCAACCCAGACCCAAACAAGCAGAGTTATTGATCGGAATTATCAAGGAACCGGATTCACAGAGGCTGCCTGTGTGTCTTAGTCGACCAACGTTGCGTGTCTTCAATGACCGAGTTAACTTTCGTTCACAAATATTCTTATTTAACCATTCGAACGTAGCTCATTAAATATACAGTACATTAACACCAAACAAAACTGTAATCTTATACTTTGTAATTAGAATAAAGCTAACGTATACTTTACGGAATATTTTCATAACCAACAAACTAAGCTATTTTACACGCCACTGTAACATGTCATAGATCTCGTTTATATTGTATTACGAATTCTTTAACCGTTCAGTGTCTTGTTAGAGATGCAGCTGCACCATACAACCTTTAGAGGGGCGGACAGGTGCTATAGTGACCAAGGACAAACTTGGGAATTTTGTGTAACCTATTGGTTGCGTGTATATATCAACTTTTTGTAAAGAAAATTCAAGTTCTCAATGGAAACATGCTCTAGAAGTTAAAGGTTAAGTCAATGAGAAATCGTATTTCAGTTGATACCTGATAGAGTTGTCTGCCGGTTCACCCTTGAAGGTTGAACAGCGGCGATACACGGAAAAGATGATTGTTGTCTAATTCCATGAAGTCTAAATTATAGCAATTCGTTGTCAAATTACAGCGGACCTGGTAGAGCAATACCGTCAGTCGAGTATTTACTGAACGTAGACGTTATTTTTAAACGGAACGAGGAACTCACCCTGCGATGTTATTCGTGCAGCGCTACATCGACTATTGCGGACCGTAACATGCAACGCACTGAGGATTGGTATAGTCCTCTCTGGTATAGTCAACAACTAGGAGTGCTGGTTTCGACCAGGAGACATTTGGTGGAGCATTGAGTTTCCCCTTTCTCAAAAGCCGTTATTTAAAATACCCTCTTTTGTCGGTAAATAAAATCTTCCAAATCTTCGCTCGTAACCTTTCGTTCTTAATTGAACTAACAATTAAACGTTGAAAGGTTTTTGTAGAGGCGACAGGTCGTATTTTTTTCCGTACTTGTAAAATGTTTAAGCGATGTATAAGCGATTTTATTTCACATGCGACCAGCACTCTGCAAATGGTATTTATCATTCGAAGCACGATGGATGAAGTAGCTGCACGTCACTCGGAATGCGAGGCATCTCACGAAAAGCGAACAGTGATCTACATGTATAGAAATACTGTTGTAGATACAGAAAAACGAAATGTTTAAAAAATTAAAAATAGTCTTTAGCAGAACTATTTTCACATGCATCTTTTTTTATTAAGTATTCTTGTTAATTAATGTATGTATGTACTCGTTTAAAATTGCCGCCATAAAATACGCGGGAAAATGTAATAGAATGGTGGAAATGTATAGCAGGGCTTAATTCGATAGAATAACAATATCTAATTATTTTATGGATTCGAATTTGATAATATTTGATAATTAATTGTAATTATGGATTCAGAATTTCCTGATCCAGATGAAGAATTTGATTTGGCTCACGAAGACGAGTACGAACTTTTGAGAGAAATAGAAGGTAGGCAGAGTATAACCTTGATCTCAAAATATAATTTCAAATTATATTTACTTAATTTTCTGCGTTAGTAATCAATTATAAATATTTCATTCGAAATAATGTATTTGCTTTTATATATTTTAATTTTCGTAATAATATCTTTATTTTAATTGATGTACTCCGACAAGCTGTCACATTATGTAAACAAGACGATTTGAATTTGTCAGTTTATTAGTCATTAATTTTAATTATTGTATTGTAGAAAATGAAAAGAAGAAATCGGAAATATCACAAAGAACGGAAAATTTACTTAAGCTACCTAAAGAGAAAGATGAATCCAATAATGCAATACCTAGTGTATTGAAAGAATTGAACACTCCTACACCTAATGTGTTTAGGGAATTAAACACTCCCACGCATAATGTCTACAAAGAATTAAATACTCCTATATCTAATAGCCATAATGATCTCTGTACCCCTGGTACTAGTAAAGACTTTGCCTGCTCCAATAACTTTGAGTCAGAAAGTATAAAAAAACGGAACTATGATGACCTGTTTGGCGACATTTCTGATATAATAGATGAGAGTGGTTATGGTAAGTAATCTGTATAATCTTATATTATTATATGCATCGGATTGATTTATTTAAATGTATTGTTAATCACCACAGTTGACATCTACGAACATAAGGAAAAGAAGCCACGATGGGATCAGCCTCAGCGTGTAATCAAAGCAGTGTTAGATGCCAGAGAAAAATTCCTAGAGCACAATAAAGGAGTGACTGTTAAAAGAAAACACTTTGAAGAGTATGCAAAATACAGGAACTATTTTATTCACTATTTTAATCACTATTGTATTCATCAATTGCCATTTTCATGTAGGAAAAAGGACACAATGTCTTTAAGAGTTCCACGATGGAATTTTGTTGCTCTAACTAGACGAGATGATGCACAGCGTATATACATCAGAGTAAAAAATGATGCAGCACTCAGTATGAATAACAGTGAACATAAATTTTCTCATCTACTGCCTATACCTTATAGTCAGTTGAAGGCGGAAGCTGAAGAAATCGTAAGTAAATAAACACAAGTGTAGAAATATATTGTACAATCTTATTATAACTTTACAGATGGTACAGAATGCCAAGCGTATTAGTAGTGAAACTGTTGGAAATACTTCCACCACAGACAATGAGCAGGACTCTGAACTGTGGGTTGATAAGTACAGACCAAGATCTTATGCAGAATTGCTTTCGGATGAGACTGTGAACAGACATTTATTACATTGGATAAAACTCTGGGATAAAGTGGTGTTCAACCGAAATTATGTTCAGAGAAAAAGGAAGAAACAACGTTCGATGTTCAGAAATAGGCAATTCATGAGTGAAAAGATCAAACAAGAAAAAGAGTTTGAAGAGGTAGACAGCCAAGGATTCCCAATTCGAAGAATAGTTTTGTTAACTGGACCACCTGGATTGGGAAAGACCACATTAGCTCATCTAGCAGCTAAACATGCTGGCTACAACGTGGTGGAAGTTAATGCTAGCGATGAAAGAAGTCCCGACGCCTTTAGGTAAATTCACAAAAGAATAAAAGAGAATCGGTACTATTATTAATTTGCATGTTTAAACTCAGACAGGTCCTTCTTTCATCGACGCAAATGAGAGCAGTGATGGGAAGCGAGCCGCGACCAAATTGTATAGTTCTAGATGAAATCGATGGGGCACCGGCAGCTTCGATTGAGCTCTTACTCCAATTTGTGCAAGGTAAACTAGCCCAGAAAGGTAAAAAGGGAAAGGGGAATAAACAATCAGCTACTTGCAACCGGCCTGTAATATGCATTTGTAACGAACCATATACTCCTTCATTAAGGTGACTTTGTTTAATTGATTAACACTCGCACGGCCATCGGTGGGTCTCCTCAAACCCAGACATTTCTATACTACTATTTACGTATCAATAGTTATTTAATTCATTTATTGTATAATATATTGATATTGGAGTTCAGTCTTTTATGAATCCTTATCACAATTTATACATTCTATATTCGTTGTTTTCCTTTAATTATTGTTCAAAATCATAGAAACACGTAAATAGCAAAATTTTGATTTCCGGGTATGAAAAGACTTGCCGACTGCCGGGAGAGTGTTAACGTATGAAAGCACAAGCATCAAGAACCAAACATACATTAAAAAATTATGCACAACAGACCACTCAGAGTAGCTGCACTTATTATACCAGTACCGGAAGTGAGTCCTGCGAGGCTAGCAGACAGATTGATGGAAATATCACGAAAGGAAAGCCTGAAAGTCAATTCAGATGCGCTTTTGAAATTAGCGGAGATATCCGGTTGCGATGTTCGATCATGTTTGGGGGCACTGCAGTACATGGGCGGCGCCAAGTTGGGAGACGATTTGTCATCTGCGTTGAAAGACAGCAGGAAAGGATTATTCGACTCATGGAAGCAAATACTAGCAATACCTATGAACAGGGCTGGAGTACTTTCTATTCCAGAGAGAGTTCGTCTTGTGTTGAAAACAGTGCAAAACGGTAGGTTCTTGCTCGTAATTAATAGACAGCAGATGTGTAATAACTTCAATAAGTTCGAAATAATACATCCATACTTGTTTCTTGTTTCAGGGGAGACAGATAAATTAGCGCAGGGCATATTTCACAACTATCCAGAAATCTGTTCTGACAAGCTGAACAATGTATCTCTGTCCTTGCAGTGGTTTCAGTTCTACGACGAAATATCATCTCTAGTTGCAAAATTACAAGTCTGGTCGGTTATGCCATATACGAATTACGCGTTTATATCGTGGCATTTATATTTTGCCAAATCGATAACCGTTAAATTATCTTATCCGTCTGTGTCATTCGAAGTAAGAAGTCCGAACTGCTGATGTGATATCTGTGCGACAATTTGTAAATCTAATTTGTAAATTACAGATACACCAGAAGCATACGAAAAACGTAGGAATTCTAACAAACGTTTATAGAAGCAGCGGGCGTGATGTCATAACGTTGGCAGTAGATATTGCTCCTTTTCTACCGGATCTATTATGCCCACGATTACGAACAGTATCTGGGCATCTACATTCCGCCAAAGAACGAGAAGACATTGCTCGTTTGGTGAATGTTCTGCTAGAGTTTGGTTTGACATTCGCTCAAGAGAAAACGATCGATGGGACCTATGACTATACGCTAGATCCGTAAGTTAACAGATTACTACTAAAATCTCGCTTGAAGAACATCAATTTTACTCTTTCTTCCAGAAACATATTTGAAGTTGGTATTCTCCCTGAGTGCAAACATCGTCAAACCCTTGCGTACGCGGTAAAACAAATAATTGTTCAAGAACTAGAAGCTGAACGCTTACGGCGTGCCTCGAATGCATTGCTCAAAACAAATAGTTCCTCAGAAAAAAAAGATAACAATAACGTGAAAAATAAAAATACAACAAAGGTAGCAGAATCGGTAACAAAAACAAAGAAACAAAACGAAATTGCTAAGTCACCCACTTCTGCAGAAAACCCTAAAAGAATTGAAGCAAAAAAGAAGGAAATTGTAAATTTAATCTATATTGTTTTTATACTTGTGCAATTTTTTTGCAGATACCATATTAATACAATTATTTTTTGTTATAGGTTTATAAAGATTTTTTTGGAAGGATCATCACTGTGAACGAAGACAAGCAAAAGAACAAAGACAAAGAATCAAACAACTCACGCGATATTTTAATGAAAACTGGCATTTGGTACAAATATAAAGAAGGTTTCAGCAACGCTGTACGTCGAAACATTATCATGGCAGATCTCCTATAAATTGTAACATATTATAGTTTTATAAAATATTGACAACAAACGTATTTATTTCATTTTATTTATGTCTTATGTAACACAATTTGAAATTCCCTCGCAAGCAACATACTGGTGAAATATCGTCTAGTTATTTCGTTTTGCACCTACCGTAAACTCAATACTGCTCAATAATTACAGCAGATTACAGGTTAGTTTCACGTGGGAATACCAAATTTAATTTCGGTAAACATTACAGTCAAGTGTCAGTGATTTCAAGTTCTACCGCAACTATATTAAATATAAATATTGTACGTAATTTTACAGAGTTCATTACTAGCAATTACAGTTGTTATTTTGAATATGTATTAGGACCATCGACACAATCTTAAATAAAATATTGACTAACAACGACCGCATGGCATTAATGTTTCATAATAAGCGCAGTTACATTCTCGTATAAAGTACGTATTTTTACTTGAAAGTATAAACTTGTAATATCCACTTTTTCTATTGTAGATTGTGGGTTGTTTTTTAATTTTCTTGAAAAATGGATATACAAAGAAAGAAGAAAAATTATTACCAAAACAACGGTAATAACCAGAAGAGACGTAAACAGTTCAGCCTAGAACCAGGTTTAACGGGTTTTTTATGCACGTGCAATTTTCGTGAGAAAGATTGCGTACGAGATGCTTATAAAATACTTAATGAATTTGCTGATCAAATTTATGGATCAGAAACCACAAAGGTACGGTGTAAATCAAAGAATTAACAGTGACACATGAAAAGACTCTTTTTAATTCAAGGACTCTAATAACGATAACACCAAAGCTACTGTAGCAAAAAATGATTCTGTCAGTGATAAAGAACAAGATGATGATGATGATGACATCTCAACTTCCTTGAGCAAAGAAATCAATGAATTAAAGGCAGTACACATAAAATTTCAGGTAAATTTTAAGAATGATTTAACAAATTTAAGTATTTAACAAAATAATACATATTTGTATTCTTCTTATCAGGTAGTCGATACCGGTGTAAAAAATGTAATTTTCATAAGAAGTTCTTTGTCAAATCCTCTAGAGCTGGTTACCAAAATTGTTACAGAATTAGACAAAACTAAAGAACACCGTACAAGATACATATTAAGATTACTTCCTATCGAAGTTGTATGCAAAGCATACATGAACGATATCAAGCAAAAAGCTGATTCAGTTCTTGAAAAATACTTTGCTCAAGAACCAAAAACTTTTAGTATTGTATTCAAGTATGTTTTTTGCAAGAAAATCTATAAAAATGAAGTTATATTTTAGTTATAAGTATACTTATACAACTCTATTGCAGTCGCCACAGTAACCATAGTATACATAGAGAGGAAGTTATTAAAGATCTGGCTGAAATAGTAAGCAAGAAGAACCCTGGCAATAAAGCGGATCTGAATAACCCAGAACTTGCAGTGGTAGTGGAAGTGATACGTGGTGTCTGTCTTATATCTGTGGTCCCAAATTACTACAAATTTAAGAAATACAACTTGCTGGAAATATGCAATGTCAAAGAACCTACAAATAGTACAAAAGTAATAACAAATAATGATTTGTACTCGGTACTCATTATTCTACTAAACTTTTTAATGTGTGATCATATAATTATTGTTTTCAGAAAATAAAAACTGATGAGTGTACAGAATCAAAAGACGAAGAAAACGATTCAGAGGACAAGGAAAGTTTAACAAAAGATGCAATTACTGATGATACAGAATCAAATAATTGATATAAAGATTTATCAATTGATAACCATGTAATGTAACAGTAACTAGCATTGTAAAATTCTACTTTAAATTGTTAACAAGTTAAAATTTTTTTCATAATAAGTTTATATTTTATATACTTAATAGTATTTTGTAACTTTATTTTATATAAAAAGATTGTCTTACATATGTAAAAATGTATGTAAAATATAGCTTCTATGTTAATAAACATTTGCACTACAATAGCATACATTTTTCGTTATTGGACATATATCAAATGATAAGAACTATATTTTATAGTTAATTTAAAAAGCGCTTAACAGAGGAAATAAATCGTAGCTGCAATTTGATAATTTTTTACTCATTTAATGCTATATTCAAATAGATTTTGTTGACTGGAAGTGTACAAGGTCCCATGGTGTAATGGTTAGCACTCTGGACTCTGAATCCAGCGATCCGAGTTCAAATCTCGGTGGGACCTGTATTTTTTTTCGCTATTTAACATTATCGACATATATTAAAAAATATATGGGACAAACAAAAATATACAACTAGCTATAAATGAAAAAAATTATTATTTTATTAATAAAACCCTTCAAATTAATATCTCAGTAAACGTTTGTATGAAAATTAAATATAAGTACTATTTGTTGGAATGCTTCTCACGATTATCTCAAGTTAACGATACACTACTTTGTTTTATAACAATTACAAAATGGAATTTGTTGTATTTTTATTAATTATTTTGAAGGAATACATATAACGCTCCGTTCTCAACGGTCGATCTGTAGGATTTATTTCATTTATAGCAATACAAGTTTCATACACAAAAGCATAGAATAAATACTTTATTAGAGGCAAAACTCGTCTGAAATTTTTTGTAAATTTTCATAACATGCATGTCAAAAGTTTTGATAGAAGCTTCGCCTCTAGTTAAATACTCTGTGACATACGAATGTAAGGTTATGTACCCTTATAGACTGACGTTAATTTTTTTCAAAATTATTACCTGAATCAGTGTTAAATAGTAATTTATAAAGAAATAGCGAATATGTCGGGGAGAAAAAACATCCAAGGAGGATTTCAGGCGGTGAGGCTCTATAACATTTACTTTTCATTCATACTTTTCATGGTTAAATTGCTTTCCTAACCTCTATCATATTACAGGATTCTGACGTTTATATTACATACGATGATCAACAGAAAATTAATAAATTCGCAAGACTGAACGTGAAATTGCATTACTTTAAAACAGAATTGAAAATGAAACAGGTATCAATAAATTTGACAGTAACAAACGCTTCATATTACTTATAACCTTATTTGGATATGTACAGTGTTGCATACACTAAATTGTAATGCTTTCTGCAGAATGATTTGAAAAATATGGAAGATGCCAGTGACGAAATAGTCCTATTAGATGAAGGCGCAAAGATACCTTATTATATCGGTGAAATTTTTATTTATGAAGATATGGAGAAAACACAGGTTTGTCAATCTCTAATCCATTTAGTTTTTGAATTTGAAAATACAAATTTTTACAATATTTACTTCTTAAATTCTAATCAAACTTAGTTTTTTATTATTTAAAACGATTAAAAACGTTTCTGAGCACGGTACAAATGTATTTAATGATATAGTGATTCTCTATAATTTAAAATGTGTGTCGGTAGGGCTACTTAGAAGATATCAAGGAGAAGAAGAAAAAAGAAATTTCGAATCTGGAAAGCAAGTGTAGTGACATGGAGGGCACTATAAGTGACTTAAAAACTCAGTTATATGCAAAGTTTGGTAGTCGTATAAATTTAGAAGCAGATGAAGATTGATCTAGTCAAGCATGCACATAATTCGTCCATGATGTGAACTAAGATTGTTTATGCATTATTATTCATTTATAAATTGTCAAATTCCCATAGTAGAAACTGCATTTTATTATTCACACTATGTACAGGTAAACACTTTCACATTTTACTTATCTCATATGTATAATCATTAATGTTTCCACATATTGTTATTATGTGATAAACTATTAATAAATTTATTACACTCTTTTTATATAGTTTTTCTTATACTTATTCTTTCTCCCTATAACATTATTTTACTATAATTATTGAAAACTTAAATAATTATATAAGATACTCAAAAAATAAAGAAAAATTTGTATTGTATTTTAGGAATCAGTTACTTATTCTTTATGTAATAGTTAACTACCACAATTGTGTATGTATTCGTTTGATTAAAGGTTGAATTCAAGACAGTGGTAACCGTAGCATGAAATTTGGATGTCTGCCAAATTGTTCTCATTACAAAGTGCTCATGCAACGTGACTGAAAAACTACCTCCTTGTTCTATATTTGTGGAATATTTTTAAATTTTATATATTATGGCCTATCTTAATATTGCTATCTCGTACTTAATGCACTTCTAAAATCAAACGATGTACATAATCATTGCAAAAAGTATTTAACAAGTAGAAAGATATGGATGTTAAAAAGTAGTCATAATATAATAAAATCTAAAATTTTAACTACATGTTGAAGCATGTAACAATATAGTTTTATGTTTAACAGGATACAATATTCAATATGTTGCCAAAAATTAGAAAATGACTCAAATTGAGTTGTTTATAACAAAACACGTGAACAAAAATGAAAATGTAATATTCTGTATGCGTTATATCACTAATTTATGACTTTAACGAATGATTTAAAACATGGTTACACAGTCATACAGTTTCTGCCTTCCCTCTATCATCTGACTTGAGGTAATTTTAGTTTCACCTCTCAGTTTTACTTCTGCCAGTACATAGTTCACTACAGTCCATTCAGTATCTGCTTATGTTCTGTAGGGGAAGTTTGTGAACAATTATTTTGTCTTCAGCTGATAAAAACAATAATTATACAACAATAAACAAGAATCTATAATAAGACAACTGCGGTATAATCTATTTTATATTTATATCTATATTCAATTCTTTAGTTGAAAGACATAAATCGATAAATTTTTTGTGAAGTATCTGCTCTATAGAAACAGTAATGATGGATATGGATACAGCAAAGAAACTAGTATTAACTTTAAAACAAAGTCACACATCCCATGGTGGATATGGTTTACAAAATCAGTGTGAAGCACTCGTTGGTCATATTTTGCAAAACATGTTGAGATCTTCATTACCCACTTTAGTTCCTGAAACGAAAAACGAAGAAGATTCGATCAGCTACAGAGAAGAAGGTGACAAACATTTATTCATGAATATAGAAATTCAATTTCGATAGTATAATTCTATGAACTTTTAAAAAATAGGAAACCAGCATTTTGTGATGGGCGATGATATTGAAGCCATAAAATATTACACAATGAGTTTAGCATATGCGAACAATAACGAACTTATGTCTCATGCTCATGCTAACAGATCAGCGGCTTTATACAGAAAACAAATGTTCAAAGAGTGTTTGATAGACATTGATACCGCTCTGGATCTTGGATACCCGGAAGAAAAAAGAAAGAAGCTGAAAGAAAGAGGGGTGAAGGCTATGGACGAAATAAAAAAGAAATTGAAGATTAAAAAGGATGATTTTATTGATCCAGAGAAATTAATGAGCATGTGTTTATCAGAAAAAATTACGGAGGAACCTATAACTATAAAATTCAGAAATGGAAAAGCTGGAAATCTGCAAGATGCATGTAAAAATGGACATGTTAATGGAAATGAGGAAAATTCAGTTAATGGTTCTAGTGCTACACCAAGTAATGAAAAAAAAGAACCAAGATATCTAGCAGATGAGGGCCCTTTAAAATTAGCTTATGGTGCTAGTAAAGAAGTTCCTGCTGTTAGCGACGGTATTAGAATTGCTTATAATGAAAAATACGGACGTCATTTAGAAGCTACTAAAGAATTTAAACCTGGCGACATTGTCTCTTTCGAAGATCCATATGCGCATATTATTTATACACAAAAGTAAACGATTTCTTTTCAATATAATATTTGTAAAATTGTAAATTTATAAGACCATACAAAATATCTCCTATAAACATTCTTCAAACATTAAAAGACAGCAGAGATATGTGTTACGGTCACATTAATTTACAAGTACAAACATAATTATAATTTTGTACTTTCAGGTATTATACACATTGTCATCATTGCCTATCAAGAAGTTACAATTTAATTCCTTGTCCAAACTGCCCAATGTCTGTGTATTGCTCAGAAAAATGTAGATCTATAGCATGGGATATGGCACATGAATTGGAGTGTCCAATTTTATCGGTTTTAGAAAACTTGTTCAATGTTGACAAAGACAAGGTACGAATGCTTACCAAAATTGTTCGTTTTTTGATTGTAGTAACAGCAAAGGGCAAAAGGATTGCAGAGTTGCGTGAAGACATGAAAGTAGCAGAGTGTAATCCAGGTAAACAAGAGCTTTCTTATTTTACAGCTAAAATGAAAAATATAAAGATATATATAAATCATGCTTGAAACACACAAGAAATCATAAGAAACTACAGTCGGAGGCAAAGTTGAGTGGACACCCTTTAAAAACTAATCACTTTTTTAAAATTGGATCAAACGACTTGAGTTTTTCGTGATGTTAAAAGAATTGGTTTACTAGGTAATCTTTTGAAAAATGAGTTAAAAATAGCTTTGTACGTGTACATAACTTATTTAGATCTACAAAAGGCATATTTTAAATTATGGGTACTTTTTTCTTTGGAAGTCCCAGTAAAAACAATTTTAAACAAATTTTTTTACACATTATCTAATAAAGTAATTATTCTAACATTTAAAAAAAAACTCAAAACATTTGATAGAATTTTAAAAAGTTATTATATAGTTTTTAAAGGGTATCCACTTAACTTTGTCACCGACTGTATATTGAATTATAACATACTGTGCAGGTATAGATTTTATAAAATATTTCATTTTTGCAGACGATAGAACTGCAGGGTTTACAGATGAAGGTATATTCGACAGTTACAGTTCACGATCTGCTTTGAGCCTTGCAACCAACATGACAACAAGACCGCTCATTGGAATCAGCGCATTCGCCTGCATCTCAGCCCTTGCTTCTATCCTCCTAGCCACACAGACTAATTTCTTCTGCAAGAAATACGAAATGGATCAATTAAATGACATTAATAATGTGCCCGAGTTACAATTCTGTGGCAGCCTCATGTTTCGCGCCTGTGTCATAATGTCTTCTAATTGCTTCACAGTAATTTATTTCATAAATACGTTGAAACATAAAATACAGTTCATAATACTCATCAAAAATTTAATAGAACACAAAATGAAAACTTAATACATCGATCGAATTACAGTTTCTAAAACTTATTTTCCAGGTACAACAAGAGCCAGGAATTAAAACCGGCTCAGGGCTATATGTAGCGCATAGCTTATACAATCACTCCTGTGCTCCGAACACTTTTCGCCATTTTGAGGGATTGACAATGATTACTCGTGCTCTAGAACCAATATATCCTGGAGATCAAGTATTCACTGGCTATGGTGCAGCGTATGCACATATGCCAAGATCTGAAAGAAGAGAGAAAATAATGCAGGACTATTTCTTCGAGTGCAACTGTCCCGCTTGTGAGTCTGACTGGCCAATGTATAATCAAATTCTTCAGAACCACGTTGGTTCCATCATGAAGAACAAAGAACTTGTAGAGAAACTAAAACCATATAAACAGAGATTGGTAAAGAACATGTACGACATTGACGCTGTGAAATCTGTTCTCGGTACTCTGTACAAGGAAGTGTCTCAGCCTTGCGAAGAGATAGTACACGCAGAACAGTACCTGAAGAGTTATTATTTAGGTAGATTCAATCACATGTCGACATAACACGTTTTTACGCTTATTTATACTGATATAGCTTTGCTTACCTGTTGATATTTAATACTATGCTTACCTACATCCTGCAAATCACATTTACTTATATAGGATATATTTCACTTTGTGCACTGATTTGTTTTGTCGCTTGATAACATAATACGGCTACGTTTGAGTTCAAAGCTTATACCGCTTCATAACAATGAATATACGAATTTCATACTTCGCTGCAAAGGTATCTAAAGAATTAATGTATTAGGTTTACAAAACTAAAGTTCGGTTAAATAGACATGTATTTTCTTGTTTCTAGATCCATGAGAGTGAAGCGTCAACGTTGTACTAAGTTATTAATAAAAGACAAAGTATTCCTAAAACCATTTTATTGATGTTATACACGATGTTTGTCTAATTCTTGAAGTAAAGACTGTGCAAAACTTTCTTCATGTAATACATTTATGTGAATAAACTGATTGAAAGTTATGTAATAATACAGGATTCATGTAAATCATTCAATGATCTTTACTTTTTACTTTCCTTATGAAAAGAACACCTGTGCTATCACAGATGCATTAGGAAACATATTTCATAAGCATCGTAATTTATTAGAAAAATGAAATTCTTTCTATTTATATGTATATGTATATTTTTACATTAGACAATGTTTACAAGGCTTATAAATTTTCCCACATGTTTTCTTTTACTAAACTCAATGGAAGTCGTAATTACATGACATATTGTAGTTACCGACAACGCAATCTTTTGGAACTAATAGAAGCTATAAAAGAGACCCAAGTGACCAAGTCACCAAGTGATCTAATCAATTCTACACACTAAATTGGAAATAATAATTGTAGTAAATGATCAATTTTCTTTATAATCGTATTGAAGTAATCTGTCCATTGAAACAAACTATTCAAACTTCAATGAAGTGCAGTATACAATTATACTCTAAACTTGTTCTTTAATACCCAAGGTATGATTCAAGCCTTTTGGTTAATGTTATAGCAATAGGAAGCAAAGGGGTAAAAATAGGCATACAGTTTCGACTTGAAAATCATTAGATATGCAGTATGCGCTCGATAAGTAACTGCCAGATAAATAGCAATTTAGGACACCCTTCATTCACCCACATGTAAAATTGTTTTATTAAAAAATTTCACATTTCATTCAAATATTAGGTTGCAACTCATTTTTTTCAAATAAAAAGTTACCATTACACAATAGTAATAATTATTTGTGGCTGAAGAATTTTCAGAGATTTAAAAATCAATTTTATTTTTTTTTTTTTTTTAATGGAACTGCATATCTTTTCACATAAGTCGAGTCTTGAAAATATTCTAATAAAACATTAGAGTACAATGTTAAAGATTACTAATTCGTGAAATATTTTAAACTTTTATATAAAATACCTCACAAACTTCAGTTCCATTTAAAAAATTAAAGTTAATCTTGAAATTTTCGAAAACCCTTCACCTATAAAAGTTATTACTATCACGTTCTGATCCTCCTGTAATCATATAATTTTTGAGAATCAATTTGTTTAATATTTCTAAAAATAATCGAGATAATTAAAGCGATCAAACGCGTACTATACATCTAATACACAATGTCTCTTCGGCTTATAATGTTATGAGTACTAAGTTAAAAGTTCTGTCCTTGGAATGAAAGGATTGAACGTATAAGCAAATATCAGAGTACACCTATGATATCGCGAACCATACAAACAATATCTACAGTATTTCATTGTTATTTGACATACATATTATTTTGTTAAATAACCGTGGAACGTCGAATTTTCATCACATATTTTTCACTATATCCTTGTGACAGATTTCAATATTTGTATAATTAAACGTATTATTCAAAATGTCTTTACATCCTTCAATTGAACATATACTACAAGGCAATTTTACATGATTCAAATAACTTGCAAATCTGCTTTCATATTGATATATGGAAAAATATAAGAATCGATAATTTTCATTAGTAGTTGGAGCGAATTAGACAAGAAAGTAGTAAAGAACAAACCTTGTTAAACAACAGTGGAATACTGTATAGAACTTGTGAACCCTTATAAATCCTATGTTCAAAAAGTGTAGTATTTTACGCACGTATAAGCATGCTAACACATCACCAGAGATGAATATCAAAACCACTTGATATTAATGTTGACGATATTAACTAGTTCCCGGTATACTATCAAATATAGCATGTAGAATATTCATTTCATTAAATAAAAATGAAACGAGATTTCCTGCTGGAGGAGACAAAACGCGATAAGAAAAATATATGATTGAAAAAGAATAAAAATGATCTATTAAAATCGGCCGATATTCGAGAAAGCGGCAAACAGAGGTGTCGTTGTCGTGGCCGGTTGCTGATCGCCGATGCTTTTGAGCAAATTGCCTTGCAACAGACTGTCAAGTGCCTTTTGAACTGTTGGATCGTTAAGCAGAGGTGATGGTGAAACTCCCGTAGTGGTAGTTGTCGTGGTCGCTGTTGTGGCAGTTGATGCTGCTGGCATAACACGATGTACTCATGTAGTTAGCGGTTGTGTAATACCAGCAATAAATATATTTGAAGTTCGTTCGCTTTGATCACTGCATCATGTGGGAGACAGGCACAGAAACACTACACGCACTGAGAACGCGATTTAAAAATATTCCAAAGCGTACGAAGTTCGTCTTACAATCAAATCACTTACGTTCAACAGTCAGAAATTTTTACCCCTATCTATTTGTCTAAAGTATTTAGACAAAACGTGTCTGTACAATACTTTCTATTCGTCGAATTGCTGTTTTTTTTTGGACATGTTCATGAAATGCGCATAAACAAATCCAAAAAGAAATGTAAAAAAAATCGAATCGTTCTCCAAATCGTTGATACGTTTCCGAAAGGACCTTTTTAAATGTGCAAAACCGTACTGCAGAAGGTCTATGAAAATATTTCTCGCGCCGCGAATAATCGGATATCGATAATTTTAAAGAGAAGAGAAATAAACGTCACGGTTATAACACGTGACTGTTACGCGAAAAGTGAAAAAAAACCGAAAAGACTGCACTTATAGCGTGCATGTTGTAACGTTGTAAAAGTTTGCTGGAACAAAGACTAATAACTAACTTTGTCAGAATGGTTTCCTGATCATAAACACGTTACAATAATGCGGATCATGTAAAAAATCTTTGAGCATAGAATTTTTCCCTTGAACTTCGAAAATAGAATATTGTAAATTTTACCTGATCCCCAGGTAGCTGGTGGAACAGGTGTTGGTGCAGATGTTGGAGCTGGTACTGGGCTGGGAACAGGCGCCGTTGAATTTGCCTTATTACTATTTAAAATATTAAGTATTCTCGATTGCAGTTCAGCTTGCTTCGGGTCGCTGACTGCTATCGTTGTCGTCGTTGGCAGATCTTTCACGTCTCCCAATTCCACTTGCACTTGTTCCTCTCGCTTAATCTCGAGGTACTTTATCACGCGATCGTACTGTAGTACTGTTAATTGGTGGTTATCGGCTAACATGTTTAAAAGAACTTGAATAGCGTCGGGATGTCGTTCGTTCGCAAATGGTGTGTTTAACGGCACAGACCGACCGCCGGCTTTGTAATTGGCGAAGTCACGCGATATTAAATTAATGGCATCTTCGACGAGCATGTTTCTGTGCTCTACATGAAAATTTGAAGTTTTGTTAGTATAGAAAATAATACGGTCGTTAAGGTATCAGAGTAAATACCTTGTGGTAAACCGTGCAGAATATTTAGCGTTAGCGAATGATGTTCTTGATTGACGGGCGTAACTACAACAGCATACAAACACCCACGACTTGCTATATTTCCTAAAACCCTACTGAGAAGTACATCTTCGTTCGGAAACAGTAAATCAACAGTTAGCCCAATCTTTTTTAGCCTCGCCTCAATGCTCTCTGCATACTCCCTGTTATCGTAGACAACAATTAGAAAAGTAATCGGAATTTATTTGTTATCAGGTGTAAAGCTAAATGAACTCATCATGACTCTAACAATGATTGTAGGTAAGGTATTTAGATGTTAGAAAATTACCTTCATGTAACTTTACAACCTGTTCTAAGGAACACACACGTTTTTATACGTACGTTAATGCTTTGTTGACAACAATAATCTCACAGTCATTCTTTTCAGTTGTTGTGTTTGAATACTCACTCGTGCTACTTGTGTTGCTAATGGATAAACCAATAGAACAGTTAGTAACATGTATCATGAAAAAGACTACCGATAACAAATGCTTTAACTTACTTAAAACTCATGTTCATATCTCTCGGTCCGTTATTTTTGAAATCTTCATAACGATTGTTACTATCGTTAAACGAGTCTCTATTAAAATTATTGTTTCTTGGTCTATCACTCTGTTTATGATCCCAATCTCTACCGCCTTTGTCTTCTAAACGAATGTTCCTATTCATAGGACTGCGATCCCTGAAGTTATTTCCTCCCGAATTGTCTCTATTTTTATTACGATTCTTTCCAGCTCTATTACCTCTTGTTCTACCTCCTCCTCCACCACCACTGTTCACTCCTCCACCTCCTCCACCGCTTTGATTAAGATTATTCTGATTATTCACATTTCGATTTTGATTCCCTCCTGGTTTATTTTGATTTCCACCAGGTCCGAACTGATTACCGCCTCTGTTCTGATTACCTGGACTAAATTGATTATTCCCTTTATTCTGCATCATGTTATTAAACTGATCATTTCCATTATTTCTATTTTGATTTCCAAACTGATCATTGTTCTGATTTCCATCGTTGAATTGATCATTTCTATTTGGCATGTTGTTTCCTTTTGATGCATCGCTCATTGATACATCAGAACTAAAACTTTGGTTCGCATTAAAGGAGGAATTTGCTCCAAAACTTCCACTATTGAAAGAGTCATTCCCAGGATTGAAATGATTGTTATTAGAATTAAACTGATTATTAGGACCTCCTTGAGGCTTTGGCCCAACGGCTGCAGATTGACTGTCTTTCTTTGCTGGCCTCACATCTATTTAAGACAAGATAAGCATTTAGCATAAACGTTTTAGTGCCACACAGCATAGTCATGTCGCATAATGCCAGTGTTTGGTCACAATGGCATTGGTAGCACAAAAGCTACGAAAATAGTTAAGAAAATAGCAAGATCCAGCTTGACATTTCCCGACATAGAAATAGAATAGTGCAATCGTGCTGCTTGGCACTATACGACATGGTTTTTGAAATAACCCCTGGCATTAAAAAGGTTAAAACAGTTGATAAATAGACTACGTCCAAATACTCAAGTGAAAGAGTCTTGTAAATAAAGATACCTATTCTTCTGCCTTTGAACATAGCACCATTTTCATTTTGTATAGCTTTCTGTGCAGACTGTTCCTCTTCAAATTGAACAAAACCGAAACCTCGATTTATCGCTGAACCGATAACTTTTCCATACTTTGAAAAATGTTCCTCCAGTTCATGTTTGGTCATATCATCCGTTTGCAAATGACCCACAAATATGCGGCAATTCACGGTGGCAGGATCTTTTAACATTCTCACACTCATCTTAACGCGATTTTTTTTTCAAGATCAATTCTTCGCAGAAAGAAATATCTGCACAGCTTGATTTTCATTCAATTAATAAAGCAAATAGAGGTTAAATTACGATGCTGACGTTTACTTCTTCCAATCTATTCCACTTAAATAGATTTCGATCAGCACGGTAATACAAGCAACGCACAGTAATACTGTATTTTTAAATTCGCTCTATTTTGCCTCCATTTGTTCATAAGAGAATAATATTGTTGAAAGATTTCAAAACAGGAGCCGTCAATCAACAATTGAAGGCTGAACGTTCCTCTTATGATGGCGTGCGTATACGAGACTTGCCACTATATACATATATGTATATGTGTGCTGTTTTCAACACACAAGAGAACATTAAACTTACTCCACGTTCTCGTTGCCGCTCTTTATGCTACAACCAGTCTGCTACAACTGAATATATCAGAGTTGACACTCTCGTTAAGATCTTCGATGTATATGTTACCAAATTTAGTGACCTTCAAACCCTACTTACATACAACGTTGTCGGCTCTTCAAAAGTGCGGCAATATTTGAAACGCAATATAGTACAAAACTACCGCAATGTCTTTTGAAAAGAATATTATTAACTCTCCGCGAATCAGACAGTCTATTTTGAAGTGTACTGATAAGAAGAAGTTGGAAATTGTTCATTTTAAAAGATAAATCTTCGTCTTATTTGGATCTGAAGTGCGTTTTTATTCAAATAATATGTAGATGGATAATGGTCGAGGTAAAATTAACCCCATATAAACAAACATTTACTTTACCGATGCTAAATTAGCCATGCATGCGCGAAAACACCCTTCCCATATCTCATCTCTGACCACAAGAGGGTAATGGTATCGTGTAAAAATATACAGAGTCCCATCTGAGTTGGACGCGGTGTTCCGTGTCATAGGGAAAATTCTATAGGGGAGGAAAGTTAGGGATTTAGAGCCGTGAAATGTTGGCTAAACTACAGGTTGTTTCGTTGGTTTCGACACAGCTCGCACGGCTACGGGACGGCCAAGAATAGCAAAGAGCACGCGAATCTAGCCGCCTTGTAACCGAGTCTGGCGAAGGCGACCGACCGCTCCCTCCGTGGTCCGTCAGAACAAGCGACTATTTAACGTAAAATAATTCTCATCGCGCGACACACGCGATCCGTGTTCGTAGTCGTATATGGAGGTAAGAAGCGGAAAACGGCGGTTTCAGCGTGTCGAATCACGCAAAGTGAACTGAATGGTGTAGTGGCCTCGGTGAAGTAAGATCCAAAAAACGCGGAGAAGAGAGAAAGAAAGAGGGAGAGAGAGCGAACGAGAGAGAGAGAGAGAGAGAAAGAGAAGCACGTAGAAGAAGGATAGGGGAAAGAGAAGAAGAGACCGTGCGAAGTGGTTAGAAGGTTCTACGAGTGCGATCGTGCGTGTTTTCTCGGGCAATGTCTGTCGAGAGTCGTTCGAGCTCGGCCCTGTTTAAGAGGGCTGAACAGCTCAAACGTTGGGAACAGTCCGAGACAAATCGTGAGCCGGCCCTACCACGTCAGGTCGCGCGGAAGATTAAATTTTCCGCGGACTGCGTATTCCTAGCAGCGTGTGCGGCAGGCGACAAGGAGGAGGTCGTACGATTACTCCAAAAGGGGGCGGATATCAACACCGGAAACGTAGACGGTCTCACGGCGTTACACCAGGTACGAGGAGAGCCGTCTCTTACTTCTATCTCCCTTTCTTACGCGCTCTGTTTATACACCGACGATTCCTTCCGATATACATCTCTGTCTGTACAACACGCAACTACTTCCGACCGAGTTTTCCCAGTGTTCGCTTTCTCCCCCTATGTTTTTCTTCCCCCTCAATCGTAAATTCTTATCGCAAGATGGCTACTACATAACATACTCCAGCTGTCTAATTTAAGTGCGATCGCTAACAAAACTTTTCCTCCTGTACTATCGATGTCACGCATTTAACCCACGGACGACGGACCGGCGCACCGCGGTACCAAGATCCACGATTCAGACCCACGCTGATCATTCGTTCGCACCGCGGTGCGAAATTTCACTGAATTATTGACACTAGAAACTACGGAGCAACTATCAAAATCATTCGGTTTCCAAACCCCTGCGAAAACGATAAAGATCGTGAAGACTCCCGCTTGACTTTCATTGTCACGATTTTAGTAAAAAATTGAAATTAATTATGTTGCTTACTCGGATATTTGATGTTTCACATTTTGAAATAATTCTGTCATGTTATGAAGTATGAAAGAGTGACTTCAATGCGTGATAGTATTTTTTCATCAATGTACACTGATTTAAGGATGTTAGGCATAGTGAAAAAATGATCAGGCTAGAGAGTAATTAACACTAGTTACTCTATGCTACAGCTGCCTATTGTAACTCAAGTTCTACAACTATTTACTTTATAATATCTCTGATACTACCACATCTTCTAACTATTTAAAAAAATTCAAACAGAATTACTAAATTCATATATTTTTTACCAGTCATTAACTTGTTCAGGACTCTCTGAAAATACAAATCCTTGTCATATCCATTGTTTATTTATTTGTTTACTATACCTATTTTTCCTAATTAATCTGTTTATATTTAACAATACAAATGTCACGATTTTGTATATTACAAGCTGCGTACCTATATCATTTTTAATTCATAGAAACATTGATGATTCAACTTATCATTTGTAATAGTCTTTTTGAAATTGATCAATATCTATATATTTAATAGTATATGAACAAACGAGTACTGCAACTTTTTGCATAATACTTAAACTATTGACACTACTAAAATAAGTTGAGTTAGGATAAGGCTTAAAATAGCCCTGTAAAAGATGTCCGTTTTGGTAGTGGCTTGAACTATAAAAACATCTAATTTCCCACAAAGATTAGTGTTTAATTTTAAAAGTTTTTTATTTTAACTATAGATGTATAGACAACAATAATAATACAAATATATAAAAGTATGTGTGTTAAATAAAATTTACACATTCATAAAAAAATTGTGTCTATATTTTAAGAAAAACAATTAAAATTAAACTATTAAAATAAAACAATTAGAATTAAAATCAGCAAACTATTACCAAAGACATTATTAAAAAATCGCATTTTCATAAGAATTTTTATTTAACATTTACACTAAACAGAAAATAAAAATTATTCAACATTCATGAATGAATTCTGCTGTAGTTATGTAATTACTGAATGCAATCCAAATCATTCATAAAATTCTTTGAATTGTTCTGTGGCAGACATGCCAATGATTTATTTAAAAAATGTTTCTACACTGCAACATTTTGTGTAGAATGAGTTCTATTTGTTACTGTTATTTAAGCAAAGAGGAAGTTTAGGCATTTCATGGATTTGCGAAAATAGAATGTGAAAATACATCAGGCATCAAATGCTATTTATAGTTCTCTGTTAGAAGTCAGAGGCTGCAGTATCTGTATTCTATGTGTCCTCTGTCTTCAAATGTTATTATATATAACATCCTTTTTCGTTTAGCTAGAAAGTCCCCTTCCAAATATTCTTTGCATAAATTTTCTGATTTCTATACTAAAACTGATAGAACGAGCAAACACCTTGGCATTTCTAATGCTTTGGTAGTTGAATAAATTGAATATTTGAACAGTATACATTCTTCGAATTCTTTTTGTATCAATCTGTTATATCCTGTGTATTTGTTAACTCTCGAATGTTATACAGCCGCATAACATAAGCATGAATAAGACTTTATCTTTTATCAGCACTTGAACATATCCTCCATGACTTTTCTTCCTCATACGTCTAGATATACCATTTAATTAATATGAAACAATTTTATATTTCGTATCATTCGTTTAAACGATTATGTCTTACAGTTGAAAACGATTATGTTTGAATTGTAGGCCTGTATCAATGATGATTTGGACATGGTCGAATTTTTAGTAGAGAAGGGAGCTGATATCAACCGTGGTGATAATGAAGGATGGACACCACTGCATGCAACTGCGTCTTGCGGCCTTATATCTATTGCTAAGTTAGTTTTTATTTTTCATTACAATTCTACAGAGGCATTAAGCTGTAATGATGCTTTTAAACAAATATATACGTTTTCTAGATACTTAATAGAAAAAGGATGTGATTTGGGGGCAGTTAACAATGATGGGGAATTGGCTCTTGATATTGCACAAAGCAACGAGATGGAGGAAATGTTACAGGAACACATAAATGAATCCGGTCTGTATTTATAATTATTTGGTGCAAAAAGTATGTAACAACGAGATTCTTTCTTAATGAAAATTATTTCTCCATAGGCATAGACTGTGATCATGCTAGAAGCGAAGAAGAGAGGTCGATGCTGAACGATGCTAAAGCATGGCGATCGGGAGCACCAGGCAAAGACTCGATTCATCCTAAAACAGGAGCTACCGCGTTACACGTTGCAGCTGCTAAAGGCTATATTAAAGTTATGAAGTATGATTATTTGATTGCTCTATCGCATTAAATTCCAAAGATGTTTAAATAGTTTTTGGAATGAGCAAAATTTCTATTTATTATTTATTACATTCGAGATTCGTATCTTTCAGCATTTTACTACAGGCTAAATGCGATGTTAATGCCAAGGATTTTGATGGTTGGACACCCTTGCATGCTGCAGCACATTGGGGTCAATTCGAAGCCTGTAAACTTTTAGTGGAAAACTTTTGTGATATGGACATTAAGAACTATGCTGTAAGGTTAACATTCTCTTATTCTTTTAACGAAAGATTATCGTCTCATTCACGATTTCGCATTGGCAGGACCAAACTGCATTTGATATCGCGGATGCGGATATATTATCGGCCTTAAGTTTTCTAAGAGACAAACAGAAACTGATGATGAAATGGTTCGTACTTGTAAATAATTAATTGCCGTTCGCGAAAAAAAAGAATTGCACTAATTGTATTAATTGTTACAGTGTAACGACGAGTAATGAAAATACGATAGCAACAGAAGAATCTGTGGAAACCTTTGAAGAAGAAACGCCAAATGAAGTTAAGAATGTCGAATTAGAAATTCAGTCTGATAAAGAGAACTCTAGTACTGGAACAAACAGTGATGTTGGTATGTTCGTCAATCGTACTAGTTATTACAGTGTTTGGCAGTTTGCATGTTCACATTTCAACATTTCAATGAATTATTTAAATGAAATACTAAAAGGTAATGACATTTCTAAGCTTACGTGTGTACAGAATGTTCCAAAAGTATTACCAGACTCCAGGGACATACTATAAGAACAGTTTGTAGTATTAACCGTTTCATTTTTGATGCAGTAGTTTTGCGATTAATATTCCAGTAATACTGCTAGAACACTCTGTGGATAAAAACGAGCCAAAATACGTGTTACGATTTCTCAATCATTTTTTTGTGCTGCTATAAATATAGTAAAACATTAAACTTCTAAATAGTCGTGTATTAACCTTCGTTATTGCAGAGAGATATATTTATGTTTTTATATGAGTAGACTGCGGATTTTCATGCAGAATAACAATTGTCTGAGCTAATTGCAGGATACGTGAACTACATAGATATTTCTTTCTTTAACACTTGGATGGCGAGACCTGGATCCATTTTGACCCAGTATTTGAAAGGTATCACCTAGCTATTCAACTCCTGGTGATGAATTTCAATTGAAAATTAAGTTTTGCGCCCAATCCATTCACTTTTGTCACAAATGCATAAAATTCGCGGTCTATATATGAGCTTATGGAATCAAAGATATGTTAATGTAACGAAGATTAGGATTCCAGGATTAACATTCAAATTTATAAATGATTGGGAAATATTGAATTAGATAGGAATTTTTGTTCCTTGTAAAGAATGTATTACACACCGTTCAGTTTCGCCAGTCTATTTTACTTACCTTAACAGCAATTTGTATTTCTTGTAACAATGCTGCATGGACAGAAGCGACACGTGAAACAGATATGGAAGAGAGTGATGGTGAAGGTGAATCTGAGACTAGCTCAGAATCACATTCTTCCACTTACTCCAATCAATCTGATAAGTCTAACGAATCAAACCACTCTTCATGTCTTACAGATGACGGTGAGTTTTGTCTGTAAGGCTGTTTTTACATTATTAAAGTTAAACTTCAGTTGCATGTATTATAAGATACATATCTACCTTCTCTCTATTCTATCTCGCTATAAGAGTGCTCTTTCCTGAATCGAAAGCAAGTTTCTCTATTACATAAATGGATAATCGATTATAGTTTCCTTCTTTCCTAGAGACGTTCTATTGTTCAAACTAATGTTAAATTCATTGTATTCGTTTTACGTTTACAGAGAAGAAAAATAGAGCGAACAGGGAGGAAACAACCCAGAACAATTCATCTATTACTGACTCGAATAAAGTTCCTAATCAGGTAATATTACTTTGCCCATACACATTTTAACACTTTATCTACCAGCAGCTTATGACCACCACGGCACTCAACGTGTTAATAATGTTAAAAATATTTTGAATAGGAATTTTTAGTGGCTTTTCAATCATTGTGCTGTACCAAAAGAAAGCTCAAAAATCTTCTTTTACGTAATAATTCCAAACGAAATTATTGGTTTACGATTGCATTTCCTATTGCTGTTGAATGGTCTATTAAAAATTCCTTAGCCATGAACCATAGACTCTCAAAAATTATGAAATAGTCGCCGGTAGATAATGTGTTAGGTATATTTGGGTAAGTCCGTTACGTTATCGAATTTCCAGGCTCCAATAATGCCTCCAAAACAACAGACTGATAGCAACGAAGAAGGAGTGATACCATCGTGGCGGCGTTCACGTTCGTTAAGATGTAGAATACAAACAGATGCAACGAATTCATTGTCCACGAGTAAGTTCTCTCGTAAAAATTCTGTTCTTCCACCACAATCGTTTAGCAAAGACTGAACCGCTTTCTCGTCTGCGAACAGGACTCGAAGAGAAGGACAAAAACATCAAATCGCCAACCTTGTCGAACAAATTGAACACCGAACCTGACGTGGTATTGACTAGAACGCATAGTTTTGAATCAGACGAAAAGTAAGTTGACACCAAACAATCGTCCGTGTACCTCGTTTTCGTACTATTTCAAATTTTACCGTTTCATTTAATACGACTTGCGAAATTCTCTAATTTCTCGACAGTATTTCGTTTTCTCTCCTTACATACTACTAGACTGCGGATCTTTATGCGAAATAGTAAAAATTGTTTGCATCGATTGCAAGTCTTAGGAGTCAAGTAGGAATTTATTTCTCTCTCCGATGATTTTGCGAAATCGTAAGAAAATATATTGATATTCTTGAATTCATTTAACTTTTTTCACGGTATGGAATTACACTCACCTAGTCTCTTTTGCTATAAATGCATACAATCCGCAGTCTATACATTATGATCAATGTTAGTTTTAAAACGAAAAGAATCCGCGCGTCGAAATAAGTTCCATGTTTAAAAATTGTACGTAGTACGTATATATTGTCGAGCTTTTATACGTCTAGAAAACGATTAGTGTAGTCGTATGCATGGCATGATGCATGTTATGCAGGTTCTATGAGCAGTACTTGGCATTACAAGCTCGCATCAAGGCGCTTTCCTGCCCTACTCTCCATTACTACAACGCAGCTACTCCTACTCACACCAATACTACGACTCGCTCTGCATCTCTACGCGAAACCCACAGGTGCGCACGTTTCATACGTGGTATATATTAATGCTTTTCAGTAGGTATCATTTTAATAGTAACTATACATAAGTACTACAAACGAGAGGATGGTCACTCGAAATTTACCAAAGTGTTGTATCAAAGGTTCGCATAATCCACAAATAGCTGTTCAAAACTTTGTGGTCCAAATCCTAGACGAAGCCTAGAATGGACCCTAGGATGAATCTTTAGAAAAATTTTGAACTTTTGACCAATGTTCGCAAAAGAATAATTCACTTTGAAATTACAATCACAAATGTGAACCCTATACACTTTCTTTTACGCGCGCGCGCGCGCGTGTGTGTATGTGAATCGATCATTTATTTTGTGATCATTAATTTACCAAGCCTTCCTCATTCCTTGCTTTCGCTTGGCTTAAGTGAAACCAACAGTTTTTGTATGTACATTGAAACATCAAATATCAATCTGACACAATGGATTTGTTTCCGTAAGATCAAAAACATCGGGATTGATTGACTGATTGATTGATATATACATACATACATACATGTATACATATTGAGCCTCAAGTAACTGAACTTAAAGATCGATTTTCTATTCACGTGATATAACTCGTACTGTTTTAACTTTAGAAAAAAAGAAGCAAAATTAAACTTGGAACTATCAAGACTGCCACAGGGAAGCAATACACTTTCACCAACATCCACATCTAAAACAATAGTGCCGAGCACACTGCCAGCTACTACAGCTACAGCTACTACAACTGCCACAACAACAACTACAACAACAAGTCCTATTCCAGCCAATCAGATGCGCAGGTAAATATTAGACAAACTGAAAAGAGAACAAAAATTCAAGTGACATTTATTCTTACATACGTTGAAAGAAAGAAGTAAAGAACCGGGACGTCAGTCTATCTATTGTTGAAAATCGTGTAGAAATTTGAGTAACGAATTGCTTAGTCGAGGGAAACAAAAACACAGTTAGAATTCTAAAAGTCTGATGTCTCCGAGAAATCATTATTTAGCGTATATTAGAGTGCTTTTAAAATTGAAGTTCACGCATTCATATTTGCATCGTGCGATGTTGTTAATATGGCTGAGTAGCGTTCAACCAGTGGAAGCTACGACCACAGTACTATCGAGTGCAAACAATTCGGTAGCAGTTCCGGGAACTCCTACTACACCAGGAGGGAGCAAGCTAAGTCCTGGAAATATCTTCAAGAACTTGTTCAAGTGGGTACCCTATGCCTGACCTGGGAAGATTCTCTCGAAACGTGTGACTTTGCATATATTCTACAATATTTCTACACACAATGTTCAGTTATTGGCAGTGGCATGGACAGTTGCTTTGCAGTGTGATTATTTCTTTTAGTTGCATACATTACATACAATCCTCGAATATTACTTGCCCCAATAACCACTGCCTTGTCTTTGCTAGTACAAAGTAATGTTTCTAATGTTTGGGAACAACGTTCCCACTGAGAACACATAATCTGTCGAACTCAGTCGATAGTGTCACAGCTTTAAACTGATGGTCTGTTCGATAACTTAACCCCAGCAGACAGGATACATTTATAATTCCAAATGGACGGAATCGTGAATAATAGAAACAGAATGAATATTAAAAAATTGCCCTTCAGTGTTACAAGAACATGATACATCAGCATGTTTGAAACATCTTGAAATGTACCTCTGTCCACACGTGTATGTACCACTTATGAGTTCGATCAGCATTGTTGTTTTTTAATGTTACACTATAGTTGCAGCATTAATACGCGATTACAAGCGACAGCAAAACAGCAGAATTATTTCCATTGTCGTACACAAAAGGCATCGTTTTTTTATGTGATATCTGTGAACACTGCTTATGGATTTTGTTTATAATAATGCTTTTTCGAATTTTATTGTATTATTCATAAGAGACTTTCGTACACGTTCTGCAAATATTACCGTGCTTTGCTGGTTTTAACGATGTATGCCCAATGTCTGTTTAGATCGTTCGTCCCTCCTGTTCGCGATGAAGAAAGTGAAACGCAAAGAAAAGCGCACGCGAAGAGGGTGAGAGAAACTCGACGTTCGACTCAAGGTGTGACTTTAGACGAGATCAAGAGTGCAGAGCAATTGGTGAAGAAAAAGCAGCAAAATAATGAAGTCCCTTCGACGATATCTTCGACACAGGTGAAACATCACAACACACGCATAAACGAAATTTGTTTTTATTTTAAGCGTTTACTTTAACTTAGAACGTAACTGTAGCATACACGTTATGTCCGTATCCATATTTACGGCAGCAACAGTCATGAAATACTAAATTTCCTATTTCACAATAACGAACGCTTCACAAATATTTATTCATTTTTTTTTTCTTTTAACCAACCCAGCCTACAACCACTACCAGCAATACAGCCTCAATTACAGCTACAATAACAACTGCAACCCCTACTACAGTGACTGCGAATAAACCCTCTGAGGAACTTAACTTGCCTGAGAGGAGGCCTTCTTGGAGGCTGAAGGTAGATAACGGAAGCAAGGTTTGTGATTCGTAGTGTATTTTGCTAAAAGAGTCAGAATTTTGCTTGAAAATAAATTCTAGCTTACTTCTATATTTCTTTTCTTAATTTTGGACTCTCATACCTCCTAAAGGGATGCCCAATTTTGGACGCTAAAGACTTAGCGACTATAATGATTTTTTTTTCAACACTAAGTTTACGAGATTTGTCGAAATGACACGTTCTAACATTTTTAGTTTACGATAATTGAGACTGTAAAGATGCATCCATGAGGAAGTATTCGACAAATTTATTTAAAATGTAGTACACGCGAAATTTAAAAGAAAACTTGATTGTTCAGTTTCAGCTGGAAGATGCTAGTAATAGGACTTCGACACTACCTAACGCAGACACTACAACGGCGTATATGAGAAGACCTTCGGCAGGTTCTAGTGTACCCAGACCATCATCAGCTCCGATAGAAACTATTGCAACAAGCAGCGCAGAAACGACTGTAACATTGCCACTTAGACGATCGTTGAAACAACCTGAAGATAAGGGTATACATACCAATAATATTAGGGTCGTTTGATTGGATGGAATTTATAAATTAGACTTTATTGATTTGTCTCTGCTGATCTGTTTCAGAACAAGATAAAGAAAACGACAGCAGAAATGCACAAGCTACGCAGGCTGTTATACAGAGGAGACGAAGACCTAAAAGACGGTCTACGGGCGTTGTTCATGTTGATATGGACGTTAGTAGCATTTATTACAGTAAAATAATTATATTCGCTTTAACACGTTGACTGCCGCGGTAGCCATCTGTGACCGGCGCTCTTGACTTGCTAAAAAAAACGATTCTTATAAAATGAATATTAATTTTTTCTTTCTGAAACGAACTAAAAAAGTACAAACTTCATTACCCAGCGACTAATAGTCATTATTAATAGCTCTGATCGTTTATAGGAATTAAATACACAAGATTTGCGTAACACAGATAATATTCGTCTAACAGTCAACATGTTAACGACCGACAAATATTTAATTTCGTTGTCTTTATGTCTTTTAGAACAATGTATTTTCCCTTAATGTAATAATTCAATTTTTAAAATAGCACTCACACGGAGCAACTTGTTTATAATAAATGTAAACTGTTGATTTATAGGAGATTGATCCTGAAAAACAAGACTTAACCGCTGGTGGCGACTGTGATGAATCCAAAGTCAATCATAACGAGGTAAGTTACTCAATTTTCTCAATTATTTTTTTTGCTACGCATAATATCTGAAATGTTTATTTTACTCGATTTGCATAAAACAAGAAAACGAAGCATGCAAAGTAAGTAATTATAAATTGAAAATTAGTTTCTTTAATACGATTACAAATTTTTTAGTAACAATCTATATGAGATATTTAATGTTCTCGATTGTCTTTACCAAAGAAATTTTTATTCAAATTAATTCTAGTACGTATTTGTTATAACGTATAACTATTATAATATGAACGCAATTTAGTGAACCGCAGAAGCTTTGTGTTATTTTTGGGTTAGTCTCTGGGAAGATTAACCTCTATTCGTGCATGCTTTGTTAAAAATAGTATTCCATTTCTTATCCTCCTATATACCATCCGACCATGTATTAAAACTAAATGTATAGGTGAACATTTTGTGTGATGCCATAATATTTAAATTCCTCATATTTTTATGTTATACCTGAATTATATACTTTATAATTTAATGACTGTTTTTATCATGCTACATATATTTTTATGCATGTATCCCATATAGTATAAACATTATGGGCTTCAAAAATAATTAAAAGTTTATTGAAATATTATGCTCAGAAACAATCTATTTTTTTAAGAAGTAAAAATTTATTTGAATAATATAATAATTGTAATTTAAATAATGCTAATACCGATTAAATGTTAAGTCCAATAGATATTTCAAGAACAATTTGAAGAAATGAAATAAGAGTTAAAAATGAAAAAAAAATTGATCATGAACGTGGCCTGGCAGTGGCTAAAAATATTCCATCGACATTTGGAACGATGTGACTCTTTGACATTTAGAGCAGCTTGAAATGTATTTATTTATTGTTTGCATTATAGAGTTCAGGACAGTTAAATATATAAGGAAAAAACAATAAATGTGAATAGATAATTAAAGTATCTATTATATAATACATCAAATTTAACAGACTTCATCAATGTAGTAGTATATAATTATTACGATTAAATTAATTAATGAGCTTTGAAATTTTTTATATTAACACAAACGAATGTACGATTCGTTAAAAAATTCGAGAATATTTAAATAATTATTCTGGTAAAATATACATTCCTCGCGTAATTTGATATGTTAATTAAAATTGCACGAGAAAATTACAAATTTCATAATGTTAAGTAAATGCATAAAATCTCTTACGAGCGTAACATCAAATATATTTATTTTAAACCACACAACTTTGATATTAGTGTAAGTTTGTGTATGTGACCTATAAATAGCATACCAAACCAATGCTTTGGAGTAAACTGGCTGATGTCTTAAGTTCCTCCACCCAATGTACGTCAGTCAAATACTGACTGTCATTAGAACCGGATCGTTTAAATCCGTGTATATCGCGAACCAAGTGATACAGTTGTAAAATTACAACATTTTGTTGTGGTCTTTTGTTTTCGTTTAAAAATAATATGTAATAGTACAGTAACAACTTCAGGAAAACGTGTGTCCAAGCCAATAAAACTCGTGACGTAATTTCATCAAGTAAACAATGTCATCCTATAGAAAGAGATCTCAAGGAAAGCCAACAACAGCTGCAGGATTAAGAGCTCAAGCATCGGCAAATGGAAGTTCGATTTTTGGGAATAGATCGCGAAGTATAAGTGGGTTGTTTCCTTTCAATCAAAATAGCTATTCAGGCCTGCTTGGCATCAATGGGACAAGTCCTGTTGGACTACCAAATTTTTTAAACAAAACCACCAAATCAAATGACTCGTTTAGAAAGTCTCCTTATTCGAACTCTACCAGCAATTTAAATTACCAGAACCCGTATACAACGTATGGTGGGACCACGTCAGGATATGGAAGCATAACTCTGCCCTCGAATATTGCATCTTTACGCTTAGCACCTTCCACAAGTTACAGTTATTTAAACCTAAATCCGAACAGTCACTCGCATGTGCAAAGAACCGAAAGCTTTAACAAAACAAAATCAAAGCCAAATATTCAGATTGGATCTAGAAGCTCTAGTCTGCAAAGTTTAGCCAGTTCCGAGGGATATATTGTAAGAGTTATGTTACTTTTAGTCAAGAAAATCGCCCATATTTTCGTCAAAAACTTTGTGAAAAAAAATCGTACGATAGTCTACCTATGCTCAATTTGAAAGGTGAAGCCTCTGCTTTCACAGTTCTGAATGTAATTTTTCTCAAAACCCTTTTATATTAGAAAATAGAGAGTTGCACCCAAAATATTTCACAAACGACTCTACAGAGTTTAAAACATTTTTTCGCGATTTATTTTTAATTGATTTTATGGAGGAAAACCCTGCCTTTACAACGAGCTTTGAAAAATTGATGTATGATTTTTTGTCACTGACTTGTAACACCGTCGTGTGCAGTGTGTGTTCAGTGTATAGTATGTATTCTTGTATGTACCATTTATTTACAAACTTTTTTCTTTTGTAGAGTGGAAATGATCGCTCCGGAAGATCCAACAGACTGGGATCCATATCATCGTTATCATCGGAGACACCCTCCATGTCAGCTAGAATAAAATCCACAACGTCTGAGAACGGTGAGCTGGATTACAAAAAGCTGTATGAAGAATCTCAAGCAGAAAACGAAAGGCTGAAAGACAAACTGAGGCGATCGGATGAACAATTGAAAGAAACTAGAAATTTGTTGGACAAAGCGCAGAGCGTTCAAAATAAAACTGTTTTGTCCGAGGCAGAAAAACGGGAAAGGAGAGCAATGGAAAGGAAACTGTCGGAAATGGAAGAGGAGTTGAAGGTAGGGATCGTATTGGTATACATTTCTGTATTACGACTTGTAACTTTTATTCATTACGCTAAACATATAAAGTTTGCAAATATACCTTAAAAAAGAAACAGAAGTAAATCGTGAGAGAACAAGACTTGTTTAAAATATTGTGATATATATATGATATTTATATATGTTATCATACTTAATGAGAAATTGTTTTAATTCTATACTCCTTAGTTAGAATGCACGTCACAGTTTTTCTTTTCTCTTATATTACGTTTTGATTGTTGCGGCTAAATATAGAGGGAAGGTGCCAGCATTTCTGGAGTGGTTAATTCGAAAGAAAAGGAAATAAAAGAAGAAGAAATGAGAACAATACGGGGCTTTGATGCATTGCTTTCTTCTTTATTTGCCATTTCTTGGTGCTTTTATTTTTTAGTATCTTTATTGAATAATCACGCTTATTGTTTATGCAGTATAATGGTTTTTAATTGGCACTTTTGTACTTCCTTTTGATTACTATTTCCGTGTGGTTTTCATTATCCATATTTTGGTTGGGTCGGTACCAAAGACAATACTGTATCACAGTCACCGCTCAATAAGTAGCTGGACTAAGGGCTCTATAGAGACGGTTACTTATCGAGCACCTGCTGCATATCATTTAGCATAACAAGTGTTTCATAGACATTTCTTCGTTGTCTGGTGGGGGCTTTTTATGAGACAAGCGGACATATGGGCTAATCGTTTCACTGTTTACAGCAATTACAAAAGCTCAAAGCTGAAAATGAGAGATTGAAAGCCGAAAATCGGGCACTTACCCGCGTCGTATCCAAACTCACCAATACTACTAAATAGGTAAAGGACATAATGACAGCATCTGCGTTAACAGTGTACATCGTACTCCACGTACAATATTAATTCATTAATTAATTGATTACTTACGACTTTTTTACGTTCTGATCACGCAATATTAAAACTTTGAAACGATGTCGCTCACTGACTCAATCTTACAAATACAGCTTCGCAAACTGTACGCGAGTCTAATTACGAGCATTACTTAAAAAAGAAATAAACAAAAGAAGCGAATAGTTTCGTCTAGAGGAACTTGTAACAGCTTACCGTGCAACGATTTAAGGGCTTGCACAAATTACTGTTTCCTAATAGAAACTGTGCTATGATTCGTTATAATTACACTTGTTTATTATTACTAATTATACTTACAATGCTCAACTTATACGTTGACAATGTGTCCTAATTTTTTAGAAAAAATTGTGCCTAATGAAACTGGTTAAAAGAGCATTTTGTTTCTGGGAGTAAGAAGTTACGACCTAGTCAAGAACTTTTTGAGTGAAATTGAATTTAATATATGTATAGAAATTTTTGAGTGTAAACAATTTTAAACTATTGGTCATATTTTTCCAGCCAATATTTTGTAGTTTATTTATACTCCCCAGTTCCTACATTTTAAATGTGTTTTTATTCAAAGGGATTTTTGGAGGTTGTAAACTTCTTTTATTAGTTACCCATAGCAACTTGAAAATTTTTTCCCGTTTCAATACGAAAAACGCAGACTGTCCTATACTAACAACAACTTATGTATTTACAAATACATTCTTCAACACAAGTTGAATTCAATACTGAACCTCGAATGCAAACACTGTTTTAATTACACATTACAAGAACACAGTTTGTTTTAGAAATAATCCTCCCAATTTTATAAAAATGATTGACAATTCTGTGTTGAACATATACTTAAACAGTTTAGATATAATGATTATAAGGATGAGCCTTATTGTGACCGAAGAAACTTTCAAATTAGCATAGATTTAACTGTCCCCTAAGAAAGCATGTTTAATGTAAAATTATTTTTTCACCGCACTATGCATTGTTTAACAATCGTTTCTTACTGCTCATATTATGTGATTCACATATACATATATGTCATTTAACGACCGACACGATCTGTATTCCATTATAATATTTAGTAACGGAATATTTGTATAAATTGTAGATTGCACTTAAACGTATTTTTCAATTTATACAGTGATATATTTTTTGCATTTTTATTATATTTATTAAAAGAATTGAAGATATCTTATGTAAGAAAGTAAAGAACATGTAACAGTTGGAATTCAAATATTGAGGTGGTACAATACGTTAATAGTAGATCGACGTTCAATTCTTTTATTTATTTTTCTTAAATTTATTATTTATTATTTATTTTCCTAAGTTATTATTTATGGATATGATAGGAAATACAAACTGTTGAATATGTAAGTGGATTTCAAATTCTAAAGAAAAATATTAAAAAGTTAGGAAGACGAGCTTATGTTTTGAAGTTGAATTATTTTTTTTATTTTTGCGTAGTATTAAAATTACACCTGCCTGTTACACTTAACCACATACGTTTGGTTTTAATGCATCGATTGTTACACTGCTAATATAATTTTTTACAGCTCTAGTTGCAACAATACTCGCTTGTTTCCCGTTTCTTTGTTTAATTTCGTTTTATGTTTTTTTTTTTCGTTCTTTTACTTTTGTGAGTATTCATCTGACCCATTCTATAATGGCATTGACTTTGTAAATCTTTTTTGTAAAAAAAGAACATCATTGAATGGTAACATAAATAAAATAGTTTATACATTTTTTTCTAGGTAATGGACCAATTAAAATGCGAAAACCAGAGGCTAAAAGATGAAAATGGTGCCTTGATCAGAGTAATCAGCAAGTTATCCAAATAACTCCGGTGGTTTTGAAATAAAAAAAAAGAAAGAAAGAAAAAGAGAAAAGTCTGCATAGCGTTTCTTCTATTGCATTACAATTGCATTGAATGAATTGTTTTAGACAATAAATTATTACGATCACGATTGCTAATATTCTTGCAATGTATATTTACGTCATCACATTATTGATGAATTTATTCTTAACGCTAGTAATTTAATTTATTATCAAGCAAATTATTTCGCGTGGCTGTGCCAAATGCGAAAAAGAGACATTGCTCCTATTCTTAGGATTGTGAATAGCTGACCATGAATGATCTAGAGTTTTTAATTTTTTCTCACACATTTTAACTCTTCCTCTCGAAGATAAATTTCATGGTTCATTTTAGAGCCGACGCTTTACAAAGCAAAATGTACTTCATTTGAATCGATGAAAGGCAAACGTTCATGACTATTTTTTTTTTTTTTTTTTTTTAAGAAATCACGTTATCGATGTTAACTCTTTATAAGGACATTTTGTAAATATGTAATAGATAAAATGATAATGTGGCATTTTAGAAATTAATAAGAAGAAATTTTTTACTTAATGAAAAACACATCAGAAGTATATATATATATTAAATTTATTGTATAAACTTGTTTCCATAATTGTAATGCAAAACGAAAGCATTCGTAACATGTTGCGAAGTTACAGTAGAACAATAAAAAGGAGTGAATATTGAGAGGATGACTTTGATGCTATTCAAGTGGCCTTTTCCAGGAAGACTGCAACTTATAATCCTTCCAACATCGCCAATTTTACAATGAACTGAAAATTCTTGTATTAAACGTTCTATGTATCTGTTTAACGTATTCTTTTGCAAAATGTCAAACAATCAAAATTTTTCATAGAAAATACGGTAAAAGATAATAATGGTTTTTGACTGGTATCAACGACGAATTATTACTTTTAATAACTGATTTAATGTATCGCATTGAGAAAGAAAGATGTTTTTCACTTTTTAGGTAACGATAATTGTAATGCAGTTTTAGTTTTGATAACGAAAACGAACATTAAAATGTTTATAGATAACAAACGAAAGGAACAAATGACAATGCGTGGGCGACATGTTTTTTAATGATGTTATATTGTAAAGAATTGTAAAAAGGATAAGTCGAAATAACTATTTCATAATGATGTTTGTTACAGAATAACAATTTTTGTGTAACTGTTTACTATATAGATACCTTCATTGTATTGTATAATAGCAATATCTATGTGCTTATTGTATTTGAGAAAAGTGTTTAGATGAGAGCTAGCATCACAGTATACAATACTCGTTATTGTATATTATATATACATATATATAATTGGAAAAAACGATTACGTACAACTTGTGATAAGCAGTTCAATCTTTGTCGAATATTTTTTATTCTTAATGGCTACTTGTAGCGTCATCTCTTCACTGTAAATATAATAGTAAAGATATCTATAAATATAACGTATAAGGAGAATACATTGTTCATAATATAATAAAGAAACCTTGAGTAATCGTAGTGAACGATTATAAACTTCTGCCAAATGTACATTATCATGTCGTCTTGCTACGACGACACAAATGAAATTAATCTGTAATAATAGTTTATTAATTTGATAAAGATTGTTCCTATTATCATACTTTGTACCGTTTTAACGAACATGTCCCACCCTCAGGTATTATGTAGATGAACGAGTCATTGAATATGGTCTCACGTTTTTTTTTTGTGAAATATTTTACGATATAATTAACACTGTCACAAAATGAAAACTTGTGCTGATTTAGACGAAATTTCGATGTTACAGAGGAGACTGACTTCGCACTAGTCTCCGATTTGTTAGACCACAAATATTTATTTCTCATTTGATTTTGTATTTGTGACTACGATTTATAAAAGTAAATGCTAGAAGAAAATTAATTACATGTTTTATATGATATTTTAAATGTGAAGATGTGTAAATATGCTAAAAACAAAAAATAGACGTATTCAATTACTTATAGAGTTATTATTTAAAATACCATACTTTTTACAAAATAATACAACCTACTCGATTAACTTAACAACCTCGTAAATATTTGTGTAACTTGAGCTGTGTCTGCACAGTCATTGGTAGCCTTAAGTGCTGCATGTATAAATTTCTTAAATACGTTCCTTTTTCCGCGCTTATACTTCGCAACGAGTTTTGGATTTTGCTCCATTATGTCTAGACACAATTTCTCCAATTCTTTTGGATCTGCTATTAGGAACCAATTATTTTCTTCCACAATCTTTTGAAAATAGAACATAGTGAAAACTGGTTATTCTTTACGAAATATTTTATAACTTTAATACTTTCAATCATTCTGCTTACCTGTTTCGGTGTTTTCCCTGATTTCTGAAAAAAGATTTGCAATATTTTTTCAAATATGTTGTAGTTTATTTGTTTATTTTGTAATAAGTCAATCATCTCTCCAATATAATCGACATTATTAATTCTAAAATTTAGTATAACAACATTTTATTAATAAATTACGTGTAACATTAACATTACATTATTCTTTTATTTTACCATACTTACAAAAATTTGAGATCCAAGTTTTCATGCTCAATAAAACCTAGGAGTTTAGTCATTATAACTTGTGCTATTAATTGTGGATTACGTTTTTTATCTTCTTTGCTTAGAGTATGAAATAGTTCTAATATTTCTATATCATTCTAAAATGTAGAAGCCAAAATAGTTATTATTCGAATTTATCATCAATTTGTAAAGATAATGAATGAAAATATATTTCACATGCATTCGCGAATACAATTTACCATTACTACTAAAATCATATGGGGTGTAAGATGAGAATCCATCAATCTGTTTCTTATTTCTTCTGGCAACTCGGGTAACTGCATTTTCATTGCCGGCACATTAACGAAGTTATACTTGTTTTCCGTGTTTTCGTCGAGGTGTAGGCGTAGAAGAGGTAAATTTGGCTCGGGCATAAAACGGTAGTCCTAAAATTGTTTTTCATTCATTTCGTAAATAATGTCCGTATTCACGTATATAGAATGTTCTGACATGCCTGGAATAATGCTGAGCATTATTATTGACAAGTATATACATTACATGATCATCTTCTTTTTCACGCATGACGATTGTCTTCTTTTTAACTGCATCCCATGCTCGAGTCTCATTAACTACTCGACCTCCGTCATTTAGAATCGATATTTGCCTTTTTATTTCGTACTCAATAGCGTTACAAACGGAACGCACACTTCCAATATTTTTTATTTCTGTACGAATACCCAAAGGTGCATTTTCTTTGCTTACAGAAACATTTGCGTCCACTCTCAATGCACCCTCTGTATTTATGAATGTATAATATAATGAATCCGTCTATAACAACTGATTACTTCAAATGTAATTAGAGGTGTGCGAGAACCCAAATACACTATCCCAATATATTCGAGAACCCAACTAGTCTCGACCCAATGCATTCCCAACCCGCACCTACCATCGGGTTCTCGCACACCTGTAAATATAATAATAGTTTATAAATAAATAACCTTCCATTTTACATGAACATGTGCCTAATAATTGTAAAATCAATGACAACTCCTTCACAAGTGCTGCTGCCTCCTCTCCATCTGTCAGATCTGGTTCAAAGACCAATTCCATCAAAGGTAATCCAGCACGATTAAGATCAATCAAACTTCTATTACAGATTTAACACAAGAATGTACTGTTACCTTCAAGTATACAGATTACTGTCAAAAACAAGAATTCAATATAACAAATACTTTCCAAGCTCTTCATGGTAGTAACTTCTTCCACTGTCTTGCTCCAATTGTATTTGCTTAATCCTGGATGACTTTAAATATGGTTTTTTATGTACCGATGGATTGAACACGAAAAAATTAATTTTCCCATTCATGGCTAAGGGCTTTTTGTGTTGCGTAATTTGGAATCCTGCCTACATAGAATAATTTTTGCTTTAACAACTATAACTAACTGGATTTTATTAATTTTTCTATTTTAATGTATTCTGCGTATAATGTCAATTATAATGTTTTACTTCCTTCCAGAATACAGTGAATACTTACAGGTAAATCAGAATAAAAATAATGTTTTCTCTCGAACATTGAAACATTCTTTAATTCACAAGACAATGCCAAAGCAGTTAACACTCCGTTTTCTACACATTTCTTATTTAATACCTACAATAGAAATGCAATATAAAAATGTAGGAAAAATTCAGTTGTTTAAAAATTGTTTGTTATACTTTACTGGCATTGTTCCTGGTATTGCACAATCAAACAATGACACACAGGAATTAATTGGATCATTGAAGTTTGTTGCAGCTCCAGAGAATAATTTCGAAGTTGTTGTTATTTGTGCATGAATTTCTAAACCTATTGTAGGTTTCCATTCTGACCTGTATGAACACATTATATTATTTCTATACATTGTTTTCCATTTTACAATACATATACATAACTTTTTTAATATACTTACAGGTTTGTTGAATTAAATCTTTTGCATATCTTTTTATGATACTTTTTCATTAAAAAACGGCTCTTTCTACACAGCAACATTGTTTCGACTTCCCCAATTTAAACGAAGCAATGAAAATGTATTTTTATACTTTACTAACAAGTCAACAGTCACATAAAACATTATCATTAAATTGAAAGTATAATGTAATTAACATTATGTTGTATGCAAGATAAGCGTGTATATTTACCTGTTTTGTTTTATTTTAAAGTTCCTCCGTCTATTAAAAAAACCCTAACCGAGTTTCTAGATTTACTTCAAATAATTTATTATCTTAATAGTAACAAACATTAGTTCCGTAACGCTATGTTATTATTTTGTTCGTTACTTGACTAGAAAAATATTTTAAAATGTAAGTATTTTCTGAAATCGAACAAAAACATAGTGCATACATATCACATGTAATGGCAAAGAAAATACAGTGAACTTCACAAATTCGCTGTCAGAGGGCTTTGAACACAAAAGTAAATTCTCACAAGTTACTCATCGAAATCGAGTGCTGCATTTGTATCAAAAATTCTTTTAGGTCTTTACTGACTTTATTAAACGCATTTTACTAATAAATTCAAATAATATAATTCAAGTATCAAATGTTTAAATAGGTAAATACATTTCTTTTTGGGGTTAAATTTTGTTACGCTTATCTGTAAAGCAATTCTACTATGGCGCTATCATATGGTCAAAAATAGTTTGAAATCAGATTTATTAAATCGATACACGTCACTTGTTCGGACTTTTTGTTAATGTTTACATTGTTTACGTTTAACAAAAAGGGCAGTGCATTTTGAAAATTAAATACAAAATATACGTAACCGTTGCATTATTCAATTACAAGATATAATTCAGTCATATATGCTTCAGGGTATGTAACGCATATAATAAGTTTATTATTCTACTAGTTAAAAGATCCACTAATATTAAATGATATTAATTAACGTTGTCTGCACGAATGAATAAATTTCTAAAAGGATTTGTGTGAAATTTTCAGATGACAAAGCTAATGGAATGGCTCTTATTTGCAACCATATTTTTTGGTGTGTGGTTCTCTGCAATTACAGGAAACATTAAGTTATCGTTTATTCGAGAATGGCATCAAGTTATAATTTTTCTGCCTCTGATTGCTTTATCTTTATTCGGATCGTATGCAATCATCACTGTCTTATACAGAGTTTTTACATTTAATAATTGTGAAAGCGCGGCTGTTGAATTGCAACAAGTAAGTATGAGAATAATTGAAGGATATTCAATATTTTCTATGAAATTCTTTTTCATTCAAACATTATCCTTCATTTTTTTAGCAAATCAATGAAGCCAAGGAAGATCTTCAGAGCAAAGGTGTAAACTTAAAAGGCAAAATTGCTTAAATATTTTTCCACTAACTAAGTAATGTGTCAATATATATATATACAATTATTTTATATATGTATCATTTGTACAGATTTTTAAAAAATATTTTATTAGTACGAAAATATCAAAATTTGTGTAATAAAAGTTTTTATGTTTACAAATAATATTAATCAAGATAACAGAACAGATCTAGCTTTCATGTGTTTATTAAATGAAGAACAACACAGATTAAAGGTGTATAGTGTTTTACTTTAATATTTAAATTTAAAGCATTTATTTATTATGCTACAAATAAAATTTGATAAATAACGAAGAATGTGATTTTGCTAATTAACAGTTTTGTTTTTAGTGTATATTAGTTTTTGGCATTCAACTTGTAAAGAAAGTTGAATCAAAAAAGTATTTTCTGTAATGTCTACTTCATGCCTTAACTCTTCGTAACAGTGGAAACTTTGAGATCGTTTCCAAACATTGCTACATTAGTAATGGTAGACTTATCCTTACAATGAAATATTAAACTGGGCTAAATATAAACTATGTGTAGTCCATTTGTATAGGAAGGAATCTTAGATACACGAATATGCATCTTTTAAAAAAAAGATATCAACAAACTGCAGAGTCTTAGAACTTACACACTTCTCTCTAAATAGCTATATGTACCAAAAACAGGGAGACTAACATATTCGTTTGTGCATAGACTCACATAATTTTTATTTATTAAATATGCAACCTTTCAATATTATTTGTTTTACATTGTATTATATCTCTAATAAAATTTTTAATATCGGTACTAGTATTTTCAAAATTCAAACGGCTCCTAGTAAGTTACGTATTATTATATTAAGGCTACAGTACGTTGAATGCATTCTCATAATATTAATAATCTCATCGCCTCCACTTTTATAGAAAGTTAATTACAAATTTTCTTTGTAGATTCATATTTCTCATAAATTGCCTTGAATTCGTCTGCTTTTTAGATACTTTATATATGTTTATTACTTATTAACTAGTCATAAATTATACGAGCTTCTGTTTTTTTCCTTTTTAATGAGAAAGAATGGTTTAATATTGAGGTCAAGAACAAAGTTTAAAAAGATTCGAATGCGTCTGTTACTAAGATTTTCATATTTTTTTGTTTAAGTATTTCTTACATTTTGTTAGTTTATCATAAATGACATGATTGGTAATGTTTTATTGATGAACAGCTGTCTTCTTAACTTTTGTTTAAAAAATACAAGACTTTTTTATACATACATACATAGGCGCAAGTTATACGCAAGTACACACATATATACATATGCAGTCATACATATACGGATGCACTTACATAATTTTTATATCAGAAAGCCTATTAAATGTACAAAGTATATGTGTCGTACACATATATACGTTTTGGATACGCTCTAGCAGCGTATACAAATTTGTATGTATGTGCGTCATTGTATTATAACTTCAACATATAAATACAGTAGTGTATTTATATTTTCTTTATAATAGTTTATTAAACAATCAGGCTTTCTTACATAAAAATGTAATTACACTGCTCCATATATTTAGAAAACAAAAATTTTTTGCTGTAGGGCAATATCTCAGACTGCAAGGATGGATTATAACACTGATGCAAGCTATTTAATTTCAATCTCAATATAAATATAAAAGTTCATACTCAGAAATAAGATTATTTAAAACTACAAATAATTTGATATGTTGAGCAGTCGGTAAAAAAGAGATTTGATTAAATTTGTAGGATTCGCCAAAACTAAAGCTGACACAGTCTCTAGTTAGAGAATTAATAGAAAATAATATAAATATGTGTGCATACTTATATACAAAACAAAGTTTACCAGTCGAAAGTAATAAGTGGCGCTTGTGTAATTACCCACCCTATATCAGTCGTTTAACTCCTTTATTATGAAATCAATGAAGTGCGTTGCTTCAGTCATCAACACTTTGTGACAGCAAAAAGTTAGCAGCAAGATTCTCATTTTTTTCACACGCAAAGTAAGCTTGTACAACTAAATGTTCAGGAAAGCCTAATGCTTTCAACCTTTCGATAGCTTCCTTATCTTGTGGTGTTACCTGAATTATACCGTACTGAATTATACCGGCCCCGGCACCGGCACCAGCACCTGCTCCTGTTCCTGTTCCAGTTCCAGCACCTGTCCCAACTCCAGTTCCAGCCCCGGCTCCAATTGCGGCTCCCAATCCTGCACCAGGTCCTCCAGTTAAAGCACCAGGTGTAGTAGCTGATGTAACAGACGATGCGGAAACCGGTGTGGTCCTTGCACTTGTGCCACCTGTTGTTTCTACTACTCAAAAATAAAAGGTATAAAATCCTTGAGTGTGTAAATGATAAAGGTGTGCAAGAACCCAAATATGCTAGGAAATCCCGAAATTTTCCAGAACCCGTTCCGATCCCGAATAACATTTTCGACCCGCCCCGACCCGACATTTCCACATTCTCGCACACCTCTAATAAACGAATTTAGTAAAGCAAAAATATGCAATGGGGACGGGGGAAATATTGATAGAATACTATTTTATGCATATGCTAACTGTGCACTTTCCAGTGTAATACGCAAGAAAAACTAACCAGGTTCGTTAAGCATGCGCACGAATGCTTCTTGATTTTGTGAAATAAGTTGTAATAGCGCAGGATTAGTTTGACCAATTTGTTGAAGCACAGCATTCAGGAGTTGAGGATTCTGTTGAATAACTTGACGCATCTGCTGAAATTGAGGTTGCATTCTCAGAAATGCTAGGGGATGATGGGCATGATCTTGAAGCGCTTCTTGTAGCGCTTCTTGTTCTGGTGGATCTTCTGGTGGATCTTCAAAGAGCTGAGCTGGTATACCCGTTAAAAGGTATTCGACAGCTCTGTCAGGATTATTGTAGCTGGCTCTTAATGCTTGTTCCACTTGATCACGTTCATATCTGATACAAATTAAATTTATGAGACAAGAACTCAAAGAAGTTACAATTAGGAATTTATAATATGCAGGTGTTCAAACTTATATGAAACAGACCACTGTTTGTTAAAGTATTGAAAATATAAAAGAAATTTAATTTTTATACCACACGGTAGTGATGGTCTCTTCCATGTAAGTATGAACACGCTATATATTTTTGCAATATAGATACCAACCCCATGTCCATGATGTTGTTTACCATAGTGTTATAATCTTCACCCACTAACAAGGCACTTTCGGCTTGACCTCCAACATTTTCAGTGGTAGTAATTGTTTCAGATTCTTCTTGTACATTACTGGCAGGCTGTGGTGCAGTTTGAGTAGTCGGATTTGTACTAGGTGGTGGTGCCGTTGAGCTAAGACAAAAAATAAATATATTTTTACTATAAACACATTTTGCCAAAACTTAAAAGTGTACTATAAAATTCTAGCAAATATTATATTATACCTAGTTGTACTACTTTCTTCTTTATTGTCACTTTCTGTATGTTCTTCTTCAGCAGTTGGAGGATTACTACCAGTTTTAAGCTTTGTTACCATAACAACTATGAATTTTTTCTCATCTATATTATATTCTGTTAGCGGATGGTCATCCGCTAATATTTTTCCTGTAAAACGAGAAATACGATTACACAGTAACAAATTTACAAGTCATCATCATAAGAAACAATAGAATTTAAAAAAATTAACTAAAATATGCTACAATTTCATAAAGTTCATTTTCAAAATTGATAGCGATTAAAATAAATTTGTAGAAAAGTCGGAAAATTGCAATTTTATCGAAACATTTAACAAATCGATTATTAAGAGAAAATGAGGTTATGTAAGACGTATCGCTTACCAGCATATATTAATTTCTGATGTTCAGCTGGGAAACCTTTCTGGGTTTCGATCTTTTGTTTCAGATCCTTTACCTATAGGAAAAATGTAGTTAGAATGTATATTACACTTCACGGAGTTACACATTTTGCATTCACTATATTCGCCTACCGTTTGCGATGGATCAATTTCCACTGTAAACGTTTGTTGTTGCAAATTTTTCAGAGTTATAATCATGTTGAAAGAGAAAAAAATTAAGACTACAGTGCCAGTTGACGAAAGAAACTTTGAAAAATCTTGTGTAACAAAGCTACAAAGATGTTTTGGTAAAGATCTTTTCGGCGATGAGTCGGCACTGCTTTGAGCAGCTCACAAGTGCCTAACTCGTGGTAGTATGCAACTGAAAACATATGATGACATTAAGCAGTCTTTTCAACGATGAACAGTTGACTGTACAAGGCATGTACTAAAATAAGATTGCTTTTTAACATTAATTACGAACATCCTTACCTTTAAGTTCAGTTTTTTAAATAATAACGTAAAATTACTTTATATTTAAATATATGTTCAATATCTTAAACATACTGTAATGCCTATATGATATGTATATATTCATTAATAGTGATAACCCGAATTTTATTTTGATATAAAATGTTCAGATAACAGATTTAAAAAAAAGAACGTTAAATCAGAAAACACAATGATAAGCGGATAGTTTATTAAAGATTAATATTCATTTTTTTTTATTCTTTTATTGAGTTACATGTATTGGGTTTATCTCAAAAAATATATTCATAGATATATAATATGTATTAATAAATATAAGAATATTTTTATTTATACATTTATACATTTATCGGTGACTAGAGTAGAGCTACAAATATTTTAAAATATCTGGAATATACATAAATGTTACATAAAAATATGTTACACACTAAATAAATCTTAACAATGGATTAAGATACTCAATAAGGTTTATTACACAGGTATTACATAAACATAGCTTTTCAAGGAAGAGATGACGATCTTCATATAACAATAATAAAATCTTTGGCTATAATAAAGGAAATCAATTTGCATGCTTTTGTGGCTAGTAACAATACTATTTTGAGTATCTCAATATTTGTACATTTGATTAAAAATCCACTTGCTGTTAATCATTTTTTTGTAATATGCAATCATATATATTTTACCATGTACACATTACTTGTAAATCTTTTCTTTCCATTATTTTTTGTACATATGTACGTAAAAAGACAAGATCTAAATGTTATTACACCTGTTATTATTATTTTAAAAGTATATATATATTTTTGTATATACAAAAGTAAACGTCCAAATAATAGACAAAACGTACATTATAAATTTAAAGAATTACATCTAATTGTTGATACAAATACAATAAAAAAACTTCTTGTTGAACTGTTTTTTAAATATCTTTTAATCTTTTTAAAACAAGAAATACTGTCTTTTGTAACTCTTTACTATATTTCATTTCGTACATTTACACCATAAGAAAAACTATACTAAAATATGTTCTAGTAACACTTACAAAATAAATGCAGAGTGACCATAATGCTCTTCAAACGTTGAGAACGTCTATGTGCAATTATTCTTGGTACGGTGTATTTGGGGTCACAGTAATCATCTCTGTTACACTACAAAATAAATGTTACTCGATTATATAAGTTTCTTAGATAACTAATTTCAATAGTATATCTTGATTATTAATGTTAAAAAAACAGAGAAAATTGTAAGCTGTTTATATAAAGAGCCAAGAAAGAAATTAATTCATTCGATGCAAACGAAAGGTTGTAATAAAATTTATAACAAAAAGTTTGTTATTATAAAATAAAATATTTAGATTTTACTCTTCAAATGAATACATGCTACATGAATTTTCATTCATTTCTACGTTTCTACAAACTAATTTGAGGTATGGATATGCAACAAACTGATAAAAATTCAGTTTTTCAAAGTAACATATTCTAATGAGTGAACAGGAAACCAAACAGGTTTTACAAAAAATTATTTTAGCTTCATACATAAGACACGAAGCACATTTTTTAAGCAAACAAAGAACAAAGGACAAAGTGAAACATATACATTGCAGAAGTTTTAATAAATATAAAGAAACATTCAGAATAATTGTGAACTGAAATTTTATATAAACTATATATAATGAACTGGAAATAGTATATTTGAAACGTACTACATGCACATAATCTAAATAATTAAAATTACATCCCCAGAAACAACTGTATAATTCATTAAAGAATGGACATTACAGACAAATTGATAAAGCCATAGCACAAATAAAACGAGTGTCGTTAACATTTTTACAGAATTAGACGTAACACAATATGACAAACACTTACAAGAACAATTATGGTGCCCTAAGCATACTTTCTTGCAGTCATCTTTACATTAGTTTGCTGTATAACATACATTACATAATAATTTATTGTCAACTTTGAATCGAAAATACATCATTTTATGTTCATGAAGTAAAGCATAGTGTAGAGAAATATATGTTTAAGAGATATTTTTAGTAGTTTTAGTTGATACAAACTACAACTTTTGATACACTCATTCTTCAAGTTGTTAATAGAAGTTCTGAAATATTTTCTGGGATAAAGAACGTATTAATACTGTTATGAAAATGCAATCGTTGTGTCACCCCTAACTGTTAGGTGTTTGAATTCTTTCATTTTTTATAGAAAGATTTTAAGTTCTAATCAAAAGCCTCTCTTAAGCATAACACCACTTAGTGACAGGAGAAACAAGAAAAATATAATAAGGTATGTAACATTATCTTTACCTTTTAGAACACTTGATGTGTATTATTAATAGTGTGAAACCTAGTAATAAACAAATACACCCTACAACTATGTAAGCAATACCAAGAAATGGATTTTTTCCACCAAGAAGAGATGTAGTACTTAAAATCATTTTTTTCTTTCCATCAAAAGCTGATACCGAATATGCTACAAAAAGAAGATATATATTTTAAAACTATTCTTTTACAATTGAATCAACTTACTTGTTTGAAATAATTTCTACTTACTATAATTAATAGAAAGTTTATATTCTCCTTCTTTTAATCCATCAGTGAACCCATTTACTGTATTGTCTACCCTACGATAAAGTTTTCGAAAAGTAGGCAAAGCGGCAGTTCTCATCCAAACAATTAAATCTTCATTTTGAAAACCATTATTATTCTTGTCATCAGGATCTAACTCATAGATATATTTATCCCAATTCTTTGGCTTTGCATATCCCTCAAATGCTTCTTTCAAGTCGCCTTCAGGGTTTCTAAATTTAATGGCCTTATCTGAAGGCCAAGCTATACCAGTTCTTAATAACGGCACTTTCATTTGATGTTGAATAGATTCTAATGATAATTCATCACTGAATAATGAATTGGCAATGGCTCCACATGGTACAATTGGTTTACCTCCATCATAGGCGAATGGCTCACAGTCAGTAGAAACTATATCGCTTAATTTCCCTAGTAGTTGATTATCATCACGTGACTTAACATACCTTCTGTGATTTTGGTAAAAGTTAGTCAAACCATAATACATGTAAATCTTTCCATTGAAATCAGATGGTAACATGAAGTTTATTTCACAAGTACAAGGTGTTCCAGAATGAGGCTCCATAATATAATCTGCACATCTGTAAGGTACACCTTCGCGGCGAAAACGGTTTGTAGAATTACAGTCTGTATAGTCTATAATATGCTCTTTAACTTGATTAGAAAAGCAAAGCAATCCAATCCCTACTGGTATAAAAGCAATTCCTATTACAAAAAATGTTGGCAGCACAGTCCCCGCTGTAAGTATTGGCTGCCAAGCAGGTAAACGTTGCTGTTTGAATGCACTGTCTGTTTAAAAGAAACATTTAGTTGTGACAAAATATCAGTGTAATTAATACTTACTAAGTAATAAAATTATCATGTAATAGTTTAAAAATGTGATCTTCATTGTGTAATTAAATTATTTCGAATCGGATAACGGATTTTCATGTAAATACAGAGGTATATCAATTAATTTGTAGAAATTACTGTCAATTTATTTAATTCATTAGAGATTCTTTTAGGTTCGATGTTTCGTAGACTTTTTATCATATCAAATTTCATGGAATAAAATGAGTATTCTACGTATGAAGTACTTTTTTAAATGCGACAAACACCAAATAAAGTTGTAATTTTTGCGTATTAAACTTACCCGATGGTTTCTTCGTTTTTGGTATTGAACTTACTTCACTGATGGAAGTCATGCTTCTTAATTGAAATGTTCACTTAATATTACTATTTTCAGCAATCGAGTGCTGCCATTTGTAGAAAGATAATTATTAGTATCAATTACTCATCAGACGTTTCTAATGTACATAACATGGCATAGAACATCAATGCACAGAAACAGGCACGATATGTCAAAACTTGAACGCAGTACTATACATATTGTATTGGCATTGATTAAGCACTCACATACTGCTCCAATTATACATTTATAAATTATGCATTTGGAAAAAAAATACTTTAGATAGAATTGTTTTACAGTTCATTAAATATATTAAACTTTTGTGGAATTGTAAGATTAAATGTCCATCAGACCTTTTTTTTTATAAATGTGGTCAGCTTGTCCACGACATTTCAATATCGTCTGCTATCTCCTGTCGACTAACCTACGTACAAATTTTGGTATTAATGCCCAATTTTGTATGTAAACACTAATTATTAAAATTCATTTTAGCTTGGCGATAAACAAAATATAGGCAAATACAAATACCATGTTTTATAAATTAATAAAACACCAAAGGGTTATTACAGATTTATATAAGAAGTATAACACACGACAAATAATATCATGTAAAGATTTACTAAAATTTAAACAGAGTGTCCAGTGTTATTGCACTGCAGCAAAATCGGCGAAAGAAGAAATTTGTAGTGTAGGCACGATAGGACATGTAGATCATGGCAAAACAACACTAACAGCTGCTATAACAAAACATTTATCAGAAATATATAAGGATTGTAAATATGTATCATACAATGAAATTGATAAAGCACCTGAAGAACAGAAACGAGGCATCACAATAAATATTGCTCATATTGGGTATATGACTAAGAAGAGACGGTATTCTCATACGGATTGTCCAGGTCATGCTGATTTCATTAAAAATATGATCAGCGGAGCATCACAGATGGAAGGTGCTATTTTGGTAGTTGCTGCTGATGATGGTCCCATGCCACAGACAAAAGAACATTTATTGCTAATAAAACAAATTGGAATTAAACATGTTATTGTATATATAAATAAGGTTATAAATATTTGTTATGGACAATTATATTTAAATTATATAAATATTTTAGGTATCTCTAGCAATAAGGAAGTAGCTCCAATTTTTATGCATACTGTATTATATTTACTCAAATTACCTCGAAGCAAAGCTGCTCCCTTATTGCAGCAGCCCTATCACTGTTTACCTACAATGCATATAAAATTGTCCATAGGTTGATTTAGCAGATGAAGAAATTTGTGAGCTCATTGAGATAGAAATTAGAGAATTGCTTACTGGATATGGTTTCAATGGTGTAGACACACCAGTTATTAGAGGTTCAGCTTTGCTTGCTTTGAATGGAGATAAATCGGAAATTGGAGTTCCCTCTGTAGAGTTATTGTTGAATGCTTTAGACAATATTCCAACACAAGAAAGAGATTATGCATCTCCTTTTGTAGTACCTATTGATAATATCTTCACTGTACCAGGGAGAGGTACGGTTGTAGTTGGAACAATGGTAAAGGGTACTGTAAAGAAAGGGGAAGCAGTAGATATATTAGGTTTCAATGAAAAGATGTCAACTTATGTTTCAGATATTCAGGTAACAATTTAGTTATATTTTGATATGTAGAATTTATCTACTTATTAAGCTGTTAACTGCAACACTCAATTTGTAAATTTTTTGTTAGATTTTTCGGAAAAGTGTGCCAGTAGCACAGGCTGGTGACAATATTGGCATCCTATTAAGAGGTATTAAATTAAGTTCTATACGCAGAGGAATGCTATTATGTAAAAGCAACAGTTTAGATCTTACTAATCACTTTGAAGTACAGTTTTATTTATTATCTGAAGAAGAAGGTGGTCGTCGTAACTCGTTACCAGTACGTACTCTAATAAATATTATGTGTTACAAATTTACTTTCAATCTGGATAATTTATATCTAATTTTCGTAGTTGAATGGATTTTGTACAATGATTTACTGCTCAACGTGGAACGTGTATTCTCGTTTCGACTTTTTATTGCCAGCTGGAACGAATATGCTAATGCCAGGAGAATTCGCAACCGCCAGGTTAACATTATTGTTTCGCATGCCTGTGATAGATGGTCAAGTCTTTACTGTCCGTGAAAAAAATCAAACAATTGGCACAGGACAAGTCACGAAAGTATTGAAGGAGATACCAGTAGACAAAAGAAAGATGCACCAAGTCAAAGTTAAGTTTGACGAAGTCTGTAAGTCTGAATCATAAATTATCTTCCAAGGATCAAGAAAAATATTCAATTTGGTAAATTGGAAGATTGCCAAATTAGAGCTAGGCGTTTGAAACTGTATGAGCAAGTTACAACTGTGAACTTAACATATATCTTAGTGTAAAAAGAAGTATATGCTTCCATGGTAAGGAAAATAAACACGAATTTGAAAAAATTCTAGAGCTTTATTACTCATCTCTTTCTGACACTTCTCCCGCTTCTGCTATGTATGAAATTTTATTTTAGGAGAAGCAACCGCTGGTAAGAACCAATTATGATACTGTATAACGATCAACATGTAATGAGTACAATTATTTGTGTAGTACTATCGTGTTTAGCGTTCGATTGTGGAATTCTTTCTTCGTAATAATATTTATAATGTGCAAGTGGTATACATTAGAAACTAACATGATAATGAATATCATTTGCACATGTCTCTTGCATAGCAGAGAAATATTATTTATTTATACTGACAATTTAATCTGAGAACGATGCAAGGAAGTCGGTGACGACTTTCTTCAATTTCGCGTCAGAAGCTTCGCTAATAGTATTTTCCTTGGCGATGGTGTTCAAAAGGTCTCGTTGGGAAGATCTGAAACATTCGAATGTTAAATTAATGCGCATTCAAATAAAGTAAATGTAAAAGCTACTAGATAAACTACCTGACGTGTGCAAGGAATTCTTTTTCAAAGGCAGTAATTTTTGAGGGTTCCATTTTGTCGAGATACCCACGGACACCACAGTAGATAACAGCTACTTGTTCTTCAATAGCCATGGGTACTGAAGAAATAGATAGTTATATAGTTCTGTACACATCTCATCATTCATTCATTCATTCATTCATTCCACCAATACTTCCTTCAGCTTTATTGTGTATACAGCATGTTGGCGACAAACATTTTTAATACAATTGGAACATTCACTCGTATATTTGAAGACCATCTTTGTTCTTTACAATGTAATGTTATATTTTTATAACCATAGTTAGCAGTTTTTTAGAGAAACACAGTGATTTATACTACGAAGCCATATTATAAAATAACATATGAAAATTTGCTCTAAAAAAGTATATTCCATTTGAAAAACGAAAATGACCTTCAAATGTTTGAAGTGACTGCACCCATAAAAGATGGTTAGTGTTTAGTGCTCCTTCGTATGAAGATATGCATATCGAATACGTCGGTATTGCAATTCATGCGGTATATGCGTAAGTATATAACATATGAACAAGTGATCGGAACAAATACAAATGAGACTCGTATTTTCGAATAAAAGGACTTTATGAGTTACTTGGTAAAAGTAAGAACCTTACCATATTGCCCTTGTTTCAAAAGCTCTGTCAATCTAACACCACGGTTCAACAGTTGTTGGGTTGCAGCGTCCAAGTCAGAACCGAATTGCGCGAAAGCTGCTACTTCACGGTACTGGGCCAATTCCAGTTTCATGGAACCTGCCACCTACGATGTAAAATGTAATCAATGAAAAAGAGATTTATACAATTTTTATCACGTATGTAGATACGTATTTTTATCACGTATGTACCTGCTTCATGGCCTTGGTCTGGGCAGCAGAGCCGACACGGGATACTGACAAACCTACGTTAATGGCGGGACGAATACCTTTGTAGAACAATTCCGTTTCCAAGAAAATCTGACCGTCCGTGATCGAAATGACATTTGTGGGAATATAAGCAGACACATCACCAGCCTGGGTCTCGATGACGGGCAGGGCAGTTAATGAACCACCTCCCAAACTTTCGTTCATTTTGGCCGCACGTTCAAGGAGACGAGAGTGGAGATAGAATACATCACCAGGGTAGGCCTCACGACCTGGTGGTCGCCTCAACAACAGAGACATTTGTCGGTAGGCCACGGCTTGCTTGGACAAGTCGTCGTAAATGATCAATGCGTGTTTGCCGTTATCTCTGCAGAATGAAAAGTTGTAATGATACATTTTTAATTAAATACTTTTCATGTCTATTCCAGAGAAGTTTATGTAAACTGATAATACCTGAAAAATTCTCCCATAGCACAACCAGAGTATGGGGCCAAATACTGCAGAGGGGCGGCATCGGAGGCAGTTGCAGAGACAATGATGGTGTAACCGATGGCTCCACTATCTGTCAACCGTTTTACTATTTGGGCAACAGTGGATCTCTTCTGACCAATGGCAACGTAGATACAGTACAACTTCTTCTTTTCCTCTCCCCCATCGTTGAATCTCTTCTGGTTAATGATGGTATCAATGGCAAGGGCAGTTTTTCCAGTCTGTCTGTCACCAATGATCAACTCACGTTGACCACGACCAATGGGTACTAGGGAATCCACGGCTTTGATTCCAGTTTGCATAGGTTCTCTTACAGATACCCTTAAAAAAAATATATATAGTAAGATGTATGTAATAAAAAGTAATTGTTTACCTCTTTCACAGTAGCTGATGCATATTTACACTTTATATTTACTAGGATTTGATCATTTGGATTTATAATTACTTGCATAACTTACATGAAAGTAAAAATATTCTAGAATATATTGGATCTCTATTAAGTTCTCTTATTATTTATAATCACAGGCTGTGAAAGAGCTAATTTTCACAGTGAATAATGACAATTGTGTTAAAAAAAAATAAATACCTAGGGATGATACCAGGTGCTTTAGTACCAATACGGAATCTCAATTTGTTATTAAGAGGTCCTTTACCATCAATAGGATTACCTAACGCATCTACAACACGTCCCAACAGTTCTTCACCGACTGGCACATCCACAATAGCTCCAGTACGTTTGACAATGTCTCCTTCCTTAATGTGCCTGTCATTACCAAATACGACAACACCAACATTATCGGGTTCCAAGTTCAGAGCCATACCCTTTAACCCTGAACTGAATTCTACCATCTCGTCGGCCTGAATATTCTTCAGCCCATAGACACGAGCAATACCATCACCAATGCTCAGTACCCTACCGGTTTCTTCAAGATTGGTCTACGGTTTCATTAAAGGTAATATCCAATTAATAAAATCCATGGAAGTAATGTACATGTAAAGTACTAAGATGTCGCCAAATATTACATAACATTTTTTTAAAATCAATTAATAATACAAATCTACATGCTTTAACGTGTTTTTAATGAATGACAGAATTCACGATGTACCTTAGGAGATGTACCAAGTATACGTTCTTCCAAAATGGAAGAGATTTCTGCAGACCGACGACTGCAGGATACATGGTATTTGCAGGAGGCAATGCTGGCAGCAGGCCATTTTACCTATAAAAAAGTTTTTTAATTTATTATTGTTACATCTCAGATGTAACACAATTCAAACGCTTATTACATAACTTGGTATACTTCTGTTTATGTAATAGACTACAAGCACAGTACTTTTGACAAAAGTAATACAACAGTTGTCAACGAATTATAACAAAGATCCTTGTTAGTCAATGAAAATAATTTTTACTTTACGAAGATAATTTGACGAAACACTACACGAGTTCGAACAAATTGTCCCAAGGTGGAAAATGTCGGCGTGTTCGATGGAGCAATTCTTCCGTTAATGAATCGGTTAAAAAATAATTCGAAAGAAATAAATTACCTGGATCGTAGCGTTCGGTAATTGCCTCGCTATCGACGAAGCCAAACGTAGGGAGAGTTGAGCCATTTTGGTGTGTCGAAAGCCCGTCAATCGGACCACGAATTCAGAAACGAAGAACGGTCAAGACAGGGACGAGCAGAAGAACGTCCCGTTCAACCCCACTCTGACATCCACACCGGCAGGAAGTCGATATCCATCGACCTGCGCCGTAACCTCGAATCCAGATGCATGCATTAATCCATAAACTACCGTATACTTCTTTTAATATTCTGTGCGCAAAGTTTGGCGTAATTTATATATCAAATAAACGCTTATGAAAGGATACACTCGACTAACGAACATTCAATATACAAGTTTAAGCATATTAGATTTTGGATACGAGGTTATACGCAGTAGCACACTCCCAGTATAACGAACGAGCGCGAAATTCGAATTCGAACTGTATATTAATGTACAACGAATGTGTAATTATTATTTCATAACATAGAACTTAGGCCTGCGCTTGTATCAGATAATTATTTTTATCAATGTACAATTAACACCTTTAAAACAAATGTCAACAACTTTTACCAAAGGAGTAGACTTTCGTTTGTTTTAAAATAATAATTGCGACACGGACTTTTTTGTGTATAATAAATAATAAAATTGTATCAAGACATTAAAATAGGTATGAATCATGCAGTTTAAAATATGGGTGTTTTAAGGAACGATGAAAATATATAAAGTATATCGCGTACACGTTACAAACATTTATAAGTACAATACATATAAATTCTTTTCAACTTTTCTTTATTTTAAATAGTATCTATTCATTCCTGTCATAAATACATAAAATCCGCTGTTTATTCATTAGTTTTGTAACATGTTACAAAAATATTATTATTGGACAGTTTTGCATTAGTACTGTAAGGAACGTGCAATGTTCGCCGTCGGACATAAAAATATTCAGACATAATAGGGTCGATATCGCAACCAGTTGTAGTAATAGTTTAGTAATAATAGATTGTTTTAATCCACATCTATTGTTAACGATGAAGTTTTTTTTGTATAAAAAATAAATGAGCCTTTATAAAAATGAATAATATTATGGTTAGTACATAGAAACTGTCAAATGGTCAGGTTAAGTTGGCCGAATATGGAAGCGTCATTGCACCGGCGCTAAAGTTTGTTATTGTCGTATCGTATTGATTATTGCTGTCGACCGTGTTTTAAAGAGATACCGACGACGATTTCGAGTAAAAACAAATGAATAATCAGCAAGAAAGAAGTGAAAAAATATTAAAAAGCTCGTCCATGCAGAAAGACATTCGCTGTGTTCTCAATAGTTACAATTCAGCCGTGTTTCTTACTCAAAAGCAGCAGGTGATAAGTCTGGTAATTCATTGTTTACAATTTATATGAAAGAAGCTATAATCTGTTTTAATTAAACAATACAGGTTACAGGAAAATGAAGGCTAATTTGTAAAAGAAGACACATTCGAATGGCACTGTCTACATTGGAACTGTTTACCTTTTATTGACAAGTACCTAGTATCATAAATCTAAAAATATGGATGGTGCCACTGAATCAGAACTTATAGAGAAACTAATGAAAGAAGCTGAAAGTTTAAAAATACGATTGGAGGAAGAACGGCAGAAATTAAATGATATTACTCGTAATTGTTATATTAGCTTTGCCTAAGAGATATGTTCTTTGTAATACATATTTGGGAATGGGATTGCGACTTAATTCATATTATTATTTCAGTTGCCAGTGTTGCGGATAGGCTTGAAGCAATCAATTGTACCACTGTTAAACCACGTCGTGTTTTAAAAGGTCACCAAGCGAAAGTCCTTTGTTCTGATTGGTCGCCTGATAAACGACATATTGTCTCTTCTTCGCAGGTCAGTGGCCAGTTTAATTATTCATGTATTCCATGAAATATTTCTTCACACAGTAAATATTCCAGGATGGTAAAATGATAATATGGGATGCATTTACAACAAACAAAGAACATGCCCTTACTATGCCAACAATTTGGGTTATGGCTTGCGCTTATGCTCCAAGTGGTGCTCTTGTCGCGTGCGGGTATTAAGCATGTTTAAGATTAAAGTCAATGTCAAAACAACTGGCCACTCAAGGTCCCTTTTTTGACGTATACAAGCGACGTGTAGGTCTTTCCTCACATGAGACGTTTTGCTATAGAAGATGAGCATAGTACCCCTGCATAAACAGTTGCCTTATAGATACTGTAGTTTAATTTCTCCTTAATGACCTATAGTGATCAATTGATTTTGGCATAAATTTTATCTTTTTGATTTAATAATGCTGAATTGAATTTTATGTTTCTTTTTTGCAGGGGACTAGATAATAAAGTTACCGTATATCCTTTGAGCCAAGAAGACGATGTCTCAATGCGCAAAAAAACCGTTGCTACGCACACATCCTATATGTCTTGTTGTGTATTTCCTAATAGCGATCAACAAATTTTAACTGGTAGCGGAGATAGCACGTGCGCTTTATGGGATGTAGAGAGTGGACAACTATTGCAAAGCTTTCTCAGGCATTCCAGCGATGTTATGTCTATCGATTTAGCGCCAAGCGAAACTGGTAACACATTTGTTTCTGGTAGTTGCGATAAAATGGTTCTGATATGGGATATGCGCACCGGTCAATGTGTTCAAAGTTTTGAAGGACATCAGTCTGATGTTAACTCTGTATGTCTATTCTATACACTATTCGTTGATATACAGGGTGTCGGTATGATATTTATTATACAGAGCGTCCCACTAACTCTGTCACAAGGCAATATCCGCTATTTTTTATGCTCCGCGCAACGTCAGAAAGGCAAATTATTTGGTTCGTGGGCACACATATTATAGTGGGAATCATTTCTTCCTCAAAGTGTTTTTTTTTTCAAGACGTCAAGATTATCGATATTTTTTGTATGTAACTTCATATTTTTATTACTATAATATGATAGCTAAGATCAAGACAAAACCAATTCAGTTAGTGGGACACCTTGTATATTTTTGGAAATGATTTTCTGTTCAAATTCTATCGTACAAGAAAGTAAATGAATTTCAATTTCATTTTGATTTGTAGAATCATCCCCTAAAATATCGATTACACGAGCACCTTGTATATATTACTTAGTCAGATTAAGTTAACGATATTAGGAGTAAATTTTTTTTTGGAGTTTAGGTAAAATTCCATCCCGGCGGAGATGCAGTTGCAACAGGTTCCGACGATTCAACCTGTCGTCTATTCGATTTACGCGCTGATAGAGAAATAGCTGTTTACGCAAAAGAAAGTATAATATTTGGAGCAAACGCTGTTGATTTAAGTGTTAGCGGACGCCTGCTTTTCGCCGGTTACAGTGACTACACTGTAAATATATGGGACACTCTGAAATGCCAACGAATTGCATTTTTGTATGGACATGAAAACCGAATATCATGTTTACGGGTTTCCCCGGATGGAACTGCCCTCTCAACTGGAAGCTGGGATTCGACTTTGCGAGTTTGGGCTTAGTTTCGATAAGACTACACTTGCCATTTCATTATACTGTTAGATGAAACTCAAAACATTTCTTGGTGCAAAATGTAAATCTTGGAAACCTACACAATGAGATTACTACATGTTGATTTTAAATACAATACTCTGCAGAATTACACGATACATGAATTGTTGTAACATAAGAGTATTGTTATAGTCATTACACAGACATTATAGCAAATAAGTGAGATTAGAAATCGTGATTGAATTTCACGATTATAACAATGTGATAGTTTGACATTAATAATTTTTAGGCTGGTCCTAATTTATAGGAAATTGCGCGAATAGTATATCTATTTAATCGAATATGTTATTACCCTATATAAAACTTAATAAAAGATTGATTCATGCATACACTACTCATGTGATTAATGATGTAATGTTTGATTTTTTTTTATCTATTCTGCGTTACAATGAAATAAATTTCATTTGTATAGCAAAGATTTTCTATTTTACAAATAGTCTTTTAAATATCGAATCGATTTTGTAAATGTTTTCATTATGATGTTGTTAATGAAAAAAATTTTAATTCATCAAATAAATAAAGAATATTTAACCAACTCTACCCGAAACAATATGACACAAAAATTCAATAACAAATCGTGTTACTAGGAATCTGCGAATGTGAGAGGTCTGGATCCCGATGACGTGGTATGGTATCCGTACGTGTAGCACTTGCTGTGCGTATAATGCATAAATGTAGGGTAGCGTACATGTTGCACTTTTGCTGTTGGCGTTTGTTCTCGCGCGCGCGGTTTCCGAGTTGAGTGAATAACCCTGCAGTATACATACGTCTGTACATGTATATATATACGCGAATGTCTGACGGTGCATTTTACCCAAGTTTATAGTCATAGTTGACAAACATTGTAATAGTTCAGTTTATGAATTAACATACATTCACACGAAGTAAACACGTTGAAAAAATTTAAGGAAACATGCCTCAATACACGGGTGCGTATTGCAAAACTTCAAATTTCCGCAAGTCTAACCTAACATTTTTTGCATCGCGTTTTACCGCATAATATTTGGTTGCCGACCTTTACAACGTTTCTTTTCTAGTTAAAGTAAAATGGGGGAAGGAACTTTTTCCCGATGTGGAAGTGAACACGGACGAGGAGCCCATGTTGTTTAAAGCACAACTGTTTGCACTCACAGGAGTGCAGCCAGAAAGACAAAAAGTCATGTTAAAAGGAATAACATTGAAAGATGATGACTGGGGTAACATCAAAATAAAAGATGTAAGAGCATGAAATTAAACTGTTTCCATATTATTTTTTGTCAACAATAATAGTTCGTAAATAACAAAAATTAAAAGATATGATTGGTATGATTTTGTAAGTTTTCACTTTGTTATAGGGCATTACTGTGTTAATGATGGGTTCCAAAGAGGAAGATGTACCTATGGAACCCATAGAGAAACCAGTATTTGTTGAAGACATGAACGAGTCTGAATTAGCTTCAGTTTTAGGATTACCAGCTGGTTTAAAAAATTTAGGAAATACCTGTTATCTTAATGCAACTATACAGTGCCTGAAAACTGTTCCTGAACTGCGAGATGCTTTAAATAATTATTCAGGAGAACTTACTCCCACCAAGAGTTATGCACATAATATAACGGCTGCTTTGAAAAATCTATACGAGCGTATGGACAAAGGAATGTTTTACACACCCTTCTTTCTTGTGGAGCTAATGCACATAAGGTTTCCAAGATTTGCCGAAAAATCTGAACACGGAGAATTTCAGCAACAGGATGCCAATGAATGTTGGACAGAGCTTATTAAAATGTTGCAACACCAATTACCAGCAAAGGTTATTATAAAAGCAACTATTTTAATAAGTACTGATATCTAGATTCAAGTTTGGGTACACGAGTTACATGCTCAACATTTAGATAAAAAGGCAATTAAATTATAAAAAAAGTTGTGCATAAATAGTTTAAGAAAATATATTGCTACTTGTATCGTGAGAGAATTACTTTTTGTAATGAACATAAAATGGTTGCAGGACAATACTGCACCTCCAGAAGATGAGGGACAAAGTTGCAAGCCTCGATCACTGATTGAACAATTTTTTGGAGGGACATTCGATACAGAATTAAAATGCGTGGAGTCTGAAGATGAGCCGCCTACTAAAGGGAAGGAGGAATTTTTACAACTAAGTTGTTTCATATCGACCGAAGTCAAGTACATGCATTCTGGGCTTAGGAATAAAATGCAAGAACAAATCACAAAGATGTCCTCGTCGCTAGGTAGAGATGCTGTATATACGAAAACGGTAAACGAATCATATACAATGTGAAAAGAAAGCTCACATTTGGAACAATGTCTCATGTTTAACGTATATGGTAATTTATTTTGTAGTCAAAAATTAGTAGACTGCCAGCATATTTAACTATCCAATTTGTACGTTTTTATTATAAAGAGAAGGAAGCAATTAATGCAAAAATTCTCAAGGATGTTAAATTTCCTCTTGAATTCGATGCCTTTGAATTGTGCAGTAATGAACTTCAAAGTAAACTTACGCCTATGCGTGAGAAATTTAAAGAGCAGGAAGACCGTTTACTAGAAGAATCGCGACAGGCAAAAGACAAACCTGACACAGAAATTGAGAAAAAGCCAATGAAACAGGAACCATTCTGGTTTCCAAATGGTGAGACATTTATATTTAAACTGTGTAATATCGAGATATCTGTAATACCTGTAATATCTAGAACAGTATTTTTAAATTCTTCTAATATTTTTACCGTTTCAAATTACACATACTCATTTTTGTCCTAAGTGCACGAAATCCGCTGTACAGTAATACCTTTTCTTTCCATATTATCATTACATTGTTATAATTACAGATTTAGGATCAAATAATAGCGGCTTCTATACATTACAAGCAGTTTTAACGCACGGAGGACGATCAAGTAGTAGTGGTCATTATGTAGCTTGGGTTCGACAATCGGAAGATAGTTGGTTCAAATGTGATGACGAAAATGTTAGCGCTGTAACGAACGAAGATATATTAAAGCTTAGCGGCGGAGGTGATTGGCATTGTGCATATGTCCTTCTTTATGGTCCAAAAATTTTAGAAGTACCTGAAACAGATACTAGCGAGGATACAGCCGCCAAGTAAATCTTGCGTAACAAGGAAACTGAAACGACCATAACAAAAGTTTCCTTCCTGTATCTATCAGAGGAATGCATTTAAAAACCTCGAAAATTCCCAGCGCTATTGTACCATTATACAGAGGGCCACATCTTTCCGTTTTATACTTAGTTCCAGGTACAGGCTTATTGAACACGTCGAAGTCCAAAGAATTCTACCATTTCTTTGTCACTTTTGTGTTGTCCTTCTTGGAAGGGAATTGTAAAGGGCGCAGCATTTCTTTTCGCGAAAATACAAAAGATTACGGGTACATTGTCAACTAACTGTTATAAAGGAATTCTGACTCCAATATGTTGTGGAGAATTGTTTTTGCATCATACTTAATTAGAATTTTCAATTTGCCAAAATATTGTACGATATATATTACATACTGTTTAAATACATAACACTGTATGCTACATCTTTTTTTCTGCCCACTTCCCCTTCCCTCCCTTCGTCCCTTACTACACTTTATAAGATAAGAGGATAAACGAGGAAATCTGATAATGTAATAAATGAATTTTATACACGTACAAATGCAAAAACACGATACGATATACTTTTACGTGCACACGTATACAGGAACACTTGTAAGGTAGATAATTCGAAGCAAGTAAGCAGTACTATCGCAGATATTGGCAGTTGCAGTCGTAGCGTCAAAGTGACCATGTAATTTTTAGCAAAAAATAAAGAAAGTGCGACGCGTGCTATGATTTTCTTAAGGCACGAATGGTTAAAGTGAATTTTTCGAAAAAATGAACTCGAAGTCATCTTTTAGGACAACTATACGACATATCTTCCATAAATTTCTAAGGTAATAAATATATAATCTATCGATAACATAGATAAGCATTGTATCGTTTAACAATTTACTGTCACACAGTTACCAACCATTCAAAACATGGAATATATTATCGGTACAAATATTTTATCAAATTGTCAGACATAATATTTAGAAATCTAATCATTATTTGGTCTGATGGCGATACAATAAACCTTTTAATTTGATTTTTATAAAATATATGTTGATCTTTCTCGATATGTCTCTTTCTGCTGTCGTGCATTCTAGAAAAAATTTAAAGAATGAAGGATAAAACGAATAGCAAAGGAAGGATTGCGTAACTTTAATTGTCTGTATGTATATATAAAAACTCCTAATGTTTTCATATTTCTTTGTATCTCCTGGTTTTCTATCATTTTTCGTAATAACAAATTGTGCCAAGAACTTTTCGATTTATATGTTTGAACGTACGAATGTGATAGTCTAGCGTTCCAGTTATCGATAAGATAACTACTAAGTAGTAATTGCGGCGATTGTAATCGAGGAAATAAATAATTTTGTATCGGTATGTATTTGGCAAATCAGGACGAGATTATCCTAAGAAGTAAAGTTGACTTGGCTTAGGGATGGTAAAGGTTCGGCTGTATTCGTGTTCGCAGCCGAACTCGTCCGAAAGCTGCATTCCGCTGGCTACCTTCACCATGGGTGTTTTCACCTCTCCGTCGGTTTCTCGTGAAAAGTCTGTTCGTCTTTCGCGTTCGTTTCTAAAGACGAGCAAAGCGATCGTGGAGGTGTCTTGAAACATTGCGCGGAATAGATTCGTCTTGTAATTGTACGTCTCGATCGTAAATCTTCCGTGCGTGCCCCGTATCGCGATCCACGGTATCATACATGTGAGAATCTGAATTTTGACGGATTCGATTTTAATGCAATGGCGACATCGTCGCTACTTTCAATTATGTTGTTCACATCGTGTGCGACGGCTGTTTGCTGTTGTGCTCCGAGAGAGTCGTGTTGTAGTACGCCGTCAGTGTTAAACTATTGACCATAAGGAAGAGGAAAAAAAAGATGATCTTCCGGTGTAAGAGAATTTATATCGCTCGGGAATATTATGTGACGCACCGGTCCGTGAAACAAGTTTAAATCGAGCGGGCAATATTACCCACATATAGAAGTGTTTCTTATTCCCTCGGATTTTCTTTGTATAGTGTTTTCACCGAATTTTTACCACGACGTGCTCGTTATCGGTTCGTTATGGTTCGATCGATAGTCATTACCCTTTTATCGTGCGCGTAAGAAACTAATCAGAGCCGCTGGCTCGAGATCAACGTCTGGATTTTATCTCGTGTGTCTGTTTAACATCATCCGACACTTGTGTTTCACCCTTTTCGAACTACATTCAGGGAAGACGCGCCCACGCTGTTTCGTTCGGGATCGGATAGAAAAAAAAAGAAAATAGGGTATGCTCGTACGTACGCACGCATAAATGAATCTTGCAGAAATGATTCAAACACGTCATTCCAGCGGAAGTGTTTAAATTAACATCTATATCAATTCAAGCGATTTGTCATTTCTCTTAACAAAGTGTGAACAATCATAGTGGCACAGACAGAGGCCGTATGTGTAATTCGATATACTTGAGATTTCGACTCCCTTGTAAAAATACATTTAAAATAGGTAAATAAAGCTCGTTCTTAACTGTCGTCTTTATTGTTGCTAGTGTATTCGTAAAAATTAGTTCTTTCAATGAGAATTTTATAGATCGAGGGGAACGTTGAAAAATATTGACAAAAACGTTTCGTGAAAATAGTATTCTGAATGGCTGCAATAGGTAACGATAAATATTACTTTAGCGATAAAATTGATATGGTGTACCTAACCTGATATTATGAAAAAAAGCCTTATTATGCCGTCAAGCTGGGATCAGCGCGAACTCGACGAAAATGCGTACACCGATCGAGCATACCTCTGTTTTTATGTGTCGGCTTGTTATACACCGATAGGCGATGGAAAGTGTCACTATAGTGAGTGAGCGATCGTCCGAATGAATGCTCGCGCTCACTCTACTGTGTATTTTCAGCGAAACCACTAATTAATTTCGAGTGTTCGGTATTTATTGTACACCAGATGCTCACGGAAGAGTCGCAAGTATCTTAGGAAGAAGAGAAAAAGCTGAGAAGCTCTCGAGAAGAAAGATACGAATTTTACGAATGATCGACGCATTTTAAAAAGACATTTCCACGATTTAACCGTAGTGATTTTTAATACGAGAGGTTTTCGAAGTCAAAGGGCATCTTTCGTGTGTTCATTGGTACAGTCACGCTGCGCCCAACATAAACGGACTCGCAGCAGTACGCGGACAATGTAGAACTGTGACGAAAATATCGAGACATGTGCGTTTTGAAAATATCGCGTTGTTGCCACTGTATCCCGATATCCATGCAGAAGGATCAAACGTGAGAGAATATTGGAGGCATACATAAATTTCGAGAATCTCTAGATTTCATGACGCACAGTGACAGCTGATTTCTACAGTGGAGTTACAAGTAAGATTTAAAAAACCATGGGTAATTGTTTCAGTAGCCCAACAGATACCGAGAAAGAGAAGCCTGATAGAATAGGCAATCCTAACATAGAGGCAGTTGCGTCTCAAGCTAGTCCGGTACCGACGCCTCCTCCGGATCCTATCAGGCCCATGCCACAAATTCCAGATGCGGATGTGCCGACTGCAAAAATTTTTGTTGCTTTGTATGACTACGATGCACGCACAGATGAAGATTTAAGCTTCAGAAAAGGTGAACACCTAGAGATTTTAAATGATACTCAAGGAGATTGGTGGCTAGCTAGGAGTAAAAGGACTCGACAGGAAGGCTATATCCCTAGCAATTACGTTGCAAAATTAAAATCGATTGAAGCAGAACCGTAAGTTAAATGACTGCTTTCTTAACATTAAAATAATTATTTCTATTGTAGAATGTTGTGTTTCGGAATAATGGATTATTGGAAATATTAGTAATAACAGAAACTACTCTAACTAATAATTAAAATATTAGAATTTGATATAGCATAATATTTTGTGAGGTTATTATATTTTTATTGCAGTAAATGGAAGCAACAGTAAAAAATCGATATATGTGGTTGCATTAAGAATGAAAGTCACATACGAGTTTACAGTTATATATTCAAATGATAAATGTTTCATGTCACTGTATGGGTTGCATGCTATCATAGTATTATTATTAATCGAATTTGATTATTAAACATCTCTAGCAAACTGTTCAATTTTCTTTGTTACATTTTCACGTAATGAATTTTCTCTCTATGCAGTCAGGTAGTCAATGTGACCTTGCTTTCACTAACAGTGGCTGCATTAAATCTCAAGTTTTATTAACTCAAGTTGAGCACCTCTGGCTATCAGTCAGTTTAGATAAGCAATGCTTCCTTTTACCTCTTCCTGTATAACTGTAAATAAAAGTTAATCATTTCTTTTTAATAACCTGTACTAAAATTCTTATTTATGGTATCTTGAAATGATACTATGACACTTTTATTTGTGAATGTGCAACATGTTATAAAATTTTAAAAATTATGAATTTCTATAAAAAAATATCATTATATTTCATTCTCACCATTGTATAATAATTAAATTTACGTTTGTCTATTCATATTATTATTTTATAGATGGTACTTTAGAAAGATCAAACGAATCGAGGCTGAGAAAAAATTGTTGCTACCTGAGAATGATCATGGTGCATTTTTGATTAGAGATTCTGAAAGTCGACACAATGATTATTCTCTTTCAGGTAAACTAAGCTTTTCTAAATTTTGCTCGGATCAATGGAATTTAACTATTTTGTTATTTTAATATTTTTCTAGTACGCGATGGTGACACAGTTAAACACTATCGCATTAGGCAATTGGATGAAGGTGGTTTCTTCATTGCTAGGAGAACTACATTCAGAAACCTTCAGGATCTTGTCGAACATTACAGTAAAGATGCTGATGGACTTTGCGTAAATCTCTGCAAACCATGTGTACAGGTAAGAAAGATTTTCTAATTAAATTAATATTTTTAATGATCCTATATCATATAAATGGAGTTTAGACAGCTTGCTGCATGTATGAAAGTGGTTTTTAATAATATATCACTATTATACTAAGAAATATGATGTACTGCTTAATTATTATTCAATATTTTACTAAAAATAATTACATTGTTCAACACATATTTTGATTTTTAACTTCTAATTAACGTTTCTTACAAGAAAACAATATCTGCAGAGCTTTTTTTCTTTCGTGTATAGTTTTCAAAAAATTGATTTTCCAAAAACAAAATGTGGAGTTAGTAGTTGAGAAAAAGTTAACATTTGTTGAACAATGTTATCAAGGGGTTTCTCCAATTGTTTTGATAAAATTTTAGTAATTTATGTGGACTTTCTATTCTGGAATATAATAGCCTTGCAGAAATCCCTTGATGTTGAATGTAAGCTGGGTATAATAAGATGCTAAAAGTGAAAGTAAGAACATGAGTGCATGATACTATTGATCTTTATATTGTACACAAGCATACAATATGGTTAATTTTGTACATAAAATAAATGAAATAATATAAATATTTGTACCTAACTTTTAAGTTACACTGAAACATGTATGGATACATGCAATATACGTGTGTATATTACACACACATATGTGTGTATTACATATTTATAGCACTGTCTAAACTCCAGTTGGACTTTGCTCAAGAGAAATCACATATGGTCTAGCTAATATAATAATGATCAATATAATGATGAGAGAGAATTATTTGAAAAATATTTGAGAGCAATGGACATATTGGACAAAGTCATATTTTAGGATATAGGATGAATTTTGTAATTATTCTACACGATATTATTATGTATAAGGAAAAATAATGATTTATTATTAAATTTCTAATTGGCTTTCAAAGGGAACATATATTGACAAAAATCATATATCGTCGATTTATTACTACAATTTATTTTTGTAAAATATTAAGGTGTGAAAGCAGCTTTTAGTTTGATGAATAATCTTGCAAAGTTTGATCTCTGAATAGACTTTGTTTGTTTCTCTGTTATTGCTTACCCTACCTCCCGCTGGATTTTCTTGGTAAATTGAATGTCCCAATATGACATAACATGTTAATTTTTCATTTCAACATAAACGCTTATCCATTATGTCTTTGGCCTGTACATTCAGCACAAGCCCGTCCTCTATGGATTCATGTTTCAAAGACATTAGATCATCATGTTTCATTTAGAATAATTCACTTGTTTTTATAATCTTAATCTTGCTGAATTTCATAGCTTCTTCTTAGAAGAAAAGGGATTGAAAGCACACATCTAAGAATGAACAAAATCTATGTACATGTGGCTGTATGTGCTCCTTTGATGTACACTAACCAAAATTAGTCACGACAGTGTACCATGACATATGAATTTTTTAATATGGAATATAATGGACAATGTACTGTCATTTGTGTGCTTAAAATCTATTTGATATACAGGATGTTTCAAACATATATTCACAACTTTCATGCCGAATCATCATCTACAATGTCTTTCATTAAGGAGTGCACAAAAGAACAAAGATCCAAAATGAAAAGGAAAAATGTTATTATATTATATTACATTATATACATATAGTAAATAATATATTTTGTACAGATACACGAAACATCCTTTATATGAAATCTAAATCCATAGATCAGTTTCTAAATGTGCGCGTTTTAGAATTCTTTCTTGTGTCTGTACACGCATAAAAGAATTTTAAAACATACTTTCTTCTCATCTAATGAACTTTATATATTTTCTGAAAGATTTTTACCAAGTCATCGCACAAAAAAATTTCATGATACAAATAAGGAAGCATTTTTTGTCTGTCGAATTCCATTTTCAAATGCTCCCAATGACTGATTTTTCTTAAATTTTTACAAATTTTTACCTTTCTCTATTTCATAAACTCTTTCTACTTTTCTAAAATGTTGTGACTTTAAGGCATTGAGAGCATTTTATGTTGCCAAGGTAGTTGACGTATGGTGCTACATTCTTCTTGATAATATATATATATATATACATATATGTATACAACACAATGGAAGCAATCGTTAGTATATGAATTTATGTCTTGTATTGCATATAAGTGTTCAATTACTAAGTTCCTGGAATTATATGTAATGACTTTACATTCTCGTCTATAAAAACATAAGTATTAGCGACTTTCTAAAAGTATTGTTGTACATAAAAAAAAAATAAAGATCCATTTACCACACAACTCTGGGATTACACTCCATACATGCTAGTTACCACATGTTATTCAAACATCTTTCTTTATAAAGACCATGTGAATGTCAGAAGGCATGAAATTAAATAATTTAACACTCGCTTATGATCACTTGCATCCTGCCATATAGCCACTGGTTCTGTTTAGTTTCTTTTTTTATTGTACAATCACTAGACTAGATATTTTAATTTAGCAAACTATCTCTACTCGCTGTTTGTTAATTCTCATAAAGAGCGCCTCACGAACTTAACAAGCAGTTACGCAGCCTAATCGACATCTTTAAGGGGCTTCTTATTAGGTTTGTATTAAAAATTGAAGTGAACGCTCAAACTTTTTTCAAGGACCATTAGAAATTTGGTTGATACACACTTAAATTTTTTACATCTTGTTCATTAGTGTGCAAATTGTAAAAAAGCATCTGTTCTATAGTAACACCATTTCATTAAGAGAGACATTTGAATTCAACAACCATTGACTGGCCCATACTTGATTTTGTTGATAGGTTGAGAAACCTGTTACTGAGGGTCTGAGCCATCGTACACGGGATCAATGGGAGATTGATCGTTCGTCTCTGAAATTCGTGAGAAAATTGGGACAAGGCCAATTCGGAGAAGTATGGGAAGGATCATGGAACAATACCACCGCGGTAGCAATAAAAACGCTCAAGCCCGGAACTATGGATCCTAAAGACTTTTTGGCGGAAGCACAAATCATGAAGAAACTTCGTCACGCGAAATTAATTCAACTCTATGCTGTGTGCACTTTGGAAGAGCCTATTTATATTATTACTGAATTGATGAGGAATGGTAGTTTGCTAGAATTTTTGCAAGGTAATAAAAACATATCTGTACAAAAATATAATTGAATTATTCAATATGTTATACGCTACAAATATTTCTGCATTTAGGGAAGGGCAAAACATTGAATTTGCAACGACTGATCGATATGGCTGCGCAAATTGCAGCCGGTATGGCATACCTAGAGTCGCAGAATTACATTCACAGAGATTTGGCTGCGCGTAACGTTTTAGTTGCAGAATTGAATGTGGTGAAGATTGCAGACTTCGGTTTAGCTAGGTTGATCAAAGAAGACGAGTATGAAGCTCGCGTCGGAGCCCGTTTCCCTATTAAATGGACTGCACCCGAAGCTGCGAATTATAGTAAATTCAGTATTAAGTCTGACGTGTGGTCGTTTGGTATTCTTCTTACTGAATTGGTGACCTATGGCAGAATACCGTATCCGGGTAAATCATTTTATATTTTATTATGGTGCAGTATGTACTCGCTCGTTGCACAGAAACGGGGCCGGAATTTCAGGTAAGATCCAAGGTTTTTGCAATGAACGATGAATCGCATAAGATTTTCCATCAGGTTCGTGTAAAGGACGGGATCGGTAGTGCAATGAGGGAGAACCTACTGTACAGTGTTTTTCCTCTCTAACGTCGCGAAAAATAAAATACTTGATATTGTGTTGTGCAGGTATGACAAATGCTGAAGTACTTCACCAGGTCGAGCATGGTTATAGGATGCCATGTCCGCCTGGTTGCCCAACTGCATTATATGATATTATGTTAGAATGTTGGAATAAAGACCCAATGAAGAGGCCAACCTTCGAAACGCTTCAATGGAAGCTCGAAGATTTCTTTACCATGGAAGGTTCTGAGTACAAGGAAGCATCAGCGTATTGAGGCATTAAACTGAAGTACTATCTTTTGTTATAGTATGCTCCGTCACGACACTGACAAGACATGATAGGTATTCTATATATGTACATGCAACGAAAAGAATGCAGATTATTACAATTAACAATTTATTCGGGACACGGATGTTTGTGATATTTCAGAGAACAGTTTATATTAAACGGTGGTCGTCTTTTAACGGAAGGTGACGTCGTTTATTTTTTTAGCGATTACACGAATTGCTTTCGTTACATGTTCTGGTGGCTGCCGTGAAATTTTAGAGCGAGTTTGTCAATTCACGAGTAACTATATACAAGAATTAAGATCAGTACTTGGACGACTTTTAAGAAGTTAGCGGCAACGTTTGAATTTCTTTTATAACACATTACTGAACGTGTAAATGTCGGATATTAATAGTATCTTTAGGCAATATTTGTGGAAGTTAACATTTTTGAAGTAGAAATTTGTTACCTATATCAATCTTGACGAGATAATGCAATTGTCAAAAGTATTACGTATATTTGATGTAGGCGAGATACCTTCGATGCACAACCATTTTGAAACGATGTCTATATTCCTGAAGGAGTGATTTATTAAAATTTGAATTATAAATCTATGGTGAGACGGATAGTTATATGTCTACTCATCATTTCTTTTGCGGCCTCATTCCCTTTTCTATTATTCGAAACTAGCTGTTCACTTTAAAGACATGCAAATTCCAACAATTGTACTAATTACAAATTTAACATTCAAGCTTGACAGGCGGTTTAATCCGTGGCAATACGATGAATTTAAGACGAGTATTCTCACTTTTATTGCCGGAGGTATTTGTTTTACAATCTTGCTGAATATGTCAACTCTGAGACAAGTTTCGGACAAGTACATGCTAAATAGAAGCAATGCATCTAATCGAGACATTCATAATTGTTCATAGTAAAAGTAGTAAATGTGTAAGATAACGTAAGAAAGTACGCGAGGGTATTAACGTTAATGTTGCTAGAAGCATGTACACTGACAATGCCCTAATTTCTGACTCCATCGTATTGTAATATGTTTTAAATTTAGCAGTACAGAATTAGTACTACTATTAATTTTGCACTAGACCAAGTCCTCTTATTGACTAAATTTTTTATTTTCGAATTCTTAAATTCCCATTCTTATATATTTGTCTATTAGATATAACGCTATTATTAACTTATTAGTTCGATAATTCCCGTGTTTTATTAATATTCTATATTTTGAAGAAAATGATTTTACAGCTAAACCGTATAAAATTATGCGATAATTTCCCGTATATCTTACGTATGCTTTTAGAGTAAACATGTTATACATGCTTTAGCTTATTTGCATTTTTTTATAGAGATTGTACAATATGTTTAATATTTATTTACATATATTCTACTGCAAAAATCTTCATTCTTATATTTTTACATTTATGTTATGTATTTTTGTTCCATTACGTGTAAAAATGAAGTCTTAATTGATTTATGAAAAGACATAAAAAATTCGTCAAATACATATTTAGGATATGGTGTTGTTTGTTTTTGCTTCTTACTCAAGTGCATATGCTTCATTGACATAAAAAAATGTCTTGTCGGAGACCACTGAAAATTTAAAATATTATAATGATGTGAAGAATATATAAACATCTATACTGCCAAAAAAAAAACCAAACCGGGCGAACTGTGTTTTTATAGTGTTTAGAAACAGGTGTTTTAAATGCGTTGTTTCTTTGGAAGTTCTCCTATTGTAGCCGGAAAAATAAGATTTCCTGTCAGGATATATTAAGAGTTAAATGGAGAACTGTGTGTATTATCGTTCAAACCGAGTAGTCGTAACCGGATCTTTGATTACCTTCTTGTGGTCACATGATAATTGAAAGTATTTTGTCACGTTATTATTTCGAAAAATTATACTATATCTAGCAAATAATATTAAAAACGAATGTTGGGAACGATTTCAGAAATCATTTACGTAGGGTATGTGAAGCGATTTTGTACAAAAATAAATTTTTATATAAGCATATATATTTATATTCTGTACAGTTTTATTTGAACATAACTAAACTCTCTTTTATATATAGGTTTCATCGATGCATATGATGCTTACGCGATTTTTATACAACGGGCTCAATAATTTCTTTATTGACATTTTTCTTCTTAATTGAACGAAATAAAAAGCAGAGGACGTAGTGCTGTATACGTATTAATTAGGTGAAATATCATGATCCTCTGTGCAAGAAGATTGTTGAAACGAAAAAGAAAGGGAAAAATTGTAATGTCAATGAAATAGTATTGTCATTGAAATTGTTCGTACATAAGCGTACCATGTAACAATTATTATACATATACAACTTTATAATTTTATATGTATGCATACATATACACAATATGCATAAACATTAGATATTGTGTAATTACCTATACATACATATACATACATAAACATGTATATATGGATATGTATACGTTTATATGTATACATATACATATATCGTATATTCAGAGATATTACAGAAAGTAATTTTAACTTCCTTCTTTGTAATTTTTTACATTCCTCGCCGCTTTTCCTTACTTCCCGAACTGTTCTGTGTTGCGTATCTTTTTCTACAAGTTAAATTATATTTTTTAACCATCTACTACAGACTGAATGTTACGAAACTCATGTATTTTAATTATACTTCTTTTTTTTTACTTTCGATGCTTATTAACAATTATGTGCTGCATTTAATGTTTGTTGTAAATATCTTACGAAATATATTCAACATACATATGTATAAAATCCGAATGATATATTTTGCTTTAATAAACTGTTAGAATCGCAAAATGTTACCCTGGTATAACATAATATTATTCCGTTGCCGTTGCAAGGTATAAATAAACGGTTTTTCGTAGCATTATTTTGTCTTGTACCGTACTTTTAGTAAGACGAGAAAAAAATGAGTAGCAATTGACGAAAATAATAACTTACCCCTGCGGTCGCCGTTATGATGATTTCAGTTCAAATCCATCGTAAACAGATGTCAATTTCAGGGGACCAATGAGAGATTTGTCACGTGACCGACCGCGCCGCCATTGTGTTGTGTGTTGTTTCAGTTGGCTTCGGTCGATTCAGTCTGTTTCAGTCCCAAGCCGCGGCGGTTGGCAACTGTTTTGAAGCTTCCGAAAAATCACTAGGGAAAGTCACTGAACGGTCAGTCACGGCAGGTGTCTCGTACAGGTGTTCAGTCAGCTAGCGGCGCGTACTCGCGTGTCCGGTGCGTGCGTTGCTCTTTCGACGAGACTTATTTTCCATTGAACAGTCCCGCGAGTAAAAACGGAACGCGCGCGTGCGTGTGTGTGTTTTATTCGAAACTCGTGACAATGTCTCGGTCGCGGTGTGAAGTGGTCGAGTCGAAATATCGGGAAAGGTGATCACAGCTAAATAACAGAGATTTTCACACGAATGAATCAACGGCAGACATCGCAGGATATGTTGTAGCTGGATATTATGCTAATCACGTTACGGTCAGAATGCGGGAGGAAGAACTCGAGATATCGCTCAAGGTGATCAAAAATCCGATTTTCATCCCTTTCTCGATATTCTCCCGGCGAGAACAGTCGGTCCTCCCCGACGCCCGTGCGAAACAACACTTTTTAATTGACGCGCCGCGAAAGGTATCGAAACACCTTATATTAACCTTTCCTCGATAAGGGGAAAGTACATATTGTTTACACGCGGTGTAAACCACTCTTTCTTCGAATGTGACTTCTCTTTCTCGCTAACGAAACAGAAAAGGTTGAGAATTCAAGCCAAGAGTGTCGGCTGTTTCGCCGAACGCGGGTATATTTCGCCAATGTTTGAAATCAAATTTCGGAAATGCGTATGCGCAGTGACAGATCTGCATTCTGATGTGGTGTACACAACGAAAGCCGGTTGGGGACGGGCTATAGGTTAGGAATATGAAACTTTCAACTTCTCTAGCTTTTTTCCTATGTTCCCCGTCGATGAAACAAATAATAATAATTTTCGCAGAGTAATACTCACGAACGGGTAGACAGAAAAACGTTATACGGATTATTAACAAGTATTGCATATAATAGTAGAAAAATATGGGGGAAAAAAGAGTGGGACATTTAAAAACGTGAATATCGGTTAATGTTTCCAATGCGCATCGATGCCATTATCAGATCATTTCCATTCGAAAGAGAGAATGCTATACCAGAAAGCATCTTGTTTTTACTGGTGCCCGTAAAGACTGTAATTATGTCGAACAGCTCGTACTATGAAAATTATGCGCGATAGTCGTGCGTAGTCTTGCTTCAATGATTGCGGTTTATCTTTCAATTGCTATAACGGTACACACTGACATTTTCATAGGGTGCGTTCATGTAAAACCACGCATAACTTTTACTCTTCTTATTGTCCACGGCTGAAACGAGCAGTTTGTGCGCCCGTACGTCGTTACATCTTATTTTGTCGCCTAGAGATATACAACGGAATTGACTATCTCGAGTCAAAGACCGATCCTCGAGGATGTAATTTCAAAGACACAAAACGCTATGTTCGAATTCCAAGGACCACGAAAAATCGAAAAATTTTTTGTTTTATTAGCACGTCATAGAAGTGATCAGAGTTATTAGCGACAATCGTTAGCTACTCTATGCCTGTATTAATTATACTTGATTTTAAAGCATAATGAATATTAAAAAAAAGATTAAATTTGTTTCATTAAAATCATTTAATATATGTGTTGTATATCTTCTTAAAGATGCATTATGCTTTAAAAATTATAATATAATAATTATTGTATAATTAACATAGACACAGTAATCGGTACCCCCACAGTAATTGCGTTGCTTACCCTATGTAGGTTTTTTCTTTTTTATTCTTCGTGTTTGAGGTCAACCATTAAATATCGAATCAATACCCCATAAATTCGCTTAGGGCACTGTTACCTGATGAATCATGTGCTGGACACGTGCGACTGGAAACGATTAAATAACAAAATTCATTCGAACGCATGACACATAGGATTATCGATTTCTCGGTGAATCGATTGTCTTGTCAATCAGTTTACACCAACGACGGATATTGGCATTAAAAAACGATCGGAAACATCATCCGATACAAAGTTGATGCGGTTACGAAAAATTATAAAATTAATTTTTAAAATGTATCATAATTTCTTATGAGAGCGCGAAAAGTTTCCGGCTTTTTCAACGGACCCCATAAATTCCGGTCCTGACTCGAACGGCAACGTGTGATCGCCGTTATTCAAAAGCGGAAAAAGTGTCAGCCGAAAAAAGCCAATTTATGGCAGTTATTAGGCGTCGTTCGATGTTCCACTTAACTGTCACCGGATGACAGCGATGGAATGCCCGTCGCTTTGATGAATAGACCACTCGAGATATATATATATATATATATATATATATATATATATATATATATGCAAATCGAGATTCTTCTACTCCATTTTTTACGAAATGTTAAGCAGCATATACCCGTTTTATTAATGGTCTCCAAATACTGCGAATCGAACTGTAAACATTCGAAATTTTTGCTTTACCGTGTTCCCTGTCGCGTCACGTATGCCATAAATTCATAAAAAAAAACTGCCGATGAAACCGAAGGATGGGGGTGTTCGAGAGGTTCGCACGATTAGTATACGAAGGTTTAATTGGTGTTGCCGCTCGTTTCCAATAACTATCGCCGTTGGAAATAGTAATTAACCGTTCGCAGGGGAGAACATAATTAAGATCGAATCATTCTCGATGATACGACGCCTCGAATATTCATCGAAACTATCGATGTTCGGCTGAAACTTTTTCATATTAATCATATCGCTAAGAGGTAAGGGACCCAGTTACTGTGCCTATATTAATTATACTTCAAGCATAACCAATATCCAAAGAGAGATATTCAATTTTTTTCATTAAAATAATATATGTTATATATCTCTTTCTCAATATTTATTACGCTTTAAAAATATGTATAATTAATATATGCACATTAATTGGTACACCCACAGTAACTGGGTCCCTTCACCTATATTCACGCGCCATATACGCCATCGCCAACATAAGAAGAATCGAGCGTGGTCGTATTTAACGAGTACGAGTTCATTATCCGGACGTCGTCGAGTCGCGCTGAATATTTTTCTCGGCGAATGATCGACGATGAATTCGATTCATTTCGACAACGTTAGTTCAAGAAACGGTACATTCAATTTGGCCATCGGCCGCGTGTTCGCGGGAATACTTTCTGCGGCCTGCCTCCGTTTATGATAGCCATAAAAACGCCGAGAATGTTTGCAGACGTTCGTACAAATCGAGTTCCCGCTTCGTATAGTAGTAGTTATTCCATTACAGCGTAGGATCTACGATGCGATACGGACTGGTAAAAATGTTTGTTGTCCACATCTATTACAACGAGCAATATGGCGCGACGGTGAATAATGAGAAGTTTTCGTGAATAACGGGGCGTCGTGTGTTTCGTTCGTGATCGAATCGATCGAACTCTAGGATTCTCAGGGGTAATCCCCGGTTAGAATTTTTCACGCGTGGTACTTGAAACGGAACGTTATAGCCCTTCGAAGCTATTTACAGAGGTATCTAGCATGTAGGTATATCGCGGAAGACAAATTAAAAAAAAAAAACTATGAACGATTTCATCGCACCGCTTCGTGTACAATCAAATATTTGCTATCAAGCTACGAAATGTCTTGATGTAATCAAGAAATACATAAAAAAAAAACGTGCATGTGGCGGTAATTAAAACCGATTAATCTCGTAAGCAATATTATGATAACACATTAATTGATCCATGAGGAGAATCGGTATGTTAACGAGTTTCCCGAAGGGCGAGAGAGATTCTCGTTAAATAGGGCACCTCGATTTGTTTATCTTGTCGGCAGTCACTTTTCGAGCAAGTTCAATGTCCTCTCGTGCAAGGTCATTCAAGGTCATGCACACATAATGAAACGTCCTTCGGAGCAGATGTCGAGAGGTTGAAGGACGAAGCGGTTTACATATAAGGAAAAGAAGATAACGCTAGAACCGTTTCCGAAGAACTGTCCGAGCACAATTACGGAGAAGGCAATTAATTAGTCCAGTTGATCCGTGTTTTCAGATTTTTTTTATCGCTTTTAGAGGATAGGTTTTTTCGAAGTCGAGATTAATGAAGAGCTCGGTCATTTTTCTTCGCTTGGTTTACAAAAATTTCTTGTCATCTTAAAAAAATTACTTTATTCAATGCAAGTCGACTTTAAGAAAATTTATAATTATCGCCTTAGACGTTGGAAAATAATACAGTTTTCTTCGCTCGATTCAATTTTGAGGAAACTTTAAAGAACGGGATAATATCTGGTATTCTCCAAGATTTTTATGTAAACGCGAAGCGTCAGAAAGCTTACTTCATTTTTATAGTCTGCTTCCCTACGTGTAAACACTGGCAGGTTTATTTTCGTCTTGAATCGTTCGTTAGCCGGGTACAGGTGTAACTCGTGCACGTGTGCGCGTGTGTGTGTGTGTGCGTTGTGTACCGAAGTTCCAAAGGGGTGTTCGTACACTCCGAATTTACACTGAATGTCCCTAAATTTACATGTTTCTGGAGAGGCCGCTGTAGGTTTATTGGAGCGTTCCTTTATATAGCGGGTGGTCCCTAGAAACGTATACTCTTATGTTTTTTTCGAGCCCGTCTTATACATTTAATGTTTTACTATTTCCAAGTGGTTAGAATGATTAAAAAAGCAAATAAATGTCTTGCGATCCATGCGGTGAATTTTTATTTTGCATAAACATCCGCAGCCTATTAATCACTGTGAACGAAAAATAGGGCAAGGGGTTAAAGAGTGTACGAATACTCGATGAGGGTCACTATATCGACAGAGTTTTAGCGTTCCGCTACACGCGACGGTAAAAATATAAATCCGTAACAGCGGGCTGGCGATAGTGGTCGTTCGAAGTGATCTGCTTTTAATGGGTCACCGTGTACACTTCTACAGAAGCTCGATTCGGAGGACCGGTTCAGGAGGACACGCACGGGCCCTTATCGACTTAACCCACTTCCTCGGTTTGGGCGCACCGTTATCTCGAATTTGGCGGAATTATTTAAAGTACAATGCCTTCGGCCAAACCGACGACGATCCTCGAGATTCTTCCTTTTTTTTTTTTATTGATTTCTACACGCGACGGGAACGTGTTGTACATTCGGAACGAGGCGTCGCAAGCGATGTGAATATGCAAATGGGGGGATTCCGATGCGCGCATATTTATTAATATATAATTTCCTTTCTGTATTCCTTCTCCCGGGCCCGGGACGCTCAAATATCGTTAGAACCATGTGGATTTAATGCGTTTATGGCAGATCCGAGCCATAAAGTTTCAGTGTAGTAAAAAGTCTGATAAAATTTAATGAGCCTTTTATTTTATACGGAATCCCCGATCGAGGTCTTGATAACCTAAACAATTTGGTGGTTGGGTCGTCGCGCCGTGGTCGTCAAGTCCCGTTGCGCGAGTTAGAAAAAGGACTTGATTGCACAAAAAGTATGAAACCGTGATATTTCAATAGAATTTACAAGCCTGTCGTACGAACAAGTCTCTAATTAGTCAACGTATCATGGTAACATCCGCGAGATTGCACGAAATCAGTCGTACAGAAAGAAACCGAGAATCACTCTCATCATCCTCGAAGAATTAAAATAATTAATGTAGCTTCAAATGATAGTTGGATAATATACCGGTCAAATAAAAGCTCTCATAGGTATCTATTAATAGAACGCGCAAGTCCGCCCGGAATTATAATTGCAACTTACCAGGGAAAGCGACAGATGAAAAGGGAAAAAGGACCGAATGAACCGCGAAAAGGGAGCCGACGCAGTTGCAACATTGCAGCAAATTTTCATTAGACGTAGCAAGGATGGGGAAGATTAAATTGTCTCCGGATGGTCGCGAGCGGATCGTTAGGGGGGTTTAATGGCACGCTGAAAATAGAGTTATCGAATGACAATTAAAAGCTGCGGCGTTCGAACGGTGCGCGTCCGTCCGTAGTTAAGAGCCCTGACGCGAAACCTTCGCGAGCTATTAATTAAATTAAACGTATCGCAATAAAGTGGGTAGGCTCTCCGCGATGTATCGGCGCGCGAGAGCGTATTCGTAATTAACCGCTTCCTCCGTTTCTTCCGGCTGAAATTGCAGCCGCGCGGCTGGTAACTGTACATGAAAAACTGTTAATCAACCTGAAATCACGAAAACCATTCACACGCGTGGTTCGACCACTTTTCCCCGTGTGTGTCGCGGCCATTGTTCGCTATCCTCGTCCGAAGAATTAACATGGTCGCGGCCGTAAAGAGTCGGGGAGAAACGTGCGCTATCGATAATTCCATTCGGACAGGTTCCCGTCGTACATGTGCGTTAACCATTCGCCGCGGAATGTCGTCAAATAGACGGCTTTCACCCGGGCTTTTCTTCGGACAGCATCCGCAATCCGTATCTGTCGTAACCAGCAGAATCATTTCTCCGATTCAATCGTCAATGCGTTCAAATTACGCGTTCCGAGGAATCATCGACTTCCACTCGCAACCGACGCCGCCGGAGCCATCTCGATCAACCGATAATTAGTCGGAAAGGAACAGATTTTGCCCAAAAAAATTTTTGCCACGAAGGTTTCGGTAGATAGAAACCGTGGATTGGCTTATAAGCACGGGGACCGTTAATTACAGATATTGAGGATAGCTGGGATTTTAATGGTGACATCAATCATCGAAAGGAGGTCGAATCTGCCTGTGGCCGGTGACTCTAATGCTTATGAATATTATCGTCGCGCGTGGCAAGACCGTGTTTTATCGCGATCGGCATTAATAATGAAGTAATAACATGACTTCTCGTTTCCTGGTTTCGTTGGGTAACGAAGCGATTCGTCTGCGGGGCAAGTCGAATAATGCGAACTGTCTAATGAGAGATATGTTTAACGATTGCTTGACACGACGGGGAACTTGTTCCTTGTGTGTAACTAACTTTGTAGCTTGATAGCGTGTCCGAATGTTTATTAACAAGCACCTAAGGCCGCCTTGTTGAAAACCTTAGCGGTTCCCCCGCGTCAATCACTTTCGACCGCCACATTCGAGCTGTTTTTGTTTTATTAATTAATCGGCGCTATCGATTTATATTATTTATGTTTCAATGACATTTCTGTTGCGATAATTCTACTTCTCTTTTCGCTAGGCGTTTCTCCGGTTTTATTGCTTCCACCACGCTTATTATTTTCCAGCACCGTTTTTGCTGCCATCATCACTCCCATGAGCTTCTCGCCCATGGTGTTTTTCGAGGGAGGGCAATAAAGCTTTTTCTCGGCTTTCCCGCGTTATATGCTTCGAAGGCTCATTAACGCGCCAATAAAAGTCCCTCGGAATCGAAATGATTTATTTCATCGTGTAGCAATTGAGGTGTCAAGAATTACGTCAGCGACTACTCTCACAACCTCCCTTTGCACGCAGGACCTTCCAAGAGAGCTTAATCCATCGTATTACCACGGGAATGTATCTTTAAGTCTGTATAATTAATCTAATTACTATAATAAACACCCTTTCAAATCGCACGAACAATGAATTGCTTCAAAGTGACGCTATCGATCGTTCCAATCGGATCGTGGGCCGTTAAATTATTTTAATGCCGCTTCTACTATTTCAATGTATGTATATGACCCATTTTAAATTGCTCATTTTACTATTACGATGATCGTAAACATGATTTCGTGGGAAATCGTCGGATAAATTCACTCGTGCGCACACAATCGGTCACGCAATGTCCCAGCGAACGCACTATTATAATTAAAATTACGGAACACTCCGTTCGATCGCTCGGTACTTTTACTGTTTAGAAGCTCTTCGAACGTTTTTGCTATGTTTGCATTTATTGCTATTGCCTTTTCCGTTATTGTCGCTACACATTCTCTTATTGCCGCTATAAGTCCCGCATCGGTTCTCGCGTCTTCCGGCAGAGTTTATGGTTGTTATTTTAAGACCGACCGTTGGCAAATATCGGTTTATTTGTTTTCAACGATTTTACGAGTCAAATGTCCGGATTAGATTTACGTTAATTAGAAGGAAATAAATATTTTCTCGGTTGATGTTTGAGAATGACATTAAGTATTACAATTTGTTCCTTTTTTTTTCGCTGCTGTTGGTTTCATCGGGAAAGAGAGTGTCACCGTAGTACGTAATTTTGTGAATCTTTATCACCTTATCTATCGCAAAAAAGGATCAATTGTAAAATAACATTTTAGCGTTCAACGCACGTGGTTTTTTGTGTTTTCGCAATTCTTATCTCACTTTCTCTGCGTCATTCAAATTATCCTGAATTACGGGTAATAACATTCATTGCTCGTCCGGGGTTATTATGTACTTTCGAACATGAAGCGCGCCACATCGATTTCGATTACGCGACCGATTCGGCTCGATACGTATCACCGAATTAACAGCCGACATTTAATCACGTCCGTGGAAAGTCTCTCGCGAGAAATTCACCGCGCAGCACCTTTTCCTTATTCGTGCTCGACCTATGGCTTTTAGAAAGTCCATCTTCGTGATAGTCGGCGAACAGCTGTGTAACCATCCTCAATTGAATCGAAATTAGCCCCGGTAACGAACGCCGGTGGTCTTCTGACGATTAGAAGTGATCCGGGAGTGCATGGGTAATCACGACAATAATTCTTCCACTTGGTATATCAATCCGCGGTACGTAATTAATTTTTGCGCGAGCAAACTATGTTCTACAGTCAATACTGTTAATCAAATTTGAAAACTTTTGTACGCATTGTTTCCTCGGCGAGTCTAACAATTTCCGGGGATTCAGGCGAGAAAAGATCGAAAGTCGAAAAATAAGGACCAACCCAGCGTACTATACGAACTTTCGCATCCTTTTCAGTGACCGTAACAAGGAAACTATTTTTGCGCAGGTGGTGATAGTCGGTAACGGCGCCGTAGGGAAATCATCGATGATCCAGAGGTTTTGCAAGGGGACGTACACGAGGGACTACAAGAAGACGATCGGTGTCGATTTCCTCGAACGGGAGATCGAGTGAGTAAACGAACACGGGCACGAACCGATAACATTCTAATCTGTTTTCTGAACCGTATAATCCACGGGCGAGGATTTTTCGCGTATCGACGAACATCGCGCGGATCGAAAAAGAACGATCGAGTCGGACGCGGTCTTTAATGTTCGAGCAACATTGGCGCGAACGATCGTCGAGCGTTTCTGCTCGACGTAATCGGATCGCATCGCCGGATCTTTATCGATCTTCCGAGAAAAATCTGCGCGAACGAGTTCCGAGCTGGCCAATAATGGGGATGTCGGTTTATATCGATCAAGAAAAATGCGTTTTCATCGGATCGAACTAGCTTCGACGAGGAAATTCTTCTGCAACGAGAGTCGCGGCGCGCCTTTCCTTTTTTTTTCGTGAGCAAATTTCTTTTGTTTTCGCGCGAGTTGATCGTGCAGCGATCCTGGGATCTCTGGCGACCGGGGAACTCGTTCTTTGTTCCTCGAAACGCTGTCGATCCCTTTTCTCGGTGCCCAGCTGCTGTTTAGGTCGAATTAACCGGGTGATCGTATTAGAATGATTTTTTTCGCAGTGAATAGGCACCTGTAAATAATATTATCGTTAGACCGATGATTTTTATGCAAATTTTCTGAATCGGTTACAGGAGGTAGAAGCCTTTGGTTCAATTCTTTTAGTCTTCCCGTGTGATATTTCACTTAATCATTTTTGCCATAAAATCCGCAGTTATTTACTATAATTTTGCATCTAAACGCACCCTTATCCTTTCCAACAATGATCTCATGTTCGAACAAAGTGTGAAGGATTTGTTATTATAATAGTGTACTCCGTTCTCAACATTATGCCAACTACGTGGCGCGGATAAAACGAACTGAATTTATATTAAATATTAATATTACAAATGAAAGGCTGAAGGTAATGGTCCGCGAAGCAATTATTTGCTAAACCCGTGTTTAACTTGTTAGTCCTCGGTATCCGTCATTGTATTTGGCCGAAATGCCCGGGAGGAACCCGTCGAAAATATCTCACGAATGGTGGGAATATTAATATCCGGAATAGAAAAACTGATTTTCATGGTGCTGAAAGTGTAGGAAGAGAGGTGGCGGCCTATGGTCGGACGGTAATTAAAGAGTGTGTTAGGGAAGAATGCATAATAGGTGTACGCACCACGGGCATGGTATACACACGCGTTCGCCAAGTTAATTACGTTCCACGGGAGACGACCCACTCGCTCTCGTCCTCTTGCCATTTTCTGGAAGATCGGCAAACGCGTTCCTCAACGTATACAGGGTGTTTCCGAAATGTCCAATCGACAACAAATCAATCGCAAACACAAAAATCCGCAGAAACTCCAAAACCGGCTAATCTGGCTTCACCAATTTTTAAAAGAATTTACTAAAACTGTTACTTGATTTTGAATCTACTCTAAAAATATTCATTCAATTCTTTGTAGTCTACATTGACAATAAAAATTGTATCGTCAGTAGAATAGGTGAGCAGAGCGAACAGACATTCATGTTCGATGATTTTACGAAAATCAAAGCTCCAATACGAAATAATTTCTTTCTGTATTTTACCATTATTTTAGAAGCACCTTGTATATAGAATGAGGTGTTTTCCTATTGATTTTAAACTTGGATCGCAGGATCGTAAAACAGAGAGTGTCCACTTAAATTTCTTTCAATCTACGTGGCACGATGGTGGTGTAATTTGACTCACTCCTTCATCACTCTTCCATCGCTCTCCTAATTGATAATCAAGGGGAACCCATTGATATTACGCTTCGATCAGGTTTTGTTAACGAAAATTCTTCAGACTGATCATACCCTAGTAGCACAAAAATATTGGATAGATATTTTTTTCAAATATTGGAAAATATTTTTTAAGCCACATTTTTTCATATGAGAAAAATATTGGATCTGAATATTGTATACATGTACAAGAAATATAAATTGAATGTTTAAAAAATATAAGCTAAATACTCGGAGGATATAAACTAGATATTTAAAAAATATAAAGTAAATATTTAAAAAATGTGAATTCAATATTTGAAAAATATAAATTCAATATTTAAAAAACATTCAATAAAATTTTCAAATTTAAGAAGTTTCAAATTATAACAAAAATTAGAAACTATGAATATGTATTACTTGTAACTTATATTTTTATGATATTTTGTTGCCTGTAATGTTATTACGATATTGTAGTCTGTTTATCAACATGTTACATATTCTTAATTAAACTACACATAATACTTTGCTAACTATTATAGCTTCTCATGTTAAAAATTATAATTTATAATATTAACTACTTGCTCAACTTATTTTCATTGTAAGGAAATATTTGAAATACAAAATAAAAATATTTCATTTTATCTTTGTGGTTATCAAAATAAAAATATTTCATTTAAAGTAGTATCTTATTTGAACCACATTAAATTATACTATATACCAAATCATTAATGATCGTTAATATACGTTGCAAAATATGATAGAAAACCTTGTATCCAATGTTCCACATACGAATACTAATCCTACATTATAAAATACTAATGTAAAGTGTACTTACTTCTGAATCTTCTGTATCTCCGTCGGATCCACAGCACACAATTATTCGCTCACGAGAATAGGTCCGAATAATTGAACAACAATCACTAAACAACACACACAACACACGCGCACAACACATTTTATAAAATCGTGACAACGAACGAGAAGATGTCACTCCGACCACGAACAAAATAATACTGCGATTTTAACAATGATCCCTTCCACGGAGGTGGTACGGTCAGGTTATCATAGGAAGGTTAGACGCTGAGCGTCAATAAACACTAGATACAAAACCAAGGTAAAAAAATTATGGCGGGGCGCCGGCCCTATTTCCCGGAATTCCCTGTTTTCGTATCACACGTCCGTGGGAGGGGGACGGTTAAAATCGCAGTATTATTTTATTCGTGGTCGGAGTAACATCTTCTCGTCTGCTGTCACTATTTCGTTAAGTGTGTTGTGTGTGTGTGTGTGTGTGTGTGTGTTGTGAGTGTTGTTTAGTGATTGTTGTTCAATTATTCGGACCTATTCTCGTGAGTCAATAATTGTGTGCTGTGGATCCGATGGAGATACAGAAGATTCAGAAGTAAGTACACTTTACATTAGTATTTTATAATGTAGTTTGCAGTACATTAGTATTATATTTTATTATTCGCATGTAGAATATTGGATGCAAGGTTTTCTTTCTTGTTTTGCAACTTCAATTCTAACCCATACCTACTCCGATCACTTTTTGAGATGTTAAAACTTTTTTGCGAATATCTCGGAAACTAAAGTTGAGCGGCGGTAACGTGTATAGGAAAAAGTTGTTCATAATGATGACCTTGACAACATATTTCAAGGTCATCAAAATCGGTGAGGAAGCCCCTAATGTAAATAATTACCAAAATATTCTACTTCCAATGTGAAACAGATTCATTTAATATTTAGAAAAAAATATTTTTCTCGTAACATGACATAGATATTTCCTGATTATTTAAAAAGAAATATTTGTTACGTAATATAAAATAAATATTGCATGTATATTTGAATATTAAAAAAAGATTGAATCTCTTTTTAATATTATATGAATGTGTATACAATATTTTGTGCTACTAGGGTAGGTTCACGTAGAAAACGTTGTACGAGGATACCGATCTTCATGGCGGTACGATAATGGAAAACGATTTTAGTTCATCTCGTACAAAGTATAAGCAGAACAGACAATTTAAAAATCTGATTGCTGAAAGTGCAAGTAACGCGAATCACCTGCATCGGATCCAGTTATGGCTCAATAGTATCAAACGTATTTTTGAAGAATATCTTGAAAATCGAAGAGACAAGTATTTCAAGGTTTGAAACCAGAACCAAAGGTGGCGTGAATCACTATCAAGAAGAAGACAACAAGCCACGATAAGTGAAACAGAGATTATTTCCGATTCGATCACGCACCGAGGATAATTCCTCTAAGGAGCTGTAAGAAGTTTCGTTCCGTAAAGCAAGCTTGTTAAAAAAGCCCGAGTTGTTTCGCCGGGTAAAACGAACGCTCGGCGTTTCGTGGCAATGGTAATGAAAGGCGGGGAGCGGGAAGGTAGAAGAACGAAACGAAACGAAACGAAACGAAACGGACGGGGTCTGATTAGCCGGGATGAAATGGAAACGGCGAAACACTTGCGTTTTTCATAATGTCGTCGGCCGCGGCCGAGCCTGGACTGCCGCGAAAATCACGCGAACCGGAAGGTCGCGCACGAAACCCCCCCACTTGCGAATCATTATAAAATGTTTCTCGCTGAAAGAAAGTCCCCGCGTCGCGACGGTGACGGCGACGTTACATGAAAACAGAGTGGTCTGTCGTGACGAAGGTCGCCGCGGCCGGTGTCCCGTATTTCAAACGCTACCAGATGCGTATGCATGAACCTCTCTCGCAATTTCGCTCGGCTTTTTACAATTTTCTTCTTTTTCTTCGAGCCACTTGGAATGATCGACAACCACGTACGAATGCAATTTTTTTTTTTCTTATTTTCGTTGAACCATAATGCGCTCGCACGGAACACGCGCGCAACCCACTTATCGGCCCCGTACCTCATAACCCATGCGGTTAGCGAAAATAGTCGTCCACCCTTCGAGCACATTTTTCAAGAAATTTTTATTTTAAAATTTTTGATATTCATATAAAGTTAAATTAAATTTGCAAAATTATATCTATTCAATTTCTTACCTTACCAGTGGGCTGTATACATTAGTCGACTTCCACTTACCCGAACCATCCAGTTATCCTAATTGTTTTGTCCCCCGGAGCGGTTTCAACAAATGTCCCAACGTGCTCTCGAAAACCGTTCGAACAAAACGCACGCTTGAAAGTGCAAATACTCTTTACATATGAAATCGGAATAAATTCAGTTATGCGTGTATTCGCACGCGAGGCAACATAATTAGATCGGACAAAGAAAAAGAAAACTCCGAGAGAAACTGGAAGAAATGTAAATGACCGGTTCGTCACGGTACGATTAGCAATCCCGCAAATAAGAACGCCGTAATGAATTCGGTAAGAAATGAACGACCGTGAACAGAGTTGTCCGAGATGCTTTATGCGGCTGTACGAAAATACTTTTACTACCCAGTTTAAAATGTACACAAGGAGTAAAATTAATTTACTCGGTTAAATTGCGTAACTAGCTAGAAATCGTTTCGTTCCGAGTCGAATTGTCTTCGACTTCGAGCATTAGTCGAAGAAGCGCTAGCTTGAAATGTTCGCTTAACCTTCAACTGGGAATCGTGTCGCCGGTGTTACACGCCACACGAGGATAGATTATGGCAACGCAGGATCACGTTGAAGCGATCGTGTTAGCGGATAACAGCGTCGAGCGTGACAACAGGCGACTTCAGCGCGAGCTCTCCGCGATCTACTTGAGCGTCGCGAAAAAAGGAAAAAGAGAAAACTCGGCCGCGTTTCTCCCAAACGGAGCCATAACTCGGTTGCGCGATGAACCATTATCGCATTCCGTTATTTAATCGGCCAGGAATCCGTGCCCCGATATATCCATTCATTACGTTGTACAGTTACCGTGTTTTCATTAACGCCCGCGGACATCGATGATTCTCATCCGCCGCGTCGAGGTCTATTCTTCGTCGGAGGCCTCGCTTCGACGACTTCCTGTTTCGTTGAATCTGGACCTGATCTGCGGAGCCATTTCGCGAAAAGGAGACCGGAGGCAAAAATTTATTAACAGTACCCACTGAGCAGAAGTACATTCTATCGTTTCTAACTGGAAGTTACAATCTTAACTGAATGTGGAATAAACTGACCGAACTGGTCTTGTACAGATAATTAGACTGTGGGGGAAGAAATGTTATTCTTAAATTCTGTCTACCGCTTTTAAATTGTCCTTATTCATTTTTCTCATGAGTGCATAAAAGCCGCAGTCTGGTTATCTCGCAAGCTAGTTCAAAGTAGATCAAGCCCATCTAAATGGCAGACTTCTTAGATTTTTTCTTTTACAATTCGTGAAGTTATACAAATTTTTTAATATATATATATATATATATATATATATATATATATATATATATATATATATACATCTTATGAAATCTGAACAAATTCAGTGCTGTTGTTGTGTCACAAAGGAATAAGTCTCGTTTATGGCTCGGTGGTTCCAGCGTTAATCAGGAATTGATAGCAAGTTTGGAAAGAGGAAGCCGCACCGGGAAGTACAATTTCGGCTGTCTCCGGTCCCGAACAGGCGCTTCCGGTTCGTAAGCTTTCGCGAGCAATGCCCGCGACAGTCTCTCACGGTGTAAATTCGTGTTGGAAGAAAGGGGGTCGCAAAAAAGGTGCGCTTTCCTTCTGAAAAAGGCGAGCTCTCGCACCGGTAGCCTATAGCGGGCGGGCGAACAGAAGCAAACGTGCATCAGGAAGTATCCCACGATTGCTGCCGCGTCGAGACGAATAAGAGGCGCATTTCTCAAGGACCCAGAAGCGTGCAGCGTGCTGCTCCTGGCTAAAGGCTCCACGGAAGCGCGGCCATATGCAAATAATTCACGCGCGGCCGGCTATCGACGGAATTTCGATGGGACAACAGTAGCAAATTTATGGCGACGTTGGCCTACAGTCGATGAGACCACGGAATTTACAGCTGTGCCAGTCTCGTAACTCAATAGGGGATAGCCGAGAGAGAGAGAGAGAGAGAGAGAGTCGTAACTTTTAACAGAATTTAGGGAAATAGGGGATTATAAGCTAAAGTCTGCCGTAAATTTCCGAATTCTCTGCTTGCGTAGCCTTACCTGTGACTCCTACAGTTCTAGAACTCCTGTAGAACTACCTTGTTCAGAAATAGAGGATCGGAAGGTCCCAAGATTTCAAAATGTTCTGTGAAAGATTGAAGTCTCAAGGACTTCTATAGCGTCAGTTTCTCCTCAGAAATGGAGGATCGGGAGCTAAAGTGGTCAGCCGTCCTCGGCTACCGTTTTCGGGAGGCCAGAGGGCGGATGATAGTCTTTCTGGTATCACCCGAGGGGTTCGTAGTTCTCGGTAACACACTAACCAAAGCATTGTCTGTTCCTTAGGGTGGACGGCGACGACGTTAGACTGATGCTGTGGGATACCGCGGGCCAGGAGGAATTCGACGCAATCACCGCGGCTTATTATCGCGGCGCCCATGCCTGCGTCCTCGCTTATTCAGCCACTGACAGAGATTCCTTCGACGCCATTCCTTCGTGGAAGCAGAAGGTACGACTCTTGCTGCACCAGCAGACATACACGCCGCGGCGAACCGGTGCAAGCACGTTTCCGTAGGTAGTCACGACGGATGGTGGAATGTGAAAGTGAAGGTGCCATTAAAGCAAGGGGGCTGATTTTCAGTCGCTCCGCGTCGCCACGTTTCCATTCCCGCTGACGCTAGATATCAGTCCAGCCGTGAATGCCTTCTCTACGAGCTGTCCTGCAACCGATAATCTAATCTCATCGCTCTGCATCCGCGATCATAACGCGCCACAAAGTCAGCTTTGCACCTCGACCAAAACGACGAAACACCTTTTTCTCTTTCCAGCTGGCCGAGCAAGGCTTTGCCTCAAGATCAACATCGAATGTCTAATTTGTTACAGTAATGTTTCTGGAATGATCGATTTTTATGCATGTCCATATTTGACGAGCTCGGAAGCCAAGTCCAGTTTTGCTTGTACCAGTTTATTTGGACCGTGGCAGCTCAGTTTTCTTTTCTTTTCGGATGTAAATTTATTTATACGCTATAGCACGAACCTTATGCACTGGCAGACTTTTACGACCGACAATTTTGGAAGACTTAATTTGTCTCGGTTTTCTCTTTCTTCTTTCGATCCTCTGGTTCGTTAATAGAGGAAAAGGGAGATATCGAATTTATGCAACGACCGAATAGAATTCTATGAAGTCGAGCACATTTTTCTTCGTACCTTTTCAATATTCCGAGCCGAGAAACGCCGATCTATACCTGCAAGTCGAACGTTACCGTTTTCGAGATCCTGTAGACCGCGTATAATCACGAAATAGAAATTCTTCTGGCCGGGATCAATAATTGCCGAGGATCACGAACGATTTGCTCCGGAGCCAGGGCAGAATATCCTCTCGGTTATGTGGCGCAAAGTAATTTGCATCGACGTGTACCGGTGTACGCACGGTCGAAAAGAAAATACGACTGCGAATCCCGAAGACGTCCGAGATCATCGGACACGCTCTCGAATTCCTTTCGTAGAAACTTGCGCGTTCGCTTTTTTTCCTTCGACTGTCGGAGAAACTGGCGGGAAATAGTTGCGGGTCTCGAGCCTTGAAACATGCACAAATCGCTTGGGGATTCTCGTATTCCGCCCGTCGTGTGTCTGCGTTTCCAGTGCGTGTCCTCTTCTTTCCGGTTGGTCGTGCGCTGCTCCAAATTGTTGCCGGTTGCTCGATTTAATCTGGTAAAATACTCGACGCGGTCTCTGAGCCGCCGTCTGGTCGATTAGGTGCACTCGATCACGGTAATGCCTCGGTACATGCGAAAATGGATGCTGTTTCTTGATTTTTATTGCGCCGCTAGGATCGAACGCAGAACAGGATAACGAGTAAATAAATCATCTGGGACGTAACCGACCAGGCAATACCAATTCACTGACGAAACTATTTTCTTTTCTAATTATTCTTTTATGAGACTTGCATCAAAATATTCGTGGTACCTTTCTGATTAAAATGACTCCAAACACGACACAATTTGGACCGTGTTTACTCAATCCACGACACGGTAGCACCTCGATTATCCGAACTAATCGATTGGAACATACACCTGCATACATTGCAACATGGAACAGTTACACCTAACTGTAGCGTTAGATTCGCACTGTAAATCGTGTTGTATATGATTCGCATTAAGTTAATTTTTCTAATGGAGAATTGAGACGCTCAAGCGTCTGAGAGATATTTAGCTGCTCCGTTTCTCGTTGGCCACCCCGTATATCGAGGCAAAACATGTAGCCGAGGAACGAGATCATTCTTACTTTATTCAGTCTTTTACTGCTTACTAATTGCAACATGAACTTTTCTTCGATTCTACAGTTACTTTTTCCTCAGAACCGCTCTACTCTATTTGCTCTCGATCTACGATGTAGTCCACAGTGGATCGCTTAAGTTACAAAATGGTGCTTAACACGTTCTAACTTTTATACTGATATATTGCCGGTAAATCGATCTTTATTAGGATTCGTATGTTTCTAAAGTGTTTTGAGGGACTAATTACTACAAGTAAATGTGAACTTTCTAGTTTCGAATTCGTTAAATTAATTTGATTTCGTCGGGTATTTTTTTGGTACTTCGACAATCCACTGATAGGTGGTAACTAGTCTATTAATCGTATTATGAAAGAAAATTAATTTCTATTTTACTCCAGTTTGTAGTTGTCAACATTCATTCCTAGCTGTCAACTTACTAGAGTTATTAAAGGAGGAAACAAACTTTTAATAAATCCTGGCAAACTACCTTGTAATTTTTCTTTTGCATGAATATCCGCAGTGACAACAGAAACGGGTTGCATTAGCCTTGATCGTCATAAGGAGCTGAGTATTTACCGATCCGACACAGATAATTACAATGATGCAGAGTCAGGGTGCCGAATGAGTCCTGGTTACGCGACAGAACGACTACAAAAGCGAAGATTCGCATAAGCACATGCGACCCATTGATAGGAGAGCGATGATAAGACGAGTTTCGTTTCGCAGGTGGAGAACGAGTGCGGCGAGATTCCCACGGTCCTCGTGCAGAACAAGATGGACCTGGTCGACCAGTGCGTGATTGATCCGTAAGCGTGGCGTCTGGTTTCTTTAATTGAACCGTGTAATTTCGAGTAATCTCGAGCAGAGCAATTGTTCCAGGGACGAGGCGGAGAGGCTAGGTCGGGCGCTCGGCTGCAAACTGCTCCGGACGTCCGTGAAAGAGGACGTCGGTGTCATGAGCGTCTTCCGGCACCTGGCGACGCGATGTCTCCACGAGATGCGACGCTGCGACGACGATTATCAGGACGACCTGAGATTGTACTCGTCCGGTCCCAGGTCGCCTTCTGTAATAAGTAAGCGTAATGCAATAATCCAGAATTTCTTCGGAAACAACTTTCTTCTTCTTTCGCATTATTTGACCAACCTACTTGTGACACCTTTCTGGTTAAAATGAGTCCAATCACGATACAATTCGAATGCAGTATTTCCATCAGAATAATGTCGCGAATATAATATATGTATTGCTAAGAGCACATTATACAAAAAATATTATCGACGCTAGCGAGAGTTCAAGGGATAGTTGTCTCTAATAAGACAAGAAGAAGTTTTCACATACACATATCGAGGCATTACTGTACAGGGTGTAACAAAATTTAGTGTCATGGTTTTGACAGATGGTTGTACACCTTCGGATCGGTGGAGATTTGTTAAAAGAAATTGCCGCAAAATTGATTTTGACCATGAAATTGAAGGTCAAATTTTTTATGCTTGTATCGCATTCGACTCACCATGGGGACTAAACTTGTCAAAGGAACCGTAGGTCGCAACTCAACCGTTCTCTTATAAAACAATGTTAAATATTTTAACGTCGTCTTCCGTTCCTCGGGTTTCTCGTTCTTTGCCATAGAATAGAACCATCAAGGTTTATCGCTCTTAATAGTCGTGCTTGATCACCGGCTTCGATATGGCCACCATTATTACGCAAACAGATCCTTAGTCTTTCTTCCAAATTTTTGCGAACTTTTTCGTAAATGTTCGGTATAGACTGCACATGGTGAAAAGCGTCTTCAATTCGTGATTTTAATTGCTGCATAGTTCTTATTGGCGGTCCTGTCCGGTTAACAATATGCTTCACTGCTCCCCAAAAAAAGAAGTCAAGAGGCGTAAGGTCTGGGGAACGTGGCGGCCACAAATGAGGTGCAGGTCTTCGTCCTATCCATCGACTTCCAAACATTTCAGATAACGGAAGACGACGTTAAAATATTTAACATTGTTTTATAAGAGAACGGTTGAGTTGCGACCTACGGTTCCTTTGACAAGTTTAGTCCCCATGGTGAGTCGAATGCGATACAAGCATAAAAAATTTGACCTTCAATTTCATGGTCAAAATCAATTTTGCGGCAATTTCTTTTAACAAATCTCCACCGATCCGAAGGTGTACAACCATCTGTCAAAACTTTAAATCTGTACTATGTTGACCCTGGCTGCCAACTTGCCTGTCAACTTCTTCAGCTCTCGACGACACCCGATGCGTCTCACGGATAAGACGACGCCGTGCGTAAACTATAACTGAACCGCAAACGTAACCCGTTGCAAATTGTAGCAGAATTCAATTATAGCAGAAATTCGCATATCAGATTACACGGAATATAACGAGGGCTAAAGCGACGACAGTGAGCATCGAGTAGTGCAACCGTAACAAATTTGTAACAGGGAACAATGGTCCGATGCCGGTTCACACGTGGTCGATCCGACGCAGTCGTTCACCAGTCGTTTAAGACCATAATGGCTGTGCGAAAAGAACAGTACACTTTCTTGGAAACTCCTCCGTGGAGATGATGCATAATGTATTAACCGTGCCGGATACGCACGCTTGTACATCTCGGCTCGATTCTGTCCCTATATATACTTCTCTCCTAAAGTATATCGTCGTCGCTGTGCCACAAAGATTAAGGATCGACATCTTTATGCGTTCAGGCGAGTTCGAAAGAATTTTCGAGAAGCAATAAAACACAAAGTTTACATAAACGATCGTCTACTTCAATTCGGTGAAAATCAATATCGAACACGTGAATTGAATCGTTTCATTTTTTTAGCGAGTTTCAGGAGAAATATTAATGGACGGGCGGACCTTTATGCGAAATAAAATTCTCACGCATCGATTGCAAGATATAGGAGAGCTAAATAAAAATGCATTCGTCTCATAAATAATTTTCATCGGAAATAATATATCGACATTCTCGACTGTTTAAAACTGCTTCTACTCATTTTTGCAACAAAAATGTATAAAATAATCGGGGAAAGCAGCAACAGGGTCAGCTCGCGAACCTGAACGGACATAATAGTGTTTAAAAAATGGTCCAGACCAGTTTCGCGATATTTTTGCGAAAACATGAGCAATTCTCGGAAGGACTAGAAAAATGTGTTACCCCGTTGACCAAAAATGGTATCCGAGGATTAGCAGCTTGCCAATTGTAGAAGTCGAGCAAGTAGCAGAAGATAAGATAAGGGATAGTTGGCCCAGATTTGCCAGGTGGTCTGCCCTGGTCAGTATTTGACCCGCAGTCACGTGTGCGCTGGTGTATATAGATCAGCAGGTTCTGTTTCGCCTCGAGCAGGGACGCATTCAATGAACCGACTGGACAGGTGTGTGTATACAGGGTGACGGAAACGAAGACAGGATTTTTCGATCGGCTCGTCGCCGATTACTCTCCCCGATAGATAAAATATTTAATCTAACCGGTTCGCTGAACAAAAACTCTCAACGACAGGCGAGAGACGCTGTTGTACTTGCATTAGAAGAGGATGGGTGTTGCGCGTTCTTTCGAATTTGAATAGCCGTCTGATAGGATATTTCTAGCTGGAAAACGTGCTAACGACCGAAAGCGAGAGTAAATTGCGAACACTTTCCTCGACCGCTAAAGAAACAAAACTGTGTCAGCAGTATCAGAGCATTTAGACCTGCTGCCCTATTTTCTATTAGGTCACCAAATGTCCGACTTTTTAGCATTATGCATCCACAAATTTTGTTTCTATCTAAACTTATTGACCGAAGTAACCACCATCGTGATCAACGTGTTGAAATTAAATTTTTTTCATTTCCATCTCAATTGTTCAACCAGAATTTCTCGAACACCCTCTATAATTTCACGGTTTAACGAACGTGTTTCGTGCCGCTCGAAGTTTCCGGTTTCCGGTAGCGTTTCAAAAGTCGATCAAAAATATCGAGCGATGGTTATAGCGTTTTTTTCGTGTGATATTGGGGTTTGTAGATGATCGTGAACACCGAGGATCGATAGCCGTCGGGATCGCGCCCGAGACTCCGAGGAGTTCGAATGCGCTCCTGCACGGTGTGCAAGTACATCTTCGGATCGCGTGACTGCTACCATCGATCTTGATTCTTGAATAACGCGCCGGTGTTCGTGTCCCTTCTGTACACGTGAACACGCGCACACACGCGCACGAATAACATTTTCCACCGGCTCGCGGCGACTGCCGAGCATTGCCCAAAGGAACAACTTTTCGCTTTCTACGATAACCCGATCGCTAAGACCAATTAACTCGTTCTTTGCGCTCGAGCGTACATCGAGCAACTCGCCGGGCCCTTTCAAAATTTTATTCACATTCGTGGGCTTCGAAAATACATTTTCGTGTACGTTTATTCTGTTTCAAATGCCACAGATCCATTTGAACGCCAGGGTGGTATATGAAAAATCCTTCGGAAGTTTTAACACTAGGTTTAGCACCTTACCTTGCTAGGTAAGGGACCTCATTACTGTGGATGTACCAATTACTGGGCCTATATTAATTATACTTATTTTTAAAGCATAATGAATACAGGCTTACAGCATATAGGTTTAGAGAAAACCTAAAAAAAAAAAAGAAATAAAACGTTGAGAGAAGTTGTACAAATGATAAGAGTAAAGTTAAAGTATTGTTATTATTGTGAAGACCAATTGATAGAGTTAGTAGAGGAATAAAGAATGAGAAACAAAACTTGCAGGACGATGTAATGTAAGAATCGTTTTATTCATAAACAATATAATTATACAAGTAACTGTCTAAACGTTCACGACCTACACAAATAATCTAAAGTACATCGATTAAACATACGTTAACATCCGTCGAAACAAGCGCCATGGCTTTTGGAATCTTTCCCCGCTCCGCTCTTGTTGCTCTCACTGCTCTATCACATTTAGTACTCGTTAGAAACGACGTTAGGGTCCCATACTCTTTCCATACCATTGTACATCTTCATTAGTATGTTTAGCGTTAAATTATTTGTTACTCGTACTTAAACACTTAACGACCTACATGGTGCATTATAGTATTAGTACTATGAAAGAGTCTGCTGCCCTGTTCTAATCGCACGTACTGCACAATAAATACGTGACGTTCGGTGCTCTATACGTGAACTACACCATAAATTATTTAAAATATTTCCAGTATTGTATACAATAAAATAATAAAATAAAATTGTGGTGTCTGTGAACATCGTTACCCCATGTAAACGATGTAAAGTAAAACGATAGCTACGGAGACAATGTGTACTTAACATTGACTGTGGCATTGTACGTAGTGAGACAAAAAAGTATTCGTACACTGCTAGTGTTCTCTACCAACTGATAAACACTTTAACTACTGGAAGCTCATTGCTAAATCTTAATTTTTTCATAACTTTGCTGTAGATCGAACAGGAACTCGGTAATTTCCTTTTAAAAAATAATCTCAAAAGAAATAATTGAATTTTATTGTCCAAGACAATTTACTAGAGTACAATTGCTATCGATTTTTTAAGGAATTATACAGTAACTACCAGTAGGTAAAGTGTCGATACCATTTCCAATATTAGATTGAAAATTTATACCGAATTTTTTGACAAGAATTTAGATTTATTATAGCGTTTCAGCTTATGAAAATAATTTGATATCTTGTTACATTAAAAAAATGCTATTGTCAGTCGACTGCGAGGAACAAGTAGTGTAGAAATATTGTTTTCTCCCATTGTATCCATTCTGAAGGAGGTTCACATAATCGTCGGGATGTAAGAGGTTGTACTATGAGCTATGATAAAACAATCCTTTCATTCTGTTTCTCGGTTTATGAAAATATAAATATATGTATACGTGTTCTAGGTGCTTTTAGTCCTAATGGATCGACGTGCGGCCGGAGTACAGCAAATGGTACGATTGTTTTACGGCCAGGAACCAAGGCAAAAAACCATAAGAAGAGGAATTTCGTGAAAAACGCGTGTAGGCTGCTTTAGTCTCTGCGTGGATAAATGCGTGAAAAAAAGTTCACGAATTAATCTCTAACCCGTGTACAGACTGATATTCATATTTATGAGAGATGGATATGAGCCTACATGCACCGTGTAATTAATTTCATAATTACGACTGATCATGTAGTTGTAATTGAACGTGCTGCATGATTTCAATGATTACACTGTCTGTCCGGTTCTTATAGACTTTCATACACTGTATTCCGAGCGTTCAAATTCTATAAGAATCGTCTATTAACAAATTGAAAGAAAATATCTATGTTAGGCAGTGTTATCAGAGCGCATTTAGTGGCGGTAAGCTGAGAAATTCGACTCGCCTCGAGACGATAATTTATATTAATTGATGCAATTACTGTGCTTTCCTAAGAAGAAGAACAAATATAGAAATTTAGAAAATTCGCACAATGATAAGAATGAAATTTTATATACAAAGAATCTTATGCATTTTTCTACGTAGATGACTTTTATCGAATTTCTTTAAACTCACCGACACTATTATAATGAGTGCACTATGTAAATACTTGTAAGGTTAATCTCAACTTCAATCTAAAGCATACGTCAGTATCGTAATCGTTTAAGCCAGTTTCGCAGAGACACTTTATATTTCGAATCAAGTAAATATATTATTTGTATGCGTAAAAGACAAACGTTGATGAAGAATACAGTGTTTTCTCTTTTTTATGCATGTTGAGTCAATATAATTGTAACAAGTGATCAGTGTAGGTAATATATATATACGTGTGTGGTAAAGTTCTTTTTGCTAAAAATATGTTTAATATTAAAAGATGTTTTTAAATCGTTTTGATTTTTTATAGACTTTAATTTATATGTAAACAGATATCAATATAATGGCTAACCAAATATTCTACGTTATAAGAAGAAGAACATTATGTTGTTGCAAACCAATTTTCCGCGAATGGTAACAACGAGAAATAAATAAACTGAAATGTTACGATTTTTAGAGAGTTTGTTTCAATCAACACCTTCAAAAGCATAAGAGAACAATAAGTTTCATAAACATTAATAAACGCTGGCCTATTTTAGGAGTCAACAATACTTTATTTCTTTTATTCGAATCACATAAGGAAATGTATTGTACACTAATCCTGGACTTGAAACTTATACTAAAACTGAAAGAATGTACTAAACATAAAGCATATTTCAAATAAAATTATAAAAATAAGTGAACAAAAATTGTACGAATAACATGGTCTGCCACTATCTTTAACAATAAACTATTTAGGTACGTAGTGTAAAATAAAAAGAAATAATTAAGTTGTTTGTTACATAAACTAAACATTCCTTTAAAACCATGCCTGGTCGTACGTACATACAATCCTCATACATTTTCTTCGTCGTTTTAATATGCAATAAATTTTCCAATTTAATAGTCTATAATACTACAATAATCGAATATAGTATTTATCAGGATGTAAAGAATTCGAAAGCCAGATTTATAGTGTAGAAATTGTACTCAATTTCTTTAATATGCTTTTGTAAGTTTTTTTAGTAATAGGAAGCACAAACAATTTAGTGTAATAAAAAAAATTGTTATTACAAGAGCATATTGACGTGACCTACCAGCAGTCACATATTCATGATATCCACACAAAGATCAAATAACATGCAACTCTACTAGTGCGTGTGTGTATCACCGTTTTTAGAATTAAAATAAAAAGAAAAAAGAAGAAAAATATATTTTAATTTGCAAATGCTAAACCATTAAGGTCATCCTGACATAAAACAGATGTATGCTCTGCACACAGATATTACACTGCATTAAATTTCTAAGAAGGCTATTCGTTTCACCATAACTTCATTGATTGTAATACTATAATTATTCATTGAAAAGTTTTCAAACAATTGTCAGAATATTCATATTCGAAATTTTATAGCAATTTTATCACTACAACCTACTACAATATGCAAATATAAAGTGGACAGAAGCTTAGTTGTACAATGGCGAGTGTATTATTGAAAAATTATGGTATATGTAGAGAAGATACAGTTCCCATGTCTTAAGTAACGACTTCTTCTACGTTTACCATAAAGCATCACCATTGAATTCCCATCAAGCACCCTGGTTTAATTAGCTTTTATTTTCATCAAATTCCCATTAGAACAATTAATACAAGTTAATTGTTCAGTTGAAAACTTATCTTTTGCCTTTCTCAAATGCATCGATCAAAGAATGCCTTCATAGTAGTTGAATTGTATGCATCTTATCAATGTAATCCAATAAACCCTGCAATCTCTTCTTTATCCGTTTTTGATCCTCCATGGTACATCCAAGAATAGCAGTTTCAAAGGTCTTATCTGTCAGTCCATAGCCATGTGAAGAACAAGCATTCATGAAAGATGTACAACGTTGCCGAGTCATAGATGGATCATCTCGAAGACCAATTATTAAATTGTCGATCAGGTCATTTACCTAAAAGTAATCCATGTTAATTGGGTCCAGTTGACAATATGTTAGCACAATATAAATAATATATACCTGATGTAATGCTTCCTGCTGAATTTGATCTCGTTGAACTTTCACCAAAACATCGACTGTCAAACATCGTACAGTCAATCTCTCTGCATACCTCAATACATCCTCTCTATCGGCTAGATTGAAAATTAATATTAAAATGTCATTTAGTAACATCGAAAATTAGAAGTTTGACAAGGAACAAACGAGAACATTCTCGAATAATATCAGACATTTCTAGACATTCTAGAAACAAACTTTGTATTTATCAGTACAACTTAATACAGGCACTCACTTTCATGTAGTCCTCCCAGGATTTCATTGTTTTTAAGCGTGTCTAGAGTTGTCAAGAGGATGTCTTTCTCCTCCTCGAGCCGCCAGGCATCCTTCCTCAGCTGTTCTACATGCACTTCGATTTGATCAAGGAGATTGACTAACCTGTCTTTCGGTTTGCCCGGACCATCACAATCAGCGCTTTCTAAAATATGCGGCAACGGACTATCCATTTGTTATCGAATTCCCGAAACTATTCCTCAACGAAGCAACCTGTCACGTTACTCGACTACAAAGCGAAAAATTCTATTTGGACTGCAAAACCAGACGTAAATGCGTCTTTTGCGAATTAATTTCTGCCGTCGCAATCCTCTGCGTGCACAAAAAAGATGACTGACGGAACATATACACCAACGTAAAATTACGCAGACGGTGTTGTGCATATCAGAATTGCGAATTGATTTGCCGCCAAATTTAAACGGTGTATTCCGTGCAACCACTTTATTTACACCTAATAAATTATAGACTGCGGATTTTATGTATTCATGACAAAAAATGGATAAACAATTGTGTACCATATTTTTTCCTTATTTTTTTTACGTACAATTACCCTCTAGTCGGTTGTACCAGTGAGGATATCCTCTACGATTTTTCACCCACCCTGTATATGCTCAGACAAGCAAATTTTTCGAAAATATTTCCTTTTGTTTGACTTGTATCAATATTTTATATATTTTGGAGAAAAGATACAAACATATTAAATGTTACCTCTCTTTCAAATGTTATCTCTCCTTTCTGGAGAATAGTAGAAAATATTTATTTTAAAGAATTGAAGAGACATGAAATATCAAGCATGAAACTGTCCTAGCTTAGATATTTTGTCACGGATGGCGCTAAAGCTTTTTCGAGCAAATTCATCATGATACAATTTAAATTTCAATTAAAAATAATTCAATGAATAATTCATTCATGCATGACATTAATTTTTATAAATTTAATAAATATCTTTACATCGTTGTATACGATATTTCATCGTAATTTCATAAAATGAAAATACAAACTCTCTCTTAAGCTTTTGTTGCTGATTTGATGCGACATCTCTTTTTCCGGTGTTAACTCGACGGGGTACGTGTTGTTCTAATACTCCGTTCCACAAAATCCATATTTTGTGGAAAAATCCTTTTCTATTTCGATTCCAAACGATTAACGTGTGTTATATGACAATATTTTTTGATATATAATATAAACATTTTCATGATTTATTAATATTTAAACTTTTTCTTACATTTTCCAGGTATCCCAATTTGCCCTATATCGAATCACCATGGTGAGTATTAAATCTCCACTGACATTATTATCATAATATTTCTTATTTGAGATGTTACTTTATTTTATTTTATCATCTAAAACAATCTCTGACAAATTTGATACATGTTACAAAAAATGTGTGCATACGACCTAACCTCAATGAAATGACAAAATATTTTTGACAAGTTTCTATGTAACTATTTCAATTATTTCAAATATTATTACAGCCACGTGAAATCAAAGAAATTAAGGACTTCCTCTTGAAAGCCAGGAGGAAAGACGCAAAATGTGAGTGTTTATATTGTGTCATTTTAATCATTCGTACTAATTCACTAATGTATTGTCTATTATGATACAGCTGTAAAAATCAAGAAGAATGCTGACAATGTTAAGTTCAAGGTTCGCTGCTCCAGGTTTCTGTATACCCTTGTAATTACAGACAAGGAGAAGGCAGAAAAATTGAAGCAATCTTTACCTCCAGGTATTTATTTATTCAAATTTGATGTAATTCTAAAATCTTTGTTTCTTGTTTAACAATTCATCTTTAATTTTTAAGGTCTTCAAGTAAAAGAAGTAAAAAGGAGCGAGCGCATGTAATTAATTAAATAAAATAATTTTTTTAAAACGTACGTATGACTATTTATTTGCTGTATCATTATAACAAAAAATTAAGGATACTGAAGGGAAATAAAAGACATGATCATTAAGAGATACTAATTTGTATATTTCACATTGAATTACATTTATATTTTAGACTATCTTGTTATTACGAAATTTTGAACAGGTATGAAGCATGGTTGATTTAAACATTCTTTTCTCCTATTAAACATGCATTGATAAATATTGTTTCTTTTTGAAGGTGATGTGCACATTAATTTTAGTTCATCGTATGTGTCTGTGCACACATTTCCACTGTTACATGCAGGTCTTTGATCGTAAGGATATGTTTGACGATAATTAAATTTTTTTTTACACTGTCTTGTACTATGTTTAGATCTTTGCTTTAAGTGCCTTGAAAGGGGACAAGCTTTTCTTTGACACAAATGAACTTGGTGCTTCAGGTATTGAGAAAACAACATTCCTAGTTCATTGTAAGTTTCACTTACTTCTGATTGTTGGTCTAATATTGCATGTGTGCCTTCATTGCTATGGACTAGACTTTCGGTTAATGTGGTGAAGTCTCTAGGAGAAAAACAATTGTTTATACTACTTCGTACTGTGGGAGATATAATACCGTAAGTAACATTTTCATCTGATTTTGATTTTCTCCTAGGATTCTTTATTTCTCTGAAACAATTTAACTGTATATCTACCGATGACTTCATACTCTTTAATTGTCTAATGTACTCGTACAGTCTTATATTTGATTCAGTGTCTTGTAATTGTTTTGTTGAATTTGAACCATGTTTATCTGTTACATAGTCAGAATTTTTTCTTGGCTTTACATTTAATATTTCTGAATTATTTCTAACGATTGCTTCATTGATTAATGGATATTTAATTTTGACAATATTTGTAGTACACGTGCTTGATGCTGTAGATGGATTTATAGACCTAAAACGTATACAACACAAAATAATATTTATATAGACATGAACAATCTAATTTCATTATAATTTCTTAAAAACCTTTGAAGATTTTTGAGTTTCAAGTTCGGAAAACTGTCCAGCCTGTTTATTACAGAATCTGAAAAATATTTCGAATCACAAGTTTTAGATGTAAAAGAACTCGAATTTCGATTTTCATATTTATGCATGCTGTCATTAAATGAGTCCGTATCTTGAAATTTAAGTTCAATTAATTTAGAACCTGTGTCGATATGTTTTTTGTAATAATCATCAATGATTCTCGAATTCCATTCACAGAACACCATTTTTTCATCGTGTTTTTTTATTTCAGACGTTTCTGAAAATATTGGTTTCGTCAAAAGTTTTAGATCCGTGTCTGAGAAGCAAATACTTTTGTCATTCTAAAAAGAAAAATCATTAAAATGTAATAGACAGAAACACGATTAGGGCAAGTGAGAGTATATACCTGGTTATGATCAAAAAGTGTTATACTTGGAGTACTTGTTTCATTATCTTTATTTTGGTCTAAATCTTTGATATCCCTTTTGTTCAGTGTTTCGCTATTTGTAATTTTAGATTTCATGGTAGCTGATAAGAAAGATGCAGCAGATATTTTTAATGATAATCGTTTTCTCAAATCTGCATTATTAGTGGTATTTTCAGTTCTATTTTCACTAGGGTTGAGTAGTTTTACTTTTTCCTATTTGTTTATTTATCATTTAGTATTTCTTAGTATAAATATTATTACATTGTGTAGCAAAAAAAGAATATGGTATTCCAAAATATTTTATACAATACCGGTAAAATTGTCTTTAATTTATAATCCGTATTTTCATGTTGCCTATTCCTTTGATTATTAGATTTTTTGGATCTTGATGTTTTACATGCATTTAGACATAGGGGTTTCGAGCATAATTCATTTTTGTCTTCATTCAATATAGGCATACTGTCGTCAATATTTCTTTCCTTGTTTTGCCGTGTAAGACACCTTTGTTAACGTAATTTTAGGATTGCACCAATAACTGAATACAGACATAGGTATAGTAAAAAAATATAAATGTGCTATATGTGCGTAAATGAAACAGTGGTGAACCTTTTACAAATGGAAATAATTCGTCCATGAATGTACCAGTAACAGAACATGCACAGAACTATTAGAATCAAGACGATAAGGACTGGAACCCATATTGTCCACAAGTAGCCCAAAAATGTTTCTGACTCATCAAGTTTATAGAATTTTTTTCTGGTTTTATATACTTCCATTCCCGTTCGTTTGAGTTCTACGCTATAATTGTACATTAATTAGAGCTTCAAATCATTTTTATCCTTATACAATATCGATGCTCACCTGTACACGTGTAATAAACTTTTATTACCATTTTCATCACCGTTGTGAGACATGAAATGCTACAAAACTATTCAAAACTGAATTTAAGAAAGATAACATGTTTTTGTGTATAAATTAATGATAGGTTTGTTTACACAACACTATAATATTTATTTGTGCAGACTTTGCGAGTACATGTATTTATTTTTCACACGATTAAAAATGAATGATTAGGGAACATTAGAGTTACAGACAATGAAGATAATTTAAATCTAATTTTTCAGAAAAAATTGCTTAGAACTATACGTAAACATACCTTTTTACACGATTAGTTCTTAGTATTGATATGAATAAAATGTTTGTAAATGTAGAAACGTTATTCGAGGTTTGAATTTTTATTATAGCTTCATCTTGAAACAAGTTATCATGTTCATCGTTCATTCATAAAACAATAAATGCATTTTCACTTGTTATACAACATACATGTTCATAGTATCACTAAAAGTAATAGTCACCGTGAAAGTATAATAAATACACCTTTTTCGCGCTTTGATATTTATAAAAATGTGACATTTATTAATAAAAGTAATATCCCGATTAGAAATAGAAACATTCGAGGCTCGCACGTTTCTATCTTTTTGTTCTGTTTATATAATGGCACTGCTTAATATAAAATGTAATTTCTATGACAGCACATCGAAGGTAGCGAAACTAAATAGTAAACGTTTGTATGTTGCCGCTCTATGTTATTAATTATCCTCGCAATTACGTGTACAGCAGGGACGATTTTATTATATCCTTCTATTCGTTACAAATTATTTTATACATTGAACTCCTTAGTACTAATTGTAGGCAAATACTGACTACGAGGTTCTGTTTCAAATGAATCAAGTTACATGCTTGCTTTACATCAAAGTAAACTATCCGTTTTAAGGATATTCTAACTCTAATACATGCATAACATTCAGTAAAAAATGTTATACAGTATTTATTTTTTAAACATAGTCCTTTTTCAATACGTTTCAATATGATATATAGAAATATCTATACCATAGTATAAAAATTAAATTAAATTGAAACTTTGCTGCCCCTGCCCCTGTGCTATCCCATGTTATGAGACACAACTAATATTCATTTTTCCAATGTAGCATATATGTTTTAGTACACTTTACAAAATTTTAAAAAAGTAAATGAAATAGCACAGTTTTAAAGGTGACATTTCATAGTGTACAGTAAACGAAGCGATATAATATGTACTTAAGACACACACAAACATTATTACAGTTAAAGTGCTAATCTTACTTTTCAATTTTATAAGGTAAAAAGTCACTTATATTTACTGTTTTGAAGTATTACTTTTTTTTTTAGAACGCTACAGATTCTGTCTGTGTCTTGACATGTTTGCGACTACTTATTCATCACATTCATGATACGTAGCTCTATAAAAAGAAAATAAACATAAATTAAGAGATACAAAAGGAAGAAATCAAGAAAATAATATGTAAAACAAATTACCTTTGCTTATTCATATTTCGACGTGACAATCTTCGTCCCTGTTCGTGTGTGGTTAATGTGTATCGCTTTGTATGAGGACGGTTTGTCCGGAGTTCGCGTACATCTGCGGTTTTAGCCTTTTCTACCTTTTGCATAAACTTCTCAATGAGATCAGGACAATTTAAGTTCTCTTCTGGTTCCCATGTATCATCTGACGGTGAAAATCCTTTCCAACGAATTAGAAATTGTTTTGTCTTGTTTTTCTTAAAATGCACTTCTATAATCTTTTCAACTTCAAACTCCTTCTGATCATCTTTATCGTTCTTCGTTTCGTCTGATGTAGTTATCTCTTTGTCTGAAATCAAGTAAATAATAAATAAATCAACTTCTAACAATCCTTAAATAAATACAGGGATACACAAAAAGAAATTTACCATTTTCTGACAGTTTCTTTGCATTAACTTTAGATTTCTTAGCTTTCTTATCCATTTTTGAAGATTTAGCTTTCCCTCCTTTTGGAGAGTCTTCAGATTTTTTGGATTTATCTTCTACATTCTCCAAATCCTCAGCCAAAAACTCTTTGATCAATTCTGGACAATTCAAATCCTTCTCCAATTCCCAAGTGTCTGAATTTTCATCGTACCCTTTCCATCTGACCAGAAATTGTCGTCTTCGCCCTTTGACCAAACGTTGTCCAACAATTTTTTCTACCTGTTCGACAAACGTATTTTATATTATTATATTAAAAAGAAAAATAAACTTCAGCTCTGGAATAATATCGATCGTTAATGATAAAAATCGTATACGACAGCTACGCATTATTAAACAGATCGAAATATTTACCACAGGAAAAAACTTTTATGTTTCATTTGTATAAGTAAATTTGTAAAAGTTTCGATCACATTGACTGGACGTAACTGACTACTATAAAAGATATACTTGGATATTTTACGGTTGCACAAAACGTAGTCAGCCTACTGACGCAGCCCTCGGTTGCCGCGTAAATATATTAGAACACATATATGTATACATAAGCGCGAAAAAAAAAAGAGAAACAAAAACGAACCTCGTATTCTCTTTTTTCGTTTCCGTCTTGCCTTATTGAGGAGGAGGCTCTCGAATCGTCCTTTTTAAAACGCTTGTTCGCTCCACCCTTCCCGGTATTCTTGTTTTCATCTTCTTCGATGACGTTTTCCTGCGCGTCCTCTTCGTCTGCTTTGGCGGCATTATCGTCGATACCTTTGAGGCTAAGTCTGCTACGGGAGGGCCGTTTCTTGGTTGCACTTCTGCGCGACGAGTCCATGGACTCACCGTCTTCCCTGCCTTTCTTCATTTCGTCGATCTCGTTAGCCGCCGAACGACCGCCGCCATCTTCCTCTGAGTCTCCTTCGCTCGTCGTTTCGGACTTCCTACGTTTACTCTTCATACTCAATCTTCGCATACTATTCCAGCCGGCGACAAAATTCGATTTTTCCCCGCGGATTACGTTTTAAACACTCGTAAAAGTCGTGCGTTCTCGTTTGAATTGTTTTTTTTTTTACCGTTTATCTTATAAACCGTTTCCACTCGTATTCCTGTAAACAATTCGGAATGGCAATACAAACTTCTTGCGCAGACGTGCCGGAGCAGATGCTTACAACCCAACGCGGCAGTCGCGGATCACTGTTCTATCTGTTGGGATATCAACAAATTTGAAAACCTTCCCTCGACCATGACAATTCTTACCGCCAAAATTCATGAATTTTCATTTCGACATTATAAAAGGAAATTTCCGGCCGCGTGAGTTTCGTAATACAATGCTCGAAATTAAAACCGGTAGAAGTCCGGTTTTTATTTGTTGTGAAACCTAGCATATGGCGCCATATTCTTCCAGCATTTCCATTCTGACAATATATCGATCGAAATAGTAAGATTTGATGTTAATATATCTGTTTCATCGATAACTCAATGTTTCAACACAACTTTGTTAACAATATGTAACCTTGATAACTAATTCTAATGCGCAAGTTCGAGCAAAAGTTACAAGATCGGGTAAATTTATAGACTTCCGGATTCTGTATTTACAGAGGATTTGTCGATCGACGATCTTTTTTTGCTATTTCTTATTCGAGTACAAATTATATATTGAACGCTTTTTCTTTACAGTACGAAATATTTATTACGGCAGGAACGACAGCAACCCTTGGTACGTTGTTAATGTTCCAATAATGCACAAAGTTTGGGACTACAGCTGTTACTGTTTGATCAGATAACTTTGAATGCTCTGTCTAATCGAATAACGGATATTTATATAACTTATTTTTATATGTTGTTCATTGAAGTCATCAAATAATTTAATGAAACCGATATAACGTTTTGTATTGAAACTAAAATGTAACAAGAAAATATATTCACGTTTTATTTAAAAAATATAATTTTTTGATTTTGGATTCATTTGGTTTACATTGAACGATTTATCATGTAATTATCTTTATGTAACTTCATCGCGACCATTACCAAGTCGACAAGTCGGAAGCAATACGATAAGAGAATTGACGAAGTATCTTGTCAAATAACTGCTAACAATTAATTTATATTACATGCAGGCGATAATTAAATATAATGAACTACACATTATTAAATCGATATTTAATAGAGTATACAAGTGACTTTGGTTGCCTTGGTAACCGATAATAACATATACTATCACTGTCACTGTTAGGACACTATTTCGTCTGCATTACTTTTTTATATACTTTTACCGTCCGAATTAAATTTTTTGAAAATCATGGCTAATAAATCCGTGACCACGTATGAAAAACCTCTACCACATATAGGTATATAATTTTTATCTATTTATGTTTTCTATTCGTATTTTTTATAGATTAATGTTTAAATCATTTTGTGACTGAAATATTAATGTTCCATAAAATAGGATTACCAGATTGGTATGCTAAACAATGGGACCTTCAACAAAATGCAGATGCCCAAAGTGCAGAAGCATTTGCATTAAGGAATTCAGGGAAAATTATTCAGTCAGAGACAATGGTGAAGACTATATGGAATACATACATGAACAATGCTCGCCTTGCTGATAGGTAAGTGATATCTTGTATTATTCCTAAAAAAAGAAAAAGAAGAAGAAATTCACAATTTTTCATGTTCAAAGGGTAACAGAATTATCAAGATGGAGAGAAGTGCTTCAGAATCTGTTAGACACACTGTTGTCGGAGATTCGTTCGCTGAAAGATGAAAGGGCTGATGCAGAAAAGGAACTAGAAAATTTAAATTATTCTTTACAAGTAACAGCACAATGTATTTCTATGAGAGACTGTCGTAGAGGAACAGAGCTCACATACGATGAAGCTGATACAGAGTTGAAAAAAGAACTTTGTGTTATAGAGAATGTGAAACAATCACTGACTAGCAGGTATGATATTAGTGTATAGATGATTACAAATATTTTCAATATGTTAGGTCAGTGCAAAAGTTCGTACCCAATTTCATATTAAAATACAACAGGGATCGGGCACGAATTTTTGTACTGATCCAATATTTTCTACAGAATCCAAGCTGCATGGGAAAAACTAAATCGTCTAGAGGAAGTTCGATTCAAAGTATCCTTGGAAGTCGAGGATAAGGATGAAACCATAAAAATAGATAAAGAAAACCTCAGTTTGGATCGCACATGTGCAAACATTAGTTATAAACCAAACGCGCTGAGGACTCCAAAAGAGTAAGGATACTGTTTTTAACTCGTACCGTGTCAATATGTCCGCAGTATATTATTTTTATCTTTTATTTGTTTTTTTTTTTGTACGACTAAAATATAATCATAAGTATGTATGGCAGAATAAATATAAAATAGTAGCTTTGCTTTACAGTGCAATATCTTACGAAGCTTGGTTGGAACACTGTCAGTATACTAAAACGTTAGCCGATAACGAATCGAACGACGTGTACAATTTCCGCGAGTCTATGAACGTTATGCGAGAACGCGCACGAAACGATATCAAGGCTCAGCAGGATGTAACAGACTTCAGTTTGAGGAAAAGAATATATCAGACACAGAAAGGTCGCAATGAACTGGAATGGCAGAAGCTTAAGGTATACGCGGCAACCGCATCTACACGAACAGAGATTGCCGACGAAGCAATTAATATGCAGGTGTATCTAATTGCGATTTACAGATACAAAAAGAAATGGAGACCATGCAGAAAGAAATCGTACGGCTGGAGGATGCATTGTTGCATAAGACTGATTCGATCAAATGCGCAGAAACAAGATTAGAGAATCGCACTTATCGTCCTGGCTTTGAGCTCTGTCGTGACGAAGTAGACGGCGGTTTGAAAGATGAAGTATTACAGTTGCGACAAACTGAAAAAGATTTGAAGAATATTATCATCGACTCTAAGTAACGGCGCACAATTGCCACAACGTACCAGTTAATATGGCTGCCCAAAATAGTTTTGTTACTTTTAACGATACCGCGAACTCCATTTTTTTCACTTGAACATTTCGAAAGATGTTTTGGATGGACATATTAATTGCAACAGGATGGATATGTAATAATAGTTTTCTTACAGTTATTCTATTTTATATTTATATTCTTTTTTTTCAGAGGAGTATATAATAATCTCGAAAGTTTGCTTTTAAAAATTGAGGGAAATCTGGATGATAAAGAACACTCATTAGCAACGGATGTGATGTGCTTAGACATGAGAGCAACATTAAAAACCGGGGATAGAACACGGTTACCTAATGAAACGGACCGCAACATCGTTCTCACGCGGATGGAGAAGGAAATACCACTCGAGTCTGCATAATGTTTATGTACTTCTACTGGACAGAATTGCGTCACTCAGTAATATATTCGTCCAACGGGTTTCACTCTATTTTATTAATACTTACGTATCCGTGTTCGCAACATCTGGATCTGCCTTCATTAAACTGTATTCTGAAATAAACGAATCCGTCAGTCCTGGCTCTAATGTCTTCACTGCTCTTCTGTGCAAGTCTCCAACTTTTGTTGGATCGCCATGCTTCATTTCGAATTTAATGTAATCTATCCAGACACTCGTGTCATTTTTGCCAAACTGTAACGTTGACATATCATAGCATTTTCTGAGATGCTTCAACGATATTTCAGGTTGCATCAATTCTAGTTCCGCCATCTTCTTATGCATTTTAATGGAAAATGGTGGTTGTAGACAGAGATTGTCATAAACTTTCCGCGTCGCTTGTATGCCTGAAATAAATATTTCGTGTGATATAAAAATCATTAATCATAATTTCATTATATGTACAGACTTTTCGTTAGAATCAGCCACTCAATGTAAATAGGTTTTATTTCTTGAGCTACATTCGGGTGTCCTTGTAAAGCTGCTTGAAATACTTCTTCTGTTCTTTCAGGAGTTTTAGCTTGCATGTGTAATATCCTCATTTTCCACAAAGGTAATGATTTGTCTCCCAGAGTTTGAGTTACCTGTTAGATACATTATTATACACACCAATAGACAGATTTGGGGTATGTTACAATACACGATTCAAATATTTATACCTTTGGAAAGATAGCTTCAGCTTCCTCTTCTTGTCCGGAGGCCAATAAGTATCTCAGTCTAGCATGCCATAAACTTACACTATTTGGTATAGTCTCTGTAGCATTGCATAAAATTTCTTTTATCTTCTTTACAGTACTTTCATCCTTTTGCTCAACATTTAACATGTTAACCTGCGGGAAACAATTATGAAAAAATCGAAAAATCATTGTGCATTATATTGTTAAGTAATACAACAAATGGTAATTGCAAGTGTTACCAACCCAAAGCAAATAATATTTTTCTTTCAACTTTTTTGCTTGATGAGCTTGAGTAAATGCAGATTTTAATAACTTTCTTTTAAAATTGGGCAGCGATCCATCTTTCTGATTGATTTCTAACAGACATTCTATGTATAGGGTCCACATTTCTTCAGTTTTAATTTTTTTAAGTGCTGTTTGGTATACTTTATTGCAAGATGTTATGCGATCTCTTAATGAAGTCTGTTCTGAACTATCAACTTCCATAGCATCGTCGTCAAGAGAAGGCTGAACAAGTCCTTCCAATTCTCTTCTTGCCATTGTATCCCACATTAGGGGTTCATGAGCATATTCTTGAATCATGTCACTATTACAAAGATTAAAATGATGCATTTATATACCCTATTAATGCATTGTTTGTCTTTGCCTACCTAACAATTTTATTTTGTAGCTTTTCTGCATTACTGTGCTCCTTTGTAATGTTGAGCAATTCTACTATAAACTTAATATCCTTGACACATTTTGATGCTTGCTGATATATAATGTAAGCTCTTTTTAACCCTATAGTCATGTCATCTTCTGCTGCTGATGTAGCTGCAGAGTCACTGTTAGTTTCATTTTTTTGATCATTAGACGACGCTTCATCCAATTCTAATCTGAATCATACATATAGTTACTAACGATGTACACAAAATTTTTAAAAAGTTAAAAACATTTCATTATGTGTACCTGAAAGCATCTATAAACAATAATTGAGAAGTCGGGTGTATATGCAATCCTCTAAGCAGAAATTGACGGGCAGTCTGCTTATTTTTATTTTCTTCTAGCTCCCAACGAGCAGCAATGTGCCAACACTTTGGTTTGTCTTGATGTACTTGCAACATTCTGCCTAATATGTGACTAACACTGTTTTGAAAATGCTGTCAAATATCATATTCATACTTGCTCATTAAAAAATAAAAATACTTTGTACAACTGTCATTATTTGGAAAAATACTTACAACATGCTTACAAAATTTTATATAAGCAATCCAGAAACGTATGTCATCTTGAAACTTAAATATTGCATCTTTGTACAAATAATTAATTTTATTTGTAATAATGTGATCGATCTCCGACCTTTTTTGGTTAATGCCGAATTTCTAATAAAATTACAAAACTGATTACTATCTTCTTAAAAATTTCTTAAAAACTATGGAATACTTACATCTCTACGTTGTTTGATCAACTTAAGAAGGTCCATCAAGTATTGTATATATCGCAAATAGTCTTCTTTAGTTTTCGCATGTCGCTGAATTTTGTACTCATTTTCCTTCAATTTCTTTGCGATCCCCCTATAGAAATATTTTATGAGTATTTTCAAATAAACAACATAGATGACAAATACCGAAAGATAACCTGCTGTAGCTACCGAATTTCACTTTTATCAAATAACTTGATTTTCTCCATTTGTTCTAATTCGGGGATCATATCCTCGCATCGTTTCTCGACAAATTCCGCCATCGTTACTCCTGTTCAATTATCTGGTATACAAGTTAACAAATTAGAACTTTTCAATGCAAGTGTAAAGACTGTTTCATGACGCTCAACCACGTTGTTGATGGTTTGATCTGATGACGGTCAGTACAGGTTACATCACGGTAGTAGCAGCATAGATCAAGAACAGAATAGGGCAATCACTAGATGTACTTTTTTATCACACACTATTGGACATAGACTAGATAAAAGTATAGATGCCAGAGAGGCATCTAAGAGAGGTTTATGATATACCTATCATAAACGGAGGGACCTCCGATCGATTTGCATATATTCGTCTTAATGTTATATATTAATATCATTACATCACAACGCCCTATCGTTTCTATACTCTTGGCTAGTACATAAGATTGAGTCAACATCTTTGATAGAAGATGTACTTTCGAAAAAATTAAATATATCTCGAAAGTAGAGACCCAAAATTTATATATTTGTTCTCAAAACATTCCTAATAATTCTGCATACCGAATCTATATCTCAGAATTCCATAAATTTGGAAAATTATGGTTTTTTGAAAAATACCCCGTCTACGGGCACTGAAACGCTATAGACATCTAGCGGTGAACGCCCGAACTAAAAGCACATTACAGGCACGCGTTAACTGGACTAGTCTTCCGAAAATAATGAATAATTAATTAATTTGCCACGAATTCCGTTCGAAAATATTATGTGGGTGTGTGTAAGGGTTCAGAGTGTCTTTCTAAATTATATAAGCGCGCCTATCAAATGCAGAATATTTTTAAAAAATTATTTCTTAGAAGGCCGGCCTGGCGATTGCAGCGCGACGGTGGCGCCATCTATGGTGGCAGATTTTGGAACTAATTTCCCTATCCCTGTAATGAGTAAGACAAGGACAGAGATAGTGTGTGACAAGGACAGCAGATGACTCGCTCACCTCCTACCTTTCTGCTGCCCTGGCAAATACCAGGAGAGGTATCAGGAGCACATGATGAGCAAGGAGGTATCCGGCATGAGGCTGTGCGACAAGGACAGACATAGGAGGTTTACCAAGAGAGAGAGAAGGACAGACATAGAGCTTCGGCATAAGCTGCCAAATTGAGGGAAAATTAACTAATATCTTCTTTATTATTGAAGATTCATAAATATTTACAATTGGAAAATATAGAATACCCCTTCCGCTACTTTCACATACAATTTTTCATAGGATTTTGTCCCGAATTGAATAGTTATTAACAATTCTTCAAACACTTGACCGAAAATAAATTCAGGTAATTTGACAGGTCCCTCTTAAATAATTAATTATATAACTTTCCAGACATATTTTGTACACTTTAGTGATTAAAGAATCTAGAATGAAGTCTTGGCTACATTCCTCTTGAGGTTTTGTGTCGCCGTAATGCTTAATTAATAAGTTATTAACAATTTCTGGAGAGGAGGTATATCGTCTGTCTCTGTTCTTGTCGCACACTCTGTCTCTCCTTGTCTTACACATTGTAGGCATTGGGTAAAGAAACAAGCCATCGAAAAATTGTTAATAACTTGTTCACGACAATTCCAACCGGTCAACAATTGTTATAGGAATGTTGCTAGGGGTCCACTCTGGTTTCTTTAATCATAAAAGAGTACTAATTGTGCCTCTAAAGTATGACAATTAATTATTTACGGGAGTTCTGTCAAACTATTTGAGGTTATAATAGAACAAGGTTTTGAATAATCGTTAATAACTATTTGTTCCGAAACAAATTCTGTTAAAAAACTATACGTGAAAGTTGTCAAAGATCTATTCTATGTTCTTCGAATGTAAATATTGACAAATTATTCCTGATTAACTAGTTATTAACGATTTTTGTTGTCGTTACGTCCTTCCTGTATACCCGTAATGAGTAAGACAAGGAGAGAGAGAGTGTGTGCAACAAGGACAGAGACAGACGAGATACCTCCTCTCCAGAAATTGTTAATAACTTATTACTTAAGCATTACAGCTACACAAAACCCCCATGAGGAATATAGCCAAGACTTCTTTCGAGATTCTTTAATCACTAAAGTGTACAAAATATGTCTGGAAAGTTATATAATTAATTATTTACGGGGGACTTGTCAAATTAGCTGAATTTATTTTCTAATAACTATTCAATTCGGGACAAAATCCTATGAAAAATGGTATGTGAAAGTAGCGGAAGGGGTATTCTATATTTTCCAATTTTAAATATTTATACATTTTCAATAATAAAGAAGATATTAGTTAATTTTCCCTCAATTTGGTTGTTTATGCCGAAGCTCATATGTCTGTCCTTCTCTCTCTCCGTAAACAGCATAAGTCTGTCCTTGTCGGATACCTCCTTGCTCGGCGTGTACTCCTGGTACATATCAGGGGAGTAGCAGCAGGGTAGAAAAGGAGGTGGCACGAGCGAGACATCTGCTGTCCTTGTCGCACACTATCTCTGTCCTTGTCTTACTCATTACAGGGATAGGGAAATTAGTTCCAAAATCCGCCACCATAGATGGCGCCACCGTCGCGCTGCAATCGCCGGGGCCGAACTTCGGCGTTTTACCGTAGGGTGACGCTGCTTGCACGTTTCGTAAGCAGATGATTCTTGCCGGTTTCTTCATACCAGACTATATAACTTCCGGCAAAAATCATCTGCTGAATACCTCGCATCACGGGTCGTTATTACGGTGTAAACATAACCTTTGAAACACTTGTTACACGAGATACTGTCATTGATAGCACGATATAAACTTAGAAGAATTTAAGACGAAAGTGAAGAAGGGATTGAAGAAACGCAGTGCACCTGCTTGATAATACAACAGACACTGATAGACACATATTGAGAATTTTCTTGACTTATTTCTTTGCATAAAGCAAGATATTTGTTGATCAAGGAATGTGTTTTTTGGAGGAATTATTTGTAGACTTGCTTCTGGAATGATTCCATCGTTTTATTAAAAAACCTTGTTCCTATAAGTACTATAATATCGCACTCTTAACGTAGATGTAAATAAAATTATAATTTATAAACCCTTACTTTATCATTATAATTATATAAACACGCCATAAATAGAATGAAGAGGAAGTTAAGGAAATGTGTAGGAATAAAGTTTAAATAAATATATATAATTAGGCGGATTATTGATAAAAAAAGTAACATTAATAATGATATACTTAAATTCTAGCAAAAATACATAATAATGTTTTTAATATGAATTCCTCCGCACGTGTGTGAATTTGTGCTTCTTGATGCTCGCTATACATACTACATGATCATACTATGATCAACATCTGATCCAGGCTAAGCGTGGATCCTCTTTACCGTGGATGTGGGATCTGATGCCACAGACAAGGGATAGGAGTAGACCAATTACACAATGTATTTTTCTGTCTCACGCTCGGGGGGCTCTAGAGCTCCCTTACCATTCCCCGAATTTTCGAAGATATAACCAATATTCTTTATTTCTAACTAAATAAATTACAATATTAAACATGTACATATACAAAATAAAACTAAAATGTAGCATGGTGTGGGTCGTTTTGCATGCAGGCCGAACGGTAGTGTACAGATGATCATAGCTTTTACCATATGTAGTGCTGAACGCGAAAGATGCTCGCAGGAACTTAAAGAGGAACGGGTGCATACCCGGGAGGTCGAGGTATAAGACACAGACTTTACACAGATAATTACACCAATTTTCTTGCGAGAAAGAAACTAATTATGACTTAATTATAAATTTTACGACCGTATAATTTCAGTCGGAAGTCGTTGATTGGATTGTTATTTGCACGCAACCTGTACTATGTACTATAATTTATACAATTCATGTGGTAGTATAAAACAAAATGCATTTGTCTGGATTATGTGGAATATGGTAAATCATACACAAAGGGGTAGCGTTCGCGTAGGCATCCGGTTGCACGGGCACGCATCCTCTGTTTCCTTTATCTCTTGCTGCTCGCTTATTATCCGTGTTCTGTCTCGGTCCACTCTAGAATATCATACATGTGTATCAGAATGAGAGGACATGGAATAGTACACGATACACTGTAAAATTGTAAGGTGGCGTAGAGTTTGGTATTTTCGGGAGGTAGAGGGCGATAGAGGGTACATACCCTATTTTATCCAGAATTTTCCTTCACTGGTGCTAAAATCTGAGCAAAGTCTCATCGCTGATCGGCGGGGAACCGGGCAAAGATCGCTGCCGGTTTTCCGCGAAGATCGCGGATTTCCTGCGGTTGCGAAAAAGCGCGAGCATTCGAACGAGTGTCTCGATAGATAGATCGGGAGCTGTTGGTGTCGCGTAATAGAAAAGGGAGAGGGGTCAGAAAGAGAGACGTGGGGAGAGGGGGAGAGAGAGATGCTCCCTGATCGGCGGTCGAGCAGTGAGGGGGATAAAGCAGCGCGCGCGATAAAGGAACGCAGAAAAGGGAGAACACGCGTGTTCTCGAGTGCACAGTGTGTTCGATCGCCGGCAGACAGCGGCTCGTTTTATGCTGCCGCTCACTACCGTTTACGTTCGCGTTCCCGTTGTCGTTGTCGTAAATATCGTCTCACAGAGAGTGTGCCCGGTGGTCATGCCCGCGACAATACCGGCAGCGAGCACGCGTTCCAATTGTCCCGGACTGTTTTGAATGGTCGCGGACCGGATTCGCTCAACGTGTGTTCCAACCGCGAGCTGAAACAACGAAATAAAATTCGGTGCGATCGCATCCGGAGCTGTCACCGAAACCGGAGAGATTTACTAACAACCGGTTATTCGACGACCTTGAGGTGAGCGACTCATAGACCCCGGACGCCGGTTTCTCACGAAAGTATACTTCCTCTGCGACCGCGACACTTTCACGATCATTTTCACGCGACTTTTACGACCGAAAGACTGGTTTAATTAGCCGTAAATGTCTGCGGGCCTTTCGTTTCAAAGTAATTTCATTCAACGAACTAATTGTGGTCAAAAAACACGATCAAAACATTATAGTGCCGCTGTTGGTTGCCGCGTGTCTGCAATGTCATTTCCGTACACAATAATCGCCGACGATGACTGGGAGCCTAAATAAACACAAGAGAACGGCTTGAATCGCCACAAATCCTTTTGGGAAACACATTGCTGATGCAAAATGAATCTATTTATCGAGTGTCAGCTCAATCGGATTTGAAGTTGTTTCGGCTGGCTATGGTAATCGGAGGTGTATGGCTACGTCGAATTGGATCTTAGAGAAAATGTTTTTGTACCGCTCCTGATTTATTTTCCGATAGATTTTCGGCACGCGGGAGCACAAAACGACAACGACTTTTGACCGACATTTCCGTGACGAGTGCTCCCAACGTATAAACTAGTTTAAGCGTAATTGCGCACGCCACGATGGAGAAAGTTTTTCGCTGACTAACCGGATAAATGCGTGACATAAACAGTTGATCGTACGGAGCCTCGATCACCGGTAACTTGATCGGACAAGTATTTGTCTTTTTATGTTTTCCGATCTTTTTGTAACCGGCCATTAATTAGGTTCCAACGTGAAACGTCCACCTTTACACTGAATCATCGTGATATATGGTTCACTGTATTGACAGTTAAGCGATACTTTATCTGCGAAATTTCCCGATTAAGATTCCAAGAGGTCTAGCAGGTTTTGTACCGTGTACGTGGAAGCAAAATTCAGTTCGATGGCATAACTTCTAAACGCCGTCGTTGCAGATTTCTGTATCGGTTGCTCGAGAAAAAACGCTTAGTATGCACTTCATCTCAGAACGTCATTACCAAGCAATTTCTGACCGGCAAATGATTTTTCCTACTACGTTATACAGGGTGTCCCGTTTGGAGTTTCGCACCCAATTATTTCTCAAACTGCGGCTCGTTGTGAAAAATATTTCAAATAGAACTCTCTGTTTCGCGCTGAATGATCCTGAACGACCTTGGAAGACGGAGGCGTCATAAGTCAGTGGATTCGTCTCGGTACACGCATACCCAAATAAAAACATACAGTTCCGTATTAAAAAAAAAAAACAGTGGTCACTTCCTCCGGAAACAGACTATATTTTATGTAAAATATTTTTTACAATATAGTTTGGAAGATGCCCCGACCCACTTAGATTTACAAAAGGCATGTTTTAAATTTCCATTGTAAGCACAGACGAAAAAGTTAAAAATCATGAACTTCACTGTTTTCTTCACAATTCCGTCCAATAGCAATTTGAAAATAGTTTCTTTTGCATATTACCTAGTAAACGAGTCCTTCCAACATCTGAAAAGAGCTCGGGGGGTTTGGACCAATCTTAAAAAAATTATTTGTCTTCAAATGGTGTTGATACGTGTGGACAAAGGATGCGCGTGTGACCCATCTGCAATTTGTGGGAATAATTAATGAACGCTTGCCCATGATACAAATTGTCGTTGTGATACCCAAGCACGCTATGAGTAATGGTCTTGACAGTTCTGTCCATAACGATATACTTTAAACTGAAAAGATGCGATAGCTGGCTGTCGTAATATCCTGACTGCGAGTAACGTGAAGCGATAACGCCTAAGGTTTTCAAAGAGCACTTTTCACGTGTCGCAGCGATGAAAGAAATAGTGTCGATCTCGATCGATGCGTCTATTTTCGGTAATTAATCAGCGGAACCTATCGGCACACCTGTTCAAGATATTTCAGTAATCTTCGAGTATCGCTGGCGACGGAAAAATTCACACCTGGCCGAAAAGTGTTGATCTTAATGAATACTTGCGCACACCTGGACGTGTTTTACATCTTCCGACAGTGTGAAAGTCGGTTGAACGTGATTGCATCTTTCAGCGATTATGGCAACCTAAAAATCTCGACGGCTTCCAGAAATTACCAGTTCGATTTAAATCGCTCGTGCAGAATTACCAAAATCACGCGACCCACGTGCATTTTCAACGGTATCGGCGGCCATAATTGCATATCGGTGTGGCCTCGCGGGGGGGATCGAAGTGGAACATAAATCGAACGTTCGGGAACACGCGGATCGAGATCGAATTCGCGCGAAACGACCGATTGAACTTTACGCGTGCACTCTGCACGCAGTTTGTTTAATCGTTCCGTTATCGGGGTTGCGTTTAAAGGGGATGCAATCTAAATGGTTGTTGGAAAGATCTACTGGAACGCGTGACAATATGTTTTTCGTAACCGGGGAACTCTCGATATCGGCGTTCCTATTCTTCTTAAGAGTGCACGAGATAATGGAGCGTGGAATTAGATGTTCCCCGAGCGATACTATACCATACCCGTTTCTCTAGGGCAGTGAAGTAGCCCAACGAGATTAATCGATCGATCTCCGTGGACGATTATTTTAATTACAACTTCTATAAACACGCGGCCCCGCTATCTGTCTCCGAAAGTACTACCGTTATTCAAAAGCAATCGAATTTTTCGCAGTATTTTTTCATCCTTTTATCTATTATGTGTCCAAATTCCTTCGGAGCCTCTTTCTTGTAAATTTGTTGTCCATTCAAAACCTATTTATTTCTTTTCATAAATGCTATCTACTTCGTTTTGTGAAAGGCCGTTTATATATTTTTGCGAAGATTATTTTTTTCATTTACAGGTGTGCCAATTATTTCTGTGCTCGTTCCTCGCACGTTTGTTGTTCATCGGTATAAAATCGAAACGAGGTGGCGTTCTTTTTGTCGTTCTGACGTCCGTTCTCATTTTTTTGTCGTTTTGAGATCCGTCTTCGTTTTTTGTCGTTGTCGAGAAAATGATACCTACCGGTACTACGCGAAAAAATGGAAATAACTTGTTTATTAGGTATATTTATTAGGTAATTAAGTGCATAGTTAAATACCCTGTAAAGATCGTTTTTTTATTCAAATGTTAACCTTATGTTTTTTTGTGCTAGTCAGTTCTTGAGTGGAGTAGAGCGAATTTAATGATAAATTTCTAAAGAAGAATGAATTATGAAAGTTAGTTCCTACATGTGATAATTAGATCAGTAATCGAGTTCGCCGCTATCATCGCTGTCTTTTTTTTTTCTCTCTCTTTGCTCGCGGAAGATAATTTTTTAATCGATCTGGGAATTTCTCGCGTCGAGTAGGACGCGATTGGAGAAACAACGTTGTGAACCAGTTGCTCGCTCGTGGATGTTAATTGTGAAGAAAAAAAAAAACTGGTTAAACCATTCTTTCCTGTTTAACGATTTTATGCATTCCTTTCCGTTATCGCGTCGCAGAGAATTTATTTAGCCTACTAAAATTATTGATAACGCGGTGTGTTGAATTTTATATGTTACTACTGCACAGTGCGGTTCTATGTAAGACACAACGAATCCCACACCGAGCTTTCCACGCCAGGCTTTGGCACGCGAATTCCCCGAATCCATCAAATATACTCCGCCGGTATCTCGCAAAATGATTCCTATAAATAATAACTTGCGCAAAGTTCCGCGATTCAATAGAAACCACGAATGACGAAAAATGACGGAAGTCGTTTGAAACTTAACCCGAGATTAAGCGTTATCTGCGCTGAAAGTTAATCGGCAACGTTTCGTTGGTCCTTGATAAAACAAGAACAATTTATCAAATTGATTTCTCGCGGTCGAACACGACAATTTCTAGAACCGTTCTCATCGGGGACCTAAAAACATTGATTCGCACCACTTGGCTCTGCGAATAATTCAAATTCGCCTGACGTTCAAGCAAAATTATTTTCGACAGCGTATCGTTCATGAAAAATACAACGTACACCGGGAGGAAAAAAATCCTCGTATTCTATTTTCAGTCACTATAGACGTTTACAATTAGCGACGGTGTTACATTTTCGATTCATACCGGTTCAGAAAAATCTGTTGACACTTCGTGTTAGCGTCTTCGTGTTAGCGGTCATGTATCATACTTGTTTAGTAATTAGTATTTGGGGAGTACTAACGATTGTAATCGATTTTTTGAAAGTCATCACCAGATTGCAAATTTTTACACAAATTTCTTTGGTCTACTGTAGCTATGGGCACGGTAGGCCGTAACGCAGCCATAGCTGGCCACGTGATAACGCAGCCTTGCTCGCGGAGGCGTGGCTTCGTGCCCGCGTGGGCGTGGCCAGGGAGGGTCATCTCCCATGTATAATGTGTGGACCTTAGCAGTGCCATCTAGAGTAACTCCCGCAACTAAAATCTATATATATATAGCTATACAATTCTACACATATACATACACGCATATGCACATACACATATGCCTACTGTACTGTACATGAATGTACGATTACTTGAAATTTATTGTTAGAACGGAAGGATATAAAAAGGATAAAGGATATCATATATTTTGTAACAATACTTTATTTTAACCATACTTTATTTTAAAACAATAATAAATAATTATACATGTAATACATAATTATGTTTTAAACGCAATACATAATGACAATGTCAAATTGATACATAATTATGATATAGACGCATACATAATTTTAATATAAAAACGATATAATAATAATACCACGTCGATTCTTGGTCATCTTCTTAATTTTTCTTCTTTCGTGTGGATTTTCCAAACTTGTTGAAATACTACGACTCGTTGTCTTCTGACATGAAATGTCTTCTGAAATGAAAGGTTAATTTGCCCATGCAACATGTTCTCCATAGATTGGAACAGTCTTGTCCAGTCTTGTCTTGTCCTGTCCAATCACGTTTAATCACGTGATGCGTCGTGAACGTGGTGCCATCTAGAGTAATTCCCGTAACTATGATTCAGCGGTCCAAGGTCATACATATGAGTGAACCCCCCTGGGCGTGGCTTCGTGCCCGCCGTTCTCTGTGTGCCCAGGGCGAGAGAATCGCTGCCCGTACGGGCAGACGCTGGTCACAGCTCTGACGTAGACACTTTCCCAGGTTATTTCCAAGTGGCACTTAGGCTTCATTCATGCGTCGAGGGGAGTGAATTTTTTTCAGTTCGCCGGCAGTTAGTACGTTAAAATTGCCGCAGACGTTATATCCCGCTGGCAAACGTAAGTCTCGCATGCCTCTTACATAAGGAAGCGTATCTCTGTTATTAAAGTAACTAACGGTGTAAAAGCTACCCAATTGTTGGTTCGCTTCGCGTTCTCTTGACAAGCGGTGTTTCGCGCGACGCTCGCGCTCATTGTTCGCAAGAATAATACAACTGCGTAAGATCGACCCCTGGAGAGCAATCCAGCTGCGTACGTTTCACTTTGAACCCGCAGGCACCGATGCACTCGGTGCATTCGGTTATGCATCTTCTCGGTGAAAGTGTCCTTGTCCGAAACCCAACGCTGGCCAGGAACCGCTTGAACACAAATATTATATCTGAGCTGTCATGCGTGAAAACATCGCTCGATCTCTAGAATTATTTTTAACACGTTGACTGCCGTGGGGGTCACCGGTGACCGGCACTCGACTTTGCTACAGCGCCGTGGGGGCCACCGGTGACCGGCGGCGTGGTCAATACTAAAAGTACATAATTATAGTAGATATGGATACTCTGATCAATTTTTCAATAATACCATTGTTACTATAATGGTTTGAAGAAATTAATGCAATATAGAACATACAAAATAATTTTATTAGCACATGATTTTATTATATTTCATCATAATATGCATCGCATAATGAAAAGTTCATGTTGGCGCCTCGGACAAACCATGGAAAATCCGTCCGGCAGTCAACGTGTTAAATATAAAGATGAAACAATACTCGCTTCGAATCACACTGTGTCTCGGATAAGTCCCCACATTTTCTTATAACTAGATTGCGTATTTCATGCATTCATGGCAAAAATGATCGAACGGAAAACCAGTAAGAGCATCGAGCAAATTACTTGATCGGAGAACGCGGATAAAGCGCTCGTGTATAAGCTCTTGAACAATAACAATATACTTGGTACTGACGCCGGTCCATTAACATGTAATAATGTCATCGTAAACGATTGATTTGCCGCTTTACGAGCGACGCGGGTTAATAGCAGCGTTCACATTACCATATAGTTGTAAATATTTAAAATTGTGTTAATCCCAGTTTGTTTCCCCGTCTCATTATCATAATTAGATTGTCATTCAAATGAGAATAATGCTTCATCATTCCGATGCGTGCAGTTCCGTTTCCGTACAAAGTTCAAAAATCATTCCAGCCGCGAATGATCAACGATGGAATAACATTAACACACGTGTCTGTCCCGAGATTTCAAATTCATCCTAACTAGTGAATCATAGCTAATTATCCCTTTCATGAATAATTCTTCGAAAATCGAGTAAAAACTTGCTTCTTCCTTGCGTTAACATCAGAAAACTATTTCCGGTGGATCTCGATGCTTGTAGTGTCAATAATTACGGTATAAAAATACGAGACCTTGATTTCTCGCCGACAGTTTTGTTTTAACAATTGCGTTTTTCTTGCTATCAATCTGCGACACCATCAATATGCCAAACCTAATTATTTACGTCGACGGGAACAGTTATTGAATTCGTTAAACGAACTCGTTTGCAGTTGCAAATCGTTCTCTCGGTCCTCCGAACAATTTGTCCGATTCCGGGTAATCGCTTGCGCGAATCGAGCGCGCACATGTTAATCAGCCGACGCGCGTCTTTGTTCGTTCTACTGTTTCAATTAATTAGGCGCATGTTTACATAAACACGTCAGATACATGTAACGAATTATATCGCTACGAGGAGCGGAGCCGATGCAATGGACCAAAGTCGACGCAGCTGGAAAAAATCCTACGCTGAGTCAGACGATACGGCAATTATCGGTGAACGTGCAACTGCTTGATAAGTGAGCGCGATTAGCGTTGCTGGTTTGCATTTTCGGCACATCCTGCGCTATCGTGGCGTTTCCATTCCAGTACAATCTTTTCAATTAATTACCGTAAAACCTGGTCTGCTGAACGTTTATAAATTAATTTGTCGAAGTCGTTAATATTGTTCTGGATTTTTCCGCCCAGAGCTGTAGCCCCCGTAGTCCCCCCTTAAATCCGCCACTGGATGGCACACAGTAGTTGAATAAGGAGCAATTAATAGAATTTAATGTATTATTAACACTAGAAAGACTGAAACTTAGTATATACCTATATTACCCAAAAGCAGTCAAAATGACTGCATTGTGAAAGAATAGCTAATGTGTGAAGAAATTTGTTTAAAATTAATTTTCAATATTTTTTATATTATTTACAGTTATATAACAAGCAAAAGAAATAAAATAAACAACTCGTTAGAACAAGTATCACTGCATAAAGATTCGAATAACAAGTACTACTTTAGCTTATTGAGCAACTGCAACATTTACTTTTCATGTACTTGTATGTTATCATGTGACGGTAATCGAAAAAAATGAAAAATGTTATTTCAATACAGAGCCGAACTGGTCATATAAGAAATTTACTCAATTCAATAATTAGAGTCATTTGATTATTTAAAATTTCCCAAGCAGTCAAAATGACTGCTTTTAGGCAATATATATACCGGAAATGAAGGAGGGGGAGGTAACTACAATTATTAATAATCGCATTTATATGTTGTACAAAAATTAACAAAATTCTAAGAAACTGTGTCATTGTATACATAATTGTTTTTCTAATTGAAATTGAAAAGCAGTCAAAATGACTTCCTTGGGCAATCTAGTGTTAAAAAGAAAGGGCCTTGCAGAAATGGAAGGCATGGGTCTCGCAATGCACGCAGAAACGCAAGATTTATCGCGTTGTTCCTACTTTTAAGTCGTGAATCATAATGATTTATTACATCGGTGGCTCGACGTCACCTTCGAAACCCCTATTGTCGTGTTTCCTCGGACGGCGAACGTTATGGTAATTTTTTCGTCGGAAATGGCACATCTCGATGGTTCGAAGAACTTATTGTCTCTGCGTAGTTCCCTAAAATGGTACGTTCGAGCATGAATTAACACGTTAACTGCCGTGGGGGGCACCGGTGACCCCCACCAAAAAAAAATGCTTCAAACATGATTTTATAACTCATATTATTTGCTGGGAACTATATTTCATCATAATATGCATCGCATAATGAAAAGTTCATGTTGGCGCCTGGGACAAATCATGGAAAATCCGTCCGGCAGTCAACGTGTTAATTTACACAGCTATTCGAAGTTACAAAAATGAAAGCGTACTGTCGAAAAAGCTATCGTCCGAAAAATGGTAATTATTGAAAAATGTGTTCAGACTCTGTGCAGTAACCAGATTCCAATCAACGTTCATTGCTTAAGAGTAACACGTCCGACGGTGATGCAATTTTTATAATGATCTCAGTGGACACTGTGTACAAAGAAAACAAGTTTCTCCTTCGAATCGACCCTTTTTATTTTCGAAGACTGAAAATCGCACGAACATCTAGGGCAAGGAAATAAAATAACAAAACGGGAAGATAAATGATGCATAATTTGCATACCCAATTCTGACCTGGGCAGTGTATGATATAGGCAAGCTTACTATAAATTCCAAGAAGGACGTAACCTTGGTAGTTACAGTCACATAATTATAATCACGGGGTGTATAAATTTTGAAACTGATCGCAGGAGACTTTTAATAAGCAAAATAATCGGCCATATTTCCCGGAGCGTATCAAGCCTAAAAAGGCAACGGAGAAGCCTCGAAGGGCAACATTTCCATACTTTCCGCATAAAACAGTTTCGCGTGTGGTTTCGCCATACAAGAGCGACAACAAGAAGAAGCTAACATTTTACGGGATTAAGGCAGAGAAAAAGTTGTTTTGCTGGTTTCTCTAACGATCATGTTTCTTAGAGTTTGGCTATTCCTTTGCTAATCATCGTATATTCGGAATTCATATAGATACATTCTTAGTACGTTAATTACACTGTTTTCGCAGAAATTTATTTGTTTTACGACTGTTCGCGCGTCACATTAATTTCGCAAATGACGTACGTGCAATCACTTCGACGAGCTACCTGTAGTAAAACACGCGTCTGTAAACAAAGTTTATACAGAAGAATTAGTATAAATCAACTATTACTAGTCTCCGTGGCAAATGAACGAGCGGATTATTTCATTTTTATTTCTGTTAATGAGTGTTCATGAGTTACACGATACAATAGGTACTTTTCTTACGTAATTCTCATTAATTTATGTTCGCGTGGAATTACTTTCGTTCTCGTATACAATATAATAGAAAAAAAGTCGGGTATTATGTGGCAAGCTAAGGGTCTACGGCATCAACGCGTAGTAAACAAGAAGATTTGTTTGAATCATAGCAGATTGGAAAGTAGTGCAGAACAACGGGTCTTATATGATCTTTGAACGATTATAGAAAAAAATTCTGATCGGACGCGAAACAAAAAACGGTTTTTATACGTTCCACCGATTATTCTCGAGATTCACTGTTTGGTAGAACAGTTAGGTCGCACGGCGGAAACAGCGAACGTTGAACTTGAATTCACCGCGTTCCGTTGAGAAGCGCCGTGAATCGGATCTGCGATGATCTCCGTTGGACTTTCATTGTTGATTCATTGCGAGCGATAAGACTCGCGGGTGTACTTCGACCTGCGTTATTATGAATCATAACTATCAGCATCCGAACGAAACGGCAACCAGGAATTCATAAAAACATTGTTTACCGCGCGGTGCACAATGTCTTAATTTGTCACGCGAAGCAGATAATGTCGTGAAGTAAATCGTACAAATTAGCACAGAATTTCGTTCCGCACGTTGATATTGCATTAACAAAGGTGGATAACAACAAACATAGTTTCTTTTATCGGTTACTTGTAACTGTAACCCGTCGGTCACAGAAGTTATTCGCGCCCGTGGCAAAAATAAAACGAAACAAACGCGACAGAATTTTCCACCGCCGGTCACCGGTGACCGGCGCTATATTTACAGGCACAGTCATTAGGCATAAACTAGACACCTCATTTACATCTGGATGTCATCGACTAACACGACGCTGAAAGAAGAATAGCGCCGGTCACCGGTGACCGGCACACAAATGTACAATTACATTTTAGTTGTAATCGCAGAGTTTTCGGTGAAATTAGTTTCCGTGGGTGTTACAGTATACCTAACTCGAGTTCACTGACGGTCACCGGTGTCCGACAGTGCTTTTTCTCTACATTCGAAAAATGTTCAAACCCTTTTCTAAGTTTGATGTTCTCGGTGAAATCGATATCATACCTAATACATAAAAGTTTGCTGTCGGTCACCGGTGTCCGACAGTGTTCTCGTTCGTTGTGGCTGAAAGATGTCTAAACCGTCGTTTTCGGTGGTACGAGTGCACTGGAAATTCATGCGGATCGATTGTAACTGGAGTTCGATTGCTTTTGAAACAATGACCGACGCTTAATTCTATAAACAAGATTACGGTTATCGGCACAGCGGAGATAGAGCACTTTGTTCTCTTTGAGGAAGTTTGCTCAACGATCGAGCGTTTCAATGTCGTTGATGCCCTCTTAACATCGTCGCACGCGCGTTGCTCCTCCAGCTCTTTCTCTCTTTCTCTCTCTCTCTCTCTCTCTCTGTATCGAGTACGATTGCACGGAGTTTCGAGTTATTTACGATCCGATGATCGTTGTACAATAGCAACGAACAAAAACGCCGCTGATAACGGGCTTTCACGGAGCGGGAAAGCACGCGCGAATCGCGGAGCGTCATTGTCCTGTTCCTATTCGATGCATTGCTAATCCAGCAGTCTAAAAAATTAAGGTACCGATTACTCGACCTTCTTGAATCTTTATAGATCCTAATCTGGTGCTATACGCCGAATTAACACAGATATTCGTTGTTAAATTACACGTTTGCACAGTGTCCTTTCTGGAAAATAAAAATTTCGTCCGTCGATTAGAAGAAGACAATTATTTCTTATATCAATGAGTTACAAATAATATAATCGATACTGTTTCGTGTTTTATCTATTCACTTTTGCCATAAACGCATAACATCCGCAGTCCGGTTCGCAGTATTTCCTCATAGTGTCCCTACATTGTTGAGACGTCAGCATGCACACGGATGCAGATTACACGGTTCTATTGGTGCAACAATATTATCGAACTTTTCGTACTCGCGGAGGTTACGCAAGTATTATAGAAATCGGTACGCCATTAACGTATCGGGAACGTTTAATGTTCCTCCATTTCCAGGAGTCCGGCGGCTTACGTCTTATCGTGAAGTTCGATTGCAGCCACTTAGCGTCTGCTTGCAACGTAATTACGTGCCACAGCTGTGATTGTATATGTGTGTGCCCTTACGGCAGCCGTGAACGGCATTAAAATAAAAACGATGAATTATTCAAACATTTAATACACCGCGCGCTTGGTCGTTCGAACATCATAAATCTTTGTTCAATCTGCGCGCGAATTGCGATTCTCTTGGCAGGTGAAACGATGCAAAGTACATAATATTTCTGCAAAAAAATTGTTTGTGGACCTCACAAGCAAGAAAAAAGAAAAACATCGCGTCACTGTAGATGGCAATGAATAAAAATGAACGCAAACGATCGACTCGTCGGATTTCGCAGAAGATAGTGGAAAGAGGATTCTCTCCGTGTTTCGCGTCCAGCCACGGCGAAGTAACTATAATGTGTAATGGACGTGTTTGTGTCCCGGAAGCCGCACAAACTTGGTGTTGACACCACAATAGAAATATCCGGTTATGGTAATCGACTGGATTATCGGGGGGTCTTACTTCACGGGGTCCTATCTTCGGCCGTAAACCTAATCTCTCGGGCACGTGGTTTAACGAGCGACCAACAGAAAGTTCCAAGTCCGCCAACCTTTGTGTCTCGTGATCGAGAATCGATTAATCTAATCTAATCGCGGATCGCGAAGAAGCTTTCGCTAGATTTTCGTCGACGTCAAGTCCATTCTTTGCCAGCCGGCAGGTACGGTGTCGCTGGTACAGTGATTCGACAACGTTCTCGCGATTAGGTTCGTCTTCGCGTTGACCTCTCTCTCTCTCTCTCTCGATCGTTTGGCCTTTTCGTGCGACACACCGGAACGGGAATTGTTCAGCGTCGATCGCGCCCTATCGATCGATTCGTCATTCTCAGCTGGCCATCTTGGACCGAGGACAAGCGATCAATGTCGAAGGTGAATGAACCTTTTCGTTGGTCTCGGAGATGAAAGTAGTAATTCTGATTTTTTCTTATAATGCTGAAATATGAAGTTCTTTCGCTTGTAGTCATTTTTGTACTTCGATATAATAAAAAAAAAGTTGACAAAGGCCTCTATTTCATATTTAATTATGATGCAAATGGGTTAACCATGCGAATTTTCTCGCGTATCTTCGAGAGGCGAAATGGAAAGCATAATCGTCGCCAGTAAATTGTGTCGGAACGTGAGAACGTCAGATTTATTGTTTCTCGATTGCGGATCTTTGTGCAAAATTTTCAATTATCTGACTGAGCCTACGCAATTACCTATCTACCTCTAGTCACTCATTTTTGGCATGAACGTATAAAGTCCGCAGACTAATTTTACAAGTGCTGGAAACGAAAGCGTATGACATTCTAAATATATCTGTGTTGACAATTTTCTATCTTCGATCGTCACAATCTTGTTTTCCCGAGCGTGGACATCTCAAAGTACATTATTCGTCCGTAACGTCAACTACCAATTAGCAGAGATTGATTTAGCATCGTTGACTAATTAGCTCGCTCCGCTACCAGCTTAGTTGTTGTTGACGACGACGATGCCCGGCTCGGTTAAATTTAATCGTGCAGTTTACACTGTTTGCAAACGTCTTCCGTGTTTTTCTGTGAATCGTAAACACCTCGTTCGTTAATCTCGGGATGGTTCTTGTAACGCTCGATGGCCTAATCGAAGCAGATCAAACCAGTGTTTAGGAAATCGTTGGGACCACTATTCGGAACCGGTGATGCTCAACGGTTGTAAGAAAAATAAAAATATTTTACATCGGTTGCAAGAAATTGGAATCCAGTAGAAATTGCGTTCGCTTCAAGCTCTGCACCTATCCATTTAGAAATCTTTGAAATTGCACCCGTCCGTTTTTGCCATAAATGCGTAAAATCCGCGTCGCCTCGCAGGAGAGCTCGTGACGTTATTCGTTTCTTCGCGGCTTGTGAGATAACGATCCGCAGATCAAGGAGTTAACAATAACGGCTATTTCCTCTTGTTACAGTCGCACGGTGCTGGTTCCCTTATGTTGAATTAATCGTCGAGCGTTCAGCCACTAATACTTCTACGGGGCACTCGACGAGAGCTCAAACGAACCGCGCACCACCATGGAGGTACTGATGCACGAGGCCAGCAACGGCCAGGGAATGAATGCGGACAGTTCATTCGGCTATGAGAAACAGCTGGCCATGGAGAGGCTGGCAGATCATCGGACAATCGGCAATGGAACACGGTTCATGGAAACGGCCGCGGCCGACACGGTCGCCATCTCCTTCGAGAAGATCACCTACACGGTGTCCCTCGGATGCAGGAAAGGTCAGTTCGACGTCGCACACACACAGCACAACATGCTGCAACTCCCGAAGGTGTTGCCCCAAAGGACTTAACCCCTTACACTACTATTTATTTTGTGATTATAATGATTAGAAATTTTTCATCGTTCAGAATTTCATAGAGAAAGAAAGATAGTTTATATTTATTGTATACCTATGTTTTCTCCAAAGGATATACAGGGTGCGGCACAAATTAGTCCCCACGATTTTTCTGCCCCTTCGGATGGTCGGACAAAAAAATGTTTCTTACCAAAGTTAATGAGTATTTAACCGACAAGAAATTGCAATGTTTTAAATTAAAAAAAAAAATCGATTTTCAACAAAAAATCAAGGTTGCTGTCATATCTTTTAATGGAACCGGGGTATTTTTGACTTCATAGTATTGTAGTGGACGTCGAAACGAATTCAACGACCTGCTATACAATGACTTTCAGATGACCTTGAAAGATAATATCGCCATGAATCAATTGTCAGAATATTTGAAATATTTCGACGGTACGTAGTAGCAACGCCTCGCAAATAAAAGTAAACAAATGAACGTAAACATTGCTTCAGAACTTAACTCACAAAAAACCAAATTTATACGGAGCCACATTGAAAACACAAATGTTAAACGTGTAAATTAATGAATAATTAAATTGAATTTTCGAACTGCATCCCATCTTGTGCAACGCAAAGTTCTGTTCTTTGTAACAAAGTCTTATGTGTAGCTTCCATTAGAGAACTTCTTTTTACATTTCTGCACGCTTTGTCATTTGTTCATTTGTTTGTACCGTCGAAATATTTCAAATATTCTGGCAATTGATTCATGGCGATATTATCTTTCAAGGACATTTGAAAGTCATTGTATAGCAGGTCGTTGAATTCGTTTCGACGTCGCCTATAATATTATGAAGTTAAAAATACCCAGTTCCATTAAAAGATATGAGAGCGACCTTGATTTTTTGTTGGAAATCGATTTTTTTTTAAATTTTAGATATTGCAATTTCTTGTTGGTTAAATACTGATTAACTTTGGTAAGAAACATTTTTCTGTCCGACCATCCGAAGGGGCGAAAAAATCGTGGGGACTAATTTGCGCCGCACCCTGTATATCAACTACAACGAAATAGAATTTTATATCGGTTTATGGGGAATTAATACCGTTCACATTTATTAGACTCTATTCAGAATCTTCGTCACGAGTCTGGCTCGTTATTGTAGGGCAAGGGGTTAACCTCTAGATCTGCACTCTAAATGTAAAGGGCCCTGCCTCACCTTGGAGTACAAGGAAATTGATTTATCTGCACCTTAGTCAAAAGTATAAATTGTAGTAATTTTCCGAGTATCCCAGCGAGCGTATGGGTAACATTAACGACCAAGAATTAATCCGACCAAGAGGGATTCAGAGGCATAAATGCAAACGCAATTGAGCTGCGGAGTCATACTTTCCAAATCGTTGCATAAGCTCGATAAATCATGGTTACGTGGATGAGAGAAACTTTTCTTTAAATCGCCGCGTAAGTCCGTCGACGCGTGTCTAATGTCTGGTGATCGTTGGTAGCTCGTTGCTTAGACCCCGAGTCTCGGGAACACCGTTATCGCAATTTCTCTTTTAATCTAAACATTATACAATGTGTCGTACACAATGTTACATCATGGCGATGTTTGAACTTTCACATCTGTGATACCTATTTTCCACAGTTTAGGATGCTTCTCCTAGTCATTCTCTATTGCGCATCATTAAATTCGATACACTGTGTTCGGATTAATGAATCCATTGTGCTTGCGTTGAATCCCCCACCACGCTTCTATTGGTTCTCTCAAGCTATTTATTTTCTCCGCCCATCTTCTATTAGTTCACTTACTATACTTTCAATCTATTTCTATCAGTGCCCCCACTCCTTCTCTGTCTCCCATTCCTTTTCTTTCAGTTCCCCCACTCTTTCTTTATTTTTCACCCTTATGTGAAACTCTACTCTATACTTCCTACTTTGTCGCATTAGGTTCCCCCACTCTCTCACTATTCTCCATTTTTTTTTCTTCTATTAGTTCTCTCAATCTTTCTCCAATTCCTACTTTTTTCTACTGCTTTCCTTTTCACTTTTTACTCTTTTTGTAATAGTTCTCCCACCCTTTCTGTATTCCCCACTCTTTCCCCATTAGTTCCCCCATCCTCTAATTCCTATTTTTTTTCCATTAGTGCTTCCACTACCCTCTCACTATTCTCCATTTTTTTTTCTTCTATTAGTTCTCCCAATCTTTCTCCAATTCCTACTTTTTTCTACTGCTTTCCTTTTCACTTTTCACTCTTTTTGTAATAGTTCTCCCACCCTTTCTGTATTCCCCACTCTTTCCCCATTAGTTCCCCCATCCTCTAATTCCTATTTTTTTTTCCATTAGTGCTTCCACTACCCTCTCACTATTCTCCATTTTTTTTTCTTCTATTAGTTCTCCCAATCGTTTTCCAATTCCTACTTTTTTCTACTGCTTTCCTTTTCACTTTTCACTCTTTTTGTAATAGTTCTCCCACCCTTTCTGTATTCCCCACTCTTTCCCCATTAGTTCCCCCATCCTCTAATTCCTATTTTTTTTTTCCATTAGTGCTTCCACTACCCTCTCATTAGTTCTCCACTCTTTTGTCACTAATTCTCCCACTCCTCCTCCATTAGGTTCCTCATTCGATTGTTATTGATTCCTTCGCTCTTTCTCTACCGATCCCTCCACTATATCGTCATTGTCTTTCCCACCCTTTCCGGATTACTTTCTTCACTCCTTCTGCACTAAATCTCTTACTCTTTCCCCATCGATTTTCCCCTATTCCTCCATCCATTTCACCACAGTAACGTTCAGACACATGGCAGCCAGTTGTTCATCATTTTATAAAACATATTTTTAAAGCTGTTCTATCATTCAAGACCGATACAATGTTTTTTACTAAACGTGAAAATCGATTTTTACTAGAATCCGTTACGTAAACCGAACATCGAAATGCACAAGAATGCTACCAAAAATTATTGTTACGATAAACTGTCTTACTCTCGTACCATTAAACAACTCGTTCGGCTTTTTCGCGCGACTTTTATGGGCATCGTCGTGTGGCGTTCGACATGTTAAACAGCCAGGCGTTTAATTTAATCGCCAGAACTTGATTTACATGATGAGCCACCTACATGGCGCTTTCTATCATGTTCGGTCAAGGTGGACCTCTGCGCCGCCATAAAGGTCCACTTTCTCCATTGCCTGATCGCTGACGGTAATCTGAATATGAACATTTTTCCTCAAACTGAAAAATTGCCGCATTTTTACAGCTGCCTCTGTTTCTACGGCAAAAAGATTTCTATCAAGGAATGTTACCGTGAACATGCTTCTAGCACCTGATATAAAGCCACAGGAAGTTTCGCGGCCATCATCGTACCATGACGTGTTCGCAGGTCAAAAAGAGATCTTGCACGGGATCAACGGAAGACTTCCGGCGAGGCGATTGGTCGCGTTGATGGGTCCATCGGGAGCTGGGAAGTCAACGTTGCTGAACGTTCTATCGGGATACAAGACGACCGGCGTGAACGGTAACGTCCTTGTGAACGGACAGGCGCGGGAGATGCACTCGTTCTTGAAGTGAGCCGACTTATCTTATTCTCTTCGAATAACCCTACCGAAGTAACATACCCTAGTAGCACAATAATATTAGATAGATATTTTTTTCAAACATTGGAAAAATATTTGTTAAGCCACATTTTTTCATATGAGAAAAATATTGGATCTGAATATTGTATACATGTACAAGAAATATAAATTGAATGTTTAAAAAGTATAAGCTAAATATTCAGAAGATATAAACTAGATATTTAAAAAATATAAAGTAAATATTTAAAAAATGTGAATTCAATATTTGAAAAATATAAATTCAATATTTAACACTAGAATGACCAAGCACTAAATGCAACTGGCATACATTGCCTTATAATAACAACAAAATAAGATTTCTTTAGATTTTCTCAATTTCTTCAATTTTCTCATGGAAACATATTTATAATTTCACTATCTCTAAAAGAAAAAATTAGGAGGAAGTCATTTTCACCCATCCGGTAGTTGTAGGGTTAAATAACATTCAATAAAGTTTTCAAATTTAAGAAAAAGTTATAACAAAAATTAGAAACTATGGATATGTATTACTTTCTGCGCACTGCTTCCTGAGGGAATATATTACGGGAAAAATATTTTTTTCATGATATTGAATAAATATTATATGTATATTAGGAAAAAATATTCTACTTCTAATATGAAATAAAGATTCATTTAATATTTAGAAAAAAATATTTTTCTCGTAACATGAAATAGATATTTTCTGAATATTTAAAAAGAAATATTTGTTACTTAATATAGAATAAATATTGTATGTATATTTGAATATTAAAAAAAGATTGAATCTCTTTTTAATACTATATGAATGTGTATACAATATTTTGTGCTACTAGGGTAATTTACTCCGACGCCGCGCGGCAAACATTTTCTGATCGTGTGCAATTGAACGTCGCAGATGCAGCGCGTATATCACGCAGGACGATCGGCTGGAGCCGTTGTTGACGGTCATCGAGAACATGAGGGTGGCAGCTGACCTCAAACTGTCCACCAAGATCTCGCGATACGAGAAGGAAACGATAGTGAGTAACGTTCCGAGGTCCGATTAGTTATCAATATTTTGAACTGCAACCGTCCTCGCACGGACACGCTGCCGCGGATTGATAAGATAAACACGGTCACATGCTCGCGCGGAATATTGCTATTGTTCGGTGTTCGAAGTAACTCCTTTGCCTACAGCACTGTCGCTGTAACTGTCACAAAGGTCTCCACCGTAACTGTCCAAATTTTTATCCCCACCACCGGGGGAGACCCCCTTGCTAGTCAAGCGGCAAACACGAGCATAAATATTAGCATGAGAATTAACACTTCGGCGTCCGCACGTTTCGTAAAGATTTCTTCGCTTGGCGCCGGAACCACTACCTCTGTTATTTCGCTTATCGTCGGCTGGTTTTGAGGTTATTGGGAGATGATTTTCAAGTTTTTCTAATCTCATTGGTAGTTCTCACGAGTTTTCAATCCGTCTCACAAAAGCAACAACAGAACCCCACAACAGTGTTGTCGTCGGCCACTGGACGATATGTATCGTGCGCACGACAACATTACAGTGCCACCTGCCGTCAGGCAATACTTTGCGAAAGTCACCACTGTGGTGTTACCGGCCACCGAGCGATAGTTTGCGAAAGTCACCAGTGTGGTGTCGCCGGACGTCATAGTGTTAATAATAGTTTAACACGTTGACTGCTATCATGTCACTCATATGTGGGTGACAGAATTATTTGTCCAGGATTTATAATTTTGATTAGGAATTGCAAAATGTAAGAAAGCTGGAGGACCACGCAATAAGCATACATTTAATTTTTTCAATTTTTAATTCATTAAATAACTTACTTTAATTTTATGAGATTTTTGAGGTTTCTAGTTTGGCAGTCAAAGCGTTAATGAAAAAATTTGACACGTCTGTAAATCCAACAATTTTTAAGATTTCGACAAATCCTACGAGATGCGTTACTACGTCGCTACGACATGTCCCTTGCAAATATCCCAGTGTAACAACGTTTCGTTCCTAGCATAAAGGGTCCAAAGTCTAACCCTTCGGGTCAGCGAACCCGGCTCGCGTACTTGTTCTCAAATAAATTCCGGTTTTCGCGTGGGTTTCGCGGGGACAGAGACGCCCGAAATGTTGTACGCCGCCGGTTTGGAACGCTCGTTTGCATATCTCGTGGAAACTAATAAATTGTGGAAGGCTGGAACTGGAAAGGCGAATGTTATTTCAGATCGAGGAGATTCTTAAGACACTGGGCCTACACGAGCACATACACACGCGAGCGGAGAGACTGAGCGGAGGACAGAAAAAAAGATTGTCCATTGCTCTCGAGCTGGTTAACAATCCCACCGTTATGTTCCTCGATGAACCAACCACGTACGTGTAATATATCACATTATCTCCTAGAATCTCTCGTTATAACGGTATAATCGAAAGTTTATACCGTTACGGCTAGACTGCGGATTTGATGCATTCGCGAGAAAATATTCACCTCAATTTACTGAAATTAATGGAAGAGGAAGTTAACTTCATCAACAATTAGTAGACTCCAGATTTGATGCATTTATGACAAAAACGAGTAGGTGGTGTGCCTATACTGATATTCATTATGTCTTGAAAATAAGTGTGCCTTGCAATTGATGCAGAGAATATTGATTTAGCATAAAATTCCTCAGTCTAATTACTAGTTCTGTGCAGAAGAGTTTATAGAATTCTCTACTTTAAGAAACAATTGTTTCTACATATTTCTACCAATTTGCGCCTAGTTAATCTTGCGTAACCAATTCGAACTATATTTGCAAGTACTAACCTCTCAAAGGATTCCGGTTTTCGAAGTGGAAGGATAGTATTAATTAAAGCCTGACTCTCGCGAGCAAGAGAATGACGAATCAGCTGCAACAAATGATCCCGTAAGTGAATTAAATCGTGCACGATCTTCTCTCGTTTTTTCGCAGGGGGTTGGACAGCTCGTCTTGCATGCACGTGGTGAATTTGCTGAAGCTGCTGGCGCGTCAAGGAAGAACGATTGTCTGCACGATACATCAGCCCAGCGCGTCCCTGTTTCAGCTGTTCGATCTGGTAATGATAAGATCAACGAGTCATTATCTTCTCGTTCACTTGTGCAGCTTAAGGTGACCAGATTTTTCGGGATTCGTCCTGAAAGTGAAATCCTGAAATGAAAATTTCGTTGCGAGATCAGAATTTCAATTTGAATTCTGTTTCCTATAATTCGGGCAGAATTATTCCAGGCAATTTGTATTTCGCATAAAACACCGCGCCCAAATAATTACGTTCGAATCGCCACATCCGGTGACCCGGTCTCTACCTGTCTCTTTGGTATCGCGAAAGTTTTGTCGCCTGAATTCTGAGGAGCCTTTCTACATTTTCGTGCGGTTCAACGTGTCATTCATACTTGCTAATGAGCGAAGCATGTTATCAAAACTTCCGTTCCCTTGACAGGTTTACGTGCTGGCGAAAGGGGAGTGTCTCTACCATGGTGCAACCGATAAGCTGGTGCCTTATTTGGAAAATATCAAACTGCCGTGCCCTATGTACCATAATCCAGCGGATTACAGTACGTACCTTTTGCGAAATTAAATGACACTCGAACGGACGACAGATTTGTACGACGGATCTTGTTTAATTTAACGCACGACAGTACAATTTTCTTCGAACTTAGTGCGTCACTAGCCCCAGGGGACTGACGGCGATTGCGTGCAATCATTTTTTCGTTTATCCCCAAGGTCAGTGGAAGGACGAAATTACGTATTCCGCTGAAGACACAAGGACTGTGACTTTTCATCGATAAAAGATACTGACGCGGGAAGGATTAAGATTCCGTCGAAAGTACAAGAAAAAATTAGATTTTTCAACACGGCGTACAATTTTACGTTTTCCTAATCTTTCTGTGAAGATTGAGAAAGAATTCTTTAAGTTTCTAATTTGCAATTTAAAAATTTTTTAAATTGCGGTCCCAAGAAAAGAAACGTTTTAACTAAAAGCTTGTCACCCGAAGTTTATCTTGCCTCGATCGATCTAGAAAAAAAAAAACTTAATGAAATACGTTGGTTTCTCGAAAAGCAGAGAATTGAATAAATAATCATTTAACTTTGTACTTCGCCGTTTTCCGCGACGTTAATCGTCCAAGAATGAAAATCTACAAGCCAGTGATTATTCACAAAGATATTCTGCACGGTTTTCTGTATTTCTGATTTCATAGTAATCGAATTGGCCTGCGGCGAATACGGAGAAGACAAACTATCATTGTTAATATCCAGCTCTCAAAACGGCAGGAACACGGAGTGGTTCAACACTACGGACGTAGACGCAGCAAATCTAAAAGGTATGCAAACAATCTTTTTTTATTTCTCGTTCGCAGTAATAGGTGGATGTTACTTCGTTTTTTCTCCTTTTTGCAGCGTTGCATCCTTCGAGGAAGAACATCGACGATAATGCCAGTCTGCAAGCGACTTCTTTGACGTATCAAATTAGGATCTTGATGTGGAGGGGTTTTCTTATGTGCAAAAGGGATACGGTAAGTTTGCATTATGTTCGTCGCGTACTTGCCAGAGAACCACTGCAATGATATTTTAATGGCTGTTCAGGTCTGACATCACTGGTCCAGACCAAACACTTTCTTCTGTTTACTTATTCGCACGCCTTCACTTTCTCTCGCGCCGTCTATTTGTTAATTGCATTATCGCGTGCACAATAAACGTGAAAACGTGGGACCTGTGAAAAATATAGCAACCTGACTGAAATGTTTTATTTTATAGAAATGATAAGACCGTGTTTATTTAAACTTTCTGTGATCTTTGTTAATATATTTGCTCGAGTAGAGAAATTTATTGAATCGTTTATCGACTTTAAAAATCTAAGATAATCGATGTTTGTTTGAAATTGCTGACCATGCTTCGGTCCCTGAAAACAGCTTTGAAAAATGCTTCTTTACCGCAAAAATTATCAAGGTTTTTCTTTCTATAAATTGTTACATGCGACTTTTTGTTGAGATTACTCAGAACCAACTATAATTACCATTGCAGACTCTAACACACTTGCGAATCGTAGTCAACATAGCCGTCGGTTTCATGCTCGGCTCAGTGTTTCTTGAAACTGGCATGGATGGTGCCCGAGTTCTAGATAACTATAATCTCCTATTTTCCATTCTTATACATCACATGATGACCACGATGATGCTTACCATAGTCACTTGTAAGTAGACATTATTGAATAAAACCTTCTTCATCGTACTGACTGAGCACACTGTGATAAATTATTAATGTAAACCTACAAAAACAGTGTAGCATGAATGTATCAATATGAAAGAGCATTAACATTTTCTAGTAAAATAGAAGTAAATTGCTTCGGCATATGAAAAATAAACTGAGTGTGCCTATACTAATATTCTAAGTGAACTAAGTGCTTTGGCATATGAAAAATATGCAACTTGGTTGAATGGATTAATTCAACTGATCTCGATCGATCGCCTTGTTTTGCCATATGAAAAATATGCAACCAGGACGAATCGATTAATGCAACTGATCTCGTTCGATGCTAGGATATGCACGAATTGAAATTCAATTTTTCACTATTTCTGCCACAGTTCCCATGCAAATGAGCATCCTGCTGAAGGAGCACTTCAACAGATGGTACAGCCTAAAAGCATTCTACACGTCCCTAACGTTGATCGACTTGCCACTGTCGATATTTTGCTGCCTGATTTTCACGATGATAGTGTATTTCCTAACGTCACAGCCACTCGAGATGACACGGTTTTTGATGTTTTTCTCGATCAGCTTGCTGGTATCTTTTATAGGTCAAGGAACTGGTCTCATGATCGGAGCAGTATTCAATGTAGTTGTAAGTGTGCTTGCTCTCTACATGGATCGATAACGTCACGAAAATGTCGCCGAACTGAAACCGGAAATATTGCAATTTCAGAATGGGACGTTCCTGGGACCGACGTTATCGGTACCGATGATGATGTTCGCCGGATTCGGTGTGTCATTAGGCGATATACCGAGCTATCTGAAATGGGGTACATACGTGAGCTTTCTGCGATACGGCCTCGAAGGGTAATATTTCCTATTTCTTATTTCTATTTTGTTAAAAGTGTTCTAATGTGTCGTCATGCTGTTGAAATTCTTTTATAATTTTCACCAGAGCCTTTCGGTGTTATTAACATTTTCTTGTACGTGTGCAGACAAGCTCAGAAATTAAGACTAAAGAGTAAGACAAATGTTTATTAATTTGCAGGTTCATCAGTGCCATATACGGCTACGATCGACCGCTATTGGACTGCAAAGCGAACAACAACTTCTACTGCCATTATAGGTATACGTCGAAGTTCCTGTCGGACATTACTATGGACGCGAATCAATTTTGGAACGACATAGCGGCGCTGGTCACGATACTTATGATAACGCGAGTCGGTGCTTATCTGCTCCTCAGGTGGAAGATCATGTCCATGCGATAGAAACCATCTGAAGAGTACGCTAATCGAGCTCGTTGTGTTCCTCGCGATTCGTATTTTGACTGCCCACCGTTTCATCATGATATTATTAAATAAATGTTCCCGATCGTTACGGCAGAAAAGACGCGACACAAACCTATTTATCGTTAGCTAGGATAGGAGACTCAGTTACTGTGGGTGGTACCACTTACTGTGTCCATATACTTATTTCTAGAGTATAGTGAATATCAAAAAAGAGACATTAAACTTTCTTCATTAAAATCAATTAATATGTTGTATATCTCTATTTTAATATTCATTATGCTTTAAAAGTAAGTATGATTAATATAGGCACAGTAGATCCCGTATCCTAGAACAATTTAACTTAAGGTGTGAATCCGGATAGTTTTGCGGCTTAATGTAATTGAAACATTTTTAATAACTTTCAAGTGGTCTCGCAAGGGAGCATATACCAACGTACTGCGACTTCGATCGAAAATGACAATATATGCACGCAACTTTTTTAAATAGCAATCTGTATTTTTATACTTTAAAGTCGCGTAGGTATGATTCCTTGTTAGAGACGACCAGTCGATTTCAATTAGAGACTAATTGAACCCGACGACTGTGTCCGTAACGACAGTCGCCAGTGTCTATTGTAATTATTAAGGCATTTAATTGTAATTAGCTCTACGCTCCGACCCGTATTGTAAGGCATAATTGCGAACAACGAATTTTTAAAATGAAGACGAAGCTGCTACCACGAGATACGAATGTTAGGCTTAAGTTTTAGGAAGAGTATACCAAGATCCAGGAATATTCCTACGTCTCGGATACTCTAACGAATACGCTAATCTTTTCGAATCGAGATAGATATTTCCGCACGTTATCGCAAACGATTAAGCGATTATGCTCCTGTGTAAGTAACGAATTAGGTGCAGTCTGATCGCAGAAGATTGAGCGCGACCGTGTTACAAAGTAAATAATTTTAGTGTAATCTAAGGTGATATCACTCCGAGACGATATCTTCGGAGATCGAACGTGATATTTTAAGGATTGCTCAACGAAAAGTCAATTAGCAAGACGTGCGAGCTTCTTATTGCGGCGATTTTCCGTTGAAAATGATGGGAAACGTTCGCGCGTTAAGTAAAACTATATTGTATATAATAACTATACAGGGTTCAATATCGATTTAATTATCGACCGAGCTACTTCATTATTTCAATTCATGCGTCCAACTTTCAGCCACATTATATAAAAAAAACTTTTGTACGATTATTTTGTTAAGATTTTTATACTGATGGGACCAAAAATATAATTATTCATCGGTTACTGCGCGCCTCTTTCATTGCCTACCACACCCGATCGTGATCTTGAGTTGGAACTTATTTTGAGCAACTTATTGAGTACTCGATATAATTTATAATGTATCAAATTGTATGCAATATGCATTCTATTAAAAAAAAAAATTAATTCAGCGAAACGTGCATTAGTGTTTACAGAAAGGCTGAACTCGTAGTTTTATTGAACTTTCGTGACGCATCTAGAATTATTACAGACGAGAACGAACTCCCTTATCAAAAATGTCGTAACCCGCTCTTAGTATGACGCATTACGCATGTTTTCAACAATGTAGAAAGCATTTAATAATAGACAAGTACTTCGAACTGCTGGTATGTTAATTTCATGCTAACTTGAATGTTACGAAACAACGGCATAGAAACAATGAGAAGGAAGCACGAGTATTTTTTTAAGCACTGTGTCATACTAAATGCGTATCAATATCAGTATGCGATGATGCAATCAATTTATGAGAATTCCTGAAGTACGATGTTGAGATCATTTAGTGCTACACATAAATTATGTATATGTGACTGTGATTATACATATGCACATTTAATGTCGTGTACAATCGCATATACGTTCAGATATAAAAAATACATTTTTATTAGATTTAATCTTCTATATATAGTATAGTCTAATTAAATATAATCTAACAAAATATGTGTAAGCACCCATTTTTATTGGCACCCATCGACCGAAAATGTTTTAAATGCACACTAACTTCTGGCATCGGCTTCCATTACTGTTCAAATAATTTAAGTTAAAATCGACGAACCGTTTCGGTAAAATAATAATTATTTGTTGATATTTATCAGCGTCTTATCTCTTAGCCACGTGCGCTTTCCACTTCAGAACTAGATAAGTAGCAACCTGCAGACATACTATCCAACTGGACAGAGCAAGTACAACCGTGAGAAAAGACACTGTTGGCATGTCCATCGCCTCCAGGATTCTGTCCGGAAAACGCAGTGGACAATAGACTTTCGAGCATGGTAGCCTTTGTCTATCCCCATCGTAAAGTGCTTGTAAAAGACCTTCGAACGCATACCTGCAAGTGCAACGCATGATTCTTATGCATTCTACCTAAACCGAAAGCACTAAAAAATTATCTTTTCGAAACACAGACTATATCAAATATTTAAGAGTTAGACTATGCCAAATATTTGTGGCTAATTAGATAGACAAATATAATCGAATGCTTTTTTGATAATGAAAAAAACCTACATAAAAATTAGCATATAGATTGCAATCATCATACCTGAAGAAACTGATGGTACATAATGGTTGAAGATAGCTCGCCACCTCGCTGAATTTCAGGAAAAATCCGGCGAAGAGAATTATTGGCATGTTGACGGCGGGAATCAAAAATACTCCCATCTGAAAAAAAAAATTAAAAAATATCAGCGTACCGTATCAGCAGGCGAGGTTCTATTATTTGTATAATTAAAATAACGTAGGTCACTGCGATTCGAATTGCCTTGACCAATTCATTTGCGACCGCGGAGAGATATGATTTACTGACATCAGCAAATTAAAACGCGATGAAACTGTGTCATGCAATTAATCGCCAAAGTCAAAGTTCCCGTAAAATTCGAATAAATTCATTACTTGCTGATGGAACGCAACGCCGACGAGCATGCCCGACGATTGTCCCAGGATCGTTGTCAGGATGCAGATCAACCATATGCGAAGGATCCTGTTGCACTCCATGAGTTGACCAGTCATGTAGTATGTTATGAAGATGAACACGGAAGGACAGAGTAACTGTACACAAATAAATAATAATAATGACAGTATTGTAATTGTTGACATGAAAAATTCGTGTAATCGCTTCTCATTAGCATTGGCTTACTTGCAACGGCAAATCCGACACAATCTTTGCTGTATAGTATGACCTCAAACGGTACCAATTGTTCAGATACTCTCGCAAGAACACCATAGCCTCTATAGGAACTGCAAACAAAATGTACAATAACTACTGGGAAGAGAGTAAAACATCTTCTAATGAATGGGCTAATTTCTAACTTACACATTAGCACAGCCGGCATGGAGCTCGAAAAATATAAAAACAGCAGAACGAAAAACATACAAGCAATGTTGCTATTAACTCTAGCAGCGTCGTTACCGGTATCGTAAAACACGGCGCCTAGCAAGACAGCTACTACCACGTGAGCGACGAACCTGAGCTTAGTCAGTGTCTAAAAGTAAAAAGCCAACATAGCAAAATTAAAAAAACAAATATAAGCGTGTATCCACATTGAAGCAACATCGAGCAACTTTTTGTCGCCTCTTGTTGCCTTCTTCTTCTTCCATTCAATGTCGAAATAGCTTTATAACATGGTTAACGTCGCCTAAGTGTACAATTAATTAGCGCATTGGATATAACCGTACTAACATTGTCCCGTTTGTTACAGATCACTCCTCTTATTAACAGCACCGTCAATTCTTGCCACATGGGCGACTTTATTTTGGCCCCACTACTTTCGATTTTCGGTGCATCGGTTGCATCTGAAACTGAAGCGCGAATCGCGATGAGTAACAGTAACTATGCTCGAAAGGTCTCACATACCTATGACACTTAAAAATTAATTGTTACAATTACGATTTGTCTTACGTTACGATTAGTCTGACCCACCTAGGTATATGAGACCCCTTTTAATAATTCAAATTGCTTTCAAGTACTCATTGCAGGACGCCGGAACGATGTTCTGGATTTCTGATAGTTGTTGCGACTTATATCGTACAGATTGTCCAAGTCACCGCCCCTTTCGGCGGTTACGACCTCTAAAACTGTTTACACAGTAAACTATCAGTGTGAGGAGTTGTTGCATTCGAATATATTGCGACTTAAGTGAATTACCAAATTCGGCTATGTTATAAAATTGCGGGCATACGTATTCCGCAGTGTGGAAGGTAGCTAGAACATTATCCCAAGCACCACAGTAGAATGATCTTCCCGCGTGAAGGACCAACAGGTCGTCGAACTTTGATATCATCCGACTGCTGGGTTGGTGGATTGTGCAAGCAACCGTGCAGCCGAGTCTTGCCATTCTATGCAGCAGACTGATCACCTGGACAAAATGTGATTTTATTAAAACCGGCTCCATATAATGCTCCACACACTAGCCACTAGACTGCGGATCTTCGTGCACATTTCCATAATCGTCAATTGCTTAGTGATAAATGCAAAACTTCTCCTATCTGTTATTAGATTTCTTCCAGACGTTATAGACGTTTCTTTGCGATACAAACGCATATACAAAAACAAAATTCTACTGGCTTTCTGATTAGAGTGTAAAATTATGGATCAGTATAAACATCCGATGTTTAGCAAATTTCCATTAATTACTGTAAAAGACCTGCCACGACGAGGTGCTGTCAAGGCCGCTGGTTGGTTCGTCAAGCAGCAACAGCGATGGTCTCGTCACCATTTCTATGCCTATCGACAGCCGTTTCTTCTCTCCGCCGCTCAAGTTTTCCACCATTGTGTCCAAACAGCTCGGCAAATTCAGATTGTCTGCTATTTCCTCGACCTGTTTAAACACACGTATATTTACATGTCATGTTTATTGTTCTTACCGGCATTGCATATGTATGACAACCGCGACTTCATGATTTATGTAAAAAAGAAAACATCATCATTTAAAATCACAAGGCATACTAGACGATCTTTTTTAACGATGGAGGTATTTATAGTTAAACGTATTCAATAATACAGGCACACTGCGTTTGCGATTAAACATTGGAACTAGACTGACAAGGAATGATCTCGCAGCCGATCATTAAAAAAAGTATAAGAAAAGTAATTATATATAAAGAATTAACAAATATTTTAGCAGGCGATTTTCTGCTTCAACTTTTTCAAAATTAAAAAATTAAAAATGCTCAGTTTTCTCCTTCCGTATGCAATATTCGGCAGCGTTTACCACAACCTCGCGGACTTTTGATTAATCCGACTTGAGCTTACGATTAAATTGAAAGCTCGTCGGTCACGGATCCCTTGAACTTTCAATCGCGCAGCAATGTAGAGAGTCTCCCGCGCAGTAAGCAACGGTAGCAAGGCGAATTCTTGCGGCAAGAAACAAGTTTGCTTGCGAAAAGTGTCAGCGTTCCATTCCCGATCGTTCACGGTGATAGAGCCTTTCACGTTGGCCGACTTCAGGGTAGAAATTATACGAAGTAGCGTCGTTTTCCCAGCGCCGGACGGTCCCATGATTGCTGTGAGTCGTCCCGGCCGAAAACATCCGTAGACGTTCTCCAAAATTCTTTTTTTACCTACAAAAAAAACAATTTTTTTGCTGCAATTATTACCTTTTTTATAAGTGTTGCTTAGCATGCTCACGATCAAATACACAGTGGCATGCACACGTCACATAAAAAGACAAAAAAAAACAAAATTCTAACGTCCTTTTTTTTCTTTTTAGATTAGCGAATGTAATCAGTTACGTCAAATATGCATAACAGTTTAAAGCAGACGATTATCGTATCATCGTTAAATGTGATTACTAGACTGTGGATTTTAGGCGTTTATGAAAAAATTGAATAGCTCAAATTTGAAATGGCCGGTGAATTGAAGGAATTCAAGAGTGACGATAGATTCTATTCAATCGATTAAAATCATTAGAGGACGAAACAATATTCTACTCATTTTTTGCAATCGATGCAGACCATTTGATTATGCACAAGACTCGTAATCTAGCGATTAAAAACGTGCATAATCATCTCCACTAAGCTTCTATTAAACATTCGAATCCGTGGTCGAAGTGCCGCAATTTATAACCGAATGTAACAAACCGTTCAACGTCATTACCGGTTTACCGCATGCATTAATCATTTTCTTACGCGTTCGCAATAAAAAAATAACCATAGCGAAAATATTCTGGGGAACTTTTTCAAATAATTTTTTAATATTCTTTAATAGGCCCGTACAATTTTTCTGCAAGTTCTAAAATGATTTTTTTAAGCCCTGCTTTTTGTCGAGAGTCCTTGTAACTTTTTAATGAGCTATGCAGTATTAATATTAATATTACGCGAAATCTAGATACTGTGTCCAAGACGCATTGGATAAGACTGAGACTTTGACCTCTGCTGTGCTTTAACCAATGTGATTTTCTACTGCAACTGGTCAATGGTAAATATACCATTAATAAAAGTTGACACTCTAATCGTGAGCGACTAACAAAGCCGGACGAATGAAAAATACGAATAACGTTGTTAACAAAATATTCAGCATTTGCACGAGCATTGACAACACAGTGTAACATGCATTTCAGTCTACACTCCAAGAAATATTATTCTGAAAAAGACAACTTATTTTTTAAAGTGGAATTTCTAAGAATTGAGGATCATGTATTTCCCGTGAAAAAACTCTGTGATAATTGTACGTTAAAAAAAAATATCCAGCGAGAATCTTCCGTTAAATTGTTCCTCACTTGTTGCCCAGCCACCTGTACCGTAAACCGTAAGTACTTTCCTTACATGCGCAAACGACTTGCCTTTCTTGCGACAAACCTCGTACGTGAGATCGTCGAACTGGACGTGCATGTTGGTGAACGTTCGCGTTTCAGGATTGAGAAAACTCTGATCGTCTTTCAAGTCGATTCTGCATTCCTCCTCCGTCATACTAACTGTCACGTCGCCGGCCGCACCGTTGTGATTGTGATTGCGCGCCTCCATCTCGTTTCTTTGTGTTTTCGTTTTCCGATAGCTAGCTAATCAGCCTTGTCGTTTCGGTTGTCAGTTGATCCATTGGTCGTTCGAGATAAACGGCTGGAAAAGAAAAGCCTGTTGCATAGTACTCGGCCGTGCGTTACGGGAATTTCTGCGCAACGAATTTCAAATTATCCGTGAAATTCGAACGAAGAAATATTATCGTAGGATGACAGCCTATTAATAATCATTTCGGAACAATAGTCAACGTTATCTCGATCGTACGGAAACGGAAATTATGTGAAGCGCGCTACAGGAAATCAGGACACTGATTTTTGGCTGTTGCAAGACACCAAAACAACAACTATCGCAACTATAACAGTTGATAGTGCAATTATCGTGCACTATCTCTGATCGTAATATTCAGTTTCGTCCTTGCATCCAGTGAGAACAACTCGGAGATAAACACCGGACAGCAACAACGTAGACGCGGTTTGTTTATGTTTATCTGTTTCTCACAGGCAATTCAGAATTCCATAGAGAGGATAGCCCAGAGGGAGGGTAACTTTTTCCCCTCGATTCAAATGTAAAAAAATTGTTGTTTGAAGTATACTGCTTATTATCAATAAATTTGCTTACTAATTTCTGTTTGGAAAGGTTCTAGTGGATAATTTTATACGCTGACACATATTTATGCATCAGTGTGATAAATCTGAATCTTAATAGTTGTATATATAAACAAACCATCTATCTTCCTAACGATTTTCCGGAACAACAATTTTTTGTATCTTCATCGACCTAGTCTTTGATATTCAATTAAAAAACACACACACACACACACAGACATACTGTTGTGTCTCGAACCGGCTGCTTACAAAATCAAACGATTTCATTTAACCGGCATTAAAATAAAAACTAGACTATGACTGTTCGAAGTTTATGGGTGGAAAAAGTAGCGTCACTGCCTTCGCATGACCAATTGCAACAACAACCATGTTTGTTCACTTAAAATATGCGAAATAAAATGTACGGTATACCAGAATATAATATACAATAAGACGTATTATTTCATTTAATCGTTACGATCACAATTTAAATTAATTTTGATGCGAATATAACACATTTTATTTGTTATATTATACTAAAACCACTTCCCTGTCTCTGGTTGTACTAATTCCGTATTCTGGTCACGTGATTGTGGATTCAAACAGGTAGCAGCCGTTTGTTGTCGTTTCCCGAGGAACTTGTAATGCTCACAACATATCTCTGCTTGAGAAAAACGCGTTTCTTAAACTTTCTGAAAATAAACGAAATTTCTATCCTGGCCTCTATCTGCTACCAATTGCCTACGAATACGTACATAACTGTAGAACACGGATGAGAAATATGTTATTTTGTTGTTTAATACTAGATTTACGGAGGACTATATAATCATATTTGCATCTTTATAAACTCAATAATCGTAGATTAAATATATTGGAAAGCGTCCCGTAAACCTAGCGTTAAAAATGAACCCGTGCACTGAACATTGCTATTTTAAATTTATTTTGAACTCACGTGAAGCAAATTCGCCAGATTGCGTGAACGGTAGTTAGCAGCAGAACATGTTAGTGAAATATCAGACAAGAGTTCATTGCTCCGTCGTGGACCTTCTCCCGCCAGGATTTCACCTAACTACCCGAGAAGTCTGCAGATTCCGTCACGAAACATAGTGGCTTACCCGATCATTGTTGCTCGAAACCCGCCAATCAAAGTGCAAATAGATTGCGGATGAAACAAGCAGACCGCGTGTTGTTTTGTAGAGCACAATCTCGAGCGAACCGGTTGATCCGACGCGAATGAGTTCGTTGTAGCGACTGCCGATTGTCGCCGGTTTCTCAGCGCAACTCTCTCGCCCTGCGTATCACGACTACACTACATTCGTAATTCGACCTTGATTTGCGATTAGATGTCTGCGCTTCGCTCCTTCAATACTAATCGAGAATTGTGGACTATATATACAAACCTTGCATTCACAACACTGCTACCGAGCGAACTGGAAAAGATCTGCAAGCTCTCGCGACGGTGCTCTTCCCCCCACCTATGTTTACGTTTACCGCTGAGTGGTCGAGTATGTTTACACTAACGGCGCGCAAGTAGCATTAAAAAAAAAAAAATTGGTAAATTTCTTGTACGTTGCTTAATTCGCTCAATGAAAATCAGTTTTTGTACTCAGTACATATTGATAAGCGGTGAAAATGTCCAACACAACAAATCATCGATGAACAGGTGTTGCAGCTTGACTTTGATTTTAACGAGCTTTGATACGACGGTAGCGTACAAGCCCCTAATGCTTTATATGAAATATTAGTCGTAGTTACTTGATAGTTACAAAGATATAAATAATTAAAATTACGTACCCTCGTAATGCGTTTGGAATATAAACGCCACAAGCAGCGCTGGTGCAGCATAATGATACCGTGACTGTCACCGGGAAGTTATTGGGTTCGAATCCCCGTGGAAGAAATTTTTTTTTGCCATTTTATAACGTTAACATTGTGCCCAATGCAAGATGATTGCGCTGCACCAGCATCGCGTGGTATAAAAAATATAAACATTGACCTCAATTGGTAGTAATAAAATAGACAGTATCGTTTTTAGTAAATCACACATAACAGATGTATTAAATCATTGTTATCACAGTGACTGTTATTGTAATATGTATTCATTCGCCGTTTTAAATCGTCATGAAATCGGTAGGGAATAACGACGCCTTTTTCCGATTTAAATTTTGGTAACACGCTAAAAACAAATTAAAGGAGGCTGTGGGTGGGTATTCATTTAATGTTCCCTTTAAATACGTGATGATGCAAATACAAAAGATAGAGTTAATTATTTATATTCTACATATATTAAACGTTCGCTCTCTTTCTCTCTCGCCCTCTCTCATTTTGTTTCTTTCTTGGTAATCAGTATCAACGTGATTCGTACAAAAAAGAGAAATATCAACTCTTATCGTTTAAAATGAGACACATCATCAAGAAAATGTCATTGATTCGCGATACCATGCTATCTAGAGATAAGAAGAGTGTTTCTATCTACTGCCGCACGTGTGTTTATCATGCACGTACAATGTATAACAATTCGCGATATTGTATATGTGTATATCCATCGCATTTGTACCAAAGTGCAATAAATGCAACGGTAATGGTTTCCTTTTGGCGAACAGTCTTGATATGAAATTACATATCATTTTACATTGCACGAAATATATCTCAAATAGAAGGTCAGTCTTTCAGAAGAATTCGTTTATATACTGTTCTATTTGCACTAAGCTGAACACAACACGTGTCTCAACCATAGAAAATCTGATTTCACAGAATCTCACGTTGATCAATTTCGATTTATAATCGTTTCTCCAGTTTCATTTTCAACAATGTAAACGCTCCAATGTCCAGCACAAAGTATAAGCTTGTCAGAACGATCATGCAGAACCAGTAATCGGCTTGTTTCATGTCCACGGCGCTCAACAGTTTCTCTGGCACTGCGAAATGGCAATATACGTCCGAACACGACAGTTTTGGCCTGTTGTAACTGTAATTAAAGAAGATAATTTTGAGTTGATTAAAGGTCATAATTTATTGCTCAATATGAACACACCCACTGTGTTATATTTGTATTGATGATAAGATATCAGTACCTGAGCTAAGTTATAATAGCGATCATCAATATTGATACATTAGAAAAGAAGTAATAGAAAGAGAGACATGATACTATCAGACGAAGAGTAGAAACTAAATATTAGGAGAAGGGGCAGAAGTGTAAAAATTGAAAGACGAAACTAGATCATTTGCAAACAGCTAATAATATTGGCAGCATGGGGAATTTAAGTGTAGTTGATAGAGATGCGCTAGAACTCGAAGATTTCGAATCGGGTTCTCGAAAATTTCGGGATTCCCGAGATATTCAGGTTTCCTAATGTATCGGGATTCCCGAGCATATTAGAGCTCTCAAATATATTGGGATTCCGGAAAATATTTGAGAGGCCAACCAGTCCCCACCCGACATTTTCGAGTTCTCGCATAGCTCTAGCGATTGAGCCAACTAACAAGCTTAATATTAAAGCGTTCTTACCCATAGATAGCAACCATAACACCCTCAAAACCGTACTTAAGAAATGACAAATGAAACAGCCAGCGTAGATACGGATGAGCATCTCTGAATTGAACAAAAAATCCGCTAAATATTAAGAAAGGAAGAATAAAAAGAGGTCCGAAGATCATACCATGCTGAAAGAAAACAAAGTGGTCTACGTATTAACGAAGCATCAATGACGCCAACATAATTACATTAAACGAGAATCATAAACAACGGTGTAACTTGATCCTTTGCTTTGCTTATACAGACCTGTAATTTCATTCCAGTTCCAACTAACAGACCGATCATTTGAGCAACCATACTAATGGCGAAGCACATTAAAACGTAAAGACAGAAACGTCGGAGTTCCAACAGCTGATCGCTCATGTAATACACTATGATAATGTACATGGAGATTGCCACGAATTGAATGGGAAAATCGGCCAACTTATTGGCGAGGTAAATAGAGGGCAACCTGTACCAACGATTAAAGTGTTCACGCGTGATAATTGGCAGCTCCGAGGGAACTGTAAAAGATAAACACTAATGACCGTTCGGGCGAAATGACAAAATGGACAGAAGAAATTGCAGGTATCAGCCGCAGCGGCGCGTTACAATTATAGTCTTACACGTGGTGACGGTCGCGCTAAACGCACTGAACATGAGAAACATTATGTTGAAGAACAGAAGGTTGAAGTTGTCCAGAACGTACACCGCATCCTGTCCAATCTTGAAATATATTGTCCCAACGAGCAGAGCTATTACAAAATGCATTGCGAGCCGAGTGAAAGTTAATACCTGAAAACGAAACGATACACATTAACAAATGTTAATGTTAATCGGGTTCTCGTACACTTCCACCAATTCTAGCTCCATTTCCAGTAGCATTAATTTTATTCTATTCTGACTAGAATATTTTTCAAACGATTTACCTTGTCCCTAGACAGTTTAATGGCATTTCGTTTGAGAAGAATGAACACCTGATTCAAAGAACTGATAGCGTAATCGGACGAACTTTTGGCTCTGGCATGGACAGGATCCATTTCCATCGGGTGTCGTTGTCGAAGCGCTTGAAACGATGCTGTTACATTTAAAGCGATAACTTCCTCCTGACAATTGACGTTTATATTGCTCGTTGACCTCCAGGCATTATTTTTTCCATTCTCAATGGCTTCCACCAATTCTGGTACGTATCTGCCGTAATCTCCGTTACAGATTTCCATCACTGCAAAAAGGATGACGAAAACGGTTTGAGATACACGCTTTGCCAAAATACGATGGATCACAATTGCGATATATTAGTATTCGTAGAAAAAGATCGACACGCGAGTGCATGCCGAAACACAGGGCGATTTCCATTTACTTACAATAGTCAGCTGGATTGTAATGCGTCGGGCATTGCAGTCCGAGGCTGCTCAAATAAGGCACTAAATTCTGCGTGCTACCGCTGTAGACGCAACTTCCGTCAGCGATCACATAAAGGTGATCTATCATGCTCAGAAGCGAAGCGCTCGGTTGATGAATCGAGCAAATTACCGTCTGCCCCGACTTCGCCAATTGCTTCAGCAACGTTATACAATACTTTGAGGTGACGCTGTCTAATCCGCTGAAACAAAATAGACAAATTTCAAATGAAATACAAATTAATAAAGATACTGGGTTTTGTAGCTCTTGTTTCCACAGGCAATTAAGAACCTGATAGTAATTGACATCTGTCTCTTTTCTTAAAAATTTTAATGAGTTGGAAATAATATAACAGTGTCATTGGACGCTTCAAATATTCTCTATGTCCTTGTGTTTCATCTACGCATTTTGATGGAAAAAATGCACGAAGTCCGCAATCTATTAATAAGTTAATAAATATTGCACCGATAGACAAGATTTCGACGTATCTATGAATTTGCATACTATTGTCAACTCTATGCAATCAAATGTCTCACAATTTTTGTACTGTTAAGAGTACGATGAAAAACCTTTTAAAAAATTCTTATTGAATAAAGTGGAGAGTGTTTCCTGCGTCTAGATACCTAGTAGGCTCGTCGAGGAATAAAATTGGTGGACTGTTGAGTAATTCCAACGCAATGGCCAATCTTTTCCTTTCCCCGCCGCTAAGCCATCCTGTACGCGTGTGACGAGACGAGTCCAGGTTCATTGTGACTAAAATTTGGTCTATCTGAAAAAGAATACGCGATCATTAGTAGGGAAGATCGGGGTTGAAAGTAATTTTGTAAATAATTTAATATCCATTACAGCTATTATAGCAAGTTTTACCACAATTTTACTACATTTTATTACAAATTTTACGTTACTCTCAATCAAGTTACCTTCCTCTTCTTCTGTTTTTGGCTTATGGATAGTTTAAGATCCGCAGCAATGAGCATGGATTCCTGTACGGTCAGCAATGGCTGCAAATTGTCGTCCTGCATTATATACGCAGACGATCTTTTAAATTCAGTGAGATTTCTGGTCCTCGAGTTCACCATTATGTTCCCGCTCACGCCAATCGTTCTGTAATTAAAGAAATTCCTGTTTTCATTCAAACGAGAACACGTTTCTCTTGTTCTATTTTGGGACGGTACAACGACAACCAATTCACTCAATGGACCCATTCATTGAATTTCAGTCAATGGCCTCGATCATTCATTGCTGGTCCGATAAAGTATAAAAGGCATGATTTAAAGCGTGTTCAACCTACTTAATAAGTCGCTCAAAGTAGCCACGCATTCAATCGTTTAAATCATCTTATCGTTCTGTAAAACGTAATTCGGACTGATTGAAGTTGATTTAAACGCTTCGTACAGTTCATTGTTTAACAGTTCAATTTTCTCATTATATGTCACCTAACACTCGCAGGTCTACCTACACTCTACCAAAAAAAAGGGTCTCGAAGAATTTATACATTTTTGCTTCTAAACTTACAGAAATAAAAAACAAAACTACATAATTGAAAAATTCCTATTCCTTTAAATAAATAATTGTACAGTTCGCTCTAGCTACTGAAAACCTATTCGTAAACTTTTCAATGATTATCCTGTATCTGACAGAGGCTCGGCAATTTTCTTTTAGACAATATGCGTAATCTTGAGGGCTCGGAGATTACGTTACTCGAGATAATTTGCGCTTTTAAAATTGAAATTCATGTCGTTTTCTGAAGAAATCCTTAATTGCTTCTCTTCCTGTTGAGAAGTGTTAATTCCCACTTCAATCGCGACACATCGAGCGAACAAGAACACAATTTATTTCTTGTTTACCGCAACCCGTGCGTCAAAACGCGATGAAAACACGCGTTTATCGTTCTTCCACAGAGTTAAAAAGATTTCTTTGGTCACCCAAGGTTTATCGGTGATAACCGTATTAACACGAGTGAAAGACTCGCCGTTGGGTATCACAGTGCCGACGTAAAGTCAACGGAAATGCAAACGATTGTGTGCGTTCGATTCAGCGTTCAGACAGTTTTACGCGTCGAGACTACTTTATCTAATCGCTGCCAGAATTTTGTTCAGCTGCTGTCGATTAGTAACCCTCAATCACAGAGCTCGTATACTTACTACAGATCATACGAAATGCATTTCTGATCGGCGACTTTAACGATCGCACATAAAAATCCAGACATAGGATAAGGGGCCCAATCACTATCGGGGTGCTAATTACTGTGGCCACATTAAATACATTTATTTTTAAATCATAACGAATATTAAAAAGGAGATATTTTTTTTATATAGGCACACCAATTGCTACCCCACAATAATTGGGTCTCTTATGCAATTGCAGGACGAGCATATTGAATCCTAATTTGTTTTCAGCCAACCTGTAGGTGCGGAAAGAATTTTTCTGAGCGATAGTATAGCACAAGAAGTCAAACTTTTTGACAGAGACTTTTTTCCTATGACTGATAGATTTAAATGGTTTTTCGTTTTTTTTTTTCAATGGAAATGTGTATACGTTCCGTAGATAGTTTTTCAGTATTTACTAATTCAGTGAACTGTAAGATATCTGCATGACACTTTGAATGGTTCGTGGAGACGTACCGTGCATAAATTTACGAAAGGAAACGAAATAAAACCGGCCGAGTAGGAAGTATCCCTGACCTTCTGGGGTCAGACTTCGAGTGTTGCGCCTTTTAAAACGATCAGGCTTTTTATTGAAAACTCTCTCAACACATAACTGTGCCAGATCTAATGACCTAGATCATCGTCGATACTTCCTCCTCGACCGGTTTTGGTATATTTACTTTTGCAAATACTTGAAAGGCCACTGCACATTCAGTTCAATGTACGAGAATTCATATGCAGGACATATTCGCATACATGAATTCGAACGGCCCCATAAATTCACGATATAAAAAAACACTCGCCTTCGCAAAAGTATTTTTCTCCGGGTCGTGTCAAACAATTTACTTTTTGTGTCTCTACTTTCAGAGCGCTCCTCAATATCCAGGGCGCCCTGCTCCACCAATGCAAAGAAAAGAAACGTAATTTAAATTTTGTCTGCTGACGTCAACCGATAAAATGATGAGGGTTAAAAGAAGACGGTTAAGGGGCAAAGATGAATGAAGAGATCAGCGACTGGTTCCCGGAACATAATTGCGAACCCTTAAGTGAGCTTTCAAGGTGGACTTCAAAAATGCAATAACTCAATTAATATGTTTAACCTCTCGCACCCCGTTTGCGTCATTGGTAATCTACTGCTCGACAATAATGATACCAATACTGTTCTAATTTACATTACATGTAAACAGTAACGAGTAAATAGTTTCAAGTTCCTCTCCACATTGCTTCGAGAAGTGTTATAATATTTATTTCTACCAGATTGGTCGATGAAAATTAGTTTTCTTTTGTATCTAAATCTTCGAGTAAGTAATATCAGGTTTGAGTAAAATCATAGTGACCCTTATTGTTCGCTCAAGAGTTAAATGTTTCGCAGAATCCGGCTCCGTCTTTGGAAGCCAACAAAATGAATGGTCGCGGATTTTGAAAAACCCGACTGAAAGGGGACCAGGCCAATTAACCGTATAGCAATATTTTACAAACATGGTAAGGCTAACTGTACTAACACGAAGCCTGCCAGCACGTTCAGCAGCGTTGACTTTCCCGCGCCAGACAGTCCCATGACCGCCGTCAGTTCGCCAGCTCTGAATTCGCCGCTCACATTCTTCAGCAACTCCCGATTCGCTGAAAACAACAATACGAATACAATAATTGTCCAATAGCAAAATATACGAAAAATTAGTCGAGCGAAAAATCACACCCGTGAACGGTATAGAAAACAGTGTAGAACATCTTGAGTATGAACTGGGGCACATTAACATACTCATTCCGCGCGCACTTAGCTAGCCACACCCTTTTTCAACTTACCCAGTTATGTGAACTTCGCATCTTAATACCGTACAATGTTAAATGAAATACAGACGTAAAAATTAAATTATTACTGGTAGGAAATTATTAACGCTTCTGGAATTTTCTTTTAAATAATAATCTTAGAATTACTCGAATTCGTTTAGAAAATCCTGAATTATTTATCTTCGATATACGAAAGGCTTCGGACGCTTCTACTGTATGTTTATTTATATAAATTTGCGCTGATCTCCTTGTCATATCTGATTCAATAGCTACTAATTTTATCACCACAAACTAAAAAATTGGAGTATGTTTTCAAAGCACTTGGTCGAAGGGACTCCTCGAATAAATTACGAGATAAGGGGTGTAATGTAGGCATATTGGCGATTAGTATAGATACCCGGCACTCTGGATGGATATACTAGCGTGGATGGAGTGAGCTATTTTCTGATTTAAAAATAGGTAAAGTTCGAGATATCAAATAAAACATATTTTTCCTTCGAACGAGGCTTGCTAAATATGGCTAGCTTCTAGCTCCTAGCTCCTTAAGAAAGATAAGGATCCTCGCTTATGATGAAGGCGCGGACAGAGAAAGTGTCTATTAGTTTTCAAGGAGAAATACGAAATACGATTATCCGCTAAAACCAGCAGGCTTTCGCGATATCAGCCTTAGCTTTCACCTCGCAGAACCCGTGCATTTCTCTCATTCCGCGAGAGAAACTCCCGAATCGAAGAGGACGCCTAAACTCCAAAAGACTGGAAACACATTCAGATCTCGACAGATCCACGGCCACCGGTGACACGAGAATTCGAGAAAAATGTCACGCAAACCTGTGTACAGCTATTACACGTTGCCCATCCGATAATTAACTGTTAATAAAGATTCGTGACAACGCCATGTCCTCACAATTAATTCACCATGTCCTGTTTGCGTACCGATCCAATGTCGCGGCATCGACGTTGCTCGATCATGCTACCGCGAAACCTCGAACAACCGGTCAATAAGTTGTTTAAAATTCGAACTTTTTTTTAATTCCACCGGATATTTCGAACTATTCGAACATTACTTCTTATCAACAGCTGAACTCTTATCGCCGCTAATCCTCTGCCGCGACCGAACGCCCAAGAACTTTCAAAACATTGTTTTTTTGGTAACTAGCTGATTTGATAATTTCGATAGGAGCTCGTATAATATGTATGCCCACGAGGCCGGTAAAATGAGTTTAGAAATGATTGGGCAAGTATCTCGGGCCGATAAGTCAAAAATGGCTGCGTTTACGGTGCTCGATAAGACTGGTATTCAATTAGCGAAAATTATTTCTCCTCGAACGCATTCGATTTAGTTTGAACTTGATAAAAAAAAAAATGGCGTGGAAAGATCACTCTGCAATCAGGCTAAGAGATATTACATTTTTTCACTAAGATCAATTAATATTCTATATATTTCTTTCTTAATATTCCTTGTGCTTTCAAAATAAGTACAATTAATATAAGCACAGTAATTGCCACCTCCATAGTAATTGGGTCCCTTACCCTATGTGAAGCCAAGGATTACCAAGTGTAGCAGTGATATTAGAAATTAGTGTTTGCCGAACACTGGATGTTAAATAATCGGATAAATAATGTTCTAGAAGAGAGAGCAAAGCGGGGGCAATAGAAGTTAACCAATACTATGAGATTAACAAAGAACTCCGTCATACGCGTCGTTAATACTATGATAGTATAGCAACGTTGGAGAAGATACGAACTGCTCCCCGGGCAGTTGACCACGGGCTTAACAAGGGTCCCATTCAATTTGTCACAGACGATACGCCGGCGTGCGTAATATATATTTTTTTCAAGGAGTTCTCAACCATGTTTATCCTCGTGTCGTTCCTCCAGTGGTCCAGGGTTAGTAAACTCATAACAGCCCGACAACACACGCGTACATCTGCGACCACTATTGTGCACACACCGTCTATTTATACCGCTGTGGGACATATTCTCCGACAGCATTCGGAGCTGAGTACTACAGGAACCGCTCAGCGTATGTTGCTCTCCAAAAATAACTGCGATACAACCGTAAAATCAAACTGTGTCATCATTTTTGACACATTTGTACCTATCTCTCAATATGCAATATTTTCAAGAAAACTTTTAAAGGCAGATTTTAAAAGGAAGCTGCATTATTGCCGGAAAATTCAATAGAATATACTATAAAATATCAGAATATACTAGCATATACTAGAATACACTTGAATATACTAAAATATATTAGAATATACTAAAATATACTATAGTATACCATAATATACTAGAATATACAACTGTAGAGCCTGGGAGCACGAATGTTATGTCTGCAGCCGTTCTAAAAGGGCTAAGATCGCCATTGAAACCGTGTTGAGTTGAAACCGTTTAGCCGCAAGACTCGATTAATTATGGCAAAACGTGTCACGCACGAACGAGAACGACGACAGACAATATGTTAAGTGCATCTTCGGGAACGACATAATTATTGACGAGTTCAACGTTTCCCATTGCGTCAATCTCTGGCGTGCACTTCACCCATGGACGACCCACTTGTTATTCGAGTCAATTGTAACAAGCTGTACATTATAATTGTTGCAAACGAACGCCTCTTGGCCACGTAACTCGATCGAAAATGACGTTCCACTTGTATCGATGCTAGATCATATCGCGGAGAGCAACTGTTTCTAAATACCCACACTTGAATGAGTCCGATCGAGTAAGTCGATTACAAGACAAATTTAATTACAAGTAATTGTTTATCGTTTTCCGTCTGATTCAAGCACGTACGAAGGAAATGTTTAATACGAACACATTTTACTTGTACAATGAAAGAGCTATGTGTACGTTTATCATTCGATACGAGATCTATTTATAGACGATTTCCGGAAAAATTATGTTTTCATCGCGTCGTCACGTGTACTTACTCGCATATTCATTATAGTACCGTCGATGTAAATGGCATTGCGTGTACACCTAGGTATCACGCTTGTATGTCGGTTACGTGCATATAATACTAATTAATTTTTCGATAATAGTGTCCGAAACTTCTCGACAGCAAGTCGATCCAACGTTACAGTATTTTTTCTAAATCGAATAGGATCATTTCCAACCAAAAGAGATCATTAGATGATACTTTACGCAGGGTCATTTATCAGTGTACACACGAGACTGTTATTGCTGTCGTTATTTACTCAAAGTGATTTACTTACAAGTTAAAAAACTAATCAAAATGGTTTATTTAAAATTTAAAAATGTCGACAAAAAGTGCGATAAAAAAGATGCAAATATATGTAGAGTTACACATTCTCTAGTGAAGTTCTAACTCTCCTGAGTTCTGAAAAAATTATTGCATTTTCAAACGGTGTACAAAGACTCTTTCGCCTGACTGTAAATAACGTTTCCATGAATAATTTCGAGCGGTATCAATGTAACAAAGTGCAATTGTAAAAAGTTTCATAACTTCGTCGCGAAGCGTTGCAGAGTGCAAAAGTTAAGGATCTGTGTTACCGACGTTTCTAAAATAAGAAACACGCGCCGCGGTATTATACATATATGGTGTTTCGATTAAACGAAAGAGAACCGGCGATACTCACTTTTGGACAGAATCCAGGGTCGCGCGGTGTAGGAGACATCCTCGAAGACTAGAAATATCGAATCGTTGATGTCCATCGCGTCGTCCAATTTTTTTGTGCTGGTCGGTGCGTTTTCCGAACTACGCATGGCGTGCCTCAGCTGCTGCTGCATCTCGATGAGTACTTTCGTGCCCATTCTCTATCTTTTTCCCGGCACAGGCATTGACTGTTCGTCGACGCGCTTTCTCCTTCTTTTCCGAATGCTCGGCGATTGTTATCAGGCTCGCTAAATACACAACGAAATGGTTGAGAAAGTTATATATACGACCACTTTAAAATAAACGATAAATAAAAAAAAGCGGCGTGCACGTGCGCGTGCACGTACACGTAAGAATAAATTAATAAAGAGGGCGAGAGAGAGAGAGACACGGGAACTGGTTATTGCATTTCGCAACCGATCGTGGGCGGTGTTATGGGTTTCGGGCCTACCCACTACATACTGAGAGAGCCACGTTTGGACACAATTTCCCGATCATCCGACGGCTCGCTCGCGACATGTGACACACTAATTGCTGCTGATACCAGCGCATACGCGGCGAAAGTATCGAAAGAAATGTTTCCACTATTTATGACCGCAGTCGCAGCTGCCGCTGCCGGCTTTATTTAACCCTACGGCACCATTCCTGTCCACGTGACCCCAAAATTAACATTTTCTTTCGAATATATCGTTCGTTACAGAGACACACCTCTGGCGAAAAAATAGGGTACACCCAATTACCGAATTAAAATTATTTTCTCAGTTTCCGACGATTGAAAAGAACGTATACAATTTTCCATCAAGAATTCAACAGATTGATTAACCCGTTCGCATCATAAGGAAATATGAAAAGGAGGCCTTTATCACCAAACTTTTTTTTTATTGTATTTAAGTACAAAAATTACCTCAAGTGAAAGAACTTCATATCTCAGCATCTTTATAATGATGCAAATGGGTTAATGAGTCCACAAGAAATATCTTATAAAATATGTTTCAGGAAATTGACAACTGAAGGATCAATTTTTAAATTGCGAAGGCACTCGGAATTTTAATCGATTACCTTCTGCCAGGGTCGGCACTAATTAGTTCACTACCACCGGTTTATATAAAAGTGTTTCCCCTTTATCGAGTATCAACTTTGATCCACTTCGATACACAGAACATCGATGTAACTACCTGACGGGTGTAGCTTGGTTAATCTGCATTGCAAATAGACGTTTCAGACAATACCGGGGCACTCGACGCGAACTTAACGTCCCCTTTAGAAAGAATAAACGTAATTTCTGCGGATTTTATTTAACTACAAGAAAAGCAAACGGGTGAAATACAAAACAAAGGGAAATTTCACTCGTTGAAATTACTGAAAGAGAAAAATTAATTTTTACGTTATTTGTACTTTTAGCAATGAGCTTACGACATCTTTATTTTTCGCGAAGATCCACGGTCCGGTAAATTCCGTGCGAAAATCTGTAGAGAGCCGAAATGTTCTCCACGTGCCAAAGTTTGCGGTCCGAAGGACATTCGAAATTTCAGCTGTTGCTGTTATCGCTCCTCGAGAGGATTTAATCCGCGCGATTAACTCCGCACGAATCACATATGATTCACTACAATGAGCTTCGTTATCGAAGCATGGTAAACTCGGTTGCAAAGCCGGTTTCGCTCGGACCGTCTTGCACACGTTTCTCCGCGTCCTCAGCGCACAGGCGCGCGTCGTATACTGCATGCAAAACGTTTGGTCAAGGAGCGGCAACCATAATCGCAAAAACAGAGGTCGTTTTCGACAAATAGTGTTCGAGAAGTCAGTCTCGCGTTTTACCTCATATGCAGGTAAATTACTGTTTCTTGCTTTTTTTTCCCCCGGATATTTATTTATATAACGACGCGAGACGATTTTTCGTTGCGCGGTCAACAAAATCAGTTCCGGTTTGCTGTGTGTAATTAGCACAAGTAAATATTGCAAAAAAGTGAAATAAGAAGTAGATTGCAGATCTTTATTTAAAATAGAAACTCTGCGTTAATTGTAATAAAACTAGAGCCAAGTAAAAATCGTCTCCATCAATTCTATTAAGCAGATGTTTAAGCATTTTCCAGATCCTAACGAAATTTCCTACAGTCAATGAGCAAAGGACCCAATTACTGTGCCTATATTAATTATACGCGGCGCTCGAAATGTTCATAAGTTAATAACACACGTTTTGCATTAAACTGAATAATTTTCTCCGCGTGACAAGGTTTCCGCGATAATGCTTTTGTGAATTTTCTAGTGGAATCTCATTCAAGGTCATCGCCTCCGGACTACGGTAATCCCTTTGAGGCTTTACGTACTCCCACACACCGTCGAATGCAGGCGACGGCAGCATGTGCAGCGAGGTAGTAATAATTCTCTATCAAATTCGTAGACTATAGTCTGGTTTCGGTTTGGCTGGCAAAATGAAGTTTTCGAATTGATTGTTGTCGAGAGGCTATTGCCACCGAGTCTGGTAAAAACTTATTTGTCTGGCGTTGAAGAGCCTTGCACCGCACGAGATTTTCGTGGGAAGCTATATTGTATACAGCGGCGATCAAGAAGCTGACCTTGTTTGAACCGTTTCGCACACCTCCGTACTTGTACAAAGAACAACACTGGACACGCGAAGGCGCAGAGGTCGTTTGTAACGTATTGGTTAGGCTCGCGCATGGAGACGCGTTGCAATACTGTCGCATCCGACGCGAGACAAAGCTTCATATCTCATCCCTACCTCGTGGTTAAAAACCAGTTAATAATCAAGCACGTTGGAATGTATCTGTACTGTGGAGCACAGTTGACAGAATCGTCTCGTGTAGTTCAATTGTCGTGCGGGGAATTGCTACTCGAGGATGCACACCATTTTTCTCCAAAAATTTGTAAAACTCCCACATATAAAAATATTCAATGTTCCATCGAGTATTTCATTAGAGTTCTATTAAGGTCCACACCGGATTTGAGAAAAAGTGAAACATGCAAGAAAGTACTTTCTGCTATGATAAGGGAGACCCAATTACTGTGCCTACATTAATTATACTTATATCTGAATTTTTTTCCATTAAAATCAGTACATATATAGGTTATATATATATCTCTCTTTTTTTAATATTTATTATTTTCTCGGTTTCAAAGCTAAAAAAAAAACAAGGATCGTAATACTGGAGTTTTAGTGCGACAGTTTTAGGGTGAACGACGAGCCCCTTCAGCGAACAGGGAGGGTGCGAGTTTCGAGTGTACCTTGTGGGTGTGCTTGTGCGGATAAGATTGTATGGTCTGTCTGAAGAGTATCGTCGGAGGGGGTATCGGACAATGTATCCTGACTCATTCGCCGTTGTTCTCAAACTAAAATATTCTCCAATTATATGTTAAATGAATTCAGCACGCGACGAACCTCTTCAATCAACTCGTACGGCAAACAATTAACGAGAACTACTAGTCAACGCGTTCGCATAACGAATGGTTGATAGTAACTGCTGCACGGTGTCGGATGACCGTTTGGTGGTGCGGATGTAGGGAGCGTTACGAAGATACGATTGGATTTGTCAACAAATACCGAGCGAAAAGAATCGACGAGGGAAACACGTTGAAAGCAACGAAATTTTCGAGTATTATTTTTTCATGACTCACGCAAATAATCAGCGAAATGGGTGTTATCTGTTTTACCATCTCTGCCTGTACCTGGAACCCTATCGGGATGCCTGATATTCGATATCCTTGAGTTATCTCTTCCACGATACTTCCTTGATGCCTTTGTAAACATTCAACATTGTCTCGTAAACATGGGCACACAGGAAAATCACGGGGAAAATGGAGATTCAGGAATAAGGTTCGTTGACTTTGCGATAAACCAAATTGCTATAACCAAATAAATACCCGTTCATGATTCATAAATTAGTTAACGTAACCGCCGTTCCGTGCAGTCATCAGATCAAGACTTGTTCCCCCACTCTAATTTCCCCTTCTACCGCGCTATTCCCCATGTTTTCGCCCGGTCACGTGACGCGTTTTGTCCCTGTTGTGCATACTCCAGTATTGGCAGAGAGGGGGTAACTTTTTCCCCTCTATTCGTGCTCCCTCCCCTCATCTGGCGACACTGGTTCTGTGTATGCCCAGGGGAAGAAAATCGCTGCCCGTAAGGGCAAATGGTGAACAGCTCTTCAATTCATATCGTACCGATGATAGGAAGCCGTCACACGACCGCGATAAGACAAGTTGTCAAATTATTCTTAGATAAAATAGCGAAGTCCGCGAGTTCAATGAACGAAAAATATTCGCAGTATGAATCTGGACAAACAGTGTCAGCAAAGGAGTGTCTATATGTCTATAAAACTAATGATAACAGAGAATAATAGGAAATGTTATTAATAGACTACGGATTTTCATGTATTTATGAAGAAATTAACTGAAATGAACTGAAATATAAAACAGTGAAAAATATAAAAAATCCAAAAACATTGTTACATTGTTTTCAACGTAAAAAAACTATTAAGGAACGAAATGAATTTTTATTTAACTACCGCTTTCCACAATCGATGCAGAATATTTTTAATTTAAATAAATATTCCTGGTTATTTAATAAAGAACATGACTACATACGTATTCGAGATTGATAAAAGGAACTAAGCAGATGACGTATTCAGCGATACGAATGTGTGAAGCGACAATTAAGAAATTGCGAAGTTGATTATGCGAAAAATTGCTGGCGTGTTTGTACTTCATCCGCCACTTTGAATAATGTATTTCTCGAGATACGATTTGAATGTTTTCGAATGCGAGTGTCGGGAACGATTATACTATAGTTCGTGTCTTAATTGTCGTTCACATGGAAACTTGTCAATAAGAATTAAATTACAATTAACAGAAACAACTTCTCGTGTAAAAAACTGCAAAATTTTCAAATCGAACAATCGAAGAAGAAGGGACTGTAAACAGTTTTTATTCTTTAATAGCATCCTCTCTCTTTTTCTTTCTCTCTCTCTCTCTCTCTCTCTCTCGTTCTATCCCTCTCGCGTAACTGTCGTAACGATGGTAATAAAACACGAAATTAATTGTAAGAGGTACTTACGCAGAGGCGAGATGGAGTCTGCAGAGAAGGTTAGCGCAACGCTCCTACGCAACGTCCATCTTTAATCACAATATCCGCGGATCACTGATTTATCACACTTTATATCACGTCGATGGTAGTTCCGTTGTGCGGCGACTGAAATAGAGAGACCACACCGATCGACGTTTATAAAACAACGTTGTACAGGTCATAGAGAAAGATCTTGAAACATGCGGGCTATACAATATCGATCGGCGGAAAACGGTTTTCTGTTGATACGGGAAGCGCGCGAACTGGCTACTCTCGTGCTACACGTGCCGACACAACACACTTACGCGGCTCGTTCGAGAAGGGAAAGAATAGGGTGGAACGCACTGATGCGCGCCAAATCATAGTCTAGATACGCGCGTAACGGGCAAAGAATTGATTATATCTTAAACCGTGCGTTATTTATCAAATGCTATCGTCTTATAAAGCGTCCATCGGTTTAAGAAATCGATTGGCGATAAAGTAACAGGTGTGCAGCTCGGACGGCGGAAAGAAAAAGGCGGCGGACGACGCGCCTCAACAATGTTTTGTCACTTTATCAAAAAATCTCTCGCGGTGTATGTACACCTGTGCCACGAGTTTTGTTCTTTTATAAATACGCGTTTATCTTCGAAAATCTTTATACGTCGCAGAAGTGAAGTTGAAACGTTGGACTTTCTTCGGCTGCGAAGATTGCAACCGTCCGCGTACTTTGTTATAAACAAGAACGCAATTATGTGATTATACCCGTTCACTGGACAAATAAGACTGCTCCCAAAGGAAAAGCCACATATGCATTGAGCCGCGACGATGCGATACCATCACCCACGACGCACTCGACGACGACTGAACTATAAGCGCCTCCTATCTACCCGCGCGTCCTTGTCCCGGCACATGTTGAAAGTTAGCTCACGACCGCGCATGCCGACTGTCAGCCGCTTTATAATCACATACGTGAAACTTGTATCATAAATTAACAGGAAAGCTCTATTGTCAGATTTTACGTTTATTAATTGCTTAATCTCCATAAATCGGTGCCATTTTATTTCAGAAATTCAGTCCCTTTTTCTACGGACAGAATTTGTCTATTCACTTGCGGCTTTCATTTGGACGTACATAGAAAGGCTACGCACGCACCGTTTACGAACCTTACCGTTTTTGTACTCTTACCGAGCCTGAAGCGTTCACAGTTTCTTTGTTCATTCAAACGGTCGGACCCAGGTGTCTCGTTAACACATTGACTGCACATTGTTCGAGTATTCTGAGTATTTTATAGAGGTCTCGCTTATTCAAACGGTCGGGGTTATCTACTTGATGAAGAAGTTTACACTTTGCAGTTTAATTTAGTTCTTTCCAGAACGAATAAACTGATGCGCAGGACTAGGGTGAGGGACCCAATTTCTGTGCCTATATTAATTATACTTATTTTTAAAGTATAATGAATATTAAAAAAAGAGATATTACATTTTTTCCAGTAAACTATGCATTATGCTTTCAAAATAAGAATAATTAATACAGGCACGGTAATTGGATCCCTTACCCTGCAGTGAACGTGTTAAAACAGTATTCTGCATATTTAATCGCTAAAGCCATAAATAAAATACGTATGGATGCTACCAGCATGGCACTGATTAGCGATTGGCAGTTTTTAATGTGAAATGCAACGAGCACAATCGCGTTTATATTGTTTTATACGCAAACTTGTTCTGTCCCACTGTTCCATCAGTATAGATTTGAACGAGTCCGAGCGTGAACGAAATCTATCACTATGCATAGCACTCGCACATAGAAAGCGTCGCCTGCAGCTTGATTATTTTCGTAATGTCGGGTCGCAGACCTTATCTCTAATGTGCTTGTTTGAATCTGTCGCACAGACGCTACTAACTAAATCTCATACATTTCATCCGTAACATTAAATTATTCTATTCACGATTTCGACTATTTCCCGTTGCTGATTAACATTTTTTTTCTTTATATTCGAACACACAGCACATTATATTTTTCTTAAAATAAAAGTGTTTTTATGTATGTATGTTTTACATGTATGCAAATAATTTAACTCATATGTGCATCATATTTATATGTTGCGAGCTGGTTGTAATCCTCACCAACTCGACAAGGTTACCCGCAAAAAGTTTTCTGATATTATTTTACCCGTGTGTCATTCATTGATGCATATCGAACGTTCGTGCAAATAATATAAGGAACTTATTCGTACGTTTCTACTTATCACGATGTTTTGTGTGATTAATAGTTTTGGTAATAGAAAGTATATATGATAAGAAATTATAAATTAACCACAGATTACAATTTGTGTCTCTTCTCTTTCGTATTAATATAATAATTCGGTAACATCTATTATAGCTACCTATATTTCTGATGGTGTTTTGGTAATTTTTCAACTCTGCTGCCCGTGCTCCCTCAAATTATCTGTATTTTGAATGATCTTCCTTACCGAACAGATCATCAGACAGTAAGTGCATCTCCGAGTTGTTGCGTGGCGCTGCCTGCACAATAAAACGCGAAATGTGATAAAATACACAGTAATCAAACTGTACCGTAACTGTAACGGTAGTTTCTTAATTTTTCTAACTTCTTTAGTGTTTATCGATCACGAACAACACAAACAAAGTTCTTAAAGAAACAGCTGTGTGCACAGGAGATCATTCGAATCAACGAAAAATATCTTATAAACACATACATCTCTTATAACATTGTATGCACCATTCATTACCACATTTCTGCAAATTATTTTTTCTGCTGTGATACAAATATCACCGGAATACTAAAAAATTTGTCAAATAAAAATTTTCTTGTTTAAATAATGGTACATACTGTGTATTCTTCATTTTTCACATTTCTAGTTATCCGATGCACTTGTAAAAGTGACACCGTTCACACTAATTATCATCGACTTTGTGGAAACGCTTCGAACTGATGGTATACGCTTAAATGTTCACCTAAAAGCATGTACGTGACAAAATGGAAAAATTTGAATTTGCCGCTTCGTGCGCATGCGTGGTGCTTTGGCGTCCGTGGATTGATAGAGCGTCGAACGCCATCTTTATTGGTGTTACATGAGACGCGCGGGGTACAGCGGTGAATGTGTCAAATCGCAGAATCCACGACGATATTTGATTGAACATGGTGTTTATACAGGAAAGGTGATTGAATTCGCGTTTGATCTCAAGGTAAGTAATGCGCACGACCTGGTGACGATAAAATCTGTGAAAGTTCTTGTGCGGTTTCGCCAGCGACAATTTTTGTCGGTCAATAATACTGCCAGCACGAGATTTCGTGACTAGCCGTCGTATCTGCGGCGAAAAGCCAAGTGGAACGAACGGAACGTGCCACGGATATTGTTGATAGCAGCGATTGTTATGTTTTCTCGGTGTCCCGTTGTTTCTCTGCCGAGATATCGGCGACATGTTGGTCATTAGAGTTTATTTTAAGGGGCAGTTCTTGACAATAGCCATCATCCATTTTGTTTATGCACCTCCGGCACGCTTCGTTCCAAAAACATCTCACCTCTCGCACACATCAACTCGGTTTTTCGAATGTTATTCATGAAAACATTAAATTTACGGACAATTGATTCGGCCCGTTTTAACCATGGTTACTATCCCGTTGATACTTTTTTTTGTGTACCGGAGTAATTCATGATAAAATAATGCAGTCGTGTGTGCGGGTGTATAGTTGTGCGTGTATATATGCATGCGAGTGTGTCATGAATGCATGGGATGTTTTGATTTCGTGTTTATCGTTATGTGTCACGAATCGTGATTGCAATTTTAATTGCTATTACCAAACGTTTGTGTTGACTATTGAAAACATTCATAAGTTTGTGTTATAATAACTTTCGGTGACACATTATTGTTGTTTTTTCTTTTTAGATTATTATCTGAGAAGTTGTACGCATATTCATGTACACGTTAAGAATAATCATTGAAATTTTAATGCCAACAGCGACATTGAATTTGTATCTGTTTTTTTCAGGTATGTAAATTAAGGAAAAATGGTTAGCAACATTTCGCGGGGTACCCCCCGCATTCAGGTCTTTAGACCTACGTATGAAGAGTTCAAAGATTTTACCAAGTATGTGGAATACATGGAAAGCAGAGGTGCACACAAAGCAGGTTTAGCAAAAGTGATTCCACCTCCCGAATGGATTCCACGGAAAGGAGGCTATAATTTGGATAACCTGGATTTGACCATTCCTGCACCTATTTGTCAGGTGGTTACTGGCAAGCAGGGTCTGTACCAGCAAATTAATATACAGAAGAAGTCTATGACTGTGAACGAATACAGCAAATTGGCTAATTCAGAGCGCTATAATACTCCACGTCACTTCGACTATGAAGATCTGGAAAGAAAATACTGGAAGAATATAACTTATGTGGCTCCTATATACGGAGCAGATGTTTCTGGTTCCTTGACTGATCCGGATGTGAAAGAGTGGAACATTAATCACTTAGGGACGATACTCGACTATGTGAACAAAGATTACGGTATATCCATAGATGGTGTCAATACAGCGTATCTGTACTTTGGAATGTGGAAGACCACATTTGCATGGCATACAGAGGACATGGATCTGTATTCAATAAATTATTTACACTTTGGTGCTCCAAAGACTTGGTACGCTATACCTCCAGAGCATGGACGAAGACTGGAGAGACTCGCCAGTGGTTTCTTCCCATCGAGTCATCAAAGTTGTCAAGCATTCTTACGTCACAAGATGTCTCTTATTTCTCCTCAAATATTAAGACAGTATTCTATTCCATGCAATAAGGTAAGCATTGACTTCTTTATTCATCTCTTATTAATCCAATATGCATACATGATAGTCATGTACAATGTGTTAATGTTTTCTAGATAACACAAGAGGCTGGAGAAATAATGATCACTTTTCCTTATGGCTATCATGCTGGCTTCAATCATGGATTCAACTGTGCCGAATCCACCAACTTTGCTACACCACGGTGGGTAGAGTATGGAAAAAGGGCTATACAGTGTACCTGCAGTAAGGACATGGTCAAAATATCCATGGACACCTTCGTGAAACGTTTCCAACCAGAAAGGTAATGAGATTTCCACAAGAATACACACAGTCGGGGACAAAATTAAGTGGACACCCTTTAGACATGTTCGCTACCAGCATTCGTTTTTTGCTGCTTACCTTCACTGTTAAAATGTCTTATTAAATACAACGAACCACTTTTAACACGTATTTTCCATTGTTGGGGACAATTTGTTAATTAAGAATACTTCATTGCAGATATGAATTGTGGTTGCGTGGAGAGGATATTGGTCCACATCCTGAAGATCCTAGGCAGACAGCTGCGCCCATGCCGTCTCAAATGGATCTGCTATGCAGTAACAGCAGTAATGGTCAATTACCACAGAGTTACTTAAGCGCAGCACCTAAGAACAAACGTCACACGATACACAAAAAGAAAAATATCATGGCGACGAATCCGGATGTTGATATGGAAGAGCTAGTAAATCGACCGGATATCCCACCGGATGTCAAGAAAGTTTTACAAGACCTTGAATTAGAGGAAGCCGACGACCAGCCCGACGAGCAGCAACTAGAAGTTTTGGAAGATATTTGGCTGAAGGCAGGAGAAATGGGTAAACATATGTTTGCTGTGTACTTTCTTACCAAGTTTGTGTTTTTTAATGTAATTTAAATAACTAACCCTCAAACAAATTAATATAATGAATTGTTTTTGCTCTAGATGTGAATGAAGCTACCGTGTACGACGACGGCTACAACCGTAAAAAAAGTCGCAAGCGTAAGAAGAAGAACGCAGAGAAAGAGAAGAAGCTGAAGAAGGATTCTAATAAGAGTATTCCAGGAATTGTAACAGTGAAGACTGAAATTAAAGTAGAACCTGACGAGGACTTGAGCTTTTTGTCTCCGTCGTACCCGAATCAAAGCGGCCATTTGGAAGACGAAGAGCGTTCCTCTAACGTTATACCGGCTCACGATAACATCATTGAAAGTATAAAAGTGGAGGACGCTTCGGACTTCTCCGAAGCCGCGGGAAAGCCAGTTAAGAAGAAGAAGAAACATTCGAAGTCTGGCGAACCAAAAAAAACGAAATCAAAGGGTTCTAGTAAAAAGAAGAACAAGCATTTGAATATGACCATCTTCGACACAGGCGAACCTTTGGACGTGTCCGACGCTAATGTGCAACGGCAGTTAATGGCCATGCCTAGTCTAAATCAGCAAAAATCTTTAACGGTGAAGGACGTTCCTATCGTTCCAGGGAAAGGAAGTCAAGTTACCGGAAACATAATTTACCCTAGCAACGAACCCGTTGTAAATGTTGCAACTACACTGGCAAGCTCTGTGTACAGTGACTCGAAGGGAAATGAAAAAGTTATAGATCCTGATTTGGACGAACGAATGAGCATATTTGCGAAGAACGCTAAGAAGCTCAACTTGACTATCGTGAAGTCAACGTTATCTACACCAGCCATGGTGAAAAATGTACATCCTTTGGATCAAGTGAAGCCTGCTAAGATCGACAAAGCTGTGGAGTCGGAATGTATCGGTGATGACGCTAAAGTGACCGTGCAGGAGGTAAAGCCGTTTAATCAGACCAGTTTTAAAAGCGTAGGCACAATTTCAACCGAGAGATCTAATTATTCAAAGAAGGATATTATAAAAGCTCCGCGGTTGAATGTACTAAGCGCAGCGTTCAATACACCAGCCATCGAGAGCTCTTCCAAAGTTAATGTTGACAAACCATCTGGAGAAGAGAAACATCCGCGTACAGCGACGAATAACATTGTAGTTTTACCAAAGCCTTGGCCTATCGCCAAACCCCAGGAGCCTAAACTTGCGAATATCATGTATTTGAACCAGTGTTTTTCTAGCCCACCGATTTTACAGAAAGAGATACCTACGCAGGAACCAGGAAACGATTCTAAGAGTCTAGAGTTATCGAAACCTCTCGTTTCTCCGGGAATTCAAATGTCACGGTTGGAAGGATTTTTCACGAAGAACGCGGTCTTGGGTCAAACAATCGCACAGCCGATTACTTGCCACAGTATTAGCAATCCCAGCACTGACGTGAAGGTTCTAGGAAAGAGGTCAACGACTGACACGTCGAAAATGATGGCAACAAAGTTCTGGCAACTTCCAAGCGGTAGTAACAGCTTGTTTTATTCGAAGGACATCAACACGGATGATACGCCGATCCAGTCTTCTGCTGCGAATTTAGATTCCTCTCAGATGTCTACCTCGTCTTCGTTTAGTCTATCAAAGAATATCTTCTTGCCTCCAGCCTCGAAGTGTACGAATGTGTCAATAAATCCCCAGTCTTCGATGATGTACGACTTCAGCAAGAAGTACTTGCAAAAGCCTAACCTGGCTGCCAGTTTAGTGGAGTCCTCGTATCTGAAGATCTTGTCGAAACCGAAGGAGTCGTTGTTGCTGAAGAGAGCGTTAAACCAGAAAGTTGAGTCCTGTAATCAAAGACTTTTTGGTAAGAGCACCAGCACGATTGTCAGTAACGTAAAAACTGTGTCTACTCAAGTAGACAATCCGTTGGAAATTAGTCAACCCAGCCCGATTCTGAACATTGTAAATTTCAACAACGGTTCATCGCCCGGCGCGAATCCGCCGACTTCAGAATTACAAGCTTCGCAAAATGTTACCACAATCTCGCTTATTAAACGGGAAGAAGTCGAAGATAACGTTGCGGTTCAGGGCAACCAGCAACTTCAAAGAATAGACAAAAGTTCGGAAGATATATACGCGAACATGCCACCATTGAAACCCATCAAATGGTCGACGTCCAGGCGAAAGTCGAAAGAGAAGTTGAAGAAGGCGACCACTAGGAAAAAAGATACACCTGAGAAGGTTGGGCCAATGTTCAGTCACGAAGACACCAGTGTAACACCTAGTCCCATGGATAAGCCACCCTGCGTTTCTCATCGTGTTTCGATGATACCAGGACATATATCCGACATGTTGTTTCCCTTTGTTCCGAACAACGACTTACTCAAAGCGTTCAATGACTATTGGAGCGCTCAAATCTCACATTGCGCGATTTGCGCACCGTTTACCTCGAGTTACAATGGACAAGGCAGGCTGATGCCAGCAGACTGGAAATACTGTAAACCCACCGTCTTACCAGAAAGCTCACCGATATGGGTACGTGTAGTCTTTCTAGTAGTAGTATCTAAGAAAGTCAATATTTTACTTTCAAATAAATGGGATTATTTACTATTTTACCCAACGCTGGACTCATCTTATATTGTATTTCGGGATGATTATCTAACAAGTTGTTTTTTATTATTTAGGTGTCCGCAAGTATATTCGTCGCAAACTCGAAGGAACAAATGGTCGAACCAGATAATGATAAGCTGTTGCGTTGCAGAGAATGTCATGTGACTGTACATGCATCGTGTTATGGTATTACCGTAGTGCCCACGGATATACGAAATTGGGCATGCGATAAATGTAAAGCTGGTAAACAACAGGTGGTACGTAGCTCTAATAACGTTTAGCGAACAGAAAACAATTTCGTTTAATGCCGGCAATATAGTTTTTTTACGAGTATATTTTTTTGGCAGATGTGTTGTTTATGCCCAATGCGTGGCGGTGCTCTTAAACGTACTAGCGACGGTAATTGGGCACATATATTATGCGCTCTCCTATTACCAGGAGTCACATTTAAGGATGCTATCAATAAGGATCCGATCAATGTACTAACTATCAAACCTGACATCGTTAATCAACAATGTTGTTATTGCGGCCAAACGGACGGGGCATGTCTAAATTGCAGCCAGTGCAATAACCTGTTTCACCCGTCTTGCGGACTGATTTCCGGGGCAGTGTTCTCGATACCCGTGTATAATTCACTGGAGCTTCAGGTATTTGTAAACCTGTTGACGTTTATGGTTGAATGTTGAAAACTTGAGGTCTTGGATATTTTTTTTTCGTAACAAGTGTTTTTGCACAAACTATTTGACTGTTTCTCTTTTTAACTTCTATGTAACAACGAAATTTATTTTTAGGTAACTTGTGACGGACACGATGACGGAAAGGAAAAAATTCCAACCATCCGACAGGGTGAGGTTGTTTGGGCAAAACATCGAAATTCCCGATATTACAAAGCCAAAGTGGATTCGATACACGACACTCTATTTTATATGGTCACGTTTAGTGACGACAGTTTCAGCGAGGATCTGTATCCATCAGACATAACGGTACGTTGATGCTCCTATGAAATTTTAATTACCCATGTACCAATTTATTTTAGCCATTTCCACCAGTGGCTAATTATTTATAGTTCAAGAAAGTATTGTCTAGTGTTTTATACTTTGCAGAATTATGATCCTGGAAACCAACCGCAACGGGGTGCTGCTGTCGATGTGAAATGGACAGATGGGAAAATGTATACCGGTATCTTTGAGGGTACGAATCACAGGATTATGTACACTGTGAGTAATGAGAACATTTATTTTACTTACTTAATCGTCAACAGTTTTTCATTTGTAATTATGTTTCTTTTTTTCATGATTTAGGTAACCTTCGAAGATGGTTCGCAGCTCGTGCTGAAGCGAAACGAGATTTACAGTTTACAGGAAGACATGCCAAAAAGAGTGCGTTCACGTCTGGTATGTTTAGTACTAAATTAATTTTTATGCTACGACAAAATAATTGAATGTTACCCTAGAGAACGGTTCACCTGCTTCTTCTTTGCTTTTTATCGTATCTTCTCATTTTTTTCCTTTATTTCTCATTGACCACGATCGACTCAAAAGTTCACGTTTGATTTTTCTGTTTCAATTGGTTTCATTTAAAGTCTTATGCGACCGAAATGAAGCACCGGCATCATCTGTACGGCATGGAGGATGAATCCGAGGCGCAAAGAAAGGTGAAACAGTCGAAATATTGTGATTAAACGCAAAATTCTATATGGCCCGATGTAAATAATTAATAGAGACAAGTAATAATTATTCAATTGCTGTAAATATTACATAACGTATAATGTACCTATTCATTCGGTCTCTCTAAAACGTTCCCTGGAGCAGACCAAGCGGACAAATCTATGTTTCACTTAGTTCTCTTTGTTTCTTTTATATTCTACTTTATGTTCTCTCTTTCGTTCTTTCTTTCTTTCTTCTTCTTTGTTTCTTTATCGGTTTAACACCGATGCGTTCATCGGCGTCACTCTTTCCTATTTTTTTAGTATACTTTCTGTTGCTTGTGCCTACTGAAAGAAGTATTGAAAAGTAAATTGAAATTCCTATTCGATTACGAATTTCGATGTATTATTCATTCGGATTAAAGATGATGTTGATCTTACTCAATGACGTATGCATGACAAAAATGATGTATTCGAGAATCCAAACAAGTATTGTTAATCGAAAAAGATGAGATACGTTTTCGTTTATACACATGTGAAAATATGGTGGAGAAATCGAATGGCGGGCACCAGTAACATTTGCATTAGATACATCTTTCATCTGATTGAATAATTAATATCTCGCAACGTTTTATTAATATTTAAAAAAGTAAAAGTATTAAAGGAACCGCGATATGGATCACGCGTCAATGTAACAAGCGTCCCTTTTGTGGCTATAAATAAGCACGTTCAAGTTTTTAACTGTTTATCACGTAACCAGGAGATAGTGCAGAGATCTCCTCCGCAGCATAAAATAACACGTAGGATCTTTCTGACCCCCTTGTAATTTACAAGCAGCTAGCTACACAAGTTTATATTGGGCTGCCTCGAGGCACAGATCAAAGAAACGTTTAGAAGCCCTCAAGATCAATTTCTGTACATATATAATAATCAAGATACAGTATAAGATGTATGTTCTTAACTTCTTCAGGGACATTGGCACGTATTCATACGTTCATTTCATTTTTAAATTAAAATCATTCTCAGTCAAACAAGTTGTCAGAGAACAACACTGCATAGTCGTTCAATGGTAAAAACAAAAATATTTGCCACAGAAAAGCACTAATAATATTTTAATCGAACAAGAAATTATATATATCTATATATAAAATATAATTATATATATATATATCTTGTTTAGACTTCAGAAATTTCGTCCCCGAAGAGGTTAAACAAACAGCCCACGTGCGTAGTTTAAACGGCATTTTTTACTTTGTTTTACGGATAAGAATCGAAAGTTTGAAATATCTGGATGTTTGCGTTGCGTATGTCCGACTAAGAATCACAAATACTTGTAACGTCTTACTGGAAACGTTAGTATAATTCAGCGGGGTGCTTCTGAAACAAGATTAGCTTCTTTAGAGGAAGTACATTAGTATAGAATGGAGTAAAAAATGTCCTGACAACGTAGCACATTTTTTATACCATTTTGCATTTTTCTTAAAGGGAGACCACCTCTTGGGATCACTTTGTTTCTAGAAATTATTTATCAGCATATGTTACGTTCAGGAAGAATTCAACAGTTGTTAGTGAAACGATCGGCATATAGTTAAGGCGAAAAGTAACTATTTCTTTCAATCATTTAAAACTGAAAAGCAATTTTGCAACAAATTATTCGGAGATGTCCGGTTTGTGTCATACGCAAGTTCAGTTGAATTTTTTACCTACGCTTATAGTTTCAACGTTATCAGAGTGGTGATAGCTTTCCTCTCTGTATTAAGAACTTACATTATTTTACACGAATTAGATTTTTGTATAAAGTAATGTAACATTCTAACGGAATATTCGATAGTGTTCGCTCAGGACTTCTGGATTCTTCTGATGCAACGTATCGCTTAAAGTCATCATCAAGCCGAGCACCACTGATAAACTTCAGTACTCGATTACGCACGTGTTCATCACCGATTAGTCTGCGAGAGGAAGAAAAATCTTTCTTTTGTTTTTAACCCTAAACCGAGGCGACAAGACGTGCGTCGTCCTTGTGGACACCTTACGTTCAGTGCGCATCAGCATTTGAAATCATATGAATACTCTCTTTCTGGCATCCGTTTCAATTGTTTCTGTGGTACGATAACACCCTCGAATGTTTCTTCTGTCACTCACTTCTTCCGTTCCTCTGCGTTCTCGAATCATCTAGACGCCCAACCAGCGAACGTTCGACGAAACGCTAACGTTTATGTATGTACATTTCTAGAGGGGATTCGTCGTTCGATTTAATAGTGTTCATATGATCTCCGAAAATTCGTTCCCTATGTAGATGTTTTATTTATCACGAATAGGCAATGCGAAACAAACGATAGCTCTAACTATAAAAAGATGTGTAATTTATCCGAAAGACAAATTATCACTTCCCTCGGCCACTTTATATGCCTGTTGATTGAACTAGGTCGCGGAAGTTGTATTAGCGTTCTATCTGTATATGATAATAATTAAAAGGCCAAAAAAAAAATGAAAAAGTTAACAATGTATCCGAATTGTAGAAACATAATGGATACAGCGTACAATAAAAACTACAAATATGAAACCAGTTCTTTTTCTCTTTGTAGCATATAAATAAATTCTACAAAGTTCGCCTCGCGGCGAAGGAAGCTCCTGCGACATAAAACAATTTTTTTTTTTGGATTCCACAAGATTACAAAAATATTATGGACATCCGCAGCTTGGTGGAGGAACTCTCGACTCTTGATAAAAAAAAAGTATGTTTATTGATTAGGCTTTCACACACAACCTATAATACTAAATATAACATTTACAGTAGAAAGACATCGTGTCTCCATCGAGACAAATCGAATAAGAATGTTTAACGTGCCTCTCTTCACTCAATTGTTTACGACGTAGTTTGTTTAAAGCTTCGCGTACATCACTTTTCCAGTGTCTATTGGGGTACCAACTTCTCTTGGTAACGAGAAAACGAATTTCCTTCGGTACAAAAATTCTTGATAAACTGAACACGGCAATAAATATTATAAAAAGTGAGAATCTGAAGTCTGACACCTCATCGTGCCCCTATCGCCCTTCTAACTTTACAGTATAACGCGTATAATTCTTCGGTTAAAGATACAAATAGAAACTGCAACACAGTAGTATTACATTTATACAATATTGACTTGAAATTTAGACTTGCAGGACATCCTATAATTAATATAAAAACGATTATTCACGTGTGTGAGTGTGTGTGAGTGTGCGTGTGTGTGTGTGTATGTCGGTGTACAGTAATCTTAAGTAACGTTCTAAAATCTTTTAGTCGATTTTTTCAACTACTCTTTATAAATATCATTATTTGATTAACTCTGAGAAGATCTGTAACAAATATATCACATACAACTGTTAGATCTATTACGAATACATAAGAAGTGATTTTCTTCAATCTTTTCCTTCTCGAGGAAGGTTCTCATTCATTCATACAACAATCTTACCAAGGCAGTCTGCCGTTTGCTACTATAGTAATTGAACATGTGTCTCATAGAAGAAAAAGTAATGTTCTATCAAATAGTAATATACAATGCCCCGATGTTAATGTTATGATCATTGTAGTATCACGTATCCTTCACGCGTATGTTCTGATTGTACTCTAGGCACTTAGGCACAAGTGTGAGACCCCCTCCCCCCAAAAATTCTACTCTACGAACACGCGTTTCTCGTGACTGCGATTTTCAAAACGGTCATAGCCGCAACAACAAGATAATTACGACGAACATATGGAACGTTTAAGTGTAATCGTGATCGTTACCCGGACCGTTGCACGGCAAATAACGGTTATGGTACGGAAAAAATAATAAAAAAATATGTTTCTCTCGCCTTTATTACAACGCACGCCTATCGCTCGCGTAACATATTAACGTACGTTCGCTAACAACGTCTCTTTCGGCAACACAGCCTTTTCAAATGCAACGTATCCCCTCCCTCCCGGGAAACATATAATTTCAACTAACGATCTGTACAAAATGAATTTGATTTTCTTCAACGCGAAACACAAAAATACGGTCGTCGCACGTGCACGATGCTAGCGAACGTGTTACGGTTCAAAGCTTTCGCGAACGTATACAATTTCACGAAAGTCTTGAACCCAGGGAACACGGACACACACGTTTTGACAGAAAACGGTGTAATAAGTTAACAGAGGCCCGTGACACGGTGATAAATCTAAAACCGGATGTTTTACGTGCCAGTAGCACGATTAGGCTAACGTTCGGCCGTTAGAACGCGTCCGGCATTTCCAGTCCTACTTTTACTTTGCATTGCATGCCGGCACGTCGATTGCCGGGAGTCTTCTCGCGATTAACCCGTTGTACTAAGATTTATCTTACGGTTACCGGGCGATGACAGCTTCTTCCTCGCTTATAATTCCCTAGAAGGAAATTAAAGTTTATATTTATCCTAGTATATTCTCCGATATCGATAACGACAAACTAGAAGTCTATTAAAAGAAATTAAGATCCACATTCAAGAGAGATTCTGCTCGAAACCTTCATCACGAGTCCGTCTATAGTACAAGGGGTTAATAAGTACGGTATAATTTCAGTCGTCCCACTGAACAATTTCCACGGATAATTAGGGCAAGGGACCCAATTACTGTGCCTATATACTTATTTTTGAAGTATCGCGAATATTAAAAAAGAGATATCAAATTTTTCTCCATTAAAACCAGTTAATGTATACATATCTCTTTTTCAATATTCATTACACTTTGAAGTACAATTAATATAGGCACAGTAATTGATACCCTCAGAGCAATTCGGCCATTTAACCCCTTCCCTCCGTCCTCATCGAAATAAATAGCTTTTCCCCATGCGCGTTTCAACATCCGTCGCGTTTGTCAATTTGCTCGTTACGGTCCCGAGAGGAACTGTTGTTTCTGCGTGTGGTGTCGCGCGTCTGTGTCCGCGGGTACGCACAGATCCATCGATAGCAATACTGGAACACCGAGATCGGTAGACCGGTAGTCTTTATCTTCTGTTCAGCTTGCACCAGAGCGCGCTGGCCGTGAGCAAATGCATCAGTACGCCGATGCCCACTATCAAGATCAGATTGTCGATCACGTTAGTGTCGGCGATGTCCATCTCTTTCAGGAACTGCGTGGGCTTTTTGTAATGACAATAGAAGTCGTCGCACTTCAGGTCCATCCGGTCGAAACCGTAGACGGTGTGCAGGAGACTGTGAAAGCTGGCGCGGAAGTACGAAATGTGGAACATCCAACGGAACATCAACGGCGTGTCCATGTAACGGATGCAAAATCCGAAAACCGAGAATAGCACCGCCAGTATGGGACCGGCGAACACGGCGATCTAAAAGTGCACAAGATCAAATGTGTGAGACTTTACACTTAAAAATCAGTTTTCCAAAATACACAGTGACAATTCCCGGGATCTTTGCATATGACATTTTATAATACTAATGTCGGGTTTGTCGCGAATATCTCAGAAACTAAGTGGAAAATGTTGAGACATATCCAAAAACCTGAGGGTAGCTACACCCAAGGGGGGACCCGTAATACTGGTTTCGCAGCGCTATAGCTTCGCTGATATAGTACCAGTGTCAGGATCATGCGAGGGTGAAGCGTCCCCCGTCTTGTAACTTAGAGGGTGGGATAAAAAGTCGATAAATCGCATACCTTCACCGGCGTGGTGGCTCCTATGAAGAAGCCCCAAGCCTGAGCCGTCAAGCTGGCGGCTATGCTAACGACCATGAAAGAAATAATGCGAGGCGTTTCGACCGGCTGTCCCGTCAGCCAGTAGCTAACAGCCAAATAGGTCGCCGCACAAGCTGCTTGGAATGGTATCTCCACGAGCAGCATGCTGATGTAATACGGCGCTAATCGATACCATCGGTTGAAATGCTCCCTCGAGAGGATCCGCATTTCCTGTGGAACTGAAAGAAAGGGAACTTTATAGTACATGTCCGCGGGGTATAACGTTCACGGAACAGGTAAAAATAGTAGATCGATCTGGAAGAACTCGTTCTCCTGCGACCGTTATATGCACAGACCCACCCCACCAATGCTTAGCCGTATTCACTTTCTTTCGAGCATATCAACCGTGAAGTTTAGACTACATTCACCTTGAAACACTTTCCATAAAAGAGCAATAAGAATAAAATAAGAAAGTGGCTGGCACGATGCGGCCCGCTTATGGCACCAATTAAAAGAAACACGCGGCGATTATACGTATACACCGTGTGCTCCTTTTGTTGACTCAATTAATTACACTCAACCGATAGAAATAATTAGCGTAAGTTGTATCGAATTACCAGGTCAACTGACTCTTTTTTTTTTTATTTGACTCGTCACTCAACTGACTGAACTTGATTAACTCAACCGGAGAAAGTCACTCAATTCGCTCGATTGATGACTGACTCAAACAACGCAAAGAAGTCAATTCACTTGAATCAATGGACTCGATTCAGGCAGGATGTACGACTGATTCAGCTGGTTTAATTCGACGAGCAGAACCGAGCGAAGCCGCTAAATTGCACCAACAAAAATTGTTCAACTAAGCAAACATACGGAAAAAGTAGGACGAGTTACTCAAAGCGACTCCAGTTACAGAGCCAGTGGCTCTCCATTCGAAATCGATATAATCTGTGTTCCGAAACGTTAGAATCGTGAAAGCATCGAATGCTGGCGATCTCTAATAAATAAAAAAAAAGAGATGTATAGGATAAGAGTGAACGGACGGACGCTAGGCTTTCCCCGGGATTGCGAATAGAGATACGAACGCGTTCTGCGTATCTTGACCTAGATTTCAAGCCCATCTGGGTCCCATTAAAACGACGCGGCAAGCTCGAAGAATCCCGACGAAACCGTTACCGAGGTCTTTCACATCGAGTTCGCGGCGATTCGGCGATCATACGCTGTTTACATTATCGAAACGACGAATCATTGCGCACGCGAACGCCTGCCTGTCCGTCCGTCCGTATATTGTTTTCTCCTGCCGCATGAATCGGCTGCGCGCGAGCGCGTGAAAAAAAAAAGTTAAGCAATTCCGAGATCCGGTTTTCGGCGCGACCCAGTCGTAAAAAGAAGAAACTGTAATTTATGAATCCCGGTCGTTGAATTAATGACGACGCAAGGGTTGTGGATTGCTTAACCGCGTGTCGTCCGCTTGGTTCAATTGGCCAGGCTAATGGTTCGTTATTTTTGATGGCGCGTGGTTATCTTGATGAATTTCGTAACAGGGTCGTCAACCCTAGGTACCTACAGGCAAGTGTGACAGCCATTTTTCCTGTGTACACGATCAGCAACAAGGACCCGTAAAGGTAGACGTAATTCGCTAGGACACCGTTCGCTCTGTAACCGCTTCCCATGTACAGATAGCCGAAAATTACCCCGATCAGCAAATGGCAGAGCAGTCGAACCACCAGCAACGTATAGTCCCTCTTCAGACATAGCAAATGCCTTTTGTAGAGCAGGTAACACTGTGCGAGGAATCCCGCAGGCGAGGGTGGTTCCATGGAGTTGTCTGAATCTAGAAATGTTAAATTAAATGAAAATGAAAATTTTTAGAATATATATATATATACAGGGTGTCCCACATAAATGATAACACCTAAATATCTTTCGTATTTACAGTCGTATCAGAAAACTTCAGAGGACAAAGTGACACTATTGCAGGAGGCCATTTTAGTGGCGAAGAAAAAAAATTTTTATGTCGTGTTTTTTAATGAAATTTCAAGGTCACCGATGTTTTTTTAAATGGAATAGTATATTTTTTTTACGATAGCATGATAGACAATAAAAAACTGAATTTAGTGGATACCACCTTTTTGACCTTGAAATGACCTTGAGCAAGACTAATCATGTTGATGCGGATGAAATGTGGAAGTTGTTTTTATAGTAAATTGAATTTTTATGTTTACGAGGATGGATTTAAATAGAATTTTTATAGTAAATTGAATTTTAAAATTTATTAAAATGAGTTGAAATAGAATTTTTATAGTAAATTGAATTTTTAAATTTATTGAAATGAATTTAAATAGAAATTTTTATAATAAATTTAATTTTAAAATTTATTAAAATGAGTTTAAATAGAAATTTTTATAATAAATTGAATTTTAAAATTTATTAAAATGAGTTTAAATAGAATTTTTATAGTAAATTGAATTTTTAAGTTTATGAGGATATGTAAAGGTCAACCCGACGTAAACAACGCGCAATCTTTGCTGAAACACGTAAGTTTTAAACTTCCACATTTCATCCGCTTCAACGTGATTATTCTTGCTCAAGGTCATTTCAAGGTCAAAAAGTTGGTATCCACTAAATTCAGTTTTTTATTGTCTATCATGCTATCGCAAAAAAATATACTATTCCATTTAAAAAAACATCGGTGACCTTAAAATTTCATTAAAAAACACGACATAAAAAATTTTTTCCTTCATCATTATATTTCCCCCCTGCAATAGCGTCACTTTGTCCTCTGAAGTTTTCTGATAGGACTGTAGATACGAAAGATATTTAGGTGTTATCATTTATGTGGGACACCCTGTATATATACATATACAGAGTGGGCCAGTAGAAATGATTTTGTCAAACAAATTTTACGTGCTTTCCAGAGGGAAAAGCAATCTTTTTTACTTTGCTTTTTTAACAAGATGTGATGTTGGTTTTTGGGAAGCAAGGTATTTATTTAGAAAGAATAAAAGCACAGATATGATTTAGAACGATATTTGATCGATGTTTCCTCTACTGAGGCTAGGCTTAGACTGACTGACTTCGGCAGCTCGTCGATACGTTTGAAAACGATAAACATCTGAATGGGACACGTCGGCGGACCAAAAGAAGCGCGGCTCTGTCTTTGATTCGATACCTAAAGATACCGGGAAATACAATGTAGCGAGATACATATACAACAGTTCCTGGAACCGTATTATATATAATTTCTGTACATATATCTATATGTGAGGGTCACCTACAGATTCTTAATGGAACGGTGAATATTTCTGAAGCATAAGGTTCTGCTTTCTAGGTGCATAAAATCCACGAGCAAAAGAGAGTTGAACTGTAAAGGATCGTTTCTTCTTTTTAATATTCGTCGAATGAACCTTTGGCCAATTAAAGAGAGGTGGAATGTGTAGAAAGAGAAGAATAAAGTACCTGTAGTTGGCTTCGTCGGGTACGTTTTTACCGTCTTGTCGTCCATGCACATGGACTCGGCGGCGGCTGCCAATTTTTCAACGCTGATACCGTAATCGCCTATCGCGACCTCTAACACTGTAACACACCGTTGTCCTCGTGAACTATGGGTAATTAGACGGTACTAACTTCGACAGGTTCCAAGGTAACTCACGAAAATCGGCCGGATTGTGGTAAGATGGGCACTCGACTCCGATCGAGGACATGTGTGGCAGTAGCGACTTGACTGGACCCGAATAAATGCAATAGCCGCTGGCGACGCAGTAAATCGCGTCGAACATCTCCAGGAGCAACGCACTCGGCTGGTGTATCGTACAGATGACTGTACGCCTCTCTATTTTAGCGAGACGCTGTAGAAGCGCGATGCACTGGCTGCAGGACGCGGAGTCCAAACCTAAAACAAGTGAGCCGTTTATTTTGAAAGTGGCCTAACTCCGTTTTTCAGTTTTTTTCCGGTTATCATGGTTACGTGTACAACTTTATGTTATTTATCAGTAAAGCATTTCAGGTTGCTTATAATCCGAGCAAATACGATAATTCTTGACACATAAGTTTTCAGAGTTAGTTTAATAATCGAACCGTGTAGTTTGAAAGTGGCCTAACTCCATTTATACTTAAATAATCAAGATAATATATTTACTATTGATAATGTCGGAAAGTAGTGATGAAGGTAATTTTAATTAATTAGTATTTACAATTTAACCTCAGTTTTTGGACAATTGCGTTAGTTGAATAACCAGTACGTTTAATTAATATAAAACTTAAAATTTAATATTAAATTTTAGAAATTATTTCACCCATGGGGAAGAACAGAACAAGACTATTATTTAGTTCAGATAGTGAAGAAGAAATAGTAAGTAATGATTTAAAAAAAAAATCGAAAAGAAACCGAATTATAGAACAATATTCATCTTCAGAGGATGAAGATATGAATGACAATAGAGAAAAAATTGATGAATCACACATCCAAAAAGTGCGAAAGATTAAACGGAATTCAGGAAAAAGATATTGTACTCAAACCGGATGGATGTAGATGAGTAGTAAATTGTTTTGTAATAAATTTATGTTTGTAATTTTGCACGTTATGTAGTTAATTGAATCGCATAAATTATGTTCCTGAAGTGTTTTAAGGATATGTAAAATAAATTCAGTATTGTTTTTTTTTTCAATTTGAAGCATCTTAAATTATGTTGAATGGACTTGGGCACCTTCAAATTTTATAATGAATCTGGTTGTTAATTTTGAAAGTGGCCTAACTCCATTCTTGATAAGAAAACGCATATTATTCACTTAATAATTGCCACTATTTTAATAGTAACTATAAATTTAACACCCTTAGATACACTTAAGCAGTGCGACTCATTAATGTCCTATACGTATATTTTTAAATTCATTGAAACGCAAACCCTTAAATACAATCTCGATTTTAAGATAAATGGACTTAGGCCACTTTCAAAATAAACGGCTCAAGTATCGTCCTCCTGTAATCGAGTCGTTTTATCATTGTTTCTCTAGCTGTAACGTTAAAATATTCCGCAAGCAGTGCAATTGGTATATTTATTGCAGTAATTTTTTAAAATATTGCAGTGTTCACTTTTTCGGTCATCTTGTTTTAATTTCGTTGCCGGATTCGATTAGCCCACGTAGTTCTGATTACCTTCAGATAGGTAAACCTTGGTCGTGTTATCCTACCCATTCAAGTTATTTAATTGAATCAAATGATAAACGATACTGGACGAGATTACTCGATCTCTCTTAACTAACCGAATCGCATATCAGCTCGTCCGAGTTGCTTATGTAATTCGACTAGATTAACCAAGTTAAGTAGGTCAAATTAATCACATTAGATGAGTTAATTCAAAGAATTCGATCAATGGAATTATTGTAGATAAACTAATTCAACTGACTCGAATGACTGAACGTCATTGCAGACGACTTAGATCGAATGACTCGATTAACTTAACTACTATGGATCAGCTGATTCGAGTGACTCGATTAATTTACCAATTGTAGACGAGATGACTCAAGTGACTCGAATGACTGAACGTCATTGCAGACGACTTAGATCGAATGACTCGATTAACTTAACTACTATGGATCAGCTGATTCGAGTGACTCGTTTAATTTACCAATTGTAGACGAGATGACTCAAGTGACTCGACTACCATAACAAACGTGGACGAGAGATAACTCGAGTGAGTCGATTAATCGACCAATTGCGGGCGTACTGACTCAACTAATTTAACCATCGTGGATGACTAAACTGAAGCAACTCGATCGACTTAATAGCAGACGAATTAAAACGTCTAAATTACATCATCCACCTGGAGTGATGTGACTGATTTAACTGTCGCCGATCGATTAACTCAAACGACTCGTCAATTATCTCGATAAATTGATCTCGACTGACTCGATAAAAACAAGGTTTCGCCTCGGAAGGTGCAGCGATGTCCCCGAGCGGTGCGACGAGAGCAGATAAAGAAGAAGATCAGAATGAATCGTTGTTCCGTGAACAACTGAAGCTGAATGATAAACGCGGCCGATGTGCAACCGCGTACGAAACCGGCATTAAATAATAGAAACTATGCATCACGATCAGCGAGAAGATGTTACGAAACCCTTCGGTGTATCTCATCAGTCAAGGGACCTTGTGCGTTCGCACGTGAAGCGAAACTCCGAGGTGCGTATACAGGGTGGTCCACCTAAGTAAGGCCACCTAAATATCTTCTCTAATTGTGAATGGCTTGAAAAAACCATTCTATTGCAAAAAATGTTTTTTTTCTAGGATAATTTTTTTCGGAGTTTACAATGTTATCGATGTTTTTTTGTGTATAATTGTATAATTATTTTTATTGCATCGTGTAGCTGATGTTAAAATACGTTCAGTTTTGTACACTACATGACCTTGAAATGACCTCTGCGTTCAAAAATTAAATGAAAACGAAAAATTGTCTATCGAGACTTTAGAGACGAAGACGTCGTTCGGGAATCTGTAAGAGTAAATAAACGTGTTCACTATTACAAAACCCCATTATGAAATTTGTAATATTTTTTCACGAACCTATTTTTCAAATTATCATTGTAATAGATGCTCAAAATGGTGCCCCTCCGCATCGATACATTTTTTTAAACTTAGAATAAAAGACTCTCTGGTCCTTTCAAATGTTGTGAGATTAATTGCAGCACAAGCTGTTATTATTCTGTGTGTTATTCTGTCTGTCAGTAAACATGTGTATTCACACTTACAGATTCCCGAACGATTTCTTCGTCTCTAAAGTCTCGATAGACAATTTTTTGATTCCATTTAATTTTTGAACTCAAAGGTCATTTCAAGGTCATGTAATGTACATAACTGAACGTATTTTAACATCAGCTACACGATGCAATAAAAATAATTATACAATTATACACACAAAAAACATCGATAACATTGTAAACTCCGAAAAAAATTATCCTAGAAAAAAAATATTTTTTGCAATAGAATGGTTTTTTCAAGCCATTCAAATAGCATACAAAATATTTTTTGTACCCACACAATTAGAGGAGATATTTAGGTGACCTTACTTAGGTGGACCACCCTGTATTCTTTTATCGGTCTTGTAATAACGCGCAGATGTTTGCCGTCCGTTTATTCCATTTGTTGCGCGTGTACGTATACGCCGGTCATTTCCTTTGTCCCTAAGTTTCCACCTTGTCACGTAGTCCAGTCTTATCATTAGCCTGTCAGGATCGCTACGGCTGGCTAGTAACTCGATGGGTGACTTACAAGGCTAGAAACAGCTCTCCTCGTTCACTACACTTAAAAGTCTCTCTCGCTTCTGTTTTTTTTTTCTTCCATAATACACCGTTTTGAACGCATCTTTTACCGTTATTATTTACCACGGATATAGCGAACATTCTCTCGACTCTCCGCGGTACCTGTTCGACGATGGAGTTATTCTCGCAATTGTGTTCTTCCTATAGCAACTTTTAAATCGCCTTGACGATACTGCGAACTTGATTAATCGTTTTCTGCGAGAGACGCTTGAATTTCGACATCAAGCTACGCGTTACGAGTTATACTGGATGTCCAAATATTGTTTGGAGGCATTCATATTTCTTTGTGTCATCGATTAAATTAATCTGATTGAAAATTCATTCATTTTCTGTGTGGTTGGATTCTACAGAATCTCCGATCGAGACCCTAGCGATTAGAATCGATTGGAAAAATGATTGAGAATGCTCTCAGAGCTCGGATACGCAGCTCCCCGAGGCTAACTTCTTTGCGATTGTCCCCGACCTTCGGAACGATTTCAATCGATTTGCATCGTAGAACACCAATACCTGTGCAAGACTAATTACACGGAAATAATGTCACCTGTTCAGATATGATCGATTTACATCATACGCATCAGTCGGTTTTCGTTTTTGCTGTTAATTTTTCATCAAGTCGACGCGCAACGTAACATTGAGATAACACCGCGGATACAAAGTTGTGCAAACCCGTTTTGTTCGAGACATTGGAGGATCCGATGCAAATGCTATTGCCGTCGCCTCGCGAGCAAACGAGAAGTTGTCTTGTTTCCTTTTAATTGGTCTGTTTACGCGTTTTCCCATCGGACTGACCGTTGTTCGATTTTGATCTAACCCTAGTAGCACAAAATATTGTATACACATTCATATGATATTAAAAAGAGATACAATCCTTTTTTAATATTCAAATATACATAGAATATTTATTTTATATTAGGTAACAAATATTTCTTTTTAAATATTCAGGAAATATCTATTTCATGTTACGAGGAAAATATTCTTTTCTAAATATTAAATGAATCTTTATTTCATATTAGAAGTAGAAATTTTTTCTAATCTACAAATAATATTTATTTAATATCATGAAAAAAATATTTTTTTCTCATTATAAAACAAATCTTTATTTAATATTAGAAATAGAATATTTTTTCCAAATACAGATAATACAGAAAATATTCCCTCATCAAACAGTGCGCAGAAAGTAATACATATTCATAGTTTCTAATTTTTGTTATAATATTTTCTTAAATTTGAAAATTTTATTGAACGTTTCTTAAATATTGAATTTATATTTTTCAAATATTGAATTCACATTTTTTAAATATTTACTTTATATTTTTTAAATATCTAGTTTATATCCTCTGAATATTTAGCTTATATTTTTTAAACATTCAATTTATATTTCTTGTACATGTATACAATATTCAGATCCAATATTTTTCTCATATGAAAAAATGTGGCTTAAAAAATATTTTTCCAATATTTGCAAAATATATCTATCTAATATTTTTGTGCTACTAGGGAACTGTTCGATGGTTACACTGTGTAAACTTAAACAATAATCCCCGGTTATTTGCACATTTAAATGCCGGTACCGTGCGTCTCGGTCGGATTTATTTGGATTTATCGCGAGTTTCACGAGGTTTTGTAATATTACCTGTTGTTGGCTCGTCGAGGAATAATACTGAAGGATTGCTCAAAAGCTCCAGGGCGACGTCGAGACGTTTTTTCTGGCCACCGGACAATTTTCCGCACAAAGTGTCGTAGCAGTGGCTCAGGCCTAGTATCTCGAGCAGTTCCAGAACCTGAGGAGCAACGCCTTTTATAAACATAGCCATTCTTAATTATTTCACTGATAAATATATTCTTCGTTAATGTTTTAACCCTTAGCACTCGAATGGCTACTATAAGGCGCCACTAAAAATTGCTATATCATTATTCAAAATATTTTTTACATTATTAAATATATGTTTGGATTTAATAAATTACTAAAAATGTCAGTATTGTACGAGTAAATTCCACCATTTTCGTAGGTACAACATGAAAAACAAATATATAGAAGGAAAATATTTTAAATCGGAAGAAATGTTTCGTTTTGGAGTTAAAATAACTTCGAGTTCAAAGGGTTAATAAGGATAATTTCTAATCTTGTTTGGTGAAAAAAGCTTTAAAAAATTTACAAAAGTGTTTAGACAACACCAGTCGGTGCGTGAACTTGTTATACTGCTACAAACGTCGTAGTACTGCTAATAATTTAAGTCTTAGAGCCGCTTAAAACAGTAAAAAAAGTCTATCCGGCAAATTTATGCACTGTGCACGATTATCTTTGTTCTACCGATCAGAAATATGACTGGTCGGATGACTCATGCGACGATTCACTCGCAAACGTGGCTCTTAGCACTGCAAACATTTTACGATGCCACGGGCAACACCAATTCAGTCGTTTAACGCAGTATTTCTTTTATCATACCAGGAATAGAAATAATATTGATATTGTGAGCCAGGGATTTTTTCTCAATCGAGACAAGACCATCCCCTTCCAGTGAGCGCCATTACCGTGGGGCAACGAAGAAGATGCCAGATCAAGACTTGTTCCCCCACTCTAATTTTACCCTTCTACCGCGCTATTCCCCCACGCTTCCGCCCGGTCACGTGACGTGTTCCTCGGTCTTGCATACTCCGGTACTGGCAAAGAGGGGATAACTTTTTCCCCTCTATTCGTGCTCCCTCCTCTCACCTGGCGACACTGCACAGTGGTCCAGAAGCCCGGTTTTTGTGGCCAAAATTCAAAATGTTGTCATAATTTTCTGAAAGTTGGTAATTAGGAGTTTTTGGAGTCGCTGATAACGAATCTGGCGTTAAAAATTAAAAATTTTTTACGGCAGGATTATTATGGCGATCTAGAGAGCGGTATTTCGTGGCCCGATTAAAAAATTTTGTAAATCGATGTTTTTCATCATTTTCATAGAACAATATCATTGAGATACTTAATGCCATGTTTTAAATTAGTATAACCTAATACAATAATACCTTTTTAGTTTTCAGTTATTCGATGGCCCTCGAGGCGTCAAGAACGCGTGAATAAAAGAGACCTTCCTACCGTAACCTTTATTTCATAATCCCGCTATTTTGTAGTTCTATTTGAACATAAGGTTCCCTTTAAGAAAACATCACAGTTATGGTCCACAGACGCCGAAACAGATAAGGCGGGTTCAGTTACCGAACGCGTCAAAATACTTCGGACGCCTTTATTAAAATTAATACAGAGTTAAAAGTTGCAAGAGGGAGCAGCTAAACTTTGCATATTCTTTTTAACAAATGTTTAAACTTTCGTACAAAATAAGTCCAAAGTTTAGCACTTTTAAGCATTTTTTTAAAACCCTTCTTAAAGCTTAAATCGTTACAAACTTGGAATATTTGTTTATGGATTAAAAAATGTTTATGATGGCATTTAGAACTTAAAGTACATCTACTAACATATAAAAAATCATAATTATAACTTGTTTTCTGATATCCTATAATTGGTATTTAAAACGTTTAATAGAATGTTCAATTTTATGATTTTGTTTTTAGAACGCCGTATCTTATTATACAATTACCTAAAATCAATAATATTTTGGATTTAGGAGCTTTGAAGAGAGTTATCAGTTTATAGCAAAAAAAAATTGTTTAATCTATTAACCTTGAAAAATTGAATTTTGGCCACAAAAACCGGGCTTCTGGACCACTGTGCACTGGTGGGAGAAGTTTGAGGGGCCCCTATCGTGCTCGTCACTGCCATAAGCTGATCGCAAACGTAGCTTTTAGCGGCGTCAATATTTTTTTTTCGGCAATGCGGTTTAGATTGGTTCGAGTGGTGTTTAGGTGCAGTAGAAAGAGAGAGATCGGAGACCGGGTGTAATTAACCCTTACGTGGGCAACCAAACTTTTCACGGTTGTTGGGCAACCGGGGTACCCGGGTACCCCGAGCGTTCGGTGCCGATATATAAAAAATAAAGTGACAATTTTACTTTCATGCTTTCCCAAAACTTTTAGTTTTTTTGTCTATGGTATACTAAGTATTGTTTTATACAGTTTGAGTGAAGCAACTGCTTCAAAAAATAGTATAACTCAATGCTAAGATCAAACTTTTATGCTATTCGTATGTGGACGTACGGTATTTGACTCTTCGACTTACACAACAGTACAACAGTATTCAACTTTATTTGGTCACAACCAATATGTTACAATATATTCGTATGTGCCAAAAAAAAAAAAAGAAAAGTTTGTTGTATTACTATCCACAATGCACAATGATAATGTTGTTTCTGGGCCAAAGAGGAAACCAGAAATAGTCCACTTCTATAAGAAAACAAAATCTGGTGTCGACATGGTGGATCAAATTTTGAGACGATACAGTATACAAAGACGTACTAACAGATTGCCATTAGCATTTTTTTTTTACATAATTGACATTGCTGCTCTTGCCTCATACATCATATATATTTCTAATAACGATATGTTGCCTAACAAATCCAATAATCGCCGAATATTTTTACGCCAAGTGAGAGAGGAACTTTTTCTTCCAATAATTAGAAGTCGATCAACCAATGTTCAAGTGATGAGACATTTCTCTTGTAAATTAGCAATAGAAAGCATGCTGCATAAGTCACCAACAATGACCGACGTTCCTTCAACTTCAGGCACTGTACAACAACGAGATAAAACTGGACGAAAAAGAGTTGTAGGTTCATGTTATATATACCAAGCTGACCCTGATAGAAAACGTAGAAAGACACGAAAATATTGTCAAAACTGTATAAAACCAGTTTTCCGACGAACATGAAAATACTCTGACAGTTTGTAAAAATTGTCCTATTATTGGTTAATAATAGTAACTATACTAATAATAAAATAATACCAATTGAAAAAATTTGTATGTTGTATGATTGTGTTGTAAAACTTCCCTTCATAAGCATCCAACTACAACTTCCTATGTATGGGTACCCGGGTACCCGGTTACCCAACAACCGTCTAAATAAGATTGAAGCCTTATTATTTAATATGTTTTGCATCAATTTTAATTCTGTAACCATAAATCGACAGAGAACCTTCTAAATAATGGGGATCCAGGGCGGTTTTGCGATATCTTCATAAAAACATAACAAATTATTAGAGCAAACATAGAAAGGGGTACCCGGGTACCCGGTTGCCCACATAAGGGTTAAGATAAATTTCGAAGACTAACTTGAGTGTGCTTGTAGGCCGAGCTGATCGTGTAGCCGAGTTTCAAATGAGCGGCTAACGTCATCGCTTCGCCGACTGTGATCCTGGTCCTCATCAGGGCGTCCTGCATTATGTAGCACGAAGTTCTCTTCCACCCAGCGCTGTACGGCATCCGAACCTTCCCGTTCACCAGAATCTTCCCTTGGACACCCGTCACTCTGCAAACGTGATCGGGGTTTTCTAAGTATCCGGCAATTTCGAAGAACCTCGCCACCTCCAAACGAGCTTCGAATGAGTTTTCAATTGCAACAAAAAATTCATTCGACTCATTCCCCGTTGCTATATCCTCGAATTCCTCGGATGCATCGGGGACACGTTTCGATATAATCGCATAGATCTTGAGCAATCGTGCATGTCAGTCCAAGCAACGCGTCATTGTTGCACGCACGACAGCGGTTGCATAAAGCTTGATCTCTTTCTCGAATAATTGTAATATGTAATAGAGAAAATACTCTTCGTTTTTTGCTTCAGCAAAGGCTGGGAGCTAATTCAATGTTTTATACTCTGAGCATCAACAAAAGGGACGACAACAATTTTTTTACGAATTTACATAAAGCATCTTATACGTAAATCCCAGATTAGAAGAAAATAATAATTTTAACCGAAGCGAAATAAGAGCAACAACAATTTCTTACGCATTTAAATACAGCAAACATTTTATATGTCAACGGCAGATTAGAAGAAAAGAATCATGTTAACCGAAGCAAAATAAACGAAACAACAATTTTTTACGAGTTTGAACCCAGCAAACATTTCTGTACGTTACATGTTAATTACAGATTCGAAGAGAAAACTAATTTTTGTCACAGACGATCGAAAATACATAAAAAGTGTCGTGTGATTTACAACTGAGATCACGGAGAGATCACGAAGCAAGAACGTGTTGGTAATAAACATCGTAGAAAGAAAAGCAGTTACAGTTGTATTAAAAGGTGACATATTAGACGAACGACACGCGATGAAACAGTTATGTTCTTTGCATGAATGGTTTCGATCTATTAATAAGAAAATAATAAAAACTTGTTGCCGAGAATCCGGTTCTAGAATTCCAACCGTACGATTGTTTGTGAACGTAACATATAAAGAGCATCCGGCGAGCCTAAGCGGCAATCAAGATCGATGATGAACGTTTACTTCGAATAATTTATTATCTGTTTATCCAATGGAACAACCGATCACGGTAAAACGAATGTCGAGCACTTGTTCTGTCCCCTTTTAAAAAAAAGTTTACTCTCCGGTCACACGATCTTGCCCTTTAAATGCCTGATCGCCTATGCTCGTTTGCCATTTATCGAGAGGACTATTAAAAGTCTCACCTTTCCGCGACATTTGTTCCTCTTATACTTTAAAATCGCGGAATACATTAAATTAAATTCTCGTTGCCGGTTTATTAGACGAAAAGAAAACGAAAGAAACAATGATACCGCATGGCTAATTAATGTCATCTCGATACGAGTGAGTCGAACGTTAATCAGGCGTAAATCTTCGCAGAAGCGGGTATAAACATTATGCTAATCGGGGGACAAGAATCATCGACGAAACGCATCGAAGGACAGGTCTCTCCTCGAGATGTTACGGTTAACGTGACTGGCAATTTTTGTTGTTTAATGACCGGATCATCGACGCCGAGGAAAAGGCGAGCTAGCATAATTCGATGCTGTTCCAGCGAATTTTATTGCCACGGGAAGACATTCTACCGTCTAGGAATTGACTGACGCTGATCGGTTGGTCACGTTACCACTTAGCGCGAAACGCCTCGCATTATTCCTGGGCGAAACTAATTTTTCGCGGAAACAATTCATCCGTTCATCAAGCATGCTCCCACTGTGCTCCTCTGATTCGTCATCCTGCCCACGCCATTCTGACCATTTTTAATTGAACATTCTCCGACGTTAAACGTACCGTTTCCCTCGTCGAATGAAATTTTATTTTATTATTGCGAAGCTCAAGGAATCTCTTTATTCAAGCAGATTGGACAATAGAGACATCTGTGCAACGCGAGCAAAAAATTGTTTTCCAAGACTACGTGAACGCATCTTTTGTGCCGGTAAGTGTACACAGTCTTTTTAAACAGTTCTTGTTAGTGCATATTTGTTCACACATGACAAACACATGTGCCGGGGAATTTTTTAATCATTTTACTGGTCGCGCTGTGTACGGGAGTTTCCTGTCTCTCGCAATGACGCTAAACGACCGATAAGATTGAACTTATAATTTTATATATAGTGAAAATGATATGAAAATTTCGCCGACGAGTGGTGGCTTATAATTATTTTTTTAATATTTTGATACTGCTTCTAAAAGAAATCTACAAACATACCATTGATATAGTTAGACATAAAAAAAAAAGAATTAATCAAGTAAAAAAAATGCATACGTATGCCGGGATCGAACATAGTATAAGCAGATCAACAGTCGTTGGAAATGGAGTTGTTGGAAATGTGGTTAATACTTTTAGATGTAACACGCTGACATAGTAAAAATACTAATCAAGCCGATTTCATTGTTTAATTATTTTTTAAAATGTTCAAGGTTTATCAGTGCCTGATAGACTTACAGAATAAAGAAGATTATAGAACGTAATAATTTTAAGGTTAGCTTATTGTTAGTTCTTCGCAGAAAAAAAGTCGAAAAAATCAGTTTTTATTTTTTTTTAACAACGGCGCACCAAACCAAAAAATCTGAAAAAATTCATGAACAATACTTATGACAATATACTGCTACTGTAAAAATATAAATGTTGTCACTCTAGAACTTCCATGTGAAATCTGCATTTTTTCGATTTTTTTGAGGTTTTTGATTTTTTACAAGCAGGATTTTCACTTTAAAAATCTGAAACCAATTGCAAAGTATGTATTAGGGTTCTTGACATGTGTCAGATTTTTCTCAGAATTTCTAAACGTCATTAACTAGGGAAAATAGGCCAAAAACTGATTTTTCGATTTTACCCCATAACTACCCTCCCGATCGAGATACAGGGTTGAAATTTTTCACAGAATGTTTTTTTTTGGTGCTCTATCGAATGGTACTTCGTCGATAAAATTCGGTTCAAGGGCATTTTTGACTATCTCATCCGGCTAGGCCCTTTCTAGCAAAGAACTACCCGGCGCTGTCAGCCGTCAGTTTTTCAATGATCACGTTGGTCTTTTCAAATCACGTGTACACCCGATTCCCATGGGAAGCACGTACCTGTCCGGTTTCCATGTAAATCAACGCTACACGTTAGAAATTCTCCGAAAGATTCTACGAACGGTCGCCTATCATTACCGGCGGGGGAAGTGTTACGTGAAAATCTCGTATTCACGCTGATAAACAATTACTATTCCGCGCGAATAAATTTTCGACAGTTGCGCGGACTGTTTATTTCCTTCGCACGGCTCATTATATTGGTTTCATAATGATCTTATCGGTGTCGTTTTTCTAGAAAAACATTCTGAACCGAATTCGGTGGCGAAGTGGGGTGGTCGGTGTTTGTCCGTTTACGGCACGAGGTATATTGTAGTTGCCGTTTATAATCTAATCAAACGCACAGTCAGTGCGTTTAATGCGCGCTGGCACAGCTCGATTCGTTGCAGCGATGCAACGATGCAGTGATGCGGTTCCGTTTAAGACGAAATATTTCGAGACTATAAACAAACTTGAAGCTTAAATCTTTAATTTAATTATAGGAACACAGGAGATTGCTAACTTCAGCTAATTAAACTATCGTCCGGGATAGATAACAAGAAATATATTTTTATGAAAATAAAACTAGTGTGGGGGTGTCAATTACTGTGCCTACATTGATTCCACTTATTTCTAAAGCATAATGAATATTTCAATTCTTTATTGATTCCCCTAGGGGTTACAATCCTTTACACATAACCTGACCTACTCGAGAGAGAGAGAGCATAATGAATATTAAAAAAGGGATATGTAACATATATATTAACTTATTTTAATAAAAAAAATTCAATACCTCTTTTTTATTATTCATTCTGCTTTAAAAATAAGTATGTAGGCACAGTAATTGGTATCCCCACGGTTATTGGGTCCATAGAATTTGTATTTCATCTACTCATTTTGATCACAAATGTGTAAAATCCGTCATCTACAGACATCTGAGCAAAATTGAAATTTTTTAACACACACACAGGTCGCTACTATGTTATACAGAATATTGAGCTGCAAATAATTCCAGAAAAAATTGTATGATTCCATTGTGAGAAAGTGGAAGTGTGTCCTCGAAATTTTCGCAAATTCTTCGGTCGCAAAAAACTTGTTACGGTCCCTGTTTTCGGCGTAGGATTTTCGTATAAAATGTTTCTGCATGTGTTTAAAGATACCGAAGATCTGCAAGGTTATCCTCTTTTGCGCGAAGACAATAAATACTCCGGGACATGCTTGGTGGTTTCTGAAGTGGCGAAGTGGAATTTGTAAAATGTAAAAGGAAGACAGCGGAAGGAGAATAACCCGAGAACGATGGGTTCACGACGACCAAGGGCACTGACCCACTTTCGTCAGTCCGAAAGGTCGACGGTTCCCTAGCGAGCACAATGGAGGAGCGATTACAGTGCGTTTAAACGCGTCGTGCATCGCTCGAAGCGTGTTACAGACCGAACGACGTGTACCCGTAATGAATAATGAAGCTCGCGGCGAGGTTTTAATGGTGGGCGTTCTACGATTAGATCGATGACGAAACAATATGTCGCACCGCGGCCACCGATGACCCAGCGCATATTACGATATGCGGATTTCCGTGCAAATCGAATGCTTGTGCGCAAGCCGAATTAATACTTTGATTGCCATGTCACCCATATATGGGTGACGGAATTATTTGCCCAGGTTTTAAAATGAATTTTTACGTTAATATATTCATTGTACCAAATTTGATTAGAATCTGTAAAATGCAAGAAAGTTGGAGAACTACACAATATCAAACATTTAAATTTTTTTAATTTCTATTTCATTCAATAACTTACTTTGATTTCATGAAATTTTTTAGCTTTTTTGTTTGGCGATCAAAGTGTTAAAGAATAGCAATCAATCCCCTAATCTACGGGCTGTTATTCTTCCCCAATATATCACCCAGCATTTCCACAAAAACAGAAGCTACAGTTTGCCATAATTGACTATACCAAGCACCCACAATTCACTAAAATACTTTTGTTTCGTTTAGAACAGAACGAATTTTAGGAATTTTTCCGGGCAGAATAGTAATCAATGCCCTAATCGATAAACTGTTGTTCTTCCTCAATGGATCACTCAGCGATTCCACAAAAACAGGAGCTACAATTTGCCATAATTCACTATGCCAAATGCCCACAGTTCACTCAAATATTTTTAAGTCGTTTAGAAAAGAACGATTGTTAGGAATTTTTCCAGGCAGAATAGTAATCAATGCCCTAATCGATAAACTGTGGTTCTTCCTCAATGTATCATTCAGCAATTCCACAAAAATTCCACAAAAACAGGAGCTACAGTTTGCCATAATTGACTATGCCAAGCACCCACAATTCACTAAAATACTTTTGTTTCGTTTAGAACAGAACGAATTTTAGGAATTTTTCCGGGCAGAATAGTAATCAATGCACTAATCGATAAACTGTTGTTCTTCCTCAATGCATCACTCAGCGATTCCACAAAAACAGGAGCTACAATTTGCCATAATTCACTATGCCAAATGCCCACAGTTCACTCAAATATTTTTAAGTCGTTTAGAAAAGAACAATTTTTAGGAATTTTTCCGGGCAGAATAGTAATCAATGCCCTAATCGATAAACTGTGGTTCTTCCTCAATGTATCATTCAGCAATTCCACAAAAATTCCACAAAAACAGGAGCTACAGTTTGCCATAATTGACTATGCCAAGCGCCCAAGACAGGAGGCCACAATTCACCAAAATAATTGCATTTCATTAAGCAAAGAACAATTTGTAAAAATTTTTTTCCGGTAAGATTAATGGACTGTCTGTCTCAACGAATCGCTTATTTAGGAGTTCATATACTGTACAAGTTGTAGACATTTTTTGGCCATAAATTATTTTAAAAAACGCTCATTATTGGAGGACGTTCAGTCAAAAAAAAAAAAAGATCATCGAAAATATTTACCGAGAAGATTAGTGGACTTTCTTTTTAAACGAACACCTAATTTAAAAGTGCATGCATTATACAATTCGTATAAAATTTTTTTCACAATATATCAAAAGATGCCCGAGGTGTCAGCCTGGCTATCGGAAGGCGCCGTTTCAAAAAAAGTTCATTAATTCTTGCAGAAAAACTTGGAGAAAAAGTTCATTAATTCTTTCAGAAAAACTTGTTAAAAATCACATTTTTTTTTTCGGATCGTTAACTGTTAAACACCAGTTCTTAACTCGACTGCGAGGACACCGTTGTAGAATGTTCAATTGATTTATCGGAATTGAGTTAAAATCTCGAAGACCGGAGCTGTGAAACGTTGCGGGTTACAAGGACGACGTAGTTAGGCTACGCTCGAAGGTTAAACGCGAGAACATTGTTGTAGGATCACTCGATTAATTCATTGGGACTGTGTTAAAGATTATGAGAGAAAACACTGTTGCGGTTGACTTACGTGTAGCCAGCCAGTACGTTCAACAAGGTTGATTTTCCGGCGCCGGAGGGTCCCATAATGGCGACCAATTCGCCAGCTTTGAATTCCCCGTTGACACCATGGAGTATTTCTTTGTACTCTGCGACAGAAAAACAATCGATCTGTTATCACACTTGTATTAAATGAACAATACACCATGTATTTTTAAATAATCTGTTCCTCCAACACCATACACTTTCCACTCAACAAGATTGTAATAATTTCGACAAACGCCCCGGGGTCCACTGATTCACTTCAATTTATTACAATTCGGGTAGAAAATGTTTATTTTGCTCAACAAATTGATCACTCACACATTTTGACTTGAAAAATGCTAGTACTGATCAAGTTTATTAGAAGATCGCTGCTCTTGATGAAAAACGAGTATTTCGATACAGATCGAGATTATCTTTATTTCATTCTGTCCCGAAAAATCATTCCCGCCGACGGAACAAAATTTCTGTATAATAATTCGCACTGTTTATTCGCACAGATTGTCACGTAAAAACTAGTTCAAGCGTACGATTGGACTTCAACAACCACTTGCCTCGTGTAATCACCGTTCGGCTAAAAGATGAGCTCTGAACAATGTCAAGGCGTTCTTTAAATTCTGTGAGTTAGCAGAGCGCAGGTCGCACGGTAGATGCTAATAACATGGGAATCGAAACGTGAAGTATGACAGAGTTCGTTGTGTAATGCGATACAACCGCCTATTGTGCATCGGCGATCGGAAGCCGAGTATTTTTGCGATGCAGTTACTTTGTTCCCACGGTCCAACGATTCGTTTCCAGGCGAACGTCGTCGTCGTCGCGAAGAAAAATAAACAAAATGGAAATCGATTGACACGATTGCATGATAACTCAAAAATTTTCAAAATAAAACCCTGAAAAATATTCTTGTCATTTTACACTCGAAGCAGAAGCGTCGTTTATGGTGATTTCCGTCACTCATATATATAATTATTCGTTCAGGCTTTAAAATGAATTTTTACGTTAATATATTCATTGTACCAAATTTGATTAGGATCTTGTAAAATGCAAGTAAGTTGGAGAACCTCACAATATATCATACATTTAATTTTTTCAATTTCTATTTTATCAAATAACTTACTTTGATTTCGTGAAATTTTTGAGTTTTCTTGTTTGACGTTCACAGTGTTAACACTGCTCGGTACTATTCAGAATTTAACGCGGTTGAATTCAGTGTCGAGAAAAACAATTATTTATTTTCTGCTACGACGTATTAAATGGATTCACAGCGGTTATCCGCTTCCGCAAATTGGCTTTTAAAAATTCAAATTGCTCACGAACGTGCGCTGGCTGGTTGCGGGACTCGATAGTAAAATAAAAACTATACGTAGACGCTTATGAAACGGAACGATAGTCGGACACGTTGCCAGTGTAACATCATTCACGTAACACGCGAAATTCGGCTGGAAGTGTTATCGCGCGCAAATGTCATCGCTCGCGACCCTCGATAACATTCCCGATCAGTATGTCAACTCTCTTCCGTAAAGGAGGAATCGTGGATAGAAGCCGGCGATAACGGATAACAGTTGAAACATTTCCTAAAAGGGAGGAGACAACGGCGAGGCAACGAGAGCAATTGAAATAATCAGAAAACGAAGAGACAATTACGAGAATGGTGAGAAGATGAAGAAGTTGAATGATAGCTCGAGGACAAAAAAGCCCCGGAAGGATAGCTCGAAGACGAGGGGGAAAGAACAACGGAAGATAACGCGAAGACAAAGCAGAAACAAGTGCACAATAGCGGAAAGAGAAGAGCGCAGAGAGGAGGGAGAAAATGGAGAGACTTCAAGTAGGCCTACTTAGGGCAAGAGACCCAGTTACTGTGCCTGTATTAATTATACTTATTTTTAACCCTTTGCACTCGAAGCTATTTTAACCCCAAAAAGAAACGTTTCTTCCGACCTAGAATATTTCTATATATTTTTCATGTTATACATAAGAATGTGGTGCAATTTACTCCTACAATATTGAAATGTTTAGTAATTTATTAAGTACAAACTATATAATAATAATAATAGTAGTAGTGCCTTACAGTCACCATTAGAGTGCTAAGTGATTAATATATAATGAAATAAACTTAATATCCCTTTTTTAATATTCATTAGGATTTAAAAATAAGTAATTGGTACCCTCACAGTAATTGGGTTCCCTACCCTAGAAGACGAAAAGAGAAGGAAAGAGGAAACCAGAAGGAAAGAGTACTTGTAATTTTCCCTAACGAAGAAAATTCTTTTTCTTGTATCAATGGTATCGGTTTTATGTTATCGGTTTTCAATTAAATGGTATTTTAATAGCTCTCATGTTTTCCCACCTGTTCGCCATCGAGTGGCGAAGTGAGAGTGACACAAAAATGTTCGATTCTCGTAGAACTGGTTTCCACGGTCGGTCAAAAGTTTGAACACCGTAATTGGCAATCGATTCCACGCCGCCTCGCTATCCTTGACTTAGGAATACCGGTCAGATAGAATTCGTGTGCCACCCACGCGGCTGACCTGTATACCAGAGGTCACGCGGGGAGAATCATGCTACTTCGGCACGTTCCATCGATTAAAATGATCGTTTGTCATGCATCGTCCGGCCCGCTTGTCGGCACATCGTTTCATGGAACAATTAAAGAGTAGGAGAAAGTACAATCGGAGAATTTTTGGGACACCCGGTAGCACTCGGGAAATTAACACAGTGGGATTACGGGTCCCATAACAATCCCATTAGAGTGTATTTTCGAAAACGTCCGATTCCATCGCGTTGTTGCCGCGGAAAAGTAAAAGAACAACGTTGCTCGCCGTGTGCGGTCGTCCGCCCGCGTTTAGAATAATGTTATTCCGCTTCCGTTTGGAGGTCGATAAATACGTGACGACACGACGTTCGTGCGTGACGCCAACGCGTGCATTTCATGCGAATAGAGCCGGTTTGCGAAATTCGATTCGCCGGTATGCGAAATTCGATTCGCCGTCTCTCCGGAAAAACTGCGCTGTCCCTATCAAAAATGAAACACTTACGCTCTGGCGATTATGCGAGTGAGAACCAAACGCGCTGAAATACGTGATAGAGGACTGTCTTCAGTGGTAACTGGAGAACACCGAGATAAGAAGTCTAGACGAAAAAGTTAACGAGAAGTTACGACAATAATTTTGTAGTGATAATTTTGTTACAGAAGCGAAGCGATCGTTTAATTCTACAGTCGAAGTGGGATAAATTTATTTAGTACATTTTTCTCTACCTAGATTTGACAGCATGTGTCCGCCATTGTCGCTTATATTTTCAAGAAGTAAAATTGCAATTTTTCAAGAAGAATTGCAGTAAAATGATATCGCGTATTTAGTCGGTGTGAAAATCATGCTTTTTCCGTGTCGCGACGTCGCCACGTCGTCGATGACGTACTTTTTCCTTTGTTAGCGCATGAATAATACAAGAAATCTCGGCGAGCGGATGCGATCGACTTAAACTTTGCGTACAAGCGATGATTCGTGCCGCATGCGCGGCGGCAACTATAAAAACGCATAGACACGGTATTCGATGCCGATAAAACTCGCGATTTATCTCTGCACGTTTGGAATATCGCGGGGGAATATCTGAGTCATGAGTAAGCGAGACGCAACGGTCGCGTTTGAATAAAATATGAGCGGCAAACTACACCAACTACACAATGAACCAGCCACGAAAAGCTTGATGATCATCTCCACCGTGTGGCAAATGAAGATACCAAATCTTAATTACTATAATTCTCCGATATTCTACACTTTCTCAGGTACTAAATTTTTTCAAATTCTCGAAATTTTCATTTCTGAAATCTCAGACTCTCAACTCCTCAATTTTCAAGTTCTCAGGTACCTAGATTCTCAATTTCTGAACTCTCAGACTCTCAACTCCTCAATTTTAAAATTCTCAGATACCTAGATTATCGATTTCTGAACTCTCAGACTATAAACTCCCCACTTTTCAAGTTCTCAGGTACCTACATCCTCAATATCTGAACTCTCAGACTCTCAACTCCTCAATTTGAAATTTTCAGATACCTAGATTCTCAATTTCTGAACTCTCAGACTTTCAACTCCTCAATTTTAAAATTCTCAGATACCTAGATTCTCAATTTCTGAACTCTCAGACTATAAACTCCCCACTTTTCAAGCTCTCAGATACCTACATCCTCAGTTTCTGAACTCTCAGACTCTCAACTCCTCAATTTTAAAATTCTAAGGTACCTAGATCCTCAATTTCTGAACTCTCAGACTCTCAGCTCTCCACTTTTCAAATTCTCAGATACCTAGAACCTCAATCTTCATCTTGCAAATTTTCACTCTCAGACTTCCAAATTCTCAAATTTTCAGACTCGAAAATCCTCGAACTCTTAGCCGCCTGCTGGGTACTCATAGATCCTCGAGTTGCCAATCTCTAGATCCCAGGACTTTCAGACTCTCACGATAGGGGACTCCGAAATTGATAGAATTGAAATTCTCAGAGTGCTAAAATGATGAAATAGTGTCGCAAATCCTCGCAACTCGAGTGTTTCATGCAAACGACAGAGGAAGACAGAAAAACGCAGACAGAAGCGATACTCATAGGACTCGCGAGGAATATTTAGACCGTAAATACGCGTCAAGTAGCACTGGCCTTTGAATAAAATATGAGGCAAATCACCTCGCCTATTTAATTGTTCGTAACGGCGATAGAAATAATCCGATGACAAAGAAAAAATCGCAATCCCACAACGTTCCGCTGAAATAAGAAGCTCCCCGAGATCGAAGCTTTTCCTTATGAGACGTTTCTCGAATGATCGATAAACTCCAACGCACGCGGTTAATTGCACGATGGCAGTTATTGACAAAAAACGATCGGATAAGAAATCATTACTGCACATGAGAAACGCGTGACCGACGGGTCAGAAGTCAAGTAGAAAGTTATGCTTACGATACAATGTATAATAAACGCGCGTATTTGCTGAATGCCTGATAGGCTTTCCGCATATAATTACACCTAAGTAAATCGATAAAAATCCAATTGATGCACCGATCGTGCGGTTAAAATGAAAAACATCTGGACTATTATGAATTCACAGAAATTAGCAGACGCTCGAAATCTTTCTTTTCACTTTCTTCGCTCATTTGAGCATTAATCTGTATCTTCGAATCCTAGAAATTTCTCAGAGTGAATCTGTTAATGAGTTGAAGCGATCATGGTGAGACTCTTGATTGCCATTTCGCGTGTTCAGTATCGAAACGGACCAGTTTGGCGAGACTATTCCGTTCATCGGTTTCTAACGAAGAAAGGTCTCTTCTGAAAACGCCCGGCCGCTTTCTCCGTTTAAAACTTTCTTCGCCACTCGCAGGACCACTTCATCCGCTTTCTCTCGACGTCACCGGTGACATTTCATACGCTGAAACACACAGCAGCCTCGGAATCGCGAGCTCCGACCGTGAACTGACCTATCACTGGACCCCGTCGCAACTTTTCGAAATTCACGCTTTCACGAGGAAAAAAGAGGCGGCCATCTTATCACAACGAGATCACCACCGATCACACGAGATCAAACGATCCGGTACATCCGGCGCGCGGCTGATCCCCTTTCCATCTTTAGAGCATCTACAATTTTCACTTATGCAAATGGACATTCTTCTTGAATTGGAATCAATTGAACTCTCTGAGAATTTTGAGAGTTCTGAGAGTACTGAGAAGACTTTAAGGGACGCGAGCACTATGATAATTACTAGAAATTAACACACTGACAAGTTAGAAAGGATCACTGAGAGAGGAGCACTATAAATATTTTTAGAGACCAGCACTATGAAAATGACAGGAGATGAGCACCAACAGAATTATTTAAGAAACACACACACAAAAATCTTGAGAGCTATCTTGAGGAACGAGCACTTGCAAAAAGCTTGAATATTCGCGTGAGTTAATTAATTAAGCAGAAGAGCGGCTCGGTTCTCGCACGAGGTTCGCTAGTAGCCAGGTGAACTACGGTTCAAGGTGAACTTACTTGGCCTGATGTTCCGAATGTTCCATTGGGTGACCGTGTACCGTAGATCCTGGAAGGTGAGGTCGACTTCCGGCCTCTTCGGGAACGAGTGTTTCTCCTGCAGGTAGTAGTTCTCTTTGGAGACGATCGCGACGCCGTGCACATCGTCGTGGCTGGTGTGATCGATTTGGCAACAGCTGAGCGACGACCGGGACGGTGAACAGTGGTTCGGCGATGTGGTCATCGTGTTTCTGTTAGGCGAATCACCAAGGCGGTTCTCGTCTCGACGCGGTGCCCGACTCGGTCCGTGTGTTCACGTTCACGGGGAAACGCGTGTTTTCCTTCTGACCGTGATTCACGTCCGAAGACGCATGTCTAGCGCCGGCTACTCCTTCTCTTCCTCTTTCACGGCCACGTGGGTTCACTGTTTCCTTCCTCGGTCGATCACAGTTCTTGCATAATTGTACCGCGCGCGATGCTCTGCAACAGAAACATCGAAACGATGCACCCGGTAAGCTCTCCGCACATGGGACACGGACGCACGCGATATTTTCGAATAATTTATTGGGTTGGCAACCAAGTACATAATTGCCGATTTCAGTTATATATGTCTCTCACTCCCATTTTTATGATATCCGTAAACGTTATGATCTTCTTCTTCTTCTTATATACAGTGAGTAACGAAAGTATTCGAACGCCCTTTAAATCAGTATAACTTTTTTTTTTAAGTGAATCACACGACCTGACTTTTTTGAGGAGTTAGAAGAATTGGTTTTCCAAATGATGTGTAAAAAAGTAAACTCTCATTTTGAAATGTTTGTAGTTTATTGCAACGTTGACCGATTTCGATGAAATTTTCAGTACGTGTATAACTAACAGAGATCTACAAAACGCATATTTTAAATTTTCATTACAGGCTCAAATAAAAAAGTTGTGAAAAGTGCCATTTTTATTTTCTCATGTAATTCTTAGCAATTGTAAGTTTTTCAAAATCTTTTTAACACATCATTTGGAAAACCAATTCTTCTAACTCCTCAAAAAAGTCAGGTCGTTTGATTGACTTAAAAAAAAAGTTATACTGATTTAAAGGGCGTTCGAATACTTTCGTTACTCACTGTATGTTAGCTGGCATCCTAACCTAGCTTTACAAGTTCATTGCGTAGATATTTTCTTAAAGTTTTTTTTTTACCTCAATATTAATATGGAGTACAAAATCGAACATTTTCGCCATATTTTGCTTTATTATTTCCGTAAAGGAAAGAACGCAGTGCAAGCTGCTAAAAAGTATTACCACTTATTTTGATCCCTGGACAACTCCCTTCGTGGTAAAACTTTCAACAATGATGACGATGTAAAATCTCACTTAACTCAGTTTTTGGCCGAAAACCATCAGACTTTCTACGAGCGTGGAATTTTCAAGTTGGCAGAAAGATGGCAAAAGGTCATCGAACAAAATGGAAAATACATGATAGATTAAAGTTCATTCCAAGTAAAAAAAAACTCTTTTATTTCATTGAACAAATCGGCAATTATTTAGTTGCCAACCCAATACTTTGTCTATAATGGCTATGTCGCGTCAAAGGCTTTGCTCGATCGAGAAGCGTAACGTCATTTTCGAATTTTTATTTTTCTTGAAAAATCCGCATCGTTTGAAGGTTCTAATTAACACTTTGAGTGCCAAACCAGAACCCTAAAAAAATCCATGAAATCAAAGTAAGTTATTTAACCCCTTGCACTACTACTTATTTTGTGATTACAATGATTAGAAATTTTTCATCGTTCAGAACTTCATAGAAAAAAAAGATAGTTTATATTTATTGTATGTCTACGTTTTCCTCAAAGGATATACAGTCGAGTCGGAAAGTAAGTTAACATTTGGTGATATGTAGGCAATGAATATGATGAATAAAATCAAGTTATTGTATTGTTTTTATTTAGGAGGTGTAAGGAAATAAACAAATATGTTAGTAAAACATATATTATCATTATTAAAGATTAAAGACATGTCATATTCATTTGCCTGCATACACCAGTCGTTAACTTACTTTCCGACTCGACTGTATATCAACTACAACAAAATAGATTTTTATTTCGATTTAAAGGAAATTAATAACGTTCACATTTATTAGACTCTATTCAGAATCTTCATGACGAGTCTGGCTCGTTATTGTAGGGCAAGGGGTTAATGGAATAAAAATTGATTAATTATATGTGTGATGTTGAGTAGTCTTCTAACTTTCTTGCATTTTACAGATCCCAATCAAATTTGGTACAATGAATATATTAACGTAAAAATTCATTTGAAACCTGGACAAATAATTCCGTCACCCACATATGCGTGACATGGCGGTCAACGTGTTAATCAATTACGAAGGACCTTTATCTAACACACATCTAAAATGCGTAGAATAAAATTGCTACGATTTAGAACGGTTGTTGTCCACTTCTACGTTTTTTGTAGAATGGACAGAGTCATTAGCGTCTCTCCTGCGTGTTGATTGACTGTTCAACGACCGATCCGTGACTATGTGGAAGAATGGGAGTAAGGTCTGGGGTGTTACATGAAAAGTGGCGTCCGTTTAACGTGCCAGCGACACAAACCCGCCACGATATTCGTGTCGTAATAGTAAGCAAACCGGCTTCAACGAAGGTTGGGAAAGAGCGTGCAAGGTGCACTGCGTGTCCGTGAACCGTGAATTGCCGATGAAATTCATTGCGACCGGAAAAAAAAAAAGAAGGAAAAAAATGTGCCCTGTAACTTTTTAATCACAGCGGTCAGAGCAATTCCTCGGTTTCTGGAGCGGATACGATTAGCATTCGTGTGTTCGGAGATGAAATTATAACGTGCTACTTCGTTTTCACCCTTAACTAGCAACTACGCGTAATTAGATATCCGCTTCTCTATCCTGTCAGTTCGCAGCGCTGGCACACAGTTTCTGCGTTTCACTGTTTATAAAATACCCTGATGTAATAATATCGAGATATCTAATATGCATTGATTCGACCGATTGCTCTAGAAATACGAACAAAGAAATACCAAATATACGGGTAAGTAATCGTTTAAACGATAATAACGATAGTTGATGCATACCGTTATTGGTAAGACGAAAGTAGAAGTAGCCAGACTTGCTAGCCATTAACATTCTTGAGAAAAGTAGAAATTATACTTAGAGAGAACTGATACTGGTAGCGGTGGCAACGATAGCAAACCTGATGTTACGATTATTAATCGTATACCAGTAACAGAAATGAAAAATGTTACTAGTAGGTGATATATTAATACTAGATCTGGCATATGAACGGAAAAAGTGCTACCAGTAATGGAAGAAGACTATATTGATACTTTAAGTGATAAAATTATATTCTTAAAAAAGAAATGTGAAGAACTTTTATCGTTAAAAGTCGTGAAGTGATTAACCAACAACAAAGACGATATTATAGTATTGAAAGGAGAGTTGAACAGAAATTTTAAACAGTGAAGATCATGTACAGAATAATAGTGAATAATAAATGTAATAAATGTAACAAGTAATATTCCCGAAGAGATGTCGAGGCAATCAATATGTGTCGCGTTAATACTTTAATCACAAAAAAAAAGCATTGTGAAAGCACAATGAGCATTATTTATTGCTGCTCATTAATTCGAATGTCCAATGGCCTCCATCGTAATCGGTCATGTAAAACTGCCTGTAACATTACAAAAAGGACAGCTACGTCATCAAAAAAAGTATCATGTCGCTGTCAGACTCGATTAAATCAAACGACGAACGTCACAATGCATAAATCGCATCGGCGACATTTTAACGATTCAACAAGGAAAACGGAGAGTAAAAAATCAGACAAAAAAAGGACGATAAATTATAATCGCTGATACAAGTGAAACAAAGACATTCAAGTCAGGGTTAAATTAACCGAGTACCACATATTTCAAAACTATGGAAACCAGATTACGTATATCACCATTTTTTATTGAAGGATCCGGTTGGCTATCTCCCTCGAATGTTGTAACTACTGCCGCGGACAAAGAGAATTACAGATCATTAACTGCATGCAATAATCGAAACATTTGCTGGAAATATTGCAACCGATAGGATCACTTTTGTAAAAATGTGTACAATGTGTACCTTTTGTGTCAGGTCTCAAACTTGCCTGAGGTTCTTAAATTTTTTCCAAATTCTTGGACTCTCGGCTCTCCAAAATTTCAAATGCTCAGACTCTCAGGACTTTAGTTTTCAAATGTTTACATCCTCAGACGCTTATGTTCAAATTCCTAGACCTCCACTTTTCAATTCTCAGGCTCTCGGACCCCCAGTTCTTAAATTTCCAGACTCTAAAACCACCACTATTCAATCCTCGAAGACTGAGATCCGCAATTTTCAAATTTTCAAACTCTCAAACCCCCACTTCCCGATTCTCAGACTCTGAGGCCCCCACTACTCAAATTTTCAGACTCTCAGATCCCCAGTTTTCAATTCTCATCAATTTTCAACCTCTGACATTCTAATGCTGGTTTTGGAACCTAATTTTAACGTTTCCTGCGTCACAGATTCCCACAAACTTTAAATTCCACGCATTGTTGAATTTCAAAGTTCAACAAACGAAGCCGAAGCCCTAAAGAATGATAATCCCTCGGAGCAATGCTGGAAGCGAAACACAAAAAAACACTTACACGACAGTCTATTCATCGACTTTCGCCGGTGTGTTTTTTTTTTCTTTTCGACAAAGTATAGCCTGACGTTATCATGACCAAGCGAAAACGTGATTTCTATACACGAGCCGGTGACGCCACCTTAATTCGCCGATTAATTTTCACGATAATTCGTGACAAACGGCTGCATTAATTAAGTGGTATAGCATCCGGAACCGCGACGCTGATTGGTCCTCGTCCGTCACTGTGGCGATGTACGCTGATATAAACCGTGTAATTCCCTCATTAAGTATGTCATTAAGGCACCGAGGTGGCTTGAATATATCTTCATTAAGTGATCGCGCTTTAATTTATTTTTCGATTTCATAAGTGGCGCACACGTGCGATAAATTAATTAGAATCTGACTTGTAAATCCTCGCTGTTAATAAAATAATATACTTTCCTAGTTCACGATTCGTTTTGTATATTGTATTGTATATGTTCGGGTTTGTAGATTTCTTCTATATATTTTTATATTATATGCGAATGTGGTTTATTTTTAAGTTTATTTGTAAGTTATAGTGTATGCGATTTTAGTTTTAAGGATGACACGATACAGATCACTCTCTCTTTCTCTCTTGTGTGCGTAGGGGCGGTAGTGTTATTTAAGATAGATGTAAGACAGGGTAGAATTGTTTTCGGATTTGTAACCCTACGGGGATCAAATAAAGATATTATTATTATAGTTCACGATTCGCCGCGGGAAATATATAACAATTTCAACGGCACCGATCACGAGACTTAATCAATCGAATGACAGATTGAAAACAATCATATTCCGATTATATCAGAGTCCTCGGTTGTCTAATCGCAAGGTCGCGTTGTATACATTTTAATGAGCGACGTCATAGATATCATAACGAAGTGTAAGAATCGCATCGGACTTTGCAAATATTTTGTGATACGCTAAAACAGAGCTGTTCAGCGTCTGCCCGTACGGGCAGCGAGTTTCTTGCCCCGGGCATACACAGAACAGCGGGAACGAAGCTACGCTGCCCCTGAGGACAAGGGCTGTGCTATCGGCGGACGCCCTTGCCGTCTTTCAGGCATAATTAACAGCTCTGCGCAAAATGAGTGGCGGGTGGATTTTATGCGCGTAAAACGGCGTTACATAATACGAATACATTGTCGCTGTTTTCTGTCAGAGAAAAGTGTTAACGCGACTCGTATAACATTTCGTCGGTAAAGCACTATTTTCGAAAAAAATCACGGGTTTTGATATGCGAAAAAAGAGTCGCCCCTGAAAAGATACGCGTCAGCTACTATTCGCGATAACAGAATACTTAAGAATCACAGATAGACGACTATCCGGTCAGAGTACGTGTTCATCAATGCATACAGTTGTAGCCAGTTCAAGATCATTGCATTTCCATGATTAAGCACTATCTTTGATTACAAATATCCTTGATCTTTTGTGGTTTTTTTGATAACATTTGCAGTTTGATCGGATCCGTCGCGTTCAGACCCACGGAACTAATACGTAGCGCAGTTTTTGACATCTCGCAGGCGTTTGTTCGTTGTATAATACTTTACGAATTCACTCAAACTAGACGGTCCCTGAAAAATTAGGGTGTTTTTATACCCATTTAGAAGCAAGTACGAGGAGACTAAGTAAAATATGTTTTCACAAAACGGAGAAATAAAGAGACCTAATCGTGGCAGTGACGGTAATAAATTGTACGAACTTTAATACTACTGAGTCACATGTTTCCAGCTAAACGAAAATAACGATATATCGTTGCCTTCTTAGAATCCGTTTCACTTGAACCGACGAGTCAATCGAAGTGCGTCAATTATGCAAAATCTCTGTTCTTTCGGAAATGTTTGGTCAGGCACAACATGTTGATCCACATTCTAAAACATTAGACGAGGAGACTCGTTTAATGGGGATTTAATTACATTTAAATTGGGGACAATTGATATACTCAGGGTCGGGAACACATTTCTTCGGGATCGGGACGGGTCATTTCGAGATTCCCGAAAGAGTCGGGGTACTCGATATTTTCGGGAATTTCGAAATTTTCGGGAATCTTAAAATTTTCGGAAATCTCCAAATTTTCGGGAATCTCCAAATATTCCTTCAGGAATCTCGAAATATTCGGGAAACCGGATTCCTCCGGGAATCCCAAAATTTTCGGAAATCTCTAAATTTTCGGGAATCTCGAGATATTTAGGAAACCTGATTCCTTCGGGAATCTCGGAATATTCGGGAAAGCGGATTCCTCCAGGAATCTCGAAATATTCGGGAAACCCGATTCCTTCGGGAATCTCAAAACTTTCGGAAATCTCTAAATTTTCGGGAATCTCGAGATATTTGGGAAACCTAATTCCTTCGGGAATCTCGAAATATTCGGGAAACCGGATTCCTCCGGGAATCTCTAAATTTTCGGGAATTTCGAGATATTTGGGAATCCTGATTCCTTCGGGAATCTCGAAATATTCGGGAAACCGAATTCCTTCGGGAATCTCGAAATATTCGGGAAACCGAATTCCTTCGGGAATCTCAAAATTTTCGGGAATCTCGAAATTTTCGGAAATCTCGAAATTTTCGGGAATCTCCAAATATTCGGGAATCTCGAGATATTTGGGAAACCTGATTCCTTCGGGAATCTCGAAATATTCGGGAAACCGAATTCCTTCGGGAATCTCGAAATTTTCGGGAATCTAAATTTTCGGAAATCTCTAAATTTTCGGGAATCTCCAAATATTCGGTAAATCTGATTCCTTCGGGAATCTCGAAATTTTCGGGAACCCGACTCGACCCTGCTCGTCTCGATCCTTACGTTCCCAATATTTTTAAGTCCTCGCACAGCCCTGTCCGCGAAGGAAAACTTACGAGATTTGATATTTCGAATTTCATTCGTTTGTCCATCGAAACATTGTAAAGCCGCAAATTGACCTGCTGGCCGGCAGGTCAGTTCAAATGAAATGAATGACGATAGCGATGACTTCTCTGATGATAGCGATCATTTTTTCCGATGCGTCAGTGAATCGCCGACGATAGTATGGGAAGAACCGCGATACACTTCGATTGCATACAATAGCCCCTTTTTTCAAACGTTGTCTGTCAATGTCGCGCGGCAGTTTAACCTCTCGATTCGAACCAAGTTGTCCGACCATGAACGTCGTTTGTCGCTCTTAGGGTCCAATCGACAGTAACGGCACATAAATTGAACGCCTCGACGATAAACGGGATCGCGCAACACGCATCTTGAACAATCGGATTCGCAAAGCTCATTGAAATCTCTGCGGACGGGTCTGGGTTACACATTTTTTCACACGTCCGCCGATTGTTCCTCAGTTTCAATCACTCGAACGCCGAGACACTGACAGCAACAGAGCGGTAAATCTTTACACAAAATAACAACATTCCAAAGTGCGCTCGCTCGATAATTTACAGACGTCGAAAATAAATAATTTATAATAAAAATTCTCTGTATCAATTGCGAGATACGGGGGCTACATTTATTTCCCTCGTTAATGGTTTTAATCAGTTCGAAATAACAACAACACGATTCTGAAATTCTTTCAATACATTTCCTGTTTCGTATTTTTGTCGTAAATTTAATATAAACATAGAGACCCCTTCGATTATTCGTTCTTTGCCCACTGACATCGTCGAGATCCTGCTAATAGGCATGCATATACATTGAGCAGCTCCGAGTTTAGCAGTTATTAATTTTCTGCCGCCTCGCATAAGCGACCGAACACTCTGCGCGTCCGTAGTGAGCTCGATTTCACGTTATTCAACACTTTCGGTGCTCAAATTAGAAAACAAACGGTATTTGTTTACAACTTTCGGTGGTTTCCTAACGCGTTGCATTTTCATTTCGCGCTCGACGAGAAGCAAGCATGCGAGAGCCTTTTGCAACAGTGATTCCAATTTTGTTACCTATCTAGAAACTCGATCTCTTAATTGTTCGCGAGCATGAACGCGTGGATTGGTAGTCGTACGAAATCCGAGAGAGAGAAAATCGAGCGGTTTCGTGAGGGGGGGGGGGGGTGAACCGTGGAGTCGGCGATGAAATCTCCGTGATCGAGCCTCGCAAATCGAGGACATTCCAGCGATCGGTCAGTTTAATGACTGGTCTCGGTTAATTGTCTCCGCGAGCGTTGACCGGCCTGGAACCAACACGCGTTCCAAACTTTTCGATTATGGAAAGTCTCGCATCCGTGGGCTGTGCGTCCTTGCGCAAAACGGTTCTCCTTTTGCAACAACGTGCACACGCGCACCGTGGAATTACGAAAACGAATCGCGAGCGGAACAGCCGTCATAATCCCCAGGAGGCATGATCGAACCCCGCGAACCATAATCAGCAATAATTTAGTTACGTTGCAAAACGGTGTTGCAGCTCCGCGAAAATCTCTGCTAGTGTCCCGAAGATTCTGAAGCCTAAAAAAAGAGCTCTAGAGAATTATTTTGAATTTTCAAAAATAAATCCAACGCGTATCTCGCATATTAAAACAGTTTTTTTTTTTATTTTTAAGAGTGCCCGAATATTAATGGGAGTCCCTGTAAAGTCACAATCTCGACTCGACCGAATCGAAATGAGAAGAAATGCAGGATCGCTTTCACTCTGCTTCCGTAGAAGAAAGCAAATTCTATCTCGCCGCACATTTTTAGAAAGTTCTCGCGATTGTTTCCGCGAAGGCCGAAACGTTTTCAACGACTCTGATACATGTGACACAGATACACGACGATTGTGTCTAACGTGGCTGATAGTTTGTAGATCTTCATGAACAACTGATCAAAATTTTCTGAATTGTCTACGCTCATTAATTAAAAAAAAAACCAAGCGAGTACAGGAATACTTTAACAATACTTTTATCAATCAAGGAATCAGTGCGAGTAAAACCTGAATCTACAGCTTTTATCGAGAACGTCATCGTCAGGGGTCACGAATGCGCGCAGCTGTGCAAGCCACGTTAATTATTTTCGCACGGTGGCGTGCTTAATTGCGCAACGCTTTTATTCCTCGAAACCGGTAAAAACGCGCGATTTCGCGAACTCGGTTGTTCCAGTCTGCTGAACGCTTTCAGCGCTTTCTTGATCTTCGATGGATCGGTTTCCCAACGATCGAAACGCAAAAATCACCTCGAATTCGTTTCGTCAAAAAACGAAGGAAGGAATCGAGAATTCTTCTTTTATTTCGAGCCCTGAGACGTGCTATTAGGTTGTATAATACTATAAGAAACCACCATTTTTTTTTCTTGCCGATCGACACAGATCTTTAGATATTCAAGATGCTCAGCATTAGCATATCTATAATATCAAGTGATTAGCATTTAATGATTGCATAAATGATTGCCATTGTGACTTCCCGACGAAGTGGGACAATTTATGGAATTTGTATTCTAATTTTGCGAAGTTTGCGATCTTTGTCCGAATTGGGGGATTAGGATATATGTAGAACTGTGGAATATATAAATAATATAGAATGCTGCACGGATGTTTATCGCCAGATTTTGGACTCCATTCAACGTTGACACCCATGGAATTTTAAGTAATGTCGTGACCGACTAATAAATTTCACCCTGTATCTAATTTTCCCCATTTTACATATTTCTGCTCTAACTTGACGTTAATCGTTACTAAACTGCTGGTCGTTATGGAAAATAAAAATTGTTTGCGTCAATTGCAAGAAATTGGTACCGAATAGATATAATAATATTAAATTAATTCTAATATTACAGTAATATTAGGATAATAATAATATTAATATATTTAATAATGATATTATAGTGTTTACTATTATTTATCTTAGTCATTTTACTCTTTCAAATTGCACAAACCCATTTCTTCCGCAAATGTATAGCTGTATTTCTCTAAACAGAAACTATCCTTGATATAGACGCCGTGACATATTTTTTGAACAAATATTTCTCCTCGTGCCAGATACAGGATTATTTGCCGTGCACTCGTCGTAAAGTGTCTTTTGAGACAGAAAAGCCTATTTGAAGGAAAACGTTTGGCATGTCACCGTATGAAAATGAGAGAACTAATTTGAACTTTGTAGCAGTCAGACAAGTAGTTACTTCTGAAAGCTGCCAGGCTTCTCTTAGTCACTTATTGGATAATTGTAATATGCAACAGCTCTATTGACATCGGTTACTCAAACGCGTGCTGTTGATACTTATGCAATAACAAATTTCTAGACAGTACGAAGATCATTCTGCTATCTCGCAGCCGGCAAGAGTGTCATTATCACTCACTCTCTCTCTCTCTTTCTCTCTCTCTCTCTCTCTCTCTCTCTCTCTCTCTCTCTGTGTAATTACCTTGATCGTGGTACACTCTTTTCTTACATTTTTATACCGAAAGAATCACTTGTATTCCGAGTGTACGGAGAGCAACAATTTTGGTTTAGCCAAGAAAAATCACAATTCTGTAGTAGAAAATAATTGCACGTTAATGGACGTTGCTCGAACGATAACAGAGGTGATCGTGAACTATCGTGATAACATTGGCAACCTTCCAACGCAATCCGCTGAAAAAGATGATCAATGTTGCATGCGGCATAGGTTAATAACGCTCCGCCTTTGTGTAGAATCTTTCTGAAGGTTTTGTCGCGCGAATCGTCAGTGCTATTTTCAAGTTTATTTGCATTCGGCAGCGATTAGTTAGTGTCATAGTTTAAACGCCGCAGTTTGTCCAAATCACTCGAGGACAAGCACAGTCTCGAATCGAAATGAATATGTATTAGATTATAGTTAGGGGTGTGCGAGAACCCGAAAATATCGGGAACCCGACGGTCAGGTTTGGTTTCCGAAAATTTCGAGATTTCCGAAAGAATCGAGTTTCCCGAAAATTTCGAGATTCCCGAAAGAATGAGGTTTCCCGAAAATTTCGAGATCCCGATATTTCGAGTTCTCGCACGCTCCCAATTTATAGTAGTTGTTATGATTAGTTTCATCGGATTCTTCCACATGGAATTAATTGTTGTTTGTTGTTTTTGTGGCGGCCTGAAAAAGTCTCGTGACTTCGGTCACGTATCTCATCAGATTCCGCGACTCTTTCGGTTGGCCAGCAGACCGAAACGGAAGCTTGTTTCCTAGAAAGACTTTGATCTCTTCGAATGCTGCACTTTAATTGCTAATCGACTATCGTTCCGTGGCAACGGAAACGTCGTGATTCATTTTCCTGGATCGCCGCAGAGTTACGTGCTATCAGCCACTGGCGATCTTCTGCGCGAAAATATCGGCACTAACAGACAGGTACATCATCGTAAAATTTCGAAGAAGGGGTCATTAATATATACCTGTTCGCAGCCATCTCCGGAAATGATCGGTGGAAATAAAAAGTTTGTAACGGAAGCCAAGGAAAGCAGTTCGATGCGTTCGATGTGCAAAAAAATGTACAAATTACATGGTCGTTTGTTAAACTGTGTCTCACGGTTTCCCTCGGGGACGCGACTTAATCATTTCTTTTGAGATTTTTATGTGAGGGAAGAGTTTTCAATTATGTTTTATCGCAGTCGAATTCTATTTGATCGAAGTCTATTCGAAAGGTAAAGTGTGAAACGCACCGATGCACAGGTGACAGAATTAGTTTTCGCGACTCGCCTTGGAATCGTAAATATACATAGTTATTTATACATATAAATGGGAGAACGAGGCTCGTGGCCGGTAGCAAATCTTCACGTACAGGCGCGACGCGACGCGACGCGACGGTTAAAACGCGATGACTAATTCTAGGCGCGTTCAAGATCAATATTCAATCTCGTATGGAATGAACTTGGCAGTATGCGAATTCTTATGACGGTATCGCCGGCGATAACGGTGGACGATCAAGATCGGGCATAAAACGCCCACCTGTAATCAACGATCATCGACGCGATCGATAAATTGATACTGTAATCGATAACTTATTTTACGCATCCAAATAAAATCATAATTCTCCATTGATTTATCTCTGTGCATTTTTTATTGCGAAAATGTACCTGCCTGACGTGCAATTTAATTACTTTCATACAATGAAGGTAAATAAATCAACATAAATAATTTACTTCTACGTTGTTTAGGATTGTGTACTTCTACATTATTTTGTGAGAATGTAAAAATCTTCACAAAATTTTTGGATCCTGATATTTCAGTAAACAATGTGAATAGTGAAACAATTTAGTAGATAAAGTGAAATGAAATTTAAAATTATCGAACCGTTGCAAAAATTGTAGCTAAAGAAACAGAGAAGAAAAATTGAGAATTTCCCGTCGAAATAATTGTTGGATTTTCCGTGAAATTGAAGTGGCTTTATTTTTTAATTGTAGCCGGTTCCCAATGAAAAGCTTTGCGAAATCGCCTGATCACACTTGACACATTCGTTCGGGACACCCGAACAGTTCGACAACCTTAAGAGGCTCGATGAAATCGATTTTAATAGATCGAGAGACCTGAAAACCGTGACTTTGATGCTTAACTACATAATTGGCGAAACTCGGTCGTAGAAATCGCTTGAATACGGTCGTAACGTACTTTTTACTAGCGCGCGCGCGCGCTCTCTCTCTCTCTCTCTCTCTCTCTCTCTCTCTCTCTTTCCATATTTTATCAAGCCGCGTAACTGTATGCCATTCGAATAGAATTATTTTAAATTGTTTCTAAATTATCATCCGTCGAATAGGACAACTTCTATTTCAAAATATTATTTCGAACAAAGCCTAGGATAAGAAACCCAATTACTGTGGGGCTATTAATTACTATACCTGTAACTTAAAAATAACGTAAATATTTTAGATTTCATTCTTGAGCAATGCATGCTATACATTATTTAAATGCACGCTATTTTCGTTATGCACAAACTGCGGAAAATATGACTTCCAAAAGAGTTTCTTTTGTTGTAATATTTACTTATTTAAAAGAAGTATTTCTTGATTTAAAAATTTGATTATGCCGTTAATAGGTACGCATTTTAAGTTTGATCAATGTGCTCCTATTCAAAAGTGCGTCGCTTATGTCAAGCCGAGAGCTCGTGCACGTGCTCGATCTTCGGCCGACCTCAGAGGTTAACAAAACACGTGTGACATTAATGGCACACGTCAGAAAGCAACAATCATATGACTATTCGACGGTAGCGGGGAATTAAAAACAAATTGAATGGGGTGTAAACATAACCCGAGTCTAATGCAACATTATCTATTCAGTCAAGCTCCGCGTAAGAAAACAAATAATAATTATACCTGACCTCGTTGAATGACGTGTCTATAATTCACAATAGGGTAAGGGACCCAATTACTGTAGGAATACCAATGACTGTGCCTAGATTAATTAATGCGTAATGTGATTTTAACGAAAAAAATTAAATATCTTGTTTTTAATATCCATTATGCTTTAAGAATAAGGATAATTAATATAAGCACAGTAATTGCGTCCCTTACCCTGTTTCGCGGATGACCTTAACACACGCTTGCGTTAACATTTGGCAGTATAATCGGACATACGAAGGCTTGCTTCAAAGCACAAGGTGGCCATTTTGAAGCCCTCGTATGCAACTGCGATGTTAACACGATTAAAAAAATTTCCACCTGTTATTCTCCCTAATCGATTTTAAATCGACGATGGAGCCGTGGTCGATACGCACGAACGTATCCTCAACCTGAATTTGTTTATTTGATCAATTGCGGGCGTTCATCGGCTGAGCCTATAAATAAAAGCGGTCTTCGATGTAACGCAATTATAAGTTGCACGCGGACCACCGAATCCTTCCCTAACTTCGCGACTGACGCTCCAGTGAATAGAAACCGGTAATATGTGTACACAAACGCTGACAAACTTAAAATCGTTCAACCACGGTATTCCATTCCCTTGCACTTGACAACGCTCGCAAAATTCCCACCCTTGAGCATTCAATTTCATCTATAAGTCACATTAAATGCTAATTGTACTGACACGCAAAAAAAAAAAAAAACAAACAGTACGTGCAATGTCAGGAAAAGATGTCGAAACACTAAGCTGTCAATGGCCTGCTCCACTTCGATACGAACAAGTTCGTGCTTGTACAAAAATATATTTTTAATACGGACGAGCGGTTCTATCAGCATTGTGAAACGTTGCCAAAAATTGCTGGCGGTTACCAAAGATAAAATCAATGAATCGAAACTGATCGCAGAATGAAAGAATTGTATAGATAATAGTCGGAAATTATCTTACGTTGTTGTTGGCTGGTCTGTCAGTGGACGAACTGGTTCTCGAACAAGCGTGATACCAAACGACCTGAAACTCCTATGACAGACGACCTGTCACTACCAAAAGTTTGCAGAGGACTGACCGTGTCGTTGTTACGGCGTGCCGTCTTCCTTCCTCTCTTTCTCTCTCACCCTTGCGCGCGTTCTTTTTTCTGTGCAATGGAACGCAAGCGTACGCCACGGTGTACGCTTGCGGATCGTTGATTGGCGCATGTCCCTTGAACGTTCCATGGGTAACTTTTGGGAACGCTCAACAGTGTCAAATAATCGTAATTTGACCAATTAAATTTTAAGAGAACTCGCACTTTTTTTTATCTATATATTTTGTATCACGATACCTATATATACATAGGTATATTTGCATAACCTACTTATACTTGAATATTTGTCTGCGTCGTAACAGAAATCACATTAACGAAAGTAGAGACACGTGAAACGAAACAATAGGAATAACTATTACAAACGTTTATAAGAATTCTAAAGTTCTACAGATGCAGATTATTGTTACAGGAATTCTGAACAACTGCAAATCATAATGCAAATATATTTATGAACTGCAGTAAGTAAAAGAAATTAAATTATTGTAAGAAACATATTTAAATAATTTCGAAACAGTTGACGGTGAATGACACTAAAATTACAATACATCGGAGATTTGAATTCAGCATATGAAAATGTTGCAGGTAGCGCCACTCTACGTATGACCACAGAAAAAGTACGCTAATAGACCAATCAGTCAATGTATTTTTCTGTCACATGTGGTAGGGATCTAGACGAGATATATTTATCTCGTCGGTGGCTGCGTAGAGCCCCATTACGAATTTCGTGTCGCGATCCACGTTACCAACAACTCATGAATCCGGGAATATGAACACGAATTCTAGATCTTTGCCTTTGGATTAATGACTCAAAAGAGTTGCTGAAGGTAGGCTAAAGTAAAAGAACATAGCATTGAAGAACCATTGGCCCGCCCCGAGCTAGCCTAAGGTACACCAAGGTAGGCAATGGTAGCTCTGGAGTACCGTTGGTCCATCCCAAGGTAGGCAAGAGTAGGCCAGGTAGGTATAGATCGGGGTAACTCTGGAGAACCGCTGATCAACCCCAAATTATGCAATGGTAGACCAGGGAGGTCAAAGTAGGCCAGATTAGGTCTGAATGACCCCTAGTCAACCCCAAGGTAGCCCAAGACAGTCTATGGTCCTTCTGTTCCCGGAACCCAACCGCACCTGTCGAAGTGCCCGGCACGACTGGCCGACTGGCTGATTGAGCGCACCTGGCGCACCCGCCGAGCGCAGATGCGCAGCCATGCGCAACTTTCCCCACCTCAACTACTTTCGCTAGATCTCGATTGCTGTGATACCAATTATTCATAAATTTATTATTTCTGGCTGTTTAAGTTTATAACAATTCGAGTGACTGGTCTAGTAAAATACCTTGTCTGTGTTTCTTATAATGTCGGTATTTCAGATCGCGATTAACGCGACTTATCTAACGTGGGTTCTAGATCATGCTACAGAGGAATCAGTTAGGATCTGGTTCGCTGGGGTGCAGCACTATACAGAAATTCCGGTCGTCAGCGCTCTCATTTAGTGTCTGTTACTAATTACAGAGAGGATATGAGAGTGCTCACGCCCGGGGTTTCGGCGTTCCCATTTTTTGGACCTCGCCGTTTTTAGCATGGCACAGAACCTGGGCCGTCTTTTCTGGATCAGAACCCCGGCCGTCTTTTAGCATGACACAGAACCTGGGCCGTCTTTTCTGGATCAGAACCCCGGCCGTCTTTTAGCAAAAACCAGGGCCGTCTCTTGACGGTCTTTAAATCGAACGCTCATTATTTTTTTAACCAGGATTAGAACGTACAGCTTAATTGTTTTGTATGAAATATGTAACTGACATGTAAATCGTGTGTACAAAATCTCTAATTAATATAAATTAAGTATAATATTAATTGTAATGATACGTATTTCATTTTTTCCAATTTTATAGTTGCAAACTCTAGTTGTAAAAAATGATAAACCCGGAAAAATTCGAACAAATACAAATTTCATGTCGACGTTTTAAAAAGCGACCATACTGAATATTAATTTAATAATGAGCTATTGTCATCAGCAATATCTTAAGTTTTTTCATATATTTAGCTACTATTATTATTAATTTAAAAAATTTTTTCCACCTCAGCACCATAGGATTTTTACTAGATGAATTTAAAAACATATTAGAACTATTTTTAAATAATTTTACTCGAAAACATTCTAGTTTACTCTTTATTTCACTGTTCTACTAATTTTTTATGCGCTGCAATGCAGCTTTGTTTAACTCTCTTTTACAACTCAATACTATAATATCATCCATATTTAAAGAAGAACAATTTTTTGCGACGATCATTGAGAAAACGACATTGTTTCCACATTTCAGTCTTTTACCTGTGTTCTGTGTCACATCTAGAGTTTTATGGTATGCTAACAATTGCTATTGAGTCGCAAGCCAAACCGTACAAGCGAATACATTCACAACTTCCAGAGGCCTGCCTCCAAACTAATTAAAGGAAGGGTAGAAATACCGTGTGCACTAAACTCTTCAAAAGAAGCGGATTCTAGTCGCTCGGGTTATAAACCTTATTCGATACTTCATCAACAGAGTGATCTTACATATTTCTGTAACAGTTCCAAGTGCATAGTCTTTGTTCGTGATACACTCTTTGAATAAAATATTAAGTATATTTTTCACACTACTAGTGACCCCCGCAGAGTTGGGCATTATTTGGGATAAAAAATTATTTAAATAAAAATTCGAATAAAAAATACTTTATCTTTATTTTTGTTATTTGAAGGTTCGAAAAAACCCTCTTTATTGAACGAGTGTCAAATAAATAATTTTATTAGGTAAGAATTTATCCGACGAATAAAAATACTTTTTTATATTTGCTTCAAATTAAATTTTCATTTTTTATCTGTACTGTTATTCGAAGGCTACGACTAATTCTTTCGAATAAATTTAGAATATTTTTCGTTAGTTCGAATAAGCGGCTTCGAGCCCCGTCGACCCAGGCCTAGAATCTCGTGCCACCTCGGTCGCCCAGCGATGCAATAAACGGCAGCCGGGCGATCCGAGGCGAGAACAGGTATATCGGTTGTGAAACTACTACCAATCAAATTACAAAACTTTATTTTTAATTATTTTTTTATAGGACTTCCACCAACCTATTTGTGGAGTTTTTCTGATTAAAATGATACCAAATATGATATAATTCCGATAATATTTACCTGTGTAATGATCGATGAAAGTTGCTTCCCATAACAATTACATTAACGGAAAATTAGTGTAAATGTGATCCGAATTATATCGCGTTTGATATCATTTTAATCAGAATAATGCCACAAATATATTGGTGAAAGTCTCATAAAAAAATAATTAATAATAAAGAAGTTAAATTTTTCATTTAAAGGCCTGCGCTCACGCGAGCTTTGATCTCTGCCGGCGGCCGCGACTCTCTGCGGCTCTTTCTTTCCCATACGCTGTTCTTCTGTGTTCAAAACTTTTATCGCTCGTTACACAAGTAAATATCATCGGAATTATATCATATTTGGTATCATTTTAATCAGAAAAATGCCACGAATATATTGGTAAAAGTCCCATAAAGAAATAATGAAAAATAAAGAGGTTTTGTAATTGGATTAGTAGTGGTCTTCTGGTCTCACACCGATATACCCGATACTTAGTGTCATGTTACACTCTTCGGCTGCGATGGCTCTCAAGATTTTTTTCCGAATCGTGTCGTGCCGAAAATTGTGTCCTCTGCGACCAGAACCCCAGAACCGTTTACTCCCCCCGACACCCCCGAGATGTCAATGCTGGAGCGTGTCGGCCAGAGGCAGCCCCAAAGACGTTGGAAAAGATTTCTGGCACGAAGACCATTCTTCGGCCGGCAAACTAACCCCTATTCTTGAATCTAGGCGCCCATACAGAAAAGATCGCACTTGTTCAAGTAAAGGTAGATGAACTTATGTCACATCACACAAACCTAACAGTAACTTATTTGAAATCCGGAAAATTAACACAGGACATTTATAAACATTTATTAAAATTTAATATCTATATTTAATATATAATAATATTAAATAATCCTGTTGTTAGTAAATAAATACATGTTATTTATAATTCAAAATGCCATTTTATGAGTGAAATTTAATCTACTGAATTTAATCATATAAATAGACGATGATAAAACATAATAAAATTATTTAAAAAATGCATTACTCGGCAGGATTTGAACCCTGATCGTTCGGCTGAAAAGTTGCCACGCTACCGTCGCGCCACTCCGATTCTTGTAACCTGTAGAAAATGTGGCATTATATAGAGAATAATGAAACTTTAATTGTCAATATCTCGAAAACTATTGAGTATCTGCCCCTATAATGATATATATTCGTGAACAGGAGAACGAGATCTATAAGTGTGCAAAGTTTCAACAGAATCGGTGACCCGAAGGTCGTGGCCTCTCCTTTTAGCCTTAGAGTCAGGCCTCTGGAAGTTGAGAATTCGTTTGCTTGTACGGGCTGGCTTGCGATTCAATAGCGATTGTTAGCGTACCATAAAACTCCAGATGTGGCACAGACCACAGGTAGGTGTGCTGGGCGTACGTCACCAACGCACTGAAGACCTGAAATGTGGAAAGACTTTTGTTTTTTCAATGATAGTTGCAAAAAATTGTTCTTCTTCAAATATGGATGGTACTATGGTATTGAGTTGTAAAAGGGAGTTAAACAGAGCTGCAATACAGTTCATAAAAAATTAGTAGAATGGTGAAATAAAGAGTAAACTAGAATGTTTTCGAGTAAAATTATTTAAAAATAGTTCTAATATGTTTTAAAGTCATCTAGTAAAAATCCTATGGTGCCGAGGTGGAAAAAAATAATTAATAAATAATAAAAAATTAAAAAATTCATGAAAGAAAATTTTTTTAAATTAATAATAACAGTAGCTAAATATATGAAAAAATTTAAGATAGTGCTGATGACAATAGCTCATTGTTAAATTAATATTCAGTATGGTCGCTTTTTAAAACGTCGACATGAAATTTGTATTTTTGTTCGAATTTTTCCGGGTTTATCATTTTTTACAACTAGAGTTTGCAACTATAAAATTGGAAAAAATGAAATATGTACGTATCATTACAATTAATATTATACTTAATTTATAGTAATTAGAGATTTTATACACACGATTTACACGTCACACACAGTTACATATTTCATATAAAACAATTAAGCTGTACCTTCTAATCCTGGTAAAAAAAATATTGAGCTTTCGGTTTCAAGACCGTCAAGAGACGGCCCTGGTTTCAAAAGACGGCCGGGGTTCTGATCCAGAAAAAGACGGCCCAGGTTCTTTTCCTTGCTAAAAGACGGCCGGGGTTCTGATCCGAAAAAGACGGCCCAGGTTCTGTGCCATGCTAAGGCTGAGCAGATGTCACTACTATAACGGGAACGCCGAAACCCCGGGCGTGAGCACTCTCATATCCTCTCTGCTAATTATAAAAAGCGTTGATAAATACTTAATTACATTTAAATTATTATAGAATACGGTGACAACACGGTATGTATTTAGGGTGTCAAGGTTATCCGATTTTTAAACACAAATAGCAAAGATTTCAACAGAAGTTACTATATATGCAAATCCAAATCAGAGAGGAAACCTCTAGTCTCAGTTTATTTCTAACATCATTATACAAAGTCGTTTTTTCGATGAGCGTTTTGAATAACAAAGTTGTATAATAAATTGCATTTAAAAACACACTTCTCTTCTCAGCTATCCATCATAAACGCGATGCGCGTCACTTCTGAGTTACCCTATATCGCGAACAATTAGAGCATAGATCACCACGCTCTTGTAAATCCGCCATAAGATTACATAAAGAGAGACAACGCTTCATTGACAAATTCCTTGTTTCGATAAAAAAATCACGTAGTACGTTCAACGATTTAAAGCACCCACAGACACACGAGGCATAGGTTTACCAAGGGACAGCCTCGAACGTGTTTTCGAATCTGTCAGAAACGGGTTGAATGTTAAATCCCCGTCAATTGCACCGCGAAACAACGGAAAGAGGAGGAGGAAATATTTTCCAGCGCCATCTTGCCTCGTAGCTCCTAATTCGTCAGTGCCTGTGAATGGACTTGTCATAAGTGTTTTATGTTATTTTGTTCGTTGTTTCGGTTGCAAAAGTTAGTGTATTAAATTCCGAGTACACGTCACGGTGAGTAGAACGGCTCTGCGTTAAATCGCGCGAATCGAAAACCCGGGAACGAAATGTTAAATTGAACACGCGAACTACGAGTGGTATGGTCCGTCGAATAAAAGTGTGCAAGAGCTTTCTGTTCCATTCCAACGATAGATCATGATTCCCTGAATATTTCTAATCGCGATGCGTTCTCTCCTCTCTCGGTTACTTCCATTCGCCGTGTGTCAAACTGTGTTCGGGACGAGTTTTTTTTAATGTAGCAAGACCACGAAGTCACGCCCGTGTGTAAAAAGGCATACGAAGAAAGTTTCGAAATTGACATATATCGCGTATTTTCATCAACTAGTCTGGCAGCCAAGTCAACGTGTGTATACCATTATTCGAGCTACGTTAACGATTCATTGTTCAAGTGCTTCACAAGAAATCGAATATTTAACATAAATATTCTCCCGTATACATAACTAACGGATAGTATTCACGTACTGGAATATTCGAATCGTGTTCAAACGCCTAATGTTATTATGATATCGTCTGCACGGACGTACAAATACAACGAAAGTTCGATGAATATTGAGATACAGAATGTGTAGAGAATGTGTGTATTGTTTGTAATAATCAACTATTAAAGGATATTCAACGTTCGAGCGGCGAAAATATTTTCTATTCGACAATAGATCAGTTCGAGGACGTAAATCATAATGTAACCGACTATTTCGATCATTCGAACTTAAATTTGATTAGTCGAATATTTAAATACAAATTTGATGTGTTATATTACACTGTAATCTATTGTCTCGGATTGATATCGAGAGTAGTGTGTACACAAAGCATGTGCATGTCCGACGGCATTGTTCTTTCAACACATTGGACGCCACGTCGGTCACCGAAATCTGACAGCAATCTTTCTGATTAACCTTTGACGGTCATCGGCGACCTACGGTCCCGAATTTGCAAAATTTTTATTTACTGCCCGATGCAAATTACAGGAAAAATTGGTAAAAAATTAATATCGAGTTCGTATTAAACATTCGCGTCAAATATCGTGGTGTGTGCTTTTCATTAACGCGTGTACATACGTAAATAAATCGGTATTCCCAACCTATCTCGACTTAGAAATACTGTCGAGGAACGAACGTCATAAAAACCCGACGAAAAAACTAGGCTCATGAATTTCACAAAAAATTTGCTGAGTTGTTGTATGAAACGTTCCAGCTTAACGATAACATTACGGAAAGCTGATGCGTTCGTTATAGCGTATTTGAACGCGATATTACAATCCTTGTAATCGGTTCACAACTACTTATTCTCTGTTTATTCGAAAATTTGTTAAGCGGAAACTACAAAACAGAGATCAATAATTTCACGGTCATTTGTAAGTCTAATACCATGTAACGCTCACCAGGAAACCATATAATGACAATCCTAAGTAGATCTGATGCATAAATAATTCCTTTAGCGTATCATATATTATAGTATTAAAAATGTTCCTTTGGAGGTGTGTTTGCTTACAGAGACTCCTCCAAATGATAATTCTAGGTTTGACGTAACTATGCAAACAAATGCTTGAAGTAGATATCTGACAAGTGCACGTGTACTTGTTATCACTGATATATGTTTTTACAGCTAGAGAAAAGTTGTAAAGTATAATTTGATGTTTTATTAATTTTTAAAAGTCAAAGTAGTTTTTAAATTTTGTTATTGTCGGATCATTTATGTTATTGAAGATATTGCTGTACAAATTGACATTATATGCCTGGTGTGATAAGATAAGAACTGAATACAGTGATATTGACTGATAGATAATAATGGTTTCCTTTATTTTTTCAGTTTAATAACAAGACTATCTTGAAGAAAAATTCAAATTCTCCATTTTATCAATGTAAGTAATCGGATTTCTTATATAACTATTGCATGCAGTCTATTGATTTTTAAACAAGTAGTTTGGTTCAGATTCTTTTTCCTTTAATATAAGAGTTTCTTCTTTTTTTTGTTTGTTTTTTTTTTCCAATATCTTACATTAAAGTGCTTGCGACAAGTTTCACAATGAATAAAAGTAGTTTCAAGAATTAATCTAGTACTTTACATTTTTCAAATAATATTGCAGGATACTATATCAATGAATTCAGATATTGCACAAAAACTGCAACTTTGATATCTTTGTTAATATAGAATCATATTTTTAGTGTTGCCTTTACCATTAAGTGAATTAAGTAAGTTTATATTTTCTTTTTTGTACAAAGTTGCTTTCCAGAGAAGAGAATTTGTAATTACATTGTAGAGACTGTTGCAGATAGTAATATAAATTTTTTCGATAAGAAATACCTGCTTTAATTGTATTGTATCCGTTACATATAGTTTATATACCTCTATATATTATCTGTAGAGATAAATAGTATTGGTAATCGTATCGATTCTTTAGAGATAAAATATAATTACATCTAAAGCTGAAACAATAGCGTAATTTATTTATCAATGAAGTATGAGTTGTGCCTATTTAATTGTTAGGTATTCTTCGAATGTGACATCTTTTACGATACTGTATATTCAACGGCTATACACAGATGTGTGTCTCATTTGATATGCAGTATTCTGTGCAATATTTATTTGCATAATATTTAGTAAGATTGTTCAAGTTACACAAAGTGCCCTCAGTTAGTTATTTAATCATTTGCGCATTACATAAAAATTCATTCATCATCTACAGGTAAATATAACAAATATTTCTTGCTTATTTAGTGAACAGTCTAATAGTGTAGGATTTTATTCTGATTCGAAGAGTGTTCGGGAAGTTTTCTATATTTCTGGACAAGAAGTAGCTTCATCGACAACTGCCAGCAGTATTTCATATGCCAACAATGGCGATGCAGAAGGTAAATTTCACAACTGGCCACAGTCAACAAAATAACAAGTGTTATTACTTTACTAATCGACGATGTTGTTAGAAAATGTTTGGAAAAGAAATCATGTAGATCAATGTTTTGTGGATTACCTTTTTAAATAGTATACAGGATGTCACAGAAAGTTGCTTCGTAGTGGCAATGAAGAATAACAATTTACGATCGGTACAACAACAAAACTTTTTATTTCCAACAAAAGCACACAATGGAAACATAATCAATTTGAAATCAATCTTAACGGCACAACATCCTGTGTACACAAAATGATATATGAAGTATAGTTTTTTAGTAATCAAGTTTTTGCACATACTTGAACTCATTTATGTTTTATTCTTTACAAAATTCTAAAGATGACAATACTTGTGCACATTATGCAAGTCAGTATTGCAGCAAATGTTATTTTCAAAGAAGTTTTTCAGTTTTTATAGAGAAATATAAGATAATGACCCTTAGGAAGATTGTTGGATACAGTGAAAAGAATGTTCTTGGAAAAAAGCTGTCATTAATTAAGAAAGAAAACGTGCCAGACTTTTTTATATTAATTTGGAATATATGCAACATTAAATGCACTGGTTTAATTGAAACGTTTTATTTGGGGTATACATACATAGGCACATCTCAAAAAAGAAAGCTGTTCTACTTTAAAGCTGTATATATTACGCATTTAAAGTAGTTGTATCCTGTTCTACTACCTTATTGCATTCTGCTTGTCATATGAAAGTTTTAATTTGCGAGTAATACAATGATACAACCCATAGGAGAGAGAGAGGAACATTATTGTATAAGAGGGGTTTCTTTACTTTGTTCTCAATTGCACTTTTACTTTAGCTACTTTCATTCATCTTATTACTAATCAAATAGAAAGTAGTGGTAACGTATTGTTTTGGTAAAAATAGACTAGTGGAGATATTGTACAAATGATTTTATGCTTTTCTGCTAATGCATACTTAGTCGCATGGCTTTGGTATGTCATGATTGCCCATATTTATTGCAGAACCATATATTTGTTTTCTTCATTTTTCATTGTACATGCCTTTAAACGAAATTGTGTTTCAGTCATATTGGAAATTCATAGCATCTATTAAATCTAATAAACAATAAACGTGAATGTATATGATGATAAGTATGGGCTTTTGAAAGCAGCATGAATTTTACTACCTGCTTGTAATATACAGTGGTAATTTTTTAGATGAGAAGGCAAGGTCAGGACGTCATGCAGGTTAACCTGGCGGGTATCAGGCGAGACATTGTAAATCTTGCCCACAACTACAGCAATGCACAGGTAATTGAACAACCTTTGCTCATAGTGCTTTATTCGCGCGTGTAATAAAAAAAATGTCTTCCACACAACAGAAAGCTGTGCGTAAAGCCACCAGTAACGATCCATGGGGTCCGAGCAGCACACTTATGGCAGAGATTTCCGACCTAACATACAACGTTGTTGCTTTCACCGAAATCATGCAAATGTTGTGGAAAAGATTGAATGATCACGGTAAAAATTGGCGGCATGTGTACAAAGCTTTAGTTCTCTTGGAGTATCTAATTAAAACAGGATCAGAAAAGGTTGCACAGCAATGTAAAGAAAATATTTTTGCCATCCAAACTTTAAAGGGTAAGTTGTTTCATCTGATACAGTATAATAGCATAATATAAACTTTCCTGACATGCTTTTCTTCATTGTTTTTAGATTTCCAATACATGGAAGGGTCTAAGGATCAAGGTGTGAACGTAAGAGAAAAAGCAAAGCAACTAGTGGCCTTATTAAAAGACGATGAGAGATTAAGAAACGAGCGAGCTAGAGCGTTGAAAGCTAAAGAAAGATTTACACAATCCGTTAGCGGGTTCGGAAGCGATGGATTAGATGCTATGTCACCAGTGAGCAGTGATGTATGTCTCTTAGAACTAATAATAAAAATATCAAGCAATTGTGTTATTAAAAAATGACGATACTTTACTGATTCAGTTCCAGGATTGGGAGCCGTGTCGTCTGGGATCCGAATCTACAGCTAGACGTGCGTATTAACACTAGTATATTCTATACAGTGTGTCTTTTTTCGTAAACAGAGAACGCAGGAATATCCTGTTGATAATCAAACTTCGGCCAGCGGAACGGGAAATATATTCTCATGTAATAGAGCTGTAGCAATGTGCGTGAGTTCAGCAGTAGGCAGGTCAATGTGTTTGTGCGTGTAGCTAGAGCTATCGGTGTGCTGTGTTTTCTTAGTAGTAGTTAGCTCGGGCAATGCAGCGTGCGGCCGAATAACATGTACAGGCGGGCACGGAGTGATTTCTTATGAAAAAATAACAGAACAATATGGAATAAAAATTTTTCATCTGACGTTTCGTTTCCCGGAAAATCGAGTTTGGAAATGCAGTGAATCACCTGCTGTCCGCTTATACACGTTATTCGGCCGCACCCTGTATATGCCTGGTTCCGTTGCGCCGATGCACAAAATTCGCCGCCGTCTGAGGGTTACAGATGAATTGCCGTGTAAAAAAAAGATACATTGTATAATTTTGCATGCAACATACAAGTAACTATAATCTGTGCGCTGATTAGCCGAATTGGAAGCTGCAAGGCCACAAACAGTCGGAGAGGAGGAACTGCAATTGCAATTGGCTCTGGCAATGTCTAGAGAAGAGGCGGAGCAGGAAGAACAAAGAAGACGCAGCGACGACGTCAGACTGCAGTTAGCTCTCAGTCAGAGCCAGCAAGATTTTAAGTTAGTGTCAGTTATTGCAAAACCTCGAATATCCGGAATATCTTTCCAGAGTATCGAAGATAAGAGTCTAGATTCATTTCTTGCCTAAGGATACAAATGAATTTCAGAGCTCCACAAACCGAGAAGCAAAGTCACATGCTGGACTTGTTGGATGTTAATCTCGGAGAAGCTAGCGGCGGAGCCAATGCACAAACTGATCCTTGGGGTGTGCCCGTCACCGCGCCGCCGCCTAGACCACAGGTACATATGCTCTTCGGTTGAACGATACTTGCGCAGTCGCTTATTGCATGTTAATACGATATTGCGTACTCTTTGCACGTTGCACAACAGTCTTTGGATTTGTCTCAGTTTTATATGTACAAGGTATGTTTGGCCAATACAGCAAAGGATACTATTAGCACTGCGCTATGCCCCGAAACATCTGGAAAAGTTACAAAATCAGACTAACTCACCGGTTTTTATTCTGCAGCCGCAAAACGATCCATGGAGCGCTCCCACTACAAGTAGTACGTCACCCATGGTCGATCCATGGGCACCTGTACCACCACAAAGACCATGTAAGACACTAAGAATTACATAATGAGTCATAAATGTTTTTCGATGAACCTGCAGAACAGCTATTATACTTACGCACAAATTCGTAAATGGCTATTCTGCAGATCCATCTGTTTTTCTAGTGATTAACTGATTCGTCTAATTTCAGCAGCTGCGATTGATCCATGGCGGGCACCCGCACCTTCGCCCGTGCCAGTTACATCTCCACCTACAGCGGATCCCTGGTCACCTGTGCCCGCTACCGCCGAAGCTGAAACAAATAAGAAACCAGTACAGTTCTCCAAAAATTAAAGTCATTTTAGAGGAGTGCGAGAACTCGAACATATTCGGGTTCTCAAATGTACTGGGATTCTCGACAGTTTTCAGGATTATTCCATAGAATATACAGGATTCTCGGGCACTCGAATACATGTATATATGAATATTTATATTTTATATATGAATATTATGTTCCCTGTATATCGGGAATCCCAATATCAGTTCGGGTTCACGCACACCTCTAGCATATTTCCGTTGGTAACAAATGAATTTGGGTATTCCAATGTATGTGTGTTTCAGGCTGGACGAGAGGGTGCAACCTCTGCTTCTCCGTCTTTCAACAACCCCACTCTAACGCAGAACATTGGTTTCGCGGCGCAATCGCCGCAAAATATTGGCTTTGCGGCGCCGCCGCCGCCAAACATAGGCTTTAATCTGCCTGCTACTGCGAACTCTTTCAACACCACAAGCAACGGCTTCAACGGCACCGGATCTAGCTTTAATAATTTCCCCGCGGGTAATCAAAACAATTCTGGAGCCAGTCCGCTGAGCGACCTAGACGAGTTCGATGTAATTACTAACAGAAATAAGCTTGGATCTAGTCCACAACCAGTAAACAATGGTATTGCTATTGTTTTATTTCTAATGAAAAATATAATCTGTTCAACGAGACGAGGCAGTGAAACACCAGCAGTACATCCTTTAACTGTAACTTCAACTCTGTCGCACTCGAATGGCTATGTTCACGTTTACTGCCTCGTCTCGTTGGACAGACTATAGTTTTGTAGGCGTTGCAAAGCCAAATCTTATCAGTTTCGTTGGTATTAGCTTTACGGGACGCGTTCTAATATTTTTAATCTACAACTATTGTGATTGTAAAGATGCATCTATGAGGAATTGTTCAAGAAATTTATTTCGTTGGGTATACATTATGTGTTAATCATGAGACACAGAATCATCGAAACAATTCTTGTAGGAGGTTCGCTATCACCGGATCCGTTCGATTTGGGAGGCATAGGTGAAAATCTTCCTACGAGTACGGGAGCTGTTAAAAAGACACCACAGTCGTTCCTCGGAGAGAACTCTGCTCTGGTTAACCTTGATAATCTCGTCAGTACTTCTGCGATTAAACCAGCCACACCAACACCTACAGGTAAAGTTTCAGTTAAAAGCGATAATCTTGTGTAGTCAGTTTTTATGTCGGAAAAAAACGTCGAGACTTTCATGAGAAATAACTGCGACTATCAATGGTTCTAGGCATAGAACAGCGTAGTCTCAGTTACTCTCTATTTAACACTCGCACGGCCGTCGGCGGGTCTTTCTAGACCCAGAAATCACAGTTTCAAGAAAAACAATAAATGTAGAATTTATTATTTAGGCCGTACAAGTGTTAACGGTGACTAGATCATTCTCACCAACAATAATTGCTGTTTGATGCTGCGTACGGTTTACAAAAATTTCAAGATACAATTCCAACATGAACACAAAATTCTAATCTCTAGAGTATTTAAATTTTGTCGAAAGCAAATGTGTTTTTTTTTTTTAACGTATTCTGTCTGCAAAATAGCATTTCATTGGGAATAAATTCGTGAGTATCAATAAAGTGATTAACTGTATACTGCATGGGTGCATGATTCAATTGTTGTATTCGAAGAAAGTACAAGGATTTTTGTTATAAATCTTCTTTTACAGCGAAGACCGACGACGTACTGTTACAGGTTTTTGACCGGACTGTACATACACGTGTGAACTGAATGCATTATCTTTACAGCTTAATGAATGCGTTTACCCTTGAAATGATTTGTTTCTTATTGTAATTTTCGTGCGATACGCGCTGTACGAATAATTGCCGAGTGTCGATTAACGTTGTGAACGATTTTCCAGCAACCATCTCGTATTCAGCAAATCCATTTGCGACGGTAACACCACCACCACCCCGTCCTACGATCAATCAGATTCGACAGGATCCTTGGGCAGCGAATACACCTACTACAGCGAATCCGTTCCTCTCGTAGCTCGGCAATAGAATTGTCGATGACGTCAGTCGATAAATCAAGAGCACCGTGGTCTAAAAAGTATTCGAGGTTTTTAGCGGTAACCCTGTACGGTATAAGTTTCTCGCTCGCTATTAAATAGCTTTATTTCAAGATATAGGCGACACACACACACAGATACACACAGACAGAGAGACGACAGAGTGAAAACGTCCTATCGCAATAAAAAAAAAAAGAATAAAAAAAGAAAAGCTATTCTGAACACGCCAGTTTTAACATTTGAAAGTAATACGAGTCTTTTACGAATGATTAAAGCGACTACCACCGACCTGTTAGGTCCTCAAGTTGATCACTGAGAAAATAGAAATGTTTAAAGAAGTACGCTAGTGGGCTCCGTTCAAAGTTTCAAAACAATGGACACGGCTAACATCGACGTTTATTTTTACATAGCAATTGAGACAGTCTAGCGAACATTTATTTCTATCGTGATTATTGCGCAGAAGTGTTTTTTGCGTCCGCTAAGATCGAATCGCTTGTAGATTAATCGCGTAACGACGATGAATGGGGAACTGTTTCGTGGATAACGATGGACGCGCAAGAAACGGGTAAAACGATGTGGCGTAAATTAAATCTTCGGATACTTGCGCGGCCCAAGGTGTATAACTAGATTTTATAATCACCTTTTTCATATATAGTATATTTTTTAAGTATGACTCGATTTGACTCGGTAATAGGATAGAATCATTGAACAATATTTTTGGCGGACTATTAAGATGTAAAGCGGAGGGACGAGATGGGAGCAGTGGTCGACGCGTCATGAATCAATTTCTTTGTCCTTGTATTTATATATATATATATACGTCTTTTTCTACGGCTAACGAGATCGTGAGACTGTAATCGTGATTTGCAAAAGCATATTATATCGAACAGGGTTCTTCGGTTTGAAGTTCATACGCTTAACAATGTGCATCGATCGCGGCTCGTAATTTAAAAAAGCAAGAAAAAATTAATTAATGTACATTCGCGTTGTAGCATGCTTTTTAATTGAGGGGGGAAGTGTGAAAGGTGGAAACATATTTTGCTTTCCGTGAACTCGTGCGAAAGAACGTTTAAAATAAAAGTGCATTTTCAATTTGTTGGGAGACATCGTTGCCACACATTCCATTCATAGTCTTGATTAAGGGAATGATTGTGAAATAGTGACTAGACTGTGGATGTTTATGCAAACACAAATCTTCGTTATTCGATTTGGAAATGGCATCCAAAGTCGCTAAAGTTTCTCGGATTTAATCAAATTGTGCACAAAATCCACAGCCTACTGTTAATACACTAATGTGTATCCTATGAACGGTTTTACGGGTTCAAATGACTTATCACACGAGTTCACGAGACGCAACGAAAATGTGCTTCCACTTAAATACTCATTTTGCTGAGAGAGACGTGTATGCTATTAAAACAATGTGTCGTTCGCTGATTATTCACCGCGTTTACCAATACCTCGAAGTACTTGCGGACGGGGCAGTCTGAAAGCAATTCACTGCAAAATGTAATGTTGTCTTTTACACATGTAACATACGAGTCGAGTTTAGTTCGTGAGATTTCACACACGTTTCATTCCGACGACCGTTCAGACGTTATTTGCACAGGCTCCGTGCACTGCGGAGAAACAAGCGTGGGCTGGTATGCATTTTCTCATCGGTGAGGAGTCGCTGTTTAACTAAATCGGAAAGGTTTTATAATTTCACGGAAACTCACGTGTCGACGCCGGGAATGGGTTACAAGCATGAAGCGTTTTTACTCGTTCGATAGTCAATTTAACCTGTTAACCGAGAGAAGGAAACGATACGGGTGAATACTATTTATATTAAATGCAAGCGCCACGATGCCGTTTGTTAGGAGAATGTAGATGGTGGAATTTATGCAATATATAGCATTCATTTGTTTGCGAAGAATGCAATTTGATAATATTATTATTTCGTTTTAAATTAGAATTAGAATTGACTTGTATATTTTGGATTTTAACGAATCCAAAACGTTCGAACGAGCGTCTACGAAAGTCAAAGTAGAATAAATCATTAATTTATAAAAACAAAAGAAAATACACACATCTTGGTGGGTAATTTCATCAACAAGAATGTTTCTCAGAACACGATACCTCCTGGTTTTTACGGATTAGACTATGAGTGTCTATATTTGCATAAATAGTAGTTTTAATTGTTCATAAACGAGACACTGGGAAACTACGAAAAATCGAACATGAACGACGAGTCAACTCGTCTTCCCCGGTTAACAGGTTGAGGGTATCAAGTATAATCTGAGGACAGTAAAGTGAATCGCATTAGCTTTCGTTCCACACACGAGGCAATTTACAATTGTACCTTGATTTATATAATGAGAGAAGATGAAGAAAACAAAAAACGAGAAATTGTAAATACGTTTAACAGCATATCGTTCCCCAATTGTCAAGTCAACTTCTTTTCGTCTGTGCTCGATGGACGGTATATAAGGATACTTTTAACGAAGCCTGAAAGTGTTTTCTAACATCGTTCGCTCGTTCTTTCCCGTTTTATCGAGGAAAACGTTGCTGAGTTCGTTGGTTTTACATCGATACTTTCTACGCTCGAACGAGCGCGCGTCTTCGTTGACAGCTCAGCGGGAACACGACCGTACGACAGTCGCCATTTTTATCCTGTTAACCGGTCAACTTTCCAAAGAACAAATTGAAATGATACAGATTTTAGAGCGGACATAACGAAATCAGCGAAAACACTTCCGGATATAGCCACACGCAATACAAGGCCATCAAGCTCGACCGTATCACTGCCATTATCAGCGATATACAAAGTACAAATAATTTGATCTGTATTAGTCTGATAACGGTACCATTCACGAGCTACAGGCCACACAGAGATGGCTTCCAGTAAAACTATCAAGAGACCGGAACCAGGATGACTCGCTGGATCATAGCTCCCAAAACTGTACCGGAACAACAGTGCTCCAGAATAAAGTCTTTCAGAAAAACTCACGTTATTTGGCTTATAAAATACAACTATTCGAAAACAAAGCTAATCAGATCTAAATGTAACCAAGGTATAGTGAATCGACAGAAGAAGCTCAAACTCAAAAGAGACTTCATCCCCAATCCTTAGTGACAGAGATGCATGACGCCACAACATTCAAGAGTTACTAAATTGAATGAATGAGGACACAAAGTTATGGAAAGATGATGTCAAATGACTAACTTAACTCGTCATCCCCGGTTAACAGGTTAATGACGACAGTCGACAATCAAAACGCGTGTATGTATTTATTAGCGAGTTCCTTCTTTAACACGTCCAGGACGGATGACTCAATTATGCATCACATTGGCAAACCGAAGACATCACAACAACGCCGATTCTTAAAAAATTTTCTTTATCTCGTTGCTTGGTCGGAGTTCTGTCCTGGATATGTTAAAGGACTACTTTGCAAGTAGCGTGAATACCGACTCAGCATTTCCTTTTTTGAAGCAATTAACGCATTTTACAATTTTTATACAAGAATACAACATTGGCAAATGGGGGAACTGTGTTTGCCTGCTTCTAATTGAATTGTATGTACACGATCAATTACACGCGCGATTCAAATTCTGTTATAAGTGAAATATTGCTTAAATAATTCCATTGTATTATTCTTCGTTAAATTAATGATTTCTGTTGCATTATGCATTTTCAACATACTTGCTTCTATGATTGAAACTGTATATTTAATATGTATTTATCCGGATGTTCGCGAAAATATGAAGTTATTATGTGATAGGAATGTAAGTCACTGTATACCACTCGAAGTTGTATTACACTGATTTAATAGTCTGCGTTCACCGCTTTTGTAGAAAAATTCTTGTATTTAAGCGAACATATCTTTCGCGTCTGAAATTCGACACGTCGATCAAATACTAAATCTTTTATTTTCGTTTACTAAATGATCAAGCCACTTGCTTCTTTCTTTTTTCTTTTTACTTTTTGTACAAAGCCATAGATTGGTATTCTTTTGTACGTACATGATGTGATGCACGAGCTTCATTTTTGCGCGAACAATGGAACACTGTTTAGTTTTTAGTGTTGGTGTAAGTGCAGAGCAAATTCAAAGAACATTTAAGAATGAATATTATATATTTTAGTAGATTATATTATTATTATTATTATACAAATAAATGTAAAAATTTTTAATTTTTCTGATTAAATATTTAATTTGAAGTTTCCTTGTATATATCTTTCCTCTATACTGGATGCAAATTATGATTCTCGAGTTCAAAAGTATTCATAAGGAGAAGTAATAACTATTATTTCTATGGCGTGAATCACATGAAAACAGTACACTTGAATACTCATGTTGGATCTGAAGTGACAGAAGCGCTACACGATCCTGAAGAATGAATCGACAGAATAGTTTCTTGTTTTATTGTATCGATCCTTTATAATTGTGTGATTTCTTTTCTGTACATTATTCTGTGTTCCCATATCCAACAGAGGTAGTCAATTTGTTCTATTTTTCATGACTCGTGTCATGAAGTAAAGAAATTAGAAACAATGCAGATCATTCTTATGTGCAACATATTTTATTTTAAAGAGATACCTCGGTCGAAGAACTTATAGTAACTGGAGGAAGGAAATACGAGCGAACTTGACTATGTAATTGTGCTATTTCAGGGTCTTCCCTTTCTAAAGCTCTGAGTAATTGTGCAAACTGAACCGTACCTGTAATGTATGAAAGACTAATAAATTATTTGTAAGGAAATGAATTTTTGACTTAAGACTGTATAGAGTTCACCTTCCCGTCCTTCTGCAAATCCATAGTTCTTAATAACGTCCATTTGAATTTGAACAACAATGGGAAATACGAATTGCATCATTTTGAGCATTTCATTTCCTGAATTTTCCTTTGCTTCTGTCAGTTTCTGAATATTCTCTGGAGTACTCAGCGCTGTTAGAACGTCTGTCAGAACAGCTAAAGCAAAGCCATCGAGTTAGATTCTTACACAAATTCATGTCAATTTCACTATGAGTGTTTTCATTGAAATATTAAATACCTTTCGCTATTTCTGGAGTAAAATTGGGCATAGTAGTCATTGCAAAGGCAAATAGCGAACGGACGTGTCAATAACAATTTAGACAACTGTCTAGGTTGCAAATTGCAATATTATTGTTCAATACAAGTTTTTACAATGCTGAAGCTGTTTTATTGTATAATTCTGAGTACGCTCGAGTACTTATTATTTTATTCCAAAAGATGTTTACTTTCTGCCGCTGACTTTTAGAAACGTCAAAACAATGTAAACACAGAGAGGAAATTACCTCTCTGCAATGCATCAATTCTACATAGAGGGCGATTCAGGTTATGGTTTATAGAATCACAAAAATTTGTTTTCCTGCACTGTCATTGGTCGTCGACTCGCTGCTGTGAAATAGTTCGCCAATCGGTAAACTGTGTGGGATAAGAAATTGATAACAGTCAAGAAAACCTTGCAGTTATGAAGTCATTACTGTAAATTGAAAACACATAACAGAAAAGTAGGTTAAAAAATATATCTAGCAAATGATCTATGAAAATATTTTATGAAACGCTAATTGTTAAATTTTATTGGAAGATTGCATTGTTTCAGGAACATTCGATAGAAATACGCGTCCGCGATGAACCTAGACTACGATCAAACACTTTTAAAAATTTTTTTGAAAGAAAAGGCCAATTTCTTCGACACAATTTTTGGATTTCTTCATCGAAAGTAAGTGATCATACTGCAGCTAGGTTTATCCATTTATTTTATATTTTTAACGTAAGATATGTCACTGGTAGAAAAAGTGATCTTTGATTCAACCGTAGTACAGATTTCTACGATGAGTATGGTCCAGATAAGAAATCTGCTCTTCCACCTGGGGAAGCGGAGAGGGTGGTGTTAAACAGTTTTAGGAAATGGAAGAACATGCCCAAGTTTCAGTGTCCGAGCAGAGACCCACCAGAAAATCATAATTCGAATATGCAGACCACTGAGAGAACCAAAGACCATGCGATGGTGATTGCAGAAGAAACTGATCCTCAAGTTGTACAGGAAGTTGAAGTAGAAACTAGTATAGAACCACAAATAGTAGACAAACAGATTCATTCAGAAGGCAAGGATAAAGTTTCTGACAGTTATAATGGAGCAGTGAGGGATGATTATACGTGGTCACAGTCCATTAATGATCTAGACGTTCTAATTAAACTGCCTTGTCATATAAAGACTGCAAAGGATCTTAGAGTTAATATAGATTCAATGCATATCGAAATAGAGGCAAGAATGCCAACACTTCTAGATAGCGATTCAACATGGCCCATAATTTTTGGTGGAGAACTTTGTCACAAGATTAAAAAGAATGAATCTGTGTGGTCGGTGGTACCTGGAAAACATATCAGCGTACGTCGAAACACCAATTAATTAAATTGACTTCTTATTGTTGCAATCCCTTAAATTTCTTTACATAAATAAAAGATATCTTTTTTTACTTTAGATTCACTTTGAGAAAGCCTCTGAAAGATGGTGGGATGCATTGCTTGTCGGCGAGCCAAAAATTGATTTAAGTAAAATTGACTGTTCGAGACATCTTGATGACATGCGATTAGAGGAGCAAATGAAAGTACAAGAGCTAATGTGGAATCATCAGCAGAAGCTTCTTGGCAAACCAACATCTGAGGAAATTGTGAGTGTACTCTTTTTCTTTACATTTTATACGAAATAGAAGGCCCCACTGGTGATATGTAACTGTAAATTGTTTATTTATAGAGAATGGAGAAGATTTTGAAAAAGGCATGGAACGCAAAAGGTTCTCCCTTTGAAGGCACACCGTACGATCCCTCTGTTCTAAAATTTAGTAACTAATTAATGTGATTTTGTATTCAAATAAGTGTTAGTACTTAATGAATGATTTTGTACATTGGTCACAAAAAGTTTATGTACATATGAACCTGTTTCTACTCAACTGCAAATCACAATGTGTCTGTGCTTCAGCACAAATGGACCAATATCTCTCAAAGTATGATTTCATATTACTAATTTATGTGAAAGGGCGGTCGAGTTCACTACATAAAATCTCGAATATTTGTTTAATATTTGTTAAACTAATGACATAGAAAAATTTTCCTGCAAACCATATCTACTCTTATCTTCGATATAAACATCTTTTTCAAACCAGTGATACTTTGAGAGGTAATAATCCGAGAGTTAGGGTTAGTAAATTAAAAAATTTTGTTTGTACATAAAAGTCTGAATACACGAAATTTGTTAATTTTTCCACCCTGGTTAAAAGGTTCATTTTATTTTTATTAGACGCATCAATGGAATATAGAGTACGTTCTTATAAGAAGCTCTAACCGGCCACCTATTCACGATCCAATTGAGAAACGAGTTCAAAACAAACGGAAATAACGGAACCCCGCTACGATATAATAATTCATACGTTATTAAGCCGTGCATGTTAAAGAACTATAAAGACCCTACTTCGTTTATGTAGCATCATTGTACAGCTACTATCTTATCAATTAATATTCCGGTCACAGAATTGTTACAAAAAGAATGCGTAGCGGTACATAAACAATTGCCCAGTTTGTTTACAAAGGAAAACGAGATTACCCAAGCATCTTACGACTTTTCTGTTTCTAAATACCAGAAATTATTTATTTCTCTTCAAACTGTGTTGTGAAACAGCTTCTCTTCAATTTGAACCGTTTGCCAGTCGAGGCTATTTTGACTTTAGAATGCCGAAATTTTATTTTTCAGCCGATCAGAATATTTGTTAAACGAGAACACAGCGAAAATGAGTTTGCGCGTGCATTGTTGAATTTTCAGGAGTTTGTAAAATCTAAATAAATTGAATCGGACAAGCTAAAAAATTCCGATTTTCTTGAATCACGCGTGTTCCGTTGCCGTAATCTCGCTCCGCGGTTTAATCATTGCAAATGGCCGGTCTCCGAACATCGTAATGCATTGTACGCACTGATTGTTCGATGCAACAATCATCCGAGCAGCCTGGTAAAATTCCGGCGGGCAATTAAGGTCGAAGTGGCATTAGCCGCGCAAAAATTCCCGGTACCTGCATGTCCGCGATTTCACGAACCCGCAGGTACGCAGGTGGTTCTCGCCGGTGATCTATCGTCGACAGGTATCCAAGAGAAAGAGAAAGAGAGACAAGGCGAGAGGGGGGGAGAGAGAGAGAGAGGATTACCCACGGATCAAAATTAATCAAACACGGCAAAAAAGGTGGATCTCGCGGTAGCCAAGGCTGCCGAGGATCTGCGAAACGAACGGGGAGCCGCGCAGAATGCAAGGAATTCCTCGCTTTTCCCCGGTGTCGACTATTGCACCGACTTTATCTCGCTGGTGGGACTGTTTGGTAAAGGAACAAGGAAGGAATGCTTTATGGTAGCAGGTAGACAGACGAGCACAAACGCTGTTCTCATTTTCCCTGCATCCCCTGGCAACACCTTTGTGCTGCCATATTCCTCATTTATTGTATCTGGAATATTTGAGCCGTTTATTTTGAAAGTGGCCTAACTCCGTTTTTCAGTTTTTTCCGGTTATCATGGTTACGTGTACAACTTTATGTTATTTATCAGTAAAGCATTTCAGGTTGCTTATAATCCGAGCAAATACGATAATTCTTGACACATAAGTTTTCAGAGTTAGTTTAATAATCGAACCGTGTAGTTTGAAAGTGGCCTAACTCCATTTATACTTAAATAATCAAGATAATAATAATATAATAAATAATATATATATTGTATATATATATAATATTCAAGATTTTGTATCAACAAAATTATTAGAAGATGCAATTTTTAAAAGAGTAAAAAATTCTAATGGAGAATCAATAAACTGGCTAAAAATATGTTGGATGCGCTTTGTCAGAAATGAACCGTATAAAATTTTCTATAAGACATCAATGAATAAGAATGAAAATTTTTAAGTCCTGAATTTATTACCACGTCGGGGTAGACCAAAAAAGTTCGAAAATATTGTATTGACACCACTGTATAAAAATATCAGACAAATTACAACAACAAAATTCAAGGACATGATGGACCTATTACGATATATACCACCGGAACATCATGATTACTTCAAATCCCTTTTACACGCACAAAATGTAGATGAGTAGTAAATTGTTTTGTAATAAATTTATGTTTGTAATTTTGCACGTTATGTAGTTAATTGAATCGCATAAATTATGTTCCTGAAGTGTTTTAAGGATATGTAAAATAAATTCAGTATTGTTTTTTTTTTCAATTTGAAGCATCTTAAATTATGTTGAATGGACTTGGGCACCTTCAAATTTTATAATGAATCTGGTTGTTAATTTTGAAAGTGGCCTAACTCCATTCTTGATAAGAAAACGCATATTATTCACTTAATAATTGCCACTATTTTAATAGATGAACACCCTTAGATACACTTAAGCAGTGCGACTCATTAATGTCCTATACGTATATTTTTAAATTCATTGAAACGCAAACCCTTAAATATCTCGATTTTAAGGATAAATGGACTTAGGCCACTTTCAAAATAAACGGCTCATTTATTAATGTTGCCCTTCTGGTCTTCAAACTACTATCTTGTAATTGGAAAACCTTTAGAAGCATATTGTATTGTGCCAATCACCTCTACAGTGTATCATCTTGAAAATTTGTATCTAGTAAAAATGGGAACTGATGAATTTTTGCTATGCGTTTAAGTTGATCGAATTGTTTCATTTGAAGTTCAAATAATGAAGTAATTTAAAAAGGAAAATTATTTGATTCTTTGTATTATTCAGTATAGTTCAGTATAGTACATTATCTTAGGGATTATTTTCCAAAGAATTTATTTCGATGCCGAGGCCTGGTTCGAAACACTGCTTCATGCTCGCGGCACAGAATCGCACGCATCGAGGAATTCGCGCACATGCATGCGTCGAAGTCTCCGGTGCATCGGCGGACTGCAGGTTTCGCTGGGTATCGCGGTTGCGGGGAATGCGGGACACGCGTTCCCGAAGGAAAAATCGGTTCCCAGGTACCCACCCACCGTTTGCGTTTTCATTATCCCGTGAGGGCAGCCAATCGGCGAGTTAGCTAGCTGTGCGCGAACGTGCACCAGCGTGTTGCAGAAACGCGTTCGCAGCGTTCTCGGTTCTCGATCGGTGCCAGTCGATTCGCCGTTTCGAGCAGGTTCGTTGAGCACCGCTGTGCGGGTAAAACACAGGTAATATACCTGCCCGGGGCTACGTGCATCCCCACCTTGGGTCCGGTTCTCTCTCCTTGGTCGACTCTCGGCTTTTCTCCGAGGTGAGTCGGGCCGTTAGTGTCGTTGTCGTAGGAGAGAATGGTAGTAATGCGTATCGCGGAGTATCGTGCACCCTGAAGGACGTCCTCATCGTCGAGCAAGCTAGTACCTGCTGCCTTGTCTTCTCTTCTTCTTCCATCGAACGACGGATCTCTCGCGCGGTGTTCGCCCAACCCACGATCCTGTGATCCACGCTGATCGAGAACGCGCGTTCGATCGAAGGAAGGATATTTCGCGAGGCTGGACCGATTCGTGTACGGTTCGTGACCTGTTTCGTGCGGATACCCCTCTCTCTCTCTCTCTCTCTCTTTCTTTCTCGTCCCTTTTCATTCGGATGCTCGACAACCTCGAGGACGACGACGACCTCTCTGTTCATCGTAGCAGCTCTTCAGTATCGTCACAGTGGTACCGTGTTAGGTGAACTTAAACGGAGCGTGCTGTGCCGTCGATAAAATTGGTAGATTAGAAGAGAGAAGAGAACGTTGGTTGGTTTGAGAAGAAGAAGAAGAAGAAGAAGAAGAGGATACCAAGATGCCCTGTTCCGCGGTGACGCTGTCCCTCGCGACCATAACCGGTATCATTGCCAGCGGCCTCCTCGCGATCGCCTTTTCCACCGACAACTGGCTCTACACCGAGGTCAAGCGCGCCCAAATCCAGGTTCGTAAGGACCACTTGTGTTGCAAATGCATTTTTTAATTCGACTACGTCTTACCGCACGCTCCCCCCCTCCCCCGCGCTCGCCTAAGGCCCGAGTCTGCCACGTTGGGCCCGACGAGAGATCCGACTCTAACCCCGTTATTTAATGGACAACGTGTTCCCCCTCGTGATTTTGTTGCCTTTCGTCCCAGCCCTCGACCCGCGACGTCACTCTAATGGAAAAAATCAGAGTGAAAATTCTGATTAACTGGTTTTCGGATTGGACCGTGGCCTTTCGGAACATCGACGTGTTGCCTTGCAGGAGAGTGTTCAACCATTTGTGAACAAGGATTTTCATGAATGTTAACCCCTTGCCCTACAATAACGAGCCAGACTCGTCACGAAGATTCTGAATAGAATCTAATAAATGTGAACGTTATTAATTTCCTTTAAATCGAAATAAAAATCTATTTGATATATATATCCTTTGAGGAAAATGTAGACATACAATAAATATAAACTATCTTTTTTTTCTATGAAATTCTGAACGATGAACAATTTCTAATCATTATAATCACAAAATACATAGTAGTGCAAGGGGTTAAGAACATTCTCAAAAAAAGAGAAACACGCGTCTTCTGTTGTCCGAATAGTTAAATTATTTGTTTGTGACTCCAGAAACTCGAGTAGAATTTTTTTTTTTTTGATGCATGGAAAGTAATCTGCAAGCATATCCATATTAAATGTGTTCTAGGTACTTTAAAAGGTTTTTGTAACACATAGACGTGTAAAGTGGATTCTCATTGCTAAATGGACTTGAAACAGTCCCGATTAAAACCTGTTTCTTGAAAAATAATGCTTTAAAATCAAGTCTACGCTTGTACCGTATTTTATAAGATATGTGCGCGACTCGAAAGGTTAGTACATGGCCCTGGCGTGACCGATTTCCGAGCAGGTGAATTTTTGAACGTGAAATCAGGCTCTGGTAGGGCACCGAAAGTTCGAGCGCTTCGGCGCAAGTTTATTTTCGTCGTAGAAAAACTGGTTTCCATGTGTCGATGATTGTGTCATCTCGGATACACCTAGCACCGTGCGCGCATGCAGGATATTTTAACGAATTAGCTCATCAAATCTGTTTATCGTTCGTGGACGTTGGGAAACCGATTTTTTCCCGATAATCCTTTGCGAGCCGTTGGAAAATCGAAGATCGAAAGGACGTCGCTGTTTCCTCGTTTCGATTTCCACTTTCCGTAGCACGAGGATCAACAGGCTGAAGAAAGTGTCTCGGCTGGAAACGAGACAAATTTTCCTCGGTTTATCAACGGTAAACGAACACCGTGGGACACGATTCGATTAATAACACGTTGCACGGACGAATTACGGTAAACGCGTTGGAAAGTTTGTTCGTCCCGTAGCTGGTTGTCTGTTGCCTACTGGTTTCTTTAGTTTCTCAGCTTTTCCGGTTTGTTGTCGAATTTTCGCACGCAAACTTCGTTACATCAACATTATTCCGGAAATTATTTACCGAATCGATGTGGAATTTAAATTTTCACACGCAAACTACGTTACATCAAAATTATTCACTGAACGGTAATTATTTACCGACTCGATGTGGAATTTAAATTGATTTTAAAGAAATCGAGGGAAGAGGTACTCTACCGGCCATAAGTGTTTACCCACCCACATATTTTTTAACATTGTAGTCCACGGTTCTACGGTTCAGCTTCAATAACTTTGCTATTTCTCTGTTACTTTTTCCGATGCTATGATGGGACACTATTAGAGCGCGCGTTTCAATCGATAATTCTTTCCTCCCTGACATTATTTGAAATTTTCGCAAAATTCTTTAGGCACGTGAAAATCAACTGTTTACTGTATGAAAGCTTAATGCAGTATGAAATTTGAGAAGACTAAGATACCTGTATTACCTGCGTTCATATTCCCTACTGACCGTTAGAAAAATTTCAGAAAAATGGGTTTTTTTACCTGAACTCCAAAATTGTCGTTTTTCATAAAAAGCTGTAAACTCATTTACAGTACCTGATTGTGTATGTACAGAATATTTTGGATGTTTTTTATTAGCCTTATAATTAGGATTTAATGATACGGACATTTTCATAACAATAAAATACCTATTATTTGAATAGTAACGAAATTTGAAGGTGGGTAAACACTTATGGCCGGTAGTGTAGATCGAAGGAGTTAATTATCGAAGTCCATCAGCGAAACGGAAGAATGTTGAAAAAAGGGTGCCGGTGCAAGAGGGAGGCCGTTAATACCGAGTGTCTAGAAAATTGCTGTGTTCTTATTAAACGAGCCAGGCCGGAAGTGGAATCTCCTCGGCTTCCGTCGTCCTTGTCACAGGTGAACGTTCGGGTCGAAGGTCAAGTTCATCCTCGAGGGCCTTGCGAGCCTGTTCGAAGGAAGATGGTTCTCACGAATCTTTCGTGAAATATTCCACGCGGAAGCCGTACCACCTTTACGGCGGATGATACCGTTCTTCCGTGGCAATACCGAGCGTTATGGGAGCTTCTCACTCTCGATTCCCGTGAAATTTTCATGGCAGCCCGTTTCAGCTCCGAAGCCTCTACGTTTTCAACAAAAAATCCCACTTCCGAAACGCTGTTGCATCCGCGACACAATTTCCTTATAAAACAGTTTTTTTTTATAAAAGCAACACTCTTATCAGTCTTTTATTTGGTAGCTGTGAATTCTTACGGCACTTGTGCGCTTGTACAGGGTGGCCCACAAGTCACTAGATCAGTCAAGATTCGAATTTGTGTATGAGAGAATAAATTCGAATTTTTGAAAAATAAAAGGGCTATTTTAACACTAGATTGCCTAAGCAAGTCATTTTGACTGCTTTAAATTATTTTTTTTCGAACTGAAATACATTTTTTTTATTGCTAATACTTATTAATAACTTGTTATATGACTGTAAGTGATATAAAATATATTAAAAATTACTGTTAAACAAACTTCTTTGCGCATTAGTTATTTTTTCACAATGCAGTCATTTTGACTGCTTTCAGGCAATATAGGTATATACTAAGCTCCCGTCTTTCTAGTGTTAAAGTGCTCTAATTTGTGGGCCACTCTGTAGAATAGGTACAAGAAAAACTTGATATCAATAGAGACTAGGGTAAGGAACCCCCAATTACTGTGGGGGGTACTTATTTTTAAAGCATAATAAATATTAAAAAAGAGAGATATATATTAACTGATTTTAACGAAAGAAATTTAATATCTGTTTTTTAATATTCATTATGCGTAAAAATAAATGTAATTATTGGGCACTAATTGGCGCCCCCACAGTAAATGGGTCCCTTATTCTACGAGTTCACACAAATGTTTCTACCGTTTCTCTGACAGTACATAGGAACAACTGATCCGAGATTTCCACAGATTAGCATCCTTTCGACGAGAGAAAAAAAGGTATAAGACGTGTAAGCAACTACATAGAATGGTACTTTTACAAGTTAAATCTATGGGGAGTTTTTTTCCTCCCCGCTGAAATATGTATCACAGGGACGGGGAATGAATAGCGCGCCGTGATTCTACGGTAGAAAGTATGGTATTACAGAGACGTTAGTTTCGAGATACTTTCGAGCACATAAGTCTTTACTTTCGTGGACTTCTTTTGAAACTGTATCTCTTCGAGCGAGATTTCACAATGACTCGTTGCTACGGGTGAAGATTTCTTCTTGATCTCTATTTTTAAGCCCATGCCACTCTGTCGGGAAGAATTTACTACATCCAAGATCGAAGCCATTCATGTCTCTAAGGTAATGCTTTTTCCGGGACGTTGTTAACGCTTTGAACGGCAAACAAGAAAGCTAAAAAATTCCACGAAATCAAAGTGTCATTTGTGCCCATAATTATGAAAGTGGTCCAAGTCAAAATTAAAAAAAAAAATGAATTTATCACTTATTTCACACGACATGATTTTAAACTAAATTTATTCAATGTAAAAAAAATGAAAGAAATATATGACTTAGACCACTGTCATAATTTACACATTTGCACATTTGATAACATAGAAATTGAAAAAATTAAATGTATGATATTGTGTGGTTCTCCAAACTTTCTTGCATTTTACAGATCCTAATCAAATTTGGTACAATGAATATATTAACGTAACAATTAAAGACTGAACAAATAATTCCGTCACCCACATCTGGGTGACATGACGATCAACGTGTTAATCCCAAGAATTCTTTTATATCTGCTCTGATTGAAACTGATGAGAAAATTTTTCAAGAAAGCTGAAATACAGGGGGGTCAGGTGGGACCCAGTCAGATTTCCAAATTTTATCCGCTTAAATAAATTCCTTTGTTCACACATCTCGATATCGACGATTCTTCTGCGACTATTCAACAAGTTTTTGAAAAATTATGGTACGACTGCTTTCTTTTTTTTTTGGGTTCGAAGAAATCTGTTGGCTGTGGAAGGGTGAAAACGTTGTTAGGCGAGAGAATCTCCTAGGCGTTTAGGGGAACGATCGTGGGGGGGGGGGGGGGAGCGGAGCTCTTTCCGTGTCATTGTGCACGAGGATCGTCAGCTGTGGAATTTAGCCGCGAATCTTTTCAGTTCGGTCCTGGGCTCGCCTCGGTCTAGCCTCCGTCATCCACAATCCGCAGGAACGATCGACATTCCGAGCCGCGCCCATTTTCAGCGCGTTGACTCGACAAGCCTCGCGTTTAACGCAGCCCGGTGCGGTGCACACGCGCAATCGTGCACGCGCTCGCTCTCCTTTACGGGAATCGGTCGCCGGATCGAGACAACCGGAGACTTTTCTCTTAAAAAGTACCGGGATTTCGTTGCGCGCCGCTTTCCTGCGCCTCCTTTATTTGGGATCCCGAGGAAAAACCACTGGATCGATCCTGCACCGAGAACTTTCCTGTCCGATTCGATGGAGAGTTGTACGAGCGGTTCGAAATCACAGATCGCCTAATCACCCAAACAACAATGCCTGGTCCCTAGAGCCGAGCGTCGCTAATTCGAACCTCTCTACAGAGAGTCCCGAAAATGTACTTCTTTAACACTTTAAAGCCAAGCTAGAAACCTAAAAAATTCCATCAAATTAACACTAGAAAGACTGAAACTTGGTATATACAGTGAGTAACGAAAGTATTCGAACGCCCTTTAAATCAGTATAACTTTTTTTTTTTAAGTGAATCAAACGACCTGACTTTTTTGAGGAGTTAGAAGAATTGGTTTTCCAAATGATGTGTAAAAAAGATTTTGAAAAAATTGCAATTGGTAAGAATTACATGAGAAAATAAAAATGGCACTTTTCACAACTTTTTTATTTGAACCTGTAGTGAAAATTTAAAATATGCGTTTTGTAGATATATGTTAGTTATATACATACTGAAAATTTCATTGAAATCGGTTAACGTTGTCATGACATACGAACGTTTAAAGATGATTACATAAGGGCGAAATTCCCTGGGAAGATAAAAAATCTGCGACTTTCACCCTTAAACTCTCATTTTGAAATGCTTGTAGTTTATTGCAACGTTGACCGATTTCGATGAAATTTTCAGTACGTGTATAACTAACAGAGATCTACAAAACGCATATTTTAAATTTTCATTACAGGCTCAAATAAAAAAGTTGTGAAAAGTGCCATTTTTATTTTCTCATGTAATTCTTACCAATTGTAATTTTTTCAAAATCTTTTTAACACATCATTTGGAAAACCAATTCTTCTAACTCCTCAAAAAAGTCAGGTCGTTTGATTCACTTAAAAAAAAAGTTATACTGATTTAAAGGGCGTTCGAATACTTTCGTTACTCACTGTATGTACCTATATTGCCCAAAAGCAGTCAAAGTGACTGCATTGTGAAAGAATAACTAATGTGTAAAGACATTTGTTAGTTAGCTTTTCCAATAACTCACTTCTATTCGACATTTCTTTCATGAATTTAGGGCGCAAAAGAAATAAAATAAACAACTTGTTAGAACAAGTATCACTGCATAAAGATTCGAATTACAAGTACTACTTTAGCTTATTGAGCAACTGCAACTTATCAAGTATACGCCCAAATCGACGATTTATCATGTACTTGTATATTATCATGTGACGGTAATCGAAAAAAAAAAAATGAAAAATGTTATTTCAATACAGAGCCGAACTGGTCATATAAGAAAACTCAATTCAATGATAAGAGTCATTTGATTATTTAAAATTTCCCAAGCAGTCAAAATGACTGCTTCTGGGCAATATAGGTATAACACATACATATATATATATATACCGGAAATGAAGGAGGGGAAGGTAACTACAATTATTAATAAACGCATTTATATGTTGTTCAAAAAGTCACAAAATTCTAAGAAATTGTGTCATATACATAATTGTTTTTCTACTTGAAATTAAAAAGCAGTCAAAATGACTTCCTTGGGCAATCTAGTGTTAATGTAAGTTATTTAATCAGTTAACTGTGGAGCTCAATTTCAGAAATCCTCCAAGGCGCGGAATTAAAATCATGCAATGCGGAATATACACGAAAAAAAAGGTTTAAGGGGGGCAGGGCAAGGGTTCAAAAATTACATTTTTATTCGATAAGGAATTAACAATTCATTAACGTTAACGGCACCGCAATAGAGTTTCGGATTGACGTGTATACACGTCAAACACGCTTAACTGGTTAATGAAATAAAAATTGAAAAAAATTACATGTACGATATGGAGGAGTCCTCCAACTTTCTTGCATTTTACAGATCCCAATCAAATTCGGTACAATGAATATATTAACGTAAAAATTCATTTTAAATCCTGAAGAAATAATTCCGTCACCCATATATGAGTGACATGGCAATCAACGTGTTAAATGAGCTGATTTCCTGAGGTAATTCGAAGTAACTTTTCCTTTACGAAAATGCTCTCGCAGTAACTAATACGTACGGTAGCGCACACGTGGGTAAAATAAATGTGTTTTCAGTTTGTCATTGTCAGTGTCGCTTTTCGTCGCGATCGTCATTTTTCAAGTGTACTACAAGCGTCAGTATATATCTACATTGGTGACCAGCGCATTTCTCGTGTGACGCGATATTCCATTCATAGCTATGTATTGCACACCTCATCCGTACGAGGCCGACGTGCGATAGTGTTCACTTTCATTCTTATTAGCGGACTGCGGATTTTTTTATGCAAAATAAAAAATGTTTGCATCGATTGCAAGACACAGGAGCGAAATAAAAATTTCTTTTTTCTTTCAATCACTTTACGAAGCTGACACCGACACGTGATATCCTTAAATTTGTTCTCGTTATTTCGTAAATCTTTGACATATTTTCTAAGCGAGACTTTTTTTTATGCGGTCCCTCTCCACCGCATAAAAAATGCTTCTTAACCCCTTGCCCTACAATATCGAGTCAGACTCGTGATGAAGATTCTGAACAGAGTCTAATAAACACGTATGTCATTAATAGACATCGGATCTTTATGCATTTATGGCTTATGGAAATGTTAAAAAAATGCTATAATATAAAATTCGAGAGAATTTAACACGATTTTTATTTGCTCTGGATCTACAAAGGCTGTCCCCATTAAAAATAAAATTTTATTTCATTCCACTTTCTTAAAATGTTTCTATAAAAATTGGAAATTGCATAAACATCCGATGTCTAGTCATTAATTTTCTTTAAACCGAATTATAATTCTATTTTGTTGTACTCGATATATATCCATTGGAGAGAATAACTCTTTTTCCATGAAATTCTGAACGATGAAGAATTTCTAATGAGTATAATCACAAAAGTAAATAGTAGCGCAAGGGGTTAATATGTTGTAAATACTTATTTGTTATCGCTATTTATAAAGTGTCCGAGTATGTTTTGTGCGGTTTCTTTTATGCGGTCCCTATCGACCGCACAAGAACAGGTTCGACTGTAATTGGCAAAAGGTGAAATTATGGTTGACTATGAAATGGAGTAAGAAAGGGAACGAACAAAGAGAAAACGCAAGCGATACGTGTTAAAAGAGTCAACAGCGAAGGAGCTGAGAAAAGAGCGCGTGTCAAAAATGTGAAATTGAAGGCCTCGGAGGAGAGGGAGTGTCGAACAAAGAGTTTGCTTTAGCGATTACTGTGATCCGGTTCGGTTAAAATCGGCGGAATATTATTCGATCGTGCAACGGAGGCAACAGGCAGGCTGTGTATGACGTACGCCGCTCTGTTATTTCTAGGAGCTGGAGCCTCCGGAGCGCGTTTACCTTGGCGAGCACAGCCGGTGCGCGCGCCCATTAGAATAAAAATGTCGGCTCGGCTCCCCCTTTTGCCGACGCTGGACGATCCGTACAGTTATGTTACTTGCACCGTCTCCTTCTTCCAGCCAGGTTGAACGATTACACCTTCTCCCGACGTGCTCCGTAGACGAACGCCAGAGATCCCAGGGACGAGGATGCCGCGCGGCGCACAGTGGGCAAAAACGGCCTTTTTCGATTCAAAATCAAAGAACTTTCGATAGGAATGAGGTAGAGCGATGAAATTTTTTTTAAACGAAAGCTGAAACTTTGTAGAATATGGGAAAAATAGGGAGATTACGGTACGAACGTTTTTTAACCTTGAGAAAATTCGTTAAAGTTGCACAATTTCAAGAAAATTTTGTTTTTGTGGCTAATATGCGCGGAAAATTTTTTTTTAACATGCTATATATCGTTTCCCATAGATTTTTTCACGCTGATTTCAAATCTGTTTTCAAACTTTGTCTACGACCTCTGGTTTTTGAAAAAAATAGATTTTTGTGACACAAATTAATGAAATTTTTTCGTTAAAATGACTTGATAACACACTAGTTTGAAAGTATATCGTATTCTCATATATAAAACACAATAAAAATAATAATAATGAAGTATTTTAACGTTTTGAGTTACTTACGAAACATGAAGCACTTCACATCTCGTCATCACTTGACGTATCGCTGTCATTACTACTGGCGCTTTCTTGAAATTGTGCAACTTTAACGAATTTTCTCAAGGTTAAAAAACGTTCGTACCGTAATCTCCCTATTTTTCCCATATTCTACAAAGTTTCAGCTTTCATTTAAAAAAAATTTCATCGCTCTACCTCATTCCTATCGAAAGTTCTTTGATTTTGAATCGAAAAAGGCCGTTTTTGCCCACTGTGCGGCGTTCTACGCTCCTGAAACACACGAGTCTCGCCCGTTCGAAATAAAATCTCCCCCTCTCTCTCTCTTTCGAGCTTATTCGGCAAAGGAATCCCGTCGACCTCTGCACCCGTTTCCCTTTCGTAATATCCTACACCTTTTTCTATTTCTCCGACCTTCGGGCCCACTGTCGCCGATTATTCAACGATTTAGGAAACGATCCCACGAGGTTCGATCCTTTCGCTGTTCTCTAGCCAAATTAATTCCCACCTCTTGCGGTTTTAAAATTTTAACCCTTTGCACTCGAAGCTACTTTAACTCCAAACATTTCTTCCAACCTAGAATATTTTCCTTCTATATACAGTCGAGTCGGAAAGTAAGTTAACGACTGGTGTATGCAGGCAAATGAATATGACATGTCTTTAATCTTTAATAATGATAATATATGTTTTACTAACATATTTGTTTATTTCCTTACACCTCCTAAATAAAAACAATACAATAACTTGATTTTATTCATCATATTCATTGCCTACATATCACCAAATGTTAACTTACTTTCCGACTCGACTGTATATATTTTTTTTACCCATGTTATACATACGAAAAGGGTGCAATTTACTCCTACAATACTGAAATGTTCAGTAATTTATGAAGTACAAACAAAATTAATAATTTAAAAAATATTTTTAGTAATGATACAATTTTTAGTGCTGCCTTACAGTCACCATTCGAATTCTAAGGGTTAATTTCCACCTCTCGCATTTTTAAAATTTTGATTCCCACCTTTTAATTCAATTTTTTCATTTCCACCTCTCTCGCATTTTAAAGGAATTTATTTCCCATAAATCCGCTAATAATAATTTCGTCTATTCACGAGGATATGGTATCTAGGAATATGATCTAGAAAGGGGGATGCTCGATTCGAAAGCTAACTAGGATGTCTGCATTAGCATCGCAACGATCAAGCTCACGACAATGCAAACAAATTCCACAGTTCCAGCGAGCCCATAAAATTCCAGGACTGGAAACGAGGGGTTGAAGTAAATAAATCAATGGGGGGTCTAGATAAGGGTAACAAAGCGAGAACAACCAGGAAGATCTGCGGCCGGATACGAACAATCGCAGTTTGCCGGCGGATACCTGCTAGGTAAAAACCAGGCTGCCACAATGAGACAAAGGAGCGTCGTTCACACGTGCACCTCGAAAAACCTTGAATCCTGAGAACCTTGGTTTTCGATGGTCCAGTGCTCGTCAGCGATCTACGAGGCGGTCACGCTCCGGAGCCGTTTGTTTAATGCTAGACGGATCCACCGATTCGCGATCCTCGGCCGTGACTGCGGATCTCTAGCGATCGTGTCACCTCGGGCCTAATCGATCGCGGACTCCTTGGGATTTTTGCTGAGCCGTTCGAACCGTTATCTGGAAACACGTTTAAGCGTGTTTCGTTTCTTTGCACCGAGTTGCTCAACAACTCGCCGCGCTCTTCATTGTCATTGCGTGACAATGAAGTGATTGCGATGCGCGACGGGTAATCAGAATTGAAGGGATCCCGACACGAACTTGGCCCTTGCGAAACTGCCGTTGGCCCCGGGGAGCTCGATCGATTCGACACGATCGGCATTCTGATCGAGTGACGAAAATCCTCGGAATCCGTTGCGGAACGACTTTGATTGCGTTAGAGGCGATTCTGAATAATTCTGGGTAATTAAGAGCGGCTCTTTGGCCCCGGAGCAGCCTGGATTGCCCCCGAGGGCCAGATCTGCGCGACTTTAACCCTTTGCACTCGGCGCTATTTTCATTCTAAAACTAAATTTTTCTTCCATCTTAGAATATTCTCATTTTATTCATACGAAACTGATCCGATTTCCACATATAATATTTAAATGTTTAGTAATCTATTAAATACAAATTTTGTAATCTAACAAATATTTTGTAATATTTGTTGTAATTTCTTTGAAATAATGACACAAAAATTTCTAGTGGTGCTTCAGAGTCACCACTCGAGTGTTAAGGGTTAACCCTTGGACTACTATTTATCTTGCGATTATAACGATTAGAAATTCTTCATCGTTCAGGATTTCATAGAAAAGGAAAAATAGTTTATATTTATTGTATGCCTATGTTTTCTCCAAAGGATATATATCGACTACAACGAAATAGAATTTTATTTCGCTTTAAAGGAAATTAATAACATACATATTTATTACACTCTGTTCAAAATCGGTAATTATTTACATTACGGGCTTCCTCACCGATTTTGATGACCATGAAATATGTTGTCAAGGTCATCATTCTGAACAACTTTTTCCGATACATGTTACCGCCGCTCAGCTTTAGTTTACACAGTCCTACACACACCTACTCCGATCACTTTTTGAAATGTTAAAACTTTTTTGCGAATATCTCAGTATAGGAAAAAGTTGTTCAGAATGATGACCTTGACAACATATTTCGAGGTCATCAAAATCGGTGAGGAAGCCCCTAATGTAAATAATTACCTCAAAATCTTCATCACGAGTCTGACTCGATATTGTAGGGCAAAGGGTTAACCCTTAGCACTCGAATGGCGACTGTAAGGCGCCACTAAAAATTGCTGTATCGTTATTCAAAATATTTTGTACGTTATTAAATTTGTTTGTATGTAATAAATTACTAAACACTTCAGTATTGAACGAATAAATTGCATCATTTTTATATGTATAACAAAGAAAAATATGTACAAGGGAAATATGCTAGGTCATAAGAAATGTTTCGTTTTGGAGTTAAAATAGCTTCGAGTGCAAAGGGTTAATTTATTTCGCACTGTTATTTCTCTGTTTATTCTCTGATCGAAACAAGATCGACACATTCGAAATTGTAGGAACTTCAAAATAATTTATTATTTCTTTTCATAATCAAATTTTTCATTTCTGTTCTTTTCTCTTCTGGCACCGACGAATTGCGCGTTCGATTACTAGATGACATTCGCATTTTCACAATTAATCGTATAATATCGAGTAACATCGACATTGAAAATGTCACTAAATGTTAGTTACAATTATGAACGTACCGTCGGATTGTCACGGCAAGGACGCGTCCGACCGTTCCTTTACAATTCGTGGCCTGAATCGATCTTCCGGTTATGTCACGGTTTCTTCAATGGAGGCGCAATTACACCGCACCACTGCAATTCCGCCGGTCGTTGTCGACACAATAAATACATGCTCGCACGAATTGCAATCGGCTTGCGCAATGCTCCGGATCCCTATGTCTTTAAACCACTTTTGCTCGCATCGTCGAACGAAATCGCTGACGCTTTGCAAAAACGCTTTGAAACTCTCTGTAATCCGTCATTCCTTTCGTTAAAATTAAAACGAAAAGAATTGCCAGCATTTTCGAGTTTCGCAAACACGCCATAGCAGGGTAAAAGCAGCAACGTTCGCGTGAGCTCCAGTATTTCTGCAATCGTTCCGAAGATAGCCTAATCAAGAGTGTATCTTAATCTCTACGAGCAAAGTGAATGCCGTTCCTCCGCGCAAGCCATTTTGCTAACTGATGGTCATGTGAACATTCCACCGTCGTTTGATTCAATGTTAATTCTGCTGCAGAGTTAATTGTACTCGTCAAGATCAGCAATATCGTGCTCGTGTAAAATGTGAGCGTAAAGTTGATGAATCCATTGTTCCGATCCACGATCTAGGAGAGCAGCTGATTCGCGTGCAGTTGCGAAAAGCCTGGCCGCATTTTCAAAATTTGAAATTATAATTTGCCGTCTAAAATTAACTATCAAAATGTGCCGGTAAATCTCACACATTTTACAGAAAGAGCGGGCAATTTGTTGCCGACATATCAGTTTACGACTTCTTTCCTGCGTCTTCGAGATAGGCGTTCATAGTCATTCGGTGTTTTCATAATTTCCTTACAACCAGTTATAACTTTACGATCTATATATCTGTCTAGTAGGTTGAAGTCTGTAAATCGGTTCGATATTAATCTATCCACGGCATGCAGATTAGGTACGATCTAAATCCAATAACGACGGAAATATCGATCGCGCTCGCTAGCAGCTTTCGAGCAACGTCACGATCTATACGGATTCATTGCACCAGACTTATTCGAGGAACGAGCGGAATGTCGTTTTCCGCGAGAAACCTTTACCCTGCCACTTTCATTGTTGCGCAAACCGCTTGTCTAGCTATTCAAACGGCCGCGGCCACCATTGAACGGTGGCCTCCCGGGACAATCGTGTCGCGCTAAATCATTTTCATAAATAATTCTCGCCTCTGAGCGATCGCTCGCGTGGGCCAACACGATCGATGCCTCGTTCTTCGAGAATCCGATTTTTCAATCGGCTCGAACAGCTCGAGCTGCTTCGAACTTTTATCGAAAAGCGCGGAAGGTTTCGACGAACGCATTCCCCTCGCGGTAAATATTTACCGGTCGAAGAAGTTTGCGGTGTAATCGGACCGATCCACAGTGGGCCCAAACGCCAATCTAGCTGATAAAAAATCATAGTGATCAAACGCAGCTTCCTATTGCAACTTGTATGGAGTCGTTGTAACCGGGAGACTTCAATCTTTAAATTTATGGTAATTTGGACCGCAAAAAAATTTTTTTAAACTTTTTATGGTCATTAATGTAATTTTAGAGAGGAGTATTTCCGCGGAAATTAAAGTTACTAGCGTTTTTAGTCATAAAATGAACTGAAACCGACACTAAAACAAAAACCTCATATATTTACAACTTATTTACACTTCTATACATCGTTTCAGTTTTGAAAGTTTTATTTTCTACATATTTTCTGCTTCCACGTCAGAATCATCACTATTGTTGTGGTCAGAAAAAAAAAAACCGAAAAAGTCTTGGATTCTAAAAACATTTATAATAACCAGAATCCTGTTCAGAGTTTTCATCGATTACTGAGTGTTCGTCTATCGCCGTGTGGGCACACAGTTGTCAATGCTTGTCATATTTACTCGTGCAATTTTTACTCTAATCCTGTCAATTTTCAGAATATTAAAAAAAATCTTTCACAAAACATTCGTCATATCAGATACAATTAAGTAAGTAATATAATAGGTATCAGTCTTTTAAATCTCATACAGCTATCCTATTCGTTTATGTGCTGTCACAAGAAAACATAAAATTCCGTTTTACACTAGAAGTATTAATTTTATGACCTACATTGATTAAACATTTTTTACTCCTCTCAGTCAGTACTATGAACCACAAAAATCTTAAACCCTCTTTACGAGTGATCGCAAACTATTCACAAACTTTAAAGTTACATTAAACAATCCCAGGCAAATCTCGGCAGCTGATTTTGACAAGAATTAAAGAACAGAGTCTACATTACGAAATCAAATAGGAAATTTGACATATACGCGCAAATTTGGTTACTTACATTCGAAAAACTGAAATGCATGAAGTAAAAAATTGTCTACCTTTGAACATGGATATTTGGAAAATTCATTAACTTTTGCAAATTCTGTAATTACAGAATGAAAGTACGTACTTTCTTCTACAAAACCCATGAAAGGCAAAATATTCGCATTTAATATTAACGTTTACCAGTAGCAAAAGCACTGACCGTTCTGGGGGACTCTTCTGCAACGACTATAGACTTTTGCGTAAATATTACCCTATATATAAAATCTTCAGAGCAAAACAGAATATAATTTAAAGATCTACAGGGATTTAAGAATGGAAACAAATAAAAAAGTAAGTAATAGTATGTGATTTTAAATACGACTTTTTATCAGCTAGATTGGCGTTTGGGCCCACTTTGCGATCGCTGAAACAAACTTTGCGGGCGATGAATCAACTCCGATCATGGGCAGCTCGTAAATGTATCGAGTTGGCAAGAAAGTAATTTCGGTTTTCACTAATAGATGGCTTTATGTTTCGTTCGATTGACTTCTGTTAACGTTGCGCTTGCTTTCTTTCTGACATTTCATAACTGCATCCTTTACGTTACTTAGGAAGCAAATTACACGTAATTCTGATTAAAATTGTCAGTTCTGTGTCAATTTGAACATGGAGTGCAAAAACGAACATTATAAGCACGTATTGCTTTTTTATTTCCGTAGATGTAAAAAAGCTGCCGAGGCTCACAAAGATATAGGGGAGAGTTGCCGAATGCGTACCACTTAATTTAGAAGGCAGTTTATATATTCTTTAGTAGGAATTTGAGCAAAAATTATGTTTTGCATCTATGTATTAACTATCGAAGTTGCAATTTAATATGATTTACAACACTTTTATAAGATCATGCAAACAGTACGATTTAGGCAACCGGTATCCTAAATGGTACCAGCCGGTTTCCAAAATTGTACCTCATGTATTGGATTAAAAAGATAGAAAAAAATCATAAGAGAAACTGTATTTTGCGTTTAATTTCAGTTTAATATACAATACAACGTAAAATTAAAATGAAATATTACATTACTTAACTTCAATACAACTAGGACAATAATAAATATTGTCTTTTTTCAAAACTCCTCCACAAGCTTCATGTACTCACTTTTGGCACTTTAAGCATTGGATCATGTCTTCTAAATAAGAATTATTGCAAAGAAAACAGAACCAATCGTTTTCATTCTCCACTTCTACGAGAACTGGAGCAGCGGTGCTGGTTGAAGGCGTGAAATCAATTTTTCTTTGTTTCATTTGTTTTGTTTTCATTGCAACTAATTCCTTTTTATAGGGGCTACTGTAAGCTACTTTCCCATGCTAAAGAAATTTGAAATATTGTAAATCGTTTGTTTTCGCGGTAAAATTTGAATAACAGAATCTTAAATCGTACTGGTACGATTTAGGAAACCACAGTGTGGTACGATTTAGGAAACAGACGTCCCGCTAAATAATTGAAGCTAACCTTTAAAACATTATCAGCATGTTTTATAAACTAAATAGAAATAATAAATAATATAACATAGCTAGTTTTCAAAAATATATACGTCTACCTCAGAAACTATAGATTTATATTTAATTCAGCCGATTAAAATCGTTTAAAATTGACATCAGACTTGCCTGATTTCTTTGTGCTTCTGTCATTCACAAAACAACACTTGATGCGAATGACTTTTTGGTCCTACTTTATCGACATAAATAAAAGTTCATATCTTTACCACCAAGAGGCATCAAAATGCATTAATTTTTAAATAAAAGAGGTGGTACGATTTAGGTGACCAGTACGCATTTGGCAACTCTCCCCTACGTGAAGTTATTGTGTGCTTAACAGAACGCACGTGCCAAAATTGTTTAAAAAAATTCCGTTCTGGAAATTTCTCGCTTGAAGACGACCAACGTTCTGATCGACCATCTGAAGTTGATGACGACCCTAATGAAAGCCATTATTGAATCGGATCGTCATATAACTGTCCGAGAGATTGCAGACAGGTTAACACTAGATTGCCGGATGAAAAAGAAGGTATCTGGTTAGTTAGTAATTCCCTCTAACACATTGGTGGTATTGTATGATAATGGGGGTTATCAGATACCTACCTTCACATTTCTATTAAAAATCAACATATCTTTAAAAAAAAATTATTTTTAGTTTTTCCATACATTTAGCAATAAAATCGAAAATGAGTCAAATTGACTCGCTGTGACAATCTAGTGTTAAATGTCTCGCATACAACTAATTTCGCGCAGGTTTTAGCAACAGTCGGGAATAGGAAGTAGCCAAGATTATGTTTACGAAGTATTTACACGGACTCGTTTGTCCAGAGGGAAGATCTTGGCGGATAACCTGGGAGGTTGATATTTTCCAGGAAAACTCGCGGGTTACGGGAGCTTCCGGCCGCGTGATTCCCGAACAACCATAACGGGTGATTACGTGAGGAAGAAGGAATGCTGGAAACAGCTGAGAAATTACATCCCCAGTCGTTTCCTTGTTGGACGCAACGAAATTACATTCCCGGGAGTAACGGGATCGTTTCGTTTCACGTTGCCAGCGGACGCAAATTGTCGAGAAGTTGAAAAACGAACCCGAGCGAACCGGATAATAGAGACGTAAAACCCGCGAAGGGTTGCACGGGTGTCTTCGATTGTTCCCCGCGCCTCGGAAAAGATGATCTCGCTTTTAATTAAAAGTGGCACGTCCCGTTCGAACGAACATCCGCCGCCGCCGTTTCGTTCGATGTCGATCCGCCGTTCGAGGATCTATTATATCGGCAAAAAGATGTTTCAATGACCGGAATGAAAGGTAATCGCTCGCTACAAGGCCGGGGGAAAATGGTGGATGCGGTGCCGGCGGAAAAACGGTCATCATCGGTGAATCGCGGAGGAATTCCGTTCCACCACGATCATGCCAGGCCACACACGGCAGAGACGTCTTCGGGAAAAAATTCAATGTTACGATTGCGAATTCACACCGCATCCGGCACCATTGCTCGATTATTTCAATCTTTCAACCGATGAATTCTCCAATTTTAATTTAAAAAAACCAGAGCCACAAACCAATTTTAGGATCAAACCAACTTACGACACGATTCCCACTCTAAGAAACGGGCGATTGCAATGTCTGCAAATAGTTACAATTTTAATCCTTACAATTTTAATCCCTTGCCCTACAATAACAAGCCAGACTCGTCATGAAGATTCTGAATAAAGTCTAATAAATGTGAACTACTTTTATAAACGTGAACTTTAATTTCCTTTAAATCGAAATAAAAATCTATTTTATTGTAGTTGATATATACAGGGTGGTCCACCTAAGTAAGGCCACCTAAATATCTCCTCTAATTGTGTGGGTACAAAAAATATTTTGTATGCTATTTGAATGGCTTGAAAAAACTATTCTATTGCAAAAAATGTTTTTTTTCTAGGATAATTTTTTTCGGAGTTTACAATGTTATCGATGTTTTTTTGTGTATAATTGTATAATTATTTTTATTGCATCGTGTAGCTGATGTTAAAATACGTTCAGTTATGTACATTACATGACCTTAAAGTGACCTTTGAGTTCAAAAATTAAATGGAAACAAAAAATTGTCTATCGAGACTTTAGAGACGAAGAAATCGTTCGGGAATCTGTAAGTGTAAATACACATGTTTACTGACAGACAGAATAACACACAGAATAATACCAGCTTGTGCTGCAATTAATCTCACAACATTTGAAAGGGCGAGAGAGTCTCTTATTCTAAGTTTAAAAAAATGTATCGATGCGGAGGGGCACCATTTTGAGCATCTATTACAATGATAATTTAAAAAATAGGTTCGTGAAAAAATATTACAAATTTCATAATGGGGTTTCGTAATAGTGAACACGTTTATTTACTCTTACAGATTTCCGAACGACGTCTTCGTCTCTAAAGTCTCGATAGACAATTTTTCGTTTCCATTTAATTTTTGAACGCAAAGGTCATTTCAAGGTCATGTAGTGTACAAAACTGAACGTATTTTAGCATCAGCTACACGATGCAATAAAAATAATTATACAATTATACACAAAAAAACATCGATAACATTGTAAACTCCGAAAAAAAGGTATCCTAGAAAAAAAACATTTTTTGCAATAGAATGGTTTTTTCAAGCCATTCAAATAGCATACAAAATATTTTTTGTACCCCCACAATTAGAGGAGATATTTAGGTGGCCTTACTTAGGTGGACCACCCTGTATATATCCTTTGAGGAAAATTTAGACATACAATAAATATAAATTACCTTTTTTTTTCTCTATGAAATTCTGAACGATGAAGAATTTCTAATTATTATAATCGCAAAATAAATAGTAGTGCAAGGGGTTAAGAGACGCGTGAAATGCTCGATTCGTGCTGGAAGTTCTAATATTCTGCGCAGTGCGTCGAGAAAAAATGTCATAATTTAGAGAATCAATGGAAAATCCTCTCCAGCAATTTGCGTTTCGCGAATTAGCATAAACGCGCTCGGTCCGCTCGTGAATCAACGCGTCCAGCGCAATCGAAGCGCGTGCACAGAAATTTCTATACGCTCGATGGAAACTCGACGGCCGGTTCAGTGCGTAAGGGTGTTGAAAAAACGGTATGAAAGTTGCAGCGCGTTTTGCCTATCTCGCGCGGCTCGCAAAACTGAAATGTTACATGGAGGAACGAGTTCCACGGTGAACGGTGTGTGACCGCCATTTTTTCTTCGAGCCGCGAATTCGATAAGCCGCGATCAACTAAACGCTTTCGACTAAACGCAGGACATTGAACTCGTCGACGCGAGTGTGCTTTTTTTTGTTTTCGTTTTAGAAATCTGTGCTACCGGTTGTCGAAAAGCGAAAAAAGTGTCTGGGAAATGCGTTCGCTGGACCAATTCGCGATGGAAATCTCCGTTGATCGCGAATTCGACTGATTTATCGCTCGTTTTTGCGCCGATATGATACTGTTTTTTTTTTGTCTTACGTAAAGCGTCGATCGTTGATCCAGGAAAATTGAAAGCGTTGGCTGTAGATCAGCTTAATGAATCCATCTGTTAGGCTGTCGAAGAGTTTTTGCTCGTGGAGGAGATCTGTAACGTTATAAAGAATTTGATTATTGCCAGTATTGTTACGTGTATTGTTTGTCTGTCTCAATCGTTTCTTGCACAATCACTTGTGTTTGTAACGTCATAATCTTCCGCCTTTATGAACAATTGTTTGATTGGCAACGATGTTATTGACTTATAATTCCAACGGTTGTAATCTTCCGCCTCTTTGCGCAATTGTTTGTTTGCCATCGACGTGTCTACATAACCGACTACATCATCGATCGGCAACATATACCTCGTATTTATAAATAAAAGTACTTGCTGTATTTGTTTCCTGAATGGCACAAGAGGAAGTTCAATCTCTGTAAATGATGTACCTATGTTACTGTCCATGAAAAAATTTTTTATCCGTTCTAATATTCATCAGATGATTATTGTAAATTTTTATGCGCCAAGAAATTCCGGTTTCGAGAGATTTTGAAGAGAACGGACAGGGAAGGGTAATTTCATGCGAATTGCAAGGGTTAGGACTAGACATCGGATGTTTATGCAATTTCCAATTTTTATAGAAACATTTTCAGAAAGTGGAATGAAATAAAATCCTATTTTTAATGGGGACAGCCTTTGTAGATCCAAAGCATATAAAAATCGTGTTAAATTCTCTCGAATTTTATATTATAGCATTTTTTAAACATTTCCAGAAGCCATAAATGCATAAAGATCCGCTGTATAGTTAGGACATTTTCCTCCGACGTCACCGGGCGCGACATTTTGTCGATTCATGTCAAGATCGTATCTTAGCAGACTTTTAAAACGGACTCTCCACCGACATCGATTATATCGACCTACGCATTGACGTACGAGGGAGTTGCGAGTTCTGCCGCCCACGCGCGTGCATATTTCGCGCTTTATCGTACGCAAGGTTGTTAACATTGCCGGGCGTTATGTTCGCCGCGATAGAAGTACATTAATCATCCGGGAATTGTCCGCTCAAATTCTACGTATCGGGTTTCCGAATACTCTTCGGACGTTTTGTCGACGGGCTGCATTAATTCCGGAAAAATTCGAACATCCAATGTAATTTTCAGAAAAATATCCAGCAGAGATTAATTGCACAGGGTAATTAGCTAAAACGTTAAACAGCGAAAGAAATTAAAAAATCAATTAGTCGACTATCTCGATGGGAGATTGAATCTCTCTCTGTACCCTAGTAGCATAAAAATATTAGATAGATATTTTTTTCAAATATTGGAAAAATATTTTTTAAGCCACATTTTTTCATATGAGAAAAATATTGGATCTGAATATTGTATACATATACAAGAAATATAAATTGAATATTTAAAAAATATAAGCTAAATATTCAGAGGATATAAACTAGATATTTAAAAAATATAAAGTAAATATTACAAAAATGTGAATTCAATATTTGAAAAATATAAATTCAATATTCAAAAAACGTTCAATAAAATTTTCAAATTTAAGAAAATATTATAACAAAAATTAGAAACTATGAATATGTATTACTTTCTGCGCACTGTTTGTTGAGGGAATATTTTCTGTATTTGGAAAGAATATTCTATTTCTAATATTAAATAAAGATTTGTTTTATAATGAGAAAGAAATATTTTTTTCGTGATATTAAATAAATATCATTTGTATATTAGGAGAAAATATTCTCCTTCTAATATGAAATAAAGATTCATTTAATATTTAGAAAAAAATATTTTTCTCGTAACATGAAACAGATATTTCCTGAATATTTAAAAAGAAATATTTGTTATTTAATATAAAATAAATATTCTATGTACATTTGAATATTAAAAAAGGATTGTATCTCTTTTTAATATTATATGAATGTGTATACAAGATTTTGTGCTACTAGGGGTATGACCTCTATTTTCTTTTCTTTTCCTTTTTTGTTTTTGTTTAGAGAATCTAGAATCCGCAGAAACGGTGTGATACGAATATTAAAATGTAAAAACGGTGAAAAATAAAAAACAGAAGTAAGAGGCGTGGAGTCCAATTAACGCACTTTCATCGCGATACTAGGTTTCTCCTCAAATTACCGCGGGACCGTTTCACTTGGAGGACGAAGCGGAATCGGCCATGTTAAAAAACAACGCAGAGTGGGCCATTCGAATGATCTCGCTATTAATTTTGACATTAGCGGACCAGTTTGTCGGTCAACGATCGAGGAAACTTTGAACTGGGAAACTAGAAATTCTCGCTTTTTCCAAGAAACGGGGGAACTTTGGTTTCCCGAATTTTTCAAAAATGGTACCCAAAAGGAGAGACATTGCGTTTCGATTTATTCGCGTTGAAGACTGTGTTTAACATTCGTGCAGGTCCCGTGTAAGTTACGTTGACTTTTTCTCGGTCAGATCGGCGATTTAATCGATTGCGACACGGTCCCGGTGACGATCGGCTTCTCGAATGAGATTGCGAGGGAAGAATTGCTCTTTCCAGACACTTTGCAATTCCCATTGAGTCGCGTTTTCCTTTCTATGTCAAAGAAATCGCAGAGGCAGGACGACGTTCCCGCGCTCGAGGCGAGCGGAGCCTCCGTGGCGAAACAACCGCGTGAAAGCAGATTCCAGCGACCTGGTCGCGACCTCTTGTCATTTTTCAACCACCTGGCCGATAATATTGCCAGAGAAAACGACAATCGAGCCTCGGGCCGAAATAACTCGCCTGCAATTCCGCAGTCTAGTAGTAACCTTACAATTGGATATTTGAGATCGTATACAGGGTGGGGCACCGCATTTTGCCATCTAGATTTATGTCATTATTATTACGCATAGCAAACAATTTTTTAGGTGAAGTTGAATGGTTTTGACAGGGGCACATTCTGATGGTACATTTTTTTTTTGTAGGTGGACGTGTAAAGGGCATTTGAAGGTCATTCATGTTTTTTTAAATGGAATCATATATTTTTTATTACATCAGCTGATGCTCCTTCATATTCTTTACAAAAAAGTATTAATCTATTTGTGCAAAAAAATCATTAGTTTAGGAGATATTTCTGCCTTTTGAGTATGCGTAAAATGCTTTTGCGGCTAATTCCAGCTTGTCTTTCGATTTCGCGAGAGCTAACGGATGGATTTAACGTAATTGCGGCTAACACTACAATTTCGTTTGCTCCATTTGTTATTGTTTTATTACGAATTGCCTTTTTACGTAATAATTGCCCCGTCTGGTGAAATTTTTTAAAAACATAATCAAAGGCACGGCGTGATGGATGATTTCGTTGAGGAAATCTATTGGCGTATAATCATTCTGCATGTGTAGCACTTTTCCCAGCTTCAAATCAAATTGATAACATGTCTATCTTTTCTTCTTTAGAATACTTCATTATGAAGTGATTCACTGTATCGCCGTATTCACCGTATCAGAGACGTAAAAGAGACTAAATTTCACAATAAGTAGGAGAGCAAGAATTGTCAACACAGAAAATGTAAATATTTACATTGGTAATTCTTGCTCTCCTACTACATTATCACATTGAATTCATAATATTGACCAGAAAGTGGAGATTTCCTAACAAATTAGAATTAAAATATCTCCTAAACTAATGATTTTTTTACACAAATAGATTAATACTTTTTTGTAAAGAATATGAAGGAGCATCAGCTGATGCAATAAAAAATATATGATTCCATTTCAAAAAACACGAATGACCTTCATATGTCCTTTACACGTCCACCTACAAAAAAAAATGTACCATCAGAATGTGCCTCTCTCAAAACCATTCAACTTCACCTAAAGAATTGTTTGCTATGCGTAATAATAATGACGTAAATCTAGATGGCAAAATGTGGTGCCCCACCCTGTATAGGGACAATGTTTTACAATTTTTACAAAAATTTCTGTACTTCAGCATTAATTTTTTAGACATATTAGTGTTTTGGAATTAATTTCTTCACAGTGTTGGTGCTTTGTCACTAATTTTTTAGACATTTGACATTTCTACAGACACGTTAGTATTTCGAGATTTTATTGTTCGGACACGCATTAGACACCGTTTATCCTCGGAACACGTGTTCCCTCAGTTTCCCCCCATATCGTCACGCGATCCGATACAGAAGCGTACGTACCTGTTGGCTAATGGCACCGGAAACTCGGTTCATTTCACGGCGTCAAGAGGCGTTTTCAGCACCATGGATTCTCGTGAAAGCTGACGACGTGGATTATGATATGGGAGGATCCGGATAATTGAACCTGATCGTTATTCCGTATGGTAATCTTTATGGGCAGCTCTGCGCACCAAGTGTCTCATATACAGGTTGTCATTCGATATAGTAGGTCACCCTGTATTTAATAGATTGCGGATTTCAACTTGAAATTTAATTTCCATTTCTTATAATTTAGGTCCGCAGTCGAATTATTAGCTTCGTTTACGTCGATTGTACTTATGGATATGAATGAGTGTCTTTCTAGGAGAGGTGCGAAATTTCTTTTATTTTTTACGATAATTAAATGGCATTTTTTGTGGATAAAATATTGTAAGAAAGAAAGTAGTAACTAAAAGCTTCCGAAGGGAAAGCAAAATACTTTAGAATTCAAGTAGAATCGGACAGCAATAGACAGACGCGCTAAGAGACGAAAAAATCAATCTAGAGTGAAACGGAAATTAATTTTCCATCTTGAAGTGTTAAACAAGTTGCAAATAATCTCAACATTTCAGAATTCTTCGAATATTTTTACTGCTTTAACAAGTTGATGTTAAATGTTGTAAAATGCAACAAAGTTGGAAGACTACTCAATATCACACGTATAATTATTTTCAATTTTTATTTCATTAAATAACTTACTTTGTATTCATGGAATTTTTTAGGGTTCTGGTTTGGCACTCGAAGTGTTAAATTACACCTACTCACTTTCATCGTAAATGCAGAAAATCCGCTCTCCGGACATACCATTTTCAAAATTCGCGAAAATCCTCTAAGATGCTTGCAAAACAATATCCAAGCTTCCGCGCGGATGCAACCGATAAAAATCGCGGTTCCGAAAGCCGCTCGAAGCGTGCGTTAAACTACTAACGCAACTCGTGTGGCAACAAGCGGAAAAGTGGGTAGAAAACGAAGGGAAATTACGTGATTCATCCAGGACCTTGAAATTGCATTAATCGTTGCTCAATTAGAACCGCGAATAGTATCGGATCGATTAGAATCGAAGCACCGTTGACACAACAATTTGAAATTCATAAATATTTCCTCAGCGGGTATCGATAAGACGCGGAAAAATCGCGCGATCATTTCCAGTGACGTCGAAAGTTCATCGTGCGTGGTACGCCGGAAAGTATGCTGCGGGAGGCATGGGTGTTCGTCAAGGTTAAGAAGATCTTGGAACTTGCGACACGCGAGCATTAGGCATCCGATTGTCGCATTGTGATCGGGGAAAACCGTGGGACGCGGAATATCTCGGGTTTCCTGCACGCGACCGACGTGACTCTTCTGCATGATCGATCGACATCAACAGACCTAATCTCCTATCTTCTCACCACGCGACAGGAAATCCCGAACAGACACGATTACAGCATAACATAATTCATGTAATTTTGGTTAATGTCGCTTGCCAAAAATCACACGTGTACTTGGAACACCGATAAATACGTGTACAAAATTTTTGCACAAAAAGTTTAACGGATGCCCGGAAAAAAATTGCTAAAGATTGTCAAGATACCATGTCAAAGGGTTATATACGGTCAGGAGGCCCAAAAAAAGCGATTTTTTAAGAATTTTTCCTGAGAAGACCTTTGCATCTATTAATGTAAAAATTTCTACACATATTATGGTAATTTTTAACTGTATTTTAACATTTTTTATTTGTAAAAATAATCATTTTGAAACCTGCTACAGCTGATCTCCTGGAGCTCCTCTAAAAAAAGGCGCCTTGCGGTGACCACTATATCTCTGGACTGGATACATTGCGAAAATGAAATAAAAAAAGAATCGATTTTTTGAAAATTCTAACTGTATATAACCCCTTAATACATGGCGAGTTCGAATATTTCGACTTTACCATTATTGAGATTGTCGTTATTTCTTTAGGTGTATCTTATAAAAATTGGGACAGACCTGGTCATCGATAAATTAGACAATTGTTTCCGGTATAGAAGAGTAATTTAAATCGAACGGAAGCGCCGTGTGCACGCGAGGAAAACGTAGAAACGGGTTGCAATCGCAAGGTTAAAAGACAGGTAGCAGTTTCCAGGGGTATCCTCGTTGTCGGGCCATTTTGTAGAAAGTGCAATGGCGATTTTCTGACGGGTGCACCGTAGAAAGTGCAATAAGCCGGAGGTCGCGCGCGAAATGATCGGCTACGCGCGCTTTAGCCAGCGCGAGCGCAGAAAGAAACGTTTTCCACGGTCCGTTTCAGATCCGCGTTTTAATGGCGACGCTGGGTATCCCGTGTGCGTGCGATCCGTTTTCCATCCGAGGCTGTTTTCACTGTTCCCGAGGCAGTGCACTGCCAGCAACGAGAGATCGTATCGTATCGTATCGTTTCTCGTTTCCCGTGGCTACCGGAGATCGTTCTCGGATACGGGCACGTTGATGCGACGATCACGGCCCGATGACGGTCAATAATTATCATCGTTCGCCTAACGGGCCCTGGTCTCGCTTGGCGACCAGCGTGTCGCGTTTCTATCGCAACCCTGCACGAGGATCAAGGCCGACACTCGAGAGTCGCGCGATAAGTCGACTACCGGCTGATTCAAAACTTGCGCCCGAAGTGGGCGTGACTTCTTCACAGAACTATGAAAATTCCAATTCAGATCAAATCGGGCCCTTTCTATTTAGTATTTTATACTGAAGCTAGAAATTGAAGCTACTTGCTGTGCTGCACCTGTTTCTTTCGTTGTTATACAGGTGGTTTCAAAATCTGGTGGGCATGACTTCTTCAGAGAACTATGAAAATTCCAAGCGGCTCAGATCAAATCGGATTCTTTCTATTTAGTATTTTATACTAAAGCTAGGAACTGAGACTATTTGATGTGCTACATCTGCTTCTGCTGTACAGGTGGATTCAAAATCGTTGTCCTTCTCATTATCTGATACGACACAGCTTATGAACATAATTGACGTCCTTTTTATTCAGTCTTTTATTAGCTGTGTTGCATCTATTCCTTTCGATGTTATACTGGTGGTTTCAAAATCTGGTGGACATGACTTCTTCAGAGAACTATGAAAATTCCAAGCGGCTCAGATCAAATCGGTTTCTTTCTATTTAGTATTTTATACTAAAGCTAGGAATTGAGACTATTTGTTGTGCTACATCTGCTTCTGCTGTACAGGTGGATTCAAAATCGTTGTCCTTCTCATTATCTGATACGACACAGCTTATGAACATAAATGACGTCCTTTTTATTCAGTCTTTTATTAGCTGTGTTGCATCTATTCCTTTCGATGTTATACTGGTGGTTTCAAAATCTGGTGGGCGTGACGTGGTCAGAGAATTATGACAATTCAACGCGGCTCACATCAAATCGGATTCTTTCTATTTAGTATTTTATACTGAAGCTAGAAATTGAAGCTACTTGCTGTGCTGCACCTGTTTCCTTCGTTGTTATACAGGTGGAATCAAAATCCGGTGGGCATGACTTCTTCAGAGAACTATGAAAATTCCAAGCGGCTCAGATCAAATCGGATTCTTTCTATTTAGTATTTTATACTAAAGCTAGGAACTGAGACTATTTGTTGTGCTACATCTGCTTCTGCTGTACAGGTGGATTCAAAATCGTTGTGCTTCTCATTATCTGATACGACACAGCTTATGAACATAAATGACGTCCTTTTTATTCAGTCTTTCATTAGATGTGTTGCATCTATTCCTTTCGATGTTATACTGGTGGTTTCAAAATCTGGTGGGCGTGACGTGATCAGAGAACTATGAAAATTCCAAGCGGCTCAGATCAAATCGGTTTCTTTCTATTTAGTATTTTATACTGAAGCTAGAAATTGAAGCTACTTGCTGTGCTGCACCTGTTTCTTTCGTTGTTATACAGGTGGAATCAAAACCTGGTGGGCATGACTTCTTCAGAGAACTATGAAAATTCCAAGCGGCTCAGATCAAATCGGATTCTTTCTATTTAGTATTTTATACTGAAGCTAGGAACTGAAACTATTTGTTGTGCTACATCTGCTTCTGCTGTTGCTGTACAGGTGGATTCAAAATCGTTGTCCTTCTCATTATCTGATACGACACAGCTTATGAACATAATTGACGTCCTTTTTATTCAGTCTTTCATTAGCTGTGTTGCATCTATTCCTTTCGATGTTATACTGGTGGTTTCAAAATCTGGTGGGCATGGCTTCTTCAGAGAACTATGAAAATTCCAAGCGGCTCAGATCAAATCGGTTTCTTTCTATTTAGTATTTTATACTGAAGCTAGGAACTGAGACTATTTGTTGTGCTACATCTGCTTCTGCTGTACAGGTGGATTCAAAATCGTTGTCCTTCTCATTATCTGATACGACACAGCTTATGAACATAAATGACGTCCTTTTTATTCGGTCTTTTATTAGCTGTGCTGCACCTATTTCTTTCGTTGTTATACAGGTGGAATCAAAATCCGGTGGGCATGAGTTCTTCAGAGAACTATGAAAATTCCAAGCGGCTCAGATCAAATCGGATTCTTTCTACTTAGTATTATATACTGAAGCTAGGAACTGAGACTACAGGTGGATTCAAAGTCCGGTATGACGGTTGGCGAACGCGTTACATTATTTCACAGTTCGAATGGACGTGGCTCACACGTGAACACAGAAAGAAGCAGAACGATTCGTGTTGCGCGATGAACGCGGACTGCGAAAAAACGTAGCACGCCCGAGAGCCGCGCGGATAGCACTTATCCACGCTAGATTTAAGTAACATCGTTGCTCCCGTTAAGGCGGATTGGTAATCTTCGAAACGCCAGAGTCGCGAATAATTAGCTCGTTGCTCAACGATAGCCGGTTAAGGGTCGCCGACGAGGACGAACAGGCACGGTTTCTTGGGCAACAACATTCTTACCTATCGCCAGGCGAGATGCAACTAGGCCGTGAAACAGATTCACAGAACCATTTTGCCGTCGATTTAATCGCGATGTCGCTTAAATTGCAAAACGCGCGAAGAACACAGGACGCTGCTGGAGAAAAAAAAAAAACGTGCGCGCGGATTTAATTAACGTTCTCGAGCGAACGTACTCTGCGCGCGTAATTTTCGTTTCGCGGTAATAAAAATGACGGGTTCGCGTGGGAGCGTGTACTCGTCCAAGTTCATTTTTCATAGAAACCGCGAAGGAAGCTGTCGCGTTGTCGACAGTCACGGCAGCCTGTAAATGACTCTGCGCGACAACGTTTTCTTTCACAACACCGCCGGGGAAGGACCACACCTCGCGGGACAATTCTCTCAGGCTCGTTGTCGCACGGCTCGCTTTCAATTGTCTTTTTCCCGAAACGTTGCACTCTCGTCGGTGTCCTCGGCGAAGTGTGTTAATTGTTCGAGGAGAGAAGGAGTAAATGAAGATCGTGGGGCTCGGGGAAACGCTATCAGATTAAACAGTGCGTTATTCACGTTGACGCCGAGGCGGCGTCCGCGGTGGCAGCTCCCTGACACGCACAACTTAACTTATGGCTTCTCCTGGAGACTCGAAGTTCATCAGACGCACTTGCGCCGAAGACTCGCGTGCTTCAAGATCTTTGTAATTAGCGCGTCTGTCCGGGCCCGGTTTATCCATTTATCAATTTCTGCCGTCCATTTAGTCTGGAGGACTTGCGTCTACCCTTCTTGGAGTCCCTAATCTATTCCTCAATCGTGTATTAAGTATGCATGAAAATGTATACATATACACTCCCCCGCTCATAAGTCTTAGGGCAGTGATCATATTTGTATTCAACTCTGTAAAAATAATGGAATAATCGTTACAGGATGCGAACAAATTTTTCCTCATTTAAAGGTTTACATGTCAAGGAAAGGATGCTGCTCTCATATATCAAAAATCTTACCAAGAAGTAAAAAAATATTTATACTTTTATCGAAGAATCCGCCACACATTTCTTTCTTACAGTTTCCACTATTCTTGGCATCCGCGTGATCAATTTGTTCATACTTTTTGTTCTTATATTATTCCATTCTCGTTCCAAAATATTCCATAGATACGTTTTCGAAGTAGGGCTAAAGTTCCGTACCCCTGTCTGTCACGTTCACCCCCTAATTTTTGTATGGGGTTCAAGTCTGGTGATTGGGGTGGCTGTTTCGTAATTTTTAATGAATTATTAAGTTGAAGTTGTAATTACTACTGGACATACGAGGATATTTATATTATGAACCAAATCTCTATTGCGGTGCGGTTAACGTTAACGAATTGTTAATTTCTTATCTAATACAACTGTAATTCTTCCACACTTTGCTTCAGTATTTTCGTAAAAATTTATAATAGCGGCATCTGGCCTGCGTTCGACGTGTATATTCGTCATATTGTGTTGAGATTTCTAAAATTAAATTCCATTAAATTAATCTATACGAAATACCAGAGTTTTACTAAAAACCAGTGGTGTCCTAAGACTTATGAGCGGGAGTGTATACAGGGTGACTAAAAAATGTTGTACCTCCTTGAAAGATGTGATGTCTGAGATTTTAATTTATTTCATGACACGAGAATATTTTCGTAGGAGTTGCACAGCTATTATATTTTGTAGAAACGCGGGTCCACCGCGGGACATTTAGGAGCAATCAAACGGACAATGTCTGAGCCGTAATCTATTCGTTCGAGGGTACGAAACGTGGGAATAGGGAATGCGCAGCCGAAGAGAAACGCGTGTAAGAAAGGAAAAATAGAAACTAGTTTCCATGCCGGCGAGCGTCTGTAAAAGGATTCTCATACTTGGCCGACGATGCAGAAGAACGGGCTCTCCCGGGCGCGACCTAAGGGGGGTCTCTCTCTCTCTCCGGTGTGCGCCAGCTGTCATAGAGAATCTGAAATTACATTTAATTTCGAGGGCGGCATGCGAGGTGCATCCTCGATCGCAAGAAAGTCCGGAACTTGAGCCGACACGGCTGAGTAAACGGCCGCTCTCCAGGCCTCCTTCCAGCCGAGCACACCACCGTTTCTTCGTGTTGCTCTTCAGGAAGTTCCTCCGCGGTAGAACCAGAAAATTCGTAACGCGATCACCGTTTCCTTTCTTTCCGCAATTTCCGTTGTTATCGCTTTGCAGGCGCACCGGCGACACACGCAATCGCCGATGAACGTTCATTTGGCTGCGCGTTGGCGGTTACTCCATCGTTTCGAAACACGGTCATAAACCGTCTTTCCAAATACGACGCGATTTCGGAAACAATTGATTTCCACACAAGAGGAAGCCGAGACATATGGGGCACGGATTTCGATGTACGGATGGTGGCCCCAGGAAGGTGGTACCAGAGGGACGATTCCTGAGACTATTTCAAACAACTTTTGCGAGAATATTCTCCGCGGCTTCGTTGAGGAATTATTCGCGAAAAACACGGACCAATCAGAGCGCGGCTACAGCGGACGAGAATTCCGGCTCGACCAACGGCGTCATCACTCTCGCGGCACCGCGCCGTGATTGGTCCGTGTTTTTCTTTAATAACTCCTTAACGAAACCGCGGGGAACATTTTCGCAAAGGAAAAGTTACTTCAAATTAACTCGGGAATCGCCTAGTTCAAGGAAATATCCCAAAATGACACTGCTAATAACAGCAGGTTGTCTAATATCCTGGTGAGTTGTTGTGTTTTCTGGAATATTATGGTATATTCTGATATATTCTGGTGTATTCTGGTATATTCTGGTATATTCTGTTATATTCTGTTATATTCTGGTATATTCAGGTATATTCTGGTATATTCCGGTATATTCTGGTTTATTCTGGTATATTTTGGAATCTGCTCGTATATTCCAGTATATTCTGGTATATTCTGGTATATTCTGGTATATTCTGTTATATTCTGTTATATTCTGGTATATTCAGGTATATTCTGGTATATTCCGGTATATTCTGGTTTATTCTGGTATATTTTGGAATCTGCTCGTATATTCCAGTATATTCTGGTATATTCTGTTATATTCTGTTATATTCTGGTATATTCTGTTATATTCTGTTATATTCTGGTATATTCAGGTATATTCTGGTATATTCCGGTATATTCTGGTTTATTCTGGTATATTTTGGAATCTTCTCGTATATTCCAGTATATTCGAGTATATTCTGGTATATTCTGGTATATTCTGTTATATTCTGTTATATTCAGGTATATTCAGGTATATTCTGGTATATTCCGGTATATTCTGGTTTATTCTGGTATATTTTGGAATCTTCTCGTATATTCCAGTATATTCGGGTATATTCTGGTATATTCTGGTATATTCTGTTATATTCTGTTATATTCTGGTATATTCAGGTATATTCTGGTATATTCCGGTATATTCTGGTTTATTCTGGTATATTTTGGAATCTTCTCGTATATTCCAGTATATTCTGGTATATTCTGGTATATTCTGTTATATTCTGTTATATTCTGGTACATTCAGGTATATTCTGTTATATTCTGTTATATTCTGGTATATTCAGGTATATTCTGGTATATTCCGGTATATTCTGGTTTATTCTGGTATATTTTGGAATCTTCTCGTATATTCCAGTATATTCAGGTATATTCTGGTATATTCCGGTATATTCTGGTTTATTCTGGTATATTTTGGAATCTTCTCGTATATTCCAGTATATTCGGGTATATTCTGGTATATTCTGGTATATACAGGGTTCAAAGACAGAACTTGAGAAAAATCAAGGAACATTTGAATACAATAGTATTGCCTCGTTTTAGCGAAGGAACAAATACATATTCGTCCAGCCTCTGTTGCTTGCGACCAACTTAGTTTTCAATTTGCCAAAAGGTGCGCAATCTCCTGAATAATTTCGTAACCGGTCGAGCTGTGTTCCTCGCCGAGCTGATCATCAATTCGCAAAGGTTAAGATGCAAATTTATCCGTTCTATCGTCGTTGCGAAACCGTGGCTTCCTGAAATTGACCAGGCACGGTTCGCGTCTAATTTCCTGTAATCTGTTCGCCGGTGTTTTTCGCAACTGCTTTCGACGAGGTCCGATCGAATCCGCCGTTTCCCCGCGCCGGTTCGGAGCAAGAACGATTCGCAATCGTTACTTTCCTACTTTCTAACGATCATAATATTCGTACGAGACGAGTAGGCTCGCGGCGGCTCATCTGCGTTCGAAAACCGAGCCCGTTCACTTTTTGCTCGATGATTTTCAGCGTCCGAGCCCGCGAAGATTTATTTATCGCTGACAGGTATACTCGATCCCCGAAGCGTTTCGGTATCGTTGTCGATGAAAACGAATAGAGATATCGTGTTTCATAGGGCTCGGAATGAAAGGTGGTATCGTTAACCGCGCGAATCATTTGGATAAATTTTGCTGTTGCAGCAATACGCAGCCAAGCATGCCGAGCAGAGCCACTTGGTGGAGCAAATGAACACAAAGTACTACTACTACACGAGGACGCAGGGGCTCTTCAGGATATGCTACCCCAAAGAAAGACCGCCCACTGGTAAGCATGGAAACAATCTTTGTTTTAACTGTTTAACTGTTCGTTTAAACTGAAAATTGTTTGTTCCATGCCCAAAGTAAAAAAGGACAGTAAAGCTCTATAAATTTTTAATAAACTATGGGAGCCTCTGTATAAACTTAGTAATTGTAGAATTAACAATCCCACTCTGTGGCATGCAATAACTGGTAACAGAAATCAAATAGAACATTCTTCGTTCCATGCCGAACGTAGAAAAGTACAGTAAAGCTCTATAAATTTTTAATAAATTATGGGAGCCTCTGTATAAGCTTAGTAATTGTAGAATAAACAATCTCCCTCTGTGGCATGCAATAACTAGTAACAGAAATGAAATAGAGCATTCTTTGTTTCGTGCCGAACGTAGAAAAGGACAGTAAAGCTCTATAAATTTTTAATAAACTATGGGAGCCTCTGTATAAACTTAGTAATTGTAGAATTAACAATCTCCCTCTGTGGCATGCAGTAACTAGTAACAGAAATCAAATAGAAAATTCTTTGTTTCGTGTCGAACGTAGAAAAGGACAGTAAAGCTCTATAAATTTTTAATAAACTATGGGAGCCTCTGTATAAAGTTAGTAATTGTAGAATTAACAATCTCCCTCTGTGGCATGCAATAACTGGTAACAGAAATCAAATAGAAAATTCTTTGTTCCATGCCGAACGTAGAAAAGGACAGTAAAGCTCTATAAATTTTTAATAAATTATGGGAGCCTCTGTATAAACTTAGTAATTGTAGAATTAACAATCTCCCTCTGTGGAATGCAATAACTGGTAACAGAAATCAAATAGAACATTCTTTGTTCCATGCCGAAAGTAAAAAAGGACAGTAAAGCTCTATAAATTTTTAATAAATTATGGGAGCCTCTGTATAAACTTAGTAATTGTAGAATTAATAATCTCCCTCTGTGGCATGCAGTAACTAGTAACAGAAATCAAATAGAACATTCTTTGTTTCGTGCCGAACGTAGAAAAGGACAGTAAAGCTCTATAAATTTTTAATAAATTATGGGAGCCTCTGTATAAACTTAGTAATTGTAGAATTAACAATCTCCCTCTGTGGCATGCAATAACTGGTAACAGAAATCAAATAGAAAATTCTTTGTTTCGTGCCGAACGTAGAAAAGGACAGTAAAGCTCTATAAATTTTTAATAAATTATGGGAGCCTCTGTATAAACTTAGTAATTGTAGAATTAACAATCTCCCTCTGTGGCATGCAATAACTAGTAACAGAAATCGAATAGAAAATTCTTTGTTTCGTGCCGAACGTAGAAAAGGACAGTAAAGCTCTAAAAATTTTTAATAAATTATGGGAGCCTCTGTAAATTTAGTAATTGTAGGATTAACAATCTGAAGCGATCGATTGGAAGTTGATAGGTGAAATGCAGGGGTATTATCGACACCATGAAATTGGGGAGCCAAGGTGGATTGAATTTAGCATGATAGGATCTCGGGACCAATCGCTGTGGTTATCTCGCGGATGCTGCCCCGAGACTTTCTACGTTACGATACTGTAATATGTCGCGGGTTATCCGCCGGCCACGTAATAGGTTAAGAGTTTAGAATCGATGGTTCGGTTGCACGCAGTTCGTCCAGAGAAAGGAAACGTCCCGCGAAATTGCTCGCGTGTACGCGATGGCCCGGAGAAGCGTGTCTTCCGTCTTTCCAGGAGTTTGCTCGGTCGATGTACCCTCTCGTTTATTTTTTCCTAACGAGGAATATTAATTCTGCTAACAATCGAGAACAGAAATAGAATTGTCTTATCGACACGGTAACAATTACGAGAAATCTCCTCATTTAATTCTCTGACGTCTCAATCGATTCAACGTTTGCTTCTGAGGAAGTGAATGCAGTTAGACACAGTTACATGCAATTAACACTTTGAGTGCCAAACCAGAACCCTGAAAAATTCCATGAAACCAAAGTAAGTTATTTAATGAAATAAAAATTGAAAATAATTATATGTGTGACATTGAGTGGTCTTCCAACTTTGGTACAATGAATATATTAACGTAAAAATTCATTTTAAAACCTGGACAAATAATCACCCACATCTGACAACGCGTGTTAAATTCTCAAAATTAGAACACGTTTTAAAGAACTTGTTCGTGTTGCTATACAGTTTGACGAATTGAAAGATGCACGATAACAGCTGGGAACAGATTGTTCGCAAATCGAGAGAAGTTTCTGGTCGGCATAGCCCCGCCAATCGTGAACGATCTTGATCTTTTTGCTAACGGAGGAGTCAGGGCACATCAAAATCGCATTTACTCGAGACTCGGCCACCGTTAGACCGTGAACGCTCTGAATTACTTAATTCGCAACGAGACCGAGGAACCTCCGATGGTTTTTACGAGGCGAAACCCGACGCTTCGGCGACGTCGTCAACGTTACCTCGACAAATAGACCGTTGCGATTGTAATTGCATTTAGAACCGCCGGTGCAGTTCCTTCCCGTCCAACGATTTCGCGAATAAAAGAAAAGACGACTCTCGAAGAAGAACGGTGCGCAATTGTAAATCGATGCCGCTCCGAGTATTGTAAACTTGGAATTTCAAGTAATCATCTTTCTACTGCAAAACCTTCCGTGAGAAAATTATTACGCCTGTTGTTACTGTAATTACATTCAGTATCGTGGAACCGCAAAACTTTTTACTCTCCGATATTCTTAAAATAAGATTACAAAATAATTTCGGTGGGTATATATGTAAAGAAAGTAGTACTTTTCAGGAAAGTTCTACTCTTTCTTTTAGAGCAACAACATTGAGTTTCACTTCCTGAAAATCCTCAATAATAACAAATAAAGAAACATAAGATTATTGTTTTGTATATACAGGGTGCGGCGCAAATTAGTCCCCACGATTTTTTTGCCACTTCGGATGGTCGGACAGAAAAATGTTTCTTACCAAAGTTAATGAGTATTTCACCGACAAGAAATTGCAATATTTAAAATTTAACAAAAAATCAAGGTCGCTGTCATATCTTTCAATGGAATTGGGTATTTTTGACTTCGTAATATTGTAGTCGACGTCGAAACGAATTCAACGACCTGCTATGCAATGACTTTCAGATGATCTTGAAAGATAATATCGCCATTAATCAATTGCCAGAATATTTTAAATATTTCGACGGTACGTAGTAGCAACCGCCGCATATAGAAGTAAACAAATGAACGTAAACATTGCTTCAGAACTTAACTCACAAAAAACCAAATTTATATACGGAGCCACATTGAAAACACAAATGTTAAACATGTACATGTAATTAATTAATAATTAAATTAAATTTTCGAACTGCATCCCATCTTGTGTAACGCAAAGTTCTGTTCTTTGTAACAAAGTCTTATGTGTAGCTTCCATTAGAGAACTTCTTTTTACATTTGTGCACGCTTTGTCATTTGTTCATTTGTTTGTACCGTCGAAATATTTCAAATATTCTGACAATTGATTCATGGCGATATTATCTTTCAAGGTCATCTGAAAGTCATTGTATAGCAGGTCGTTGAATTCGTTTCGACGTCGCCTACAATATTATGAATTAAAAAATACCCAGTTCCATTAACAAATACGACAGCGACCTTGATTTTTTGTTAAAAACCGATTTTTTGTTAAATTTTAAATATTGCAATTTCTTGTCGGTTAAATAATGATTAGACATCGGATCTTTATGCATTTATGGCTTATGGAAATGTTAAAAAAATGCTATAATATAAAATTCTAGAGAATTTAACACGATTTTTATTTGCTTTGGATCTACAAAGGCTGTTGTCGCCATTAAAAATATGATTTTATTTCATTCCACTTTTTTAAAATGTTTCTATAAAAATTGAAAATTGCATAAACATCCGATGTCTAATAATGATTAACTTTGGTAAGAAACATTTTTCTGTCCGACCATCCGAAGGGGCAAAAAAATCGTGGGGACTAATTTGCGCCGCACCCTGTATATATTTTTTTTTGTTATTTCTATGTAAAGAAATGTAAAATAGTTACTTTTACGACCCAGCGTGTCCACGAATTGCGAGACTTTGAGGCACTGAGGAATAATTGAAACGAGTCGAATAAAATGGAATTTCGCTTTTGGATCGGTTCGAGAGATGCGATCGTGATCTGTTGCGAATGATTCGTTAGTTCATTTCACGCGGTTAATGTCCGCGAGCCTGCTACGCCTTTTCTTCCGTTCAACTTTCTACGGTAATGACGCGTGGAAACGCCCGGACAAACACTACCTGCTTTCAGGCGCATAATGTGGGAGCTAAACACTTCGCCTAGCGGAAGCTTGTCGATAAGTTTCTCAATGACTGCACCGTATCGAATGGGAACCTGATCAATCATCTTTTTTTTTTTGTGCTACGCACTATGAATCGTGTCGTATCTATTCCAGATACTTTAACCCGCGGTCTAGACATCCAATGCGTTAGTATAAAAGTGATGAATGCACAGTATCTTAGATATATGTCAGAGGAGATTTAAGCACTAGGAAGTTCATTTGAATATTTAAACGAGAGAACTTTGTAATATGCTTCCTCGCCGTTGTTTCTATCCTAGATTCATACTTAATGAAACCGTGTGCAGAACCGTTAGGTTTAACGAGCAGCCCGGGGACGTTATTATAGTAATGTAAGTTTAACTTCGCTGTTTGAGACTGCGTTCAGACATTTTTGTTTCGCGATGAAGTAACGCGACGTGCAAACAGATTTTGGCTTGTGTTAGGTGCCTGACAGTGTTAGGACGCTAATGTTACATTAATGACTAGACAGCGGATCTTTATGCATTTATGGCTTCTGGAAATGTTCAAAAAATGCTATAATATAAAATTCGAGAGAATTTAACACGATTTTTATTTGCTTTGGATCTACAAAGGCTGTCCCCATTAAAAATAGGATTTTATTTCATTCCACTTTCTGAAAATGTTTCTATAAAAATTGGAAATTGCATAAACATCCGATGTCTATTAATGACAGTTAGGACACGAACAGCTGGAATAATCAAATTCTCGCTAGAAAGGATTGCGTTCTTTTCGCTCGCAATTACCGTGTGTCCACGGTGAAAATGCGAATTCGCGTAATCAATCATCGTCAGAAGACAAGAAGCTGATGAGAGCGAGAGCTCTAATCGTCCAATCCAATCGGGACAGAGAAGTGAAACCGAGTTTCACCGAATTTTCAGCCGTTCACTCCAGTTTTCATTCCATTCAGCGTTGATCCCGGCACAATAGTTGGACAAATGGAAAGTTCGTTTGCATAATAAAAGAAACCGCGTTCGTGAAAGGGAGCCAAGTGCAGCACCTTCACAATAAACAGCTGAACGCTTCCCAGTGGTGGCCGTGTGTGCACAATGAGCGTTATCGTTTTCAGCTGCGAATGCCAGAAACGCGATCGTTCCTCCGCGCGTACAATAAGCGTACACACGCGTCTCCCTCTGGAACGATTCCTGCCGCTTTCGCGTGCGCGATTTATGCGCGAGGATCGCTCGATCTATCCTAAAATAACATTTCAAAATTATATTCGAAGAAAATGAAAAGCTCGGTGCGAAGAAAATTGTGAAATTTTTTCACATATATTCTCCATCGTTCGTAAACACGGCACACTCGCGAACAAATGAATTTCGAATTCATCGGCTGAGCCCGAAACGAATTCCCGGTAACTATACTAAACCCGCGTCGCGCCACGAAGACAACAATAAGTCCGTGGCGACGTTATGCGAGCCGCGTAACTATGATCGAATCGCCGCACCTGCGCGTACAATCAACCCTCGTCATTCGTAGATGTGTATTCGTGGCTGTCGTAAACAAAGTAGCAGCGGTTGAATTATGCAGTCGGCGACAGTGCTGTCTTTATGGTTCATTGTGTCAAGGAATCTTGTTTCTTGCGAGGAGGATGTTGTCTGAACGTTGGCGATGGTAATTAGCCGACGACCTTGAGGATGTTGGAAGCTCTTGCCGCGATTGGAACTTAACGCATTACCTATCGGCGATCATTTTGCAATTTTAGAAAGTCCATGGCTTAATCCTACAACAGTAATAACCAGTCCAATCGTGAACAGTGCCGGAGTGAGACCTTTTGGGGCCCTGAGCGCTCAAAAGTTTTCAAAGGGCGCCTTATATTGGATTGGCAACTAAGTAATTGCCGATTTCAGTTATAGATGTCTCTAACTCCCATTTTTATGATATCCGTAAACGTTATCATCTTCTTCTTCTTATATATGTTAGCTGGCATCCTAACCTAGCTTTACAAGTTCATTGCGTAGATATTTTCTTAAAGTTTTTTTTTTACCTCAATATTAATATGGAGTGCAAAGACGAACATTTTCGCCATATTTTGCTTTATTATTTCCGTAAAGGAAAGAACGCAGTGCAAGCTGCCAAAAAGTTACGTGATGTGTATGGTGATGAAGCCCTTAAAGAAAGGCAATGCCGAAGTTGGTTTGAAAAATTCCGTTCAATGATGATGACGCTGTAAAATCTCACTTAACTCAGTTTTTGGCCGAAAAGCATCAGACTTTCTACGAGCGTGGAATTTTCAAGTTGTCAGAAAGATGGCAAAAGGTCATCGAACAAAATGGAAAATACGTCATAGATTAAAGTTCATTCCAAGTAAAAAAAAAAACTCTTTTATTTCATTGAACAAATCGGCAATTACTTAGTTGCCAACCCAATAATTTTAGTGAAAAGTGTTTCCACTATTCTCTCGTTCACTCAGACATGTAATGAAAATTTTTCTATGGTGCCCCCCTACTCCTTTTGCCCTAAGCACGTGCTTGCTTTGCCTGTTGATTAACCACTGACGGTGAGCTGTTGGTTCACGATGTAACCTTTGGGATTACTGTACGAGATGATTTCCAAGCTTCCCTTTGGTACGGCAGAATTCTTGAAAATTCTATCGATAGGCCTCCCCTAGGGTAGTGTTAATTAAACTGATACTCTGAACGAAACTGTAGTAATCGGCTTCAGGATGGAAACGTAGACGCGTGCGTACGTTTACTCGCGCAGAGCCGAGGCATGAATGCTCTACGGGCCCATTATTCGAAAAGGTCCGCATTTTCCCACGCGTTTTCTAAACTTTACCGAGCAGCAACGGCGGTTCCAGTTTGTCCGGAAGTCTCGAGTTTCACGGGGAACCTGTATCCTTTGAGGAAGAGCTCTGTCCTGTCGCCACGCGTCGAGGGTTCCTTATTCCGATACTAGATAGCATTCGGCATTGTTACCGCAGTCGCATTCAACGCTCATCGTTTCCGCAGATAAAGTGCTCGATCTTCTTCCTCTCGGATTCCACAGTCCAGTCTCTGTCGTACACATATTGCAAGATGTTGTTAATATTTGATTGAAAATTAACAATGACAATAAAAACCGATTTCTTCCCTTAACACGTTGACTGCCGTGGGGGTCACCGGTGACCGGCGGCGTGGTCAATACTAAAAGTACATAATTATAATTTTTCAATAATACCATTGTTACTATAATGGTTTGAAGAAATTAATGCAATGTAGAACATACAAAATAATTTTATTAGCACATGCAGTCAACGTGTTAATAATTTTAATGGGTTGCAAACAACGCAGCAGTATTATTAAATTCATCTTCTACTTTCTGTTTCATCTACTCATTTTCCCAAAAACGCACGAAATCTGCAGACTAATAATTTCTACTAGTCTAAACAAATCGGGGGTGTCAATAACAATAACAATATCTTGTTTTTCTTCTTCCCCCCAAAAGAGAGAGCCCAAAAACCGCATTGTTCCGTCAAGAGACGACAAATAGAACAAACGTTATAGAAAGGAGAAAAAGGGGATAAAGTCTGACAAAGTGAAAATCTCCCAGATTCGTTCATGCAAGATGGCGTGTAGGAGACAATGCGGTTTATAATTTGCGTAAACGGCGACGAGATCGAAGATTGTAAAAAGGAAAAATGATGAACCGCCGAATAGAAAGCGCCCGCGGGATTCTTGAGAATCGGAACACAACGGTTGGACATTGTTCTTGTCGTACGGGCGGAAAACAATCGACATGATCGATACATCGTGTGGTATCGTCTCTTGTACCGTTCTTCGACCGCGAGGCTCCTTATCGGCAGCGACGTGTTCCGTTCGCTTCCGGCGTTCCGCTTCCGGCTTCGTCTTTGATTTATTTAGCCTACGTGAGAGGTCGTCGGACCCGATACAGCGAAAAAAGGGTCCCTTTGTTGCCAAGAGTGACCGTACAGAATCGTTAAACCGGTGAATTCGATGTGCTAGTGCTTTCGGGGCCATTAGACTTGAATTTCTAGCTGTGGGAGGTCGACCACCTCGCGAAATAAATTATTGCTGCGGGAATCAGACCTCTGCGCAACTTGTTCTTCCGTTTTACACCTTTTTAACAAACATTCAGCATGGTTTCTGAATTTTTAACTCTGGAATATTTAATTTGACGTCGCCATTTCCAAGCATGGTAGCCCATTAATCTAGAGTCAAGAGGTTAACCCATCATGATTGTGTCTACGAAACTAAGTATATCCGAGCGTTCGTTAAACATTCATTTCTTATCTGGGATATTAATCTCTTGCAATATCTGCATTAATTTTTCCATTTCTCACAACTGAGAATTCCTTGGAAAGTTAATTATTTAACACTTTGATCGCTCCAAAATTCCATGAATTCAAAGTAAGTTATTTAATAAAATAGAAATTGAAACAAATTAAATTCTTGCATTTTACAGATTCTGAGCAAAGGTACAATGAATATATTAACGTAAAAATTCATTTTAAAGCCTGCACAAATAATTCCGTCACCCATATATGGGTGACATGGCAGTCAACGTGTTAAAATAGGATTTTCAATTTTATTTTCTAATGTGGCACAGCTACTAAGAAACATGCTGTTAGGCTTACGGTAAGTAATGAGAAATGCATGAAACAAAATCGTTGAGTCTCGCTAGCCGTATTAGACCACAAAAGTGAATTACTTTAATTGGACAGCAGCGGATGCATCGCGTGGCCGCGAACAGTGAAATCAGTGTCACTAATTCCGAGTTAAAAAGAAGCGAGAGAATATGTACAACTGTGGTCGCGCATCCTAACGCAATAGAGTGAGAATTGAACGGGGATTCGAGGTCGGCAGAAGCGAAAATATTCGCCGATATTCCCACCTTCGGGCAGAAATGGTCCTGCAAAATGGAGGTCAGGTGTACGGGCTCGTGCTCGCGCGATGCACGGCGTGAAAAATTTCAGGAGACCAGTCAACGACCGGTTTCGGGGAATTTTTATGTGTTCCGTCGCTTTTGCCCTTTTCTTTTGCTTCGTCTCTTGTTTTTTCTTTTTTTTTTTCTTCGTCTCATCAACTCTCTTATCCGGTCGTAATTACGAAGTCGCGTCGACCATGGGGACAAAGTCGGGTCCTACCAGTCCACGGTTCCTCTTCCTGAATGGCGGGGCTGACGAACACGGCTCTCGACTGGTGTTGTACAGTTAGCCGAGAGTCAACGATCTTGGCATGGCGCCTCGTTTAGGCGAAACTAGATTCGAAGAAGGCCGGGGAAACCAGTGCCACCGGCTGAATGTCAAATATTTCAAACGGTATGATTCCGCGACGCATCCCCCGTCGACAATCGATCAACCAGAATCACTATGATACCGTTCTTTTGTGTCCATCGTGACTGTTAGATATCCTCCAATAGGTCACCTCTTTTTACTCTATTTTCTTTAGGTCGGTCTAGCAATGTTATTAGATTCGAAGGGGTTGTTTCAAGAACAGCATACTATTGACACGTTCACTGCCATGTCACCCATATGTGGGTGACGGATTTATTTGTCCAGATATTGTACCAAGGTTGATTAGGATCTGTAAAATTCAAGAATGTTGGAGGACTACTCGATGTCATATATTTAATTTTTTACAATTTTTATTTCATTAAATAACTTACTTTGATTTTAGGGCATTTTTGAGGTTTCCAGTTTGGCAGTCAGTGTTGAGGAATCTTTGGCATTTATTTACCGCAGCTTTGGTGTATATTTCAGTTGGATCTACAAATTTTTGGTAAATGTAAGATTAAAATTAGGTTTGCTAGCAGTGATTACAGCGTGATACTCCAAGCGAACTTTGACATTTTTTTCCATAAAGATAAGAAGTCGTTTGTCGTTGGGCTTCCGTGTACAATTTTGTTCATATTTCAACGAGACTTGTAAATTTTCACGCGAGGAAAAAAATCAAAATTGAGTCTATTACGAGCAGATCAAGAAGCTTCTCGGAAGCCAGAGAGCTCTTCTTCAGTTATTTCTATCTCACCCAGTATCTATTCCGAAGGAGTTCATCGACTTTCTCTCAAAACACACTTGAGAATAGATGGCCGAGGCGTGTCCCATATTTTTTTCGTCGCGGTGCACAACGTAGAAACAAGTAATGATCGAACAGCGTTCGGACACTCTCGTATTCACCGGCGCGGGGCGTGTGGACCGTTAAATGGAACACGGTGTAGAAGATGGTAGTCTTGTTGCGATTCGCCATTGAAGGGAAAAGAAGAGTAGCATAGGAGAAGGCCAGCCCCGGCGGCTCCGGCTTGCGACGACGACGACGCGTCGCAATTAATCCGATTGCAGTTTTCTCTGTCGGGATTCCGAGAAAGACAGGAAACCGTGAAAGCATCGCGACATTAGACTCCGCGACTTTTTCTTTTCACCCGGCTGTGAAATGCTTTTCGAAAGTAGTATTTCGTGGATTAGGAATGGCCAAAGAGTACCGTTGCCCATGAAAGACCACGACCGGCCCGGCTACAACTTCTGTACACACGCGCCGCGTGTTGCATTCTGGGTCACGTGCTTTTCGATACGCGTGCACGGATCCATCGGGGTCCGATTTGAAAGAAGAGTGCACTTCGATGTACGCAACAGAACCCTCGATGCGACGCACAGTGGGCAAAAACGGCCTTTTTCGATTCAAAATCAAAGAACTTTCGATAGGAATGAGGTAGAGCGATGAAATTTTTTTTAAATGAAAGCTGAAACTTTGTAGAATATGGGAAAAATAGGGAGATTACGGTACGAACGTTTTTTAACCTTGAGAAAATTCGTTAAAGTTGCACAATTTCAAGAAAGTGCCAGTAGTAATGACAGCGATACGTCAAGTGATGACGAGATGTGAAGTGCTTCATGTTTCGTAAGTAACTCAAAATGTTAAAATACTTCATTATTATTATTTTTATTGTGTTTTATATATGAGAATACGATATACTTTCAAACAAGTGTGTTATCAAGTCATTTTAACGAAAAAATTTCATTAATTTGTGTCACAAAAATCTATTTTTTTCAAAAACCAGAGGTCGTAGACAACTTTTGAAAACAGATTTGAAATCAGCGTGAAAAAATCTATGGGAAACGATATATAGCATGTTAAAAAAAAATTTCCACGCGTATTAACCACAACAACAAAATTTTCTTGAAATTGTGCAACTTTAACGAATTTTCTCAAGGTTAAAAAACGTTCGTACCGTAATCTCCCTATTTTTCCCATATTCTACAAAGTTTCAGCTTTCATTTAAAAAAAAATTTCATCGCTCTACCTCATTCCTATCGAAAGTTCTTTGATTTTGAATCGAAAAAGGCCGTTTTTGTCCACTGTGCGACGCTTGATTTACCGCAAATTATGATTATTCCATCGTTTTTGAAAGCTCTTAGCTAAAGAAATGTTAGCGGATTTTTCAACAGTAACAATTGCGTAACAATTTAGAAAATTGCCGCATTTCGATTCTTCTCATTCATTGATCCCCGGATAATGTACCATGGTCTACCACGAACCGTATCGAAAAGAAGAAACTCGATCGTAACCGGAACAAAGATAGAAATAATTATGCACGGTTAATAAGCAATGATGAAGTTTATCCAGAACTGTTCAGCCTGACTTGTCGCGCGCGAATTATTCGAATGCCGAGCCGCTGTTGCTCAGAGATCCGTGTTAAGTTGCGAAAATCGATGCCGATTCAGGACGAGGACTAATTAGTCAGACACAGAAATCCGCCACCGGGACGGTCTAATTTCAACGAATTGAACCGCACACGTGTCTAACAGGTACTCGCAAAACGGCAGCTTGAATTCCATGAAAACCGTCTACGTAATGCCGTCGCAAAATGCGTCGAACGAATTTCGATTTACCAAAACGACGAGCGCTATATCATTTCACCGTGAACGGTTAGTGAAAGCTGTTGTGGCAATAAAAGTGGATATAACTTTGCCAGAGCAACGCGTTTACCAATATCTATCATAGTAGCAATATCTAAGATATTGCAGAAAAACTTTCTCCTTAAGTGGTGCGTTTGTTTGGCGTGAAATAATAGGTTCCGCTATTGTTGTTAATAAAATTCATGATTGTTGTTTCAGTTCAGACGTATCTGAGCCCGGTGGAGACGCACTGTATGAACGTGAACTATTTCATACCCGACGAGGAAAATCTGACGAGAGGTTTCTCCGATGATGCCATGACACGACTTCGTAAGTGGTAGAGATCAGTGTTTCGACCCTTTGAGGACGAATGATGATCGATCAAAATAATTTGATTATTTAAACGACACGAATTCGTACGTTTCTCCTTTTCGCGAGTATTTAAAATTCCAAAGCGAAATCTGGCGCTGCGAGAAGAAAAATATTTTCAGTTGTTTAAAAAATCCTCGTCCGCAAGGGGTTGAATAGTTTTTCGAGTCGTGCATCGTTGTTAATGTTTTTGGTATGTTTCAGACATGGGCAGATCGGTGATAGCTCTGTTCATAGTAGCATTCGTCGCGGTCTTCACCGCCTTCTGGACGGGAGTGGTGGGCTGCTGGAAGAGGTCGCCTGGAAATATCACGGCGACCGCGATTTTGATGCTGCTCGCGTGTCAGTACTGCTCATACACTTAACGTAACACTACTCGTGCGAACCTCTATTCCTCGCCAATGAATCATAGCACGATGCACGTTCCAGAAATTCCTCCTAAAATACCTGCAACTCGAAAGTCAGAGAAATTGAACGCCATTACCTACAGGAAAAATTCGGAAAAACAAACCTATCGTTCTGAACAAGAAATTTAAAGACGACGAACAATTTATTAGAATTTTTCCTGCGATAGAAACAATGTTCAAAAATCAAAATAATTCTAATAACCAAACTGGAACTGAAAAGATAAAATTAGTAGCTGAATAAAAATTAATTTATTGGACTTGGTCAAAGTATAGTGTCGTCCATATATGATCAATATAGTATTCGACGTGTTAAATAAATTTGTCTGACTTGTAAGAGACGATATACTAGTACTGTGCTACCTCTTAATACTTAATAACATATTTAATATTATTTTTCGTCCGCTAATTTGCGTTCTTCGAATGATTCAGGTCTACTTAGTGCTAGCGCGATGGGACTCTGGCACGGGGTCGAATACTACGAGAAGGAGAAGGTGGTTGGCGAAGAATACTATCAACAATGGACCAACGTGAGTAGATTAATTAACGCCCAACGCGATTAGAGCGAATAGAGAGAAACATCCGACTCCCAGGAGCTCCGCCACCGATTCGAAGAATCGCATTGACCATTGACATTTATCCGACATTTTCTCTTAGCACCTACAGGTTTCCTAGCAATTAAATAGTCATATCGGTTACATCATTGTTCAGGGACTTCCGGCGACAATTAACGCGTCGATTAAGATAAACACTCGAGCCGCACTTGTGTAACGTAGAAAGCGGCGGGTGGTTTTAAATACCACACGAAACGTTGGTTGCTTCTCGTTTGACGAGGTCTTGGGACTTGATCTTGATAGTGTGTGGTCGAACCTGAAGCACTGGGACTCGGATTTTTAATCGAAAAATTTCCTTCATTCTATTGTGTAAGAATTTCTTTGATTGTTAAATTTTGTGTTTGTACTTTTCTTTAGTTCTTTTCCTGAGCGTCCTTATCGTCCCTGTTACACTACACCAATTTCTTATGGATCCTAAGCGTCCTTATCATCCCTACACAATACACAAACTGCAATCATCCCACTCATTCACATACGACAATTCCCTTCTTTTAAGTGGGAAAATCTTTGAAAGAAACCTCCAACTTCTGAGGGAGGGATTGAACAGTTTTAAATCCTTATCATAAAGACTCTTCTTCGTCTAACAATCCTCCACTTCACAGTTAATCCCTGCGAGGGGTGTCGCACAGCAAGGGGCGCCGTTCTCTAGGTCTAGGGATGTTTGTCGTTTGGTTTAGAGGCGCAGAGGATGCTGCCGGGGAGACAGCAGGCTTGCGAAGATGATCCAGAGGACGCGGAGAGCTACGGACTCGCGATTTTGAAATGTTTACAGAGAAATTTGCCCGCAGGTTTTAAGGAGCAACGCTGTGCAGTGGTACGGCTGGTCGTTTTACCTCGCCTGGCTGGGTGTCGCGACGTGTTTAGGCACGATGACGCTATTCCTGATCGCGGCGTCCTGCCTGCGGCGGGAGCATGCCCGCGAACAGGCACAGAACGTTCAGTACATCATGCCAGGTGTGACACGATAACCACGAACCGAACCGGACTAACTTCCCCCGTGTCTTGTCTTTTTTGTTTTTCTCGGAACGCGCGGCGCATCCCACAGGTCCTGAAGGACAACTCACTAATCTCGTACGACTGGTCGTACGTGGTCGCTTGGGTCGGCGTCGGTTGGTCGTTGGTCAGCGCGATCTTGTTTAGCGCCGCGGCGATTTGCTTGAGGGGCGAGAGAATGCGCGAGGAGGCGATGAACATGCAGTACCTCATGCCTGGTACATATTTAACACCGTTTTGCTTGCGCCACGAACGCGACACACGCACGCAGACTCCTGATGGCTGATTTAGCCTACGGGATATCGCTTCGATGACGTTTAAAAAAATTTGAAGCGTAGTCGACAAATCGCTATAGACGCCTGGAACATCTGAAAGGTTAACAGCATAGTATAACTTGGAGAATTTAATATTTCGTAACGTAGCGTTGCATTTGCCAAACCATTTTAACGAAGACGAAGTGCTTCGGTTTAAGTTCGAAATTGAAGTTGTACTGGCAATATGGAAATAGCCGGAAGGTTCGTTGTCGATGAGACAGAAGTCTGCGTGCACGGCGTGTTCCACTAACTATGATTCATGATTACTGGGTTGACCCCGAAAACGACGTTCCACTAACTAGAAACAGTTCAGGTAATAGAAAACCGTAGACTAAGGTTGATATAGAAGCAATACAATTGATGGTTCGATACACTATATTAATTAACGATTGCGTAAAGTAGAAATCGCCGGTCTAGAATGCGAGAAAATTGCACCACGCTTTAGAGAATGCACCGGGAAATAGCGCCTTCGAATCTGTTCGCTTAATTGCCGTTCACCTAAGCATATTAGAGGCATTTTATTCTCAAATTGTGCTCCTCTGGGTTTACACTCGAATATTAAACGATGCTTTGCATACTCGTTGGAGATTCTTGCCAAATTTAAATAAATTTACTAAAATGTTGAATGTCTCCCTCGGTTGAATTGCTTCTACATCAACGGATCGAAAGATCCATTACAGACTGTAAAATTGCTCCCCTATCAGTAGATTACCAAGAAGTCCCTGTATCGAATTATAGTCTCAATTAAGGAACGATAATCTGGTCGAGTGATACTCGCTGGTACATAACGTGTTAACAAACAAACCCCGAACTAATCTGAATACCGTATTTAAGAAGAGAAAACGAGACGATACTCGCTTCTTTAACATCTTAACCGGAGGACGTTAAAATCTGTACATAAAGTACTGCGACGTCCAGGTGGAATGATTAGAGGTATGCGAAGTCCGGAAAATACCGGGCCGGGCCAAGTCGGGTTCTGGAAAATTTCGGGATTCTTGAACGTGCGGGGAATCCCGAAAATCCTCAGGAGTCCCGAGACGTTCGTTCGTTCCGAAAGTTTCGAGGACCCGCTCCAGTCCCGAAGCAAATTCTCGACCCGACATTTTCGGACTGCCGCAGACCTCTGGGAACGATGCTTGTCGGAGGATCCGAAGGGACATCGTCAGAAAAAGGAATGCTCGATATTCGTCCTAGCAAAACTCTTACTCGGCTCACGCTCTGTTTCCACCGGTGGATTAGAGCGATTCTGTCACGGTCCGCTCCTGCGGGAAACTTTCTAGAGACAGCATAGTCTCCAGCGATGATCGATAATCATCCTTTACGACACCTCTAAACGGTACTTTGTGCCTCGTCTCCGAGGCCGCCGTGAGTTCTCGTTTCCTCGCGGAAAACCGGCTTCGCTGCCCGATTAATTTCATCGGGGAACACGCAGTTGTTCCGCTAATTTGGGTCTCCATTAGCGACTACACGGCGCGCTCGTATCCTGCTTGGCACGGTGATACGTCTAGAAGGGGGTTCTCGAAACCGGAAACCATAGCGCAATGTATCCGCGGATATCTTTCGAGTCGATTCGTCGAAAGCGACACACTTGCCTAATTTTGCCTCCTCCTGCCACGGGAAATTCCTGCGTATTCGAGTTTGCGTATTCAGCGTACAGTTCGCCGGCATAGAGTTCGACGGTGGGAAACTATAGTCCTTTCAGCCTTCCTGCGAGTTAGGCCAAGGCCGGGTGCAAATTGTTTTCGGTTTTCTGCGTGCGTACACTTTTAACCCTTAACACGTTCGCTGCGTCACGAATATGCTACGTCCATGGTCTCACAGCATCCTTAAAAATAGTCAAATTAATTTCATGCACTTCGTTGTTTAAAGTCATGGTACACAATATAATATTCAGAGATTCATGACTTTTTCCTTGCCCACAATTTTTAGTACAAAATTTTATAAATTTCACTCTACCTCATTCTACTCGGATATTTGCGAAACTACAGCATGTTAACGAGCCTAATCCCAGGATCCAAGGATCTATGAGCTTTGTAATGCGAAGACGAATAATCGAGCACGCTTTGTACTCCGTGAGGGAACGATGGAATGCATTTTAATAATATTGTGGATGTTAAATATTCGAGAAGTTTGCTATAACGAGAATTGCAATCACCGAGCGATCGGAGTGCACGCTCTGGTACAAAGGCATGATCCTAATCGGAACCGAGTGAATTTTTTTACCAAAACTGAGAGAGGATACTAGACAAGTGGTAATACTAATTGAATTGCTTGTTAAGTGGGACTCGCATTAATGGTTCTTAGCCTTGTCTTAAATAATCGTGCAGGGTGTCGTGAAGATTTCTAATTCGCTGGTTTAAAAAGCAGAACTTAAGAGTGAAAGTTTCCAAGACAGTTTTCGTGTTATAATTTTGAACGTAACTAGAAGTCCCGTAAAAATTGATTAAACCGTAACTTTCTAGTACATTATACTTCGAAGACGGGCGAAGTTTATTTCTGATGATTACCGTAACGTTTCCAAATTACAGGCTAACACTCATACGTAGTACACCCTGCGAGAGCTTCTGTTTCAATTCCCAGTTTCTTTTTTTTTCAACGCACCAAAGCATTCTTTGAATAATAACAATCCGGTTGGCGCGGCGAAAGCATAATTACCCGCAGGCTAAGAACCAACAGCGGAACGAAGCGACCCAACTAACTAGGGCTCTTATTATTATTGCTTGGATCCACGGGTACCCGAACTTGAGTAGCTGGATACTCGATTTACATGCTGGAATATCTACGATCCATTCAATTTAGTACTGAGCATTCACATACAGTAATGTCTCCGTATATGTGAAAGGGATGTGCATGATATTTGTGAAAAATGTATGCCCACTACCGCACGATGTATCCCTTGAGAGACCCAAAGGTTGATGGGTGTTTGAACTCATTTCAATCAGAAGAGCGTCAGGAATATCCTGGTGAAAGTTTCCTAAAAGAACGGTTAAAAATAAGAAAGTTTCATCATTGGTTTAGTATTCTGTTTACTCACTAACCTTTTCATACATAGTGTCTGTAGACGATATACGTCAAACTTCGGTCCCAAAGTTTTCACATAAATCGCGGCATTACTGTGTGTCCTTGGATTCAAGTTCGGCTACTCGGATCCATGCTCCGATAGCACTCATATCCGGTCCTCGAACCGACCGAGCGCTTCAAGTATTCGAATACGCGGATAAATGTTCTACAACTAACATGATCTTACGAATTTTCCAGTGTACCCTCAAAAGCAACAGTATGCGTACGCCGGGTACCCAGCTCCGGCAGCGTATCCAGCGCCATACTACCACGGATCGCAATACGGGCCCTACAACTATTGAGAAGAAGCCACGTCCGAATCATGCGTCGACAGAGGAAAGAGTCTCGAAGAGCCCGTGAACGTGCTCGGAACGAAGAGAAAGGAAATTCGGCCAACGACGTTCCCCGGGGGGAACGATAACAAAACAAAAACGCAGATATTATAAATAAGCTAACGAAACGAATGAGACACGAAACCCCAACGCTCTGAGACCGATCCGAAACCGATCCTCGCGCGAACGAAGAGATTCGAAACGGAACCAGGACGACCTTGGGTCCCGCCCTAGGCATAATTTATCATTTATCATAGACCTTAGTTACTTTACGGACAATTCTGGTGCGCATCCCGGCGGGTCCCACGGTTCCACGCCAGTGTCGCCAGATGAGGGGAGGGAGCACGAATCGAGGGGAAAAAGTTACCCTCTCTCTGCCAGTACCGGAGTATGCACGACAGAGACGGAACGCGTCACGTGACCGGACGAAGCGTGGGGGAATTAGAGTGGGGGAACAAGTCTTGATCTGGCGACTCTGGTCCCACAGTGTTTCCGGTTCGGCGAGGATCCCGTTTCACCGCGTGATCGTTCTCGAAAATGGCGTACAAGTTCGACTCGCGAGAGAGACAGTTGCTCAAAAAGCCCGCGTATTTACCTAGAACCGAGATAACCTTATACCGAGGGCTGTCTGTGATTCCTGGTGCAAAACCTGTCGATGATTCGTGGCGTTGTTTGTCGTCCTCGACGTAAACAAGAACAACGGCTCGACCAGTCCGTTTAAATATTATCGAATTATCTTCATCAATTAACCCCAGCTTTCTCAAATCTCACCTTTACCTGCCGCCTTTTTGTAAATCATTCGGTAATCGAGTTTGTACGATGTCACGTGGTTTTGTTTACCTCGAGCCTATCATTGAGAAGCACTGCACCATGAATTTTGGCGCGCTCTGTATATATATATATTTTTCCAATTTAATAACTGTATTGTATTATTCTTCGTACTTCGTGCTGACCGTGCTAGGACAATAATGATAGCTAATGGTATTACTGATAATTATAAATGGTAACAACAGTGTTTCGAGCGTGGGAAAGTTCATTGTTTTTCTTGGTCAATTGTTCAAACAAAGTGAGAACAACTTTTCCGTCATAGATGCATAAAGATCCGCAGTCGGATAACGGCCATCAAAATTCAAATCGTTGGTTTCGCGAATTCGAGCGCATCGTTCTTCCAATTTGGCAGCACTGTGCGAAGAAAGCGTCCCACTCTGTGTTTACGTTCGCACGGTGTAACCGTCGATTCGAAGATCCATGGTACTAAACAGCGAAGTGAAATCAACGGTTGACAGTCGAATACCGAATACGATTAATACGACCAAAACAAGAGGAAAGCGTGTTTCATACGGACAGCGAAACTTTCGTTTATCGATGTCCCGATCGAATAGAAATCATCGAGCGAGACTCGTTTAGAAAAATTCGGCCAACATGGTGCAAGAGAAATATCCGGTCAGTCAGACCAATGTAAATGGCAGAAAGCGCATAATGGGTGCATCATTTCATTCGCAAACATCTCGTATCATACGAACGATTCGCGTCATCGACTCGCCAGACTTTCTAACGTATAGATTCTCTCTCTCTCTCTTTCTTTCCCTCCCCAACCTTTTTCCTACCCATTTATAATAACGACAATTTGTAAGACTTCTTATTGCGGTATCTTTACGTAAGGTATTAAGAAACAAAAAAAGGAAAGAATAATTTTCAGTTCTCTTATATACGCATATCACAACCTTGAGCAAATAAAACGACATCGGACTTACACCTTCAACCTCTACGTCCCGTCTTTCGCTCGTTCATCGACGTTTAACGTTCGATTTGTTCGAACCATGACCGTAAGTTAGGCAAATTAAGAGAACTTAGCGTAAGTATGATTCGTTTGTTCAAACGAACTCTATTTTTTATCGAGGAAAACATTCAGACGATTGTGTAAAGTTCAAATGTTTTCAAAAAAAAAAAGAAGCATACCTAACCCTTATGTACTATAAACGATGCGACGTATCGTTGAAAACTTGTTTAATATATTCGATACGTTACAAACAAGCGATTCTCTTTTACTCACCCGTCGGAATCCAGCGTAACTCTTTTGTTTGTTTTCTTCCTTTGTTGACAAGCGGACGCGTAAAGGTGAACCGGTTTCACCCAAACTGAAATTTGTTTACTTCGGTAAGCGCCCGTTCGAGCTTTATAGAGAATGGAACCTTCATTAAACTGTGCTTACCTTTTTACTAATATTTTGACGACTTAGTGTGCCTTTCGCGAATCAAATCCATAGACTACTCGAAACTGAAAATAATATTTAATAAGAATAAGAATTAGCCAATGAACGTATTGCCTGCAGCGTTCGACCAATAGGCATCGACATTCTTGCCGCCATCAAGTGACCACGTTTCCAACATGGCGTCGCTGTTTCAAATCGTATTAAATATTTCGCGATAATCTATATTATACAACTATTCGCACGATCACTTTTCTGTGACAATGTAAATTTTAAAAATTGCAAATTAATGCGATCTAGACTTTTTAGATTCTGTTGTACTAAGGATACTATGTTAGATCGAATGAAATTCTTCTCAATTATTAAAGTATCTAACTCAGTATATTATGCCCCTGTATAAGAAAGACCTCAAAAATCCAAATAGTAACAATACTTTTTCTTGGATCAAAGAATTAAATGTTGCTAGCTTCGGGTAAATTCGGATAAATTCGGGTAAATTCGGGTTTCGAGGACACAGGGCGGGAGAACGAATCACAGACAACTTCAGGAGTGGGGGGCGTCTGATCTGTGCGCTACTTGCAGAATTCCAGAGGAAGCAGTAGCATAACAGTACTCGGCAAAATTCGTCCAAGTTCGCACGTACTCGCTTGATGCGGAACACTAGTCACAATGTACGAAATCTTCATACAACTTCTCCTGCTCCTCATCGGCCCGATTATAATCGATTCGAATGCTTTAACGCGAAAATTATTCCGAGATGAAAAGGTACGTGACGAACACCATACGTCTGAGAAATCGTTTCACTCTACCTTCACTCTTCTTTCGAATATTCATCTTCTGTAGCACATGTGCATCATTGACAATCGTTCGCATACATCGGTTACAGTCATGAAATAATTCCAGTACTATCACAAACCAATTACGTTATCCAGCAGTCAGGTAAATAGTTTGGCGGATTTGACAAATGTTACACATACGAACGAGGTATTAGATAACATATGTGTGGTGAGAATCGTTGGCACTCCCGAACACACAAGAGTGAAAAATGTGAGTATACTGAATAATATATATTTATATTTACAGATTTGATATTATTAAATACGTTGACTTTCTAATAGAATTCAGAATTTTAATAGAAAAGTTGTTATTTAGTTGTCATGTTCTTAATTTAGAATAGTGGTTTACAAACATAACAGCACACCACATACACTGATAAGGAAAATGTATCTTTTTCCTTGTAGTACATCAAAACATCGATGCGAGATCTTGGGTGGAATGTAGAGTCTGATATCTTTGACGATTTGACTCCAAACTTTGGGACGTTGCAATTTGAAAATATAATTGCCAAGTTAAACCCTAATGCGAAAAGATACTTGGCATTGGCTTGCCATTATGATTCAAAATACACTAGAGAAAGAAATTTTATTGGTGCTACAGACAGTGCTGTCCCATGTGCTCAGCTGATCAACTTGGCCAAGGTTATGAAAGATCATCTAGAAACTGTAAAAAATGTAAGTGATACATCCTTAAAAATCTTGTGCAGCTCTTTACAACGAAACTGTATTATTTTCAGAACGATGTGAGTTTAATGTTTATATTCTTTGATGGTGAAGAAGCATTTAAAGAATGGGGCCCAAAAGATTCCATTTATGGCGCAAGGCATTTAGCTAAGGCATGGCATCAAAATTACACTGCTTATGAAAATGGTGAAAATGTTTCAGAATTGGCCAAACTGGTAAGTGTTTTTAGCTATAATTTGTTGTATAGAATTTTGTATTGTTTTTTTGTTTCTGCAGGATATGTTAGTCCTCTTGGACCTGATAGGTGCTGCTGATCCAACATTTTATAATTACTTCACCAGCACAGAGAAATGGTATTCCTTGTTAGTGTCTATTGAAAATAAGTTAGCTGCCGCTAGAAAGTTTTCGTCGTACAGTTATGGGCAACCTGCACAATCCTATTTTCAACCTTATTCCATGGAGGCCTTTATCGAGGACGACCACATTCCATTCTTACAACGAGGTTGGCTATGATTTTCACACGTTTATAAATTATTTCCAAGGTTCGCACATAACGAAAAATTTCTATTCCAGACACTCCTATTTTACACGTGATACCGTATCCGTTTCCAACGTTTTGGCATAAACCAGGTGACAATCGTGATAACATTGACATGAATACCATAGAAAATGTCAATAAAATCCTGAGGATTTTCGTGGCGTCTTACTTACACATTACTTGTTAATACACAAGATTTTATATTGACAATTGTTAAAAGTGTTTCACTTTCGTAAGATTTTTACATAGAGGAAGAGAATTTTGATTACATGCTAATCAATGTATTTATATCTACTTATACACACTTTGAATAGAAACGTATACATATCTGTATACATTTTGAGATCTGATATAAAAAAGGAAAGACACGACGTATTTAAAAGCATTCACTGCCCTTGAATTAAAATATTGTTATAGCACATGTAAATACAGCTATAAATTTTCATTAAAACGAAGGCGCAGTACAATGCAGGAAGCTATGCGACGCAGGAAATCGTTTTAACACGTGACTTCCTGAAACATGATTGGAATAAAAATTTCGGTAACCATAAAACTTTTCGTGTAAACATCACTGTACCGATACGAAATGTCAGTAATTCGTTTCAATTGTTATCATTTAGGTAATTCTACGAATCGATATCGGAATACTCATGAATTGTAAAATTTACCTAATTCTTGTCCTGCGTGAAAACCGTAAATAAGTTCCTAAATAAATGCGGTTCTATTTGCATTCAAATTTATATACCTTCTTACTACGGACTATGAAAAAGGCTTTTGTAACAAATTCAATTCCGCTGCTTAGAATGCATACGATGTTTCCTGGAATTGATAAAAAAAAAAGTTGTGAAATATTTCGCAAGATACCGTTTAAGGGAGTTAGAAGCGCGGCCAAACGTATTGGTATTGGCAGGTGGGCTATCCCCTCTAAATAGGTATAACGAGCCCGGGGCACAGCGCTCCCTATCGCGGCGATCGAATCAAGTGAAAGTGGGTATTCGATCGTAAGGTTTGGCAGGCCTGATCGAGGTCATTGTTCGTGCGGGCGCGCCCGAGCAGGCTTTCGTGGCGAGGTTCGACGAGCACCGCCGACAAATACCGAGCGAGTACGAGCGCGACCGAAGCCCGTGATTGGCGGAGAGCCGACGCGACGGCAAAAGACACGAGAGACGCGAGCGACAGACGTGGAGGGACTTCACGCCTCTGTCCGTGTATTTCGATGGTTTTTACGTGTCCGTACGTATCGTGAGTCGGACAACAGGCCACGGTATCCTGGTGCACGCCTTCCGAGACCGTTCTCAAGCGTAACCGTGACGAAAATCGCGTAACGTCGCCGAAAAACGCGAAGCGGCTGACACATCGGCCCAGAAGAAGGCAGGTTGGACACACGGCGGGGCGAGATAGACCGTTGGAGCGAGAGGGACGGAGCGTGCGCGCGAAACGAGGAGAGAGAGAGAGAGAGAAGGAAGGAGGAGGACACGGCGTGAAAGACAGGGAACTGACGTGTTGCAGGCGTATCAGACGAACGTGTGTAGCGGTCGAACGCACCGACGGGTATACACGTTATTGTTGCGGCACGGGGAGAGCGAGTGAACTCGCGTGCGCGCGCGCGATCCACAAGAGTTTCACCGTTCCATTCAAGAATGTTTTAATTACGGGGAGGTGCCGCGGTCCTAGCGAGCCCTTCGCGACCACACTGGATGATACGCGTCGCGTGTGCGCCTTACACACCGGGAGTGAGGATTAACCGTCTTTAACGGACGTGCGTGTGTCGTCGCGCCAGAAGCAAAAGAACAACCACCCGTGTGACAGAGATGCTGAAGTTCATCAGGGGGAAGGGCCAACAACCCACGGCCGAGCGACAGAATCTTTTCGCCTTTCAAAAGGTAAGTACTCTCCCCGCTTTGGGATTCTCCTCGATCGGAAAAAGGTTCGCCCACACCCGGCTCGCCGGAACACGCAGGACACTTTCTTCCGTTCATCCACTTCTACGCGCGCGCGCGCCCGCTTGTGTGTGTGTGTACCTGCGTGTATATCGCAGCGGCATATTTGCTTTTCGTTTTTCTTTTTTTCGTTAACGTCGCGATTACAGAGACCGATTAGATTCGTATTCCGCGAGGAAACAATGTTATCGTGCCTCCGTACCACGTTCGTCGATAACATCGATACTCTCATTTCGAGTGTGAAGGTAACGGTACAGAGGAGACAGAGTGGTCTGCACCGTTTTATCCGTAACCGGAGGAAAGTGAGAGTGAGAATCGGCGCGATGCTGTTCTCGATTAAACAAATAGGTACATAGAAATTACGAAAAACTTCGTTGATCTTCCCTTTTCTTCAATCTCCATCCTGCTATGCTCCCTATGCACCGCAATGTGTGTGTTTTTTTAGTTCATTCCTATAGTACGCATAGTTCGTACGCTCTCAACGTGTCAATCGAAACGGCGCGCATTGGTTCGATTACGCTTGGCGCTGGCTGGACAAAATTATTTCTTCGCAGTGCGGAGCTTGTCTCCGGTTTTAATTGTTAGAACACAAGTCGGTTTTGTGTTACAAGGTCCTATATTTGTGATGCGTTTAAGATTCAAGCACATTTTGATAAGTTTGCAAGATATTTAAGGAATTTAAGAGCGTTGATATATTATCATTAAAATGATTAAAGAGAGAGAAACATTTTTATTTCGTTTTAGTGCCGTATAATTAATTTTTATTCTGCTCAAAGATCCACAGTCTATCACAGATTATAGATAGTTACTTTTTGTTGATATGAAAATAAATTTTATCCAGCTAATCACGGCGGGACAGATCGATCGTTTTCCTTTTTTCTTACAGCTTTGTTTGAACATTGTTATTTAAAAACGAGCTCGATCGAAAGTTTGTTCTGTTACCAGCCCAGATAGCGATCTGTTGCTTCCCGCGATACCGCGATGTTGACACGCGACGGGTTTTTCGGAGCACGGGTTACCGTCCAGGACCCGAGGAGGCCCGCGATTCTCGATCGTTCCCGCGGACAAATCGCGGGCATCTTGAAAAATCCCGCGAACGTATCGAGTTTCAAGGAGATCCATAAATATACCGCGAAATCACGCTCCGAGCTGTAGGTATCTGTTCGGCGATTACTATTGATCGCTGACCCTCGGAGACGGCCAAAATAAAATTTGTATTATCGGACGATGACGGGCCGCTTCGTGTCATTGATCGAGCGTTTGCGCATCGATTCGCCGATCGATTTACTGATCGTAGGCAAAGAGAAATTCGCTAATAAAATCCTGTGGCCCGAGGATCTTTCAATAGATATAATTTATTTCAATGTCGCGGTCGATGTAATTGTTATGTATTTGTTTCCTACGAGAGCTGAAGTACAGATAGTAAATTAACCCACAATCGGCCGACGGTAAAGCGGACTACAAAATAGGGATGTCGTAAATGAAGAACGCGTTAACGACCAAAAAATGCAATTTCTATCGTGATACAAGCCATTGGAGACGACTGCACAGTAGTATCTTTTTCTGGGAAACTGTGAACAGCGAAGAGGTCCTACTGACTGTAACTGTAAAATCAGTGGTAGTGCAAGAGGTTAATAGGCTTCCGGTAGATAAAGTCGATGACCGAAGACACGTCGTGTGCACGCGTTGCGTAGCGATCGATTAGATTCGGACGACCGGTACGGCGTGACTGCACCGGTTGATACGCGTGAGTCATAAAAACCACTTTCTCCGCGGACTTCGGTGAAAAGAGTAACTTCATATCTGAGGAAACCGTCTTCGCGGAGAACACGATACATGCAGCATGCCGTAGATGCGAGCGCGTCGCGGAGAATCAACAGGTCGATACCCGAACGTAATCGATACCGAAAGTCTAGAAGACAACTAGCCTCGAGACGCACGGTGCACGGTCCAGGATTATTGTGGTCTGGGTTAGGTTGTGCGGTGTTGTACGCCGCGTTTCTTTGCTGGTTCTGTCTCCGACCGGCTGTCATCATCGCCAGCCGTCGAGCGGTGCCGTCCCGCGAAACCCTATCGCGGTGTAATTCCTCGCCTCGTGGATTCGATGTTTGACGACACGCGGATTGCGAAAAACTGCCGGCCGTGCAAATCAGGTCGCGCCGGCCACGATCGATCGATTCGCGATAGATGTTGATCAATCAGATCGATCTACCGCTCCTCGAACCGTCGAGAATCTGATTCCGCAGCTTCCCTCCCCTCCTCGATTTTTTAAAGTCATACCCATCCCCGTTACGTTACCATAGACTTACGGGTCTTTATGCAAAACAGAGATCTTTCAAGTTGACCCTTTGCACTCTCGAAGCTATTTGAACTCCCAAATTGCTTCCGAATATTTCCCTTCTATATATATATATTTTTTTCATCTTATACGTACAAAAATGGTGCAATTTACTTATAGTGATTCAGCAATTTTTAGTGGCGCCTTACAGTCGCCATTCGAGTGCTAAGGGTTAATTGTGAGAAGAGAAAATATATTTTGGGAACCAATCAAAAAGTCTGTTCCCAAATTTTTTCTTTGACAATTACCGATTTGTAAAAATGTTTTTGTCAGAAATGTTCGATCGAGCTTCTTCATTCAAGCGAATATTACCAGTCGTGTTATCGCAAAGCAATATACATCGGTGCTAGTATTAATTGTATAGTGATACGAAGTCCTCCATTATCTTGTCACTCGTTTAATACCGTGTTTATACAAAGTTATTATTTCAATTAGATGATCGCTCTTCGCATTTGTAATGCAAAACCTTTATCTTTCGTCTACATGTTGCCACACGGTCACTCGGACATGAAATGGAATAAGAAATGTGGGTTAATTTGTTTCGTTGGGCAATTAGAAGCGGAAGTAGCGCGCTCTTCGCGTTAAGACGCACGCCACGGAAAAAGAATAGAAAGCCCTTAGTGTGCGGAGGGTGCTCGTTGTGTCTCAATTAACCTCTCCGGTATTTTCTTTTTTTTTTCTGAAACCGCGCGGTGTTCATGCCGCGGTCGGTCCCACGAGAAAACAAATCGCGCTCCGTTGCGTCACCGATTGTTGTTATTTCGTTGTTGGACCGGAACGAGGTGCGGAGAATTGATGACTGCAAGATGACAGTGATCATACCGCCGCGCGAAAATCTTTTGACGAACACTGAAACGAAAAATCCAATATAATTGTATTCGCAATTTATTTCATCCACCTACGATGCAAAATAAAATTGACTTATTTTTTCGTTTCACATGGTAGTATCAAGCCCGTCTCTTCGAGTCGATAAAATATGGTACTTGATGTCTCAGGGACGATTAGGAAACCTTGGTCTTCCATTCGAAGATAACGTTTATCTGATCTTGTTTTAACGATATTCCGTTTATAAGTAATTGGATTGACACTGATCCCTTTTTCCGGACGATTTCGAGAACTTCATTGTCTCGGCCGTCGTTGAGGCCATCCACAAATCCACGTACTCCCAGTAAAGGGAAACCGTGATACGGGCAAGATAGTATCGGTTCTTTGTGCAAACAAAAATACGATAAGGTGCCCAGCCCTTTTTATCCCAAGCGCAATATACGAGCCGTATATATATATACCGTTAGCTTCTCCCGGCCATAGCTACGTAACCGACACGCGTCAGTTATTCCGAAAGTTCTACCCTAATCTATTGTCGAAAGTAAAAACAGTTTGGGAATGATGTCTTGTCTACTCCGCGTTTCCGTTACACCTTATACAAGAAACAGTCATTTCTAACTGTAGATTGTTAAATGCGCCTGTAGTGTACGGAAATCGTTCGCAAATTATAGTAAATCTACCTCGTTCTCAGTCTTCAAAAGCATCAAAACCTTGAGTTTTTAAAGATTTTAGACTCTAGGCTGGCATAGTGTCGGCTAAATAGCGACCTCATCTTTTTTCTGCCTACGTATGAATCTTGCATGGAATCGATCGTCATAAATTATTCAACGGCGGTCTATTTATTCGATGAATCTGGCCGAACAACGGACAAAAAACAGTCCAAAGATTCTGGACAGGTGACTATAGCGCCAGCGTAAAATATTTACGCCAACACTCGCTACTGCAGCGGGATATCGATCCGAGTAATTTCTTACGTTTCTTGGAATCTAATTAGACCATAGCGTCATACTTAATCTTGAGCTAAAAATATCGTTGCTGTTGTTATTGTTCTGGGCTAGATACAAAATCACGACTATTGTTACAATTTTAAATACAGCTCGCTTTAAAAATTAAATTATGTCCTCGAGTTCGGAGACTGGGTGATTAGAAAAAAAAAGAAAACAAGAAATTGGGGTTCAGCACCCTAAAATCGATTGCTGCGCACCAGTCGTTCCGGGTCGGGCTTCTTGCTTTAATTCTTTCGATCGCACCTTCCCGAAACTCGGAAACGGTGACACCTTTTCTCATGGAAATTACCTGGGCCAAGGTCTCGTCCTCTTTCCTTTCATCCCCCGTGACCCCCCGGGCGTACCCAGACCGAGCAACCATTTTTCTAATCACGTAGTGGAAACACGCCGAATCGATATTACCATGGCGCAGCCCTAAATCTGGGGGTTTGTAACGCGCGATCGTACCCACCTTAGGATCCTCTGGACGCAGGTAGAAAGGTGTTTCGCTGTTCCTCTGCGAACTATGCGGACCACGTTCAACGAAAATCATTCCTCGGGAAGCTGCGGCCTGAACGTTCTTCCCGTGCAATTTGAAAAATTTAGAGCCTGCGAACACTTTATGAAGGAAATAATTTGATTATTTACATCGCGATAGATTAGCACACGCCTGTACTCTCCTAGCATTTTCACGTACGATTGAAATCCTGTTTTTTAATATTTTCAAAAATCCTCGATCGCTGATTTCGTTCTCAATGACTGTGCAATATCGAGAACGAAATTACCAAAGTACTTTTGTTTTTGACATTTTAAGTGAAATACTTTGAACGAAACGGATTTATGAGTAATAGAAAGAAGTTCGCGGCGCAAAGCACCGCGGGAAGTTGGATGAGTAAAGGGGTTAAAGATATTTTTCCAGCTCGCTGTCCGCACGCGTTCATCGGTCGACAAAACCGCTCGATTAACGGGAACCAACGTTACATCTGACTCATCGGTGACTAATGCGTTGTTGCGCACACGATTCGGCCAAAAATCGGCCGGTACCTACGAGGCACAACGTTGCCCGTCCGGGAAAAGTCGGAAACGGATGATGCCCGTAATTACTGTTAATTGCATTCGTAACGAGTCGCGGAAGGGAAGCGCCGCGATCGTTAGCCTGCCTCTCTCGCTATTTGCCTCAATTAAGCGCGCCTCGTACTCCATTTAAAAGTACAAGAACGCGCGACCTGTGCGTTCTGTTTCTTTTCTTCTTCGACCCCTAGGGCGTCCGACACGCGCCTGCGCACGCGTACCTTTTCAACTCGAAACTGCGGAAATTCTTTCGATTTTCCTCGATCTTTTCACCGAAACCTTCTATACAAGTCTCTATACTCAAAGAGAACTACTACAAATTCTTACAAAATGCAACGAAAATACCTAATATGTTCACACTCTTCTAAAAATGGCAAAACCTTCGAACTATAGACTCAACCATATTTTACTTTTTATTTGTTTAACACTTTGACTGCCCAACTAGAACCTCAAAAATTCCATGAAATCAAAGTAAGTTGTTTAACGAAATAAAAATTGAAAAATATTGAGTAGTCCTCCAACTTTCTTGCATTTTACAGATCCTAATTAAATTTGCTACAATGAATATATTCACGTAAAAATTCATTTTAAAACCTAAGCAAATATTTCCATCATCCACATATGGGTGACATGGCAGTCAACGTGTTAAAGAAAACTTTGTTCCGTGATTCCTTCCCCAGATACACTGATCGGAAATTTACAGTTTACCATTTCTTATAAGCGGATATTTATGCATTCATGAAAAAATATATCCCATCCGATAAGAATAAGATATTACAAGAAGAGTCGTAATTACAAGACGTCAGCCGCGATCATGAGAAAAATTCGAGAGTGTTCGATCCAACGATAAAAAGATATTGTAAGAAAGTCGTTAAAAAAAAAAAAAACTCGAATCGCACCCATTAAAAAATGTGAAAGTATCGCATCGAGAACGTTGCAATTTAATGAAAGCGGCGTTGTAACAGGTGTTGTATAAAGATTGCGGAGCGCATCGGTTAAATAACAGATTTATCTCGTAAAAATCAGGAGATTGCGAGCAATCGATGGGACACGCGTTGTAAGTAGAAAACGAAGATCTCGGGAACGAAGACTGTGTCTTAACGGGACGTTATCACCGGGAAACCCGACGCGACTCGTTGGCGTATCTTGGACAAAGATTCCAGTTCTTTCTAAGAGACACCTTTTTCTCACGCTCGTCCGGGCCTCCCCGGTAAATTGATACGCGTCGTGAATGAAAGTTTTTCATGCACGCGCGCGCGCGCCACCGTACTCCAACAACGGATACAGATATCGCGGGCTATTTTTAGCGACTTTCTCGTATAAATAGTTTGTTGATTACCGCGGACAGCGCAATTATTGCGAAGGGACGAGCACGATGACGGGTCCGATTCATGAATCGAGTATACACAACTGCGATGCCGGTTCGCTTCATTCACCTCGGTCCCATCGTCCGTACAATCGAACGAAAGGTTACGTTGCCGTGTGAATTTGATAGTCAGTTTTTTCCTATTTCTGATAAAACTCGGCACAATCAATCCCACGAACTCTGTTATCGCTAGACTGCGGACCTTCGTGCTAAGGTTTGCCGCACTGCTTGCGAGAAACTCCCCTCAAAATCTATTTCGTTTTCTACTAGCTACTTTCCTAAAACTCGAAATAATTAACCGCTTTGTTTCCTGCAATCGATGCACACAATTCTTATTTTATTAATTCGAAATTCTAAAATCCTCTGTTTTGGTAGTGTAGAGATACTCAGAAATTTTACTTTCCTGTACTTCTGTAATGAATCCTAACAGTTTTTATTTTGCATAAAAATCCGCAGTCCAGTTATGACTAATTACGAACGTGCATAACTGTGATTAAAAAGAAAGGCAGATGCGGAAATTATGTAATTGATCGACTATAATTCTGTAGTTCATGAATAATTCATAAAAGCTGGGAACTCTTTTTGCTGATATGCAGTTTACGAGCTTGGTGTGCATATAAAAATTATTTATACACGCGAATATAAATTGTTAGAATGTCGCGATCTTGAAATTAATTACCTCCGACAGCGGATTCTCTAGCGTTCAGCAATATTTTTGTAAGATTCGCCCGTCTCGAATCTCTGTTGCGAGAGGACCGTAGTCTGGACAGCGAGGGATAAAATTTCACCCTCGAGTAACATGATAGACGCTTACACGTTTCAGCGGTACAAACTTGGTCGTTCTTTGCTTAACATTTATTTAATTACCCGCCGCTAAAAAAACGCCGCGTTGAACCAACAAAAAAGAAAATAATGCATCCATGTTTTTCCGTCTTCGATCAGAGAGTAGTTGAAACAACGAGCATCACTATAAATAACTGTGATATCGAACCTGATAAACATTTTTACCGTCCCGTAATCCGACAGATTACAATGTACCGCGGGCGATAAGTATATCAAACACGATCGAAACGGCGCGGACATTTCAAAATAATCAACCGTCGTCGGTAGATAGCGTGTTAACCCTTCTGTTCATAACCCATTTGGAACTTGGAGCTAGAAATTCACGATCCTGATCAAATATTTTTAAACCGTGCACCGCGGATGAATCATCCACAATGAACGCGAAAGATGAAAATCCGTAGTATTTATACTTCTTCGATGATCGAGTTCGATTCACTAGTTCTCAAAATGAGAGTGAACGATTCGAAAATCAATATTTGAACAGGATTAGATCGCCATTTCACCGTTTCGATAAAGATGAATCATTCAGTCGATTCTTCGAGATTAGAAAATGATTCTACATACTTGTAGGACGTGCGGTGGGGGACCCAATTACTGTTCCTATATTAATTACACTTATTTTCAAAGCATAATAAATATTTAAAAAAAAAACAGATATATAGCATATTAACTGATTTTAAGGAAAAAATAAGTATAATTAATTTACGGTAATTGGTACTCCTCATAATCAATTGAAACTTTGCGTATAATTTACTTAAATTTACGAGCATTCTGCGATATTTAACACTAGAACGACCAAGCACTAAATGCAACTGGCATACATTGTCTTATAATAACAAAAAAATAAGATTTGTTTAGATTTCGTATTAGTTTTGTTTAAATATCTACTTCGATAGAGAAGTTTATTAAAAAATTTTCTCATGGAAACATATTTATAATTTCAATGTTTCTAAAAGAAAAAATTAGGAGGAAGTCATTTTGACCCATCCGGTAGTTCTAGTGTTAAAATTCTAGGCACAGATAAAAAAAGTGCAAAATCCTGACCTAGTAGCAATTTAAAAACAAAATTATGAACACATTACCTAGTAAACTAATACTTCTAACATCTCGAAAAGCAAATACTCAAATCGTTCGGTCGAGTTTTACAAAAGAAGTTATTTGTTTGTTAGGTGTAAGAATAGTTTCACCGTGCGGTGAGATTTCGATTATCTGAATTTTCCTGGTCTTTCGTCGCGCCATCGTGCGCGTTGATAATCGCGAAGTAACTCGATCGAAAGGTTAACGGGTAGCGTCTAATGGGTGGGCGCATCGACTGACAAAACGTTTTCCTTTTTGTTCGCAGACGCTGCAGCATGGGTTCCCAAACAATCCGACAGCCCTGGCCTGGGACCCGGTATTGCGGCTGATGATGATCGGCACGGCATCCGGCGCCATCAAGGTGTATCCTTTTGCTTCTGTTTCGTTCGGCCCCGAGACTCGCGTCTCGTTTTTTCCTGTCGGTATTTATAATCTGGTCTCGTCGGGTCCCGATGACGTTCGGCCCCGCGCGTCTGCCGATAAATCGTCCGAAAACCGGCGAGGCCGAAGGGAAACGAGAAAACGTGATTGACGTCGATTCCTTCGACGAAGCCTTCCCCCCTCCCCCTCCCTCTCTTTTCTTCGCCTTAACCGCTTCTAATTTTAGTCACAGGCTCGCACGATATATATCCCGCGATTCGCTATTCTGTCCATTTTTACTCATCGATTCTCCCGATAGTCTTCGGCTTATTGGATAACGACGCGTTCCGTTTAGCGTGTTTGTCTCCTCAAGGTTTCGCGTAAGATTTTAAGACACTTACCTGTATCGACACAGTTCACTACGCGATCTCTTTCCGCGCGTAAATCACTTTAACGAGGATTCTCCCTGATTGTCCAAGGATTTGCAGAGGTTGGGGGGGGGAGAGTACTGTGATTAACGTTAGGAGATTATGCTAGATAGTGGAGTCGTCTAGATGGATGCGCGAGGAAGTACAGATAATAGTTCTAGCATTACAAATGGAAGAGCGAATTTGAGTGAAAGCTGCCAGAAGTCAAAGTGAAAGGGAACGAGAGAGTAACAGAGAATTCTATCGGAGCAAGTAATGTTAAGGGATAGGGCGTTGTAAGATGGCAGTGTATGGGGGAATTGCGTAATCTGATTTGCATTGAAGTAGGGGTTGCATCAAAGAATTATGGGAAGCTGTGAGAGCGTAGCTGCAACGCGTTCTTTCAAGATTCTGTGGAATAGGAGGTACGTAAGCCACGAAGAAGTGCAAAAGCTAGTAAACAGAGGTGCAGGGCTATTGGAAGGCACAAAAATCTGAGAGTACATAGACGTACTGCGACCTAGAGGCCTTAGGAGAGGCGAGACCCTAGAAATTGAAAGAAATGCAAAACCCTAGAAATATCAAGAAGCACAAAAGCCTGGTAATAACAAGAGGTACATGAAGAAGTCAGAAGACGCAAGAGCCTAGAAGTATGAAAAGATACAAGAGCCTAGGAATACCAAGAAGTTCCAAAGACGCGTGAGACTACCATGACACCGGAGGTCTGCAGATAAGTCAGCCATGTCCTGATATCCTGAAGATCAGCAGGTGTCGAAAGGCAAGACCTGGTTCCATAATCAGCACCAAAATAGAGAGCACGGGTCTCCGAATAAATTACGAACTAAAAATACCCTCACGAGTACCTTCCAAAGTTCAAGTAGTCCACCAAAATTAACCAAGCGTGGGAAAGATGAACGCGATTGTCCGCGATCAACAATTTTCTGCCGGTTTTCCAAGAAGTCGGCAGAACCAGCGTCGATAAATTTCCCGTTGCATTTCGTCATTGCTCGGAGTGGACGTTGCAACGCGCAGTTCCTCGGCGAGGCCTAAAGCCCCGTGACCGGTTTCTGGTTTTGGTCCGTGTTAGGCACCGCGGAGACGTCGTTAAAACCATTCTTAGAACAGCAGGAATATATTAATTTCATATCACGCGGCACGGAAAGCGCGCCGGTAAACAAGCCCGGGCTCGAGAAACGCGGCACCGTCGGCCGAATCGAAACTTTTATTGGCTCGTTGAACAAATGTTTGGCGGTTGATCGATACGCAGAAACACTCCGGTGAACTGTGGAGTGCACTTGCACTTTGTCGGGGAACGTGTTGCTGTTACCTCGTTACCCAGTTTGTTCGCTATCGATTCTAGGGAAAGAGCGTCGTCTATCCAGTCCACCTGTTCCCCGTTTGTTTTACCGATAGCGTTTCAGCGGGCCGAAATGTTGCGCGAACATCCTCGTGGGCGAGCATGCTCTTCGTTGGAGCCCCTGTGCCTCTCTTTCTTTATTTCTCAACGAACGCTTGTTGCCCGACGCGACAATCGATAGCTCGAGATTCCCCGTTCTAGACCTTAGAGAGATGTAATGTCACGTTCGCGTGAGAGTGGATTTCGGAGTCCATATCGATCCTGACCAAGGGACTGCGGAGTTTATGCATGTGTGATAAGTAGACAGCGGATCTTTATGCAAAATAAAAATTTTCTACCAAAATTGCAACAAACTGGAACGAAATAGAAATTTATTTTCTTTCCTAATATGTTTAATAGGTTGAAAATAATATTACAGTATTTCTAAATTTTTCTAATGATCTTACTATTTTAAATTACACCTACTCAGTTTTGTAATAAATGCATAAAATCCGATGTCTAGTGATAAGAAACGAGCGGATCAAATCCGAAGTAGAACACGCATTCCGAAGCGTTCAGAAATTCCAGTGACCAGAAAGACCAAATTCAAAGCAGTCGAAACATTCCAAGCATTTAAAAATATTGTTGTATAATTTTTTGTATTTTCCATAAAATCCGCAGTGCTCGTTGTTCAATCGGAAGACCACGGAAGAGTTAACTGATAGCGGCGCGATGCAAGCTGCGAGTGGAAATAGCAAAGTGTCTGGTTAATTAATTCGTTGGCTATCTAAAATCTAGAATCCGTCTCTCACGTGTGTGTGTGTGTGTGTGTGTGTAGTAAATCGGCCGAGTCCCGGAGGACTTATGGCAGTTCGGAAACTAGGCGCAGAATTTCCTCGAGCGTCTCCTATCGACTTCGAGCAGTTTTTCAAGTGCATCGTGCACAATCGAACGCGAAGGGAAAATGCTAATTAGGCTCGCGCGCGCAGTTCGATAGACACCGCGTCTCCTCGGCCAGTCGCATACTTTGTTCAGGCAACGATGGCAGATGTTCCCGCCGCTACGTAATCGAGAGATCATTATCGTCTCGCAAGGCTAGTAATGAACGTCTTCGCACTTTTTTTTTTTATCAACGGACGTACCGTTCTAACGTCGGAAGAGCTTTCAGGTGATTCGATAATCGTTAGACGTTCTCCTTTTCGATGAAACGTTTCAGCTCTGTTCGTCGGAGGTGAAGATGGGAGAGAGAGATTCTTGCAGAATTCGACAACGATGCAGACCGGTGCAGAGCGATGCAGGATTGTGTGCATTCCTCGGTCCGCTCGGCGAGCACAAACGGCTCGGTCAGCGCGTTAAGTCGGTCATTTTCGAAACAAGACCGCTGTTTGTTCATCTGTCTGGGTGTTCGCCACGTTTTCAGACCAAGACCGAGTCTTTTCCACCATTTTCCTTGACTAGACAACGCTCCACAGATTCGGCAGGCCAGGTGTCGAGTTCTACGGTCAACATGTCGACAGCGGGGAGAGGGCGGTCAAGAGAATCGTCGCCGTTCCAAATCAGGTGAGTGTGCATTTTACCAAATTTTTTAAAAAATACAGAATTTTACTTGTGAAAGAAAAATTTTATCTACCTGAATTGCAACAAAACTGGAGCGAAATAGAAATTTATTTTCTGACTCAGTATATTTTTAAATTCTTACTGTTTCAACTAGTTAACTGTGGAGCTCAATTTCAGAAATCCCCCACGGTGCGGAATTAAAATCATTTAATGCGGAATATACACGGAAAAAATCAAAAAAACGTTCAAAGGGGGTGGGGGGCAGGGCAAGGGTTCAAAAATTACATTTTTATTCGATAAGAAATTAACAATTCACTAACATTAACGGCACCGCAATAGAGTTTTGGATTGACGTGTATACACGTCAAACACGCTTAACTGGTTAAAGCACACCTACTCCAGTTATAATTTGTTCTTCTTCGGCCAGAAAAACGTCTCCTCTTCGCTGGAACCGTTAAATGAATCGTGGTGCAACGAAGCGTTCCCTCCTCGAAGGAACAGGATAAATTCATTAATCAAAGTCCATTAGTCCATTCGATCCGTTAATCAAATTATATAATTGCATTGCACGTAACGTTTAAGCGACATCGACAGGATCAGACGCACGAGCGGAATTTAATCCCGAAGAACGTGTGCTCGCGGTAGAATCTTACGTCACTCGCGAATACCGACGTTCGTTTTGGTAGTAAATCCTACGCGTTACGTTGAATTTTTCACAACGCGCTTGTGAAAAGAAGCTTCATAATTTTCTTCGGAATAATAGCTCCGCAAGTAATTAATAGGCCGTGTGTCTCTTGAGGTAAATTGTTGATTAATCGTTGTTTACCAATGGGAATGCTGTCACCGTTGAAAAATTTCCTCGGAGAGAATTTCATTCTTGAAAGACCAATAATCTGTAAACCGGTAAATATATTCTACAAAATTGTTTATGCATCTCGAATAAACAGTACTTTGTGGATAAATTTAGAAATGTAAGCTGCATCATCGTCGCAATTATCTGCATTCACTCACAACTAAACCTGACGAAATCAGAACACATTTGCAACCGAACGAATTTATGTTGCAAACGCTAGCGCACGCCACTTGAAAACTAGAAATTGATAATTACTAGACATCGGATGTTTATGCAATTTCCAATTTTTATAGAAACATTTTAAGAAAGTGGAATGAAATAAAATTTTATTTTTAATGGGGACAGCCTTTGTAGATCCAAAGCAAATAAAGATCGTGTTAAATTCTCTCGAATTTTATATTATAGCATTTTTTTAACATTTCCATAAGCCATAAATGCATAAAGATCCGATGTCTAATAATTACAAATCCAGGTAATCAGAACCGCGGATTTTTATGCAAGATCAAAATTGTGTCAGACTCGATTGTGAGAAACGTAAAATCGCGTGATAATCGAAAGCGAAGGGTTAAAAGCTGCCCGAATGATTCGTGCCGCGCGTGAGGTATCGTCGCGTGGCACGAACGGCAAGAATCTATTGACGCGTCGGTGGGTACATTGTAACCAAAGAGGCGGATGCGTGAAGTTACGATTGTTTTAAAAGTCACACGCGCTGCGCCGGTAACGCGACACCGTGTTCGGCTTGGTCTGTCGTGCTGAATTGCGTAACCGTGTGTACGACACGCGCGATGCATTTCTACACGCGTGTGTGCGAGGTAAATAATCCACGGACCGGCGGATCCTATTGTGTCTCGCAAAGGCCAAGTATGACGGCTGCCTGGGCCACACGGTTTTCACCCGATGCCTGTCAGACACCGGTCAATCAAACTTTATTACAGAATTCCGCATCGCGTCGTTCTCGAACGCACATTTTACCCGTGTTCCCTTTCACCGCGGTTGCCGGGTTCGTTTAGGTTCGTGGGCACTGTTTCGATCCGAGGAAACTCCATAGAAATAATTTTATACAGTCTTACGTTTCGTTCTTCTGAAAATCATTTTTCCAAATTTTTAATGCTTAAGAAATCCGTAAAAATTCTTTTCTTTAGCTCTATAAGCGGGGTAAAAATGCATAATACTGTTGTTCCAGTTCATTATCTTTCTTTTCGTATTTCTTCTCATCCTTTTGGAACCGATTTTCAGAGCTCCGAGTCGAATAAACATTTCGTCCTTGCAATTTCTAGAAATTATCTTTAAGCTTTTGGGAACAGCTGCGCCAGATCTGCGCGCGTAGAGCTCGCATGCGCGCCGAAGGAAGAGGATTGCGTTGATAATTAATTACCGAGGCGGATAGAAAAAGAGGCGAGCGGTAATAGGGAAAAGTGGTGTGTAATTACCGGGAGTATAATGCGAGATTACTTCATCGCTGCGTCGTACGTACGTAAACAACGACGAATCTTTTTCACGTTCATTTACCTTAGCGGTAAACCGTTTTTTTTTTTTTTTTCTTAATAAGTTCTCTGCTTCGCGGAGTATACACGTGAACGAGGGAGCAGCGTCGGTGGTTCCGAGTCTCGAGAACAAGACCTTGATTAAGTGGCACACGGTGATTAAGCATCACGCGTGTTTCATGGGGATTATAATGTAATATCACTAGATTCGACAATTCGCGCCAGATTTCCACCAATTGGATACTGAACATTAAACTACGATGAATCGCGAGAGAGTCGACTTCGAATCAATTTACAGTTTAACTTCCGCGACACACGATAATTATTAGACCGCGGATTATCTTTTACACCGTTGAAAACTTATCAGTTTACGGCTCTCCTAAAATGTTAATCTCATTTTTATGACATTCTAAGCTCTCGTAAGCCGTAGGCACCGAGTTACTGAGCATTCCGATAAAACGACCTCGTTCTCCGCATCTCCTTATCAGTTAACTATTATTTTATTCTTACCGAATTCTTAAATATCTCTGTCCGAAGATGCAAACAGACGAGATGACTCACCCCGACGGGTTTCTTTTCAGCGATCAATAACAATATTAACATCCGTTTTGCTGAAAATATCTGACGACGTCGTCGAATCGAGAATTAATTGATACGATTAAATCGAACCCCTTAGTCGCCGCGTTACGGGAAACGTAGAACCGTTATCTTATTTCTCAAGAGAATCGTGCGATAAGATAACGTGTCCCATGATTATAATCTCATCGCGACAGAATCAAACGAGAATAGATAGGGGAACTTCCACGATTATCGAGCCGTGAGCCGTGTCGCTCGCATAACTGTTCATAATCAAACTCTTTCCTCGATGCAGCAGGAAAATAATTTTCGTTTCACCTGACCGAAGAAGCAGATTTTCAAAATCCCTTGAAACGCTTGTTGATGATTAAACATATTTATTCCAATGAAATTTTGGATTGGATTTTGTGTCAATGTCAAAGAAAAATTAATAAATACCATGAACCGTTATTTTCCTAAACAGAAGACGTTTGGAAAAGCTGTTAATGGCACTCAGAAGCGTTGGTACAATTTAATTGGCAGAAATTTTTTATGGAAAAAATTAGGTAATTCTGTAAACTCTAAAATATGAATATTTCTACTTGAGCTAAATGATTGTTTGATTTCCCGGCGAGAAGTGAAACGACAGAAAGGACGCGTGTCCCGCGAACAGATTCGCAATCTTGTTAATCGCGTTAATTAAGGTTCATCTGGTCGTTGGAAAGTTCACGAAGTCTCGAGTGTCTCGGGCGAGCGTCGCGACGCATCAACCGCAGAACTAGAACAGAACAGAGCAGCGCCGCAGAGAGGAGAACAGAAAATGCTCCTGACCGCAATCAGAATCGTTTAGCTGCACGCGTTAATAACGCGCGAGACCCGCGGGGCACTTTTCCACGGAGCGGAAACGCTCTCGTGAAAAACCGACGGGGCGTCCGATCCCCGTGAAAGTAAGGAAACGACGCGTTTTCCTCGAGTTTTCACTCGGCTCGCCGCGCGCCGTGATGAATCGCCGCTTGCAAAAAAATAAGGGACGCGGGAGTTGGCTCGTGAGAAACGAGACGGAATTGCGAAAACCACTCGGCGTACAATAGTTCACGCGATTATTTATATACGCTGCGATACCGGCGAGATCTCCGGAATTGCCAGCACAACAATCCACCTTTCATTCTAAACCAAACAGTCTTCCGCCGTTTCGGCTTCTTTATTTCGAAACTTGCATTCTTTAGTCTATTAACACGTTCACTGCCGTGTCACCCATATGTGGGTGACAGAATTACTTATCCAAGTTTTAAAATGAATTTTTACGCTAATATACCCAGATAGCACCCGACGTCTTAAAGACGTCTGTTTTATGTCCATTTTTGGTCTGAACGTCTTACGTCCTGAAAAGACGTCTCGTAAAAGAAACAGACGTCTTTAAGACGTCTTTTACGAGTCGTCTTTAAGACTTTTCATTTCTTGACGTTTCAGTCATTCTAAACTGCTAGAGAAAAGCTTTACAAACTGTAATTGATTATCAAACTGAATATTCCATCAACAAAGAAGTGCACAGAAAAGTAATACATCAAAATAAATAGATAAATAAATAAATAAGTTAAATAAATAAATAAAGCATAAAATGTTAATGTTCGCGGATATGCTGAAAAACATTCTTTTAATTAATTTGTTTATTTATAAATAAATAAATTAATTAATTAAATAAATAAATAAATAAAGTATAAAATGTTAATGTTCGCGGATATGCTGAAAAACATTCTTTTAATTTATTTTTTTTATTTATAAATAAATAAATAGATTAAATAAATAAATAAAGTATAAAATGTTAATATTCGCGGATATGCTGAAAAACATTCATTTAATTTATTTTTTTTTATTTATTTAGTTTTTTTGTTATAACAAACATTTAATTTATATTTCTTGTACATGTATACAATATTCAAATTCAATATTTTTCTCAGAAGAATAAATGTGGCTTAAAAAATATTTTTCCAATATTTGACAAACATATCTATCTAATATTTTTGTGCTACTAGGGGTCTGTTTCGGGACGTCTTAAAGACGTCTTTAAGACGTACAGTTTTTTCACAAAGACGTTCCAGAGACGTTCAGAAGACGTTCGTAGGACATTCAGACGTCTAATAGACGTCTGAACGTCTTCGACAGACGTCTTAAAGACGTCTTTAGGACGTCTCTGTGCTATCTGTGGGTATTAATTGTATCGAATTTTATTAGGATCTGTAAAATGCCAAAAAGTTGGAGGACTACTCAATATCATACATTTAATTTCTTTCAATTTTTATTTGATGGAATTTTTGAGGTTTCTAGTTTGGCAGTCAGTGTTAATTTATTCTATAGTCTACAGGTTCGTTCGATGAATTCTGCAGTCTGTTGCTAATGAGCTAACGGTTTTAAAAAATCGGGATTTCTCCCGCGAGGAGTATGGTAGTCGAGCCCAGACCTTTTAAGCTTCGGTTAAAAGAGGATTTTCCATTCCTGCAAACAGGGCCGACTGGTTACGCTGTTGGACAAGTCCGTGCACATGTGGGAGATCGACGAGAGCTCGATCATCGAGACGGAAACCTTCTCGTTGGAGGGTAAATTCAAGGTGTCAGCGTTATGTTTGGAGTCGAGCGGCGAGAACCTTCTTCTGGGCACCGAGGGTGGCAACATCTACCTCTTGAACATGAAGACCTTCACGACGTCGGACAACATCATCTACCAGGAGGTCGTGATACAAAAGTAAGAACACCTGTGTACCGTCTTCGCAGCCTTGGAAAATGCATTCATGCTTTTCGACTGTTTTAATCGCTTGCAGGTGTTTTCACCGTTTCTAACATGCTCGCAGTCGCCTAAACTCAAGTCTACACAGCCTGCGATAAGCTCGCTGCGAAGACAAACATTAAAAAGATTCGCGACCAGCGTCACGAATTGTGGAATTTTTTAGAAATCAATTTTGCGATAAAAAAAAAATTGTTACGTAGAATGCTCGTGAATTTTTTCGTAATAAAGCAAAGTTCGCTAGTTGGAAAATGACTGGCAGGGGTAATTGCACCTCTATGCTTGCTAATTTTTTCCCCGTGAAATCGTGACCCGGTCTCAGGACTGCGATCGCGTTAGAAACGCTGAAAGGTCTCCCGGAAACGATGAAATTTGCATGTCTTCTTTGTGACAGCGTACCAAATGATTACAAGATAAATCCGCGAGCAGTCGAGGCGATAGCGGAACAACCAGGTCACCCGGACAATATTCTGATAGGTTACAATCGCGGTCTAATGGTACTCTGGAACAAAGCGACTCCGGGTGCTCAACAGGTGAGTCTTCGTTCTTATTGTTCCCCCCGTACCTTCCTTACATGTCCCCGTCAATGTACAAACACGAAACTATACTTGTACTATGTATACTGCCGTGGTGCGTAACAACACTGCTTACAGTCAACACAAAATGAATCTAATACTACACACACATACAGCTTGTGTCACCAAATATTTGTGGGGAAACGCTTAACCCATCGGTGGAGAAAATTGTGTTTTAATGACCGCTCCTTTACCGGAGATAGCGCTTAATCTACAGCAATCGGGGCAAATAGGAGACCCGACGTCGCCGCCCTCGTTAACGAAACTCGAAACGGTAATGGCGATTTGATTAGACTCGCTGTTCTAATAATCGCCGGCGACCATACCCGTTCGTGCGAAACCGAATATGAAAGGAGAAATCGACGGAACCTTTTCAGAATTTTTAGTTTCGTAGAGTAAAATTAAAATTCTGTATCATAAATCTCGTATCATGTATCTTTTTTCCTCTGACTTCTTCTGCATCGAGACAGTATCGCTGGTATCGGCCATAGTCTTCAGTACAGAAAACAGGAGATCCCTGTTGGGTTGTTGGGAAAATTATAAACTTCGTTTTCTAAACATTTACGATAACAAATTAACTATATGCACTGATGTATAATTTACTGAAAAGTGTGCACCATACAATCTCCATAAATGAGACGCTACATCTTTAACAAATGCGATTAACGGCACACACTTTTGCGCCAGACGCTCTGTTGAAGATTGGACCTATTTGGACCCGGAATATGAAAATCCTCACGTTATTACTCAGCCAATTCCATTAATTTAGATGATCATCTCTGACATCAGAAACAACAGAAAGTCTAACATGTCTGCAAGAAATGGTCATTTTTTGTGAATTGAAATGAACTTGAACTTCACATGGCCCACAGTATGAAACGACCATAGTTTATCCTCATGAAAAGTATTCGAATCGAAGAGTTTTAAGAACATTAATTCCTGATTTGTCCTCTATTTTCTCCAAGAGAGTATGGCCACCGTAATCACATAGCTGTAAAAATTGCTTAACTAAGTGGTGTGCCAATTCGTGGGAGATTAGGAGAACGCTGATCAGCCAACTATGATAGAATGGGAGGAAGCGTGCCCCGATGGGTTAAGCGCGACACGTGAAATGGTACCGTTGGATCTGATTGTCGTTTGTTGTGTCTTTGGTGGTTTTGGCGAACGTGTACGTGCAGCTGATGGGTTTGTTTTCGCGTGCGCAGACGTTCGTCTCCACGCAAGAGCTGGAATCGGTGCACTGGGTCTCCGAGACCCGTTTCGTTTCCTCGCACAACGACGGCTCCTACTCGTTCTGGAGTTCCGGGAGCGATACCATGCTGGAATCCACCACCCCGTACGGGCCGTTTCCATGCAAAGCGATCACCAAAATTCTGGTCTACCCGACCAAAGAGTGAGTACCATCGAAAAAACTTCATCTCTAGTCAAAATGATCTAACGAACATGATCTGTCTCTGTAGGCACGGGGAACTGGTGTTGTTCTCTGGAGGGATGCAGCGAGCCAGCTACGGGGACCGTGACACCTTCACCGTGATGTCGAAAGAGAAACACGTCGTTTTCGACTTCACGTCGAAAGTGATCGACTTCTTCACCGTGTTCCCGAATCCGGAAGAAGGCAAAGACCCTGCAGATGGTCCGGAAGCCCTCGTGGTACTGGCTGAAGAGGAGATCGTGGCTATTGATCTAACGCACCCTGATTGGAAGATGATGGCGTTGCCTTACCTCGTGTCCCTTCACGCGAGCGCTGTAAATAATTTTTAACTTAATCAGAGAGTAGACCCTTGCGTTCATGACTAGTCACCGAATCAACTAAAAATTTGTTACACCCCTGTTAATTTCTACACTCTTTCATATGAAACACCGTAAAAGATATTGGTTATCGACGTAGACATACAATGATTAAATGATTACAACTATTTGTAATCATGTAGATGATACTGTGCTATAGATAACGTTTTATATAACCGACAAGCATAGTCTAACGTACCGTTATTTCAGGTCACCTGCTCGCACCACGTTCCAAACGTCCCCGACGAGCTGTGGAACAACATCGTGGCAGCTGGGAAAGCGCAAACCGAGCACTTGTACTCCGACAAACCCTGGCCAATCGACGGCGGCATCGTGAGTCCCAAGACAGCAGCCGGTGACAAGCCAAAGGGCAGAGAGTTGTTGCTCACCGGCCACGAGGATGGGACCGTTAGATTCTGGGACGCCTCGGACGTCGCTCTGACACCGTTGTACAAGTACACCACGTCCATCTTGTTCACCGGCGAGCACCTGGACGTTCTGGAGCAGCCGCCTGAGGACGACGAAGACGTGTGGCCTCCGTTCAGGAAAGTCGGAACTTTCGACCCGTACTCGGACGATCCGCGACTCGCGGTGAAGAAGGTTCTCCTGTGTCCGCTGTCCTCGACGTTGGTAGTGGCGGGTACCGCCGGTCACGTTATCACAGCGTCCATATCGTCCGAGCCGGTGAACAAAGAGATCAAAGCCGTCACCATGAACATCGTGAGCGACCGTGACGGATTCGTTTGGAAAGGTTACGATCATCTGCCGGCGAGAACCGCTAGCATATCTTTCGCAGTCGGTTTCCAACCGCAGAGTCTTCTTCAATTGTACCCGCCGGCTGCGGTCACAGCCTTGGCTATGTACAGCGAGTGGGGACTGCTGGCTGCCGGTAACGCCCACGGTTTAGCGGTCTTTGATTATACCAGGTCGAAAGCCGTCACTGTCAAATGCACTCTCAACCCCAATGGTACTTTTAAAATTACTCTGAACGGAATTTTCTTAGTCATTGTTTCTCTTCTTTTTTTGGTAACATGAAAACGTACGTTTTGTAGATCTCTCTGGAGCAGGGGACACGCCCATCTCCAGAAGAAAGTCCTTCAAGAAGTCCCTAAGGGAGTCCTTCAGGAGGTTGAGGAAAGGAAGGTCGCAGCGTAGAATGAACGCCGGAAGTCCGACGAGAAACGCCCCTCCGGAGAAGAAGGAAACGTAGGTTGCTTCTCTTCTAGCCAGTTGTTTGTAACATGTTGTTAATACTGACTTTTTAAACAGCACGAGCGTTGCCTCTTCTCCAAGCGGCGAGCTCTCGCCGGTAGAATTGAAGACCGTGGAAAGACAGGTGGAAGCAAGACCTGTAGACGACGCCCTTGGTTCGATGGTTCGATGTTTATACTTTGCTAGGAGTTACATAATCAGCAGTAAGTGTAGCTCAGAAAGTCAAGAAAGTACAGACAGATCTTCTCGGAAAGATTATTTAATATTTTTGCTCTATTACAGTGAGGAACACCACTCCCACGCTGTGGGCAGGTACCAACAACGGTACGGTCTACGTTTTCACATTAGCGATACCAGCGGGCGCCAGGCGGACAGAGGAGGATGTAAATTGTACATTAGGGAAAGAGATTCAATTAAAGCACAGAGCACCCGTGATCGCGATAACGATACTCGATGGGTCGAACGTCCCGTTGCCAGAACCGTTCGAAGCCGAGAAAGGCATATGTCCCGGGCCCGACATGGCGTCCCCGCATAGAGTAGTGATCGCCAGCGAGGAGCAGTTCAAAATCTTTAATCTTCCGTCGTTGAAACCGTTCTGTAAATTCAAGCTGACCGCGCACGAGGGTTCCCGCGTGAGGAAAACCGGCTTCGCGAAATTCACCTATCCCGCGGAATCGACGGGCACGCACGAGGAAACCTATCTGCTGTGCCTGACAAACCTCGGCGATTGCTTAGTGCTCAGTATTCCGGAATTCAGAAGGCAATTGAACGCTGCTGCCATCAAACGCGAAGACATCAAGTGAGCATTCTCTTCGGCAGATATTTATCAAGCGTTGAGGCTGTCGCTCGCTTAACAGAACGACATCGGACCAACGTCAACGCGTGTACAGTATCATATGTATGAAGTCCAAATGGGAATGCGTCCGTCCATAACAGCATTGTTACTATTTTTTTCCTTCTTCCTCCTTTTGGTAGGAATGAATACGTTGACGTTGGTCTGATGTCGTTCATGTGATGTTGAGTGGGCGATAACTTTAACTACCACCATGCGTTTAGCATGCTGAGTTTACCACCATGAGTTATTTCTATCGTTCCCTGTCCTTTCAGTGGCATTTCTTCGTTGACGTTCACGAAAGCTGGCGAAGCTTTGTATCTACATTCGAGCTCGGAGCTCCAGCGAATCAACCTGTCGGCGAACAACGAGTCGAAGATGCATTGCTCGCTGAATCTGCCACCGAACGCAAGGTCGCACACCAATAAGACCACCGGCAACGAGAAGGTGCAAGATCAAGGTGTCGTGGAGGGTGCAGCGGAAACCGAGGGCGAGACCCAAGGTAGCCAACCGGTCGCTCCGGTACAGAGGACGATCACAGAGAACGGTATCGTCGGTTCCAGTGAGTATACCACGCATTGATCGCCGTGGCTCCACGTAAATCTTGTATATCTAATTATTAATCGATGGATAAGTTTACTGATCGTCTATATAGGAAAATGTTTAAACGTGCTACTACTAAAATATGCGTATAACCGCTTGCATATTTTGTAACCTGTGTATACATCTATACATTCACACATATATGTGTCGCTTCGCTATGATCATCTCTGTGATTCATTAAACGAGAGCTAGCCGCTATATCGTAATTCACACAACCCCCCGATTAACATCAACGGGAGATGCTGTGTCCTAACCGCAAACCCCTCTAGTACCTATTCTTGAACACCTGTCTTTTAGCCGGTGGCGAAGAGTCCCCGAAAGAACCGTCCCTACGGCCGGCAGCGAGCACCAACGACGTCAACGGGGACGACGATCGTCAAGACTTGAGTTCTATAGGGGATATCACGATCGATAGTGTCAAGGACCATTTACTGTAAGTGAAGACGCCACCGCCGAGCCCAGCTTCTTATTGTTTGATTTTATTGGCGCTACCAATGTTGCTTCTATGTTCATTAACTCTGACAGAAAATCTCAGTGAATCGTCGAGAGGCGTTAGAGAGCCTCTGCCTCATGAGATAAATAACAATAGCAATATTGTCTTGATTACATCGAGCAGATTAAACAAGTATTAATAACAGAACAACTTAGAGAATATAGATAGAGAACTAAGATCGTCATTGTTACGAACAGAAAAAGTTATTGGCAGTATTAACCCTTAGCACTCGAGCGGCGACTCTGAGACGCTACTAAAAATTGCTATACCATTACATTATTAAAAATTTGTTTGTATTTAATAAATTACTACACACAATTTAAGCTTTTGTTTTCTAGCAAAAAGGGTTCCGAGTGCGAGGGTTAAGCAACTGTGGATTTCTAAAGAAGTCCAATTTAGGAAATCAAATTAGGCTACTTTCTCCTGGATACCGTCTTTAGACAAATAGTGAGAAAAGAAACTTAGATCGTTGAATAAATGAATGACGGTACGATCGGAGTATAAATCTTCGAGCATGTAGCGAGTCCTCGGTGTCTCTAAGAAACCTCGAATACCAGAAATTAACTGCGCGCAGAAGCTGGCTTCGTAATGAGTTTATTTTGCTCTGCTAATGCCTGTTTTCGTGTACTCGCCATTTTCTTGGCAGTAACAGCTCCCTTTTCAGAAACGCAACGTCTTCCGAAGAACTTCACAGTCGTCTTGCAGGACTTAAGATGGAGGTGACCTCGCGAACCTCGGAAATTTCCACGCAGAATCAGTCGCTGGTCGTGAAGACCACCACCGTTGTTTCGCAGACAACCAACAACACCACCGCCAACGGGGAGGTCGAAACGAGTCAAACGAACGAAACCCAACAAATGAACAGTGAGTGAAACCGTTGTTAACTCTCCGAGCCACCACGAATTACCAATGACCGGATGGTAATTAAATCAATTAAGGTTCACCGGTGTGCGTTCTATAAATGTAATATTTTTGTTTAGAACGAGATCTTTTTTATCCTCTCGAGAGCACATTTTTTAAATGTCACGTTTTAATCGAATATTTTCTAGGTCGACGAATCTAACAATTTTTGGCAGGTTACGAAAAATCTATATATCCATATGTACTCAAAGTCGCACAATTCATCGACCGCTTGATTATTTATTGTGTTCGTCTTTCCTCGCTTTACGATATTTTGTTTCCGTTTTCTTTTTCTCTATTCTTCTTTCAATTCATCTTGTCCCCCACCCCCATCATTCTTTGTTTTATTATTTGTAGTTGTTTTTGTTATCGTTTTGTTTCGTGCTATTTATTATTGCGCAGGCACTACGGTAGAGAGAGAGATACGCAGCGGTACCGAGACCACAACGACACACGCTACCATCACTCTGCCCCCAAACGTCGAGGTCAGCAAACGGCACTGAGTCTATTGCGAATAATTGGTGTCGGACCTTACCTCGATATTTAAACCCAACCGATTAATGCTTAGCAAATATTTGTCGGCTGCTAACACACTAACAACGCCTATTCGCACGTAGATCCGTTAACGTTAGAACTATCAGACAGTCAAAATTGCTGTCCTGTAAATTTTTTACAAAAACTAACTCTTAAACTATAGATTTATTCAGAAAAAGAATTCTATATTCAATAATTATGGTACTTGCAATCAACTTTTGAAACATTAACATCTTTTTGCGTAGACGTAGTGAAGCTTTTTTTTCTAACTAACAGGATTGTCAATAGACTTTATAAATTATCCATTAGGGGTTTGACACCGGATCAGATTTTTTTATGATGGTCTTATCATATTACAGATTAGGGCAGCTGACTTGGCGAATCTGGAGGTGACAACAACCACAGTGACCACCGAGAAATCGAAAGCACCATTGGCCAGGCCTGAAGAAGTTGGTTCTTAGAAATATCGTCCGAATTGTTCCCGCGTTCCGATCAAACAGATTTTTGATCACTCTGATTAACCAGAGCCACGAACATAAAATTAGATGTTTTTACTTAACGAACTCACACGTGTACACAGCGGCGATAGGTAGAGTTTATAATATCGTAGTTGTTTTAAAAAAAAAAAACTTTAGATTTGTACGCGGCACTAGCGTTAGCCATATAAACGATAAGAAGAAGACGAGCGAGCAAATTTTTCGAGTATTGTATAACGACAAATCGCTTAAGTTATACCAACTGCCAAAATCGTCGACTTGCATTTTATTCCGTTTTAAAAAGTAAGAGAGAAAGTAAAAGCAAAAGAAAATTTAGTCTTCGTCAACGCATTTACAAACACACTCGACCAAAAGCAAAAAGAAAAAGAAAGATAGATTTTTGTACCGAAAAATTTCGACGGTTTAGTAGAACTAGGCCTAGCTAATTTTACCGTAATGCATTTTTATTTTACGATTAAGCGAGGGAAATCTTTCTAAAAAAGATTAGCAACGTTTTTTAAGATTGTTTTTATCTGGAGCCAATTTGGTGAAATATACGGTTTTCAAAAGAACGACTATTTTTTAACGACACGTAATTTGTAATGTGAAAATCGGTGTGATCGAGAGACTTCGGTATGTTGAATAGATAACACCAAAATACATCACAAATCGTGAACATGGCAGCCATATTTGTAACGCAACGCGCGTATCGTTGCGACGCGTTCTATTTCTAAATAATAAAATTGGAGGAAAAAGGGAGGCGACTTAAACCATTTATAGTATTTCGAATGTTACGAGCGTGTCACGATGGAGGATAATAAAACTGTTGTGTAAAGAAACAAAAAAAAAAAAGAATATCGATACGCCTAAACGAATACAGAGATAGCTACTTAAGTAGTATTAACGATTGTAATAAGGAAAGTACAGAGATTGAGGAAGGGAAACTTATGACGCGACTATTAATGGCCATGATGTGGAGGGAGACAAGAGAGCCGTTATGAAAAGAATATATTTTTTATTGACGTTGGTTAATCGTTAAGTTTTCCTCTTTTTCTACAAACGACCATGGTACAATGAGACTTTCTCTATCGAAAAGCATCGAAACAACGTCGTCATTAAGTGGGTCATAACCGAAAACAACCCATGTAAAACAACTACATTAAAAAAGTATTTTTGGAAACGAAAAACTGTGCACTAAATTAAAACTATGAACCCTCGAACATTCTATACATTATGCGACGGTACACTAACACGAAACATTTTAAACCCGGAACAATCCCCTGTTTATAACAAAAAATTCTTTAATATTTTATTTATTATTCTATCGCAACAATTCGTCGAAATATCCCCTGTACTTTTTATCAAGGGTTGTTTCCGTTACGATCCCTCCATAGATCGAATCGAATGCAAGAGAGAAGAAAAAAAGAAACAAAGCAACAATGCTTTTTATTAGCGCGTATGTTCGATCTTTTGGATAAAGAAGCCACCAATTGTTGTTATTATTTGGTGGAGGACAATTGCTACATATTACTTTTTGCGCAGAATTAAGTCGTAAAATTCCACGAATCTATCCGCATATATCGTTACAGCGATAGAACAAAAATATTCGTACACTGCAATTCGTGGTTTTCAAATGGTTGAAAATGATTTCGACGCGATGCTGTACTAACAATTATATTATTAGTAGGAACTCACATTTCTACTCAATTGCACACAGTACTTTTAGCGTCTAGCAGAGCGTTGAAAATATTTCGTAGGAATTGATCTTTCTATTCAATTATATTTCGATGCATAGAAATTGTAGTATAGTATCGCGCAAGAAATGTCGATTCAAACCGAGAGGACGCAGTGCACGTATACATCTTTCTTTTTTTTTTCTGTCGCCTGTATAGGAATGTATAACGTAGCTCCGACGTCTGTTCCCCGAGGGTGCAGACTGTATTTTTTAAACCACCCACACTATTTTCGATCTCACGCCGACGTTTTCAAGCGAACACGTAACTCCATTCCTCGGAACGATTTCGTATTCGGATCGTTGTTTTGCAAGTGTGTGTCGTGCGAAGAATTTCTTTCGTTCTTTTTCGATTCTGTTTGCCCTACGCGGAAAGAACGCACGAGCATAGAGAGAGAGAGATATCCTGAAATACATTTCCATTGAAAACGACAGACTGACGCGCGGGAAGAGGCATATCCGTTTCTCTTGCATTTAATCAATACCATTCACCGGCAGATCCGAACAAAAACTTTTCTTCGTCCGTTTATCGTCTGTCTCTCGAGTCTACGCACACGTTCGAATCACCGTCGATTTTATTTTTAATTAACCACCCGACGACGGGACACTCTTGACGTCCGGACAACAGGCGGAGCTGGGTCACTTCCGACCCGCAACAAAGTTTACTGCCCACGCGTGCTACGCCACTTCGTCACATTGTAACTTGATATTTCAAACTACATTTTTATAATGACCTTTTCTTCATTGTTATGATTAATTAATCGATGACCTAGCTCCACCCTGGAACGATTATTAAAGCGATAAACGTGAGGCCTTTGTAGATAGATATTTTAACGATTCGTTTTTCTTGTTTTTTCTTTTTTTTTTTTTACCATTCTTTGGGAAGAGATTGTGTGTCTATACGGTAACCACGATTCGATGTTATACAATTGGTTACAACGGTGAAAATCCCGTTGACTCGTTTCAGCACTCGTTGACAGTTAAGTAATCCCGTTTACTTAGTACTTAATGCGTGTCGCCATTCTTGTAGCCAATTGTACAATCCATTCCAAAGATTAAACATTTCTCCCGCTTCGGTTTCTAAAGAAACGAATTCTGAATACGAATCTTAATCCCCGATCGACAATAATTCGAAGAAATTTCTATTTTAAACGAGAATTCGCCCGTGTCCGTGATTCTTGTAATTGAATTGGAAATCGTAGGAGAGCTGGTTACGTGTACTGTGCTTTTAGATCATCCTAAACTTAATTTTTTTTATTCTAATTGTAAACTATATTAACGAGGCGAAGTAAACGCGTAAAATAAGATATCTAAGAATGTATGAGAAAGATATGTGCTTCTGCTAATTGTACAATTCATTGGTTTTTTACCTTGATAAAATATTACACACTGTACACAGTGGATTGTCCAAACACTGCCCTAAATATTTCCTACTTGTTACTCTGTCTAATATTTGATTACACTGATACTTACATACAGAATGTCTGTTTTAAAAATATATACAAATGATTATCAATGTTTTGTTTTTTGAAGACAAGATATATATATACATATATATTTATCTTGAGTTATTTCATACTACATAGGAAACTTAGAATCCCATGCATTTAGTTTACCTCACTCTAAAGCAGATTAAGTTTGTATTTATAAAGAATAAGCATACACACATTGACAAACTAATAAATATATTGACTAGAAAGTACCAAACATGTATTACACTTTTTCAAAACGTTATTACATAATTTTTGTAAAGGATCCAATCTATTTTGTACATAATTCTATATCTTTCCTCCTTCCTTTTAAAACCAAGCGAAATTGAAGTTTTAAACAGCAGAGAGTAAAAGATATTTTTTATTAGACATTTGTTGTGGACATTAAGATTTTATCAGATTAAAAATACAATAAAATTTTACACTTTCAGAAAATTGCTAATTTTGTATTCTGTTTCAGTGCAATTAATTCATATTTTTCCAACTTAAGAAAATTTTGAAATTCAATAATTAATTAATTTGAATAAAATAAGTAGTTACGGCGCAGTTAGACGAAGTAAAACGTAAATGTTTTAATACGTCGTACTAGGATTGACAACAGTGTATTGTTGTGCAATTGAAATATTTGCTTGGGACTATTGATTGATCATGTTGCTATTTCATCACCTATTCATTCAAATGCCTTTGAAAGTCCACGCAATACGAATGATGGATAAAAACGTTCTTATCTTTTTAATACATAAACGCATTTTTTTAGTAATGCGATACTATTGCTTGATAATTAGTACACATTAGTACACATTATCAGAAATTGGTAGGAAATCGTGTAACTTCTAACAATGACGTCTCCCACGCTTCTAGATTAGGGCAACGTTTATTTGAATGCGGAGTATAGAATACAACAGTTGCAAATATCATCTTAACGTTCAAATAATTATTCAGAGCACATGTTTGAATAGTACTGTTATCTTGTAATCAAACTGCTTGCTCCATGAAACAGCATATTATTTTCTAACCTTCGCATAGCAAATATATTCTATAGAAAAACTAGAAATAATTTTTCTAAAATAACACGGTGGTAATATGAAAATCTAAGAATCGAAATTCGCAATATCGGATCATAAAGCTTCGGAGCCCAAAATCTTTAATCAGTGTTGCAGACAAAGCGAAAATACATATGCGATCAAGATTAATTCGACCCGTGTTCGCCAGATGACGCATGAGTTTTTCAGGCGTGGCGGAAGTGGGATTACTCATAATGGTTTATCTTACAATGTCTTTCAATTTTTGAATTTTCAAATATTACACGCGACATCGGACATTTTTGGAGTACTGTTTCAAATGCGGGATGCAGACAAGCTAAAACGATTCATGGAACACGAGATTTCTTATTTGTTCATACCAACGGACAGCGTATAAATAATTCAATATTCCTTTGCTATCGTAAAATTGCATTTGTAAAAAAATATTTGCAAAATGAATGAAGTACAACGAAATCATTTTTATTAGATACTTTCCTGCTTCTACAATAAGCACCCACAAACTCATTACCATCGGTTTGTTAGTTGAACTGCTATAATTCGATGGAAAAAGGTTGACAGTCCTTAAAATATCGAAAAATCATTCGGAACGTATCCGATTTCTCGTGGAATGACAATAAATCATCAATTGGAGTTAACAATGGAAAATACAATTTTAACCGTGGTCGTTCCAAAGACATACAAGATCAGTTTTGCAATTAATCGAAAGATGTCAGGCAGTGACAATTAACTGTACTTTACGTAGAAACAGGATAATAAACGGTAAATTAATAGCGATTCTAGATTTCGGAATGTATAAGTACGCGTTTTCGTGATCAATATCGAATAATAAATCCAATAAAGAATACTGTGAAAATTCAAAAATTCAAAAACACCGGAAGACAAAAGATTGCGAGCGGCCTCGCTTCCGCCGCACAGGCGTGTCGGAGCACGTTCGGGTGTTCGTGCTCGGTCGCGATCACTCGTGCGACGTCGTGAGTCGGGTGGCGGTGAGCGTGTGCGACACTTGGAATACGGACTCGTCCAGTAAACGGCGTCGTAGAAAGTGAGCGAAAGTGATACAGAGTGTAATGATAAATCGCGCGAATGTTTATTCCTGTATCGGTGGTCGGTGGTTTGTTGAAACGCGAACGTGAAGAACACAGACGGATCTGGTACGGGAGTCGAAGGTGCGCTGATCGAGACAGAGCGCGCGAGAGAGAGAGAGAAAGAGAGGGGTGAAAAGGATCGAATCGGTGTGGTTGGTGGGACGGCCATAACTGGTGTTCTACCGTTCGGTCTCCGTTGGTGATCGACGCAGCGAAAGGGCAGATGCCCTTACGCGGTTCGCGTTCCCATTGGCGGGTACTTGGCGCTGTACAGCCCGGATCGACGTACTCGGCTAGATCCGGTGTTAGTGTTGGCCGTGACGAGTGGTTCTCGTGCTTACTAAACTCGCGAAATACAAGGACGAGCGGTCAGCCGCCCCCCGTGGGGGGCAATCGTCTCGGACACGACAGTCTTGGCTCTGTGATCAGTGATAGTGCTCCCTGTCGCGGTGATCTCTGTCTGGCAGTGACGACGAAGACGGAGACGGAGCCAGCGCCGTCAACAACAACGGAGACTACCAAAACGATCGCAGCGCCATCGACAGCGCGGCCGCCATCGCACCGAGAAGAAGTGGCAGCAGCACCACCACCGCGAGCACCAGCGATTCCTTCGAGGAGAGAAAGACGAAGAAATGCCCGTAGGTCCGCGAACGGCGACGCGATTAAACATGGAGGCCCCGTCCGGTTTGTAACACGGTGGCCAGGTCTCGTTTAAATCACCGCACCACCACCAACGGAGCCTCTTGCGCGAGAGCGCTCCTCGAGTCGGGGCTGCCTAAAAGTCGCCTTTCCTTGCCCCGTGCTACTTTTCTTCGCGAGGGCCCGCGAGCCTCGAGGATGGAGCTGCGCGTTGGTAATAAGTACCGGCTCGGACGGAAAATCGGGAGTGGCTCCTTCGGCGACATTTATCTAGGTAAACTTCTCTCTGTTCGCCTGTTTCCCATTTCGACGTTTACCTTTTACTTGTACCTCCTTCCCTCCCCCTCTCGCCCCGCTCTTCCTCCTCCTCGTTTCCCTCCTACATACACATTATGTACGCATAGACGCACATACACACCGTACACAGACCACCTACTCAACGCTAGTTTGCCACATATTTGCCCTACGACACGCATGAACGCGCCAACTCCCCCGTTGTACACGCGTACACGTTTTTCCCCCCCTTGTTCTTTTTTACCCCGTTATCTATCTCTCCTTCTCTCTCTCCCTTGCTTTTTTTCTGTCTATTTACCTTCACCGTTTCCCCCCCCTCTCCGCACTGTCCAGACGTCCTGCTCTACTGATTTTTGGTTTGTTTTGTTGTGGTAACCACGCGTTGTGACCGGGCCTTATCTGGCCTTTTTCTCGTTGTTTCTCCAGGTACCAACATCTCCACCGGCGAGGAAGTCGCCATCAAGCTAGAATGCATAAAAACGCGGCATCCACAGTTACACATAGAATCGAGGTTCTACAAGATGATGCAAGGAGGCGGTGAGTAGAGGTTTTTTCGGCTGGTAACCGCGTCGTCCCGCGGAATGTCAGTCGCGGCACACGATCATATTTCGAAACCCGCCCGTTGTCCTACACGAACCGTCAGAATTTTCAGTTTGTTTGTTGGACAGCTGGTTGAGCCTCCTGGCCACTGAACCTTCTCTCTCTGTCTCGCTCTCCCACCCCTTCGTTCTGTCCCCCCTCTCGTTCCGCTCTCCCGTTCCTCCTACCCCGCCGTCTGTTCCCATGTTACTCCTTTCTTCTCTTACCGCGGTCTCTGTTCCTCTTTGTGACAATGTAATATGGACTTTACCGTTTTAACGATTACATATTTCTGTCCGAACTTTTTAGCGTTGCACTCGTGTAAATGTTTACTTTACGACCCGTCGGTTGATCGACGTTGTTTACGCGGGATTATGGCTCTTTGAAAGCTAATTTGCAGGTGCAGGTACACCCGAATTGAACACCTCTTTGTACCGACCGATTTTTCGAGAAAAACAATGGGAAACTTTTAACAGAATTTATTAGGGCACGCACGCTCTCGTGTATTTTAAACAATCGTCGCTTGTATAGTGACTTTATAGCATAAGTGATTTCACACCTAGATGAGTAATTGTCTCTTTGTTTTGAATAAATATTTGGATGGGGGATAGGGTATTCTGGAACAACAAGTCCTTGATTGGTATCATGGTGTTTATGAATATTCTAGGTGTATCGTTCGAACAGTTGACTTTTTCATCAGTTTGTGTTACTGTACTAGATTTTTTTTCTTTTTTATGCAAATCATGTTAAGGCTGTTTCAACAACAGACGACCCTCAATCTATTTAAAGCAGTGCATACAGTATTGTTGTAGGAAGAGTTCTTCCAAGAAGGTCACATGAGTATTCCTTTGTGATAATATAATATAGTTGCATTATTCGAGTTGGCTTAATATTTATGTATAGCTGGAAGGAGGTTTCATATTCTTTGAACTGATTTTGAGAGAAAGGGGGAATAAGCTTGTTCAGCATATTCTTTTGATAAAATATGGTTATTTTTTCTGGGTTTAGTCGTAAGTAGCTTATATTGTCAAGAAAATTATCGCTTAAATCGCTAAGAAAGTCAATATTTGTTAAATGATAATAATTAATTTAATTGGTAATGCACAAACATCCTATAAGTTTAATTATGATTAAATCCAGTATATTTAATTGTTAATGATTTTGGTTCTGTTTTTCATTGTGATCAACAATTTTATTGTAACATTCCAGTTGGAATACCTACGATAAAATGGTGTGGCTCAGAAGGTGACTATAATGTGATGGTAATGGAGCTGCTCGGTCCATCTCTGGAGGATCTATTTAATTTCTGTTCAAGAAGATTTTCTTTAAAAACAGTGCTGCTACTCGCCGATCAATTGGTAAATAACAAATATATGTTACCTTTGTGGTATTGGAAAATATCTTAAGATAACTGAAAGATGTTTTTATAAGTAGTTACATTAGCTCATTCTTTAATAACAGATAAAAGATTATGCGTGCAATGTCTGCTCTTAAACTCTATCTTTGAGTCTATGTATTTATGGTGGCTATGCAAGTGCAATGCATTATGCTGTTCAAAGTTCACAGTCTGATTATATGCAGTATTCCTTACTCTGTTCTCCTTTGAAACGAATTACAATACGGGTAACATTCTTATCAGCAAACACAGTCAGAGCCTGATAATGCAGCTCGATGGTTTGAACAAAAACAGTGTTTTAAAGTAACAAATGGAATTTAGTGTGTAAAACTTTGCCTCCAAGAAAAATGCTTCCAGCGAAGGACTATTTTGGTGTCTGTCTAAATGTAGAACAAACTCAGAAAAAAAAACAAGCATATCCCTGAAAAGTTTTTTTCGATGAGACATCTTAGATTTCCACTGAACAATTTGCATTATAATACTAAATTTTAGTAAAGTCATCTAAAGCAATGTCATTTTAGTAATGTGACTACTTTACATTTCTTTATAAAAACAACGAGAATGTGTCTAGTCAAATTTTTAGCTGGTTTTAGATCAAATATATACAAAGAAATAAATTTATTATAAAGTCATTGAGCGTACAAATGTTTACAAGATGATGTTACGATGATTCTTATCTTCTTTGTTCCCAGATAAGTAGAACAGACTATATTCACAGTCGCAATTTCATCCATCGAGACATCAAGCCAGACAATTTCTTGATGGGACTGGGAAAGAAAGGAAATCTCGTGTACATTATAGATTTCGGGCTGGCCAAAAAGTATCGCGACGGCCGCACTCACAAACACATACCCTACCGAGAGAACAAAAATCTAACGGGAACGGCCAGGTTCGTTGATCGATTCTCAAGCAACGAGACTATTGAAAGGAACTCTTCGAACCTTCTTTCTAATTCGACTAAAGCTCAGCTTTCGTTCCCACTCACACCTATAAACCTTACTGAAACGATTCCTTTGTCCCTGAACAGATACGCAAGCATCAATACACACTTGGGAATTGAGCAATCACGGCGGGACGACCTCGAGTCTCTGGGATACGTCCTGATGTACTTCAACAGGGGTAGCTTGCCCTGGCAAGGCTTGAAAGCGGCGACCAAGAGGCAAAAGTATGAGCGTATCTCCGAGAAGAAGATGTCCACGCCTGTCGAGGAGTTGTGCAAGGGTTATCCTGGTAAATTGACAAATTACTAGACTGCGGATTTTATGCATTTACTAATGGATGAGTCGAGAATAAAACTGTAAAGACGTTAGAAGAATTTAAAAACTGCTTTTCTGAAATTATCAAAAGAGGAAATATATTTTTACTCGACTTCTATCTCTTACGGTGAACTTGGAAAATTTTTATTTTGCATAAAGATCCGCCATCTACGAATCAGTCTCCGCGTTCCAGCTCGAGTAGACCTTTTACTAAGAAGTAACTGCCTCGTTCATTACAGTCGAGTTCGCGTCGTATCTGAGGTATTGTCGAGGACTGCGTTTCGAGGAGAGGCCCGATTACTCGTATCTTCGGCAACTGTTCCGGACGTTGTTCCACGGACAGGGATTCACCTACGACTACGTGTTCGACTGGAACATGTTGAAGTTCGGGAACGTGAGGCAACCGACGTTGCCGTCGGCGCAACAGGCGCCGATGCACTCGCAACAGACGAACACGGGACTGCCCTCCGGGACCAATAACGATCAGGAACATCGATCAAGGTTGGTGTTCGACCGATCCGAATTAAACAGGACCTCCGCGCAAACTCCCCGCATACGAAATCAGACGTGAACATGTCGGCGGTTGCTCTACTGCCATGCCCACCGTCCTTCCATGCGTATAAATAGCATGGTCATTTCATTACCCAGCGGGATTCTATTTTCGGCGGCTGGGTCAATGAATCGGGAAATATACGCGTTCGAACAACAGAAATAATCAAATATACAAGGAATCCTTTGTTCCAGATTCTATTTTCTTTTCTATCTATTCTAACGGGCCCTTAACCCTTTCGTTACTATCGGCGCCTGAAGGTGTTCCGAATATTTTGCTTCTAACATACTCTGTTGGCGCCTACGGGCTTACGGTTCGTTTATTAAATTAATTTGACTAGTTTCACGTAGACTACAAGATTGTATCGATCAAATTTCTACCGTCTGTGGCGCACATTGTGTATTAAAACATGGCGCAACGAAAGGGTTAATTTGTGTAAAGGTAGCAACGTTACATTCAGAGCAACCTCGAGATCAGCTGGAGGATTGGTATCGTTCCTTTGTTCTTTTTTTTTTTTTTGTTTAGTGATGTGTTCTACTGTAACCGCATTTATTTAGACACCCTGTTTAGAGGTGTAGCGATACTTTTACAAGGACCGGAAGGTATAACCCTTTGCACTTTATATTTACAATGGGAACTACGGATAGAATGGCTCTAGATCGATTTTGTTTTGTTGAACTTTACCATGTTACATGGTATGCGTCGTTTACGTTCGACACTCGAAGTGCAAAGGATTAATACAATGTCCCTCAGAGAGTCATGTTGTTACTAGGGCTGACGATTGTGACGAACCTTGTAACGAAAACGTGTCAAACACGAATTCATTTGTAAGTGATGATATATCGCCTTCTGATATGTAAATATGTGCAAATAAAATACAGTGAAGTACGATCCATGTGAATTAATTGAATTATCATACAATCACCAGTTTGGTAACAACATGATGCGTTTAAAGATATTTGTATATTGCTGTGAATGCTCGAAGAATCTGCCACTTGAACGACGTTGCTCGTTTAAGGTGGCCGGGAGTAGGTCAAGAACAAACCAATTGGCCAATCTTCCTACAATATTCAGTAGAATCTTTCAGTTTCGGGTGAATCGGATGTTATCTGAAATCACCGATTCTTTATCTCCACTCGTAAAAATATTTTTTCAATCACACGTTGAACGCTTCGGTCTATATTTTCTTTCCTATCCGGCTAAATTGGATTGCCCATTTGCTCGAAACGCAATCTCATTTGCAAATACAGTAGAACCTCCAGATTCCTTAGAATATGTTCTACATGTCTGAGCACAACTCGGCAAGGACTTCAGCACTTAATGAACTGTTTCTATTATGCGAACGTGTCCATATTCCCCTGACTAATTCGGATAACCAAGAAAACTAAATTGTCGAAGCAATTCGTCGTCTGATTAGCATGTTCGTTGCAGGCCCTATACGCGGCAGTGTCTAGCGAACGCGTCGGTGACGACGGTGGTGGGTCCGACGGTGGGCACGACCTCGAACCTGAGAAGTCTGCGGCAGAAGCGCGAGGCGATGGACGCTCTCCGCGATCAGGACAATCAGGAGAAGATTGACCTGCAAGGTAAAATCCAGTTCTACCAAAAATTATCGGTTAGCGGTCAGCAACAGCAACAGCAGGTGATCGGTGAGCGAAAAACGCAGCTCGTAGTTAGTCACGCGCAGCCAGGCGGTAGCGAGATCGTGCAGCAACGCTCGACCCCGTGTCAGTTCAGTACGTTCAAATCGTCCCCGGTTAGGGTAACGCCGGACGTCGTGTCGCTGGACATGTCCGGTTTGAGTCTGGGACAGCGGGACGCGGCCGCGTCGCCTAACCGCGACTATCAGCCGGTGAGCCGATTGCGCGAGCCGAGTCCCCAGCTGGAGAACCGTAGCAATTTTTTTTCCTGGTACATGGCGGACAAGGACGTAGATCGCGAAGTGGTGACGTTCGACGGCAGCCCGGGGGCCAAGCGTGATCGCAAGGAGGATCGCGCGGCTTCCGCTGGCTCTTTGAACTGCTTCGGCAGCGTCGACAGAGACCCGGGTGACAAAAAGAAAGGCTGTCGACGTGGGGACGTGCGACGTCACTCGGGCAACGTCGAGTACCTCGACAAGGAGACCGAGTTCTTCAAGAAGATCATCCTGAACGACTCGTCGAAGCCGAGGAAGAACTTCTCGTTCGCCAGCAAAGAGGAGAAAGCTCACAGAAGTCTGGAATCCATGGACCGGAGCGTCGACCTGTCTCGCCTGAACAGACTGGTGCTTCTGTTCGACGACCGGCCCAAGACCTTCTGCAACTGCAAACTGAGGAGCCTCGACTATTCGCAACGGTCGAAGAAGTCGATCGACACATCCGCGAACAAAGCGTCGCCGCAGCCGAGGCGGCCGAACTTTTTCCAACGTGTCCGACGTAGCTGGCATTTTTTACTCAAGCAACGAAGAATCCGGCGACGAAATAAATACGAGCGGCCGCAGAGCGTGCAGGAGAAGTGCGAGTATTTTTTACAGAAGTACCAGAAGAACGAGTTCCTCGTGCAGAGCTCGAGTCCGACGACGGACAACAAGGAGGAGATCGTCGCCAAGCTGGAGGACAGCACGTTTCGCGTGAAGAAGGACAACGAGGAGGAGAATTTGCTCGATGGAGACGCCAGCGACGTTGAGAAGGAGCCCGAGGCGAGTCCTTCGATCGGCTCCCCCGACGGATCCAAGGATCGTAAGAACAGCGACGTCAGCAACGTGTCCTACGAGACCAAGCCTCCGGATCCTCCTAGCAACGGCCAGGACGCTTTGAACGGGAACAAGGAGGCTGACGTTGGATACTCGACGAGCCAACTGGGCAAGCTCTGCCTGCAGAACATGCAGAACGCTAATCGAAACGACGCTCTCTACTCGCACGAGGTCGCCGGCAACGAGAAAGAGGAACAGTTCATGGACTGGATCGTCGGAGCTCGTTTGGACACCGTCAGCCGCGGAACGAACACCAGCGGTTCGCTGGGACACGGAAAGATGGATCGGAACCTGGACACTCTGACGGGTATCCTGCTAGACATGTTCATCTGCATCTGCATCTAAGCGATCCAGCCGTCCAACGCACCGCCGAGCGATCTACGTCCCGCAGGTCCTTCTCTTACTCTTGAGCTGGTTTCGTCGGGATTCCGGTCTTGTTTTAGTTCTTCTTTTGTTCCGCGCGCACGTATCGGTGGAATCGATAAAGGTTGTCGTCGAGTCCTAACAAGCTTCTCATCGTACAGGTCGGCTCGAACCTGCTGTGTCACGTTTCTACTCTCACATTCTGTACCTCGAAATTCTCAAATATTTTCTTGACACGTTATCTACCAGTGATCAGAATTTCCTTGTCGTTCACAATTTCGTAAAAAGGGAATTTGTATTTGCCATGTATCGACAACAAAATGAGTTTCAATTTGAGGGAAAGGAATAACTAGACTTTATTCATTCGTGACAAAAATGGGTAAAATAATGAAAGCATTTCAAGAATTTAGTAGATCTTGCAACGAATTCGGACACATACACTACCGGCCATAAGTGTTTACCCACCCACATATTTTTTAACATTGTAGTCCACGGTTCTACGGTTCAGCTTCAATAACATTGCTATTTCTCTGTTACTTTTTCCGATGCTATGATGAGACACTATTAGAGCGCGCGTTTCAATCGATAATTCTTTTCTCCCTGACATTATTAGAAATTTTCGCAAAATTCTTTAGGCACGTGAAAATCAACTGTTTACTGTATCAAAGCTTAATGCAGTATGAAATTTGAGAAGACTAAGATACCTGTATTACCTGCGTTCATATTCCCTACTGACCGTTATAAAAATTTCAGAAAAATGGGTTTCTTTACCTGAACCCCAAAATTGTCGTTTTTCATAAAAAGCTGCAAACTCATTTACAGTACCTGATTGTGTATGTACAGAATATTTTGGATGTTTTTTATTAGCCTTATAATTAGGATTTAATGCTACGGACGTTTTCATAACAATAAAATACCTATTATTTGAATAGTAACGAAATTTGAAGGTGGGTAAACACTTATGGCCGGTAGTGTATTTTATTTGGTATAAAAATCCGCTTGATTCAATGAATTTTCAAAGTCGTCGTAACTCGACGTAACAGAGGTACTAGAGGTACTAGATGTCGACGAGTTTCCGGTAGATAAATCGTTAAGAGATGCAGCGCAGAAGCATCGGCTTTTCAGATGCTGTTTCCAGCGACTTCAAGGTACAGAGTTTGATTTTCGTTGCCCCCCTCGAGTCAGCCTGTACGAACGATGCCTCGGGAATCATAGACTTTGCTTTTTAACCAAAACTGCCTGTAACTTTGACTGCCACGATCGAGAGAGCGTAACTGGACGGGAGGTAACTGTTAAGCGGAGCACGAAATTCGCAATTTGATCTCATTCTGTAATCTATTCGAGTTGAAAATGAACGGATTCGAAAATGAAAGGGGGAAGCATCACCGCGATCGACGCGTCCCGTGGTTCGACACTCTCTCAACTATACGTATATATATATATATATATTTTTCTGAACTATTTACGCTGTTTATATACACACGGAGGTTGCACTTTGAGAATATTCTGGCCGCGATACGTGGCGCACAACTAACGGAACCGAGAACTCTTCTCTTTCTCACGCGAGAGCGGAGGCTCGATTCCTTTGTACGCGACACGTGTGCCCTCGCATACCAAACCACAGCGCCTAACGTATGTTAAGGAGCTGGCAGTATACATAACGAGCAGAAAAGGGAACCTTCAACGATACCGCGACGATTGTATTCGATTTAGGAGGGGTGGTAGACCGGGGGGAAACCGGAAAATTCGATCGCCCTCGGATCTCTAGAAAGGAAACCGTGAAAATCATTGTTGACCAGATTTCAATCTCTCGAATTTTCCGAATCGGACGGGAGAAATTGTCGATTACCGGGTGTTCCGAAGATCGATTTTTCATCGAGCCTTTCCGTTGCAGATCGGGACAGGCGCGGTAGATCTTCGTTTATTCGGGACTCGATAGCGCAGCGTGTCCAAGTATTAGAATTATAGTTGAACGCAGTTCGCTACCAGCGTCGCAAATACGCGACTACAATTTCCGCGTAAAGAGTATCAAATTAATTTCGCGCTTGCCGTTCTTGAAAACGATAACGCATGGTATTCGGAGAATTCATCGCTTCTTCTGTGACAATATCATTTTCCCGAGTTTTGTTTCGCACATGCCTATTTCAGAGCAATTAATTATTATCAGTTATTCGACGGTGATACAATTTGATTTCCATTCGAGATCGAACGAATGCTCAAATCCTTTTTAAGCGAATCGACGTGTTAACACAATATTGCGAAACGATGAGGGCTGTCGTGGAAACAAATGCTGGTAGCGAAAATATTAGGAGAGCAAAGATCAATCGATAGCGTCTGCTGCGTGTTAAACTAAAGTTAGATTAAAAGTAGAATTAAGGTGTTATTTTTTCTAAGCTTCTTCGATGATCAAATCGGTGGGTACATGGTTGAATCATTGTTGAGATAATATTCTCGATTTTTCTGTTTTTCATTTTACAATTGTTTGACGGTTTTCGTACAGTGTAGGTTTACGAAGATCTATCGTTTATTCGATCATTCTAATTTTCTGCGATCGCGGAATCGGTAGAACACGAAATTTCGTCCCGATAAACGAAACTCTACGAACTTGAACATCCCTGTTCAGGAGATCTGCGACGCGGGCCGTTCGAGTGATAAAAATTGACTGAAACCCAGCAGAAGTTCCTCCTATATTTTCGAGTAGTTCTCGCCTGCCGGTTTCTCTTTCTTTCTGTTTTTTTTTTTTTTTTTTTTTTTTTTTTTTATACAATTAAGAAGCTCCCGGAGAACGCACCATGATGTCGTTCGTCGTCGACCTCGGCCGTCATCGGAGCCTCGGGGCTCGCGTTCGACGCTTCGAAGAACTCATAGACAATTAAAACCGTGTTCGAACAATAAAGCAATCGAGAGATCCGATTCCATTCCTGGGGCGAACAATAGCAACGACCAGACTGCGATTGTTCATTCGTGGCTTCAGAAAATCTTCGACGAAATCCAAAGGGTTCTCGCGTTATCTATCGTTTTGAAGAAAAACCACCTCGACCGGAGAATAAAATCTCGGACCAGTTGATAATTTGCATAAACATTCGCAGTCTAGCGATTATCATAATGTTGTTCCGCCGCGAACGGTCTCGGCGAGAAAACAAAATGGCGGTCTATGAGAACTTCGAACTCGAGGCTCGCAACGAACTCGCGTCGCACACAGTTAGCTTTACTAAATAATACTCCATATTCATTTATTTAACCGTCGAGGGTCTCCATTGTTTCGCCGCGGTGTTTCGCAGCTGGTTACAAAAGTATCTTCCGCGGAGTCGACTCTACCGAGTTCGTCGACTTCGAACATTTCTTTCGTCATTTCCGCGCCGGTGAAGCGGAAAACCGATCGAGAATCGTAGAAGCGATTATGTGTCGCGTGTTCCTTTGTCTCGTGTTATTTATTTTTGAAAATATAGGTGGCTCGTCCCCCGGTCACCTGCAACGCGTTTTAACGGATCGACGATTGAAATTTTAAACAATTTTTTAAACCATAGACAAATTTGCTCGGCTACTTTTGTAACCAGCCGCATCGAACATTGTAAATTAACCGGAACGCTTATTGTCGTCGTTTCCGCTAATCGTTCGATCGCTTCGCGAGAAACAGGAGAACGGAGGATTCTCTTCGACCCGTTGACTGACGTCGCCATTCGGCGGAAATCAGTATTAATCGAAGCATCCGACACGGATCGAAATTCCTCAAAAGATAATATTTCCACGGTGGTCGAACGCGTCGAACGTCGACGGTCTTCGGCAGGAAGCGTGTTGACTCTTCGGGGCCTGGCCAAAATCGATTCGAATTCGATAGTCATTCATCGAAGAGTCAACGAGGCGTGTCATCGCGTTCGTTTGGTCTTTTTGTTTCTCGGGATTTCGGCGCGACGGAAGAAGAACCGGAAACGCACGAGAGGATCGGACGCAGAGGACACTTGACAAATCTATCGTTCGTTTGTTATTGCAAAACGTTTCGTTCCCATCGTCGAAGAAATATCGTCATCTCATCTTTGGTCAAGCATTCGCTAATTCTATTATTCAGTTACATAAATACTAGTCATTATTTACAATCCGTTTGAAATTACAACATTCTCTTAAGAGACATACGAATGATCGGAAATCGTCTCGGTGATTTGCAAAATTAATGTTAACAGATCGTCTGATCTAATCTCATTCAAAGATATGATATTCATAGTTAACACAATCGATTAGTATACATCGGAAAATGTCACGTGTGATAGAAACAGCTTCACACACACACTGCCATTATTTTACGAACAATTATATAGTAAGAAAGAAAAATAACGACGAAAAAGCTGCACGTGATATTTTCTGCAGAACCATAACAACCTATGACAATCAAAACGGAAAGTTGCTTTAATGATTAAAAAGTTCAGTGATAAAACCGACTGAACGGATCAAAAGTAAATGTACCTTTGTGGGAGATTATTGATTTAAAAAAGGAACCTCGTCGAATACACTGTCAACAAATTAATATTAAGAGACCACTGCCACTTCGACTGGTACTTCTAGCATTAAGTTAAGGAGAGAAAAAAGACTACTCATTCTTCACATTTGTCATAAGCGCGTGAAATTTTCAGTCCATTCATTCTCGAAAGAAGGTGGCTTAATCCTCGCGTCGCTCGATCCTCTCGTACACTATTCCCCGGCGATCGATCGTGATCCAACGCGGCGAAGTTTTCCCGAGATGTCCGGACAGGTTACCAAAGCTTAGATAGTGTCCTAATTTTTCTACGCTCGAATTACGATCTCGAGGACTTCGCTCGTTCAACAAATTATAGCAATCGAGACGATCGACTTCTTCCAAAAAACAAAGCTGAATCCTACATATGTACACGGTGGCGAGACTATAAACAGCTTGTTCGTATATTCAGTTTACGTTGCCATAAGTTAGTTAAACGTTATCGTTAGTAAAGCTAAATTATTTTTAGTAGAGTGTTAGCTCGGCGAAGAAGACGCGTTCTATGGGAAACTTCGTTGTCCGAGGTAAAAATGACATAATCAATGGAAAGGGTTCGTTCACTCACTAAGGAGATTATACACGCGTACAATTAAGAGACTTAAATGAATTCTTGAATTAAGAATTCTTTAAAATTTATTCAACACCGATTGCTTAAGCTACCGTTTGTCTTTGTTCAATTTTCAAGATCGCTTCTTACTTCGTACAACGATTGTTCCTATTTATAATCTCGCCGCCTGTGTATGTATACGAGAAAAAGAAACAAAAAGTCGTCGTTGCTTCGTTGTCACGCGTTATTTCACTCATGTTTGTCGTTTGTCTCAGAGAATTCTTCGTAATCGCGTATCTATTTGTAATCATCCTGTTTTCTATTGATAGTAACGATGGTGTTGTTGATGATGATGATGATGATGATGATGATGATGATGAGAAAGTAGCAAATAAACGTTTTTCCATTCAAGGACTGGTCTTCTTTATTTATTTCACCACACGACATTGTCGAATATCCTTGTCAAAATTCTACTTTTTGTTTTCTCACTTGGCTTGAATGGAAAAACCAAAATCGTACGGCGCGTCTCGAATCCAATCTCGCCATGGATCATCTTTTTCTGGGATCCACGAGACAGATGCTTCCCCGGACGTGTCCGATTCGATCCGGACGGGGAATCCTCTTTCGCGAACGGTCTATCTTTTTTTGTTTTTTTTTTGTTGGCAATTCTATCGCATCATCTGAACGCCTTTTCTTGTGTCATTGTCACGATCTACCGGAAAGAGACTTTTTTTTCCATTTCAACTGCCAAGCGTGAAAGATCGCGTCCATTGATCCTGTGCTCATCCGTCGCGGGCTCCTCGACGCTCGAAAAAATTTTTAAAAGAAAATCCTACGAGAAAAAATCGCACCTTTGTACAGGGTGTAAAGGAATCGATGAAGATCTGTAAAGAAAAAAGTTGCAGTAAAATTCTCTTGACCTCGAATCTCAAGATCAGTTTTCTTTTTTTTTGCATCGTACCGAGACCAAAGATTTCTTTACACCCTGTACAAAATTTTCTATAAAATCAGTTTGGGCTAGTGCAATTAACAAATTTGTAGCTTCGGTGCAGATATTGAAGAAAAGTTGCAATGCGAGAAATCATACTGAACTTCGAGGAAACCAAGTAACAAATTGCGATCATCCTTGCGCCAGTGCGTTAATTATATCCGTAAATAGGATTCAGGAACCATTGCGATTTGGATGAAAGTGTAGTTGAGATCGTATAGCGATTAACGAAGAATCGTTAGCCTCATTAAAAATCGAAATCCACACGTTTTCTGCCACTCGATTTTCAAATTGTAGAATTTCATTAAAGCGTTCAATAAAAGTGTACATAAAAGCAAAACACGAAATGATAGAATAATCAGATAAACTCGCAATGGTTCCTTACAAGGAAAGTTCTACCGTGATGACTTCAAAAATTCAGTCTGTTTCATTTTCTTAAAATATCTCCAAAAAAAGTAACCGCTAGGCTGTGGATTAGTTGTATTCATGAATATACTCTAAAATTAGTGAACATTCTAGGAATACTACAATTTTTCAAACATTTTCTTCAAGAATGAAAATTCCTATAAACATGCACAGTCTAGACATTACTATGACAAAAATTCTTATCAGAAAACAGAAAGGTGCAAACAAAAGTGCTTTGATCCAATTTTCAACTTGTGAAAAACGTGCGAAGCTTAGAATTGTTCCTCAAGGAAATCGCTATCTTTGCAAACAAAAGAGCTTTGATCTCACGCGATTTTTATCTCCCTCGTAGCAGTCAACGCGTTAAAAGTTCAAAGCTAAGGAATTGTTATATTCAGTGGAAATCGCTATCGTCAGCTATCAGAAAACAAAAGTGGCGCAATTTTTGTCTACAGTGTGGCAGATTAACTTGTTCAAAAAATGTACAAAGCTTGTTGTCCAGTGATTTTTCGTCACAGTAGGAGAGTCGCTTTGATCTCACGCGATTTTTATCTCCCTCGTAGCAGTCAACGCGTTAAAAGTTCAAAGCTAAGGAATTGTTATAAATATTGTTACGTCAATTTGTCTCTCAAATTATCTATCAATGCAACAATAACTGTCTGTCATCAATCTAGATTCACTTCTGGAATATTCTGTCAGAATGTCACCTGTGTAAAAAATTCTGCTGAACACGAAGAACCAACGAAAAATTATTTAACGCCGACTACGCTGAAGAGAAGAGAAATCTGTCCATATTCGTTCGAGCATTATGTTTCAACAATTTAATTCTACATGCGTCATTAAAATGCTTCAGTAATTGCCCTACTTATTACATTCAGCACAAGCCGGTGTGCTGTACGATTACGTACTCAAAAGCAACATTTTTATGACACTGCTGTAGCAGAAAAATTTCATTTAACACTCTTTCTGTCAATTTTCACATAAATATTGTTACGTCAATTTGTCTCTCAAATTATCTATCAATGCAACAATAACTGTCTGTCATCAATCTAGATTCACTTCTGGAATATTCTGTCAGAATGTCACCTGTGTAAAAAATTCTGCTGAACTAAGGAATTGTTATATTCAGTGGAAATCGCTATCGTCAGCTATCAGAAAACAAAAGTGGCGCAATTTTTGTCTACAGTGTGGCAGATTAACTTGTTCAAAAAATGTACAAAGCTTGTTGTCCAGTGATTTTTCGTCACAGTAGGAGAGTCGCTTTGATCTCACGCGATTTTTATCTACCTCGTAGCAGTCAACGCTTTAAAAGTGCAAAGCTAAGGAATTGTTATATTCAGTGGAAATCGCTATCGTCGGCTATCAGAAAACAAAAGTGGCGCAATTTTTGTCTACAGTGAGCAGATTAACTTGTTAAAAAAATGTACAAAGCTTGTTATAAAATATAACGTTTAAGGAATGTTATATTCAGTGGTTTTCCTCGAGGAAATCGCTATATCGTCAGCTATCAGAAAACAAAAGTGGCGCAATTTTTGTCTAAAGTGTGGCAGATTAACTTGTTAAAAAAATGTACAAAGCTTGTTGTCCAGTGATTTTTCGTCACAGTAGGAGAGTCGCTTTGATCTCACGCGATTTTTATCTCCCTCGTAGCAGTCAACGCTTTAAAAGTGCAAAGCTAAGGAATTGTTATATTCAGTGGAAATCGCTATCGTCAGCTATCAGAAAACAAAAGTGGCGCAATTTTTGTCTACAGTGAGCAGATTAACTTGTTAAAAAAATGTACAAAGCTTGTTATCCAGTGATTTTTCGTCACAGTAGGAGAGTCGCTTTGATCTCACGCGATTTTTATCTACCTCGTAGCAGTCAACGCGTTAAAAGTTTAAAGCTAAGGAATTGTTATATTCAGTGGAAATCGCTATCGTCAGCTATCAGAAAACAAAAGTGGCGCAATTTTTGTCTACAGTGTGGCAGATTAACTTGTAGAAAAAATGTACAAAGCTTGTTGTCCAGTGGTTTTTCGTCACAGTAGGAGAGTCGCTTTGATCTCACGCGATTTTTATCTTCCTCGTAGCAGTGAACGCGTTAAAAGTTCAAAGCTAAGGAATTTTTATATTCAGTGGTTTTCCTCGAGGAAATCGCTATCGTCAGCTATCAGAAAACAAAAGTGGCGCAACTTTGTCTACAGTGTGGCAGATTAACTTGTTAAAAAAATGTACACAGCTTGTTATAAAATATAACGTTTAAGGGATGTTATATTCAGTGGTTTTCCTCGAGGAAATCGCTATATCGTCAGCTATCAGAAAACAAAAGTGGCGCAATTTTTGTCTAAAGTGTGGCAGATTAACTTGTTAAAAAGATGTACAAAGCTTGTTATAAAATATAACGTTTAAGGAATGTTATATTCAGTGGTTTTCCTCGAGGAAATCGCTATATCGTCAGCTATCAGAAAACAAAAGTGGCGCAATTTTTGTCTAAAGTGTGGCAGATTAACTTGTAGAAAAAATGTACAAAGCTTGTTGTCCGGTTTTTCGTCACAGTAGGGGAGTCGCTTTGATATCGAACGAACGTGTCCTCTTCGACTGCACGCTCCGCCGTCGGAATCGGCGTGAAACTATCTTGCAACTAATCGGAGCGTCGCGCACGGTGGATGCATCTCCTGACATACCAACGGTGGTCATTCAAGACGCGCGCTCTTTTGCAATGCGAGCACCGCGTTCTCCAGTTTCTTATTTTTATTCTGCGTCGGCCGGAGAGCTACCGCACGACTGCGAATGCGTTTCAACGCTCCTCTGCTCTCCCGGGGGAACGACCGTGCCCGCGGAATTCCGCGAATTCCCCGTTTATACCCGGCAAAAACAGACACTCGGCTTCAATTTGCTTTTTCCCTGTATCAAACAACGCGACCAAAGAAAAAAAAAAAAGAACTGTTCTCCCGAGACAACCGACTAGATGCAGACTACAAAGCACAGGTACACTCTTGGGGGACGATAATAGACACGTTGCTGGTAATAATGGCTGTTAACGATCCGTAGTATTTTACTTCGATGAGTGCAACGACACAATAAACTGTATTCAAGACCTTGCTGCAGTTATAGTCAGCTTCTTGAAAGAAAATCTACAGGGTGTTTGGTAACTGGTGGTACAAGGGGGTGATAGAAAATATAGAATAAACATTTTTTCATCCGAAGTTTCGTTATCGAGAAAATCGAGTTTGAAATGCAGCATGCTATTCGATAGGAATTGTCTGACGCGTCTGATCATGACCAACCAAATCTACTTCCTGCATATACTGAAGCACACGAACCTGACAAACATCTTCAAAGTCGATTTTCTCGAAAACAAAGCTTCAAACGAAAAATGTTTATTCTATATTTTCGACTTATTCTCTTGTACCACCAGTTACCAAACACCCTTGTATATAAAATAACAGTTCAAGCTTTGAATTGTACACGACTCAATCGATCGTAAGCGTACCTTGATCAAAATATTCTGAAAGAGACTCTGATGAGCACTCATGAGCATAACAGGGGTGAAATAAATAAATTGAAAGTTCACAGACCTTTTTGAAAGATATTGAGAGTCATGAATAGACAGCGGATCTTTATGCATTTATGGCTTATGGAAATGTTAAAAAAATGCTACAATATAAAATTCGAAAGAATTTAACACGATTTTTATTTGCTTTGGATCTAGAAAGGCTGTTCCTATTAAAAATAGGATTTTATTTCATTCCACTTTCTTAAAATGTTTCTATAAAAATTGGAAATTGCATAAACATCCGATGTCTAGTCATGAATTTTGCACAATTCAAGGCGCGAATTGCTCGAAAGAATAAATTTTAATTAAACTGTCGCAGGGGGATAAGGTATCGGAAAACACTTTCGACCTTAACCCTGTAATTTACGCTGGTAGATGATTTTCGAGGCACTTCCCGATGTATCATACGATCTGTTATGTTCTTACTGGTCTATTTCAGTGACGGGCTTGCCCGGCCCGGAGCGAAGGGTCAGCATGAGGCTGCACCGTAGGGATGCAGCCGCAGCTGCGGGCGAAATGCAGCCGAAGTCCAAGTGAGTTGCTATATCACGCAAGCAAGCAGTATCATCGCCGCGCTAAAGCACCTAAGTATAACTCCGCTCTCTGCCTAGCATTTAGGGTGTGGTCTTTCGCTGTACGTGGCTTCGTATAACCGGTTGTACGTCTCGGTTCCTCTCGATGTTTCGCGATTTTCAAAATCGTCGAGACACGGTGAACGCTCTGCAACCGCGGGATCTAATTCGTAGCCCCTCGATCTCGTTTCCTTTCGATCCTCCCGGATCTCGCTTGGCTCGATGAGGAATTTTATTCGTCACCCGTGTTCCGCGTACGTGTTCTTTTGTTTCTCCGTTGTCGTTTGCCTTTCCGAAAGAAGACACCCCTACGGATTTCAATTTTTTTCTTCAAGTTCTCAGCTTTATTCAAGATTGTAAAGATAGAAGTGCTAGATAGAAGCGAAGTTTATTATTTTATTCACCAAATTTCTGTTTTTTCAACGAGTTGTATTCCGATAGTGTTAAATACAAGCTGTGAAATAATAAAAGGGTTTCTTCTTTCGGAACAGTTTCTAAAGAACAGGCAAAATTGACGATCGAAGGTGTGCAACAGTTTCTGCCACTTTCTAATAATACTCTGCTTCGCTGTCGGCCGTGATGAATGCTCAATCATAACACGTTCGCTGCTATCATTTGTTCTGCTAACAGTCTTCGCAATGTTCCATTAACACGTCGATCAATCTGCACCGAATCGTATCTTTTCAGTCTCTTTGTCCTAAAACGAATTGCTTCCGAGGGAATTTCCGTAGACTGCCGGATTTCTATGCGAAGTAAAAATGTCTGTTCTCGATCATTTTAACAAGTCTAAAACAATGCAAGAGTATTTTTGAATGTCTACTAAAATTTTTGAATTTTGAACGTCTACGCGTAAGAAGTACAAAGAAAATCGGACACAGAAAGTGTCTGAAACTTCCGGCAAGTCGAACTACAATGTTACTGTTACACTTTAATCGACTTTCTTTTAATGAGCGTGCGATTGATGATCTTCCGTAGCGAACGTGTTAACTAGATGATAGTTCTAAATGGATTGTATGGCGGTCGCCAGCAGTAAGTTCGATAAAAACGAGAGAACGAAAGAAAGCGAGATGCACCGAGCTCGTTACGCTTGGTGGCTACGTCACATAGTGGGCAAAAACGGCCTTTTTCGATTCAAAATCAAAGAACTTTCGATAGGAATGAGGTAGAGCGATGAAATTTTTTTTAAACGAAAGCTGAAACTTTGTAGAATATGGGAAAAATAGGGAGATTACGGTACGAACGTTTTTTAACCTTGAGAAAATTCGTTAAAGTTGCACAATTTCAAGAAAGTGCCAGTAGTAATGACAGCGATACGTCAAGCGATGACGAGATGTGAAGTGCTTCATGTTTCGTAAGTAACTCAAAACGTTAAAATACTTCATTATTATTATTTTTATTGTGTTTTATATATGAGAATACGATATACTTTCAAACTAGTGTGTTATCAGGTCATTTTAACGAAAAAATTTCATTAATTTGTGTCACAAAAATCTATTTTTTTTTCAAAAACCAGAGGTCGTAGACAAATTTTGAAAACAGATTTGAAATCAGCGTGAAAAAATCTATGGGAAACGATATATAGCATGTTAAAAAAAAATTTTGCGCGCGTATTAGCCACAAAAACAAAATTTTCTTGAAATTGTGCAACTTTAACGAATTTTCTCAAGGTTAAAAAACGTTCGTACCGCAATCTCCCTATTTTTCCCATATTCTACAAAGTTTCAGCTTTCATTTAAAAAAAATTTCGTCGCTCTACCTCATTCCTATCGAAAGTTCTTTGATTTTGAATCGAAAAAGGCCGTTTTTGCCCACTGTGCGTCATCGAGGATTGCATGAAACGGTCATCGAATCATCGCGAAATCTAGACCGATGGTTCTTCTTTCGATCGATAACAGAGTTGGGTAAAAGTAATTTCGAATAACCCATGGTTCTCGTAAATCCAATTTATTCTTTATGTGGAAAAAATTATTCTCGAATCACGATCGAATTCGGCAAAGGCAAAGTAGACAAATTTCATTCGTTATTCGGTTATGCGAACAGTGCCCAACTCTGATTCGATAGCTTGTGTTTTCTCTATCGGTACACAGCCTCGCGTGTTCCTCGCATAGCTTCCGGTGACTGTTATACCGGTTCGATGCACTGTTATACGAGCGCACGTGCGATTTTATGGTGGGGCAATTGCAAAACGAAGTGTTTGCGAACGGACGCTACACTATACGCGATTCGTCACTTCGACCACAGTATTCCCTCTGTAACGAACACGAGAGAATCCGCTACGGAGACCTAACGCCAGTTCAGCGACGATACAGGGGGAATACTGTGTGTCATTGTCTTTCCTTTGTAGCCGACCGTGGAGCAGAATTGGGCGAAACATGATCCGATTATCGTACCGTGTATCTTTCGAAATTATATTCGGTCGGACAAAAATTATTTATCCACACCAAAATTTCAAATCAATTTCTCTAGCACAAATTCGTAATTTTGGCAGAGAATATTAACCTTTCTGCAAACCAAATTCATCCTCCTGCAAATCGAAGGTGAATTTGATTTACACACAGATGAATCTATTCTGCAAAAAGAGCGAATTTAATCTGTTTAACACGTTGAGTGCCAAACTAGAAACCCCAAAAATTCCATAAAATTAAAGTAAGTTATTTAATGAAATAAAAATTGAAAAAAATTAAATGTATGATATTGCGTGGTACTCCAACTTTCTTACATTTTACAGTTCCTAATCAAATTTGGTACGATGAATATATTAACGTAAAAATTTATTATAAATCCTGGACAAATAATTCCGTCACCCACATACAGTCGAGTCGGAAAGTAAGTTAACATTTGGTGATATGTAGGCAATGAATATGATGAATGAAATCAAGTTATTGTATTGTTTTTATTTAGGAGGTGTAAGGAAATAAACAAATATGTTAGTAAAACATATATTATCATTATTAAAGATTAAAGACATGTCATATTCATTTGCCTGCATACACCAGTCGTTAACTTACTTTCCGACTCGACTGTATGGGTGACATGGCAGTCAACGTGTTAATTAGGAGTGAAAACCCTGTTAACGAGCTGAAAAATGGAATTGCATCGAGTTAGATCAAATCTCGCCGGTTTTCTGAAAACTTTTGAGCCCAGCAACTGCAGAGAATTTTGCAATCCGGTGACAATAGCCCCTCCCCCCCACCCCATTGTAGTTTCGCAAACGAATAGTGGGATATCTGTTACGACTGGCACAGTGTGCGTCAGGTTTCTCGTGTCGAAAACCGGGCCGCGATCGGATCTCGTTTCGCCGAATTCTGCCGTAGAGGCTCCCGGGTAATGCTTGCGAACTAGATCTCGATGTGGATGTCGGTGTTAGTTGCATCATTGACTCGGCCACTGATTTTTTGCCGGGTCAGAAATTTTTGGTAGATTGGTGTCTTGATACCGTGGCATGGTTCTCGTCCGGATCGCCTAGAGATTCGGTGAGAAGTTGAGAGGGGAAAGGGAGAGCACTGTCGTCATTTGGAAAGAATGTTGATCACCGATTCCGCTGAATTGCCGCCCCGTCATTTACAAGGGTCCGAGCCGAATTCATTAGGAAGCCTCTCGTCTCTCACGGGTTTCGAATGCTGCGCGCAAGAAACGGCCTTCCTCCGATTGTTCTTGCAACGTCCAGGTCAAATAGAGCAATATCAATCAATTTTCAAATTACACGCGGACATTCCGAAAAATTTTCACATAAAGGCATCTGCCGAGGAAACCGGGACGGTCAACAGGTTTTTCGATAAATCTCCAGTAAGGTAAAGGTAGTTGACCATGGTACCAGTAGTTGACCATTTTATAGAAAAACAAAAAATAAGGTTTGAAATGTTCTTATTGTTTTGAAATTTAAACAACAGACGGCATGGCATCCGAGGTTCACTTTCATCAAAAGTGCGCTTATAAAAACCTTATTTTTTATGTTTCTCTATAAAATGATCAACTACTTGTACCATGGTCAACTACTGGTGCCTTTACCTTATACTGATGATTAGACATCGGATGTTTATGCAATTTCCAATTTTTATAGAAACATTTTAAGAAAGTGGAATGAAATAAAATTTTATTTTTAATGGGGACAGCCTTTGTAGATCCAAAGAAAATAAAAATCGTGTTAAATTCTCTCGAATTTTATATTATAGCATTTTTTTAACATTTCCATAAGCCATAAATGCATAAAGATCCGATGTCTACTGATGATTATACTGATGATCAATTTGAATTTTGATGGGAAATCGAGCGAGCACATTCTTTCCAAATGCAAAACGTTCCAATCTATTTGCCTGCTATCGGGTGCACTGGGGATGGTCTTCTTTCTTCAATCACGATTGTTACCAGTCTGTATATTTTGCGTAACGCGGCAGGGGACGAGTGCGACACACGAGTGAATTTGGCTTCTTTTGGGTCGACACTTCCACCACCGACTTTTGTCCGTTTGATTGTCACACCGGTAACACCTGGTTAATCCCGGATGCGTCAGACGAACGACGAAGACGGTGCTGTGCGTCTTCGCGTGGAAACAAAATGTTGAAATATAAGACAGTTATCGCGCGGAGACGTCGCACGGATTTTGCAGCGATCGAGATCCATTGATTGAGTGATTTCTTGGCTCCAGAAACATTTGTTTGGGCTCGAAAATCATGACGAATACAGACTGGCTCTCTAAAGTGTACGAACGCCCTTTAAAACAGTATAACATTTTTAAATTGGACCAAACGACCTGACTTCTTTGAGTAATTAGAAGAATTGGCTTACCAAATGACGTGCAAAAATGATTTTAAAGAAATTTCAATTCAACCTGGGAATTACAAGAGCAAATAAAAAAGGCATTTTTCAAACCTTTTTTATTTGAGCCTGTAATGAAAATTTAAAATACGCGTTTTGTAGATCTCTGTTACTTATACGCGTACCGAACATTTCATCGAAATCGGCTGACGCAGAGAAAAATGACACGCATCGAAATATGTTAGAATCTGAGGATTTTAAGTCGTGAAAGTCTACGCTTTTCACCACTTTTAACTATTTGTAGCTCGTGCGTATATTAATCGATTTCAATGAAATTTTCAGCATGTGTATAACCAACATATATCTACAAAACGCATATTTTAAATTTTCACTACAGATTCAAATAAAAAAGTTGTGAAAAGTGCCATTTTTACTTTCTCATGTAATTCTTACCAATTGCGATTTTTTCAAAATCTTTTTTGCACATCATTTGGGAAACCGATTCTTCTAACTGCTAAAAAAAGTCAGGTCGTTTGATCCAATTGAAAAAAAAAAGTTATAATGATTTAAAGGGCGTTCGAATACTTTCGTGAGCCTGTGTATGTCGGCGAAGGTTTCGCCAAGAAATTATTGAAAGTGATAACACGATTTCGGGGTAGAACAAGAGCAGGGGTTTGAGCTCTAGGATCTCGATCGAGCAGAATCTCGATCGAGCAGAATCTCGATCGTTCGTTGTCGTCGGGATGTCCAATGGCTGGAAGCAAAGATCTGAGCTCGGCTGTGCGCCGACACGGGTTGCGAAAGCGCTTTCACGTTTCGGTTTCAAGATATTCGGCCGCCTGTGTCCGGCGAATAGGAGCGTGACGAGAAGCGGACGATTACGACACGCTCGGTAACTGGTTACTGCACTTTATCGCCGGTCGTCCCGTAACCTTCCGATAAAACGCTGTTTACGAGCCCCCGCGCGCTGATTTACGAGCCGCCGAGCAAACAGAAAATTCTGCTCGTTCGGACAGAATCGAAACGAACTTCACCCTGTGCCGCGGTTCTTAACACTAGATTCACCGGCTGTTTAACCCTTAGAGCTCTGAATACTCCTGGCCGAAACGGTCCGTAGGGACGGAGCGCGGCTAGCGCTGTCCATCGCTAGGGCCGGAATACTTTTTCACCACACTGAAGTGACTATTCAAGGCGCAAACAGTAATAAATTATAGTGTTTCTTTTTGCAGAAGGTTAAATAATTAAACCTTGTTGTTTTTTAGTATTAAAATTATGTATTATAAACATTAAAATTTAAAACATTAAATTTTACAATCAACTAAAAAGCTTAATTTGATATTTACAACAGGAATCAATAATTTAATTGTGTGTGTGTGAAAAATTTCAAAACAATTATCAATACATAGACCGACATCGCATTTTTGGAAATGGGATTTCCGTTTCGGAAATTCCCGGAATTTTTATGACACTAATACTGCCCAACCGCTACCTAAGGAAGGCAAATTACTAACGAGTACCCCTGTATTAATTTTACGCGAAAATGACTGCATATTGATTGAAAAAATCGACAAACGCATATATGCGCCCTTAGTCCAGGCCAATGACTTAGAGAAAACACATACACTACCGGCCATAAGTGTTTACCCACCTTCAAATTTCGTTACTATTCAAATAATAGGTATTTTATTGTTATGAAAATGTCCGTAGCATTAAATCCTAATTATAAGGCTAATAAAAAACATCCAAAATATTCTGTACATACACAATCACGTACTGTAAATGAGTTTACAGCTTTTTATGAAAAACGACAATTTTGGACTTCAGGTAAAGAAACCCATTTTTCTGAAATTTTTAAAGCGGTCAGTAGGGAATATGAACGCAGGTAATACAGGTATCTTAGTCTTCTCAAATTTCATACTGCATTAAGATTTGATACAGTAAACAGTTGATTTTCACGTGCCTAAAGAATTTTGCGAAAATTTCAAATGATGTCAGGGAGAAAAGAATTATCGATTGAAACGCGCGCTCTAATAGTGTCTCATCATAGCATCGGAAAAGTAACAGAGAAATAGCAATGTTATTGAAGCTGAACCGTAGAACCGTGGACTACAATGTTAAAAAATATGTGGGTGGGTAAACACTTATGGCCGGTAGTGTATATGCGTCCGTATAGGCCACAGGTATGACTTTCGCCAAACGCATATATGCGTCCATAGAGCTCTAAGGGTTAAGTATATCTATTTCTACCAAGACCAGTCAGAATGATTCGGATGATCCGCGGTGATTCGAAAGTTTTCGATAGAAACACGGATACAATGTGGCAGATCTTGAAACCGACCATTGGACCGACCGACCTTGACCATTCGAGGATTGCGCATGCAGGATATGCACGTTCCTGTTCACTCTGTTATCTCGATCTGTCGGGAACAATCGAACAAGAACGAACAACACAGTTCTCACTGTTCTCGCGTTTGTGCGGAAAATTTTGTGGAAAATTATCAGGTTTCGTCAGCTTCGCTACTCGATCCGGTATCAGAAATTATGCTGGTAGCGAGACACTTGCTGTCGACATGTTGTAACCAGTTAAGCGCGTTCGACGCGTACACACGTCAATCCTGAACTCTGTTGCGGTGCAGTTGATGAATTGTTAACCCCTTAACGCACAGTTTTTTTTTTCTTTTTTTGAAAAAAAACATGCCAAAAAAAATCAATGGAAAAGGTCCGTTCCACGGTTCCATGGAAAAGAGGCTATATTTTATTCTCGAGTAAATAAGCGTTGTAGCTTACAATCCCATGTAAATGATAAATATCAATAAAACGATTTTTTTTTCTTTGCTTTCACATTGTTATTTTCAATTCTCGATTGTAGCAGCATAAAATACAACGCCGCTCGAATTATCTCGAGTGTGCACAGTTTGGTCACTGTTTAGCGCGCTCGAATTAACTCGAGCGTACAAGTTAAGGGGTTAATTTATTGTCGAATAAATACGTGACGCTTCCTCATTTTGTTTCACTTTCGTAAAATTTTTAATAGCGGCATTTGGCCTGCGTTCGACGTGTACGTATACTCGTCATTGCTTGATTTTAATTCCGTGTCCCACGGAAATTCACATTATAATAAATGTCACGTTAAAATTAAACTCCGCACTTAACTGGTTCAAAGTTTGTACACGGATGCCTTAGATCGCGTCCATAAATCTGAACAGTAAGAACTGTAACGTAACACAGGCCACGGGAGCCTCGAATCTCCGATAAGAATACAGACACATACATACGGTGCACCAATCCTCGTTCATAACAGAGATGTACGAGAACCCGGAAATTTCGGGTCGAGAAATTTTCTCGGGCTCGGGACGGGTTCTGGAAAATTTCCGGATTATTCTCGGGAATAATGTTCGAGATTATGAGAGTCCTGAAATTTTCGGGTTCTCGTACACCTCTGTTCACAAACCAAGACCGTAGACACGGAAACTTGTCGTTGAAGTAGCGATGGGACCGATATCATGTCGATACTATTCTATAAGTCTCGAAATCTGGTAGCGATATATATATATATATATATATATATATATATATATATATATATATATATCAAAGTTTAGGGTACTTGGTATTAATTGTCCATACCGATTCTGCTTCGATCGGTACCAATCCAATGCCGTACCGAAATCAAAACGAAAGTATCGATACTTGTCCGATACCGAATACAGTGAATTCTCGATATATGTCAACAAGACGGGTCTTGTCGGCGTCATGTATCGTACAGGAGACAAACCTGAGTCGTGTTATGTTTGCACTCTTCGGTGTCCGAGGCCTCTTACGGCGTATATTTCACGATAGTGGGGATAATTTCGCGACGTTTATCATCCAGGCGTTGACATGTATGTATAGAGGAATCACTGTATCGATACGATACGTGTAAAAAAAATACACGTATCTCTTTACCCGTGTGCACGAGGAATAGTAATAGTTATTAGCAGTAATAATAAATAGTAAAACAAACTTAGACTCTGTTAGGCACTATACTAGAATAGGTATCGAACACGTGTCGATACTTTCGTTTTGATTTCGATTGGATTGGTATCAAGCGGAGAAGGATCGGTATCGATAATTGAGCCGCTCACTTGCCAAATCGATTATCTCTGTAAAACAGAAAGCGGAGAAATGTGATGAAGTAATTTACGTAGGACTGGACCAAGTGCTTTGATGCTTAAATTTAACATATTTCAAAAAGCAGAGTTAATCGATTTGAACGGCTCAATTGATACACCGAGCACCTGAAATTCTCGATACGTATCCTGCCGAGTGGTTTGCTATGGGATTGTATCGAGCGTCGCCGACGGCACAGTGAATTCTCGTTACGAGTCAGTCGCGCGGTTCTGACGAAATCCGAGGTTCTCGCCCAGCATTTGAAATAAACAGGGCACGCTGGAATCCTGAGAGTCACATCCGTCTGTAAGTCATAAGTAGACAGCGTATTTTATGCATTTATGACAAAAGTGAGTAGATGTAATTGAAAACAACGAAAACATTAGAGGAATTTAAAAATTGTGTTATATTATTTTCGACCTATTAACCCCTTGCCCTACAATAACGAGCCACAGACTCGTGATGAAGATTTTGAACAGAATCTAATAAATGCGAACGTTATTAATTTCCTTTAAAATGAAATAAAATTCTATTTTGTTGTAGTTGATATATGTGCCCATAATTATGAAAGTGGTCTAAATCATATATTTCTTTCATTTTTTTTACATTGAATAAATTTAGTTTAAAATCATGTCGCGTGAAATAAGTGATAAATTCCTTTTTTTTTTTCAATTTTGACTTAGACCACTTTCATAATTATGGGCACATATATCCTTTGGAGAAAACATAGGCATATAATAAATATAAACTATCTTTCTTGTTCTATGAAATTCTGTACGATGAAGCATTTCTAATCATTATAATCACAAAATAAATAGTAGTGCAAGGGGTTAAACATATTACGAAAGAAAATCAATTTTTATTTCACTCCATTTGGTTGCAAATGTGGGTAGAAAATGTTTATTTTGCATAAAAATCCGCTGTCTAGTCATAAGCCTATGACTACTAACCGATGGTGACAAGAAGACTGAGAAAATGTCTTTCTCCGGATACAATGTTGTGAACAATATAAAATCGAAACGATGTTCGGCCCCTCACCGCGATGGTGTGGCTAGTAGTTCCACCATGACTCCAAATCGTAAGGTCGGCACTGACTCGTAACGAGAATTCACTGTACCCTGGGCATCGATCCCATCGCCACGTTTGAAGTTCACCGGAAAGCCCGCTTTATGTTCTTTCGTTGACTGTTTTTTGCAGGTAACCGAAAGCCAACACACTAATTCTAAATCACGAAAGTAGGCAAAGAGGGGGCGAAATAATCTCCTGTGCCACGGTAACGGACGCCGGCGAAACGCTGAAAACGTGGATAAACGATTCGCCTAGCGATCCTTCTCTCTGACGACGGCGGCCCGTCGATCTCTCGCTTATCCGATCGATCATCCCCGTTCGAGCATCCGCCATTCTCAAGAGACAAAACAAAAACAAATAATTCCTTCACCGACATCAAAAAAAAAAACAAAAAGATCTCCCGAGACAACGAGAGAAAGCAAAATTCCGCGTGTGTGTGTCTCTCTCTTCTCTCTCTCTCTCTCTCTCTCTCTCTCTCTCTCTCTCTCTCTCTCTCTCTCTCTCTCTCTATCTCTCGAGTGTAGATCGAAGCGAGGTTCACCCGATCGTCTAGAAAACAAAAAAGAAACAAAACTGCTCTTTGCTAAGAACAAAACAAACAGAAAAAAGGGGTTCGTTGGGGACGAGGGGAACGAAAGACGCTAATGTCGCTGTTTTCTGTGTCTTTTGTTTTGGAAGCGCCAATGCGACGGCAATGGCCCCACCCATCCGGATGGACAAGCTGCCAGCCGTAAAGCACAAGTGAATCAACTACTACTACAACGTCAACAGCAACCACAGCAGCAGCAGCAATAGCAGCGTCAGCGTGATCGTTAGCGGCGTGGTCGTCGACAGTGTCGTCGGTGTTGTGTGCCCCGCGTGACGGTGTCCGAGCCTACCCGGTCGACGATCGATACGGACGATCAAACCCGTTGTCGATCCACGGGACGCTCTCCTCAAGAACCCGAACGAGATCCGACCGTCGCGTAACCGCGAATCCCAGAAGAAGCCGGTGGATCCGAATGCTCGGAGGATCACCAGGGACCTGAGACGGAGGATCGAACGCGGCACGAAGATCAAGGATCGCGGAAACTGTGCCCAGGTTTCGCCGTCGTAGATCCCCCACCCCCCCGGGAACTGTTCCAGGCTCCGGGACCAGCCAACGAGTGAACTAGACGCAAGATCTAGAAGATCGCTCCCGACGAACCATGATCGCGAGTGTATAGCACGTGGCTTCCCACCGTGATCCTGGACAGGCCCGGAACCGAACGATGAGATCTCCCGGAGACACCTCCTCCAGATCCCTGGACAGCTTCGGAGAGAAAAGGAATCCTCTAGGGAAGACCGAACTCCTCTTCCTCTTGCCGTTCTTGCAGTCTCAATCAAACGAAGAGTCTTCGGGTGACCCTGGGCGGTGTTTTCACTGTCGCCGACGCGCTCACTGCCACGACAGCTGGATCGTTGGGGGTCGCGTTTAGGCTCGCGGCCCCGTTGTTAAATTTAAATCGCACCTCGGTCGATTTGAACGTGTTGGATTCGCTTTGTTGCTCGTGGACGTGGGTGTTTGTTCGTTTATATGAATGTTAACGTTCCGAAGCGGTCGGCGGAGGAACGTATGTAAATTGCGTCGTGAGACCGTTGTTTTCTTTTTGCGTAAAACGGTCCGACCCGTTCTTGTTTCCGCTTTCTAGAGGGTAACGATCGGTCGGGAGATCTGGCAGGAATTTGAGGAGGTCTTTCTTTTTCTTTTCTTTTCTTTTTTCGCGTGTCGTGGCGAGCGAACCGAGGCGCCGGTGAACGTGTCGAGAACCCCAGGATCGATCGACTGTATAAATATGTAACGTACCCGATCAACCGTGATTTGTACATAGACAAAATCGCGATAATCGATGGCTGGACGAAGCGTCTCAGGCGTCGAATAGCACTCGGAGCTGTGAATGTCTCAAACGAAAAAACGCGCGAATTTCGAGAGAAGCTCGATTATTCTTTGAACGGTTCCCCCCACCCCGACTACGACGTTAAGAAACACGGCCGATCAATGGCCACACCCGGTTGTGATGAACGCTCGCTACTATGAATCCGTAGGCCAACGGTGCTCCGATTTTTACCATAGACCAACATGTTTCCGTGAAATCTCGAAACACGACGGTACGCAATGAAAATCAAAATGTTAGCAGATCTTGTTAAGCCAGATCGAGTCCTAGGAATTCTTTGGATGTTTATCATTTCGTTCCGTTTGTCAGTTTATAAATTAAACATCGTTTCGTTCAGCTCCATCGAAACCTGTATAAAGGACGACTGTGGACCACAGATTTTATGCACTTAACACGTTGACCGCCATGCTATGTACATGTACATTGTACATTGTACATGTACATTGCCATGTCACCCATATGTGGATGACGGAATTATTTGTCCAGGTTTTAGAATGAATTTTTACGCTAATATATTCGTGGTACCAAATTTGATTAGGATTTGTAGAATGCAAGAAAGTTAGAGGACTACTCGATATCAGACACAACATTTACTATTACATTAAATTTGACATTACATTTAATTATTTTCGATTTTTATTTCATTAAATAACTTGCTTTGATTTTATGGAATTTTTTAGATTTCTAGTTTGGCAGTCAAAGTGTTAAAATAAAAATGAATTGCAATTTGGAACAGATTTGAAAATTGAAAAGTGTCCACATGGCAGATTTGACCTGTCGAAATGATTAAATCAAAAATTTATTTGTTTCTTGCAACAACTGCAGATCATTTTCGTCTTGCATAAAGATCCGCAGTCTTATGATTACCTATAAATGATATAACTGTTTATATCATTTATATGTTTGTACAAGTTTCGATGAAACTGTCGTCGCGAGTTGGATCTATAGTGGTCTACGGAAAAAAAAAAATAAAATAGAGATTCGTATTTTCATTCTTTTTTACTGTTGAAACTGTCGATCCAAACGATGTTCTACCCTGTTAATACTTGGCCGGAAAAATGTAAATTTGTATAGACATTCTCAGTCTATTCCCAGGAAAGCTTGCACACCTACACAACAGGTGTTTCCAATCGATCTGAAATTAACAAGATCTCTCTTGTTAGTTCGTTTAATAATCTCATTAAATCAACCAACGAATGAGCAACAAAATAGTTCCATTAATTTCAGTGACGTTGACCCTTCGTGCGCTTCTCAAAAAAGCACAAATAAAATCCTGGAACACAGTACTCCATCCGTTTTCTCTTTACACTTCTGCTTAAGTGGAGATTTTATGCAGTTATGACAAAAAATGGGTAGCTGCAACTTTAAACACTAGAGATGAAAATTTTTAATCCTGCTCGTCCTGCTGACGGTATTGAAGAAGGAAACTTTAAAATTTTTATTTGCTCCCTGCACCATCGATTAAGAGTGTGTTTATTTTGCATAAAAAGAAGTGGTACAATGATGGTATTTGCGAAAAGAGAAAATGGTCGAACTCTCTCGCCCCGAGGAGCGTGCGAGGGTTAAATTTGGAAGAGCTTGCGCCGTGCGAAAATGGACGGAAATGTGAGGCTGGTTTATGGCATCGGTTCGCGAAATGGCCGGGCGATTATGCGCGAGCCTTGCCGACATCGATCGACGAGCGTACTGTACAGTTCGTGTCCTAGCGACGTTTTCGCACGCGCGACCCCGTGAACGATCCGGTTCACACGGAGAAGAAGATGATCGTTTCAAGGTCAAGGCTTCCCGTTCCATCAGCAGCACGCCTCTCCTCGACATGTCGCGTCTTCTTTCGCCCCGTCGTTTTTTTTTTTTTTTTTTTTTTTTTTATATTAATTAAGCCGTGCCCGGTGAGAGATGGTGATCACACACGGGTTTGGTTCTGTTCACGGTTGTCCCCTGAAGAAGGCGGACGTAATACGAGCAGGTTCGCGGACGCGAGAGCTTTCTGTGAACAGCACTGCAACTCTGTCAATTATCAGCTCGCGTGAAACGGTTCGGCTCTGTTCGCAGACGTTTCCGGGAGACGAGCGAGGCGTAATATAGTTAATAGAAAGAAAAAAAGAAAAATCGATTTAGAGGAAGAAAACGGTCGAGATACCCTAGACGAATTCGAACGAGATCGTTTCTTGCAAGATTTGAAGAATTGTCGCGGGAAGCTCCGGAAATTCTGTGAAACGTTGACCGGAACTGTGTACCAAATTATATGTGTTCTCGTTGTTAGGACTTGGTCCAGTTCAGTGTTCTCTTTTTATTATTGTAGACTCGCCAGGATTATTTTTTAACACGCGCGCGCGACGTACGATGTGCAGCTTCATTGTGAAATTAAATGCGAACGCGACCGTTCGTCGGCCTTGGGGAAAAAGAAGGCTGTGAACGAACGGTGCCCCCCTCCCCCGGTTCGTAGTTATTGTTCGAAGAAGAAAACGAGATGTCGGATCTAGAAATAATTATCGATTATAATTGGATGTTAAGGAGCGGCAGGTGACTATAGGCAGGAAGTTGCCTAAGAGAATAGAAATTGTATTCTTTGTGTCCGGAAGAATTGATTCTTTTTTTTTTTGTGATCGTTTGTAAAAAGGCGGAGGAGAGAAATCAACGTAGGGTAAGGGACCGAATTACTGCGGGTGGTGCCAATTACTGTGCCTGTATTAATTATACCTATTTTTAAAGCGCAATGAACATTAAAACCGAGATATATAACATATATATTAACTAGATTTTAACGGTAAAAATTTAATATCTCTGTTTTAATACTCGTTATACTTTATAATTAATATCGGTACGGTAATTGGGTGCCTTACCCTAATCGCGCGAGAATAAATCGAAAGGATGTCTGCCTCGAACGGGCAGAAACGCGTAGTTTTACTGTTGAACGCTATTAAGAATTCAGAAACGTAAGGCATTTGGTAAAAAGATTTGCCAGTGAACAGCACCAAACTCTATTCTTGTCTAGCGTGTTAGGAAAGTCCCGGGAATATTTATTAAGCTTTATGGAAAATTGATGTATCGATTAATCGATCGAACCGCTAAACCTTCTTACGAATTCGAGTCCTCGAGACAATTTTAGTTACTTCCCTGTGTTACTTTTATGATCTTTACATTTTCGATCAAAATCGCTTGTTGTGGCGAAAAAACTATGAGTCGCTGCCATTTTAAACGAAAATTAATTGTATTTCGTGAGAGTTTTGCATACTTTGACACGTTGCATTTGTTACAAAAAAAGAAAAAAATGTAATTGACGCAGGCGTTCGAATGTTGAAAATTTAAACGAATACTAAACTCGAAGAGTGTATAACGACGCCGGAAATGAAATTGGCGGAAGGACCAAGATCATCTCGACGATCTAGGCTACAAGGATTTTCCTAACACTCTGTTCCCGCTGGACTGCGGATCTCTATGCGAACATTTTTATAGATTATTTTGCAAATTGCGCGGAGAAACATTTCTTTCGATCAGGATGATCATGATGAACCATGTAGAAATGTTAATTTGTACGTCACGAAAATGCATAAAGATCCGCGGTGTGGTCTCGCAGTGTGTTTCTGTGTGCGTGTCCCGTTTCTCTTCGTCCCGTGTGCTTGTATCTCGACTTACGTGTTCGTGTACGTGCGTAATTTCGTGTGCTCAGACTATGGAGACTTTGTGGCGGAGAAGAGAAGAGAGTGAGAGAAAGCAAGAGAAAGGAGATTGCTCTCGGACTTGCGTGAGAAGCGAGCGAAACCGCGTCGAATTGAACTTTGTAACTCGTGGCACCAAGAGAACTCGCTGTCCCCGGTCCAACAATAATTGAGGAAAAAAAAAAAATGTGCAATACATTCTTTTGTATGAGCCTTCGTTCGCAATGATACAAATTCTAAAATAGCGTCTACGATATCGGTAGCTTTAAGTGTTTTGTATCTACTTTCAGAAGAAAAAAAAAAAATAATTATCCGATTAAGTAAACATCTCACTCGTATTTATTGCAATCATCCATCAAAACGGAGGAAGCTTCGGAACACGTGTGGCGCGAGTCGGAAATTAGTATGCAACCTCGCGGCGATCTAAAAGTCCAAATTTTCAATCGGAAGAAATACGATTGTTTTGTTGATCCCTACGAACTTGTACAGTCGATTATTCTGGATCACACGGATATAGGAATATTTGTAAACACGTCATTTTTACGTTTCTAGACTTTTGTTTATATTTATTTGTTATTTTGTATACTTATTTCCGAGTCGCTTGGCGCGTAGGCGTCATCTCGATCGCTTTTAACACCTCGTCAAAAGTTTCTTTGCGTTTTATAAACATATAGAGCCGCTTTATGACAAAGTCCCTTCGAGACCGGAAGTCACGCGGCAGCCATCGCTCGAATCTTCAGGCCCGACTTACAGGGAATAACGAAGACTCATACAAGGAAATTCGACATTCACCAGAAATAAAATTAGACACCATTACCAAAAAAAGAAAAAAAAACTCATCGAGAAATCATGTTTCTCTCGATCACAGCTTTGCCTTGAGTCCTCGAGTTCTCTTGAGCGCGAATCGACACTGTCGAGTGAGCTGTAAAATACTCGCTATAATTTACCATTGACACATCGTGTTGTTTCTTGATTCGAGAACACGGAATTTTTATTAATCGATTTGGAGATGATTTGTTGGTTGATGCGTTAAAAAAAAAGCAGAAGAAGAAAGAGGGTAAGAATAAACTACGAAAGTCCGAGAGACAGTCCCGGCAAAAGAACAAACAGATTTTGATAACGGAAGTGATTTTTCAAAATGAATTCTCGAAGAACGATCGACTCGACCGATGAACCGATCAAGCATCACCGAGAAACAACACACCCCCGCGCATTCATCGTATACGCCGCCATATTTTCCATTTCCTGTTTCGTTGTCATTAATTTCCCCCTCTCCTCTACATTAGCCCGCCGAATGAACATGTCTTGTGTAAAAAAAGAAAATAATAATAATCGTGAACACGCGTTGCGTACGAGTAAAAAGACAAAAAACGATAAATGAAAAACAAAAAAAACGTGATAAGAAATGGTGTGTATATATATACATATATATATTGACGCATAAAATATATATACACGCATACAACAAAAAAAGGATATATATTATACCGACACGTGTTTTTCTATGTATGATTTTTTTTTTCATAGGGTACACTACTACCGCTACTATTAATTACTATTACCATTAACTATTAACTATTAACTACTACCAATTACTACCACTGCTGCTACCGCTAATTACGCTATTTACTATGTTGTAACTCGTATAGGGACACGAATTGGTCGCGCAACGATCTGCTCGGGGAACGAAACGGGTCTCGGTCGACCCAGGAACCGGAAGCGGCGGATTCTCGCCGTGTGCCGCCGCCCCCCCCCCCATTTTTTATCGCGTTTTTCTTTTCCGTACTTTGCATTCTTCCTTTTTTTCATTTACAAAAGCGAATTGAAAACACGTAGCCGTTCTACGCCTCGGCGATCTAGAAGCCGATCAATCCGATCGTTCGCCGAGTCCCTTGAGTCTGATATATCGTCTGCTCGCGTTACCTTAAAAATCGGTGGATCGCGGATGTTCAGCGAATTCCTGCTTTCTAATTATAAGGATCGGTGGTCGTTTGCATTCGATCGAACTGTACCTCAGATTCGAAGATGGATCGAAATCAGATCGGATCGGCGAGATCACTCTCGAGCTTTCAACACGGAGGAAACGAACACTGCCAGCCCGCGAGCTATCCTTGCGTTTTACCGTCACGACTGAAAGGCACACGGCCGCATGATCGATGAGAACGATCGATCCGCCGCCTCCGCGTTCCTAGATCAGGCACGGGCAATAAATCTCTCAATCTTTACTTGAATACGGTCTTAGGAGTTTTTCGAGTCGCACAGCTTACTAGTATTATTTTTTCTGTTAGGACAAGAAAAACTACCTTTAAAAAACTATCCTTGTCGTAATTTGTAGCAAAATTTATGCATACCGTAATACAATATTTAACCCCTTGCCCTACAATAACGAGCCAGACTCGTGATGAAGATTCCGAATATAGTCTAATAAATGTGAACGTTATTAATTTCCTTTAAATCGAAATAAAATTCTATTTCGTTGTAGTTGATATATGTGCCCATAATTATGAAAGTGGTCTAAATCATATATTTCTTTCATTTTTTTTACATTGAATAAATTTAGTTTAAAATCATGTCGCGTGAAATAAGTGATAAATTCATTTTTTTTTTCAATTTTGACTTAGACCACTTTCATAATTATGGGCACATATATCCTTTGAGGAAAACGTAGGCATACAATAAATATAAACTATCTTTTTTTTGTCTATGAAATTCTGAACGATGAAAAATTTCTAATCATTATAATCACAAAATAAATAGTAGTGCAAGGGGTTAACACTAGAACTACCGGACGGGTCAAAATGACTTCCTACTAATTTTTTCTTTCAGAGATATTGAAATTGTAAATATCTTTCCATGAGGAAATTTTTTAATAAACTTCGAGGTAGATATTTAAACAGAACTGATACGAAATCTAAACAAATATCTTATTTTGTTGTTATTATAAGGCAATGTATGCCAGTTGTTGCATTTACTGCTTGGTAGTTCTGGTGTTCACAATCTGTAACAAAAATTTCATAAAGAAGAAGGAAGAAGTTTGACGATTCCAGTCCACCGTGGGCCGCACACTGGGCAAAAACGGCCTTTTTCGATTCAAAATCAAAGAACTTTCGATAGGAATGAGGTAGAGCGATGAAATTTTTTTTAAATGAAAGCTGAAACTTTGTAGAATACGGGAAAAATAGGGAGATTACGGTACGAACGTTTTTTAACCTTGAGAAAATTCGTTAAAGTTGCACAATTTCAAGAAAATTTTGTTGCTGTGGTTAATACGCGCGGAAAATTTTTTTTTAACATGCTATATATCGTTTCCCATAGATTTTTTCACGCTGATTTCAAATCTGTTTTCAAAATTTGTCTACGACCTCTGGTTTTTGAAAAAAATAGATTTTTGTGACACAAATTAATGAAATTTTTTCGTTAAAATGACTTGATAACACACTAGTTTGAAAGTATATCGTATTCTCATATATAAAACACAATAAAAATAATAATAATGAAGTATTTTAACGTTTTGAGTTACTTACGAAACATGAAGCCACTTCACATCTCGTCATCGCTTGACGTATCGCTGTCATTACTACTGGCACTTTCTTGAAATTGTGCAACTTTAACAAATTTTCTCAAGGTTAAAAAACGTTCGTACCGTAATCTCCCTATTTTTCCCATATTCTACAAAGTTTCAGCTTTCATTTAAAAAAGATTTCATCGCTCTACCTCATTCCTATCGAAAGTTCTTTGATTTTGAATCGAAAAAGGCCGTTTTTGCCCACCGTGGGTCGGTGCGTGGCGAAACAGCTAGATCCTTGCCCCGAGGACAAACGATCTCTCTGCCCGTGCCTGTCCTAGACCGACAACGGCATTTACGAAATTCTTACGAGACGAAGGCCATTCTCGAGGAGATCGGTGCTGGTGTGCGAAGGGAGGACCGGCAGGCTCCTCCTTTTCGGTTCTTTCTATCTCTCCTTTCTTTTCGTTTGAATGGACCTCTGAATGCCGAGTGGATGGCTTCAAGGAGACGTTTCTCATACTACCAGCCTTTTCCTTTCTACCGCTGTCATTATTTTATCCTTAGAATTCCATTCATACAAGAACATTTCTCTTCATACTTTTACCTATCGTATAGACTATTTCGTTCAGTACCCTCGTCCACTCGCATTATTTGCTCGCACACCCCCTTTAGGTTTACTCAAATATAAATCCTTCAAGCATCACAAAAGTTGCAGTGGATCTTTTTCGTAAAAGAGACTTCATATTCTTTTATACTTCATTCTCGACCATTAGACTATGAATCTTTCTGCAAAATAAAAATCTTCTAAGTCGATATTATATGGATTTTATTCATTTATAACAAAAATAGACATTGGAAGGATCGAACGATGTCATTATTTTCGACTTGCTAAGATTATTAAAAGCGTGTTTGTTTTAATACGTTGAGTGCCAAACCAGAACCCTATAAAAAATTCCATGAAACCAAAGTTATTTAATGAAACAAAAATTGAAAATAATTATACAGGGTGTCCCACATAAATGATAACACCTAAATATCTTTCGTATTTACAGTCCTATCAGAAAACTTCAGAGGACAAAGTGACGATATTGCAGGGGGGCAATATAATGATGAAGAAAAAAATTTTTTATGTCGTGTTTTTTAATGAAATTTCAAGGTCACCGATGTTTTTTTAAATGGAATAGTATATTTTTTTGCGATAGCATGATAGACAATAAAAAACTGAATTTAGTGGATACCACCTTTTTGACCTTGAAATGACCTTGAGCAAGAATAATCATGTTGAAGCTGATGAAATGTGGAAATTTAAAACTTACGTGTTTCAGCAAAGATTGCGCGTTGTTTACGTCGGGTTGACCTTTACATATCCTCATAAACTTAAAAATTCAATTTACTATAAAAATTCTATTTAAACTCATTTTAATAAATTTTAAAATTCAATTTACTATAAAAATTCTATTTAAACTCATTTTAATAAATTTTAAAATTCAATTTATTATAAAAATTTCTATTTAAACTCATTTTAATAAATTTAAAAATTAAATTTATTATAAAAATTTCTATTTAAATTCATTTCAATAAATTTAAAAATTCAATTTACTATAAAAATTCTATTTAAATCCATCCTCATAAACATAAAAATTCAATTTACTATAAAAACAACTTCAACATTTCATCCGCTTCAACATGATTAGTCTTGCTCACGGTCATTTCAAGATCAAAAAGGTGGTATCCACTAAATTCAGTTTTTTATTGTCTATCATGCTATCGTAAAAAAAATATACTATTCCATTTAAAAAAACGTCGGTGACCTTGAAATTTCATTAAAAAACACGACATAAAAAATTTTTTTCTTCACCAATAAAATGGCCTCCTGCAATAGTGTCACTTTGTCCTCTGAAGTTTTCTAATACGACTGTAAATACGAAAGATATTTAGATGTTATCATTTATGTGGGACACCCTGTATGTGTGATATAGAGTAGTCTTCCAACTTTCTTGCATTTTACATTTAAAAATTCATTTTAAAACCTGTGCAAACAATTCCGTCACCCACATCTGGGTGACATGGCGGTCAACGTGTTAATCCCAAGAATTCTTTTACATCTGCTCTGATTGAAACTGATGAGAAAATTTCTCAAGAAAGCTGAAATACAGGGGTCAGGTGGGACCCAGTCAGATTTCCAAATTTTCTCCGCTGTCCAAGGACGACCAACGCATATCCGGTCTTTTCTCCCCTATTTCCCAGAAAACCATCCACTCGGTTGCGGCAAGCTACGAGAAACAGCCATGATCGCGAGGATGCGACTTCGCCGTTGAATCGATCTTCCACAGCCAATCCACGAGACAGAAAAGCGATGCTTGATTCCGCTCGGCCTAGAGGAGCTTCCTCTTTCCCCGAAGAGGAGGTTGTCCCGTGCCGTGAGATTTCTTTCGAGCCGCGGGAAACGAAACCGGAAGCAAAATTCATACCGAATTCGGTAACCCTCGAGAAAACACGTGCACAAATACATTAATAGGGGAGTGCGAGAACCCGATCTCGGTCGGGACGAGTCGGGTCGGGTCGGGTCGGGCCGTTTCTCGAACTACTCTGCAGTGCTGTATAGTAGCGTACAAAAAATATGTAAATACACAGTCGAACGTTTGTTCGTACGACACTCCGAATCGATGGATGTATTCATTGAAACGAATACAAACGGTTAGCGGGTTCTCGAAATTTTTTACCCGACCTGACCCGATATTTCGGGTTCTCCCACACTCCTGATTAATACACATAAGAAAGAGAGAGTGAGAGAGTGATAGTGATAGCGAGAGAGAAAACAGAGAAGAAAAAAAATGTGAAAACTGATCTCCGGATCCGAGCAGCAAGGAATCGTCTTGCGAAGATCTATATCGACGATGGGCGTCGCGACGATCCCGTCATCGAGACAGACGCGATTCGCGGTTTTAATTGTATTTTAACTATACTAATGTCGAGCAATTGTATCGAAGAGAACGGTTTGTATATGTACATAACATGCGATTAACTATGATCGATTAAGACGGAGAACGAGAAGAAGGAGCGACGGATTAACGATTAAGAAAAAAAGATGGATTATTATTATAATAAGCGCGATCAAGCGAGCGCTCGAGGGAAGTCTCTGCGCTCGCGAATGTTTGTGTGTGCGCGCGCGTGTCTGTGTCCCCGTGTCGATTATTGCGTGTGCGGCGTCGAAATCACCGGACGAAAGAAAGATCCAGGCCGAGATTTAGCTGATGAATAAATCGTGAGAACGAACGCAGACGAACAGTGTGAAAGACCCGCTTCTATGTGTATCATAAAAGAAAGAAAGATCGTTTCAGGCCGGCGTCTCGAACTGTTTCCCTTTCATTCTTCGCGAACGGTATAGTTGTGTATTCGCTTCTGGGAAACAAATACTTGCTACCGAGAATGCAGCGAGCTGGCGAAACTTAGATTATGAACATTCCTCGCCTCGAAAACAAGAAATCCCAGACAATTGGAACGAAACTTCTCATTTCACTCTCAATTTTCCAATTTTTTTTTTTTTAGTTTTTTATTCTTTTCTTTTGGTCACATTTATTACGAATAAACATCTTCGAAAAACGCACAATCCTGGAAATGAAATCAAATATTCTTGCAGCCTTATTTTGAATTTACTAATCGAAACCAATAACGAAGAAATTTAACACTAGAAAGACGGGAGCTTAGTATATACCTATATTGCCTGAAAGCAGTCAAAATGACTGCATTGTGAAAAAATAACTAATGCGCAAAGAAATTTGTTTAACAGTAATTTTTAATATATTTTATATCACTTACAGTCATATAACAAGTTATTAATAAGTATTAGCAATAAAAAAAATGAAATTCAAAAGCAGTCAATATGACTAGTGTTAAATTTTCCCTCTGTAATCTTCAAAGACAATGCCGGGCTGGAATCTTGTTTTACTTCCGATTTTCTTAGCAAAAAATATTTATTCTGCTTGTCGCAGTTCTGGATCAGTTCCAAGACGATTCCACACAATTCCGTATCTACGTTCTGAGAAATAGAATTTACTCGGGAAAAATGGAGAACAGTTTCACGAGCTCGCTGTATCTCGCAGGGAGCGATTGTAAAAAAGGAAATCGAGAAGAAAAAAGCGATCGAGTGTGGCGTGTCGAGGAACCGCGGAGGAGAACGTGATATTCGTGGTTTACATGTTGCAATCCCCGCGATATCGAAATGTTTTCGTCCGTTTTGTCATCGCACGAACCGCCTCTTGCCGATCAGCCAGTTTCGAGCTTCCTCTTACAGATATATTGACGGTTTTCCTTTCTTTGTAGGTTGATGAAAAGCACGAGCGGCTGACCGTCGACTCGATCGACGCGACCCTAGCTATCCGTGGATCTCGATCGCACCCGTAAGTGATCTACTTTCCTTTTCCGTTTATCCGAGAGGGGTTCACGGAGGACCTGCACACGAGGGAAGTCCGATCGATTCCCCGGCGACCTCTATTTTCTTTTCACGCTGCTCTTCGTGATTCTTGCGGACAACACCGCAGACTGCTGAGCACCAAAGGTTGCCTACTTCAGGGGCGCACGGTACTCGCAAAAATCAAATCTTTCGTTCCTCGAACGCAGACTCGTTTTGAGAGGATAGAAAATTCTGATGAAGCATAATGATGTCCTCAGTGAGCATGTAATAAACTTTATAGGAAATGGTCATTGAGATAAATCATTTCTACGCACGACGAGTTCCTGAAAAAAATTACAAGAGATTTAGAATCAAGAAATCTATCGTATGGCTGAGCGCGTTTGATAATGTCCTTCGATTTAGCGAGTTCCACGTGCTCTCGCAACAAAGGTTAACCTGTTATGTTCCTTTTTTTCGAAGTTGTCTTGTACCCGCGCTGGAGGGTAGGAGAGAAGATTTCATTCTCGTCCAAGACCACGAGTCTTACGTTCGGTTCAGGTTCCAGACCTCTCTTTGAGGTTCGTCGACCCTAAGGGCTGTATAGAATACCCTAGTTGTGTTTTTTTTCTGGAAATTACAGGCTGCAGTAGTCTAATCTCACCGAATACGAGAATTTTGTGGCAGCGTTGGGACCTGATCGTTGCGAATAATGCCCTTAGAATGAACACACTCGGTCGCTTGGCTAGCTATACTTGCAGACGGTTCGCCAAACCGCTGAAGAGTGACCCCTCCGATAGGACTTGACTAGGCCGGTTTGCTGGATCGCCGGTTCCCGTCAAACAAATACAAAGTTTCTTCTTCGAAAGGGCACGAGCGTTCCGCGGCGTTCTCCGCCGTCCGCTCGCCGAGTTCTAGTTGAATAATAAAAAGAGAAAAGAAGAAACGAAGCATTTTTTAAATTAAACGAGATAAACGAACGACTGTGTTTTTTCAACCCTGTCGCTTCCCGAATCTCAGTTTCCCTTTTCCCTCCAGCAAGAGCTAATAACAAATGCACGATTAGAATCAAAATTTCAACGCGAATGTAATATTCTCTTATTTTTAATACTCTCTGTACACAGTTTTCATTATTCATAATGAATTAGAAAAAGTTTGTACAGTAAAACAAATATTTCCATATAATACGTTGGTCCGCGCATTAGTTGTTCGTTGTTTGTTTATTTGTATAACCATATTCATGGCGAGATTCTATTAGTGTATGAGATTCGTTGAGCAGCAACCGATTGTTTACGTCGCCAAAAATCCACCATCGATCGGCAACATGGTTCCGTTGACCATGGAGCTTCGATCGCTCAAGAAGAAGACGATAGCGTCCACGACTTCGTGCACCTCTGCAAACACGGTAATACAAAATTCAGAATTGTCGATGAAATCATTCTATAAAATATCGTCGTACAGATCAGACTTTATCTTACCGGCGAATCGGCCCAATGGTATTTTATTTAGCATGGTTTTCGCCTTCTCCGGATCGCTCCAGCCGAGTTTTCCCATTTCAGTCATGACCACCGTAGGGTTCACAGAGTTCACTCGAATCTTGTGTGGACCAAACTCAAGAGCCAACACTCTGAAAAAGGTAGATTTGTCTCATTCTAAAGATAAACAAACTTTAACCACCTAACTTTAGGAATTTTACACAGTAATGTCTCGACGTATGCAATTCAGACGTCATCAGTTCGAATAATCGAGGTTCTACCAAATCCTCGACTGAACAAACAGACATGATCCGAATTATGTCATGTTTCACAAAAAAGTTTGTCCGTTAGTTTAACTTTGTCCCGCCAAATTCGAGACTTTACAGTATAAGTAAATAGGTTTTCTTGAGATGAAGCATTAATTGCATGTGATTATTCCTTTGTTATCAATGGTGTAACGTTAAAACAAAAAAGTTTTGTCACTCTATATGGAGACATTGCTGTAACAGACTTTTAAAGTATCTATGCCGATAGATAATGCGGCAAGATATTAAGATCTGTCGCAGCAGAATCGGTGTTTACACGCGTAATTCAACGTTTCAGATAAGAGGGGTCAAGGAAGTCGATTTCCATACTTGGACAGCATGTCCACCGCTGCCTTGGTAGCGCAATAGATAGAGTGGTCCGCCAGAGCGGCCTGGCTAGCCTGCGAAGATACATTGACGATGCTGCCGCCGACCTTCCTCTTGATCATGTCCGCGGCGACAGTCTGAGTGACATTCACGATCGACTTCACGTTTGCGTCGAAGCTTAGGTCGTAATCTTCCTCTGTGACTTCCATGAATGGCTGGAGAACGGCGACAGCAGCATTGTTCACCAGCAAATCGATAGGCAAAACGCTTTGGACAGCTTTCTTGGTCGCTTTCCAGTCGAGGAGGTCTACGCATACGGTTTGGATGCTGGGATCTTCGGCAACAAGTTTGTCCAGGTTCGCCTGCGTCTTGGATAGGGCGATCACCTGACCTTTGTACTTGGACAGACGCAGCGCCACGTCCCTGCCGATACCTAGAATTGATCGATATGTTAATTGGGGAGGATCAATTAAATCGTTGTTTCTAATTAGATAATATATGTTGGCTTCTTAATGCTAGGTTTACGGAGCACTGAAAGTGACTATTTTATATCTTCTCTATATAATAAAAATGAAATGCTGTTCGTTGGTCACGACATCACGTGAGAACGGCTGGACCGATTTGGCTAATTTTTTTTTAAATGTTCGTTGTAGTCCGAATTAGGTTTTTACGCAAAGAAAGTTTGGAAAGGTTGGCCGGAAATTGGAAAATTCGGGAAAAAATGAGACTACCCACACCGCGACCGCCATACAAGATACAAGATACAAGATACAGGATACAAGATACAAGATAAAAGATAAATGTATGATATTGTGTAGTTCTTCAACTTTCTTGCATGTTACAGATCCTAATAAAATTTCTTTTCAAACTTGGACAAATAATTCCGTCACCCACATATGGGTGACATGGCAGTCAATGTGTTAAAACAGTATGTGTAGAAGTCGATGTTTGAAAAAGAAATTTCTCAGTGTACTGTTACCGCGATATATTTGTTATTGTTGTATTCGTTCAACATTTATTCATCCACAAATGATTCTTGCCGCTCTCGACATAAGGTACCGTGAGAAATTGGGCAAGAATCATTTGCTCCGGAAAATCTAAAAATAGCGCCATTCCGTGCAGCGGCAAAACGCTCAAACTTCTAGCCAATTTGTTTCAGCAATCGCCCGCTAGATGGCGCAGCACGACAGTGGCGCTGAAAATCTGAAAATAGCGCCAATTCGTGCAGCGGTGAAAAGCTGAAACTACTAGCCAATTCGTTTCGCTAATTTCCCGCTAGATGGCGCTGCATGACAGTGGTGCTGAAAATCTGAAAATAGCGCCAATTCGTGCAGCGGCGAAAAGCTGAAACTACTAGCCAATTTGTTTCCCCTATCCACCGTTAGATGGAGACACTGGCGCTGCCTAAGAACAGCGCCACCATTTATAATTAACCAGTGTCTCCATCTAACGGTGGATAGAGGAAACAAATTGGCTAGTAGTTTCAACGTTTTGCAGCTGCAGGAAATGGCGCTATTTTCAGATTTTCATCACCACTGTCGTGCTGCGTCATCTAGCGGGCGATTGCTGAAACAAATTGGCTAGTAGTTTCAGCGTTTCGCCGCTGCACGAATTGGCGCTATTTTCAGATTTTCAGAGCCACTGTCATGTAGCGCCATCTAGCGGGAAATTAGCGAAACGAATTGGCTAGTCATTCATAAAAAAAAAAAAGCCAACAGCACGCGGTGTTCCCAGGCGGTCACCCATCCAAGTACTAACCGCGCTCAACGTTGTTTAACTTCGGTGATCGGACGAGAACCGGTTCGTTGCAGCGTGATATGGCCGTTGGCTTCTATACAAGCTTAATTACTGAGTGATGTGATACAAAAATGTCATAAAATATATATTTAAAAATTGAAATTTGTTAAGAAACTTTATAGAAATATTTAAAATGGCACCTTTTTTTTTTCTCTCCCAACATTTATAACTTCATTTTCGTATACGTCCACTGAAAGATTTTCTATTCCTGCCTCTGTCAAAATCAAAGACGTACGAATCGAGTTTCGATGTTTCATAATTAAATACATATCTTATATTTTTTTTATAAAAAGAACAAATTGGTAATGTATATTTATAACTCTGGGTCTTGACAACGATTTATTAATGTAATCATTGCGAGAATGATTCATTATTAATGTGGCAAATCAAAATGGATTGAGATTGATTACCATTGCTAATAAATTCCGTTCCGGATGATAAAACGTTTCCATTCACGTTTGTAAATAGAGATTACTACTAATGCCGTTTACTAATCGCCGGTTTGTACGCAAAAGAATCATTAGATCTGATTGGTTCGCTTCAAGATCTTGCCCAATTAGCGATAACCTTCTTATCAAACCGTATAGAAATAAATCAGCATGTTATTAATGATATTTGAAGCCTGAATAGAATGAGATAGAATAAAGTAAATCTTATATAAGTGAAATAAAAATATCGTATCCATTTGTCTATTCGATGGCTTACCTTGACCGGCACCTGTTACGAGGATACGTTTCCCTTCGAAGTCGATGTTCATGGTGGGCGAATGCGTTACTGACTGATGCGAATTATAACTGCTTAAATATATAAGTATACTGTCTGACCCCTCCAATCACTGTCAACGATGTACATACGTTGATATCAGTCTTGTTCGTTGCCAACCCATTTTACATTCAATCACAGACGAGGTACAGAAGCAGACCAATCGCCCAATGTGCTTTTCTGTCTCACGTTCGGGGGGCCCTAAAGCTCCCTTACCATTCCGTGTCACATCCTGTCGTAATGTAAGCGTCTCACCATCGCCTTTTAATAGCAATGAAATATTTGTTACAATTCGTAACAATGCCATGGCAACGTTATCAATTGATTGCAAATGGTTTGCTGATGACAACAAGTCGGAACGCGCCAAAAATCGGATAAAGTAGACGGTGGCAGTATTGGAAGGTGACCTTCGAAGTTTACCAACGAACTTTATTTGTGGCTTTCGACGACGCATACACTCGAAACTGCCTCGAGAAGTGCTATTAATTCCGAAGCCAGGTCTACTCTTATGTACCCTTGTATGATATTTGGAACTTTGCGATAGAAAGCGAAAGGAAATATCGATTGTGTATCGATAGTGTAATCGTCAGTGAACTGTGAAAACCTATGTCATGTCCATGTTTACATTAAAATTTGACGATTGCGTCATCGATTTTTCTTTATTCAAATTACAACACTTAATGGGAATAACTGTAAACATGTATTATAAAAGTTTTGAACATTGCAAATGTTCCGATTATTGAATCTTTTTTGACGATTAACGAAACATAACCTCAACACGTCAACATTTTATGCAAAACTGGTTGCGCGGAGGCAATGCTGACGGTTCTCATCTATACGAATTTAAGATGGAAGTTGTCGTCCATGGTGCGGTGATTTCTTTGCTTGGTTGGAAGCAATAAGAAGAATATTGGAAAATATTTTGGAGTAGGACCACCTGTGGATACAATACAAGAAATTGTTTGTGTCATGAATTGCATGAATGCTCAGAAGTCATATCATTGTACTTAACCAACTGTGTTCAAATTGAAACAGCAGAAGATTAAGTAATATCAATAGTAAAGCCTTGGTATTCGTGTTAATTACCAAGGTAATGAATACAATGGCATTCAAAATGTTCTTGGCAACTGGTAGCACGTTCCATCGTGCCTTAATCTTCATGCTTAAACTTGGTTGGCAATCACGTTTCCGTTTACCAATGCTTCTGGTCATGTTATTCGTGGCCACGGACAACAGGCTTCAAATGGTAGTCGATTTTGGAAATACGGAACAACATAATCATTTGTGATTAAGGATGTAAACAAATTATCGGCTAAATTATGTAGCTGAAAGCATCAGCTCAATATAAAAAATGTAAATTGTTATTTATTTTTCAATTTACATAAGATATTTTAAGGATGAAAGGGTATTGTTGAAACTTCAATTAACTTCTGTTGTAATTTTTAAATGTTGCAAACTGATCTCTGCATTGGAATTGCATAGAGTAAGACAATGAAGAGCTAGTAATAGTGTAAAAAGAATATATATAGATATACAATATAAATACAGGGTGTTAAAAAAAAATTATTCAATAATTCTATGATATATAGAACACACTATGCTGTGTAAGAAAATCTTAGAAACATAGGTCAAAAGGTCAACTGCTTCTGAGATAAGACCATTCTTGTTTGACCTATATTTACTAAGGCTTTTTTAGTCAGCACAGAGTGTTCTGTATACCAAATAAATATTGAATGGTTTTTTTAACACCCTGGTATATACTCATGGATGTTGTTCATGTGAAACACATACGATTTTATATGTTATTACTATCTAGATTAATATCTGGGATAAATCTATTTGTTATATCATGCGCGAAATAATTTCGTATTTACCTAAACCCGTAGTATTAAGAGAACAAACTTATTCCTGGATTAAGTTATACATTTGAGACTGATTGGTTTTTATTAGAATATTGAAGTTATATATAAGTCGGAAAATCTATTGAAGTAACAAAAATTATAACTGTTATTTAGTATTGTTATGTATATGAGGAAATTGTGTGAATACATATATTATCATTGCTGTACACATCTATGCGAACATACATGATTGTAAAATTCGCCTCATATCGATACTACCTTCTTAAACTGACTTGATAATAATCAGAGAAAAATGAAGGTTTAAATTTAGGTAATGAATAAAGTAGGTAAATAATTTTCGAAGTAGCAGCTTAGCATTCGAATAATTCGACCATTTAAATGTTAAATGTTATACGAGCCACTAGCAATGTAACTATTACAGTAAAAGTTTAGTACTTGAATAAAGTATAATATGATTATAAATTATATGTCATTAATTAAACCTATCTCCAAATGTATAATCGGTATAAATAAGTAAATTCCGAATAATTTACGTATGAATATTTCTTCTTTATTGACAAATCTTTGTATATTATACTTTGTTTTTCGTTAATTATTTATAAACTTTTTACATTAGCCTTGAATAATATTATACAATGTTTCGTTTCGAATTTAACGATGCCTCCTACTTGTCTACAATCTAGACCCACGAAATCGGTGATTAAAATAAGATCGGGTGAACTGCATACTCGTTATTTTTTCGTTTTCATGACAATTTTCAATATCGGCAATTCTCGAAAACTCTAATTAGAACGCTAGACGAAATGAATCTCATTGACGTTGGCTTCCTCCCGAAAACTTTTTTTGCAATTCGCGAAATTCGTTGGAAATGGTTGTATTTTCTACGTTTAAACATGACAAGCGTAAACAACGTTAGCTTTAAAAATGAGAGATACAAGAATCGCTGGTGGAAACTGATAGCTCAACTTGCACAAAGTGGAATGACAGTTTTTTTTCTTTCTCTATACAACACGTTCTCTATTTATTCCAACAAAGTGGTAGCGACAAAATGAAGAATCAATAGTATATTCCACAGTCGATTAAACGTGAGTATGCGACTTCTAAACTCAGTAATTAATAACGGGTAGCGGCAATCATCCACTCTTGTTCTCTCTTCTCTTTCTTTCTCGGACAACAATTTCACATTCGCTCGAATTTACAATCGTTTGAGAGCTCCCAAGTCTCGCAACGGTACTACAATAGTTCCCAATCGATTCCTTAAATTTATTCAAATTTAACATTACTGTGGCACCCGATTTTCCATTATCAAATCTAACAACCGAATCCATTTATTTATTCGTTCCTTATACAGTTGAAGAAAATTTTTATAATCACGCGTTAGTTGGTTTTCAATTCTTAGACTTGACCAGAACAATTTCTTCGGATGCCTAAGTATAAAAATATTTGAAGTGCACGAGTATTACCTCTTTTGGGACCACCATGGCACTCTATACTTGACCCGGAGACATGCTATAGGAATCAACTTGCGCAGTGAAATCTTTAAAAATATATGCTTACAAATTAGAGGATACGATGCGAACGAGCGCGACCGAGTATTAACGTGAAGAAAGTATAAAATGTTAAAAGCACCTAACCAGTTATGTTTGAGTCGAGGAAAAACAAGACTTCGGATAAAATTAGCTTAACTACAAATAGTTGCGATAATCACTGGCGGGGAGAAAACAGAACTATTTAATTGGAAGTTCTAAAATTTTCTAAGCTTCTAAAAAATCGCTGATATTTGGCACTCCTAACATTTTACACTTCGATCATACTCATTCATACACATACATGTTGTTTTGTCAGATGCATGCCACGTTGTCTGGCTCTATCGAACATGCTACTTTCGCAATACCGAGGGCTTAGCTTAACGCTGACTTCACAAATTGTCTCATGCACCAATTTACCCACACTACCCCACCGTCCACGATACGTGTGACTAGTAATAAATGTTACTTGAATATAACTTAAATAATCTTTCCCTCGCTACTTATACGCGTGTGCATGTATGTACACATGTACGTCTAGAAATTTGTTTCACTTTCAGGCTTCCGCTTTCCATCGCTTTCGATAAAAAAAATGTCTAAGTGGAATGATCGTTATAACTGGGAGCTTAAGAGTGTTGAACGCTAATTAAAAATAGTGTCGCCAAAAAGGTATGGCAGGTTCGAACCACAGGAGAAAGAACACGTTCGAGTATCCGACGCACTAATCTGTATGCCGGGTAATAAATACTTCTTCGTCGTGGCTATGTATATGGTTATAATTCGAATGCGAGTAATGTTAAACAAAATAAATAAGAACGAGCGAAATTCGAGGAGGGTACGATTTAATAGAAATAATGAGTTAAATCGTCCTGCCCGACTTACAGATTAAATCGACCAGACCATGTTCCCAACTGTCCCGTGTTTCCTACCATACCCTGTACAAATTACGCTGTCGAACGAATTTCAACCTCTCCTGCGTGTTCCCACGTTCGCAAGTGGCTCTTCTAAAATATTCTAAACCGAATACGAATCTAAAAAACCGATTTTTTTCCAACGCTATCATTTCTAAGAAATTTCATTAGAAATATGTTTCTTTCAAAGAGACGATTGTATAGACTACTCCAAATGCAATGATAAATATTTTTAGCATTCAGACTATCGAAATCTATCAGAATCACCTATCAATCGTTGAGACCTAAAATCAGTGTTGGACAATGTTATCAATGTAGGGGAGCCACTGATGCTACCAACGTTTAGGCTTTCATTTTCGAACATTAAATTGTGCCAATCACAGGAAGAACGAGAAGAGTTAATAGTGGAAGTATATTGATTTTTTTGGTCAAGAAAATATTGCCAAAAAGAACAATAAAATAAAAAGGTTGGCCGTTCTGTAATTCGGTGGCTTCCGGATACAATGTCAATGTTTGACAATAGATCGCTGTCGTAGTTAGTAAGTATGCTTACACGATTGCAAATGACATATAGATATATGTATATATATATATGTTTATGTGTGTATGTGACTGTATGTATGTTGTGTGTACGCGTATATATATATTAATTATTGAGATAAGGCCACTAGTGGGTGATAAAAATATAATATAAATATTCCAGTTAAGCGATAGTTTCAAAGCAATGGTTAGCGACTACAGAGTATGTCCAGAGAAGAATAATTTTTGTTTGGATACGAATGAATCGTAATACGTGAATCCTATCGCACGCAAGATTCAACTTATTGTCATAGTTTCCATCGTGAACCACGACTGTATTCTGTTCGATGTACAGAGGCATCGATTCCGCGCGATAAAAAAAAATCGCGGTGAACTCTTTGACACGGGCACATTCTTCCCAGACATATGTAGGATTGGTTACCTATTGTGTTGAAGATCTAATATATTATTATATTAACAATAGACGACTCGTAATGAGGGACTCGTAGTACTCGATACTAAATATAATAATTTGTCCTTTCTTTAAAAAGTTCTACTAACTGCTACAATGTACAATACAGTTCGCGCAATCTGTATACAAACACGTTATAAATTACAAAATAATCACTAATGCCTCGAGTTTCGTTCCCGCACTCGGAAGAAATACTCGTCGAACGCCGCCATATTGGTTTTCCCTGGAAATATAATATAATATCAAGAGAACTACGTGTGGCACTGATATTTTTTCTTCGCACGTTCGACGATTACTTACAAAGAGAAAGCATATTTTTCGCGTAGAAATTTGGAGCGACAGTACTTCAAAGTTTTCTTTCTTTTTTTTTCTAATCTAGATCTTTCTTCTCTCTCTCTCTCTTTCTCTATCTCGCGATATGAAACGAATGTACTTAAGCTTCGCGGGTAATCGTCTGTGTTCTGGTTATGCTAGCTTTTTTGGAAAGTTTTGCGGCACACCAGGTTCCAGGCACTACACGTTGAGCGACGCTCCAGCCAGATCGCGTCCGGCTTAGATCGTGTGTTACAAAGTTGACTCGTGGATAATCGTTGTGTCTGGATCACTGCTACTGTGGATGATCGTCGGCTGTGGCACATGTGGTATTAACGTGATGGACGACATTTTCCGGACGGGTTTCGGCGAAGCCTGGAAGAATAATCACGATTATAATCTCGAAGAAATAATATAACAAGTAAACTGTTGATCCGCAACCTAGAAATGTTCTAGATTGACTGCGTACAAAGGCATTGTTTGCGGACAGTCTGTAGACAGCCTGTATACAATGACCACCCATTTGTATGCATACACATGTCTGCGGACGATGTCTGTGAGCTTGTACAGGGTTGAACAAACAAGAGTCAACAAACATACCCATTCCCTTCTACAAGGCGCCTCATCGTCCGAGTAGTGATCTATCTGACCAACGTCCGTTTCGGTCGCAACGTTCCTCTTCTTTGGTTGCAAGGTGGCATAATTGCGGCAGCCTCTGTTGAAGTTCGTCATGTTCTTCTCCTCCACGATCTTCTCCTGGCAAAGTATCTCCTGCGACTTGCTTTGGTTATTGTTCGTCACGTTGCTGTTAGTCTTATTGTTGAAATAGAACGGTGGCATTTTCGAAACCCAGTGGTCCAGCCCGGAGCCGGTAGAACTGGTGGAGGCTGCCGAAGAGGTTCCCGAATTGTTGGTCAATCCTCTCCGCTGATAGAACAGCATGTAAGCAGCGTTGGTTATCAGGTTCGTGTCGTTCACCGCTTCCACTCTGGTGTCGTCGAAGCAGTACCACTGAGTGTCGTAAGGGTTCCGACAGAACGCGGTGTAATGTCCACCCTGCAGATCTTGGCCGTGGTGATTACATATCGCGTAAAGGTCGTAGACGTTCTCGTCGTACTTCGGAATATTTTGTTGGCGTGGTCTGGGCTTCTTCCAGGGTGACCAGCCCAGGCCGCCTAAAGTGCTAACGTTGTTGTGAGCCTGAACTCCGTTGTGAGCCAAGTGCGGCGTCATGTCGAAACCGTACAACGGAAAGTCGACCAGCATCGTCAACTTCGAGGTGGATCTCTGCTTGGACTGTTGCCGAAATCTTTTCAAGTGTATCACCAAGATGTCGGGCAGGGACCAGAGGCCTAGCTTCTTCACGACTTCCTGTTTCTTGTTACAGTACGGACAATGCCACGCGTCCTCCGCTCCCAAAATCTCGGCTCTGGTGTAGAGGTCGAAGCATTCTTCCAGAGTGACAGCTCCGCCCAGCTCGGAGTTGGTCTTCAATTGTTTCACGCTCGCGTGCTCCTCGATCTGATCGGTGTCGTCCTGAATGATATTGCGCTTCGTAGCTTCGTCCCATTCCAGGATCAGCTTCACGTGTTGCGGACCGGAGTCGTCGGCGCAAAGAGCCAACGCCTGCTCGATCTGCTCCGTGTACAGAGGATGTTCGACGCAGGGATCTATGCAAGGGTGTTCATCCTGAACCGGAGTGGCAGCCGGGTCCGCGACTCGGATGTTGAACAGTCCAGGACTTTGACTAGACGTGAGAACATCGTCAGCCAGAACACTATGCATCTCCTTCAGCAGAAGCTTTTGCAGGTCTTCGTAGGACGTCTCTCTGGAGACTTGCATCGTGTATGGACTGCCGAAGCGTTGCCTGAGGTCTCCTTTCACGTGGACATTGATCCATACAAGAAGAATATAAGCCTGCTCCGCCGGTTCTTTCAGTTGTGGCAGTTCTATGCAGTAGAGTGGGTCGTTTTCGGTGATCACAGATAGAGGTTGGCAATCTGAGAATGTTCTAGAAAAGAGTAAACAAGAATTAGCAACAAATTAGTAAGTTGACGGAAAAGCAAGTGCTGGTAACATAGTCGTGTTTACCTGTGAAATCCTTCGTCGTGGACTTCCGTGAGTAACATATGATTCTCGTCGATCCCGGTGTCGCTCGCCAAGATCTCTCTCAGTTCTCTGACGTTAGCCGCCTGGTTCACGCTAACGCCGATTTTAACTTGTCGCGGCTGCTGTGACGTGTACAACACGTTCACGAAAAGGTTCATCTGCCGGTGGTTCTGGGGGACTGGTACCGACACGCAGAGGAAAGGATCGAACGTGTTCGACTGCCGATGACATCTTGGACAGGTCAGACTAGATCGGAACTGGGCTTGGAACACTGCGTGCACGAACGAGTTGTTGCACCGAACATGGTTCGCCAGCGTTTCCGCTGCAACAATGTCGTCCGGACGGCCGAATGAATTCTGCAAACGAAAATCGTCGAGATACAATAAATGCTATAAACATAGACAAATAATACGTAGGGAAAGGGATCTAACATATCTATATTAATTATATATCTATATAATAATGTATCTATATTAATTATATTTATTTTTAAAGCGTAACGAATATTGAAAAAAGAGATATTAAATTTTTCCATCAGAATCAGTTAATACTAAATAAGTGTAATTAATACAGGCCCAGTAAACTGTACCCCATAGTAATTGAGTCCCTTACAATATCTAAATTATATTTAAGATGTTTTTTTTTTGTCTCTTTAGCAGATTCGAAAACTGGGAACGTCGATATTATCATGTAATTAAATCAAGTTATTCAATTTTTAATTGTTTCTATTTTATCTCTTCTCTGCATAATTTACAGGAATTGCTTAAAATACCTGGAAGCGTGAAATAAATTATTAACATTTTCTTTTTTCCGTTGGCCCAGATACCGTGCACCAATTTAACGGAAACGAGGTGAGTGGACAGTCCGAGAGAAAACGGGGGAAACTTTCTATTCTGCGAAGCATCGTTTTTACTCAATTATCAACGGGAAGAATGTTTATCGATATCAGAATTCATAGAATTCGTTGAGAAATCCATAGAGCGAAAGATCGCGAACGCGATTTTGAAACGTTCCTCGTGGATGCATTGCGAAGAACGACTACGCTGCGTTCCAAGGTAATTGGCGGGAGTTTCAAACTTTCACATTGTAATTAGAACCGCCGCCGGCTGGTGATTTATTTTATATTACACTTGTAATTGAAAAGATTTCACAGTGAAATACACGTCAGCGAAGCCTTAATTGAATACAATTTAAATTAGTAACAATTTCTCCATGATTGGTGGTACCATTTTGGCGATTATTTAAACCGCGTACGACGACCGTATCGCAAGAAATTGTTTGGGTGTGCGCGAAAGAGATGACGAAAAAATTAATCGTTATCGTTCGTAAATTATAGAGAGTATCGATAACGATGCACGGAACCATAATGTAAGTACCCTTCTATGCACGCGTGAGTGCAGCTGCATTTAATCGAGCCTAGAGGACTTTCTTTTACTGTACGTCATAGGTCGAGCCAGGTGGGAAGCCAGATCAACAACGCGTTCCTAAAATTAATTGCTAAAACGATGGAACCTTCAGGTGACTTTGAGTACGAGAAATTCATAAAAGTAAAACACCCTGTATATAATAATCTAAGAGCGCTTCATGGAAGCGTAATCGATTTTTGATAATGTTTCAGACATTCCGATGAAGTAACCTTATCTGTCGATTAGAGAAAACATATACACTTGAGAATATCCGATGTGCCTTATCGACACTCCGCTAATTCAGTTGCCCGTGGTTGTGCCCCCGGGAATCGGCGGGCGCCCTTGCCCGCTAATGTTGAGCAGCTTTGATCTAGCTTAATGTTGTACGTCGCAATAAACGAGTATGTGAATAAAATTATTACCCTTTCACATTTAATCGTACATGTCCGTTTAATAATAGAATTAATTATTTTTCTCCGCTATTGCAATTGCTCGACTGTTGGCAGAACACGACGGCTCGTGGAGCGTCTAATAGATCTTCTGTTTTGCAACGACAAGGAGGTGGCGCCGCCATTGTTGCGATTAGCAGTTACACGTGCGTCCAGCGTGCGGATTCACGTGTGACAAGCCGTTCCGTCGGCATATTTTTTGCTGATTGGACGCGTGACAATCACGAAACCAGTTTACCTCCTAATGTACACAAAGAGACGAACGCTTATAACGCGACCGTTCTAATAATAACTGTCTACCCGACGGTTCGCGATTCTACCGGTGCCTGTCGTCTGCCCCGCGCATCATTTTCTCTTCCCGAGTTTCGCAACAGGCCCGCCGGATGGGGTAAACCGACTGGTGTATGCTAATAAACGTCAGACAATTGTCGCCGGCTCGCTAAAGCTCACAAAGTTGTTTGCGTTTGATCGGAGAGCAACCTCTGCCGGCAGACAATGCGGATTAGAAGATCTCAAAGTCCGCCTTCGAAGTGTCAATCACCTCGAAAACGTCTAAGCTAACTATCGTCGCGCGTGTAATTGCTTATAAATAGAATAATGCCAACGGGAACGGTTGCAATAGTACTTGCAAATATCTACTCGACTTTTTATCACTTACGGAACAAATGTTGAGACACGACTCGAACCAACACATTGTTAAGCGCGCCAGAGCATTCCACGAGGATTTTATTTGCTAGGAGGTACCCAATTGTTGTGCCTATGATAATTACACTTATTTTTAAAGCATAATGAATATTAAAAAAGATATTAAATTTTTTTTTATTAAAATCAGTTAATATATATGTTATCTATCTCCTTTTCTCCCTTATCCTAGTAGATTCTAAAATTGACATTGCCTTTGAATAATGAAAACCTCTTTATTTTTAGTATTGATTATGCTTTAAAAATTAACATAGGCACAGTAATTGGTCCCCCCCCCCCCAGTAACTGCGTCCCTCACTCTAGATTTCTGGTAAGTCACGTTTGAGAAAACGGCGTATCAGTTACGCCGCGTTTGACTGGTATCGATCGGAAATTTTTCAATGATAATTGAATTAGTTTCATTGGTGGCGTTTAGCGAGCCGCCTGCAAAGCCTCGCGTGCTTTTCCTCTACCCCCTTTTCGGTCAGTGGATTCCCCCAGTACAGAGTACTCGATCGGCATGGAAGGCTTCACTTAACCAGATCACGAATCTTGTGTTTTCATGACCTTCGAAATACGCTGTTTCCAAACAACGCCCACGTATTCGCCACGACCAACGCAGAAATTACAAAAGGTGACACGCGAGCATGTCCGTCGAAATATTACCTACCCTTAAAAGGTTCTTAATGGATTGAAAAATACAGCTACACCGGGCCACTTTCGACCCATCAACATTTTTATTACACAAACATTTCATTCACCTTCCCGACAAAAAAACATTATTTTACCCTTAGCGTACGAAAAGAACTTGGAAACTCCACTATACAGGGTGTACAAGCGAACGAGGGGTGATTTTAAGGGGTGGCCCATGAGTCAGTTTGCCATTTAAAAGATGAATAACTCTTTCTACATCTATATTTTAAAATTCTTGTTTCAGAGTTTTGAAATTCCTTTCTCTGGAAATTTATCACGGAAAAATTCGCAACGAGTCAACCAGCAAAAATAATTGAATTGTACTTTCAAAGTGAGTGCTGCATTATTCTGCGGAAAATTCGTTTCTTTCTCGACTTATTTTTACATGTATTAGCAACTGTTGAAAATTCACTGGTTGGTACATTTTAATATTCTTTATAGCGATTTCTGAAGATTAAAATTTTCTGTGAAGGTATAGAAACGAACGTTTAAATCGGTTTGTTTTATTTCGTACCATTGTGCCTTTAGATAGACACACTTCGCGTATTTTATTGATATGGATCAGACGTGACTCAGCGTTGAACAAGATTTGAGGACAGTGACTTCAATGAGACAAGTATTTCTCAGTAGATTGCGCGAAGCATTCCGCTTTCGAATGACTGGGCCCGCGTATTTAGATTGTCTGCTTTCGCGAAGACAACCGGTCTTCCATTACAACATAGATAAGGCTAATTGTTTCGAGCAGGCGATAACTGCGAACGTGTGCATTCGTAAGCCACCGGATTGGGATAACTGTTGAGCCATCCGCAGGATGTACATATCGCCGATCCGGTTGCCGGAAGTAATTTTCAATGCTTACAGGTTGTAACGACTCACGCTACGATTCGCGACACACAATTGGTCAATGTCAGGTCGGTGCACGTGTACAGGGTGTCACGAAAATAAATCTCTGTTTTAGGATTGATTCTCTTCCACGATGCCTATTTTCTTTGATTCAAACAGATGTTCGCGATATTTTTTAAAAATTGTATCCCCACCCTACCATTTTCAATTGTTCTCTCACGAAACTTTGGCCAGCACGTTTGTGACATTTTTCTGATTAAAATGAGTCCAAACGTGACACAGTTCAGAGCATGTTTGCTCGTTTAATACACGATTCAGTAGAACCTCGATTATCCGAACAGACGGTGTCTGAACTATATTCGCTATCGAATACGTGATAGTGTAGATGAGTGACTATTATCTGAACATTCGTGTTCCATTGACTAGTTCGGATAGTCGAGGTTTTACTGTATCGTGATTTGAACAAGCATACTAGTTCCGAACTATAGCATGTTTGGACTCATTTCAATCCGGAAAATATCACGAATATGTTGGTGAAAGTTTCACAGAAAAAAAATTCATTAGACTGACCATTAGAAATTGTAGGGAGAATTTTAATGCCTCGTCGCAAAAAGCCACAGTTTTCAAAGTAAACATCTGGAATGAGCCATCTTGATTCGTCTGGTTGAATTGAAACTTAACTTACGAACTTGCTCGATACAACTGTGTATGCATCATCGTTCAGAAAGCGTGACGAGGTGACTGCTATACGGACATGAGAAAATGCCTAGGTAACGAAACGAAGGTTTTATTGTGGGCATATGCATTTTTGCAAAGAAAAAAAAACATTGAACGGTGCAATTACCAATTTTGCGAGCGTAAGTAAGTCTTCTCGAATTTAGGATGGCAGTAATTGTTATTGAAACTTGAGGACAGCGGTTGTGCACGCGCGCGTCGGCTTTTTTGTCGATGACTATGCAAACGCCGATTACGTCAGAATGGACCGGCGCGCGGCGGTGGGTCTGTTGGGATGAGAGAGAAATTGTGACCTTGGGGCGACCTCGATGGACCCAAATAATTAGCGGCAGAGTCTCAGTTTCCGAACACGAAGAATTTCATTATAAATTGTCCTAGTCGCGCTATTCACTTCCTGTTGACTCTAAAAACAGCATAACTATTAATCTTTTTTACTTTTAATTATTCTATTTTTTTTTTTCAATATCTATTTTAACCATTGTTTCGATTGTACATTACGATTGTAATTTATTGGCCAAGAGTTTTGCTTCCAAACCAACAGAATCGAATCGTGTCCGAGTACTTTCACGTAGGTATGTAAACAAACTGTTCGTATCAGCAATCGAAATGAACCGAAGCGCGATAGGAATGTCGCGTGTATTGCGCAACGGATTTCGTGTCGATTTCAATTAGATTCGCGCGTCGTGATATCTTTTCCCTAGCTGCGCGAAATGCGATCGCGATGCAACCGTTGCTAGAAAAACTGCAACAATATCCGAGCGCAGGGACGGGGATCGTTTCCTATATCGTTGCAAAACAAAGGACCGGAAGTTGGACGCCTCTAAACATTCTTTACGTAACAGTGGCAATCAACGGCTCTCGGCTCGTAACTTATAATTAACTTCTTTCGACCTGACAAACACAGAACGCATTCGGACGTATGCATTTCGATGCACAATGCACTTCGAATCCGACACCGCTCGAATTACCTTCCGTGTTCCCCCATGCACCCGGTGCAAAAAAAATTCGATACCGACGCTGCAAAAATTTCTGCAAATTCGCATTCCGGTAGCAACTATCGCAGGAATCGAGTTTTTCGAAAATTCAAAGAATAAAATGAAATTTAATCCAGCCAAAGATATTGTTCATTTAATCGCAACGTTAACTCGTTCAGTGGAAAATATATGGTCTAATTTTAACGATATAGGTGTGACTCATTGCACACGCCGATAACTGTGATTAAATAAAGACTACATGTAGCCAACAATTTTATAATTGTTTGTGTTACGACCCAGTATTTTATCACTTGTACAAGCTTATCAACCATACCGAGTACAAAATGTGAGCGAACGTTGCTTTATAAAAATTACAAGACTGAATTTATTCAGATTTCTCGCTTTAATGAATAAGGGGTTAATATTAATTTTCAAACGCGTAATCAATTTCGTAGAACACTTTCTGCGAATGACACTGACCCGAGACCATTAACTTTAGTGCGTCCTGTAGATTCAACAGATGATTCTTGTGCCGCTCGGACCATAGTCCCCGGATCAAGGATCATTCCCCCACCTTCACTTCCCCTTCTGCCGCGTCATTCCGCCACGGGCCGGTCACGTGATGCGTTTCACAATGTCACGTGACTAATGCGATATTGGCGGAAATAGGGTTACTTTTTCCCCTAAATTCGTGCTCGCTCCCCTCGTCTGACAACTATGGCTCGGACACTGCTGCATCCAGGTGGAACCGGCACTAATCATTCACACAGAGAGAGGCCCGGAGAGCTCGTTAATGCCGGTATCATCAATGACAGCGTGTCAACGAAAAGATTTCTCGCAAACACCGACACGCGTAGTGTGTCATTCAGAAGACAATTTGTGCACGTGCGGCCTACGGCTGATAGATGAGCTGAATCCAAATAAACTGATCGCGTCGACTTTAAACCGGTGTTTGTAAACAATCGGCGCAAAGAGCAACAGATGTCTTCGAGCGCGAAGATACTCGATTCGTTGCTATATAGTTTCCTCGTTGTCATACAGTCGCGTCAATATACAGTAGACAGATTGAAAAAATTGTATGAGCACCACAAACGCATTATGAACATTATTAGAGGATGCAAGAAAAAATTGTGTTTAGCTCTTGTATGTTGCAGCGGGCGTAAGGAATTTTTATTTTCCATAAATATCCGCGGTCCGCTTATAAACTATGTAATATGGAATTGTGAACAAGTTATGTGGTAAATAGTTTGGCGAATATTGCAGCGATGTAAAAATGTAGGACGATCGGTTTCATAGGATCGCGTGAAAAAAAAAAAGGTTGGCTATCGGATTCCGTGGATTCCATTTAAATTCATTCCGCCGCAAACATGGCCGCGTTAATTGGATTTGTTAATAAACGGACGCTGCAATTCGCCAGGGTCATTTAGCCGTCGCCGATGATAATTAGACGGCGTGGGTGGAGATAGTAATTAATTCGATAGTACGATTCAGTGTACAGAGGAAGGTCGCCACGGAGACGGAAAGCTATGATTAATCTGTTAACCAGCTGGTTTTTCGAGCATAAATGCGCACAGAGGCCGTGACGCGTGTTGCGAGCAAAATTAATTTTAAAATGAACATTTTCGGGTAATAATTCTGGTGCGTGCTGTGTTTTATTAAATAGGTCATCTCCTTTGAATGTAACGAAGAGAAATAGAAACCACTGAAATTCATCTAGTATCGTTACCCGACAAAATAAGATACGCGAATTAGGTGAACAAAGAAGAAAATAACAAAGGGGGTTACCGAGGGATGAAGCCGCGAATTAGCTCGTTCCGAGTCCGAACGATTAGCTTATCGGCGTTTATCATGTTGATTTTACAACAGCAATGATTTGCATGTTTACTAGCGACATTTATTAGCGGCTGATTCGCTCGGACGAAGATCCACTGTTATTATTCTCGGATCGTGACTCATTCCGCACAGTGCTCGAACGAATCGAGGAAATAGTTGACGCAAACAACAAACAAAAGAGGGCGGACCGTTTGTTTTCCAGCTGTACGCGTGTTCGGGCATTAATTTTCGCAACGATCGGATCAAATAATTAGACGTGAAAAAGATATTCGAAATCCTCGACACGAAACCGGCGATTCCGTGGATGCCGACCCGATAATTAATACCGAGTGGGAAAGAGAAAATTACACCCGCCGGCGGCAATTAACTCGGCCACGCCACCATGGAAAATTATACGCTTCTGGTCTTCGCATTGCGATACTGTATGGCATTCTTCGCTTTCGCGCGCCGCATGGAATCTATACTGAATATCGTACGACCGGATTCCATCGATGACCCAAACGACGTACGGCAAGAAAAAAAAAAACTGCCATTTGTCAACGGAAGCTACGAAAAAGGTCGCGTTGATGACCGTGTTTCGCAAAACGATCGTGCCGCGGACTGGATCACCGTGGCCCCATTCAAGGTCGGTCCTTGTTACGGTACTGCTTCATCCGCTAGAATTGTACAGGGTGTTCTAAAACATTGCGATGCAATGTCAAATCGAAATAATCCACCACCAATGTGCTGGGTACGATATTCGATTTTAAAATAAAGTTGTAATTGATTCATTTCTACGCAAGAATATTAAATTGTGAAAGATTGGTAGTCAACGATAAAGCATATCTTTTACTGCTGGAAACTTTTAAGTCTCTTAAAAAAATCGAAGATTAACAATTCAGCACTGTCATGGAAAAATCTATATGCAGGCTATCTGGGCAAAATGTAGATAGACTTATTTATGACAGTGGGTGCTAAATGAAGTTCAATAATTCTCTTTGAAATGATAATTTCGAAAGAAATTGTTGGACGACGCATAATTTAGCCTTGTTAATGGACACGATTGCCAGCAGGCGAAGTGCATAAACGACTTATTCTTTAAATCTAACGAGACTTTAATTTGACAGGAAAAAAAAACGAGGAAGCCTGCTTAACAAAGCGTATATATTGAAATTGAATTTGAAACGATAGTAATAGCCTTATCGCGTGTAACAGACGGAACTGTTTGCAACAGGAAGTCGTCAGCTTTGCGGTTAAACGTTATTCAAATTTGATCAGCCAGCGATAAAAGAGAGAAAGGAGTGTATTTTGACAAAGTTGGCAAACAACCAGTTCCGAATTAATCTCACGAACTTCTCTTTTGTTTGTGAAACAGTTCCGCCGAGCGTGTTACCAAGTGTCAAATGTGAAGCGGTTTCGCAAGGGCAATTATGGTCGCAAATTTTTCAATGTCAACCAACAAGGAAAATTATGCTGCGGACGCGGAAATTTATGACGGCGTCCGTCGACGCCTAAAATCTTTCCGCTCATCGGGCGCCGATTTTCTCGCAGTTTTTTTAGCCGTTTCGCGAACATAAGAGGTTATTTATAGGCAGACGGATGATCCTGTCGGCGACGACGAACATCGAAAAGCGACGAACGATCCCGATTTTCCTGCCCGACGATACACACTTGTGTTGACATTGACGAGCCCTCGATACACTTATCATCTCTCTCTCTCTTTGTTGTCCTGCACGATTCTTATCAAACATTCCGCGCTGCAACGGAACCGTTCGAACGAGAAGTGTTAGGATTTGGTATTTCAATAAATGAATACACTGGAGAATTTGCTATAACTGTTTTATTAAACAGCGCGGAAGGACGATGTAACCAGTTCGGCTAACGGACTCGAAGCGAGGAAAAGAATAAAGCAGGGACGAAAGAGAAATCTTTCGTCCACTTGAAATAAGGGAAAAACCCAGGCCTGCATCGTTTATTGCCCTGGCCCTCGGGTACGACAAATACCAGGCCTATGGGCCCGATGACATCTGGTCTGTTATTCTAAGATAGAGAAAGTTACAGTGTTTCTCATGGGCAACGAAATTCATTTTTGCTCTTTTGGCAGTTGCATTGTTATTGCTAATAATCCAACAAGAAGTCACGGCGAAAGTCTGCACACACGTTTGCGGATTTTGTAACCGGTTGTCCAGACGATTCCGATCCCAAAATGCTCATTTTTGAAACCGTTTAGCCGGATGATTTTTTAAAATTCCTCACATTTACTAAAATGTAACCCGAGCAAATAAAATTGATGGTCGTCAAATGAGCTGTTCGTTTGCCAGATCGATCAGCTCCATAAAACAAACAGTGCAGAAAAATGATAACCTAAATGTATATTTCGAAAAATTAAATTTCGTCTTTTGGCAGCAAAATGTAAGAAAAAAAATTGGAAGGTGGTCAATCGATTTGGCTCAATTTTCTAACAATTAACGCGAGTAGAATAGAATCGATGCCAATATGGACACCCTGCGACTAGAAGGCGGATCTTCCTGCATTAATTGCTCTGTTATCTTCAGGCACTCGCAAATTTATGAAACACAAGCCACGTGTTATCAAGAATTAGTAGTAATCTTATTTTTAACAAGAAAAGTAGTCATGAACAAACGATATCTTTTCCTCGTTATTTAGCTTATCTAAATAGGAACTTGCATACAGATCCTACAGTGTAACTATGACATAATACAGTGATAAAGTTATTCGTTGAATTAAGCAGACAACGACGAGTTAACTCGTCTTAAACATTCCTTAATGTTAAATGTAACGAACGCTAAAACTGACTGTTGTGACGTATGCGACGGGGGGCAGCTTTATAATGTCAACAATTGTAAGATGAAAAATCTGCAACCGATCATTTGACCGAAAGTGATACGTTCGGTGATGATAATGAAACTAAACGACCAGAATAACTATTGTTGCGGACTGAAAGCGTGATCCAGCTTCGCTTCCCATCAATTAAATCTGCAGGGCATTGCTCTATCGTATTTTCTTCGAATGAATATTTATAATCGAAAATGAAAGTCGCGAAAGAGAAAGTTCGGTACGTTGCGCACCGGCATTGTCCACGGAACGTTGGCCCCTGACACGGTCATAATATGGAATGAGAATGCGTCGTTAACTATAAATATTTAGTGTTGGAAATGTGATAGAAAGCTGTTTTCACTTTTTCATCTACGCCGTAGATGGAGAAGATCGAATGGAACTACTTGCGTTCGAAGAAATCGGTCGATCCTTAACAGCACCGGTGTCCAACACGTTTAGTGCTATGCCCGTAAAAGTCACGCGAAATCAAAACGATTTATTCAATAATACAAGACTAGAAAAGACAAAGTATATCATAATAATAATTTTCGTAATATTCTCACACCTTGTAGATCTTAACACGACCGCTGACGTGAATTTGCATCATTTTAAATTCTATTCCTGATTGCCGCTGACGTGAATATTAATAATATTAATATTAATCAGGAATAGAATTAAAAATGACGTGAATTCACGACAGCAGTCGCGAATGTGTTAATAAAATTAGGTTTGACTAATAGATGGTAGTAAAAATTGGTTCTCAAATGTAGTACAAAAAAAAAACTTTCTTCTGTACTTTTCTCTGGTAAATTGTTGTAATATTTCACAAACGAAGTTACATTTGATAAAATATTTTAATGACGAGACACTAAGAGAAATGGCGGTAGCGAATGTGTTAAAAGCCGCCTCACCTTTTGTTCGACGTGTAAAAAACAGAAAGTGAGCTTTTGTTTAGCATAGCCAACGCGTTTAATTCTGTCCATAAATTACCTGTCTCCAGGCCACTCTGTAACGGTTTCGCCCTCATTTAAAGTTACAAATTAAGTTTGTGTTTGAAAAGCGGAAGTCCTCTGCTGTCAGCCGTTCCCCTGATAGTTACACTGCCGCGTCTGCGGGTGTATAAATTTTCCATAACATTTCTTCTTGGTCCCCGAACCGAGACGACCTCCGGCATGAAAACACGCGTGTCGCATTACACGCATGCAAGGTCTCGTCCAAGGTGGCGCACGTTTTCATAAAACGCGGCTGCACAGTGACGTTTCAATGTTGAACGACTGCGCCCAGTTGCGAATTAAAAACATTCAATTCGGCCATTCTCTTTAAAGGTTACACGTCGAAGTTGGTCAACCGCGACTAGCTCGTAATTCATTCTAACCATATAGTAACTATAAAGAAACAAAATAAATTTATTGGTTCCCCACGAACGCGTCTGTGCTAGAATAATAAAGTTTCAAGCCCGTTGTTCCGATGGTAGGTTTCAGCGTTAACGGAGCGTGCAAATAAATTATGAAAATCTGAATATTCCATGTTTGCTGCCAAATCTCCTTCGCCCGACGCACTATGCGATGCGTCACACGCGATTTGCACGTTTGAATTACGACCCTCTTGGAAGAATACACGAGGCGCCGAAGGACGTCTGCGAGCACTGTCCCGGATAAATCGTAAACGATCGCGTAAAAAAAAGTTCGATAGGAGCGACCTGCGATGGAAATCGGAGCACGATTGGCTAAAGGACACGCGTGATGTTTGTACACACACCAATACAGTTCACCGCGAGATAACAGAATCCGTAATGAACACGCGTGACTCCATCGTCGCACCGATTTCGCCGAACCGACTATACCAACTTGCGTTGCTTGCGCAAGCATTCGGATGTTCTTTCAAAATATTTTTATTTCAATTCGGGAACAAGGCTGGCCTATGCGAGCGAATATTTACGTTATAGCTTCCATTGTGGTTTGAAAAAATTTAATTATATTCGTGTCATTTGACGAACCACGCCCCCTTTTCGATGGTTCAGCCTATGACAATATTTTACCCGCTTACGTCACCTTGCTCTCAGCTATGCCCGCGGGCATCGGCGGGCACTCTAGCCCGCCGCGAGACTTCCTGAAAGGGTCGAGTATTGACCTTAATTTATCGTAAGACTGCGGATTTTATGCATTTACAATAAAAATGTGCAATGTAAAAAATTGTCAGAACTTCAGTGCACCAGTTCCGACTTATTAAAATTATTAAAGCAGGATAGAAATTTCTGTTTGGCTCTTGTTTATTGTAAATAATCCGAATAATTTTGACCTTGAAAGAGTAGCTTAATATACGTTATAGACTGCACCTTTAAGTAATTATCAGCAGTCTAGACTGCAGCTCTTTGTGCATACTGCACGTGCACAGGAAATACAACTATTTATATTTCCAAGAAGAAGTACCTCTACATAATGCAAGGTCTCTCCAATTGTTTAAATTAGATAGACGAGGAAAAAGAGTTTAGGATTCGCAGAGAGAAACTGACATTTTTAATAAAACCCGCGCGAAACGTTCGATGTGATTAAAACGTGCAGCAACCGGTGTAAGTATCGACGATGCGTGTAATTAATCGAATTGCAGCAAGTTGTTCGAGGAGTCTATCGGTACGCACCGAGCGTAATGCCCGAAGACGAGCCTACAAGGATAATAAATTATTCACACGGTTGCCTTTCCCTATGCTAATGAAGTCTGCGCGCCGGTCGCCTCGTTACACCTTAATGTATGATAAAAATTCACGGTACGGAGATAGAGAAGACCTTATCAATAACGTCACCGAGGCCGTTTATCTCGAACCACGCAAACCGCGTATCCTAATTTTAAAAGGACAAGAGAGCTAACGATCTTATCGCAAGGTCAACAATACACGTGGCGGCGGCAGCAGCGTGGTTTCAGCACGTGCCCGAGTGGCAGACCGAGCATTTTGAGAACCGCTTCGAACTGGTCCCGGATGCTACGAGACCCGCCGATTCATCGGCCGCAACAACGTTCACTGCGCGAGATGCACGCGTCCGCGCGCGCTTTACCGGCGCGAGGCGAGGCGAGGCGACGCGACGCGACGCGACGCTGCGACCGGATTTACGGGTTACTAATACAGGTCACAATCACCTGCTCTCGCAAGGGAAGTTACGACTAGAATGTTAACCCGTTTAGACCCGGCACTAACTCAGCCAGAAATTCATGGAATTTTCCTCGTACAGTGGCCGGAATTTATATCCAAATCTTTGTGCAATGCAGTAACTCTTTTCAAATTGACAGGCAATTTAAATTGACACGTTTCCCACCAACATTTGTTTCATTGCTTCTCCTCCTTGTTAAAATGTTTTATCGAATGCAACAGACTCGTGGCTCATATTAAATATATTTTTATAATTTCAGAAAGAAAGAATTGGGCACCAGTCATTTTTACTTATTCGGTAGTCTTAGCGCTAACACTAAACCTACCACGGACGAACGACCGGTTTTACATTTTACAATCATTGAAATTACACAAATTTATTTATGGAAAATAATCGAGTAAATTTCCTTGTTCAAACACCTGTCACATTGAAAATTGCGGGCCATCTCAATAAATTTAATGTTGCCATTTTTCTGAGGCCACACTTACTTTACACATTACACTTTTAATGCTCACCCCCTTGTCCTAGCAGAGTCTAATAAAAGTACGTATGTTATTAATTTCCTCTGAAACCCTACTTTGTTGTAGTCGATAGCCTCCGAAAAAAAACATAAGCATACAATAAGTATAATCTCCTTTTTCCCCTATGGAATTCTAAACGATAAATTTCTAATCGCTACAGTCAGAGAATAAATAAGGGATTAAGAAAGAGATTTAGCACCGGGTCATTTTTTACCCGGGCACCGGCGTGTATGCCTAGTCGGAGGCTCGACCGAAGGTCAAGACGACGCTACGGGGAAAGAGGTTTCCACGAACGTCTTCGAATTTTCAAGGCGTCTCGTTGACCGGTTCCGAAGAAGTCGGTCAACGTGTCCGACACCGAAGGGCACTCGACGAGCAGGGAAAACAAAAAAGAATCGGCCACGAAAAAGTGGCACGAGGCAGCGCCCGTTAACAAGAGGGGGCGACATGTCGGACACTGTCGGTTACCGATCTGGATTATCGACTACACTTCGCCTCGGATCGCTTCATTATCTGATGCCCGGCAAATAACTTCGACCGCGCGCGTAAGAAACAGCTGATAAGATATAGCATCGGGGAATCTGGAGTCGCGTACACATGACTAGCTGTGTGAAAAAAAAAACAAGGAGGGGGAAAAAAAAGTCGAGATATGGGAAATAGCTGCAACTGTAGTTCTAGAGCTATGCAGCCGTGGAACGAACTAGTTGGGGCCGGGGAAAAAAGTGGTTAGCGATCGCCGAGGGCGATCATTGCAAGCATTGTTTATAGTTTCGAAATTGCTTCCTGGAACGGGTTATATCAATTTTTGAAATTTTATACGAAATGTGGTACCTTGACATTTCTTAGGAATATAAAAATCAGATGACTCTGGTCAACCTTTATGACAAGACAATAAAAGAATCGCCCCGTTGTTGCCGCGAAATATAGCCAGTAGAAAGTTCGCGCCCAGGAGAAAAGAAAATTCAGTTGTTCCTCGTAATTAGTAGTTTTTACTGAATTTATCTCTGCGCTTATTAGCCACGCCAGGAAAGTAATTGCCCGGATGGCGAATGCCGGTACAATTTCACGACGTTTTCTCCTCTGTCACGGCCGACGACCGTTTCTTTTTACGCGACGAGTACGCCGCAGGAGAAGTGTAAAAAAAAGCGTTGAACAAATACCCAGGAAGTCGGCGCGTGTGCAAATCGGAAATAATATCGCGTGCACGCATGTGTAACTGCACGTTCGTTGAGTAATATATTCGAAATGGCGACAAAAAAAAAAGTTGGCGACAGTCAATAATCTATGCCGCATAGGAGAAATGATCGATCACACGCTGGTTGTGTAACACCTAATCGGTGAGAATAAGATTAAGAATCGTTTACCGGAACTAGTCTGACCGCTAGATTCTATTATCGAGGCTCAATTTGTTCGGTAATTAGTCTATTGTAATACATGTTAATCTTCCTAGTAATGCCTATTTAACGCGCCGATAGACATTACAGTTGATCTCTAAAAACTCGTAACCCTGTATAGACTCCCGTGAGCCTCTATATAAAAATATATGCAACTTGGAAACTGCAAATATCCTCTATTTCTTTATCGTTCACAATGTCCTAGGAGAAAAAGAAAGCTTATGTTTATCATACTATGCCTGTACTACTAGATAACTGCCCAAATATCTAGCATATAATTGTCCCAGAACTATCCCCTCTACTGCGAGGTATGCCCCGTGAGGGGCCACGAAAATGAAGAAAAATAATAAATAGTTTACACTCCTCAGTGACCGAGTTTTCTATTAAAGAGAAAAAAATTAAAAAGAAAATATTGGGATATGGGATTTATTTCAATGAACATACAGTTGATTTTAAAAGAAAACTGTTTTATTCAAAGATACGGAAGGATTCTGTTAGCTCTTGATACCTCGACTCTCTGGACGAGACTAAAGAAAATGTGCAACGGAAAAACCGTTGCTTAGGTTTGAAACCCGAAACGCGAAATAGCCTGGGCCTGCAAAGACAATTTATGACCCCCCCCCCGACCCTTAAGAGTCAGGGTACTGCCAGAGACCCATTGACAATGAAAATAACCAGGACCCGCGTCCCTGGTACTCTACAGTGTTTCTCAACACAGAGATTATTTTTGCTTATATTAGATATGAAAAATCCAACAAAAAAAATATTGACATTGAGATACAATAGGATGTTATTGTCATATTGCTGCTATAGAAACGGAATTAGAAAACATTGATATAAATCGGTACGCGAGTTCAAAGTGAAACAGAGCAGCGGTGAACAAGTTGACAAACATTAGTAATTAATTACCGTCGGTTAGGGGGCAAAAGAAAATGGAGAAGCGACTCGAGAGGACTGTGTTCCAGCTTTCATCGGGTCAGCCGTTTGTCCCGCCGTGAACCGTTCCCTCTTTTGTTCGACGAGCGGGATGATTCACGGTTCTGTTTTGCAGCCGTTTTTCTCCGCCTCTCTTACCTCACCGTTCATGTAATCGTCGTTGTACCGTTGCAGACCACGACGGCCGCAAATATTTCGCAGATCGTTTGAACGGCACACCGTCGTCTTTTTTCCCCCGAATTTCTGCTAGACCACGTTCCGTTGCGAACGATCAGGTGCCGGCACACTGGCGAACAATCAACCGGGCCGCACAATGCTGCGCATTTTTCTCCAAGCGTTACGTCATACTTATCGTACACGAGCATCTCGTGCTGTGAATCATCGAGCTGAAATTCGTCTCGTGAGGTTCGCTCTCCCCTTCTACGCGTTGTGACACAAAAACGCGCGGCACAGCCGATCATGTTCAAGTTCGTGCTTATTGAGTGTCTACTATTTTTAGCGGTAGGAACACAACACGGACTGTCTCTCGGGCCTGTATTTTTACAAATGCCCTTCTTTCCTGCCTTCCTTCCTTCCTTCCGGGGAATCATGTATGTATTTTTAGAGTTTCTTGGAGTATCCGCGTATGGGATGGCTTGGGATTAGCGTAGGGACCCAATTACCCTGGGGGTACCAATGCTGTTGATCCCTTACCCTATTCTATAATAGGAAATCTATGATATTAACTATAACGAGTCTATGAGACTTTAAATTTTCATTCATCTCTGCTTTCCCTCCTGCATACCTATCAAGTAAAGTTTAACGTTCAATGAGAAATTACTGATGGTTTTTTCATTCCTAACTAATCCATTTACGAATCTAATGTAAAATTGGTAATTATTTACATTAGGGGCTTCCTCACCGATTTTGATGACCTTGAAACTTTTTCCTATACATGTTACCGCCGCTCGCCTTTAGTTTACGAGATATTCGCAAAAAAGTTTCAACATCTCAAAAAGTGATCGGAGTAGGTGTGAGGAGATGTTGAAACTTTTTTGCGAATATCTCGGAAACTAAAGCTGAGCGGCGGTAACATGTATAGGAAAAAGTTGTTCAGAATGATCACTTTGACAACATATTTCAAGGTCATCAAAATCGGTGAGGAAGCCCCTAATGTAAATAATTACCGTAAAATTTTTTAGAGCGCATGAGATTATTATTGCAGCAGCGATAGACACGCGGTGTAAATATGCCTATCAATTTTTTTTTGTATGGTTTTATGTCGCATCAACTGCTTGTTCATGATAATTGTCTATAATTCAGAATTGATATTCGCAACAGTGCAATTACGTTCTGTATGATGCGTTTCGCGGAGATTTGTTTTGCATCGTGGGCGAAGAACGCGAATAGGCGTTCGACGAATATGGTCTTCGATTTTGCAAGGGAATTTTTCTGTACGCAACCGAGCGTTCAAAACATTCATGAAAGGTTCGCAACCTGAATAAACACAGTTTTACGCACAGCGGGTGAAAAAAAAAGTTCAGTATGCTGACGTTTGTTTTTATCCGCTAATACCTAATCCGGCTTAATGCCTGATTGTATGCCGTGTTTTCACACGGTAATTACCGGACGAATTTTATACGAATATTATTCAATTTTTTACTCATTTATTCCTTAACCGCGATTCGACGATTATTTAGTTCTAGGAAGAATGTATTCAATGTAAAAAAAATTGAATCCATGATATAAATTATGGATCGAAGTTTCATCATGTGTTAGAATAACAATAAAAATATAAACAATTACTCCTCGATAGTATAGTGGTTAGTATCCCCGCCTGTCACGCGGGAGACCGGGGTTCGATTCCCCGTCGGGGAGACATTATTTTTTTGTTTAAACAATTAAAATTTTTAACAACAACTCATTCGACATTATTGAATTACGATAAACTCCTGATACTAAAATTAGAAAAGCAAAACTATTTAATATGTTAATAATCGTGTCCTATGTTGCACAAAGATAATGTCAAAATGATTTGAATATCACAAATAAGTGCAACAAACTGTTAAAATTTTTATAATAGATGTACTATAAAAGAAAGATTTTTCTCGAAAAAGAAAAAAATAATTCCAAAACGAAATTCCAGGAAATAAATACAAATGGCAATTAGGAAGGGTAATAGTTTGCCGCAGAGCTCTTTTCCTCCGTAATTTCTACACGTTCGTACGATCGTGTGCCACAGATTCAGAGAAAAAGAAAAACTCCACGACAAACCGATTTTCGTTAATTTCGAAATTTTGCCTTTCCCGAAATGATCATCCCATTTCTGTGACATCGTTCAATCCAGAATCTGCCTAATGGCCTCGTTCAAAAAGCGCGGCACGTAGCGTTCAAAAGCGAAATAAATTTAGGTTAAGGCCTCGTCGCGATCGACTGACTCCGTGTGCTCCTAAAAAATAAATAAAATCCACTCGAGGCTGGCATGAACGCGATTCCCACTAACCGACACGACAAACGCCGATAAGAACAAGTTAAAACATCTTCGAACATCTTCGAACGTACACTTTTGAACTGAAATTTTCATGGACCAATATTCCACATTTCCGAGCGTCGTTTTTAAGCATGCTTCGGTGGCTGCTTAATGAGTATATTCGTATTATGTAATCAATCGCCAAGAACGATTACAAACCTGTCCGTCACACGCAACGCGAGAAACGATACATCGCACGCGGGCAAAGGCATGCACAAACATTGACACGGAGACCACATGAAGCGTTACGCTACGTCTTTTAGCTGTCACTATCGAAGTGACGGTAAGTTGATACGACACTGAAGAATCCTTCTGTTGTTTCAACTTGCATTTGGCACTCTATGTTCTGTGTAAGAAAAAGACAGATATTCGAAAGAAAGACATTCTTCGATATGTATTTATGTTCGAACAGTAAAATGTGCAATAGTTTAAACAAGTGTCAATAAAATTCGCGCCACTGGGGCTCTTCGACGAGTTCAAGTTGCACGAACGATCACATATTCGAATATTAATCTTGTAAACACCAATTGATTAAAATATGCTTACTTGGCTTTTTACCTAATTACTGTGGGGCTGATAGTTACTGTGCCTATATAAATTATACTTGATCACGCACTCACCTTAATAATCTTATATTTCTTTTTGGTAGCCTGATTCAGGTCCTCATGCACTTTGTCCAATAGCCACAACAAAAACTCCTGAGCGTCGTGCTGCAAATTCCCGCGGTACTGGCTTCCGTATTTGTCAACGACGCTTTTGAACGCGGTGCTCATCTCCGGGTCGTACTGACAGCTCCATATAGCCTTCAATAGGAGGGCCAACTGTTCGGTGATCTCGCCTTTCGTCCCGTACTTTTTCGAGTTCAATTTGTTCCGTCTGGACAGATCGACCTTGTACTGGTCCAGCACGAAGTACTCGGCGAGTATGTCCGTATGGGAGAGACACTGCAGCACGGCGTTCATGAAACACGTGTTACCGTGGTTGCGTAAACCTATGACCCCTGGCACACGGTCCGGCGGTATATGCGCGGGCCGAGGCGGAGGGACCCTAATGTCCCCAGCACTGGACCCTAGATCGTCTCTATGGGAGGTTTTATGGTTTTGCGCGCCCACGTTGGACATGTGCTGAACCATCCTGTTAATGAACTTCCTCCAGGACGGCCTGCGAAACACTTTCTTCTCGGAGTATATTTGCCCGTTGGTGTGCAGCCTGCCCATATGGGGCTGCTGCATGCTATCTATTTGCTGCTGCATATTGTTTCGTTCCTTGTTGCCGCTCGTTCCACCGCTGTTGTCTTTCGAGTCACGATTCTGTTTCGGACGTCGCCGTGACATCTTAGCGTTCTGAAACGGATTACGCGGCAGCGTGAAAGTACGCTTCAGCCGCGAAACGGAATCCCGTGTCTTCGCCTCGGACGATTTAACCTCTTCCACGCCCAGCTCACCCTCCGACACCGATTTCATCACCGCACTATTGGCCTTCTCACCGTCCATCGCCGGCCACGGAAACAACCGTTCGAGCCTTCCGCCTGCCTACCTCGCCCCGTTCACATCACGACAGGATCCGTTGTTTCACGAGACACGATCGACACCACCGTCGGACACGTCTAAACCATGTCGCGCCCGTCAACAACTGACCCGCGGAGAAAAAACGTCATACGCGTAACCCGCTCTCGTACGCTGCGGCGGCCATTTGCCTTTTATCACGGGCTTCCACGATTCCGTGACGCCACCGTCATAAACCATGTAATTGGTTGATGGGAGCCGCGACCCCCGCTCCTAACTTCAGCGACCTCTGTGCCGCTGGAATCTCGTTACCGCAGATCGATAATGTAGGGTACAACTTGGTTCATTGTTGTTTACTGAGATAGATTTTAATTTGCATTTCTACCACTGGTAGCACTGTGGTGTCATTCCGGATCTAGTCGATACGATAGGATCACAGACGAGGAACAGGAGTAGACCAATCACCATATGGGATTTTCTGTCTCACCACAGACGAGGTATAAAAGCACAGACGAGGTATAGGAGTAGACCAGTTCAGTCATCTCATCTTATGCTGTTTCGTGTCGCACGAAATGAAATACCGTGAGAATGTTCATGGTTTAAAAGTTATTCTTATAACTAAAAGACGAAGCCGAAATCGCAAATTTTTTATTCTTTATTTATGTCTCATATTGTCGTGGAGAAGAACCAAATTTTCTCCCGCCTGTAGTCAAACACTTTGTGTACACACATGTACGTTCACACAAGTCATAAATAATCTACAGAATAAAAGTAGTTTTAAAAATTTTTTGTTTTGTACATATTATTAACAAATGCTAATAATGAAGAAGGTTAAGAAGTAAGAGTGAATAACCATCGTGGTGAAATTGGGTATAACATTTATTCTTCTTGTACAACTGTTGTTTTCTCAGATACATACAGACCGTCCAAGAACTTTCTGATATCCTTGTTCTTTACAGTTGTAGACTGCTGTATTAGGGCAGCTGAAACACAGATAGCAAAGGGTTAGTTATTGTTGATACTCGAAGAAAAGTTTCAAGCACATGTTATTCTGATCGAATATATTTACCGGAACGGGAGACGTCTTCTAACGAGTTTCCTTCAATAATCAGTTCGTCCTTTTGTTTAGCTGAATTCGTAACTGTCACACCTGGTGCCATTTTTACACGACGAATATACTTCTCTCCCAAGAAGTTACGAATCTCAATTACTGTGTTGTTTTCCGTTGTAACACAATTGATGGGGAAGTGAGCATATACGGCTCTCATTTTGTACTGATAACCCTTAGTCACACCTTTAAGCATGTTTTCTATGTGAGAGCAAACTGTACGCACAGCTGCTAATTCCTTCTTCGTGCCAAACCATTTTTCTACTTTTAGTAACCTCTGGCTGATCATCTAAACAGAAATAATGGTAACATTAGTGAAACAGTGATAAACCATTGTAAAGTATACGCTTAACTTAGAATTTATCAGGAAAGGATTTATCACTTATAACAAATGAAGGGGAATCCACATTATCATCATATAGAAATCTAACTAGAAATATAATTATGAACTATTTGTGTGAATAATATAACTACTTACACGAATGTCAAGTGCGAGGTGCTTAAAAGAGCGTTTAAGAACACCCCTTGGTCCTTTGACAGTTACCAAACGGGACTTGACCGTCACGGTCAAGTCCTTAGGTATTTTCACAGTTTGACTTGTCACAATTTGCTTCATCCTGAAATAAAATAACAAAGCATTAATATACAATAAAAGCAAAAAACGAAATCCGAAATAAAATCTAACACGAATTTTACAACAAACTACTTTGCACACAGAACACAAGTATACAAGGTATAATGGATTGTCACATGTATTTTCGATTTTCAACTGAATATGTTTTTATAGGTTATACGCAACTCATAACACCAAGTCGACGATTTATAAAATTTTGAGAAGTGAAACAGAGAAAAACAAATGTAATCTGTACAGTTTTCTATTTTAATAACATATTCATTAACACTTATTTATGTGCAGCCATAGATAAGAGAAATATGAATTTTCTTCCCAAATTGGAATGTTGACAGAAATGGAAAAAGCAAGGTTATCTTTCACTGTCTGCAAAATTAACACTTTTCTCGAAAATAATACTCAGCCTTGCAAAAATATGTCATATTACGCAAAATAATACAACTAATATGTCATAGTGTTTATTGCATTGCTGGATTGTTTCGGATTTTACAAAATATCCCTTCTCTTCAATAAATCCTTTACCTCGCACACGCTACGGGATAACCGGAAAAGACCGACGCGTTGAGAAATCATGTCTGCACACTTTCCGGGCAAGTGAAACTTATAGATCAGCAAATCATGATCCGTCACCAGCCCCGCTATTCTCAGCTCATAGGTGGCGCATTTTGAAATTTCATGTTCTAACCGGAAGATTATTCTTCGACTAATAGGGATTCCCTACCATTGTGTGCACCGTCCCTATTGGCTGAAGATTTATCTTTGTGTTAGAACGAATACACTTTGCTAGTCATCATCTAGCACGCACTCAAAACTTCACTAATTGAATTAAAAAGTCTAGTGCATAGCTCGGCTTGAATAAAAATCAATAATATTTTATAAAAGCAATAACTGAGAACAGACATTAATTAATAATTTTTTGTTCTGTACCATAAAAATCTTTATAATCAATACATAAATAATTAAACTACATAAATTCGTCTGAGTCTGAACATTTTAACCGTTACATTGGTTCTCGAGTTTTGTTTAAAAAATACTGGAATAGACAATCAACTATAGTTTAGTTATTTCGTGGTTGAATATTGGAACATGATTGGAACCAAATCTCCAAATGCAAAATGGCCGGTTACGTTAACGAAGTAGCTAGACACGACTAGTGTCTTTTGTGTATGAATTTTCGGTTTTTAATCCCGCACTTCTCTTTGAAGTATATTTACCCACAGTTTAAAATGTTTGTAACATTTGGCAGCATAACATTTTCGAATTGGTCAAACGTTCCAGGAAATTTATAAATTCCTTATCGATAAACCGAAGTCCAATCGTTTGGTTACTTTTCCTGCACAGTAAACATTTCAAGAAAATCCCAAAATATCGGGACAAATTTAATTACTCGTAAGTAAATTTGTTGTGCGCGCTTTAATATTGTTTATAATATTTAACGTATGCATTGTACTTAGTGTGTAATATTTGAAAATTATTAATAATTCGAAATCGTTTTATAATTAACAGTTCTTGTTTCCTATCTGTTCATATTTTCCTTTCTAAGACAGTCTTGTCAATACATCGACATTGGAACAGTCATCAAGGATAAAAACGAATGATCGAAGGATTTCTTGGAGAACTCGGCCAACGAAAATATGAATGAAAAATACTTTATGCAACATGGGATCAAAACAAATACGGAAGTTTCGTGTTCACCATTAAGTAATATTTTGAATCAATTTTCACGATTTGAATATTTGAATTCGACGTGAATTTTCCCATAAAATATGAAATCTATAGTTTTACATAAAAATATAAAAAAGGAGAAAGTTGAAGCATTCTACTTTGAAGACTACAAAAGTTAAAAAAAAACACTAGATTTTCTCTATATGAAATTTCATTTTATTATGAATAGTGTAGTACTACTAATAAATATTAAGTTACATTTTTTTACATTAATTTAAATAAAAGTATTTCAAACTTAGTGTGTTAATAGTACATAATAAATTACCATTAAATATGGATAATAAAATTACAAAAGATATAAATGTAATTAGGAAGGATAATGCAGAGGAATCATCAGCTGCATTAATGACTAAGGAAACTGTAAAAAAACCAACATTCTCTACTGAAAAATTTGACGAGAAGGATATGTTAATAGCACAGTTGCAAGAACAGATTTCAAAGCAAAGAGAATGCATATTATATTATGAGAGTATAGTGCAACTCATGAATTACAGACTCATGAAATTAAAAAAAGTTCTTAAAGCTCACGAATTATTGGAAGAACTTGATTAATAATTCTGGCTAATAGGAACCTTATTAAAAAGAAAATCTTTTTAAGACATCCAGTAAAATTAAATTTTTATAAGAAACACATCTTTTTTATATTTTTACTAAAAAAATATGTCTCTACATATATGCTGTTATGCATCTTTCTAATACAAACAACTATAGTTACATTAACAAATATTGCCATAGTTCTAGACAACATGTAAATATATATGAATGTAAAGAGTAATGTACATATTATTATAGAACATTGTGTTTATTGAAAACTTTCTCCTTTTCTGTAACATATAAAAAGTTAAAGTGTGTTGGATTATTTTCAAATTGTGAATTTCGGTTAACTTCTATATACAATTATAAGATAATATTAGTGGCAATATAATAATACAATGTATTTATAGAAATTAAATTAAAGTCAAATTTTGTTTCTTGATCAACTATAATAAATGTCATTTAAACGAGTATCGTGTAGTCATCAAAAACTAATTTTTTGCAAATCTATTTCTTTAAACAACATTATACATTTTAGAATTAAGACCTTTTTCTGAGCCATTTTCTTTATTGTTTTTAAATTTCATCAATATCAATACATCTTGATATTGAATTTGTATATACAGTGTGTTTCAGTATGATAGTTAAATACGTGTTTAAAATCAAACAAAATGTTTTCAATGAAGTTCTGTTCTTGAAGAACTTGAAAATGTATTTTTGTTATGGCTAATGTGTCCGATCATTACTCATTATTTCTACTCGTAACAAACGCTGACAATAGGACATTATCTACTTTATTATTTAGAAACAAATAATATCTTGTCACTTTTAATATTTACAAACAGTTATATAAGTGGAAATTATTAGTAATGGAAAGGCACACAAGTCAATTGGTACAAGCATAGTACCTGATAAATATTCAAATTCGATTTTTTTGAAATTACGTTTTCGTTTATTTGTACATATCGACTGCTAATCTCTTGCTTGGATCCACTATCCGTCTTGAAACACCTTGTATTAACTCAGTTCACTAATAATATACTTTGTGCAGTTTACGAAGCGTTAATGTAATGACTATACTTAACTAAACATAGTCTTTAAAAACAGAATAAATTAAGTCTCTCCTTGTTTGTGTAATAATGTACATACGTTCTATCGTTCGAAAGAATGTAGCATTATATGAGAAAATCATATATTCATTCCTACGCGAACATTTTTCGTTGATTCATTTGCAAAAAATATGTTTTAAATGCTTCGCCGTGACATTTCATTGTATATATGGATGTTAGAAAGTTACTGACAAGTACACAAAATGCAAAAGTTTATTTCATTTAGTACTTTAAGTAGCAATATACGCTGTAATACGTTAATGTGCGTAAGAGAAAGTACTAAAAACATCGATACTACAAAATATAAAATAAGATGTATTTTACAATACTTGTGTACTGAAATACAATAAATAAAATTATGAGTAAAATAAGGCAATACTATAAATGTTTAAGATCATGTTTTTGCGTTCTCCATTTAGAAAACAATATCCTCATAAATTTATGGCCTAAATGTTAATTCTAGTTTGGCGGTTGGAATGGATGTGAAAGGAGAAGGAAAGGGAGATTAAGGTATAAAAAAGAAAAGGAGCATTTCCTGCTAGTGGACCTTTAGTCGTATACAAGGTGTCTTCAATTTAGTGCTACAAAATGGGTTAAATTACAGCTTTTTCAAGCGTGGAAAAATTTGTTGTACTTGGTAGCATTTGAAATATTTAAACACGAATTTCGCCGCGCTTTTTAACGGAGCTAGGTCAAAGAATCTGTTAACTATTTAATATTTCTATTCATTGTGAATGAAACATCGTACGGAAAAATGTCGTTCTATATTTTTAATAATTTCATGTGGTTTCATCTCTTTGATTGTACCATTATTTCATAGACACCCCATATGAAAATTGTTAAAGGACTGAGAAACCGTGGAAAAGATGTTGTCTTAGGAGTCCTCTAGTGGCGAAGACGTGAGGTGCCGCCACACTAGTCATTAAATTTAAATACAAACTACGTTACAGATTACAATATAACACGCACGAGTGATATACTAAATTTTAATAATAATTTTTCGAAGTTTGTTGTACTTTTTACACTTTACAATCCAATCTTTTTTTAGCACATTTTATGAAACTCTTCAAAAGGAACGTATTTACGTAAAGGAAACAGATCGTCATTTATTGTATATGATGATAAAGCACGCGGAAACGTGTCGATAATTAATCCGAATATCATAACTAAGTAACGTTAAAATCAGTTTTGATTGGTAAATCGAACACATCTTTTGAACGCACAGGAGGAGTATATATTACATTATTGAATTTCGGATATGCATGTTTTCTTGTCCTGTATATTGCTACTTGGAAACTTCATAAAATGCAGCTTGAAACAATATTTTTACACTCACTTTACAATAGATTCATAAATAACGTAATTCTTGAGTCTTGTTTTCGACTTTTCTTCCTTCCAAAAACAAAAAGAATAAAAAATATTATAGAACGTAATAATAATGTACGCGCTACAAAATACAAATGAACATGATTATAAAAAGTCTCTGTCTCTTCGAATTCTCAGAACATTATCACACAATTACAAGTCCCTCGAATTCTGTGTTTCTGCGCGATAAGTATGAAGTTCTATTCTCTTCCAGAGCAAAAAATAGAAGTATCTCGCGAATTCTGGTCCGCAAACAATTATTTAGCGGCGAAAGATTCAAATGTTTGCTTGTTAACGTGTATGCACAAGCAAAGAGGTATTCTGTAAGTTTACATCCAAAAGTGGCAACCCTAGTAATCTGCCTGCATAGATAATCGTTGATTGTTACTTGGCTTCAAAGGTATCGTACAATGACGCGCGTCTGGAAATCTCTCATAGTATCTTTCCAATCTCAGGTACTTTACAGTTACTAAGTGACCTAAAACAATGCAATCTTTCATTTAACAATCCTACATTAATTACAGTTTTATAAGGACATCATTTTAGTTCAATTAAATAATAACCCACCACAGGCACTGTGTAATTCATAGAAATAAAATGGAGTATTAAAATATCGGATAGAAAAACAAAATATTAAATTCAGAGTACAACCCTTAGCACAGGAATGACGACTCTGACCATTTAAATTTGTTTTTATTTAATAAATTACTAAACATTTAAATATTTTATGAGAAGTCGGAAGAAATGTTTGGTTTTTGAGTTCAAATAGTTCCGAGTGCAAAGGGTTAAACCTTATCTCTGAAATGCTCTACGGTATAAACAGTTTACCATTCGATGCTTACCATCGAACCAACATCCGTGTAAAGCCCTGTAAGCTTTCCCTGCGTCTTCTTGCGACATACACTTCATGTAAACACACCCTTCTCGACTGCCACGATCTACACGGATATGAAGTATTTTTACACCTTCTCCGCATTTCTCTAGGATAGCGTCCTGTACCTTTGTCTCCCAGTCATCCTCGAATTCTCTAAACAAATGTGAACCATACGTATACGAATACATGCCAACAATATCACAAACGATGATGGAGAAACGATTAAAAAGGCTTACACATCTGCATCAAACATATGTCTTATCTTCAAACAGGGTGTTGGCGAACACGTCAAGCTGTTAACCGAACCTTCCATTGTTTCGAACGCTTGGCCTTGCCATACTTTGGACTTTTTGTTCAGAACGAAATTCTGTGTGTTCGACTTGTTGAGACTGTTATTAGGTAGCCAACGCCACACGTGAAATTCTTCCCCCGCCACCTGCTGCACTTCCCTTCGAATTCTGAAAGCCGTTTTTCATTTTTGAAAAAAAGACTCGAGAACCGAACAAAGCCAATTAATTAATTTAAGAGTTTACCTGGATTCATTCTCATCCAAAAATTTGACTGCTTTCTCCCATAGGCTGGCCATCTTTTTACGGTCTTTGGGTGGTATTAGATTATCACGTACATGACTGATAGCAAGAAAACTTTCTTGCGTGCCACCAGGCGATGCTACAGCAGCATTTTGGTGATGCATTTCAACCATATTAATAATCTCACTAACAAGCTTAAACACTTCCCTCTCTGTACTTTTCTTGTACTTTATATACCAAACGAATAATTTCTGCAATCCTATAGCTGCTAGGAGTCCTGAGAATATATTGTGACATTATTTGTATAAGATACTGTACTGCACGATATAACAATTAAATTGCAGATGTTCATACATCTCTATTCACACATGTTAATCTTCAAAATATTACGAAATAAAAATGTTAACTATATTTAATGAACTTCTATCTTATTTTTAATCCAGTGAAACGGCTAATAAACAAAAGAAATGTTTCTGTACAAAAATCTGCAGTCTAATTAACACACGATGTATTCTCAGTCTAATATTATCATGCAATGTACACTACATGCCAAAGAAAATCGCATAACATACATTATTATAATCAGAAAGAAATAATTTACTAATGCGACACAGTTACAGAATGAAAGTATATAGTTTTGTAACAAAACGAATTAGTTTCGATATATGAATATTGTCGCGTTGTAGAACCTCGTCAACACGTTCTTTCAACAAAATTCATCCCATAATAAGTCGGTAAAAAATTTACCAAGTGACACAATCAGAAGAGAGGAGAATATGGTGAAGAGCTTATTTTTAACGAGACATTGCATCGGTAATTCTGGGTTCGTGATCACCATTCCAACTTTCCCATTTAAGCGGGTAGAAAATAATTTATCCTGTAAGAAAAGGACGCCTTTCCCTTTAATTTATACACGTCATAAAAAATGAATTATATTAATCAAAACAATGACAAAGCTTTTACAATACCAAGGAATCCAAAACTTCACCGGGAACTCCGTTATCATCATTTATGTCTATCAAAGAAATACCCCATTTAGGATTTTTTATGACGAGCAATTGTGCATTTTGTAAATCCTCTTTCACCTCCAAACTTTTCTGTAAAACAATTTGATGATTGCACATATAGCGAAGTTCGTACAATAATTTTCGTTTCGTTACAATTAATTCAACCTACCACTTTACTGCTTGTAAACATTTGCATGATTTCGGAATCGGTCAGATAAGGAGTTTCGCTGGAATTGTCGCATATCATGGACACAGCCTTTTTTGTTAAAATTGGTTGAAGTCGCTTTAATAGCTGTAGTACAGAATCTATGTTTTCTTTCATTACACAATTAACTCCAGGCGATTCATAGTCAGCTCCATCAAAGCATAATGGTATGTTGCTATCTATAAATTGAAATATATATGTATATAATAGAAATTGATAATGAAAATTAGAATTTTTCAATCCAATATGTAATGCATTTTAATATTTTCTAATATGTACATGTAAATTGTACATGAAAAAAAGAAAAATTATTTGACAGTCTCAACCAAACAATAGAAAATAGGATAAGATCGTTATATAATGGGAAAGGAAATAAAATATCAAAATTAATACATCGTTAATACTTATTATTTTATTAAACACGTTAAAAAAACAATACATATTTTAAATAGAATCTTGCAAAACTGATTATACATCTCAATTTTAAAAAGTTCATATAAGGGAGTACGTATAAAATACTGTACGATAAAACCTTGAAGCTATTGAAAACAATTTTAAATATTGTTTCTTTCTTCAATATCTAATATATTTAATACAATAGCATGCAATGGGGCTAACATACACCATGCAATAAGTTAATGAAAAGTAAAGTACAAAAATTTCAACCTCCGAGATATCTTAATTAGTTTATATTTATAAATCTTCTCTTTAAAAAATTTAATTATTGTGGAATACGATTGTATATGTACTACCTTCTAGTGCTAATAATTATTTTGTTTCAATATAATAGAGAATTCAAACTCATGATGCATGACATACATATTGCAATATATTTATTGTTAATATTTACCAACTTAATTAAGAAACTTTCCCACAAACTGATAGTTAGAATATATAACTTTTTTTTCATTATAGTTTTACAAGTACGTTTCTATGAATCTTATTTAAACAATACTACGATTCTGAATACCTACCCGTTGAAAGTGAGGGAAAGGTTTCTGATTTCCCACCAAGTCCCATGTATATAACTGCAAGTATTCCGAAAAACAAGGCCAGTACCACAACCAGTATCACAGACACCATGTTCTGGTTGTTGCGCATGTCTTCTCTGCCTGTGGCTGATGGCTTAAATGTTCTACCCATCGTTTCTCGAGGTCTGTCAATAGATGTTGTTGCATGCCTTGAACAAAAAATTATCATGTTCAGAATACTAAATAATAGTCTACTATTAAAATTGGTATAGTAGAACATTTTGTTATAATACCTCGGACTTGTTGTCGAGTACAGTGATCTTGGAGAAGAGAAGTGACCATTCGAATCTTTTTCTTTCGGCTCTGGTAAATTAGATGTATGGCGTAAAGTTGGGCCTAGACGGTGGTACAAAACACAGTGAATGATTATATGGAACATTAAGAATTTTTATTTTCACTTGATACAACTTACTTTTTAAACTGGACAAAGAGGTAGATGGCAAACTGCCTAGAGATGTACGTGAACTGAGTCTTCTAGTAAATTCTGATAAAAATGGTGTTTCATAATTTGCCAATAGATCTCTTTGATTTGAACTGTCTTTTGTACAAATATCTTCCTTCTGAGAATGTATTGGAGAGATATTTGAATCGAAAAGTGGTTCACTGTATTTATTGTCTTTTATGGTATGTATAGATCTTGATTTTGAATCATATAATTTTGTAACTGGCTCATGTTCAGACGTATTGTGTTCGTACGATCTAGAGTCATGGGATTTACCAACACTGGATACATATTTAGATGGAGAATATCTTCTATTTACTTCCTCCACAACATCCGAGTCTGAGCCTGTTTCTAAGCCATCCGTAATATTCGATGTCTTGTTAGTCTTTACATATTTTTTCTGTGTAGTTTTTGTTACTGTACGAGTTGTGAAGGATGATGAACTATCGTAATCAGGTGCTATGGGATCCTTAAACTCAGAGTGTGCTATCTTCTCTTTAACTGAACTTTTTGATATGCTTGTATCCGAAGACGGTAGAACCGCTGGTGGTGGAGGCATTGGATTTGCCAGAGTTTGTCGTCGAGCATTAGCTGTTGCCTTTTTCTTTTTTGTGGCTGTTGAACTCGAGTCATCATCCGTATCCTCGCTGCTGTATCTAATGCATGACAAAATTTTATTAGAAAAAAAAACAATTGTAATACAAATTCTCACCATTATGTAAGAGAGCATGTAACATAAACACAACAAATCAATTTACACATACAACGGTATTATAAATAAACATCGCTGCGAACAAGAATACAGATCATAAAACCGAATCTGTTGTTTGGATAATAAAACTTGAACTCGCTATGTCTACGGACTGATTAAAAATTGGAAGAATATGTGCTAAAATTACCTGGCAGCTAATGAATACCGTGAACCCGAGCCCCGCGCTTCGATCAGACTTTTTAATTTTTTCGCGAGGATTTTTCTGGTGGTTTGTGTCACTGGGCCCACCGGGTACCCGTATTCCATCAGTTTGCTGCGTAGCTCCGCATCGCTCAATGTGTCCACCGACATTTTGTTTACAAAAGAAAAAAAATGTTCCTCTTCTGAAAAGGACCCGGTAAAAAAGTTCCCTCGTGGACGAACCTCCCCGCTACGCACTCACGGGAAGCGTGATCAGAATTTTCGCCAAGCGTTCACGCAGTACGTAATATTCACAGCACCATCGGTGTCCACGCGTGCCACCTTTCACGACGTCATAAATGGTCCGCGTAACACTTCAACACTTTGGAAAATAATCTTGGTTAGAACTAAACAAATGGCGCAATTTTCTAACGGTCGCGGTCGCGCGCATACTCATCCATACCATTTCACGCCGCTCAACCCTGTCATCCATAGTCATGAAATAGGGTTAACCGAGATAATCCAACCGGTCCATGCACGGACCAAGAACGGCAGAGGCGAAACTCCTCACGGAACCTTTGATGTTCGTAGCCGTAAATTAGGCGATCTTGAATATCCACAAACAAACGGCGTTGCCGTTTTTTTTTAAATTGATATTTCTATCCCCTTTTACGAACCAGTGGATAAACGAGGAAGAAGAGACTGCATGCGCGAAATTGGAAACGTTGGATAACGCGGCAATATTTGAAACGTTATACGGTTTGTACGAAACGGTTTTTAACGTGCATAAGGGGACACTAAAATCCCGGGCTTGAGCACTCTCACTTCCTCTCTGACATAGTGATGTACCACAGCGAACTAGAACCTAAATAGTGGATCCAATCACTTTATACAGGGAGTCCCAAAAATGCTGTACTTCCTTGAAAAGGAAGATTTCTGAGGTCGTTTGAAGTAATTTTTTCCATTATCAATGAAAAATGCGGGCAATTTCGCCCGCTGTAACCGCAATCTGATTGGTCCGTATTTTTTATGATGAACCCACTTCTGAACGCATGCGTTTTGATAACTGGTTCACGAGAAACATGAGTTTCGTCTCAGATGTACTCTATGGTCCATGAAGCATGGACTACCCTGCTTTCAACTTCTTTTCTCTAACTTTTCGTTCAAAAGATATACAATTTCCTTGAACGAGTACTTATTTCCTTATGATACATTTTCTCCTTCAATAAACGTTGCAATAATGTTTACATTACTCGAAATAGGAATATTGGGACAGCTAAATTCTTCAAAATTTCAATCTTACACATCATTGATTTGTGATTTTGGAAGAGCATTTTGGAATATGCTTGAGCAATGTCAATGCTCATACGCTAATTATAGAACGCACATGCAATCGAATTATGCGTAGCCTTCATTCTTGGAAAAGAGATGAAGTAATACTAGAAATAAAAAAAATGTTGCGATTCTTTGAACATGAATGATCAATAGTTGCATGATAGGGTACTTTTTCTTTAAGAAACTCGAGATACATTACGAATACATTTGAATATTTCTTTTATCGTGTTAAACGTACCTTGAGTTTAAGTATATTAGTTTTGTATTCACATTTTGTTTAAATTTCGTTACTTAATTCCAAATCTTATTTTTGTACATATTTGCATTTTTTATTGAGTATTTTCGGTCGCCTATAAAATTATTTACTTTAAATTATTTACTAAAATATTAATAAGACCATTATTAGGATTTTCTACAACTAATCTTCAGTATCTTAGTAGATACATCGAATTTTTTACATGACAATAATCCGGGAAATTTTCAATTCGACCAAAAGCTATAACGGCAGGACTTTGATCATAGATATACTTCATGGAGACTTCCCTTATTCTATCTGCTGTTATTTTCTGCAATTACAATAAAATTTGTTTCTTTAGTTAAAAGTAAATAAAGTATTGTTCAGATAAATTTTTACCTCATATTCTGTAATTCTTTCATGAATTGGTATGTAATATCCATATCTCAAATAATTTCGAATAATATCAATCAAATGATTTACTGGATCATTTAAGAACAATAATTCTTTTCTTTTACATTGATTCACAGCACGCAATACTTCTTTTTCAGTTATTGTTGTACACAATCTCAGCCATTCTTTTTGCAAGAAACTAGTCATTATCTGTATAAAAATTTGAATAGTAAAAATCTTTATTAGGACGACAAGTCCTGTATGTTTATATATTTTACCGAGAGACTTAATTTGTCACAAACAAAGTAACATCCCCATATGCTGGTAGACTGTGCCCAATTCTGGAAGAATGATTTGTACATATGACACAGAACTGTGTTGAATGCACAGTGTGCAAGGTATGGTGCATTATGTTGTGCTCCACCTAAATGAAAATATACGAATATTAAACAATTCTAATTAAAAAATGCACGACATTTACTTACCATATGTCCTGTCCCAGCAACCAACAATTTCTTTAGCTACATTAAGTGCATAATAATCCGTGCATTCTTTAGAACTTGGTCCTTCTACGCCTATTGCTGCATACCCTAATTCATAATCGTCATCTCTGTACCGTAATTCAGCACCTACAATATTTTATTTAAATACTATTTATATAACTGAAATTATATTCACTTTTATTTGCCTGAGAATCGATATTCCTTTTCTGTACAAGTCGACTGCTCCGAGTTGCAAGATCCACTGGTACACATAAAACACTTGCAAACAATTTTTTCTAATTCTGGTAAACAAATAGGTCCAGTACAGACAATTGTCATAGAACACGGTTTGAATAAACGATCTTGAAAAGCGGTCAATCTTGCTTTACAAAATTTTCTAAAGATTTACAATTATAAAATAGATACGAACAATGTGATTTCTTAGATCCATGTGTCAGTCTTTAATAGCATACGTACTTTACTACTTCGGTTTCAGGATATACACTATTTTCAAGTTCGGTATCCTGATATGCAATGGTCGGTAAATAATCCATTACAACTCGTTCTTTGTCAGATTCCATTTTAGAAAGGTCATGCAAGATTACACATTTTTCTCTTGCAATATCTTGATCACCTAAGGTGTTAGTAACATTTACGGTGAATCTATTAACTTGTTCACCCAAAATAAGTTTAAATCTCGATTATATCGGGTATTCCGAATTTTCGAGAACCCGTCTCGGTCCCGAATAAAATTGTATAAAATATCATTACTCAACCTACATATCAGATTATTCATAATCACGTCAGCAAAAATATCGATGAGTTTAACTATTTCCTTCGAAGGTACTGTTCCATAAAAGAGAAACATGTCTCTCATTGCAATAGTGGTAATCTTTGCACCAATTTGTTCTACTGCTTGTATCATTTCTTCTTCGTTTCTACGCGTTGTTCTCTATGTTAAATATCTTTGTGTTCATAAATGCAGATATTTAAAAACTAATGGTGTATACCAGTATGAAATGTTTATTGTACACATTGCGACAGAAATTATAGAGTACTTGAACGAAATTAGTAGTTAATTTAATAGCATCGTAAATGAAATTTTTAACATATATTCGTTCACTTACCCTGAAAAGTAAATGCTCTAAGAATAGTGCACTGCCACGCTCTTCAGGAAATTCATGCATTGCACCCGCTGGGAGAAAACAACCCAGGGTTGTGGTATAACAGCAATTACTTTCGCATACAAGACGTATACCATTACTCAAGGTACAAGATTCTACTGCGTTTTCGGTGTTCATATCTAAACCTGTAGACATTTTTCCACGTGTGTTTCCATGAACTCGAAACGTTTTGCAATAATTATTTGACATAGTAATGTATTCCTTGAAAAAAGAAATTCAATATGATATTGTCTGTAGTTTAATAATTCTTCTTAATCAATCTAGTAAAATTAATGCAGCTCTTACTCTTCGAATGTGCTTCAACACTGTGCTGATTTGAACACGACACAAATATTTTAAATACATCACCATCTTTTGATATATAATTGCACATCTAGAAGATAACCCAGGCTATTCATATTAGATACAATATAAAAACTCTATATTTTTATTATGAATAACAACTGAAAGTGTACATGTCATTTTTTCAGCCTGTTGTAGCGACTATGGACATTATAAACAAAATCATTTTTTTTTAATAAAAATACACACTAATGTTCAATGAAGTAGACGTTTTATTATAATGCATTAGTTTCGTTAATAATATGGAAATGTATCGGAATGATTTTTTATAGTGTCAAAATGAATAAAATAACATTTTGATAAGAGTCATGTCAGTGCGAGTTGAATCCTGTACATAAGTGAGAAAAAATATGCTTCCTACAGTTCCTACGAGTAATGTCCGTGAATATTTTTTTTTTATAGAATTCATACGAGCTTACATTAATATCTGAAAACTACTGAATTAACAACTGTCTCAAATATCCTTATCATGTACATGATCTTTTCACTTCGTATCCTTATTTTATCAACTACATTTTTAAATACGTTAAAAATAAGGCTTTTGAGTTGAAATCGAAAAATAAAAACGTATTTTATGATATCCATAGTTTGTTTTCCTTTCGATTATTATCAATATTATTTATCACTAACCCCTGCCCCTTCAAATAATGTATTTGATATATACCATGCATTTCTACATTTTCGTTCTGACAATGAGATTCCATTATCGCTAGCATAAAGAGATCCTAATATCGTGTTATGCTAATAAGTATCGAAGTAAAATTTAATACATTATTAAATTGCACACAAATACGTATTTGCATTACCAATGTAACTGGAGCACTTGCAAAATAAATACACTGAACACAGTTTACACGAAGATTGTAAAATTAAGTATTAATTTCAAATATTTTTCTATGATCCGCGTTTTCCCTTTACATCTACTATTTTGTGAAAGTAAAAAACTATTTACTTCTAACTCTTCTGTTTGTTTATCCTCCGCGAAAAATAAATTTATTCAACTGTAGCAGTATCGTATTATCCAAGCCTTCGGCGCGGCTTTGTATTTTCTTAAATGTTGTTCGTCAATATTCACACACGCAATAGACATACACTTAAATCATGCTAAATTCACGATTCATGCAGTCCGTTATAACTATGTCTCATCGAACGAGGACAATAATTTAACGTTTGCTTTTTCAGACTTGAAAGCTTCAACACCTTGCCTGGTAACAGAAGTACCAGTAACATCTAAATACTCGAGGCTGGATGTGTTAAACGCCAAATGCTCGAGACTTGAATTTGTAACATCTCGATAATTTCTAAAACATTAAAAAATGATCATTGTGCTTTCTACATTGATAAATCTTACTATTCTTTTTAATATCAGTCATACCTAACAACCAATGTTTTCAAATGTGGATTGTTAAATACTCGTTCACCGTCTTCTACAACTATTACTCCTTCTGCCAAGTCATTGATCATCTTACGATCAAACATATCGCTTCCAAGGACACAAATTGCTCTGTCTGTTATTACACAATGTCCAAATGAATTATTTTCCCATCGGAATCCATCTTCGACCCAGAACTGACATAAAAAGACAAATAAATACAAAAGGATAGATCAATAGGGTATACATCATTTTGTACATTGCAGTGCATCAACCTGTGCAACATGTGCATCTTCATATGCGGGTGGTGAATTCAATAAAGCTTCTCTATCCAAAGGTCGTGATTCCGGATCTGTTAATTCTGTATGTCTTAAACTGGAAGGGCATTCTAGATAAAGATGAGTCAAGGTACTAGTGGAACTAAAGCAACAAACTTCGCTGTCGCCAAGTGCTGTATCTCGTAAATCCAGAATCTAAGATATGAAAATACAATTATTCAATTATCACAATACATCAGAAATATTTAGAATTGAGAAATGTAAAGTGCACACCTCCAATTTTTTAAATCCAAATCTTGTTGCTAAACTAGTATAAGCAACACATTCGCCCAAACGATGACAAGAATTTAATCGCAATTCTTTTAAGTTTGGCATTTTACTAATAACCAACAGTGAATGTGGAGTAAACCATTGACAGTTGCTTAAAATCAAACACTGAAACATATACAAATTAAAAACAGTAACGTATTGTTAAAAAAATATATATATAATACATACATATTATGTATTTAGAAAATATAAAATCATAAAAATAAGATAGATAATAAGATAACTAAGCTTATTTCTAGCCTACTGTTTCTTTATATACTTTTGTAATATTATTACTTATTGTGGATTTGGGAAATTTTATTTAAAAGTAAACGTACCAAATGAATTTTAAGTGCAAGTACGTCTCAATTTTCAATTAGTATAAGTAGTTGTTCTGTAATTTATAGTCATTCACATGTAACCAAATATGAAAATGAACACAGCATAAAACAAGAGTAATAAAACATAAGTAATGCAGAGCAACATAAAAATTCATGCAATTGTAAAGTAAAAGTTCTTACTGTTAGATTAGGCATATGGAAGTTCATGTGAAAGAAATATGATTTATTCCTACGCAAATAACCCATCTCACAGCCTTTCAATGAAAGCTTTTCAAGAGTATGTGGAAAATCTGTGATCCCAATCTGCAAACACACAAAAAATAACTTATTATTTGTTCATTTACATGAGACCAATTTTTCCTATTATGTGATCGAACTCACTGTATCTCCATGAATAATAAAGTCCTCGATGATTAATTCTTTAAGTTGAGTACACACAGTTTTAATAGTACTGAAAAAACGAAGACTCAGACGTCCTATTTCTCCATTACCTATACTGCGACGAATCGCAAGGGTTGTTGTTACAGGCTGAAGGAATTTGATGTAGTCATTCATAAAATCCTTCAATTTTATAGGCAATCCACGAAAATCTACTCTTCTCCACAATGTTTTGTCTTGTGCTACTTGTCCAAATCGTTGACAACATCTAGTCAAATATTAATTACAATAAATACCTAGATTCTATTATCTACTAGCTAATCATAAAAAAGTTATTTGTTTATAGTAGGTACTCGCTCACTGCATGAGAATGGGATTGGAATTTTAGACAAGATCCAAAGTTTTGGCAATGAACAAAGTGTTCAAACAATCACATGAGATTTCCCACCTACGACTCCCTACTATTGTATCAAAATCACAATCAATGTGTATATATAATAATATATAAGAAACAGTAGTGACACTATCGGCAACACCTTCACGAAATTGCCATTTCCATTAAGCTACATTCCGTAACTTGCATAAACAAAATGCAACAAACAAGATATGCGTAAAGAACAGGCATTTGATTGGGTATGCAATGAGCGAGAACCTTCTACACAGGGTGAGGCACTAACTATTGCCACCTACAATAAGTCCAGATGTATGATAGTAGCAGAAAAGTTTTCAAAACAAAAGATACATGGAACAGGGGCTATAATATGACGTTAACCTTTTTTTCCTAGGTGGAGTGGCTTCAGAGATGTGAAGGTCACCTTTGTTTTTTTAAATAGAATGCTATGTTTTGGTATCTGTTTTCTGATACTATGAAAGTACTCTGAAAACTTTTCTGCTACTATCATACCTTCAGAGTTATTGTAGATGGCAATAGCTAGTGCCTCACTGTGTATATTCTTTTTCAAACTCACAAACTTATTGCCATAAGATCTTGAGGGGCTAAATACTGAAATATGTTTAGTAAAACATCGTCTGAGAAATCCAGCATATGTGGATATAATATGGCTTTGTCTGCATCAGTGTCCTCTTGAAGCTTAATACGTTTCATATCATCTTCGCTGCTCGACGGTTTGGGGGATAAAGATCTGCTGCGTTTCATTTTCATTTTTTTCTTGCACCTGCACATAATAAATGAAATCCTAATTAAATATAATCAAATATTCCATTACCACTAAATTATTTAATTTCTCTGCGCTAATGAATCGCATAACATTTGTAGCTATATTAAAATATAATCCATTCATTTATGAATACAAAAACTTTCACATTTCTGCAAAGTCATTTTCAGATACCTAATTTCTGTGCATTTTACTAAAAATAATTTATAAATACATATACAATCATATAACAAATTAAACGATTAAATAACGGAGACACTTGCTCTTTCATCAGCTTCAGTTCTTCCTGCATCTTTCCCCAGTCACTTTTAATCCACTGAAATTATTCTCTATTTTCAAATTGAAACTGACAGGAAAGCACAAAGAAAGTTTATTGTTCAGAATTCTGACTGCTGAATAAGCTCTGTTTCTTTGGCAGAAACCCAGAAATAGTGACAAAATTTCTGCCAACCGTATGACAAACTCACCAATGACCCTAAATAATTTTCTGGAGTTTTACAATTTCGTAAACAAAAACTAAATATTAAACGTAAGGGAGGCCGAGGCTAAATGTTTCCGGGGTAAGTTGTCCCGATTGTTATATCTAAAAAAGCAGAAAAGACGATTTGCTTTCAACTGATTATCTCGAAGAACAGCGATAACACTGTAGCCTTCATTTTAGTGGCGTCCGGACGCGTCCGCAGCAATGTATCGTGTGTTTCTAACCATGATTTACTTATGTACCAGATAAGTAAATATTTTCCAATCATTATCTTTTGGTCTATTTCGATTATTTAATATTAATGCCATTGATTTTTTTATCCTGAAGGATCAAATGACGCTTAAGAACATGTTATAGCAGCTTTTATAAGTTATTTCATACCTACATAAATATAAGCAGAATATTCTATTTTAGTAAATATATATATATGTAGATTTTTGCACATGTGTCGACAGGAGCAAGTTGTTACCGTGATTTAGGGCAAATTGTTACTGTAACAACTTGGCCCACTGAAAATGTACATCTATTTACATACATAGGTCATTTCTGTTGTATTTTAAGAAGAGAACATATAAAAGAAAATAATGAAAGTGATGACGAAAAAGAAAGTTCCCAATATTATATATCATTGCGATCCATATTCCGCATTGCAGTCGAGAGAAGAATGGATCCAATCTGCTCTGTGCAAGAACTGGGCTCACTTCAAATACATAAAAATCACAATTTGCCCAAACTGTGATTTTGATGAATCGTATGATGCGAGATTTTAATTTTTTATTATGTATATCGATTAATTATATATATATATATATTTCGTTTAAATTAGTGTTAGCGACAAGACAATTCAATGCAGGATATACCAAAGACAATTTCATACTAAAAATAATGTTTGCGTTATTATATCGTTCTGATTTTCTGTTAAAGATAGTATATATTCTTGCTAACCCAAACATATAAATAAATAAATATTACCTACATAATAGTCGTTTGTTTTATTAGAAGATAAGGTACTTTATTAATGTTTTAATTATTACCGAATCTTATAGTTTATCCCACAACGGGGCAAAAAGTTTCGCTTCGCCTAACGACAAATAAATAAAAAAATTTTTAAAACCCATTACAATATCAATAAAGAAGAGTATATCTTAACTTTTAGCCCCGGTCTTCCTTACTCATACTATTTTTTTCAATCCAACAGAAAAACGAAATTAATTGTATTAAGATTTGATTTTCATTTAAAAAATTGTATTCTTATTTATAAATAAATAAATGAAATTGTCAAACTGTAAATAGATTAAAAGTAATATAAATTAAAATGGATATTAAAATAATTAAGAAAATTAGAGAAAATTCAGAAAGTAATGTGACGATACAATTGAAAAACATAAAATATGTCATAATGTTTTTGTTTAGGACATGTATTTTATTAAATAGAAAACAATTTCAGCTACTGAACGTTGAAATTTGTCACATTATTGACAAAAATCAACAAGTAATAACATAACCTTAAGATGAATTAATACTGTCGTTAAATATCTATGATGCGTACCTGTGTATTTATCTCTTTTATCAATATTACAATTGCGTATTGTACTTGTTGAGAATTGTTTTACAAATTACGTTTTTTAACATGATGTAGTTGGTGTACCCGATTTTTTGAAAAAACGCATTTAAACCGCGGTTTCGAACTCTTTTCCGATCAATTCACTATAAACTTGCCTTTTTTATTATGACGATTTCATTCGAAAAAAAGCATTTATTGCAAAACACAGGATGCAATTAATTTATCGAACGACAGGTATAAATAATGTTATAATTCTGTACATAATGTACATGTAAAATTAATATACTGTTAAAGAAAACATTTAATACAATGTTTAAGTATATATATTCATTTATTCAAATACAAAATATATAAGTGATATTATAGATAGATTTTCAAAGGGTTACTGAATTTCAGCGCATATATCGTTTTCAATATATATTTAATATACTGTTAAGTTAAATAAAATTTTACAATACATGTCAATGAAGTATACATATGGGAAAATTTAAATAAAAAATATATTATTATTTTTTAATTCATATTATACTATATTTAAATATAGCATTGATTTAGTAATATATACATAATTAAAGGATTAAAATGAAAAGTATAAATTCTTGAAATTAATTATATCTGAGCATTGGTTTTAATATAATTCCGCTACAAGTTGTACATAGCAGGGGGCTACTAAAAAGTATGACATTTGCATAGCTTCAAATATAAATCTTTAAAATAATTGTCTTTCATGGATTTCATGATTAGGCACGAAGTACACAAGTAATAAAAGCACTGTATCTTTGGATTCAATATTTACTTTACAAGACTTCAATATTCGAGTATCAGCATTCTCTTGCTTTGCAGAAAATACCATTTCCTTAGGAACAGCGCACTAACAGTTTTTTGTCTTACTCACTGGACCATGTTATATACAATTTCATTACTATAAATCTATGTACTTCCAACGTACACCTAACACTAGGTGATATAGAAACACAGTCTTAAATTCATTATTTCTGCTTCAGTATATATGTACAAGACTTTATGATGAAATAAAGTCTGACCGGTAATTAAAATAAATTTTTTGTACTATGGAAAGTTCTCTTACACCTTAAGATGTTTATCCCTGCAGAAACAAAATTTTGTTACTGTGTATCCAATAACAAGTGTTTGCAATATATTTGACCAAAAATGTTGTATTTATTTCAGTGTACAATACACACCATTGTGCACTGTAATTGTACAACATAAAATTGTGCTATCTATATCAGTTACTGATACATGTTTACTATGTATTATGGAGTATGTTGAAGATGGTGTACGTAAATTAAATAATTGAATAGACAACAGATATTTTTAGAACACTATAAAACCTTTGAACTGTTCTTATTGTGCTGAAATAGAAACATTAGTAAGTGTATATATAGATAATAATTTCATATGTTTTGTATGGGAACTATTTGTTGTCTGAAGATATAGTTGCCCCCTGTTCTCTTAATCGTGTTACACGGAAAAGTTTGATAAAAAGAAATTCTAAATTAACTAAAAATATGATATAATTACATATCAATACAATTGATTCAATTGTGTGGCCCAATAAATAGAAATTCTCTTAATATTTCACGATTTTGGTCAATATATACTATAAATGTAAGGAATTTTAGACAATCATGGTTTCGCATACACTTATTTCAAACCTCACGGTATGGCACACTCTCACTTGTCAGAAAATGACTCATTGTACAGATCATAAAGTACTATGCATATATATATATATAAATTATTATATAATTATTTATATATATATACATTTATGTATATATAATATGCGCACTTAACCGAAGTCTTAAATATAGTGGAGTTAATCAGGCTAGGCCATGCCTGATTGATATTTTATGTTTGTAACTCTATTCAGTATTATTCATCCAATTTATACATTACATAAATTTCTTTGGTCTTAGATGTTGTTTTGTATTCTATGTTTACAAATCATATAGCCTAAAATACTTTGTAAAGTGGTCATAGATTGTTACAATCACCGGTTGAAAAAGAAATTCGTTGGTTAATTTTTAACGATTCTGTGTATAAGTATAAAGATATTGCACCAAAGCAAAATAAAATATAGTACCTTAGTACACCAATTTTAATTGTTTGACATAAATAAAGCTGGTTGTTAGTTTCTTTTGCCAATATTAATAAAAATATATAACAAATATTGTGATTAAACTTAAATAAAAATGTACAAGAAATTCTAGTTACTCTCAATATATTATTCTAATTCTATCAATTAAAGAAAATTAATTGTATACGATATTTTTATATAGAATATTCTAATTATATATTAGTTTAATAATTTTATATCCGAAGCTAATGGAGCTTGAAACATAAATATACTCAGGTATTGGAACAACCTTATGACTATCTACATACATTTAAATTTTGCAGCGCACACTTACTTTAAATGTTAAATAGTAGTGTGCATTTATATAAAACATAGCATGCATTCCATACATGTAATACTTCATTGGCAAAATATATATACAATATATTTCATTTTAAGCTTTTAATCTACTGAAGATACCACCTGGTGACAAAGGTAGGTCCCAAATAAATCACGAATTGTGAAAACAACAGTATATCCAAATTCATTTCGATTATTAAAGTACAAAAAATTCATTTTCAAGTAAAAGCTTATTTGATTAAGAAAATATGTTGGCGCGTCGTAAAATTTCTCTTGCTTATACGACGACAATTTTATGGCTGTTACCATTTGGCAAGAGAACATAATAGACACGCTTCCCCTTATCTCATTGAAATTCTTGCATATTACTATGGTAAGGATTATCAAAAGACCCATTCGGTTCTTCATTTTTTTCTATAACACTTTGAATCTCAACGGTTGATCCATTATCAGACTGTCCATTATTATCATTTAAAGTTCCGGTATTAGTAACATCATTACCTACTAGATTTATATTATTTGTAGTATTAGCTTGCTGTGTTTGTTGTTGCTGTTGGCCATTTACAGAATTTTGACCAGAATTATTACTATTTTTTGATCTATGCCTAAGTTTGTGAGTTGTAAGATATTGTTTTACAGAGAATGCCTTATGACAAAGGTCACACTTATACGGTAAAGGATCCTGACAGTCTGTATCATCTCCGGTAGTCGATGCATGAGTTGTTAGGTGCATTAAATAATAATGCTTAACCACAAATGATTTACCACAAGTTTCACAGATATACGGACCTGATACACCATGCGTTTTACGATGTTTATGCAGATTGTCCTTCCGAGAGAAGCTTTTACCACACACTTCACACTCGTGCATTTTTTCACCCGTATGAGATACAGAGTGTCTAACTAAATGTTCTTTACGACTAAATGCCTTCGCACATGTGGTACACACAAACGGACGTTCACCGGTATGCAACTTTCGATGTTGATAAAGATGCTCTCTCCGTTTGAATGGCTTGCCACACACATCACAACTAAAAGAATTATTATTAGTTTGTAAAGGGTCCTCTTTATTTCCACTTTCAGTGGCATCGGTTAAAAGGGTTTGAAGTAAACTAGACCTTGAATTAAATGATGAACCAGAACAATTATGACTGTTTAGTAGACTCGTGGAAGAGAAAGTTTTGCCACAATCTTTGCAAGCGGTATCTCTAGTTTGAGTTATAACTTGAGGATTCACAGTGATCAACGAAGTAGGTTCGGGCCCCGATTTGATTCTTAGAAATTCTGAAATTTGTCCAATCGAAGAATGAGATATTGAATCGTCTGCCTTGAACTCTTTCGAATCTTCCCGAACAGTTTGGGTAACTAATGGAGCATCTTTAAATCCTAAATTTAAAAATACTTCAGGTGCAGAATGTACAGTAGTGAATGTTTGCACATTTTGTCCCCCACTTTCATCTTTCTGGACCTCGGATTGCACTTTCTGAATAATTGGCTGATTTTGTTTAGCATCAGGTTCTGTCTTTAGAATAATGTTATTATTTTGATGTACAACTTGCCCTTGAGGTTCCTGCTTTATCGAAAATTCTTGCGGCGCACTGATCTGTACTTGCTCCTTCTCAATTTGTTGGAGTTGCCTATGTTGCTTCTCGAATTCCCTCTGCTGTCTTTGTAATTGGTGAATCTGTTGCGTGATCTGCGACTGATTTTGCTGCTGCTGTTGTTGACCAACCTGTGTTTGATTTTGTTGCTGAGGGATAGAAGCTGATTGATTCAATTGTTGAGAGATCTGTCTTTGCGATTGTATTTGTTGATTTATTTGACCATGATTCTGTATTTGACTTTGAACTTGTTGCTGAATTTGCGAAGTTGGGCTATGTTGTTCTGTAATTTGATTTTGTGCTTCGTTTGATTGAGGCGATAATTGCTGCGAAGTCTGTTGTTGATAACTATAATGTGTCTCTGCTGTTGCTTCCACAACAGCAGCTGCCATGCCTCCTGGTTGCATCTGAAATTTATAATTATTTTTAGGTATACACATTAAATTCTGACTAGTTTTACAAAGTTAATCGACCGCTTTTCTACAAACCTGCATGGCACACTTATATTGTTGTACTCTTGCTTGAACTCCACTGATAATTTGAATATTAGAGGCATTTATGTTATTAACAACAACAGGCTGTTGGTGCTGTATTTGTTGTTCATTACTAACTATCTGAGTTCCCGCAGTAGGCGGCACTTTTTCTATTGACTTTAACATGTCACTCTCTGGTGTTGTAGGTCTATCCTTCTCTGTACTCTTTACATAAACCTTACCTTCTTTCATAAAGTCTTCAGAAAACCGTAACGAAGTGAAGTATGATTCCAGCATACTCTCAGCGCTCACGACAGTTTCTCTGAACTCAATAATATACTCCAACTTTTTAATACATTCATGACAAACGACTTTTGGCAAAGAGTCCTCTTCCAATACCTAAAAATATTAAGGCGATTTCTTCTTTACCTTACAGAGCAGAGCAATCGTTCGAATAATGAAAACTATAACAACGGATTAATTTATGACATTGTAAACGATCACAAAAAAGCAGTGCCAGAAATTTGGAACAGGAAGAATCATCTTGCCAGAAATTCTCACCTGTATAGGTAAACATGTTTGGATCTTCGACTGAAGTTGCCGTCTACGACCTTCCTCCCGAAAAATGTTCATTTTGTTACCCTCGCTGCTCGTACACAATCTGCACAGTTCGTAGTAATTCACCCTTCGGTATCCAGACATTGTTTTCCCGCGGAAAACTCAATTGTGCGACCTTTAGAAAAATCGCGAGTGACCTTACTGTCGTGGGAATACAACCGTAACAGCGATCACTGTTGCCCTATCATCATTGACGATTCTGTTTTCCATGTAAAACAAGATTCCGCTGGATATCGCATCTCCGAGACTACGTGAGTTGCACCCGTGGCCATTTGCAATGTGTGATTATAGCGACAACCAAGGACTACGAAATGCGGGAAAAATTTAAATGTACATGCGAGCACTCTTTTATAGTATCAAATAAATTCATGTATATTTTACGCTTCTAATCGATATTGTTAAAAACTTTATAGGATGTAAACGGTTGTAACCGTTTTTTAATATATAAGGAGAATATATGTGTATATGTAGTAGGATTGCTCTAACCTGAATATATGTTATTAAAACATTTTATTTCGTTTCAAACGTTTTATAAAATAGAGTAAAATGAATGGAGTTTTATATAAACTTCTACAGTTACGTTCAGTCACCCAAATATTTAATAATAAAATTAACGCTATAAACATAGGAATTCAATCAATCGGAATGGAATGGAACCATGAATGAAACATTAATGAACCATGAATTTTGTATCGCTTGAATTGTAATTATTAAATAATAAATGTATTAAACGTTTAATACAAATGCGTACGCATTTATGAAAATTTAATAAATCAGATATTATATTTAAAATATTTCTTGACGATGAAAATAGACCGAGAAACCAGGTAATATTAAAATGTAAGGGCCCATAATTTATTCGATATTTTCGACTGATTTTCTCATATAGAATTACCTCCTTCACGGTTGTACCCAATACTGGGACACCCTGTAGACATACGGAATAAAATAATTTACGAAACTTTAAATTCGTTTTTCAAGAGGATGTCTCATTTGTGATCTATGGTTTCTTTGAGATTTTAATTCTCCGTTACGAGTAATTTCCGTTATGACTAAAAAATGTTGATTTTGAAAATCAAGTTCAAGGACATTGATGCACGGAACTTTTTTTATAAAATCTTTACCGATCCAGAGGTGTAGTAGATTCACACTGCGATCGGCTTTACGCGTATGTTTTACACACCCTATACATTAATATTTTTAGAAATAATATTTGATCGTTACGAATATAAGGGAGCAAGTAAATGAAAATAAATAAAATATTTCATATAAAATTCTCACTATTTTGAGAATCTTTCGAATAAAATACTATTCTAAATACTATTTTAAAAACTTTTTCTAACAAACGAAATATTTTATTTTTAAAAGTGCCCGTATGATTTTGAATGAAATAGATTATTTACTGTTCACTATTTTAAATAGTATTTTACCCAGCTCTGTCGGTTAGTTATGATACTTGATGGTTCTGCGAGGTCCAATCTGATTTAAGAGCGAGGAGATATATCGAATGAGGAAACGCGGAACATTGAACCGGATAGATGAAAATGTCATCACCGACTGGTAGAGTTTCCTGTGCGGATAGTATCGAAGATAGCTTTCGGTGGGTGGTGTTTGGTTCGTTTTATCCAGCGGATTTCACGGTCGACGTGTGCACCCGACACGTAAAAATGTGGCAAAATGAACCGTGTTCATGTTGAATTATGAAAGCGAATCTATTGATCGAGAGAGCGTGCAGCGAGGAATATTAGGGCACGATAGCGCAAAGATCCTAACCTTGTTTAAAAATGAAGTCGGGCACCGTGGACAATCACAGAGGCTCGACACTTTTGAAACCGGAAGAAAATGAGCAAGTCTTCCAATTAATAGGAAATCGGTGCCAGGTGAGACATATCTTAAAAAAATTCTGACTACCGAAACTGTCACTGAAACGCACCGATTTTGACCTAAATTCTCTCGATCGACGAGCACGGATAAACACGGACTGTCATTTCGATTTTGATGTTATTCTAACCAGAATTTCTGCCGTTATTAACGACGTGGATAAGCTTCGATTGAAGCATTCGCTACAGTTTATTCGATAATTTCGTGAAATTTTTATTGGAAATGAAAATAAATAAATGATATTAGATCTTTTCCCAGCAACATATTTAATGTTTCAGAAAAGGATTGATTGAAACTAGAACTATGGAATTAGTCATCTGATGTGGGAATATATATTTACAGTCATAGATGGGCAAAACTTTATTCGTTTCGTCAATGATGTAGAAGTCGAATCAGTATGTTTAGGATTGTTTGATATGTTTATTTGGTTGAACAACTCTGAGCAAATGTTTATCCATTTCAGATGAAATATTATCATATTTTATAATTAGAAGTCTAGCTTTGTTTTAACTTCTAATTTATACTCCTGCTTTGTATGTAGTAACCATTTCTACTATTACTATTATTACTATTTTCTATGTTTAAAATTGGTACGAGAATACGGTCATGTTTTTAAAATGGTATCTTAGTCATGAACGAATCGAATGACATCAGAGGATTCATAATTATGCAGGAATGTTACATGAGTCGATTATATTGTTTTCTTGAACAGATTCTTGTGATATAGAATTTTTTTCATCATTGTTAATAATTCTGACAGTTTCTCCGCATGTTAAAAATAAACATAAACTGCACGCGAATAAAGTGTTAAAAAGTTTTTGATTTTTATTCATTTTTTGTAGTGTTTAGCAGCAGGAGTTATTCAATTATATTTGACTGAACCACCTATGCATAAAGAATGGATAAAGAAAACTACAGGTATTATAACACTGATAAGAGATAACCCTAGGCGTAGTTTCTTCCTTCGTTTATATTGTCTGCAAAGGAGGGCAATGATATGGGAACATGAAGTGTACAATGCAATGGACTATAAAGCACCATTGTCTTATTTCCATACATTTGAAGCTGAAGAGTATATGGCTGCTTTTAATTTTGCGAGTGATACCGATGCTGTAACGTTAAGGTAAAATGAACAAGAACCCCTGTTTAGTCTTTAAAAATAGTGAAAATATTTCTAACTACTAATGTGTTAACCGCTATTTGCTTTCAGAAACATTCTTCTTGACAAATTGAATGCGAAACGCCACAAGAAACAGCAAAAACGGTCTAAAATGGAAATAGAAGGTCAACATGGTGGGACATTACTATGGAGGAATCAAAGCAGTACATCGCCTGTTACGTTTAGCACTGGGTCGACTTCCAATTTAGCAAATGGGACTCCAACCACAATCGGTGTGAATAGAAGTGCATCGAGTAGTTCCATGTACAAGCCTAAAAAGAAAAACCGAGAAAAAACTAAACGAAGATTAACGAAAGACGATATAGGTCCACCATCCAATTTTAGGTTGGTATTTTTAGGTTGGTAAGCATTTGCTGCTTGTCGGTGATAAAAATGTTCTTACGTTTTCATATTTGTAGACATCTAACACACCTGCAATTCAACACTAATAACAAGACATTCGATCCAGTGGATCCGCACTTAAAAATGTTCCTCGATAAAGTAGGCGTGTCGGAGGATCAATTTAGTAATCAGGAGACGCGCAAGTTTATTTATGACTTTATCGAACAGAACGGAGGCATGAGTGCCATTCGAGAAGACGTTTCAACACCTAATGTACAGCAATTGCAACAACAACAGCAACAACTACATCAGCAACAACAAATGCCACCTCTGGTAGTACCTCACAGACAGGAATATCCGCCGCCAGTTCCTGCACGAATAGTACCTGTTTGTATACTGTTTAAAATGATAAGATTATCTCCACGAAAGATAAATACTCTTAACGTTAACACCTTTTATTCTAGCATCAGACGAGAAGTGCTCCGTCAGTACCTCCAAGTCGAATACATACAACTTTAACGCCGCCGAGTGCACCATCCAATGCACCGCCAGTGCATAGAGTACCAGTACGACCACCACCTCCTTCTATAACTACGGCACCATCGTTGCCACCACCTCCGCCTCCACCTTCGCCAGCTCCAGTTCCACCTTCCAGAACTAACTCAAGTGCGCCCGTTCCTCCTCCTCCACCACCACTGCCTAATTTAGTGAATACCGAGGAAGAAACTGTTAATAAAAGTGCTACAAATAATAACAATAATAATAACAATACTAGTAGTAATAATAATAACGAAGAAAACGCTGACCCCAGGTCAATGCTCATGGAATCTATTAGAAGTGGCTGCACACTTCGAGTTAGTACTTGACATACTAATCTGATAAGTTGAAACTAGAGGTGTGTGGGACCCTGAAATTTTGGGTTTCTGCATACCTCTAGTTAAAATGCCTGCAAAAGATTGTCCAGGTGTATTCTAATGTGAATTTTTCTTACAGAAAGTTGAAAAAACCGAATCAAAACCACCTCCGCCACCCCCGGACACTAGAAACGCATTATTGGAACAAATTCGTCAAGGAGTTGAGTTAAGGCCTGTTGCAAATGAAGTAAAGTCACAAAAAAACCCTCCAATGTTCCAAGGTGGACTAGCTAGTGCTTTGTCAAGAGCTCTTGCTGAGCGATCAAGTGCAATCCATAGTGAAAGTGATGAATCGACTAGTGAAACCAGTGATGAAGATGAGTGGGATGATTAACTCAGGTTGGATTGTCTTGACAGAATTTTTCTTCTTCTTCTTCATCTCCTTCTTTTAAATTTTAAATCCGCACTTTCCTTACAAGAATTGATTTCAGATGGAATATACAACTTGAGGAATACAATAATGTACCACTGTGATAAATCTGCTATTGATAAACATTTAAACAGATTAGCTACTGTAAATGTATAATGTAACGATTTTGAATTTGATATCCAAAGAATGAAAATCATATATGAATGTTCCGAAAAATGGAATCAGTTAAATGTGTTATCAGGAAGTAAGGCACAATCACGTGGATAGGGCAGGTAAGGGCAGAATAAAGGTTCTGGTATTGTTTTAAAAACATAGCAACATACGATTATCAAAGCAGGTATACCGTAAAATGGAGATAATGCTATATAGCACAATAAGTATACAGATATAGAATACAGTGTGTTCACGCTTAAGCGATGCAGGCAATTACCTTCTATGCTTAACAAGATAAATTATCTGTATCATTTAAGCCCAGACGCACCGTATAAAAGTGATGGTTTCTTATATAACATTATTTATTTAACTGGAAGAAACGATATTTGCCAAATAAAACGAATATTAGAAAGATAACTATTCACGTTGTTTTAATGAGCATCGTAGGCGATACAGTGATTAAAACTACTAAATAAGTTATAAGTGATGTTACTGTATATACTGCAGCTACCGAAATCGTGAATTTCAAACGAGTTTACACGATTCGTACGCGATCGCTTTGTATCTCAATACTCTGAGACTGTACTTTTGCCCTAGTTTGCCCTGCCCAAATCGTGCAACTCAAAGTATGCGTAATATTAAGTTAGCAATGACTTTCGTGCGACATACGCACTTTTACGATGGAACAAATGTAAACTTACAGGTATATAATAATTCCAAATTAATTGGAATAGCCCTATCAGTTGTAATAGAAGCGAAAGAGAAAAAGAGTATTAGAAATATTATTAAATTCCTTTTCAGTTTAATACTTTATGAAGTTGCAATGATTTTGATAATGAGCTACATATGTAAAGAGATATGTACATCGAAAAAAAAAGTTCTAACTCTTAGAAGTATAATAACACTCCAGAGACATATGTATATGTATATGCGCACATGTACGTGTATGTATCTATGTATGTATATACATATATGTGTATATATTATCTATCGCATATACTGTTGTACAGATCAATCTATAACAATCAAACTGAAGTTCATTGTAACATTTCTTGCGTCAGGTCGAGGACACATGGTCGATTTTTCCTAGCCGACGCGTCCGAGAGATAAATAGCGAACCGAAGATCGTCGAGATATCACAAAAAAAAAACGTATAATGTAAGTTGTAGGTAAATTCAACGGTACGCGGAAAATTTTAATTCTAGAAAGATCGTTGACTCGTTCATCGGCGAGGAGATCGCTTCGGGCGGGATATCAAAATTACGGCTTTATATCTAGTCGTTTATGAAGCCAAAGCAGGTACCCTGAACGGACGTAAAAGACGTATGTATAACCCCCGGAGCGTGTCTCCACGGTGTCCGTTAAACGACCCAACGAATCACGGAAGTACGGAATTTTTTGATGCTTTTTTTTTGTTTCGTTTTTCAAACTCTATATCCCTGTCTCTTTACGTTAATTTATCACCGTCGATTTGGCCACTGTAATCATAGAGAGAAAGAAGAGAAAAACGAAGGAGTAAAACGCCACAAAGTGTACCATAGTACTATCGTTGTATACGTCACGGTAACTTCCCGTCGTTGATCATACACGAATGAAAGAAGGAAAGGGAGGAAGAAAGAATGGAAGAAGAAAAAGAGAACGGCACATCAAAACGACTCTTAGATATCCTACTAAAGTACACGTAAGATTACGAATTAACAATTGTAGTAAGAACTGTATATTTTCACGAGTGTGATATAGGTGACGAGCCCGCGGATGTTGAAACGCAAATAGAAACATTATCCACCAGAAGTAACGAAGAAAAGAGAGATAGATAAGGCGTAACGTATATAGTTATGCCGATAATGAGAAAAATCCTAGTCACACCAGCAGAGGGAGAGAGAAAGAGAGAGAGAGAGAAAACGAGCAAAAAGAAATGAAAAAAAAATAGAAACGAACATGTTAATTATTAGTTATTGTATTTTATTATATTCTATAATGCAATATTATCTAACATGAACCATTCGTTGCCCGAAAAGAAAAGAATACTAATCTCGATTGAGATGAGATCGATACGTTACGGAGGATCTGTTCGGCCGCCTCGAATCTGTCTTGTCGGCGTGTAAAGCATGAAACGCGTAACAAAGACGGGGGAAGAACTATGAAACTGTTTGTTGAACTATAATAAAGAGAAAGTAGCGGGGAATGTTTTAACGATGACTTGTTATGAAAAAAAAAAATAATGGTAAAAAGAAATGGAACTAATAATATATCCGAGAACTCGAGAGAAGACGAGCGAGAAATTATAATGCGATATTTAAAGATGCATTATAGATATTGTTGCATTTAAGAGAAAGAATTGTAACACTGCTCAACAAATTTTGACTTTTTGGTGATTAGTAACTTGCCGAGTAAACGTCTTCGGTAGACTTGCCTGTAAAAACTGTAAATTTCTTTCGGAATATTAATATTCTTTTATAAAAAAATGGACGTCTTGTCATTTAACGTTAGCAGTTATGCAGTTCTAACTTGCGTAATGGTATTCTGCGAGCTACTTAACTGTTACCGTTAACGTGCAAAATGTCTTCGAATTTACGTTTTTCTTCAGAATTGAGTTTCTCGGGAACCGCGCGCGCGGCAATTGAAAATGAATTTTGCAGGCACGACTTACGAGAGCCTGTCGGAAACGTTTACTCAAAGTTAAAAATCCAAATGTGTGTTGAATAGTGTTATGGACATGTATTTTTGGTCCAGACTACTTCGGGGCACGTTTTATTCGTCTATCGATTGTATAAACGTGGGCATGTTGCGAATCCGTGTTCGGTTTGTACTGCGACTACCAAGTATGAGAAGCTATGAACGAGATAAAGATGATACAGATGATGAAAAGAAAGAAAGAAAGAAACTAATTTACTTCAATACGCAACTTCCTTCTACCGTATTAATTTTCGTATTTATATTATACCCAAGAGCTAGACTTACGTTACGGATAATTTATAGCGCAAATTTAATAATAATTTCATTTTCTTTTCTTCTATTTTATTTTGTTGTCGAGGAGAGAACACGAGCATACAGAAAGAACGTTTCTGTAGAACTACCCCTGGCAGAAAATATTTGATGAAATTTGTGACTGCGATTGTTCAGCGAATTATTTGTATTTATGTTACAAATGAAGAATAGCACATATATTAGACAAACATCGTGTAACAATTAACGAGAACCCGGACAAATATTAATAAAACGATGAATGCTCTTGTCCTTTACCAAATATGCTGCTGTTCACCGTTGTGAAAATTATAAAAAAAAATTTTTGAATACTCGGAACGATGAAATTTCAACCCTTCCTCGAATCAAAGTGAAATTTTGATGTTTTATACCTTACGAACAACCAGGTACATTCATTTTTGTATTAATATGTTCTTTGTACGTGACATATTTTGTATTTTAGATATTTTTGATTCGTTCGATCGAATACTTTGTGCCAGGGGTAAAACGAACTTGTTATTACGTGTACATATAGGTCCGACGAGGACACCGAGCATGCGCTAAAGTAATGTTTATTCTTATTTATTTAACGAACAGCTTTTATGTATCGCGGACAGAATTGGATTGCGTGACGAGATCAATCGGACCGAGTATTTTTGCTACGAATGAGGATCGAACGGGATGTTGAATCGAGATTGAACGAGCTTTTACCTCTACGCGAAATGACCAAAAAGAAAAAAAAAAAGAAAACGAATGGGACAGATAGAAACGGATACAAACACATATCAGAATCGTAGGAATAGCAGAAATAAAGAGAATGTCACCGCTGTATTTAAATCTGCAATTCGAAACGAGCGCGTAAGGGAAATCCGAATATTTTGTAAAAGACAATGGAAATGGGTCTTGAAGTAATAAAACATTACATCCAAAGTGATCGCAACGCTCTAATCAAACAGACAAACTTTCCGAAATCTTGGAGAACTCTTCAGGACTGAAATCGAGAAATATTGTCGGCTTTTTGAACTCCTGTAAACTTCGAGTAAAAAGAATCTTAAGGTAAGGGGGACTCAATTACTATGGGGGTACCAATTACTGTACCAAAATCTGCCTATATTACTTACACTTATTTTTAAAGAATAATGAATATTTAAAAAGCGATATATAACATATATAGATAAACATTCTGCTGTGGAAGTGTAATTAATATAAGCACAATCATTTGTACCCCCATAGTAATCGGGGAGTCCGTTTAGTAGTTTCACGCCGTTGACTTTTTTTCGTAGATCCTTTTTCGCTACGAAACGAAGCGGGAAGTTGCTTTTCCTTTTGAAATTTTACAAATTCGATCGACTCTACGGAATGGAAAAAACTTTTTTACGCAATGTTTCAACGTGACCTAACGGAGTCTCCTTTTTGGAATGACTTCTGAAAAATTGATCTGCGATTTTTTGTCGCGATTTTGTTGTGCTTCAAACCGTCGCATGGTTATCACAAACACGCACATCTGTTTCTCGTGGTTAAATAATAATTTATTACTTTACATACATAGTACGCGTATTACTCGCAGAGCGGAAACTTTATCTTAACGCTATACAATGACTGAATAAAACGAACGCGCGATCATTCGATCGAAAATTGATCCCCAATTGCGCTGCAATCGTTCGTGTTGATGATGCTAGTGTACAAATCGGTCGTGCACTCGCATATCTTATCGCGTTAATCTCGAACGAAACAAAAGCGCGTCGTTTTAACGTGCACTATCGTGGCGACGATAATGACGAAAACTTGAGAATTCAGAGAGCCATTTCATGGATGCGATCGTTCATCGTAGAATTCTTGATTGACCGTCGATAAGGAGCGCGGTGCATGGATGCATCATGTCGTTCACGTTGGCGTACTCGGCTGCACGGATATGCTGAACGACGCGATGAAGACGTTGATGATCGTTATGAGAAAAACGCCGACCACGACGTAATTGTTGATCTTGTGGGCGATGTTGGACTTCGACTTTCCCTTGATGTCGAAACGACCTTTGAATACCAGGCTAATTCCCACGGCGACCTGCGATCGTATCCGAAACATTATTTACTTTCTCGTCAATTTTTGGAAACTCTCCGGTGCACGGGCTCGGTCTGCAGGATCCACGAAATTTGTATTCAAAACCCTTGCACTATAGCAACGAGTCAAACTCGTACAGAACTATCAATTCCCTCTAAATTGAAATGAAATTCTATTTTATCGTAGTTAACGTTTAACCATTCCATTACACGTGGGCATAGAATAAATATTAATTTTCTTTCTTCCCTAGTAGATTATAAACACGAAAGAAGCTGTAATCATTCTAATGAAAAAATAACGATTTATCTATTTATTCTTTCTTTTCAATTTGGAAGGAATTTTGTTTTTACTTGCAGTAGTTTTACTGCTAGACTGCGGATCTTCATGCAGATTTTCCGAATCTGAAGAAAAATGGGAAATGGTACATTAATATTTAGTCTCTGCACTGTTTCGAATTACACCCACCGATTTTTGTCATAAATGCGAAAAAATCTATATACTTATCAAAGAGACCCGTGTGTTTATTAGGGAGAACACATAAAGATTGGATCGGGCCTATGCACTGGAGAGTCAATCGAGCAGCGATTGTTAATTCTATCGTCGTTAGACTGTAGATCTTCATGCAAAATAGAAATTGTTTGCATCGATTACTAGAAATAGAAGTCGAATAAAAAATTCTCTAATGATTTTGAAAGATTGAAAATCGAGACTCCTAAAATCTCGTAACGTTTGTCCGGTTTTAAATTGCACCGATTCGTTTTTGTCATGAACGCATAAAATCCGCAGTCTAATCGTCGTCGTTCCTGGACAGAAATTGTTCGACGCCTTGCAAACAAGGTATACTTTGCCGGGAGATACTGCAGTTCACAAACTGGTCCGAAATACTAGATTCGAGAAGATAAATTAATCGAAGAATGGCTGTCACAGGTGACACAGTTAGCCAGGTAATAGTTTACAAAATGTAAGTGTCGAAAATGAATGGAATTTTCAACCGAGGAGCGCCAAGAACTGTCAGTCGGACAGTTTTCCTCATTTTCCTTCTGCCAGTAAATAAAAAGATGTTTTTCCCGGGTCCAAAATGCTTTGAATTTTTTCTTCCCCCCTGGGATCGAAGTGAAAGAGGGGTACACATTCGGGTTCGACTTTTTTTTTTTTAAGTAAGAAAGTTTGAACTCGCCACCGTGACGCGTTCTTGTTATTTTTATAGAGTGATGTAAACCTGGTGTTAAAAAATGATTCTTCGAAGCGGAATAGTCCATTTCGCTGTGTCGCACAGTGGGCAAAAACGGCCTTTTTCGATTCAAAATCAAAGAACTTTCGATAGGAATGAGGTAGAGCGATGAAATTTTTTTTAAATGAAAGCTGAAACTTTGTAGAATATGGGAAAAATAGGGAGATTTTACGGTACGAACGTTTTTTAACCTTGCGAAAATTCGTTAAAGTTGCACAATTTCAAGAAAATTTTGTTGTTGTGGTTAATACGCGCGGAAAATTTTTTTTTAACATGCTATATATCGTTTCCCATAGATTTTTTCACGCTGATTTCAAATCTGTTTTCAAAATTTGTCTACGACCTCTGGTTTTTGAAAAAAATAGATTTTTGTGACACAAATTAATGAAATTTTTTCGTTAAAATGACTTGATAACACACTAGTTTGAAAGTATATCGTATTCTCATATATAAAACACAATAAAAATAATAATAATGAAGTATTTTAACGTTTTGAGTTACTTACGAAACATGAAGCATTTCACATCTCGTCATCACTTGACGTATCGCTGTCATTACTACTGGCACTTTCTTGAAATTGTGCAACTTTAACGAATTTTCTCAAAGTTAAAAAACGTTCGTACCGTAATCTCCCTATTTTTTCCCATATTCTAGAAAGTTTCAGCTTTCATTTAAAAAAAATTTCATCGCTCTACCTCATTCCTATCGAAAGTTCTTTGATTTTGAATCGAAAAAGGCCGTTTTTGCCCACTGTGTGTCGTACCTGCAGGGACAGACTGGTGATGATCAGGCTGAGTATGAGCACGAAAGTGTTGCTCTCCCTCTGATACTCGAGCAGGTATCTCAGCTGGTTAGCGTTGGCAGTGATCAAGGCAACGTCCATCATCCCCTGGGCCACTGTCTTTTTTGCGGCGAAGGTGTTCGATTGTTTGTATTGGCTCTTTTTGTCGGTGGTGTCGGCTATCACCGCGGGATCCTTGATCACCACTTCCTCGACAGCATCCAATTCCACGTCCTTGTCCATCTTATCCATTTCGTCCTTATCCGTGTTCAAGTTCTCCCGCTTCTCCGGGGTGCCCTTCTCGTCCATTGTCTCCATCCTCGTTTCTTACTATCATCAAACTCTGCTCACCGATCGGCGAAATCTCACTCTCGGCCACGGATTAGTTCGCACGGCCGTACACGAAGACTGAATGATCAGGTTCACCTGTAAAATTGAATCTCGATCAGTGACGATTCCTATCGCTGCGTGACGTGTTATCAGCACTTTTCAGATCACTTTGATACAAAGGGTATTGCGGCAATCGGATGCATTGGGATCCGCGAAGGTAAACGGTCTCGCGTTCAGGAAGTGGCTGCCGTAACAGGAGGCATGAGTCTGTGACTCGTGACAAAGGGTATTGTTCGTCGAGAAACCGACACCTGATCTTCGTTGCCGGAGAGCGGATCATGCGAACGAGCGATCGCTATAGAGGCTGGCTGGATTTTACCAGGAACCGGCCACACACATTTTCACTTCCGTTTAACGTCGCAGTGATTATGAGAGGAAAAATTAGGAACCGGCCATTTTCACTTCTGTTTAACAACGTAATGCTTATGAAAAATCAGGAATCGGCCATTTTGGCTTCTGTTTAGCATCGCAGAGGGATTTCAGGATTATTAATTACTACTGGTCCCACTTACAGTTACTAATGGTCGATTACAGTCGCTTTCCCAGACGATTACTATGACGAGAAGTGGGTGCTCCACTCGGACGTGGATGTTGCCCTAAATAGGGGTCCTGGCTGTGTCGCTGGCCAACGAAACAATAACGAGACCGTGCACGGCGTTCTGTATTTGAAAAGAGAGCGCCGCGATGCGGTTTAACGAAACCGCAAGTGACGCACGACCGAAGGGAAGCGTCTAAGGACAACAGATGTACACATCCCGTATCAATCAAAACAATACGACCCTGTTCGCGCGTTCCTGTTGGCTTATCGTCGAGCGACGTATCAAATGGAAAAAGGAAGAGCAACTCACAAATCCACGGGAAATCACTACGAATCAGTGACCTGGTTTGTCCCTCCACAGTTACGTTCAGAACGAGCAATTCAATTGTTGCCCACGTGTAACGCTAACTTCGACACGTGTTTTTACTGAGCTTTCGAAGATAACGACGTCGCGATAGGATCTAGCAATTGACAAACCGCCAGGTTCAATGCAATCGTCTGTAGTTTACTTATCTGTCAAATTCTACGTCCCCCGGCCCTTGCCTTGTAATTAGCACTTAAACGTACCAGCACCGGTCACATGACCGGTTCTAGATTTTTTATTTGTCAATTTTTGAAATTATAAAGGTGCTTTCACACGAGCAATGATTCAATAAATATCTTTAGTACAGCACGCATTGCAATAAGAACTGCGCAAAGTCTAAATAAATTGTAATTTTTATAAGGCAACATGTACCTGTTACATTTATAGCACGGTACGTTTAGTGTTAAATGACTGTTGGTCGAAACAGCGAAGAGATTACAAAAATTTGAGCATGTTGATATATTATTTTCAATTGTGTACAATTTTTAAAGGACGGAAGTCATTTGTATGCGCGGTTCCTGTTTCTTGCTAATTTTCTTTTTGCGTACCCCTTTTTCGATTAATGCGGATGAAACGATTGGTTCGATCGGCTCGCGTTTGTTTTATGCAGCGCATCCTCTTATCTGACAATTGCGCGATATTTCATTGACCATTGCCGATGAACTCCCGAATGTTTCGTCATCGACGTTTCGGAGTCTGCTTGTCGTCTCTCGAAGCGAAGAATTCGCGCGAAGTCGGGGCTTTACGTTCGCCAAAACCGCGGTGCAAGTGAGTCATTTCACCTAGTTGAGTCATCAACAATTACCACACGACATTTCCGCAATTAATACTGTTCGGTCCATTTAATACTATCCAATCCATTTGATACCGTTCGCTGCAAACTAATCAAAGTGGAACCGAATCAATTGCCAGATTTTCATGTCCTGGTTATTAGCCGCTTTTAAAACATTGATTAACGTGGATTAATGAGACGATCAAAGCGTTAAATTAGACCCAGCAGAAAAAATGTGGGGCGGTCGTTTTAGCAAAAGTATCGATCAAGAATTCAGCGATCTCAATGCATCGATCGATATTGACAAACGCTTGTTCGCCGAGGATATACAGGTTCGTAATGAAATGATTCGCGGGAATTTTTTTAGAGATTTTGTCGAGTAATGGTTCAATTAAAATTTTATTTGGTTCTGTTTTTTTTTTTTTTTAAAGGACCTTAAAGTTCTGCGCATTTGTCTACGGTTTTATCAGTATAAAGAAGCTATTTCGCGTTTTATTTTATTGTCTCACTCGGAAAGAATTTCCTTGTCAAACAATATTATGGAATATTGACAAATGTGTATTCGCGCTGCTGTCACCGATAACGTATTGTTTACCGCTGCCGCATTAATTATCATTCTCCTCAGGGAAGCGTTGCTTACGCGAGAACGATACACGAGGCTAATCTTCTCTCTGATGAGGAACTACGAACTATAATCGGAGGTCTTGAGAAGGTATTTAGTGAGAATGTTGTTGATAGACGTCTAAAAAAATAATAGAAAACAATAGAAGGTATCTTAACAATAAGTGAGTCATGGAGAAACACCGCGGCTCGCGTTAAAAACGAGCACATGATAGATTTCTTCTTAGCCTAACAAGCTATTCTCTCCGTTAATTCATTCAATTATAACAATAAAGTATAGAAAAAAATAGTACATCGTTAAAAATATTAAATGTTCGAGAAGGATGATGAAGACCTTGAGTTTTGTTGTTATAGAAATAAATGTTTGGTATGCTTGATGGTTCGTGTGATCGAAATTGATGAGAAAAATTATAGATAACGAGAACAACGTGTCGCACAGGTGAAAGCTGAGTGGGAAAAGGGTCGTTTCGACATACACGCTGAAGACGAGGACATCCACAGTGCAAATGAGCGTCGACTTTCGGTATATCGTTAACAGACTCCACAGATTTTATGCTTCACAATTTATTCCAGTGTATATGATAAAATAAAATCAGCATAGCAATCCATTTTTCATCGTAAATTCACTTTCGGGAATTTTTAATATTATGCAATTTAAATTTAATTTTAGATTTTTGTTGGTTCAAAGACTTGCTCGGCGTAAGCTGTTTAGTTGTGTAAACGTTTCGCTGTGTGTTATCGTATGGCCACCGGAACCGCTTATCACATGCTAATACGTTTTCATGCATCAAAACGTTGAAACTGCTTGTCTTGTAACACTATGTACGTATTGCAAAGCAATCACGTCTCCGTTCGTCTTGGGAACTGATCTAACAGCATGAGATAAAGCCATAAGAAATTGAAAGATAAAAAAGTTCTGGCGTTGTTTATCGAACAAATACTCGAGACTATTTTTCTTGCCACGCGATGCGAGCATTTATGACTAATTACTATTGTGTTCTCGAAGAGAGACTCATTTATCATCGAGAGACACGCGCCTGCTTACCACGCGCTTCGCATTTTTTTCAGACAAGTTGAAGCATTTTCAGAATTTGTTGATTCACTTGTGCTGACTGATTCGTATTTCTAGTATTAATATTTCACTTCGAATTTCAAGTTATCAATACTTATATCTATGTAATTAAATTCTTATCCACAAAGGAGCTAATCGGCAGCGTGGCTGAAAAGTTGCACACCGGAAGAAGCCGCAATGATCAAACGGTGACCGACACCAAATTATGGCTTCGGAAGTCTATAGACGAGCTATCGAACAAAATGGCAACGTTCGTCGAGGTATGACCCATATTAAATGACCATTCAGAACGAAAAATAGTTGATTCAGGGCTGCGATTTCGTAAACATAAAAATTAAAGAACAATTTCTATTTCCAATGAGAAAATAAAGATTAGAACGATTTTAATTTTGCACAAAAATCCGCAATGTATTTATTACAATAGGTCCTAATCGCTCGGGCTAAAGAAGACATGGAAATCCTGATGCCCGGTTACACGCACATGCAACGCGCTCAACCGGTAAGGTGGAGCCAATGGTTGCTCAGGTAAATCGCGAATGTGTTTTATTGACTCTTCCCGAAATCATAGTAATTACAGAATTTAAGCGCGACGTTGCATCGGTTTCAACGCTACAAAAATAACTGTCTGTGTAGTTCCTGTATCTCGCGATTAATTAATTTTGGTTTTGCATAAAAATCCGCGATCTTGTAATTACTGTTGCAATTGACGTTACGCGCGAGGCTTCTGACAACGTGGAAACCACTTTCTGCAAACTCGCAGCTACGCTTGGTACGCAAAAGCGGACGTCGAAAGATTGCAAGAAATTCGCAAGCGATCGGACGTGCTGCCTCTGGGCAGTGGTGCAATTGCCGGGAATCCTTTCCAGATTGATCGACGTTCCTTGGCCAGAGAACTGAATTTTTGCGAAATAACTCGGAACAGCATGCACGCTGTGGGGGACCGAGATTTCATCGGTAAGCGATGCACAATTGACAATGCTTCGCAGTTTTATTTACTTTTGAAACATACTTTTGTTGCTACGAGACACCTTGCGAATCACGAATACTTTGACGATACTGTAACACGGATTCTTTCCAGCTGAATTCTTGTTCTGGTCGGCCCTAACCGCGGTTCATCTGAGCCGACTCTCGGAGGACCTGATAATCTTCAGCAGCGAGGAGTTCGGATTCGTAAAACTGGCCGACGAGTTCTCAACCGGAAGCAGCCTGATGCCGCAAAAACGCAATCCAGACAGCATGGAGCTGATTCGCGGGAAGTCTGGCACCCTGCTTGGAAAAGTTAGTAGGAACGATTCGTTTGGATAAGTCCACTGTTTATCAAGTGATGGCATCGGCTATCTTGTCGAGGCGATTGGGCGGTTTAATATTTGACGTTTTAGTGCGTAGGCTTCATGGCGACGCTGAAAGGAATCCCGTCGACGTACAACAAGGATCTTCAGGAAGATAAAGAGGCTCTTTTCTCCTCATTCGATACCGTGAACAGTATGATTGTCGTCACTACCAAAGCGTTGGCCACTCTCCAGGTCAATGTCCGGAAGTGCCAGGGTGCTCTAGCGCCTAGCATGTTGGCAACCGATTTGGCGTACTATCTTGTACGGAAAGGGGTGCGTAGAACACTTCTGAACTTGCCATTCGTATTTGCTATCTTTTTCTTTTTAATTTTATGAATCATCCACATTGATATAAACTATTAATTTGTATTAAATGTTCAGAATTAATATTCAGACTGGAAATTTTTATGCAAAATCTTTTGCATCAAGAGCTGAATCAACATTTCTTTCTTTAGATTTGAATTTCACCCACACGTTTCTGCCATAAATCCATAAAATCCGCAATCTGATAATGGGGCAATCAGGTCGAGCGATAAATCATTTGTGTTTTAGTATATCTATTTCGCAACGAAGTGACCATCAATTTATCAATCTGGTAGCTCGAATACGATGAGTCATTTAAGAGAATGCGTGCAACCTTCCTTGTTTGTTTCTGCAAAAGGAAATTATTCACGAAATTATTCTACGTAAAGAATAATTGAAACGTCACTTTTTTGTGTCGCAGATTCCATTCAGAAAAGCGCATTATTTGGCTGGAAACGTTGTGCTTCTATCGGAATCTGTTGCAGCGCCAATTTCTGAGTTAACTCTCGAACAATTACGAACCGTCAGGTAAATATCATTTCTTTGCGTTGTTGTCGGTCCAAGGTTTTTCATTCATGACATCATTTTCACAGCGAAAAATTTGAAGACGACGTGATGGAAGTATGGGACTTTGCCAACAGCGTCGAACAATATAAAGTCGAAGGTGGGACGAGCAGAGCAGCCTTGGATGAACAAATTGATATTCTTGAGTCTTGGTTGCGGTAATCGATATATGTTAATCTGCTGTAAAAATACAAATTTGTACGAACGTTCGCAGTTTATACTTTTGTAAACATCGTGCCCCTTTCGACTGTTTTCACACCTCGAAACATGTCGTTTCTTATGGTGCCTGAACCGTAGTACGCGAACGAATCATTTTGCACGAATCTTCGAGGGCGACGTTGATTAGAGTGAATTACATGAGATGATAAGGGAGGCCGATCGGCTTTATCGCTGAAAGCATTGTTCCCTTTAACATGTGCGAACCGGAAGCGTGCTATCGCTAACAATGTTGGTCGAGAAAATAGGTTATGCGGCGATCGTATACTGGGGATATAAGCTGACACGCGATGTCATCTATAAAATCTACAAGAATTATTATTCAAGGTCAACCGTCGATTTACATTCGATGGGCAAATGGGCGGTGGTGACAGGATGTTCCCATGGTATAGGAAGAGCGTACGCGGAAGCATTAGCGAAGACAGGATTGAACGTGATCCTTGTCAGTCCTGATACTGAGAACCTGAAGACGATCGCGGCCAGCATCGAGGTGATGTACAACGTGAAGACCAAAGTGATCAAGCTGGACCTGTCCGAGGGCCTGGATACTTACAACGTGATCGAGAAAGAGATGTTCGGTTTGGAGATCGGTGTATTGATCAATAACCTGGGCATGTCTTATCCGCATCCGGAGTATTTCCTCGATCTTCCCCACAAAGAGAAGATCTACATGAGCATCATTCATTGCAACGTCGTGGTGGTCACGAACATGTGTCGCATCTTGCTGCCACAGATGGTCGTTAGGGGGAAGGGTGTGATAGTAAACGTAGCGTCCATGGTGGCCGTGCTGCCCAGCCCTCTTTTGACAGTTTTCGCAGCTACAAAGGCGTACATCGTGAAATTCAGCAGGGATCTACAGATCGAGTACGCGAAGCACGGTATAATCGTGCAGTGCCTGCTACCGGGAACGGTGACGAATCACACGTTGTATTCGCCGAAACCTGGATCCATGGTCCCCACGCCTGAAAAGTACGTGCAAAGCGCGATGAAGTCCATAGGCAAGGATACCGTGACCACCGGTTTCCTGCAGCATTCGATCCTGATCACGATGATCAAATTGATATACCGGGTATCGCCCACCTCCGTTGTCCTTTGGATGATCAACGTCATGGAGGGGAACCGGAACAACGTGCTACGTCGTTACATCGGATAATTTTGTACAAATATTTAAATATATAACTCTTAAGCCGAAGAACAATTTACTAATTTGTTGCAATTAGAGGTGTACGAGAATTTTCAGAAATCTCGATAGAAGTCCCAAGCCGCCATTTTCAGGTTTTCATACACCACTAATTGCAATGGTTTCCGAATAAAAATTCGAATGTCAAATGTAGAATAAAAAATCTGAAACGGATTTTGATTCCAGCGATGCAGACATTTAAATTCAAATTCAAATCTCTCGTCTTTTTCTAGAATCTTGTACGTTCTCGCGCATGCGCATCGCAGCTGACAGCGGCAGCGTGAACGTGTGAACAAACCATAATTGTCAAGCATTTATGTTTCGTGTTTCCTATGTGTTAGTTCCATCAGTGTTACATGTACATACAATGATCCTGATGATACTATTTGTTGCCAAAATAGTCGCGTAAGTTTAAAGCTTTTATTTGACTCCATATTGCGCGTATTTATGTTAGCACGGCTTTTTTCCATACTGTCCAAAAGACAGGTTTGTTATTAAACCACTTATGGACGTATATACATGGACTATTTATAAGTTATACGACAAAGGCTTATTAAGTTATTACATTGATTTCTCTGTGCTATAATTACAAATTTCTATACTTAATAGAAATTTACAAGCACGTATTGAATAGTGTAAAGTTTTCATATTGCGGTAACGCTGTCATCTGACAGAAGAAATATTGCCCGATTATTTTGCCGGCTAGACCGGCAATTTTGGTTCGATTTTTGACAGTGATCATAACTTTCAAATACGCGTTAAAAGTCGTTTACACGTAATATAATCGTAAATATTACTAACATCATTGTTTTTTGCACGTGTTTGTAATATAGGTGAGTTCTAAATGTAAATTATATAAAGAACAAGCTTGGATTCCACAGACTGTAAACAGTGTTCAACAAAATAAGATGGAGAACACTAGGTACTATGATAATCCTTTCGAGGAATATCCTAATCCAACTGCTCAACATCTTGTGAATGAAGACACAAAGGAGGTAATTATATATCTCTTTTATAAAATTAAAAATTTCATAATTTTATAAGTATGAATACAAATTATTTTATTACTGTTAGGTCAACGAAGCATATAAAAAGACGCTATATAAGGGTACAAAGAGATTACTGGAGCTATTAGAAAAAAATCAGAAACATTGGTTACATCACGACGACTGTTCTGTGTACACAGGATCAGCTGGGATCGCATATGTATATTACCATTGTGGGAAATGTTTTAATGAGCCCAGTTACATTGATGTAATTATAAGTTCGTATAAATTATAAATTTCTTTTCGTTAACATAATCAACTTTAATGAGACTTTTTATACAGGTAGCTGAAAAACTACTGCAATCATGCACGAGTAAATTCAGAGGTAGGCACGAATATACGTTTCTGACTGGCATTGCTGGCCCAATGTCTTTGTATGCGGTCGTTCTTTACTCACAAGGGAATAAAGAAGCATCGCAAAATATAATAACCAAGTATGTACGCATATTCTATTCAAGTTTCATGCATACATATGTAACAGTTTTTACATTCTCTTTTAGATTGAAGTCATTATCACCTCATGTTTCAAATGAACACAGCGATATACCTGATGAACTGCTTTATGGGAGAGTTGGCTATCTATTTTCCCTCCTGTTCTTGAATAAACATATATCTCCACCACCTGTAGAGGATGAGCTTATTAGACAGGTACTAATTCGAAATTAAAATTGAGATAATGTCGATTAATCCATCACAGAACTAATTGTAGTCATAAAAAATATTATATCAGATTGTGACAGCCACAATCAAATCAGGAAATTCATATGCTGCATCAAGAAGATACAAAACGCCCTTGATGTACGCTTGGCATGATTCAGAATATCTCGGCGGTGCGCATGGCTTAGGAGGAATACTTTATCTATTGTTACAAGTAGGAAAATCTTATTGGTGCACCTATAGTTTAAATATGTATAATGCGTGAAGGTTGTTCTTCAAAATGCATGTTTTACAGGCACGATCATACTTAACACAATCTCAGTTGGACAATGATATAAAACCAGCATTGGAATTTCTTGCTAGTTTACGTTATCCTTCTGGAAACTTTCCATCGTCCATTGGAAGCAATACTGACAAATTGGTGCATTGGTGTCATGGTGCACCCGGAATGCCCATGCTATTCTGTTTAGCATATGAGGTTACTACTACTTTTACCGAAAAGAAAGAGTAAAGTTATTGTGGAAATAAGGAGAGTGATTAATTATACGTTTAAACAGATATTTAAAGACGAGAAGTACTTGGAGATTGCTCTACAATGCGGCGAAGTGATTTGGAAGAGAGGACTTCTTAAAAAGGGATATGGAATATGTCATGGGGTAGCTGGGAACGCTTATACATTCTTATGTCTCTTCCAACAGACAAAAGTCAGAATTTTATCAGAAATTACTTTCTAATAAATTTGTACTCGAACTGCCCAAATGTTAATCAACTGCTATTCTTGTTTTAGGATGTAAAACACTTGTACAGAGCCTGCAAATTTGCAGACTGGTGCATGGATTATGGAACGCATAGAACGATGTCTCCCGACAGACCATTTTCGTTATTCGAAGGTACTGTCTTCTATACTGTTATAATTTCCAGTATACTTGAATTAATTTTCAATTAACGATACATATATTATTTCAGGTCTTGCCGGTACCATTTACTTTTTACTTGATATGCAGAATCCATTATCGGCTAAATTTCCTGCCTACACAGTGTAAAACGAGACCATTTGAATATTTACTATTCGTTCACTAAAAATATTCAGTCAACGGAATATTGATTAAGTAATTTACAGACTACCATGAAACTTTCCTTTTTCCCGACTCGTATACAAAATTACACGTGAAAGCATGTAACTCGATGTATCCTTTATTAACGAATAAATCAATCTACGGATTCTATTACAAAATATTATTAATGCGCGAACAACACAATGCAACATTATTTCTTACATCGTGTTTGAAAGAGACGATAGTAAAAGTGAAACCTCGATCACGCCACACCAATAAATCCGACGTCCCCACAGCTCTATATCGGTCAATGGGCCACTAATATTCATGGCGGGTCGTACGATGGTATTTGTAAAAGTGTAAAGAGAAATGCTCAAAATACTACTGTCATTCAAAACTTTCAAAACATTGACCTCTCCATTGCTACGATTAAGAAACATTTTCCACCTTGATTTTTTATATTATACATATTTTTCAAGATATTAGAGTAGCATTAATTTTTTTTAGTGAAGTTACACGGATCGAGGTCGGCCCAAGGTGATTTTGTTAGGTCGTTCGATTCATTTATTTACTGTATCACTGAACAGACAACGTAAAAAACATTTTTGCTCAAATTAGTAACTTATCCTGTTCTGAAATTCTGATTTAGCTTGTGCCTTGTTCAGGCGAATAAATTTTGGAATATGGTGGATTTCAGGTGATGATAATGCTATGTTAATTATATCTGATTCGGAAGACGGATAGTTCACAAGTCGATCGAAAGCGTAAGTGATCAACGAGCGATTCTTCCTGGTACTTTGAACAAGTTGGAAGGTGGATCCTCACTGGATGGACAGGAGTGGTGACCATCTCGAGTATAAAAGCCGCTTCTGCCGGCGGCGCGCTTTAGTTTCGCACCGTAGCGACCGATTCAGAAACGACGCTCCCGACGTGAGTACCATTCGTAGATCATTAAACGCGATCATTAAATTATTAAATCTGAAACTGCGTCAAGTGTCGTGCACAGACATCAATGTAATTTCTCAAGTGGATAGAAAATCGAAAACCTCACATTTTACAGTTCAGAAGATCTTTACATGAACGTGTGTCTAAATTATTTTAGTGATTAGTAGACTGCGGATTTTATGCATTTCTGACAAAAGATCAAATGCAAAAAAATTCCAAAATACTGCTGTATCATTTTCGACTCGTTAAAATTATTTAAAAAATTTATAATTGCCTATGTGAATCCTGTATCTTGCAGTACATATACAGACAATTTTCATTTTGCATAAAAATCCGCAGTCTAGTGACTAGATGGCTGTTTTCCAGATGGCTATCCGCGACGTACTAGTACTAGCGACGCTGCTAATGGCAGGAGTATGCATGGCATTCCCGCAAAAAGATGGTCAAGTTTTTAGCAATGAGGCCATAAAACAAGCTCAAAACACCTATCTTATTCCAAAAGACGCTACGATACAGAATGTACAAGAGGGCATCGAACTAGCAGCATACGAATCGATCCCCGGCGATCAGAAGATCAACCTTTTCGAGATCCTAGGAGAACATGTACCACCGGAAGTGGTGAACAATCTCCAAGCTCAGATTGATCAAGTAGGACGACCTTAGACTGGATTTCGTACCCTATACATTCATCCTTGTAAAGAATTCTTTAGCCCTAAGTTTTTCTACCGAATATTTATGACATGCGATAATGTGCTTATTTTTGTTAACGATGTACTTAGACTTTTCACTTTTCGTAAATAAATAATTGAAAGCCTAACACGTATTATTATTTTTTAGACGATAAGATGAAGTAAATGTAGAAATTATAATAAATGCTTTTATCTAGAAACGTATTGTCTGGTAACATATAATTTGAATATGAATTCAAAGTGTTACCAAATTTATTTATTATAAGGGAAGACGCGTCACTGCGTGTATTGTGAAATGGTAAATGAAATCGTGCATAAGAATTAAGTATGTGGCCGACGATGTCGCGGAGAAAGCTGCAGAACCACAAACCGGCGGTACACCTTCACTTCTACATTCACGTTGTTGTCGAGATGGTTCTTCTTTAGTGCATAACCGTTTGCTAATTCGAACGTAACATTAAATTAGCAGTTAACTTTGTTTCAGTCCGGTTGGTTGCTGGACGCGTGAACAAGTAAAATAAAAATAAGCCAAGGGTACGGAATATGTTCCGCTTACACTTTCATCACACTTTCACCGTCGACAAGAATCGAACGTTTCCTTCTTCTCTCGACTTCAACAAGAAAGTCGTTACGCAACGTCTCAAAGATGAATGAATTTTTAATTGTGTCTCATCCTGGTGTTGTTTAGAAACAATCCTAACAACAACCAAACCAAACAACCTAACAATCCAATCTTTATTTTACATTATAAAAACTTCTCTTGTTGAGCAAACGCTTGGAACAGGCCTTTGTAATATTTTTCATCCTCGACGCGTATAATATTACAAGGATTTTATTATAATGCAATATCCTTCATATAAAAATAAAAAGTTTCGTATTTAAATAATCTTACCACTGAAACTGCACAAATGTATCGAATCCGCTTGCAGACGCTCCATGTGCGATAAATGACAATTTGTACATTAATGATAAATAACTTAAAAAGTATTTATTTCGTTTACCAAGGTACAAATCTCAGAACACTGCGAACGTAATTATCAGGGTTTTTTTTTAATTAATTTCAGCTTTCTTCGGTTAGAGACTTAATATCTATGTTTCTTCTTAATATATATGTTATTGCTAGTGCATTGTCTTGCATTGTGGCCATGTCACGATTGTATCTGGTTATTTCTCGCAACGTAGTTACGAGTCAACATACACGCCTATTACCGTTAGTGAACGTTAATACAACAGACGAAACAATTTTCCTTTCATACGCTACCTGTAAAATGAATATTGTTTGGCTTTTTGATACAGTTTCACTAACGTAATAAGTTATTACTAGACTGCCGATGTTCACAAGTTTGCGTACAATTTTACCTGAATAAAACCTTCAACATAAACATTTGACGATTGAATTTCTGTGCTTGTGATCAAAATATAAAACACGTGAAGTTCTGTGAACATCTACAGTCTAGTTATCGTATAATGGAATGAAATAGTTCTGTGTTAGTAGCTATATTATCGAAGTCGAGCTTCTTATTTAGATGAAATGTTTCTGTACGAATAGCAAAGATTGAAAGTAAACATTCGTATACAAATTTACGAGAAATCAATGAAGAGCCAGTCATACATATAAATGCTATCACTGTGCTCCCAAGTAATACATGCATTTAGAAGCTCGGCATCGAACATCCACGTAATGTCAATGAATCGTTCACCAACCATTCAGAAAAGTCAATGCAAGAAAATGTACTGCTGTTGCAACTTATCGACGTATCATGAATAAGAAAGCTTTAGGTAGAATCAACGTGGTGTTCCTATTTTTGCAAGTGCTTTGCTTCCAGTGCGTGAGGTAATTTTTTTCATTTTCTGGAAATTATAAAACATAGTAAAATTAGAGCGATTTGACCATAAATTTGCAACAAATACATACGAAAAAATGATTTTTACGTACTTGGACTTCTTCGAACCCCTGTCATTCCTTTCGCCACTGTCTTCGCGAGATCGTTTCTTACTGCTAGATGAAGAATGGTTTGATTTGTTTTTGTCGTGCCTGTCGCTCTTCTTGGGGCTATACAAACAAAAAAAAAAACGAAACAGATGAAATGCGATACCGTCTACAGGACAAACTTCCATATTAATCACCTATGTTTGGATGATTTAGAAGGAGACGCTTTCTTCTGTGATCCTCCACTGCGTGATCGATCCGATCTTTAATTATTGAAGCATAGACTTAATATAGTTTCACGACAAGTCTTACCGTTCTAAATTAAAGCTTTAAACACATACAAGCAGTGCAAACAACGGCGCGATCTCTTACCTGTGCTTGTCCGACGACGAGGATTTTTTGTCTTTACTGCTGGACGAGGATTTACTTTTGTCTTTACTACTGGAAGAGCTCTTATGCTTCGAGCTATGCCTGTAACGAATGCACGAAAGAAACAAAGTGTATTTCGTTTGTATAGGAGTAGAGATCACTATAATGGCTTACAGAGGAAAGTCAATAATTGCGTGGGGTGTGCAAGAACCCAAAAACATCAGGATTCCCGAGAATGTTCGAGATTCTCGGGTTCTCGCACACCTCCAATAATTACCTGTCTTTCGATGGTGAAGGTGAATGTTTTCGGCTGGATTTCTTCTTTTTGCTAGAGTTATAGTCATCGCGGAATTGTTCGTCCCCTCTTTCTTTGTCCTCTTCGGCTGCTTCTCGCTCCAAATCTGACCAATCTTTACCCGATTCTTCAGAACTACCCAATTCTTCCTCTAAAAAACAAAAGAGTTTTGTAAACAAACAGCAGACTTTTTTCTTCTGTCCGTGGCACATAATTAAGAGTAATCAATTACCTTCACTGTCGCTGTCTTCAGACGCTTCAGAGTATTCAGAATCATCGTCAGATTCCTCTTCATTGTCGAAATCAGACGGCTAGAACATTGGGATTAGTTTAATCAAATTTCTACAAACAAGTGCGTACATAAATGGTAAACCTGCAGAATAATATCGAAATCGATAGATAGGTGGACGATCTGCAGGTTCTCCACTTAAATATATTAGAAACCTCGTAAGCATCGTCTTCTTCTTCCTCTTCGTCTTCCAGCTGATCGTTTTCTGCGTCGCTCTCCGGGTCCAAGAAGGTCCAGCCGCCATTGTCAAAGAAACCGACAGGGTCGTCCGTAATCGTTTTCATGATTTTTGTCCAATTCAGAGACTGTACACCCTCCGTATACCTAATATCGCAGGAGTTCAACCATTCCTTTACATGATCTAGCAAGTTCATAGGAATGGCGTTCAGCATCGCGACTTTTCTATGATAATCTTTGAAAACGAAGATCATATCGAAGTTCTTCAGGTGGAATTGTACTCTCTCGAAATGGACCAGTTCAACGTCCTCTAATGTGATAACGAAAGGAGGCCATTCCGTAAGGTTGACCAAGCATCCACTGGTAGGTTGCAAAAGGACAGTACTCCTGAACGGAGCGCCTGGGAATCCCAGCTCCCGGAACGGAGTATCGAATTCGATCTCTTGTTTTATCATGCTCTCGACCTTCTCGCAGAAACTCTTGAAAGCAGTTTTCAATTTATGCCTGAGTTCCCGCTCGGACTGCTCAGCAGCGAGATCGTCGCGATCGTGCATGTGCTGATGCTTTCCCAAATCCGTCGTGATCTCACCAACTTCCGTGTAAAACTGTACGTCCACGTGTTTCTTTTTCCCGAACATTATCGCGTGTTTCAAGTGGAAATGAAGCAATATAATCATTTCTCCGTCGCATGGTTGGAAAAAGGCGTTCTTAATATTATTGTAAAGAATATCAACTTTATCCCCTCTGACTGAAGTATAACGGAACCCGTTGACATGCGCTTCCAAACCTCCGGTCATTCTTTTCGAGACTATGTTCGGTCGAATGTATAAGTCCTTCAATTTAGGGTTACCCTTGTTTTGCGATAATACCAACGTGTCTTGCTTCACAAGATCTTCCTTCTCTCTTTCTTCCGCTTCTCTATTCTTAAATTTCTTTTGGACCTCTTTGATCAATCTGAAGGCTGTGTTTAAATTGGAGGATGGCGCTGAAATTTCACCAGGCTCTTTTGTGTTTGTACTTCGATATGTTACTTCCTTGACGAATGTAGCATCCGGTTGCGGGTAAGTTCCTCCTTCGTTGCGTCCCATTGTGGCACCAGGATGGAAAAAGTTTATTCTCAAATACGTGTAATCTCCTTCGACAGATTGTGAGATATTTTTGATGGTAGATATGTGAAAGGGCACGGGAATACCAAAAATTGGTAGAATGACTGTTTCATACTTTTTGTCAACATATAACTTGAGCTCTTTCACTTCTGCTTCACGAGGCATGTGACTTAGACTTTTATAAGATACTGTCGATTTTCGTATCTTCTCCTGTTCTTTTCCACCAGACTGTTGAGCTAACCGAGCTTTCGCTAGTTCGTTCAATTGTTGCGCCAGCTCTTTTTGATGTTGCTTCCTTTTCTCTTCCGAACTGTGCTCCGTCCTCAACTTGGATTCTATGACCGCGGTCCTTTTACTACGGCCAAGAATCTCGGGCTTGGGTTCATTTTCTTTCTCACTTCCCTCTTCCTCTTCTTCCTCCTCATCTTTCACAAATATACCAATATTTTTCACTTTCTTCTTTGATGGTGTCAAGTTCGTAGCCGGTTGACCGTCATTAACCATGACAGTGTCGCCAACGAAGAGAGCGTATATTTTTCCTTCTTTCTCGTTAGCTTCCGAATTCACGAGATTCGAAAATCCGACGTTAACGTTAAACACCATGCCCTTCTTCACTACCGCATGGGTCTTTGGACCGATAAGCAAGGAGCTTTCTCTAAATTCAATACCCATAGCAAATCCAAAGTTTTTGGTTAAATGGTCTAACATATTTGGTTTCTCGTCTTTCACGTATTTCACGCCCGTTTCGTATACTTCGCTTATCTTTACTCCTGACGTCAGTTTCTTTAGAATTTCCTCTTCCAATAGTAAAAGGAAATTGTAATTGTCCTAAGAGAAACATTTGTGTTACTATCATTTACATACAGTTTGTAAGTTATGATTATAGAAAATTTACCTCGATCGTTTTCGTGGGATTCACCAACAACGTTCTGACTATATTAGAACAATAAGACTTGTATCGTGCTCCAAGTGAACAAACAATAACACCAAAGTGCAAAGTGTTCTTATCACTAACAACACTGAATTTCAGAGCATAGTTTCCACCACTTTGCACTATCGCTGGGTAACACATGTCTACTTGGGTAATATCAACGCCAGTTACATACTTCTTATTTGTTATGGCTGCGTCTACACCTTCTGCAAGCTTCGAATGTTTAACTTTCTGAAATTAAAATAATTGCACATTATTGTCAGCTTTGATACTTTTTTTCGTTAGAAATTTTCGTAGTTTTAAGAACAAGTACGATTAGTTACTTTGTCAGAGTCTATAATTTCCATAATCTGATCTTTGAGGTACTTTGTGAAAACATCTACGGACACTAGACATGCTTTCTTTATGGTGAGAATTTCAGCATCCTCTTTTGGACACATTACGTATGCAGCTGCAGCACTCACGTCAACCTAAACAGTAGAGTGTTTAATATGAAATTAAATTGATTTAAGAGACTGATTTTTGCTATACTATAATACACAGGGTTATATTTTACCGTATCAAATGAATTAGGCTTCAATGCAGCTCTCCATGCATCCATAAAGACACCAGGATAATTTTCTTTTGAAAACACACCTAATGTTTTGCCCTTCTTGCTTTGCTTTATAACATCAATGAGTTTAGCAAAGTTGCTTTTGTCTTCATCATTCTGTAAAGAAAACCATATGCACAATTGAGAAATATTTTGTGCAACGCATTATAAACTTACTTCCGTATAACAGATACATGTTGCATAGAATACATACTCTGTCTCTCACGAGCAGCTTTACAGGAGGCACCCCCGTCTCTTCTGTCTTCTGGTTTTCTAACTTTCTTAAAAATTCAATCTTCTTCTTACTAGCTAGAAAGTTGATAGAATCTTCTGCCAGAATCATTATAGTATCGGTAAGTTCATAACTGAGTAGCCAGGTCTGAAATAATCAATTACGCTTATGGAAACAAAAATACCATTCAAATAGCTATTTCACATTTGGTGACTCTTTGTTAGTTACATAATTAACAACTAATTTACAATGCACGTTACAGGAGCTGTTCCAAAGCTGTGTATATGACTGCGACAGGAGTATATACAAAGTATTCACAAGAAATACTAAACTCGAGGAATTCTACTTTATAAAATCACAAAAATTAGGTTATATAACAATTTTTAGCTACAAGAAAACAATGGAAGCACGAACAGTAAAGAAGTACTGAAGTATATACAGATAAAAAAGAAACGTAGGAACTTACTTGCAACGCCGTCGATTTGCTATAAACAATATCTTCGTCTGTGCCCACGGCGGATACGAGACAATCCATTTTACTAAAACTGTCATCTGTACCAACTTCTCCATCCTGTCGAACCGTAAAAGAAAGGATGATTCAAATTATTGTGGAGCAATAACGATGTCTAAAACGACATGACATATTGCAAAAAGCTTCTTACCTTCCACGCGGAGTAAAGACGCTTCGTGCGCCGAAAGAACGTGTCTTTGTCAACAGATACGTTTGCCATCGCTTCTTGTTTTCAGTACGTTTGGTGCAGCATGACACGCTTCCGCAAAATTAACTTGACGTAAAACTATAATAAACAGTCCCATCATAAACGACAACGAACTAAACATTTAGACAACGCGAAATCCTTAAATATTATCACATTTTCCTTGGTGTTCCTTACAAAATAAGTAATACTATCAAAATTCGCCGTCCGATGCGGAGATGGCGGGAATTGCAACCAAACCGCTACAGTGATCAACAAACTACGGACCACGCGGCGGGAACGGATTTATGCAGGGCGTAGGTGTTCGCGAAATAAAGTCGACTGACAACACTCCGTGCGGATAGGTCAGGAACTAACATCTCCCTTAAAGAGCGTTTACATTGCTATAGACATAGAGCGTACGCGCGACGCAGAAAATTCGCTCGACCTTGCTATCGAAATCAAAGAGGCGACATTCTGACGGAGAAACTACTTTTAGAGAGAGAGATGAGGTAATATGTACAACGAATTTAAATATCCGTTCGGTAAGAATCGATAAATCTCGGCAATGTTCGTTGAACTGCGCTATAAATATTTTACGATATACAGGGTGTCCGAAAAATGTTGTACTTCCTTCGTGAAGTGAAGTGATTTCCAAGGTCATTTGAAAGAACTTTTTCTTTCGCAACAATGTCATATGAACGGAAAGCACGAACCAATCAGAGCGCGGTTATAGCGGACGGATTCCGGCTCGACCAATGCCAACGCCACGCTCAGTTGTAGCCGCGCTCTGATTGATCCGAGTTTTGTACAACATAATTTCCCGCTTGCCTATTTAACCAATTTAAAAGGACGGGACACCGGTCTACTTCAAAGGTACCGCTCGAAGTGTCGCCTCTTGGTATATCCTACTCTTTGATCGAGATATCGATGACGGAGTCTCAAAATCAATTATTCTATGGCTAACATCACACGCACGCGAACGAGTAATCCGATGCATACACATACGTATGCATAGGGGTTTCTATCGGGGCGTCAATTTTATTGCAAATAAGACTCTAATTTTTAGGATATATCATCCGGAAAAAAAGATATTCATTACGGAACTGTGATACGATTGCCGGCCCACCTTTACGTCTTCCCGTAACGATCGTCGCGAATGTGCGAGGGAACTCCGGTTGTAATTCATTCACATCGTCGCGCCTAGCTCGTGCCGATTTATTAGAGTGTTACCTTATATGTTGCTACGGTGCGAGTGAAAGAAGCGCAGTTCTATGCGATTAAACGTGTTTCATTGGGAACCGCAGTGAGGAGGTCGAGCGATCGACATCGTACAATTTCAATGCATCCTGTTTTAAGGGGAACGACGATATCTCGACACCGTTGAAGCGTTGATATGCCGATATTATAAAAAAATAATGAGAAGGGCTTTAAAGAGGAAAAAATTCTCGTCTTCACTGTGATACGTTCGAGGGAGACAATACATTCTCCGATGCTCCGATAAGCTCGTTCACCGTGACAGTGCTAACGAATGTTAGCTATTTGCTCTGTCAATTGTGTAAGGACACCTGTGAAAACAGCTCTGGGGGCACTGCAACGGATCATGAATGTAAGCGTTGCGATTTTACAGTGCAGGCTTTAATGTATAGTCGCGAGACGATTGCTCCGATGCATACAAATGACTAATTTAACGAAACATACATGGGAATGTGCATGCACCGGATTAACTAAGCCGGAAATACTCGCGTCCGAAAAATCCGATGTCGTTTCGAGACGAATTTTTATTTTTATTTTTCTTCTCCGATTATCACGTTCGTCGTATAATTACGATTTTCGTCGTAACGGTTGGAAAAACTGCATTAGCAAATATGCATTTTCACTGCAACGACTCCGCGTACGATTTTTGCGGTCGAACCTGTTCAACAATATTTCAACGCGTTCTCGGTGGAACTGTGTAATAATAAAAAGAAAAGAAATGAAACGTATGAACTTTTCAGTCTGATTTGTTCAATTTCGTCTAGGAGCAATTAGTAGTTTAAGGTCTCTCCTAATAGAGACTGGCTCAAGGTACCTACTCGAGTGTATTGGCATTTAATGCATTCCTTTTGCTTCTTCTATGTAAACTATTTTCAGAATATCCCGTTCTACATTATTCTGGCACGCAGTAGATATGAACTTGCTTATGTAACTGACATTAGATTACTGACCCAATGAATTTGTTTTCAATGACATCAACTGAATGTAATTACACTTTTAACAGTGTTATAGAATTAACCAGCCTGTGTGCTTCCACCGGATACACTCATTCATTTCAGTCGTTTCTCCAAAATTGATAGCATGGATTTTAACATAACCTACCAACTATCATAAGCAAAGCAGTGTCTTTCGAATACTATACCTTATACGGTCGAGTTTGTGCTTATAATGGGTGATCAAAGTCTCTACATAAATAAATTTGCGTACATTATCGCTCGTAAAATTAAATTCTTGGAAATCGTAAAGCAGAATGTGTCTATTTATAAATTCTATATTTGCAATTTCTAATATGTTCTGAATATCATTTTTAATTGTTGCACGTTAAATTGTTCATTCAGGTGGTCAGCATAGCAGAGAGGTGGTGTCGGGAAGGTGGTTGACACGCCTTCATATCTTTGAGATGATCGAAAGCGTGTCGCGCAGAGCGTTGAGTGGCTCCAGTGGGAGCTACCACGTTCGTGGTGCTGAATTAGCAAGGACTCGTAGATTGAAATCTCTGTCTGCCACTGTTGTCTTTCTTGATGACACACAGCACACGTTTCAGCTAGATGTAAGTTGAAATGGTTATTAAAATAAGAATGGTATAGTGTCTAATATTACATATAATATATGCATATATCTCTACAAATGTTTTAGAAAAGAGCAAAAGGTCAAGCATTATTGGATTTGGTATTTCAACATCTAGAACTCGTTGAAAAAGACTATTTCGGTTTGCAATATGCAGAAAATGGAGCCACAGCTTGTACATATTCTCCAGATGTAATGGTAACACTTTCCCCAGAAGTCAAACGAATTATTTAAAAAAAATCATTTAGTTGGTGAATTGAATGATAATCAAATTGCATTGGCGTTTCAGAGGTGGTTAGACCCTACAAAACCAGTTAAAAAGCAGATAAGAAGTAAGGGTAAAGATCATATTCAAGTTAATATAGTTTGTATTGACGAAAGAAAATTAAGACATGGTAAAGTTTAATGAAAATGTATCATTTCAGGTGGACAGTTTTATTTCAGGGTGAAATTTTATGTATCGGATCCTAGCAAATTGCAAGAGGAGTACACTAGGTATCAATTTTACCTTCAAATACGAAGAGATATTCTTCAAGGAAAACTTCAATTACCGCCGAGCACAGCATGTCTTATTGCTAGCTACACTGTTCAATGTGAGGATACCGCTGCATTCGGAATTATAGAATTTTATGGTGAATTTATGTGAAATCCTGTTCGGTGTGATATAATTGCAGCTGAGCTGGGCGATTATCATCCTGAAGAACATGGTGCAGGATATCTCTCTAGGTTGCAGCTTATACCGGGTCAGACTGAGGAAATGGAGAAGAAGATAACTGAATTACATAAACTTCATAAGTATGTCGAGACTGCATATAAAATATTATTAATGCATACTTTACTAAAAATACTAAAACCTTTTTAGGGGTCAATTACCGGCCGACGCAGAATTCAATTTTTTAGATCATGCAAAGAGATTAGATATGTATGGAGTAGAGTTACACAAAGCAAGGGTATACATCTATATTGTATGAGTTTTTATTAACACCACATAATTCTGTTTTTACTGACATTTTTCTAAATTTTTTTCTTAGGATTCAACAAACAAAGAAATACAATTAGGCGTAACGTCTATAGGTTTAGTAGTATTTCAGAATGGAATAAAAATCAATGTGTTCTCTTGGTCGAAAATAGTTAAAATCTCGTTCAAGCGGAAACAATTTTTCATTCAACTTAGGAGAGAACAGGTATTTGAAGCATCGAATCTATATAATAAAAAGAAAGACGCTTAGAGCTCGATCGTAATTTATACAAAATTACGTTACAGTCAGAAAACTACGATACGCTACTGGGATTCAACATGCAGACATATCGTAGTTCTAAAAATTTATGGAAAGCGTGCGTGGAGCATCATACATTCTTCAGATTGCACAGTCCTAAAATGAGGCCGAGACGTTTCCCCCTTACTTTAAGCAGTAGGTTCACTTATTCAGGACGTACAGAATTCCAGACAGTCGAGGACGGAAAACACAGAGCGAGAGTGGAAAGAACATTTATACGGTAACATCAATATTTTCTACGTCCTACCACTGCAGTATTATGTTTTAAACAATTTTTATATAGTGACTTCGATGACAGATCTCCAAGTAAAAGGTTGGTGCACGGAGTCACGTCGGCTCCGCTTATAGACGATAAAGGAAAATTATCTGTACTTCCTGGAAGACCTCCTAGGCCATACGATAATAAAGTTCAGTCTCTTGGTGCTCGCGAACCTCGTCAAGCATGGGGTGAAGGCAATCCTAGCGACGAGTTAGTTGAAAAATAATTAAACAGTTTCGAATTCTTAACCCATTTGCATCCGTCACCATATTTGGTCGCCTATTTAGAACTGCGATGCAAATGAGTTAATCTGTTGATCGTAATCTGCAATTGTTTTCGTTCTGTTCCGCAGCGAGGGCGGTTTCTTATCTCTTCGAGATGAAATATCAGGTTCCCATACACAAGGCAACGCATTTTCTCCCGTATTAGGTTCCAGAGTCTTAAGTTACGCAGACGATGATACAACCGCTGAAAGAAATATTTATGACTTGCCGGATTACAGTGAACCTACTAGTTCGCCCGCTCCTCAGGTACTATACGATGAAACTTTCATTTATAAATAGATAATATAATGGTTGATTATCATTGCAGATTGTAGAAGATGGATTGGTGTCGATAACTCTGACACCGGATGAACAAGGCCGGTTTGGATTCAATGTGAAAGGTGGCTTGGACCTTGACATGCCTATTTTAGTGTCGAGGGTGGCTCCGAACACACCCGCCGACCGTTGTTATCCGAAGCTAAACGAAGGAGATCAGGTTCATATTTTACTATCACATAGTTATGTTATTAGCCGTACCATAAGGCAATCGTCATGAATACATTGATCAAATTAGGTAGTCTACATCAATGGGATCGACGTGAGTGGATTACTGCACGAGCATGTAGTACATTTGATTCGTAAATCCCGTGATTCGGGTTCAGGTGAGCTGACATTAACTGTCAGGCCAAATGCTTTGTACAATGCGTTGGCTGGTACCGATGAAACGTCTGAGGAGGAACCGCCGTACAGGTATTGCACCTGACTGCAAGCGTTAATCAACTTTAACACTAGGTCAACAGAGCACTGACATTCTTTTCATAAATGCACAATCTCAATAATCGTAAACTAAAAGTTTTTGGACGCGTCCTGTGAACTTAGTGTTAAACATTTCAAGTATTACTGTCGCTGATAATTATATAAACATAATTTCTTTAAAATTTCAAGGTACGTACCGGATGCGCCTCACGCAGCAATCGGATCGGACGCGTTAGCACAATCAATGTTGCTCCTCGCTGATGGTCTTGCGAGCGGTGCCCTAATCGCTCAGTACGAGCAACTATATCGGAAGAATCCCGAGCTTACTTCTCTGGAGTCCAAGAAGCCTGAAAATCAGAATAAAAATCGTTATCGAGACATCTCGCCGTGTAAGTGAAAAGGAAAAAACGCCCACGGATTATTTGTGTTAATCCAAAAAATCCCAATTTCAGAAATTAGTATATTGTATATTGTTTTAGACGATGTGACTCGAGTAATACTTATGGGTTCCTCGAACGGTGACTACATCAACGCTAATTACGTGAACATGGAAATCCCCGGGTCGGGTATTATCAATAGATACATTGCCACACAAGGACCTTTATCAACAACCGTCGCTGACTTTTGGCAGATGGTTTTAGAGGCAGGCAGTACCCTTGTCGTCATGCTGACGACTCTCGTCGAACGCGGCCGAGCCAAATGCCATCAATATTGGCCCGCGCTTAACGAAACTCTCACGTTACGAAATCTTACGCTCACTTCAACGGTTGAAAACGTCGAGGACACTTTCATATTTAGGGAATTTATACTGCGTGATATAAATGTAAGGATTACGCTATTATTCACACGTAGTAAAAGATCTCGAAGTTATGTTTTGTCGTTCCGAGCGCTAATTATGGGTGCACGTTCCAGACTGGAGAAGAAAGAGATATCACGCATATGCAATACTGTAGTTGGCCTGATCATGGAGTGCCCAGCGATTGGAGGCAGTTCACAACTTTTACCGAAAGGGTCAGGGCAGCTCGAACAGGGATCGTAGAACCTGCTGTTGTTCATTGTTCTGCCGGGATTGGTAGAACAGGTGTTTTAGTATTAATGGAGACAGCACTGTGTCTTATCGAAGCGAACCAACCCGTGTATCCGTTAGACATTGTGCGTTCTATGAGAGATCAAAGGGCGATGATGATACAAAATGCTGTAAGTTAAGAGTTTTTAAAAATACGCCAAGAAGTAACGTGCTCCTTCCGTAATAACTAATAATGCGTTTATTCACCTTTTTATAGAGTCAGTATAGATTCGTTTGTGAAGCAGTGCACAAGGCTTACAGCGAAGGAATAGCTAAACCACTACCGGAGTTCAGCAGGTGAAAAGCAGAGAAGTAGGAACGCATTGTAATTACCACGTTTCTTACACTTTACTAAGGAAAAAAGCATCACATCATTAGAGGATAATTTTATACTCAGACAATAATATGCACATATATTATTGATTAGTAGGAAAGATAATATTGCTATTTATGGTAGATAGTTTCTATATTCTCACGAATCAGTTTTTTTCGTGTAGAACTTCATTTCATAGAAGAGGAAGAAACTATCATTTTTGGCATCTTTGGTTCGATGAAAGATCTTGAAGTCGATAAAAGTTCTCATTTGGAAGATACTTTGTAAATAATGCAACCTTGACGAAGTAAGTTTACTAATTTATATTTAAGCTGAAAACGTATTATTTAAAATGATTTTCTATCGTAGTTTAATTGTCGATATCATTATTAATTTCGGATTTCGAGTACGAAATGGATCTGCAGAAGTGCCGGAAAGTTCAATTCCAGGAAATATATTCTTCTGTTCAGATTTGTGAAAATCAAGTTCGTTTCGATCAAACTGACCATCGTTTCGTTCGATTCCGTAGGGTACTATTTGCAAATTGTTATCGGTAACTAATAATAGTGCAAATGCGACCACACTCATGAAATCAAGCATAACGCCTTAAGATCTATAAATGTTGATTGGAATGTTGAGAAGAAATTGTTAGAAATACTGGAGGTGTCAATATAGAAATATTGCCTTGAAGAAAAACCGCAAAATGAAATGTTACAAAGTAATTAAGCGCAGAATTAAAAAGAAATGGTAAAGTCTATAGTTAATCTATTTCAATAAGCTACAGAATGTAATTTTATAAAACGAGACCGTAAGACACGATTTTTGAATCTTTAAACGTTTCCATATAATTTCGAGATAAGAATATTAGTCATAAATACCGCTTGGCCATAAAATAATTGAAAGTAATGCCATCTTCGATCGAGTACCAATATTTCAATATGTCGAATAGAGTCGAGAATAGCACGTACGTTCGTGTAATAGACAAAAGAAACTTTTTTAACTCGTAGCGACCCGTTTCTACTATTAACTTATGGCTAAGTATCATATTCTACATATAACGAACGTAATAATTTCTAATATCGTATAAACAGTGTACAGTTTAGAATTTATTAAGTAACAAAAAAAAAAAAAGAACGGACTAATGTAAATGGCAAATATACTACTGAAGTATTAAAGTTTACGCTCGGGCCGCGAGCAAAGTGCAACTATTTAATGTAAAGAGAACCGTTTAAAACCGAAAATGGTACAGTGTTCGAATTTTGGACGTAGTTCAAAATAGTTTGCGGGTAAGATCGATAGTAAGAATGTAGAAAGAAATCAAAAACAGTGATGAAAAATGTGCTACGAAGTAATCTATCTTGAGAAGATGCCTCTTTAAGAATCATTGACGTCCTTTAAAACGTTCTAGTAATGTTAACAAAGCGTACTATTTTTTTATAAGTGTACAATGTGTTCTACTTTCCGCCCATTTTTCGCAATGTCCGAATATCTTTATGTCTCGCATACATAAAATTTTTACAAAAAATGAACGGTCGCGTAACTGAGTTTTTGGTACTTGAGATTTACCGCGAAATTATCTTTCACGCACAAAAAGAAATGAATAAAAAAAAAACTTTGAATTGGAGTCGCAGACTTCTGTTTAGACAAATGAAACAACGGTACACTCGTATTGTGTGATACAATACAATTCTTTTTACAATCGAAAAATAATAATGATACACACAGACGAAATGTAGAACGATGAAATTGAAATGAATAGATTTGTGTTTATTTCTTTATGTCTGTCATGAAATATACATATAGACGTGGATATTATTTGACGAAGAATGCAACACATAAATTATTTGCGTGTAGGGATATATGATATCGTATTGCAAACACGTTGCCATTTTTCTATGTATATATATACATGTATATTGTAATCCTTTGCGGTTCTTTAAAGTATTAATTTATATTAATTAATTTATGTGTAAGCGACCATTTTCATCGTCCTAACTTTATTTACGAAACATTGAGGAACTAACAGTGATTTATACACTTTTTTAAAAAATTTTATCTAATCTTTAGAAATACCAATTGACGAGATTGGAAGTGCAGAGATATGTATTGGTGCAGAATGATTTTTCGTTATGAATGAGACTGAACTGCAAAGGGTCGTCATTTTGTTGTTATATATTTTCACTGATAAATACATAAGGATTGGGTGAATCTGTTAGGCATATCATAACAATAAGTAGTAAAAGCACAATGCCGTTTTCATATTTTCCGTGTCATTAATAATACTTATCTAAATTATTGACAATAGTGCCTTCTACGTGCATCCAGACCACAGTTACAAGGCGAGAACTCACGGTCACAACGACTGTTACATACTTTTAACAGTTTCACTCGATACAGTTATCTTAACAATCTCATTCTAAATTGACATTGAGTTTCTGTATATTATTTGTATAATTGTTCATAATTTTTCTTTTATAATTTATCTGTCAGCAATTATGTAAATATATTTACGTTTCATTGTAATTCCTATTTCATAAACCATGATTTCATACAGATCACGCAATTATTTATTTACAATTACGATTGTATTAACGATACAATAACATTATAAATAGCAGTAATGATAAGTGTAATTAATAGTTTACATTTCAAGCTATTTCCGGCAACTCACGAACGATTACATCATAGTTATATATCGATCAAAATATCACAACCATACGAATATCTTATCTGAGAGAGAGATACAGATATAAATAAAATTGTTTAAGTAGCACCTTAGATTTTATGTTCTAACGCATATACGATATAAAACACTGGGCTCAGTTCGAACAAACACAAAGATAATGTAACACAGTGATGTAATCAAAAGAAACAATTCTGTACAATTCAGAATCGATGTTTAAGAACAAATAGTTTCTACCCGATAGATGCAAAATACAGTGAAGTACGTGAAATCTATAAAGAGAAACGCGAGAAGCATTCTTTTGTAATTCTTATAGAAAGCATTAACAATACATTTATGGAAATAGATATTGTATTCACACTGCATTTTGAAAGAACATGTATGCTGCGTAGTATTCATTTGACACAGTTCATTAAAGCAAAACATTCGAATTCATTCTCATTCTTCGTGTGTACATAAAAACAGTACAAAGAATATTGAATAGTTTATTAAAATATTGAGAAGCTATATTCAATGATATTCAGCTGCATACGTGCCAAACGATACCACACAAAATAAATGCTAATTATAAAGTGCCACAAAAATATTCATAATACAGTCAGTAGTTGTCTAGTCTCAATACTAATTTGTACTTCGAAAATATAAAATAAAAGCATTTTATAGTATTTTGTCATTTAATCACTTCACCATTAATGACATTGCCATATATTGTATATATACTTTAATATATTCAAGCTCTCGTAACAATAGATATAAATATTTAATAACATCTTTTTTTCTTATTAAACTTATTGGTGTATAAATTGTGCTTTCCACGGCTTTATAATATATGATTCCAATTCTTTTAAATACAAAAACACTAATTTGTGCTAGAAGTCATTTCGGTTATTGAAGCAGTTGAAGTTGTAGTTTGCAAGATGATTTACATGTTAAGAAAAATGGACCTTCCTGGCCTGGATTGTACGTTGATGGAACAATATTATATGTTCCGGCTGGCACATTGTCCAATTCGAGATAGATAAATCCCGACCTACATTAAATCGAGTGATTAGTATGTATTCTATAAAAAGATCTTACAGCGTAATGTGTAGGTTACCTAAATGGACCAGAATTTTTCATTTTAAACGCTCCAGGCGCATCGGGATCATTCAATACTACCGACATAACATCAAATCCTATTTGATATTGCTTTGGACCCTTCAAAATAATCAAAAGGTAGTTCTCGTTACTTGAGCTCTCTAATAATAATTGGTAACGTGGATTATTTTGGTATGTTGGATGGTTGATGCATCCGCCAGCTGTGATGTCTTTCCATTGACCGGTAATCTAAACAAATAATTATTAACTAAAAAAAAAAAAGGAAAAACAACAAAGTTCTATTTACGTTCATGTAAAACGTTATACCTCCTTCTCATATTTATAAAAGTTCGACATCTTGCGTAACGTGAATGGGCAAGTCCCATACGCACGTAAAGTATAATATATCGTATTTGTTTTTTCATATTGTGAAATGACTAGAGTGTATCGTGTATCACTTTCGGTATCCAGTTTTATTTTGCAAAGATAGTGCGGACTGTTTATTTTCACACCATTAATATACGGTGGTGGATCGTCTGTAAAATAAAATGTTTACAATTCTATCATTTCTGATTCCTGGTATCTCCCGATTTACACGGACATCAGTTTCTCAGAGTATAAATTCGTTTAGGCGTAGTTCTTAAAATCACCGCAGATTATCGTAGATGGCGTAACACCACTATGTATTCTTTAGAGATCAATATTGAAGACATACAGCACAAACTTTTTTGACTTACGTGGGTAATAAACTCTTTTCCCATCATTTTTATAGACTAATACTGTTATGTATTCCTGGTTTTGTCGGAAGTCGGCAATGTCAGTAATATGTCTTGTAAGAAGAATCCATATAGCACCTGTAACATTGCTTTGCACTTCTAGCAAAAACTGAGGATTATCGCCTATATTATAGGCGTCCTTTGCTGGTCCAACACCTGCATTCCACATTCTGTTGAAAAAGAACGATCTTAATAAAATTCCTACACACGTGTAGTAATCTTAAATTAGAACATACAGTAGTCAGAACTTACTGGTGCATGCAGTAAGTATAATTGAACAGACCCGGATTCCAATTCATATAAAACACGTCGAAAAAGCGACATATACTGTCGTAATCGATCCAAAATATACCATTATCAAATTGGGAGGCAGAATCCGGATCATAATTCAATGTTACTTTTAATTCATTGGTCCAATGTACAGTATCAAGTTCAGAATAGTTTCCTTTCCATCGTAAATGTGACCAAGGGTTTTTAAGTAGCAGTAATCTTTCATCCTGTGAGATAGATACAAATTTTAAGGAAACGTTAATTTTTCATAGATTCTTTGTTAGTGTAAATAATAACTCACATTCACTTTTCTGACGTCAAGAACTGCATATGCATGAGTAGGTACAAGGCCAGTCCTCTCAGCGTCTAAATCAGACAACTTTCCAGTGGCTACTGTCACCAGTACATCTCCTTTATGCAGGCGTGTTAATAAAACATTAAATAACTGATCCTTGTTAAAATCTGGTTCGTCTGGTCTTATGGCCCATCTCTCTGGTATCCAACTGGTTAGAGCATGTAAATCTATATTCTATAGAAAGATACGATTAGTATCAACTACAATTAGTATCAACTAATCGTATCTTAATAAATTAATAAGGTGAAACGGCAGAACAGCTATATCAATCATTGAAATTGGAGGATAGGTAGCTATTCTGCAGGGTTTAGCATGAAAAATTACTTACACTGTTCGAACCAGGAAAATCATAACCACCCATTACTTTCATATAAGCCTTCTCGAGCAACGAGATCCACAGCTCACCACGATTGCTAGAGTAGGAACAAAGTAATTGGTTGTATCGGCTTACAGGCAATAAGTCATCTATTATAACTTTGCGTGGAACACCATTAATGTGAAGTTTCACCATGTACTTTCCTAACATAAAATACTCGCGATTTAATTTTTATCGAAATAAATCTCTGTCGAGATAACAAATGTCTAAAAATCAATATGATTCCAAAAAGAGTAGAAGTAGTTTGTAAAATAAAAAGAACTACTTACCGAACGGATTATAAATTGGTTCTTTGTTTCGATTTTGTGGATAAATAACGGACGTAATTAGTTTGCGTCCGAATCTTCTTTCGTATTGAGCGCTAACGGCAAGCGACGCAACGAACGAGCAATCGGAAACGACCTGAAATTATGAATAAAGTTTAAATTCAGAATAACATTGATTATTGGCAAACAGATAACAAGAACAGTTTTTACGAACAGTTTGTTTTATGCTGTAATAATCAACATGATGAGTCATGAGCATAACTGGCTCAGGAAACAATTCCTCAGGACGGCACCATCTTGCAAAGTCAAGCTTCTGCTTTGGTGCTAGTTCTAGGAGGCCGTCTTTATCAGTAAACGGAATGGGCAAATGAAAATTTTCTGTAAGATCGATGTTCATAAAAGGGAGGAACTTATGGTCATTAATATGAGAACTATGATGTAAAACCGATTTCTCTTCATCGGAATAACTGCTACTACCGCCGCTTACTTTCAAATAAGCACTGCTGCCACGTTGTACAGGTGGCCGAGCTTGCTTTCCTAAACAATTTAAAACATTTTGTATAATTATAATATTTACAATAGAAACTACTTCAATGTTAAACATCCAGATATCCATTACCAATGTTATTGGAATTTGTAGAAGTTGTAGTAACTGGTAATACTGTGTTTACATCGTCATCCAAACTTGTTTCCGGTACCGCAGGCAATTGGGACAATGTTCTAAAAATATCGTTGTTGTCATCTATTTTTATACCTTTCAAAGATTCTGCCCTGTCCAAGGCTAGTCGAATAAGAGCTGTTAATTTTCCTTTCACTTCAGAATCTGTAGTTTTCTATAGTCATATTTAAAGCCAATGCTTAATATTCTGCACAGAATATATTAGGATACATAATTGTTTAGAAAATAATTATTACATACAAATTTTAGACCAAGTTCAGCAGCATTAGTATATAGCTCTATAGCTACATCTTTTAGACCTGATTCATCTGCATTTTGAGCTTGATTCACCAGGAACATGCACCTTTGGAGTTCTGATTGATGTACGGGTTGTGCACTGTTATGTTTTCTATCTTCTTCGTTGACTACAATGTTCAATGACAATCAATGTTCAATTGATGCAACAAGCAAGTACCTACTCTAGATGAATTGGAATATTAAACTTACTCAGACATTGTATTGCTGTTACTCTATCTTGATATTCTGTAACTTTCTGATCATATACAGGATTTTGCAACTCATTAAGTGATTTAATAGCAATATTATAGTAGTACATGGCTTGCTTGTACTGACTCTTACTGTCAAATTGCACAGCTTTTTGGGCTGCATTTTGTGCAGCTTCTAATGTCATTTTGTAAATTTTTGTTATTAAATTAGTAATTTTAAATACATAAATGCCTCACAATCTCAGCAACACGTAGCCAATATATTTCATACTCCTTTTTAATTTCATTTACATGTAACCTAAAACTGAATGTCATATTCATTTAAGATTGCATTTTATGCGGTTGTATTTATTCTTTGTAAATATCTACGACATAAAATGATAATATTGTGACAAATTATTCACGGTATTTGTAATATACTTACATTTCTTTAACAGTTTGCGGTGACTGACGGTTATTTTTACGTTATCATAACAAACCGTATAGGTTAGATGTAACACAGTTACATTTAATATAATTAATGCTGACACAATTGATTGTAAATTTTCCACTCAATCCAATGTAAATATTTATATCGATCAATTATCATCACACTTTAAATTATAATGTTCTCTGACATTCCCACTCTAAATACATACATATAGTATATATTTAGTAACATTCTAAGGAACCCGGATCACTTCGTTCAAATCAGACTGATCAGACTCTCGGTTGGACATTTAGTGCAGAATGGTCGAAACAGTTGTCCTATATATTGGAAACTTTAATTAGTGTTTTTTTTTAGAATTTCGGCCACTACGCAAAACCTCGCCCCGTGCAAATAAAGTGATAACAAATTTGCTGGTGTCTTACTTATGTACAGTTAGATAAATAAGAGTAGCTTAAGATGTATACATTCTCCGCGTATAACCTAAAACGTTCTGTTTTTGACAGTTGCATAAATTAGCAACAAATAGTGTTTTTTTAACTCTGACCCTTATTGACCGATAGTCAAATATTGTGCGTTGAAAATGAGCGACACCGAAGACGAGAATTACGCGGCCTTCGGAGTTCCTCTCGATCCCATAGACGAAGGTATGTTGAAGTGTTTCAAAACGAGGTAAAAAATTCTTTTTACATAATTTGTTAATCTTGTCCGAAACTTCTGCAGAGAATTTACCACGAAAAAAACCTGTGACAATCGAAGAACAGTATGCATACGATGCACAAGGTAGACGCAGGTTTCATGGAGCATTTACAGGCGGTTTCTCTGCTGGATATTTTAACACCGTCGGTACCAGAGATGGATGGAGACCGCAACAGTTCAAGTCTTCCAGGGGCAGTAAAGCAGAAAGCGTTACTCAACGACCTGAAGATTTTATGGATGATGAAGACACAAGTCAATTTGGAATTGCTCCAAAAGGTATACGTGCTACTAGCGATTACGCCGATCATGGTCAAAGAGGAGTGAAACGAGAGAGAACTAATCGTGATAGTAGCGGTCCCATTCCTGGTACACCTGTATTAAAAGAGCTTTTGAAGCCTGTCAAGTAAGTAACTATTTAATTCAAGATAAATCTGAAAACATATAAATGTTAGTCTGAATTAATATTTAATGTAATATTCAGAGACACAGTTGGTATTATGTTATTGAAGCAAATGGGCTGGAGACCTGGCCAAGGCGTAGGATCCAGGCTCACTAAGAAGGAGAAGGCTAAAATTAAAAGAAGAAATGAGAAAATAAGAGCATTGAAGCAACAGTATGGTAAAGCTGGTTCAGGAACTAGTTCGGATGAATCAGAGGACGATTATGGAGATGTTACATTTGCTCCCGACGATTATGAACCGTTTAGGTAATTTAGAGATCAGTAGAAACCTGTTTCGGTAAATAATACTGATAGTAATCGACACATTTCTTTTCACAGATGCAACCCAAAAGATAATTACTTTGGTATAGGATATAGTGGATTAGATAGAAGAACCATACTGTCTGGCCACATCAATTTATTCGATACTCCTGCATTTAGCGTTCAAGAGAAAAATAAAAAATTATCGATACATGGCCAAGCGTTCGGAGTTGGTGCCTTCGAAGCCGACGATGATGATATTTATGAAAGAGATGACATGTCTCGGTACGATTTTTCCCTGGGCCCAGAACGTAAAACTAAGTCCAGGTGGTCAGATGATAGCAATTCTAGGAACTCTAGTAATTGTCTAGAAGGTTTCGTACCAGCGAAAAGCAAATTGGAGCAGAAAAAGATATATCCACCTCCAGAGTTACCTAAAGACTACGTACCGGTGCACGCGGTCAGGAAAAGTCGATTTTACCCACCGATCGAGAACGTTCCTCGCACAGTAGAGAATGGGAAACGTAAAGATCTTACGGCTGCCGATAGGGCTAGAATATTGGAAGATACGCATACCGTTAAAAAAGCATCCGACTCGCATCCGAACGCGGTACCGTCGGTTGCTTCTAACATTATTTCGAAAACGTTAAATTTACATGGAAAACAACAAACGGAAGAAAGACAGAAATTAGAGAGTCAACAAGCCAAGGCAGTCACCTCATGGATGGACAAACTGAATGTCCAGAGTTTCGTTAAAGGTGGTCTCGTTGGTTCTAGCAAAGAAGGGAGCTTGAAAAAGCTAGAGGAATTTAAGGATTCGTCTAAAATCGACGAGGGTCAAAGTACGAACAAGCCGGAGGAAGATAGTTCCTTGGAAAGAAGCACAGCAAAACCGTTTTTCGCAGATCCTGATAAGCAGAGACGCTTCGAGCAATATTTGATCCTCCTGAAGAAAGGTGAGAAGAGCAAGCTGGACAGTTTACAACCGCTATCGATGACCGAGTGGGACAGAGAACATGAACGAGCAGAGTTCGACCAAGCAGTCAGACTGTTCGAGCAACCAACCAATGATTATGTCTCGAACAAGTTTACGCACGCCGCTCAGTCCACAAGTACAGACACCGTTCCTGAAAAATACAGTCCAGAAGATGAAATGAAGCAAGCTGTGAAGATGAAATTGTTTGGGAAACTGACTAGGGAGCGCATGGAGTGGAAACCTGCGAGCATAGTCTGCAAAAGGTTCAATATTCCAGAACCGAAAGTTGGCTGCGCTCAGCCTGAGCTGAAGAGCAAAGGAGCAAAGTTTTCGATCTTCGATTCGCTAGATTTTAGCAATTCTTCGAAATTCTTAAAAGCAACTGATACTGTACCAAAGCCGCTTGTGAAAACTGATTCTGAATTCAAAGATTCTGAATCGAGTAACAATCTACCTTCCAATGAGCCTCAAGAATCGGAACCTGTGTCAGAGAAGATAAGGAATTTCGAGGCTTCTTACGAGAAAGTCTTCGGCAGAGAAGTTCAAGAAACACCCTCCACGATTTCTGAAGTTAAACAAAGTTTGGACGTTGAAACGGATTCGAGTACTGTAACAAAAGACTCGGAGGTAGCAGCGACGAGTCAAGGTGACACCAATACGTCAAACCAGGTACCAAAGAATACAGCCGAAGAGAAGAAGGATCTTTTCAAAGCAATTTTCTTGAGCAGTAGCGAAGAATCAGATTCAGAGCCGGAAGAGAGCATAGACAGCGAGGCTGTAAAATCGGTTCTGATTGGCAAGCCTGCGACCGAAGTGAATATCAAAAGGAACACTTCTCCGCCAAGGGGAATTTTTGCTAAGGTCGACTTGGATAATCTTCTTTCCAGTTCGAAAAGCAGTGAACAAGCGAATAAAAATGTAAATAAGGAGATAGATACGAGTACAGCGTCTCAATCCGATGTAGGAGTTACATCGAATCAAAGCAATGATAGTAATACAAATTCCGACGAGCCAATATTGTTACCCGACATGTACGGACCAGCCCTTCCCACGAAACTTGTCAAAGTCGAAGAATCTACGTCCGAAGCAACCAGTTCTCAAACCGTAAAACCTTTGTTCAGAAGTGTCGTGACGAAACCTAAGGCGGACACCAAGATTTCCGGAGTGTGGGTCGAGAAAGGGAAAGTGAAGAAATCGAAGAAAGAGAAGAAAAAGCACAAGCACAAAGAACACAAAAGCTCGAAGCACAAGCGAAAATCGAAGAAGGAAAGACGCAGTAGTTCGTGAACCAAGGACTGATGAAACTGTCACAAAGAAGTGATATGAGCAAAGATATTGTAACAACACCAGGCGCATTGTTTTTTTTATTGTATGGTCTTTCCTTTATACGCGACACTGTGTTTACATTCAATGAACAGTTTGAAAATGCTCCTGTAATTACAAGTACAAGTTTGTAATCACAATCAGTAAAGGCACATCCGATATGTACAAGAATATATATATACATATATATGTATGTATGTAATGGTATCTATATATATTTTTGTATATGCTCTAGTATGCGAAATTGAGCAATCCTTATTTTCTCTTTAGTTGTAGCGTCATTTGTTGCTGTTGAACACTGGTGTAAACACGTTGAACAATTATTTGCTCGATGTCATAGAGTTCCTTGAAGGTGGTCTACTGTGATTTGTGGAGTTCAGCTTCTTCTCGACGCTAAAACACATATTAGACAAACATTATTTTAATTTTCCAATTGCCAAGAAGTACTTTGCATCTGTGCGCATTTATAGTGAACGCAATAATCGAGTAAAAGTTACTATCCCTTCGATTTCACGACGCGAATCGCGGAACGCGTGCTCTCCAGAGACCTCGGCATGATTTATACAATTTGTCTAGTTGTTATAAATGATTGTTACAAATATAATCTTTTTTATTCGTATCTCAACTTCTTCCATTCGGATAGAAGTCGGTACGCACCTGCTGCTTCTAGAACCTCGTTTAAACATATCCGTTAACTTCTTCTTCAGATTTTTCTTCTCAGTCTTCTCGTTGATACTCGTCTCAGATCCCGATGTCTATAAGACGGACAATTAATTTTGTAATCGTCGACCTATGTAACCGTGTAAGTACTGTCGTTACTTACCTGAAGATCTATGGAAACATTTGGGTCGTCCACGCTAGCCGATTTAGTCAATTTACTCGTGAGTTTTTTCATTAAACCTTTACTGTGTTTCTTATCTCGTTCTAACATCTCACTTTTTGTAGAGCCAGTTGAGAGGCGACTGATTACGAACAAATAAAAGGAAATAATTATACGAATGAAATGAAACCAAATGAATGCGTTAATGTTACCTATCCACACTGGAATCTCTCTGCAAGCTCATAGTTCCGCCTTCGATGTCTGAGCTTTCTAATGATTGCAAACTAGATAAATTGCTATCTGTGCCCCATATACGTTGCGACTGGAACATTAAATAAACTAATTAGGAACATGTGTTTTGTGAGACATCAAAATCGCATTGTACGTGTACCTCTTCGTTCCGAGCTGTCTGTTCTAAAGATAAACTCTTCCTTTGCAAACGCGGCTTGGAGCGGCTCGTCATACCTTTTCCTGGATCACTCTCCACGGACGTTGATCTGCGAAGCGAAGTAAACATTTAGCGTAAATACATATCGTTGGAAACGTCAGTCCTTTCCAGCGATAGGTACCTTTTACCAAATTTCTTCATCCGCATCACGTTTGCCTCATCGGTTGTTTTCTTCGAATCTTTCAATTCTCTGGCCACGTCCATTAATTTTTTAATAGTGTATTCCAACTTGTCTGTCCTTTCGCCGAGTTGTGAATTGGAGTCTTAGAGGAACGAAAAATATTAGTAAAATGTAGATTAAGATTTGTTAACTTTATTCGATGAAGGATTAGCGTTTGTACCTCTTAGATCGGGTTTTGCGTCCAACAATGGCGACGATTCTCTTGACTTTGGTCCCTACAAGACATAAATAATTTATTTCAATAATATTGTACATTTAACGATTGATTTTGTAATTTTATATACCTTTAGTCGCCTAGGCGGAGTGGGTGTGTAAGTACTCGAAGTTCCGTTTTCAGCTATACCGTTCAATTCGGGGAAGAGTTTCGTTAAATCGTTAACTTGTTGTAATAGCACATTGATATTCCGTAATTCGGATTGCTCCTGCCTAGATTTTTTCGTAATTACATCTCGGAGCTCTTCTCGCTCCTTTTCGTGCCGCTCCTTCTCGCGTCTCATTTTTTCATTGCTGGTCCTTAATTTCGCATGGGCGTCCCTCAATTCTAACAAGTCGCATTGTAACTGCAAAAAGAAATGTTCATTGGTATCCGTGACTGCTTGAACATTCAAGTTTACACAAATTTAGTCACTTCTAATAATTTCTTCCTGCTCTCCTCTTTCTCTTCGTCGTATACTTTCTTCAACTGGTCCTGTCGCCTCTTGTTTTCCAAGCGCTCTTTGGAACGTTCTCTCTCGATCTATAATAACAATTGAAATTCGATGAATTGCTCAGCGATCTTTAAAAAGTCGTTAGTTTTTAAAGGGGGTGTCCATTTACTTCTGCCCCCGACTGTACATACTTCAAACAGCGTTTGCCGCAGATCCCTCGCTAACGTAGCTGTTTCCTGCAAAAGTCTCTGGTGCTCTTCCCTCTCTTTCTGCCACGCTAACTCCATACGAACTTTCAGACCTGGAATTTTCGTTCTGCCGCTCGTGAGCATTCGTTCTTCTTCCAGCTACGAAATACGAACGTATAAAGTAACCTGATCTAAAGACCGTTAAAATCAATTTCGTGGATCAATGCAATACCTCGTTAATTCGCGATTGACATTCTGATACTTTAACGTGACTGGCCGACTTCTCGGATACCAATTCAGCTTTCAGTCTGGACGTTTCTAGCCGTGCTTCAGAAAGTTCATCTTCCAGGCTATGGATCTGCCTTTCTAGAACCAGTTTGCTGGTGCCGGATATCTCTTCCTCCTGCATTCGTGGCAATTGTTAAAATATTTTGCATTTATGGGTGTATGTAGTTAGCCTATCAGTATGTAATTAACGCGTTGACTACCGCGGCAGTTACCGGTGACCGACGCTGTTATCACGTAATTAATAATAATTGTGGATTCTAGTGGACCCAAAGCTTTTCTATCAGTACTTCGATCGAGTCTCATTGCAAGAGGAACCAACCTCGTCAGACTTTCCAGAAGACGCATTCGAGTGTCTACTCCTGGCAGATTTCAGATCCGCGATAGTCTTCTGGGCGCCTTCGAGCATATGCTTGTAAGTGTCGCGTTCGCGTTTGTACCGAGACAGTTGGCTCTGGATGGTTTTGATTTCGTCGTTGATGGCTGTGATCCTGTGCTCGTACCGCATTTTGCATTGGGCCAGGTCTGCTTTCTTCGCTTTCTCCATGTTCTCCAGGGCGTTCTTCAACTTCCGGATTTCGGATTCGAGCGCCCCGGTGTCCGGAGCTATAGCTTGGTGGATCTTCGACACGGCTTCGTAATCTTTCAGCTTGTCCGAAAGATCATCGTTCTGTGAAATATGGTATTAAAATCTGTGCAGATATCGATTTCAATCGTAACTTTGAGCCTTAGCTTACCGCCTTTCTTATATCTTCTAACCGCGTCACCAAAGTATTGTTCTCTTTCTTCAAATTACTAATGTCGTTGTTCAAGTCTGTAATTAAAGCCTTGTTCGGCAATTCGCTCTCTTTCACTCGCTTCTAAAAGGTGAAAGTAAAGAAAATCGATTTTACACACCATAAAATATTTAGTATGATCTTTCGCGTTAAACTGATGCATTTACCTCTAACGCAGTCTTTTCAGACTTCCATTCGCTCTCTTTCAGTTTCACAGATTGTCGTAGCGTCTCTAATTCCTTGCGAATGCCGATTAATTCTATGTTCTGCTCTCGCAGCTTGCTACAAATGGACGATTACAATATTAGTCTGATTTTCATTCAAATAAGGGGGAAATTATCCAACTTTTTAATTGAACTGTTCGTCACAGATTCAACGCATTACATTCATTGCTACGATTTTCTATCGCTTACGTATTAAGAGCTCCGTTATCGGTTTCAAATTGCATCCTCAAATTCTCGAGCACATTAAGTTTATCACTGAGGTTGTTGTACTCCTGTTGCCCTTTCTTCAGCTCGTTCTCCAAATCTGCAATATAAGACACTGTTGTCTCATCCAGAGTGTTCAATTTAAATGATTTTAAGGGGTACATATAGTATGACGTAAGTAGCTTTTCTTTCTTTTTTGTAGATGGACGTACGAAGGACATACGAAGGTCAACAGCGTTGTTTACGTGGAATCGCAGATTTTTAATTCATCGTTCAATGAAATCAGGAGATATTTCAAGTGGAACCATCGTGGCCGGTTCAACGTTGTCACAGTAAAGAGACTTACTCAAAATCTTTTCGTTATACGATTGCCGCATCTCATTCATCTTCTTCGCGTTGAGTCCCGTCTTTTCTAACGAACTAATCTTCTTCTTCAGCTCGGCCACTTCGGATTCTTTGGACTTCTTCTCCTGATCAATTTCGCGCTGCACAGACTCCTTTTCTTTTTTCAGCTGAGCTATCTCGGCCGTCAAATCGTTTATCTTCGTGGCGTTCGAGGACTTTGCGTTCTCCAGTTCTTTCTTCAGCCGTTTCACTTCAGCGTCCAACTTGGTCTTCGATTGTTCCACCTTTGTTAACAAAAAGCTTAATCTTTATATTTGGCTTCTGTGTCCTCTACTTGATCCGCAGTCTGATTATAACGCACGGAATTCGCAGTTATTATTAAAAGACACTCACAGACGAGATCGACTGCGACATTTTCGACTCCCTTTCGGTGTACGCTGACAAATCGTCTTGCAATTTCTTGCACCTATCACGCTCCTGCGTCAATTCTTTCTTCAGTTCATTCAACGATTTTTCCAATTTCACTCCATCCTTCTCCGAAGACTTGGCCGCTTCTACAAAATGCCAACGAAGCTTTATCGAAATCTTTGCGAAGCTTTTACGCTATACAAAAAGAAAAAAATACCTAAGTCTTTCTTCAACTGAACAACTTCATTGTACACTTTCAATTTCTCTGCAGAAAGCGACAGAAGCTTCGACTTCAGTTTCTCCTTCTCCTCGGATAAGGCCGACTTTTCTTCGTCCCATGCTTTTCTCTCCACTTCCCTCAGCGACACAGCTTCGTCCAATTTCTTCTTCACTGTAATATTTAAATATATGCAGCGTAAACAAATGTGCAGCAGAAAATCGAAAGGAGAAGACTAATTGATCACTCACTGTTCTGTACATCTGCATTTTTATCATCTCCTTTCACGGACAACTGCGGTTTCTTCTTCTCTTTCTCGTGGGACAATTCTTTCGTCAAAGAGTCGAGCTTCTCTTTCAATAATTCGTGTTCCTTTAAGAGCTCATCGTACTTGCCGTGATCCTTGGAAGTCAACTCTTGAATGTCCACGTCTTTGCCCTCGGAAATATTCGTAAAAACAGTCATCATGTCTCCTAAAATGTAAACAATATATTTTATCACACAGTCCCCTTAATCTAAACATTCTACTGAACATTCGTATGGGGACTGAAAGTTCTCTTAAATGTTAAAAGCCCGGAAAAAGGTTTACGTGCGTTGACCAGCATAATTTGCTCGTCGCGCGTTAATTAAACGATTATCGAACGTTTATTATGTTGGAACGATTTCAAGTGCTCGCTGTTTAGGCCAATGGCGAACCTATTTCTTTCTCCATTTCATCCACCAGTTTCTTCAGTTGCACTTTGGTCGTGAAATCGGTCGCCTTCTTCTGCGGCCGATTTTGGAAACCGCTTTTAATCTTCTGCAAGGTATCCTCGACCTTTCTCACCTGGAATTCGTGACGGCGGTTAACGCGTGCGATTTTTATCGTTCCGATTATCATTCGAATCGTCATTCTACCTGCTCATACTTCGTCTCCAGTGTTGTCTTTTCGGTCTCCAACTCCTCGACCTTACGCTCGACCTTCCTCAGCTTGAACGATAAAATTCGACAATTTTTATTCGACTGTTCCAAACTTTTTCGCAGACGGACGTACTCGTCCGCTTGCTCATCCCTTAAGAATACGAAATATTGGTATATTATGCATTTCATTTAGCCAAAAATCATAGGAGTAGGCGCGGCGGTTACGGAACCGGATAAAGCGACCATGGTTGTTTACGTGAGTGCCGATTTTTCTCTTTTTATTGTTGAACCCACGGAATTTATTCTGGGATTCATTTCCTTCATTAAAGACTTCATTATATGACCAATAAATTTTATCGCGTCGTGTTTCGTACGTTTGCAGAGACTACTGTAAGACAATCTCTTTTTGTACGGAAAAATCTGGCGTGTAGACTATTCTTAAAATATCAATTAACGATATAATATGTTCTGCCAGAAGTTTTCCAGCACTACGAATGAAATGTATTCCGAAATTAATTCCCAAAAATATCGCAGGACTGTTACAGTTCCTTTTGAAAGATTTTTGGACGAACGCATTTACAAATTCGTTTCAGCAAAGGGGAAATGGTCAACGTTCCCTGGACGAAGGGAGTTATCCGGTTCCGTGGAGCGAAGCGTGATCAAAGTGACGCGACATACATATTATAATTACCTCTCTCTTTGTTAATTTCTCACGTACACAATCAATTAAATGGAAGCCGAAACGGTCGGAACGGTGCTCCGTTCGCGACGGAAGCACGTCGGAAGCGCGCGAACAAGTTCAGAAACATCGAAAGGGTTCGACGACAGTATAACGTTCCACATACTGCTCTCTCTCTCTCACTCTCACTCTCTCTCGTTTTTGTTCAAATTCGAAAAAAGCAACGCTATATCTCATCGCCGTCGGTCCTGCTCTGATTCCGACGTTCTCTTTATCTCTGACATTTCGTTTTTTGGAAGATTCTTCCATTTTTCTCGATTGCGATCGCGAAAAATTCGATCCGAACCCGACGGGAAAATTTGACTCTGTTTCTGTTCAGAGTTCGGGAAAACTGGTTATCTCGAGGCAACGAAACACCGGCATTCGATCCAGTTTTGACGAAATGCAGTGACCAATAGCGTTGGAACCGGTCTTCCGTCCACAAATCGTCGTCCTGCAACAATTCAGATGGCTAATTTTGCTAAAAATATTTTTGCACTCGGTTTTCTTTGTATTTCTTTTTTTTTTTGATATTTGATTTTTGTTCGCCTTCGTTCCCGCCTGAGACTACACTCGTGAGAGATCTTTGGTTTCTATCTTTTTTTGGTTACCCTTTTCTTTCTCACTAGTTCTTTTCCTCCGTGATTCGAAAAAAATTCGACTTTCTCGAAAGTACATCAATTTGTTTGTTTTCTTTCCGTTTATTCTATTTTTTTTTTTTTCGTTCGTTCGTTTTCGTTTTGTTCTCCGATTTCGGAAACTGCAGTAAGTGGAAATCCACTGTTTTCGAGCCCCTTCAAAGTGTTCGTGTGCGTTTGTTCCTGTGCCAGGTACAATGCTAATCAGCCAAACGCGTTATCGTTATAACGTTTCAAGTGTTTTCAATACATCTTTTTTGCGTTACACAAGACGTTTCGTCTAAGCACGAACGTCTAAAGATCTCCATGATACCTCTAATGGCACGAGAAACGTTCTTTTTTTTTAAGAATGATAAGGTACATTCGAACGCGCTTGCAATTAAAGAGGAATTTATTTATCGAAGAAGGCTATGGAAAACTGTATTCGAAACGTTGCTCCCGTCGTTAAAGGTATAAAGGAGATATTTAGGTGTTTGGTCTTAGGTGAACCATCCTGTGTAAATGTGTAGTCCACGTGATGTTGGGTCATCAAACAGTTTCGGATCTAGCAAGCCGACTTGAGGCCAGATTGGTCCGGACCTTTCCCAAGCAAACTGGCAAGTGCCTGACTCAGAGACCTAGCGTTAGATAAGAATGTAAACATAAGATAAATCACACACGAATAAACGTTTATAGTTTTGTAATTGTTAGTACAACACGTAGCTTCCCGATCGGTCTTGGCTCGCGGTCCCCTTCTGCAAATTGTTTAACACCCCGTTCGCATACATTGTCCCTGCTATAAAAATTACTAGTACTTTAAAAATTTTTGAAATTGAACTCTTTGACACGCGGATTGTTCTCTCAGATTTAAAAAAGAAGTTTTTGTCTAATATTGTAGCACTTTACAGGATCTGTAAAATGGTTGAAGGAATAACATTCGATTAAAAAAATTACTTTGATGGTTTTGCCGAGTAACGAAATCAAAATAACTGGAAACTGAAAATTTCTTCGGGCTCGACGCAACAGATCTTTTCCACACATATTCGAAGGACTTGCGGGGGCGAGAAATGTTGACAGAGAATGAGATAACTTTCTCGAACAGTAGCCGAGGGTTCTAGAACCCAACAGGGGGCGTATTGTGTATATTTTCTTTGAGGCGAAGGTCGAAAGCGCCGCTGGACATCATCCGGTTCTAATAAGTGGCGGAGGCAAACGCGATAGAGTTTACCGTGGCATTATTGACATAGCCGGGGCCGTGATATCCTGAGGTCGTAAACTAAGCTGTGGGAAATCGACACCTACTCGTGTTATGCTTTGTGCGGTCCTCACCGTGATTTCTCGAGCCCTAATCCGCTCATAAACGGGCAAGGTCCTCTCTGTCCCGACTACCGCAACACCTTTAGGGCCCGGCCGATTTTACGACCTGAAATTATCGTCGCCCCGACAATTATTAGACCGCGGATTTTATGTATCTACGACAAAAATAGACAGGTATAATTTAAAACGAGAGAATTTTAAAATACTTTTCTGCAATAATGATATATCCGCTTGAGAAAAAGTAGGCATCTGAATGTACCGAAGCAAATTGAAAAACACAATTTGCATGTTTAATTATGTGTGATTCATTCCATGTTTACATCCTTGCTTGTCCTCTCGTTGAGCCTGTACAGTAGGGATAAGAGGTAATTTCAAGTCAGAATCGGATCGAACGGCTTGATTACCCTGCGCCAATTACACAGTGACGAGATCAATCGCATCCGCAAACACAAGTACTTGTTATTCAGCAAAAGAAGAAACTGTACGCAACAGGCGAGTCATGGTTCGCCGCTGTGTGGACACGCGAGGTGTTTATCCATTGATTAATGAATTCGAATTCAGACAAACCTGTTAGTAAAACGCGTTCGCTGTTCTTTTTGTATATGTATGCAGAAACATGAATATCCTTCAACGACAAATCGAATTTTTTTCTGGACACGTCATCGCAGATTAGAGACGATTTTATCTTTATGGAGAACCACTTGTTTACAGTTCTAAATTGAAAGAAGCTAATTAATCTAAGGTGGTGTCAAAAATATAATGAAAAAGAAAATGCCCATCGAAATGGCACATACCAATTAATATGCAATGATCTGTAATTAAAAAAAAAATGCTTAAATTATGAATTATAATAGAATTTGATGCCAATTCATATTTCTACAAAAAAATTCTACAATTCGTCTAATTCACAAAACGATATTACTGCGGATTTTTATATGAATATAAACATTTACACGATCATTTAAAAAAACTGTTATTATGTAGAATAAATAATTAAAGTTCACAGAGACTTTCCGAAAATCATAATAAATGTGTAAAATCCACAGTTTAGATATTACAAATGGACAAAAAAGAAGCGAGAAGTATACATGCGAGAAAAGGAAACTAAACTGCTATATTTACGATATGTATACACCAACAAATAGGACGAAGATTACCTGAAAGTGTCTTGCAGCTCGTAGATTTCTTCTTCCAATTGTCGGATCTCTTTCTTCATGTCCTCGTTCTCGTCCATTAAAGATTCGCATAAATTTTCCGCAGCTTTTAGTTTCGAGCGAAGTTCGTCTTTCTCCCTATCCCTTTCACCTCTAAATGCTTTCGTGTTCGCTTCTTTCTCCAGCTCTCTTATCTTTGTCATCAGACTGGTCTTTTCTTGCGTCAGAGCTGAATACCGTTAACAGATATTAATAATTATCGTCTATTGTTTTTAACCCTTAAGTGGTACTTAGATTACGAAGACCTTTCCAAAAGTTCTATACCCTTTGCTGAAGTTAGTCTACGAAAATTTTGTTAAACGATTTACTGATTTTGACATTTATCTTTCAAGTTCTATTATTTTCAGTTTTCGTGAACAGTAAAGAAAATATGGCATTTCGTCCGCAGCGTCACGTACTCACGGCCGCTATAGTATTATCCCCAATATCATTGCACAGTGTACAGACTTTCGTACCTTCGTTTTTCTTTTGCAACTTTTGTACTTCGTTCGACGAGGATTTGCTCGATATAGTTTCCATGGTGGATAATCGTCTCATCAGGATCTCGCTTTTCTCTTTCTCCGCTTTCTCGCATCGCGCTTGTAATTCGCTCACTTGGAACTTCAACCTCTCCACCTCGCTCTGTTTGTAATAAATTTCGTTTCCTCGATTACGCTTTGCTCGCACGACTTCTTTCGGTTCCCGCATTTCATTTTAACGACTTAAACATTTTTTTTTTTACATCGACTCGATTTCGAAGACGACAATGGTTTTCGAGAGATACGTTAAATTATACAGTGTGTGGTTCGTGTAATTGGAAAGCAGTGATAAATGTAAGAATATAAATCAAGATGAATAATGAGTAAAAATTCCGCAGAAAAAAGAAGTTGAACGAAAAAAAATCTTAGTATCGTTATGTTTGTCTGTCGTCACCTCTTCCTTCCGGTACTCGTCATTCTGTACGGAATTCTTCGGTGTCCGCGATTTCTTCACCTGAATATGAATAAATGTATTATTATTCTTTATCGCTAAGGTCTTCTAGAATTAAAACAGGCTGACTACCGCGAGGTATGCAATCTCAGTGTTCTAATCTGCAGTCCGTTCTACAAAAGCCAAGGAGAGAATTAATTGATCAATATCAGCAATACCTGTATTATGAACTCGACGTCGTTCGCCGAGCTGTTTACGTTACTGTTATCTATAACCTCCTTGATTTGCAGTTTCGATGGTCTTCTGACTGTAAAAACATCATGTCAAACATATATTTTAGAAGTGTCTCGATTGAAAATTGTTGATGCAACTATATGTGCAGTTGTTAATGTATACTACACGGTAATACGTTCTAGCGTAAGCTGCAAAAAAAACTGTTTACGCATACGCGATTACCTTCCTTCCTTTCTTCCTCTTTGTCGATAGCAGACAGATCCATGAGCGACGTCCATCCGGCTGATGCTGTAGCTGATGATTCTGTACTATTCTTGAAATCATCCTTCGCCAAATTCGTTGCGGACGACCAGACTCTTTTTCCATTTTCAGCGGAACTAAACGTGAACATTGCAATGATGAGAGCTACTATTTGTACATCTGAGTATGTTGTTCTCGATATACAGCCGTTGGAGAATCCGTAGGCATATAATAAATATAATTGTTGCATTTGATGATTAATTTTGTCAAGGAGCCTCTTCAACTCACCGGGCGGACGATTGCTCGAATGAAAGACTAGGTGTGGAAGATGTGATGTCCCTCAGGCTGTCTCTTTTACCCCCGTGCTCTTTGTAATCCCTAAAAAGTATCCATCGATTATAGTTTTAATTAAGAGCAGTCTACTAAATTCTGTATATCTTTTTAATTAAAAGGTAAACTATAGCACCTGAAGCATCTCTTGCAGCGGGTCGGCCATCGCACTTGAGGATGAAAGCCGAGGGGGCAGAGAGGGTCACCTTTCTTCGACGAATACATATGGTGCATTCTGCATAGAAAAATGAAAAGATTAATCAACGCAAACGAACTCCTGCATAACAGCAACAATTTGTATAACAGAGACAACAAATATATGGCAATTCCACGTGATAGAACAAATTATATCACAATGAAAAGTCGTAGAACATTGCGTCGAAGAATGGAGTACATAGACAAGGATAACTTATAAACATGTTATTTACACAGAACCCATAAATCATTAGACATGAAATGAGTTTTTATGCATAGAAATGCTTTAACATACACCCATTTTCGCATTTATTAATGCTCAACCCAGGAGGTGCAACAGTGTTAGAAAGACAGATAATGCTTAGAAGAAGAAATAAATAAATTGATTAATTAATAGATTGTGGATTTTTATGCAGAATAAAAATTCTCTAAGTTTGCTCCATGGTACAGGAACTGTATAAACATTTGTTCCTTTTCTTTATAGCTTTAATCAATCAAAAAAGATACAATTTTCAAAATGTATTTACTGTTAAGCATTCGAAGTACTCATATTTGCCATAAATCTATAAAATCCACAATCTACTCATTGATATTAAATTACTCTCAACTCTCAGCCGATGCCGGGTCTCTATTGACCAGCCTCTTCTTTCAATTAAATTAAGTAATAAATTAGAAAATGGTTTACTTTTCAAACAATTGGTATTCTAAAAATTAATTCAAAACAGCGGATCTTTAAGCAAAATAAAGATTTTCTACCTGCATCGTTTGTTTACTAACAATAAGTTAAAAATAATATAACAGTATCTTTAAATTCTTCTAATGTTTTTACTGTTTCAAATCACATCTGCTCGTTTGTGTCATACATGCATAAAATCTGCAGTCTAAACATTGGTTTGAAACGATGTATTTAAAAAATTTTCGCATGGGTCACATGTGACCCGGCGTCGGTGTTCTTCGTCGCTGTTGCAGGCCTGTTCAGGGTTAAAGGTGGCAGCGAACAAGAGCGAAAGGATCACGACGAGAATACACGAAGAACGTCCTGGAACGCTGCATACCACCGTAAACGAGACGCGGGAAATTTGAATAGCTGCGAATCGAAAATCTCGGTGAAAGATTTCCGGCGCAGGGCATATCTCGTTGCGAGTGTGTCACACGCGGCAATCTAACAATCGAGCCCTTCTCGACTCTAAAAGCTAGAGAGCCGGCTCACGAGGACCTAGAAACGAAACCTTGAATTAATAGGAGAACGCGTTGCGAAACGTGTCGGGCAACTTGGCTTTCTGCAGAACGCGAAATAGTTGACGACGCGCACACCAATTTCAAATTACACTCCCGTTTTCGAGAATAACATAACGTCTGCAGTCTATGCACGCATCGAGATCAAATGATTTAAGATTTCGAACAATTTTGAACATTATTCTAGTATTGTTCTTTTCCAAAAATACTGGTTGCACACTGGTAGACATTTTTTTTTTTGAGAGATTTTATTACCGTCAATAATCAGTAATAATACCCTCTCATATGAGCTGTACATATTTTTCAGTTGTTTACAATCCGAATGGACGATTAGAGTCCATAAAAAGATGCTTATTCGCGTCTGCTGCATATTAAGTTGATCAGCGACGTGTCTTCTAACGACATCGTAAATCCGTTGATAACTTGACAAATTTCACATCGTACAATACAACATTATCATATCATTAATATCAATCGATTTACGACGTGGTACGTTCAATCAAATTTTTGCGTACACGGGACGATTAAAAACGCGCGGATTTTAAGCGTATCCGTATCCCTCCGCCGCCGCTTGGAGTCCTGTAATTACTACTTAGATCGAATTAAATTTAATCGCACGATAGAGTCAATTGTCTCGCTAGTTTCGTTCGACCCACGCAAGCCTCGTTGCAGTCTTCCAAAAATACAAGAGCGCAATACATCGAGTTTCGAATTCCGTATCAAAACTAGCATCTGCCTCTATGCGCATAAAACGATTTTTGCTCGATCTTCGTACTAGGAAACGGACGGAGAACGAATCTACGATTCTCTTGCGGAGATTAATGCGTTTCACGGCGATCATTGGTCGGTCGAGACAAAATGCTTGAGTAACCGTGAAATTGATTGCTGGATCCCGGTCAGAACTTACGCAATTAGGTATTGACTGGTGTGTACTTACTTGATCGATGTTAACCCAAATGCAGCAAGCGGTCACGATTAAATTTATCCGGCACGTCGTTAAGAACGGTCGCACACGGCGTATGGGAACGCACCTTCCATACCGGGCAGAGAGGACGGACCCGGCAATCTCATATCAGAACACGAACGTTAGCAGACGAACGAACGAACGACCGAACTGAAAACGTAAGATCGACGATTTCACGGATTTCTGGTCTCTCTATCGGTAACTCGCAGAGCCCAGGGACCGTTTACATGTTTCGCGATGGTCCCTCTGCGCAACCCGGTCACTCTTTTTCCTCGTCCCTTTTCTTCTTTTCTACCTTTCTTCGCCTCTCGTTACCCGCGACAGTCGCAACGTCGATAGACGTCACTAATAGCACTGACACGATGCTGCTATTACAGGGGTTAGGCCGTTACTCGAACTCGGGGCTCTCTCGTACGTGTGGTAATTTGGAGACTAGCCAGGGTGTATATTTATCTCTAGCTATAAATATAGTACATACTGCTTTCCTGCGAGTGTCCCGCGTGCACGTGTGCGTGCGCGGGCCTCAGGATATCCTAGAAAATCGGCGCGGCGGTAGACAGACTAGTGCCAGAAACTGGCGTCTGTTCGATGAATTATCACCGAGTCCAGTTTCAGACATATTTTATTGCGCATCGACTTCTTTTCCACCCAACTATTCTGCGAACACCGCGGACGTCATCTACCACGACATGTCCTTTTAAAGGATGCTGCGCGGTTGCAACTGAGAACCATTTACAAAACAAATCGAAATTTAGTACTTGCCGATACAACGGCATTCAGAATCACGTACACCTAATGAATTCAGTTGAACGACTACGTAAAGAAGAGCGCGTCTTGTCGCAAAGTTGCATCCCCTATCTTATGGGGCTTAAACCTGTTTGAGTTTGGTCCAACTTGCTGCGACTTGCTTCGGGACGAATTCTTGATTCGAACTTTTGAACGAACTGCCCGGACTCTTAGGATATTCTAAATATTTACTGTATTTCCTACAACGACGTTTTCAATATTTATTTCGACCACCTCAAACAAAATATTTGTTTCTCTTTTTACGTGGACTTAACTTCATATATTTTTAAGCATATCTACTTATCTTTTCTTCACGTAATACATAGTCAACGAGTTAAAAATGTTTTATACAAGAGTCATTACAATAGTAATGACTGCTGCAGACGTACAACATTGTAGTTAACTGTCACGGTCAGTTTTCATATTAACCTTTATTTCAAATACAGGTTAAATAAATTTTGCATATCAACCGGAAGAGTTATTTTTAGCTAACAATAGCAGGTATAGTTTGCTAATGATTTTCTTGTATTAGAAACGACGTTCTCATTTGAATGAAAAGAGTAATTGCATTAATTTCAACTTATTAAAAAGACGGTTTCAATTATACATGACCGTGTGTGTTTTCGAACGATAACAATGCTGATGATAACAGTTATCGTTGACAAAATTGGAATAAACAGGAGATAAACATATTGCTGTAAAGTAAAAACAGATTTGTTTAAAAATATTTAATAACATTTATTTTTCAATAAAAACATTTTGGTAATAAGTATAAAAACCTACACCATTTTTATAAAAATTGTGTATAACATTTTAATTGCACCCTGCTTGCACCTATTGCATCAATAATTCAATAGTAATATCTATCATTCTATATCGTAAAAAAGATATAATTGATACTTTGTATAAGTTACACCTTATATCCATATTATTAATACAGTGCAATTATGAACCTTCCCTCGCTGAATCTTTAAAGTATTTCCGAAATGCTAATAACAAAATATATAAAGTGTAATACATATTCATTATTATATAATATACCATTCTATATAAACATTTAAGGTGATAGGTGTAAAAGGGTACAAAGTTATTTTACATAAAACATTTTGGAAAGTAGCCTCGTGCAATTTGTGAATGCCAAAAGCCATTTTTTATTTTCTGAATGCCATTTTGTTGCAATTAATTGTTAGCATTCACGCCCTTATAACACCTAAGACTTCATTTGTCTATAGATGGAGTATAACAAGATACTTATACTATACAAAATTTAACAAAAATATAATTTAATGGATTCATAATCTTCCAATAAAAATAATAGACAGTCAATTTGGCTTAAATTATAAATACAGTTCAATTAAGAATTTACGAAATGCCGAAACTTTTTATAATCTAATTCGATTATATAGATGTTCTTTCACTATTGAACAATTTTTTTTGGCGATAGTAACGTGACTATTTAGAAAAATAGAATTCATATATTAACTACGTAATTGTATATAAAAATTCTAGAATATTCAACAGCTTTTAGTAAAAACGAATTTACACTATGCAACAGGAATGAGTGTAGCGCATTTTGATGCAAGCTTCTGAATCTAATTTTTTATCGAGACCATATTTGTCGAGTTTGATATCAGATTAAGGAATCTCTAGAAAAATTTCAACATTTCTACGTTTTACAATTTCGAACGAAGAAGTTCAATTTTCTGAGCGGCACGTTTTTGCAAGTCAATTAATTTCATTGCTAATCCCATATTGCCTTGGACTTTAATTTTTCCTTGGAAGAAAGCCTTTTGTGGGTTCAACTTTCCAGATATAAAATCGACGATGTCGGTATCGTTAATAGTGATCATAACGTCTGGTTTAGTCGTCCCGTTATATTCAACCTTTCCCTTTCCGGTTTTGGCGTTTACAATCCAAATACCTTCTGCACCGCCAGGTCCGTTTGTTACTTTGAACCCGTATATTCCACGAACTCTGTCGATCAAACCATCTTCATCTTCTTGCATCGCGATTTCCAAGATTTTGAACAACGCGTTTGCTTTGAAGCCATCTGGATTGACTTGTCCACTGACATTATTTCTCTGTACACTTTGGGGGAAACCTAATCGATACAGAGCAACCACAACTGCTCCACCTAAACCAATATTGTGCTGCAACGCAAGCTTTGCTTTTGGCACTTGTCTTTTACCAGCTTGGCCTCGCAATTGCCAGCAGAGTTCAGCACACTGTGCCAGCCCTGTTGCTCCCAGTGGATGTCCCTTTGAGATCAATCCACCACTAGGATTTATTACATACTTTCCTCCATACGTGTTGTCACCAGCATCAATCAGCTTACCAGCATGACCAGGGGCACAGAGACCTAATGCTTCATAAGTAATAAGTTCATTGGTCGAAAAGCAATCATGCAATTCCACCACATCCACATCGGATGGTTTGTAAGGGCATTGAGTAAACACTTTCTCAGCTGCATTCTTTGTCATATCATAGCTGTAAAAAAATAAAATCACGATTTTCATTTCTTCTCATTAGAGGTGTGCGAGAACACGAAAATGTCGGGCCGGGAATTTTATGCGGGATCGGGACGGATTCCCAAAAATTTTGGGAGATTCGAATATATTGGAATTCGCGATTCTCGACCCAATGTCTTCCCGACCCAACCCGTCCAAGAATATTTTTGTTCTTATACCCAATAAGTTTAATGGCACTCTTCTCTGTGAATGTAGATGGCAAGTCAGTAGACATTTCCATCCCAACAATTTCTACTGCTTGAGATTCAAGCTTGTGTTTACGAACAAAGTCCTCGCTAGCAAGGACTACGGCTGCTGAACCATCTGATGTCGGACAACACTGAAGCTTAGTGAGTGGTCCAAATACTTTTGGAGAATTCATTATTTGCTCCAAAGTGTATTTATCTTGGAATTGAGAGTACGGATTGTTCATGGAATGTAAATGATTTTTATAGGCGATCTTTGCAAAATGCTCAGGTTTTGTGCCATATTTCTTCATGTGTTCAATGCCAGCATTTCCAAATAGCTGTGCAGTAATTGGACTTTCATTCATACCTACAATTAAACAAGGACAAGATAAAAAAGGGAGAAATAAAAAAAAATAGACTCATCCAAACTAGTAAAAAAAGAACAGTTTGGTACCAGCAATTTCAGCCATAATTTCTACATGCTTGTCCATAGGATTGGTACGATCCATGAATTTTGACATTAAAGAGCCCTTTTCCATTTTTTCAAAGCCAAGGGCTAACGCACAATCGATGGAACCACCTTCGATTAGCTGTTTAACCATGATCAAAGCGGTGGAACCGGTTGAGCAATTATTATTTACATTATAGACAGGGCAACCAGTGATTCCGACTTGGTAGAGTGCCCTTTGGCCGCAGGTGGAGTCTCCGTAAACGTAACCAACGCAAGCAGCTTGTATCGCGTTGTAGGAAACCCGTGCGTCCTGCAAAGCCTTCGTCACGGCCTCCTTTGCCATTTCCGGATAATCGATATCATTCCGTGTGCCTGGCTTCTCGAATTTTGTCATGCCGACACCAATAACGTAAACTTTCTTCGGTGACATCTTGATCGTTCTGAATAGGGAAACACAGGGAAAGTGAAGTCAATACGGAAAACAACACGCACGCGAAGTTAATGCCTGCACTACTGTTTGCTTGACTGGATTGAAGTATCTTGTCTTACTAATAAAAGTTGCAAACAAAAACTGACCTTTAATCCCTGCCGCAGTATCTAATCACGGAAAAAAAGCAAATAAACTCGACGAATGACAAAGCTACTTTACAACCAGCGTCGCTGCGCTCGACTGCGTGTAAGTGCCGAGCCGAGCGCGAGCAATCACGGAGAAATCGCAGGCTCGACGGGGCAACATTGCTGCATCAACTTATTTCCCGAGTTCTGCTCTAGATGTCGCTTGTTGATCATCACTTTGTTGATTCCATGAACTGTGTTGCAGACACGCATCGCGTCCTCACTGCGCAGACTCTATTACCAACCGCTCTACTCAGCGCGGTAAACCTCAGGACTATTTGAACTTTAAATAAATAATGGAATTCATTATCGAGTGAAGCTTATAAACGTGGAAATGCATAAACGTTATCGACGTAATGAGGACAGAGATTTGATCGAACATTGAAACTACCGATTTAATATTTAATTACGAATTTGTAAACAATAACAAATATGAAAGAATTGAAAAATCTATTCTTTTAAAACGTACAGATAAACGCAGAGATAAAATATTTAATATTTCTACAATTTCGTATCTCATTATCGCTAATCTTTACTTCAGCCTTTGTTTAGTCGACAACAAAACGTCAAATATTACCATAAGTATTCTTATATTTGAGGTATTTACTTACGCATGGAATGGCTGAAATAAAAATCTTGCTTCAAGTATAATATGCCGCTTGTTGGTATCTTTAACGAGAACGTTTGCGAGGGGTGCATGTGACATTATTCGGGGCTATTCTTTCTGAATTTCGTCGCGTGCTATATATACTAGAAAATCGCGCCGGCCATTGCGCGCTCGTGTTTTGGTTCTGAAAAGATGGCGGACTCTTGTTTTCAAGATCGGTCACACTGGATTACGATAGTTTTGAAATGTACTGGAAAAGTTGACATGTTGTACATGTGATATTGTCGAGTGCATAAAAGCATTATTACGACGGATTTGCTTGCCGAATCGAGGAAGTTTCTTTAAGCGTTGTGAGTGACGCGAAAGCGGTGTCTTCAGCGTGCAGATCGTACGAACAACGATACGAGTGGTTTTCTTCAAAGATTTTTGTTGTTTTCTGTGCGAAACACTGTCCGAGAAGCTAAAGAACAATATCGTCGCCGACGAGAAAAATGGTTTGACTTCGACGGATGTTTACGATGTTCGAGATCCCGATGATTAGTGCATCAGCAACAGTTACTTGGTTAGGTTGATTGGCTAGGTAGATGTTGTACCTATGATACCTGAACAACGTTGCACGTGTTCCTCTCGGTGGTTCACGTTAAAACGTGACATTGCAACGAGTTCATAGACAGTCTGTTAAATGTATTGTTCTAACTTATAATGGCGAACAGTGACTTTGATATGGAGCTCTTCGAGCGAAGGCTCCACACGCTGAAGGATTCGCAGGAGTCGATTCAGGGTCTCTCTTCCTGGTGTCTGGAAAGGCGACAACACCATAAAAAGATTGTTGCTACATGGTTGCAGGTTTTAAAGAAAGGTAGGCTCCGCAAATACCTAAATGTATTTAGATATCATATGTTCCTAACGTGATCTCACTTCTTAGTCTACTAAACATCATAATTTTAAAATTATTTTTGGGATTATCCACTATAGTTTTAAGTGTCTATCAAAACAAAGTGTTTCTAATTGTTTATTGATTGTTTGTAATTTCATTAATGTACAGTTTATCCCATTGCTTTTAATGCAGTGGATGATAATGTAATATGTTTTATATAACAGTGAAAGTTGAGCATCGTTTGACACTCTTTTATCTGGCAAACGATGTTATTCAATACTCGAAGAGAAAAAATTTCGAGTTTGTGGAGTCGTGGGGGACAACTTTGCAACGTGCTACAACTATGGTCAGGGACGAAAAAGTGAAGCATCGCATACTGAGGATATTTAAAATATGGGATCAGCGACAAGTATACGACGAAGAGTTCCTCGCAGACTTGTCTGGATTAATTTCGGCAGCTCCAAAAAAGAAATTGGATCCACAACCAACAACAGCACCGGAAGAGTTTCAAGCTGCTCTACTTATTTCTACTATGAGATCATGTGCTACATTGGAGCAAGCAACGGACGCAAGATTACGAGACTTAAGGGAAAGTAATATAGATGTGGAAAATGCAGAAGAACTATGCGCTTCTCTGAAAGACAGAAGAAGGGTCGAAGATGCTGAGAAGGAGGTTGATTTGGCAGTGAGAAATGTTGAAAATTATGTTCGTGCACTGGAAGCAGAGATTAGGGAAAGGACACAAGTGCTTGAATTACTAGAACAAGCAGATCAGTTTTATGAAACTCAGAGGGGTGAAGTTAAAATAGTTACCAATGTAAGTATTGTACGATACAAAGTACTATTTTTTTAATTGGTCAGTATTATTCAATGTGCAATACTTTTTGTGAACAGGCATACAGGAATTTCGGAAGCCGTGTAAAAAATTTAAAGAAAAAGTTGGACGAACTCTTACCAACATTGGTTTCTCCAATTCCCTCACCAGACATCAATGCTCCATCTCCAAGTCCTGACAGTGATCTAGATCTACCAGGAGACGAAAATCAGACTCAAAATCAATTGGGAATGATAGACGTGGCTCCACCATCTATGTATGGATCATACTCGCACGAGTACGATCCTGTGCCGGTACCAGCTCCAGAATTAGGTCAAGGCAATGATTCCGGTGACTTCACCAATAATTTTTCGTCCTTTATAGGAGGAAATATGGATTTTGGTAGTATGGTAAGGATTCGTAGACAGAAATCTTATTATCGCATGGCGTTAGGGCCATTATGTACACTGTTCTTTTTACAGAGAAATATATTTAACGAAAGATCGTCGACGCCTACTGGAATGTCACAGCAGTATAACGACTCTTTAGAGGTACATCTAATTTAAGCGTTAGTGGTTAGGCCATCTTGAATGCGTTAGATTCGTAGCAATCTTTTACAATTTTTTTTTTTTAAAACATAATGTATTCAGTGTGGCCTAACTTCTTAAGAATAAAATATACCTGGCTTTAAAACATTACTCAAACTTTACATGCTTTCTTCCAGGCTAAACCAATAGAAGTAATCAATATGAGGCCCTCCAAAAACGAAAGTACTAACGCGGACTTTAATATCTCTAGTTTCTTAAAGACTGTTCTTCCTTCTTCTGACGGAACACAAGATCCTGGTGGAATCCCAGGTCTTGGTCTAGATATTCCCGAGTCCCAAGTAGATTCCCCCCAACGTACTAACTACATACATTCACCTGTATTAGGACAACATACTGTAACCCCTGTGATCTCAAGAATGATGGGAAGTCAAAATACGCCCATGGGCGTGAATAATTGCCAAATGACCCACAGTACCCCACTGCCTGTCCGGAACTTGTCCGGCGAGTCGCATACCCCCTCCCCGTACTCCAGTCAAAACAGTCAGAGTAACATCACCGTACCCTTCGACGGCCCCACTAACAATAACACAGTCAATCCGTTACCGCCCCCTCCGTTACCTCCGCCGATATTTCTCGACGATGAAAATTGTTATAACAAGTTGCCACCAAAGTTCCCCACGTGGACACCGCCGAACGAATCTATCAAAGAATCAGCCAAGTGGGAAGAAAAGGGTATGGGATTTTAGAACATAGAACATATCGCCGGAGAAGTTTGACCATAAATTAATAAACTTTTTATAACGTAGCGGGTTTCGCTATATCTTCAGGAAAGAATAGCATGAATCCAAGTTGGCCGGGTGAGTGTGATGAAAAAACGAAAGTTTGGATGGACGGTGAATCGGACAGATGGGATCCGAACAACGAGACCACGTGGGTTAACCCAGTAAGGGGAAAAAGCGAAATCCTATCGGAAACGCCGGAATCACCGCCGATGTATGAGAAAGCAGGTTTCACAGACCCGGTAGAGTACGACGACCCTCAACCACAAGAATCTCTTCTGAGTACCACTGGGGATGTAGATCATAGGTGAAACATTTAGTAGTTAAACAGGATCGATTGATCTTTGAGACAACGTACGATTCGTATGTATACATTACTAAAACACGCTTTTTTAGGGTGATACCGATACCGATGACGGTGGAGAATCAGCTGCCGTATCGATTGATGAAAGCGGCGGACGTCGACCACCGTAATTTGATCAGTCTAACGGGCAGTCCGGCGAATCACAATGTAAACGAGAGCTCGATGAGCACGATACCGAATAGCAGTAGCTTATGGTCTTCGGGCGATCAGGATTACCGGTAAGTGAACGGTATACACAGCTCTTATCAGCAACGTGCAAAATTAATTTTCTTAAACTGAAATCTTCACAATGCAAATATCAGGCAACACATGCAATCCGGTGATATCGTGGAAAGTGTTGACATGGAGATGTCCGACGACGAAACCGACAGTAAGCCGAAAGGGAGGGTGTTGGTGGACGTCAGGTCGCAGGACAGAGACATGAGAGTCGGTAATCCGCCGCCCTCCCAACACATGGACATGGACATGCGCATGATCCCGCTTCCCACCGGGCAAATGCCAGGTCCCCACGGGCCAATGATGCAGGACGTGCATATGCATTCGGGACCACCTCCGCCTCCTCCTCCGCCGCCACAGTTTCATCCAAACCAGGCACCGTTTCACCAGGACCAAGGAGATTTCCGTCACAACCCCTCGTCGGACTTTCATCCGTCTCAGTCGAATTTCCATCAGAACAGGCCGCCACCCGGCTTCCTGCAGAACCAGCAGGACTTCGGCCAACAAGAATTTCATCAGATGCATCAGTCCCAGCCAGATTTTCCTCAGCAGGACTTCGAGTATCGGGATAATCACGGTTTGAGACCGAACCCGGAGTTCCACGGCGAGTCGCAGATGCGCGGCAGGTATTCTCAGCCGGCCGACCACCCGCACAGGGACATGTCGTTCCACCGGAACGACAGAGGTCGGGGAGGTCGTGGGTTTCCGCGGAATCGACGGGACAGGTACTCAGACGACCACAACAAGCAAAGAAGCCTGCTGAACAATCGAAAGCCACGGTCTCTGGACCAACACCAGAGGTCGTCGCCGGAGATCCTACCGAACAATCGGCCTCTGATGCTCCAGCCACCGGACACGGTTGTGATCCTTGACGAGGAGGGAATGCCGATAGGTCTTCCGGACGACAAGGACACCCTGGGAAGTGAGGATCACGCGCTAGACCAGGACCAGGATGACAATCCTCAGTCTCTCTCGCAAGACCGTAGATCGTCTCACGGTACACCGAACTCCCGAGACCTGGACCAGCCACCTTACGCAGGCGGATCGAGTCTCGTGCACGAGCACGAATCCGAGCCTGGGACCTCGGAGCCGGAGGATCAACCACCGTTGAACCAAGTGACGGTCGTGCCCGTGGCAGCGGACTCGAAGGACTCCCAGCTGAGTCAGTACGTGCCGATATCCGAGTACGAGGAGCACGTTGAATCGGAACCTGTAACGTCGGAGAAGCCGCGCGACAGCGACTCGCCGGACACGGCCGGCCAGGAGATGAGTTTCAACGAGCAGCAGGCGCAGCACATGGACCAGCAGATGGAGGACCTGGTGAACGCGTCGAACAATGATCTGAAGCGACCGTCGACGAACGGCGGCTTCGACGACCAGGTCGACGAACACATCAGCAAGAAACGAATGCTGTCGAACGGACCACAGACACCGACCGGATCCGACTCCGGTCTGAACGGACCGATACCCCAGGCGTCTGCGGAGTCTCATCCGGGCATCTACGACTTCGACGGTCCGTTAGGGCCTAACTTCCGGCCGCGTCTGGCCGGTCCCGTCCCGTTCCCTCCGTGGAGAGGTGGCCCACCCCGTGGCCGAGGGTTCCGGGGAGGACCCAGGGCTCCCTGGATGGACAGAGGGCCCCGTGGCCCAGCGATCGGCAATTTCATGCCGAGGGGGATGAAACGCGGCGGCCAGTTCAGGGGCAACGGGTTCAGGGGTCGGGGACGGGGCAACAACTGGTAGATCGTTGCCACACGAGACACAGAACGAACACTTTGTAAGCCCACGCGTGTGTGTGAGAGAGAGACACTCGTCGTTTTTTCTATTTCTGTACATACGTTGTTGCGAGCCGTCGAACTCACCCCCTCCACCCCCACCCCCCCAAAAAACGATATTTTCGGTCTCTTGTGCCGTGTCTTTGGATCCTCTAAAGCGGGGATCCTTCCGTTGGAGATCGTCCGTCTTCGTCCTCCGGAAGGTGCTCGCGCTTCTGTGCGATTGATTCGCCTATATACATATATAAATAAACTATATAGTTACATAGATATATAAAAAAAGAGGATGTATCACACAGAAAACACGGAATGGAGCTCGAACTCACCAATACTACACACGTTCTCAGTTTAATAAGATCTAGCTGTGTAATCGTCGGGGCGGGTGCCGCGCGGATCGACGAGATCATTGGATCGTCCTATGGACGCGGGAGCCGCCCCGGCGATGATGGTCGCGTTACCTTCTAGGATCGTAATGTAAGTCAATGAAAAGAACCTCTCTGTTTTACGTGTAAAATGCGTTTCACGAGTACGATCGAATATTTATCAGCCAGGATCTCGACGAAAGAGAATTCTCGTCCCGTCTTCGCGGAAATGAGTCAAGAACGAGAGAAGCAAGACGGCGGATGAGAATCGGAGAGAGGATCATTTCGAGGTCGTAGCGACGGTCGGCCAAGGTCGTTTGTCTCGCTCTTCGTTTCGCCTCCGCATACGAACACACGGATCTGCTGCATGTTTGACCGTCGAACGATCGTGTCCCCTGTCGTGAATTATAAGCAGGCGTGTCAATGAACCTTCAAGCTGTATTAATAAAAATGCAATGTTTATGTTCTGGTCCAGTTCGTACATTTCCCCTGTTTTTATTTATTTTTTTTTTTTGCGATCGGGATTAGAGGAGCGGCAGAGCTCGAACGAATCGATCATGCTCTCCCGTCCTCGCCTCGAGGAGGGGAGAGCCGCAAAACACTGTACCATTTTGTATTTTTGTTTCTGGTGTGTACACCCGAGAACCATAATGGCGTACGCGGTTCGGCCTAATCGTTTTCTGTTCCGTTTCTCGTTGCTGTGTTCCTTTTCACGTTCTGAAATCGCAATTATGTTCACGCGCGAACACCGTTTTCGGTGCACCGTGGAAGGAACTGCGCCACGCCACTGCTAGATTGCGGATTTTACGCGCCTGTGACAAGAATGAGTAGCCGCAGAACAATAGAAAGATTATGAAAGAGAGCGTTGGTATGTTACCCCTCGACCTATACCAAAGTAGTTCAACAAGGAACGAAATTCCTCTGTTTCTTGGAACCGACGCAGAACATTTTTATTTTGCACAAAGATCCGCAGTCGAGTTGCCTGCCCCACACAGTCCACTCTGTAAATGAGGCCGTTTTTATTTTTTCCTGTTAAAATAGACACTAACTTCGTTTATGTACGTGTTTAACAAACAGAGCGATGTGAGATTTGTTTTACCAAAAATGTTTGTAACGAGTAAAACAGAAAGCGTATCGTTGGTGATCGGTATAGAAGTGGCATTATTATTATTATTATTATCATCGTCTGTTAATAAATAAATATGTAACCGCACGAAGTTAGTGTCTGTTTTAACGAAGAACGACGCGTTCGTGGAACGCGCGTACATGCGAGACTGGACACGAGAGTACAATCGAGACAGGATTTCTTTTATTATTATGGATGTGCCAGGATCTATTGCGTATTTTTTATTCACCTTTCTTTCCCAGCTGTTTCATTTTTTTTACGGGTCGAACGAACCGACGACGATTCGAGATTACACTCGTTTCGAGGTGTAAAGTTCTGTTGTTTTATCGCCTCGAATACGCAATACATTCTGGAATATATTTTATTGTCGCCGGACTAGCGGATTTTATGCATTCGTGAATAAAATGAAGACAATCCCGAGAGCGCAGTCTTTATTTTATTTCCAGTTTAATGGGATCCTGGACGGAATAAAAAAGTTCTTTAAACGTCTGAATCTCTAAAATTGAAATTAATTTTTGTTACGTTGACAATTTTATTCAATCACCGTCCAGGTAAATGTTACGAATGCAGACGATCCACGATCTAGTAGATGATCACTGTCATCGGCAGTTTCCGAAGCGTCCATTGTGTTTCGAGCGGGATTTCGTTTGTTTCTTTTTTTGCGAAAGCGAACGAACCACATTGTCAGCCGGATTGTATAGACGGGTACTGTTAGCGGGCGCGCGAGAAATTAGCGTATAGCAAGCTCAATCATTGGAAACTAACATGATTGTTTAATAAAACATTGCAATCCACCGAGGACCCCTGAGAACACTCGATCGACGGACCGATCTCGCACGATGTACACCTAATTCCGCGCAAATCATTCGATTCGAACACGCCTGCTGGTTTGTCACCCACGCAAATTGTATTTTTGCCATCCCAAATCAGTGTTTATGCTTTTATAATTCCCCACGATCCATCGAAACGCATTAGAATTATCATTACTGGAGAAAGCACGATTTCAAGTTTTGTTTAAGTCTTGCGCCAACCTCGTTTGCATGTATGTACAATTAAAAATACCAGTGCAGTCACATTAGCAATACCTGTCAAAGATTTAATAATTTTGATCAGGTAGCGAAGTAAGAGTCGCAACGATTTATTTTCATTTTCGCTAAAAATAGAAGTCGTAGAAATTTATTCCACTTTTCGTTGCACCGGGCGTTAGATAATCGTGCATTTTATAAAGGCATAAAGTCCGTTTGTCGACAACAAATGTTTTATTCGTTTCGCTTCTTTTGTCAAGTTCACCGATAATTTCCGATAAAATCGCAGTCTTTGAACGCTTTTTTTTTGCGCTTGGCAGAGTAATTTTCGCGATCACCGACAAAATAATCGGGAAAAATGCCGTAATTTCGGTCTATAGATATTTTCTGTTTTCCGTCGACGAAAATTATTTAAATGTACCGCGCTCGACGATATGTTTAGGAAAAATCGAATACGTTCATTTCAGGATGAGCGTAGAATTCGAGAAACCGAGGACAATTTTGAGCGTCAACCGTATCTAGGAATTTATAATCGCTGCGGGACTCAGGATGACTTCCGGTTTTGCGGCTACGATCCTTGTTAATCGCGTATTGTACATTATATACAGAATTATACAAAAATTGCAACGTTCAGCCGAACGAAACTGAGCATATTTTCTCGTGTTTACAACGGATGAAATTCTGTGATTTTGCGACTGTAAAACCTGCTCCTTCAATTGGATCGATTGTGTAACAGCCATTTAAGATCGAGTGGTCACATGACACTTGCACGAATACACACCGCTTCGAACTAGTTTCGTTGCTTTTTCCCTGGCGTTGCAATTTTTTTTTTTTGCACAACGGCGCGTCACGTTATGCTTTGTGTTATTTATTAAGTCTGTGGCCTTATCGGCTGCTCCCATGTACGCGGCTAACTATGCAAAACCATCGGTAGACTACCGCTTAACAGATCGTTATCGGATTTGACGAATAGTGGCGTTCACCACTTGTACGTTCAATTGAAAATCGTGCATATATTCTCATTTATTGTTCGTAAATGTTCATCAACACGTTGACTAACGAGAACTTTGAAAATCCTACAAGGTCCGGGTCGAGGTCAAAGTAATTTTATTAACAGTAAAAAAATCGATTCGCGAACTCTTTCGATTCTCTTGCGTGTCGCGATCCTAATCGAATGGAAAAATAATCGTTGCATAAAAAGAGTTACTTTTTACGCGCAGTTGCGTGTAGTACCGTCTTATTAGTGGAATAAACAGTGCCTAGAGCTAAAAAAAAAAAAAAAAAATTGTAAAGAGAAAGAAAATTGTTAGAATCTTGTAAAAGCAAGATTATCTTAACCTTGAAGTGGTATACTGTTTCCTCAGAAGTACTATACCACTTTCTAAAGGTACGATTAAAATGTTTGAAATTTACTAAAATACGGGTGTATAGTTTGAGATTAATTAACGTTAAAAAAATGTCATGTTTACAGTTCTTAGAGTTAAGAATGAAAGAGTTGAAAGATCTTAGAGTTAAGAATTGTTTATAGCGGGCAGTAGTCAACGTGTTGACCATTTGCCTAGTGGAAAATGTTGGCCCAGGCGTGAAAATATTGGTGTAAATCCTGAGGGAAGAACAATTGGCTGGAACAGAAAGAAAGGCCGGATTAGAGAGGCAGTCTAACGCCATAATCCTGAGCGGGGGTTGTTGAGAATATTGATTGCGAAGTCGCGAGTTTCTCGGGTGACCTAATAGCTTTTCCGTTTTCGAAGCATCCGGGTTTGTGGACGATCCTGTATCGACGACCATGCGCGTCCGTGTGTGTCGTGCAGACTATCGAGAATGTCTCGGCTAGCGGTTATGGCGACGAGAACCAGCGAATTCATCGGCGTGCGGAATCGCCACGCGAAACCTGCGTGCGGTCGTATCGATTGCAGCACGGCGACACGTTGTATGCGTGATTTAAGCCCGGCAGCCGTTCGCATGCGATATCTTGGCGAAACGATTTCTCGGGGAAAATGGCCAGAACGTAGCCGCGCTCGAACGGCCGCTCTCACGGCAGCGTGAGTTCCCGCGTTGTTTCACGAAATTTTGAATTTTTGCAACTATTCGATCGGACGAGTGGACACGATCGTAAACGTAGACTACTTGTAGAAAACACTATCATGCTTCAAATATTTTTGTAAAAAAGGAACAACTTCAATTTCATGGGTTCTGTACGATTCTTTAAACGTAATTTTTTAATGTCATTACACGTTGATTGCCATGTCACCCATATGTGGGTGACGGAATTATTTGTCCAAATTTTTAAATGAATTTGTACGCTAATATATTAATTGTATCAAATTTATTAAGCATCTGTAAAATGCCAGAAAGTTGGAGCACCACTCAATATCATACATATCATTTTTTTCAATTTTTATTTCATTAAATAACTTACATTAATTTGATGGAATTTTTTAGGTTTCTAGCTTGGCAGTCAAAGTGTTAGTTAGACTTTTTGTAGGTGTCTCATAGCTATTTTGCAATTGTAGAAAGTACTTAACACATTCATTTCGCAAAGTGACGTTATTTTATACGTTGTCTATTAGAACGTATCTGAACATAGAATTTAAGAAAAGAATTTACAGAAGAAACTTGCAGGAAAATTCTGTACCACAGTATTAACCCTTAGCACTCGAATGGCGACCGTACGGCGCCACTAAAAATTGCTGTATCGTTATTCAAAATATTTATTACGTTAAAAAATTTGTTTGTATGTAGTAAATTACTAAACACTTCAGAATTGTACGAGTAAATTGCGCCATTTTTATATGTATGACATAAAAAAAAATATGTACAAAGCAAATAGTTTTGGTCATAAGAAATGTTTTGTTTTGGAGTTAAAATAGCTTCGAGTGCAAAGGGTTAACATTGGTACGTAGACCATGTTCCAATTGAGAAGTTTATTGGGAACTCTTCCGGTGTTTTCTACAGGGTGTCTTCGATTATTCGCAGATGTGTCGCGAAAGTAATGGGTGATTAATCAGAGGGATGAAACAGAGGGTTCTATTCGACTTTGATTTGTTGAAACGTTCGTTCATCTTAACGATCTTGCTTTTCTTCTCGAAGAAGAGAATGCGAGTGGAGGTTTTATCGTTGACGATGTTGATGCGTGCAACTGAATACACGTCGTGAAACGACAGTCATGAAATGATAGACTGCGATATCTTTTATTTTAGCTCGCGAAGATTGTAAGCGACTATACGTTGTGTAACTGGGCCGGGTGGTGTACGTTAGAGAAATAGAATAGAAGAGTTGTCGATTCGTTGGAAGGAACTATGATAAATAAATATTCTCGTCCGTTTTCTTTAGATAGTCTCTATCTGATAGAGCATCGTTCGATCTGAACGCGAAAGTCATTCGACACCGAGGCAGTCATTTTCACCGACACGATCGCACACTTCGAACGTGTACACCGTGTTCTCCCATTCTGTATGCTGCAAATAAAACGAAGATTACTTCCTTCTGTCTCTCGATCATGTTACTCAAACGATGACTCTTGCATTCTACTTCTTTCACTGTCGCCGACACCAGTTTTATGTTTGCCACCGCGACTATAAGTTTCATTAGAGATGTTTAATTAATTGTCGACCCGGTCGACGAGTTGATCGAATAATTTTCGACGGAGCTGACTATCCCGTAAACAGTATCGCTTGCACAGTTCGTTTCGAACAGAAAGAAATCATTGTTTTGTTCCTCCTTGTATTATTCGTTTAACATTTCCCACCTTGTTACAAATATTTTATTTCGAACTTTATGTCGAATAAGGCTGTTCAAAATTACCCTGCCATAATTAACACGTTGACTGCCATGTCACCCATATGTGGGTGACGGAATTATTTGTCCAGGTTTTAAAATGAATTTTTACATTAAATTCAAGAAAGTTGGAGGACTACTTAGTATCATAAATTTAATTTTTTCAATTTTTATTTCATTCAATAACTTACTTTGTTTTCATGGAATTTTTGAGGTTTCTAGTTTGGCAGTGAAAGTGTTAATTTTATTGTTGCCATGAACAAGACGAATGTGACAAGCAAATTTTAAGCAGACTAAAATGAACAACATAAGATTGTTAAATGAGTAACAAATGATGTGGACTATTTGTGCAATAGTGCAGCCGATGCTGCTTATGGGATATCACGGTGTGAACTTTTCTGGCGAATATTTTGTAGGAAAATCGTCGCGCGAAACAATCGTGCGAAACACGTGGCCGGTTCAGTGTTAAACGATAGAAGGAAATATTTTTGCGAATGTGTAAATATTCTTGGCTCTCGATCACCGCGAAGCCTATGTGCAATTTGTCACGCGATCGCGACGCGATAGAACGCGCTCGAAACTCGTTGGATCCTCGAGGAGTGTGATTTTATGCGAAGAAACGGCGACAGAGCGAGTGTCTTTTGCGTAGAATTTTGCTCTTTACTGATTTTGGACGTCGACTGATATTTAGTTGGACAGCTCTCAGTTTCGCGATTTATTTTCGATGCTGAAGGTAACGGCCGATCGAAAAGAGCTAGTATTCGACTTCAGTGAAGTTAATTTTATCCGCGAAGCATACGCAGTATGGCGATCAGCTTCGAATTGGCAGCGATTCCATTCTTACAAGTCAGCGACTCGTCCAGCGAATTGTGGCCTGACGATCGAGTAGCCTTTAGCGTTAATTATCTGCAATTGTAACTATAGACTGTGACCGTATCGAGCTTTGTTTTCCTTTTTTTTTTTTTTTGTGAAAGTTCATTTTGTAAAAATGATCAGCGACCGGAAGCGGGGTCCGTTTCTCGAAATATTAGGTTGTTGCGTTTGACTATACGACTTGTGATTCTAGAAATCAGATCTCCTGTGGCAGATGTCGCAAATGTTTATATATACATATATATCTATATACGTATAGTAAAATAATGCGTGCACTGTACCGTCTCTAAGACACGATTTGTAGTGACAATAAAATCGATTCGGAGCTGTACACAACTAATAAAAATAATGCCGGATTGCCGCCGGAGTTAGACGCGATCGATGAAACTTGCAATCTTCGCGATATATACTTTATTCGATCTTCCGATCAGGTCTGGGAAGTTCGGCGAAGCGATCGATCAGTGAAAGGAAACCTAACTGTCACTCTTCGTTTCTCTATTTGTTTTCTCGTGCAGGATCGCCGAGTCGCTCCGCCATATCAGTGATAAGAAAGTTACGAATCGGATTAGATGTTCAGTAATCGTTTCAAATCGACCTAATCATATTTTCTCGACGATTTCGCGATGATCTTTCATTCTTTTCGAGTCGGAATTTGCTTCCGAGTTTTGTCACTCGACCGATCCCTTTCTCTCCTGACGAGAAACAATACTCGCTGCACATATTTTTCAGTCTGCAACGAAGATAGTCTTTGAACCTGGAGATACCAATTTTGTTTGCTATGTCGGAATCATTCCTGACATTTTAAGGAATCCTGAAAATATTTCTTGCCTAGCATTGAAAGATTATATTCCGATTTAAACGAAGTATTGATACTTTCTGAAGTAATTCGCTCCAGGTTCAAGGACTATTTTCAACCCTTCAAACGAAAACACTGCAGGAATAAAAAAACCTATTCTTTTATCCCTGCATTACACGAAAGGTGCATTGAGGGAGTGTTGACACTTGTTAAAAGACAATTGTTAATTGTGAACTTTCTTTAGCTTCTTTTTGAACATTAAGGTTTTGTAATATAAATTATAAACCTATCTAAATTTCTAGAAAGATCCCAGTACTTCTCTCATTTCACCTTAGGTTTTCTTTCTTGAAGAAAGCACTTATAAAATTAATTATTTGCTGATCCCCCTAATTTCGCCATTGTGTCAATTCCATTGTGTCAATTGACCTGTTTTTCGTGTCTACCGCTGCCCCCTAACCGCGTGATAAAGGACGATGTAAAAATTAAAAATTGAGGAGAGGGAACGGTGACAAAATGCGCAACAACCTAATATTTTTTGGTCAATTGTTTGGTTGGTTCGGTGCCAAGGGGGAGAGATCGCACGTTAGGGACCCTGTAGCATAAACCCGGGAGCGTAAGAAGCATAAGAGACCCGCGTCTGGAAAAGTGCAACGCGAAAGGGAATGGGAATGGGAGAGAGTTAATGCGTGTGATGCACGCCACGGCCACCCGCGTCGTTCGAGTTCCGTTCGAACGATTTTATCGCGGCTTAGGGGAGCGAGTATGGTCGCCACGCGTCGACGTTCAACGCGGAGGGCCGAGGAAGATCGATCGATTCGGATTGATCCCAAGCGCGAAGTGCCTTCACTCGAGGAAACAGGAAACAAATCTTTTGCTTGCTGCCTCGACTTCCGGTGTCGCCGACTTCCGCGATGAAAAAAACGAGGAAACTCCAAATCAGGAAATTCTGAAAAATATTTGACCTTTTTTCGTGATGTTTTTCAGTCTGGATATAAATTTTTTTAAAAAATCATTCTACGAAAAAAGTGTTCAAACATAAAAGATGCTTCGTGCGTAGATCTACAAGTTTCGTCTCACGCATTTTTGTATACCATCAATAATTTGGAATATAATCGAAAAAATATGACGGTATGTCAGGGAACGTTTTTCACATCAGATCTCTCATCAAATTTTTCACAGATTATTTATTTGACTAATTAGGATGTTGACACTTAGTGTGCTGATTTTAAGAGACATTTACAAGCATTTTTCATTTTATACGTCGCGGTTATTAGACACCGGAAGTCGACGGACTCCCATGGCAAGTTAGCAAACGTTGCTTTCGATTTTTCGTCACATAGTGACCGTTGATTAATTTCCTCGAAATCGTAGATTTCCCCGTTTGTTGAAACGGCTAATTTGTTGGTAGTACAGTGTCAGTGCTCTCGTCGGTTCGAAGGAAAGAGAAGAAACAAAAATGGCGGGCGTGCATAATACGGGAGAGAACGTTTCCCCGTAGCGTCTTTTTTTTTTTTCTTTTCTCTTATTTTTTCACACAGTATTCGAGAACTTCCGATACGTTGCACGAAGGCAATCGATCTGAAGTTCTATTAATAAGTCAGACACGATTATCCCGGACGATAATCTCGCGCAAAAGCAAGCCATTATTTAGTTATTTAATAATAGATCGTCGATGAGTTTTATATTCCCGCGTGAAACCGAACTCCTGCATACCGTGTATGCTGACTACGATGTATATGTATATATATATTTTGTACGTTATACAACGAACGATGTGAACGATTGTCGGTCCCCTGCGAGATCTTCATTTCGTTTGTTACGTTCCCGCGTGTGGAATGTATTTATAAGTGTGTCAGATTATGAATATAATGTATATATTATATATTATATTTGTACGCGTGTACATATGTATGTTTTGAAACGAGATACTTAAAGAGATCGAAGTTCGATGAAATATATATGAATATATGTATATAAGTATCGATGTTTCTGTTGTAATTGTTCAATCATCGTCGAGAAAAATCGTTATCGTCTTCATCTACGCGGTCGAATTCATTTTCTGAGATTCGACAGGGTGTTCGACGCAATAGTTCAGAATCTATCTATACCGGAGTCAAAGTAAGAAAGCAGAGAATACAATTTATGCGAACACCTAAACGCACCCTTAAACGGCACTTCCGGTTGCTTCGTCTGTTACGCAATTCGCAGGGTTAAATGCGAAGGGGCGAAAATTCTTTTCCAAAAAGACTTCCACCAAAAGAATTCTCAAATTTTTAAACAAATTGTTGACTCGGAGATTTTGACGGAAGTCAACTTTTTTACCGAATGAAAACATCGTCTGAATTTATTATTGAATTTATTGTCCTCGATTTTCGATTCTCGTTCTTTGGTTTGCTCAAATTTCAACTATAACGAAAACAAAAAGAGGAAATGGTTGTGTTCCCTTAGAAAAGATTTTCAGCTTACTATATTATAATTTTTTATTTTGATTCATCAGCTTCCTTCGATTTCGACCGTAATAAGAAGAAAGAAATTCGCGCAGTCTGAACTGAATGGTTTCTGTGTTCCGTTAATTAATTTTATCGATCACCCCTTTGCAATTAACGCGGTCGATCGAACGAATTCAACCCTGTTTTCTGTGATTTTTGTAAAATGGGGAGGCAGCCCCGGTTGTTGAATCGTGTATAAATCATTGAAAGCAAATCGGAACTATATCTTGTCTCGTTATTGCACCAAAAATGGCACATCCTAGACTCGCGACGCCATCTTTGGTAAGGGGATGCGGAGATTTCGAGATTCTGGATTTTCAAGATCTATACGTTGAACAGAGCGGTGTCTGACGCGAAATTATACGTCGCGGCGTGATTAAATACAACGGGTGTTGTCCGTTAATCACGTCGCGTCGCGTCGCGTCTGATGTTACGACAATCGGCCATTATTGTGTCATAATTGGCCTACGTTCGCGTGGCCGGGTTCCAACCGTGTTTGCCAACGTTTGGAAATGTCGCGAGTCTCGCCTGATCCCTGTAAAGGGTTTACGACCGCGACAAAGGCTCGGGATAACGATTTTTCACGGAACTTTCCAGCCGCGACGGCTTTAGTACGTAATCGTAAGTCGCAGAGTGCGCTGACTCACGGAACTGCCATCGTTGTCGGTAATTCAGCACCGATCTCCGCAATATGTTTCGAAATTCGCGAATCTTTCGGCAAGAATATTTTTCTTGTCTATGTTCTTTGAATCTCCTTCCATTCGTGCACAATTTTCTATTTTCATTAACTGTTATATGTCTGTATTACTGTGCAATCGTTAGACTGCGAGTTTTATGCATTTAGGAATACCTTTATATTTTTATTCGATCGTTAGATTGTGCATTTTATGCATTTAAGTACTCCTTCCATTCGTGCACAATTTTCTATTTTCATTAACTGTTATATGTCTGTATTACTGTGCAATCGTTAGACTGCGAGTTTTATGCATTTAGGAATACCTTTATATTTTTATTCAATCGTTAGATTGTGCATTTTATGCATTTAAGTACATCTTGAAGATTTTAGACATATATTTACCAATTTCATAAAGAAATATGTATATAAAGGGAAATATTGTGTTTGATTAGCAGTACAAAGATTATGTTTCTAATCAGATAAGTGATACAAGTGCGTCAGCGATCAGACGGCAGTAGAATGTACCTGATCCTATCCGGACGGAAGATATAAGTCTGCTTATGGTCGGCCAGTAGTAGAATTCCCCTGGTTCTGATCAGACAAACGTAACAACTCGTTTATACCAGCCAGGTAACACTAGAATGTTTTATTTTATTATTCATACTGGTTACGTATCAGTACATCTGACCTCGATAAAGGATATAATTCTACATACATGGAACAATAGTTATCGGACAAGTGATATAACTCCGCTTATGATCAGACAGTGGAACGCTCCTATCTTTGATCAAACGAGTCATACGAGTTTTCTAATGATGAATCAACAGTAAAACGCTTTTGCCTTCGATCATACAGGTGATACGAGTTCATCTTTAGTCAGACAGTAGGATGCTTTTGTCCTTGATCAGAGAAGTAATACGAGTACGTGCATGGTCAGACACTGGTCGTAAAAGAAAAGACGAGTGTGAGTCGAATAGCAACAAGTAGACAGTGAATTTTTATGCAAAATAAACATTGTCTGGCTCAGTTTTAAGACACATGGTAGCTAACTAAAAATATATTCCTTTATTTAATATGTTTAGTACAGTAAAAATAATATAACTATTCTTCTAAATTCTTTTAATGTTTTTGCAGTCGTGTAAACCTACTAGTAATTTTGTTTCCTAAGTGCATAAAACCCATAGTCTAATGACAACAGACAGATTAAAAGAATTCATGTATTTAAAAATGTAATCTGCACGAACATCTGCAGTCCAACAATTACTTTAGTATTATCGATTGTTCTGTGAAATTACGTTCCGCAAATTGACCGTGTATGTGACAAATATCGAAAGTTCTGTCGCATAATTGTACCATTATTTTTTCTTTTTTTACAGTATCCTAGGATCGAAAGGGCATTAATCAGTCGACGCAGGCGTGTCCTTTCGTGACGTGTCCTGGAGGACGACTTTTGACGGCCCAGGGGAAATCGAGACTGCTACAGATGGCGGTGAACAGGTAAGCGTACAAATATTTTCACTGCATACACGTTACGTATATCCGTCTGCAATAAAAATAAATCGAGCACACAGGTGGACGTTGAAATTCGTCTTTATCAGGAAACGCAACAACAAGGGACCGTTTGTCTCTAAAATGGCGGTCGGGCGACGTGTAAATATTGTTCCGTCCATCGGACTTATTTTCTCACCGCCAATTACCATTACAGATTGTATCGCGAATTACGAGGGGAGGGAGGCACAGTTCGTGTACCACGTGGCACGCAATTCTTGAAACGCTTTCCGTCGTGTATCAATTATGGGGACGTTGTTATACTTGCGGGACGTACAAATGCTTCGGAGCCGTTGCGTTTCATTACCGAGTAATAGCTGGCACTTGAACATTCTTCCTGTCGCCATTTATCTTTTTTTTTCATGTCGATTTCGTTCGTTTCCCTCGTGTCTGTTGTGTGACTAAATGTAATAATACAATGAGTTTGTTCGTTAATGAATTAACAGCAACAACCACAATATCTTTATGGTACATATTGCTTGAATATATTTCTCATATTTTGTATGTTAAGTCCGCTTTCTGTTAAAATGGTTTTGCGCTTCAGAACCATTTAATATTTAATAAAAAAGGAGTGATGAAAAACAGGTGCTTTGAAGAGACCCACGTTCACCTAATCCTCGGAATGTAGAATTAGAGAATTTTCATTTCCCGGAGCGAATTTTCAAAAGAAGGTTTACGAAAGAAACCGTAAAGCGAGGGGTCAAGTTTGAATTTTGAAGACGGTGTCCCGCGATTCTTTAGGAGACAAAGAAGTTGCAGGAGGCTTCGAAGCGCAGACATCGTTGATAAAGAAGCTTTTCAGACAGGAGGTTACGCGAAATAAAAACCGTCTGTGTATTATTTTAGCTCGCGCCGCCCTCTTCAGCCGAGTGTTTGAAGTAGGGGATCCGAACGGAGTAAGGAGAATAAGACGATTTTAAGCGGACAGTAGATATCATCAGGCACTAAGAAAACCAGCCTACGAAATTAATGGAGTTCCTTGGCCGATCTTTGAACCGAAGAATTAAATATCTCTTGACTAAATTATTTCTTCATCCCAGAATCTCGCGTCGTTGCTCATTGAAAAATTGGAGCACCACTGGCAGCGCAAGAGTTGCGTGCAAACGTCGAGGTGTGGTCCGACCGTTAATTAAGTTAATGCGTTTTTATTAATTAACACAAATCCACGCAGAGAATCTGCCAACGCCAGCGCCGACACGATATGTTACACGGAACAGCTTTCACTTCCACGTACAAGCTGTTGAAAAATGTCAGATACATCAAAACCTACAAAAAAGTATGACATGTACAAAAATAATTTCTTTCGATGTTATAATTCTTTTTAAAGGGTATAGCCGGTTAAGATGGACAAAAGTGCTCCCAAATCAAATTGATTTTTGGTCGCACCATTCGACAGGGCTGCCAAAGAAAACCCTCTGTGCCAAGTTTCAAGTCTGCACCCCTACCCCACAAGGGTAGTTACAGGGAGAACACACGGTTTAATGAATTATGCTGTATTTCTTCTGTTCTGCTCTTCAAAAAATTACGAAAAAATTCATTAACGTTTCACGTAATAGCACACGTGCCAGTGAATTATTTCAGAATTTTTGGTTGCACAAAATATGCCGATGTTATGTTAGTTGCGTGTCTTATTGTGATTTAGATTCACTCGATTGTTATTCACGGCGCACGGTTCGCGCTTTTAATTTTCGGAGCAGACATTCTTGAAAAGCTTTTACAATCAGCGGTGCTTGTGATGCCTCGTACGTGGGAAGTTCGCGGTAAAATCGTGTATATTTCACCCTCGCGTGCATTCCGCTGTATCGGAGGGCTTATTCAGACCGAAAACGGGTTGCAACATGTCGCTAAATAGACGTGTGTCTCGTAACCGTTGGCACAAGAGGCAGGATGATGATTCTACGTGAAAAATATAAGCCGAGAAGGTGGACGAAATTGACTTGTTAGCTCTGACACTCAGGTTCCGCGTAAAAATAGTTTCTCGAAAGTTAGATATCAAATTTGATAAAACTTATCGAAAAATAATTGCGAGAAATTAATTTCAGAATAAATCGCAACTATTGGGTTGGCAACTAAGTAATTGCCGATTTCAGTTATATATGTCTCTCACTCCCATTTTTATGATGTCCGTAAACGTTATGATCTTCTTCTTCTTATATATGTTAGCTGGCATCCTAACCTAGCTTTACAAGTTCATTGCGTAGATATTTTCTTAAAGTTTTCTTTTTACCTCAATATTAATATGGAGTACAAAATCGAACATTTTCGCCATATTTTGCTTTATTATTTCCGTAAAGGAAAGAACGCAGTGCAAGCTGCCAAAAAGTATTACCACTTATTTCGATCCCTGGACAACTCCCTTCGTGGTAAAACTTTCAATAATGATGACGATGTAAAATCTCACTTAACTCAGTTTTTGGCCGAAAACCATCAGACTTTCTATGAGCGTGGAATTTTCAAGTTGGCAGAAAGATGGCAAAAGGTCATCGAACAAAATGGAAAATACATCATAGATTAAAGTTCATTCCAAGTAAAAAAAAAAAACTCTTTTATTTCATTGAACAAATCGGCAATTGCTTAGTTGCCAACCCAATAATTTCTCGAAGCGTTTAACATTGAATTTTCGCATCATTAGCGGCACTATTAACTCGAATTTTCGCAAAACTCCAGCACGGAAGTTTCTTGTAATATGTATCCAATTACGATAATTAAAGAAGTTCTAGGGGGATTAACTCGATAGGAATTATCAGAGTAGTAGCTGACGGGGAACGTTCCCAGTTGAGTAAGAGACTGAGCAAACGAATGAATTTCATGCGCCCGATCCAGCGAGGGTAAATTGACCTAAAGGTACACGGGGATTAGGTGGATATAGCGGTAAAGGTTCTCGAGGAGACCTCTCCCCTATGCGATGCTTATCCGTGATTCTTCGTGCCCCCACCACCTTTTCTTCGGCCATCTGGCTCTGTAACACCGTCAACCCCGGAAGCGTGAAAATTTCGAAAGATATTATACTCCCCTCCAAGGGCAACGTTGGCGCCGTTTTGTCGTCCGGCGACGTCGTCGCGACTACGTGCATGTGCATAGTGATAGCATCGATCCTCCCTCTCCGTCTCTGCTTCTCTCACAATCTCCTTCTTTCTCTCCTCTTTTGGCGTTCAACAATCCTCTGCGTGCTTGCGTTAACGTCAACTTGTTGATAGCAGCCGGTCCTAAATATGATAAACTGATTAACCCCCTTTTTTCCACCGTACACTACCCTCGCTGATTTTCTCGACATAAAATTCTAAGTAAAATGTCGCTTGTCGAGCTCCTTTGTTATCTGTACAGCATAACGTCGTAACAACGTCGTATAACAACTGTTTATGAAGACTGTATACACAGGGTGTTCCGGTATCGACGGTAGAACCGTGGAGGGGATGATTCCGCACGAGAAAATAAATCGAGAATACGGTATAAATTGATTTCGTTCGAGGGTTTGTTTTCGAGAAAGTCGACTTTGAAGTTGGCGCGCCTAGCATTTGGAAGAAGTAGAATCAGCCGGCCATGGTCAGACACGTTTCCTATTCAATAGTTCGCGCGCGTTCGCCGAATTTTCGAACTCGATTTTCTCGAATACAAAGCGTCAAATAAAAAAGAAAATTCATTCATTATTTTCCCATGAAGAATCATCCCTTGCACGGTTGTACCATCAATTACGGGGACACCCTGTATATTTGCATAAAATTACATGCTAAATCAACCAGCAAAGCCTCGTTACCGATAGCGTGAAAGATCCCTTACGAGAGTAGTTTCTCAACCTAACTTCCAAAAACGCCCTTGGAATTGTCCTGTTGACAAGCGAAGATGTATATCAGTAAGAAATATATGTGCCTATAGTGACAGCCAGTTCAGCGTTTTAATTCGTTCGCGTCGGCTGCGGGGCGAGCCCTAAGGGCGCACATAACCTCACCTATGATTTTTCTCTAATCTTGATATTCCGCGGGGCTAGGTGAGTCGTAACGATGATGTGTATTCGAGTAATCAAACTAATGGAGGATCGGGAAGGCGTGCGTGAATAGGGGGTAGGAGTTTATTATTCTATTCCTATCATGCACGAGGGCGCGCAACGAGAACACGACGAGAACCGTTTTCCTCGGATCCATCGCTGCCAGTGTATCTCCATCTTCTGCACAACCGTTCTCCGTTCGGGTCGATAGAGCCTCTCGCTTTCTCTGTCGCGCACGCGCAAGCGCAGAACCCTTCGTCTCTCTTGCTACCCCCACCGCTCCATCGCCGCGGTGGAAGAGTGGGGGTAGGAGTAGCCGAGCAAGATGGGGTATCGCGAGTTCTGTCAGTGGCCTCTCGGACACGAAAGCGTCGAGCACGCGGACCGGCGAACGCTCGTCCATTCTAACCCCCTTTTTATCTGGTAAACCCCGTCGGTTCAACACGATTTCTCACGCGGTAGTGTACGCAACTCGCTTCTTCCGGAGGCTCAATCGCATCGAGTGGCCCGCGTCGATCCCGAGGTAACGTGTCTCTTTTTCGATATCTAATTGCATGCTCTCGTAGGCACGGTGTGTGAAGTTTTTTTGTTTTTTCTTCTGTGACACTGAGAGATTGAAGGGCATGGTGCCTGTGACACACGAAACACCGCGAATTTGTTGGTTAGGCCAGATAGGGTTGATAGGGTGAACTATCTGTCGCTCGGAATACCGGAAATATGGAGTGTTTCTCGGCTCGTGGATACCACGGATTCGATTTATTCGGTGTGCTCCGACATAGATACGGTTGTGCTCGTTCGATTATCATTCATTGTTTCCCTCGTAAGTGACAGGAGAACGAAAGATCTAGGGAGTAGATTTTCCTAGTATTCTGAATCAGCAGTGCGACGTGATGTTGATCGGGTCTATTGTAGGCGACTTTCCTCAGGACTAGTTCTATCGGTGCTGATAACCGTGACAATAAGAGATCACAGTGAACCAGAGGAAATACCGTTGTACGTACAAGCTGGGTCAATTCTACTTCGAACGTGTCACGAGAACCGGATATGGATTTAAGGGTGGCAGTGAAAGCATGGGATTTCTAAGAATTTTTTGTTCAGAATAACTGCTGGTTATACGAGACCAGACTTTTAGGTGATGTAAACAGATAGTCTTGAAGGTTTTTTAGTTCAACTCTCTCTCTTGTTTATTGTGTAGTACACACGTTTCTTAAACTGGCGTGCACGACGACCAAGGAACTAGCAGAGTAATCAACTTCGGTTATTCTTTGCATGTTTCTGTAGAGATTGAATCTAAAATTTATATTTTACTATATAAATTTACTATATAAATTTATTACAAAATTAATTTATACAATAAATTTAATAAATTTAATACAAAAATGTACTATATACATTTAATCGTGCGGCAAAATTAAATTTTTCTTCCGAACCGTAGAACTTTTCCAACTTTTCGTATGCTTAATAATTATTCGAATTCTTGTAGAAAATCTAACTGCAACAAAATTTCTCACTTTTAGACTAACAATACTTAACACTGCCGCAGCTGATAAGTCTTGTAAAATAAATAATAAGAAGAATTTAACGAAAAAAAACCAGTTGTATTTCAAGGTTATCTGTTTACATCCCGAAAAGGCGTAGTTCCATATACCGAACAGCTGTATCAAAAAAAAAAAAAAATTCTGAAAAATTGTTTGAAGAAGAAGAAGAGGGGACAGCGAATTTTCTTATTTCGAAGTAAAAAATCGTCGTCTGATATCGGAATGAAATTGTACGTATCGCTCGGGCCTATCCCCACCGCGACGGGTCACGAATGACTCAGGTATAGCGTACGGGGTGGGTTAGATCACTGGGGACGAAGCGGTCCTTTTCTAAGAACATCGGAACGGAAGTTTGATGTACATGTTCCATTGACACGCATTTGTGGCGTTTAGTTTGTTGAATGGACAACGGGAGGAAGGTAGCGTAGAGGCGGTTTCAAAGAACTCGGCGGGGAATTTTAAACGAGTTAGTCGATTGAATACTATGGCGAGCGTAAATGGCAGAGGTTAGTGTTTTTCTGCGACACGTTGACGGTCCGTGCACTTGACATAGTCGGTGTGTCGTTATCGGTCGTCCGTATCCGTTTTCTAGTCCCCGTCGTCCACGTCGGATTCGACTTCCGTTGACGGGAACTGTCGCCGCGTAGGCGCCTTTTATCGAATCAACACGCCGCGTAACAAGATTTCCTGTGCAACACACCGGCGACCGAATTTTCTCGAGTATCTCGATCGATTCCGCCACTTTGCCGAGATTCCGCGGAGTCATTATCACGCGGCTGCAATTCGCATTTCCCGGCTGACGGGCGAGCTACTTTTTTTTTTTTTCCATCCGATGAATTCGTTAAACTGCTCGGCTGGAAGAAACGCGATCGCAAACAGCCGAGTAACGATAGCGATGAGAGTTGAGATCTTTGAAATTGGCTATCGAGATTTTGTGGGTCAGCGCGATACGATTTAGCATCGATTTAACCTAATTACGAGCTGAAGTAATTTTATATTCTTGGGGAAACGGCTGTATCGTGTATGCGGTTCGAGATCGATTAAATAATTCACGTCCACATTCGTTGTGCACGTTAAAGCACGGCAAATTCGATGTCGAGTCGAATTAATATTAAACGTGGTAGGTAATTGGTTGCATTTTCTGAAGTGAAGAATGTTTCGATAGACGCTTCTTATCGACGTTATGGTTCGAGTAATCTAACTGATTTTTACAATTTTTAATTCGTCGAATATTTTAGTACTGCTTGGAAAATTTATAACATTCGGTTGGAAATAAATGGACGTGAACAAACGTGTTGATACAGCCTTTAAACTAGTAATTAATCGTGTACTTGTATATATTGATTTACTGATATATATTAATTTCTTTAGAAAATGCAATTATCATGTTCATAACAGACTGTAGACTATACTGAATTACAAGTTTTATAATTCAAAGCTAGCTGTGCCACATTATGCAACGAAAATTTACTGCTTAAATTTTGGAAAACTATATGTTTAATTCGTGGCTGATATTTGTGTTTGCGTGATAATTTTTACGAACGTCGTCGGTAATTCATAGGGTTAAAATTCTTACGCGACGGATTTAAATAATGAGGGGGACTGATCCTTCAATTAATACCGCAATCCCTTCTAATGAATTTATGCAAATTCGTTGACAGGCTGTTGTCCGTAGTAAGGACTGGCATTGAAAAGTGCAAAGGGGATTTAATACGGCAAACAGTTGACTTGACGGGAACGGTTTAATTAGTTCGGTGCTCTGAGAGCAAATTTGATCTGTACAGAGATCGCTCGAACAAGTAATGAACAACAATGTAGCTTTATTAACTGTCGAAGTAATAAAATGACGATATGTGTATCATATTGTTATTAGATGGATACTGGACAAATTGATGGATTAAAAATGAGATTAAACTGTTTTCGTCGGAATTGGTTCGCATACAATACGGGACAAAATAAAAGGTTCATCAACATTTAAATGCGCTAATGCATTATGCATTTGAATGCATATTTATTTCTGTTCAGTCAATGAAACAGTAATTCCGTTCGTTCGACCACGTACTATTTGTAGTTGCGACAGTTTTTAGAATTTTATTATCAGTCCTCTTTTTAATGAAAAAAAACCTCACTGATTCTGAAAGTTCTTTTGTTGTATTGTTTTATCAACTATGCTGCGTCAGTGCATTGCGAATTTTTATGGAGAATAAACGTTTTCTACAGCAATTATAAGAGCAGAAAGTTACATGCAAATTTATTTTTGCCGATAAGAATATTGAAATTTTTTTCATGACTTTCCTGTTTCGTACTACGTCTATTTATTTTTGTCGCGAACTCATAATATCCGCAATCTCATCACGAGATAGTGAGGAAGCGGGGACTAAATAAACCGCAACATTACAATTATCTCTTGAATTATTAGCTCGATAACGAGCTCTCATTTCTGCGATTACTCAGCCCCGGTATGTTAACGTTTCTACGCGGGTTTATTTACTGTTTGCGATTAAATGCAAATTTCCCATTTCCTCAACACGTTGACTGTTTTGTCAATCATCTGTAATACTCGCATAAATTTTTGGCAAGATTTCGTCGCTAAATCGTGTTGTAAACGAAAATTCACCGAAATATCACTACGGTTATCTTTCGATAATAAGCGATATCGATAGCGGATTTTCTTATTTCGAAATAAAAAACGTCTCCTGATATCGGAATAAAGTTGTACATATTGACGGTCGCTCGAGCTCTATCTCCACCGCGATGGGTCACGAATGACAGCTTACGGAGGGTTAAACAAATTCTTAATGGAGGGAGAAAGTGACGACTGGAGGGTAAACACAACGATGGGGAGGAAGAAAAGCGGTTGTGTTTTCTTTGTGCGATCGTTGCGCGTCGGTGGCGCCCGAGATTCTTCTGTAAACATGGGGGTGCCAGCTCCGTGTATCCATGCGACCTCCATAATTCGAAATAATGTCATAATACCACGCGGAGATGAGCCCTGCCCGTATTACAATCGCGTACTAACACGTTAACAATGCCCACAAAAATCACGAAAAATCGGAACAACTGATTTTACAACATAACAGAAAAGGTCTCGCGAATCCTACATAAATTCGAAATGTGGTAAAAATAAATTTGTGAATTACTTCGTAATTTATTTTGCAATAAATAGTATTTTAACCTCACCATTTTCACCGAAAACAATACCATAGTAGTTTTTTTAACAATCATAACGCTATCAATTCTAATCCGCTGGCCCCCGTATTCGTGTCGCGAAAACACACAGTCGTCCCCACAGTGCAACCGTACAATATTTTATTCAGTGAAAATAAGTGGAAAATGCGGTTCAAAATTGCCACCGTACTGCTTTTCGAGATCAGCACGTGAATATGCACGTTTGATTTTACGAGTCCCACTCGTAGTTAGGTATTTAAGCTCAATTTATGCAGTATGTTTCGAGCTCGTTACTTCGGCTGAATGGGCGAACATTAAGCCATTATGCTGCGCATTTTTCTCCTCTCTCTTTCTCTCTTTCTCTCCCTCGCAGTTCCATTGTTTTCGTTTATTAGTTTATTACCGACTATATGGCGCGCATTTGTCGGTAAACACTGCTTCATCGTTCAGACATTTATTATTGTGACCTTCGGACTACTGTTTCACGTGCTGTGGTTTGTTTATATTGGGCTTAGATCAAGACTTTATTGTAACCAGATGCTCCGACATTTTAACCCTTTGCACTCGGCGCTATTTTCATTCTAAAACTAAATTTTTCTTCCGTCTTAGAATATTTTCATTTTATTCATACGTAATTGATCCGATTTCCACATATAACATTTAAACGTTTAGTCATCTATTAAATATAAATTTTGTAATGTACCAAATATTTTGTAATATCTTTTGTAATTTCTTTGAAATTATGCCACAACAATTTCTAGTGGTGCTTCAGAGTCACCACTCGAGTGCTAAGGGTTAATCAGATTGTTGCGTTACGAAATTTGTTCAACAATCCCTTACGAAAGCAGTTTTTATATTTCCGCCGATTATAAAATAAAAATCCTCTGACCGGTCATTGCAGCGCAACGATGAAACAACTCGTCACGGTGAACACAAGCTTTACGAGAATTAATCAAATTGACTCGTTTGCCAATAAAATTGTCATCGCGATTGGACTATGGACGGCTAAAATTTAATTCAAAGAGTCGGAACGAACGGCGTTGGATACGTTCGTGCTTGGAAAACCGCGTGCGTTCATCTGCGAGCACCGACACTTTTCGAATAACTCGTACATGCAGAAAAATCGTAACCGAGAAGTTAGTGCGCGTAGCTCGTTAATTGCTTTCCGGGAATTTAATCTCGCGTGTACGGCTAACGAAGGACTTGAAAAATAAAAGGGGACGAGAAAACGATCCGCCGGCGAAAGGAGAATACCGTGCAATATGTAAACTTCGTAACTGTTCCTGAAATTCTTACTGTGCGCGCACTAAGTTACAGAGGAAAGAGAGTCCATTCTTAATTAACGGGAAAAAAGCCGTTCGCAGATGATGTTACTCAAGAGGGTGGGGTGAAAATCGTAGTAGGAACGGCCAGCGTGTGATTCTACACGAAAGGATAAAAAGAAAATCTGGTATAACTTTTTTCATCCGGAGCTTCGTTATCGAGAAAATCCAGCTGGAAAATGCTGCGGGTCCGCGCGCTATTCGATAGGAATCGTCCGACGCGTCTGAGCATGACCAACTAATTCTACTTCGCGCGTATATACTGAAGCACGCGATCCCGACCGATCCTTTTTAATCACAATTTTCTCGAAAATGAGGCGTCAAACGATAAATAGCTATTCCCCTTTTTCGATTTAACTTTACCAAGTATGTAAAATAGATGTGTAAAATAGATTATATTACAAGGGATTAAAGTATAAATGTAGGCACCACTTTAAAAAAAAAAGAAGCAAACGATGAACAAAAATTTTCTTTGTACGAGGACATGGAAACTTTAAATAAATTATATTACAGAGATCAAAGTGAATATGGGCAAACGATAAATAAAAATTTTCGGTAATTATATACATTAGGGGCTTCCTCACCGATTTTGATGACCTTGAAATATGTTGTCAAGGTCATCATTCTGAACAACTTTTTCCTATACATGTTACCGCCGGTCAGCTTTAGTTTCCGAGATATTCGCAAAAAAGTTTCAACATCTCAAAAAGTGATCGGAGTAGGTGTGTGTAAGACTGTGTAAAATAGTATTTCAAATAGTTGACAGTAACTTATATTTTTATGACATTTTGTTGCCTGTAATGTTATTACGATATTGTAGTCTGTTTATCAATTTATTCGTAATTAAACTACAAATAATACTTTGCTAACTATTGTAGCTTCTCATGTTAAAAATTATAATTTATAATATTAACTACTTGCTCAACTTATTTTCATTGTAAGGAAATATTTGAAATACAAAATAAAAATATTTCATTTTATCTATCTGGTTATCAAAATAAAAATATTTCATTTAAAGTAGTATCTTATTTGAACCACATTAAATTATACTATATACCAAATCATTAATGATCGTTAATATACGTTGCAAAATATTCAAACGAATAATGAAATATAATACTAATGTCCTCCAAACTACATTATAAAATACATATTATACATTATAAAATAAATATTATTATAGTAAAGTGTACTTACTTCTGAATCTTCTGTACTTCCGTCGGATTCACAGCACACAATTATTCACTCACGAGAATAAGTCCGAATAATTGAACAACAATCACTAAACAACACACACACAACACACTCACACAACATATTTTATAAAATCGTGACAACGAACGAGAAGATTTCACTCCGACCACGAACAGATAATACTGCGATTTTAACAATGATCCCTTCCACGGAGGTGATGCGGTCAGGTTATCCTAGGCAGGTTAGACGCTGAGGGTCTATCAACACTAGATACAGACCAAGGTAAAAAAAATTATGGCGGGGCGCCGACCCTATTTCCCGGAATTCCCTGTTTTCGTATCACTCGTCCGTGGGAGGGGACGGTTAAAATCGCAGTATTATTTTATTCGTGGTCGGAGTGACATCTCCTCGTTCGTTGTCACGATTTTATAAAATGTGTTGTGTGTGTATGTGTGTGTGTGTTGTTCAATTATTCGGACCTATTCTCGTGAGTGAATAATTGTGTGTTGTGGATCCGACGGAGATACAGAATATTCAGAAGTAAGTACACTTTACATTAGTATTTTATAATGTAGTTTGTAGTACATTAGTATTATATTTTATTATTCGTATGTGGAATATTGGATGCAAGGTTTTCTTTCATATTTTGCAACTTCAATGTCCCTTTAACACTAGATTTACAAAGCACTAAAACTGACTATTTAACATTATTTTACAAAAATAACAAGAACGTGTCTATCCACATTTGTATCAATTTTTTAAATAATATATACCCAAAGAAATAATTTTGTTGAATAATTCCCCATTCCTGTCATTTTGACAGGCCCCGTGAACCTAGTGTCAAATTTCGTTTGTCTCGAGGCACGCACGCGATTATGTTCCATCTCGCACACTGTACACTTTACATTAGTATTTTGTAATGTAGATTTTTTTATGTAAATATTTACCTTCAAATCTAACCCACACCTACTACGATCACTTTTTGAGATGTTGAAACTTTTTTGCGAATATCTCGGAAACTAAAGCTGAGCGGCGGTAACATGTAAATATTAATAATTTGGTAAATAATTACCAAATTTTCTTTCTTCTTGTACCAGATTATTCGGGAGAGAAACTTCAGTCATTGTAACTATAAAAGAGATTATATATTACAGGGATCGAAGTGAATATAGGCAAACGATAAATAAAAATTTTCTTTCTTCTTGTACCAGATTATTCAGGAAAGAAACATCAGTGATTGTTACTATAAAATAGATTACATTGCAAGGGGTTAAAGTGAATATAGGCAACCAATAAAAATTAATATTTTCTTTCTTCTTGTACTAGATTATTCAGGAAAGAAACTTCAATGATTATAACTATAAAATAAATTACAAGGGGTTAAAGTGAATATAGGCAACCGATAAAAATTAATATTTTCTTCCTTCTTGCGAGAGATAATTAAGGACAATGAAACTTCAGTCACAGCTATAAAATAGATAGTATGCCAGGTTTCGAGAATGGAATAGTTCTCGGAAACCGAAATTTAACTGGCAGGTTGTCGCCCGTGGTCTGAAACTTCTCCGCGAGTCATGTGCAATCGGAAGCCTCCATTACTGGAGGATCTCGAGATCAGTCGGATTGCCAACACACAGTGCAACACGTATTACCGGGGAATTTCGTGGGGGATAGGCTGACGAATGAATCGCGGAATTAGCGGTAAGAACGGAATTGTTCGTGATCGATGGGACCGCCGATCGAAGTTTTGAAGCGGACAGAGGCACGGTTATAGATGACGCGTCCGGACGAAGCGTAATGGAATCGTTGAAGAATGACTCGATCGAGGAGCCAGTCGATGGATCACGAAAAGTCGACAGGGAAATTGCCAGGTGATAACTAGACCGCAAAGATAAATTTACAGCGATAAAACAGAAATCAAGAGAGTCAAGTATTAGATTAACACGTAACAGACTTGTCGATCAATTGTGGAAACCCGGAGTTAATTAAAAAATTAGTGCATCTGCGCTCCAAAATTATTTCAATGTTTTCACTGTTTTAGATTTCAAATTTTTTATCATAAGTGGTCGCCTATATTTTCTAGAATTGTCTCCCAACGTTTTACAAACTGGTGGATTCTTTTTGCATAAACATTGTATGGTTTATCTTCAAAGAAGGCTTTTCAATCATCTAGTACATAATTTTCTGCACGCAATTATTTAAAATGAAATTTCTAATAAATTTGATTTAAGGGGAATTACGAGTTTAAATTAATTTCATGGTATCAATCAAAATATCTTTTTCCATATTTTACAAGAGGATACGTCGGATTTTATAGAATATTGTAACGATAAAAGCATCTGTTGAAATAAATACTGGTGTGAACGCGTTAATCACTTCAATCGACAGAACTGTACAGGCAAACCAACAATTCGTAAGCTGTTCGTTCGATTGAACTCCGACATATTCTTCAATGATTTACACTATTCGTTCGCCACGAGTTGTCAGATGGAAACGTTATAAAATATCTACGGTTTCGGTGGAGAGCCGAAACCTTTACGAGCCGGAGAACAGCTTCGTTTTTCATTTCGCGTGGACAGGTGAAATGAAACCTCGCGCCTGCATGCATTTTCGTGCGGCCGAGATCAAACGGGTTATTGCTTCGGACGTATTGATTTTCTAAAAGTCGAACTTTTCATTATACCTGGCGAAACCTCGGTGAAAGCGTTCGCGAACGTGTCCTCGTAAGCACGTCCCGCGCAATTTCGTTGTCGCGGACACAACAAGTTTGGCAAGTTGCATTACGCAAGTTCTCGGGCTTCGGACTTTTAAGCCGGAGTGTCTACACAAAGAGCCTATAGCCAGCTAGAATGCTTTCACGCAGACGTAAAACGTGTACACAGTGGCTGTCGCCCAGAATCGGGTCAAAGACACGTCGTTGAGCGACCGTCGGGGGACAAAAGCTTCCGGTAGCGCTTCAACCCCCAAATGAATAGGGCCTTATCTAGATCTTACTCTGGGACCTTTATTGGCCATTTATTTATTTTGTTTCGTTCCGTAGGACTATCTTAACGGGTGTAGCACAACGACCTTCAACTTTCTCCAGGTGGGAAAAGAGTGAGAACTTCCGGTTTCAACCCCCGAATAAAATTTATCTTGATTTCGAGGGAACATTTATTGGGCAATTATTCATCTTGTTTCGCTCTATCGGACAATCTTAATGGATGATTTTTAATTGTCTTAAAATAGCAAAAGAATGAGAGTTTCACCGAATAAAATTTATCTTGATTTTGAGGGAACATTTATTGGGTAATTATTCATTCTGTTTCGTTCTGTAGGACTATCTTAACGGTCGAATTTCAACTTTCTCGAAACGGGAGAAGAGTGAGGACTTCCGGTTGCGTTTCAACCCCCAAACAAAATTTATCTTGATTTTGAGAGAACATTTATTAGGTAGTTATTCATCTTGTTTCGTTCTGTAGGACTATCTTAATTTTCAATTTTCTTCAAATAGGAAAACAATTAGAGTTTCCGGCAGTGTTTCAACCCCCGAATAAAATTTATCTTTATTCTTTACTGGATAATTATTTTGCACTGTTCTGTAGGATTATCCTTGCCGAGTGCATTGCCATAGATGAGTTTGTTACTTTCGCGAAGAGGGTCAAGAGTAAAAGCTTCCGGTGGGGTTTCAACCCTCAAATGAATAAAACCTCGTCTTGATCTTACCAGGACATTCGATTAATGTTCATTAATTTTATGTATTATACGATGTATAAATTTCGAAGCATGAATTTCAACTTTCTCAATCCCCCAATTTACTACAGAAAGGAATCTTGTGCTATTGTACATTCATTTTGCTTCGTCATCTAAAATTATACTTCAGTGTAATATAATGAATGAATTTCAATTTTCTCTGGCAACAAGCGGAAAAGTACTAAAAGCTTCCGTCAGCGTTTCCACCTCTAACCTAATTAAGAAAACTGCACAGTTTGTGCTCTCCATTTTTGTTTCGCTACGATCTGTAGGAAAGTATACGTGTAAATAACAGATATGTAAGTTACAACCGTAATCTAATGCAGAGACGTTTCCACCCCCGTCTGCTAAAGACGAGTTTCTATCTTTATTTATTTGCCCCACGTGACTCGAATTCCCATCGAATAAATAATTCAATGAACAATACACGTGCCGATATTTTCAAAGAAGATGAGCTGGATAGAAAACTGTGGAAAACTAATCTCCCATAGCGTCTCGTGCAATTCTTTCGCCCCTCGCGTTCCCCACTGCGGCAGAACTTCACCGGGCGAAATTACCCTAATTAAAACATGCTCCCCCGATATAAACGCCGCGAGAGTTTTAACGACGGCACCGTTTCGCCGCGAGACGATTGTCCGGGGGAACGTGGGTGAAGGATCGAAATTCGAGAAGAGTATCACGCTTCTTTCAAACTTTCACGCTTTAACGACCCCTAAGCGAATTACTGTAAATTGAGAAATTTGCCGAGGCGAGGGTGGAATTGGAGCGTATTGTCGATGAACGTTCTATTATAGACGGCCAGCCATCAGACGACTTTCAATTATTCAATCTTCGTTATTTATTCCTTTGTGCCGACGAAACGATCGGCTTTTAACACTGTTATTTTTGTCGAATTGCTGCCACAGACTCTTAGCGTGTCGCTTTACGAAAACATGAAACATTATCGATTCGAACGGTATCCCTCGATCGAGCATTCGCGCGTCTTCAATTTATTTATGGCTGCGCGCATTTGGTGCACTAGGTCGCCAAGGTCTGGGTTAGATCTCGTCATCCGTAGAATGAGCTTTTAATGGCAATCATGCCTGGAGCAGAGGCTGATCAGGTCAATTTGATGGAAAGGTCATTCGTTGATTGGACAGGTTCATGGAAATTCATATGTTTCTACATTGTTTCACAAAAGCAGGAATCGCTCTCGAATTTCCACGCTCGTTATTAAATTTTCAATTATCGACACACTGTGGATTTCATATATTTGTGGCAAAAGTGAACGAATCCAAATTAACCCCTTGCACTACTATTTATCTTGCGATTATAACGATTAGAAATTCTTCATCGTTCAGGATTTCATAGAAAAGAAAAAATAGTTTATATTTATTGTATGCCTATGTTTTCTCCAAAGGATATATATATCGACTACAACGAAATAGAATTTTATTTCGCTTTAAAGGGAATTAATAACGTACATACATATTTATTAGACTCTGTTAAAAATCTTCATCACGAGTCTGACTCGATATTGTAGGGCAAGGGGTTAAAACAGCGAAAACAAGTTGCATAAAAATGATGCCAAAAAATTACCAAAATTTTGATACCATTACCGTTTGTTGCAACGCACCGAGCTCTGGGTTGCCGTTTATTTACAGTATTGTTGATATATCTTCAGCGGTAAATCAACGCGCAGCTAGCTATCGCAGAAGATTTGCAATGAAGATAGTTCAGGGATCTTGAAGGGAAAATATTTATGCAGGTTCTTTGGAACGTTTCTAACATCCATCACGAGCACAACTCGCGATAAGAATATTATACAGAGGGACGCTGTTTCAAGACGATTAAAAAGTTTCCTTCGAACCGCGAATTTGATAAGTCGCGTTTGTCAAAGAGCAAGATTTAAATGCAGATTTTCTTAACCCGTCCAGCTGGAGGGATTTAATTACGTTCGCACGGAGAGGTCTTCGATGAAAGTTGCTTCGAGGAGTGTTCCGCGGACTCGATTGTTTCGCGCTAAGATGTCAATGATTAATCACGCGGAACAATGCTTCCGCTAATTGAAATGTCCGGGCGTTCTCGACCGAACGATACATTAACTCCGGGGAAATCTCCGTCCGGATTATTGACGGCCAAGGAAAGAGTGGATTTCGAATTTCGATTTCATCAGCAGATTGCAATTTCGATCGATCGGCTAGGCTGGATTTAATTAGCAAGAGAAACGTACACGTTCTTTCCTCTTTTATACCTCGTAATCTTTTATAGTATCTTGTTACCTTTGTTATCAGCGGACAGCGGGTTTTATGCATTTATGAAAAATGAGTACGGCGAAGGAACCCCAATTACTGTGCACGATTAATTATACTTATTTTTAAAGCACGGTGAATATTAGGAAAAAGACATTAAATTTCTTTCATTATAATCAGTGAATATATCGCTTTTTTAATATTCATAGGCACAGTAATTGGGTCGCTAAACCTAGGTGTAATTTAAAACAGTAAAAACATTAGAAAAATTTTGTCATACCGTTTACAATCTATTAAACATAGTTTGAACATAAATCAATGTCTAGAACATTTTTATTTTGCATAAAGATCCGCTGTCCAATTATTATAGTGTTCCGTTAAGTTGTTGCAAAGGTTCCCTCTGTCGATTTTGGAAATTCTACGCACAGAAAGTTCAATGTTTATTCACCACTTTGTGATTTAGAAAAACTTACCTTTTCTTATTAAATTAAATAATAAATATTGAACGCAAATTCGATGGAGTTCCACTTTTCCCCAAGCGTTTGCAACAGCTTTTCTGTATGTAGTCCTTTAATGTTTACGATGTTCTCGATGTTACAATTACGTATACCACGAACAACACTAGATGGTTCTCCATTGTATATGCACATTAGTTCCCCACCATGTTTTGCAATCTGATACCGTGTGACACAAACTTGGAAACATAATAGAGGATACCCGTCAACATACGCAGACCCGTAATTGTTTACGATGATACCCCGCAGACGTAACTTATAGTTCATCCACCGATCAATAACACTATAAGTCTGACAACTCCTCCTTGCCACGCTCTCGACGACACTTGAACTTCACTGACTTTTCATCGTTCCCTACCGTTGCATTGACTGCAAGTCAAAAGTGACTCGTTGCTCTTTGCACCTTGCAGTTGTCACACGTTCGCAGCCAACTATACCCGCAGCGAATGTCATACATCTTCGATCAACGAGACAATCATCGCGACAAACACACACACACATACATGTTGCAGCATTCTTTTACTCGATTCTGTTAATCACAGGAACACGATTAGATACAGAGTGATTCACTCGACTCGAACACTTAGAATGTTTTACAGTAAATTTACAGTGTGTAACGAAAGTATTCGAACGCCCTTTAAATCAGTATAACTTTTTTTTTTAAGTGAATCAAACGACCTGACTTTTTTTAGGAGTTAGAAGAATTGCTTTTCCAAATGATGTGTAAAAAAGATTTTGAAAAAATTGCAATTGGTAAGAATTACATGAGAAAATAAAAATGGCACTTTTCACAACTTTTTTATTTGAACCTGTAGTGAAAATTTAAAATATGCGTTTTGTAGATATATGTTAGTTATATACATGCTGCAAATTTCATTGAAATCGATTAATATACACGCGAGCTACAACTAGTTAAAAGTGGTGAAAAGCGTAGATTTTCACGACTTTTGGCCAGTTTCTGCTTAAAATCCTCAGATTCTAACATATTTTGATACATGCCATTTTTATCTGCGTCAGCCGATTTCGATGAAATTTTCAGTACGTGTATAACTAACAGAGATCTACAAAACGCATATTTTAAATTTTCACTACAGGTTCAAATAAAAAAGTTGTGAAAAGTGCCATTTTTATTTTCTCATGTAATTCTTACCAATTGCAATTTTTTCAAAATCTTTTTTACACATCATTTGGAAAACCAATTCTAATAACTCCTCAAAAAAGTCAGGTCGTTTGATTCACTTAAACAAAAAAGTTATACTGATTTAAAGGGCGTTCGAATACTTTCGTTACTCACTGTATATACATGGTGTTCGAAAAACGTATCTCCTCGAAACGAATGATTCCTGAGCTCATTCTAACACTGACTTTTTCATTGACGTTAGGAATCACTCTTTTCCAGGAAACACAACATTTTTGAGGCACCCTGTGTAACGAGGAAATTGTTTAAAAATATTGTATGTATTTATCTCTTTGGTAGTAGTGTTTTTAAACAGTTTTTAGATTGCGTTTTACGGGAGTAAAACTGTAAACTTACTGTACAGTGTTTGTTTCCTCATGCACACACACACACACACACATTGCATACAAGTTTTCGTATACTCAGCTCACAATTAATTATGTCTCTTTTAGCTTGCCAGTGACAGTTTATCTTTTTTCCCTGATGTATCTCTTGCTTGTGTAACCTATTATCCTTTGTTTGTTCAGAATTTTAACGTGTTTTGCATAGACAGCATCTGTTTCTGTTATTCCTTCGTAGCGGAGATGAAAGTTTACTATAATTTGTTTGCTAGTTTTTACTTTAGATAAGATTAGTTACTACAATTTATTTCTGTTAAACATTAGTTTCTCGTTGGAAAAAGAAAGGTTTACTCAATGCTCGAAGTCTTATAATTTGCATTTTAAATATTTTATTATATGTATATGTAAATGATTGTTTGCGAATATATCATAGTTTTACCAAGAAAACTGGAGGTCTACTGTTTATTGTATTCTCTTATAATCAAGTACCTGTGCAAACCTCAAGTTCGCTTGGTAAACGTACATAATTGGTTATTGTGTTTCCAAATTTTCTTTCATCCTCTTTTGAATCACTCTGTATACAGGACGTTCCGCAACCGATGGTTCGAGCCAAGTAATAGGAAACATTCGATTATGTTTATCTACCTGCTGTGTTTGCAGTGATCATTAAACTGGTGGATTTTTACTGTGGACCTTGCGTATACTGGCAAAATTGTAGCAAAGATTAGATTTCATTTGATTTCTAATAAAATTTTCAGCTTCGACTAGCAATCTTTTTCTTATTCCAATGTTTACAAAAATTTACACAGGAGAATGAGAATTAGCATAAAAATTCACGTTTAGTTTACATGAAATGCAAATTTATTCGGTCGAATGTTACATTTTCAGCGAACAGATTAATTCAAGTTGGCTAAAATTCGTATGCATTTATGCCAAAACTGAATAGATTAAATGCAGAACAGAGAAATCATTTAAAGAATTTCAGTAATATTATTTCCAACTGACTGAAGTGATTAAAATCGTAAATAAATGTCTGCCCTTGTGTATCGCAATCGACGCGAAAAATTTTGATTTGGCAAAAAAAGATCCACAGTCTAATCATCGCAATTAGGTTCGTACGATCGGTTGCGGGGCTGTGTTCGCAAAAGAGCGACGAAAATCAGATCGTGCGAAAAGGGGAAACACGAGAAAACCAAACGAAATATAAATGATCATGCATTCTCTCACGATTTTTTCATCTATATCATGGCAGCTCTGTCTCTCGGTCTCATCGGGAATCGCGAAAGCCGACACAGAAAATGATCCAGCCGGTGTGAACGGTTGATCGAGGAGAGTCGGGGGAAGGATCGACGTCGAAGGATTAGATCGACGGGTTGTGGAAGCCCCCCCCCCATGGAAATCACGAATATGCGGCCGTTGATCGATTCGCCTTAGGGTTCATTAATCCCTCCCCCAACCCCCTAATCATCACGACGAAATCATGCTGCCGGCATGCGGCAGACTGGCGCACTTCAAGAAGAGATTAAAGGCCCGCGAGCTGCAGCATCGAAAAACGATCTGCGTGCAAGGCGGATAAGATGAGCAAGAGCGTCGAGCTACTCGCTGGGTCGGAGGACAGTGAACAAATAGCAGTGGGTGAGTTTCCCAGCCTAATCGACGTATAGCGATCAATCTGCCCGAAAACGCGGTCCAAATTCGTCAGAAAACAAGTCTCCTCTTCGTGAAACCTGATCACGTTAACGCCTCGACGAATCTGCAAAGTAAGATATTTTTGAAAAATTTATTTGCAAAATTCTTTTTTTTCCCCATAAAACTCTTATCAATATATCGGGGATAATTTTCTGATTAAAATGAGTACAAACACGATATAGTTCGAATCGTATTTACTTTTGTTTAATCTGCAAAGTAAGATATTTGTGAAAAATTTATTTGCAACATTCTTTTTCTTTCATAAAACTCTTATCAATATATTGGGGACAATTTTCTGATTAAAATGAGTACAAACACGATATAGTTCGGATCGTATTTACTTGTTTAATATGCAAAGTAAGATATTCTGGAAAATTTATTTGCAACATTCTTTTTTTCCATAGAACTCTTATCAATATATCGGGGACAATTTTCTGATTAAAATGAGTACAAACACGATACAGTTCGGATCGTGTTTACTTTTGTTTAATTCGGTGGAACCTTGTTTATCCGAACGAAGATATGTGAATACAGAAACAGTTCAATCTAAAGTGGTCTGTATACAATACAATTGGCAGTACAAATTAGTAGATTTAATATAGCACTGTAGCTAGGTAACTGTGCGACTAACGAAGGTTTGTATCCGCTTTTTTGGGCAAATTAATCACTCTGCGAAGCTGAACGAGGTTTCTATACGTACCCCTTCCTTCGAATTCCCCGAGAAGCCAGTCATCGGCTAATGGTACACGTGTCCTCTCGTGTAAACTCGCTTTATCGAGCGAGAAACACGGTTCACCATGCTTTTACGTGTTGTTCCATTTTCTCTTTTTTTGATGTTGCGTCTTTCCCCGGGCGTGCAGAGTACCTGAGGCTGTTCAGTGTGTCCGATACCTTGCGAGGTGTGCGACAAAGTTTCCTCCTTTGGTCTTTGCTAATTGTAGCATCAGGGGATCATTTTCTTCTGGTAAATTGTGGATTATCCTATACATTTGTGTACCGTTTAGTCTCCTACGGAGATTTGGAGCGGGAGAATTTATGACAGTGAGTTTTGACAGTTTTGAAATTTTTGGGGGTTATGGAAGCTTCAACTGACTCGAGGGACTCGAAAGACTTGGAAGCTTTTTTAAAGCTTTTGAATCCCGAAACCGTGAAAACTTGTTGAATTTTTCAAATCTGGAACATCTTGTACATTTTGTCCTGGACATTTCGAAAATCTTGAACGATTTGTAATCTTTGGAAGACCTATACGTTTTGAAAATTTTGAATCGCGTTGGAAGTTTTGCGAATATGGAGCTTCAAGGGTTTTGAAAATTAGGAAGTCCCGAAAGCTCGAGTGTTTTAAATTCCTGAAAGCTTCAAGTGTTTTAAAAATTTGAAAGTCCTGGAAGCCTGGACCATCAGCAAAGTTGTGGAACTTTGGAAAGCCTTGAAATCCTCTGAAGTTTTGAAAGCTCCAAGAATCTGAAAAATTTGAAAGTCCCGAAAGCCTAGACTGCAAAGTTACAGCAACCTAGGAAACCTTGAGAGTTCTCTATTCCTACTGTCGAAAGCTCTGAATGTCGTCACAATTATACGACTCCAATAATAACAGAATCGACCATTCCCATCGTGATCAATGGAATATTACTTCAGAACAGTCTAGGTGTTCAAGGTTGGAGCATAACAATGTACCAAATTAATTTCCCGGAGGGTAAAACCGCAACCTCCAGATATTATCGTTGGAATTCAGTCAGCGTGTCAGAGAAAACTGATAACTAGACATCGGATGTTTATGCAATTTCCAATTTTTATAGAAACATTTTAAGAAAGTGGAATGAAATAAAATTTTATTTTGAATGGGGACAGCCTTTGTAGATCCAAAGCAAATAAAAATCGTGTTAAATTCTCTCGAATTTTATATTATAGCATTTTTTTAACATTTCCATAAGCCATAAATGCATAAAGATCCGATGTCTACTGATAACGTTAAGGGGAAAACGAGCAGCATCATCCCTCAACGCGGTGTCACGTGTTGTATAAAGTGTCAGATAATATTCACAAACTGTGGTCAATCAAGCTTAACGAGACCGTATTGACGATGATTGGTGTTAAATCTGGCTTCACACGGCGATTGCGTAAACCGTTAAATCAGATTCACTATCGCGGATGTTGTTTCGAATCGACGGAATCCATGCTTTCGAAGTGCTGAATTAACTTCTTTGTTCTTCTTCGCATATTCAGCCCACGCTTCTGGTAATCATTCGTACACACGACTCCCAATTGTACATTTACGTTCGCAACGAATTTTCATTGTCCGATTCAAGTGGCTCAGAAATTCGTAGATGAATCGAGGTCTCGCAAAATTCATTTCTGGGCCTCCTCGTTTCAGTATTTTTCTACTCCAGCTCATCATACAAATTCTCTACTCGCTAATCATGCTTCCGGGGGCCCTATAATTTCAGTAGGGCTGCTTTTATAGGCTCAATCGTTTTCTTGCTGAACCAATCATGACCTTGACCTTGATCTTGGTCCTTTCACCGACCTTGCCAGATCAAATCTATTTGTGTAATAAATTCCACGTGGATAATGGTGCATCCACATGTCACCGGTTCGGATAATCGAGATTCTACTGAATCGTGAATTACACAAGTAAATAAAATACTAACTGTATCGTGTTTGGACTCATTTTAAACAGAAAAATGTCACAAATTTGCTGATAGAAGTTTCCCCCCCCCCCAAAAAAAGAGAATTACAAACGAAAAAGTGTAATAAATAAATTGTTCACTCCATGCACATCTCTTTCACATACATTTCTGAATACATTATGCCTGTTGGGTTTTCAGCACATAACGTTGAACTATTCGTTCTTTCCATTCGTTTAACACTAGATTGCCTAAGCAAGTCATTTTGACTGCTTTTGAATTTCATTTTTTTTATTGCTAATACTTATTAATAACTTGTTATATGACTGTAAGTGATATAAAATATATTAAAAATTACTGTTAAACAAATTTCTTTGCGCATTAGTTATTTTTTCACAATGCAGTCATTTTTACTGCTTTCAGGCAATATAGGTATATACTAAGCTCCCGTCTTTCTAGTGTTAATCTCGTTTCACAGTTTGTTTCGCAAGATCCATATTTTCCCGGGGGCTGATCACCTTGTCGAAGATGATTGTCGGATAAAAGGTGCCCGATTAATTTCGATCCAATCGTCCGAATGATTAATCTCTAGGCCAGAATTCGATCGTGTTACGGGGGTGCTCGTCTTTCCCAACGATCTTCAAATTGAGCATGAATTCGCCCTGATTGGACAAGCCCCCACTGTTCACATTCTAATTTACGCGTTTCGTGCCGGTAACCGCGAGCGCGCGGAGAACGTTCGATCTCGTTAGGGGACTCCGTCGAAACGAGGAATTTTTTTTATTCTCAATCCAGATCGATTTCAAACCAGCATGCCCCGAGTTAGATCGTTATTCGTGCCCGTGGGACCGGCAGCGAGATTAAACAAGGTCCGCTGGATTACGCACTAGTTCGGTTCTCGACTATTGTCAGTTTACTTTTGCCCATTGGTCTCTTACACTTGAACCGACCAGACACGTGTGAACCCGACCTAAAACCCTCGTCCCCTTACATCAACTTCCAACACTCGTTTCTGAAAGCATCCTTGCCTTTTCAACCCATTATCAGAAATAAGCACGCTCCTCAGAAATAGTCAGCCATTTTCCCTGCTGTACATTAATCCTTCCGAATTGTTAAAGAAAATCATTTGGCCCACTTTCAACCCTTTGCAAGCTGTTTTAACTCCAAAACACGAAACATTTCTTCCGACCTAGAATATTTCCTTTCTATATACATTTTTTTTATACATACGAAAATGGTGCAATTTACTAGTACAAACCACCGAAATGTTTGGTAATTTATTAAATACAAATAAGGTAAAGGCACCAGTAGTTGACCATTTTATTAAAAAAAAACATAGAAAATAAGGTTTTTATAAGCGCACTTATAAGTGCACTTTTGATGAAAGTGAACTTCGGATGCCATGCCGTCTGTTGTTTAAATTTCAAACCTTATTTTTTATGTTTTTCTATAAAATGGTCAACTACTGGTACTGGTGGTCAACTACTGGTGCCTTTACCTTAAATTTAATAATTTAAAAAATATTTTGAATAAAGCCTTACGGTCGCCATTCGAGTGCTAAGGGTTGAAAAGGTTACTCTATCGTGGAGAGGTGTAGGGGTAGTGTTTGAAGGTGTTTTCTGACAGAATATAAAAATTTTATTGTTTCGTTGCGATCGGCCAGGAGGAGTTTCCGGTTTGGCTGCTTGAATTGGCCAGAGCAGAACGTCGAATTTGGTGCGTTACTTTTGGAAAACAATTGGAGCAAAGCCAGAGCCTCCTCCTGTCCAATGTCACCGTAATAAAAGTCCAGCCGTTCCCCACGGGTTTTACGGCTGGAGCAGACTAAACAACCTTCGTATTTCTCCGCGGGGACACGACAAATATATAGCCAGGATTCTCGAACGATGGCTGCCCCTTCATCTCCGCCGAATAACAGCTTCCCTTTGAGTTACGGGCATCCGAACGACCGATAACACCTGCGATCATAATCCGGTAATAAATTATCACCTGAAACTGTTTAATTCGTGCCCTGAATCTCGCTTTCCTTCTGGACCGTGCTGTCCAATCCGGACGATTTTAATGAAAGAAGTTTAAAACAAATCTCGATTGCTCTTTACAATATTTTTAACCGTTTTATCCCTGTTCTCGAAAAATTCCGAAAAGCTTTTCAAAAGGGTCCGAATATTACTGGAAATTTGCGTAAAATATTAAAGTGTATTCGATAAATACTTTCCAGCAACTTTAAATATGAATTTGATTCCAAATGAATGAAATTCGTCCTAAACGAATTAAATTCACGATTTAATAACGTCCACTTGTTAGTAATAAATGGTCGAGTCCGACTGGATTTCGTTTGAAATTTGAGGAACGATCGATTAGGTCTAAACGGGTGTTGAATAAAATAATAATAATGTCGAACGGGAATTCAGGACACGAGGTAATAAAAGCTTCATGCACGCTCCTCTTTGGCCTTGTTTCGAAGCTTCTTAGTTCGCGTCAGATGTTCGCTAGCGACAGGATTCACTAGCTCTAAATTCCTATTTTTCATGATAAAAACAATGGTTCAGCTTCTGCAAAGGCTAACCGAAAATTATTGGGTCGTAACAGAAATTTATCCTTTCGACATCTTTTTTTAAAATCCTCGTAAAATCGTTGACTATAAGTTGTACGATCGCTAGACTGTGAATATCTTCGTGTAAAATCAAAATCGTCTGCATCTCCTTCGTGTTCGGAGGATGACGAGTCATCATTGATGACTAGACATCGGATGTTTATGCATTTATGGCTTATGGAAATGTTAAAAAAATGCTATAATATAAAATTCGAGAGAATTTAACACGATTTTTATTTGCTTTGGATCTACAAAGGCTGTCCCCATTAAAAATAAAATTTTATTTCATTCCACTTTCTTAAAATGTTTCTATAAAAATTGGAAATTGCATAAAGATACGATGTCTATTGATGACACTCGATTACGACTTTGCCGTTTCATCGAGGACCAGCACTTACCATAGCCCATGGGAATTAGCTTAAAGCAATATCCTGAAATGGCGGAATTGCATGCCGCAATAGTTTCCCTCGTGGATCGATGCGTTGAGGACGTTTCCGGGGAATCTGGCCGAAATCTAATAAACCTTGGACGCACCATAGTCATTTCCTCCCTTTCCGGACGTCCTGCCTCCTGTCATGATCATCTCGATCAACCCCCATCAGCTGACTGTGTAACTTCCCAAAAATCTATCTGTTCACGTCAGCGAAAATGCTTTCGCCTTAATCTCCCTGATCCAATCAACCACTTGTTGGTGTCAAAACTCCACTTACAATAATTAGACAATTCTTCTCTGCTCCACATTTTTGAAATTTATTTATTCGATTCTTTACATTGTTAATCTTGCACCTAAATGTTTTCTGAAATTCATGTACTTGTACCCAGTTCACAATAGAGGTAAAACTTTTCCATAACGTCGTTGTGTGCAATTATTGCAATTTTATTTTATCCAATATTTTTACTTATACACTGCGTGTGTCTATATATTTTTTATTTGTGTCCATGGTTTTGTTGCGCTAAATTATACTCGTACGTGGCTCATTTTTCCGTTGGTTTCGATTTTATATTCTCCGAAGTGAAAAAGGAACGTTTCCAGAAATTAAAAGAATTTCCCAGAAATTTGATAAAATTGAAAACTTTTGACCATCGTGTCTATACATTTTTTATTTGTGTCCATGGTTTTGTTGCGCTAAATTATACTCGTGCGTGGCTCATTTTTCTGCTGGTTTCGATTTGATATTCTCCGAAGTGAAAAAGGAACGTTTCCAGAAATTAAAAGAATTTGCCAGAAATTTGATAAAATTGAAAACTTTTGACCATCGTGTCTATATATTTTTTATTTGTGTCCATGGTTTTGTTGCACTAAATTATACTCGTACGTGGCTTATTTTTCTGCTGGTTTCGATTTGATATTCTCCGAAGTGAAAAAGGAACGTTTCCAGAAATTAAAAGAATTTGCCAGAAATTTGATAAAATTGAAAACTTTTGACCATCTTGTCTATACATTTTTTATTTGTGTCCATGGTTTTGTTGCGCTAAATTATACTCGTACGTGGCTTATTTTTCCGTTGGTTTCGATTTGATATTCTCCGAAGTGAAAAAGGAACGTTTCCAGAAATTAAAAGAATTTGCCAGAGATTTGATAAAATTGAAAACTTTTGACCATCCCAAAAAGTTGTAGGTTTCAAGTTTCCCTGTGCAGAGGGGGACCAAAGTCTGCAAAACGAAATTAGAAAGAACACAAGAATTAGGGACACTCGATACTCTCCCGTTAAAAGGATATCGATGTACGATGGGGGTGGACGGGAGTTAGGGGAGCTTTGTAGGGAAAATAGGAGTGAACGATGGAAGTGAAAAGAATATACAAGGGAAACGCTTTACACGTGCTTCTTCGAGGATTACACACACAAGGCCGTGCGTTATGGAAATCTAAACGGCGTTCTATGCGTAGAAGCACAATGACGCCATGCGCGTCAATGGGGAAAATGGATGGTCCGTGGTGGATAGCGGGGACAAAGAATTTTGTTCAGTTGAATTTTCTTTGCCCGAGGATGCGCTCCTTTGATAGTGCACTTCGCTCGGAGCACCGGATTGACAGGTCTATAAAGAATTCCACTTTAGTTTATATTTTCGTTTCTGACTTTGTTGAGTCTCTTTAGTATTAGTCATGTGTATTCCAGGTGAGAGGTATTAATATTTCTGGGGTCATAGAAATCCTGAAAATCTTGAAAGTCTCTTTAGTATTAGTAATGTGTATTCCAGGTGAGAGGTATTAATATGTTTGAGGTCATAGAAATCCTGAAAATCTTGAAAGTCTCTTTAGTATTAGTAATGTGTATTCCAGGTGAGAGGTATTAATATGTTTGAGGTCATAGAAATCCTGAAAATCTTGAAAGTCTCTTTAGTATTAGTAATGTGTATTCCAGGTGAGGTATTAATATTTCTGGGGTCATAGAAATCCTGAAAATCTTGAAAGTCTCTTCAGTATTAGTAACGTGTATTCCAGTTGAGGTATTAATATTTTTGAAGTCAGAGAAATCCTGAAAATCTTGAAAGTCTCTTTAGTATTAGTAATGTGTATTCCAGGTGAGAGGTATTAATATTTTTTAAGTCAGAGAAATCCTGAAAATCTTGAAAGCCTTGAAACCTCAATTCCTACAAACTTTGAAAGTTTTATAAACGATAAAAATCCTGTTTTACACAAGCGTGATACAGTCACGAGAATGGCACAGGTCACTCGTCGAGATGCATGCGATTCAATGCCAAAAATTCGAATAAAGTTTAACGAGCTTTGGACTTGATTCAATATTCTGGAGGGTCCTTGATGAAGTATCCTAATTCCATCTATATTAGGTGACCCTCGCGATTAAATAATCGTAACGTTGTTTTAGGTTACTAGTCACCTGTAGCATGAAGTAAATGTATAAAGAATGATGGGGATAATTGTTTGGTTGTTTATCTAGCAGTTATACTTGCTCGGTGCTTTAAGAATTTTTCGAAATTTCGGACGTGAGTGATTGACAGGTTGTTCGTGGTCGTCAATTTTCGTTCTTCTCTGGCTGTGACGTGATTGATGATCGGACTGATGATCATTCATCCATCATTTTATCTGATAAATGTGTTCGCGTTCAGTTTACTAATAAACAACTGACTTTCGATTCAACTGTTAGATTGTAAACGTTTTTTACACCATAAGGGTTAAAATTAGTATGAAAAGGCATGCAATTCGAATGCACGCTCAAAGTTCTTCAGTGATCGGACGAGCAGGGACGTAACATGCTGAAAAGTGTACGTGTCGCATAGTAATGAAAATGAAGGATAAGGGGAGGGGGAAAAACAGTAAAATAGGGGGAAAAAATACTGCACAGCCTCTATCGCTTCTAATCATTCCGCAGGACGTCGTAAATGTGTCGAGCCGATGCCGGAAGTGAGACCTACATCCACATAGCAATTTCCTAAATACATAGAATGGTGTTCCGAGCCATGTGTGCGCGCGTGTATGTAGCTGCAGCTTTGTTAAACGTCCTACTTCCATGAAAAGTTTCCTTTTTTTCCCCTAGCTGTCGCCCTCGTAGAATAACCAGGATCGTTAGCATTATTTCAGGGACCAACTTCCAAAACGTCTAGCACTCAAGAATAGACATAGTTCTTTGTAAAAACAATTTAATAAACAGTGCAAATAATAAAATCATAGAGCCTCTGAAAATGGAATCCTGCTTGAAAACAATTTAATAAAAAATGAAAAGAATAAAATCATAGAACCTCGGAAAATAGAATCCTGCTCAAAGAAAAATTTAATAAAAAGTGCAATTAATAAAATCACATAGGACCTCAGAAAATACAATCCTGCTTAAGGAAAAATTTAATAAAAAGTGCAAATATATAGGAAACTCATAGAACCTCGGAAAATAGAATCCTGCTTGAAAAAAAATTAAATAAAATAATAGACCCTCAGAAAATAGAATCCTGTTTAAAAACAATTCAATAAAAATCTCAAAAATCATGGCAAAACCGTCTTTTAAATCTCTTAAAGCATGTACACGTTTTTCACTTAATCCAGATGTAGTTAATTTTAATTCAATGTAAATTCGATAATTATTTCACTGCTTAGCATTTAAATACTATCATCGTTATTTCTCTATCGACCTCAATGCAATAGAACGCAGGCTGCTGATCAGCCTATCGTATTGACGCAAAATATTTAATAAATGGAGAAGCTGTCGTAGCTAAAAATAAATCTGTCCCAAGAACCGATTGCTCCTGTTCTAAAACTTTATCGAAGTGGCTTGATCACCTGCCGGTAATTACATCCCTTCACCGAAGAGATTGTAATGGCCTCGTTGGGGGGGATTAAAGGCTGAAGCAGCTTTCTCGCGTTCATAGAAATCGATCACCTCCCTAACGTTATTATACATATATAATGCACACGAGGAGAGGCGTACCCGGTCAGTTTCCTCGTTGTAAGGTTAAAGACCTTAAAACGATCCATAAGAATATCCTAATCGCTTTCTAGCCGTTTTAAATCACTAGGTCGTTAACAAAAGTCCACTTTAACCAGCTACAGTTGTTCGCAGCAGATTGCGGGACAATCTTTTCCTCAATCTCCTTCCAACTCACAAGCTGTGCTGAATTACGAAATATAATTACACCGTGGAACTTCGTCTTCGACTTAATGAGGGTAGCAGAAGTTCATTGAATTTGCACCAAGTTAAAAGTTGCTGTGGCACTTCTTCTGTTCAATCATGATTCGGTCTATTAAACCCATAAAACTTTCGTTAGATCTGTAGAACGAAATTTTGATTTTCATTCGTTTTATTTTCGAAGTGGTTCCAGCGAGTTAGGAATAAAAAATGAAACGGAGAATCAAATTCCTGTCAAGTTTCATCAGCCTGTAAATTATCGAAGGTGCTGGTCGCAACAATTGCGCGAAGTTCCATAGTCTAATCACGATACTGTTCGAGCAAACATTATGTCGAGCACTCAGCACCCTGGGAGCCACAATCCTTTGGCCGACAAGCTCGTTAAGCAGAACTTCCAAAATTTCGATAAACAGCAGCATAAATTGATTGTGTGCTATAAATCATGGGGGCTTTCTCTTTGAACTCGTTAGCGCAAATGAATCTCGAACATGAAGTTGGGAACTCGATGAACCTGCATCTGCAGGACTATAGTGTAAACGAATGTTCTGATCCTCGGAAGAAACGGTCAATTAAAGATCAATAAAATCATTTTATAAATTTTTTAAATATTTGCTTTGCGCAGTCAATTAAAATTCGTATTATTTTAGTCATTTTTTTCTGCTGTCTGTTTCGAGGAGTCAATTTAATTGGGAGACGATTGGCTCATTGGATCTCTTAGGCTAGATTTTGGGTCTCACGAATCCCCGGCATCTTACCGTTTACTTTATCGACATTTTCCAGCATGATTTCCAGTTCCTACATTCACGACTGTGGTTTATCGAGTCTTATATCTCGAAGATCCTGTCGATAGGACTTTTCTAGCGCAAGGTCACGATTCCTGCGAGTTTAAGTGTCTTTTTAGCAAACTTCTCCAGCTTAGAGTGCTGATTTATTGGGTTCCCCGAATCGGAACCTTTATTTTTCAACCCTTTCACGCCCGGCTACGTAGTTTACTCGAACCTTCGCCCCTTAAACGGCAAGCTCATCAATTTTCACGTGTCCTGGCCGTGAAATATTTTATTTTTTCACTCTTCACAGGCAATCGAACGGAATGGAGCTGTTATTTATTAAACATTTGCATTTGACTGGCCCCTCCGAGGCACCACTAAAAATTACCACATTATTAAATACAATTTTTAAAAAAATGTCGTGCGTGGCGCGAGTAATCACACTTAGTTTCATATATTCATGAAATAAAAAGGATCTTATAGCAAAGGGTTAATTAGTATTTTAAAAGAAAAGTGGGTGAATAAAAATAGGATGGAATTTCGGTATGGAAATTTTTACTAGCCACTATATGCAATTAAACCATACATTTATTTTGCCTAGAAACGTTCCAATCGGTGCATTTTCATTCGGCACTCCATCAAAACGAACTATGCACACACGCGATTCTGCATCGCGGATATTTGTTGCACTCTGCAACTCCACCGATGCGAAACATCGCGATTCGCACCGCTGCTGGAACGCTGGTTTCAATTTACCGTATGCCACATTGGACGTTATACTGTGACACTTAGGGTCAGTGACGGTTAGGTTCGCCTGTCAATTTTTTCTCAAAATATTTCTGTCTGTGAAATTCATATTGAAAAGTCCGTTGGTTTAAATTAAAATTTGATTGAAAGTATTACCAGAGCATGTTGATATTAAAGTTAAAATTTGATTGAAAGTATTACCAGCATGTTGATATTAAAGTTAAAATTGAATTCGAGAAGCGTGGGTATCGAGATTAAAGCGAAAATGAAAATTTATGTTGTAAGGTTCGTTGCAGTTAAAATTGGATCTGAGAAATTGAATAGCACGTCAAAATTGAAAGAAAAGTTCTACCGTAATTAATGTAGATTATAACGTAATAGATAAACGACAATGTAGATACGCTTCGTTTATGTGAAAGCTATTATGACCACATTTATTATACCGCACCCTGTTAACCGTAATCCCATCGCGGTGGTAACGAGATTCGCTGCTGGACCCATTTTTGATTAAATTTAATCTGTTTATTGCTACCGGTGCCTGCGACAACGATCCGTCGTTCACTTCTCCGGGCATACAACAAATCCAGAACAAAAAACGACCTATAAATTATAGAATTTGTTAAAAATTCTGCACTACATTTCAGACAATACCTTCTAGTTTGGGAATAAAATAAAAAGTGTTTCGTATGCAAAATTTTAATCCTTAACGGACCAATGCCGCCTTATTAGCGGCATGGCACTTTTACTTACTGTCTAAAATAAAATATAAATACATATAAAATAAAATATAAATATTTTCCTTTCTATACTTGATATAAAAATGTTGAGTCTCCTAAATTACCCTTCCCTAGACCCATATTTCCCTAGATTCCTCTTAAATTCCTCTTTCCCTCTCTTCCGCTTTCTAAATCCCTAAATTTCTTTTCCTGCCCTTACCATTCTTCCCCCTTTTCAAGTTTCGCTTTCCCTAGACCCCGCTGTCCCTAGATCTGCCTTTCTTAGCCCTTCTAGTCTTAGATCCCCCTTTCCTAGGTATCTCTTCCCTAGATCCCCTTTCCTAGGTGTCCCTTCGCTTGATCTCCTTCCCTAGGTACTCCTTCCCTAGATCCCCCGTCCCTAGGCCCCCATTATTCTGGATTCCTCTTTCCCTAAATGCCCCTTTCTTAGACTCCCTTTTCCCTAGAACTCCCCTCCTTAGCGCACCTATCCTCCCCTTTTCTTCCATTGCTTTCCCTACATCCCCCATTCCCTAAATATCCCCTTTCTCTAGATCTCCCATTCCCTAAACATTCCCTTTGCCTAGATCCCCCATTCTCTAAACATCTCCTTTCCCTAGATACCCCTTTCCTAGGTACCCCATCCCTAGATCTCCTTTCCTAGGTGTCCCTTCGCTTGATCCCCTTCCCTAGGTACTCCTTCCCTAGATCCCCCGTCCCTAGGCCCCCATTATTCTGGATTCCTCTTTCCCTAAATGCCCCTTTCTTAGACTCTCTTTTCCCTAGAACTCCCTTCCTTAGCGCACCTATCCTCAGATCCCCCTTTTCTTCCATTGCTTTCCCTACATCCCCCATTCCCTAAATATCCCCTTTCTCTAGATCCCTCATTCCCTAAACATTTCCTTTTCCTAGATCCCCCATTCTCTAAACATCTCCTTTCCCTAGATACCCCTTTCCTAGGTACCCCATCCCTAGATCTCCTTTCCTAGGTATCCCTTCGCTTGATCCCCTTCCCTAGGTACTCCTTCCCTAGATCCCCCGTCCCTAGGCCCCCATTATTCTGGATTCCTCTTTCCCTGAATGCCCCTTTCTTAGACTCCCTTTTCCCTAGAACTCCCTTCCTTAGCGCACCTATCCCTTGATCCCCCTTTCTATACTTGATATAAAAATGTTGAGTCTCACATTTTATCACTTTTGGTCCCACAAGTTGTTTAAAATTGTAAGCTCTGAACGGGAAATTCCTCGTTGAATGTTCAAACTGGGACGAAATGGAAGTGAACAATTAATGACAGTTGGGATGAACAATTAATTACAGACACCAGCCGAGTGGAGGAGAGATCCAGACTGAACCTGAACGGGAGCCGTCAGCTCTCGAAAAGCGCCACGGAGCTCCGGAACAACGACAACGGTTCACCGTCACGACGCGGTGAACAGCCCGACTCCGGGGGCTCGCATCAGCACCGTCATCATCATCGTCACGCCACCTCGGTGGCGCAGCGGACGCACACTTTCTTCGCCACTTTGAAGAGCCGTTGGGCTCGCAGCCGCAGCAAAGAGCGGAAAAAATCGAAGGATGCCGGGAACCTGCACGGCCAGGACGCGTCTTACAAGGGCGTCGAATCCGATTACGCGGCGGATTACTCCTCCGAGCACAGCAAAAGCTCATCGGCCACCCAGAGTCCGGCCAGGCACTGCCTCAATCATCCAGGTACATCCAGAAAAATTTCTAAACTCCCACCTTCCCCTTGAAAAGATATTTCGTCCATCTTTTTGTTTCTGGCAATCTCATTTCCTCGCTTTTGGTTTCACCGCTATTCAAACGCTAATTTTTCTGCCAACATAATTGCCCAAACTGAACTTTGACTCGACGAAGACGATGCTTCGTTTTAAACAATTAGTGTTTGTCATAATATGGTTTCGTAGCTGTTGAAACTGAATTTTATTCGGGGTTGTGGAATCCTCAAGGATTGAAGAAGGCATAATTCCTTATTTTTAAAAATTAATTTCTGTCGTAATATACTTCTACAGTTGTTTAAACAGAAGGTTTAGGAGAGTCAGCTCGGATGATCTTGATCTTGACATAAGTTCTCAGGAAAGAAAATGTCCGCTTTTAATGGTAGAAAAAACTTAATTTTTTGCGCAGCTTACTTACTAACTTTGTTCTTTGGGTCACTCAGTTATGAATCTGAAGGTTCATAGGAAAAATTCAGCGTAGCTAGCCTTGCATTTAAAAATTGATGAAGTGTTTAATTTCACATCCAAGTTTCTCCAATAATGCAATCATCCACTTCATTTTCGCGAATAGAATGAAGCCAACACAGGGTCTCAGCGTAGAAGGAAATTGTTCGCTTTTCTTTCTCAACATAAAAATTTCAGGTGGCGAATTCGCATGACGCACACAATCTAAATAAATTCGCATTAGCCTTTATCTCTACAGTGTCAGACCTTTCTACCTGCATATATATTTTTGTTTCGTTAAACTCGCGACGCATTAGGACATTTATCAAACTTAATAGCGTGTAGTTAGAGTCTCTGCGAGATGCGATTCACAGTGGACACACAAAAAAAAAAGATCGTTTTTCTTCCGAAGCTTCGTTAAACCAAACAGCAGCAATTTCGCTCGACCCAGTTCGGCGACATTCGACCAAAGGTGTTTTCGTAACTGTTTTAAAACTGGTTCACGCGCATTACCATTATTGATAAGGTGTTCCTTCTCGAGAGCGACGCGATCGCCTAACGACTGGCCACGCTTCCTTTCTATAATGGGCTTATTTTCCTCTTTGTAAATTAAACTCCAATTAGCACGATCGATTAACGGCGGAATCGATCAAACGCGAGAGAAAGCATTTCAACTACGTGGAGGTCGTCGGTAACGAAGTTTCATGGACGGTAACTTTGAAATTTGTTGCGTCGGGGGTCGGGTGTTCCCTGTAGAATAGACTGGTCTAATTATGCTTTTACACGGTGGATGGAGCAACGAAGAATCATGCGAACTCCGTGCAAAAGGGTACACGTTTCAGAAAAATCGGAGACTTCGGCTAGAATTGAAAAACAATCACAGAATTCGTCACCTTACTAAATTACCATTCCCTAGACCCTTCCCTAGATTCCTCTTTCCTTAAATCCCTCTTTCCCTCTCTCCCGTTTTCTAAATCCCTAATTCCCTTTTCCTGCCCTTACCATTCTTCCCCCTTTCAAATTTCGCTTCCTCTAGACCCCCCGTCCCTAGATTTGCCTTTCTTAGCCCTTCCAGTCTTAGATCCCTCATTTCCTAAACATCTTTCCCTAGATCCCTCATTCCCTAAACATCCCCTTTCCCTAGATCCCTCATTCCCTAAACATTCCTTTTCCCTAGGTCCCCCTTCCCTAGGTCCTCATTATTCTGGATTCCCCTTTCTCTAAATGCCCCTTTCTTAGACTCCCTTTCTCCTAGAACTCCCTTCCTTAGCGCACCTATCCCTAGATTTCCCTTTCCTTCCATTCCTTTCCCTACATCCTCCATTCCCTAAACATCCCTTTTCCCTAGATCCCTCATTTCCTAAACATCTTTCCCTAGATCCCTCATTCCCTAAACATTCCTTTTCCCTAGGTCCCCCTTCCCTAGGTCCCCATTATTCTGGTTTCCCCTTTCTCTAAATGCCCCTTTCTTAGACTCCCTTTCCCCTAGAACTCCCTTCCTTAGCGCACCTATCCCTAGATTTCCCTTTCCTTCTATTCCTTTCCCTACATTCTCCATTCCCTAAACATCCCTTTTCTCTAGATCCCTCATTCCCTAAACATCCCTTTTCCCTAGATCCCCCATTCCCTAAACACCCCCTTTCCCTAGATCTTCTTTTCCTACCCCCACACACATCTCTAGATCCCTTTCCCTCGCCCTCACAGCTTACATCCCTCCGTCGTTCCCTTCTCTTCCCTTTCTTAGAGCCACCAGATCTTAGATCCTTGGATCACCTTTTCCCGGATCCCCATCCTTGTTCGTTCCCTTTTTCTCCCGTACCTTTGTAGCTAGCACGAGTACCTACCAGGGTATCCAGTTATCGACACGAGGGTAACTCGACAGTATCGAAATGTCTTATCGACTGGCGGCTTGCTATCACGTTTGTGGATCGTCAAAGAAACCAGTCGTTTCACACAGAGCATCTCGATTTTTCTGTTACCAGAGTCGCCTTTGGTGCGCGGGAGGCAGAATGTCGTGACGAAGCCGGAGGATAGTCCCGGAAAAAGCAGCGAGGCTCACTCGAAAGGATCCTTGAGCTTCCAGACGCAGAACGAGGAAGCTCCCGGATCGATCGGCCAGGATGATAACGCGTTCCTTCACGAGGAAGCCACGCGGAGGAGGGAATTGGCGTTGAGGCAGCATGCGTTTTTCCAGCTACGCTTGCACATCAGACGGGGGGCGAACCTCGTTGCTATGGATAGATGCGGTGAGCGAATATTTTTACTGTTTCTTTTTTCTCGCCTTTGCTTTCCAATGAATCTACACCGTTATCGGATTTTTCCTCGCCATCTCTCTTTCTCTCTCTTTCTCTTTTCTCTCTCTCTCTCTCTTCTCTCTCTTTCTCTCTTTCTCTCTCTTTCTGTATCTATTCCGTTCCACTTGCCCTCTGCAATCCAGGGAATCTAAAAGCGATGCGGGTCTCGCTTGATCGAAACTAATTCTCTGTTGATACACACCGTATACGGTCGACTTTTGTTCGGCACAATCACCTATTCGACTGCAATCCTTCTCTGTCAAGCGAACCTCGAAAACGCAACAATCGGACGTCGGTTTTTATCGAATTCGCAAATTGGAAATCGATTTTGCTTTGCCATATTCGTAACGCTGTGCGATTCCGGAGGACCGCCTCAAAACTTCAATATTTTCACGGTCTACTTGTAATAAACAATCGCGCTAGTTTAACCTATAAGTCAGCAAATATTTGTTTTCTTTAATGTTCATTTATTCGTAGAAATAATGATTAGAAAACGTGAAAATCGAAAGTACAATCTTTTTTCTTGAAGACAATATTAAAAAACATATCCACAGTAATTTACAACGGCTGAGAATATACAATTAAGCTCTTGCTCTATGATATCATGTCAGACACGTGATAATATCATAATTCACCCTTAACGGACACTTATTAACATGGTACTTTTACTCGCTAGGTTCGATACCTCGTGTATGAGGCTAAAAATCAAATTAATTAATAATATAAGTATTTTCCTTTCTATACTTGATATAAGAATGTTCAGTCCACACTTTTCTCTTTATATGAAAAATAGTTTGGACCCGGTGGGAAGTAAACTTGAAACATTTCCGGACCGTTAAAAGAGTTAAAGCTGCACATTTCCTTTTTCCATTAGAGAAAGTATAGTTAAGTCGAGGATTCAGAAAAGTGTGGAACGTTCATAATTTGGAAGCAACAATAAGAACAATCGGGCGGTTCGTGAAAATCGAAAGTACAATATTTTTTCTTGAAGACAATATTAAAAAACATATCCACAGTAATTTACAACGGCTGAGAGTATACAATTAAGCTCTTGCCCTATGATATCATGTCTCGGACACGTGATAATATCATAATTCACCCTTAACGGACACTTATTAACATGGTACTTTTACTCGCTAGGTTCGATACCTCGTGTATGAGGCTAAAAATCAAATTACTTAATAATATAAATATTTTCCTTTCTATACTTGATATAAGAATGTTCAGTCCACACTTTTCTCTTTATATGAAAAATAGTTTGGACCCGGTGGGAAGTAAAGTTGAAACACTTCCGGACCGTTAGAAGAGTTAAAGGTGCACATTTCCTTTTTCCATTAGAGAAAGTATAGTTAAGTCGAGGATTCAGAAAAGTGTGGAACGTTCATAATTTGGAAGCAACAATAAGAACAATCGAGCGGTTCGTTATAGCGCGAAGTAAACGCAGAAAATGACCGAAGTCATTTTCCCGAATGAGGCTGTTTTAATTTGATCCGGATGGATTTAGCGACTCGAGACAATGACACTCGCGACAATAATTTCCGCTCGAATTAATTCGGCGATTGTTCGCATCACGGACGTTGGTGTTCCAGGCGCCAGCGATCCTTACGTGAAAGTGAAATGCTCCGGTCGATTGCTGCACAAGTCCCGAACGGTTCACCGCGACCTGAATCCAGTTTGGGACGAGAGCGTGACCTTGCCTATCGAAGACCCGTTCCAGGCGCTCACAATCAAGGTAAAATTCCGGGCAATTCGATACGACGCTTGTGCCGCGTGCACTTGTTGTCGCCTGCCACCGCGCACGCTTATTTAACCGTGCCGATAATTTATTTAACAAGCTCCGAGTCTTACCGAGCGCACCCGGAGCCCCCTCGAGAAAGATCCTATCTCTGCCTTTCATCCTTCTTCAAGCCCCTGTCGCTCCTCGCGTTAATGAATCATTAGCTCCGGAGTGTCTTAACGCATAAATGATCGCGTAATATTTCCTGCAGCGTTGCTCCGCAACACTGGTATAATTTTCCCGTCTAAATATAGCCATTATTTATCTAACGGCCCTTGTCGCACGAGGAAACCAATTAACACTGAACTTTCCCTGAAAGAAGCGACTAATTTATTTAGAGTTTGTTGCGATCTTCGCATTGCAGTGCGTGTTCGAATCGAGGAATTTGCATAAGGAATCGTATAGTTTTTAATTTTTGTGAAATTGTACAGGGTGTAACAAAATTTAGTGTCATGGTTTTGATGGTTGTACACCTTCGGATCGGTGGAGATTTGTTAAAAAAAATTGCCGCAAAATTGATTTTGACCATGAAATTCAAGGTCAAATTTTTTATGCTTGTATCGCATTCTACTCACCATGGGGACTAAACTTGTCAAAGGAACCGTAGGTCGCAACTCAACCGTTCTCTTATAAAACAATGTTAAATATTTTAACGTCGTCTTCCGTTCCTCGGGTTTCTCGTTCTTTGCCATAGAATAGAACCATCAAGGTTTATCGCTCTTAATATTCGTGCTTGATCACCGGCTTCGATATGGCCACCATTATTACGCAAACAGATCCTTAGTCTTTCTTCCAAATTTTTGCGAACTTTTTCGTAAATGTTCGGTATAGACTGCACATGGTGAAAAGCGTCTCCAATTCGTGATTTTAATTGCTGCATAGTTCTTATTGGCGGTCCTGTCCGGTTAACAATATGCTTCACTGCTCCCAACTTCACTGCTCCCAAAAAAAAGAAGTCAACAGTTCCAAACATTTCTGATAACGGAAGACGACGTAAAAATATTTAACATTGTTTTATAAGAGAACGGTTGAGTTGCGACCTACGGTTCCTTTGACAAGTTTAGTACCCATGGTGAGTAGAATGCGATACAAGCATAAAAAATTTGACCTTGAATTTCATGGTCAAAATCAATTTTGCGGCAATTTCTTTTAACAAATCTCCACCGATCCGAAGGTGTACAACCATCTGTCAAAACCATGACACTAAATTTTGTTACACCCTGTACAATTTTTTTTTTTTTGCAATCATCTAATAGTTTAATATATATATTTTTTTTTTAATATTTTGAGAAGAGGATTATCGGGGAATCTCGGCTAAGTGTTCACCGGGAACTGCATCGTCGGATGTTTTATTCGCTTCCTGCTCTTTCTTTCGACCAGCAACAGACGTTCGTCGTTTCGGCAGGTCTTCGACTACGACTGGGGTCTTCAGGATGACTTCATGGGCGCTGCTCAGCTGGAGCTGACGCAGCTCGAACTCGGCCAACCGCAGGATATCGTCTTGGAGCTGAAGGATCCGGCCAGGCCGAAACAGCATCTCGGCGAAATCTACTTAACCGCGACCCTTTGGCCCAGGAACCAGCAGGAGAAAGAGCAGGTACGTTACCCACCCCGTTGTACTGTGCCATTTCACGGAAACATTACTGAAAATGCAACGAAAATGTTCACACTGGAAGATTTAGGGATTTTCTGCAATCTCGTTCCATTTCCAATTTGGTAAAGTCATCCAACAGAAATATTCACTGGAAGACTTAATGGATTTAGTGTAATTTCGTCACAAAAATTCTAATTTGTTAAGGTCTCATTCAACAAAAATATTCACTGGAAGATTTAGTGGATTTAGTGCAATTTCGTCACAAAATTTCTAATTTCTTAAGGTCTCATTCAACAAAAATATTCACTGGAAGATTTAGTGGATTTAGTGGAATCTCGTCACAAAATTTCTAATTCGTTGAAATGATCCAACAGAAATATTCACTGGAAGACTTAATGGATTTAGTGTAATTTCGTCTCAAAATTTCTAATTTCTTAAGGTCTCATTCAACAAAAATATTCACTGGAAGATTTAGTGGATTTAGTGGAATCTCGTCACAAAATTTCTAATTCGTTGAAATGACCCAACAAAAAGATTCACTGGAAGATTTAGTGGATTTAGTGCAATTTCGTCACAAAATTTCTAATTTGTTGAAATGACCCAAAAAAAATATTCACTGGAAGATTTAGTGGATTTAGTGCAATTTCGTCACAAAATTTCTAATTTCTTAAGGTCTCATTCAAGAAAAATATTCACTGGAAGATTTAGTGGATTTAGTGCAATTTCGTCACAAAATTTCTAATTTCTTAAGGTCTCATTCAACAAAAATATTCACTGGAAGATTTAGTAGATTTAGCGGAATCTCGTCACAAAATTTCTAATTTGTTGAAATGATCCAACAGAAATATTCACTGGAAGACTTAATGGATTTAGTGTAATTTCGTCTCAAAATTTCTAATTTCTTAAGGTCTCATTCAACAAAAATATTCACTGGAAGATTTAGTGGATTTAGTGGAATCTCGTCACAAAATTTCTAATTCGTTGAAATGACCCAACAAAAATATTCACTGGAAGATTTAGTGGGTTCACCGGAATCTTGTCCAATTACAAGATACACAGAATGCCATAACAAAAAAAAAACCTAACTTTACATGACCCCTTCCAATACTGTGAACTTTGAAATGATGACCATTCAGGTGACTTTCATAACCGGGCACTTTGTAGTCCCATGACCTTTGAATACTGCAATCTTCGGAGTACCTTTGACCCTTAGAATTATGACCTTTCGAATGTCTAAAATTCCTAGGAATTGTGACCTTTTCAATATCTAAAACCCCTGGGAATTGTCACCTTTTGAACGCGTCTAAAACACATAGAACTGTGACCTGAATTTCGATGGCCCCTATTCGTCGAACCTTCGAAGTTCCCAATTTTCAAAATGGTAGCCTTCTGGCTAATGGAACGCTTCTCGCATACAATAAGGTGATAGGTTTGAAAAGAGGACGTCGTATTAAGAAATTCAGAACCCCGGCGAAGCCATCGAGGTTAGAGACAACGAATTTTCATGTTCGTGGATGTAGGCAACATGAACGTATTTGCATATCGTGGCGGCGATAGGGGTCTGGAACGTTGTTTTAGCAAACGTTATCTTTTTAGACCATATAATCTGCGAGTAGAATTTTAATGAAGTATTTTCATGGTTGTAGGTAACACGTCATCCGTTAAGAATCTGTTGCGCGTTCCACTTTATGCAAACGAATTGCGAAACGTTTATATTTATACGTGCGGCTTGAGTATAAAACTATTTTTATTCGTGGTCGACGTTGAACGAGATTATTAAACTTTAGCAAAAAGATTAGAATTATTTCATAGCTCTGCAATTATAGTGTATCTGAAATACTTCCCTCGAATTCGGCGGCGATCGTCTGGGCTACTCATCCAAGATGGCGTGAGGTCGAATCCCCTTCGCCTAAGCTTGTCGACCTCGTAAACTTTCGTACAGTTTGATTACCCGTTATATTGCCCTCATCCAGCTTCCGGTAACCATATTCTGCTTCCCAGATTGAAGACAAAGACGAAAGAGAGAAAGTTCGATACACTTTCCGCCTCTCGAAAATCTTGAGAACGTTGCCGGCTCCGCCATCTTGGAAAAAGAATCTGAAACTTGCATCCGGAATTTGTTTATCCCTCAGCTCGCTATCAGACGAGCAGCATTACAACATTGTCAACGTATCGTGCAAAGTTAACGATCTTAAAGCTTGATTCGGAATTTTTTCAAAAAAATTCTATTCAGGAAAGAGTAACCTAATTTAGACCAGCACCTAGGTTGGACCAGTTGGAATAGTAGTCTACAACATTGAGTCAGGCTCGTGACAAAGTTTCTGTGCATAATTAAATATAAACGGCGAACGCTTTATAAAAATACAAAAGAATATTCGATGTAGCTACCGTTTTATACAAATATTGGTTTCCTAAGATGTAAACACATTAATTCATGTATGTGGCATTAATAATTAGGTCAACTACTATGTTTAGCCACGAAAGAAAATATGAATATCCAATAAAAATTAATTTTCTTTTTCTTGTAGGAAATTATGAACGACAAAGAAGGTCTCGTCACCGTAGCTGCAAAATAAATCCTGGGGCAAGGGGCTAATAATTAATTAATTAAAAATGATGCTTTAGCTATTGAATATTGAAGTGGAAAAATACCTGCAGTGTTACTAGTGGTAGTGATTGGTTAAAGTAGGTCGAATTTAGGAGCTGGTCTATGAGGTCTTCTACTCTCTTTCGGTAAACTTTTTAAATTTTATTTGTTTGAGAAGAGATTTCTTCGATAAAACGATTAACAATCGCCCGTGGAAAGTTCGCAAAGCAGACTGGGAGATAAGATCCACGGCCTCTCGTCTGATCGGAGATGAAACGCCGGCGCGCGATGATCGAGTAGATTATAATGCCCCGGTGCACAATACGGCGCGTAATCAGACTGTTTCGTCGAAAATTAGCCTGGTATACTAAATTTGAGGTCGAGTGGCTGGAATCTTTTCAACCTGCCCTCGAGGATGGCGTAAATAGCTTTCAGGCAAACATTAAATACCGCTCCCTGATCCGTCGCCGGTGCCCCGGCTGTTTCCGCGTAATGAAATATCGAAAAACGATAAATCCCTTCTCCATAAGCTCTCGAGTGTCAACAATTGACACATATTTGTAGCTACGAACCGGGTCCGTGTTATCGGTCCCGATCCCGTGCATTTATCAGGAAATTGTTAACCTTTCAGTCCTCGAATCGGTACGGTTCGTTGTCTCCCGGTGTTTCTTTTAATAGTTCGATTACAGTCGAGAGATATCGATCATCCACTTTCTCCTTCTTAACACGAAACCGATAGGCCAATCTATCATTCGATAATGCTTATTATAGCTCCTCGAGAGCTGGGACGATTCGACTCGCCTTCAACACATTTGCATCCAATCGCTTCCGACGCAGGCACTCCTATTTGGAAAATTGCTATTACTTTTTAACCAATTAATATGTTTACCTGCCGAAGCATCCGAAGAGTAATTGATCAATTTTTGTAACGTTTTATGGGTCCCTTCTTCCAAGGAAAAAATTTCTTGCATCGACTAGACAATTAACAAGTTGATTGCCGGACGGATTTTCCATGGTTTGTCCCAGGCGCCAACATGAACTTTTCATTATCCGATGCATATTATGATGAAATATAGTTCCCAGCAAATAATATGAGTTATAAAATCATGTTTGAAGCATTTTTTGTGGTGGGGGTCACCGGTGCCCCCCACGGCGCTGTAAGCAATTATTACGATTGTCTTTTTTTGAAACAATCGTAATTATGTACTTTTAGTATTGACCACGCCGCCGGTCACCGGTGGCCCCCACGGCGCTGTAGCAAAGTCGAGTGCCGGTCACCGGTGACCCCCAAGGCAGTCAACGTGTTACAAAAAATTCATGCGACTAATTAGGTTATGGCAACTCCCCTAATCTGTCGACTCTGGTGTGACTCTAGAGCTTAGAGCTCGCAGCACTCCGAGGGTTAATTTATCAACTGGTGACACGAGCATTTTTTCCAAGTATATTTTTCACGCGAATGTCGTCGGCAAAGGAAACAACGATTTTTTATCCTCCACCGCGAAATATCTGCACTCGTTTTGAACCAGTGCCACGTCAGATTCGGTATCGGTTTGATAACGTTTCAATGATCCATCAATCCCTGACCTTTCGTCAACCGATTATTCCAATCACTGCAGCCGATAACGAATTTTTGTACGCTTTTCGAGACCGTCGTTCGGTGAACCCTTGAACAACAAATTTCCGAATTAGAGAATTTTGAACTGAAAAAATGTCTCTACAAGTTCGCCACTCTGAAGGCAGAGTTTCGAGCGTTGCAGGGCATGCCCTTTAATATGCGCGGTGTATATTTCTGTCGGGTTGAAGAACGCGAAAACTGGGTTAGGAGTCGGGAGCAAACTCGTCTCCGTTACGATATTGACTTTGTTGTATTATTATCGCGAAGATGTTTCCTCAAGTTCGAAGGCTGGTAACTTTTCTCATTGTGACGGTGTCCCCTGCGGATGATGTTTGATAACTCTCAACGAAATGCGTGAGGGTACTCGTTAAATATTTTTCACTGCCGTTTCTTTTTCACGTGTCCGGAGAATAATATACCGCGTGGACACCCCAGCAAAAATTTCTTTAACCCTTTGCCCTACAATATCGTGTCAGATTCGTGACGAAGATTATGAACAGAGTCTAATAAATATACATGTTATTAATTTCCTTTAAATCGAACTAAAATTCTATTTTATGTAGTTGATATATATCCTTTGGAGAAAACATAGGCATACGATAAACAAACTATCCTTTTTTTCTTTGACATTCTGAACGATGAAGAATTTCTAATCGTTACAATCACAAAACAAATAGTAGTGCAAGGGGTTAAACTGTTAAAAACTCGTGAGGGACACTACTGGAATTTCTACAAAAATTCGCGAGGGACACTACTGGAATTTCTAGAAAAATTGGATATAAATCAACAGGAAATTTGATGATTAACACTAAACCTACCAAGCACAAAACATATAAAAGTGGAACGTCTTATAGAGGAAAGAAGATCGAATTTACTTAACCCTTTGCACTCGAAGACATTTTAACACCAAAACGAAACATTTCTTATGACCTAGAATATTTCCCTTGCATATATATTTTTTTATGGTATACATATGAAAATGGTGCAATTTACTCGTAAAATACTGAAGTGTTTAATAATCTGTTACGTACAAACAAATTTAATAATGTAAAAAATATTTTGAATAACGATACAGCAATCTTTAGTGGCGCCTTACAGTCGCCATTCGAGTGCTAAGGGTTAAACGTTGTACGATTTCCGTTGTAATATATGCTTAATTAAAGAAGACAATTTAGTAATTTTCTATGAAAACGTTTTAAACGATTTCAATAATTGTGAAAACCGGTAATTTTGGCCATGGTGTAGGTTTAGCGTTAGTTGACATGGATAGAAAACGATATTTGATAGCAATATTGGCAAATTTCATCGTGCGAGATCCACTCGCAAAATGACCCCGATCGACCTCTCTCGCAAGCAGCCACGCGACACAACACTAATCCGCGGCGATAGTCCGTCATCGCCTAACTGTAGCTTGCAAACACGATGAATGAACCCGGCTGATCGCGGAGGTGCTCGCCGGAGGTTTCTCAGTGTGTCGCGTTAATGTCATGATCAATATTAGATAAAATGTGTTGTAACTGGCACTCCCCATCCACGCCGGAAGTGAGGACGGCCTCGCACCGATAAGATTATATTTTTCCTCCTTTAATTGTAGCACGAATCGGTTGATCGCGAAAAATATTTCCATTTTTCCGAGTTTCAAAATATCCTGGGATCCGGGTGGAGGAATTTAATAATGTAAATTCTGAATAGCAGAACAGAATTTAATATTGAACATTCTGAATAATGTAACGGAATTTAATAATATATAAACCCCAAATGAGAGAACAGAATTTTGATAATGAGAATTCTGAATAATAGAACAGAGTTTAATTAATGCAAATTCACTGGAAAAATTGCGGAGGAAATAAATATTTTAACAAGATAAATATTTTATCAATAAATAAGAAAATTGATTTGACCTTGATTTAATGTATATGAATATTCTCTTCCATAAAGTTCAAATCAATTTTGCAGCTATTGCTAATGACAAGACTGATGTCTACGCTGATTGCAAGGCACAGTAACTATACAAAAAAAAAATGTCCTGTTTAAATTCTTTTAATCTCTCCACTAATTTAGATAGCAGAAACTTATTTTTTTTTTGTAAATGCATAAAGTCCTCGGTCTACTAATAGAAAACCGAACTGAACGTAATTAAACAAATCAGATAAAAATTGCTAAGTGACTTTTCACGTGAGGAATTCTTATCTTCCAAAGATATGGTGTTATCTTCGGGTCGTTAAAGATCGTCCAATTATCCCAGGAGTCCCGATTTTCCAGATTTTCTATTTACCCTCGGCGACAAGGTGGAATCTTTCAGTTTACCACTGCGTATGTCACAGCGGACCGTCAGCGAGTAGATTCTTCAATCCAGAGGGCTGTGCGTCAGCTTTATGCGGGCAGGCATAATAAACCGTAACCATAACCCGGGATATCGCAATGTTTACCTCTCGCCGCGAACGGAGAGGGAACCACAGGCTTGACGGTCCCGTTTGTCCATATCGTTAACCAGTCACCGGCGTTCGTCGAGCACGCACGGTCTCGCTTTTCTTTACCACCGGTTTTTCTACTCTCCGTATTTATCAGTGACGCGCGTGTTAATTGTCGCGGAATTGTTCGCGACAAGCTGCCGAGTCTACACCTTCAAAACACGGGACCTGTTCGTTCGGTGTCGTTTCAATCTTGCTGTTTCTCTGAAGCTGCGATTTAATCAGTGAAAAGTGCAGTAAATGTCGTCTTGATATTTCAGAAAAATATTTGTTATTGGATTAGAAGTATATTTGTATCGTTGTCTCGATTTTCTGGAAAATAATCTACCTTCGGAAGGGGACATGTTTATTTAGTGTCCAATCGGTATCACGTTGCGTTTGCTGTCCCTTTGGATAAGCTTCGGTATTGCAAAAATTTCAACCAAGAATAGCGTAGATTTTATCTTGATATTTTCTAAGAATATTTTGTGCATTGCCTCCATTTTTTTTTTTTTGAAAATATTCCACATCCAAAACACGGGACCTGTTCGTTTGGTGTCGCTTCAATCTTGCTGTTTCTCTGAAACTGCAATTTTATCTGAATCTCAGTGAAAAGTGCAGTAAATGTCGTCTTGATATTTTAGAAAAATATTTGATGTATCGTTGTCTCGATTTTCTGGAAAATAATCTACTTTCGTATCGCCACGTGTTGATTTAGTGTCCAATCGGTATCGCGTTGCGTTTACTGTCTCTTCGGTATTGCAAAAATTTCAACCAAGAATAGAGTAGATTTTATCTTGATATTTTCGAAGAATATTTTGTGCATTGCCTCGATTTTTTTTTTTGGAAAATATTCCATCTCCAAAACACGGGACCTGTTCGTTCGGTGTCGCTTCAATCTTGCTGTTTCTCTGAAGCTGCAATTTAATCAGTGAAAAGTGCAGTAAATGTCGTCTTGATATTTTAGAAAAATATTTGATGTATCCTTGTCTCTATTTTCTGGAAAATAATCTACCTTCATATCGCCACATGTTGATTTAGTGTCCAATCAGTATTGCGTTGCGTTTACTGTCTCTTCGGTATTGCAAAAATTTCAACCAAGAATAGGGTAGATTTTATCTTGATATTTTCGAAGAATATTTTGTGCATTGCCTCGATTTTTTTTTTTTTTGAAAATATTCCACCTACAAAACACGGGACCTGTTCGGTCGGTGTCGTTTCAATCTTGCTGTTTCTCTGAAGCTGCAATTTAATCAGTGAAAAGTGCAGTAAATGTCGTCTTGATATTTTAGAAAAATATTTGATGTATCCTTGTCTCTATTTTCTGGAAAATAATCTACCTTCATATCGCCACATGTTGATTTAGTGTCCAATCGGTATCGCGTTGCGTTTACTGTCTCTTCGGTATTGCAAAAATTTCAACCAAGAATAGGGTAGATTTTATCTTGATATTTTCGAAGAATATTTTGTGCATTGCCTCGATTTTTTTTTTTTTTTTTGAAAATATTCCACCTCCAAAACACGGGACCTGTTCGTTCGGTGTTGTTTCAATCTTGCTGTTTCTCTGAAGCTGCAATTTTATCAGTGAAAAGTGCAGTAAATGTGGTCTTGATATTTTAGAAAAATATTTGATGTATCCTTGTCTCGATTTTCTGGAAAATAGTCTGCCTTCGGAACGGCACCTGTTTGTTCAGTGTTGAAACAACTTTTACTTTCACCTTAAATCTTTGGTCAACTGTGAGGCATAATTTATCTCGATGCGTTGGGAGAACACTTTGTATATTACATTACATTTGTCGTGATTTTTGGAGTTCTTGCTTTAAAATAATAGGATCTGTTCGATCGCTATCGCGCTGCGTTTGCTATTCTCTCGGAAAAGCTTCAATATAATCTAAAATTCAAGCAGGACCGGGGAGTTGATTTTATCTTAATATTTTAGAAGAATATTTCACATGCTGTCTTGTTTTTTACACAATTTTCGACTTTCAAAACGGGATTTCTTCCGTCGATTCAGTTTATTCGAAAGTTTCAGTTTTATCCGAATTTAATAGAGTAAATTTCAGTTCAGCAATTGAATTATATCTTTAACCAAACGTTAAGATAATTCGCACGATATGGCAACACATATCTTTTCACTTTTCACTTTTGTTCACATTGTCGCGTCTTGCTATCACGAATCTGGATTGATCGATCGATTAGAGTTTCGTGTAATTTCCAAAACAGTTTTGAACAATGATGCAAGTGAACATTAAAGTGATAAGATACTAGAAAAATATTAAATCTTAATATTCAACATTAAATCAATGATTTGTGACATTTTTTGAGAAATTGTAAATTCTTCTTTTGCTAATAATGAAATACTTCGAATTACTTTGCGCAATATGAAGCAATTTTATTGAATATAAAATCTTCAAACAAAAGCATATTTAATATAAACCATAGTCTCGTTCAATAACCATAGCTTCATACATTCGTCTCCTCGTTCTCAACGATTCGCTTCGTCGGCAGACAGTATTTTGATAACAACAATAGAGGTGCAATAAGTGTAATTCGCATAGTTCCATTCGCTCACGTAACGCCAATTGTCTTCAGTGAACACACTTGTCATCTATGTCAACGATTGCGATACCGAATACATGCCAACCGTCTAAACGAGCCAATTTGCCATAAACGTTCAGAGTGGCTCGCTTAAACCACAAGTAAATAATAATATTGCCCTAGGCCTTTCGCGCAAGAAAATTACGAATTCGTGACACTGAATATTCTCAATACAGTGTCTACTCGACAGTTGTGTGTTTCTAATTTTCATTAGAAAATTATACCAAATATGTTGGTTACCAATAAAAAAAAGTTTTTTATTGGATTAGTAGTAGTCTCCGGTTCTAGGGCAATTATAGGGTAGATGTTTGGGTCATTTATCGAGTAGAGGATAATTATGCAAGTTAGAAGGCATCATCTAATAACAAGAAAAAGTCACGGCTCGATCCCCCGCGTTAAAAATTTGCTTCGCATAAAATTTTATTGAACATAATAACGGAGTTTTATCGGCTTTCTGTAAGGGACTGTCGTTCCGTGCTCGTTCGAATCCATAAAGCATATCCGCGTCGTAAATGCAAAATTGTGTTCCGTTATGCAACCACGATCTCGACGATAACAGCTTCGCGACTGCCAATGGAGATGGATTGAAAACATAATTATAACGCGATCCGGATCAGTCAAAGATTCACCTCTGGATCGTAAACTCGCAAGAGCTCGCGGTTTACGATACATACCGGGAAAGCCACCCGAGTATTGTTCTAGGATTTTCTTCCGACACGTGACCTGTGCTCGAGCACGCGATTCGAGCATAACTCCGCTGAAATGACGAATTACGCGTCGGTGAAATGCTATCGTTTAGCAGCATTTACATGAACGAGGGAAAAATTCAGGCGGTACGATGTTTTCGGAAAATTACTGGTAAACTTCCGCTAATCGAACGAACGAGGATAAAATTCGGATACAGGAAAGCCGTTACGACACTCGAGAAGATTAGTAACAGGATACGAAACGAAGCAACATCTCCAAAGAAACAAGAAACCAGGACTATCCGCGAGGCAATAAAAATGACGAATTAGGTCGTCGGTAAAAATAAAGATGGCAACGCGCGCAGGAAATTGGAGAACAGTTTCACGGACACGGTTTCAATGAATAGCGTTTGAATAATGGAAATGTTTTGAATAATGAAACAAAGGAAAGTCGTTATTAATTTTTGGAAGGTGGACATATTTTACGAATTTTTAATTACAACATACACATATAAGACTCCCTCAATAGATTTTATTTGAAACATTTTCTTTCAAATGGGACGCTATATGTCGTTCATATGATTTTTTTTTTCCGTGGTAGATGGTGCCTACTAAAAAATTCAAGGTTCATGATTCTGCTATGCTCTTGCGATCATCTCGAGAAAGCTATACATAAATATAGTTTCTTGACTCATTCCGAGTTTTTTCTTTTCGCGTGTCAGAATCCGAGGGGAAAAGTCAAGGTCGAGGAAAAGAGGAAAACTGACTGACCGAAGTCCGTCTCTCGACCACGTGTGCAACATGTAACGTTGCCATGACTCACGACTCTGTTAAGTGGCCGGTTAATTTGCGCATAGCCGCGAACATGTGTCTATCGACGTAGGTGATTTCTTTCACGGTCTGGATCCGCGCCAAGATCACGGCCAACTCCGCGATTTTAGATCGCGAATTAAATGTGGCGAATAAACAGGGAAAAATGCATGGGCGGCATTCTTAAAAATTTTTATTGCAAATTTGGTTCGCGAAAAGGTGTTACGTTGCGTGAGATTGCTTGGCTTAGTGCGCTTATTGTACTCAAAAGACGATTTTTATAATACTGGAACTATTAGACAAGTGGAAATAATTTACCTACAATTTGTCATTTTTTGGTTGGTTAAATCTGGAAGATTTTTTGGCAGGAAATCATTAAATACTGGGCTTATTACACTCAAAAGACGACTTTTAAAATACTGGAGCTATTAGACGAGTCGTAATAATTTACCTACAATTTTTCATCTTTTGGTTGGTTAAATCTGGAAGATTTTTTGGCAGGAAATCATTAAATACTGGGCTTATTACACTCAAAAGACGACTTTTAAAATACTGGAGCTATTAGACAAGTGGAAATAATTTACCTACAATTTTTCATCTTTTGGTTGGTTAAATCTGGAAGATTTTTTGGCAGGAAATCATTAAATACTGGGCTTATTACACTCAAAAGACGACTTTTAAAATACTGGAGCTATTAGACAAGTGGAAATAATTTACCTACAATTTTTCATCTTTTGGTTGGTTAAATCTGGAAGATTTTTTGGCAGGAAATCATTAAATACTGGGCTTATTACATTCAAAAGACGACTTTTAAAATACTGGAGCTATTAGACAAGTGGAAATAATTCACCTACAATTTTTCATCTTTTAGTTGGTTAAATCTGGAAGATTTTTTGGCAGGAAATCATTAAATACTGGGCTTATTACATTCAAAAGACGACTTTTAAAATACTGGAACTATCAGACAAGTGGAAATAATTTACCTACAATTTTTCATCTTTTGGTTGGTTAAATCTCGAAGATTTTTTGGCAGGAAATCATTAAATACTGGGCTTATTACATTCAAAAGACGATTTTGAAAATACTGGAACTATTAGACGAGTCGTAATAATTTCCCTACAATTTTTCATCTTTTGGTTGGTTAAATCTGGAAGATTTTTTGGCAGGAAATCATTAAATACTGGGCTTATTACATTCAAAAGACGACTTTTAAAATACTGGAGCTATCAGACAAGTGGAAATAATTTACCTACAATTTTTCATCTTTTGGTTGGTTAAATCTCGAAGATTTTTTGGCAGGAAATCATTAAATACTGGGCTCATTACACTCAAAAGACGACTTTTAAAATACTGGAGCTATTAGACGAGTCGTAATAATTCCCCTACAATTTTTCATCTTTTGGTTGGTTAAATCTGGAAGATTTTTTGGCAGGAAATCATTAAATACTGGGCTTATTCTAATCAAAAGACGATTTTTAAAATACTGGAACTATCAGACAAGTGGAAATAATTTACCTACAATTTTTCATCTTTTGGTTGGTTAAATCTCGAAGATGTTTTGGCAGGAAATCATTAAATACTGGGCTTTTATTACACTCAAAAGACGACTTTTAAAATACTGGAACTATCAGACAAGTGGAAATAATTCACCTACAATTTTTCATCTTTTAGTTGGTTAAATCTGAAAGATTCTTTGGTAGGAAATCATTAGTGCTTTGTTAACGATTAATTTTCAGGATTTGCGAGACACGAAAGACCCTCGTATTTGAATTTATGTGTTATGGTGTGCTCCGGTTTGAACAGGAGCGCGACCGTTTACATTAAAAACAAACGTACGGAGATACAAAAGAAAGAGAAATATTAGTCTACATGTGTGCGAGTGGAAAAGAGTGATTAAACAAACCATGACCGCATCGTCGTGTGTACCCTCGATAAACGTAGACTGCCGAATCAGAACCGTAAAAAATTCCACAGCTTCGAAACAATTTAATTAAGAACACCGTGCAACCGGGGAATTAAACCGAAGTGGTACATGCTATTGATAAAATTATTCAGTGCTCACACGGTACAAATTAGTTTCCGGTGAAAAATTAGTGTCGGCCACGCATGACCGACGCTACGGTCGGCGTGAGAAATAATTTATTCGTCGGATGGCCGATTTTCTCCGTCGAAAAGAAAACCCACGCGGTCATGGAATCGCGTATCATCCTAACCGAGCGGGTCTCCGGTCTGTCCCGGAAGAAGCCACTTACGACTTGCGCAACATAGCGTTCGCTAGGTGGGGAGAGCAGGTGTTGCTCGAAGCAAGTCGACGATGAAAACACAGTGCCTTGATTTCAACTTTGTGTGATCAACCGACAATGAGCGAGCCTCGAGAAGACATCGATCTATCGACGTCCAAAGATCCGGCGGGACCGGACGAAAAAACCACGAACAATGATCGCGTCGAGATCAACGATCCAGCAGCTAAAGAACCGTCCGAGAATCGTCCCAGCGATCCATCGAAACCGATCGAGACGAAAGTCGACACGGAGCCCAGGGAAGTCCCGAAGCCAGCTCGCCGGTTGTTCCACAAACGCGGCAAGGTCAGTGACATAATCGCCACCGAGCCTCCGATCGATCGAGAGATTCACTCCTCGAGATCGTCCCGATCGTTCAAAGTGATCCCTGCCGATGAGCCCGCGGACAACAACAAGTGGAAAAAATTCTGGGAGTTGCAGAGCGACCGATTCAAGCACAAGTCCGAAGACGTTGCGTCGAAGAAACAATCGGAGGACGCGAGTGATCCGAGAACTGCCGAGGCGGACGCCATTTTCCGCAAAGCGATCACGGACATGCGATTCGATCAGGAGGACTGTGGATCCTCGAGCTTGGACCTGGGCACCTTCAGCAAGATCAGCGAAGAGAACACCGTCGAGGAGATCGTGGTAACGAGATCAAAAGGGATCGCGAAGGACTGCGATCTAGCCGATAGCGCGGCGATCGATCGAGAGAGACAATTGTTGGAGGACGCTGGACAGGATGAGAGAATAAAAGAGGAAAACGGTTGCAAAATCTCTTGCGCATTGTCCGTGGATTCGAAAGAAGAGGAGGAGATCGATCGATCGAAAGACTCCTCGGATCTGTCTTCCAGGAGATGGAGCTCCCTGGAGAACCTTCCAGTGAAGGATCCCGAGGAGTCTACGGGCTCGAAGACCGAGGTTCCCGAGAAGCCGAAGTTCAAAGAGAAGATCGGGACCCTGAAGTCCTCTTTGGAGCGGAAGATGGGCTCCGTGGAGAGGATGCTGGAGGATCACGTCGAGAGAATCATCGAAGAGAACGTGGAGAAGCATCCGTGGCTGTTGCCGATCGAGTCCTGGATCGCGGAACATTGCAAACACTCTGACAGCCTCCCGAAACTTCCCGATCGACGGATCGGTCCTTCGAAGCTGGCTGAAAGATCCAAGATCGAGCCAAGTTACGATGTCAAGTTCGCGTCGCCCGAGAACGAGCACGAGGAGCCGAGGATCGACAGCAGGATGGAGAACTTGAGGAAAGGGAGGACGTCCAGTTCCATCAAGGCAGGGTTCGATGCTGTTCATCTGATTTCGAAGCTGAAGAGGTCGGAGAACGCGTCCCAGAAAGAGGAGAACAATGTCGCGAAGGAGAACGGCGGCGTTCTTGAGATGAGGGACGTCAGGCACCATGATTTGTTCGATAAGCTCAAGGACAACGTTAGGGAGAAGATGGAGGATATTCATAGGGTAGAGAGAGAGAATTTATCATAAATGTTTATGGATCGTTTTCGTCTTTTATGGAATTCATTGCTAGTCGGTTGCGGGAATTGAGCTCGGCCATTTTGTACTCGACGGTGACACAAACTTGCTAGATTTATCTGCAGTGATAAAATTATTACTACCGGTGTGTTATTATTTTCAGCATGAAAAATGTTTTTTTTTTAACCTCGAGATGGATATTGGTGTCTACAGAGCTGTTGAATGTACATTTGTAATTTTTTTAATATTAACGCGTTGACCGCCATATGTCAGCCATATGTAGGTGACGGAATTATTTGTCCAGGTTTAAAATGAATTTTTACGTTAATATATTCATTGTACCAAATTTAATTTGGGATCTGTAAAATGCAAGAAAGTTGGAAGACTACTCAATGTCACACATATAATTATTCTCAATTTTTATTTCATTAAATAACTTACTTTGATTTCATGGAATTTTTTAGGGTTCTTGTTTGGCGTTCAAAGTGTTAATAACTGCACAAAAATTATAGGATTTTAACTGTCAACTTATGCATTATAATAAGATATAATGTGAGAACCGCAGTATTTTCTAGTCGATGTACCGTGCAAATTCTTTAGGAAACTCCGGAAGGATATTCAATGATTCGGAACCGTCCGAGCAAGAAGACGTCATAAAAATCGCTTTGGAGGTCGCTCATGCGCGAACGTGATATCTTCGCCATGAAAAGACAGTTTGAAATGTCAGTTCCAGTCTCCTGGAACGCGGATCCGATTCCAGCGAAGACGTTTGGAGTCGAAATTTAACGGGTTTTATTTTTATGTTACAGTACTTCCAGAGGACAAATCGATTGGCGGACGTAAATAGACGGCTGAAGTCGCAAATATGGAGCTCCGTGGTGACGATTGTTCTCGTGGAAGCGAAGAATCTGCTGCCGATGGATATAGACGGTCTATCGGATCCGTATGTCAAGTTTCGGTACGGAATTATTCACTAGCGCATCGATCCATCCGCCCGCTTATTTTTATGCTTGTTCTTTTAAACAACCGCAATCCTGTTCTCATTAATTCAATCAGAACATACGATCCGATAAACACTTTAACCCCCTGCCCTACAATAACGAGTCAGACTCGCGATGAAGATTACGAATAGAGTCTGATAAATGTGAACGTTATTAACCCTTAGCACTCGAATGGTCCCTAGTAGCACAAAAATATTAGATAGATATTTTTTTCAAATATTGGAAAAATATTTTTTAAGCCACATTTTTTCATATGAGAAAAATATTGGACCTGAATATTGTATACATATACAAGAAATATAAATCGAATGTTTAAAAAATATAAGCTAAATATTCAGAGGATATAAACTAGATATTTAAAAAATATAAAGTAAATATTAAAAAAATGTGAATTCAATATTTGAAAAATATAAATTCAATATTCAAAAAACGTTCAATAAAATGTTCAAATTTAAGAAAATATTATAACAAAAATTAGAAACTATGAATATGTATTACTTTCTGCGCACTGTTTGTTGAGGGAATATTTTCTGTATTGTCTGTATTTGGAAAGAATATTCTATTTCTAATATTAAATAAAGATTTGTTTTATAATGAGAAAAAAATATTTTTTTCGTGATATTAAATAAATATTATTTGTATATTAGGAGAAAATATTCTCCTTCTAATATGAAATAAAGATTCATTTAATATTTAGAAAAAAATATTTTTCTCGTAACATGAAATAGATATTTCCTGAATATTTAAAAAGAAATATTTGTTACTTAATATAAAATAAATATTCTATGTACATTTGAATATTAAAAAAGGATTGTATCTCTTTTTAATATTATATGAATGTGCATACAATATTTTGTGCTACTAGGGGTGACTGTGAGGCACCACTAAAAATTACTGTATCGTTATTCAAAATATTTTTCACATTATTAAATTTGTTTGTATTTCATAAATTACTAAACATTTCGGTATTGCACTAGTAAATTGCACCATTTTCGTATGTATAACATGACAAAAGATATATAGAAGGAAAATATTCTGGGTCGGAAGAAATGTTTCGTCTTGGAGTTAAAATAGCTTCGAGTGCAAAGGTTTAATTTCCTTCAAATCGAAATAGAATTCTATTTTGTTGTGCTTGATATATGTATATCCTTTGGAGAAAAGATAGGCATACGATAAATATAAACCATCTTTTTTTCTATGAAATTCTGAACGATGAAGAATTTCTAACCATTATAGTCACAAAATAAATAATATTGCAAGGGATTAACGCGTTGTGGAAACTTACATTTACATGTCTAATGAGATATACATTCTCTCGAAAATTAAAAGGACGGGGAAACGAGCTTGATTACTAAAATTAAGTTTATTTTACAAAATAGAAGCTTCTCCTCTGCACTTGTTTATAACGTAATATTTTTTAAAACGAAGCCTCGGGCGATAAAGTTTCTAGTATATATTTTTCTGTTTGTTTTTAACGATGACTCTGTTTGCACAGACTAGGGACCGAGAAGTACAAGTCGAAAGTGGTGCACAAGACCTTGAACCCGGTTTGGCTGGAGCAGTTCGACCTCCATCTGTACGAGGACCCGTACCTAGGTCAGGAGTTGGAGGTCACCGTCTGGGATCGGGACAAAAGCCACCAGGATGACCTAATGGGAAAGACGGTGATCGATTTGGCGACACTGGAGCGCGAGACCACTCATCGTTTATGGCGCGACCTCGAGGATGGCTCCGGAAATGTTTTCCTCTTGTTGACCATCAGCGGAACCACAGCCAGCGAGACCATAAGCGACCTGGCTGCGCACGAGGACACTCCTCGGGAACGAGAGCAATTGTACCAAAGATATTCGATTATGAACACCTTGCAGAGGATACGGGACGTTGGTCATCTGACTGTGAAGGTGCTTATCTCTTATCAGTGATGCCGCACAGTGGGCAAAAACGGCCTTTTTCGATTCAAAATCAAAGAACTTTCGATAGGAATGAGGTAGAGCGATGAAATTTTTTTTAAATGAAAGCTGAAACTTTGTAGAATATGGGAAAAATAGGGAGATTATACGGTACGAACGTTTTTTAACCTTGAGAAAATTCGTTAAAGTTGCACAATTTCAAGAAAATTTTGTTGTTGTGGTTAATACGCGCGGAAAATTTTTTTTTAACATGCTATATATCGTTTCCCATAGATTTTTTCACGCTGATTTCAAATCTGTTTTCAAAATATGTCTACGACCTCTGGTTTTTTAAAAAAATAGATTTTTGTGACACAAATTAATGAAATTTTTTCGTTAAAATGACTTGATAACACACACAGTTTGAAAGTATATCGTATTCTCATATATAAAACACAATAAAAATAATAATAATGAAGTATTTTAACATTTTGAGTTACTTACGAAACATGAAGCACTTCACATCTCGTCATCACTTGACGTATCGCTGTCATTACTACTGGCACTTTCTTGAAATTGTGCAACTTTAACGAATTTTCTCAAGGTTAAAAAACGTTCGTACCGTAATCTCCCTACTTTTTCCCATATTCTACAAAGTTTCAGCTTTCATTTAAAAAAAATTTCATCGCTCTACCTCATTCCTATCGAAAGTTCTTTGATTTTGAATCGAAAAAGGCCGTTTTTGCCCACTGTGTGCCGTCGCTGGCGATGCCTGGGTCGATTTCGACCTATTGTTAGCAGCAGTGCCGAGTAAAAAATAGCATTTCAAATGAAAAGTACTGAATGTCCTCTTACGTTCTTAAATAATAAAAAATGATTTTCATTTGCTCGGCACTGCTTATCGAATAAATTTTCATGAACAGTCGTCTCGATGTAAACGACCGATATAGAAAAATAAAAATAAAATGAAGGGTTGAACGCATTTCCATTGCTGGCACAGGTATTCAGGGCTCAAGGTCTCGCAGCGGCCGATTTAGGTGGAAAAAGCGATCCCTTCTGCGTCCTCGAGTTGGTGAACGCCAGGCTGCAGACTCAAACAGAGTATAAAACTCTGGCGCCGAACTGGCAGAAGATCTTCACCTTGTAAGTGACCGCGATACTTGAAACAAACAGCATTAGATATATACACGTGTAACGTTCGGTGAAGGTTAACCTTGTGCGACACAAGGAAAATATTGTGTTTACTTGACCCCCCGATGTTTACACGCGCAGATGTTTGAAAGTATCCGTGCGTTTTCAGCAACGTGAAGGACATTAACTCGGTGCTCGAGGTGACGGTGTACGACGAGGACAGGGACCACAAAGTAGAGTTCCTCGGGAAGGTCGCCATACCGCTGCTGAGAATCCGGAACGGTGAGAAGAGGTGGTACGCGTTGAAGGACAAGAAGCTTCGAGGTCGAGCGAAGGGAAACTCGCCGCAGATCCTGCTGGAGATGACTGTCCTCTGGAACATGATCAGAGCCTGCGCGAGGACCTTGAATCCGAAGGAGAAGAAGTACATGGAGCCGGAGATCAAGTTCAAGAGACAGGTCTTCTTGCGAAATGTCCTCAGGCTGAAGGCCATCATCATCATCTTCATCGACATCGGGAAATACGTTCAGTGCGTAACACATTTCCTTCGACGATTAATCCAGGAATTTGTTTATTTTTATTGCAACTTTAACATCCGAATCTTGTACGGTCTTTTATTTAGTCAATTATTTTTAATTGTAATTTTTGCGACGGTCACGGCGAGTGACAGTGATATCTTGACGTTACGTAATTTTCCATTTGTCAATAATCTTTAATTTAAAAAGAACAATGAGTTACGTGAGAAGTCATTGAACACTAGGTTTACGTCAGAATGACATGACGTTGTTTGTGGAGTTAGAGAAGAACGATAAAGCAAAGATTGCCATTGCATCGACAGCGTGTTTCCGTAATAGATTATGCATTTTAATGCGTTGCGAAGCCGATGCTTATTTTCTATTCGATGATGCTATCGCAGGAGCTGCTGGGAATGGGAGAGTAAAATGAGAAGCATCATCGCGTTGGTCATCTTCATTTTCGGCTGTTACTACTTCGAGCCTTACATGATCCCCGGCGCAGCGTTACTTATACTTCTGAAGTATTACTTGGTAAGTACGACCAATCAGATTGTATATTTATTTCGGAAATATCGTTACCTACACAGATTAAATCTCTTCTACACACACTGTATTATACTTTTTACTAACTTTTACGCAGGGTGTTTCACTGACTCGTCTCGAAGCCATTTTATTGACCTCAATCTTCTTGTAATTTTACTCGTATAGGGGACTGTTCAATTATGTGCAAACGCGGTGTGTATTAGTAGCTTCCTACTTGTCAATTACTTTTAACCCTTTGCACTCCATTGTCGAGTGTGAACAGCAATTTGATTCACAGGAACTCCTGTGTTGCGTGTAACTCGATACTCTTAAATTGCCAGTTTAAATACGCATCGTGTTTCATAATGTTAATTTTAGGTTTATTTGGATAAACAATTAGATGAGTGTACAAAGAACCGTTTAAAATTACTATCAATGAATTTTAAAGTACATTTCAATTAAAATATTTAATATGACAGGGAGTTGTTGGGAAAAATATTGGAGTGCAAAGGATTTAACAATCTTTTGTTATCGTTTCTTCTTCAGCAAACAACAGCCATTGTTGTTGCGTGCACTGGGAAAGCCTTTCATCCAATTAAACTTGCAAGAAAATTGAGCTCAAGGACTTTAGAAGGTTTCTAGAAAATGGCTAACGTCAGAGTCAATGGAACACTGTGTACTTATCTTACATTCAGTAATTCTTACGACCCCGTAATTAGCATTTGCTCGATTAAAATGCCTGTACCGAATTATTCCCGAATAAGACCCGTCGTGTTTAATTAATTAATGAATTGGGACACACGATTACCTATATGTAGTGGCCAGCTTCCAGACAGGAAACTTTTGTACATTTGTCGACAAGGTAGAAAAGCCCATTTGTTAAACCGATTGCTATTAGCCGATAGAAATTAGTCCATCTATCAGAGAACTGAGATGAGAGTAGCAGAGCCGTGTAAATAGCATGAAACTACCATAAGTTTAAACACTGAACACTTTTTACACCTACCGATACGCTTAACGCATCAACAATGCTTAATTAATATCACCGAGTCATCGAAGTTTCTGTACACTCTCATACAAAAGTTTAACGCTTCAAATGATTTTCCAAATTTTCCGAAGAAACTCCCGTTTTACATTTTTGTAAACTTATTGTTTGATCGAGTGTGCTGAAACTTTTGAAAAGTAGTTTGTAAGCAGTCCACCATTTATATGGGAACACCTAAGCATTTGTTAAAATACGTCTACGAGAAAATTCTGCAGAAAATCGTTTCTTTAATCTTCCTCTCTTTTAATTATTCATTCATTTTTTGCAAAATAAAAAAGTTTCTCCTGCAGAGTGTCAAGGTTGTTTTTCTGCATTTTTCTAAAGAACTTTGATTCTCCGGTTCTTCTGGGGGAAATGAACAATCTTCCCTTTGTTTTGCCACCGGGGCTGAACTCTGACCTTAACAGACATTTCAGCGAGAGATGATTAGACGGTTCCCATTGTAATGGTACATCCTGTGTAAGCGTAATGCTCGACGACCTTTACCTGCATCATCGCATGTCCACCTTCTTCGCTACTCTGCCAGCTTTACGGCGATGGGAGTGGGCTGAATCAATGGATTTCCGGACAGGTTGCAGTGATCACTGGCACACCCCTAACTCATCACACCAGCTCCCATTTCAACGACGAGGGTGACGACGGTCCAACCACTCCGGGCGATGATGACGACGACGACGACGACAAGGACAAAGTGAGTGTGGCCTCCACAATTTTATCTCGATCAGAATTTCATCAATAGCATTAATAGATTCTGAAAAATGAAAATTTCATCGATATAAGTTGATTTCTTCTCTTAACCCCTTGCCCTACAATAACGAGCCAGACTCGTGAGAAAGATTCTGAATAGAGTCTAATAAATGTGAACGTTATTAATTTCCTTTAAACCTATCTATATATAAACCTATCTATATATTAATATAAACTATCTTTTTTATTCTATGAAATTCTGAACGATGAAGAATATCTAATCATTATAATCACAAAATAAATAGTAGTGCAAGGGGTTAATGATTTTAATAGGTTGCACGTAATGTACCAGTAATATTAAATTCATTTTTGTCATAAATCGAGAGTAAAGGAAAATTGTGAAATAATGTATTTTAAAGAGATATCTTACGTTTCCGGTACTCGAGGAACTCGACCTAATCGAAAGTGTGACGTACGTTTTAGGAAGAGAAGAAAAGTCTGAAGGAGCGACTGCAGGCGATCCAGGAGGTGACCCAAACCGTTCAGAACTCGATCGGCTACATAGCCAGCTTATGCGAGAGGGTGAAGAATCTCTTCAATTTCACTGTCCCCTATCTGAGTTACGTGGCGATAGTGCTGGTGATCCTCGGCGCCGTTGTTCTCTATTTCATCCCGGTCAGATACCTTATCTTGGCGTGGGGCATCAATAAATTCTTCAGGAAGATCATCCGGCCTCACTCGGTCCCGAACAACGAGGTCCTCGATCTGATATCACGAGTGCCCGACGACGAGGAGCTACTCAATTACCGGTACGGAATCGTTTCGCAGATTTTACATCCACTGTGCTCCTGGGACTCTTACACTCTCCCTTGAAACGTTCTTTCAATTATCCTCGAATGAGCAAAGCGTACTCTCGAAACAATTTGAAACAATTGCAACGTTCTTTTGAGGTGGTAAAGTAAGGGACCCAACTACTGTGAGAGTGCCAACTACTGTGCCTGTGTATTAATTATACTATTTTTAAAGCACAATGGGTATATTAAATCTTTTCATTAGAATCTTATGTGTAATTAATATAGGCAAAGTAATTGATACCACCCCAGTAATTAGGTCTCTTACCCTATCTTCTGGTTTTGATCTCTTGAAAGATCAATTTCTTTGTACATCTTCTTGAACATTAGGCTTACGGAGCATTACTCTGAATTTCTAAAATTGCTTTAGTTACAAAAAATGTGGACTAGTTCTTCTGGATAAAAAGTTCCTAAAAATTGGTAGTAAATTGAAAAACCAGAAGAATACCAACGTAATTATGCAATTGTTCTCGAATCGTATGAGCAATTTAAAGAACGCTCGCGAGCAATGAACAATTGTACTCTTACCTCGTCGGAGTGTTCTGTCCAAGTATTCAATCTCCGAATTTTATTTGATCCAGTGATATGGAGGTCATTAAACACAAATTTTGAGAAGACCGTTTCCAAACGTCCGCTCGAATCCGGGTAAGACTGAAACGTGAGAGAACTGTCAACACACGACTATCGCAGATTACTCTTTTTGAGAATGTGAAACAAGTTTCACCGGTTCCTAGATGTCTTGACCGTCGACACACGAAGAAACACGTTACTACTTAGAGAAACACGTTACCACTACAGCACATCGTTTCCTATTGTTTAAAACATTGTTTTCTGTCGTTCGGAACGAGCATATCTGTTTAACCATGTGTATGAATGCCGTTCACTTATTTTAACGTCGACACTGTTATTTAGCTTTTAAGAACACACTTTCTATGGTCGATTTGTTGAACAAGGTAAAGTATGGAATAGTGCAATCGATACAGAGAATTAACGTAATTAATAAAAGTGTTACTGATTGTAGAAGATGGATCTAACAGTTGCACTAATCTGAACTTCTACTGCATACCTTCTAAGTGTCTAACAAAATCTCAGTGTACTCTTACTAAACAATTCAGTGTTCCAACGAAACCAACACAATTTGCTTATCCTATGTTCTTCAATGTTAACATTTACACAGCGAGCAGGACAAATGTAACGTATTGTAGAGCTCTTGCTTGAGTATCTGAGTGTTAGCAGTCTCTGACTTGAGTATTAGAGTGTGACGAGACTTTGTCTTGAGTATCTGAGCTTGAGGAGTCTTTGACTTGAGTATTAGAGTTTCAGGAGTCCTTTGTTTGGGACTATGAGTTTAAGGAATCTCTAGCTTGGATCACTAAGTCTCAGGAGCCTCTAGCTTGGGTCTCTAAAACTTAGGGGTCACTAGCTTGGGTCTCTAAGACTCAGGAGACTCTAGCTTCTTGGGTCTCTAAGTCTCAGAAGTCTCTATTTTCAGTCTCCAAGTCTGAGGAGTCTCTAGCTTGGGTCTCTAAGTCTCAGGAGTCTCTAGCTTGGGTTTCTAAGATTTAGGAGTCTCTAGCTTTGGTCTCTAAGACTCAGGAGTCTCTAGCTTCTTGGGTCTCTAAGTCTCAGATGCCTCTATTTTCAGTCTCCAAGTCTGAGGAGTCTCTAGCTTGGGTCTCTAAGTCTCAGGAGTTTCTAGCTTGGGTTTCTAAGGCTTAGCAATCTCTAGCTTGGGTCTCTAAGACTCAGGAGTTTCTATTTTCAGTCTCCAAGGCTCAGGAGTCTCTACTCTCAGTCTCCAAGTCTCAGAAGTCTCTATATTTTCAGTCTCCAAGTCTGAAGAGTCTTCAGCTTAGGTGTCTAAGTCTCAGGAGTCTCTAGCTTTGGTCTCTAAGACTCAGGAGTCTCTAGCTTCTTGGGTCTCTAAGTCTCAGATGCCTCTATTTTCAGTCTCCAAGTCTGAGGAGTCTCTAGCTTGGGTCTCTAAGTCTCAGGAGTTTCTAGCTTGGGTTTCTAAGGCTTAGCAATCTCTAGCTTGGGTCTCTAAGACTCAGGAGTTTCTATTTTCAGTCTCCAAGGCTCAGGAGTCTCTACTCTCAGTCTCCAAGTCTCAGAAGTCTCTATATTTTCAGTCTCCAAGTCTGAAGAGTCTTCAGCTTAGGTGTCTAAGTCTCAGGAGTCTCTAGCTTGAGTTTCTAAGACTTAGGAGTCTCTAGCTTGGGTCTCTAAGTCTCAGAAGTCTCTAGCTTGGGTCTCTAAGTTTCAGGAGTCTTTAGATTAAGTGTCCAGGCTCAGAAGTCCCGGAACAGTTACATTTGTCCTGCAACTCATTTTTACTAATCTTGATGTAAACATGTTCTCGCTCGGGACAAGAATTGAAGGTGTTTTTCTTTTGCAGGGAATTGAAACCTTTACCGACAGCGGACTGCGAGAAGGCTGGCACCTCGGGGATCCAAGGCACGTCGAGTTTGTCAAGGCGGGAGCAGAGGAAGAGGCACAAGGCCGCGTAGCAGCATGCCCCGCGGCCGGAAGTCGCGGGTCTACGATCACCGAGCATCCTGAGGACGGTCCTGATGCGCCGGAAACGCCACCGGAAGGAATCGACCGAGAATTCGGATGTGATCGACATGGACTGAGAAACACTACGTTTTCACTAGTAGATTCCTAGGCTAGGGAGAATGTCTGAGATCATAGTTTCCACTCTCGTCGATCGAGTACGAACACCACGCGTGGTATGACCTCGAAGCCAACTGTCGCGGGATGGTTTCTGTGAAACGAGACCACCGGATCTTGCGCTTCGTTCTTCCGAATGCGAACGCACTGACGAGTTTGCTACCAGCGTCATTTGTACTCCATATTTTATAAAATAACAACATAACGAAGAAACTCAACTTGACTGTACTCGTTGTTAACTCTTAATTGGTCAGGGGGTTCGCGATAATTTAAATATCTTTTTTTACATACCATTAGTACTCCGTCATTCGTTCAAAGAGATTCATAAGGCGTCAGAGTCTTTAAACTCTATCAGTTGCTATTAATTTGTTCATTTATATTTTTATACCGCAATACGTACTACATTGAGAAACTGATGAGACGTCTTGTTAAATTAAAACATTTTTTTGTACACCTAATTATGTTTTAAATAACCGTGAAGACTGTTTCCGGAATAGACGGTGGTAGCAAATTCGTTGATATTACTATACCGTTGATGTTTCATTTGTTTGCGTTCGATGCAAAAGTCTCTGAGGCATACCACGCACATTGTTGGTAGGTTTTCCGTTCAGTAGCTCGGAGGAAGTACATCGAGACTTAAGACAGCGTTTTTCGTCTAGATTGTTTTTTTTTTTTTGTGGTAACAATCGTCGAGCGTAGTTGCGTGGAATAGCGAGGATGCGTAATAGACGGTCGAGAGGGAGGGCAAAGTTTATTAAAAAAACCTATTTCTTATTATAATACGTAGCATGTCTTTCGAAATGTTATCGTAGAAATGTTATATCATCGTATCAATGCTTTCTCGTTATTTTCGAAATCCTCACACCTTGTATATTTATTTTCTCAAGTCTTCCTCGGAAATAGAACACCTTATTCCTCGAGACGATAAAACCGTTCGTGCGAAGCTGGCTGAAAGACAAGCAAACACGAGGAAGACGTAGCGAGGAAGACAAATAAACGATTAATAATTTGTTTGCGCAAGGAACATACGTTTGACATCCCTCTCGACCAGCCAGTAATAGAAACGGTCTTAGCAGTTATCGATATCTTGCTGGTGAAGTTGTTAAAAAAACATACATTTTTCAACGTGCCACCAAAGATACCGAAACATTAAATAATACCAAATTATCCAGATTGAATATTTTTATATCTTTCGATTCGGTAATTAGAAGAAACCAATATTCGATCTTCGCGCTTTTGTTAACTTTAAAAAGTTCGGTTATAATTTTTTATTTGTCTAAAAAATTGTGAACTCTGTTGAAAGTTTGGTAGGTTTACCGTTAATCAACGGACGTCGGTGCCCGGGTGCATCTTGACCCAGCTATTCATCCTCCTAATTATTCATCTTGTAGTGAATAATTTCAATCGATAGCTGTTTAATTACGTGTAAAATTGTTTACGAACGTCTATTTTTCGAATATTTTGTCGGTGAATCAATAATGTGTGTTCCCGTTGACACCGAGAAGCTGTCGATAACTGCGTCGTTAGGCCAACCGGTAGTCGAAGGATGAAGAAGAAGCTCTTGAAAGTATCCGCCGCGTTTCGAGCATATCAAAAGAAAAACTGACAAAAAAAAAAAGAAATGTAAGGAGGAAACCGAGCGAGGAACGTGCGTTTCTATTTCCGTTGCGATAGCCAGTGCGTTAGCTGACCGTGCCGCCGACGAAGAAATGGCACACGGGGTACAGCGTTTCCCTCGGAGCGCGACGTTACGGGGGGAGACGCTGTATTCGAACAAAACGAGAGAATGATCCACGGGCCAAGGGTCATCCTCGCCGATTCGTTTCGTCCATCGGTGTCGTAGATATACATAGCTGCTGAGAGAGAAAGAGTGTGTGTGAGAGAGAGAGAGAGAGAGAAAATCGTTACAGGAGAGAATGAGATACAAAGGAGGAGAAACAGAATAATGTAAACGACAGTGTTGTTTTATGGTAGCGTCGCGGATTCGCTTAGCGCGCTGCCATTATTTTAGGAGCGACGAACGAAATCCCATTTAGCTCTTATGGAAGTTGCCTCGATACGTTGACTGCCTGATTAATTTTCTTCACTTTTATATCCAATAATTAGCGTCTCGTGAACTCGGCCATGTTCGTTCCAGGCCCTTTCGAAAAATAAGCTTGATGAATGCATGGCATCGAGATCTATTGGAGATAGGTATAGTTTATGAAATTTTTTAGCATGAAAGCATCTTTTTACTCGATTCGGGAGACGTGCAGATAGTTACGTAGAACCCAGACTATACGAAAAATCAATACTTTGGTAACCCAGATACGTGCAATGAAAGGCTCAGGTCTTTTGTATGGGTGTCTGTAATTTTATAATTTTCTATTTATTTTATTTACGATTTAATTAACAAGGGCCACCTGGTATTTTTTTTTTTTCTATTAACCCTCGCAAGCTGTTGGGTTGGAAATTCACCCATTTTCTGTTTGAAATTTTGCGAGATGTTTCACTACTTCTTTGTAAATATTTTCTGCTTTCGTGTATTAGTTGAAAATATGTGAAATAAAAAACACAATTGGCCGAATGAAAGTGTGAAAACGAAAATGGGTGACAATCACAACAAGATCCCGGTGTGCAACTATTTTTAATTGTGCACGAGGGTTGAAGTAACGTGGTTCACTTTGGAAAAAACCTCCTAGGACAAACGCGGACCTATCTGGTTTAACAAAAATGTAACCAAACTACTGGTCGGTTAAAAACTTTCTATCTAAGCCATTTCGATCTTCCGATCTACGAGACCTAGAGAAATTGATACAGGTGCTTGAGAGCACAGCGCAGAAATTCTTCGTCGTTCCTGAAACGAAATAGTAGTTTTACCGTTGGGATTGTCTCGACGTTATTCTCTTTAATAGTGTTTAATATTATCGAATTATTCGTTCCAACGCACACCTTCGTGCGTTAGGTGATCTCCTCGAGCATGGATCGAAGCGGTTGTCTCCGCGTGGAAGGTATGCTATTCATCGTTATTGGACTATGTTGGATCACTGACAACAGTTTCAACAGTCTAATCTCCCTTAGAACCATTCCACATACTTTTATAATTTTTTTTTTTTTTTTTGAAAGATCTATCAGAACTGTAGATACAATTTTTAACTCGTTCTTCAAACGTTCAATTCATGAAATTAAATATTAAAGATATTTATGTTCGGCTAGTTTCTTCAATTATTTTGATTGCAGTGACTGTAATCGGTAAGAAGTCTTCACGTGACAATTGTTGATAATAGATTACAATATAGAGACTAAAATTGATAACAAATATCAGGATGCTGACTACAATCGAGCACAGTGACTATTACCGGTAATCGGTTACTATGGAGTACCTTATGTCGATACGACTAGATAGCAACTACAGTCGAGTGTTGTTATCAAGAATAGACTATGTTACGCCTCGTTCGAAACTGTAGATCGAGTATAAGTATTGATCTATATATCGAAAGGAGGCTACATCGTTATTATTATCGATAATAGGTCACTGCGGAGGTAGGCTCTGTCGATAATGGGTCACGAGACAGTGACTACAATCGATAGCCGGGCTCGGTGCAGTAACTATATCCAAATGTAGGTCATCGATAACGAATCGAGTCGTCGTTGTTTCGAAGAAGATTCTTCTTCTTAATATTTCCAAATGAAAATTTCTACAGGGAGATTGCAGACGAGTACACAGTCAGTGACACCAACACGTATCCAGTGTCTGTTACAAATAACGTACACGTAGATCTTCTGGATCCATAGGACAAGTATTTTCAGAGTTACAAGGAACATATCAGATTCCCCGAGTCTCCAATCAATAACGAAACGATTAAAGTTGCCGCGAAAGTATATCGTACGAAGGACGATTCCGAATCAGTATCGCAGTACTGTACAGTCCCACGCTACGAATCTAGAATACCGAAATTTCGTGCCGTTTCGGAATCGTCCTGCGCAGTCCCTCGCCTCGTTGAAACAAAAAAAAAAGAAAGAAAAGAAGGCGAGACACAAGACAAATTCGTCAGAAACGCGAACGAAAGAGGAGAAATTATCGTCGGTGGAAGGTAAAAGTTTCTCCGACCGGTGGCATTACTATTTTTATAAGAATAATAGTCATTGTTGTTCCCGGGACGACGGTTCTGGCTCGGTCGTCGATTGAATAACGTGCCGGGCCCGTAACTTTCTTCGTCGCGAACATTACGCTCCGCCGCCATTTTCTTCCTCTCCCAAGGTTTTTCCTCCTACGCGATTGTGCAATTTGTCGTTCTCATGAAAACAACGCTCGGCTTCCGCATATATATATATATTTCATTGCCGCTTCCGGTTCGTTATGCCCTGCCGCGGAAAACAATGTTCCTCTTCAGTTTACTGAAAAAATGCCTCGCTGGAAGACCCTCCCCTCTTAAACAAATGGCCGGTTTGCAATTAAGCTTGCTGTCCTCATATTCTCTTCACCTTGTTCCTCTTCATTGCTGTATACAAACTATACGTACTCATTGATTCTTGGCTAGTCATATTTTTCAATTTATTGCTCGTCATTACTCTGTACAATTTATGTATACTCATCGATTCTTAGATGGTCATATTTTTCAATTTATTGTTCTTCATTGCTGGATAGTAATTTATGTATGCTCATTGATTTTTGGATCCATACATTCTTCAATTTATTGCTCTTCATTACTGTGTACAAGCTATGCATACTCGTTCATTCTTAGCTGGTGATATTTTTCAATTTATTGTTCTTCATCGCTGGATGGTAATTTATGCATACTCATTGATTTTTAGCACCACACATTTTTCAATTTACTGCTCTTCATCACCCTGAAAATTCATTCATGTCAGAAATATTATAGAAATATTTGTCGATATAATTGTCTTACTGTCTGGAAGATCAGAATTGTTTCAATGCTTAGCTGCTCATATTTTTCAATTTATTGCTTTTCATTGCTGTACACAATTTATGTATGCTCATTGATTTTTGGCTCGATATATTTTTTTCAATTTATTGCTCTTCATTACTGTGTGCAAGCTATGCATACTCGTTGATTCTTAGCTGGTGATATTTTTCAATTTATTGTTCTTCATCGCTGGATGGTAATTTATGTATACTCATTGATTTTTAGCTCCACACATTTTTCAATTTACTGCTCTTCATCACCCTGAAAATTCATTCGTGTCAGAAATATTATAGAAATATTTGTCGATATAATTGTCTTACTAACAAAATTGTCTCAATGAGGATGACTGTGAGAAAAATGATGGGGGTTGAAGCAAATGGCGACAGACGGAGCAAGTTTTCGAGGGAGTCTCGCGGTCCGTTCGGTTTTTAATCGATCGTACGACCCGTTACATGGAATATTGCGAGAATTACTGGCACGCATGCTCGAGGAGGGAGGTAACGCGCGGAATTAATTAATCCTAACCGCGATTTTACGGTTCGTGCCGGCCGATGAGAAAGCTGAACACGAGGAAGGAGAGAGATAGACACATCGCCGATCCATTTATCCGCTTCTTTTCGAGAACACGAAAACCTCGAACGCCGCCTTTTTTTCTATCCGGTCTCTCGCCGTCGATCCTCTCGTTCTTAGGATCTCGCGTTATGGCAACGAAGAGGCGGAGGAACCATTCGATTCTACCGTTCCATTTTCACTCTCAAACGAAAACTAATTTTCTTTAAGATCAACAATTTTCCCCGATACTGGAAAGAACGTAATGGATATTTTAATTGCAACCTTATTTAGAGGGTCTACTTTTTTATACAAAATAGGTCAAGTATGTTCGGGATATTGGTGAAAATGGGACACCCGGTACAGATCGTTCGAAAAATTTCAATAACCCAGATACTCCTTTTTCCATGAAGTATATCTTCGATTTTTTACTCTAACTTGTCTACTGTTTATCGATTTCTCTTAAAGTAACTCGATCCCTCAGGTTTTCGGGCAATTTAAAATGGCGTCCGGAGACCGGTATCGCGCTGTCATCCCTGTCATCCATGAAACTTCAACGACAGACCATTTGCATCGCTCGGAGCAATATTTGACCCTTCGAAGCCTCGCTGAACCGGGCAATCGAATTAATCTTCGTTTTTCACCTGGTTTTCGACTATCGGTTTGTCGCACGCGAACCGAACATTCCCATCGATTTATTATTTAAAGGGAATCGCTGGCCGGGGCTTCCCGACGACAATTAAATTATAATGTAAACGCGTAGCCGCCTCTACTGTTTTGCCACCGTGGGTCTCTAAAACTTAGGAGTCTCTAGCTTGGGTCTCTAAGACTCAGGAGACTCTAGCTTGTTGGGTCTCTAAGTCTCAAAAGTATCTACTTTCAGTCTCCAAGTCTGAAGAGCCTCTAGCTTGGGTTTCTAAGTCTCAGGAGTCTCTAGCTTGGGTCTCTAAGACTCAGGAGTTTCTAGCTTGGGTCTCTAAGTCTCAGGAGTCTCTAGCTTGGAACTCTAAGACTTAGGTTTCCCTAGCTTGGGTCTCTAAAACTTAAGAGTCTCTAGCTTGGGTCTCTAAAACTTAGGAGTCCCTAGCTTGGGTCTCTAAGACTCAGGAGACTCTAGCTTCTTGGGTCTCTAAGTCTCAGAAGTCTCTACTTTCAGTCTCTAAGTCTCAGGAGTCTCTAGCTTGGGTCTCTAAGACTCAGGAGTTTCTAGCTTGGGTCTCTAAGTCTCAGGAGTCTCTAGCTTGGGTCTCTAAAACTTAGGAGTCCCTAGCTTGGGTCTCTAAGACTCAGGAGACTCTAGCTTCTTGGGTCTCTAAGTCTCAGAAGTCTCTACTTTCAGTCTCTAAGTCTCAGGAGTCTCTAGCTTGGGTCTCTAAAACTTAGGAGTCTCTAGCTTGGGTCTCTAAAACTTAGGAGTCCCTAGCTAGGGTCTCTAAGACTCAGGAGACTCTAGCTTCTTGGGTCTCTAAGTCTCAGAAGTCTCTACTTTCAGTCTCCAAGTCTGAGGAGTCTCTAGCTTGGGTTTCTAAGGCTTAGGAGTCTCTAGCTTGGAACTCTAAAACTTAGGAGTCTCTGGCTTGGGTCTCTAAAACTTAGGAGTCTCTAGCTTGGGTTTCTACGTCTCAGGAGTCTCTAGCTTGGGTCCCTAAGACTCAGGAGTCTCTAGCTGGGGTTTCTAAGGCTTGAATTGAACATTGACTTGAACATTGCCGTCGATTTATTATTTAAAGGGAATCGCTGGCCGGGGCTTCCCGACGACAATTAAATTATAATGTAAACGCGTAGCCGCCTCTCCTGTTTCGCCACCGTGGTTTCGACGAATTCGCCGCGTTACGAATTTATTATATGGACGTGCGCGATCGAATTATTGTTGTTTCCCGCAACTTGTTACCCGTTACTCTATTTACGTCCGCCGTTAGATAATGGAACCTGGTCGTCTGTAATGTCGACGAATCGTGAAATGCGACACCGGCGAGCGTGCGACGGAATCGTAAGAGCTTACATAAAACTGGTCTTACTATAATTCCGCCGATGGTCGGCTGCCAGACAGTACCGGAAGTCCTCGGCGTTCGTGCTTCCGAGGGTCAAATACGGTCGAATACTATCGTTTTCTTCATCGTCGTTTCTGGGCCTAACACACGAGGCAAACACCGGGTGATTCCTAAACCGTTATCGGCTCCTCCCCTCCATGGTCACCGTAAACTATTTTTCTACAAATGTTTAAAGAAACAATCGCCAGGTCTTCATCCCTCAGTCCCCGTAAATAAAAGGTAAAATCAAAATTTAACTCCCCTCTTTTGCGATCTAAGACATAAAAATATTGCATTTCACATAAAGATCCGCAGTCTAGTCATTATTTATTCGTATTAGGATTAGTAAAAAAAAAAGAAATCAAAGAGAACTAGGTTCAAAAATTTCTTAAAACTAATTAACCCACAAAATTGCAACGCAAGTTTTCTTCCACCTTTTTTTTTTATGTGGATCTTTATGCATTAATGGCTTACGAAAATGTTCAAAAAATGCTATAACACAAAATTCAATAGAATCTAGTACGATTTTTATTTGTCTTGGATCCACAGAGGCTGTTCCCATGAAAAATTGGATTTTCTTTCATTCTATTCCCTTTAAATTTGTCTTTAAAAGTTGGAAATTGCATAAACATCCGCAGTCTAATGATTACGTTCGTCGATCTTCCGATACGGAAGTTGAGGATCACCCGGTGCATTCACGAGCACACCACGGCAAACAATCGCGAACAGTCGAGAGAAGAAAGAGGGAAAGAGGGGCGATTCTTTTTGTCATGTAGTCAACGAACTTTCTTAGTAAGCGAGAAACTTGTGATACTCTTCGTAATCGTTTTCTTCTCGTTTTAGGGTACCGGTCGTGCGATTATATTATAGGTTCGACGACGCAATTAAATCGAGGATCGGCCGTTCGTAGCGCGCGATGTCAATTAACGAGCTCTGGATTCGTTGCAGAAATTTGACAATCGCACGGCCGGCTAGTCGATATACGTTTTCTACAATCATTCCTGGGAGCATTCCTATCGTCGGACATCGTGTGGGTACACTGATCCATTAGTTGTTCGCTTGTTCTTCGCGCGATAGCCTTTCGTTTGTATCTCAGGCCAGGCGTCGAAAAAATTAGGGTACCTTTTTGGGTAGGTACTGTTTAAAACTTTTTTGAAAAACGTTCTTGTGTTATCGATTCTAATGGGAACGGATAAAGAAAAATTCTAGGAAGCAATGGTTTGAATGAGAAATTTATAAAATGTAAAAATGTACATTTTCTTATTGGAGGAACAAACATGTAACTGAGTTCCTTTTAACGCTAGAACTACCGATCCAGTCAAAATGACTGGTTCCTAATTTTTTCTTCCACAGTTACTGAAATTATTAAAAGTTTTAATAATTTTCGACACGTTTACAATATAGAATGAAAATATCGATTTCACAAGGACGTCCATCGAAAAAGTTTCTGAACCCACGGCTTCTTTCCATAAATGTTTCAGAGGAACTTGAACGGAATTTGTTTAAAAACGAAAGTTCATTTCGATCCTAGTTGCGCACTCATCGAATGATTCGCCTGACTGTAGACCGTTGGAGTTAACTCGACGAACTCTAGGAGTTCGACCGTTTCCTAACGTGTTCGAATATGTCAGGACTAAACGGGTTTCTCGTTATTTTCCTTTGGCCGATCGTAACAGTTATAGTCGTACCCATACACAGTTCACCCTTTCGCTGAGTTTAGTCCCGAGCGTGTGTCGGTTGCGAGACTACGAAATGGATTCTTTAAACTTTCACAGCCGAAACGGGGATAGAACAACTAGATGTTTATTCGCGTGACCTTGAGCGGAATAGTTGCGAGAGTTTCGTTGACGTTGTACACACAATCCGACTGACATCCAAGAATGCCTCAACGTTCCGGAACGTTGCGATTGTACACGTAAACATAGTGGAGTGACTATTGTCAACACCAGGTGACGAAAACATGACTCTTATCGATAGCAGACTATGATATTGTGAGTACAATCAATAACAAGTTTCACCGTAAGCAAACTTATCGCTATGACTATTATCGATAATCAGCATTCCTGTGTCATCCTGCGTTGGCAATACGTCGCTACTAGCATAGTCAACGACAAATGTCAGTGTCTCAATTAGATCGGGTGACTATCTTCGGTAATTGGTCGCTGTTACGCATTTCGTATTGATAACAAGTTACCAGACGGTGACTGTAAACGCTGTTCGACCACAATTCACTGACTATAATCGCCGTAACATTTCCAATCGGCATTCAAAACCGCAAGAACGTTTCCCATCCGTCTCTCACCGACAATAATGGCTTGTCGTAATAGTCTTCATTCAGGTCGTTTACAACGCCAGCGAAACGTGACTGGTATTATGATCGGATGGCAAAACCTAATTTTACAACGAATTGAACATTCTTTTCGCTCTGACAAATTCATCTCAATATTAATCGGCTTTTCAACCCCTCGTTTATTTCGAACAAAATCGCCTAAACATTATTCGCACTTCTATTAAACTGAAATAAAATTCCTCCGTCATCGATATGCTCAATAATTCTATTTCAAATAAGTAATTTTACAACGAATTGGACATTCTTTTCGCTCTGACAAATTCACCTGAAGATTAATCGGCTTTTCAACCCCTCGTTTATTTCGAACAAAATCGCCTAAACATTATTCGCACTTCTATTAAACTGAAATAAAATTCCTCCGTCATCGATAAGCTCAATAATTCTATTTCAAATAAGTAATTTTACAACGAATTGGACATTCTTTTCGCTGTGACAAATTCACCTGAATATTAATCGGCTTTTCAACCCCTCGTTTATTTCGAACAAAATCGCCTAAACATTATTCGCACTTCTATTAAACTGAAATAAAATTCCTCCGTCATCGATATGCTCAATAATTCTATTTCAGTAAATAAGTAATTTTTCAAATATTAATTTTCTCTAAAAATGTGTTGAATTACGAATGAAATTGCTGTCGCTGTTAGACAATTTATCGAGAGATCATTGAGAAATTAAAATATTTCAGGTGCTACAAAGTATCATAGACAATCTGGTTTTTAAAAATTGGAGTCGAAGGGGACGAGCGAAAATAATTCATCAATAATTCAGCGCGTCAAATTCCGCCATCCGGTCGCGCACTATTCCCGAAGGATCTCCAAGGATCGTTAATGCCGCGTGGCAGGAACGCGGTATAGTGCCCGCGCAATCGTATCAGTATTATAGCAGAGCAGCAATCGACAAACGCTCTCCGCGTAACCGTCGCAGAGTTTTTACCGTCTGTCGTTTTTCTACTCTTCCAATTTTTGTACTTCCGTGTGAAAACCGTGTACTTACATTTTCGAAATTTCGAGCAGGATTGCTTTCTCTTGGATCCTATTATGTCTTCTGATAGTCGCACGGCGTGAAATAGTCTTTACTTTCGGGAAAATATACCTGCACCGCCTCTCTGGCGCAAAACCTGAACACGCAGGATCGCGAATGGTGACACACAAACATACACACACACACACAGACACGCACGAAGACATGCATACCATACAACACCCACACAGAAATTCACATACATACAATAATCTCGTACGCGCACTTTCGAGTCTGCATGCTCCAGTTTCTTCGTGTTATATGAATCTTCATTCAGCTATTTTAGTCTTTAAGAGGAAAAGCGAGAGCGAGAAAACGAACCGGGAAAAAAATTTCGGACGAAAGAGGACTCGAGATACACATATAGTCACCGGACGTATTTGATTTTCACGGAATCGGGACAAGGATGTTTTTCCGGAATTCGTGTCGGGCCTCTGGACGAGTATTCTTCGGCACGCTTTATGCATTTATAGTCACGCGAGCGTAACGGCGAAGGAGACAATATCGCGGAACAATTTCGAAGACGCCGCGAGCACTTCGATCATACTCTTCGTTAAGCGAATTTCTTACTGTTCCGCATTTCCGTCGAACAATACACGGTTGTCTTACGGAATAAATAAATAGGTATGCGAAAAGACAATTATTCCACGAGAATAGTATCATTTCGATATTAGTAGAATTCTTCTGAATGTTATTAAAGACACACGCGGAAGCTCTAATTATTGTAGCCACGAGAGGAAATTTTACGTTCGGCAATTACAAAAAGATTGTCTAAAGAAAGTTCATAAAAATCCGAAGTCTAACAATCTTGTTCTACGATAAACAACTGTAGCCGTACACTGATAGAAATTTGTAACAAACGCGACTAGTTGAATATCGAATATATCGGAATTGAAATGTAATGTCATACTTAACCCTCAGACGGCGGTGGTTGGGTCCATTCTGACCCAGAGTTGCAAGCGTTCCATTTAAATAATTTCCGCCTTGTAGAAGCGAGTCTCGATTATCGATAAAGTAAAATAAAATTCTGGCGCGTATTGCACGCCCGAAACAAAATGGAAGCTTTCGCTGTGAGTCCGTTTCGACCGAAGAAAGTACCGAGATCATCGATCGTCCGAGGATTATGGGTATTGTTAAAAAGCATTGTGTTCTCCGGAAGGAAAGAGTGATCTTCGGTGGCCGAAGAATAGTGACCCAGAGCCGGCGGATCGATAGGCAACGCTCCGCACACGTCTATTAGCTTCCTGATCGTTAAGGGAAACGAACGTTTAAACATTAAGGATTTAGATAGAGAAGGAAAGAAAAGAAAAACGGATTTTCAAAGTCGGCTTTGCGAGTTCTCGGACGAGGAACGAGGGAATCGCGTGTGCGCCGCCTTGCGAAAGAAAGTCTGCGCGCCAAGTTCGTCGAGAGCGATCTCGATCATGCGAATTGAAATAACAAAAAGGCAAGAAAACACATGCACACACACACACACAGATACACATACACATACACACAGACAAGAGAAAAACAGATACGAAGCCGAACACGATCAGGATTATTAATGTTGTTTAGATCGAGTCCCGAGACTTGGTCGGCGTTCTCGGTGTTCCCGACAAATTGTACTTACGACAAAGGGTGATAAGAATCGTTATTATATTCATAATATAAAAAAAGAAGGGATAAAATTTAAAATAAACAAAGCTTTTAATATCCAGCTGGCGTACTGTGACTCATTCCAAATATTTCCACCAGAAATATTCCCTTCCCGCTAATATCACTACGTAGCCCGTAGTAAAAATGAAGTATATGGAATATTCAGTTCTTGCTAACTCATATTCTGTCCCCAGGAAAATTATTCAAGCAACAATTCAAGCTCTACTTCAATCCTCGGAAGAAGAAGAAATACTCGTCAACATTACACATGGCACCAGCTACAATCATCTGTACACTATTTTGTTCTATTTTGTATATGTACACGTTTAACGTTGCAATTTCTTTGGAAATAAAGAATGTTAATTATAACAGTCAATGTGTTCTTTTTACACCACCCTGGATATGAATATTCGATATTAGAATTAAATTTAATGTCTTCGAAATTAGAGAAAATTAAGCGTTGTATTAGGAGAACATGACAGTAAAAGAGGTGGCACGAAAATTTAGTGCCACCTCTTTTACTGTCATGTTCTCCTAGTAGAAATCCGCAAATTGCGGGAAAATTTCGAAAATTCCGAAAATCGAACTTTGTATTAGGAGAACATGATATCGAAGGAGGTGGCACAAAATTCAGTAGTACAAGTCAACGACAAGCCAGACCGGCAAATTTTCCGATATTTTTCGAAAATTCAGGAAATCGAACTTTGCATTAGGAGAACATAATATCGAAGGAGGTGGCACAAAATTTAGTAGTACAAGTCAACGACAAGCCAGACCGTCAAATTTTCCGAAATTTTTCGAGAATTCCGAAAATCGAACTTTGTATTAGGAGAACATGATATCGAAGGAGGTGGCACGAATTTCAGTAGTACAAGTCAACGACAAGCCAGACAGTCAAAATTTTCCAAAAAATTTCGAAAAATTGAGCTTTGTGTTAGGAGAACATAATATCGTAGGAGGTGGCACGAAAATTCGAGAAAAGTTCGAAACACAGCAGTATAACTCAACGACAAGTCGGACGTTCGAGAAAAATTGAGGGTTCAATAATAATGTACTCATAATTATACGCAAAGTATAAGATAATCGGATATCGTAGAAAATGTTGGTCATCGGCATCGGACAACAGAAAGCTTATAAAATGAATCTGACTATGTTCAAGTATGGAGATCGTGGTCGTCGAGTATCCGTCACGGTGCCAACGAAAGCGTTAATAAAATAAAGCAATTACGAAGGCTGTCAGCGAACCGAACATCGACAGGGAACGTTGCCACTTCCTCGTCCTTTGTTTCCGACTAGTCGATAAATTGGGTCAGATCCTGTCAAGGCTCGAGGCAAGAAGGCTCGCAACAAAGGATATTGCATGACCGTATGTGCGTCATAGCCGCGTGCTAGAAAGATTACTATGCGTACGTAGACCGGACAGCGTATAGGCGACGAAGGAAGCGGAAAAGAAGCAAATAGATGTGAGTCAGCATCCCGTGGGTCCCGAACCGAGCCTCGCGGTTTCACTTTCACCGTTCGAAGTATGCGCGTCGTATTCCTGAGAGCTGTTCTCTCGCCTTTTTTACGGGCGATCCATGAAAGTCGAGCCAGGTTTTAGGTATCGGGGTCGCGGAGAGGATGTGAAACGTAGTCCGCCGCGTTCCAAATAATTTACGGGCGTCCAGTTGTCGTTATCATTGCGAAAAATCGAATGGGAGTCGTCGACGAATCGCCTGCCTGTATCGGGAGTTTCCGTTCTGCGTATACTCATCAACGTATAGACATCAACACTAAACCTATTAACTGATAAATATTGCCATTATAAAAATAGCAAATAGCATTTATTAACACTATTCGTAATTGTCAATATAATAAATGCTTGGACAAGGAAGTTTATTCCACTATTTTTCGTGAATGAATTTTTATAGTTTCGTGGTAGGTTTAGTGTTAAGTGTTAAAACAGCTGATTAAAACGAAAGACGTATTCAAAAATATTTAATGTAGACGCCATTTTAAAAAGAAACCTCGGTAGGTAATATTTTTAGATTTTAAATACGTTCAGATTAAATATTCACCTTTCAGAAATCTTAAATAATATTTAAATGCAATATATTTGAATACAAATCTAACAAGGTTCCTTTTTTTTTTTGATCGGCAAATTTCAACAGAAAGGTATCGTTAAAAGAATCGTTAAAGGAATGTTATCGTTAAATGTGATCCAAGTATTTACCTTCTCACCGGTCGGTTAGGCGACACGAATGTCGAAATCGCGGGGAGAAGGAGAAGATTGAAAGAACCGTGAAACCAGAACGCTTCCGGTGTCACAGAGGACTCTTCTCGTTCACCTGCGTGTCCTAGACCTTGCGCGAGGGTGAAAGTCGAGGTCGAGATCGATCTCAGATTTGGGTCCCATCGAGGAGGCGTTGAACCGGAGACCTTGGTGAGAAAGATTGTGTCCAAAGTGCTGGAAAAAATGGGACCGAATTAATGAATCAAATTAACGGCGTCTGGGGCCATCGTAAAACGTTTAACACTTTGACTGCCACACTAGACACCTCAAAAATTCCATAAAATAAAAGCAAATTATTTAATGAAATAAAAATTGACCTCCAACTTTTTTACATTTTACTGATCCTAACCAAATTTGGTACAGTGAATATATTAACTTTATTTTAAAATCTGGAAAAAATAATTCCGTCACCCGCACATGGGTGACACGGCAATCAACGTGTTAAAGAATTTTAATGTGTAACAGTATTATTTTTAACCGGTTCGAATTCTCATTAAGAAAACCATACGCTCCTGTATCTTGCAACCAATGCAGAGCAATTTTTATTTTCCATAAAGATCCATGTTCGAACTGGGTCAATAGCCCACTTAAAGATTAACCCTTGGTGACTAAAATAATAGTAATAAAAATAATAGCGATTTTTCTAAAGAATTATCTATGACTTATCTATGATCTATATATATATGTGCCCATAATTATGAAAGTGGTCTGTCATAAAAAAAAAAAATTACATTGAATAAATTTAGTTTAAAATCATGTCGTGTGAAATAAGTGATAAATTCATTTTTTTTTTTTAATTTTGACTTAGACCACTTTCATAATTATGGGCTCATATATGTATATATATGAATTATCTCGGTTAATTAGCATTCGGCTTTTGATTAGGTGGCAATCATCTAGGAATGCTCTTTTCCGGAGATCGAATCAATTCGGTCATCGTGAACGAGTTTTCAGAACGGGAAGAAATATTCCGGCGTGTCGCAGACACGAAAACCTGGTACAAGTGATCTTTTTAATTTCCGGAGGTTGGCCGCGTTGAACCCGGCCGACTGAAATTTTCATACACGCCATGATGGAAAGTAACGACCGGAGCCGGTCGGTCCAGTTTTCACGATTCCACGTCGTTGGATCCGGATCCAGCGAACACGTGCCCGGCTAATCGGTCCCCGTTCCTTTCTACGATGTCATCCGACCTCATAATCACGATTTTCTAAATTGTTTCGCCCCTCCAACAACGCGCACTCGATCTCTTTTCTTTAGAACCAGAGATCGAGGGGAATTAACCAACTTTTTTTTTCCTAGACAGAACCTGTAAAGGTTCTTATTTTTATTTTTATTTTTCCTATAAAGAACCTATACAATTTAGAACCCCCCCACAAAGGTTCTACTTAAAACGCGGACGGCCGTGGGAATATTAAAAAAAGAAAAATAACGTTCTCAGGTTAACCTTTTGCATATTGTGGAATTTATTCCATGCCAATTGTTCGCGAAAATTGTTGTGTCATCAGCGTGATAGTCTTGTGTTAGGTTTCCTTACAAATTTTTCACTTACCAGGTGATCTAGTGAAATATGCGATCATTGAAAAATCTCGCTTTTAAAAGGTCAAAGTGTCGCTAGATCGTGCTGGCGTGGCGGTGCTTGTTATTGAATTGGCTATTATGTAATTAATGGAACAGCAAATTCCACAGCCAGTGTTACCGGAATTACGGCATTATGCTGTAACAGCACGGCATTTCTCCGGATTAAATGAAACAAGGGAAATGTCAATATTCGTTAATGCTTTTGTCATCATCGTTTAAAAACGCGTCCTGCGGGGATAACGCAACGGCGTAGAAGGTAATTGAGAATTGCGTAAAACGACTCGACAAAAACATTCTCAATGCCCATTGCTATTATAAATGAGCGTGAGAAAAATTCAGCTTGTTTCTCAACGTTGTATTCCATTAAAAATTTATTACAGCGTAATTGTTAGCCTGTGGATTTTTACGCAGACTAAAAATTACCAGATACAGGAGCTGCAGGCACGCTTCCTATTTTTCTTAACAATTTCATGGAGTTAAAAACAGTGCAACAGTATTTCGCAAGCTCTTTAAAAAATGATTTTACTGTTTCGCGTTGGATCTACCAATTTTCGTCCTAAATGCATAAAATCCTCCGGAAAAATTCAACTCTCGATTAAATAGTTAGCACTCGCATTCGCGATTTCCATCTCATTTATTAATCTAAAAACTTTTCACAAGCCATAGTCCTGTGAATAATCAAAAGAGTCCTTTTCCAGCATCTTTCGCGACTGAAAACAGGAAATAACGAAGAACGACGAATCCTTAACAGAAAATTCGTTAAAAAAATCTGCAACAAATCTGGAAAATCTGTTGCCCGTGTGCAAACGCAAAGTTCAATCAGCGACGACTGCTCACGTCCGGTTATCGCAAAATCGATAGTTCCGTTAGCGTCGTGGCGTTTCGAAAGAACGAGAAAATCTTCGGGGAAAATCACCGGGGTTCTGGGAGAAAACCTGATCGAAAAACCGGGTGTAATGGAACCCATAAATCAACCGCGACGGGAACCACGTGATCCCTCGTTCTACATGACGAGATCGTGCGAGATCTACGCGGAAAGGAGTTCTTTCGCAAACAACAGATAGGAACGCGTAATGGAATATTAATTCGAGGGGCTCTTTCAATTTTCCCAGGAGCCGCGAGACCGCGAGGATCCACCCTGCGCGAGCAGATGGAAAAACTCGGCCGCGCGACGTGAATTTCAAGCGAGCCTCGCCAATATAAATTTCCCTTTAGAACGCGAGCCGCGCTGTGTTGTTCATTAAGAATCGGTATGCTTTATTAGCCCCGAGGAGGCCGCGCGCGCTTCTCTGCAATTTCCCCCGAGTGCTGAATCCTGTTTCCGCAAAAACGTTGAAACTGTTTCATTAACGTCTCACCTCCGTGCACCGCGTTTTTGACGGTAACAATGTCGCGCAGAAGTTGTTTTTCAATTCCAACGAAATTGAGCAACCATTCTATCCGAACGTTGTCGATCTTCAAACTGTTATAACTTCGGTAAAAAAAAAAAAATCGTACAATAATCATTAGACATCGGATGTTTATGCAATTTCCAATTTTTGTAGAAACATTTTAAGAAAGTGGAATGAAATAAAATCCTATTTTTAATGGGGACAGCCTTTGTAGATCCAAAGCAAATAAAAATCGTGTTAAATTCTCTCGAATTTTATATTATAGCATTTTTTGAACATTTCCAGAAGCCATAAATGCATACAGATCCGCTGTCCAATAATCATTCTAGGCTCGTTTTCAAGCTTGAACTCTCCGCTTTCAGAGCCGTCAATTCTTCTTCACAGATCCATCGCACAAGATGCATTCCAATCATGCATATTGAGGGAAACTCAAGGTACGCTTTCCTTTGGATAATTCTTCGAATTCAAAAGACTCTGGCGGCATCAAAATTTTTATTGGAGTATCGTAATTACCATGGATTTGAAGTTTAGAGTCTCCCCTTTACAACAATTTTTTAAAATTTCTCCTACGATTTTTTTAGACCGTTTTAGAAAACTTTCAACGAATAGTCTACCGTCGGCAAATTGTTCGAAAAGGGACGATCGTTTTCCGGCATTCTACGTGGTGTAAAAATGTTTTTGAAAAAATTCACAATAAGGGATCTTAAACTAGAGGCTTCGCGCTTGAAAACGAGCCCAGAATCATTACCGTACGATTTTTTATCGCGAAGTTATGGCAGTTTAAATATCACAGACGAACATTTTCGAGTACTGATCCGGAAAGTTTGGCCTCCAAAGAATTTATCCAATTTATGGTTGGGTTTCGACCAGTATACAGTGGCGTGCAAAAGTTCCCGGCCAGATAGTTTTTGCTATTTTTCTTCCAAAAAAAGAGCGTTAAGAAATTTTTATTAGAATCATAAATAAGGTCGTATTACATGAAAGAATATTACAAAAAATATCAACGCTAATTATTTTTCTTACTTGTTTATTTAAAGAATAAGTAAACTTGCGTGTTCAAAAGTTCCCGGCCAGTATGTTTAACGAAACATTATGCTTTTTTTTTTCATTGTGTAACAATTTTGCAGTACATTATATAATATGTTATAATTAATATTTCGTAGCCATGCCTTTTGCAGCAATAACAGCAGCACAGCGACGAGGCATGGACTCAATTAACCGAGTAATGTAGTCGTGTGGTATTTTGTTCCACTCTTCTATTAAATTTTGAAAAAATTGTGTTTTATTGGAACTTCTATGATTTTTTATTCGACGTTTCATCTCTCTCCAAAGATGCTCTATTGGATTTAAGTCCGCAGATTGAGAAGGCCAGTCTAAAACCTGTACTTTATTTGTAGACAACCACCCTTTTACGATTTTCGATGCATGTTTGGGGACGTTGTCATGTTGGAAAAACCAATTTTCTGGCATTTCTTTTTCACCATATGGTAGCATATGAGTTTCTAAAATATTTTTATACGTGACACCAGTCATGATACCCTCAATTTTTATAAGAGGACCAATTCCTTGAGCGGAGAAAGCTCCCCATACCATAATGCTCCCTCCACCATGTTTAACAGTTGGTGTTTGACATCTGGGATCATTTCTTGTGCCAACTGAACGTCGTACATACTGTCTTCCATCGCTGCCGAATAGATTAAATTTAGATTCATCCGAAAAAAGAACATTTTTCCAATTTTCCACAGTCCAGTCACAATATTTTTGGGCAAACTTTAATCGGGCTACTTTATTTTTCTTACTGATTAGTGGTTTTTAACACTAACTCTGCCAAACAGTCCTACATCATGTAATCTTCTTGTTACCGTACATCGACTAATATTAGCAACGTTTTCCTGTTGTAGTTCTGTTGCAATATTGCTAGCTGTCTTCTTTGGGTCCGCAATTGATTTACGTTTTATAATTCTATCAATTCTTTTAGTGGTCTTTCGGGGTCTTCCATATTATTTGAATGTAAACACTTACTGACCTTTTACAGACTTAAATACAATCCCAGCTTAAACTGGCCGGGAACTTTTGAACACGCAAGTTTACTTATTCTTTAAATAAACATGTATGAAGAATCAGCAGCATTGATTTTTTCTATAGTATTTTTTCACGTAACATGCCCTTATATATGATTCTAATCAAAATTTCTTAACGCCTTTTTTTTGGAAGAAAAATAGCAAAAACAATCTGGCCGGGAACTTTTGCACGCCACTGTACGTTATATTCGATAAATGTGTAGTATCTGTATGTGGAAATGCGAGGTGCCGAAAGATCCACACGTGTTAACCACTAAACGGCCGAAGGATGTTGATTAACAGGAATATTAATGCCCTCGCTGAGAATTACAGAACTCCCTCGAGCAATTACGTTAGTGTCCCTGTGATTATGCTCGTCGGCGAGTAGACCACTCCTAGGTGCACTGATTGCTCTGTCGTGAACCTCGACTGCCGACGAATCTAGATCTCGCTGCGATAATTTCTTTTAATGAAGCCCCTCGCACGCGTCACACTTGAAAACGTGCCGGCATCATTGGCTTCATTTATTAAATAATTACACGATGCTACTCGCTTTACGGAGTCACATATCGCGACGAAGGAGTGCTTGACTTTTAATCACACTTCAGAGATACTCTGACAGTAATCATTTCCATAAACAATTTCATGAAATGGGTATTTTGGTGATTTTTATATCAACTCGGTTTCGGATCGTTTCACTTTGATTTTCTCTGTGTCCTTTTATATGAGCTGGAACAATTTAAAAGAACAGAAAGATTAGAAAAATTGAACGCTATTGATATATTATTTTTAACTTATTGTCCTTCTCTTTGTCCTCGCAAGGTTTTTGACGATCTTATGGCAGCCATAGCTAAATTAATTCAATGTTTTGTGTTACTGTTTCTTACAATTATTGTAGACGATTTTTATGGTCCAGAAAGATTCAAAGTCTAGAGATAATTTTCTAGACTTTGCAAAAGTAATCAGTAGACATCGGATGTTTATGCAATTTCCAATTTTTGTAGAAACATTTTAAGAAAGTGGAATGAAATAATATTTTATTTTTAATGGGGACAGCCTTTGTAGATCCAAAGCAAATAAAAATCGTGTTAAATTCTCTCGAATTTTATATTATAGCATTTTTTTAACATTTCTATAAGCCATAAATGCATAAAGATCCGATGTCTAGTAATCAGAGATGTGAGGAGATGTAACAACGATTAAGAAGCTTTTAAAATTACAGGAAAAAATATCGGGGAGATGTAAACTTTGTCGAAACAACTTTTGATACACGTTCGCTCACGCAAAAAAAAAATTGGCACGTGTAAAGACTCTGCGGATTCCACAAAGTTGAAGGGCAAACGTTCGTTTGCTCCTAGCAATCAACTTTCACCCCAACACACTGCATGTATAATCTAAAAAGCCGCGCCTGCGTCTCTCTCTCTCTCTCTCTTTCTCTCTCTCGACGCTGCTCTTCGTTTACATTTTTTAAATGCTCGGGCCGCGCCACGAAATTATTCATGGGACGTCCGATCGGAGGTTGCATTTCAAAAAATTGGTTCATTTTGCAACAGTCTCACCGGGCTCCGATCCGAGTTGCGATCGATTGTGAAATTCAGCGCGCGAAGGGATTCTAAATCAAAGCGAAGGGGCAAATAAACATTTCTACGGCGCAACAATTTCGTGAACAGAGCTTGCTAATAGAAAGCGAATTTTGTGCAACAATTCCGTATGCATGCGATGCAAATTCTGCACAGGGAATTTCAAGGTACATCATCTGACTTTTAAAATGAAGCATTGTACCTTAAGGCGAGATTATGCAGAAGGGAAAGGTACGCATTATGGTTAATGGCGGGATCTCTTGCGACAACAATGCGTTTCTGCTTGCAGGTTGTTGCAGTCGGCGAACAGTTGAATTGAAAACTGCATACAGTTTGAAAATAGTGTGGAGCTGGAAAAGAATGATTATTTACAAATCTTCAGATATAATGAACACATTTGGTAAATAATTGTAAGTAAAATAAAAATGGCGAATTCCAAGCAACAGCAACCATGTGGAAGCTTCTCATTTCCTTTAACAATCTTAATGAGGTTAAAACTAATACATTGGCATTCTTGAATCCTTTAAATTGCAAAATCTAACACAACAAGAGCTATTTACATTACCAACTGATTCAAGATCCAAGTAACCTAAGTACCTGAGAGAATTTCACAGAGAATTTCTATTTTTCCAATTCCAAGCCAACACCTATAGATTTCTGCCTTAACACAAGAGCAATCTAAATTACACAATAATCGTGTTCAATGTACCCGAAGCGACACACCCACTCAGGATCAAAGTGCCCTAAGTACCCGAGAGTTTCACAGTTTCGCGTTCAAGATAGATCAGAGAGAATTTCTATTTTTCTCATTCCTAGCTACCAGCTTTGGATATCTGTGCACCTTCTCTCCGACTGCAGAAGTGCCACTTACACTGCACTTTCTTCGTCCACGGACTCATGTCGGTGATTTACGAGTATCGGTAAAACACGCGTGTTTACCTGGCGCTAGTCGCGGCGGAATTTATTGCGGCGTTTTAGCTCGTCGCTGGTTGATTCGTTAAAGTTGAAACCGGTGATTGGTCATACGCGAAGGATCACGGCGAGGCGCCGCGAATAAGGAGGCTCATCGAGCTCGAGGAAGATTTACCCTGACCCACTTCCGGTCAAGTTCATTGCTCATCCACGGCACGTTGGCCTTCCCTCGCACGCGTGCCATAGTGCCATGCCGTTCCCCTTCGCCCTCCGCCTGATTCTTTCACCTGCCCGTCGTGCTCACCTGCCTTCTCGCGATGCGACGGAATCTCGACGCCCACGATCTCGTTGGCACGATGATCCTCGACGGCGTCATCTCTACCATCGATCATTCAATTTGTCTCTCCTCCTCCTCTCTGCCACTGAAACAAATCATACCGATAGTACCTGGTCTGCTCGATTTTAATGTGCTTGTAGCATCAGGTTAATTAGAGTTCGAAGTACCTGAATTGCAGGATTTACTCGGGACCAAAGTACCTGAACATCTTCAAAGTGCCTGAAGTACCTGGTCTATTTGATTACAATGTACTTGAAGCATCAGGTTAAATAGAGTTCGAAGTACCTGAATTGCATAATTTACTCAGGACCAAAGTACCCGAACATGTTCAAAGTGCCTGAGGTGCCTGGTCTGCTCGATTTTAATGTACTTGTAGCATCAGGTTAATTAGAGTTCGAAGTACCTGAATTGCAGGATTTACTCGGGACCAAAGTACCTGGACATCTTCAAAGTGCCTGAAGTAGCTGGTCTATTTGATTACAATGTACTTGAAGCATGAGGTTAAATAGAGTTGAAGTACCTGAATTGCATAATTTACTCAGGACCAACGTACCCGAACATGTTCAAAGTGCCTGAGGTGCCTGGTCTGCTCTATTCGATGTAATTGAAGCATCGGGTTAAATAGAGTTGAAGTACCTGAATTGCATAATTTACTCAGGATCAAAGTACCTGAACATTTTCAAAGTGCCTGTGGTACCTGGTCTGCTCGATTTCAATGTACTCGAAGCATCAGGTTAATTAGAGTTCGAAGTACCTGAATTGCAGGATTTAGTCGGGACCAAAGTACCCGAACATGTTCAAAGTGCCTGAGGTGCCTGGTCTGCTCGATTTTAATGTACTTGTAGCATCAGGTTAATTAGAGTTCGAAGTACCTGAATTGCAGGATTTACTCGGGATCAAAGTACCTGAACATCTTCCAAGTGGCTGAAGTACCTGGTCTATTTGATTACAATGTACTTGAAGCATCGGGTTAAATAGAGTTGAAGTACCTGAATTGCATAATTTACTCAGGACCAAAGTACCCGAACATGTTCAAAGTGCATGAGGTGCCTGGTCTGCTCTATTCGATGTAATTGAAGTATGAGGATAAATAGAGTTCGAAGTACCTGAATTGCAGGATTTACTCGGGACCAAAGTACCCGATCATGTTCAAAGTGCCTGAGGTACCTGGTCTGCTCGATTTCAATGTACTCGAAGCATCAGGTTAATTAGAGGTCGAAGTACCTGAATTGCATAATATACTTGGGATCAAAGTACCTGAACATCTTCCAAGTGGCTGAAGTACCTGGTCCATTTGATTACAATGTACTTGAAACGCCAGGTTGATAAGAGTTTAAAGTACCTGGATTGTTTTCGACCAAGTTCAACGTGCCTGAAGTACCTGATCTGCCCAATTTCAATTTACCTGAGGCATGTAATTGATTATTATTCAAAGTAGCCGAAGTACCTGAAGTACCTGATCGGCTCAGTTTCAATAATGCTGCAACATCCGATTGTTTAGAGTTTAAAGTACCTGAATTGCATGTTTTGACATGCGTTCAAGGTGCGTACATTGTCATACAGGAGTAAAGAAAGGTAGGCAGGTACTTCTAATTCTAGCATCCCGTTTCACTCGAGTAAAATCGTATGTTTCAGGTACTCGGGGACAAGTGGATATGTCAGGATCTCGAAGCTATGACGTAAAGCACACAAGCCACCCAGGACGAGCGAGGAACATCATACGTTTCGAGTGTCCCGGATACACTTGATACACCATTCACGGCAATGACAATTTGATTACATTGCAAACGTGCGATATGCCACTGGAAGCAGCAATTAATTTTGAATGGAGATCAAACAAACTATTGATCCACTTTCAACAGATTTTCCCATTGGCGTAACGCACGAGAGTTTCGAAATACGAACTTTCTTCCACTTTTTAATAGAGTCTTATACAATTACTGCGGAGAGTGTGTGCGCGGCACGCAGCCGTTTATCGCGTGCAGCAACGACCCGACACGTGATAGAAAGTAAGACAGAATTTTCACGGGAATCGTGGAAAAGTAGAGTCGCATACGCTTACCTGTCCGATCGTGGCGCCACATTCAAGCGACACGAAATCAATTGGCGTTCGCGTGACACACGACCACTCTTAATCGCAAAACTGTACGTACAGCTTCGATATTTTTAATCAACCGACTTCCTCCGATTTTTGCGATACACGCGATACGCATCTCTTTCGGCGGCCATTGTTGACATTCAGGAGTTTCAGAGTAGGGCAACTGTTATTCCGGAAAGGTCACGTTAGGGTGTTTCCACGATTTTTATAAAACTTTCGGATAAAATACGTGCAATATATATATATATATATATATATATATATATATATATATATTTGGAGCCCATTGTTGACATTTAGGGGACGATAACAGGGCAAATTTTTCCTTAGAAAGGTCACGGCGGGGTCCACTTCATTTTCTCAAACGGAACCATGAATCCTCGACTACCTACAACTCTAACCCTTCTATTTCAAACTGTGTGCTCACTTTCATCCTTTCTCCCACCCGTGACATTAAATGACCTTGAACGAGCACGACCATAGAAATCGGGTTACGATCGTAGGTGTTCGAAATTTGGTTTATATGGAAATCGAATCTTACTACCACTTTTACCTGAGAGAAAGATCTGTCTGACACGTGACCATTCTTCTGGGACGAAACAACTTCTTCTGGACAACAAGATTTCAAACAAAAGTACTTTAGACATTATTCATCGCGTGGCTAAAATATAGATTGGAAATGCTTTGCCAATTTCGTGTTGCATACAAGTACAAACTCTCGTTGATCTTGCTAATGGATCCCATGCGATTGTGCAACCCCCATCCACTCCTTGTGCTAGTTCAACACATTTCCAACGTCATCTCAACGTTTCTAAGAAACGATGGAAATAATTGATTTAACGCTGTACTTACCGAAATCCTGTTAACAGGATTTTCGATAATTACGCCGTACAAAAAGGAAGCTTGAAAATCTTGTACATATTATAATCACTAAAGAAATTATTAGACGACGTTGCTGGCTTGTTGGTTCACAGTTGAGATTGTCGTTGCTATTGAACTATTAAAAAAAATCTTCACAGCCAAGCCTATAGATTCTTGAAAATTATTAACACGTTGACTGCCATGTCACCCATATATGGGTGACGGAATTATTTGTTCAGGCTATAAAATGAATTTTTACGTTAATATATTCATTGTACCAAATTTGGAAAGTTGGAGAACTACACAATATCATACATTTAATTTTTTTCAATTTCTATTTTATCAAATAACTTACTTTGATTTCGTGGAATTTTTGAGGGTTCTTGTTTGGCGTTCAAAGTGTTAAATAATCACTACAGTTAATAATTATGAGATAATAACTACAGTTGTTCAGCTTCAGAAAAGAAATTCGCAAATTCCAGTGTACAAGGTATAAAGAAAAAATAAGGAGGAGTGGAGAAATACGTGGAGGTATAGCGTGCTGGAAAAAATGTTCTCCGGCCAGCTGCGGACAAGCATGGTCAGCAGATTACGCTATTCAATCCTGTAGCCCAGTGGAACAGAGTAGGTCACGAGCGTGCGTGAACTTATCCGCCTCTGAGCATACACATATCTTCATATCTGTTTCATCTGGCGGGAGAGACGTCCGCTGGACGTCCGTTGGTCCGCATATATTTCTATATTAAGCATTCCCCCTAAACATCGCGGAACGGCTTTCTGGACAGCTTTCACTGTTCCTCGGCGTTTCACGTATCGCAGCAGGTTTATCATCGTGCGGCTGCGAGTTCGCGGATCAGAAATAAAAAGATCGCGTGTGAGGAAAAGAGAGAGAGAGAGAGAAAATGAGAAAGAGAGAGAGAAAAAGAGAGGTGGCTGTTAGAGCTGGCGGGAAAAGCGAGCACCGCGTCCCGTGGGAAACTACTATTTGCGGGGCAGGAAGGCGGAACCGTGAGCTACGATAAAGGTCAGCCGCGTAACAATGCGAAACTTCAGCATCCGTGTGGAATCGATCCCCGGCCGCTGCGCCCTTCTTCAGGAGCGAGCATGGTCGCACGGCCATTTAACTAACGCCCGTCACCTTGCCACCGAGGAACAAAAGAATCCCTTATTAACACTCCAACCTCCAGATGCGGAGTAACTCTGAATCGCGATGTATATGCAGAGTATCTCTCTACTTTTTTGGCTCGCAGCTCCGTCTTCAAAGTTTTTGTCATCAACTGTTCCCGCCGGCCACGTCCTCGCTATTATTAAAATTTGTGTAACTCCCCAGTCTTTCAATTCTAGAATTATTAAATTTTTGAATTTTCAAATTATTAAATTTTTGAATTATTGAATTTTTGAATTTTTGAATTGTTGAAATAATATTGCCGTCATTTGGCTAACGCTCGTCACCTTGCCACCGAGGCACAAAAGAATCCCTTATTAGCACTCGAGCCACTAGATGCAGAATAATTCAGAGTCGCAATGTAGAGTATCATCTCTCAACTCTGTTGGCTCGCAGTTTTCTCTTCGAAGTTTTTTTGTCATGTTCCCGCCGGGCACATCGTGGCTGTTATCAAAATCCGTCAGCGTACCCGAGCTATTTTTTAATTTTTGAAAACCAGATGAAAACTATGTAAAGCTCGCTACGTATTTTTCTTGCGAGATTTTTATTAGTTCAGAGAATGGAACTATGGCAACGGTATCTACCACTTAAAAAAAATGAATGAAAAATAAAAAAAAGTGTGCCAACAACACGCGGTATTCCCAGGCGGTCACCCATCCAAGTACTAACCACGCTCAACACTGTTTAACTTCGATGATCGGACGAGAATCGGTTTTTTGCAGTGTGATATGGTCGTTGACTCTAACAGTATATTAAAAACTGAATAATATTCCGTTTAGCTTCATCATGTTAATACTAGAACTACCGGATGGGTCAAAATAACTTGCTCCTAATTTTTTCTTTAAGAAATAACGAAATTATAAATATGTTTTCATGAGAAGAGTTTTTAATAAACTTCTCTATCGAAGTAGATATTTAAAGAAAACTGGTATGAAATCTAAACAATTGCAATATTGTTGTTGTTATAAGGCATTGTATGCCAGTTGCATTTACTGTTCGGAGAATGGAACTATGGCAACGGTATCTACCATTTTAAAAGAACAAATGAAAAATAAAAAAAAAGTGTGCCAACAACACGCGGTATTCCCAGGCGGTCACCCATCCAAGTACTAACCACGCTCAACACTGTTTAACTTCGATGATCGGACGAGAATCGGTTTTTTGCAGTGTGATATGGTCGTTGACTCTAACAGTATATTAAAAACTGAATAATATTCCGTTTAGCTTCATCATGTTAATAATAGAACTACCGGATGGGTCAAAATGACTTGCTCCTAATTTCTTCTTTTAGAAATAACGAAATTATAAATATGTTTTCATGAGAAGAGTTTTTAATAAACTTCTCTATCGAAGTAGATATTTAAAGAAAACTGGTATGAAATCTAAACAATTGCAATATTGTTGTTGTTATAAGGCATTGTATGCCAGTTGCATTTACTGTTCGGAGAATGGAACTATGGCAACGGTATCTACCATTTTAAAAGAACAAATGAAAAATAAAAAAAAAGTGTGCCAACAACACGCGGTATTCCCAGGCGGTCACCCATCCAAGTACTAACCACGCTCAACACTGTTTAACTTCGATGATCGGACGAGAATCGGTTTTTTGCAGTGTGATATGGTCGTTGACTCTAACAGTATATTAAAAACTGAATAATATTCCGTTTAGCTTCATCATGTTAATAATAGAACTACCGGATGGGTCAAAATGACTTGCTCCTAATTTCTTCTTTTAGAAATAACGAAATTATAAATATGTTTTCATGAGAAGAGTTTTTAATAAACTTCTCTATCGAAGTAGACGTTTAAAGAAAACTGGTATGAAATCTAAACAATTGCAATATTGGTGTTGTTATAAGGCATTGTATGCCAGTTGCATTTACTGTTCGGAGAATGGAACTATGGCAACGGTATCTACCATTTTAAAAGAACAAATGAAAAATAAAAAAAAGTGTGCCAACAACACGCGGTATTCCCAGGCGGTCACCCATCCAAGTACTAACCACGCTCAACACTGTTTAACTTCGATGATCGGACGAGAATCGGTTTTTTGCAGTGTGATATGGTCGTTGACTCTAACAGTATATTAAAAACTGAATAATATTCCGTTTAGCTTCATCATGTTAATACTAGAACTACCGGATGGGTCAAAATGACTTGCTCCTAATTTCTTCTTTTAGAAATAACGAAATTATAAATATGTTTTCATGAGAAGAGTTTTTAATAAACTTCTCTATCGAAGTAGATATTTAAACAGAACTGATACGAAATCTAAAGAACTGCAATATTGTTGTTGTTATAAGGCATTGTATGCCAGTTGCATTTACTGTTCGGAGAATGGAACTATGGCAACGGTATCTACCATTTTAAAAGAACAAATGAAAAATAAAAAAAAAGTGTGCCAACAACACGCGGTATTCCCAGGCGGTCACCCATCCAAGTACTAACCACGCTCAACACTGTTTAACTTCGATGATCGGACGAGAATCGGTTTTTTGCAGTGTGATATGGTCGTTGACTCTAACAGTATATTAAAAACTGAATAATATTCCGTTTAGCTTCATCATGTTAATACTAGAACTACCGGATGGGTCAAAATCACTTGCTCCTAATTTCTTCTTTTAGAAATAACGAAATTATAAATATGTTTTCATGAGAAGAGTTTTTAATAAACTTCTCTATCGAAGTAGACATTTAAACAGAACTGATACGAAATCTAAACAATTGCAATATTGTTGTTGTTATAAGGCATTGTATGCCAGTTGCATTTACTGCTTGGTAGTTCTAGTGTTAACGCTTATCCATCAATGTTATCAATTTCATCATTTTCTTTCTTTTTTTTTGTATATTTCTCGTGTCCACGTTGCCCAACTGGGGGGCCAGTTTTCTTTGAAGTAGACATTTAAAGAAAACTGGTATGAAATCTAAACAACTGCAATATTGTTGTTGTTATAAGGCATTGTGTGCCAGTTGCATTTACTGCTTGTTAGTTCTAGTGTTAACGCTTATCCTACTGATACAGTTGATTACAAAAACAGAACAGTTAGCATCAATTTTATCAATTTCATCATTTCCTTTCTATTTTTCCACGATGCCCCAACTTGAACGGGACTGCCCCAAGGAGCAACCGATGCCACGCCCGCACGGGCAGAAACGTTTGCGTTCGCTGTCGAACGTCATAGGTAACGGAGCAACGTACTTGCTCGGCGCATAACCGGGGAAAGGAGTTCTCAGGACATTGGAAACCCAGTGATACGATTATTAAGGTAATTACACAGAAAACGGCACGACGAACGCGCTGACCTGCGCACAGGAATGCATTCCGGTCCGCGGTCCCCGTCGCTTTCACCCACGCCGATCCCGACGGTAGGACGATGTTGTCACTGGGATAAAAATCCATTGTCTTCGCGATCAATTAGCCTCGTGACGGCAATCTCTTGTTTCTGGGACTCGGTGGTACTTAAGGGAGCCGTCAAAGGATCACCGGATGAGATAAATCATCTCTCGCTCAACATGCCACCGCCTAAAGGTCGGAGCCTCTTTTGCCGATATTCTGAACAGAAGCTACACAAATTTCAATAACAATTTGACAACATTAACTTAACCCCTTAACTTGTACGCTCGAGTTAATTCGAGCAGCGTTGTATTTTATGCTGCTATAATTTTTCACACTCGAATATAATCGAGAATCGAAAATAACAATGTGAAAGCAAAGAAGAAAAAAATCGTTTTTAATTGATATTTATCATTTACATGGAACTGTAAGCTATAACACTTATTTATTCAAGAATAAAATATAGCCTTTTTCCATGGAACCATGGAACGGACCTTTTCCATTGATTTTTTTTTGGCCGGTTTTTTTTTTTTTTTTAAACTGTGCGTTAAGGGATTAAACGTTGAAGCCTCTACCGCAGTCCCGTTCAGCTTTCGCCCGTGCGGGCAGAAAATTTGGCTCCATGGGCATGAGCGACTTGGCGGGCAACAAACACCACGGCCTCCTTTCGATGGTTCAGCCTATGGGAATACTTTTCCCGCTGACGTCACTTGCCCTCAGCTGTGCCCGCGGGCATCGGCGGGCAACCTCTACCGTGTACTGTCATAGATCAAGAATGGTTCCCCCCCCCCACTCTAATTTCCCCTTCTACCGCGTTTGAACAATTTATAGAGACCGAAGCGTTGATCTCCGATTTAGAAAAGATTATTGCAAAATTACCGGTAGATAAGGCGCGTAACATCGATGAACTTTCGATTTTAACACGTTAACTGCCGTGGGGGTCACCGGTGACCGGCAGTCGACTTTGCTACAGCGCCGTGGGGGCCACCGGTGACCGGCGGCATGGTCAATACTAAAAGTACATAATTATAGTAAATATGGATACTGATCAATTTTTCAACAATACCATTGTTACTATAATGGTTTGAAGAAATTAATGCAATATAGAACATACAAAATAATTTTTTTTTTTTTTTCGAAACACTGAGAGTAATCACTTAGCAACCGAAGCACGATTGTTTAAAAAAAAAAAGTAATACTTGCCTACAGCGCCGTGGGGGGCACCGGTGACCCCCACCAAAAAAAATGCTTCAAACATGATTTTATAACTCATATTATTTGCTGGGAACTATATTTCATCATAATATGCATCGCATAATGAAAAGTTCATGTTGGCGCCTGGGACAAATCATGGAAAATCCGTCCGGCAGTCAACGTGTTAAAAGCGAAAATTTCGTGTACCAATGCTTTCGGAAGCCATTGCACGCTTGCTGGACGCCTAATTCGAGCGTGGCAAAGGGACGAAAAGTTACCGTGAAACGGCAAGCATGATTAGAACCGAGTACCGCGCCGAGGCTCGTCCTTGATCAGAACTTCAACGATTACGGAAAATTAGGACTCGCCATTTGCTGTTTTGCGGATCGCGATGGGAAAGGGGAATTCATTTGCCATCGCAAGAGAGGGGAGGGGAGAGAGAGAGAGAGAGGGAGAGAGAAACAGTCAGTGGCACGATCGTTGCAGCAGATTAACGCGTAATGGAGAGAAGAAAATGGACGTACTCCCCCCACCCTCCCGGTCCAGTTCCACAAGGACGCCGAGCAACGGGTCCGTTCTAATCGTTAAACTGCTTCGATCGATCGGCAAAAGGATTATTATTCCGTAACAATGCGATGACCGATCGAGGGTGAAAGCCGGAGAAATTTACGATCCCTTTTATCACCCGCGAGTGAACCGCCGATCGAGACGAATAAGAAAAATATACGCATAATTAACTTTCTACCTTCTGAATGGGTTCTCTTGCTTCGCCTGCAGGTTGCGGCGTTCGGAGGAATGTTTGAACGCGTTGTTCTAAGCTTCGAACAATCGCCGGCCATAAATCATACGGGACTTTCGACGTTCTTGCTGATCAATAACGAACACCGACAAAAAGCGAGGTGTGTACTGTGTTTTTAGTGGACACGCTTCATCCGTAACTGATCCGTAGAATGTGGAGGTCAATGGACAAGCGTTCGCACAAATTGTGGGATGTGCAACCTAAAAAAATGTATCTAATGATTAAAAAAGAAATAACAGGTTGTGCGATATGCAATAACAAAAATGTACCTACATGATTAAAGATGAAATAACAGAGCAGAGAGAAATAAACGAGCGAATATATGGTTGTTTTAAAAGTCGTTTTATAGTAATGTATAGGGATAGCGCCCCAGATACTGTGGGGGTACCAATTACTGTGCCTATATTAATTATACTTATTCTTAAAGCATAATGAATACTAAACAAGGGAGATATTAAATTTTTTTCATTCAAATCAGTTAATATATTGTATCTCTTTTTTAATGTTCATTATGCTTTAATAATAAGCATAACTAATATGATCGCACAAATTGTGGGATGTGCAACCTAAAAAAATGTACCTAATGATTAAAAAAGAAATAACAGATTGTGCGATATGCAATAACAAAAATGTACCTAAATGATTAAAGATGAAATAACAGAGCAGAGAGAAATAAACGAGCGAATGTATGGTTGTTTTAAAAGTCGTTTTATAGTAATGTATAGGGATAGGGCCCCAGGTACTGTGGGGGTACCAATTACTGTGCCTATATTAATTATACTTATTCTTAAAGCATAATGAATACTAAACAAAAGAGATATTAAATTTTTTTCATTCAAATCAGTTAATATATTATATCTCTTTTTTAATGTTCACTATGCTTGAATAATAAGCATAACTAATATAAGCACAGTGATTGGTAAAGAGAGATATTCAATTTTTTTTTTATTCAAATCAGTTAATATATTATATTTCAAATCTCAAATCTCTGATTATAGTACATCTCTTTTTTAGTATTCATTGTGCTTTGAAAATAAGTGTAATTAATATAGGCACAGGGATTGGCACCCCCACAGTAATTGGTACCCCCACAGTAATTGGGTCCTTTGCCCTCCGTATGTGCGGTGATTTGACGATAGCGGGAAAAGTGGCGTAATGTTAAAGATACTGCGACGTCCTTCGTTAACGAGCATTAAATTCGTCGTATCGTAAAATGATGAGGGTCGCGCGTATCGCGCTATGCCATTCGACCACAGAAATATCGCAGCAATTCGTTGCACGTTAATATCCGATGATTCATGGGACCGCGCGTACTACGGGGCTCGCTTCGGCATAAACATTTGTAATCGGTCTTTGTTATTAATGAATGAGAACGAAACGAACTTTACCGTGATACATTATGCAACATCGTTTTACCGTTAACGTACGTATAAAGACAAGGTACTACCGCGAGCTGTTCAGATTCGATCGGTATCGAACCAGGGGGAACAATACAAATACGTGGATACACGCTGTATGTATGCTGTGTATTTATTAATGTTTGATAACTTATGAAAGCATTACGGTTGATGTAACATCGCATCGACTCCGTCGTAAATCGTTAATGAACGTTCCCATTCAGAAAAAGTTCATCGATTTCACAGTTCATATGTGCATCGCTCTGCACCGGACGTGTGCACACATTTAATTGAGATGATTCGCGGTGATTTATGGGAAATATACAGGGTGTTCGGTAACTGGTGGTACAACGGGGTGATTCTACATGAAAGAATAAGTCGAAAATATAGAATAAACATTTTTCGTTTGAGGCTTTGTTTTCGAGAAAATCGACTTTGAAGATCTGTCAGGTTTGTGTGCTTCAGTACATGCAGGAAGTAGATTTGGTTGGTCATGCTCAGACGCGTCAGACAATTCCTATCGAATAGCATGCTGCATTTCAAACTCGATTTTCTCGATAACGATACATCGGATGAAAAAATGTTATTCTATATTTTCGACTTATACTTTCATGTAGAATCACCCCCTTGTACCACCAGTTACCAAACACCCTGTAGAAATCGTTTTCCATCCTCGTTCTGGTCTGCGGACAGATTTGTGCAAATATAAATTTTTTTTAATGCTTCTATTATTTTTCCATTTCAGTGCATTCTTTTACTATTATCCATTCTTGAAATATTAGTTTTAAAAAATGTTCCTGCAGTTTAATTCACGATTTATTGATTTATCATTTAATGCGATTCATCGTAAAGATTTAATGGAACGAGAGAACGGCTGTTTGGCGATTAAGAGACAAAGGAAAAAGAAAAAATAAATGGGAACACGTTGAAGACGCAACGACGGGACTGGTCGTTTCGAGAAAGACATCATACTTATCGCCTCATTATCGCGGCGGTGGTCGATGGGCGTGCAAGACGGAAATCTCGGACATTAGCTCGAATTCTCGCAGCCAAGAGAAGTTAGCTGAATGCAAACGAGTACACGATAGACAGATCTCGGGTATCTAGGCCTGTCGGACGACTGGTGGTATCTTTCCCTTTCACTGGCGCAACGCAGAAAAATTCGCGGGCTTCTACGTGTGCAACGTTCTCGTCGTACGTGTGCAACGTTGCATCGAGCGCATTTCCGCGGCGTTGATACGGTCACGTGTAACCCGCATCGCTGCGAAAAAATATATTTCACGCTTGCACCCGTGGAAAAATGAATATGGTTTATCGAGGAAAAAGACCTGGGTTCGCTCTGTTGCGTTTTCTTCGCGGTGCATCCCTCTGGGAAGAAATATGCTAATTTTTCCAGCCATTAACTGTGCCAATAAGAAATTCCACATTTCATGCTGGATTTACTATCGATTTCTTTCTCGAATCGACTTGAACGTATAAGCTAAAAATGTCTTCGGTTTAAAATATTGTTACAATATCAGAAAATAAAGATCTGCTTATTCAGGTCGTGTGTTTTCGTTACAGAGTTTTATGTTGTGCAATTTTTTCGAGCTTCTTTACCGAGAGGCTGTTAATTTACTCTGTTTCTTAAAGGATTTTTCTTGAATGCTGTCAATTCACTCATGTTTATCGATATTGCTGAAATAATGGTAACTAATTTTTTGTTTAAAAAACCAGTGAATTACTTTTTTAAATTTCTTTTTACCAAAAATGTGGCTTTCGTTAAAGAAACCCGAATCTACTTAATATCCATGTCGTATTAAAAAAAAAAATTAGCTACTGAATTTATTAGCTACTGAAATTATTATCATGGTCTAGGAAGTAGAGAGATATTTTTTCTCGTATCTACTTTCTGTTAAAAAATATTTTCAGGGACAGTGTATACGTCTCTGTATAAATTAAAGCAGATACAAATTCGTGTCTCAATATTTCCAGTTGGAACGTCTGTATTTCACCAATTAAATAAAAATATAAATTCGTACGATAGTATTTGTATCTAGAACGTGGCTTTCGTTAAAGAAACCCGAATCTACTTAATATCCGTCATATAAAAAAAAATGAGCTACTGAAATTATTGTCATGGTCTAGGAAGTAGAGAGATATTTTTTCTCGTATCTACTTTCTGTTAAAAAATATTTTCAGGGACAATGTCTGTATAAATTAAAGAAGATACAAATTCGTGTCTCAATATTTCCAGTTGGAACGTCTGTATTTCACCAATTAAATGAAAATATAAATTCGTACGATAGTATTTGTATCTGGAACGTGGCTTTCGTTAAAGAAACCCGAATCTACTTAATATCCATGTCATATAAAAAAAAAAATTAGCTACTGAATTTATTAGGTACTGAAATTATTATCATGGTCTAGGAAGAGTAGAGAGATATTTTTTCTCGTATCTACTTTCTGTTAAAAAATATTTTCAGGGACAGTGTATACGTCTCTGTATAAATTAAAGAAGATACAAATTCGTGTCTCAATATTTCCAGTTGGAACGTCTGTATTTCACCAATTAAATAAAAATAAAAATCGTACGATAGTATTTGTATCTAGAACGTCCGTATCTTGCAAATGGCCGGGGATGCGTTTCAGTATTCGTGTTTGAAACGTCCCCTTCGTACAATTTCCGCGGCTTTCAACGCTGACGGGTGGTTTCTACATGCGACGTGTGAAGAAAGTTTATAACAGTCCCGGTTCGTTTGTCGGATCTAGATACGATTTACTCCAGAGACAGTGCGCGAGCGATCAGACATTCTTTCGCGGTATCCACTGTACGCGATTATATCACGTCGATCGAACGGGATCGACAGATCTCACGGACGGGAAAGGAAAGTAAGTACTTCGCGTTTCGTCCGTATTTCGTGGATCTTGTTTTACGTCGCGAGAGCTCTGGCTCTCGAGCGGCTCGATGAAAACGATTCTAAAATTATCGACGCGTATTGATCCCATCGCGCGAACGAAAATAAAACCGAGCTCCTTTCTTCCTGTGCGTCTCGCAATCGTAAAACGGTGATCGATAACGTTACACGAAACGACACTTCGGAAGTCCGTCCCATTATTTCGCAGTTTCTTTGCCGACGGCGGCGGCGCGGCGTCTCCGAGGCCACTTCGAAACTTCATATTGCTCCGAATGGGCTTTGCAGTTTGTTTTCCACTCTAACGTCGCGACGGCGACGAACTTCCGGAAATTATTTGAGCCGTTTACCGTCGAACCAGCGTACATCTACTTTTTTTTCTTGTTGCATTTCTCTGTTGCGGATTTACGAGCTCGGTTCATCCGTTCTTCCTCAAAATTCGAAGATTTCGAGGATTTTATCAGCGAAGTTTTATGAACCTGTCGTGAACGCGTGAAGTATAATTGCAGAGAGAAATGCTCATTTCTCTTCGCTGTTTATCGAAGTACTCGATCGACGAACTTCATTATTGCGTCACGGTTTGCCGCCATTTTGGAGCCAACCTCAGAAGACTGTAGAAGTGGTGCACGCTTCGTAATTATAACGATGACGAAACCGTATAGTTCGGTCTAATTGAGCCTCTTTAATGATTAATTATTTTAAGACTTACTTCATTCGTGCATGTTATAAAATATCTTTTACTCGATACCGTAAGAAATGGTGTGTACTTAGAGCAAGATGGTGGTTCAGATGACTGAAATCCACTGGTTCGGAACTTTCTAAAATCTTCAGGGAACTTTAGATAATTAATCTTTATAGTAAAGTCGTAAAATAAATGTTTAGACCAGTTTAAGAATTTTTGACGAAATAAAATCCGGGGAAAATTGAATTTGTCGAATAACCACATCGCGAGAATAATTAGCAGAGGCAGGTTAATATTGGGAGGAGCTATCCGCATCGATAAAAATCGAATTACAGTCGAAAAATAACGGAGGGCTGGTGGATCGTTCTCTTCGTGGTCTGAACGGCTGATCGTTCAAAGGAGCCGCCTTCTGTCTTCGTTCATTCAATTAGCCCGGCGAGCCGGTGCAGCACAACGTGTGTTATAGATTACAAAACGGCGAACACAATAGGGAGGATGGCAGTTTATCTTTCCCAGCGGTGTTATTCAGCAGGCCGGGGGTATTTTCAGCGTGCTTAATAGCCATCGGTGGCCTCAAGTACGTGGGAGTAGAGGAGTCCTGGAGCCGTGTAATCATCAGCATGCCGTGTATCCGGGCATTGAATTTGAGGATTCTCCTCGCCCTCCTTCGGATCCTCTTCATTGTACATCACACGACCGCTTATCTTTCGCAAGACGAAACCCGCCAGGACCGTGCCGCGGTCCCAATCGCCGAGTAGAGACATGCACATCCGACCGAACGATCGAACGTGTACCAATCGGTTCTCGTTTTAAAACCAGAATTCCCGATCTCCGTTTGCGTCATCGAAAAATCCTGGTCCGCTCGTCGTTAGGCTACGGATTCTATGCTTTTTCACGGTACAGTATGCTTTTACCCATAACCCTTTGCTCTCGAAGCTATTTTAAATGAAAAACGAAACATTTCTTCTAACATAGAGTATTTCCCTTCTATACAGGGTGGTCCACCTAAGTAAGGCCACCTAAATATCTCCTCTAATTGTGGGGGTACAAAAAATATTTTCTATGCTATTTGAATGGCTTGAAAAAACCATTCTATTGCAAAAAATATTTTTTTTCTAGGATAATTTTTTTCGGAGTTTACAATATTATCGATGTTTTTTTGTGTATAATTGTATAATTATTTTTATTGCATCGTGTGGCTGATGTTAAAATACGTTCAGTTATGTACATTACATGACCTCGAAATGACCTTTGAGTTCAAAAATTAAATGGAAACAACAAAATTGTCTATCGAGACTTTAGAGACGAAGAAATCGTTCGGGAATCTGTAAGTGTAAATACACATGTTTACTGACAGACAGAATAACACACAATAACAGCTTGTGCTGCAATTAATCTCATAACATTTGAAAGGGCCAGAGAGTCTCTTATTCTAAGTTTCAAAAAACGTATCGATGCGGAGGGACACCATTTTGAGCATCTATTACAATGATAATTTGAAAAATAGGTTCGTGAAAAAATATTACAAATTTGATAATGGGGTTTCGTAATAGTGAACACGTTTATTTACTCTTACAGATTATTCTAGAAAATTATCCTAGAAAAAAAAACATTTTTTGCAATAGAATGATTTTTTCAAGCCATTCAAATAGCATAGAAAATATTTTTTGTACCCCTACAATTAGAGGAGATATTTAGGTGGCCTTACTTAGGTGGACCACCCTGTATATTTTCTTTTCATGTTATACATACGAAAATGGTGCAATTGACTCGTACAATACTGAAGTGTTTAGTAATTTATTAAATACAAATTTAATAATGTAAAAAATATTTTGAATAATGGTATAGCAATTTTTTTAGTGGCGCCTTCGAGTGTTAAGGGTTAACACTAAACGTACCACCACCGGATCTAGATTTTTATTTGACAATTTGTGACATTATAAAGATGCTTTCGTGAGCAACGATTCGATAAATATCTTTAGTAGAGCACGCATTGCAATAGGAACCGCGTGCAGAGTCTAAATAAATAAAATCTTGTAATTTTTATCAGGCAATCCGTTACATTTATTTAGTGTTAATTTGTGGCTCTTACGGTCAATCGCAACTTGGAAACGTGTACGATAAACGTGTACTTTGCGCGGAACCGCAAAGTTTCGGACGTTTGTGCCGTTTCGCGAATTTTTGTCAGAACCAGTAAAACGCGAGATGACAAAGCTCTCGAGGAACAATCTCGTTTGCGAAAGCGGCAAAAGTTCGTTTCACCGGGAACAGGCGATAACGTTTCCAATAACTGACGGACTAGGTGTCGATATACCGACCAGAAACAGTCATGCCACGTCGTCGATTTTTTATCATATCGTACGTGTGCCGACTAATTGCCATCTGACTTCTCAGAAGCGATCCTTATCGATGCTATCGGGGAGAAACTTCTCCGTGACGAACGTATCTCGCCCGAACGATGATATACCGATGATTACAAGCTTCGTTTATTTCCGCGTGACGACGCGTCGTGTTATTTCTGACCGGAGCAGCAAGACTTGTTAGACTTAATTAGTTTAATTCCAGTACTTAACGACTGAAAATGCTTGCTGTTACGCGCGAAACATTTTATCACGCGTGCTACAGGCGTGGAAATTAATCGTACAGATCTCCTTGCGTCGAATCCGAGTCCGAAACTCGGTTTTTCATCGTTGCTGATTTCTGCGAAAGTCCGGATTAAATGCAACCTTCTTTTGTACAGGGCGATTCAAAATTCAGCCCTTTTATCTTGTTACAGTTTTTACTATTATTCTGTGAATTTAATTATAACACATGTGCATAAAGATATATTGAATTCTAAATCCATCGTATTCTTTACTGTTTTCCATATACAGGCCGATTCAAAATTGGTCAAGCAATTCTTTCCATTACAATTGTTTGCTATTATTGCGGGCATTTAATTGTAACACGTGTATAAAACTATATTGAATTCTAAATCCATCGTATCCTTTACTGTTTTCCATATACAGGCCGATTCAAAATTGGTTAAGCAATCCTTTTCATCACAATTCTTGCTATTATTATGCGAATTTAATTGTAAAACGCGTATAAAGATATATCGAATTCTAGATCCGCTATATTCTTTACTCTGTTCATCTACAGGGCGTTTCAAAATCGAACGACTAATATTCCTTGCTTTTATGGTTCTTCTCAAATCCTGTACATAATATTGCAATGAGTACAAGAATTATATACATCGTACTCTAATTCAATTCATGTACAGGCTCATTCAAATCCAACCAAATAAATTTGTACTCAATCTCATGACAAACCTGTACAACTACTGTCTTCCATTCTACATTTTACCCTTTCTACATACATTCTCATGAATAAAATCCGTTTGTATGCAGGACGTTTCAAAATCAGGTGACCCATTTTCCTCTGTTTCGTATCAAATACGAAAATTACTCGTTCTCATAACAAACAAGCTACAGAGAACCACATTTTTTCCTTCATTCTACACTAACAAAGTCTCGTCAATAAAACTTGTTTATATACAGAGCGTTTCAAAACGAATTGGCCCATTTTCCTCTGTTTCGTATCAAATCCGAAAATTACTCGTCCTCATAACAAACAAGCTACAGAGAACCACATTTTTTCCTTCATTCTACACTAACAAAGTCTCGTCAATAAAACTTGTTTATATACAGAGCGTTTCAAAACGAATTGGCCCATTTTCCTCTGTTTCGTATCAAATCCGAAAATTACTCGTTCTCATAACAAACAAGCTACAGAGAGAGAACCACATTTTTTCCTTCATTCTACACTAACAAAGTCTCGTCAATAAAACTTGTTTATATACAGAGTGTTTCAAAACGAATTGGCCCATTTTCCTCTGTTTCGTATCAAATCCGAAAATTACTCGATCTCATAACAAACAAGCAACAGAGAACCACATTTTTTCCTTCATTCTACACTAACAAAGTCTCGTCAATAAAACTTGTTTATATACAGAGCGTTTCAAAACGAATTGGCCCATTTTCCTCTGTTTCGTATCAAATCCGAAAATTACTCGTTTTCATAACAAACAAGCTACAGAGAACCACATTTTTTCCTTCATTCTACACTAACAAAGTCTCGTCAATAAAACTTGTTTATATACAGAGCGTTTCAAAACGAATTGGCCCATTTTTCTCTTGTTACTCGTACCGTGTCCAGCACAGAAAATTTAATTTCGTGCCACGACCGGCATCAGCATGCCCTTCGTTTCATTCATGTACAGGGTGTTCCAGCTCGAAGCGGTCAAGATGTCGAAACGCGGATGAAAAATTACGTTCGGTGTCACGGGTGGATCGTTCGGATACCGTCGGGATCCGCGAACGAATTTCAATCATATTCAGAGCACGAAGCACGCCGCGATTCGAACCGGCGAAGTGAGAGGCGGTCGTAGTGTGTACGAGTGGCTCGGTTCTTATGCAACTTCTGATAGGAATCGTTGGGGTCAGTCACTTTGTGGACTGGCGCGCGGCTCTTGCGCACTGCGATTCCTCGGCCAGGAAGAAAAACTGTCAGGCGACACCTTTATTGAAGACAGTCCAAATGACAGTACGCTCTGTGCCCCGAACTTAATGGTTATTAATAGGGGCGGGTTATATAACGGTAGAACATTACCAGTGGCGCTGCTCTGCCATTAGGCTCGATGGGACGTCGTCGTTTGCTGTTATTATACTACCCACTCTGCGCGTCGTCTTACATTCTGCCAGCAGGAAATCCCATTTTTCTTTTGACAAATTCGCGTCGATTGCTACGCAAACAATCTCAAGTTCGCGTTTAACACTTTGACCGCCAAAATAAAAACCTGAAATATTCCATAAAATCGAAGTAAGTTTGTTAATGAAATAGAAATTAAAGAAAATTAAATGTATGATATTCAGTGGTCCTTCCACTTTCTTACATTTCACTGATCCTAATCAAATTTGGTACAATGAATATACTGACGTAAAAATTCATTTTAAAACCTGGTCGAATAATTCCATCACCCACGTATGGGTGACATGGCAGTCAACGTGTTAAAGGAACGAACACATTTTAAACCGAAGCGTGTACCTTTTGTCGGAGAACAATGTACGGAGATTGTGAGACTGTAAATATATTTTTGTTTAACACGCCGATTGAATTTTCTTCACGGTTGCTTGAACCGAACTTTATTGGGAGTTGCACAATGCAGTTTTGATTGCAATGATTATTAAATTATATCGCTTTTTAAAAGATTTTTTGGAAGTATCGTTTAAGAGTATTTGCGACAGGTGAATCGTTTGAATTTTACTTCCACAAATTTTATTGAAATTTTTAAATATATTCGCTGAAATTCCAGAACATTTCTGGCGAACGTGGAAGAAAGTGTCGTTTCTATAAAAGTGAATTTCTATATAGATAAATATTGAGCAAGAGAAAGTTCGTTTACTATGAGACTGTAAGTATGTTCCGATGGAAATTTATGTAAACGATTACTAAAAATTTAATTATCGTTCGCTGCTACATACGACAGTATCCCGGACAGCAAAGGTGCGGACGAAAGAAAATCGCATAAATAGTATCTGCGAATTTCAATGAGTATAATGTACGCTTTTGCGCGAGAAAGAAAAAACAACTGGCCAGCGAAATCTCACATAGCTCCGACCGCTAATAAGAGAAACCTAAATGCGATTATTCCACCGACGTTTAACCGCTTGAACATCCGTCAAGCTTTTACGTCCGAGAAAAGCGGTATCAAGAGCGCAGCAAAATGGCCAAGTAAGAAAATTCACCAATGACCAGTTTATTGGACTCGAAACGTAGAAACGTTCCACGAACTTCTAGAGCAGAAAAGAAAACAATTATGGCAGCGCGCGTTTACGTGCCGCTAATGAAACCTGCAGGCGCGATTAATTGCTAATTACACGCGGCTCGCGGTTACAAGCTAGCCCGAAAATCCGACGTGGTTTGATATGCCGTACCATGATACAGTTCACGCTTTGAAAGTCGCGTGTGTTGAACTTCTGAATGAATTTTAGGGCACGATAAACAAAGTGATTAGTCTTTTAAAAAGATTGTTGGGCACCTGAAAAAATTGTAGAGCCTGTACGAGAATTGTGGGACCCGTGAAACAGGAATTCTGTAATGATAGAGTGGCGTTACAGAAAAATGTGGAACCCACCAAAAACAAATTGTAGGGTCCTTCCACAAATGTGAAACTCATGAAAGAAATTGTGCAGGGCGTCACACAAAAATGTACAACTCACGAAAAAATTGTAAATGCCATACAGAAAATTGTAGAACCCACGAAAAATTGTAGAGGAGTCACAGAAAAAGGTGGAAGCCATGAAAAGATTGTAGAGGCCTTCCAAAAAGGAGAAACTCACGAAAAAGAAATTGTGGAGGGCGTCACAGAAAAATGTGAAACCCAGAAAAAATTGTAAACGTCACACAGTAAAATCAGGGCATCGCAAAAGAATTGTGAATGCCCTAAGAAAAATGTAGAACCCACGAAAAATTGTAGAGGAGTCGCAAAAAAATGTGAAACCTATAAAAAAAATTGTAGAGGCGTCACAGAAAAATGTACAACTCACAAAAAAATTGTAAATGCCATACAGAAAATTGTAGAACCCACGAAAAATTGTAGAGGAGTCACAGAAAAAGGTGGAACCCATGAAAAGATTGTAGAGGCCTTCCAAAAATGAGAAACTCACGAAAAAGAAATTGTGGAGGGCGTCACAGAAAAATGTGGAACCCAGAAAAAATTGTAAACGTCACACAGTAAAATCTGGGCATCGCAAAAAAATTGTGAATGCCCTCAGAAAAATGTAGAACCCACGAAAAATTGTAGAGGTGTCACAGAAAAATGTGGAACCTATAAAAAAAATTGTAGAGGCGTCACAGAAAAATGTACAACTCACAAAAAAATTGTAAATGCCATACAGAAAATTGTAGAACCCACGAAAAATTGTAGAGGAGTCACAGAAAGAGGTGGAACCCATGAAAAGATTGTAGAGGCCTTCCAAAAATGAGAAACTCACGAAAAAGAAATTGTGGAGGGCGTCACAGAAAAATGTGGAACCCAGAAAAAATTGTAAACGTCACACAGTAAAATCTGGGAATTGCAAAAAAATTGTGAATGCCCTCAGAAAAATGTAGAACCCACGAAAAATTGTAGAGGTGTCACAGAAAAATGTGGAACCTATAAAAAAAATTGTAGAGGCGTCACAGAAAAATGTACAACTCACAAAAAAATTGTAAATGCCATACAGAAAATTGTAGAACCCACGAAAAATTGTAGAGGAGTCACAGAAAGAGGTGGAACCCATGAAAAGATTGTAGAGGCCTTCCAAAAATGAGAAACTCACGAAAAAGAAATTGTGGAGGGCGTCACAGAAAAATGTGGAACCCAGAAAAAATTGTAGAGGTGTCACAGAAAAATGTGGAACCTATAAAAAAAATTGTAGAGGCGTCACAGAAAAATGTGGAAGCACCGAGACAATTGTGGCATAGACTTTTTCTCTCGAAATTTCAGAAGTTCTTGACACCAGCGTCGCGAACACGGTAGAAAGTGTTTGGTCGGCCCGCTTTCTTCGTTCGAAGAGGATACCTTTTTATTCGAAGCAACTCTGTGAGCGTGCGCGCTCGAAGTGATAACGTCTCCGCGCGATTCTCTATTTAATTAACATAATTCGTCAGCGCTGGGACACTTTCACCGGGACACCCACGACAAAGCTGTTTCCTTTTCAGCGACGAGGAATCGGCGGAATCGACGGGACGGTCACGCCGGATGCCCAAACTCGTCTTCCGGAATCGAGGAGCGGTCTCGTAACGAAGAAACGTCCTGACAATGATCGTTGCCCGTTAGATCGGAACAGATTGATCGATTCGCGTGTTACGTTGTTGTTTTGCGAGCACCGTTTTGCAAAGCAACGCGTGACGGTCATCGGTGGATGCAGCACACGTGAGAAACGCGAGTTCACCGAACCTGACGAGTTCAGGCGAGCTCCAACTCGATTAGGCGAACGAAGGTTGCTGCAGAAAGTGGACAATACTATTGTCTCGATACGTGCACGATGTGAACATTTATCCCCACCATCGCGTGGTGTCCTTTGAAGGGCCCAGAAACTCAATGCCTGAGAAAAGTCTAGAATTATTAATGAGAAAAATAAATTTCTATTTAGTGCCTGTGTGGCCTGCAATTGATGCATGAAAGTTTTAGTTTTGCATAAAGATCTGCACACTGTAGCAATGATAAACTTTTTCGTTTTTAACCCTTAAGTGGACTATTGGAATCGGATGAAATTTTAGTAATTATTCCTTTACGAAACGTTTTTCGCCAAAGTCAAAGGTGAGCATTGCGACCATGTTAGAAAGGACTCGAACAGGAACGATTTCTGCTCACCGCCAAGGACGACCGATAATCCAGTTCATTGGACTGCTCGGAAAATATTGTACTGAGTCATAAACACTTTACATTCCTTCCTTTCTGCTAAGTCTGTTCTCGGTACAGACAATTGAGTAGTCGGTTTATTGTGGTTTCATAACCTCACTGAGCACGTTAATATACTTTTTTAGCAACTTGGATGCTCTTTTATGTGCAGCGTAAATGATGCCATTAACAGTAAACCTAACACCTCGGGTCGAACGAGATGGTTCTTGCATATTTGATGATGATTGAAATTATAAAGAGCTTTCCATAGGAAATGGTGGAATACATTTCCACATGTCACATAGATTAAATTTTGTCATTTCTGTAAGGCAAAATAAAATTATAGAATATGCATTCACTAATTATATCAGCTAATAGGACAATTACCTTTAAGCTTACGTTAATCCAGTGAATTTTTCCCTCATTAGTCGCTTACTCTAAAGACTCCAATTTAACCAGGAAGACATTGCAGAGAAATTAAAGTCCTGTTTTCACAGACAATAAAGTTCGTCTGTTAAGCAGCTTGTTAAATTAAACTAATATCAAAATTGCTGTTGATCCTTCTCGAAGAGTCCTCTCCTACATGTCCCAGCCAATATGTTTTTGTTACAACCTGCCACTTCCAGTGTCCTGAAGCTAATGCAAACAATTCTCAATTCACATAAAAATCTAGACCAATAATTAGATCGTGGATCTCTCCATGCAACATAAAAACTTCATCATCTCACCTACTCAGTTTCGTCGTTAGACTGTGGTTTCTGCTCGTTTTTGACAAAAATGGGCGGCTGCTGCTAGAAACAGTAAAAAAAAAATTGAACCAATTAAACTCTTCCAAACTGCTGAGATTATTCACACTGCTACAAGTACTAATACTAGGTCGTCGCCCTTGGTAATCACCCTTTAATTCTACAACCTGTTCTGACCTTTTCGGCAAAGACATACCGTCGCTATAAAATTTCTGCGATTTTTCATTAGAATACTTTTCAATGGTGAATAAACGTGGGACGACCTAATAATTATCACTTTGACTGCCAAACTAAACACCTCAAAAATTCCATGAATTCAAAGTAAGTTATTCAATGAAATAAAAATTGGCAAAAATCAAATGTATGATACTGAATAGTCCTCCAACTTTCTTGAATTTCACGGATTCTAATCGAATTTGGTACAATGACCCAGATAGCAGTCGACGTCTTAAAGACGTCTGTTTTACGTCCATTTTTGGTCTGAACGTCTTACGTCCTGAAAAGACGTCTTAAAGTCTTTAAGACGTTTCATTTCTTGACGTTTCAGTCATTCTAAACTGCTAGAGAAAACCTTTACAAACTGTAATTGATTATCAAACTGAATATTCCATCAACAAAGAAGTGCACAGAAAAGTAATACATCAAAATAAATAGATAAATAAATAAATAAGTTAAATAAATAAATAAAGCATAAAATGTTAATGTTCGCGGATATGCTGAAAAACATTCTTTTAATTTATTTTTTTTATTTATAAATAAATAAATAAAGCATAAACTGTTAATGTTCGCGGATATGCTGAAAAACATTCTTTTAATTTATTTTTTTTTATTTATTTAGTTTTTTTGTTATAACAAACATTCAATTTATATTTCTTGTACATGTATACAATATTCAAATTCAATATTTTTCTCATAAGAAAAAATGTGGCTTAAAAAATATTTTTCAATATTTGAAAATCATATCTATCTAATATTTTTGTGCTACTAGGGGTCTGTTTCGGGACGTCTTGAATACGTCTGTTTCGTGACGTCTTAAAGACGTCTTTAAGACGTCTCTGTGCTATCTGGGGAATATATTGATGTAAAAATTAATTTTAAAACCTGGACAAATAATTCCGTCACCCAGATATGGATGACATGGCAGTCAACGTGTTATTGTTCCACATCGACAGCGTCCTGTATGGACAAGCAAAGTGTCAGCAGACGGGCGAGTGCGCGAGCAACCGGAAGTGGCCAGGATCGTCTTCCGCAACTTGTCATCCAGTTGTCATCTAGATTCTAGTGCCGGCGAGGAGGTGGCTGCTGCTCTCACCGATAATAGTCCGTCAAGAATTTCTCTGCGCGACCAGGTCCGGAAAAACACGTCGCGTCGACGTGTTCCAAGGGACGGAAATATGCGTGGACCGACAATACCGCTGGACGGAAAAAGACACCTGGAATTGTCTTCGGGGGAGGGTACGCCAGTCCGGCCAGGTGGGGGCCAATCGAAGGAGAGGCTTTCTCTTGGATCACGGTTCGCCGGTGCTCCTTTACGCTGCAGCCTCGTCATTTTGGAGGGGATATCTATATAGGCTGTCCATTCCCGGTGAGCCCCTTCAAACTGTTCGCGATCCTAAGCCCGTGCGCGCATTACGAGACACCCGGTGATCTATCGGAATCTGAATAGCAACCCTGTGCTCCCCTCAATCGTCAGAGACACAGGGAAAGAGAGAGATAGAGAGAAAGAGAAAGAGAAAGAGAGAGGGTGGTGTCTTCCGGGAGCGGACTACAGTTGCGCTCAAAAGTCTAGTGCTAGAGGACATGGCTAGTTCGTGGTGCGATGTGAGAGAGTGCAACCGAGAACATTAACGAACAGACGTGAAACTTATTTCATTTCGATCGATCCCCGATCGAGGAACCAGCCCAGGGTTTGCTGCGTGATTTTTTGATCCTGGAACACTCTGCACCATGGTGAGTCACACGGAATTAATCCTTGGATCGATCGGGCTTCAGTGCGATCTTTTGATCAAGTCTTTCTTCTTGTGGTAAGGTAAAGGCACCAGTAGTTGACCATTTTATAAAAGAAACATAAAAAATAAGGTTTTTATAAGCTATTCCTTTTTGATGAAAGTGAATGTTGTTTAAATTTCAAAACAATAAGAACATTTGTGCCCATAATTATGAAAGTGGTCTGTCATAAAAAAAAAAAATTACATTGAATATATTTAGTTTAAAATCATGTCGTGTGAAATAAGTGATAAATTCATTTTTTTTTAAATTTTGACTTGGACCACTTTCATAATTATGGGCACATTTCAAACCTTATTTTTTATGTTTTTCTATAAAATGGTCAACTACTGGTGCCTCTACCTTACTGTTGTTAGCTGACCGGTGATCTTCATGCGTCTTACAGGCTTTCTATTACTATAGTTGAAATAGTAAAATTGCGTTTAGGTCCACCAATAGTCGTACTTAAACGGCTGATCTTTGTGCCAAATAAAAATTGTTTAGTGCAATAAGCTGGAGTAAAATATATGGGGTATTTTTAAATTCTTCTAATGTTTCCACCGTTTTAAATTTTCACTTTTTCCACTTTTGTCATAAATGCATGAGATAAGAATGTATTATTAATAGTCATAGATGAAATAATTATTGGCATAAATTCTAGCGAGACCCCGGTAGTTTTCTTGAGGATCGAGAAATACATCTCGCAACACAGGCAGAGATCAAACGTTTCACAAAATACAAAGCCTTTAAATCAAAGGATTTTTAACATGAGGAACGTATGAGGGTCAACAAGGTTATAGAGCGCCGAGTAATAAAATTGGTAACGCAGTCAGGATGCGTATTAAGAGACAACGTTGTCTAGACGTTCAGGAATTTCCCGGATATCGTCATTCGATTCTAGTTGCAAACTTTCTATTACTGTATTAGTCGATCGTACCGACGGATTGCACCCACGCGCGCATGGAATGAAGGAACCAAGTTGTGGAAAGCAGCATTTCTTTTTCTAATTGTCACTCATCCCATGCTAATGAGATAGAGAATATCCCTCTACCTGGGTGGACAGAGAAATTTAAAAGCAAAGAATTAAACAATTTATTACACTAAATGGTCAAAACAATTTACTGTTAGTCATCAATTGAATTTTAATTGAATTTAGTCATCAACTGAGATTTATGTAAACTGGTGGTACGAACGGTTTACGTATGTTTATAACAAAACATAAAATTAACTGCCACGTCAGTCGCATATGACTGACAGTGATCTTTGAGTAGGTTCAGAAAGAAGGTCACATCCAGATAAAACGAATTCTATTAACCCTTTGCACTCCGCTGTCCCCTCTCATGGGACATTAAAGTTTATTAGCGATTACGGGGAATTAATTTATTCCAGCGCAACTTTAAATAAAATATTGATATTTTTGCAAATATATATTCCTCGATGTCAACCAATTCATATAAGTCCAATATCATTATAATACGTTACTGGGTTCCAAAATTATACTAAATAATACGAGGATTTGTAAATTTCTGCCAGAATGGTTCGGAGTGCAAAGGGTTGAGATCCTTGGAATTCAGAAGGGTTAAGACAGCATCCTCTATAATAAGTTATTAAATTTCTAGTTTCGGTCTCATTAATTAAATTACACTGATTTTGTTGGAATCTCTGGGATTGATTTTTGGCACTTAACGTGTTGAACATTTTATACGGCATCACAGAAGTAGAAGAAATATTTTTAAAGAAAATCCAGAGAGGAAGTAAATGTTGTTTTTCTTTTTTATCGAGGATAAAATAATGTGTGAGTTGGATGTTTGTTGAAGAGAAATAAAATTATCCAAACCATACCGTTCATGAAAATTGTTAAAAATTGGTCGGTTTGTGTCAGGACTAGTATAACAATATGATTGCCAGTACCAGCTCGATAGAAAATCGAGCACCGTGCCAGCAATTAACGTGAGAAACAGGAGTAGTCGGGTATCGGGTAATGGGAAAATCGAAGCCGGTGCATTGCCATGCCGGCGGCGGTAAGGAAATGGGGGTCAGTGTGTGAACAGCCTCGCTCCTTATGTCGCAATTCAAGAGAGGTCGCCGACCGTCTTCCTCTTTCAATCGCGTTGCCCCGTTTCTTTCTTTTTCTCTTTTTCTTATTACACGGGAAAAGATTGAGTTGCAGCCGAATTTCCGCTTTTCCCGGTCGGTGTACGTGTTTTCGTCGACGATCGGGGACACACCGGTGCCACGAACCTTCTCGTTTCCTTCTTTTCCTTCGCCGTGTTCTATACATTTTTCAGCTTCCCTTCTGTCTCGCGTTCGTTCCGAATTTAACACGCATCCACGGTAGCCCTAGCCGCTGGAAATGTTAAAAATGTTTTCTTCCTTCGTTCCTGATCTTTGCATTATTTCCCATCGTTCTTGCATTCGTTTTAAATTGACGTCACAGCTTCGTACCATTCTCTCTTCCTGTTCCAAAAATATTTTTCTCCTCTTTTGGCATTCGTTCGGGGGAGACGAGCATTCCGTTCAATGCTCGAATGCTCGTATACAATTTCTGCCGTGTTTGAACAAGGCCAACAACGTCCCACCCGACGGAAAGTTAAGAAAATTACAAAATAATAAAAAAAGCCGTAATTTTGTACCCCATTTTGTACTCTTCCTAATACACATTTGACAGTGCTCTAGTTTTGATCACTGTGCAAACGAATACCAAGAAGAGCTAATTGCAAAGCCTACCCCGCCGAATTACTACCTGCCTAGTATGGAATCTAATTTTTTATTTTTTTTTTATTTCCTACCTATCAAGTATTATATTTTTGTTTTTTTTTGTATTTGTTTGTATTTTGTATTTTGTATTTTATTTTTGTATTTTTTTGTATTTTAAGCATTTTGGCCATGTACTTATGTGAGCTCGAATGTACAAAATTTTTTTTATTTGCATTTCTGCAACGCAGCGTGCACAGCATGCTCAGGATAGAAATCAGGAAAGCGCCGCGTCTTTGGACAATTAGCCCTAACGAACGTGTAGAATCCTCGGCGTCGAGATGTTGCGTCAACCCGGCGTGTATTTATGCGTTCTGACGAACTATCACAATTCACTTTCTATCGCAACGATATAGGGATATCATCCGAAGAATCCACCGCGGCGGCGTGCAATTTACGACGAATTTCATCGGCGAACATTTAAACAAAGGCGCAGTAGCGCCGAGGAAACGGGAAAAACGGAGATTCCTGTGGTTCGAGGACTTATCGCGGCCGCAAATCTTCATTGTCTATTAAGTCGGCTGTATGCGCGGCTAGAAACGATAGATCCAATCTATCCTGTCGGCCCGTGGATCGCCATTTCCCTCCCGGCTTCTCGTTCCGCGCGAGAACTGCCAATTTCAATCGGTTGCCCAATGAACTCGCCTTAAGGAGGGATTCTGCTTTTGCACTCTCCTTAACTACATCCTCGAACGTGTGCGCAAACGGATTTCCACGAATTCCGTAAAATTAATTTCGATATTCCAAATAATCTGGCAATTTCAATCGATTGAGCTCGATGAGCTCGCCTTACGGAATTTTAAACATTTAACACTTTCACTGCCAAACTAGAAACCTCAAAAATCCCATAAAATTAAAGTAAGTTATTTAATGAAGTAAAAATTGAAAAAAAAAATAAATGTATGATAATGCGTGGTCCTCCAGCTTTCTTACATTTTACAGTTCCTAATCAAATTCGGTACAACGAATATATTAACGTAAAAATTGATTAAAAATCCTGGACAAATGATTCTGTCAGCCACATATGGGTACATGGCAGTCAACGTGTTAATATATTAGGTCGTCCCATAATTGTATCTTCAAATTTTAAAAATAAAATATGTAATCACCAGACTGCGGATGTTTATGCAATTTCCGATTTTTGTAGTCAAATTTTACCAAAATAGAATGAAATAAAATCCTATTTTTCATGGGAACAGCCTCTGTAGATCCAAAAAAAATAAAAATCGTACTAAACTCTATCGAATTTTATGTCATAGCATTTTGTAGAAATTTTCATAAGCCATAGATGCATAAAGATCCGCAGTCTAATAATCACCCTTTAATTCCACGACCTCTTCTGACCTTTTTGGCAAAGAGATCATACCGTCGCTATAAAATTTCTACGGTTTTTCGTTCAAATACTTTTCAACGGTTCAAAATATGAATAAGAAGCGCAACATTTGAAAATTTTGCGACTAGATCCGCAACAATAAGAAATTTTTCTGTCGCTTGTCTGCTCCGTATTATTTGAACGACGACAACGGAGAATGCACGCTGTTATAATCCCGTGCGAGAAGAATATAAAATTCAGATTGAGAAACGGCGGCGAGCCCCAGTTATGATAAACGAGGGGGTCGAACAACGGCCGGTGAGTGAATCGTTAACGAAATTCGTCGAGAGCAACGAGATATCAGTGTCAAGGAAATCCTTTCTATTTCCTACTGTTCTCCGGTTTCCGTATTTCCTGCCGGGACTTTTAATTACCGCGATCTTCATCGCCTGAATCATCAAACCGAGACTCTGTCCCTCCGAGGACACGTCACACGGGGTGCACACTTCTCGGCAATTAGCGAGGTATAAAGAGCTCTTCCTGGTGGTTTCCTTCCTCGGTGTCCGCGCGAAAGAGAATATTATAGACGGGCCGGATGTCGCGGAAACCCGAGAACGTCCAGGAATTCCGCTTCCTCGTCCTGATCCTTAGACGTCCTTGGAATCCCAACCCTCTAGACGACCCCTTTGAAACGGGAGACTTACCCCTCTAGGACTCCTTGTCCTTCAATTCTAATCCTCTTAATCCAAGGGACGCGGCATTAACACTTTCACTGCCAAACTAGAAACCTCAAAAATTCCATAATTAAAGTAAGTGATTTAACACTAGACTGCCGGAGCGAGTCAATGTGACTCATTTACGATTTCATTGCTATACACATATGTAGAAAAACTTAAATAATTTTTTTAACATATGTTGGTTTTTAATAGAATTATGAAGGTAGGTATCTGATCATCCTCATTATGATACAATACCACCAATCTGTCAGAAGGAATCACTAACTGACCAGATACCTTCCTTTTCATCCGGCAATCTAGTGTTAATGAAATAAAAATTGAAAAAATTAAAATGTACGATATCGAGTAGTCCTTCAACTTTCTTACATTCTACCGATCCTAAGAAAATTTGGTGCAGTGAATATATTAACATAAAAATTAATTAATATGGGTGACGTGGCAGCCAACGTGTTAACGCATTCCGACGATCTTCCAAAAAGTTTCCTTTTCCAATAAAATTCAATAAAATTGTACAGCCGACGATTTCAGGCAGGAAAAAAATTGTCTAGAAAGGATTTATCTCCTCCGATGCTCTCTTTCGTGTTTCCAAAAAATGCCATAAAATCCGCGGACAGGTGGCGTTTCCCGTTCGACCGGGTCTGTTAATTGAAATCGCGGGCTGGTTTTCCAGCGCAGTTAGGATCGTTTCCAGCGGAAACGTTGTCCGAGTTGAACGGTGGATCGCGGATCGCAGTCGAAATGCTCGAAGGCGAAAGTTACCGAGCTCTCGGATGAGGCCACGAGAAGAAAGTCCAGCTGCGGCTGGAACGCGATAAGTGGAACGGACGATACATCGGGAGAGGACACGGGAATCGGGCTCGGTATAGAGAGCCACGTGAGAAAGGAAGTTCGATCGTTCGAATTGTATTTCGCCTGATAACTTGCTCCCTGTGCGAAACGACACTAAGCCGAAGGCTGCCTGGAATTATATGAATCCTTGATCATCGTGAAAGTCTCCGCCCGGAATCCGCGCATGCTTCGTAATTATCGCGCTACAACAATGGACACCGATTATCGCGCGTCAGATAAACGCGATCCGTTGATCCAGCAGGACTGGGATCGCGCGACGAGAATGATTACGCAAGAGAATCATTTTCTTGTACTTTTGAAAACACAGGAACAAAAGAAAGTTCGATTCTGGAAAACCGTAATCGCTTTCGCAGTCTAAATTCGCCATTTTGGTAAATTCACCATCTTCCAAATTGATCCTCCCACAAGTTAAATATTCGCCTTTTTGAAATTCAAAGTTTCATTAGCTGTAACAACGAATGTACACTGCGAAAGAGAGTCAAAATATGTGGACCGTTTATTTTGAAAGCGGTGTAGGTCCTTTTTAAAAAAAAATGAGATATGACTATATGTTTCTAACTAGTTAGTATTTAATATCTTAAAAAATACTAATGCTTTGTTCAATTTTTTTTTTTTGCTTTTTCTTAATTGTCAGATCGACTAACATTTAATTTTCTCGAAACAAAAGAAAATGGACTTGCACCACATTCAAAATAAACGGTCCATATTTTATTTTTAACGAGATTGTCGCAGTTCAAGTATTAGCAATTTCTCGAGAATTCGGTGTTCCACTATGATCGTGTACGCATTCATGGCGAAATTGAGGGACTGCGATTTGCACGAACAATTTACTTGTTAATGGAGCTGAAATAAAATCTCGGCATTACCTCGACCGATACAAACTTAATGGAACAGAGCACAACAGATGTTTCTGATCGCAAAAGCTTCGACGTTTCCCGCCTTGATTCGCCAGAAGCAGATTACGGAAAACAAAGAGCGCGGCAACAGACAAGCGTAATTCGCAAAGGAATATGAACATCCAGAGGAAAGTTGTTTTTGTTTTTTTTTTTTAAAGCACGACTGCCACTGTAAAAGCGTTTTGCGAGCGGCGAAAAGTAATTGAACAGAATGAATTGCCGAAAAGAGCGTCGTGTAAAGGTGAATGTGTGGGAGTACGAGGGAGGGGGAAAAAAATATTTTCAACGAAAAGGGCCGATCGCGACAATTTCCAGTAACGAGGCGTTTCGCGGGTAACGAGAGCCTCGCGCGCTCCGGTAATTAGAATTCTAGAGAAAGTCGATTTCGTGCTGAAAATTACAAGTTCGAACTGTTGCAGGCGTCCCTCGTTAGCGTCGCCCTGCCCCGCCCCGTGTCGTAAACCCGTTCGTGTCTGCATAATTCCATGAAATTTTCATCTTTAAGGTGTCCCTACGACAGTCGATTGTGTTTTTTCTTTTTTTTCCCCTGGGTCGTCGGAGACGAAAAATTCGAAAGCTTTCTCCGGTAGAGCGTCGACGACGATCATCGAACCTTTCGTCATCAGCCGAGAGACACCGAGTTTACCTCGATTGTCTTCGGGGAATTTTTCGATCGCGGTTGCACAATTTTACGTAACCTTCCGAAACTCCGGCGTAATTCAATTGTCTCGGCGCGACCGCTGCGTGCAGCGTTTTCTACACAATCGTGTGATAATTCGCACATAATGGCCGTGGAGAACCGATGGAATCCTTTCCGGAAGCGTCATCACATTAGGCGTGCAAATCAGTTCGATGCCTCTCTATTCAATTAGTCGTACACTCTCTTTAGTCTCAATTTCTTCCCGCTCTTGTCAGCCTTGTATCTAGCTTTCTTAGAAACAGAAACAAGAAAAATTTGTAAGGGGAGCGTGGAAGGAACTCGAAAAACCGAACATTCAAATAAAATAATCGTACTAACGGAGGAATTTGTACAAAATTTTATGCGAACTGCCGAATATAAAATTTTCGGACGTGGAGAACCGATGGAATCCTTTCCGGAAGCGTCATTACTAGACATCGGATGTTATGCATTTATTACAAAAACGAGTAGGTGTAATTTAAAACAGTAAGAATATTAGAAAAATTTAGAAATACTGTTACATTATTTTCAACCTATTAAACATATTAGGAAAAAAAATAAATTTCTATTTCGTTCCAGCTTGTTGCAATTTAGATAGAAAATTTTCATTTTGCATAAAGATCCGCTGTCTAGTCGTTACATTAGGCGTGCAAATCAGTTCGATGCCTCTCTATTCAATTAGTCGTACACCTTTAGTCTCAATTTCTTAGCATAAACAAGAAAAATTTGTAAGGGGAGCGTGGAAGGAACTCGAAAAACCGAACTTTCAAATAAAATAATCGTACTAACGGAGGAATTTAGACAAAATTTTATGCGAACTGCCGAATATAAAATTTTCGGACGTGGAGAACCGATGGAATCCTTTCCGGAAGCGTCATTACTAGACATCGGATTTTATGTATTTATTACAAAAATGAGTAGGTGTAATTTAAAACACTAAGAACATTAGAAAAATTTAGAAATACTGTTACATTATTTTCAACCTATTAAACATATTAGGAAAGAAAATAAATTTCTATTTCGTTCCAGTTTGTTGCAATTTAGGTAGAAAATTTTTATTTTGCATAAAGATCCGCTGTCTAGTCATTGTATTAGGCGTGCAAATCAGTTCGATGCATCTCTATTCAATTAGTCGTACACTTTAGTCGCAATTTCTTCCCGCTCTTGTTAGCCTTGTATCTAGCTTTCTTAGAAACAGAAACAATAAAAATTTGTAAGGGGAGCGTGGAAGGAACTCGAAAAACCGAACTTTCAAATAAAATAATCGTACTAACGGAGGAATTTAGACAAAACTTTATGCGACTGCCGAATATAAAATTTTAGGACGTGGAGAACCGATGGAATCCTTTCCGGAAGCGTCATCAAATTAGGCGTGCAAATCAGTTCGATGCCTCTCTATTCAATTAGTCGTACACTTTAGTCTCAATTTCTTCCCGGTCTTGTTAGCGTTGTATCTAGCTTTCTTAGAAACAGAAACAATAAAAATTTCTAAGGGGAGCGTGGAAGGAACTCGAAAAACCGAACTTTCAAATAAAATAATCGTACGAACGGAGGAATTTAGACAAAATTTTATGCGACTGTCGAATATAAAATTTTCGGAGCATCTCGATGAATTTATGAAGCACTACTCGACGCAATAAGCGATTCTGCTTCTGTGAGGAAGAAACGAAATCGCCGTCGGACAGTTCGATAAGGTGAACGACGAAGAAGGGACGGGAAGATGAGGAAGAACGAAGGAACACTCGAGGATAAAGCGTCGGCTTCCAGCGTGATCGCCTTTGGCCATTCTCGACCAAAGTGTAGCGTCTCCGAGGAACCTTTCACGCGGAGCCGCTCTCGAGCCAGTGTTCGAATACCGCCGAAAGGCACATCTCTGTTTACATCTGAATGAACAGAAGGAGAGGAAGAGAGGCACGGGCAGAGGGAAAAAGGGTTCGAAGAATGGGGAAAAGCAGCCGTTTCCGTAAGCAGAAAGCTTCGCTAACGATGCCGGGGCGTATCCGAGGGCTAGACCCAAAGTTCCAACGGGAACGAAATTTCAGAGGCTGTCGACCCGGCGAGACGTGCGCCATTTTATCATCCTCCGCTTAAAAAAGGAAAATTTAACACTGAGCGCTCGGTAAAGACTAAAGGCGAGCTCAAACCTTCGAATAAAAAATTAAACTTTCTCACATTTATGGTTTTTCATGAATAATATTGTTACCGTTGCATTTGTCTCGTTGTGCTGATTAAAATGACACCAAACACGATATAGTTGCAATCACAATTACTTGTGTAAAAGACGAAGCTGAGAATTCGTGTACCTCTACCGTAAATGTCAACTTCGTTATACGCTTATTTTACAAGTAATTAGTATCGTAACTATATCGTGTTTGGTGTCATTTTAATCAGAAAAACGACAGGCGTTTCGACCTGAAACTAATTCAGTCAGTTTATGGAATTTTTGTTGTAACTATAATTTTAAAAGCGACCAATAGACTGCGGATTTTATGCACTTAAAGCAGTGGACATATTAAAAAGATTTAAGGGCACCAGCCTATATTGATTTTAGCTTAACAAAATAACTAAAAGAAGACTTTTTTTATTCTTCATTTTGCATAAAAATCCACAGTCTAGTGGTTAAAAATCGCCGATAAAATCCTCAAGAAATAAATTCACGAACTATTTGTACAGTGTTCTGTGTATACCTTCTACAAATCTTTTATAATTCAATCGATATATTTCAAATAGAGTGTACCCCGTATATGCTTCATTAAACGAATACTTTGGTACACTCGAGGCTTGCAAGTTAAAGATGTTGAACACATTCTCCGAACGGAGCAACACAGACTGTTCGATAATTTCGATTTTCATACGATTGGATATTTTTACGATTGGATCCGAAGTTATCGAAACGGCCGGGGATCGCGTGTTTATCAGCGTGTATCAACAAACCTCGATAAACTTCGGTTCTCTCGAATCAGTCACGGTTTCGTGGTACGTTAAGATTGGATCGGCCCGAGGGGATCAAAGGAATCGAACGTGGAGCTGGATAGACGGAAGGAGAAAATGGCGACCGCTGCCCACGCTTCGGCCAGTTTCCGACTAACAGAGGCGTGATAACACACAGTCGGTCAGCTGTGGCTCGATCCCCTTGGTCTCTCGGACACGAAACGAAACGACACGTGGCCATTCGAACGGCAGTGTCGTGCCGTAACACGATCGAGGAAACGACACGCGAAAATGCCACATTGGCCGGCCTTCGGTGTTTCACGCTCTACTTGCATGTCTCGCCGAGAGAAACTGATCTCCAAGTATCTTTCTCTCCTTCGTGGACTTTCGTTTCTCGTTCGGGCCGGTGGTGTATACTCCGGATGAAAGTTCATTCGGTCGAAAATTGTGTCGTACGTATGTGCCGTAAGTCATTATTTATCTGTTCACAAAAAAAATCGCTGTGAAGATCCGATCTTCGAATCTCCAATAGATTTGTTGAAAGAAAAAATGTTGTGTTTCAATTCGTAGCACTACGGATGAAAGTTCATTCGGTCGAAAATTGTGTCGTACGTATGTGCCGTAAGTCATTATTTATCTGTTCACAAAAAAATCGCTGTGAAGATCCAATCTTCGAATCTCTAATAGATTTGTTAAAAGAAAAAATTTTGTGTTCCAATTTGTAGCACTCCGGATGAAAGTTCATTCGGTCGAAATTGTGTCGTACGTAAGTGCCGTAAGTCATTATTTATCTGTTAACACAAAAAAAAAATCGCTGTGAAGATCCGATCTTCGAATCTCTAATAGATTTGTTGAAAGAAAAAATTTTGTGTTTCAATTTGTAGCACTTTCGACCAAAAACGTATCTTTCTCTCCTTCGTGGACTTTCGTTTTTCGTTCGGGCCGGGGGTGTATACTCCGGATGAAAGTTCATTCGGTCGAAAATTGTGTCGTACGTATGTACCGTAAGTCATTATTTATCTGTTCACAAAAAAAAATCGTTGTGAAGATCCGATCTTCGAATCTCCAATAGATTTGTTGAAAGAAAAAATGTTGTGTTTCAATTCGTAGCACTTTCGACCAAAAACGTGTCCCGAGATTTTCAAAGTTGTACGATTTACGGGGGGTGACTCAACGTTGTCAAGGCAAATAGTGAGTCTGGCTACGAGCGAGCGAGCGAGCCAACAATCATGTTCGTTAAGAACGAACGTTGGGCGTGATGTTTACGAACGAGGAGGCAACGAGTCCGGGAAAATCGTCGTCGTAGTCGGCCGCGTCTCGGAGAAAGTCACACGCTGTCTACGTGCGATCGAGAGGAGGATCGTCAGGATCGCTGGATCGTTTGACCGAGGAGGAACACGCCCGAACTGTCCGGGAAAGGTGGATGCGGTGGATATATCGCGCACAGGAATTGTAACGAGTGCCACACGCGGCTTTCTTCGACAGTGAAAGGGAGAGTTCTTTTTTTCGCGGGATCCGTCTCGATCGAGGGTCCGGAGATTTCTCGATCCCTTTCGGTTCGAAAGCGTGCTTCTCCTCCTACTGTTACTCCCACTGCACAATCACTAGCCTCCTCCTCGTTTTACGAACAAGTAGGCGGCCCGCGGGTTATGTAGATCGTGAAGCTCATTGGAAACTCGTTAGAAATTAATACCTGACGCAAACGGGAGAGGATCGGGGCTCACTGGAGCGCACGCGTGTGCTTCTGTGTCGGGGAGCGGATTTTTCTTCTCTCGAAACCGCGACCGGTCGACCCCATTCACGATCGACGATCGCGATCCACTCGGAACCTATTGTCAGCTATCCGACATTATCGCGTCGTTTCTGCTCGCCCGGCTCCCACGGATAATTTGTTTGATTCGATTAACTGCGACCTTTACCGCCTCCGAGCACTCGCCCCGCCAAATTACACGGATTAAAAATCGTATCAGTGCACCGCACGTCTCTGTACAAACTCCTATTTGCCTACTATTACTATTATCACTGCATCTCCAAGAAATTCTGAGACCATTGTTCTATTATTTTTCAGGCGGGAAATCGATTTCTAAATAGAATATTCCATGCTAATTCCATACCAACAAACATTTTAGAACTTCTCACGAATATGCAGAATAGTTTTGTTTTCATTCGGGAGTTCAAATTATGTAAAAATCGCCTTCGGTGGAAATTACCAAGAAGCAAGGTAAAGGCACCAGTAGTTGACCATTTTGTACAAAAACATAAAAAATAAGGTTTTTATAAGCGCACTTATAAGTGCACTTTTAGTGAAAGTAAACCTCGGATGCCATGCCGTCTGTTGTTTAAATTTCAAAACAATAAGAACATTTCAAACCTTATGTTTTATGTTTTTCTATAAAATGGTCAACTACTGGTGCCTTTACCTTAAGTGTATTACCCCTTAGCACTCGAGTGGTGACTCTCAAACACCACTAGAAATAGTTCCTTGGCATTATTTCAAGGAAATTCCAAAAAATATTGCAAAATATTTGTTACACTACAAAATTTGTATTCAATCGACTACTAAACATTTAAATATTATTTAAATTTTATTTTCGTACGAATGAAATGAAAATATTCTAAGACGAAAGAACAATGTAGTTTCAGAATGAAAATAGTGCCGAGTGCGAAGGGTTAAATAATTTTGTTCGAAGAAAAAGTCTTCAAAGGTACCTTTCCAACCCTCGTAAGAAGTAAGTGTATTAACCGCTTGCACTACGATTTATTTCACGGTTTCAGTGATTAGAAGTTTTTTGTAATTTATAATTTCCTAAAAAAAGAAGAAAACTTATATCTATTGTATGCTTATATGTTCTCCGATAGCTGTGCATTAACAACGCCAAAATAGAATTTTATTTCGTTTTGAGGAAAACGAATAAGAAACATATTTATTAGACCCTGTTTAGAATCTTCATCAAGAGTCTGACTCGATATTGTAGGGCAAGGGGTTAAATAATTTTGATTGAGGAAAAAGTCTTCGAAGGTAACCTTTCCAACCCTCTCGTACCTTCCAAATGATTCTTGAAACCGAAGAAAGAAATTTGTCCGAAAGGGTAGTTTTTAACGATAACGATACCAACTGCTCCGTACGGGTGGGAGCAGCGGCGAGGATAAACGATCGACAAAATTGCCGAGCATCGTTTGTAATCGGCGGGTCCCGCTCGCGGATCGCAGATGAAAAAGATGGAGGGCAATCGGAAAAGGAGGTCGAGACACCTTTCTCTCCTTGAGAGAAGAAGCCGCTTCTCCGAGAAGGCGCGGTCGCCTCGACGACGTCGCACTTTGCCGAATAGAGCATAGTTCACCGCGGACCTGCCACCGGTTCTTCTTGGAACTGGCGAAAACGAGGGGATCCGTGGCGACGCGAAACGACACTCGCCTGCTGAACCAGATGATCGACACGAGTATGGTCCTGTGCCGGTGCTCGAACGAGTTCGTCGCCAGGGCGACTCTAGAAACGGGACTTGAACACCGACCCGAGAGAAACTGGCATTTTCAACTGTGGGACACCTGACGGCACGGCCGAAAACAGGCTTTTTACGAGGCCGAGGAAAGATTGTTAAATGGAGCACTGTTATTCAGAAATGGAGAGCGGAGAAAGAGGGATTGTTGCTACGAGCAGTTCGAACGTGCTAACTGGGTTAAAAGAGGCCATTGTGGTTGCAGAGAAATTGGAAACTGAATTCGATTTAATGTTATTTCAGCTCAAGACCAAAAGAAAGTGGAATTTCAGAGGCATTTCGGAACAATAAATTGTAAGATAAGCTGTAACATATCCGCCACTGTATATACAGTGAGTAACGAAAGTATTCGAACGCCCTTTAAATCAGTATAACTTTTTTTTTAAGTGAATCAAACGACCTGACTTTTTTGACGAGTTAGAAGAATTGGTTTTCCAAATGATGTGTAAAAAAGATTTGGAAAAAATTGCAATTGGTAAGAATTACATGAGAAAATCAAAATGGCACTTTTCACAACTTTTTTATTTGAACCTGTAGTGAAAATTTAAAATATGCGTTTTGTAGATATATGTTAGTTATATACATGCTGCAAATTTCATTGAAATCGATTAATATACACACGAGCTACAACTAGTTAAAAGTGGTGAAAAGCGTAGATTTTCACGACTTTTGGCCAGTTTATGCTTAAAATCCTCAGATTCTAACATATTTTGATACGTGCCATTTTTATCTGCGTCAGCCGATTCGGATGAAATTTTCAGTACGTGTATAACTAACAGAGATCTACAAAACGCATATTTTAAATTTTCATTACAGGCTCAAATAAAAAAGTTGTGAAAAGTGCCATTTTTATTTTCTCATGTAATTCTTACCAATTGCAATTTTTTCCAAATCTTTTTTACACATCATTTGGAAAACCAATTCTTCTAACTCGTCAAAAAAGTCAGGTCGTTTGATTCACTTAAAAAAAAAGTTATACTGATTTAAAGGGCGTTCGAATACTTTCGTTACTCACTGTATTGTTCATGTTGTTAACAAATATGTTCGTGTTATTGATAAGACAAACGAATCATCGGACAAACGAATGTGTTGAAAAAAAGAAACAAACAGAATAAAACAAGGACGAGCAGTCTCGTCAGGTCCGACACCAGAGAAGGACGTGTAATTAAATAATAAACTGTTTGCTTTTATCCCGGCCATTCCTTACAAAATCATCGAATATCATCGACGAGAGAGGATCTTTATGCAAAAACTAAAAATTGTGTACCTCAATTGCGACAAACTAGAGCAAGATAGAAATTTATTTTCCTTCCCAATATGTCTCGAAAAATATTTCTACACTGCCTTCTCTGTTACTTCTACTCTCTTCAAAATGAACTTTATAAAATGGACAAATGGCCATTTGTAACATTTAGAAACTTCCTCTCATGAAATATAGATCGCTGCAGCAAGAAGTAAGTGCTAAACTCAGTGCATGTAATCTATACTGCAATTTAAGTTGCATTCATTTGAAATGTAGCGCTACTTTTAACAATCTCTTAACAACAACCTCTTAACGACAGTGTAAATTGTGAAACGAGCAAATAATACTTGGGGAGACTTATTGTGCAACTATTTGCGAAGATTGACTATTTATGATTACTACTATTTAGGATTAAACTGTTTTCGTAGCTGATAGCGATTTGTTTTTTCGCCGAGATTTCGTAAGGAGAGAAAACAGCTAGGCCTATTTAGAAAATCGCGGGCAATGAATACTGATAGAGAGAGAGAGACCGTTCACTGTACCAATTGTAAGATAAGCCACGATGAATATACATCGCATACTTTATTGCGCACCGCGTCGACAGTCGTCTCAACTACATTATACGGTGTTTATTAATACGTCGTGTTCCCGTTTCGCTGGTCGGCGTTTGCGCAATCACGGTTAACATTCGCATACGTTTCCCCGGGAAGTCGAAAAACCTTTCTCCGAAGGGAACGACCCCTTTACCGACTATTCGAACGCATTGTTTTATAACTGGACTGTGAATCTTCATAATCAGCGCTTCCTGTATTCCACTTATTTTTCTCATAAATTTACATCTGTTTCTATGAGAAATTATTCAGTAATTTTACAGTTACCGATATCATCTTAATTCGGTCTAATTATTATGCGAATTTTCGGAAATAATTTACAACAAGAAGCGTTTGAACCTATTAGCGTTTTATCGACCTATTAGTGCCGAGATACACGATCAAATAACAGCGTCAATTTTGATTTTTCATTCGTATAAAAATTTGCGAGTGATGTGAATATATGCCTAAAATTTTACACAAAAGAGTAACATTGAAAAATTTCACCGTTGCAAAGTAAAAAAATAGCAAAGTGGCCGCTGCTTCGACGCACCGGTCGGTGAAAAAGCGTCTCCTTCTGGTAAATCGCTAACAACAAGATAAATTTTAATTTTCCGTCCGTCTAAAAATTTGTGAACGACACTGACGCGCAACCAGAACTATACACGGAAGACAAGTAGCGTAGAGGATTTCGCAGTTCCGTGTTAACCCCTTGCACTACTATTTATTTTCTGATTATAACGATTAGAAATTCTTCATCGTTCAGGATTTCGTAGAAAAGAAAAGATAGTTTATATTTATTGTATGCCCATGTTTTCTCCAATGGATATATATAAACTACAACGAAATAGAATTTTATTTCGCTTTAAAGGGAATTAATAACATACATATTTGTTACACTCTGTTCAAAATCTTCATCACGAGTCTGACTCGATATTGTAGGGGGCAAGGGGTTAAAAAAAGAAAATCGCTATGTACCGGAGAACACGGTGGTTCCGATGTCGAAAAATCGGGCCGATTTGCGTAACCTGTTTTACGATTCATACGACTACTGGGCCCGAAATTTCGATCGGGCAAACCGTTTCTCTGTCGGTGGTCCGAGCAGGTCCCGAGGATCACGCAACGTTGTGACGCAACCGGCGTTCATAGCGAATCGAACGCGAGCTGCATCGGAATGCGTTTTCCCGGCGACGCGTCGTACGAATGATTGTTGCCGGTCGCGGGTAAGCCGGGCACGTAGCGAACGGCGCGAATCAATCGCGCGGCGTCCGCGGCCCGGCTCCGCGAATCACTGTGATTTCACAGTCGATGGTCCCGTTTCTAAAGTGACGGCCGGGAACCAACGAAGAAAGCAGAAAAACCGTGGGCCCGTGTCCGGCACGCGATTTTCATTGCGGAAGATATCGCGTGCCGTCGATCCGACGCGCCTCGTAATCGGAATGATGTCAGTAGTACGGGCGTCATTTCGGACCGCGAGGTGGAAAGACAGCGACTGTAATTGAGACGAGGGAATCGGTGCGTTGAGATCGCTTGATCGACACGGGCATCATCATTGTAATTATGACGACGGCGAAACGGCCCGCGAATTAATTTCCGTGACAAATTCCAGAATATAAGGTAAAGGCACCAGTAGTTGACCACCATGTACCAGTAGTTGACCATTTTATAGAGAAACATAAAAAATAAGGTTTTTATAAGCTATGCACACTTTTGATGAAAGTGAACCTCGAATGTCATGTCGGATGTTTTTTTTTTTTTATTTAATGCAATTAGAATCTCAAAGTAGAGATTATTTTGCCATACATTATTTTCCTATACATTATACATTATTATAAACTGTACAATTTTCTCCGATATTTAGCTCACAGGCATTCAAAAACGAGTAGGTTATTTTACATATTTCAACCGTAGGTCCGGATAGGAGAACATTGCATGAGAGCGGAAGAAAAAGATGCAGTTTCCGTAGTTGTCTGATAAACTCCAACCTCAGTTCATCAAACGTGGGACACTGCCATAGCACGTGGTCGATATCCTGATTCTCATAACCGCACTGACATTGTGGATCGTTTACTATGCCAATTCGAGCAAGAGAGCTGGCAAGATTGTAGTGTCCTGATCTGCATCTGTTTATCGTTGTGACAATCTCACGATGGAGATTTGTGTGACTGTACCACGGTTTAGATTTTCGGTTGTGGAAGTATGTGAAGTAGTTTACACCTTTAGATAAACCTTCTTTCTCTATGATGTCAAATGTGTTTTGTGTTGCCGCTGATTTAACCGATTCTCTTAGATCTGAGAAGGGAATTTTGACGGAGAATGAGGCTGTCGTGTTGGTTGCTGTTTTAGCTAATGTGTCTGCACTCTCGTTACCCAGAATCCCAATATGAGATGGTGCCCAGTAGAATTTAATTTTACTATCGTTTGTGGTTTCGGATGCGAAGTTGAAAACGTTTTTTCTTATTTCAAAGATACAGGGATTCGTTTTTGTGCTTATATTAGTTTGTTTCAACGAGTCATGTCGGATGTCCTTGATGTTGTTTAAATTTCAAAACGATAAGAACATTGCAAAGTAAAAAAATAGAGACGGGGGAATCGGTACGTTGAGATCGCTTGATCGACACGGGCATCATCATTGTAATTATGACGACGGCGAAACGGCCCGCGAATTAATTTCCGTAACAAATTCAAGAATATAAGGTAAAGGCACCAGTAGTTGACCACCATGTACCAGTAGTTGACCATTTTATAGAGAAACATAAAAAATAAGGTTTTTATAAGCTATGCACACTTTTGATGAAAGTGAACCTCGGATGTCATGTCGGATGTCCTTGATGTTGTTTAAATTTCAAAACGATAAGAACATTGCAAAGTAAAAAAATAGAGACGAGGGAATCGGTGCGTTGAGATCGCTTGATCGACACGGGCATCATCATCGTAATTATGACGACGGCCCGCGAATTAATTTCCGTGACAAATTCCAGAATATAAGGTAAAGGCACCAGTAGTTGACCACCATGTACCAGTAGTTGACCATTTTATAGAAAAACATAAAAAATAAGGTTTGAAATGTCCTTATTGTTTTGAAATTTTAACAACAGACGGCATGGCATCCGAGGTTCACTTTCATCAAAAGTGCACTTATAAGTATTATTGCAATAAACAATTTTTATTTGGCATAAAGATCAGCTGTTTAAGTACGACTATTTGTGGATTTAAACACACAATTTTACTATTTCACCTATAGTAATAGAAAGCCTATAAGACCGTAGACGCATGAAGATCACCGGTCAGCTAACAACAGTAAGGTAAAGGCACCAGTAGTTGACCATTTTATAGAAAAACATAAAAAATAAGGTTTGAAATGTTCTTATCGTTTTGAAATTTAAACAACATCAAGGACATCCGACATGACATCCGAGGTTCACTTTCATCAAAAGTGTGCATAGCTTATGAAAACCTTATTTTTTATGTTTTTGTATAAAATGGTCAACTACTGGTGCCTTTACCTTAATCTTCATCTATTCGTATTTCATTCTCCGACTCTCGAGCGCTGCGAAAATGTCTAATTTCCCTAAAAAATCACTGAATGCATTTCCAGAGTGATTACTAGACATCGGATGTTTATGCAATTTCCAATTTTTATAGAAACATTTTAAGAAAGTGGAATGAAATAAAATTTTATTTTTAATGGGGACAGCCTTTGTAGATCCAAAGCAAATAAAAATCGTGTTAAATTCTCCCGAATTTTATATTATAGCATTTTTTTAACATTTCCATAAGCCATAAATGCATAAAGATCCGATGTCTAGTGATTACATTTAACCAGTTAACTGTGGCGATCTCTTTGCAAAGCGGCCACCAGTGTGTGTCGCGATAATCTTAGATACTGCTTACGAGTTAGCTCTCAGGAAGTTATAAATCCAACTGAAATTATTTATAACTTTCATTTGTTTGTTTCATTTCGTCTTGACCTCTAAACATTTTAAATATATTAAAATTTACGAATATAATTTAGTTTTCGCCAGAATTACAAATTTAAATATCAAATTGTAACAAAATTTTACGCATGACGGATATAGTCGTCATGACACAAAATTCTGCCACATCTCCATGACGGATATAGTCGTCAAACACACTTAACTGGTTAAGATAAGCTTCGATGTACACACATCCTTGTGTTCTAAAAATTTTCGCATGCCACCGATGCATACAGAATCGCATTTCAGCGATTACTAATTGCACTAGAAATTTGTTTTCTTCGTCATTAAGGAGCTTAATTATCCTCCCTCGAGCATGCTGATTAAGTCGATCGAAAATTCGAAAAGTCGATCGAGAAAGTTTCGCTTTGTATAAATTCTACTAGAAAGTGGTATCAAGTTGAACGTAAAATTAAAGAAAATTAAACGTAAAAGAGATGCTTGTCAGAATAGCTTGTCAGTTGTGGTGTTATTATTTCTGATAAACAAACCTCGTTTTCGCCGGGTGAAAGTGAAAAGATCGATTTCGAAAAAGTTGAAATTCAATTCGAAAGCAAAGGCCAGCAATCATTGATAATTTCAGCAGAAATTGAATGGAAGTTAATTACCGTGAAGTGAAGTGGAAGCACAGACTCCCCCTGCAATTGAATTACACTTCAACCAACTATTATTTTCGATGGCATTGTTCTGCCGAGTGGTTTTCATTAGTTTTCTTCAGTAATTATAACGCAATTTCATAAATGATTACACGATGGACTTTATGTACAGCTCGATTGTTCAATTTTATCTCATTAGCCGAACAATCGTGAGCGGTAATTGAACGGGATGATTAAACGTTTTTCCTCCTCGACGAAAGACAGCATTTTTTTAATTATCGAAAATTTCTCTTCGGCGAATAATAAACTAACCGGCTCGATTTCGGTCGGAGCCACGGAACAATCGGAACAACAAAAACAAAGAGGATCGAATAATTAGGTAACAATGCGGGAAGTCGAATTTGCATAGTTCATGGTACAGTAACGTCGGGATTGCTTTTGATCCAGATTTTTCTGTAGGAAACCGCGGTTACGGAAACGCAGATTACGCGGAACGAATATTATTTTTACGGATTCGAACCGTTCTGCCTATTGAACTTCAATTATGGCTTAACCTACAAAAACCGGTCGCCGTGGCGCCGGTGAACGTCGGTGAAAAATATTCGAACGAATTGTTAATCGCTCGCTAAATTTGATCAAATGGAAATATTTAGATTTTACAGGTCATAGAGATAATAAAGAAAATTACACAGATTTTCTAACACCTTTTCTACGCGAGAATAATATTGTTTCATGACCTATTTGTTTTTTATTTCATGCCGACATTTTAGCTGCAGATTTTTTACATTTATGACATAGTCACATTAAACGTACCGACTTCGGGCAAAATTAAATAAAAAATTATTTGGTCAATGGAAAGATATTTTCTGGATGAATTTTCGTTGATTCAAGTGAAAGACCGACTTGCCTGGCATTTATTAGAAATCACTCGCACGCCAGCGCTATGCAGTTCGCAGCTCGTTAGCTTCGGTTGCACTCCAGATATGCCGCGGCACTTGCACCGAAACGCCACGCAATATGCAGTAATGATCATGTTAATTTTTTCACCGCCAATAGATCGTCTCCGAAACAGTTCTCACGTTTACCGACACGATTAATTTCCATACCGACGGTATACTAATTTTAAACGTGCAAGGCCGGAAACATTCGGCCAATTACATTACTTCCTCAAACCATATAAAACGAACCGTGCACTATCCTTTATAATTCGACTATAATTCGACCACAATTCGACCACAATTGGGTAATTGCAAAAGTAAGATTATCAGGAGTATTAACAGTGTAAGACATAACTTTCTGCACCAGTTAAAAAGTAGGTGTAACATTAATAGAGAGAGAGTTAGAAAAACTAATTAATAAGCATAAAAGATTGCCAAGATTGTTAACAATATTTAACTTTGTGCTCCAGTTAAGAAAACTGACGAAGAGTAATAAACTAACTTAGCCCATTAAGTACCAAATTTTTATTTTAAAATTTCTCCTCTAAATGTTTAGTATTTGTACATTTAAAACGATCTGTGCCAAAAGTTAAATTAAATTTGAAAAATGAATATTATTCGAAATGTATTTAGTTCTTTTACGTCACAATTTAGTGCAATTCGTGTGCACGATCCCCATTTGGTACGCAAGAGACTGATCAAAATAGTACATAACAGAGTAATAATAATTGCTTTTCCATCAGTTTCCAAAAAAATCAAATAATATCAAATACTTACAAACAGTAGTGTAAACGTAGACCAGGACGAAGGATGCGATTGCGTGGCTGGTAGGATGCTCTCTGATCCTGCATGTATACAATTCGCTGTTATTATGAATATCAACAAACAATATGTGCTCGAAGTTTCTAGTCGTTGGCCGGATACGTGTCCTCTGTCAGCACCGAATCAGGTTTCCAACTCGACCGATAGCTAGGCAAAACAGTGAATGTAGTCGTCCTTCTGGCGAACGCGAAAACGCAAAACAGAAATGTGCGTCACACGCATTTACCTTTTTTTTTTTTATACCGTTCTCCGCTACCTGAACCGAGCCAGCGGGACAATTAACTTTTTCTTTATCTACAGCACCGAAGCTTGACCCCGAGTGCACCCCTGACTCATTCAATTGCGTTATCGTTATAATTAAGCTAACCGGAAGTCCTTCTCCCGATAGAGTAAAAATATTTATGCAAAATAGAACTTGTTTACCTGAATTTCAACGAACTGGAATTAAATCAAAATTTATTTTCATATTATGTTCTCAGGGTTTGAATAAGCTTAAATAAAAAAAAATAATAGTGTGTCTAAACTCTCGTAATATTTTTATACTGTTTTAAATTACCTACGTCACATAATTTCATTCGTGCTAGTCGGAAAACAATTAAATTACGATCGAACTAAGATGGTAACAGTAAATGTCTGAATTCCAAAATTCAATTATGGACAACTATTGAAACTGTGATTTAAATGAATTTTTATACATTGTTGTTCTCAGTTGAGAAGAACGAACTTTGAGATCGCGAGGGGATATAGTCATTGAATTTTCGAAATTGCTTAAAGAGTCTCGTCGATGTTTACGGCTTGGGACAAATGGGATGAAAGTTGTTCGAAGTGAAAATAATTATTAATGGTTTTGTCAGGCACGAGGCTATCAGCCGCGAAACATTAATTTCCAATTACCGGGCAGCTGGTGGCTCGATTCTTCTCGTTTCAATTAGAAAATTCCTTGCCGACCCGCCATAGCGGAAAATTATGAAAGCTGGTGTTTAGATAAATAAAACTCGAGGGGATCGTGTCTCTTTCGTTTTTTTGCCGATCGTCGGAGCGGTCTCCGCGGTTTTTGCGCCGACGGAAAAACCGCGAGACTTCGTTTAATAGCTTGCCAACTGAATCGTGGCTAACTACTTGCCGCGAATATTTCGATTTCTTATGTATTTCGTGATCGGCTGGGCCGGACTGCGGTCCGTTCCTTTTTCCGCCTCCTTTCTCGCAAAGCCGTTGTCCCGAATACGCCTCTCAATCCACTATTAACTATTAAGCGTGTTATCGGTTAGCGGTCACGAATACGGTGCAAGAACCAATTGATAACGAGCGAAATCGATTCGATCCCTTCGTCACTGTCACTCGATTTCTTAATCATACAATTACACGGATTTTTCAACGTTTAAAATGAGTACCACGGCAAAACTGCAAACATTAAATGTGAATAAAACTGTTTTATTTCCAATGATTTCTTTTGTGAAATCTTTAGCACTTTAGAATTTGTGGGAGTATTCAATATTTGCAGATTATAATCCAGTAAGTGGAGCTTTAGACCTTATTGCAGAAAGTAGAAAATAACATAACTAGAAAATTGGACATATCTGATTACTTCAAGTGTGAATAAACCTGTTTTATTTCCAATGATTTCTTTTGTGAAATCTTTAGCACTTTAGAATTTGTGGGAGGATTCAATGTTTGCAGATTATAATCCAGTAAGTGGAGCTTTAGACCTTATTGCAGAAAATAGAAAATAACATAACTAGAAAATTGGACGAATCAGATTACTCCAAGTGTGAATAAAACTGTTTTATTTTCAATGATTTCTTTTGCGAAATCTTTAACACTTTAGAATTTGTGGGAGGATTTAATGTTTGCAGATTATAATCCAGTAAGTGGAGCTTTAGACCTTATTGCAGAAAGTATAAAATAACATAACTAGAAAATTGGACGAATCAGATTATTCCAAGTGTGAATAAAACATTTTTTATTTCCAATGATTTCTTTTGTGAAATTTTTAGCACTTTAGAATTCGTGGGAGGATTCAACGTTTGCAGATTATAATCCAGTAAGTGGAGCTTTAGACCTTATTGCAGAAAGTAGAAAATAACATAACTAGAAAATTGGACGAATCAGATTACTCCAAGTGTGAATAAACCTGTTTTATTTCCAATGATTTCTTTTGTGAAATTTTTAGCACTTTAGAATTCGTGGGAGGATTCAAAGAGTAATCTGATTCGTCCAATTTTCTATTTACATTCTTTTGTACTTTCTGCAAAGAAGTCTAATGCTCCACTTACCGGACTGTAATTTGATGTAACACCGTTCGATGTTGCCTTTACGATCAAATCTGTTCGAAACCTACTGGACTTTATGCATTAAAATTCTTCGAACGAGAGCTCGGCTAACGTAATTACTGTAAGCGGATCAGATACCGCTGAGAGATAGCACGCCTTGTTATGATACAAATTGAACAGCTATCTCATGTTTAATGATCATTAATTTCCGTTCGCTTACGGGAACAATAGAATAAATGCTTATGCAAATGTACACTTTCGTGGGCCGATTTATGAGAGCGGAAATGAAATATCTGGATAAATGATTTCGCTAAATAACGAAGAAAACGCGGGATCTGTCTTGAAACTTAATTAAAAGTTTCTAGTTTATTGTGTTTCACACTCGGAAGCGTCGAAAACTTTTAGTTAATTAGCTGCAGAGCCAGTCAAAATTAGAATTCTGTACCGAAATGCACGAAATTTTTCCATTGAAATTATCATTGCGACACGTGCGAATATTCGTTCATGCGAGTATTGCAATGAAAGTTGCTGATGACCTTGAAATATTTGCAGGACACTAAATACAGTCGCAAGAAGTGAACGTATAGTTTCTCGATGACCGTGCAACATTAGAAAAAGTTTTAATAATTTTATTCTGAACGATAACCGCAAAAGAAGTGACTAAACCATATTGCTACGGATTTGTTAAGAAATACTCGGTTAAGTTAATAAAATCCGTAATCTAGTCAGAGAGAGAGGAGTAAATGTTAATATTCGAAGGGTTAATTTATAATTACCACGCGTGGAATTTTCTAATCCGTGAAAGAAGAATAAAATAGATTATGAAAGCAAGAAATCACATAAAGATTTGTTTAGTTATTAGTTTCGTCGCGTCTGACAAGCCTCTCGACTGTATTATAATTACCGCGTGGAATTTTGTAATGAGTGAACGAAGAATAAAATAAAAATTATGAACGCAGGAAATCACATAAACATATGTGCCCATAATTATGAAAGTGGTCTAAGTCAAAATAAAAAAAAAAAATGAATTTATCACTTATTTCACACGACATGATTTTAAACTAAATTTATTCAATGTAATTTTTTTTTTTATGACAGACCACTTTCATAATTATGGGCACATACAGTCGAGTCGGAAAGTAAGTTAACGACTGGTATATGCAGGCAAATGAATATGACATGTCTTTAATCTTTAATAATTATAATATATGTTTTACTAACATATTTGTTTATTTCCTTACACCTCCTAAATAAAAACAATACAATAACTTGATTTTATTCATCATATTCATTGCCTACATATCACCAAATGTTAACTTACTTTCCGACTCGACTGTATCTGTCTGGTTATTAAATAGTTTCGCTGTCTGACGAGTCTCCCGATTGTTTTCAGATTGTGCGGAAGTGTCTGTTTTCGGCAATAACAATCTACTGTTTGATCCTGTCGGTCGAGTTCGGCGGTATTCAAGCCGAACGATGGTCTCGACAGGTCTCGAACAGCGAATGGATCCCATTAACGGATCCAAGGGCGACGCATGTTCAGGTCGAACAGAACAGCCATGAAACGGGTCTGTTAGCAAGCGGCACGGCACAATTACCACAAATCCCGCAATTACCACAATTGCCGCCGGCCCTTCAGCAACAGTATCAAGATCAGCTTCTGCAGCTGCAAAAGACGCAGGAGAGCATCCAGAAGCTGCTGCTCCTGCAACAGCAACTCAAGGCTCAGCAACAACTTCTTCAGGTACGGTAACACCGCTGAAGGCACCAGTGCCTTCAAGACTCGAACAAGGAAGAATGCCTTCTGAGAAAATTAAAATTAAAATTGCATCTATCAATTTTTCTTCGTACCATAAATATTTGCATAAAGACTCGCAATTCAGATAGAAGAATTACTTATCGAACTTTGGAGTAAGATAAAGGCACCAGTAGTTGACCATTTTATAGAAAAACGAAAAATAAGGTTTGAAATGTTCTTATTGTTTTGAAACTTAAACGCTTATCAAAATTTAAAATTTGCGCTTATAAAAACCTTATTTTTTTATGTTTTTCTATAAAATGGTCAACTACTGATGCCTTTACCTTACAGAGAAAACATTTTAACTGCAGCTCGTTGATGACGAAGCAACGCTGCATCGAGCTTCGTTGTTAATCAGAGAATTGAATGAGAAAAGCGGGGATAGAGGTCAGCCATCGAACTGTAGAAAATCTGTGGATCTCGTTTGCGTTCCGAATCACACAGGAGTTTTCGTTTCCGCAGTCCCAAACGTTCCTGCCGAGCGGGTTCGGCAACGCGGAGGAGGAGAAACGGTTGCAGCAAAGTGGATTAGGGCATCAGCAAACGGACTTAGCTCCGGAGGATCTGGTGCCTCCGTTGCCGGCCACGGAAGCGTTGCCTCCGGTATTTCCGGCGCAGAGCTTCCTTCCGGCTCAGCGAACCCGGGCTCATCCGCCGACGAAACACGAGAACCTAAACGTTCCGCAGGAATTCACCAGTTTGCCCGGTCAAAGTTTCAAGAATACCCACCTGCTGCAACAGGGTCACAATGTCGGGGACGCGGAGGACATTCGCGAGAGTCAACGACCAACCGGGAAACACTTGAAGGAGCAGAGTCAGGCGACACTGAACCCGCAGATGCAAGGCGGACAAGACGAAGAGGAAGAGGTTCGCGTTGCAACCGAATTGACGAAACAGCTCATAATATAACTCGTAATACATTCGAATTTATCGTTCCAGGTGCAGCTGATCTACGTGCCAGCGGAAACGTTATCGCAACGAGGTCAGAAGCAGCGAGGTCGCGGCAGGAAGTACCCGAATCGACAACAGCAGCAACAATCGCATCATCATCATCAGCAACAGCCGCAACCTCATCATCACCGGGAGAACCAAGGCGTGGAGCAAGGACCTCCGGACGCGTTCACCCGTCAGATCCTGCAGCAGATCCAGCAGGAGCGCGAGGAGAAAACGCAGTTCCTGAACGAGGAGAGGATGAAGGAGATCGCGAGGTTGAACGAGGAGCAGAGAGCTTTGGAGCGTAAGGCTCGCCTGCAGCAGGAGGCTGTTCAAAGGGAGCAAGAGCTGCAGAGACAACGGGACGCGGAGAAGAAGAAGAAGGAGCTCGAGAGGCTCGAAGAGATGGCCAAGCAACGAGAATTGGAGAGGATTCGCGAAGCTAGAGAGAAGCAGAGGTTGGAGGAGTTGGAACGAAGAAGACAGGTGGAGATCAGGATGAAGGAAGAGAAACGCAGGGCGGAGGAGACGGCCAGGCAGAGAGAAGCGGAGAGACTGGCTGCCTTGGAGAGGCAAAAGGAGCTGGAGATCCAGGAGGCGCTGAAGCAGCGCGAGGAGGAGGCCAGAGCTGCCAATCAAGGACTCTCCGAGCACCGAGACGCGCAAGCTCTGCCCTTAACCAGAGATCAACAGGATTTCCATCGTCAGCATCATCCGGAGACACCTAAACCAGTCAGGCCCAAGATTAGGGGACGACATCGTCAGAGGAATCAATATCAGGAGCAGCAGAGCTACAACAGAGAAACTACGACCACCCCGCCGTCCCCTAACCAACCACCTCTGTCCGTCTACATGGGCAATACGAACTCGAAGGCCAACAACGCGAGAGTGTCCGATGTGTTGAAGCTGCTAAAAGACGCCAAGACGATCGCTGTGCTGGACACGGTAGGTCCTGACACACCCCAAGTGTTCGTGGGACCCACCAACCTGGATCCTCCGTCCGGGTACGCTAAATTCGATCTACCCTATCTGTCGTCCATCGATCACAACAGGGTCGAGAGGAAAGTGGACAAACTACCGTTCTTCGTGGCTCCGCTCAGCTTCGATCCTCCGCCGGGATACTCTAAAATCCCATTCCCAGCACCGCACATAGGCTCCGTGGTGGTGAACACCTTGGACAACACGGACCCGAAGAACGGAGACGATCAGGACCCTAGTCCCACCCCATTGATCGAGCCTAATTCCTACAGCGATGGACTCGACAGTGGTCTCGATTCTACCACACCCTTGTACGAGCCCCAGACCACCGTAGGATACTCCCAGGAGGTGTCGAACACGCCCAAGTACGAGCAAAGTTACTCCACCACCACGCAACCTGGATATTCCGGGTCCAGGTTCAGGTTCAGGCAGTACTACGGCGAGAACAAGCCACCCTCTGTCATCAGCACCGGTTATTACGAGGATCAGAGGCCTACCACGAGGAAGCACAAGTACTATGACGACAATCCAAGGTCCACGGAGAGGCCTAGAATGGAGGCTTCCGTCAGCCAGGCGGAGGAAGTCTCTTACGCGACCACGCCAAGTTTCAAGGACGGGCCGGTTGGTCCTCAGGATCCTTCCACTAAGGAACAAGAGCTGGCTGCTCAATTGGCGCTGATTAATCAGGAACTGGCTCAGCAGAGAGAAAGTCAGAGGTACAACACAGGACAGTATAACCAGGATGTCTCTACGACCGGTTTGAGCAACAGTTTCGGGGGTGAAATTAGCACTGGCGAGGCTAACGAGGTTAGGGGACCCGTCGGACCCACGCAGTATAGTCTGCCAGCTGAACTGCCGGCGATATCGCCGCATCTACCTGGTCTGGTCAATTCTTTGCTGGATAAGAACGAAGGACTGCAGACCGTCACCACGCCACCTACCACTACCACCACCACTACCACCACTGAACGCACCCCTACCACTACCTACAGGCCGCGGGGACGACCGAGGTGAGTGTCAGTGACTTTGTCAAGTCATTTTCTTCCGAAATCTTTTCATATGACCGCGTTCGAAAGCATACAAATTTAGAAAGAAATGTTGTCCTAGACCCCCTAGCTTCCGAGATAATTGCAACACTAGGTTTTTCAACTTTGAGGGCTATTTTCACCCCCTAGATACGGATCTGGTATACATGTGTGAGGCAATGAATAATTTGTCGAATGCTTTCATGACTTCCATCAGAAGTTCCCACGATCGGCGGAACTTTCCCCTTTAAGTTCACGCGAGAATCTGCGGTGGAATCGATTGTTCAAGTTAGGAGGTGGGGAGGGGGGGTGGAAGTTGAGAAACGGTGGAAACGCAAAGGAAACGTTTTGTTTACCTCAGGAGCCGGGTTTCCACCGCGAAACCGAGAACAACGACCCCGGCGGCGACCACGAGGGTAAACGTCGACAGGAATCGAAGACCGTACAACAGGTCCCGGTCGAGATTCACCACGACAACCGAGGCGTATCAGGAATCTTACGAGCCGACTAAATCAAGGATTCCGGAGACGACGTTGAGATATAGTTCGGAGCATAGAAGGCCGGCTAGCAGGACGCAGAAATACAGGACTCGTGACAGGACGAGTCAGCAGTCCGAGGTAGGCACTTTATCATAAGCTTTTAGCCTTTTCGTTTCCCCTTTCAGCGCTGGACAGATCGCAGGAAGCAAACATTTGTCATCGATGTATACGAGTCCACCTTTCCCAATGCTTTTGTCATACGACGTTTATTCGACGAGACAATCTAGGAAAGAAAAATCCTGTTAGTCGATTCGAGTCGAAAACACCAAGCAAAACATTTTGCGTGAAAATAAAACCACAGTACTTTTATTGCAATGAAAGCGATTTTAAAAATGATCTTTTGTGCTCAGAGTCCCCAAACGCAAACGTACGACGTCTCGAACAGCGACGCAGGATCCCCTCCAACGGGGCCCGGTTACCTGCAATCAACGGTTCCTGAAGCGGTTGCTCATCAACTGGACACAACGTCCAGCCTAAGCGACTTCTCCCCCGATAATTACCCGCCAACCACAGCGGGCACGACCGAAAATTATCCAACGGTGCATCACGCGTCGTCGTTGCTCTCCGAGGACTACGCCAGGACGCAAAACTATCCGCAAACGGTTCCCGATCAGTATCGCAGCGGTTACGAGCAAACCGTCGAGCACACCGGTCTGGAGAAGACACCTGTGAACGGATTCAATTACCAAGCACAGAACGGAGACCCGTTGGACCAGGGTATCCTTCAGAGGCCGAAGGACTACCAGTTCGACGGAAAAGCGGAGAATAGCGACTTCGAATTGGCTACCACGCCGGATCCACGGTTCAAAACGACGGAGGAGCAACGTTACTCGTCGATTTACGACGCGAACGTGCCGCAGACCCAGCCAGAGTACAGTCTGACCGGGCAGGATAACCTTCGAGAGATCGATCGATTGGAGAGCGCGAAGATCCAGACCAGCGTGCTCGGCGGCGATCAGAGCCAGCAGCCCATCTTTGTTCCCCTGCCGGAGAACAAGCAGGAGGACTATCCGCTGCCTGTTTCGTCCACGGAGCTTCCCCTAACCGAGGTCAGTCCTTCAATGATTAATCAGCTCGAAAAACTCAGGTTCCTCGTATTTTCAATACTCGCAAGGCAACTTTATCAGTACTGATCAGAGTGGCTCTTCTCGTTAGACTTCCATGCAAAATTGCCCTTCCTTCTTCGATAATATCAGCAACCTGAAAAAGATACGTTTCACTGTTTTTCATTTCGTCTACTCATTTTTTCCATAAACACATCAAATTAAAATTAGAACTAAGGTGGGACGTTTTTCGTGTTTTTTTTTTTGTCAATTCTGTGACAAAATGGACCCGAGTCGTTCGAGGGTTATTAATCTCTTGGAGCATCTGTCAGAATGTCCAAGAGATATTGAACCATTTACAACGTATTATATTCGATTTATTTTGAGACAGAAGTGTAAAGAAGAGTTACGTGTGCCATTATCGACAAATTTAATGTAACTCGGTAAAATTGATGCAGAAGTCACTTCAGGCTCGACACATAAAATCCGCAATTGGCTGCTAGGAAATTAGAACTTGGATGGAACGTTTTTAATTCTGGGACAAAATGGACCCAAATCGTTCGAGGGTTGTTAATGTGTTGAAGCATCTGTTAGAACGTCCAAGAGATATTGAACCATTTACAACGTATTATATTCATTTATTTTGAGACAGAAGAGTGAAGAGTTAGTTACTTGTGTCATTATCGACAAATGTAATATAACTCGCTAAAATTGATGCAGAAGTCATTTAAGGCTCGACACATAAAATCCGCAATTGGCTGCTAGGAAATTAGAACTTAGATGGAACGTTTTTAACAAAACAAACGTTTTGACAAAATGGACTTCAAATGGATTGAAGCATCTGTTAGAACGTCCAAGAGATATTGAACCATTTACAACGTATTGTATTAATTTATTTTGAGACAGAAGTGTGAAGAGGTAGTTACTTGTGTCATTATCGACAAATTTAATGTAACTCGGTAAAATTGATGCAGAAGTCACTTCAGACTCAACACATAAAATCCGTAATTGGCTGCTAGGAAATTAGAACTTAGATGGAACGTTTTTAATTCTAGGACAAAATGGACCCAAGTCGTTCGAGGGTTGTTAATGTGTTGAAGCATCTGTTAGAACGTCCAAGAGATATTGAACCATTTACAACGTATTGTATTCATTTATTTTGAGACAGAAGAGTGAAGAGTTAGTTACTTGTGCCATTATCGACAAATTTAATGTAACTCGGTAAAATTGATGCAGAAGTCACTTCAGGCTCGACACATAAAATCCGCAATTGGCTGCTAGGAAATTAGAACTTAGATGGAACGTTTTTAACAAAACAAACGTTTTGACAAAATGGACTTCAAATGGATTGAAGCATCTGTTAGAACGTCCAAGAGAATCGTGAACAATGTAATGAATACTTTTATTAACCTTAGCAAGATTTCTTCTAATCATTTGTCAATGACTTCAGGCTGGACGTGGGGCCGCGAACAACGTAACGAAATGTTTATCAAAGGGAAGAATCGTTGTTGCAGATTACAACGGAGGCCACCACGCCGAGCACGACGCCAATCGTGATCCGTCAACGGGTCCGAGGACGCATCGGCAGCCGCGTTCATCACGAGCCGTCCGTTCAAACGAGAAACAGAGGCGCGCAGGACGAGTACGTTCGCTTCAACGTCGTCAATCAGGATTCCACTCGAACGTCCTCGAATCGACAGAGGAGCAGATCCAGGACGCGCAATCAGAACCACGGATCTCAGGTTCAGACCGACGGGAACGAGTACATCAAGATCCACGCGGTACAGCAGCAGAGGCAAGTAGCAACCACGACGACGACCACGCCGTCCACCACCACCACCACCGTAGTCGAGAGCCAACCGGAAGAGGACGTCGACTATGGATTTATAAGGCCACCGAATTTCCGGCCCGTACATCCGGTAGATAACAGGTTCCAGGCACCTGTTACCTTCCGGCCACCGATCTCAGAGGTGAGCCTGCAACTAAACGTTCACTCTAGATCCTTCTTCAGGATGTCCTCCTCTCTATGCTGTTATAGATTGCCGTTGAAGTGACTCGCCGGAAAAATACGGCGAGGAGGATACCTTTGATATTTTCCAAAACAAATATTTTCTAAAAGAATTTAACGCCAAAACAGGATACAATTTATCCAGATTTCGTGAGATCTTTGTGGTGAAATAAAATTTCTTAATCAAATATTTCTACAGGGTGTTTGGTAACTGGTGGTACAAGCGAAAAGGGTGTGATTCTACATGAAAGAATAAGTCGAAAATATAGAATCAAATTGTTTCATCCGAAGTTTCGTTATCGAGAAAATCGAGTTTGAAATACAGCGAATACGCATGATAGGAATTGTCTGACGCGTCTGATCATGATCAACCAAATCTACTTCCTGCATATACTACAGCACACAAACCTGACATATCTTCAAAGTCGATTTTCTCGAAAACAAAGCCTCAAACAAAAAATGTTTATTCTATATTTTCGACTTATTCTTTCATGTAAAATCACCCCCTTTTCGCTTGTACCACCAGTTACCAAACACCCTGTATAATTTCGCGAATTGTAGAAGAAGAAATCTGGATTCCGTCATTTTGACAACCCCGGTAGACCTAGAGTTACAACCAGAATTGTTTCCAACTTATTAAGATTATTTAACCCTTAGCATACTCGAACGGTGACTGTAAGACACCACTAAAAATTGCTGTGTCAGTAAATTGTACCATTTTATAGCATGAAAAAAATATATAGAAGGGAAATATTATAGGTCGAAAGAAATATTTCGTTTTGGGGTTAAAATACCTTCGAGCGCGAAGGGTTAAGACGAAGAAAAAAAATTATTTTCCCTAAGATCGGCAGTCTAGTTACGATTAACACTTTGAGACTGCCAAACTAGAAACCTCCAAAATTCCATAAAATCAAAGTAAGTTATTTAACGAAATAAAAATTGAATAAAATTATATGTTTGATATTGAGTAGTCCTCCAACTTTCTTGCATTTTACAGATCCTAATTAAATTTGCTACAATGAATATACTAACGTAAAAATTCATTTTAAAAACTGGACAAATATTTCCGTCACCCACATATGGTTGACATGGCAGTCAACGTGTTAAACATGTATTTCTGCTGGTAATAATTCTATCGAGTTGTAAATAATATTTTTAAATTCCTCAAAAGTGTCTCTTTACCGTTTTGTAACTCTTCCAAACTGCTGAGATTATTCACACTGCTACAAGTACTAATACTAGGTCGTCACCCTTGGTAATCACTAGACATCGGATGTTTATGCAATTTCCAATTTTTATAGAAACATTTTAAGAAAGTGGAATGAAATAAAATTTTATTTTTAATGGGACAGCCTTTGTAGATCCAAAGCAAATAAAAATCGTGTTAAATTCTCTCGAATTTTATATTATAGCATTTTTTTAACATTTCCATAAGCCATACATGCATAAAGATCCGATGTCTAGTAATCACCCTTTAATTCCACAACCTGTTCTGACCTTTTCGGCAAAGACATCATACCGTCGCTATAAAATTTCTGCGATTTTTCATTAGAATACTTTTCAATGATGAATAAACGTGGGACGACCTAATAATTATCACTTTGACTGCCAAACTAGAAACCTAAAAAATTCCATAAAATCAAAGTAAGTTATTTAACGAAATAAAAATTGAATAAAATTATATGTATGATATTGAGTAGTCCTCCAACTTTCTTGCATTTTACAGATCCTAATTAAATTTGCTACAATGAATATACTAACGTAAAAATTCATTTTAAAAACTGGACAAATATTTCCGTCATCCACGTATGGGTGACACGACACTCGACGTGTTAAACAAAAGAGTCGTGTGAATGTCTTTTGAAACGGTGTATTTAATCAAATAAACAGGTGCCACAGCAGTCCTTGTTGCCGAGCGACGAAACCGCAGTGGAGTCGAGTCCTCCGCATACGCAGTTGCTGAAGACCCGTCAAAAGTATCACTCGGCGCCGAACCGTCGCGTGTCAGGAAAATCGTCGACGTTGCCGACGACGACGCCGATCGTCGACGTCGTCACAACGACGGAAAGAATACCTGTTGCCACGGTGTTGCCTGACGAGCCTGTGTACGCGAGAACGACATCGCGACCCGACGACTCCAGACCGACCAGGGTCAGAGGTCGGGTACGACGACCCGGAAAGAAACGGGTACAGAGTACCACCACCACGGAGTCCGTCCTGGAATCTCACAACGAGCTGCCATTGGACGAGAATTATCCGCGGGTACGACCCCAGCCAACAACCACCGAACACCAGGCGAACCTCTACGAGGACAATTACGAAGAATCCTCGCAGTTCCCGCAGAATCGCAATCCTGCCGGCCAACAGTTCTACGAGACCTCCAGCGAGAACGTGAGTGTTCGTTGTTAATCTCGCTGTAAAAGTTTATGGCAGTAGGATCGTTTTAACCGAGTTTATTTTACTGGCCTGGGTTCGCTTTTCACCGGTGGCAATTTCTCTAATGCGCGAGCCTCCGGCTGCTAGGAAACAGTCTGCAGTATAATGCGGTCGAAAAAATGTTTGGCTAGGACTGTACACGGTTGCAACAATGTTTGGACACTTTTAAAACGGCGATGGCTTTTTTAAGATTGGACTATGCAACTTTTTTTAGAAGTTGGGATCGGTTTAAGGTAAAGGCATCAGTAGTTGACCATTTCATAGACAAACATTAAAAAATAAGATTTTTATAAGCGCACTTATAAGTGCACTTTTGATTAGACATCGGATGTTTATGCAATTTCCAATTTTTATAGAAACATTTTAAGAAAGTGGAATGAAATGAAATTTTATTTTTAATGGGGACAGCCTTTGTAGATCCAAAGCAAATAGAAATCGTGTTAAATTCTCTCGAATTTTATATTATAGCATTTTTTTAACATTTCCATAAGCCATAAATGCATAAAGATCCGATGTCTACTTTTGATGAAAGTGAACCTCGCATGCCATGCCGTCTGTTGTTTAAATTTCAGAACAATAAGAACATTTCAAACCTTATTTTTTGTTTTTCCATAAAATGGTCAACTACTGGTACATGGTGGTCAACTACCGGTGCCTTTACCTTACTGTGTAACAGGAAAAATATTTTCTGGGAAAATTGTAAGTGGTCAGAATCACTGGGAAAATTTTGGAAATACGTTTCGTAGATCTGTATCGATATAAAAATAACAGGCATCGAAATGTAGAGTTGGGAGAAAAAGACTGAGCCAAAAGAGAATGTTAAAAAGTAGCACGATTGGCATAATTTTGGACAACTCCGGGCACTTAAAATATCGATAAGCTGTTATTTTTTAGCATCGGTAAAATAGTAAAATTGTTCATTAAAAATTGAGATTATTTTGTGTCTATTGGGAAGCATCGAGAGAAGTTTTTTTTTTTATTTCTTTCTGCTCGTTTTGGTGGAGAGAATGAATGAATTTATTTTATCGACAGTTTTATATCACCCTCCGAATAAAATAACCACACTTCGTTAAAGTTGCACGAAGTTCCACGTTTTATTGCAAAAACTGAAGTGGCAACGAGAGAAGTTTTCAATTCGGTGGAAGATTGCCGGCGGGAAAATCGATAGCCACCTTCCGGTTACAGATGCTTACGCGAGGTTACGTAAACTTACAGGAAACGTTCAACAAAATAATGAAAAGTATATAAAAAAAAAAAAAAGAAAAAACGGATCGGAAGAGCGTTCGAAACATCCGAGATTAGAAATTCGAGAGCTAACGGCTCCACGACCTGGTTTCTGTTTTGTTTTATCGATTTCGGCATGCGAACTTCGTTACGTGGTCGCGGGGCGTGAATAATGGCGGAGATAATGAGTTTCGCGTAAGCCGTGATACACGTAAACCCAAAGAGATCCCGATACTTTGCTTTTTTACACATTAATCTCCGCCAGAAATCGTAAATCCCGTGTCGGACGATTCATGAAACCGACTAAAAATAGTTTTTTACGAGGCTGGTCGCGCGAGGCTAACTGGACTTTAGGGTCAGATAGAAACGGAAGAAATTATCGGGGCTTGTTCATCGTGCCACCGGGAACTATAGTTATCGATACTAACTAGATCACGATCTTTGTGCACTCGCGAGTATGATTAATTAACGTTGTGAAACTACGTGATGCAAATCGCTTTGTGTAATGGAACTTCGAAGACCGTTCCGCCCCTTCAATACCGACGATAATCGACTAGATGCATGCTTATTAAACATATACAGGGTGTCCCACATAAATGATAACACCTAAATATCTTTCGTATTTACAGTCCTATCAGAAAACTTCAGAGGACAAAGTGACGCTATTACAGGGGGGCAATATAATGATGAAGAAAAAAATTTTTTATGTCGTGTTTTTTAATGAAATTTCAAGGTCACCGATGTTTATTTAAATGGAATAGTATATTTTTTTTACGATAGCATGATAGACAATAAAAAACTGAATTTAGTGGATACCAACTTTTTGACCTTGAAATGACCTTGAGCAAGAATAATCATGTTGAAGCGGATGAAATGTGGAAGTTTAAAACTTACGTGTTTCAGCAAAGATTGCGCGTTGTTTACGTCGGGTTGACCTTTACATATCCTCATAAACTTAAAAATTCAATTTACCATAAAAATTCTATTTAAACTCATTTTAATAAATTTTAAAATTCAATTTATTATAAAAATTTCTATTTAAATTCATTTCAATAAATTAAAAAATTCAATTTACTATAAAAATTCTATTTCAACTCATTTTAATAAATTTTAAAATTCAATTTACTATAAAAATTCTATTTAAATCCATCCTCATAAACATAAAAATTCAATTTACTATAAAAACAACTTCCACATTTCATCCGCTTCAATATGATTAGTCTTGCTCAGTCATTTCAAGGTCAAAAAGGTGGTATCCACTAAATTCAGTTTTTTATTGTCTATCATGCTATCGTAAAAAAAATATACTATTCCATTTAAAAAAACATCGGTGACCTTGAAATTTCATTAAAAAACACGACATAAAAAATTTTTTTCTTCACCACTAAAATGGCCTCCTGCAATAGTGTCACTTTGTCCTCTGAAGTTTTCTGATACAACTGTAAATGCGAAAGATATTTCGGTGTTATCATTTATGTGGGACACCCTGTATATTTTTCGAAACAGCCTCTGCTAAATTTGCATCGCAATTCGCATCACTCGCGAGGGACAAGAATAATCTAATTCACTTCTGATCAATTCAAATCTGTTTAACATGTCGGTTAAGAGCATCTCAACATTGTGTTACACAAGAAATTAGGTCATTCGTAGATAAATTTCAAAATATTTGTTGTCCTTCCAAATGTGGTAGCGACGGATTGTTCCGATTAGAATGAGCCCAACCATGACATTTTAAGCTCGTAATGTACCACATCGTTGGACTCATTTTGATATCAGTTACTACACTGTGAAGTTAAAAATATAGGGTGTCGTTTAAAAAGTCAACGATGGCCTTTGAAAGACCTTGGGGACAAGAACAATAAAAACATTTTTTATGTCGCCATGTTTGACTTCTTGAATCTCAACATTATGTCACACAAGAAATTGGGTCATTGGTAGATAAATTTCAAAATATTTTTTGTCCTTTCAAATGTGGTAGCGACGGACCGTTACGATTAGAATGAGCCCAACCATGACATTTTAAGCTCATAATGTACCACATCGTTGGACTCGTTTCGATATCAGTTACTACACTGTGAAGTTAAAAATATAGGGTGTCGTTTAAAAAGTCAACGATGGCCTTTGAAAGACCATGGGGACAAGAACAATAAAAACATTTCTTATATCGCCATGTTTGACTTCTCGAAGAGTACAACTTTCTTCCGTAACATTTCGTTTTATCTGTAGTGAAGATACTGTTCTGTTTAGAGTGGCATAGTTCGTTTCAGTGCGGTCCGGTGTGATCGTTGAGGTTAACGCTTAGCACTCGAATGGCGACTGTAAGGCGCGACTAAAAATTGCTGTATCGTTATACAAAATATTTTTTACATTATTAACTTTGTTCGTACGTAATAGATTATTAAACGCTTCAGTATTTTACGAGTAAATTGCACCATTTTCATATGTATACCATAAAAAAATATATATACAAGGGAAATATTCTAGGTCATAAGAAATGTTTCGTTTTGGTGTTAAAATAGCTTCGAGTGCAAAGGGTTAAGCGATGTTGGGTTTGGGGCTCATCGAAAGATGGGTGACCGCATAGGTGTGAACCTATATAGAGGATTGTTGTAACCCTGAGGGGAACAATAATGAAGAATTGATGATTCGTGTTTCAGTACCCATCGGAATTCATCTTGAACTTCGGCAATTACCCGGATCAGCCGTCTCAGAGGGAGGAGTACGATCAAACGCAGCTAGCAAGCAGTTCCCCTCGAAAGTATAGCGACGACGGTGTGCAGAGCAAGCACGCGCCGGACGAGTCGAGCTCGACGATGGTCGACATTTACGGTGAAGAGAGTCAGTGGTCCACGAAATTGACGAGGACCTCCTTCCAGCCGAGTTTCGCGGTGAACCAGGTGCACGGTGAGAAATCCAAGGACCGCGAACCATGGACGAGAACCACCAAGAACGAGGACGCTCCAGACATAATCACCGCCGCGCCGGATGTCTCGTCCGTCACTCTGCTGGTCTCCTCGGACGACAAGAACAGGCAAGCCGACCAGGCCGTGCAAGACGAAGAGTCGATGCTGATGGGCACCACGGATTTCGGCCGAAAAACCGGCACGCCTGATCACACCGAGAAGATGACCGAAAGTCGAGCTGTCACTTACGCGCCGACGACCACGCGAGAAAGGATCAGGAGCGACGTAGCGAACAAGGAGTCCTGGCTGATGGACAGGCTGGAACGTCCCGAGGACCAACAAACTGGTATCGATCTCGAGAGAACAAGGAAGAAGGGCTCCGATGCTCCCGTTGGCAAGAAGGTGAGACCAGCGTGACCGTTAGGGTAAATGGCTTTGCACAAGATTGCGGGTAAAATCGAGTGAGAGTCTTTCAGCTCTGCTTGATTGGGTGTTCACGCGTCCACGAGACCTTTAACTATTGAATCGATGGGCAACCGTCGTGTTTTAAAGCTTCCCCAAGATATACGCTCTTGCTTACCCCCTGCTTCGGTAAATCAACCTTTTCTTCCAAGAATCGAAAGAGAAGTAGTCTCGTCTTTTGTTCTTCATTTTTATCTTTAATCGTTTCTTATAAAACTTTAGCCAACGCGTTCGCGACATTTTTCCGATTAAAACGAGTCCAGACACGATGCAATTTGCATCACATTTACCCGTTTAATCCACGATTATGTGTCACCTCGATTATCCGAACTTCTATCTTCATTATTCTAGTACCTACGTGTTTCACATGTAAACAATTCATCCTCAAGCGATCCATATACAACAGTAGGTAAATTAGCTAGGTAATTGTCCCATTATTTAAATACTCACGAATTACTTCGCATAATAGAGGTCCTACTGTATCGTGAATTAACACTTTGACTGTCAAGCTAGAAACCTCAAATATTCCATCAAATTAATGTGTTATTTAATGAAATAAAAATTGAAAATAATTATATGTATGATATCGAGTAGTCCTCCAACTTTCTGGCATTTTACAGATCCTTAAAAAATTTTATACCATTAATATATTAGCGTAAAAATTCGTTTTAAAATTTGGACAAATAATTCCGTCACCCACATATGGGTGACATGGCAATCAACGTGTTAACACTACAACTACCGAGTAATAAATACAACTGATGAATATTGCTTTGTAATAATGACAAGACTACATCTATTCAAACCTAATACCATTTTTATTCTAACATGTGTTTCAATGAAAAAGGTCATTCAAAAAATTCTGATGAAAACATTTTTATAATTTCAGTAATTGTGAAAGAAAAAATTAGTAACCAGTCATTTTGACTGGTACGGTAGTTCTAGTGTTAAACAAGCATAAGCGATCCAAATTATGTCGTGTTCGGAGTCATACGAAACAAAAAAACAATCAAGCACATGCTGTTAAAAGTCTCGTCGAAAAATAATTAACGCCAAACCGGTTTGATTGTTTTTATCCTTTGTTTGTCGTAGGTCACTCGAAGAAGAAGGATCCGCACGCGAGTGAGGCCAGTGGTCGACGACTTCGTCACCGCGGAGTCGCAGCACTATAATTCGGCGCTGAACGGTTTGATCCGGGAGCAATACAAGTACAATCCCCTTCGGGAAACGAAGCTACCGACGCCGCAGCCGATTCTATCGGAGAAGTCGGGCTTCCAGGATTTTCTGAAGGAGATCCTGAAGAGCGACGCGCCGACGATCAAGTCGACGACCACCGAGGTACCGGAGGTCGCCTGGACGATGTCGCCGGCGGTAACGACCGGCGCGGTTATCCCCGGCGATTCCGAGGACAGCACCGAGAGCCAAATGACGACTATACCGCCGACCACTATCGGGCCAGAGGACGCAACGACCGCGAAGCCTCTCGACGTCGGCCCTCCGCAATCAGCGAGCTCGAAGACAAAGGAAGCGGAGAAGTCATGGGCCGTGGAGGCGGATAACGATCAGAAAAAGAACACGGACCCTTGGAACGAGAATTGGAACGAGCGTGCGGCTTTCGACCTGAACGTCCTCGCGGAGAGGTACAAGGCCAAGGAGAACGACGTTAAACTGAGCGACGACTGGGACGCGAGTCGCTCCAGCGAAGAGCCTAGGGCTCGTTCAAAACCGGAAGACGATAACTTGGGATCCATGGATGAAAACGTACCGGAAGAAAAGGCTGAGAAGGATTACCCTCATCCGAAGAATCACAGGACCGAGTGGACCGAGGTGGGGTCCCCGTCGGCCTTTGACCAGTCGCAGACCAGGAGCCAGGAGTCCAAGCTAGGCCCCAAGGCCAATATCCCAGGCTTGGTGAACAAGAATGAGGACGACAGCAGCGCGAAGACTCTGTCGGATTACGTGAAAGCGATCTTCGACACCATGAAGAGCGCCGAGGAGGAGACCACGATGCCCGAAGAGACCACGACGACCATGCAAACTCCGTTAGAGGCTGAAGGAGAGTCGCTCGGCGAAGAGAAAACCACCACGAAGGATCCCGAAGTTGCGACAACCGAGTCGTCGACTGTGCCCGACGTTGACGACGCGAGGACTGAAGCGACTCGGTCGACGGAGACGACGACGTATATCGATCCTGAAGATGCGACGACCTTGGAACGAGTCACTGCGACCCCCGAGACCACGGGGTCGTCGACCGAGCCACAGGCAACGAATCCGCCGACGACGACAACCGTGACCACGACCACCGTCGCTGCCAACGCGACCGAATCGATCCTCGGCAAATTCCTCAGGACCTCGACGACCACCAAGGTCTCGCACATGACGGAGATCTGCTACAGGGGCCGTTGCGTCATGACCAGGCCCAGCCAGGACGAGCGGCTCAGATGAGCGAAGCGAGCCGAGCTACCGCGAGGATCGTCGTCGTCGCTCTTACAGGTCCAGAAGCAGACTCGTTCTACCCGTGACTCTTGGAGCCAGGTTGCAAAAGTGGCAGCGTTAAGTAGAAACCGGGAGCACTAGGGACCGCCCTCCGGAGCAACGTGGGCGTGGCCTGAGTACCCCGGAAAGAAGTCGCGAGGAAAGAGGGCGGGTCTGATTGATTGTTGAGCGTTGCTTTGCTGTTGGTTGGAGTGACAACGTTAAAGAATCGGATTATGGAGGTCTTTTCAGGAGGTGTGGCTTAAGTGGGCGTTGCCTAATTCGCTGAGAAGAAGTCACGTGAAAAGAATGCGTGTCCGATTGGTTGGCGATCACGCATAACTTTGCTGTTGGTTTGAACGACAATGCCAACGAATCGGGTTGTTCAGCAGGCAGAGATTTCTTTCCAGGAGGCGTGCCCTGAATGGGCGTGACTTAAATGGCCTGAACACTTTGGTCAGCTGGCAAGAAGTCACAAGCAGGAACAATGCGAGTCGGTTTGGGTATTAAACACGCATAACTATGCTGTCGGTTGAAACAACAACGTCGACAAATCAGGTTGTTCAGCAAGCAGAGATTTCTTTCCAGGAGGCGTGCCCTGAATGGGCGTGACTTAAATGGCCTGAACACTTTGGTCATCTGGCAAAAAGTCACAAGCAGGAACAATGCGAGTCGGATTGGGTATTAAACACGCATAACTATGCTGTCGGTTGAAGCAACAACGTCGACAAATCAGGTCGTTCAACAGGTGGAGACTTCTTCTCAGTAGGCGTGGCCCGAGTAGGCGTGGCCCGAATAAAAAAGCATAACATAAAGCATAACTTCGCCGTTAATCAAAGTGATAATATCAACGAATCAGATCATGCAACAGGCGGAGACTTCTTTTCGGTAGGCGTGGCGCCAGAGGGCGTGGTTTCGTTGCTCTCGATGAAGCCGGGGCTACAAACGGCAATACGGCCTCGTGCCCACAGAGTCCGATGCGCTCCAAGGGGCATAAATGGTCTGTAAAGAGCAGTGGCTCCCATTCAGTCTGTATTTGGGGCGTGTCCGCGGTGAAAATGTTTAGGGCAGTCCACGGTAAGATGTATCCTACTTTCTGCTGCTTTTGGTCTGGCTCCGAACTCTGTACATACAGAAGCGAATACAGTGAGCCACGGTCGAACACACCTGTCTTCAAGGAACGGACCTGTCCAAGGGCCACGTTCATCGCGATCCTCGCGAACATTATTATTTATTCATCCGGCTCGAGGCGAATGTTTCTCTTTTTCTCTTTCTCTCTATCTCTCTCCAATTGAGCGCTGGAACTGCCGAACAATCGGGGCGACTGGTTTGCAACTTCCCGACCGCGAGCACCGTGAACACGCCTCTCTTCTTAATTTATTCAACGATTCGCCGCAAGAAGCGTGATTTCGATGATCGTGCCAGATCGAACGGAATGGCTCTCGCGTTTCGGTTGCCGGGGCTCGTTTGGTTTGATTATTCTTTCGCTTTTGTAACGCCGGGGCAGGAGGGAGCAATAGAAATCGACGGAAATTACGATATCGATTAAACGCATCTGCTTTTGTAGAAGCACAGGCGACACCTAATGAGGTGGGAACGCGAAAGCTTTTCGTTCGAGCTAATGAGAACGCGAGAGGTTCTACCGTCGTCGTTTCTCTGACGAGTTTGGTGGGTCTTGCACAGTCGAGCTAAGCTGACTCTTCGGTGGCGTCGCGAGATTTTTCAGTGTACAAAAAAATTTGTCGGCTAAACTATACTTTGCTTCCTAATCCTGGAATTGGCGTTTCGCTGAACAACATTTTTCTTCTTCTTTTTATCGGTAGTTGACGAAATATTTCGCGACGTCGCTTCCAGAGCCACCCTGTACATTTTAATCAGCGGAGAGAGCGAGTTTCATCGAGTTCACCAAATGTAAAAGCGTTTAAACGATAGTCTAGCTGCGTTACCCTGCTCGGGGTAGGACTGGTTCGACGTGGAGAGCGAACGAAGAGGAAAGTGGCTCGAGATCGATCGATCGTTCTGTTTCGCGAGTAACGAGACGAAGGCGTTCGAAAAGGGAACAGCGAGTTTTTCCGATGATTCGCGGAAAACGCGAGCGGACAACGCGCGTAAACCCCGTGTCCGACACACACACACACGCCGCCGTTTCGAACGATAGCGCGGGCCCAACTGTCTATTTAACTTAATTACATGCCGGCCGCGGGTCGGTGTACGTGTAAGTTAAGCGTTTAAGTATTTTAATAAAAATAAGGAGAAAGCAACGGCGTTTGGCCTCGTTTCGCACCTAACCCGCCGTAGTCCTTTGACTCCCTGCCGTTGACCCACTTTTGTCCTGGCTCTCTGTATTCACCGATAATCCGACAGGTAATTCTACATGGACAAACAAGTCGCGAACGTGAGATAATGGTTCTCTGTCTCTCTCTCTCTTCCGCGGGCGGCTTTTCCGGCTCGATCGATCCCCTTATATCGGTATTCGATATGTATATGTGTTCGACTGTACCGTGCAATCCTCATAATCGTAGTGTAATATCATAGTAACACGGAGTAATCTGTTAATTGGATTTGAACGCGGACAGAAAAACCGATAACGCGAAAGATTGTATTTTTCTATCGAACCCGTGCCGTGAAGCGAGTCAGACTCGAGATTGATCATTTCAAATGAAATCTACTGATTATGAATGATTTATATTAACTGCAAGGTCCAGGGGCGACTTAACACTTTGACTGCCAAACTAGAAACCTCAAAAATTCCATAAAATCAAAGTAAGTTATTTAACGAAATAAATAAAAATTGAAAAATATTATATGTATGATATTGAGTAGTCCTCCAACTTTCTTGCATTTTACAGGTCCTAATTAAATTTGGTACAATGAATATATTAACGTAAAAATTCATTTTAAAACCTGAGCAAATATTTCCGTCACCCACATATGGGTGACATGGCAGTCAACGTGTTAAACATGTATTTCTGCTGGTAATAATTCTATCGAGTTGTAAATAATATTTTTAAATTCCTCAAAAGTGTCTCTTTACCGTTTTGTATTTACTAATTTCTGTCGTGAATGCAGAAAAATTTGAAGAGGAGAGAATTATAAGAAAATGCGTGTGCACGAATAAGGGATCGAATAGATTAATGTACCCAGGGGACAAGCAAATATTTTCTGTTAGCAACAAACGTACTTTGCCAAGGAACTCGCCGGATCCTCGCGTTAAATCTCAATCAAATAAAATCTACTGATTATGAATGTGCCTCTATCAGGACGAAATAGCACTAAAAAAAATGATTTATATTAACTGCAAGGTCCAGGGGCGACTTAACACTTTGACTGCCAAACTAGAAACCTCAAAAATTCCATAAAATCAAAGTAAGTTATTTAAGGAAATAAATAAAAATTGAAAAATATTATATGTATGATATTGAGTAGTCCTCTAACTTTCTTGCATTTTACAGGTCCTAATTAAATTTGGTACAATGAATATATTAACGTAAAAATTCATTTTAAAACCTGAGCAAATATTTCCGTCACCCACATATGGTTGACATGCCAGTCAACGTGTTAAACATGTATTTCTGCTGGTAATAATTCTATCGAGTTGTAAATAATATTTTTAAATTCCTCAAAAGTGTCTCTTTACCGTTTTGTATTTACCAATTTCTCTCGTAAATGCAGAAAAATTTGAAGAGGAGAGAATTATAAGAAAATGCGTGTGCACGAATAAGGGATCGAATAGAATAATGTACCCAGGGGACAAGCAAATATTTTCTGTTAGCAACAAAAGTACTTTGCCAAGGAACTCGCCGGATCCACGCGTTAAATCTCAATCAGAGTAGAAACGCGGACGTTCTCCGAGAAGATTTTTGATCGACGATGACAGTGCTAACGCAGTTAATGCTCGGACATGGCGGGGCACGGCGGCGGCGTTTCCTTCGAATTAAGGTCAAATTTTATGAAAACCCCGGAACCGAGATTCCGCGAGTAATTCGAGCGTAGTTCGAAGGAAAGAATGGCGAGGAGTCGGTCGTTGAAGCCGAAGGGATTAAATGACTCGGCGGAAAACAGCGCCAAGAGAGTAACGTTTCCCTTATTGTACCCTTGATGTTCTTTGTAGCCGGGATTCTAACGGTGGTGAGAGAGAGCTACATACGTTCCCCACCCCTTCAACGGTTCCCTTTCAAGAGGAGAAAACGGACGACTCGCCCCCTGTTCGTTCGCGTTAAATTGAGCCAACAAACTCGCCGGTTGAAGTTCAATAGAGTTCACCGACCCAGTTGCGTCTCCTCTAATTAACTCCCATTGTTTTCCTCGAACATTTCGCGATCGCGCGCGCCGAACAACACCGGATCAACTTCGGTTACGCAACCCGCGGCGCACGGCGCGTTGACAATGGACGGCGAATAAAAAAAAAAAATATCGACTTTCATGTTGGTATGCAAGACCCGGTTTGTCGTCGAATTACCGACAATGTTTTAATCGACGTTTCACCGACAATGTTTACATAGACGCTTGTCTCGCTTAATGTATAAAGAGTTTGGAAATTTCATTTTATTTTTGCAGACGTTTTTCAACTTGAAAGTAAGTTAACTCTTTGACCGCCAAAAGAGAAACCTGAAAAATTCCATGAAATCAAAGTATTATTTAATGAAATAAAAATTTGGAAAAAATTAAATGTATGATACCGAGTAGTCCTCCAACTTTCTTGAATTTTACGGACTCTAATCGAATTTGGTACAATGAATATATTAATGAAAAAATTCATCTTAAATCCTGGACAAATAATTCCGTCACCCACATATGAGTGACATGGCAGTGAACGTGTTAAAGATGTGAGAGAAAATTCAACTGAACCAAAAGGTAAGCAAAAGGGCCGTTTTAATCTTGTACACTCCTATGTTCGGTGTAACTCGAGATTTTTAAATTGCCATTTTTAAATTTAAGAAAAACTATCTAAACTTAGTACCGCTTAACAGTTCCAGGAAGTAGATTTTAAATAAACTATTGGGAATGGTAATTGTCGGTGAAAAAAATCGAAGAAACATTCGCAGTGTGAGCGTACAGACAGTTTGAAAAGGCTGGAGGTACCCGGCAGTCGGAAAATTTGTTGAAGCGCGTTATCAAAGCGGTCCGGAAGTGCTATTACGATCATTTTCCAATAGCGCGAGTTTTCCGGGGGCTGTTATGGCGTTCGGAGGGCGGGAACAGGAGCCATCGATTCCCATCGACACCCATCGATATCTGGTGCCGCGAGAAACGACACCACCGGCGCTTCTGATGGCCACTTCGACTCCGGAAATAGGGAATAATCTGCTCGACACTGTCTCGAAATAGCGTGTCAGTGGGGCGAATTTGGAGCGTGACCTTGACACCGTCGAAAGAGTCAATTTCCCTGGTCGGGGCTGGCTTTCAACGCGGCCGCCCCATATTTAAGTATTCCGTTGACAAGGAAGTCGAACACGCGGCAGATCCGCTTCCGATCGCAGCTGAGGCCGACAGCCATCTTAAATGGGTTACATTGAAATCACCGATACAGAGGCTTCTCACCGCGAACCGGGATTCGCCGAAACAGGATTTCGCCTATACCAGCATTCATCCACTGCGGAATTAACCCCCATGCTACGCTCGCGTCAATACCACACCGCGAACGATATTTGACTTCACGTTTTCCGTGCCGTGTCAGCTTTTCGTCGAAATTTTCTGTGATGAAAGGCACGCCGGATGAAAAGCCTCAATTATCTCGAAGATGAAGGATCCACGCCGTCGTTCGCACCGACGTATCATCGAATCTCTCGAAAGTCTTCCAAAAAATATTTACTCGGTCAAACTTTACGTGGAAAGTTGACAATTTTCATTCCAACCCTTTTGCTTCGTAAAACACCTAAAATTAAAATTAATGTTTCAGTCAGAAAACGATGCTAGTCGGAACAGCTGTGATAAATGTAGTACACAAAGAATTATAATTGTAAAATTTTTTACGTTTCCTCTATTCTAACAAAACAATTGAAATTGATATTAATTTTTAACACATTCACTGCCATGTCACCCATATGTGGTTGACGGAATTATTTGTCCAGGTTTTAAAATGAATTTTTACATTAACCCTTTGCACTCCGAACCATTCTGGCAGAAATTTACAAATCCTCGTATTATTTAGTATAATTTTGGACCAAGTAACGTATTATAATGATATTTTGGACTTATATGAATTGGTTGACATCGAGGAATATATATTTGCAAAAAAATTAATATTTTATTTAAAGTTGCGCTGGAATAAATTAATTTCCCGTAATCGCTAATAAACTTTAATGTCCCCTGAGAGGGGACAGCGGAGTGCAAAGGGTTAATATGTTCATTGTACCAAATGTTATTAGGATCTGTAAAATGTAAGAAAGTTGGCGGCACTACTCAACATCGTGCATTTAATTTTTTCAATTTTTATTTTATTGAATAACGTACTTTGATTTCATGGAATTTTTTAGGATTCTAGCTTGGCAGTCAAAGTGTTCAACTTGAACAGAGGAGTGTTTAAAACAGAGAGAGAGAGGAACAGCAGAAAATGTAGTGTCAATTATCAATTTCGGATATTAAAAGGAAAATTAGTTTCTTAGGTGAACTATATTGCGCATGAAAATGGCCGAGAACAGAATTCGGTGGAGGATTTTTCGCAGGATCTACAGACGGAAGAGAGTTAAAAATGAGAATTGCTAGCTCGTAGGGTAATGGGGAAGGTTGGACAGTCGTGTTAACCGAAGCGTTAACCTAATTTTTCAATCGCACGTGTACATCGTGGCCCTCGATGGTGTCACATGGTGTGGAAAAGCGAGACCCATCAAGGAGAAGATCGAAGGGAAAGGTGTCGCGTATCGCGGCGTAGTCGAGCGAAAAATGGCGTTCGCTGGCGATCGATCGCCAGTTCGCAGCCATAGTTCGCCACAGATGGCGGGACCACGCGGAAATGTTTCGCAGTTTCGCGGAAAACAGCCCCCGATAGTGAGTCATGGAGCAATGACATCGAGGCCGGCGGGTTTTGCGCGGCAGAAACGACGCTCGACCCGGAAACGAGCGGTTCTCCAAGCAAAATTTTGCATAAACGTCTGCAATCTCATTTACTTTCAGAAAATTAGAATGAAAAAATAGAAGAATTTAAAAATACTCCTACGATATCTTCAGCCTATTTACCCTTTGAACTCGAAGCTATTTTAACTCCAAAACGAAACGTTTCTTCCGATCCAGAATATTTTCTCCAAGCAAAATTTTGCATAAACGTCTGCAATCTTAATTATTTTCAGAAAATTAGTATGAAAAATTAGAAGAATTTTAAAATACTGCTACGATATCTTCACCCTTGCACTCGAAGCTATGTTAACTCCAAAACGGAACGTTTCTTCCGATCCAGAATATCTTCTCCAAGCTAAATTTTGCATAAACGTCTGCAATCTCATTGACTTTCAGAAAATTAGAATGAAAAAATAAAAGAATTTAAAAATACTGCTACGATATCTTCAGCCTATTTACCCTTTGCACTCGAAGCTATTTTAACTCCAAAACGAAACGTTTCTTCCGATCCAGAATATCTTCTCCAAGCAAAATTTTGCATAAACGTCTGCAATCTTATTTACTTTCAGAAAATTAGAATGAAAAAATAGAAGAATTTCATTTTCAGCCTATTTACTCCATTTTAACTTTACTCTATTTTAACTCCAAGACGAAACGTTTTAAATATTTTCCTTCTATATATATTTTATCATGTTATACACACAAAAATGGTGCAATTTGCTCGTACAATACCGAAGTGAAATATTTTGAATAATGACACAGCAATTTTCAGTGGCGCCTTACAGTCGCCACTCGAGTGCTAAGGATTAAACATATTAAGAAAGAAAATCAATTTCACTGCAGCTTGTGTCAAATGTTGCAATTCGGGTAAACTATTTTTACTCTGCATAAAGATCCGCTGTGCGACAACGATCATTGTACAGCATCGATCATACAAATTTCTGTATCAATCCAAAATGGAGGGTTTTAGTGTCGAAGAAAGCTTAAGGGATTGAACCACAGTTTATGGAATTTTAAATTAAAATTTTACGAAGCTCCGTATAGCATGTTTTATTTGTACAAAACGCCGGAGAAAGTGCTGAAGCAAGTTATTATCAAGTTTTCATATTGTTCTGAATGAAGCTTTTTATCGCGAAACAGAAGAATTAAGAACAGTTCAGTTTACGCAACAATTTCCCAGAAGTTTCCGACATTTATGACCATCCATTCGAATCCAAACTGAATCTTTTATTTGCATCGTATCCGAGTGTAAATGTCAAATAACATTTGCGAATCTATGCATACATGCAGACGCTGTGTAAAATAATATTGTCAAACAATATTTGCATACACGTGTGTTCCCAGTTTTACCATTTCGTTCAGCATCATCGATGAAAATATTGTATGTTGATTTAACCTTGCTTAAAACGTGCATTGATTACTCGGTCTCCCATCTAAGGTAAATATAAAATCCTGTTGAAAGGGATCCCCTATTCGATGAATACAAGTTTTTTTAGTACGGAAGGTTATTGAAAAATCTATTCCCTCCAAGGTAAGCATTAAATGCTCCAATAATGAGGTTCACAAATGTTTATATTTCTGTCGTTTGAAAATACAGTTCTGCCAAACAAGTATTATTTATTGTGTTAACGAAAGTACAGAAAAGTACGGACGAACACTAATTGCTACGACACTATGTGTTTATCAAACTTGAAATTTGACTGCTCGAAAAAATTCTGCAAGCTTGGTATGGAATTCGCGCGCTATGCCAAAGCACCCTTCTTTTTCTAACAGAGCAACAAAAATCCTGTACAACACCATTACAGTTTAATTACGTTATTATGAAAGGCAATTATAGTATTTTGGCCTTGGAAGATAATTCAAAATTATTTAGTGCCGCCCGGGAACCTTCGGGAAATTGTTCTTTAACGTTTAAATATTGCTCGCAAGGGGCTAAAATTTTATCTGGATCCGAACGAGGAACAGAATTTGCATCTAGTAGCAAAATAAGTATGTGCAAATTCTGTACTGAGTTGTACATTCGGCCTGTATATTTGTTTATATTTATAAAATCGTAGAAAATAAGTATGTGCAAAAATTCTGTACTGAGCTGTACATTCGGCCTGTATATTTGTTTATATTTATAAAATCGAGTAAGCGATCTTCGAGAAATCCGAACGTGTTCGGCTAGAGCACAGTCGAATGCTCGTTTGAATTTCAATTTGGTCGGAGTGGTATGCGGTGAGCATGCGTTTTTATGAAAAAACGAGGCAGGTCTCGGTGACTAAATTTCTTTCGAAAAATGTTGTGAATAATCGTCGCGTTCGGTCCCAGCGAAAAATTGATTCCGCGTGCGCCTCGTCGGTGGCGCCGCGAGTGGCGCGCTGGTCGAACGGCGTTGCACCCTCTGGCGTTGCAGAAGGGGTTGAAGAGGGGTCGAAAGAGACGAGGGAGGGTAACGGAAGAAGCGGAAGAGAGGCGGTCGGTCGGCGCGAGCAAGCTGGAGCGAGAGGTAGCAAGAGGGAGTCTCGGTTATAGGAGGGAGTACCTGGGGGTTGCATAGAGGGAGCGAGTTCAGTTCAGGCGCAAGGGTCCTCGGTTAAGGACGCGACGGTCCTGCTAATCGGGACACCATGCCAGGCGGCGAGGGGTCCCCGATCAATCTCCTCGACCACCGTGCATCGACCACTTCCGGCGAGTGCGCGAACAGTGACGAGGATGAAAGGACGACGGGCACCGTACCGAGCACGATGACAGGCGTGCTCGCGGGCGACGGACTCAGACGGAGGAAGGTCATCCACGCGGCCAAAGAAACCCTCGACAAGGGTGAGTCTGCAACCCCTACGCCACCATCTCGCTCCCCTGGCTCCCTCTTCATCTTCGTCTCTCTCTATCTCTCACTCTCTTCATCTTCCGCAACTTCATCAGCGTCGAAACGCTCTCGTGGACGTAGGACAACCGACACCCCAAGGTCCACGGTTCGCTGTCAGCGCAGGGTCGATCCTCTTTCGCGCTGACCCCATAGGCGCGGACCTCCCTGCCTGCGGTCCTCCCACTGGCGTCTTCTCTTCGGCTTCGATGAACCGTTTTAAACAAAGCCCACACTTGGTCCGAGCAAATCTTCCTGATCCTCCAGAGATCTCAGTGGCACTTCTTCAGGGTCTTCTTCAGCGAATCTCCACAATTTCCTAGACGGGCCTTAGTTTGCCTAAGCGAATACGTAACTTAGCTTCCAGTTAAGAGTTGGTGTCTCCTTTCTCTACGAAATCCTAGACCAGATACCACTCGGTCTAAGCAAACGGACAGCTTAGGTAATCTTCGTTGTTAACCTTCCTCTGCAACGAGGACCCAATCCGGGATCCTAATCCTAATCTACCTAAGCAAATTTGCTGGCTGGGTCAGCTAGTCCTTGCTCCCCGATTACAGATCAGCGTCGCCAAAATGGAACAGGAAGTGCGACAGTGGAGATTCGATGAATGGCGATCCCGAGGTGGCGGTTTAGGGTATTTGTTTGTTGACTGTATCTCTTGTCCCGTTGACTACTACGCACAGCAAGCAAGGTATTGGTGTCAGCGGGTTGTGGTTCGCTACCAACGGCCGTTTCGCGCAACCAGGAGAGCTATGCTAGCGGTTTTCATCTGCAAAGGGTAGCTTATCGAGACACTTGACAGCGGTCCAAGAACGTCGCTGTGTTTGTTCCGGTCGTAGTATCGTTGACTCCTCGGTGTTTGGTGTGCTATGAATGGTTTTAGTCGGTTGCTTTTTCTTTATCCTACGCGGTACGTCGGGTTCTCTCTCTCTCTCTCTTTCTCTTTCTCTCTCGCGCGCGCTCTGTGTTATTATGTAAGCGAGGTAAGAGTGGACTATAGTAGCGACCCTCTTGTGCAATCTCGGCTGCATCGGTGATAAACATTGAATCGGGACACCTCGTATGTATATCCGTGCGAGCCGCTCGGTGTTCGTGCGCTGCCAACCCTCCTCTTGCTGGAATTTTCGTGGTAGGAATTGTTGGTATAGCGATGAGGCAGATGCGCTATGTAGGTGTAGGCGAAGTTGTACTAACATTGCGAAGGAAACGTTGTATCGAATTCATTTTGTTCGAGGAAACGTTGCGGAATCGTCGAAGAGAAATTGAGACGGTGGTCGGAGATTCGATTAGGCGAATGCGAAAGTTTGTCTCTCCGAATGGTGAAAGCGTAATGACTAGACAGCGGATTTTATGCATTTATGACGAAAATGAGTAAGCGTAATTTAACAGAGTAAAAACATTGGAAGAATTTTAAAATACTGTTATATTATCTTCAGCCTATTAAACTTACTAAGAAAGAAAATAAATTTCTATTTCATTCCAGTTTGTTGCAATGTCGATGGGAAATTTTTATTTTGCATAAAGATCCGATGTCTAGTAATGACATATAATTGGACTTGTGAGTTTGACGCAAGTTTGTAGGAAAAATTAGCGGATGACGCACGAAATTGTGAAAATATCGGACGATTTTCGGAACACGATTATAACATTACTTTTCCCAGTTTTTCTGCGACTGTTTGTTTGTTGTCGATGTACGTCGTACAGTCAACTTTAATTATCGACTGATAACATATCTGGTACGTCGTGTACGAACAAAACTTCTCCAACGACCACGTCGTAGGTCATAGGTTACATTGAGCAACCTTTGTTGTAGAACTGAATTAAAAGTTTGTTCGTTTTAAATGTTGTTCAATAGTACAGTTCTCTATTCGGTTTTGCAGTTGCAATTCGGAAACGATTCTTTGCTGGTGAAATTAGTTCCGAAACTATTACATGTTTGTTTACGTTGAAATTGTCCTTCTTCCTTTCTTTACAGTTAATTTATGTCTGATATGATATATCTAAATCTGCAAGTGTTTGGTCGAAAATAATAGTTTCTCATCGAAATTCTGTATATTAGAGTACGAATTTATTCATATTGTTTTCGTACTCTTTTATTTTCGTCAGAGGAGCTGACACAGTTTCTATTTATAATCGACAAATGTCGTGTACAAACCATGTTATCAACCATCCATTGTTGTGCTTAAAAATACAAACAAAAATAATTCCGGTGACGGGACTAATCGTGTCGGTAAATTTTGTATTCTATGTTACACTTATCGTTGACTAATTTAAACTAAAAAATCTGCTCTACCGTAAAATAAACTAAATCATCGTTAGACATCGGATCTTTATGCATTTATGGCTTATGGAAATGTTAAAAAAATGCTATAATATAAAATTCGAGAGAATTTAACACGATTTTTATTTGCTTTGGATCTACAAAGGCTGTCCCCATTAAAAATAAAATTTTATTTCATTCCACTTTCTTAAAATGTTTCTATAAAAATTGGAAATTGCATAAACATCCGATGTCTAATCATCGTCCTTTGCCAACACTAAATTCACGAAACCCATCAAAATGACAGATTCTAAATTTTTTTAATTCGCGAATGTTCAATCTTCTTAGTTCTGCAAAATAAAATAGTTGCTTTTAGTACTCTCAGTGAATTAAATATTTAAAATTTATCGCGTACATAGGGACTTCTGTTGACTCTGCGTTCACCTCGCCGAAATTACCATGAATCTCCAATCGGGTTCGCAATCCATTAATCTAAATCTGCATTATAAATCCTCGAAAATCGTCTTTCCTTTCGCCACGAAATCGTGAATGCAGAAATTGCGGGATCTCGTTTTAAAAAGCATCGATTACCCGGCAGTCTTGTTAGAAATTGGCTGGCTTGTCGAACGGGGAAGACGTTCGGGAGCAAATTGTATAATTCAAGCACGAATGGCAGACAATTGACCCGCGACAACCAGATTTGCACGAACTCGGTCCGAAGCGGCTTTCGGTTTCACGGAGGACAAAGAAAATCACGGAAAAGCTTTACGAGACCGGTTCTCGTTCGGGGGATCCGGCTTAAAGCAATAAGATTCGCGGTTACGAAAGCTCGCGTAACTAGTTCGCGAAGGCTTGATCATCGACGATGATTTTCGGGGGTTACGGCCGCCTATTCTCGGCCGGGGATCGATCCGCCTCGTCGAAAATCGCGCGACCCACCCTCCGCAACCTCATCCAGCTTTGATTGCAGCTTATCTCTCTTTCACCTGCACACACCGTCTTTTCACTCGTGCCTGTGTACCGAGGCTGGAACTAGCACACCCGGTGTCTCGAAACTTCGATCATCAAAACCGGAAGATGCGAAGAAACAGTCCAAAAAAAAAAAAAAAACACGAGATCTTCTTTTCGAGTGAAACGAATTTTAGAAACCTATTAACCCCTTGCCCTACAATAACGAGCCACAGACTCGTCACGAAGATTCTGAATAGACTCTAATAAATGTGAACGTTATTAATTTCCTTTAAATAAAAATCTATGTTTTTGTATTTGATATATATCCTTTGAGGAAAATGTAGACACACAATAAATATAAACTATCCTTTTTTTTTCTATGAAATTCTGAACGATGAAGAATTTCTAATCATTATAATCACAAAATAAATAGTAGTGCAAGGGGTTAAATGTTTTTTTTTACGTGTTCGTTCTATACGTTGTAGACTCGTTTCGCAACTGTACTACAAATGGAACTACAGTAACGCCTCGATACATGAGAAAATTATTTTCAATTCGCCAGAATTATTGGAAGAAGAAATTTTTATGTACGACTCTGAAAAATGAAGTTAGGACGGTTGGTGGTTGAAAGTTGTCGAACAGCTGCAAATAACGGTGTGTAGAACAGGTATCTATTGGATTGGCAACTAAGTAATTGCCGATTTCAGTTATAGATGAAACTATAACTTGACTCAGTTTTTGGCCGAAAAGGATCAGACTTTCTACGAGCCTGGAATTTTCAAGTTTTCAGAAAGATGGCAAAAGGTCGTCGAACAAAATGGAAAATACATCATAGATTAAAGCTCATTCGAAGTAAAAAAAAAACTCTTTTATTTCATTGAACAAATCGGCAATTACTTAGTTGCCAATAGTTTCTCAAATCTCGAGAGAGAAGTTCGCAGATTAATAACTTACTTAGATAAATAAGATGGCGCGAGAAGGGTAGCGCAGGGGAAGAAGTGTTTGGCCCGCGTCCATAGGGGCGCCATTTTACGAACTGTTGGAGAGTTCTTCGAGGATGCGGCCGCTCGAGTATTTTCCGAACGTGGGGGCGGCGATCACGACGTTTACGAAATAAGGATTTCAGGAATGTTTGCCTTAGAATGGCTAAGTGGTCCCGGTATGAGGGTGTGTGTTTGTATTTCGTGAGGTGAGTATGCTCAAGGGCGACTGGCATCAGAGGACCCGAAAAGAGGGGAGCTTAGAGTGATAGTCGAGAGAAAGAGAGTAACGACTAAGGTTTCAAGCACGTATGTAGATTTTAGAGGCGTTTCGGCTGGTTTGCCAGTCAAACGAATCCGATGATCTTTTGATGGTGAAGATTTTAATCAAATATGCTCAGGTGAGGCGCCGTCGGTTCTTTACGTTGAACTCTATAGTTGTTGTAATCTTTTGAGATCGAGTCTTTGCTCGGCTGGGATAATTAGCTAGCAGACTTTTGATAAGACGATGCCAATGAAATTAATATACCCTTTGGTTTCAATTTCGTTTATCTTGTGAAAAATATTGACAACAGGTTCGGGATACTTTTCTGATTAACCCTTTGCACTCGAAGCCATTTTAACTCCAAAACGAAACATTTCTTCCGACCCAGAATATTTCCCATCTATATATATATTTTTTCATTTTATATATATTATGAAAATGGTGCAATTTACTCGTACAATACCGAAATGCTTACCAATTGATTAAATACAAACAAATTTAATAACGTAAAAAATATTTTGAATAACGATGCAGCAATTTTTAGTGGTACCTTACTAAGCTTTAAGATACTCTTTTGTTTTTATTTTTTTTTTTCTCTTGTGAAAAATATTGGCAACACGTTCGGGAAATTTTTCGGATTAAAACGAGTCGAAACAGGGCAGAATTTGCGTAAACAGTGAAAATGTCAGTACGGAAAAGTAGTCAATAAAATTTCTGGCCAATTTTAAACGAAAAAGAGAAGAAAGCAGACTAACTCGAGTCGTGAAATGACGTGCAGTGTGAAACTGCAGTTGCCTGTTAAACGTGTGCAGTTCCTTTTTCCCTGATTGTTGAATCAGGTTCCCTGTAGGGAAATCTAGATTTTAGCTGTTAAAGTCCCGAGGGTGTAAGAGAGAGAGAGAGAGGGTGAGAGAGAGGGGTGAGAGAGACTGGGGGTTGTGGAATGGGTCAGTGGAAATCGCGTGCAACTCTGGCAACGCGTTGTCGCTTACGGCTATCGCGTTTCAGAGTAAATTGTCCTCTTATCGGTACAGTGGCGTCGAGGATCGGCCGTTTATCATTTCTAACGGGCTGTTAGTCCTGCGGATTGAAGGGTTTCCGGTTGAGCACAGTCTCTGTGCGTCGTGTGACATAATCGGTTCTGACTTGACCTTTCGTTGCGCCTGTGACCCTAACGCTGTGGAGACCAATAACCGGCCCACAATCTCGATCCTTCGATCGAAACGACGATCGAAATACCTCGGCACACGGCTCTACCGCCTCGGTTGCATGCGCTCGATTATTGGATTTTCGGACGAGGATATTCGCGAATCGGGTCAAAGAAGGTTCGCTGATCGCCGGCTTTTTTAATCCGACGATCGAGGACAACGAAGCGCAGAAATGGGACGAAGATTTCCGCGGGTAACGCCATTTTGGTGGAACAACCTTTCGTAATTCATAGGAAATCGGATTAGTATTAATGCTCATTTTACATAATGGATTATTTAGCGAGCCTATTAATACGCTTCCCAATCCTCTTGAAAAATTTAGAAAAGATTTTCTCCTGGTTTTCGTCCACTTCCGTTCTATATTCTATTTCGATCAATTGTATTTTTATGTTAACCCCTTGCACTGCTATTTGTTTTGTGATTGTAATGATTAGAAATTCTTCATCGTTCAGAATTTCAAAGAAAAAAAAGGATAGTTTATGTTTATTGTATGCCTACGTTTTCTCCAAAGGATATATATCAATTACAACAAAATAGAATTTTAGTTCGATTTAAAGGAAATTAATAACGTATATATTTATTAGACTCTGTTCAGAATCTTCATCGCGAGTCTGACACGATATTGTAGAGCAAGGGGTTAAATTGTATGAATTTAACGAGGGAATGTCGAATACACATTTGAGAAGAGATTGAAGTTTTCGAGCAGGAATTGCAGGTGCGAACGAAATCGCCACAAGCAGCGAAATTCCCAGTTGATGAACAGGGGCGGATCGAGGGGTGGGAAATGACGGAGTCATTAGAAAAGTGCCCTAGGGCTTGCGAGCATCATAACGCGTCCCTGCCCTCCAGATATTTTTTCGATACAGAACACGATCTTGCAAGCTCTATTTCAGCAGCAGGCCGGATCATCCCCGAACACGCTGACCTGTTTTGATGCGCGACCGTCTTATATACCGCAGGGAGAGCATTATGATTATGATAATATGCAGTCTGTCGCAGCAGACTGTACTCCATCGAGCGAAAGTAAGATTCCGACGAGGATTACGCGAGAAATGGGATTCGAAGGATTTCACCGCAAATTCCTACGTTCTTTTTTTTTCTCCTCGGACGATCATGGAAAACGTAAGACTGTTAAACCGACCCACTTTCGTCTAAATATTTCAACTTTAGCTGTTTTATATAACAAATTGTAACGTGTATCGTCGATAAATCCATCGTTACAATTTGTTCCCGCAAATAGAAATGACACGACAATTCTCTCGTTTCTCTTCTTCGCAATTTATATAATTTTGTGCTAATTAATAGAAACGCGTAAAAACAATGCATTCAATTTAAAATAGACCGGTTCAAAAAAATTGAAAAGTGGAGGAGAAAACCTTGAATAAATGGAACAATGAGGATAGAAATAAATTGCGATTCGAGAGAAAACAAAAAGGGATGAAAGAAAGATCGAATGAATAGTCGCTTGTAGATTTCACCGTGTAAATTAATTATGTCGCTCGAGTGACGAGAGAGGCTCTGAAAAAAAGCTGTAAACAAAGGGGGACGGATTTTAGTACAGTGACCCCTTGTGGAAAGTAACGAACCGTGTTCACCGCTAACTATGGGGTGCAAAACCTTCTACCCAGCTAGCTACGCAAGTGCTTCTGGGTATAAGCATCCCCCAATCAGAAATGTGGTTTCCTTGTATTTGGTCTGGTCGTCGAAATCCTTCGAACTTCAAAATTGATGTGCACTTTGACATTTTAACGAAAGCAATATTGACATTTCAGAGTATTTCCAACCCTTGTAGCGTTAGCACGTAGACACCAAATAACATATATGCCACAATTCATAGAAAATCAGTTGACAAAATTTTGTTTTTAATTATTTTTTTGCAAACTCTTTGCCAACATGCCTGTGACATTCCGTCTGAGACAGGAACAGTGTTTAAGATAATTTATTGTAAGATTGTTAGCGTCATGATAGTTAAATATATAATTTTCGGAGACGTCGCGACAGAGCCCTAATACGGTCGAGCGGATGGCGTGACCTTGAATTTGAATTGGTTACAATGGGTTGATGCGAAATTGCCGGGTCACGAAATTGCCAGACCTCAATCGACGTTTATCTATCGAAGGTATGAGAGTCCGGGGTTGAAACCTAGAGGAGTTTCTCTGCGAGGCTGCTCTGAATACTTCGCAGTGACGTAAGAGGTTCCACCATCCCCTATCCGCTATCAAAATGAGCAACGCTAACGTCTCGGAAACGACCATCGTGCGCCATCGATACGCGAGATGAAACCGTCCTGCCAAGTGATTTTCCGTGTTGCGATCATTAATTATTAACGAGCCAGAGCGACCCGACCTTAAACAACCCTCTGAAATTTATGACTCGTGTATGCTTCTATTATGTTTCTCGTATATGCTTCTGTTATGTGACTGTTAATCTTCCTCTTGTTTGCTACCCCCATCCTTATACTTTTGTCGGCAATTACCTCGGATAAATGTTGGGAGTCGACCTTTCCTCCAATGGAGATCAGCAGAGACGGTTTAATCGCATGTTAATTGGCTAATCCCTCGGCTTGAAGTCCTGTTAACATAATAATGGAAGTGATTAGTGGATTGATCGCTTTTTCTTTAGTCAAAATAAACAGTTCCTTCCTTAACGTGCAATTCACCGTCAGTTCGTTCAGGTGGCTTTAATAATTTAATATCGGGCACTGTAAATACATCAAATTACGACACAGTCATAAACCAAAAAATGAATTAATTTTCTCATGAAGAGTGCCTAAGAGCTAGGGGATGAGATAAATATGTTTACGTAACTTGCAATTGACAAATCTCCACTCTAGTGATCACAATAAATATAAAATGTACCGAGTAAGTGAAATAAATCTGAATTAGCCCACCGCATTTGGTCGCTATCGCAGTGCTAATTAAACGAGCATGCTAACCAAGTCTCAGCAGCCAGAACAAACGGACAAATGAAAGTGTTAATTTATCAAATACACCCTATCGCAGCATAGTAATAATTGATACAGTATTCGATTAATACGCCTAGGGAAGTATCAACGGAGCAAACGTTCGCGAAGCCAGGGCTCGTTGCTGTGAACGAAGGTGTTCTCGCGCCCTATAATTTCAGCTCTCGAGTTCGCCCAATCAACTCGGCTGCAAGCTGCACAGTGTCACCATGCCACAATGTCCCAAAGCTATAATTATGCGCAAACTTGAAACGAAGAAAGTTCAGATTGTCGAAGCTGCGACCGCGCCGAGTGTTATCTGACGCACAACAGGCTGTGCGGAGAGGGGTTGGTTCGGGGGTTGCTTCCGCTTTTCACTATCTACGGTTCGGGCTTATTAAAACCCGGCCACGTTTCGCACAAACAGCTCCGCGACTGTTGCGTGACCGTGCGTGCCCGCGATTCCCTCGCAAATGGTAATTAACAGAAGATTAACCTCCCGCATTGTGTTGAAGAGTGTCCGCGCTTCGTGCGAATTTGATGAGACTTTGGTGTGTTTCAGCGACCGGCATTTTGCTGGCGTCCAGCCACGTTTATGGTCTGCGGTTTCCTGTAGTTCTTAAATCTCCGTCCTTCTGTTCTTGCAGGATTTTCGCTCGGAATTCACCCTAACGCAGAACAAACTTTTATTAGGATCTGTGAAATGCAAGAAACTTGGAGGAATACTCAATGTCATACATTTAATTTTTTTGAATTTTTATTTCATTAAGGTAAAGGCACCGGTAGTTGACCATTTTATAGAAAAACATAAAAAATAAGGTTTTTATAAGCGCACTTATAAGTGCACTTTTGACGAAAGTGAACCTCGGATGCCATGCCGTCTGTTGTTTAAATTTCAAAACAATAAGAACATTTCAAACCTTATTTTTTTATGTTTTTCTATAAAATAGTCAACTACTGGTGCCTTTACCTTAAATATAGTTTCTAGTTTGACAGTCGAAATGTCAAAAATCACATTTACCCTTAAACAGACATTCGTTTTTTTTCGAATCAAACTCGCCCTCGCGCAGTCCGAATTTCAACTTTTCACAACTAAAATGCTCCTTCTTGCAAATCAAATTCACCTTGCTAGAGAGTGTAACACAATGCCAATTTGTCGTGATTTTATTCGAAGTTGTTCGAACGGTTATGCGAGCCCGGTCCACTTGCACTCCAATTGAAGATAACCCACTTACGCGGTTACTTTAAGTATTACGGTTTTAAGTATTTCTTTCGAATTTCTTAAGAGACTACTATTTCTACCACCATACTTTCCGATAGTGAACCGTATTGAAGAATTTTTCTCTATAAACCATGCAGAATCGGTGGTTGTTTGTTATTAATCATTCTGTTGCAACGATTACCCCCACAGATTGCCGTAATGATTACACAAGTGCATGTGCACGCGAAATTAGCACAAGCACCGGTTGGAAAATCATTATCGATAAAGCTATCTAGAATAGTATATTCGTTAATTTCTTCAGCCTAAAATATTTAACTTTGCGGTTCCCGCTTGAACAAACCGGCGAGAGTTCATCTAACGTTGATGACGACCCGGACGAATTTCCCGGGTGCCGGAAAACTATTAATATCATTAAGCCGTTTTAACAGGGGTAATTGAATTTAAGGATTAAAGTGAATTTCCACCGGCGGGAGTTTGCTATGAGACAGTTTCTCGGGCTGATTAAATTGTGACAAACACTTAATCTAGCTCAGACAAAGGGAAGCGACGGGTGAAATAGGAATTTCATTGCGTCATAACGAACTTTCGCTCCTAATGTGACGAAGTTGCCTAGGCAATATTCAAATTTGAATAGCGCAGATTACAGAGAACGTAATCTACGTACTTGCCGGAAACGGCCACCGTTTCGAAAATAATAAAAACATTTATAAAATACGGAATTTTGTGTGAAACAGAAAATAATGAAAACTTTCGATAATTTTCCGAAATTTGTTAAGAAATTTTAAGAAATTGAAGCTTTGCAATTACCCTGAATTTTGATTAGAAAGCGTGCTTAAAGAATAATCGTTTCTCAGTTTCTCCGGTTTCTTAAACTTTGTTGAATTTTGGAATCAAAAGAATTTTCCAGGTAGCTGAAATTTGTTAAGAAATTTTAAGAAATTGAAGCTTTGCAATTACCCTGAATTTTTATTAGAAACTTGCCGGAAACGGCCACCGTTTCGAAAATAATAAAAACATTTATAAAATGCGGAATTCTGTGTGAAACAGAAAATAATGAAAACTTTCGATAATTTTCCGAATATTATCGTTCCGTTCCCGAGTTATTCAAATTGTGATAGGAAATTCTGTTTCGATCGTATTTATCCCAATTGCTGAAAAAATGTATTTTCCTCCAAACCATGAATTCTTTCGCAGCAAAAAAAAGTAAATAATTTAAACCGCCTGCACATACGCGTTCAGCAGCGGTTATCGAAAATGTGGAAAAAGCGCGTTGAAACGGTGTGACAGAATTTTCGTGTCGCCGTCGCGGCGTCGCGTCGACAGCAGAAAATCCACGAGGTCGATTTTCAAAGCGCAGGTCGGCCAGCCACATTGCTTATAGGTCATATTTGCAATCGTTATCTGCGAATGGAAACCTTTCGCGAGCCTAGCGTGTGTGCGCTCTTCCGCGACAACATTACGACCTGAAATCGATATCCGTTGCGCAGATAAAAAACGAAATTACCCCTCGCCCCGCGGCTGCCTGCTTCGAACCAGATTTCGTGAGCAGCGGGCACAAGCTGTAATTACGAAAGTGGTCTAACAAGAAAACCAAAGTGGCATTCGCGGATTATGAATGGAAAGCAGTTCTTGCAAATATATGACACTCATTTTTTCCTCTTGACCCTCGTTCGCGAACGAGTGAAAATTCAGGTGAAAACTTTGTTGAATATTTTCGGAAAATTTTGGAATCAAAAGAATTTTCCAGGCAGCTGAAATTTGTTACGAAATTTTAAGAAATTGAAGCTCTTTGCACTTACCCTGAATTTTTATTAGAAAGCGTGCTTAAAGAATAATCGTTTCTCAGTTTCTCCGATTTCTTAAACTTTGTTGAATATTGGAATCAAAAGAATTTCCCAGGCAGCTGAAATTTTTTAAGAAATTTTAAGAAATTGAAGCTCTTTGCAATTACACTGAATTTTGATTAGAAAGCGTGCTTAAAGAATAATCGTTTCTCAGTTTCTCCGATTTCTTAAACTTTGTTGAATTTTGGAATCAAAAGAATTTTCCAGGCAGCTGAAATTTTTTAAGAAATTTTAAGAAATTGAAGCTTTGCAATTACCCTGAATTTTTATTAGAAAGCGTGCTTAAAGAATAATCGTTTCTCAGTTTCTCCGATTTCTTAAACTTTGTTGAATTTTGGAATCAAAAGAATTTTCCAGGCAGCTGAAATTTTTTAAGAAATTTTAAGAAATTGAAGCTTTGCAATTACCCTGAATTTTGATTAGAAAGCGTGCTTAAAGAATAATCGTTTCTCAGTTTCTCCGATTTCTTAAAGTTTGTTGAATTTTGGATTCAGAAGAATTTTCCAGGCAGCTGAAATTTGTTAAGAAATTTTAAGAAATTGAAGCTCTTTGCAATTACCCTGAATTTTTATTAGAAAGCGTGCTTAAAGAATAACGTTTCTCAGTTTCTCCGATTTCTTAAACTTTGTTGAATTTTGGAATCAAAAGAATTTTCCAGGTAGCTGAAATTTGTTAAGAAATTTTAAGAAATTGAAGCTCTTTGCAATTACACTGAATTTTTATTAGAAAGCGTGCTTAAAGAATAATCGTTTCTCAGTTTCTCCGATTTCTTAAACTTTGTTGAATTTTGGAATCAAAAGAATTTTCCAGGCAGCTGGTTAAGAAATTTTAAGAAATTGAAACTCTTTGCAATTACCCTGAATTTTTATTAGAAAGCTTGCTTAAAGAATAATCGTTTCTCAGTTTCTCCGATTTCTTAAACTTTGTTGAATTTTGGAATCAAAAGAATTGTCCAGGCAGCTGAAATTTGTTAAGAAATTTTAAGAAATTGAAGCTCTTTGCACCTACCCTGAATTTTTATTAGAAAGCGTGCTTAAAGAATAATCGTGTCTCAGTTTCTCCGATTTCTTAAAATTTCCTTAAAAATTTCAGCAACTTTAAGGGCCTGTATCTCGGCAAGCAATAAAGATTTTTGAAAAATCCAAGCCGCGTTCGACGCACCGATGTGTACACAATTTGCAGAATCTATAAAACCTGGTACACACTGTTAGAAATGAATGACGCGCGAGGGAAACGCAGCTCGGTTTCGTAACGACGTTCGTTACCCGTTCAACCCCGAGCCTCGCAATCGGCGTTTATCTTTCACTTGGATCGATCCTATTTTACTTTTCTCGTTAGCTTCTTTCAGTTACTTCATCCCCTTGTCCGAGGGAACATTGTTGCTTTTATCTCCGCTCCCTTCTTTTATTGTACTTTATTCACGGTTTATTACTCGGGCCGCCCTCTTGCTCCGCGCGGCCATTATCTCTGTTGTGTAATGCGCAATAAAGGCGCAGTATTATTATCGTCGTTGCTCGAGGACTTCCTCGAAGAATATAGAGGTCAAGCGTGCTGACATCAACGCGGAGGAAATTTGAAATTTATACGACGCACTGGCCAATCGGCAATCAAGATAGAAACGGAGCAATTCGCGTTGCGAAATAAAAATCGAAAAGCTGAAACTGTTGATTGATCTTTCAATCCTTTCGCGGCTTATGTCAACTACGAAATTTATTGATAGGTCGTAGGACGCTGTAGATGACACGTGTCAGAAATATCAAGACCTGTAAAATAGTGTAGAGTAAGCGAAAAAATTTTTTAATCTTCAAAACCGGGATTATCTATTACGAAAGTTGCAATTTAAAATATTTTTACGTGAGGGTGACGTGAAAATCACCATTACTTCGGAATAATGGAACTTGGATCGATTTTGACCCAATTGAATTTTGAAGATCAGACCAAATAAAAAGAAAATTGGGTCTTAAAAAGTATTTTAAAAAAAGAAAGCGAGATTTTAACGTGTCTGTTCTGCCATAAAATTGTCAAAGAAATATGTGATTGCAAAATGCTTTAAAGTTATTGTCCCGATTCCAGACTTCCCGGATGACAAGCAGAAAAAATAGTTAATAATCTTCGTTTTCCACGGCAATTTTATCAACCCCGTAAGATTTTTCAACCCGTTGGCGCGGCGAGATACGCGCGGTAATTCAATTTGTTACCGAGGCGGACAAATTGTCGTTGTAATTGACGCCACGCCGCGAAGGAGCACGGAATTAGGGTTGCGGATTACCCGGAGATGATTGAAGCTGCTCTCCAAGCGATGCTAATGAATTCAATTTGCGAATTCGGTTGTGTACGGTCATGGAGTACGCGGTAGATAAAGAAGCGGCTCCATTTTATTTAAATCTACCTCATTTGTGCGCCTGTCTCAGAATCTCCATTTTTATTCGTTGCTGTCTTGAATTAGTTCAACGTCGCGGACGTAACGTACAGACTTCATCGATCTATTTCTTCCTCGAAATTAGAAAAGTATGAGCAAACAAAACATTGTGGCAATGAAAAAACTTGTTTGTTTATTTCGATTTTCTTTGCGAGACTTTTACCAACATATTCGTGACGCTCTTCCGGTTGAAACGAGTCCAAACATGACATAGTTCGGAGCTCGTTTACCTGTTTAAATCACGACTGAGTGAAACCTCGATTATCCGAACTGGTCGGTGAAACATGAGTGTTCGGACAATGAAAAAGTTATCCAGCTACGGTGATGGATTTATAGAATGAATCTTGTCGTGAATCGCTTTAGGCTGAAGGTTTCTTGAAGGTCAATTAGATTGGGGGTTCGGATAATCGAGGTTCTACTAAATCGCGAATTAAACAGCCAAATATGGTTCAAATTGTGCCGTGTTTGGACTCATTTTAATCGGAAAAGCGTCCCAAACGTCACGATTAGGGACACTAGCATAATCTTTCACCCGTTCGCATATTACGATGTTCTTTTTCACTAAGGCTATGGAAGCGAGAAGATCGTAAACGACAAGAGAAGAAAGATGCCTCGTTAACGACACCCCGACACGTCGGTACGTCTAAATTCAATTGATTGCCAGACAAAGGAACTTCATTAGGGGAATACCCGCGCACTCGCGGCTTCTATTTTTTTTTTTTTTTTTAGCTTCAAGACCAGCAATCTGAAACGTCCTTCACGATAACGACGCCCTCTCATCCTTTTCCGCGCGCACTTTCATGTATACGTATATATACGATCCAGGCAAAAAAGTACGGGCGGCTGAGAATTAAACTAAGAATTATCCGTCGTTCGAGGGCCACTGGAGTCGTTCGTAACGATCTCCGGGTCACGTGGCTCTGCCGAAAGTCGTTGAAACGAAGGGAAATCCGACGGCGGCTTGCCTTTGATGCTGAACGACGGCCCCCGTTATTTTATTTCGAACGAATTCGTTCGGACCGTGCCCTTATCAGAAAGTACGCCGACATTTTTCATCGGATAAAACGTTGTAACCGTGGCAGAAAGGTTAAAACGTTAATTGTAATATTTCCTCGCAGTCTACCTCTTTGCCTTCGAGGAGAAAACAATACTATTTTCGTACGGAATGCGATGAAGGAAACAGTTGCAAAGTTTGCGAGAACAAAGGGAGAGAATAATTGTATAAATTTTAATATCAATCCCTAAAATACTTCCACAGTTCGATACATTATTAATAGGCTGCAGAGACTAGATAAAAACAAACCAATTTAGAAAAACGCTAGGTCGCGGTATAAATAAATTTTTCTCCGTGTCTCCTTGTTTAGCACGGTAGAGAATTACGCTCAGATTATTATATCACATCGATCATTATTTATGGCGGTATTTAATAATTAATTCGACTTTGCCGGAAATGCATAAAAGATCCCGGTGTGTCAAAAAAAAAAAGCATTAATATTATAGTACAGCTTATCGACGCATCCAATGAATGAAAGGCACCGATAACGGTGAACAGTGAATGGCGTCGCGTGCCCATCAATTATGCAACCTGCGAGCGCAACGATTCAGCAGTTTATCAAGAAGCCGGCCTGTTATCGTGGAAAATGAATCCCAATAAAAATCACGCGGGCCCCGCTAACGATCTGTCTCGTTAAAAAAATCGTAACGATCCAGAGGAATGCTTAAATAACGAATTTTCAACTTTCTTTTTACAGCCTCCCGCCTACTCAGACGGAAGATACCATGTACAGGCCACCTGATGACCCCCCGCCGCCTATGGATACAAAAGGTTCCAACTCAGGTATGTCAAAAAACAGTCCAAGATTAACATACAAAGGCTCACGAATGCACTCGAACGCCCTTTAAATCAGTATAACTTTTTTTTTAAATCGGATCAAACGACCTGACTTTTTTTAGGAGTTAGAAGAATCGGTTTTCCAAATGATGTGCAAAAAAGATTGTGAGAAAATTGCAATTGGTAAGAATTACATGAGAAAATAAAAATGGCACACTTTTCACAACTTTTTTATTTGAACCTCTAGTGAAAATTTAAAATATGCGTTTTTTGTAGATATACGTTAGTTATATACACATGCTGAAAATTTCATTGAAATCGATTGATATACGCACGAGCTACAAATAGTTAAAAGGACTTTTGAAAGTCAGTTTCAGATTCTAACATATTTCGATGCGTGCCATTTTTATCTGCGTCAGCCGATTTCGATGAAATTTTCAGTACGTGTATAACCAACACAGACCTACGAAACGCATATTTTAAATTTTCATTACAGGCTCAAATAAAAAAGTTTTGGAAAATGCCTTTTTTATTTGTTCTTATAATTCCGAGCTTGAATTGAAATTTTTTTAAAATCATTTTTGCACGTCATTTGGTAAGCCAATTCTTCTAATTGCTCAAAGAAGTCAGGTCGTTTGGTCCAATTTAACAAAGTTATACTGTTTTAAAGGGCGTTCGAACACTTTCGCGAGCCAGTGTACCTTTCATACCGTATAAAATCATATGTTTTTTCGAGGCTATAACCTATAACCTATAACGACAATGGGGATTTATCGTCTAGGCATTGTAGACATATTATAGAGTAATATATAGAGAGTTAAGAGAGAGAGAGTATTATATAGAGAGAGCTAGTTTAATATATAGAGAGTAAACGCTGCCTAGAGGTTTTCCCGTGGGACACATAACGCGTATACTCATGCTAGCTTTTATCGTCAAACTTCCAGCAGTTCTGGGATTAATGGCTGTCTATTTCTAAGGTGAACGCATGCGGAACTGCCGTTCTAAATCAAATGTTTCGCGGTTTTTAGTTGCAGGCCAAAACTGTGTTGCGCGAATGCCAAATTGTCTCCTGCTCCGAACACTCTTCGTGTTGTCGCCGAACTCCTTACACCGATTTATGGTCGTGTTACTGGAGTTCGGACTTTCGCAGGAAACGTATAATGAAGTTGTTCGAGCGATTCGAAGATTCCGGAGTTTTAGCTTTCCCCTGAAGACGGCAGACAGATCTCCGACGGCGCGTCATTAAAATGTTATTTGCAACTGCCAGCAATACTGCTTTTCGCTTAATTGATGGAGCGAGACGGTGCGAGACTGATCATTATGAAAATGCATTCATCCATTCATTCCTTCAACAACAAAGCGACGAACACTAACGTAAAGCTAATAAATATTTTAGCTACGTTTACAGTGTTACTATTCTTCATTCTAACATAGCATTATGAAAATGCATTCATCCATTCATTCCTTCGACAACAAAGCGACGAACACTACCATAAAGCTAATAAATATTTTAGCTACGTAAACAGTGTTACTATTCTTCATTCTAACATAGCATTATGAAAATGCATTCATCCATTCATTCCTTCAACAACAAAGCGACGAACACTAACGTAAAGCTAATAAATATTTTAGCTACGTAAACAGTGTTACTATTCTTCATTCTAACATAGCATTATGAAAATGCATTCATCCATTCTTTCCTTCAACAACAAAGCGACGAACACTAACGTAAAGCTAATAAATATTTTAGCTACGTAAACAGTGTTATTATTCTTCATTCTAACATAGCATTTATCCACTGTTGTAACATGTTTTGAAGTTAATCCACGATTTTCTCATAAATCACAGACCTTTCAAGCGAGATAATAACAGTAATTAGTCCAGTGAAATTGTTATTGATTCGAGCATCAGACTCCACACCTCAACAGCTGGATTCCATCCTACAAGATGGCCTCGAACTCTGTGCAAAGCGTTCTCGGAAATTATTACTAGAATTACACAGTGCTGAAAATGTTTATCATATAGTACTGTATAAAAATCTGATGAGCAACATTTGCCAATATGTTCGTGAGATTTTTCTGATTGAAACGAGTCCAAACACGACATAGTTTGAATCATATTTGCTTGTCTAACTCCTTAACTTGTACGCTCGAGTTAATTCGAGCGCGTAGCACGTTTTTCTTCGAAAACTGTGCGTTAATAGATTAATCGACGATAGAGTAAAACCTCTATTATCCGAACTAATAGAAACAGTTACCGATCCGTAGATTAAATCTGCACTGATTTGTTATCACAATAAATCGTGTTGCATGGGTTGCTTCAGATAAAATTATTTACACGAAGGACAATGGAGGGTTCAGACCTAGGTTCGCATAAATCGTGGATGTAGATGCGATCCAAATTGTATCGTGTTCGGACTCGAATTACTTGGAAAAATGTGGCAAATATGTGAGCCTGGTCAAAAAATAATTAACCCTGGCAGTATGGGCCAACGAGTTCCAATTTCTTCCAAATTTTCTTCGAATTAATAACAACGGTAGAAAATAATACAACAACGTTTGGAGATGACCGACTACTGGAACAATTGCTGCATACTCGTGGAAACAATGAGTCACCGTCCGATGCATTTCGAAAGCGCGTTTCTCGGGGTGGCAGCGTTGAACTAATCGAAGAGACAGTTCGCAGACGCTTCCGGCTGTAACTGGCCAACAATAACGCACGTGACTTTTCCGCTGTCAAGCCGGTCGATTAATTTTTAACGTGTCCGACGGCCACGCAACTCGCGCTCGTTGGAATTGCCGGAGCGCGTACACTGTCCACGGTTGGAACGTTGATTTCTCGTCCATTGTCCGGGATGAATTACTCGTGACGAGCCCAAGGATAGCAACGTTCGAAAATAATCCGTCGTGGAAATTCATCTCGACCCTCCCCCTTCGCGCCCTTTCTCCCTCGTGTCCCTTATATGCATTTGAATAGTTCGTCTATCGCGGAATTTCTAGGCGACCCCCTACCCCCACCCCCGTAATCGATACGACGGCAAACGGGGCGACCATTGTGCGGGGGAACCTCTGCGAGCAAATCGAATTCTCGTTATTTGTTCTTCCGGCCGCATTCCCTGATAATAATCGGAATTAAGTGGTTTGTTTACCGAACGCGCCGACGGAATTGGTTGCCTGGCATCCTACGCCCGGACTACACGATTTTGTTAGCTCGCCCGGAATTGGCGAATCGATGCTTCGGATTTGCAAACTGATTTAACCGCGCCGCGCTGATCGAAATAATAACAAAGAAACGGCGAATCCTGTTCCGGCGGAATTAACGTGATCGACCGACCGCAAAAATTGGGTGAAACCGAAGCGATTTATTTAATCGTGTTAAACTTTGTATGAAACGAAACGAGAATTAATTGAATTTTCAATATTTAATTCTACTTTGTTCTAGAGGTAACATGTAGACTGCGGATACGACAAAAACGATCAAAACGAGACTGAAAAAAGATTAATTAATTAAGCTTAGAGGGATTAACCCTTAGCACTCGAATGGTGACTGTAAGGCACCACGAAAAATTGCTGTATAATTATTCAAAATATTTTTTGGTAATTATTTACATTAGGACCTTGAAATATGTTGTCAAGGTCATCACTCTGAACAACTTTTTCCTATACATGTTACCGCCGCTCAGCTTTAATTTCCGAGATATTCGCAAAAAAGTTTCAACATTTCAAAAAGTGATCGGAGTAGGTGTGTGTAGGACTGTGTAAAATAGTATTTCAAATAGTTGACAGTAACATATATTTTTATGATATTTTGTTGCCTGTAATGTTATTACGATATTGTAGTCTGTTTATCAACATGTTACATATTCGTAATTAAACTACAAATAATACTTTGCTAACTATTATAGCTTCTCATGTTAAAAATTATAATTTATAATATTAACTACTTGCTCAACTTATTTTCATTCTAAGGAAATATTTGAAATATAAAATAAAAATATTTCATTTTATCTATCTGGTTATCAAAATAAAAATATTTCATTTAAAGTAGTATCTTATTTGAACCACATTAAATTATACTATATACCAAATCATTAATGATCGTTAATATACGTTGCAAAATATGATGGAAAACCTTGTATCCAATGTTCCACATACGAATACTAATCCTACATTATAAAATACTAATGTAAAGTGTACTTACTTTTGAATCTTCTGTACCTCCGTCGGATCCACAGCACACAATTATTGACTCACAGGAATAGGTCCGAATAATTGAACAACAATCAATAAACAACACACACAACGCACACACACGACACATTTTATAAAATCGTGACAACGAACGAGAAGATGTCACTCCGACCACGAACAAAATAATACTGCGATTTTAACAATGATCCCTTCCACGGAGGTGGTACGGTCAGGTTATCCTAGGCAGGTTAGACGCTGAGGGTCTATAAAAACTAAATACAAAACCAAGGTGAACAAATTATGGCGGGGCGCCGACCCTATTTCCCGGAATTCCCTGTTTTCGTATCACACGTCCGTGGGGGGGGGGGGGCGGTTAAAATCGCATTTTATTCGTGGTCGAAGTGACATCTTCTCGTTCGTTGTCACGATTTTATAAAATGTGTGTTGTGTGTGTGTGTGTGTGTGTTGTTTAGTGATTGTTGTTCAATTATTCGGACCTATTCTCGTGAGTCAATAATTGTGTGATGTGGATCCGACGGAGGTACAGAAGATTCAGAAGTAAGTACACTTTACATTAGTATTTTATAATGTAGTTCGTAGTACATTAGTATTATATTTCATTATTCGTATGTAGAATATTGGATGCAAGGTTTTCTTTCATATTTTGCAACTTCAATGTCCCTTTAACACTAGATTTACAAAGCACTAAAACTGACTATTTAACATTATTTTACAAAAATAACAAGAACGTGTCTATCCACATTTGTATCAATTTTTTAAATAATACATACCCAAAAAAATAATTTTCTTGAATAATTCCCCATTCCTGTCATTTTGACAGGCCCCGTGAACCTAGTGTCAAATTTCGTTTGTCTCGAGGCACGCACGCGATTATGTTCCATCTCACACACTGTACACTTTACATTAGTATTTTATAATGTAGTTTGTAGTACATTAGTATTATATTTCATTATTCGTATGTAGAATATTGGTTGCAAGGTTTTCTTTCATATTTTGCAACTTCAATGTCCCTTTAACACTAGATTTACAAAGCACTAATTAACATTATTTTACAAAAATAACAAGAACGTGTCTATCCACATTTGTATCAATTTTTTAAATAATATATACCCAAAAAAATAATTTTGTTGAATAATTCCCCATGGATACGTCTTCTCTAATGTAAAATCCTCTAATGTAAATATTTACCTATTTTTTACATTATTAAATTCGTTTGCATGTAACGAATTACTAAACACTTCAGTATTGTACGAGTAAATTGCATCATTTTCGTATGCATAACATTAGAAAGAAATATATAAAAGGAAAATATTCTACGTCGAAAGAAATGTTTCGTTTTGGGGTTTAAATAGCTTCGAGTGCAAAGGGTTAATTTCCTCTGTAAAATTGTAGATTCTGTGTTCCAGATTGGTAAACCGATGTACCTACAATTTACTAATGAATAATTAATTTTATAGGTAATAAAAATTAAAAAGTCCCTTGGGGAGCAACTTCTTTGATACTTAACATGTCGTAACTTTGTCAACAAACGTCGTACAACAATGTACCTGGGCTTATTTCACACAGCAATGTTTCTACTTTTGCGTATGTTTAACCTTCTTTATCTACTTTTTTTATTCGTCTTTTATCATTACTTTCTCGAGGACACTTTGTACCAGCAATCAGGAGAGAGCTGTTCGTTTCAAAACACAAACAGGTCTGTACAGAGTATAAAAATGTTTTCCCACGACTCGGATCATCTCAAAAAATGAAGTCCTTCCGCCATAACGACTGCATAAAACTCGTGCTATTGTTCATTGCTCGTTTATTGCGCTTTCCATTCGAAGCGTGCCACAATCGCCGCAACAGCTAGCACGCTGTATATTGTTTAACGTACAGAACACACAAATTTGTCTGAAATTGTTATCCCAAGGTGCTCTCTTATACCGGACATCAATGCGCAAACATGCAGCGACGTAGAAAATGGAATGAAAGTCGCGGCAGTGATTTCTATCGGGAAGGAATTCGAAGCAGAATTCATTCGGGGAAGTTTATTTGAAATTTTCGAACGCGGCGAGCTATAGTTACAAAGAAACTTTTTCCCGTTTAATAATTCCACCGGAGATCAATATCGCCTCTATATATATACAGTTCTGGCTGGTTAAATCGTTCAAATTCCCCGGCATGAATCGATCGGAAACGATATGCACGATAAATGTTCGGTTTGGTCTTGGTGTCGAACAGTGAAATTTATCGAGCGGACCTCGAATTCTCTCCTGACGGTAGCTGGGTAAAATAATAGTTTAAAAAAGATATGTGAACATTGTGCCACATTTTTATAATAAATATTTCCCCTTGTGCCAAATGCACAATCTCCGATTAAGAGAGAGCACCATTTTCTGTTCATTTAAGAGAAAGTGCTGAGCATTTTGTTCTCTCTATTCCAAGTATGTTTATAATCGAAAATATTATTTCACAATCGTCAAATATAGTATATTTCTAACACCAGTCGTTTCGAATCTCGGACGTCTTTTTACCCTACTTCAAAGCTGGAACTCTGTTAGAACATAGTGTTCTAGACAATCTAGCAATGATAGCGTCTTGGAGTCAAGGTCTCACCGAGACAATGCCTCCGAGCAATTGATCAATAGCAGGGAGGGAGAATTAGTGTCATGGGATTGGCCTAAATCATGAAACCCAGGTGTGTCCAATAAAAAAGATACTATTTTCATTAAAATCAGTTAATATATATATGCTTCAGAACTAAGTAAAATTAATATAGAGACTGTGTAACTGGTACCCCCGCAGTAATTGTGTCCCTCGCCCTAGTTACGTATAATTTACGATTGTTCGCAAGGCACCCGATATTAATCAACGTCCGGAATAGCAATCTCGCAGATTATGAAACGAACAGATTGAATTTCTCCTTTAATAATAAATCATATTCTATAAAACCCTAGAAGTTAATCTGACATTGATGGGGTTCAATTGTCAATATCTGCGTGAATCGATGAAAAGGAAGAATAAATACAAATGCCGGTACAGCGCGCACAAAAGGAACAAAAACACCGTCAAATCCGTTTCTCGAGGAAACAAAACAAAAATCACGCGCATATCGGCAGGAAGCGAAACCCGCGATAAGTGTCAACGACTAACGACCGTTTGTGCATCGTTTAAAATGCGAATGCACCGAACGTGTGTGCACACGACGGATAGATACACTGTTCGCTATCTTACGACACGGGTGGGACGCATATCGTGCACCGGATACATATTGTGTTCCACGATTTCACATTTTGAATAACCGTCGGCCGCTATTGAAGGCATTGTGGTACCTAAGAATAACGTGACGCGAATGGGTGTGCACGAATCGAGTCGGTTTCGGAACGATCACGTGTGCGTTCGATGCGCATTATCGTTATCGCGACCCGTTTTCGGGATTCGATTCGCGTTTTAAGATCGCACAGGGATCCAGCGATTACACACGCCGCACAGTGGGCAAAAACGGCCTTTTTCGATTCAAAATCAAAGAACTTTCGATAGGAATGAGGTATAGCGATGAAATTTTTTTTAAATGAAAGCTGAAACTTTGTAGAATATGGGAAAAATAGGGAGATTACGGTACGAACGTTTTTTAACCTTGAGAAAATTCGTTAAAGTTGCACAATTTCAAGAAAATTTTGTTTTTGTGGCTAATACGCGCGGGAAATTTTTTTTAACATGCTATATATCGTTTCCCATAGATTTTTTCACGCTAATTTCAAATCTGTTTTCAAAATTTGTCTACGACCTCTGGTTTTTGAAAAAAATAGATTTTTGTGACACAAATTAATGAAATTTTTTCGTTAAAATGACTTGATAACACACTAGTTTGAAAGTGTATCGTATTCTCATATATAAAACACAATAAAAATAATAATAATGAAGTATTTTAACGGTTTGAGTTACTTACGAAACATGAAGCACTTCACATCTCGTCATCACTTGACGTATCGCTGTCATTACTACTGGCACTTTCTTGAAATTGTGCAACTTTAACGAATTTTCTCAAGGTTAAAAAACGTTCGTACCGTAATCTCCCTATTTTTCCCATATTCTACAAAGTTTCAGGTTTCATTTAAAAAAAATTTCATCGCTCTACCTCATTCCTATCGAAAGTTCTTTGATTTTGAATCGAAAAAGGCCGTTTTTGCCCACTGTGTGCCGCCGCTGGCCAAATGCATACTTTATGCGAATGACGTGAAATCGATAGGAAGCTGGCATTTAATAATAGAAACAAATCGGTCGGGACGGTCCCTCGTGCTTGCAGCCTTTCTCGTTTTTGCGAACGCGAACTTCATTTCACGACGCGATACCGTGACAAGCAAACTTCCGTTCCGGTGAAGAAATAAAGTTCACCCTTGCACAGGTCAAAGTCACCCTTTTACCAATCAAATTCGTCCCCGCCACATATCGCATTCAATTTTCTACAGATAACATTCACCCTCGCACATACCAAATTCAATTTTGTACAAAAGAATACACCCTCGCGCAGATCGAACTCCCCTTTTTACGAATGAAATTCCCTTTATTGGATGATCCCATAATTCACCTTTTCACAAGTCAAATCCTCCCTCGCAGACCAAATTTACCTTTACAAATCAAACACACCCCCGCGAATCAAATTCACCTTTCTCCCCAATTAAATTCACCCTTGTGCAGAGCAAATTCATATTTTTACAAATTAAACTCACCATTAAGCAGATGTAAATTTACGTTTTTACAGACTAATTTCGCTTTTGCACAGGAAAAATTTATATTTTACACATCAAATTCGCAGACCGAATTCGCCTTTTTACGAGTCCACCCCCGTACGTAATGCAAATTCCCTACTATTTACTATTAAGGAATGTTAAGTATAATGCATCGAATCGCATTTTTTAAAGAACATTTGGAAATAAAATTGAACTGTACTTCAAAAGCAAGATCGTAAGGGGTGAATTTCATTTAACAAAAGTAAATGTTCTTTTTGCACGGGGAATGCTAATTTACCGATTTCATCGGGGGGGAAAATCATTGACAGGTTTGATGGAAACGCAGCTCCGTTAAACAAACATCGATAAATAAAACCACGACGTAATCACGTTCCCCATTATTACCGTGTGCGACTCGATGCGGTCTGATGCTCGGCAGGACTAATTAAGGATAGATCGATACTTCGGATTAATTAATTGGTTGATGTATTATTCTGGTGTTCCGGGGGCGTGTTCTGCGGTACGACATCATCATAGCATCGACCGAGTTAGCATTAATCATGCATTTGCTCCGGTAATCCAATCATCTCAGTCGTGCCAAAAAATGCGAATCCAACGTTGTAGTTGTTCCATCATTTTTTAGATTGTACGCGGTAATATTTAATAATTGCGAACCACTTCGTCCGACCGTCGGGCATGCAGCGTTTCGCAATTAATTTACACAGCGTCGATCGCCGAGACTCGCAGCAGGAAATTGTCGGTCGTGTCGCGAGCAATGACTCCCCTAACCGCCGTTTAATTTTCGAAAGTCGTCTCGCGGCCGCCAATAACGTTAAACAACCGCAAGCTACTCGTCCAAGTTGCTCAAAATCGAAATGATGCAACAGGTGCTGGTACACGTCGTGTCATTTGTCATTACTGTACGGCTGATCGGTTCTTCTTCTTTTTTTTTTTTTTTCATTTTACGCTCGTTTTGGCGAAGAGTAATTTCATTATGAACTGACCTTTCGATATTATCCACCTAAAAGTATAGTCGAAGGCATTCCCTGTTACGCCCACCGAAGTTTTCCGCGTTATGAAACGCTTTATCATCATTTTGCCCTCATCTTCACGCTGAAACTCGATTTCGAGTTTCCTGGTCTTTTGCGCTCGGAGTTGTTTCAAATCGATTCGAGTGCCTACGGTAATTGTCTGTTAATGTCAAAGAAATATATATTAAAGCAAAGATCTTTTCTCTTTTTGATTTACTAAATCGATTCACGGATTGACCGAACTTAATTCGATTCACAGAAACAACAGATTCAAATTAATTTATATTTGACGAATAAAAATGTACGGTTGACTTACGAGGTTTAACCACCACAATGTACCGGGTGTACAAATTAATTTGTGTGGCTCTCGCAATTAATCGCGACGTTTTACTGGGCTCGTCGGCCACATGTAAAATAGTGTAAACTGTATAGAGAATGATGATCATTCTAAAAAACGAATGAATCTGTATACCCAGTTATTTTTTAAGAAAATAATCTCTCGATGCTGTGTCGATTAATGCGGGGAACAAAATGTATGGAATAAATTTTAAATAATTCTGGTACTCAATGTTTGGTGCAATCCGTTGCGTCACCGGTTCGACGGAAAATTAAATGCGCAGGTATTTTCTTTAATCCTGATCCCGGACGGTCGCAGAACCGTCGAAGTGAATTTCGCCGGCGCTATTAGGTCAGGCATGCCATCAGGATATCGTTGCACGTGGATTGGCAATACCAAGCAGTCTGCTACCGTTTGGAATAGGGCCAGGCCAAACGACGTCTCCTCGTTGTGCCAGAATTTGCCGGTTCCGGTGTTGGACCTACAGTTACAAGGCGAAATAACTTCGCTTTACCAGCCGGCCACTGTAAAATAACACCTTGCTTGAAATTTATTTTTTCAGGCCAACACCTGGACAGAAAATGTCAACACTTCCACAGAAATTCCATAAAATCAAGTCAAAAATGAATTCAATGGACAGTGTTCACATCTTTCAACATTTTCTCCACCATTTCTCAAAAACGCGACACTCAAACTGTTAAAGAAAGATTAATTCTACGCTTAGAAAATCTTTTTGAAATCGCATTATAGATAAAATAAACTTTTTAACGACCACAAATATTTCCTGTATCCTCTTTGATAAATAAATTTCTCGTTAGCAGACAGCGATTTTAAGCATTTATGACAAAAGTGAGTAGCAAAATAATGAAAATATTTAAGAAAATTTGTGAAACGACGAATTTTGCGTCGTCCCAATGATATGGGAATAGCGTGACGGATAGTGTGAAATGATGATTATCGTTTGTTGCAGGAATGCGACGTCATAGTGATGTTCCCGAGTGGAACGAGCGACGAGACCTTGATGTGGCTTCTATGCCGTCTTCGGGCTGGAACCCCGGGCCTAGTTGTACACGTTCGACACCACGCCTCGTCAGATAGTTACGGATTTTACTTAACAGCCCCTTTTAGCGTGTAAGTATACGGTGCTCTGTATGCCAAACACCCCCTCCAGCATCGCACACATCTATATCGGTGTTTCTTCGATACGCCTCGTAACCGAGACAACGGTGAAACTGACAGCAAGAATAGAAATAAGACAGAGGACATTCTCCGACTCTCATTTTGCATGAAACGAACTTGCATAAAATGAATTTACACAAAATTAAGACGAACCAGCCATTTTCTATCTCATTTCATGCGACGTCAATGGGTCGACGCTAGATTCAGAAGGGAACTTCGAAGATCTCGAACTTTTTCAAAATTTGTATGAGGAATTGTTTTGGTAAAACAAATCGTATGCAGCAAACTAATATTTGCAACGAGAATTTCACAGAATTCTGACGGAACGAGTACCAGGTCTAATTGAGTTAAAGAAAATCGGGATTTTCGAAGTAGTTCCCTCGTTAGCATAAAATTGATCGCGACCAAACGGAAGTGGGCTAATCGAATGAAGTCCGATGTGTCCGACAGATTGTTAAAAGCCGCCGAAGAGGTGCATTTGCCAAAGACACTGCGCCAGGAGTTCGGCGGAGGTCTGAAGGAGTTCGTGGGCTCGGAGGCGAGTTGCTTCGAGGGTAGTGACGACGAAGCTCAATTCTTCACTACTCAGGAAAGACAGTCCCTGGTCCTGCATTTGCTGCACACGCTCAGAGCAGGACCGCAGGACCTTCACAGTCTACCGGGTCTAAAGATGGTAGAAGGACAAGCAATTATTCCAAAGTGCATTTCTTCTGGGATCATTTCCCAGGTAACGAGGTCACGGGCTAACCGGATGTCCAATCTCATCCGTGGACGGAATTCGCAAACCCGGACAGATTTTGTTCGAGGAAACTCTTCTCCTTTCCTTTCGTTCTGCTTTGTTCGATCACCGGACGCGGTGGAGCAATACGTTTTATGATTACGAGTCCGACTCTCCTTGCGATTAACCTTGCGTGTACAGGAAGTCTTGGCTGCAGGAGGACACCTATTAGGTGTGCTAATTAATTCTTGGCTCCTTCTGCATTTTCTTATCCGTTTAGAAACGATTAAGGCACACTCAAGTTTCCACTGTTCTCTATGCGCTTGCTGCAACTTACACCAAACCGTATAATTTTAGTAACAAATTTGGATCTATAACAAAGTCACAAGTTCTGCGCGTCAGATACACCTTTACAAAATTAAATTCGACCTTACACAGACCAGACTTATCATTTTTACAAATTAAATTCACCCCTTTTGATGTTTGATGAAACCTTGAAGATGCTTGGCCTCCTTTAGCTGAGACAGCCTGCATATTTCTGCTCCAACTTGGTATTGATCAGAACTACGTAAAAAAATCAAGAATTGGATTAAAGAATTGACCATTTTTCTACCAACAGGTCTTCCCTCTTCACGAATTGCCTGCGTTGGAGAAGCTGCAACGGACATGGGTCCGGGCGTTTCTCAGTCCCCAGCCTTTGGACGATATTTGTAAATACTTCGGAGTAAAGATTACTATGTATTTCGCGTGGCTCGGACATTACACCACCGCTTTGATCGTTCCAGCTGCAGTGGGTGCCATATATTGGGTAACTAGGCGTCCAGTCACCCTCTACTCCTTTCCATACACCAGCTTTATCGAGTCCTAAAAATATATTCCTTTATGATAACAAGATTGAATTCATCCAGATTTTTATGAGTGTAACTCCATCAATTTTAAAAGAAAAAACCTGAAATCCGTCAATTTGACGGCCTAGCTAGTGTTGAAATAGCCTATTCGAGAACCTGTCTTAGGGGAACCTTCAAGAGAGACGACCCAAGGCTACAAAAGTTATTGACATCTAGATCCCGATTAATATCTCTTGAAAATTAACTCGGGCAACCATTTCAAGGTTTGAACGTCGAATAGAAAAGTTTTTGGGGGCACTCGGTGGGGAGATCCTTTTCGGAAAATGTACCCTACGACAATTAAGACTGACAGTGCTGACACGTGTGAACACAGGTCGGCATCATCGGTAGGAATCAAGCGGTGGAAGACGTAGCGTACGTTCTGTTCTCCGTCTTCAACGTGATCTGGGCCACCGTCTATCTGGAAACCTGGAAAAGAAGAGGCGCCGAACTGGCCTACAGGTGGGGCACCTTGGATCAAAGAGACGACCTACTTGTCGAGCCTAGGCCTTTATTCACGGTGAGCTTTTCTTAATCGATCATAGACACCTGGGTTCGCTTCAATTAACTTTCCACTCCACTTAACTTTCTTCTTCTTTCTTTTTTTTCTTTTCTTTTCTTTTCTTTTCTTTTTTTCTTTGGTACAGGGCACCTTGGAAATCTCGCCCGTGACCGGCAGACTGGAACCCACCTATCCCAGATGGAAGAGGAACATGTTCCGGTACTTCGCCAGCGTGCCCGTCATCGCAGCGTGTCTATTCTTCGTCTTTATCGTGATGATCCTGAGCTTCCAAATACAGGTAAACGGACCAATTGTTGAGGGTTAATATCATCTCGAGACTTTTATCAATCAATCCTTAACCTGCAGCGGCGCTCTAGGATCTCGGATGACCCCTGCAAAGTTTCCTGTAATGTACTTAAAGAAAGGAGATTAAGATTTGTAGCCTTGTTAATGTTCCTCTAAAAAAAGCCATTGCCTTTCCCTGAGCTTGTACGCTTGAATTAATTAATACTCCCGTTAAACCTGCTCGGTGCTGTTGTTTCACAGATCTGTGCAACCATTTACCATCTGATTTTCAGCGTTTAAACCGACGATTTGTCGTTCTCGTATAAAACAGTGCAACCACTGCACTCTCGTGCAAGTTCTTCGGAAGTGAAACTCGATGCATCATTGGACGACATAATGACAAATAGATCCGGGACCATCTGGACCCTGTTCAACCAACTCGGACTGCCAAAAACTCGACACCTTTTTGCGCGAGATTTTGCCGGTATCCATCGACAGCGCAAAAACGCCCTTCTACTGACCTAACTCCTGCGGTTTTTCCTTGCGCCAGAGGGCTTCACCCTGAACCTCCGCGTGTCGCGTTGCCAGGCACAAAACTCGGTGGAAGCATAATTCTCTTCGGTATTACATAATTCTTTTCGGGATTATATCATGCGAGAGAATTGCTAGGCTGAGCATCGTTGCTGAAGTTGACCGATACAGGGGGACTTTGTTGAATTTTCTCTCGCGAGAAAGTTGTATGCACCACCGGCGCAGAAATGCACTTTAAATCCGAGCGAACGATTTTGTCAGCGAAATGCGTGTGACGGGGAAGTCGACTTGTCAACATACTTGACGAACATACTTTCAGGATTGGTGGGACGCTCGCCTGGAGGCCGGGGGATACGGGTTCTGGTTGAGCTACGTGCCAAAAGTTTTGCTCGCCGTGGTGATAGCGTTAATGGACGAGGCTTACTTTAAGGTCGCCGTTTGGCTGAACGACATGGGTACGTATGGGAAACGAAGGAAAACACCATTCGCCAGACCCCCCCATAGTCTTAATCACTCCCCATGACACCGATTCGTCCCACCGTGCGGAGTCGCGACAAGATCGACATACATTTGTTTTCCGAGCTCTTCCCTCGCATCGACTTCGTTCTACAATCACCGAGACACACTGTGCACGTCTAGTTTCCAAGAGCCTAGCATACTATATATATATATATATACTCTATTTCCGAATCTCTTTCACAGCTTAGCTTCTTCTAGACAGTAACTATCCGAACTATTTACTCGTACCCGATTTACCTGACACTACCGATCGAACCGTTCTTACCACGATCATACGAATGTTCTTTTGTGTGTCGTCTACGACGAACCCTTTCAAGGTAAATTTTAACCCTTTCCCTTGTAGCTCGTCGAATTAAATGCGTCAAATCGAAACCCTTGACGTTCAAGTCAAACCAATTGCTCAACACCTTCACTGTCGGCGAAATTTTCTGCGTTTGTTACAAAATACAGCAGCCGTTTTCCTTTCTGTAACAATTGCGCCAGGGCGAAAGTAATTTTCAGCAAGTTTACGACTGTGTAAAATTGCAGCTACTCACTTTTTTCATAAATTCATAAAATCCACAGTATTTTTGGGGCGAAAAACAAGGGATTCGTTAATGAAGTCAAGGAGTTAGTTAACGTACAAATATTTTCTCGAGGAATCGTCAACGCTAAAGTAACTCGCGCCACGCAGAAAACTATAAGGCAAGGGGTTAAAGAGAATCGCATTAAGGAACATTATTTCACCGTATTCAATCTGTTAATTTTGTATCTAGACGCACTAGGATGCACGCCAAAAAAGAATTGATCGTAATCTCCAAAGTGGAATATGCTGTTTTATTAATTCTACAGAGTTTGAGCAAGCATCCAGGTAGTTAATTTGTAAAAGTTAACTTGAGACGTATTATCCAGTCTTGAAAGGGTTTGCGCATTCAGAACGGCACGATCCACCGATAACGAATGACTTTATCTCATTGATGATGAAACTACTACTACTTCATCTACTTTCAAGGAAGTACAACATTTTTGGGACACCCTGTCTAACGAAACTGACCGATTTCTAACGTTAAAAAAGAACGAAAAAATGGCTGAAAAGGTTGTCGACATCGCCGTTCTGGATGTGTCCAAGTATACCGATGAGCGAGAGTCAATCTAGAACCACTTATGTGTCTCTTCTTACCAACAACTTTCTACTTTTTCTTCGTCTTACTCTCTTTTCTTCGCATTGATTTCGTTTCTCTTACATTCTCCTATTCCTTTCGGTTTCTTTTCTCTTTTTACAGTCTTTCTTTTTTTTTCGTTTTTACATACCGGAGAGTGGACATGTTACAGTAGATAGTATTTGTGATTTTTGTGTGTTGGACGCAGAAAACTATCGGCTAGACACCGAGTACGAGAATCATCTGATCTACAAGGTGGCACTGGTAATAAGATGAACACTCCATTTACCACGAATAGTTTGTCTGTATGTTTGTGCGCGGCTGGGCGTGTGTGTTTCGTTGTGTTAGCCGATTTCTCGGTGTCCTCCTCTAATCGTCACCGTAGCCGCGTGTCCGTTTCTTTGTTCACCTGTTCGAGGCAAATAGTTCGACTCGCTTTTCTTTTCAGATTCTCACACTGCATGCGTGTTTCTTCGAGCATTTTTAATACCGTAGTCCGGTTACGATCGTGTTTCGTACAGTTCTCGTCTGCCACCGTTCCGCCGTCGTTGTTTGCGAAAGATATTTGCATTCTGTGTGCACCGTGCAACGTTGACGACTGTGCAAACACCTGCGAATCCGTCCCTTGGTCGACGATCGATCGAGAAAGTGGAAGAACATCTTTTGGAATGAAACCAGAACCTGAAAAATGTAAAAAGAATGAGTCAAAAGTTCACACACAAGTTTCGCTTCCTCGAAACAGATCTTTTGCGAAGGAAACGTTGAAATTATTCCACAATTTCGATTCGCTTCGAGACGGAACGGGCAACGAGAACATTATGCCAACGTCGACGCAGCCTGTGCGCTATAGAATCTCGTTGCAGTAATATGTCTCCTTGTGGAAAAAATTGGAAAAACTTTTTTGTGATCTCAGTTACTTCTTTATGAAACTTTTACTAATATATTCCGGACATTTTTCTGATTAAAACAAGTGATTCAAATCGTTAGAAGCAAAACAATATTCTCATTTTTATTCTTTTCCACGTGTAAGGTTCGCGTAACATTTTGAGCCGGAATGTCCCAGAGACAATTACTGCAATTATTTTTCGAACGACGTTGAAACAACGTTTCAGCCGCGACGACCTTTTCATGGCAGATCGCGAGACCAAACGGATTCAATCGTGCATTTAGAGGTGGACCTTTCGGTGTACTATGAAATTAGAGCCCGTACGCTTTTATCCGTTTCGATTGTCAAGTGCAAGCTCTGGCTGTCTCTGTCGCCGCATGGAAATCTCTCTCTGTTTTTTTCTCTTTCTCTACACGGGAAATACTTTTTTCTGCTTGCGCTTCCTGTTGATCTCGTAGAACAATCTCGTCCGTGTTGTTGCTTTGTGAGCGCGCGGCTTCTCGCGCGCCCGTTGTAGCGTTGTATGTGTGTTAAATCCACAAAGCGACAAATAGAGAGTATACAGAAGAGAACTATGTATTTCAGTTTCAGTTTGTAAACTCCTTCCTATCGCTATTTTACATCGCCTTCTACCTACAAGATCAAGAGAGACTAAAGGAGGTAAGGGTGCCCGTTATTCCCCGTTTTCTTCCCGTTCTACGATTGTACTTTTCGAGCCGTCCTTTTCCGGGGATCGATGCAATAAACAATCGCATTTACTAATACAAAAATATCCCAAAAATACTCTTGTATTAATCTCGACTTGTCAGCAGATTTCCTACCACCGAAGTTGCAAATAAAAGGCAATCTTGATTTACATTTGCCAGTTCAGTAAAAATAATATATAGACATTGTATAATACGTTCCTACTTTTGCAAATTTATTTTACAAAATATCGCATCGACTCCCTGAGAACGACCGTAGACACACGTTTGTCGGTATTAGATCTCACTAATCGATAGATCGACTGTATGTCAATTTTGTACTATTTGAGAACTATTGTACTTATCTCTATCTCTATTCTTTTGGTAGCTAGTTTTGGTAGTGTTCTTCGATACGAAACCGATGTATACAGTTCCCCACATTCATAAACAATTTCCGCGAGATAAAACCGTATCGAGGCGAATACATATACGCTCGGTGTTGGCGTGCTCTACACAAAATAAACTGTTCGCGCGATCTCCGGGTTAGGTAATGTAAGAATAAAACTAAAACAACCCGACGGTTTCCGCGAATTAGTCGCTCGAGTGCCACGCTGATTGCGTTCTAACTTTGGAGCGGCGATTTCTATGAATTATATAATGGGAAAGAGAAGTTCTGACGATCCTGTCGGTGGTAACAGAACAAATTACGAACTCGAACTTCCGACAAGGAAAACAACTTCGAACTTTGTCTAACAGATATATTCTCTTCGATATTGGACCTCTAACTTGTCATCGACGGAACAGCTACCTTTCCGGTGGACTTAACCGTTGACTGGCAGACGACAGAGGGCTCCCTCGTGACCCCAACAAAATTTTTGTACAGGGTGTAACAAAATTTAGTGTCATGGTTTTGACAGATGATTGTACACCTTCGGATCGGTGGAGATTTGTTAAAAGAAATTGCCGCAAAATTGTTTTTGACCTTGAAATTCAAGGTCAAATTTTTTATGCTTGTATCGCATTCTACTCACCATGGGGACTAAACTTGTCAAAGGAACCGTAGGTCGCAACTCAACCGTTCTCTTATAAAACAATGTTAAATATTTTAACGTCGTCTTCCGTTATCTGAAATGTTTGGAACTCTTGACTTCTTTTTTTGGGGAGCAGTGAAGCATATTGTTAACCGGACAGGACCGCCAATAAGAAATATGCAGCAATTAAAATCACGAATTGAAGACGCTTTTCACCGTGTGCAGTCTATACCGAACATTTACGAAAAAGTTCGCAAAAATTTGGAAGAAAGACTAAGGATCTGTTTGCGTAATAATGGTGGCCATATCGAAGCCGGTGATCAAGCACGACTATTAAGAGCGATAAACCTTGATGGTTCTGTTCTATGGCAAAGAACGAGAAACCCGAGGAACGGAAGACGACGCTAAAATATTTCACATTGTTTTATAAGAGAACGGTTGAGTTGCGACCTACGGTTCCTTTGACAAGTTTAGTCCCCATGGTGAGTAGAATGCGATGCAAGCATAAAAAATTTGACCTTGAATTTCAAGGTCAAAAACAATTTTATGTACAACCATCTGTTAAAACCATGACACTAAATTTTGTCACACCCTGTACACTATCTTTCGCTACTGTATTGTACGATAATTGAAAATACCAAGGTTATTTAATTTTTCTTTAGAACATTTGTCATTTTCTTATGCAGAATCACCCCCTAGCCGGTTGTACCAACCGTCACTGACCACTACAGTACAAAATCCACAGTCCACTTATTATTCGACTTGAAACCTCGCGTCACTCGACCGGTTAATGAGCAAAGTCGCGAGACAGCCGAAATGATGAACGAACAAGCGATGTGCCGAAACGATCTGGGGATCGATTAACTATTAATAACGTTGCCTGTCGTTTCAGCAACTGGCAGCTCTGTTGATAGCCCGCCAGGTAATCGGCAATTTGAAAGAGTCGGCGGTCCCGTATCTGATCGAGCAGCTGAAATTGGCCCGTATGAGCTTCGAGCTTTTCGGAGCGTTGAGCCCGAGCGAGGCCCGACCGCCTCCCGGCGAAGAGAAGAACGACGAGAACAACAAAGAGCCCGAAGACAAGAAGGAACGGTCCGACAGCGGGTGGAACACGCAACCGAGAAACGTCAGCCAAGCTGAGCTGGAAAGTTCCCTCTACAGAGTAGGGCATCCCACTAATTCTCTACTTAGTGACGTTACGTTCAAGGTTTGGTCTAGATTTAGCCTATTTCTTTTATTTCTGACGCACGTTGCGACCACGCGGGCTGAACGTAGCGGCGTTCGCGACTTTTAGCCAAAACTAATCCGATTCCATTCATTGGTTCCGCGGTTTCCACGCTATTCGGTTGGCAGGACGATGAATGGGTCGTTCGTCATCCAAAGAAGAATAGTCTAGGTGTACAGTAACGCCTCGATATGCGTGCAAAGATTGTACTCATTTGTTTGTAAGACTTTTTTGTTTCATCAAAAAAAAGTTAGAAACAAACACGTTCTATCATTGAATTAGTATCTATTGTAACGTTAAGAGCATAGAGGTCGTGTTTAAACTGCTTCTCTGAAGTTCAAAATTTTTTAAATGTATCAGAAAATATGTTTTGCAGTTCTGAACGTATTGTTTGTACACCGTTTCTAAATCCAAAACGAATATGATTGATCTCTTATGGTGCACCTACGATGCCTAATGTTTAATCATGCCAAATACAACTATTTGTACTGCTCGAATTTAAACACGTTCAAACGTCCATTCATTTCCGCCAACCTACTAGAAGTTTCAACAAAATTTTTCTTGGATTTCAAGACTCCTAGAACCCGTGGACGTTGACGAAACACCTTCTCGATGATTGAACTTGAAGACCTATTAAACGTCTCATACTGATTGCTAACGCTGTAATGTTCGAACATATTATCACTCCCGTTGATTGTCACCCCCCCCCCCCCTCCCCCTATCATGATGTGTCTTCAACGATCCCTGGCTTGCGTGTTCGGCATTTTTCGTTTGGTTTCGTTTCGATTTTGTTCGACAAACCTTGAGAACCTTTTTGCGCATCCGTTCCCCACGTTACACACGCACGTCGAGGAGAACGGCGGACGATGCAGCTAACATGAATGTTGTCCCGTGCTGTCTGATCGGTTCTTTTTGCAGAGTTTTAATCATTTGTTTCCCCGTTTTCCACCGATTCCATCGACGACGCGCAGGTATCCACCAGAAAGGTAATATCACCGCTCATTCAATTCTATTAACCCTCTCAATTTACCGAATCATTGATCAAGACGAACATGTCGTTGACGCCATAGTGTTCAGCATACGGTGGAGTGACTGCAGGCTCAACTAAAATTAGAATGTCTTTAGTTATTCATAAATTCTTGCGATAATTATGATTACTGTGTGCCTATGCTTTCTCTAATGACTATACGTTGACGACAATAACATGGAACTTAAGAAATTAATAACACATTTAGTTTATCCTGTTTGAAACCTTCATCACGAGTCCAACTCGATGTTATAGTACAAAATGTTGATCAGCTTGTTCCTCGGAAGAGGATTGCACAAAATTTCTATCCACTGTTATAGATCATGTTCATTTCCAGTACAGTCACGATCGTATAACTGAAAGGGTTGAACACCAGATTCACAGCTTTTCACGCTGACCCCATGTTCAAGCGCTCGCTTTTTTTGTTTAGTTCGACGAGCATAGTGACCCTTGCACCACCTACGCTAGATACACTATACACACGTGATAGACGATGTTTCGCTGAACAAACCTCGATATTTACAGTCTCGTTTTCGTTGCTGTGTTATCACCGGACGGCGGATCTTTATGCAAATTAACGCTATCGTAAATTGTACGCATTTTATGCATTTATCTCTTTAGGAACGAGTAAATCGAATATGCAGAACTATAGTCCTGCAAAATACGTATCTTGTTCTTGGAGATCGGCAACGAATTCGACGACAACTGTTTAACTCGATGAATAATTAACCATGCTGTTTCGTTTCAAGGATCGATAGATGTTTACAAGAACGTTTCAAATAGATTCGTGGTAATTTGTACGCCATATATCGTTCCTATTTTACAGTACGATGGAGCGTTCTCGGAACACTTGGAGATGCTGTCGCAACTCGGCTACGTCTGCCTGTTCTCTTCCGCGTTTCCATTGGCGGCCATGGCAGCCCTGCTCGGTAATCTACTCGAGCTTCGCGGAGACGCCTTCAAACTTTGCTTCGTTCTCCAGCGACCTTTCGGTCGAAGGGTCTCTAACATCGGAACCTGGCAAGTGAGTGACAAACCATGCTGAAACGCAATTTTTACTTCCAGTTCAACTCTTCAACTTTTTTGTAATAGAAATAGTATTTGCATCTTGTGGGTAGCTCGGAACGATGAACTGAAAAATAAATTTAGTCGACGAAGATTAATTTTGCGAAATCGTTTGTAACTGTTCAGAACGCGATGGAAGCAATGGGCCTGGTCGCTATACTGGTGAATTGCGCGTTAATCGGGCTGAGCGGGCAAGTTCAGCGGATGTTCCCAGAGATGTCGGCCACCCAAACGATCCTTCTGATCGTCGCCCTCGAACATATCATGCTGGCGATACGGTTCATCATAATCTGCGCGATACCCGACATACCGCACTGGGTGGCCACCGAGATGGCCAAGGTAGAATTCTTGCGAAGGGAGGCAGTCAGACGACTGTCCTCCACTCCGTCACCGGAACAACAACCCGCCACAGTAATAGGTAAGCAAATATCGATGACATACTATCTTTTCAATCTAATCAATATGTTTCTCTATTCTTCTCTCAATCCTTTACCAACGTGTTCGTCCAATAACAGGAGAGATAAATGTAAATGAACCAAAAACCATCCAGTACCCGATCGATATTGAACTGAGCGCACGATTCATCTCCCTCGTTAACACTGATCTATTAGTATTTGGAAGCATAGTGTACATATTAGTGTACCCTCGTAGCTCTTGCAACTTCCTGAGCGTACCCAAATCATTTTCCTCCATTGTTTAAATCCTTTACATACAACCTCCCGCACGTTGTTCATGTTCCACACTACAAAACTGTAACTGCGTATCGGTAGTTTAAAATAACAAGATGCACAAAACGAATTCGATTTGTTTTATATGAAACACAAAATTGTGATCGCCACCTATGTACGATGCTGGTAACAAACGTGATAAATAGGCCAGGTGTGAGCAACGTTTGTTGTGGGAGTGGCCTAGATTGTTTCGGAGAACAACAGAGACGAGGAGGAAGTATAGGAATGCGGAATACTGATTGGTTACTCGCTGAACTTATTATGTCAGCAATAGTGGTATTCTCCTCTGAGTCCTATAGTGTTCTGTTAGCTATCCACTTAGCTCTATATAGTACAGTAGCCTGAGTTGCTCTCTAGTTTAACCCTTACATCAATATCCAGGTACCGGGGTACCTATTTTAGGTCAATGTAAAAGTTTGTGCCCGATTTCGTATGAATATACAACATGAAATCGAGTACGAACTTATGCGCTGGCCTAATAATTGTCCTGGAAAGTCTCGCATGTCCTAGTTGACGAATAGCAAAATAGTATAGGCTTGAACAGGATTGAAACTCCAATCAATTTCATTGAATGTCGTAGAAAGTATTTGGATACTCACAGAGCGGTTGAAGGTATCATGTGAATGCCCCACAGGATAATCCGTGGCCACGCCTGGTTTAAACACCTGTTACCTTCCATCGTCCAGCGAACGTCTTTTAGATAGTCCCGCGACTACCCTCTGCTTCCATAGCACCCGCCTAAATTATGTTTCAAAGCCAACAGAGTTACATGAGGTTGCAGCGAGCCAATTCTCGTCTGGTCAGCAAAATAGTTTAACGAACCCTTAAGTCCGGAGAGTAAATCCGAGTAAAGCGGAAAAGGTCCGAGGTTCAGTATCGTCGGCGAACCCATCCTCATCCTCCGATATCGGGTAAACGGTTCTCGCCCGACCATCACGTTCCTTCTCTCTATCTCCTACCGTCTATTAATTTCGCTCAAACTCAGGGAGATTCGTGGTGAGTCCAGCAGACGGAGAGACAGAAGAACAACTGCTTTCCGAACGTACCGGAGACGCAACCTCGCCCAGTCTCCCAGACACGCCGACCCTGGCCTCGACGACCCAGACACCGAGCAGCCCGCCCACGCCAAGCGCTGGGTCAATCCCGAGAATCTCGGAAACACCATCCGCTGCCCAGACACCAGGCAGCGCGGCCAGCAGCGATATAGGTACAGCTTTCCTGACTGAAATTAACATGGGCAGCATTCGCGACCTTCACATTACACCTAGGTGCTCCATTCCTGGCGGAGAACGAGGTTCGATCTATGTCCCTTTCTTCCTTTTCGCCTTTAGACCAAGTTTCTCGCTAGTGTCTCCAATCTTTCGCTAGGAGACTCGTTACGCAGCCTATGCTACTCCTGATAAGAACTACAGTAGTGCATCGACGCATGCGAAAAAGGTCTGCACGATATCTGTGAGCTATTTGTCCCCAGTACCCCTTGAGGGACCCAGAACTTCAATTGCCAAGAAGTCTAACGTGAGACGATAGTAATTCAACGACAAAACTCTGTTCGGTTGTACTACGAAAACTCCATTGAAATGAAGTCAACCACAGTCTTTTTAGAACTTTTTTAAATATGAGATAATGGGACGGTGACAAAGAACTCAATTGAATGGTTCTTTTCCCAGGAGTAGCATAACTATGAGCAATTATACAAAGTGCAGCTAGGAAAGTTACGACAAAGAGCGTAAAGGATACGTTTTCATCTTCATATAATCACAGGAAGGAGGTCGAGAGACTGGTTGACTAACGAACCAGAGGCATCGGGCGGCGATCAGTACAGTCATCACTTGACGATCGGGCCCCACGGAGGCGTAGACTGGGTCCGAAGATTGGGTCTCGAACCCGGTGGTAGGAAATCCAGCGATTCGGAGATCAGCGGAGCTGGCAGCGTGAACGGAAGGACAGACAAACTTCCGCATCTTCATCGTTCCACCGACTGCATTGTCTCGAAAGAGCTTGCATCGTCATCGGACAGCGATCTGCTCAGGTGTGTACATATATCTTTGTTTCTGAACCTGTAATTTCAGTCTGAAATTAGATATTGTACTAACTATTGAACCTAACATACGTATCTAACAACTTGAACTAACTGGAAGATTCGAATTTAGATGGAATGTTTGTAAGCCTAGGACTTAATAAACCAAAGTCTAGCGATCAATGGGTAGCAAAGCAAATGAGCTTTTCCGTTTGAAGGTCGGCCCCGCCATGGACGATGACGCACAGGAACCAGAAGTTCCGTTTCTCCCCAGACAGGGAAAGGGAACGGGAGAAGGTAGAGAAGCAGCAGCAGCAGCAACATCATCATCAACAGCAGCAACAGCAACAGCAGCAGCAGCAGCAACAACAACAACACCACCAGCAGCAACAACAACAGCAGCATCTGCAACAACAACAGCAGCAGCAACATCAACAACAACAACAACAACATCATCATCAACGCGAGAGCCACGAACACAGACAACAAACGTCTCACTATTCCGAGAAAGACAAAGACTCGAGTGGTCGGTCGGACTCGAGCAAAACCAGTCAAGAGGAGGAGAAGCCAAGCAAAGAGGATCACGAGGCGAAAAAGACCCGGGTGAAACAGAGCCTGATGAAGAGGGCGAGATCCGTCGCGATTTTCTCGTTAAAGCTGAAGGAGCGCAGAGCGAGGGAAGCTGAGCTCAAGGCGAAAGAGGCCGAGAAGGAGGCCAGATGGCAACAGCCGCAGTCCTGCGTCGGCGGCGAACTCTCCTGCATCCCCATAGATAAGCTTATATCCGTGGATGACATCGCAGCCATGGAACTACGCAGACTTAATCATTAGCCGCTTTTGACCTTTCAGTTTCGTCTCACACGCTACGTAGAAACATTCGTCTGCGCCAGTGATACTCGCTATGATACGAATGTTGCTCTATCGCGATACCGAACCTTGAATCTTTGCTAAACGATCGAGAAAGCCAACCACACGATTACAAAAATAATGGTTTTGTACGAGTTCACTCTCTTACGCTACAGAAAGAGTATGAAACGCTACAGGTATCTCTTAACACGTTCATTGCTAAACCTGCTGTTGAACCTGTACATTGCTGAACCTGCCGTTAATTCAATACATTCTATTGTATCTCATTGACTTCTCATTTAGCTTGGTAAATTTTAGTGAAAGATATAAATTCACCTCGTCCAACCTTTTATCAACAAAATTTAAATTTGTACCAAAAATTATTGATTACTTTACTCCTCTCTTAATTTCAGAAATATTTTTAAATAGGCTCCCTCTAATACATAATCCGTCACTGCTTTAATGGAACATTATCTGACAATTAACGTGTTAATAGAAGCCGTACAGATCTACCTCGAAACGTGAAAAATTGTAATTAATTGGAACTCGCATTTGATAAAACTTTGTTGAAAATGTGGAAGATTTACCGGCGGATTGTCCTGTCGGTAAAGTCGCACCCCGATTCGATCCTTACCGATCGATCGTCACCTTCGAAATTCTGCTTACAGTATGTGTCTGTTGACTCCCCTCGGAATTGTTTTCTGAAAAAACACAAAAACGTATTAAAAAAAAAATGCCAAACAAAACTCCGATGTTTCGATAAACAAAATGTTTTCTATGAATTTATATTAATATTTTAAATGAGTATCATTTGCGTACGCGAATCGCGCGCACCGGAACGCTCATACAAACCATAAAGACGTTACAAAAGAGACGAAAGCCAAAAGACTTCTTTTGGCGGCGCAATACAAGAGACAAAGAGAGAGAGAGAGAGAGAAAGCGAGAGACAGAGTACACACCAACGAGAAAGAACAATGAAACGGCGCACAAACGTAAATTGAGTCGTTACAAATTTTAGACGACGTTCCATAGAAACCAGTTTAGCGTATCATCCTAAAAAGTCACAATTTTGGTAGATTAGTCGGTACCGCGGTATCGTAGTCTGTAAACTGCGAGAAGGTTCGTGCAATCGATGCTACGCGATCGATTAATTTCTCGCGATCGACTTCCTTCGAATTTTTGAAACGTGAGCAGAATATTAACGAACACAAAATGTCGGCGGTTTCATACGGCAAATTGAATTGGCTGGTATTCGAATTATTTTCACCCGACAACAATGCGTTTCTATTTACTTCACCTTCAGAATAGCCTTCTTTAACCTTCAAGATATTAATTTCGTTATCTCCAACGCTATTTTTCTTCCCGTCAACTCGTATTTCGAATGTCGATTCTCATTCGTTGCTGTTCTTCATCTGCACATTTTGTTTGCCTACTTGTTTTTGTAAAAATCAAATTTACAATAACAAGCTGTAGGGATAACCGCTGTACTACCAAAGTAACGATAATTCAAACTGATGAATGATACTTACCACGAAGCAGACTCGCCGGGCCAATTGGGGCTCGCACTTTGCTAATTACACCTGTTGGTAGTGCAAGGGTTGAAGAAACAAAATGAACAGGTCGACACAAGAATAAGTGATGTAGAAGAGGGCGCGCCGCGTTAACGAATTAAAAGAGGAAGTCGCGCATGCGCGTCAGGTTGGAGACCGCGATGAACGCGACACACTGTTACGACATTTGTAAAGTAAATAAACAACCGATGCTCGTAAGGGGAGCCGCTCAGGATTACCGGCCCGATACGGGACAGGAACGATACAGAGATCCCGTTGTTGTTGCTGAAGTATAAGTTGTTATTTAATGTTACCTAGATGTTTATGGGTTAACGAACTTTTGCTAAATAAATCTCTACGGAAGTCTCTACAATTATACATACAGGCGCACCACAGTTCACATACACATACATACATACACACACATACGGACATCTACGATTAACAAATCAATTTTAAGCACTGTACACAGAAATGACGAAATTACAAATTACACATCCGTTTCGGTTTTAATTTTTCGTTTGGGAAAGAAGAAAACGGCTGATGAAAATATAATCGGTAAGAAGGAGAAACATACGGTTCTGTTGACAAGCGACACGTTGTAGGAACCGTTTTTGTATATAGCGAATTGTTTAACGAGCCACGCGTATAGATTTGGTTCCATGGCCTAGCTGACGTCCCCGTCCGCAGCTGAAGTAGCGTTAGTCGTTTACTGAGGCACTTTCTTACGTTCTAACTTTTTAACGACCATCACACCATGACTAGCTAGCGATTAGACGCCGCGACGACGTTTGAGCACTGTTCAAGCAAAATCAGTATTTTGCATCGTACTATAGCGTGCCCTTTGGGAACCGCGAGACTAGAATCCGCGAGGTCGATATAGTTTAGTCGCTTTTCGTAAGGCGAGGTTTTAAAAATGTCAGCGGAACGCATCTATGTTTGTTAGATGTTTTGTATAAAACAGGAACTGAGCCAATAAAAACATTCTACGAACAGACAACAATTCATTCTTCTCTCCCGTTTCCACGATCAACGTCTAAACGCCGGTATTTATTTGGATTTATACTGTATTACATCGGTTTCGGTACAGCCTTATTACTGCACTACCAGTATCAAAATCATACCAGTTTTAAGTCCATGTCACATACTTAAAATTAGGTCTATATGTGTCCCTGTCCATAACAAGTTTCAGTTTTATTACTTATATATGTATTTACTTTGAATTAACGATAAATTACCAACAATATCCGAGCATTGCTATATTCCCAAGATTGAAATTGAAACGTGGCGCCAAAATCGACGAACAACGTCGGCTGTTCAATTCGAGTGAAGTAAACCTAATATTACAACGAAAATAGATGTAGCCAAATGTAATAGGCTCTTTATTCATAGAATTTCTATTACCACATGATTTTTAACCATATCGTCAGTGTAATTGTTCTTTAAATATTTACGCGATATAGGTCATGCTGCAAATCGTAAATACGATCCAATGCACTGGTGCGGATGCGCAGAATCACAGTAAAGCAGACAACTCCGTGACGTGAGTGTGTCTCGTCGGGCTGAAAATGTTGCGTTCTATTATGTTTTCGCGTAAGTTTTTCCACAACAGATTTTAACAATTTGCAATTTTATTCATCAAGCGAAAATATCAATTGACACAGTAGCGTAATAATTCTTTATTGGTTTTGCTCGATTCATCGTGAATGCGTATATGAGTTCTACGTATGTTCCATCGTATATCTACTTTGTGCTGAATTCTATAGAACGTTTGTATTGCATAAGATGCGCTAACTCAACTAAACTAAATTAAATTTATAGTTTTTAACTGTTGACATGGACCGTTGCATTAAGTTCTATTGCAACGTGTTTCATAACCTCTAAAGTTAAAATGAGCTCTTCACGATATTAAAGAAACAATACCTCTGTGTAGTTACCTTTGTAAATATTACAATAACATAATATGTTCAATAAAAATGAAGAACTGGTATCAAATAATTATCATTGGGTCAATGTAAATAATTCAATCTACCGTATTTTAAATGTACTACAGCTTTGTTTTATTTTTTAGCCACTGTGAATCAGGGCCTACTGTCCCTGATTCGCAGTAATGCAGCTCTGTCAGGGTGTCCTGCAGCTTTGACAACTCAAACAAGGACTGTGGCTAATCTACCAGAAAAGCAGGAAAGGAAGCCTTACAGTCCATTTCAAAATACCCATGGCGTAGGAGAATATGCCATGGCTAGACTAGATGATCTTTTAAACTGGGGACGTAAAAATTCTATATGGCCAATGACATTTGGACTGGCTTGCTGTGCAGTTGAAATGATGCACATTGCTGCACCCAGATACGACATGGACAGATATGGAGTAGTATTCAGAGCATCTCCGAGACAGTCCGATGTTATTATTGTTGCTGGAACATTAACAAACAAAATGGCTCCAGCTTTAAGGAGAATATACGATCAAATGCCTGAACCACGATGGGTCATTTCTATGGGAAGTTGTGCCAATGGTGGAGGCTACTATCACTACAGTTATTCTGTTGTCAGAGGGTGCGACAGAATTATACCTGTGGACATATACGTGCCAGGTAATATATTTAATATACATTTATGATCATATTTATCTATAGGAAAGATTGTAACTGTATTTGTGCATGTAACCACACTTCAGGATGTCCCCCAACAGCAGAAGCTTTGATGTATGGCATACTGCAGTTACAGAAAAAGATCAAGCGGATGCAGACAGCTCAAGTTTGGTATAGAAAGTAATGTAAATATACCTGAGCTCCGTAGCAATTTATGTATAAAGAATTTCATTATTAAAATATGAAGTGTAATTAAGGTAAACGATTGTTATTGTATACTAATTTCAATAGTAACTGAAAGTGACAATTGACAGCAGATTCTTATGCATTTATAAGTCATACAAACTCCCAAAAAATGAAAATCTCCATCTCTCAAGCACACTGTTATCATTTTTAATGAGAAAAGAATATTAAATAAAAAATATGGAAGCATGATTATGGTTGTAATAATGCATAAAAAATAATAAATCATTCTACAGATATGTAATTAATTAAATTCTCTTCATTATTTTTATTCTTTATTATCTTCACTATTTAAAATATGTACAATATCTTAGTTTAAACAAAGCAAAGAGTTAGGCAGAACATCTTTGCCATTTAGCTTACCACATATTAAGGCCCCTTTATTTTTTCTTCTTTATATATTGCTCTATCTAATACTAATTACCATTTTGTTTATTTTAATTATACATTACATACATACATTACTTAATAAAAACACATCAACTGATACGCACCACGCATACGATAGGTACGGTACTTCTGTAACAAAAAAAGTCACCCTGCAACCTATTGTACCTATTACTTCATTATGTTCATGTACAAGAGTACACTTTTTTTATGAACATACACGTCTATTATGTCCACAGCCCGAATTTAAACGCCTACTTTGGTCATTGAAGAGAATAGTACGCTGGAAGTATAATCATTGTTCTATTGACAATTTTCCTTTTTTCAACGATTTACAAAATAATTCATTTCATTGGATACAAATTTGACTTTTGGTAATTAGCTACAAAACAGATTAGATTCGAATTGTTGCAAAGGCCAATTATGCAGACATACTTGTCAATGTGCTACATAAATCTGAAAAGGTACGTACGAGTTCTAAATTTAAAGAAGTATGCGAATAAAATCAACGTACGATCGTAAAATACTAATGTTACCTTTCGTTTTATCATGTCCTATGCCTGCAGCATCGCATACGGAACAATTTGTTTTCTAGAGAGCAAATGATATGTAAAAGAAGAATGAAATCCCGCCAAAAGCATTATGTCATTTTTTTAAAACATCATTAACACTTAACGGCGTACTTTTAAATATACCCCTCGATACATGCAAGTAATACATACTCATAAACCTTGTTACAACAAAAGCTACTATCTTTACAGCATAAATTAAACTCAGGTTTGGTTTCGAAAAGTCTTTGTGCGGCGGTGTAACAATTACGTCAAAGAACTGTCTAATTCCCGTTTAACGTGTACTGGTCCGACAATGTCGGCATCAATGCTGTTGTTTCTACTATTTTTGTCTTTACTTCTTCCGGTTTGCAGATATACAATTACAAAAACAAAGAAGTTCGAGATAATTTACAATATACAAAATAATAAAATATATCAAAGTTCTATACATATGTTCATCTCTTGCATATCCTCTGTGACGTAGAAAACAACTACAATAAATTGTTTGTACAAATCTATGTATAATATAGAATCTTTATGAAACTCCGTAAATGAAAATCTATGATTTATAGATACCTGAAAAGATTTGAATGATAAATAGCGAATCTGGATACAAATAGCAAACAATTAAAAATTCCTTATCCTCAATTCTGATCATGATTCCACTTATTACACTTTTGTGGTACGATAGTTAATTTCCATGTGACAGAGCTCAGGCTCTTTTCCGTTTGTCTTCTATTGGTACCACTAGTGTTCCTTTTTTTATTATTGTTCATTCTGTGATTTAACAATAAAATTGTACAAACCTGGCACGTTTCTGTGCTTCATCAAAATATGTTACACGTTTCAAATTACACTCGTTAAAAGTAGAAATTTTGAATAATATTAAAGGATGGCTTGCGATGTGGAAGGTGGTGGATTGCTTGGTAAGGCTGGCACTGGCCCGTCAGTCCACTGTATGAGAGAATGCTCACCCATTTGTGTACTTTGAAAATGATCTTTCAACAACGTTTGCGAAAAATTACAATGCATTTGGTACGCTTCGCTTTCGCGACTTGGATCTCCACAAATTCTATAAAGATCTGCCAAACAGAGACATCACGGTCAACATTTCCATGCTTTTATCAATAACTATGCATATAATACACGTATATTTTCTAGTTAAATGCATTAAAATAAACGCGTACCTTTTAGGATAGCAGTAGCCCATAATTGTACGTGAACGTCAGGTATCTTTGAAGCTAACTGCATCGCTGGCGTGACCATATTCATAGATTCTCTGCTATTTCCTAAAGAAAGAAATATGTGTCCCAAAAGTACAAGACTACACGAAGTAAGTCTGTTCAAATCTTCAGAATTGGCCATTTTTAACGTTTCTCGAAGATATCTCCTAAAAATAAATTCCCAGACCACGATAATTATAATAATTGCTAATATTATATTGTTGGTAGTAACTTTATGTATAGATTCGTACTTTGCTTCGTTGTATCTAGCTCCAAAAAACGCTTGAAGTCCTTGGACGTAATACGCCGCTGCTCTTAAAGAATGCGAATGGGATGGCAAAGATTCGGGGTTTATTCGTTCTAGCAATGCACCTAGTTCAGTGTCTCTTTTTGTTCTTAGGTATACTATTGCCAGATTTAAATTCGCGAAAGTCCAAAGCTCCCGCTCTTGCGACGTCTACAAAATATAACAATCTATAAATTATCCCTTAAACAATAGACACAATTATTATTACTCGTGTTCATAATTTTACCCTGAGAGCAGCCGTAAACTGAGCTTCTGCAGCCTCCATGCAATTCATTGACATTGCATATAACCCTAATAAAGCATGTAATTGTGGCCTATGACCCTGAAGTAACCTTGGTTGGGTTCTACAAAGTTGACATGCTTGTGAAATTTCTGCTAGAGCTACACTTTTATTTCCCATTACAAGCCGACACATCACTATATGCTCCAACAACATCAATTGAAAAACAGAAAGTATAGGTTTGTTATCAGCACCTGTAAAAAGAGTACGATTATTATATTCGGTTTTAAATCATAATAGAACGTAAAATACATTTATACCGTATTTACTTTTGAGTTTTTCAATTTGAGTTAATGCTTTATCCGTATATTTTTGAGCTTTGTCCATGTAACCAGCCTGCATTGAATGCATAACTGTTACTAAATATACCAAAACGTATAAATGGTCCTTTGGCATCCATATAAACATATCTCCAATGTTGGAGCCTGTAACTACATCATCGGCTGGCCAACTAGGAGACATTATAGTTTGTATACTCTGTTGTAATTGTTTCAGACAAGGCTTAACGCTTTTCACCTATCAAAAACAATAACAATGTATATAATTGTCAAACGATCTTTTCTGAGTAATGACAAAACTTTGGTTGTTACTCACCTGGCCTGCCATTAAGTAATGACAAACTTGAAGTACCAAAAAATATACTTTTAAATATTCTTTCTGGTGTGGGCTACCCTGCCAATTTTCTACATGATGGCCCGCCGAATTTAAGAGAGGATGAACTTCAGTAAATTTTTTGTCTATTAATAAAAGCATACATCTGCTCAATAAGAACAAAACTCTCGTATAACTCGCATTACTAATATGAGAGTAATCAACACCTACAGCAAGTAAACTACTTGCTGCGACAAAATCTTTTTCCGACGCGTGTATTTGCTAAATCAAAGAATGCGAGATTAGAATGATTTTCAAATTATCCTATAAATTCAGTCATATCTGTATAATACTTACTGCAAGTTGGAAAATAAGTCTACAATGCCAATACACATTGTGCTGTGAAAGTTCTATAGCTTTCCTTAATATCGGCTTACTGAGATTTGGTTGCTGCTGTTGTTCATATAGCTCTGCGACTACACTTGCTGCTTCGAACTTGACATCGTCGAAAGTATTTATGTTTTGACTTAAACGCCACTGAAATTCAATGCGAATTATTAAAGAAACTAGAATTATTATTGTCATTACGATACAATTATCTATTATTTCAGTAAATTCACTGACACAACAAATGGATTTTAATCACTGTGCGTTACATTACCGACAGTACCAAAATAAAAAGAAAGGTTAGAATCGGCGCTAACCAAAATACGAAAACTTACAAGAGATACATGGTGATAATCAAAGACAACGCTGAAGAATGCTGAATGTAAGTGATTATAGTATAAATAAAATTGAGACTGACCGCTTGTTCTAAATGAGACCGCGCCAAATCGATGTTTTTGGTATGCGTAAGGAGGATGTTACCAAGCTGAAGATGAGTACGCGCTTCGACCCTTGGGGGTGGCTTAAAATTGAAAACCGCTTGCAAACACTGTATACACGATTTAATATTCGGCGGATTCGACGTTCGAAAGTTTTCTGCTAGTCCTAATAACGACAGATACCAAGCGTCCTGCGAAGACGCCATTTTGACATTTCACAAGCAAAATCTCCAGCCGTGATAACACACGGTCACTGGTTTGTAACCAAGAACTCTCGTCACTAAACACAATAAAAACTATCACTGTCCTAAACGGGGTAGCCGTGATCACCACACGGTTTACAATTTCGCGGTGCCCCGTCGAATACGTTTCCCCTGGAAACCGCTATGTTGCGTAATGTTTACATACATATGTAACACGACAATTTCTACATTATTGCTACGCATTTTTTGCGCATGTATTAAAGGTTTCTCGTTAGTAAACGCGAACCATTAACACCGCGCGAGCAAAAACAATTCAAGTGGACTACAACATTGTTCATTTTTTAATAATTTTGACACATAACGGTAAAAAAAAAACTGCATCCGATAGATTCGTTATGCATCGGATGTAACCAGGATGTAACTGAATCACTTAGGGAAATTATTGTTTCCCGAACTTGGAAAAAGAGTAAATCTCAATATATCTTGTAATTCACACGAAATATAAAAAATAGGAGCGTATAGAATTATACAAGTAATTGAACGTAACAAAGTTACTGCAGTCAAATAATTCAATTTAGTTGAGCCTTGGTAATTGTAGAGAATAAATACTCCGACGAATTGAATCGTGTTAAATTCATTCCGTGATGTCGCTATTATGAGCGCGATATTTGAAAAAAAGAGTATGCTATAAAATAACTACTATCACCGACGAGGTATAGGATAGACCTATCACCCAATGCATTTTCGTGGCCACGTTTTCGGGGGTCACGTAACCCCCTTACCATTTCCGTGTCACATCCTGTATTACCAACTGGAACTAAAATTTGCTGACAGCGTCCTTAGTGGTAGAAATTGAAATTAAAAATAGCTATATATATAGCTATATATATAGTCACTACAGTCTCGCGAATACAATAGAATATTGTTTTCTAAAACGCTTCAACGATTTCAAATACTAATTTCGATTATGATTAGCTAAACTTTATGTTGGGTATAAATAACAAATGAATGAAGCTGTACGTACAATAAAGAATATGTTTAACTGCAAAATTCGAAATGTTGTAAACAGCCAAATATTAATATGTACTTTATAAATTTCATGTTATAGGGTGACATAATTTTGTTCCTATTATTAATTATCTTCATTGCTTTGAACAATAAGAAAAGAAATAAATAAGAGTGTTGTTATATAAATCATATGTGCATTATATAGCATGTGGTTATTATGAAAATTTTCATGAACATTAGAAAACGAATGTTTTAATAACTTACTAAAAACTACTAAGTAAGCCAAGCTTTATATTTATATTTGAAATTTGAACACCAATTATTACTATATATGTTAACAATAAATAAAAGATTCGTCTTAACATCAACTACAACAATATGTAATAAAAAATACTTAGTTCTATATTTACTTAAAAAATTAAGATGACCATAATTTTTTATTAAAACAAAATATTTTGTAATTTTTTTCTATTGGAATTTATAGATGACTGAGTATCGATTAACTGTTGTTAAAAACATTTTCCCACCAGATTATCCGAAATTTTTAAAACATCCGTAGATGCCTTCTTTTGGGTCGCTGATGATAGGCCCAACAGAGCTGTGCATTATTTAGATAAAAAATTATTTGCATTGATACGTAATGTTACGATAAAAATTACTATCTTATTGAAGACGGTCCAAACGATGTCGTGTTTGGACTCATTTTCATCCGGATAAGTTCTACAACTTATTCGTATTAACAATATTATTTTGATTAAAAATATAAAAGTTCAAATTGCCAATAATGCTCGATTCTCCATCTGTTTACATTGTAGGCTGTTTGTCAGTCTCTGTGTCTCCGACGTTCGGCACCCAACGGGTGTTGTCGGCCGTGTCGTCGAGCTGACAAAAGTTATCCGAAGATTTAGGGTCGCCCCAGACAAGACAGGCAAGATGCCGAAGTTGTTTGGGTGCCCAAAATCGTCACCCATAAGGGCTGAGCGTATCCGTTGGTCGCTTGAGAGGTACTCGATGTGCTCGCAACAAAGGCCAAGTGCCGAAAATCGTCTCATTTGCTAACAGAACCCCAGTACCGTCCACTCCCCTCTACACCCCTAAGATGCCAATGCTGGAGCGTGTCGGCCACGGGCAGGTAACAGGCCACAGACAAAAGTTAGAAATCTCTGCCAACACGGACGCAGTCACGGTGCAGAATTTAATGAAAATATTCAATATTCGTGTATATCACGATATGAAATACATTCCTTTTCCATAGAATGCGTATGAGGATGGAAATTGTTATTAATAATTATATAATAATCATTTCCATGCATAATACAATTTTGCAATAATTATATGTCAATCATTTTTATTTATTCCCAATTTGCTTTTACTATATGTTTTATACCTATTCGAAAAGTAATATGAATGTAAAGATAGATCGAGATTGTTCTTCCAAGAACGTGAATGGGGATCACATTGAAAACACTGAGAATGAGTCGGATAGCGAATAATAACTGAATGTTATTCGTTCTGAATGTTATAGTTATATATAATAGTTTTTTCAATAATTGTTAAAAAGTGTTACTTCGATACTTCCCCTTCGAAATTTCGTTTTTTAATTTTGCGGAGCCTAAAAAATTGCGGTCAGGTAAGACCGGCGAAGGATGCGGCGTTCGGCGATTCAGGTAGCTAATTGCAAGTGCACCGACTGATCGACCCCTATTCACCGGCAGGCTTGGAAGAACCAATGTCCTTTGTACTATGGATTGCATTACCTTTACTGTACACTCGGAGTGCACAACACCCTAACAACAGTTTAGGTAAAATATGTAAATGAGATCCCCGATAACTGTTTCAGTCAGAACTGTTATATATGTAACAGTTTGAAACAGCTATTTGCAGAACATTTTCAGTCCCTATCAGAAAAGTATAATTGCGAGGAACAAGTGAGAACGAACAGACCGATGTACACATATAATGTGTATCAATATATCATTTCTTTCCTTGAGACTGTCTACATTCTGAATCCTACATGTATTACGTATGACTTTTTAATTAATTTATTAAATACATAAAATGGTACTATTTATTACATCCTGTGTTTCATATTAGGTACTGATATTCTAATTGCAGACAATTAATAAAAATGTGATTATTAATAATCACTGTATTATTTTGTGGAATTAAATACAATGTATTAAAATTCCTCCGTTTAAATACAATGCTTTCTGTTTCTATACTCATTTAAATTTGAATAAATGCTTTTTCAATTTATATAAATAAGCTTTTATTTATTGATAGTAAACATAATAATAATTGTTGTTGAAAATTGAAATACTTGAAATAAATAAATTGAAATAAATAAGAAGATGATCAGGATGAGGATGATGATGAGGATGATGATGATGATGATGATGATGATGATGATGATGATGATGATGAGGATGATGAGGATGAGGATGATGATGATGATGATGATGATGATGATGATGATGATGATGATGATGATGATGATGATGATGATGATGATGATGATGATGATGATGATGATGATGATGATGATGATGATGATGATGATGATGATGATGATGATGAGGATGATGATGATGATGATGATGATGATGATGATGATGATGATGATGATGATGATGATGATGATGAGGATGATGATCATCATCATCATCATCATCATCATCATCATCTTCTTATTTATTTCAATTTATTTATTTCAAGTATTTCAATTTTCAACAACAATTATTATTATGTTTACTATCGATAAATAAAAATTTATTTATGTAAATTGAAAAAGCACTTATTCAGCTTTAAAATGAGTATAGAAACAAAAAGCATTGTATTTAAACAGAGATGAAATATTCAGGTTGAATTAATCATGTAATGGCTCGTTTGGTTTAGTTTTCCAGAATGCGACTGTAACTTGGAAAGTAGCTGAAATACGCGCTGTGCATTACACGTCAGTAACAGTAAATTGGCAACTATGCGACGAATATTCTCCGATGTGATTTGGCAACTACGCCTTCGATGTCTGTAATTCAATATAATTCCTAAACTCACCACTCTAAATCGTAGAGGGCATACCAAAACCTCTGATTTTTTGAAGAGTCGGTATTTCAGAACGTGAGACACGAAGTCCCATAAGATGATAGGTCTATCCTATACCTCGTCGGTGCTACTATTTTGTCGTAAATGGTTTGTAGATGTGTAAATACAGAGCTGGTAAATATACAAAACAGAACAAAATAGTCTGTGCTGCAACGACGGTGTAAGAAGAATCCTTCTTACCATCAACGTTAAGAGAAATTAGGTTCTGCTCCGCTGAGGTGCAGCACTATCCGGTGGCACCGAAATCATTCTCATTTTCTACTTCTTTAATAATTGATACTTATTCTGTGGTCAACGAGACATAACCTAACTTAATTGTTTGAGAATAATTGCTAACCTAGCTTTCGATGTCTTTTCTATCAAATGCAATAATAATTGTTGAAAATGTACGATATATGTCACCCTAGTGTAAGTATAATAATTTATTTGGCTGTATAATAGATTAGAATTGTAGAAACAATCGTTTTTTATTTAAATAATTTTAATCACTGTCGAGATTAACATGTACATTACATGCAATTGCAAAGATGTAAGTAATTAATTAATTATTTCAGTACTATCACATCGGAAAACTGGGATGTACAGATCCTGTCAAAATAAGTACAACGTTTTATGTGTATATTGAACTGTGTGAAGGTAATTGAACCACTATTGTAATAATAATAAGCTTTACAAAAATATTGTGAGACAGGTAATGGTTTCAAAGAAATATTTATTATCCTTTTTCAGCACGACAGTATTGGGACGTCAATTATAAATACAATGAGAGTGTGGATTTACTATATTTAGAAGTTAAAAAGAAGAAGAACTCCGAAATCGAACTCTTTGTACCATGGCCAACATTGTACAACATGTCATTGAATAAAATAGAAGAAATACAAGAAGGCTTAAACAGTGATGAGTAAAGATAAAATCACTTGTACAATTAAAGTATATAGTGTACCATGATTTATGAATAATTTACACTAGTAAGCTGTCTTTTGCAGGATCACATTTGTTTTTAAATCTGAGGATAGTACCAGCATTATCTACAAAGTGACTAAAGGCCTAGTCAAACCTATGTCACCAGAAGTTACTAAACTGATGAAGGAGAAGGAAGAAAAAAAGCTTGATTTAGAAAAGGAAATTAGAAAGAATACTTCAAACTTATACGAACTAGCAAAATCTTTAAACTCAGATAATACTGATAAAGAAACAGAGACTGATGTACATGAAGCAGATGACAAAGGATAGATTATTATTTTGTGAAATTATTAATACTATCTTTGATTAATACTTACAGTGTAAGTTACTATTTTAAGCTCTGTGAGGAATAGAAATGATCAAATGCTGAATAATTGTACATTACTTTTGGGTATTTATTATTGAAAGTAAGTATTGCTTATATATTCGTAGTATTGTAAACTTGGGAAGTACTGTTGAAAGTTACTTAACTAAACAGAGTGATATGTATTAAGCTGCCACTGCAAATGTATATGTTAAATAAATTATTTTTTAAGGATAGTCTGTGGGTATCCTTTTATCTAGGCATACTAGCTGTTCATGTGATTTTAATAAACGCTACGAGGCACATGCTGTTTCATTACTATTAGATTAAAGATAAATACAGTGAACATGTTACCTAAGATTAGAACTTAGCGGGTCTACATTATTAGCTACATGTATATAAAAATAAGTAACGAAAGTACAATCTAATAAGGTTTCTACTTTTGAGTGTTAAAAATAGATCTATCTACAAAAAAATGTACGACACTTCTATTATATATACATTTTTCAATTATCATGTTTTTCGAACATCATATCCAATCGTTAAAGTTGCCAGTATACATGAAGAAACTTCGTTCTTGCAAAAGTACTTATGTATGTGATGTTAATGTTAATACAGTATCATTTTTTTACTGATTAATGTATACATACGTTTTAGGTAGGTGGATATAGTATACAATTAATAGATTGACAAGAAAATATTCTTCTCTACGGAGTGATTGATTTTTAGAAAAATCTGTTTTCTTTTGGCAGTTAGACGTGTAGAAATAATGTAACTCATTACTCGTGGACTATAAAAATAAATGTCCCTTGAAATTCATTATGGATCTCTCAATAGAACATTTACCAAGAACCTCGGTGTTACACATTTTCTTGTCCATTACATAAGAAGACGCCGTTACACAGATTTTTAAACGTCCTTGTACATTATAACTAAAGTTATATTATAGTTACTCGGCTAAATCGTAGAACCTATATATGAGAATTGTATAAAATAGGCACACATTAGAAATAATGTGTTACATGAGCACCTCGGTGTAAGTAGGTTTTCACTTCAATTTACATGGTCTCGGTACAAAATAGTTACCAAACGATTTATCAATTTATCGGTGCATTAAGGCAACTAGAATTCGAGATGGTACTCGAAACTATCACAAGTGATACAAACGGCTTTATGTTTTATAATTTCAAATATGGCCCTTTCTCTTTCTATTTTTTTTTTTTTAAATTGCAAGAACTTCTTTCCGTGACGAAACAAACACAATAAGAATTATTTGAAATGAAACCTTTTTACGTTAGTATCACAGCATTGTAATTTGTAAATATTTATGATCAATTGTTTCTTGCCCATAAATTGCTTCGACAAATCTTTTTCACTCAAACATGCATATAAGTTATAACAATCCTCTCCAATAGGTTTCATTCAAAAAATTCTTGCATACAAAACGTTTAGACCGATAGTCACATTTAATTTAAAAATGTTTCGTGTAAAAAACTAGAAGAAATGAACACGATGAATCGATTATATTGTTGATAAAAATATATTAGTGTAATGTGTATTACTAGTGATATTTTCAGAAATTGTTTGCGGATCCATTATGTTAAATAAATTTGTAAGGTGTAAAAATAAAAACGAGCGAATGATGTTAGTGCAGAACTCTGAGTAACTAAGATGTAACGCATATATTTGTGATGATTGTACAAGGTAATCGCGACTGTTCACCAGAATATAAAGAAAAGGTGAGTAAGGAAATGGTAGTGTGATGTTTATAATAGAAGGTGAAATACGACTACTAAGAATGTGCTACTACATGTGTTACCCTTGTGATATTATGTTGTAATAACATATCAAGCTGAACTATTGTACTTATGGATCTTATGCATTATTTCTAGACGACGTTTGGTTACATATTTACAATGCGTAGCACTAGAATACCGAATGTATTCTATCACATACTGGAATCGTGAAAATATGTAACTAAATGATAGAGTAAAATTAACAAATAGATTAGGGTAGGAATCAAACCTCCAGAAATTTGTTCGTTACAAAGTTTGTAGGTTTGTTTGTTTACATTCTTTTTAGTTAATCGTAAAAAAATTGATTTCAACTGTCGATCATGTTGATAAGTAAATAGATACACACGTAATCAATGCCAATTAATAATCTTAGTGCCCAATGTTAACAGTAATTACCGTGATCAATAGTGTTGCACATAGTGCCATTTCTTTCATTCAATTCCCTATCACATGAGCATGAGCAAATATAGTTACATTTTGATTTATTTACTGCACTTTATGAATATTAATATGTTTATACAGTTAATATCTTTTTACGATACACAGGGAGGAGGGATAGAAATCTGAAGAAGTTGAAAAGCGATTATTATACATAAAAATGATACGTGTACGATGAAAAATTGTAAAATAATACTTGTATCTAAAAAGAAGTAATTTCAGACGATTGGTCGGCGTTTAGAATCGTGGCTGTGAGATCTGATAAAATGTCTCGTGAAACGACAGAAACCTTTTAAAATTTAGATACCAAATAGCAATATCTTCGTATCAAAATATGAACATGCTACAAAAGTACATGTATACAATTTATGTTTCTTTTCCTGCCCTTCGGTCGATAGGTCGCGAATGTTGTCTCAAAATATCTCAAGTGACTAACAACTATTTCCTTAGACTGAAACTAACCAGTAATCGTGATAAATGTAAATCTGAAAATGTATAACTATTAGTTAAAAGCCTGAAGATCATATATTAATTAAAAACCTGAGATTCAACGGTAGAACATAATTCGTATCTTTTTTTTTCTCTCAATTCTCTATGTCCGATTATACCATGACACTAAAAAATAAAACATCTGTACAATACATAACATTATGAAGTGTGGAACATATTATTCTGACAATTAAACAAATAGATATATAATTACCGGTATTATTAATCAATTGCGATTCGATTGCCCCTAAAATGATCATGCTAAATGATTTCCATATCAAATTTAACAAAAAAGACGAACAACGTTATTATTAATATTATCGACATGGCTAGCACCAGTCAGCCATATACGTAAAATCTTTAAATAGACTTTGTTCTAAATCGCTAAGTGGTCTAGGATCTTTAGGCGGAGTTAGTTGCGGTTTCTCGGATGTAAATTCCTCATCGAAATTACTGACGTCTTCCACAGAATGCTGGAATAGAAGCAAAATCATGATGTACCAGTTACAACAAATATTGGTTTCGACAGCAACCTGAGAGAAAGATGAAGATCTGGTACTCACAATCACTGGAACAAACGGTGGTTTCACGCGTCTCAGAAGTAAATCGTCCCAGGCTATGTGCCTAAAGAATGCTTGCTTTTTAACATCCTCAGCATCTCTTTCACTGCTACCCAATCTTCTATCAGGGTTTTTCCTTAGCAACTGTAACCAAACAAGTTTCAAATATTTCTCATGACGCTACCGTTGTGGGAAACAAATCCTCAATCTAAGAAATACTGAGGGATTAGGATAGATAATGAGATATAGTTAGTATAGATAGTATGGGTAAGACAGGAGGGAGAAAATATAGAAGTTTGTTCAAATTCGAGAGGCAAGAACTATGTAATAAATAAATAAAATAAAGAGCTCACCCTTCGCATTATTGCTATTGCTTCCAACGAAAGGAATCGCGGATAGCGAACTTCGTCATTTACAATCGAGTCAAATACTTCTTCCTCATCGTCGCCAGGGAATGGAGACTAAAAAAGATAATGCTGTAGAATTGTTTGTAGATTACGGACCTCTGTGTAAAAATGTCTCTCATCCATTGCGAAGAATGGCAGCCAAATAAAATGATGAATTTGCACGAAAATTCTCACAAGTCTAAAAATTCAGATGGTAATCGAACTCACCTCGCCAACGAGCATTTCAAATATCAGCACACCAAGGCCCCACCAATCCACGGCTCTGGTGTACGAGGTTTCGGTGAGAACCTCAGGCGCCAAGAACTCTGGTGTTCCACAGAAAGTTCCTGTTCTATCCCCGTAACCCATCCCCTCTTTACACAAACCAAAATCTGCGATCTTCACATATCCCTCTGTATCCAATAATAAATTGTCTAGTTTCAAATCTCTGGAAGGTCAACAGGCACATTGGTACTTTAGAAAACTGCTGCGAGAAGTATGATTTTTCAACTGCAGAAGAATTTGTCAAAGTCTACCTGTAAATGATACGACTCTCATGCAAATATTGCAACCCTAACACAACGCAAGCTGAGTAAAAGACTGCCCGTGGCTCCCCGAAGACGTCCGCGTGTATGTGCATCATGAGATCTCCTCCAGCTGCATACTCCATCACAAAACATACGTGTGCCTATGGAAAACGAAACTGTTACTCTTTGTTAGAATTGGGGAAACATGTACTTCAGGGGAGTATTCTGGCTTAAGTTTTATCGACCTGATTTCTTTCTTTTATAGAACTGAATCAAAAATTCGTGCAAACCAAAATATTTCCCTTACTGAAATTGTGATTTGATGCGTACCTCTGTTTGGAAACAAGCGAAGAGGTTCACCAGGAAGGGGTGGCGCGTCGCATTCGCCACCTCGAATATTCTTTTCTCGGACAACAAGGACTCAACCTCGTCCCTTGCAATAATGTCTCCTTTCTTCAGCGCTTTAATCGCGAAGTATTCTCCCGTGTTTCTGTACTGCGACAAAATCACTTTGCCGAAATGACCTCGACCCAGGACCGAGAGTAGCCTGAAGTTCTCTATGGTCATTCCGGTCAGCTGCGAGTGTCTTCTAGACTCGTAGGCACTATCTCTGTATTGAGAAGGCTTAGAGGGCATTTCGTACACGACCTACAATTGTTAAATCGTTCGTCTCAGATAGAATATAATCCCCCGCAGTGCAACAAACACATGAACATTAATCACTCAAGAGATTAATTGGTAGCGTCGTTGTGTAGTCGTGTTAACAGTTTTATGAATTGTAAAATGTAGGCCGCTAACATTGAAGTTTTAACAAAATGCATACGTTATTAGTAGACTACGGATATTTATGTAGAAACGTTCCAACAAATCCGACATGAGACAGGCATTTGTTTGTTAAAGGCTTATGGAGAATTAAGTACAGGAAATCTGTAGTCTGTTTGTTAATGGACCGGGTGAACAAACTTTATGAATCGTATATCCCGTCAACCAGAGGTTTTAGTCATTGTTAGAGTACCTAGAACCGTAGTACCGTGAAGTATTTGCATTGTCGAGGACAGAAATAAACATAACATTACATAAAGCGTTACGAGTACAGAGTTAGAAGCTTTTGTACAGAATACAGACACAGGTACATGCAACAGTTTGATTGGCATGCTCCCTACGAAAGACCTAATAGCTCAGTGAGTATTGGCAACGATTTGCCAAGGGGTTTCTCTACTTTGATACCATCAAAAATCGAATTTTGTTTCGTTTTTGTTGATAATTATTAAATGATAATTTCAGAAAAAGTTGTTACACTATATTCATCCATATAATTTTCTGGATTAGGAACGAAATTGCTGTGGCTTTTGGACAAGTGATTAATATAATTTGAAAACCCGAATAGATCAATTTAGAGAGACCCCTTGATTTAGTGTAAGCCGCGATGAATTTCGAGAGGCAGTCTCGCGTTGAGAATGTGAGTAAGAAAGGAAGCAGAGTCACAAGAAGAATAAAGCTGCGTGTAAAGGAGGTATGTACCTCATCTTCAGGAAACTCGACGACAGGTTGGGGCGAGGGTGTGCGTGGAGAGGGTGGTGCAATCAGCACGGGACGAGGCTCTGTAACAAGAGGCCTCAAATTTGCGCCCTGAGGCCCCCCCTTTTCCTCGTTGTGCAGGAAATCAAACTCCCTTAATGCACTCTGCAACTACATTACACTATCTGCTTAACTCTGGGGAACTGTTTCTCGATTATCAAATTTAGCTTTGAGCCGTGGCACAACGTCAACGCGTGTACGCCGAACGGACACAATTTTACATTAAATTTATAATAAACGATAAGCTATTATACATTAATGAAGGGAGTTTGTTGCGATTTTACCGAAAGAGCAACCGCACATTGCCACGAAACAACGTTCTCGGGTTACATTGGTGCCGGACTTTGCGAAAACAGCTATGCGCAAAAGAAGCTAGCGGTAAAACAGAATACAAATTGTGAAAAAAAAAAATGTACATGTAAATAATACATTAACATCTGTACGCTTGAAGCATCTAGCAGTACGCTAATCCTCGATACTTGGCATTCTAGTCGGTCTTAATGTATAAACGTGGTATTATATTGTACAGGGTGTCCCATTTAAACCGATCCCCTCGAATATCTCCGAAATGATTTATGATATCGGAATATGTTGACTATTTTTTGATTGAACATTTTCCGGCATCACAAATAATTTCAGAGACGTTCGAGGGGATCGATTTAGACGGGACAACCTCTGCATTCGTTGCGTTTTCAAAGCGGCAAATGTGAATTGTAAATAAATACTAGTATACGTTGCGCAGTCGAAAGTATATAATATACCCTAACATGCCTTGTCAAAGTATATATACAAACGTTAGAAAGTATACGGCGTCAACTGGATATATTGTATATACGTGTTCTACATGATCTTTCACCCATAACCAGTGTACCAAAAACCCTGAACCTTTCAAGTAACAGGAAATACTAGGAAACTTTTAAATACTTTCATAAAACAACGGATCCTAAATATGCTACATCTTCGTTCAAATATACTTTTCATCGGCTGGTTGTTTCAATGGTAATTACATTAAGATAATTTATAAGTGAGAATGATTTACATTTCTCTCGACATACCTCTTGATCTAGTTTAGGTGGCGGGGGCGGCGCTGGCAACGAGGGTTTCTTGGTGATCGTGGGAGGAGGTGGTGGAGGATGTTCCGGAGGTCGTGGCAGTGTGGGACTACTGCTGGATGCTGACAGTCCCAGGGGTCTAGCTCCTCCGAGTCCTCCCTTGTCAGGGTCAGGCAGTTCCCCAGGTGTTTCAGGCTTGTCCTCCAAGGAAGTATCAAAAACTAGCTGCAAAGGTTGCGGTCCTGAAAGATACAAGGTCACATATACTGACGGGATTGATAATTATGAAACGGTATCGATAATATCCCAAGACAAATCACATGTCAATGCATCAAAGACGCAACGATGCATGTACAATTACCTGACGGCGGACTCTCAGAGTTTCTTGTATTGTGTAGCGAAGGGGCTGACCGTTTCAGCAACCTGCCCCAAGTGGCGACGTTTATGTTCATCTGATTGGCTCTAGGGAAGTTCTTCACTTGCTGCTTGAAGATCTTGCGTTGACGTTGTAGCTTAGGCTTCCTCGAGATCATCGGGTTCAGGAATTTAATCTCAGCAAACAGGAGACCCTGAGGCTCCAACTGAAGGGCCATTCCGTGTCTCACGTCGTCGATGAACTCCTCCAGGCGCAAGAATTTCACGGCGCAAAGGGATCTCCAGTCTTTCCAGTAAATGCCTATCTCAAGCTCTCTCGACTTATCTAGTTCAATGGAAAACCTGAAGAGACGGTACATTTACACAGGTTTCGCCTAAGAGTATCTTTTTGTATGAAGGTATGTAGTGAAATAAACCTTTGATCCCAAGCCTGCTGGGAACACGGTCGCCAACTTGTTTGTGCTACTGTTTGGTTGTCCAGCTTAATGACTGCCATAATATCATCTGTAAGAAGCGTAAGCGTCACGTTAAATTCGTGAAAAACATTTTCGTTGCATGTCATCTCAGTGGTCCATTTATAAGCAACGTTATTCATCAATTATGAGATTGTACATGGATACTCACTACTTGTTTCATCCTTAACGCTGTAGGATTTGCTCGAGCTACGCCCTGTGACTCCCTTGACGAAGCTGCGCAGGTCTGGACTCGCTGGATGCTCTCGTCTGGTACGTCCGGGCACTTCCTCCGCCAAGTCTTGACATCCCATTAGTCTAACCTGATGAGCAAACCATACGCGAAACGATGCTGAATCACTGTTGAACCTATTACGGTCGCCGCATGGTGGTTTCTCTCACCTCTAACTGTCCAGTTACAGCTGCACATCTTGACACCGAAGCGGGCACGGTGGCTCTGCCCTCGAGAGGTCCACGGAAAGGTTGCAGAGAAGTGTAAGTCACCGGAACAGGGCTAGCCGACTGCACGCTGGCCAGCTCTCTCTTCAACTGAGCAGCGGTTCCACTGTCGGGCGGCAGCTCCTGTCTTCTAAGTTCGAGGGATAATCTCAACAGGTCCAGCTTTCTACTTGATTCCGCGAGACTTGCTTGAGCCTGAAGTAATTCAAAACGGAAGTACAGAAAGGGGTGGTAACGAGATGATGATAGTATAACGGTGCGAAGAAGACACGCGAGAAAACGCCGTTACTAATATAACCAATATTTATTAACAGCACGAATAACGTAGACAATCGCATGTACCAGTAGGCTTACATAAATGCTCGATAATCAGCAGAATGTTCTGGCAAAATGTTTGTAACAGTTGTAAGTTTAAAAAAAAAAGGACTATGAGTATGGAATATTACATAGTGATAAATATAATTTAAACACACGCTTGTAACACGACCTTTTAGATAATCCTAATCTTCTTAGGAAATTCCCTTATGACAACGGAAATACATAACACTGTCCAACGTGAATTTTCAATGTCGCTTTGCAACGATCAGTGGGTGATTCCTGCAGATTTTTGCGAGTTGAAGTTCGATTTCTTTCTTACCCTTAAAAATTAAGAATATCGAAGGAAAACCGGTATTCCAGCTCGTAAAAATTTACAAGAACTGCCTACTGAACATTGGACAATCAAAATTCGCTGGACAGAGTAGTTAAATAAAAAAAGCGATGAGAAAACACGTCAGTGAGATGCACCCTCTCACGATTTACAGTTCTTCGGCACGGGTCGAACGATTTTCCTCTCGTTCTGCAACCGGAAGCCGGTTCGTCGTTCGAACTCGCTGATGGACCCGGTCCGGTCCCTGGCGTTCAGTTCTTCGAAGTATCTTCTACAGTGGTCGCAGGAGCAGTTAGGGTTCTTGGAGGGTCCAACATGATGTCCGGGTTTGCGAAAGGCATTGACGACCCGTCCAAAAATGGAGGCTTTAATGATATGGTCGGTCCTCTCGCCCTGAGGAGTCATGAAAGGGGAAGTGACCCTAGAGGGCATCTTCGAGGGAAGCGGAGAGGGACTTTTCGACTCGAAGAATCCAATCTGATCGCGCCAACTATGGGCCTGTTGGACACTGCCGCTTCTGGTGGTGGAATCGGAGCGATCCTGCTGCGACTGCTTGCGGGGAGGTTCATCCTCTCTCTTAGCAGACGCGATGCTGCACTCAGCGGTTCCTGCGACCTCTTTGCTACTTCTTCTAACGCTGGAGGTCCTCTTCACCATCTTCTGGCTCTCCTCGCTGGACACGAAGCTCCATCCGACGGTACCGCTCTCGTCGGACTCTTCTCCGCTGTCGGCCGAGGACCAGCCGCCAGCTTCCTGGCTCTCGGTGTACTCCCTCATCTGCTTGCTCAGAGCCAGTTGCTTCCGGCCAGCCTTCGCCGACCGCCAGTCCCTGCATCTTTCCTCGGACTTGGCCCAGTTCTCCTCCATGCGGCGAATCCTCTCCCGGTCGCTGGAGCTGGCGTACTCGAAGCTGTCGCTGGGTGTCAGCCCGGATCTCGAGGCGATCAGCGACTCTATGTCCGAGAAGGTGTCCTTGCAGCTGGTGGCCGCAGCGGAGTCATAATCGAAGGGAAACCCCACGTTCGAGGAAGCTGCTGACCAAGGAACGGAGTCCAGGTCCCTGAGCGCGCTGTACGAGCTGAACTGAGAGGGATACAGCGAGCTGAGCATGTCGTCGCTGTCGTATCCCTTCGAACTTGCTATAGAAGGCATCCTCATGGGCGCGTGCTTGAAACTGTCGCATCGCCGCTCCGTCGCTCGCTTCAGGAACGCCTTGTCGTCCTGGAATCCTCTGGGAAGCACCGTATCCGAGGCCTGCGTGTGCGTCACCCTCACGTCCGGATTCTCGAAGACGGTCGACGGCGTGTCTCGCTCGTTGTCCGACGTGTCGGAGTTCTCGTCGTCCTCGGTCCCGGTGCAGTAGACGTCGATGTGAACTGTTCGGGATTTTCGTCGAGCGCTGTCGTCTTTCGCCGACGAGTCGGATCTTTCCGAGTCCACGGACGGTCCCAGGCTTGTGGTCTCGGAGGCTGCGGTCGACGATTCGATCTCTTGCTAAAAGGAAACGAGGCTGTAACGCTCTGGTGGGGTCTTTTGGTCCCTTATGGGGTGTACAGGAAGTTAGGGGGTGATAGCGGTTGCGAGGTTATAACAAAGAAGCTATTGACACACGTTCCTTGCCAGACCAATCTTCCGGATCCAAAGCTGGACTGGTTTAGACTAGGGCTGTTACTTTTCCGAAGCTTCGACACTTCGAAGCTTCGAAGGATTCGAAGGAACGAAGGGACCTTCGAAGGTGATGAAAATCGAAGGTTCGAAGGTGCGAAGGATAGAAGCTTCGAACCTTCGAAGATTCGCACCTTCGAACCTTCGCACCTTCGAACCTTCGCACCTTCGAACCTTCGCACCTTCGACACTTCGAAACTTCGAACCTTCGATTCGTTTCCAGTTAACGGATAAAGGAATCAATTTTCATAATTTGTTTCTATATTCAGCACCTAAACTATTTCAATAATTTATTGTTAACGTAATATATTTATAACTTGAATTATCCTTTCGATAGCACATCGTGAAAATAATTGTTTAAATAAATAATTTGTTTCTATATTTATTATTTGAATTATTTCAATAATTTATTGTTAAAATAATATATTTATTATTTGAGTTGTCATTTCGATAGTTCACTGATAAAATAATTGTTTAAATAAATAAATTTTTACAATTTGTTTCTATATTCATTATTTGAATTGTTACTTCAATTATTTATTGTTAAAATAATGGTTTAAATGAATAAATTTTCAAATTTTGTTTCTACATACATTATGTGAATTATTTCAATATTTCATTGTTAAAATAATTATTTAAAGAATGTACAAGTATTTACATAATGAATATAGAAACACATTTCTATAGATTATAAATTTTTATACTCTATAGAAATGTGTTCCTATATTAATTATGTAAATACGTGTACATTGTCTAAACAGTTATTTGAACAATAAATTATTGAAATAATTCAAATAATGAATATAGAAACATATTGTGAAAATTTATTTATTTAATAAATTATTTTAACAATAAATAATTGAAATAACAATTCAAATAATGAATATAGAAACAAATTATAAACTTTATTTATTTAAACAGTTATTTTATCAGTGAACTATCGAAATGATAATTCAAATAATAAATATATTATTTTAACAATAAATTATTGAAATAATTCAGATGGTGAATATAGAAACATATTATGAAAATTTATTCCTTTTATCCGTTAACTGGAAACGAATCGAAGGTTCGAAGTTTCGAAGGATCGAAGGTTCGAAGGTTCGAAGCAAAGTAACAGCCCTAGTTTAGACTACGTTACTCGAGAAGACCGGTTGGTCCAAGGATCAAACGAGAGGAGACCCCACCGCAAGACTCCCTCCTCTCACTCACCTTCTTCTTCTTCTGCTCGTCAAACGGAAGTAGCCCAGCGGCCGCCTTCCTCCTGACCTTGCTCTTGCTGAACACCGTGGACGAGGACTCCCTGCACTCGATGTCCGTGGTCTGCGAGGCAGCGTCTTTGCTGACAGCGATCGTCTGCGTGGCAACCTTGTCCTTGCTCAGCTGCTTGGTCACCACGCTGGCGTTCTCTTCCTCCTCCACCTCGGGGACAGTGGTGAACTGTTGCCTGGAGAACACGTGCTGGGTGGAATGGTGTCTCCAGGAGTGATCGTACGAGTGTTTGGTGGACTCGCTGGTGGCGATCTTGCCGGAGGTCTCTTTCCTGGATCCGTCGGTGACGTCGACGGCGGATAAAACGATGCTGCAGGTGCTCTTGCATCTGCGATTGTACTGTTGCGACGGTCTACGCGTCGGCAGGCTCGAGTAGGTCTGCGGCGAGTATTCGCTGTTGTACCCCGAGTCGGAGATACCTCTTCCTCTGGAGGACAGGGACTCCTCGTTCCCGGAGGAGCCTGACCTTGGGATCGTGTAGAATCCAGGGCTAGGCCTGGGCGGCGGTGTCGAAGTGAACAGGATGTTGCCTCTCTGGAAACCGAACGAGCTAGAGGACCCGGACGGGATCGATTGCGAAGACGAAGAGGCTGACACCGTAGGTGGTGGCGACTGGCTCGTGTTCCACCTGTACACCATGCGCACGCCGCTCGCGTCCGTGACGCTCGAGGATACCGCCACCGGCGTTTCACCTGACTCCGAGGTCGTCGGCGTGCTATGCCGGATCGTGACTTCCGCACGCACCAACCATGGCGGCTGTTGCGCGTTACCAGGCTCGCCCTGACGGCCGTACATGTCGCCGGTGCTTCTTCAGTCTCCTCCAGGCCGTTATCCACCGCAAAACATCCTCCGCACGGCCGTTCAACCGGCCGCCACGCGAACACGCATGCCGGAACTCTACAACTGCCGACGGGGACACCTTGATCATCGATTCGACCTCCGCGGGGCCTCGACCACTTCGAAACCACCTCTGGGTCGCACCTGGTCCCTGCTACCTCGAGGACCCTGCTTTGCCGATACTCTCTGCCAGCTAGAAAATGCTTTATACTGGATCAGCTAATCGAGCAGGTAGCTAAAGTTTGATGTTCCTAGTCTTTGTCTATTCTTTAAGATCCTTCATTTGTTTGCAGGTAATTGACGCAGTATGAGAGGATTTTGTCTCTTGGTGCTTGCTCAGCAATGACTTCGAGAAGGTAGCTCAAGTTTCATGTTCCTAGTCTTTGTCTCTTCTTAAAGATCCTTCATTTTTTGCAGGCAATTGACGCAGTATGCGAGGATTTTGTCTCTTGGTGCTTGCTCAGCGATGTCTTCGAGAAGGTAGCTAAAGTTTGATATTCCTAGTCTTTGTTTCTTAGCGGATTTTGTCACGCTTGCTTTTGATCGTTGCTCCTTTAAAGTTCTCGCTTTTCTAGAAGACGATTGACGCAGTATGCGAGGATTCTGGCTCTTGGTGCTTGCTCAGCAATGTCTTCGGGAAGGTAGCTGAAGTTTGATGCTCCCAGTCTTTGTCTCTTCTTAACGATCTTTTCTTTTATGTAGGTAATTGACGCAGTATGCGAGGATTCTGTCTCTTGGTGCTTGCTCAGCAATGTCTTCGAGAAGGTAGCTAAAATTTGATATTCCTAGTCTTTGTTTCTTAGCAGATTTTGTCACGCTTGCTTTTGATCGTTGCTCCTTTAAAGTTCTCGCTTTTCTAGAAGACAGTCGACGCGAGGATTTTGTCTCTTGGTGCTTGCTCAGCAATGACTTCGAGAAGGTAGCTAAAATTTGATATTCCTAGTCTTTGTTTCTTAGCGGATTTTGTCACGCTTGATCGTTGCTCTTTCAAAGTTCTCGCCTTTCTAGAAGACAATTGACGCAGTATGCGAGGATTCTGGCTCTTGGTGCTTGCTCAGCAATGTCTTCGGGAAGGCAGCTGAAGTTTGATGCTCCTAGTCTTTGTCTCTTCTTAACGATCTTTCCTTTTCTGTAGGTAATTGACGCAGTATGCGAGGATTCTGGCTCTTGGTGCTTGCTCAGCAATGACTTCGAGAAGGTAGCTAAAGTTTGATATTCCTAGTCTTTGTTTCTCAGCGGATTTTGTCACGCTTGCTTTTGATCGTTGCTCCTTTAAAGTTCTCGCTTTTCTAGAAGACAGTCGACGCGAGGATTTTGTCTCTTGATGCTTGCTCAGCGATGTCTTCGAGAAGGTAGTTCGATCAGTCGGTTAGGCTTCGTCTTGGCAGACGCATGTCCCTCGACGAGAGCGTAACGCGAGAATTCGTCCTTTGTCCGGGGACATTAACCATCCTCGCAGACATCGATCTACGATCTTCGGGAAGCTCGAAATAATTGTCTTGGCAGATACATTTCTCAATACGGCGTCGCTTTAAATAGATCCTCTCCAAGATCTCGTACACTTCGTTTCTCACGGAGAGACAGTTGCGACATTAATCTGCCTCGCATATCAAATTTTATCTCGTCTCCGCGAGAAACGCCGCCGACAGAAGTGCCTCGCTCGTTTTGCTTGCCTCGGTCTCTTCTTCTTCGGTGTCCAACGGGAATCGCAGGCTCGAAATAATTCCCGAGTGAAGCGATCAATCGTTAACCGCACGTCGGGGACCGTTTCGCAACGTAGCTTCAGGGGAAACAGGAAAAATAGGAGAAAAAATGAAATGGCAACCGGTGGACATCTCCTCGTTTATGCATCTCCTCGTCGTTTCACAAGATCCGCGGATAAAATTCATGCGTTGCTTGGGAAATCCTGATACGCATACTTTCCTCGCAGCATCGATCAACTCTCGCCAGTCAACTTTTCTCAAGGAACGGCGGCACACCACCCGGCAGCAATTTTTATCTCGAACTAACGATCGTGAGACGAGCGTTACGCGTCGGAACCTCGTGCCTCGCGCATCGAAAAGACTTTTCACTGATCGTAGAGAAAAAAAAAAAAAAAAAGAAATGGCACCTTGTCTGTCCCGCGAGTTTCGCGGAATTCCCGTCGTCCGATTACCGCGAAGGATCCGCTCGCAGGGGGAGCATTATTTTCGGAGAGTCTTTCACAAATCCGCGGCCACGTTGCACGGTTGTTCGCGGAAAGACGGCGATTCGGCGATATTGCGTCTCCGCGGTCTATTTTCAGCGGCGGCGGCCGCAGTGATCGACCGCTTTCGCGGCGCGCGCGGTGTATCGCCGGAAAATGGTAAAACACTTTTGCCACGCTTGCAGCACGACGACGACGACATCCGACGACGATGACGATGAAGAAAACCGGACCGGAAGAATTCGTCGTCTCAGCGATCGGATCAGTTGTCCATAATATTTACGTTGATTCCGCGGCGGCAGCGGTTTTCGAGGGTCGGGTCAGCCGCCCGATGGTTTTTGGTGACAAACGGCGCGCGTCGGGCCGCGGTGAGTATAATTAGCACCGGCATAAATTTGGAGCAACGTCGCTCTCCGCGGCTGCGCCGAATATACCTGGAAAACCAGATGATCACACACTTCTTCGGTACACGTCGGTATCGACCACCTTTTGATCTGGCGAGAGATCGATCCTCCCCCGATATAACCGGTCTAAATAAATGCACGTTGTCGAGAACCGTCTTCCGGGATCCTCTCTGGTTTTCGGGGGTCCGTAATATTTTCGATCTTCAACGACGAACCAAATTCTTCGAGAGGTCTCGAGAGTCTGCTACCGAGGATCGAGTACTATCCACAGGTATCCTCTTGATGGTCTTCGACCCGGAGACACACGTCAGTCTTCTTGGTGTGTAGAGGAGAGTGACCGGATGAAACAGAGAGAGAGAGAAAGAGAGAGAGAGAGAAAGAGGAAGAAGAGGGAGATGATCAGTCTTGTCTTGAGGAATCAGGTCATAGTTCCGGCGAAGATGATTCTAGCCGCGGGCACCGGCGAAGTTTCCAGGAAGGTCCTCCGACAGGGCACACGCGTCTACCCTGATCTCGGTCCGCGGTTGATTGGCACACATGTCGTTGGTTTATCGCGTTGCCTACGACTGGGTTGCGCCAGGCTCCCCTCGAGAGGTGGCAACTAAGCCCGACCCGAAAAGGCGTCATAGAAGGCGACGGGGTAGCGGGGATTAGCCGCTATTTCGGGACCGGTGCGTGTACGCCAGCGACGCGCAAGTCGAGACCACGTCGAGCAACGATTCTCAGGCTACGAGTCTCGACACAGGGTCCACTCGCACCTCCGTTCGAGCTTTCGGCTCTGCATTCGTTTCAGAGGTACACTACCGGCCATAAGTGTTTACCCACCTTCAAATTTCGTTACTATTCAAATAATAGGTATTTTATTGTTATGAAAACGTCCGTAGCATTAAATCCTAGTTATAAGGCTAATAAAAAACATCCAAAATATTCTGTACATACACAATCAGGTACTGTAAATGAGTTTACAGTTTTTTATGAAAAACGACAATTTTGGAGTTCAGGTAAAGAAACCCATTTTTCTGAAATTTTTATAACGGTCAGTAGGGAATATGAACGCAGGTAATACAGGTATCTTAGTCTTCTCAAATTTTATACTGCATTTCATACTGCATTAAGCTTTCATACAGTAAACAGTTGATTTTCACGTGCCTAAAGAATTTTGCGAAAATTTCAAATAATGTCAGGGAGAAAAGAATTATCGATTGAAACGCGCGCTCTAATAGTGTCCCATCATAGCATCGGAAAAAGTAACAGAGAAATAGCAAAGTTATTGAAGCTGAACCGTAGAACCGTGGACTACAATGTTAAAAAATATGTGGCTGGGTAAACACTTATGGCCGGTAGTGTAGACTATTAATCCTTGACGGACCAATGCCCCGCGTATATGGCGGCAAAAATCAAATTTATAAATCATCTTGTCATCACATTACTCTGAATAATATCTTCATATTACTCTATATTAACACATTGCGTATGGGTCACGAGATATCTCGGTTTTAGCAAATCGAACGTTGCGTACGGGTCACGACATATCTCGTTTTCATGTTTTTTTCGATTCAATCGGCAACTTAAGCAAATATCTTTGTTACGTTACCAGGGTAACGAAGCCTCTCCCACTCTTAAGACAAATGATGAGCGAAATAATTGAATTTTGACATTCCGAGCATGTAGAGATGATCAGTCATCGTTGCATTAGTAGATCTGTGCCGATCGTCGTACGTACCGTATCCTATACAATGTTGTTTTTGTACATTTTGGAATTTCAAAGTTCGTGTTTTGGCAACTCCATCCGCCGAAGTACTGTCACTGAACGGAAACTCGCTCCGGAAATATGCACAGTACACGTGGTTTCTGTATATATGTTGCTCTAAGTCTTAAATAATAACTGTGCTGAAAAATAACAATTATTATAAAAGTATCTTAGATCATCGTTTTTAATCTCCTTTCTTATCGAACCCAACAAGACACTTCTTAGCACTGAAAGTCTATTGCTGAAAGTCTATTTCGAGGGACAATATTACTGTGTGGCATATTACCTTGCGCTTCTTATATCCTAAGCCTAACTGACAAGGCTGTATATTCAAGTTACAGGTGCATATTAAAAACGACGGTGAATATGATCGTTCAGATCATACTTCGTTACTTCGTTTGGATAATCGTTTGTGCGATTGGAACGTGAACTCTGTGACCCGAAGAGGCACTTGAGGAACCATGCTGACTTTGTGAGGCTCCGTTCGTAGTTTTCGAGTGTCACATTCGGTCAATAGTCCCCTTTTACGTGTTGGCCAGCTGGCGCAAGTAGCGGAGATTAAAACGCGGTACTGATCGTGTGTCCGTGGTTTATTCTGCTTTACAAACGATCGTAGATAGCTGGTAAAATTCTGTGAAGCTCGGTCAGCCTTACATTTAACCGTAAAGTTTTTACTTTCCGAGCACAACTTCTCGAATCAAATCAAGGAAAACTAAATCTCATTCGTAGAAAGGTGTGAATTTGATTTGCGAAAGGAAGAATTCCCACCCAGCCTGTACAGCAAAGACAGTTCCAGAGAACATGGAAGAATCGCGATCGGTAGATCTGATCTCATCCTCGGGCGACACAGTTTGGGCAAATTTTATTTCGAATAACGAATAAGGAATAACGAATAAAGTCCCTGGATTTATTCGAGAATAACGAATAAGGATATCATTCGCCGAGAATTATTCGTAGCTTGCGAATAACGAATAAATCGTTATTCGTTATTCTCGAATAAATCCCGGGACTTTCATTCGTTATTCGTTATTCTAAATGACGAGAATAAATGCTGAGAATAAGCGCAGCCTTTATGGTTACGGGTAGGAACCGACACCCGACGCCAACACTCGAGTGACTCGAGGCTCGAGGCTTTTCGAGACGAGATCTCGGTTGACGATTGATGACATATACAATAGATAACTAACAGTGACCGATCCTAGGTTCGGGACTGGGACCTTCGTTATCTTTACACACACATTTGTTGCTACGATTCTTCGCTTCACTCTCTAGTCTGCACTCACACATTTATTCATACACATACACGTCGCTGGTGCGTGGCGTGCGTACCGCGTGCGATGTCGATGACGCGATATTATTCGACACCATTATTCGCTGGGCTATTCGAATAAATTTTTATTCGCTGGGCTATTCGAATAAATTTTTATTCGCTGGGCTTTTCCGAATAAATTTTTATTCGCTGGGCTTTTCCGAATAAATTTTTATTCGCTGGGTTATTCGAATAAAAATTCATTCGAATAAAAATTCATTCGAATAAAAATTTATTCGAATAACCCAGCGAATAAAAATTTATTCGCAATTTTTATTCGCTGGTTATTCGAATGAAATTTCATTCGAATAACGCCCAACTCTGGGCCGCGAGACTCGAATTTACAGGACACTCGATAGGCTTGAACAAGCTGGGACAACGACACGCGAATTAATCCGAATTCACTGATCTCACCAGGCAGGCGACAAACTTTCAGCAAACGAGAAACAGATTTGTCGGCTTGTAGCTGCCAAGCGTACCGTTTATCGTCTTTCTTGAGATGTTCCCAAAAGACCGACTACACACCTTTTCCATTAACCAACACGAAACAGACTCTATTCCATACAAACAGAAGCAGAGACACGATGATGCGATACTTACCGAGGTAACGCAACGACAATCGATCGACAGCTGTTTCATACAATATTACGCAATCATCGGATCGATTGTTCGTAACGACGGAAGAAGATACGTGTCGCGAATGTTTTCTATTTTTTTTTTTTTTTTTTCGAGACCAGAGCGAATCGTGTGTTACGAAGGTTCCTGTCTCGCAAACGAGATTCCACGGACAGAAAACATCGACAGGGAATTTCCCCGCGTGAAAGACCGTCTCGAATACATTGTCCAATAACATCGCGACGAAGAATGCGCGTCTGTTAATAACGCTCGGACGGATAGTTCGCTTTTGACGCGGCGCGTATCGGCGGCCGAACACAGCACAAAAGCTTTTCATTATCGGTACGTCAGTCGCTCGTATCCTATATCGTCACGCGTGTATTGAACAGGAAATGATACTGTACCTCCGTTAACGCCTTCTTATCAGCGACTTTGGCACTTTGTAGCAGACGTATCACGTTCTTAGCCCCCTCCACCACCGCAGCTTCGATCCGCAAACGGTGCCGCAGCTCCTCCACCCTTTCCTCTAACGCGAGCTCCAGGCTTGGCTCGTATTTATCTGGAATCATAGCGCACAGAGTCCCCTTCTGCTATACTTCTGTCAAATCGACGGGGAAACGCTGTTCCGTTTGCTCGGAAAATTCGATCTCGCTTGGGAAACGCGGGGGTTCAACGATAAGGGAACATTTTCTGCGGGTTGGACGCTTTTCTGTTAACCCCTTGCCCTACAATAACGAACCAGATTCGTGATGAAGATTCTGAATAGAGTCTGACAAATGTGAACGTTATTAATTTCCTTTAAACCGAAATAAAATTCTATTTTGTTGTAGTATATACAGTGAGTAACGAAAGTATTCGAACGCCCTTTAAATCAGTATAACTTTTTTTTTAAGTGAATCAAACGACCTGACTTCTTTGAGGAGTTAGAAGAATTGGTTTTCCAAATGATGTGTTAAAAAGATTTTGAAAAAATTGCAATTGGTAAGAATTACATGAGAAAATAAAAATGGCACTTTTCACAACTTTTTTATTTGAGCCTGTAATGAAAATTTAAAATATGCGTTTTGTAGATCTCTGTTAGTTATACACGTACTGAAAATTTCATCGAAATCGGCTGACGCAAATAAAAATGGCACGTATCAAAATATGTTAGAATCTGAGGATTTTAAGCAGAAACTGACCAAAAGTCGTGAAAATCTACGCTTTTCACCACTTTTAACTAGTTGTAGCTCGTGTGTATATTAATCGATTTCAATGAAATTTTCAGCATGTGTATAATTAACATATATCTACAAAACGCATATTTTAAATTTTCACTACAGGCTCAAATAAAAAAGTTGTGAAAAGTGCAATTTTTATTTTCTCATGTAATTCTTACCAATTGCAATTTTTTCAAAATCTTTTTTACACATCATTTGGAAAACCAATTCTTCTAACTCCTCAAAAAAGTCAGGTCGTTTGATTCACTTAAAAAAAAAGTTATACTGATTTAAAGGGCGTTCGAATACTTTCGTTACTCACTGTATGTATCCTTTGGAGAAAACATAGGCATACAACAAATATAAACTATCTTCTTTTTCTATGAAATTCTGAACGATGAAGAATTTTATACTCACCAAATAAATAGTAGTGCAAGGGGTTAAACGGTTACGAAAATTTACACTTGTCATTTGTTTCTTAAGAAGAGTCACACGAAAAGGAAATTCTTCCGTTAAAAAAATCAGGGGTTGAAAACGAAGAGGAAACAAATCCTGACTCAGCTGTGCAAATCCACGTCCGCAGGGTTTCCCATTTTTGTCAGATCGTTAAAATGCCCCGACTTGCTGTTTTATTATTCAGATTGCAGACGAAGCGAATCCTGACTCGGCTGTCCAGATATATCAAGTCTGAAGCCTGAATGCTAGTCTATGAAATCTGCAGAGCCTCCGTTTTCTGCAAAAATGCATTCTAGCGTTTCTTCATTCCGAAAAATTAGAAAGAGGAAAGACGTTTAACACTTTGAGTGCTAAACCAGAACCCTCAAAGATTTCATCAATACAAAGTAAGTTATTTAATGAAATAAAAATTGAAAATAATTATATGTGTGATATCGAGTAGTCTTCCAACTTTCTTGCATTTTACAGAAACCCAATCAAATTTGATACAATGAATATATTAACGTAAAAATTCATTTTAAAACCTGAACAAATAACTCCGTCACCCACATCTGGGTGACATGGCGATCAACGTGTTAAAAAATCTCATTAAAAATGAAGAGGACATTTTAATAAAGACGTGCTCCAGTTTCTAAGCGTGAAGTCAATTATTTAAACGAGTACAAACGTAAGAAATTTCGTGCTTCTTTTTTGCGAGGTAATTGTGTCGGTTATAAAATTGTTAGAAGGATGTGCAGGGCGACGCAGATCTTACGCAAGAAGGTCGGTCCATGATCGTCTGAACTGGTCCTCGCGAAGATGGATCGAAAGCACATAGAGATGGAAGAGGATTTGTCCGCGAATGGCGACGCACTGAAATACGACCAGCGATCTGCCGATGTCGGGACCGAAAGCGAGATTGATTTTACGTCACGCGAGACTGCCGGTGTCCTCCGAATCGTGGCACGACGTGCATTCGACTCTTTCGGAATCGCAGATCTCGTGGACGGGTCAAGTGGAACTGATAACGCCGGATTTTCGAGATCTAGGTGTGCGTGTGTATATTTTCGATCGATCGACAGTCTACGAACACACTGGCACAGAAATACATTATCTATTTAGAGCTTGAATTATTTAAACCCTGGCGCAACGTATCGATAATATGTAAATGTCAGCACCTATTTTGAGTTTGTCGATAAATCTAGTGGGGTGAATATTTTTTAGCGGAAACTTTGTTCAGTATTTTGCTATGTTCAATACCTACTGATATTTCTGTGTTGTTAAATGACCGGTTCGATATTCGACAATTATTGCAATTATGAAAGTTTATGAATTTCGAGCTGGCCTCGTTAACCGAAAATTATTCGCCTCGAAAGAGTTACAATACTGTGAACGAAAAAATGAGAGAAAAAGAACAACAATTCGCTGGGAACGGAGAGCCACCATTCTACGAACGTCCTTCGGTAACTTCCACCGAATTACTATCACATTTCATGGACAGGCTCTGGGATATATTTCAACAGTTAGCGTCGTGCAACGGGCTCGAACGCGTTCGCAGCATGAATCACTACCTATCGGGAAGAAATATCGATAAGAGGACGGGGGACAGAATTTTAATTGCGACTAATTGCGTACAGCAGGTGCGCAACAGCTCGTTCGCTCCATACGCGGTTCCTGGAACTTGTGACGGCCCGGCGTGCGCTAGAAATTTTCGGGTTTCTGTCATTCTTTGCGCACGATGCTGCAATTGTTTATCATAGAAGGAAATATAGACAGCGAATCTTTGTACACGATAAAAACGTTCAGTAACAGGTTGAATTACTACAAAGTGATTGTCCTAAAATTTTACGTCGCCGAGCATCAATTTGTCGAGGCTGAAATTAATTAAATTACACTGGAAGCTAAACTTGCGACCTTTCACCGAAGCTTTTAAGTGTGAAATGGCTTCGCTCGGATTCACCTTGTTTACCAGGGTTCAATTAAGCATTACGCAAAAGGTACCCACTGATCGTAGACTCTGGTAACAATAGAAATGTTCTGTTGAGCGAAAAATGGCTTCAGTTGGATTCACCTCGTCTGTCAGGGTTTTATCGTTGACTATAAAATCGATATTAAAAGACGGAATTATTCATCGAGCCGCTCACTTGCCAAGTCGATTAACTCCGCAGAATAAAACGTAAAGAAAATTGAATTGAAAAATATAGATTTTATTCTAAAAGTTCCTTCAATTTTTTCCACTCGGTATCATGCCTAATTATTCATAGAACTTATACCAAATGTAAGAAGTGAAACATTCTTTGTCTCAGTGTTCTGATAACTGAAAATGGCTCAATTACCGAGAAACTCACGAAGGGAGCTAAAATCGAAACTCGAGACCTCCGAATAAAAATTAGTGAAAAATTTTGGAGTATCGGTAAACGGACTTCACTACGTTTGCATTGTCTATTGCTCCAAATTCTGAATACCGTGATGGGTTTCCAGGTCCAGTTTGTAGATTTAACGAGTCTAAGATTGTAATTGGTAGAGAAGAAGAGCGAAAAACACAAGGTTTCCGGGGGGGCACAGCGTTACCTAATGAATCACAGATTGGACCATGGAACAAGGAACAAGGAACAAGGAAGACACCGTACCTTTATTGCTAGTTGCTTCTCCGTTCGGCGGCGGTGCATCGCCGCGTTCTTGTTGCTGACGAGCCTGTCGCACCTTCATTATCCGCATACGTAGGAACTCGATTTTCGCACGGGAATCGTCCAGCATTTGCTGCGCCTCCTGCAGCAACTTCTTGTCCCTGCCGCTCGTTAAACTCTGGATCATGTTCTCCGCCCCTTGCTTCACCTTTAACGCCAACGGGAACACGTATTAACCAACAAATTACCAGAACTGGGAAACGAGAACACGACCGGGGAACCCCTTTCTAAAAACCGAGTCCCTTCCAACCAATGATTTTCGAACCACTCGTCAAATTGTCTTGACTTGTTCCATACATCGTGCAAATCTATTTAACCCTCGATCTTCACGATTACTGTCTGTTATTTACGCCTCGCTGTTGCGAACAACCGTTTTCGTGGGAAAGTGTTCAGCATGTTTATTTATTCCTGCACTCGTTAGGTGTGAAACGGGACGTTGCAAGTTAGGCATGGTAGTACTCGGTGCATTTATTGTTCAAAGGACCGATAATTCTTTCTATTTTTACGGGGCATTGCAAGACAGTAGTTTTAGTTTTCGGCGCTTTTATTGTTCAAAGGAGTGATAGTTCTTTTAATTTTTACGGGGCATTGCAAGTCAGTAATTTTAGTTTTCGGTGCTTTTATTGTTCGAAGGATTGATAGTTCTTTTAATTTTTACGGGGAATTGCAAGACAGTAGTTTTAGTTTTCGGCGCTTTTATTGTTCAAAGGAGTGATAGTTCTTTTAATTTTTACGGGGAATTGCAAGTCAGTAGTTTTAGTTTTCAGCGCTTTTATTGTTCAAAGGATTGATAGTTCTTTTAATTTTTACGGGGCATTGCAAGTCAGAAGTTTTAGTTTTCAGCGCTTTTATTGTTCAGAGGATTGATAGTTCTTTTAATTTTTACGGGGCATTGCAAATCAGTAGTTTTAGTTTTCGGTGCTTTTATTGTTCAAAGGATTGATAGTTCTTTTAATTTTTACGGGGCATTGCAAATCAGTAGTTTTAGTTTTCAGCGCTTTTATTGTTCAGAGGATTGATAGTTCTTTTAATTTTTACGGGGCATTGCAAGTCAGAAGTTTTAGTTTTCAGCGCTTTTATTGTTCAGAGGATTAATAATTCTTTTAATTTTTAAGGGGCATTGCAAGTCAGTAATTTTACTTTTCAACGCTTTTATTGTTCAGAGGATTGATAGTTCTTTTAATTTATACGGGGCATTGCAAGTCAGTAATTTTAGTTTTCGGTGCTTTTATTGTTCAAAGGATTGATAGTGATGTTACCGAACTGAACTACCGTTCTTCTATGAACTGAATGTCCCTGTGGTCGCCAATTTTTAAATTTGCTTGATAAACCGATGGAACATTGTCACAAATCGCGTATCGTGGGTCAAGTTGTTCCAAGAGGAATAATTTTATGTACCGTCCTGTAGAATCTGATGATCGTTTTATTTTCGCGATTCACCTTTCGCCACGGAAATTTCGGCATTCTCGTTGCTTCGCACGCGAGGGCCGACGGGAGACTACGTGTTTCCTAAACATCGTAGGTATTCCCCAGCTCGATGGCTAAGCCTATTACGGTCTGCAACGGATCGCGTAATATGACGTAAAGCTACGATTTTGTCTTCGGGATTTCGGATTCGTTGACATTCGCGGATATTGGATCGGTGCCAGGATCGATAGTTCGAGGCTCATCGATCATTCGGTAGCCGACGCGAGCATGGTTGAATCTCGCGTGTCGAAGAAAAGTTCGCCGGTCGACACACGTTTCCTGTCACGTGGGGATCGCGAATGATCCACGAAAAACTTCCACTTGCAACTCTCGGCGGTTTACGCCGATCAACTCTAATTACACCGGGATCTTTTTTTGCGCGGCGGATGTGTACTCTGCGAAAAAGTCACGAGAAAGAAGCCGTTCAGGAATTGATTGGCAACGACGCATGAGGCTTGCGTCAAATTAAATCAAATATATTTGCAACCTACATACGTTCTGCCGGTATGCTTTTCAATTTATTTATGAAGCATGGAACAGCGGTCAATGAATTGTAGGATAGTTGATTTTAAGTGGTTGCATTTAATCAGAAAATCCAAATTTTCTGCTTGAATTGCAACAAATTAATTTTTTTTTCCTTGTAATGTGTTTGGTATTTCAAATTGCACCTACTCATTTCTATTATAAATGCATCAAATCCGCCGTCTATTAATCACGGTTATGTACATGTTGCTATGAGTCACAACTAAATCATTCAAATTAGAATATATTTATGCATGGAACGGATTTCTGTTACGGTCTAATAGATATGCATTTATTTCGAATATTGGATAGATCCAATATTCTAATGTGTTCAGAGAAATGAAAGAATAACTATATATTTTCTACAAAATCTCTCTGTTATTTGATTATAATATTAAAAGCTAGAACCATTGCGTCAACGAGATTAAAAAGACCCAAAGCATTCGGTTAAAGGTCATTAGAAGTTGCTGTTTGCGTGCGGCTGTTTTGTAGATGAAATTGATGTTTGCGTTTTAGAAACGTCACTCGGTGAATGTTTATAGTCGCAGCCGGCAGAGTTAACGAGAAAATTAAGTGACGCTGCGTTAAGCAATGTATGATTAAATGTTTTGCAGGCGACGCGCCGGTGGTTCTTTTTACAATTTTGCTTTTAATTAACGCGTCTAGACTGCGCGTAGTTAATCCTAGTCGAATTACTCTAATAAAAAGGTCGTTCGACATTCAATCATAGGTGGACATTAAGAGTGGTAAATGTAATTACTGAATATGTTAAAATCAGTCGGAGCTATATTTTCAAGCTATCACAAATATCCTTAAGTGTCGAATAAAATATATATCGTACCGAGTACTGTTAAATCGTTTACTATATTGACTTCTAAAGCACTCATTCAATCAATTTAATTCTTCAGAAATGCTCTTAGGTTTCCACGCTCGAATGTTCTACTCGGTTCTATTAAACTCCGTGTCAGTTTACGATTTATTGGATCGTTAAGAATATTCTTTCGCTTCAAATAAAATGTTCCCTATCATTTCCATTGGACATTTTGTTGCAGTGTTTTTTGACCTCGAATAAAGTATTCCCTATAATTTCCATTGGACTTTTTGTTGCAGTGTTTTTTGACCTCAAATAAAATTGTCCCTGTCATTTCCATTCGACATTTCGTTGCAGTGTTTTTTTGACCTCAAATAAAGTATTCCCTATAATTTCCATTGGACTTTTTGTTGCAGTGTTTTTTGACCTCAAATAAAATTTTCCCTGTCATTTCCATTCGACATTTCGTTGCAGTGTTTTTTGACACCTCAAATAAAATATTCCTCGTAATTTTCATTGGAGATTTTTGCAGGGTTAGCTTTTTGCAAGTGAAACAGACGTTTAGATGTTCGCGTACAAGAAGCACGTTGCAGAAGAGGGGAAGTAGGGGGAAAGAGAAGAGTTATATTCACGATTGGATTGAACTCGCCTGAATTGATCTCGCGAACGAGCCCACAAAAGCAAGTTCAAAGCTCGTCGCGTCCACCGATTAGTATAAATCGTCGTGCGACGCGATGTGTGGAAGCTATCTTTAGTGGGAAAAAAAGCCGGCGACGATTCACTGCTGACTCACACAAGTGAGCCCGAGTGGAACTGTTACCGTCTTCTTCGGTTAATTGCTCGCGGATTGCAGACGGATTGTTACGGTGTTCGCGCGATCCTCGTTACACGCGTGATTACGACACACGCGCTGCCAATATGGAGACGAACGGTACGAAATAATAACCGGCCTTCCACGTTTATGCGTAAACAATAAACGCAATTAGCGGACCGTGGATCTTGGCGCAATCGCGCGTTTTCCTCGAACGATTCGCACGAGCCGCGATTCCGAAAGTCCTCGGGAGCCCCCTAACTAAAATCTCGGCGTGAAAGTGGAATAAACGATTAATTGGATGCTCGCTCGCGCAATTCTGCTTTTTGCCGTGGATCCACGGACGAAAACCGTGCGCGAAAGTAACGAGAAAAAGAAAACTTTAATGCTGTTCGTTTAAACCGCTTTTCGTTTTATCGCGAACCTGTAAAGACAATTGTTGCGTAACCGGGGAGAGCCGATTGTCCTTCGAACGAGTTATTAATTTGCCAATAAAAGCCGGCGATAAGGTATTCCGGCAATTAAAGAATAAAGTACCGAAAATTACGGATTATAATATTTTCGATTCGCGATCATTGAGATTATAAAATCGCGTCCACGAGAGGAATTTTCGATTTTGATTAATTTCGTAGAGCGACACTCTACACCCGGCAAGTAGAAATAGCAAGCAATGGCCAGACACGCGAGCCAAGAGCCAAATTTTCAAACCCGACTTTTTCTCGAACGCATGCAACACCGCGCGGCCACGAAAAGAACAAAACACACGTTGCCTGTTCGATTTGTTCATGCATCGAGGGGCACCAGCAATTATACTAATCGCCAGACGTTCTGAACGTTGCTAATGCACGAAATCACCGGTCTAGCAATTACTCTCGAATGGCATAACGGGACAAGCTGAAGGTTGCAGTTTCTGCAACATTGATGCGAGGCGATTTGCAACGCGATTCGCCGCCGTCGGTCGACAGGGACAGTAATTGAAGTAATGCGAAGGTTAGATTGACGTATTGTTCGAGTACGATTGAATTCGGACTTGCAGAGACTGGGCTTTTCCTTCTGCTCTGTTCCCCTCCTTTTTCCGGTTGGTTTTTCTTTTTTTTTTTTTGTTTTACTTAATAAACGACGTCTACCTTGAGTTCGATATTGAGCTGCTTCTCCAAGGATAAAAATCGAGGATCCGTGAATAGACCCTCCTGACTCGGCGACGACGGCCCCATCGGTGACAGAGGCGTGTCTGAAACGAAAATAGGCGTTGAAAATAAAATGCCGCCTCTCGATACGATCCGGCTGAGTCTGAACGAAAAGCGAAAGCATGAGTTTCACGGAAAAATTCTCTCTCTCTCTATTATCTCGGTCATTAAGCGGAATTTCAGTATTTTTGTACCATAAATTTTCCGAACGATAATCGCACCGTTATCTTTCCGAAAGAATAAGCTCTTTCTCCGTGAATCTGTGTCCTCTGCTAAATTACTGTTTAGGCCAGTTAACCGAGAAACAGCGATCCAGCGATTTTCCACACTAGTACTCTCATTCTAATGATTTTGTTTCAAAGAAATTTTATACCGTGTGATATTCCTGGTCAATTGTACTTTGAAGCGTTCGCAAAAATCTTGCAAATCACCGGCAGAAAATCGCTGGACTAGGGATCTTTATTTAGAGCTGATTCAAAACGCAGGAAGTTTTCGAAAAAGTATTTTTACACGGAACAAGAGATGCAATTTTTGGTGGAAACATTTTCTTTTTAATACGATGAGATTTTGCTATTTTGAAATATCAAAGAAATCGCAAGCGGGTATCCAGTTGTTGACATAAGGGTGAAAGGCTCTATTAGTTGATCGCCACGAGTCGATACAGAGTGTCCCAGCATCTGTGGTACAACCGAGAAGGAGGTGATTATACATGAGAAAACAAATCGAAAATAAGGAATAAAATTTGTTCATATTTGAGATGAATGAAATGGAAAAATTTTATTCTTTATTTTCGATTTGTTTTTCTTTTATGTAGAATCACCCCAACCTTGGTTGTACTACCGATTCTGGGACACCCTGTATATACCAGGTATGTAAATATGAAACCGGAATTTTTGTATAGAAATTACACGTTTGTTGTATGACAATGATGCAAAATATTTTATTCAAAGTATTGCCCATCGGTAGCTACACATTTTTCCCATCTCTCTGACAATTTGTGGATGCCACGCCAAAAAAACTGTTCCTCTTTTGAGGCAAACCAGTCATCGAGCCATTTTCGTACATTTTCGTAAGATGTGAAGCGCTGCTCAGCAAGTGCGTGTCCCATCGATGTAAATAAGTAATAATCGGATGGAGCCAAGTCTGGTGAGCAAGCCGCATGCGAAATTATTTCCCAACTAAACCCCTCAATCGTTTGCTTTATCGGTTTTGCTGTGTGGGATGGTGCATTATCATGAAGTAAAATCACTTTGTGTTGCCTTTTTTGATATTCCGGTCGTTCTTCACGCAAAGCTTGATTCAAATCGATCATTTGTTGTCGGTAGCGTTCAGTATTAACGGTTTCGCCAGGTTTTAGCAGCTCATAATAGATCACACCCTTCTGATCCCACCAAACACAGAGCATTGTCTTCCGTCCATATCGATTTCGCCTTACAGTCGATTTCGATGGTTCGCCTGGAGTTACCCATGATTTCTTACGCTTAGGATTCTCGAAATATATCCACTTCTCATCGCCAGTCACAATTCGATAGAGAAATGACTATCTTTTGTACCTGGCTCGCAGCACTTCACAAGTGGTTTGTCGGTTTTCCTGCTGTCTTTCGTTCAGTTTATGTTGAACCCATTTTCCCATCTTCTGAATCTTCCCCGTGGCTTTTAAACGTATGGAGACGGCTTCTCATGCCACATTTAATTAATCCGCGAGTTGTTGCGTTTGAGCGTCATCCTCATCCAACAATGCTTGCAAATCGCAGTGTTCAAACTTTTTCGGTGGTTTTCCACGTTCTTCGTTTCTCACATAAAAATCGCTATTTTTGAATTTTCTAAACCACTCGAAGCACTATGATTTACCAAGAGCATGCTCATCGTAAGCTTCGACAAGCATTCGATGCGATTCCTGCAGCAGTTTTCTTCAATTGGAAACAGAAAATCAATGCTGTCCGCGAATCGTAGTTTCCAGGCACAAAATTCGACATGTTCAACGCTATTGAAAACTATGCTGTTGTATGAAACTTGTATGGTTACGAGTTGAAAATCTTTACCAGATGTCAAAACAAGAAAATGGCGTCAGTAACGCGGTTTTACGGTAACTATTGGGTTGGCAACTAAGTAATTGCCGATTTGTTCAATGAAATAAAAGAGTTTTTTTTCACTTGGAATGAACTTTAATCTATGATGTATTTTCCATTTTGTTCGATGACCTTTTGCCATCTTTCTGACAACTTGAAAATTCCACGCTCGTAGAAAGTCTGATCCTTTTCGGCCAAAAACCGAGTCAAGTTATAGTTTCATCTATAACTGAAATCGGCAATTACTTAGTTGCCAACCCAATACATTGACAGCTATAGAGTCACCTATGGGCAAATTCCGGTTTCATATTTAAAGACCTGGTAGTACATTCGCAAATTCGCTGGACACGGTGCAAAGATGGTGTTTCGAGCGAAGCGCAGTCCGGGAAAAGAAGAAACGCATTTTTGCCGTCGGTGTGCGCAACAATCGGTGAAACCCGCCGGTTAGCGCGGATCCAACGGATCTTTGTTTAGATCCGACGCTGCCTCGATCCGCGTGGGCGGTTAGTTCGTATAAGCGCGTCTCGTTACATCCGCGAGTTTCAAGTGTCCAATAGTGAAATCGTAAAGTGCTCGAATCTCACTTCCTGTAACCCACTGGCGATATCGCAGAGCGGCGGCGCAAAAGACTCCCACGTGTTTAATGCGCCGCCAGGTACAATACTCGAGCGAGAGAAAGAGGGGGGGGAAAAGGGTAGAAAAGAATACACCGATCCTCTTTTGTTTCGCACGCGCACCGTTACCAGCGATTTTCCCATCGCCGCTTTTCGCCACGGGCTCGCAACGCATGGGGGAGTCCCACAGTCCCATAGTCCCATAGTCCCACTGACTGGGGAATCGCGAACGACCTATTGCGCAACGTTGACCCGCGGCAAAATCAATCAATTAGCTCAATAATTAGTCCAACAGTTCAATTTCTATATAGAAACGAAATTGATATATCACTATAAATTGACAACACTACGGTGAACCTTCGCATGGGCAATAAATGTTCATTTTGCTGTGACCTCCAATATTAAAATTAACCCCTTGCACTACTATTTATTTTGTGATTATAACGATGAGGAATTCTTCATCGTTCAGAATTTCATAGAAGGAAAAGGTAGTTTATATTTATTGTATTGGGTTGGCAACTAAGTAATTGCCGATTTGTTCAATGAAATAAAAGAGTTTTTTTTTACTTGGAATGAACTTTAATCTATGATGTATTTTCCATTTTGTTCGATGACCTTTTGCCATCTTTCTGACAACTTGAAAATTCCACGCTCGTAGATTTTCGGCCAAAAACTGAGTCAAGTTATAGTTTCATCTATAACTGAAATCGGCAATTACTTAGTTGCCAACCCAATATATGCCTGTTTTTTCCAAAGGATATATATCAACTACAACAAAATAGAATTTTAGTTCGGTTAAAAGGAAATTAATGACTTACATATTTGTTAGACTTTGGTCAGAATCTTCATCACGAGTCTGACTCGATATTGTAGGGCAAGGGGTTAAACAACTCATTTTTGATAAATTGCAGACAATATATTTTTTGTATCTTACCATAATTGAAGGAAATACGTAGGGCCTTAGATGGACCACCCTGTGCATTACAAGCCAATTGCTCTTAAATTAATTCACATGTTTTTTTTTCTCGTTTGAAAATTTCCTCTTTTCGAGCACGAAATATGGGATACTAAATTTCTACCTAGACCATTTTGTATAACGTGCAAAGCGAGTAAAAAGCACGTGGAAATTATCCTTGGCAAGTTTATCATCCGCTCCAGCAACAAGGTAATTAGATATGATTGAAAATAGAAGTACTGGTCTCGGACATCGGAATGCTCTTTTTCGTTGAAATTACACGTTAAGCAGGTGAGAAAACGCTGCCGATAATAAACGGCGACACTGCGTGGCCGACAGGAACACAAGATTTACATAAACGGCTGACGGAAATCGGAAAAATGCACGTGGAAACGCGATACCAACGTAATAGCCGCCCATAAATTCCACGTTCCTGGTACACGATCCAAAGCTCCTCTTTTACGGCGTAATCAAGCGGGCGTAAATTAAGGTCAGACACTATGAAATCATGGATTGTCCGCTTTGCATAAAAAGCCGACGCCGCGCCGGTGTTATAATATAATTGAATCGATACAGTGAATCCAGTCGATTTATTAGGCTGGATCGCGTTGGATTTATAGCGATCTTTCGGGGAATAACGGCGGAATGGATTCCGCGTTGTACAGGTCGACCCAAGATTAAAGTTAATTCGTATTATTTAGTATAATTTTGGAACCAAGTAACGTATTATAATGATATTGGACTTATATGAATTGGTTGACATCGAGGAATATATATTTGCAAAAAAATCAATATTTTATTTAAAGTTGCGCTGGAATAAATTAATTCCCCGTAATCGCTAATAAACTTTAATGTCCCCTGAGAGGGGACAGCGGAGTGCAAAGGGTTAATCGACAAAATTAACTGGCGTGTTCAAAAGTCAATTTTTAAAATTTGTCTGAAAATAGATTTAGAGATACCAGCATCTTTTATTTAACATCTTTAAAAGGCCAATTTTTCACACTCACAAATCACTTGCATATTTTTGGAAATGATAAATAGTCTAGTAAATTTTTCAAGCAGTGTTTCAAATCGGTAAGTCTTCGTTTAGAAACAATTCTGCGCTGGATTGGATCTGTTTATAAAAGAACGAAGGAATCATCAAGGAGGTGATTCTACAGGGAAAACAGAATCGAGAACAAAATGACGATTAAAGAGACCACCCGTCGATTTCGCAGCGGACTCGCGCTGTTACATTCGATTTGCATAAACAACGCTCTGGCTCGGGGAAAAGTAGACCGCGGGGCTCTCGCGGGAGCCTTCTGAAAACCGAGTGTCGGAGTTATAAGTGCAGCTTCCGGGCGGGCCGGAACCCCGAACAATTACAGTAATCAATTCCACTTACGTAATTATATCGGAGGCGCTTGCGAAACACGCGCGGCTCCTGTTTTAACGCGGCCGGACACGCCCAGAGCCCCGTGCATTTTTCTCCTCGTTTCTTTCGCGTTTATTACTCCGTTTTATTTTCCCCCCTCGGTTTTCGCGATCTCTCGGCCCGCTGGATACACACCGGAGCAGGTTACGGCGTGGCACACGGATTTCCTGCGTAATCGATACACAGAAATGGCCGCCCGTTGATCCCTCCGTTGCGCGCGATCGCTAAATCCGTAAGCAATAACTGGCGAATTTTCACTGGCCCTCCGATTCGCCCTCTGTGATTTTAATTTTTTACTGCAAGAAGGTTTAAACATTTGGCTGAACCACCGCTTGCACATTTAATTTCGGACTACAATAGGTAGCTCAGAATTTTTTCAGATTTTAAAAAACTCGGAACGACAAGGAATCAGCGATTTTTGTTACAGAATGTGCTTGAGTGTTGCAATTTATTCAGTCCTTTCTCATGGAATCATTCAATAATTGTTATAGTATAAAAATCGGTCATTCGACCATTAACCCCTTGCACTACTATTTATTTTGTGATTATAATGATTATAAATTCTTAATCGTTCAAGATGTCATAGAAGAAAAAGATACTTTATATTTATTGTATGCCTATGTTTTCTCCAAAGGATATGTATGTCAACTACAACGAAATAGAATTTTATTTCGCTTTAAAGGAAATTAATAACATACGTATTTATTAGACTCTGTTCTTAGAGTCTGACTCGATGCAGTAGGGCAAGGGGTTAACAAGGTTCAGTGTTAAAGGACATCTTCAAGTTGCCTCTAAAAGACTAATGTTCTCTTTAAGGACTTATTTCATTATTATTTCAGCTTCATCGAATTTTTGGCTGTTTCAGTGACAGGTGGGATTTTCGAGACGAGATTTAATGGTGCTTTTTGAAGAATTTGGAAATACAGGACGTTGCACAAGGGAAACCATTTTCAAAATTCCGCCAATGGTACGATACTCGTAACTTTCGCCCATACGTACGCGGTTTCGAGAGCGCGTGCAAACGCCTGTCGGTTAAATGGCATTCGAAGGATTACGGGGCCGAACAATGGCGAAAAGCGCGTGAATTTCCTGGTGTACCTGGCCGACAAAATTTCTTTCGAGCCGAGTGAACCGTGAAGGCCTCGCCGGAACGATTTATCATCGATAACTGTCGGATTTACCCGTGGCAAAACGACGATAACGGCTGTTAAACTGTGTGGCGGATATAATTGAATCGCGAACAATTTCACACTTGGTGTTTTTGTGAAAATGTTTCAAGCGTGCACGTAGTACTGCTTCTAAACTGTATACACTAAAAAATTCATAAAATTGACATTTTAAGGTCGTCTTGACAAGTTGTTCTAAAAAAATTTTCTGAAAAATAAAAATAATGGCCCGATTTGGTTTAAACTTGGCACAGAGGTTCCCGATAGAATTATCTGTTTTTTTTTGACAGAAAATTATATTTCTAGACGTCGTAGTTTATTTCCTGACAAATAGAAAACTTAAATGCACGCCCTTCGAATTACTGTTACCGATTTAAATATCGACAGTTTCAGAATTGGCTATGGCAGAACCTAATTCATTTTTCCTTCTACATAGTAACTATCAACCTAGCTGTTACCCTAACAGTGTGCAAAAGTCTGGACGAAATCCTCCAGCAACTGGACTCGATATATCACAGCAAAATTATAAACTAGTTCACCAACGACGTACATTCTATTTATATCGCATCGACGAGTGACAAGAAGCATGGGAGATCCAGATTTTAGAAAATCCAGGCGCGTTTCAACAAAGAGTACGCGAGAGAATCGATCTGGCGCCGTTCAATAGCCCTTAATGGCTGCCGCGGGACTTTCAGCCGCAGGCGATATCCTCTCCTCATTGTCCTCTTCTTATTTACTTCCCTTTCTGTGCGTCATTATCCTTTTCCGTTCGCCAACCGGCTCTTCCTTCCGTTGTTCTTTTTCCTTGTTTCCTGGGGAACCTGTCCGCACGCTCTCGGATTCTCCTCGGTGCCGAGCCCGAGCGAGCCCGATCTTGTTCCCGTATACATATTCCCATGCCCGATATCCTCTCCTATTTTCCTCTCTGTCCTGCCTTCGCCTCTCTTTCGCCTTATTCGGCCATGTCCTGCGCGCAAAACCGATCGCGATGCACGCAGAATTGCGTTTTCCTCTTCGAACGCAAAACACGTTCACGCTTTGCCGCGTGCTCGCACAACTTAGCGTTAGATATCCTCCAAAATTTTCTATATTATTTTCCTGATATTTTCACATTTTTTTTTTTTTTTTTTTTTAATAAAGGTTTAACGTCGCATCAACTGCATGGTTATCGGCAACGAACAGGGGTATCGTTATAGTATAACTTCCTGGATTCTCGATTCTTTAACCCCTTGCCCTATAATTATCGAGTCAGACTCGTGATGAAGATTCTGAACAGAGTCCAATAAATACGAGGGTCATTCAATAAGTAAAGAGACAAATTCTATAATTTTAAAACTATTCAATGAATGTGTACAATCTTTTCAGGGGTGTTAGTTGGCAACCTTGGGATATGCTCTGATCAGCTGTTTCATCATTTTATGTCAACATAACCTCAGAATTTTCAATTCACCATGGCAAGTCCACTAGAAGATTGCACCTTAGAAGAGCAACGCTCAGTCATTAGATTTTTAGTCGCAGAAGGTGTAAAACCAAGTGAAATTTTTTCTAGAATGTTAATACAGTACGGTAAAAGTTGTATGAACCGTGCGAATTTTTACAAATGGGTTAATCGGTTTAAAAGTGGCCGAACAAGTGTAGGTGATGAACCCCGATGTGGACGTCCACATAAGGAAGCGGTGCAAAAGTGGCTTCAGGGTAAATCGAAAGAATTCTTCGCCAAGGGAATTAGGAAGCTGCAAGAAAGATGGGACAAGTGCATAACTGTGGGGGGTGATTATATTGAAAAATAGCCTTAATTTTGAAAGATTGAAATAAACCGTTTTTGAGCTATAGCCATTTGTCTCTTTACTTATTGAATGACCCTCGTATATATGTCATTGATTTTCTTTAAACCGAAATAGAATTCTATTTTGCTATAGTTGACATACATCCTTTGCAGAAAACATAGACATACAATAAATATAGAACAATCTTCTTTTTCTATGATATTCTCAACGATGAAGAATTTCTAATCAGTATAATCACAAAACAAATAGTAGCGCAAGGGGTTAATAAATTCCAGTAGATCTTGTAATTTATCTTCGTCAAGATTCTCTTTCAGTGTTCTTCCTATTTTGTATCTTTCTCGTAATGTAAGGTGGAGTGGGGCAAGTGCACCCCAGTTTTTAGTAAGTTTGACTTCCAACCCAAATATCTTGAATTTGTTTTATAGTAATTTAACATTTATTGCTATCAACGAATACTCGAGTTGATACTCTTTAATTAACATTGGCAATAATGCCAATTCCACTTGTATATTTTAATTTTTTAAGAAAATTGTAAAAAGTTGCAACAACTGTGCACTTTCCCAGAAAATGGGGCAAGTGCACAATCGACAGTTAAAATTTATTTGGTGCCTTATATTGTATCCTACGAGGCAAGAGCATAACTATTGATACATATGTCTGCTACAAAATGCTTTTTACCGCATTCAAATATGTTGTTTCGTTTTGGAGTAAAGCAAAGAAATAATACAAATAAATGAATACAAAGGGATTAGTAAAATAAGATCAATATAAAAAGAATAAGAGTCCGTTTATGCACTTATCCCACTCCACCTTATTTTCACTTTTTTTTTTTTTTAAATAAAGGTTTAACATCGCATCAACTGCATGGTTATCAGCAACGAACAGGGGTATCATTACAGTATAACTTCCTGGATTCTCGATTCCTTAATAAATTCCAGTAGATCTTGTAATTTATCTTCGTCAAGATTCTCTTTCAGTGTTCTTCCTATTTTGTATCTTTCTCGTAATGTATTATATTTGGGGCAAGTTAATATCAAGTTAATTTCACCGTATTATGCGCTAAATTCTCGCTTTGGGTGAAGATTCTCGCGGCATTCGACGCGTTAACTGAACGGAGGGTTTCCGTGCAGCGGCAGGGGTGTGCGAAGCGGTGATTGGCTCGGAAAAGGCGAATTATGCCAACCGGATGAGTCCTCGGAGACACCGGAACCAGCGAACCGGAAGGAGGATGCGGCAACGACGAGAGGGGCAGAAACAATATCGGAAGGGAGGAATCGGATGACACAGGAAACAAAAGGAATGCGGGACAAGTGGGGGGATAGGGTATAATTCGCGAGCGGAGAAATTGCGGGAACAATGGCGTGGCATGGGGGGACTCCTTGAAACCATGTCATTAGCGCAGCGCCAGAACACGTGCCCCATTATATTCCGCTTCTGGCATCGAGGGGGCGGCTACAAAGGCTTCCCTTGTTTCCAGGCTGCGAAACTCTCTGGCAATCCTCTCCTCTCTGTTCCTCCTCCGCGGCGAATCCGCTCGCGCGAAACAATCTATGGAATTATCCTAGCGTTTGAAAAGAGTAACGCAGACTGTTTCGAGAAGATGCGCCCGTTGTTCGTTGTCGTTCGACGCGGATTTGACGACCCCCGGGGGTGCAACGCGCGCAACCCCCTCCCACCGATGCAACGGTAAAATGCAACGTAAACGATGCACCCGTCCGCATCATCGAAGTCTCCTCGAGTGTAGATAATTCGCTCGTATCGCGTGAAACTTCGTGCTCAAGTTGCCGAAGAACTTTTCATCCGTGGAACCAGACGCGAGATAAAAATATCCGCTTCCGCGATAACGATCCGCTTTGCTCGCAGCCTCGATTAACCCCTTCACACCTCAATTGTACTTTGTTCAAATTATTTTTAATTTATTGGTCGACTATTATGTTTCTCCTCGCAATTAACTCGTTATCCCCGAGAGTATGGCGTGATTTATTGTGAATATAATTAGTACTTCCTAGCAGGTGGTTCTTTTTTTTTAACACTGACTGCCAAACTAGAAACCTCAAAAATTCCATAAAATAAAAGCAAGTTATTTGATGAAATAAAAATTGAAAAAATTAAATGTATGATATTGAATAGTCCTCCAACTTTCTTACATTTTACTGATCCTAATCAAATTTGGTGCGACGAATATATTAACGAAAAGAAAGTTGAAAGTTTATTTTAAAATCTGGACAAATAATTCCGTCACCCACATATGGGTGTCACGGCAGTCAACGTGTTAAAGTAAAATTCAAATTATTGTTTGTTCGTTTAACGATTCTGGCAAGTTGAGTGTAAAGATATTTTCAAATGTTTTTAATCTTTCGATTGTTCACCGATGATAATTTATCTTGGAACGATTCGGATCAGCCAGTGTGAAGAGATTCCCGATTAGCCGAACCGCGCGTGAGCGATACCGAGCAGCGCGAGATTAATGAGCGAGCCCGCGCCGCAATTAAAGGGCGCCGCGCATAGATGGTGTACGAAACAAATTAAAAATTCTAATCTCGGCTGTCTATAGGCTGTAACATGGTTTCCTCGTTCGCCGGACGTACGGCAGTGACTACGGCCTCCCGTCCATTCATGATTTTTCCGCGTGTTCGCGCGATTCATGCGGCCGCGGGCTCACGGACCGGAACCAGGGCCGCATTATGCAATTCGCATTGCCAACAGGGCCTAATTTTTCTCACATTCTCCGGGAAAAATTTGGGTCCCATCGAGGGACCACGGGAGCCATCCGGGAATCTGCGAGAAAATTACGAGACTAATGTAAAGAATTGTGCCAAATCAGGTTCACATGTTGAGAGAAAGATTCTCCAAAATAGTAAAATTGGAATGCTTGTTTAAGGCGCTACTAACTGAGTTTATTAGTCATTTCACTGAGAAACCTTGCGGATTTTTATTACCTATAATTTTTTCATCACTCTACCTTCCAACTTTTTCTATCTTCCAGGACAGCTTAATAAGCAAAACTAAATGATAAAATATATTTTTATCAAATCAGACGCAAAAGGGACCACGGGAGCCATCCGGGAATCTGCGAGAAAATTACGAGACTAATGTAAAGAATTGTGTCGAATCAGGTTCACATATGTGCCCATAATTATGAAAGTGGTCTGTCATAAAAAAAAAAAATTACATTGAATAAATTTAGTTTAAAATCATGTCGTGTGAAATAAGTGATAAATTCATTTTTTTTTAAATTTTGACAGACCACTTTCATAATTATGGGCACATATAGATAGAGAAAAAGATTCTCCAAAATAGTAAAATTAGAATGCTTGTTTAAGGTGCTACTAACTGAGCTTGTCGATCACGTCAACCTTGCGGATTTTTATTACCTATAATTTTGTCATCACTCTACCTTCCAACATTTTCTATCATCCAGCACAGCTAAATAAGCAAAACTAAATGATAAAATATATTTTTATGAAATCAGACGCAAAAGGAGAAATAAGAAATTTTAATCGGCACAGTTATCAGTAAAGAAAGATAATTCCGACTGGTTCGATTAGTTATCTTCCGGGGTTGATAAAAGAAGAAAGGGGTATTCGAACGCCATGGTGCGCCCCTGACCGGAACCCCATGGGCCAGACTTCCGACGGCGCGGTTACCATTAATACAACATAAGAAATAATTGTTGCCGCACCGTGAACGGGGATCAAGCCGGGACTGCAACATCCTTATTACGGGACTGATTAAAATAATTAGCGTGACTAGGAAGAGTTCGGTCTTCGGCCGGCGCGAACTGAAATCGCGGCGCTCGTGCACGCTAATTCCACCCCCACCTTAGCGTTAACGATCGGTTGCGTCAAACCCGTCAGCCGTCGCGACACAATCCGCTATTAATTAGCGTAAACGTTGCTCAACCGTTGTGCCGGAGCCACCGGATAGGAGGAAAGAAATTTTCGCTCTGGGAACCGCTTTGTGCTCCCTTGGTAAAATTAGAGACGGAACGAGTGCCGACTAGAAATACGGATTTTTGGGACTATTTTCGTGTCGTGACTTATGGCTGTGTCCTTAGGCTCATACGGGATGGGGAAATGGTATAGCGATCGGAGGAGACATTTGTTCAGAGGAGGGAAGAATGGAAAAATTAGAACGCGGTGATAGATTAACGGTGTGTTTTTTGAAGGGGAGATCTATCCTTCTTGCCTCGCGATGGAAATACTAACACATTGTTTCCCGGAAGCCTGTTAGTATGGTTTTTAATGATTTTTCTCAAAGAGGAACCTAAAAATCTTCTTCTAGGAAGTAACTGGATTACGTTCTCGAGTATTCGTTGTTAAGTCTAAAATTTTAATTTTTAGAAAACAAAGGATTTACAGTTTTTGATAGAAAAACAGTTATATAGTTCAAAGAAATTATAATTCTGATATTTATTCGAATTTTGATGTTGCTCTTTATAATGCTCTTAAAATATCAATCCATGAGATGCGCAAAAGAAAAATTAATTCTTTTAACTTTCAAATAATTATAGTTGAATAAAGTAGGACACTTTATTCGCGAATGGTTCTGATAAACTAAAAACGTAATCCAAGAAACATCGGATTTTTATTGTATTTTTTATTCTGGAGCCCACAGACTATTTTTATAGTGTACTAACGCATTCAAGTTCCGCAATGCGGTAATGCAACCCTCCCCTGCAGCGGGCCGGAACAAATAATCCAGTAAACTGCAGGAATAATTACAACCAGAACGGCTCGAACGCGGGAAAATAGAAGGAGGGATGTTAAACAAATTCTTTGTTCGTTTCTGTCGTGAAAGAAAATCTGAAACACGTGAGCTACATATGTATAGAGTTACAAAAACGAGGCGCAGGCAAAAATTAAATAGAATCAAAAGCAATTTTTATTAATAAAACAAGCACCGGAGAAGTTGACAATTCATCTACCTGAAATTTTTCAATAATTTTCAATAATTGTGCTGCACCAAAAGGAAGCTAAAGAGTTTTCGACTCGTTGGTTCGCAATTGAAATTGCTGTTAAAGGACCTATTAACAAATTCTTGTTTTAAAAAATTATGAAATAATCGTCGGAGGATAATGTGTTAAGCTATGTTCATACAGATGCAACAGGCAATATTTTGAAACAGGCTTTTTGTTTGAAAAAGTAGCTCAACGTTGTTTCAGTGTGGACACAGCTTAACGATTTATGATGTTAAAATGTAGCGCGCAAAAGCGAACGATCGCAGAAATGAATTTTCAAGTCTGAAGAAATAATGCCGTCGTCCAAATATGGGTGACACGGCGGTGAACGCGTTAAACAATCGGCTACCTCTGGGAATTACGCGAGCAGAAAAATGTGCGTTTCAAAATCGCGCCGGATCAGCAGAAATCGAATGCAGGTCGTCAATTATTCGATAGGGATCGGCCGATTTCTGCGATAGGCGTTCGCGATTACTGGAAAATGCGGCTCGCATGCGGTCTTGTAAAACGAGCGGCGAGCGGGGAAATCGTCGGTAGGGACCGTTTGCACGGTGAGTCGTGATAAGAACGGTTAGATGGTATCGGCACCATTGGCCGTTTTCTCTTATAGAACGACCGTGGGCGTGAAAACGCGTGCGATCGCCGCGGAAGCCCGATCGGTTCGCACTTCGCGCACCTTTGCGCACCTTCGCGCACGGATAAGACGCGCGTGCGATTCGCGATTCGCAGGATACGCGTCAACGGCACCGTGTGGCCAGAGTTACGAGGCACTTTTGTAATTCGTGACTCAGACCTTATCGATCACCGATTTTTTATCCGTGTCGCGCGCGATGACGACACACGAGCGTGCCGCGAATACGCGAACCCCTGAATCACGACTATCGCGAAATCAATCATCCGCGGGATAATGATTTTCGAACAGGATACACGCGATTCTTTTGCCCAGCACCGCGACTCATTCGGATCAAATGTTTCGAGTGAAAGGCGAAGAATTTCTCGTTTTTTCTCCCCTACCGATCAATTAGTCCACGGATTTTACGACGTCTCTCTGTCACGTTAGGGTAATTTGTTCTTCGACTTAATGGGTGGAAGAAAATCTTAAGTGGATAAGTGTGCGAGCGTACAGAACACATTTCTAATGTCGTTTTATGATCCAGAGCATTTTATCGAGTCATAATACATACATGCTTTTGTTTCTTTCAGCATGCAATTACCTTGTTAGACGACGTTAATTCGGTGTTCTATTTTTTAATGCTACGAAGCATCCAGTGCATGTCGATAATCATATTTTCCGTTTTGTAAATAGAATTTGATGAATGCAAAACCTCTTCGTACGACAATTATTTTTCATTCGATCGAACGGGAAAGTTCGTTTCGGATGAAAATCGATAAGCTATAGAACATAACGTTTGCACGAGAATGCTTCAAAGAGATGGTCTAGTTTTGTTCGTTTTCGGAAGCCAGATTCTGGTTTCGCCAACGAAATCTTCACCGAAGAGAGAAACTTCGTTCACTTTCGTTTTTTCTTTTCCGTAAACTAGTTCACGGAAGCACGAAGTTGCGTCTGCGTCTCGTCTACATGTTGCGGCAACCTCGTGGCTGCTTTTGTACGTCGAACGAACAGCGCTAAAGTCCTCAATTAGGATAATCGCTCTAATTAGGACCGAAATTAAACGGCAACAGTACAATTTTCACCGATGTTACTCAACCCGAGCGTAAGGCTGACGATTTCTTTCATACGTTGAGCATTCATAAAAAAATGTTCTAAAAGACCAATTACCGTGTTTCCTTGGCAAACAAAAATTCTTGGCAATAACGCATGAATAAAAATTACTTTCTGACGCGTAAAACGCGTTGAAAGGCTCAGTTTTCATTTTTTTTAAAGAATTAGAGGATAACAAACACTCCGATAACTACGTACTGTTAAAATTTCTATGAGAGATTTTTTGTAGCTAGGACTTTTATCCAAAAAATCGGAAAAAATTCTGAAACGCGTATTTTGGGGCCTGTCACATGCAGGATTTTTTTCCAGAAGATTTTTCGAAATCCAGCGGCGGTTGAGGCGATTCGCAGGGGGAGCGCGCATGATTCGCGACTTATGTAACGCGTTGCGTTTATCTGGAAGCGGTCCGGCCACTTGAACGAACGCCGTGGAACAACGATAACAACCGGGGAAAGAAAAAGAAGCGTGTGGCTGCGACCGTAAACCATAGAAGTTTTACGGAATCCTGGTCGTCCCGGTACCGGTATTTCTCGATTTTAATCGGGAGACAAGGACCAGACTATCGGCGGCTGCGCGCGCCACGAATTTATTAGGTCGTCGCCGATTCTATTACGCTGCCACCATTATTATCTATCGCCGTGACAATCGCTTTGCTCCGGACAAATTGCAATGTCTGTTTGGACCGGGTCGAAGGGGCCTCGTTGCCTTATTTCCCGGGTGATAACGAGTCCCGTGCAATAAATGGAAATTTTCCTTTCCTCCTGGATAATGAAGATCTAATTACCACGAATGCGAGGAAATAGATTTTTCTTATCGATTTGTGGTGTCGTAAATTTTCCGTATCTCTCATGTGTAATTTTACACATAAAAATTAATTTTAAAAGAATGAATAATCACGGTATTCCGCAGTCCACACGATAAAGACCTTAGGTGTCTATTTAAAGCACTTTTGAATTATTAATACGCTGAATTAATTAATGCTCGTTTGCTGAATATAAATCTGTAAGCTTATCTCTTGTGATTCTGAGAAGCATCGATTTCGAAGAAAACAGCGCATTTGAATTCGTATTTATACACATTGGATAAAACCGTAAAGATTGTAGCGGTAGATTAGACAAGATTAAAATAAAATCGAGATTAGGTTTTTCATACTGTTCCACTCCCGTTTCGTCGTCGAAATTCCAAGAAATTATGAAACAATGTTCGTTTTCCGCTTTCATCTAATTAATAGGCTATCGATCGCTCTTGTCCTCAAGTGTCACGCAGAGTCGTTATAGCAATTTACACTGTTTGTCATCGAGATATCGACGACCATAATTCCAGGCATTTACGATACACAGGAAACTGGTCGCAACGACACGAACGACTTTTTAAACGGTTATCGGAGCCTCGATCAATCCTTATCCGTCCGACCGAAGAACAATCATCGACGCGCTATGTTTTTCTTTATCGAAAGTCAATATCCGGTTTGACGTTTCCTCGGATCGATATTAAAAACTACAGGTGTTTTAATAAGGGACCGTTAACTTGGGATCGAAGCCGAATAATCATCCTGACCTCGCGCAACGTGACAATGCTCGTATCTCTGCTCGCTAATTCTTATCTGCAAATGAAACTCCCTGCGATAGTGAATAATATCACTGTTTCTCTCTGTGACTATAGTACTCCAAACTGCCTACTGGGTGTCGCAAACATTTGTTGTATATTTCAACTCTGCGGCAGAAGTCTCCGATAATGCTCACTGTTACACAATAATGTAATATTGCAAAAAAATGGTACTATAATTAGCAGAATTATATTTACAAGAATAAGATAATATTTATGAAATTGTGTAGATAATCATTGATCGTACCCGGTCTGCCGAGCAAGGAAAAAATAATTATTGCAACAGAAAAACACAATCCGTCAAACAAATTAAAAATAATATTAACTAGGTCAAATCCCTTAAAAATATTTGAGATTTTCTTTTCATGCTACGCTATTGTAACGACGTTCACAAAATCCTGATTGCCTTCAATATCAATCACAGGTTATCAATTGCTGTCGATCAAACTGTGTTTCGGTGAACCATTATGATCTGTTCCACAATGGACGGGTGTTGGAAACACCATATTCCAATTGTTTCCATTGTTCACCCCTAAATCACACTGATCGGCTAAAGCTTGCGACAGTTCGCGGAAACTTTAGAAATTTAATGATCCGTGCCCCGGTTAACAGAGATATCTCGCGACACGCATGGACTCCGCTCAAAAGCCGCATGCATTTATCCCGCACCGCGAAATTATGATAATGCTGGTCAGGGGCACCGGGTGTACCTGCGCGCATTCGTTCGAAGTAACGGTTCGTTGCAGCGCGTTTTCCCCTCTTTCTAGAACGTGGAACCCCTCGCCTTTTGTGTTTCATCGGGTCGAGACATGATTTACGGCTTGCATTTGCCACGGATTCTAAGCTGGGGGCGCCTATGATCATCAAAATGACCGCTAGGTGGCTTCTGACCGTCCCGAAAAATATATTACACTCGTGCTCAGGTAGCAATGATCACGTTCTTAATTTCGTCATCCGCATTAAGTCTACAAAACTGGTTGCGTCGTGTTTGGACTCATTTTAACAACAGTAACACAGTATCAACTAAACTTGAAAATTTCTCCATTGCATGATGATTTTTGACTGCAAAATTATTGTGGTAGATGAGTCTTATTACAATTACTAATGTGTATTTCTTTCAGATTTTTCGGATCAAGCAAACATGTTTAACACGTTGACTGCCATGTCACGGATATATGGATGACGGAATTATTTGTTCAGTCTTTAAAATGAATTTTTACGTTAATATATGTATTGTACCAAATTTGATTGGGATCTGTAAAATGCAAGAAAGTTGGAGAACCACGCAATATCATACATTTAATTTCGTGTGGAATTTTGTAGCTTTCTTGTTTGGCGTTCAGTGTTAAAAAAATTGAATCTCCAAAAATCCCCCAAAAAAAATGCATATTTCCCATAGAAGTCTCGGAGATGTTAGTTTCATAAAAATTCGGTAGCGAGATACTGTCGAGAGCAATGTTCCCAATTTTTTTCAGATTTTTTTTTTTTGCACAGTGTATCATAGTTGATAAAATAGAAAATCGATTTTTTCCGATGTTTCTTTACTTTTCCTTGTAAAACAATTTCGAAGCAAGAATGTACACGGTTAAAAATTTAAATATGAGTACAGAACTCTCTCGGTGATCCTGATCGTCGGAGATCTAGGAAGAAATTTGCGTAGTTATCGTTTAGGGTCCAAGATGGAAGCGAGTAGCCCCTGAAGAAGGACTCGGAGGATATAGAAGTGGGCCCCCGAGGGGTCCGTTCGATATCTCGAGAGCGTGGAATGCGAAAGCGTGGGTTCGGTTCGGTGCGGGTTGAAACGCGATCTCGATCCGCCGTCGAAGCGGGCTAAGGCTGGGGACCGCCTCGGGCCCGATACTCGCGCTAGCTCGCAACGGGACCGATCCGATCCGATCGGATCCGATCCTTCGACCGATCGACTCCGGTAAACGCGCTTTTGATCGTATTGTGAACACCGGTGTACGTACTTTTGTGCCTGTGTCCGTGCGAGAGGGGAAGCGTTTTCACCGTCCCTCGCGGTGGAAGAACCGCGTATTACACGCACGTACAGCTCGGCCAACTGGAAAGTGAAGCCGGGAGCCCTCGTGCGCGGCGTTCGTTATTCGCTTCTTCGAGGACGAGACCCCGGGAATCTACTTTCTCCTCTCTACCGTCTCTATATCTTGCTCCGAATCTACTCTGGTTTTCGGTGGAACTCGAGCCACGCGGCCCTGGACCTCGAATTAGATCCTCGATCGGGAACGATCGCTCCTAACCCTTCCGTAGACCCTCAAAATGCACTTTAACACTAGAACTACCAAGCAGTAAATGCAACTGACATACATTGCCTTATAACAATAACAAATTTGCAGTTGTTTAGATTTCGTACCAGTTTTGTTTAAATGCCTACTTCGATAGAGAAGTTTATTAAAAAATTTTCTCATGAAAACATATTTACAATTTCGTTATTTCTAAAAGAAAAAATTAGGAGCAAGTCATTTTGACCCATCCGCTAGTTCTAGTGTTAAAAGATCAATTTATATTCGATATTACACTTTTCACCCTCTGTGGGTAACCAGGAGAAATTTATTTTTTCCCCAGTAATGCTCCAAACACGATCCAACGATTGCATACGAAAATTTCCACAAAATGCTATGACATGAAATTCGATAGAATTTAGTACGATTTTTATTTGTTTTGGATCTACAGAGGCTGTTCCCATGAAAAATAGGATTTTATTTAATTCTATTTTCTTAGAATTTGACTACAAAAATTGGAAATTGTATAAACATCCGCAGTCTGGTGATTACATATTTTGTTTTTAGAATTTGAATGGTACAAGAGTAAACGGCACGAACACTTATGGGACGACATAATATATTAACACGTTGACTGCCATGTCACTCATATATGGGTGACGGAATTATTTGTTCAGGCTTTAAGATGAATCAATTCATTGTACCGAATTTGATTAGGATCTGTAAAATGCAAGAAAGTTGCAGAACCACACAATATTATACATTTAATTTTTTCAATTTTTCTATTTTATCAAATAAATTATTTTGATCTCTTGGAATTTTCGAGCTTTCCTGTTTGGCGTTCAAAGTGTTCAAAGTACGGACTTCAATACGTATTTCAGAATTTGTTCAAAACTTGCAACAGTAGAAAGATCGATAATTTGCGTGAGATATTAACATTTCATCGAAATTCGTAGACAGTTGCATTACTAACAGTTACACTCTATTAGCGTAAACTCGAAGGGGGTACACCGCGGGCCCAATAATGCAGTTAAGGGTTGAGGTGGAACTCTAGTTCCGAGTAGGGGGGATAATAATTCATTTTAAAACAATAGCAGCGCACATTGGGCTGACAGAAGAGTGCACGAGAGAAGGAGAATAATGACAGTGTGAACGAACTAGATCAGCGCTGCCTTTAAATCTAGCCCTTGATGTATAGATCAGTAAATTACATTTTATTGTCGGTAATAAAACAAGAGAGAGCGTCTTCCGAGAAGAGACGCACTGAAAAATGAGAGACTGTGTTGTCGATTCGGCGAAGATTAGTTTCCACGAGTTACAGAGAAATGAATAGGTTCCTTATCGGAAACCGTCGACATAAAACCGGCTAACAGGCTACCGAGCAGTAAAGCGAGTTCGAGCTTAATAGAGTTTTAATAGAGTTCGGTAACGCCGAATCTCGACCGGTACTTTTCATTTTCCGGATGCCGTTGCAAGAGCGCGAACCGTTTAAAGAATGCGACTAGTTTATTTCTCAGCCGATCGCAATTTCTGCTGCAGCGTGTGTCACGTACTCAGAAGGCGGGAAGGAAATGGCTCGAAATGGCAATTCAGCTTTACACACTTCCACTAAGGAACGCGCAATCACTCTCTTAAATATTTAACTTCCATCGGGCTACCAATGACGGATGATGTTGTTTTTCATTGCTATTTTTAGAAGTGATGCTAAAAATTCCTTTCGTTCGATGGTCGATTTGGAATCGGTACCATTCGGATTCTCGAAAAGGGTCATTCAAAATTATTCAAAATTTGTTTCACTGAACTGACGTATTTTCAACTTTTGGTAGAACCAATTTAAAAAATTTATCGATTAAATCGGTTAAAAATTGGTACCTTACTAAACCACGCGAAGAGGTCAGTCTAAATTATTTAAACTTCTTTCCGACCATTTCTAGAACTAATTTTCAAAAATTCTGTCATTCGATCGAAGATTGGTACCGTTCGAAAGTTTGCTTAAAATTGTCGCGATTTGTATGATTAACGTTTCCTGCGTGTCCAGAGCAACAGGGGGGAAAGATATACCAGCAACGTAACAGATTTCGGTGTCCCGTGTTCCAGATTTTGCGTATTGGCGGCCGGAATCGCTCGGTACGTTTATGAGACGTTTAATAATAATCGCAGAAGGGTCCGCGATTTCGCTCTACATACGAACAAGACATTATTATCGTTTTAAATAGACGCTCGGATTTACCGCGCCACCTGACCCACATTCCAAACCACGGTCCCTTAATTTAAAAACGTTCCTCTACACCGTGCCCGACGACTCGGACGTGTACCGCTCCGAGTTGCTGCATAATGGTCTTCGACCACCATTATAACGCCAGCCGTGGCAACTGTAAAAGTCCCACAATGTCGAAGCAATTTATTTAATGAAATAGAAACTGGAAAGTCGACATTCTTCCTCGAGAAATAAAGAACCGATCGTGAATTACCATTTCTGCAGTTGTTGCGTATTCTCGAAGATGTTTCTTTAAAATTTGAAACCATAAATTAATAGATATTTTTAATAACCTTGCCTGAAGAGCGTGCTGGGGTTGCAGTTAAAATGATTTCTTTAAAAGTCGAGGATCAGAGTCACTTCCTTACAATAGAAAATTAGAAATAAAATTCGACTAATTTGAAGCGTGTAGGAAAAATAGATCAATTTTTATCTCGAGATTTTCCGACCATTTCTGAGGAAATAATGTCTTTAAAAGTACCATATTTCTGTAGGATCTCTATTGAGAATTAACACGTTGACTGCCCAACTAAAAACCTCAAAAATTCCATAAAATCAAAGAAAGTTACTGAATGAAATAAAAATTGAAAAAAATTAAATGTACGATATTGAGTAGTCCTCCAACTTTCTCGCATTTTACAGATCCCAATCAAATTCGGTACAATGAATATATTAGCGTAAAAATTCATTTTAAAACTTGGACAAATAATTCTGTCACCCATAAATGGGTGACATGGCAGTCAACGTGTACTACGATTTATTTCACGGTTCCAGTGATTAGAACTTTTTCGTAATTTGTAATTTCCTTAAAAAAAAGCAGAAAATTTATATCTATTGTATGCCTATATGTTCTCCGATGGCTGTATATTAACAACGCAAAAATAGAATGTTACTTCGGTTTAAGGAAAATTAATAAGAAATATATTTATTAGACCTTGTTCAAAATCTTCATCACGAGTCTGACTCGATATTGTAGGGCAAGGGGTTAAAGTGAATTCTTCACAATGTAGAATTAGAGATGAAATCCGATCGATTTGAAGCGAACAGCAAAAATGGATAAAGTGTCTCAGGATCTCGTGACCGTTTCCGAGGCGCGTGCGAGTTCTGATTAAAATCGTTTAGGCAATTGTCCGCGCAGGGGTTGGCGAGAGAATCCCGATATTCCGTTCCCACAAACAGCATCTTTTCTCGTCGCAGTCGCATTGTTCGGGCCGAGTTGAATGGCACAGGGCATCGCGGGTGAATGAGATGGCCCGAAGGCGAGTTACTAGTCCCGACAATGTATGATGACTGACTTAACTGGATTGGATAGAGCGTCTGGGTCCACGGTATAAATAGACGCTCTACCACTTACCGTCAATTCAAAGGGAACAGAAGACCGACCCGCGGCTTCTAGTCTTCTAGCGAGCGAGCGAGCGAGCATGCGAATATGCGAATATGCGAGAAGAGCCGCGGGCGCGTCACGAAGCGGCACCGATAGCGAACAGCTTCGCGCAATGGCGTAACCAGGCTTTCAAGGTCGACGGAACCGGAGAACCGGCGATTTGCCGATGCTAGTCAACCAAACGATTGATATACCGATTGTCACGACGAAGTAACCTCGGGTTCGTTTCGCTCGTTTATCGCTGAGTCAATCCTTCCGTCGATTTCGGAACAGATCGCTGAAGAAACACGCTGAATGATCGCGGATGTTGAACACTATACCGGACAAAATTAAGGGGACAACCTCTGAAAACATCTTTAACACTAAACGTACCACCACCGGTCAAACGACCGGTTCTAGATTTTTAGTAGAGCACGCATTGTCTAAATAAATTAAATCTTGTCATTTGTATAAGGTAACATGTACCTGTTACATTTATAGTTCGGTACGTTTAGTGTTAAAATCGAACGCAAAGACTTGAGATTTTCTGTTAGAAGCAGTAATTTACTAGGTAACGTGTGAACAAATTATTGTTTCCACAAGAATTTATGGTTCTCTTCTGTAGCTTTGTTGTTGCAGTTCGTTCGCGAGCCTTTTGTTTACCAAGATGAGAAACACTGCCAACTATACAGCGATCCGAAGGTGCTGGGAATCGGAGCAGTGTTTCACTTGAAAAGCGCAGGTGAGTCATCCCGCAGAAACTCCACCAGATCCACTGCAAGAGCCATTGTTGCTTTCGCGGGTCTATCCTCAACGTCAATTAACAGATAATGAGTAATAGACTTATCGGGCGGTCTCACGTTTCTAGAAGCAGTCGAAGATAGTCTATGATCTTTGGATAACGGACTTTGACTACGATGCTTGATTTCATTCGGCAATTACCGAGACTTCAATTAACGGTTACGCGTTAGTGTGTCTAGATCAGTGTAAATAAATTCTTACGGAAGCAGTGTAATAACTTTGACAACAGTTAGAACAGAAGCTGGTAAATTCAGCGTTAAGATTCTACGGGTCTTGAAATTTTGGCTTGCCTAAGCAGTTCACAATGGAATCTAATTTCTCAGTTAGGACAAAAGAGATGATGTCACCCCGCATGTGACCTGACGCAGCAGTCATAATCGCTGACCGCCGAAACACGTGAGCCGAAGAAGATCGTCTTTTGACCTAGCACAATCCCACGATCAATTTCGCAGTACTCGGCCCGGCAGTTTTCATTCGACAACGGATTAATCGCAACAATGGGAACAATTAGCCCGAGATCGAATGGAATTCTGCGAACCGAATCGATTCATCGAACGATATCGGCGAGCGTCGTTCGAAAACGGCGTTTCTACGCCCGTGGTGGCCGTTCTCCGAGTGCCATGACCCGCGATTACGAGGATCACAGTTAATCATTCCTAATTTATGCCCGGTAACTGCACCGGCGCGGTGCTCGCGCGCTCCAAGGGGGGGAATGCCTGGAAACGCCATTAGAGCGCCGTTTCCGGATGACAATGTTCCGTTGACTGGAAACGCGTGTCCCGCGGAACGACCTAACTGTACAAAGTGACGTTTCCAATGCGCTCGTCGCTCGAACCTAACCGAGGTACCGCCCCTCCTCCCCTCATCCCCTCCCCGCGAGTGATTTATACGCGATACGTGCCCGGTGATTCACGGATTAGAGTTCCGGGGGAACTCGAGACAGAGAGAGAGAGTGAGAGAGAGAGAGAGAGAGAGAGAGAGAGAGAGAGAGTTCGGGCCCCGGTCGTGAACGCTAATCCGGGGAAGGCGAAGTTATTGTTCCGATTAAGCGGGCCTGGACAGCGCCGTGTAACCTGACCGTAAATATCAACTTTATTGCCGGGCGAAGCTATAAAAGTTTATTTACGACGGGCGGGGCGCGTCCGAGTCATTCGATTCGATCAATAATTTCATTAGTTGTGCAAGCACATTCTAGTCCGGGGAGCTCAGACTTTTTCCAAGTCGAGAATCACTATACAGGAATCGATGTAGCGAGCAATCGGATGGGTTTAGACACGATAAATGGCACTTCTGAATATATTCCTTTTTGTGACAATTCACCTGCTGTTAGTTTTATGTTAATTTTTATTTCGTTATAGAAAGTTGGTGGACACGCATTCAAGAGAATCGGTGGCTGAAGGAAACCAAATTTTTTCCAGTACAAATTTCTTTATACTTCTTTAGTAACAGTGTATATTTCTTCAGATAGTTTACGATCTTTTTTTACACGCTTTCTGCGTTATTCGAAAAAAAAAGAGTTACGAATGCGGTACAGTTTGGGACTATCCGAATCGAGACCGCGTTTAACTGAAATTCGAACAACTTCCACAAAAAGTGACAGAAACGAGTCCGATAAACAGCAAGAAAGGCATCGTTAATCTGACAAGGATTATTTTTATGGTTAGCTGAGCAATAAACGATGATTTACGACGACGGTCGAGATTATGCTAAGCGTCTTTCAATAAGGACGTAAAATAAAGATCTTTCAATCGAACGCAATCCGAGGGGGGGAAGGTGTATTTTTCTCCCCAAAAGTGATTCAAAAACTGGGGAGAATCGACGAAAATCTCTCGCTAAACCGAGGAGGGCGAAAAAACGGAGATTCCAGTTCAAATACCACAAGTTCTATCAAATCCGAACAATTTCAAGTTCGAACAAAGGCGCTAGAAGTCTAACACGCTAATCCGTGTCTCGAAGTTTCGTTAAACCGGGGCTGTGGCCACGCCCTCGAGCGGATTCGGAGATTGATTAGGTCGCGTTCCTAAGCAAATTACCCGGTACCCAGAACACCGGCGGAACAGTATAGCGCGCCAGGAGCGTAAACGATTTTTCAGCGCAGTTTATCAAACCCGCGCGTATCGTCGACGGAGCGATCCGGTCGCGTCGAAGCGCATACTCGCGGCGTGTGTGTTACGCCTCGGGGCTGGACACGCTCGATTTGCCGGGCCCGATGCGATATACATGGAATGAAGCGGTAGCTCGCATGCACGGCCGAGCTTTATAAACTCGAAGACGTCGTCTCGACGGCTCGTTAGCGGGTGGAGTTATTAAGTGGCCGCTCGTTAACGACACTGGCCCAGTCGTTAGCCTGGTAGGAGGGAACGTACCGGAACGTACTCTCGCCATTACTACGATGTATCGATAAGTTGCCCGTGAATAAGCAGAAACATTAATTGATACGTCGGTAAAAAGAGGCACCGTGGCGGAGCCGGCCACGGAAAAATACGCCCGGCGGGGTCGAACCGGCTTTTTGCGCGCTTATGGTAGCCAGCCTAGACAACAATTATGTAATTATGCGATCCGGCGGATGAAATCAGATAAGCGAAATGATGGACCGGAGTGGAGACGAGTCTTTTGCGTCGATTTTGGAAGAATATGCTGATTACAGTGAACGTTTAACCCCTTGCGCTACTATTTATATCGTGATTTTAATGATTAGAAATTCTTGATCGTTCAGAATTTCAAAGAAAAAAGATATAGTTTATATTTATTCTATGTCTATGTTTTTCTACAAAGGATATATATCCACTACAACGAAATAGAATTTTATTCTGGTTTAAAGGAAAGCGATAACATGCATATTGATTAGATTCTGTTCAGAATCTTCATCACGAGTCTGACTCGATATTGTAGGGCAAGGGGTTAACTAATCGCTTGTACCTTCGAGCGAAGTCGAAAGTCGATCTCGAGGCTGGTTCCACGTAAGATTGCAAAGATTTAAGGGACTGAGAAAAAATTCCCAGGTACTTATCACAGCTTCGAGACATTTAGTATGGATAATGAAACGTGTAAACCGAATTTTGAGGAAAGAAAAATTTGCCTGGAACTTATCAACTGCTCGCAAGGTCCTAGCCGAGAGTCCGGTAATTGATCGGCACGGAAAGGTCTAACCGCCGCGGCATTACATAAAACCCGTTTAGGCGAGCATGAGAAGTCCTGGCTTATCCTCTCGGTCAATGGCATGCAGCGTTAACGCGACTACAAAGATGGTATCTCTGTGTCGGCCGGTGTGTGCGCGCGCGAGCGAGCGAGAGAGAGAGAGAAAGAGATTGAGAGAGAGAGACTTCAGGCTTTTCTTACCTTGACCGTTCGAGTGATTTTGCTGGGGCGACTGGGGCTGGCCCTGCGTCAATATAATTTGACTCTCGAGCTGCTGCAGCTCCGCCTGCAGCTCGTTCAGCTTGCTGTTCGCCTTTTTCACGATCGTCGCCACGTCGGACAGCGCTTTACGATCGGTCGCGACTTCCCTCAGCTTCTCGGCGCCGGCCTTTATTTTCAACTCCTGCAACAGAGCGGACAGGTTCGAGTCGGTTCACGCCAGCTGGTCATCTCTATCTTTAATTCCTACCCACCGCCCCCGCGATCGATTCGATCCGTCTCGTTTCGTAAGCCTTTGAACGCCGAAAGTGTTTGCTCGATGCCAGTTAACGACCTCCTAATTGACTCGATTGCCCGGACTATTCTTAACGATTTGAAATCAGATTTTTACTTCAGACGGAATTACTGTTTTATTATCTGTTATATTTCCACCATAAATGATTAATTGCGCGGAGCCTACTCGATGTCGCCAGATGAGGGGAGGGAGCACGAATCGAGGGGAAGTAGGTACCCTCTCTCTCCCAGTACTGCAGTATGCAAGACAGAGACGGAACGCGTCACGTGACCCGGTAGCGCGTTAGAAAGGGAAATTAGAGTGGGGGAACAAGTCTTGATCTGGCGACACTGCTCCTACTGCTTCACAAGAAGTCTCTCGGAGACAGCTCAGGGACAAAGAGGAATCATCGCTCGCACCCAACGGTTAGGCTTTGACGTCACACACTTTAAGAACCGAAAAAGCGTGTGAAATTACCCAATCGGTTTATTCCTGGGGACTTCTTGCGAGGCACGCAGAGTAAAACGCGCGAAATGCTTCTAACTCTCGGTAATAAAATTAACCGCGATTGAGATGTAATCGTGTTACGATTCGAGGATAGCCTCGACATGCGTACCCCGCGTAGCTTCAAGGCTGCCGGTAGAACAGTTCCGTCACAATTCACCAAACACGCTTTATTGTTCATTGTTTCATTAGTGCGCGCGCTCGAACGTTGCAATAAAGCCGGGACGAGGATCGTTTTCGCCAGTCATCGAGAACGAATGTGTCCCGGATCGGTTGTCCCCGAATCAGAAGCGGAATCTCGCTTCACGGAATTCAGATGCGAGCGATTATTATTATTGTTGTTATCGATCCGTCGAAACACACCACTCCTCTTCTCTTCTCTTTCTTTCTTTCTCTCCCCTCCCGTTCGCCGTCGGAAATGAGACGTAAAATTATAGCAACGCTACACGGGCCTATCCTCTTATTCTATTACCCCCTCCCCACCGCCATTAGATTTCCCATAACTTTTCACTCGCGAGCTCGCACCTGACGGGTGCCGCCGTACTCTTTAATCATGGTCGCGAGCCGTGAATAATATTTGCGAGCGGCGTTTAATGAAACGATGACCCGCTTCGGGATCGTCGCAATCCTGCATGGGATGCCGGGTAATTTGTCGTACGGACATATTTTATCTTTTTACTACGCTAATATAGTCTGAAGTGCTCGTTTGTCAAGTTCGAGCTCGAACAAATCTCAGACTCAAAAGTTATAAAGACATTCATACGGATCCTTTCTAAATTCCATAGTCCGGGGTATATTGTACAATTTTTTATTAGAGTACCGGTTTGATGAACATTTTTAATCTTCTACTACGTGCATACTACGGCATAAAGTACCCGCATGATTAATTTCAGCTCGTACAAATTTCTTTTTTGAGTGTTACAAAAGTATTTGTACGGATTCTACTTTTCCAGACAGGAATACAGAAGGAGTTCTGGAGGACAAAATTTTTTTTAGGAAATTGGTTTGGTGAAATTTCTTAATTTCTTTTATTATATCTAGATAAAGGACTTGCCTGATTAGTATCGGCTCAAATAAATGTTTTTTCTGAAAGTTATAAAGATATTTGCAAAGGTCCTTTCATCTCAGAATACTGCACAATGCGAAGATCGTTTTACTAAAATATTGATACATGTTCACAGTCTGTTATCCGCACATTTAATAAAAAGTAGCACGTTAAGGGGACAATTGCGATGAAATTTCGTCGAAAAAAAAAGAAAGAAGAAAGGGAGGAATTCGATTATACAAAGTTATCTAGAACGCAGCTTGATATCGGGTTTTTAATTTGCAGGAGGAAATTAGCGTTCGCCCAAGGATGCAGGATAACCGATATGGTCACGCGTTCCTGGAATAGAAAACCGTTTGTTAAACGGTTCTGAAATCCCCGACCCCGTTTCCAGGCTCGCGTACAACGATCCTCGCGAAGAATAACTGCAGCTGCCAGACGCGGAATAAACGCGGCGAGGCAAGGGTGTAATCACATTTTTGCTAAACCGAGCTCGGCTCAACGAGACTGTACGGATAGAGGTCGCGGTGCAATCACGAAAAGGAAAAACGAGCCGAGTGAGAGGAAGAGAAAAGGGAGAGCGTGGAACTCGTTTCCACGGCGGACCACCCCTCGAGTTTCTATCTGCTCTAAGAGCCCACGTGTCTCTCTCCTACCCAGAAATTACACGGTCCATTACTATCTCTATTTTTCCATATTTAATAACAAAGCGATCGCCACCAGCAAAAATATCCTTGCAATAACTCCTTGGGTCCACAGATTAATGTTGCCATTTCGATTCCTGCCTCTTGGTCACGAATCTCTACTTTTTATTAAGCTTCCGGGAAATTAACAATGATTCAATTTCTTTATTTGTTACAAGTGTGATATTGGAACAAGTTGTTTCATTTAACGTCCAGATCGTTTCATTTCAATTTTACTTCTTACAAAAACGCCTACTAACATTCATCCAATTTTCTTTAATTTAATGGTAAGACTATTTTACTGTTGAATTAAATTGTGTGTAATTTCATTATCAGACGCTTCCACTCTAGAATTATGTTTTAATAAGGTCTATAAAACTTCAAAGAATGGTGGAATTGCTACTACAATTGTTCCAGGTTATTTGCTAGCAAGCACTGAATTAATTAAATCGTCGAATTCGGTCCCTCGACAATTATCCTACACCAAAATCGCTGTTAACCCTTAGCACTCGAATGGCGACTATAAGGCGCCACTAAAAATTGCTATATCATTATTCAAAATATTTTTTACATTATTAAATATGTTTGGATTTAATAAATTACTAAGAATGTCAGTATTGTACGAGTAAATTCCACCATTTTCGTAGGTACAACATGAAAAACAAATATATAGAAGGAAAATATTTTAGATCGGAACAAATGTTTCGTTTTGGAGTTAAAATAACTTCGAGTGCAAAGGGTTAAAATCGATCCAATTTGTCACGTTGATTGAATTAAATCGCGTAACTCACCGATCGCGTACACAGGGATCCCTCGATCTTTTCCCATCAAGAGATCAGCGAAAAAGGAGAGGACAAGAAGGAAGCATTCCTTCCTCTTTTCCCCTGCCACCCCCGTTTCCTCCGAAGGATCGTGTACCCGTGCGAGCGGTGCTACCGTGTATAAGGTACACGTCGAGCAAAAGGGAGAGAGAGAGAGAGAGAGAGAGAGAAGAGCTTCGGAGAAGAGGTGTGCGGCCGAAGGAGGATAAGCGAAACGTCGACATACCTTGCGTATTTCTCGGCGTATGTGCTCCCGGAGCTCGTCGAGACGAGCCGGCAAGGGCACCTGGTCACTGCCAGCCACTCCATACTTGCTCGACAGTTCGTAAAGAACCGGGTGCCTGATGTAATCGCCCTGAAACAGATCCCGAATTCGATTATTCGACGGTGTGCCTCGCGCCGCTAGCTTATACCGTGAAATATGCGACTCGCCCGGCAAGGATGTGATCGTGCCACGGAACGTATACGCGAGAGACTGTCGCACCGTGCGATATATCTATTATACCGTTTCGATTTATGGGACCACTCAATTAGACAACGTAAATACCATTTTCCAGCGGTTTCCGTCGACTTTGATCGATACCACCGCTGGAACAGGGTCTCCAGCTTTTTATAGCTATTCTGGGAAATTTGGATGCGAAACCAATATTAATAGTTCCGATACTGGGACTGTAGATTTTCTGGAACACCCTTTAGGAAAAAACTGAAATTCAGATGCCTTTCTTTAAATTTCCTTAGTGTCCTTTTTCATTAAATGAACTGAGAAAATGTTTCGTAAAACTTAATTCGGTTAGTTAGTCAACGATTCGACTCGCACTGTACGACTTTTATTGAACAATTCGGAGGAACACGTGTCCGAAACTGCGCTTTGAAACGGCAGAACTTTCAGAGTCGATCAACTTTAAGCCTCCTTTTATTTTTGAACGTTCCATCGAAAATATACAGAACGTGGTATGGTTCGAGGCACGATATTATGTTCTCTGGTGTACGTATTAAAATCTCCATTTTAATATTTAAAAAAGGGCAAAAATAAATATCGGAAGAAAAATAAACTCCAGGGTGTAGCTTTACTCGTGATATAAACGATCCTAGTTGCCCACAGAGGATGAATCATTAAATAAAAATTTGGTTTCGTCTTCTGTGAAGTTATCGAAGCTCTAACGATCGCAACCATAAAGAGAATCACACTTAAAAAATGTTTTCGCCCGCGAAGGGTTAAAGAGGGAATTTATTTTCTGGATCGTCACGCGACCGTTTTACGCTTTGTTTCAACGGGGATCGAAATAACCGTGGTCGCGGGCGTTTTTCCGCGAAACCCGAGGCGGAATCGATCGCAGGCAAATTTGCGAGGAAAACAATTTCCGAAGCGTGTTTAGAGCCTCGCGCCGCCGGAAATTGTCTGGCGCGTACTGCGGATGTGCACACCGTGTGTGTGTGTGTGTGTGCCGCCGCGTTCGCCCATTCAGCCTGTTCACAGTTATAAAACTGTAGTCGCGGGAGAAAATATTGATCTTCGAGCGCGATCCCCGGGGATCGACGCTCCGCACACATTGCGATCCGACTATTAATACCGCTAATCGATCAATATTTAAATCGTTTCGCTCCCGGTCGACCTTGATCGAAATATACGATCAATTAAGAAGGCACGATCGGGATTCAACGCCGGCATCCACGGGCCACGGCTGCTCCTGGGTACTTAACTCGGACGAAACTTAGTTTACAGGTGACCGGCAATTACAGGTGTGACTGATCAAACGTCGCCGTGCGATTCTGCAGAAACGACCCTGTCGAAATCGGGACGTCTGCAGCATTGAGGACGAAATAATTTTGTTGACCAATTCAGTTGACAATAGATCAATTTCAAATATTAAATTTTGTGACTCGGGATCAATGTATGGTCAGGAAAAATAAAAAAATGAAGGCAGAAAAGAACTTTGACAACGTACCGTGCACGGTGATACGCAGTACCAAATGGCAGCGGGCAGATGTCCACAACTTTTCGACTTCTTTCCCATCCCTCGCACCGAAATAAACGACATTGTTCTCGACTGTGTTGCGCGCGACGTTATAAATAACGTGGAATTCCGCTTTATTTGATCCGTCGGCTTTTTTACGGTCACGGGAATTCGCATTTGGTGCGCGAGAACGCTCGACGACCAGCTTTCATCGGTGCCAATGTTACCGGTGATAACGAACGCAGGCAATTAGCGTCGTTCGTTGATCGGTCGTTCTATTAATTTAACAGCGATCGACGAGCGGTCTCGCTCGATCGTTCGTCGGAGTCATCGGATCGAATCGAACGAGCACGATTAAATCCAACCGATCTATGCATCAACGCGCGACCAGAGTGCAGCCTACCGACGATGGGACCAAGTTCGATATTGCACCTGTTAGTATCGCACGCATACGCCGAAGACTCGTTGCTCCTATCGGAAAAACAATGATTCATTCACGCAGTCGGCCGAGTATCAGACTTTGCCTTTAAGATTAATTCAGTGCCATATGATGTCGAGTGATGACTTTTTGGCCACCCTGTTATCAATATTTAAGCATTCAAGTGCAGACATGAAGTAGACACAAACATTATTTTTCTTTGAAGAAAGTATTGAGGATAAGAGGTTTTACTTGTTCCGGTTGTGAAGCGAATCATATGGCAAGGGATTAATTCACTGTTCGTTAATTTTGCGGCTCTGTGCGTCATGCTCTAAATAAGAGAAAATTTCGAATCGAAAGAACGGAGATTTAGTGGTGGAAAGGACGAGTTACCGTGCTAACAAAGTACTTTTAAATCCGGATGTTACGTTTTTGAATAACGGCATATAGGAAACCTGTGAATTACAGGCACACAATATGGCGTATATCAAACCGTGCCGGCAGTAACGCTGATCGAAACAATACCTTAATCGCAGAAGAGAGTTAATCCGTTCTCGAGATATTCGAGATACTGAATATAAGCACCGCCCGTCTAGGATTGATTAACATAACACGAACCGACCGATAAGTCGCTTTTTTAACGCCGGATAGTTCACCGGTCACGTGAGAAAGTTATAATACTGTAACATAATCGGGCCCGTTGAATGCTGGGGGCGGATTCGAGCCAAATCCGGCAGAATCGAGAAGATTAATACTAACAAAATAGATATAGGGTATATTCCACTCTAATCTGTTCAGATAACCACGTCACACATTACAGAAGGTATAGAAATACTTTGAAGAAGATAGTTGAAGGTACTTGACTCGCGTGCTCCGTTTTCAAACGCAGCAACGAAATCATTTTTTCTTCGACTCGACTAGTTCAACCTAGATTGACGGTCCGGTTTCGAAACAGCCTTTGGCTGCACCTCGCCCTTGCTCATCGTACGCTCTTACGTAATGTAATCGAAAGTACCGTGGAAATCACTATGGCAAACCAATAACACTAATCTACGAACGTGCGATCCAGCACCACAGATACGAACGGAGAAATCATACCGAACATAAAACAGTCAGAAAACCTCTAGAAATATAACAGCACCGACAACTCGTCCCCATTGCAAAACTAAAAGAAAAATTCGTATAATTTGCTATAAAAATTTATAGTATTACGTGCACAAACTAAGCGCGACAGCAATAGTCAGAAAACCTCCAGAAAAATAACAACACTACCGCTTGTCCCTATTCGAAAAATAAAATAGAAATCTCCGTGCAATATTTGATAACTACAATGATAAAGTGCACCGCTAGAATTCGTAGTATCACGTGTGTGCAATTATTCCAAGTGCTCTTATTTTTCGAGGTGCCGGTAAAGGACTCGAGAGCGTATGCAGCGAGGGTTCGATGCAGCTCGCGATGCACTTGGTCCCACCGGTGCAACGCGCTCCTCGACCACCTGTTGCAGCAAAAGTGTCCACGGGCTTTTATCTTGCCGACGATCTCCGTGAGTTCACTTTTTTTTTTCTCCCCGGGTATTCGCGAGCCAGGACAACTTCTATCGTCGCACGCGCGATTTCCATGGAACGTCTAGATTTGCATTATTTTCTTTTTTTTTTTTTTACCTATCGCGCCGGGCCGCGTCGAACGAATTCGAGCGTTCGTGCGAGACTGGAAACCGTCTTCGCCGATGGTCCCTTATCTCTTATCGCGAGCCACGATAACAGTGACACTCATCGAGAACCCGTTCGACCGGGAACGAACTCCACCTTCAACTTTATTCGACGGTTATATTCCCTCGATAATCGATATCAACGCGCGAACGAGCGCGCGCGCAAAACGCTGATAATTTGTATCGCGAGGAATGTGAAATGCGCTTACATAAGCGGCTCTCGGATTCTGTTCGATGATTAATGTACCGTGCAATGATTCCCGCTGATAATACGCGCACCGTTTATCAGTTAAGAAGCATTGGCACCGTGCTTCCTTCGTTACCGAATGGATTTTTTGAATGGGGGTCAATGATTTCTTAAACTGTAGCACTTACAAAAAAAAAATTATAAATGTTATTAAAATATTTACAAATATTACTCTGTAATTTGAGAAATGTTATCCACAGATCTAGCTCTAATTTCTAATTTTACATTTTCGTTTGAGAAATGGTGTGCACCGGCCACCAGTGTCATGACCCTTATCAAAAAAGGGGAGCCCCCCATTCCCAGGTGAAACGGATCGGCTGAACCCATCCTCGGTTACGTAAGCCCCCTTTGAAAATGAATACATGCCGATTTACACCGGGGCGAGAGTCTGCGCAAAATTCTCGCCGCTCGGTATAATTATCACTATTTTCTTTGGCAGAGCCGGTAGACCGACCAAGCCCCGGAGCGACGGTCCGCATCTCGCTCGATCAGCATAGTTTCATCCAAGGTTCCGCGGCTATAGTTTTCGTAACCGGTAATAAAACCGTGCCGCGGCCGCGGCGGGTGTAAAATGATTCTAAAGAAGCAACGAACCCCGTCGTTTCCTCGTGTGCTGACACACTGACGCCACGAGTTATTTCCAAGCATTCCGTAATATGTGTGCCATGCGTAATAATCCGCAGAGGTCAACACCTCGTTGCGTTTTCCACGACGAAATATACGCCGTGACCGGAAGTGTTTACGGTCCCTGTAAGGTTATACAACTGTTCAGTTGTTTGGTCGACGATTTCCCGAGGAAAATGTTCGATGCGACTTTCGAAAAATTGTTGAAACCCGGGGCAACGCCTCGGGGGCATATGACGTCACGGAAACGGTTCTCTCGATCTTGCAAGTTTAGTGTCGATGAGCAAAAGGTTATCTATTTTGCTTCCTGTCTGGAGCTTGTTATAACGCGTTGTGCACGGCGCTCTGTGCACGTGATCCTCGAATGGCAATTTGGAGGCATCATTCAAAATCACCACAGTATTAATCCAAACAATTTTCACTTGAGCAAGTTTGTTTGCACGAGTACTGATTCAATTCTAAATCCAATCTTCCAATGGAATTTGGCTGAAGTCGCAATCCTTGGAAAAAAGACAATCATTTATATCTCTTAATAATGCAGAAATTGTCCGAATTACAGTAATCTTTAGCGACACCCTCGGAGGAAATAGCGAAGTGCAAACTATTAGCAATTGCTCTATGAAACTAAGAAAAATTAAATGGTCTAGGTATGTAAACATGTAGCAGTGCATTTGGAGAATTGGTACCCTCTTTTTGCGTTCGTTTAGCGGGAAAAATCGAAGAGCTCAATGGAAAATTTACGCTGGCCAAAAACTCTAATGATAGCCGGCCGTGCGCTTTGGTTATGATTAATCGCAGCGGGGAAATAGAACGCGAGACTGTGCGAGCGCGCGCGGGGGTGTCTCGGCGACGTGTACCATTTTATTTTTGGGTTACGCACCGCGGGGAGAGCGTCCGTTAGGCGAATTGCGAAAGTCGCGCAAATCCGCACGACAATCGCGCGCAGGGTGACGATCATGGCTGTGTCGCGCGAGGCCCGTGAACGCGGACCGGAAGCGGCTTACGTGTGCGAAGTTATCGCGTCGTGTTTCGCCAAAAATATTTGGGTAGCTGGCTTTACTACCTAGACCGATAAATAAACGAAACAAACATCGGCACAGTACTTGGAAATTATCGGCTCGAGGATTTTCTCAAAGAACGAGCATTTGGGATTAAGTATGACTAATTCGCGAATTTATGGAACGGCACGGGTCACCGGAAATTGGCTCTTTACGCGTTTGAGTTCCTTTTACGTTAACCTGACTCAATCATGCCACGTATATTTGCGCTGCTAATTTTAGGATGACAGTAAAGGCACAATTTTAAGTATTTTGACTTCACAAAATTCTATTGTATAGTGCAAACGATGGAGAATATGTATACAAAACCTCGATAATAACCTGCCATCCGATTTCTTTAAAAAAAATTTTCAAACAAGGCTTACTAAATGACAATGGAATGACATTTCGGAATATGTAATTTAAGCGTTCAAGATAAATTATTTATTTCGCGACAAAGACAATTATACTGACTAAGAATCATCTTGATTTTGACGTACCATCAGTTAGGAAGGAGTTCGTAAACTTTTCAGCGTTTACACGATAGAGCTTCCTTCTTAACACTGAACCTACCACGGTCAAATGACCGGTTTTCTATTTCACAATTGTTGAAATTATAATTGAGCGCATATCATAATGAAACCTGTACGAAGTTTAAGTAAATTCAATCTTCTCAGTTCTGTAAGGGATTTTTATGTTTTGTAGGTTTAGTGTTAAGCGCAGCGCCGCCGTAATGGTGCTGCCGTGCGCGATCGGCCGCCTCCTGTCAGAACGATCCTCGGCCCGTTGCTCGGCTACGCTTCTGACAAACGCTGCCCGCAAGAGACTATTCCCGTAACCTCGGGGAAATACCACTTGCCGGCCGAAACAGGTGCTACTGCTCTGTTTGGAGAGTTCTCAGGAGCACACTGGACGAATCGTGGTTGATATCAGGTGCGCGATGTCCGTCACGCCTCGGTTGATCTGTAACCGGGTGATTTTTCGGCCGCGACGCTTGTACAGCAATTGGCGTCCCATAAAAACGACCCTGCACATACTCAGCAGCCGCGACACGCGAAGCAACATGTAGTCTCGCGAATATTCTTACGGGATCGGAGGAGAATATTCTCGCGAATCAAGGAGCTAATGATATTAGCGACGAGTCGACTTCTAGCTTCGCAGAAGACAGTCGAGAATCGATAATCGCGATCTCGAGGAGATCCACCGATCGTTCATCGGAAAACACCTTCGTAGAGATCGAGGGAGAGACAAGTGGGAGAGAGCGTCGCTGAGAACGAAAGGCCGCGAGGTATACGAGAAATCGTCGCGTGCCCGATTCGATTACGTCCACCAACGATAGATTTTCTCGAAGATCGTTGGAGAACGACCGGTCGGTCGGCGAGAAACCCGCGCACCAGTTCGTAAAGAGAGCGTGGATGGACCTGCGACTCACCTGATAATAGCTTGACTCCGCCATCTTGGACACTATAATCCACTCACTCACTCACTTGCTTTCTATCCGTCCTTTGTGCACGGGACGACCATGTCCATTGTGTGTTTACACGCGTAATGTACGCTGCTGCACCGACCGTTCGGCCGCGAATGTCCGCATCTCAGCAATCGCAGAAGCGCCGGTTCTCACATCCGCCCCCGGGACCGTTCGCGAGAGAATCTGCGGGTTCGGGAAGCGACACGGGTGTTACTACCGCGGAGAAGCGATGAATGAAAGACGCGCGGCTCGAGAGCCAAACGCAACCGGACACGAGCGCGTTCCACCGCACCAGACTGAAGACTGACGGCCGAGCGCCGGGCCAATCGTCGCCCAATGGCGCGCGCACTTTGCCAGTTGCCTCCGCACCGTTCTCGCTAAAGGTGAGTCCTCCATCCAACACCTCCGGCGAAACGGCCGCCGCTCATTGGTCGGTTTCGCTGAGATCGCCGCTCATTGGTCTGCACCGATGCGACCGACGAACGGGACAACTCGCGCAAAAAGGGAACATTACGATTTCTTAATCCTCAGACACAGTTGCGCAAAATATCCTCCTGTAGTTTTCATCTGTTTCAATGTAATCAATTGTGTTTTACTCTTAATCGGATAGTTTAAACAAATGCATCAGTTACAACACGATTGTAGAGAAATAAGAAAATACGTATGTGACGGTTAACCATGAAGCACAGTGTTCTTACAGAGGCGAAACTTCAGTAACTAAGTTCCAGTGCGCATGATCTCATACACAGATTTTGTCACATTTTGTTTGAAATATAGTAAAAAATAAGAATCTCAAATATTGAATTACTTCCATTATTTTACTATGTTTATTTTGTAGATTATTTTTTTTTTGTTCGACGAAATCCAATGTTCCAGGAGTTTCGTCTCTACAAAAATATTCCATGCTTATACGAGCGCGCATCCGTTCTGCGTATAGCGGGTAGTACGCATATACATATCGCAAAGTGCAGTTTTGTGTGAGATCGTCAGAGGCCACGGAGCCAAGCTTAAAAATTTATTAAAAATTATTTTTACAATTATGTATTTACATGTTTTTCGATAAAAATTATTCAGCGACCAAGATCCTTAAAAGGTCTTCTGGGCTCCTTGTGAAGAGTCCGTTCGGATTTTGGTATAGATTTTTGGGATCATGACAGGCTTCGTATAGTTGCTTGTAAATGGCTCCGATCACTTCGAAGGATCGTTTTTGCGTTATTACGCGATGATTGTTGCTTTGTAATAAACTGATTTGAGGGAGTAACAGTACGTCCGGCATCACTAAGAAAGCTTCAAGTTTGTTCTATAAAATAACAGAAAGTAACAGAATCGTTTACCAATAGTTTTCAGTTTATATTGTTAAATTAATAACTTACTGTAAATTCTTTTACGCTCAAAGGATCCATGCCAGGAATGGACGATAACGGGCCTTGCTCGTGCCCTTGCAAAATAGTATAGATCGATCCAAGATTCAAATGCGCTACTAAAGAGCTCGCTTGTTCCGATGTAAGGGTATCGATTTGCGCATCGGATTGGGCCTAAAACATGCGGTTTTAACACATTACATATTCAATGTAGAACTCAGGTTTCAAAATCAGTCAGTTACCTGTAATCTTTCTAATCTTTGATCCATGTATTCGTACAATGCTAAGGTAGACTGTATTTGATGCATGCAATTCAGGAGATACACAGCCATGTCTACTGTGGGTAATCTCGATGCGGTTTCGTTCACTTCTTGCAGAAGTGGATCGATGATGCAAGATACTATCTGTAAGTAACTCGATACATTACTTAAACATCACGGATAGTTAGCATTGGTTGAGTTAATATTCAAAAGAACACGAACTTGTAGCATGTCTTTTTCCCTATCTTCCGCAATGCTAGCCACAGATAGAATTTCATTCAGAAGCGCTAACAATCGTGAAACGGATGGAGCTGGTACCAGATCAGTTCCAGGAGGTTCCGCACGTTCGCCAAGCGCGATTCGCGTCTCTTTCTGCAGCCTACTAAGAAAACTTTTCTCGCTGAGTATCAATAAATCCGACAACGTCGAGTCCAAGGCACTCTCAGGTATTGCTTGCTGAATTATGTCGCGGTAAAACCTGAGAAGAGTTGTCACCGAGTATAACACCGTGGCTGGCGCGTCCGCGGAAACAATGTGTTCTATTCTTGACTTCAACGGATGGCAAAGACCCTCGGTGATGTTACTCAAAGATTGTTTAACTTGATCGGATATGTCTGAAATGAGCATTATGTGAAACAGTCGAAGCAAATGGGAGAAGATAATCGTTCAATTTTTACCAGTTTTATCGCAGCCTTTCATCAATGTTAAAATATTCTCCCTTTCAACGGGGATAGCCTGGTGCAACCAAGCAAGCATGTCGCCGACATATCTTTTCGGATCGTTTGCATGCATTTCAATGGGATTAGGTGTTCCACCGTATCCCTCTCCCAATGTCAACGCATCTATGAAAGATCCTACCAGCGTAGTTCGTTTGGCTGAACAATATTCGTCTAAGATATATCTGAAAGTGCAAGTATCAAATGATTCGTCAACATATGCGCACATATTTGCAGATATCATGAAGCTCTAAGAACATACTTAAATAAAACTGGTCTATCTTGAAGTTTATTCATTGCTTTAATTAACAGTGGTGCTAAACGCTCGTTTTCAATGTTTTTACATTGATTCTGTGTCCACCTATATAACCTTTCAAGGGCTGACTCTTGTAATAGAGTCATTCTTTGCATGATATCTAAGCCCAACGTTTGATATCCTGACTGCATCAATATCCTGCAATTGCTATGAATCTCCTGTAATATTAAGAACCTATTAAGAATTTCCTGCAACATCCATGGATGTATTAATTTGTATAGGTGTACCTGAACACGATTGACCACAGAAAAAAATTCCTCTGTTATAGGGGAATCTCTGCTAGGCCCATGCAAAATGCCTAATTCGGTCTGAGTTAGTTGAAAATTTCTAATGAACGCAGTTGCAACTTCATGTTGCATAGACAAGGTTTGACTGAAAACATTAGTATAACATTTCAGGGTGCTCTGTTGCAAAGGTTTGCATGGTAAAGTTAATTTCATTTCACGAATCGAATCTACCTTTTACTTTGAAGTTTAGTTGTTTGATCAATGAGCTGCGATGTTTGGGTTTTTGTGCTTTGTAGACGATTTGTCATACATTGTACAGCCGTGTTCATGGCTAGAACGTCTTGATAGATGACATCCAAGGAAGCTTTTACTTCTCTAAAAGCAGACAGAAACTCCTCGTTTATAGCCAAACTTCGTCTTTCTATCTTGCTGCGTAAATTTCGACGAGCGTTCAGTGTATTCTCTGTGAAGAACGTGGACAATTCTTTCAATGCCTCGAGTGTGTCCTAAAAATAGATAAACGTCGAAATGATTCTATCCATTTCTGTTACCAAACAATATTGACAAGTGATGCACGTAATAGTAGGGTAAGGGACCCCATATTAACCCTATATTAAAAAAATTTAATATCTCTTTCAATTACCTTGTCGTGTTCGACCCTCGATTCGAGTAGTTTGTTTACCCGTCGAACCAAGGCAGTGTTGGGATTTTTTTCACTCATTTTAAGGACTCGGTTTTTTTCCCTACCAAAATCATTCGGCAATATACATAACCTATGTGTTCGACAACTGTCACGTAGCTTACATCAACAGAAAAAAACGCATACGTAGATAGATATATTGTATACTTGTTCACTCTTCTCCAACAATCGCGCACCTTATCAGCTGTATTGAAAGCTCTCCTTTATGCTTGAAATATCTCGCAAACGAGAAGAAACTGCGGTTAAATATATTCTCAACGGTACTCAAATGTTTATCGAATTACTGTGCGTTGATATTCAACATTAATCGTTATCGTTCGCGACGAATTCGGTGAATATCTAATTGTTTCAGTACGATGCAAAAGTATTTACAAAAATTACTTACTGCGACATCTGTGGCTAATTTCTGAAAACGCTCTGCGGTAGAACCACAAATTCTGACTTCAATTTTATTAGTGAACGAAAACAACGAAGTGCAGTCGCAGGTACGTATGTCAATTCTGTTGTTTAAATTAGTCCGCTGGCTTTTATTCGAAATAATATCGCGAGCATAGAATTCTTTTTGCAACTCTACAAGTTAAAGCCGACGTGGCAATAGCCGGCATCACGCTTCTTTACGTAGAACCGCGCTTTGCATTTATTGACGTCTGATGCACAAATGCATTTGCAGACGTGTTACGCGCATACTTGTTCAGATTTATATTTTGGTAGATCAATTTTCCTTTTGAATAGTAAACGGTTAATCGCGTCATATTAGTTTCACACGAGTTTTCTTTTTCTTTATTATTGTTTGCGTATTTTGAAAATTGTCTGATATTAATAATCAACAAGTTGATGACATATAATAGTGTACGTAGCAAGTGTGTGAATCATGTGTGTTCTTACGTGGGATCGGTCTGGCTTGTTATCATCGAATACAATAAAAATATACGGCGATCGTTCTTATCAAATCGTACGCGTTCCGTTGCCCGAGCTGTTTTGTTGACGGCTCTGAGTTATATTATCATTAAACATTTTAATCTCGAGCGAAATTCAACCGTTCAGTTATGACGTAGTTATTAAATAGTTGTGAAAATTCGTCTACGTTCTTTATCAGATATGTAGAACTATTTCAGAACGTACAGAAATTATAAATTTTTCTTGAACGGAATTTGTAATTTGATTAGGTGGTTAAGGGGTTAAATATTCTACGTGTTTTTCGCAATCGCAATTCAAATCAATTGTCGATCGAATTCTCGAACGGTAACGGAGGCTCAGTTTGAACAGCCGCGACATGATCCCCCGCGAGTGCTGATTGGTGCCGCCACCTGCGACCAATCACAGGAAACTTTACAATGTTCCTTCGAAGAGCGGGAGAATTCGGCTAGTTTAATTTTCTTCTTTTTATTATCACGAACAATACCTTGTTCAAAATCGTTACCATCATTGCGAACAGTTCTTATTATGCTACGGATCTTTATGCAAAATTTTCTGTATTAATTGCAAGAAACGGGGGTTAGGGAAAAATTCCTTTAACCATTTTAATAAGTTTTAGTTTCACAGCAATAGTCCTGTGTTGCAAATCATGACCTTCGCGTGATATTGAATACCAAAAACAAGTAGGTAAAACTTAAGAAATAAAAGTTACTCATAGTCGACGATTTTACAATCGATCGATCGACATTCGGAATGTATCCGAATTTGCATAAAGATCATCCGGCTACCGATGAGCGATATTTTCGAAACTAAACGCTCGGTTGCAACACGTCGATGGTTCTGCGAAAAGGTCAGGTGTTTTGATTCACCGACGAGAACCAGTTATCGCGAACTCTGCCGATCGTTTGGACGCGCCTAATCACTGTACCTCTTCGAACTGCAGAATAGTCGTTAGAAATCGCTGCATCGACTTCGCGGGCTTATTTATCATCAGGTAAATTACTCTTCTTCGAACACCTGTTAACGCTTTATCTACACCTAAGCCAACTTAAGAAGTTCCGTTTATACATTAATCTCAAAAGAAATTGTTAGATAACATTGCTTGAGATAACTTATACTCCAAGTCGTAGAGTACTAGTTTTCGAACGAAACTGTCGCCACTACTGAACTGTTTATTAGTTCTCAATCATATCCATTTAAAAGTAAATATTTCCCGAGTTAATGGTAAGAAATGGAAGTAAAATGAAAGTGCATTTCCTCTTTTAATTATTTTGGATGTAACAATATTTTTATCATAAATGCACAAAATTCGCGGTCTATCGATAACAGTAGTTTTACAGGACCGATATGCGGACAGTGGTCTTCGAATTGTTAATCCGTAGACTCTAGATGATGCGAACACTTCCGACGGTTCGCTATCATCGGAAACGCATGTTTCTCAACGAAAAGAGCCGTTAAACGCTAAAAGAACCGTTCCGGAACAAGCCCGTAAAACGATTTGCGTTCGATCGAAGGTACTTGAAGCAAGAAATCAGATTTTGCTTTAAACAAGCGACGAGGACGACTAGATAGATCTGCGATCCGATATTTATCGCGGGCAAGAAATACGCTCACGTGCTCGTTTGCATTTTAAAAGCCTCGTTGAAACGATGGGGAACACCGGGACCGTTTTCACCGGGACCGTTTTCACCGGAACTTTACAGTCGAGCAGGTTGATAGCGTTCGCGGTGGCCTATTGCGCCGATAAAAATAGTTTTGCGTTTATCATGATTCACCGAGTTCGACGTTATCGTGACGCAATCGTCTTTTCTCCCGCCGAGACGCTCGAGGAGCCAACGCTCGACCGGGAACTGCAAACAATTTTCCTGCGGAATTTTTTGTTTTCGATCGCGCAAGAACGTTGTCCGAACTTGTTGTCCCGTAAGCATGATTGCAATCTGGCAACGAGTTATGCTTCAAACGAGAGTCGCGACACAGACGATCGCGGACCTGCCATCTTCCGTGGCGGCATGATCGTGCTTAATGATGTTGACCTCGTTCGCGATTTTCATTCGAAGCCGCTCAAAGGCATCATTGCTCGGCCCTGAATTCGCTCCGATGACGAAACAATTTCGACTTTGATGCGAATCGAATCACGGGGTTAATCCGATTACCGGCCGTTTCGCCGGGAAATTCTGCCGCGCGGTTTGAAACGTCCGCAGTCGTGGAACGGAGATTCAATTCATTTTCACGGGCAATCGACCATTTTTGTATCGGTCCGAAATATCAGATCGATTTTCCAATTGGATCTCGTTTCAGAAATGACCAACTCCGCGAATGGTAAGGGCGACGCTGAAGAGGCGGTTCCCGTTTTGCAACCGGACGAGGGGTTGCGGAAGAGGCTGGAAACCTTGGCTGCTCATTTCGCGAAGAAGTATGATGTTCAACCTTCGTTCTTCGTCAGAGTTCCCGGAAGGTATGCTAATTAATGGTGCACTTTATTTAAAACGTCCGTCTGCAGATGTATTCTCAGAAAGACGCGGGCAAAGAGTGTTTATAAATCACTTTATCCTACAGTCTTTGATCTGTAAATGATAGTTTCTGTAATCGATAGTATTTGTCGTGCAATGTTTCGCGCGCTCGTACAAATGGACTAGATCAACAGTTTCATAACAGCTAGACTCCAATCTCGTTTATCCAGGCGGTTATTTGCACCGCCATCGACGACTTCAACTCCTGCGGGTGCAATCGAATTTATTTTGTCCGTCTGTTCGCAGAGTTAACTTAATTGGCGAGCACATCGATTATTGCGGGTACGCTGTTTGCCCCATGGCCATCGAACAAGACATCCTCGTTGCCGTGGCTCACTCGCGGGACAATCAAGTTCGTTTGACCAATCTGAAATCGAGGTACAAGGACTTCGAGTGCAACTTCAAAGACGTGAGGTCAGTGAACGAGCGTAGGACCGGTCCAGGTAGCCCGAAAATGATTTGCAGTGTCTTTTTGAATCGCAACGGTGATGGTTCCATGTCCGATATCCTTCAGGAATGCTAACATTTCAGCACGGAAATGTTCATCTTGTGTCAGCGCCAGCAATTAACCACGAAATACGCGTTAGGTCCACTCCGGCAGCCATTCATAGCAGACTTCAAATTAGACCGCCTTTTTCCTTCGATCAAATATTTGTGAACGGAGGAGTACGGGCGATACCGGAAAGGATCAATTGACTGGAAAACGTGCTTCGACATATTTCCACCGATAACCGGCGAATATGGGAAACCTATTTGCGGATAGCTCGGAATACATATTCGTCGCTCCAGCGTATTTTCATTCTTGGAGTCCGACCGCTAGCGGCCGGACGAAACAAGCTCCGAAGTTAATGCACAATTCCCGCGCGGAACATCGGAATGCAATTTCCGTCGGCGAGAAATTTCTGACCGGCGCGGTGCGCCGAGGCGGATTTCTCGCGGGAAGGGACAAAAATAAATGGCATTCGACCCCGCGCTGGAGAAACTAATTCGCTGGAAAAGAACTGCCGACGCTGGTCTCTGATTAACGAAGCACAACCACATAGAAAAGCCAAAAAATCAATCTTTCTAAGGTTGAGTTTCAAAGTCTGGTTCTCCTGCGAACATTTTGACAAATATTTCGTTGAAATATTCGCACATTTGCGGAAGTCATAGTGTTTGCTAACCTCTTGGAGAGAACCATAATTTCGAACTTTGAATTACCGGCAATTTTCGTTACACGATTGCAAACGAAAGCATACAATTGCATGGATGAACATACTGCATCAACTTCTTCTGGAGTTATTATTTGGGAAGAAATTGTTTCCGCAATTTTTTTCTCAATTAGACTAATGACCACCGCTCTGTAATTTCGGGTACTGCGATTACTCACTCCGAAGCATTTCGCTTTCGGGCAATTAGTTCTCCCGAAACTACGTACTCTGCAGCTGCGCGCCCCATGCTATCTTTATCGCTCCATAACTTCAACAATTTCCAACGTTCGGAGAATTAATACTTTTCTTTTTTTTTACATTACTCGTAAATGCGTCGACAATTAAATATCAGAAGTGTTGGAAGAAGCGATTAATTCCAGTTGTATAATACTGGTGTGCATCCTCTTAAAAAATATTTTTCTCAAGTCAAAGTACGTTAAGATTGCATGAGAGAACTTTTTTATTTACTCAATACCACTGGCACCTCCGTGAAAGAGGTCACGATGAAATGAAAGGATGCGAGCGTAATTTCATTATTCGCCCGGTGTTTAGCGGCCGTCGATCGGAAAACTGGCGTAACTGCGAAGCATTCGGTATATACGACGAATGATCGTTCGCTCAAGAGGAAATTGTTCGATACGACGACGCGAAGAATCAGGCGAAATCAGCGCAACGTCAAGATGTCACGCGGATAAATCGGGTCAGAGGATCGAGCTAATGTTTAAGACGGACGGAAAATTTCCTCTTTTTCCCGCTGAAATTACTCGCGGGCTTTCCACAGCTTTTTTATCGGTTCTGTAGAATAGTCTCGGGAAATCTGTTCGCGCTCGTAACCAGAATTAACACTTTGACTGCCAAACTGGAAGCCTCAAAAATTCCATAAAATCAAAGTAAGTTATTTAACGAAATAAAAATTGAAAAAGATGAAATATATGATATTGAGCAGTCCTCCAACTTTCTTGCATTTTGCAGCTTCTAATCAAATTTGGTGCAATGAATATATTAACGTAAAAATTCATTTTAAAACCTGGACAAATAATTCCGTCACCCACATATGGGTGACATGGCAGTCAACGTGTTAATAAATGTCGTTTGCTAATCATTCTTTTCTTTAAGTGAAACCATGGTGGTCGCACACGCGTAATAAAAAAACGTTCTCTCGTTTTTTCGAGCTCGTATTTCCGCGTCGAGTAGAAACCGCGATATCCGTTTCTCTCGGTTGCGATCGATCAGCTTCCGGAAAACGGCGCTTTAATTCCCAAATGCCGCGAAGGGACGCGGAACACGTGCTCGTCCGTAAACAACCGGGCGAGACAATATTTGCGGAGACTGGCGAACGGGAGCGTGTGTTCCTCTTTCGCCGCCGCCGTTCGCCAAAGAGAAACAGCTGCGGCGTCTGCCGCTTATTACGTAGGAATTGTCGCGAGTTACTTTCAGCTGGCTCTCTTTATTGAGCGTGAAAAAGCTGTTTGAAGAATCGACTGGCTCGTAGCTCAACCGGCGAGCACCGTACTTTTGCCGGAGCGAAAAATTCTGGCCCTTTCATGGCTCGCTGAAAACTCCTGTTCGCACTTACGACCGGCAACGACAAGTTGAAACGAACCGACTGAAACTCTCGTTATATTCGCCGGGATTGCTGAACCCTTTTAACCTGCTACGAACTGTTTCGTTGTTATTTTCTTCTGGCTTCGAGTCTAAAACTTGCTTAACGATTCGGCTTTCCAAACATTTGGATTGCTTGCACACGTGCTAGCTGTAACAAATTATGTTTTATTTCGTCCCTTGCCAGGCTTCACTGCGCTCTCTTTTAATCTCTCGTGCTCTAAATTGTTTCTTGTTGCAATTTCGAGTCTCTAATTTATCTCTTTATTCTTTCTTTAGTTCCATTCTAGGTTCTATCTTACTCTTTCTGCTGCCAATTTGTACACTTTTATTTTTGCACGCTTCAGGCCTTTTCAATAGATTGGCAAACATATTAACGTTGAGTTAGTCTTTCGCCAATTTTACACAGTGTGACGCAACAAAAAGTAATGATCATTCGCAAACGAAAATAAATATCTGCAGAAACCAGAAGGCAGATTTACTTGTTCCAAATAAAGCGTTCCCCCGTCATCCGTAAGCCCAGCTTATGATACATCGCAACAGTAATCGTCGAGCGTAATCAGCTGCAACAGCTGTAATACTGGTTCACAGAAATTCATGTAGGAGATCGATGCAGCGAGATTAAATTACACTGCGATCGCAAACAGAGAGTCAAACGCGATCGAACCTGACGCTTACCTAACGCAGATCAATAATCAGTCGTCACGACTTTTCTGCAACACTTTCTGCGATCTGTCCTCGTAGGGAATACTCGAAGAGAATACTCGAAAGAATGTTCCTCGACGCGGGTATCTCAAAATGTTTACCTCATCTGTAACAAATGATACTAAAACGCAGAGTCGGGGCTCTTTGTTCTTCCGCGCGGTGAAATACAACCGCGAAGAAGGTTCGTTTGACTTGAGGAAGTAGATAAATGTGAAAGAAAAAATTGTTCTAGCTTATAATTCAAGAAGAATTAATTGTTAGCAACGTTGATATTTAACAACGGTGGGGCAGTGGAGGGAGATGAACTAAATTTATAATTTTCCACAGCGCTTGCATCGAGGGCGCCGGCGGTGGCCCGGACTGGTACAAATATTTCCTTTGCGGCGTGAAAGGAGCCCTCGAGGTGATCCCAGAGGAGGGCGTTCCTTCGGGAATCCTGGCTGCAGTTTGGGGAAACATTCCTCCTAATTCAGGGCTCTCGAGCTCGAGCGCTCTCGTCTCCGCCGCTGTTCTTCTGACCGTGCACGCCAGCCAGGTGAGCTTATGCCTTCTCGCTATTCTTCCTTATCCCAGCGCAGCCTCTGGACCGCTAGTTTTAATTTTAAAAATTTCAGCTGTCCCTATCTCCAATATTACAGAATCATCCCTTCTTCGGTTCGTTGAATTTCTTTATTCCATTTCTACGAAGCACTCTTCTGATAAAGATAAAAAGAAGCACTCTTCTGATAAAAATTATTCGACGAATTTTTCACATTTCACCTTCATGTCGACATCCAATTTTCTTTTTGTTTTCGACAATCGATAAAACTGTAGACTTTGTTGTTTCAGCGCATATTTTTACGCCTCAAAATATTTCTACTTTATTTAATTCGTCGAGCGAAAACAGGACGGAATATTTGCAGCGCGTATCAAATTTCCAAACTGTTCCGGTAGATTCTAATTGAATTGAAAGTCAATCACCGGCGCCCAACAAATAAAAATTCAACAAAAACGCTGCAGCGTTTAATGATTCTCGAAAACAACATGAAAACGAGATGAGCTCGTTGCAGCATCGAACAATATTAACACGTAATTCTCGCAAATCCAACACGAACTGGTCGTTAAAAAAATGAAAAGCAAAATTCGATCTCTCGTTAGACCGAGCACAGAGAGCTGCAGAACGTGAAATATGAAATGTCACGTGTAGCGTGAGCGAGTAAAAAAGCATATAATAAAACAGGTTAACAGGTATCGCTTCGGTTCGCGGAACAGAGAACGTTCTCGCAGCGAAAAAGATCAACGGTGTAAAACGAATCGTTCGCTAATCACGTTGCGCGTCATCGTTACGTTATTTCCAGAAATAAACGACCCGAAAATGTGGCTAATCGTGCGATAACCACGGCTAATGAAAGCCAACTGTCGTCATTTTTCGCTGCGCGCCCGTGATATTTCGTTCGCGGGGCTAATCATCCCCTGTTCCCATTTTTCCCTCGATACGGACGTTAATGTCGTTTTAAAAAATGACCTGAAAATTTCCGCAACCCTCAGGGGATTAATTTGTCGGCTTTTAGAGGGTCACAGAAATATGTTTCAAGGGGGGTAAACGACCTGTTTAACGTCGCCTCCGGAAGAATTGCAAAACTGTTATCAACGGAGAGTGGAAGAAATTTATCAACCCTCGGAATTATACCGTTCTCGACATCGTGACATACGTTTTACAATTTTTTCCTTAGAAGTGTCAGAAAACAATCACAATTTTACAGTATTAAATTATTGTGTGCTTGAATTTCATTCGACACGAATTAGATTCTATTATCTTTAACATAGTTGTACAGCTTACCACATAGTTGTTTCACGAAGTGGCGAAGATGTCGCGTTGGCAAAGTCAGTGCAGACCGTCAAGCACAACGTCGAAACGTAGACTATGCGTGTTAGCGTGGGTAACATGGCCACCCTTAACGAGCTCGGGTTCCCTATAATTTAGTTTCGCCGGCTCAAATGCTTTCTCATAAATTAATACTAATTAAACGTCCCCGCCCCCGGACATGCTGTTATTAGAACGGCCTTATGAAACTTTAGGATGAATAACCGTGGTGAAAGACGATTTTTACCATCGGGAATTACTTTCCGCGACGGTTCACCCGGATTCGTTCAATTCTGATAAAAGTGGATTTTCGTCGCGAAACTCCGCGGGACAGCAATAATATTCCTCGAACTTCTTGATCTCCTTGCGGCTAGATCCGCCGAAGAATATCGAGAATCAAGTTCTTACAGTTTGCCTAGTCGTTCGAACGGATTTCCGCTTCGGCCATTTTGTAGACACGCAGTAGAAATATGGTAAAATTGACAAAAGTTCCTGCAGTTTGATGGATCTACGATTTACCAGTACTGTTGGAGGAAAAGTCAACTTGGTTCGTGGATCGGTTACCGTGATCTTGCTTTTGATATTTTTTACCAACGATTCTTTACCATGTGCAAGTTCGAAGTTCCTCTTGGATGTAAGCTCTAATCCTGTATTCACGGCACAATAGGAATGCTGAACATTGTACTTACGCCCACAGGCAGGAGCTTAAAGGATTATGTACAATGAACGGAGGTGCGATTACGATAGGGTTTACAATTTTTCCGTGTGCTGTTTGGAAGTGTACAGTTCTGGGAGTAACTTTTGAAAATTTCATGGCAAAATTCCGTAAAATTGTGGAGATACAGTCATTTATGCTAGGGGGTGATTTAAACTAAAAAACACGTCTCTTGGGTAGTAATTCATTTTTTATTTCTAACGAAAGAATCGTGGCAGATAGAAAGAATAGTTTTGTGGAAAATAAGTATACAAAATTTCACCTAAGTCGGTTCATATTTAAGCAAGATGCTCTTGATTTTTACTAACAGTTTCAAGAGTAGTGTGCCTATCTGTGCAGTCTCTGAAATCACCTCTGTAAAAATCGCAAAAAAATCTTATACGACTTAAACTATTTTTATTCAACAGAAGAAAGGGATATCCTGATAAATTTTAAATATAGATAATCCTTTTAACGATCTGGAATACGCATTTTACGTTCCGAGTCTCAATTATATCCGAGGAAACAGGATCTATCTGTCTCTCAATTAGGTCAGTCAGCCAAGCTCCTGTTATATCTTTAATTAATGGCAGGATTAAATGTAAACCGTTCGAGCTGAATAACTCGAAATATAAAATAACATTTCAAATCGGGTCTTTCCGCGAAGTACATACCTGCAGCGCATCGGTCTCGAATCGATAATTAAACATAACCCGCATTCATAGCATTCAAACGATCTCGTAATCCGCGTACCAGCCCTTTAATATCCGCGAACGATCTACTTAACCTACCCCAGACCTACATAACAGATATTTCATCTAAGTAAAGGGGTTAATAATAGCAGAAAAAAATCCGAACACGAAGTTTCCGCGTTCGAAGCGGCAAAAATGAGGAAACTTCGGCGAAAGATAGCGAAGGAATTCGCTGACATTCGCGTTAGGCTAATATTTGGTCAGATAAGGGAAACAATGGCCGTGCGCTTAAACGAGGAGGTGGGAATATGTTGATCCGTCGAATAACCAGCATAGTGTTCAGCCAAGTCGTAATTAGTGAGGCAACATGATTAACAGGCAGCGGATCTTTATGCAAAATTTTCTACCTGAATTGCAACAAACTGGAGTGAAATAGAAATTAATTTTTTCCTCAAAATTTCTCTTCTTTGAATGTTTTAAATGTTTTCGCTGTTTTAAATTACACCTAATCGTTCACGGTTAAATGACGCGTACACTGTGTTCAAGATATTCCAACATACATATTGTTCGTCCTAAGTTCTACGTTCGACAAAATAAATAAAATCCAGTCTCAGCGTTTTTACTCGTCTCCGTCCTCTCGAGTCCGCGAAGATCGATGAGAAAAGTTCACTAGCTGTCGCTTTTAACGGAGTTGCATAAGAGAGAGAGATAGACCGCTGAGATTATGCCACCAGTATCCCCGAGCGAGGTATCGGGGGAATTTCTGATGCCTTCCTGTCCATTGACCATGCTCTCGAAAGAAACATGGAAATCGAGTCACAACGACTATCGCGTTGGCGAATGCATCGACTGCGAAATCATCCCCTAACGTCGCGTAGCACATTTGCAGCTTTTTCTCTTTTGTAGGGATCAGTTTAATGTCAAAGTGCAGCGCGAACGGAACGCGCGTGAAGAACTGCACAGTCTAGAAAATATTATTATAAATAGTCCACCCTACAAAGGCAACCGAAGAGCTTTGGGAAAAATTCCGGAGCCTCGGTAAAAGTTTTCGAGCTCGGACAAAAAATTATGGAGCCTAGAAAAAATTGTAGTTTCCAAGAACATTGCAAAAATATTTCGTAGAGCCTAGAAGGAGGTTTCAAAGTCTGGGAAAAGTATTAAGGAGAGCAGTTTGGTCATCGATAGGTGGATCGAAGTCCGCGTCAAGAACTGCACAGTCTAGAAAAAATTATTATAAATAGACCACCCTACAAAGGCAACCGAAGAGCTTTGGGAAAAATTCCGGAGCCTCGGTAAAAGTTTTCGAGCTCGGACAAAAAATTATGGAGCCTAGAAAAAATTGTAGTTTCCAAGAACATTGCAAAAATATTTCGTAGTGCCTAGAAGGAGGTTTCAAAGTCTGGGAAAAGTATTAAGGAGAGCAGTTTGGTCATCGAAAGGTGGATCGAAGTCCGAAGAAGCTCGCAGGACAGTTTAGGCGACGAAGACAGCGTTGAGTGGTACCGAAGAGTGCCTAGGGCCTACGAACACCAAGACACGACTCTGTCGTCCGTGTGTTTCGAATGGAAAGGATATTGTTTCCCAGTTTCGCTGGTAAAAGGTTTGCCGAGGGGACTTCCGTCGAATCACCCCTGCTGGGATCTCTAACGTTACTCGAGAAGGTATTACCACGCCACAGTGGCCCCAATCGATGAATTAGGAGGAAAAGAGTTCAAAATTAAAGGTACCAAAAAACACGTATCGGTGAATTTTTCATGTACTGTACATCCCTCGGAGATGCAAAGTTCAGAGAGCCTTGTACCACTGGTACACAGCGACAAACACTTGTGACAATTATAGGAACCGCGTGAAAGATTATTCGAACACGATTGCACACTTTGGCAAACGTGCTTACAGACCTCGCGAATATCTGACAATAGGTAAATGATAACGTAATTGTTTTGCGTCGACCTACTCCCACCCCGAGAGATCATCTTCGCCGAGCATGAAACTCTACTTGCGGCTTGCGAGCAAATATAATTAGCGATTCGACGTGCAGGAGAAACTCGCGAAGAATAGGGGAGTTTGCTGTTCCAGTTAGAGCGTTTTCAACCCTCCTTGTGTCGCGCGTTCGCAATTAACGGGCTCGCTTACGGACAAACGTTTCGTTAATGGGGACGACTGCATCCAGTTTCGATACAGTTGGCATGAACGACGCTATTCAGGCGATTCGAAAGTTTTTTAATACCTTCGCGCGGGTTCGTTTTAATGATTGCCACCTCGAGTACACGGACTTTGAACAATTGCAGAGTTCACGGTACGATTGTAGAGCTTGCAGAAGAAATTGCAAGACCTACGGAATAAGCTATAGGATGTATATAAAAATTGTGGGGTCTACAAAATGGTTCTAGGACATGTATAAAAATTGGAACTATGAAATGATTACAGAATCTATATAAAAATTGTGGGGTCTACAAAATGGTTCTAGGACCTGTATAAAAATTGGAGCCATGAAATGATTACAGAATCTATATGAAAATTGTGGGGTCTACAAAATGGTTCTAGGACCTGTATAAAAATTGGAACTATGAAATGATTACAGAATCTATATAAAAATTGTGGGGTCTACAAAATGGTTCTAGGACCTGTATAAAAATTGGAACCATGAAATGATTACAGAATCTATATAAAAATTGTGGGGTCTACAAAATGGTTCTAGGATCTGTATAAAAATTGGAACTATGAAATGATTACAGAATCTGTATAAAAATTGTGGGCTCTACAAAATGGTTCTAGGACCTGTATAAAAATTGGAACTATGAAATGATTGCAGAATCTATATAAAAATTGTGGGGTCTACAAAATGGTTCTAGGACCTGTACAAAAATTGGAACTATGAAATGATTACAGAATCTATATAAAAATTGTGGGGTCTACAAAATGGTTCTAGGATCTGTATAAAAATTGGAACCATGAAATGATTACAGAATCTATATAAAAATTGTGGGGTCTACAAAATGGTTCTAGGACCTGTATAAAAATTGGAACTATGAAATGATTACAGAATCTATATAAAAATTGTGGGGTCTACAAAATGGTTCTAGGACCTGTATAAAAATTGGAACTATGAAATGATTACAAAATCTATATAAAAATTGTGGGGTCTACAAAATGGTTCTAGGACCTGTATAAAAATTGGAACTATGAAATGATTACAGAATCTATATAAAAATTGCGGGGTCTACAAAATGGTTCTAGGATCTGTATAAAAATTGGAGCTATGAAATGATTACAGAATCTATATAAAAATTGTGGAGTCTACAAAATGGTTCTAGGACCTGTATAAAAATAGGAGCTATGAAATGATTACAGAATCTATATAAAAATTGTGGGGTCTACAAAATGGTTCTAGGACCTGTATAAAAATTGGAACTATGAAATGAGTACAGAATCTATATAAAAAATGTAGGATCGATAAAACGTTTGTCTGTTAAGAATGTTGTACGACGTGCGATTGTAATGAGAAATTCGATTTCTTTTAGATAACAAGAAACGATTGATTTGTGTTGCAGCACCAATTGTCGAAACGTGAACTGGCTGACCTCAGCGCCAGAGCTGAAAGGTACATAGGCACCCAGGGTGGTGGAATGGACCAGGCCATAGCATTTCTGGGGAAAGCTGGTAATTAGAATCTTTTCTTCGAACAAATTCTTGGAGACTTGCAGGAAGATTTGAAAATATAATACTACTAAGTAATTTTGGTGAAATAAAATGATTGCAACTGCATGACTTCGGGTGGTTTGTTGAAGTTTAAATAACTTGAATACTTGGGACTGTCCGCGTAGGTTCCGCGATGCTGATCGAATTTAACCCGCTGCGTGCAACGAATGTCACTCTACCCGAAACCGCGGTGTTCGTAGTAGCGCACAGCCAGGCCTGTCACAACAAAGCTGCCACCACGGATTTCAATTTAAGGGTTGCGGAGTGCAGACTGGCTGCCCAGGTAACGTGCCCCCATTTGTAATGAAAAATCAGTAAGACAATTGCTTGAAATTGTCTTGTAATGATCTGAAAATACTGTCCCACGGAAACCTTGTATATGTTTCGCTATTCAATTTATTGCGTCTCTGACAATCTACTTAGCACAGAGAAAATGTTGGAGCACAGAATAATTTAGAATTATATTTTACATTTTAACGCGAACAGGAAGAGGAAACGTCGCAAACTTTTTAAATCTGGAACAACGCGTGACCCGTTCTTTCCTGCAGTTGAAAGCTTAAACTAGAAATGTAGGGGAAGGAATTTAATTTAAATAGCGATACGAATAATGTTCACGAGATTTGAATAATGTGTGGAACTTCATTTACGTTTCCAAATATGAAGATACACGGTCACGCATTGTACAGTGGAAGTTTAAATTGAACCATCATTTCGGCGTGAACTTTTAATGGCAGGCGGTTTGCTAGACAACAGCGTGGCCTCTGCAGTTAAATGAAGTTGCAATTGGAATAACAATGTCAAGAGATACCCGTTTGACTAATATAGAAACTTCAACATTGTTTTTGAGTCGACTAGCCACGCAGAGCATTTCAAAAGGGAGAGATGAAACTTCTTGTGCTGTGCGTGTTAATTAACACAAGAAGCTGAACGAACGTGGTACAGTAAACTTCTAAAATACGATTCCAGAATAAAATTCTAGACAGGCTTCTCACATATCTTGTTACAAAAAAAATTTCAACACTTTTTAACGCTCTCAGTGTTGCGTTTCTCAGTAATAGAAGATGGAATTGTTTGTCCAGATTTAAAAATGAATTCTTGCGCTACTATGCATATACAGTGTTTCAAAAATTTGCACAATGTAAAAATATTAAAATCAGTCTCTACATTTTGATCTTTCAATTTTAATTTGAATTTCTGGTCAATATATTTAATAAATTTTCTGAAGCAATACATATCAATGTAGACACAGCAATAGCAGATCAATGTAACAGAATAATTTAACAATAATCCTTTCGGTTCAATCACAAATGTTTCAGCAAGAATGGCAATAATGTCGTCGTTCAAGCACATTAATTCGGTCCAATTATTATTGGTTCGAAGCGTCAACAAGATCCCCGGAGTTTCAAAGAGACTAATGAGATTGGTTTTCGATTAAGTTTTATGGTTGTTGCACAACCGACATTGATCGATGCGTTTCGCCGAGCGAACAACATAGTACAAGGATCAAAATCGTCCGAACGCAATCCCATTCCCTTGCGAAATGACAAAGGACGCTTTCCGTGGAACGGAGCTCAGTTTTTGAAGTAATTAAAACTCCACGAGGTTCGCGGGCCAAACGAAATGGGAGATGAAATAATTGAAAATAATAGCAGCAAACACCTCGGCGCGGAAGTTCCCGCGAAGAGATTAATTACTGAAACTTTTGGACGCGGAATAACTTTACCATGACGTCCTAATTCGCCTTCTGTTCGGTATTTTGCGATTTCGGTATTCGATAGTTCTTAGTACACTCATTTTTGAAAAAGTTCGTTCTTTTTCTTTTTATTTTAAATGGACCAAGTTAATCCTTAAGTGGTACAATGCAGGGGCAGAAACATAAGTGAAGGGTCGTAATGGTGGCCAGAGACCAATGAATATTCCATGGGCTATCGAACGACACGGTTCACCAGACTCTGTTCCCTCGTTTCCAGATGATAGCGAAGAAAAGAGGCAAGAACTGGGAGCACGTGCAGAGATTAATCGATGTTCAAGAGGCACTCGGTATCACCGTCGACGAAATGGTTCCTGTGGTAACCTCGGACCTTCACGAGGAGCCATACACCCTAAACGAGGTATGCACTTGGCGTACAACATTAATAATAATAATGCTCGTGTCGTGATATACTTTTTCTTCGATCCCGTGATACCGGAGGGGAAAACTTCGTCGTCGATCATCGGGGAAAAAAATGAAATCACGATATCACTTGAGCGTGTCATTTATTTATATCCTTTTCATTCCTCAACATTCCTTGGAGAATTTTGAAGAAAAATTATTACTTCCACGACTAGAAAGAAATTATAGGTTTCGTGAAAAATTGTGGAAAACCTAGAGAAAGGTCCTCCTATACAAAATTGCGAGGTCCAAGAAGTGAAGCTTAGAAAGAAATTGTAGGGTCTATGAAAAAGTTATAGGTAAAATTTTTTAGGATCCACGGAAGGGTAATAGAACCGATTACAAAATTGTATAACGGAAATAATCATAGGACCACGAAAAAATTGCGGAGCTGACAAAAATGATTGTTAATCGTCGTTAGCAGGAAGTGACATTATCTGTTTAGATCTGCGAAGGACTGGGAACAACGATCGAGAAGCTGAAGGAGATCTCGCGGCTGGGATCATTCAGCGAGTCGCAGCCTTTCAAGCTGAAGCAACGTGCCCTGCACGTGTATCAAGGTAACAGAATATTCTTTAAACATTAACCGAACGACAGGTACAAGGTCGCTCGACTCGCGCATTTATCAATTTGAGAAAACATGCATGGGGAAAATTGCCCGCGGCAAACATCGGTTGCTTATGTCGCTATTTTTCTCGGCGAAGTTCCACCCGATTTCGCCGACGTTTTCGCGGGAATAATTCATGTATGCAAACGCCGATGTTACTTACAAAGAAGGTAATCCGCCGGACTCTTGTTTGAATAATGAACGGATCCTGCGGACGGAAAAATATAGCACCGCTCTCGGAAATTAATGCTCATTGAATCGAGCGAAAGAATGTCTAATTCATGCGTCCGCTGGAAATTTCTAATCGAGATGTCGTGACTTATATGCCCGAGAATCCAAACAACGCCATTTATACGACGAGGTCTGAAGGTATCTCAAATATAATCCACCTGACTAGCTCTCAATTAATTTATTCCATCGATGCACCATTACTCTGAACCGATAAATGGTAATGGAATTTTTGCATTTCATTCTCGCTTCGAGGAGATGCGGAAAATTCGAATTTAGTAATCCGCGGAATTTATCGGAATCGCCCGGAGCTGGAAGCTTGTAGTTGCTATACACGGGTAGAAGAGCCACCAGACAACATTTTTTAATTTGCATATTCTGCTTTGAGGGGTCCGCTTCGCTCGGTAAATTCAAATTTCTTAATCGAAGAATTTAAATATTTGATTCAGACCTGCTTTGATCCCGAATGAATCGAGCATGCAGCTACCAAGATTTTTGAATTTCATATTTCGCTTTAAGAAGATTACACCGCGCAGCAGATTTGAAGATTTTACCCGCGGAACTATAATGATCGAGATTGTCGTCGATTTTTAACATTTAAAATTCTACTGAAAATATGATGATTCCAACCAACGCGCGGTAAATTTGAATATATAAACCTCGGAATTTAAATGTTTGAATTCTCCGGTTGTCTTCGAAGCAAATCTCGCCGAAAAAGTTGCCCTCGTAGATGGTATTACAAATCGGTATACGGTTTAGCAATTGTTAATCCGGTATTTGAGCTCGCTAAAAGCCGCGGTCGCGGCTCGGTCGTCTAGTTAATATCGAATATTGGTGAAACAGAGTTGCTTATCAATAATTTACGCGTGTTCCTTCGCAAAACAATGAATTTTCACGACAGCAGTTTATCGATTGCGGTCACTATCCGCCCTCTACGTCATATTCTGACCCGACCTATAATTTATTGCCGTGGAAACACAACGGAAATCGCGCGAAAGACCCGTCAAAGGTTCCATTGTCTTTCCTACCGTTTGCGTTGCTGCAAGCAACCGAGAACCTGGCTTCGGATCTCTGATTTCATTTATGAACATTCTCGTCGTTATGCCAACAACGATTCAGTGGAAACTGGACGAGTTCGAAATTAATATCTATCGGGGAATTCAATTGAAATTTCGTGGCGCATAGCTGGGATTTGTTGCCGCTATCGTTACGGCACAAATAGCGGCTGGGCTCTTAAGCTACTTAAAACGATTGAATTTCATGCATTTAACATCAACGTAGGAGCGTCACCGTCGCTGCATTTTCCTAAACGATCTGTGCACGCGAGGACGATACAGGTTCACTCATATTAATAGTCCTCCCTCATTGTTTCGTTATCGATGCCACGATAATGGACTCTTTCTCTTGCAGAGTGCACGAGCTTCGATCATGTTCCGTTTTTAATCCTTTCAGTTGCTGCCAGATCATGGACAGCAATTATTCACGATGATAACGAGCGGACGATAAATTCGAGCTCAACGTAATTGCATAATAAATTGTCGGCAAGCCTGTGAAAAAACGCTGGAAATCTCTCCTAGCTTTCCTAGGAATCTTCTAGGATTAAAATTTGGATTTTTGCCTCTTTCTGATTAAAATCTACAGGATTTCAGAAAAACATTACAGTTTAGCCCCAATTAATACTATTCTTAGTAATTTAAAGAATATTTTCCTCGTCTGCACATCAACGAAAATTTAACCGCGGTCCATTTGTTGGCGAACTGAAATTGTTGATAATTAGCATTTGTAATTTGGAGCGACCCGATATCCCTTTCATTGTATTATTTATACGAAATTGAAATTCAATCTAAAACCGCTCGATTCCACTTTCCTTCGGTCACAATTTTTCAACACGAATATTCCGATCTAAAGTACATTTCGTTAATAAGAAGACTTCATAAAAGAGTATGCAATCTCCTTCCGAGGAAATAGAACTCTGGAGTGTTTTCTTGCCATCTGCGCGGAGTTCCAATTCGAGGAAAATATTCTTGAAGTTTTCCTCTTCGTCCTTGAGTTTCCTGTCCACGTTTATGCAACTTTTCGAGACATTCGAGAATCATACTCGAGATACGTTCGCGACTCGTCGATGTATTAATCGTTGTCCTGCGATCCCTAAATCACTCGACAGAAGCAAAATTGACAGGAGAGGCTTATACCTCGAACAGCCTCGGTTACTCGGCCTGTAGCGTTCTCAAATGCCCTGTGCATACATTCGATTATGAATGCACGCGAGCATGCTCTATCCCGTCCATCGACTATGGCAGCGTCCATTAAATTTTAGTCGATTAAAAGATCACTCCGCTTCGACGAAAAATCATCTTGCGAATGTTTCTTGGCGATACTGGACCTCGTATTTTGTGGAGGTGCAAACGAGTAGATCAAATAAAATGGGAAGAACGTTTGAAGAATTTGAGAATATCGTTTCGTTATCTTCAACGTATTAAACGGAATCGTTGCTTTCCGGAAATATTTTTATCTGTGAACATAATCTTTTCTCAGAGGGTCCTATGATTGTCTTTTTCAGAGGCAGATCGAGTGGCAGCTTTCCGTCGCGTAAACGAGGACAGCACGCTGACGGAGATGGAAAAGCTCGAGCAGCTAGGTAGCCTGATGTCCGGAAGCCATAACAGTCTGTACAAATTGTACGAGTGCAGCCATCCCAGCGTCGATGCACTCGTCGACAATGCAATGAGCTGCGGTGCTCTTGGTGCTAGGCTCACAGGAGCTGGGTAAGTTTCCCTGACAAAATGGCGTACCCTCGCTGCCCGTCGACTCAATTTGATCCTTTTTGAACTGGGACACGTTTATCGATCGCTTCCTCAGCCCCCGATAATATACGTATTTTATGATTACAGTGATTCTCTTCGAAATCTTGATCACTGTTTTTATTTCTTTTTTGAGAATTTATTTTTCGTTCGTGTGTCTATTTCGAAGGATATATATATTTTAGAAAGCACCCATTTGTAAATGGATGGACATCCATTAAATATACAGGTGAATCTATGGTTTGTAGAATTGAATTTCTTTTCCAAGGAAAAACTCTTTGTTCCGGTTAAACCAGGTTTTCTCAGGAATGAGATCCGAAACGGATTAATTCAGACGATTTTCAGCTGTCGCGATTGTCCACACGGTTTTCTTGTTTCTCTCTGCGTTTGCGCTTCTCGTTTCTGTCAGAGCGAAAATCAGTTTGCCGACTTCAGGCTAGCCCGAGGAATTCTTGACACACCGTGGACGCCGAGAATCTAGGACGTTGAAGAACCAACGCGTTACGCAGCCCGTTCTCGGCGAGTTCCGGGAATGATTTAACGGGAAGTCAAACTTGAGGAACACAGACGAATTTGTTTGTTGGCTTTCTGCTCGACCCCATTTACCTGCTCCGAGCTGCTCTACAAACGTAGCGACAAACTAGCCTCCTCAGAAATCTTCATAAGAAAAGGAGGGTTTAGTGATTTTGTGTTGCAAACAACGTTATCTGGTGAATTTATTTCTTTGAGCCGGAAATGAAAATTCAGATATTATCGGTATTCGATCTTCGGAGCAAAAATAAGCTTCTTACGAACAGAAAGTTTCAAGATAAAAATACTAAATTTTCCTCCGGCCACGAAATTATTTAAAAGACCAACGGTCGAGGAAAGTTACCAGACAGACAGCGAGACGAGCGGTCGATTAATTAGTATGCTCAATTAAAGTCGTCCGGGAGGCGTGCAAAAACGAAACCGTTCTATAAACGTACCATCAACCGCATATCTGAAACGAGACACACGTCCCGAAAGAAACAAGAAAAACAGTAACCGTATATTTGATTGGCATTTTCGGACGTATAATCCACGGCTGACGTTTCAGCATTATACAATTCCGATAGTTACTTTTCACGCATTTCGAGCGGCAAACAGATCTGGCTGACCGTTAACAAAATGAACGACGCGTTGCTTTTCGTTCCGACTGCGACGGTAATTAGAATAAAACTGCTCGCCTCTCGTCGGTGACCTCTTTCCGCAAGAGAGAGAGAGACGGAGAGACCAAAGCAAATACAGCCTGAAATCCGTATTTAATTAAGTTCAAAGTTTTTCACGACGAGTTAACTGTTTTATTAATCCACGCCGGGGCTTTTTGACCCTTTGGAGTCCGGCAACGTTCATTAGTTGGCAACTGTACATACAGTGACTGGCACGAGTACAGTCGTTAAAAGAGAGTACACCTTTCTCAAATATGCATCTAACTGGAGTTTTCTGGGAAATCGGGACAAGTAGTTAGATGAGAAAAGAAATTTTGAAGAAATTCCGGAGAAACTGCCGACTGAATTTTATCTTCAGCAATTGTTTCGTGTTTCATACAATTTTCAGAATGTACGATACCGTAAATATACGTTTGCGGGCACGTCTTGGAACTCCGTTGCGAATTACTTTTACGAGCCCGAGACCACCCCCGCCCTTCGTACGCGAACGGGAGCCGCGTGAAATACGCGAAGATCGAACAGAAGAAACTCAGGACCGGAAACGAGCCCCGGGGAACGGGTTAATCGTTTTACGATGAAAACGCGATGAATTTTATTACGGAGGCTAGCCGCCGGGACGTCTCAAACGACTTTAAAAATAGGTGCTGCCGTATCTCAAAGCGAACGCGAACTTCCATTGTTCCGTGCGATTCAATTTTATTCGAACTATTCCATTCCAACCCTTCCTATCGCGATAAGTTCCCTTAAAAACCGAGTACCTAACTTACTCGGAGATCCACTAACTCCCCTGCAATCTTACGATTTTCTCTAAAAATTGTATTTCTCCTTCTTAGGGGGTAGTTTTAGAATTAATTTCGAGAAATCCATGGAAACTAGCAAGCTGTAATTTTGCATATGTATTGGCCCATGTTTGAGGTAATAGCAGAAATTTTTATGAGATGTTTTATTAAAAATTTTAGGATTTATTAATAAGGTCATATCACGAGAAACCTGTGCAATTGGACACTTCGATACGTTCGTGTAACAGAAACAGATGATTGAAATGAGAAACGAATGTGTAAAAATACTAATTTGAAACATGTTTGTCGACGTAGTCGATCAACAAGTCTGATATTCTGACGCCATTTCTATAAATAAAGGTTCAATGTCTTCAGAAAGGGCACCGAATTGCATTGCACATCAAATAAATCGTTAATTGTGGATCATTGATTGTTGAGAAATATTGACTAATGATTGTACGATGAATAGTGAATTTACTTGCCTTTACATGCTCGGGATTAATAGCAGGCCTTCTTAGGAGCCGAACTAATCAACTGTTTGACACAAAGGGTAGAGGCGATTGATGGAAATTGATGGAAATTCAATTACGACCGGAAATGTAATAGAGAGAAAGTAGCGATACGAATTGGTAGGAAGTGGATGTAATTAGGATTTAATTGGTAGTCCAATCAATCGGTTGGTTATCGTACTAGCTGGCCGCATAATATTTCTGATCAATCGTCGTCATTTAATTACACTAGTGTCACGGGGCGATTCAAGAAAATTTAAAGAGAAGACAGTACTTTTTCCCATGACCTTCCAATGTCGAGTGCAACCCCTAAACGAGGAATGTGTCAAATCGATCCGTGGGTGTGTTTCAATTGCCGGCTCGGTGTGTCCACGAAATTGCTTTCACGGCACAGAAACACGCAATCCTGGTGCCTATTGCCTCCGAATTTTCCACTTTAAGAACAAAAATTTTCTATTCAAAAATTCACGAACTTCCACTCGTACCCACCGCGAAAACCTGGATCAATTTTTTCAAAAAAGCAACTCCATGCTTATTGACCACCTTGACTAAATGAAATTCGACGTAATCAAAGACAATATTTAACTCAAAACGGAGATGTCTCTGTAAATGACACTTTATTGGTAATAAATTAAAGTCTTGAACCAAGCCGAACGAGACACAGGCAAACAAGTTTTTACAAGATTTGATTTTGAATGTAAACGAGAAAAATATAGTTCTACTATCAATCGCCGAAAAATTCCAATGAAACAAGACAAAAATGAAAACGTAGAATAACATGCAATACAAAACCAGCCTAGCACAGTAGAAACATCAAGCATTGATCAGCCACGTTGACCAACACCCATCGAACGCCGCGCAATTGTTTGCTGCGACGTTTTATTTAGGTGTTGTTTTATTATTGACAAAGCAGTGGAACTGCCGCAGACCTCTGAACGTTTTTAAATTTTCGGGTTTTGTATTTTTCATCGAACCGAAATGCATTCACCGGCACGTTGAAAATCAATCGTTCCCGTTGGCAGCCGCGTGAATTAATAAAAGTATGTTTGCATGTTCGCTGCGCACCTGAGGGATCTTTTTTGATGCAGGTGGGGCGGTTGCATAGTGGCCATCACGACCAAAGACAAGGTTTCGCAATTCGTTGATGCGCTGAGGGAGCGGATCGGGAGAGACGGGATAAAAGATGGATTCAAGCTCGACGACCTGGTCTTCCCGATGGGGCCGAACCAAGGGGCCGCGATTTACACGATCTAGATCCCCCCCGTCGATTTTTCGCCGATCTCTTGCCGGACAGATCCGTTCCAGATCCAGATAATGTCACGACGCGGCGGTCTGCACGCGTGTGCCGGATATTGAATTTCACTAATCTTCGCGCGCACAAAGATCTCGAAGAGACTGAGACCATAGTTACATACTAGTTAGCATAACTTTCGATGCACTAGTCGAAAGGCAGATCGAGGAATTCAAGAGCTTGCATTGAAGAGGATGAAACGGATGAATTGTCTTCTCGAAAGAATTGGCTCGAAATTTGGTGAATAGAAAGATTCTAGTATTTTTTCTACATTCCTCTGAATTCTTCGATTACTTTATTATCCTGCATAAATAGATTAGAATAATGTTAGATTATAGTAGACTGTACTTGTGTACTACTGCCGGACTGCGGATTTCATACATTCCTTGGGCAGAGTTGAATTTTGCAGTAATGGCCCATTATCAATCATAAAACTGATTAAGTCGATATCATTGCACAATTTCGAGCTTTACTTGTTTAATTCGTGATTAAGTACATTGTTGTGTTGTGTACATTTTTCTATCTACACGTATCGAGACATTACTGCCGAACCAGTTTAAACAAAATCGTAAAAATTCCGGAAAATATAAAATTTCGCTACTGGTACTTGATCCAGGAACAGTTGCAATGAAAAATAGCATTTTCAGATAAACATCCACGGTCTAAATACCGCAGTACATTTCATACATACATACATATATATTATTATATACATATTGTATCCAATAAAATGTTCCTTCTACCAATGACAAGATTAATTAGCAGTTCTTCAAGACCAGTTGCGGAAATCAACTTTTTCAGCAATTACAATACTGTCCGATGGTTTTCGTGGGAAAATGTATTTGTAAATATTTTCAAAACTGGTCTTTTCAGCGCAGCTGACTTTGGAGGTATCAGTTTTCTAGAAAATTGCTGTCGTTCGGACAGAAAAATGGCGTTACTCTGTGAAAAATGAGTTACGGGGTTGGAAAAATCGTAAAACGAACACCGGATGGATTAAGTTGTCCAATGACTTATGGGATTGCGTATCAGAATTCCTATGATCACCGGCTTTCAGAAATTCCATCAAGGACTTGGAAATTAGAGGACGAGGGGAATATGTAGAAGGGAGTTAGGGTGTGACTGATTGCGAATTTGTTCGGCTCAGCCCGAGACATGCCATTTACCGTCAATCAAAAGTCAAAGGCAGAGACCGGAATAGTGCACGCATGGTTGCTGGTAGCGAGATTCCAGCGTACTATGAAAAGCGGCGTTCCCAAACTTAATGAATAATTAAAGTTACGAAAAGCAATGGTCGCAATTAGAATAGCATGGACGCGGTTATAATGAGCGTGGACGCGACTGAAGAGCTTATTACTTTCGTGGAAACAGAAATTAATTAGGAGTTCTCGTTCCTGGGCTGCACAAATTTGTAGAATTTATATCGGTATAAAAGAAAATAGGATTGAATGTTTAATAAATCAATAATAAGACTCAAGTAAGAATTATTACTTTCGCGGAAGCAGAAGTGAATTAGGAATTTTTATTCTCAGAACACAGAGACATTTTATAGCTCTCATACCAACGAAGAAGTAAATGAAATAGAATATTGCGACTGAATGTTTATTAAATTCTTAGTAGAGCTATTCAGATAGAATTTACTTTCATGGGAACAGAGTTTAATTAGTAGTTTATTCCCAGAATGCAGATATCACGAATTTATAGCATTTATACCAACAACGGAGAAAATGGAATAAATATTGTATGTGTAATAAATTTGGTCGAGCATACCGCAGAGACATCGAAATTTCCATAAGCATTCGCGGCGGACTTTTTTCCCCGAAGAAAATAGTCCGCGTCAAGGTACATTAAAGTTTCTATCGCGCTGTGTTTCACGTCGGTTGCATTTGCTACGGACGCATAAAATCTGCATTCTAATCGCTGCTAACCCCCTATGACGAGGCGATTCGAAGGAGGTCGACATAGCGCGCTTATAGCGAGGCAATGCTCTACTTTCGCGAGCGAGGAACCAATCAACGTCAAACTGCTATATAAAATACAAATGAAACGACACAAGAAATTCCACTGCTTTTTTTAACCCTTTGCACTCGAAGCTATTTTAACTGTAAAACGAAACATTTCATCCGACTTAGAATATTTCCGTTCTATATATTTTCTTTCCATGTGATACATACGGAAATGGTGCAATTTGCTCGTTGAATACTGAAGTGTTCAGTAATTTATTAAATACAAACCAATTTAATAACGTAAAAAATATTTTCAATAATGATACAGTAATTTTTAGTGGCGCCTTACAGTCGCCATTCGAGTGCTAAGGGTTAAGCACTGAAACCTTTGAGGACTATTGTCGTATTAACATCATTTAGTTCTTGAACACGTTCCAGGCGACGAATTTTCCTCGAATTAACCTAACAGCCGTCGGTCAGGCTAAAACTCGTCGCGAGAGGGATTCGACTGTCCAATGAAATTTCGCGCGATTTCTGCGAGATCTATTTTGCTTCCTGATGATCGATACAATAGGACGTGAAATCGCGAAGCCGTAGAAAGCTTTTTTTCCAGAGTGAGGCAGGTCGGCACACCTGTCGTCCTAAAGATATTGATTTTCCGGGACAGCCGTCCGTATCAATAAACTTCCCGGTAAGAAAGCGGAGTACGATTCAGCGAAAATTCGATCGAAAAAAGATGTCCCCTCTCCGAGCTGATCGAACGGTACGCCCCTGCCAGCCAGATGGCCGTCGACGGATCAGACGAACGAAGAACTGGAATCAATTTCGAAACGGATCGAGAGCCCCTTCCCTCGGGAATCTTCATAAAGACAGCGAATTAAGGTGCTCCATACCTTTGATGAAACGGAAGGAATCGATTTTTGCAAAATTTATATCAAGAGATTATTATACGTGAATTAACAAGTTATCTCAAGGGAGATAATCCGGTGACTCCTTTGTGATTAATAATACTTAGAAAGAAAATTGTTAAGCTTCTTTAAGTTACAACGCCTGTCATTAATAGCGTATTAATAAGCTTCTGGCAGGCAAAGAGTTAGGATATTCTTGGTTATTAATTATTAACCTTTAGAGAAAGTGTTGATTTTTCTCCGCGTGACATTTATGCATACATCCAACCCTGAAGAGCACGAGAAAAACATTGACAATTTTCAAAACTGTGTGTGCACATTCCTAAGGAGTTTTTCTACTCAGCTGTCGATGATTAATTTCAGTTAAAAATTACGCGAATGTGTGCAACAAGATCCAGATAATAGCACCGTTAAAGATATAATACAAAAATCGATGTACAGTGACTCGCAATAATATTCGGACGCTTTTAAAAATCGTATAACTTTGTTAATATTGAACCATGCGACTTGGATTTTTTTTTTTCAAAGTTAGCACAATTGATTTGCCATATAAAATGAAAGGAACTTTTTACAAAAATTGCAATTGGTCGAAATTGCAGAGAAAATAGTATCTTGCAACCTTTTAATGTGTACTTAAATTGAAAATTTAGAAAGTACAATTTGTAGATCTGTACGAATTATACATATTCTGAGAATTTCATAAAAATCGGTCAACGTTGCAATGAGCTGCAGATGTTCCAAAATGATCACGTAAGGGCGAAATTCCCTGACAAGGCCAAAATTCTGCGACTTTCGCCCTTAAGTTTTCATCGTTAAACGTTTGTAGGTCAGTGCAATGTTGATCGATTTAGATGAAATATTTAGAATATGTATAATTGGTACAGATGTACAAAACGTACTTTTTAAATTTTTAATATAAGCCCGCATAAAAAAGTTGCAAAATACAACTTTTATTATTTTCTCTGCAATTTCGACCAATTGCAATTTTTGTAAAAAATTCCTTTCATTTTATATGGCAAATCAATTGTGCTAACTTAAAAAAAAAATCCAAGTCGCATGGTTCAATATTAACAAAGTTATACGATTTTTAAAAGCGTCCGAATATTATTGCGAGTCACTGTACTTAAATGGGGCAAACCATCGTCACCTTGACAATCTTTACAATCGTTGAAACTGTCCGCCTCCCAAGCGTCAAATGAGAAAACAAAAGACCAAAATCACGGCTCCAGCTTTTCCAGCATGCCAGCTTCCCACGCAGGCTAATTAGAAACTCAGAATTTACAGGAGGAGGACTATTTACGTACGGAGTTAGGTATTTGTGCGGCAGTAGGTGCACGTCTACGTTCAACCAACGTTCCCAGTAACAAGTTCGTAACAAGGGGGCGGAATTTCGCGAAGAGGTGCGAAGCAACTATACGGGTCGATGAATTATAGTGTCGTTTTACCATCCAGCCCCCACCCCTCCCCCCGTAAGCCGGCTTATTATGTATCGGCTCGTTTACTTCTTGCAACTCGCGGGCGGATGATCTTCCTCCGTAATCTTTTCACTGTCTGTGGAAGTTATGAGGTCGCTTTTTTAACTGGTGTCGCGAGTCTTTATCCCTTTCATAACAAATTTGATAATAATACAATTTATTGGGAGTGATAAGAAAGAAACAGCTTGGACATGTATTGTGCACAAAGTTATCAAATTTCACTAGTGCACAAATTAACACCAATCTTAATGAACCTCATACCGCTTTGGTACGAAGATGAAAGGGGATGAAAAAACAGTGATTTTCCAAGACTGCTCTTCGATCATACAGTCGAGTCGGAAAGTAAGTTAACGACTGGTATATGCAGGCAAATGAATATGACATGTCTTTAATCTTTAATAATGATAATATATGTTTTACTAACATATTTGTTTATTTCCTTACACCTCCTAAATAAAAACAATACAATAACTTGATTTTATTCATCATATTCATTGCCTACATATCACCAAATGTTAACTTAGTTTCCGACTCGACTGTATATACAGGGTATCTCAGCATCGGTGGTACAACCAAGGTGGGAGTGATTCTACATAAAAAAAAACAAATCGAAAATAGAGAATAAAATTTTTTCATTTGAGCTTTCGTTCTCGAGAAAATCGGTTTTAAATATTCAGCGAGTACGCGTACACGTAGCTATGGTTTAGATGGATCGATCCCGATACAAGTCATATGTCACTTATGAGTAGTACTAATATCATTAGTATCAAGATGATGTGCTGTATTACTCATTTCTGCCTATGGATTTAGAGTGAATTTAAATGAAAATAAGACATGTAATTTAGTTACTAACTTACTTTGTTAATGCAAAAATTGAAATGCAAGCTTTGATAATGCAAGAATTAAATTCGTATGAACGCACTCTAATGTATTCTGTACCTTTAATTCTTCAAATACTAAAACGATCCTCGCTTTTAGTCGAGGAAGGCTTGTAATCTCCTCCTCGTACACTTTTGATTTAACACGACCCCATAGATAGGAATCAAGCGGTGTCAAATCTGGGGATCTTGGTGGCCAGTTTATAGGACCACCATGGCCAATCCAAACTTCGTGTAGAGTTCGTTTAATGAATTCTTAACTTCTCGAGACAAAATGTGGTGGGGCACCATCGTGTTGGAAAATGAGATTTTGTCTAATAGCTAGAGGTACGTTTTGGATATGATAGAAACTGTTAGTCAAAACCGAAGTTAATAACTAGACATCGGATGTTTATGCAATTTCCAATTTTTATAGAAACATTTTAAGAAAGTGGAATGAAATAAAATTTTATTTTTAATGGGGACAGCCTTTGTAGATCCAAAGCAAATAAAAATCGTGTTAAATTCTCTCGAATTTTATATTATAGCATTTTTTTAACATTTCCATAAGCCATAAATGCATAAAGATCCGATGTCTAATAATAACATACTAAGGCTCCAAATGAAACTGTGAGAAGTGCTCAGAACGTCATGTCAACAGGAATGTACAGAAGTGGAAACATAAACAAAAGTCTGTATCGAGATCCATTTATCTAGGCCATAGTTAAGTGTACGCGTACTCGCTGAATATTCAAAACCGATTTTCTCGAGAACGAAACCTGAAATGCATATGAAATGCAATATATGTCCTCCGATAGCTGTACATTAACCACGCCAAAACAGAATTTTATTTCCGTTAGAAATTCTTCATCGTTCAGAATTTCATAGAAAAAAAAAATATAATTTATATTTATTGTATGCCTATGTATTCTTCAAAGGACATATATCAACTACAACAAAATAGAATTTTATTTCAGTTTAAAGGAAATTGATAACGTTCACATTTATTGGAGTCTATTCAGAATCTTCCTCACGAGTCTGGCTCGTTATTGTAGTGCAAGGGGTTAACAAAACCGATTTTCTCGAGAACGAAACCTGAAATGAAAAAATGTTATTCCTTATTTTCGATTTGTTTTTTCATGTAGAATCAGCTCCTTCTCGGTTGTACCACCGATGCTGGGACACCGCCTGTATAATCAAAACTTTAGGGTGTGAATTCAGATTTGAGTTCACGAAACACGGATCATTGGCTCGGATAGTCGTGCAGGTGAAATTTCTGACGGCCGAATATTACCTCGCGACACGGTTGCGAAGTTGGTCGGTTCGGTACATGCACATAGAGGACATTTACGAGCTTAGACTTGGAAATTCCGGCAGTGTCGGTGGCTGGCGCGCAGTAACAAGTCGGCAGGTGTTAGCGGAAAGGGAAAGGGTGACAACCACGGCAAAGTACGTGACGCCTCGAGCTTAAGCTCATCAGGACCGCCAGAATTGATTTACACAGCGGTTATATGACCGACCATGGGTGACACCGATGCTACCGAGCTTGCGGTTGACTTACCGTGTCGGCAACAGTGCCACGAAGAACGCTAATAACGCTGTCTTCGTTAGCTCTAACCGGCGAAAAATCTCCATTAATATTTCAATCTTTGAACTTTGCCTGAAAAAGTCCAGGAAGCATGGAGATGAGGATTCTGAACATTTTATGGCCGCCAATCCATTTAACCAGTTGCAACAAAAATAATTCTTTCAATGAATACATTGTTAAACCTTTATGATATTTTTTGTAACTGTTTACAATCGGAATTATTCTGTTGTCATCGCCAAATGTGAAATAGTAAGCATGTAGATCAGATGCAAAACTGTAAATAGATACGAAGAATTTAAGTTGTACTATTTTTATCTTATTAAAAATAGTAAGCCAAGAAATAAATATCTGTGTGGATCAGATGCAAAACTGTAAAGAGATTTGAAGAATTTAAGTTGTACTATTTTTATCTTATTAAAAATAGTAAGCCAAGAAATAAATATCTGTGTGGATCAGATGCAAAACTGTAAAGAGATTTGAAGAATTTAAGTTGTACTATTTTTATCTTATTAAAAATAGTAAGCCAAGAAATAAATATCTGTGTGGGTCCTGTGTCTTGCAAGTTAACCCCTTGCACTACGATTTATTTCACGGTTTCCGTGATTAGAACTTTTTTGTAATTTATAATTTCCTAAAAAAAAAGGAGAAAATTTATATCTATTGTATGCCTGTATGTCCTTCGATAGCTGTACATTAACCACGCCAAAACAGAATTTTATTTCCGTTAGAAATTCTTCATCGTTCAGAACTTCATAGAAAAAAAAATATAATTTATATTTATTGTATGCCTATGTATTCTTCAAAGGACATATATCAACTACAACAGAATAGAATTTTATTTCAGTTTAAAGGAAATTGATAACGTTCACATTTATTGGAGTCTATTCAGAATCTTCTTCACGAGTCTGGCTCGTTATTGTAGTGCAAGGGATTAACAGAATGGGCAAAGCGAGGGGTTGGTTAACACGGACGAACACCCCCGTTTTATATTTTTACAGAATTTCTCGGACGATCCCAACGTGATATTACGTTTTAAACTAATAACAATAGCGATCATCAGACTGTTAAGTTCTGTTCCATGTACTTTTGCGAACCCGTTTCCGCCGGCTCGAGACAAACGGAATAAAAATTTCACCGCGGAGTAGTGCATTTTAATTGAAATCCGTAAAGCTAAATGAAGGCGCGTTCCCGCGCATTAAAAAATTATTTTCAAAGGAGAAGTTCGCCGTACCTTCGTCTTGCCGCGGCACAAAGCGGCTGCTTGGAAGGAAGAACAATTAAAAAGTTCTGTGAAGAGGGAGAGGCGAGCGGCTCGTAGAAGAAGAATAATTCTCCTACACCCTCTATCGTCCATTCAACGATTTAATGATCCACCAAGCACGCTAACTCGGATCATCAAGTATTTCTTCGACCAGAAAAAGAATAATAATTACGCCTTCGCATAAAGCGTCAGAGAAGTAGGTAAAGCATTTCTCCGAATCTGTCAGTCATTCAACAAGAGTGCTTCAATCTACAGTGACTGTAGATTGAAAAATAAAAAATTTTCTCACATTTTTAAAAACGTTTCAATCCTTCTACATCGTGCATACGCGGCTTTCAGGAGCCCCCACGTTTTTTCTAAATTAATTTTCAAACGGGGATTTTTGAAAGGGCCGCTGTTTCACCGCTGTTTCGCCGGTGTAAAATTTAAAAATTCACGGAAAAGAACTTTGACAGGGGGAGAGCCTACGCGATAGCTGTAAGTTACTCTGTCTTCCAGAGTTTTTCCAATCTGTGAAAGGTCAACCGAAAGGCGGATAGTCCGACACAGAGCGCGGCAGTTTTATCGCCTCGCGAATAAAAACTCGGCCCCCTGGCAAATTGATTAGAGCGTCGAGGAATGACGGCCGAATCCTTGGCGAACCAATGTATCATGTCGTTCACGATCCTACGGTACTTTTATTTTCGCCCGGTGTTCCACCTGTCTTTGAACCGTCCACCCTCGTTGGCCGCCGCAATTTATAGGACATTCTCGTGTCTGTGCGCCGGAAAACCGCTATTGCCTGCGGTCGAAGGTTTACTCCTTGCTCCTGTGCTCGCGAAATAAATTCTGCGAAATAGGTGTTGCCTGTCCGCAGGTGTCCTGATTTATACCGGCGAGTCCTGGCAAAAATTACGCGGGTCCTTGTAATCGCCGACACACGGGTCGCGGCACGACACCTGTACAAGCTCGATTTGCTCTCGATGGGAAACTAAAATACGACGCGCGGAATCTATAAAGAGATCGCAGGATCTCTGGAAACAAGGCTACGATCTTCATTTATCATCGAAAAAATTATACCACCTGCAAAACGGCTTTAGAACCTAGGAGGAAGTCGTAGGATCCAAGAAAATATTCCCGGGCCTGTGAAAATAATTGCAGAGCCCGGAAAAGTATTCTACAGCCCACGAATAACTTACAGGACTTGCGAAAAAAATTGTAGGCTCCGGGAAAAAGTTGTAGTTCCTATTAACCCTTTGCACTCGAAGCTATTTTAACTCCAAAACGAAACATTTCTTCCGACCTAGAATATTTCCACCGTAAAATTTTTTTTCATGGTATACATATGAAAATGGTACAAATTACTCATAACTTATTGAATTGTTTAGCAATTCATTAAATACAGACAAATTTAATAATGGAAAAATATTTTGAATAATGATACAGCAATTTTTAGTGGCGCCTTACAGTCGCCATTCGAGTGCTAAGGGTTAACCCCTTGCACTACTATTTATTTCGTGATTATAATATAATTAGAAATTCTTCATCGTTCATAATTTCATAGAAAAAAAGATAGTTTATATTTATTGTATGTCTACATTTTCCTCAAAGGATATATATATCAACTACAAAAAAAAAAATAGATTTTTATTTCGATTTAAAGGAAATTGATAACGTTCACATTTATTAGACTCTATTCAGAATCTTCATGACGAGTCTGGCTCGTTATTGTAGGGCAAGGGGTTAAAAGATCGTAGTGTCTACAAAGCAATTTTAGAACCTAAATTGTGGAAAACGTTGTAAGGAATATTAAAAAAATTGCACAGCCTGAAAAGGAGTTGTGGAGCCTGTTAGAAAATTAGGCCCTCAAAAAATTTTAGAGTCCAAAAACGGTACTTTGCGTGAATCGCTTTGCTTGGGAATAAATTGTGACGATCGTGGGCGGACCAAGAACCGTGTCTAAAGACCGTAAAAATTTTAGGAGCTCCTGAAAAAATTGGTGTCCCTCGACAATATGGTTACCGTCCATAAATGGTAGCCAGTGTCGTTTAGTGGAATGTCAAGATTGTTGATTGAACACGGAAGAGCCGAAGCCTGGAACGTGACTGAAAGCAGCACGATCATTTTTAGCTGACACGTTTAATCGTTTCGGGATATACATATAATTAGCGGTTAATAGGTTTCGACGGAATCACTGGGCCGGACGAGGGCGTCGTAATCCTTGCAGCGACGTGTTACGATTCGCAGTATAAAAGTTTGATGTCCTCCGGCCAATAAAACGCCACGGTTACTGCAGCCGGTAATAAAACTAGAACGGTCGTGTCAGGAAGAAGTCTTCGAACGGGGGCCGAAGAGCACTGCTTTCTGCACGGGAGAAAAGTTTCGAATTTCAAATATTTATGCTCTCGGCAATTATCGCTGCGAATCTTCACGCAATTTTCGATTTACCCGAATGATCTCGTGAAACCTGAAATAACCAGAATTTGTTTGAACGTGAAAGTAGAATTTCACAGTGTTCGCTCTTGCGTTTATCTTTTAATTAATATTTTTTCCGAGAGATTTTTGTTGCCTCCGTGGCTTTTTGTAGCTTCGTGTAATGAACAATATTTGCAGAATTTATGAGCACGCCATACCTGAAGGAGATCAACGCAAAATTGAAGTCCCCGGACCTACACGCGAGCTGAAGCGTTGACGTGGAAATTACGCAACAAGTTTTTATAACGCTCTCGCGCAACAATGGTATAGTCGCTGGATTTTGCTTCGTTCGGTAACTTTTCAAGTCAATCTTCGTCACGTACTGATAATATTTTTAGTCACCCGCTTCCGCACGTTGACTGTACCCGATGGCGTTTTGTTGATCGTGCCGGGGTGTACTTTGTGCTGTATTCCACTGGCAAACACGTTTGCCCTTATTACTTTCGCGTCAGATTTTCCGGTGTGTAGACCAGCGGATCAGAAGGGAAGGCCACTCGTCGCTTACCCTTAAAACACAATTTTCCAGTCGACACCGAGGATTTATGGGGGCGTTAAAATTTCATTTTCAATTGTACGAGTTTCATTTCTTCGGAACGAATCCTAGAAGGAAAAGATACATTTCTTTCTAGTTCTAGATGAATTATTTCGGAAAAGTGTATTCAGAGGTCTCACGACCCGCCATTTTAATATAGGTTTGTAAAACTGCTACTACAAGATGACACGAAAGTATTCCACAAAAGAACAAATTTTTACCTCGTTTCATTTAGTCCGAATTAATTCTAGAAAATTCATTTGTTGGCAAAACTGCCATTTTGGTGGTATGAACAGGCTCGAAAAAATTCATATGTGTACTACACGATGACATGACAATATTGCACGAGAGAAAAAATTTGCATCTCGTTTCATCTCCTCGAAATTGATCCTAGAAGATAAGATCTTCGACCGTCTAGTTTTCTAAGCAAACCACCGTTTTTGTCGCACATTGCGGTTTCGACGTCGAGGTATCTTCAAGGTTCACAGTGATCGATCGATCGATTTTCTTCATCCAGTCGCAGGGGATGAATCGACCCTGTCAAGGAAACCCATTTCTCAAGGGGCGATCGACGAATATGCACCGCGGAAGGTAGCAGAGTCGATGCTTTTGTCTCCGATCGAGCGACACGGCGAAATCATTCTAGAAAGTTTACGATCATCCTGCAGTAGCCACGGGATCGTAAACTACTGAGCAACCCGGTCGTTTTTAGGGAAAGAAGCTGAAATATGCTCGGCACCAGGAACTCGCTCCGTCGTTTTCAAATGGGTTGCCAACGCGAAAATTTGCTGGTTCGTCTGGCAACGGTTTCCCGATCCCAGAGAATTTCAAAACGCAATCGGGTCGACCGTCGGTTACTGAATAAATTTCGATTTTGAGGTTAATGAATCTTGGATATAGCAAGCTTCGAAATGCCGCGGTGAAATCACGATTTCAACGAGAAAATACGACGCGCTCGAATTTAACCGAAGAATGAATAGAATGTCGTATTATCATAGACCGTTATCGCATCGCAAGGAATTAGAAATTGCAATTTGAAAAATTCTTTTGTGCCTTCAAATATTATTTCAGCTTATGGAGCAACTGCATTGTCCCGAGCATTATTCAGAAATATTATCCAACTTTTCCTTTTTAAATAGATTTTATTTAAAATTTGTTCCGTACATTTTTGATTGAAAAATGTTTCTTCGCTTTCGTTTAAAATGAACCTCGAGTTTCCCTGGGGAAATTGTATCATTCGTTTCTGTTTAATAAGCAGATGTCTGGTATCGAGGTGTGTATTGTTCATATTAATATATAAACTTTCTGTGGAGCGATGACAAACGTTAATTATTTTGCAGGATATGTTCACACTTTGCCGCGCGTGGGCGTATCCGTTTCCATTATAATGGCTTGAATTAAGCGGATACATTTGCTTCTGATGCGCGAACGGGTTAAGAGATATAAGCTTCAAAGCTTTTGACGTATTGCTGTAAGCATTGATTACCGTTTCCGCGTTGACATTGATGTCATAAGTACCCGAGAGAACGTGGTACATTTTGACAAACATTAATGCGGATTCCAAACAAGCGATGCGTAGATAAAAGATTATTCCGCGTTCGATGCGTGTCTCTTTACCAGAAAAAATAGTTAAATTTAAATAAAGGGAGGAACGACTCCGAAAATGCCAAATTCACGTTGGTCGGTGTTATTAAATGAGTACAGGTATGAAAGCTAGCATTAACTTTCAAGATGATTCATGAAATAAGCTTACCATTCCTAATTTAGGGGACTATATCCACCTGTTAAAAGGTACCTGTTGAATATTTTTCAATTTTCTGCTTACGTGCTAGATTTCGCTGCAACTTTTTTTACGAGCCTAGTTGGAATAGTATTACCTGGACTATTTACACAGACGGTAGTAAATCAAAGGATTCAGTTTCTGTGGGAAGTTCATGTGTTTGTAATGACTTAAATATTACCGTTGTAAGAAGTATAAATAAAAACGCATCAATTTTCACTGCGGAATCTATAGCCTTGAACGACGCAGTGAAAATAGCTTTGAATCATCCCAATCAGAATTTTCTCATTTTTACGGATTCTCTTAGAGCACTACTCTCGTTGAAACAAACTAATATAAGCACAAAAACGAATCCCTATATCTTTGAAATAAGAAAAAACGTTTTCAACTTCGCATCCGAAACCACAAACGATAGTAAAATTAAATTCTACTGGGTACCATCTCATATTGGGATTCTGGGTAACGAGAGTGCAGACACATTAGTTAAAACAGCAACCAACACGACAGCCTCATTCTCCGTCAAAATTCCCTTCTCAGATCTAAGAGAATCGGTTAAATCAGCGGCAACACAAAACACATTTGACATCATAGAGAAAGAAGGTTTATCTAAAGGTGTAAACTACTTCACATACTTCCACAACCGAAAATCTAAACCGTGGTACAGTCACACAAATCTCCATCGTGAGATTGTCACAACGATAAACAGATGCAGATCAGGACACTACAATCTTGCCAGCTCTCTTGCTCGAATTGGCACAATAAACGATCCACAATGTCAGTGCGGTTATGAGAATCAGGATATCGACCACGTGCTATGGCAGTGTCGCACGTTTGATGAACTGAGGTTGGAGTTTATCAGACAACTACGGAAACTGCATCTTTTTCTTCCGCTCTCACGCAATGTTCTCCTACCCAGACCTACGGTTGAAATATGTAAAATAACCTACTCGTTTTTGAATGCCTGTGAGCTAAATATCTGAGAAAATTGTACAGTTTATAATAATGTATAATGTATAGGAAAATAATGTATGGCAAAATAATCTCTACTTTGAGATTCTAATTGCATTAAATAAAAAAAAAAAAAAAGTATTACCTGGAAAATCAGAGATGGTTCTTCAGAAATATCGGGTAATTCGGCTTCTAAATTTGGATCGATTTCCAGGAATCCAACGCTGACCAGTGATACCGCGAACCCTATGCGTTCGCTATCGGGATGCTAATGAAACCCGCACCTCCGGGGGTAACTTTTTCCATTAGCATCCGGCGAACTCCTACGCGCGCATTCCGCAGAATACCGATCCCGTTTCCAGGTGAGCACAACCGAATGTACCCTCCGAGGTAATGCGACGCCTGTTGGCTAATATAAACCGAGCTCCTCCGCGAAAAAGAAAAACCTAACGCAAAGTCGCGGTGAATAGAAATTGCTTATTCAACGAGAAATATCATCCTGCCCCGTAATTAGAATTCCAGCCATCGTTTGGCTAATAATTGGAAATCAGTGGAACTATTCCGCCATCGCGTTTCTGCGTTATTTATACTACCGCAGTCCGAATGTTCAACAAACAGACACAAGAATAATAAAAACCAAGTGCAACAGGTACAAATAGCCGGCTAAAATAGGGTAAGTTTTAGGCAAAATTAAAATATAGTACAAAATAATTTAACACGTTGACTGCCACGTCACCCATATGTGGGTGACGGAATTATTTGTCCAGATTTTAAAATAAATTTTCATGTTAATATATTCATTGCACCAGATTAGGATCAGTAAAATGTAAGAAAGTTGGAGGACTACTCAATATCATACATTTAATTATTTCAATTTTTATTTCACTATATAACTTTCTTTTATTTTATGGAATTTTCGAGGTTTCTAGTTTGGCAGTCAAAGTGTTAAAGAACAGGAGCCATTCTTTAGTTGCTTAATAATTTTAGCAAGCTGAAAATAATATATCTACACTTCTAAATTCTCTTAATCCTTTTATTATTTTGAATTAAATGCTAGCACTCCCAATACAACTACCATATTAAAAACAGAAATTAATGTTTTAACCCTTGGCACTCGAATAGTGCCTGTAAGGCAGCACTAAAAATTGCTGTGTCATTATTTAAAATATTTTTTACATTATTAAATTTGTTTGTATTTAATAAATTTCTGAACATTTCGGTATGGTACGAGTAAGTTGCACCATTTTCGTATGTATAACACAAGAAAAAAATATATAGAAGGGCAATATTCTAGGTCGGAAGAAATGTTTCAGTTTGGAGTTATAATGGCTTCGAGGGCGAAGGGTTAATTACGACTTGTGTATACAAACCCTAATCGTGCCGAAGGAGTCGCGATGCCCGCTTCGACCGAAAACAATGATCACACGGCACGTTCCTTTTGTTCTCCATTCAGCGATCGCAGCTTTGTCCATGAATAGTAAAGTTTCCCATTCGGGGGGTTGCGAATTGAACGCGCGGGAATCTAGTGCGCATGAGCGAGTTGAGTTTTCGCGCGGTGAACAGTACGAAGACCGACAGTCAGCTCCGGGCTACCGCACGCGCCGGTTACTATCGTTCGCGGTCGTGTTTTTCGGCATAGTGATTCCACTCGTTCGTTGTTCGCGATACAACCGTGTTACTTGACGATGACTCGCGTGCCATTCTACTGTCCAGCGAGCCGTCCGATCAGTGTTTAAAACTCCATTGTTCTTCTTTTTATTTCCATCGCGGAGTGTGTAATGTGCGGTTAACCACGCGCCCGAAGCATGGCAATCATGCAGTCCTGTTGCTGCTGGCGGTCCGTCAGAAGGGGCAGCTTCGCATGTGCTATTTACACGGGGGTGAGTCTTTTTGCATTATTTTATTTCAACGTAAAATACTCCTTCAACCCTTCTGTCAGTACCGAAAATTTTCTCTTTACATTTCTTTTTCTTTCCAACAACTTCGGAATTAATAGATTCAATTTATACGTTCATTAATCTATTATTGTCGAAGAAGGTCTATAGCAATTTTCATACATAGACAATAACGTAGAAAATAATAATTTTCTTCTCTTTTTATAATATTTATTTTTCCCCACCGATGCATTTGACGTTCCAACGATATTAAAATAGGGACTGCAATATGTAAAAATTTTTCTAGTGTGTTTTTTTAACAACCTATAACAGTAAAAAAATTAGTTGTGAACATAAACAAACCAGTATGCAGACGGCGTCGATAAAAATAAAATTGCAGATGGAGGGTCAATGGTATAAAAATAACTTGTGCATATTCTTACGTTCTTCTAATTTTTTCACAATTTCGTCTGTTTCATTTCTGCCGTAAATAAATAAAATCGACAGTCTAATTATTACACATAATTACACCATAAAAATTGATAGAAATACGCAACATGGAAACACATTTAGACCAGAAAAAAAGGAATTAATTACAAGATTTAATTAGCTTGCAAATATTGGAACAACTCGACGAGACTTCATTAGTATTTCCAATTTCCCCCGCTCCCCCTACTTCGACTTATGAATGCGAAAGGATCCTTCGGGGGTTTATTAACGATCTTGGAGTACCTTACACTCGACCGACAAGCTCCGCGAAGTGACAGGAAGAAAATATTTACGCGGCGGAAAATAGTTCGCGCAGCTACAGTTTAATTGCCAACAAACGGTAATCGAATAACGATGACGGACGAGCGCGAGTATGTTGACCAATAGGTCCGACCAGACAGGTGGTATTTCAAAATTTGTTATCTTGCTATTTGACGGTCGACTTTTTTTTTCCCCGCGGCAATAAATACTCGTGCACGCGCGGGACCACCGTCGAATTTATTGTTGGCCTCTGCCAACTGCGTCTGCGTTTTCCGTTTATTTTTTCTCATCTGCGATAAAATTTTTGTGGAAAATTTATTTCGCTTGCTTCGGTTTTGGATTTTGGAAAGTTCAGATTATATTTCGAAAAATTAACGCCATTCGTCTTTGAGAACTTGGGGGTAAGCGCATTTAATTAAATCTCGAGCTGCATCCGACTTTATTCTATACTTCGTTTACGTATTCGTCGATTTAATTTTTAAAAATCTCGAGAGACAGAAACAATAACAGAAGAAAAGCTTCGTTTTCGTCGAAAAACTCGCATCCTCGCATCATGCATTTTTTACGCGAAAATGTTCTGTAGCTACGATACTATGAATAATGAAATACTCGGTGCATACTTGAACGCAGTCTCGATGATTCCACTGATAGAAAGTGACAGGGTAGAGGACAGTCGAAATGGGGTAGCAGTGTATATATATTTGTCGTCAATGTTTGATTTTCCGCCGTGAACCGTGACGGTAAGCCTGCTTGTTGAACAAACATAACAGCACTAATTGATTGGATATTGATCGAAATGATTAAACTTTGGTGACTGGAAAAATTCTTTAGCGGAAAAATTCGTGAGAACTCTCTGTATCCGTAATTTAATTATGTTCTTGGGTGTCCCAAGAATGTTGTACTTGCTTGAAAGGAGAGAATTGCTTCGAATGACCCAAGGAATCTATCTTTTCAAAGAAGTACAACATTTTTGGGACACCCTGTATATTATCCTGGGTTGGACGATAACAGCTTTCCGAGCATAATGTATAATCAAATAAAAGGAGAACGCTATGAATACAGAGCAGACGGTACATTTGATTTCGAGGATCGTAGGAGGCGCCGATAAACTTTGAAAAATTTACGTATTCGGGGGGTGTCTGAATTAATGCGTTTTATTGCTCCGGCGTGGTCGTAAAGAGGGCAATAAACAGGTGTGCCATCGTGAACTGCATCGCATGACGCACCCGTACTTATGCATGACGAGAGATCGTAAAGAACACAAGGGATGGTGCTATACAACTCTTAACAGCCCGCAAAATCAAATTTTTCCCTGGCAAGGCCGAATATCTGCGATTTTCACCCTTAACTTTTCTTGGATTAAATTTTGCTGAAATTTTCACGTATATACAGTCGAGTCGGAAAGTAAGTTAACATTTGGTGATATGTAGGCAATGAATATGATGAATAAAATCAAGTTATTGTATTGTTTTTATTTAGGAGGTGTAAGGAAATAAACAAATATGTTAGTAAAACATATATTATCATTATTAAAGATTAAAGACATGTCATATTCATTTGCCTGCATATACCAGTCGTTAACTTACTTTCCGACTCGACTGTAATTGACGTGGATCTCAAAACGCATTGATTAAACTGCCCTTACAGGCTCGGATAAAAAATTTGAAAAAATTGGCTTCTACTTTTTTGCTCATAATTCCGGACCAACAGCAATTTTCTCAAAATTTCGTTTACCCGTTGCCTAGTGAACTAAGTCTTGTAACGTGTCAAGAAATCTCAACTCGTTTGGTTCAATTTTTAAAAAATTATGTGATTTTTAAATGTGATCGAACACTTTTTTGCCAGGGGTTATACAACTTCGGTAATATAAAGTTGCGTACATGTAATTTTTCATGTAACCGTTCGGAAAAGTGAGTTGTGCAAAAGGTCGTCCAACAAACTAGAAATGTTTCAAAATGTGATTCAACTTTGAGCAGTTTGACATTAAATGCCATAAAAATAGAAAGTGACTAAACGATTGTCCTAAAACTAATATTGAATGGTTACATTCTATAAAAGTTAGACAACTTTAAATTTAAGTTTATATTAAAACATCCTGATTTTCGCTACTGTACATACATTCTCATACCATTTTATTCAAATGGTCAACATTTTGTTCGACTGCCGAACATTTTATTCGAATGCATGCTGAACTTACCATATATCACGATAGATACACGTCTCTATTTCTTGCGTAACTCGCGATACTATTGCAGTCGTATAGGGCAAACAATATTGGAGAATATCGAAGAAAAGGAATTGCATCGGAATCGCTTGAGATCCACGGGAAAATCTGGCAGCACGCGTGGAATTCGCCTAAATACAATTTCAGAAGTTAGTCTCAGTTTAGTCTCGCGATTGTTGCTCGGAATCCTACAAGTCGAAGGTTCAAAACGAATACAACAGAAAATGAGTAGTTAGAATTTTGTAATTGTAATTGTTCTCAGTTCTGTGGAATAAATCGCAATTGTTAGCAAACGCAAAAATTTGCGAGAAAAAGGCCCGAAATGAATCTGCACACAATGAAACACGGTTCGTCAGGTCGATGCACCCGAAATTTGTTTTTTCGCCAGGATGCACCGTGCACACGTGTCGCGCGGAAATCTTCAATCGCGAAATGAAATTGGCGGACGAGTATCGGCGCGTAGCCCAAGTAAATTTGATTGCAAATTTTTGGTTATTTCCGTCGTTCAAATTGCCCTGAAACAATTCGAGCGAATAAAATCCCTATTGAACGACGGACCGGAATAAAACCATGCTTTGAACGAGAGAAAATCGACACACACGTCTCGCGACTTTTCCTTCCGGATTTTTGCAGCACGTATTCTGCAGAATAATTCGAAAATAATCCTTTTTTTCTGTTTAAAAAGTCCGGTTAATTCCAATTAGTTAATTTTTTTTAATTTTTTAAATAACATTGAAAAGAAGGCAGTGCCCGTTTCGGGATGAAAATATACGAGCAAATAATACCTATCTACAAGCTGTGAAAAATGTCCTTGTTTACGTTCTTAACTGCAAATACAGACTGGCGAAAAATGAAAAAAACACACGTTCCTGAATGTATTCTCTTAAGCACATGTTCCAGAGTGCATTCTTTCGAATGCATATTTCAGTGTGCAATCTTTAGAACACCTATTTCAGAGTGCATTATTTGAAGTACGTATTTCGCGTCTGGCGGGGAATGCACATTTCAGAGTGCGTCAGTGCCCGGAGTGCATTTCCCAGGGTCCATAAAGTGCATTATCTGCACCGCATCTCCTGAGTGCGTCCGTCAAAGTTCGCGCTTCGAGTTCATCTAATTGCGGAACCCCGTTTGAGCGTATATTCGCCATACCCTGATTCAAGATAACCGGAGACTCCATTAAAAATCCACGAATCCACTTCAACGGTGTTTCTCGAATGCATTTTTCCTTTCCGAAAAAATATGGCCGCACCGGTGAAAAGCTCTCGTCCGATCGTAAAAAGTCTTTCAAAAAAGCGTGGTGCAATATACAATAAAACAAAGTTCCGTTTGGAACCATAAAACCAAGGGTGTGTTGTTCGCCGGTGCCTCTCGAACACTTTACGCAAAGTTAATCCGTAATTATCGGAAAGTTTAAACACTGTGCGCGCGTAGCGAGGCGGGCTCGTTGCACGTAACCGGACCGCCCGGCGGCTCGCGAGAATGCATAAAAAGAACGGAAAATCTGAAAGCACGTGTAAAGTTTTTTTATGGAAAACTCTGCATCCTGCATGAAGTTACAAGTTTATCCGGGCCACTCCGCCGGGACGCAAGGCTATAGTGCTATGCACGTAGCTCAACAAACAAGTTTATGCGAGCCTTGCAGCTGCTGAATGCTTATTATTTACCTAAACCGCGCACCTGATACTGCAGCACGCCTCGTGAGCACTGTTCGTAAAAAGAACATAAACAAAAGTCTCCAACTTGCTGTTTTTGGACCGCGAAAAGCCTGTTTCGCGTGCGTCCTCAAAAAGCGAACATTTTTACCACGAATTCGTTTTTCTTTTTTTTTTTATTAGCAGTTTTAGCGACGCCTGTGAAATAACGACAAATTGTTACTGTTCTCGATAAGGAAGCGTCTACTCACCTTGGCGATGCAAAATAAAATTTTTCTGCATTAACACGTTGATTTACGTTAATACAATCATCCTACCGTAAAATGCAAGCAAGTTGGAAAACTACTCAATATCGCACCTGATACTGCAGCCCGCCTCGTGAGCACTGTTCGTAAAAAGAACATAAACAAAAGTCTCGAACTTGCTGTTTTTGGACCGCGAAAAGCCTGTTTCGCGTGCGTCCTCAAAAAGCGAACATTTTTACCACGAATTCGTTTTTCTTTTTTTTCATTAGCAGTTTTAGCGACGCCTGTGAAATAACGACAAATTGTTACTGTTCTCGATAAGGAAGCGTCTACTCACCTTGACGATGCAAAATAAAATTTTTCTGCATTAACACGTTGATTTACGTTAATATAATCATTCTACCGTAAAATGCAAGAAAGTTGGAAGACTACTCAATATCGCACATATACAGTCGAGTCGGAAAGTAAGTTAACGACTGGTATATGCAGGCAAATGATTATGACATGTCTTTAATCTTTAATAATGATAATATATGTTTTACTAACATATTTGTTTATTTCCTTACACCTCCTAAATAAAAACAATACAATAACTTGATTTTATTCATCATATTCATTGCCTACATATCACCAAATGTTAACTTACTTTCCGACTCGACTGTAATTATTTTCAATTTTTATGTCACTAAGTAACTCACTTTAGTTTCATGGAATTTTTTAGGGTCCTGGTTTGGCACTCAAAGTGTTTATTGCAAGAACTATACACAGATATTCGTTTCTTCTTTTTTTTTCTTAATAATTCTAATTCGTTAAATGTTTTCGTATCGGAAACGTGACGATCCTTCCGCGAGCAGTTATTGAGCAAATTGATTTATCCGCGCGCACGTTACGGTAAAATTGAATATCGAACGTTCAGGTAAATCCTCTTGCGTGATTTAATGAAAAAAAAAAAAAAAACGCAAGGAGGAATAACGTCGTTCGACGAGTGGATTTAAAAATCTGTGTCTGGTTTCGTTATTGACGTCTCGAAATATAATAAACTTGTTCGAAGAAAATCGATTCTCGTTTCCGATAACCGCAAGTTGACGACTGCGATTTGTTTCAATTAAGTCGAACTTCTAGAATGTCCGAGTATCGATCGCCGTCGAGTAATTATAACGCCGGTGACCGAGAAGTTCGCCGAACGCGGATGTAAAGATTTTTAATTGGCTAGAGTTCGAGGCAGATTAAAATCTCTCTGCTGCCGTCGCTTTTCTTCCTTGCCGGGCGAAAATAAAGTTCGCACGATATCGGGAAAACCCGTTCGCGAAACTTCCTAATAGAATAATTAACTCTATCGAGAAGAGTTGACCTTTTAATAAAACATGCGACATCCGGAGCGTTCCTTGATTGGCAAGTAGTTAAACATAGTTCGGGAGAAATCGATGGTTCTGGGCGTCTTTTTTTGGACGATTTTCCGTGGAGATTGCGAAAGATCTAAAAGCAATGGAATCATTAAGTGGTCCGAAATGAAAAATTGAATTATTTTTATCAACTCTCTATAACTATAAAATATAAACTTGGGAGTTGTTAGCTCGTAACTATGCTGGTGTTTAAAAAAAAAAACATTAAGAGCGTAAAGAGTTATATTTTAAATCACTAAAAAATAGGATATGATCGACAAAGGGGTGATTTTTAAAAGTGTTTGTTACCGCAAATTCTTTACACTTCCTTCCCGATATACATTCAATTCTATTGTACAATATTTCGGTTTCAAAGCGAATTTTCGATTCAGGATGCTTTGAAATTGGACGCAATGTGCGTTCGAAAAATAAATACCGGTGTAGAAAAGTTTTGCAAACGAGAGTATGATACGAACCGCAACGATTAATCCAGGTTAATGAACAATTGTTATTTTTACGGTATAAATCGAAAAATTCCCGTCGAAGCCCCGCGACCAGTCGATGAAAATTTTCCAATCGAAAAAGCCACTCGCGAAGAATGTGGTACGTTTCAATTGAACATTATACCAGTTATATACGCACGCCGCGTCGGAAACCGTTGTCCAGGATTAATCAATCGGATAAATTCACGGTATTGAATCAACCTCGCCGATCTCGTTGAAATATTAACAACAATGGAAACGTGTCTTTATTTCGATTCACCGAATGATCATTGGAATCCGACGCCTGCCGCAGTTGGTAATTTGATATCGTACGGGATCACGTTAAATTAATTAAGATCAAAGTTGAACGAAATCGAAATTCGAGATTCGCGTGTGCTCAATCGAGTTTTCCACCGATCCGCGTTTTATCGCCTCGCGATTGTAATGCCGGGAACGTTGCCCGCGATCTCTCGAGAATTCGCGGCTTAGGTTCGCAAAAATCGACCAATTGCGCCAGACCGATTGGCAACTCGACGCCGACGTCTTCGTTATCAGCGTGTGCTTCGGATGTAAATCGGAAATGACTCCCTTGAAAAAATCCCTTGTTTGCTTAACACTTTGATCGCCAAACAAGAAAACTCAAAAATTCATTCAAATAACATAGAAATTGAAAACAATTGAATGTATGATAGTAAGAGTAGATAGTATGATGTGTAGTTCTTAAATTTTCTTGCATTTTACAGATCCTAATCAAATTTGGTACAATGAATATATTTACGTAAAAATTCATTTTAACCCTTTGCACTCCGAACCATTCTGGCAGAAATTTACAAATCCTCGTATTATTTCGTATAATTTTGGAACCAAGTAACGTATTATAATGATATTGGACTTATATGAATTGGTTGACATCGAGGAATATATATTTGCAAAAAAATCAATATTTTATTTAAAGTTGCGCTGGAATAAATTAATTCCCCGTAATCGCAAATAAACTTTAATGTCCCCTGAGAGGGGACAGCGGAGTGCAAAGGGTTAAAGACTGAACAAATAATTCCGTCACCCGTATATGGGTGACATGGCAGTCAACGTGTTAATAGAACAATTGACTTTTTAGCTTGTTTTATAAAAGAAAAAATAAAGCTAGTAAATTTGAAACTTTGTATTTATTTTTATTATACTTTCGTCCTGTCACTCAAATTTTTGCAGTTCCATTTAATTAAGAATACAGTGAGCAGCGTTCATAGATTAGGCCGCTTTTGAATAAATCCTGTTATTATTATAAGTATACGTCGGGTGTCTCGTTTAGGGCTGGTGTAGTTGAAGCGTGGATCAAAAATGTATGAGTCCTCTTTTATGTAACTATTTCTGAGCAGCGTGTGAGGGTTAGAAGATTTCTAAAATTGTTGGTAATTAAATCGACAAATGTACGAGTCCTCTTTTATGTAACTATTTCTGAGCAGCGTGTGAGGGTTACAAGAATTCTAAAATTGTTGGTAATTAAATCGACAAATGTACGAGTCCTCTTTTATGTAACTATTTCTGAGCAGCGTGTGAGGGTTAGAAGATTTCTAAAATTGTTGGTAATTAACACGTTAACTGCATCGCATAATGAAAAGTTCATGTTGGCGCCTGGGACAAATCATGGAAAATTCGTCCGGCAGTCAACGTGTTAAATCGACAAATGTGCCCATAAGTATGAAAGTGGTCTGTCATATATTTCTTTCATTTTTTTTACATTGAATAAATTTAGTTTAAAATCATGTCATGTGAAATAAGTGATAAATTCATTTTTTTTTTTAATTTTGACTTGGACCACTTTCATAATTATGGGCACAAATGTCCGATCTATCGTCTTGCCTGTAGGATGAAAGAAGAATTTCTTAATGGAAAGTTCAGATTTGTATTCGATCGGTCCAATCCTCTATAAAATGGAGCCCCGATGGTAAGGGTCACTATCAACCAAGACAGAGCACCGAAGTCATCGACAGAAGCGTCGCATTACGACGGGAAATAAACCGTAATCAAAGCAATATCGAGAAGACCACGGCCCCCGGACAGAATTCAATAAGCCATCGAAACCGGAGATACGCCACTCGGGTCGTTCCAAGGGGAGAAACTAGGAAAACTGGGAAAACTGGGAGGAGAAGCAGGAAAAAGCCTTGGTGTAAAGAAGCTCCACGAGCAGCCGATGGCCCGTTCTATCGGAAGAAGTCGAATTGTTAGCTTTGCCATTGTCTGCCGGTCGCAGGTTACATTGATTTCGGCGAACGAAAGATAGAACACGTTTCTGTTTCATAAAATCAGGGGAAAAAATCGTGCATCGATTCTCGAGCCCTGGTTGAGACGGGGAAGTTTCAATCTTCAAATTCGGATCAATTCAAAAAATTTGTCAATGTTTTTACAGTCGTTTCAACTTGTAGCATTTTTTCGAAAGAAATCTCTCAAATTTCCTACCACTCGCAAATATTGTTAGAAGTAAATGAGCCGGAGATTATGAAAGTATTCAAGCTTGAACGCCAAACAAGAAAGCTCAAAAATTGCACGAAATCGAAGTAAGTTATTTGATAAAATAGAAATTGAAAAAATTAAATGTATATGATATATTGCGTGGTTCTCCAACTTTCTTGCATTTTACGGATCCTAATCAAAGGTACAATAAATCTATTAACCCCTGGTACTACGATTTATTTCACGGTTTCAGTGATTAGAACTTTTTCGTAAATTATAATTTCCTAAAACAAAGGAGGAAATTTATATCTATTGTATGCCTATATGTTATCCGATAGCTGTATATTGACAACGCCAAAATAGAATTAAAGTGAATGAAATGGAATTCCATTTATAGATTCAAGGCAGAAATGTTCTTAGGATAACATTATTACTAACTACTACATTACTAGCATTAACCCCTTACACTACTATTTATTTTGTGATTATAATGATTAGAAATTTTTCATCGTTCAGAATCTCGTAGAAAAAAAGATAGTTTATACTTATTGTATGCCTATGTTTTCTCCAAAGGATATATGTGCCCATAATTATGAAAGTGGTCTAAGTCATATATTTCTTTCATTTTTTTTTACATTGAATAAATTTAGTTTAAAATCATGTCGTGTGAAATAAGAGATAAATTCATTTTTTTTTTTTAATTTTGACTTAGACCACTTTCATAATTATGGGCACATATATCAACTACAACAAAATAGAATTTTATTTCTGTTTAAGGGAAATTAATAAGAAACATATTTATTAGACCCTGTTCAGCAGCTTCATCACGAGTCTGACTCGATATTGTAGGGCAAGGTGTTAACGTAAAAATTCATTTTAAAGCCTGAACAAATAATTCCATATATGGGTGACATGGCAGTCAACGTGTTGAAACGTGTCTAAACTTCTGGAGCCCCGCTGTATTCTTGCAATAAGTGCAACACCGCGACTGAAATAGTCTTCAGAGGAAAAGCAGGTGTCCGGTGACTTCTGGAAGGGAGTGTATATCACGAAGAGACCCGATCGGTACGAGTATGTGTAATCGAACTCTCTCCTTCGCCTACATCGTTCCTCTGTAGCGTATCGCGTGTCGCGCACGCGTCTAACCCCCGAGCTTTTTCCAAACCGTACAACGAAATTCCATTTTACCCGACCGCCCTTGCTCGTAACGCCACTCGGAAATTCCGAATTAAAAATCGTCGAGGGGACACCCGGCAAAGTCTCTCTTATTTTCGTCCTCCTTATTTCGTTTCTGGGATTCCTGGCGTTCTCTCCCGGAGGCAACTTGTTCCTAACGTTCGAGGTAGAACGCCGCGGAAATAAATAATGGTGGAATTTTGCGAAGCCATTGCAAAACCAGCGATATTCCTGCCGTTAAAACAATTCGATATTGCCGCGGTTTCTGCGCGGGCTTCCTTTTCTCCAAAGTCTGATTATCGTTCGAACGAAAATGGAACTCTTCGAATAATGTAGTAGCCTGCGCGAATGAATTCGCCAGCTTTTGTTCGCAAATCTGCGAAGCTAAATGTGGAGCGAAATGAATCAGTCTGTGTATTGACAGGAGTTTACTTTTTTTTTTATTGGTTCTGTCTGTTCGTAGAATGGAACAGCAAAATTTGTGATGTACGGATCTGCGTCATAAAAACGTGTAGAAATAGGGACTACGTTGGAAATGTCATGGTTTATTGCTTATTTACTGGGGGTGTGCGAAGATCCGAAATTTCAGGTCGGGTCGGAAAATTTTGAGATTCTCAAAAAAGTGGGGATTCCGGAAATTTCTTTATTAAAAGAAAAGTTTATTTATTATTAGTAAAAGCCTAACAGACCGCTCGCTTTGATGCAATTTATTTCCAATCATTTTTTCAGCCGAATAAATTAATAATCCCTAATAAAATAATCCCTTCTGAACTTCAATGGATTCATGCAAAAAATAACTTTATAAAATATTCGCTTTTACACAACTTATTAGCAATAATTTGTTCAGCCGGATAAATTCGTCCGTTCCGTGATGAAATTTGATGGAAATTTAAATTGAATTTGATGTATTAGCTTCGAAAATAAATTCGCAACGTTTCCTCTGTAAATCTGCGAGCTGAAAAGAGACACAAAACGAGCTGACCTATAAAAAAAGTGTTGTTTTTTTTAATTTTTACTTTTTCCTCGTATTGTTAAATGAAATAGCGCAAAGTTGTCGACGTATCGACACACGTCACAAAAACGCAGAGAAACAGCGACTACATGATTTCATGCAATTTATGCGAAACCATTTGTTTATCCGGATAAGTTCCTTCGTTTCAAGCGAAATTTTTTAAATACACATTGATATATTTCGTTCGAGCGAGTCGCGTCAACATTTGATCAACCGAATTAAACGATATTTTCGCCATTAGTTGCCGAAATGCTCGTCGAAACGAATGAATTGTTTATGTAACGGAAGTCATTATTTACCTCCGATATTGTTTCCTCGGTGCCTTTTGTAGTCGCCGGGAGGCACTTAGCGTTTAAAATATATTTTTATTTGTCGAACAATCGAAATCGCTCGAACGCGTATCGTAAAATCCAATTCGACGGCGTGTGTGCACGGGCATACTCTCCGGCAAACATTTATCCGCGTGAAAGCGTTTGTCAGGTTTTATATTCGGGTTGCTACGACGTATCTGGATTCCCTCCGATCGCGATTTATCAGGATACATTGGAGTCGGCTGCACGGGGGTTCCATCGACGCTGTTTCGCCGAAACCGCGTATTTGATTGACGCATTGTTCTACAACAATGTTTCTACCTTCTGAAAACGTTCACACGTGCGTGTCGACCTTTTCCGATCTGCGTGTAACTTCCTTTCGAAAGGTAGAAGTAGAACCACTGGAAAAACACTGGTCACAATATTAAGCAAATAGTAAACTAGTAAGTAGAGAAGCTGGCAAATAATAAAGCTAGCAAGTAGTAAAGCTAGCAAATAGTAAAGCTAGCAAGTAGTAAAGCTAGCAAATAGTAAACCTAGCAAATAGTACACCTAGCAAATAGTACACCTAGCAAATAGTAAACCTAGCAAAGAGTAAACCTAGCAAATGGTAAACCTAGCAAATGGTAAACCTAGGAAATGGTAAACCTAGCAATTGGTAAACCTAGCAAATGGTAAACCTAGCAAATGGTAGATCTAAATACTACCCACAATATTAAGCAAATAGTAAAGTAGTAAATAGTACACCTCGCAAATAGTAAACCTAACAAATAGTAAACCTAGCAAAAAGTAAACCTAGCAAAGAGTAAACCTAGCAAAGAGTAGACCTAGCAAAGAGTAAACCTAGCAAATGGTAAACCTAGCAAATGGTAAACCTAGCAAATAGTAAACCTAGAAAACGGTAAACCTAGCAAATGGTAGATCTAAATACTACCCACAATATTAAGCAAATAGTAAAGTAGTAAATAGTACACCTCGCAAATAGTAAACCTAACAAATAGTAAACCTAGCAAAAAGTAAACCTAGCAAAGAGTAAACCTAGCAAAGAGTAGACCTAGCAAAGAGTAAACCTAGCAAATGGTAAACCTAGCAAATGGTAAACCTAGCAAATAGTAAACCTAGCAAATAGTAACGCTACCCAACATTAAATCTAGAAAATGGTAGATCTGGCAAACAGTAAATCTAGGAAGTAGCAAACCTAGAAAACAGTAAATCTAGCAAATAACAAGTGAACAATACCTTAACCCAAAATTCAGGGCATATCCTGAAGGAACACGTAAACCTTATTCATCCCGCGACATATTGGGGTGTAACAATACCCCAACCCCGTGTACCAATTTCAGATGTGACGTACAGGAAATTTGCCCCGATATCCCAGACACTTTTGTGCAAAAGGATCAAGGACACTTCCGCGCGTGAGCGTGAAAGAGCGAAGATATTTCCAACAGCTTGATCATCAAATATTTTCACTTTAATCCGCATCGCCGTGGGATACGGCGACCAATTGATGATGTTTAATTACAATTTTATACTACTATCCGCTTATACCTGGATTAAGTCCGTTGAGTTTCAAGCACGCCGGAATAATCGAGTCCCTGTCCGTGTCAGTGAAAGCTCGGGCAGTCTCTTTGTATCACGAACTGCGCGCGGAGCTTACGCAAAGCTCAAACACACGTTTTCATTAAGAACGGATACGCGGTGCCGCCATAACAAGCGACAACTTTTCCGCCACCGGCAATTATAAATTAAATCCATTATAAATCGGCCATCATAAATCGGATATTATGGCGGTGTCCTTCTGCGAATCGATATGACCCGAACTTCACCGACCTGTGCGAAATTCGTCCTCTTTTTCGTACAATTTCTTTTTGCTTCGATGCACGAACGATCGCTTCGTTGAGCGCATTCTTCGAGTAATTTCTTGGCCCGGGGCTACGAGGATGAGTTGATTTGCTTCTGACCCTTCGTGAGCAACCTGGATCGTTCATGCTCGCAGTGAAATTTCACCCTTGAATCTCTTTGTCTTCCTTCGTATTGATATTTTTAACATTTGACGCTCCTACAATTTCATATTAAAACTTCGTTACGTATTATAGAATTTTTTTTTAATTTCTTGAAAGCTCAGAACAGTAAAAAAATTAGTCGTGAACATAAACGACCCAGTATGCAGACGGCGTCGATAAAAGAAAGGTGCAGACAGAGGGTCAATTAGACGCACACTATTCCGAGGATATGTACATCCATTATTTTTTTTATTTATTCTACGTCCTTTGTCAAGACTTGTTTTTTTAAATTCTTCAATTCGTAGTCTTTGTGGAAACAGTTTTTCTGCGGATTTTTTCTGTTGGAAAATAGGAAAAGAAGAAACAATTCCTCGAAGCAGACATTAACAACTAAACGACTAAAATAAGAGCACGACCAAATACAACTTATTCAACGTTACAATAGAAGAAAATCGTGTCGACGCGAAACAGAAAATTTCCTCCTTCGCACACTACTTTCTATTCAAATATCAAGCAAATAGGACACTTCTGTATAAAGAGGAAGGAAAGTAAAATCGATCGAATAAAATCTACATTAAACACAAATTCGTGTCGTTTCTAGAGAAAGAAAATTTTTTACTAACATGTCGAACAAATAGGACACGATTGAGAATGAAAAATAAAATCAACATTTCCATCAAAATTGTTCGGTGTTGTAGCAACAACACACAGGAAATTGCGTCACCGTTTCTGCGGAGTCGTAAATTTCCTCCCTTCACGAGTCTTCTACTAAAGTAAACGAACAAGTGATGCAATTCCGCGAAAGTAGAACGAAATGGTACAAATTGAATGAAATCGACATTGGTCACAAATTCTGTTGGATTGTAATAAAACTGGTCGTGTACTCGGGACGGTATCAGACAAACAATGTGCCGATACAATTTCGCAAATGATAAATATGTTTTCCTCCAACTAGGTTAAATGACCCGTCTGCTCTGTGTGTGTACCAATTACTGTGTCTATATTAAGTATACATATTTTTAAAGCTCAATGAATATTAAAAAAAAGATATTAAATTTTTTTCATTAAAATCAGTTAATATATACGTTACATATTTCCTTTTTAATATTCATTATGCTTTAAAAATAAGTGACACAGTAATTGGTACCCCCAAAGTAATTGGGGGGGCTCTTACCCTACTTATTACCAATACTTTCAACCCTTAATTAGGGCTGATGCGACCCCGCTCAAATTTATTTTTGGATTCAGGTGAGATATTGCTATCTGTCACTAGCTTTCTATTTACCTATTTGCATTTAACACAGTAAAACCTGTTTTTGTGCGGTGGATAGGGACCGCATAAAAGAAATCGTACAAAAAAATATTCGAAAATTTTATAAATTCTTACATGTAATAAACAACTTTGTACGATATACTACCTAAACATTTTTTTATGCGGTGGATAGGGACCGCATAAAAAAAGTCGGACTTAGAAAATACATCAATGATTTATGAAATAGAGGAGAGAATGCTTTAAATTAAATTAAATAATTAAATTAGACGTAAAGAAATTGTAAAAATATTAAAAAATTAAAAAAAAAAAGAAGAGTAAAAATATTAAGTCCAGATACATCGAGACCACGTAATCAGAGTTCGTCCACAACGTGTATATGTACATTGATAGGAAACGTTAAACTGGTGCTAACGCCGCTAAGATTCATATACCGCATAAAAAATAAATCGCACGAAAAAAATTGCACAAAAATAAAATCGCATAAAAAAGGACCGCACAAAAACAGGTTTTACTGTATTGTACGATTGCATTTTTTAAATTTCGATGGTCCATTTAATTCTCAAACGTTCCACCGTACTATAGTTCTGATATTTCATACCTCCCAGCTATTCAGCAGTCGAATATCACAGGAAATTACGGCGGCAGAAAATTTCCTTTCTCGAAAACCCCCGCAAAAACCAGTCTATTGTGCATGCTGCAACCCCGTTGCCCAACGTAGGGCGAAAGAAGCATAGCGGATGCGATCCCTTACGGTTCCGCGAGCATAATCGCGAAGACGGACGTGCTCAAAGTGACGAAATTGGTCCAAGGCCATCGCAACTAACCGGCAGGAGACAATAAGTCGCGGAGGAAGCAATTTCAATAACCTACGCTGGATCGATCGATCGCGGTCGACTATCGGACAAAAATGGCCAAACTACCCTTCAGAGAAAACGCGCGTCTCTTTCGCGACTCTGGTCCGAGCATGTGTACGGCACTGCTTGTAAATCATCCATAACGCGTGTCAAATCGGTCGTGAAATGATAAATGTCAGTAAGCCGCGGCGGACGGCTCGAATTTTTCCTTTTTCAACGATTTGATACGGCCGGTGACAGCGACGCGCACCTTTCGCCGAAAATGATGAATCGATGCATTATTTATCGCTCTCCGAGGTAATTATGTCGTATTAGTTCCGCGTGGTTTCCGCTGCAAAATTATTGCTGCCATTAAAATGATTTAAAGCTGCTCCTTTTTCCTCTCACACTGGATTCATAGAATTGGATATTAAAAAGTTTTATACATTTTTTGTGTGAAATTTTTCAAATAATTTATCCAGTTTTGAGCGTAATTTTGTGACATTACTTATGTTTGGTTTCCTTCTTTCGATTACATTTTCTAAGCAATAATAATTTTACCTTTCGTCCATGGAATCCCGTTCGATTGATAATAATTATTTAAGGTAAAGGCACCAGTAGTTGACCATTTTATAGAGAAAACAAAAAATAAGGTTTGAAATGTTCTTATTGTTTTGAAATTTAAACTTATAAATGCGCTTATAAAAACCTTATTTTTTATGGTTTTCTATAAAATGGTCAACTACTGGTCATGGTTAACTACTAGTGCCTTTACCTTACTGTGAGACACAAATTACTAACACGGCTAGTATTAATTATGCTAACATTAATGGTAAAATCAACCAATAAAACAATTTGCAATTGTTTCTGTTACAGAGGGTTAAAAATTGTGGTAATCCGTGTTTTCTTGTAACATCAAAGCGATCACGCTGGTGAAATAGAATGGACAATTAATACTACTGAGCGAATGTTGCGAATTATTAGCAATATGCTAATGGTAGAAAATTAAACGTATTCGTGGAAATGAATTCCATAGCCGCAGGGAATATTTGTTTCGGAAAATTAATAAAGCAAAAGTGCGCGAAACAGGGACCGTGCCAGCCACGTGTTTTCATATTTCAGAAGGGATTCGCGACAGAGAGGCAAATAAATAAAATAGCGATGCTCGCACTGATATGAAATTTTCTTTTTATTTTTGTTGCGACCTTCGTCCGTCGAATATTGACAGGCGTCGAGGAATCGCTCTATATTTAACCTACTATTGAATTTTTCCGCCTTTTGTTATTCTTCGAGACGAGCTTCTGCGTTCACTGCCAACCCTAGAAATATGGGTGTTCTTGAGCCTATCGGACACTAAGTATTCGAAATATATTATTTCCGTCGTCTTCGATATTTATTTCCACCTGTGATTTCAAGATTGCTATCTGAAAATTAATTTTAATTTAAGAGAGATACAGTGAGTAACGAAAGTATTCGAACGCCCTTTAAATCAGTATAACTTTTTTTTTAAGTGAATCAAACGACCTGACTTTTTTTAGGAGTTAGAAGAATTGGTTTTCAAAATGATGTGTAAAAAATATTTTGAAAAAATTGCAATTGGTAAGAATTACATGAGAAAATAAAAATGGCACTTTTCAGAACTTTTTTATTTGAACCTGTAGTGAAAATTTAAAATATGCTCTTTGTAGATATATGTTAGTTATATACGTGCTGCAAATTTCATTGAAATCGATTAATATACACACGAGCTACAACTAGTTAAAAGTGGTGAAAAGCGTAGATTTTCGATGAAATTTTCAGTACATGTATAACTAACAGAGATCTACAAAACGCATATTTTAAATTTTCATTACAGGCTCAAATAAAAAAGTTGTGAAAAGTGCCATTTTAATTTTCTTATGTAATTCTTACCAATTGCAATTTTTTCAAAATCTTTTTTACACATCATTTGGAAAACCAATTCTTCTAACTCCTCAAAAAAGTCAGGTCGTTTGATTCACTTAAAAAAAAAAGTTATACTGATTTAAAGGGCGTTCGAATACTTTCGTTACTCACTGTATATTAATTGGTTCGTTTTCTGTGATTAAACAAGGTTCCACGTTTCGTGTATACGCGCACCCTGATCCGAGAATTTCATTCGATTGTTAATTGCGAACTATTATTTCCGGTTAAACTTTTCCGATAGAGCCAACGAGGTTGCGCACAGAAAGAAATACATTGTAATAAATTTCGGAAGTTCGCTCGGTAAACTGTAACTCGTTTTTCATATTCTGCATCGTTCGGTCATCATCTATCTTGCTTCCATGAAAACGGTAGTTAACAGAGAAAACATTTCCCAACGAAGTCGATGAAAATAAACACTGCAACGATCTCTTCCCGCAAGAACATAAATTTCAGAAGCCGTAAAATTATTGTAAAGCCTGCGAACAAAAACGGGCAGAACTCTGAAAAAAGTTCCACTATACATCAAGCTGAATTTGCCCTTAAAAAGACAGTAATTTTAGAACGTTATAATAAGCCATAGCGGCTGGGAACAAATTTCAAGAGAACGAATAATGCAACTCTGTTTTCTAATGTTGAGTCTTCCTGAATGTCTGAAAACACTGTTGAATATTTTTTGTATTATTAAAGGAAATTAAAAATCCTGCAATATTAATGACAGATACGACGGAAGAATCAACGATATTTCCGACAAAACAATGATAAAGTTTGCCCAAAAAAATATATACACTGTCTTCTGATGAAAAAATTAAGGATTTTCATATTGTTTTGTATGTAACGAGTTCTACCGTAGAGTACAATTAAAGCTCGGAGTCTCGGAGAAGGAAAAACGAGTTCGGAGGGCGAGCACAACTCGCGTTAATAAAATCATGGAAAAATACAGGACACGTCAACGGTATGACGGAATATTCTATTTGATGGCGAAACAACCCGAACGGCACTCGTGCGTGACGAAATTGTCTGGACATGAACTACCCTCGTTCCCGGGGGGGGGGGGGGGGACGCGATCCGAATCACGAACTCGGATTCCTTCGGGATGCCTTGTTTTCCCGGTAGTCGGAAACGGCTGGGTCCGTGGCAAGAAAAAAAAAAAAAAAAAGAAAAAAGAAAGCAGAAACGAATACGGATCAATCGTCGGGGAATCAATATCGATCGGAGCTAGCCCGGGCCCGTGGAATTTTGCCGGAGAAAACAGGCGGCTGGAGGCAATAAAATGTGCAATCTTGGGGGTGTAGAGCCGCCCTCCATCTCCGTGGAACCGGTAGCCGGAAATTTCATTTTAAATTCGAACGTGTTCACCGGTTATGACGTCGACAAAGCTCAGAGCGGCTCGAGCTTGTCGATAACGCATGGTCGGAGTCTTGTTTTTTTCCTAGATTTCGCCAGTAATTAACGTGTTGTCGCGAGACCGAACCCTCTGCGCGAAAATCCTTTCGAAATTCGTTCGTGTCGGTTATTCCTGCAATTATTTACGAATTTCTCACCGAAATACCTTGGGTATAAAGGGCCTAGCCGGATAAGATATTGAAAAATGCCCTTGAACCGAATTTTATCGACGAAGTGCCATTCGATAGAGCACCAAAAAAAAACATTCTGTGCAAAATTTCAACCCTGTATCTCGATCGGGAGGGTAGTTATGGGGTAAAATCGAAAAATCAGTTTTTGGCCTATTTTCCCTAGTTAATGACATTTAGACATTCTGAGAAAAATCTGACACATGTCAAGAACCCTAATACATACTTTGCAATTGGTTTCAGATTTTTAAAGTGAAAATCCTGCTTGTAAAAAATCAAAAACCTCAAAAAAATCGAAAAAATCCAGATTTCACATGGAAGTTCTAGAGTGACAACATTTATATTCTTACAGTAGCGGTATATTGTCATAAGTATTGTTCATGAATTTTTTCAGATTTTTTGGTTTGGTGCGCCGTTGTTAAAAAAAAATAAAAACTGATTTTCTCGACGTTTTTTCCGCGAAGAACTAAGCTAACCTTAAAATTATTACTGTTGCCTTACAAATGAAAACACGAAGTTTGAACTTCCAAAATGTACAAAAACAACACTTTATAAGATACGGTACGTACGACGATCGGCACAGATCTACTGATGTACTGGCTACAATGACTAATCATTTCTATATGCTCGGAATGTCAAAATTCAATGATTTCGCTCATCATTAGTCTTAAGAGTGGGAGACCCTGGTAACTCTTGTCACTCTAGAACTTCCATGTGAAATCTGGATTTTTTCGATTTTTTTGAGGTTTTTGATTTTTTACAAGCAGGATTTTCACTTTAAAAATCTGAAACCAATTGCAAAGTATGTATTAGGGTTCTTGACATGTGTCAGATTTTTCTCAGAATTTCTAAATGTCATTAACTAGGGAAAATAGGCCAAAATCTGATTTTTCGATTTTACCCCATAACTACCCTCACGATCGAGATACAGGGTTGCACAGAATGTTTTTTTTTTGGTGCTCTATCGAATGGCACTTCGTCGATAAAATTCGGTTCAAGGGCATTTTTGACTATCTTATCCGGCTAGGCCCTTTCTTCTTGTCTTTAAGAAAGTCTTGATCGACGTTCTTCACGCCTCAGACCCTTATCCTATGGTTTATTCTAATCCCTTAAAATTATAAATGTTTCGGAGGTGAATTTTTGTTTCGTCGAAGAAAACCTTGTTGCTTGTGTTTGTGCATCTTCTACAATTCGGGAGCATCGATTTTTACGAACCGCGGGTGAAAGCTCCAACCCCTTGTGATTCATTTCAATCCTTTGAAAGTAGAAATCCCTCGGACGTGTTTCTACACTTTGTGGTATTTGGTAGCATCGGTTTTTATGAAATGTGGAAGCAGGAAGCTTTGCACCGTCGTTTATCATTTATTTTACAGCAACGAGCATGAAACACACACAAAGCGGAAAAATCATTAGAAGAATTAAAAAATATTTTTCCATTATTTCCAACCCACCGAACAATCTATCGACTAGGAAAATAGATTTTTCTGTTGCTCCAGTTCGTTGCTTCCAGTATTATTTTCGTCTTGCTACCATGCGGAATTAAAATGCCACCCCTGGTAAATTCCGTGCTAGAAAAGTTGGCACAAAAATATGGGCCAATTTAACAACGTGTGCGATAATTTATAATTACGTTGAACTGCGTGCGAAGTTTGTCTAAAAAAAAATTCCGCGGAGAATTTTCAACAGAGAACGCGAAGGGAGAGAGTTTCCTATTGTTCCAGTATTCTGGATTAACTGCTGATGTCACGGCTGTGTCTGGTAATGCCGTGTACACACACGTTGGGGTCCCGCTGATTCGGTGAATTATAATAGACTCGATCCCAGAAAAAGTGTGTTCGAGCTGCCGCGCCAGCAAGTCGGCGGAAAATTTATGGCACTGTGTGCTGCCGTTTATGAAGGATCTATCAAACATAGTTCGTATGCGGGACCAACTTGTATTCAGCAATTTCGTTGTATCGCGTGCTTACTCGGCGGAAATGTCTGTGAGAATTTATGCAAACGCGGTGGCCAATTTGCGCGAAACGTGATTCCGGAGGTTTTTGATGAACGATCGATAAAAATCGTTGATTCTAGGAACTTTGTTCACTGGGATACTTTTTTTTTTTTAATTAGGAAATCTCATATGAGATTTATTACAACGTAATGTTTAGTACAGAGTGTTACAAGGTATATTGTATGGTATAACAAAAATATTGGTCACAATATAAAAATCGAAAATCCTTAGGCACGTAGGTTACATGTATTTAACACTAAAACTACCAAGCACTAAATTCAACTGGAATACATTGCCTTATAATAACAAGAAAATAAGACTCGTTTAGATTTCGTATCGAATATTTATAATTTTAATATCTCTAAAAGAAAACATTAGGAGGAAGTCATTTTGACCCATCCGGTAGTTCTAGTGTTAAAAAGGCTATCATACTTACGCAAGCAATAATATTAAGGTTCAGCTATTAACCCCTTGCCCTACAATCACGAGCCAGACTCGTGAGGAAGATTCTGAATAGACTCCAATAAATGTGAACGTTATTAATTTCCTTTAAACTGAAATAAAATTCTATTTTGTTGTAGTTGATACATGTCCTTTGAAGAATACATAGGCATACAATAAATATAAATTATATTTTTTTTTTTCTATGAAATTCTGAACGATGAAGAATTTCCAATCATTATAATCACAAAATAAATAGTAGTGCAAGGGGTTAAGCAACCTACAGTCGAGTCGGAAAGTAAGCTAACATTTGGTGATATGTAGGCAATGAATATGATGAATAAAATCAAGTTATTGTATTGTTTTTATTTAGGAAGTGTAAGGAAATAAACAAATATGTTAGTAAAACATGTATTATCATTATCAAAGATTAAAGACATGTCATATTCATTTGCCTGCATACACCAGTCGTTAACTTACTTTCCGACTCGACTGTATGTCCAATGGCAATTGAAAACCTGCTCTAGTAAGGATGTGGATAAGTTTGATCCTCTAATCATTATAATATATTCACTGGATACTCAATCAATCAATCAATCAATTCTTTATTGTTCCCCTTAGGGTTACAATCCATTTACATAAACCTCCCGCCACGCTTACCGCTACCTTAACCTAACTTACATCTAACTTAATCGCACTACGCAAAGAGAGAGAGAGAGAGAGACGCTTTCTTAACTTAACTTAAAATATATATAAAATTAACGCAATACAAACAAACCAAAATAAAATCAAATACAATAAAATAACATAAGAAAACATGAAATAAAATACCATGAATATTCACTGGATACTCTTTTCTCCGTTTCAGATTTACTTCATCGTGCTGGCGCTAACCACCGGCAAAGTGCTCCAGGAGGAGAGCGAGTATCTGAGGGGAAATCGTTCTCTGCCGGAGTCTATCAGCTTCCTAGAAGCGGACACCATATCCCCCAGTGAGTACCCATCTCGTAATAACCCGCGTTCACCGTCTCTGAAACGTAACCGGTGACCAATAACTATGTTCCTATAACCGGGAACGCAATACCACCGCCGGAACAATAAATGTCTTACGTATAAAACGCGCTTCTGTTGCTTCAGCCACGGTGAGGTTCAACGTGGTCCTGCTCCTGTGCTCGTGTTGCGGCGTGATTTGCTGCATCCTGCTCCTCTACGGTCTCTTCAAGGTGAGCCTCCTCATACACGGGTAACGAAACTGTCACGGCTTGCGCACAGCGGTCATCGATAGCTTTAAGAAGGTCAGGCAACTCGGAAACTCGAAGAATGTCGAAACTGTGCAGCAGGAAAATTGCATAAAAATTACGCCTACCCGTTTTTGCTGTAAATTCACAAAATCTGCAGTCTCATGATACAAGCGGAGGATGACATCTTTTAAACAATTTAATGGACACATTTAAAGCAATACAACTTTTATTTCTTCTTCATTTCTTAAGAATTGCTATCGAATATTGTGTAATTACACAGTTAGTGTCTCTTTTTCTGTATTTTATATTTAAAAACATTTTTTAGAGCAGTCGAAACTGTGCAGCAGGACAATTGCATAAAAATTACGCCTACCCGTTTTTGCTGTAAATTCACAAAATCTGCCGTCTCATGATACAAGCGGAGGATGACATCTTTTAAACAATTTAATAGACACATTTAAAGCAATATAACATTCATTTTCACTTTATTTTAGATAGCTTCCCCAGTTACACCCTTCTTAAGAATTGCTATCGAATATTGTGTAATTACACAGTTAGTGTCTCTTTTTCTGTATTTTATATTTAAAAACATTTTTTAGAGCAGTCGAAACAGTGCAGCAGGAAAATTGCATAAAAATTACGCCTACCCGTTTTTGCTGTAAATTCACAAAATCTGCAGTCTCATGATACAAGCGGAGGATGAAATCTTTTAAACAATTTAATAGACACATTTAAAGCAATATAACTTTCATTTTCACTTTATTTTAGATAGCTTCCCGAGTTACAGCCTTCTTAAGAATTGCTATCGAATATTGTGTAATTACACAGTTAGTGTCTCTTTTTCTGTATTTTATATTTAAAAACATTTTTTAGAGCAGTCGAAACTGTGCAGCAGGAAAATTGCATAAAAATTACGCCTACCCGTTTTTGCTGTAAATTCACAAAATCTGCAGTCTCATGATACAAGCGGAGGATGACATCTTTTAAACAATTTAATAGACACATTTAACACTTTGAACGTCAAACAAGAAAGCGAAAAGATTCCACGAAATCAAAGTTATTTGATAAAATAAAAATTGAAAAAATTAAATGTATGATATTGTGTGGTTCTTTGATCCTAATCAAATTTGGTACAATGAATATATTAACGTAAAAATTCATTTTAAAGACTGAACAAATAATTCCGTCATCCGTATATGGATGACATGGCAGTCAACGTGTTAAAGCAATATAACTTTCATTTTCACTTTATTTTAGATAGCTTCCCGAGTTACACCCTTCTTGAGATTTGCTGTAGAATATTGTATAATTACGCAGTTAGTGCATGCAGTTGTGCTTTTTCTGTATTTTATATTTAAAAGTATTTTTTAAAGCAGTCGAAATAAAACATGGTTGTACGAACAAGCCCCACAACGGATTTAAAGCCATGGCAACGAACGCTAGATCACATTTTGATCGCTGAAGTATTGCGGACAGTCGAGCGAGCTGTGGAATCCTTGGATGTAAGCCCCGGATGACAAATCCTTCGTAATCCCTTCTGAAATCAACGTGTATGTCAAAACGTAGTTAAATCGTATGATTCATAGTTTTTTCGGGATACTGTGTGCGTACAATTGTTCGTACAGTTCTTTACACTGCTCTCAAACGTTTTAATCGCCATCATGCAATCATCATGTGTGTTTTAACACGTTGACTGCCATGTCACCCTTATATGGATGACGGAATTATTTGTTCAGTCTTCAAAATAAATTTTTACGTTAATATATTCATTGTACCAAATTTGATTAGTATCTGTAAAATGCAAGAAAGTTGGAGAACCACACAATATGATACATTGAATTTTTTCAATTTCTATTTTATCAAGTAACTGACTTCTCAAGTAACTGGGTCCACACGCGGGAACTCTTTTTCTTCTAGATCGAAAAATACTTAAATTGTAGTTAATCTGCAGAATTTGATATTGACTTTATCATAAATTAGTTACAAATACGAATGGCAATGTACGAAAACGTGAAATCCTGGGTTCGCACGCAAGGACTTCGGCAACGAAAATATTTCAAACGAATGTTTCGGATCAATTTTATTCGAAGTCGGTGCATTCAAGGTGCAGAATACAATTTCAAGGGACGAAGAAAGCAACAGCTTTCCGGAAGAAGATGAAATTGCGGCGACAACGAACGTTCCCCCGAGCAAAATTAATTAACGCGTTTAACAGCGGCACACGGAACGTTTCCCGGATTCCAGCACTGTTTCCGGCAGTCCGCCGCGAGATTTCGTTTGTGTAAATATTACCGGGAGACACCGGGTCCCTGTAAACCGTGTCTGATCCCGGAGTCGCGTGTTTCTTACGCGAAATAGAAATCGTCGACGCGAGAATGAGATTAATTCCGCCTTTGAGGGACCCGCGCCTCCGTCGACAATCCCTCGAGCGCCGTTTCCAATGTTGCAAGAGAGCGCTGCGAGGATATCAGAGAGAGTGAGAGAGAGAGAGAGAGAGAGAAGCAGGATGACAGAGATAGCTAAAACCGAGGGAAATCCCGCCTTACAGATTTAGTCGCAAGGCCGGAAATTGTTTTTTGCCGAATGAATTTGTCGTAGAAACGTCCGGGAAATATCGGGGAGGGAAATTCAAAGGCTCTGAAACGGTATTTAATTAGAGGAAAATTATGCATGAACGTTATGCGCATATTTGTTTCTCGCCACCGATTCAGTTACCCTCCCGAAAACATTTATCAAATAATTAAGCTGTCTACTGTGAAAATCTGCTTGCATATTTTTACCAGGAATTCCGAAGAATTCGAAACAGTTTCGTGGAATTTTTCCTTCACCCGTGAACTACCCATAGCTGTTTCGATATCCTGAAAAAGAGCATAAGAGCATAAAAAAAATAATTTATTTTCAGTCCAGTAAGGTAAAGGCACCGGTAGTTGACCATTTTATAGAAAAACATAAAAAATAACGTTTTTATAAGCGCACTTGTAAGTGCACTTTTGATGAAAGCGAACCTCGGATGCCACGCCGTCTATTGTTCAACACGTTGAGTGTCATGTCACCCGTATGTGGGTGATGGAATTATTTGTCCAGGTTTAAAATGAATTTTCACGTTAATATATTCATTGTACCAAATTTGATCGGGATCTGTAAAATGCAAGAAAGTTGGAAGACTGCTCGATATCACACGTATAATTATTTTCAATTTTTATTTCATTAAATAACTTACTTTGATTTCATGGAATTTTGTAGGGTTCTGGTTTGGCACTCAAAGTGTTAAATTTCAAAACAATGAGAACATTTCAAACCTTATTTTTTATATTTTTCTATAAAATGGTCAACTACTGGTACATGGTGGTCAACTACACTGGTGCCTTTACCTTAACCCCTTGCACTACTATTTATTTTGTGATTATAATGATTATAAATTCTTCATCGTTCAGAATTTCATAGAAAAAAAAATATAGTTTATATTTATTGTATGTCTACGTTTTCCTCAAGGGATATATATATATATCAACTACAAAAAAATAGATTTGTATTTCGATTTAAAGGAAATTAACCCTTTGCACTCGACGCTATTTTCATTCTAAAACGAAACATTTCTTCCGACCTAGAATATTGCCCTTCTATATATATTTTTTCGTGCTATACATACGAAAATGGTGCAACTTACTTGTACACTACTGAAATATTTAGTAATTTATTAAATACAAACAAATTTAATAATGTACAAAATACTTTGTATAATGATACAGCAATTTTTAGTGGCGCCTTACAGTCGCCATTCAAGTGCTAAGGGTTAATAACGTTCACGTTTATTAGACTCTATTCACAGAATCTTCATCACGAGTCTAGCTCGTTATTGTAGGGCAAGGGATTAATGATTTCGATTATTTTAGATTTGCTTCCCCACCGGAAAACGTCTTTCCTTTGATTTACTCCGGTGTTTTAAATATGTCCGAAGTAAAGAAGAAAAATCCTTTTCTATCTACACAGACGGTAGTAAATCAAAGGATTCAGTTTCTGTGGGAAGTTCATGTGTTTGTAATGACTTAAATATTACCGTTGTAAGAAGTATAAATAAAAACGCATCAATTTTCACTGCGGAATCTATAGCCTTGAACGACGCAGTGAAAATAGCTTTGAATCACCCCAATCAGAATTTTCTCATTTTTACGGATTCTCTTAGCGCACTACTCTCGTTGAAACAAACTAATATAAGCACAAAAACGAATCCCTATATCTTTGAAATAAGAAAAAACGTTTTCAACTTCGCATCCGAAACCACAAACGATAGTAAAATTAAATTCTACTGGGTACCATCTCATATTGGGATTCTGGGTAACGAGAGTGCAGACACATTAGCTAAAACAGCAACCAACACGACAGCCTCATTCTCCGTCAAAATTCCCTTCTCAGATCTAAGAGAATCGGTTAAATCAGCGGCAACACAAAACACATTTGACATCATAGAGAAAGAAGGTTTATCTAAAGGTGTAAACTACTTCACATACTTCCACAACCGAAAATCTAAACCGTGGTACAGTCACACAAATCTCCATCGTGAGATTGTCACAACGATAAACAGATGCAGATCAGGCCACTACAATCTTGCCAGCTCTCTTGCTCGAATTGGCATAGTAAACGATCCACAATGTCAGTGCGGTTATGAGAATCAGGATATCGACCACGTGCTATGGCAGTGTCCCACGTTTGATGAACTGAGGTTGGAGTTTATCAGACAACTACGGAAACTGCATCTTTTTCTTCCGCTCTCATGCAATGTTCTCCTATCCAGACCTACGGTTGAAATATGTAAAATAACCTACACGTTTTTGAATGCATGTGAGCTAAATATCTGAGAAAATTGTACAGTTCATATTAATGTATAATGTATAGGAAAATAATGTATGGCAAAATAATCTCTACTTTGAGATTCTAATTGCATTAAATAAAAAAACAAAAAAAAAAAATATGTCCGAAGTTCACCGTTCGGGGACAGAGTATATCGAAATCGAGGGACATCTCGGGTCACGATATGTTCCACTGTCTGACAAGCCAAAGCCCGCTAGGACCCACTCGATCCTTCGTGATTCTTCCGTATCAAGGAGCCGGGCTCCTTCGGGGCGATGATAAAAATTGCATCGGTCCTGTAGGACCGCGGGGGTGGATTTGTCCGTCATTTGGGATAAACCAACAGAGGAGGACCGATACGAGGGGCGATAAGACGTCGATTACGAGGGACACTAGAATACTCGGATTACAACACTGTTACGGTTCCTGTGAAACGGCAGGAAACGCTGAGCTCACGGAAAAGATGGACTCTTTCACCGGGACGGTTACCACGATGAGAGCCAACCAACGTTCTTGGTTTTGCATGTTGCCTCGAGAAATGAATATTTTATGGATCCCCGCGAATATTTACTTGACCTCTCGTGTTACGAGTGTACGCGATGCCGAGGGTCTTGGAACCACGGGGTTTCGTCCTCCCTCTTTAATTAGAAAATCGAAGAAACTCGACTCTGTAACACGGTATTTCCATTAAATGAACCGCAAACTTGGAGACGAGCTTCGGGAAGCCGTTGCTTCGCGAAATTCGCAAAGACGATTCAAGGAAATTGTAAGGAGGTAGAATTCGCGGAAAGAAGCTTATAAATAAACCGGTTCCGCTAAATGAAATAAGTAACGTGCAGTTGAAGAGTCGGTGGAAACGAGTAAAGTGAAACCACCTGACTGTGATAGTAACTTAGATTTATTTTATTTCCCACGCAAACTTATTGTTAGCTAAACCACAGGAAGAGCAAAAACACAAGTTTTGAGAACAATTGGGTAATTGAAAGCGCGCTAACAAACAGGACAAGAGAAGACTCGATGGGAATTAGTTGAGAAATTTCTTACTTGTTTAACAGCGGAAACAACTTTCGGAGCAAATCAGTCGACGTGCTCTCAAAATGATGCACTGGCATGTTCGCGTCACCAAAGCAATGCTCTGCGTTGCTTTGAGAGGTATACCATGATTGTGAAGCACGGAAGGCAACAAAGAACACGCTGTGTCAGAGTCGCAGATAAAAAATGAAAGCGGGTTCCGTGGAGGAAGAAGAACGATGGGGACAGGATAGTGGGACAGTATCTAGTCAACGAGGGAGCAAAAAATTTACGAGCCAGATAAGCCACAGCACACCCTTGACTGACATCGTCCGACCGCAAAATCTCTCCGGAAAGTTTCCCCGGGATCGAATTGAATCTTCGTTACCGCCCTACGGAAACTCGAGGCTATGCAAAGTCGAAATTGAACGGCGCATGCGCGGAGGAACGGCAAACTTATTGTCGTATCGTCCATTAACCCTTATACACTACCGGCCATAAGTGTTTACCCACCTTCAAATTTCGTTACTATTCAAATAATAGGTATTTTATTGTTATGAAAATGTCCGTAGCATTAAATCCTAATTATAAGGCTAATAAAAAACATCCAAAATATTCTGTACATACACAATCAGGTACTGTAAATGAGTTTACAGCTTGTTATGAAAAACGACAATTTTGGAGTTCAGGTAAAGAAACCCATTTTTCGGAAATTTGTATAACGGTCAGTAGGGAATATGAACGCAGGTAATACAGGTATCTTAGTCTTCTCAAATTTCATACTGCATTAAGCTTTCATACAGTAAACAGTTGATTTTCACGTGCCTAAAGAATTTTGCGAAAATTTCAAATAATGTCAGGGAGAAAAGAATTATCGATTGAAACGCGCGCTCTAATAGTGTCCCATCATAGCATCGGAAAAAGTAACAGAGAAATAGCAAAGTTATTGAAGCTGAACCGTAGAACCGTGGACTACAATGTTAAAAAATATGTGGGTGGGTAAACACTTATGGTCGGTAGTGTATGTGGGCAACCGGGTACCCGGGTACCCTTTTCTATGTTTGCTCTAATAATTTGTTATGTTTTTATGAAGATATCGCAAAACCGCCCTGGATCCCCATTATTTAGAAGGTTCTCTGTCGATTTATGGTTACAGAATTAAAATTGATGCAAAACATATTAAATAATAAGGCTTCAATCTTATTTATACGGTTGTTGGGTAACCGGGTACCCGGGTACCCATACATAGGAAGTTGTAGTTGGATGCTTATGAAGGGAAGTTTTACAACACAATCATAAAACACACAAATTTTTTCAATTGGTATTATTTTATTATTAGTACAGTTACTATTATTAACCAATAATAGGACAATTTTTACAAACTGTCAGAGTATTTGCGTGTTCGTCGGAAAACTGGTTTTATACAGTTTTGACAATATTTCGTGTCTTTCTACGTTTTCTATCAGGGTCAGCTTGGTATATATAACATGAGCCTACAACTCTTTTTCGTCCAGTTTTATCTCGTTGTTGTACAGTGCCTGAAGTTGAAGGAACGTCAGTCATTGTTGGTGACTTATGCAGCATGCTTTCTATTGCTAATTTACAAGAGAAATGTCTCATCACTTGAACATTGGTTGATCGACTTCTAATTACTGGAAGACAAAAGTTCCTCTCTCACTTGGCGTAAAAATATTCGGCGATTATTGGATTTGTTAGGCAACATATCGTTATTAGAAGTATATATGATGTATGAGGCAAGAGCAGCAATATCAATTATGTAAAAAAAAAAATGCTAATGGCCATCTGTTAGTACGTCTTTGTATACTGTATCGTCTCAAAATTTGATCCATCATGTCGACACCAGATTTTGTTTTCTTATAGAAGTGGACTATTTCTGGTTTCCTCTTTGGCCCAGAAACAACATTATCATTGTGCATTGTGGATAGTAATACAACAAACTTTTCTTTTTTTTTTTGGCACATACGAATATATTGTAACATTTTGGTTGTGACCAAATAAAGTTGAATACTGTTGTACTGTTGTGTAAGTCGAAGAGTCAAATACCGTACGTCCACATACGAATAGCATAAAAGTTTGATCTTATCATTGAGTTATACTATTTTTTGAAGCAGTTGCTTCACTTAAACTGTTTAAAACAATACTTAGTATACCATAGACAAAAAAACTAAAAGTTATGGGAAAGCATGAAAGTAAAATTGTCACTTTATTTTTTATATATCGGCACCGAACGCTCGGGGTACCCGGGTACCCCGGTTGCCCAACAACCGTGAAAAGTTTGGTTGCCCACATAAGGGTTAAGGCTACCGAAGTCCTGCCAAAAGTCAATTTTTACTATTACGTTCGAAAAGAGCTTTGCGAGTATAACATCGGTTTGCGTCCAAGTGCCTTTAAAGACACGTGCCGCCATTTTGATATAACAGCAATAAGCTCGAAAATATTCACGAACTTGTACTACACGATGTTAAGCAAATATTGCATGAGAGAACAAATTTTTACCTCGTTTCGTTTTCTCAGAATTAATTCTGGAATTCTGTTTCTACGATTAACCCCTTAACGCACAGTTTTCGAGGAAAAACGTGCTACGAGCTCGAATTAACTCGAGCGTACAAGTTAAGGGATTAAATAATTTCTGAAAAGCGTCTTTAAAGATCGTTGTGCGCCGCCATTTTGTTGCTACCTGGAGACAGAAAAAAAAATGTGCGAGTTGTACATGGTAACGGCAAGCATCGTGCAAAAGGAAAAATGCATAAATTGCTTTAAAAAATTAAAGACTCCTTTTCACAGGTTTTACTACGCAAACGTGCATTTCACAAAATGGAAACGTTAACGCGGACCGAGGAGATTTAATTAATTCGGACGCCAGAGACTTCAGTGTCATTACGATTTAATGAATTTTATTCAGCGAACGATTTGTGTTGTATTAATAAATTGCACGAGCCAATAATTGCATTATCGAGGGGATGGTATTTATCCTCGGCAAACAGGATTTCGTTGCGATCGTGTAATTGTATAGATTTCGCGAAAAGATATTTGAACGGATTATAATGTACGTATATTAACGAGTAAAATCAATGTCGATGGACGGAAAATCGACGCGACAAGATATTCAAACCGAATCATTCGATGAAGCCGCACGTGTGTGGCGGGCAGAACTACTTTGTGTGTTCCGTTATCCTTGCATTAGAATAATCGCTTATGTTAGCGTGCCCGTCTGAAACGGGGAATTGAATTCCCTCGCGAGAAAGTGGCTCGACGCAGAGTGTATTCTTATATACCGGAATACGACGCGCAGGATACCAGGATTTCAGGCTCGATCTTACAAAGATAAATGGGGAAAAGGCTTCTTCGGATGGAGACTCGGCAAGATCTAGCCCACACGGTGTCTCGACACTTATGGATCGCGATGTTTCGTAACGCGGAAGACACTTTATCCGCTGAAATCTGCGATTCTAGGAAATCTCGAGAAATGAAACCCGATAGCTATGGATGTTCGTGCGTTTGTGTCGCATACCAATTCTTAAGGAAGCGTGTATTAGAACCGACGCTGCTTTTATTTTATTTGAACCGCAGGACATTTTCTAGTCGACGGAATACACGCTTCCATCCCGATTTTAACCAGTTAACACTAGAAGGACTGAAGCTTAGTATATACCTATATTGCCCAAAAGCAGTCAAAACGACTGCATTGTGAAAGAATAACTAATGTGTAAAGAAATTTGTTTAAAATTAATTTTTAATATTTTTTATATTATTTACAGTTATATAACAAGCAAAAGAAATAAAATAAACAACTTGTTAGAACAAGTATCACTGCATAAAGATTCAAATAACAAGTACTATTTTAGCTTATTGAGCAACTGCAACTTATCAAGTATACGCCCAAATCGACAATTTATCGTGTACTTGTATGTTATCATGTGACGGTAATCGAAAAAAAAATGAAAAATGTTATTTCAATACAGAGCCGAACTGGTCATATAAGAAATTTACTCAATTCAATAATAAGTCATTTGATTATTTAAAATTTCCCAAGCAGTCAAAATGACTGCTTTTGGGTAATATAGGTAATGAAGAGGGGGGGGGGTAACTACAATTATTAATAAACGCATTTATATGTTGTACAAAAAGTCACAAAGTTCTAAGAAGTTGTGTCATTATATACATACATAATTGTTTTTCTAATTGAAATTAAAAAGCAGTCAAAATGACTTCCATGGGCAATGTAGTGTTAAGTGTGTTCGACGACTATATCCGTCATGGAGATGTGGCAGAATTTTGTGTCATGACGACTATATCCGTCATGCGTAAAATTTTTGTTACAATTTGATATTTAAATTGTATTTCTGGCGAAAACTAAATTATATTCGTAAATTTTAATACGTTTAAAATGTTTAGAGGTCAAGACGAAATGAAACGAACGAATGAAAATTATAAATAATTTGAGTTGGATTTATAACTTCCTGAGAGCTAACTCGTAAGCAGTGCAGCAACACTGGATCTTTGATTATCTCGATTTTCATCTTGATGTGTCAAAACCAAAAAAAAAAAAACAAAGTACTACTGTGATCAAAAAGTAAAGCCAATTTGGTTTTAATGCAACTTCTTTGTTCAGGAAAATCACACATTATAAAAATCAAAAAATTCACTTTTAGTTGCTCAGAAAACACAACGAAACTAACCGAATGCGTTGTTCCTTGTTTTCGTGAATAATACACGACAGCAACAGTTAAAATTTTTAATTTCTATAAATATTTGATTTTTTTCTCTAAGTTTTTCGTTCGTTATGTGTAAATATATATGTTCATGTGGTGCGACCGAGTAAATATTACTAACAAAATTGTTCATTTTCTAAAATAAAGTCGTCTTTTTGACCCAATATTTCAACAGCGCCACTTACTCTGTGTTTGACGACTATATCCGTCATCGTTTGATTATCGCGACACACACTGATGGGCGCTTTGCAAAGAGATCGCCACAGTTAACTGGTTAAGATTCATAGAATTTAAATGGGTTTCTAAACGTTAAATTGCTTTAACACGTTGACCGCCATGTCACCCATATGTGGGTGACGAAATTATTTGTCCAGGTTTAAAATGAATTTTTACGCAAATATATTCATTGTACCAAATTAGATTGGGATCTGTAAAATGCAAGAAAGTTGTAAGACCACACAATATCACACATATAATTATTTTCAATTTTTATTTCATTAAATAACTTACTTTGATTTCATGGAATTTTCTATGGTTCCGATTTGGCACTCAAAGTGTTAATATTGGTTTCGATTTCTACCTTCCGAATCGTACATCAATGAAATTAGTCTCTCAACTCTTAACACTAGATTGCCCAAGCAAGTCATTTTGACTGCTTTAAATTATTTTTTTTCGAACTGAAATACATTTTTTTTATTGCTAATACTTATTAATAACTTGTTATATGACTGTAAGTGATATAAAATATATTAAAAATTACTGTTAAACAAATTTCTTTGCGCAATAGTTATTTTTTCACAATGCAGTCATTTTGACTGCTTTCAGGCAATATAGGTATATACTAAGCTCCCGTCTTTCTAGTGTTAAGTACTCTCGTAACGCTAATCCCTCGAGGAGATCTGTTCTTATTTCTATCCTCCTAGCTGCCATCACGTTCAATTTCAAAACGTCATGTCGTCCGGTGAGCAATACTGCTTTCCGATCCCAACTTGCACCGAAAAATATCGTATTTATTAAAAATCTAATCTTTCACTTGCAATTTCAATGTCATTGTCAGGAGAACAGGAGCCGTTCAAATTACGCTGCACGGAGCTATTCGACTAATTCGCGGGCGTAGAAATTTGCTCACGGGATCCGCGATGCGCTCGCATAATTAAACCGACACCGGCTAATTGGAACCTCGCGTGACATCAATCAACGGCGTCGTCTGAGCGTCTCGGCGCCTTTGACGGGTCGGATCCACGAGGGTACCGAGTTTTCATCGGTCGAACTTATGGCGATCGTGTGAATCACGTTGCCAGTCGACTCCTTACGTAATACAGCTCCGACAACGTGATCGGGCTTCGACGATTCAGGGAAAAAGTGCGAGCAGGCTCCATTGATACGCGTCTCGATTCTCGATTCTCGGGGCCGTGGGCAAGAGCCCCATTCATTGCTTTCTTCCCCGGTCAATTCGAATTCAATTCCTTCGAATCCGCGACACTTGTCGGTCTGGAGTGAAACGGTTCGCTGCTCGTTGCGGCGCTCCTCGGGGACCCTGGATCTGGAAAACGTTACACAACCCGTGGGCGTCGCACAGTGGGCAAAAACGGCCTTTTTCGATTCAAAATCAAAGAACTTTCGATAGGAATGAGGTAGAGCGATGAAATTTTTTTTAAATGAAAGCTGAAACTTTGCAGAATATGGGAAAAATAGGGAGATTACGGTACGAACGTTTTCTAACCTGGAGAAAATTCGTTAAAGTTGCACAATTTCAAGAAAGTGCCAGTAGTAATGACAGCGATACGTCAAGTGATGACGAGATGTGAAGTGCTTCATGTTTCGTAAGTAACTCAAAATGTTAAAATACTTCATAATTATTATTTTTATTGTGTTTTATATATGAGAATACGATATACTTTCAAACAAGTGTGTTATCAAGTCATTTTAACGAAAAAATTTCATTAATTTGTGTCACAAAAATCTATTTTTTTTTTAAACCAGAGGTCGTAGACAAATTTTGAAAACAGATTTGAAATCAGCGTGAAAAAATCTATGGGAAACGATATATAGCATGTTAAAAAAAAAATTTCCGCGCGTATTAACCACAACAACAAAATTTTCTTGAAATTGTGCAACTTTAACGAATTTTCTCAAGGTTAAAAAACGTTCGTACCGTAAAATCTCCCCATTTTTCCCATATTCTACAAAGTTTCGGCTTTCATTTAAAAAAAATTTCATCGCTCTACCTCATTCCTATCGAAAGTTCTTTGATTTTGAATCGAAAAAGGCCGTTTTTGCCCACTGTGCGTCGTTGGCATCCTGATCGAAGGACAATTCGAGCATAGAATCGACGCTGGTTTCAATCCTCTGGGGCAGAGAATTCGCCAAGCAGCGAAAATCATTTCACCAGTCGAGAGAAAGGTGAAAAAAGCCGAGAGAAACGTTTAGACAAATGTTAAAATTATATTTTAATGTTACCTGGAAATTCATTGTACCGTGGGTTTATTAAGCGCTGCGAGATTTTCAGAGCGTGCTGAAGACAGACGGGCTCGCAAAGAGTTGATTCGCGGGAATTCCTCTTTATTCGGCTGTGACAACGGTAGAGGCCGAATTGCATTTAGCATTTCCATTAACGGATCCACGACAGGCTCTCCTTTCTCGCTTGAATAAACAGGAACACGTTTTCGTATCGGATTTGCGACCCACCCGTGTCCGGCTGGTATAACGTGCGAGGTTAACGTTAATTTCTCTGTGGAAATACTGGAAGCGAATGAAATCTAGAGAAGAAATTGTTTCAAGTGCCAACACTCTGACAAACAACTGTTAAGGATACATAGTTACACCTAGGCTACCCTTATAATTTTTCTAAAAAACAGATTCGTCCAGCTTTTGCGCTAAGGTCTTCTATTTTTGCCATTACCGGTGTATTCTCGATTCTCGTTTCCAACTCGCCGCATTATAAACCAAGTTGTTTTCTCTAGAACTTCGCGAACTAGCTCTAAACGTACCGGCTGGTATAACGCGCGAGGTTAACGTTAATTTCTCTGTGGAAATACTGGAAGCGAATGAAATCTAGAGAAGAAATTGTTTCAAGTGCCAACACTCTGGCAAACAACTGTTAAGTATACATAGTTACACCTAGGCTACCCTTATAATTTTTCTAAAAAACAGATTCGTCTAACTTTTGCGCTAAGGTCTTCTATTTTTGCCATTACCAGTGTATTCTCGATTCTCGTTTCCAACTCGCCGCATTATAAACCAAGTTGTTTTCTCTAGAACTACGCGATTCGAGCTCTAAACGTACCGGCTGGTATAACGCGCGAGGTTAACGTTAATTTCTCTGTGGAAATACTGGAAGCGAATGAAATCTAGAGAAGAAATTGTTTCAAGTGCCAACACTCTGACAAACAACTGTTAAGGATACATAGTTACACCTAGGCTACCCTTATAATTTTTCTGAAAAACAGATTCGTCCAGCTTTTGCGCTAAGGTCTTCTATTTTTGCCATTACCGGTGTATTCTCGATTCTCGTTTCCAACTCGCCGCATTATAAACCAAGTTGTTTTCTCTAGAACTTCGCGATTCGAGCTCTAAACGTACCGGCTGGCGGGTCGACGTTCCTTCTTTTTATCGATCTCTTCATCCATTAATCACTGCTCAGTGAGACCCGACTGCCGCGTCTATTTCCCGATGCCGGCCCGCCAGGAATAACCATGGCAACGGGTTTTTCTCCGCGATCTCCATATTCGTACTTTCGCCCTTTCCCATTCTCGCCGGTCATTCATCATCCAAGGCGCGCACCGTCATTTTTTAATGAAAGACCGAAACGTGTACTCCCCGGGAACCACGAGTATTTTCGCAACTGTGTTCTTCCCGTTCGACTCGAACGATGCATACTCACGGCACAGGGATTATGAAAGCTCGATTGGGGTTTAGATCCGGAAGAATTCGAGGCACTGACCGGGATTCGCTTGCGTTCAGATAAGGGAACTTATTGGAGATTAAATGTGTTCGGGATTGATAGAATGTCGTCTGGCCATGCCATTGGATCCGTTTTTATCCGGGAATCTGATCCCCTGATCCTTTTAATGCGACCAACGCTAATTCCGGGTATGATGGGGGTTGCAATCAAATTCTGAATGATATTGATCCACTTGGTGGGAAATAAAGGTTCGCCTTTGTGCATCTTTCGGCTTCTTTGTGCAACTATGTACTACTTTGTGCAACTATGTACTACTTTGTGCAACTGTGTACTACTTTGTGCAACTGTGTACCACTTTTTGCAACTTTGTACTACTTTGTGCAACTGTGTACTACTTTGTGCAACTGTGTACCACTTTTTGCAACTTTGTACTACTTTGTGCAATTATGTACTACTTTGTGCAACTATGTACTACTTTGTGCAACTCTGTACTACTTTGTGCAACTTTGTACTACTTTGTGCAGCTCTGTGCAGCTCTGTGCAGCTTTTTGCAGCTCTGTGCAGCTCTGTGCAGCTCTGTGCAGCTTTTTGCAGCTCTGTGCAGCTCTGTGCAGCTTTTTGCAGCTCTGTGCAGCTTTTTGCAGCTCTGTGCAGCTCTGTGCAGCTTTCTGCTGCTCTGTACAACTCTACAGCTTACTACAGCTCTGTACAGCTTTGTGCATTTTTGTAGAGCTCTGTGCAGGTTTGTGCGGCTTTGTAGAGCTCTGTGCAGCTTTGTTGAGCTCTGTGCAGCTTTGTGGAGCTCTGTGCAGCTTTGTGCATCTTTGTAGAGTTCTGTGCAGCTTTCTGCAGATCTGTGCAGCTTTCTGCAACTCTGAGCAGCTTTTTGCAGCTCTGTGCAGCTTTTTGCAGCTCTGTGCAGCTTTTTGCAGCTCTGTGCAGCTTTTTGCAGCTCTGTGCAGCTTTTTGCAGACCTGTGCAGCTTTCTGCAGCTCTGTGCAGCTTTCTGCAGCTCTGTGCAGCTTTCTGCAGCTCTGTGCAGCTCTGTGCAGCTTTCTGCAGCTCTGTGCAGCTTTCTACGGCTCTGTGCAACTTCGTACAACTTTGAGCAGCTGCGTGCAATTTTGTGCAGCTGCGTGCAAGTTTTCATGAGTTGTTCAACAGGTTCGCTCGGAAAACGATCACTTTGAAATTCCCAGCGATGCAAGCTGTTGAAGTTCTCAAGCGAAGCATTAAACTGCAGACGTCGCGGTCGGTCGGCAATCGGATCAGAGGCACAATTGATCGAGGATGTTAACAATGGATTAAATTTTTTATTGCGCGACCGCGCCGGCGTGAGACAACGAGCCATTGTTCCGAGAATCGTCTCTCTTCCACTCGAGGAGACTCGAGCTGCCTGTTTCCGTCGTAAGCTCGCCTCTCGGCTCTTAAACTTTTCGAGCAGACTGTGTCCCGGAAATGCTTCTCGAGATATACGAAACTGAAGAAAGATATTAAAGTCGAGAACGGGCCATTAAATCGGGCCTGCTCGTGCCAGGGTTCGTTTCCCCTGGCACCGTTCCATTTATCTCTGTACATTTATGACCGATGATCTTTCAGGATCAACGCGTCTTCCTCATCCCGTGGATCGTCATCGTGGCTGCGACATCGTTCGTCGACGTGGCACACAATTTCTACCTGTTCGCCGCTGCTGTAAGTACCATCATCCTTGAAAAGAGGAACATAAACTTGCGCTGCCGTCGAGCATTATAGACGTTAGAACTCTCGTGGAACTTTCTTGATGCGGTTCTGTGTGATTCGTGTAATTTTAATTCCTCGCGGTATTTTAGCTAGGGAGTTTCTTAAGAGAACATAATCGTTACGCGTGCTCTGTGTCGTTCAGGATTATGGCCGGAGAACTATTAGAACTTGGAACGTATAGAACTTTCTTGATATTTTAGGTCGTGCAATATAAAATATCACATTTCACATTATTTGATCGTTCGTATGATTTATTAATTGACTGTCGAGAAATCAGGTTTGTAGTACTTGAAAATTTACAAATTGTTCGATTACTTTTTTAAAGTCACGCATCTTTTTAACGTTTTATCATTCTGTTTAACAATCCAAAGCCGTTTGAACCATAAAACTGCACAAGATTTCGGTCTGGTAATGTCCCCAAGGCTCGCAATCCTAATTCCAAAATACCTTGCTGGAAAAGCTCGTCGCTGGAACGGCGTCAGAGTAATTTCTAATCGAAAATCCGAGCGGCGGATCGTACAGGCTGGTTCATTTTATCGAGCCGCGTAAAAGCGTCGTGTAGGAAAGCTCTTCGCTCGACACAACGTTCCCAGTGTTCCCTGCGTGTCGCTTTCAATCGCTTTCGGTCCACTCTGTTCACTCTGTTCACTCTGTTCACTCTGTTCCCGTTTTTCCCGGCTTTTCCCAGCGTCGGCACGTTTTCGTTACCCGCCGAAAAAAGCCTCGACGCCCGTTTCCCTTTTTCCTCGAAGATGTTTCCGGGGGTTGAAGCGACCCAGCAATTATCACGAACATATCCTCTTACCACGCGAGAGGATGATCATGCGGGTCGGTTCTCACGGGAACACGAGCAGAAAAACCGGAAACACGCGGACACCCATACTCGAATCTTTTTGGCACGCGAGTGCTTTTTTTGATCGATCACTGTCGCGCGTGATGTCATAGAAACGCTCCCGAAAATTATGGTGTAGGGAAGCAATTATTCATCCACTTGTGCAAAGTGAAAATTGTATATACTCATATTATTCTACAAACAGGTGGTCTATAAATACATACAAAATTTTTCATTTCGTCCCAATAAATGATTTAACCCCTTGAACTACTACTTATTTTGTGATTACAACGATTAGAAATTCTTCATCGTTGAGAATTTCATAGAAAAACAAGATAGTTTATATTTATTGTATGTCTATGTTTTCTCCAAAGGATATACAGGTAGTCCTCCTACAACACGGAATCTTATAACACGGTTTCGCTATAACACGATTCATAAATTACGGAAACCCTCCTACAACACGGCATCCTATAACACGGTTTCGCTCTAACATAATAAGAAAACTGCAAAAACCTTTGTACAACACTGTACTGCTACAGCCGCGGCGAGGCTTGCCGTCTTAAAGATACAATGTTGTAGAAAGTATTTCTTTTCATCTCCGTGGCCTGAAAACAAAAGTGTCAATTTTTGACAAAAAAAAGTCATTTTTCTTGAATGCAGACCCTTCCGCTGAAAGAAGCCGAAAATTCAAAAAGGAGCTACAAAACTGTCTAGCTCCATATCGAGAAATTTACAATGACCTGGTAAGAACCAGCAAGCAAAGTAACATTACTGCAAGAACTTTGAATGAAGAAAAAAGTTCTGAAACTGAAGGCGATATCATTCCATCGAAAAAACGTTCTCGGTTGATTATACTGAGCAGTGACGACGAAGAAATTTATTAAATGAAAGTTGCGTTAAATTAAAATAATATTTTTTGTTTTGTGTTGTACATACATTTATATTTTTAATAAAAAGTAAGTTGTTTATGTAGAATTAGAAAAAAAAATTTGTTTTTAATAAGTTTTCGGAACGTAACCCCCCTTTTTATACTGGCTCTGGGTCTCATACAACACGGTTTCACACAACACGGCATTTTCTAGGAACCTATCTACCGTGTTATAGGAGGGTTACCTGTATATCAATTACGACTAAATACAATTTTATTTCGGTTTAAAGGAAATTAATAACATACATATTTATTAGACTTTGTTCGGAATCTTCGTCACGAGTCTGACTCGATATTATAGGGCAAGGGGTTAATCTCAATAAACCAAATAACAGGGCCCAGTAAGAAAATCGTGATGGATCTCAGAAGAGTAGACTGAAAAATATGTAAAAAATATGAACGCGTAAAAATTTGAACGGATCCAGCCATGGAATCGTTAAAGCATGTGTCTGCGAGGATCAAGGGGCTCGATATTCGCGACTAGTTGTCCTAATTAGTGCGGCTTGATTTTGATATCAGAAACCGCCGCGCGGAATTTTCTGCCACGTTCCTCATTTCGTTTAATTACACGTGGCGTTCCGTCGGTTTTCTCCCAGCCCGGGCCGGAAGTGGGTCATCTTTTACGAGAGCCCCGTGGCTCTGTCGCGGAAACCGTCCGGTAATTGATCCACTAATTCTGTGGACGAACGTCCGCGTTCCTCGCAGCGACGTTACAGAGAAGTTTCATTAACGAGTCTCTCCTGTCAATACGCGTAATCAGCTCTTTCAGCGTCGGAACACTAGCATAAGTTTGCCATTTAACCAGCGTCGCGGTGCAAACATTCAAACATTCGATACACATTCTCCCGAATCGAGGAACATGGCGTGCAGTGCACCGTCGATGACGCACGATTCCGAAAATTATTCGATACCGCGTCAGCAGCATCGATTCCCGCAAAAAGTGCGGAAGATTATATTGACCCGCGTTTAATTTTACCGCAGAACGAATTAATTGTCTCGTGTTTATGCAGATTCGTGATTGCACAGATTAATTCGCAAAAGTTGAGATTAAATCGGAATTTATAACAGGTGAGCTACACAATTGGTCAAATTGAGCTACACAATTTTATGCGTGTTGTGAACCTTGATAATTTACAATTTAATAGAAAGCGAATATGCGGACTTTTTATTGGCCAATTTATACAAATTTACATTCTTTGAACATGCTTTCCAGGGCCGAAGAAGCTTAAAATATTATCGAAACTTTTGAAATATTTTCATATTATGTTTCATTAGTAGACATCGGATGTTTATGCAATTTCCAATTTTTATAGAAACATTTTAAGAAAGTGGAATGAAATAAAATTTTATTTTTAATGGGGACAGCCTTTGTAGATCCAAAGCAAATAAAAATCGTGTTAAATTCTCTCGAATTTTATATTATAGCATTTTTTTAACATTTCCATAAGCCATAAATGCATAAAGATCCGATGTCTATTCATTAGATTTAACGCTCCACTGTCGATATTTATGCACACGCGGATAGAAAATCTTATTTTTTCTAAGGGTTCTATTACGTTCCAGGAGCTAAATCCCGTCTTGTTAACAAAATATTTGATACGCGCAGCGTCGGCAGTCAGCTTCCATCTTAAGACTCGCAAGACTAATAAACTTGCACGGTTCATTTCCGGTCGATCGTTGATTTCTCGGCAGGAAAAACAAAACTCTGGACAGGATAACCTGATTAACAGATCATTTCCCGGCAGACGAGTTCAATCTTCCTACCCGTCGATGAAATTACCGTTAGAGCGTTAGAGCTGCTTTTCCGCGAAACTTCCACCAGTTCAGTTGCCGACCTGTGGGTTTTCCGCTCACGGGGAAACATTTTCGACCATTTTGTTCGCTCGAAACTCCGAAAATCGTATTAATGTACGAGTTCTCCTAGCAGGCAAACAAAGGATTTCACATTTTAGTATGGGTTCCTCTTTTAACCCTTATGTGGGCAACCGGGTACCCGGGTACCCCTTTCTATGTTTGCTCTAATAATTTGTTATGTTTTTATGAAGATATCGCAAAACCGCCCTGGATCCCCATTATTTAGAAGGTTCTCTGTCGATTTATGGTTACAGAATTAAAATTGATGCAAAACAATTAAATAATAAGGCTTCAATCTTATTTATACGGTTGTTGGGTAACCGGGTACCCGGGTACCCATACATAGAAAGTGTAGTTGCATGCTTATGAAGGGAAGTTTAACAACACAATCATACAACACACAAATTTTTTCAATTGGTATTATTTATTTATTAGTATAGTTACTATTATTAACCAATAATAGGACAATTTTTACAAACTGTCAGAGTATTTGCGTGTTCGTCGGAAAACTGGTTTTATACAGTTTTGACAATATTTTCGTGTCTTTCTACGTTTTCTATCAGGGTCAGCTTGGTATATATAACATGAGCCTACAACTCTTTTTCGTCCAGTTTTATCTCGTTGTTGTACAGTGCCTGAAGTTGAAGGAACGTCGGTCATTGTTGGTGACTTATCCAGCATGCTTTCTATTGCTAATTTACAAGAGAAATGTCTCATCACTTGAACATTGGTTGATCGACTTCTAATTACTGGAAGACAAAAGTTCCTCTCTCACTTGGCGTAAAAATATTCGGCGATTATTGGATTTGTTAGGCAACATATCGTTATTAGAAATATATATGATGTATGAGGCAAGAGCAGCAATGTCAATTATGTAAAAAAAAAATGCTAATGGCCATCTGTTAGTACGTCTTTGTATACTGTATCGTCTCAAAATTTGATCCATCATGTCGACACCAGATTTTGTTTTCTTATAGAAGTGGATTATTTCTGGTTTCCTCTTTGGCCCAGAAACAACATTATCATTGTGCATTGTGGATAGTAATACAACAAACTTTTCTTTTTTTTTTTGGCACATACGAATATATTGTAACATTTTGGTTGTGACCAAATAAAGTTGAATACTGTTGTACTGTTGTGTAAGTCGAAGAGTCAAATACCGTACGTCCACATACGAATAGCATAAAAGTTTGATCTTAGCATTGAGTTATACTATTTTTTGAAGCAGTTGCTTCACTCAAACTGTTTAAAACAATACTTAGTATACCATAGACAAAAAAACTAAAAGTTATGGGAAAGCATGAAAGTAAAATTGTCACTTTATTTTTTATATATCGGCACCGAACGCTCGGGGTACCCGGGTACCCCGGTTGCCCAACAACCGTGAAAAGTTTGGTTGCCCACATAAGGGTTAATTTCCGAAGAATCGAAATTGAACGTAACGAGCTCCAAAAACATTTCTCGAGCAACTTCTTTTCGCCGGATAATCATCCGATCGCTGTTCGAACCAAAACTCCTCGAGTTTTCAGATGATTGCCATCCCCGCGCGCTGCTTTTGCCCCGAAATGGGTCGAACAATCGTTCGCGCGCTTTATTCGAATGCAGCGCGCGTGTCGAGTGCTCGTTCACCCGTGATTTTGACGTCTTTCGAGAACTACGTCACTCAACCATGCATGAAAAACGTTTTACGAAGAGGCCGCTTTTCGTTTCCGTTGACGCGTGCATTCGATTTTTCGAGATCGAGAGGCACGGTTCGGTATTTCTCCTGTACACGTCCTCTCTTTGAAGCTTCGGTTGTTTACTGCTGATTTTTACCGACAAAAATAGCTGCACGGTGTCGAACACGCAATAACAGCCGTAATAGTTCGTAGTCGAAGCACCGAGGATGTTTTCAGCCTTTGAAAACATTTGGTTCCTTCGCCGAGAAATTTCTGTATTAACACTTTGACTGCCAAGCTAGAAACCTAAAAAATTCCATCAAATTAATGTGTTATATAATGAAGTAAAAATTGAAAAAAATTATATGTATGATATTGAGTAGTCCTCCAACTTTCTGGCATTTTACCAGTAAAAATTCATTTTAAAATTTGGACAAATAATTCCGTCACCCACATACGGGTGACATGGCAATCAACGTGTTAAACTGCATACGAAATGTCCGATTTTTAGAATGTAAATGCAGTGATTTTTACCCGAATTGTAACTGAAGCGAAATAGACATTTATTTTCTGGCTGGAAAATCTAACATCGCATAGGCAAGAACCCGATATTTGACGTACTTAAATTTTTACGTTTTCAACTTTGTGTGTTAACTATATTTAAGAGTACCCTAGTACGCGTGTATGAATAAGTGATAACACTTCGCGAGGGAATATGAAGTTTATGGTAAAAACTAGAATCGAGGTTGTTGCCCCTCGAAGGATGGGATAAAGTAGCTTATAACAAGTGCGTTGAGAATACCCTCTCAAAGGTACAGCGTGTAGGCGTGCCTCGAGCAGTCCCTTACAAAATGTTCATTTATTATTAAACAGTCTATCTAACATTTCCCACCGAAAACTCTCCAAGTTTCTTCAATCATAAATACCCCCCTGAATATCTAAGTTCACCAACATCTCGCACTCTCAAGAATCTTGGCTTGTACAAGTATATTCGAAAAAGATCTACTATCTTATTCTGCTTGGCTCTTGAAGATTTTCTATTATTCATCGAGCTGGAGATGTTCTTCTAACACATGCCCGTATGTAATATTTCCCTGAAGTGCTACGTTGATGTTCTCGTATTTCTTGCCAATGGACTGCGGATTTTATGCACTTATGATAGAAATTGATATACGAAAGACGTTTAACCTCTTTGCCCTACAATATCGAGTCAGACTCGTGATGAAGATTCTGAACAGGGTCTAATAAATATGTTTCTTATTAATTTCCCTTAAACCGAAATAAAATTCTATTTTGGCGTAGTTAATGTGCAGCTATTGGAGAACATATAGGCATACAATATAGATATAAATTTTCTCCCTTTTTTAGGAAATTACAAATTACAAAAAACTTCTAATCACTGAAACCGTGAAATAAGTCGTAGTGCAAGGGGTTAAGGACATCAGTCTATCAGTCTCAGCTTAACAAGATAAAGGAAAAAAGAAATTTCTATTTCTATTTCAATTTCTATTTCAATTTCTATTTCTATTTTGTTAATTTAACGATGTGAAAGAATTTTCAGCCGGACCAATATAATTCTGTAATAGTAGTTCGATTCACAGGGTCGATGTCTGAGAAAATACTGACTCGCACTACTGCCGCTAACAGTTCGATTTATCCAAGACAGTTTAAATGACTTCCGAAGCAATAATTTATATCATTGGATACACGATACATGTATTCCGACACCAATTTCCAGTTTAATGCATTAACCTTAGCATTTTTAATTTGTTAAACATCGACGCACTTCCTGAAACTCCGGTGTTCGCCTAAACAAGATCGACGGGATACACGCAATCGTCTCGAGGTAGATCGATACCGCAGTCACGTGTTCTCGAATAGGGGAAGTGACATAACGCAATTCGCCCGGAGGATTGATCTCCGATGCTCACAGGTGGCTGCGGGAATCTCGATCGCGTATTCACCGGACTAATGAATTAAGTAATAACGTGGGCACAGATCATGTCATCGCGATGCTCGTTGGCGGTTCGTCCGTTATTCACTATAATCGATAGACCGCGGGTTTTACGTGTTCATGGCGATTTCACTCTCCCGACTGTGACGTAAAATGTTTGACAAAGTGGAACCAGATTTTCCTGCTCCCATGAACATGACAGAACAACGGTACACTAATTTTTTTTTTAAACCGAATTTTTTTCCAATTTTGCTCCCGACATTTCGGTACCAGATTTTCATACGAACAAATATTGTTTTAAAGCCGACACTTCAAACCAGAGAATATTGTTGTTATTGTCACGAAGGAAACCATCCGATACCTTTACCATGCTGAAGAATGCTTGAGATTAAAAAGACCGGAAACGTTTTAATAAAAACCTCCGTGGGAATATCAATCATACTCGATTGCAGGCAAAGGAACATTTTCCTTTGATCCTTAGTCGTTCGCTCGTGCACATTCTATTTTAACGACATCGTTTTTATATACATTCGCTTCTCTGGCTAGGCGATTCAATTTAGGTTAGGTTAGATATTCGAAAAAGTGGAAATATTATACATGAAGCTACTTAACCCTTATGTGGGCAACCAAACTTTTCACGGTTGTTGGGATATATAAAAAATAAAGTGACAATTTTACTTTCATGCTTTCCCATAACTTTTAGTTTTTTTGTCTATGGTATACTAAGTATTGTTTTAAACAGTTTGAGTGAAGCAACTGTTTCAAAAAATAGTATAACTCAATGCTAAGATCAAACTTTTATGCTATTCGTATGTGGACGTACGGTATTTGACTCTTCGACTTACACAACAGTACAACAGTATTCAACTTTATTTGGTCACAACCAAAATGTTACAATATATTCGTATGTGCCAAAAAAAGAAAAAGAAAAGTTTGTTGTATTACTATCCACAATGCACAATGATAATGTTGTTTCTGGGCCAAAGAGGAAACCAGAAATAGTCCACTTCTATAAGAAAACAAAATCTGGTGTCGACATGATGGATCAAATTTTGAGACGATACAGTACACAAAGACGTACTAACAGATGGCCATTAGCATTTTTTTTTTACATAATTGACATTGCTGCTCTTGCCTCATACATAACTTCTAATAACGATATGTTGTCTAACAAATCCAATAATCGCCGAATATTTTTACGCCAAGTGGGAGAGGAACTTTGTCTTCCAATAATTAGAAGTCGATCAACCAATGTTCAAGTGATGAGACATTTCTCTTGTAAATTAGCAATAGAAAGCATGCTGCATAAGTCACCAACAATGACCGACGTTCCTTCAACTTCAGGCACTGTACAACAACGAGATAAAACTGGACGAAAAAGAGTTGTAGGCTCATGTTATATATACCAAGCTGACCCTGATAGAAAACGTAGAAAGACACGAAAATATTGTCAAAACTGTATAAAACCAGTTTTCCGACGAACACGCAAATACTCTGACAGTTTGTAAAAATTGTCCTATTATTGGTTAATAATAGTAACTATACTAATAATAAAATTATTCCAATTGAAAAAATTTGTGTGTTGTAGGATTGTGTTGTAAAACCCCTTCATAAGCATCCAACTACACTTTCTATGTATGGGTACCCGGGTACCCGGTTACCCAACAACCGTATAAATAAGATTGAAGCCTTATTATTTAATATGTTTTGCATCAATTTTAATTCCGTAACCATAAATCGACAGTGAACCTTCTAAATAATGGGGATCCAGGGCGGTTTTGCGATATCTTCATAAAAACATAACAAATTATTAGAGCAAACATAGAAAGGGGTACCCGGTTGCCCACATAAGGGTTAATTAATCAAAAATGTCCGTGTCAAGCATCGATGATATTTAACACAGGCTTGCTTCATTTTTCAATTGCACTACCCTGCTAAGAAAGATAAATTTTCACGTATCCTGGGTTCCAACAATGCGTAATAAATTTGGCCGAGTAGCTTCCTGCTTGTGTACTAACGACCATACGAATAATCCTGGCTCGCGAAGTGAAATGAGCCAGTTGTAGTCAGCCGTCCGTACAGAAAGGCAGAGGCTCGTTAAACTCGTTAGGTTATTTCCGGCGGACAGGTCGAGAGGATAAGAACCATGAACACTTAAACGACGCTGCAGGACATACGGAAATGTTCATCGGCCGTGTCGCATACTAATCGAGCCCTGTATGTGTCAGGGTACAGTTGCACAAGTTCGCGGCGTTACAGCGCATCCGACCGTACGCGTAATCTTCATTAACGTTCTTGCAGAGCTTTTTTTTTCCCCCTCGAAACGTAGAAAACAGCGGGGACGAAGTTTTTTGCGGGGGTATCGAGTGACCGTCCCCGCGAATCCGGAAAAGAAACGGGAAATTACTTTCCCGAATCGCTTTTTCTTTCTCGGCGAATCGATCGACGTTGTTCATTATTGCGGGGAACGAGAGACAACCTCTCCTGCGGAAACCTAGCAAACGACAAATGGTAGAAAAACGTCATACAAACTGGAAAAATAACGGAAAAAATCACACAGCGTCGGAATTCGCTGAGGAAAATGCGTTCGAGCGAGGCTCTCGATCCCACTGATCTAATTTTACGTTCTGTTTCAGTCTACTTTCGACCCGGCGAAAGTGATGCTGTACACGCTGAACTTCTTCCATTTCTGCCTGAACGTGAGTAGATTTTAATTAATCACGCTGGGGGGTAATCACCGAATCACCTCACCATTGGAATTAATTTTGGAAACCTTCAAATTAGTATACCGAACGGAAGAAAATTTTTTGGACATGGTAGACTGTGGATTTTATGAAACTATAAAAATGATTCTACTCTTTCTGGCGCACCCAGAAATTTTTAACTTTTTACTATATAATCGTCTTGAGGAGACAAGAAAAAACGGATAGTCCATAGATTCACAAGTTCAGCTTCAAAACACTCGTCACTTTTTAACCAATGAATTCCTCCTGCCTTAAAACTTCAATTTTTCGAATTTTCTCGACAAGCTGTACAGGATCGTATATAGTGAAAAGTTACAAATTTGTGGGTTGCCACGGTGAAGTTTTCAACATAACGGAGAAATGAAATTTCTGAAATCACCTTACCATTGGAATTAATTTTGGAAACCTTCAAATTAGTATACCGAACGGAAGAAAATTTTTTGGACATGGTAGACTGTAGATTTTAAGAAACTATAAAAATGATTCTACTCTTTCTGGCGCACCCAGAAATTTTTAACTTTTTACTATATAATCGTCTTGAGGAGACAAGAAAAACGGATAGTCCATAGATTCACAAGTTCAGCTTCAAAACACTCGTCACTTTTTCACCAGTGAATTCCTCCTGCCTTAAAACTTCAATTTTTCGAATTTTCTCGACAAGCTGTACAGGATCGTATATAGTGAAAAGTTACAAATTTGTGGGTTGCCACGGTGAAGTTTTCAGCATAACGGAGAAATGAAATTTCTGGTGAACTCTGGTCTCGTGAATCACTCCGGACAATTTATATTTCCATACAAAAAGTCCACTCGAGCGTCAATTTTAATCATATTAGTTTAACTTTTGCAATGCCGATCACGCTTCTCCTGTCACTGTTACTTTATCGCCGCGATTAAATTCGATACAACGAGAGAAATTATAATAAACGGAAAACGCCGTCGGGCAAAATGTGATCCGATTACGCAATCGCGATTCCCATTAAAATGCAGTAATCCTCGATCATAATTATTACACGGACCCACGACTGCAACAGCGAACGACAAACGATCACGGAAAGTAGTCCGCGATTAACAGTCGCGTTTCGATCGCGATTGTTCGGTCGAGCGTGTTTCGGATCGCATTGTGTCCGAGCGCATGGCAGAGACGTATCTGTCACGTTATCAGACGACTATCAGACTTGGTCGGCGAATTACGGGTCATGTTCCGTCTGTCCTTTACTTCAGACGTATTTGCTGTTGTGCGTCATCTCCCAGTATCAAGAATATATGGCCGGTCGAGGGACCGCCGCGGACGACTACGAATACAGGGTCAGTATTCTGAGACTGTCTCAGCGGAAACAGGAACGGGATAAGGGACGAAAAGTTAAGTGTACTAATTGTATTGTTCACGCTGTTTTTCATTTTCTTCTCTCGTCGCGGAAATCTACTGCGCGGTTAGCTGGGTTAGCGTAATCTTCCGAAAAGAAACAGAAACTTGTGTTCTTCATTGTGATTATTAGACATCGGATCTTTATGCATTTATGGCTTATGGAAATGTTAAAAAAATGCTATAATATAAAATTCGAGAGAATTTAACACGATTTTTATTTGCTTTGGATCTACAAAGGCTGTCCCCATTAAAAATAAAATTTTATTTCATTCCACTTTCTTAAAATGTTTCTATAAAAATTGGAAATTGCATAAACATCCGATGTCTAGTGATTACACTGTCCAACAAAATAAAACTTTTTTCGGTTTTTGCAATGTCTGTTGGGTGATTCTTATACACCTAGTCATTCTAAATATTTTCTTCACCTTCTCGTATACTAAGGGAACCAAATACTTTTTGTGAATGATTTCTTTATCAGAAACGTCTGTAGAATGCATTCCTGTATAGTAAATTTCTGCTGGATAAAGGATTTTTCACATAAATACAAGAATAGAGCGTGAAAAGTACCCGTGTCGGCACATTTTCAAACTTTAACAACCATCTACAACTATTAGGAAGTACATCAAAATATAATTGACTATATGTACAGTCGAGTCGGAAAGTAAGTTAACATTTGGTGATATGTAGGCTATGAATATCATGAATAAAATCAAGTTATTGTATTGTTTTTATTTAGGAGGTGTAAGGAAATAAACAAATATGTTAGTAAAACATGTATTATCATTATTAAAGATTAAAGACATGTCATATTCATTTGCCTGCATACACCAGTCGTTAACTTACTTTCCGACTCGACTGTATATGTAAAGGAGAGTCCCCTCTATCTTTTGACTCAATGTTGAACTCTCTCGCGTGTGTAGTTTTTGCGTAACACGTCATTTTTTATCAAAATTATGCATTTTTACGAAAACCAAGTTTTTTCGAAAACGTTGCGTGATAGAGACATTCTGTTTGCGGATCCGGTTTTAGAATGACAAGGTGTATAAGAATCACCCAACAGACATTGCAAAAACTTTTTGCTGTTGGACAGTGTTATCAACCCATTTGCATCGTAAAGAAATATGAAAAGAAGGCCTTTATCACCAAACTTTTTTTTTTATTATATTTAACACGTTGACTGCCATGTCACCCATATATGGATGACGGAATTATTTGTTCAGGCTTTAAAATGAATTTTTACGTTAATATATTCATTGTACCAAATTTGATTAGGATCTGTAAAATGCAAGAAAGTTGGAGAACTACACAATATCGTACATTTAATTTTTTTTAATTTCTATTTTACTAAATAATTTACTTTGATTTCATGGAATTTTTGAACTTTCTTGTTTGACGATCAAAGTGTTAAGTACAAAGTAAAAGAACTTGATACTTCAGCATTACAAGAAAAAATCAGAATTACTAAATTCATCTCCAACAAAACCTTCCGTTTCTATTTTCTAGCTAACGAATAATGATAGTGATCAGGATAATTGAGCGTATATATATACACGCTAATGATGCAAATGGGATTTGTTCATTGAAGTTCTAAAAGATAGGAGAACGTGTTTCGGAAAGAGAATATTTTATACTCCAATTGTACCGAAAACATCTTTTCAGAATGTACGATTCGTTCAAAACCGTTCACCTCGTCGCTTTGTAATGAAATGTTGCAGAAAAAAGTGGAAATATAGTGATATGTAGTTGAGAACTACACAAATGTAGTGAGCGTGGGAAAGTTTATAAAAACGGAATACCAATAAAACTCTCGATGCGTTCCGACGATTCCAAATAAAATACTATGCAGCAGAAAGTATAATTTTACCGCGAGAATTTTATTGGACGCTTGCTAAAATATATATATTTGATTTCCGAAAAGACACCCGCAACCAGGGTCGTACAAAGTGGCGTCCATATTAGGCGTTCCGAGGATCTGCATGCAAGAATAAGGGGACGCAAAGAATTCGTCGAAGGAAATGCTTGACACGGGTCGACATTTTCAGTCGAGGAATTGCTATTATTGGGCAACGGTGACAAGTGTATTCTAGGGGCGAGCCCCGTCGCGTGTCTTCCGTTACTCTAGAAAAGGAGCTCCAGACACCGGCGACGCACAGTGGGCAAAAACGGCCTTTTTCGATTCAAAATCAAAGAACTTTCGATAGGAATGAGGTAGAGCGATGAAATTTTTTTAAAATGAAAGCTGAAACTTTGTAGAATATAGCAAAAATAGGGAGATTACGGTACGAACGTTTTTTAACCTTGAGAAAATTCGTTAAAGTTGCACAATTTCAAGAAAGTGCCAGTAGTAATGACAGCGATACGTCAAGCGATGACGAGATGTGAAGTGCTTCATGTTTCGTAAGAAACTCAAAATGTTAAAATACTTCATTATTATTATTTTTATTGTGTTTTATATATGAGAATACGATATACTTTCAAACTAGTGTGTTATCAAGTCATTTTAACGAAAAAATTTCATTAATTTGTGTCACAAAAATCTATTTTCTTCAAAAACCAGAGGTCGTAGAAAAATTTTGAAAACAGATTTGAAATCAGCGTGAAAAAATCTATGGGGAACGATATATAGCATGTTAAAAGAAAATTTTCCGCGCGTATTAACCACAACAAAAATTTTCTTGAAATTGTGCAACTTTAACGAATTTTCTCAAGGTTAAAAAACGTTCGTACCGTAATCTCCCTATTTCTCCCATATTCTACAAAGTTTCAGCTTTCATTTAAAAAAAAATTTCATCGCTCTACCTCATTCCTATCGAAAGTTCTTTGATTTTGAATCGAAAAAGGCCGTGTTTGCCCACTGTGCGACGTTGAAATACGTCCCCGATCGAAACCCGATTGCGTCCTTTTCGCGTCCTTTTCGCGTCGCGTCAAAAGAAATCCCATCATTCGGCTAGACCACCCGTAGTTCCAGGCCGGGAATAGATCTCCGTGGCGCACGTCGATCCGTAGATCGTTATCGAAATGGGGCTTCCGGAAGAGTTCCGGCTGCAACTCGTTCGTGATCTCGATTGATGTTCTCTCTCGATCGTCTTCTAATCGATCCTCGATTGTCCCATTAATACGCTTTCCTCTCTAATGCGTTTCGACGATCGATCTTAATCCGTCTTTGTTGGCCGAGTGACTATTACTTGACACTCTGACGACAACCATTTTTCCGAAGGTACGTCCCGATCTGGAGATATCGGTAATTTGTCGATGACTAATGGCAAGCGGGACGCGCTATAATCGGGCTTGCTGGTGTTTGGATATTGCAATTGGAACGCTCCCGAGAATCCTTATCTTCGAAATTTACGGTCCCACCATTTTGTTGTGAACCGTGGTACCGCGTGCGATTTTATCATCGCGAAATTAGACGTATCGTATTTTAAATTATTTTATTTTATTTTATCGTATTTATCGCGGGAATTTTTAAAGTAAACAAAACGCGCCGTTTCTTGTAGAAGTTATGAGATACTAGGTTTATGTTTATGAGGCTGCCTCGGGGTAAGACACCTATTCTTTGAGACGCACAACTATTTGAAAACGAAATATGTACAGGGTGTTTGGTAACTGGTGGTACAAGCGAAAAGGGGGCGATTCTACATGAAAGAATAAGTCGAAAATATAGAATAAACATTTATATAATCGAGTTTGAAATTGCAGCGAATACGCATGCTATTCGATAGGAATTGTCTGACGCGTCTGATCATGGCCAACCAAATCTACTTACTGCATATACTAAAACACACAAACCTGACAGATCTTCAAAATCGATTTTCTCGAAAACAAAGCCTCAAACGAAAAATGTTTATTCTATATTTTCGACTTATTCTTTCACGTAGAATCACCCCTTTTTCGCTTGTACCACCAGTTACCAAACACCCCGTATATACGTATAAATTTATACGTTTTTCAAGCACGCACAACTTTTGAACCAGTGAATTCCTCGCATTGATACTTGGACTTTTGGCATTTTCTCATCAAGATCTACAGGATTATATGAGAGAAAATTTTTGGTCCCAGGAGGAGAAGTTTAACCTCAATGTTTTTAAACTTGTTATCAGCTGTTCGACGAATGCAATTTCTCTAAGAGCGGCTTTCTCGGCACACAGAAAAACGGAGCGACGTCACTGTTCGATTTCCTGTTTGTTAGAGCCAGATTTTGATCGTCTGAATGTCTAGAATGTCTAGTCGGCGGCGCGTGGCAATGGTCTCGGCTGGCAAAGAGGAAATTCGATCCCGCCTCTATACGTTGATTAATGCAAATTGTGTAGGCTGTGACGTTGAACCCGCATGCCAATGCATGAATATCGAACACGCGCTATTGGCTTCCTTGAAGCGTCGGCTGACGTCGCGACGTCCTTTCTGCGAATAGGCGTCACCCGGCTCGACAGACACGATCACTGACAGAACTGATTTAACCCGACACGAGAGACCGGGGAAACGCGATCCTGTGGATTCGTCGAGTCGCGCTAAAAATTCACGAAGGACCTGCTGCCCGACGATAATCCTTTTACCAGCTGTGGACAATAAAGTTCGCAGAAAGAGAACTTAACACTAGAAAGACGGGAGCTTAGTATATACCTATATTGCCTGAAAGCAGTCAAAATGACTTGCTTAGGCAATCTAGTGTTAACACGTTGACTGCCACGTCACATATTTGTGACTAATAATTTTTTTCAGGTTTTAGAAGGAATTTTTACGTTAATACATTCATTGTACAAAATTTAATTGGGATCTGTAAAATGCAAGAAACTTGGAGGACTACACAATATCGTATATTTAATTTTTTTTCAATTTTTATCTCATTAAATGACACTGATTTTGTGGAATTTTTTAGGTTTCTAGTTTGGCAGTCAAGGTGTTAATTATCTTCGACGAAAATTAGCTTAGTCAGTTTCGAAGAGTATCTCTCTTTAGTATATAAATTAAATTGTACAAACGAGCCCCATTTTTCGAAGAATTCGAATGGCTATTAAAACTGCAGTTCGAATTTCTTATGCAATGCACTCTTATGCACGTTTCCCTCGCGCTATATTGATACACAGCGGTCACAAAACCATGAATACCTATTGTCAGACTTTTTAGTTATTCTGATCAGAACGATATCGTGCCGCGAAGGAACGCGAGCGAAAATAGGCATCGATCGATCGATTGTTTAGAAATAATTTAATTGATCGGACTATAATAAGACGCTTCCTTTCGCCTTGTTCTTAAACCCCCCCCCCCCCTCCCTTCTTTTCGCTCTCGCTGGCAACTGGTGTGAAAATTATAAGAATATTCGCCGCGTTGAAAGCTCCCACGTTTAAAGCCAGATGTCGATAATAATTGTTGACGATGCGTAACGAGGCTGTTAATTTAATTGGAACTCGATGAAGCCCTTAATAGGGGAAAATTAGGTTCTTTCCCGCGGCGTGTACGAAGTGACCGAGAGCCTTCTTAATTGCGTTAACATCCTCAGTCTGTTTATGCGATTTAATACCCTCGAGGAAATAAATCGGTTCGAAATCTTGGAGCTAAATGAGCTACGGAAAGGTCGCTCAGGAGCTATTTCTTCATCCGAGATTCAATTTTCCTCTACGTTTAACACGTTGATTTCCCGACCGGCGACCATAACACGTTCACTGCCCTAATAGGTACATTCTAAGCTCGCAAAAAAATAATAAGATTTTTAACAGCCATCGTGAACAGTCTTCTTTTATGTGGTATGCTCGGTTCATGCTCTTCAAGTTGACTGCGTGACTTAATTAATTGATCGTGGATCTTTATGCAAGCTTTCATTCTCGTGGATCTTTTTGTGGAAAGCCAAACATATGTAAGCAATGTTTAACACTTTGAACGCCGAGCAAGAAAGCTCAAAAATTCCACGAAATCAAAGTAAGTTGTTTGATAAAATAGAAAAATTGAAAAAATTAAATGTATGATATTGTGTGGCTCTCCAACTTTCTTGCATTTTACAAATCCTAATCAAATTTGGTACAATGAATATATTAACGTAAAAATTCATTCTAAAGCCTGAACAAATAATTCCGTCAACGTGTTAAACATTGAAATAAATGTGGGAATAGACTTTTCTAAACGAATCCGAGAGAATTCTAATTATCTTAAAAATGATATTCGTTTCGATTGCCGAAGGAAAAGGAATTTACAGAAAGTGCAGAAATTTTTATCCACATTTGCATAAAGTTGCCAAAGACGATTAATCATGCTCTCGCGGTTGAACGAAGCTTTCACGTGGAGAACGGGCTGATGGGATGTACAGTATACGTTAATGTGTCGGCAGAAGAAAGAAATTAGCGTCATCGAATCGCATTAATTATCAAATGGGTCTTATGAAGTGTCCTTTGAAGGTTCCAGCAGTGAGATACGCGTCACAGCCTCTAACAACCACCGCCACGTCTTGCTTGAGCTCCCGGCGAACGGCAACCAACAACGAAACCAAAACGACCGCGACACCGACACAGAGTCCCACGGCGGCTCAGAACGCTCAGGAGAGAAGTCCAGTATCGGGAAGGCCAGCTAGGAAGCACGTACAATTCCCCGACACGGCCATGGAGGAGCAGAAAGTAAAATCAGGTGAGGTCCGACGGAAAACTATAGCTTTCCGTGCGTCGCACAGTGGGCAAAAACGGCCTTTTTCGATTCAAAATCGAAGAACTTAGTTGAGGAAAAAAAAGAGAGAAAAGAGAGCAGAAATTTAAAAGCATAATGAAGCGTAAACCAAAGATAATAGAGAAAAGGTGCAATAATCAGGAGGAGAATAGGAAAAGGCTGAATATAAATAGTGTAGTCAGAGTAGGGAGGGGGAGTCAGAGAGGGAGGGGGAGCGGGAGAGAGAGAGAGAGAGAGAGAGAGTGAGTGGTTAAGATAATTATTTGTAAGTACAGGTTATTGTAAACCGAGTCCGATTCTTGGCCGTAAGGCTGAATAAAGCAATATATTATATTATTATTATAAATCAAAGAACTTTCGATAGGAATGAGGTAGAGCGATGAAATTTTTTTTAAATGAAAGCTGAAACTTTGTAGAATATGGGAAAAATAGGGAGATTACGGTACGAACGTTTTTTAACCTTGAGAAAATTCGTTAAAGTTGCACAATTTCAAGAAAATTTTTGTTGTTGTGGTTAATACGCGCGGAAAATTTTTGTTTAACATGCTATATATCGTTTCCCATAGATTTTTTCACGCTGATTTCAAATCTGTTTTCAAAATTTGTCTACGACCTCTGGTTTTTGAAAAAAATAGATTTTTGTGACACAAATTAATGAAATTTTTTCGTTAAAATGACTTGATAACACACTAGTTTGAAAGTATATCGTATTCTCATATATAAAACACAATAAAAATAATAATAATGAAGTATTTTAACGTTTTGAGTTACTTACGAAACATGAAGCACTTCACATCTCGTCATCGCTTGACGTATCGCTGTCATTACTACTGGCACTTTCTTGAAATTTTGCAACTTTAACGAATTTTCTCAAGGTTAAAAAACGTTCGTACCGTAAAATCTCCCTATTTTTCCCATATTCTACAAAGTTTCAGCTTTCATTTCAAAAAAATTTCATCGCTCTACCTCATTCCTATCGAAAGTTCTTTGATTTTGAATCGAAAAAGGCCGTTTTTGCCCACTGTGCGTCGTTGAGATAAAATCGATTCTTCAGCGTCAGAATCTGTGCACGCTGACTCCCTTCCGCTTTAACGAGTCGGACCTGTGGTACAAGTTTCGTACAAAGTCTACCGAACACGTATATTATCAATCAATCAATTCTTTATTCTCCCCCTCAGGGATTACAATCCTTTCCATCTTACTTCCTAACCTTATCCTATCTTACAACTAACTTAACTTATAACTTAACAATACTCGCGCAGAGAGAGAGAGAGAGAAATCTTAAACTAAAATATATATACATACACTTAAAAATATACAAAACAAACAGAATAAAATACAATAAAATAAAACAGAAATCAAACAAATAAAATTTAAATAAACAGTAACCCTCATCATCGGATACGTATATTACTGAATACGTACATTATCAATTTCCTTCAGACCGGAGTAAAATTATATTTTATTATTATTATACGTGGTCCTGCCGGACGGGTGGTACCAGGGATGATTCTACATGTAAAAGTAAGTCGGAAAAAAGGAATAACAATTTTTCGTTTGACGCCTCGTTTTTTGAGAAAATCGAGTTTAAAGATCCGTCGGTTTCGCATGCTTTAGTATACGCAGCAAGTAGAATTGGTTGGCCATGATCAGACGCGCCAGCCGATTGCTATCCAATGGCCCACTCATTCGATGCATTTTCAAACTTGATTTTCCGGAGAACGAAAAAATGTTATTCCTATTTTTCGATTCATTTGTAACATCTTGTACACATTAAACAATTCATATAGACATCCAGCAGACATAAATTTCCTTTTCCTTCGAAAAATTAACGAAAAAATTCGAATCCCTATAACCATAAAACAAATCGTAACACAAGGGATTGATATTCGAACATCGTTCAACCCTTTGAATATATATTAAATAATATTTCGCACAAGTTGACCCACGACAAACACACATAACAGTTAGCGTGTGAGATATAGCGGGAAATTAACTCCTGAGGACTCGAGTTCTCTGCCGAGGACCAATTAGGGACTGATTAAGGAGTAAGGACTAACAAATTAGGCCTCTAACCGTACCCCACGCAGTATCCCCGCAGGATTTATGTCCGCGCACGGTATCCCAATTTAGAGATAAATGATAGTGAAATTAATGAACGCTCTCTATCGTCGGAAATTCGTTTTCGCATTTTCTCGTTGGTTTCTCCGAACGAATTCGTTCTGCTTACTATCTTCGTCGTATTGAAAGCTGCGGAAAATATTTTTCCGGTTCGATGCCTTCCGTGGATTCAGAAAAAATTAACCAGTTAACTGTGGCGATCTGTGATAATCAAGTTATTATATTACGAGTTAGCTCTCAGGAAGTTATAAATCCAACTAAAATTATTTATAATTTTCATTTGTTTGTTTAATTTCGTCTTGACCTCTAAACATTTTAAACGTATTAAAATTTACGAATATAATTTATTTTTCGCTCAGAATTACAATTTAAATATCAAATTGTAACAAAATTTCACGCATGACGGATATAGTCGTCGTGACACAAAATTCTGTCACATCTCCATGACGGATATAGTCGTCGAACACACTTGACTGGTTAAGAATTCCATTCGCAATCCGTCAAAAATTTCGCGATCGGAGCTCCCTGTGCAGGAGATGCGTTTCCAATTCGATATCCCCGGGAATTAGTTATAAAAAAATGGCACAAGTTGTATTCGCAAGTCTAACTTTATCTTCGCGGTCGTCTTCGTGTATTTGTTTGTTTAATTTCGTCTTGACCTCTAAACATTTTAAACGTATTAAAATTTACGAATATAATTTAGTTTTCGCCCAGAATTACAATTTAAATATCAAATTGTAACAAAATTTTACGCCTGACGGATATAGTCGTCGTGACACAAAATTCTGTCACATCTCCATGACGGATATAGTCGTCGAACACACTTAACTGGTTAAGAATTCCATTCGCAATCCGTCAAAAATTTCGCGATCGAAGCTCCCTGTGCAGGAGATGCGTTTCCAATTCGATATCCCCGGGAATTAGTTATAAAAAATGGCACAAGTTGTATTCGCAAGTCTAACTTTATCTTCGCGGTCGTCTTCGTGTATTTGTTTGTTTAATTTCGTCTTGACCTCTAAACATTTTAAACGTATTAAAATTTACGAATATAATTTAGTTTTCGCCCAGAATTACAATTTAAATATCAAATTGTAACAAAATTTTACGCATGACGGATATAGTCGTCGTGACACAAAATTCTGTCACATCTCCATGACGGATATAGTCGTCGAACACACTTGACTGGTTAAGAATTCCATTCGCAATCCGTCAAAAATTTCGCGATCGGAGCTCCCTGTGCAGGAGATGCGTTTCCAATTCGTTATCTCCGGGAATTAGTTATAAAAAATGGCACAAGTTGTATTCGCAAGTCTAACTTTATCTTCGCCGTCGTCTTCGTGCGGATCTCCGTGCTCGGAGACGTTCCGCGGAGTTAAATCGGGCACTGCGTTGGCAGAACGTCGCCCGTAATTTAGTATCGGTACGAAGTTTTCAGCAGTATCCCGGTCTCGGTTGTACAACCTTAATGAACTCGGCTAACAGGATGGCGTGCGCCGCGAAATTTCCAGTAAACTACATCATCGCGAACCGATCCGGTAATTACATCGCCGATTGATTTCGTACTGTTCGCTGACCTCGGATCGATCGAACCGTAGGCGAGTAGAGCAGCCAAGACCAGCTGTGCGGAGCGTGCACCGGGTCGATTCGATTACTGTTATCCCTCGGCAGTCTTCCAGCGAACAAAGGAGGCACACCCAACCCTGATCATCCCCGGGAAGAGCATGTTTCTCGAAATTCGTCTCCGTCTCCTCGCGAATCGAATCATAAACCGGTCATTTGTCCTCGAAATCCTGCTACTATACACGGCTCTCCTACATTTCGTTTCTGAGCTTTCTTGTATATCACCCTTTCGCCGCTCTGGATCTTGTAAATCTGCTGAAATAAATTTATCGATGTAGGACATGCTCTCTTGGTAAAAGGATAAACTGGAGTAACGGAGTCGCCCCGACAAAGTTAATTAAAGCCGACAATTAATTATGCTTTTCCCTGGAAGCTCTCTTCGCACGTTCGCAAACCAGATTTATGATCTTGAAGATCTACGTCACACAGCTCATCTTAGAGTGTTTAAGCCTTCCCAATCCTCTGTCGGACCTCCTCCGACATTGTAAATTGATTGAATCTGATGTCGGAGCACGTCCGACGGCTAATTCACTTAATTCACTAAAATTGGTGAGAAATCAGGAGAAACTGGATTGGAAGACGGTTCAAAGCACGGATCGTTCTTTGCAACTGTTTCAGAGAGCTCGGCGACGATCCTGATCCCGAAGAAGGACTCGGAGACCATCAATCTGATCCCGTCGTCCCCGATGCGGATCCAGGACCAGGCGATTGATCAGTCCCAGAAAAACATTCTGATCCATCACACCTGAATCCCAAGACCCTTGGATGATCGCCGCGGCGTTCCAAACAGTGTCGCCAGATCAGGGGAATTGACTCGAGTCTAGGGGAAAATCCTCTCTCTGCCAGTGCCGGGTTAGTCACGTGACAGAGACGAAACGCGTCACGTGACTGGGCCGTAGCGGAAGCGTGGGGGAAAGCGACGTAGTGGGGGAAAATAGAGTGGGGAGACGGGTCGGCGACTCTGGTCACGTGACATTGCGACACGACAGAGACGAAACGCGTCACGTGACCTGGCCGTGACTGAAGCGTGGGGGAAAGCGCCTTAGTGGGGGAAAATAGAGTGGGGAGACAGGTCGGCGACTCTGGTCACGTAATATTGCGACACAACAGAGACCAAACGCGTCACGTGACCTGGCCTTGGCGGTGCGTGGGGGAATAGCGACGTAGTGGGGGAAAATAGAGTGGGGAGACAGGTCGGCGACTCTGGTCACGTGACATTGCGACACAACAGAGACCAAACGCGTCACGTGACCTGGCCGTGGCGGTGCGTGGGGGAATAGCGCCGTAGTGGGGGAAGCGTAGAGTTTGGAGACAGATCGGCGACTCTGGTCACGTGACATTGCGACACAACAGAGACGAAACGCGTCACGTGACCTGGCCGAGGCGGTGCGTGGGGGAATAGTGACGTAGTGGGGGAAGCGTAGAGTGGGGAGACAGGTCGGCGACTCTGGTCACGTAATATTGCGACACAACAGAGACGAAACGCGTCACGTGACCGGGCCGTGGCGGTGCGTGGGGGAATAACGCCGTAGTGGGGGGAGATGGAGTGGGAGAGATGTCTTATGTCTGGACTCTAGTCCCAACGCTGGCATCGACGGTGAAGTGATCCCTACTGACAATCCTGAAGCCAGAGGTAACCTAATCGATCCACAGCCGATTGCACCACCGGCGCCGATGAATTATTAATCCTCGCAGGGTGTTGCACGTGCGCGGCCGATCGAAACCGGCAATGCTATCGGCAGTTGGCACACGGATTTCCGGCTAATTGAATCCGTCGATCGAACGGTCGGTCAAGTTCTACAGGCTAATCGAATCTCACGGCGAGATTCGACCCTCGAACGCCGTCGAGGAGAAACATTGGGTCGAGGGATCAGGCTCGAGGAGTTGCTAAGACAGTCGCCGAGGGAAAAGGACGGATCCAGATCCACGAGAGTCTTCCATAATCTCTGAGGGGTTTCCGGGCCGGCGGTCGCGAGTTCTGTTGCGAATTAATTTGTCGTCGATTTTGCCGTCTTCGTCTACAGGGTGTTCCAAAAATTTTGTGCTCGAAAGGAATGATTCCTGAGGTCGTTTGAAGTAACCTTTTCTTTCGCGAAAATGTTCTCCCCGCGGCTTGTACAGTTATTATCATCCCTTTCGGTACAACATTTTTGGGACACCCTGTATTGTCCTTGTAGAAATAACGCGCAGAGGACGAGGTAGATTGTTTTCATGTTTATTGATGTAGAAACGTGCTCGGACATAAGTAATTTAAAAGCAATACCGTCGATGCACTTTATCTAGTACTTTGCATACTTTTGTGTAAAACATTCTGAGTGACGTAAACCGGTCGCTTTGTTACAACTCTTGAAGGTATCATTCCGTTTGTTATCACGATGATTTTCCAAAGTTATCGTCAACTCGTTGCCTTCGCTACTGTCAGACTTTTTCTTTATAAAAGTTTTCTCTTGCAACTTTAAAAATGATAACGAAAAATGGTCGAACGGATACGAAACAATCTTTTAAATTCTCTAAATTTCCTGATGCATCGCGTGACACTACCATTAAACGAATTACTTTTATTAAACATTCTGGCAGAACAAACGCTCTCGCGTTAATGAGGTTTTAAAAAGAGCTACAAAATGGCCGACACTCACATTTTCATTGAATTACTTTTCCTGCGTACCGAATAATTACTGTCAGATAAATTGCCATTGCAAAACATTCCGTTAGCAGAGAATCGTAGCAAAACATGACCTAGCGTATCGAATCTTTGTGAAACGAACGCTTTCGAGTTAATGACCTGTAAAAAAGTGTTCGGGAAAATGGCAGAAAACCGCAAGAGACTATAACGGGACGCGTTCGTCTGAAAAAAAAAACAATTCGCCTGAGCTTGTAACTCGACCCAATGCCATCGAGATTCCTGTTTGTGGTGGCGCGTTTGTGTCGCGTTTGAGGGAGACAATCGGAAAAGTTGCAGGTGATCGATGCGCCGCGCCGACCGTACAAATAAAGACACGAAGTTTCCCGATTAACGCGGGACACGACCGACGTCGCACACGGAACAGGAACAAATCGAATCTGGCGAGAATAAAAGCGTTTGCTCGTTGGTCGATCAAATATTGACGGATCGGCGATGTCTCCGTCGACGACTAATGAGCAACCGACCCTTCCAAGATGGACGCTTCGACCACGGGAACGCTCCACGTTATTCCGAAAATGCGCGCCGATCAAACGACCATTTGGAAACTTTTTATTCCTAGTTGAAACCGGCTTGGTTCCACGAGCGACGCGAAACGCGTTTCACTAGTTTTCGAAACCAACAAACCCCTCGCCGCACAGTGGGGTATTTTGCCAGTTTAGCGCGCCAAAACTATTACGACGTTATTAGTAATGTGAAGGTCATAATATTATATATCGTTGAATTCGTCTTAATACCAGCTACAACATTATCAAATCAAAAATACAGTTTAATGTTTAAAAAATCGAAGCGATCTTGTTTTTTTCTTTTAAACAAATTTTTTTTAACGTTTTTTGTATTGCAATTTATACGTTTATTAATACTGTTAAACTTTTATTTGAAACATTTTTTTGTCAGATTTAGAGAAATTGCTATTACAAAACCCCATTTGGCCAAAACCCCATTTAACAAAAAGTTAAATTTCTCCATGTGTGGCACTCTGTTGCACCTAAACTCTTCAGGATTCTGTAAAGCAATGTCTACTGAATAACCTCGAAAAAAAATTAGAGAGGTGTTTTGCGGAGAAAAAAAGTTATTACATAATACATTTTAACTTTCTGAAAAAAAATTGTACCATTTTCGATTGTTTATTCTATCAAAACCACCGAAGCGTTTAGAACAAAAAGCTATAAAATTACTTTATATACCTTCCTTTACATCCTAGAAATGTTTTTATTCCGATTCCCTACACCAAACTTGTGAAAAGAATCATTTCTTTAACACATGTTTTTCGACCCTTCTCTTGGTCACGAGAATATGTCACTTTCAAGTGTCTATATGTTACTAAATAGTACTATTTATAGAAAAATAGTATTGTATATTACTCGCATATATATTCAGGTACACGAGAAAAAAGTTTCAGTCATTTTGAACAAACTAAAAATTTTGACTTTTGGCGCGCTAAACTCTGGCCAAATACCCCACTGTGCGCCGCGTTCGTTTTCATTGGGAAAATGTGGTCAGTCGTTGGTAATTTATGGACGCTTTCCGATGACAGAAAATGCGTCGAAAAGTAATGGTAAAAAACTTTATTTTCTTCGTTCACCATTCAAATTTACAATTTTCCACTTGTATTTTATCAATCCTTTAACGCTTTGACTGCCAAACTGAAAACCTCAAAAATTCCCTACAATCAAAGTAAGTTATCTAATGAAATAAAAATTGTAAAAAATTAAATGTATGATATCGAGTGGTCCTCCAACTTTCTTAAATTTAGTTTTAACGTAAAAATTTATTGCAAAATCTGGACAAATAAATCCGTCACCCACATATGGGTGACATGGCAGTCAACGTATTAATATCCTGTATTTGCCGAGGGTTGATTAGAATTTGTCGCGTACGAAGTTTAACAAAAAACAAATTCATGCTGTTCTAAATTTATTTATTAATTTAAAGAAATATCCGTATCATGTTTAATTCTAAATAAAATCTCTTCTGCCGATAGTGTGCGGTGCAGACTGACATAATGGAAGCTATCGATCCGCCATATCAAAGAGATTGTCGAGTATAATACGAACCGAGGAACCGCGAGTTTTACGTCGACGGTACATAAATATTCACGTGACAGAGTTGGTAGCCATATTTTCGGAGTCGCGTCGCTCGGGAACCGGGCAGCACACGATTGTTGTTTACCGCTATCGGGTAGAAAGAAGTTAGGTGAACCGACACGGAAGCAATCTGTCTATATCAAGCCGACCCTGGCCGCGGAGCAGTTTAATTCGCTCCAGATTTCAAGGTAAACAGCTTGTTTCTGTGGAGGTGGCGGCCGAGCGTCTACACTCGAGGGACAAAATGGCCCCCAAAATGAATGTTTGCACTTGTTCCTACGACGCACAGTGGGCAAAAACGGCCTTTTTCGATTCAAAATCACAGAACTTTCGATAGGAATGAGGTAGAGCGATGAAATTTTTTTTAAATGAAAGCTGAAACTTTGTAGAATATGGGAAAAATAGGGAGATTACGGTACGAACGTTTTTTAACCTTGAGAAAATTCATTAAAGTTGCACAATTTCAAGAAAGTGCCAGTAGTAATGACAGTGATACGTCAAGAGATGACGAGATGTGAAGTGCTTCATGTTTCGTAAGTAACTCAAAACGTTAAAATACTTCATTATTATTATTTTTATTGTGTTTTATATATGAGAATACGATATACTTTCAAACTAGTGTGTTATCAAGTCATTTTAACGAAAAAATTTCATTAATTTGTGTCACAAAAATCTATGTTTTTCAAAAACCAGAGGTCGTAGACAAATTTTGAAAACAGATTTGAAATCAGCGTGAAAAAATCTATGGGAAACGATATATAGCATGTTAAACAAAAATTTTCCGCGCGTATTAACCACAACAACAAAAATTTTCTTGAAATTGTGCAACTTTAACGAATTTTCTCAAGGTTAAAAAACGTTCGTACCGTAATCTCCCTATTTTTCCCATATTCTACAAAGTTTCAGCTTTCATTTAAAAAAAATTTCATCGCTGTACCTCATTCCTATCGAAAGTTCTTTGATTTTGAATCGACAAAGGCCGTTTTTGCCCACTGTGCGACGTTCTACGATCTCACCGTTCTTGCGCGAAAGCACACGACTTGCACCGACATTTCGTTTTCGTTTCCGTCGACGAGAAGCTTCCACGAGACGCGAGGTATACGGGAACGTTACCGATCCTCCGAATACGCAGCTTTAGGACGAGCTTCCTTCTAAAGCCAACGGACTAATTTATTCCGGCGACCGGTGTAAGTTGATTCTATTTTTCTATTGTACATTTCCCAGCGACGAACAGTGGCGTTTCTTAAAGCGATTTTTTCTCTCGAAAAATCGGTACTCTTTGGTTCGGTTCGAACGCACCTCTGATTAACCCTTTGACTGCGGCGCGCTCTCGGACGAATCCATCTATATGGACGACGCGTTTTTCGAAGAGCAGTGTAATATGAAGACAATTGATTGAACGATATTGAAACAATTGCCGATACTTAGTTGCTATGTTACGTAAGACAACAAATTCCATGTTGAATCAGTTGATAAAACAGTAATAAAAGTGTTATAGTTAAAAAATACAGAGGGCGTATATATACGCTTTTCGTATATATTGATGGATTTGTGAGGGCGTATATATACGCCTTTAGTAGTCAAAGGGTTAAACGACTCCTCTGATTGCCGGACTCTGTTCGCATTCTCGACCGTGTACATACTATTGTAAATTCGATCGTGTTACCAGTACCTGTTTGTATAGAAGAGGACTTTTAAAAGGCTGTTCAAAGATTTTCAATAAATAATTTATGTGGTTTTCTAAACGAGCCCCCGACCATTTCTCCAGATCACCCGGCTACCTGAACCTCCTAGATCCTTCAGGAACGTTGAATACAAGATCGCTGCAAGAGCAGGTGTCGATTTGTCAAATTGAGAAGCACTGGAAGAGCGACCATGCACAGGTTTGTAATTTTTTTCAAAAATTGGAACACCTCTTACCAGAGTAACAGCAATTTCTTTTTTTTTTTTTTGTTTAATTGAAAAGAACTCCGGCTCGATTAAATATCTCACAACCTTGTCCTGCAAACCAGCTTCTCCTGTATCCTCGGCATCGACAAGCTCTTAGTCTCAGGCAGATAGTACACCAAGAAGAGCACGCCGAAGATATTCAACGCCGAGATGATCCAGAAAGCAGCGTACAAATTCTGTTCGAACGCGACGATGCTCCACACCTTGATCAAAACGAACGAGCAGAAGAAGTTGAGGAAGAAGCAGAAGCTGACGCAGGCTGTCTTCGCGTACATCGGGAAGATCTCGTTCATGATGACGAACGGCAAGCTGCTGAGACCCACGGACACTGTGACAGCGTACAACAAGGTGCAGACGAAGGCCAACCAGTGCAGATTCTCGATGTAGACGTGTTCTTCCTCCAAACAGAAGTAGACGCCCAGCACGAAGCTGCAAACGGTGACACCTACGATCGAAATGATCATCAGAGGTCTCCTTCCGATACGATCCACCTGACTGATGCACATGATGTAGCTTATCAGCTGCACGGTCGCTAACACGATGCTCATGTAGCTGTCCTTCTCCTTGTAGTGGTGGATGTTCTCGAAGATCCTCTCGGCGTAGGCGTTCAAGATGATGGAGCCGGAGAAGGCTTGCACTATCATCAGACAGACGCCTAACAGCATCGTCCTTGGGCCGCCTAGAAAGTTGAAAGGTTACGATCACAATTGCTGCGAAAAGTTTAATGGAACTTCTATCTTGAAGGAATTCCTCCTATCAGAAATTGAAGGATTTAGTGAACCACGTGGTAAATTTTAACACTTTGATCGCCGAACAAGAAAGCTCAAAAATTCCATGAAATCAAAGTAAGTTATTCGATAAATTAGAAATTGAGAAAAATTAAATGTGTATGATATCGTGTAGTTCTCCAACTTTCTTGCATTTTACAGATCCTAATCAAATTTGGTACAATGAATATACAGTGACTCCAATTAATATTCGTACACTCTTAAAAATCGCATAACTTTGTCAATATTGGACTATTCTACTTGAATTTTTTTTTTTTTTTTGAGAAATTAGAACAATTGGAGCGTTACATAACGTGAGAGAAATGTTTGATTAAAATTGCAATTGGTCGAAATTACAGAGAAAGTACTAAAAGTTGTACTTTACAACTTTTTAATGCGGGCTTACACTAAAAATTTAAAAAGTACGTTTTGTACATCTATATCAATTATATATATATTCTGAATATTTCATCTAAATTGGTCAACGTTGCACTGAGCTACAAACGTTTAACGATGAAAACTTAAGGGCGAAGGTCGAACAATTTTGGCCATGACAGGGAATTTCGCCCTTATGTAATCATTTTTTAACATCTGCAGTTCATTGCAACGTTGACCGATTTTGATGAATTTCTCAGAATATGTATAATTGATACAGATCTACAAATCGTTCTTCCTAAATTTTCAATGTAAGTCCACATAAAAAAGTTGCAAAATACAACTTTTAGTTTTTTCTCTGCCATTTCGACTAATTGTAATTTTTGTAAAAAAAATTTTTCACCTTATGTAACGATCCAATTGTTCTAACTTCCCAAAAAAAATTCAAGTAGAATAGTCCAATATTGACAAAGTTATGCGATTTTTAAAAGTGTACGAATATTAGTTGGAGTCACTGTATTAACCCATTCGAAACGACGATTTTTTTCGAACACGATCCCCAGGAGCGAAGTATTCGGTTCATAGTATTTTACATGTAAGAAAGGCTTCAGATAATTTTTAGATTTTTTTTTTTTGGTACACAGTAAAACCAATGCCAAATTTTGTTTTCCTGTACTTTACAGATTTCATTAGTTCCAGAAAAATCTTACTTCGACGACTAGTTTACTCAGAATAACTGATAATTACACATTACTGTTATTGCACACACGGTGTGCAATCGGTCTCGAATGGGTTAACGTAAAAATTCATTTTGAAGCCTGAACAAATACAGTAAAGATTCGACTTAAGGCAGTCTCTCGGTTCTTTTTACTGCCTTATCCGGGGAACGTCGAAGGTTCTCGCCGGCGTCCCATTTGAAATACCATGTTATACGGAGGTGCTGACAGCGAAACTCGAGAACCGTCGCGGCCACAACATTGTCGGCTATATCGGTGTGAGACTAGAAGACCACTACTAATCCAATTACAAAACTTCTTTATTTTTCGTTATATTTTTATGAAACTTTTACCAACATATTCGTGGCATTTTTCTGATTAAAATGACACCAAATATGATATAATTCCGATGTTATTTACTTGTGTAACAAGCGATAAAAGTTTCGAACGCAGAGAAGGACAGCGTATGGGAAAGAAAGAGACGCGGCGAGTCGAAGCGTTCGGAAAAGATCAAAGACTAGCGTGAGCGCAGGCTTTTAAATGAAAAATTTAACTTCTTTATTATTAATTATTTTTTTATGAGACTTTCACCAATATATTTGTGGCATTATTCTGGTTAAAATGATACCAAACGCGATATAATTTGGATCACATTTACACTAATTTTTCGTTAATGTAATTGTTATGGGAAGCAAGTTTCATCGTTCATTACACAGGTAAATATCATCGGAATTGTATCGTTCTTGGTATCATTTTTATCAGAAAAATGCCACGAATATGTTGGTAAAAGTTTCATAAAAAAATAATGAAAGATAAAGAAGTTTTGTAATTGGATTAATAGTGGTCTTCTGGTCTCACACCGATATAGCCGACAATGTTGTGGCCGCGACACGACGGTTCTCGAGTGGTGTGAGGTGTTCCACTGCCTTAAGCAGGGAACGTCGGCACTGCCTTAAGTCGAATCTTTACTGTAATTCCGTCATCCATATATGGGTGACATGGCAGTCAACGTGTTAATGTTTTTTGCAATTATCACTCCAAGCTGTCTTCCTTGGATAGTGAACCTAACTGTGGCAAGGTTCCTAACGAATTCAATCTCTTTGAACGATAAGAGAGCGTGCGCAGCTACCTGGTTTAGACATCAGATCGGGGATGATCGAGAACACTCGGATGTTCTTGGGCTCGCTCTCGACCGATCTCATTATGGAGTCCATTTCCTCGGCGACCCCACCGGAACCCCGCAAAAACATGAGGGAGTCCAAAGCAGCCCCGTGACGCTTCTGACGCAGGAGATAGTAGGGGGTCTCGTGGAACCAGATGAGCATAAGAAACTGTATCATCGCGAACGATATCGCCACGTAGGCGTACTCGCTGACGCTGGCGAACGAGCCGATTATGTAACCTAGAAGTCCTCCAACGTAGTTCATTATCACGAAGCAGCTTCCAACAGCCCCGCGCACTTCCGGCGGAGAGATCTCTGTCACGTACATCGAACCCGCCGCGAACACTATGCCGCTGCCTATGCCGCCTATGAAACGCGCCGCGTACAGACCCTGAAAATTAATCGGTGCAATCAATTTTGCTAGACAGCGGATTTTTACGAAAGATACAAATTTTCTACCAGAATTAGAAACGACGCACAGTGGGGTATTTGCACCAAAAAACCGGAAAAAAGTCATTTTTTAAAACTTAGTGTAAACCATATTATTTTTGTTGTATAAGATAATGGAATACGTATAGAATACCGTACCATAACTGTTTTTTTTTTCATTTATGCACTCACAAAAGAGTGTACTTCGTTAGAAGTTAGAAGATTTTATGGTAACAGCTTATTTCCTTTCTATTCGTTGAAGTATCATTTACTTACTAAAGATTTTCTAGTATTTGAAATAACTGTCTGATTTTTCACGTTTCTTATATTTTGAGAAAAGTATGTACTACACTTTAGTACAGTTGTGATTCCTTCTCCGTATATTTTTTAATAGTTATTAATATTTGATGATATTCAATAGATCTAGAATTATTTTTCTAATTTCAAGATTTTATTAATCATTTTGTTATGGTTCAGGGTGAGTCCCGGTACTCTTTCTTGTGTCATTTTATTCCTTGAAGGTTTGTGATTAAAATCCAATAAAGATTTATTCCAGATTCGTCCAGTTTCCGATTTTATAGACGATTTAGATAGAAGTGAACTCCGTCTTTTCTCTCTTCGCCTTGCGTCATTGTTGCAGCCGCGGACGCGGCCGGGTGCTCTTCGGGTGTAATATGCAACTCTTCTGTTTCCGTTAAATGTTTATAAAGTACAAACTGAAGCTAAAAAAATTTGATAATTAGAAAAAATAATTAAAAAAAATTTTTTTTTACAAAATTTGCAACGTATACCACAGAGACAGCAGAAATGTACGTTCGATTATATGGGTGATATCCCATGTCAACTACAACACACAAAATATTAATTCACGGACCAAAAGTTATAGAAAATGCAATTTTGCAGGCATGTAATCTGTATGTCATCAATAGGCTCTTACTTACTTCTGATCCCCTTTTAACAAGTTTAAGACAACCTCGAAGAAAAAAAAACAATGGCGTTCCTGAAAGAAAGTTTGGATATAAAAATATATATATATATTCTGCATTACAATTATATTGTGCTTCATTTGAAAATGGTTTCCATGCAATAGTAATTTTTTCCGACTTTCCGGTGTAAATACCCCACTGTGCGACGTAGAAATTTATTTTCGGATTTTTAACTTGTTTGGCAGTTTGGAGGACTTTTTAAACACGCCTCCCCGCTCGCAATGGAACGTTGAACTACAGTAAGGAGCAAAACTGAACCAATAACCACAAGTTTTGTGTAAATCATTATTTATTACTAGGAATATGGAAGAATAACAAAAAATCAACATTATAATTATTTTTATCATAGTTAGAAGTAACTTAAGAATTTTTTTTCAATAATTAATGTCACCTCGTTTAGCAATAGCAACAAAAACAGACTGACTCTGTTTTGATCGGTTTTGACTCTGTTGATTTTTTGTTATTCTTCTATATTCCTAGCAATAAATAATGATTTATTACAAAACACGTGGTTATTGGTTCAGTTTTGCTCCTTACTGTATGTCATCTTGTTCATGAAAGTCCACAGAATTTTACTATGTAAGTTGGAAACGTGTAACTGTTACCGAAGAAACGGGAGACGCTCCCGAAAGTTTAAATAGAGCAGGGAATAGGGATCTTTTGGAAAAGACGTTCGATAAGCGACACACTTCTGGGGAATGTTACTGCGTTCGTGAAATTGACTTCTCTCGCACAGTTCGGAGAGTTTCGAAACTCCCTAGATTCTTCTGAAGTTTTTATTGCTGCGAAACTACCCTATGACAATTCAACAACGATTCGATACGAAAGCACATCGACAAGTTTTCCTTATCGAAATATGTTTTATCTTTGTTCGACGAGCCCCGATTCGAATCAATTTTGAAAACTGGTGAACGTAGAAATTTTTAATAAAATATTACATGTTTGAACGTGCCAATGACCTTCCAGGGAATCACATGCTCTCCGAAAGGTGCTACAGGTTTGTTTTAATTACAAAAATGTGTCGGAGGTGTGGTCGCAGATGCAATTCCAGTGAGTGCAATTTAATCCTGTCTAACTCCGTCCGTTGCATTGTTCGCGTATCGAACAACGTTCTCGTTTGTCCGATATTTCATCAGAACGAAATGCTCGCGAAAATTCATGGAATATTTAACGAACTTGACGCTTTCTTCGACGTTGTTGAGCAATTCTACATGAAACAACGGTGGACCGTTAATTTTGGGGCCCTGGGCCAATACCGTTTGGGGGCCTACCCAATTATCTCAAATTAACCGAGGTACCAAAAATTTCTATACAATTTATTTTTCCGTAAGTTTTAAATGCAAATTGTTTTCGCCCATAAAGCCCGCGCCTAGATGCGCCGCTGATGCAATGAAATACCTTTGTATAGCAATCGAGGGGACCGTCAAAGAGAGGACAGATAGCGGTGTCATTGGATCGATTAAACGCGGACACCCGAACAATCGCGTTATCACCGGTATGTACTTATGTTTTCTGATGATCGATGCGGAAACCGTTCATTCGCTTTGTATCATTCGATCGTGCACAGATCCCTGAATTGATCGTCGATTGCCATTGAAGCGTGCAACATGACCAAAAATACACCGATACAACAACGATAACTCTGAAAGTATGTTCCTCATAGTAATCTGTACTTTTCATTTTAGCGATTATCATCTCCCAACACATTGTCTTATATACTTTGAATCTGCGATTGTTACTACACTGTTAGCGATAGATTGCTGGTAGTAAAAAGAATTCTACGTCGTTGCAAGTCTAAATTTACTCCGGAGGTCGAGCATTGATAACAGAAATATAATGTGTCACTTTGACTCGGAGAAACTGAATAATATCCACGTCCACTGTCACTTATAAAGCGAACGGTAGTTTTATGTTGATTTTTCCGAGTTAACTGCTTAAAAATTAAAATTAATTAAATCTTAAATGTTTTCAAAGTCCGCGGGCCTAGGGTTTCTTGAACAAAAATATAACCAACATATTCGCCACATTTTCCCGATTAAAACGAGTCCAAACACGATACACTTTGGTACATCTTTACTCTTACAATCCACGATACAGTAGAACCTCGATTATCCGAACTGGATACGCGTTTCGCATCGAATGCGAATTAAACGAGTAAATGTGATCCGAATTGTGCCGTGTTTGGAGTCGTTTCAATCGGAAAATCATCACGAATGTGTTGCTATAAGTTCCATGAAAGAATAATTGAAAAAAAGAAATATTTTATCTCTGGATTATTATCGTTCCGTGATGTTTCGTTTACTCCCTTTCGACAGATCAAGGAAATAGCGTTTTTACACGTCTCAAGCGACAATTTGGGCCCCGATGTTGACATGTATCGAGGCATTACCCAGATAGCACTCGACGTCTTAAAGACGTCTGTTTTACGTCAATTTTTGGTCTGAACGTCTTACGTCCTGAAAAGACGTCGTTTTTACGTCTCATTTCAGACGTCTTTAAGACGTCTTTTACGAGTCGTCTTTAAGATGTTTCATTTCTTGATGTTTCAGTCATTCTAAACTGCTAGAGAAAAGCTTTACAAATTGTACACACGCAACACAATATAACGCAGTTTTCCATCCTTCGAATAGACGTTTATTTATTTAGGAAAGTTAAATAACTAAATTGTTAATTTAGTACTATTATAATATATTACATATCTATTCGCAATAGAATTTAGCAATAAATATTGTTTAATAATAAAACTATACATTATACATTACAAATCCAAAATCCAAAATAATATATCAAAATAAATAGATACATAAATAAATAAGTTAAATAAATAAATAAAGCATAGAATGTTAATGTTTTCGCGGATATGCTGAAAAACATTCTTTTAATTAATTTTTTTTATTTATAAATAAATAAATAAATTAATTAATTAATTAAATAAATAAAGCGTAAATGTCAATGTTCGCGGATATGCTGAAAAACATTCTTTTAATTTATTTTTTTTTATTTATAAATAAATTAATTAATTAATTAAATAAATAAATAAATAAAGCATAAAATTTTAATGTTCGCGGATATGCTGAAAAACATTCTTTTAATTTATTTTTTTTATTTATAAATAAATAAATAAATAAAGCATAAAATGTTAATGTGCGCGGATATGCTGAAAAACATTCTTTTAATTTATTTTTTTTTATTTATTTAATTTTTTTGTTATATCAAACATTCAATTTATATTTCTTGTACATGTATACAATATTCAAATTCAATATTTTTCTCACAAGAAAAAATGTGGCTTAAAAAATATTTTTTCAATATTTGACAAACATATCTATCTAATATTTTTGTGGTACTAGGGGTCTGTTTCGGGACGTCTTGAATACGTCTGTTTCGAGACGTCTTAAAGACGTCTTTAAGACGTACAGTTTTTTCACAAAGACGTTCCAGAGACGTTCAGAAGCCGTTTGGAAGCGGTTCGTAGGACATTCAGACGTCTAATAGACGTCTGAACGTCTTCGACAGACGTCTTAAAGACGTCTTTAAGACGTCTCTGTGCTATCTGGGTACCGTGCTCGCAGTCGCGTGTACGATTTCCAGGACTGTTTCTCGAATTTGTTTTCGCGCGCTCACCGCAATCGTCGAATCCCAGGCCATTATGGACCAGCTGGCGATGGTTGGAACGATGGTGACCAGCATGGAGATCTTTCTGCCGACGAGATCAACGATATAGATGGCGACGATACATCCGACAGCCATTCCCAGCTTCAGCAAGGACACCGTCCACGAGGCTTCGTCCTCGTCCAGCTTCAAGCTCGAATCCTCGGCCATCAGCTTCGGGATCATCGGGGAAGGCCATCCCAGAAACAATCCCGTGGACAGCTGGCCCAGGCTCACTGTCTTCGCGCAACGTTCGTTAATGATCCACGATCACTGGACCGCTTTTGGCAGCTTTTGTTTTTTCTCGTTCGAATCGTTATGCTTACCCACGAAAGCCACCGCGTAAAGCCTCGCGTTCGACATGCTCGCAACTGCCACGTGACGTCTATTGCAACGGGACGTCGGACTTTTTTTGCCAGCATAATTACGCAGATAAAAGTTTTCAACCGGGGACGACGGTGTGTCCGGTTTTAATCGTCGAAGCTCCAACCTATACGACGCGTTCGCGTCATCGGCGCGGAAACCTCTGAGAATCGTGCGGTCAACGCGCGAAGAAAACGTGGACAAAATCGCGAGGCAATTTATTAATTTTTTCGTGCCACGAATTTGTTAAATTCCCTAGAATTAAGAGAAATTAATGGAACACCCATTGCCACGTGTGTTAACTTCTTGGCATGTGAATGAAATGGAATTCCATTTATAGATTCAAGGCAGAAATGTTCCTAGGATAACATTATTACTAACTACTACATTGCTAACATTAACCCCTTACACTACTATTTATTTTGTGATTATAATGATTAGAAATTTTTCATCGTTCAGAATCTCGTAGAAAAAAAAGATATTTTATACTTATTATTGTATGCCTATATTTTCTCCAAAGGATATATGTGCCCATAATTATGAAAGTGGTCTAAGTCATATATTTCTTTCATTTTTTTTACATTGAATAAATTTAGTTTAAAATCATGTCGTGTGAAATAAGAGATAAATTCATTTTTTTTTTTTTAATTTTGACTTAGACCACTTTCATAATTATGGGCACATATATCAACTACAACAAAATAGAATTTTATTTCGGTTTATGGGAAATTAATAACGTTCCAATTTATTAAACTCTATTCAGAATCTTCATCACGAGTCTGGCTCGTTATTGTAGGGCAAGGGGGGTTAACTTCCTCTGATGAGTGATTCTAGATTCTTCAAAATATTGTGTAAACTTGATTAATAAAAGAAGAAAACTTCACCTTCGTAATTAGTTACGTTCGCAATAAAAATAAATTACTATTTTCGACTAGTACGAGCGAGATCGTTGCTTCGCAAAGTGAACAAACACCCCGTCGTACTCTCTTAAATATTTTCAGGAAGTTAGTTTCGGAAGATCAAGAATTCGGCAAGCGAATAAATTCACGCTTCGACAACAACTTTCCGAACTGCCATCGACTTATTTACGGCGCACAGTGGGCAAAAACGGCCTTTTTCGATTCAAAGTCAAAGAACTTTCGATAGAAATGAGTTAGAGCGATGAAGTTTTTTTTAAATGAAAGCTGAAACTTTGTAGGATATGGAAAAAATAGGGAGATTACGGTACGAACGTTTTTTAACCTTGAGAAAATTCGTTAAAGTTGCACAATTTTAAGAAAATTTTGTTTTTATGGCTAATACGCGAGGAAAATTTTTGTTTAACATGCTATATATCGTTTCCCATAGATTTTTTCACGCTGATTTCAAATCTGTTTTCAAAATTTGTCTACGACCTCTGGTTTTTGCAAAAAATAGATTTTTGTGACACAAATTAATGAAATTTTTTCGTTAAAATGACTTGACAACACACTAGTTTGAAAGTATATCGTATTCTCATATATAAAACACAATAAAAATAATAATAATGAAGTATTTTAACATTTTGAGTTACTTACGAAACATGAAGCACTTCACATCTCGTCATCACTTGACGTATCGCTGTCACTACTACTGGCACTTTCTTGAAATTGTGCAACTTTAACGAATTTTCTCAAGGTTAAAAAACGTTCGTACCGTAATCTCTCTATTTTTCCCATATTCTACAAAGTTTCAGCTTTCATTTAAAAAAAATTTCATCGCTCTACCTCATTCCTATCGAAAGTTCTTTGATTTTTAATCGAAAAAGGCCGTTTTTGCCCACTGTGCGGCGTCGCGTCGGGACTATAGTCATTTTCCGCGCGTTCACTTTCGAGAACAGTTTGATGGAAGCTTTAACGCAATTCCCGGGGCCTACTGCACGTGTAACGTGTACTACGTGGAGCACGTTACACACAAGTCAGCGTGTGTTTATTCGCAGTTTACACTGTAGATAACAGCATTTATTACCGGGATGCTAATTAATGGCAGCAACCGTTACGGGGCGCTCCGCTACCCATCGATGAACGTTGATTCTGTTAGGCTGAATTTATTTGACAGACTTTCGCAGAACTTGGTTGGCCGAATATTGCTATTTCTAAATAGTAATAATGAGAATATAATTTTCACTGTCAAAAGCAACGAACTTAACACTTTGATCGCCAAATAAGAAAGCTAAAAAATTCCACGAAATCAAAGTAAGTTATTAAATAAAATAGAAATTGAAAAAAATTAAATGTATGATATTGTATAGTTCTCCAAATTTCTTGCATTTTACAGATCCTAATCAAATTTGGTACAATGAGTATATTACTGTAAAAATTCATTTTAAAGCCTGAACAAATAATTCCGTCACCCATATATGTATGGGTGACATGGCAGTGAACGTGTTAAAGGATCATAAAGCAGATAATAAAGTAATGCTGATAGCAGGCAGAAAAACCGCGACGGAGAGGAAAAAATTAATTAATAAATGAACGAGGGTGGAATGGAAACCGGAGATAATGCTTTCTCCGTGTGAAGCTCGTGGAGTAAGCGTTCTGTAAAGGGGGGAAAGAAATGTTTGGTCTTGACAAGCGTAGGCATATTCTACGTCTTCAGATCGATGAAGATCTGTAAAAAAAAGTTGCCGCAAAATTGTCCTTGACCTTCAATTTCAAGGTCAAATTTTTTTTTTATTGCATTGTATTCTACTCATCATCAGGATAAAAAGTGTCAAAGGAACCATCGGTCAAAGCTCGGCCGTTCTTATAAAAAATAATATTACAGTTAATACTAATAAAGCAAGCAATTGCTATTGTTGTTTATCGGAAATCTAACGTAATCGATCATAATCAATATTACCTTCTAAGTCTTGAAAGATTTTCATCTTCTATTTCTTATTCTAAGCCAAAGAACCGATCCATTCTGATTAATATTTCTTAATAGCCGAGAGGTTCTTAATACCGCGTGAGAGGCGTCGTTATACTTATTTTATGCACGATGGAGCACCACCACACTTTAGTCGTCCAGTTCGAGACTTTTTAAATCAAATGTTTGGATCCAAATGGATTGATCGAAGACCTGCACCAATTATATGGCATCCGCAATCGCCCGATCTAAATCCATTAGATTTTTTCTTATGGGGAGCAGTAAAGGAACAAATATATAGATCGGGGCACGAAATAAGAACCGTGGAAGAATTAAAAATTCGAATAGAGGATGCCTTCCAACATTTACGAAGTATACCAAATTTACATAAGCGAATTATAAACAATATTCAGAACAGATTAGAGACGTGTTTGCAAAACAATGGTGGCCATATTGAAGCTGGCATTCAAGCTCGGCTATTAAGAAATATTAATCAGAATGGATCGGTTCTTTGGCTTAGAAGAAGAAATAGAAGATAAACATCTTTCAAGACTTGGAAGGTAATATTGATTGTAATCGATTATGTTAGATTTTCGATAAACAGCAGATAAACAACAATAGTAGCTGCTTGCTGTATTAGTAATAACTGTAATATTATTTTTTATGAGAACGGTCGAACTTTGACCCATGGTTCCTTAGAAACTTTTTATCCTCACGATGAGTAGAATACAATGCAATAAAAAAAATGTTGACCTTGAAATTCAAGGTCAAGGACAATTTTGCGGCAACTTTTTTTTACAGATCTTCATCGATCCGAAGACGTAGATTACGACTATGCTTGCCAAAACCAAACATTTCTTTACACCCTGTACAACGTATCATTGCAGAGAAGAGAAGCGAAACGCGGAGGTGAACAATGAATTCTTTATCACGCAAGCTCATTTTGAAATCACTGGCATTGCGGTGGTGTGCTAGACCTGAAAACCTACAGCCGGAGTCCCGGTAAACAGGGTCCTCGAACGGCATTTGTCAAACACACGAGTCGCCCATTCATTTTAAAGCCGAGCGCAATGGTTACAACATTAACAGATGCGGTCGACAGCCTAGCTGGCATTAAGCACTGGCGTGCGTCCGATTCATGGCACGCGTTTCACACAAAACATCAGAGTTGAACAGACGTTTTCATTTTCCCACAAATGCATGAACATTTCTTTAACGTCGGACTGCATTTTCATTTTTTCCTTCACTGGCATTGTAAAAATGTTGTTTTTCACGAGAAATTGTTTTAATAAGCTTCTTTATGCGGGCACATGTTGCGCTTCGAAATTTCTTTCTTGCTAGAATTACCGGACGGGAAATTTTTCCTTCGCTGAAACTGTAAAAATGTTTTAACAAGCGTCTTCGTTCGAGCACAATATAAAAATAAATGCAGTAGTGTTACTACTGTAAACTGATACGTATCAGTCTACGAATGTTCATTTTATCATTCTCTTGACCACCCGATACGATAAACAGAAACATTTAATTTACACGCGAACGGCTTCATCGAAGAGTAAAATAACAATTTAGTTGGTTCTCTTTCCATCTGTTTATCCCAAGTATTTTCGTATGCTATGAACGCACAAGAACGACCGTTTCGCAATCTCGCGGATCCGTTTGATCGCCGGCGGGATTAAACATAATATAATCACTGTTGGTAGTAATGGAACATACAGGGATCAACGTCAGTAGTAATGGGCTGTATAGATCAGCCAATGGGTGAACGCAATCCAACCGGAACCGTTAATTCCCCCGACGTCACTGTCGATATACGGTCGAATTATTAACGTAATCAATGTTATTAATAATCGGGCGCTGCACGCGAAATGTAAACACCGAAGTACATTTATTCGATAATTTTTTCCAACAGCGAAAAAACGAGCCGTCTCGATAAGCCAATAATATTTAATCGCTTAATTAAATCTTGCATAAACAGTAAAAAATCAACGATGCCAAAAAAGCACAAACTCTCTCGTGTATACAAACAATACTTCGATTTTTCTCCTCTACGTTCCGCTGTCTAGCCACTTGTTGCTCAATTCATATTTTATTCTTTATTTATTTTTCAGGCTTCGTGGAGAATACAAAGAATAATAAATTCATTTAGTCCCTCCGTTTAACTATGATCAGACTGAACAAAGAAAGGTAAATTAACTCGATATTGGAATTTTTTTTATATATATTTTAAGGCTTCGCGAAGAATATAAAGAATAATAAATTCATTTAGTCCCTCCGTTTAACTATGATCAGACTGAACAAAGAAAGGTAAATTAACTCGATATTGGAATTTTTTTTATATATATTTTAAGGCTTCGCGAAGAATATAAAGAATGAATCATTCATTTAGCCCCGTCGTTTAACTATGATCAGACTGAACAAAGAAAGGTAAATTAACTCGATATTGGAATTTTTTTTATATATATTTTAAGGCTTCGCGAAGAATATAAAGAATGAATCATTCATTTAGCCCCGTCGTTTAACTATGATCAAACTAACCGAGTGTTTTCCTAAGCCTCCGGAATTCTATATACGCTTACTTAAGCCAGAACGCTTTGAGTCGCGCGAGGAGTTGAAAATGACCTGCGAGCTATAATTTAATTGAAAGTTAACAAACCGGTGTGTGTGTGTGTACCGTTCGCGTTAACAAGGAGCTTAGCAAGATGTTGACGTAACAACGCTGCAAGCTCTAAGCTCCCCGGCTTACAAAGACGGAAACGTTAAACAAATAAGAAACGGTATAACGAATAACGGTGAAGCTTCTTCCAATTAAAAACGAAACGCAAACGGAACGATTCTAGATAGTTTTAAACGTTCTTTTAATCAACGTTGGATTATTCAGGAATTCGCAGAAGGTCGCTCACGAAATTAACTGTCTAATAATATGTTCGAGTCGGTGCTTGTAAAAGGGAGGAGTATCATCCTGCTGGTCCTGAATGACAGTAACGAGCAAGGGAGCACGTATTTCCAGCCTATCTGATCCCCCATAAACGAACTTATGAATACCCCAATTAAGATCCCGATTTCTGGCAAGGATGAGGCACGCGACGCAGTTATGGTCGTTAGGGCGAGATTCGTGACTCCAGAATTCCACAAGATACAGTACAATAAACTCGCAACAGCACCGCATTTGCAGGAACTGAATCAGTGCTCGCACTCTGTTCAAAATAAAAAATACGTTATCTTTATTTCAACGATAGAATCCCACAGCATCCTCTACAGATCTGAGCGAGCCTACTCGACGCCACGCCTACTCGACAATGCTTTGGTTGTTCAATTGAGCGCAGTGAAACCTATGGATCCACAGTGGATGCACAACTGGAAATGAATTTGTTCGACTTGGTCAGAGAATAGTGTCACCCGTATGTTAACAATGTCTCCGACTGAAGACTGTTTGTATTATCCGCACAGACGGATATGCATAATGCATAAATTGCATTCAGCACAGACACGTATCGGAAGCTAAAAGAAAGAAGTATTAACCCCTTGCCCTACAATATCGTGTCAGACTCGTGATGAAGATTATGAACAAAGTCTAATAAATATATATTGTTGCGGAGGCTTCGGCTCCGCCTCGCCGGCGAACACATTTTAACAACACAACAAGCACTACCGAAACACTACTAATAATTATAAAACTCTTTATTAGTTGTCAACGGACAATGTCTGAGATTATGCTATATGCGCGTGCTCTCGCTTCAACGACTCGAGAGAATCTATCGTCTTTCTTCTTCTCAATAACAACCCCGTTGGCCGGAAACCACAATATCGATTCGACGGCCAACTTCTCTCGATCTCCGCAATCGACAGCTTCCATCGTAACAATATGTTATTAATTTCCTTTAAATCGAACTAAAATTCTATTTTGTTGTAGTTGATACATATCCTTTGGAGAAAACATAGGCATACAATAAACATAAAGTATCCTGTTTTTCTTTGAAATTCTGAACGATGAAGAATTTCTGATCATTACAATCACAAAACAAATAGTAGTGCAAGGGGTTAAAGTGTTATTGTACCTAACCAAAATCGTTCCGTGTCTGTGTGCGGATAGTATAAACACCTACGCTCACAAATGCATTAAAGAACCTTTTTCTGATCGGTGCTGAACGGAGCCTGTGCGGATAGCATAAATCGGCCATAATCATCTGGACACGATCACCTAGAAGATCTTCCGTCCGTGGAGCTGGTTCTGCACCTCCTGCAACGTTTTCCTGCGCGTCTCCGGCACGTAGAAGTAGACGAAGAGCATCCCGACGAAGCTGACGGCCGCGTACAACCAGAAGGCGGTGTGCTTGCCGAACTGCACGTCGATGATCAGATAAGCGAACGTCACCGAGAACGCAAACGCGTTGCAGCACATCACACCGATTGTGCTGCCGAGTGCCTTCACGTTCGTCGGGAACACCTCGCTGATCATGGTGAAGGGCAACCCGGCCAGGCCCAGGGCGTACGTGAAAATGTAAAACATCGTGCCGATGGCCGGCATCCAGACGATGTTGCTCACGTCCATACCGATTCTCTGAAGGTAGAAGAACGTGCCGACGACCGCGGTCGACACACCGGTGCCGAGGGTCGAGATTATCAGCCAGACACGTCTGTCCAGAGTGTCGACTATGAGGGTGCTGAGCAACGCGCAAAAGAATTGCACGACACCCACAATCATGGCCACGTACTTGTCCTCGAAGCTGTTCCCTGTCGCGGCGAAAATCAGCTGGGCGTACGACAGCACCGCCATGCTGCCGCTCCACTGCTGGATCAGCACCAGAGTCACCACGACGATCAGGGCTCTGCGAAAGGTCAGCGCGAACATCATGATAAAATAGTAACTCGTGATATAGACCGTATATCTCGGCTAAATGGTATCACCTAAACCAGAACCGGGCAACTTCTTCCCACATCTAAACACATATCTGTCCGAATGATCGTTTAAAAATCTTTTCAGGCGAGTCTTTTACGAATGAGAGAAGATATCCGGGACACTCCGATGATCATAGTTACCACACCCATTGCTTAACCCTTATGTGGGCAACCAAACTTTTCACGGTTGTTGGGTAACCGGGGTACCCGGATACCCCGAGCATTCGGTGCCGATATATAAAAAATAAAGTGACAATTTTACTTTCATGCTTTCCCATAACTTTTAGTTTTTTTTTTCTATGGTATACTAAGTATTGTTTTAAACAGTTTAAGTGAAGCAACTGCTTCAAAAAATAGTATAACTCAATGCTAAGATCAAACTTTTATGCTATTCGTATGTGGACGTACGATATGTGACTCTTCAACTTACACAACAGTACAACAGTATTCAACTTTATTTGGTCACAACCAAAATGTTACAATATATTCGTATGTGCCAAAAAAAAAAGAAAAGTTTGTTGTATTACTATCCACAATGCACAATGATAATGTTGTTTCTGGGCCAAAGAGGAAACCAGAAATAGTCCACTTCTATAATAAAACAAAATCTGGTGTCGACTTGATGGATCAAATTTTGAGACGATACAGTACACAAAGACGTACTAACAGATGGCCATTAGCATTTTTTTTTTACATAATTGACATTGCTGCTCTTGCCTCGTACATCATATATATTTCTAATAACGATATGTTGCCTAACAAATCCAATAATCGCCGAATATTTTTACGCCAAGTGGGAGAGGAACTTTGTCTTCCAATAATTAGAAGTCGATCAACCAATGTTCAAGTGATGAGACATTTCTCTTGTAAATTAGCAATAGAAAGCATGCTGCATAAGTCGGCAACAATGACCGACGTTCCTTCAACTTCAGGCACTGTACAACAACGAGATAAAACTGGACGAAAAAGAGTTGTAGGCTCATGTTATATATACCAAGCTGACCCTGATAGAAAACGTAGAAAGACACGAAAATATTGTCAAAACTGTATAAAACCAGTTTTCCGACGACCACGCAAATACTTTGACAGTTTCTAAAAATTGTCCTATTATTGGTTAATAATAGTAACTATACTAATAAATGAATAATACCAATTGAAAAAATTTGTGTGTTGTATGATTGTGTTGTAAAACTTCCCTTTATAAGCATCCAACTACACTTTCTATGTATGGGTACCCGGGTACCCCGGTTACCCAACAACCGTATAAATAAGATTGAAGCCTTATTATTTAATATGTTTTACATCAATTTTAATTCCGTAACCATAAATCGACAGAGAACCTTCTAAATAATGGGGATCCAGGGCGGTTTTGCGATATCTTCATAAAAACATAACAAATTATTAGAGAAAACATAGAAATGGGTACCCGGGTACCCGGTTGCCCACATAAGGGTTAACACGTTGACTGCCATGTCACTCATATACATATACGTGACGGAATTCTTTGTTCACGCTTTAAAATGAATTTTTACGTTAATATATTCATTGTACGAAATTTGATTAGCATCTGTAAAATGCGAGAAAGTTGGAGAACTACACAATATTTTACATTTAATTTTTTTCAATTTCTATTTTATTAAACCCTTGCACTACTATTTATTTTGTGATTATAATGATTAGAAATTCTTCATCGTTCAGAATTTCAGTTCCAAAGGCTATATATCAACTACAACAAAATAGAATTTTATTTCGTTCACATTTACTAGACTCTATTCAGAATCTTCATCACGAGTCTGGCTCGTTATTGTAGGGCAAGGGGTTAAATTTATTTACTTTGATTTCATGGAATTTTTCAGCTTTCTTGTTTGGCGATCAAAGCGTTAAACGAAGCAAGAAGCGTGTCTGGAGCACAGTGAACAGCTCCGCGGAATCTTTCTACAGATTTCCATTCGCACAGATTCTTTCTCAAACTGGATAATGTTAGCAGTAAACGTCGGTAAGCACAGTAAACAATCGGTGGTAAATCAAGCTAGCAAACACCATAAATGCGCGAAGAAGTTAATGGCCCCCGGATCTCTTCCTTCGTTGAAGATAAGGTAACAACGGTGCACAGTGGTCCAGAAGCCCGGTTTTTGTGGCCAAAATTAAATTTTTCAAGGTTAATAGATTAAAAAATTTTTTTTTGCTACAAACTGATAACTCTTCAAAGCTCCTAAATCCAAAATATTAATGATTTTAGGTAATTGTATAATAAGATACGGCGTTCTAAAAACAAAATCATAAAATTGAACATTCTATTAAATGTTTTAAATACCACTTATAGGATATCAGAAAACAAGTTATAATTATGATTTTTTATATGTTAGTAGATGTACTTTAAGTTCTAAATGCCATCATAAACATTTTTTAATCCATAAACAAATATTCCAAGTTTGTAACAATTTAAGCTTTAAGAAGGGTTTTAAAAAAATGCTAGAAAGTGCTAAACTTTGGACTTATTTTTTACGAAAGTTTAAACATTTGTTAAAAAGAATATGCAAAGTTTAGCTGCGCCCTCTTGCGACTTTTAACTCTGTATTAATTTTAATAAAGGCGTCCGAGGTATTTTGACGCGTTCGGGACCTGAACCCGCCTTATCTGTTTCGGCGTCTGTGGACCATAACTGTAATGTTTTCTTAAAGGGAACCTTATGTTCAAATAGAACTACAAAATAGCGGGATTATGAAATAAAGGTTACGGTAGGAAGGTCTCTTTTATTCACGCGTTCTTGACGCCTCGAGGGCCATCGAATAACTGAAAACTAAAAAGGTATTATTGTATTAGGTTATACTAATTTAAAACATGGCATTAAGTATCTCAATGATATTGTTCTATGAAAATGATGAAAAACATCGATTTACATTTTTTAATCGGGCCACGAAATACCGCCCTCTAGATCGCCATAATAATCCTGCCGTAAAAAATTTTTTAATTTTTAATGCCAGATTCGTTATCAGCGACTCCAAAAACTCCTAATTACCAACTTTCAGAAAATTATGACAACATTTTGAATTTTGGCCACAAAAACCGGGCTTCTGGACCACTGTGCGGTGGAGGGACTGTTGTCCAACGATTCGTTCGACTCACTTCCGATTTCCTGAGACGGTGACCAGCTCCCTCAGGCCAGTGTCGCTCGCCAGGTCCACTTTCACGGACTTTTCTATCAGCTTGGCCTCCTCGGCGACATTCTTGGTTCCTCGTAATCGCGCGAGGCTCTGCACCGCCTCGTCGCACCTCCCGCGACGCATCAAATGGTACGGTGACTCCGGCACCCATATCACGGCCAGCACGAAAAGGATCGGCAACGACATGGACGCGAGAGCGAGATCTCTCACCGAAAGGAACGGACCTATCGACCATTCGAAGAATATGCCGAACTTCGCCGCCAGCGTCAACGCGGACGTTAGGATACCCCTAATGCGAGCCGGCGAGATCTCGCCGGTGTACATTAGGACGGACACGTAGCCGGAACCTGTGCTCAATCCGCAGGCCAGCCTCGCTATGTATAGTTCCTGCGCAGACAATCGGACACCTTCAAGGGATAATTTCCCTTTTGTTAGAGGCCACAGTGTCAAGCTACCCTCCATGGGGTACCACATCTATCGCATATACAGGGTGTTTGGTGGTACAAGCGAAAAGGAGGTGATTCTACGTGAAAGAATAAGTCGAAAATATAGAATAAAATTTTTTCATCCGGAGTTTCGTTATCGAGAAAATCGAGTTTGAAATGCAGCATGCTATTCGATAGGAATTGTCTGACGCGTCTGATCATGACCAACCAAATCTACTTCCTGCATATACTAAAGCACGCAAACCTGATAGATCTTCAAAATCGATTTTCTCGAAAACAAAGCCTCAAATGAAAATTATTCTTTCATGTAGAATCACCCCCTTTTCGCTTGTACCACCAGTTACCAACCGCCCTGTATAATGATATACATACAAGCTAGTAAGAGTAGCTAGATTTTCATTTGGAAATTGGTTGTTTCAATGAGCAAGGAAAAATTCAGGAATCGGAGTCCCTGTTTTAATGTAAAAATTGTATATTGTACATTAATTGTTGCAATTTCCAAATGAGGAAGGAAAAATCTCCAAATGAGGAAGAAAAGAGAAAATCGAGTTTGAGAAATGCAGCATGCTATTCGATAGGAATTGTCTGACGCGTCTGATCATGACCAACCAAATCTACTTCCTGCATTGTATACTAAAGCACACAAACCTGACAAAAGATCTTCAAAGTCGATTTTCTCGAAAACAAAGCCTCAAACGAAAAATGTTTATTCTATATTTTCGACTTATTCTTTCATGTAGAATCACCCCCTTTTCGCTTGTACCACCCAGTTACCAAACACCCTGTATATCGCAAAACACGCACTATACGCGCAAAACAATCAGCAACGTTGAAGAACATTGGTTCCAGAATATTATTAGGGGTACCCATAAGTAATCACAATTATTTGCAAAGAATTTTGGTTTGCCTTTAGTTCTGTACTTTATTATTTAAGAAATCAAAACTCATTCACTACGATAGAAGATTTAAGGATTCACCTTGAGTCATATTTTTTTTCACGAACCCTGGATTTCTATAAGAGGGGCATTGAAAATTTGCAGGAAACATGGCAACTGTCAAATAATTGTTTTAGATTTAAAAATAATTGATTACTACTCTGGAGAAAAATAGATTGATTGATTAGTCTGCTCCGATAACTAACCTGTGATTACTGCCACGTTGTATTATCGCGGAGAATCGTGAAAAGAATGACAGATTGAGCTGCACGTGATCAGATTGATCTTCCCGGTTTCTTATCAACGGAACAAAAATGTAGTTACCCAGACGGATCGAGCGAAAGCGATCATCAGCCACGATACGATCGCTGGCACAGCTGTGAGAAGCATAGTCCACTTTCTGCCGATTATGTTGATGACATAGGTGCACAGCAACGCGCCACCGACTCCGCCCAACGTTTGGCAAGACGTGACCCATGTAGCCTGATAGGATGTCATAGGTACAGGACTGCCAAGACCCAGAAACAATGGCAGAGATGGCGATGACCAGCCGATGATTATGCCGTACGACATCATGCCCAAACAACCTAGCGATTAAGTTACACGAACTATAATAGAATTTCGTTGAAATTTTTCTCTAGAAAGTAAAAAGAAAAACGTTCATTCGGCCTGAAGAGATCTTTTATTGGGTACACGAGTAGTAATTAAGAGTAGATTGATAAAATTATAAAACAGCAGCACCAAAAAGCACCAAAGGCTGTTTTAAACATTTAATATAATAAGATGAATTCGTCTCAAATGAACGAGTCTTCAGGGGAAAAGCTTTTATTAATCCTTGCTGGAATAATTAGTAACGCTACACGCGGGACACCGTCAGTTTGTACTTGTAATTCCTTCGCATTTTGAGAAACACCAAGACTAATTCGACCTTCGTAGTTGCACCGACTGCAAAAATGAGTAAAAAAAAATCGGAAATTCTCAGTGGCGCTCGTTTCTGTGTTATCAAACAAATATCGAAACGGCATTGTCATCGTCACGTTAATTATAATCATTGACGTTGTCTCGAGTGTCGATATAAGATAATACCATTTAATTTGTTTCAGTCGCGTGACAATAATGTCTCGATACAATCTTTAACGTTGAAATGATCGCAAAAAATAATTACGATGCATCGAGAAACATGTGAAAAGGAACACAGTAATCAAGAATTAAGAAAATGTAAATTCTCTTGCAAAAAGTGAGAGGTAACAAAGTCAGGTTTAGGTTCCAGTTCGAGAACACTTCTTTGAAAAACAAAATGAAAAAACACAAAACAAGTGAACCAAACTAATCTCTAATTGTAACTATCTCAAGACCGTTTCAAAGCGACACGAACTCGTTGCAAAATCGTAATTACTTAGTGTTCCTGGATCAAAAAATCTCGTGACACGTTGGAGTCATGAATATGATGACAATGCATTCGAATCGACTTACCAGTAACGGTGGCTAAGTAAACTGTCTTCATGGCTCCGTCGGGTAAATGCACACGAATTACTGAATGAACAAATCCACTGATCTGTCCGACTCGACTGCCGGAGTGGAAATTGAGTAATAAGTCCTACGGAAGATAGTCTCGATCATGAAACGGATTTATCGTTATCAAACAGCGCGCGAAGACAAAACAAACACGTGGATTAGAGGAGCAGCCGATTCGAAGAGAAGACGCATGCGAAATGTATGATTGTTGCATAAAATCACTGATTCTCATTACAGAAGATATTAAAAAATATTTAAAAAATACAAAAAATTTTGTATATTTTTTATTAACTTTGTAAAACATCCGACAGACGATCCACGCTAAGAATAACAATGTTTTCTAGTGAAGCAGAGGATGATGATGATGAATGACGAAGATCGCCGGAGAACTGGACAAGTATCAACGACCAATTGTATAGTTTCGAACTGTACTTTAATAAGTCTTTCACACTCGTTCTACATTATAGTTACGGTTAATGTAACATAAATAAAACACGGATAGAAACCAAAAGCACCACACGTTGTAAATCGTTTGATCGATGTCGACAATGCGATTGTGCAGTTTTAAAATGAATCAATTTGAACGCTCGCTTATTCACGCGGCCGCTTAATACTCGTGCTCTCTCTCTCTCTCTCTCTCCCTCTCTTTCTTTATTTTGTGCCGTTCTTCGTAGCGATGAATATATCGAATGAACAATAAATAAACGATGTTACATGAAGAATTTGTTCGCGCGAACTTTCTAGGGGCATTTACAAATCTATAAGACCTAACGAATACTGTACACTAAGAGCGTTTCCTTGAACCGTTATATAAATTAAAGAGTGGCTGATGTAGTCGTCCCGTCTGAATACTGAGCTAAGAGAAATTAACATTATCAATTCGACAGTATAAATTTATCACAGATTCGTAATGCTTGGAGTGTTTTTCATTTTCCTTTAAATCGTAACTATGATTAAAATACATCTATTTACAATAATAGCAACTATCGATCTTACACTTTTCCCTCGGGTTTCCCTTGTTCCTTCGCGTTGAACGCTACGGACACGAGTGAAGCAAACTCGCCGAAAAATCGTCGAATTTTCTTCTCGACGCTGGCTCAAACACCGGATCGGCCGAAACGATCCATGTCGAATTTCTCGCGGCGACAAATTGTTGAAGAACGGTGCTTCTCCAGCGTTGTTACGCTCGTCCCGAAACGGAAATGCCGTTTGTCAAGTAAGTTACGAATTTATGAACCCCTTGTACATGAGATACGATGTCGAGGATAAGCTTCAGCAATTGTTTTTTCTTTTTTTGCACTTAACAATGAACGCTTGTTCGAACTAAATTGTGCACGGAGAACACGAAAAGCCGACGATTAGCGTTCCCGGTCTTTTCGCGAACACCTTCGCTTGCTTGTAAACACGCGCGTACGTATGAACACAGCCGATTGTGTTACGCTTCATACAAAAAGTCGAGCTTATCTTCTTCGATACAGTTCCTCCAATAGCGTCGTCTCCGCCGAGAAAACGACTATTAGAAAAGTCCGACGAAAATTCCGTCACCGTACTTGACAACGTTTTAATGCAGTATTCACCGACCTACGGTAAGAATTTGTTTACAGCGCGTTACTCGAACTGTTTAAGAACCGTTATGAAATGTCGTACACAAAAATGTCGTAGAGTATAATGTGCATCGCCTAACGTGTTACACAGATTACTTCTTTTGTACAAACTGCTATGAGATAGGAATGAAATTCTCCCTTCCTTCGACACGACCTTCTGAGAGCAACGGCGATTGTTCTTTCTCCCTGATGGAGGCGATACAGAATTTAACGTACTGCTGTCATATACGTGGTGCACCGTGTGCCGAACGATAACGTACATTGGAAAATTGTAAAAGTAATGGGGCTACGGTAATATACATATTAATTTTTATAAAATACTGTTTTTTTTTTGTCAGGGGTACTGAACACTTACACCGATCGAGGCGAATAGCACTGTAATTACAAAGGAACCGTTATCTTCTCCTCTCCGTAGTCGTAAGGAATATGTATTACAAAGTCACCTGGAACTTCAATTTCTCATAAAAGAATATATTATTTAAATATGAAATTAATCTAATAAAGAAAACGACTCGCGGGCATGTTAACTGCGCCCCGACAACTGCTGGGAGGGGGATTCTCGTCGTCGGAATTCTCGTTCCTCCGTAGTAATACGGAGCTTTGTCGGCCGTGCTGAGACTTCTCCGCCTGATGCCTCAGTTCCTCGATGTAAGCCGAGGTATCGTTCGCCACCAGGCTTTGCAGCGCTTTACTCAGCGTCGTTAATTCCGGTTTATCCTCGTCGTAAACTCCGTCGAACGGTACAGACTTTTCGTAGAATAATATGTACGGTGTATCAGGCGGTTTCAGGTCCTTGAAGTCGTTGAAGGTGGTCTGTGAAACGTAGCTGTCGTTGAACTTGTACCAATTCTGCTTCGAGTCGCGGGCGTACGTGAAATAATGACCGTAATCCACGCTGTAGCCGGAGTGTACTACAGCGGCATACAATTGGTACGTTTCGGTGGTTGTGCATAACGGCGTCAATACCGGTAACTGTATAGTTTCGTTATACATTACTTTGTGCCGGAGTTTCGTTCTTAACCGGGTATCAAAATCGTAACGGAAATGCTTCAGTATCAGGATCAGATATGTCGGCGTGTGCAGGATCTTGATAATCCTTTGTGCATCGCACAATTTCATGCACTTGTCGCACCTGTACTTGTTCTCGCCAGTCAGCTTCTCCGGCGTCAGATAGTAGTTGATGAGATCTTGCACGGACACCTCTTGGTTCTCTTGTATCTCCTCTGGGAAGCACAGTTGTAAGTCGCGAAACTTGTCCGTATTGTGAGAACTGGTATCACACTGTGCGCACTGGTAAGTAATTTTGCATTTCCCTCCTAGAACCCTGTGCACCAGAGGTACCTGTGTGCCAGTGTCTTCCCCACCCACAGATTGTATTCCACTGTCGGTGGAGTCCGAGTGAGAGTCACTGAGCTGCTGGGACTGTGCTAAATCGTCACCTGTGATAACATTAATTTTAAGCTTTGATAAATATAGTGCAGTGTGAGCATAAAGAGTAAATGGTACCTTTTGAAAAATCAGCTAACGATTGCGTTTTCCTCTCTAAGGATATACTTCCAGTTAAATCTTCTTCGGTTGTCCAACGCTTAATAGAACCTCCATCCTCATTTGTCGATGAGACATCATTTATTTCTTTGTCGTCCTTATATTTGAGATTGGAATCGTTAGCTTCAGAGTTCGCAGTAGCAGATTTTTCTTGTTCATGTAAGAGATTCAATAAATGACTGTTGAAATAAATAAATAATTGATACAAACAGCATAACATTCGATTGATAAAGCTGATGTAAAAAGCAATTGTAAAATCTAATTACTTCTTGCTAATGAGACAACCTATGATAAGCAAGTAGTAACTGTAATATGTTGATTTCAAAAGAATAAACGTTATAATAATAACAATATATTAACCAGAGAAATTCTGAACTATCTTGTTGTTGGCCTGGTAGAAAATAAGCTGGACGGGATGCTAATAAAATTTCAGTTGGTGCCAATGAAATTCTTTTCGAATACAATAAAAGAGTGAACAGCTTTTGTAAGTTCTTAAGTACAACATGATCATTTGGATTATTCGAGGACTTGTATGTTAATACTTCGTAACAAAATTGTCTGGTCATTAATAGTGCTTGCAGTACACTGTTCATATAACAAGTGTTTCCAAGATTGGAAAGCCCAACTTTTCCAGACTGTGGTTTCGGAGATTCGATTACAGACTCAATCTCTTCTGTTTCGTTAACCCAAACTTGATCATCCAAAATCTGTTTAACAGCATGCATTCTAGGTTGAACGGGAAAACTGTTTTCTATGTTACTATATAAACATTGACCTGGAAATCTTAATGTATGTACTTTGAAAATATCGATCAAGTTCTGCATGCATTTCTTGCTTGATTCCGAATCTTCTTTCTTTAATAAAGTTAAAACTTTTTGTATATTTCTCTCTGAAGCTCGAAACAGCGCCGGAGAGCCCTGTTTTCTCAAAACATGAAATACAATTTCGGAAGCATTCTGGCGAATTACTGGCACCAGCAAAGCACGAAACATAACATCAAGGGTTGCCTTTGTGACCTCGATAAGTACAGAATATTTGTTTTGCTTCTCTAAACCGAGTATAAATTTCATGATCCAAATGCTCAGTCGGTCTCCCCTGCATTGTGGCAGCCAATTGCATAGCACCTTCAAGGCATGAGTCAATTGCGCATCATAGTGAGATTCCGAAAGTATCCAAGTAACAGCTTGTGGTATGATGCTCGGTTCTACGAGCTGTAATACAGCTGCCAAACCAGGTCCAGGGTCTTGTTTACGTGTAGTGTCTGATATAATGCTATATAATGTTTGCAGACATATAAAAATTAAATGGTTCCTATCGATATTCTTAGACTGTGTTTGTACTGTTTTCAAGAAGTTTTGAACTTTGGTTGCATTGTCAGTAAATTCGCAAATCTCTTTCGGATCGGGCGGCATTGAAAATGTAGACAGTCTTATGACAATTGCCTCGCAAAGATAAGAGTGATCCGCCGTGTCTGGCAGATACACATTGTATTTCAGTAACGCCTGGAGTATCATCGTTAAATCGGACATACATCTCATTTCTGTGTTTCTTATCATCACTGCGATAGCATTCGAAATCGGGATCACGGAATATGGTTTCTCCGTGAGATAGTTTGCGAACCATGCCAAAATTCCCGGGACCTCGTCCACATTCGATATCTCGTCGTTGAGTATTTCCGTCAAAATACTTTCGTAATTGCTTAGCCGCCCGTACGCTGGCTCGCTTTCTAATTTTCTCAGTTTGGTCCATCCTTCGATAACCTCTGTATCTACGCCAACCACTATCGAATTCAAACATTGCTTAATGTCGTATCGAAGAATTTGTTCGATATCCATTGTTCGGGAGTAATCACTTTCACGTCACCTTACACTATTCCTTTTACAATTTTTTAATTACAACTATTATTAACCTCAACCAAGAATGACTTTCACGAAAATCTAAATGACTTCATGGTTCTGGAGGGATAAAAAAACTATCGTTAACTTGCAAGCAAAAAAAGTATCTACTTACAAGTACCGATAAAGGCCGCTTCACATCGCACGAACGAAAATGACCAATGCGAGTGAATCCTTTGTTACTAGAATAAACAATCGCTGGCAGAGGGAATACGAGAATGCTCACACATGGGATTTCAGTGCCACCGGTACAATGCTGTCTACATGTATTTGATCAGAGTTGATCGCGTTTTCGTGGATCTAGTTCCAACATTTATTGTTTGTCGGCGTAGAGGGCGTAAGAAAACGAATTGTTTTGTGTGAGACACGAAACCCCATATGGTGATTGGTCTACTCCTATGCCTCGTCTGTGACTGGACCAATATAAAAATTGAATTTTAAATAATAAACCGCCCACAGTACAAGTCATCAGCCAATCAGGACGAAAAGAAATTTCCCGTTCACTGTTGTCGCACTACACTCTTCAATTACACAACATTGTGGAGGGTATTCTGAATTGTATGTGTTGCGTTGTTACCGTTTATACTTGCTCTCTCACGCGCACAAGTTTCTAAGTACGTGGATAGCCCTGTAAGTATGTATGTACAACATTTTCTCTTCATCGCTAAATTACATTTTTGCCGACAACTAAATATACCTTATTCTATGAGAAAATTGATCGAAGTCGAGTTTTCATAATGAAGTCGAGATCGTTTCCATATGAAAAATATTGAGAAACTTAGATTCAAAATTGATATATTGCGAGAATGTATTGGTTATAGGTTATATCAATAAAATGACTGTTCTTTGGTCCCCAGCACAAATTGTTTTTTCCAACGATGCGATCTATATTGTGATCTCACGTTAGTCCAAATACGTTTTTTACGCAAAACAAATGAATATCCCAATCATAGTAACGTTCGGAAGGTATATAGTTATCGTATGATCATCACGTGTCATTGTTAATAATGCTGTATTCTGATTACTGTTAACCAATGCTCTATAACTATATAATACCACCTTGCATCTTTGCACTTCCTAGTTAGTTCCACTCATCACATTGGGTTTACGTATGACTAAAAACTCGAGAGCTGTCTAAAAGTCGATCGCAAATAATGGAGACAATATTAATCGACCCTCGGGACGGATCTATGGTGTCATGGTTGTCTAATCTTCTCCAAACAAGTGCCGAAGAGGCACTTGCTAGTGGTGAAACGTTCAAAGTTGGATTATCAGGTGATACATCTCGAATATCAATGTAACTTTAATTGTATGAATTGTTTTATTTTACATTAGATTCATTTTACTTCAAGATGTAAAAATGCATAGGTTAGAAATGATGTAAAAAACGTTCTGTAATTATGTAATATAAGATGATTTTTTGTTGTTGAGAAAAACTCATTTCAGTGGTAAATGATATTCACTGTACTTGTTTTCAGAACTTTAGTATTGAATCGATCATATTTTGTTCATTAAAATATTCGTTTGGTAATGAAATACTTGTATTTATTAGGGGGTTCTTTGGTACAACTATTGGCCACATGTTTACCCAGCCTCACAACTGACTGGAGTAAATGGTACTTTTTCTTCTGCGACGAAAGGGTTGTTCCTTTTGACAGTAAAGATTCAACTTATGGAGAATACAAAGCAAAATTAATTGGAAAAATACCAGTAACAGAGGATCAATTCATAAAAATTAATTCTGACTTATCCGGTAAAATCTTCGAATCTACATGCTTTCTCTTCCATTTGAAGACTTGTTTGTTATCTCATAAATTGTCCTATTTATAGCTGAAGAGGCTGCAAAAGATTATATTAAGAAGATGTCTGTTTTCTTTCCTCCTGATCGTGTTCCATGTTTTGATGTACTTCTCTTGGGATTGGGTCCTGATGGGCATACATGTTCACTCTTTCCTGGCCATAAGGTTTTGAATGAATCAAGTTTGTGGGTCTGTCCAATTAACGACTCTCCTAAGCCACCTCCATCTCGCATCACTCTTACACTCCCTGTAATAAATAATGCTAAAAAATGCATATTTCCCATTACTGGATCTGGCAAAGCTGAAATTGTTAAGGTGATTATATCATTGAGATAACAACAAACATTTTTTCTGATTATATTTATGTAAAAGCCATATTTTCATTCTTAAATTTCATATCTCGCAGAAAATCTTACAAGATAGAGAAAGTTTACCGGCTGCTCGTGTACAACCACACAATGGAGAATTATATTGGATCCTAGACGAAGATGCTGCAAAACTTTTAGACGCAGTCTAAAAATATTTCATAAAACCGTCTGTGACATTCCACACTGGTATCATATTCTGATGCTTAGCATATTTCTTGGGCTTACTATTTTGTATACATATGTATGTGCATTTTACTTAAAATGATATTTAATAGATAAGTATAGTTTACAAGAAGATTTCTGACAATTTTTTGCTCAAATGTCTTTTTGACATTGGATATTATTTGAATTATATAAGGTCATTCCGTCGAACATTTTAATGTAATGTTCTACTACTTTATATTTTTTTCATTTATATTTGTATATACTGAATAGATATTTGGTACAATAAGATGAAATATTTTACATCACTTTACTATTAGTTAATACTGTGAAACCGTGCAATATAACTATCGACAAAACTAGTAAATGAACTTCATAAATTCGTATGAAAACTAATATCTTCAATAATGAATTAATCATGTTCCTAACTAATGTACAAGCATTCAGTATACATTGACTCTATATTGATTTTTCGTTTCTTTTCTTGTTTAGTGGGTATATTATAAAAACGTAGCTATATTTATTTTTAGTTAAGAATAAAAACATAGGAAACAAAAGATGAAGAACATTTTAGATTAACGAACATGTATAGTACAATCTGATTCTATTTTGTAACAATTTTTTAATAAAAAAAAAGATATACTTGAGATGTATAAAACACATTATTTTAAGAACTTATATTTTTGTTAAAATGTGAATAAAATAAATAGTTATTTGCACAGAATCGCTATGCATGATAATTTTGTAACGGAAAAATGTATCACAAATAAATTTATTAACACATTTTAAATACGATTACAGTCAGTCAAAATATAAAGTACATGATTCCAATGATAAAAAGTCTATTTAATACTGAATTCAAGAAGATACATCATGAAGATACAAAGTAACTAGCAAAATTGTAACGTAAAACTTCTACAGGATTTATTTTATTTGCAAGAATAAATATCATAATCATCTTTTTGCATACAAGAGTCGATATATCAAGAATAATAATATAATAAACAGTTATATAATTATTCGGCAAATCATAAAAGATATTCTTTGGTGAATGACATAAAACTGTAGTAGCAGGTAAATAGGTAATACAGTAAAAAGTGACTATTTTTATACGAAGCACAACTTATATATATTCTTAAATGGAATTAATATTATTATTAATATGTATATATATATGTATGTTATATTATATAGGATGAATATAGCATACATATATATTGTACATCATATATATATATATATATATATTGAGGCAGGAAGATCGTTTGTAACATGAAATTATACATGTATTACATAATCTGCCACCAGTCAAATTTGACCACCAGTGTTAACTATTTAGGAACCAAATTGCTTTACAATAATGTATAAATTATGTTTATTCTTTACAAAAGTCTTACGTGTACATGAACATCGAGCCATAGAAAGAACCAGAATAGCCCTCATCAATTCGCACTGTTTCTAAATTTGGAGTAATTACCAGTTCAGCAAAAAACTCTGTGATACTGTATAATATATTTGATTTTTGCATAGCATACTAAAAGGAAAGTGTTTTTATAGCTCCCTTTCAACTTATCAGAATTATTTACAAAGTATTCTTCTGAAAATATCATGGCTGTCTCATAACTTAAAAATTACACCAAATATCAACATGAATTATGATATTTTCCTATACATATACTAAAATGTAAATGCTATAAATTACCCAAAACACGGGTTCTGCAATTTTGCATTTAAACATATCTTTTGTCTATGTAAAATGTGATGGAAAATAGTAATAAGGTACTCCTAGTTCTATAAACGCAGTACCATAAATAATAGCTCGCGTTCATCCAGAATGTATTACGAAGATTGCCGAGCGTTACCACCATCTCTCGTCATTCGTATTCTTGCTATTACTTTAATGGGTAAAAGTGAATAGACGCGGCTATAAATACTATCTCGCGACGATACACTTCCATCAAGCGTCACTGTACATATTTATAATATACACGATATACACATCTTGTTCTTAAAATTCATTAACTAGAAGATGAATTGTGTTGGAACAAATGTGTAACAGATAACGCACGAACGGTATTTATATTCGTTCATGGAGTAAGTTTTAATACATGAATTATAAAAAGATCGATGAAACGTGCAGTTTTCTAATTGCAATTCACAGCATAACATCCTGTTCCCGGAGAGATTATTATTATAATTATTATTATTATTACTTCTTGTCGACGAGTGACTGGACGATAGAATTAATAAAAATTAAATAAATTTTCTTACTATCAATTAGATGTTATGCACTGAATTACGTTCCCAATTTAGCTTATAACCATACATATCACAGTATCAATATAACCCTACCCTCCCTATTTTCACAATTTGTAACATTTTCTAGCGTATTTGTTAAGGAATACATTTGTTTATATTTTGATAAAACCATGTTTCACATTATTTATACATGAATATGCTAAACCGTTTTCAAAGCATTTTGCAAATTGTACGTGAAAAATGTCATTTTCCTTTACATTCTCAATAACCAAACGTATTATTTTCCATTTTTTTTTTTTGATAAAAAAAGAAGAAAAATAAAATGAAATTAAGTCGTAATACTTCTTTTCCGAAGATCTTTGTACTATCGTTTCTATTTCGAAATTAAGAATTTACACATTTGTTCTGCTTCTTAGAGACAAAAATGTGAATGTAAGTAATCAACAGGGATTACAACTGAGCCATTAATGCAAAGTATCGAACATACGCAAGAATGTATATGTACGAATGCATTGGAAGTTATTTCAATCCCCTATACTGGCCATTTTATTACAATTAGCCTCTTGATTGAAATCTTTCACAAATGTGTGTTAATCGATATACGACGATAGCTCGATACGTCCGGGAGAAATAGAAATAGTGAACGCTTAAATAATTGGGAAAGCCTCAAGTTAACAATAAATAAGCGACGTTACGTTCAACAATGGGCAGAGCGTGCCCGAATTGCTTATTATACTAGCCGATGATTGAATGGCTTATATATCTTTAGATAGATTTAAAGAATAATTTAATTAAATTAATATCACCTAACATAAATATTCATCACGTCATATTTACACCTAGTAGTCCTCTGACATTCTCGTAGACTATGTAACTAATCGATACGGCTGGGGCCACCTGAAATCGAAAATAGATAAGCTTACAAATGCTCTCATAAAATATAGTTGACCTACTTTTATAATTAATTGCACTATACCTTTAAGAAATTTGGTGTTAAACCTCTGTATAATCCACGAACTCCTTCCTTTCTAATAATTTCTTTGAAAACACCGACCATGGTGTTAGGAGATTTATCTGGTGCAATATCAGCTTGTAATCGTGTCCTAACTAAAGCTAACGGGTATGAACACACTTGGCCAGCTGTACTAGAAGTTGTTCCGCACAGTAATAATATCCAAAATGGTGGTGGTTCGTTTTTGTCGTGTGTTAGTAAATACCTATTCTTTAAAGTCTATAAGGAAAAGACAAATATTAAAATCTATTCTACATCTATATCCATATCACTTCTAAGTACTAACTTCATACACAGCCAGGTCGATGCCAGCATATGGAAGTATCCCTATTAAATTCGGGATGTACCCTTTGTAAAAAGATTTTAGACCTCCTTGTGTGTATATTTTCTTTGTTGCATCGAGTAAACCAGAAAATTCTCCTGTTTTTCTAAGTGCAAATCTAGTTTTGAGTACCTGGAACACATTACCCACAGCATCAGTATCAGATAATAAACATTAGACTTGTATTACTATTACTATTACCAAAAGGAGCACTGATGGAAGCATCTCTGGATCATCTAAATAGTATTTCTGTAACATCTCTCAGATGTACTCTTAGAGATCTCAGATTCCACAGATAATTAAGGAATCATTATCGAACAATATTAAGACTTCGAATAGTCGTAGTTCGTACAGATACTTTCATTAGTGTTCTCAGCTGCACTATTGCTAATGTTCTTATAATACCTCTAGCGGATATATGGCTGACTGACTTATTCCTCCGGCTAAAGATCCCGCCATTAATCGTTCGTATAATCCGAGTTCTCGAACGTCATTTCCTTTAATCGCTCTCTTAAGCTGTTCGTACGCCATGAATTTTAGCGCGCTTTCAGGTCCGATTTTAAGTACGTTTATACCGTTCCCTCTCCAAAAGCTAAGCGATCCTCCTTCACGGAGCATGTACCTGAAGCAACTCATAATTTTGCAGTGTCGGGTTCCGTGTACCTGGAATTATGTTTCTTCGTCATAAAATAAAACAAACCTGGAGCTGACCTTTTTTTTTCTATTACAATTTCGCTGTTATTCAGACTTTCCAATGGGAAATTATCCGAAGAACGACAACAATAATTTACAGAGAGAAAACAGCACCATTCCCAGACTCGATTTTTATGATATTTATCAAAGGTCTACTTAAGACTTCTCTTTTTTAATATTCATTACGCTTCAAAAATAATACCCTATATTTACCCTATAGATACCATATATTTTTTTGATCTGCAAACTGTAAATTTCGTATAAAAAAAAACAAAATCGACGTATTATATTTGACCGTTTCCCTTCTTTCTAGGTAATGTTTGTTTTCCAAGCTTACCTGCAGGTACACTTTGATCCGATCCAAAGGCGCGGTACACGTCCGCGAAACAGCACCGGCTACGCCACCGGACACCAAGTGTCGCCACCACATTCCAGAGACCATTTCGCTAGTCGTGAAATCTTCGGGGACGCCAATGTCCTCTCCGATATCCATATACTGAAAACCATCGTAGAAATTATAATCAATCGTGTCGCATACAATGCATTGCGATCGCGACGGTATCGTGTTTCTACGGTTATGCTCGCGCGTTATGTACCGGAGAAGGGGGCCAACTGCCTTGCATTTGAAGACAGTCCATAGCGCGAAAAATCGAATAATCCGGGAACAATTAAAGCTCCTAATCGCCATGTTCCATGCGTTTTAATATCCTATCCAATTCGTCCTTATATATTTTCTTTTTTTTTCACGACAAATCCACGTACACGCGGTGCGCAGATTGTGTAGCCGCTCGAATCGCGTTTCAATTTTTCTGGGGAAAGATGAGCAGGGTGGAAGCCATCCTAACGGGGAATTAAACGCTGCGACAGACTCTCTTTATCTGCCTTGCGCTCAAAGAAGCTGGTGTTAACCAGTTCAGCATGATCGGTCGCGCTAAAATCGCACGACCGCCAACCGCCGGCCAGGCTATACTCGATCCGGCAGTCGGGGAGCACCACGTGTCAGATAATTCTTGAACTCCGATCAGCTGTAATTTTCACGCAAGACATCGCGAAACACATAAACGTCGTTCAATTTTCGACTGTCTTATCTGTCGCAGACGTTACATCACGCTTTTCCACGCGCCGAGTTTCAACGGTCCTCGGGTAGGATCGGTTCGCGTCGCAGACGGTTTTTCAAGGTGTACGCCGCTACGAACGACCCTGACAATTTCAACAGGCACCAGAACAATATTTAGAAAACGGTTTGGCACCGGCCGGACAGTCGATAAGTGAAAGTCAAGGATCAAAAACGAAACGCCGAATGGAATTTCGCTCGTCACCCATATATGAAAGGCCGAAAGAAAAAGATCTATGTGTAAATTTTTGTTCCGAAAATGTGTATTCTTGAAAGGGACGATGAAAAACGCGGACCCAATCCGTCCGCTGTATCCGCGCTCTGATTGGTCAGTGTGTTTCGTGAATATGTAACTCCTTAACAAAGCCGCGGAGAACATATTCACACAGGAAAAAGATACTTCAAATGACCTCGAGAATCACCCCTTAGTACAGCATTTTTGGGACACCCTTATACACATGCTTTTTTAAATTATAAATTTAGGCGTGGAGTAGCAGGAGACTGTTGAAGAATTAAAAATGAGGACATCTTTAAAAATTATAAAATCAGAAGCTCTTGAACTTGAATCATGTTTTACGCCTCTTGTAAGTGAATCGTCCGTTCGAAGTTCAATTATAAACACTGTTTCCATGTCTTTAACTCCAGAGTTTTCAGTTGAAAAATATACAGATTTGTTGTGATATATAGATTTGTTAATAACTTGAGTAGCTGACGAAGTAAGTCCTGCTACCATAGCCATAGCTTGTTAACAATTTCGATTTAATAAAATTACATTGTCGCCTGTGCATAGTGGGGAGAAAAAGAATGTTTTATCTCACCGACGCTAGATAGACACAGATTTCGATAAATAGCGCGAAGGTAGACGCAGCCATTCACAGAGCACGTGTCGAACGAGTGCTCGTCATAGAAATAATCCGCGTCTTTTCTTTCCGGGATTTAATATATCGAAATGCTCTAGAATTGCAAGCGCAAGTGAGCGAGGTAACTGTCGTAAACAGGGCCGCGCCACGATGCTCGCAGGCCCTCGGCAATTTTGCGCTAGATCCACCTCCACCGAGCTCGGCTATACTCTTTCCGATCTAATCCTGTTCTCGTAGGTCTGAAATTTTCGAACACGGAAAATCGATAGACGAAATTACGAAATTACCCCGGGGAAGCCAAACTCACTGTCGGGTTTCAATGAATTAGATTTCGACCTTGTACATCTTCGATTGATTACACAAGCGGTTTCTGTCGACGTTTATTGCGTTAAACAAAAAGTCATAAAAATAAAAAAAGACTCGACTAATCGCTCTGGCTGAAATATCAGAAAATTGGTCGAAAGACGTTTTTAACTGCCTCGGAATTCAATTGAATATTTTCGATAACAGCACACACGTGCGCTATCTTCTAATCTTGTTAAGTAATGCATTCGAACGTAATAGGATCTTCTTTAAAAAAAAAAAGAGTCCGAAGAACAAGCGTTTCGTCACGAAGGTTTCCCTTTCTCTTTCAACTGTTGCACTGTCTGGTAGCGATCTGACACGAGGTGAAAAATACCAAAAGATCGAAACAAATACGTCACTTGGTGAAGCAAGAAGAGGTGGTCGGTATCGATGTCCGCGGCGGTATCCATTGTCCACGTGCAACAGAAATATTAGATCGTGTCGCGCGGCGTTCAATTTTGGTTGAACGAATTTCAAACGGAACTGGAAAGATAGAAGCAGCGTGCAGCTCTCTGGGGTTGTGTCCGGGCTGCAAGCCAACAGATTGCACTTGGTGTCTCGCCCAATGTCGACTTTAAATCCACATCTATTCGATTAATATCTCTCCCGGCGTGAAGACACGCTGCTGGTCACGAGACTGATTATTTTAATCCTGCTCGGGGCGGCAAGAACGGAAAATTCACGAGAATTTATTTATATATAATAATTTTAAAGCCTATGAAAAATGTATTTTGAGATCGTTTGGTTACATAATGAGCGCCAGAGGAAGATCATTGGTATAGTGTAGTCTATAGTACAGTAAGGAGGGAGGGAGATAGTGTGTATATGTCACAGCTGTTCAACTACTGCCCGTGGGGGCAGTGATTTTCTTGCATATGGAGTACGGCGGGCTCGAAGCCACTCCCCTGCGGGAAAGACTACATGTTTTGTCACACGCATTATCACATCTACATGGGCCAGCTATGACTGGCCCATGTATCCTATGGCCCATCTACCCCCACTCTGCCAATTCACGAGTCCCCTTGCCAGTGACGCCATAGCAAGACTTGTGCCCCCATTCTAACTTCCCTTTCTACCGCGCTATTCGCCCAAGCGAATTTTATATTTAACATGTTTCATTTGCATAATTTAACGGCAGTTCCATCAATCAGCGAACAAATCTTACGGAAAAATTGTATTTTCTTGAAATAATCGCTTTCTTATCTGAAAACCTAGCTTTCGCGGAAGAATGGAATTCCTGTTTGTAGATAATCGTGCACGCTAAATATTAGGGTTATTTACTGATAAGATTAACGAATGAACGATATATGGTAAGCACCCATTACTTGAACTTCCAGTTAAATTTTTTTTTTAGATCTGCCCGATGCGATTGGAAAAATACATTAACCAGTTCAATTGAATTATTTTATTTTCCAGTGTTCTACTACCTGTCGCAAAAATAAGAATGGCAATGTTGGTCATAAATTACGAGGAAATCGATATCGCCAGTCGAGTGTCAGATAACAATCGTCCGGTCACCAGTTAGAATACATACATATTTCGTATCGAAGCATGGTACATAAACGATAGCCTTAGCATCGTTAATATACCCTTTTCGTGATATTAGCAATTTTTGGAGAATTGTTTACGTAGTACACAACGAAGAATACTGTATGATGTACTAAATCCCTATAAATACATGAAAAAATAAATCTCAGGAAATTTTATGCAATTATTAGTGTTTAATTCTGTTACCTGTGGATTACTAGTGTTATGATGCAATTACACTGACATAATGCAGTAATCCCGCCTACATGTCTTCTGACATAATAGCATTAATTTAATAATAGAGGACGGTCAGACTTAGGTTCGGCTATAAAAGTACTCGCTTTTAAATCCCTACATCAACTATTCAAGTATGTACATCAAAATCCTGCGTAAAGATAGAGATCGTACAATTATTTATTTATTCTATTGGTAACTCAAAATTAATTTTACGAATCCAGTAGTTTCGCTTCTCGTCAATTCGAACACTACAAATGTTCCCGCGCGAAGTAGTACTGCTCCCGCGGCGAAGGAATGTTTAAGCAGAACAATCTCGAACAAACCGGAGAAGGGACAGAAAATTTTACGTTCACGATGAATCATCGCTTTGCATGAATGAGTCCAGCAATTTGTCGATGTGTTAACACCTAACGGTATGGTGTCTCAATTGCTAGAAACTTGGTCACAATATTGTGCTATGATGCTACATTTCAGTCTGGCGCTATTTAAAATGTAAGTTCCCACATAGCCCGAGCGCGGAATCAATGGGAACACGTGTTCCGTCTAAAGCCGCTGTCAATTTTTGCCGGTCAGCTCCCGCGGTTATTCCCGAACCGTTTTCGGTTCTACTTTCAACTAATAAATTACACATACACGCAAGCATACAGACAAACTCAACGGAAGTTTTCATATTACTTTACTTAACAACAACAGCCGCGTCATCGTCAACTGGCTGATAATTAACATTCAATACGAAAATATTTGTATAGACACACTCGAGACGTTTATCAGCCGAATTGAATTTCGCAAGAACGTCGTCTGAGCATTCAAGAATGTACGAGGAGCATGGTTCCCTCAAGCTTTCGCTTTCTCCTCCCGCCACGTGAATTTTCGCCCAGCCTTTCCATAACCTCTAACCGACTTCGAAGACAGAAATCTGTAAAGAAATCTCGAAAGGTTTCCGGTATCTAACCTAGAAATCCATTTCGGAACGCGAATTTTAATTATCGTGCGGTTCGGATATCGTTGAAAATTTATCAGAAAGTATTCGAATCGATAATCTCGTCGAAGTTAAGCTTCTCGGCGTTTGGAAGTGTACCTTCGAAATTCTATTTTAAATACACGATAGAGGTTAGAACCGCGGTGTAATTCTCGGCCAGATTTGGACTCGTTGCCCCTTTCGAGCGCCCATAGATAGCTACATTGAGACAGCATGGTGAGACACTCACCCGTTGCAGAAGCTCATGATAGCCTTGAAGAAATTCCTCGCAAACCTGACAGGTGGACGGGACGCTCTCATGCTTCAAAATTCCCGGCTTTTTTAACGTGTACATCCCAGCGGAATGTGTGTAACGAAAATCGGCGATCGGTTCTGCGCCCGAAATTTCTGCGTTTCCTTAGACGGGAAAAAATAGACTTAGGACGCGGCGCGGATCCGTGTGCTGTACCAACGTGAAATGTTCTCGTGTCACCTGCGCCCGAGGACACGTGAACAACGGAGGGAACAAGCGAGAGAATAGAAACGAGAACTGTAGGACGATTATGCACAGCGGAATCGGAGAAAACGAGCCTCGCCACGATCCAGCGATTCGAAAGCTCGGAGTCCGATCTCGAGACTGAAGAGCGCGAAGAGACGGTGGGGGAATAGGAACGAAGATACGGTTCATCCGGGGATGCCCCCCACCATTATCTTACAGTGTCCACTCTACAGCATGCGTCACATAATACATATATCTGGGAGAGTACCTGTTAGAATGAGTACATAAATCGGGTTTGACTATTCCAGGCCCAGGCAAAATCTAGTAGGAAAACCTTTCATAACATTTGCAACGTCTGGTACTAGACGCTTTAATTAAAAACGGAATTTCGGTAAGTAAAACGTTTTTATTTTAACACTAACCATACCGATTTCGTTTTTTTATTTCTGTGGTTATTAAAATTACAAAAATGCTTCCATTGGACATTATTAAATAAATTTTTTCTATAAACCAACGTATACCAGTCACATTTTGTGCTCGGTAAGGTTAGTGTTAATAACCTGAATTAAAGTATGTTATTACCGCATTACAACTATATACTTTAAAAAAGGAAGTGAACTTAGGAGACGTTTGAAAAGTAATTTATTTTTAATTGTAACGTGCGTTATAGTGAAATGTTGAGAAACTATGACCGAAACTTCAGTAAACATGTTGCTATTCCAGTTTCCGTAAATTAGTACCCAAACATCTACAGTTTAGTAACTACAATGTTACGATATGTCAGAACGATAGGTTATGCATTTGAAATAATTTTTTCTTTTGCGACAATGTTCTTCACTGCTTCGTTATAAAGTTATTAACGAAAAATACGGACCAATCAGAGCGCGGCTACGACAGGCCCCGCTGAGCGTGGCGTTGGCATTGACCGAGCCGGAATCCGTCCACTGTAACCGCGCTCCGATTGGTCGGTGTTTTTCGTTAATAATTCCTTAACTGAGGGGTGGAAAACATTTTCGTAAAGGAAAAAGATACTTTAAATGACCTCGGGAATCCTCCCTTTCAAGGAAGTATAACATGTTCGGGACAACTTGTAGAAATGTTCGTATTTAATTAAGATTTAGCTGGCTCTCGACAAGTATGCGAAGAATGTATGAACCACGTGGCCCCTTTTCACGTGAAAGTTAACCATCCTGACTTGCAAATTGGATGTAGCAACACACCTGAGACATAATGGTTGTCTTTAGCAACTACAAAGCGAAAAATGCTTTTTGCGATCTCTATCAAGGGCACGAGGAAGTGGAGATGAAAGAAAAGAGAAAAATTAATTTGCGCTGAATTGATTTAATTACGTCCGTAGCCGCGCGAAGTACGCGCCAACTAAGACCGCTGCAGCATGGTAGCTGCGTCACGGAAATACCCGAGGAATGACGAGGTACGTCATCCTTTGAGGAAACTGATACTGAACCGAACGGTAAATACGTTTACTTCTCCGAGTGCATACACTGGCGCACGGATGCAACGTGAACATGTTCTTATAGTTTCATTGCGCTCGGAAAACTCTAATAAACTGAATTTGTGAGGGAACGTGATTCTCTATTTATAAAACTACTTATAGAAATAACGTAAATGTCTTACTTGCTTCGATGATTAATTAGAGGGAACATAAAGAGTCGGTCCACGCACACAGTAGTCTTAAAATTTATGACGACAAGTTTTCGTGGCGGCGCTGTCTCTAGGCCTAGGGCTCCGAGATCTGTGGTACAGCACTACTGTCGGTCTGTACCCAGCAGACGATGACCTCACAGCCTAGCACATACTCGGCTGACGAAACGTTGAGATATATTTCGCCACCCTAAGAAAGCCCGTCGCTTACAATCAAGTTCGAACTAGAAAATGTTATAAGTGTACCGCGTTTCATTATAAACATCACTCATTAATTTCTCTACGGAGGAAATTCGACTTAATTTCTTGTTCGAGTAATCCGTGTACTTTCATCAAATAATTCTAACGTAAAATGATATTTATCGTTATTTTTCTTGGCAATTAAAAAAAGAGAAACGATTGTAATGCAGTTTGTGCAGTATATTTTTATTGACTAGGTAGAGAAAACAAAAATGTCGCGTTAGACACACTTCTGCAGTAGGTATATATATTCTCATAATATGGTCTACTTTTGTTCGAGCGATACGCAAGTGATCGCGAATATAGATAATTTATGTGTTTCCCTTTCGTTGTCACTTGTAATGTTAAACGTCGGTTCGTTGAGAAATTAGCATACCATCGTTTCCTACCATTGTGTGCGCTACACCTATGCATCGTGTCAGGGTTACAAATTCCGCGAGGATATAACGAGGCAATCTGTTACTGGAAAACGAATTCGAAAATTTAATCGGAACATCCAATTTCGTAATCACTGTGAACGCAAGGTTTCACTCGACGACCGTTTCGAGGACCGAATTATAACTTTAGAAAGCGCATCGCTCGACTTGCAACCCTTTCCCGACCACTATATGTGAGGGTAAGCGACTGTGCGGATAAAAAAAGAAAAAGGCTCAACACGACGCATGCGCATGAAGCATGCGCGCTTGTAATGCGCTTGCGCGTACCAGTCGAATCGACGAACAGAGGTGGACGTCTAACAGAGAGCGGGGAAAGGTGCTGGGAACAGCTGGCAGATTATCAAGGTCATTTCGAATGACAGCCTCACGTCACACCTCCGGTCGAGCCCCCTCTGTCGACCAGTCAGAGGCCCGGAATCGGCTCGATCTCTTACCACTTGTACACATGCAAACTACATCCACGAGTTCATCGTACAATGGTTATCTAGCGGGCAGACGCATAGAGCCATTTGCGCAGCTGGGTTTGTGTTTCATTAACGAGGGATGAGCGCGTAACTTTTACTATTTGCTCAAACAGACGGAACCGCGTTTGCAGACAATTGACGTACATAATTCCAGAAATAAAGAGGACCGAGAACAAAAAAAATAAAGACACCACGAAAACTCGTTCGTAATAATTTATTAAATAAATTATTTCAAATTTTTGTGTTGTTGTTAGTAAGTTTCTTCTATGGTATTTTATAGAGTGGTACAGGATTTAGTATATGAAATCCCAATGATTGTTAAGAAGCGTTGACTGTATGGATTTATTTAAATTAATGGACACCATCAAGTGCAATATGTTAGACTCATTAGTTGATAGAATCATTGTGAATATTGTATTGTTAAAATATTAAAAAGAAAAATGTATATAGTATTTATTTGATGTTACTCTATTTTTACTTACTAGTTTCTAATATAGTTACACCAATGGTGATGTCGTGTGAACATACTTACGTTTGTATGGTGCCAGTATTCGATAAGACCCAGGAGATCGGTACTCGGGGCATAAAGTAGAAAATCTCGCCACTCGTTGAAGCTAATAGTAAGACTTCCATCTTTGTCCATTCTATAAATCGGATAATATAAGCAGTGTGAATCGACAGCGATGAGAGATTTTTAAAATAAAACCGTTTCATCACGACAAAATTATGAAATAGGAAAAGATTTTTGTATCAACGTATCGATCCCCGTGCGCATAGCTCGCATGAGATGACTCATGCTATTGTCGCCAGAGCAGTGTATAGCTTGAACTACACGTCGTTCGAACGATTTGCACAAACGCAAGCAAATCGTTGTTACGCAAAACACCTACCGTTGCAACAATTTCTTCGCTTCGCCGTCGGCCATCTTTATCCCTAGTTCCTCGAACGATTTTATCAATTCCTCCAAATCAATTTTTCCTGGAAACATGAAAAGTGCGTCACAATACGAGACAACACAAAGAAAATTGTATTTTCTGCAACAGCGCTCAACGATGTGTCAACATCGAATGAATAATAAGCAACAATGACGACAACGGTAATCTGATTCTCTCAACATTTACTAAACATTGATACAAGTTCGTGTTTACATTAATAGTGTCATTCGTTTAATACCACTTTAAAAAAAGATGTCGTTCCAAATTATGCATCGTTACTTTTTTTTCAATTCGTATTTTTGAAAATTTCATTTTTTTCTAATTTTCGAAATTAAAGGAATTTATGTTAGCAAGTTTTCTGAGCGATCAATAACTATAAATAAATGTGATAGAATTATATTGCGACAAAAATTTAATGAGACATAATATGACCTTGAAGCGGCCTTAACCCCTCGGGGATCGCAGACATCATTATCTACTGTTACGTAGGATGACGCGATGGGTGATGCTTATCCGGAACACACGGTAGATGATGACGGTCAACTAGTCAAACTTTCTGTGTCTCCGGTTTGAGATAAGTTCAAGATCGTATTATGTCTACAAGTAGGACAATGAAAAATATCGAAGCCAGTTGTTTCTGGACGAATACAAATACATTCGAACTGATTGCATCGAAGCTATACAGAATCGCAATATAAATTATTTTCAATAATAAATCGAGGTTTCATTGCAGTTGAACAAATTGCAATTAGTCACCATTTCTTATTTGGCTTTACTAACCGTCTTTGTTCTTGTCAAGGTGAGTGAACTGTAGACGTAAATTTTTTTCGTGCTCGCGCACATAATGTATGAATTCCGCGAGGCTAATGTCGCCGCTTTTGGTGCTGTCCGATCTAGCCAAGAATTCCTGGAAAAAATAATGTCTGTAATCTGGGAATCGGAGAAATATTTATCATCCTGTCGAAAATAAAATAAACAACGTGATCGTGAAATACTCGAAAAATTTTTATCGAAGAATATTTACTAAATATAAATATACCGAAGAGTTCGAGGTCTGTAGGTACATACTTATAGGTTCTTTTGTGGATTCTTTAAAAGTGCTACAGAGAAACCGTACAAGTAGGCAAAAATATATGTAAATCTATTCCTAGACTATTTGTAGCCAATTGAAATTTCGCTGTTTAACGTTTAATATTAGAAACTGGCATAAATTTGAATAAAATTTAAATGCTGTAACAGTTTAACGAGCTGGAGTTACATAACAATGATTTTACATTTGCGAATCATACGCGCAAAAATAAACTTGAAAAATTATACCGAACGGTGAAAAGATCGAAATATGAGCACATATGCGTACACTATGTAGTAAATAAAATACAGAATTTAATATTTAATTATTCGTTAAATCTTTATGACACCAATTTCTCATTTATACTGTGAACCAAAAGAAATGAATAAAAAAATTAAAGTATGCATATTTTTATGTATTAATAAAAATTGAATACGAATTATATCTAAAACGATTATGAATGACCGTCTAAAATCATATTATTTTCTATGTAATAGAAAACCTTCAATTTTATGTAACATCTGCAGTATGCAATTAATGGGTGTGCATGCGTACACGCGTCTTCGCAGAATGAACAATCTAATCTCGATTATACCACGATTTCCAGCGGAAGGGCAACTGGAATGAATGAAGCGGTAAAGTAAACGTGAACGGCATGGTAAACAGTAATTGATAGTCATTATTTTCCAGCGAATCTATCGAGAATTGTGAAAGTCACATGCGACGTCCGCATTGCTCGATTCGATCGTACGTTGGCGCCTACGTCGAGGCAAAGCCTGACTGTCTCGCTTTTTTTCAAATTCCGCTCACCTCGGCGTAGTATTTGTCGACTCCGACCTCGCGGAGAGCCTTCGACAAGTCCTTCACATCGATTTTCCCATTTCCGTCCTGATCCAAGTTTTGAAATATCTTCTCGAGCCGCTCCTCGTCCTCCGCCGGCAACTCGTGCAGATAGTGCGGCGGCTTCACGCCATGCACGGCGCTTACTCGATTGCCAGGCATGTTTCTGTCACGTCCTGTGCTCCCCAAATATCGTCGAGGATCTCCTCGCACAGTATCCTGACACACATACACCCAGACACCTCACCGTTATTTTTCCCCCGTTTCCTTTCTATTTCTCGAGGCTACGGGTCTTGGGGTCCACTCGCCGAGTTTTTCTCTGACCACTGCGCGGAACGTTTTGATCGTTAAACAAGCTTACGATAGAACTCATAACTGCATCACACACGTGGCTCGCGAGCAGTGTGTATCGATTTCCTCTGAATAACTGGCACGTTTTCTACCTACCGAATAACGTAATCCTGCGTGTGTGCGTATGTTGCCGTCACGTCGTCGATATTCACACGTTCTCTCACTGAATACTCGCCCACCGTAAAGATCAATGTCGACCGCATGAAAGGATCAGTACTCCACACCCTTCCTTGCTGTGTAATCCCACCGAAATCGACCGTGTACACTCACCGTATAACACCGAACCACACTGAGCTACCGTACTCGAACCTTTTACACAACAGTTACAACCGTTTATGCACAACTGAGTCCGGTGTCGCTGGAGTGTCCTGAATCGTGCGCGATTCTTGGAAACTTATCTACTGGGCAGAGGCGCGCGCATCGCGTGGAATTTGAATTTACTTGTCATGACAGAACCTCAAACCGGAAATTCAGAAAATTATGAAACTTTGGAAATACGAGTTCGGTGAAGATAAAAAGGAAACATATTGATATACGTTACTAAATATTTATTTATGTATCAATAGATTGTAGAATTAATTGGAGGTAGGATTTCGATGTGTATTTCTTTGAATTCAGTTTTATACTGTTGTTACTATTTTGAATCGTGTATTTGCAAATAGCGTTGCAATTATGTCTGCAGTTCTAAATAGGTATTTAATTCCGAAGTTAGAACAAGGATATTTTTTTTCGCAATTGATGTGAAATTGAGGACAACAACGCCATCTAACAACGAATTTTAGGAGAATGTTATGCTTGGTAATGAAAAGAATTTTTCAAATGCGCGAACAGATTGAATTAGATGAAAATTTCTTTTTCTTATTTGTTGCACGTTTATCTGATATTTATTTCGATTCAAATTTTTCTTACATTGAAAATGATTAATGTCAAGAAAATATTTGACTGTAAACGTAATCGGACAAATCAGAATCAGTATTAGAACGGACGACTCGTAAAAAAGTACTCCTATTTATGTTGAATAGATAAATATATTACACTTTCACTTACAGTACAATTGTTAGAAAATACATTAAACTTTCGTGGATTTTCATAGACGATATAAAACATTCGAAGAGTTTTATCTCGACATTTATGCACCATTACCCCCAATCAAGTGTTCTTTCCTATTGTCGAAGCATTCGTATCTCGAATTTCGTTTTGTCTGGTGATGGCGTGCCACTGATAACGAAAACTGAGAATAACATATCCTGTCTTATAGATAGTATTTCTTACACGATGGATCAGGAAATCTATTCACAAAATTAACCCTACCATTGTTAGTTGTATGATTAATAATTTAAAAACTGTTCTCCAGCGGTGAATAGTAGAATCGGGATAATGTAAAAAGTTTGCTATGAACGTGCCATCCTTTTATATTATTATAATGCGGTTTTTCCATAGTTATTTATTTTAGAAAAATACATTAAAAATGCCAGACTAACAATTACATTAAACACAACGGGCATTGCGAACACGTGACATACACATGTGTATACTATTAAGATGTTCTATTCAAATAAACGAAAATTCCAATCGATTCTTTCTTCTCCTGTAGGTCTAATGACGATGCTACAACATATCGCGACGACACTGAATATACATTCGACTGCATTGCCCATTATGTCTATGGCTAATATAACAAAAATCTTACAGTCGGGAATTAATTTAACATAAATGTCACAAAAGTACCATTCGTACTGTTAAGTGCCAAGTGCGCGCTGACTATATGCATTATATACCGATATGTATATAATAATTATTGTTTTCATATGTTCAAACAAAGAACGTTAATATAGATTGTATGTGGCTTCATACCATTAACATAGGTACGCGTGTATTATTATACACATAGTGACATGTTTAACATGCAATTAATCTGAAGCTTGCACAAACAGTATTGTTGCGCTTATTACTTCCCAGTGTACACAGCCCTCTTTGCTTTTACTCTACATTTATTAACGAATCGTATTATGAATAAAAACAAAAAAAAAGAAAACGACAGAGAAACATATCGAAGGGCAACATCTGACGAATGGATCACTAGAAAGATTATTGAATTTCATAATTCCTTTAAACGACGGAAACATGTAAAGTATACAACGCTTTCTTTTTCTCTCAGTCGTACGTGTAAAGGAATTACATTTAGTGTACAAAGGAGGAGCGATTGCAAATCGGTAGCTTACGGAATTAATAATTTGATAAATACATACGTTGTATCTGAACGAATTCTGAAGACGGTATTCATTTACAGAAAGGAACATTCGATCTTCTATATTCAACCTTGTGCTCAGACTAAAAATGCCCTTTAATGTAATTAGAATAGAACATATACATAATATATGTATGCGCAATGCAGTGCTTGTGTCCAACAATTTTGTATACATTACGACACATACAAATGGTAATTGCCACCAAACATGTAAAACCATCAGAGTTTGATTTGCAATCATAGTAGATCTATTGCAACGAAATATTCAATATCATGGTTTAAAATTTGAAGACTATGTTCATGTAAAAAGTAGATTTTCTTTTTATACATTGTCACCATTGTGGGTTTGAGATGCGAAATCAAAGGTAGCCCCTTTCTGCAATATTGTCACACACTTTCTTCAGTACTGTGGCCAATTCGTGTTTTATGAAGTTTGAAATGTAACCTCATGATAAATGATAGTGATTGCAAATTAAATTCTCATCATAGCAATAGAAAATTTGTACTACATAAATTTTAAAGTCTTTATAAGATTTATCTGTGAAATCAGTAACAAAATAAATAAAGTTTCTAACATAGTTTTCAAATATATAAATATAGTATCGAATCTAGACGTAATTAACACCAATGTTACCGCCAATCGTCGAACAAATAGTTTAGCGTTTCAGTGTTGCGTATTTTTAAATCTGTAATGGAAAAAACTTGTTGTTTCGTGTAAGTATTAAAAATAGATTTTCGTTCACCCATATCAAAATTTCCTGCTACTCCATGCGGTTGACAATACCGCAACCATAAATTAAAAGACATGATTTTTATGAGCCGAAGTAGACTAAACTAATTATTCTTACATTTCGGTATATTTTGTTCGTTTCTTACATCATGGTATTCCACTACAACATGAAAAGAATTTGTATCGGCAAATAATAAAAACAAATAAAATTGCACCATTTGTCTCATAATTTTCATAAGTAACTAGTTATGCTCTGGGATTATTATTTCTTTCTAATTCAGAATAATGTGCCTCGTATCGCAGAATTGGAGAAAGAGAAGAGAAGCTAACGCGTGCAACTATAAAACGTTTCACTCAGCTTTGTAGTACTGCATGGTTTCAAAAGGCACATTTCACGTTGAAAGAAATCTTTTACTTGAACATATCTAGTCTCGTAGTAGCAAAGGTAAAACAATATTTTTAATGAGAAAGATAGAAAGATCAACTTTTTCTTTGATCTCTAAGGTCTCATAAAAGTCTACAATGTCACTTCCACTAAAACTGGAATCATTATAATATTTATGCTATATATTATTTCATAAAAAATAGAAGAACCCAAAAGCTATTGCAATTCGTAAATCACTACAGTATAAACAGGTCGTAACTTGATTAACATATTTGATTCGACGAAAAGTTTTCCGTTATCACATTCTGTGAAATACATATTTCAAATTATATTAATATTTAGATAAGGTCCTATAACGGGAAGAAAGATTTCTTTACTCGACGGTTGTCGTATATGAAATGCAAGAGAAGAAAATATAGTAATTAAAAATGTAAACTTCTTATCAGTAGAATCAAGTACATGCGTCATCATACTTTTGTCCTAAGGAACGTTCGATTCATCTTTTCTTTTATAGTATACGTAAGAACAAAAATAAGAACAAGATATAAGTATCCCAATAATATTAACGTCAAACCGCGTTTAGAGTTAAGAAATTACGGTGATAGTTAAGAGGAAGCCAATGTGACTGTTTTGGTTTCTCGTAAGTCCGTAAATCGAACATATTTACAAACGTGAGAGCTGCAGCTCGCATACATAACAGTCTGTCTCGTTTCAATTCATTCGCCTTTTAGTAAAAAATAGTTTTGAGCCAGTGACTTTCAATCAGTTATTCTGTATTATGAACATAGAAAATTTTTTACAAATGGAAAACATAATATTTGCTGAATTTGAAAGTCCGCTTGTTGACTTATATTGATTCATAAGAAAAAAGGTAATATGTATATACGGTCAGCATAAAAATATTATAATATGAAAACCACTGTCACAAATAATTCAATGTATGATAAAAATAGTAAATGAAATGCAATACAGTATTTTTATCAGGCACAAATGGAATTGAAAAATAATTTTTCACGAGAAATTGAAAGCAAAAGATGACTTTCTTTCATACATACTAACAAATTTTTGTCAAATTTTTAGGTATTTGAAATTGTAACATTTCATACTCAAAATACAAAATAGGAGGCTTTTCGGTATTTATTATTTACCTAAGTAAGTAATATATGTTTTTTGATTTTAAAAAATAAAATCACAGCGTAAGATAAAGTTTCTTTTTAAACATTGTTTCCACGATCTTGTTAATGTGTATCAATTTCTAAAGAGAGATAGATTCAAATTAAAAATCCAAACGCAAATAAATTTGAGTAAAAACATATTTTTAAAACCGAAAATTAACGTTTTATGTAAGAGTTTGAACAAAATATTATTACGATATACTGCAGTTATCGTATTTTATTCATGAACATATTTTCAGATATGAAAACATGAACCATAGAACGTAATACTATTAAGAAAGCTACATAACATTTTAAAATTTTTTTATAAGCTAAAAATCAATAATTTGATATATAAATACATGCATATACATGTATATATATACATACACATATAGATACATATACATATATATACATATATCTTAATTAGAGCAAATATATATCTTAATTATTCAAAATTTTAACAAAATATGTTAATTTTGTGTTTACGCATAACGTCTATATGTATTTCATAATATTTTTATCATGTAACCTCGTTGCAGGTTAAATAGCATTCTTTCCGAATGTATCAGTAATATAATATCCTTTGCTTCATTGTGCAAACATACAAACAAAATATACTACATCCTGTCATGTTTATAAAACACTGACATTAATTTCTGTTAAATTTTAACAAATCTGCTTCTTGTCGTCTGTTCGATCAGTTTGTCAATGAATGTTGCCATTATGACAACATCATAACGGATCTCTTATCAAACCTTCACCGGTTCTATATATGTAAATCCCAATGCGGCGGCTAACTCTCACTTCTTACAATACATTGATCTCTATAACAAATTGCTACTGCAGCTAATAAACATAAAAAAGGATGCGACTTCCTGCATAACTAAGTTATGAATTATCATCATGAAGGATCTGACAAACTGTGATCAACAAATTCTCTCATAATATCACATATTCGTAGCTAGTATTTTTTTTTTCTCTATGCTGGTTTATCATTTTAGAGGATAGTACACATTTTCACGGTAGTAGAACGAATACTATGTACCAAGAGACTTGCAAAGGCATAGTACATGGGAAAGTAGTGAGTCCACTTTTATGTTACACTATACCAACAAGAGAAATTTTTTCACAAAGTTGAAGAGCGAATGATAATTTCCTTTCTCTGGATATCTAGTGATAATGTTTAAATTGTCATCGTCCGGTGGTGAGCTCTTATTTTAATTGTATTTAGAAGGGCGTTAAATTCTTTCTTTGCAAATAGTACAAATTCTATTTTTTTTTTCTTCACTTTCAGTCGTTCCCTTGGAAAAGTGTGTATCATGCTGATGCATGGAAGTTCGCACAAAAAATTATCTCGCGCATGTCAAAAGAACATGTCGCCGTTAAACGAATAAGGTCAGATCTAAGAAGTAGACGATCTAGTAAGATTTACTGTCTTACTATTATTTTTTAGAATTGTCCTCTTCACTCGACCAATGCTTTTCTTGCTCTTGAAGTTCAAACTCCCATCGCAATTCTAGCTCCCGCATGTCGTTCGCAATACCGGCCTCGTATGTATCTTCCTGTAGAGTCATTCAAACGAATGAATTATATACGTATTTGCAATAACATCTGTTACAATACACCTCTTACTTACCTCTTCTGGTTTGTAATCTTGATTGAAGTTTTGTGTGCCAAGTAGATTATTTGACGATTGAATCCAAGGTACAGTACCGTACGGGCTCCAATTTCGTACGTCCTTTTCTTTTTCCCTAATGCCAGCTTCAATCATTTGCAGTTCTTGTGCTAGCCTTTCTCCAGCCGTGAAAGTAGCTCCTTGTGTAGCAAGCTGAACACATATTTCATACTACGATTAAAATATGCAAAATACTTCATCGTAGCAAACATCTCAAAATTTTCTGATCAAGTTGCATCCAATAGTCTTTACATGACAGTGTCTAAAAATCGATAATTTAATAATACCTTCAAGTCATTGATCTTCTTTTCAAGATGTTTCAACTGTTGCTTTACTCTTTGTGACTCAAGGATCAAACTGAAAAATTACATTAGTTACAGATTTGTACTTCATAAGTTGTAGATTTATCAACATACTCTTTAGACATGCACTCCGGTCGTGAAAGTTGAGTGTGTGCAGCCGACTCGGACATATTCCGACCAAACGTGATATAGTTGTCCCCAAAACCGGAAGTATTGATAGGTTGTACTTCACTATTCGCAGCTATAGCAGAATAAGCTGTAATTAAAGCATTATTCTGTTGCTTTAAATTTTTTACTGATTCCTCAATGCAAAATGTGTGCATGATTACAAACATCCGGCAATTGAACAAAAAGAGGACAATTATACTCACGCTGATTTCCGTAATACCAAGATGTAACAGAGTTCGCTGTTGGCATGGGGCGATACGGAGGAGGTGCAGTTCCTTCAGTATAAAAATTGGTAGGTTGTACACCATTACTAGATCTAAAAAAACGTGTAACTCTGCTTATGCTCTCCATTGATATTTAAATTTTGTTCGATAATTGATTTCTTGAAAAGTAATTATTACCTCATCAAGTTTTTCGATAATTTAGAAATTGGTCCGTATTTATTACTAGATGACGCGTCAAATGGCACGAATTCATCGTCAAATAAGATCGGATCTGCGCACCGAAAGTTGTTGTTACAATTTATATTTGACGGAGGAACCATGAGATTACTTGACGAGTTTGTCCATATGGAGAAGTTGCACGATACTGTATCTCTCTGCATATCGTAATTCTGTAGACAAAATATGAAAACAAAAATAATAAAGAATTTGTAGAAAAAATATTTATAACAATAAATCAGTAATCGCGTGCTCATACCGTCTTTATCTGTGGCACTTGTTTGTTGACAATTGTTTCCAGTTCATTTAAAATCTCCATCCTACGTTGTAGTAACATTGCCAATGTTTTAGCTACGGTTCGCTGCTGCAACATAAATGTGTAACCATTTAATGTGTGTTACTTACGTACACATGATGAAAGTGTCTTGTATTGAATAAAAGAAAAAGTAGAGTTATTTTACCTTTTTAGTATTTGAAACGCCATTGGTCACATTGGTTGAAACTTGCGACGAGTCCCACATATTCAGATTAGGTGTCGTATAATCAACTGGTGCATTGGGCACTATGTAGTGAGAGCAATATATGTCCATATTTTTATTCGGTACCATCGGTGACGCCCCTTGCGGAGGTGGTAACATGTAATTTGTCAAAGAGCCAACAAAATTGTTTTCACTTGAAGGAGTGTGATGTTGCATTGGATTCATTTTATTTATACAATTGAAATCTAGAAGAAAAAAGAGTAAAATTGTTTACTTCAATCATTCTTGTATATTGTTTTACTTCTTAGAAATACTTACTGTCTCTATGAGTATTATCATGTGTTTTTATGGAATGATAAGGTAAATCATCATTTTGCTTGTATGTTTTGTTATTTGAGCCAGTAACCGACTTGTCCGTTTTTATATCCGAATTGTTAGTCACAGGTAAATTTGACCTGATACTTAACTTCCTATTTTTCGATCTGTATCTATAGAATGAATGAAAATCGTCTATTAAATATCCTATGCATACACGACAACATATATTTCTTTCTTCCTTAAGATAACTTACTTGTCCAATTCCATGTCACTATGAGCAAAGGTACAGCTTGTGGATCTGGGACAGGATCCCCTAAGTGCAAGATCTCGACACATGCTCACTTTATATTTCGGTTGACCTGGGCCTACATTGTGAGTACCATCCTGTGTTTTTCGGTTACCATGTTGTTGAATAAATTCCACTAATGCTGCAACTACTGTTCTGACAGCTTCTAACGCTGCACAACATTCTGCTAATGTGGGAGGTTCGGTTTCTGTAATAATGATAATAAATATAATCCGAAACAATTTCAAATGTTTGTTCGGCAAATACGATTTGAAATAAATTGTACCTGGGCTAGGATCTATTGCAGCTAACAGTTCTAATTGAGGTCTTAGACTACTTAATTGTCCGGGATCGGGAGTACGTTGAAGAGCAATAACCAATTCTTGTACACTTTGAGCAAAAGACTGCGGAGTTTGAAGTTTGTCTATAATACTTTGCATGTGAGATTTATGGCTGGTATCTCCATATAATAACGCAGACCACTGATCAGGTGCTATTCTTAAACCAGCTTCAGTTGCAATCTGCACTATCTGTGCATCGTGTTCTCGTCTTAAAGCCTCGTATGTTCTGAATTCTTCTTTTAACTGCATCAACGACGAATCTCCTTCTCGTTTAGATACCTGATGAAATTTTCTGATTAAGACTATGTCGCTGAATAAACGACGACCACAATAATAACGGAAAACGGATATTACCTTGAAACAACTTGCCCTATATAACAATTGTACAACATGTCCTATACTTGTTTTAGATGCTTGGGGAAAATGTGATTCTAAACGTTGAACTACGAACATGACTAACACTTTCCTGGAAAGAGCTGATCCATCTTCCAAAGCCAGTAAAACAAGCTTCAGTACTTCTTCTTGCATAGCTATAAAATAAATGAACAAATTTATTTTATACATGTTGGTTTCCGTTAAAAATTTTTTTAGCAGTATTAGATTCGTTATAAAATACCTGGCCCAAGAAATTGACAACCGCGAGCACGTACAGCAGCCCATAAATTAGCGCTAAGCTGTTGTGGATTTTGGTGTTGTAGTATCAATTCTGTAACTGATCTTTCTCCTAAACTTCTGGCTGCTCTCACTGCACGTGCTCTTCCTTCTGGTACAACTAACTGACAGCCAACAAGAGTCACTAGTTTCCTTTGCATTGGCCGAGAAATTAGTCCCATGCCGCCTATTAAATTTATTAATACATAATAAAAGATGCGACAAAATAAAACGATAATGTATTTTCAAAGATATCTAAAGAACTAACTTCTTTACTCGAATAACACAATTACTAGCAGTACATTATTTTATATCATTACAGATACTTTGTTGGTAAAATGATCCACTTACAATATATTATTTCACAAAATATGCTTTTGCTATTTTTATAAAAAACTAAACCAGTCACTTGTACTGCTCTGTATTCTTCGTCCACGAGAAGATGGTACAATTTTCGGGAGAGTGCCAACAGGGGACCTTCAAGACCTTACTCTTACTACAAGCATAGTAGGGACATAGGATTCTGGAGGAACAGTGGGACGTTGTGACTGTGTTGCTCTATTCCAGTCACACTCGATGGGTTTGTTTTCTTCGTCAAACAACTCAAACTATTGCAAAATACTTGTAATGTAAAGTAGGGATATCAGGTAATTGGGCTTAGATACCTACAAATTTCTCTGTGCCATCTTCTTGTGGACAAGCAAGTGCTGGTAATGCATATACTCTAATTAATAATACCTGCAGCTAAAGTAGGATTTGTCTGACATGGTTTGAGATATAGAGCAAGTTCCTCAATGCAATGTTTAGCAGCCAAATAATTAGCATGGTCTTCGGGTGGTAGTAATTTCTGGTAAGCTGTTGCAACATTTATGGGAACAGGATTCCCTACTAATTGCAGTAAAGCTTCATTTACTGGTAATCTTTCTATTTCTGTGTTGATAATACTCTGAAAAATATAAACGATAGTTTGTTCCTTTCATATGTTATTTAGTTCATAAATATTTAAGTTCACAAATGGGTGTTTTTATTCTTAATAATAAAAACAGAAACATATTTCATTAGAACATAATCTGAACTTTATCCGCTACCAATATCGTTTAACAAAAACTTGTAGGATAATTGTAATTTCACTTACTTGATCAAAAGGGCATTGTTTACGATGTAAATTTGCAAGGCACGTACGACATATAGTATGACCACATGCTAATGATATAGGGCCACGTATTGCCACATCAAAATCATGACAGCAAACTGGACAAGAAAGAAATTCAGTCCACTGTGGTGCCTGTATTGGCATTCTAAAACAAAAATCAAGCAACCATGATTCATTATATATTCGATTTCACAATTGTTATCAGCATTACATTCGTCGCAAAAAGATTTACAATGAGGATTAATGCTTTTAGTTGAAAAACGTACGTACATTTCATAAAATCGTTCATTTACGTTTGCTAAACGCTCGTAAACGCGAATGATTCGTAAGGAACGTCTATTGCGCGACTGCAATTACGGTGCATATCACGCAATAAAGTGGAACGGTTTTCTCGGAAGATAGAACAACCGTGCAGTTTCAATAAATAATCACGACTCATACGAACGTTTACAAAAGTGTTAATAGTACGGCAAAGGAACTTTGTTTCCATTGCAAAACATTTATCTATAGATATAAACCTGTTCGAAACGGTAATGTTTGTCCGTCAATTGTTTTTCACGCGACGATTATTTTCTATCCCCAGTTCTGCCAAATGAATTATTCGATTTCGTCACTATTAAATACGCAAGGAAGTATTACGAATGTGCACCGTTTCATTCGCGTAGCTCGATCGAAGATTTTTTTTAAATCGCTGTCGTTCAGTACTCTTAGCGTTCGTCGAAATGATTGCTCTGGATAGAATAAAAAGAAAAAAAAAGAAACGGTATCTGCCTTTGCCACGAGGAAAAATGTCGGACCGAAGTTTTTACCGTTATAATTGCAAAAGATGATTGGGACTCACCTCGTTATTGCCTTCACAAAACATCACATTAACTACTCGATTACTTCGCACATAGTTCTGCCATCGAAGCCAGAACAGATGAATCACAAATAGTGAGATGAGCTCAGCACGATATCCTTTACGCACACCTTTTTACATCACTAGTACCCATGACGAAAAATGATCTAGAAAAATGATATTTCAACTTATATCGGCAGATGGCGCTGTCGAGTATTTAACGCAAAACTTTCGAAATTTATTACATTAATTCTGATTGGTAATGCTACCGAAAAGAGAATATAGTTAAAAATGACAAAAAACATAAACGCGATAGTTCATTGTGTTATTCTTCTTCTTAAATTTTAGTGGAAATATTCGATAAATTTTGGGAACAAACCAAGAATATAGTACTTGATACTATTATAGTTGTAACATGTTTCGTATACATAAAATACGTCAATATGCGATTTGTTATGCATATTTTGTAATCTAATATACTATACAACATAGTAATTTGCAATTTAAATTTGTCTATTGGCAAAGAATAATGACAACACTGTATGCACGTACGGTTTCAAGGTCGACAAATTGGGGGAAATGAGATTGAAAAGTTTCGTTACAAATTTCGTCCCTGTACGAGTCCTTTTCTATATCTATGACGCACAAATTTATATTTACCCGTATTTACTACGATGCAGATTGTAGCGCCACATGCACATGATCTTTTCCTGAATCGATTTATTTGAATTTCTGACTTCAGATCAATTAAACTATGTTCGACTTTTATATTAAAATAATGTTAATCAAAACACGATGCGATGATACATTTTTATTCTTACGTTAAACAAACGAATACGTATTGAAGAAAGCATTCTGAAGTGTCATTTGTTTATAGTTTATGAATATTATTCATAATATTATACTTGCATTCGCTCTATAACCAATGTAAAATTTTGATAGGCAAATCGTAAACGAGTTGATCATTAACAGAACAAGCATGAGCTGTAATCCACGGCACAGAATATTGTATTGTAGATGGGAATGTCCGTTTTCGTAAGGTCTCGGAAAGCAAGGGTTAGGTGAACAAGTATTTACTTACTTATCGTATACGACGTTCGCAATACGCCTAATGTTATTTTGCTTCTGAATCGAACTCGTGGAAGGATCGTCTAAGGTTCGTTGTAGCAATCGAAGCTTAATCACGCTTCTTAATCAAAATCGTTAAGCAAACACATACGTAGAGAATTTTAGACTTTAGGCAAAAGAAATTGGAATTAAATATGATACAGTTACATGAAGAACAATCATCAATTTCGTTAGTTAAGGTGGTCTTTAATACCGTGTTACATCCAGTCGGATATGCCAAAGTTTTAATACAGGTAAAAAACCATGAATTGTCAATGGATTGCTTGGATGTCAATAATTGATCAGAGGTTCATCTTTATTCATAACAGATTGGATATGAACCGATGTTACCACGACCTACGACTACCCTATTATTTAGAAAACCGGCTTTGGCTTTGCCTAATATACTTGAGTACGGTAGGTACATGATTGTCCCTTTCGGATTTCATCTTGGATTAAATATAAATTTTATTTTTCCGTTCGTTTGATTTTACACGATCTGATATCTTCAATCTGCTTTCATTTTTCTTGCAAATGACATAAAATTCATTTACCGTTTTGTTGTTTTTTTTTCTAGTAAACTATATAAAAAGTGTGGATGGAATATCTGGATGTTATCGTGGCGTTGTTCCAACAATCTGTGCTAACATTGTAGGTACTGTAGTTTTTAATAAAACATCTAACTATATAAAGAAAGCAGCAGAGAGGGAAGAAGAGAGAGAAAAAGAGGAAGAAACGAAAGAGGAGTAGGTATATATTTTTATAATAGGAAATTTTAGTGTTGAATATTATGTGAAGAATGATTATGTCAATTTCTTTTTTAGCAAAAAATGTAAGACATTTATATGTGAACTTATACAGGGTCTAATTAGTAGAACAGTAGCAATACTATTCAGTCATCCATTGGAGGTCATCGCAATAAGGATGATGGCACAGTTTGTTGGCAGAGAAACAAAATACAAGTATACTATCACCATTACTGTAATTATTCTTGTGTTACCATAGTTATTTTCGTTTCTTTTTTTTTTTATGAATTTCTAGTGGATTATTTAGTTCGTTTGTGGAAGTATACAAAGAAAATGGAATTACGGGATACTATGCAGGATTGATGCCTAGACTTATTGGAATCGCAGTTATAATGACATTATTCAACACATCTAGTTATATCATTGATAACTATATTCTAACCGACGAAACGACAAAACCATATGTGACTCCTACTGTAAACGTAAGTAAATTAATTATTCAATTGCTGTCAAAGCAATGCAGCATAATTCTATATCAACATTTCTTGTTATACTTTCATAGTTCATAGCAACAACAGCTGCATATCCATTCTTGGTGGTATCGCATTGTATGGCTGTTAATAACTGTGGGTAAGTTGTATTAATACATGCTCCATGTATACAATCCCTTTTATCAGAATTCAACAAACTTGAATACATCAATTTATTTTTTAATATAGATTGGTTGCCGGTCTTCCTCCACATATGCCAATTTATAATGGGTGGCGGCACTGTTGGTCTCATCTGTCGCTTACTAACCAATTAAAGAGAGGAAACAGTATGTTCTGGCGTTATCATACAGGACAACAGATAATGAGAGACGGAAAACCAGCAGTTTTATAATAATATTACATTCATTTCGATCTGAGAGACCAACAGTAAAATCAATTTTGTATTATACATTTTTTATTATCCAGTAAATCTATTAGCTGCCGTGTTTGCATTTATATTACTTATTAATCGAAAATTGATTCTAATAGTAGTTACACAAACTGTTAATTACACATTTTTCTTTTTCTTTGAGTTTTACATGTTATAGACAAATATCTTTTGTCTCAAAAATTGGACAGAATCTTTTCTACAAATACATACTGCAATATGAAGTTTTTTTTTATTTAGTATTGTTATATAAATACTGAAGTGTTTATGCTTTTTAAGATTTATGAAACAAGTATTTTTTGTGGTATTTATACATTAATACACATAGAAAATATGTATAGACAAATACGAACAACAGTGAAGTACAAGAGAAATTAAATTATATGTTTATGACTATAGTTTTGTGGAATTTTTCAATGAATTATATGTATAAGTACCGAAGCTCATTGTATCCAATTATTAATTAATAACTATGGTTAAATACACCTGTGATGTTCCTGTTGTTTTAAAAATGGTTGTTTGAATGTTAACTTATAGTTAAACTGACAGTGATTTTGCAAAAGATTTAACAATTTAACATTGGTTAATAAAAAGTGAATATTCTTGAAAGAAGAAATGACCGTTTAATTCATATTTTTATTTACTATTTCGATGATTTCAATCAATTTACAACATGGTTTACGAGACATTTAAGAAGTTATACGAGTATTGCGTCATTAGATTGTGTCTTTCGTTCTAAGTATCCTATGAATAATACACACAAGCCTATATACTATATCGCATATTTTTCAAATTCTTGTATAAAAAAAATATCGACTTGAACTACAATTTTAAATATTACATAAATGTTTCATCAGGTATTACATTTGAACTTTAATTTATTTATATAGTGCGATAAGACGAATGTGAATAATGAACAAAACAATCAATATGTTATTTTTAATGGATATTTTCGTATTTTACAATCTAGTTAACCAAGAAGATCTTGTACTAGATGCAATTAAATATATGTAGCACTGTTTTAAATCAATTTCTGATTTAATAAAGGCAATGTAATCTCTCATATTCACTAAAATTACTTTGACCATTGTTCAATTTAAAGAGAATTATCATACTAAAATTACAAAAAACATGACTTACCAAACATACACATTTTATACTACAGCCTAAAGGCTAATTTCTGTGGATTAGGTAGTATTTGTTGCTATAGAATATTAATTTTTCATTAATATTTGAATAAGATTATATTTCTTCACTTTCTGAATCGAAAAAAATTAATAATTTTCTATTACAAAAAACATTCAAAATAATAGCCATTAACACTGCAATATAAATGTTTATAAAAAGTAATCTGAAGAAATTTTATAAATTTCTTATCATGTTTTTATATTAACAATACAACTAAAAAATACGTGAATGTACTTGCGACGTTTGTAATCGGCAAAAGTTCACACCTTATATTTAATTTAATATGAAAGCTAAATGTATAAATATGGTCTTTAAAGTACATATAGGCTTAAAAATTAATGAACGAGTAAAGAATATTTGCAAATCTTAACGTGACACAAAGGAATGTACATCTTTAGATTTACGTAATTCGCTGAACTTGTATTGGTTTTTTTCATATTTTTACAATTCCATATTTGGCTTACAACTTTAATGATGTATTTCATGTTCTTGAAAATTTAATGTCATGCAACCTCTAAAAGGGGTTACCATATAACTGTACATTGCATGTTTGAACTTTCATTTTTTTACAATGCAATAAAGTTTCAAACCGTTAACATTTAATATTTATTTAACAAATATTACCTTATGGTATTAAATATAACAAGTGATTGCTGTCAGGTTGATAGCCATGGGTTTTATAACTCTATATACATTAAGGAATACTGTATGTTCAGGAATGTTTTACAGAATCAATGGATTAAAAAGCATGTTTCTATTACATTAAAATACTTTTTGTACATTTAAACAATAAATATGTAGCATATTAGAAGACTGTTCAATATTCACATTCCACGGCAAAAGTTCTGACAATATGATTTCTTTTTTAGTTTGGACATCTCTTCCAAGTAATATCTAATGAAAGATTTCCTTTCACAGTAAATGCTACGTATATACAATGGTATATATGTCACTGGTCTTTATAAAAAGAAGCGAAACTTAAGATAAAAGAAGAAAAGACTAATAGTACTGTGGCAGTATAATACTTAACATACTTATAGAATGTAACTTTTTGAAGGATATGATTATTATTTTATAATAATCTACCAACTAAAATCTTTATGCTTTTATTATATCAAAATCATATGAAATTATGTCACCAACTCATACTTGATCCCAAAATAAACGATTAACAAATCATTTTACATATTTCAGAATCCTTAGAATAATTGACAATGTAAAAACTGATGCTGTGGCAATATCTGAATATAGATAATTTCAGATATTTCGTTATAATAAACATAAGCTCCTGAATGTTGCGGGACTCTATCGTAATAGTAGTAGTACCGAGTACACTACTTTTCAAATTTACATGAAATTAATTTCTAAAACAACATTTTGATTCTCAACTATTTATAACCAGTTAAAGAAGATAATTCTGTTTCTGTGTGTCTTACAGAAGATACCTATAATGTATGGTTGTCTACTTGTTAAATATTTCTAGAGTATAGAACTTTATGTATACTTGTTTACGACGTATGCGACAGTTATCATAGAAATTTTCAGAGAAATGTACACAATACTGAAAATATAATAATGACTATTCAAAAAGATTCTATATGCTTATAGTATTGTAACAAAAATATCGCTTTTAGTATTATATTTACTATGGAAAATTGACTCATATTTGTATGTATAGAATGGCCAATTTATAGTAGATTCCAAAATATTTTTTATAATGTTCGTTAAATGGAGCGATTTAGAAACACATACTTTACAGAAATTATCTATACATTATGTTAAATGTTTATATTCCTATTTGTAATGTGGTTGCAATACCTTACATGTACATTAATATTCATATAATACTTTAAAATTTCGTCGTTTTAAATATTTTACTAAATATTATAATTAATTTTAATATATAATTCGTTTTTCTTCTGCATAAAGTTCTATCATCTTATTGTTCTTTTAAGTATAATTTCGTAAGATATAATTTGACACATGATAAATATTATGCTGTTACTTTTATAATAAATCAATAAGAGACATGAATTGCGATTTCGTTATCCAAGGTCTTATTGATCGTTAATTAGAAACAATGGACTAAAAGTTATAAATTTCTATTGCATAAATTTCAACCATCTCTATTCTCTCTCTCTATGAACATAAATTAGGCCATAGCAAAAGTGTCAGAGTAGTTATCATTAAGCGCAAACGGCTATAATTATTCGTGACTAGTGCATATAACATACACTGATTTATATTCGAACAAGAAATACCATGGTATATCACGTTTATCGTTAATTCCATAATCACTACTCTAAAGTAAAGGGCAATTATAGTTATGTGCATACTCGAATTTATTATACAATGCAGATTTAGAATTCTGTTCATCTAAATCAGTGTTTAATATCAAGACGATGCAATCAAATTTTAATGAAACTTTTTTACATGTATAAACTTTGCTATCTACCAATACAGAATATACATATACACATATACATACTTTTCTCAACGATAACGATACAAATGATCTTTAATATATAAAATATCAGAATCCATCCAAAACAAGTGATATTAAACCCAAACCAACTGATATTAAGTCTATGCCTCGTTCTCTTAATGTAACAGTGTCGTATAATTATATTAAGTTCTACTTATTTTTTATTTCAAAAAGCAACAATGTTCCGTATATGATATATCACTTCTAAACAATAAACTGATATGTTCTTCCTCTGCATTAAAGAAAAGGTTGAGGAGTGTTACTTAATTGTGCAGTTTGGCTCCAAAAGTTCAGACATATGTGATTATTATTCTGCATTGGTAGCGTAAAATTTGTACATACAGAAACCTGTCATTAACATTTGAGAGAACTGTATGGTATGGTTCCCTCGTGAGCATAATGTCATGAAATGCTTTCCTCATGCATGGAATTAATGTCTGTCGTTTGAATTGATTATTATTTCAAGTCCAATTCAATTTCTGGACTTTCTAATGAAAATGGTTTGAGATTCTCCACTATTGGCGTTTGATCGGGATCGACTCGTATGCGAATCCTGTTAGTCTCTAAGGACCGCGGGAGCGTACGTGGAAGATCATCCTTATATGACTCGGATATGGGCGAACTATATGATACATAAATTCGTACAACGTCTGGACTCGGTTGAGGTGGCGTTGCTTTGGGCGTGGGTAAGCCACCGCTGCCCGAGCTAGCATTCGAAATATTACTTTGAGTATCGAGGCTATTGTCTAACGCTTGACACCGTGTCGCCGAACTAAATACGGAAAGGTCGGCTGTCGATGTAACAGACGTGTCTGCCAATGACCGTCGCGAGCCATTGGGAGAGGCTCCATCATCAAGATTCGGATCAAGTGAGAATTTGCTTCCTGCACATATATTTCAATTTTTATTATACTGCAATTGGATATTGGAACAAACGTGTCTTCCGACAGAGAATGATTTTTGTGCAAGTATAATATACATTCAACTTAAAAACTGTCTCTCTATCCCTAACATCACCATGCCTTCTTCTATGTGTGTATAATAGAAAAAGTAATGCATATTACATACTACAGGTTTTCTTTTTTCATTTTAATTATTATTTAAATGGCAACAAAAGTTTGGCATACTCTCAGTCCAATAGTAATGTAAGGTAACAAAAATATAATAAACATTCACGTACTTAATTTTCTGACACACGCATGCTTTCGTTATTTCTGTTTGTTCTGTAGAAAATCTCTTAAAAATATATGTTTCACAAAATAATCACAGTCTATTAGGTCTTACTTTGATTCTATCTTATATGAAAACTATGAATGAAAATTTTGAATACAAATTTAGGGGTATATATAACTTTGTTCTGATGATATTGAGCATGTTAGTGTTAAAGGTTTATCTATGACTATCGATTGTAATACTTCTAGAGTATTTTTTTGCAAAGTTCTATCTAAATAACTGATTATTATTGTACGCAATAGTTTTCTTTTTTTTTTATAAAAACCTATGTTTAAAAAATATCTTACAATCTAGTATTATATATAACCATTATATCAATCTCTGAATCTTTGTCTTTCTTCATATCCTTAGTGGTATTTTCTTGTTTAGAATGCAGAAGGCAAGTATTTATATCACCATGTACTATGTTTTCATTATATTGTAACTCACCGCCAAGACCACAATCAGTTGGTTCAACTGGTGTTGTACTTTCTCTACCGTCTTCGGCGATCACTAAATCTCTACGTTGTGCTATGGATTCACGCATTGCATGCTGTGCATCACTAAATTCTTCGCTTCGTCTTCCAACCTAAATGTGACAGATCATAATATATATATACATACATATATATAGATCAAACTGTATACTATACAAGATATTTCTTTGGGTATATATTAGAAAAATATGGTTAAAAATTTGGATAGACCCATTCTTGTTATTTTTATAAAGTAATGTAAAATAGTCCTCTACAAAAATCATAAAATCATCCTCTACAATATTTAATACGCACCAAAATAAGCATAAATTACCTTGCTTGCAAATGAAGGTTCTTTGAATGTTCCAAATGGAATTCGTGGTAACTCATGTGGTAATGGTGGACCAGGATAATCCAATTTAGCACGTTTTAGTTCTTCCATACTGCGTTCCATACTACTTATTACTGTATCATCATCAAAGCAGAAATCTTTTTCCAATTTGATTTGCAAATAGTTACAAAACTCGTCTAGACTTTCCATTGGCATAAGAAAACGTTTATGCATTTTCATGATAGTGTATGCCATAGCCGGTAAAATACGATCGCCGTCTAACAAAAATACGTCCCAAATTCGAAGGCCAAGACTAACAGGCGTCTATTATGGATAGAAAAGAGAAACACGTATTTAGTCATGATATTTAACCTTAATGTATATACTGTAATGATTAAGTAACAGTGAAAAATTAATGAATATTCCTCTACCCTCTCTTGGAAAACAACAAAGAACCATTTTAATGCGTAAAGGATGGAATCGCAGCCGCACTTATCGAGTTTCCTTTTCAATTTCGGCAAAAATTTATTCATAATTTTATCATGATGTTCAATGTAACGATTCAGCTTCGGAAATCCATCAACATAAAATCCTAAACAAAAAGTATATTCGTTCAATTATAGTAAAATGATTACTTGATTTAAATTATATAAAATATGATCAGACCATGCATAGTGTATTTCTTATCAGCCAGCAACACAGAAAGACCCCAAAATGCATCCTCTTCATCCATATATAATAAAAGTAATCCAGCTAATACAGACATCCCTTGACAATAGCCTACTTCCATATTGTACATGCTATAAGCAGCCAACACATAAAACATGGATCGTTGTTTTATGCTATATCGTTCTCTGTTAATAGAAAATAAACGTTTGACATTAAATACATACACACATACATCGAATATGTTAGATCATAAATCATTTGGCATTTTTACAGCAGACTATGTATCATTTACTTACCTATAATTGATATGATCTCTATATTGTCTAGCTACATCAGCATCGATTTGTCTTATTTCAGTAGACCACTGACGCGCAAGTTTCAACATTTCTTCATATTTACCAGCTTGCTCTTTCTTTAAAGTTTTTATTCCCAGAAGCAATGCCCAAACTTGACCACGAAATCTATTAGGAATTCCTTTGTATACTCTACGTCGTAATTTTTCTTTCGTAGAGGTACTATCCCACTGTTTTGTCATTTTCTCCCATTTTTTCAATCTTTCCATTTCCACCCGATGAGTTTTAATTTCATTCGGGTCCGGCTTTTGTGGCAATCTCTTATCACTGGAATATAATATCATGGAATGTTAATGTAATCAGTTAGAATAATAATAATAATATCATAGCTAAGAATAATAGTGTAATAATTACTGTATGAATCCATATCTGTCAGTCGTATGATATACTTCGTAGGCAGGATCTTCCCAAGAGTCAATCTCTGCTCCATTCTCTCTACCACGGTCATAGCAGCTAAATATTCTATCTCGCTCTGCAGCAGACCGTTTCAATAATTCTTCCTCATTCATCCCCCGTGAGAATTCGCAACCAAACTCTTACAAACATGCCGTCTTATTAAAAAAGTTCTATTTATGGTAGGCTGTTATCTATAACAGAAACAACATTACCAATCAATTATTAGCCAAATAATTCTTTTCTATATTTCAAGCAACTTGTAATATTATACATACACACATCATTACAATATGACAGGCGACGTTAACTTAACGAATAATTTTAACTTTTTCAACATTGAAGAAATTAAAATACCAAATAAATTATGCTTACGATATAAAATGTAAATAGGGACATTGTGATTTATTTTATAAGCTTGAGGAAAAAGTAAGTGCAATTCTATATTGCAAACTTCCGATGTTCTAAAGTTAACGCACTGCATATTGACAAGAAAGAAGGTTATATACATTGAAATCAAACGATGTCCCTAGTAAAGGATGTTGATCTTACCACTAAAAAATTTATTGTTTTACTATAGACACTGCATGATTAGGGATTAACTAATTTTCTTCGTTTCATATTACATAAAAAGTCGTTTCTTCATAACAGTCATTCATTTAGCAAAACTGCCGTCCATACATACCAGTACACGCAGTTCAAGCCGGATTCGGATGTTTCCATTCTCTTTTATGCATCAGCGCTGCCAACAGATTTATCGTAGAATTCAAACAAATAGATATAATAAAATTGTCAATATTTTTTTTATTAAAACATTCGCAATGTTAGCATTAAAATAATTATTGAATTCTTTTCTAAATTATCTCTTACATGGTAGACATTGTTGTTATACGAAACTCTTACGATTTTATTGAAAACAATTCATTAAGACCTTTTACTTGTATCTTATTTGCATATCTTATCTATTTACCACATATCATTCCGTTTCATTTGATTTTACCACTCACATAAATAATAATGCATCCACAATTATTTCATTCATTATTCATTATTTCATTATTTTTACTTCATGTATCGATGGTGTTTCTCACTCTAATGAAGTGTAATACTGTTATCGTCTATTTATATAATTATTGAACAGGCGTGAGTACTAAAAGTAAAAGCATGTCTGTATTATTTCAATGAATTAAAAAATTTTAGTAAATATCAAGGACAGTTATACAACAATATTTACTACATTAAAATTTGTTTAAATGGAACAATCGATTTTGATTATAATATTCCGTACCTTTATGGTATTTAATCGTTATATTCACAGAATTGTCAACTTGTTCGATTAACATTTTTACCACCCTTCATTTTCAAGAATTCATTTCGTCATTCGCTGCACATTATTTCAAACATAATGTGGCAACAGCAGGTGTGCAATATCAAACCCTACATCCTGCCTCATCATCACTTTATTTCTATTAAAATCAGCTAACTATTCTAGGGATGATTCTTTATAATTTGTTGGGACATTTGTGAAAAACCCGCTCAGTAAATTATTATTAAAATGTATTACATCAATACGTTCTACCTATAGAGAATAAAAAATTGTAGAAAAGTCATGTACCAAAAATGATTATTTTCTCGAAACGAATCGAATGATTAAAATTAAGATTTTCATTTTTATCGAGATTAGTATTGTAGCGGCCCGCGCTGAGACATTCCAGACGCACATAATTTAGATATTGACATTTCTCCGAAACGGCACGTTCGTCTGCACATGGTTACGGTTTGGGCCTGTCACCGTACTTTCGTTAATAGTTTCCGGTCCCCTTTTCGACTCCCAAGGCTTGCTCAAGTAGCTTTCCCTGCGCACCTATAGTTAGTATATTACTTCAAGTCAATCCTGGGTCCTTCGCTTCGCCTCGGCTAGGTAGTTAGACCCTGGAGTTTTATAGCCACCAGATGTGGGTATCTACCAGCCGAGGTCGACTGCGTTGGGACACTTGAACATTCAGCGACCGTCCGTTTTACCGCCCCCATCTAGTTTGTACCGTGCGCTCTTGCGCCCGTCTCCAGCCCCTTAGTTTTAAGACACCCCCTCTAGGCCCTTTTCCAAGTGTTGGGAAATCGCCTGTGCTTAGGGAAGGGGTACAGCACCCTGGATGAGGATGACTCGCAGTCACCTCGTCAGAACTTGTGGAACATTAGTCGTGGAATCATCTTAGAGCTCGCGAAAGCAATAGAAACGTCGACTCAGAACGTGTAGACTACTAGAATATATCGCGCAGTTTTCAACCTTTGTATTTAGTTTTGACTTAGAAATACATCACACACATTCACACTATAGTTGTTCTTCGAGTGTTAGTTATAGTTATTAGTGGGCATCTCGCAGTGCGAAATCATCAAAGGCCCGAAAGATCACCAAAGACTACCGCGGATGTAAACAAGTATTTCAATAGATTCCCAATAAAAAGAGAAGTGAATTGAGAAGTTATTATTTTTCGTTAAATCAAAGGGAATACGACTTGCTTCTTAATAGAACTGAAAATGTTTCCAACATTTTAAAATATTTGGGCCCTGAAAAGGGCCAATTTTGTTATTCAATTCTGCTCCAATGTGTCTAAGCCTTCTTCTCAGTCTTTTTGGGTAAAAGTACTGCTTGGATGTTGGGAAGGACGCCTCCCTGAGCGATGGTAACACCAGACATAAGTTTGTTCAGCTCTTCATCGTTTCTGATTGCGAGTTGCAAATGTCGTGGAATGATTCGGGTCTTCTTGTTGTCACGCGCTGCGTTTCCCGCCAATTCGAGAACTTCGGCGGCCAGGTACTCCATAACGGCAGCCAAGTAAACGGGAGCTCCAGCACCGACTCTTTCTGCGTAGTTTCCTTTCCTCAGAAGTCGGTGGATACGACCTACGGGGAACTGCAATCCAGCTCTATTGGAGCGAGATTTTGCCTTCGCCTTAGCTTTTCCTCCTTTGCCACGTCCGGACATTTTCAGCAACTTTGTTGAATTTCAAAAACAGAAATCGACAGTACACGACCCGATTGTCTTGACGATCGGAACGACTTTGTGCTCTGGAGTGACCGCGCTTCGTATTTATGCCCTTTCCAGACAAAAGCTGCGACCAATAGGCGACGCACTTGACTCTGATTGGCGCAAAGAAACAGATGGTCCGGTGCCAGATGTAGGCTCATATTGTTTTACACGAATTATTATGCATATTATACATTCTTCCGAATTGATAAGTACTGCAACGTTTTGTCGAGACAGAATATATGATTCCGGGAAAATCATGATTCTGATGCAGTGCGCTAGCGGCCCTTGGAATTGTATATTTACTTAGGGTTTTGGGCCGCGCATAAGGTTCTCCTTGGGTCCCGGACACTTGGCTATCTGTAACTCGATACTCGGGGTTTCTGAATGTCTTGGCCGTGCTCGGTCGTGCTAATGTCTATAAATCTATTTTTGTATTAAAATTAATATTATTCAACTTTTTTGTCATTTTTTAAAAGTAAATAAAGACTGGAAACACCACTAAGCACTTTTTCTAAAGACTAGTCATTCTGACTGGTCTTGGTAGAAATAGATATACATACTTAAATAGCCGGTAAATCTAGTGTTAATTTAATAGTGTTCATTGTAAGATATTAAACAGTTCATATTATATATGTAGTAGGAATTTGAACTGGAATTGCGGAAGTTTATCCACTTTAGTTAATTATAATTTTTATTACTCTGTGAAGTTTACCGTAAACATTTCAGTATTTAGTTTAATTTCAATAAGACCTCGATCAGTAATGAAAAGGTATTTGTTTTGAAACGCTTACAGTGAGAAATAGTATACTAAGACGCCATACGATATTATCGTGATCCCGGAAGGAGAACAACTTCGGTTTTTATGAAAAAAGCCTTTATTTTAAACTAGCGGAATCACGACGTTAACAACTCGAAGTAGGAATTAATTCTGCTCTCAGATGGTCAGGAGGAATGTTAAAAGAAAAGACTTTAGAATAGGAGAATTGTAGGGGAGGAATAGTGAAAGTTGGTGATAAAACAAGGGATGGTCGCTGGCAAGGATGTCTGCTTTTCGTCTATGTCAAGGATGGGCTAAAGTCTTGTAGGAATACGGGAGAGAGAGAAAGATAGATAGATAGATAGATAGATAGAGAGAGAGAGAGAGAGAGAGAGGAGAGAGAGAGAGAGAGAGACTTTGTAGAATATCAAATGCACGTAAAAGCGTCTACAGAAACGTGTCCGGACGCGTTCTACGAAATCAATCCGATTGTCCAAAGGTATGTACCATTGTAACATCGCCGCGCCAATGAGACGCCAGGAACGGTTGCTGCGTTCTGATTGGTGCGCTGGAGGGTCCCGTTTGCTGCATATAAAAGCCACGTTTTCCCGCAAACGCTCATTCTCTGTTCTGCAGTCGTTGATTGTACAGATACTTCTTGTCTGAATTTCAAACTGTAAGTACACCGTGACGACATCATGCCGCCAAAAGTAAGTGGAAAAGCTGTGAAAAAGGCCGGTAAGGCCCAGAAAAATATCAACAAGGCTGACAAGAAGAAGAAAAGGAAGAGGAAGGAAAGCTACGCAATCTACATCTACAAAGTCTTGAAACAAGTACACCCTGACACCGGTATTTCCAGTAAGGCGATGAGCATCATGAACAGTTTCGTTAATGATGTGTTTGAGCGCATCGCTGCCGAAGCGTCAAGACTGGCTCATTATAATAAACGCTCGACTATCACCTCCCGGGAAATACAGACTGCAGTCAGGCTTTTATTGCCTGGTGAATTGGCCAAGCACGCTGTCAGCGAGGGCACTAAGGCAGTCACTAAGTACACCAGCTCCAAATAAGTGAAAGTATTTCACTACAACAACAAACGGTCCTTTTCAGGACCAACAAATATTCATACGTTGGAACTACGTCCTCGAAACTATTGTTGGTTACATATCGGAGTCAGTAATTTATTTTATGAAAGTAACATTTGTGCGTATAACCGCACGGGAAATATCCTTATCCTTTCTGACAAAACATGGTAATACCAATGTTGATATTAAACAGTATTACTTAATTTATAAAATTAATAAAAACCTTATCTATAAAGAGGGTTTCCGTAATACATATAAAAATTGTTGCCTTATAAGATAATTTAACACGTTCACGATGACCTCTGATGAGAACCACAAAACCACAAAAACGATTTTGTATTACCGGTAGTGTAATGTTGGCATGAACGTGTAAAATAATAAAACAAATTAACTACGTTGCAATTCACGTATATGGTTTTATTATGAAACGAACGAACACTGTATACAATATAGAAAATATTAGAACAAATGCAATACCACCTATTTACATTTCACTTTTCTTTTAGACAAAGATCTCTCCATAGAGTGACTTGCTCCGTTCTGATCCACAGATTTATACAATTTTATGAAACATTGTCCGCTCGACGAATTGTCGATAATTTTTACATACGATTTAAAACGCTCTGGATAGACCTGAGTTCTGTTATCAATTTTTGTCCATGAGGTTGATTGTATAAGGTAGTCAAACATTTCGATATTACATCTTGACACTTTGTGATGATTTTCCGCCTGCAATGATGGTAATTATTTAATGATCGAATAACGTAATTTAAGTAGTGTTACTTTCTCTAATGTAATAAGAAATATTTTACCTAATAAAGTTGTTGGTTATATTAGAGTGGTGTATGAAGTAATTAACCAAATTAGCAGTTGACTGTATTAGATGGAATTCGTTTCCTTCATTTAACCAGGTTCGAGTGTCCTTTCCGATCATTTTGTAGATATCCAAAAGGTCCTCCATTGAAATTCCTAGCTGCAGGAATCCAGATATAATTCTGGCATTCGATACGTTTAATTTGCACGCTTTTATCTCCAACTGCTTGATTAGGAAGTCAACTGGGAAACAATGTGGAGATCCAGAATACTCTTCGCCAAGAGATATAATTTTGCTCATTAAAATTGCCATTTTATCTTCTGCGGTAGACGTATCTTTCAATTCATTATTAATGATATTGGTCCAAATTTCTTGAATCAACATTGCATCTTGGTGGCCGGAGCAATGAATTATGGCCAACTTGCATTCCCATAATTGCAAAGAGTCTGCATACTTTTCATATAACTTTGTAATATCGAGTAACGAATAATTTAACGCTCTGAATGTTTCCTCGTTCAATCGATCCGTCAAATGTTGATTGTAAACCGTGTCCAGTATTTGCTGTTGTATTCTTGCCACCTCTACCTTGTCTTCCAATTCGCGCAAGAAAACTCCAAGATATGGAGCATACCCAGCTTCATCGCTTCTCATGCAAACAACCGCACGGGCTAAATATTCAACCCTTTGCGCTAATGGTATATTAGATTCTTTAGACGCTAGAGAGTCCAAGATCTTGGCCGCGGCGGCATGATTTTTGTTTCTTTCGTAGAACTGCCAGAGCAGGTCAGGTGCATTGACGCGTGTCAAGTAAGCTTCTAAAGATGGGGCTGCGAGTGCCACCAATTCTCCGTGAAGCCTTCTTTCTATCATCCAAGCGTATACCGAAACGTGAAGGGTTTCACAAGGGAAATGCAATGCGTCGTTTATGATGTCGTGCAATATCTTTTTCGCTGGAGTGACAGACACAGCTGAAGCATTCGGAGAAAGAGGCCCTGGTTTTTTCGGTATGGTGGGTGTTAACGGATTTGAAATACTTTGATTATAAAGATGATCCAATAACGTAATAAATTCTTTATAAATCTCCATCCGCTTCATATAAGCAAATCGGCCTTCTTGATCCTCGTTCGGCTCGTTGTTCTTGTAATAATGTAATGCGGCGTTGTTAGGGTCTACTCTGTCTGCACAGCAGAGACATAACTCGAGTACACCCGTATAAAACTGGCATGCAATGAATTGCTGGCAAACTGCGCTCAAATTTAATCTGGGCGCCACTTCCTTGCACAGCTTTAAAGCAGACTGCAAACAAGTCTCTTTTTCCTCCGGGTTTGTACAACTTTTCGCTTTCAGAATGATTTCGTTAGCCTATAATTTAATTTATAGAATTTATAAAATTATGTTCATATTCTAGTTAATGATAACTTAGAAACTTCTTTTTTTTTACCTTAGAACACACTGCATCTTCGCTTCTGTACAAATTCGGACAAACTTCCCGCAACCTTTGACTAACAATATCAACGGACGCGTTGTCTCCAAGATAACTGTTAAACGTTAATGTAAGTTAGTAAAAATATTTTCACACTATATTCAGTCCACTTACCTATCGATAAGGTGGATAATTAATAATGAAGAAATTTCGTGGCCAATAAGGATCAGGTCTCTAAAGGTAGCTGTAGAAAATTGATTTATTTGATCCTACAAAGAAAATTTCAAAACATGTATATTTTCCCAATGACCAATGAGTGTACACCAATAAGTGTACTAAAAGATAAATAATAAAAAATCGTATTGGTAATTTACCTTTGACAAACAGTTAACAATGTTATTTAAATGATTTTCACACAAGATCTTCCACAGTTCTAAGACTTCACAAGCATGAGTAATGAAAATTTTTAAAGCTGCTAAGGAATTTCTTTCCTCGACTATCGGTTCTTGAAAATGACTAGATACAGTTGTTTCAAATCCATCGGTGATAGCCCTGCTAGTACTACATCTGAAAGGAATAAGTTTTAATCGACGAACGTGTAACTTAAAAATGATTATTAATAAAATCTAGAATAACGTATACAGTACATACTGTTTAGTAATATGAGTGTTTTTGTTGAGAAATGATCTTAATGCTTGCAAAAGTCCTAAAATCCAAGTAACTTGTCTTGTTGGAATGGTGCTAGAGATCTGAAATGATTAAACACAAAATGCTTTATTAATCAATCTCTTCAATAAATCTTCGTATGCTGTTGCAATCGTTGGTCATAATTAAACATAATGTATGTATCGCTTTACCTGAGTCTTGTTATTTATGGTTTCTTGCTTAATACAACGCATGCTCCATATAGGGCGAAGTATTCTTCCTACATATAAATACAAACCATTGTGCTTTGATGAGAAATGTTGCAGTGGAATGTCTGTATTAAGTCCCACAGGCACGTGTGGCCGAAAACCTTGGTACCTCATATCATAATTAGGAACTCTAGGTGTCGATGTGCGCAAGTCCACTATGCAATTCATAAATTTAGTCAGTACATTTTATAATAATGAGAGAATAAAAGCAAGACTTACACGTGCAAAGGTACCTGTATTCATATTAGCAAAACTACTATGTACATCCATTCCAGGTCCAATACTTGCTGCCACCCGCTGACTCCCGTATAAAAAGAATGCTCTCGTTGCCCATTCCGCTAACTATACGTTATAAAATAAAATTATTTAATTAATATGTAGAGATGTGCCACAAAATTTCAGGATTCAGGAGAATCCTAATATGCCCGAGAATCTCTAATATTTTTGACTTCTCGTACACCTCTATGAATATGGTATAAAATGAATGATGTCTTTGCATTTCCAATTTCAGTTACCTCAGCATTTTGAGAACTTTCAAGCGTGGCTAAAATGAGACAGGTTGCGCACGCTTGATCTAATGATTGTGATTGGAAGTAGGCACGAACTGCTTCCGTATCCGGTCCACGTTGCTCCAAGAGAAGTTGTTTTAAAATATCTACTGGGCGAACTTGTACAAAAACAATCGCACCCTACATATGTTAGAAAATATAAATACTGAATAGATTGACTTGTCGATTGATTAAATAAAAATTGATCCAATCCATACCTGAGATGTTAAGAATATAAATTTCCTTGGAGCTTCCATGTGCTGTCTTACGAGAAGGGGTGGCTCTCCTTGAGAACAACTTTGCTTCTCAATCCGAATAGCTGGTTCGACAAGGATTTCTGACATCGCCCATACTGGACTGTCAAGAGATAGAGGACTTTGAGTTTCGGCTAAATAATTTGAAAATGGATAAGCATCATTACTTAAGCACAAAGCTGTTTCTGAGTCTCCATCGCATACGAGAATCAATGTTCCTGCAATAAAAGTGTCGTACTTCGTTAATTTTTGTCAATTTAAAAGTTTACATGGGTTATATATTATGGGACCCGTCCCGACCCGACATTTTTGGGTTCTCGCACATCTCTAATTACATTATGTACACACTTTCATCATAATACCTTTTCTGTAATGCGCCATTTGAACTTTCCTGGGTCTCATTACAGTAGCATTGGCAGCATATCCTGGTGGTAATCTAACATGTATTAATTGCAAGCCTTGGGGCCTACTTGTTGGATTAGTAATGGAGGTACAACTGAAGTAAAATCGTGTTCCCGTCGCTGCAACTACAACTAAATTTAAGTGCATTGATTCGGATTCTGTTATAGCAGATATGCTCACCAATGGCCGAAAGTTATTACTATCAAGAGTCCTAAAATATACAAATAAAATTGTTACTTTCTTTTTAACTTCATGTTGCTTAAGAACGTGTTCGTTATTGTATACATACTTAACAACATGAACGGCATTTTGCACTAAAGAAGCTTGCGACAAAGATGCGACTTTGGATGCACCATCGTTATCAATATCCCAAACTGTAATTGTTCCTTTGTCACCAAGAGTGTATAAAATGTTACGCGAATCGTCCACAGAAATTTGAATTATGGTTTCATCTTCTGATAAAGCTATAGTGACAAACGATGGCACTAGAAATGATAGTGGACCCTCGGAATGATTAATTTTTTTACAACGTTTTCCGAACCAACTACTTTCTGCCTGTACAGTGAATATATGAAACAGTTTGTTATTAATTGTCGTATTACAATTACTTAGTGCAATGTTCATTTTTATATAAATATTTTTACCTGATAATATATTTCATAAAGAGAACCATTTCTACCACCAAGAAAAATTCTACCACTGTTAGTGTTTGCTATTACTGTGATTCCTATACCATCTGTGGTCACTGTAAAAATTGGTTCAGGAACTAACTGCATTTCTGGTGATGTGCCTGAAGAAAAAGCAGAGAAAATAAATAATAAAGCAAAAAGAAGCCTATCTAAATGATGATAAAATTGTAAATACCTTCAGAATGATCTGTTAATGTCACTCCAAGAATAGTTATCTCCACCATAGTTGTGAGAATCAATAAATATTTCACATAAGACTGAAATACTCCTGGTTTTGGCTTCACTAAGCCCACGCTTACTATAGTCTCGTTTAACCCATCAAAGTAAGCAACGTCGGTCCTAAAAGAACATTATGTTAATAATTTACTGTGTTTCATGTTTCATTCGCAATGCGTACAAACAGCCAAAATAATACTGACTCATTCTCATATGACCAGACATATATGTCACTATCAATTGTAAGCCAAGCTTTTGAAATTTCTGTGAATAAGCCCATCATACAGTGACACTGAACATCTGAACAAATATTAAGGAATTAGACAATACGAAAGAAAAACATAAAAACATAACAATTTTTTAAAGGATACGATCAAAGTGTTCCATTACTTCAGATGGCAAGGAAATTTTACTGTGTAGTTTCATTTGATTTACATTAGAAAAACACATTGACATTCCATGTAAAGTCGGGTAATCATTATCATCAAGACCGCTAACTGTTGGTCCACCTATGAAATAAAATGTATGTGTATTATGCTCAGAAATAAATATATAACGAAGCTGTTATTATTTAATAAATAAATTACCTTGTACATTGTATCTCATGAGATTAATTAAGGAGGGAAAATTACTATCTGCTGTAATGTGCGCATCCACGACTTTCCCTGCCATTTCCAGAGCATCTAAATGTATTTTAAGCGGTTCCATTTCTGTGAGAGTCATTTTTACACTATATAAAAACAGAAAAACATTTTAAAAAATTTATATTTTCATTTTCTAATGATAAAATAATTTATTTTCGATATAGTATACATACACATACCTTAGTTGTATTTGACTGTTAAATATATATTGTAGTTGGTATCAAGATAAACTTATAATAAATGTGAAATAAATATCTTCTGCTCTCTTTTGTTGCAAATACAACAACCAGGAGACGAAGAAACTAAATTACAGATTCTTACACAATTATTCTTTATTTAGTAACTAGCTGTTGCATTTCTATTTATAACAATTTATTGATGACACACTGATTTTTCAACTTTTTCACTGTAATACCGCACTTGAAGGTTAGATTTGTTTATATAAGTAAAACTCGAACAATACTGAAAATCGCACAATAACAAACATTTTCTTAAATGCGGGAACAATATAAAAATAAAAATGTATATATTTGCGTTATAGAACACTTACAAAAATTTGTTAGAATTGTTTCAATACTATCGGTGACACAAACGTTTCACGAGGTTCGTGCGGCTCGCGCCATACAGATTAATTTTAGGCTGTATATGTACATACGTATTGTATAAAATATTGCGCATGCGTAAAATTCATGAATATTATTGGTTTCCATTTATCTTGTAGATAAAGATGCATTTATTTGAATTCAAATTGTGATGCTTCGTACGCTCGTATATATATGTAAAAACTAAACAGTTAAAAAAACATAAATTAAAATAACGAAATTGGTTTATTTTTACTATTATTCAATATTCGCAAATCCATTCATATTTCAAATTTTGCACATTCATTTATTTAATGGTTTATTTTGCCATGAACAATGAACATTTCAATATTCTTGATTACATTAAGTTTTTTTACTGTTGCTGGTATTATTAATAGTTCTCTACTATTGCTATATTATTTCAATACCTCAATAAATTTTGAATAATTTTATCATAGGGGATATATCAAGCGCTGTACAAAATCTATATTGCGAGCTTGGATTAAAAAATGACAATTCATGTCCCATCGATGGTGGCTGGACTAGTTGGAGTTTATGGAGTTCTTGTTCTGGTAAATGTGGATACAAAGGCAAGAGAAGTAGACATCGTACGTGTAATAATCCTCCACCTTCCAATGATGGTAGTCCCTGCATTGGTCCTAAGTACCAAATTGAAACTTGTCAAATAACTGGTAACTGTGCAATATAGAAATGTTACAAATTTTTTAAACCCTTTGGCATATTTTACATAAACATGTTTTCAGGATGTACAATGAAAGACTATGAAGATGTTGTGTATAATCATCCCATGCGCATAGAAGAAATGAAAATTGTCAAGCGAATACATCAAAAGTTGCCTGCTCTGATCGAATTATGTTTTTCTGTTGATTGTATGTACTCTATTGTTAAGAAAATTCTTGGAAGTAATGCAGTAAGAGATAAAACTAAATTTTTAATTATCATTACAATATAAATATTTTAAAAGAGTATTTAACAACAATTCTAAATCTTTTCAAGATGCAATATTGGAATGCGATGAACTGTGTTAAATATGATGTTGGATGTCCAAGTAAATGAACTTACGTTAACTAGATGTTAGCTACAATTGCATTATAGATGGATGGTACAATATGTAATTTTTATGTAGGTCCTGGAGGCTGGAGTAGTTGGGGATTATGGTCATCATGCACTGCTGCTTGTGGAAGAGGTAAAAAATATCGCACAAGAACCTGTAATAGTCCAGTTCCTTCAAATCCTGGATTAATGTGCGACAATTCGGCTTTGGAAATAGAAAGCTGTGTGGGACTCAATTGCAAAAAGCATTCAAGTACATTAAAGGAACTTTACAGTTATAACAACCAATTTACTATTGACTGACATCATAATAGTGGGAACTTGGACTGACTGGAGCAATTGGAGCACATGTAGCGTACAATGTGGCAATGGTATACAAATACGGGAACGATCGTGCTTAAAAATGCAAAGTGCACAGGAAGCAACATGTAAAGGTCCATTTAAAGAGATAAATGCTTGCGTGATCAGTAACTGTTCAAGTAAGTATACAAAGCGTGCTGTATAATAATGGGACTGAAGGGAATAAAATTTTAGTCCACTTTTAATAGTTCAAATATTTCTGTAAAACTGTGAATGTCTTTTCTACTAGTAAATGGCCGATGGTCAGCATGGACACATTGGACACCTTGCTCATTAAATTGTGGTATAGGTACACAATTCAGAAATCGCATGTGTAACAATCCATCTCCAAGTGGTAATGGAGACTCTTGTTCTGGTTCTGCTTCTGAAGTTCGTCAATGTTTTAGAAAACCATGCACTGGTACGTTTATAATTTATGATACTGTTAATAAACAGAATAATAAAGTTATTTTAATTTACAGTTAAATCACACGAAGTAGCGCATTTTATAGAAAAAAGTAGTCTTCTATATACAATAAATGGAAGACCTTCACGTTTACTTCATATGTATTTAAGATTTTTACCTCTGACACCATTTGGTGTGCTGATTTATCGATATGAAAATAATTGTCGAGGATCATTCTGCGATTATGTAAAATTATCTCTGCATAATGGAAAAGTAATACTCGTGTCGCAAATATCTGGTTGTACAATGGGCTTAGTTCACGAAGATAAAGTAGAAGTAAATCAGAGAGATTTTTTCTATATTTTAATATTGTATAATTTATATATACGTCTTGTTATATAGATTGGGCAATGGCATATAATATTTGCAGTAATATGTGGTTCACGCGGTATATTACGTGTTGATAATCGTTTACACAGAACTTCTACTTTTTCGTGTACTCCGATATCATATAATTTGGATCATATTATGAAAGTTGGAGAATTATTTCAAGGCCAAATTCAAGAAATAATTATTAACTTTGTGTCTGTTCCACTTTCTGTACCAAAGGTGAATTGATTATCGCTGTTGGAGCATACCATACATAATTTAATATTTTGCACTATGTTGTTTAGGGTAAACACGATCAAAAGCATAAAAATGTTCCTTTTAATGTTATTAATGTACAATATTTACTGGGAGATGATGAAGAAGCTTTCATATCTGTTGGTTTAACAGAATCAGTTGCACTTCCATGTCCAAAGAGCATGGAATCTTGGCAAGTAAGGACAGTTTCAAAAAGTTTAGCTTGGATAACAATACTTTCATAAATTTTGCAATGCAGATCACAATGGCAATAAAAGTGGAAAATATAAACGGTATTGTGGCAATCATACCAGACGATTTGTTCAATAAATACATTTTACTACTGTTAGAAGAGGGAAGAGTAAAACTTAGATTTCACCAGGAAGCAGCTCATGTTGCAGCTGAAAGTACAGAACACATTTCAATAGGAGAATGGTTTGAAATAGTCCTGGTTCAAGATGGTAAAAGATTATATATGCAAATTAATGGAAATGAGAGAAGATATGTACCTTTAATTTCTGAAAGTATGATCACAGCTGCAACCAATATATTCCTGGGAGCTGTACGTGACGAAATACGGGTAATTGTTTCCCAAAAATATTAATTCTTATTTGATCATCATAATAGATTTCACAATAGGAGAAGATATGTCCTAAATGTGCAGAAATACCACAAATGAGCTTTATTCTTGGATATTTCGATATAGATGGAAATGAAATAGATCTGTTATCATTACCAGTATTAGAAACGACGAGCAATCGTTACACAAGCCGTACTGTTAGTTTATCTGGTACTAATTATTAATAAATAACACGCACATTATATCTAACAAATATTTGAAATTTTATTGTAATTTGTAGATTACTATGAAGAAATTCCCCTCTTAATAGGTCAAGAGCTCGAGTTATCATGTTTCTACAATAAAGCCGCTCGTGAGAAGGGAATTCTTGCAACTTCTAAAAGAACATACGTCGTATGGTTATTAATGGACAAAGTATTACAATCTTATGGAAGCAGGTAAACTGCTTTGATATATCAAACTTTTTTGTATCTTTTTGTAACAACTTATTCTTTGTTGAATAGTGATTTTTTTCACTTAAAAGACAATGGGCGCGTCAGTACCATCAGTATTGCAAGCTATACATCTCAGGAAGACATTGAAAATTTTTATTCGTGTCATATTCACCACCATAAAAATAAATCATATACAATCTCAGATCGAACTTCTTTCACGTTTGGAATTACTGTAATAGATAAGAATAAAGGTAATGTAGAATTATTTCCTTCATCGCATTTAGTCCAAGATTCTAAAAAGTATTAAATTTCTTTTGCAGAATCTAAAAATTTATTGTGGAAGGAATGGTGTTTTATCTGTATAATTACAATTGTATGTTTCATGTATATAATACTTTGGGGGATGTTCGAAAAAGTACAAGAGATTCGGAAAGGGTAATATTTTATAATTTTATAAAAGTTAAAAAATATATTTGTACTCGTTAAATTCAACAGAGACATTAATTTTAGACACGGCTTTTATAAACTTCCGAGAATACTTCGCGATGATCCCACTACTGTTATAAATTTTATTCACTCTAAAGATGGAATAACTTTGCTTGGTAGCCAACAAGCGGTAAATGAAGTAACATTAGGAATTACAGATGACTACTAAACATTGAAACAATTAAGGAAAGTTAGAAGAATTACACTAAAAAATAAACTTACTCTTCAGTCTTTCAATAAAATACTTATATTTAATATCTTTTTTCTATAAAATAGATTTATGTTAATTTTGACTTGCAACAGAAAATACAATCACGTTTAACAGTGTACTTAAAAAGAGTAAAATTTCCAAGGTTATAATAATATGAAATAATATGATTCTAGTACAAAAACATTTAAGCTAACACGAATCAAAATTTAAAAAAATATATTTATAAAAATACCGCTTCTAAACGATGGCAGCTTATATTTACAATTGGATGATGCAACATAAGATTCTATATTGTAAGTATTAATCGTTTAGAAAAAAAGAAAAACTGTAATTAACGATGTCTCTAATACTTATACTTCAGATAGCTAATGAAAGACGATGTAACATTTAAATTATATATATTGCTTTCACAGAAATATGTTTAAATTGTAAGCATTGGCTTCTTCAAGAATTCGGAGTAAATGCTGTTCCATGTTGCAATGTTTTGAGCACGTACTCTCTCATTAGTACTATATTACAATTTGTAACTATTACAGTGGTTCAATGCAATGTAAAGTAAATGAATGAAATAAATAAAATGCATTGCTGCATCTTTCATGATAAGAGTTTTGAAACTGATCCATAATTATTCAGGTTATATTTTCCCAGGATTCACCACTACTGCTATTGGTCACAGAGGAATGTCTCAAAATCTGGGGCAAGTCGAAATGCCACTTTGTATCTTCATTTATAGTAAGTCCATTGGCAATCTCGCAATTGAATAATGGCGGTTTTGCCTTTATACCTATCGTTGTAGGTCTATTACTAGGATTTTTATCCAGCATCATTTTAAGTAAATCATACTGAAAGTAAAAGGTTTTCAATTAATTTAATTACATTAAAATATATGTGAAGTAAGCAGTTTATTCGCTTACCTCAGCTGGATGATCAATGTTAAAGTTTTTTGGAAACACTGATTTTCTTAAATTCATAAGAGCTGTTACCCTTTCCATTTCGGTAGTAAAGGGAATAAGAAGCTCAAACAAAATTATTCCCAAGGAGTAGATATCAACTTTGTAATTATAACCTAGTCCGTTTATTTGTTCTGGCGACATGTAGAGATGAGTGCCGACATTTGCGGTATGTAAATTGTTTTTTAGAAATGTATTTTCGTTCTCCAAAGTAGGTGTATGAACTTCACCATATCCTTCCGTCATTGCGGTAACGAGTCCAAAATCGCCCACTTTTATTTTATCATCAAAAGAGAAGAATATATTTGACGGCTGAAATTCATGTAGTAAAAATAAGACATCAAACATTTGTATTATACATTTAAAAAATATGTTTAATCGAACTATAAATAGTTTCAAGATTACCTTCAAATCACGGTGAATAAGTCCTTGCAAGTGAACATATTCTACAGCGTCAACAATTTGCTGAAATATATTTAATACTCGACGACAATCTCGCGTGGATTGATTCTTCAACCACTCTCTGAGACTTAGCCTTTGGCACAGCTGCATTTGTATATAAAGAAGCATTTTTGGGGACTTGCGAGTACTCGGCTTGTTATTCAAATCTAAAGAGAATGATCTCTGCCGCTTTCTGTTTTCTTCTTTTTCCGAATGATTACCGCCCTCAAAATTTTCAAACACAATACTCTGCGAACGTGTAACGTCGTCAATGCTTGGCATTATTTCTTCACTCGCGTCGATCGAAATCGATAGATTCGAACTTTCGGTACTGCATTTGCTCATGTCGATTACATTTTCATTTGGCTTGTGTGAATCGCATGGTTCAAAAACTATGAATGAATCTTCGTCCGAATCGTAGTGATTCAGCGCATCGTACGCTTCGGACGCACTTTCTATCGAAGACTGGTCAGTTTGAGAAACGGTAATACACACAGAATTATTCACTTTTGTTCCAATAGGAGTTCCATCGGAAATATATTCTAAGTTTGGCAACGCCGATCCGTTCAACCATTCTAGATCATGTTTTTCTTGCCAACCCGCAGGCGGACATTCTAACCATGCATTAAAATATCTCACAATATTCTGATGATCCAATTTGGCCAAAGCTTTCACTTCTCGCATTACACGTTCTCTCGAAGACTGGCTGTAAACAACATTATACAATAAAGAGGAATCGTTAAAAGATAGAAATTCATATATTAAAATATCCAACCTATTTGGTAGAGCGATTCTCTTGATAGCGTAATTGCAATCATCTATTTTATTCTTTGCTTCAAAGACAACACCGTAACCTCCTTTTCCTAAACAATCCACAGGTTCAAAATCTGTTAAGTAACGTGATGTAAAACTATCGATGTTTTCTTTGTCGTTGATCGTTTTTGGATTATTTGTGTTTGTTTCGATGTGTCTTTCCACTATCAAAGGCTACAAAAATTTGTCAAATCAATACTTCAATATAGTACATATTATATGAAATTAATAATGTTTCTATTACTGGAAGTACTGCATCCTTGGCAACAGTTGTAGCATTCAACAGACGCTGTGTTAGCATGAAGTTTAGAAGAATTGCAGTTGTAATTGAGATTATCAAAACTTCTTTCCTGTTTAAAGAAAATATTTTTCTATTAAAAGTTAGTATTTTAAGTTTCTTATCCTAATTTTACATACCACCAGTACCACAATGAAACAATTATAACTTGAACAGGCGTATCATCGTCCTCGTCGCCGGTGTTATTAGGTCGAAATGGCCTTTCATTTTCCTCGGTAATTGTTGAGTTCGAATTAGTACGATTACATTGTTTGTTACTATCCAATTGCAACTGATCTTTTGAATACAAGTAAAATCCACTGTCTGTCAACAGATGTTTATTAAAAGAAAAAATATTATGTAACGAACTTTTCGTTTCATTGTTAAGAGATTTTTCAAAAATGTTATACCCGTTATGTACTCCGATAACGCAGTGATACTTTGTGCGTCATTTATCTGAAGCAAAGCATTGTTATCGGGATCATTGTCTTCTGGAACTGGAAGAGTTCTTATAACTTCATCACCTAAAATACACAATATTTTAATATACCCAAACTACAAAAAATGACTAAATAACTACATTTTTGAGAGCAAGCGGAAAACAAAGTTTCATACCAATAGCAGGATAAAGCTGCAGTGGATATTTCGAAGATTGAATGTATGGTAACGATTGTTCCAATGATTTATACAATTCTGTATTTTCTTGTACATATAACTGTCTACCATGTTTACCCAAATAAATTCCTGGATTAATTGAGAATTCTGTACCCCAAGACCACTGCATACTATCAAATAAATTAACTTCTTTTAAATACTTATGCCCATTGTTTGTATTTGAATGCTCACGCCATATAGTAACAATTGGAGAGTCAAACTAATAAAACATAAATGCAAATAATTAGTACAGGGTTTTCAAACTAAATCTAGTTTCTATATTTCTCTAAAACTTACCTTATACTGCCACAGTTTTACTGTAGGATTATCTTTATTAACAGCCCAGATCAAACCATCAGGTACAACAACTTTAATTTCAATATCCCTAATATGAGCTGCAATTTCATTGTGGCAATATGTATCAGAATTAGGAACCAATACCAACTCGTGTCGGCCGACGCTGAAGTTCCATCTATTTAGGTTTTACATAGAATTTATATGATTAAAAATAATCTAAATTCATTGAAATTATAATTTACCTTTCATGACCAGTACGTGGTTCAACCGCTCGTACTGTTTGTTGAAACCGTTGAACAATAAGCACATCTTGCTCGATATACGATTCTCCTTTAGTGTTATTAGTGCAACCTTTAATTCCACATTCATATAATATCTTTCCAGTTTTACTTGAAACTCCTGTTGTAAAAGAAGCTATTTAGATTGATATAATTACATGTAATTTTTGAAACTTAAAAATGTGGAACAATTGATACTATTTTATTTTGTTATGGAGAGAATGCAGTAGTATGGCTTTATTCATTCTTATAATATCCTACATTTAGATTGCTTGTAAAGATTGTATGTATATAGAAATTATTTCAAAATGCAAACCTTGACACTCTCATATATATTTCATGGACACATAATTGAAATATTTACCATAAGATTTTACTTCCCTACCACCGGAAAGTACTAAATCATCAGAGTAACGGAAAGACGACTGTATTAACTGTGTTGCAGACACAGGTACTGCTTCTAAATTTTCCTTGTCCAATTTATATAATCCTCCACTTAAAGATGGTATAAAATAAACCCTTTTGCCATTATCATTGAACTAGAAACGATAATAAGTAAGTAAGAAATGGATGAAAACTTAAAATATATTTATAAAAATGTTTAACATTTATATACTTCTCTATAATGAATGTTAGATGATAACATAGGACCTTCACTAAAATCTAAGGTCCATTGTTTCTTCCCTAAATTGCTCACATCCAGAGCAGATATTTTCCCATCTAACGTACTTACAAAAAGTAAGCTGAAAAACATAGACATATTTTTAGTTTCTATTATAAGTCAAATAATAACATAATTAATGTTTGCCTTATTCTTTGACCCACTTGACATAAAAATATAGTAGTATAGTAGTATAGTGTAGTTTACATGACTCATTTAAGATTTCAATTGTGATTGTTAGAGAAATGAACAAAATAATAAACTTACAACAAAACAACATCGAAATTATATAACGTTTTTAATTGTAGATGCTCCTTCTGTTCTAATTATTGCATCGTTTCTATATTTGTATTCGTACAATTAAACTATAATTTTATGCATTTATAGCAAACGTATATAATTAAAAAATTGCAACAATGATAATGAACATTGGAATAATCAGTTTTCATTTAATTCATTTTTTCGTAAATCAATCCACATAAGCATACATTTTTATCAACGTTCGTAGTCTAATAATATGAATCAATCAAATTTGAATAATGTTGATAAAGTTGAAAATAAGCGAGGTCAAATGAAAAATGTATGTCGAATAATAAAGTGTCATCAAATAATACGTCATAAACATCAGATGTGTACAAAGTAGTTTTCGATTAAATTACCTTCGAAATATTTTCTGGTCGTAAAACGTCAACTGTTTTCTATCGTTGCTGTTGATCAGCGGGAATATGAACACTATTGTGAACAGTAAACGAAACCATACTCGTCCCCGTAAATGCGTGTTAAACATTTTCTACATTCGAAAAAAAATTGATTACTTAAATACTACATTTTGTTTGGATGTTTACGTGGAACAATGTGCGCGACGTTTTATCGCGATATTTGATTGAAATACAATTGATAATGGTTAAACGTTGCACACCGATGAACCATGGTCAGTTTTGATAATTTTCAACAAACAGAAACTCTAGCGGCATCTAGGGAAGACCTTACTTACAGAGTGTTTACATATGTATATATGGGCAGAGTAAGAATACAGTGAAACATGTCGCATACGTGCTATATTTATTTATATACATACATATTTCATACGTAAAACCAATTTATCATTTACCGTTCTCAATTTAGAAAATTATAATATAATAGATATTTCGTATAAAATTGAACATAATCATTTTTCAAATTCATATATTATAGTACCTAGTGCTTTCCGACTTTTCAAACGAATTTTACTCGAATACATCTCATATGAACAAATTTCATTCTATATTTTTGACTTATTTTTCTCGAAGAACTGCCTTCTTTCCTATGGTACCATCAGAGAGGAAAATTTCCTCTCTGGTACCATCAATACTCGCAGACCTTATGCGTCAAAGAAATGTTATTAAATTAGATATCAGAAATTTGAACGAATCAATTGAGGATATAAAAAGCACAGCAAGTGGCGCTGTGATCTACGCCACAGAATTTATATTATAGATGAGAAAGCCATTTTTCGCAACATCTACTTGCAATCGTATTGAATGGTATATTTGCGAGAATATACAAGCACAGCTCGTCTGTGATACAAACCGTTCGTAGCCCTCTAATGGCCAGAATAGAAAACACAATCACACGTCGAACAGACTTGAACGGACTATATTTTTTTCTACGTTACGGGTGATTATGGCGAGGTTTGCCAGATGGAAGTGAAGTGTCGTATAAAGAATACGTTTGTCGAATTTATCAAACGGAATTTGTTGAAGTGAGGGTAAGCGACACAAGAGATTAAATTTCGTTTTCGCGGTTCGAAGAATTTTTGGACAGTAATGAACGGAGAAAATGGAAGTCTGTTGCCTATGAAGTTGCGAGTTAATACCTGTCCTTTCCTCCAGCCATACTCGAGTGTACAATAATAGACTTGGCTGGAACCTGCAGCCTGATTAAATAAATAGTATTGTCTATCTCTTGAACTGCTCCACCAGCAGTAACGCAACTATCCTTTCGTCCGGCACATATAGGCTGATTAAGACAGGGCAAAATTTTTTGCCATTTTATCAAGAGTCGCCAGACACATAACCTTGTTCGTAACAGTGTTTCCGTAGAATCTAATTTCATTATAACGTTATTTTCATCGACGTATATGCGCTGTCGAAGAATCGCACGAGAAAACAGTGCTTTTACATTTATTTCATTTAATATCTATTAATGCTCAAGTTATTTATTTTGTCTCAATGGTTTGTTTTGCATTATTAAGAATGTTTTTTTCTATTAGTTTGTTATGTTTCTTTTCTTGTAACTTATGGAGCAATAATAGATTGTCAAATGAATCATAACCGGAAGACATTTTTATATAATGAATAGTGTAGAATTGTATTAATTTTGTAACGGATAGTTTTAAGGTATAAGCAAAGTTTTAAGGTCCACAAAATTTTTATTCACAGCACAGAAATATGGAAGGTCAACAATTTTGTTTACGATGGCATAATTTTCAAAATACACTATTGAGTTCCCTTCCTAAATTGCTTGACGGTGGTTATTTAACAGATGTCACGCTAAGTGCAGGTGGCAGGCACATACATGCACACAAAATTATACTTTCAGCTTGTAGTTACTATTTTAAAGAATTATTTAAGGTATTCATAGTACGAATGTTTGAATTATTAACTGTTGAAACAAATACTGATAGAAACGAATGTTGTAGATTATTGTATTATATCAATGTAAATCAACTTTTAGGATTTAAGTTCTTTACAACATCCTGTCATTGTATTACCAGGCATGGAATATGCAAATTTGTGCGCGCTTGTCACATTTATGTATAATGGCGAGGTGAATATATATCAAGAACAATTGCCTGCACTTTTGGCTATGGCAGACACTCTGCATGTCCGTGGATTAGCAGACATTGCTGGGGTAAGAAATCTCATATGCGTATTAATTAATATAATAAATAGACAAAGCAATGGTTGCGCAAAACATTTTAGACTGGTAAGTTCATATTACAGTTAATAATATCATAGGTTTTCTTAATATTTTATTGTTTTACTTGAATGCATATTTCTGGTATACCTTTTATCTGTTTCTTTTTATTTCTATGACTGTTCTACCAAACCTCTCATTTTATTGCTTTGCACATGGAATGCATGAGTGCATTTTAAATATGCATATATTATGCAATTAATTTCTTCTGAAGTACAAACCTAGTGCAATATAAATTTTAAATTACTTTAATTGCTCCTTTTAGCAATTATAATTTAAGATTATATATTTTTCTGTTGATTCATAAGCAATAATTTCACTGCATTCAATTGTGTTAAGTTATGATAGCAATAGGTACTTAGTATTATCTGATAAATTAGTATTAATTATCCAATGAAGCTTGCCTCTGTGTGTTTTGTATAAAATGAGTAACAATGCATGTATCTTTTCGAGTGCCTTATATAAATATTGTCATTTCCTTGTTGATAATTGTCATTTGTTGATAATTGTCATTTCCTTGTGTTACCTGGTATAAAAAAGTAGAGAAAAACCATTTTTAAAAATACACATAAACAATAACATTAACGTATCGTGTTAATAAAGTTTTTACATTTTTATTAGTGTTATAATTACCAGTAAATGCAATAATTTATGAATTATGTGAAAATTGGACTACTTAAGTACCTAAGTTTTCTTGTAAAAAAGATCTTGCAGATTCTTAATCTTTATAGTTTCAACTTCTCTACTTCATTAATTTTTATGTTTCCTACATTATATTCATTATTTGCATGGAATATATTAATTAAGTGCATTAATTACATACTCAGACAACTAAAGATTAAAATCACTTCCTCTATACAGTATTATAAGAAAATACTATCTAAAACAAATTGCATATTCGCTTTCTCCTTTTTTAATCTTTATATTACCCTATGATCGTGTTGTTTTGTTCAGGTCACTTAAATACATTCACTGTCGTTCCTCAAGAAGTACCTCACGATGGAATTACCTACTACACATGTTATGTTCATACGTGCATCGAAGGAACGATAATGAATATAAACGATATCCACGAGATCAAGGTCGTTGTGTGTGTTGCAACTAAATGCAAGTGGATGCATCCCATGGAACCTTTCCCCATAGAATGAGTTTACAGGTATATCTAAAATAGCTTTCTCCAAAAATCTCTACACAACTAAACATTTAGTAGATACTTTAGAACAATTAAGTCTTCTCTGTTTTTTTTTACCTTTTTTTTACACAATATCTACATTGCATTACAATAATGCTTACTATTTTTTTTTAGTCAAGCGTGGCTATAACAAAAATTTAGAATCAATGTATACATATTTAACAGTCTTACATTCATCAGAAGGGAACAAAAGACTGCATGGAATATTTTACACAGAGTAATATGCTAAAGAGAAAGTCAATTTATACTTGATTATATCCAGAAATATATATTGTACATATGAAGTGTAGAATACTTTCCAGAATCATAAAATCAAGAACAGCAGACATTTTCCAATGGGTAAAGATGTTTAGGAATCTCAGAGGCTAGGTAGAACAGAAAATTTGACAAAAACAAAAGCAGAATCGTATGAGTAAAAATAATCAGTGTTTCTGATTAAAAATAAATATCATTCCCTGTTTTTGCGATTACTATTATACTTTTTCTTTTTTCTTTACAGAAAAACTCAAGACACGACAATGGCTTATACGTACAACCTCCTCCAATACAACTACAAGAAAAAACTTTATCTGAACCACCAATAAAGAAAGAAAGTAGAGACAGTGTCGCGACCGGCGAATCCTTAGACACAGTCCTGGCAGCAGAGACGACGGAACATACGGAGGAGACGTTCAATGATCAAGAAAGTATACCGTACTGTGTAAAAACAAAGCCTTATTACTCTATTAATGCAAAGTTGAATCAGAGAGAAAAAGTCAGTATTCCATCTGCTAATGCTTCATCTAACAAGTACACCGAGCAAGGATATTCAGACAGCGGAATGGACGAAAGTACACCAGTTTTAGAAGATCAGATTATTGCAGTCGAAGATACGAAACCGCCACCTGTGTGGGACGCAAATTTCAAATTTCTTACGAGCTCCGTCAGTGGTAGAACGTCTCAGAATTATAATAAATCTAGTGTTACTTGCCTTATCTGTGGGAAACAATTAAGTAATCAATATAATTTGCGGGTGCACATGGAGACTCATAGTAACAGTTCTTATAGTTGTACAGCTTGTTCTCACGTATCAAGATCACGTGACGCGCTTAGGAAACACGTTTCTTATAGACATCCGGTAGCATCACCGCAAAAGCGTTCGCGATATAGTACACCGAAACCATAGAAACTATTATTATTATAGATATCTTGATTTGTATTATGACCCTACTTTAGGTTACGTCTTTCTCAAAAAAACGAAAAAAAAAAACAAGTTAATGATGTGTTACTCAACTTAGGTCTAAGTATTTTATTGACTACAAAACAGAATTGAAATTTAAAATTTAAAATTGTGGCAAATATTCTGGTTTTTGTTATTTATTTATTAGGGTATTTTTGTTGCTTTCGAATACCAAATTTTTTCGATCAACATGGTATTGCTGTGAAAGTAATTTGATTTTTTAAATTATAAAGCTCTTAAAATGCTTTCTTAAATACGTTGTATGCTCCCTTTAATTACAGTCGCGTTGTCGCAATTTAGTTGGAAAAAGTCCAATATAGCGTTAAGTCATACGAATTTTAAAAAAATACATACAAAGCAATATAAAGACTCTTCAGATTTATATAATGCCTTAACTGTGTTTCCATGGATAAGGTAAATATCGTTGTTGAATATAAAAGTTGAATATTTTATTAAACTCGAGAACTTAGAAAAAGGTTCAATATAAAAAACTTATGTACCTCATCTTTGTAAGAGATATTCAGTACTAGACTGATTAAGATAGGGCAAATTAATATATAAATATGTAATGACTCAATTATTTTGTTTTTAAATGTACAAATAATTTAAAAAGTGTGATCGCGTTACTCCGAGACCCTTAGTGTTCGAATTGTTACTGTTTTCTTGTTATCGTTACGCTGTTTTAATAAAGACAGAGTAGACAATAAATATTTTCGTTTTTTGATTTCCTTTTTTTTTTCTTTCACAATCAATTCTTTTTACAATCACCCAGTAGAAATCGAAGAATCAAACACCGTGTGTCTATCATTACGCTGTAAATATCTAAAAAATAATTACAGTGTGTAAAAATGTTATTTATAATTGACGCTGCGCGAAAATGTAAAAAAGTATCGCGGCGGTTTTTGTTGCTGAAGTGTCACTCGTTTTGATCATTCTTTTCAAATTTATCGAATATAAAAAGATCACAGTAGAATCTGATTAATCTTATTAAAGGATCGTATTAAAAAATAATACACAATATCCGTTGACTACAAAATAAATAGAATGCATCCAAAGATAAGCTCTTCAAAGAAAAAAGGAAACGAAAAATAAGATAAATATTATGAGAAATTAATTAAATCTTTTCTATACGCCATATCTTAGTATTGCAATCCTGTCCTACTGAGATCAATGTTTCTTCGTCAAGCCACACTAAACGCGTTATTTGGCTTTGTGGGTGCGCATCTGAAATGAAAATAATTCCATAAGACATTCATTTAACTTTTAGTTATAATATCGGAACATAGAGATTGGAAAATCGAATATCTTTACTTTTAATAATAGTATGCTTCGTGGGATTTGCAACGCTCCAAATAATGATCGTTGTATCCAGGCTACCACTTGCAACCATAGCCGAGTCAGGACACCACGCTACAGAATTCACTCTTGCATTGTGGAAACCCCATTCCCTATTGTGTGCGAGCTGTAAACAAATATATTTCGTCAGATAATATTTGCGAAGGAAACAGCTGTTACTCGCACAGCAGTAAGTCTCAAGCCAAAGATCTACTCACCCTCTAAGATTCCCACAAGCGTTTAGGAAGAGCAATTATTACAAACAAATTTGTATGTAAGACATAGACCAACTAGCGTTTACATATATGTTTCGCCCAGAATAGATATTAATTGCACTACATACATTAGAAGCGTGGAATATGAATTTACATCACTAAGAATGTAAGCACTGAATATGTAATGGCATATTTGAAAAGCGGTTAATATTTTACTTTGAAACTGTACATAAATAGCGTAAATTTCGATCTTCGCAATTTCTTTAAGTACTGGAAATGTTTTTACCTTGTACTCTGGGACAACATAAAGAATCACTTTTCTGTTTGCGTCGCAAGCTACCAAATACTTGTTATCAGGACTGTAAGATGCATCTGTGACTGGACCCAAGTGTTCCAGTTCAGTTTTAGGAGTTAGATTTGTGCCTGATAGTGTATAAATACGGACCTGAAAATTATATTACGGAGCTAAAGCGTCAGATTAAAAACACATATAAATACGAGACTTAATGGACATACTGTATTGTCTGATGTAGCTCCTATAGCTACATCGCCATTTTCCTGATTAATTGACACACAGGAAGGTTCGTAATCGATTGGTACACTTGATACCTTTCGGCCATCTTGGGTAACAGTAATCTAAAAATAGAATTATTATTACCAGAAGACACACGAGTGCTACACAATTGAATTAGAATAAACTTATAAAACGCTTCTTACCTGCCTAACTGAAGCAATCACAACAATGCCGTTGTAAATATCTAGACCTCGCGGTTGGGAGTCTAGCTTAACAACAGATGTGTCTGTATAAGCGTTAGCATCAATTTCTACCGTTCTCAAAGTGTCGTCGATGCCGGCGGTGTAAAGCAAATTCTTTGCGGCTTTCATCCCGTTAATTTGATTTCCATGCCCGTGGCCCTGAACACGATCATTCTCTCCTGTATTTGCGTTCCAATTGGTAATGTATCCGTCATGAGATCCAGTGTAAATTGTACTTCTATCAGGACTCAATGTTAATACTGTTATTGGTTTATTATGACCCTGAAAATGATAATAACGTCAAACTTATTCTTAATAAAATATTACCATCATATACTTCGATGGCGTTACCTTGATTATTCTAATTGGCTTCTCTGGATTGTCGACATCGAGATAATTAATAAATCCGCTTAATGACACAGACAGCAAATGTTTTCCTTGCCATAAACAGCTGACCTAAAACAAGCAAGATACAGTTTCCAGTATAATTTTGATCTTTAACACACGACTTTGAATAACAATCAAATTTAGGGTACTATTATACCTGTTGATCGTCAACTGCCGGTCCCATATTGAATTCGCTAATCAGCGAACGAGTTTCCACATCCCACAGCTTGCATGTCTTATCTCCGGATGCAGTTAATAGTTGCGTGCCATCGGGTTTCCAAGCTACCTATAGGATTGCAGTAAATTAATAAATAGTATATATCATATTACTAGGCATCGAAGAATATTTGATTTGCTTACTCCATATACGCCGCCTTGATGAGCTGGTGATCCAACTTCTCCAACTAAATCTGAAGTTGTACCATCATAAATAAATACTTTTCCGTCGAATCCTGCGGATGCAAACAGATTACCGCTAGGTGAGTAACGGACAGCTTGAACAAACCTAGTGTGCTCCTGCTTGGTCATCCTGTTCAAACAAAAGATAAAGTTAGTTTGACATATACATGAAATATTCTGATCTGAGTTATCGTTCAAAAATTAAATGCACATACTTGAACTTAAATGGTGGCCCTTCAAATACAGCGATAGTATTATCTTCGCTTCCAGTGATCAGTCTAAATGGTCTTGTAGGTCGAAAGTCACAAGAATTAATGGGCTTACTCTGGCCCGAAATTTCACCTACAGATGTACCGGTTTCCGCCATAAAAACGTGACCAAATCTAAAGTTATTTACAAAACATAATTTATCATTCAATTCTGAGCTACATTGATAAAGTATTTAACCCTTTACCTTTCCCTTCCCTCTCCAACTACCACCATACGTTGACTGTCTGGTGACCATGCTATATCCTTAATGGGTCCTCCAATGGGATGAAATTCGTTTTTCAAAATATGTTCTTTGTTAACAGTATCCCAAATACGTACTTTGCCAGACTGGTCTGTAAGAAAAAATTGGATATATTTTATATCTCTAATTGTGTATGTATGTATTATATATTTTAGGTGACACTGTTTTTTTTAAATTTCATATACCTCCTGATGCTATGTAGAAACCACTTGGAGAATATTTTGCAACATTAACTGGACAAGAATGCTCAGTGTAAATATCCGCAATAGCCGGATTCTATTAAATAACAAATTATTTAATAAGTTATATATTTTAATATTTTTCAATAATTTAAATAAAAAATTAATATGCTCACATCAATATTTCGAATGATAACACTATTACCATTAGTGTACAAAAAGTTCTTCCCTTTAGGATCAGCACCTAAGACAAGGGGTTGCCCTCTCTGAGTCCTGGGCAATGTAGCAAAAATGTATTCTGCAAATACACGCACATATTTTTTTAAATATTATTATCATAATTATTATTATCATAATAATATTAATAGTTATTATTATCATAATAATACGTGAAAAAAAATTTCCAGGAAACTTAAATTCCAGTTAAATATAAAATTCGAAAAGTTAATTCTACAGTAGACTACTATATTTTTCAACTGGAACTAAAATATACTTCCGTAATACATTGGCATAAGTCCAAGATGCAATATTTGAAATTATTTCGAGCATACAAACTATATCTTGATCTAAAATTGTGATCATACGATTTTAATGTTCTTTGGAAGTTCCATCAACAGATTTTATTTAATAAGACATATATTTAAAATCATGATAGGTATAATCAAGTATATAGTAAATACATTTTTATTGCACCGTTGACGTATTAGAAGCATTTGAAATATAATGCGAAAAATAAATTAAATTTTTATGTAAAAACTTTAACAAATTCACGCCTATATAAAGTTCGTAATTTTAAATTAAATTGTCATCGTCTATTTTTTTTTTTTATGTAACGGAAAAATTTAATAAAATCGAATCTGATGAGTGACACTTATCTCAATTGTTCAACGATACGTCATTCGAAAAGAGAGCAAAAAGAGATAAGTTTAAAACGGAACTGAATATATTGCGAAGTAGCGAGGTGCAAATAATACCGCATTACAGAATAAAAAGTAAACGCTGCACGATGATCAGTAAGATAAACTTGCATACGTGGCTAAATACAACACAAGCTGAAAAATATTATGGATTTAATCCATCTTGACATATTGTATGTGAATCATTGATGCACTTGAAGTGTTATGATTTGGCTTGAGATAAGCTACCGGAAAGTTGATGGGAATGATATTTACATAAAAAGAAGAGTAATAAATCGACTCGGCGATACTAAAAACTATCGAAATGGTTCAGCGTCACTTACTTGTTTCATAGGACATTTTTATTCCCTTTATTTATTTAAATTATACTTGAAAAAACTCAACAATGAGAATCAGTTCAATGCCTCCTTCGTATCTCACTCTGCCGCCCCCCCATACACTTTCCACCGAAATACTTGTTCCGCCCTTGCCTTATTTAGCTGAAGCATGAAAAACAGAGAACCAAGAACAGTAAACAACGGTCGGTCGATGACATTTAAGGTATAATTTTCAATCCGCAGGAGTATGTGCATATGTACTGTCACGGAGTATAACACAGGCGGAACTTCATTTGAAAGTTTTGATTTTCACGTCTGCAAGTTGAAAGACCTTGACGTACTACATGTAGACAGTGTTGCCGCTTCGACATTGTGTTTCAAGTTAAAACTTGAAACATTGGAAAGTGCGGCAATATTTGAAACGTAGTACGGTACATAGAATATGACGTTCCAGAAATATGTATAAATAATTTCGTGAACGGAATATTGCTCAAAAAATTATTTATATCGTGTCGCATGTGTGACGGAATTTACTTACACATGTAGGATGAATTTTGTATCTATTTTGTGCGAGTATTAATAGAGAAAATTTGTTTTTGGTATTGAGTAGTTTGAATAACAAAACCAGCCGATGCGCATGCGTGCATTTTGTACACCACGAACGGGCGACATCTTTTGGTAATTTTTGAGGTTTGTTGTTCAAGCTTCGAGGACTCCGATATTGTTTAAAAATTTTTTCATAAGAATAAGATAGTGAAAGTACACAATATCATTAAAATGAAGTATCACATTTTATTGTAAGTCATCTATACAAATTTACGAATATAATAATCGTTTACGCTTTCAGCTTTTTTTTCGGTGATAGCAATGTAATTATAATTTTACATATGTATACGAGTACGAAACTTTTTATATAAAATCTAGATTACTATGTACACATACACGTATAAAAAAACATTTCAGCAGATAAAAAACATGTAATGTGTTATTATAAAATATCACGTGCATTATGCGCATACAAATCTAACAGTTATTCGATAAATTCAACTATATGGTAAATTTTTTAATTTTGTGTAAAGAGTTAATGTGCTGTATTAATAACAAACAATCTTCTTTTTACCGTAGAAACTCAGTCGCATGACTTCTATAAAGTACAATAATATGTCGTACGCATAAAAATATTTTTGTTTAATATTATAATACATATATTTCGCGCTAAACATGAAACAAAAATTTTCAGCGAGGTAAGTTCCTTTGCGCCGTTATGGCGAACATCTTAGAAAAGAAAACTCAATGGTGTAATCGACATAAAAAAATCTCTCGCAAGATCAAATAACGAGTACATTTAATTTATGAAATGATAACAGTTATAGATCGAAATTCTAAACGAATGCAATGCAAAAGAAAAAAAAAAATAAATAACAATTATAGGGATGATGAAATAAATAGTAAATGAATGAGAAGGTGTATGATCGAAAGTATTCATGGTCGGCGATTATTCGTGCGTAAAAGCGGGTGAATGTACACGTAAGCAAACTATATACAGTAGAGTTTAAAATGTATGTAAGATAAAAAAAAATCAACAACGATGAAAGTATAGAGCTTAATGGCCGACCAATCGTCATTTAACAGCTCATGCTTCGTTATATACCTTTAAATTATTTTCAAGATTGACAAAGTCTACTATTAATTGCTAATCAAGAAAACGATAGAATGCTATTCGTAGGAGCAGTCTTTTTAAACTCGCCGTTGCTAACTCTATGAGATGTTCACAAATGTATTAATGGACGTTTAACAATGCAAACTGTTTAAAAAATATCACCCATTCGCTCATTTATTATACTATCGTATAAGTCAGCTGTTAACTGGCGTTAACTACTGTATACTAGTGATCTAAGTACAGGATCGATCAAAATCTTGTTTGCAGATACAAACCATAAAAATGGCAGCAGATGTTACTGTTGAACGAAAATGTTCTCCTATACCATTCGCCAGTAGCGTATCGCTCTAAAGTAGAAATAACAAGAATAAGGTCTAAAATCCTATAATCTACTTTGAGAAGCGACTCTATCAGCAATTAATTCTGTCATCTAGGGTACAACGATCAAAGTATCACCTACATCTGTATGACAAATCATTCCACCTCCAACTTGCACCATGAAAGACCACATCAGCTACAGTTCAGTCGAACGCTACAGCCATTTTACGACTGTTAATTAAGCTCGACCCTGGTAATATTAGAGGACCTGCAGAAAACGGTGCCGAGTTTGTTTTAACTCTACACATTACCAATTGTTTCATTTCCAATAATCTGTATGAGAAAATGACTTGATACCGTAAGGCAGGGATGGGCATTTTTGTCTCAATTGAGACAAGACCATTCTCCCCACTATAGCGCTTATTGTCCCTTTCCAGTAAACGCTGTTACGGTGGGGCAACGAAGACACGAGACACCAGCGAACACGACGAATCAAAAAGAGGTTGGTGGGAGAAGCAGGCGTTTGAGGGGCCCCTACCGTGTCCATCACCGCCGTAAGGGTTGAACAAGCGAGACCACAGCATTTTCGTACGGGACACGTACGTCTCCTCGTTCGTGTCTGCCAGTTCTGGCGTCCGAAGGTACATTCCTCAGCGATGAGTCGCGTTCCCTCAGTAGTAATGAATCTTGCGTTTCGCGACGACCTCTTGAAGCAACCGTCTATCAAACGGTGTGTGACGCCGATGATTCTGATTTTTAGCCTCGGAAAAGGAGTTCCCCTTGGATCGTTTTCCGTAGAACGAGTTCCTGTCCGCTTCGAGATCCTCGATCGACGGTACACGAGAAGGCCTGTACTCTTCGATGTCTTCGTCGCGCGGCAATGGGCGCGTAGAATCCTCCGGAACCGGTCGACCATCCGGATAAACGCGAATTACCATTGGTCCAACGAGGTACGGGCCCGTGTGCTCTGCAGGTGGCCGAGCATAATTGTGGGACGGCGCTGTCTCTTCGCTCAAGCCGTTCGTTTCACTGTCACTGGTAGCTGAAAAAATATTTAACGTTAGACGTCACAGTTTATAGCAGAACTGTTCGGCGTCTGCCCGTACGGGCAGCGATTTTCTTCACAACGGCGGGCACGAAGCCACGCCTCCGCGGGCTAGGCTGCATGTGCATTGTCACATGCATTGTCACAGCCACGTGGCAAGCTACGACTGTGTTACCGTACTAAGTCACGTAGCCCGTAGCTTTGCCGGTAGTTGTGCCCACGGGTATCGGCGGGCTATCGGCTATGTTAAGAAGCTCTCGAATCCTTAGTGTGGCATAATGAGTCGATAAGTTAAACGCGTAATCCCGCGATTAATATTAATTTGAAATCAACGAGTCTCGATCCGATGTGGGGACATTAGCGTCGTTACGAGGCACGAATTTAAAAGTAAGGAGGTACGGGTTCCGGTGGGTCGTACACGTCGTAAATATTTTCAGCACGATCGGCCACATTTAAACGCATTCGCGTTGCGTGTACGGGTGCGAGAGTCATTTTTTAACCTAGACGTGACCTCCGCATTATGATAATTCAATGGGTAATATTTTCACACCGGGCCGCATCGGTAGTTCCTACTTCCGGCAGATCAATCGTCAGATCGTAACTATCCTCCGCAAGGACTATTCGAAGGGGGGTACAAGAATCTCATTCATTCGGAATGTTCGCTGATAAAACCAGAAATTTTCTTGGCATACATTCCTTAGAGCTCTACAGCATTTTTCGTTAACATATTTTTCATATTTTATTCACCCTAGTTTTCAGTTTCGTATAACCCGGCAATTTTCAATCTACATGGGTAAGGGACACGATTACTGTGGGGCTACGAATGCCTATATATTAATTATACTTATTTTTGAAGTCTAACGAATATTTAAAACCCCCACAGTAATCGGGTCACTTACCCTATTTTATACGTATTTTTGTTACTAGACATATCAGTTAGTACCATCGTGAAAGGAAGTATGCCGAAGTGAAATTTGATAGATTGCAGTCCAATATGCATCAAGATCCATATGTATGTACAAGGATGTATACGCGAAACTCGCAGAAAAAGTGAAATTTTTTCAATTTCCAGTCGCGGAAATGGATATCTTTTTTTTTCCAAACAAGTTTCAACACATTCGCTAACAGCGTTTGTTTCGACAGGAGCCTTCGTAGCAACAGAACTTTATTAATTCGGTTTTTTATACGGTAATGTATTAGATTCGTTAGATTAATGCGTTAGATTAATTTGTTTAACGATTGAATTCTTTTCAGAGTTGCTGCTTAGAGGAAAGAGCGCTCCGGTTTCGTTCGGAGAAATTGTGAAAGTGCTTTTGAAGAAATCGACCTCTTTTTCGACGTCTGCAGCAGCATCTCCGTGTTTCGTTCTCGCTGTGCACCGCCGGTTTTTCTGCGACTAGAGCGATCCTTATCCGGGAACGATCGAGGGACGTCTACCGAAAATCCTCGATCGCCACCCGTTAATCGGGTGAAAGTGCACCAAAGAAAAGCGGTCGATCCGTGAACGAGCGTCGCGCTATCAAAACGCGATCTCGGTCGGGGGAAAAGATGAAAAAAAAAACTTTCTAGTGTAACGAAAGCGATTGAGACGGTGGCTGAAACTTTCTCGCGGCGCCATTTGTTTTCGTTCGTGTCGGGTCACGGACATCGGACCGGGCTCTGATCCCATTAATAAATCATTTTCCCGTCGACTGCCGAGCGATTTCAATTTTCACGGTTAATATAAAGGTTAATTAGCGCGTTTCGCCGGTGGTACCCGCACGCTCGTAACGCGATCCCCGGCTAATCGCTAATCGCATTCTCGAACGGGTTTTGATTTTCTATCGATTAGAACTTTCACTCGGTAATTACTTTTCGTACAGCCGAACGCGACTTATCTCTTAGTCGAACTACGTCCTGCATCATGCGGGTTTGCAAATATTTTCAATTCTTAGGTCTGCGTTGGTACTTCCTTTCTTCCGAATTCGGAAAAAACGTATCACGGTTTTAACGAATCAACGTATTCTGAATGTAAAATCTTACAAGGCAATTCGAAGAAATTGTTCAAAATTAAACCGAATGTGATTCTTTGTACCCTTAATGTGTATAATAATCAAGTTTTGGAATTAAGTATATTTCAAATTTGAAATTGCAGACATACCTAATGGATCAGACCCAGTTGTGAAGTAAGAATCATCCGAATCATGGCCCATCCTCGGTGAAAATCCATTCTTTGCCATAGCACGCCAGACTATAATGGGAAAAAACAGTGTTAGTGGATCGGAGGTAATTAGTTACCGATCGAACATAATATTTGAACGATTACTCAACACTGGTTGAGCATTCTTTGCATACATAATGATATTACGATTACGGATTTTATGAATTTTTGACAAAAATGAGTACACGAACTATAGAACTGGAATCATCCTCTCCTCTGGGACAGACTGCATAAAACGTATCACTTGGTATTTTCGGACGATATCATGACCCTATCATAGGGTGACTAACATTTTATCTAGCGTAATCACTTACTCATTTCCTTTGCGCCATGCTGATACGGGTCCAGTTTATCAAGAACAGTGTCGTCCATGTTTGCCAAATTTCGTAGACACGAGACCAACAGATTTTTGTTGCAGTCTGGCATCGAGGATTCTGCACAGAACTTGGACACCTGTTGGCTAAACATCCGGAATAGGTGGCTCATCTGGAACAAAATATTTTGGTTAATATACTACTAGACCACTGTTACGGTTTATGGTACAGTTAATTCTTGCATGGGTTATTCAATACTATAAGTAATTTTGTAAAGTTGTAGTATTTAAGATTTTGTTCACATATTTCTATTTTGAAACTATAAAACCATACTTGATCCAAAGGATGAACAACCTAACGGTTTTGTAATATTTTTAGGAGAAATAATACTGAATGCGTAACTGGTTGCCTACGCAAGGGATGGACAGTTTTGAAGTTAAATCTACAAATCTACTATAAATTTGTGAAAGAATTCTTTTGAATTTTATCGAACAACAGCTGCTCGGAACACGCAGTTGTTTTCAATAATGCTGTGGTGGTTGCAAAAGTCGGTAGAAATTGCCGGTGGCTCTTTTTGTTCTACCCAAAGTACCGATCATCGCGAAAGCTGTTTTCCATTCCGTACGCCAATGCATTCCGCGCGCGTCCGGTGAAACTCGGCAATGTGTAACGCACGGGATATCGGTTACACGACAGTTATAACAAACAAATATATATGCGAGCCGCAGCCCCGGCCCGTCCGTCACGTATCGGACCTGATTGCGATACACACCTTTTTTTTTTTTCGTTTTCGTCACGATAAATTCTAACCGTCGTCGCCGACGCCGCGAAACATGCCCCCGTTCGCGTTCGGTACGTAAAGCGCAATAATCGATGTCCACACACTTTTGGCTCCATCTACGGACGAACGATTACGCGTACACGGCCGACCTTAGAATTTCTAATGATATTTTTGTAATAGCTTTCGGGCCCTGTCGAAAACCGTCCTAGCGCAGGGACAAGGAGGAGGGGGAACGTCCCGACGTGTACCCGGTGTTGACAGACTGCTTGCATAATGGTGGAATCTTTTTGAAACGTTTCACAATGGGGTACCTACCATCTTCAACAAAGCTCGCTTAACATTCGATGGAACAGTATTTTTCAAATTCTATTCTCATCTCAAACCCAAGGGTGAACTAGTAGTGGCAGTACATTTAAAATTTTATGTGAACTCACATTTTTGTGAAAAATGTGTTTCCCAATATTTAATAGTTCATACGGTTTCGCAAGCTAAGCTCGTATTTATTTCAAAGCGATTACATGTCGTCGTTAAAAATTGTGTTAATGGGCATCGCGTTTATTTGGCGAAAGAAAGCATCAGTCAATTTTACGTAGACTGCGCTACGTAATACGTTTGAATCTCGACGGACTACATGGGCAAGGATGCACGGTTTCCGGTGCTGACCTAGATAGACCGGCGACGTGATCGATGGTGGATCATTGTGTTGTCTCCTAAAGGATTCCGGAAATAGGAGAAAGTCTCCGAGTAAGTCTTGTACAAACAATTGGCACAAGAAAAAGCCCATTCGAGGACCTGGTAAATTTTAGTAAAACTGTTCGCACGCTCGTTAAATCTTAAAACTGCAACTTTAAGTGTACTTTCATTTCATGATTCTCGAATGAAGATGTACGACGACGAACGAAGGTGTACGCGTGTACAGTGAGAAAATGGTATTATTTACGAGATGGATCATTTTTCACGACTGAAAGTCGAAGATACATTAGCCCGTATGTGGATCAGTAGCAGCGATACATAAGTTCAATCCAAGCGTGAATAATGAGAGCGTTCTTGAACTTCAACCGAACGTGCAAACGCTTTTACAAGCAACTACGTCTCGCAATCAAACAAGCGTCTTATTCGCATAGCGCGCGCTGCAATGAAATCGATTTCACGTTTATTTTCCTTGCCCAAGCGAGATACAAGCCGGTAAGAGACCCAATTACTGTGGGGGTGCCATTTACTGTGCCTATATTAATTGTACTCATTTCTAAAGCATAATGAACGTTAAAAAAGACTCTTTTAATATTCGTTATGCTTTCAAGACAATTATAATTAATACAGGGGCAGTAATTGGGTCCCTCACCCAATGCAAAACTTCGCGTAACTTGTAACAATCTTTAGTACGTTCAATTGAAATAAATTTTCACGATACGTAACCTACATTCCGATGTTCGTTGTCGTGGGAAATCTGCGTGTATATCGCGCTATTGTATCGATTTCTATAATTGTTTGTAATCGTAATTACCGTAATGGCTGTGGCTCGAAAATCGTTTGTCTTCGTGGCGTGTGCCGTGTGCTTTGTTCGTGCTGTGATAACGATTTCTAAACAATTTGAATTATCATGCAACTTTTATAAATTCAATATGAACATTTTATTTGTAGTTACATCGGAGATCGGTAATTGTCGTTTCCTGAGCTGGGGTGTGTTTCAACGAAAAACAAGCAAAGAAAGAAAAAAGCTGCGAGAAGAACGGCGCAATGTCATGAGAAAAGTCAATGTCCGAGGCGCGCTCGCGCAATTGCACCCGACCGGACTGCACAAGTGCACGGGGAAAGAATTTTTAGCGAGCACGGCCGATGGTGTTCGGTGAAAGTTTGATTTTGCCAAATGCATATCACTTGTACGTCTAGACGGAGGACCTACATCGTCGAAAATTGGCATAATTGCCATTTCACTTATTTTCTTTTTCTCCAAGATCGACGACCACCACTTCACCCCGCATAGAAACGCGCGCGATCGAAATCATAAGAATTGATGGAAACGTGAATATTGTTTGTACCTCGTAGACGGAAGTGAAATTCTAGCTGGTCATCGGGCAAAGAAAAAAAAAAAAACTATTCAGGCTAGAGGAGTTTTGCGAATCACCGACGTCAGAACCTTGAGACAATACTTACTTTCTCATCCCGTGAGAGAAATTCCCACATGGGTATCGCGGAACCAGTGACGCACAGGACATGGCATCCGAGTGTCAGGGCAGCGGCGAAAATCACAAATGTTCTGGACATAGTCGTTACGAAACGTTTCACTTTTGTTCCTCCTGGACCGTCTGCGGAACACACTTCTCTCGCACGGTTCCCGTTAATCTCGGCGTGTTTGATGTACCGCACAGGCGTGTGTACTGCGTGTAGAACGGGCTCTGCCGTTCAAACAACTCGGAACTTTTCAAGGAGAACACCGGCTTCGAGACCCGAAGCGTAACCCCGTGAGTTACGGCAACGAGAGCTTGCGGCGCGAAGAGTATTTGTTGTTCGAGGAAATCTTAACGGCACTGCGCTCAAAGAAATTCACGTGGAGTCGATGGTGTCGGGCGACGCAACGACGCATTCCACTTGAACGATCTGTGCAAACTGGCCTGCTCCCCTTCGATCGCTCGATTATATGTTCGCATGCCGGTGACGTCTGCGCCGCTATTGCTACTCCCACTCCGCCGCTTTCAGGAGCAGAGTCCACGGATTCTTCCAGTGTTTACGTCTACGGCAGAACGTCACCGGGCCAACAGGAACTTTCGTGAGAACCGAAAGAAAAAAAAAAAATGTTTTCCTGACACGGATCTACACTCGATTCAATTTCAAAACATCCGACCACGTGTTCGGAAACTGTCGGACCGTCCGAGATCGTGAAGAAAACATTTCACGGCGGTGTAGAGTGGACGTGCCTTATTTCGTCCCCTAGCCGAGAGTTGTCGGCCTTTCCGAAAATAAATTGCTTAAAAATAAAAGAAGTCTGCTAACCAGAGTTGGGCACATTCTATTTGAAATAAGGTAACAAACAATTACTCGAAATACTTCATTATCGTTATTTTACAGATAACATAAAAGATTTATTTTCTTATGTATTCTTATGTATGATATAATTTCATTTTATTTTGTTATGAATAAGGTGTGGAATTGAAAAGCAATGCGAGCATCAAGGAAAAATTCTTTATGAAGCGAAAGAGCACCAAGAGCACACTATTCGCACTAATCATATTGGAGCCAATCAATTTCTACAGTGTCCCGCGTACACGATTTAGAATGACATGCAGGAACGGCGAATTCGAAGGGGAAACATGGTGTTTTAGGTGATTTTAATTAGACCCGCGTTCGGAACGGTATCTGAGAGAAAATTGAGAGAACCCGCAGTGGTCTGGCTCGATCTTGTTCGTCCGGTTCTTCCAGCTGGTTCGAGTTAGATCCTTACGATCACATTCTTCAGGGTTCCATGCCCTTCGAAGTGATTCGAGTTTAACAAACACTCGCTGGCACACGTACCGATAAGAATAATTGTCTTACTATCGATTTGCATACGGTTTATGAATAATCCACGAGACCCTAAAAATCATGCTTTCCCGCGTCCGATTCCAACGGAATGCTCATAAATATGTTAACCAGATCCTGTTTCGCTGATGCTGCTATTATTTACAATTCTTCCTCGTCTAAAAACACACGCGATCGCTCAAGGATTCCGTTGACGTGGGTCATTGGTCTATAAATTAATAGCCGAGGTGAAATATCGGTTGCGAGTAAACGGCGTAGTTCGGCGACGCTTCGGCGTCGAAGAAAGTGCAGTTTCCGCGCAGAACGGTTTTCCCCTTTATTTACGTCGCAACGGGAGTACCCGCTGCGTTACAATTCAACCGGGGAGCTCTTCTGTTATGTCGAAATCCGACCAACTTCCGTCTTTCCTTCTGCTCGATTTATTTTTATACATCGAACCATCCGTGCGTTCACCATCGCTGCATATTACATTTCATTATTATTATCATTACTCCCGTTAAACTCGAGCATCTTCATTGTCGTCGTTGCTTATCGAGGTTTTGCAAGCAAATATCGGCAACGATGCATCAACCGGCTATTACATACAAATGAATCGTCTAATCTATAAGCCGTGGTTCACAAAACGGATCGAATGATCGCCTCTGCGTTAAAACGATCGTCGCCGAACACACACACACGTGCGCGCGCGCGCAACGCACGTTCGCGACCGTACACCGAGAGCATAATAATGAAAATCGTTGCCTATTATTTCCCGCCGATGGTATCGCGCCGAAGATGCGTATCTACTTTTCTGCTGTCCATTTACGGCGTTGAAATAATGGAATCGGATTTATACATTGTTCCCTAATTCCACTTTCACCGTTTTCATCGTTCCTTTCGCGTTGCGAAGCCGCATAATTATAACGCAACCATAAACGTCCCCATGTTGCGTACGCGTACATTCACAACAGTTGCTCATGGACGGAATTCAGTCACCCGTTGGAAAAACATTCGAAACATTTTCAACGGAGCGTATAAACAAATGCGGCCGCCGGTTGCGCATTCCGCGACGTCGAACGGTTTTGTTAAATTGTAAGGACGACGAGAGGATGGGACGCGCACGCACATGTAATTGGACTGCGAATATAATCCAACGTGGCCTGTATAATTAGAAAACGGTTAACCGCGAAAGAAAATTTGCGGTGATAACGCTTTTCCATGAAAGATTTACCAACGTGAGAACGAAGCAAACCGATGTGCTCGTCGATGACGATCACCGGTCGAGCCATTTTTTGAATTAATCATTAAGCCGGAAGCCTTGGAATAACATTTTTAGTAAATAACAAAGCTGAATATGTAGTAAATCAGTTTCTAAAAAATTGTTCCTCTTGGAATGGGAACGTGCAAGCGCCGCGGCGCACAGTGGGCAAAAACGGCCTTTTTCGATTCAAAATCAAAGAACTTTCGATAGGAATGAGGTAGAGCGATGAAATTTTTTTTAAATGAAAGCTGAAACTTTGTAGAATATGGGAAAAATAGGGAAATTACGGTACGAACGTTTTTTAACCTTGAGAAAATTCGTTAAAGTTGCACAATTTCAAGAAAGTGCCAGTAGTAATGGACAGCGATACGTCAAGTGATGACGAGGTGTGAAGTGCTTCATGTTTCGTAAGTAACTCAAAACGATAAAATACTTCATTATTATTATTTTTATTGTGTTTTATATATGAGAATACGATATACTTTCAAATTAGTGTGTTATCGAGTCATTTTAACGAAAAAATTTCATTAATTTGTGTCACAAAAATCTATTTTTTTTTCAAAAACCAGAGGTCGTAGACAAATTTTGAAAACAGATTTGAAATCAGCATGAAAAAATCTATGGGAAACGATATATAGCATGTTAAAAAAAAATGTTCCGCGCGTATTAGCGGCAAAAACAAAATTTTCTTGAAATTGTGCAACTTTAACGAATTTTCTCAAGGTTAAAAAACGTTCGTACCGTAATCTCCCTATTTTTCCCATATTCTACAAAGTTTCAGCTTTCATTAAAAAAAAATTTCATCGCTCTACCTCATTCCTATCGAAAGTTCTTTGATTTTGAATCGAAAAAGGCCGTTTTTGCCCACTGTGCGGCGCAGGTGCGCGCCACGAAATTACGATTGCCGGTATATGCGTGCATCCAACAATAAGCGTCGACAATGACGAGCACTTGGTTGTTACTGCAACCGGTGTCGCTCCCGGTAATCATTGCTATCTCGCAAGTTCGCTGCACATTTAACAGTCAGCGTGTAGCCATCCGACTATTATGTCACTCAAATCCTACGAGAATAGACCCGAGCAAGAGGTTCTCAAACTTTTCGCCCATGTCTTCATTGTATAATAGAATTACTACCTCCAAACACCATTATTCCCGGTTTGTCGCTAATTAAAGACCAAGAGAAGTCAATGCATCGCATTTTCTTTTTCTAGGAAAATAAGCGAGACAACAGTCATTATTAGACATCGGATCTTTATGCATTTATGGCTTATGGAAATGTTAAAAAAATGCTATAATATCAAATTCGAGAGAATTTAACACGATTTTTATTTGCTTTGGATCTACAAAGGCTGTCCCCATTAAAAATAAAATTTTATTTCATTCCACTTTCTTAAAATGTTTCTATAAAAATTGGAAATTGCATAAACATCCGATGTCTAGTCGTTATCGTTAAGAATATCCTTTCCTGATCGTAGATTCACGTTCATAAATAAATATAATTACGCGCATTTGTTTTCCAAAGTTGCAGAATCAACCGACAGAAATATATTCAGTTTATTTTTATATTTTATATTTCATGTTAACCGTGCTCGGTTAACGGTCGAGAATTACTTAACGTTTCGCGAAAGCGATTGTAATTTATCGGTGGTTCGATCGGCGGATCAATGGAGGAATGACAAACACACCGCCATCGCGTTGAACAATTTGCCCAAATCGAACGTCCTTAGAAATATCTTATATGGCAGCGTTCTACTTTCCAAATCGATCGGACACGATCGAACGTGTCTCCGCGTATTCACCGATTTACTGCGACTCTGATCCATGGAACGGTCGCAGGAATCTAAACGATTTCAACTGTTCGTTTTAAAGAGCAACCGTGCAGAAATTGCGTAAAGGGGTCAAGGTGCTCTCGATAAATCGTGATTGATTTCCAATCGATCAACCATATGCTCCTCCGTCTTTTCCTAGTTACGCGAAGAACGCCTGACACGCGGATAAATGGTTTTCGAATTAACCGACGGATCCGTCGAGGATTTCACGATCCGGTCGATTATTAAATGTTTTACGTAATGCCGAGCTGCTGTGTGCTTCTTCAGCGTTATTCGAATTATTTTTTCACCGTTTCTTTTCCCAAGGATAGATATTGTTTTCACCTTGAAAGCATAGGTTGAAAAGGATTGTCTCCTTGTAATTCGCCGGTACGCACGATTAGCGAACAAATCAATTTCTATTCGCAACAGTTTTTGTGACGAAACGATAAACAAAACTTCGGTTCCAGAGGTATCGGATGCATGGAATTCGTTTCTCGTACCTGCAGCACTTAAGGAAGTTTGTTACGCGGTAAACTACGCTATTCCAACAATCATTTTTCCTCGTTCCCGAACCGTGAAGTGCTCACAGTCGCTACGAACGCATCTCGCTTCCCCAACCACGGTTCAAACGCTAAATTGTTCGAATAAAAGTGCACGTCTCGCTCGTTGAATCGGTGCATCCTTGAGAAGCGAGCGAAAATAACCTCACCGGTGTTCTTCGTTCTTTACAATTTATACGTGCCTACGATTTTATTCACAATTGTTTTTCTGACTGCTTCTTCTTTTGCAATCATTTGCCAGGGAAATCCTAAATCCGATCGTATCTCCAGTACGTTCGCGTTTATTTTCAATTCCGCTTGCATGGAAGCGGAACGAGAAAAATCGTAAAAATAAAAAAAACGAAAGTAATTTACTCGTAGAATTTTAGTGACCGGCGAGGTTTGGCTTATTGTCGGCAGAGTTTGAAACGCGGGAGCTAGGCAGCTTCCGTGTATAGGTGTTGAGCAGGCCCGGTTACGGTATCGGCACGACCGATCGCGAAAACATCCGTATATTTGCAACCCGACAAAGATCATCGTAACTCTTTCAGGGAAGCGCTAAGCATCCGGCAACCATTACGTCAACCGGAACGAATTCCACACCTCTCGATCTCGGATGGCCGGCCGATAGTTACGACGACCAGAGGGGGGAAACGATTTTTCCACTTCCTTTTTCGGTGCGCCGCGATGATCGCGTCCGGTTCGAGCACTTCGTGTCCGACACGATTTTCCGATACGGTCTGCATACACGCGTTCGCAAGCCGGCCTGAAATTTCCTCAGCGTCCATGAAATCGAACCGCGACAGCACGGAACATCTGGGTCTCTTTTGCCGCACGACTTTTTCTGTATATATCACAAAACATAAATATATGAGCCGTTTATTTTGAAAGTGGCCTAAGTCCATTTATACTTAAATTGAGATATTTAAGGGTTTGTGTTTCAATGCAATTAAAAATACACGTACAGGATACTAATGAGTCATACTGTTTAAGTGTATCTAAAGGAGTTAAATTTATAGTTCCTATTAAAATAATGGCAATTATTAAGTGAATAATATGCGTTTTCTTACCAAGAATGGAGTTAGGCCAGTTTCAAAATTAACAACCAGATTCGTTATAAAATTTGAAGGAGCCCAAGTCGATTCAGCACAATTTAAGATGCTCCAAATTGAAAAAAAAAACAATACTCAATTTACTTTGTATACCTTTACAACGCTTCAAAAACACAATTTATGCAATTCAGGACATTTTCCAACTACATAAATTACATAACAATTCACTGCTCATTTACATTTTGTGGTGTCAATACAATATTTTCGAACTTTCTCGGTCTACCCCGACGTGCTAATAAATCCAGGATTTCAAACTTTGCATTCTCATCCATTGATATCTTATAGAAAATTGACATGGTTCATCTCTCAAAAAACGCATCCAACATATTTTTAACCAATTTATTGTTTCTCCGTTAGAATTCTTTACCATTTTAAAAATTGTACCCTCCAAAAATTTTGTTGATATGAAATCCTCTTTAAAGTTATTACCTTTCCGGCACTTTTTGATAATGTCCTTCGGACGTTAGGCCACTTTCAAATTGATGGTTTTAATTATTGAAATAACTGCGAAAACTTATGGGTCCAAAATTGTCGTATGTACTCTGAATATATTTAACCGCAAATGTTGTTTATGACAGCTCATTTGAAATTGTATACGTAATTACGGACAAAGGATAAATGACAAATGGAGTTAGGCCACTTTCAAAATAAACGGCTCAATTATTGAACTAACTCTGAAAACTTGTGTGACCAAAATTATCGTATTTACTCGGAATATAAGTAACATCAAATGCTTTATTGATAGATAACTTGAAGTTGTAGGTGTAACCACGGGCAACCGGAAATAATTGAAAAATGGACTTGGGCCACTTTCAAAATAAACGGCTCATATATGTAAATATTACGTATTATTAATACGTTTCGCAGAGTTTTTCCAACGCACGATTTTTGTTCGCTTCTTTGTACGGTGTTCAACCGCCGCGTAAAAAGGTATCCACAGGTTTACTGCGGGAAAACCTTCGAAAGACTACAATTTTGTTTGCTCCTTTCCGCTTCAGCGATTAGGCTATCCGTATTGTTACGTGCCAGGGCCGCTGACTGTGTTTATGCAGAAAAACGGTAGTCGGTGTGCAGTCAAAATCTGGCCTTCGATATCAATTCTCGTGATATTGAAATTCTAGTGATACGTATATTCGAATAAGATTTACCATTGCAAATAATATTTATCTATTTCTGAGTAGAAGAGGCCACCGACCGATAAATGTTCCCCTCGAAATCTCGGCGCGACGATCTCGCAGTGATTTATCGAACCATTTGAAACTCGCACTATTCCGTAAAGAGGTTTTTTTTATAAATCTTTTTCACTAGCTCTGGGAGTTTGCTATACCGATACGAATCGTTTTCTCGATGTTTGTAAGCGATTCGGCGAGTTTAATGAGAATTTACAACCAGCCAGCAATCGTATTAAATCGTAGTGCTCGATAAGAGTAATCATCGAGTAACGTGTCAGTTGACGTTCGCACGCGTCGGAGTGAACAAATGGAATTCGCAGTCAAACGGTTTGAACCGTGCTTGCGTGCGTGTTCGAACCGGACGAGATTAAACCTAATTTGCCGACGATCGGCGAGTGGAAAGGCACGGCTAATACGCGCGGACATTATCTATCACGGTTTCTCGGTTACCTCGAAATCTTGGCTACCAGTGAAAGAATTGGAGAATCCCGACGGCCGAGGTCATTGTACGATCGGACCGAACCTACTTTCGAGAACTTAATATCTCGAGGGGCTCGATCGTGATGACGCATTCGGTTGCAGAACAACGAAATCGGAAGAGGATCATCGAAATACCTCGCCGTTGACGTTCGCCGAGAATTTCACGATTTCCTCGAAGGGCGCCCGTCCGATCCCACGTTAAAACGGAACCGTGATCTCGACATAATTTCGCACGGAGATCGTCATCGGAATGTTCGGCAATCGTTCGGGATGCTGTGTCATTATTAGACTGCAGATCGTCGTGGATACATTTATAGAAATGACTGTCGGAGAAGAATTTGGTCATGGGAATCCCGGGGGTCGGGGGAGGGAATTGCATCACGGTGTTCAAAGGAGATCAAGATCGCGAGATCAAGACCGCACGATCGAAGATCGTTCCCAGATAGCACCCGACGTCTTAAAGACGTCTGTTTTACGTCCATTTTTGGTCTGAACGTCTTACGTCCTGAAAAGACGTCTTTAAGACGTCTCACTTCAGACGTCTTTTACGAGTCGTCTTTAAGACGTTTCATTTCTTGACGTTTCAGTCATTCTAAACTGCTAGATAAAAGCTTTACAAACTGTACACACGCAACACAATATAACGCAGTTTTCCATCCTTCGAATAGACGTTTATTTATTTAGGAAAGTTAAATAACTAAATTGTTAATTTAGTACTATTAGAATATATTACATATATATTCGCAATAGAATTTAGCAATAAATATTGTTTAACCGTTTGAGTCCCAAGCGCGTCGAAGTCGCGCGGTCAGATTTACTGACGCAAGTACATCACACAGCAACTTTTAATGTGAATAGTACATTTTACAATAGGTAGAATAATACTATAATAATGCAATAATAAACTACAAAATAAAAATTCTCATTCAGAGAAAGCGCGGTTGCGCTGTTTGGGATTCTTCGACAGTGTTTTTTCAATACCCCCTGGGACTCAAACGGTTAATAATAAAAATATACATTATACATCACAAATCCAAAATCCAAAATAATATATCAAAATAAATAGATAAATAAATGAATAAGTTAAATAAATAAATAAAGCATAAAATGTTAATGTTCGCGGATATGCTGAAAAACATTCTTTTAATTTATTTTTTTTATTTATAAATAAATAAATAAATTAATAAATTAAATAAATAAATAAAGCATAAAATGTTAATGTTCGCGGATATCCTGAAAAACATTCTTTTAATTTATTTAGTTTTTTGTTATAACAAACATTCAATTTATATTTCTTGTACATGCATACAATATTCAAATTCAATATTTTTCTCATAAGAAAAAATGTGGCTTAAAAAATATTTTTCCAATATTTGACAAACATATCTATCTAATATTTTTGTGCTACTAGGGGTCTGTTTCGGGAGGTCTTAAAGACGTCTTTAAGACGTACAGTTTTTTCACAAAGACGTTCCAGAGACGTTCAGAAGCCGTTCGGAAGACGTTCGTAGGACATTCAGACGTCTAATAGACGTCTTAAAGACGTCTCTGTGCTATCTGGGTTGTGTACAAAATTGTTTCCTGGAAAAGATCCTTATTGTCCCGCGTACAATAAAGATAAAATTTGCTGGATTTGCGTTTGATTGATGATACGGGTTGTTGGTAACGGTGTCAGCTGGCGCCATCAACTATGTCAGAATATTTGGTGGGCTAGCCATAAGAATGCGGCGCCTCTGCGGAACGCAAGGCTCCCGCCCACAGGAACGACATTGTCGATTGATTAACGAATGTCAAAGTTGAAAATTCTACAGGACCGTCGCGTCAGATCGGCACGGCGATTTGTTAAACGTTGAGCTGAATTTATCAACTGCGCGCCCACTCGTTCCACCGTCGGGATGCAATTATACCTTTTTTACTATTTCTCGGTGGTTTTTTTTTTTTGTCCTCTTGTCCTTTTATTTTTCTTCTTCTCTCTTTTGGCCAGAATTCCTCGCGGTCGGCCTCTGAAGGTTGTCGGTGAATAACAGGCAATAAATTACCGCGAAACGAAACCACCGAGCGTCGCATAAACAATTTATTTATCGACGTATTCGCGCGCATGATAGAAACGTGGTCCGTCGTCGATTCGAATCATTAATATATGTATTCTTCACCTACGAACCGCCTAACCTTTTCCGCAACCCGTGGATTACCCGTGGCTGTATGTAAATGCTCAGACGTACAACCCATTAAATCAATTTAATTTAATGATTCTCAAATTGGCTGCAACGCCGCTTCCTCCTGATACGGCGAACCGTAATTTATCGTCAACAGATCGTAACGTAATGTTAACCCAAACAGCTCGTCCGCGAGCTGTTTATTCTATGAAGATCGGCACAACGTTTTTAAGAGGACAGGCGAAGCTACGTCATTCCGGACACATGATAAATTCTATTCGACGTTAGACACTAATTTATTCTTCCGTATCGTGCCTCGATACCTCGAACTTTATTTTTCGTGGGTTTTTTCTTTTTTTTTTTTTTTTTTTGTTTGAAGCAACAATATACTTAATCAACCATGCTGACAAACGGTTAACACGAGAACTATCAGGCCCGTCAAAGCGGACAGGCTTCAGATTTCATATTCACTACAATTTTATTGACACGCGCGGTGAAGATGCTTCGCGAGGAGTTAATATTAGGCGGTCCCAAAAAGTTTGTTTCGTTGTCGACTAATGCGAATTCAGCATAGCTTTTTTTTCTTTGAGCGAGCAAAAGGCGCGACTGCGAAAGCGAAAGCATAGATAATAATAAAACATTACAACGAACAGACCATTGGGAAAATAATTTAGCGTCCATAACGTAAAAATCCGAACAAATGTGGTCTCATTATTTTTACAGTATAAACTAATCATTTTCAATGCTTGAAAAAGAAAACCTTTTTTGTTGAGAAGAAGACACACCAAAGAGAAACCGTGTATATTTTTTGTAACCGCAGGAAGTAAAGTATAGTGCGGCTACAAGGAAGTAGAAGTAGCCATCCGACACAGACACATGTTGAATGGCGGTCCTCGCTATAAACTGATTGCACTTGTCGTGGTCTTGCCTCAAGGTAAAACGGAAGGACGTTAGTGAATTTTGCCTTTTTTAGGAGATTCGAAACAAGAATACAGAATTCCACTGGCAGAGTTAGTTGGTTCAACCTCGAAGCAACAAATTAGACGTGAAACGAAGATATTTCTTTATTCTGTAATAATTCTGAACGCACATGCCTCTGCAAGAAAATTGTTTAAATCAAGCTATGTACAGTGAGTAACGAAAGTATTCGAACGCCCTTTAAATCAGTATAACTTTTTTTTTTAAGTGAATCAAACGACCTGACTTTTTTGAGGAGTTAGAAGAATTGGTTTTTCAAATGATGTGTTAAAAAGATTTTGAAAAAATTACAATTGGTAAGAATTACATGAGAAAATAAAAATGGCACTTTTCACAACTTTTTTATTTGAACCTGCAGTGAAAATTTAAAATATGCGTTTTGTAGATATATGTTAGTTATATACATACTGAAAATTCCATTGAAATCGGTTAACGTTGTCATGAGATACAAACGTTTAAAGATGATTACATAAGGGCGAAATTCCCTGGCAAGATCAAAAATCTGCGACTTTCACCCTTAAACTCTCATTTTGAAACATTTGTAGTTCATTGCAACGTTGACCGATTTCGATGAAATTTTCAGTACGTGTATAACTAACAGAGTTACAGGCTCAAATAAAAAAGTTGTGAAAAGTGGCATTTTTATTTTCTCATGTAATTCTTACCAATTGTAATTTTTTCAAAATCTTTTTAACACATCATTTGGAAAACCAATTCTTCTAACTCCTCAAAAAAGTCAGGTCGTTTGATTCACTTAAAAAAAAAAGTTATACTGATTTAAAGGGCGTTCGAATACTTTCGTTACTCACTCTATAATGATAATGGCAAAAAGTTTATATAAGCTGAATCTTGTCGTAAAGTATGAAGCATCGCATGCCAATCACTTTTAACGTTCAGTAGGTTTAGCGATAATCTTGCATGTCTAACGTGTATGTTAATAATGTATGTGTGTAATCATATAATATCCGAGCAAATATGGGCAAGTTATCGGAAAGAAATTTTGCATATTTTATATACGCTTTCGACTCAAAGAGATTTCAAGCGAGCCTGACGGAATTCCCGAATCTCGTTGGCGGCACACGTCGAAATAAAAAATACGTAACCTGTCATTAAATATTCTAATCGTCGTGGAAGTTTCCGATTAAACAGGTATCCCTGTTTCCAAGTTTCATTTCCTTGGCGCCACGGTTTTGCTCGTGTTCGTACGCGCGCGTGTTAATCGTAGGGCCGAATTAACAGCGACGGGACGGACTCGAGCAGTGTCGAACGGTCTCGTATTCAGCTGCAATAAATTGTTACGACCATATTCGGAATCCGAAAGTATGCGAGAGCACGTCTGGAACGTCGCGTATAAAAGCCTACGCGAATCTCATTGACGGTGCCATTCCGAATTCAGGAAATTCCTTAACACTGCTCTGTCGTGGGACGGTCGTAAAATTAACAATAAGCGTCGCGGTTGATCAATGCTCGATCGAAGCTCAAATTTAATAATTTTTTTTTTCTCTTCATTATTTCCGGTTTTAATTAACGCCTTCGCAAATCGATCCCAAGGAAAATCTATCACCGTGTCACTCTTTAGCTTAACGATAGATATGGTAACGTTTTACCTGCATGCTAATAATCGTTTATTAATGCACACTGCACTTTCTCTCTTGTTATGGTCGGACGTAGGGGTAGTTGGCCCGTCCATAGTTAGGCATTGAAGAATAATGCGTACTATAGCTGAGTACCGCAATTGTCACCTTGTATTCAACTAAAAAAAAAAAAGAAATTAAATTGTTAAATTCATATTTTAAAAAAAGGTAGGATTACGCTACCGATCCGATCTTCGTGTGTTAATTAATCAAGTTCAGAATATTTTGAGGAATTTCTAAAGGATCGTAAACCCCGGCGATTATCCGCACGCTAATTTGAACACGAGTGAACTTACCGTCCTCGTTCTTTTTCTAAAACCGCTGGAACCGATTTGTAAATAATTACAGGTCGGTGAGTCATGCCAGAGAGAAACTGCATGCGACTGTAGGCACTTCTAATCCTGTTGTCTCTCGAGATTGCTGACACCATTAACGTAACCTTATTAATCCTGACCGTACACGCGTGCATGTGTACCGCAAGGCTGCGCACAAGGACGTCGTGTGAGGTTGATCTGTAAATACATCTGTGAATCTCGAATAAATTCTTCGAAGTCGATCGTTATCGTCAACCTCTAATTTATACGATTATCTGCAACTTTGTTTATAGTTGTTTATAATTTTTATCGATCCTGTTTAATCGCTCTTCGGGTGAATGCATAAGAGAGCAAGACGGTTTAACGTTGTACAACATGGAATGTCTAGTTATCTCAATTTTCATACGTAATGTTGTGATAAAAATTGCTTTTTTAATAGCAGTTGCCGTTATATTACATCTTAATTTCGCGACTCGAAGAGACACGTGTCTTTCAGTCGGAATACTATGTATACGGCCAACCTTGTACAACCTGCTTCTACAGTAACATTTTTATGAAAATCATTCGCAAGTTTGCGCATAATAATAATACAGTATTGCCAGAATTGAGTTACACAAATTCTGGCATCGTAATCGACAGAGGAGAGCCTGTTACACAATTCCGTATAAAATCAAACATACGGTCGAAATTCCGGACAGATTGCACGGGGGCGTGCGATCGGTTCCCGAATTCTTTCTTTTTTTTTGTTATTTTTTTTTCTCCGGTTGAATTGACGGCGAATAAGTTGACGCAAACGATGAAGTATCTTCGAGCGAGAAATAATTTACATGCAATTTAAAACTAGTTTAATGGTGGCCCGCTACAAGTATGTGTGTGTGTGTGCATCGATAATCGTCAGTATACCCGTCGGTTGACGTCAATCTGACGAATATCGAAAAGACGTAAAATGTTAAGGCGGCGCCGTTTAGTCGGGCACACGAATCGGTTTTATGGATATAAGATTAGGGATTCAAATTTCCGCTTTCGAAAGCGCGTGAAAGATGATTTTCTTCTACTTCTTCTTCTTCTTCTTTTTCTTCTTGGGCGACAAAATATTGTAGAATAGGATAGGGGATCCAATTACTCTGTTGGGGTACCAATTAGTGTGCCTAATTATACTTATTTTTAGAGCATATTGAATATTAAGAAAGAGACATAACATTAACTGATTTTAATGAAAAAAATTTAATATGTCTTTTTTAACATTCACTATGCTTTAAAAATAAATATAATTAATACAGGCACAGTACCTGCTCGTTTTTGTCATAAATACACAAAATCCTCAGTCTAATAATTCACAGCAACATGTGATTACTTGGCATTGTATTGGCAATGATTACTGTTGCTTCGAATTCGTGCAGGCTTTCACAAGACTGGCTCAAAGAACTTGTCATTGGCACGCCTTTTCGAAGACGAATCGAATAAATCGTAAGCAATGTCTGGCGCCAGACGCCACCGATGTATATTGTACATCTGTCGGAATTTCTTATGGTCCATAACGCGAAGCTACTTTTAAAGGCTGAGCATATTCCAGAAGGATGTTCAATAATTTATAGAATAGCCTTCGTTAAACTTTGTTTTGTAATGAAACGCGTTGAAATAGTTGTTTAATTTTTTTTTCCAAGTAAATTTGGTACCTTAGACCGCTTGAAATAGTGCTAAACAATATTGAAGTAATTCAAAATATTTTCTAATTTTTGAAAAGTTTTTAGACAGCATTAATAAACGTATAAATTTGTGGATATTCATCAATTTTTGGAGAACATAAGAAAAGCTTGTCGATAGTAGTAATTTTATTCAATGGGATTTCTTGAACAACATTATGTTTTAAACTAAATTCCTGTATTTATCACACACACACTAATGTACGATTTCGTCATAAATATAATTGAAAGTAATGAAAATTATGTAGGTGGAGGAGTAGGCGTATATTGTAAATATAAAAATATATTTGACAGTTTAAAATTGGTACAATATCAACGATCTTTAAGCTTTTACAGTAAACAATTTATTATCAACAACGTAAAATCTTGCATAGTTCCATTTCATTTGGTATAACTTCATAGAGCATTATGATACAATTTAAGCTCCTTCTAGAAATCATCCAGCAAGTGATATTCTTTGCTTGTTCCGTATTTGCTGGCCAATAGTATAATAATAGTAACGCACTTTTTTAAGAACGACCATAAGCGTGATGTGACTGATGAGCTGTGAACGTATTTTGAAGCTTTTATAAATTCCTTTAAAAATATGATTAGAGTATTGATAATACAAAAAATTAGACCAAAACTTACGCTTATAAAAGTCAAATAAGTGTACATTAGGCAACAGAGAACGAACTTTTTTTATCACAGTTGCTTTTGAGGCAGAAGCTGCATTGATATTCCATATCTAAACAAGGATATGAGTCATTTCATACGCATTGCTATGTACAAATTTAAATTGATTACATTGTCTCATTGAATACTTAAAAAATTACTTGAATTATATCTTCTTTATCTCTAATAGACACAGTTATTCCACAGACTTCATCATCTTCAGCCACACATTCTGCAAATTGTTCTCCAATAGCCGCAAGCACCATTTCCTTCCAAATTACTTCCTAAAAATGATTTTCACTACAATATTCGTGATGATCATAAATAAATGTTACAATACCTACAGTATCAGATTTATGGCACTTTATTCTCCATGTTCCACCATGTTGATTAATTGGTTCCTCCCATAGTGGGTATCTTTCATCTCTCATCAAATGATAACTATATCTAACCTGGAATAAAAAAATATATAAACATAAAGATATCAAACTTATCCTTATCTTAGATATATGATACTAAATGTATAAGATGTGACTCATTTCTTGTCTCTTTAAAATGATATATGTCAGAGAATAACAATGGATATCGACAATATTACAAAACATAATTCGAATAAAAAATAGTGAATCAATCATTGACCAAGTACATAATTTGTGTACTAACTTTTCAGGTCAATATGAAAGAAAAATTCTACTAACCTGCATGGAGCTAGCATTTGGTATATTATTGAAGACAGCCCAAAAACTCTGCACTGTATTCACAGTATAAATCTTCGTTAAATTTTGTTTATACTCTTCGACAGTTATGCCAGACACAGCTCTGTTAATTTTACAAATTTTTTCATCTGTATATATACACTATGAACAAAGAACGATGTATGTTTGGTGTAGCAATTTTTTTCGTTAATTACCATAGTGCGACGATATGTAAAGACGAAAAATTATTTGCGTACGTTTCTGTGACGTTTTGCAAAAGAATAAAACAAAGAATGCGAAACTGATAAGCAAAAAACAGCGCTCCGGATTCGGAATATTACGCAGCAATATATGGTTACACGTTCTTACTTATCCAACCAGAAAGTCCACGAAGTTTGCAACGGTGTTCCCAACGATTCATGTTGCTCGATCGTTTTTACAGTTTCATCCGAAAATACCGGCGTTTTCGATAAGTCCGCCGAGCTGTCGTCTGTTGATTCGCACTCTACCGCGGCCATGTTCGAAACGACAATAAACACATACACAGAGGCGTGCGCGCGCACACACATATGTCGTCATGACATTAAAAGTCATGTGATCTATAGTAAGCGGAAGAGCGATCTAAAATTATTCATACTTTTTAACGAGAATCGCAGAGATTGATTTAAGATACAGTTAGCAATATTTACTCTATAAAATTAGATTAAATTAGTACATGAATCCATGGAACAGTTATTTTCTTTACCGGTGGAGTAAATCATAGATTATGTACTAACAAATGTATGGAGAGAATATCCTGGGCTATGGCGCTCGATTCACCACGTTCAAAATTAAATTTAACATGAAAGCATTAGAAATACTTATTTTTAAATCGTATTAACTAACTTGACGATAAAAAATAAATGACAGACAACAATTGTATTCTGTAATGTGACAATCATTGTATTTTCGAAATACAACAAGTAAGGGAAAGAAACATCAGAGCCTGATTATTAAATTTATATTTTCCGTTCTTCCTAATAGGTACGAAAATATAATTTGTGATTTATTATTCCTTAAATGACTACAGTTCCTTTAATGGTTCAAAATAAAACACAAATTTGTATTTAAGATACGCCTAAATTAACGCAATTTTTACACACGTAAAAACTTTAACGTAATTATATAGAAATTTCTTTGAAAGAAAAGTTTAAAAGAATAGAATTCAAATGATATAATGATAATAAATATAATTTAATTAAAAGTATACTGTACGATATAATTCGTGATCATTTGTAGTCAACATAATTTCAAGTACATATTTGTTCTTATAATGAGTTATTTTTGTGTTTTACAATTTCAATTTTATGGCATTCGCAAGGGGACCAAGATATAAGAGCTGTAGTGTATTTAAGTTTATCATTATAGGTATGCGTAAATATTTAAGTGATTAAATAAGACATTCTAATGAACAATGAGTATTTACAATGAGTCAAAGCATTTAAATATATCTAGAAGAGAGATGGACAAGTGTTCTAACTGTTGGTGTATCAACACTTACAGCAGATGTTATGATGAAATTGAACACTCGAATAGAAAATAATTTATAGGTATGTATTCTGTAACATTCATACAAGATGAATAAACACTGACCACTTTGGACTTCATGAGTCACTTGATAATTGATTCTACACAATACTACCTTTTTACTTAGTATTTGCGCATACCTACTACTGTACTTAATGAGCACAACTCCAAAAATTATTCTGCTTGGTAATTATAAGAACAATTGTTAAACAATACTTAAGGCCCAGTTCCAAACATAAGATTGGTTGCAAACAAATAAAAAAAATGAAGAAAAGCATTAAATACTATATCCTCCATTTTTGAATTTACATTAACAATGTTATGGTTATAATCACAAGCAAACAATTCAGATGTATACAATTACAACTGTGTTTTGTAATTTCATATAAAACGTCTACATAATACAAAACACAGAAAATATAACTTCCATCAATCATCAATTAGATTTTGTAGTGTGCAATTAAATTGTTGATGGAGAAAAGTATCAATACCTATGAGTAAAGAAATTTAATGAAATTCAATAAATTAATTTATATATCGATCGTAGTACGTTATATAACAAAGTTATGATTCTTATTTTATTTTTTGTTTCAATATATAATCTCCTGTTGATGGATCATGCACAATCCAAAGTAGGCATCCTTGTGATAAATATACAATATAAATTACAGCTATATTAAAAATTGAGGATTTATGATTTACATTGTAAATCGCCGTACAACAACTGATATTATATCGAGAGTAGACGTATCTCAATTTCTCTTTTGGTTCAATGATTTCTTGTATGTTCCTGTCCATTAATGCTATTCGAAAATCTCACTTCAAATGCGAATTAATTGCGCAGAACTAATGGTCAACCAACTATTAATGACAAGGATCGACAACACCCTTCTACTTAAAACCTTTCTGCACCAAAGTTTCTAATGATGGAATTAGCAAAAGAAAACAAAAATGCCAAGCTAAACTGTTGATAAATGCGAAAGGATAGTGGTGCCCTACATGCATGCAGTGCATTGTCTCACAATAGAAGATCCTAGAACCTAGCATCGTACACTGTTCACAATGTGTGGTGATGATGTTGACACGAAGAAAGATATTGACTTTCGATTCACAAGTTTTATTATTTACAAGCAACTGATCTATTATACAAATGTAAATTTGGTGGACTTTCTTGAAGAATCTTTTTCATTGTACTGGAAAATTAGATTTGTAGGAAATAACAACAATGCCATGGCTAAACGTACTTTTTGGTTTTCCAAGTGGTACAGATTTCTTTGTACCGATAACACGTAATGAATGAATAAACATATATAATTAAATAAATTACAACGTACTGCAGGATACATGCCTAGCCAGAATGGATTTTAAACATCACATGGAAGAATTTCTATTTAATTCGGTAGTAGTAACGACAAGTTAATGACTTTAAGAATTTTGAAAATTTATTAAATACATTAGGTCGATTTAGAGTTACCTTTTTTACAAACAAAAGAACTCGTAACGTATTGAGACCTAAATTAGTTTACGACCTATCTAACCATTACTACTACCAGATTAAAATGGGAAGGGCGAAGGACTTATAACTGAGAATTATGTCGTATGAATGCTATTTAACCTACACTGGCATTAAAACGATTATGTATTGTTGTGTCAGATAAATGTCTTTCAACAAATAGATATACTCTGTGCTGTATTCGGATGTTAAAAATCTTTCAGTTTTTAAGAATTCGTTTGACATGGTTTGATGCACGTGTATGAAAGTTTTTAAACTGTTTATGATAAAGGGAAGGTATTTCAGGGGTTTTATGAAAATGTTGATGCAGAAACTCCGAATGTACATCAGCTACATATGTATATACAGTAATGGCTCTATAACTGTAATTAACTCAAGAGAAAAGGATAGTAATATATGTATAGAGCTAAGAAAACCTTGCAATTGTGGAGCCACTACTGTAAATTGTAAAAAGTAAATTCCTTAATTTAAATTCGGATTATCACTAAGCAGCTTGATTTCCTTTCAAAGTTTTCCCTTATTTGCTACTATCCAGCGCTTTCATGATCTTCCTCAATGTTTGTGCTCTTTAGTAAGAATCTGTAGATGGTAAAATAACTTAATAACCTACAGATCATCGACAGTTTAACGTTCCTTAAAAACTTCGAGACCAATCGCGACAATCGAGATTTAAAATCCCTGGGGGACACACAGTGTTTAAGAAACCCGAGGAGTTTCGAGAGTTCGATGAATTCGAGGAACCAACCGGCTTTACGAGCGCGAAAGCTTTGAAGTACCAAAGATTTACCGAAGCACAGAATATTTGGTGATTTTTGAATATTTGACTTCATGTTCCCACACTTGTCTATTTAACAGTCGTATATCAGAAAATGTATGTTCAATGGACGATCATTCTGTGCTGGTCAAATATATTCTAAGCGCTCTCTCTTTCCGACGACTACGCGTGTTCAAATCGCGCATTTCTTGAATCTTTGCTACGCTGGACTCCTCTCGACTCGAGGTTTTGGACAGATCTCTTTTGTACCTGCTATCCCTGATAAAACGGAAAAAGATATTCCATTTACATTGTCAATTGTAATTATTGTCCAATATATAGTACGTACCTATAAAAAAATAGAAAACCATTATCAATATCCAACTCAACATCGGAATCCGGCCCGTGCCATGTTAACTTCGTTTTATCACTTTCTTTATTATTTGCTTTTGCTATCTCTATATGTTCTTCAGGTATAGTCGTCACTGCAGACAACTAAGTAAAAACATAAAATAATTATTATAAGATTATATGTGTCTACACGATTTTTAAAGGAGATGTTTTGTAGTTTTATCCATTATAAAGACTTCATCAAAAACTTAGATCACAGTATTATGCAAATTCATTCACCAGTTTCCTCATTTCCGCTGTAGACTTCTCATCCATAACAATTTCCTGATACCCTTCCTGTAACTGTTCCATATCCGCAACTCGCACTATAATTTGATTGGTGTTGGTAACAGGTTCGTTATCAGATAACTTTTGTATGACCATCTCAGAATTTGGATGCAAATGCAATTCATCAAGTTTCTGATGATCCAAATACACTTTAGTCGCTAGCGATAGGTGTTTTTCTCTTAGTCGACATTTCTTCAACGGTATATCTATCTTACACGTATCCTTAAGATTTTTTAAGATGTCTTTCTTTGCCTCGGCGACCGTTATGTCTCTGGATAATATCCACGCACCCAAAAACTGGAATAGCTGTATATAATACAGAAAGCAAATGCGTCTATAAAAATATCAAAAATATAAAAGAAACCATTTATGGATAATACATCAACGCATGCGACTTACAGTTTCCATCATACTAAACATTCGGTATATTTTTATTGTAAAATCAAAGAAGCGTCCAACTTTCACTGTGAAGTACTCATCCTCTTCCCTAATAAGAAGGTTCTCTTGGAGTTTATAGTACACAGAATCCTCAAGATCTTCGGACTTGTAGGAAATTTTAAAATACTCTTTCGGTACACCGATATATGGCTCTAGTTTAGTCTTAAGCATACTGTACTTCATCTTCCTGGATACTTCTACTTTCAGAACTGTAAGAAAATTGTAAAATTCTCATAGGATGTATTACTTATTTCGCGCGTTATTTACAATTAAATGAAATTAATGTTCGTACATTGATTATCAATATCCTCGTAGGGTGTAGCTTTAAAATAATATTCTTTATCATCAGTCTCGACATTCGTATTGAATGGACGGTACGGTTCATTAAAATCGTCAAATTCGAGAGCATCCCCGACTAATGTTTTATCACTGTCGCTAAGGCTACTGTCCTCACTGTTACTCTGTTCCGGTGTGTTCCACTTCTCGTTTTCTCCCAACTGTGGACTCGCATACTTTCCCGATATATCCTCATTATTAATGCCGATTTTTAAGACCGGATTGTTCTTAGGTGTACCATCACGTTGCGGTTGCGAGTTGGTGTTATTTCCTTTGGATGGACTTTCTGTGGTAGGTCTCTCTATATCTGTACATCTGTCGCCTAACGTTGAGCCAATCCATTCTATCATATTATTGCCTTCAATTAAAATTTTTGATATAACACGTCATAATCTTACAAACTAATAATAATGCATAACTTACGATCAGTTAATTCTCTAACTTTACTCGGATCAGGAAGTTTCAAATGGAACGTGAGAATATTTTCGTGATTCGTATAATTTGATATAATGTCGCACAAGGTTGTTTTCTCGACGAACGATTTCCATTCGTCGTTGCACATAGACATCACAAATACCTCGACATTATCGGAGAGATCAGTGTTACTCAATAGAGTAGACTCATCGTAATCGAACAATCTTAACTGGCTTCCCGGTTCCCCGAGTATCACTGTCATTTTGTTAAGCTCGACATCGAATAAATCTGATAGCACTTTTTTATATTGGCCGACTTGTTGAGTACGCAAGGCTCGCAATTTCAACGGACCTTCCGTGATCTTCTTTTCGGCGACATCAAGAACGTATACTTTCGCCGTGATCACTTTATATTGTGGTAGAAGAAAATGCGTTAGATACATGATCAAAGATATGCGGTAATAATAATAATTTACATACCGTTTTGTTCATTCTCAACGGCCAGCTCATTTTCGTCCCGTATTTCTAACATCAAAGTGTACACATCTCTTTTCCAAACATCTGCGAAAGATTTTTGCTCCATCCCTTCGTAACGACACAAAACAAGCTTGTTGATGGAATCGTACCGGACTAAACGACAGTGTTTGAGATTTGTTGTCATTGATAAGTCGAACATTTCCCAAACCATTTTTGTAGCTTCCGACCATGTTGTGTCGGATAAAAAGCTCATCTTCAAGCAGTGTGTTTTCGAAGAATGTACACAACAAATTAATGCTTCAATCGTAGGCTTCTGTTTTAATAGTGAACATGGTTTAACATCGCAATCCGACAAAGTGAAACTTAGGCCATTTGCGATAAATTTACAGTTCATCTTGCTCAGTTTATCCTTTCTAATGACACCCTCTCCTGGTGCTTCTTTATTGAATTCTTTTCGAAAAATAAAATGGTCCTTGGGATAAGGAAGGCACGAGGGCCTGTCTCTCCTCTTGTAATCTTCGTTTTCTTTCATTTTCTTCAACAATTTCTGAAAAATTTAACCATGACAAATGTAAATGCTTGGAAAGTTAAAATGCGATCCGACTTTTATAATTTCACACGGTACCTGTATATGGCTTGGAAAATCCTGCACTTGCATAGGTAAAACATTACGAGCAGGATCAATTTGTCTGTACATAAGCATGTACGCGTTAGTACTGCTACATGGTCCACTGTAGTACGACCTGGTCGGGCCACCACCATACGTTTTTTGAATATCATCATTTGTTATCTGGAATTGAACTCGTCGTAATTTTAACATCATACGATATGGAATTACATCAAGATTTCACTAGTTAATATTTTTAAGTTATTGTTATTAATAAAAACGTATGTGCATACCTGAGTCACAGTTTGATCATTGAAGCACAGCCATTCTTGCGTTCTGAAGTCTTTTATATAAGCATAATAGTGACCACCGCTGGCACTGCCGCTGTGTATCATAATTGAAAACAACTCATAATTATAAGGGCCCTCCGCAGCATTATTATCACGATTTTTGTCGTCTTCGTAATTATGTTCGGTACAATTTGATGATGTTGGACCATTACTTAAATCGTCTACTCCTGAAGAAAATAAACTATTTTAATTAATTTTCTTGTACTGCATTTGCCTCATAAAATCAACATACCTTCGTCGTCATCATCTGGATCATTATTTTTTATATGATTGCTATCAGAAAGATTATTTTCACACGGAGTGTAATCATCGTCTAGAGTTCCGAAATCTATTGTTGAGCTGTCATCGGATTTCGCTAAATTCGTGTTCTTCTCACTAATCGTTGATTCTTCATTTTTTGTAGGCAATATGAATTGATTTAAGTTTAATATATTTGGAAAAGTGACTCTAAGATTATAAAATGAAATATGAAAATATAAATCTTACAGAAAGTCTCGGTATATTCAGTATATTAATTTGTGTACACTCACTTGTCGTTGAGTTTAACTCTGCGAAAAGTGTTAAAGTCGAAATCAAATCTTTTAAGGTGCAACGTCAAAAGATATGGAAATTTGATGAATTTTAATCCTTTATGCGCATCACATTTTTTATTACATTTTTCACAATGATATTGGTTGTTTCCTTCTAATGTTTCATACTGTACAAATGCTCTTAAGGCTTCTTCCTATGAAATATTATTTTTTCATACATGTGACATACATCGCTGTGTTTGTAGAAATGTAGGCTTATAAACTCACCACGCTACTATATGCTACGTTACTACCAAACGGTCTTACTGGCAACGGTATATCAAGGAACGTATCTTCCCTAGACTTTTCAGTTCCACATTCCAGACATTTAACATAATCAATCATTGCTCCTATTAACACAAAGGTCAGATTACAAATATTTTTTAATGGTTATATTAGACTACGGATTTTATGCATTTATGACAAAAATAGTTATAATAATTCGGAGTTATACCTTCGTAAAACTTGTTGATTAAATCGGCTTGTTCAGTGTTTTTAAATTTTCGTTCTAACGCTTCAAACATTACCCTGCAAAGCTCTTGAATATCGTGTTGCTGCCAGGCTTCTGTGGAATCCCAACCAAAGCTTTTTGTTAACGCCGTAGTTTCCACAGCCGATCTTGACGATGTCTGTAAATAAGGCCATATTATGGGTCTTGTTGAAATTGAATCATGTCACAAATTATAACCATTTGTAACATTAATACCTGTAAGTTTAAGAATAATTTTTGTAATTGATACGGAATACTAATAGTTTCATCTTTCTCTGATTCTCCCGTGTATTCCCAATTGTACAGTGCATTTCGAAATTCAGGAGTCATGTACAATGCTTGGATTAAACTATTTAAATAACACGTCATTGCTTGGTTTACCAAACCGACGTAACCTGAAACAATAATATATTAAAATTATAACTATGCTAAAGCATTAATAAACATGTTTTAGAAAAAAAAGAACAACGTTACAATGAGATTTGATCATATACCTGTTTCAGGTCTAATAGAACTTTTAAAATCAACATTATTATCTTCTTCCAATACTAATGATTGATGAAGAGATTCCGGCTGAACACAATGTGGACCGAAGATTCCTGGCACCAAAGTGTCTGTTGGCCTCACAACTAAGAGTGTATATTTATATTTTACTAAGTCTTCAGTATTAGAAAAACCTACATCGATTTCTGACATAACTTTATCTTTCACTTCTGATAAGTCAATCTGATGACAATAAGGTATCATTAATTTAATTGAGAAGAATATACGTAGATAGTATAATGAAAATAGTATCAATATTAACCAGTTTCCCAGGTGATCCCAGGTACAACTTAAAGTTGTCGGCTTGTATTTGATAGTGCTTTTCGATGTATTCATACAGATTTTTAACACTGGTTGTTGAAACTAGGGTATATGAGGAATTAGTAACATTCTTATGCACTGTTCCATGAGGTAGAAAAAACTCGATTGGACATGAATGAATTATAGGACCCATGATCTGTAAACAAAGTAAATGATAATTACAACACAATTCAATAAATGTATAAATTATTAACATAATATTTTATATGTATCAATGATACAAAAGATTATTCCCCATAATATGTTTCAGTGCTACAAAAATTTTTTTGTCTTTTAATCCTAATTATATATTTATCATTGTTATTTAACATTGTTATCAATTATTTTACTAGAATTTTTCTTTCGATTGATAGATGTACAGTTTCAAAATAGTACAAAGTGACTTTATTGCTATAATCTACAAAGACTCACAATTTGATACCATGGATACTTTTTGGTGGTTAGCAAATATGTAGGCAGTATGTATGAGCATTTTATCTGAAGCGTTAATATTAGTATTATACATATATAAAGATTTTATTGGATTATTATATCAATAAATATTACCCTATGTATTATCAGAGAATAAAGGTAAAATCACTTCGAAATATTTAATTTATTGTTTAGAGATAAGTAATAGAAATTTATTAGTAATTTTGAGACAAATATAATTGGCATCACTCCATGCTAAAGGTAGAAAACGAGTGAAATCTATGCAACACAGTGAGATACTACTCTGCACAGTATGACACAGTAAGTAAAGCCTATAGAGCCTCCAGTTATATTTAGAATGTCTAAACGAAGACTTGGAAAATGGCTCTCTTCTCCGAGATCAGAATTCTCCCCTCCTTTCCTCCTTTTCTTTCTCACTCTGTGAGAAAGACATTGCCAAATAATTGAAAGTCTATAAGGTTCTTACAGAAATGTGATTTTATTTATGTTTATTTATCATCTAATAATAGACAAGCAGTCGAATAAAATTACATTAATCCAATGTTAATAACATGCCTCTGTTCATAGATTAAGAATACATGTGTTTTTTTATTTGAACTGTTCTTTGACCAACTTTTACTAATTACTTCAGAACAAATGATTAAAAAATTCTCAGCTAACTACAAGATTTGAAAAAATGTTGTCTGTATGTATAGAAATATTTTACCGGAATCAAATAAAAGAAATCAATTTCTATTAAATTGTTATTAGAGTAATTATTATTTTATACGTTTAAAACTTACCTAAAAGTCCTGTTTTATAGAAAATATGTTTTCTGTCAGAATAAGTTATAGAATCCAGTCCGTGTGTACCAACTGATCTTTTCAGTCTAAAAGATTTAAAGTAATGCAAGGTTAGTATGCCAGGCCCACAAAATCAGAAGTGTCTTGAATTACAAGACTAACATTTTTTAATTATCGACGGTATTGCATGGTACATATCAGAATTACATTCCACCACCTACGTTTTTAATAAAACGATCTTTCAGATTAACAATGAGTATCATGTTTTCATTTTCTGTACTCGTTGCGAATGTCGAGCAAAAAATAACTTTTCATTTTTAGATTTCTCTCGTTCGAGAAAAAAGCGGAACAATTATTAAACAAACACGTCAGAGAAGTTTGAACCGTTGCGTCGGTTGCCGAAGTACGATAGTAGAAGTCTGTCGGTGCCGGGTCTCTCTGACCCAGTCAGAACGTCTTATAACGTTATAGTGCGTACTAGACCGCTAAGCAGCTTCCGAAACTGACTTTACATTATTGTATTCCGGGTTATTTGTCTCCAGGCTTGACCCGCTCCGGCGGCGGACAGTTAAAGACCAAAACGCGGGTGCTACATGCGAACGGTGCCACATTCAAAATCGTGTCTGGCAGAGGTTCTAAAGATAAAAACAACATATACTACAATACAAACAAAAGTCACAGAAACAAGGAGTCCACAAACATGAGCACAGTTTAGATTCTTCTCACACAATTCCCACTGGTTGTTGTAGAGTGGCCAAAAATGAAGAACGTGTGACTCGCGTTTCAAAATATTTATGCGATGAAAAAGCAACGAGATGTAGACGAACAAAAATTGCAAGTATAACATACAGAAGATCGGAATGCACTCTCGTGCCAATGGAAGCGAGTTAGAGGAGGAACATTCCTTTTTGTTTTCGTATTGATCAGGAAAACATCGTTCGGAACGAAGCACACAGCTTTTCGGTGATATTTAGCGGTGTAATGGAAACGGAAACATCGAAGTGATGTCGTACCAGTTTGTTATCCCGACACTAACGAGAACGAACGTATCCGAAAGTCTTATGAAATGGCTGGTTGAGTACATGCTGCGTCACAGTTTATATGCCTCTGAATCATCTATATTTAAATAACTCGCTCGGAAACACGAGACTCCCGTATGTTTCTTTATTCTGTGAAACCTAACCAACGTTCCTTAACGTGCACCGTTGGAAACAAAGTCAACAGCAAGATCCGATTCCTTACCGAAATCACAAATGCGCAACATTCACTTTACGCCATATTTCCTAACTGTGAACACGTTTCGCGAGTTAGACGCTAGGTGGCTACAAATACCAGCTGTTTTCGCAGTTACTCCAATTGACAGCTTTAATCAAAGCATAGAATATGCGACTAGAGAAGAAATGAGAGTATTCACGCCCGTGGTTTCAGTGTCTCTACCTTTTTCAGTTTCAATCATTTAGAATGGAACAGAATCTACATCATTTTTAGCACGGAACAGAACCAATTTTATTTCTGATGTGACAGAAGCGAGCATTCGGTGTTTTTCGGTAATGAATTTTTAGTGCGCATGCGTAAATAAGTTTACCCTGCGAATATAACTTCGGAGAAACATATACATTTCAGCTGGTCATACATATGAGTGGACCCCCCCTGGTGCTCACGCCCCGGTTTTCGTGATCCCGATATAGCGCCACAGACTAGGTATAGGAGAACTGGTAATACAAGATGTGACACGAAAATGGTTACGAGGTTACGTGCATACGTGACTCCAAAAAAGTGAGCCATAAAAATACATTGGATGATAGGTCTATCTTATACCACCGACGAGGTATAGGATAGACCTATCATCTTATGGGACTTCGTGTCTCACGTTCTGAAATACCGACTCTTCAAAAAATCAGAGGTTTTGGTATGCCCTCTACGATTTAGAGTGGTGAGTTTAGGAATTATATTGAATTACAGACATCGAAGGCGTAGTTGCCAAATCACATCGGAGAATATTCGTCGCATAGTTGCCAATTTACTGTTACTGACGTGTAATGCACAGCGCGTATTTCAGCTACTTTCCAAGTTACAGTCGCATTCTGGAAAACTAAACCAAACGAGCCATTACATGATTAATTCAACCTGAATATTTCATCTCTGTTTAAATACAATGCTTTTTGTTTCTATACTCATTTTAAAGCTGAATAAGTGCTTTTTCAATTTACATAAATAAATTTTTATTTATCGATAGTAAACATAATAATAATTGTTGTTGAAAATTGAAATACTTGAAATAAATAAATTGAAATAAATAAGAAGATGATGATGATGATGATGATGATGATGAGGATGATGATGATGATGATGATGATGATGATGATGATGATGATGATGATGATGATGATGATGATGATGATGATGATGAGGATGATGATGATGATGATGATGATGAGGATGAGGATGATGATGATGATGATGAGGATGAGGATGATGATGATGATGATGATGATGATGATGATGATGATGATATATAATAATAGACACGTCGCATCATCATCATCATCGTCATCATCATCATCATCATCATCATCATCATCATCATCATCCTCATCCTCATCATCATCATCCTCATCATCATCATCATCATCCTCATCATCATCATCATCATCATCATCTTCTTATTTATTTCAATTTATTTATTTCAAGTATTTCAATTTTCAACAACAATTATTATTATGTTTACTATCAATAAATAAAAGCTTATTTATATAAATTGAAAAAGCATTTATTCAAATTTAAATGAGTATAGAAACAGAAAGCATTGTATTTAAACGGAGGAATTTTAATACATTGTATTTAATTCCACAAAATAATACAGTGATTATTAATAATCACATTTTTATTAATTGTCTGCAATTAGAATATCAGTACCTAATATGAAACACAGGATGTAATAAATAGTACCATTTTATGTATTTAATAAATTAATTAAAAAGTCATACGTAATACATGTAGGATTCAGAATGTAGACAGTCTCAAGGAAAGAAATGATATATTGATACACATTATATGTGTACATCGGTCTGTTCGTTCTCACTTGTTCCTCGCAATTATACTTTTCTGATAGGGACTGAAAATGTTCTGCAAATAGCTGTTTCAAACTGTTACATATATAACAGTTCTGACTGAAACAGTTATCGGGGATCTCATTTACATATTTTACCTAAACTGTTGTTAGGGTGTTGTGCACTCCGAGTGTACAGTAAAGGTAATGCAATCCATAGTACAAAGGACATTGGTTCTTCCAAGCCTGCCGGTGAATAGGGGTCGATCAGTCGGTGCACTTGCAATTAGCTACCTGAATCGCCGAACGCCGCATCCTTCGCCGGTCTTACCTGACCGCAATTTTTTAGGCTCCGCAAAATTAAAAAACGAAATTTCGAAGGGGAAGTATCGAAGTAACACTTTTTAACAATTATTGAAAAAACTATTATATATAACTATAACATTCAGAACGAATAACATTCAGTTATTATTCGCTATCCGACTCATTCTCAGTGTTTTCAATGTGATCCCCATTCACGTTCTTGGAAGAACAATCTCGATCTATCTTTACATTCATATTACTTTTCGAATAGGTATAAAACATATAGTAAAAGCAAATTGGGAATAAATAAAAATGATTGACATATAATTATTGCAAAATTGTATTATGCATGGAAATGATTATTATATAATTATTAATAACAATTTCCATCCTCATACGCATTCTATGGAAAAGGAATGTATTTCATATCGTGATATACACGAATATTGAATATTTTCATTAAATTCTGCACCGTGACTGCGTCCGTGTTGGCAGAGATTTCTAACTTTTGTCTGTGGCCTGTTACCTGCCCGTGGCCGACACGCTCCAGCATTGGCATCTTAGGGGTGTAGAGGGGAGTGGACGGTACTGGGGTTCTGTTAGCAAATGAGACGATTTTCGGCACTTGGCCTTTGTTGCGAGCACATCGAGTACCTCTCAAGCGACCAACGGATACGCTCAGCCCTTATGGGTGACGATTTTGGGCACCCAAACAACTTCGGCATCTTGCCTGTCTTGTCTGGGGCGACCCTAAATCTTCGGATAACTTTTGTCAGCTCGACGACACGGCCGACAACACCCGTTGGGTGCCGAACGTCGGAGACACAGAGACTGACAAACAGCCTACAATGTAAACAGATGGAGAATCGAGCATTATTGGCAATTTGAACTTTTATATTTTTAATCAAAATAATATTGTTAATACGAATAAGTTGTAGAACTTATCCGGATGAAAATGAGTCCAAACACGACATCGTTTGGACCGTCTTCAATAAGATAGTAATTTTTATCGTAACATTACGTATCAATGCAAATAATTTTTTATCTAAATAATGCACAGCTCTGTTGGGCCTATCATCAGCGACCCAAAAGAAGGCATCTACGGATGTTTTAAAAATTTCGGATAATCTGGTGGGAAAATGTTTTTAACAACAGTTAATCGATACTCAGTCATCTATAAATTCCAATAGAAAAAAATTACAAAATATTTTGTTTTAATAAAAAATTATGGTCATCTTAATTTTTTAAGTAAATATAGAACTAAGTATTTTTTATTACATATTGTTGTAGTTGATGTTAAGACGAATCTTTTATTTATTGTTAACATATATAGTAATAATTGGTGTTCAAATTTCAAATATAAATATAAAGCTTGGCTTACTTAGTAGTTTTTAGTAAGTTATTAAAACATTCGTTTTCTAATGTTCATGAAAATTTTCATAATAACCACATGCTATATAATGCACATATGATTTATATAACAACACTCTTATTTATTTCTTTTCTTATTGTTCAAAGCAATGAAGATAATTAATAATAGGAACAAAATTATGTCACCCTATAACATGAAATTTATAAAGTACATATTAATATTTGGCTGTTTACAACATTTCGAATTTTGCAGTTAAACATATTCTTTATTGTACGTACAGCTTCATTCATTTGTTATTTATACCCAACATAAAGTTTAGCTAATCATAATCGAAATTAGTATTTGAAATCGTTGAAGCGTTTTAGAAAACAATATTCTATTGTATTCGCGAGACTGTAGTGACTATATATATAGCTATATATATAGCTATTTTTAATTTCAATTTCTACCACTAAGGACGCTGTCAGCAAATTTTAGTTCCAGTTGGTAATACAGGATGTGACACGGAAATGGTAAGGGGGTTACGTGACCCCCGAAAACGTGGCCACGAAAATGCATTGGGTGATAGGTCTATCCTATACCTCGTCGGTGCTTATACCTCGCCTGTGATAATACTCAAAGAGAATAAAAGTCACCTGGAAGGAATGCGGGCCTGATTGGTTGTTAGGCACACATAATTTTGCCATTGGTCGAACTGTCAAAGTCAATGAAAACAAATAGTGAACTAGTGGGATTTTCACTTGCTCTTGTGTCAACCTGTGTAAATTTTTCTTTGACGAAAAGTTGAACAAATAGTGAAAATGTATACACAACTATTATAATAGTTAAGGTCTAGTGCAGTATGTCCTTTTACTTTAAACCATAATACTTTTAAATTAAGTTCCTTGTGTTGCTTGTGATCACGGTATATAGATCTAAATAAATAAATAAAAGCATGAAAGTTTAATCCTCCTTAAATACCTTCATTAGTAACATATGAGCACATCTACTCTTATACAGAGCACTTTATGTTGGAGCAGCTAAACATGTATACAGAGAAATTAATCTAAATATTGTAAAAGCATTGGTATATACAAAATAAATTCACTATACAATTTAAATAAAAACTGACTATCAGGAAAAATCTATTGACTTTGTTCTTTCAAATATTTTTGTATAGTTTCAGAAAGATTGGTTGCTCCGTCACATACATGATTAGGTAGGTTAGAAATGAATCTCATTGACGTCATAACACCTCTGTTCCAATATGATTTTGTGCAATTTACCATGCAGTCAACACTTGGTAGACGGTTAACCTAAATAAGAAATATGTACTAAATAATATTATGTTATACATTACATCTAAAATTCATCAAAGAAAGTATGTAACCAAAAGTAATTTTATAAATATGACATACAATCATGAAATAAGTAGTACATTACCTCATACATTATTTCCTGTGAAATATTGTGTTTGACATATGGAGCAATATTGTTATATAATTTTCCATATAATTTAGCTGTTTCTTCCGATTTTGACCATAATCCTTCTTGACAGGTGTAATACATAACACCACCGACAATGGTAGCTTTTACCGTGAACCTGAGGACATCATCTTAAATTAAGATTCTATTTTGTTGTGTGTAAAAAGGATCATAGAGTACCGTAAACACTCCGCATCCTTAAATTTCAGTTCGCGTACTAACCGGATTAAACCCATAGTGTAGTATATAAATTACTTTGCAATGATGGTATTATTTGTTCCTTCTTTTGTTACATGAAAATCTGAAAATTATATAAAACAGACACAGAGAATAGCATTATGCTCAGAGAGAAACAGAGAGAAATGAGAGTGCTCACGCTTGGGGTTTCGGCGTTGCCGATATAGTGCTGCCCTCTGCTCATTTTTTAGCATGAACAAGACCACCGACGAGAGATTTTAAAAGATTGCCAGCCCCCGTCAGCCTATACGGCTTATACCAGAGAGTTAAAAGAGAGGAAACCTTCCTCTCTGTCTATACCTCGTCGGTGCCTAGACTCGCCACTTTAAATCGCAGAGGGCATACCAAAACCTCTGATTTTTTGAACAGTCGATATTTCAGAACATGAGACATGAAGTTTCATAAGATGACAGGTCTATCCTTATACCTCGTCTGTGGCCAAAATTCAGACACTGATCTAGATTTCTCTTTGATCTAGGCCTCTATGGCACTCTATAGCGTCTATGGTTGTGATTTGTGATGCGTTCATTGAGTTTTGCGTGCATGATCAGTTATGAAAAACAGAGAAAAATATTGTGAAAATTAAGCAAGTGAAAGAATACTAACATGCCTGCCCAAGAAGTTACAGTGGTGCAGTTACCGGTGGCTGAGGTTGAAGAAAACAATGCGCCTTCATCACAACCGATCGTGGGGATTATTTATCCTCCACCGGAGGTTAGGAGTATCCTTTGACAAACTGTTACATGTATATTATTAACATTAACACAATTTTTATTTTCAGATTACTTATTAGTAACACTTATAATGTTAGAATAGTTTTCACTGACAAATACATATTTAAATTCTTATAATTATCAACTGTGTATAACACATGTTTTTAGACTTTTATCAAATAATTTTTAAGACTAGAATAAATGTGACATTTATACTATAGAAACATAAATCGTGTGTAATATAATATCCTTGCATAAAAGAGTTTTGAATGAAATGATACTTACAAGGATACTTTACCATGAGATACCCACTGATTTTATTATTTTTTAATGTATGTTGTAGTTCCGGAAGCCCAATGTAAAATATCATCTTTTAATTATGGGCCTGCATGCTGGTATTCACATTGTTTTCCTTATATAAAAATTTAGATATTGTTGACAAGACAGCAAGTTTTGTGGCCAGAAATGGACCAGAATTTGAGTCGAGGATCAGACAAAATGAACTTGGAAATCCAAAGTTTAACTTCTTGAATTTTGGTGATCCATATCATGCATATTATCAGCACAAAGTAAAAGAGTTTAAAGAAGGAAAGGGTCAAGAACCAGCTATAGGACAAGGACTTGGGAAAGCTGTTAACCTTGCAGCTCATCAGAAGCAGCAAGAAATTTTAAAACAAGTGGAACAACCGTTTGTTCCAAAAGATCCTCCTACTGAATTTGAATTTATTGCTGATCCACCTTCCATCTCGGCATTAGATTTGTAAGTTAGTAGTTGCATCAGCTTTTATGCTGTTAGCGACCACTGATGACTTGGACTTAGTAGTACTTAACACTAAAAATAGAACAATATAATATAGAACTAACTACTTATCTCCTAAGACCAACAGTGTTTTAACTGTTTCGAGGCATACATTGTTTAAAATTTTCTTAATCTATTATAATTACAAATTACGATTTTATGTTTCCTTTATTATACCAAGTTGTTCAAGATAGAAAATTACATTATTCTATGTAAGGGAGGATTTCACTTTTTTTCTTAGTTTTTTGAATATCGGACAGTCTCGTATTATGTTTTATGAATAAGTTAGTATCACAGATGGTAAAGGACGTTTGATCAGTTTTTGTTATTAAGTATTGATGAAAACATATAGTACATCTAATTCACAGCCTCGATATAATGTTTTGGACCTTTCTTGATTCAGAAAGAGCGGGATTGAGAAAGTAGATATTTTCCTGTATTTCGTGGAGCTTTGTACATGTACTAGTTGTCTAATCACGATTCCATTTGTCTAAGATTTTTATTTTCAAATTTCTTTATATCTTTAAAAGAAACTTCTAGATTCAATGTCACTGCATTCAGTTCTATCATTATCGCTTGGATTATGCTATTAAGTAGTATTGAAATAAAAAATTTAAATATTTTGCATCATTATTTCAGAGATATTGTAAAACTGACAGCACAATTTGTAGCCCGTAACGGCCGTCAATTTCTAACGAATTTGATGAATAGAGAACAAAGAAACTTTCAATTTGACTTCTTACGACCACAACATTCATTGTTCCAATATTTTACTAAACTCTTGGAACAATATACAAAGGTAAAATGAGAATTCCTTCAAATAATCTGTACATACTCTTTTAGTATCTCTTTAAGCAAATTTCAATTTGTAGGTTTTAATTCCACCTAAAGATCTATTACCTCGCCTTCGTAATGAAGCAGCAAATATGGATAAAATATTGGAACAAGTTAAATATCGTGCTGAATGGTTAAAGTACCAAGAAGCTCAGAGACGTAAGGAAGAAGAGGAGTTAGAACGCGAAAGAGTTGCTTATGCTCAAATCGATTGGCACGACTTTGTTGTAGTGGAAACTGTTGATTATCAACAGTTTGAAGTTGGCAATTTTCCAGCACCTACAACACCGGACGAAGTTGGTGCTCGAGTACTCATGCAGGTACACACTGTATAGACACACTGTATAGTATTCATGTAATTGGATCTTTTGTTATATCATTGTTTTCTTAAATTTTTAGGAAAGAATAGAAGAAGGTGAAGATGTAGAAATGCAGATCGACAGTGAAGGAGATGATGAAATGCAAAACCGTACGGAAGGTGAAAAGGACCGCGCGAAAGATAATAATCAAGTAAATATACAGTTTTGCTCTGTTTGCCGACAAAAACTATTATAAGAATCAATGATCGTTACTATTTTAATTTTAAGGTACAAGATATGGAAGAAGATTCTAGCGATGAAGATGATGTATCACCTCCTGGCGATACACATAAATCTAAAGAATCGAAACCACGTGACAGTAATAATATGCAGCCTCCGCCGCTGCCTCCTACTCCAGGAAATGTTGTGGTGAAGAAAGGCTATGATCCTAAACAGCATGGTAAGTAATAGATAACATATATCATGGTTAGACAGCAGATTTTATGCATTTACGACGAAAACGAGTAGGTGTAATTTTTAAATTATAGTAAAAACATTACAAGAATGTAGAAATACTGTTATATTATTTTCCACCTATTGAACATACTAAGAAAGAATATAAATATCTATTTTTTTCAGTTTGTTGCCATTCAGGTAGAACATTCTTATTTTGCATAAAGACCTGCTTTCTAATTATCTTGTGTTATAATTTACATTATATAATAAACATGTCAATTTCCGTAGCAACTAAAACTGCGCGTCCTGTTGCTCCTGATGAATACTTGATATCTCCAATTACTGGAGAACGTATACCAGCAAGTAAAGTTCAAGAACATATGCGTATTGGATTGTTGGATCCACGGTGGGTGGAACAACGAGATAAACATATCGATAAGTTGGCACAAGAAACAGTATTCGCTCCTGGTACTGCAATCGAAGCCAGTTTGAAACAACTAGCCGAAAGACGTACCGATATTTTTGGTGTCGGTGACGAAGAAACTGCTATTGGTAAAAAAATTGGAGAAGAAGACAAAAAGAAGGATGACAAAGTTACATGGGATGGACACACGTCGAGTGTGGAAGCAGCAACCAGAGCTGCTAGAGCAAATATTACTCTGGAGGATCAGATTCATCAAATACATAAAGTTAAAGGGCTTCTTCCGGACGAAGAAAAAGAGAAAATTGGACCGAAACCAGCTAACCGCGCGGCAGAACTATCACATATGGCGGCAGCTGCTTCAAAACCTCAGGCTACATTGAAGGCACCCCCTAAACCACCAGCACCGAAACCAGTACCGGTTCCCACGCAACCACCTCCACCGCCAACAATGAGTATGCCTACTATGGGTATTCCTCAGCCGATGATGGCGCAAACACCGATGATGATGATGGCCCCAATGCCGCCTATACGGCCACCGCCACTTATGAGTAAGTAAAATTTCGAATTATAAATTCACGTTTACTTTTCTTTCTATACGACGTCTGCGTGTACGTTTTAAGATTTTGAAGGTTATATGAAATTTTTTAATAAAATAATAAAGGCTCAACATGGAACATATTCAAAATGTTATGATCAAACAGTAAAAAATATTTCATTCTATGTTACATTTCTCACTTCTCTTTTATTCGTTCCTAGCACCTGCAATGTCACCATTTATGCCAACTCCACCACCTATGCAACCACCCATGGCATCCGCTGTAAGTATATGTATTGTAAAATACTATTTAGTGGAGGTATGTGAGAACTCGAATGTGCTCGGGAATCCTGATATTTCCGAAAACCCGTCCCGATCCTCTGAATAAAATTCCTGACGCGACATCTTCGGATTCTCGCACCCCTCTTCTATTTAGCTATTGCATAGAAATTATCGTATTTTGTCATCTTTCAGATGGGATTGAAACATCCTTCTGAACCTATGGAAGAAGAGCCTCAAACTAAGAAATTGAGAACAGAAGATTCTTTGATACCTGAACAACAATTCTTAGCTAGGAATAAGGTATTTTATTGCTTATTAAAGAACAACAGGTATTAGAATTTTTGTACAAATTTTCTCTAAAATTATATATTTCAATATTACAGGGTCCTGTTCAGTTGAACATAGCTGTACCAATGATGACAGAAAAAGCAGAATGGAAGTTGAACGGACAGACATTAAACATTACGTTGCAAGTGAGCGATACTGTGGCGACAATGAAAGCTCTTATACATGAGCAAACAGGCATGCCTCCCGGTAAACAAAAGTTGCAATATGAGGTAAGATGAGTTACATTATATATTTTTTGGAATTCTGCTTATCTTACTGTAATCAATAATAATTATCTCATTTTTTAGGGAATGTTTTTCAAAGACAACAATAGCCTTGCATATTATAACTTAACATCTGGTAATGTAATTAATCTTTTACCAAAGGAAAGAGGTGGTAGGAAGAAGTAAAACCAAACAGTGTGAATTGCATTTTCTACTGTTTTATGTTACTGCTGGGTATGAAAATTAATTTAGCCTGTACTCCACCTATTAAAACGGTATATTGTAGCCTTGTATTAGGCACTATATTCATTCAAGATACATAAATAAACACACCATTAATTGAATTAATTCCACTTTTTATTATAGTTTTCATCGTATTCTATAATTGCAATAAATTACAATTTAATAAATATATATGTATATATAAGTAATTTTTCATAAGCTCAGCTCAGTTTTTCATTTAAAAAATTGCAGTTATAGTTTAATCTTGTACTTTTATTTATAAGGCATTAGCGATTTAGAATTAATTAGATAATGCAGTAAGACATGAAAAGTGCATTTGCAAAATATAGTCTGTACATTTCTATCGCAATTATTTTTAGTAACTTTTTTAAAACACCCTTTTGTATTTTTACATAAAAATACTTCCAACAACTTGACGTATAAATGTTTCTAATATATTAAGATATTAGCTTATTACAACTGATTGAAACACCAGCACTCTTAATTGTAAAAGCCAGTTTCTAAAAATCGTTTAAAAAATGCCGTAAAAAAACTTGTATATCAGTTAAAACATATATTAAATGCATAATTAATTTCTTATCTTCTATTAAGTATTATGCAAGATGAAGGCCCCTTAAAACAATTGCTTTCTCTGTGGTGTATGTACAAGTCTATACATACATTAATTTGTACTTGATTTCTTTATGATTTGTTCCACTATCTTTCGATAACGGGCAACCATAGATCTGTATATCTAAGGAAGAAACATACAATCAAAGGTAAGTAGTTCGGTACTATAATTCGGTTCGATAATTGCAAATATCAAGTTTCTTCAACTTCATTAGAACCGTTAGAGAGTTATATATTTAAATATATACTTAAAGGTACCCAAGGAAATTTATACAGAATTTTAGAAAGATCCTAATATGTATGATACTTCGTAATTTGAGTGAACACTGTACCATTTGAGGGTTAATCTCTTAGATTTTAATGAGTTTTTAGCCCCTAAAGAATAGCCCTTAAATTTTTCTTAGCTTCTGCTACTTACTGAATCTGCATCGTCATAAGGACGACATACACATGTGGGCTCAGGCAGGCAGCGTGTTATCTCATCAAAATTACTTTCGTTTCGTAATAGAGCATACTTTGCCAGGTAAGCTGCACCCATCATAGCTGAATTAGCTACGTCCTATACATTTCAATTACAATTTAATAATACAAAAGGTAAAATAAAGGTTTGCTTTGTTAATACTGTGTAATATAACATTAAAAAAGCTATTACCAATATGTACACTGGCGAATTGAAAACGTCAGAAAGTACTTGCAAAATAGTTTTATTTGCCGAGGCACCTCCTGTTGCAATAATTCGTGTGTTTGGACCTAGAAATAAACATAAATTTCAATTATAAACATAATTTTCCAGAATAACGCAGTTCACTGAAGTAAAAGATCTTCTTTGAGAAACTAAAAATTTGTATTGTATCGTTCTTACCAATAACGAAACCAAAATCCTCCGCATACGCTCTTTTCGCAACAAACTGACCCTCGATCAAAGCTCTTACTTCGACCTCTTTCGAGCTGTACCGTGATATCTCGTCATTGGCTTTATTGTATCTATGGTCACCGATGATGAAAGGCAAAATTTCTTGTGCGTCAAAATATACACCTAAATTTCCAAAATTACCGCGGGGAGTGCTCTCCAATAATTCGTTAAAAATTTTCCAAGAACCTTGTGCCGCACTATCGCGTATTCTTTCACGCGTCAGAGATCCATTTTTAAAACTAAAAATTTCCAATTACATTATCTTTAAACCAGGATTGGGCACTATCCAAATAAATGATTTGAAAAATAATCATCAAAACAACATATTATCTTATTTGGCTAAATGTTATTTGAAAGTGTTTTCTTTTTCGAAAGTCTTTTCTTTTTCTTAAATAAAATCCTGTTTCGTATTTATTTATTTATACAATATTGATTTCTTCGGTACAATTAATCGTTCATTTATTGTCCATTTATCCCGTAACTCATTAAATGATCTTTTGAATATAAATAGTTATAGGAAACACTTATGTCGATTCTCTCTATTGTTACATTACAAAACATAAAGAAATAAAGAAGTATGAAATTCGACTTACCACAGCAGCGCCATAAAAGCATTGTCATCAATGGGATTACAAAATACATGGCCCTCCAACACGGTTTTCGGTTTGTTCAACCACAAAAACAAAGTATCGCTTGTACCTAAGCTACAGGCGATATCTCCTTCATTTAGTCTCATCCCTATAGAACTCCATAAAAACTCGTTAAGAAGTAAAGAATATAACCCAATGCTGGATAATTAAATAAATGTAAGCGTATCATATACTAATTGAATTGAAAGCAGTGCAAATCTTGTATAACTAATTCAATAAAGATTTAATTAGTTTAAGGATGTATATGAACAGAAAAGGTAATATTTAATTCGTGCTCAAAGTTGTAAACCATTTTCTACATATGTTATTAAAACCTCTTATAAAAAAAATGTACTGACTCTGGAAATGAAAATTCTCATTAATCATTTTACACAAAAGCGAAAGTTCTGCAATTGGATACGTATCTCGATGTTGGCGTGAATATTCATGAGCGACTAAACACATGGACTCGAAGTTTGTTGCCAGAAGTAGAAGTAATACGTATAAATTAATGCTGTCAGTTGGACAAAATAGGAGAGTATTCATGCGAAAACTGTGGAATTACCTCTCTGTCGAGCGTGTGCTTACCAATTAAAGAACTAGAATTGTCCCCTGTGAAAGCAATTATCCTGCACGCCTCGTCGAAGCCGAATCTCTCTACGAAGTAACTTGAAATCGGACCGATGTTGCTACTCGAGGGAACAGGTTTACCAAGTTTCTCTCTTAAGTTTGGACCGCAAGCCTGAAAAAATAACACTACTTTTAATAAATCGCCAACTCTTGAGATAATTTTGATAATAAATTTCCTTGCTAAGGAAAAAAATTCCTTGCTAATTTGAAATTAATATCTTTATAGTTGAAAACTCTCATTTAACAGCGCGTAAGAAAATAAGACATCGATAATTTACCTCTAACACTACATCATCCCAGTCTTTTGTGTGAATGTTCAACAAGTTCATTCCAGATCCATCAGACCAGTCGATGGGTGCGAAATCGCCCAAAAACAAGGACGCAAGAAAACTACTAATTAATGAGATTCTCTGAAAGTTATAGGAAATACTGTTAGATATAGAGCATATTAAACTTATACTTGATGGTATAGGATGCAGATTAGTAATGAAAACCGGTACAATTATATAAACACGTGTAATACTGTTGTAAAGATGTTTTCATAAATAGAAATTAGAACTGTGTCTAAGAGATTGTTTCTGCTGCAACGCAGTTGTTATTTAAAAAAATTGAATTAGTATCTAATAAAGTAATTAACATTAGTTATGTTCCTGTTATGCGTTCATTATTTCGTATCGTTAATTAGTTTCAGTGACACAACTCCAAGCAGTACGAAATTATTAATGCAATGTATCCATGTGGAAGTAATTCTTCGAGAGCAGATCTCAGACGTGTTGAAAATGTAAAAATTCATTTATGGAAAATAGTGGATCCAAGCATTTATTATATGGAAAATTACGGGCAATCTCAATAAATTTAGGGTTGCCATGCTTAGTAGGTTTAGTGTTAAATTGCACCTACTCGCTTTTGTTATAAATGCATAAAATCCGAAGTCTACCTAATGACTTCTACTCTCGAGAACAATATAGAAGTCTCCAATAGACACGAGATACAATGGCATGTTTAAGAGAAAGGCTCGATTACTCGTGTTAATGTAGCAATTGTCGAAAGCCACGTAAAATTCATACAAATCTGAACCAACATATCCACACATATCTCGAATACCTCGATCGATTGTTGTTCTCATTTTTTCAATGAAGCCAGGAGTGTTTTAGTAGATATACCTCAGTGTTACTGTAGGCTTCGGGCCTCCTGCGTGCTATTTTTGCTATTTGAGGTCCTGAGAATCTCTCGTACGCCCGAGATCCCGTTATCTCCGCTAATTTCTGCAACCACGTTCGGCGATACCACAATCAGTATAATTAATTATCCCATTAATTAATTATGAATCAGTCTCACTAATTCCTGCCGTTTGTGTGTGTGTCACACGTCACGCTAAATTACAATATACACGATTCCGTGTGATTTTACCTAAATACTTTCTAGCCGAAACAAGATTTTATTGGAACATTGAGACAAAATTAGGAAACGAAGCGATGATAAGGATTTTATTCTGGAAAAGAATGTTGTGTATTCTTAGCATCTTTCAACTTATGTTCTGTTATTTGAATAGCGAAGAAAGCAAAAAAAAAAAAAAAAATAGAATAAAACTTTAAAAGGAATTTTACAAGGAAAGTAATCAAATATTATTTTGCATTATTTTTTGTCATATACAAAAAGTTTCACAAGTTTCCAGTAAATACAATTCAAGCTATTTCAGTGACTCTTATTACGCATTCTTTAAGATATATTTAAATTAGTTACTTGTACATACATTGTCCATACTCGAATTTAAATAATGCAAAATGAAATTGAAGCATTCATTGTTTTAAAAATAAAAATTACTATCAAATGTGCATATTTTCCCTTATTTATATAATATTATTGGGGGGGGGGGGGGACAATTCGAAAGTCTTACTAAACGAAATACTCACCTGAGGACCACCCACGATCTCTTCCAAGATTTTGCATTCCTTAGTGGTGCTGGAGTCTATCCACACAGGTGATGGCGTCACCGAAAATGACGCGACGAGCTGCTCGTGTAAGAATTTCGCGGGATTCAGTTGCCGCAAATGATTTCGACTGCTCTTGCCCCAGTAAACTGTGCCATGTTGCTGTGCAATTACGAGCGAAGATAACATTATCGTCGAGTCTTTTAAACTTTGGCTTTTAATCTTTCTTTATAGGGGTTGAGCATTGCGAAATTTTCGTCAATACCGACCCGAACGAAGCATTCAACATCAACAGAAACTTATGTCTCGTGATATTTCAATAACGATTAATGACTTTACAAATTAACGTGAAGTGATATTAAAATTTCAAGTAAGTTCTTGACATAGCTTGAAAACTGTTATGATAACGATTTATTTCGTTCTTGAAACAGTTATGAATAGACTCTCCCTTAACAAACCTTCATTTTTATATTAATATTTTCATTATAAATGATAAGTTTTATCATTGCATTTAATTTGATCGTTGATGGAAATATTTTCCACATTAAAAGTATGAATAATTACAACGATAGACTCTTGATTTGTTTGATCGAATAATTTTTGGCCGAGAGTAGTATAAGTGTAAAAAGGGGGAAAAACAATGATTGATTAATGGCATTCATTTTCGAAAGTGTTTTACCTGTGCGCATCCGGAAATGGCAGCCACTTTGCTGAAATCAACGCCGCAGACACGTAATTTATCAAGGATCATGTCCAAAGCCTTAACCCACATCAAAGTAGGAACGACCACCACGTGTGGCTCTTCTTTTTTTTGAATGACCCCTCCATATGTTCTAAAAATTATGGAACTTACTTGAGAAAAATTATAATATAGAACATGTCTTTCTTATTACCACATGAATTAATGATTACTGTGGATCAATAAGTTTATTTCGAGAGAAGTTGTGGTTGTTCAACGTTACAGTTAAAAATCGTACGTTTCATATGCAATAATCCAGTAATAGTAAACGTACCTAAACTCCGGCAGATCATTGTCGAATTGTACGCTGGTTTCACAGAGAATGGCGAGATCGTTATTGACGACTACTGCTTTCAACTACAACGATTAAAAATATCTGTTAATCCCTGTTTACGTCATTATGTTCGTTCGACAGAATATCTTTGATTTATTAGCCCCCGGTCAAATAAATTACATGCAACGAGGCGGCTCGACGAGAAAAAACAAATCTGCCTATGGTGGTCGATCGAACCGGCTACCTGTACAACATTCTAAATTGAATACAAAATTTGAAATTCGGAACGTTGCTTTTGAGACCACCGAATGAATATGCAAACAAGACCGTAATTCTGAGCATGCAGTTCCTCACACGCCGCTAAATATGCAATCGTTTATATTTAATCAAATAAGAAACATGAAATATGCCGATGTTTGTAATCTTCGGCGTTATGCTAAACCATTGATACTTTTTAATCGGCGAGTTATGCGCGGCTCAACAGAATTAATGGTTAAACGAAAACCGTGTCCTACGAGAATTGATTATTTCCTAGTTTAATTATTCGAGCACATGTCACCTCATAGATATGCACTAATAGTTTTTTGTTTTGGCTTTCGAATGACATATGCACGGTCCACTTGTAAACGCGACTCTGTTTTGGCATTGAACATTTCAAGGATTCTTTTACTTTTTTTTCATCTTTATACAATTTATGCTGCGTAAAACAAAGCAAATTACATAAGTAATCTTTTCTTGACTTGCTATGAATTTGACGATTCAAACTTGTGGACAAATTCCGAGCCTAATGCGGAAACAGACGACATTCAGTTGAAGATAGTATAATAGCATTTTTAAATTGTTCAAACGTATTTACTGTTTCACATTTTATCAACTCATTTTTGTCGCAAATGCATAAAAGCCACACAAAGTTGTCACACAAATTCGAATGAAAGTCCCGCTGAATTCGGGATGCCTCGATTATCATGTTTTTCCGTCGCAAAAAGAATTCTCTACGAAAAGAAATTTTGTGGTTTAAAAGGAACGCGCGTTAAGTGGCGCACATGCGTGGTGGCCGATGCGTGGTCCAACCAGCGACTGAACGCTGTTGAACGCAAAAGGATAAACTACTGCCTGGAAAAACAAATGTCAACTTCCTTTGCGTTGCTGCTGTAGAACCACACGAACTATTTCCGGGCAATAAGTAAAGCTGGGCGAAGCGGATGATACAGAGTCAGAAATAGAAATAAATAGTGGGAGGAGAAGAAGGAACAAGGGAAATGGGACTTGAATGGCTGAGATTGTCATCCATGACACGCGTCAACCATAAAGCTTTTTTGTTCGATAAGAAATCGTGTCGTAGACTATGTTCCTTCGAAAAAAAGCATTGGACAGACACGATGAAATGTAGGCTGACAATGATGCGATTTGTTTTCAAAGAGATTTACCTGCTGCGTGCTCAGATCGAGCCCTAGGTATGTCGCGTTCGAAACTGCGCCCATATTTCAGTCGTCGACCGACACACAATGCGACGAAATCGAGAAACGAGTAGGTTGCCTGGCGAAAATGCAACGGCACCGACAGGTTTGGAGAACATGTACACTTCACCGCGTGACCGTGGGCCGGTTCGATAGTCGGGAAACTAACTAGCCCGTGTATAGCCTACGTTCATCTTCGCCGCGATCCGAGGCATCGTTACGCGCTGTTTCGCCTACGTTACGGCACAACCAGACAAAGCGGGAGTAATCTTATCGTTATTATTAATATGTAACGCGACACATTGCGTAAAGCAGATTGATCCGCGGAGTCAAAGTTACTCTCGCGTTTACATGGTAAGCCCGATATAAGTTACGATAAGTTCACGATATTTCCATGATATTTTCGTACGATGGAATCGCGCTTGCCTCGCGACGTAGAGGTTAAGTTCCCGTCGATACTAATTTTTACAGGCTGTTCTTGGGTTTCTTTACCGGCCGTTCTTGTTCCTCGAGGACACGTTAGCACCGACGAGCTTCGTCTGTGACGTTAGCTTACGTTGCACCTGATTCGCGTTTTGGTCACCGGATATTTACTATACTACACTCCGCGACAACACTAGACAACTAAGACGCTATTTATAAAACCATACAAAATTTTGTTACAAAAGGAAATTGATTTTTGTTGTGTACTATGTGTTATTTATCCTTATTTATATATTATCGCTTTGCCTCTTAGCTTTGGCGAGAACTCCCCTCTTCGCTTTTATACAATTTTATATATCACAATACAGCATATGTAATACGCAATCTTATATAATATAATATTTGTGCTATGTGTAACTCTATTATTCGGGGATTGTTACCATTTTTAATCGTTTATGACTCGTAAACTAATCGAACAATTTCGCAGAAATTTTCCGCGAAAATTGTCTAACTTGTACGAATTTACAAAGACATTTTTCATATTTTCGTTGCAAGCCCAAATAAAAAAGTTCACAATCTAAATAAAATATTCGTATTCAATTTTGACGAAAAACATTATATGCTACAGATTTGTCACGGATAAAAATAGGTGTTTTTAGTTTTATTGTTATAGTTTTTACAGGCATAGATTATAATTTACCGAAAAATATTTCTCAGGAAATAAACAATAACAGTATCTATATGGGAGGAGTAAATTATTTTTCATAGCAAAGATTTGTATGGTTTTGTATAGTGTCCTACAGCAGAGTGTTCTAACTTGTTCCCCTCCGAGAAACGCAAGGTCCCCACCATTAGTCAAACATCTTCCCACTATGTATTACGTACAGCCGTAGAGTTGGCAGCGGCGCGGCGGTACGGGAACAAGGACGAAGTTCTACGCACTATTACATAATGATGCAGTCTAAGAGTGGGGGAAGTACCTAAGCGGGGAAGGTACCGTATGTGGTCTTATCAGGTTTGCCAGATGAAGACTTGTTCCCCCACTGTATAATTTTCCCTCCTACCGCGCTATTCGTTGCCGCGTTTCGTCCCTATCGTGCGATACAGTATTGGCAGAGAGAAGGCAACGTTTTTCGCCTCAATTCGTGCTACCTCCCCTCATCTGGCGACGCTGGGTCTTATAGTATCATCGCGGAGTGTATTCAAACACTTGGCTACGAACATATTATGTTGTCCCAAAAGTTCGCTTTGTTTTCGACTTGTGTACACAATCTAAAGTCAAACTAGTTTTTCGAGAGATCAAAATAAAGAGATCAAGAGGTATCAATCCTATCATGAGTTATTGGTCCCCCTTGTATATCGAGGCATTACCGTACTTGGAATTTCTGTCTGAAACCTTCGGGATGTAATCTCTATGCGTGCTACTATTGGTGGAAGTAAAAAAAGGAATGGATTTTTTGGAGTTGGTAAACCGGATTCCCCCCTCGAGTGAAGTTAGTCGGTGCACGGGTTTGTTTGCGTAGTCGATGACGACGCTCGTCCTGGCCGGACGAAAGATGAAGCGAGAAAGAGGGAAGGGAGGTTGCGAAGAGGGTGCCAGGGGGTCTGGCCCAAGCCTGTTTGTCGGTCCCGTTGCTCTGTAATCGTGGTATACGGATAATGGTCTGAGTTAAACGACGCCAGGATGGACCGACGCTGACGTGCCCGTGTCGGGAAGATGAGGAAAGCGATCAGAGGGAAGAACGCATAGGAGCCGCCAGCAACGGCGTCGAGACGGAGCAGTTTCGGACGCCCCGGCTCTCTTCTTCGACGAAAAGGACCGGCCCGACACAACCAATCGAGCGGAACTTTCGCTGGCCCGACTCCGCCAGCCGTTTGGCAAAGCTTTTCTTTCAATCTCTTTTTCGCGACCCTATCCTACCGAACCGCGCAATGATTTCTGACTCCGCAGAGCCTGAAATATAATTACCTAAAAAGCCGGCCGACTAAAACATCCCCGCCGAGCGAATAACTCCGGGGTTGGGGGGTTGAAAAGTAACGATGTTGTTGTTTGTCGACGATCCCTGTTAACGTTCCCAAGAGGAAATTTAATATCCGCCCTCTTTCCCGGTATAATATTTTAATATAAACAAACAGAGTCAGCTTGTGACACACCTCTCGCCCCCCCCCCGTCTATTCAAGAGAGCCAGTTGCCAAGAACGGAACCTCTTTTCTGTTATAGGTGCCAAAGAACACTTTTTATTGTCCTCTCGTTGGACTGGTTACTTTTTTTAACGTGACAGATCTCGAAATCCTTTGCTCGTTGTGTGGATTTGAATTAGTTCCATCTAGAAAACAGCGGCTGTCGGGGCTTGGTTTAGGTAAGCTTTCGTTTGATAAAAAAAAAAAAACAATGAAATTCAGAAACAAACTGGGTTAAACTTACTTCCTGACCCGAGGGAACAGAACTACTATCAGCAGATTATCGAACAATCGAACCTACTAGCATAACGAACGCAGCTTGTTAGACACATCCACGAAATTATACTAAATTCGTGGTGGTCACGGTTTAGGTAAGATACTAAAATGCTAGTGCCCCGGGGCCAAATTCGGAGAGCGCGAGCGTAGGGCTAATATATTCGGTAGGAAGAATTCATGGAATGTTCCAGTAACTTCGAACTACCATCATAAGATGTGGCGGAAAACTGTGAACTCAACAATGACTCACTGTGGTTGGACAACCGGTGTGTACATGTCGACGACTCAATTTTATGGGCACGAGAAAATGAGACGAGAAACGTCTTTCTATTAGAAGAAAACTTAGGTACTGTTTCAAGTGTGACGAGGGAACCTTTACAAGTATGGTACTGGTCGTATAATTACTGTACCATTAAGCTAACTTGTGAATTCATGAATGAATTAATCAACTATCTGATTTGAATTTGATCCGTTCAAAATTTATATTCATCCTCAAACTCCTTCTTTCTATTAGACATGAGTAGAATAGACTATTAGACAATAGTAGAAGCGACGGCATCGAATGAGCAAACGTGTCGATGAATCAACGGCCGATTTGCATTTACGGAGTCAAGAGAGGCGGTATCATCGTTCACCTGTAACAGTGAGTTGAATGCGTGTTTAACGGGCGGCGGCGGTGTTACGTGTCAATGGCCAATGTTTTCAACATCGACAAACAAAGGGGTGGATAGAGCGACAGTCGGACTGGAAATTTTTTGGGGCGAATGGAGTTTCATTATCTAAACACATCGTCGTAAAATATATCGACATGACGGTGGTGGTGTGGTGACGGCGGCGGCAACAGGGGAAAAAAAGAGCGGAGAAGGGTGGCAGTGGTGCAGGAGCGACGGATGGCGTCGGCGACAGGGAGCAGAGCCATGTTGTCGCCGTCGAACGGACGACGTAACGACGGTCGCTCTCCCGTGCAGACGGACGACGGAACGTGGAGTGAGACGGAAAGGGAAAAAGAGACAGCCGGGCGCCGATTTCAGCGACCGGCCGGCGCTAACCTCGACGCCAACCGTGGAGCGTCGCCGACACCGTCGCCGCCACTGGCGACCGACGACACGGTGAAGACGACGACGATGCCGCCGACGACGACGACGATGACGACGACCACGACGACGACGACGACAACGACGTCGTCGACGACGACCACGACGTCGGACCAATGCAAGAATACTTCTTCTGTTGGCATCGTGGCACCGTCACGGCGGGGGTGGGACATTGCTCATCGGTCGCCAAGCCGGAGGGCGCCCCGCCCCCAGCCTCACTCATCCTCCTTACACCAACACACGTTCGCCTTGGTACTGTCAGCTGAAATTCGCGATCCAGGATACATCGATAGCATCGTGTTTTGCCCAGGAATAATTATTAATCCAAGCTGACTGTAGTTTGCCGTCGCTCTGGCTTACCACGATCCTCCAAAACCGATGTGCTTTAACATGTAATATATGTATGCTTCGAAGAATGTATTATGAGAATATTACAGTTCAATTTTTTGTTATTACTTATCTCGAAAGAAGGCATTTTTCTTATTTATTCTAACTAATTAAAAAACAATTGACATAAGATCTTAGCCCAATGCAGTGCGATAAAGAATTATTATGTTTATGGATTAACATACAGTTTTTGCTTGTTTAGTAACGTGCGTTTTGCAATGAACGACATGTAGATAACAAATGAAGTATGTCGATTTGACAGTAATACATGTAGAAGCAGAGTAATAATAATGATCGCGAAGTGTACATATAAATACGTACGTACGTGAGAGCGTGATTATAATATTTGAGAGAAGATGCAGAATTGACTTTGACAGTTTCTTTGACATTTTCATATAAATCCTGCAAATGTATTAAATGTTCCTCCAAACTACCTTACTTCAGCGTGTACAATGTTCAATGGCCGTAAACGAATACATTTTACAAGTTTGTTATTCACGCGTCTTCGGGAAGATCGCGCGTTCACCATGAGCGAATTGATTGAGCGTTGAAAAAATTTCGGCGTTGTCTTGACGGCGATTTGGATCATGGCGTCGCCGAGCCTTCAGATTCCCAACGATAACTCATTTTTTTGGCGGATAGAAACGACGGTTGTGTGTGTGTGTGTATAGGAGATCCTCCCTCTCGGTATCCACGTTTTAACCCATGCCAGCGCCTACCCTCGCATATCCACGAAAAGTAGAAGCGACCATTGGGGCGGAAGATGACTACGACGGCTCCAGCGTGGGGCGCCAAGTGTTTTGATGCTTGTTATGCGAAGGGGAACTTGATAAACAACGGGTTGGAGAACGAAGCCGGACTTGGATCGTCACAATCACCTTCCACCCACACTTAAAACCGACATCCGACCGACTGGCTACGATTGTGTCATTACACGAGAATTGATATCCCGATGCTATAACATCCCTCCTGCCTTCGCTTGGCGTACCGTCGCATCGGCTGAAGAGCGCTCATAAAATAGAATCGCTAACTCATATTGATTGCCCGTCGACAAATTGAAACCAACGGCACCGTTGTGAACGCAATAACCTGAAAAATCGGAAAACACGCACCGCATATTGCCGAGGATATGCAGTTGTTAAAATTTTACGAAGTCTTTACCAGTCATGAATCACTCGCGAATTGTAACTTTGAACAAATCCTGTTCGATTCAATTATATGTTCTCTCGGTTTAATAATATGCGATGGAGAGTTGAAATATGACAAATGAATAGTAACGTTCGCCGTGCCGGTACTAACGAGTGATGGAGTCTGGCCGTCATTTGACATGAAGAAAGCAAATGATATTAAAGATCCCCTCGTATTTCGGATGATTAAGACTCGTTGGATAATTTATAATGTTGCATACCGCTGTTACGGAATTAGGTACACTAATGATCCTTCTCATCCCGTTTCAGCCCGTCGCTATCATTATCCGCGTTCCGTTCTTGCGGACCGCCCAAAAGGACGACATTTAAATGCATGTGTCCGACAGAAATAGTGTCCGACTTTTAACGAAACGAGCCAAACATACGTCCAATATTTATCCACGTGTTTACCGAGAGCACGAAGACAAACGAAATTAGATCGCGTCGAATGTGATTAGAAAAATTCGACGATCGATTAATGTTTTAATATTTAACTTATTCACCCAGAGTTTGAAAAACTGCAAATTATGCATTTATAGCAAAATTGAGTAGATGAAATTCAAGATTCTCCTGTATTAAAATCATTAAGGGAAGAAATAACAAAATTTGCCTTTTGCCCTAAGACCGTAAAGAATTCGTTTCTCTCTCCAATACTCGGGCCGCATTGTGTTCGAAGTCCGTTGATGTTGATTCGAACTTGAACGTCGAAGAACAGTAACGGGTATCTCGGTCGATATGCGAATTCGTAATCGGTCCGATACCGTCCGAATTTCCCCTCGACGGCGAACGGCATAAATAGTTCGAAGGAAATTCCGGCGTGTTTACGGCAATGACGACCGTCGATTATACCGTGCTTTACATCGACTGGGAAAGGATCGGCGGGGGATTCGGCGTGGATGGAGCCGCATAGCATAAATGGAATTGTTTATCTCCAGGTTGGGAGCAAGAAAAGTTCCCGGTATACGGTTAGTCGTTCGGCTTGACTCGGTCAAGCACCTTGGTGTGTACCATTCCGGGCGTATTCTCCTCGTTGGCCATGCATGAGCATACACATACGTCTCCTCACCATTTTCGTTCTTTCTCTTTCGACCGGTGACGCGCCGGCACCCTTTCTGGTGCACCGGCGGCACCGGCACACGAGCCAGTGGCGCGCACGCACACGCGCATCCACGGCTACAGACACACAGGCACATGAACAGGCCAAGCGTCACACGGAAACGGGGGCCGAGCCAAGGGGGTAGCCACACGTACACACGGGGGCCACGTACACAGGCTCCGCGGAATGGCGTCAAGATCCGCGTCGCCACGTTACTGGCGCGCCGCTGCCGTGTCGCCGCGAATTCGCGCCGGACGAGGCCGCCCTTAGGCAACAGACAACCACAGGGGTGAGCAGACAGGCTCCAGTCGTCCTCTCTATACGACAGTACATATTGCGTGATCGTCGGGCTCGCGGCCAGTCGACGCTCGACGATCGACGTAGTCGGTCTAGGATTGTTTATTCCAATTCCTCCTTGCCTTTTGGCTCGAACGATCCCTTCGAACGATCCCTTACACCACCACCGCTTCCACTTTCGACTCCGAAATCCGACAGTCGTCAACAAGCACCGATCGATCTCGCAGATTCGCGCGACTCGTTTAAATTTCCCGCGCGACTTCGCAACACCGGAGCATTGTAAATACATACATATCTACAAAATATATTTTTTAAATTCTCGATATGGGTCCACACAAAAAAATTGTAAACAACAACGTTTAGTATTTTCTCTGTAATTCCGAACAATTGTAAATTTTTCTAAAACTTTTTTTTATGTGGTCCAATAGTAAACATGTTTTCGTTGTTTTAAGAGTGTCCGAATATTAGTAAGAGTCACTGTATATATTTTTGTGTTTTCTTTTATCACATTTCGTCACGTTTTGCATTCGATGTTTTTCACTATAGATTGCGGAGAACATTGTATTCTACCTCATGCTCGGTTACGGCGCATGTGCGACAATTGACCAATAGCGGAATGTCGGCGCTGCAACAGGTAAGAAATGATGAGAGTTAAGTGATATCATGCGAATAGCAAATCACGTGGACAAAAGGCAGCCGTGTGAACTATCGTTACGGGTCTGCCGAGCTAGATTAAAGTTCATTATTTTCGCATCGATATGTGTTTACTCTATCCATCGATAATTATAATTCAGCTCTTACCATATCTTTATTTAGTAATTCTTCTAATTATTATTTTAGTCGACTTGGATTTACTTCAATAGTTTTCTTTCTGCGCCCTACTATTGCAGTTCTTCGCAACAAAATTCAAGTAAATTATTTTAGCTACTAATATATTTTACCAATCCTCGGAATTACTTATGTTTCCGTTATTTCTACATTTCCGTTTTAACATTTCTTTCGATGTTCTTACCTTGTAAAACAAGTTAATTATATAGTTAGATACGCAAAAAAGATTTCGCTCTGCAGTTTGTGCAGATTACGTTATTTACGTTACTGCGTTACGTTATTTATATCCATGATCTACACATGAATGTATGCAGGTATCCATTGAAACCTTCGACATTATCATGATTGTGACATTGACATTGCTCAAGGCATTTAAATCCAATTAAAAAAAAGTTCTACTCTATTTCGAAGGGTGTACAAAGCCTACTCTGATTGACTGCTAAGAGAGAGAGAGAGAGAGAGAGAGAGAGAGAGAGAGAGAGAGAGAGAGAGAGAGAGAGAGAGAAGAACGCTGACGAGCAAATCGCATAATGCGGCAAACATGACCAATGAGAAATGATGGGCGAATGAGAGAGAGAGAGAGGGGGAGGGGAGGGTAGGAGGGAGGGAGAAAGAGGAAAAGAAACGAAGAGATGGTGCACGAGCCATGGGGCGGGAGAGGGGAACGGGACGGACAGGCGCCTACAGCGTGGATCCGAGTGGCGCCACCGCTAACGTAAGCGTCAGCGTTAGCGCCGGTCGTGCGTCCGGACCGGCCGATATTATCCAGGAAGTTACGAGCCGCACCTGTCCCATCATACCTCTCCCACCCATCGGGCAACGTCGTCCTCGTCGCTGCTTTTACACAGGGCCGTCGCAACGCGTGGCCGCAGGTGCTCGACGCAGACACGCCACGCCATGCAATGCCACGCCGATTATCAGCAACGCTCTCGCGCCATCCCGAAGTAGAGTCTTCCGGTCGTCGCAGTCTCACGTCCAGCCAGTAAAAAATACCGGATACAAGGTTGAGAGAACCGAAATTCATGGCACCCAGACAGAGACGCTCGGGAGGACTCGCAGTGCGTTCGAAAGCCCGTTTTCTGGACAAAATTCGGGGAAAATTATAATATGGAGACTGCAGATCTTAATACGTCTACGGCAAAAGTCAGTAGATGAAACTTAAAATAGTAGAAGATGTACAATAACTGAAGAATATCGACACACTATTTTTATCTTGTTGTAACGATTAACGGAAAAATGAAATGTCCATCTGGCTTCCGTTTCTTGCGATTTATACAAATTATCTTTATTTTGCATAAAGATTAGAAAAACCATGAGATACATACTCGGGTAAACGAGTCAGCTAGCCGAGTATCCAGGTATCTCATGTGATAGTTACTTGTGGGATGGCGTAGTAATTGTTTGAAACGAGAATAGAAAGGAATAATTGGTCTAGCGAAAGTGTAAAACTCTGAGTTTTCTTCGATTTAGGTGGGAATCATAGTTATTGCATGGTTATCGTTCGACCGGGTTTCGCCGTGGACACGCGGAAGATCGAAAGTAGGTGGTGCAGGTTTGCGGTTCCATTCGGGGATGTAAAAGTTTCTAAAAGCGGTCCCAACCGGAAAAATAAATGTCCCACCTTGTTTTACGACAAAGAATTAAGTAGGGATAGGCGCCAGCGATGTAGACGATTACGCACGGTCCGGTGAGCATGGCTAACGTGTCTACCACAGGGGACAACCGGGTTTTTCATTCGCAAACGGATGTCGTTAAGACTTTCGAATTTCCATAAATGTGTGAAAACGCGGCGACACGACAGGTGAGTAGAACTCGTATAAGAAACTATACACGGAAAGCGAATCGATAAATTAATTGTGCTTTTGAATTATTCAGCCTGGCCAAGATCGTCCATTGTCATTCGATACCGGGGATTCAAAACTTCCTCCGTTGACTTTAAATTCATACTTCTACATATCAGGTTGTCCCGAAAATTTCTTTCACAATGTACTGGTTTAATAAGTTTAAATAACATACATATAGGACAGACAACACGATCATCTGTTGGTTAACAATTTATTTTCCGCAGAAATTTCGATGATTGGTCGTTGAGACTGGCGTTTCAAAGCCAACGTCCTGGTTCATCGGAGGTCCATCGGTAGACGGTCACCGCTGGACCAAGAATAGTATGAAATGCCTGCGGAATTCGCGGAAGATGAATTATAGCGGAATCGCGTGAGTAGCCGCTTCGAAGAACGACGGTGATCGCTCTCGTCGTGGTTGGAATTTGGAGCGTTGACAGCGGCGCCGCCGTCGGAGACTTCGAGCGTCGTTCAAAGAAGAGTATCGCGTCTTTACATTGCACGATATGATAAAAAAGAAAAAGAGGAGAAGGAGGAGGAGGAGGAAGAAGAAGAAGAAGAAGAAGAAGCAGAGGAAGGAGAAAGAGAAGAAGAAGAAGGAGAAAGAGAAGAAGAAAGAGAAGAAGACCGGCAAGCATTCCTCCTCGGACACGTCTATCGCGAATACCTCAGCTATTCGCGTTCGTCTCTTTGCGCTTTGTCTCTGCAACACATCGATCCCCGGTGTCGCAAATGTTGTAATAATCGATTGTTGGATAATGAGCATTGTACAATAAGCAGGGAAGCGTGGAATAAATTGTTTCGAATGTTTCTCGTGTAACGTTCACGGTCCGATCCGGCGACTACCGGTTCCATCAGCACGATATGTTAAGACTGGCGCCATGCTCCGGCACCGTAGCGCATGGAACGCGAATAATTTTCGTGTTTGGAAATAGAACAAAGCAAAAGCACGGTGCGTGTCCGCACCGACCTGTCCTGGTCCCTATGCTCTCACGCAAGCCGTTACGGAATAGGCATTCGCCACGGGCTCATAATATTGAGAATTTCCTCCGAAGAACCCGTATAATCTGCGAAGCGCCGAACGATGGCCCGGGCACCTCGGATTCCCGTCGGCGCGTTTCTGTTTGTTTAGGTATGTTAATTATATCGTAAAACGCGGCGAGTATCCGCGTGCATCGTACTACACCGACACTTAGAGCGAGCAACGCCTATGTTTCTGCATTTACACGTATTCTTCGGACTCCTTTATATGGCGCTAGAACACGTGTAAACTGCCAACTTGATATTTCTATGGTACGTTAAATTTTATGAAATTAATTGCTATTATTTAACGCTGCTTTTTTAAGATCACGATTTTCCGACGCCATTGACGGATTAATGGCTACGAGTGGACAGCGGATGTTAGCTTGAGCTTGTCTTTCTGATTCGTGCAAGTTTTTCAGTTTTCACCAAAGAAAGAATGTCTATCTAGATTACCGACACGCGTCTCTGCTTCAACACTAACTTTCTTAAGGTTTCGGTTATTCTTCTTCTTCCTCGAAAAAATGTGCTTGAAATATTGGTGAAATATTGTTTAGTCTTCCCTTTAAAAATGAAATAAATACAAGTAATAAATTGGCACGATCGAGTCGTGAGAACATAAAATGTGTGACGTTTATGTTTCTTGAGAAAGAAAAATCAACATGCATTTGAATCGGACCACACACCTTCGAAAAGTAGGTATAAATAGCAAAGGTATTCGAAAGACTAGAAGGAATCTGGAATAGCACAGTGCAACATAAATTCTATATACGTAATCTCATATAAGAGATTCAATAGCGAGTTTCTTCCCCCGCGAATCGAAATTGTTCTTCGTATATTTTTCTTTGGTCAGATATCGCTGCTTTCGCTGCAAATTAATGGTCAAAATCTTACGTAGTAAAACAAGCGAAAAGGAAAAATATGTACCTCCGCTTTGGGAAGGAGATTTCATTGGTACGAACCTATTTGTACATTCGTTATTTGTTTCTGCATAGATAAGACGATTTGAATCGATATCATGCTCTGGAAGCTTGTATACATGTATAAATCAGTGTCTCGACGCATTAAAGCACGCTTTTTTTTCTGTCGGCGTCGCGTTCGTTTTCTTTTGCAACGTCTAGACACGTTATTTCACCGTCGGAACCCTCTCCGAAATGATATAGAATTTAGGAAGTTATTTAGTTATGTATGTCTGGCGTCCTGAGCTGGCTAGTAATCAGGCGCTTGGCCTCCGCAAACTGTCCGTTGTTCTCTTTCTCTCTATCTCTCTCTAGCTCTCTCTCTTTCTTCCTCTACCTTTCTCTCTCCTTCTCTTCGCGGCGCCTCCTTTCTCTCTTTCTCTCCTTTTCGCTTACTCTGATTTCGTCTCGTTCCATCGTTCGTTCATTCGGTAAAGCCCGGTAAATTCTCCAGGGCCATCCACGTTCTCGGTGCCTCGGTGTCTTGGTCCAATTAAGTGTTCATCAGGATGCCCTTCGCTCAACTTATATATTTCAATGTATAGGGTGTTCCGCAAGAAATACAGCGAGGGGTACGGGGAGTTCTCCTAGTGCCGGACGCTAAAGGTTTCTATTAAATAAATTAAAAAATTGATCGATTTCGATGAAATTTTCGAAATATGTATAATTGACACAAATCTACAAAACGTATTGTTTAAATTTTCAATATAGGCCCCCATCACAAAGTTATGAATTGAGCTACAAACGTTTAAAAATGGTGTAAATTACTGTATTATCTTACCATTACTGTATTACCATTTTCTACCTATACTTGTAATAAATCTAAGGATTTTTATGTACATCTTTCAATGTGATAAAATTTTCAGAAAATGTGTGTAATCGACACAGATCAGTCCTTATCACAAAGTTGTAAAAAGCAAGTTTTAGTGTTTCCTCTGCAATTCCGACTTGCTATTTTTTCAAAATTCGTTTCGTGTCATGTAGTAAACTAATTGTTGTAACTTCCTAAAAAAAGAAGTCCAAGTATTAGGGTTCGATATTTAATAAGTTCTCGTCTCTTTAGAAGTGTGCGAATATTAATAAGAATCAGTGTACCTGCATCAAAGGCGATCCAAACAAACTCGGGAGTCATGGTCTCGCTGTGTCGCTATTCAATAAACGACGAGAATAAGGAATGAACGAATGAATTATTTGACACGAATGAACAAATAACAAATAACAGTTTTTTTTTTTGTTATTCGAATAAACTTTTATTCGAATAATGTCCAACTGCGCGGTGCGGATTGTCGGCGAGCGGCGCGGCGCCTCTCGTGGCGATCAGAGAAGGCAACGGCTTGGCGGCGACGGCCATGTTTAACAATCTCCCTTGTGTGTTTAGTATGCTGCGGTCGGTGTATCGGCGCGCCGAGACGAGACGGACGGGACGAGACGAGCGACGGCGGCGGCGGAACGAGGAGGTGGAAGAAGAGGCGGTGGAAATCGGTGTGTGCGCTCATGACGGAGACCTCGTGCGTACCAGTCGCGTCGTCGAGCGGAGCCAAGCCGAGTCGAGTCGTGTTACGGCTGTAATCGCAGTTGTTCTTCGCAACAGTTTGCCCCGTGACGACGTCAGTATATCTGCGCGCGCGTGGAGACGAGTACGAGACCAGTATACGAGCAGAGGAGAGAGTTTGTCAAAACTGTCGAAAAGATCCGAGCGAACGGTACCGATCGCCCGGCCACGCGCCACGAACTTTTTCATCCGTTGTCGGAGAATTTATTAAACAAACCGAAGGCGCTACGCTCGTTCGACCTCTCTCGCCCTCCGCGAGTTATATATCCGTGCGCGCCGCTCCTCCCCTACTCTCTTCTTCTGCTTCTTATTTTTTTTTACCCCTCCCGTCGTGAGTATTTTGCTGCTTCTCTCGCACGCCAATTCGCGAGGCCTCTCTCGCTCCCATACACGAGCACACTCTATCTCTCTCTTTATCTTTTGTCTATCCATCTGTCTGTTGGTTTCGTGTTTTATCCCTCCTACCCGTTAGTGTCTCCTACGCGTTCTCGCTCGCTCTTCGGGCAGCGATTTCAAGAATGTGACAGTGCGCGTCCTCGCGGTCGCTCGCGCGAATAAGCCCGCAGGCCGGCGACGGCGATGGGTGACGAGCGACAAGTGTGTTACGGTGTACAGTGAGAAAACAGTGAGCTAGAAAGGAAGGAAGAAAGAAAGAGAGAGAGAGAGCGAGAAAGAAAGAAAGAGAATAAGACAGACGATGCAAGCGGAAAATGTCACTCGGTGATACGCGCACACGGATGACGGGGAGTGATCGACGCGACAATCTCGGGTTTGAGGTTAAAGTGTCGTCGTCGTCTTCGTCGTCGTTGTTATTGTTGTTACTGTTGTTGTTATGCGGTGCCGGCGCGCCGGCATTGGCCACCGCCCGGGCAAAGGAGTACCAAGAACGAGACCGGCACCATCCTCGTGTCCTGCGGGGCCTAGACGTGCGAGATTCGAAAGACACTGATCAAGCCGTGTGGTACACCGTGGCCGACAGAATAATCTCGTAAGGAAAGATACACACACGCGCGCACTCCCGCCGACGAGACAGTGCTACTTTGATTCCTGAAACTGTTCAGGGATCGTGTGTATTCTCTGTGGTAATATAAAAGCGCGCGACCGCGTGTGTGCGCGCGCGCGTTTGTAAGCTTGTTTGCGTGTGGCGGGTCGCGAGGTTAAGGCGCCGCCTGTCGATACAGAACGTCTGAGAAAAGTCAAGAACCGGTGTTGTGTGAGCGCCACCGATCCGTGCTGCTGGTACATCCGGAGCGGATAAGTGTATCGTGATACCATTAGTGCGCGAGTTTGGAATCTCGCCGTTCGTCCGTTCACATCTATGGACGAGATCGAAGCCTTCGTGCCTTTTCATTGGGGTTCTTTTATGCGTTCTACTTGAAACGTCGTCGTTGAGCATATTTTCTGCTTGTGCTTTGACGGCTGCCTCGTTCGACGAATGGTGTTCATCGATTCGAAAAACGGTTCTATCGGTTGTCACGGTGGTGCCGTGTGCGCGCGAGATTCGAAAAACCTTCTGGACACGGAATAATATCTACATTTTCGAGGATCATCTCGTGATAAACACGACTGGATTTAACGAGACATCGGACGCGGTCGGTGACTGAATCCCGCACGGTTTGTTGTACGCGGATCAACGCGCGCACGCTACCGGCGTCGACCAATCGACTGGCCAGTTTCTGTGTACGGCGGCACGTAGGTAAATAAGAGTTCAAGGTTACCAGACGGAACCGACCTAGCCTCCTTTACGCGTTTGAAAAAGATATCGGCGCGAACAACGCCACGAGGGTAGAAGGTATCCCGTTAGTCCACATTAATCCGGTGTCTCTTGCCAAGCGGCTCGTAATTTCGGATTATTCTCGTTCCCGAGAGAGGAGGAGAAGGAGGAAAAAGGGAACGACGAGGAAACACGACGGTGTTCTACTACTGGTGATCGTTCGAAAAGACTTGCGGCGTGAAGCCGGAGACCGTCTGCGATAGGGAACTGTCACACTATTTCGAGACCGTGATCCAAAGTGCGCGAGCTACACGGAACGTGCAAATAAATATACGGCGCTGGGCCCGTCAGAAGCCTCCGGGGAGACCGTCTTGTGGTTCGGTCTGTGTTTCGGATCGGTTCGGTTCGGTTCGGTCGTCGTATGTGTGTTTGTTTTCTCGTTGACAGTGTACACAAGACGACGGTGTATGTAAAACATTTTTCCCGTGGTAAACGCCACCCTCTCGGGGTCGGCGTAACGGTTACGGAGAACGAAAACTGTGGGAACCAGGGCGGAGAAGGAGGTAGATCACCGGTGATCGTGGTCTTGTGTCGCGGCGGTGTACGTTCGTCCGATTATTTCTGATTATTTTTCGCGCGGCTACGTTAAAAAGTACTGGCCCCCAAATGCGCGTACCGCAAATCCTGTTTCATGTTCATGTTCTGGAGCAAACGGACGGCGCTCACTAGACGTCTCCTAAAGGCCAAGGTCCGTGGAGAGCATGAAACCGAGTGTGAAGCTCAAGAGGATTCGTCACGTATTCATCGCGCAAGCAACACGAGCAGCACCGACAACGACACGAGTAACGTGACGGCAACGACGGGCCAAACAACCAGAGGAGCGCGTGGAGCGTCGTCAAGAGGTGCAGTCGGCGACGGTGGTGGAGGAAGGGGCGGTGGGGGCGGCGGTGGAGGAGGAGGTGGTGGTCGTATCTCGTCGAGTAGACTGCATCAAGGTTGCTGCGGCGGTGATCAGAGTCAGGACGATGACGAGGATCCCGTTCGTTTATTAAGGTGTAAGGAGCTCCTCAAATCGCTCAAGGAAAATCAGCTAGAGATGTTGCTCACGGCCGTCGAGAGCTGCGGCGCCGATCTTGGCTCGTGCGTTCTCATGCCCCGCCAGCGTCCAGAGGATGCCTACGATCATCCGGACCAACAGCAACAATACTATCGTTCCCATCGGTTCAATTACAGCCATCGTCACCACCATTATCATCACGCCAATCATCACCACTACTACCATACGCGGCATCATCGTAGACACCATCGTTCGTCCTCGTTGGAGAACGATCACGACGACGATGAAGACGACGACGACGATCAGAACTCGGGCTCGGAGGACTCGAGCACCTCGCCGATCAGGCCGGAAAGGTGCAGGATGCCCGTTCGAGGCTCGCTCGATAACGCACCGATCGATCCTCACCTGCTCTGCTGCCAGATTTGGCGGTGGCCAGATCTCACACACTCGTCCGAGCTCAAGAGACTTCCTGTCTGTCATTCCGCTAAAGACCCTGTATACATATGCTGCAATCCTTACCATTGGGGCAGGCTCTGCAAACCCGGTGAGTACTCTTTCTCATACCAATCCCTTGTGGATGATGTCGATTCACCGAAACCGTACGCAGAATCGGTGAAACACGTGGGAGAAAAAAAATCTGTACACAGTGTTGTCCCGGTTGAGAGAGGAGGGGGTCCGGTTAAATCACAGCGGTCGATTACTCCTTGAGGTGTCGAACCTCCGGCGTCGATCCGGTGTCGAGGGAATAATTTAGCGACGCGAAAGGCCGGGATATTGTAACGGCAGCGTGCCGGCGCGGCGGCCAAATGCTAATCGTCACCTGCACACACCACGCTAACGAGCCCAAACGCTCGGGTCACTGTAGAACCGTAATTTATTACCGATAGGCTAGGAGGATTAGCTGTGGTGTCCAGCTGGTCAGGCTCCTACGTAAATGGGCAGTACATACATACACAGGCCCGTAGACTGAATAATGTCGGCGCGGATGGCGTTTCCAATGCGGCCCGCACACTCTTCGACGCGAAACGCACGCTCTTGTTTTCTGCAACAAATGGAACAAGAGCGGAATAGTGAATGGTACCGGTACGTGTGAACGTTCTTGATTACTTTCGGTAGCAGTACACCGAATGTGCTTGCTGTGATCAATTTGGCCGAATCCGAAGGTTTTACAGTGCTGCGAATATTTAGAAATTAACATGCCTGTTACCGTGCAAAAGTTCTCTTCTATTTGGTCCTTGAAATATGTTGTCAAAAGGTCATCATTTTGAACAACTTTTCGCTATACATGTTACCACCGCCGCTCGGCCATAGTGTTTTAGATGTTCGGAAAAATCATCGGACACCCTCCTTTTATCTCCGAAGAATAATAAATAATCCCACAACTAAGAATCGATTGGGAAGCGATTGTAAAACAATGTTTGAAGCAAATTTGCGAGAAAATTGAGAACTAACAATAGAGTTGTCAAATTAGAATTGAAATATATCAGACAGAACGTATGTATGTATGTACCTCTATTTCTCTTTTGAAATGGAGTCGAGGGTTAGCAGGTATCTATCGTTCTATCGTGACAGTGACACCTTTTACAACTTCGGATGGTCTTCCATAGAAACCCGTAGCAGGTACTACCTATTATCTTCCAAATCGAAGATATCTTCCATCGTTCCTATTTCTTTCCAGGAGATATAGTATCTCATTCAGGGGAATGTTCTTGCTTCGTTTCGACCTTTTCAGAACATTGTACAACACAGATTTAGACGTCTAACTTTGAGCAAGCATTTCTGATCGATTTTCGTGAGGTGAAAACAAACCCGTAAGTTTCTTTAGTTTCTGTCTGTATGTAGTTTTCGAAGAAATCAGTTTTCAAAGGTTACACGACCTTGACAGCAACAATGAAATAGTTCTATCTTGCATGAAACTTTTCTATAGACTCTCCCGAACAAGGCCACGCAGTTTAATCTTTCTTACGTTATGAATATGGAAATATGTTCAAACAACAAAGTACAAAAGGATACTTAAAAATTTATTTTAAGAACTATACACGTAAGCAAAAATCTAATTAGACGATAGTTTGCGATAGAGCAAACCTTCGACCTACGAAAGACGTCGGCAAAGTTACAAATCATGTTTCGTTTTCGAAACGCAAACGAAATAGTTTCGCAAGTCGCGTCGCACGGGCAGTGGTGCTCAACGTTGGCGTGACGGTCGACTCTGGTGTTAATCTTAATTCATTATTTTACTATCGAATAGTTTACAAATGAAAAATACGATACTATAAATTAATATTTTCTGTTTCACTTTTCGCAGTGAATCTTTCACAATTGTTTTGCAAACACATTTACACTAATGTTCCCACCAAATAAATTCATCGAGGCTTCTCAAATTACTCCACTAATCGTAATCGTTAATCGTTCCATAAAATTTTTCAGAATTACTGAAATATAGTTACGACTATTTTTAACAAATATTTCGTTTTCGAGAAATTGTTATTCATTCATGACAATAATTTAGCAGTACGTTGCAATGACATACAACCGGTATCGAATAAAGCTTTCTTATCGATTCAATTAGAAGAAGGGAATCGTACGTAGACATTGCATTAGATTCCTATACGAATCCAATTTGCAAACATCTGAGTAATTATTAATAACTAGTCGGAGTTGCATTGAGCGACCCCGGTCCTCGCTCGCACTCTCTTACAATCAGCCAGTTCATTTGGCGACATGCATTCCACCACAAAAAAACCGTCGCGTCCTATCGACTGCGGGAGAGAAAGAGAGACCGAACGAGAGGCGCCAGCAAAATGCGTCTTTACGTAACCCCAACGATCATTTAACCCAATGCTGCCCAACTTGAGCGGAGTACATGTCGCGCAAAAAACGAGGCGAAGTTAACGTTCATGAATCATCGCGGCGCCGAAGAAACGAGCATGAGTTTTAATCGCCGACGAGCCTGATTTATTTCACGGGAAACACCGATCAATTCGGTTTTGAGAATGCTACGCGGGCACGCTACGTAGAACGATTTCCCCTACTCCCGGACACTTGAAGTTTTTCTTAAACAAACAAAAAAATGTAATACTTTGTTTTGTTTATTTTGCGTCTCCATACATTGATGATATTAGAAACCAAAATAAATATTGTAATATAACTATGCTATATAAACCTTATATGGTTTAAAGCAATAAATAATAATAATAATAATAATAATAATAAAGTGAGAAATAATAAAAATTTCCGTATAAATTAACTCAAATTAACATTGTACTTTGAGTATATAATTTTAAGAAATCTACTGTACCGTGAACATTGTAAACATTGCAAATAGAATTTGCGACGATCACAAATATCATGGTCAAAAACAATCGATTCATTGAAGATCCACTAATGTTAAAGCATCTTTGAGATATCTCACAAAATAGTGTTCTAACACCTTTTCGTTCAGAAAAAGTCGGTGCAATTGCACTTTGCAATTATTAAAACTCGTACAACTCGTACGTAGGTATTGTATAGCATCAAAAACACTGATATCCAATAAATAAGAATTCCGGACGGATCGAATTCGACGTTGTTCCCAGAAAAGGGAAGAGAAGCGAAACGGACAGGAGCTTGCCTGTCGCGTTACCATACTCGTGCGTACGTTGCTGGCATAATACGAGAAATCTGTTTGTCTCTTATCGGATTTAAATCGACGTAGGTTGATACATGTGTATATGCAACGGCATGCCCGACCGGATAAAAAGAAGAGGACAAAAAATAGGAGAGAACGCTCTGAAAAAAGATTGTCGTGACATTTAGGCGTGAAGCAATAGAAAAGATATTGACGCAGTGGAGGCGATAAATCGAGTTCACGAGATTGGACAAGTATGATCGTGGAAGCATTACTCTAATCGGTTTTATGGGCACCGGGTGGCGCGGACGTGGTGTTGTGCCCGCGCCGCGAGGAAACTCTCGATATCTCGAAATATGTACATACCGTTTAGCAAAATTTCACGCGGCGCCCAATCTCCCGGCGCGGCGACGGGGATTCGTCACAGGCCGACGCGTCGCAATGATCGATAATCTCGATCGTCGGCAATCTCGTGGGACGTAAACATCGGTGCGAATCGTTCAGATTCTTGGAAAACTTTATTCAATAAGGTTCAAGAAATTTCGCATACAATCGGCGTCAAAAAGATAGGACGTCCTATTAATTCATTGATCTTTATCCATTAGGTTGTTGCATGAAAAATGCCCGACTTTAGAATACAATTGTTTTAAAACGTTTCGATCGAAAAATATTATTACAGTCTTAGAGGTTTATCACTCTGAGATGTGATTCTGATTTTTCGGGTTCTATCTGCAATTTTAATTTAGATACGTAATTTCACTTTTGAATAAATTTAATTTCAACGGCGATCGATGCGATTGTCGTGCATTTTTTTTATACGAGGAGAAAAACAACGTCGATAGCGTTATAATGATAGCATTAAAATGTGGTGATCAATCACCGCAATATTCATCGATAGTAAAAAATACTACAAAATGGAGATTCACCCCCTAGATATGGATCATTGCAGGTAAAAAAAAAACATGTGTCAAATATTTTTCAACAAACTATATCCCGTATAAATTTCATTAAAATCGGCGTGTTACACGCGGACAATGTCCCTTATAAGAAGGGAAAATAGGAGTGTGTGTCCTATCATTTTGTCCCTCTTGGTAACGTTTACGACATTCTACACAGCATTTCTTAGAATCAAATTGTACGCCCAATCTCCCATAAAGATATTGGTGTGCATAATATAATTGATTTGTTCAAAATGTAAATTTTCTTCCGGTATCATATCGAAAAAGAAAGAAACGCGTAGCGTGTTCTATCTTTTCTATCTGTAAATGCATGCATGTACACTATTGTACACCGACCGTGCAGGACAAGATTGACAGTGCGTGCCAACTAATTATGATATACGTGGCGACTTATCAGAATAAATGAGACAAGTTTAGAGCGCTCGACTCTAAAAATATTTTTTCTCCGTTCGAAAATAAGCACTATTGTGGCGCTAATCCGAGCGCGTCTCTCGGAACAGCTATAACCATCATTCTAAATAAAACTTACGATAACTCGAAAACAAATGATATATTTATACATTTCAACGCTCCCACCGACTTGTGTAAAGTTATACTCGAATTGATGCGTCGTTATCGGTTCGTGTGGGTGCGAATAACTCGGTTAATTGCGTGTTTCGTTTCGTTGTAAAATATCACCTAAATGTCCGTATTTATCTGTTGTTGTCGGAAACAAAGTGTCGTTTCTTACGGACACGCGACAATGCCAAATTAGGGAATGTACCCGATCCAAGTTCGTACGTAGCAAAAAGTTTTACAAATATGTTTATTTAACCCTTTGCACTCCGGAATTTTGTAAACACCTGTTAAATGTCGTCTCAGCATCGACATAGCGGTACTGAGCGTTTGTGATGGGTTAAGTATTTCGACAAAATTAAAATTAAATTAAATTTACGTTTGTAGCATAAAACTATTCGCCGAAGCTACGAGGCCTAACAAGTACGATGTTACCGAGCGTCGTAGAAAATGTGGGTGTTTCACAGAAGGGTTAAAAAAATCATCACTAAACCGCGGATTTTTAAACAAAATGAAAATTGTCCGTATCAGTTGCAAGATACATAGGCTAGATAGACATTTGTATCTTATCTTAATAATTCGATACAGTTAAAAACAATGCAATAGTATTTTCAAATTCTTCAAATGTTCTTTCCGTTTAAACATTTGATCCACTGATTTTCTGTCACGAATCACGGACTGCGAGTTGCATCGCAGACGCGGTCGGTTACCAAGATTTTTCTCCGATTCGTGGAACGAGATGCAATCGGGCACATACAATTAGAAACCCCAGTCACCTTGTGACCGGAGGAAGTTTAAATTACCCCCTCGAAACTATCCAGGGTCGGCTGAGCCGCATGACACGATCGGCACACCTAGATCAGGACGCCAGATTCACGGATGGAATTCGACTGGCCGAAAAATTTCCATATAGGAAAATCATGAGCTCCTTCGAATTCCACGCAGAGGTTTCCATGTCTAATAATAGCGGTGGGGCTGGTCGTGCCAGCCCGCCGATGCATCCGCGCAGAGGAGGCCGGAGAAGCATTTGGGGAAACAGAATGAGAAATAACGCGAGAAGAATGTCGTCTGTGGAACGAATGAATAGACGACGCGTTAAGAAAGAGAATCAACAGAGCGAGAGCGGTGCACGGTCGTCAGTGGAGCCGCCGTCGCCGTCTCTCCATCTCCGTCTTTCCATCTCTTCGGTCTTCGTCTCTGTCGCCGTCGTTGCCGTCGACGCGACGTCGGGGATCCGCGCGAGCGAAAAAGAAAGAAAGAAAGAGACCGCGAGAGAAGCATGCATACATAGGAGAAAAGAACGACAAAACTGGATCGAAAAGCAGAAAGAATACGTCGACACACGCGGGGTGGTTGTTCGACCCGACGGGGGGATGGAAAATGCCGGTCGTCGGCGGCATTTACCAATAGTGGCGCGATCAAAGTTATGGCCAGAAGGAAATGAATCTAAAAATAAAGCGTATATTGGACGAGACGCGGCCTGCCAAGGAGAAGGAAAGAGAGCAAGAGACGATGGAGACCGAAGAGGCGAAATAGAAGAGAAAGAGGCGCACCAGCAGAAATCGGCGAGCGAGAGAGGGGTGAGGGAGAGGTAGATAAAGAGAGAGGGAGAGAGTGAGAGAGGGGGGAGAAAAGACCGAGCCGAATATTACGGGTAGGGAAACGGAAGCGGGGAGGGGAGGGACACGGTCTGAGGACGGGGCGCCGTGAAACATGTGCGGTTCGGTTAGGTCGAGGGGCAAGAGGAGCCAACGGAGCGCATTGGCGCGGGAGAGACCGGACTGCCGAGCGTCGCTGGCGGGATAGGATGCCAAGGGGTAGGGTAGAGACCGGCGAGCTGACAGGGAGACGGGGGAACGGCCCGGCGCCGCTGCATGTCATTGCTGGCGCCAGCTAATTGTCGAGGCCAGTCGGCATTAGCCGACGAGCTGACCGAACCGAGTCGACCCGAGGCGAGTCAAACTGAACGCGCAAAGGCACCAGCTTTCCTGTCCGCGTCGAGTGTCCGCCACGCTGCGCGCCGAAAGGTCCGTTTTTTGGACAAAATTCCGTTACTTGAGATTCTTATACTGAAAAAATGTTTCAGACGAATGTTATAGAACAAAGATGGGAGTATACGATTATCGTATCTGTTTCACATTGCAGTAGCCTTGAAAATCTTTGTAGAGATTACAATTGAAATGTTGCGTGGAAACGCTAGAATACTTTTGTGTTCGCATAATCTATTGTCGAGATATAAGCGCTCGAAGTTGATGCGCCGACATTATGCAGTGTTCATCGCGAAGTTGTTCGATTGGACTTTGCGCGCCACTATTCTCCCGTATGCCTTGAAACTTTCTTTTGTAAACGGTCAACGAAAATGTATGTATTAGGTCTTTGCATATGTGCCCATAATTATGAAAGTGGTCTAAGTCAAAATTAAAAAAAAAAATTAATTTATCACTTATTTCACACGACATGATTTTAAACTAAATTTATTCAATGTAATTTTTTTTTTTTTATGACAGACCACATTCATAATTATGGGCACATGAAATTTCCGATTCGTAACAGTAACTTTAAACGAACATAATTTTTTCTAAATAATAGTTGTTGATTAAAGTAAGCATCATTGTAATCGTTATATTTTGTCAAAAAGTTGACGTTTTTCGAGGTTGAAGTGAACTTTATTTAAAAGTAAAATTGAATGTGTGAATAGAAACTGAAGATACCACATAGTGTGGTTGGTCAATAACTTGTGCTCTTATGAAAAGTGGCACTCTGTATACAGATAATGAAAAATTCTCACTTTTATAAAACGAACAGGCTAGCACGATTGGTAAATCGATTTGAAGTAGAATCTTTTCACTTGCAGGCGAAGTATCCAAGCATAGTTGATACTTGTTTGTTGGTTTTAATATCATTACTTATCTTCGTAATAGATATCTAGAAACGCTATGAAGGTTTCAAATGCCAACGTTGACTTTTTGATTTTTGGCCACGCACTGCGCGCCGTTACCAGTGCTGCGTCCACGATCACGCGCGCTGAATCAACGCCGTTGCGTTTGAGGTTTCTCCTTCGCTACGACGTTTTCCTCCCCGGAATTTAGGGCCCCGAGAATAGAGCATGTTTCTTAGAAATGACGAGGATACTGGCCGAACCCGTCGCATCCACAGGTAGTTTTCAGGAAGCGACTCGGCGGTATTTTCGTCGGTTCTATTGTCTACCCGACTGCCCCCAAAATCAAGATAACCAGCCTCCCGGCATTTTTCGCCGAAACGCCGTGGAATGCGTCTTGGAAAAGGGTTCCTAGACTCTTTCTCAGGGATCCAGTGATGTGAATACCAAATGGTTTGCAAAGTAATTTAGGTGGCATACATACTTAGCTGAAACACCCTGTATATCAGTTTCCTTAATATCGCAAAAATCCGATCGAGCATAGTTCTGCCGGTTTATTTTCCTTTTTCAATCCTCGCAAACTGACCGGCCATAGGTACACACAACGACATGGTTGAAAACTTGATCTTAAAATAGATATGACGCTACCATCCCTAAAAATAATTCATCACGATAAAGTACGTCAATTAGACGAGCCGTGCATTTACGAATTTATTATCGAAAATTGCAATGTTATTTTCGACAAGAAAGTCCGTTTAAATGCGATATACATTGTACATATATATCGCACAGTTCCTATAAATACCTGAAAGGTGACTACAATTACGACACCTTGGCACTCTGGTAATTCTTCATGCCGATGTGAAAATTCAATGGAGGTGGGACTTTATTTCGAAAAAGGATGGCGAGAAATTTCATTCATGGAGTACACTGTTTCGAGGAGCCTGCAATCCATTTTTTGAAAATATTGCCGTTAACATTTGCCTGAGATCAAATAGGGTAAGCGACCCAACTACTGTGGAGGTACCAATTACTGAGCCTATATTTATTATACTTGTTTTTAAAGCGTAATGAATATTTAAGAAGAGATATATTATAACATATATATATTAACTGATTTTAATAAAAGTTTAATATCTTCTTTAATATCCACTATGCTTAAAAAATTTGTATAATTATCATAGTAATAGCACAGTAATTGGGACCCTTGCCCTATTTGTATTTTGTCGCCGTATGTATAATAAATTTCGTTTAATCTTGATTGAGAAATGAATTGACTGTTTTGAATTCAATTCACTGTTATTTTTTCCACAAAATAGCAACAACATTTCTCGACGTTTCGCTGAATCGTTTATGGTTGCACGGCATGCAGTAGTCACGAATCTTTGTAGGTTTCTGCACTTCATATCTGTTTTGCAAACACAAATAAAACTTGAAGTTTCACTTCAAACACACTGGGGACTGTGAAGTTCAAACCTGAAAGCGAAGACGCAGAAATATGTAAATTATCGTTAGCGGGTTCTACAAATGATGGGCCATGACTAATATTATCTTTGCAGTTATTTTGAAGCAGCGGTAAACAAACACTTGGAGCCATTTCTAACCGTTAACTAATATACTATTTTTCTCTTGCATTTTGTTTTCTTTTTTCGGGCGATTGCTTAATTGTTTTAAAGAATGGGTATGTCTTTTTTTCGATTACAAAATAATTCAACAAATTCGAGTAAAAAGTATTAAAAGTTTCTTTCAAAAAATTCAAAGCCAATTGCATTTGTTGGTCAAGATTTAATGGGAAATAACGACACTGTATGCTGGATACACTGTATGCAGTTGTAGCCCGAATAAAAATGAAATTGAAAAGGCTCCGCTGATCATTTGGTGGCACTAATAAGTGGCAGAGGACGGATCGCGGAAATTTAAGTGTAACAGGATTCAGAAAATTTCAATGAGCGCCACGGTATTTCAGAAATTAACAAATGCCATAAATGCGTAAAGATGTCCGCAGTGTAGCGATGTCCCTCGTTAAACCACCATTCATACCTCCCGCGACTGTGCAACCTGCGGCGATGGTGGACAAGGTCACCATGTTTTGACAAATTGGAGGAACGCCGGCGTGCACGGTGCAGAATTTCAAACGGACTGTGAGTCAGAAACTTAATTTTAATTGATACGTCGCCGCGTCGCGACGTTGTCGCGTACGAATGGTGTCTAAAGCTCTCTTGCTACGTAATATTATACGCTGCTAGAGCCGGCGACGGGTTTCAGGAAAACGCAAACGCAAACTTTCTCGCGAGTATAAATAAATATATTAAAAGCACTATTTCGAGGATTGTCCTCGTTCTTACGTAATTTAGTTGGGCACGCGACACGTATTTCCTCGCGTTTCACCTCATTTTTTTTCCCATGGTGAAACGTTATTTCGAATAGAATTCCAAGTTACCTTATGGGGGTACTCTCATTCAGAAATCTTGAACAGTTTGTTGGATAAGAAAAGGGCAAATGGCCAAGTGTTTTAAAATTTCGTATACATGTTTGGCTGTATTTGAAGACAACGTTTAATTTTTAGGCAGTTACCTTTATTGTAAATTATTGTATGATTCCCGCAGCGTGCCACTTCTCATGGCTGCCGTGGTATCTTATTAACGAATTGATCAATATTGTTCAAATTAATGTAGTGTCAAATGAGTTTTAATTCTTTTTTATAACCAAGTAAGAGATCTAATTCTTTTTATATCTCTTCAGCGAGATATGTATCTGTGAATTCACAATACAATTACTGTATAAATTTCAACACATAAAAAAGGCGTCGTAAATATTATCTTTTCGTTTAATACGAATTATGTTCATTCACTTGACCTTGTCACACAGTGCCTAGCAATTGCTGCGAATAGTTTTTATTTTGCATACAAAATCGCAATCTACAGTTTTCTTTCTATATAAGACGATGGCTCGGAGCTGCTTTCGACGTATGTACATATTGCGGATGAGGATATGTAACTCGCTATGTAGTTCGGTCGTCGAGCGTATTTACCGCTTGACTGGTTCGAAGGGGGATCCCTCCAATGGTGGGTATAAAATGTTGACAGTTAAGGTAGACACATTTACGACAGTTACGGAGATAATACTGTATTTGCGAGTCGCGGAAGATCTCTACACCCTGACTACAATAGGTTCTCGTGTTCCTAAGCGCCGCATCGTGTTACCTTGACGTCCGCGATATTCACGCCACAATTTGTCGCCTATGGTTTCAGTGCGACACGTAAAAGGACGTAAAACGACATACCGGTTTCGCGGGCCGCGCCAATAATAGAATCCTCCGCTTTTGGATTAGGGCTCCTAACGGGGCACCGTTCGTCGTCTACGTATGTACATATGTTTCGTTGCCCGCCTCGATTCCCATTAATGCCGCTTAATCGAAAACAGAGCCTTGAGTCGGAATTCTCGTTCGTTCTCGGACCGTCACCGAGTCCGTTTCGGATTAAATTGGAATCGGAACGCGAGGCAGGACAGGACGACTATCCCCGCTAAAATAGATTTATCGTGCCCTCGCTGGCGCCGTTAATGAATGTCTTCGTTTCGTTTTAATGTTGCGTTTACTGTCGCCTTGCGGTCGGCCGGGAGTGCGTGCATATTCGCATCGTGGATCGACCGTACAGGTATTAATGGCTTTGCTAAGTGTAAAATGGTGTAAGAGTCGCTTCTTCGAAGACCGATTTTGACGCTCGATACACATCCGGGGATTTCGCGTGAACGACGAACCACTTCGGACACCGATGTACGAATTCACGCCAGAAAATACTTTTTCGCCGGATCATTTACACTCGGGGAGAAAATTAAGTGGATATTCTTTAAAAACTAACAACTTTCTTCAAATTGGACCAAACGATTTGAGTTTTTTTCTTAGATGTTGGAAGGTTTAGTAGTGTACTGGAAAAATGATTGAAAAATTACTATTGGTCGAATTTCCTATGAAAAAAGTAGTGATCGCACGATTTTTAATTTCTTTATCTCTGCCTATAATGAAAATTTTAAATACGCCTTTTGTAGATCGAAATAAGTTATACGTATACATGTACAAAGTTGTATGAAAATCGATTAAGGTTGCTAAGGTTGCTAAGGTTGCTAGGTTGTGCTAATCGTAAACTCAAAATTTTTCAAAGATTCTCACATCTTTCATTGATTATCGCATTTTATGAACACAGATAATTTCTTACTGTTTAGTAATTTATTATCAAAATAAAAATGTTTCTTATGCATATGTAATTCTTTGTAATCGATTAGGTCACATGTTGGGTTATAAATATTAATTAGAATAAGTTTGGTTTTGGGGTCTTGAAATTTAATATTGTATAGCTTAAGTGGAGTAATAATATTTTTTATATTAATTTCCATAATTACTAAGAGAGCTTAAACACCTTTTACTGCTTGATTACCTTACGGTTGATTATGTGTCTTTTTCACTTTACCTGGTAAGCTAATCCTTCTAACATATCACAAGATCTGAAATCATTTGGTTCAATTTTAAGAAAATTATGCGATTTTTAAACGTGATCGAATAATTTTTACCAGGGATTATTGTATTGAAATTGTTACTGGTTCAAGAAATTTTATCAAGTTTTCGATAGCAGCGGTCGAAGATGATTAAAAAATAAAATTGATATCGTGTTTATTGGAAATGAATAGAATCTCAACTGGAATAGCATTGCTGATTTATTTCTCTTTATCTTGTTTCAGAGTCGCCGCCACCCCCATACTGCCTTATTGCCGACAGACTGAGACCCGAAGGTTAGTACATTTTGTTGAACACCGTTACGCTGTTACTGAGAAGTCTTAAGTGACAAAAAATATTTTCACAATCCTGAAGAAGCAAATTTTGTCAGGACTAGATAAATGAATTTTTCGGATTTATGCTGAGCAGATTATTTTTTTCGGCATTCACGATCAACTCGTTTTCCATGTATCATCTTAGTTAGAAGTACAACGGACATGTTGTAAGTCGATCTTACTGATTGCGACGAGAGCCATATGGAGATAGGTTTCAGGGTATCGCCGTTTCCGTGGTCAACGTCGACCCGCTGACAAACATTGATCCGCTTTGATGGAAGTCGATCGGTCTTATTGTGCATCGTGAGAATGCCAAGCCTGTGCTGTAATTCACGCGTGTCGACTTAATAAATAGTTGCAGAGTTTAATTAGTTTCCAGGAATGCACATGTTGTTCATTCATAAGAAAAGTGACACAACTCAATGATTTTAAAAATTATTTTTATCGGTTCGCTAACTTTGAAGTGACTAACTTCTCACAGTGAAAAAGTTACAACTTTAATTCAACTTTTCAACCTTTCCCGCTTATTTGCACGAAAAACGACATAACTCAAAATATATTTATAAAACAAAAATATATTAATAAATATATAAATTTTGTGGTACTTTATAACTAATGTACGTGACGATTAATCAAATTTTCAAATGATTCTACTCTAAAATTCCCTTCTTTTGACTTTTGTCACTTTTCTTATGAATGCACATTTATCAAAGGAACTAATTTTGTGCAATAAGTCTTTTCGATTTACAATTATTACTATTATTAATTTGATATTATTATTTGTTTACTATTATTCTTTATTTTGACTATTTACTATTACTAATTTTTCTAACTAATGTTTTGGTAGCTAGGAAAAGCAATCATACAATTTTCTTAGAAATTGTATATATGTAGAATATGTATTCTACTAGAATGTGTATTCTTTTCAAGGCTCAGTTTTCTCTGGCTGATTTTGACTGACTACTCCCAATCCCATTCTTTTCTCTTTTTACGACTCATTCTAAACTGGTTCTCGGCATTGTTGAAAGCTCGGCTGGAGATCCTTCGGTTATCGATACATAGATCCATCGTGTGTTCACCGTGCACCAATGACTCGTGCCGTTTGGATCGTATGTATTTTAAGCTGCGAGAGCGGTAAACATTTTTCGAGCAAGACAATAACTGTATTCACTCGTAGACAAGTTCGATGTTTCATGCGCCGGTTGTATGATAACTGCGAATATAGTCAAGTCCATCGTGTTTTCTGCAGTCCTTTTTTTTTTATTAAATCGTAGTACTCGACAATTTTTCTAGTATGGGAAATTTAGAGTTGAAATGCCTTTTGATTCCATTTTCTTATCATCAACTTATCAAATATTAATGTAGGAAATCAATATTTATATATGGTTCCAAATCTAATGGTCTAATGATAACACTAAATTGTTAGGCGGTGTCCGCGTTTCATGCAAAACCCTGAGAAATATTGGAGGCAGGTGGGAGGGTGGGGGGGAAGGGGAGTGATTCCTGAAAGGAAGAAATTCATTACGAGAGTTCGTCTCTCACGATCCAGCAGACGCAGCCGCGTAGATTTATGTTTGATGAAGGAAACTGGGCCACCGCGATGGAGCAGAGGAGATAAAAGACTGTGCATCTCGCCACTTGTTGCATTCACCCAGGAAATAGGAGAGATTTTTTTCATTCATGAAACCTGAACCAGCACTTTGTGAACCGGCGGACTTGCGAACCGACGATGACCAATTAACGAGGCGAATAGCCGACGCGTTCGGAAAATGTAGAATGAAATTTCTTGTAGGAGCTTCGCTATCTTTCCCCTAGACCGTTGCGTATTCGTTTGCGAATTAATGTTTTGAACATTACCAAATGTAGCACACATATTTTTATGAGCGGTCTCCGACGTTAATGTTCGCACCTACGAATTCTTTCGAGTTTATCACTTTCTCATTCAATTACTCGTCTTCCAACATGTATTCATCGTTAATTACACAACTGTACAAAAGGTCAACTGTCCGTTCGTATTTTTTCGTTGGAGAAGCAAAGATCATTCCTCGCTCAAGCGTATAATAAATATCAACTAATAAATTAATCGTTCTAACATCTGTAGAAAACTCAAACTGTTTGGTCCAATTTGAAAAAAGTTACTCGTTTTTAAAGGGTGTACGAATACTTTTTACACCAGTGACGGGCACGGTAGGGGCCCCTCAAACGCCTGCTTCTCCCACCAACCTCACTCTCATTTAGCGCGCCCCTTCGTCACGTTCGCTGGTGTTTCTCGTCTTCGTTGCCTCACGGTGCCCCATGGTGCACCACGGTAACAGCGCCTAGGAAGGGGACAGTGGGCGCTATGGTGGGGACGGTCTTGTCTCAATTCAGACAAAAATGCCCATCCCTGCTCTACACCGACTGTACATTGTCACTGAGAAATTAAAGGTAGCACACATGTGTTATCCTTCTGTCTGGGAATATACGTCACTCTAACGATTCTATCAGTCAGTACTTTTTCCGAGAATAGTTCGTAAAAATGAATGAGTTTTTCGAGCTGTTACGCGAGAATCTCCTGTTACGGGTTTGTTCGCTATTGCAAAGCGCTCGGACTTGGTGTTGGTCGCGCTCGTGTCTACAAACAGTTTCGCGAAAAAAAAATAAAAAAGGAAAGGGACAAGAGACGAAGCAGACGAAGAATTTCTGCGGCGATACGATTTATTTCCGCACGTGCTGTGTGTACACTGCCCGCGACAGAGCTCGACCGGCGATTGCGCAAATTTCAACGAATACGACGAAGGACATGGCACAACACTCTGCGCGCAGTCCCTTTCGAACGCACGAGGACAAATCTTGTTCGTATTGCGTTACGCCGGCTGCGTTTTTAAGCTTCCCGCTCTCGATTCAACCCGTCCTGAATCACCGCATTACATATTCCGACCGAGGAACGTCACGACGATGACATTTTCTTATTATCTTGGATTCGAATTCAATTGTTTCCTCAGCGCCGCGTTCCCTAAAGTTCGTATAGTTATGCTTACCTCTCAGGGGATGATCTGGTTTTTCACGTTCAAAAGATCGATTTTTTTTTTTTGTTCTTTTGTATTTTGTTTAACCCCTTGACGTACAATGACGAGTTTCACTCGTCATTCATTTTATGGGCCACACTGTAGACTTTTGTAGAGTTTTGACTCGTCAAGCGGTTTTTTCGGCGGACGCTGTGCAGTATACAATTAGATTACATACAGTGGCGTGCAAAAGTTCCCGGCCAGATATACGTCTGGCTGCAAAAGGCATGACTACGAAATATTAATTATAACATGTTATATAATGGACTGCAAAATTGTTGCACAATGAAAAACAAGCATCATTTTTTCGTTAAACACACTGGCGGGAAATTTTTTAAAATGTTAATTAACTTATTCTGCAAATAAACAAGTAAGAAAAATAATTAGTGTCGATTTTTTTTTGTAATGTCCTTTCATGTAATACGCCCTTATATATGATTCTAATGAAAATTTCTTAACGCTTTTTTTTGGAAGAAAAATAGCAAAAACCATCTGGCCGGGAACTTTTGCACGCCACTGTAGTTGCTTCACTCGTGCGTCGATTCCCAAAATGTTTTGAGATATTCCATACTTTACAGAACTATTAAATTATTTTGTTTTTAATGTTATTTAGATGTTCTTTATTAACGCTAATCTGATTAATAAAAATCCAAAAATAAAATGAACTCTTTCTCAGCTTTCACGTAACTGTTCAGTTGAACGAAATTCAATGGTATTTTCTTCGGTCGTATCAAATTCCATTTAATTTGTATTGTCAAGCGGTTGAAGTGTAAAAGTCTGACTAAATATATTCTTGTTAAATAATCCAAAATAGCCACTTTTAGTTATCCGTAAGTGTTAAAGTTCTGCGCTTTAATTGTACACCTGATAACATTGATTCGATTTCATAAACTGGAGACATTTTTGCCAATGTTGTCCAGGTTTTCGGACAAGAATTGAGCACTGCGCGAAATTGCTTGCGGAGCACGGTGTAGATATGCAGCGTGTCGTGGAGCCAAAGCGTGTTCCAGGTCACGTGTCAGCGACCGAAACGTGTGCGCAACCTTGAAAGAAGGGAAGAGTCGCACAGAGTAGAAACAACGCGTTCGAAGTTGAGACGCGGTTAAGGGCAAGTACGCACAGGGCGCCAAGCGCCAGTCGAAGGGAGGGGCCCCCGATACCAGTAATACGAGGCTCCGGTATAACATACAAGCGAACGTGGTAGGCGCCTGTCGCCTCGGTTTTATGCTTCTCTGCTTGTTTCGCCGTCCTTGATATGCTTCTCTCTCCCTTCCCCCCTCTCTTTCACTCTCTCTCTCTTCCTCTCCCCCTTCTCTTTCTCTTGCTCGCTCCCTTCCTATCTCTCGCCCTGCTCTTTGCCTGTTTCTTTATTCATTCTTAAACTCACTCTTTCGTCCGCTTTCCCCTCCCCTACCCCCTTTCGCAGAGTCAAGTACTCTCTTCCTTTCTTACTCTCTCGGCGTTTCCTCTTTCTCCTTCGCATATTCTAACTTTCCGCCTGTTATGCTCGCGTACGATATCCTTTTTGCATCTCGAATCTGCCGGTTGGAACTTGTTTATGAATTGTTCGTAGATCATCTTCCGACGAGGAGTCGAAAAACAGCGCTCGAGTCGAAAAAAAGTCGAAAAAAAGTCGAGTCGAAAAAAAAATGCCGTGTGTATTTCAAGTTACGTTTCTATGTTTATCGAAACATTTCTTATATCGCTGTGAGTACCAGCTTTTCTATCGCGTCGTGAAAACACTGTCGTCCGATTTCCAACAACCATGTTTGCGTCGCATTTTGGTTCTTTAAAACAACCAATTTGTCCAAGATATCGTCTACCGTGACTCACTAATAATAATAAAACTTAAATGACTTAATAATAATAAATTCAGTCTTCTAATTATTATAAAACAACGTATACTAGTCACACTTTGGGCTCGGTACCGTTAGCGTTAATAAATGTCCAAGTTTTGAAATGGCGCACCAGGGGAACGGCGACATAAAAGGGATAAGGTAGAATGGGAGACAGGTTTTAATCCGGCGACGTTGCATAGTTGTAGTTGCAATCAGGCATGTCAGAGTACAGTCCGTACGCTTCCCCCTCCACCAATAGATTCCCCTTTCGAGACTCTCTGCACGAAAGAGAGGACGTCACGCGTCCCATCGTGCAGAGAGTCGCCAGAGGAGAATTGGGGCACATTTAGTGGAAGAGGGAGAAGCACTTTGAGGGGAATAAATGCCCGTCTGACAAGCCTGTTTGTATGTTCCTACTCAGCGAATAGCGTGAATTCGTGTCACTCAACTATATCAGTGTGCGTGCGTGTGTGTGTGTGTGTGTGTGCCTAATTCGCATTCCTTCCGAGTCTCTTCTCGTGAGACATGGACTATACATGAGAGAAAGATTTGATAACAATCTCTGGTATTATTGGGCGCTGAAAAGAAATAACTAGGAAGGAATGCGGGAAGGGTACGTCCCGAGTCACACGTATTTTCGGCTTTAGTGACATACATATTGGCTAATTGGTCACACATATTACGTAGGGGGTGAGATCCCCCTTGTGCCTCTGTGTCGTCGCAAGTGATTGCATATTTTTCAGCTCCGCATAATACGAGGACGAAAAATGTGGTCAGGCGCGTAACATTGTATATACCATGTTTTCACTAACGTATTCTATCGTTCCCTCTCCAAGTTTCTGCGCATACTCCGCCTTCTCCTTCTTCGTTTTTCGCGTACTACGCTCTGCTCAGCCTCCCCTTTCCCTGCTCGTCGACGAACGTCTCGCCTGGTTCGGCCAAACGAACGAACTCGAAAGCACGCACTCCTGCACTGTCTCCGTCTCGCAGCCGTCTTCTTTCTTTCACGATACGTCCATCTCGGTCGTTCCTGTTCACCGGCTCACTCCTCCTTCGGTCTCTCTGTTGGCGCTACATACTCGGCCAACCCGAGGCTCGCCGATAGGCGGGAGTGGCTGCCTCGCATTCCGCTGCCTCCTTCACCGGCTCGATCGCGCTGCGACCATACCGAAAGCCCCTGCACGGTTTCCGGATTAACAGAATCCGATGTGCCCGAGCCTGGTCCCGAAGCCAAACGACCCGACACCAAGCAGAATTCTCAGATTCTACGTCGCAATCGACCGATTCTCGCCAGCCTCCTATTCTTCGAACGAAACTCGAGAGTATTCTTCGCAATGCTCGATTAACATTTTTGATCGGCAAACAAGAAAGCTCAAAAATTCCATTCACAGCCCAGATAGCACTCGACGTCTTAAAGACGTCTGTTTTACGTCCATTTTTGGTCTGAACGTCTTACGTCCTGAAAAGACGTCTTTAAGACGTCTTAAAGACGTCTCGTAAAAGACGTCGTTTTTACGTCTCGTCAAAGACGTCTTTAAGACGTTTCATTTCTTGACGTTTCAGTCATTCTAAACTGCTAGAGAAAAGCTTTACAAACTGTAATTGATTATCAAACTGAATATTCCATCAACAAAGAAGTGCACAGAAAAGTAATACATCAAAATAAATAGATAAATAAATAAATAAAGCATAAAATGTTAATGTTCGCGGATATGCTGAAAAACATTCTTTTAATTACTTTTATTTATTTATAAATAAATTAATTAATTAATTAAATCAATAAATAAAGCATAAAATGTTAATGTTCGCGGATATGCTGAAAAACATTCTTTTAATTTATTTTTTTTGTTATAAGAAACATTCAATTTATATTTCTTGTAAATGTATACAATATTCAAATTCAATATTTTTCTCATAAGAAAAAATGTGGCTTAAAAAATATTTTTCAATATTTGACAAACATATCTATCTAATATTTTTGTGCTACTGCTTTTTGTGCTTGGGGTCTGTTTCGGGACGTCTTGAATACGTCTGTTTCGAGACGTCTTAAAGACGTCTATTCGAGACGTCTTAAAGACGTCGAACGGACGTCTTAAAGACGTCTTTAAGACGTACATTTTTTTCACAGAGACGTTCCAGAGACGTTCAGAAGCCGTTCGGAAGACGTTCGTAGGACATTCAGACGTCTAATAGACGTCTGAACGTCTTCGACAGACGTCTTAAAGACGTCTTTAAGACGTCTCTGTGCTATCTGGGAGTATATCCCGCGACAGTCACGGGCAGGGTAAGGCGTTCAAACTGTTTAGTCTACCAAAGATATCTAAGACTATGGCTAGATTCTTTGCTTCCTCTGTTTTCTAAGCTTAATTTAACTGAAGAAGGAGACGTGGTTTAGTTTTGAATTCAGTATGCCGTCGGGGCTATTTCCGAACATGAAAAATCTAGACATTTTTTGGACCAGAATTCGTAATTTTACCACACTGTGAAAGGGTTAATATAATAGAAATTGAAAAAAATTAAATGTATGATATTGTGTGGTTCTCCAATTTTCTTGCATTTTACAGATCCTAATCGAATTTGCCGTACGATGAATATATTAACGTAAAAATTCATTTTAAAGCCTGGACAAATAATTCCGTCACACATTATATGGGTGCACATAAATTCCAATAATGAAATTATTCGGCTCGATTAACCGGCTGACATTGTCGCCTGTCAGCACGTGGGAACAGAAATTCCGCGAAGTTACAGGACAACGAGAAATGTTTAAAAAAAGAAAAAAAATGGTTCGCCTGGAATTCATCGTGAAAGGATTAGCTATAAGTCTATTTCGTGGTTTTGGCGCGTATTGGGACCGCGGACACTTCCATGAAATCCCTCCTAAAAATACTTAACGAGAGCGTGTCGGATCTCATGGCAGCGTTTCTCCTTTTGCTACTGTTACCGGCCTTTTGAGCGGTGTTCGGTTTAGCAGCAGGAAATGCTCCTCTCCCATTGGAACGAGCCGCTGGAATTCAGAAAGAATGCGACCCCCGTTTCGTCCGACTTGTTGTCCTCTGACGTCATCTTCTCTTTTAGTCAATGAATCCCGCCTTCCATACTCGACGAGCCCTAAAACGATTAGTCCACCGGCGATCCTTGAGACAGGAATCGGCCCAGAAAACCGGCCTTCTGGTCGAAATCGCTGCTCCTCGATGCCTTAGCCGCTGCTAACCGACCACCAGACTTCGTTTCTCTCTCCCTTCATTTCTCTCTCTCTCTCTCTCTCTCTCTCTCTCTCTCTCCCTCGCTCGCTCGCGTTGCTTTCGTTTTTTAACCGAGAGCAAAAACTAGTCGCGTGATCTGGTTCATTCCGCCGATATAGAATTATGCGGTATTAAAACCCGTTCCCGATAATGTTATAACGATCTTTCGGTGCCGACGACCGGTACAAGACGAGTAGAAAAATTCGCCGGTATCGTTGTCCCGCGCGAATCCACGTGTGCGATCCAATTCTCTTTTACGATCCGCCATTATCGATTAAAAAAGACGAAATTAGGGGCGCGGCGCCGCATAGTTGGCCGGATCGAATATTCACGCGACAATTTCGCGAAAAAGTCAACTTTCTAATTTTGGTATTTTTTTATTCCCACATGTCCACCGACCACGAAAATGAAAAAATTAATTAAACACAATAACGTTTCTAACTGTAACACACGCACAAAGTTAGACCAGTAATTTGGTTCTTCTTGTCCTGAATTTGTTTCTACATCAAAATACACCCTTTGTTGATAAGAAATTATAGTTTTCATTCTGACAATTATGATGTATAACATATTAAAAAAAAAAAAAAAATGCTGAGCAAAATGAAAACAATTGTGAAAATTTTCTATCTTTGACACAGGCCAGATCTTTCAAGTCCCACAAAGTCCCACTTTCTAAGAAGTAAGGATCTTTTCGGTGAACTGTCTTGTATGTAACGTCACAAAAGTCATATCCAACTTCGAAACCAACTTTCGAGTTATTATTATTTATACTCGTCACGCACGCAGGCGGCGACAAAACTGTTTTGCAAAAAGGCTATCGGCATTTGATGCGTTTAAGTTTTGCAATCAGTTGTTTTTTAATGTTTTAACTGCATTCGGTTCGACAAGTTCCTTTCGACGGTGCACAACGATTCCACGACGTTTTTTCAAAGTTTTTCTCAATTTAAGCTGAGTCATAGTTCATGTACATATTTAAGCCTTATTTATCGAGTTTAAGAAATTATAGTTACTTATATTAGACGTCTCAAGCAGACCGAACGTGAGATGTAAACACGGTCGGCTGCGATAGGTCGAGACTAGGCTAACGAGTCCTAGGGATTCATAGAGAAAAATGTGGCGTGGATTTTTTCCCGAAACGAGCACGGGAAGAAGGGTTATCCGGGCACAGGGAGAAATAAACGAAAACGAGGAAAGGAGAGAGGAGGCGCATTTCACGAGGGAAACTTCTAAAGGGGTTGCCGTTTATTTTCAGATCGCGCGCCCAGCGAAGGGGATCAACGTCGGTGCAAAAACAGCACACCCCTGCCACTTCCCGGCTCCCTTACCACCAACGGAGAAGGTAACTATGTCTTCAAGGTTATACATACTCGTTCTCGCTTCTATCATCGTCGTCCGAGGACGTGAAACGACGCGCGAACGAAAACGCGGGCTGCATAGAAAAGGAACCTGACGAACATCACACTTCGTTTGCAACCCGTTGATCACGGTCCTCTGCGTCTCTGTGTCCCCTAGTCCGGGTCGTGTTCCACTCGATCGATGTCTCTCTGCCATGATTTCGTGACAATGATCGCCCTAATTACCGATAACCTTCTCCTTGGACGTTCTTAACACATTATGGTCAGGGGTGTCGACGGGTAAACGAATTTTTAAAATTGATTCATTAATTGGCCATTTAACACTAGAAAGACGGGAGCTTAGTATATACCTATATTGCCTGAAAGCAGTCAAAATGACTGCATTGTGAAAAAATAACTAATGCGCAAAGAAATTTGTTTAACAGTAATTTTGAATATATTTTATATCACTTACAGTCATATAACAAGTTATTAATAAGTATTAGCAATAAAAAAAATGAAATTCAAAAGCAGTCAAAATGACTTGCTTAGGCAATCTAGTGTTAAGGTAAAGGCACTAGTAGTTGACCACCATGTACCAGTAGTTGACCATTTTATAGAAAAACAAGAAATAAGGTTTGAAATGTTCTTATTGTTTTGAAATTTAAACACAACAGACGACATGGCATCCGAGGTTCACTTTCATCAAAAGTGCACTTATAAGTGCGCTTATAAACACCTTATTTTTTATGTTTTTCTATAAAATGGTCAACTATTGGTGCCTTTACCTTAGTCCATTTTTCAGTCCATCGCATGCTACATTTTTGTAACCACCGTTATCTTGACAATGCACAGCCTTCTTTATAAAAACAGAAACCCGGGAAATTACATAACAATTTGCGAATACCAATTTCAACAAACTCAAGTGTTCTATTCAGAGGTCACCCTATATGTCATTTCATGAGCAACCGACAGAAACATATTTGGTAATTATTTACATTAGGGGCTTCCTCACCGATTTTGATGACCTTGAAATATGTTGTCAAGATCATCATTCCGAACAACTTCTTCCTATACATGTTACCGCCGCTCAACTTTAGATTCCGAGATATTCGCAAAAAAGTTTCTTACTTACAACTATTTGAAATACTATTTTACACAGTCCTGCACACACCTACTCCGATCACTTTTTGAGATGATAAAAACTTTTTTGCGAATATCTCGGAAACTAAAGCTGAGCGGGGGTAACATGTATAGGAAAAATGTTGTTCAGAATGATGACCTTGACAACGTATTTCAAGATCATCAAAATCGATGAGGAAGCCCCTAATGCAAATAATTATCACATATTTTTATTTTGAAAACCCGGCGAACGTTGAAAAAGTGACTTATCAATCTGCGGAGATTGCGTTTATTCAGATTTCGTACAGTTCTTATTGTAACACACGCTCGAATAATGAAACTTATTTAATCGTTTCCTTTGATATTGTCTTTCTAATATCAATAATGACAATGCAAAAGACGTTTCTAGTCGTTTGACCCTGATAGGTTCAGCGTTAAACGAGGATCCAGCGTTCTTTCTGGCATTGAATCGAACTCGCGAAGTTTGGATCTCACGAACGATAGAATCGATCATAGTAATCGATAACGTCACTCGGTTTAAAGGGATTAGCTACGGTGAAAGACAAATTCATCAATGAGAAGAGCAGCTTTTAAAGGACCAACGAGCCAGGACGTTTCGCGCGAGGGAACATTTATAGATCGCGATGAGGGAGTTGATATTTTGGGGTCTCCAGGTTTTGTTAGGCTCGTTTTTGTTACGGTAGCAGAGGGCAAGTCCAACTAAGTTAGCAAATCCAATTTTCGCTCGTGCTTTCGCCCTTTGGTTATGATTTTGTTCACGATTATCGTTGCGTTTCAGACTTGATCACCTCGCTCGGCACATTTTAGTCGTTCGGATAACGTCTATTTTTTAAATTAAATTCCATCGATTCTTGTCCTAGCTACTTGAGATTAGATAATACTCTTTATAGCGAAAGAGGCGTGGACTGATTCTTAGTACTAGAAAATACATATTTAATCATATCAAACAATTTTGGCAGAAAGAATTGTATACATCTACTGCGTGGATTTTGTGTGGACAAATTCTATAGACCTAAATCATGGTTTATTTTATTAACATCGTTAGGAGAACAAGTTTGTTTTCATCCAAACCGAGGGATTTAATATCGGTATAATTCTGATACCGATATTATGCCAGTAAAGCTATAACAAAACCGATACCGGTATTGTACCGATACCGGTATTTCACCAATACCGGTACAATACGGAAATAAATAACTATCGGTATATTTTCGATTTTTCCAATGTAAAGGATGCATTAACTGCATTAACTGCGTGGCCATAAGCGAGATACATATTCTGCGACTTGTAATGTTAGAACCAAACAATATCGGTATAATATCGGTATTTCGTATACCGGTACAAATCCCTGCATGTATGTAACTGACGAAGACCATTTTTATTTCGTACGAGGATTTGCAGTATATTCGGAAGAAAATGAAAATTCTTCAAATAAAAGATGACGATAAGGACGTCCAAAAATCTCCATTACGACATTCAAAACAGCGTTCGCCGACGACTTCTATTTTAAATGGATGGAAGAAAAGAGGCAATGACAAAAACTTCAATGCCATTAAACGCATCGTTCCGAAAAAAAAAAACGGTCTCCGAGTATTCACGCGTCATTATTGATCGCCGATAAGAAACGGTCTATGTTCGCCGGTACTGTTAATGATTACAAAAGATCACGATTAGTGTCAATCACTCGATGATTTTATGGATCGTTTCTCCCGACACGTTTTACCGTTTCGAATATGCAAACAGCCGGTTAATGCGATCGCGATTCAACGTTTAAACAGAGAGCGGGCGACCCGCTAATAGTTGACCGACGGGAAAGCAAAACAAAAAAAAAAAAAGAAAGACAGAAACAAGAGAAGAGAAAAAGAAAAAAGGAATCTGTACACCGTGTAAATTCCGTTCATTAGGCTTAACGGTTGTTCCCCGTGTAGATCGATCCTCCGGCTACGCCATTGGTCAGTGGCTACGCCTATATCCACGTGGTTAACCTTGAACGATGCTACGAGCGATTTCTTCTCTTCGTCTTTCGCCGCGTTTTTCACTTCCGTGTCCAAGAGAACAGAGACCATCGGAAAGGTTCCCGGCTGAACTGGTTTGCAGGTCCGCCAGGACTTTCCGAGAGATCTTTAAAGAATTACTGATCGGGACACCGCAAAAATTTATCGCTGGACGGTCCTCGGTTTAACCAAGACCCGTTCGCCAGTCCGAAACACGGTCGTCCCAGTGGTTCTAATGTTGCTGCAGAACGAGGATATTCGGATTGTTTCTATTGTTCTTCCACGATCGCAATGTCAGATGAGAGAGTGTCTTCGTTAACCCCTTGTCCTACAATAACGAGCTAGACTCGTGATGAAGATTCTGAATAGAGTCTAATAAATGTGAACGTTATTGATTTCCTTCAAATCGAAATAAAATTCTATTTTGTTGTAGTTGATATATATCCTTTAAGAAAAACCTGGGCATACAATAAATATAAACTATCTTCTTCTATGAAATTCTGAACGATGAAGAATTTCTAATCATTGTAATCACAAAATAAATAGTAGTGCAAGGGGTTAACGGGGTATGTATACAACCCTTTGAGCCTAATAAAGTGGAGTAACTCGAACATTTTTTTTTCGCATATGAACCGTTTATTTTGAAAGTGGCCTAACTCCATTTGTCATTTATCCTTTGTTGCCCGTAATTACGTATACAATTTCAAATGAGCTGTCATAAACAACATTTGCGGTTAAGTATATTCAGAGTACATACGACAATTTTGGACCCATAAGTTTTCGCAGTTATTTCAATAATTAAAACCATCAATTTGAAAGTGGCCTAACGTCCGAAGGACATTATCAAAAAGTGCCGGAAAGGTAATAACTTTAAAGAGGATTTCATATCAACAAAATTTTTGGAGGGTACAATTTTTAAAATCGTAAAGAATTCTAACGGAGAAACAATAAATTGGTTAAAAATATGTTGGATGCGTTTTCTGAGAGATGAACCATGTCAATTTTCTATAAGATATCAATGGATGAGAATGCAAAGTTTGAAATCCTGGATTTATTAGCACGTCGGGGTAGACCGAGAAAGTTCGAAAATATTGTATTGACACCACAAAATGTAGATGAGCAGTGAATTGTTATGTAATTTATGTAGTTGGAAAATGTCCTGAATTGCATAAATTGTGTTTTTGAAGTGTTGTAAAGGTATACAAAGTAAATTGAGTATTGTTTTTTTTTCAATTTGAAGCATCTTAAATTATGTTGAATGGACTTGGGCTCCTTCAAATTTTATAACGAATCTGGTTGTTAATTTTCAAACTGGCCATTCTTGGTAAGAAAACGCATATTATTCACTTAATAATATATTGCCATTATTTTAATAGGAACTATAAATTTAACTCCTTTAGATACACTTAAGCAGTATGATTCATTAGTATCCTGTACGTGTATTTTTAATTGCATTGAAACACAAACCCTTAAATATCTCAATTTAAGTATAAATGGACTTCTTAGGCCACTTTCAAAATAAACGGCTCATATAAAGATACTGTAAAAAAGAAAGGAAAACGAAATTTTCCCAAAATCACGTTGTCGATTCAAAATGCCTGTATACTATAAACTAACGTTTCAATGCTGTGGCCACAAGAGCGCAACACACGTAGAGAACGCCAACGTAGTGCTACGATCGCAAAGAGCGTCGTCATCTTCGAATTTCTCTGCTCCTCCCGGCATCAGCGACGTCGCGGATCTCGCGCAGCGATGCAAAATCTTGATTACGCCGAACGAAGGAGAGCAAGGTCAAAGATCGAGATTCTTGGTGAAGAATTAATGCCCGCAGCGGCTGCATAATTCCAAGCAATATCACCGTTCTAAAAATACGGTCTATCTCGCGAAGAAAGCCTCGTCGGACAAGGTGGATGCGCGGCGTTAAATACGAGGCACGAAACACGGGCGAAACGTATTCCTTCGAAGACGAAGAAATTTCCTCGGTCACGCGCGTTCCAAGCGGGCTGACGTGCACGCAGGTTTTCACGCATGACGCAGCCGCGCGATTCGCGAACTCTTCGTTTTTCGTCACTTTGTTTCTCTCTCTCTCTCTCCCCCCCTCTCCCGCAATCTCCTTTTCCCCTACCTCCCTCCCTCGCGGTCTTCATCTTTCTCTGTCGCTCCGATGCGTCGCGTTCTTCGTCTCTCTATCTTTCTTCCTTCTTGCTTGTTGGTTCGTGGAATGCCAGAAACGCTTTTGGCCGCGACTAGAACGAGGAAAGCAGTGCACTCGCCCGCCGCGACAGCTCCATTCCGTTTCCACGCATTGCAACCGCCCTCAAAATCGGTTCGCGATTTTACACTCCGCGGTAAAAAGATGGCACGTCTGACGTTTTTTCAAAGTTCTCTGGTAAATCCAGTAAAAATACAGTTTTCGTGTCGCAACTATTTTTGTTGGGGTCGCGTATAATAGTCGAGAGTTAAGATTCTCAGAGAAAGAGATATACAAACGGTATGAACCATTTTAACACTTTGACTGCCAAACTAGAAACCTAAAAAATTCCATAGAATAAAAGCAAGTTATTTAATGAAATAAAAATTGAAAAAATTAAATGTATATTGAGTAGTCCTCGAACTTTGCAATGAATATATTAACGTGAAAATTTATTTTTAAATCTGGACAAATAATTCCTTCACCCACATATTGGTGGCAGTCAACGTGTTAATATACACTCTGAGCCAAAAAGATAGCACACCTTACATTTTTCAGTTTTCTAGTAAAAACTGGTACATTTTTCATGTCGCTAACAGCTTTAGGAAAGCCTGTTAACATGCTTCGTATTATGTTACTTTTATCAAATGAGACTAAACGCATACAAAATATCGGTGTGATTGCTTCTGCCAGTCTTTTTTTGCAAAAGAACGTTTTGAACTTCATACTCGCATGTTTTGCATAAAATAGCTTTGCTCGCGCGTTCCGTTCGCGCGATAAAAGTTTTCACCCTGAAAAGAAAATTGTTCGTCGGTAATCTTCGAATCAGACTCGACAAATTGGCGAGTCGACTCAAAAAGATTACGCGGGGAGGCGAGCCATAAATTAATAGCTACGTCAGAGGCGCACGCATGCATCTGCATCGCAAAACAATGCTGTTTGCGCGACGCGCGGACGCACGCTAAAGGGAACGGGGTAGGGGGTGGGGGAGGGGGAGGGGAGAGAAACGAGAAGTACGTGTAATACCAACAACGCGCGATGCGATTGTAAATTGCTCAATACTCGAGACGCTCGGTGAGATAATTTTTAACGCCTCCTTCGATTGTACTTATCCGACGATGTCGCATACGTTATATTTATCGCCGCGCGAGAAAACACGCACAAATTTTTTACGTGTCATTCGGATCGTGTGTATTTTCCTCGGCCGGTGCAACGTGCACTGTACACGATCGAGTCAACCGCTCGGCGTTCGCGAACAAATTTCGGAAACTGACTTCGGAATCGACGAGCGATCGAAATTTCTCGAAGATGCGAGTTTTCCTCGTTCGTCGAAGACCTTTACATTTGCTATCTGCCTTTGCCAATGCAAAGGCCACTGCTCTGGCGACGTCAGAAGTCCCCAAGCCAGCTGCAAGTTGCGTTCGCGACGAATGCACTCTTTAATGAACTGTGGAACACACAGCGGCGAGAGAACGAGATTGAAATTCTGCCTTTTTATTTGTCTTGCTGACACCCTATGTCGAGCCGGTCTCGACGTTGACCCTTGCGCAAATAATTATTTATTTCACTGATTTACATTTTTTCATGCCACAACCACATGGTACATGAGAACAATTGCTAATAATAATAATTCTGCAATGAAAGATAACGACACTTCGAACCGTAGAAGGTTACCCCTTAAATGGCACAGTGTTTCTAAAATTCTGCATAAATGTTCTGAGATATCTTTGAGTATGTAATTTAAAACTATATGACATACAAATGTTTTAAAGAAGTTAAAGAAACTTGATATTTGCAATGCAGTAACGATAGTTACTGTACAGAAATTTTGTTGGGGTCATGAGAGACCCCAGTGTATACCAATCAAGTGTTAACCAACGTCGACACAAAATTGGAAAATGTCTACCTCGTATTCGTGAAAAGAGTATTCAAGTAAGAATTGCGAACATTATAGAGAACCGATTGTAGTTGAACAAGAAATTCCGCCATATTGAATCGATTGACGCAAAAAATATGCATTCATGGTATACTACTCCGAAGTTGAAGACGACACGTGGAGCGGAAACTCCTTTAGAACATATTAACGCAATTTGATATTTTTAGCGTTGCCATTAATACTACCATGTGTGGTTTGTAAATCGAATTAGAATAGCAGATATGTACTTGTTAGGAAGTTACAATGCGACCGCTCGTGTACCCGTGCACGCAGAGTCAACAATATTATTCTTCAAGCAAAAACAAGAAATAAATTCCACGGTTGTAGATTGTAACATAAACGTGTCTCCGTGTGTCACCGTTAAACTAAAATACTTTCGCTATATTTTCTATCGCACAATTTCCAAAACATTAAATTCTCGAATCGGAAGCCACGCCCGCGGTTTGATCGACGACGGTTCACCCGGATCCCGAAAAACCGTTCTGCTCCTTCGGCGTTCGCAGATTACACGGCGTTGCGTAAGAGACAAAAGGAGTTTTCGATCCTAACGAATCGATATATCGGCGACCACAGCCACACGATCACCAATCTCCCGAGGCATTCGTTCAGGCCTTTGGCAATCTTTCAAACAACATTCCATAAACAAAAGATCACATGACTAACATACCGACGAAGCCTGCGACCGCGCTCGCGCATACCGGCCCGTCCGCGTCCGCCCGAAAATCTGTTTTCCCGAGGAAACACGCGGACCGGTTCGACGCCGGTTAAAAACTTCGGATGCGAGCCATCTGTCGATGCGTTAGAAAAAAAAAAAAAAAAAAAAATAGAAAACAGTCCGATGAAGCCGGGAAGACCGGCGTGGATGTAAAACAAAGAGCATTAATAATAAATAATGACGTCAAATCTCTGTCATAAGCGGAGGAGAAAAAGAGTAGCAAGACGATGAAGAAGTAGAAGAAGTAGAAGAGGAGGACTAAAAAGAAGAAAAGCAAGAAGAGGTTCGGCCACGGCGCGGCACGGCACGGCTCGGCGCGGCACGGAGCAGCGTCCTGAATCAGGACGAACAGGTCGCGCGAGCAGGAAAGAGAGGGAAAGCCAGCCAGCTCCCGGGATGCAGGTTTCAGAATGGCACAATAGGTCGGCTAAGGTGGGTGGCATTCGGCGCGACTGTTTGAGGGAACAGGGGGACCCTGGCGCCAGACAGCTGCCGCGTGTCTCGACCTCGCTCGCTCGCTCGCTCGCTAGCTAGCTCGCTCACTCGCTCGTCCGTTTCTCGTCTCGTTTCGTCTTGTCTCGTCTTGTCCCGTCTCGTCCCGTCCCGTCTCGTCTCGTCTCGTCTCCGCCCCTCTCACCCTCCGATCTATGTTCGGCCCTCTTCGCTGCCCGCAACCCCTCCCCTCCCCATCACCGTCGCTGCTCGGTCTTCTCGGCCCGCCACAGCCCGTATATTCGCGCTATATGTGTCTTCGCTACGCCAGCGTTACAGCGCGTATCATAACCTGCGTCTTCGTCGACGCAACAACGATGCACATAGTCGGCTAGAATCGTAAAAACTCGGACTAAATTTTAAACTTCTTCCAACATATATGAAATTTTGGTTACAAATTCTTAAATGTATGTATATACATGTTATGTTATAGTACGAGTCGCAGTAAATTTGCTAAGAACACTTTGAAATCGAAAAAGATGTTCTAGAACAATCACGTTTCCTTTTGATGCGCGATCCCAGATAGCACCCGACGTCTTAAAGACGTCTGTTTTACGTCCATTTTTGGTCTGAACGTCTTACGTCCTGAAAAGACGTCTTTAAGACGTCTTAAAGACGTCTCGTAAAAGACGTCCTTTTTATGTCTCATTTCAGACGTCTTTAAGACGTCTTAGCATAACGAATAGACGTTTATTTATTTAGGAAAGTTAAATAACTAAATTGTTAATTTAGTACTATTAGAATATATTACATATATATTCGCAATAGAATTTAGCAATAAATATTGTTTAACCGTTTGAGTTCCAAGCAGCGCGATCGCGCTGTTGAGATTTTATGTCGAGAAAACCCAGCACATTTCGAGCATTGTGGACAACTGACGGTGGTTTACCGATTGTCGAAGTCGCGCGGTCAGATTTACTGACGCAAGTACATCACACAGCAACTTTTAATGTGAATAGTACATTTTACAATAGGTAGAATAATACTATAATAATGCAATAATAAACTACAAAATAAAAATTCTCATTCAGAGAAAGCGCGGTTGCGCTGTTTGGGATTCTTCGACAGTGTTTTTTCAATACCCCCTGGGACTCAAACGGTTAATAATAAAAATATACATTATATATCACAAATCCAAAATCCAAAATAATATATCAAATAAATAGATAAATAAATAAATAAGTTAAATAAATAAATAAATAAAGCATAAAATGTTAATGTTCGCGGATATGCTGAAAACATTCTTTTAATTTATTTTTTTTTATTTATTTAGTTTTTTTGTTATAACAAACATTCAATTTATATTTCTTGTACATGTATACAATATTCAAATTCAATATTTTTCTCATAAGAAAAAATGTGGCTTAAAAAATATTTTTCCAATATTTGACAAACATATCTATCTAATATTTTTGTGCTACTAGGGGTCTGTTTCGGGACGTCTTGAATACGTCTGTTTCGAGACGTCTTAAAGACGTCTTTAAGACGTACAGTTTTTTCACAAAGACGTTCCAGAGACGTTCAGAAGCCGTTCGGAAGACGTTCGTAGGACATTCAGACGTCTAATAGACGTCTGAACGTCTTCGACAGACGTCTCTGTGCTATCTGGGTTTGAAATCGAATAAGATGTTCTAGAACAATCTAGTTTCCTTTTGATGCGCGATATTTAACTACAGACGAAATAAAATCTAGTTAACCCTTAGCACTCGAACGGTGACTGTAAGGCACCACTAAAAATTGCTGTATCGTTATTCAAAATATTTTTTACAGTATTAACCCTTTGCGGTCGGCAGATTTTTCGGCTGGGACTACCAACAAGTCGGGGCGAATTTAGCTGAACAATTGGAATGTTTATTTCTTACTAAACTTTGAAATTCAATTTATAATTTATTATACTTTTTTATCATGCCGCCGCAGCGGCGACACCGACTTCTACGACAGTTTTGAAATGCCGCCACAGTGGCGGCACCGACCGCAAAGGGTTAAATTTGTTTGTATTTAATAAGTTACCAAACGTTTCAGTATCGTACAAGTAAATTGCACCATTCTTGTATGTATAACATGAAAAAAATATATACAGAAGAGAAATATTAATAGGTCAGAAGAAATGTTTCGTTTTGGAGTTAAAATAGCTTCGAGTGCAAAGGGTTAACTTAGCCTTGAATAATACCCTTTCGATTATGTGTACACATAGAAGAAATAAAGTTGTTCAAGCACCCATGAAACTACCCTCCCGTAAATGTCAATTTTATGCCGTTCTCGTCGCTTTAATTATGTTCACAAAACGAAATTCACCGCGAAGTTACGATCAATTTTGCACGAAACTATTTGTTGGTACCTACTTGAAATACGTGTATACAATTTTCTTCCTAAGCTTGCCTGAACAGAAGTTATGGCAACATATCTGTGACAATGCAGGGTCATTTCATTTCCTTAACCAACTCGGCGCATCTTCCGAACCTGTGTTGCGAAAATTTTTTTCATGAAATCAAGACCGAAAATGTCATTTCCAAAATGACTACTAAAGAAAATAATTAAATAAAAAAAAAATAATTTGAATAATTATTTTGAATTATGAGTTATCATAATTAATATTATGATTATGATACGCACTGTACGTGTACGTGCACACATACGCAATATGCTTGTATGGTATGTACATATGTACATAGCACATACATATACGCAGCCGACTCGACTGAACTCGCTATTTTATTGATTTATTTTGGCGCTAGGCCTTTGTCGCGCTCACACGCGTGCTCTCGGTCGGCGCACAGTAGTATTAAGAATCGCCAATCGAGCTAGACAAAATTCAAAATGGCCAATTTTACAAATGAAAATGATAATCACATTTTCATAGACGTTCGTTTATGTTTGTCCCTACAATTGACTCGGCATGTTTTTATTTTGCAAAAATGCCTGTCAACTTTCGGAGTTTGTTTTTCGCTCTACGATAAAATTACGTTCGGATAGTGTTTCGAAAACTCCTCGATGCCAGCAACAGTAATATATAACAAGAAAATATGGGTTAAACATTAATAATTAACAGTACTTCTTCATACTTTTTTTAAAACTCGAATCACAAAGGTGACGAACACTTAACAAGAAAAATTCGGTCAAATTGTTAACATTTGAAAAAAAAAATGTGTGTGGTGTGGAAGGGCTTATAACGCTAAACACAAGTTGTAAACGTAAAAAATTAATCGAGTAAAAATTCAGCAAATAGCACGTGGGCAGTATTACGAATTACATTATATGTATGTATTACCAATGTTCTCGTACAGACATTTTGTTGGATGTCGTACTTCGAAAATTGGACTTTTCAGCATTGTCTCGGACACTGCGCGACGACTCGATCGATCGAAACGTGGCCGTCCCGCTCGCAACGGACAAGGCAAAGGAATCGCGCTTAGGTCAACTACGCGAGAAAAGGGTCGCGATTCCATGAGCTCTCGCTCGCAGACGTGTCGTCACCGTGAAAGAAACGCTCGACGAGATTACCGGCTCGCGATGGGAAAATTGTGATCCCGAGCGGTCCAGTCCGGGAGTAGAACCGATCCGATGGGAAATTCAGCCTCGACGATCTCTCGGCACACGGAAAGCATTCTTCGGTTTCACGGAAATCGTGGGAGCCCGACGAGAGACCCCGGCGCTCTCAGACCGGGTCGAGAGATTGTCCGCTTTTTATACGGTAATCAGGGATTTCTGCGAATTCGTAGGCGTTCGACGGTCGGTTTTTGTTTTTCATGAAATTTTGAACCCTCGAATAACTGAAAGAGAGGTTGGTGGGTGAAGCCTATCGTGCCTCATAATGTCTAATTTCTAGTTTATCCGTATCATAAAGAATATTTTCTTTACATAAAGAAATAAACTTTTCCGTTATTTTGGTTTCCGCAAAACAGTCTAGTCGATCAATAAAGTTTATCCATCGATTTCTATTCCTACAAATTAGTCCTCGAAAATTGATATGTAAAAACTGCGTTTTTCTAACAAATGTAATGAAAGTATTATTGATTTAAGAAATCTGAAATTCTCGAGATAATACTTAAAACTGGTTTTTACAGGGTGCTCTATTATTGTTTTTCTTTTTTTTTTTAACACGTTGACTGCCATGTCACCCATATGTGAAAGTTGAAGAACTACTCGATATCATACATTTAATTATTTTCAATTTTTATTTCATTCAATAACTTACTTTGATTACATGGGAATTTTTGAGGATTCTAGTTTGGCAGTCAGTGTTAATCGGAGTTATCTTTTTATAATTAGCTTATTTAAAAGGCAAGATGACTGTAGGCATTTAAACTATTATACCTACTTCGTAAAATTGTCTAGAAAAATATATGAGCAAGATCGAAGTTTATTTTTGAACGCAGGTGCATATTAGCAGAGTTTCCAATATTTAACATCGATGTTGGAAAGTGAATGGTCGTAAGAACCGATGGAGGGCGTCTCACGAAGACTGTTCTACCACCCGTTCGACGCTAACTCCGATTTCTCTGTTCAGAGAAGAAAAAAAGGCCGAGCTCTGTTGAGAATTCCTATCGAGATAAAACCGATCAAAGGTGTCCTCTTTGTGATTCCGAGCGGCGTAACGGCGTTACCTTGAAAATCATGATTAAAGCCGATCAAAAGGCCGATCACGTTTGAGAATCTCGCTTGTGTTCGTCTCTTTTGGCGATCTCGGCTAACGTACGCGGTGTCTACGAAAATAGCTGCATTTATTTTCTCACCGGATCGTGGGATATGAATCGAACGTTCTTGCGAGTGGCGCCTGTGGCCGATCTTCTTCTCGCTATGCCCGATGCTTTTCAGCAGAGATGGAGTGTCCGGCGAAAATAGATTTCGCGTTGCATACGAATTATATTCTCGTTCGTTCGATCGCACTCGTTTTACAAACGCCTCGCTCGATCGACAACCCGCGTGTCTAAAATTTTCGAACGATTGTTAGAATAATCGAAGATTATTTCTAGTTGTCGCGAGCTTCGGTGTATCTTGGAGATTTTTTTTTTTTTTATTGGAAATCTCATATGAGATTTATTACAACATAATTCTTAGTACAGAGTATTATTAGTAAGTATAGTAAGTATATTGTATGGTATAACAAAAATATTGGTTACAGTATAAAAATTGAAAGTCCTTAGGCACGTAGGTTACAACTATTTAAAAAGGCTATCATATATACGCAAGCGATGATGTTAGGTTCAACTATTAAGCAACCTACGTCCAATGGCAATTAAAACCTGCTCTATTGAGGTTTTGGATAAATTTGATCCTCTGATCATTATATAAATTGCACTGCCAAAGAACATGGTTAAGCGTTTCCTGCTCCTGATTACATTTACAATTGGGATTATCGATGATGCCAATGCGAGCAAGTGAAGCAGCCATAGGGTAATGGTCCGCCCTGCATCGATTAATTGAAACAATACATTGTCGGGTTAGCTTTTTGTGACCAAACCAAGGTGAACGAACATCATTATAGAATCGTTGAAAATAAACTTTACCCTTATGTAACCCTTGATCTTTTATTATTTTAACTGAATTCAAAATTGCATCCTTCTTAAAAGTTTCGGATAAGTCAGTAAATGGAATCATAGAGACCTTCAAAGAGCTGGCAACAGAAGCTTCTTTAGCTAGGGCATCAACCCTCTCGTTGCCCCAAATTCCCGAGTGAGCCGGAATCCAGAAAAATTTTATCGAGTGATTATTGGAATTTACATGAAATTGATTAAATTTTCTTTTAATTTCCAAGATGAATCTATTAGTTCTAACATTAAAAATATCTTGGAGATTCTATTCTATCCGGCACGAGGTCATCGTTTCATTCATTTTCACCGCGGAAGGGTAGGAAAATCGTGCGCCTACCTTTAACCCTTTGCACTCGAGTGGTGACTCTGAAGCACCACTAGAAATTGTTCAGGCATTATCTCAAAGAAATTACAAAAAATATTAAAAAATGTTTGTTACATTACAAAATTTGTATTTAATAGATTACTAAACATTTGAATGTTATATGTAGAAATCGGATCAGTTTCGTATGAACGAAATGAAAGTATTGGAAGACGGAAGAGAAATTTAGTTTTAGATTGAAAATAGCGTCGAGTGCAAATGGTTAATAACTTTATATAAATCGTGTAAATCTTAATCTGTGCTATCTGTTTTTCCTCGGAGTGTACGCTCGGACCGTGGACCGAATTTTTCTCGGAACACCCCTGACTAATTCGAAAATACAAGAACGCATATCGGAGTCCGATTTCGAATCCTCGTTGCGTAACTGGGAATTCATGAATCACTCTCCACCGAGCGACCCACTAGGATCTCGTTAAACGACACCGCGAGACGCGATCGACGATAAATCGAGGAACGGCGATCCTCTCGGCCGTTCGTTTTCCGAGGATCATTTGCTAAAAGAACCGCGACGTCCCGCTTAGCAATTAAGCATATTTACAACGCTGTTTACGTCAAAGCTCGCGCGGAATTCTGGTCTCCGCCAAATATCTTGCTAGCCGAGATCGTTTCTCTTCGGATCTTCCCGGGCGTACACCACCATTCCCCTCGGAAACGATATAGCACGATTGTAAATTAGACGCTATTACTGGCAATTGCCGGCGCCTTTTACTGGCCGAACTGTAAGATTTAATCACAACGAACCATTAATTCGAAAAATTTCATTCTACCGAACGTTCTGTAAAATATCAGTTTATTCCACGAATAATGCGATTTTCCCACCTTCATTCAGAAGGCAACACAGAGAAACTGAATCGCAAGCGTTTACGTTCCACCTCTACACAGGCTCGCGAAAGTATTCGAACGCCCTTTAAATCAGTATAACTTTTTTTAAAAATTGGATCAAATGACCTGACTTTTTTGAGGAGTTAGAAGAATCGGTTTTCCAAATGATGTGCAAAACAGATTTTGAAAAAATTGCAATTGCTAAGAATTACATGAGAAAATAATGATGGCACACTTTTCACAACTTTTTTATTTGAACCTGTAGTGAAAATTTAAAATAGGCGTTTTTTGTAGATATATGTTAGTTATATACAGTCGAGTCGGAATGTAAGTTAACATTTGGTGATACGTAGGCAATGAATATGATGAATAAAATCAAGTTATTGTATCGTTTTTATTTAGGAGGTGTAAGGAAATAAACAAATATGTTAATAAAACATGTATTATCATTATTAAAGATTAAAGACATGTCATATTCATTTGCCTGCATACACCAGTCGTTAACTTACTTTCCGACTCGACTGTACATGCTGAAAATTTCATTGACATCGATTACTATGCACACGAGCTACAAATAGTTAAAAATGGTGAAAATAGTAGATTTTCACGACTTTAGGTCGGTCTCTGCTTAAAATCCACTAATTCTAACATTTTTCGATGCGTGCCATTTTTATCTGCGTCAGCCGATTTCGATGAAATTTTCAGTTCGTGTATAACTAACGGAGACCTACAAAACGCATATTTTTAATTTTCATTACAGGCTCAAATAAAAAAGTTTCGGAAAATGCCTTTCTAATTTGCTCTTATAATTCCGAGCTTGAATTGAAATTTTTTTAAAATCATTTTTGCACATCATTTGGAAAACCAATTCTTCTAACTCCTCAAAAAAAGTCTGTGAAGCCAGAGAACTTCTTAATACAATGAATTTCATACAATGAATATATTAACGTAAAAATTCATTTTAAAACCTGGACAAATAATTCCGTCACCCACGTATGGGTGACATGGCAGTGAACGTGTTAAAATTAAGAAATTTTCACTCAAATGTGGCACCGGTTCGTGCGACTACTCTCAAATTTGGCACGCATTTTCTTGCCAACTGTAGGAAATTAATAGGATAGGATAGGATTGTTTGGAATGACTGTGGGCGCGTTTGCATTCGGTGTGTATGTGTGTATGATTGTGTGTGAAGATGGTAACAGCTCGGTGACGAGAAGACTCGTGTGTTTTGTCGTTGCCCGGTGAATTGTTTAATTATAAAAGAAGAGAGTCTTAGTTAGTTACCAGCGAACCGGCTAGCAATAAACACGTATCCGCACACGCGGCTGAATTTATATTAAACAAAACGAATAAATATAGTTAATAGGAGAGATTGTTTGAATTCCCTCCTTCCCCTATAAAATCGTCAGAATTCGAAGTCCAGAAGAATGTTTAAAACAATTTCTAAGCCCTATAGCTAAAGACCATCGTAACGGACACCTATTACGTGAACGATCGCAGCAATTGCATGTCCACGGACGCGCGACTGGTTCGTGCAAATGGCGTTCCGGAGAGGTTGTTCGGTCTCCGGATGTTTTTACGGTAATATTTATATTTTACGGTGAAATGGTCCGGGGAGACCGGGTACGAGGCGATGGAACTCCCGCGTCCTGCCAGGACGATAAATCTCGGGGATTATCTGATGTAAGTCGCGGCATAATATTTCGCAGAAACTCTTCTAAACGGAAGTAGAATCGCGGCCGCTGGTCGGAGGGAAGGATCGCAACGTGTTGCACAGCGTGAAACCACTGAATGGAGACAGATATCCCGACATTGTAGCGCAACAGGTTGCTCGTGTCAGCTCTTTTCTTCCGCGCGAGATCCCCGATCCGGGACACCCTCATCCCTTCGTTAGGAAAATCGTCACTCGACCGATCGGCCTGCCTCTCCCTCGTTCTCACGAGCCAGGCGATTCAGCCTCTATCGTTTTCTCTTTCGCTCCCGTGATCCATCCCCCTTTTTTCCACATGGTTTCCTTCTGTCAGTTCCCCCCCTCTCTATCTCTATCTATCTCTCTTTCCAACAGCTGCAAATCGCTCCACTCAGTCCCAACCCTTGTCCTGCCTTTCCCTCTGACTTCTGTTCAATTTGCTTTGTCAGGTACCATGATAATAAGGCGTGATTCATTCACCACAGCCGACCGGAGAAAATGTAGTTGTTAAATGAACGATGCTTCGGCGAGCTGTGGCTAATTGCAGGGGTGGCAAACACAGTTCTTCGTTGCGTTAGGTCGGAACTCTGCGGCTGGGGGAATGCTGTTCCGGTCGGAGGAAGAGTTTCATTAACCTTAATACATTCCGGACCAAAACGATAGCAAACATTGTTTACAACAAGTTTCATGAATTTTCACATTGTATACTGAAATTTAGCCGGCGAGTGGTGGCTCGACCGGTGGTGTTGTGGTTTATTAACCCTTTGCACTCGAAGGTATTTTAACTCCAAAACGAAACATTTCTTCCAACCTAGATTATTTCCACCCCAAACATTTTTTTTCATGCTGTACATATGAAAATGGTGCAACTTACTCATAACATATCGAAGTGTCTAGTAATTCATTAAATACAGACAAATTTCATAATGGTAAAATATTTTGAATAATGATACAATAATTTTTAGTGGCGCCTCACAGTCGCCATTCGAGTGCTGAGGGTTAAGTTCATCGAAAGATGGGTGACCGCATAGGTGTGAACCTACCCAGATAGCACTCGACGTCTTAAAGACGTCTGTTTTACGTCCATTTTTGGTCTGAACGTCTTACGTCCTGAAAAGACGTCTTTAAGACGTCTCATTTCAGACGTCTTTAAGACGTCTTTTACGAGTCGTCTTTAAGACGTTTCATTTCTTGACGTTTCAGTCATTCTAAACTGCTAGAGAAAAGCTTTACAAACTGTACACACGCAACACAATATAACGCAGTTTTCCATCCTTCGAATAGACGTTTATTTATTTAGGAAAGTTAAATAACTAAATTGTTAATTTAGTACTATTATAATATATTACATATACATTCGCAATAGAATTTAGCAATAAATATTGTTTAATAATAAAACTATACATTATATATCACAAATCCAAAATCCAAAATAATATATCAAAATAAATAGATAAATAAATAAATAAGTTAAATAAATAAATAAAGCATAAAATGTTAATGTTCGCGGATATGCTGAAAAACATTCTTTTAATTTATTTTTTTTATTTATAAATAAATAAATAAATTAATTAATTAAATAAATAAATAAAGCATAAAATGTTAATGTTCGCGGATATGCTGAAAAACATTCTTTTAATTTATTTTTTTTATTTATAAATAAATAAATAAATAAATTAATTAAATAAATAAATAAAGCATAAAATGTTAATGTGCGTGGATATGCTGAAAAACATTCTTTTAATTTATTTTTTTTTATTTATTTAATTTTTTTGTTATATCAAACATTCAATTTATATTTCTTGTACATGTATACAATATTCAAATTCAATATTTTTCTCACAAGAAAAAATGTGGCTTAAAAAATATTTTTCCAATATTAGACAAACATATCTATCTAATATTTTTGTGGTACTAGGGGTCTGTTTCGGGACGTCTTTAAGACGTACAGTTTTTTCACAAAGACGTTCCAGAGACGTTCAGAAGCCGTTCGGAAGCCGTTCGTAGGACATTCAGACGTCTAATAGACGTCTGAACGTCTTCGACAGACGTCTTAAAGACGTCTTTAAGACGTCTCTGTGCTATCTGGGGAGGATTTGTAACCCAGAGGGGAACAATAATAAAGAATTGAATAATTGAATTTGTATACTGAAATTTGTTTCTAGACACCATTTCAGGATACGTTTTCTTTTCGCCGCTAGGATACACAGTAAGAAATAAAACAGATTACCACATTATTTGAAACAGAAGAAAAAAATGAGCAGGTCGTTAAACGTAGAAACAACTGGAAGTTAAAACGGCTGCAATTAGTCTCCGCGGATCTCTCGCGCGCTCTATCATTTCTGGCGTCTGCCGTTCCCGTGATTCATCTAATTCCACAAATCGTCGAGTCGGCCATTTGTTGTTTCGATAATTATAGATTTCCTATGAAAATTCGCGTCTAATGGCTGTCAGCTGTTCCCGCTTTCACCGGTAACCTTCTCAATTAAGGTGCTAACAAGCTAAACACAAGTCCAACGAAATAGCGTGACGAGACGCTGCAGTTAATGTCTTTGGTGTACGTGAAAGTCCGTGATATGAAAAATTTGTCTCACTATATCGCGGCTACATTACCTATTCGAGTCGAAATAAGTCGAAAATATAGAATAAACATTTTTCGTTTGAGGCTTTGTTTTCGAGAAAATCGACTTTGAAGATCTTTGTCAGGTTTGTGTACTTTAGTATACAATGCAGGAAGTAGATTTGGTTGGTCATGATCAGACAGTTGCGTCAGACAATTCCTATCGAATAGCATGCTGCATTTCAAACTCGATTTTCTCGATAACGAAACTTCGGATGAAAAAATGTTTATTCTATATTTTCGATTTATTCTTTCATGTAGAATCACCCCCTTTTCGCTTGTACCGCCAGTTACCAAACACCCTGTATATTTCAATTTATAATACTAAAAATATTGATACTATTCTAATAATAAAATTCTAAAAAATATTGACACTATTCTAATAATAATTGTATTTACAAAATAATAAAAGCTGTTGTTTGCTACTTTTACGGATTTTTGTCAAAGTTGAAAAGTTCTGTGGCCGGTCAGTAGTGATCGCTCGCTCACAACAGTTAACGTGTTAACCTATCTCATGGCATGAAAATTTCGGAATTAATTCCACCTATTTCGCAGAAACGGCCCAGTCTGTGCAGCAAGAAAAATCGATTTCGTTTCGTTAGGCCGGGGAATGCGACGACCAACTGTGCCCGAGCTGCTCTTCAATGGAAAAGAGCGGAGGCACGCAAAGTGGGGGCGCCATGAAATCGAATTGGATCAGGCCACTTCAGCCGGAATGAAATCGCGGCGCGAATAAGCTTCTTAATAAAATGAAGGATTGATTGCTCGTCGCCGGTCGTCGGTTGCGGTCGTAGCGATGTCGCGCGTCGTCGTTGTGTCCCCGTTGCCATTGCCTCCAACGCCGTTCGACTCTGATCGACGAGAATATCGATGGAACATGGCTGAAATCGATTCTCATTTTACAAACATCTTCTTCTCGATCTGGAATCGACTCTGTACACCCAAATACATAATAGACATCTCCCCTTATCGTCCCATCGAATGTTTTCGTTGCTCTTTTTCTCATTCTTTCGCCTCGATTTTCTTCACTAGTCTTCCCTTTCATCTTTCATCCTTCCTTAGTTCTCTTCCTTCACGCTTCTTTCTACCCTCTTCTCCTTCCCTGAATCTTTCGTCTTGTGATTTTTCATCATCATCATCTTCTTCTCCTTCTTCTTCTCTCTCTCTCTTCCGTTCTCTCGTTCGTTCTGGTGTCTCTCTTCGTCTCGAGAGGAATGGTTTCTCTCCGTTGGAACAAACTCGCCTAGAGTTTGTTCCAACAGCTACCGACTTTCTCTCTCGCTCTCCTCGCTTCGAGAGATCCGTTTAGGTCGACGGCCTCAATCTTTCGATCGAGCGAAAATAGATCCACAAGTGCTCTTCGTCAACTGTATATCGCCACGAGATCGGTACTCGCTCCTCCGCCACGGATAAACGCGAAAAAGTTGCAGCCGGTTGCGAGCCACGTCGCATTTCCGACCTCTCCCTTTGCGATCCAGAGCGATCGATCCCGTAAATCTTTCATTTTGCGAAATACCGTTTACGGTCCTGTTTGCTGGGGACGCGTGGACAATCGATTGGTCCGGTTCAAACGATCTATTTTCCACTTAATCGAGAAGAGAATTTTTTCCGTTTTATATAGTAACTACGACAGACACAAATAAAGCGAAATAGAAGTTGAACTTTCATACTAATTTTATTTTCAAAAACTATTGCGAAAGGAAATAATACTCCAGTAAATTCTTTTTTGGCATGGATCATAGTTTACGATATGTATCAGCTTCTTATACAATAAAAGTTGTGTTAAATTTCCACGAAAACACTTTCGTAATTTTTATAGAAAATTAAAAACAAGTTATTTTGGTTACTTTGGTCAATGTTAACACGATGTCCGTGTATATTGGTAATATATGTACACATTATTTTTAATTGCGTTAATGCTTCGCCTACCGGAGCCTATTACCTAATAGGATTTTTAATGTAGGATCCCCCTAGTGATAGGGATCAAATTTTCACAGTTACGGCGAGGATCCAGTAAAAGGGTTCTCGATAATTATGTTGTACCAAACGGAAGCGTAATAGCCATATTTTATATAATAATCCCAAAGCAAAATTATTAGATTACAGTTACTCAGGACGACTTGCTTATTCACGATTCCAATTGCTGTTGCTGTTGAAGTATCTATTCAAAAATCCTTAACCATAGACCGTAAACTTTTAAAAATTGTTTTCAAAGTTTTCTGAAAATTTTCTGATCGCGTTTAAACTGAATTTCCCGAATGGCTTAATATCATTGAATGACGAACGTCGAAAGAACCTTCGAAAATGAATATATATTATTTCATCGATTTTCTCTACTTTTCAACTTGCGAGGGCGATCGTTAACGTGGAGTTGAGAATAATTTGGCAAACGGGTGGCTCAAATATCATTTCTTGCAAAACACGTTCAAGCGAAATCGAAGCACTATTTTCGAAATATCTGAATGTCGTCGGCAAAGCGCGCGTTTATAAATTTTCCCCGATCCTTTCGGTTGAATCCAGCAAAATGAGCGATCGGATAACGTTAGCGAAGTTGCAACCAATCGTTCGTTCCTGGAAGCATCAGTAGCGAGAGATACACGAGGCCATCTGTCAAAGTTTGTACGCTCTTCCGAGAAGTTCACTCTCACGCCTCCTCCGTATCGAACGGCTCTCTCTCTCTCTCTCTCTCTCTCTCTCTCTCTCTCTCTTTCTCTCTCTCGAGTGTTTCAATCGGCGCGGCGCCCGATAGAACGCGGCGCCAATCGGCTCTGCATAAATGCCGTAAAACTCGGTGATCGTTCCACTTGGATTCAGCGCGATAAACCCGCGCGGCGTTGCGCGTAAACGGCTGCGACTCGTTGGAAAATTTTTTAATTATCCGCCCGTGCGCGCGCGACTCGCTTGATCGATCCGATTCGCCAATATCAGATTCTCCTTTCGTCGACGAATTCCTCGCTGCTCTCGTTAATTCGTAATCTCATTTTCCACACCGTGAAAGCTTCAGCGCCACCCCGACAAGCATCGCGACGAGAAATTTGACGAAATAACAAGTATGACATTGTAACCGCGACGAACCTGTACACAGTAGTGCTTGCAAAACACATTATCCGTCGACGATTATTTTCCAATTTTCAAAAGTCTATGGTATGCACATGCCTCAGGATTTTTCATAGCTCCTTCAACACCTACAGCTATTTGAATCGAGAATGAACCTCGAGTACCATCCTCGCTAACGTGATTTAATCATTTTCTTTAAGATTATTATATAAAATATTATTTTTAAGCTTTCTTTTGGTACAGCACAATGATTGAAAATCCTATTATACTGGATTCTCTCCGTAACTGTGGAAAAGATGTCTACCGTAACTATTAAAATTGTATTCCACTAGGGGGATCGAAGCAAAAGATTCCATCTTTTCTCATTTTTTTTTTCTTTATGAAACTATTCGACTCGTTTCTTTGATCAGAATGACGTCATAACAGAAATTTTATAAGTAGTTGGAATATTCTTGTCTCTTTTCCTGTTTAAATCTTATTTATTTGTGATTCGCGAACGATTAGTAGTTTATACAAAATGAAGTGGTCTCGCAACGCAAGGAATATTTGTGTATGCCCGATTAAGAACCGCTAGAAACAGGCACAAAATTGAAAAATCATATTGTCGATCGAACGAAAACTGGCTTCCCTGATTTCCCCAAGTTACTTGGCCGAAACGAGGCGAAAGCTAACGACCGTTTCAGTAAATATCTTATGTATTACAAATCCGCGAACTTTTCTCGGATAAACATCTTCCTTCATTGAGAATTCCTGTACGGAGTTTCCTTCTTCTTTAGTTTTTTTTTTTTTAGCCGAAGTATGCGGCACGAGCAGAGCCGGCGTGTGAGCGCGCGATCGTGGAAAATGTGGAATGTACGGTAAAATTGCCGCGGCAATTAGCACGCATAAGCATACACGAGGTTGTCGTTACGTGTGCGCGGCTTAATTCTCCGAGTCTTTTTACCTACAGCCTCTATCTAATCTTCCCCTCGGCTCCCCTGCCGCTCCTGTCCCCGTATCCCCCACCACTGAAACACACGTTCACTACTGTTGTCTGTTTTACAGTCGCTCTCTCAAATACTCCCACTTGTTCTCCCTATCTCTGCATGCTTCTGCCCCACACACACTGGCCGAGCATAAACACGATACGTAATGTCTGCCTACCAGAGTCCAAATACGCGGCGCAGGCTCCCACGCGATTCCCGTCGCTAAAGGCATCTTATTTAAAGGAAGCGAGCCATCCCGTTTCTGCCGTGTTCATTCGGGATGCCCGTGCGTTTCGGTTTGCTTCAATTCTCGCGCGATTCGGCTCTGGCCCTGGCAATCGCACGCGACGATGCGACGCACAGTGGGGTATTTGCACCAAAAAACCGGAAAAAAGTCATTTTTTAAAACTTAGTGTAAACCATATTATTTTTGTTGTATAAGATAATGGAATACGTATAGAATACCGTACCATAACTGTTTTTTTTTTCATTTATGCACTCACAAAAGAGTGTACTTCGTTAGAAGTTAGAAGATTTCATGGTAACAGCTTATTTCCTTTCTATTCGTTGAAGTATCATTTACTTACTAAAGATTTTCTAGCATTTGAAATAACTTTGTCCGATTTTTCACTTTTCTTATATTTTGAGAAAAGTATGTACTACACTTTAGTACAGTTGTGATTCCTTCTCCGTATATTTTTTAATAGTTATTAATATTTGATGATATTAATAGATCGAGAATTATTTTTCTAATTTCAAGACTTCATTAATCATTTTGTTATGGTTCAGGGTGAGTCCCGGTACTCTTTCTTGTGTCATTTTATTCCGTGAAGGTTTGTGATTAGAATCCAATAAAGATTTATTCCAGATTCGTCCAGTTTTCGATTTTATAGACAATTTAGATAGAAGTGAACTTCGCGTTTTCTCTCTCCGTCTCGCGTCATTGCTGCAGCCGCGGACGCGGCCGGGTGCTTTTGTGTTGTAATATGCAACTCTTCTGTTTCCGTTAAATGTTTATAAAGTACAAACAGAAGCTAAAAAAATTTGATAATTAAAAAAAATAATTAAAAAAAATTTTTTTTACAAAGTTTGCAACGTATACCACAGAGACAGCAGAAATGTACGTTCGATTATATGGGTGGTATCCCATGTCACCCACAACACACAAAATATTAATTCACGGACCAAAAGTTATAGAAAATGCAATTTTGCCTATTGGACAATTATGAGAAGAAGCAGCCGAGGCGAGAAACAAACATTTTCGCCAGTATGGACAGAGTTATGCCAGAAAGTGTTCAGGAAGGCATGTAATCTGGATGTCATCAATAGGCTCTAACTCACTTCTGATCCCCTTTTAACAAGTTTAAGACAACCTCGAAGAAAACAAAACAATGGCGTTCCTGAAAGAAAGTTTGGATTTATTTTTTAAATAAAGAAGAAATATCTGAAGAAGAAACTTCGAACGCATTGTCTGAAGAAAATTGATTCTATTAATTGAAAAATGTTATTTATATATTTTCTTATTAAAATGTTATTTATTTATAGGGTTTCTTGGTTTTTATTTTTAGTTATTTTTTTATGTTATTTATTTATTTTTATTTTTTTATTTATTTTTTTATTTATATATATATATATTCTGCATTACAATTATATTGTGCTTCATTTGAAAATGGTTTCCATGCAATAGTAATTTTTTCCGACTTTCCGGTGTAAATACCCCACTGTGCGACGGCGCCTCGGTCCATCTCCTACAGTGACTCAATTGATCGAGCACCTTTTAGCTCTTAACACTTTCACTGCCAAATTAGGAACCTGAAAAATTCCATAAATTTAACCAGTTAACCCCTTGCACCACTATTTATTTTGTGATTATACTGATTACAAATTCTTCGTCGTTTCGAATATCATAGAAAAAGAAGATTGTTCTATATTTATTGTATGTCTATGTTTTCTCCAAAGGATATATGTCAACTATAGCAAAATAGAATTCTATTTCGGTTTAAAGAAAATCAATGACATATACAGTGACTCGCAATAATATTCGGACGCTTTTAAAAATCGTATAACTTTGTTAATATTGAACCATGCGACTTGGATTTTTTTTTAGAAGTTAGAACAATTGGATCACCACATAACGTGAGCAAAATGTTTGATTAAAATTGCGATTCCTCGAAATCACAGAGAAAATAATAAAAGTTGTATTTTGCAACTTTTTTATGCGGGCTTGTATTAAAAATTTAAAAAGTACGTTTTGTACATCTGTATCAATTATACATATTCTAAACATTTCATCTAAATCGATCAACGTTGCACTGACCTACAAACGTTTAACGATGAAAACTTAAGGGCGAAAGTCGCAGAATTTGGCCTTTTGTCAGGGAATTTCGCCCTTATGCGATCATTTTGGAACATCTGCAGCTCATTGCAACGTTGACCGATTTTGATGAAATTCGCAGAATATGTATAATTCGTACAGGTCTACAAATCGTACTTTTAAAATTTTTAATATAAGCCCGCATAAAAAAGTTGCAAACTACAACTTTTAGTATTTTCTCTGCAATTTCGACCAATTGCAATTTTTATCAATTTAAATCAATTGTGCTAACTTTAAAAAAAAAATCCAAGTCGCATGGTTCAATATTAACAAAGTTATACGATTTTTAAAAGCGTCCGAATATTATTGCGAGTCACTGTATATCTATTGGACACTGTTTAGAATCTTCATCACGAGTCTGACTCGATATTGTAGGCCAACGGGTTAACTGTGGAGCTCAATTTCAGAAATCCCCCACGGCGCGGAATTAAAATCATGCAATGCGGAATATACACGAAAAAAATAAAAAAAAAGGTACAAAGGGGGGGAAGGGCAATTATAGGGATAAATATGGAAATATTTCCATGGAAAACTTCCATTTTACGTTTATAAAATTGATTTATTTCTTATTAAAGTTCATTCGAGTTCCTTTTATTATACTGATTCTAAAAAATACAGATTCTGCGTTCCACGGTTTTTAGAAGAGAATCGTGGGGGTGGCACTTCCTTCCATAAAAATTCCGCAGGAACAGATGTTTTTCTAAACGAAGCGCACAGGTTCGAGCAGTATTTCTTTTTTTTTTTTTCGAAACAAACGATAACTGTTTGCTTTGATCTCTGGTTGAAATCACTGCGCGACGAGAATATGTACCGTGCGAACGGTAACGTGCACGTTCACTACCACGTGTGTCCGATTATTGTCGGGACAACGAGTTCTCGAGCGAATCTGCGAAGCGCCACGCGAAACGCGAAACGTCCGACGGACCCCGTTTGTGCGTGGGCAACGTCGATCGCCAAACGAGCATGCCAATATACAGCGAACCAGTGCAGACAGGTCGTTCGAACGGATTAATTCGCGATAAGAATCCAAGTGTCCGGCCGTGTATAATAAAATAATAAAAGTTCACGGGTCAATAAGAAGCAGGAATAATACTAGAGCAGATCGAGATAACGATCGGGGCATAATTTACGCAGAGACACACTACCGTACGGAACTTTTATGACTTATCGTACCGCGATAATATCTCCCTACCATCCGACGGCGGCGCCTATTTTTATTGCGATAATTAATACGGCTCCTTTTTCTTTCAATACGGACATGCATCGCGAGTCTCGGTTAACACTGGCGCGCGGCGCGGCGCAACGAGCGCGATAAGCCATGGGAAACTCGAATAAAAAGTGTAACGTACGCGACGCGTTAAATTGCAAATTGTATTTACGTTACGGTAATCGCAACCGATCTCGGGATCTACGCGATGGAGTTGTCGGTAGATCCTCTTTTTGCGCAGAGCTTCTCTATGTCCGGAGAAGTTAATTAACGATACTCTCTGAAATCTATCTAGCATAGTTTACCTAGAACGGTTTTTAATTCTGGAGTTGGCATAAGGAAAAATATTTGTTGGAAAAACTATGACACGACGTCCACGTGTCATTTAACCCTTTGCACTCGAAGCCATTTTAACTCTAAAACGAAACATTTCTTCCGATCTAGAATATTTCCCTTCTATAGATATTTTTTCATGCTATATATACGAAAATAGTTCAATTTACTCGCACAGTATTGAAATGTTTAGTAATTCATTAAATACAAACAAGTTTAATTATTTTTAAAAATGTTTCGAATAATGATACAGGAATTTTTAGTGGCGCCTTACAGTCGACATTCGAGTGCTAAGGGTTAAGTGTCAAAATTTTTGAATCTACAAAACACATTTTTCAAATTTTCGTCACGAGACCAAATGAAAATGTTGTGAAAGAAGCAACTTTTACTCTCTTTTTCGTAATTTCGAAATTATTTGGTTATTTCGCAATTTCTTGGTCAGCGATTTTCTAGCACGAGGTACACGGCCGACATTTTCCCAATTGTTCAATTGATTGGTGGTTTATACAGTGAGTTACCTAGTCAACGATTGCTTTATTTATACAGGGTGTCCCAAAAATGTTATACTTCCTCGAGTGGGGTGATTCTCGAGGTTACTCGAAGTAACTTTTTCCTTTGCGAAAACGTCACTTTGTTAAGGAGTTATTAACGAAAAACACGGACCAATCGGAGCGTGGCTAGGCCGATTCCGGTTGAACGTGGCAGTGGCGTTGGCCGAGTCGGAATCCGTTGCCCTCTATAGCCGCGCTCTGATTGGTCCGTGTTTTAATCGTTAATAACTCCCTAACAAAGCCATCGAGAACGTTTTCGCAAAGGAAAAAGTTACTTCGAATCGCCTCAAGAATCACCTCTATCAAGGAAGTACATTTTTCGGAAATCCTATTTGTCATACTTACATTTGTGGGACTACCGGAAACAATAATTCCCGATATGTGAGCCGTTTATTTTGAAAGTGGCCTAACTCCGTTTTTCAGTTTTTTTCCGGTTATCATGGTTACGTGTACAACTTTATGTTATTTATCAGTAAAGCATTTCAGGTTGCTTATAATCCGAGCAAATACGATAATTCTTGACACATAAGTTTTCAGAGTTAGTTTAATAATCGAACCGTGTAGTTTGAAAGTGGCCTAACTCCATTCTTGATAAGAAAACGCAAAAAAAAAACGTTAACACCAAACTTCTTCAAATTTTCTTTTTGGTTAAAGTTTTTAGACCAAAAAAGTTCGAAAATATTGTATTGACACCACTGTATAAAAATATCAGACAAATTACAACAACAAAATTCAAGGACATGATGGACCTATTACGATATATACCACCGGAACATCATGATTACTTCAAATCCCTTTTACACGCACAAAATGTAGATGAGTAGTAAATTGTTTTGTAATAAATTTATGTTTGTAATTTTGCACGTTATGTAGTTAATTGAATCGCATAAATTATGTTCCTGAAGTGTTTTAAGGATATGTAAAATAAATTCAGTATTGTTTTTTTTTCAATTTGAAGCATCTTAAATTATGTTGAATGGACTTGGGCACCTTCAAATTTTATAATGAATCTGGTTGTTAATTTTGAAAGTGGCCTAACTCCATTCTTGATAAGAAAACGCATATTATTCACTTAATAATTGCCACTATTTTAACAGGAACTATAAATTTAACACCCATAGATACACTTAAGCAGTGCGACTCATTAATGTCCTATACGTATATTTTTAAATTCATTGAAACGCAAACCCTTAAATATCTCGATTTTAAGATAAATGGACTTAGGCCACTTTCAAAATAAACGGCTCATGTATATCTCGACGGCCACATGTACAAATTGTCCCACAGCATAGATGGCGGGGCGTTCATGCGAACGGTGTGCGCCCTGGCCTACGTACATTGTATCATAAACGACACGCGCGGTTAGAAAGCAAGGTTCAGAATTCGCAATCACGTCGACGTGATACGGTTCTTTTTTCGCTCGACGAAAATAGTAGACGAGAGAATTCCTATCGGCGTCGCGGCGATACGCGATGCACGATCATAACGCGCATACTGTGCACTACGCGATACGCGTGTTGCACGCGAATAACACGCGAAAAGAAGAAAAAATATGAAGGTCGTACGGTGGAATTCCAACGGTGCAATGACACTACCGTGAGAGACCGAGGCGAGGATCGATAGCTTTGTTTTCAAAACTGCTGGCTCGCCGCGTGCTGCGACCAAACTACAACCCGCTGACAATCTTCGGCTTCAGCCAGCTTGTTAGCCCGAGTTTATGCTCCGTGCGGAACAATACACCCTTCCAGGTTCCGTCCCGAAAAAATGCCATTTCGCGAAGCTTTACGCAGGCGACACCACGCTGCTCCATGCTCAGAAAAAACCTAATCGGGGACATTTCATGTCTTAATTCGCATTTTTAACCCACCGTAGACAGCCTGGATCGTAAAAATCTGGAATTTCCTTCTTTCTAGTATTTCTATTTTTTCCCATTAGTGCTTTCAACATTTAGCGTTCCAACATTCATATATCAACTGTACAATGCATATCGCAGAATTTAAAAAAAAATTTGTCCCACCGTAGACACCCTGGATCGTAAAAATCTGGAATTTCCTTCTTTCTAGTATTTCTATTTTTTCCCATTAGTGCTTTCAACATTTAACGTTCCAACATTCATATATCAACTGTACAATGCATATCGTAGAATTTAAAAAAAAATTTGTCCCACCGTAGACACCCTGGATCGTAAAAATCTGGAATTTCCTACTTTCTAATATTTCTATTCTTTCCCATTAGTGCTTTCAACATTTATATATCAACTGTACAATGCATATTGTAGAATTTTCAAAATATTTTTCCAAGCCTGGAATTTTAATTTAAAATCGCTTAACACGTTGACTGCCATGTCACCCATATTTGGATGACGGAATTATTTGTCCAGGTTTTAAAATTAATTTTTACGTTAACCCTTTGCACTCCGAACCATTCTGGCAGAAAAAATCCTCGTATTATTTAGTATAATTTTGGAACCAAGTAACGTATTATAATGATATTGGACTTATATGAATTGGTTGACATCGAGGAATATATATTTGCAAAAAAATCAATATTTTATTTAAAGTTGCGCTGGAATAAATTAATTCCCCGTAATCGCTAATAAACTTTAATGTCCCCTGAGAGGGGACAGCGGAGTGCAAAGGGTTAATATATTCATTGTACCAAATTTGATTGGGGTCTGTAAAATGCAAGAAAGTTGGAAGACTACTCAATATCACACATATAATTATTTTCAATTTTTATTTCATTAAATAACTTACTTTGATTTCATAGAACTTTTTTGGGTTCTGGTGTGGCACTCAAAGTGTTAAAGAACTTTTGTTCTATCCATACTAAAACGTATATGTGTTCCCTGCAAACACGAGTTTACACAGTTTTAGAGCCTCGGCCAAGTTTTTTCCTTATTATGTAGGCCATTATAGCACGTCGCCATCATGTGCAGCCTTCGACTTGAATGCAGCAAATTGAAGCTCTAGACTGTAGACGCTCGATGTCGAATACTAGCTCTATGTATATGAATGTTTTACTTGTCTAGCCTCGCACATGTTGGACTTGTACAATTGCTTTTGATCAAAAGGAAAAACCCGACAGGTTTCAACTTGTTGGATTCAATTATTCATGGTTGAAGCACTTCGAAGTTTACGACAAGGGTAATTACAATTCGAACGCGTACGTGATTATGTTTCATTTGTTTTATCCAATATTAGCTATTATGTTTATATTTCTATCGCAAGAAAACTGAATAGCACAAAGTGTTGAGAAATTACGGATGGACAAATTACTTGCTGAAGATAAATTCACTTTTCAACACGAACACGCTGCAATTCGTACTGCAAAGGTAGCGGTTTTTTTACGAATACTTTTCCTGAAAATACAAGTGATACAAAAAAATTTACTAAAAAATACGTATCTACAAGATTTAAATTAATTCATTACGAGCTGAAATGACAACGTTTCAAAAAGTGTTTTTTTATGTAATTCATCGTTTCGTAAATACATAAAGTCGTGTCGTCTGGTCGAATTTTAAGAAAGTTATCCCGATTTAAAGGGCGTTCGAATACTTTCGGGGTTATTGTAATAAAAACGTGTCCTGGAATAGCGTATCGAAACGAATTTCAGTTGCAACGCGAGAGAAAATTAAAATCATGTAAATCTTGATGCGTGCTGGTATCTTTGTGTCCTGGAGTGTAGGAAATTCTGAAGAGAGACGCGGGTAATTACCGCTAAAAGCTCGAGCCCGAAAGTTTCGGAGAAATTGAATCGGCAAAGAAGTGTGACGACAAATTAATTTAATCGGCTGGTTCTAAATCACCGGGGCCAGAAACTCGGGGTACGTTCGCTTCTTCCGAAGTGGACTGTCGCTGCCTCGAAAGTCGTTACGAGTTAACATTCCTTTTCCGATAAATCTGCACCCAGTCCGGCGCCAATGGTACGCTATATCGTAAAGTGCACCTTGCGAGAGAACGAACTTGTTATATATTCTAACGTAATACCCATGCGGTAGGTTGCAGAAAAACTGGCGAAATATTAGCCGGTTAAATTTATACCCCATAATTCATACGGAAATAACGAAACGAATTTTCCGAGGCAACGATTTTTGAAACCGGTGCCGGTGCCTCGAAAGTCGATAAATACCGGGCAATATTAATTACCGACTTTTTCTCGTTCCGTTACACATTTATTGATTGCCGTCATTAGTCACATACCTCGCTGGTATTTATACACGAAAATTAGACTCGATTAAAAGGAAAAGTTATCCGTTCGCTCGATCAGTTCGAGTTTTAGTTTAACATTGTTACTATAAAACGTAAAACTTCAAACTTACACGATACGCATTGCAAAGAAATTTTGATTATTAATATTAATATTCGATTATTGATTGTTAATCGTCGATCAACAACGGGAATTGTAGATTCGAAAATGACAAAGCCAAACGACATTCATTTTGATTAAACTATTACAATAGCAAGTGTTCATCAAACATAGATCTTGATTTACTTTTTATTCGCAAGCCTACATTTCTACGGGAAGCTCGTTCAATGTCTGGGGAATTTTTAGTCATGAAATAATATACATATATTCGCAAACGTGCCATTCAGAGACTCATAAACACCTTTTTTTCACACCTAATACAGACAATCGTGAACGACCGAAAATTAAGAAATTCGACGAAGCTAATAACGAAACTGTGGATCTTTATGCAAAATCAGTATTTTCTTCGTCATTCAGAAGATACAGAAACCGCACAAAAATTTCGTTCCATCTTAAAAAATTTCTTTAAATCAAAAATGCCATATATGGACGTTCTTAAATTGTCTGTGTTTTTACCGTTTTAAATTACATGCACACATTTTTGTCATAAATGCATAAAATCCACAGCCTTATTAAAAAATAAAAAAAAACGCAAGATCGGTTAATTCAATTCCCAAGTAAAACATAACCAGTAATCTTGCGTTTTCTTAAATAATTCCGTTCGGACTTGCACGTTTGATTTTTTAGAAAATGTCTGACCCTGTGGAGTTTTTATAGAAAAGAACGTTATCCTTAAAATCTTTTTCATTATGTGTTCTCGTGGAATACTGTATTTTCGAATCGGTAAAAATTTCAATCCTCGTATAAAACCTTTAAAATGACGCAGTGATTGGGAACAGAATTGACAAAAAAAAAAAAGATTCGGAGCGCACGAGTGCCGGAGAGAAACGTCGTCAGCGACGAGGAAGACCCACTGAGCGCGCCACCGTAACCCTAATCGGAACCACACCAGACGATCGGATCTGTGGCCGGGAAACGAACGGTCCTGGACGTTGTTTCACCCGGTGGCAAAGGGCAAACAGTCGTAGTTCTGGGGTTTCGGGTGCGCAAGCTAACTGCGTGTGCTCTCGAACAGGGGTTCAGGGAGGAATTGGAAGCCGGTTAGGGAAACCGAGCGGGTACACACACCGGCGGTCGTAGAAGATAGAGCATAAAATAAAGCGGTGAAGAGTGGAAAGGTAGCTTTAGGTGGGAGTCGTTCGAGTAGCTGTGAGGAGAAACAGAGCTAGAGCGAGATAGCAGAGATAGATAGACAGATAGAGACCGACGGGGGGAGAGAGAGAGAAAGAGAGAGAGAGAGAAAGAGAGAGACTATGTAGAAATAGATAGGGAGGGAGAGAGAAGAGAAAGAAAGAGAAGGAGGACGCAGACTGGCGTGGCAGCCGACTGAACAAGGAAACGGAGACGGATAGAGCGGAGCATGACGAGGCGAGAGAGACAGAGGGTAAAGAGAGGTTAGGCGGCGCCTGGTATGTGGCGCCTTCACTGGCGTCGGGCCATCTTTTATTCTGCCATTACAAAGCGTCAACACGTATCTTATATAGGCAAGACACGGTTGGAGAACCTCAGAAACATTCGTGTCCTCTGCATTCGTGTGCGCCGGCGAACGCTCGCGCGCGCGCGCGCCTCCCTATCTGCGTGTGCGTTTCATGCACGCCTCCGCACACGCGCTATCTCTCGCCGTCCCATGGGCGTCCGCGACGTGCGTGTCAACCCGTTACAATACATACCTGTGTGTCCATTGTCGTCCTGGAGCGCACACGCACACCTTCCCCGATTCCTTGTTTCCTGAAGATGCTGACAGCGGGGCTGATTACAGTTAAGCACATTCGCGTGTTCCCCGATCGTTCGGACGTTTTCACCCCCGTTTCCGTAGGCGAGTTTGTACGAATCCCACCGTAGGGACGTATCTGACCTCGCGAACTGGCCAAAATGATTCTATTCGTTTTTATCGGGCCTAATATACTTGGGAATCGGATACGAATCTATTCTTTCGGTATAAGACGACGACGATTCGTTGTCTCGCAACAAGAAAATATCTCTGTTCCCTCTTCTTCTTTTGAAATTGTCCGCTCGACACCGCTTAGTACCAGAACGAGAGAGTATGTCATATTCTATCCTTTTCCAATAAAAAATGTCGCCGAACTTGGACCAATACATTGAAGCTTTCAAATTTAAATTGCACCCACTCATTTTCACCGTGAATGCATAAAATCCACAGTCTGCTCCTTAAAAAGATTTAAAAGAGAGTATATTTTCTTTCAATCGTTAGTATAAAGTAATTATGTATCTCGAAATGTACTATAATATTCATGAAGGCAGAAGTTATCTTTGTGCCATTTTTCCATCGGTTGATAATAATTTGATTACCTCCCAGATAGCGCAGAGACGTCTGTCGAAGACGTTCAGACGTCCATTAGACGTCTGAATGTCCTACGAACATCTTCCGAACGGCTTCTGAACGTCACTGGAACGTCTTTGTGAAAAAACTGTACGTCTTAAAGACGTCTTTAAGACGTCTCGAAACAGACGTATTCAAGACGTCCCGAAACAGACCCCTAGTAGCACAAAAATATTAGATAGATATGTTTGTCAAATATTGAAAAATATTTTTTAAGCCACATTTTTTCTTATGAGAAAAATATTGAATTTGAATATTGTATACATGTACAAGAAATATAAATTGATTGTTTGTTATAACAAAAAAACTAAATAAATAAAAAAAAATAAATTAAAAGAATGTTTTTCAGCATATCCGCGAACATTAACATTTTATGCTTTATTTATTTATTTATTTATTTATTTATAAATAAAAAAATAAATTAAAAGAATGTTTTTCAGCATATCCGCGAACATTAACATTTTATGCTTTATTTATTTATTTAATTAATTAATTTATTTATAAATAAAAAAATAAATTAAAAGAATGTTTTTCAGCATTTCCGCGAACATTAACATTTTATGCTTTATTTATTTATTTAATTAATTTATTTATTTATAAATAAAAAAAATAAATTAAAAGAATGTTTTTCAGCATATCCGCGAACATTAACATTTTATGCTTTATTTATTTATTTAACTTATTTATTTATTTATCTATTTATTTTGATGTATTACTTTTCTGTGCACTTCTTTGTTGATGGAATATTCAGTTTGATAATCAATTACAGTTTGTAAAGCTTTTCTCTAGCAGTTTAGAATGACTGAAACGTAAGAAATGAAGCGTCTTAAAGACGACTCGTAAAAGACGTCTTAAAGACGTCTGAAATGAGACGTAAAAACGACGTCTTTTACGAGACGTCTTTAAGACGTCGAGTGCTATCTGGGCTGTTGAAAATTAATTTAGCAAATTAATTTGAACGATTTCTTTTTGTCGCTGCTTTCTCCAAAGGAATTCTTGTACATCCTTGTACGGGGCCTGATCGTCTATGATTCTTCCGATTGTCTTTCGATCTTGCGACAGAGAACGTTCCTTCCGATTCCGATTCACTTCACCAAATCTAAGATTATCCTTCTACCCTCGATTCGCGCGTAGACCATTCTCCGAAGTGAACCAACCTCTCCAAGCACCTGTTGCGAATTCATCTCGAACATATTAAACTCAACCCAAGCGAATTAACAGCCATTTCCGTCGTGCGTCTCATCTCAGAGACGCTCGTTTCCCAGGAAATTCTGGCCGATGATTGTACATTTCACCTGACACCGGCTATATATGCATCACTTCGAGTATATTTTGTAACATCGCGTAGGTGTTTCTAATTCAAACACAATCGAGAGAGGAGGATCTTTAATTCTCGAAGCGACACGCCGCGCCGGCTTCCTATTACTTTCTCTTCAACCACCGCTTCGTCTGTTTCTTACGTTAGACGTACCACGTTATTATTGTTATTATTATTATTTCTATTTTATTAGATCGTGTTTGCTAAAAAGAAGTTTTGCATAGAATATTCATTTTGATCGACATAATCGACAAACGTTGCTCTCTGAAGTTTTTTCAACTGTGCAAAATGGCATACAAGGTCAACGTCAAGGTCAAGACGAATCCAACGACCCGTAATATTATGATATTTTGTAAGATAAGCTGTAACGGATTCGCCACCGTATATATTGTTCATGTTATTAACAAAAATGTTCATGTTATTGATAAGCGATTCATCGCCAACGACAAACGAACGTGTAAAAAAAGAAACGAACAGGATGAAAAAAGGACGAGCAGTCTCGTCAGGTCCGACATCGAAGAAGAACGTATAAATAAATAATATACTGTTTGCTTTTATCCCGGCCATTGCTTACAATTTTTAATGTATTGGGTTGGCAACTAAGTAATTGCCGATTTGTTCAATGAAATAAAAGAGTTTTTTTTTTACTTGGAATGAACTTTAATCTATGATGTATTTTCCATTTTGTTCGATGACCTTTTGCCATCTTTCTGACAACTTGAAAATTCCACGCTCGTAGAAAGTCTGATCCTTTTCGGCCAAAAACTGAGTCAAGTTATAGTTTCATCTATAACTGAAATCGGCAATTACTTAGTTGCCAACCCAATATTTACGAACAGATGCTTTGATTTCATAGGCACTTCAAGTGACAATAAAATAAAACACAATTGAAGCGTTTTTCTCTTCCCATTCAGAAGATGCAACAAATGTGGCGTCTTTCCTACGTTTACTCATTTATTTTCACCGGAAAGACACTAGGGTAAGGGACCCAATTACTGTGGGGTTATAGTTATTTTTAGAGCATAAAGAATATTAAAAAAGAATATCTCTTTTTAAATATTGATTATGCTTTGAAAATAGATATACAGGTAGCCCTCCTACAACACGGCATCTTATAACACGGTTTCGTTATAACACGATTCATAAATTACGGAAACCCTCCTACAACACGGCATCCTATAACACGGTTTCGCTCTAACATAATAAGAAAACTGCAAAAACCTTTGTACAACACTGTACTTCTACAGCCGCGGCGAGGCTTGCCGTCTTAAAGATACAATGTTGCAGAAAGTATTTCTTTTCATCTCCGTGGCCTGAAAACAAAAGTGTCAATTTTTGACAAAAAAAAAAATTCATTTTTCTTGAATGCAGACCCTTCCGCTGAAAGAAGCCGAAAATTCAAAAAGGAGCTACAAAACTGTCTAGCTCCATACCGAGAAATTTACAATGACCTGGTAAGAACCAGCAAGCAAAGTAACATTACTGCAAAAACTTTGAATGAAGAAAAAAGTTCTGAAACTGAAGGCGATATCATTCCATCGAGAAAACGTTCTCGGTTGATTATACTGAGCAGTGACGACGAAGAAATTTATTAAATGAAAGTTGCGTTAAATTAAAATAATATTTTTTGTTTTGTGTTGTACATACATTTATATTTTTAATAAAAAGTAAGTTGTTTATGTAGAATTAGAAAAAAAATTTGTTTTTAATAAGTTTTCGGAACGTAACCCCCCTTTTTATACTGGCTCTGGGTCTCATACTACACGGTTTCACAGAACACGGCATTTTCTAGGAACCTATCTACCGTGTTATAGGAGGGTTACCTGTAATTAATATAGGCACAATAATTGAGATCCCCATAGTAATTGGCTCCCTTACCCTATTCTTTTTGAAGTCTTAGCTCCACTGTTCAGCGGGAGCGTATCTCTCGCGTCTTGGGGGAGGGGTTTTATTGTATTTCTGGAGCTTCGATGTTCAAGGGTTGGACAGTTCGGCTCCTCTAATCGAATTATTGTGAAAGTCGTGGCACGAACGGCTATCCTTTCGCGCGATTCGCGTTTAAGGCGTTCGTCCTCGACTCGGCGACTCGTCGACGCGGTCACCTGTCGCCTGCGACGCGTGTCCACGCGATTGCCTCGCGATGTACACAAACTTTTTCGCAACTTTTTTCTGTGCCCATCGATTTGTGCAAGCTTTTGTTTTTTATCGACCTCCGCGTCGTCGTCGTCGCCGTGAGACAGCGGCTGGGAAACACAATGCACCGCAAGCATTTTCACGGACCGTGAATCATTGCGCGCCGTGACTCGCGTGGTATCGGTTCGGAACCAGCACGTGAGAAACCGTTTTTGTGCGCGTCGATCGATAATTAAATTCAACTAGGAGCAAAATTCCATCATGGCCGTCCGGTCGCTCTCGAAGGAAAAACAACGCGAGATCACGGCTCTTGGGAAACGTCTAACCGATAATATTGCAGGTATTTCTGTATATACCATTGTTAATAACTTTAGCGCTAGATGGTTTACCAAATGTTCATACGATTCTGAAACAATTGTCTAATTTTCTACTTTGTTAACGAACGAAAAGGGCATAGTCGAAGGTAGCCAAACGAATTTATGTCACGATCCAGCATCTTCATTTTGCAAATGTCATTTGACAACGAGTAACTGCGAATACCTGCAAAAAGGTAATGTTTCCAAGAGTTGCGCACAAGCTATTCGCACTTTCTAACGACAGAAAGAAATTGTGTATTACTGATAAATCGACGGGAGATGCGGCGATGACCAAAATGACCTTTCAGTGGAAATTCCAAGAGTCTCGTACGTAAGATGATACATTAAGAAGTCTGTTGCAAATATACCAGCGAAATGATGAAAAATTGCCCGAGCGATCGTGTTTCGACTCTCTGAAATAGCTGCAGTGATTGCGAGCGGACATAAAAAATATGCGATATTCGTCTAGTTGAAAACGCAGAGAATTTGATTATCTAACTGTCAAATAGATAACGCGAAACTTGTAAGCTGTGAAGCTGACACAAGTATTTTTCTAATAACACATGTATTACCAATCAATAATATCCGCGATCGATATCGTATAAAGTAATCGAAGTGTATTTTCACATGAAAATGATAAATTATTCGAAAGTCTGACCCAGTTTACGTCTGGTGATCTTGATAAGATCACATAGAATGCAGACCTCAAGGAATGCGTCCTGGAAAATAACATTGATGCAAAGTAAAAACATTCATGGTCAGAGATCTTGGTCCCTTGAGGACTAGCCTCAAGGTAAGCTACTAGTTTCATATTTTACTCTACACCGTCATCTAGTTTCGCCAAGTTTCCGATTACACGTAAGATCACGTTGAAAATGATGCTTGGTTTACCTGCAGGCCGATCTAGCAGAGACTGATTGATGTGTGAATTGAAAACAAGAATGTCACTTGGTCTTTTGTCATCGCCATTGTCAACTGTACGAAGCGTTTTATAATTTTGTTCGACAAAATTGGCTCTAGTAAATTGATAATATTTTAAGTACAAACTGAATGTGCTGACGGAAACATCGATGTGGTAGCGAACCATGGTAATTAACGATAAAATTCACTTTGACTATTAAGGCAATGGCTAATTTTGCTTTTCTGATTTTGTAATATTTTCAATTGACAGTGCAAATCTGTACGCGTTGGAAGTTAATTGTGCAAACTTACGCGTTTTTACAAAAATAGTCAGCAGCATCAATCGACGAACTCTCATTAAAACTTTCTCGGAATGCAGAAGAATCCGACGATTCGAATTTTGTCGTATTCTGGTTATCCGAATGCAGAAACAAACAATTTAACAATCACGGTTGGATGCACGCTTCGTTTTCAGCGTTGGCTCGATCGAAGAGCTATAGACGGAAGGAAGGTGATACCTATACATTTTATGCAATCCGATCGCATCATTCCGCTGGTTATGAATCATTTAGGAATCTCAATTACGTTATTATTCCATACATGTTGTTCGTTAAACTGGTCCATCAAGATCGATTTTATGTTTATAACGATGTATTAAACTGTGGAACGATTGCAATCTTCGAGGATGAAGGTGTTTTCAAATAATTTTATATTAGAAGCTGTTTCGAAATGGGAGAAAATATTCTATTTGAATTTTCGCTTAATGGTTATTCGAAAATTGGTATGCTACTTTTGGTTAAAATTGCTTGGAACATTTCTCTGTGACAGACGTTAAAATTGTGTTGCACGAAGCTGTTTCAAAATGGGAGAAAATATTCTATTTGAATTTTCGCTTAATGGTTATTCGAAAATTGGTATGCTACTTTTCTAAAAATTGCTTGGAAAATTTCTCTGTGACAGACGTTAAAATTGTGTTGCACGAAGCTGTTTCGAAATGGGAGAAAATATTCTATTTGAATTTTCGCTTAATGGTTATTCGAAAATTGGTATGCTACTTTTCTAAAAATTGCTTGGAAAATTTCTCTGTGACAGACGTTAAAATTGTATTGCACGAAGCTCTTTCAAAATGAAATTTTTTCCACTTGAGCTTTTTACTTTTAGCGCGTTGTTAATTTTCATTCCACACTGTCTTTTACGACCAGTATTTATGGCAGAGACTGGAATTCTATAAATGTGAATTATGATCGCAATTACATCGGGTTTGTGGTGATTCTCATCAGGGAAACGAGCCGAATACGATGGTAAAAGTTTCATCGACGAAAAACCAAAAATAGAGAATTTTGAATTTCAAAGAATGAGCTTGCACTCGGCTTGCTTTCGGGCGTGATAGAGGACAGGACGTCCTCTAAGAAGCAGAGTCGAAGCGTCGAACCTCGGTCCGTTTTTCTTTTTCAATCGCTATCCTTCTCTACGTTCGGCACACTACAAAGAATGTAGCGCCTCTGCTAGAACTGTTGCTCGGCGGACCAGGCGCACAGTGAACCGAAATGCCTGTTTTTTGGACAAAATTCAATAACTTTTGTTCCGTTTATGATAGAGATATGAAACAAAGTTGGTTTTTTTATTTATATTGAAAGCAATCTCAATATGATATTATTATAAATATAGTCATTTATTTAAACATTGAAAAGCGATATTTATAAACAAAATTTGTTTTTATTGCTGGTTTTCAGTAGATGAATTCTTAGTTCGGTTCTTCCGAAACTGAAACTTTGTTTTAAACTATTATAACATTCGTCTCCTCGACATAAATAAGAGTTGTGCTAATTAACTGCTAAATAAATAAAATAAATAACTGTGCTAAATAACTCTGAGTTTTGCAGGTAGTTGCAGCTCAAACTTATACAATTCAAAGTATACTATGTTACCAATACGACGCAATCAAAATCTCAGCGGAACCTTGCGGAACTTTTTAACAAAACGTAAACAAAGTTACACTATGCACGGATGTACTATTTGATCTTCCTGACCGGTTCTTGCTGCATATTTTGTTAAGTAACTCTGAGATTTGCAGGTAGTTGCAGCTAAAACTTATACAATTCAAAGTGTACTATCTTACCAATACGACGCAATCAAAATCTCAGCGGAACTTTGCGGAACTTTTTTTATATCCTCTTCCAAAGATTAGGAAAACCAATGAAACTGAATGGTTTCATTTTAGGTTAATTATTATATTGCATATATGTATTACACAATTTTTGACGATAAACTACAATTAGCCAACCCTTAGCCGTCATATTCTGAAAAGATTATTTCTTATAATCGTCTTTGGATCATAATATAACGTGAACAAGTTACGCTATGAACTGAGGTACTATTTGATCTTCGTAAAATTCGCTTACAAAATCGCTTGTAACTAATTTCCTACTAAACTTTTTGAATTTAAAAAAAAAAAATGATTTTTTTGGACATTTTGACATAGTATGAACATAGTTTTAAATCGATATGAAGCCAGTGACTTTTTCTATTTTTGTCCATGGTTCGGTACACTGTGCGGCGCGGCGATACGACAGTTACGGAGAGGAGACTACATACTGTAAACTTTCTACCGAGAGTTCTATGTTCGCGCGAGCCCGTCGCTGTCTTTTATTATTTTCGATTTCGAATGGATACCGAGAATCTCGGTCCGGGATAGACTTCGCTTGGGGATGTTCGATATTCGACGAAATCATTGCTCCCGGCGCGGCTCGGCGTTCGCAGAAGCGTATTCCGCTCGATCCCGAAACTCTACTCGGAAACAAGCCGCATATATATCCGTTGCTGTTTCTGCTGTAAGATTCCTGCCGGATAGTATATTACCGCCAGTGTTCTTATTTCCCCTGGCTATCTTACATCGGCAACGACAGACAGGATCGCTCGAACGAACGCGGTGCGCACTGCACTCTCGGCTCCGCTCGTAATTGTACGCAGCAACAACGTCCCGTGAGAATGTTAATTTTAGAAACTCGCGGCCAAACAAACCAGGAATGGTGTTGCATGGCAGCGTGCCCTCTTTGATCCGTCATTGGCTGCAACATAGGCGCCACTGGCCGCATACATCTCCGTTATCGCGGTCGAACGCCGCTTGGCTAAACCTCTCCTCGTGGTTCCTATCGCTCGGCCTCGACTTGGCTGTTCAATTAAATCTATCTACACATACGAATAACCCTCCCGTACGTGTACAGCCGGCGACGTAAAAACGGATCGGCTCGGGAACGAGCTTGCAACACACGCCTCTCCCGTTTTCTTTTTCGGCCAGTGTGTTTGCACGAAAATTCCATCGGTCGCTAAGTACGACGCGCAGTGGTGCAAAATCGTAATAACTCGGCTTACCAAAGTCAAAGAGCTGCTGAATTAACCTTTTAGGAACGACCCGCCACTATAGTGGCTTTCCGTGGAAAGCATCGGTTCGAACAACACGAACCACTATAGTGGCTTTTTTGCCTTCCGCGGCTAGGCGCGCCGTCCCTGGGAGGCAGAGTTGCGGACAAACGCGCCGTACTTAACCCCTTACAATACTATTTATTTTCTTCATCGTTCAGAATTTCATAGAAAAAAAAGATAGTTTATATTTATTGTATACCTAGATTTTCTCCAAAGGATATACAGGGTGTCCCACATAAATGATAACAACTAAATATCTTTCGTATTTACAGTCGTATCAGTAAACTTCAGAGGACAAAGTGACGCTATTGCAGGGGGGCAATATAATGATGAAGAAAAAAATTTTTTATGTCGTGTTTTTTAATGAAATTTCAAGGTCACCGATGTTTTTTTAAATGGAATAGTATATTTTTTTGCGATAGCATGGTAGACAATAAAAAACTGAATTTAGTGGATACCAACTTTTTGACCTTGAAATGACCTTGAGCAAGAATAATCATGTTGAAGCGAATGAAACACTACTTACTTACTTAAATACAACTAGGACAATAATAAATATTGTCTTTTTTCAAAACTCCTCCACAAGCTTCATGTACCCACTTTTGGCACTTTAAGCATTGGATCATGTCTTCTAAATAAGAATTATTGCAAAGAAAACAGAACCAATCGTTTTCATTCTCCACTTCTACGAGGACTGGAGCAGCGGTGCTGGTTGAAGGCGTGAAATCAATTTTTCTTTGTTTCATTTGTTTTGTTTTCATTGCAACTAATTCCTTTTAAAAGGGGCTACTGTAAGCTACTTTCCCATGCTAAAAAAATTTGAAATATTGTAAATCGTTTACTTTCGCGGTAAAATTTGAATAACAGTATCTTAAATCGTACTGGTACGATTTAGGAAACCACAGTGTGGTACGATTTAGGAAAAAGACGTCCGGCTAAATAATTGAAGCTAACCTTTAAAACATTATCAGCATGTTTTATAAACTAAATAGAAATAAATAATATAACATAGCTAGTTTTCAAAAATGTATAAGACTACCTCAGAAACTGTAGATTTATATTTAATTCAGCCGATTAAAATCGTTTAAAATTGACATCAGACTTGCCTGATTTCTTTGTGCTTCTGTCATTCACAAAACAACACTTCATGCGAATGACTTTTTGGTCCTACTTTATCGACACAAATAAAAGTTCATATCTTTACCACCAAGAGGCATCAAAATGCATTAATTTTTAAATAAAAGAGATGGTACGATGTAGATGACCAGTACGCATTTGGCAACTCTCCCCTACCTTATTGCATTTTCTGTGTCCGCCATTTACATATGATTGTTAAACATTTCTGAGATAATTAAGTTGTTATTGCATAGTTAGATTCGTGATAATTACCTACAATAAATTTCCATGTCATTAGTGTTTGCTAGTGTATAGATTAGATCTAATTTACAACTCGTAGTCAATTAATCAATTAATATTCCTGTTCTTCAAGACACGTTATTAAATGAAACTCGAAGCAAAATTCATGGTAGATTAGTACCATGAACGACACCGGAAGAAATTATCTTGCTCGTGATACGGGGTGATTCAGCATAGCCGTTACTGCAAATTAAGCTACCCTCATAACTGACATAAGTCTATAAAAATAGAGGCTCGGACACAAACATTATAAAAAGCAACATTCATTATTTTCTCGAACATTTTTTTCAAAATGTTCGTTTCCAACTTCACAGAATAACTGAAGTCGTTTGGTCCACTTCTGAACAAATAATTCTGATCTAAAGGGCATTTGAAGAATCATTAGGTTGGTGCAAAAGTAATTGTAAACCTTAGTTGGCTCGGACACAAACATTATAAAAAGCAACATTCATTATTTTCTCGAACATTTTTTTCAAAATGTTCGTTTCCAACTTCACAGAGTAACTGAAGTCGTTTGGTCCACTTCTGAACAAATAATTCTGATCTAAAGGGTATTTGAAGAATCATTAGGTTGGTGCAAAAGTAATTGTAAACCTTAGTTGGTATGCTAATATTTCGATTACACAACTAGCATCATGTAGTAATTTATGACCCACTCATGTTTTGTATGTACACTGACGAATACTATAGTCTACGTATCTTTACGCAAAATAAAAATTGTCTATGTTAATTGTAAGGAACGCAAGCTAAATGACAATGTATTTCCTCTTTTAACAATTTTAGTAAGTCGATCATGATATTACAGCATTCTTAAAATCGTGCACTGTCTGCACAGTTTCTTATCGCACGCAGACACTTTATCATAAAATGTCGCTTCCGGAAAATCTCTGAACTGGCGAGAACCTCGATTTTTTTTTACATCAATCGAAGTAAGGCAAGCACCGACTAACACCAACAAACTCGAGGGATGCAAGAGATAAAGGAACACGACGGTAACAAGAGTTTTCCGGCGGCAACTCGTGGAAACGGTGAAATCGAGTGGCTTTTAACGTGGTCTGTACAAGCGCGGAGTTACCGGGCAGACACGTACATACGTACATACATACATACATACACCGAAACGCAAACAATCAGAAGTTTATCGGCGATGGCCGGCTTTCTCGTGCGGGCTACGCATGTCGTTAGGTATGCGACACGTATGGTATACCTACACACGGAGCCGCACGGTCGTAGAAAGGCCGTTTGAAGGACAAGGGTCATGTCTGACGCCGATATATACAGGGTGACTTGAAATCACAGGACCGTTCGGTTCACGCGTACTCTCTGATTAAGATGCAGAGTGGATCTTAGGTTTAACCCTTTGCACTCGGCACTATTTTCATTCTAAAACTAAATTTTTCTTCCGTCTTAGAATATTTTCATTTTATTCATACGAAACTGATCCGATTTCCACATATAATATTGAAATATTTGGTAATCAATTAAATGCAAATTTTGTAATGTAACAAATATTTTGTAATATTTTTTGTAATTTCCTTGAAATAATGCCACAACAATTTCTAGTGGTGTTTCACAGTCACCACTCGAGTGTTAAGGGTTAACCTTCTCAGCATCTTATTTCTACGTTTCACGAATCTATTAACGAATGTCTACCGATTTCATGGTACTTACGCTTTTAACCTCTTGCCCTACAATAACCAGCTAGACTCGTGACGAAGATTCTGAACAGGGTCTAATAAATATTTTTCTTATTAATTTCCCTCGAACCGAAATAAAATTCTACTTTGGCATCGTTAATGTACAGCTATCGGAGGACATATACACTACCGGCCATAAGTGTTTACCCACCCACATATTTTTTAACATTGTAGTCCACGGTTCTACGGTTCAGCTTCAATAACTTTGCTATTTCTCTGTTACCTTTTCCGATGCTATGATGGGACACTATCAGAGCGCGCGTTTCAATCGATAATTCTTTTCTCCCTGACATTATTTGAAATTTTCGCAAAATTCTTTAGGCAGGTGAAAATCAACTGTTTACCGTATGAAAGCTTAATGCAGTATGAAATGCAGTATAAAATTTGAGAAGACTAAGATACCTGTATTACCTGCGTTCATATTCCTGACTGACCGTTATACAAATTTCAGAAAAATGGGTTTCTTTACCTGAACTCCAAAATTGTCGTTTTTCATAAAAAGCTGTAAACTCATTTACAGTACCTGATCGTGTATGTACAGAATGTTTTGGATGTTTTTTATTAGCCTTATAATTTAATGCTACGGACATTTTCATAACAATAAAATACCTATTATTTGAATAGTAACGAAATTTGAAGGTGGGTAAACACTTATGGCCGGTAGTGTAGGCATACAGTAGATATAAATTTTCTCCTTTTTTTTTAGGAAATTATTATATAAATTACGAAAAAAGTTCTAATCACTGGAACCGTAAAATAAATAGTAGTGTAGGGGGGTTAACCCTTTGCACTCGAAGCTATTTAAACTCCAGAACGAAACATTTCTTTCGCCTAGAATATTTTCCTTTTATAGATTTCTTTCTCATGTTATATATACGAAAATGGTGCAATTTACTCGTACGGTACTGAAATGTTTAGTAATTTATTACGTGCAAATGAATTGAATAATGTAAAAAATATGTTGAATAATTGTACAGCAATTTTTAGTGGTGCCTTACAGTCACCATTCGAGTGCTAAGGGTTAATAGACGGACAACAACTTGAACTTCGCGGAGGGCACGATTGCCGAGTTGGTTAATGATCTGGCCCAGCAGAACTATATAGCCAATGATGGGTTTCCGCGGTCTCTCAGACGCTTCCGAAGTGGTGAGGTCGTCTCGCGGCGAGAATAAATTGAAATGTTATAAAAAGCACTGTTCGCGCGCTCGGAGTCGCAGAAACCCTCGCCGGTAAATCATTCCTGTATGAGCGGACGATTCTTGGGGAGTAAATAACGGCTGCTAATAAATTCTTCGCCGGTGAAGAAAGGAGCGAGCGGGGGACCGAGAAGAAACATGTGGAGGCATTGGAATTAGTCTGATCTCCCAGAAATCGTTGCCAGGACCGTCGAAAGCCGCCTAATAAATCGAATGCGTTTACTTACCGATGCGATGCGGAGGACCGGTCTCCGATTCCTCCATTCTCAACGGAAAATTCGATAACTAACATCGGACAGCGCTCCGACCACGGCTTATTACCGGTAATAGTTCCTCCAATATTTCAAGCTCAAGCTTCACGATAAAGCAGCTCGATGACGATCGAATTATAATACATCTACTTGTATAAATTAACGGTTAAAACAACCACCTTCCAATCAATTTTTTAATGAAAAAATCTGGCTGCACTGAACACTTATTATTAACGATAAAAACAACAATAAAAACGAAAAAAAAACAACAATAAAAACTATCTACACTACCGGCCATAAGTGTTTATCCACCCACATATTTTTTAACATTGTAGTCCACGGTTCTACGGTTCAGCTTCAATAACTTTGCTATTTCTCTGTTACTTTTTCCGATGCTATGATGGGACACTATTAAAGCGCGCGTTTTAATCGATAATTCTTTTCTCCCTGACATTATTAGAAATTTTCGCAAAATTCTTTAGGCACGTGAAAATCAACTGTTTACTGTATGAAAGCTTAATGCAGTATGAAATTTGAGAAGACTAAGATACCCGTATTACCTGCGTTCATATTCCCTACCGACCGTTATAAAAATTTCAGAAAAATGGGTTTCTTTACCTGAACTCCAAAATTGTAGTTTTTCATAAAAAGCTGTAAACTCATTTACAGTACCTGATTGTGTATGTACAGAATATTTTGGATGTTTTTTATTAGCCTTATAATTAGGATTTAATGCTACGGACATTTTCATAACAATAAAATACCTATTATTTGAATAGTAACGAAATTTGAAGGTGGGTAAACACTTATGGCCGGTAGTGTAAGTTGATGGTGCGGAACAGTAGCTGAAGTGTATCTCTTCTTTAGAGGAAGACTAAGTCCAGACTTATATGGTCGTACGATTTTTAACCGAAATTATCATAGTTGAGATATTGACAATTTTTTCCTGAATCTCGGAAATGTAGTGATTAAATTGCTTATTGGAACCATTGTAAATTATATCATATTGTTACCAATATTGGTCGAAAGTATCGATATCTTTCGATCAGCGAGTGGTCCCAATTTCAGCGTCGTTTTGGAAACGACTATATGTTATAACTAGACATCGGATCTTTATGCATTTATGGCTTATGGAAATGTTAGAAAAATGCTATAATATAAAATTCGAGAGAATTTAACACGATTTTTATTTGCTTTGGATCTACAAAGGCTGTCCCCATTAAAAATAAAATTTTATTTCATTCCACTTTCTTAAAATGTTTCTATAAAAATTGGAAATTGCATAAACATCCGATGTCTAGTTATAACAAAGCACGAGGACGCCCATGCAACAATATATGTTTAATATTAAAACGACTGTTGGGAATCTATTCTCTTAAGAATCGTTGAACGAAAAATATTTAGGAACTTGGTATAACACGTTTCTTGATAGGCTATCGATCATTTTTCACAGAAATTGTTATTTCATATGAATTCGTAGTTAAAGAGACCGAGATTGACGAGCAAATAACACTGCACACAACGGTCTGTGTGTACTGCAAGTAGGAGCAGCGATTGCTATTGCTCGCTGTCTATAGAAATATACATACAGGGTGCCTCAAAAATATTGCACTTCCTTGAAACGAGTGATTCCAGAGGTCATTTGAAGTAACTTTTTTCTTTGCGGAAATGTTCTGCGTGACTTTGTTATTGGCGGAGTTGTTAACGAAAAACACGGAACAATCAAGACAGGGATTGGTCGAGCCGGAATCCCTCCGCTGTATCCGCGCTCTGATTGGTCAGTGCTTTTCATTAATAACTCCTTGACAAAGTCGCGGACAAGATTTTCGCAAAGGAAAAAAGTTACTTCGAATGACATCAGGAATCACCTCTTTCAAGGAAATCGAACATTTGTGGGGCACCCTGTGGTTGGACCTGCGAATTTGCAAGTTCGATAAGGAAGAAGCAATGAGACTCGATGGTAGACAACGTTTCAATCGTCATAGCCGGAACTCCTAGAAAACGTCTCGGCTTAGCGAACAAGCTTTCTGCGATCGTTCAACGATTATCTGTTTGTATAGGCCGACGTCCTTCTGATTGTGAGATCACAGATTTCCAGATGATGCTTTCAGACGATAAGACCGACTCGCTGCTGCCAAAGATAGTGCATCACCGTGTTATCAATGGAATATTTTCATATTCACACGACCTACAGGAACAATCGATGATTTAATCGACAATTCAATACACAATTCAATCGTGTTAACGTCCGCACGGAATGTTTTTCCCAATTCTTCCGAAACAATTTTTGGATGGAAGGTAACACGAGGTGTATACTTCGGAAGCTATCCTTTTTATTCTCATCCGATAGGTCACAGCTCTAAGTCTAGTATTCTATTAGTCTGAATTGAAAATTCTCGCTACTTCATTGTCAAATAATTATATGAACGAAAAAATAAAAATGTTCAATTGCTTGTTTCCTCAAAATGAGATTTTCGAGACTGGTGGAGTGGAGGTACAGTCGAGTCGGAAAGTAAGTTAACGACTGGTGTATGCAGGCAAATGAATATGACATGTCTTTAATCTTTAATAATGATAATATATGTTTTACTAACATATTTGTTTATTTCCTTACACCTCCTAAATAAAAACAATACAGTAACTTGATTTTATTCATCATATTCATTGCCTACATATCACCAAATGTTAACTTACTTTCCGACTCGACTGTATCTTTTACCAGATGACATGATCTTCCTCTTTGCATAATCTAGCAAAGTCGCATTATAACATTTGTATTCTGAAATCGGACATTTCATATGCGACACCTAATAAGTGCTACTGGCGAGCTTCACAGTTCGACGTATCAGCGTGCGTGCTTTTTACGTATTCAAACGAAACCGTTGAATATCATGATCAATGATGTCTAGCCTGATTGACGAGCGGCGAAAGTTCAAAAGGAATTATGAAAAACTGAAAAATAACCGATCTGGAAACCGGGTAAAATGAGGACCGTGACCAAAACGGGCAATAATTGTAAATTTCGGTGATTCTCGGCAGTTGTTCGGCATAAAGGTAGTTCATAACTGTTCGAATCGGAACCTTTATACGTATAAAGGTTTTAAACTGTTATTTTCTGGAATGAATTGTTATTTTCTAGAATGCAGTGCATTCTATTTAACTTTCAATTTAACTTTCGGAAGTACTATTTGTTTCTCGTTTGAAAATACCTATACATACCCAGTATCTACAGTTCCCGCACGGTGTAAGAAAAAAAAAAAAAAAAAAGAAAGGAAACCGCGTGTGAACGGAGCTTTATGCGAATCGGTCGAGCAAACGTGACGACGCAGAGTGCCGAGAGAGTGCCAATGGTCTTTTCCCAGTTGGGTCAAACACCCTGAAGCTTAGATAAGATTCCCAACCTTGGCACGGCCGAGTCGGCTAACTATAATACGTAACGTAGGTGCATTTACAGTACACAGAGACACGTACCGCGGACGCTGCGCGTGTAATCAAAACGCGCTCGGCGTGTGCGCGCGTTCCTATCGGGATCGAAACGATTCCGTGAATGCCAAGAAAATACTAGCCCTCCCGATATGTGGTAGTCTGTCGCTAATGGTAACGTGTTTGTTTCGCACGATAATGTATCGTAAATATTTGTACCGTTTCCAGAAATGTGATATTATATAGATACGTTTCGAGCACACGCTTCTTATCTGAACAAGCAGTGAAATACAGTCGTTCCTTTTTCCCGTTTCTGTTTTCATCTTACACTGCCGAACGATAGGACGTTTGATATATTTGTGTATTTCATACGACATAATGGTATATGTATACATTTTATTCACCCTGCGTATTATATGTGTCCTAAAAAGTATGCACATAGAATTGCAAGTTGGTATCTTGTACATGAAAGAAATTAGAGAAAATAATATAGACACGTATTGCTTTTAGTCGGACAAAATGATAGAACATTACCAAAAAAATACAATTATTTGAACAGAAATATTTCTTTGAATTTCAAATTAATATTTAACAAGATTCGGTTGATTTCAAATTTGTCTAATTGTTTTTCTCAACCCATTTCAACATTAATGCCACAAACGTTCTAGATAAATGAAAAATTTACATGTCTACTTTTAGTCACTGCTGATAGAGCACATAATAATGGAACTGCCAGAATACATAATGATCGAAAATATTACACGAGTCCTATCATTTTAACCCGAGTAACGTCAGCCCATATTTACATTTCTATCTTCCACTTCTTTTGTGTACAAGATGCAAACTTGCAATTCGATATGAATACTTTGGAGGATGTATCCAGGGATGTATATAGGGTGTGTAAAATGTACATATATTTTATTATGTTATATGAAATATACAAATACATCCTATCATTTTGTCCGGCACTGTAATTGTTAGACAGCGGATGTTTATGCAATTTCCAATTTTTATAGAAAAATTTTAAGAAAGTGGAATGAAATAAAATCCTATTTTTAATGGGAACAGCCTTTCTAGATCCAAAGCAAATAAAAATCGTGTTAAATTCTTTCGAATTTTATATAGTAGCATTTTCTGTAAATTTTCATAAGCCATAAATGCATAAAGATCCGCTTTCTAGTAATTGTATTTTCTCCGCGCTTAACCCTCCGGCATGCATGGAACATTTGAAAAAAATTGGACGATAGTCGCCAGTTCAAGATTTGTTCCCCCACTCTAATTTCCCCTTCTACCGCCCTATTCCGGCGCGCTACGGCACGGTCACGTGACGGATTCCGTCTGTGTACTGTCTGTGTTACAATGTCATGTGACTAACCCGGTACTGGCAGCGAGAGAGGGTAACTTTTTCCCCCGAATTTCTGCTCCCTCGCCTCGTCTGGCGACCTTGGGTATGGGTGATAGTAATAGCGTAAGGCTAACGAAATGTTTGTGTTAATTGCTATCACCGAAATATTAACCCTTTGCACTCGAAGCTATTTTAATTCCAAAACGAAACATTTCTTCCGACCTAGAATATTTCCCTTCTCTATATATTTCTTTTATGTTATAAATACGAAAATGGTGCAATTTACTCGTACAATACTGAAATGTTTAATAATCTATTAAATTCAAACAAACTTAATAATATCAAAAATATTTTGAAAAATGATACATCAATTTTTAGTGGCGCCTTACAGTCGCCATTCGAGTGCTAAGGGTTAAATGAAAATGCTTAAAGATCGACGTTGTTTTCTATGATGTCTATGCTATCCAAAACATAACCATTAACGCAACCATTGTTTCATTATATGCATAGCTCCAGTACCATAGCTCCTCCAGCGGTTCAATTTTGTAACCTCGCTGTATGTACAGGCTACGCATCTGTGAATATTCGGTGGAAAGAAATTGGCACTGCGCGGAGGAGGATCTGTGGACCTCCGAGTAAAATCGCTAGACATATAATCAGTTGTGGAAACATAAAATAATACACCGCGGGTACGTAAACGAGGACAGTTAACTGACGAGCTGTGGCGAATTCCACAATTGCTTCTTTATCACGATGCTCGCTGTACCGACGGAATTGCTTTATTACAGGGTACAATTTGCTTTCAATTTTCTAGAGTCGCTCGTTCGCCGCGCCGGGCAGATACTCGTGGCGTTGACTCACAGCGAGATCGTTGTTCCACCAACATTTATTCATTTTCCCTCATTTGTTACTATCGCTGGCTGTGAAAATATTCTATCAAGCCTGGAACGTTCCTCAGAAATAGTGCCATGAAAGAGCCTAAAATTATAGCTCTCCTGTTTTCGTTTCACACTTGAAATCGACAAATTATGTTTCATTCGTGACGTCACACTTCAAAGAAATACAGTGTGTCTCACCGAACTCTGTCCACCCGACGTATACTTGTTATTTTAAAGAAAACGCGAAAATGTTTCCAGATAAGTTTCCAGAAACCAGAGAGAATATATAATATGGAATAAGTTTCCATGACCAGAGAGAAACTGTCGTAAGAATATGACTGTCGTTCAGTGTCGCTGGAAGCTGGGTTGTTGACAAAGTGTCTTTGCCGGCTGGCAGGATTAAGTGTCGTGTCATTACCTAGAGGGATACAGCTTTATAGCGAATGCATCAAAGCAGTTCGAAGGGGTCGCAGTGGCTGACTGGTGGGTTATCGTGCAACTGGATCAACACGTAGCCGGAACCATTGTGATTATTACGATCCTGTGGCCATTATTTATGGCCAATGGCCTCCGATAGAGTGATACCGAATCAATCGACTATCTCGTTTCACAGGCGTACTTCTGTGTACGGATCTTTTATTTTCGCTAAAACCTATGCTTTGTCGACGAGCAACAAAACCATGGACAAGCTTATAATTGCGAACTGCTTTGAAATCTTTGTACCGAGCTATTCCGCAACTTACTTCCGCGACGAGAAAAAAATCTCTACCGTCTTACGGAGCCAGTGAATATTGTCCGACTAAAGAGATTTCGGGAGATTAAAAGCGACCGTTTCTTAATTCAATTATGCCGTCGTCGATCTGTGTAAAGATCCAGCCGAACGGCATGCAATATCGTACGCACAGCTTATCTTATTCAAAGGTAATTTATAAGCAGTGGAAATACTTCGCGTCAGTGGAATTGAATATTTATATAACGTTCGGAGTCAGGTTCTTGACTTTTAATTAATGGTTCTACCAAAAAGAGTTCATGCGTTTCGTTTCTGCGTACGCGTGTCGTGGTGTATACATATCAAACTGATCAAACTGATCGGAGAATAAACGCAATTTTTTCCAAATTTTCATTCCACGTGGATCTGGTAAACTAATTCATCTAGCTTGACAGAAAAATTGAAGTCGATTGGTCCATTTTTAAAAAAAAGTTATACCGATTTGAAGCGTTTGACTAACGGTGTTTCACGGTTGTTTTTAATGTCAGTTTTTGTTGTTAGGTTCTATTATGGTTTATGATCGAGGTATTTCAATACAGTTGTATGTTAAAATGTCGTTTCCATAGTAAACGAATTATTGCCACGTTTTGCGATTGGCGACGGAACGCAGAGATTTGTCAAAGGCGGTTGGTTGTCGAGCCGGCTGCGTATGGTCATAGATAGACATGAAAATTCGTGGTCCGTCACGCCGCGCCGCGACGCGACGCGACGACCACGACGCGACGGGCACGACGGCGGCGACGGCGGCGACCGACGCGACAAGCGTCCTTGCTCCAACCACTCGCGCTACTACCGATGACGTAATCGTCGCGATACCCCGCAATCTTGGCGCCTCGGTAAACTCGTAATATCTATTTTTATCTGGTGGAAGCAGGGGTTCCGCCCCGGCCCGCCCCGTCCCTGCTCGTACACAACCAACCTACGGCGTCGTACACTTCGACACACCCGTCTTGTGTTCCACCGACTCTCCGTCTTCGTCTTCGTCTTCTTCTTCTTCTTCTTCTACTTCTTGTTCTTCTTCTACCTCTGCCCCTCCACCTCCTCTTTCTTCTTCTTCTTCTACCTCTGTCCCTCCACCTCCTCTTTCTTCTTCTTCTACTTCTTGTTCTTCTTCTTCTTCTTCTTCTACCTCTGTCCCTCCATCTCCTCTTACTTCTTCTTTTTCTTTTTCTACCTCTGTCCCTCCACCTCCTCTTTCTTCTTCTTCTTCTTCTTCTTCTTCTTCTACCTCTGTCCCTCCACCTCCTCTTTCTTCTTCTTCTTCTTCTTCTTCTTCTACCTCTGTCCCTCCATCTCCTCTTTCTTCTTCTTCTTCTTCTACCTCTGTCCCTCCACCTCCTCTTTCTTCTTCTTCTTCTTCTTCTTCTTCTTCTTCTTCTTCTTCTACCTCTGTCCCTCCATCTCCTCTTTCTTCTTCTTCTTCTACCTCTGTCCCTCCACCTCCTCTTTCTTCTTCTTCTTCTTCTTCTTCTTCTACCTCTGTCCCTCCACCTCCTCTTTCTTCTTCTTCTTCTTCTTCTTCTTCTACCTCGGTCCCTCCACCTCCTCTTTCTTCTTCTTCTTCTTCCTGATTCTTAATCTCTAAATTCAGCCTCCGCTCGGAATAACCATTCTTGAACCAGGCGGAGTTTTTCACGCGGCGCTTTTCGTCCAGCTTACAAGGTACTCTTATCCGAATTACTGTGCCGATAACACACTAGTTTGAACGTATATCGTATTCTCATATATAAAACACAATAAAAATAATAATAATGAAGTATTTTAACGTTTTGAGTTACTTACGAAACATGAAGCACTTCGCATCTCGTCATCACTTGACGTATCGCTGTCATTACTACTGGCACTTTCTTGAAATTGTGCAACTTTAACGAATTTTCTCAAGGTTAAAAAACGTTCGTACCGTAATCTCCCTATTTTTCCCATATTCTACAAAGTTTCAGCTTTCATTTAAAAAAATTTCATCGCTCTACCTCATTCCTATCGAAAGTTCTTTGATTTTGAATCGAAAAAGGCCGTTTTTGCCCACTGTGCGACGCTTCGACTCTTTGCCCTCACTTTCTTTTCCGTTCGACGTCCGCTTTCACGCCTGAAACTTTAATTGCTTATTACACGAGTAATTATAATCATAATTATATCGTGTTAGGTGTCATTTTAATTAGACAAACAAGACGAGTTCGATGGTAAAAATTATTAGAACGACTGTTCGTTCGTTCGGTCTGAACGCACGGTAAGATAAAACGCAAAGATGTTAACTTTTACATCGTTGTTAACACTTTGACTGGCAAACTGAAAACCTCAAAAATTCCATATAATCAAAGTAAGTTATTGAATGAAATAAAAATCGAAAAAAATTGAATGTGTCTGATATTGAGTAGTCCTCCGACTTTCTTACATTGTACCGATCCCAATAAAATTTGGTACAATAAATGTATTTAACGTAAAATTTCATTTTTAAACTTGCACAAGTGATTCCGTCATCCACATATGGGTGACATGGCTGTCAACGTGTTAAAAGAGATGAAAGTTATTACTAGACAGCGGATCTTTATGCATTTATGGCTTCTGGAAATGTTCAAAAAATGCTATAATATAAAATTCGAGAGAATTTAACACGATTTTTATTTGCTTTGGATCTACAAAGGCTGTCCCCATTAAAAATAGGATTTTATTTCATTCCACTTTCTTAAAATGTTTCTATAATAATTGGAAATTGCATAAACATCCGATGTCTAGTTATTACATGTTCGAGTGAAAATTACTTTTCGAAACGTTATCATCCGCAATAAATTATTACTAATAATAATGAGGTAACTCGATATAATTACGAATAGAAGTACAAGTTAAATACAACACTTTTACTGTCGAGTACTTTAATTAATAGTTTAATTTTATATTCTACAATATTTCACGTCGAACCAGGAGCGCCACATTATGAATAAACATGTGAACATGTCTAACGATACTTTTATTAAACTTCTTTCTTGGTATTGTCCGCTGATCACTGGGTCTCACAATGTAATTTTAAATCGTGAATAATAGAAATAATAATAGTGATGCTGCCATAAATATGACTAAAGAACAGTAGCGTTTGGCTACGGATCGAGAAAATTTCAATAATTTAGAGGTTATAGTTTCGCGAAGATGTATAACGATAAACAAAAAATACGATAAGTTGTTTGGCTCTGTTTTGAAGTACCGAAATCCATCCGATGAAGCTGTTGCTAGTATTTCATCTCGCTTGCTCTCGATGCGTCCAATTTTATAGCTTTGCCGAATGACCAGCGCATGACTAGGTCCGAGCCAACGTTAAAAAGAGGTAATTACCTGCCCGGAAACGATCCACAGGTAAATTGATGCTTTATAAGACTTCCAGAAAAGTGCGAAAGATAATAAAGAGAATTCCAAGTCATCCTTCAAACGAAATATACGGGCATTCTTTACAATAGAACAACTTCTTCAAAATTGAATCGAACGACTCAAGTGTTTTTTTTCTTTTTAAGTCAGAAGTATGAGTTAGTAAACATCTAGTAAGATGACACGTAAGTAAACGAATCTTGCTAACTCCTTCAAAAAACAAAGGTTATTTTAATGAAAATAATGCTTAAATACTACGAGCTACATTCGAGTTCTCTTTCCACTCCTGAGACCCCCCACTATGCTCCTATGGAGTGTGGGAAAAGGGAGTGGGGGGCTAGGGCCCTATACAGGGTGTCCCAAAAATGTTGTACTTCCTGGAAAGGGAAGATAATCTTCCCTTTGAAGATAAACTTCACATATATCTTTGTGAGCCTCGGCAGCTTTTTTACATCTACGGAAATAAAAAAGCAATGTGTGCGTATAATGTTCGTTTTTGCACTCCATGTTCAATTTGACGCGGAACACAAACAATTTTAATCAAAATTACGTGTAATTTGCTTCGAAGGTAACCGAAAAGATGCAGTTATGAAATGTCGGAAAGAAAAGAAACGCAACAGAAGTTAACAGAAGTCAATCGAACAAAACATAACGCCAGGTATTAGTGAAAAGCGAAATTACTTTCTTGCCAACCTAATACATACATATCGACATTCTCCTGGAATTTGAACTGCTTCGCTTTGTCCGATGACAAAGAAAATCTTTTTCGGATCTACCACGACGACCCCTGCGGACGAGGCACTAAATTCTTTTCGGTTGCATAGTTTACGGTCAATTTTTCCATCTCCGTCTGGTCTCTTGTCTACTCTCGAATCTGGCGCCGTCATTGTCTCCACGACAGTTGGCGAGACGCGTGGGACTTCCCGGCGACGCGACGAGCCGAGTCCTTTATGATACCGCAAGTACGTCCGCAGCCTCTCACCGAGCGCTTTCGACAGGATTGAAAGACCTCTCGTTAATGACGTATCTCATCTTATTTCGTATCGTGCCTCGTGGTTCTCCGGAGAAATAAAAGACTCCAACGGCACCGAGAACTATCGACGCACTAAATCGAACCTATCGTGCACTGAATCACGCTGACAAGTTTCACCTTACGAAACTATCAAAACTGAATTCATTCAACCCCTTGCACTACAATTTATTTTACGATTGCAACGATTAGAACTTCTTCGATGCCTATAATCTAGTAGAAAAAATAGAAAATTTGTATTTATTGTGTAACCACGTGGTCTGTAATAGCCAAATATTGACTACGATAAAATAAATTGGAACAAATACTGGCTGGAAGACGAGGCAAGAGGATGCGACCTGTGTGGGGACAGGTATGGCAATCTGGAGCATCTAACAAGAGAGTGCAGGGAAATGGAGGGGAAGATCAGGATGGAAGACATAGTGAGTGGGAGGAGAGATGCAAATGTCGAAGCGTGGCTGCAAAAGTTGAGGAAAAATAAGAGAGAAAAGAGCAGAAATTTAAAAGCATAATGAAGCGTAAACCAAAGATAATAGAGAAAAGGTGCAATAATCAGGAGGAGAATAGGAAAAGGCTGAATATAAATAGTGTAGTCAGAGTAGGGAGGGGGAGTCTGAGAGGGAGCGGGAGAGAGAGAGAGAGAGAGAGAGAGAGAGAGAGAGAGAGAGTGAGTGGTTAAGATAGTTATTTGTAAGTATAGGTTATTGTAAACCGAGTCCGATTCTTGGCCGTAAGGCTGAATAAAGCAACATATTGATTGATTGACTACGATAAAATAGAATTTCATTTCGATTTAAATGGAATCAATAATATACATACTTAGAAAATTCTGTTCGAAGTCTTCATCACGAGTCTGACTCGATATTTGTATAGTGCAAGGGGTTAAATTTCGTGCGATCTTCGTTACGATATCTGCTACGTTTTCGTCGGTTCGTTAAAAAGTTAATTGTTGTTCGAACCGCAGAACCGTAATCAAATCGGATTAAATTAGTTTTTACGCGGTATCGCACGAATAATGCAAGTTATGCGACACAACTATGTGTCAAAATCAGAATAACTAATTTTCTTTTCTTTATTACAGGTGAGACTGGACAGAAGGAATGGTGTACATTAGCATATTGGGAACTAGGTGGTCGAGTGGGTCGTCTTTACCCTGTGGAGCCTTCGACGGTGAATGTGTTCGATTCCCTCCACGATGGTGATGGCCTTTGCTTAGCGAAGCTAGCTGAGAACCATGTTGCACCACCTGCGGTCCAAAAAACAAGGAGCAAAATTGGTCTTGGTAAGAATTCCTTTTGTCTTTTGTACATTTCTCTTGGCGCGTTGTTTAAGAGCGAACCCGGTTCGAAACGCTGAAACACTAAATACCAATAAAAATCTTCATTTACGTCGTATTCGAGAAATATGCGCGTAAAAATTTTTTCTTAAAAAAAAAGGAATATAACAAAAAACATATAAGCATGTAGAGTTTCATTATCGAAGGCACAGCTAATATACAGGGTGTTTGATAACTGGTGGTACAAGCGAAAAGGGGGTGATTCTACGTGAAAGAATAAGTCGAAAATATAGAATAAACATTTTTCGTTTGAGGCTTTGTTTTCGAGAAAATCGACTTTGAAGATCTTTGTCAGGTTTGTGTGCTTTAGTATACAATGCAGGAAGTAGATTTGGTTGGTCATGATCAGACAGTTGCGTCAGACAATTCCTATCGAATAGCATGCTGCATTTCAAACTCGATTTTCTCGATCACGAAACTTCGGATGAAAACAATTTTATTCTATATTTTCGACTTATTCTTTCATGTAGAATCACCCCCTTTTCGCTTGTACCACCAGTTACCAAACACCCTGTATACTGTATAGATATGCTGTTGTTAATCAAAGCAAAACAATATTCCAGAGTTAACCAGTGTATACACGTCGGAGCAAATCTCTATCGCGGTGCGGTTAACGTTAATGAATTGTTAATTTCTCATGGAATAAAAATGTAATTCTTTCTCACTTTGCTTTACTTTTTTCGTAAAATTTGGCATTTGGCCTGCGTTCGACATGTATATTGGTCATATTGTTTGACTTTAATTCCGTGCCGCGAGGGATTTTTAAAATTAAATTCCACAGTTAACTCTTTATCGACCGGAAGCCTATTAACCCTTTGCGGTCGTATTAAGTTTATACGTATGTAGGTGTCATGCTGGTCAGTAATACAAAATATGCAAGATTACGAAGGAGGAACAAAATTTATTAATCCTTTTTTAAACTTTAGATATATGTAACGCAATAATATGTTTTAATTTTACGTTAAAATTATATCGTATATTTTTCTATCAGGATTACTAGTATAAATATTTTCATGTAATATAAGATCAGTATGGTTCTTTGCTGTGGTGGCTGAGAGCAGACATACGACCGCAAAGGGTTAATAGGCTTTCCGATTTCTAACGCTTATCGACCGCTAGCCTATTAATAGGCTTTCCGATTGCCAACGCTTATGAACCGCTAGCCTATTTATCGGCTCTTCGATTGCCAACGCTATTTATTTTATGAATGTTAGTTCCCAAGGTCCTTTATTATATAAAATAAATGCAAAATAAAGTATAAATATCAATAAAATTACACTTCTTTGAAACAAAAGGAATAAGCACAAGACAATAAATAGCGAAAATTTAGCCGGTACTGGGGGTAAATGCGCGGCGGACTAAGCCGGTACTAGGAGTAAATACGCGCGCGTCTAAGCCGGTACTTGGTGAGTGGCAGCCTCAAAAACAAGCGGTCGATAAAGTGTTAACTAGTTAATGGAACGAATCGAAAGTTTGAGAAGACTAATTTTGCATTGTGCGTTGCAGGTGTGATGCTTAGTCAAGAAGCAGACGGTGTGTGGGCGTACAACAGATCTGAGAGCCCGATCTTCGTGAACTCACCTACTCTGGATGATCCGGAGTCTAGAACGCTGCTCGTCTATCGTGTGCCTCCAGGGTTCTGTCTGAACATCTTCGACCGAACCAAAATACTACAGCTTCCATATGGCAATGGTACCGTAAGAACGACCAGTCAGGCTGCTGGTTTCGCCTCTGGTCCTGTCGATATCAACTCCGTCCGTATCAGCTTCGCCAAAGGCTGGGGACCGAAGTACGCGAGACAGGAAGTCACGTCTTGTCCATGTTGGCTCGAAGTTCTCCTAGCGCCATGCAGGTGATCCGTACGACTCGTCGCGAAGGTATTCAGTCTCGTCCATTTACGCATCTTCCTCCTCCTCGTCGTCCTCGAGGAGGACCAATCTGTGAAAAACCGACGCAGCAGCAAACGACGATGCTCCGTCCCCCGAAAGGCTGCCAACGGATACTCGAACGACGTGGATCGCCGCCAGCAGTCTTACCAAAGTACGCCGCCATACATCCGAGAACAGCGTCGTTTTGTTAACAGAGAAAATAACCGAGAGATCGCTCGACTAAGAGTGTTTTTTATATTGTATGTATATCCTTGTGCCTGCGAACGGTGGACGCACAGTCTCACGTGGTACTCGATTATTCGTAGCATCGGAACTCGTTCAATTTCGTTTTGTCGATGAAAAAATAAAATATATCCTTCTCGATCGGTCGATAAACACTGTTGCACTTTCTTGATAATGTTAAATTAGATTTCACGAAGGAAACTGTAATAATAAAAAGAGAGAGAGAGAGAGAAAAAAAAAGAAGAAGAAGGAGAAGAAAAAAAGAGCAAAGCGGAATGTCATATCCGCCAGGGTCTAGTCAGTGGGGTGGTTATTTAACGTTCGTAAGCGTGACGCTTTTCTTTTTGTATGTCTCGCGATAGGATTAACAGAAAAAAAAAAAACGAGATCAACGCTGTCTGAAATCACGGGAACTGGCGAGAATACGATCGACACGACCGATACACCGGGAATCATTCTCTTCGCGGTATCGACGGCGCACGCAAATCCGAATGTCTACATTGTCTAGCCATGTCCTCGTTTACGATTAATCATTGCACTGCGAGGAAGCAGGAATTATGGGCTTCCGATGAGGTCTAGTCAATGGCGTTACAGAGCACCGCGTGACTCGTGTTGCTCGCATGGATTCCGAATCCATTGAAAATTATCAAGAAATTAAGAACATCGCCAACATAATCGACGGGGGAGGTGCTTAGGCATTCTACGCGATCCCTTATCCGGAAATACTTTTCGATCGTTGACGCGAACGATATATGTATACTTCGTAGTAGAAATTTCCATGGAACATCGTCGAGTGCATTGTAATCTACTCTAGACTTAACGAAATATCATTGTCGACTGATCGAACGATCCGATCGAACCGATCCGGCGTCGATGGACGGTCGTCACGAATTCTACTCGTAGCGTTCGCGGTTCCACGGGGAAGCAGCGTACTCGATTGTATACTATGTTGCGTTTACGTTCGAAATTATCGTGTACCACTAAGTGCTGCGATTGTCCACGGATCGTCGTTCGGTGCTGTACGCACAATACACGTGTACATACATTGTGCCTTCCCAGCTTCTTTCGTGGTGCAATGCGCGTGCGAAAGAAAAAGCAACGTGCGTGCGGAGTGCGTGTATGCGTGTGTCCAAGAGAACGCTAGAGTGAGTGATCGAGAAGTTGGTGTGTGTCGGCTAACGGTTCGCACCAAAACGCCCGAGAGCTTTGTACCTACAGTAATGCGATACTGTGATAAAAGTTCAAAACCCAGGTCTCTTATTTTTCTTTCTCCTCCTGCTCCTCCTTTTCCTCCCCACTCCCTTCCCTCTCGAGTTTTTGGGACGCGTTTTGAACGATGCACCGACAAACAAAGCAATCGACCTATTGAACGTGTAACATCGTTACGCTTGAATAAAACGAAACAGACGAAAAGCGAAAAAAAGGAAAAAAACAAATCTAATTGATAACGATCCGTAACTATGTAGACGTTGACATTTATAAGAATTGTACTGTTTTATCTCCGACTAATTTTGCTATGAATTTTGAACGACGCGAAAGATTAGCGCGTGCGAGTGATACGTTTTACAACATTTTAATGTGCGCGCGCGCTAGAGAGAGGAAGAGAGAGAGAGAGAGAGAGAGAGATTCGTCGTACGGGTCAGCGATTTCTGAACACCTGAAACGACACATGACTGCAAGGAAAGCCAGAGTGTACAGAGGAGTTCAGTGATGTTGAACAGCACGTAGATACAGTGTAACATGTACCACCACCAGTCATACGTATTCATTCATACGCGAAACAACATACATACACAGACGCATGCGCACACAGGGACACATACACGTACACACGAGGCATGTATAGAACGCAATCGACTGATCGAATAGTTTTCTTTTCTCGTTCGTGAGCCGGTTAGTTACTTTTTGTACAACCGCTTTTGTCGGTATCCAAAACGGACGTCTGATTACGTATGGATCATACGGTGTCCGTTTGCGGGACACGATTTCGCGTATGACACGCCGAACGATATATTGTGATGCATATATTGTCGCTTAAATGTTATATATTGATTATGTATACGTACGTATACAGAAATGTTCGTAGGTAGCTAGCTATATCTACTGCAACGGTTGTGGGTCCCGGAGGCCTGTACGCGAGGCTCTCGAAAGAACGGTCCGGAAAGCAGCAGCGTGTTCAGTGTTGCGTCTATCGGCGATGTTAGGTCAATTCTACGGATTACTGGAGAGCAATGTCGCCAGATGAGGGGTGGCAGCAGGAATTGAGGGGAAAAAGTTACCCTCTCCCTGCCAGTACCGGTGTACGCACGACAGTAATAGGGGAAATTAGACTGGGGGGAGAATAAGTCTTAATCTGGCGACACTGCTCGAGAGAAAGGAGAAAGAATACGAAAAAGCGACGCTTTCGGATTGCGAATCGCCTCGCGTACAGGCCTACGAGGAACCGTCGACGAGAAAAAATTATTCTGTCGTAGACAGTCGTCCAGCCTGTGGATAGCTACGTTGCTTTTTATAGTCCTTTTTTCACGGCTCTAACCTGCTACTATAGTCGAGGTTGGCTCACCACTAGAATCGAACCAAAACCGCGTGCGACCGTTTTCGAAGAAGCGAAATAGAGAGAGAGAGAGAGAGAGAGAGAGAGAAAGAGAGAGATATGATCATTCTTGGAGTGAACGCGGAGCGCAACACCCGACGATCCATATAATTTGTACAAAATATTTTATTTTCTTTCGTAAAGATTCGATTAAAAATAAGTTTACTTATTCTGTGAATTATATCACCCCTATTCGCAGTCGGACGCAACAGGTCGAGGCGGTTCCTACGCGGATCACTGAAGTTTTCCTCGACCGCAGAGGATAAGCAATTTATAACACGCAGAAGCTATTCAGCATTACGCCGAACCGAATGTACAGTTCACACGGTGTACTTAACAATATTTTATAATGTAACGTGCGCGAAACGAAATTGCTCTACACCCCCACCCCCGTATTCGTAGTCTCGTTTCAACATTAGGCGGCAATTATTCAAGATATATATATATATATATATATATATATATATATATATATATATATATATATACAGGGTGTTCCAAGAATGTTGTAGTTCCTTGAAAGGACTGCTCCTTGAGGTCATTCGAACAAACTTTTTCCTTTGCGAAAATGTTTTCCGTGGCTTCTTTGATGGAGCTATTAACGAAAAACACGAATCAATCGGAGCGTTGCTACAACTGAGCGCGGCATTGCCATTGGCCGAGCCGGAATCCGTCCCTTCTAGCCGCGTTCCGATTGGTCCCTGTTTTTCGTTAATAACTCCAAAAACAAAGCGGTTTGGCGCGAATTTGCAAAAGAAAAAGATGCTCAGGATAATCTCAGGGATTATCCCTCGCATGGAAGTGGACGAAAAATATTTATTCGTATTCTGTATTGCAGAATTAAAACGACTAGTTTGTATAGAAAAAGAAAAGAAGAGCGAAAGGAGTATAGCGTCCTTCGACACCTGCATCTCGAACGAAATTAATAGACTCTGCATTGAAAAAAAGATCTCATTCGATCTTATTAGTGTCGATATATTATAACGTATTGTTAAGATGATTTACTGTAAAATACTCTCTGAAAGAAGTTTAAACAACGTCAGAACTTCCATTGCCGTTTCTATTATTTTTATACAGTAACTTCTCGACAGAAATGTTAAGAGGTATTCCTAGTTTGACAGTTTGCGAAAATCACTCTTTTGTCTCCATTTTCTTGCAGTTTAATATCTCGGAAACCTATTCTCGAATCGTTGCAGCTGAATTTTATAAACGAATGGTGAAGTCTATCCATTGCATCAAAATGTGCATCGAGCATAGTGTGTATTACCATTCGCAGCTCTGGAATAGCCGATTAATCGCAATTACTTATTATTGAACTGCGGATCTTTATAGAAAATAAAAATTCTCTATATTAATTACAAGAAAGAAACAGGTTTGAAATATAAATTTATTTTGTCTCCTATTAGTTTGAATAAATTGAAAATAATACCTTGATACTCGTAAATTCTTCTGATGTATTTACAGTTGTATATTTCACATAGATACTTTTGTTACACTTTACGTGCGCTTTTCTTAAAATACCTTTTTCAAATCTGGCAAACGTGCTATTGCAGAAATCGATCAATCTAACAACTCGAGTGAATCGATAAATTGTATGAGCTAGAATAAAGTTAATATTTACGAAATTCGAATTTTATAACACAGGGAACCAACAAATTGTTGATCGAAGAATGAAAATCCACTTTCAAAACAATGCCATTTCTTTGTCTTGCAATATTCGTCATTTATTCTAGTTCATGGAGGTAATGTTACTTTTTGTGTCAGATGACTGCGACAATTAGAGAAAACTACTTTTACCACTACCGCTGTAACATCGAACAAAATTATTGTTATAGCTTAAAAAATTTTGAATACTTGAGCGGTGCCAAGCTTCGAACCATTGCATTGCAGTCGAAACGTCGAACTAGGGAGATTGCTTAACTTTCGAATAACGATGTTCTTCGAGTGAGACTGCACACCTTATATCTCACGCATAGACGAATCCCATCCCTAGTAGCACAATAATATTAGATAGATATTTTTTTCAAATATTGGAAAAATATTTGTTAAGCCACATTTTTTCATATGAGAAAAATATTGGATCTGAACATTGTATACATGTACAAGAAATATAAATTGAATGTTTAAAAAGTATAAGCTAAATATTCAGAAGATGTAAACTAGATATTTAAAAAATATAAAGTAAATATTTAAAAAATGTGAATTCAATATTTGAAAAATATAAATTCAATATTTAACACTAGAATGACCAAGCACTAAATGCAACTGGCATACATTGCCTTATAATAACAACAAAATAAGATTTGTTTAGATTTCGTATTAGTTTTGTTTAAATATCTACTTCGATAGAGAAGTTTATTAAACAATTTTCTCATGGAAACATATTTATAATTTCACTATCTCTAAAAGAAAAAATTAGGAGGAAGTCATCTTGACCCATCCGGTAGTTCTAGTGTTAAATAACATTCAATAAAATTTTCAAATTTAAGAAAAAGTTATAACAAAAATTAGAAACTATGAATATGTATTACTTTCTGCGCACTGCTTCTTGAGGGAATATATTACGGGAGAAATATTTTTTTCATGATATTGAATAAATATTATATGTATATTAGGAAAAAATATTCTACTTATAATATGAAATAAAGATTCATTTAATATTTAGAAAAAAATATTTTTCTCGTAACATGAAATAGATATTTTCTGAATATTTAAAAAGAAATATTTGTTACTTAATATAAAATAAATATTGTATGTATATTTGAATATTAAAAAAAGATTGAATCTCTTTTTAATACTATATGAATGTGTATACAATATTTTGTGCTACTAGGGATAAGTTCAATGGCGATGTAAAGAAGCGAAAGAGAAAGAAGTGATCTGTCGAAGTTATTTATTAATTCGTTCAGAAGGAACTATGGAATTCTTGGCCATATTAACAGGGGAGGGGTGAAAAACGGCCTTTCAAGGTGCAACGACAATTTGAAAATGGCTGCGCAAGTGAGAATTTTTCTTTTTAAACACACTACCTCGTTGTTTCTCGTTCACTATGTTGTGTTTTATATTTAAAGGAGTTATCCTTCCCGTGTACCCTCTTGCCGAATAAAAACGGAAACATGAAACGGAACCGTGTTAGTAGCACACGAGATTTTTCGTTCACGAGTAGACTGTTAACGCAGCAATAATGTTGCAAGTTGTGTTCGGTCTGTACCACCATCCGGTTCTATCGAACGAGCTGCGTTCATTCACTTCGTAAGTATCATTATGAGATTTTTCATTGCGCACAAGCGGAAAATTGGAAAATTTTACATCTGTAGATACCAAATTTTTGACGGTATACATATACGAAGCAATCTGAGTTTGCCATTTTCGTTATAGCCGATATAAAAATGAAAATACTCGATGTTTACAACCTGTTGTTTCTAAATATAATTTTCTGCTGTGCACGTTCGCTTCAATTATGGCGTACAACAGAAATTTGTAAATTATTACTTTGTTCCACCTTCTTGACTACAAGTTTGAATTCCTTGGATCCGTGAGCCTTAAATTGTTCAATGGAAGCGCGCTTCAACGTTAGCAATAACGATCTAATGATAAATATTTTAAATAACGTTGTAAACTTTAAGTGTTTGAGAGCAACCTAGATGATTGATCGTTAATACAACTTAGTATTTCGAAGATATTTGATCGGTTAATATTACAAGATACAATGTATACTCGATAATTGTCGTAAACACGGGTCTGGCCAGGGACAATTATCGGCTAGAAGATACCATTCTTTGATCCACTGCCGAACGTAGAAAATCACAGCGAAGCTCGAGAGGCATCGGTCGCCGAGAAGTGTAAACATAATACGGATCGGGTGTATCGGTGTGAGACCACTATACTAATCCAATAACAAAACCTCGTTACTTTTCATTATTTTTTTATGTGACTTTCACCAATACATGTGTAGAATTTCTCTGATTAAAATGATACCAAACACTGTATAATTCGGATCATATTTACACTGATTTTTCGTTGATACAATTGTAATGGGAAGTAACCTTCATCATTCATTACACAAGTAAATATTATTCGGTATTATATTATGTTTGGGATCATTAACAGTGGTCTCACACTGGTATACCCGACCCGTATTATGTTTACACTACTCTGCGACCGAGGTACATACATCCTCACATATGTATATATGTATACACATATGTATATCCTGCGGTAGCGAGGATATGTAGTTCTCGGACAATTATAGACTAGATATTTGGGATATTTATCGAGTAGACTGTATTTGGCCATGTATAACGATGCATACACAGTCAGTGACTTCTCAAAGGAAAGAGGAAGTACTTAGTCAACATATATGTGCGAAAATTGTTTAAAAGCTGTCAGCATCTAAATAAAAATCAGATATGTATATTGTAGATTGATAGTCAATATATAGCAATATATGGTTTTAAATATAATACGATTTCTAACTTCTACGAGTCTCGAAAAGTTGAACTATTCCGGTGTGACTTTGTTTCTCGTTTTGATAAAAGCATGCTTTCTTCAATACATATTTACTTAAGCTTCTTGAGCGTAAGTAGCAAAGTGCCTAAGATTGTTGCATCATTAAAGGAGTACGATCTGTTCTCATAAAAATAAGATCGTTCTTTCTTCCTTAAAATTACACTTTTGGAAAGAAAAACTCGAAAATTTGACGAAGTAACTTTGTATATATATATATATTTCGTCTTTATATATATATTTTTCTTTATTTATATTTTCGTCTTTATATATGTATATGTATAAAGACGAAATGACAGAAAAAAATGCACGTTATAAGTAAAAAATTGTCTTACAAAACGTTGCTTGAGTTATTACTAGTCTGCGGATCTTTATACGAAGCAAAATGTTTTTTACATCATTTACAAGAAAAAGGAGTTAATTAGATGTTTATTTCTTTGTTTTTCATTGCTTTAAGTTTTATCCATTCATTTCTGCCAGAAATGTATAAAATCCGCCGTCTAATTATTACCCATGGTCAATATTTTTAATTCTTTAGATAAATCTGATAAAAAGCAGAATCATATTTTCCCTAATTGTGCCACGATTTTCGAACGGCTTTTTCAGACAGAAACGAATGAAGCAAATTTTTCTACAGGAATTCAATGCCTGTGAAACATAGTGCCTTTATAGCTATTTAGAACGAAATGTAGTTAATAGACTACCACATCTAGCCCAATGAACATTCTGTACAAATATCTTTTGCCTTGTCGACGTTATCGTAGCACTGTTTTCTTTTAATTGCGAATCAGGCAATTTTAATTAGAGACGATTTTAATTATTAACACGAACCTCGTAAAAAACGTTCTCTAATATTTTATTCGTTACTCGATGTTGTTTATTCGGATAAGAATCTTTGCCTGGTTTACTGTTTAAAACGTACATCAATTCGCTATATCGATAGAAGGTGAAGCTCTGACTATAATCGAAATTTTGATATTATTAGGTCGATGCATATGAAATGTCTGATTTTTTCACAGTAACATTAAAGAAACATGACTTTTTCCTAATTAAATATTGTTCACCACGCAAGCACCATTGTCAACGAACTACAATTTTTTTTTATTGAATTTGTTGACCGCACACCTACCTCATTCACAAGACTATCATCTCCTTTCTCTATCATCAGCGAACAGATTAATTAATTTTCCGATTTTCTTATAGTTCATTCGCTACCATATTTTGATCAAACACAATGCTCTGTCGTCAATACGTTTATTTTTCCACTCATACAAAGAGCATACAGGACAACCACATCGATTGACATAAATATTATTTAAAAGTAAATTAGATGTCGACATGAAAATTGAAGGCTTTGAGAATCAGCTTCGTACCTGAAAATTGTAGCTAATAAACCTGCTATAGGCTATGAATAATATTTCTTGAGTAAAACGCTTCGTAACATCTGCATTCTAAAATCGGACTTTTCATATGCAGCAACCTAATAGAATATAAATGTCACAAGCCTTATGTAACTTCTGCATTTTTCTTGAAGTATACAGAGATGGTAAATACATATTGTTCAAACAAATAACATTTCTAGTCAAGCACAGCCGATCGAGAACGACACGCCGATCGATGATCGATGCGGGCCAACGCAGCGCGACTTGAATTTAATCGAACGAATTTACTACCTGCATGATTTCTACGGAACATTTGTACATAAGTGTATGGGTGTGGAGAATGTAAAATGCTTCGTAAACTTGCATTTAATCTTAGAGTTTATTCAATAATCGTAAAGATGGGTAAATATTCTGTGGTCACGTACCTAAGCGTCGTCATCTTTTTTTTCTCAAGTTGAAACGAATTAACCCTGAAGTGGTGTACTCTCAAAATTTAGTTGTGATTTACGAAAATACTCGCAGACATACGGTTTAAGATTACAAAATCCAAACGTTCATGCGAACTTAAAGAAACTGCACCATTGTCTTGCAATATGAAAATCAGTGTACAGTAAATTTTACTTGGGGTCATCGGAGATCCCAGGCTACCATTGCAGGGTTAAAAATTCGAAGTTTTTTAAGAACTTTTCCATGATTGATATTATAGGCTGGTTGTTGTTAAAAATCTAATCGATTGTTACTTAACCGGATAAATGTTCGATTAGGAGCAGTCGTTGAAAATTAGATTACTCTCAGAGAACAGTGGTCTATTTGTAAAGACAGTAATTATATTGATCGTTATAATTCTAACGAGAGATTTCAGATGGAAATTTGAATTTAATAGTGTCGTTACGTTTTAATGTAATTCGGTGTGTTGTGTAAGCGTATAAGATCCATACTCTAATAAGAACAGACCTGAAAAACATTTTTCTAGCAATTAACAATGTTTCTACTCGTGTACAATGTGTATTGGTACTATCGAACCGAGATAGTTTTGTGAGACATTTTCAATTCCGTATTAATAGCCGTTAGATTAGTCGTTAAAAAGTACGATGACTCTGATAAAATCGAGAAGTTAACAATAGTTAGGAATCTTTGACTGCCAGTGCATTACGGAAATTTTTTTAACGATTTTCTAAATATGTGCGAAGCATGATGGAATCATATAAGCAAGTTCAAGTAACTCGTATAAGTGGATACTCGAACAGTGTCCAATTTCTAAAACAATTGACATTAACCAGTGTTCACCGAATCTGTGCTATTCGAGACAGTAGATTAGACATTTTAAGATCGATTGTGTCTTATGTAACGATACTATGTGAAGATATAGTGTATATATATATATATTTGTTATTTATATAAAAGATATTTAAATGAAATCTACTCGGGACAATAGATTGGTGAAACCCGTGTACATTTACGAAATTATTAGTTGTGCCAACGATTAATCTACTAGCGGTATTATAATATTTTCTAATAGTGCGTTTAATACTGTTCTTGCGATTAAAAAAAAAATCGTGTAGGACGTTCGATGACAAGGGTTATTCAGAAAAAGTTCCTTGTTTAAATTTGGTGAACAAAATACGAGATTACTCTCTGGCACATCTAATATTTAATTAATTCACTTCTCGAAGACAACACTGCACGAACCGAAGAGATATATTTGTGGACACGTGTCGAAGCTTTCAGGTTTACTAGTCCTATTTTTAATAGAAATTCACCCATCTTTTATTACCCATAATTTTTCGTTCAAATAATCAGAGTTCACGCGTAAATGGCTATATTCGAACTACTCGTCGTTATTTTGCTTACTAAAATGTGTGTAATAAAAACTAGCGTAACGTCGCTTGACGATCATTTAAATGGTACAGACTCAGCAAAAGTTCGTCGAATCAGACATTGCGTGAAACTTCGTTCCGACAAATACAATTCTGCTGTATGTCGTAATAATATAGGGTAAGGAACCCAATTACTGTGTGTGTATCAGTTACTGTACCTATATTAATTATATGTATTTATTTTTAAAGTGTAATAAGTATTAAAAATATAACATATATATATATATTAACTGATTTTAATGAAAAAATTTAATATGTCTTTTTTAATATTCATTACGCGTTAACAGTAAACATAATTAATATAGGCCCAGTAATTAGCACACCACAGTAATTGGGTCCCTTGGCCTAGTGAAAAGTGTACGCAATAAATGTTTAGGGTGTACATAGTGTATATAAAGTGAATGGTGAGGATGATACCAGCAATGTTAATATTACGATTATTTAATATGCTAGTAACGATAATATTATACAAACAAGTAAACAAACGATAGCAACGGCGACTGTTGTTATTAGAATAATGTATAGTAATGAATATTAAACGGCGTATCGTTTAAACAGCGATAGTGTAATGAGATTACGATATTATTATTATTAGATACCTCCTCGAGTACTCGTATTATTATTTTCAATATAATTGTACTCAATAATATACAAGTACCTAAAGGACGATTATGTATCGAACTGCAAGGAACTCTTGTCCTTTCATTTTTACGAAAGAAAGAAATATATGAAGCTGGAAATTTGTACGAGATTTTGTTGTTCACCTTTCACCCTAACTGCCAGATAATCTATAGTATGCTGTAGTTCATATAGGGGAAAAAAATGAATTTAGTATTTAAGAGGACAAAAGCACTTATTCTAGCAAAAATCAACCACTTACTGCTTAAACAAATTGCGACCGAGATGCAATAGAACAGGCAAAAAACTAGAACGTTTGTTTGAAAAATTTATTTTCTATAACATTCGTGCAACGCGCGTTTATTCGTTTACACACTTGCACAATAATAGTATCATTAACATGGTTCGTTTTTATAGATTCAGAATATCGTTTTCGCATACATGTAACAGTAACATCCCACACTCGAATCGCCAGACGGATACAGATTTAAATACATAGTACGAGGCTATTGTCTAATAATGCATAAATTCAAATACTAGTTCTCGAAATCTAAAAGTTTCTACTGCTAATGATGACTGTTGCTCAATAAATAAAGAATTTGAAGTTTGGAGAAAGCCTCTGTAGATTAAGAGATCTTACACTGTAAAGAAAATGATGCAAATATTAAAGAAATATGAGATCGATTTGCGAGGTTTATCACTTATATAAAAAATCGAGGTTTTCGTGGAATCTTAAAATAATAGAAATTTCGTAAGATAGTGAATAGTCGATTAAAATCTAAATACAGGAAAGAAAAATATAATCTAAAGGCAAGTTTTCGTAGGAAGAAAAAATTTGGCGGCAATGCTTGTTTTTCTCTGTTCGTTCATTTCATAAAGACGTTCTTATAGTGATACGAAAAAAAAGAACTATGTATCTCGGAACAAACGATTTGAAAAAGTTTCTTGAATATTCAGGAACCATCTCAAATTATCGTTATATGGATAAACTATACTTTATATATAAAAAAAATATAGCTACAGATATTATTTACATAAAATTGTATAAAGAACGACATCAATTATTTTCGTTGTAGTAAAGGTTATCGTTCTATCGAGTGATTTATAAAGTGAAAGATATCGGTGATATGTATGAAAATGACATGGAATGGTCAATCATTAAATCGTGATGACACATTGCAATTAGCACAGTAACTTTTCTCTACTCCTTTTCACGTCGTTCAGCTATTTTTCCTTGGTAACATGAGTGCTAGCAGACCTCCAACTGAAAGTAATTAAATAAATATGTAATTAATAATCTAAAACTGCTAAATGAGTATACGTGTATATACAGGGTGAATCCGATAAAACAGGACACCTAAATATCTCCGTTACTTTTCGTTGTACAAAAAAACTTCGTAGGACAAAGTAACACTGTTTGAAGGGCCACATATAACGGTGTAAGGGAAAAAAAAATTTCATGGTCATTTTAATGAGATTTCAAGGTTGTCGATGTTTTTTTAAATGGAATGATATATTTTCGTTAACGTAATGTTGTAGCTGACAAAATAACGAATTCATGCGTGTAACACAATATGACCTTCAAATGACCTTCAACCCAGAAAAATGGTATAAATAAAATTCAACGTGTAAGATTCATTTGATGTATTTCTGTTACTAGTAAATAATACTTGATTAAAAAATGCTCTATCGTTTATCAATTGTCTCAATCCCCACTGGTAAAAGTTTACACGATTTACAAAGTCTCTACTATGAAGTTCTTGATGAATTGATAGGTGATAGGGGTGAAATTTGTGTTCCTGGAGTATTTGCACTACACATTTTTGACTAATGCCACTTCCTCGTGCGATTTACCTCGTACTAGCATGAGGGTTTGCATTCACTGCTGCCAGAACATTAATTGTGTTTGCTTCATTCCTTACAGTCCTCACCTTCGTACGATTTTATTTTCGACACTACCAGTTTCACGGAATTTATTTATCAAATTGGAGTAAACGGAAACTGATGGACAATTACGATTAGGATCGGTCCTTGTACAACTGCACGGCTTCTCTTAAACATTGTCGACTTTCTCCATAAATGAAAATCATATCAATCTTATCTTCCTTCGAGCAACGCATGGTGAAACGTTCATCGATAAACTGATCGAGAAATCTTAGAAACTGTGGAAATCTGATAGCAAGAAGGTCTTCTGAGTAATTAGTAGTGGATAAACACGATTCTCTGTACGAACGTATAGGTGAAGGTATATCATAATTGTCCTCCTGTCAACACCGAATCTGTTATTATGTTGTGTATTGCGATACATTTGAATGTATAGCAGCTCAAGGGAATTTTATTTATACCGTTTTTCTGGGTTGAAGGTCATTTGAAGGTCATATTGTGTTACATGCATGAATTCGTTATTTTGTCAGCTACAACATTACGTTAACGAAAATATATCATTCCATTTAAAAAAACATCGACAACCTTGAAATCTCATAAAAATGACCTTGAAATTTTTTTTCCCTTACACCGTTATATGTGGCCCTTCAAACAGTGTTACTTTGTCCTACGAAGTTTTTTTGTACAACGAAAAGTAACGGAGATATTTAGGTGTCCTGCTTTATCGAATTCACCCTGTATAGCTAATAATCAAAAACTGGTTCCTTAACGGTAATGAGATAGTAAAATATCATCTAAATGCACAAATAGTAATATTAGTAATAGTTACTCATTAAATAATTATTAGCATAAATTTGAGTTGCGCCACTTCACCCAGAGCAACTTAAGGGGTTGACGTCTTCAAAAGCGAAAATTTTGTAAATGTCAATAGCCTAGTAAATACAGTCGCTTGATGAAACATAATCTTATGGCAGAAAAAAGAATCCTAGAATACAAGTGAAATATAATTGAAGCCACACTTACGGATCACTAGACTGCCGACCAAGAAAATTGGTATTTCGCAGCTAATGTCGAGCAACATTCCGAAAGCCAAATTGCTGGCGATCGCCCCGATTCTGCCGAAGAAGGTCATCATACAGATGGCAACGGCGCCCACGTGCGTCGGAAATATGTCAACCACGATACTCCCGATGACGAAATTCGCGGTGACTATTGTCAATGAGAACACGCAGGTCACCATAAGTATCTGCAGGGAGGACTGGACGAAGTAGATCGCGAAGCCGAATATGCCTGCCAGTAGCATGGTTGTCACTGAGAAATAAAATATTAGGTTGTTACACATGGCACATGACCGACTTTTAATGGTAACATTAAAGAAACACAACTTTCTTTTCTAAATAAAACTTATTGATCGAGGTAAACACCGTTACAATCAACATAGTCTGTCAACGAATTACAAGTTTCTTGATTGTTTACGATGGAAGTTGAATTTTTTGGTCGTTCATAAAACTGTCATCTTCATTTTTGAGTTTTATAGCGTCGACGTGCGTTTCTTTGATATCATAATTAAACTAAAAATTACAAAATACCATAAGATGCACTTAGCACATTTGTTCGCATACCTGGAATTGTTCGTCGACCAACACGATTGGCCAGATAACCAGACGCGACATTGCCAAGCAAGCAAAACGCATTGATAGTCAGCGAATTAATAAAAACCATTTCATCCATGTGAGGCTTGCATTCGTTCGTGGTAGCCGGCAAATCGACTATAATATTTTTTAAGGCAACTTTCGGGTCGTTTTCGTCGATCAATCTACACACGCTCACTGTCTGGTTCGGATGAAGAGTTTGGTAGTTCTCGAAACGATTGAACAGCTCTGGCAACCATAGCCCGAAACCATAATATCTAAAATGTAATTCGAGAGACAAAAATTGAAGTATTACACTCAAAGATCGAGATCGAAAATGTCAGGATCGAAATTTACACGACGAGTTCTATAGAACAGTTTGTTTTACACAAATGAGAGGATATCTTTACGCGTGAACGGATACTTATGTAAAATTGAAAATTATTTACATCGAATCATCTAAACTATTAATTTGTTTTCTAATCTGTCTGTTGCGTTAAATTGCAGCTCATTTTTACCATGAATGCATGAAATCCGCAGTCTAATTATATACATTATAAATTTTAAACGACAAGAAAAGGAACATCTGTTTGCGAAGAAACTCACCCAAACATATTCGTGAAATAAATGGTCCAAATGAGAAGCGCGTAATTCAAAAGCGGCGGTGATGCGAGGCAACGCATTTGTTGCCAAATTGTTTTCAGTAACTCCGTTAACACTCCAGATTTCGAGTAATTGGACATGTTACTATTAATATTTACCGTCTCGTCGGGTAATAAAATTTTTATCTAAATAAGAAATAGTAAATATTTAATTTTTTTTTTTTTACTTACTTCATAAGCCTAATGTTTTGTTGTGCTTCGTATTCGTGCATCTTAATTACTTGTTATTCCGATAAAAATTTAATATACAAGGTGGACCAGTAACTATGACCAGCTTGAATATTTACAACACATGTATTGTTTCGATAGTATCTCGTTAAATGTTAGATTTAGGACATGTGGAGGTGAATACATTTTTATGTAAAATTCGATACTCTGATGATTCGCGATACAAATGGTGAGTCGTTCCATTTGAAATGGAACATGATCAAACATGATCAATGGAACGTGATCAAAATTATTGGTCCACCCTGTAGTGTCTGTTGCCTTCTAACTATGTTAGGTAGCTGTTCGAAAAATCGCAAATAATACTTACAGGGTAATCGTTCTCGTGATTTCCCGTATTTATCGCGTAGATCTTTCGCAAAATCATCAACGCCTCTTCGGTTCTACCTTGGGAGACCAAGAATTTTGGACTTTCCGGGTACCGTGTAGCTATCAGAGTTACCATTAACGTTGGAACTCCAACAATGGCTAAGAAAAGCCTCCAGGAATTGTACATGATTCCGTGGAATTGAAAAGATATCGGCAACGGTATGATTAGCCAAGCTAAACCTGCATAGAAGAGAAGAACAATTATTTCTACGCTCACCGATGTTGTGAGCGTCTCGCGTGCTTGAGCGTCAGGTTCATTTAAAAAAGGAATTATTCAAGTTACCTGGCAGTATTAACCACGATAGTGTCCAAAAGAAGCCGACGTAACAGATGGCTTTCACCCTTTGTTTCTCTGCGTGGAATTCGCCGAGATACGAGTAAACTAATGAACCAGGAGCTCCAATGCTGAAAAATAGACAACGAAATTATTAGTTTCTTTTTTGGTTCGAAATCGGAAGACAGTGGTCCAACGTTTCGATTGTACGGTGTCCATCGACAATTCTATTGTATTTAAAAATTCGTTTTTCTTATTAAAACACTAAAAATTTGAAGGATTCTTTCTTTTTATTTATACTTGTTTCCGAAAAAGATAATTAATGACCCTTTTGAGATCGATGTAATTTAAAGAAAAAATTAATAGTTTGAAGCTATGTCCACAGTGAAGCAATAATGAGCAACTTTCGGTCGACGTTGCATGTGTCTCGAAAGAATCGCCGCTTTTACCAAATAAAGGACGAAGAAAGGCGGCAGAGAGTTGCTCGACGTTGCTGAATTCTGGACACAGCGTTAGATTTTAACGTGACAATTTTGATCACTTACAAAAATCCACTGAGAGCTCTAAAAATCAACAGCACTTCGAAGCTTTGAGACAGGCTTCCTCCGATCGCTAATATGCTGTCACACGTCATTGTTAACAGAATAATATATCTCCTGCCATAAGCATCGGCGAATACTCCCCAGAAAAGAGCACTGAAAACTCCGCCTAATGGAAAAGAATTTCTAATGAGTAGACATCGGATGTTTATGCAATTTCCAATTTTTATAGAAACATTTTAAGAAAGTGGAATGAAATAAAATTTTATTTTTAATGGGGACAGCCTTTGTCGATCCAAAGCAAATAAAAATCGTGTTAAATTCTCTCGAATTTTATATTATAGCATTTTTTTAACATTTCCATAAGCCATAAATGCATAAAGATCCGCTGTCTACTAATGAGAATTATTTTATTCATTTATTGTTATTGCTCTTATAATAAGGCTGTCGCCTAGCACAGTCTTTGTGATACTTAACATAATGCACATTACGCTTATACTTATCATTTTGAAACTTAATCACATTTTATTTATGGAATATGGAATTTAAGAAAATTGTATTTGATTGAAGAGGGATACAATTTAGTGACAGGAACGCAACTTTCTCTCTCTCTCTCTCTCTCACTTACACACAAACACACACACATGAATTATGGCGCCTATCTCTCCTAGACAATAGTCTTAGCCACAATATTAATCGACTGTAATAGCGCGAACAGCGAGTGGGATGTTATATAAAAACTGTTCTTCAATTTTGCTAATGAAATAAGTGCTATCGAACGGGTCTAGTACGCTGCAATTAATTCGTACCGATCGAAGGAACCTCGTATTCCTATGATTCAATGAAACTGACCCGACCATACTCGAAATTTATTTTCTATGATATTTTTAGATACAGTTTATTTGTATGTAAATTAGCATCGTTCATGAATGACTTTGTTACAATAAAGAGAACGATTCGTGTAAAACTGAGAGAACGCGAATGCACAAAAGGACAAATACCACCGCAAATACCGGAAATTTTGCGACGTCTGATGTGATGACCGCGTTATTGAATTTATATTAGACCGCAAACATTGTCTTACCCACGAGAAACGCCACGTTGAGAAGACCTTTCTGTTCGGACGATAGTTTCAAGTCGCACTCCGCGGAAGGAAGAATATACGCGTTAATGCCGTTTTGACATCCAACGCAGAGAAACATGGCGCCGCAAAGTAGCAGAAAACCATAGTGAAACCTTCCATACCCTGAAATTGTGAATTAAATTCAGTATGACGTCCACGCCATCGCGAAGTAATTTTATCGTACATTAATCAAAGGTACTCTAGTATAATACATTTTTTCCTTAATGTCAAACATTCGTACCATGTCCTTCTACAAACATCATTTCGTTTATCTATATATCACTCCTTTAAGCCTAATTTGTAAAGTCAAAATAAATCAAAATAAATAAACTACTATAGTGTAGTGTAGACTACTACTGTAGTGTTCATAAAATTAATTCTAATTTATTGTAACACAGATGAAAAGGAATTATAGAAATTTTAAGTTTTTAATAAGATTATTAAATTTTAGTTTATCACTGTCTATTAAAGAAAATCGATATAATTAAATATGCAGATTCCTTACCGCAAAGTTTAATAGCTTTTTCAAAGTCTGCAGCTCCTTCTTTGTGTCCCCGGTTATTTTCTGAAAATAAAAATCCGTTTTACAGTAAATTACATTTATCTCGTTGATGATTCGTTTTCCTAATTTTATTCTTTTCGAATATAATTTATCGGTGACTTTCCGTAAATAAATCGATGGAATGAAATACGTGTGTGAAAAATGTCGATATTTTTGAGAAATTTTCCACACACCGAGTGGAACATTATGATTCAGGATTCTTAGTGCTCGATCGAGTCGTTTTTAATCATTATTAGCACAATGAAGATAGTGACACGAGCAATTGAGTGATTATCCATTTAAAAATTTAAAAGAAACATAAGGAAGAGAATAAATACTTTATTTTAATTATCAATATAAAGTGTAATGAATAGACATCGGATCTTTATGCATTTATGGCTTATGGAAATGTTAAAAAAATGCTATAATATAAAATTCGAGAGAATTTAACACGATTTTTATTTGCTTTGGATCTACAAAGGCTGTCCCCATTAAAAATAGGATTTTATTTCATTCCACTTTCTTAAAATGTGTCTATAAAAATTGGAAATTGCATAAACATCCGATGTCTAGTAATGAATTTAGAAATATACTACCTATTTTTAATATTTCACAATAAAATAAAATAGATAAATATAATAAAATGTTAATCGGTCACTTTGATCGGTCAGTAGTTCTGATGACAAGAGATCAGAGAGGTAAAAATCCACGAAAGTGGAAAGTTTGAGAAGGTAAAATGGTTGATCGAATTTTCAGAGGCGAAGCTTTGGGCGTGTCAGGCGACGATATCGCGTGCTTTTCCATTCTTCTGAATTGAAAACAGCTTACCGCCTAAACAATCGGTCGCAACGATGAATAGTGCAACCGAGTTTACACATTACGGAACTTCGTTGATCCCTTAATCACACGATCTGATAACCATAGTTCAGTCACGTTGCAAATGCTACTCTCGTGCGTATTAGTACGCGCATACTGTAGTCCCCCCAGCAGAAATTACGAGAAAGTGTGTCTTAAACGTCTTAAAACTGTTTGGTAAGGTATTAAAGGGCAAACAAACGTTTCGGGGGTACAGTTCGATAGCTTCGCATAATTTCAACCGAATTTTCGGGGAGTCTAACTTAAGTTAATGTTATATGTGGGTATACGGTACTGTACAGATATTGTGGGACACCATTTGTTGCTTGTTCGACTATTGCTTTTAAAAATTGCAAAATGTAGGAAAGCTTTCTTCCTCGAAATGATAATTTCTATCTTCCTTCCACAGTTCCACACTGTTATTTGTTTGTTCTAATAAGAGCTTGACCTATCCAAAAAAGTAAATATCATAATATTGTTAGAAGATTTAACATCAATTTGGTTGTTGTAATAAGTACTTAACCGAATCAGAGAAATAAATCAAAATATTGTTAGAAGATCTAACGTCAAGCTTTTCAGTAACAATCGCGTCATTTTTATGAATGGTGCAACCATCAAGACGTCATTGGAGTCATAACTAATTTGTCTGTTAGAATAAAATTCGTCACGCGTGCACGTAAACGGTCAAATTGTGGGGTGATTAAAAGAACACTTGCATTTTGATATTTTAACAGGTTCCATTGTCTATTTGCATATGCATTCAGATGCGCACACCTGCAGATCGGTTTGCACATTCTTCTTTCAGCGAGCAAACAAGGATCAAAGCGGCGAACGAAAACTGTCACGATCATAATAGAAGGAAGTAATTATAGCGAGTTCGGTAATAATTATCTCGATGATGTTTCGCTTGATCTTTGATCTACAAAGGCGTGCAGAAACCGTCACCGGGTTCCGTGAGAGAAAGAACGAATTTCTTTCGATTCGGGAACAGCGTGCGCAAATATTTTTAGTTGTCGTTAAATGTAATCGAATGTAATTGCTCGAATTCGCTGGACTTTAATACGTAACTGAACGTGAACAACGCATCCGAATATCGGTGAATATTATCACTCGGTACGAAGTCAGGAAAAGCACATTCGAATTTTTTGTCGAACTGCAGGTAACAACGTAGAAAGATGTAGTAGGTATATATATGTTTCAATCGGTCGAAATTAAAACGCAAATGAACACGTTTGGTGTTCATCGTTGACGTACAGCATGTGGTATCGCACATTTTTGCACACCGATAATGCAACAATCCAAATACGATTAATACGTGTTTGTTTGAATAACGTACGCAATTGCCATCAACGACACAATAACAAATCTGGCGAAGCACGTTTTCTCGTTTATCTTTCCTTATTGTTACTAAATACTTTAGCATAACATTTCCCATTTCCTTTGTCCAAAATTTGGGACACTCAAGGCCACTTTCGCAATCGTTAAAACAACTAATTTTGCAACAAAGAATTTTTAACGAATGTATGCAAATACCATATAACTTGTTAAGTAATACTATCCAACAAATTTTAATTTTTCTTGTGCTTTGAGAACGCAAACCTAAACACCGTTACCAACGTTACAAAATTTGTTATGGATTAACTATAAGCCAAACGGTCGTTGAAACATGTGTAAATCACATTTTATTTATAATAATGCCTAATAATGGTTGCCATTTAAAAATAGTAATAATAACGATCATCGTCATCACCATTTTGTTCATTTTTTATCATTAATCTATGAAACTTTCGACTGTGCATGGAATTCTAGTATAATAGTTAATAATAACGATTTACAACTCTTCAATTTTCATTAATTATTCATGATTATGGTACTGAATAAAAGTAGCTCTGTCCTAAATGTCCTAATCCTATAGTGAACATTTTACACCTGTGTAAAGTTGACAAATTATGCAATACATCTGTATGCAATACTTTAAACCTACTCCACACATTAGCAACCGAAAGATTAAAATAAATTAAAGATACTCATTAGTAATTTCAGAATTTATTCTTAAATTTAAATAAATCTAACATAGTGAATGTTTCTGCTGTTTCTTTTAGCAAACACAAGTAGATTTATAATCCTAATGATATTAAATATTTGAAAAATCCGATGGAGACACAGAAATGAGGTATTCGCTAATTAATGCCGAAGTAATTAGAGAACCACCTGCTCAAGTGTTCCTATGTCTTAACTTAAAAGTGTCCTCGATATTCCAAAAATTTCATTTTGCTATATAAATTAAGGTAGTAGTATCAAGTCCAAAAAACATTTCCACGACAATAATAACCACATCGATTTATCATTTAGTCAATTTAGTTTTATTAACGAAGAAGAACCCCTGTTCGCCCTTTAAAAGTTAGTGAATAATACGAATTACATATATTTATTTAAAATTATAACATCTAAAAAATAATATAAAAAATAAAATAATATTATATTTATAAATTCATAATTTAATTAAAAAAGCAACTTCGTAACTTAATTTACTGATCAAGCAATATTTTATCATTACGTTTATAATCGTACTTCTCCTTAGTATTGTGAAAGATTTTCTAAATTTGTTTGCAAACAACTAAAATTGTGCAACGTTATCGTAACATTGCACGTTCAACATTAATTTGTCGCCACTTTTGATCGACAGTAATTTCAAAAAACTTTTAAATTCTATTGTCTGTAAGCTAGCACAACCATTCTTGTTATATTGGTATTAAAAATCATGAACATCGTAAGTACAATAAAAATACACACATAATGATAAATTCAAACGAAACCGTGAAAGTCCAATGAAAAGTTCCATTGTCAAGTATAATACTTTATTACGATTTTCAGATGATCTCTTATCGTGGTTTTGCAGCAAAACTTAATTTCGGCGTGATGAAAAAGCAGAAACACGAAAAAGAATAAAATACCGAAGGGTATCGGAAAGTTGTGTAGCACATTCCGAAGAGATTGAATAAATAAATGAAGGTACTAACCGACCGAGAACGAAAGAGAGGCGATTCGATTCACCATTGTAGTTCGAGCATTCACCGATGTCTTCTGTCTGTCGAAGCCTGAGTGAAGACTGTTGGAAAGCGGGCAGAATCCACGGTTTCCTTCACGTGGGGCGATCAAGATGAAAAACGTCTACGCGATCCACGGCTGCGTCGCTTTAAATATTGTCACGCGCTTGCACGATCAACCAGCTACGGGTGGGAACACGATTCGCGGGGCCGAAAACCCTCTCTACCGAATTCTTCCTTCGAAATCCACATGCTAAACAATTCGATACTCGAAGATTGCTTGTTTCTTCTCTTATGGAAGCTTTTCAAACAAACGTTCCAAATAAATTGTTTTATTATACAGACTTTTTAAAATATTTGTTCCATCAGGTTTAACACTAGATTGCCTAAGCAAGTCATTTTGACTGCTTTAAATTATTTTTTTTCGAACTGAAATACATTTTTTTTTATTGCTAATACTTATTAATAACTTGTTATATGACTGTAAGTGATATAAAATATATTAAAAATGACTGTTAAACAAATTTCTTTGCGCATTAGTTATTTTTTCACAATGCAGTCATTTTGACTGCTTTCAGGCAATATAGGTATATACTAAGCTCCCGTCTTTCTAGTGTTAAAGAAAACTCTGAGGGTATCTTTTCATAAAAATTCCACAGGAACAGATATTTTTCTAAACAAAGCAGCATACGTTTGAACAGAATTTTTTTAGAAATAGAAGATAACTATTTGTTGTGCGAGTTCTAGAACTTCTTACTGGGTTCTATTTACAAGATGAACCATGTTTTTTTAATAAATGGACTTTTTTTTAATGAGATTACTCATCGCTTGGTGTAATTTTGCTAAATACGAAACAACTTTGAACAAAGAGAAAACAATTTTAAAGAACAATTTCACGTCTGAGAGGTAGACAAAACTTTCTTTGTAGAGTGAATATGCATATCCTTACATCTTTTTTCAATTATAAATAGTATATAGTACGACGGTGGCGAACTTGCGGGCAGCGATAGAAGTCTATTTTAGCGTCTCCGTGTCGTTGTACTAATTTCAAAAGCAAATCAGCTTTTCCTCAAGAGTCGAAGACTTCGTGTTAAAATTGTAATATCATTCGCATAAAAATTGATTAGATACAGTAAAACACAAAAACGAGAAAAGCAAAACGATATAATACAAATATAATCATGATATTACTTAGTACCCGATCAAGAAAAAAATCGAAATACAACGAAAGAATTGTACACAGATTACTTCAGCAGTCGAACGCTCAAATATAAAATTAATTATTAGACTGCGAATTTTCTGCATTAATGACAAAAATGAGTAGATCAAATGTAAAACGGTAAAACCTACTAACTATTTTATTCAAACTCTATTGTCAAGAACAAAAATAAATGCAGGTGTAGATCCTGTACCTCTCAATTCATACAGACAATTTTTATTTTTTGTAGTCTGTTGATTATAATTCCAATCAAAGACACAACTTAAAGAAATTGTATTTTTTATTTTCTTCTACAAAAGGTTTTCTTGTGCTGTACGTTTTATAATATTTATGGCGTGCAATATTCTTTTTTGTGCAAAACTCGAACAATTCTGATTGCATTATGGCGCATGAACATTATTTGCACCCTATTAAACTTACTAAGAAAGAAAATGAACTTCCATTTCACTACAGCTTGTGGCAATTCAAGTAGAAAATTTTTATTTTACATAAGGATTCGCTGTCTAATCATAAGTATTAACATGATTATTAAAAACGGTGAAAAGAACATTCATTCGATTCTTGTTACTGGAATAATAGAAGGTGTGACAGTTGAACAGAGCATCGATACCATCCCTAATTCTTCAGGTCAACGAGCCTAATTACAAAGGACCGCGCCTAGGACAAATACTATTATCGATACTTTCATTTTCGTCAAACACGCGCTAGTATGAATGGTAAAATTCTGAAATTTATAATACGAATAGAACAGTTGTTTTTTCTCTTATTTGTCAATTCTATTTTTTTTCTGTTTATTTATATAGGTCCGATTTCTGCGAATACTTCTTATTGTTAGTTGCAACTTGATTTAGTTAGTATCTAATAGTCGTTAGTTGCGACTATTAGATATGATAAGTATATTTTATATCTTGGAGTTAATTTTAATTGTTATTTTATTTAAAAAGTATAGACATTTATTGTTTTCAGAACTTAAATAATGATTATTTAAAAATTATTGATTATGCTTTATACGTTTATATTACATCCTTATTTACGTCATACTTATGTATGATGCATAATTCTTGCATAACATGATATTGCTATGTAAATGTGTATTTAATTTAAACGAAAGGGACCCGTTGTGTACTTTTATTAGTAATATTTATCATAATGTTTTTCTTCTTTTTAAGTGCAAGATATTCCGAGAGTACGAATTAGAATTATGTATAAATGTCGCAAGAGAGTCAATAAAAACATTTTGAATTACATTATGATTTTAATTCGTTGTTTACGTAACATAAAAGAATTAACGTTCCCAATAGTCTTGAAATGTTCGATAGCGTTGCTTGTGTCACGAAGCAGTTATGCATCTTCAATTTCAACATTCAGAATACTGCTAACTTAAATTTCTATAATATTTGTAATTGGAGTTGTAATTAAAAAACAATTGAGAATTTAGTGATTTAGAAATAGAGAAAGAAGTGGCAACAATGTAGAATTACATAAATCGTATCGTTTGGCATTGGATGTGTTTCGAACAGTTGGAAGTCGATCTAGGTTAACTTCTTCAATCTATGACTATAACCACGGTACATACATAACCTAACATTATTATGGATCTATTTTTGATTATTTAGGAACATTAGATAAAATAATATTTCCAACTGATTATTATTAGTTGTATAGCGAGTAAGTTTAACAATATGTGTATCATAAATGAGGAAATGACAATAACATTTGACCGCATAAATATTAATAGAAGTTGTAGATATTGTCGCCATAACCACTTCTGATTGTGTAAATAATGTTCTAGCTCAACAAAGATGTTACAACTTAATACAACAATTTGTAGTATAAATGCAAGATTTGCACCCCAATTATGTTGGCGAATTACGGCATTGTTTACATCAAGCTCAACATCAGTTGCACAAGAACCTAGCACTGTTTTTAAGGTAAATGCTATTTGTGATTATTAATTCTGATTTACTGATACATAAAAAGCACTACTTTGTTTCATTATTGAATAAAAGTTTATTTGTTGAAGAAACATCATAAGCCAGCACCAAACGCAATAAATGCAGAACAAAGGAAAAATTTTAATAAACTTAAACTATCAGTATATAATTCATTAAAGGATAATACGCTGATCGCATCTAAAATTCAAAGCTCCAACAACATAAATGATTTGTTGGATCTGATAAAGTTACCAAATTTGTCACAAAATGAAATTATGAAAGTGATGGACTCCATTATAAAGTGGGTAAATGAGAACGATGTAAATACTGTTGTTAGTCAGACTGATAATTCAAATTTTAAAAAGGAAATTAAACAAGTAGAATTAAAGGACAAATCAAACATCAAGAAAGATGACATTGTAGCAAAGTATTCTGACCTTTCTACATCTTCAATGATCCAAGTGAGTAAGCGAATGATATACTTTCTTTATCTAACTCAAAATTATATATACACATTCCATTTATTATAGGAAGTATTAAAGTTAGCACAGACAAAAAGGAGAAACCCAAAGGAATTAAAATTTTTATTTGATAATATTAATCTGTACAATAAAAAATTGTCTGTAGGACAATGTTCAACCCTAATGTTCAGTATGGCAGCTTTATCTTATATCGATGAGGTAAGTTAATGATATATTTATGCGAAACTAATCAAATTGTTAAAGTATACATATTCAAAATAAATTGTATTGTAGGCCTTCCTTGATAGTATGAGTTCCAAACTTGTAACAACTATCAATAGTGTAAAACCCAGTACAGTGAATTCTATAGTAAAATCTATGTCTATACTTAAGTATAAAAATACAGAATTTTTAAGTCATATATGTCAATTACTTATTAAAACTGATGAAGACATACAAAGAGATTATTTATTAAATTTCATACAATCAGTATCATTATTGGGTTTCGACACAGAAGAAGTAAAAATGGTCATAGAGGTATGTACAAACATAAGATAATTTATAAAAAATAGCAAGTACGGCAAGACCTTAATTGATTTTATTATGAAACAAATTGTTATTTATGTACATTAATGGGCATTTTATTAAACAAGTATAGGTGTGTTAGAAACAACTAATATTATACTCTTTTAAAAATCAAGAAAGAGTTATATGAAATATAAATTTTTATCACCAAAATGTCGGGTACTAAACTTTTAAAGATATATATACTCTATGTGCTTACAACTTTAGGGAAATAAATAAAAATAAAAGTGCATTTTTTTACTTTTTAATAGTTTAAATTATACGTAGACTGTGATTATTGGGAAAAATTCTTAGTTTTTATATATAACATTGTGTACGTGTATGTACGAACATTTTCGTTAATTTTTTAAACTGTAGAAATAATTTAATTAGATCAATATTTATAGACTTACTACAAAGGACTTTTTATTTTCTTATCAATAGAAATACAAGACACAATTAACAATAGACTTGTTAGGAGTTGACAATTGGCTAAACTATGTTTGGTACTTAGTTTTACTAAACTCTGTATCAAACTCACATGTTGAATCTGTATTAAACGAAAAATTTATCACAACAATATTTTCTGCAGGTAAGTATCCTTCATTATAGTATGTCATTATTTACATATTAGTAACAGACTAATATTTAACGTTTATTGTAGAATCTGCGAGAAATTCCACACAAGAAACAAAATTGTTAAACATCAATGGCACAGCAAAATACATCCTGAAAAATTATGATGGTAGATTAATTTGTATTATGATACATAACTTCATACAACAAAATCAAAATAGTTTTCATATATTTACATAAAATATTACTCTAGGGCCACTACTAAAGGAGAATGTTGTAAGCTGTGAGGTAAGACCACATACTGCAGAAAAAATTGTATATATTGAAGCATTAAAAGAGACATTACAATCCATATCACCATCACCAAAGTGTTTTAATATGAATGTAAACACGAAAATGGGCTTCCTTTTGGGTATGTAAAATAGTTGATTGTGTAAATGATTTAAAAGGAACGTAATTATGGTTAGATAATATTTCAGATGCCGAATGTTATGTAGATTCTAAATTTAATCTTACCGATCTAAATGACACAGCAGAACAAAAACCAAATAAGTGAGTTTTAGACGAAAGTTATCAACAGCTATTGCATAATATTGTAATTTCGAAGTAATTTTATATCATGTAAAAAGTAACATGTAGAATAATTATCGCAAATTTCAGATTAGCGATATTGATACACGACTATCACTCCTACTGCCATGGAAGTGAAGATATTCTCGGAATAATGAAATTATATGAGAGATTATTAAAGCATAGTGGGTACAAAGTGGTACCGATTTCGTATAAACAGTTTGGTATAGACGATAAACTTACTAAACGTGAACAGTTTTTAAAACAACGTATTCGGAAATTAGAATGAATATGTTTTAATAGTTTGTAATGCGTAATAAATAAATAATTAACACCATGTAATTGTATTTTTACTTTATGTTAATTTTATTTCTATTTATAGTATTTGTAAAAACTTAGTAAATTTTAATTAAATAAATAATTATTTTTTTAAGGTACCTGTCTCTTTAAACAAATGTTTCTATTTCAACAGGTATAATATCGTAATAGACACAAAGCTGGGTCTAATTAAGATTTGTTTATAATAATTGTGCGTATATGTACGTGTATATTTGAGCGTTTGTGTGTGTGTGTGTTATAAGTAATTTCTATAAGTATTGTATCAGAGATATTCTCTCTATATTCTTGAACGAAAAGACCCAATTGTATGCAACGTATACTGTATATTAGCGCCATCTTCAATACTTGAAACGTCGCCAAAGTCGAAGTCGACTTCACGTATTGTGATTTAGTGAAAGGTGTTGTGTTTAATTTTGTGGTTATTTTATCAAAAGAAGTTTACTTAATAATGGTAAATATTCATTGTTTATTCTACACATGATTAGATTCATATGGTAATTTTAACGTTAACGATACATTAAAAACATGTAAATCGATTTTTATGTAAGTGATCAAATTCTTTTAGATGCGATTTATGTTATTGTTCAGTCGCCAAGGAAAGTTGCGTCTACAAAAATGGTATGTGGCATATCCTGATAAGAAAAAGAAAAAAATTACAAGGGAATTAATTACAACAATACTAGCGCGAAAGCCGAAAATGTCCAGTTTCCTAGAATGGAAAGATGTTAAAGTTGTCTATAAAAGGTACACCCTAATTATCAGTTTATTCCATGATTTGCAATTCTTTTTGTAACCGAATTTTCCATTAAATGTTTTACCATAATAAAAACCATGAGTGATGTTGTTTTAGATACGCAAGTTTATATTTTTGTTGTGCAATTGAACAAAACGAAAATGAATTGCTCACCTTAGAAATTATACATCGTTACGTTGAATTATTGGATAAATATTTTGGAAGTGTAAGTATAACTTCACTTAAATTAGATATATTTCAGATAGGTTAGCCTGACCCTACCAACAATCGTTACATTGACGAGCATATCACTGACACGATTTCATCACACATCGAATTTAGCATCTACTCACTGACACCAGAGATCATCAACAATGTTTTCATTAACACCAAATTTCCTTGGCAGTATTTACTCATCGACACATTTAAATTGCCCACAATCATTTTATTAACACCGAGTTTTGTCAACAATGTTATCATTCATGTGGGATGGTTGACTACTACTACGTATAATGAACGATATTCGTTCTATCATTGAATAAAAATTATTTGGGAACATTATTGCTAAAATGGTGAGTAAGTACTGTTAATGAAAGCATTGACAGTAATCTCAAGGTATTGATAAGTAGATACTGCCAGTGAAATGATTGTCGACAAGGTCAGGGTAACCCATTTGGGATTACATGGTTAACCCTTAGCACTCGAGTGGTGACTGTAAGGCACCACTAAAGATTGCTGTATCATTACTTAAAATATTTTTTACATTATTAAATTTGTTTGTATTTAATAAATTACTAAACCTTTCGGTATTGTGCGAGTAAGTTTCACCATTTTCGTATGTACAACATGAAAAAAAAAATATAGAAGAGCAATTGTATTTCGTTTTAGAGTTAAAATAGCTTCGAGTGCAAAGGGTTAATTCAAATTTTAGAATGGAAAAGTAGTCTTCTTTAAGATTATCAGCTAGATTATAGCCTTTATACTTACATAACAATTGTTCAGAATAATAATATCATTTTCTGTTTTACTAGGTATGTGAGTTAGATATAATTTTCAACTTTGAAAAAGCATACTTTATCTTAGATGAACTATTGCTTGGCGGTGAAATTCAAGAGACTAGCAAAAAAAATGTGTTAAAAGCCATTGCATCTCAGGATTTACTACAGGAGGTTAGTTATGGGGATGTACCCATTGAGTTGTGACTTGTTTTCTTCTTTAATGACGTTATAACTCTTATTTGTTATTTTATAGTAATATACTTGAATCGTTTTAACTTTTAACACGATTATTTCTTCAACTTTCAGTTATATGAGAATTGATACTATTTTTGTTATTCTGATAGCATTCTCATAGTTCTCATCTGTTTCTGCTAAATTGTTAAAACGGTTCGCAAAATATGTTTTACTTTCATTAGTTGGTGTGTTACGTCCTTTTCAAAGTAATTTAATCAACACTGAGTAAGAGGTATACACAAAAATACCAAAACCTCTTGTATGATTTATATATGTAGCATGTTTTTAAAGCCTGTTTATTCTGGGTAAAATAATGTGGTGTTAAAGGTATAACAAAATGTCTCTTAAATTGATGTATTTTCTTTGATTTTATGCATAATGATGCTGTACATGTTATACATATAATGCACATATAGGTATGTTATTACAATAAAAGTTAAAGGTACATATTATTTATGTAAAAAACGAATATAAGTGGAACGCTTACAACAGCAATTACAAAGATATTAAAACAAAAATAGTATTTAAAGAGACACAATAGTATTACAAATATTATTATTTTGAATAATATAGCAGCCACTGCATTATTTCAATGCCTAGTAAAAATGGGTTGTCATGACACTTTGTTTATTAACCGTGTAATTATCTAAATTGCATGATGGAATGTGACCCTTTTAAGTTGAAATTTTGTAAGAGGAATGTGTTATTGTCCTTTTCAGTTTTGTGTATTATATGTACATTATTATATTTTGAAACCTCTTGTGGTTTATTATTTAGTTTTGTTTTAACTTGTCCAAAATTTTTCTCAGTATTTAACATTTATACGCACAATGATTACTGTCATAATGCTTGATTTGAAAATGTTATACATATTAGAAAAAACCTTGTTATGAATAATATGTATATAGTGTGATTGGTAACACCTTTTTATTATTACTAATTATAAATATGATTTAGATTTTTTTTTAAACCAATTAGATTTTGAAAGCATTATTAATATATACTTAGATAAAATATTGTGTGGTCAGGAAAGCATGGAAAGTGACTGCTCATTCTTTCCAGTGATATTAAATGTAATGTCCACGCAAACAGTAATATGTAGATATAATTTATGTTCAAGACACTGTAAATTGTAATTTTTAATAGCTATTGCTGTGCGCATAGAATGCTTACATGCTTATTTTTTTATTGATGTAAGTGGGCTTATATGTGTTGTAAATTTTTATTCATAATGTACGCAACAGCATATCTGTAGTAAGAAAGTTAAATTTATATAAATCTGTTGCCATATTACATTGACATTGAATACTGTTATGCAATACCATGTTCAATATCGTGTTTTAGTACACAAATGCAATGAGAACATGAAACTATTTCCACTTTAAAGTTCCTTCATATCTTAGGTATTTCTGATAAAGTAATTAATTATGACTACTTATTTTTCTAAAGATCCAGTTTGCGAAATTGATTTGTAATATTCTATACCCATTTAAGAGATAGTAATCTTTTCAAAATTTAATTACAAAACCAGCACAGTATTACCAATTAAATTAACATTACCTAACATCTGAAATAAAGTTATTTAAGAATTATAAACTATTCTTTACTACAATAAATAGGAGAAGTTTGAAAGTTTTTATACTATCCTTTGTGGGCACATTAAAACATTTGTATTATAAAGTACAAACTGAATAACCTAGAAGATAAGTCTGTCACATTATCAACTCCTTTGATAATCCTATGAACATTGAAAACTTTTCTACTAGTATACTTATGTCTACACTTGCCATTATATTTACTATCATTTTTATTATTCCCATAAAAGAAATCTGTATAAAATATAAAAATTTTTTATCTTTTTATTGTATAAAAAATTTTTCCAAAAATATAAATGGTTTGTACAATTTTAAATATTATTAGAAATGTTATATCTACATATGCACATATGAGTATCATAATGAAGTATTTGTAATAATACTCGTAAAAACAAACAACAAATAATAATAACAATAATTTCTTACAATAGATTTTATATTATTTACAGTATTTGTACTTAAACTTTTATTTACTGGATCACTAATATATTATTGGATTTAAAGATTTATTTTTGAAACTCAAATGTATAATTAGGTACTCTATTTATATTTACAGCTTGTGTAAGTAATTGTTAAGTAGCTTGGTGTATATGTTCACTATATTTACTTTCTATATAACATAGTTGGATAGATTGATAGCAGTATTCCTGTAATGTTTACAATTAACTATCTAGTCTCTGAAGATTTTTATTTCTTTCTGTTTATGGTACCACAATGTAAAATAACATTTTTTGATACTAAAAAAATATCTGAATATCTGTTTTTTAATAAAATGAGTTAAACGGGAAAGTAGATTAAATACATATTCACTTGCAGTGATATTATTACACACTATTGAAATTTATGTTAAAATTTCATTATGCTATGGAAATGCTGTTGTTCATAGCTAGTTGTTGAAATGTATGTACATATTCTCAAGTTATAATAAATATTAATCATTACCAATTATATTGATGGTATAATTTTATATAATGTTATTAATCATGATCCATACAATAATCTTGAACAATATTTATAAGATGTTATGATTCAGAAGATCCCTTTTAAGTTTTCTTTTTCTTTCATAATTTCATAGCATGGAAATCATCTTCTTGTAAACTATCAGAAGTTACTTGTTTTACTTCTAAGAAATTATTATATAAGAGCCTGAAGAAGCAAAAAATAGATTTAGTCATAAGTATTTTTATAGGGAATTATTTTTTTAGTTATGCTATATTTTGTAAATGTATCATATTATTATATACATTTAATCATATTACAATTTTATCTAGATACCGTTTAAAGTTCATTAGAATGACTAGTCATATCTATATTATAATCTATATCATACTATATAATACATTCCTAATTAAATAATTGATTCACTTTCACTAATTAATACAAATTTTCTCTGGTTATTGTTAACTATATACATTCATAAGGTTACATTTTATATCGAAGTTATAAAATTACCGACTTTATTTGTTTATTTATGAATGGCGACTTTTAACTTTTTTTTAATCATAAGTTAGACTTGTAAACATACAGATTTAGTTAACTGCTTGGTATTTAATGAAACACTGTATAATTACTTGTTCTTTTCTTATAGAAGTATATGTGTAAAGAAACGATTCTAATTCCTGTTTGTTAAGGAGAAAATATGTTTTGTTTTATACTTGTAAGCACGATATCACTGTAACTGCTTTCATTGGTTTAATTTTGTTTTAACATGAGTTGACGCAGAATGACAAGGTATTTTGTATAATAAATTTTTAATGGAATTTTTAATTCGCCGAAGTGTAACAATTTTTTTGCAATTGTATTCAATTTTGTAAAATTAATGATAATCTTTAGCGCAACATTATTGTTCCATAACTAAGGACGCAACCAGAAATACACTAAAGATTAGCTAGAATATTTGTTTGTTTGTGGAAGGACGAAGCTGTGGAAGGTGCCCTGCGGGAGATAGGGCTTTTGTAGGTGCTGCGTTCTTGCATGCCCTTCATGGCCAATGTGACAACCCACATGAATCAAGACTTGGAGCAGGCTCACCCGCTGCATGATGCCATCATACATCTCTACTTTTTCTATAGTTATTGAGCATCAGTTTTTTACTTAACATTGAGAACCCCTACGAATCTAGCATATAAACCCATATATTTTTATATAGGCAACAAAGAAGAGTAATATATATATATATGTATATGTATATGTATATGTATATTAGCTCATAGAAAGTCATGTTAGTGATAAATTTGCTTCTCATTTGATTACTTAGTGGATAATAGTTCTAGTATAGTTTAGTCCCGTACTATGGCAATAAAGTTAATTGTATTTAGATGGCCATAATTTATGTGTGACTACAACACACGAGAAAAAATGTTTAAGTAGTGTTTACATAGTTTCTTAATTGTTTAAGAAGTTATTTTCTCACATTTTGTATAGCCCTCTTTATACTTCTGTACTTGGAAAATATTTATTCTAGTATGTCATTAGAGGAATACTTGAAGGTATCACTTCTGTATGTGTACGTGTATATACATAAGCAGTGTCAATTTTTAATGTTACGATTCTAACACAGAATAAACTAACACCCGTAATAAATGTATACAATGGAATTTTGACATAACTGTACACGGAATTATATATTACCTTTCCATGTAATTAATCCAGTTTATATATTTACATTGTATAATAATCTGTACTTTTAGGTTTTTACTAAGGTATTTTTGTTTAACTGTTTTTATTTCCAATAAAAATGCTCCTAGGATTCTTATTTAATTTATTTATTGTTTGTTAGGAAGGTATTATATTAAAATTGCTCAAGTTTATGCACACCCATTTAACAATAAGTGCAAAAAACATTCTGTGCGTAGCATGCAACACAGACATTTCTTTGATTGATGCTTAAGCATTTCAAATAAGGCGATAAATGAATATGTGCTTTGTGCAGCTTTGTGTATCCATACAAGTATATACTGTTATATGAAAAGGGTTCAGTTCACCATTTGAAGCTGCATCAAGGAGATTACTTAATTGCAAAGTAGGTATGTGTATACTTATATATTTTCATTACTGTATTTGTGCGTTATATGATAAAGTGCAGCATCAAAGAAATTGATCCCTCTTCATATACTTAGATGTATCTTTCCGAAATAAACTTTAATTTAACGATTCTGATCATCTGTTTCAGGATGAAACTCCTCAGGGATTCTTCGAGGACCATGGTTTGGGATAATATTTCCTAGACAATTTGTCGAATTTAATGTAAGTGGACTTATAATGATGCTCAGAACATTCCAAAATTGTATTTACCATATGCTACGAATCCTAATTAATGAAAAGTCCTTTTTTCGAATTGAATTAATGCCGATAATAAAAGAGTACAATTTTATTATGGGTAATTATAACTGATTCTTCAATGCTATTGAATTTTCTTGTTAATGTAATAGCAGTTTTTTATTGCATACATTACGTAAAGATTATATTATTTAATCCTCTTCAGTTCATCGTACCAATGAATTTATTGTCATTAATTTTACTATTTATTTCTCATTCTTATTCAAATTTTTTATTCTTATATTCAAAACTTTATATGCATACATCAATAATTCATCAATATATCAATAATTTCTAACATAGAGGGTTAAATAATGAATTTCAAACATTCTGTATCTACATACACATATTTTTTATAAGGCGCTCATAGGATTACACTTGCATGTAATTACTTTGCGAAACCAAACTATTCATAAGTATTATAAAATTTGTTGCGCCTTATTAATTTTTAATCGAAAACTATATTTTTGTGCGTTATGTAGAGAAGATAATGAATAACTTCAGCTTAAACGTTTTTAATGTAACAGCAGTTCTAACAGTCAAGTACTAAGAAACAACTTAATAATGAATTAGGATATTAGATACACAATTTTTCGCATAAGTAATTATATTGATTTGTCAAACTATAGAAAAGCAGCAAAAAGAATGTTTGCTAGAAAAGCAGTTAGTTGTTAAGAGATATACAGTTTCTCGTTCGATTTTATTAACGTTTAATTAAGTATATATGACAAGCAAAAAGATTGACATTTGCAGGATTACAATTATGAGTTTATAGTTAATAAAATATTTACATAATTGTCTTAATATTATAATAATACCAATTTTCAATTAGTAAGTACTTGTATTATCTTATAATGTTTTCTATATACATATGGTAATTATATCAATATTAGCAGGCTGTCATCGACATGTTAATTATACACATTCCTAACAGGTTTCCAAAATGTTTAAAGCACTACTGCAATTAAATGTTTCAATTTTTAACGATTGACTATATTGTTTTATATTTATGTGCATGATTTAAATGTATAGTAAGCAACATAGTTATTGTTACATACATTACTGTTTATTCTTTGACTTGATAGTAGTTCAACTAGAAAGAGGCAAGAAAATATTTTAATTCAACTGACTTATTTTGATTTTGTCAATTGAATTCTCAGGATAATTTGCAGAATTCAATTACATTAATTCAATCGAAATGTATCCATTAACTATTGATTTGTAAGTAATATTTTTTTCATAATTGCACGCAATACAGAGTGATTGACATCTCGAAAAGATCATGGTAACAATACCTGTTAAAGGATCTTAAAGTAGGCTTTTACAAATATTTTAGTATTCATTGTGGTTTGATTATCTTACAAATTAATGCGTCAAAAGCTCTGAAATTATTAATTTAATTTCCATTAACTCTTACTACGTTATGCATATAGGAAATCAAATTAGCTTACCACATAAACTATAGATTTATTTACAACATAATATGAAAACGATATTCAAACTTTGAATGCACACCGTAACTATAGTTTGATAAAGAGACTGGTGCAAATTCATTTTATTTTGTTAAACAAGTATTCTTATTGTTTAGACTTGAGGCATTCTTATTCCCAAAGTGTCAGTAATAAAAGCATTTATCAAGCGATTGCGGGAACGCTTCATTCAATTGTTTTCTCAGTAATTGTTTAAAAAAGATCGCCCTCTGATCTCAATAATTTCTTAATTTGTTATCAAGTCCGTCAGCCTGAGCAGTGTTATAAAGATTGTATTTGGCGATCGTTGTTTGTTAAAAAGTTACTATTGTAGAAACAGAATTAATAATTAGATAAGGATCTATTTCACCTATTTCAATGATTTTTGGACTTTCCGATAATCGGCTTTAATTTCTGAGATTAAATGTCTTAAATTTGAAATAGATTTAGGATATTTTAGACCGCGATGTAGAACCGAGAGATGTTGATTTCAATCATAAATTTCGTTGAATTTATTTTTGAAGAGACATTTGATTTTGATGAAACATCAGATGCTTTCTCCAAAATAATGTCAGACATATACTTGGTAGCAGAAAATACGAATGAACAAGCAGAATTGAATTAAGTTTTTCATAAACAACGACTGTCAAATAGACCTTTCATTGCACTGCTCAGGGGCGTTGACCTCGACAACACATTAACAAATAATCGAGATCGAGGATCGCACCTTTTTGTAAATATTTACCGTTTTCCGTATTAGAGATTACCAAGGATATGAATTTTGCCAAAATATTATCTCCGCGTTGTTTATGGAAATGTTCATGTTCCTGTTAATTGTCATTACCATAGCGATGTATTTTTGCAAGTTTTGATCGCGTTGATCCTTCCTCGACGTAATAGCAAAAATAACGAGATAATTATTGAAAGAAATTCTCCCATGGAAAATAAGTTTATAAAGAATATTGTTCGTTGACTGTTTATTCGTAGCATTGGTGCAAGCTGACATGAGATTACATGTTATACATATCTCAGACACACACACACGTATGTGCGTCGTCAGTTAGTGTTAGACTGTTCTGAAAAGCTTGTATTCGCTTTCCTCAATCGATAAAACTTGCGTTTCCATACCACTGAACAACCTTAATCTGGCCTTTCAGTGCGACAAAGGTATACTTTATACATAAGATCACTCTTTTAAAAAATGATTACGTGATTAAAGAGTGAATGATTCAAGTGTCTCGTTTCAATGAATCTTTAGAGTTACAGTTAGTCAAGTCTGAGAAAAATTTTCAGTATTGCGTGAAATATCCAGGGACACTAAGCTCCTTCGAAATTCGAATATACGTATATTTGTGAACATTCCAATATATTTAGAGGTGTACTAGACTAACAGAAAACGAATAACCAATTTTATAAGAATATTTTGGAACCTACGATACAGTATATTGTCCGGACACGTTATTTTATTTTATTTTTAACTTTAATTGTAACGCATGGAACGTTGGCATACGAATTTCATCAAACAGTTTGTGTAGTTTTAGACGAAGAAAACGATGGCTATGTTAGTTAATGCGTGTCAAGTAATTTGCATTTATATGTGTACTACTGGCGTGCGCGATACAGAACTATCGGCATTACTTTCTGTACTTTAAATACTTTTGTATACGGCATAGTTTTCGGTACACACGTTAGGTATACATATAATACTATTCCCGTTTGTTCAGCGTACTATTGTACACGGTACCGTTGCAGTTTCTCTCGGACGATGTTACACGCAGTTCTTTCATGCAATCAAAAGTAGCGATTAAGTGCGTGAATTTGTTAGAACTTGCGGTATAGCTGGTTATTATACAGAATTATGAACACTACCAATGTTAAGCGTATGAACGTGTAATACGATAAGTATATGAATGTTGTATTGAAAAGACGATGCTTTGTGCTCCGTCCATAATAAACCCTGTAATGCAAAAGTATATCAGCGATTCTATTGGATTTTCTTGGCGCGAACTGAACTTTAATGTCTTGTTGCGGAATCGACGTAAGTACAATTTCATTTATACACACAGTGCATGTTTTAGGGTGGAGGAGAGGGGGGGGGGCTATAAGGGCTGTAGCCCAGGGCGGCAAATTTTTGGAAAAATACCAAAGGTAAAATAATAGCCCAACTCTGTTGAAGAATACCTCTCCGATGTGAGAAAATGATGAATATAGTGCATCACATCTGAATGTTGCTTTCTGGTGATATTAGCTTTAATGCGGATGAACGTGTCTGGGTCTTACGAAGGTCAATTTTTACTTTTTAAATGAAATCCATATGTTTTTTTAATTTTTAATATTTCAATTTGAATATTTCTTGAATATTGCATCGCTTTCTAGTACCTTTTGTGGGGAACGACGGATTGCATCGATTAGCGCATTGGAAAATATATGATTCTATTTAAAAAGCCAAAGTGAACCATCACAAGTATTTCACGCATCCTCCCACAAAAGAACTAATATTAGAACACGCATCTCTCGAAACCATTCAAGTTTCATTCAAACGTTCCTCGCTATGATTAGTAATGACTAGACTGCGGATTTGATGCATTTATGACAAAAATGAATATGTGCGATTTGAAGCAATAGACAGATTAAAAAATTCCAGATTACAATTAACGTATTAGCTTCAGCCTAGTGAAATCGGTGAAAGGGGAAAGAATCCTCTATTTAGCTTCGTTTCTTGGAACTGATGTAAACAATTTTTATTTTGCGTTAAAACTCGCAATCTTGTACTGACAAAAATCAGGATAACAATTTCAGGTGAGACGCCCTGTATACGAGAAAACTTAATTCGAATGGAATATTTTCTATAAGATGTGTTGTTTTATGAAAATCTATTTAAAAACTCCTATTAAAAATATATGCGCTCTGTTATTCTATTATACCCTATTAACGATGAAAGATCAAAGTTGTTTTAATAATAATCTCAAGTTTCCTTTCAGAGCTTCTTTTCACAAAGACAGCATAGTCTCCTCGTTCACCGTGAACATCAATTTAATTCACTTATCGATATACGATTGTCTCTCGAATAGAATAATGTGAATCTTATATTCGGTAATTCGCGTTTTTCTATATTTGTACTTTCTCGATTTTTTTTTTCTCTCAGAGACGAGTTACATCTCGAGTTCCCTCGTATTGTGCAAATATCTGTTTTTCAAAATTTTCCCTTCTGTCAGCAGCGAACTGTAAGTTTAGTAAATCGATATGAACGTCCTGTATATTTAATTGTATAAATCAAGTTCCTGTCTGGGCACGCATTAAACTCTTGAATGAAGACAACACGAACACAACACACATCCGGCGTTGAAGAAGATTATACATCCCTGCTGCTGTCGAGATTGTCGTCATAAACGTCTGCAGGACGTATTGTGAATTACGTATTTCAAGGTTTGCCGCAATAGTAGATGAGTAACAATGGCGTCCCGTACAACAATGTTACGTTATTTAGCAAAGTACGGTCGACGACAAAGTTAGCAGAAGTCGTTGTTGCCACCCTTTTTTAGTCAAGGGCTGAACAAAGCTTTTATTTGATAAGCACCGTAACAACGATGAATGAACGTAGGTGTTTTCGGGTTTGAGCATTATGCTGTGAAATGTAAGTACTAAAATAATTTATTTATATTTTTCTTGGCAATGCTTACAGTTAGACCCATTTAGAGAATTGTTTTGAAAGTTAAAATATATTTTTAAAGGTAGATACTTTGCCTAAACTCTGCGACTTTCTTATTACACACAGCCTCGGTGATACATAGAAGTTTACAGAAAGTTTTTAATTGCTGTGACATAATTTTCTTTATAACGCTTCTAAGAGTACAATTTCGTCATATTACGGTTCAGGCTTTTCATGTAAGTATTGATTTTTATGCTTATATGGTTATTAAATTAATTATTCCGTTTATCATTAGTCTAAACTTAGCTTAAACATTCCTAAAGAATAATTAGTGAAAAATATATCCGTTCTTGACCTTAATTTGTTCATCTAGATTAGGCATTTGTTCCATTGTGACACTGTTGAAAGGGCCTAGCCGGTTAAGGGGGTCAAAAATGCCTTTCAGCCGATTTTGGCCAGAAGTGGCTCGTTTAATAGGCTTCCAAGAAAATACATTTCCTGCCAAGTTTCAGCCCTATACCTCCTCTGTAAGGGAAAATACAAAGAAAAACCAGTTTTTGTCTCATTTTCCGAACGGAAGCTTATTTAAGAATTCTAAAAAACAATCTGCCGCATTTAACAGATCAAACCATATATTTGAAAATTACTTCCGGTGTTTCAGTTGCAAACTCTGGTTGTGAAAAATGAAAAAACACGAAAAAACACAGATTTCACGAATGAAGTTTAAAAGTGACCCTACCTGAAAATTAATTCAACAACAAGGTATTCTTGCTAACACTATCTCTCTGATTATTTTTCATAGTTTCGTTAGGCTACGTCGTAGTTGGCCAGTTAAGCGTGTTTCACGTGTATACACGTCAATCCAAAACTCTATTGCGGTGCAACGTTAAACGTTAATGAATTGTCAATTTCGAATAAAAATGTCATTTTTGATCCCTTGCCCTGCCCCCCCCCTTTGAACATTTTTTTTTATTTTCTGTTTTTTTCGTGTATATTTCGCATATTGCATGATTTTAATTCCGCCGCGTGGGGGATTTCTGAAATTGAGTTCCACGGTTAACTGGTTAAAAAAGGATATACAGGGTGGTCCAATCATAATGCACGATGTTAATTATAAGTCACACCTAAACGTCAAGTTTTTTGCCTAACTTAATTTGACATTTCTTTGTTTCTGTGTTTAGCAAATTCAACCATGGAGAGGTACACAATTGAGCAGCGCGTTAAGATTGTTGAGGCCTTTTACGAAAATGGGCGTTCAAAAATCGAAATGCATTTCGAGCACTTCGTGATTTTTTTGGTCAGCATAATCGACCAAATGTGTCCACAATCGGGAGAATTGTGCGGAAATTTCAGCAAACCGGGTCTGTCGGAAATGTGAAAACATCGGTGCATACTCGTCCAGTTCGTTCTGCGGAAAACATTGCTGTTGTTCGCGATAGTGTGGATGAGAAGGATGAGATAATTCGGCACATTAACAACATTGATCCTCAATTATGTCTCAGTCATTGAAAATATGTCCCATCGGATAGAAGTATGCCAGCGAAGCCGTGGCGAGCATTTGGCCGATATGAGCCGTTTATTTTGAAAGTGGCCTAACTCCGTTTTTCAGTTTTTTTCCGGTTATCATGGTTACGTGTACAACTTTATGTTATTTATCAGTAAAGCATTTCAGGTTGCTTATAATCCGAGCAAATACGATAATTCTTGACACAAGTTTTCAAAGTTAGTTTAATAATCGAACCGTGTAGTTTGAAAGTGGCCTAACTCCATTTATACTTAAATAATCAAGATAATATATTTACTATTGATAATGTCGGAAAGTAATGATGAAGGTAATTTTAATTAATTAGTATTTACAATTTAACCTCAGTTTTTGGACAATTGCGTTAGTTGAATAACCAGAGTACGTTTAATTAATATAAAACTTAAAATTTAATATTAAATTTTAGAAATTGTTTCACCCATGGGGAAGAACAGAACAAGACTATTATTTAGTTCAGATAGTGAAGAAGAAATAGTAAGTAATGATTTAAAAAAAAATCGAAAAAGAAACCAAAGAAAAGAATCGAAAGAAATTGATGAATCACACATCCAAAAAGTGCGAAAGATTAAACGGAATTCAGGAAAAAGATATTGTACTCAAACCGGAAATATTGTACCGGAAAAATATTCGTTCCCCAAGATTATTACAAGATTATGAAAAAGTGTCGGAAAGGTAATAATTTTATTGTAAATGAAATGAGACAAGAAGATTTTGTATCAACAAAATTATTAGAAGATGCAATTTTTAAAAGAGTAAAAAATTCTAATGGAGAATCAATAAACTGGCTAAAAATATGTTGGATGTGCTTTGTCAGAAATGAACCGTATAAAATTTTCTATAAGACGTCAATGAATAAGAATGAAAATTTTAAAGTCCTGAATTTATTACCACGTCGAGATAGACCAAAAAAGTTCGAAAATATTGTATTGACACCACTGTATAAAAATATCAGACAAATTACAACAAAATTCAAGGACATGATGGACCTATTACGATATATACCACCGGAACATCATGATTACTTCAAATCCCTTTTACTCGCACAAAATGTAGATGAGTAGTAAATTGTTTTGTAATAAATTTATGTTTGTAATTTTGCACGTTATGTAGTTAATTGAATCGCATAAATTATGTTCCTGAAGTGTTTTAAGGATATGCAAAATAAATTCAGTATTGTTTTTTTTCAATTTGAAGCATCTTAAATTATGTTGTGGTACACTATGTAAACTATGGTTGTAAACTATGTATGTGGCCTAACTCCATTCTTGATAAGAAAACGCATATTATTCACTTAATAATATTGCCACTATTTTAACCCTTTGCGGTCGTATGTCTACTTTCAGCCACCAAAACTTATTTAACGTTCCAGTCGTATGTCTGCTCTCAGCCACCACAGTAAAGAATAATGCTGATCTTACATTACTCCCATAAACATATACAAAGAATCCATATAAAGAAGATTAAATGATGAAGAACTATAAAATATAATTTTCACATATTCTTGTTATTCTAACATATTCTGGTGTTACATATATCTAAAGGTTAAAAAAGAATTAATAAATTGTGTTTTTCTTTTGTATAACTGTTCGTTCAACAAAAATTAATTCCGACCAGCACGAAACCTATGCATAAACTTAATCCGACCGCAAAGGGTTAATAGGAACTATAAATTTAACACCCTTAGATACACTTAAGCAGTGCGACTCATTAATGTCCTATACGTATATTTTTAAATTCATTGAAACGCAAACCCTTAAATATCTCGATTTTAAGATAAATGGACTTAGGCCACTTTCAAAATAAACGGCTCATATTTTGTTTCATACATAATTGTCATGGATCCTTTTATCATGATAAAAAATATTAAGATAATTTTCTGTAAACTTTTTGTTTTATGTGCAATTAACATCGTGCGTTTTGGTTGGACCACCTTGTAGATATAAGTTTTGTTGACGTTTTTTCGAAGTCGTACCTGCTTTTTTCTGAAATTGTTGAAATATATTATGCAATCCGTTAAAACACCGGCTATAGGCCGTTGGTGATTTCTGTTCGGGGTTGCTAGTGAAATTTCGCGAAACGTCGAGCATGCGGGAAGGCTGGAGGTAAGGGGCTGGGTTGTGCCTGTCGAGCGATTCGTCGCGAAATGGCTGGTGCACGCATGGGACGTGAGCGCGTTGCGCGGAGAAGAGCGTTGTTGCGGAGCGGCGTCGATGCGCGCGAGTAGACGGCGTCGACGGCTGGTCGTCGCTTTGACGTCGTCGAGTCGAGTCGCGACCTCGAAGAGGTTGCTGGTGTGTGTTCCCGAGTGCGAGTGGTTTGCACGGTCGTCGGTTTTTGGTCCGACGAATCTCTCCGTTGGGCAGCCGCGAGGCAGCTGGTATCGCGCGGGGCCGAGGTATTCGATATTTCGGAGCGTGTACGAAAGCGGAAACGGAGGAAGCAGTGCGACGCGGAACGGAACGGAGCTGAGCTGAGCTGAGCAGAGCAGAGCAGAGGCCTCAGTGGGGTGGAGCGGCGCCGCGCGCCGTCGTTACGCTCGAACTGGGCGCTTCGAGACTACGGGACGTCGCGTCGCCTAGCGTCGCCTCGCGACGCGCACCATCCCGACGTTGCCTCCGTCAGCAACGAGACCGAACTACGACGCCGCGGTGCCCCGGTCTTCTCTCTGACGTAAAAACGTGAAACGCGGAACGATGTAAATTCAGGATCATCTCAGGTCCCTCTCAGGAACATATATTCGGAGACCATGTTATCCGTTGGGACATGGAAACTGGAACAATCGTGCACGTATTCGACCGCGAAGTTTCGAGTAACTTGACCTGTAGCAAGAAGAGACCAGTTTCCCAGTAGAGAGAGAGAAGACGACGGGTTCCGGCGCCGTGTATCGCTCTGTGAGAAAAATCGAACGGTTTTCCGAGGGGCGGGGGGTGTGGAGGAGGATCAAGAAAGAAAGATACTACACGAAGGAGACGGCTGATAAACGAGGGTGGGGGGCCGGGGGTTGGGGTGTGGAGGTTAGAAGACAACGGGGAAAGAAGGGGCGAAGAGGGATCCCCGGAGAGTACGGGGGTGGGGGCTCCCTCGTGTAAAACCCCAGCGTGGGCCACGGTTGATTCCGGCACTGAGCGTCGGTGGTGACGAAGGGGCTGATGTCAGTGCGGCCACTCGGCGCCCGCTCCGTGGCTCGGATGCGCGAACGCGACACCCGCATCGCCGTTGTACCGCGAGTAAAGCTCCCGAAGGAGGCGGAGGCGGCAGCAGTAGCAGCGGCCGATCACGGTGATGGTCAGCCGCGACGACACAGTGGTGACTGGTGACTGGCGTACGATCAAACGCGAGCACGGTGTTACGTTAGACACGGTGCCGTGCCGTGCCGGTCGGTCGGTCGGTCGGTCGGTCGTCGGTCGTCGGTCCTGGGAGCGCAGTTTTGGGGAATAATGCGTGTTAGGCACGTCACACGGCGACGAGGACGACGGTACGACGCGAGGGATCCGAGCAGCCAGCCGCGGGTGCAGCTGCAGCTACGCAATTATGTACGCGTACGGTTTCGAGATCACGTAGTGGCTGCCGTGTAATTATGTTGTCATCGACGCGCGGCGCGCCCTGTGTAGCTTCACGGTGAAATTCTGGCGTGAGCGGTGCCGCGGTGGAACGGGGAATATGGCGTCGGTCTCAGCTGAGACTCCAGCCAGCCATGGGCACAGCTTCAGCAAGAAGACGTTTCACAAGCCGACGTACTGCCATAGCTGCACCGACATGCTGTGGGGCCTCATACAGCAGGGGTACATCTGCGAAGGTAGGTCTGCTGCCACACACCACCCCACCCTGATTCCGTAACCCTGATGTTATAGGGCCCATGTATATATAGTCCCTCCTAGATACGGGAAATGGTGTCGCTATGGATCATCCGGTGGCTGAACCACGACGATTTCGAATCGCGATACCATGTATGTATGTGGTCGTCGGGCGCCAAGATCGAGGGTTCACCCCGAATCCTGCGCATCGATTTCTTCGAATTTCATCAACGATCGCGAGCTAGGAGTTTCGCGATAGTTCTTGAATCGGGAAGAATCGGATTGAATTCGATTGGATGTCGAAGGGGATCGGAGGAGGGTGGTGTCTTTGCGGTCGAATTACGAGAGTCTTCTTTCGTCGATCTCCTCCGAACGGCAGGCTAGATTTTCTAGGGAAAACCACAAGGCTGAGAGAGAGAGAGAGAGAGAGAGAGAGAGCCGATCGATACGAGCACGTTCGGTAACGAAATCGAATACGCGAGACGCGTTGCCATCGGAGAGTACGCTCGTCCCGCCTTTTCACGGATTCCGAAACCTTGGTCGGCGTGCAAAGTTGAAACTGGCTGACCTCCAGGAATGATGAATGGCAAGTGCCCATTCACCGTATGTGTAGAGGGTGGTACCGTTCATGCAGAAGCCGCTAAGTGCTAATTCCTTCTGACCCCGATAGGAACGGCCCTCGGAGCTCTCTCATTCTGAAACGGTCCCCGAGAGAGAGACCCAAAACGTCAACGAAACCCATCGGGCCTAGACATGTTCGGTGTAAATCGACAGCCGCGCTAACATTCCGAGAAAAAGGGCGTTCTGTGTTGCGTGACTTGGCGCCAACTCGACTCGGCATCGTCGCCTTCGCGTTGCGTGCACTTGCAGTTTGCGTACACGCGACTGTTACTCGCATATGTTGCTCTGTTCGCGAGGTTGCTATTACAAAATTAGGTCAATCGAAATTTCCTTCTTCTTCGTTTATGTTTCGCGCGACATCGGGGGAACGGGGGGCTGCTGGAGAATGCGAATTCGAACGAATCGCGTTCCCTTATGTCCGAATTCGAATCATTTTCTCGACACAGCGTTATCGATCGTTGCTCTTCGAGCACAATATCGATCGTTATCGCTCGATACAACTGTAATCGTCGATCGAACGATGCTTCGATCGAATCCGTCATGCACACGGTGGGTGACGCGTTCGGCGCCCACGGAGCTACCCTAATTATTCCACCTCGGTCCATGAAGATTCTCGCTCGGTCCAAGCCCACCATCTTTGGAATCCGATAACGGGGCGCCACATTTCCCACCCCGCCGCGATTTGCGCACACTCCTGCTCAAGTGTTTACCCCTTGTAACGCGGAGCGAAGCGAATACGAAGAAAACAATACACCGGGTAAAACCGTGTGTCCCCGTTGTCAGCTCTCTTACCTGTTGGTCGTTCTTAAGGCATCGGGGGTTGAACGGTGTCCAAAAGGGTTTCAATCGGGGGAGGGAGCGCCAGCTAGGAAATTCCGCTAGACTCAACAGTTGAGGGAAATCGAACACACAGATATTAGGCGGTTCGAGGCGAGGGCGCGCGCATCGGCTCTTTTCACAAGCATTGATCGTGGCGGGGGTGGAGGAGGGGATGTAGAAGGGAGGGCTGGATTGTGTGGAGTAGTAGCCAGCAGCTATACGTATATGCCAGCCTATATGTATATAGTAGATTCCAGCGAGAGCAAGAGGACGAGCACACGGCGAGAGGGTGGCGCGAGGTGCAAGGTGGGGGTGTGTACGGGACAAGGAGCTCGTTGACGAGCGGACCTCGTAAAGGATAAGCATCCGTGGACACTTTCGAAGTTTGTATCGTTTAATCGAACAATCAGCTCAATTCATGAGCTCTCGGTTGTTATGGGAGGCGTCCAGGCGATAATACGAACTTTCTAGGTCACTCTTGCGGATTTCGAATGCGGACCGAACGATTCGGCAGGATCGATCTTTATGTCCAACGAATCCTCGTGTTGATCGATAAGATAAGAAATTGATAGATCAAGAAATGTAGCTGTCGTTCCTGGGGGCCAGACTGGTCTAGCGACTCTCGCGATCAGCATTCAGATTTAATTGTACTTTAACAAAATATTTATATATTTGTTTATCGCGAAAAATTAAATTTAAGATGTCTGCGCCGAAGGTACGAAAATTAAGCGTTCCTCGAACTGGCTGCCATGATTGCGATTTTTGCGAGTGTCTGAAACGATCCTCCATTAAAATTGATTTTTAACAAAATGGCGCCACGTTAAAGAGGAAAGTCCTTGTTTTCGTCTTCAATCCTGACACTGATTTGTATATATACACTAATATCTATTAATAATTTTTGTACAAGCGAGAATCACATCTTTCAGGAATATCTACGCAAACTTTCATCGATATCAAAATAAAATGAAATATCGAAGCAAAATAGAAATTGTCCAAGCTAATTGCAAGTCTAAAATTCAATAAAAATGTATCAAAGTCTAAATTAATGTAGGTACATGTTTTTTCATTTTTGTATTCGACTTATTAATTTTTTACATAAATCCATAAAACACACATTCCGGTTATGGTTAGTCACGGCAACCATTTCGAGAAACGTGGACCTGGCAGAGGAGCGTTTAAAGTTTCATTTTAAGTTTAGGTACAATAATAATAATAATTTTCATAAAATACTTGGAGAACAAACATAGTGATTCTGAGAGGCCACAAACGTTCGAAAACTGCAATGAACCAAATATCAATTTTTTGACATTTCTAAACCAGAATACCTACAACGTGACATTTCTGAATAACTCTGGGTGGGTTTTACAATTTTGCAATATGTGTTCAGCTATGTATTGAATTTTACCAAATCCCTATGAACAATGCAAATTTCGTTTTTTTATGGAAGATTGACCATGTATCGAGTTTTCTTAGATTTTGACATTTGAAAAATTTTTACGTTTTATTAACTCGATGGTTAACGTTTCCCACAGTCATTCAAAGTTGCACACAATGAGTCAACTGAATCTGACATCCGTAGAATTTAGGTAAATATTATTGTTTAATCATTGGTATTTTTAGTCCCTCTACTTGGGGCGACGTGAAATGACGCGTGTTCGGTTTTTTGACTTGCAGCTCGACTCGGTCAAACGAAATTTTTTGGGGACCAGCACCGATTTCTTATTTACAATTTCAGTTCGGCAGCGTACCTTTGCGCTCGACGGATTTACGCTCGCTTTGAATTTCGAAGCGCGGCCGCCATGATGGTTTAAACCATTGCCAGGACCGAATAAGTTCGCCTGGCAATTAGCATCCGACGGGTTGCAATGGCCGAGAATAAAATGAACGGGTTCATTGAGTTTTCTTGAGGTTACAATATTCGCTGTGTTCGACGCATTCGGATACATTGTAAACACATAAAATCGGATCGAACGATTCTTTGAGGCGTTTGGAAACCTCGAGTGCCGCACGGTGGGCCAGAATCGCAGAAACCTGGGAAACATTCGCGTCATGATTTTTGGTGTCGTAGAATCTAAACTGGCATTACTTATTTTGATAGGACCAAGAACCGTCTATATAAAACTACTTTTATAGATGGTGTCACATTAAGGGGGAATTCCCATTCAGAGCCGTCAATTTTAGACAATTTGTGAGATTAAAAACTAATTGTATTACCAATGTCTTCAAATTTCGGGTACATGTTTGACTATATTTAAAAATAGTGCAGTGTAACTTTTATGCAATTCTTTAACACGTTGACTGCCATGTCACCCATATGTGGGTGACGGAATTATTTGTCCAAGTTTTAAAATGAATTTTTACGCTAATATATTAATCGTACCAAATCTTATTAGGATCTGTAAAATGCCAAAAAGTTGGAGGACTGCTCAATACCATACATATAATTTTTTTCAATTCTTATTTCATTAAATAACTTACATTGATTTGATGGAATTTTTGAGGTTTCTAGCTTGGCAGTCAAAGTGTTGATATTACTTGAATCGTTGTATAACTTTCGCAGTACTTCACTTTTCACGGCTGCCATGATACCTTGTTATTGATTTCAGCAATCTTCTCTTCAAATTTTACACGCATTTAACACCGAGATCTTCGACTAGACCATCTTACTTAATGTTTAACAAGTTTAAAAAAATTTTTTTGTAAATTAAAAAAATTTGGCAAGGCGCGCGGCGCACAGTGGGCAAAAACGGCCTTTTTCGATTAAAAATCAAAGAACTTTCGATAGGAATGAGGTAGAGCGATGAAATTTTTTTTAAATGAGAGCTGAAACTTTGTAGAGTATGGGAAAAATAGGGAGATTACGGTACGAACGTTTTTTAACCTTGAGAAAATTCGTTAAAGTTGCACAATTTCAAGAAAGTGCCAGTAGTAATGACAGCGATACGTCAAGTGATGACGAGATGTGAAGTGCTTCATGTTTCGTAAGTAACTCAAAACGTTAAAATACTTCATTATTATTATTTTTATTGTGTTTTATATATGAGAATACGATATACTTTCAAACTAGTGTGTTATCGAGTCATTTTAACGAAAAAATTTCATTAATTTGTGTCACAAAAATCTATTTTTTTCAAAAACCAGAGGTCGTAGACAAATTTTGAAAACAGATTTGAAATCAGCGTGAAAAAATCTATGGTGAACGATATATAGCATGTTAAAAAAAATTTTCCGCGCGTATTAACCACAACAACAAAATTTTCTTGAAATTGTGCAACTTCAACGAATTTTCTCAAGGTTAAAAAACGTTCGTACCGTAATCTCCCTATTTTTCCCATATTCTACAAAGTTTCAGCTTTCATTTAAAAAAAATTTCATCGCTCTATCTCATTCCTATCGAAAGTTCTTTGATTTTGAATCGAAAAAGGCCGTTTTTGCCCACTGTGCGGCGTAGCGACAAAAAGTTGATTGACCATGTGCTTCAAGTAAATTCGCAAATAGACGCGGACGAACCCATTGGCCGTTCCGTTACAACGGGATTGCACGAATATTCGGAATATTTCTAGACTAGATATCTTAATTTTAGCATTCGCGGGATATCGAGGCGCGATCGATTTGAAGCGACGATTCCACAGATCCCAATAGATCCTCGGATCCCCGACGGCGACCAAGCTGCAATCTGATCTGCCTCGGTGTGTTGTTCGACTCCCGTTTCGCTGTAACATTAAGTCCAGTAATTTTCGTTCGGCACAAAAGGTTTTGCCAACCCTTCTCGAATTATACTTTACATTTCAAATCAGGAAGAGTTTGTCATTCGTAATTCCATGGTATGAAGAAATAGATTTTACAATAAATATACAGGAAGAAATTGAAGATTGTACGCGAAAAGAAGGATTGGTGTTAGCATGTTGTTAGTCATTGGAATTTTGTTTTCGATAGTCCTCCTTTCTCTTCCTATTCCTATTCTTCCTTTGAAATATATATATGTTTCAACATATATACGTACATATATTCAAAGTCGAATTTCGGGAACTTGGAGCAAGGTCGTTCAACTTATTAATAGTCGTTCTCCTCGCACCGCCAAAAAGAAATTTATGAAAAAAGCTTATGATGAAAACTGTAGAATAACAGAGCCCGCTTTCAAGGCTAACCGTATTTTTAGTAACCCGGAAATATAGGATACGAGTTCGGGGACTTGTGTTTCTCTAACTGTTGCGATAATTGCTGAAATCGGTGACACGAAAAGAATCGATGGAGTTCCATTCTGTCGGCAAAAGCTATGCGTTAAATGTTAATCGTATAAACGTAACGATCCAGTGTATTCAATGATACCGGTGCTGATAAAGCGAGGTGCTGCGAACGTCACATTTTTCATCGTTAACTTTTTAAATGTATTCGAATTGCCTCGTTCTTAAATTTGATCGAATAATAAATATCTTTCTTTTTTTTCTTTTACAAAAAAATGGCACATCTTTCATACGAGCTGAAACATTAAAATCGTTTCCACAGCATTTTAACGAATAAGATACTTTCAGTTGTTCGTGCAACACGTTTGTTGTTGCAGTATCGTTATACTGAAATCTTTTACCCGTTTCATTTAACTTTCATTTTACTAGCAACGGAAAGTATCGGTAGACTCCGCGTCATCGCGTCGTGTCGACGTGTCTTATGCGTTTACAGCGTCTTCCAGTGTGTTAAACATACTAAAATGGTAACTTCGTTGAAGCTCACATACTCGAGAAAGTTCATTAAAGCTTTTGTATTATTTTTAACTGGCTGAAATACTTAACGCAAAGTACAAATATCGATTTGACCTTGTGAATTAGTGCGTAAAAATCTGGATTTATATGCAGATTCAGTCTGCTCGTCTGTGAATTGGATTTCACGCATTTAAATCGCGTTGGGGATAAAGGACGCGATAAAGTGAAAATTTAGCAAAACAGCGACCAAATGAAATTATCAGTTTTAGTTGGTTGGATGACCGACGGGAACGAGTCCGCTATTACTCGGCTCCGGTTTTATTTTTTTCTTTTTTTTTTTTCTAAAGTTATTTAGCGGCTTGCGTCGTTAAACAGCGCCAAAGTTTCAGTTGTCAATTATTTTTCGTTCTCTCGATTTTGTCCCAAGTGTTGTATTATGAAAAGTGTACGTATGGTACGTTTCCCGCGTGCATTCGACGGGTCGTTATTGTCTGTGTAAGATAACAAACAGATCGTAAACTTTACAATTGAGTGCGAACTCTGAAAGCCAGGAATCGCAATGCGAACTGATGCTGGACTTCCGTTGAAAACTTTGCGACTGACTGTCACACTACAATAGATCCCCCCCCCCCTTCTCGATGCACCGAATAAATACACCGGCCACAAGTAAGTAGAAAATCCCATTCGTGGAAAGTGAACCATGTTACAATCATTTCTACGCGAACAATGAAAAAGCATATTCGTTCGTACCTACTTACGGTGATATTCTCGTTTATCGTCCTGTCTTATTACTGGACTGCAGGTTTTATGCATTTATAGCAAGCGAGTGTGATTTCAAACGGTAGAAAGATAAAAAAAAAAAAAACATTTGCGAATATCAATACATTTCTCACGACTTAATAAAACCACCGAAGGGAGAAATAAATTCCTATTTGGTTTCTACGTCTTGCAGTTAATGCGAACAATTTTTATTTTGCATCGAGATCCGCTGTCCACTTATTATTAGATGATTATTAGAACACTTGAAAGTTAACCCTAGAATGGCTGTACTTGAGTCCATTTTTACCCAGAGTATATCAAAATCGTCATTCGATTTTTCAGTTTTTGGCGAATTAATTAAATAAACAGCTGCCGCAGTAGGAACAATAGGAAGATTGAAGTGCCTACAAATGTTTTGAAACATTGGTAAATAAAGCAGCGAATGCTCCTAAACATCCTGAACGATTTTCGTTGTCCGAGAGTTTATTGCTGACAATTTGTTTAACCGTAGAGTACTGAAGAAAATGTTGCTTTGTTTGTTAAAAACGCAACAACGTGAAGCAAGAGCATCGTTTGTTCCTGAGCAACTTTTTTAGCTTTATGTATCGTGTATTTTTACGTTTTCTATAAATACATGAAACAATCGATAATTTTCAGGATTTAGCTGTAAGAATATATCGTTCTTTAGAAGATTTTACCGACTTTATATATGCTACTAATAGCATCGGCGACGCGTATGAATTTCGCTATCTATCATACATAATGTCGCTGTAATTTACAGAGACGAACGGCGATGCAACAACACACTACTTCACACGACGCGAAGCGTTCTTATTATAACGTTACATTTTCCGATCAACCCCGTGTAATAGTACGTTTAATGGAATATCGATACGAACCAATATATGTTCTAAAAGATTTTGCAACTCATATCTGCTATTAATATTAGTGGAAACTAAAGGGTTCGTAAATAACACGTTAAGCGTCAATAAATCGATAATTAGGTCGGGAATAACAATAAAGACAAGCTAATGATAAGAGTGATTACACGCGGAATTTTTCTCCGAACAAATAACGTTTATAGACGCGCGTTCAACGCAACTGTTATAATTTCTAATACAGAATTTTTAGTAGTTCACTTCATCGTTTCTTTCTATCCCCATTAAAACCCTATTATCACAGATAATTACATACAGATCATACTTCGTTTACATAATACAGTGAATCGGGGATATACGTCGGGGTATACCCCATTAGGGGCCAAGAAGTTCTCGAGCTTCGCTGTCCTTTTCTATGTGTTCGGCACTGCATCAAAGAATAACAGGGCCTTGTTGACAGCATTTCCCCGCTGTGACTTTGACAGATATCGTGTAGGAGACACGAATTACGACACGATTACCGACCGCGGCGAACTGTAAATGGCGGTAGACCATCACTGTCCTTTTCTACGTTAGGAACGTCATCAAAGTGCCCCGACCACGACAAGACCCGGACTGCTGACATATAACGCGGGTTCACTGTAGTTCTATCTAATTATATTCTATTAAATGTTAACGCAAATATTTGTCACGATTATGCAATTAGCCGCAGTATAGTTTAAAAGCTGCACGGGGTTACACGCTCTGATTAAAGGGGCTTAAAATAAATGAATCAAACTTTGAGTGTACCCAAATTAACGTTCGCTCGAATAAGTATACCATACAATTTTGTCCACGTTCTTTCATTGATTGTTTTCCAACGAATCGATATTTGACCAATTTTACGCACAGTTTAAATTCTGAATTCTGCTTGAACCGTCAATCTTCCCTAGTAGCACAAAATATTGTATACACATTCATATAATATTAAAAAGAGATACAGTCCTTTTTTAATATTCAAATATACATAGAATATTTATTTTATATTAAGTTACAAATATTTCTTTTTAAATATTCAGGAAATATCTATTTCATGTTACGAGAAAAATATTTTTTTCTAAATATTAAATGAATCTTTATTTCATATTAGAAGTAGAATATTTTTTCCTAATATACAAATAATATTTATTTAATATCATGAAAACAATATTTTTTTCTCATTATAAAACAAATCTTTATTTAATATTAGAAATAGAATATTTTTTCCAAATACAGACAATACAGAAAATATTCCCACAACAAACAGTGCGCAGAAAGTAATACATATTCATAGTTTCTAATTTTTGTTATAATATTTTCTTAAATTTGAAAATTTTATGGAATCTTTTTTAAATATTTACTTTATATTTTTTAAATATCTAGTTTATATCCTCTGAATATTTAGCTTATATTTTTTAAACATTCAATTTATATTTCTTGTACATGTATACAATATTTAGATCCAATATTTTTCTCATATGAAAAAATGTGGCTTAAAAAATATTTTTCCAATATTTGAAAAAAATATCTATCTAATATTTTTGTGCTACTAGGGTTATTTTTGTCAGTTTCCAATAATCTTCTCAACTTTGTATACATTGTTAGAAACAACGCGTGTTAATGTTACAATTTCTGAAAAATCTTTTTCTCCAGCCAAAGAATGAAGGTTGTTTCTTGGAATTTAACACTCTGATCGCCAAACAAGAAAGCTCAAAAATTCCATGAAATCAAAGCAAGTTATTTAATAAAATAGAAATTGGAAAAAATTAAATGCATGATATTGTGTAGTTCTCCAACTTTCTTGCATTTTACAGATCCTAATGAAATTTGGTACAATGAATATATTAACGTAAAAATTCATTTTAAAGCCTGGACAAATAATTCCGTCACCCATATATGGGTGACATGGCAGTGAACGTGTTAAACGATAATTGATATACCGACCTGGATCTACGACGATCCATCGAATTACAGAGGTTCTAGTGATGGTTATGGTTTATTCTTTTCTTTATATACATAAAGATGGCGTTGAAGTGCCTTAGCACTATCTGCCCAATACAAAAACGGTCCTTATGTAGTATAGTTGATTTAAATCTAATCTAATCTAATTGCTTATATATTATAGCTGTAAATACATGTACTTTGTCTATTCTATAATCAATATTCAACACTTATCAACTGGGTGTTAACATAACATCATATAAAAAATATATATAAATGTATCAAATGTTCTGAACTAAAAATTAATAGTTAATACTTAATATTTAATACTTGTACTCTATTCTTCCTCTTCCTTCTCTAGAGGTTTGATTAGATTGCTCTGTCTATTTGTAATAAAAATATTGCTATAGCTCTCAAGATGGAATCATCTTTCTTTTTTTTTTAGTATATTAAGGTTCTAGTGAAATTGCTATTTTTTTTTTTCTTACAGTTTGCAACTTCGTGGTGCACGACCGCTGTCTCAAGGCCGTCGTCTCTCCCTGCTCCAGCATCGCGGCAAGCCTCATTAAGGTAAGAATACCCTCTGTTTCTGTTCTTGCCCCTTTTGTGCGACCGGAGATGAGCGAATTCTTACCAGCGACCTATATTTACGCACCGCTGAAGAATACTTACTCTGCTGCATAGTGTCGCGGCTCCGTGGAAAATTCTCCTTACAATGCGACCAACTTCGTTGCGGAGTTTATGCGACGGCAATTATATTATATTTCCATACATTTTTTTTACCTCGGCCCTTACCTGTCGTTCCACGGCTGGACGCTTGATAATGTTAGATGGCGTAATCATTTACGGCGCAGCGTTGCGTAGATTACACCTTCAATTTTAATCCTCGGACATCAAATCGACAATACTTTTTATAAGCTGTCGACTTTCTTATTATTAGACATCGGATCTTTATGCAAATGCATATTTCGATAGAAAGTAAGTAAAGTTATTGGACCCGGACAGAAATTTACGTTGTTTATAGAGGATTTAAAAAATATAGTTTTTATTTTGCACATTCTGCATATTGCATATATTTTACATATTGCATATTTTTCGCATATATTGCTTATTTTTGACATATTTTGCATTTAATGCTACATATGTATATGTGTGCGTGTATATACACTACCGGCCATAAGTGTTTACCCACCTTCAAATTTCGTTACTATTCAAATAATAGGTATTTTATTGTTATGAAAATGTCCGTAGCATTAAATCCTAATTATAAGGCTAATAAAAAACATCCAAAATATTCTGTACATACACAATCAGGTACTGTAAATGAGTTTACAGCTTTTTATGAAAAACGACAATTTTGGAGTTCAGGTAAAGAAACCCATTTTTCTGAAATTTTTATAACGGTCAGTAGGGAATATGAACGCAGTTAATACAGGTATCTTAGTCTTCTCAAATTTCATACTGCATTTCATACTGCATTTCATACTGCATTAAGCTTTCATACAGTAAACAGTTGATTTTCACGTGACTAAAGAATTTTGCGAAAATTTCAAATAATGTCAGGGAGAAAAGAATTATCGATTGAAACGCGCGCTCTAATAGTGTCCCATCATAGCATCGGAAAAAGTAGCAGAGAAATAGCAAAGTTATTGAAGCTGAACCGTAGAACCGTGGACTACAATGTTAAAAAATATGTGGGTGGGTAAACACTTATGGCCGGTAGTGTATAATGGTAAAGAACCGTTACGCGATATGAATTACATGTAACATGTCTAGCACATGGCTTGCACAGGGTAGCAGAGGAAATACGATTGCACTTTCCAGTATTGAACCAATTAATAGCTTCCATAAAACAAGTATTGTTGAAGGCACCGCATCGTATTGAATACTATAAAGAAAAGCTACCAAATGTTCCATTGCCACCGGAGCCTATTCTAACAAGATGGGGGACATGGCTAGAAGCGGAAATGTTTTATGCAGAGCATGTGCACAGTATAAGAGAAGTCAGTATTGTTTTGTAATAATTAAACAAAATAAGACATTCAGATTGTCATTTATTTTCAGATTATTGAGTCATTCGATGACAGAAATGTAAGTTGCGTTAGATTAGCCCAAGAGGTGATGAAAAATGAAACATTACTTGATGATTTAAAGTATATTGCAACTAATTTCTGGAGATTGCCAGTTACCATAAAAAAATTAGAAACAAAAGAACTCCTATTGCACGAATCAGTAAAATTAATTACTGATATTACTGAAGAAAGAGAGAGAGAGCTGGAACGGGTATCCGGTGCTTGTGGAGAAATAGTTCAAAATAAATGGAAGAAGATCATAAAAAAAAATCCAGGATTTGATCCTTTAAAGGATCAAGATATTGGAAAAAGTACAAATATGCACCTATTATGTCCTGTAATGTTGAGAGGACATTTTCGGCATACAAATTAATCTTTAGCGAGAAAAGACATCAACTTACCGTTGACAATATGGAAAAAATCATAGTTACATATTGTAATACAAATTACAACAAACAATAAATGAAAATATGTATACAATGTACAATTAGTTTCATTATTTTGCATATATTTTGCATATGTTTTTGCATATGCCGTGCATATATTTCGTATATACTTTGCATATATTTTTGCATATTTTGCATATTAATTTTGCATAAAGATCCGATGTCTACTTATTATCAATATCATGTGTCTGTGACAAGCTGTTTTCGTAAACACCGTTAGGTCAGTGCGTCCTTTATGGTAAAGAATAGTGATTTTTTCGTTGCAGAACCCGGTTGCACACTGTTGGTCCGAACAGGAACAGGTCCGTAGAAGAAAATTCTGCAACGTCTGTCGCAAACGGCTCGATGATAGTTTGTCCATACACTGTGAAAGTAAGTATGCTTCCCCGATCGCGTAACACAGCCCCACGTTCTCGATATTATACCGTTTCGTATCGAATCAACGAACATTTCGTTCGAACTCGTTCCATGTGGCTCAGGGGATTCGTGAGAATTCGTTGGATCGACGAATAAACTGATCGTATTTTTTCGTTTCAGTATGCGAGTACTTCGTGCACACGGAGTGTCAGGATTTTGCCGTGGCAGACTGCAAAGAAAACGCCACGTTCTTACCTGGAAAGGACTTGTCGCAGGTAAAACACACTCATCTCTGGCGAGAAGGCAATCTTCCCAGCAGTTCGAAATGCGCTGTCTGCAAGAAAAACTGTTTCTCTGCCGAATGCCTTTCCGGGTTCCGTTGCGAGTGGTGCGGCATGACGGTAAAATATTTCTCCTCAAATCATCATCCCTCTGGAAATTCACGCGTTTCGATTTACGGTGGATCCAAGAAGTATTTGCACACTGAGTACTCGATTCTGGAGAAAAATTGCCTATATCTACGCGAGGACTAGTCAACATGCCACTCGGCGGGCAAGGGCGCCCGCCGATGCCCGCGAGCACAGTTACAGGCAAAGCTACGGGCAGGTGACTTAGCGGAGTGGGGGTAGTCCCTAGCAGAACTATAGCTGCCCTCTAGCGTGGCTGCCAGAATGCGTGTAACAAACACGTGCAGCCTTGCCACAAGGGCAACGGTTCTGTGTATGCTCAGGGCAACAAAATCGCTGCCCGTACGGGCATACGCTGAACAGTTGTGACCTACGCTGTGGTAATTTCGTGTAAAATGATCGTACGACAACGAAGGACTCGTTGTAAAGCTAGAAGCCTCTAGTTTCATAATTCATCATTGTTATACAGATATGAGACTTTAATCTTCAAATCTATCGCAGGTTCAGTTGCGAGAGGAATTTTTTAAAGTTTTTAGAACCGTTTCGAGTCGCAGCATTTGGTAGGAAAAATGGGTGGTCTCCACTTTCTCACCTACTAAATTATGTAAAACTATCTTAGAGGAAAATGAGACTCTCCAAGCTTTATAATGAGTTCAGGCGTATGGCTGTACTATGTGTTTTTACGAAATTGTCACAATTTTTTTGAGAATCGGAAACGTTCAAATACTTTCTGGATACACTGTACTTCGAAACATATTAAGCTGGTGCAAAAGTGATTGCGGTTTTCATCAGTTTAGACTTTTTTGATTTTTCTGAAGCGATTTTTCTTGTTTAATTACATTCGTACAGTGCATCAACGAAAAGTGCGAAACTTCGTCTGTCGATTTGTGTTCTCTCTTTTTCGCAAAATGAAAATTGAGAGAAATTCGTGTGGTCTTATTATACAAGTTCAGATAAGGACGTCCTTTTGCAATTGATAATGACAAGCTGTTATCGAAGTGGTGCAATATCTCGAGAGGTTACAAAACCGCTAAGAGTTGGTCATATAAGAGTCATTCGACATTCAGTTCAAATTGGCAAAGAAAGAAAAAATATACGGCCGTAAAATTCAAGAACGAAAACCACAAATATTTTTGCACCAACTTAATACCATTTTATCGATTAAGCTGACTCTAATAATATTTCAGATGTTTCTTAAAATGAAATCTTTTTGCCATTAACCCCTTGCCGTGTAACAAATCAGGCTTGCGACAAACACTTCAGGTAGAATCCACTCAATATTAATGTTACGTCTTTCTTTTAGAAGGCAGTAAAATCTATTCTTTTGAACGTTTGAGTATTAAAGTAAATGTGGACATAAATACTTTCCTTTTTCTTTTTTCGGGAGATATTATCAAAGACAAAAAGGTTCCAATTGTTTTTTGCTGCGAATAAAATCGTATGACAAAGGGTTAACGCATTCTCCACCCTTAAAAATTTAATTTTCGCTCTACCATATTTGTGGGAAGCAAATATCATTTTGATTTGCAGAACCTAGAAATCTAGCAAAACTAAAAGATACGAAAAAAGTAATTATGGGTATTGAAGTTTTGACTTTTAAGTGTCGGCATGAATTAAATCATCCAGTGTTATTCGAAGTACGTTCATTTTATGTGTCTTATTTTTACCTCTTCAACACTTGAATATTTCTCGACATATTGTTTTAGTGCAGCTTATTAAGCAAGAGCGTACAACAGAGAATTAACACAGCTTAGCTAATAAAATCTTTTCTGTCAAGAGTGTGACATTAAACATTGAAATGTATTGAGTTTATGTAATAATACATCAATTACAATATTTTCCCTCCCTGATAACATTATCGACCTCTTTATTATCACATCATCATCCCCACTCACGTGCAGTCATTGTACATGCATGCACAAAATCAATAACGGTTGAATATTACTGAAAACATTCACACATCGTAAGTGCGAGATGTTTCAACGCGAAACACAACGCAACAACAACAGTAATAATAATATATTGCTTTGTTCAGCCTTATAGCCAAGAAATCTCGACTCGGTTTACAATATCCTATATTTGCAAAAGCTATCTCATCCACGCATTCTCTCTCTCTCTCTCTCTCTCTCTGACTCACTCATTCCTACTCTGATCGATCTACCTATACTCTGCCTATTCCTATTCTTACCCTGATTATTGCACCAGTCCTTCCTACTCTGTTACCTTTGGTTTAAGTTTGATTAAATTTAAATTTATCTTCTCTTTTCTCTCTTTTTTTCTCAACTTCTCAAGCCACGCTTCGACATTTTTCCTTCCCTGCATTCTCTTGTTAGGTGTCCTAGATTACCATACCTGTCCCCACACGAGTCACATCCTTTTGCTTCGTCTTTCATCCAGTGTTTATTCCAATTTTCTGCATCTCCTCTCTTCCTGTCCCCTCTTCCCTCCTTACCGAAGTATTCTGATAACTGTGCCACTGTTATAAACTTGTATCTTTGGTTGTATTTTGACTGCTCCATCCTTGCATATCGTTCTTGCCGTTGTATCTCGATGTCTCTTTCCTTTAGCCTCTCCGTTACCTCTTTCTCTTGCCTTCTCATCTCTTCCACCCCTGCTTCGATCCATCCGTTTCTCTTTAAGAATTTCTCCCTTTCTTTCCCGCTTTCGCCCTGCACATTCCCTAATTCCTTTTCCTTTAGACATTCCTCGACTACCTCCCTCCCTACGCTATTTCCTTACTCTTCCGTGCATTTCCAGGCCCTGGTTCCTGCCTTTACTAACACGACGCAACAATTACGTTTTGTACAACGATATCTTTCAGAAGAATTTGTATTATCATTTTTCAAATGTCCCAGTGAGAACGTTATGGTTGACAAGAAAAAGTTTGGAAATCGGTAGAAGAATTAAAGTGATAAAAAATTTATCCAGAAGGTATTATCCAGAGAGTTATAATCATTTGAAATACAAAGTGATAAAAATTTATCCAGAAGGTACTATCCAGAGAGTTATAATTAGACATCGGATCTTTATGCATTTATGGCTTATGGAAATGTTAAAGAAATGCTATAATATAAAATTCGAGAGAATTTAACACGATTTTTATTTGCTTTGGATCTACAAAGGCTGTCCCCATTAGAAATAAAATTTTATTTCATTCCACTTTCTTAAAATGTTTCTATAAAAATTGGAAATTGCATAAACATCCGATGTCTAGTTATAATCATTTGAAATTCAAAGTGATAAAAATTTATCCCAGAAGGTACTATCCAGAGAGTTATAATCATTTGAAATACAAAAAATACAAATTTATTTTCATTTGGCGTTTTAAATCAAATAATATTTTCTATCAATTAAACTTTTCGAATAAAACGTTAAATAATTTCACCGTAAGAGACGATTATATTGATGTGACAAGTTAGAACACCCTGCTGTACCATAATAATTTTGCAGCCGTTCGAAATCGGTAAATTCTTTCTATTATCGCAACGGGTCTCGTTTCAGTTACACTCAGACTGTTATAAAAATATCCCGCAAGAATGCACCTTTGGGAACTTGAAACGAATCTACCTACCACCGCACGCAGTCAGTATTCCACGTACGGAGATTCGCATGGAGACGATCATTGGAGTGCAAGTACGTCGAAACGAAGTCCTGGCGCGTGAGTATTTCTGCCGTAAGTGTCTATTCTACAAATAAACCTCTAAAATATCGATTAGGGAATGCGTAACACGTGACCGAATATCCGAAGTAGTGGAATGAAGTTACGTTCACGCGCGTGTACATACATACATACATACATATATGCTGTAAATAGAAAGGGGTGGGTCACCTGGAGTCCGGAGTCGCGTACACGCGTTCCACCTTCGCCGATACACATGGAATATGAGTATAATAGAAAACATGGGGCAGAGAGAGAGAGAGAGAGAGAAAGAGAGAGTACCTATTTATCTCGCGGCTACGATAGAACTCAGGCGACTCACTCTACGTGCAGGGTGTTCAATAAAATAAAAGAGCATAACCGCGAGCGTTATACATACCTACTGGCTGATCGGCAACAGGTGGAACAATAATCCAACGAATGAAATTCTTCGCAACGCACAGTTGGGCCCAAACGCCAATCTAGCTGATAAAAAGTCGTATTTAAAATCACATACTATTACTTACTTTTTTATTTGTTTCCATTCTTAAATCCCTGTAGATCTTTAAATTATATTCTGTTTTGCTCTGAAGATTTTTTATATAGGGTAATATTTACGCAAAAGCCTATAGTCGCTGCGGCCTTTAAGAGTCCCCCAGAACGGTCAGTGCTTTTGCTACTGGTAAACGTTAATATTAAATGCGAATATTTTGCCTTTCATGGGTTTTGTAGAAGAAAGTACGTACTTTCATTCTGTAATTACAGAATTTGCAAAAGTTAATGAATTTTCCAAATATCCATGTTGAAAGGTAGACAATTTGTTACTTCATACATTTCAGTTTTTCGAACGTAAGTAACCAAATTTGCGCGTATATGTCAAATTTCCTATTTGATTTCGTAATGTAGACTCTGTTCTTTAATTCTTGTAAAAATCAGCTGCCGAGATTTGCCTGGGATTGTTTAATGTAACTTTAAAGTTTGTGAATAGTTTGCGATCACTCGTAAAGAGGGTTTAAGATTTTGTGGTTCATAGTACTGACTGAGAGGAGTAAAAAATGTTTAATCAATGTAGGTCATAAAATTCATACTTCTAGTGTAAAACGGAATTTTATGTTTTCTTGTGACAGCACATAAACGAATAGGATAGCTGTATGAGATTTAAAAGACTGATACCTATTATATTACTTACTTAATTGTATCTGATATGAAGAATGTTTTGTGAAAGATTTTTTTTAATATTCTGAATATTGACAGGATTAGAGTAAAAATTGCACGAGTAAATATGACAAGCATTGACAACTGTGTGCCCCCACACGGCGATAGACGAACACTCAGTAATCGATGAAAACTCTGAACAGGATTCTGGTTATTATAAATGTTTTTTTTTCCGAAACTTCCACCTACACATGTCCCGTCAACAAGTGATGACGATTCTGACCACAACAATAGTGATGATTCTGACGTGGAAGCAGAAAATATGTAGAAAATAAAACTTTCAAAACTGAAACGATGTATAGAAGTGTAAATAAGTTGTAAATATATGAAGTTTTTATTTTAGTGTCGGTTTCAGTTCATTTTATGATTAAAAACGCTAGTAACTTTAATTTCCGCGGAAATACTCCTCTCTAAAATTACATTAATGACCATGAAAAGTTTAAAAAAATTTTTTTGCGGTCCAAATTACCATAAATTTAAAGATTGAAGTCTCCCGGTTACAACGACTCCATACAAGTTGCAATAGGAAGCTGCGTTTGATCACTATGATTTTTTATCAGCTAGATTGGCGTTTGGGCCCACTGTGCAACGTTCCGAGACGGAAATCAACGGCCAACAATGTTTCGCCGGTTTTTTGTTTTGCAAGTTATTCGAGTTTAATCGTTGACGACTGAAAGACGAGGCCGTGACCGCAATTTTTTATTCTTGATTTCGGAAACTCTGTATGTAAAGTTGGGAAAAAAGGACAAAGAACCAAATTGTTCTTGATACCGGTGCTCACACTGTTATGAAGAAAGAACAACTACATCCTAAATAATTGTTTTTACTAACCAGTTTCGCTGATTTCGGTCTCATGCTGCGATTAAGAAACACAAATAATAACCTATATAAATCGTTGTTTTTGCTACCCAGTTCGTCTATGTGATTTTTATTTCGAAGACGTGTACAAAATGTGAGAAAACGTTTCACACGTTTTTACATAAATTCTTCGTTTCTTGCTCATATTTTCTGGTACACCCTGCACACGTACCTCACGGTTTACTGTTGTACGGATATGAATGTCGGCAGACACTTGACACAGACACTTCTAGCGTCTAATTCCGTGTACAGAAGAAACAATGAAACGAAAGAAATCGAAGTTATACCGAATTCGAGCAAAAAAAAAAATACCATCACCCACCTTTCGATGGATTCTAGTGGGAACGGGGAATGGAAATTATTTCGAATGGATCTTTCGCTGGGTTTCTAAACTCGGCCACCGCACATTGCACATCCGTGTTAGCATGATTCTTTTAACGAATCCATTGGGCATCCATGATATTCGCATATTACGCTCAGATAACAAATAATGGCTCCATTGTTCCGTGTTTCACAGACAGCCGGTCGAATCTGTTTGTACATGTTTGCCGAATGCACATACGTATTTTTGAGTTACACCGTTTCTGAAGCTGTTGTCGATGGATGTCACCAGCGTTGTTGTCTCGTTGATGCATTGCCCGTGGAGAAAAGAAGCAACACCGATCATGTTATAATCACCTACCGACTGGATGCATAAAACGCCTATAGTACGATTAGATCATAGCAGTGACACGTCATGCCAAGACATTTTAGATTTAGATAGACCGATCTCTCACGTTCTTACACATGTTTCTCGTCTGTCCGAAATAGAAGTTCTTCCCCCCGATCACATGCAATATTCGATATACTTTTCCTTCGGTTTTTCGGAATCGATAGATTCACACGCACCCGAATCAGTGTCGCCAGATCAAGACTTGTTCCCCCCCACTCTAGTTTCCGGACACGCTCCGGTACTGGCAGAGGGAGAGAGAGAGAGGGGGGTAACTTTTTCCCCTCGATTCGTGCTCCTTCCCCTCATCTGGCGACGCTGACCCGAATACGAGAACAGAGACACCACGAAGAGGGACAAATTTTTCCGTGAACGCACTGCAACGGGGGGCACGATAATGTCGATTATCTTGTATCGCGAAGATATAAAGAGGGGGGAACCGAGGCGGATAGAAGATAATTTTCATTATCTGCGCCCGGCATCAACGATCGGAGTGTCAACGATTCTTTTCGACACGAACATTTTGCATGATCTTTGATATTCGTTCCTTTCGTCTATACAATAATGCCACCCAACTTTGTAACATACAGCGTGCTGCAAAAGTAGCGTCGCAACCGAGAAGATGGTGATAACCGCGTGCGTGTCAAAATGAACGGGAGATGCGCCAGAATTTTTAAACACCGTCCAGAGAAAACTGTAACTTCAAGCTTGGACGTGCTCTCGGGTATCGATGTACTTAACGAAATTAATGATAATAATTGCACAATTATTGTACTAATTATCTCCACCAATGGGTTATCCAGTTTTTGTTGTCGATCTTGGTTTTTCTCCTACGAACTTGACGACATATTTTCCATAATATTTCTGAGAATGTTCAGAGGATTGTTCGCGAATGAACAGCGGACGTTTATGTGCTTAAAACATGCTGAAATGTGCAAATAACATATGTGTGAGACATGATAAAATAGTACATGCAAAAATACTATGCAAAGAAATATGAGATATGCGATCCGTATACAGGGTCATACGTTTTTAAACGGCCAAACGTCAACCAGCTATAGAGGACCCCAAATGAAACAACTTTCACCCCTAACACTTTTTTTTATTCGGTCTTGATTTTTAGATTAAGATTTAAGATTAAATATATTAGGATTAATTTGATTTAAGATTAAATATATTAGGACTGCAATTATGTATCTTGATGATTTTTCCTTTGTTTGGTTTCAAATAAATAGGGGCATCTTTTTTATTAAGTCAACTTTTTTGTATGACCTTCGGATCTTGGTTTTTTTGACATGGGGCACGCCGTGGAGACTGAATGAAGTAACTTCGAAAAATTCGGATCCATGCATAATAAATTGCTTAATTCAAGACAAAAATTAACATAAAATTATTGGAAAAATTTCAAAATTTTGCGATTTTTCAAGAAATTAAAAATTAACATAAACAATTTTTTTCGAAAAAAGTGTTAGGGGTGAAAGTTGTTCCATTTGGGGCCCTCTATAGCTGGTTGCCGTTTGGCCGTTTAAAAACGGATGACCCTGTATATTAAATCAGACAGTTCAGTATCAGACAGTTGATAACTTAAAATCCATTTCTACGAAACAAACGATTAACGTCATTAACGTAAAAATATAATGCGTTTACATGAAGATCCGCAGTTTACTCGCGGATATACTTAACGCTATTTGTTTTCCATAATCGTTTGATATAAAGCTGTTGATACGAAAATATAACAAGATCGATAGAAGAAGAGCGCCGTGTTTTAATCGTGTAAGTAGAAATAGCGTGCGATAGTCAGACGTACAACTAATTATTCAAACATGCGCGCATCCCGTCGTAATTTTCGCATTTGTTTAATGGTGCTAATGCCTATTCAATATTCCCCTACCTATTTTTGCATGTACATGTCACCTTCTTCTCGGTTGTGCCATTGTGTACATAGTACATATATAGGTGTCTCTTCTTTCAGTGCACACGATGATTGATCTACCGAATAAAACAAGAAATCCCATTCATGTTCTCTCAACTCTCGAATATCTATCGGCCTGTGCCGATACTTTTGTTCGACACTGTATATTTTCTGTAATTTCCTCCAGACACTCTCTGTATTATGCCTTTAGCGATCACTATACCTCTGTCATGCAGTTTCTCGCGCTCTCGGCGTTACACGGTACCAAAAAGAAGGTCGCGGGGTTGTAAATAAAATCGGAAACATGTATTCTTGCGGTTTTCAGGGGAGAAATGAACATATTATACTCTAAGGAGCACGTTATTTGTTCTTCGTTGTCTAAAAATTTAACAAAATCTCGTGTTCTCCGGTGCGTTCCAAGCGTAATGTTTTTTCGTGAGAAACGCGTAAGTTGTACGATGAAGAAGTTATTATTAATTGCAGCAATTAAAAAAAAATACCGGTTTTGAAAATTCGCAGGGAAAGCTAAAGCGTCGAATGTAAATAACCATATTATTACACAACGGATGTTCACGGGCAATGTTATATGTAAAGAGCCATATACACAAGAAAGTTTATGCACAACAAATGCGTAAATATGTACTAATTTACCTAAAACATATAGTATGATTAACAATATTTACACGTATACTTAACAATATCCTCTGAGATCATTTTAGTACCTTGTAATTAAGAAGAAAACCTTTCATCTAGTGTTAAAGGGACATTGAAGTTGCAAAATATGAAAGAAAACCTTGCATCCAATATTCTACATACAAATAATAATCCTACATTACAAAATACTAATGTAAAGTGTACAGTGTGTGAGATGGAACATAATCGTGTGCGTGCCTCGAGACAAACGAAATTTGACACTAGGTTCACGGGGCCTGTCACAATGACGGGATCTAATATTTATAATTCACAATTATTGACATTGTGAAGACGTATCCATGGGGAATTATTCAACAAAATTATTTTTTTGGGTATATATTATTTAAAAAATTGATACAAATGTGGATAGACACGTTCTTCTTATTTTTGTAAAATAATGTTAAGTAGTCAGTTTTAGTGCTTTGTAAATCTAGTGTTAAAGGTACATTGAAGTTGCAAAATATGAAAGAAGACCTTGCATCCAATATTCTACATACGAATAATAAAATATAATACTAATGTACTACAAACTACATTATAAAATACTAATGTAAAGTGTACTTACTTCTGAATCTTCTGTACCTCCGTCGGATCCACAGCACACAATTGTTCACTCACGAGAATAGGTCCGAATAATTGAACAACAATCACTAAACAACACACACACATACACAACACATTTTATAAAATCGTGACAACGAACGAGAAGATGTCACTCCGACCACGAATAAAATAATACTGCGATTTTAACCTTCCCCTCCCACGGACGTGTGGTACGAAAACAAGGAATTCCGGGAAATAGGGTCGGCGCCCGGCCATAATTTGTTTACCTTGGTTTTGTATCTAGTTTTTATAGACCCTCAGCGTTTAACCTGCCTAGGATAACCTGACCGTATCACCCCTCCGTGGAAGGGATTATTGTTAAAATCGCAGTATTATTTTGTTCGCGGTCGGAGTGACATCTTCTCGTTCGTTGTCACGATTTTATAAAATGTGTTGTGTGTGTGTGTTGTGAGTGTTGTTCAATTATTCGGACCTATTCTCGAGAGTCAATAATTGTGTGCTGTGGATCCGACGGAGGTACAGATGATTCAGAAGTAAGTACACTTTACATTAGTATTTTATAATGTAGGATTAGTATTCGTATGTGGAACATTGGATACAAGGTTTCCTATCATATTTTGCAACGTGTATTAACGATCATTAATGATTTGGTATATAGTATAATTTAATGTAGTTCAAATGAGATACTAATTTAAATCTAATATTTTTATTTTAATAACCAGATAGATAAAATGAAATATTTTTATTTTCTATTTCAAATATTTCCTTACAATGAAAATAAGTTGAGCAAGTAGTTAATATTATAAACTATAATTTTTAACATGAGACGCTATAATAGTTAGCAAAGTATTATTTGTAGTTTAATTACGAATATATTGTTACATGTGTCTGTTGATAAACAGACTACAATATCGTAATAACATTACAGGCAACAAAATATCATAAAAATATAAGTTACTGTCAACTATTTGAAATACTATTTTACACAGTCCTACAAAATAATTCTCACTATTTCCAATATTTTCCAATTAAAATACAATAATAATTCAAAAAGTTTGTCTTACAAGTAAAATAATTTATTTGCGTGACTAGTATTCTTTACATTAGTATTTTCTAATGTAGACTTAATATTCGTATGTATGATATTGGATACAAGGTTTTCTGATGATTATGAAATTTTTTTAACGTTTTGGCTTGCTGGCATATTTATTGTGGTTCCTTTCTTTAGTCAAAATGCCTAAAATTATTAATAATTCAGAAAATTCAACGTTCTTTAAGAAAATAATATTTACTTCTTTTTTAAATTATTTTAACGCTGTCTTAATTTATTGAGCTTCGGAAATTAAAAAAAAAAATTGGAAAATCCTTGATTCATTTGCACAAACATCCGTTGTCTATTCATTATAATAGTTTTACAGTTATTATGGACTAGCTTGCTATAGATAACGCCCGTAGTTTCCACAATGTCGAACATTTGTATGTATGCAACTTAGTTGATTGAATCAAGAAAATTTTGTTACACATTTGATTGCTCGGAAATAAAAAGTGAACAGTATAAAATTAATCCAACTGAGTGCAACGCGATTCAACGTCATCGCACAATCTCGTTTTACCTCACATTTCGAGCTGAACCATTCGTTGAAACGGTTATCAAATTTCTACACGTAATATTAATAATATACATTTGAATTTTAGCAGAATAGCAATCGAAACGATCACAATAGTTTGTGTACACTTCTAAAGTTTCTAGCTTTGTGGCTGTCGCTGTTATTAATTGCTATCCTCGATGTGCATTTAATAAGCGTAATTACATTTATGGTTATTATATCGATTCGTGTTGCTTTACAGTTACAACTACGCAAATAGCAAGAAAAGAAAACCGTTCGTTGTGTCCGCGAACATTCAGTGAATATTATTCCGAAATGGAGAATAAAGATACGCTACCGCGTCCGCTTAAATTGCAACTAATAACATTATCAATCAGGTCTGTCGAAGCCAAAACAATGTACGAAACCATCGTTCGGTTTACTTTATTTATTCTCATTAGAAACAGAATAGTTTTAACAATTACATTACGTAAAAAATAGTCAAAAGCAATTAGTGCACACGAGTGTTCGCGATTTAATCGTTAGCACGCAAGTCCTACACGTTTGTCGATCACACGGCAATCAAGTCCCGAAGTCCCGCGTTTTCTGTTAATTCCTATGTACTCTTCCTAGGTTCCTATGTAATCTGTACCCGAATTCTTTTAAAAGACGATCTTCCAAATAGCTGCAAGTACAACAAATTTTCCTTACAAATATGTTTTTATAAAATAATGTTCATTTAAACGTGAAAGTAGAAGCACAAGAGACGATAAAACATGACACTACAATGAATCATTTTACTGCATTACGTTGTAAGCGCGTCAAATAAATAGTCTGGAAAAATATTCTCCGAAACACAATTTCGTCGAGTCACAAGGAAAAAATTGATTCTGGAAATATAAACAAAGTGCAAATTAGGCGAAAGTTTGAGTAATAACAAAATTATGCAAAGCAAGCTAGGCTTAACACATTAGTTTCTGGAAGCCTACTAGCATGATTCTCCATGACTATTTTCTATCGAAGAGGAACTTCAAAATCTTCTTTTAAAAAATAATCCCGAAAAATAGATAAGTGGATCACGTTCTTGGGGGTTTATTGTCAGTTCGTATCTAAAATTGATATTGAATAATTATTTAAAAAAAAATCAGCTACGAATCATAAACATTCAAAATCTATTAACACTAGAAAGACGGGAGCTTAGTAATTTTTACAAGTTATTAATAAGTATTAGCCATAAAAAAAATGTATTCCAGTTCAAAAAAAATAATTTATACATTATCTGGACATTTTAAGCAAATGAAATGAAATGCAAAAGCAGTCAAAATGACTTGCTTAGGCAATCTAGTGTTAAATCGCCGGCAAGTGATGTGTTAGGATCAAGCTTAGCCCTGAGATGGTACTGTGGGGTCTGTTATGACCCCAGCTATACTTTCTGTATTCAATTTTTGCTATTGTATTTGAGAGAGTTTCCTTAACTTCTTTCGAACCACTTTGTAGCCATAAACTATTTTCCCCGAAGCGTATTAATATACTTTGACAGTATTTTTTAAGAAATTTCCGTGGTACTTCGTAGTCCGAGTAAACGCTAAGGGTTAAGCTGCAATATTGTTGAACGATACGAAAATTCAGACCAAGAAGGAAGAGTTACGATAAAAAAGAATAACAAAAGAAAAAGAAAACCGTATATTTCATGTAACGTGAACGTAGCTCGCGTATCGCGATACGTATGCGATACGTGAATCGCGACTGTTGTGTCTCCGCCCGTGAAAAGGGCTCTCTCCATGTGTCGAGAAACGCGACGTTCACGTGTCTACGATTAAATCGCTGGCACCGACACGTTCGGTGTTAGTTTAACAGCAAGCGAGAGAGGGACATTGTGTAGAGATCAGACTTGTAATGGTAAACCGTATAAAAAAGCTCGGTATACCGTTTGCTTCTATTTGAAGATAACATCGGAGAGCAATTCGATTTCGCTGACAATGAGAGTGAACAAATTGGGGCTGCAGGCCGCCTAGCCGAAGCTTTGAGGCGCCTTTCACTAGTTTTGCCACGTAGCTGCCGTGGAAATTGTCATGCTTCCCCTCCTTATGTTCAAGGTATCTAGAATATTACCATCATATCACATTCGTCTCTGTGTGAGCATAATCGATGTTGAGATGTTAGCGCGAGTCGAACGGTACGAACAGATCTTGCCCGTAGTGACTATTGTACATATATACTCTGCACATTGCGCTTTTTTCTTCTTCTCTTACTTTTCCCTCCACCTCCACCCCCCCACCCTCTCTCTCAAACGCACGTCCACACACAGAGACACAGACACACACACATCCTCTCTCTCTCACTTTCTCTCTATTTCTGTCTTTATTTATCTTCCTCTTGTATCTTCTTCGTTTGCAGCTGAGAATTTTTGATAGAACAATTTTAGTTAACAATCAAAAGATGGGCATACACATAAATACACATAACACATACACATAAAAAAGTAAGATAGGAATAGTTTTTTTGCACTTTAATATGGTAATTTTTAGTGGCGTCTCATAAGGGACAATAACGTGCAAAGAGTTGATAAATAAGGAAATATAATTCCAGACATTTATAAAAACTAATATAGCTCAATACATACATATATCATTACATAATTGATCAAAGTTATATCAGGTGTGCGTAGCTTTAAAACTGCAAAAGGGAAGAAGCAACTGTTGATATTTGTCACTAGACATCACTGCACACAATGAGTAATAACGTATGAATTAATTAATTTGAACTGTTCACGAGGTACGATTTGGCAATATTCCTCTGACCAAAATGTCTAAACTTCAATTGGGCCGCGCGTCGAGGATCAAGGGAGAAAATGATTGAAACCATAGAAGCGTGTCAATTTTTCGATCAGGTCTAAGAGTTATCAATTAATTAATTTTCCAATCTATTCTTAGTCTCCGATCGATAGAATTCTAAGGGAACAAACGTATACGCGGAGCTGTGCTTTCGACGAAGCAAAAATTTGTCCATTGAAACAATTCATAGCTGTTAGAGACACGAAAATGTAGCACTGCGTTTTGAGAATCTAGCCTTTAGAAGTGTTACGTTCTGCTGTACAGCTTTCTTTGTTTGCCTTGCTGACTTTCGCTTCAACCTCTGTTTCTCTCACTTTTCTGCCGATTGAAGGAACTTCCACTTCACTGTCTTCGTGGTATGAAGGAGATCTCACGTGTATGTATGTCGTTCAACGTGTTGTTGACAAAGAAATGTTCCTCCTCGTGGGGGCTGTCAGAACAGCACACTTTCTATACATCTTATTTTACGAAGAAAGTCGCGAATACTGTAACTTTATTTTTGGTACAGAATCGTATTAAAGTTCATAAATTGTATCGTACGAGCCACTGAATTGTCAGCGAAATTCACGTTCACACAACGTGAAAGTTCAAGTTTAATATTTTGTGGATTTTTGTGTGGGCAAGAATCGTATTAAAGTTTTACGAAATCGATAATTTTAAACACTTCGCCGCTCGTGTAAACGTAAATTTCACTGGGAAATCGATGAATCGTATAACGCAATCAATTGAAACGAGAGACGATCGGAAATAGGATATTATTTCTCTGCAAAGGATTAAATATCCAATTATCCGAGTCGGTAGAAAGACATGTTTGTTTCCAAAAGAAATTGTTCAATAGCGGAATCTTAGATTTTTTCATTTACCTTTATCATACTTCAAATAAATTATTGATTAGCAATAAACAATATACTTGAACATTTTTAATTGCATGAAATTAAAATTTTATCGTGCATGCCTCGAATTGTCACGCCATATTTCGAAATTTCAAGAATGCTTCGGACATCCTAATATGTTTTTACTAAAAATAATAGTATCTCTCTTAATATTTTATATTATTACTAATTTTACAATATCCTTGCACCTTAGTGTCGTCGTACATGCCAATATTACTACAGAACAGGGTTCAATAGAAATTATTAGAATCAAAAATAATTTCAACTTGTACGAGAAAATTTTATAGATAGGAAGCCAGCTTTTACTTGTCCTCTCCTTCGTGCGCTTTTATATATTTATATAATATATAATTTCAATGAACATGGTGAATCAAGTGAAATTTAGTATAACATTAAATGTATTGATAAAGAATCATGTTTTTATTCAGGTGGTAATATAATATAACTGAATTTCATGAGAACGGTGTTTAAGTTCATGCTTTCGTTAACAAAGACTATAAAATGTATGTTGTCAAAGCTTTGTGCAATGTCTACAATCAGTCACAAAAGTATTTCCATGCATAATGCATTTGACATATGTATATGCGTTTAATGGTTTTACTCGCGTTTACGTTGTATGTATAAAAATCGAGTTTAATCATCTTTTGAAATTTTCAAAATGAATTAAAATACAAGGATTGTTTAATTTTGTGTATTATCAATACTTCGCGGACTATCTATGAGTTGCAACAGTATCTGAAATAAAGTTTTGTGATTGATTGTATCTGACACCAACAATTACAAAATAGGAGCCAATTATGGAATAGAGTCATTATTTCCAGCAACGAATTAGGAATGTATAATTTATTAAACAACCTGAGCAATGCAGTAGGAAACGTTTCTTCCAATTACCATTTACATAAACCAACACAATAATTCCTTAAACCGTAATGATCGTATCAAAAATTCCATTAATACACTTATAATTTAATCATTTGTAAAATTGTTATCGAGATATCATAAATATTTTACTTCCTTGAAAATAGTTATAATCCAGTCAAGAAAAATGGAGCACTCATTGCTACATCTAATGCCTCAATTTTGTATCCTTGAGTATCGTGTTTCGTGGTAGTCAGTATACAACCATCTGACAGGACCATGTACCACAAAAACGCAACAAGAACACAGTATGTAACCAGAATAAGTAAACAATAGGCAGCCGATGTTTAAACTTACTTTGCTTGTCGTAAATTCAATTAGAAATTACGGTTACCATGAACTGGTCTAAATATTTCATCATTTGTTCGGTATAAGTAAGTGTAAACGTTTGTTTATTTAACACTCTATCTACTGTTATGTCAAAAATGAGTTTAAAAATCTTTTTTTAGAGAATCATCTCAAAGGAAATTGCCAGATTATCGGTGATAATCCGTTGGTATACAGGGTGTCCCAGGAAGAGTGTTGGGAAAAAAAGAATTGGTTCCTGGGGTGATTCTAAGCATCTTTTTCCTTTGCCAATTCGTGCCGAAATGCTTCATTTTCGAGTTATCAAAAATAACTCCGTGAATCACTCCTTTCCTTTTCCTATACTCTCTTTCTGGGACATCCTGTACAATCGAAATTGTTATTGCCATTAAAAACTCAAATTGAGAACTTCTTAACCGTAAGTCACAGATTTTCGAAAAACGTTCAAACACTCAGGTTAAACATTTTTGTGGGTTAAAATCGTCGCTGTGACACCGGCCTGGTTACTTATTATTGTTTCGTGCTGTGCTTGTGGAACGTAATAATGATGGATTTTCATTTCAGCGAGCGTAGGATCAAACAAAATACTATCACGATAATCGAAACCGCACCTCGCGCGCCACGGTTCTTGACTTTCTCTATGAATGTTTGTCACTTTGTTAATATTTACGTTCTAGCATGCAATTTATATGTGTTGCTTCGGTGCATGTACTGTCACACTCAGCCCGCTGGATGCTATTCGAGTTCCGTGACGCTTATCACACAACTATGCGGTGCGAACGAAGCGCAAGAATACTACTGACTAAATCTCTCCCTATCATGTGTGTTCTGCAAACCCATCGTGCCCGATGGTAAGAGGTGCCATTTATTTGCCAAAGTATTCGAAACCGAAAAAAAAAGATTTTTAAAAAAGGATTGCGTTGTAGCGCCGATACCATGTAACATTTGTGCTCCCCCTCGTATACTTTCCCAAGCAACGTGCAGCATTGCCTCGAAAAACTTGAAAACCTTCGTTTGGTTCGGTCGAGGGTTTCGTGGGTCTAGACACGTGTCTGTTATCCGATAACGACGAAATTGTCGAAATAACGAACATCGGGGCCGAGGAAGTTCGAAGCGGGATTGAACTGTAGTGTCAGCCACAAATCTATCACCAAGTTAATAAAACTAAAATTTTCATGATAATGCTTGCTTTATCCACTTATTAATAGGGCACCCATGTTTTCAAAAAATCATCACTCTCGACTGAGAAATCTTTTAATAAACGTTTGATACACGTATCAAAAGTAGGATACGGTCCTTGACCAAAAAATTGGGATCGCTCGCAATTATCAAGGTTTTTTTTTATTTCTAGTAAAATCCGAGGACCGTTTTCGTCATCCTAAAACGTGCTAACAATAATGTCCCGATATTGTGAACATTTTTGGGACCGAAATTTCAACAACCTCGCGACAACGCTGTAAGACACAATAAGAAAATGAATGAAAATTGTAATCTAGTAAGAATGTTCTTCTTCCTTCGTTCCAATGTTATCTGGATTGAGCACATTTTATTTGAAATAAGATAGCAAATAAGCATTTGAATGATATAGAGGCGTAATTAATAAAATAAAAAATAAACCGAGTCGTCGTTGTGCCCCAGAGGGAGAGTACGGTTGAAATAAACCGGGACGCCCGATGGGGTGGTATCGCGGAGTTTATTTAAATCTTTCCTTAACAAAAGCCGTTGCTAGCATTCTCTCTCTCTCCCTTCCTCGCAAAACTCTCATATTGTATATCAAACCTGACTTCCACCATTTGTGATAACGTGTCTGTCTTTTGGAAAATATATCCTGTGTTCTCCCAGATTCACCGTTCTCTATCATTCCGCAAACATATCCAGCACACTCCCTTACGTTACATAGCTTAATTATTAAGGATTAAATTAAAATTAAACAGAATTTTGGAGAGTACGAATTATTTGAGCAAACGAAAGATAAAATGTAAAATTATTTGACTTTGAAAATATAACATATTTAAAAGAAAAACGTAAAACACGAAAAGAATAAATGTAGCGAATCAATTTTATGTGTATTGTCTTGTCTAAAACCAATTATCAAATTCATTGATAAATACTACATAAACAATGGTACAAAATTATGGGAAACGAATGAAAAATAATTACTGAAATTCCAACTCTTCGTTCTAGAATAGACCACCCACTTTTACAGTAGACCATTCTATTTCTAAAAATGTTGTAAAAAGAAAATAATTGTATCTGTGGTTTGTGCACATAATCGTGTAACTACATTGCGAATAGGCGAGCATGGGGATTAATCCTCGAAGCAAAACGAACTTGATAATCAAGATTTTCGAAACAATGCTGTACTATTTTCGCACAGATGTCGCACTTTATGAAATGTCTGAAATGTTTGGTGCATAAGACGAAGTTGCTGGTTATTAATTGGAGTAATGCATGCATACGTTGTATCAGTGTGTAAGTGACGTTTTATAATAAATAAGCATATTACCCATTTATGTGAAATTCAATGTTTCGCGAACCGTAGAACATACGACATTTGTTGAATCAAATTGAAATCTTCTGGTTGCAGTGTCAAAGATTTATTTCTATGAAATACAGATTCATTGTTTACGAGATATAAAATAAAAGGCCATAGGATAAAAAATCCTTTAAGACTATGTATATCGTTAACCGAGAAGATTTAGTTGAATCATTTTTGGATATTCCAGATCAGGATCTTACAAACTAGCCCGACAAGTTTCGTAAAATCTCGACATACTATTATTTTTCAGCTGTTTAGTACCATCAGCCCAATTATGCATTAATCTTTCAGAACATCTCACACGTAACTTCCACCAACACCGTGCTCAATTCAACCATCACGAGCTCCCTCCGTTCAATATATTAGCCCTTTAACAATACAATAGTGCTCACTTAAATTAGCTAAGTTTCCGGTACGAAACCAAATTCTTGCGTTACAGGACACTCCTGAAGAGACGATAATTTTTTAAATATTGGGCCATACGACTTGAATTTTTTTGAGAAGTCAGAACAATTGGTTTACTACGTGATGTTTTTGTTCAAAAACTTTTTTTCACGTCATGCGGTAAACCACAATTGTTTTAATTTCGCAAAAAAGTCCAGGTCCGATAAAAAGTCATCGTATTTTAAGAATATTCGAATATTAATAAGAGTCACTGTATGAAAGCGAGATAGACGCAATTCGTCAAAGGTCGACGGTTGAGGTTCGACATTTCAAAAAGATTCCGCGAGCGTAAAAAATGGACGAGCAACAATGAAAATTTCCAATTGAGTAATGTTTGTCCTACCTTTTCAAATATGGTAGCAGTAGATTATTGGGATTCTTCCGATTAACTTAAGATTCTTCCGGTCTACTTTTATAGACTTCACACGTAACAGTCACATATACATACGTATGTCCAGGCATGGACAAGTGATTGAGGCGTCTACCCCCACCAACGCGCTCCAACTTGTATGAGCGCGAGAGGGGAATACGAGCTCAGCCTACTTGCTCACAAAAATAGTAACTTACTATGCGAGCTCGTATACCCCTCTCCCGTTCATGCGAGTCAAAGCGCGGTAGTGGGGGTAGCGGTTCGAGCATCGACACCTCGCGAACGAGTTGCATATGTTGTTCATTTTGTTATTTACATCGAGTCCATAAAACTAGTCCGATTTACGACGTGTCTGGACCTATTTTAATAATTCGGAATAATCTGAACAATCCGCCGATACTATATAAACTATATTTAAAAAGCCAAGAGACAAAAATGACTGAATTTGAAGTTTTCGTTATTACATAACTGCCCTTACGCTCGCGTCATCTTTTTGAAATACGAGGGTCATTCAATAAGTAAAGAGACAAATTCTATAATTTTAAAACTATTCAATGAATGTGTACAATCTTTTCAGAGGTGTTAGTTGGCAACCTTGGGATATGCTCTGATCAGCTGTTTCATCATTTTATGTCAACATAACCTCAAAATTTTCAATTCACCATGGCAAGTCCACTAGAAGATTGCACCTTAGATTAGCAGCGCTCAGTCATTAGATTTTTAGTCGCAGAAGGTGTAAAACCAAGTGAAATTTTTTCTAGAATGTTAATACAGTCGCACGGTTCATACAACTTTTACCGTACTGTATTAACATTCTAGAAAAAATTTCACTTGGTTTTACACCTTCTGCGACTAAAAATCTAATGACTGAGCGCTGTTCTTCTAAGGTGCAATCTTCTAGTGGACTTGCCATGGTGAATTGAAAATTTTGAGGTTATGTTGACATAACTAACACCCCTGAAAAGATTGTACACATTCATTGAATAGTTTTAAAATTATAGAATTTGTCTCTTTAATTATTGAATGACCCTCGTACATACGCCTCTTTTCCGCTGGTAGTTTTATTCTCTTTCCTTGTCTACTCTCTAAAGGTCGCGCGCACTCCACCTGCAAGTGGTAGGGGGAGTGCAACAGATTTCGCACATTTAAGCGAGCACTACTATAGTATCATAGCGTATCATCGGTCAAAGGTTCAGCCAGTATTACATTAGAATCCAGTGATCCCGTAAAGAACTTGACTGGAAAAGTGTCTCTTAGCTGTTACATAGATGCTTTCATATCGTACACCATTAATGTTATCTGAGTAATGATTGCCAAGCGTATATTAATATAATTGCATCGTTTTCTTTATTTTTCTTTTTTTTTTCTCATTTTTGTTTGACAACGGTAGTTGAGGAATCGACGAGACGATTCATCATTGGTACCCAAGTTGTTTCTTTTCTGATGTGTTGTTCCGAGCCTAGGGTGACCCCGCGATCTGGAACAGCGACGATCGTTACAAAATCCGATATTCGGTCTCTTTTTCCAGCGCGAAGCATATCAGAAGAGTTCAGCAGCGGGGATCCAAGGTGCCGGGACAATGGAGAACCGGGGCCGAGCGGCGCGCATAGCCGCGATCCTCGTTCACCAAAGGAGAAAGACGACAAAGATAGAGGTGACGAAGGTATTTCAATACGTTTTATCCGGTCAACCCTTTAACGGTCGACCTTTTACCGAGATCCCATCGATTTCTACAGAGATGATCAAGGTCTACGACGGCAACAATTCCCTCAACCGACGGATATTTCGCGTGATCTCGGTGCCCCGGCAATCCAACACGGAACAGGTCCTGACGGCGGCGCTACGTGCATTTCACATTACCAAAGATCCCAGTGCGTACAAAATCTCTCGTAATTCGATTCACACCTACTCTAGGCGGTCACCCATCTTTCGACGATGCCCCAACCAACGTCGTTTAACCTCAACGATCACAATCCCACAATACCACCGGTCGAGCCACCGACTCGCCTACAAAATCTCTCGTTCTTCCCCTATTTTAACGTCCAGGTCAACGTTTCGCGAGTTACACCGTTCAACTTTGAACTTTTTTTTTCACGTACCCATAATCCGATAATCGATAGACGGTTCTCAGAAATTTCTGATGCGCTGAACGAGAATCTGGAAACTGCTTTGAGCCCGTCGATCGTCGGAAAAATTTTCAACTTTAATCTTTCAATGACATTCTGTCGTTTTTCGGTATCATAAACAATGTGGGATCGTAGAGGGCCGAAACTAAAATTACAATAAGAGCCGTTGGTGAGATTTGCAAAGTGTCCCCCCGCCCTTCTCAACTTTTGGTACTTTACGTCATTCTATTAATTTCAAATACGAATATGTCTTGTTTTTTGGCAAAAATTACAAATTACCAGTTTAACACTAGGTTTACGAGACCCATAAAAATGGCGGGTTTTACTACTTTTAATTTACGATTATTGAAAGTCTGAAGTTGCATCTATGATTTGGGACATGCCTGGACGACTATAACGTGTCTGACTCCCTATTGTCGTTTCAGTTGAATTAATAGCAAGACATACATAATGTTACAGCAATATAAAAAACTGCTGAGTTATTAAACCCAATAAAAGCGTCTTTTTCAAGTCTGCTGAATTGCACCGATACAAGTTGCCCATTCTCATGATGTTTTTATTCGATACAGACAACTTTTACCTCACCGACCTGTATGCTTCGGAAGAGACTGAGTTATGCGATCCCACGCCAGTCCTAAACTTGAATCGCAAAGAGGGCAAACGTCCGGCTGTCTTCTTACGATTTAAGTAAGTGCCAATGACATAAGTCTCTACGATAGTTTGAATTACTAGTGCACGGTGAAAATTTCATGAAATCTACAACATTTGTAACACACATTCGAATTAGAATATATTCGTGTCGTTTGGTAAATCGTACAATCTATAAACCCTTAGTTACCGTCCAATATCCTAATCTAATGATCCCAGATAGCACAGAGACGTCTTAAAGACGTCTTTAAGACGTCTGTCGAAGACGTTCAGACGTCTATTAGACGGCTTCTGAACGTCTCTGGAACGTCTTTGTGAAAAAACTGTACGTCTTAAAGACGTCTTTAAGACGTCACGAAACAGACGTATTCAAGACGTCCCGAAACAGACCCCTAGTAGCACAAAAATATTAGATAGATATGATTGTCAAATATTGAAAAATATTTTTTAAGCCACATTTTTTCTTATGAGAAAAATATTGAATTTGAATATTGTATACATGTACAAGAAATATAAATTGAATGTTTGTTATAACAAAAAAACTAAATAAATAAAAAAAATAAATTAAAAGAATGTTTTTCAGCATATCCGCGAACATTAACATTTTATGCTTTATTTATTTATTTATTTATAAATAAAAAAAATAAATTAAAAGAATGTTTTTCAGCATATCCGCGAACATTAACATTTTATGCTTTATTTATTTATTTAATTTATTTATTTATTTATAAATAAAAAAAATAAATTAAAAGAATGTTTTTCAGCATATCCGCGAACATTAGCATTTTATGCTTTATTTATTTATTTAACTTATTTATTTATTTATCTATTTATTTTGATGTATTACTTTTCTGTGCACTTCTTTGTTGATGGAATATTCAGTTTGATAATCAATTACAGTTTGTAAAGGTTTTCTCTAGCAGTTTAGAATGACTGAAACGTCAAGAAATGAAACGTCTTAAAGACGACTCGTAAAAGACGTCTTAAAGACGTCTGAAATGAGACGTAAAAACGACGTCTTTTACGAGACGTCTTTAAGACGTCTTAAAGACGTCTTTTCAGGACGTAAGACATTCAGACCAAAAATGGACGTAAAACAGACGTCTTTAAGACGTCGAGTGCTATCTGGGATTGAACGTTCCTACACGATACAATCTTACCGTTCGGATTGTATCAATTAAATTATACTAGTTACGAGGCCTACTAACTATCCTAACGACTCCCTGATTTCGCATCAGGTTCGTTCGCGTACCTAACTAACAAATTGAAATCATATTCCTGGGGTAATAACCCTTCGCCAGCCTCTCTACTCGCAGCCCTGGCTCGTAACACGTGAAATGTGTCCAATTGTAGAATGCAAATGTTATAATACATTTGGTAAAAAAAGATGCAATTTTAACCGTGCACCATTGCTTACCGTGCCTCTTATCTCTCTGCACTCGAGTGGCGATTCTGAAGCGCCACTAAAAATTGTTATGGCACTATTTCAAAGAAATCACAAAAAATATTACAAAATATTTAGTACATTAGAAAATTTGTATTCAATAGATTACTAAACATTTGAATGCTGTATGTGGAAATCCCATCAGTTTCGTACGAGTAAAATGTTGATATTCTAAGACGGAAGAAAAATTTTGTTTTAGAATTAAAATATCGCCGAGTGCAAAGGGTTAATTATCTTTTAAGCGGGAGAAACTTTAATTCTTGCGATTGCAGGGATAGCGACGCTGGCGAAGTACGCGTCTATCCAGGCAAGCTGCAGGTGTCAGACTCATTCTGCATAGTACCTGTCACTGAGAACACAACGGTGGCGAACCTAATCGAAGAAGCGCTCCAGAAGTTCGGTCTAGAAAATTTCAATTCCGAAGATTACAGATGTAGTGAAATTCTTCTAGATCGCGGTGGTAAGCCTCAGTTTATCTTGTCAGAGTCATCGAATAGCAATGCCTCGACTCTCTTCCACTAACTCGTTCGCGCGTTGACTTTTTTTTCTATTATGAATAAATTCACTTTTTTTCATTGCGAATTGTAATAAACGTATGCTTTTTTTTCCAGTGACCGAGAGGGTTTTGTCTCGAGAGGAAAAGCCATGGGAAATCGTAAAACAACTGGGCAAAGATTCCATAAGACAGATGGAGCTGATGCGGTTTTATCTGCAGCTGAAGGAAGATCCCCATGGACCCAATCTGGCTTTATTCGTAGGAAACCTGCCAGTGAACCAGCCGGAAAGGATTTATGAAAATATACTGACTGAACTTGTAGGCAGAGGTAACTAACATTGAAAAGGGAAAACAAATCATTTTGGGAAGGAATTGCTCACAGCAATAATTTCTTTTTTTTTTTTGTTTCTTGTCTAATTAGAAAACAAATTTTCTTCAATTGGTACAATATACTACGAATACGGCTCGATGGTCATTATCTACGAGGATGCAAATAAGGCAGTCAGGGCATTGTACACATTGGAGGATTCAAAATACGAGGATAGACACCTTTTAGGTAATATTTTATATTATAATTCATTAACTTCGCAATAACTTGAATGCCAAACCACTATCTTGAGAAAAATTGCATTAAATCAGAGCAATTTAGTTAATGAAGTCCGAGACTGCAGAGTTAAATTTTGCTATAGTTGGTTGTTCCTATAGCCCTTTCAGATTTTGTGACTGATCTTATTGAAAATAGAATGACTTGCTGAAATTCGATTTACCCGATATACGTTATGGCTAGATTGCAGATTTTTATGCATTATCGTCATTGTTTTTTTTTTTTTCATTGTCTGCATTATTTGCAAAATACAGGAGCGACATAGACATTTATGCCTCCCCTTAATCATTTAAGTTAGTTCAAAATAATACAACAGTAATGTTAGATTCTATAAATGTTTTCATTGTTTTGCAGTGTAGTTATTACAAAAATTGATGTTTAAAAATAAAATAAAATTCTATCGCCCTTTATCGTGACTGGCGTGGCAGGGAATGTGTTGATTAACTGAATATTTACATGAATTTCTATTTCCATAGAAATGCGATTAATCGATTCGATAATTATAGTAATGCCACTGCCGAGTATCGAGCCAAGCATGGTCCCGTCAGGGGTGCAGCCATTGCTAGTTTTCGTGAACGTAAAATCTGGCGGTTGCCAGGGGCTCCAATTGATCTCCAGCTTTCGTAAACTTTTAAATCCGTATCAAGTGTTCGATCTGGACAATGGAGGACCACTTCCTGGGTACGTAAAACAATCTATTCTGTAAACTACCCAATGGGCTATGCAACTTCGTCTTTTGTAAAGATTTTAACATCTTATATAAGGTGAGTCAGTAAGATCTACTATCTAAAATAACTTCATACGTATCTATTTGTTGTATCAAAATACTTTTTAACGAGTTACATATGTCGCATTTTAAGGGACGCATCGAATGAATACAATTTGATTTCTTTATATCTCATTTTTTCGGAGATCTTATTTTTGTCCCCGACTGTAAATATAAACTGATTTTAATACGAAAAATTTAATATCTTTTTTAATATCCATTATGATTTAAAAAGAAGCATAATTAATATAGGCACAGTGATTGATACCCCCACAGTAATTGGATGCTTTACCCCAGCTACTATCGGACGTTAGGTGCTGTTAGGTTTTTAATATTCATTATGATTTAAAAAGAAGCATAATTAATATAGGCACAGTGATTGATACCCCCACAGTAATTGGATGCTTTACCCTAGCTACTATCGGATGTTAGATGCTGTTAGGTGCTGTTAGGTGCTGTCGGCGTTAGGGAAACCCTCCTATTACATACTAAAGAATTCGAATTTGTTGAAAATTGAAATGCTGCATTCTTCGTTTCAGACTCTACGTTTTTCGCCATATAAGGGACTACAAGATTTTAGTTTGCGGCGGGGACGGAACTATAGGATGGGTGTTGCAGTGTTTGGATAATGTGGGCCAGGACAGCGAGTGCTCCTCGCCTGCTTGCGCCATTGTTCCTTTGGGAACAGGAAACGATCTTGCGCGTGTCCTCTGCTGGGGCTCCGGTTATACCGGTGACGAAGATCCCTTGAATCTGCTTCGAGATGTTATCGATGCAGAGGAATCTCAGCTGGACAGGTGGACAGTAGTTTTTCACACGGAAGAAAAAGAAGACAAACAGTTACTCAACAATCCAGGAGGTTCGTCAAATATTTGCAACATCTTAAAATATCAATTTTTGATAGCAACTTTTGACAACATAATTGTTAACAGTAAAACCACCGAACGAGTCAAAGTGTGGCAAAGTTCCTTATTCCCCTTCTACAATTATTAAAATGTTAAAACCGTTTTTATAAAACGGTTAAAAACTTGGGCTATAACATTGTACATCGTTTCGCATTCGAATGTTTTGCAGCCGGTGCGACCAGCGAGGACAATACGCAAATATACGTGATGAACAATTACTTCGGTATCGGTGTTGACGCAGAGCTGTGCCTGGCCTTCCACAAGGCCAGAGAAGAAAATCCGGACAAGTTCAAGAGCAGATTTCGTAACAAACAGATGTATGTAGCGATGGCAATTCGACAGATAATGAAAAAAACAGCTTGTAAAGATTTGCATACGAAAATTCGGTTGGAGGTGGACGGGAAGCTCGTCGAGCTACCTCAAGTCGAGGGGATAATTATCCTGAATATTTTAAGGTATTTTATTTTAAAAAATCGATTTTTTGACGTTCATAGACCGAAATACCTCCTGAAATGAGTTGAAAGTGTCGTAAAAAATAAATACCGATATAATTTGTCCAATCCAATTTCACTTTAATTATACAGTTGGGGCTCTGGGGCGAATCCCTGGGGACCAGACACCAAGGTAGACCAGTTTCATACGCCAAACCATTGGGACGGCATGTTGGAGGTGGTTGGGGTCACAGGAGTGATGCATCTTGGACAAATTCAGTCTGGTCTTCGAGGAGGAATGAGGATAGCCCAGGTAAGATTTGTTTGCAGTGCCACACATCATAGTTCCTCTTATACTTATGCTTTACTATTGACTTGAGAATCGTAAAGTATAGATCGTGTTTGACTTCTACCAGTGTTTTTGTACAGATTTCTATTTTTATAAATTCATTCACCTTTTTAAGCGTTCTTAATTGTTTAGTGTCTCGAAGCGTCTTTGTAATTTCAATAACTATAAAATAAGAAACGAGAAACTGGTCATTTTACCGGGTCGTGGTACTGTTAGTGTTAATAGATGTGGTGAAGCTCAGACACGAGTTAATTTCTAGAGTTTTCTTTCGATATAAGACGATGACTCGGGGCGATTTTCGAAGTATTGCGGGTGAGGATACCTACAGTGAGTAACGAAAGTATTCGAACGCCCTTTAAATCAGTATAACATTTTTTTTAAGTGAATCAAACGACCTGACTTTTTTTAGGAGTTAGAAGAACTTGTTTTCCAAATGTTGTGTAAAAAAGATTTTGAAAAAATTGCAATTGGTAAGAATTACATGAGAAAATAAAAATGGCACTTTTCACAACTTTTTTATTTGAGCCTGTAATGAAAATTTAAAATATGCGTTTCGTAGATCTCTGTTAGTTATACACGTACTGAAAATTTAAAATGGCACGTATCAAAATATGTTAGAATCTGAGGATTTTAAGCAGAAACTGGCCAAAAGTCGTGAAAATCTACGCTTTTCACCACTTTTAACTAGTTGTAGCTCGTGTGTATATTAATCGATTTCAATGAAATTTACAGCATGTATAGAACTTACATATATCTACAAAACGCATATTTTAAATTTTCACTACAGGTTCAAATAAAAAAGTTGTGAAAAGTGCCATTTTTATTTTCTCATGTAATTCTTACCAATTGCAATTTTTTCGAAATCTTTTTTACACATCATTTGGAAAACCATTTCTTCTAACTCCTCAAAAAAGTCAGGTCGTTTGATTCACTTAAAAAAAAAAGTTATACTGATTTAAAGGGCGTTCGAATACTTTCGTTACTCACTGTATATCCGGCTTGACATCGTTTTTGAGTGGGTCGAGGGTTTATGGATTTCGTTGGAAATTAAAGAAAAGGGGATAGAGGTTTTCTTGTAGCGGAAAGGACATCGTGATCTTATATCGAAAGAAGACTGCAGTACTTCAGCAACTAACTCCGTGATACTGAATGTGAATTTTGTACCTCTCGCAGGGAGGACACATAAAGATTCATTTGCAGTCCGATATTCCGGTACAAGTCGATGGAGAGCCATGGGTCCAGAGCGCAGGGCATATCGTAGTTTTAAAATCAGCGTTGACGGTAATCTTGGTACAGACATCCGTAACAACCCCATAATTCCATTGAAATAGAGAACAGAGTGGGTGTAATGCACCGTAAGAGTAAACTTTCCTATTTTTGGCACTGAAGTTCTCTCACCTGTCTCCTTACTATTATAGCATCTACTTTGTGTTCTCCAATTAACCCTTTGCACTGCAACTTCCCTGTATAGTATTCCATGTTCATTCTCACTTATGTTAGTAATTCGGCAACGTTTCGACGACGGTGCGTTTAGGCACTGAAAACACTTGACACTCGAACAACCGATTAGGAAGATCTCTCTATTATAGGATATGGTGTGACTCGTGTAATTGCCCAAACACTCTTTTATGGGGATACACCACCATGTAAGTTTAAATCTATTGGTAAAATAAAGTTTTTTTTTTTTAATAATTGTTACATAAAATGAAAATATCTTTTAGGGGATATTTAGCAACACCTTAACTCTACTTACTATATTTCGTATTACTTAAAATTACAAGAGAACTGACGTTATATAATATTATCTATCGGCATGTTTGACGGATCCTTCTTAGATGGCACTCAGTATCAAAAGTTACTGGAACATATTATAGAAAGCAAAAATATTTTATGTGACAATCAAGAACAAATACTTTTCAATGTAATTTTATTGATACCTTAATTTATTGAATTTTTGTAAATATATTTGAACTTAATTATTCTTAGGAGAAAAAAGATTACATTCTTTAAGCAGCCGCCATTTTCGTACTGTTTTCATGTATTAAAAAACTATTTAAATAACAAGAAATTTTTAATATACCGCGTTGTTAAGACGGACTAAAAATTAGAAAATAATTTCTGTGTAGGGTCAAATTATACTAGGGAGTCAAGACGCTGAGGGTTTATAAGGGCTTCTGTCGGCAGAATTTGGTTACCTTGTTTTTGCATCTAGCGTTTATAGACTCCCAGCCAGCGTCTTACCTGTCTAGTATAATTTGACCCTAGAGAGATTATTATTTTCTACTTTTTGGTCCATCTTAAAAACGTGGTATATTAAAATACCACTGTGCGACGCCATCGCGAAATACTGAAATACAGTTGACGTCAAGAGGACAGATTTCAAGTGCAAAGGGTTAACACAGTTGTATAATGAAATTGCTATACTCGACACCCTGGGACATTGTCGTCGATATTCACTCATGCTGTTCGATTTCATGTAGAATGATGGGGCTACCTACATATTTGTCGCACGTTGACTCTCTGCCGGAGCATCTGTATGTACTAGCCGCCTAAATCTTACTTATCATGACGATCTTTGACGCAGTGCTCCATACGAAAATGCTATTCTCACCCGTAACTGCTGGTGTCCGGCAGCGCATGCAATCCTCCCCTAATCGCACTCTCTGACTAATTATCTCCTTGTTCCTTTGTTCGCTCCAGGCAACCATGTTGAAGAAAAATAAGATCAAGCGTCGGAATACCGAACCGTCGATTCCACCCGCTAACGGGGAGGAGGGCAAGAGCACGGACGAGTGTATCAACAAAACCTAACCGCAGCTTGCAACTAGTCGATGATTTACATAATTCGTGATTCAAGTTTCCGACCAGTGCTCCGCCTAGACTCCCCGACTGTTGTTCTTACCAGATTCTGCAACAATAGAGGGGAGTTTCGGCGTGGCCACGCCATGCGAAATATAGAACACGTACATGTACTCTTCCTGTATAGTTGAAACTCCATTCGATGTTTCCGTCGCATGTAGCCCTCTGTGCCACTATTGTTGATGTATCCGAGCGATCGGCGAATTGGCTGGACAGCTTCCGGTGTCCGATCGGTTAACGGCTTCGCACCAGAGATCCAAAATAACAGTTATTGGTAGACATCGGATGTTTATGCAATTTCCAATTTTTATAGAAACATTTTAACACATTACCGACCGGTTGCCTATTAATAGGCTTTTTGTCGCCAACGCTTACCGACCGGTAGCCTATTAATAGGCTTTTCGTCGTCAACGCTTACCGACTGAGAAAGGTTTAGAACATGTTTTGTTTGTAAATTTTGCGAAGTTCCACTACATAAAGGCGACTGTTTTGAACGATATCATACTTTAAAAAAATATTAACTATTTTTTATTTGTAATTATTTGTAATTTTTTATTTTGTATTTTATTTTTAATTTAGCATTAATATCATTAAAATAAAAGATTTTATTAAATCTAATTATCCTATAATAACAGAAAGTAGACAATTTTATTTCAACATACAAAACGCACAGACACTCCCGCGCGACAGTCTAAACCAAAACAGAGCCGGGGCGCCAGAGAGAATCCGTGGCTGAGCGGCCGGTCGGACGTGCGTATGCTGTCGAAACGCTAGCGGTCGGTAAAGTGTTAAGAAAGTGGAATGAAATAAAATTTTATTTTTAATGGGGACAGCCTTTGTAGATCCAAAGCAAATAAAAATCGTGTTAAATTCTCTCGAATTTTATATTATAGCATTTTTTTAACATTTCCATAAGCCATAAATGCATAAAGATCCGATGTCTAGTTATTGGTAAATATTAGGTCGCTGCATATGAAACCACCGATTTCAGAATACAAATTTTATCAAGTGTTTCGATCAATAACTGTTCAGTTCAATACTATTTCGATCAATACTATTGTTGTTCTGCAGGTTTATCATATAGGGTGTTGCAAAAATGTCGGAAAACCTTGAAAGGGCCGGTTCCTGAGGTCATTCGAAGCAATTTTTTCCTTGACGAAAATGTCCTCCTCGGTTTTGTTAAGGAAATTTTTACCGTAGTGTAATCGAAAAACTCGTCATTTTTTAGAGCATATGACGATTACAACGATGCTGACTTTGATCAACAAGATTTATTTAGAGAAAAGTTTTGTTCGTTTCAAGTTACCGTTACGAATCGGACATTTCATATGCAATGATGTAATAGCTAGAAAAGGGGAATCTTCACCGATTTCAGTGACCTTGAAATATGTTGTCAAGGTTTGGGTGAGGTCTGGATTAGGTTAATGAAGGCTCGGTTAATAAATTCAACACACCGGGGTTTGTCCAGAAATTCATTGATTACTCTATAATTTGAATGCTCAACGCAATTCAAGCTTGTCGTAATAGCGTTGTGAAAAATTACAGATCCAACTAAACTTTATTTCGACGCAATCATTTTACGTGTACAGAAATTTTATTTACGAAACTAAAATTTTACAAAGTCGTATGTAATATATGAGCATTATATATTATATGTTTACATGTTTGTATTATATGTTTAAAAGCAGGTTTTGTATATATCGATGACCGATGTTTAATAATCGTTCGTGTAATATTTTTCGACTAGTACAATTTTATCAAAAATGTGGGATAATTTCTTCTTACTCCAATATAGAACGATATTAAAATTCCATGAAATACTTGAAAAATCATAGTTCGTTTGAATTGTAACCTGTTGTTTTTCACAACACTGTATATGATCTAGTTGTTATGCATATTTTTTCAAATAGTATTTTTCAGCTTAATCGATTACCACTTGAAGGACATTGCATATATTTCGATATACAACGATTTCACGAAATTCAAAAATACAGGATCACAATCATTCAACGATCACGTTCCAAAATTATTTTCAATTTACGTTCGTTTCGCGTTCATGATTGTAAATTAAAAATGAATTCTTTTCCAAATTTTCTCGAACAGGTGCAATTAACAGATACAATTAACAGATGCAGTTTTTTAAAAGATACCTCTAACAACTGTGTCCGACAACAAATATCAGTTGTTAGTTACTTCTGTTAGATTTAACGTAACTCTTGTACATAACTTTTGTACTAGTAGATTGAGTGTATCAAGTATTAATATAATATATCTGAACTTCTACTTTTAAATTCTATTGTGATATTACTCTAGTATATCTAAAGACTTTTAACTTTTCAATAGAAAGTTTCATGGAAAATACGGCAATGGTGGGTGTAACATTTTTAGTTTCTTAGGTTTCATGGAATTCAGATTGTCATCTACGAGATTGCTGCAAAATCTATAAGTATTTTACGCATAAGTAAAAATGATCGTTGAACATCCCCTGTGATCACGAAGAAGAAAAAGATGTCCTGCAAGAGGCGATCGATCTTGTGTTATTACTAGACTGCGGATTTTATCCATTTCTGACAAAAGTGAGCATGTCGAATACAAAACGGTGTACATACAAAGAAAAATTAAACATACCGTTACATTATTTCCAACCTCTTAAAACTATTAAAAATGGAAACAAAGGGTCAGTCAAGCAAGGTAAGCATGGGTAATCGACGCCCATGCCATTTTCATTTTGTTGGCTGCTGCGTAAAACACTGTTGCGTAAAAATCCAGGTCTCTATCCCTTTGTTTAAGGGTAATATGAGGGTGAAAAGCCGAAACTTTACTTTTTATTTTCTCAGTTATTACCTAAGATAACTAGGTTTATACGGGATATTTTTCAGAATTCTAAATCAGTTATTAAAGGTTGAAAAAAATAATTTATTTTGCAGAGACCGCACCTTTTAAAAATCCTGAATAATGTTGTATAACGTAACTATAATTTGTAAAAGTTTTGAGACGATTAAATGGGCGGAACACTGTGAAATAATTTTAAAAAGTTATGCTAACACTGCAGCTATCTATCTTCCGACTTTGATGATTTTCGGATATGTTATAAATCTTAACATTTTGAAAAAAGAAAATTGTTTAGCAGCCAAAAAAGAAATGAAAAATGGCATGGGTACCGATTAGCCGTGCTTATCCTCCTGCTAGACCTTTTCTAGTTGATTGCTGTGCGCGTTACAATTTAGGTGAAGAATTGTGCATAAAAATCCGCAAGTCTTGATTATTACTTCTTTTCGTCCACGAATATAATCTTCTTGTTGGTCTGTAAAAATCCTGGCTGTTAAGGAGTTGCGAGATATTGTTGTTTACTTGGTCTGAATGGCATTGACTCTTTCTCAATTGCTGGTTTATGCGCCCCCTGTGACCCTGCCCCTTCCTAGGCGACGATGCTGAAGAAGACCAAGGGTAAAATGAAACGGCGTAATACAGAGTCCAGCATGCAGCTGGCACTTCAGGCCGCGCCATCGGGCGAACCGGAACCGGAAGTCTTCTGAGTGTCCGAACGTTCCGCGTGCAGGCGGAACGAAAACGCCGCGCGGGGACAACACGCGGAAAACCGGCCGCGCCGCAATTCTGTCACACGCAAGAAACGGGATCGGCAACGGAAATCGTCTGTCTGAGTTGCGTCAAGGACGACGATGGCCGCCGTCGCTCGCAATTCGATCCCGCGGTGAAAACAAGAAAACGTCGACGACTCAAGTATCTCACCGACAACGACAACAACAACAACAACAATAACGACAAGAACCTACGCCACCAAATAACCACGCAACAGCTGCTCCAGGAATGCCAGGACAATGTACCACGAACACGACGACAAATCACGTTTCAAACGAAACGAAACGATATACCAAACAATGCCACCAAGCGGACAAAAAAACACGCTCGTATAAGGACACTTCGTTAAACGAGCTCGCGAGTATAACTTTTAATGTCCTCCTTCCGAGTTGCTGGATGAAAAATGTAGATCTCATTTTTAAATGTTAATAACCATTATGTAGCCTCGTACCGTAGCCTCGAACGATATTTTTTTAGTGAAGAAGAACGACGAAGCGAAACGACGACAAAGACAAACAATGTAGAGAGAGAGAGAGGGTTTGAGAAACGAACAATCATGGCACGACGACGAGATTCGTCGACTCGCGCACACGTGACATTACCAGGGGATAAGAGCAGTATTTGAGCAAGTACGTTTTTCCTCCTGTTTATTCGCTTTGACAGCCGCGTAAAAAACTATTTCGCATTTATCATTTCTGTTTTTCTAGTCCGTTTCACTTGCCCATCCACGTCCCCTTCTCTGAAATCCCAAACGTCCCTTTAACCCCCCACGGAACCTTGGATGAACAGGAAGTGAACCGTTATACACGACGTTTCGTATTGTATTTTACTGTTCCACCATAAGTATCGTGGTACGATAAAAAAAAATCAGTTGTTATTAATATAATACATAATATTTATGATTAAATATTAATATATTTACAACAGAATAATGTATTAGTATTACGGTTTTAAGTTGTGATAACTGTTGTGCGTCTGACTGCTGGGCAGTCTGGAATTTATAAGAAGCAAAAAAAAAAAGAAAAAAAGAACAAATACCAGTGGCAGTCAGTCATTTCATAGGATACGAGAAAAGCGAAAAAAAAAGTATATGGACATATACTTATATAGCGAAAGTTATTGAGAGACGAGAGCATGCAGATGTAATCGCCTCCAGCGAGGGTGAATCGACGGCGAAGCGCTTTGTCAACTCGTCTCGACGAAATCTCGGGGAGGGAGGGAGGGGGGAAAGCGGTGAGAGAGAGAGAGAGCGAGAGAGAGAGAGAGTGAGAGAAAACGGTTAAATTCCGTTCTCGACGAAATCGTAGAATCTGAGGCGACTTGGCAATGTTCTTTTTACCGTCCGGCCGATTCTGGCGACGTACTTCCGGTCGAAGGGAAGCTTTGCGAGAGCCAACGGTAGGCAAACACATTCCACTGGAAACGTGGTCGAGCACAAATGGGACATGTACATTTCTAAACCATGCCAAAAGTAACTAACGTGCTGTCACTTTCACGCTGTTTGGACACCTCTCGGTGGAACAGGATCGTTACATGATCGAGCATGATGAACCTGGATGCTGACATAGCGAGTAGATAAGAGCGGGAAAGAGAGAGAGAGAGAGAGAGAGAGAGAGAGAGAGAGAGAGATGGTTGTTCGATCGGCTTAACGGAGAGTGATTAAACGCACTGTCCTTTCGTTGGCATCATTCGATTAAGAGACAATTTCGGTGCCAAACAGTTGTACATAGTACTGTAAATGTGGGAGATATAAAAAAAGCGCGAGAGTGAGAGAGAGGGAGAGAGTGAGCGAGAGAGTGAGAAAAATGCTATTTGACCGGCGAGAAGCGAACGATACGGTGTTGCATGATGCAGGACATTAAACGATCGTCCCCGACGCATAGCGAAACGATGCGCGGGGTTTAGGCGAACGGATGAGAGAGCGTGTGGTTCACGTGTCGCGCGTATTTCAGTTGATCGGGGTGACAAAGGTAGAAAGAGAAAGAGAGAGAGAGAGAGAGATAAAGGAATCGATGCCTTCGAACGCGTAGAAAAAAAATATTGCGTGAACGAGCGAAATGGGAACAGCGGGAGCACGTGTCGAACGGGAGTGGGATTATGGTACGCGTGTCTTCTTTCGTTTTGTTTTGCGTTGCAGGGAACGCGCTTGTAGAGTATATAAACAAAAAAACCTCCTCCTGTGCACCCTCTAGATAACATTCGTAGATGTCGATAAACGAATAGCGTCTTTTCACGGGAAACGCGAACTCAGGCGGAGGAGGCACGGAACCGTCAGTGAAGGAAAACCAATTCGAAGGGAGGCCATCGGTTCCCGGATGATCGAGACCAGGCCTCCCCGATTTTCTTATATCACAACCTGCCAATGATGTATGGGCTCAGTCGTTCGTCCTCGACATCCGGCGACCCGCGAGTACGGATGACGCATCGGCGGCAGATTGGCGAGTGACCAAAGTGTTCGGTTGTTCTATGTTCACGTTTTCTTTTCGTCGAGAGTTTGTCTCTTTCATTTTCGTGTATTACTTCCGTTCCGTTGAATCCGGCCGGGAAAGCCTGTGTTGTTGCACACAACGTGTTCTATTCGCGCTGTCGAAATTTGCTGCGAAACGAAACAATAACGGGGATCGGGACACCGCGATAAGCTAACGGTAGAATTCGCGTGTTGCGAATGAGCGTGCTATAACGGAACAACAAAAAATCGATCTGTTGAATTCGTGTTCTGACCCGTCGACGACGGCAACACACACACACACACACACATACATGGATACATACATACGCACTCTAGCCACGATGTAAACGTATACACAGCCACAGATAGAACCGCGAGTTCGATCAGCTTTGTTTTTTTTACGACGGGCAACACTCGACAAACACTGTTTTTCTCATCGGTTTTCGCGCGTTTGCATCGTACCTTTGTAAGATATAGATTTTCCCCGGACAAAAACAATCAAATACATCGTTCCGTATTGTTTCCTATCGATACAAACGAACGCGCGCACGAGAGAAAGAGAGAGAGAGAGAGAGAGAGAGAGAGAGAGAGAGCGAGGAAGAGATAGAGAGAGAAAAAGAGAAAGAGAGAAGGTATTGTAATTATGGGACCGGATGTGACACGTTCTGAAATGATTTTCTTTTCTTCGAGTATCTTAATTTTAATGTCCAGATTATATATACGTATTATAACGACTGTACGAGAATAAATTTGTTGTATTATGTTGATACACAGTGGAGTAAGTTCATCGTACAAATGAACTGCTTAGCGTAATGGACTTTCGTTCCGGGTTCACCTCTTCTAGTTTCGACGCGCAGCACGTTATTGTACCGCGGACGGCGAGATTTTTCGTTGGAGTCATGTCTTGGCGTGTATTATGGAAAGATTGAAATATTACATAAATTAATGTACACATTACCCCTGCAGTTTTCATGCTTCTTGATACGTGGTTCTATTGAGTAAGTATTATCCCCACTCCCGAACAGAAAGCATTTAACACGTTGTCTACGGTTCTTGCAAGACCGTACTATTCAAAACAAAATTTTACATTCTTATAACACTATGAATATTTGAATTCGTTTAATACGAGATCTACGAAGTACCAAAAATGTGATTAGATCACGTTACTATGTAAAAATAACTATCATGCATTTATTGAGAATTTTAACCATTTTTATTATAATACATGTCCAAAACAATACATTCATTTCAGCTAATAGAAAATTAAAAGATTTGGACCAATTTTTAGGACATTTTACATTTTATTTATGAAACTAAGCAACTACAAGATAAATATTACATCATAAGATAGAGCACACAGTTCTTTACACGGATACTGTTGAAATAATCTATAACGTAGATGTTGTTTTCGATTGGAAAAATATTTTGTCTGTTAACAATACCATTGTAAATGTATATTAAAAAAGCAATTTAAATTATGTATCTGCTTATTGCTGTTATTGTTTCTAACAGTGAGGTTAAATAATAGATATAAATATCTATAGATAATGATAGTATTATTTAGACACAACATTTAAAAATTTTCTGGTTCATTTACAGGCTAAGTACTTTTTTATAATTACATATTTATATCACTGAGGTATAGTGAGACACCCACATTTTCTTATAAAGTTACAGACTAGATTATTATATAGAAATAATCACAAACTTACGTAATGTTACGTTTACATATCTTGTGTTAACATACAAAGAAATTTGAAGCCAAATAGAAATCACAAGTTTCTTAGTTTAATACAACTGTGACTATAATAAAGACCCCTTTTTTATTATTATTAATATAATGTTTTAGAGTGTTATGTAGATTCCTTTTTTATTCTTGCAAATAAGGCTACGTATTATTTTATAGAAATCTACACTTTATAAATTTAAAAAATTTATTGGTTAAGAATTAAACGACAATTAAATAATTATCTTTCACAGTCCATGATTTTGAGTTGAATTCTCAATTCTGTCCGGCATTATTATTATTTTCATTTTTTAAGCAACATACTTACATTTTTTCTTTTATGTGACAAAAAAAGGTAAACGGAATATATATGTATAAAGCAACAATGGTGAGCTGTTTATGTAATATGTTAGAACACAAAAGTATCTTTATTATTTTCACAGAAGAATATAAAATAAAAATAATTAATTTCATTAAGTTACAATGGATTATAATTATTAATGGATTTTTTAATATTTCAATTTTTTGCGGTCAATCTTGAAAGATTTTCCGTACCATATCAAGTTCAAAAAATCCCACTTGAAACCACGTTTAAAAGCAATACCATTCAAATTATCAAAAATTTCACATTTCCAAAATCGGAAGACATATCATACATATGCAACGACATAGTCTACAATGCTATCATCAATAGACCAATTTTAAAATTGAAATAAAAGTATTATATTATACAAGGAAAGTCATAGCTAATGATAACGTTTAAATAATTAATGACACTTCTCAGTTTGATGTAAGAAAAGAATAAATACAGGTGATAAGCGAACAAAATGTCATTGATTTTTCAATGGTAGTGCAATTTATGGCCCGCTGAGCGTGTGTACGTTCATTTATTTATACGCTTATTTCTGTTTGAAATAAATTATTGATACCCGTATGCAGGAACACATTAAATCATATGCCACGAAACAGAAACTGACAAATGCAACATTATTATACCGTATATAAGTGTTTACAATATTTCATGGCACGGAACAACGACATAATGAAATGCAAATTTTTGCTATTTCTTTTGCGAGGAAAGCATGCTACCTGTTCTATCACGGCTGTTCTTTCGCCAATTCTAAAGGTTCAACAATCGCGTTGTTCAGCCAGATTTTGTTTTCCTCGTAAATGGAATGGGCAGCTACAGTCTGTCATTCATTCATTCACAAAATTCATTTGCTTCCAGTTCAATTAAGCCAGGATCAAAACGTATTGGTAATTTAAATGCATTTTCGATCGATGTTGAATTTTTTCCAAATTGCGTCACATTTTTATAATCACCGCTATGCTGTTGAGGGACAGACTGTACGACGATCAATTTCATCAATTTGGCGACAAGGAGCCAGACTTGTTACATAGAAAACGTTTGGGTTCGATTACAATTGTCATCTTTTTATGTAATTCGATACTTAGATAAGGTAGAGTGTAAAAACTTCACTAAAAAGGACAACTAAACGTGACTATGCAACCAAAAGGTCATCGTCACTATCCGTTTGACAATGTGTGGGATCAACATCCAGTAATAGTCGAGCTTCCTCCGTAGTGTTGACCTAAAATGTAGAATATATCAATTCGCGAATGTTTAACAGCTAAGGATCAGAATAGTTATACAAAATTAAAGATATTTTTTTTTATATTGCTTAATCGTATGAAATTATTGTTTTATTTTAGACCCAATAGTAGATCAATCAGTAGGTTCACTTGACGAAAACAAATTTTTTAGTAGAAATTGTATGCATTTACGATAAAAATGAATCGTTGAAATTTAGAATAGTGAAAAAATTCAAAGAATTTAAGAGAGTAATTTCTATTTTTTTCTATTTCTATTTTGAAGAAAATGTTTATGTAACATAAAGATTTGCAATCTATTCGTTAATGAGAAAATGAATGAAAATTAATTCAAAATGAATAGTTAATTCAAGGTACGCGTGAATATAAAATACATAATGATCATACTCTGCAATATTGGACGCGTCCACTGCTTCTTCCTGAAGAAAGTGGATGCCAACAAGAACGTAGGCACGTTCTCTTGTCCGGATGTCGGAAATAAAACAGCACTGCTACCAGAGCGATAACACTCAGCACGATGCTAACTATTGTACCAGCTAAACAAACAAACAACATAATATTTCACAAACAGATTTATATGTATGTATGTATCAATAGGCAACATTCCAGGAAGCGCGACAAAGATATGATAGACCTTGCAAACATACAAGGTGTTGAAAAAAATAATGTTCAGCTTACTGAACATTGTTCAAGTTGAATGTCAAGTTTTTGTGGATATTAGTTTTTAACGCTCACCATGACCAGGGGACAACAGTTTGACGCCTTCGTGTGCATCCACCGAAGTAGGAAGATGTTCTGTGCTCGATTTGCAAGCGCAAGTAACGTTCGTGTACCATTCGAACTCGACATTGCACTGTGATTCCTGTAATCAAAAATTAAAAATTAAAAATAATAGAGCAACAAGCTTGTACAGTGTTAGAATACTATTTACATTACGAACTGTCAGTGTTATTTTCATGTACCCTTAGTACTGAAAAAAATCCTATTTTCCAGTTTACATTTTTATGTGACAGACAAATACAATCTCAGAATACTATTAACATTAGAAACTGTTAGTATCATTTTTATGAACCCTTGATACCAGAAAAGGTCCCAGTTTTCATATTATATTTTTATATGACTTGTGATTATGAATTATCTCAGCCAGCCACAAATATTGTAAGATGCTGATGGCATCAGTCAAAGTATTATTAAGACAATTACGCTTTCCTATTAAATTAAATAATTAAAAAAAATATATAATAGTTTATAAAGTGCACGACATATTTCGTTTAAAATAACAAGTTATCCTCTTTGATACAAGCGTCACCAGTGCACTTGTTAACCCAAAATTCTTGGTAAAATAACTTCTTCTTTACTTGAAGTTACGTCAGCTTGCCAGATATTTGCGACAAACTCTCGGATCGAATTCACGAAACAAACACGGAAAATTTTATACGTAATGCGTAGTTTCTGGTAATCTATAATTGTGTAAACATATTCGCGTATGACCTACATATCACAGCAACACGACTATATTGTGTGCATCGTGTCTTGTATCGTAAAACTATCTTATCAACTAACAAAATGCAAGTCCGCGCGTGTAATTAAAATGTATAAAAAAAAGTGGCGACAGATGTGGAATTGATTTTTTCGCCAGTCATTGTTTCTGATGGAATTTCATTTACAAACATTACACACGAATCCACCGATAATTAGCTGCCCTTATCTTATCCAAGTCTACTAATCGCCGCAAACTTTAATTCTAGGTTGTTCCTAATTATGCCTAATTGCCGTACTTGGCGCATTAAACCTATGCGCAAATGACCTTATTACGTTCGTTAAAGGGTTTTTCGGACATTTGTCATTAAGATTACGGAAACGATCATCAGATAACTATGAATAACATCGGTAATACAAACATTAACGAATACTTCGCTTGATTGTGGTTATCTTCCGGTGCTAATCTACATTCCGATCATCCCTAATTATATGATACATACAGTCGAGTCGGAAAGTAAGTTAACATTTGGTGACATGTAGGCAATGAATATGATGAATAAAATCAAGTTATTGTATTGTTTTTATTTAGGAGGTGTAAGGAAATAAACAAATATGTTAGTAAAACATATATTATCATTATTAAAGATTAAAGACATGTCATATTCATTTGCCTGCATATACCAGTCGTTAACTTACTTTCCGACTCGACTGTACATGAACGACACAATTCATACACTGCATACGAGATGATAAGTCCTTTTTATCAATAATAAAGAAGTATTGAAGAGACGTCGATTCGTTAAATGTAGTTATTTAGGGTAATCAGGTTAGCTGGGAATACCCTGTACACATTATATACAAACATCCTTCTGCAACGCTGTTCGAAGAATAGAACGTTCAGTTTATTAGGGTACTCGGATACGGAAGGCTCTAGTGTGCAACACTATGGGACTTGAAAATTTCACAGAACAATAGAAACGCAATTACAGAAACACGCTGCTTTTAAATTTATGACAGTCTTAAGTTCTGGGACTAATTGTCCCACATTCCCACATGCGGGGGAAAACTGTCTAAATTTTGCTATTAGAGGAATTCCCAGGTAACCGAGGCCATTACGCTACGATTGCCCATGTCTCGGAAATCCCATAGCCATAAACAGCGGCCCGGTTTTATTGTAAGAGCAAAATAAAGCTTTGCACGCGGTCAAGTGTGAATAATGTTGCAGTTCAAAGTTGTTCTTTGTGTTCGCGAAGAAGCAAAAGAAATTAAACTTTTGTACCGAGGCACGTGACAAACTCCGGTGAAAAGAACGGAAACGGAAATAGAAATACAGCACCGTAGCACACACATCTGCTTACCCTTATGAAACGATCTTACAAGATTTTTCGAGGGTCACGGCATTCTAAATGGGGATAGTATCCTTGACAAAGCACTGCCATAGGAAAAAAACCGACTGCACGGAAGTATATTATTCTAGGCCATGTGGCGGCCAGAACTTTTCAAGATGGAGACTCTCCCGTCACATCTGGGTACTTGAGCGTGTGCTCTCCGAATCACTTCTTCACCGGAAGGGAAATGGGAAAAAAACCTCCTCCAACCCCCGAAAGGAGCAATTTCATTGTTTTGCACCAGTCTCATCATTGATGGGAAACATTTGAAATCAGAATAACTTTCTCTGAACTTTGAACTGACTTTCAATACTACCCTCTTTTCGAAAAGATCATCTGAAATTTTATGGGACCTTGAAGCATTCATTATTGTGACAAGTGTGGAAAGGGTCTTGCTACTGTATAATTTATATATGTGTACTAAATATTAATGATACCTTAATTACATAGTTTGCGTCGTAAAGAAAGAGATAAGAGTTATTATTCCCATTACTATGGAAGCTAAACTGAACTATTATTGCATTGCACCATATCGTCACATACGCGAATATTATCAGATACAATCGTGACGATCAAATATTCTGACAGAGCTATCCATCAATCTTGATTGAAATGATAATACAGTCGACACTCTTATCAATCGTGTAAAAAATTTCTTTAAGAGTCTCTCAATAAACAAGAAAGAAAATAGCACAACTCTAGTGGCAACGATTTACGCAGAATGAAATCATTTACATTACAGGGTCAAGTAATTTACATTACTTCACAAAATTTTCATTTCTTAAATGATAAAGCACGAAAAGAGAAATAACATTTTCCAGAATATGAGTTATTATTTTCCATACGTCTCTTGGAACCGAATTCAGATAAACAAAACTTGAAAAATGAATAATTCTGAATTATTCACAGAGCTGGGTAAAATAGTATTTTAAATAGTAAAAAATAAATAATCCTATTTATTTTAAAGTATGCATACAACTTTGAAAATAAAATATTCTATTTCATGTAATAAGATTTTAAAATAATATTTGAAAATAGTATTTTAGTTAAAAAATATTGGAAATATTTTATATTCCATTTTATACTCGGTGCATCAATCTTCGCCAGTCGTGATCGCATTCGACTGCATCTGGTTTTCCTCATCGCGTTTTCCGATGCGCGTCTGGATGCATGCGCTGCGTCTGGGCGCGTGCTTCCATACGCATTTTTATGGTGATCGTAGGTTCTTATCTTTTTCTCTTCTGTTCTTTAGTACGTCGTTGACTATCGAACGAAGAGTTTGTATTAGTTTTGTTGCTACTTAAAGAAGAAGCAGAAGATGACGAGATTCTTCTAAGAATGTGATGAAATAACAACGAACAAGAATAAAAATTATATATAAAAAACGAAATGAGAAAGGTTATACAAAAGCATTTACTGAATGATGGAACAGCATTTAGAGAATTTTTAGTTTAGAGAAAAACAGGAAAAAATCATTCATTACTTGAACAAGTCTAAATACATTATTTAAACAACGAAATTAATCGTTATTTACAAATAATTTTTTAATTATTGATTGCTACTTTGTATTTATTGTTTATCGTCATCGATAGATCGTAATTTGTTACCAACGATGTGCATAAGATTTTACTTCTTCATTGTGCATAGAAAAATATATATTTCTATTTTAAAAAATTAAGGCAACATTGAAATCTCCGAAACTCTTTCAACTAGTAAAAAAGTATTATTCCCATATTGTAGTCCTCTTTACATTAAAAAAAAAAGACATTGGTTAACACTACGTTTACGGAGCACTAAAAACGAGTATTTTACATTACTTTATAAAAAGAAGAACAATATGTCTATCTAAGTTTTTAGAAAACAGCGAAGATAATGATGCGCTAATACATAATTGGACCACCCTATATCATAAACCTGTAGATTATACATAGCAGTTGATTGAAACGCTTCATGAAAGTTGTATTCTAAAATCGGTCATTTCATATGCAACAGCCATTTATCCTTGAAATATGTAGGGAGCAGGAGTGTGATTCGATAAAATTTTACGTTAAAACATTCCATAAATTGATTCAGGGAAATCTGAATGGAATACCAGCGGGCTTCCCCTGCCGAGATTGTCTACCGTTGGACCGTTCCGACCATTTGAGTTGGGCCGATCGTAGTGGCGCTGCGTTCGCTGATTGGACCGGTGGTCACGTGGTCCGCTTGAGAAACGCGGAGAGGGGGCTGGTAAAGGACCGAGCGCGGCAGACGCCATCAGTTCGTGTCGAACCGTTTCGTGCGTCGTGTGGTTTATGAATCTCAATGCGGCTAGCTTGCACGATTCAAATTTCTGTCCTTTTCCCTTTCGCGAGGACGTATTCGCGCGGTTTGTAATCGGTCTCGAATAAACCTCGCTGTGGGATAAGAAACGCGTCAGTGAAACAATGCACCGAGTGTTTACATGATTCGCATCTTGATCGAGCGAGCAAACAAAAGCGTGACGACACAGATGAACAGCTACACGTGATTGGTCCTACGTTAAACCTTGGTGAGTGAAATCCATCGGTTCCATGGAGATCCATTAAAGTATATTTCTTTGCTTGTATTTGTGCGACATGTCAACCATGTCCTGGTTGACGAAATCGATCCCTCCGCATCGATCGTAACACGAACAATCACACGATTAAGATAATTATTTGCGTAGACAGCTAGGGTACGCGAATTATTATCGCGCGAAATTCTTTTACGTTTTTCGAAACAAGTTAATCGATAACGAGAGAGAGAGAAAGAGAGAAAGCTCCACACGGTCAGATAATGATCCAATATTTGAATCGACGTGCGTGTCAATATTGAGGTTACGTACATGTATACGAGCGTCGACTAACTACATTTGTTTTTCCAAGAAGAACGTGTTCAAGTTGCCCGTCATGTGTTTTCCGGGAAACACTTAACCTCCAGTTTACATGCTTTATAGCGACAGCTTTGCACGTTTCACGTGACTGAAATTTCCGCGGCAAGTTTGGAAATGGTTATATAGAAGTTAGTCGCTCGGTTATACGTCATATCACAGCCTATTTTTCTTTGGCAAATAGTAAACATTACTCAAAAACGGATACTTCAGCACGCGATGCGAATAAATCGTGCAAGATAACGTATCATAGTAATAGTTTTCCTACAGTACGTAATGTACAGCCGACGAGAGAATTTACGTTTACGTTTCTATAGAATAAATCCGATCCGATTTGTCCCGACTATCGAGGTTTCGCCCACCCGTACTTGGAACAGGTTTCGTTCAACTCTAGGACCTGTAATTTGAATACTTACTTTTCAAGGAAAACATGATGCAAATAATTTTAAACTTTTTTTGTAACTTCTCAACTTATCGAGACGTCCGCTATCATAATAACATTTTTTCTTTTTATTCGAGGATGTTGTCGACCAGCAACAGGTTTCATGATAGCGCGCATAAAAGAGAACGTCGAACGTCCTTGGCTTCTCTGAATTGTGTCTCGTACCTGTGCGAGTTAGGTCCAGTACAAAACTACTATCAAAGATTTTAATACGTTTCGAAGTTGATGTTGGACATTCGCAAATATATGTGTAATTCTTATTATACGAAGTATACAACAAATAATAATTATAGTTTTAGCGGGATGTCTCTACACTGTCGAGCTACTGAATACCAACAGAACGACGCGTAAATGTCTACATGTACCTTGTCAATCATTTTTTTCTGTATCTAGGAATTCGTCTAGAAATAATTTTTAACATTTTTCTTCGCACAAATTGAGCTTCGCGCTTGCAAGTATCGCAGGAAAATCGAATTGATTTCAAGAAAACCACGTAATACCAATTCTTAACACACACTGGCATGCTTAACTACTATAATTGTGCATTCACTCGTTGTTTGCGATTGAATGTACAATTAGACGTTCCTTCCATGCTTGTGCCATGACATTGAACATTTTTTCACCACATTGTTTCTCTTTTTGTTTCTTCTTACAAAAATGTTTCGAGCCTTTTTTAAGAAAGAAACTGTAACAGTTGAAATATCAACAGTTTTTCCAAAATCGGAAATTTAGTGTTCAAATACTTTTTGGCGCCTCTGTATACAATTAGATCAGGCTTGAATAAAAGTGATAAGTTCAAGTGCTTCACTCTGTGTGCTCAAGGTACGTTTATCTCGGCCATATCTTCAAAATCGTCGAGTGGTCTTACTCCTAATATTCTACATATAGCAGAGGCAAGACAGATATAGTTAGTAGATACTGTTGGCGTATAAAGTGAATTATTTTAATCAATTCTGCTTGTAATGTTATCTCGTCAGAAATATAACATACCTATTAACAGATATTCAGTTTATATTAGATTATATCAGATGAAGATCAGAAAATGATCAAGTGGTTACGAATTGCGTTTGTATATTTGTTTTAAATACGATCTGTCTAGACATGTAATCTTAACACTTCGCAACCAAAAATCATAATAAGCGAGTTCTATAAATATTGCTATAACAGTCCATAAATTCCAACAATAAACATTATGAAGTTCTATAAAACTATTTTCCGAATGGATTCGAAAATCGGAAGCGGGTCTTAAATTCTTATTTGTCGATATGAAGACATGTGTTGCTCTAGCAATCCAATAATGTCGGCTTGAAAACCGAACGGTTTTCATTGTTTTCATTTCACGTTCGACCTACGCGAAAGCATGCTTTTGGAATCCGTACTTGTTGATCAAATATGCGTGTAGGTCATTAGCCCGGATCTACGTCGTGCAAAAAAGACTTGCGTACAGGATTCGATACGTGACAAGCATATATGTATGCACTGGTTAATCTCACCGTCGCGGATCACATATTTCTCATTCTTCTGTTCACCTGCGAACGCAGGAACGTTTCCCGAAATAAATCAGTAAATAATTGTACATACAGTGAGTAACGAAAGTATTGGAACGCCCTTTAAATCAGTATAACTTTTTTTTTAAAGTGAATCAAACGACCTGACTTTTTTGAGGAGTTAGAAGAATTGGTTTTCCAAATGATGTGTAAAAAAGATTTTGAAAAAATTACAATTGGTAAGAATTACATGAGAAAATAAAAATGGCACTTTTCACAACTTTTTTATTTGAACCTGTAGTGAACATTTAAAATATGCGTTTTGTAGATATATGTTAGTTATATGCATACTGAAAATTTCATTGAAATCGGTTAACGTTGTCATGAGATACAAACGTTTAAAGATGATTACGTAAGGGCGAAATTCCCTGGCAAGATCAAAAATCTGCGACTTTCACCCTTAAACTCTCATTTTGAAACGTTTGTAGTTCATTGCAACGTTGACCGATTTCGATGAAATTTTCAGTACGTGTATAACTAACAGAGATCTACAAAACGCATATTTTAAATTTTCATTACAGGCTCAAATAAAAAAGTTGTGAAAAGTGCCATTTTTATTTTCTCATGTAATTCTTACCAATTGTAATTTTTTCAAAATCTTTTTAACTCATCATTTGGAAAACCAATTCTTCTAACTCCTCAAAAAAGTCAGGTCGTTTGATTCACTTAAAAAAAAAGTTATACTGATTTAAAGGGCGTTCGAATACTTTCGTTACTCACTGTATATCATCGACAATGTACATGTAGATGTTTGAAAAGTATCAAACTACTGATTAATTTGATTAACGAGTAATTGAAAACTAACTTCAGAGATTCTAAGCTCCAATATAATCTTTAGACGTAAGTTTAGACAATATAATCTTTAATCGTGAAAAGGGGGGAAGTGATTACATAATTTTATCAACGTACAGATAACATACAGTGACTCCCATTAGTATACGAGCATTCTTAAAAGGACGATAACATTTTTATGTTGGGCCATAGGACATGAATTTTTTATAGGAGTTAGAACAATTATATTATATTATTATATGAAACAAACTTTTTCAAAACTTTAAATTGGACGGATTTGCAGAGAAAATACTCAAAGTTGTATTTTACAACTTTTTTATGTGGGCCTATATTGAAAATTTCATCGAAATTTGATGCGGGAAAAAATGACAGATATTAAAAGATGTAAGATTCCTTAGATTTGTTACAGTTATGTTGAGGCCAAAAATTCTGAAAAACTAATTTTTACCATTTTTAAACCTTCTTAGCTCTTCATAACGTTTGGCGATTTTTATGAAATTTTCAATATAGGCGCACATAAGAAAGTTGTAAAATACAACTTTTAGTAGTTTCTCTGAAATTCCGAACAATTGCAATTTTTTCACGTGATGTAGTTAACCAATTATTCTAACTTCTCAACAAAAAAAAACCACACACACACACGCACAGTCTTTTTAAGCGTGTCCGAATATCAATGGGAGTCACTGTAGTCTTTTCGATATGGAAAAAGATTTTATCAATACATAACTTCGAAGTTACGGGCTTCAGTTCTATTTCTTAAATCTGATTTAAACGTAATTACTGAGTTAAAAGAACTACGATAATCATTTCGTTTTGAAATGATTTTTTTATCCCGCAATAACGGATTTATAATTCTGACAAAATATCGAAAATAAAGCTGTTTGTAGCTTCATTTTCGCTTCTATTTCATCTAAATATCTGAAGTAATAACTGGGAAAATAAAAGGTAAGACTTTTCACTCCCATACTGCCCTGAAACGAAGGATTAGATTTCTGAAATTTTACAGAATAGTGTTTTAGACAAAGAACATTGTTTAGCATAAAAAATGTGAAAAACGACACGGGGACTCAATGTCATTGACCCGTGCAAATGATTCTGACTAATCACTGAAGGCGTGAATGCTTTCATTAATACGCGTAAATGTTATTTTTTCCAGCGGGCGTGTTCGTGCTAGAGTTCGCAAAATGAAAGGTCAATGGTGGATCATCTTGGTAATTATTATCGTCACATGCAACGGTGACGATGTTCGATGTCCTGAACAGTATTGCACCTGCTATCCAAATCACAACAGTGGAACTGAGATACGCTGCCCAACAGGGAACAACTCGATCTTCATCGTAAACGTTGCACCAGCCAAGTATATACAGGTGAGCACGCGTGACTCATCGATACTCTCTGAAGAGGATTTGCGGAGTCACGGAGAAACAACAAGAAAAATCATAAGGCTCATCGAAAGATGATAAAGTCCTTGTATTCGTAGGAGGATGTAGCGTAACGTCGGTCATTAGCATTTTGTTAAACAATTAAATCACAACAGAGATTTTATATAATACTAAAATAAAATTGGGACTTTTTCTTTCATTGACTCGTTCATTTTCTGTAGTATGTATTATGAACCAGAACTTTCTATTTCTTTTACGTAACGTGCTAAGTAACAGAAAGCGCGAGTGCAATCGGTACTACGATGAAAACAAGTTAACAATTCAAAGAATGGTGTATATTTAAGTAAAGTCACGATTCTATTTTCTCGTTCTTAATTTTTCCTAATTTCATATTAACAAATATCATTTAATTGTACTGTGATTATTTAGTTAATAAAAACAGTACAACAATAAACCTGCACTAATTTTACAGCTTGAAAACTCTATTTTCACAATTCATCATTCATTTTTGTTTAAAATATTTTTTCATGCCATATAGAGCGGCAAAACTGAAAACACTTGTTAGTATGAAAAAGCTACATTTTGAAACTTCTGTAAAAACGACTGCATCCATCATAGATTTGAAAATTGAAGCTTCTCATTTAGAGCGACCCCCTAAAACTTAATGTACCATTTTCTTTGGTCATTTTATTGTGATGTCACGTTATCACCCACCGAAACACCTGTCCTTTTATACACGAACAAATTGCCATTTCAGATACAATGTGAAAATAATGCGGAATGGTCGGACTTCCGTGTCTCCAATTTGTTCCCTGCACGGAAAGTAGAGTCGATCTTGTTCCAATTGTGCAAAATGCCGACGGACGGAGGGCTCGCGAAAATCGCGCGCAAACTCGGCGTGGAGACCGTGGACAGACTAATATTTCAATCGTACGGCAACGAGGCTACCAATCTGACCAAAAAAGACCTCGAGGGATTTCCAGAATTGCAACAATTGATCCTGTCGTCCAACAATGTTAGCAATCTCAGCAACGATTTGTTCACGAGCATGCCGGATCTTACGTGGCTCGACTTGCGAGAAAACAATGTTCGTCTACGGTTGGACACCTTTCAGAACTCCAACAATCTGACAGTACTCGAGTTGGGACAGAATGGAATAACAAGCATCGAACCGGGTGTGTTCGATAAGTTGACGAAATTGAGTTTACTCAATTTATGGCAGAATAGATTGACGAAGATCGAGCCAGGCACGTTCGATAAGTTGGTTTCTCTAAAGTCCTTGGATATCAATTCGAACGAGTTGACCACTTTGTCCGAGAACGTCTTTCAGAATCTTAGTAACCTCGAGGTTTTGAACTTGTTCGGGAACAACTTTACGTCGTTGCCGGGGAACATCTTCCAACACAACAAGAAATTAATAAAGGTGTTTATGTATAAAAACAAACAGAACATGACAACCTTACCTAGCGGATTGTTCGCGAATCTAACAAAATTGACGCTGGTAGAGCTCAGAAGCAATGGTTTAATCACGCTTCCAGAAGATTTGTTTCGAGGTTCCATCTCGATAAACAATATCAATTTGGAAAGAAATTATCTCTCGTCCCTTCCAAAGGATATATTCAAAGGATTGCACAATTTGACAGTACTAAAACTCCATTTCAATGAATTAACATCGCTGCCCGATGGAATTTTTTCAGACACACTGTCCTTGACAGAAATTGACTTATCAAAAAATCATATTACTTCAATATCCAGGTAAAAATTTAGCAGCATAGTGCAATATTTTAGACAATTATCGAGTAGACTAGATGTTTGTTAGTTGCAATTATGTGCATAGCATGTTTTCTTAAGAGACTGTTTAAATCATTACAGGCACTTATTTGAAAATTTAGTATCGCTGAACCTATTAGATATGTCAGAAAATCAATTGCAAACAATAGAAGACGCAAGCTTCAAATCTTTGGAGAACCTAAAAATTGCAAAATTTTCTAACAATCTGCTTACGTTCAATAATTCATTATCTGCGTACCATGACGAGTTTGGGAAAAAATCACCATTCCATCATTGCCTATCCTTAGAAGAATTGTACCTTGATAAGAATAATATTTCTGAGATATTTGGTGATTGGATTATAACCAGCTTAAAATTGAAAATATTGGATTTAAAATACAATCAGATACCTTACATTTCGGTGAGTATACATCACTTTTGGGCGTTGTCCAAATACATTATTTGAGAAGTAACAGTTATAATGATACACTATCTTATTCGGCTACCTGTTACTTAAAATTATCACGTGTCATTTTATTCGAACAGACAAATAGTTTTTCTTTAGATTATTTAAATCTGCATAGCAGATCCGATTACTATCAGATCAGTAATATACTACAACGTTGAAATTTTATATGAAATATTTCAGGCCGAAGATCTGCAATTCACATCGAATGAAATTCGGGTGGACCTGAGGCACAACAATATAACTCACATCGACCTACGCAACGCAGAAATTGTAGCGATGTCTCAAACAAATCAACGTTCTGTAGTGATATTAGTGGAAGACAATCCAATAGCTTGTGACTGTGATTTGTTTGATTTTCTTCGTTATTTAGAGGGAAACATGCACCCCTATGTTCAAAACTATTTTCATATCATACCAGGAAACTTAAAGTGCCAAAGTCCAGAAGAGTCAATGAACATATCTGTGAGCGATATAAAATCGGAATCTTTGAAGTGTATAGTGATGAGTCCGTGTCCAATAGGTTGCACATGTTGGCAGAAACCATTCATCAAAGCATTCTTAATTGATTGCTCCTACAGAAACTTAACAAGTATTCCACGCAATATTCAATGTCTGCCTCTTCATAAACTTGAATTAAATTTAGAGGGTAACAAGTTAACTCAACTAGTACCCCTGACTGACCTTGGCTTAAGCAATATATCAATGTCAAAGCTGCTTTTGTCAGATACGAATATCTCAAGTGTACCCTTGGATATATTGCCATCCGATGTTGAGGTGAGTGATATAAGTGTCCCACATTTTATATTATTATAGAAGCAAATCTAACTTGACAAGTATCACATTTATACATCTTTGATTATATTACAATCTTCATTTTCACATAAAGAATTTAGAGTTAATTTTAATACAACATTCAAGCTAAAAATACAAATACAAATTTATTCAATAATATGATAAACAATCAGTAATACTGTAATATTACATCTAGATGATCAGTTATACTGCCAATACTATTTACACGCATCAGCGATACTGTCAAATATCAAAGCATTTACCGAAATGTCTTATTATCACTTCTAATCTTTTACACGATCAGTAACAATGTCAGCATCTTTTAATACTGGCACTATTGTCGGATGCGAAAAATTTGCTCTCCATGAAGCTAAAATTGAAATTTTGAGGTCAATATGCATATTCACCATCTTCTGTTAAAACATTTCAGGTTCTAGAACTACACAACAACAAGATTAATAAGTTGGATTCGGACGTTTTAAAATTCATGAGTAACTCTACCAAGTTAAGCAGAATTACGCTTCATAAAAATCCGTGGACGTGCGACTGTGATACCAGAAACCTTTTAAACTTCATTCAAACAGAAATCCCTAAAATATCGGAATCTTCACGAATTACGTGCAAAGATACAACGATTTCAATGTTAAAAATGACTGCGACCGACTTTTGTCCTCCTGAAACCGCCATGATCGTAGCAATCAGTCTAACTGTAGCAGTCATTGGACTGTTGATTGGCATATTAGCAGCATTTTACTACCGTTACCAACAAGAGATCAAGGTATGGCTATATGCGCATCAATTCTGCCTATGGTTCGTAACCGAAGACGAATTGGACAAGGACAAGTTATACGACGCTTTTATAAGTTATTCGCATAAAGACGAAGAGTTTGTTATAAACGAATTAGTGTCCAAGTTGGAAAGCGGTCCCAGACCGTTCAAACTGTGCATACACTTCAGAGACTGGTTAGCAGGAGAGTGGATACCGAACCAAATAGCTCGTTCTGTTGATGATTCGAAGAGAACGATAGTCGTATTGTCGCCAAACTTCTTAGAAAGTGTTTGGGGACGAATGGAATTTAGGACCGCCCACAAACAGGCTCTCAGCGAAGGTCGAGCAAGGGTCATTCTAGTCCTGTACGGTGAGATTGGTGCCATTGATAATTTGGATCCGGAACTCAAAGCCTATTTGAGCATGAACACCTACGTAAAGTGGGGCGATCCTTGGTTCTGGGATAAACTGCGGTACGCTTTACCACACCCGCCAGAGTTGACCAGAAGCGCACTTAGGAACAAAATTTTTGAGAAACATCAACCCACTATACAAATTAACGGTGACAAGAAGGAACTCATTTACCCAAACAGTGAACAGGTAACACCACCTGCGGCGAGTACTCCTCCAGCCGATACCATTAAAGTCTTCAAATGCGACAACATCAACGAAGCTCAAAAACATACCGTTGAGAAGCTAAATATATCAAATAGCAACGGAACAGTTATTCTTTCGCCTGAACAATTGATACTGAATACTTCAATTAATAAGGTACACTGTACCACTGTGTAGAGTATAAGACATATGCATATTGTATAAGGACTGATGCAAACTATCGAGATCGAATTTATTTAAATCTAACATGTTATTTCACAGTAAGTACTTCTCTGTAAATTTCAATACGTGTAAATAGTGAAATTTTATTAGGTATCGTAGTATTTTTTTAAAAAAGCAACATTTAACCATGTTAGCATCGATATAGTTCTAAAATATCTCTAATTATTTGAAGATATTAGTTTTTACGTAAATTTATGTCTCGTACACTGTTTAAATAATTTCAATCTCGAAGTTATATTACACATTCTTTCAGTGAGTGATCTATCTATTAATACTTATTGGTATGTAGTGCAATGCCAAATATTTCTTGTTATATTTATTTTATGAAACGACTCACTTTGCGTGTATGTTTCTGGATTTATTGAATTAATTTGTAAGTAATAGAGATGGACGATGAAGACAGTTAATACGTAAACATTCAAGACATTTAGATGTATAAGAGCTAGGTCATTGTAAATAGGTATTTTTTGTAATTTTATATGCATTTGATCTAAAATCGTGTTGTCACTATTTTTCAGTCACAAAGTCATCGATATAGATAGAAAAAATATTGCATTAAACACTTTCAGAAATAATTTCGCTAAATAGAATATTTTCACTTAACAATAAGAATAACACTGAAATGAATATACACGCATGTAAAAAGCTTCGCTAGATGAAGCATCATTAAAAAATTCAAACCATTCCATATTGCCATTTTACCTACACGTGTATACTACTAGGAAACATATTTACTGTTACGAGTTTGTAAGTTCATTGCTCAATTCTATGAGCACATTTTTTCGACAGTCTAATTCAGTCATGTGTGCAACAACATATTGTAATTATATCAATCATTATTCAATAACGTTGACGAGAAAGCTAAATAAAGAATCTCATTGTGAATTTTTAATTTTGCATTAAATACATTTAACTATATTGTATTTTACTCTCAAGATTAGTTTCTAAGAAGTACCTGAGAGATAATTGATGGATATTCTGCGGAATATTGTGAAAATCATTACAAACGCATGTACTTAATATTTTAGTTATCATGAGTCATATACAGAGTGTCCTAGCATCGGTGATACAACCGAGAAGGAGGTAATTCTACGTGAAAAAACAAATCGAAAATAAGGAATACAATTTTTTCATTTGAGGTTTCGTCCTCGAGAAAATAGGTTTTAATGGAGTATTTAACTTTTCATTACACAACATTTACGTGTTCTTTTACTTATGGAAAATTGTGGGACACACTGACGAAGCTGTATAATATATGATATATATCAAACTTAAAAATTTCGTTAGCAAAATGTGACGTTCATCCAAATACAATGAACATAAAATATGATGTAAGTTATTTAATTTTTAAAGACTTACCCATAACGGCTTTGGTTCTCCAATTCCCGCAGACTCGACACATATAAATCTCACTCCAGATGTATAAGAAGCTAATATGAAAATAAAGGTAATCATTTCATTTTTTGTTACTAATAGTACAGGAGCTAACTTATTATATCCATTACTTACTATTTACACACTTATCACCATTCGAATATTGCAGTTTTATTATATCTCTGCCATAATCGAAAATGACGTTGGTCAATGATCCATAACCATTGTTGCCTTGGCACACGGCAGAACCATTGCAAAACGTTCCTCCTCCGCATATATTTACGCTGTAATCTTTTCCTTGTTTGTTTTTTACCTATAGTTTAATAGTTAATCATTTCTTTAGCAGTGTTAATTGACACATGTACCATTCCAATTATGTATACTACTCATACGAATGCAGAAAAACCCAAAAAGTAAGCAAAATTTACGAAAAAAAGTCATGAAAAAAGAATGGCACTCTCGTATTAGTTAGTAGGAGATGGGATACTACAACTTATAGTCGCTAGTTTTTAAAAACTAATTGGACATCTGAATAATTTCCTTTGTTAGACACAAAAGCGCATCGTTCATAACAAGTAGTTTCTGACGTAATAATAAATTGTCCGACGCGGAAGTGCATTGCCTTATTGTTTAGTCACATAAATAATATAATTTCCTTAACGCGGGCTATTCACAACTGCTTATGGTAGACTTTTCAGGACCAACGTAATACTATCAAATTACATGTTGCAATGAGTATCGGTAAACTTACGTAGTATATTGGTTTGCTTTTGTATAGCGGGAAGAGATCGCATTCATGCGACAGGTGATCTTTTATAATGCAAGGAGAAGTCCAGGTTCCCATTGCAGCTCCACATGTTATACTTGTTTTCCATTCAAAAATATAAGTACAATCTTTATAATCCTTAAACTCGGGAAATCCCTGCAAAAGAACAACAGAGTAATTTCACACAATTATGGTACCGTTACATTTTAATAAAATTTGAGCATTCTCACCTTATTGCTATAAATGTTACATGGGAACGTAAAATTTGAAGAAATTAATGTAGTTGGGTCTTCAGGACAAGGTGATCCACCTACATAACGTAACACTGTATCACGATTTGCATCCAATGCAGGACTTTCTTTTGGAAATCCTAAACTCTGACAATGAATAAACAAAATTTTATCCAACAATTATTTCACAAGTTTCCTGTCTTTTTTTATTACAAAAAATGTACTTTGAAATAATATATGTTGTTCTCAATAATATATATTAAATGTTAGGTGTTAGTAATAAACTAATATATACTACTTAAAATTTATTGTGATTCATGAAATTTAAAAGTTAAATGAATGTTAGTTAGTTGAATGAGTTATAAGATGAGAGAATCAACAACTATTATCACCAAAAATATCTTCAATATTATTAATGTTATCCATTGTTACATACACGATAAATTATGTAGTACTAATAGTATGGATATCCAGAAGAAGGAAAAAAATAGTGGTAACACTGTCATCTCAAAAATTCCTTCATTTATGTCAACACAGCTGATATTAACCCCCCCCCCCCTACACGAACAAACTATTATTTAAAAAGTTTTCCTCTAACATCAACAACATCGGAGATACTTGAGATAGTAATAACTGTTTCTACTTACAACTTCATCTATATACTCCTTGCTTGAATTTAAAGTAGCTTTGCAGACTGCACTGCCATGTGCGCACGTTAAGCTTGGTTCAGGCACTAATGGTCTGCATATATTTATATGAAACTCCGTTTTGTTTACTTTTACAACATAGTTGCTACTAGATTTGATCAATGAACTTAAATTCATCTCGTCATCGTCCATTGCAACACACTTTATCTATAAAATATTGAACTCTATTATTCAAGTATTTTATTTTCATAAAAAATTTACAAGTATAAGATATGTTAACAGAATTGTTAGTGATACCCTTTTCTCACAAACTAGATCAGTGTTCCAATGTATAATTAATTGGCAGGGCTTCTGTTCCATTACAATTGGTTCATTGGAAACTCCTTCTGCTCCGCACACAAATGCAATAGTTGTATAGTGACGTTGGCCATTTTCACAAAGATCTCCGTTCGTATAATTTAAATATGGCCCACCCTCTTGCCATATTAAATTTGTATTGTATTTTCCCATAGATGTGCCATTTTGTATAGAACATATTCCTAAATGTAAGAATATAATTAAGAATATTGAATTACTGATGATGAAATTTATCAATGTCTCCATAATAAATTCACTTAATAACCTGTTTCTGATATACATGTAATATTTGCAGGTGATCGACATACTCCAAATTTATATCTTATGCCATTTTGTGCTGTAGCATAATATTCTTCCTTCATTAACGATTGTAGATTATACCTATAATATCAATTGTTATTAAGTTGTAGAGGTGTGCAAGAATCCAATGGTAGAGACAGTTCGAGACGAATAATGAAAAGAGCTGAAATGAACTGATGAAATGAGCTGCTGAAATGAACTTATATGTTCATTTAAGTTACCGTTAAACATCGAAGATTTCGTATATCATTACAATCTACGAGAAATTTTGTTTAAACTCAAGTAAATAAAAATTAATATACGTAATGTTTCAGTTAAGCTTACGTGAAATTTGTAAGGGGATTAGTCACTGTACATCTGCCAGCAGTTTTTGCACTGTGATTACGTAAAGATTCTATGCTACAAGCAGCAGCTGTTTTCCATATTATTTGATAGTGACATTCTTCACTTCCTCCTATATATTCTGGACTGGTATTCTAATGTGTGCAAACAAAACATTTATAGGGGATGTAAAAGTGTTCAAATGCATTGTATCATTTAGAGTATTAAGCTTACCATAGCTTCAAAATCGCATATAAAAGAAATAGTGGTTTGAATGTCTGGTGTTGTAATATTAGGTCTACATACGTCTCCATTCTTATATTTAATTTTTAATTTTCCATCTTCGAAAAATGGTGCTTCTGCCACATCTCCCAAGTTCATGTATCTGAAATAATAATATCATAAGTTAATATTACAAAAGTATATAAAATTTATATTCTTTAAAGGAAAATATTCATACTCGACTTTCGAAGAATTTTGTTGTAAGCAGGCTCCCGACTTTATTTGACATAAAGCATTGTATTCAAATATCACAGTATGACAAACATTTAATATGATTTTTGGCGAATTTCCATTACCCGTACGAATAACATAATTTTCTGAATATTTTGTTAGTGGAGATAGGTCATAGTGTGATCCATTATTTGTTACTGTACAATTTTGTTGGGTTCGTGGACCACAAGCAAGCGCACTCCTCCAAAATAAATGATACTCACAAACATTTCCCTGTAATTACCAGTAATGTATAATATATTAGAAATATTGAATCTTGCACTACACCTTACTTTAAAATGAAGCAGTTATAATTGGATAATAATAAAAATATAAAGTTTAATACATTCGTATATACATACATGAGGTAATAATTCAGGTATAGAATTATTTTCAACTGCATAATCACACTTCATAATAATAGTTACACTATATTTATCTGTTAGTGTACAATTAGTGCCTGTAAACATAAATAATGTCCTTCCGTTGCCTACTTCTACTATTGGAGGTGATTTTCCTAAAACAGTAATATGTAATTGCATTAACAAACAGACATTAATATTGATTAATATTGATATTGTAAAAAATATGAGCAGACCTATTCCTATTTCTTGTTTGTCTTTTATCAAACAAATTCCATATCCATCTGTTCCATTGCATTTTTGTTTTAATGGAGTACATAACTGTATTCTCAAAGTTTCATTTAAATGGGCAATAGGTAGAATAATATCTTTTGTAGGATCCGAAAGACTTGAGAAATTATATTTGAAAATTTTTAGAACAGGTTCTTGAATTATGCAGAAAGAGTTGTCATTAACTGTGGATGTGTCCTGCTAAAAAAATAAATAATAATTACATATATTTTTGCACGCGCATTTGGCTTCGTAAATTTATAAGCTTTATAATAGAGACAAATACAAAACACAAATACAAAAATTGTTTGCATAAAAAAAGAGGAAGCAAATTTTAACTATCTACATACAAATTATATACGTACAGCAAATACAGCAATTACTGCAAACCAATAAAGAGATATTGAAACGATTAACTTGCACATTTCTTTTCGTTATCTGACTGTGGATTAATCACATTGTAAATATTTATGGTAGTTACAAGCATAACAATATCCGTTCGTTTTGGGATGTAGAAAAGAAACGATCATTCAACAGTAATGTTAAGATAAAGATTGAAGTAGCTTTATTAACATAGGTTCAAATCGTATTTCCTTCCCTTCAAGATATTCTTTTGAATGAATGGCAATTAAAAAATAACAGTAACAGCTGAAAACTCCACTGGATTAGAATAAAAAAGTACGTAGAACAGCGCCGTTGCAAAAAGAGTTTGCGTGGCGCTAGTGAGGCTCATGCAGTAGAGAATATTCTTGCAGTTTTTGATGTTCGTGACCAGGGGCGGCTCATAAATAAATAGCAGTGATGGGAAATTTTTATCTAAAATTTTTAAGAAAAGATAATTTTCGGTTATCCTTTATTCGTACTTATTTTTCTGAAGAATATATTCGACATAGTTTATCTGTGAGATTTTCTTGCAGAAAGCAAAAAGGATATCTCTGCAGTGGGGTCTCCACTTTTTTGGGGTCACGTAACTGACTACGTCTTCGATATCTGTAATTCAATATAATTCCTAAACTCACCACGCTAAATCGTAGAGGGCATATCAAACCCACTGATTTTCTGAACAGTCGATATTTCAGAACATGAGACATGAAGTCCCATAAGATGATAGGTCTATCCTTATATCTTGTCTATGGTACCATACTGAATGAAAACGGCATGAATCGAAATCTCAAGTATACCTTTCTTTTTGAAATATAATCAATTTCTTGTTTTATGTTAGCATCATGATTTTGACTTACTTTTTTGTTAATTTGCCGATATAGGCAGATGTTCCACATATTCCAGATGCTGCTTTCATAGAATCTTCTGTTATGAAGAATGAGCAGAAATTGAATGAAGACATTTGGGAAGTGTTTTCTACATATTTAGCCAGTTATTCATGATCCCAACATGTTTATTAAAACTTTTTTACTCGGTTTGGTACATGCCTCATGTGACAAGAATCTTGAACGGTTTTTTCTAACACCCTGTATACAGATATCCTTGCAGTATTAAACGAGTCTGACGAATCAAGTCGAATATGTTTGGTCTATGTTTTAAAATAAATTGCACTTTTATATAATTATAACAAACGTTACGTAATTACATTTTCTTCTAAAATAAATGAAGTACGCACAGAAGTTATGTATCAGTCGCCTTGAAATGTGATTTTTAATTTAAGTATCTTCACTATAATATAAAATATGTTTCTATGCACTCAATAAAATCTCGAGTTATAAAGAGAATGTGTTTTCTGAAAATATTTTTGAATCAAATTCCAAGTGTCTCAGTTGATTTCAAATGTTCGGAAGTTTACATAGCACAGTCACTTCCGTTACCTTACAACACCAAACTATGTTTCTAACAAGTGATATTAGTTCCATGTAATTTAATAATTTTTAATGCAATCGAAACAACACGAAGTTGAGTTTACTACTACTTAAAAAGTGATTTATATGTAATTTGTTCCGTGGGATAAAAGAATTGATATTCAATGTTCTCTTTCCAATCTCATAATCAGGTTCGTATTATCTTGTTATTATAATAATTTTAATCACATATGTACCCACTTTTTTTAACATTTTGACGTGCAATTAGCATATATCTTTAATGTTTGCTAAAAAGGTTTCTATCGAGTATTTTTTATGTGAATTCTTACACAGATTTGTAATATAACCTCTTTTCATGTTATGTATACGAAATGATGAAATTCATTCGTATTTCATGTTAACAATATGGTGGCAATTAATTTTTGTATGAAATAACGAGTATCCTGTAATATCTGATTGTATGATCTTACTTTTTAGAATGTTGTAAATAAATTATTTAGTCAAATAAATAAAAATTATAATTAACATTTCATATTTTTAGGTGTTGTATCATCTGACACAATTAACTTCAGCTGTTAATCCAAAACCTAAATCATTTCAAGTTAAAGGTAAAAGACAAAATGGACCTAAGAAGACTGTGGATGAAACTTCATACGATCGTTTGGCAAAAGTAAAAGAATTTTACATTATTTATATGCATTATGTAATAATGTTGTGTGAGTGTAGTGAACAAAAATATTGGTATAAACTATGGTTCCATATACATATATATATATATTTATAACCACTGAAATGATTACATATATCTATTCTTTTTTTTATGGATCCTTACCAATAGTATGCTGATAATTTTGTTTGCAACTCAATTTGAGTTTACTGATTTTACATGAAAATTTATATTTTTTTTTAGTTGGAAAATTGTTATATGGAAGTGTTAATGCACAATTTAAATTTACAAAGTGCAATTACAACATTTAATATAAAAAAAAATAATGTTCGGAAAATGCTACATCAACTTTCCTCAAAAATTTGGGAAGAAAATGTAAAAGAAAACAAATGGAAAATGTCCTATATATCAGGATCAAATTTTACAGAAAACAAACACATGTTTCCTTGTAGAGAATTCACAGAACCGATCATTGTACCAATTGTATATTTATCGTCGAAGCAGGATTGTAGACCATCATGTACTTTTTGTATTCAGAATCCATCTAACTATCATGTACAAATTCGTAGTTTTAAAACAAAACGTAGTGTAAATACAGACTTGAATACAAGACCGTCATTTGTAAACAAGTTTAAAGAATGGTTTCTTCATTCTTCAAACATGGTAAGACAATATATTATAAAACAAGTATGTATTAACTTTTTATTCAGTACATAACTTTTCATCATTCATAAAATACCATTTTGCTCTGTAGGATGCATCTGGCAAAAGTCAGGTGTTAGAATCAGATTTTGCAAGAGTGAAAAATATGTTCAATCATACTGGAGTTGCAGCAGAGAACAATGACAAAGTGAAATCTGCTTTTATAGAAGGGTATGAAGCCGGACTACAGCGACAGATGCGTGGGCGTTCTATGTGGCCAAAGATACTAACTAATTTTGTATACATGACTTGCATTGGATTGTTAATTTGGAATCTTAGTACGTAGTATGATATTATGTATATCTTTTTGAGCCTTCCAAATTTCTACATAAAAATCTGTTACAGTGAAATTAGGTGGTGTTTTCCGATTTACAATTGGTCAACGATCCGAAATTAATCCAGAAGCAATTAATGTGACTTTCAGCGACGTAAAAGGAGTAAGTATTGCAAATAAATTTCAGATGGTACTGTTGCACCGCATTACAGAGAATAATTTATATTTATTTACTTACATATAATTAGGTTGAAGAAGCCATGGATGAACTGAAAAACATAGTTGAATTTTTGAGAAATCCAGACAGGTTCTCTGCGCTTGGTGGAAAATTACCTAAAGGTGTCTTACTGGTAGGACCACCAGGAACGGGGAAAACGTTACTAGCTCGAGCTATAGCTGGTGAAGCTGGAGTGCCATTCTTCCATGTAGCTGGACCAGAATTTGATGAGATTTTGGTGGGACAAGGTGCACGTAGAGTGAGAGACTTATTCAGTGAGTTTAATAAATTCAATATGTCTATTTACTGGGTGTTACTTTACTGAATCTCAAGATATGTTATGATTCTAGTGGGTGAAAAATCATTCTGATAGTTTTAATTATCAGATTGTGGATTTATGAACACGTATACATATTACAAAATTATTACATTACTTTTTAATGATATATTCCTGTTTTAAGAATATAATGAATAGAAAAGAATATTAAGCATGATATATTAAATCACATTGCAGAAGCAGCAAAAGCAAGAGCACCCGCTTTGATATTTATTGATGAGATTGACGCTGTCGGTGCAAAACGAACAAACTCAGTGATTCATCCGTATGCAAATCAAACAATAAATCAGTTATTAGCAGAGATGGATGGGTAATATGAACGTTTATCTTCTTATTCAAATTGCAAAATCAACTTTCAAATGAATCTAATAATTATAGTATATTATGTTTCCTTTTTAATATAAATATTGGGTAGATAAAATAATTACAATATATAAAAATAAACATTTTCATCAATTCGATGATTACTATTTAACTTCGCTCTTTTATTCACAGATTTATGCAAAACGAAGGTGTTATAGTACTGGGTGCAACAAATAGGCGAGACGATTTAGATAAAGCATTGTTGCGACCCGGACGTTTTGATGTTCAAGTTTTTGTAAATAAACCAAATTTTCTTGGGCGGAAAGAAATTTTAAGCTTATATTTGTCCAAAGTATTAATACGAGATGTTAATATAGAATATTTAGCGAGATGTACGGCTGGATTTACTGGTGCGGATATAGAAAATATGGTACTTGTTTTAAATATTTTCTAGATTATGCGTTTTATATTAATGAATATTATATTTTTCTGATTCAATTTTAAAAGGTGAATCAAGCTGCTTTAAAAGCAGCTATAGATGATGATAAATACGTAACTATGAAACATATAGAATATGCTAGAGATAAAGTAATAATGGGTCCTGAAGGAAAACTAAAGGCAATGGACGAGGAAGTCAAGCTTATTACAGCATACCACGAAGCAGGACATGCGCTAGTTTCACATTATACTAAAGATTCTATACCAATACATAAAGTTACAATTATACCTCGCGGGCATTCTTTAGGACATGTAACTATTAAAGCATAATCAATTCCGTTTCTATTATTCAAATCTTAATTTTCCATTTCAAATAATGTATTTAAAGTAATTTATTCCCTGACGAGTGTAAAAAATAATATGTTTATTATATATGTTTTTCTAGACGTCGTATATGCACGAAAAAGATGTATATCATGTAACAAAATCACAATTACTAGCTAGAATGGATTCAATGATGGGTGGTCGCGCTGCAGAGGAATTGATTTTTGGACCTGAGAAAGTGACAACTGGAGCAGCAACTGATTTTCAAGTATTTCTATGTTCCTTGTTTATTTAAACAATGTATTTCTTAAATTAATCATCGAATATATTTACAATCTACTTTACGAAAAAAGAAAATCCTTCGTAACATTGTAGTCGCACAATGCTCCTTTTCCACGTGAACTGCAACCACCTGCACTATTAAAATGGTTAATAGAATATATTTTTTCAGCAAGCAACATCAGTTGCTGAGCGGATGGTGAAAACTTACGGTATGTCCGAAAAAGTTGGATTTCGGGCACATTCTCACAAAAGAAATTACGACAATGTAGATAATTCATATGGTCCTAGTACTAATGAACTGATCGACGATGAAGTGAAACGTCTTCTACAGGTAAACCTTTTCATAATACTTAACATTTACTTAACATTTTTGTATATTTACTACAATCTATATTATTGTATTAATCTTTAATTTGGTTTAGGAATCCTATGATCGCGCAGTACAAATATTGAAAACTCATGCGAAAGAGCACAAACAATTAGCAGAAGCTTTACTGAAATATGAAACCTTAGATGCCGAAGATATAAAAGCAATAGCGACTGGAAAAAAAGTTCGAATTGAAAAATTAAGTAATCAACCGCCAATTATTAATCCAACAAATCATGTATTGTAATTAGCCTATTGAATATTTAAAATAGAAACTAAAATAAATTCTTTAGTGTATTATTACAGTTTACAGTTATATTTTATACTTCTTTATTATCTTAATTGTTTTACAATGTTGCATAGTTAAGCAATGCATAATTAGAATTCATAACTGTTACCTCTCTTTTCATGAGCTATTTCATTAAAATATACTGAACTTATTCAAGCAGTTTATGTAAATTTCTTTTCATCTTTAAATATCAAATAGTTCGTCAATTTATTTCTACAGTGTTTTCTGTTATCTATCGTTTGTGTAAAGTTTTACCATATCTTATATAGTAACAGAACAAACTATTTCTGAACAAACATACAGTTATTTAAAATAGAGTTCAATATTTACATAAAATATATGTTAGCGGATTTTTTCGATATTTTCATTGTTACGGAATTTATAGACCTTAACAGTGATGATTTATGGACTGTATGATACGTCTGACTGTGATCGGATTATAATTAAATTGTATGTCATTGAACATAAATATATGACAGTGCCAACTTTATAATTTGAAGTCAGTGGAAAAACTCACACCACCGCGGTGAGTGGCCGAAGCTCGAGAGCCGTCGCGGCCACAACATCGTCGGCTATATCGGTGTGAGACCAGAAGACAACGCTACTAATCCAATTAACAAAACTTCTTTATTTTTCGTTATTTTTTTATGAAACTTTTACCAACATATTCGTGGCATTTTTCTGATTAAAATGAAACGAAATATAATATAATTACAATTATTATTGATTATAATCAACACAAGTGTACTGTACGAGTACTCATTTTCATACAAAATATGATTTACATGCAAGAAGTAGCACCCTTTATGTTGAGTTTCTTTTAAAGTTGCTGTTTTAAATTTGACAGTTTATGATTTTACGGATATGGTTAAATAAAGATTATGACACTGTGTTAACAGCATGAAAGTAACTTTCTGAAAAGTTGTATCATTTTAAAGTTTTCAGTTTTATGAATACAATCATCTCCATTAGAACTTTTTCTATCATATAGGTATCGTTTCGGTCTATGGAAGTTAAGCGGTATAAGAATCATAATTCAGTAATTATAACGTAGAGAAATTTTCTGTTATCAAATTTCTTTTGCAATTAGTGCACATATTAATGAAATATTTTTTACTTTTAAATCTTATCTCTTTTCCTTAATCCTCGCACGACGGAAAAACATGACTTGTATTCTGCTTATCTATTACGTCGCACGAAGAAGGTGGAACCAGACTTTTCGGATGGGACTCGAGGAAGAGAGGCGAGGAAATTCGCCTGAAGAGAGTGGTCGGGCCGAGACTATAAATTTCAGGAAGACATCGCCGGAGGAAAACAGAAAACGTGGCGTTGCTGCGACTTCCAGTCGATCTAAGTTGCTACGTTCTTACTATGGTCGCGTTCGATAAAATATGACCCTGGCTACAGCCACGCAGACACGTGGATACTCTTAGATTTGAACTTTACCACAATTCTGAAACATTGTTCTAGTAAACGTACGCGGTATGTTCAAAAAGAACCACGACTGTTGTAATAAAAAATTTAATTCTATTGATTAAGAAATTCTTATTGTTTAGTTTTCTACATACATCCTTCCTCTAGCTACATGCTCAATATAACGTTCATGCAGTGTTTTAAAATCCTCGGAGGATTTCTGTTTTAATACTTAACACGAGTAGAATTGTAAAAAAGAAAAACGAAAGATAACATCATTTCTGTTACCTCTGGAAAAAAATATTCGATCAACATCGTAAATTCGACTGTCGAATGAATTATTTGGGCGTATAGTAAGTATGAATAACAGTAAAGTACAGATATTAGACAAATGTGGTAATGATATTTTGGAGAAATACTAATAAGCTGATGAATTGTTTTATTTTTTTGCAACATATATAACTGCCTATTTCTTTACATACAACAAGTTTTATCGTTACCTTTGCCTCTATCGTTAACGGAAATATTTTCTGCCTTGAAAATGCAAATAATTTCAATGATAGAGACTCGGTTAGTTTGATCGAATAGTTTTTGCCAGGGGCTACTACCCCTAAACGCTTCAAAATTTCGAGATGTAATTCATGCAATTATTCCGCGATGGTTGATTTAACGAAGTTTGATATTTTGCGGGAAAAGGGGGACTAGTGTTCATTCGATAGTAATATCGGCTGATCAGAAACTTTTCCGCAGGGAAAATAAACGGCGCAGGGATGAAATTTCATCGACACTCGTAATGGGGAAAGTCAAAGCTCGAAGATTAATGGTCGAATTGGCAGATAAGTATCGTTGCGATTTAATATGCTACACAATCACGATATTTGAACTTTTTCTCCTCTTTTTATTTCATTCGAGTTTGTCTAACCGAATTTTTATTCTCGGCTTTCAGTGAAAAAATAAAACGAAACTGAACTCTTTTCACTGAAAATTCAAAGATTTTCGCGGAAAAGGCAAAACGCAGTTTCGGGACCGATAGGGTTGCCACAAAAAAAAAAAAACGATGGAAATTGCGTAGCTCGAGATAAGTAAAGAAATGGTTGAAACATCCACAGATTAAATTGGCAGAAAACGTACTCCAGAAAACATGTAGCCGTCTAATGTTTTTGAATTCATAAAGAGCTGAGTCTTCAAGCGTCTTCAAAGTGAAGCAATTTTACCCGTGAAATATTCACGGCTGATACATGCATGTATATCGGCGAAGATATCGACGGCGTATATCAACGGTGACACCATATTTAATATTTACTTTTTACACTACATGCTAATTTTACATTGAATAAATTGAAAATATTCGTGACCTCAATTTACCAAATTAGCTTCTGTGCCATTTATATTTCTTTGAACGATATTTGCATGAATTGAGAATATTTAAAAGCTTTTAAGTAAACGAATCTTATTTAATTCCATATTTGACAAATGTTCAAACGGTTACGTAGAAGTATCCTGGGCTTTTATACTACAATGTCAAGACGTCTGAATTGTTTTAAATCGTAATATTGTAGCATAATTATTTATTAATTTCTTTGTTCCTTCACGTAGGCTTCATTGAAAAGAACAAATACCTTTATTTTTAGTAAGCTTTTGAAATCACGAGTTAGGTATTATCAACCTTTACGTGCAGTATAAAATTCGTATAAAATTCATTTCTGACAATATTTTTTGTATCGATATGACTGAAGAAGATACGTTTTAGGCGGACTTTTACTAATGATTCACAATTCCTATTTCTAGAGGCGCGATGAAATTACTGAAACGCGTTTCATCTGTGAGAAGCCTTAAAACTGACCACGTCTCGTCGGCTCCACTTTGAAGAGTTTTGTGTAACGAGAAGGGAGTAGTTAATTGGAAGGAGATCTGACAGTTTCATGTCACCCAAATTGGATCTTGCACTTTCAACCTTAACAGGGGCAGAAATAAATCCCATCGAGATAAAAGAAACAAAACGTATCGTCATGCCTGTTTCTTTACTATCTATTATTTTTATTCTAAAACTGATGTAACTTTGACGATATTTTATTATGTAGTTACGAAGTGGTTCTTTTTTAATCTATTTGGACAATGTATTTTGCATTCGAGGAATGTGTACTAACTTTCTCGATTTCGACCGAACCTGTTGGGAATTCTGATGCAAAAAATTTGCGATCAAGAGAACTTATGGAAAGTATTATTGAACTTAAACGAAGAATATTCCAAACAGAACTTTAAATCAATTGGTTGATAGTATTCCTAGAAAATTAAGAGATGTAAAAAAAAAAATTAAGAAAACCACCGAATGTCGGGTGGGAACGTAATGAAATGAGTTTATATTGAGTTTATATTTCTACGCAGCTGAAAACACAATTTCAAGAGAAAATTTAATGTTTTTCAAAGTTTAGAAAAAAAAAAGATTTTCTTTCGTTGTATCTTCAGTTTAGTGTAGTACAAATTTATAAAACGATTTTGTCAATTTTGTTTTGCTATCCTGAAAAATCTGCAAATAGGATATAATTATTATTACTATATAACCAGAACGACAAGCAGTTGAGAAAATTCGGAAAACTCGAAGCGCACACAGCGAGGAGCTGCGCAACATGGCTGCGAAGATGGCACCGAAAGCTGTGTAGTGTCCGATTTACTCAGCTGCAGATATTGGATTCATAAAGCCGTAAGTACGGGACATGCTGTGCCATAAACGTGGCAAAGGTCACAGAGGACTCGGATAAAAGGATTCAACGCACCTGAGAAACAAAAGTGAAACATTCGGATTTTCATATGCGATAACGGAAGTTCTGATACACGATTTCAGAAATACTCGACTGATTTTTCCTTACTTTTTTTCGAAATACGCCCTTGAATTTTGGATTATCGGTATGAGCAGAGAGGTACATATTATGAAACAGTACACATTATGTGTACATATCATGAATCAAATACCAAGATAAACTTAGACTTCGAGTGTGGCGACAGGAAATTGCAACAAATAAAATTGCAGTGGCTGGTTCAATTGCTAGTGCCAATTGCTTAGATTGACAATTTTGAAAACCCTGTTACTCCGACTTCTTATTGTTCTTTTAGGAAGTATTAAGTACATCGGTTTCGGTATTATACAGGGTGTTTGGTAACTGGTGCTACAAGCGAAAAGGGGGTGATTCTACATGAAAGAATAAGTCGAAAATATAGAATAAACATTTTTCGTTTGAGGCTTTATTTTCGAGAAAATCGACTTTGAAGATCTGTCAGGTTTGTGTGGTTTAGTATATGCAGGAAGTAGATTTGGTTGGTCATGATCAGACGCGTCAGACAATTCTGAAGAAAGGCAAACTGGAAGAAAGGCAAAGGTCCCTAGGCTGGATTTGTCATAGAGAATTCGGTAAAAAGAAAAAAGGAGTGACAAGACACGAAGAGAGGGGAAAGGGAAAAGGGAAAAGGGGAAAGGTGAAACCGAGCCGAAAGAGGGAGGCCGAGCACGTACCTTGTTACCACTTGTTTATCCACTGGCGCTACCGGGTTGTTCTCTACCAACCTGAAGAAACCAGGACCGTTTCCCCTCTTCCTTAGTTTATGCCGCTACTCTCGAATGCCGGGGACATACTAAACGTACGTTGTACGTGTACTCATTAAGCTTTCTTGAAGCCACCACCCTTCCCTCTTAGCATCTATCCCCCGTTGTCCTATGTCCCCCGTCTTTCTCTACATACACGTCGATCAATTTGCGTCTCTCGTCTTCGTACCCCTGTTCCAGTTTCTCCGTATGCTTATCTCTTTACTCGTCAGCCACTCTGTTTCCCTAGTTTCTTTGCTTTACCTGTTCTCATCCACTCTCCTTTGCTTGAACATCGCTGGAACCTAACGCTGCTAGATTCTCGTTTCGGTCGTGGAATGATTCCCAATGAGAAACTCTGTTGGGATAATGCGTGACGTAAATTCTATGAAACGGTAACTTGCAATAGATGCAATCTAGGTGATCACCAGTCTGCGGATCTTTATGCAAAATAAACATTTCCGACGATCGTTAAAAGAAACGGAAGCCACTTCGGAATTTCTGTCTTTGTTTAACGATTTTAGTAGATTTTGAAAGCAACCTCTCTGTTGTTTCAAATTTCAGCTATCCATTTTTGTCATAATCCTATAAAATTTGCGGTCTAGTGATCGCATTGTTCGAATTACAGTGCGATGAATTTAGTGATATTTGGTGTTCTTGTGATGGATGGATGTGTTGTCCACAGTGTTGATAAATACGTATTTGCTGTTTACAGTAAAGTTGCATTTATACCAAATGCAACTTTACCATGACGCTGTTACGTCTTGAGTGGACTGAATTATAGTTTTGAGGGGATAGTACGCAGTTTCGAACCTACCTGCATTCACCGGCTATGGTTCGGGAAATTGAGGATCGTTTAAATAAAGGTTGTACCCTTTTATTGATAAAAATTGACTTATTTATTCAAAATAAGAAACTAAATCAGATATTATTTATAGAGCAGATATACGTGAGTGCATTTAGCGCGATTATAAAAATATAGAAAATATAATATAATATAGTATTACCGAAATACAATCTTCTTTGGTTTTATACAATGTAGTATCCAGAGGACGCTCGTGGAACCTCGGGGATCCTTCGTTTATATTTGGCCTTCACGAGGTGTACGTAGTTTATATCCAGAGGTTCACTTGCGGAACTCGCGGTTTCGAACGATTTCCAACACAATGTTTTAACGAAATAAACTCAACTCGACTCAACTCAACTAACTCAATTGACACCACTGTTGCAACTGTCTCTTAAGGAGTTGATCCCTTTATTTATAGGATAGCCAATCCTTTGTCTTTGAAGATGCTGGCTCAGGAGTAGGAGTCCTCATCATCCGATGTCATTCTTATTGATTCTCAGAATGTAAACCGAACTTTCATTGTGCAGTTTGAATTATCATAGTTTTTTCTCGTGGCAATATCTGATATCTCTTCTATTGAGTCTAAGGGTGCAAACCGATCTTCATTTGTGCGTTTCGCAGAAGGCTGAGTTGTTGATTTGGCGTCCTCTCTCGTGGCATTATCGGATTTTGTGATAATTCTTTATTAGATTGATTAATCATTGGCGGTCGAACCACCGGACGTGACAACGCGTTTAGAGTTTTACGAATTTTTAGTGCACGAACTCATTTTATTAAAAAAAAAAAAAGAAAAACATTCCTCCCAAAAGTATCAGAATTAATCTGTGTTTAAAACAATATAATCGCTTAAAATGTTGTATTATTCATTGGATTGTGTTGTTCAGAATATCTATCAATCAAAGACTTATCAGTTTCAGTGAAACAACTAGACGCAACTTGCTTCTTCTAATTATGAGATAATTTCTGAGTCGCCCTTCGTTTCCCCTCAAAAAGGTATGGTCACCGGAGATATAAACTAGAATGAATTCCGTTGACTCAAAGTGATGATAAATCGCGGGGTCGCCAGTGCGCAGCGGCAGCTAAAGAGACGTGAAAAATGTAGAAGTTCGAATGGTCAAGGCAGAAATGTAAAGAGACTTGGCGCAAGTAGAATAAAGATACGAGGGAAAAGTAAAATACAAAGGATGTGCTAGAGGAATAAGTTATAAGCGAAGAATCTGTGGTGAGAGAAGAGAAACGAGCAAAGGAAAGTTTATAAAGAGAATGGGAAAGAACGAAAAACGTGAAACAAAGTTCAGGAAAAGAAGGAAAGCAAACTGTCTAGTAATACCCGGTTAATAGAAATCTTTTTTGTATTTCACGGGCTTTTGTTAGGGGAAAGTAGCAACGAGAAAGTTTCTTCGTTGATCCAAGAAGGCGAGGAATGCTACTTGGATATCAGGCCGATGAGCTTATTTGATGCTTGCATGATTTCATCCATAAAGTTACAAAGAGATTTTTAATAATTTATTTTAGCCACCTGTTCATGCTGTCTACGCGTTGTATTTAGTTTAATAATGAACATTCGATTAATCTGTTAACCGGGGAGAACGACCGAACTCGTCAATTGAGCACAGATATTCTCGCACAGATATATGCATACATACATATGTAGATGTACTAATAACCAGATTGCAAATATTTATGCTGCACTCGTTAAGCGAAGCGCAACGGTCACCACATACCAACATGGCGGTGCCTTTACCTGTCAACAACGCTGAAAATCGCACATCTTTCCACACATACACACATAACACTTTTCAACTATGTAGTCATCTCCTAGGATTGAAACGTGGATTTTCGGCATTTTCTCGCCGAAGTCTATAGTATTACATAAAAAAAGTTTAAAATTTCTGATTTCCTGAGGTAAAGTTTAACCAAATTGACTACTGTGCGACTACTCTTATTAACCCTTAGCACTCAAGTGGTGACTCTGAAGCACCACTAGAAATTGTTATGGCATTATTTCAAAGAAATTACAAAAAATATTACAGAATATTTGTTACATTAGAAAATTTGTATTTAATAGACTACTAAACATTTAAATATTATATGTGGACATGGGATCAGTTTCGTATGAATAAATGAAAATATTCTAAGACGGAAGAAAAATTTAATTTTAGAATGAAAATAGCGCCGAGTGCAAAGGGTTAAAAACTAAATCGCGTGTATAACGTATATTATTGTAGTTTATAACTTGTAGTTTTTAAAATGGTACTATCCCCGTCACTCTGGAGTAGAATTAATGGTTGCAAATTGAAAATACCGTGGTTGAATAATCTCAGGTAAGCAGATCACATTTGTCTATACAAATGTGTTTGTTGTAAATGTGATAGTTTTCGACCCGTACGCTGGCTATCGCAACTCTGTGTGTTGAATAGGAACAACCAGGCATTCGTGAAGCTAGGATGAATAAAAAAATGTTTTTTCTTTTTTCGTCGTGGTAAAAAGCTGTCCGAGAAGGAAGTTGTTTTTCCGATGTTCGCGAAAGCGATGCGAAATTAATCGAACCGGGGATGGGCGAAGCACGTGGTGATATTGGTCAGTTCATGCGGAAAGCAGAACATTTTGCGAGCCATCAATGCCTGTTAGGGCACAGTCACGAACTACCTGCTGGATCGTTAGGGTGATGAATCGGCACGTGAAGGGCCGGTGCCCGTGGATGTAGGTTGGCACGACGGATGACGAAGGACGTGTGTAAATCACACACGTAACGGTTACTCGAACGATGATTTCCTGGAGCATGGCCAAATGCGGGGGATCGACAATGACAGCGGCGGAGTAGAAAAGACGGAAATACACGCGCGAGCATTTTCTACGTAGAATGAGCAGAGCGAACGGGAGATTAGACAGACAGCCCCTCGGTCATTTGGACTCGTGATTTTATGCTTTGCTTCTCCTGCGAATCTATTACAGTGCACGCGGACGGATCCTTGACGGAAAATTCAGTGGATATACAGGGTGTTTGGTAACTGGTGGTACAAGGGGGTGATTCTACATGAAAGAATAAGTCGAAAATATAGAATAAACATTTTTCGTTCGAAGCTTTGTTTTCGAGAAAATCGACTTTGAAGATCTGTCGGGTTTGCGTGCTTTAGTATATGCAGCAAGTAGATTTGGTTGGTCATGATCAGACGCGTCAGACAATTCCTATCATGCGTATTCGCTGCATTTCAAACTCGATTTTCTCGATAACGAAACTTCGGATGAACAAATTGTATTCTATATTTTAGAATCACCCCCTTTTCGCTTGTACCACCAGTTACCAAACACCCTGTACTTTCTTCTGACTCGGTTTTATCAAAGTGGTGCTTCTACGAGACTGAACGCGCAAAGATGCGAATTGCTCCAATTATTCGTCTTTAGCTTGAGGTGTTGCGAATTGTTTCCGGCAATTTTCGAAGATTACGGCGGAGCTACGATAATTTTGACGTTTGATAATTTTCGGAAAATTGTGATCTGAATGGACAAAAGACGGTGAGTGGTTAGGTACCCACGTAAGATCGTGTAATTATTTTTCCATAGAATATCTTCATCCGATCGCTATACCACTGTCAACGTGTAATATGATTTTAAATGTCGATTGTAATATTTGTCAGTGCAATTAGGGAGAATCCCACACACCATAAGGGAACCCCCACCGTGTTCTACAGTGAAAGCGATGACTGCGGTTGTTCGTGCAATTTTCAATTTTTATAGACAAGTTTTAAGAAAGTGGAATGAAATAAAATTGTATTTTTAATGGGAACAGCCCTTGTAGATTCAAAACAAATAAAAATTTACTAAATTCTATCAAACTTTATATTCTAGCATTTTTTGAAAATTTCCGTAAGACATACATTCATAAAGATTTGCAGTCTAGTGATGACGTATTGTCATCATGTACTGTCATCGTTCGTTTGATTGTAATTTAAACTTGAACTCATCTTGAAATGTGAACTGTTTCCAGGTATTTGAAATACGTGGCTTGTTTTTAGATATTTTTCAGACAATCGTGATTTTATTCAAGTAACCCCTAGAGCGGCGCACAGTGGGCAAAAACGGCCTTTTTCGATTCAAAATCAAAGAACTTTCGATAGGAATGAGGTAGAGCAATGAAATTTTTTTTAAATGAAAGCTGAAACTTTGTAGAATATGGGAAAAATAGGGAGATTACGGTACGAACGTTTTTTAACCTTGAGAAAATTCATTAAAGTTGCACAATTTCAAGAAAATTTTGTTGTTGTGGTTAATACGCGCGGAAAATTTTTTTTTAACATGCTATATATCGTTTCCCATAGATTTTTTCACGCTGATTTCAAATCTGTTTTCAAAATTTGTCTACAATCTCTGGTTTTTGAAAAAAATAGATTTTTGTGACACAAATTAATGAAATTTTTTCATTAAAATGACTTGATAACACACTAGTTTGAAAGTATATCGTATTCTCATATATAAAACACAATAAAAATAGTAATAATGAAGTATTTTAACATTTTGAGTTACTTACAAAACATGAAGCACTTCACATCTCGTCATCATTTGACGTATCGCTGTCATTACTACTGGCACTTTCTTGAAATTGTGCAACTTTAACGAATTTTCTCAAGGTTAAAAAACGTTCGTACCGTTATATCCCTATTTTTCCCATATTCTACAAAGTTTCAGCTTTTATTAAAAAAAAATTTCATCGCTCTACCTCATTCCTATCGAAAGTTCTTTGATTTTGAATCGAAAAAGGCCGTTTTTGCCCACTGTGCGGCGGTTTTAACTGTTGATTCATTGTTTATTCGAGGAAGTTTCGAATAAATACATTAAGAGCTGAGGAACGTGCCAGTTCCGCGAGGGGATTAAAGGAATAGGAAAACCATAGGAAATTCTCGAACAGTCTAGTCGCCCAATCTTGAATTGTGGCAGCCTGGTAAAATACATCAAGCAATCGATGCGCACCGTGTGGTTGGACACGATCCGACGACGGTGAAAGAGACTTTCGTCGGCGCTCAATGTACAGTGGCCGGATTTTCGGTCGAGAAAAGGATTTTCTGCGTCTCGCGGGACGGGTACATAGGGTCGAAGGAAATTTGGTATACGTGTTTACCGTGGCTGGATTCGCGTACGTGATGTCAGACCCAGAAACCGATGGTGCTCCCCACACGTACATTGTCCACCAACACGGGCGGAACCATCTTGCCGGATTTTCCAAAAACGGTTACCTCCAGTCAAGCTTTCCCGGATCATTGTTTCACCCTCGCGCTGAGCCAGCTCTTCGCCATCAGCAACACACGATGATCCGTAAACCGTCAGGGGATGACACTGAACTTCGCTCAAATATCGACAATCGGCTCACGGACACGGCACGGTGAAACAGTTAGTGCAGTTTTCCAGCTGATGCAGGAAGAGGCTGGTCGACCTTTCACCTTTGGACTCCTGCGAGTCCTAAACCTACGCCGGAGTCATTTCTGACCCACGCCGATATTTCATTACAGCTTTCTTTCGTTATAAGGCAATGCCACGGGACCGGCATTTGTCGCATTTCGGATGAAGAAGAGTGAGAGAGAATAGCGATCTTCTTATTTCGGAATAAAAAGCGTCATGTTGTGTCGGAATAAAATTCTACATATCGACGGTTACGCGAGCTTACAATAGTTATAATAGAGTTATAATAGAATAACTCTTTTCGAATGAGCTTAAACAACTTTCTTTCTAAATATCAGAAGGATTAGCTTACCAGCACAGCACAGCAGCAGTGTAAAAAAGTTTTAGAAAATGTCGCTTTTTACAAATTGTTTCTTCGTACCTGTGATCAACATTGGACATTTCTGATTCTTGTAAGCTGCATTCGTCTCGGATTCATCTAGATAAAAATAAAAATTATAGTTTTACTTTCAGATCGAAATTACCGCGATAATTTCGCGGTAATTATTTAAAATATAATTGCCGCGATAAATATATGTATGTAGTTGCGGTCTACGACGACGTCCCTAGGATATTCTCGTTGAATTTTGTGGTAACGATTTTAATTCCATATACGCAAAGGTTGAAATGAAATGAATTATAGTGCGCAAACCTTGACACGATATTCATCTCAATTTGTTATAATAAATACTGTGTGCTTTATGTCCTATGATTCATTGTTAAAGTTCTTTCGAGATATTCTGTTTGTCAGGATTTATTCCGATCGTTTGTTTTAACTGTTTCCCCATGATTTATCAACGTTGACTATCTGCACAATCAGTCTGCAACCGTGTTTGTTGTATTCATACAGTGCGATCGGGCCTCTGGCAGTATCTTTTGTTTGGTTACAGATAAAAAAAGTTGCAGCGAAAATGATGATAGATGATAGATAGAGCGGCAGAAGATGCATATCCGATTGCACCAATTGTACGTTTATGTAAACTGAACTGCATACAGTGGATCATTATAGAATCATTATGAAAATTATGCGAGTATCGGAAATATACTGTTCAAATACTTATCGGGTCTACTGTGGATGCGACTTCACTTGTTTATATGCTAGATGTAGAAGATGTAGCAAACTAGATGTACACAAGCTCAACGCATATTTTTAATTTTCACTAGAGGTTCAAATATAAAAATTTGTGAAAAGTGTGCCATTTTTATTTTCTCATGTAATTCTTACCAATTGCAATTTTTTCAAAATCTTTTTTGCACATCATTTAGAAGACCAATTCTTCCAACTCCTCAAAAAAGTCAGGTCGTATGATCCAATTTAAAAAAAAAGTTATATCGTTTTAAAAGGTGTTCGAACACCTTCGTGAGCCAGTGTAAGTATATACCCTAGTAGCACAAAAATATTAGATAGATATTTTTTTCAAATATTGGAAAAATATTTTTTAAGCCACATTTTTTCATATGAGAAAAATATTGGATATGAATATTGTATACATGTACAAGAAATATAAATTGAATGTTTAAAAAATATAACCTAAATATTCAGAGGATATAAACTAGATATTTAAAAAATATAAAGTAAATATTTAAAAAATGTGAATTCAATATTTGAAAAAATATAAATTCAATATTTAAGAAACATTCAATAAAATGTTCAAATTTAAGAAAATATTATAACAAAAAGTAGAAACTATGAATATGTATTACTTTCTGCGCACTGTTTGTTGAGGGAATATTTTCTGTATTATCTGTATTTGGAAAAATATTCTATTTCTAATATTAAATAAAGATTTGTTTTATGATGAGAAAAAATATTTTTTTTCATGATATTAAATAAATATTATTTGTATATTAGGAAAAAATATTCTACTTCTAATATGAAATAAAGATTCATTTAACATTTAGAAAAAAATATTTTTCTCGTAACGTGAAGTAGATATTTCCTGAATATTTAAAAAGAAATATTTGTTACCTAATATAAAATAAATATTCTATGTATATTTGAATATTAAAAAAGGATTGTATCTCTTTTTAATATTATATGAATGTGTATACAATATTTTGTGCTACTAGGGTATATTTTGGTTTCTTTTCTTGTTGACTTCGTCAATCGTCAGAAATCGTCAGAAATCTTCAGAAATCGTTTCTGCTTGAGTTTTCCGAACTTTCGGTGTGGAGGAGCGTTCAGTTTTAACGAATCTCGCGCCACCAAATGCTTCGCTTTCGTATAAATTGAATTTCCGTACCGGGCAGTTCTATACGTACGAGTATTTGTTAGCGTCCGCCTGGATTACTTCTGTTTAGTGGATTCGAAGAAGGTATAGTAATAAGGGGTCTCCTCGCGAGCGTCGTTCCGGTAACGAGGTAAAGTCGTTATTCCGACGCTTTATCGTATCTAACTCGATCCAGAAACGTGAAATGAACAGTTTGTGGCTGATTAAATTGTTCAGCTTAATGGGTAAATGTTGGGTAAGGGAAAATGGGGAGGGGGCAGCAGAGACTGTATTAACGAAATCCGAAATAACATGACGAATACTTCCACTGCAGGCCATTTACATAATTCCGCAGCACAATTGTAACTTCCGCAATAACGAACCATAGTCTGGCTTCCGTACTAATCTCCCTTACTGTTCTCTTATTGTTTTACACTTTTTTTTTTTAATTACAAAACGCTTAATCGTCTTCAAATGTTTCCAAATGATCGAGAAAAATGATGTAAACAAAAATTTCATGGTTTCATCGTGTGGGTTTAATACTTTTGATAAGCCGAAAATAATATATCAATGATCTTAAATCTTTTTTATCTTTCTCTTGTCTGAAATTTCGTCCACTAATTTTTGTTATTTGTAAATGTATAAAATCGACAGTTTAGTTTTTCGATTTTTCGTGAGCAGGTGCATAAAAGGCGTATGAAGATCAACTGTATGTGTATACACGTAAATTGAGTTTTGTGTTTCTGAGTGGGTTAAACTTCATCTTGGCAACCCAGAAATTTTCAACTTTTTACTGTATCAATCCACGTCAATCCACGTTTCGATTCAATTTTCAAGCAATTTCGAGGGGTTTGTGTCAAAATATCTGAACAGCTATTCTCAATACTTTGATACCAAACGAAGTTGGTAATACCAGTCTGGGTTCATCAGAAAGGTAAAAAAGCTCCATTTGAAAAGGAAAAAACCCTATTGATTTTTTCTAGTGATAGAAACTTGTGTTCCCCATAAACGCTACAAACACTTTTAACAAATGTATAGTACCTGCTTTGAAAATTTATACAGCTCTTATCTATTCTTTGAAATTTTGTTGCATAGAAAATGGTTCCAAATGCTTTGAACACACGCCGAGGACAAATGTCAGCACACATTGACGGCATCAGGAGTATGTATTTAATTCCTCAAGTTAAAAAAAAAAAGTTACGTACATGACGAGAGACATACCTTTCATCTCTATGATGCGTGATCTACAGCGGTTCGCGAAAGTATTTAAACGCTCGCAATTAGAACTGCAAACAGATCGAATGTGTTCGTTAAACTTTGTTGAATGTTGGCAGAAAGTCGAAGCGAATTAAAACGGAAGAATCTTGAGCACGTTTGTTGGCACGTAGGTTTCCGTGGAAAATCCGTCGGTTTTTACAGTTCCGGAGATGCGAGGATGAGGTTTTCTTGCGCTTATGGACCGAAATAGGTCCAAAGAAAATTCTTGGCCGTTCTTTTTCGGTTGTACAGGTGGAAACGCGTTTTCGGTACGTTAACCGAACGTGCCGGTCGTGCGGTCGGCTGCACAACTGGTCGTTAGCTGCTCGTACGTCCGCGTCCGACTAGTATCCTAATAAAGTCGTATTTCCTCTTGTTTTCCCTTTGCCGTCGCGGCTCCTTCTCTTCCGGTAACTTTTTTTTTTGGTGAATTTATTCGCTCACATTCCTGGAGACTCTTCAATTTTTTTGCTCATATCTCGCGACTTTCATCGGCGATTTTTTTTGGGGGAAACTTATTCGTGGACCGGTGAATAGCTGGAACACAAAATAGTAAGTATAGTAAAACCTCGTTTGTGTACGAACCGGTAAATGCTAAACCTCTTAACCGAGCCTCTATTATACGAACTAGTGTACGGGTAACAATTACTGTGCCTATATGAATTACACTTATTTGTAAAGCATAATGAATATTAAAAAAGAGATATATAACATATATATTGACTGGTTTATATAAAAAAAATTGAATATCTGTTTTTTAAATGTTCGTTAAGCTTTAAAAATAAGTACAATTAATATAGGTACAGTTAGGAATTCCTCACCCCATACTCTCTAGCATACTATTATCTACAGTGACCCGTGAAAGCATTCGAATTCCCTTTAAATCAGAACTTTTTAAAATTATTTATTTGAGCCCGTGATGACAATATAAGATATGCGTCTTGTAGATCTGTGTCAGTTATACGTATGCTGAGAATGTCATCGAAGTCGATTATATCTAATCCTTTAATCATTATCATCAGCTTATTAAAATGATCAAAGGAGAAAACAAATTTTTATTTGGCCACAAAACCATGCAATCGACGTGAAAAGTTTTTATTTCGCAGAAACATCCGCAGTCTAGAATTAATGCGAGGGACCATCGATGTCCCCATATTGTCATATCAATATCCATATTATTGTATCCATATTATTATATCCATATTATTATTTGTGCGGTTTTATCCGGGAAAAATCTGTAGTCAGACGCTGACAAACTTGTCGCTCTTATTAACACTTTGACTGCCAAACTAGAAGCCTGAAAAATTCCACAAAAATCAAAGTAATTAAACGAAATATTTAACGAAATAAAAATTGAAAAAAAAAATGAAATATATGATATTCAGCAGTCCTCCAACTTTCTTGCATTTTACAGTTCCTAATCAAATTTGGTGCAATGAGTATATTAACGTAAAAATTCATTTTAAAACCTGTACAAATAATTCCGTCACCCACATACGGGTGACATGGCAGTGAACGTGTTAAGAGGAAAAACAGTCTCGAGTAGCAGTCGAAATCGTCGAGATCCGAGACAAGTAGCGCGGCAAGTATGTTTAAAAGCGTCGTGACGACGTTCGACGTCACGAACGCGCGACGGTTGCAGTTCCCGGTTTACTCGGTCGTCAGAAGACCGATGTTTGCCGTAAGAGACCGGCGGCAAAGCGTACAATCGAACAGAACGGTCGGTCTGCGGCGAAATTCAAATTCGAATACGGGCCAGATTGGTCGGAAACTTTGCAGGAGTCTGCTTTACGACTAGCTTGCGGGATGTGGTTGCACGGTCGGTTCATTTGCGAATGGAAATAGGCCAGCAAAAGTGGTTCGGATCGGACCAGTGTTCCAGCCACATACGCACACGTGGCGGAAGCTGCGTTTTTTTTTTTTGCACGATTTTTATCATCCAGTCTGTCGCGTATCAGGCTGCCCGCGATTTCTAGGCTTGTTTCGATATTCGGATATTTCCGCGATTTATTAATGTATCATCAAGACACCCTGTGCAACACAGTAGAACGTAAAAGTTTTCCAATCATCAATTTTGCAAGATCGACTCTTAACCCTTTCGTTACTACTCGTTAATATCTCGCTACCACAATGTCGCGTGTAGGACGCTATGGACGAGATATTTCACATGAAAACGTTCGTTACTCGACTCCATGAACGAGATATCTCGTGTTGCAATTTCTGTTTCAATGTATTTCGCGTCTCTTTTATAGCTTTAAGGACGAAAAGTTGAGGCACGTAAAACCATTTTTCGCCTAATTTTGTGTGACTAACGTAATCACTAGACATCGGATGTTTATGCAATTTCCAATTTTTATAGAAACATTTTAAGAAAGTGGAATGAAATAAAATCCTATTTTTAATGGGGACAGCCTTTGTAGATTCAAAGCAAATAAAAATCGTGTTAAATTCTCTCGAATTTTATATTATAGCATTTTTTGAACATTTCCAGAAGCCATACATGCATAAAGATCCGCTGTCTAGTAATCACTCTACCTTATCGTGAATCACGGAGTCTTGGCTAATAAAAATCCAAACTTGAACTATTTTATTATTAGTTATTTTTTGACGAGACTTTCACCAATATGTTTGTGGAATTTATTCGGATCATATTTACACTAATTTTCCGTTAATATGATTGTAACAGAGAAAGTAACATTTTCATCGCTCGTTACACAAGTAAATATCATCGGAATTATATCATATTTAGTTTCGTTTTAATCAGAAAAATGCCACGAATGTGTTGCTGAAAGTCTGATTAAAAAATAATGAAAAATAAAGAAGTTTTGTAATTGGATTGGTAGTGGTCTTCTGGCCTCACACAGACATACCCGATCGTGTTATGTTACACTTGTCGGTGGCGACGGCTCTCGTGCTTCGCTGTCCGTTTCAACGTGCAATATTGTATCAGAGAAAGACACTTTCTCGACCTTCTTGTTCCTATCCGTCAGTATGTCCCTGGTTTTTGCCATATAGACGCCGAGGGTCATTTACATTTCCAGCGTGCACTGTGAAATATTTTTCTTATTGTAGGACCCGTTAGCCCAGACGTAATCGAAAATAAGAAATGATAAACGACCAATAAAGAAATAACTATTTTACTCTTCCACAAATCGCTTTACAAATCACATTTTATTCGAATAATGCCCAACGCTGTTGTCAACGAATAACAATAGATAAATTGTATCTTTCAACCGTTCCGAGGCAGAGGCGACACAAAGAAAATTGCTAAACTATCAAAAATCAACGCCATCGAAGCGTGAAGTGGAGAGATTAACAAAGGACCACGGTTCCAGGGTTTCGATAACTGACACTACGCGCCCCACAATACGTATTTGTTATCACAGCCAATGAGCCGCCAACGCCGGAAATGTTTTCATCGCGTTCGTCAATCAATTCCGCGAGGAACAGTTATTTAACAAATTCCGCTGGGCTTTCGAATCATATTTTTAATGCAACAACTCGCTTTCTGTGAATTGTTCGAGGAATTATAAAAACCAGGGCTTAAAAGATTTTTACGATTATTTAACCTATGTAAGAATGTTTATGTCACCGTTTGTATTATTCATATGTTTACCTGTTATTGATTTATACTGTTATATATAATTTTATTGATTTATGCGTTGCGTTAGCATTTTGTTAAATTGATGTTACCAGAGTTTCGTTTAAATAAACAGTTTCTTCTGAGTGAGCAAAGGACATTGACGTCTAAAGCTTCCTTACACCTATGAAATGTCAAAGGAAACATTTTTCTCTAGGATCACATGTTTTAGTGATCAACATCAAAAGAACTCTTAATCATTGCTACAAACAATGAAAGCATTTAGCAGACGCTACTACAAAAATATTACGTAATCATCACTAGGCTTAGGATCGTTATGCGAAATAAAAAATCTCTGCATCAATTGCAGGAGATAGTAACCATTTTAACAATTAGACTGCAGATTTTATGCATTTATAGCAAAAATAGGCGGGGGGGGGGGGTGGAACTTAATAAAGCTGCGAAAGAGAGAAATAAACCCCTAATTGGTTCCTGTATGCTCGAAATGAAATAATTAATATTCTAACAGTGCTTGCCAATGTGGAGCAGAACTCCAAGACGTAAATCATGTTATATGGCAATGCCCAGACTATGAAAGCGAACGTAATGCATTAGAAACAAAGCTCCTGAAAGGCAAGTACTGTTTTCCTCTTTGTATTGGTTCCTTCTTATGTAAACCTGATATAAAAGGTCTGAAAATAATTTATAATTTCCTTAAACAATGTTCCATTAGAATATAGAACAATGTAAACCTGTTTAATGTAAGCCAAATGTAATAATTAGACATCGGATTTTATGCATTTATTACAAAAATGAGTAGGTGTAATTTAAAACAGTAAGAACATTAGATAAATTTAGAAATACTGTTATATTATTTTCAACCTATTAAACATATTAGGAAAGAAAATAAATTTCTATTTCGTTCCAGTTTGTTGCAATTTTTGGAGAAAATTTTTATTTTGCATAAAGATCCGCTGTCTAGTAATAATACTGTATCTGCTATATAAACCACTTGGTTTAAAGCAATAAATAAATAAATAATTAATATTCTGCATAAGGATCCGCAGTCTACTGATAATTCACGATCGTACATGTCTTTCTGTGCAGGCATCTCATCTGGACTTATCTAATAAAAAGTTTCGAAGCGTTCCCTTTCACGAGTTTTCCGACAATGCAGCTGAATCCTATTGCCCTTCAATCTCCGCGGGAAAAGACCGAGGAAACCGGAAAACGGTATCATATCCGTAAATCTACAGCTACGGTAACGCTGCCATTGTTCGTCTTGGAATTAAGCGTTTCTTGCTGGCAGTTGATACGAGGAAACGCGTTCTCCCGAGCTGCTGGAGACTAGCGTTGTCGTTCACCGGCGGGCTTCTCTGCCTAGTAGTAAACGAAGACCGAAAATGGAGGCACATAGATTGGAGGACAGAGGTCTCTGAAACAGTATACCATGAAGTATAGCGCTCTATGCACGCGATCCGCCTCTCTGTCCTTTAACAAAAAAAAAAGGGGTGAGTTTGCGGGGCCGTAGCCAGAGGGCACGGGGTATTTCAGGATTACAATAAGTTCATAGAGGACGAGCTTTTCGGGGTCGACTTGTCGGCAGCCATGGGCTTTGCCCGTATTTTGCACCCTGAGATTTTCGTCCCGGATTTTCACCACTCGTTAACCCCTTGCCCTACAATATCGAGTCAGACTCGTAATGAAGATTCTGAACAGGGTCTAATAAATATTAGGGGGACCGGAAAGTATTGTCGTATTTTTCGTAAAATTAAAGTAGAGTAATTTTTTATTTGCATTTTATTTTGAATTTGTGACATATACAGTGAGTAACGAAAGTATTCGAACGCCCTTTAAATCAGTATAACTTTTTTTTTTTAAGTGAATCAAACGACTTGACTTTTTTGAGGAGTTAGAAGAATTGGTTTTCCAAATGATGTGTAAAAAAGATTTTGAAAAAATTGCAATTGGTAAGAATTACATGAGAAAATAAAAATGGCACTTTTCACAACTTTTTTATTTGAGCCTGTAATGAAAATTTAAAATATGCGTTTTGTAGATCTCTGTTAGTTATACACGTACTGAAAATTTCATCGAAATCGGCTGAGGCAGATAAAAATGGCACGTATCAAAATATGTTAGAATCTGAGGATTTTAAGCAGAAACTGGCCAAAAGTCGTGAAAATCTACGCTTTTCACCACTTTTAACTAGTTGTAGCTCGTGTGTATATTAATCGATTTCAATGAAATTTGCAGCATGTATATAACTAACATATATCTACAAAACGCATATTTTAAATTTTCACTACAGGTTCAAGTAAAAAAGTTGTGAAAAGTGCCATTTTTATTTTCTCATGTAATTCTTACCAATTGCAGTTTTTTCAAAATCTTTTTTACACATCATTTGGGAAACCAATTCTTCTAACTCCTAAAAAAAGTCAGGTCGTTTGATTCACTTAAAAAAAAAGTTATACTGATTTAAAGGGCGTTCGAATACTTTCGTTACTCACTGTAAATACTCTCGTACGGTTGACCATGATGAACGAAGCTTCCCCGAGAGTTCTACAATCGTCTGTCGAGGTAAAATTATTATTATCGAGTGCCACAGGCCTTCCTGATCGAGGTGCGTCAAAAGGATCGAAATTGCCGGATTCAAATTCACTATCGTTGGCACTTACGTACCCTAGTAGCACAAAATATTGTATACACATTCATATAATATTAAAAAGAGATACAATCCTTTTTTAATATTCAAATATACATAGAATATTAATATTTTATATTAAGTAACAAATATTTCTTTTTAAATATTCAGGAAATATCTATTTCATGTTACGAGAAAAATATTTTTTTCTAAATATTAAATGAATCTTTATTTCATATTAGAAGTAGAATATTTTTTCCTAATATACAGATAATATTTATTTAATATCATGAAAAAAATATTTTTTCCCCATTATAAAACAAATCTTTATTTAATATTAGAAATAGAATATTTTTTCCAAATACAGATAATACAGAAAATATTCCCTCAACAAACAGTGCGCAGAAAGTAATACATATTCATAGTTTCTAATTTTTGTTATAATATTTTCTTAAATTGGAAAATTTTATTGAATGTTTTTTAAATATTGAATTTATATTTTTCAAATATTGAATCCACATTTTTTAAATATTTACTTTATATTTTTTAAATATCTAGTTTATATCCTCTGAATATTTAGCTTATATTTTTGAAACATTCAATTTATATTTCTTCTACATGTATACAATATTTAGATCCAATATTTTTCTCATATGAAAAAATGTGGCTTAAAAAAATTTTTTCCAATATTTGAAAAAAATATCTATCTAATATTTTTGTGCTACTAGGGGTACAGTCAATACTTCCGGATAAACATGATAAATGTTTCTTGTAGATATTGCGACATTGCTGTTCTTTCGAAATTAGTATCCAATGCCGAATGTGCAACTTTTCTGGATTTGAATCGGTCATTTCGAACATAGTCTCTAAAAACACAATATTTTTGTACAAAAGAGTACTAACTAATCTCCCGAACCTGCAGCCATGTACTGAACAACGTAGGTTGTACGAAGTTAGCTGTTGTTATCAGTCAAATATTGATTTGCGCAAAAACGACATTACTTTCCGGCCCCCCTGATACAAAGAGATGTTTTTCTCAAATTGAGAGACATTGATAGACGTTTTTAGACATTGTCGCACATTGTGTACTCAAAAAAAAAAAAAAGAAAAAAGATCCATGCAGTATTCATTCTTGAAGGATTACTATGATAATACTTCAATATTTCCATTAAAAAATAGAATTTCTGCAATTGTACAATTTTTCTTCAGTGATTTAACATACTAGCGAAAGTGTGACACTTTGTACTGTTTCTTTATTATCTTTGATATAATATCATAATAGTAGCACGTGCCATGACTGAAACTTTTAATTTGCCAGAATACAATTATACTACTTTTCTCTGCACTGAAACGAAATGCAACGTGAAGGTGCGCTACTGGATCTTAGTTTGCCGGTAACTTCTTAATTGAAACTAATTTCGTATTTGAAGCAGCTTTTGATATTCTCGATAACAGGATTCCCGATGGTTCTGACATTTTCCGGCATTCTGTTCGGGAACGTAAATATTCACGTTCCGTAATGAAACACGAACTCAATAAATTTGTCGGTTGAAATTAGTATGAACGTCCACTCTCCCGACGTTTCGCATTACACAACGAATTTCCCATAGCATGGAGGGAATTAAATTAATGCATTAAATTTTCTTGTTTGGTTCCGTGCAGTCGTATTGTCCTGCAGCTATACGACGCTGACAAAGAAATTGCATCCATAATATGGAGAATCGTAACGAAGGAAAATATCGCTTTCTTATTAATGCATTGTAATTTCTTTCCTGGATAAGTCATTGTATCGGTAACACAATTAGTATGGATTTAATTAGCAAATATAATATTGGATCATTCTCGTAATTTGTTGGATTATAAAAGAAAAGCAATAACGATGAAAGTCAAATAATTTTCGTCTAATCAGTTTGCAAATAAAATACGATTAATTAGACCGGGTGGAAGACTCGAAAATGCCTTGGCGTAATTTCATCAGGAACATAGAATTGTGTTAACTCGCAAATCACTCGCTCACCACATTATTAATTAATAGTGAACAGAATCGATTATAACGTACAGGAAGTCAATAAACGCTTGGTCCCATACGCTATCGGTTTACCTTTGTTAGGTAGTACGTGGATAGTAAAAACTAGATTGCCAATTATATTGTGGTTAATTTACTTGCTGTTTGTGTAACATCCATTCGAGCTTTTACCATTGGGAATCAAACGAGACCCCTTTTAACCACAGCAGAAACAAATGCTGGATTATTATATGGAATCAAACGTGTGAAAAGTTGCAAATGTTTTGCACCGCTATCATTGGAAACATTGTCAGAATTTTATCTTATTCTGCGTACAAAGTAAAAATAAATGTTGTCTTTCCAATCTCTGAAAAGAATTGTTGTAGTTTTATTGTATCAATATACATAATTCAATATTTCTGAAATATGAAGACAGATTGACGCCAACGCTTTTTGATCGACTCCATAAATTATATGTAGATATTATATTTGCATGTGCAACGTTATTTATTCCCATTTATAAAAGAATATCGATGCAGTTTGTTTGCCTACTTTAATCACCGAATCTGAGAAAATACAGAAAAATTGATTCTTGAAGTCAGGGAGATAATATGCCCGTATACGAAATCCTACGAGAGCGCTTATCAATAATTTAAAACTTTCTATACGTATATTGGAAAGTTGAGAATTGCTCACTGCTGTATGCGCTGCCCGATATTGCTTAAAGTTGCATATATGAGGCACCTTGTGTTTAAAATTTAATTCCAGATTCTATAGAGCGATAAAGTAAAGGATTATTCGAGTTCATTTAACCGAATATTAATGTTGTCTACGAGTTAGCGAACTTTATTCTCTATAGTGTTCCGAATAAATGTCCAAAAGCTTTTACCTTCTTTCTAGAAAAAAAGTTTGCCTAAATATATTTCCCTAACACGTTTGGACCGATAGAATTTGCCATCTAAAGTAGAATAAAATGAATATACTGAATAAATTTTAGAAAATATACAGGTAAGAACGAGTTAACACGGGACAAGGGTAAATCCAACGGAAAGTTGAAACCGCGCTAATACGGCTATGCTCTTCTTAAGGGGTTACGACCCGTCCGATCGTCGATCCTATCGTTCATTAGGAAAAAATGCGAACGATAAAGTAGTCAACGAAGTGAACGGGCAATTAAAGTCCAATCAAATGCCTCCCAGTGAAAAATTCCGGGAAGCGAATACGCGCTTGGGTCCAATAAAGAACCTGGCACGTGTGAATCGCCATATTTCTCCCTTATTCGACGAACCAACGGTTTACGCCATTGAATGGGGATTGAGCAGGAGTGCGGGGGCGGCAAAAAACCGGATTGAAAACGGAAAAAAGCGTGGGTGGGGTGAAAGGCAGACGCGATCAGTTCGAAAAGGGCTACATCCGATTCTACGGACCCGTCTAAATATTTAACTGGCCGAGGGGTAAATCAAATTCTATCGCGTTCGATGCGCTACCAGATTTTTCCGTCTGAGCTACATTGGAAACCCCTGAACAATGGAGCGACGTTTAGGGGGCAGTCACGTGTAAACGGCTCAAAAAATGAATCAATCTTTTACCTATATTTTTTTTTAAGTCCAGAACCTTGAAAGTACTTCTCTGTATTCACTGAAAGTGTCTGTATCAACTGCAAGATGCAGGTGCTAACACAGCAGGAACTGACCACAATTATTTCATTATTATCAACCTGATAATTAGACTGTGCGGATTTTATGCATTCATGATAAGATTAAGTGCATCAACTCTGTGATATAGTCACAGAGAAAAAAAGATATACCACAGAAATGATCCTGTGAAGTATGATCTTGAAGTATGATTTTTTTTTTTGATTATGTACATTTTTTATTTTTTTTATTACCGTTAATGGGCTATTGTTTATTTAAATTTTATCTGGACGATTTCTGTTTTGTTTCATTGTATTTTATTTTGCTTGTTTGTATAGATTTAATTTGTATACATATTTTAGTTTAGCACTTTCTTTCTCTCTATGCGCAGGTAGTTTTAAGTTAGATGTAAGATAGGTTAAGGTTAAGGAGAAAAATGTAAAGGATTGTAATCCCTGAGGGGGACAAATAAAGAATTGATTGATTAAGTGGATGAAATTTAAAATAGTGGGAAGATTAAAAGAATTTAATCGTGTAAGTACCCTAGTAGCACAAAAATATTAGATAGATATTTTTTTCAAATATTGGAAAAATATTTTTTTAGCCACATTTTTTCATATGAGAAAAATATTGGATCTAAATATTGTATACATGTACAAGAAATATAAATTGAATGTTTCAAAAATATAAGCTAAATATTCAGAGGATATAAACTAGATATTTAAAAAATATAAAGTAAATATTTAAAAAATGTGAATTCAATATTTAAAAAACATTCAATAATCAAATTTAAGAAAATATTATAACAAAAATTAGAAACTATGAATATGTATTACTTTCTGCGCACTGTTTGTTGAGGGAATATTTTCTGTATTATCTGTATTTGGAAAAAATATTCTATTTCTAGTATTAAATAAAGATTTGTTTTATAATGAGAAAAAAATATTTTTCTCGTAACATGAAATAGATATTTCCTGAATATTTAAAAAGGAATATTTGTTACTTAATATAAAATAAATATTCTATGTATATTTGAATATTAAAAAAGGATTGTATCTCTTTTTAATATTATATGAATGTGTATACAATATTTTGTGCTACTAGGGGGTATATGTATCTTATTAAAATTATTTAAGTAAGGAGAAACTTTTTCTACTTGATTTTTGTTTTTTACAATGGACCCAGACAATGTTCATTTTGCATAGAAATCCGAAGTCTACTAATAATGACCGTTACAACTACATTGCGTGCGTTACGAGAACAAAATAGTTTACTTGAAGTTACAGATGGATATAATGCGGAATAAGTCACTGGTGGCGACAGTTCCACGATCAAAAAACTCTTTTACCTGTTCCTCGTGCTTTCACGAACATCTGGCCCGTCTCCCGAGTCGGTCGCGTACAACACACGTCCATTTCGATTTGCCAGGGTTCGATCACGACAAGCGGATATCAATCGACAACCGTTTAGGGAAATCGCTGTTGGCGCTTGATTTCAATTAAATTACCTTCGAACGGTGTATTAGTCGGAGCGCCTATATTTCGATTCTCTGCTTCTGAAACTCCGGACCGATTGATCCTCTGCGCTTTCTTCGTTTCTTTTCTACTCTTTCGCGTTTTCTAATTACCCTGTCCAACAAATTTCAATCTTTTTTTTTTTACCTGCCCGGGAACCAGTAGACGATTCTTACTTTCGATGTGCTTACACCCTAATCCGAAGGTCGTTCCTCTGCTTCGGAGTCTTAATTTAACACGTTGACTGCCATGTCACCATCATATATGGGTGACGGAATTATTTGTTCAGGCTTTGAAATGAATTTTTACGTTGATATATTCATTATACGAAATTTGATTAGGATCTGTAAAATGCAAGATAGTTGGAGAACCACGCGATATCATACATTTAATTTTTTTCAATTTCTATTTTATTAAATAACTTACTTTGATTTCATGGAATTTGTCCAATTTTAAAATAAACTTGAATCTCCAATTTCAACTCTACGTAGCGCATACATAGATTTTCTCTCCCGCAATGTTTATAACTAGACATCGGATGTTTATGCAATTTCCAATTTTTATAGAAACATTTTAAGAAAGTGGAATGAAATAAAATTTTATTTTTAATGGGGACAGCCTTTGTAGATCCAAAGCAAATAAAAATCGTGTTAAATTCTCTCGAATTTTATATTATAGCATTTTTTTTAACATTTCCATAAGCCATAAATGCATAAAGATCCGATGTCTATTCATAACATTCAGCCATTTAAACGTATGTTTGATTAATATTTATACAAGCCTTTAGCGCGCCTAGTTTCTTGAACGCTTTTCAACCGAGTTAAAAAATGAAGGGTCGCAAAATTGCAGTAAAATCAGGAAAATCGAGTCAAACACAATTTTTCTTGTTGAAAATTGAGGTGAAACTTCGTTAAAGAAAGAAAGAGATTTCTATTTGCCACTTGTTGTTTGCCGCAATTATTGAAAAAAAGCAAAAAGCAGAACGTTTCCGTAACCTCCTTCTCATTCATAGAATCGAAAATGTTTGTTTGCCTTCATATTTTATTTCGCGCCCGTAGAAACTCAATCCTATTTCAATTTCGCTGTTCATTCCTTTATTCTTTCCGGTTCTGGTAGAAGATAAATTCCGCCGTTTCCTCCCGCGTTGCTTCACACTTTGAAATCTTTCTCGGCTCCCCGTACTTTCACCTCTTCCTTCCAATATTTTATTTCCTTTTTCTGCCACTTTCATCTGACGATTTACCTTTTATTCGTGTCACCGCTTCTCTTCCTTCGTCCCATCGCCCTTCTCATTCACATTCCCCGATGCCATTTCCACCAACGTGGCCACTTCGTTGTTCGATTTACAGCGGCGGTCACTTAAATTTGCACAGCTTGGGATCCGAAACCAAATTCTTGCGTCACAACGTTGTGTCTCACAGCTCGACAAAGCAAGAGAACAGACGCACAGTGGGACGAAACAGGCGATTCCCTCGACATGGCTTTTTCATCCAGTTATTCCTTAATAAAAATTTAAATGTGGGTCATAATCTATGTATTTTTTCGTGCTGAATCGAATGGTGAAGTCCGTTAGGTGATAGGAATGATGCGAAAGAGGCTACAGCGCATTCATAGAACAATAATCTTAGATTTTTTATTTTCACATAAAACATTTAATGGTTACTTAAATATGTACTGAAGAATGAATAGAATTTAGTTTTTCTTTGATTTTTTAATTCTGTTTAATGTTTTGTAGGTGTGATTTGTTTAATTTTATAAACAAATAAAAAATACAAAACAAAAGCGCAAATAGGAACATATAAAGGAAAAGTAAAATAAAATCTCTACTTGGCAACTGAAAAACTTCAGAAATGATATCAATTAAGTTTGGTCTGAAGCATTTTCTTCTATCTTCAAAAGTAAGCGAGTTATTCAGGTGACCTGTTTGTAGTGTCCCACCCTGTATATTGTTTCGTTGACTTCCTTATTTATATTATTTCGTTATCTTTGTTGTTAAGTATTCTACAAAGAACACCACAATTGTATGTAAAACTTGTAACAAGTCATAGAAATATGGAATAAATACCCTCCTTTTATAATTTACTATCTTTATTCGTTCATATGCATGCAATGAAAATCCACAATTCCAACAGTTTCAAAAACTATTCGCTGCACACGGATACGGAAAGCTGAGAACTCATACTGATCGATAAGAGCAGAATTAAGAAATGCATACATAGTCAACAAATACTGCGTTTTGCTGGACTTTGACTCTGGAAACCACTTGTTCAAACATGATCTCCGGGAAGAATCGGACGAAGTCGGGTATGATTTTTGCGTATGATTTCTCTCACTGAATACCAACTGTAAACACTTGTAAAGTCTATTTTTCGGAACAAATCGGAACTTTTTTGTAACACGACAAAATGTACGCAAAATGCCCACAACGTTACTAAACGTCAAGTGTTAAACAGTAATACAGCCATTTTTTATTTCATTCATATTTTTCTCAGCTCAAATACACCTCATAAGTAGGAAAAAATTATACAACAACATTACCAAAAGATGGAAACTATTAGGAACAATTCATTAGAAAGATACGGTTTCATGAAAATTCAAGTCTTTTGAGCTGTCGATTTTAGATACATATGCCGGAAATATAACGTTATCACTGACATGTCCAGGAATGTCACCACATTTTACTTTTGCTTTTAGGCTCTCAAAAGCCTAAGAAACGATCCTATGAGCTCTCTTACTGGGAAAAAGAAGTTTGAATTTTTCGTCCATGACGGAGATTTTACATAAGTCGTCCCATTGTGAGACGGAGCGAATAAAGAAAATTTCAAGTTCAGCAATATTTGTCTTACCTTCTCAAATGCGGTACCACAGTGGATTCTTCAGATTCTTCCGACTAAAATGAGTCCAAGCAATTATTAGCACCTAACACCATCGTATTGCAGACAATTCCGAAAAATTTAAAACGTAACTTTTTTTCAACCGCAAAACTCAAAATTCTATCCGTATTTTGTATTTAGGTTTAAACTTCACGCATATTAGTATCCCAGAAAATAAATTAGCATTTAATTGGTAAAATTACGAAAAAAGTGTTATTTTTCAAGATTTTATCGTAACAAATAACATTGCAAATCTAAACATACACAACTTTCCTATATTGACTACCCCTGTAGTGCCAACAGTTTCCAAGACATTCGACCAAACATGGCTCTGCTCCTCAACTTTGAGGGCTGTTTTCACCCCTTCGATCAGAAATATTTTTCCAAGAACTATCTTTTCTCGAAGTCTCATAAAAATCAGCATGTATCGTTTCGCTATGTTTCCTTGTAAGGGTTGGGGGAAGGGTGGAGATGGATCGTAGAAATTCAAGCGTAATAGATTTTGCAAATTTAAGTGAGTATTACTCTACCTCTTCTTTCATATCTGCCTTTACGCGACGAGAACCGTTCCCGATTCCCCGCTTTTCCCACCTCTCGATCCCCGACCTCTTTGTAGGATCGATTCGAACCACCGCGCTGCTAAACCGTTCGTTATTGTCACCCGGGGAACTTCAAACGAGAGGATCGCTTCAGAAAAAATTCTCCCATGGTTCGTTTTCTTCTTTGTTCGGTTTTCTCCTTTCCTTTTTTTTACAAACCAGCGGATATCCGAGCGAACGGAACACGCCCGAGAGTCGATTCGCTTTTCAATCGCGACGCTCAAAGTGATCCCCGCTCAGGGATAGCAGATTTTCAACCCCTTGATTATCATTTCGTGATGCGAGATTTGTTCCTCGAGTTCTCCGGATGGTGTATCCCGACTCTGTTATTTCTGAAACACCGTATATAAAACACAAAGTGATGTGCATCGCGTTCGAATATTGAAAATACATAGTTGCGTTGTTGAAATATTTTCACAATAATATATTTTTTACTACAATGCCCTTACCATGTACATCTGTGTCGGCTAATCTCGGCACATTGTAATAGCCACTGATGGAGACAATGGTGCCGCATCATTAGCGGTGATGATAGCAAGAATGGAGTAATTTCAAAATCAGTGAATCAGTAAACTGTACACGCTGTCGCGGGTTTTCTCATGAAAACAATGCGTAATGAACTTTAAAGCGCTGATTTCGGTTTTTGGCTAATTTCCATTTGACCAATAAACTGCCCATTCACGAGGAAATCGTAAATCGTCTACATACCGTCAATTAAATCACTAAATACAATTCAAATTATCTCGAGATGCATTACTAATGAGAGGAGTGGTTCGTATCATTTGACTGTTTTGACTGTTTTCCAATATCTTGGAATTTAATTATTCCATTCCTGGAAGTTCAATAATGTTGTTGAGTAAACATGTATTCCAATTTTACCCCATCACCACATATGCAACATTCTCTATTTATGCGATTTGGAACATATTCGGTATAACATTTGCAATAACAGATTAAACTATTGATTGACTACAAGAAATGAATAAAGTATTACTAATGATATCAAGAGTAGAAGAGAAGAGTCAATAGCTAGTACGAGTTGCCTTATAAAAATTTAGATCATATGTAACGATTTATGAAGATTTAGATCTCATGCCACTTTTACAATTTTATAATTTATAACTTTTTATAATCCCAATAACTGGAAGATAAAAGATCTAGAACCGGTAGTGATAGGTCCAGCGTTAATATTTCGTTTCTATGCATGATTAATATTAATTACCATATTGACGGCGTAAGGATTTGTTGCATGCCACGAACAGGTGAATTCCACTATCGTACTAGCAATTAATTTTGAATTTACGATCGTCCCATCTAGCAGCTTGTTTCTGGGAGGAAACATGTTGACACGTTGTACCTTACTGCATCACGATTCACGATGCACACCCGTCAAACTGTTCCTACGTTACGAGTAACGCACTACAGGTTCCTACAGTAATAACGACAGCTGCATCGACAATTACTTTAAACGACTGAATAAAACGATTGGCATTGCGAATAAATGGAAAGTTGAGCAACATATTCCCACTGATCGGTTTCGGATTAGTTACGAACAGACCGCGAATCTTTGTGTACAACAAAAATTGTTCGCCCTCATTGCAAGATACAGGAGCTACATAGACATTTGCTTCCTTTCTTAACAATTTTAACAAGTCAAAAATAAAAGACAAAAGATTACACTTTTCGATAGCGATACTAGGATAGAGAAACCAGGAATGAAATTTTCTTCAAAAAGGTCTGAACTCTGCGTTAATTTATTTAATCGACTTACGTTGCATTCAATGTAAGGATGTGAAGGATTTGCTGTTTAATTAGGTAAAAGTTAGGTTTCTGGTGCAAGTTTCAACAGAGATGGTTCAAAAGTTGAGTATCGAGGAATTTATTTAGCAACTGTTGTAACGTGAATGCAATACGGGTTCCAACGTTCGATCTTCTAAACTGAAAGCTGTGGAGTGGTGAGCGAAAGTACACTTCAGAAATAAGTAATTTAATTCAAAATGGAGTTTCGGGGAACCTCAGAGTAAATGAGTGAATGCATTAGCTTCAGCTTTTCTGCATCTGCCACCTATTGCTTCTTCCCAATGAAACTTGCAAATCTAGAGTTATCTTGCTTCGGTAACCATTTCATTTAATCTTTTGAGGTGTGCGATACGTATTGACGTAGATAAGTTAAGGTAAAGCCAGTACAGATGACTCGAGTCTTCTTGGAGCTTAGTTGCATTTTCCTGTGCAAGAAATAATGGGCTATGCAGTCGAGCTCCACTTGTTCAGGAGAAAGAATGCACAGTTGCACCGTCAGCGAATATGTAGATTGAAAAACGTGTCCCATACTATGAGCGCAAATAATCTTTTTAATAAATTAAATATTCACTCGGTGCACGAGTTCTATCCGCTTATGTTTTGTATGATTTACAAACTCTTACGTTCATTCTTTCAATACACATTTTGAATATTTTAATCTGGTCTGCAATTTCTTTTGTTTTTCTTTTGTTTCTTAGTTCTAGATCCCTTCGCTACACTATAAAAGAATTAAAAATTCTTATGGGAAAAGTTCTCCTTTTATCATACTTAATCCCAAATTTAAAAAATCGAAATTTACACGAAAGTTTGTTATTTTCTAAAGTAACGAAAGAAATGTTACAACTACACGGAAGAAGCTTATACATATTTTGTAGTCATTATTATTGATAAGATAGAATCGATGAAGAGATTTTTTATACGACACTTTTTTATTGCACACAAAATCGAAACATCGTTGAATGCGAAGAAAACGAACACTCGGTATTATAGCGTTACATCGTCGTTAAGCTTTTCAAAGAATCGTGCAAGCAAATTTCATAATGTCAAACACGAGTTCAACAAAAGCGAAAGAACACGATCGTAGTGGCAAGAATTTCCTTTCGTTACCCCGATAGAATAGTGCTTACCAATTAGAAAGTTTCCTCGTTTCAATAATAAATGAAAACTTCAGATATCGATGATTTGCGAATTCAACAAGGAAAGGTAAATTCCACGCCAGTAATTTCTCTCGTGGAACATTTATTCCCATTCCTACCCGGCCTTCCCGCCCGGTCTGCAGAACCGTGAATCGCGATATCGCTGGTAAAAATATGCCGAGGAGCTTCCAATTAAGTTGTACGCGACGGTTCTTTTGAAATGTAAAGATTGCACGTTGCGATTTGTTTCTTATTGTATGCATTCAACGAGATTGTTAACGTCTTACCGATGAGCTACTGCTGTCGAGTAATTCTACTCTAAAAGTTTCTGATGAAACTTCATTATATGCTTTCCCCATTCCTATCATTTGTATCTCAAGTATACTTTATACAGGGTGGTGCACCTAAGTAAGGCCACCTAAATATCTTCTCTAATTGTGGGGGTACAAAAAATATTTTGTATGCTATTTGAATGGCTTGAAAAAACCATTCTATTGCAAAAAATGTTTTTTTTTCTAGGATAATTTTTTTGGAGTTTACAATGTTATCGATGTTTTTTTGTGTATAATTGTATAATTATTTTTATTGCATCGCGTAGCTGATGTTAAAATACGTTCAGTTATGTACATTATATGACCTTGAAATGACCTTTGAATTCAAAAATTAAGTGGAAACGAAAAATTTTTGTCTATCGAGACTTTAGAGACGAAGACGTCGTTCGGGAATCCGTAAGAGTAAAAATAAACATGGTCACTATTACGAAACCCCATTATAAAATTTGTAATACGTTTCACGAACCTATTTTTCAAACTGTCATTGTAATAAGGTGGAGTGGGGTAAGTGTACCCCAGTTTTTAGTAGGTTTGACTTTCAACCCCAATATCTTGAATTTGTTTTATAATAATTTAACATTTATTGATATCAACGAATTCCACTTGTATATTTTAATTTTTTAAGAAAATTGTAAAAAATTGCAACAACTGTGCACTTTCCCCGAAAATGGGGCAAGTGCACAATCGACAGTTAAAATCTATTTAATGCCTTATATTGTATGCTACTGTATGCTTTTTATCGCATTCAAAATATGTTGTTTCGTTTTGGAGTAAGATCTTATCTTTGGAATAAGATCAATATAAAAATTAACTTAGCGTAGATTACTGCATATTAGGTATTGCAATTTCGCTCATATTATATTAATAAGAGTCCGTTTATGCACTTACCCCGTTTATGCACTTACCCCGCTCCACCTTAGATGCTCAAAATGGTGCCCCTCCACATCGATACATTTGTTGAAACTTAGAATAAGAGACTCTCTGGCCCTTTCAAATGTTGTGGGATTAATTGTCTCGATAGACAATTTTTCTAAACTCAAAGGTCATTACAAGGTCATGTAATGTACATAACTGAACGTATTTTAACATCAGCTACACGATGCAATAAAAATAATTATACAATTATACACAAGAAAACATCGATAACATTGTAAACTCCGAAAAAAATTATCCTAGAAAAAAAACATTTTTTGCAATAGAATGGTTTTTTCAAGCCATTCAAATAGCATACAAAATATTTTTTGTACTCCCACAATTAGAGGAGATATTTAGGTGGCCTTACTTAGGTGGACCACCCTGTATATTGATTATTTCATAATAAAATGCCAAATTCTTTGAAAATAAATTTATCCGGAAAAATAAATCGTTCCATAATAGGAAATGTTAGTGCTCGGAATAAATTTTAAAACGAATTAGGAATTAATTTATTGTCTCTCCTACTTTCGTGCTATTTTTTGCAGACTTGTGTGTGCCGTTTAAACGAATCATCGTTGAATTCTAAACGATTGAAACCCCACCGTGCGTCTTGATATATAGTTTAAAATTCCGTCTCTCGATTTTCGTTATCTTCCACGTGCATACGTTTATTCTGTTTCCTGATACTTTCATAGACCTTTGAGCAGTGTCGAAGAAACGGGTAAGAAACCAGCAGAAATTAGCTACAACCGGAAAGAGAATTCGTCAGCAGATCCGGCGCACTCGTGCGGCCTCCATTAACATTCATGTTACTTTTCAGGTTGCTCAGTGAAACGTGTTATCGTTTTCCTTGCTTATTCCTCGACGACATACATACCTGCGTCTGAAATATTACGAGGCGTGTCGATTTTCTGCCACGAACGTGGCTGTAGAAAATGTCATGTAATCTAAATTGATAGAAACGCACGGTTCCTTTTAAAGGGTCTCTTTGAACCGGTTGAGCAAAGTCTGAAATACACTAGAAAACGCAGTAGAACTTATCCGAACCAATGAATGCTAAACTCCTCGTATATACGAAGTGTTGACCGAGCCTCTATTATACGAACTACTTAATTAACTTAATAAACTTATTACTAGACATCGGATGTTTATGCAATTTCCAATTTTTATAGAAACATTTTAAGAAAGTGGAATGAAATAAAATCCTATTTTTAATGGGGACAGCCTTTGTAGATCCAAAGCAAATAAAAATCGTGTTAAATTCTCTCGAATTTTATATTATAGCATTTTTTGTACATTTCCAGAAGCCATAAATGCATAAAGATCCGCTGTCTACTTATTACCTTTTATTTCTTTTCATTTTATGTATGTGTAAATGGCATAAATTGATGAATAAATTAATGTTAACTTCGCCAAATTTCGAAGTATCAGAATTCTTGAACTGCTTACCGAATATGGTTTCTCCCCCTTTCTCCAAGTTATTATAGATCACTATAGCTTGGAACAGGCGTTACGGGAACTCTAATTCTAAACTAATTGGCAATTATCAATAGACCAATACCAATTAAGACATTTGGCATATGCTCTGTAGTATCAAACTACATAATCCTGCAGCAGGCAATTGTTGAACGAGCGATTTCTGTTAGTGGGAATCAAATAATCCAGTGTACAGTGTATCGTTTAATGTCCGACATTTTTGTTCAGTTTCGAAGTTCATTCGTTTTCTATAAATTAAAATTGTGTAGATTTTTAAAATTTTTGTTCTTTTTTCTGTACAATATATCTCAACTGACTTCAATTAATCATTTTATTTATTTACCACAATTTAGTGTTGGTTCATGTTTGGTTAAATTACGAAGGTAGTTCGTAAACTGCAGAACTGAACTAAATGTGAGCTTGATAAAAAATTCAAGAATTAAAATTACATAATTTCTGAACAGTTTGATTGGTCTACGTGTTACAAATAATACTCAATTCACAGTAAATTAACCAAGTTTATCGTAAATAGTAGATCACGAAACTACATACTTATTTAAATCTAATAACTCTATTAGAATATTTTGTGTTGGTCAATGAAAAATGAATATTTAATGTATTTCGTACTCGACATCGATAAAAGAAAAAACGATCAATTACAAACAATGCTACATCAATTCATTAAAAACCAAAAAGTTGTTTCTCGACTCGAGAATTACAATTTTATTGGTGACTATGATTTCCATTGTGGATACTCTGAACTCTAAACTTTCCGACGTCCAACAACACTCCAAATTCATTACGTTCAAACATTTTGTGTCATTAACGCTCTATATCTGTGTTTAATGCCTTGTTATCGTGTTCATGAAAATACGTGCGATAACTTTGGATGAAGATAAATGAATCCCATGGCTGGTACAAGACCACTAATTTCGAATTTACAGCCGCATCTGTCGGTGGGTTAGCCAAACCTAAAATTACCGTGTCGTTTACCAGTTTTCTCCATTACAATTTGCAGTATTGCTATTCTTTTTTAAAAGATACCCACAGGTGTCACTAATAACCGCAGTTAGGTTCATGCGACATTAAACACGCAAAAAAAAAAGTAATTTACGAAAAACAAAACGAGCTACTTCCCTCTGCATTGAATAATTGCTGGGGATGAATTCTGAAAACAAATGCAGCGTATTTCAGCAACCGCGTTTAAGAACTTAATCACATGCGATCAAAGTTTTACAATGTAATTCGGATATAGTATGAATAATGACTTGTCCGGAGTCATGAACGGTGTGGCATGAAAGATATAATAGTTACGGCAGGAAGCACATTGTGTGAAATTAACACGTCAGACAGTTGATTGGCCGACAAAGCTCTGATGTTCGTCATAACGAATCACGCGTCCTGTTTCCTTCAAAAGTTTCGATCTTGATGTACGGCTTTAGAGAACTTTGAAGAGGCACGACTTACAAAGCCGGGCCACCGCTGACGTAACTTTGAAAGGAAAAGGATACGTTGAACTCGCGACTGTGACATGCTAATTATTTCTCTGGTACTACTCAATGTTCAAATTATTACTATTACTTCTGTGAAATCCATTGGAATTTATTAAAAGTTCTCCTGAGAAAGAGTTTTAAATATTTTCTTAAGAAATGCCATCGGAGAAACTGAAGATACTGCACCTTTCCTGTCCTGCAAAAATTAATCTCAACTGAAATCTCAATAATTCTCTTCTTGAAATTTATATAATAAAATACAGCTAGTTCGATCTTTGTTGTTAAACCAGCAGAAAACCGCACTTTCTGAACAAAACTTTTTTGTCGTAAGACGAGTACAATTTTTGTCAATAAATTGTTTTATACATCGAAATGATAATGTTTTGTAGAAATAGGATTTATGTTTTTGTAATCAGTCACAATTTACTTGTTTACGATAGTGTTTTGTTTCTGTTTAGACCATTATTACACTCACAATGGTTACTTCTCCATGCTCCTCTTCGGTTCGTTTAAAAATGATGCGGTAATTATGCCTTCTAGGCACACCTCCTGGGAATGTACAACAGATTTTATCTGTGTCAGCTTTACAATTTTTGCCTGAAGAGCTTTGTTTAACGAGTAATCAACGAGCCACGTCGTTCTTATTTTGGCCCAAGTGCAAAAACAAAGCAGATTCTCAGATTTATTGTATATTTCCAGTTGTGTATCTAAGAGATAAAAAATAATGCATTTCGTTTATACAATGTTAGAAGCCTGGAAATAGTTAAAATTTGTTATACACCGTGATCAGTGACCCGGTGAAGCAAATCATCAGGATCGTTCGTTCGCTCGACGAACTCTCACGCTTCGATGTCTCAAAGTTTGCATAGCACCTTCTGTTTGCGAAACTATAAATCATACGGAGCCGATTCTTTCTTTATTTTAATCAGAAGGAAACTATCCAGTCGAGAGAAATCTTGTTTGATCACGGAAATTGCTTTCGTAACGTAACCATAATGAACCAATTCTATTTATCAAATCTCATTTTAAAATGTCGATTTTCGTGCATGTAAAGCTCATCAATTTTATTAATTAATACAAGCAAATGTTCGTGTTTCTTATCAAAAAGTGACAACGAATAAGATTCTAACGCGACCTTTTTTATGGTCATATTATTTCGCTGATTTTTTAAATCCGGAACCTATTTTCTATTGTTCGGTAGATACAATGCAATATGTTTTTGCTAATACATTTGGCAGTAGTTGCCTAACAAACAAAATACCTTATAAAGCGAAATTAGAGGACAATCAAACATAGCTCAAAGGAGTCGCTGTTTATAATAGTATTGCTCACGGAACCGGCCGGTGTCCAATAATATATCGATATCTATGAACGCGTTAATTAATTTTCGTTCGAGCGAATATTAATTCGAATGTGGAATAAATGTCTAATCGTTGGATGGTATTTATGATCTACTACAAATTATATTAAAACGACTATTATTACGAGTGCGTATCTTTACAATATGTGGAATCTCACACGATGTATTACAATTACTCAGAAATCCGTGAAGCGAGAAACAAGCTACACAAAAAAAGGAAAACAATGGGGCGAGATATTTTGGAGTAAGTAAACAAAGCGCAAATACGTTTGTTGTAATTTGTTCCCGTTTTAGAAAATGTTAACAGCTTTTAAATTATTTTCGTAAATGAGGAGTAATTAATTCAAACGCGAAACCTGTCTCGCACCGGCATATCCGACCCGTATTATGTTTACACTCCTCGACAACCCTCACGGGGTACACCCCACGGTAGTGAGGACAGTTCCGGGACAATTATAGGGTAGATATTGGGGACATTTACCGAATAGAGATTGTATGTATATTTCACGAGCAGTTGGTTTCTCTCCACGGCCTAGTTTTATTAATTTACTGTCTTTTCTCAACAAATAGAAATCACAAAATGTTATTATACATTTTATTAGCTATGTTTCACGTTTAATATCTGTTATTTAGTAGCTCGTGTACAACTGGGAAGCGTAAATTTTGTGCTTGTGCTATCAGTTTGCCCGGTCCGCTACAATATTTACATTTGCATTCGCAGAACTTTATTGAAGTGAATATTGCGGACAATATTCAACATGTCATACAAACATGCCCAAAACTAGCAATAACATGAAAGATACATTTTTTCTAGCTTTCTTTACGAAGCTTTGAACAAATGTCACGTATAGACACGTTCTTGTTATTTTTGTAAAATAATGTTTAGTCAGTTTTAGTGCTTTGTAAATCTAGTGTTAAAGGGACATTGAAGTTGCAAAATATGAAAGAAGACCTTGCATCCAATATTCTACATACGAATAACAAAATATAATACTAATGTACTACAAACTACATTATAAAATACTAATGTAAAGTGTACTTACTTTTGAATCTTCTGTACCACCGTCGGATCCACAGCACACAATTATTCACTCAGGAGAATGGGTCCGAATAATTGAACAACAATCACTAAACAACACACACACACACAACACACTTTACGAATTCGTGACAGCAGACGAGAAGATGTTACTCTGAGCACGAATAAAATAATACTGCGATTTTAACCGTCCCCCTCCCACGGACGTGTGATACGAAAACAGGGAATTCCGGGAAATAGGGTCGGCGCTCCGCCATAATTTTTTTTATCTATTTTAAATTTTCATTACAGGCTCAAATAAAAAAGTTGTGAAAAGTGCCATTTTTATTTTCTCATGTAATTCTTACCAATTGCAATTTTTTCAAAATCTTTTTTACACATCATTTGGAAAACCAATTCTTCTAACTCCTCAAAAAAGTCAGGTCGTTTGATTCATTTAAAAAAAAAGTTATACTGATTTAAAGGGCGTTCGAATACTTTCGTTACTCACTGTACATTAAAGATCATTAATGATTTAGTATATAGTATAATTTAATGTGGTTCAAATAAGATACTACTTTAAATCAAATATTTTTATTTTAATAACCAGATAGATAAAATAAAATATTTTTGTTTTGTATTTCAAATATTTCCTTACAATGAAAATAAGTTGAGCAAGTAGTTAATATTATAAATTATAATTTTTAACATGAGAAGCTATAATAGTTAGCAAAGTATTATTTGTAGTTCAATTACGAATATGTAACATGTTGATAAACAGACTACAATATCGTAATAACATTACAGGCAACAAAGTATCATAAAAATATAAGTTACTGTCAACTATTTGAAATACTATTTTACACAGTCCTACACACACCTACTCCGATCACTTTTTGAGATGTTGAAACTTTTTTGCGAATATCTCGGAAACTAAAGTTGAGCGGCGGTAACATGTATAGGAAAAAGTTGTTCAGAATGACGACCTTGACAACATATTTCAAGGTCATGAAAATCGGTGAGGAAGCCCCTAATGTAAATAATTATCCAACTTTTTCCTATACATGTTACCGCCGCTCAGCTTTAGTTTCCGAGATATTCGCAAAAAAGTTTGGTAAATATTTACATTAAGGGCTTTCCGTATGTTTAAATTAAGGTCGTCAAAATCGGTAAGGAAGCCCTAATTTAAATAATTACCAAACGAGGTTCTACCGTGTTGTTAACGAATGAAACGAATTTTCGGGACGGCCTAATAGAACATGAAGCGCTTTCCGCGATAATTTTCCGGGTTGTCTTATCGCCTTGTCCATTAGTGTATCTTGGTCCATGTTCCACGTTGTTCAACCACGACAAAAAATCTCAGAAAAAACCTGTACCGTGCACGACCGTAGTTTTGTCGCCGGCTAATGAAAATTAACGACCCTCTGTCAAATACTGGTGGCGGCGGCGCTATAATATGAAAGTCCGACGAATACAAGGTCGGGGTGGGGGGGAGTTGGGGGGTGATAGCCGCGATCATGATTTCGTACGACCCAGCAGCCGAGTTTTACCGGCCTCTCGGGGAGCTCTTGCACGTCGTAAATAAAAGGGCCCCGATGACGTATGAATATTCGACGTCGTACATACGGCGCACGTGCCTTACCACCCTCCGTGGAATTTCACCCCCTTTCCTCGATTTCCGAAGGAGGATCACGTTCCCGGCTCGAGTGCTCGATCGGATATGATGCATCGAGGTGTTCCCGGTGATCTTCGAAACTGCTTCCTCTTTTACCTCTCGTTGGAAAATATTGCCACGGCTGGGTAGAAGTTTGAGTTAAGAGGGGTGCCGTGGGGAGTTGGGTGGTAACGGCAGAATGATTCCCAGAGGCTGAGCGTGATCGTATTTCCCAGTTTATTTTCACATCTCGGGTATCGGGTGGACGCGTATGCAAATTATTACACTCAAATAACTCCCTTCTTGTCGCTAAATTCAGCGATAGATTAATCCTTTGGTTGATGGGGTGGTCCCCAGTTTCATGTTTCTTCTTAAAATCTGATTCATAACCTATATCCCCATTTGAATTTTTGCTTAAAATATAGGTAATCTAATAGGACGTGATAAGAGCGGAAGTAAAAGAAAAATAATTTCGCTGAATTTAACCCTTTGCACTCCGATGTTCCGTCTCAGGGGACATTATGAACCTAGAATCGATGGCTCGGAGTGCAAAGGGTTAATATGGATTATGAAAATACGGCATTTTTGGACTTCGTACAGAAGCAATGGTAATATGACCGAGCAAAAATTTTGACATCAACAGGAAATAAATAAAACAAATTCTCTTTTCCTTATACGCAAAAATTGCACGCGTATTCTTCTTTCTCGCACGATATGCACTCACTGCGTGGCCATCATTTGCATACATATGAGGCATTGAATGCATATTTCTCCATGTTGGTCTATTGAATAACGTCCTCTACAAAATTTGCATTTATATCATGAAAACATAAATTATTTCATTCGTTCACATCATATGTATCGACCACCGGTGGAGGGGAGCTTCAGGAACTTTAACTTCACCTTTGAAAACTTGTGAATGTTGCGTAATCAGATAAATAGAGAAATGCAACGAAAGCGAAATGAAAAATTAAGAAAAAGGAATAGAGTTATGTTTAATCGTCAGAACCGTCATTGAAATATTCAGAAATAAAACCGCTCTACTTTCCGTATCGTATAGCTTGTTGTACATAAAATTGAAAAAGATCTGACTACTCAAACGATAACTCTCATGTATCGTATAGTTTGTGGTACATAAAATTGAAAAAGCTCTGACTACTCAAACGATAACTCTCATGTATCGTATAGTTTGTTGTACGTAAAAATGAAAAAGATCTGACTATTCGAACACTAACTCTCATGTATCGTATAGTTTGTTGTACGTAAAATTGAAAAAGATCTGACTATTCAAACAATAACTCTCATGTATCGTATAGTTTGTTGTACATAAAATTGAAAAAGATCTGACTACTCAAACGATAACTCTCATGTATCGTATAGTTTGTTGTACGTAAAATTGAAAAAGATCTGACTACTCAAACGATAACTCTCATGTATCGTATAGTTTGTTGTACGTAAAATTGAAAAAAGATCCGACTATTCAAACAATAACTCTCATGTATCGTATAGTTTGTGGTACATAAAATTGAAAAAGATCTGACTATTCGAACAATAACTCTCATGGATCGTATAGTTTGTTGTACGTAAAATTGAAAAAAGATCCGACTATTCAAACAGTAACTCTCATGTATCGTATAGTTTGTGGTACATAAAATTGAAAAAGCTCTGACTGCTCAAACGATAACTCTCATGTATCGTATAGTTTGTTGTACGTAAAATTGAAAAAAGATCCGACTATTCAAACGATAACTCTTATGTATCGTATAGTTTGTTGTACGTAAAATTGAAAAAAGATCCGACTATTCAAACAATAACTCTCATGTATCGTATAGTTTGTTGTACATAAAATTGAAAAAGATCTGACTATTCGAACAATAACTCTCATGGATCGTATAGTTTGTTGTACGTAAAATTGAAAAAGATCTGACTATTCAAACGATAACTCTCATGTATCGTATAGTTTGTTGTACATAAAATTGAAAAAGATCTGACTATTCAAACGATAACTCTCATATATCGTATAGTTTGTTGTACGTAAAATTGAAAAAGATCTGACTATTCAAACGATAACTTTCATGTCTACTCAAGTGATATTATTCTATGTAGGAAACTTGATAGCTAAAAGCTGTCATAATACCTGCGTTCGAATTCACTTTGCCCCGAATTTGCGTTATCATCCGAAAGCTTTCCTATTCGATTCGCCGCAAGTTCGTCCTATGATTTACGACCCGAGCCGCTCCATGGGTAAATCACCATCTTCCATCGTGGTAGAACTTGGCTCGTTCTGCCACCGTGAACCATTTTCTGCTCGACGACCTTCCCTGTGTCTTCGACAGCGCCACCAATCCTTCTGCCCGCTAGATATTTCCTGAAATGAGGAATTACGTTCTGAGAGACTCCCACCCGTCGTTCCTGTGCGGATCTCTTCCCTTCAAGGCCGCGTTTCTATAATGTGTCGGCTCTCACGGAGGGATAGTTTACTCGAATCTGTCAAAATGTTATTCGGCAATAACTACCTCTCTCACCTGTTATCAAATATGTATGATGGTAGTAGCACGGGTATTCCATTTTACCCAGAATCTCATATAGGCTGTCTCAAGCAATTAATATTAAAAATTGATATCAAATTAAATTTAAATTTTCTTCTCAATTGAATATCATTTTTCGACATACATGGGTTTATTTTTATAGATAATTTTTATTGTCTAGCTTTTTAGCTGCATCGATTGGGACATAAAAAGTTTCATTTGAAATATCAAGGTTGACTTTCATAAGTCCTTGACGTATCCACTCACAAAATAATAATGACGAAAATCAAGGTGGTAATATCTGGTGAGACACCCTGTACAGTAGGGGAGATCGAGGAAAGTTGATACAATGAAATTATCTGGACACCGTGTACATCTCGATTATGACTAGATATTTGAGACTCGTTAGTAAAATTGGTTTTTACGATGGAATTTACGTCCGCGTACTGTCAGTGTCTCGCAATCAACACCATCAGATTGTGGGGTTCGAAAGATTAATAGTAGGTGAAATGGTATAATTAGGACCAGAATGACGTTACGAAGCTGTATAGTGTAGTCTATCCCAAAGTGACGACACGTCGCGTCGCGATTTGTGCTGCGTGTGACGATCTTATCACGGTCCTAAGTACGGTTCGTAACGCCACTAGTTAACCACACTATTATTACGTTTGTGGGACGATTCGCGAGACCTTCGGGTCTCCGATCTAGTTCAAACTTTGCACACTTAACGATCTTCTATTTACAAGAATGTACCGCTACTGGGTCAGATACTCAATATTTTGCAAGATAGTAACGATTAAAAGTTAACGATTACCACCTGAAAATAGAGGCGTGCCAAATGCTGCGAATCTAGCGGCCTAGGTCGTGAGCTCAAATTTCATTTTTTATTTTCATTTTATTTCGCATACAAAAATACATGGCAAATGTTTCATAAATCTTATTAGAAATACATTTTTATAAAAACACCTCTCTTCGCTATGAATGTTTTAAAATTTCTTGTGTAAAAAATACAAAAATGATACGCGTCGTTACGTATGAAAAGTACTATTTATTATGGAAATAGCAAAGTTAACTGTTTATCGTTTCATTTAACCCCTTGCACTACTATTTAGTTTGTGATTATAACGATTAGAAATTTTTCATCGTTCAGAATTTCATAGAAAAAAAAGATAGTTTATATTTATTGTATGCCTGTGTTTTCTTCAAAGGATGTATATCAACTACAACAAAATAGAATTTTATTTCGGTGTATGGAAAATTGATAACGTTCACATTTATTAGACTCTATTCAGAATCTTCGTCACGAGTCTGGCTCGTTATTGTAGGGCAAGGGGTTAATTTGATGTTTCACCACTGTGTCAATTTGACGCACGAGGGACATATTAAGTTGCGAAAATGGGGGACGGATGAGGGTTCGAGTAAAGAAATAGTATGATATTTATTCTCCACGGGTAAAGTAACATCTTGCACAAAAAAGAATGCATACGACGGGGCTGAAATGACGTAGTTGCATCCAAACTGAACCTCGCGTAGCCTCAGAAACACGTCAGAGTACTAGACATCGGGAATGAGCATGGAAGTGAATTTTCACTGCATACAGCGGGGGTTCTTTGAATTATTATGTCACTATGAATTATTATGCCGTGTTTCGGCGAGATGCACAGTTCCATGGGACCCGTTCAGCCGCACCTGACCTGTTTCTCCTGCTAGGTAAGACATTTTCCTCCTGCCGCCTTTTTCGCGTTATCCGCGCGAACGTTCGAAGGGTGCGAGCTGGTACGATAACTCCCGCTCGCGATTTATGCAGAGACCGCACGTTAAAATCATTCGAGCGTGTAACGTATGCTAGCGTGGCTAAAAGAAGATGAAAGAGGATCGATGGATCCGATTTCAAGTTCGCCGCGATAACATCGTGTCCCGCGTAGGAGGAGTTAGTTCCCCTAATGCCGCGCCGGAAGGCACCTAATACCGGACATTGACTATGTTTTTAACATTTAACACGTTGACTGCCGGACGGATTTTCCATGGTTTGTCCTAGGCGCCAACATAAACTTTTCATTATGCGATGCATATTATGATGAAATATAGTTCCCAGCAAATAATATAAGTTATAAAATCATGTTTGAAGCATTTTTTGTGGTGGAGGTCACCGGTGCCCCCCACGGCGCTGTAGGCAATTATTACGATTGTCTTTTTTTGAAACAATCGTAATTATGTACTTTTAGTATTGACCACGCCGCCGGTCACCGGTGGCCCCCACGGCGCACAGTGGGCAAAAACGGCCTTTTTCGATTCAAAATCAAAGAACTTTCGATAGGAATGAGGTAGAGCGATGAAATTTTTTTTAAATGAAAGCTGAAACTTTGTAGAATATGGGAAAAATAGGGAGATTACGGTACGAACGTTTTTTAACCTTGAGAAAATTCGTTAAAGTTGCAGAATTTTAAGAAAGTGCCAGTAGTAATGACAGCGATACGTCAAGTGATGACGAGATGTGAAGTGCTTCAGTTTCGTAAGTAACTCAAAATGTTAAAATACTTCATTATTATTATTTTTATTGTGTTTTATATATGAGAATACGATATACTTTCAAACTAGTGTGTTATCAAGTCATTTTAACGAAAAAATTTCATTAATTTGTGTCACAAAAATCTATTTTTTTCAAAAACCAGAGGTCGTAGACAAATTTTGAAAACAGATTTGAAATCAGCGTGAAAAAAATCTATGGGAAACGATATATAGCATGTTAAAAAAAAATTTTCCGCGCGTATTAACCACAGCAACAAAATTTTCTTGAAATTGTGCAACTTTAACGAATTTTCTCAAGGTTAAAAAACGTTCGAACCGTAATCTCCCTATTTTTCCCATATTTTACAAAGTTTCAGCTTTCATTTAAAAAAAAATTTCATCGCTCTACCTCATTCCTATCGAACGTTCTTTGATTTTGAAAAAGGACGTTTTTGCCCACTGTGCGGCGCTATTCGGTAGGCGAACTGCGTTCGCGATCGTGTTTCGCGGCTTGGAAATACATGGAAGAACGACGATAAGAGGATGAGACAAGAAGAGAACGGAAACGCGTTCCGCAGAATCTATGTAGATAGTGTGAAAGCCCTGAAAGGGTTGCGCCTAAGCCAGAGAGCTACAGAACTTCAGGAATCTTGCCAATTGCGCCGCGGGATCCTAAGCGGAAAGTCTGGAAGCTTTTATTGGCCACGTATACTTACGAATAAACCGGTAACCAGTTGTAACTTTTTAACCTCGGTCGCGAATTCCTTTGGCGGGACAAAGTGAGTCCGCGTTTCTCAGGAAAGTCATAAAAAAAGCTGTGGGCGATGGCGACCGGGGGTCGCAGAGAGAAAGAGAGGGGAGAGAGAGAGAGAGAGAGAGAGAGAGAGAGAGAGAGAGAGATCGCGGAACAGATTCATGGCGTGTGACCATCCCGAGGGCAGGGTATTGTCGTTGCCATTTTGGGAAAACAGTTTTCTCCGTGTATATCCTCGTATCTCTCGAAAGTTTATGTTTATTACACTTTATAGACTACTGGGAGCAGAGTATATGGTGCACGATGTAACAGAAAACTTTTGATCGAAATACTTGGCGTGTTGTTTGCGGTCTTATTAGCACCGGACCGATTTATACTGCACCAACAAACTTGTAATGCCACCGAAATACATTTATTAGGTTGTCCCATAAGTTCCTGTCGCGGATACACCATTCGTGGGTGTGTTTGTAACATTTAATCATAAGACATAGATTTTATTCTTCTCGGTTAATTTCTTTGAATAATTTCAATAGCGACTAACCATGAAATTCGATAATAACGTAATAATCGGTTGTCGTTCGTGGCAAATGATAATTGGCTAACGAATAATTTAAATGTACCGAGAGTATTCGAAGGAGTCGGTAAACGTATCGCGGTGTTTGTCTTTTTCTGTACCTGGAAACCTTACTTCCGAAACGGCACGAAACTAATTAACAATGGTAAACGTTAAAGAGGAATCGATTTACTTTCACCCAATTTACTTTCTATACACTTCATTAAATTTTCCAAGGTGCATTGCACTATATATACTGTGGTCATAATTAGACTGCGGGTCTTTATGCAAACAAGGATTGTCCGAGTCAATCGTAAGAAACAGAAATAAAAAAAAAAAAAGAAATGAGCTTTTTCTTTTAATAATTTTAATAAGTCAAACGTAATGTACGATAACATTCTGCTTCATGTTTTCATGTGAAAAAATTCGAAAGGATTCCCCGGTTGTCTTTTTGTCTACGATCGAATAAATATCAGAGAGATATATGCAATCGTTGCGAGGGATTTTCGTCGTTCCGGCATTCGTATTTACATACAGAACGATGAAATCGGACCTTCTGCGCAATTTTCCGCTATGATAAATTATACGAACACCGCCTTTGACGGTATTTTCATGCCCGGCCAAAAGGCAACAAAATATGGAGAACGGTCTACTGTTTCCATTTTTTTCTTTACACATGCAACCGTGTAAGTTGCACTTTATATCGTTCGACGTGCATTTGTAACGTTAATTTTTAGTCCTCGTATTAATTTTCAAACATTTCTCGATATCAGATGAATGGCTGGAAGGGCGCTTTTGTTATACGATGTAATAGAGCTTCCAATTTGGCAGTACATAATATGTGTGTGTGTGTGTGTTCGTGTGTTCCACGAACTCTGTCCACTCGAATATCTTGGTTATTTCAAACAATACGAGAAAATGTTACTCACAGAAGTTGTAGGGTTCAAGGAACTGCATAATATGGTATAAATGATATTCTTGCAAGTGCAAGCGTAGAGAAGATATAGATATCCAATTTGTTATGCTGGATTGCGATAGATTGGCGTAAAGTGTATTTTTTCTTGTGGGTTAACCACATATCACCGTGTGTTTCGTAAAACTTAACCCTTAGCACTCGAATGGCGACTGTAAGGCGCCGCTAAAAATTGCTGTATCATTATTCAAAATATTTTTTACATTATTAAATTTCTTTGTATTTAACAAGTCACTAAACGCTTCAGTATTTTACCAGTAAATTGCACAATTTTTGTATGTGTAACATGAAAAATGTATACATAGAAAGAGAAATATTCTAGGTCGAAAGAAATGTTTCGTTTTGGAGTTAAACAAGCTTCGAGTGCAAAGGGTTAATAACTTCATCACACAATTGACAACCGACGACGATTGCCATCTGCATGGCCACTGTCGGGTGAACAAAAAATGTGTATTGACAATGTTTCTCGCCAACGTGCTCTCAATTGCCGCGAATTTGTTCCCGGTTAGGTAGTAGTATAGTCACAAATTGGGTAGCCACACGAGAGAATTGTACTTTTCAATGTTGAACAACAATGTGTTGGGTAGCCACACGAGAAAATTGTATTTCTCAATGTTGAACAACAATGTGTTGGGTAGCCACACGAGAGAATTGTATTTTTCAATGATGAACAACAATGTGTTGGGTAGCTCCACGAGAAAATTGTATTTTTCAATGTTGAACAACAATGTGTTGGGTAGCCACACGAGGGAATTGTATTTTTCAATGTTGAACAACAATGTGTTGGGTAGCCACACGAGAGAATTGTATTTTTCAATATTGAACAACAATGTGTTGGGTAGCCACACGAGAGAATTGTATTTTTCAATGTTGAACAACAATGTGTTGGGTAGCCACACGAGAGAATTGTATTTTTCAATGTTGAACAACAATGTGTTGGGTAGCCCCACGAGAAAATTGTATTTTTCAATGTTGAACAACAATGTGTTGGGTAGCCCCACGAGAAAATTGTATTTTTCAATGTTGAACAACAATGTGTTGGGTAGCCCCACGTGAAAATTGTATTTTTCAATGATGAACAACAATGTGTTGGGTAGCCACAAGAGAGAATTGTATTTTTCAATGATGAACAACAATGTGTTGGGTAGCCACACGAGAATTGTATTTTTGAATGATGAACAACAATGTGTTGGGTGGTAACGCGCAACGGTGTCAATAAAGTTTTGAAATTGGTTGAAAGGGGAAGACGGTAATCCCGATGGAAGATTTAACTGTCGCTGGAAATAGTCGGTCAACCGCCACAGACACTTCGCCTTGTCGTTTGCTTCACCGAGCCCCAAAGGAAATTATAAATTGGACAGTTTGCTCCTGCTGCTTCATCCCCGTGGGCGAACGAACGCCGGAGAACACGCGAAATTACAACTGCCGATCTTCCTTCAATTAGAACTTCATTTGCGACTCCGTGCTTGTTATTTTCAGCGAGCTTCAGATTTGCCGCATCGATTCGCGTCGACCAGCGCCGGAACTGTGCGATAATTGAAGCACGCCGGATTACAGACTATGTTTTAATCGGCTCGCTCTTACTTCGCCGACAACCGTTCCGCCAACTCGATGTCATCAACACCGAATTTCCTTCGACGGTATTTACTTTGCCGACGCGTCTAGATCACTGATAATTATTTCATGAACGGCGTCGACATCGTTAACCCCTTGCACCACGACGATCAGTCTGATTCGTGATCAAAATTTCGAACAGCATCTTCTACGTATGCACGTATGTTATTAATTTTCTTTAAACCGATATAAGATTCTATTTAGTTGTTAATATACAGCCAATATACTATAATATATACCTAATATACATAATATATTATATATATTACAATATACCTAATATACATGTTAATACACAATAGCTACAAGTTTTCTTCTTCTTCCAAGAAATTATGGACGATAAAAAAGATCTAATCACTGTAATTGTAAAATAGATTGTAGTGCAAGGGGTTAGCTCTCACAAATAGTTGTATAGAAGGACCCAGAGTAATATCTCAATAAATTTTGCCGTTCACTTTAACATTTTGACTGCCCAACTAGAAACCTCAAATATTCCATAAAATAAAAGCAAGTTATTTAATGAAATAAAAATGAAAAAAATTAAATGTATGATATTGAGTAGCCCTCCAACTTCCTTACATTTTACTGATCCTAATCAAATTTGGTGCAATGAATATATTAAAATTGAAAATTTATCTTAAAATCTGGACAAATAATTCAACGAATTTATGCTTCATTTGTAACGTCACATTTTAAAGAGATACGTCTCACAACTCGGACAGAAAAAGATCGTTCCAAAAACAACGTTCGAAAACAACAAACTTCTACTGGTCTGAACGTCCACCATTGTTATCCGAACAAATAAGAGCCGGAAGTGGGATTAACTACTTGCTAGTTAGCGAGCCTCTATCATCCGAACGGCCTTGTATGCTTATCCGTGTTCAGATGAACGGGGTCCCACTGTAGTGTACGTAATGTCGTCGTTGCTATTGAGCTTTTACCAAATGCAATTGTCTTAACAGCCTGCATGTTTCTACGTCGTATCGTAGTGACATTTCGAACTGGATAGTTGGCCGGTACGGTCAATTATGTATCGGAAGCAAAATTGGCTTTCGGCTGTTTCGGAAACAACGGGAAGCCTCAATCGTACAGGAATTAATGGCTTTGTCGTATCCCGGTACGAAATTGCGGGGAATGACGAAAAAAAAAAAAAGAAAGAAAGAAAGGAATGGGATTACGGAACGTTGAACGCCTCTACGAACTGTACTGTTACCAATTGCTTTTAATCGAGCTTATTATCTATCGATCCGTTCCCCGTTGGCCGTGCGCGAAAAAGGTACCGCAGGAGATTCCGTGACACCGTACGTATATTCGTGACAATAATTGTCTGTAATTTAGACCGCCATGAATTGAAAATGCTATGCGAATACTATCTTTCGAAAACGCTATAAATTGAGGGGTCGATAGGCTGTTACTCCTTGATTTATTTCTATCGCCATAGTTCTTGCAACTCGTACGAAGTACGTGCAACGGCCGGCAATTATATATTCGGACAGTCTACACAGTAGAATAACTTCTTTAAAATTCAACCAAATGGCTCAACCTCTTTTAACCACTTAGAAGGATTAGTTTACTATTATGGGAATTTTTTAAAAATTACTGTTCGTCGAAGTTGCGCAGGAAATAGAGTTAGTTACTTTTACATCCCTTTTATTTGAGGTTTATCCATACTAGAAATTGAAAATTGCAATTTTTACAAAAACTTTTTTGTTCACATTTAGTAAGCCAATCCTTCTAGTTCCATTAAAAACTTAAGACATTCGGTTTAATTTGGGGAAAATACGCTACTGGTAGTTGTAAAATTAATTAATTTAATGGGCCAGAAAGTGAAACAATAAAGATTCAGGATGAGGCACCAATAAATGAAAAATATTTCCAGCAAAAACTGCATGGTACTAACTAGGTCACATGAAATAATTGGATTTTTTACTTTTATTAATGGAAATGTGAGGAAATGACACTTCCAGTTCTTTTTTTCGTGGAATGACCAATATGTTTTCCAATTATAATGTAAACGCTGTACGCATACAATTTTGTATATAGTTACAAAGTAATGTAACATTTTAACAAATATCTGAGTGATGTTAACTACATCGCATGCAATAATTTGTGTTTTACTATTTTTCACATTTACCGGTTTTAAAACTATCTAAGTTTCTTTTCGATTGTTTACATTTAATTTCAACACACACTACGTATAATGTAAAATACAATAGAATATAATTCTAACAATAATTTAGACAAATGATATATCCAAATTGTTTGATACTGTTCTACCCATATTTGTTTATTAACATTAGTCGATCTGATAAAAACACTTTTCGTTTATGTTTCGATATAATGGATTCCCTTCTAAATTGTTAAGTTCTGTAGACACACGTGCGTACTTCGTTAACAAACTGAAAAAATAACTCTTTTGTGTGTCCACTTTTGCTTCCCCTTCGTTATCCGCCTGCCACAAAACGCTTTTATTTGAATTGCCTCCGCGTTCAACCGCAATTATCATGTTAGTGACCCTCGACAGAAAAACGAATTATTACTGTCGTTGTTTTAATACGCGGCATAAACAATTTCGTTAATTTCCGCTTATTAATGGAAGGGGATCGCAAATGAAATTTATTCGGGCGACAGCAGCTTGGCGTGCTATCGTCCTTCTCTCCGCCATTCCTTTTACTCTCACTTTATTGGACAGCCGCACAGTGCTTCAAAATTTTTCTGGAACTCTCTATACACATTAATCTGACGGTGACAGATGAAAACTTATACTACTTATTGTTAAATCTGAGATCGAAAGAGTTATAGAACTTTTTAATAAGTTCTATTCGAAACATGAGGTACAGGAGCGTTTTCATATAAAAACGTTCTCGTAGTCTAAGTTCTAATGAGAACAAATAAAGAAATGTTCTTGAAGGCAAAAGCTTTAGTTTGAATAGAGCATATAAAATATGAAAATAAATATTTTACTACATTTTCATAAGATATCCTTTCCTATGTTCTACAGACGAAGCATATCCTTATTTTTGCTTCAACGAAATACATACAACAAATTTTCGTAGAATATTTCATCTACACTGGCGCAAATAAAGAAAAGTTGTAAAGAAAGTTACTTGTTGGTTTAACTAGCGCGGTTAAAGGCATTGCGACAGGTGTCCGAAACTACGATCAGCCTATCATGAATGCAGGTAAGGCTACAGCTGTGGTTTGCTGTGCCCGTATTATGCGCGAGTATGCAGATTACTTTTATTGTCGGAAAGTTTGAAGGCAGTTGTTTCTTAATACATATGTATGGATGAAGAGAAATCTCGTGAATTGTGCGTAGTTCTAATTAAGAATTTATAAACAGTGGCATACAGTGACTCCAAAAACTATGTGAACATTAACTTCTCAATTTTCGACAAATTGTTGATATTTAAACTACCGTACAACAATAAACAACACATTTTAAAGCTTAAAGCCTGTACATTCGCAATTAATTTTTTACCTTTTTCGAAGATACTTTTACATGGAACACCGGGGACACGTTTTTTCACAAAAATGTTACAATTTGAAGTGGCTCAAGAAACATTAAAAAATTTTTTTGTGATTGAACCAACCGTATTTCAAGATTGAAGCTTCTCCTGTACGACGATTCTCTAAAACTTGAAGTACGATATTTTTAGCTGTGTTATTAAACTTTGGATGGAAGTTGTACCGTCAACGTTACAGTAGTACAAGTAAAGCATAAGGTACACGATGAGTGTTTTACACGACATAATTTGCTTCCCATTTACGTTTCATAAAACGTCTAACGAAAATGTTGTTTGAGACAACAATAGTTCGGTTTATATTGATTTCTCTAAATATTTTTGTCAACATTTCATTTTTTACACGTTCCTAAACATATGTACCACTGTCACGGACAGCACAGAACCGTTTCTGCCCGAAAAATTCATGAGTCCTGTTAAGGGTTAAATGTCAACAATTTTTCGAAAATCGAGAATTCACTGTAGAGAAAGGGATGGTACTGTGGCCTCCCAGAAATTTCCGTGCATTAGAATAATTGATTATTAACACGTTGATTGCCATGTCACCCACATGTGGGAATTATTTGTCCAAATTTTAAAATGAATTTTTACGCTAATATTTATATTAATTGTATCAAATTTTTTAAGGATCTGTAAAATGCCAGAAAGTTGGAGGACTACTCAATATCATACATATAATTTTTTTTCAATTTTTGTTTCATTAAATAACACATTAATTTGATGGAATTTTTTAGGTTTCTAGCTTGGCAGTCAAAGTGTTAAATGAAGGTATAGTCACACTGAATTCTTATTATTTTTACAAGATATGTTGCGACGACGGCGCACAGTGGGGTATTTTGCCAGTTTAGCGCGCCAAAACTATTACGACGTTATTAGTAATGTGAAGGTCATAATATTATATATCGTTGAATTCATCTTAATACCAGCTACAACATTATCAAATCAAAAATACAGTTTAATGTTTAAAAAATCAAAGCGATCTTGTTTTTTTCTTTTAAACAAATTTTTTTCAATGTTTTTTGTATTGCAATTTATACGTTTATTAATACTGTTAAACTTTTATTTGAAACATTTTTTTGTCAGATTTAGAGAAATTGCGTGGCACTCCATGCGTGGCACTCTGTTGCACCTAAACTCTTCAGGATTCTGTAAAGCAATGTCTAGTGAATAACCTAAAAAAAAAAATTAGAGAGGTGTTTTGCGGAGAAAAAAAGTTATTACATAATACATTTTAACTTTCTGAAAAAAATTGTACCATTTTCGATTGTTTATTCTATCAAAACCACCGAAGCGTTTAGAACAAAAAGCTATAAAATTACTTTATATACCTTCCTTTACATCCTAGAAATGTTTTTATCCCGATTCCATACACCAAACTTGTGAAAAGAATCATTTCTTTAACACACGTTTTTCGACCCTTCTCTTGGTCACGAGAATATGTCACTTTCAAGTGTCTATATGTTACTAAATAGTACTATTTGTAGAAAAATATTATTGTATATTACTCGCATATATATTCAGGTACACGAGAAAAAAGTTTCAGTCATTTTGAACAAACTAAAAATTTTGACTTTTGGCGCGCTAAACTGGCCAAATACCCCACTGTGCGGCGTGCGAGCACCGAAAGTAATCTTTTTGAACGCCTACGGACGAGACGCGGGGACGACTTCCGATCGCAATGGAATAATCGACCGGCTTATCTCGAACGGTACCGGACGTCCGCGTCCTTTCGATCGGCTAGACGACTTTTCGACCCGGCGGAATAATAATTCGGGGCGTGCAGCGGAACGCAGGCGTGGACGAGGCTGCCAGAAGAACGGATTTGCACTTGGCAGGAGACCGAGAGACAACTTCCTGAGAAAGTTTCTCGAGTGGCCGGCCACCCATCTATCTCTTCCCCATTCGCCGCTCCCTCTCGCCTTTCTTATCTTTGTCTCTTTCCATTCGGTCTTATCGCCTTTGCTTCTTCGTTCGGAAGCTCAAAGAGCCGAAGGTAGGAACGTGTCTGGAAAAATTCCCTGGGAGCCAGCCGCCGACCAAGAAACTCCTCGCTTGGCCAGGACTTCCCCGAAAATGGACATTGCGAAGGTAATGCCTCCCTTAGTCCGAGTTCTTTTGCTTCGGTGAACTTCCACCCGATTACGCCTTCGTTATGTCTCGCTCGATGAACAGTCGAAAGCTATCGTTAATTAATATATATATAGTCCGGGAGAACTGGGCCACGGATGCAGTAGCTCGTGAAAAGGTATTTATACACGCGAGCACAATCATCAGTTGGACCACTTTGGTCACGTTTGCTAAATCATTTTAGGCGTTCAAAGTAACGTTCCCTTTATCGCGACGCATTGTCTTCAACGTACAAATGACAGATATTGTAACTATCTTCGGAATTGTTTCACGGTCGACAACAGCACAAGCTCTCTCGATATTCCACTTTTCATAGTCTCCGTAGATGGTTGTTCGGCATAAACTGTTCCGAGACAACTGTTTGTCTATATTATTCTCCATGGAATATCCTAGTTTCACACCCGATTGTTCATTTTCGCATGGTATCGTGGTTGGCGAATTGAAAACAACGTTTTCTCTCGAAAATGCTACGGAAATTCCGTATCTTCTTTTAGAGACGTATCGAAACGTTTCTTTTTATACGTTAGAAAATTTTTGTTCGTGACCGAATCCCCTGATCTACTTTTTGGATCACAAGAACAATTAAAAATAGTGTAGTATGTTTTTAGTTAGCACCCTCTCCTCAAGAAACTCGGACACAACGAATACAAAAGAATCATAAAATTCTAATGACTAACATCGAAACTGTCAGAACTGTCTTCGCTACTGTCATCGAACGATACTAAAAACTATACAGATCTGAATATACAATGAAGTAATTACAGTGGCATCAACAAGCCCAAGATGATCGTTTCGAATTGTGTAATTTAATTTTAACTTTAGCTTAACTTCCGTCGCACAGATTATTACTAGACTACGGATTTCATGCGTTTCTAACAAAAATGAATAGGCGCGATTGAAAACAGTAAAAACATTAAGAAAGTTCAACAATTTCGATACACTATTTTCAACATATCGAAACTATTTATGTGAACAATACATTTTCATTCGGTTCCTATAGCTTTCAATCGAAGCATACAAATTTTATTTTGCATAAAAATCAGCAATCTACTCATTGCGTTTCCATACTCTTTCCGTTAAAGTGAGCGATATAATTAATGTTATGAACACTGACCTCGGTGGTGAAAAGTAGAGCAAATTTTTTCAATCATCTAGGTCCCTTGTGTTTTAAAACGTTATCATTTCCCGATGGTGTGTGATGTCGTTCGAAAGATATATTTAATTTATCACTAGCTTAAATGGAAATGTCGATGACCAGTCCCTTGTATGTACATGCATTAGCGAATTGATTTATTCAATTAAAGGTAGTAATAATTTAATGTTTGCATATAATTTCATTCACGTTTATATTTTAGTTCAAGCGTCTCTATAGATTCCGTTCGTATACACTGGGTCGCGAAAGTATTCGTACTCATTTATTGCTGATAACTTTCCGTGTTAACTTTCGGCTACAAATTGTAACATCACCATAAACCTTGCTCTACTTTTTCATGGTGTCTGAAACCACCAGAGGAACATTCGAAAGCTTTTTTCCTCATTTTGGATGTAAAGCAGTAACAAAACTAGCATGATCACAAACTAGCACGTGTAGTAGCAACCTAACCATTTTACTTGCCCCTGTGCTGTATCGAGAGACTTCTTTTGGCAGAGACAGTACTTCGCAATATGCGTTCACATAACTGATAGTTCGCTATGCTATATTTCGTAGAATAAAACCTCGGTCAATAGTTTGTATGTAGGAGGTTTAGCATTAACCCCTTGCACTACTATTTATTTTGTGATTATAATGATTAGTAGACATCGGATGTTTATGCAATTTCCAATTTTTATAGAAACATTTTAAGAAAGTGGAATGAAATAAAATTTTATTTTTAATGGGGACAGCCTTTGTACATCCAAAGCAAATAAAAATCGTGTTAAATTCTCTCGAATTTTATATTATAGCATTTTTTTAACATTTCCATAAGCCATAAATGCATAAAGATCCGATGTCTAATGATTAGAAATTCTTCATCGTTGAGAATTTCATAGAAAAAAAGATGGTGGTACTTGATCATAGTGGTCAAAAATTTGTTTGATCCTGCATCCCTAAATTGTGTGACACTAGGTGAGAAAATGATGTGCGCAAAATTTCGAAACAATCGGACAACAGAAATCCGTGCCGCATTTTTGTTTTTTAACACAATTGTATTTCGTTATTTTTGGGAATGTAGTTAAACATTTTTTAATGAAAGGCGAATGTGTTGCTTCTAAACCTGTACCTATACGAAATCTTTAATTTCGGCGAAGAGTATTCGAATTAACCCCTCGCACTACTATTTATTTTGTGATTATAATGATTAGAAATTCTTCATCGTTGAGAATTTCATAGAAAAAAGATGGTGGTACTTGATCATAGTGGTCAAAAATTTGTTTGATCCTGCATCCCTAAATTGTGTGACACTAGGTGAGAAAATGATGTGCGCAAAATTTCGAAACAATCGGACAACAGGAATCCGTGCCGCATTTTTGTTTTTTAACACAATTGTATTTCGTTATTGTTGGGAATGTAGTTAAACATTTTTTAATGAAACGCGAATGTGTTGCTTCTAAAACTGTACCTATACGAAATCTTTAATTTCGGCAAAGAGCATTCGAATTAACCCCTTGCACTACTATTTATTTTGTGATTATAATGATTATAAATTCTTCATCGTTGAGAATTTCATAGAAAAAAAAGATCGTTTATATTTATTGTATGCCTACGTTTTCCTCAAAGGATATATATATCAACTACAAAAAAAAATAGATTTTTATTTCTATTTAAAGGAAATTAATAACGTTCACATTTATTAGACTCTATTCAGAATCTTCATGACGAGTCTGGCTCGTTATTGTAGGGCAAGGGGTTAATTGCTTTGGTATTATTTTGGCATTAATAAGGTTCGGATGAACGAGGTTCTAGGTGATCGTCTAAAATGAAAGTGTGCCAAAGCAGTGGGAAGTAATATCCCGGTGCTCGAATACATATACATGATCTTGAATGCTGGCTTGATTATTGCGTCAGTTACCACTGTCCACATTTCCATACTTTTCGAATGTCTTCCAGGCGAAATGCTGTAGGTAATCTGAAACGGGGAAACGTCAAAACGGGGAATAGAAAGGGGACGAAGATGGAGGAGGAAACGGCATTTTGAAGGAATTTCGCATAATAAGCAATTGAAAGATTTCACGGTTTCCACGCAAGGGAAAGGAACCGAAAAATATTCTACGAGCGTCGAGCTAATTTCTGGGATATTCTTCTCGGCTTCGGGGCTGAATAAGGTTCGTTTGCAAAGAACTGTAACCGTGTCGTTACTCGGGCAAGGTATTCGAGAGTTATGCGAGCCGCGTTGATTATTTCAAAGTTGTAAATAGACGTGAAGCAACTCGTTTGCTGTTGAAAATAGTGTAGTTCTCGCGGAGCTATGATGCGAAAATTTGGTGGAAAATTTGGATACTCGTTCGCTCTGTTCATTGTGTGATTAGGAGACTGTGGGTCTTTATGCGAAATGATAATTTTCATCGTCAGTTGCGAGAGACGGTAGCTATATACATTGAAATGTCCTTCTATTCAGAATTTCCATAGGCTGATGATATCGTACGGATACTCTCAAATTCTTCGCTTGAATACAAAGTGAAAGAAATTAATGGAATGTGGACAATTAAAATAGAAAAGTCATACGAATCGAACGTATCGAGTGGAGGGAATGAAGCAAGGAAACAAGCGAATAATAATGGAAATATTAACTGGTAGGTTGAAAATGAAATGACTGAAACATATTGAGGAAATAACGAGAGGTTCAAGGATATTTTCGATACCATGCATTCATAAAGTGATGCCGTAATTTGCAGGTCGAATGCGTATCATTACGTCTTTATAAAATATTACGCTTAATAGAATTTCATACAGTTTCGACTTAATTTTATTTCGGTAAAACCACTTGTAGGAGAAACAGAAAGATTACATTTTAGTTTTTCTACTGCGACTCCCAGATATGCTAATTTGCAGAAAGATCCGTAATGCAATTACGCGTACGTACGGTATTTATTTGGTAATAAATTTAGTTTACTTTTTCTATTACTTTAGCTTTTCTTTATCATTTCTATTAATTCTATAAACTCACTTTTCACGATCGACAACAAAAAATCAGATTAACGGAACAAACCTTTTCCTTCATTATCATTTTGTTCTTTCTAATTCGTCTGCATTAGTAAAAGTGAGTATTATGTATTGAGCACGTAACCAGGGCTTTCATAGTTTTAATAAAAAAAGGTTCTTTTCTAGAAGTTAGTCTTGCAGCTGGTGTAACGAGAAAGACGGAATAGGGGACATTTTGTTTTATCTGTCGAGGATTGAAAATAAATTTAATAATCATGCAAAATAAGGAAAATTCTTGAAATGTATGACAGCGTGTTCCTCGTTATTCAGTAATTCCTTATTGAAATTATTTGGTTCATTTAATACATGACACATTTCATTGAGACTGTATACACATATGCGAATAAAGGAGCTTCGCTTGTTATGATTTCAATCAATAATTGTAAAGCTAAATTGTAAAGGCTTTTAATTACACAGTGCGGAAAACAATGATTTGGCGATACTGCTGGAGAAATGTCTGCAGTACAGAATAATGCGAGAATTTTGCAATAATGTGACATCGATGGATCGATAAAACTATAAACGCTGGAGTGGATAATGGAACAATGACTATTATTACACGATGATTATTATTACACGAAAAATTATTAGAATTACTTGCACAAATTGGTACGTCATTAAATTTTTAAATAAAATCCTCTACATAACATTATCTACTGCATTAATCGTAAATATATTTTTCACACACCGTATTATATAATTTTGCTGCATAAAGTGAAGACTTATAGTGGTTATCAACACGAGATTGCTCACACGTGCAGTTTAATTCTGAAACGTGAAACAGAGTGAAAGGGGTCACTTTTCTTTCTTCTGGACGTTCCGGCTAGGAAATCCACAAGAACGAGAAATATTAAAATCTCCTAGTCTTTCATGTCGGTCTGTTCCATTTCGTTTTTCAATTACTTAAATTCCTCTTATCACTTTATATACTGTTGCAAGCATGAAAACACTGACTCGGTAAATACTGTTTAGTGTTTCGTTGATTTATTCGCGTTTTAATAACATAAAACGAGAATACTATACACTAGGTGGACTGACCTTCGTGCACCGACACCAACAAACGAGAAAACGTGACCTCTGAACGTCGACCTCTGTTATCGAAACAAATAACAACCAAAGGTGGAACGACTTTGTACTCCGACGTGTTTGGATAAACGAGATTCTACCGTACCGTGAATACTTATAAATTCAAGCGCATTTACTGTACTATACAGGGTGGTCCACCTAAGTAAGGCCACCTAAATATCTCCTCTACTTGTGGGGGTACAAAAAATATTTTGTATGCTATTTGAATGGCTTGAAAAAACCATTCTATTGCAAAAAATGTTTTTTTTTTCTAGGATAATTTTTTTCGGAGTTTACAATGTTATCGATGTTTTTTTGTGTATAATTGTATAATTATTTTTATTGCATCGTGTAGCTGATGTTGAAATATGTTCAGTTTTGTATACTACATGACCTTGAAATGACCTTTGCGTTCAAAAATTAAATGGAAACGAAAAATTGTCTATCAAGACTTTAGAGACGAAGACGTCGTTCGGGAATCTGTAAGAGTAAATAAACGTGTTCACTATTACGAAACCCCATTATGAAATTTGTAATACTTTTTCACGAACCTATTTTTCAAATTATCATTGTAATAGATGCTCAAAATGGTGCCCCTCCGCATCGATACATTTTTTGAAACTTAGAATAAGAGACTCTCTGGCCCTTTCAAATGTTGTGAGATTAATTGCAGCACAAGCTGTTATTATTCTGTGTGTTATTCTGTCTGTCAGTAAACATGTGTATTTACACTTACAGATTCCCGAACGATTTCTTCGTCTCTAAAGTCTCGATAGACAATTTTTTGTTTCCATTTAATTTTTGAACTCAAAGGTCATATCAAGGTCATGTAATGCACATAACTGAACGTATTTTAACATCAGCTACACGATGCAATAAAAATAATTATACAATTATACACAAAAGAACATCGATAACATTGTAAACTCCGAAAAAAATTACCCTAGAAAAAAAATCATTTTTTGCAATAGAATGGTTTTTTCAAGCCATTCAAATAGCATACAAAATATTTTTTGTACCCCCACAATTAGAGGAGATATTTAGGTGGCCTTACTTAGGTGGACCACCCTGTATTTTCAATATTTTCAAGAAACCACCGATCATACCTATACGATGTATATGTTTGTGACAGTACAGTAACTAAAGTGTCTATGACGCAAGCAAATTCGCTTACGCTCCGTAGCGAAATTGCATGCTCATTGGTCCAGGGACGACGATGCATCGAAGATCCTTTGTGGCCATCGAGTCCTTGGGAATCCTTGCGAATCCTTGCGGCGCGGCAGCTTCTCTTCCGGAACCGAGGAAGCTTCTCTGAATTTCTATCCCCTCGTACGAGACCGACCAATGTAACAGTGCAGCTTACAGGGTTGCTCACTTTTCATATCGAGAATCTCCCTTTTGAAAAGCGAACGCTAAACAAAGTGGCATACTATTTCTGGAATCCACTTTTCCTGTTATCACTCAGAAATCACGATCGATTCGTTGACGGCAAGGTTATCTACACTCCGCGACAATACTGTATGACAAACTTAGCATTTAAATACAAATGAAATCATAATTGTATCTGGGTGGAACTAAAATTCGTTCGGTTGCAAATATAAATCTCTACTAATTTGAAGTATTTAGTTGTGTCGCATTGGAAGTACAGTTTACTTAATTGCAATTCTCTGCTTTGTTGATAAATGAAAAGAAAATATTGAAGATAGAAGCGAACGAATTTATGTTTCTAATGTGGATTTTTACGTAAAATTTTTACCTCGACTGCAACAAGCAATAGATAGACTGCAAGATAGATAGAAATTCATTCTCGATCTTTTAGATCAAGAATATAATACTTCTCACCTATTTACTGATTCGTATTTCATTCGAACGAAGAAAATATTTTGTCATTATCGTTGAACATGTTTTAATTTCTATACTGCTTCAAATTGCACCTATTTTGGTTTGTCGTGAACGTATAAATTCCGCAGTTTAATAATTATATTTACTTTCCGACAAATCGTTGGAAACAGTTAGGAATCATTTGTAGCAAAATTGTTCTCTTTTGCAACTCATTCACGACTGCGATAGATATTCGGAAATACTGTACACGTCTACTAGATCGTTGGTTAAAGCTGCGTAAGCAGATTTTGGCCAAGAGAGGAGATCCTTCTGGAATGGACGAACTCAAATCTCTAATGGTAAACGTCACTCAAGTGTCACGTTTCATTCAGTTATATTACATTAGTACTAACCACGTCTCTAATTACATGAGTAATACAGCTGACGAGAATGAGCAGATACGAGCTATAATTAACCCTTTGCACTCGAAGCTATTTTAACTTCAAAACGAATCATTTCTTCCGATCTAGAATGTTTCCCTTTTATATTTATTTCTTTCATGTTATACAAACAAAAATGTTGCAATTTGCTCGTACAATACCGAAGTGTTCAATGACTTATCAAATACAAACAAATTTAATAATGTAAAAAATATTTTGAATAATGATACAGCAATTTTTAGTGGCGCCTTACAGTCGCAAATTGGACTGCTAAGGGTTAACATACTAGGTACATGATTGAGGGAAAAATACTTGTAACCACAGCGGTGGACAAAAGAATTCATAAATGGGAAAAATATAAAGGTCACAGTTTTTAACATTAATTGTAGACAATAAAGCGTAAATTAAACAATTTTTACATTTTCAATACCTGTAGAAAAATTATTATTATTATTTCAGATTGTATTATTCAGTAGATTCGGTACGTTATCACTGTTTAATATCAAATCAACGAGCTTGTACAATGTGTTACGAAAAGACATGCATATCGTGCAATATTTTATGCTGCTTAATACTCGTGTAATTAAGTGTGGCATTTTCTCGTGCTTTATCAAAATCGTAATGGACGTAAATCGGTTTGAAGAGAAATGACGCCTGGACACGCAAGTAGTAAGTATGCACGATTGTGCATTAAAATGTGTATCCGCTTCTCGTAAAAGAGTTATATGCTTCTTTTTTCGAGTGTTACTGGAATAATGTATTTGTTCCTATCATGTACCGTTTTTTATTTTTTCCATTGCACTTCATTTTTGCTGTAATTGGATGAAATTACCACTGAAATCCCGATTTTTTTATACAATTAAATTTATTAGTGAGAATATAAAGAAATTCGATGTAACTTAAAATATTATCGGAATTATCCAAATTCAAAATAGTGCGGAACATACGACGAATTCTATTTTTTTAATTTTATTGTGATATAAAAATTCGTTTTTCTGGTTTTTTTATTGAATTAAATATAGATTTGAGAATAGTGATAAATTCTGTGTAATTTAATTTTATATTTTGTTTCATTTTAAATTAAATTAACATACTCGAGCATGGAAAGGCATGGCTGTGTTATGAATACGCTTTTAAGCTTTAATATGCGACAAAATATACGGTTAAAATTGTATTGTGTCAGGGATTTTTATATAGTTGCACTATAGTTGTTCAATTTGCGCTTCGTTGGTGTTTTCATGGAATTTTCCTATAGGCAAATACATAAAAATGCATAAAGTGCAATAACATCCGTTTGCCGTCTGTCATTAACGCTGCGCGAACGGCAAATTTAACGGACGCGGCTTGTGTGACTACTGGTCCGTATTATAATGTTACGCTTTGCGTAATGACGGCGTTGAAACACCCGTCGCAACGTGCGTTACAAAAACGCTCGTGCAGTCTAAGCATAAATGAATATAATTGGTCAAAATTTGATTATGAAGAAAAGTCATATGCCACGATAATGCTGATCTCGATGTAATTTTGTGTGCAGATAAAGCATAACGAATTATGCAAAGACATTTTTTCTCGTCTACCAATTTTGATTGTTGCGTATAAAACAAACTTTCTTTAAACGTGTTTATCATTTAATGAATGGATGGTTCGAAATATGTGATTGTTTTCATCATCAAAGTTCCAATATTTGATAAATGTAGATGAATTGTACTATTATGTCATAATATACTAATAATCGTAATTGGAGTTGATAATGATACTTTAATATGATTTGAAACTTACGTCTGCGTAAAGTTGCAGCAGTTTTCAAGGATAGGTATAAACGTACGACATTGATGAAATGGTAGAGAAGGGCAACACATAAACATGCTGCACTGAAAAGACGTTTTAAACAAAATTTATGAAAATTTATAGAACTTGGAATATTCCCAAAAAATTATAAAATGTATAGAATGCATTCAACAACAGTAAATACATTTATCACCATTTTTGTACTGTTATTTTGCCTGTTTATTTATTGAAAAACGCCATTTACCTAACAACAGCGTATTTCTTATTGAATCGACTGCATTTCGTGACCGTTAATTGCTTTATTGTTAAATTATACGATTTACATTTCCGTTGGCATCCGGGAACCCCAATTATGAAACGCATGTTGCAAACATTGAGGTCGACTACTGTCCATCGACGAACAAATTTTCGAACTGGAAACGAGGATCTGAAATAACGCGGATCTGTAACGGGTTCAAAGATATTTCATCAGGATCGTAAAAAAATTTCTAGCTCAAAATCCCAAGTGAGTGAAAGTCATACAAATCACTTATCAATATTTCTGCTACCAAAAATATCCGTCGTGTCGTTCTCCGTATTCCGAAGTTTATACCGCGAATAGAGTTCAATTAAAAAATGGCACCGTACTCCCGTCGGTTAACGGAACACCGATATATCAAACACGAAGGCATTACACGCTCCGCCGAGCGTAAATGGAAATTCAGGGATTGAACGAGTGCGTCGGCCATTGGGCATAGTGCTAACAGTTCCCACGTGTAAACAAACCAGGACGCGATTGTAACCGCGGCTTTATGTTTCGCCACTCCGCAGATTTTATCTACGCTTGATCGCGAACGTTCGATAGGCAAGAATTTGATCCGCGCCGGTAGGTTCGTCTTTTTTCCCCATTCATGTTATTCAATGCTTTCGCGTCAAAGAGATCGTGAAAAAATACTTTTGGCATTCGCGGATCCGCGTCATCGAAATCCTAAATAAATCGAATCGAAATCGGGCGCTGCGTTCGGTTCGTCGTACGATAAAACAATCCATCTTTGTAATATATCCGGGATTCCCGAAAATATCCGGGATTCTCGAGAATATTCGGGATTCCCGCGAATTTTCGGGATCCCGAAACCATTCGGGATTCCCGAGAATATTCGGGAATCCCAAAAACGTCTGTGATTCCCGACATTTTAAGTTTCTCCCTACTTCCAACAATTACTAGCATCCGAAAGTCCGAAAGCAATTGTGTTCTCGAAGATTACATATCTTATTAATCGGGAATGTTCATGTTCGTTTTTGGGAATCCCGAACAATTTCGGGAATCCCGAATGGTTTCGGGATCCCGAAAATTCGCGGGAATCCCGAATATTCTCGAGAATCCCGGATATTTTCGGGAATCCCGGATATATTACGGGAATCCCGAATATTTTCGGGAATCCCGCATATAATTCACATTTATACACTTGTGGCTAAATCGAATAGGTGAAATAGAAAACTGTGAAGACGTTGAAGCAATCGGAAAATGTTATCGCGTTATTTTCGACTTATTAAAATGATCGAAAGACGGAATAGAATTTTCGTCTAACTTCTGTTCACCACAAATGACTTCGAAAGTTTTCATATTGAAATAGCTATGTAAACGATACCGTTTAATATTAATTAAGTGTCATATTCTATAAAATACGTAAAGTCGGGTACATCGGTGTGAACTACTGCTACTCCAATTACAAAACTTCTTTATTTTTCATTGTTCTTTTTTTACGGGACTTTAACCAACTTATTCGTGGCATTTTTCTGATTAAAATGCCATTGACGGTATGCAGTGCGGCTTAGTCCGTGTTTACACGCGCTGTGTCTTTTTCTCTCGATTTTTTTTTTACTCTTCTTTTTTACACGATCTACAGTGACTCGCAATAATATTCGGACGCTTTTAAAAATCGTATAACTTTGTTAATATTGAACCATATATGGTCAGTGCATCGGTCAACGTTGCACTGACCTACAAACGTTTAACGATGAAAACTTAAGGGCGAAAGTCGCAGAAAATTTTGGCCTTTTGTATAATTCGTACAGATGTACAAAACGTACTTTTTAAATTTTTAATATAAGCCCGCATAAAAAAGTTGCATAATACAACTTTTATTATTTTCTCTGTGATTTCGACCAATTGCAATTTTTGTAAAAAATTCCTTTCATTTTATATGGCAAATCAATTGTGCTAACTTTAAAAAAAAAAATCCAAGTCGCATGGTTCAATATTAACAAAGTTATACGATTTTTAAAAGCGTCCGAATATTATTGCGAGTCACTGTATGTCACAGTACGAAGGATTGGGCTTAGATGAAGAGTTCAATGTATATATCTGTATGTATCTATATGTGTATATCTGTGTCCTGACACTTAATGGCAACGGTAGCCATCTCCGTCGATAAAATTCCATCGATTCTTCGTTCGTGGCCAAAACTTCATATTTTTTAGGGCGACACGTAAATCGTGAAATTAATTTCAGTAAGCTTGAGTGGCACTGGAGGAGATTACGCGAGTACGAACGCGTTAATAATTTATCACTTCTGCCGCGCAAAATATCGCGACACAGTCGGCGGCAATCGTATTTCCATGTGGAAGAATCGGATAAACCGCGTTCGTGAAATATCATTTTTAGGACAGCTGGATGAAGAGAGCGATGGAGGTGGGGCTGAGGGGTGGTGTTGCAGAGAAAAAAAATGTATCGTTCGGCAGTGTGTCGCGACGAGTAGGTAGCCGATAAATCAAGACTTATTGAGTTAAAATGATTATCGAGCTCGTAAGCCTAGTATTTGACGCGCGACCTGTTTTCGCAGTATATTTAGATACGAAAAGATTACGTTGGATTTGACAAAGTGCCGAAGTGACGAGCACAGATTCCGAACAATTTCAACACGAACGTTCGACACTGAAAATTCCATTCGACGCGTATTATTATTTTTAGCTTCGCTCATTCATGCCGAAGGACTTGTAAGAATCATAATTATTAAGCGTTCAAATTAATTCGTGGCTCTCGCAGTTGATCTGCCGTTTCATTTTTAATTGAAATCTTTCATCCGCCTTATTGAAGATTCATTGCTTGTGAGATGGGTGAAGTGTATGCACCGAATTATTTTAATTTTCATTTAAGTTTCATTTTAATCAGAAAAATGTTACAAAAATGCTGGTAAAAGTTTCATAACCCCGCGTTAGTGTGGGGATATTTCTTCCACACTTATCGTGTAGGAGACTGTCACACTTATCGCGACACTACTGTAGTAAAGCACACGAATCCGACAGATTTTTAACACTAGAACTACCGAGTTCCAGTCAAAATGACTGGTTCCTAATTTTTTCTTTCACAGTTACTGAAATGGTAAAAATGTTTTCATCAGAAATTGTTGAGCGAACCTTATTGAGGCACATGTTAGCATAAAAATGATATGAGGTTATAATAGATGTGGTCTTGTTATTGTTACAAAGCAGAATACATCAGTTGTATTTATTATTCGGTAGTTCTAGTGTTAAACTCGACTTTCTCGAAAACGAGGCGTCGAACCAAAAATGTTATTCCTTTTTTTTCGATTTATTTTTACACATAAAATTACCTCTTGGTAGATACTGTGATCATCGCCCCACTTTGCACAGTACCAACGAATATCCAAAAACTATCAAACATCTTTGCAATAAAACCGAAGCCCAACAATGACAGCTTCTCTGACAGACATTTGTAGGGGGAATTGTTTCGGACGCGTTGACATTATGAAAATTCATGACCAGCGTTTACCATGGAATGTTTTATTTATAAGTATCCCACACCTTGGCGAAGGGAACGGACGTGGAACCATTCAAAGCGCATTTCGACGACAGAGTACGAGACAATAGAGACAACAGCCGCTTCTTCGTGAAAGTTGTCTTCGCAGATGAGTAACTGCGGACAACAGTGTTTTTCATTGTCCAGAAGTTAGCGGAGTTGCGGCCTTCGAGACGTTGAAAACCCTATAAATCAGCGCTTATCGTGGGAAGGGCGATTATCGTCAGCACTCGACTTGGTGACCAACGGGTGAGTTGCTGGCCGGTGGTTGGAGGTCTCTTGGATGTAGCTATACGGATAATTAGCAGTTCACGAAGGAGGAAAGAATCCGCCGGCTAACGAGCGAGCCAAAAGATCGAGCATGCTCCTTTTAGCTTTTAACTAGTCTCCTCTGGCCCGACGGAAACCAAAAGAATAAAAACCATTGTGTTCGTCGTGCGGACTCTTCGACCTCCTTTATCTCCCCTTCTGTCTACGCGTATAATACTTTCCATCAGTTCGACCCAAAATTAAGGTAATTAGCTAGAACGTTGCAATGTAACGTCCATCGGATGTTGCTTTCCTCTTAGAAAATTCCTCGTTTCTAATATATGCAGGGATAGGCTAATAATCGCAGAATTTTTTACATCAGTTGCAAGAAACAGAAATTAAACGAGAACCTCGATTAAACGTTAATTTCGACTTTACCACATCGAAAATAGTAACGATGTTCTTGAATTTTTCTGATGTCTTCAGAATTTTGAAAAAGATTTAGAAAAAGAAAAACACAACTCTCGTTATTGGACTTTACACTTTCGAAATGACCATGGTTGTATCACGGAATATCAATTGAATTTTAACAACAGGTGTTTGAGCATTGATTGTGTAACACGTGTATATGCATTTCTGTGTGTCTGTGTGTGAGAACGAGAGAGGAAGAGAGAGAGAGAGAGATGGCTGAGTATGGTAGTACTATTGTGGTTTGCATTCTTGGGGATGCGGTTTGAAGTGAAATCGGTGGTAAACACATGTCGCCACCTCTGTAAATTGATAGGTACACCTGATTGCATCGTTTACTTGATTATTCGTGGTGTTTTTAAGGTTGGTACTACTGAAAAATTACCCAAAATTATTAAATAATATTAACTTAAAAAGATAGCTTTCCACTCCTTTTGCCGAAGGAAATTCTTCATGGTTCTTCCTATCTCCTCCATCTTCTGCGATACTGCAATCATTCTTTAAATTATTCAATCATGTTTTATACAAATGGTCATTCGCAGTGTACAACCTCTAACGAGATAAACGATAGCGAACAGATGTCCACAATTGTTACGTCGATAAAAAGTTTAGTTTCTTATGATCCTCGGTAACAGATGTTATCCACCGCAAGTTCCTAAATGCCGGTGGAACGATTACGACAGAGAAGTATTGCCGTGAGTGGGATAAAAAGAAGAAAAAAAGAACATTATAAACAACCAATCTAAGTGATAGGAGGTGGCCTAATTTTTTTACGCAATAACGTTCACTGCCGTGTGTTTCACGATCCACGTATCAGGAGCTGAACCAATTATAATAAGATGAAATGATCTTCCATAACGAGAGCAATGCGCAAACATCTTCGAGGTACAGTCGGTCACGAGAATATTCGGACACCACTCTAGTTTTTTTGACTATTATAGTCCGTACTTCAGAAATTTATGCAATAAGAACAAAAAGAGGTTTCACGTATGCTACTCTATGCAGCGTATAGTTAACAAACACATAAGAGATATTTGATTACATAAATAATAAAAGAAAAATGGACAGTACGCTCGTTTTCATGAGAAATACAAATTTCTTTCTTGCACCAACAATTGTAGTTGATACATCGATGTTCCTCAATTCTCGCGATATTTTTACTACGAAAGTCTGATCATTTTTTTTTTTTTTTTCATCAGTGAATACAATTCGCACCCTAGTAATATTTCTTTTATAGTAACAGAATTTTCATGTTATGGGAGGTGAACTAGGCTTCGCAATCATGCGCGCCGTAACCGCGCATCAGCCCATGAAAATCGACCCTTCGCGAGGATCGCAAATTGTTCGCGAACAGCGCATTGTAAGTATAGAACGTAGCGGGAACGTGGTTTTTGACCCGAAATGGCCTACGTGGCTCAGATTACCGGCACACACGCATAGCACGTTCCTCGTGTGAGATTTCAGCATAATCGGAGCTTACACAGCAATTATCTACTGTTCCTTAGATGTAAAATCAGGATTAATTCAGAACTCGAATCAATCGCTACACTACCGGCCATAAGTGTTTACCCACCTTCAAATTTCGTTACTATTCAAATAATAGGTATTTTATTGTTATGAAAATGTCCGTAGCATTAAATCCTAATTATAAGGTTAATAAAAAACATGCAAAATATTCTGTACATACACAATCAGGTACTGGAAACGAGTTTACAGATTTTTATGAAAAACGACAATTTTGGAGTTCAGGTAAAGAAACCCATTTTTCTGAAATTTTTATAACGGTCAGTAGGGAATATGAACGCAGGTAATACAGGTATCTTAATCTTCTCAAATTTCATACTGCATTAAGCTTTCATACAGTAAACAGTTGATTTTCACGTGCCTAAAGAATTTTGCGAAAATTTCAAATAATGTCAGGGAGAAAAGAATTATCGATTGAAACGTGCGCTCTAATAGTGTCCCATCATAGCATCGGAAAAAGTAACAGAGAAATAGCAAAGTTATTGAAGCTGAACCGTAGAACCGTGGACTACAATGTTAAAAAATATGTGGGTGGGTAAACACTTATGGCCGGTAGTGTATAAACTTGGTAGACAAATGACGATTTGAATATTCTTGGTCACAATAGAGAGCCTTCTGTCAGATTTACGGTTCAAGTACAATTATTCTTAGAACTAAGTATTGCCAGTGTTCGATCTTAAAATACAGAATTCCAGTTTGTTTCTAGTTCAAGTACAATTATTCTTAGACCTATTGACAGTACTCGATGTTAAAATACAGAGTTCCAGTTGCTTTCTGGATTAAGTACTACTATTCTTAGTACTATATTATTCGATCTTAAAATACAGAATTCCAGTTGTTACTTAAATATAGGATGCATCATTTAAAATGGAAGGCGAAAATACGTCCGTTATTTATGGCTGCAAGGAGAACCCTCTCGAGTATGGTGTTATATTATTTTGGGGGATTTGTTTAACGGGGTATTCCAAGTCGGAATTATCGAATTTAAATTAAATATATCAATTCACGAGATAGATTATCTTTGAATTATTGCGAGTTAAGAATTTTAATAAGTTGTCGTTATTATTCTATAAATTAATAGATGTTTTCGATTTGTAGTCGATTGCAAGCTGAGAAATTTTTTTGCGAACAAGATTTTTTTGTCCAACAATTGAAACTGCTTGAAAAATGGCTGGAGCTAATTTTGCAACCACACTGTACGATCAATAAAAAGAAGAGATAAAAGCCAATAAAGAGTAAAAAATCAAAATCAAAATCCATGAAAGGAAGAAGCATTTCAAAATTTTTCAGTTCTCTGGTTTAATAATGGAAGCTTCGGAAACGTGGTAATTGCAATTGCTCATCTTTCAGCTGATTCACATCATGCGCAGTAAAGTGATGAACTGTTAATAACAGTCGTCCTTCGACCGATAATTATGACGTTGCACTGGTAGGGTTTCATGCTGGATACATTAGTGCGGTATTGCGCGAGTTGGTTTCACCCGTAAACATGACTTTCAGTAATGAAAATTAGAATTGAAACCAAAGAACCATATCTCCCTCTCCCTTCCATCCTCCCTCCCTCACCCACCCCTTTCTCTCTCTCTCTCCCTCTCCCTCTTTCTCGGCGTATGTGTCTGTTTTTGTCTTCCGAAGCAATACACGATACATGCATAATTGCATATTACGCGGTTTGATATAATGCAGCACGTAGTAGAGCACACCACATCCACTTATATTTGTACCAAGTTCCCCTAATGTGTGTCATCCATAACCGCACAGTTGCATGCTGCAACCGTTGAATTATGCAATATTACGGGAAACGTAACGTTACATTGTAATAGGAAAGTACAGCACTTATGCTACTTGTAAGTAGTTCCTTCTGAAATCATGCTATTAATAGTGCTTAAAATTAGAACCGTTTTTAAGGCAACTGCTGTACTCGCATAATAAGTGCATTGACGCGGATCTCACTTTGCAAATGATTTTCCCCCCTTTTCATTCGATGCACCGCGCGCGTAGAGAGTATTTTTTTTTTAATGTATAAGGATAATTATACTTTTTCATTTAATTTTCTTGAGCAGTTTTGTATCTTTTGTGACATTGCACGTGCGATCTTTGTTCTATTTTGTCAATACATGTTTCTTAAATTTTTTCAAATTCAGAATGAAGTTATTTAAACGTCGTGCGAAAATATTTGTAACGAAAGTTATTATAGTACCTACGTTTATTAAAAAAGTAGGGACTGGAGAAGCAGACACTTTTGTGTCGTTTTGGTGAAAATAATGTATAAAAGTGCAAGCCGTTGCACGCGATACCATAAATTTTTGTGGAGCGGGTCGCGTTCAGATAAGAATCAAATTAGCAAGGTAAGCAGCCGAGCACTGATGTTTAGAAGTCACCCGGTTGATGTAGGTGAGAAGGAAACTGGTGGCTTGAGGAGATTCCCAGGAGCACAATATAAAACACCCGGAATAGCGTTCAATGTAGAGTAAAAAGATCCGCGGAGCACTAAAAGATCGTTTACGACCCTTCCGAGGCTTTTATTACCCCAGAGAACTGCGGGAAATTATTAATTCCCTTAGAAATTAATATTTCCCGCGACTCGTAAGCTCTGCATTCTTTTTTCTGTAAAGTCGTTAGACGTAATTACGTATTCCAAAATTTAGTTGAGGGCAGGATTGGCAACGAAGCGATCGCAGCTTCTAGCAGTTCCCAAACGAATCGAGTATTACTCACAAATCCAAAAAAAAATCATTACAGAATGGTGGCAATTACTTAATAGTTAGCGAGCCTCTATCATCCGATCTCGTCGATTATCCAAACAGTCTTGTTACTCGGACCAGATAGTTGAAACACTGTTAAACGCTTGTTAGCATTGCAAAAGGAAATCTGAGAGACGGGAATTTGTTCAAATTAATTGCAAGAAGCGTCGAGAACAGAATCGTTAACCCCTTGCACTACTATTTATTTTGTGATTATAATGATTAGAAATTCTTCATCGTTCAGAATTTCATAGAAAAAAAGATGGTGGTACTTGATCATAGTGGTAAAAAATTTGTTTGACCCTGCATCCCTAAATTGTGTGACACTAGGTGAGAAAATGATGTGTGCAAAATTTCGAAACAATCGGACAACAGGAATCCGTGCCGAATTTTTGTTTTTTAACACAATTGTATTTCGTTATTTTTGGGAATGTAGTTAAACATTTTTTAATGAAATGCGAATGTGTTGCTTCTAAAACTGTACCTATACGAAATCTTTAATTTCGGCAAAGAGCATTCGAATTGACCCCTTGCACTACTATTTATTTTGTGATTATGATGATTAGAAATTCTTCATCGTTCAGAATTTCATAGAAAAAAAAGATAGTTTATATTTATTGTATGCCTACATTTTCCTCAAAGTATATATATCAACTACAAAAAAAAAATAGATTTTTATTTCGATTTAAAGGAAATTAATAATGTTTACATTTATTAGATTCTATTCAGAATCTTCATGACGAGTCTGGCTCGTTATTGTAGGGCAAGGGGTTAAAGGGGAAATTAATGAGATGTTCGAACATCGAATGTTCATTCCACGTACAAAGAAAAACCTGTAAGTCGTCTCGATAAAGAATTCATCGCTTCGAGTATAAGGGGAAGACTGGGGAATATTTGAACCTGGTTTTGCTGGCTGAGCGAAGTGGCTTATAAATGGAGAAGGTAGAGAACGTTATGCAACGTACATTTAATACATTCACGAAAGCTTGACAGTTAAGGATGATTATACCTGCATGACACGGGTTTACGCCACGCCGTACCCGGTAGGCTTTACAAGCAAACGGTTTGGATAATTTACGAGCATTTAAGAACGAACGCAGTGTCCAAAGAACTTTAATAAAAGATATTGTTTTCGATTCAACGAAGACTGTTCGTAACCGAAAACTGAGCAACGAGTCATTACAGATGAAACCGAAGATGCACTTTGACTGCACGAAGTACCATAGACTGCATCGCTCTGTATTCTTAGCTGTAAAGTAAAGTTACAATTATTAATAATTTAATAATGTGCTGCTAAATTGTATTTGTACAATAATTTAATAACCTCGAACTTTTGCGTGCAAACGAAAATAAAACTAAATTATTTGACGGTAGGTTCGAGTTTAGATTTAAGGGAATTTCTGTTGGTGATGGTATTCGGCCGCTATCGCATAACTTAGCCTGATCGAAATAAAAAAGAAACTTACTCGTTTACTCCAGGTGGCCAATATTTCGCTATAATGGTAAGTACACTTGTTTCTGGTGACATCAGCGTAATGGAAAAGTATCTGAAATATACTCCTCTAGCTAAGAGTTTTCGGAATGGCTGTCGTAAGATTTAATACGCTTCGCGACACACTCTATAAGATACAAATTAATTCCTTAACACAGGACATATATGACATAGAGAATAAGATATAAGATACAGTATAAGAAATTCTTTCTTATAACGCAGATATGTACAATTTTATATAATGTTTTACAGTATTGTCGCGGAGCGTAAACACAATGTGAAGATAATTTTTTTTTTTTTAATGGATGGATGGAATAGGTGATGACTTCGTTGGCAGTATGAATCGGATCTAATTTTACTAGGGAAATGAGTGAATGTTAATTATAAGTCGTTCACTACGGACGCATTGCGTTTTCATAATGGTAAAAATGTAAATGAACCAGTTTGCGTGGAAATAGCTGTTCATTAAAATAATGTATGAACGATAGCTGTATAAATGACACGAAATAAATGTGCATACATAATGCGTATAACGACGTTATTAGTATAATATTATTTTCATATTTTTCGCATCAGTTTTGTGCGCCTCCCCAATTGTGACTGCAAGTGATACACACGTTGCTAATTATTACGTAATGCCTGTCACAATCGTGAATTTTCTGTAATTTCATTTGATTCAACTTTTTAGTTCCATTTAACATTAAACTTGATTTACTTGACAAAGTTCTCCCCTTAGGGGATTGGAAATCTTTACAATCTTTTTTTTTATACTCGATGGATTTTAACAAAATTTTATCAGTATTTTCCATCTATTTTCAATAGTCAATCAGGTTTCTGAACTTGGCATGAGCACCTTCGAAATTCACAAGAAGTTAATGTAGCCTGTTAAATCATGCAGCACTCAGACGAATACCAAAATAGACACAAACTTTGATGTCAATATCTATGTAGAACGTCCAATGACATTACAGGCGATTCGAGGTCGTAGTTCGAGCGTATATTTTTGTACCTCGACTGTAGGTTAATTTGTAATTGTCCAAGAAAATGGTAATCCGATTTTGCTATTTTCCAACAGGATCATGCAAAATTAAATTTCTGTATCCGAACTTGCAAATAAAATACAAAATTGAATCGAACTCTGTATACACAAACGTTAGTATACTATTTTTCTAGCAAGTTCTCCGTAAAAGATATAAATTGCACGGACATTAGCAGTCTAGTAGTAGCGGAAACAGTCATTAAAAAAAGAAATAAGTACTCTGTCTGCACAGGCGTCACTTACGATCTGGATATCACGACGATACAACCCCTTATGATGCACTTATCGCCTCTCAGAAGTAGCGTGTTAATATTCTCGTAAAATCGTGTGAAACGGCCGCATGAATTATACAGGCGAGTTTCATAGACCGCTGCGTAGCATGTTACCATGAATATCTCCAAGAAGGAACATAAGACAGCGGCATCAACTCGATGGAAATACAGGTTTCCTTGTACGTAGTCAACGAACTATTTCGCGAATAAAGTTACTTAAAACGGCGCTTCCGGAGCTCAGCCGGTTCTGGGATCGATTTTCATTCGATAAACGTTGGATATTTTGGATTTGTCGACCAGCCATTTAACTTTCGCATTTCCAAATACATTTAAGCGATACTGTCATAAATCTCCATCATTCAGCTTCAATGTGGATATTCAAAACTTCAAAACTTCCCATCGGAAATTAATTTGGAAGTTCCTCCCGACGCACAGTGGGGTATTTACACCAGAAAGTCGGAAAAAATTACTATTGCATGGAAACCATTTTCAAATGAAGCACAATATAATTGTAATGCAGAATATATATATATATTTTTTTTATCCAAACTTTCTTTCAGGAACGCCATTGTTTTTTTTTCTTCGAGGTTGTCTTAAACTTGTTAAAAGGGGATCAGAAGTAAGTAAGAGCCTATTGATGACATCCAGATTACATGCCTTCCTGGAACACTTTCTGGCATAACTCTGTCTATACTGGCGAAAATGTTTGTTTCTCGCCTCGGCTGCTTCTTGTCATAATTGCCCAATAGGCAAAATTGCATTATCTATAACTTTTGGCCCGGAATTAATATTTTGTGTGTTGTGGTTGACATGGGATACCACCCATATAATCGAACGTACATTTCTGCTGTCTCTGTGGTATACGTTGCAAATTTTGTAAAAAAAAATTTTTTTTAATTATTTTTTTTAATTATCAAATTTTTTTAGCTTCAGTTTGTACTTTATAAACATTTAACGGAAACAGAAGAGTTGCATATTACAACACAAAAGCACCCGGCTGCGTCCGCGGCTGCAACAATGACGCAAGGCGAAGAGAGAAAAAACGGAGTTCACTTCTATCTAAATCTTTATTGGATTTTAATCACAAACCTTCACGGAATAAAATGACACAAGAAAGAGTACCGGGACTCACCCTGAACCATAACAAAATGATTAATGAAGTCTTGAAATTAGAAAAATAATTCTTGATCTATTGAATATCATCAAATATTAATAACTATTAAAAAATATACGGAGAAGGAATCACAACTGTACTAAAGTGTAGTACATACTTTTCTCAAAATATAAGAAACGTGAAAAATCAGACAGTTATTTCAAATACTAGAAAATCTTTAGTAAGTAAATGATACTTCAACGAATAGAAAGGAAATAAGCTGTTACCATAAAATCTTCTAACTTCTAACGAAGTACACTCTTTTGTGAGTGCATAAATGAAAAAAAAAAACAGTTATGGTACGGTATTCTATACGTATTCCATTATTTTATACAACAAAAATAATATGGTTTACACTAAGTTTTAAAAAATGACTTTTTTCCGGTTTTTTGGTGCAAATACCCCACTGTGCGACGGATTTTCAGAAATCTGTAAATTGGTTTTTCCGATTGTTGGATCGAGTTTCGCGTTTCCACCTAGGTTTAACCCCTTGCCCTACAATATCGAGTCATACTCGTGATGAAGATTCTGAACAAAGTCTAATAAACATATATTTATTATTGATTTCCTTCAAACCGAAATAAAATTCTATTTTGGCGTTGTCAATGTACAGCTATTGAAGAACATATGGGCATACAATATAGATATAAATTTTCTCCCTTTTTTTAGGAAATTACGAATTAAGAAAAAGATCTAATCGCTGAAACCGTAAAATAAATCGTAGTGCAAGGGGTTAACCGATTCCACCGTAAAGCTGAGACTTTCCCCTTCAATTCGGCGACTCATTACTCGCACAACTGCTACAATCGCACAATCCTCCGAAACAAAATTTCGAGATGCCAGAGTAGCATCAAAAGGCGGGTCAATACGCTGTGTCTAGTCGAGATTTTTCTGTGGGACCGAGTCCTCTTGCAAAATTTGATTTGTTTACGCTCCATTGTGTCTGAAGGTACGTTGATCGTCCATGCTTTGACGTAACTTTTTTCACCGGAGCGTATATTTTCCGCACATGAAATCGCTGCACAGAGAAAATCGACTGTTTATCGAGCCCTGTTTGTCAACTGTCCTCATTTACTTTTTAAATCAACCGATCGTGCACGCTGCAGCATCGATTTCCGTACGGTGTAGGCTCGGTCAAGCTTGTAAAAAATTACCATTCGCTGGCGATACGACCAGTTCAAATACTATCAACACTTGCATGTTTTCTTTAAACCCGGTATCGAGTGTATCATCTATTCGAATCATTGTCTGATTTACCATTTACGTTTATTCTGCCCTTTACGCAATAATATCGTTCCATTCAACAAATTTTTGGGCGAGCATTTTCATTAAATGTATGTAGATTAGATGATAGAATAACAGCTTGTTCTAACATTCACTGTTCTCTTTTAGAGTATAATCATACGCCTCGAAGATCTTATCGTGTTCGAATTACATATTTTCACACTGAGATTTTCTGCTTTCAGAAGCATTCGCGAAACGGTACTGTGTCAACGTTATTTACTTGGTAATTTATGGCACTGCAATTGAAAAGTTCCCAGCAACGTAAGCACCGATTACAAACCAGCAACATATTGTAGTAAGAATACCCAGAACGCAGAATGGCGAACGTAATCCTCTTTCGCTAGAATTATGTATAATTTTACTTCGCCTTAGCACGAGTCAGGCAGTGTATACAATAATTATATGCTCATTGATGAACAATAGTTGACGTTCTATAGGAGTGCAGAAATGTGAGTATAATTGGAGATTATTATACATATGTATATAGATAATACCTCTATTTAATAAAGATGTACAATTTATTTGTTCAATTCGATAAGAAAGAATTTTAACATATTTTATCAAAAATTCAAATTCCTCCTGAGGAATAAAAATATTCCTACAATATCGATATATGTGATCCGAATAAATTGTTCACGAATATCGTGCAGATTATTTTCTACACACACATTTGTCGAGACATCGCTGTACCTTCTGTGCAACTACATATGTCCGAGGAGCGTACGAGAGTTAATCTGTTTTATTATTCTCGATCGTTCTCAATTGAAAAAAGGAAGTTTTTGTGTCAGAAAAAAGAACATTCACCAGTCCGGTCGTTCACACAACTTTTCGATTTCGAACGTGACCAGTATATTACACACCGGCACCGGGGTGTTCAACGGCACATCTTTCGGGTCCGTTCAGTTTGTGTTTCGAAAAACTTCGACGCTGCAGGAACTTCTCTAACAGGACACCTTGATTGTCACGCCTTGTCCCTAGGTCGAACGCAGTTTTATACATTTCCTGTCTCCGTTAAACTGAAGTTGAAGCCCGAGTGCGTCTAAACTATAGACATCCAACGAGAAAAATTTCGTTGCGAATTGTTTGCCCGATACGAAAGTTGCGCGCACAGAAACGTGAAATAGAAAATTCAACCGAATATAAGCTACCCTCAGCGTCGCGTTTCAGCCACTTTCTTTCTTTTGCACTTTTCCCAAACATTCCGACATACCTTGAGAAAAGTTGCCAAAATTCGTTCTGCTTATCGGTAATTAATTAATTACTTATTATATGAAATATCCGACGATTCGTAACAATCAATAGCAACGTGTTGTTTTCTACTCTCCAAATTAAGTTGAAAAAAGCAGATAGGGCTGATGTAACTTTTGCAAATTATCTTATGATAACTAGACATCGGATCTTTATGCATTTATGGCTTATAGAAATGTTTAAAAAAATGCTATAATATAAAATTCGAGAGAATTTAACACGATTTTTATTTGCTTTGGATCTACAAAGGCTGTCCCCATTAAAAATAAAATTTTATTTCATTCCACTTTCTTAAAATGTTTCTATAAAAATTGGAAATTGCATAAACATCCGATGTCTAATAATAACGTTCAATGTGAGTACAATATTTCGAAACCAAACGTTGGAAATAGATCGCGAATTACTCGTTGGATGTTTCCGAATATAGCAATTTTCTGGTCTCCAGGATCACATGCAAGATTTATTTGAAATATTTTTACAAAACGGTATCGCATACGCATGCGTTCGTTGCATCGTTTTTATTAAGCAATATGCAAGTATACATTCCTGTTAGGTAGTGTGCGAGTAATGCATGTGGATTCCTAACAGCTACTTATCGAACGGCCACTATACAATTACAAATTCAGTTTTACCTTTAGACCATGCAGTTTGAACGTTCATACACACGCGCACACGCATTTGCAACTGTAATCAAGAAATGGAGGATGCTCGCAACGCGAATCTTTTCCCTCAGCACTTCGCTACAATTTTTCCGTAACTTTGAACGTGCTTTCGCATTGTCGTTTGGCAGACTTTTGCTCTAACGTTGCCTCTCGTGTTAACTTTAAGCATCGAGTTCACGAGAATATGCAACATTTCCTGCATTAATAATTACAGTACCATTTACGCAAATACTTTTCTGTATGGGAATCGAAATTCATATCGTTTTAATTTAATTGCACGTGTAACTGTGCAGTTGTACGCAATATTATGGAAAATAACAATATTATGGAAATAACAGTGAGATACATTAATAGTGGTGTGAACGTTTTAATAAAATTTGTCTGTATAGAAATCGAGATTTATATTGCTTCAGTGTGATAATGACAGAAAAATAATCTTTTCGAAAAGAAGTAGTCTCACGTATCAACGTCGGTCTTTATGACGATTCACTGCTAATGTCATCGTCGCGAAGAGTCAGCTGAAACGTGAAAAGAATAATGATTTTATGTCTGCGATGCAACTTGAGAAACATAAAATGAACAAACGATAGGGCAGCATCGAGCATATTAATAAACACTTCGATTCGGAACTCTCGATACAGAGAGATTATTATGCATAATTAATACGTTGAATGTGCAAAATTACCATAGCGATATCAACCTCTGGAAAACCCAACAAAATCAAAGTAATTTATACAATTGAAATAAAAAATGTAAAGATAAAATTTATTTTTATTTTTAGTTTGAACCACCGCACGAATTATTTATGAAACGAAGTAAATTCGTAGAATTTGATAGAGATTATTTTGGACAGGAGAGTGTATTGTAATTACTTTAAATAGATTCACGTAGAAAAAGCTACGAGTTAATTTGCACACATATTTTTGAAGTCGGTATAACTGTAGGAGAAATATATATTCCTAATTAAACTATGAAAAAAAAATGTCAAAAAAACGTAAAAAAAAGCGCCAAAATGTCTTTGAAACGACGGATTACCTTTATGAGGTATAGAATTCTAATATCGAACTGAATATGAAAGAACTTTGGAAAAGGGATTGCGAAGGGTTTGTCGAGTATTCGCCGTTCATAAAGCATACTTATCGTTGGTTCGGCACTATACATAAAGGTCACCGTGCCACTCTGACACGCACTTTGCGGTAGCCGAACAAAAGAATATCGACTTCCGCCGAATCAATCGTCGCTTTTCACAAGACATTGTTGAAAAGCGGATTTCTTCGTGTTTGTTAACGATCGTAATTAAACATCGAAACTCTGGTTCATTAAAAAGAAGAATGACAAATGTCTCTCCCTTTGACCTCAAAGGAAGAATTAATAATGACGGAGACTGTTCTTCTTGTTACCCTAGTCTATTCAAAGGTAGAGTTGGCACAAATAAGAATTCATTTGTTTTTGCAACGAGATACTTCGGATTTTCTACAGGTTAAAGAACTTGGGGATCCTTTCCGATTTCATATGAAAGAGTTTTGAAGCGAAGTATGGAAATGAATCTGTATGGCAAGCCCCTTCTCGTTGCTTGCTTAATAAAATATTCTTAAAACAAATTTTAACGAAACTCGCAATAATTTTTAGATTAGAATACAACTTGTATTGATTCCTGCGCGGTCATCTGTTTCACTCGTTCGCGTTTCAACTACACTCGTTCGTTTTCTGTGCTCGTGCTCCTTCGCCGAGAGAGGGTAGAAATTTTCATCAAATTTTTTTCGAAATACAGTCGAGTCGGAAAGTAAGTTAACGACTGGTATATGCAGGCAAATGAATATGACATGTCTTTAATCTTTAATAATGATAATATATGTTTTACTAACATATTTGTTTATTTCCTTACACCTCCTAAATAAAAACAATACAATAACTTGATTTTATTCATCATATTCATTGCCTACATATCACCAAATGTTAACTTACTTTCCGACTCGACTGTATACCTAAACACTATCTGAACACTGTCATAAGGGACTCGACCTCCGTGATTTTTTTTTTTTTTTAACAAATTACAAGGTGCGAGGTATTAAAATAAAAAGTATGCAGTACCTTCATAGAAACTGCGTGTTTCTTGTTTCGAATTTCATGAAATAGAAAATTGAGGTTCAGGAAGTTACGATCCTGGTAAGATTTTGCAAAATCTGCAATTTTTGATCTTCCATAGCCGTTGTTCGTGGAGCATAGCAAAGAACATGATTTCGCACCATGGCGCGTCGTTGTGCCAAACTAGTGAGCAAAGTTTGAGGAAAATCGGTTTCGGGTAATCCCGTGTGAATTTTGAACCAGGTGCTTTCGATAACTGAGTGTCAGCCGCACGAGTTAAATTCTTGTCATCCGAATGCAATTAATACAAGCTCTGGTTGCGAAACTTCTGAAATTACCTATGTTTCCATCCGCGTTCAAATCTGCGGCTTTGAGATTATCTTGTAGCTTCTCCGTGTATGTTTATTACCGTAATTATCTTGCTTATGCCATACTATTCTGTTCTGCTTTAAATGCTTACGAAAAAAGGTTACAGTAATATGTGAGTTCTCTATTTATGAACATTTGTATCGTTGTCGGAATCCCCAACAGCGGTTAAAAACAAAACAAAGCAGTGCATTCGCTGAGAAAGATTGAAAAATATCCTGTCCGATATAATGATTTCGAATACTATACAGGATATCCTAAAAATGTTCTATTTCCTTGAAACAGGGTGATTCCTAAGGTCATTTAAAATAACTTTTTCCTTTATTATTAATTAAATTATTTTCCTTTATTAACGAAAAACTGCACTCTGATTGCAACATTTTTTAGACACCCTGTACAAGCAGAAACATATACGGGAATAATAAAGAGTGATTTTTAGAGAGCTAAACAAATTTACATAACACAATTCTCGGTCCACGAAGAATATTTATTTGAATACTCGTTTTACCGATGTACAGTGATGTCCAGAAATATGGACACATTTCTGTCCGGGTATATTGTCAACGACAAGGACACCACTGTAATATTAAAAATTTAGCGACGCGTATACAACATTTAGCAAGTATTATCGTATAGCAATATTTATGATTCAGTTTGCTATGCAGATTGTTGCGAATAGAAATTTATTAAGCCCCCAATTGTCAGTTGTATAAACGTAATATGTTATTTGTTAACTGCTGCGTTGTTCAAGCATAATAAGGAAGTATGTTTTGTGCTAATAAATATTTTGTTTACTCTCATCCCTATTTTTATTATTTTTATTACTTTCATTCTCCAGTTTAGTAGATCATCGATTATCTGAACTTTTAATGGTTGTATTCATTTTAGAAGTAGACATTTTATAAAGAATCAAGATTTTTAATTTATTTTGTTTCAGACCATAACCACATTCATACCGATTAATATACTTGCTCACTTTTTTGCTTTCAAGTAGCGAAAGAACCAAACTCGTGGCAAAAATCAACACATTTTGCGTAAAACATTTTTCAATAAGAAAAGTATATAGTTCTGAAAAAATTCCTAAAAATTGGTAAAGCAAGTACAACTAAAACCTGAACATGCCCTTAAACGTAAAATTAGAACGTGGTAAAATTTGTACAACGTTTTTTCACAAAAAGCAGTTCCCACCGGTGCAGTGCAAATACGAAGTGTTGTAAATAATTCACGAGTTGTAAATTCAAGTTTCTTTCTCGCAGAATAATTTGCAATTTGAATTTCTCATATAGATTTGCGATGCAAAGATGACGACAACAAATGTTGCTTCGTAGTTTCTAAATAAACTTGGATTTTTGATACACCATCTGTATTTAGTAGACAATAAAATTTGTAACCAAGTCTCAGGATGCATGTTGCTTAAAATAGATGGTATTTATAATCGAAGTCTTTTGAGGTGCAGATGATTATGGTTACAGTCGCATATTCCAGACTGAAAGCGGAAACAGGTATAGTAGAAGATGAAAGTTTTGGAATTATTGGAAATAAACTTTCAAAATAGGTCGGTTAAGCGTAAATATAAAAGAACAGCCGGTGTAATTGTGGTAGTAACACGTACCAGAAAATCGATCGATCACTGCGGGCGACAAGTCTGTAAATTGTTCGACGAATTTTCTCCTTTTATTTACATATATCGGAATTTCGTGCGATATGTAGGTCTGATTTCGTCATGCTATCTGCGCTGTATTTTTTATATCGACATACTGGTAAATTTAACTCCTCTGTACATTATAAATTTTAGTAAACACGTAACGATCGGACTGCAGAGCATTGCGCATTTATGCCGTGTTCAAATATGGAGAATACGCGAGAATATGCGCATTAACCAAAATTTTAACGTTTTTCATTTTATTTTTATCTCGTGGAATGTTTTAATCAATGTACGAAATTTTTGTTGGCTGGGAGACACTCTGTATTGACAAAGGGACAAAGAGTATTGCGGATGGGTTAGTTATATTTTCAATATCCGTAGCCGGCGACTGTAATTAAAGAGTGGAGAAAGCGAAGGACGAAAACCTGTCATTCATTTGCTTTTGGTAGCGGAGCATCTGATCGTTATTGTCAGGTGGATCGATTATCTCCGAAGAGCGGGGAAACCGAAGCGTGGTTAGGAACGAGAGTACGAGCACGGGGAGGAAAAATTATTAATCCTGCCCAGGAAATTTTAATTAAATGCGTCGCAGTAATGATAGAACAGAAGTAGTTCTTGTTTCTTTTCTCTTTACTTTGAATGTCGACCTGCTCGAGGAACTTTGACATTCCTCGTTAGGAACAATTTATCGAGTCCTCGGGATCTCGAGAAACGAGACGAAGGTAGGAGTATTCGCCTAAAACATTTAACTTCACAATTCCACATTTTTATACAATACCTCATAATCTGAGACGAGTGTGCTGATATTTGCGTTCCTTCTTAATATTTCTATTCTTGCTTATTCGTTACAGGCATAATTGTTATAATTTTTAAAGGAACCAACCTTATGCAAGTGCATATTTTATTATTCGAAATGTTTCTTCCATTTCTGACCTTGCATGACCTCGAAGCTCACCGTGCAGTATAAGGATTAATTCGTCTAGACACACGCTTTCATGCGATATAAAAAAATATACAGCATTCCATTTAAAAAATTGAAGGTCACCTTCATATCTAACAAAATAGTATAAAAACAACAAAATTACATACGCCGTTGTGTTGCGTATAAAAAACAGTACTACTTTTTCCTCTTTCATTTTTTTCTAATATTTATTATTTGCTAGAAAAACGCTGGCTAGTAATAGCATGAACACCCTGTACACAGTCTTCTTAACCCCTTGCACTACTACTTATTTTGTAATTATAATGATTAGGAATTTTTCATCGTTCAGGATTTCATAGAAATGAAAAGATAGTTTATATCTATTGTGTGCCTACGTTTTCTCCAAATGATATATATCGACTACAACGAAATAGAATTTTGTTTCTCTTTAAAGAAAATTAACACGTTGACTGCCACGTCACCCATATGTGGGTGACGGAATTATTTGTCCAGGTTTTAAAATGAATTTTTACGTTAACCCTTTTCACTCGAAGCTATTTTAACTCCGAAAAAAAACATTTCTTATGACCAAGAATATTTGCCTTGTACATATTTTCTTTTTATGTCATACATACAAAAATGGCGCAATTCACTCGTACAATTCTGAAGTGTTTAGTAATTTACTACATACAAACAAATTTTTTAACGTGAAAAATATTTTGAATAACGATACAGCAATTTTTAGTGGCGCCTTACAGTCGCCATTCGAGTGCTAAGGGTTAATATATCCATTGTACCAAATTTAATTATGATCTGTAAAATGCTTCTTTCTTTTTTAGTAACTTCGATAAACTAGAAATAATATATCCATATTTTTCTTCTAATCTGTCTACTTTTCAAATTGCGGCTAGTCATTTTGATCGTACACGCATAAAATCTGCAGTCTAGTCGACAAGTCATCTTTAAAGTTGCAAATTTGCATTTTTCTTTTTTAACTGAATTAAAATTACACGCAAAATTGTGCCCATAATTATGAAAATGGTCTAAGTCATATATTTCTTTCATTTTTTTTTACATTGAATAAATTTAGTTTAAAATCATGTCGTGTGAAATATGTGATAAATTCATTTTTTTTTTTTAATTTTGACTTAGACCACTTTCATAATTATGAGCACAATTGTATCTCAACGAAAGCGTACTGTATCTCGGAGAACGCGTTTTTGATCTCCAACCTCGGGGTCTGTTTTCGCTGTTTAACATCGATGATGCGGAATAAAGAAAAACACGCATCGAATATATTTCTAAGAACCACACGTATCGTATAAGATTCATCAAAGTCTTAATATATCCATTGTACCAAATTTAATTATGATCTGTAAAATGCAAGAAAGTTGGAAGACTACTCAATATCACACATATAATTATTTTCAATTTTTGTTTCATTAAATAACTTATTAAGTAATATGTTATATTTTATTCATTAACACGTTGACTGCCATGTCACCCATATGTGAGTGACGGAATTATTTGTCCAGGTTTTAAAATGAATTTTTACATTGAATATATTCATTGTACCAAATTCGATTAGAATCCGTAAAATGTAAGAAAGTTGGAGGACTACTCAGTATCATACATTTAATTTTTTCCAATTTTTGTTTCATTAAATAACTTGCTTTGCTTTCATGGAATTTTTCAGGGTTCTGGTTTGGCAGTCAAAGTGTTAATAACATACATATTTATTAGACTCTGTTAAAAATCTTCATCACGAGTCTGACTCGATGTTGCAGGGCAAGGGGTTGAACAGTTTTTTTATTACGCTGTATGGTATACTGTATAGCATTTCCGAAAAATCGATTTCTGTTATTTTACCTGAGGTATGTAGCCACGGAAGTCCCCGGCCAGCGCGGCCGCTTGAAGCGGGCGTTCGGAGGACTTGATTTTGTGTACCGATTCCCGGAGGTTCTCTTGACATTCTCTCGAGGACAGAACGTCGCGAACCGATGCCCTCTCTCGCCTTTGACGTCGAGCCCGGGGGCGATCGATTCGTGGTGAGGAGGAGCCTGTTACGTGTGTCGTCCCGCGCTTTCCCATCAATTTATTCAGGATGTTGTTAGAAGAGGAGCCCGTTCGCCGCGCGTGCCTCGAGAAAGTCCTAAGAGGTGGAAGTGTAGGCGGAATAATCTCGTCCGTGCATGTACCCGCATTCACCCTTTCTGTTTTGTTTAGCGGATGGCTCGGAAAGTTTCTTGGCCGAACACGACAAACCCGACTCGTCCTACAGCTTGTACCGCTCCCTTTATTAGTCTGTCGATCCCGTTCGCCCCGATTTCAAACCCCTCTTTTTATAAGCCGACTACAATTTTTTTTCACAAACTTGTTCATTAGTTTCTCTTCGTTTCTTTATTTTTCGAAACGACACCACGAAGAATAGGCCGGGACAAAGTGATAGCACGGTATGTTAGGAGTGCTCATAAATAATGTTGCTTTTAGACATTGGTTAAAACACTGCCACCTTATTCCGGGACTACGGAATCAATCGAATTTAATAACATTTTGTCCGTGGTGTATGCTTATTATGAATATCAATCTGTAATTAATTCAATCCTTTAATTTATTTCCCCTCAGGGTTACACAATATCCTCTATAGGTTCACACACACACCTATGTGCGCGGTCACCCATCTTTCGATGAGCCCCAACCAACATCGCTTAACCTCAACGATCACCATGCAACAACACCATCGGTCGAGCCACCACTCGCCGGCCAATCTGTAATTAATTGATCTTCGCTAAATGTTAAGTGTAATAAAATTTTATATAAATACCAAGGAACGAATTGACGAATGAACGATTGGTACTTATGGGTACCCGTAATACGAACATACATAAAGACAATATAGCACGCATTCAAAGTTAGATGATTTTACGGGGGTGACCTGGTTTTGAACTTTCAAACGACAATTTTTTGCACTTTGCACGGAAGGATAGTTCGTTTCAAGAATGCAACGTGTAATCATACCGAATGAAGACATTCGGTATAGAGAAATCACAAACGAACAAAAACGAATTTTTAATTTCTGATATTTTCAGGTAATCGTTTACCTATAAGAATTGATCATTGTACGAATGTATCGAATGCACCAAATTTAATTGGCATACAAGAGATGCAAGAAAATGAAAATATTAATAACTACGACGAATTTTGAATACATTATTCAACGCCTTCTTTAAATATATTCAAATTAGGCAAACAGAATTGCATGGATTCGCAAGTCAAGATTGAAAGCAATTGCTACTCAGCCCTAAATTGTACGTTTGCGGAGGTGAATTGGAGAAGGCTGGGTCAAATTGTGAAAGGGCCAGCGGCGCGGCGTACCGTTTTTGTAGCCGTCGTAAAATGACGTACAAAGCACTAGCTCTGCCATCCGCGTTCCCTAAACCGTGAATCTTAAAATCTACAGCTGAAAGCCAAGGTAGACTCTCATTTTCTGTTACCTTGTTAAAATTTACGGCTACAGACATTTTTCAAAACGAGTATACACCACATTCCCAGTCCATCAAAGTTTTAACATTTTCTCCAACAATTGAGAACCACTCTGTGGCCACGCTCGAAAACTTTTGTAAATTAGGATTACACACGTTCACTTGCAAGCTTCGTGAAAGGTCCCGGACGAAAATAAAACGGTACTGTTTCGCATACTAAACGGACAGAACAGTCCACGATCTTGGAAAATACATGCTTATATTGTTAGAAGTGTAACTTTAATCTTGCTATATTTGGTATCCTTTTAAATCACTATTTGTCAGAACCCTGTTCATGATTCGCGAACCAACGTACATAGCGTAATAAAGTTTCACGATATTTACTTCGTACTATTTACGAGACAAAAACAGACATCAAGTAGAAGCTTCTTTCTTTTTCAGTAACTTCGATAAACTAGAAATAATATATCCATATTTTTCTTCTAATCTGTCTACTTTTCAAATTGCGCCTAGTCATTTTGATCGTACACGCATAAAATCTGCAGTCTAGTCGACAAGTCATCTTTAAAGTTGCAAATTTGCATTTTTCTTTTTTAACTGAATTAAAATTACACGCAAAATTGTGCCCATAATTATGAAAGTGGTCTGAGTCATATATTTCTTTCATTTTTTTTACATTGAATAAATTTAGTTTAAAATCATGTCGTGTGAAATAAATGATAAATTCATTTTTTTTTTTTATTTTGACTTAGACCACTTTCATAATTATGGGCACAATTGTATCTCAACGAAAGCGTACTGTATCTCGGAGAACGCGTATTTGATCTCTAACCTCGGGGTCTGTTTTCGCTGTTTAACATCGATGATGCGGAATAAAGATAAACACGCGTACGAATATATTTCTAAGAACCACACGTATCGTATAAGATTCATCAAAGTCGGCTTGTGCAACGTGAATACGTTCCCTTGTGTAACACCGTTCCCCCGTTAGTGAACTATTCATGCGGATTGTGTGCGATTTCTCGCGCAGCTATTTCCATAGGCTGGTTGGCGCGTGACAGGGGACGCGAAAATGAATTAGTTATTCATGGTTAGCTGACAGCTTCCTTGTCGTCGAGACGGTTTCCGATTCTCGAAACGCAAGCGATCCGGAGAGAACGTTGCATCGAAAGAAGTCCTTCTTCGGAGACCCTTTTCGGCTACTCTTCGGATCGGAATGCTCTAGAACCGTGAATAATCTAGCAGCCTATCGAAAATACTGTAAGCTGCTCAATGTCTTGGTTAGACGCGTCGAGCGACACGCAACTTTCTGAGCTGGTAATCTGAAACGGCGAGAATTTAACACTTTGACTGCCAAACTAGAAACTTCAAAAATTCGATAAAATCAAAGTGTTATTTAATGAAATAAAAATTGGAAAAAATTAAATGTATGATACTGAGTAGTCCTCCAACTTTCTTACATTTTACGGATTCTAATCGAATTTGGTACAATGAATATCCCAAATAGCACACAGACGTCTTAAAGACGTCTTTAAGACGTCTCGAAACAGACGTATTCAAGACGTCCCGAAACAGACCCCTAGTACCACAAAAATATTCGATAGATATGTTTGTCAAATATTGGAAAAATATTTTTTAAGCCACATTTTTTCTTGTGAGAAAAATATTGAATTTGAATATTGTATACATGTACAAGAAATATAAATTGAATGTTTGATATAACAAAAAAATTAAATAAATAAAAAAAAATAAATTAAAAGAATGTTTTTCAGCATATCCGCGAACATTGACATTTTATGCTTTATTTATTTATTTAATTAATTAATTTATTTATAAATAAAAAAAATTAATTAAAAGAATGTTTTTCAGCATATCCGCGAACATTGACATTTTATGCTTTATTTATTTAATTAATTAATTAATTTATTTATTTATTTATTTATAAATAAAACAAATAAATTAAAAGAATGTTTTTCAGCATATCCGCGAACATTAACATTTTATGCTTTATTTATTTATTTAACTTATTTATTTATTTATCTATTTATTTTGATATATTATTTTGGATTTTGGATTTGTGATATATAATGTATAGTTTTATTATTAAACAATATTTATTGCTAAATTCTATTGCGAATATATATGTAATATATTATAATAGTACTAAATTAACAATTTAGTTATTTAACTTTCCTAAATAAATAAACGTCTATTCGAAGGATGGAAAACTGCGTTATATTGTGTTGCGTGTGTACAGTTTGTAAAGCTTTTCTCTAGCAGTTTAGAATGACTGAAACGTCAAGAAATGAAACGTCATAAAGACGACTCGTAAAAGACGTCTTTTCAGGACGTCTGAAATGAGACGTAAAAACGACGTCTTTTACGAGACGTCTTTAAGACGTCTTAAAGACGTCTTTTCAGGACGTAAGACGTTCAGACCAAAAATGGACGTAAAACAGACGTCTTTAAGACGTCGAGTGCTATCTGGGATATTCAATGTAAAAATTCATTTTAAAACCTGGACAAATAATTCCGTCACTCTCATATGGGTGACATGGTAGTCAACGTGTTAATGAATAAAATATAACATATTACTAACGGAGAGCCACGAAATGTCCGTTCGCTGATTGTCACTAATGCAGATTTTACGCAGTAAAAATGAGTGCGGTAAAGTCTGGATCTAAGCCCAATCCTCGAGTCCGTGCTGTAACATAGATCGTGTAGTTCTTCGTCTACTTTCTTGTGAACGCGTCGACCGTGCCGCAAGTAGAAAAGTGCGCGTAAACACGGACCACACGGCCGACGGCACATACCGTCGATTAAACCACTGAATACAAAATAAATCTATAATCCAAATTATATCGTGTTTCGTGTCATTTTAATAAGAAAAATGCCACAAATAAGTTGGTGAAAGTCTCATAAAAAAAAAATAATGAGGAAAGATGATAATAAATGATATGTAAATGTGCCTAGCAGAATTGCAATGGCGGAAATTACTTCAAACGTATTCCTTATCGACAGAGAATCGCAAATGGCCTGTGAGCAGGGTCTCTTTGTCGCGTGGATTTCGCTATCCAGGTGAACTAAAACCACTAAAAAGATCAGAAATTAAAGTATTCTAGCTTAGAGTTCGAACAAACCCATCGTAAAGAACGCCGCTCGAAGTCAGTTAGATAACGGAGAACGAATGTATCCAAGTTATGAAGATAACGGGATAATTTAGTGTCCCCGAAAAGAGAGCCAGGGAAATAAAATCGTTTCCCATTTGTTGAACGAAAATCCTGTTTGTAAAACGAAAAAACATATCAACGTTTTCTATATTTCAATGACGTTTGTCTATATTTCAATGAAATTTTTTCAATGACTGATTTCGCTCCTTTAATGCGAGAAAAAGTAGAGTTATATTCGACAAACTTACTCCACTTGCGTGCCAAGTTACATAATTTTTGGAATTTACGGGTTTTTGACAACTTCCCTTGTAAAATGTAATGAAAGACGAGCAAAAGTAAGATAGCAAACGGTTTAGCACGATTAACGTAAATATTATCGTATACCATTCGTGTTAACCAGAGTGTTCGAATAATTATTCGCCGAAATAAGAAGAAAATGAAAAGTTTCCGACACTTGATAGCGAACTCTCGAATGACGAATTAACTCGTCGTCCGTGGTTAGAAGGTTAAGTGGCTCCTATACCTATTCCATCGCTTGTTGAAAAGAGCCAATGAATCTAGAGGCTGTTTTAGGAAAAGCTTTCAACTTTGCCAGGGGTTAATTGCTTCTAAAGCTAATTGATCTCAGTCAGTTCGGCGACTTCTTTTAGAAGCAGACGCCACATCTCATCTGAAAACCCTTCCGGATTCCAACCAGGATGCTTCCTTCGAAAAAAGCTGCTCCGAAAGCGCGTCCGCAGTTTCAATCAGAAACTGGATACTGTTTGAGAAAGCAAATACCCTTGGTGCAATAAAAAAATCCTCCATCCTTAACACAACTAGATACGTCAGTATACATAAATTACGTAAGTACGTAGGTGAAGTTCTCACAACAGCACTCTTCCAAACAAATAATTGCTTGTGATACGTTTGAAAGTAGATCAACCGCATATCATCTCTAGACTTATTAGACCTTTACAGAAAAAAAAACAAAAAAATATGATAATAATAAATTTTGTGACAAGTTTTTATTCCCCTTTAAAAATAAATTGACATCTTTTTTTAACGAATAAATCATTCGATATAAACGTCATCGTTATCATTGAAATAAACTTATCACTCGTTTTCAGTTGAGCCACTTCCTTCCACATTCTGCAAACAAGGTTCACAAATCGATTGTATGTGAGACAGGCACGTGAACGTTTACGGCCAAAAAGTTTAGTTCTTTTATCATGCTTTCTGTGACAAACTGCACAACGTCCAGATGAGCGAGCTGGACGAGGAACAGAAGGTGTTGGGACAGCCTTAGTTTCTGTCTCGGATATTTTGACATACAGTCGAGTCGGAAAGTAAGTTAACATTTGGTGAAATGTAGGCAATGAATATGATGAATAAAATCAAGTTATTGTATTGTTTTTATTTAGGAGATGTAAGGAAATAAACAAATATGTTACTAAAACATATATTATCATTATTAAAGATTAAAGACATGTCATATTCATTTGCCTGCATACACCAGTCGTTAACTTACTTTCCGACTCGACTGTAGTTGGCTGCCTTCTCCTTCAGGAATCTGGGAATATTTTTCATTTATGCTCGGTTTTTCACTTGGGGTTTCAAAAGTTCTAATCTCTACTACGTACCTGGGCTGTTCACAGCACCCTACTCAATCATTTCCCTTCTAAAAAATAAACTTGCTAAATCGACAATGTATTAGAAATATATTGTACGTTTATTAAATACTATTTGAAATCTGGATCACAAGTCTAACCCGATATTACGGAGCAAAAGGTTAACGACGAATCATGCCGTAGACGGTACAGATATGGACTAATGAATTGGCTTGAAAAATGAAATTTTTCGATGAGGAATCTGTCTCTTATTCTAAAAATGGAGGAAACCAATATAGGGAGCAGAGAACAATATTTTCATCCAGAAATATCGTAACAATTCAATACGTAAAATAAACTCGATTAAAATACGATGATATTCTGTAAAACTGAAGTCCTGAAAGCCTAACAATAAACATTGTAGAACAATTACTTGAATCTTCCTCTCCGTATGTGTACCTCGCAGCCAATTTCATCTTCGACACGTTCGAGGGAAGCAGGGAAACCGTTGGGAGGTCGGAGCCGTCAATTCCCAGAACAACTACCACCCGGATAACAGACTTGTCGTGAAAATGGCAGCTATTAAGGAGCCGTATACGCAACCGTCTATAACTATTAGGATACTTAGAAATATCGGACGAACAATAAATTGGATGATCGCAAAAGTTCGTGTCCGATTTTCAAAGACGCCAAGACCTTTCACGAACAAAACCCACAAACGTTCGAAAATTCCCACCGAAAACCGAACGCACGAAATTCGAAAAACCCACAAAAGTTCGGATTTTGCCATTTATGGTAAAAATTGATGAGCGAAAAATCGATTGTTACGTTATTTTTAATATATTTAAATTACTGGAAGAAGAAACACATCTAAGTTGCACTGCAGACAGTCGAGTTAGAAAATTTTTATTTTGCACGAAAATCCCCAGTCTAGTCGTAAGAAATGTATGACGCGTTCGAGATGTCTTTGCACGCCCATTATGCAACAGTAATCGTCGTTTGAGTTGAAACGTAAATTAAAGAATGACGAGAGACGTCATCGTTTAATTAAGGAAACTGCAATTATGGCGGAAGAATGACTAGTGATCTTGAATGGGAAACAACGTAACGAAAAGTCGCCGATAATAAAAAGACGGAATGAAAATGGCATTTTCGGAGTCGCAGCGCGACGACGCGATACATCGTGGTGGAAGCTCGAGGAACGACTTTAATGAAACACCCCTCGATCTCATAAATCCGGCCTCGATCCCAGGGAGATCTAACCTGTCCTATAGTAACCGTTGAACCTACGTTGGACATTGGGACGAAATTTCGAAGTTCAACTTTGGAAATTGCTATACATTTTTACGAAACTATTAACCTTTCTCAATGATGTTCCATAGTATTTTCACATTTTCCAGCACTGTTTGTTTCGAGGTATTCGACGTTAATTACTTTGGTAATCTTTCTTTCTGTTTATATCTTACTGTTCCTTTCCATTATAGCGTTACTATTTCACGACTTCAACTAAAGAATGCGTAGATAATGTTAGTGTTCTAATAAATTCGAACTGAACAGAAAAGAATTTTTAATGGTCAATAGAATTTGGTCACACGTTCGAAATATCAGCACAAGCACGCCAGTACTGTCTATACATATCTTTCTAACACTAAGCCTGATAAAAAATGATTCAAAAGTTTCTTCGTGTCTCTCATAGAATAAGAATCTATACCAAAGAAAAAAAATACATTAGTTTATTTGAAAAAAGCAAGTTGACGTTCAAATAACCGTTAAAGATGCCTAACAAATAAGAAAGGAATAATATAGTTGTATTAGGTTGGTAGGAAAATAATGTCGGTTTTCACTAATACCTGGCGTTATGTTTTGTTCGATTGACTTCTGTTAACGTCGCGTTTGTTTCCTTTCTGACATTTCATAACTGCATCTTTTAGGTTACTTTTGAAGCAAATTACACGTAACTTTGATTAAAATTGTTAGTTCTGTGTCAATTTGAGCATGGAGTGCAAAAACGTACATTATAGGCACATATTGCTTTTTTATTTCCGTGGAGGTAAAAAAGCTGCCGAGTCTCACAAAGATATATGTGAAGTTTATGGTGTGGATTGCTTAACAGAACGCACGTGCCAGAATTGTTTTAAAAAATTCCGTTCTGGAAATTTCTCACTTGAAGACGACCAACGTTCTGGTCGAGCATCTGAAGTAGATGATGACCAAATGAAAACCATTATTGAATCGGATCGTCATATAACTGTTCGAGAGATTGCAGACAGGTTAAATGTCTCGCATACAACTATAGAATATCGTTTAAAAAGTCTCGGAATCGTTAAGAAGCTCGATATTTAGGTTCCACACGAACTAAAAGAAATTCAGTTAACGCAACGCATCAACATATGCGATATGCACCTCAAACGAAATGAAATCGACCCTTTTCTGAAGCGAATCATCACTGGTGACGAGAAATGGGTTGTTTACAATAACACAACTCGAAAACGATCATGGTCCAAGCGTGATGAATTAGCCCAAACCACACCGAAAGCTGAATTGCAACAAAAGAAGATCACGTTGTCAATTTTGTTGGATTACAAAGGTATTGTGTATTTTGAGCTGCTCCCAAGGAACCAAACCATCAATTCAGATGTTTATTGTCGACAACTAACAAAACTGGACATAGAAATCAAAGAAAAACGGCCAGAATTGGCAAATCGCAAAGGAATCGTGTTCCACCATGCTAACGCTAGGCCACGCACATCTTTGGTAACACGTGAAAAGTTATTGGAGCTTGGTTGGGAAGTGATGTCACATCCACCATATAGCCCTGACATTGCACCATCAGATTATCATTTATTCCAAAGTTTACAAAACCCTTTGAATGGTAAAACATTCACTAATGATGATGATCTGAAATCGCACTTGGATCTGAATTACGAAGCTACCAGAAAGATGGCAAAAGATCATAGAACAAAATGGAAAATATTTCATTGATTGAAGTTCATTGCTTTGATAAAAAAATTAGATTTTATTTCACCTAAAAATACCGACATTAATTTCTTACCAACCTAATATTTCCCCCTTGAAACCGTGAAACGATTGTATTAACCATTTTTCGATTGTATTATTCTAAATGTGGAGTCGGCTCTTTCATAGGCAGTGCGGGAGTGCATTACGCGTATTAGCCGAAATCACGCGTCGCAAAAGCGCGCGATGTAACGCACAGTTGAATGCGGAGGCGGCGTATTAGAGCAGCGTAGAATTTCCGGCTTTCGAGCCGCTTTGAAAGGGAAATTATGTCCGATTTCGCTACTTCGATCGTTACAGACGAGCGTGTATTCGAGGCTCGACCGAACGCATTGCTAGTGTGCGGTGCGTACAAAGTTCTTTTATACGGGGTAGTCGAATGGTCGGCGCCGTTGTCCCGAGCTCGCATGATCCGTGAACACCGACGACGAAATCAACCGGGCTCTCGGTGCTACGCCGGAAAAAGTCGATCAGGCCACGGCCTTCGCCGCGGATGGGCCACCGTTTGATCAAGCGTAATCTCGCCGATGGGATTGGGAAAAAGTCAAATTGAATGCGGCTGAGACTTGGAGAAATTAACCTTTCCCGAGCAGACTGGGAGAGTTTTTTCAACGGTGTGATCGATCTGTTCACTTTCAGTATTAAATTAGAATACTTTGGATCGACAGAGAGACGGATGGATCTAACCGCTCCGCTCTTACACGATTGTTCCCGAAGCGTGTAAAGACGTTGACGCGAAAACGTACAGCGGATTCGAAAAGTATTTCAACACTACATTTCCGATTCTCGATAAATTGTCGATGTTTAAATTCTAATTATTTCATCAAAAGAAAAAAGAATAGTACAATCATAAACCTGGACTGAGTTTATCAGACAACTACGGAAATTGCATCTTTTTCTTCCGCTCTCATGTAATGTTCTCCTATCCAGACCTACGGTTGAAATATGTAAAATAACCTACTCGTTTTTGAATGCCTGTGAGCTAAATATCTGAGAGAATTGTACAGTTTATAATAATGTATAATGTATAGGAAAATAATGTATGGCAAAATAATCTCTACTTTGAGATTCTAATTGCATTAAATAAAAAAAAAAAAAAAAAAAAATAAGCCTGGACTCGTTTCAAAGCTTGGAGCCTCTACTTTCCCAAAGCTGTCTTTATGTTCCTCTAAGATATTGTTACACGACGTAGTAGGTGGGAGGACCGATTTTTTCTAAAAAATCTTGCAAATTCGAACGTTTCCAAAAACTTTCAAAAATTTTTCTCGCTAATGAAACTACCCACAGATGTGCAGATCGAAGCTACTTCTTTGCAACGATTCCTTAAAAATTGATGTATCGATTTTTCTCACTGTTTCATGGAACAAGTTCGGTCGTGTAAAGCCCTCATGGTATAACTTATGTAATTCGGGCAATCTTCACGAAGAGAAATTAAAGTGTTTTTTTTTTTTACAAATCTCTGAAGAAATTTTTTTGATTCGTGCTAAATCAAAATCGCGTAAAGGAAATCATGCAAAAACAGAAATAGCTGTACTAAATATTCAGTTTCTATCAGAGTTTGATGTTTGCTTGCAAAAGAATTCACTTCAATTCATAAAAATAACACAATTGTAGATGTTTGAAGTATACAAATATATGCTTGCAAAAGAATTCACTTCAATTCATAAAAATAACACAATTATAGATGTTTGAAGTATCTTGTGATGTAACGCGTAGGAAAAACTTTGAACCCGATTTATTATTGAAAATATTTGTTTGCAATTCTTCGAAAGTCGCTACACTAATTTTTCTCGTGTGTTTTCGAAGCGGTATACTTTCAGAAAATATACCGATCGATTTGTGAAAATCGTGGACCAGAATACGCCGAAGGTTAGGCAACGAACGTGACACAGCAATTTAAAGAAAAATAATCGACTTTTATTGAGAATGTATTAAGTTACCTTACATTCAAGTACCAGGCATCCTCGCCTGCCAACAATATTTTACACGGCATCTTTCGACTATATTATAAATAAATATTCTCTTGCATGCGCATCGCATCGCGTCGATCCCCTAATGCGTTAAAAGGATTTCAACGAGCTCGTCCACTAATTTCATTTCCCTTTGAGGAAAATACACTTTCTCTATCGCAACCGGGGGAACGAAGCGACAGAGAATATCTCTACCATACTTACACACTTTCTTTCTCCCTTTCTCTCTCCCTCTCTCTCTCTCTCTCTCTTTCCGTCTGCGTCTATACAATTCTCTACCACTCGAACACGACGGCGCAAGTAAAATGTACAAACGACTTTTTGCAAACGATAATACCTTTCGGTGTTAAAAAATACACACGATTCTACGTCGCGCAAACACAATTTACTATATCTCGCTCGCTCTCATACATTCTCCGTCTCTTTCGCCTATGTACACATGTAAATAAATATATACATTGAACACGTAGCGCATACATACATACTCAGGCGCGCGCGCGCGCGCTCGTGTCACAAGTCTATCAACAAGTCGATATATACGTGTACACATAATTCATATACTCGACGCGCAGAATGCAAATATGTGTTCGTTGCGGAATGCAACTGCATGGTTGGCCATTTGCGATTTCGATAGATAACTGTCACATAACTGCGAATCTTCTGATGCGAACACATTGCTACCAAACAGATATTACGCTTCAATTATATCGTACAGATTTTATCTTTCGTGTAACATAACGTTCGCGTAACGTTGTATATCCATCGACAATTTAAATCCGCAACAATACAACCTGTTCCGTAGAATTTGTGACACCGTTGCAACGTGGTTAAAGGCGCGGGAGCGGCAATATCCGAAATCTTTTGGCAGCTCGCGAGAAAGCTGTTGCAAAATGGGGAAAAAATCAACTTTTCAACCGAATTCGTTGTTTCAACGAATGGCATCTGATTCGAATAAGATCGAACAGCATTTTTCTTGCGAGGGTCCCGTAATTTCAACTTGCGGCGATTTCCCCGTACCATACACTCCTCGCGCTTTTTTCCCTTAATGCTCAACAATAATACTTTTTGCGAACTCCGAATTTCTTTGCACTACAATTGACATTTTTATCATACTCTATCGCAGAGCTGTTCGGCGTCTGCCCGTACGGGCAGACAACTTGCCCGCTAATAGACACGTCGAGCAGCTCTGCTCTCTATCGCTTTCACAGCCGCGCAGTCACCTTCCTCTACTCGAGAAGTAGAACGAAATAACAACATACTCGAGAAGTACAATCAAATAACAATATACTCGATGAAACAAACGAGTATTCGCAATCGGATTCCGAAACCCTCGGAGAGTGCGCATTTTCAACGATTCTACGTAACAACGGCTTATTTATATTCGTATTAATCCATCCGAATAATTTCTTTTCAACCTTCGTACGCTCCACGGCTGAAAATTCGTATTTCATTTTTCAACACCGGAAAACCTTTTGTTCGTCCGAGCCACAGTTCTCACACGTTCTTTCGAAATATAAAATTATGAATCGAACGATTGGACAAATGAAAGTTTACGACGAAAATGTATAAACGGTTTTCCGTACTTTCTCTGATGAACGTACGAGAGTTGAAATACATTTTGACAGAGTACGTTAAAACCTCGTTCGTTGCATACTAGCAATCCCCACCACGAGTTGTCACAAGCTCTGGAGCTCGTGGTGGGGATTGTGCTGGTTACGTGGAAACAAAAGAAGGCCGACACCGATTGGTCACCTCTTCCGTTACGTAACCTCGATTTTTGCACGCATCTTCGGTCCCGTTTCGTGCAACCTGCGAGGCTCTACTGTACCGAGACTTACTTATTCGCTGGAATAAGCGCAGTAAAATAACACAATTTAAAATGTTTCCTACTCGATGGATTGACGGAACAATGAATATTTGTTTCAAGCCGAGGGTTAAACGACAAAACACGACATCGAAAAAGTGATAAGTGGACTGCGAATTTTTCGGCAAATTAAACACGTTCTGCGAGAAACGGGGGCTAAATCAAAATCGATTTCGACTCTTGATAAAGTGACAACGATATTATGTTGAACGTTTTCTTAACACATTAAAGGCGGGAGTCGTAGTACTACGATTTACCTTGCGTTACCTAGCATACTTTCGTCAAGATCCCCCGCCTTCAATGTGTTAACCAATTAAGCGTGTATACACGTCAATCCAAAACTCTATTGCGGTGCCGTTAACGTTAATGAATTGTTCATTTCTCATCGAATAAAAATGTAATTTTTGAACCGTTGCCCTGCCTCCCCTTTGAACCTTTTTTTATTTTTTTATTTTTTTCGTGTATATTCCGCATTGCATGATTTTAACACTAGATTGCCTAAGCAAGTCATTTTGACTGCTTTTGAATTTCATTTTTTTTATTGCTAATACTTATTAACACTTTGGCGTCCGCACGTTTCGTAAAGATTTGTTCGCTTGGCGCCGGCACCACTACCTCTGTTATTTCGCTTGTCGCCGGCTGGTTTTGAGGTTATTGGGAGATGATTTTTATGTTTTTCTAATCTCATTGGTAGTGGTCACGAGTTTTCAATCCGTCTCACCTATTTTTATGAAAATGTACATATGTAAATAAATGTAAAATTTTTTTTTTAATTTAATTTAAAAAAAATTTTTTTTTTATTTTTTTTGTAAATTTTTTTTTTCCGCAATGTCGATTGGAACGTTGGACAAGTCGTCCGCGCATTCTTCGTAAATAACAGTATCTTCTCCTTCGTCTGCCCTGATAAATGTGTACAAATACTCATAAAAAAAAACACTCGCTGACGTATATGTAACTTATTCCACAGCTGTACAGCTTTATGCTAAAAATACTGTACCTAGAAATTTTTATAGTAAATTGAATTTTAATGAATTATTTAGTAAAAATTATTTAAAAAGAAATTTTTATAGTAAATTGAATTTTTTCAATTTATGAGGGTGAGGGTGAGGGTTTCTGTAATTTTCATTACAGTGCCACCTGCCGGCAGGCGAAGGTCACCACTGTGGTGTCGCCGGCCGTCAGGCAATACATTGCGAAAGTCACCACTGTGGTGTTACCGGCCGCCGAGCAATAGTTTGCGAAAGTCACCGCTGTGGTGTCGCCGGACGCCATAGTGTTAATAACTTGTTATATGACTGTAAGTGATATAAAATATATTAAAAATTACTGTTAAACAAATTTCTTTGCGCATTAGTTATTTTTTCACAATGCAGTCATTTTGACTGCTTTCAGGCAATATAGGTATATACTAAGCTCCCGTCTTTCTAGTGTAAATTCCACGCCGTGGGGGATTTCTGAAATTGAGCTCCACAGTTAATTGGTGAAATGTTTCTATCGACTCGTATTCCGCGAGATTCGTCAGAAACACGGAAAATTCGCAGCCCAGTGAAAATACACACTTAATTCAGTCGTTCCTCCCCGAAAGGTGATCCTCCCCGAAAAATCAGAGACGGCCGCGCATTAAATAGTATTACATGCATGGATCGCTCGAACGATCCATCTGAGCGCTATCTAGATCGCTACTATATATACAGGACTACGAATGATTAAATACATGTCTCGTGACAAGGACCCGAGTAAATCAGCTGGCGGGCGAACTTTTCGGTGGAGCCACTTTCAACTTCGCAGTATCGAGACTGTAATTCAAGTTTCCGGGATATACGTACGTATATGCACGGCCTCGATCGTCCGAAACTTTTCAACAATTTCAGACTTTCGACGGCACGTAGAAGTTCTCAACGAATATATCCGGCATTATTCCATAAAGCGCACAAAGTCCGTTGTGCACGCACGCACGCTCGCTTTTCTCGAACGCGTGCCCGGGGAAAAAAGCTGCGCACGATGGGAAACATAAAAAGTGTGATAGCGGAAGATTGTTTACAGTCGGATGGGTCGCATAGTCTCCTTGACGGACGTCCGTGCGAGCGTCAATTCGACTGCGAAATGCAAATTTGAAACGCGAACTTTGCGGTAACTCATGCCACACACGTGCGCGCGAACATCGATCTCGTTGCGCGGTGTACACGCGTAGGTGCATCTTTTCGAACCGCACGACCCCGGTTATGGTTAAACATGAATACTCATTTTCTCCGGGTGTGCTGCACCCGTGTACCTACAATTTTTGCTTGAACATATGTCCGATAACAAAGCACGCTGAAAACTCGAAACTTGGTGTATGTATCTATTTTTGTTATTACAGAATGGTTAAACCAAACTTCTGCGATAAACAGCGACGTACTTTGAGAAACAATATTATTTGCATTGAAATGATCGGTAATAAACATGCTGCATAAATTGAAAATGGGAAGACTTCGGTGTTTCGCGGAGGAATTTAATCGTTCTCAAGAGAAATTTTAGTGGGGATGTCCTTGAAAATATCTTTTTAACAATGCATAGAATTTGCATTTATGACGAATCGAGTACGTGAAATTTAAAGCAAATTACAAATATTTGAAGAAGTCGATACTTTTGAGCCATCAAAATTATTAAACAAGTTAAGATGCATAACGATAATACTCAGAATTCGAATCTGAGACTTTGTTTAATTTGGATAGCATTTTGTGTGTCTATTTTAATTGTTCTACAAAAATACAAAATGTCAAGAGATACTCTAGAGAGCAAAGATTGAAGTCTGCAACCCTTTCCCAAATTTGAGTAATTTGCTGCCTTACGGGAACATGATCAAGGAAATAGTATAGCAAAACAAGATGTTGGATTGGAGTTGACGGTGTTAACCAAAAAAAAAAAAATGAAATGGAGCAACGTGATCTTTCGAAGGAGACGGTCATGATTAGCCTTAAGGCATCTTTTAGGAATAATTGTGGTAGCAGGAATCTTTGCCTGGATCTAATTTATAGCTATGCCTGAGGAGGAGCATGCAAATTTGTGCAACGAGAGAAGATTCGTAAGATGGGAAGGTCGTGACTGCTACTTATCAGCTTTTAATCTCTCGACAAAGTTTGAAAATAGTTGTTTGTTGTTCTTGCAAAGAATATTCTTCTGAACTCCAAGAGGAGTGGACGATCAAAAAGAAGCTTGGATTCTGCGTCTTCTAAATTTTCACATCGCTTACCAATGTATTCGCTATCGCAAAAGTCTCGTCGTACGAAAACTTGAAGCTTTCTCGTCTTTCGTACGCGTTGCTCGATATTTCCGGGACGATATTAAAACACTGATGTAAAACGAGAAGCACCGAAGAAGACTTTTCTCAGTTCTGGGTCATTCGTAAGCTTAGCTCATGATCTGTACACAGTGACCACGTAATTGCGACCACTCATTTCTTTGCTGCTAATTTAAGTTTCAAAATTTGGAATACGTAAAATTAATTAAAGCGAACAACTATTTCAGAAGCTTCTGCAATCGTTATTTCATCTTCAAAGTAAATGTAGAACAAGACACACAAAGAAAATGGTAATTTTAATGAATTGATGTGTTTATTGTCTCCAATATTTCAAGTGACAATACCTTCCAATACTATAACACATAATGATTCAGTCATTAAATGTAATTCTCGACTAGAATGCATTGCTTCTCCATAACGATCATCGCTTTCATTTTTCATGTATAGTCACGTGTTTTCTGTATAGTAATAGAATTCCTTTGGTACAATGTAAATGTTGTCGCTAGAGAGTAACTTGTTTTGAAAAAACCGCGTCTGTCGTTGTTCAGATAAATGACACAAAATATACTCAAATAATCTGTTCATGATCGTAATTACGATTATCTTTGTCGCATGTTTGTTAACGTGTTCAGAAGTTGGTCTTACGCAGGAATCAAATAAAATCATTTGGATAGATATTGACCTATAAGTATAGTAAACGAATAAATTCCACGAGCTGACTCCGTTTCGACAGAATAGATACTCGGACACAAAGGATTCTCGCGCATTTCCTCACAGAAACGGAAATCGCATTATTTAAACTAATTGCGTTAAAGCTTTGGACTCCGTCGTTGCACGGACGTTCGCGCGAATATTCATTCGCCGTCTGCGTGATAAATAATCGAACTTGCATTTCTTGTTTCCACGAGAAATCGGACGAGTTATCGGCATTTTGATTAACGGTTAAGCGTACAGTGTATTTTTGAAATGCGTATCGACCCCCTCCCCCTCGTTTTTGCATGCTTTTTGATATAGTGGCACGATTTTCCTCACAAATAGAATAAACTCCGCGAAATCGAAACAATTTATATCCTCCGGTTTGACGCGGCGCGATAAAACCTTATCCGTTCTTCATAATTTGTTCCCATCATTTCAAGCCGATATATCGTTCTCAATACTTTTGCGAACGTGTTAAGAATTGAAATTGATATTCTCAAGCGTGTACTATGCTTCTTTAAATATCCTAGGGTAGGATAAGAGACCCTATTACTGTGCCTACATTAATTATACTTATTTTTAAAGCATGAATATGAATATTAAAAACGAGATATTAAAATTTTTTCATTTAAATCACTTAATATTTTTTAATATTCAGTATGCTTTAACCCTTTGCACTCGAAGCTATTTTAACTCCAAAACGAAACATTTCTTATGACTAGACATCGGATCTTTATGCATTTATGGCTTATGGAAATGTTAAAAAAAATGCTATAATATAAAATTCGATTTTTATTTGCTTTAGATCTACAAAGGCTGTCCCCATTAAAAATAAAATTTTATTTCATTCCACTTTCTTAAAATGTTTCTATAAAAATTGGAAATTGCATAAACACCCGATGTCTACTTATGACCTACAATATTTCCCTTGTATATATTTTTGTATGGTATACAATTTTATGAAAATGGTGCAATTTACTCGTACAATACTGAAGTGTAGAAATTTATTATATACAAATTTTAGTCGTGTAAAAAATATTTTCAATAACGATACAGCAATTTTTAGTGGCGAATTACAGTCGCCATTCGAGTTCTAAGGGTTAAAAATAAGTATAATTAATATAGCCACAGTAATTGGCAGTCTCACAGTAATGGATTCAGATTTAACAGCTCTGTTAAATCTCGAAAATATGTACTGTTTTGTAGTTATTCAAGTCGGCATGACGGTTCCCGTGTCGCTCTGTTAAAAACAGGTTTCGTGGTACGAACCGAATAACAACGCCGATTTATCAAGCATAATTTAACTTATAAAAGCGGAGAGATTGTATAATTCTTGGCCGGTGCGTGGGCAAATATTTACAGGTAAAATATAATGAAGCACCATTCGTACGAGTTAATTGAACGTTCAATAACGCGATTCGCCGCGCCATATTGGACGCGACTTGAACAAGCAATCTTCATCGGTGTTATATCCCGTGAATGCTGATCTTTGTACGCGTTCAGCCGCAGGTTATACGCATTTCGCGCCACTTAATCAAGGAACAATAATTCAGTGGGCTGTCTGTCGACATAACGTAATCACCGACCGTCTAATATTCTATCAAACGAACACAAGACAACAAGAGTGTCTTCATTCCTCGATGATCTCTCGATCACGATGAACGCCGAAGATATCTCAGGCTAGTACGTAGCGAAGAAGCGATAGGAATTTCATTTAAGAGGTATCAACGATTCGACACATTGCTGTTCGATCGAATTTACCGGGCTAACGAATGCAGTATATAAACAGGGACGTGCGCGGGATTCTGAAATCTCGAAAGTGACCTAAAGTTACTTTCGGGATGTCCCGAAACGTATCATACCTTGGACCAGGCCTGTCCAACTGGCGACTCGCGACCCACGACCCACATTTGGCTCGTTCTCCCACTTCCTTACTTCGGCCAAGGTGCGAAATGATGACCCCCACTATTTGGCACAGCCGTGCCTCCTGAACTGCACGACTTTTGTTTCTATCTATTTATAAATAATCGATTTCACATCTTCAGTAGTAGTAGTAGTAGTAGTAGTAGCAGTAGTACTAACCGATGGTGGGGACCGTTAGACCATATATGTACACTTATAGACCCAGCTTCACATAATTGCTTTAAAGTCAAGATTAAATCATCTACGAGATGAAAGTTGTGAACAAAATGTTATAGTTTGTTGAAAAGTCGAAGTACCGTGACGCTAAAGCGTTAGAGGGGAAGGGGTGGTCACCGTATCTCATTCTGTATAAATAATTATGGAAATTGTGATTGTAATATATATTTTACTAGCGGTCCCACCGCAATAAACATTGCAACACGTAATTTGTATATATATTTGCGACTATAAATTGAGATAAAAACTATCCTATATCTCAAGTTGAACCAAACTGAACACATTGTGCCAAATTTCATTGAAATCGGTTCAGTAGTTTAGGAGTCTATCGTGAACAAACATTGTGACACGTAATTTATATACAATATAGAAAGATTACTTGTTCATTTTTACTTTACTCTTATTATTTTAAATAGTGCTAACCGCCATTTTGAATTATCTTGTGACATCGGTTCGGGACACTTTTCTCCGTTATCTCGGTTTCACTGCGCCGTATACATCATATGCCGGATCTATAAATATACATATGGTCCAAGTATCATACTTTCTGGAGCCTGCTCGGTCTCGCCGGAGTGTTCCCGGCCCGACCCGAGCCCGACATGTCGAGAACCCGCACATCCCTGGATATAAATGAAACCGAACACAAGAAACCTAAAAATGACTAGCAATTTTAGAGTAATAATTTAAGGAAATAAATAAATAAAGACACTCGATGTGTCTTACGAGATTAAACGTCCACAATCGATAACGTTACCGTAGAGATATTCTGCGCGTTGTCAGATGGGTTACGTTAGGTTGGAACACCTCGGAGAAAGGGGGTATACACCCTCAAACCCATAAATTGAAAAATTAGAAATTTCAACGATTTCTTTTGCATGAAAAACTCTAAAGAAACTGTACACTGTTATGTACATCATCCATTTTAATAATCAATAGACAGCAACACCTGTACACATTTATAGCAAATACTGCTGTAAAAAATTTAGCAAACTTCAAATTTTATCAATACCTTTTTCCATCTTTTTCATAACAAAAACGTTTATGGAAATAACAAGTATCCCCTTATTTTCACTTCGCATCAAATGGTTCTTAAACATTTGTATTTTCCAATGAGCATAGACGACCTTTTCTCCGATGCACGGTGGTCTCGTATTACGACTTAGCAGTCCAGAATGAATACAAATACACAGGTGTGGGTATGTAATTGTCTTAGAAGTTCAAAATATCGTTAGAGATATTTAAATGTTCGATAATGATATTAAATAATAATTCCAACAGAAAATATCACATCGTGTTACTCGGATCGTCCTTTGGATAAATGACTGAAATTCTTATGGCTCGAGAGCGGTAGAATTTTAAAAAGATATCGATCGGTAGATAACGTGTAAAAAACCATTCGCTCTCGAATGAATTTCGTTCGATACATGTACCGTTTATTTTGAAAGTGTAAGTCCTTTTTTTAGAAAAAATGAGATATGACGTAATTTATGCTCAATTTAGTGTAAACTTTTTGTTTATAACTAGTTAGTATTTAATATCTTAAAAAATGCCAATACTTCAAATTTTTTTGCTTTTTTTTAATTGTCAGATCTGCCAACATTTAATTTTGTCGAAACAAAAGAACATGGACTTTAGCACCAATTTCGAAATAAACGGTCCACATGTTTCTACGTGAAAACGGAACTGCTAAGACCATGTTAGGGACCACTGTGCCTATTATTCAGTCTCCTATTATTCAGGAGGCTGGAAGTCGTGTTGGAAACGACACGTGTTCGAAATGTCTAGAATCTCCGTTTGACCATGAGTTTTCCGCGAGGGTAACATATGCCTCGCGATCAGGCCACGAAAGTGATTTACCTGCACTACTCGAATATTCGCTGTTTGCTATTTAGAGCGCGTTCTGGGCCGAACTAGAAACGGTACACGTGCGGGCAAAAATCAAACCCACGTCGCAGCAGCCGACACTCGATCCATTTCCTCGTCTTTTCTAAGTCGGTGTCCGTTTCCGTCCCTTCCAGTCGCTTTTGCCGGTGCTTCGCCCGGTGAGTGGCAAGAGGGACACGGGGAGACCGATAATCTTTCACAATAAACGTGTGTTCGCGATCTGTTCTTCGGATTACATTTTTCTTCCTTTCCGATCCTATCACATATCCCCTCCCTACCCCTCCCCAAATGCTTACAACAAAAAGTCTGATCGATAATACCCTACACGATTCTCTTACACGGCGTCGAACGTCGGATCTTCCGCGACTTTTCGTCCTTCAGCGATCGCGTCTTTCATTAAACGCGTCTCCGAAAACGCAACCGGAAGTCCTATCAAAGAAACCGATCCGACAGACGATCGGTCTTTCCTGTGCCACGATCCCCTTTATCAATTGTTTCCTCGTTGGAGCGCGACGTGTAACAGAGTGGCTTCAAAGAACGCGACGAACAATTTTCCCCGTTGTCGCCGGAAGCACCGTGTCCGATCCGTTGCCGTTTCTTGCGCGACCCCGTTAATCTTAAAAGAATTCGCGAAGATCCGGTTGCAAGAAGCGCCAACAGATTCTTTTTAGCCCTTTCACAGTGTATCCCGTGACAGTCGCGGGCAGGGTAAAGCGTTCAAACTGTGTGTTCAGTCTACCAAAGTTATTTAACACGTTGACTGCCGGACGGATTTTTCATGGTTTGTCCGAGGCGTCAACATGAACTTTTCATTATGCGATGCATATTATGATGAAATATAGTTCCCAGCAAATAATACGAGTTATAAAATCATGTTTGAAGCATTTTTTGTGGTGGGGGTCACCGGTGCCCCCCACGGCGCTGTAAGCAATTATTACGATTGTCTTTTTTTCAAACAATCGTAATTATGTACTTTTAGTATTGAACACGCCGCCGGTCACCGGTGGCCCCCACGGCGCACAGTGGGCAAAAACGGCCTTTTTCGATTCAAAATCAAAGAACTTTCGATAGGAATGAGGTAGAGCGATGAAATTTTTTTTAAATGAAAGCTGAAACTTTGTAGAATATGGGAAAAATAGGGAGATTACGGTACGAACGTTTTTTAACCTTGAGAAAATTCGTTAAAGTTGCACAATTTCAAGAAAGTGCCAGTAGTAATGACAGCGATACGTCAAGTGATGACGAGATGTGAAGTGCTTCATGTTTCGTAAGTAACTCAAAATGTTAAAATACTTCATTATTATTATTTTTATTGTGTTTTATATATGAGAATACGGTATACTTTCAAACTAGTGTGTTATCAAGTCATTTTAACGAAAAAATTTCATTAATTTGTGTCACAAAAATCTATTTTTTTTTCAAAAACCAGAGGTCGTAGACAAATTTTGAAAACAGATTTGAAATCAGCGTGAAAAAATCTATGGGGAACGATATATAGCGTGTTAAAAAAAAATTTTCCGCGCGTATTAACCACAACAACAACATTTTCTTGAAATTGTGCAACTTTAACGAATTTTCTCAAGGTTAAAAAACGTTCGTACCGTAATCTCCCTATTTTTCCCATATTCTACAAGTTTCAGCTTTCATTTAAAAAAAATTTCATCGCTCTATCTCATTCCTATCGAAACTTCTTTGATTTTGAATCGAAAAAGGCCGTTTTTGCCCACTGTGCAGCGCTGTAACAAAGTCGAGTGCCGGTCACCGGTGACCCCCACGGCAGTCAACGTGTTAACGCTATAACTACCAAGCAGTAAATACAACTGGCATACATTGGCTTATAACAACAACGAAACTGCAGTTGTTTAGGTTTTGTTGAAATATCTACTTCGATGGAGAAGTTCATAAAAAAATTTTCTCATGGAAACGTATATATATTTACAATTTCCTTATTTCTAAAAGAAAAAATTAGGCGCAAGTCATTTTGACCCATCCGGTAGTTCTAGTGTTAAGAGTATGGCTAGATTCTTTGCTTCCTCTGTTTTCTAAGCTTATTTCAACTGAAGAAGAAGACGTGGTTTAGTTTTGAATTCGGTATGTCGTCGGGGCTATTTCCGAACATGAAAAATCTCGACATTTTTTCGACCAGAATTCGTAATTTTACCACACTGTGAAAGGGTTAGGAAGCGTCTTGCGTCGGCGATAATGTACAGGGTGTAACAAAATGTAGTGTCATGGTTTTGACAGATGGTTGTACACCTTCGGATCGGTGGAGATTTGTTAAAAGAAATTGCCGCAAAATTGATTTTGACCTTGAAATTCAAGGTCAAAGTTTGTATGCTTGTATCGCATTCTACTCACCATGGGGACTAAACTTGTCAAAGGAACCGTAGGTCGCAACTCATCGACCGTTCTCTTATAAAACAATGTTAAATATTTTAACGTCGTCTTCCGTTATCTGAAATGTTTGGAAGTCGATGGATAGGACGAAGACCTGCACCTCATTTGTGGCCGCCACGTTCCCCAGACCTTACGCCTCTTGACTTCTTTTTTTGGGGAGCAGTGAAGCATATTGTTAACCGGACAGGACCGCCAATAAGAACTATGCAGCAATTAAAATCACGAATTGAAGACGCTTTTCACCGTGTGCAGTCTATACCGAACATTTACGAAAAAGTTCGCAAAAATTTGGAAGAAAGACTAAGGATCTGTTTGCGTAATAATGGTGGCCATATCGAAGCCGGTGATCAAGCACGACTATTAAGAGCGATAAACCTTGATGGTTCTGTTCTATGGCAAAGAACGAGAAACCCGAGGAACGGAAGACGACGTTAAAATATTTAACATTGTTTTATAAGAGGACGGTTGAGTTGCGACCTACGGTTCCTTTGACAAGTTTAGTCCCCATGGTGAGTAGAATGTGATACAAGCATAAAAAATTTGACCTTGAATTTCAAGGTCAAAATCAATTTTGCGGCAATTTCTATTAACAAATCTCCACCGATCCGAAGGTGTACAACCATCTGTCAAAACCATGACACTAAATTTTGTTACACCCTGTACCTTATTCGAAGGCAGTATCGTGTCGGGTAACGGCAGTGAGTATCCTTCCGAGCAACGGAAGATCAAGAACTCGAGCGAACGCTCGGCTCGCGTCTCTTAGAAGTTGGCATACGGTACGCTTACAAGACACTTTCGATAAGCAGTTCGAAGGAGCTCGCGGGGCCGTATTCGGCTCTCAGAATTTCGATGAAATTTCTACCAACCCACCGCGCTGGAAGCGATTCCTTTTCAAGGGGAGAATCGGCTCTTCGGCCCGTTATCCGGGGCTCGTGCTCGCGCAGATAACCGTGCAGAAGCACGTACCGGAAGAACATCGTTCCCCGCCTTGTCAAGGCCCCTCGGTCCAGGGCTTCTTTTTGCTTCCTTCCAGGTCGCTTACACCGCGCGCGAGATATACTCTTCTGCATCGCGAACGACTACAATTCCTCTCCGCGTTGACACGTTTCTCGCGAGATATTCTCTACGACCGAGGTGGGAACACGAACGATCGAACAAGCCGCGCCTCCATCGGTCATCTTCCAACGCGACAGAATAACGTATCGACTCCGGCTGTGTCGGGCCACTATACTTCCAGTTAGCGTTCGTCCTTTCGCCGGCCTTCCACTGTACGTCGGCTCCAGATCCTTGTCAGTTGCGTTTCAGAGAAACGGGAAACTCGGAGACAACGAAGTCGAACAAGCCCCCTTTGCACTCCAAGAATTTTCTCAGATCTAACTCGAACGTACAGTGACACTCCAACCAATATTCGTACACTCTTAAACCCTTGCACTATTATTTATTTCGTGATTATACTGTCTAGAAATTCTTCATCGTTCAGAATTTCATGGAAAAAGAAAGACAGTTTATATTTATTGTATGCCTATGTTCTCTCCAATGGATATATATATATATATATATATATATATATATATATATATATATATATCAAGTACTACAAAATAGAATTATAATTCGGTTTAAAGAAAATTAATGACTAGACATCGGATGTTTATGCAATTTCCAATTTTTATAGAAACATTTTAAGAAAGTGGAATGAAATAAAATTTTATTTTTAATGGGGACAGCCTTTGTAGATCCAAAGCAAATAAAAATCGTGTTAAATTCTCTCGAATTTTATATTATAGCATTTTTTTAACATTTCCATAAGCCATAAATGCATAAAGATCCTATGTCTATTAATGACATACGTATTCATTAGACTCTGTTCGGAATCTTCATCACGAGTCTGACTCGATATTGTAGGGCAAGGGGTTAAAAATCGCATAACTTAATGTTGGACTATACTACTTGAATATTTTTTTTTTTTTTTTTTTTTTTTTGAGAAATTAGAACAATTGGAGCGTTACATAACGTGAGAAAAATGTTTGATTAAAATTGCAATTGGTCGAAATGACAGAGAAAGTACTGAAAGTTGTATTTCACAGCTTTTTAATATGCGGGCTTACACTAAAAATGTGAAAAGTACGTTTTACACATCTGTATCAATTATCTGTATTAATTATATTTCATCTCTAAATCGGTCAACGTTGCACTGAGCCACAAACGTTTAACGATGAAAACTTAAGGGCGAAAGTCGCACAATGTTGGCCTTGAAAGGCAATTTCGCCCTTGTGTAATCATTTTCTAACGTCTGCAGCTCGTTGCAACGTTGACCGATGTTGATGAAATTCTCAGAATATGTATATAATCGATACAAATCTACAAATCGTTCTTCCTAAATACAACTTTTAGTTTTTTCAGTATGTATGGTCACTAGGTATGGTCACTATGGTTTCACTAGGTATAGTCCAATATTGACAAAGTTATACGATTTTTAACCCTTTGCACTCCGAACCATTCTGGCAGAAATGTACAAATCCTCGTATTATTTAGTATAATTTTGGAACCAAGTAACGTATTATAATTATATTGGACTTGTATGAATTGGTTGACATCGAGGAATATATATTTGCAAAAAAATCAATATTTTATTTAAAGTTGCGCTGGAATAAATTAATTCCCCGTAATCGCTAATAAACTTTAATGTCCCCTGAGAGGGGACAGCGGAGTGCAAAGGGTTAAGAGTGTACGAATACTAGTTGGAGTCACTGTATTTATTCACGAAATAGCGAGTATCGTGTAATGTAGCGTAGCGTTGGGAATAGTTAGTTTATTTAGTTTTCAGCGATCGATACCGTTCGAAACAATGCTCGTTGTTTAGGCTCAATTTTGTCTGTCGTCTTTATCTTGGTTCTTCGTTCATCGCCTCTCACATAATATAATATAACACGATAATGTGTAATCGTGTAGAAAGATATTCAACAATAGACCTGCCATGGGTTTTACGAATTTTAAATCACGTAGAGACATATTGCTCTTCCTTCTGTTCGTTTAACACGTTGACTGCCGGACGGATTTTCCATGATTTGTCCCAGGCGCCAACATGAACTTTTCATTATGCGATGCATATTATGATGAAATATAGTTCCCAGCAAATAATATGAGTTATAAAATCATGTTTGAAGCATTTTTTTTGGTGGGGGTCACCGGTGCCCCCCACGGCGCTGTAGGCAAGTATTACTTTTTTTTTTTTTTAAACAATCGTGCTTCGGTTGCTAAGTGATTACTCTCAGTGTTTCGAAAAAAAAAAAAAAAAAAAAATTATTTTGTATGTTCTATATTGCATTAATTTCTTCAAACCATTATAGTAACAATGGTATTTATATTTACTATAATTATGTACTTTTAGTATTGACCACGCCGCCGGTCACCGGTGACCCCCACGGCAGTTAACGTGTTAATAGTTGAGTGTTACGTGTTCTACGATTACCAGCAATCTTTTACCCCTTCAGAATGGTCAGTCGAGTGCAAAGGGTTCTGGCGTTATTAAATGTTATCTGGCATCTAGCATCGGCGACTTTGACGCAGTCTTCGTGGAAACGGTCCTGCGTCCATCGTTCCGTTGTTATCGTCAAACACCACTTCCGATTCCAAGCTCGCTCGATGACTGCATAATCAATGAAGGAACCGAGTTGTTCTCCATCTCGAACAACCCTCTATTTTCAAGTTTTACGTCCTTCGGGTTTCGTCCGGCTTGAGAATGCTACTCGAACGTATATTAAATAGCACGGATGATTCAGTTTCGGTGAATCTATTCAGTTGACTCTATTTCGTTGTGTGTTACGCCGATCGAAAAGTCTGCCGGAGGACGGGCGCACAGAATGAATCCTCGCTGCGTTTCCTTCCCTTTGAGAACCTCCTTTGGAGCTGCTAAGCCGTTTCTTCTCGGTTTCCCGTAGGACTCGAAGGAGTCTCTTCCGTTGACACCGTTTTCAATACCAGACACTTCGTTCACCCGAGCGATTCCCCCGAGACGGAATTGTTCGTTATAAAAGGGTCACCGCTATTATCGGGAGACAAGATGGAGAGAGTGTGCTCGTGTCTCATAGATACCTCGTTTGCGGACTGGAGGAATCGCGTGATCGTCGACTGATAAGATAACGATCCCATTTTGTCAAACATCATCCCGTCCCGTTCTCCCTGCTGTTGCAGTCCTTCAGACTGCAAAAGGACTTGCACGAATAATCGAAACTCAAAAGCAGATTCGAAGGCACAGGAGAACGTCATGGCCCTTCGGTCGAACATTTCCGGGAAGTAGAGTCGGTAGGAATTTCCGTGGTCCCTGAAATATTCAGATCCTGTACGGTTCCACGTTGCTGGGGGGAAAAAAAAACAGGAGACTCAGCGTTCCACGGCAAGGTAGAAACGAAAAGCGTAGAATAGTAGACGACTTTCTTTCGATCTTCTTTTTTTTCTCGGGCAACGACCGCCTTCAGTATTCATGGGTCTTCTTCTGGCTCTCGTGCCGTATCGCACACACGAAGTAATCATTCCTACCTCCAAGAGGGAGGAAAATATTTCGCTTCGAGATTCGATCGTCCGAACAGGAAAAATAATCGGTACAATTCGGGTGTTCCAGTTCGAACCTGGTAATTATTGCCTGAGAGTAGAACACAAGTTGTTGCTTCAGGCGTTCGAAAGATTTGATCACCGATCGCTCTCGTTGTAGCGCCTCGGGGGAGCGTTCAACGAAAAAATGTACAAAGTTCGCGTGTTTCTCGGCGTTTGGGATTAGAACCAGTTGTTGTTCGTCGAACGAGAGTGAAACGTAAAAAAAAGGATGGTAATTTCTTATTCCCGACACACTCGGTCGGTCCAAGTATCCAAATGTCCATACCGTGGGGGGGGAACCGATCGACGAACGGTTGAACGGACACGTGTCTTTCAATTGGCCGATTAAGCTCTCCGCGGCCGTGTCTGAAAGCACGTTCTCCTCTTTGTTTCCGAGGAAGCTCGAGCGCTCCGGCGTCAAAGAGAAACACTTGCCGCACGAGTGCAGAGGGGAGAAGTTGCAAACTTTCGTCTTTCCTCGTAGTGTGTCGTTGCTTTGATCGTCCTTGCTCGATTCTGTGGAGCTTGGCTCCCTCGACTTTTTCTTCGTCTCCTATCCTCATCTCTCTCCCTTTTCTTCTATCATCGTGATCTTCTTCTTCCTCCTCCTCCGTTCCTCTCGATACCCGATGCGCTTGGCTCGCGCCCGGCGTGTTGTGTTTTCTCTCTCTCTCTCTCTCTCTTCTCTTTTCGTGTGTGTGTGTGTGTTTGTGGGTGTGTATGTGCGTGTGTGTGTGTGCGTGTGGCGAGCAAGCTCTTTTTCTCTCGCTGGTTCCTCTTCGAAAATAAAACAAAAATATATACGCTGGCGAATCTGAAGCAGAGAACGAACGGAGGGCCCCTGGTTTCAGCACGGCGCTCGTGGTGTACGGAAATCGTTCCCTTTTTCCGGCTACGAGTGGTGCTTAACCACTTACGTGAAGTACCTCGCGAGCAGAACCAACGCCACAGGTACCGCTGTCAGTATCCTAGAGATGCTGGCGCCACTGCCAATCGCGCACACCTCCTCCGTGAACGGCTTGCAGGACGTCTGAAACCGAATCGTATCGTCGCTTCGTTACCCAGTGTCGCGAATCGGAGGATCAACATGTTAACCCTTTGCACTCGAAGCTATTTTAACCCCAAAATGAAACATTTCTTCCGACCTAGAATATTAGGTGTTCTATATACAGTCGGGGACAATATTAAGTGGACACTTTTAAAAATTGCATAACTTTTTTCAAATTGATCCAAATGACTTGATTTTTTTTTTAAGATGTTACACTGATTTGTTTGCTAGACAATGAGTAAACAAAAATTTCTTTAGATTGCAATTGGTTCGAATGATAAAAAAATGAAAAAATGATGATTTTTTAACTTTTTTATATAAACCTATATATAATGATAATTTAAGAAATGCGTTTTGTAGATTCCGGTAACGTATATGCATACTGAAAATTTCATTGAAATCGGTGAACGTTGTAATGAGGTACAAACGTTTAAAGATGAACACTAGACATCGGATGTTTATGCAATTTCCAATTTTTATAGAAACATTTTAAGAAAGTGGAATGAAATAAAATTTTATTTTCAATGGGGACAGCCTTTGTAGATCCAAAGCAAATAAAAATCGTGTTAAATTCTCTCGAATTTTATATTATAGCATTTTTTTAACATTTCCACAAGCCATAAATGCATAAAGATCCGATGTCTAATGATCACATAAGGGCGAAATTCCCTGGCAAGGTCGAAAATCTGCGACTTTCACCCTTAAACTCTAATATTAAAAAGTTTGTAGCTCATTGGAACGTTGACCGATTTCGATGAAATTTTCAGTATGCATATACGTTACCGGAATCTACAAAACACATTTCTTAAATTATCATTATAGGTTCACATAAAAAAGTTAAAAAATCATCATTTTTTTTCATTTTTTTATCATTCGAACCAATTGCAATCTAAAGAAATTTTTGTTTACTCATTGTCTAGCAAACTAATCAGTGTAACATCTTAAAGAAAATCAAGTCATTTGGATCAATTTTAAAAAAGTTATGCAATTTTTAAAAGTGTCCACTTAATATTGTCCCCGACTGTATATATTTTTTCATGTTATATATACGAAAATGGTGCAACTTACTCGTACAATACCGAAATGTTTAGTAATTTATTAAATACGAACAAATTTAATGATGTAAAAAATATTTTTAATAATGATACAGCAATTTTTAGTGGTGCCTTACAATCACCATTCGAGTGCTAAGGGTTAAGTGCCACACGCCAGCAACCAATGAACGTATAAGGGAGTATATCGTGCTTTTCGAGGCTATTGCTTTCGCCAATTTTTAGCAACTGTTCTAAGATAGCTGTCGAACCTTTTGCATTGGAATTTTGCACACGTATTTATGGTTCTTTGGAGTACCTAAGTTATTTTTCTTTTTAAGCAAAAATAATCAAAATTACTAAAAAAAGACTAAAATTTTTGCGGACACCTAGTAAGGTAAAGGCACCAGTAGTTGACCACCGTGTACCAGTAGTTGACCATTTATAGAAAAACATAAATAATAAGGTTTGAAATAATGTTCTTATTGTGTTGAAATTTAAACAACAGACGGCATGGCATCCTAGGTTCACTTTCGTCAAAAGTGCACTTATAGGTGCGCTTATAAAAACCTTATTTTTTACGTTTTTCTATAAAATGGTCAACTACTGGTGCCTTTACCTTATGGTTCTTTGGAGTACCTAAGTTATTTTTCTTTTTAAGCAAAAATAATCAAAATTACTAAAAAGACTAAAATTTTTGCGGAGACCTAGTAAGGTAAAGGCACCAGTAGTTGACCACCGTGTACCAGTAGTTGACCATTTATAGAGAAACATAAAAAATAAGGTTTGAAATAATGTTCTTATTGTGTTGAAATTTAAACAACAGACGGCATGACATCCGAGGTTCACTTTCATCAAAAGTGCACTTATAGGTGCGCTTATAAAAACCTTATTTTTTATGTTTTTCTGTGAAATGGTCAACTACTGGTGCCTTTACCTTATGGTTCTTTGGAGTACCTAAGTTATTTTTCTTTTTAAGCAAAAGTAATCAAAATTACTAAAAAGACTAAAATTTTTGCGGACACCTAGTAAGGTAAAGGCACCAGTAGTTGACCACCGTGTACCAGTAGTTGACCATTTATAGAGAAACATAAAAAATAAGGTTTGAAATAATGTTCTTATTGTGTTGAAATTTAAACAACAGACGGCATGGCATCCGAGGTTCACTTTCGTCAAAAGTGCACTTATAGGTGCGCTTATAAAAACCTTATTTTTTACGTTTTTCTATAAAATGGTCAACTACTGGTGCCTTTACCTTATGGTTCTTTGGAGTACCCAAGTTATTTTTTTTTTTTTAAGCAAAAGTAATCAAAATTACGATTACAAGCGAGTATGGATGAACGGTTGAAAAAGACTAAAACTTTTGCGGACACCTAGCATATACGCTTGCACGGTTTATGATTTTTAGATTGTTTGAATATCGTTGAAAGGACAGGTGCATATTGTAAAACGAACTTCTAGCGTTACATGACTGCACGTATCTCATAACGGTAACAGCAGCATCTCCGCGACAAAGGCTAGCAAATATTTACCCTTAACAGCGAGCCTGACACTCTGTCTTGGAACTCCTTTGTAAATTGAGCCGTGTCATCGCCACAATGTCGACGAACCGTGTGGTGCGAACAATCCAAATACTCCTTGAAGCCGCTGAAACAGACATACGCAACAACTCTCTTCATTACATTCGATTATCGAGAAGCTTTCCTCCACATATACATCCTATGCGTATAACGTGTGCATCCTGTATACCCAGTTACACGTACATACACGCCGAGTTTATACTCGCTACATCCGTATTACACGGTGCATGGTGGTATCGGTTATCGGATATTTTATCGCTTTTGAATTTCTATTTTGATCTTCGGCTGTCTAACAAAGTTGATCTTGGATTTGGATCATGAACTTTTCGAACTCGTTGGATCTTGACCGTTGATCTTATACTTTCGAACTGGAGCGTTAATTGCCTCTGAACCAGCGGCAAAATTGAACTGGACAACGCTCGAAACCATTACTATTAGAAAGTTTTGGACAATGTATGCGATGAGGATAAAAGTTGAACTTTTTTGTAGAAAACTTTACATTCCATTCGTGAAAACAACTTCTGTTACAAATTACATAAATGCTAATTATCTAATGAGAAGGCAAAGTGGCACTGTCCACGCAAAACAAGAAAATAATTTTAAACGAGAAAATCCTATAATCCGTAAAGCCGCTGAAGGTGTGTGCATCAAAGAAGGGCAATAAAATTACTCGCTGAAATACGAAACAGACAAACAATAATATACACCTAATTCTGCACATTTTCTACGATTGTTAATGGACATGCTTATTTTACACTGTTACTCCTAAAACTTCGATTTTCGGCATTTTCTCATCAAGATGTATAGTAAAAAGTTAGTAATTTCTGGGTTGCTAAGGTGAAGTTTAACTTTTCTTATGTGAAAAATCTCGACAAACATTTTTAAGTGTGCTTCGATTTACAATAAGTTACAGTCGCATACGAACAGGCTAGAATGTTGCATTTCGCGATCAACATTTCCATAGAATAGATTTCTTTGTACGAATTTGTTCACGCGTACTCTCGAGTATAAAACGTAACACGGTGTACGCTATTGCTTCTGTCATAAACGGCTAATATCGTAGGAAACGGTAAACTTTTGTGCAGCAGTGTACCCGGCTAAATGGAGCGCTCGAGAATGGTGAGAAATTTAAGGGTTGTTCGAACGGGGTCATAAAAAAATGTTGAAGTCGGTTGCTTTTGAAGGACAGAGCAATAAAATTTTATCACGCCGTCGTCGAATCTATATATGTTGTTGCCTACTCCAGTTTCCGGTTGGGTAATGACGAGAGAAACTTGAAGCGAAATAAAAGCAACACGGCAGCAAAAAGGTTTATGGTCCGTGTGTCCGAAAATTCAGGGCGGCAAAACAACCGATCGTAAACAATGATATCAAAGATCGGCGAGTGCGGCGAAAGGCAAAAAAAAAAAACACGGACGATGAAAAAAAATGGAAGAATAATATTCGATGCGCGTTATGGCCGGTGTTGGACGAATCCGTGTGCACACGGCTGTCTTTACCGAGCTGGCTCTATTTTTTTTTCTCTTTTTCCTTCTTTTTTTTTTTTTTACTGACTCGCATAAACACGAAACAGGAGAGAAGGCTTTTCACACTGATGGTCGCACAGAGGGTAGAATGACATTAGCTTATCTGTACCACGGTCTGTTGCAGCTTTTGAAATTGTGCATCATCCGGTAGGGGAAAGAACTGTTGAAGGGACAGAGAAGGGTCTAGGAAAGAGGACGGTAGTGGGCACACACAAACGGAATGGCAGAACAATCGCCACCGGAATGAAACGCGCATTAAAATGGAGAAAGTGAGCATCACCGAAGAAGCAGAAGAGGGTTTTTTCTAGATCAGAAAAATAGGACGAGATACCACGAGGTGAAAGGAGATAGAGATTATAAATTAGAGAAGAGAGAAACAGGAAATGCGATGAAAGAAAGGGTAAACGAACGGACAGACGGAGAAGGGTCCAGGAAAAAAGACGTGGCATAAACGGAATGGAACGACAAGCTTTGGGGGCCAAGTATTTTTCCATCGAAAGCTTGGATTTAAATAAAAAAAGTTGTGAAAAGTGCCATTTTTATGTAATTCTTACCAATTGCAATTTTTTCAAAATCTTTTTTGCACATCATTTGGAAAACTAATTCTTCTAAATCCTCGAAAAAGTCAGGTCGTTTGATCCAATTTAAAAAAAAAAGTTATACTGATTAAAAAGGGCGTTCGAATACTTTCGTGAGCCTGTGTAGGTAAGTCGAGCAGCTCCGCAGTAAAGATTAGAATAGAGAAACTGTGCATCGCCGAAGAAGCAGCAGAAGAGGATTCGTTGAATCAGGAAAATAGAGCGAGATGCCTCGGATAAAAGGAGATAGGGCTTATAAGTAGGGAAAAGGAGAAACGGCAGATGCGATGAGAGGAAAGCGAAGGAATGAAAAAGTGAGGAATCGACGAAAGAAAAGGGGCAGGTAAAAATGAAATAGGAAAAGAGGAAAACACGGGCGAAGGGAAAAAGGTGAATATAAAGGAATAAGAGTAAAATGTCCGTGCAGGGAGGGCCAGGGGTAGAAAAAGGAGAAAGTGAACGGAGTGGCCAATGTCTGCGCGCAAGGGACGGGGAAAAAAGGTTTGAAAAACATTCACCGCATATGAACACGACGAAGCTCCCTCAATACACTTATCGTGCGAATTCAATTGCACTCTCGCCGTTGTGCCCGCTCCCTCTGCATTAAATCTTTGTCGACATCGTTCAATGTGCCTAACGGAATAACTCGATCGAAGAAAATACTTTCAACCTTCTATCATTACTGTTTCAACTCGTTATTCGACTCGTTAATTATTTCGCCAAACGAATTCTTCTTATTTGCAATATCAAGGTGAAGAATTGCACTTTTAAACGTGTTACGGCATTTTTTAAGAAAGTAATATTTTTATAAGAAACTAATAGTGTTCCACATAGTTTTAAACCCGTTTAATTCTATAATTATTAGCTGCGTTGTATATACTATTTATAGTACTAGTAGTTCCTATTTCTATTTCTAATAACACCCAACTTTTAGATGAACTATTTTTTAATCATCTTGGGGAAATAAATTCGAAAAAGTGTGAGGCAGATAAAGAATTAACTAAGAATCCTCTGATATCGAAAAAGAGCTTACTAGTTTTAAGTCTAACAAATTTTAGTAATAGAGCTTCGAATTTTTTCCTCCGATATTAGAACTCTTTTAAAATGGATGAAGTAATTACTAGAGGTGTGCGAGAATTTTCTTCGAGAGAAAGGTTGGGACGGGTTCCCAAAAAATTTCGGGAGGCTCGAATATCTCAGGAATCCTGCGTATTCTCGAAAATGTTGAAAATTCTCGAAATACCCGGTACATTCGAGAATCCCGTAATTTTCGAAAACCCCAACGCACACCGCGGTACTTGGACGTATAAAAATTAAAACATTGTCATTCGCGCGTTAAAATCTTTTGGGCTGATTTGACCAGTTTCAGTCTTTTATTTCACGATCGCCGAAGTTACAAAGACGCTTGCAAAACGTGCAATGAAATTTAGATTTGTGCGAAAGACAGACCCCGGTGCACAGTGTACCGAAATGCCTGTTTTTTGGACAAAATTCAATAACTTTTGTTCTGTTTATGATAGAGATATGAAACAAAGTGGGTTTTTTTTTATTTATATTGAAAGCAATCTAAATATGATATTATTATAAATATAGTCCTCTATTTAAACATTGAAAAACGATATTTATAAACAAAATTTGTTTTTATTGCTGGTTTTCAGTAGATGAATTCTTAGTTCAGTTCTTCCGAAACTGAAACTTTGTTTTAAACTATTATAACATTCGTCTCCTCGACACAAATAAGAGTTGTGCTAATTCGTTGTGCACGGATGCACTATTTGATCTTCCTGACCGGTTCTTGCTGCATATTTTGTTAAATAACTCGGAGATTTGCAGGTAGTTGCAGCTAAAACTCATACAATTCAAAGTATACTATCTTACCAATACAACGCAATCAAAATCTCAGCGGAACCTTGCGGAACTTTTTAACAAAACGTAAACAAAGTTACACTATGCACGGATGTACTGTTTGATTTTCCTGACCGATTCTTGCTGCATATTTTGTTAAATAACTCTGAGATTTGCAGGTAGTTGCAGCTAAAACTTATACAATTCAAAGTATACTATCTTACCAATACAACGCAAGCAAAATCTCAGCGGAACTTTGCGGAACTTTTTTTTTTTATCCTCTTCCAAAGATTAGGGAAACCAATGAAACTGAATGGTTTCATTTTAGGTTAATTATTATATTGCATGTATGTATTACACAATTTTTGACGATAAACTACAATTAGCCAACCCTTAGCCGTCATTTTCTGAAAAGATTATTTCTTATAATCGTCTTTGGATCATAATATAACGTGAACAAGTTACGCTGTGAACTGAGGTACTATTTGATCTTCGTAAAATTCGCTTACAAATTCGCTTGTAACTAATTTCCTACTGAACTTTTTGAATTTCTTTTTCAAAAAATGATTTATTTGGACATTTTGACATAGTATGAACATAGTTTTAAATCGATATGAAGCAGTTACTTTTTCGATTTTCGTCCATGGTTCGGTACACTGTGCTGTGGTCCGCTCCCTGAATTTTTACTAGTAGTGTAATGCGACATTAACGTCGCGCTTTAAACCACCTCCTCCAGCGTCTCGGGTGAAGACGTATCTCGAAGCATTTGAGGTTCAAGCTCGACAAGTTCAAGCGGCTTGAACCGAAGCCCCGCTTGCATCAACAGGGACAGCTCGATGCTCGAATGTACTCGAGTCCGCTCAAGCATTTTGAGCGGCTTGAGCTGTCCGATATTCGAACACTTCGCACCTCTCGTGCCTACCGTGTGAAAATAGTGCGGTGTATTATTGTAGCAATTTAGCAGAATTCTTGTGTGCAGGAATTAATTGTATCGCGAGTTATATACGCAGAATATTCATTTCGAACGCAACACGTGAGCGTTATTTAGAAAAATAATAACACCGAACAATCTTGCGTGCTACATTAACCGTAAGAAAATTAACGTCTATAACTGTAACTGGAAAGAATGTTGACCTCTTCAACATTTAAAAAGATCATTGGTTTTTGGAGTTTGGTTTTTATTGGAGTCGAGCACAAAATTCAAACGAAACATACGAGTACAAAACTCGAAGGTATGCTATTTATTTATAGATAAATTGTAATCGAAATACGCGAAAGTAAGGACTAAATGGTTGCAGTCTCAGTTAAATGGCTTTCCTCGTACCCGGTATTTGGCCTGGCGAAGCTTTTAATCGGCTTGGCCAAGAGCAAGTAATTATCAACTGTTCTTATCGAACACGCTACAGAAACGTCGGAGACGTAAGAGAAACTTCTAAACCCGCGACACAAAAAGATGTCGGTAAATCGTTGTCTAGTCACTTGCAAAAAAAAAGAAAAAATGCCTGTGCAACAGCATGAAATGGAGAATAGCCTCAACGGCAGTATTCTACAAACGACTCGAACCAATCGATGAAGTTAGTCTATATATTTGTCTCCGTTATTTGCTTCATCGAGTCGACGAATTACCGATAAAGCGATAATAATAATTAACGCTGATTACTAAATGCAGCTGATTATATGGAAAATGACGTTTGATACGGCAGTATCACAAGTAGGATCGGAGAGGCTGAAAGCTGATACGTACAGCGAGGTGTAAAAGATATTTGTATCTCTCAGTGACCTAGATGGAGCATGAAAATGGATAACACGCAAAAGGACAGTTAATAACAACATTCGCAAGTTCACAGATAAATCAGACGCCGTTCAGCGCGCCTGTAATGAGCTAACACCAAGTAGTTACACAAGAAGTTTATAATTACGACCGCAGATAGACATACGATGACTAGCTTCGTGAACGCTTCTGATTAATCATGTCCAACGATGCGTAATATGTTTAGCAAGTGGCCAAATAATGGAGAAATACTGTTGCCGTTCTGGACGCTAATTAATTCCACGGTAGGACTAATTCGAAATTTAGCGAAATAAGTATTTTCTAAATAAACAATTTTAAGGAATTTTTAGTGGCGCCTTACAGTCGCCATTTGCGTGCTGAGGGTTAATAAGCAAAATAAATTGGACAGTTGATCCTCGAGTGTATCATTATGAAATACTTCACCATTCTCGAGGACATATCCTATTTCCACCAAGTATCAAATTTTGAAGATCATTCAAACGTAGTATCGTTACACTGTAAGATCCAGACGCATTAATATTGATCGCGATAAACTTACCGCATTAACATCCACCATCATAACAGTTGCATCGCATACGAAATTACATCGTCATGCAGCGTCAGGTATGAGATCTGGATTAAAACAATATTTTTCTGAACGAATTGCTCGTTTGCTTGTAACGACTAAGTTAATTTGATTTTCTTCGTGCGATACACAAAATCGTGATTGTCGCGGAAACCGTGAGGCTGGTACGCGACCGTGTTAAATAATTGTGAACATTTGTTTAAATACAAATGTACGTAGAGTACTGGTGAAATGTTTATGAACGACACCGGAGAGAAACGGCGACATTTAAAGTTACGTTAGCGTTGCTGTTGCTAAAAGGAATTACAGCAAAATTGAACCGAGTTGAGAAACGCGGAATCATAAATTGCAGAAGCGCGGAGGATACAAGTGTAAGAAGATTGATTTCATTGTAAAGTCTGTGTGTCTTCATAGATCAAGGAGTTGGGATCAAAACTGAAACTGAAATACATAACCGGTTGTATTACCAACGTTACTCTCACAGCCGTAATTCCTTAAAGGAAACGGCCGATGACCAGAATGCTATTGAAACCTTTTCCCCGTTTCGCTCGGAAGTCTTTGATCGTATTTGCGAGAGAACCAAAAATTTCTATCTGTAATTCCAGCAGACTTTCAATTTCGGGTCACAACTTTCGAACCATAATCCCATTAGAGAGTAATGTCTGGATTGAAAGAGATGTGCCGAGAAGTGCAACGTGATACGGAACTAGATACATACAGGTATCGGCGAAACCATACTAATCGAATGACAAAACTTGATTGGTTTTAGTCATGCTAAAGGTTTAGGCTTGCTTCTACGAAACTTTTACCAGCATACAGTGACTCGCAATAATATTCGGACGCTTTTAAAAATCGTATAACTTTGTTAATATTGAACCATGCGACTTGGATTTTTTTTTTTTAAGTTAGCACAATTGATTTGCCATATAAAATGAAAGGAATTTTTTACAAAAATTGCAATTGGTCGAAATTGCAGAGAAAATACTAAAAGTTGTATCTTGCAACCTTTTAATGTGTACTTACATTGAAAATTTAGAAAGTACGATTCGTAGATCTGTACGAATTATACATATTCTGAGAATTTCATAAAAATCGGTTAACGTTGCAATGAGCTGCAGATGTTCCAAAATGATCACATAAGGGCGAAATTCCCTGACAAGGCCAAAATTCTGCGACTTTCGCCCTTAAGTTTTCATCGTTAAACGTTTGTAGGTCAGTGCAACGTTGATCGATTTAGATGAAATATTTAGAATATGTATAATTGGTACAGATGTACAAAACGTACTTTTTAAATTTTTAATAAAATTTTGACTGTCAAATTCCTCGACTGTGATTTCGAGGAATTGCAATTTTAGTGAAACATTTTTCTCACGTTATGTGGTGATCCAATTGTGCTAACTTTAAAAAAAAAATCCAAGTCGCATGGTTCATTATTAACAAAGTTATACGATTTTTAAAAGCGTCCGAATATTATTGCGAGTCACTGTATCTGTAACAGTTTTCTGGTTAAAATGAGACCAAACATGGCATAATTTGGAATATGTTTGCTTGTGCGATACACGATTAAGTAAAACCTCTATTATCCGAACTAGTGGTAGAATTCTAACGTTAAAGTCTCCCGAGTTCAATCTGAAGCGATTTATTTGCAACATTTATAAACTAACGTTGTATCTAGGTAACTGCTCTATTGTCCAAATGCTCATGTTCTACTAAATCGTTCGGATAATCCAGGCTCCGCCATATCGTGCATTAAACGAGTAATTTTAATCAGCAAAATGCCTCCTCGAATACATTGGTAAAAGTTTCATTGAAAAACGAAGAGGCTTTTGTTCGTGATGCTCAAGAGAAACGTTGAGAGTCACGTTTCGTTTTTAAGCAGAACTGTACAATGACCGGCGACATGCAATAATATAAAAGTAGTTAAATTCGCTTCGCAATGCTCGCAGTCCGTTTATGAATCAAACACAAATTCAATTTGGAAGCAGCCACCGGCGTGCGGGAGACGTTATTCCGTGAATGGTCAAATAAAAAATTTAATTTTCGACGAAATTTTCATTTCATCTGTGTTATACTGCCGTGAATATTTCTGTCTTAACATAAAATCTCTCATGAACTTCGGTTTCGGCGTTAACTGTGCACGAAATTCTCCCACGAGTTTCGGTATTGGCTGTAATTGAGAGCAAGAATCTCTCGTGAATTTCGATCTTGACTGTGATTATGAACGGGCATCTTTCATGAATTTCGGTTCAGACGATCGGAACGCTATATATCGATCGTCCTCTTGATCACTGTCGTGAATTTAATCGCACAGCTAAGTTCATGCCGATGAAATGAGTATGTCAAATACGAAACAGAGAAGATATTAAAGAAATTGAAGGACGTTTCTATATTATTGTCGACTTTTTAAGATGATTAATGGAAAAAATACACGTTGAATTTGGTTTCTTACAATTTATTTGGAGAAGGTTTATTTCCCTCTAGTCGTCATGGTTTTGACATCTTATACGGTGAAAACATATTTATTACCATTTTAGACTGAAACTGTTGTGTAACAACACTAAGCTCGTAAATTAATTGTGTGAAACAGTTTTTTAGTTACCAAAGCTCCTCATAATTTAACATATAAAACGAAATCTCATCCGTTATTCTAATTACGTATTTTTTATCCACTCCATTGGATTGTAAAAACAATATTCGAGGTAAAGCGAAGGCTTGTTTGAAATTGTAAATTCTTTACGATGTAAAATCTTTGTAGAACTCCATTTCATTGGAAACAGAGTTTGCGAACGTTCGATCGTCAACGTTTTCGAACGAATACTCCTGTGTTAAGAAATAAAAACCAAATTCTTCCGGATTATAATGATTGTCACTTACCAGCATAGGCGCTTCATAGGTTTATCTGTTGCGTTATTTTTTACGACTTCTTCGGTAATCCGTTGATATCTTTTATGACAGAGTTCGTACTGCGGAACAATCTGCTGCATGCAGCCGGCATGTTTCATGAACTCTGCAAACAAAAACAAAGCCAGCCGATGAAATTTCTGTGGCCAGAGGAAATTGGCGATTGTTATATTACAATTCGGTTCCGCTTATATCCGATAAAATTTTACCATGGCTCTCGAATAATGTGATCCTACGTTCTGGTTGTTCCCAAAATTTACGATAATTATAACGAAACAGTAAACTATAACAATGAAAATATGATCGATAAATTGGCTGAATTTTCCGTGTACGCTGTTCTCTCTTTTTTCGAATCTGCCGCCTATTAATGTGCCACCTATTTGATAATCGTGACGCGTCCAAATAGTGACACGTTAAGGCTTATTTATTATTTATTAGATTAGAAGCAGAATAATATAATTGAGTAGTAGGGAAAGTTCTGGAACAATTAGAGGCTAGATATTTGAAACGTTTATCGAGTAGAGACTGTATTGGGTATTGCATTTGTTAATCGAAGCATTCGGTGGATCGAGACGTCATTTTTAGATAAAGGTTTTTATATGCAATATAAAAGAAACGAGAAAAGAGAGAATAGTTAACGATCTCGTCATCAACTAGTCTTATAGGCTAGAGAAAATGGGGACTAAAGCAAGAGAGATAAAGGAGCAGGCGATAAGGGTGAAAGAAGTAATAATCGTAAAAGTGGAAAGGATGCGGGAGAAGATAGTAAAAGATAAAGATGGGGAAAATGAAGTGAGAGAAGATGAAGCAGAATGGAAAGTGAAGCAAATAGAAAAACGAGCGAAAGATCAGGGAAGGTGAAGAGAGATAAATGGAGGACAGATGAAGGTAAAGCAGTGAAAGGGAAAGAAAGGGTTAAGGAAAATTAGCAAGATCAGAACGACATGGCGGGGAGAAAGAGAAACATAGCGATCCGCTAACGGAGATAGAACGAGGCTATGTAGCTTCGAGACTTAATGAAAGATGTACCGGATTTAAAAATAAGACTGAAGGAGGTAAAAGAAGTTGTTCTGAAACGCGGAGACGATATTACTTTCCTCCTCTTCCTTTTTATACTATCCCGAAATTTTGCTTGTTATTTGAAAATGTTGGCAAACTTCCGATGGGACGTTTCTACGAATACAGAAAGTTCGAGAATTTAGAACAGAAAGTTTATAGTAGTTTCATCTATAGCTGTTTTTATCGGAGAGTATCTCACAAGTCCCACCCTACGCAGACTCTCACGCATACTCGAAATAGTTTGCATGGTACGTAACTGATAGCTCAATTCATCTTTTATTAGAATTTTCTCTGCAAAAACTTCAACCATTTTCATTGAATTCTTTTTTTTTCTATCAAGGCTTGGATACATTTTATCTGGAATAAACAACAACAATGTATTATTTTCATTTCAGGAATATTACCGAGAAAATAACTTTATTTCGTATGCAATTCAAATAAACGATTTTCATGTGATTTTTTATTTCAATGAAAATTAAATCATTCTAATGAGATAACAAATAAAATTCGACACGAGAGGTTCGTTGAGTTCTCCTGCAGTTTTTTTTTTGCATTTATTTATAAAGGTCACATTTTTGGCGTACAATTATAGATATGATGTTTTGTTAGCGTAATAGTACAGGGGTGTTGATATAATTAAATTTTGTGGTATAGGTCTACTTGTTTATTTGATCGAATTTATTTATATCTGCTAAAATAATATATATTATTTGTACCTTAATAACTTGAGCTCATATACAATAAACAGATATTTTCAAATATTCCTTTATATTAAACTGTGAAATAAAATAAATCTAAAAGCCTATCCTACTAAAATTATTATTATTTCAATTACTATTTTTGTTCGAAACTTTTTGTTCGAAATGTATTCAACCAGAATATGCTAGAGTCTGCGATGCAACGGCAAACCAAAAAAGGATTAAAAATTATGCGGGCGCGTGAATGAAAAAGAATGTATTATAAATTAAAAAGTATAGCAAAAGAAGAAAAAGAGACTGGGTACAGGTAACGTATGGAAGGACACGAATGAGAAAAGAATGGTTTAAATGGATAGGAGGAGAGAGAAAGGTACTAAAAAGTACAAAAAGAAAAGTCAGGCAGTACGGAAAAGAAGGACAGAGCAATGAGAACTATGAACAGGAGAACTAGAAAGAAACGGAAAAAAAGTACGGGAACTGAAACTGATGTTTCGGAACGTAGCAGAACTGATGAACAAGGAAAAAAGCTCCTAGAAATAGCTTGAGAAATGAGACGTTATTGGTCTAGTGAAAATATGGATAATGGAAAGAGCTTGGGAGAAGTCGAGGAAGATATTAATGCTACACAGGGTGTTCCAAAAATGCCGGAAAACCCTGAAATAGAAGGTTCTGAGGTTATTTGAAGTCCCTTTTTCCTCATCGAAAATTTCCGCTTCGGCTTCGTTAAGGAGTTAATTAACGGAAAACACGGACCAATCGGAGCGAACGGATTCCACCTTGGCGACAGATCCCGCGGCGCTCTGATTGGTCCGTGTTTTTCATTAATAAATCCTTAACAAAACTGAGACGGATATTTTCGCTAAGGAAAAAGTTACATCAAATTACCTGAGGAACCACTCCTTCCAAGGTTTTCCGACATTTTTCGGACACCCTGTAGATACACAGAAAGAATAGAAAAGGAAAGAAAAACCAGAGAGATGTTCATGAAGATAATAAAAGAGATACATTCTCATTAATAGACTGCAGATTTCTACGAAAAATAAAAATTGCAAGAAAAAACGGCCACTTGGGACGTTCTCTTTTCCTATAATAATTTTACAAGTTTGAAATATATCGACAGCTCTATTAATCCTTTTACAGATTTTAATTACAGCTACTCATTCGGATAAACGCATAATATCCACAGTCTACTTATAAAATAACAAAAATAGAAATACATATATGTATATACATATACGTGTAGAGGACTCTTGAGAACGAAAAAGCTTACACCTACTCGCTTAAAAATGGTAACTTTTTAAATTGGCTATTTTGGAGCTGATACTAAAAAAGTGGCAGCAATGGAAACTGTTGTAACAGGAAGACGCTGTTACACTTTGTAATTGAAGCCTGCACAAATACGATTATACGAAACAGAGTTAGTAAGACGCGTAAAGTTTAATCATTTTACGAGCGTTCTAAAATTCTAATTAATCGCCGAACGACTAACGCGAAAGGGGGCTTCAGTGGATAATTTTTCAAATCGATCACCGTTGTTGCAGACTCCTGAAAAGGCAGAAAACGACGCGCACGCATGCGTGCGAATTAATTGTACATCATTCTTGTTCTCGCGTATTGATTTTCGATGTCGGCGGGTCGTTCGTTTCGATTCGAATCGGGAAATCGTTGAAAACATTTGTCTCATAAATTGTCTAAAGTTGACGGCTCTTATAGGAATACTCCTTTAATATTATGTCATTTTGATTTCCAATGTTGTTAATTTGTAAATAACGCGGAATAGAACAAAGTATTATATTTTTGTATTTATTCAAGAAAACATTAAAGAGTCCGGTGCAAGAGGAACTCCTCCTAGTTGCTGCACGATTAGGAGGTTAGTCGTGTAAGACCCGATATCACGCAAGGTCAACGAATAAATTCAGCTCACTCAGTGTGGATAATCGAGGACGCGAGGTTGGTTACAACTCCCGAGACCAGTATTGCTGTTAACGAGGGGCTAATCGCGTAATCGATTTTGAGATGGCGTACGTAGATCGATCAGTGGCCTGCCACACGGCACGGCACGGCTCGATGACCACTCGACTCAATAAAGCATTCTACCCCCCAAAGGACTGGATGTGTTTCAGCTTGTTTCCGCTTCTGTCACAGAGCACGTATTTGTTTTCTTCCCATCCCTCTTACGTCTCTGTTCGCGAGTCTTCATTAAACTATGGAGTTCTATGCATTTATACTAATGCTTCTATGGTTCGAGAGAATCGAAAATGTAATCTCTATAAAAGTGTATAATCAACTAAAGCCTCTGCAACCAAATTGTACAGATTTAAATCTTTGCAAACCAGTCATAAACGCGCGCACATTTCAACGTAATGGATTCCCGAAATTAGATTGAATGAAAGCTATTTTTCGTATCATTCAATCGGTTTTATAAATGTAACGAATTCTTGTAATAGCCACAAGCTCAATAGATCTCGAAATATGAATGATTAACGATCTCACGTGACCTATCAGCTGCTTCGCTCAATAACTCGTTCTGCACTCTCGAGATTACTGGAACATCATGGCTGTTTCCGTCTCCGAATTAGAATTGATGTAAGACGCTTCCAGCTCCGTGAACGATAAACCGCAAATACCTGACTTTCAATTCAATTAATTACGGCTGACTCGATTGTAGATGCTATCTTGCACAGCTCGTATTAAAATCTAATACCTCTACGTATCAGAAGAAAATCGTTAAGAGATGTGCGCGGCAAACTTTGAACTCAAACTGGCAAATTGCAGTTTTGCCTCCATTTTAACCATCCGTGGACAACCTGGGTCATTTAAGTCCGGAGCAAAACTTGACTCTTGAACTTACTTATTTTTCCCCATTAACGCTTCAAACATTTAACGTTGAAACGATTATGCATACAGTTAAGTACAGTTTTCGTAGCCATCCTTGTACAATTTTGCAAATAAACACTGATAAGTGACGATCAAACGTAGCATAACAACGGAAAAAAGATAGGCGACACAGACGAAACAATTTGAAACACTTTCATCGTAAAACGAGTACATACAGTCGAGTCGGAAAGTAAGTTAACATTTGGTGATATGTAGGCAATGAATATGATGAATAAAATCAAGTTATTGTATTGTTTTTATTTAGGAGGTGTAAGGAAATAAACAAATATGTTAGTAAAACATGTATTATCATTATTAAAGATTAAAGACATGTCATATTCATTTGCCTGCATACACCAGTCGTTAACTTACTTTCCGACTCGACTGTATTTACAACCATAGTTTCTAATCAATTCAGAAATAGAAATTCAGAAATATATTGCGCTGTGTATAGAAACGTTTGACATGCGAAAAAATGATTTTCTTCTTGGTAACCGAAAAAATAGGACTTTCATAGCTTGTGTGCGGCGAATTTCGTAAATAAATTATGCTGTAGACAGCATAATCTAGGTCATCTCGCAGCAGTTGACGTTGAACTTACCGTCCAGATAAGGGCCGTCTTGACAAAGTTCCATGACCGCTTTGTTGGTTCCCGAGTAGAGATTGTTGAAATGCTCCCTCTGATTCTCATCCAGGCAATCGATGGTGTACGTTTGGATGCACTTGATGCCGGACTCGAGCTCCCTGCAAAAACAAGAAAAGTAATGATGGTAATTAGGATCAGTAGCTGACGCAACTACCGGCAACCACCGAAACTTTAGCTGCTCGAAGTAACGAGGGCATTTCGGTGAACTCGCGCCTACAACGAGGGTCGTGTCGGGATGAAGATTCAATGAAAATTGTCCGGTTTTCAACGAGAAGATGTTTCGACTTGTCAAGAGCGGTTTTTCCTCGGGGAAAATTATTATTATTGTCCCTCTACCTCCCACGCTTTTCCTAATTTCGAGTCGAGGCAAACTTCTTCCTGCAGTGGATGCAACGGCGCGTAACAACGAAAAGAGAAACAACGAGTAAATAATTTGTTTTTAGAAGACTCGGACCAAGTTCTTGTGGTGTTTCGCGAAAGAACTCGTGGACAGCACGCAGGTGCGAGCCCTTGGACCTCCGACTGTCAACAAGATAATTTGATCGGGCTTGCGATTCCACAATGCGTGACTCAGCGGGCACAACAGGTTGCTCGGAAACTGTTCAACGATCGTGGCTCACTGACTCTGGCAACCTCATCAGAACTGTTTGGGTCTCTGAGGTCGCACGCTCGAATGTTAACCACACTGCGGAAATGCGCTTCGCAAATACCCTCGGTTCAGACCCTCGAAAGATTTTTGTGACTACACAGTGGAGGTTGCGCGTCGTGTATCGGCAGATTAACGAGCCGTTCGAATCGATTAACCACCTTCCCAGCTTTTTGTATTTCCATATTTGGCTATATTTCAAGGTGGTTTCGTGCGCCCGCAGCGTTCTGTGTACACCCACAGCAAGAAAATCAGCTCTGATCTAAACTGTACACCGCGAATTAATTATTTAGTTATAGTATGCAACTTATTTATTATATTTTATTACTTATTTATTATATGTCGATAAATATAATATCTGCAGTTTGTTGTTTCTACGCATAATCAATCAATTCTTTATTATTGTTCCCCTCGGGGTTACACAAATCCTCTATAGGTTCACACCTATGCGGTCACCCATCTTTCAACGAGCCCCAACCAACATCGCTTAACCTCAACGATCACAATCCCACAACACCACCGGTCGAGCCACTTGAATTAAATTTAAACAATTATATGGGGCAGACATAATATATTTAGCAACTGTGCGATAAAAAATATAATTTTTAAACGATTTAAATACTGATTTGGATAATTGCTACTTATTCTCGAACAATCCTTTATCGAAACTCTTACCAGCAACTGATAAATTTAAATAGGAAAATGTTTTCTTTTACCCACGCGATCTTCGTATCCTTTCTGAATGCAAAATACTAGAAACAGAAAGTAACTTTAAAACAAACAATTGCTACGAGGTACTCCGTGTGAAAGTACGGTACGATATCGAAGAAACATAAACTCTTCGATAAAGCAATTTGCATTCTACCGTGATAGCAATAACTATTTCCCCAAAGTCAATTTCGCATACGTCCCGCAAACAAGATTTTCCCTTTCTCGTTGGTAATGGAAATTTATGCAATGCGAGAACCGGGTAAGGTGGTACAAACATTCCTTGAGCAAAAGTAAATTGAAAATGTAGAACAATGGTTTCTCAATTGGAGACCCGTTTATGAGATAATTGAGTTTCGCGAATTCGTCGGGCGACGTGTCTCTGTTCACGACTTACCGCTTCCACTTCTCTGCGAATGCGTTCGTGTAATGCACGCGTACGCGAAAAATGTTCAAACTTAATTTTCTCGAAAACGCACCAACAGATGAGAACCCGTTTCCACGCTTCTACATTTTACATTTCATTCCATTTTTGCATAAGGAATCCTCCTTCCATGCCCACCTCTCCGCTGCCTATCCCGCGCAACCGGAATAAAAACGAGATTCCTTGTTTCTCCTCGGTAATGTGCGCTTTTATCTCATACACATATTTTAGTACTCCTCGTTAACAGCGGTTAATTTCATTTTCGCTACAAAGCATTTTTTAATCTCATACCGTCTGTAATATTTAAATCTGACACCGCGTGACTGTCTCAGAAAACTCTTTTGTTCTTCCCTATGAAACTTAAAAAAAAAAAAATAACGACTATATCATATATCTGTATAGTTTTTTAAACAGTGAACAAGGTAATCTCGTCGTCGAATAAAGAATACTCGAGTATGAAAAGTTATTTTCTGAATTCTCGATTATCCTCAGATCTATTATCTATCATAATAACGCGAGATAAATATTGGACAGATCAGTAAGAATTTAGTTTATCACTGCAACCAAGTAACTGTTCTATTTATAAAGAACTGCTATCTGTTTTCTTATACTTATGCATTGCCACGTGTGTTGTTTTTTTTTTCGATCTAGTTACTCTTTTAGTTGGTTTCCCAGAATATATGCATGGCAAATTTTTCTATTAAGGTAAATCTCTGACAATTACATCCGCATGCTTCCTCGAAATTCCTTGTCCATTACCTCCCTCAATTCCCAGTATAACACGTCGTGTTTCTAATATGTTTTTAAAGTTTTCTGTGCGGTTTACTTCGGTGTACGTTAAGTGACCAGAACCCCTCGCAAACCCCCGCACACTTTCTCTTTTTATTGCTCGCCCACTTTCTCCAAGCTTTCTCGCACATTCTGCTTCTAAGTTTCGGCCAGAGTTACGATCTGAACGTAACTTCCGCACTACTTTTGAGACTGAGGTTTCCGTAGACGTTCGCGGCGTTTCATTATTTCGTATAATTCGTTGCATTCGTTTGTTGTTGAGAGAACTGTGAACCGCACATCCTCGCACAATACACTCGCGAGGAGTTTATAAATTCTCTGAAACTCGCTCGGAAAACATTACGATCGAACTTTGTTGATATTTTACGCGGCTCTTTGCGCAAAGTAAAAATTAAAAATAAAATCTATTCGCATACTTAAAATCATTTTATTCTTTTCAATGTTGTAAATTTCACTTGCCGAATTCTCTCATAAATGCATAAAATCTGCAGTCTAGTTACGCACGTTATCCTCGCACCTCTAGTACAGCGAACTAATAAAAATTGACAGATAGAATTTCGTTTTTATTGAACGAATAGCTTAATGAAATGTTAATTCTTTAATACATTACCATCGCGCCCATCCCATCATACTATAGTCTCTCCGACACTCCGACACACAGAATACGCATGCTATTCGATAGGAATTGTCTGACGCGTCTGATCATGACCAACCGAATCTACTTGCTGCATATACTAAAGCACAGAAACCTGACAGATCTTCAAAGTCGATTTTCTCGAAAACAAAGCCTCAAACGAAAAATGTTTATTCTATATTTTCGACTTATTCTTTCATGTAGAATCACCCCCTTTTCGCTGGTACCACCAGTTACCAAACCCCCTGTAGAATGGGTATCGTGAGAGCCCATCACTAATCATAGATACTACGTAACGTGTGCCATCAAAGCCTAAACATTGAGACTACGAGAGCATCAGTGGTGGGGACAAAACGTGCCAAAGACCACCGCTCCCCTGTGCCGTCGCAAGTGACATCTTCTCGAATCGCAATGATGTATTTTGCAGCGACGATCGGATTCGTTTGGTCGTTGAAAGCGCTTCCTTTAGTCGCGGGAGCTTCTGCGGCGGAAATTAGGTAGATTTAGCTTTAACGTCAACATCTGGGATTCCCCAGGCTTCCATTCGATCTAATTTTGCCATAACACAGTGCACAGGCGCGAGAGCGCGCGTGTCGTCTGCCGTATAAAATATTACCGACACCGTATCGGTCGGTGGTAAAGTTAGCGATGGCCACATCTATTGTTCCGTGGGTTGTCGCCCGCTCTAATATTCAATGAGCCCCTACGACGTCACTGTATTCCCGGTTCCGTCTCGTGGTATTTATATCATTATTTTCAGCCAGAAGTAATGAGTGCCGAATCGAGTTTCTCATCTTTTCATTAGCTCTGGGACTGTTTCTTATTGAAACACAATCGATCTAACCGCTCCTAATTGGAATATCTGCTTCGAAAAATCTGGTTACGTTCCGACTTCATATTTTGCGAATTAGATTTTCCATACTATCCTTAAGTACCCTTCAAACATTATAATTTCTAAATCTGGAGACTTGTACTATAGTAAACTTAAGCATCACTTGTATTACCTTGTTGTAAACAAGGTTTCACACTGACACATGTGTATGTAGATAAATTTCTCTATCGGAGATATTCTAAGTAAAATTATTAATATTCAAAATTTACAACTCACCGTTTCAAACATTCCTATTCCACACTGTTTGGAATGTAAACTTGTCAATATCTTCACAAATTACAAAAATTGAAATTTTTTTTTATTACATTGTTGCAAATAATGTCGAGAGACTAATATAAATAATAATGTACAAAACGCGAAACAAAAATGAAATTATTTTATACTAAGAAGGGACGCCGGAATTTACTAAATCGTTGTGCTATGTCGTAGGGGTGAAAAGACAGTAAATTGCGGAAAATTTAGGGTTAATGTAACACAACACGGTGCTAATTAAGGGCACGGTCTGAATAGAGTGATTTGTGCGGTTTAATTGTTTGCGGATAAAGTGGTTCGAAACTAAACGATGGAACCACCACCCGGTGGTGCATAAGTAACGACAGAAACGCATTCATCAAATCTATTGCGTGACATTCATAATGTTTGTTTCAATTACGAGCACAGCAAAATGTTGAATAACGCGGTCAAACGTCGAAGCTGGTGAAATATACATGGTGTAGGGACGATCTATCTGCTGCAATTTGTCGTGCTAAATCGCATCAACGCGGCCAGTCACATACGAATCAATTTCACCTGCAGTCAACTGAACCGCGTGATCAAGAATGTTCGAAACACGTGCTTTGATGAAGAAAGCGACTATTACTTTGTTAAAATAACAGGAATGTATTTATTCGTATGCGTCCAATGAAATAAATGAATTGAATAATTCAAACTAATCAAACTAACAAGAATGTATTTATTCGTACATGTCTAAAGAAATAAATGCATTGAACAATTTTTCAATTAAAAAAGTAAATTAACAAAATTGGATAGTTTTAGTCTTAAAAACAAAATGATGTGTAATTAAGCATCATAGTGTTTTGAGAATTAAATTGAGTCACAAGTAGACAACATGTCGGTGAAAAACGTGTCAACGAAAACAGTCGTACTACTGACCGCGCTGTCCTAAGTAGAAAAAGCAAGTTTTGGTCAGACATTGGCCTAACGGAGTCCTCTCTTGAGCCAGTGTAGATCATTATTCGAATAAGTTATTACTTCAATAATGAATAAGAGATTTTATTCGTATTTTCGTTATTCGATTACATGCATTCTTTAATTGTACTCACGTTTATATACATTATTAATTAACAGCTAATTGATCTTTGGTTTTAAAAAGACCTGCTAGTAGATAAAGTGTCAATACGATACTCGCTTAACTCTGATTTCAAGTAGCAAGTATACCGAAGTGAAAAATAAGGAGACCTTATAAATAATTTTATATTTCAACAGCATTAAGATTATTTCATGATGTGATTTATCCTTAGATATCCGGGTAATACAGTCGAATCGTGACTGCGAAAAAGAGTTTTGGAATCACGGCAGGATTTCCTAGTCGCGAGGGAATTTATGGTTTTCCGAAACGGCGTGCGCGACTCGGAAAATCTCGCGCGATCGTTCGACGTTCGAACATTTTATGTACACAGAGGAACACGTCATCGTTCTGCCGGTTGATTTCACCGGGTTGACAAAAATTTGCTGAACGCTGTCCGAATACTTCTCGTATCGATCACTTTGCGATATAAACGACACAACACTGTGACGATTCTCTAAGCAACCGTGTCACTTTGAACATGTCCTTTTTCAACACACGGCTAACTTTTCGGTCCGCCACTAAATTATTCGCCGTAACTGACGTGATCGTAAAAGAGGATACTCTGGTTTTCGATGCTGTTTCTGTACCATTTTCAGAAATTTTGTTCAGAAAAGCTAATGAACCTTGTGCATTGGGATTTTGTAGACATATTTGTTGGTATTTGAAACACATGTATGATTTTTTTAAAGTAAAAATAATCGAAATTGCACGAGTTATATATTTCCTTATCGAGTATGTCTTGAAAAACATTAGTCGACGGTTGCCGTGATTCCAGTCTATTTATGAATCAGGAACAATAAATGAAGATAATTATTAATCCGTATGAATGTAGTTATGGTCCAAACCAAAAGAAATTTTAAATTTTATAATGTACAAAATGAAGCCAAATGTGTTATTTCGTCGATAAAGGGGTCAAAATCGCGACAAACGCTATTGATTCCTAAAACTCAAAAAAAGAAATATCGAAACAGTTCGTTCAACTTTCTGCAAATTAGTTAAGCGACTCATTAGAATTCCTATTGAGTAGCGGGGCCGCGAAAATAAACGAAAAATCAAGTGAGACCGGAGAATTAGGTATTTGAAGAAAGCTTTAACTCCCATTAAAGTTTCGTTGATCGATCTAATTATGGGTAGAATCGATTCGAAAACCGGCTCCCGAAACCACTCAAACTCTAACGACATAGAGTAAGCAAGAATTTTCGTGGTCCGTGTTGAAGTTCAACAGTACCTCGATCAAAAACTTTCGCGCAGTTCTCGTGCAGCTCCTGAACGTGCCCGCAGTGCGGACAAAAATCAGAATACCAAAGCGGAGACTTAAACCTAAACTTCCCTGGTGCTTCCAGTAATAACGAACAAAATGCAATTGCACAAGTAAAAGAATCGCGGGCCGCCCTCGAATAACACAATTAACCCATTTGAATCTGCCGTCCGTCGTTCGTTCGCTCGTAAAAAAATAAAACACTCGAATTGGCCACTTCGCGTTATCGATTTATCGTTCCGTTGGTGAACGGTACGAACGCTTACATCAGAATTTGCCTCGTTTTACAGAAACGATTTTCGCAGTCGCTAATCACGCTAACAACAAAAATTCGTTTTGCCAAACGCAATAGAATGCCATGTTATTTGGGACACCGAGAAATTCAAGTTCCTTGTTATTCCCACGTCACCTGTGGCTTCTGTTTCAGATACTAAAGCTTCGTCAAAGCTTTTGTTACGAAATGCACGGCGAGTCTAGTTTAACTATGAATAGATTTTAATTTCCCATTCAGACCACCGAATGAAATAGCAAACGCCGCTCTTATTCTTGATTACGCAAGAAATGTAAACTATTCGTATTTACCAAACTTCGTTAGAAATGTTTATCACGAGTCTAACTCGACGTTATATTGCAAGGGTGTCGATGAAGAAAACGGACGTCTCTGTTACCGAACAATTTTTAGTTTTATATTTTATAAGCAAGAACTTTCCTTGATTAATTCTCACTGGAACTTGTACCGTGAAACGTTTTGTAGAAAAAGTTCTATGATCCATGTTTTAACAATTTGCAACATTAAAACGTTCCATAACTTTTCCAATCTCTGGAACAAACGCTCTCAATTATCGCAGGATCACGAAGAAATCACAAATTTTGCAGTAAGGTAAGGGATCCTAAATTACTATGGGGGTCCAATTACTGTGCCTATATCAATTGTACTTATTTTTACAGCGTAATGAATATTTAAAAAAGAGATATTACATACTTTTCATTAAAATCAGATAATATATACAATGATATATATGTATCTTTTTTTGATATTCGTTATGCTTTAAAAATAAGTATAATTAATATAGACACAGTAATTGACACCCCCACGGTAATTTAGTCTCTTACCCCATGTAAATCAGAGAGCAGATGAATTTGTACCTGAGGAATACACGAGGGTCTAAGACTGTTTATATTAGAAAATACTTGTTTTTTGTATTTGACTTTTACCGAGTCTTTACAGAGGATAAAGATCTAGAATAGTGATCAGTGCTGCACGGTTCTCTTCTATATGTATAAGCTTAAGAAAACTTACCGACATAGTTGATGCTGGCTCTCTTTTGTAATGGCGAAGCTCAAATGGTTACTGTTGATCCTTTCGAGAGGTCTTGCACAATTCGCCAACCTTTCGTGCCCACACTCTTGACTCGTATCTGCACTCCGACAACTGCCAAGCACTGGAACAAGAAGCAGAAGAGTATGTTCGAATTAACAAAGTTTAATTCATTTCATTAAATTATACGAAGAAAGTACAAATAACATCTGTTTCTGACAAGGGACATCGCTAGACTGCGAATTGTTATGCAAAATAAAAAAAAGGTATGATTAATATAATTTAATTGTAAATCGCTTTGGTCCTAATTAATTGTTGTGGCTTCGGCTGTCGACGCGATAAAGAAACTTTCTTTGCAACGGTTTCAAACCGACCGGTTTACAAGTAGTTATCCCCCTCGATCAAAGAACGAAAAGAGGTAGAATAATACTCGAAGGGGCTCGACAAATCTGTGTAATATTAAATGAAATTGTTTGACGAGTTACCATAATGAAAAGGAAAAATAATAACGAAGGTGCAGAGGAGAATGCTGCTTGGACAGCCTTCAAACGCTTTTCGATTTGATCTGAAGAGGCCCCCGCTTGCAGCTAATCTCTTCCGATATCGTCTTCCTCGTAAGTTATTATTTGAGTGCAGCTCCACAATGGAAAAGTCGATCTCGACTTCACACAAACTCTCGCCGCAAGTTAATCGAACCGCCGTCAATGGATTTAACAATTACAAGAGAACAATGTTAACTTCTCGTATTTCTTAAAACTGTGCGACAAAGAACTGAAAGTGTCGCAATAAATTTATTAAACGTGACAATATACTTCCGTAACGTAACAGTATACTTCCAATGCAAACGATCCAGGAAAACTGTGTTTATTTGCAAAACATGTCCAGTAATTTATGTATTTACAAGATATTTTCACAAATTGATGTACGTTCTACGATCAATTATTAAATAAAACCCTAGCTACATCGATTATTCTTGATTTTTGAAAATATGCGATTGGCAACACTGCGGTGAATGTTATCTGTCACGTTTAAAATAAATATATTTTTCACGCCGTGGCTCTGATAATTTGATTGCTCGCTGCACTTGTTGGTTCAAGTGACAAAATTACATGCGCAGAGATCGGAAGAACGAAGCGCATCGTTTCATCGTGGCAGCATGTCATCAGAGAATAAAATTGTCATGTTCTTCAAATTACGTTTCTCCAACGCGGTGACAAGTACAATTCGCACTTTATCAATCATTCCGGATATGCACACGACTCGTGAAACGTTAAGCGGCGTAAAACGCGATACCTGTCGCCGGTCCGTCCACATAAGCTTTTAGGACAAAGGTTTAGTATATCCACGCCAGCGTGGGAGTATCGAATCGTCGACCAACACGGCGCGGCGCTCGTCGATGTGGATGCATGCGGATGCACCACTGCGCGTCCGACTAATGTCGGCTTGATCCACTTGAGCCAAGCTTGCCTTTTTGCAAGGATTAAGCTATATTACGCGTGGCAAACACGACCGTTAGTGTAACCGGAATTTAGATAACTTTATACAGACTATCCCCAGCACGGCTACCCCCATATGCTTACACGTATGGAAAGCTCTCGGTGCACAAACCATCTTAAACAATGCCAAAGTGAAATCCTTTAACGCATCGAGCGATAAGAAATTTTGGATCAATTATATAATACCAGAACATTATAGGGAACTCATTAATTTGCGCTATCATCCAAACATGGACGACTCGTATTACACATTGTCGGTAGCAGCTATTTTTCTCTCCTCCAAAATGAATATAATATTTTTTGGTATAATGAACAGACTACGGATCTTCGTGGAAATTAAACATTTTCCAAGGCAATATATTTTCACATCATTTCCGTTTCTTTTTCTGAAAACACAGTGGAATGATACTCTTAACTTCTTACGATATTTTCGCAGTTTTGTATTTCAATGTCTGTTTTATAAATTCATCAAATTTCCAATCTGCCTTCTACCGATGCCCTAAGCAGGAACCAGCGACGGAAGAAGGGAACGAAGACCTGAATTTCCGCTCGGCATTGACATTTAGGATAGAAACGGTGTGACAGAACAACCGGAAATGAAAATTATCGTGTGATATACTGCTTGACGCCTTGCCAACCCGTTGTTGTTGCGGCTCGCATAGCACGCGTACCGAAAAAACGTGCAACAAAGAAGCGAGTTGAATCGCGAAAAAACTAAAGGGGGGTTGAGGCACGACCCGCGTGTACCGAGCAGCCAAACAAAACACCATTAAATCCGAATCAACTTCTTAATTTGAACGAATGGTTTTTTACCCGTCGTTGTCCCACGAACACCACCCATGATAATAACCACGGTCGTTCGTCATCATTAAGCGGCCCGGAAATGCGTTTCCTGTGTTTTGTATTTGGAACCACCGAATTTTTTCCCAGCAACCGACCGGTTACCAGCAGTTTAGGCGAATGTCCATCGGGCAATCAGCAATCAAATTTCCGCGTCACGGGGACGATCGCTGATTTCGGACAGCGGCATCGAAATCTTTTCAACGGTTGTTCCGGGACGGTTCCGAGCGACGTTTAAAAATCAATATCAGCAGCGTACCAAGCGATTCTGAAGTTAACGAATGAGCAGCTCACTGGCCAAGATGATTGATCGCAGTTCTTTTGACAGTTTGTGCACAAAGACATCGGGAGAAAGACATTTGCATCTTCTAGAGAGTTTTAATTTTTATCGGCTTATTTGTGAAATATTTTCATCGCCTGAGAAATCGGCAACGTTCGCGAAGAACGACAATTTTTGCGAATGATAGTAATGCACGTATACGTGTAAATAGCACAACTACAGATCATTGTGGTTGGTCGATAACTTGTGCTCGAATTATAGATAATATATTCATTAGAAAAGAGTAAACACAATCAACTACTTAATAGAAATAATACAGAACAACTTTGAATCTCTATGCATCACGTACCTACACTCTCTCGTTAATGGTATTTCTCGCAATTTCTCTCTCTTTCTCTCTCACGTTGCTTACTCTCTCGTGATCTGCAACGTACTTACACGTATTCCCCACTCTCGTGTTCACCTCGATCGGTCATTGAATATCGTGACTCTTAGAATGTCTTCTAATAGTCGAAATAAACGTACCTACGATCGCGCCATCATTCACACCACAGCATATACCTAAAACCAAGTCCACGATAATGGTATACATATGCGCTGCGATAATTTATTTCAATATTCAGAGGATGGTAGACGTTTGAACAGCGACTGCTAGACGTTTCAATTAAGAAAAGATAGAACTTGAAAAAGTTTGCCGGAAGACGGGTGGGTCAGTCACTCATTTATTCGTATCGTCCAGAATACGCTTAATTGCCCCTAATGGATTCTTCAGGTCTTTCTATTCAAGCACTTTCAGCCCTTCTTTCAGTTGCGTCGAACCGAAAGTGCATTTCGCTCCTTTTCTGAACAAGCAAATCAGTTAATTAAGCAATTAATCATCTGAACAGAGCCTTCTCATTGATTCGCATGTATTAACACTTTGACTGCCAAACTAGAAACCTAAAAAATTTCATAAAATAAGAGCAAGTTATTTAATCAAATACAAAATTGAAAAAAATTAAATGTATGATATTGAGCAGTCCTCCAACTTTCTTACATTTTATCGATCCAAAACAAGTTTGGTGCAATGAATATATTAACATGAAAATTTATTTGAAAATCTGGACAAATAATTCCGTCACCCACATATGGCAGTCAACGTGTTAATGGTGGTTATTCCTCATTTGGGCAAAGAATAAAAAATAATCGTATATTTTTACATTACAAAGATATAAGTAGAAAGAGAAAAACGTGCTCGTTTCGCGTGTCACAATGAGCGGCACCTGTTCCAAAATCTCATTAACAGAATAGAAATTTTACATTTCTATTTATCATTTCGATAGAGGTGAATATAAATAAATGTAATGTAATCGAATCGTCGCATTTTTAAAGAACATTTTGAAGGTTCACTTAAGGGGGTTAAAATGAGCTGATCACTGAAATTTGTTCGGTACGGTGGTACAACGTCAAAATTAAAAGTGAACGCCTGTCGCGTGCAGACAGAATTGATAAATCCTCGCAGACGTAATTTTCAATTTCAAACGTCCGACTGTTACGCCACCCGGAACGTTTCCGCACTTTTCACTGTTTATACGTTATCAGGGATTCCGTCGTTATCGGTTCACAAATTTCAAATGAAAAATACGATCCCGATCTGTCCCTCTCTCTCCCTTTTTCGCACCGAATGTATAAAGAGACGCGACAATTCCGCGCTTTTAACGTCGGGCACAGAACCGTAGAGATTCGCGACGCGATAGCAACAAAAAAATACATACCCTCACACGAACACGAACTTGAAAGACCAACACAGGATCATTTTCTCTTCAATTTTACGCCGGCCATATAATTCTGCAACACCCGATGCAATTCACCGACTTGACCACACGCTGCTACCGCTGAATAGTCATCATATTGCGGCGTTGAGATGTTTCCGTTATATGCAATATCGTGTTTCCAAGCCTGTCGTATTACGGTATCACAGTATCGAAATCGGATGTTAAAAAAAAAAATCATGTTTACCGCGCGCGTGAACTACCGAATATGCTCATAACAAATCCGCAAAAGTCAAACTTTAATCATTGAAATGATATTTACCAAACGTGATTGCAAACTGCTGGTAAGCACGATGAGCGCGCAGATTACGGTTTGCTAGTTCCGTTTGATTTTTCGAAAATCGCTTTTCACCGTATCAAATGTTTATACGACGTGTAAGCGAATCTGGAGGTATCGTCAATTTTTGGACGTTACGTAAGAAGCAAACAGAGTAAACTAATCCGTTAATTGTTATTGTAATAAGTAATAACGTATAGAGGGGGGGGAAGTGTTTTTCTCCTAATGCGGAACCTAACAGCGGTTATTAGTGACCCCTGTGTTTGGAATATGTTTATATTAGATGGTATAACCCGATATCCTTTAGGTAGTTAAGGATTCTTTTACAGGAGTCCTCCGCTTGTAAAATGTTCAGCGATCCTCGCACGTTGTGTTGTACTCTCTTAGCATTGTATTTTGGACAGGTAACTAAGATGTGTTCGATGGAGTTTTTAACATCACAGGTATCACAAGAGCTTGCTTCGGTTTTGGTGATAAGGTGGTGAGTCCAGTTAGCGCTTTTGTTTCGGAAACAATTCAACCGATTGCTAATGATTTTCCGTTTCACGATAGCGAACGATCGCCGATGAAAATACGTGTGGAGCGATCTCTCCGAGCGTTACGTAGAAATTTAATTAAAATCGGCCCGTTATACGTTAAGTGACGTCCCTCGCGAGCTGAACTTCTACTCGACTTTGTGAGAAGGCGGCGTGGCCGCCGTCTTCGAGGATGACCCTCCTGAGGATCCTTTCACTCGTTATTTTAATGATCGTGCCCGAGCAGAGACGGTTACGCTACATCCCTCTCCGCGTGCGGAATTAATGTTTGCCCGGGCCGACTGTTCCCGATAAAGGGAAACGGGAGAAAACGAGAACGGAAACACGGAACAGGAGAAGAATCAGGGGCGTAATCGAACACGGTGGAAACGGAAAGGACCGTGGCGGTATTTGTCGAAGCACCAGTCACAGTGTCGAATCCTCTCTTGACACCGACGGACCAGATCGATTCCCAATTATCGAATCCCGAGAATGTTTCTATCCCGGCCGAATGCCAAATTGATTCGAGGAGTAATTAACGTCCGTAACGCGGTTCCAACTTCTGCCTACGCGACGTGATCTTCCGAGTAAAATTCGATTCTGGTATTTCCGAAAACGTAACGATTAAACATTTATACGTGCTGTTTCGAATCTGTCAAAATATGCCAAATCGAGTTAATTAGTTTCTGCAACATGGCCGTTGGGTGTCTGCCCACCCAACGTGATCTCCTTCGACTAAAATTTCATTCGTTTTCTTCCGAAGCCATACGATATTTTTGCGTACTGCTTGGAATCTATAGTACATTTCTGCCTACAGTGTGATGGTAGCTAATAGATTTTATTACACAGTCAAGAGAGTTTAATTAAACGAGGAAAACTATTTATTACTCAACAACGGATCTCTCTGCAAAATGAAAATTTAATGAAGTTAATGAATGAAACTTCTGAAGAATGAATGAACTTCAATGAAATGAAGTTAACTTTGACGAGAACATATTTACAGTTTTTTGTACTTCGCCTATTCATTTCTGTCATAAATTCCGTAATCTACTAATCACCGAGATTCAGAAAAATCTCACACAACTATGGAATTGTTGTAAATATGAAATATGAAAATTATACTTAAGCAACTAAATATAATAAACGAGGAAATGGTATATCGAAGAATTGTAAATTAATGGTTTTCGAAAAATATTTGTATATGCCTAAGACATTAACATTCGGCCTGATCTACAAAATAGAATCTGAATTTTTGCATTCCACTCATTCGCTCCGAAATTACGATCGTTTGGAATCGACGACATGCAATTTTTCATTTCACACACCCCATCGTCTGAATTTTTTTATAACATTCTCATTATATTTTCGATAAGGATAATACTTTTTTAGTATACCTTGGAACCTATAGAGTAAAGCCTCATCAATATTTTAGGTTCCGGAGCTTAACAGAGGTTGAGCATTTTCCAGCATCCTCCATTAATCCTGAGACGATGAGATGGGAATGAAAAATGAAAAAAGTATTGTGCTCTTAGAGCGTTAATCACACTTTCGATCGGTCGATATCCCCCATTGATGCCTCGAATCCTATCCTTTGAGCCTGTATGCACAAGTCTGCACAAGACTCCGTACCTTTGGTATAATAAAGGAAATCGATTTTTCAAAAATGATGTATTCTGTCAATACAATCCTTCTAGAATAGTCTCCCAAAGTTTCATTTCGCAATTTGCAAAGCTGGTGGATTTATTCCAAAAGTGTACTCGTATTTCATAGTGGTAACGGATAATCGAAACTGCAAACGCGTTTTTCTCGAAAACCACTTTTTTTCGAAACGGTTGCCACGACAACCGAAGTTCTAGTGGACCAATTCACTTGAAATTTTGAGAGGATCTTTTGCACTTACCCTGTTATCGCGCGAATCAAAATTTTCGAAATTCAACATTTTTCTCTTATTTCGTTAACGTGGTAAGAACGCAAAAATATTTTTTTTTAAATCTGAGATTTCAGTTCTTTTAGTTTAGACCACAAGTACTGATTCGTACCGATTGATAAACAACTTTATTTTTTTAGCAAAATAATGGCAAAAATCATGATTTTCAAAACTCTGTAACAAAATATGTATATAACTCGTGTAGTTTTGATTATTTTTACTCTTAAAAAATCGTACATGTACTTCAAGTAAGGAGTACTTTTATCTGTGTGTAAAATCGAAATTCAAAAGGTTCAGTTGTTCTTCTGAAAAAATATTCCTGAGAAAATGGTGAAAAAACAGCCTCGAAAACCAGAATACCCCCTCTTAAAGTGAACGCCAAGCCCACACTGTTACCGAGCTTGCGAAGGAGCCAAAATTACGGACGCATTATACGACCAAGCATTAGTTAATTCCTCGACTGGGTTCGTTCATACCCTCCTAGTTAACTCGGTGCTTCAACCCTGCTCCACAGAATTAGAGCTGGCTGGTTTATCTTTTCGATGCAGAACATTTCCATAACGACTCTCCACATTCAAAAATTATGATAAAGTTTCCCTCGTCGTTAGTGGATTAGGATGACATTTTCCAATGAAACCGCCAGGGGATTATCCAACGTGGAAAGATGAGTAGAAAAGATAGAATAAAATGTTTTGATAGTTCCTTTTTATGAAAATCTATTTAATACATGCGCACTCAACAATTGCAAGTTTCAATTCTGTGAATTTTAACTGTACGCCGTTTTTACTCTTGAAGATCTGTACTACTAGACACATTTGCAAACAGTATCATTAGACTGCAAATTTTTATGCAAAACAACAATTTTCCAAGTCAATTGTAAGACCCAGAAATTCAATAAAAATGTGCTTTTTCTCTTAATAATTTTAATAAGCCGACAATAGCTCTTGAAAGTCTTCTAATGTCATCATAGTTTCGTATTTGACTGATTCAAGGTTTGTCATAAATGCATATAATCCACAGTCATGATGTTTCTATGAGTAAAAACAGTCTACAGTGAAATCCACTGGTTTGAAGCTTGATTAAATGCACGCGTATTAAATGAATGTTTGATCTTGATTTTATTTCTGCATAATAACAAACCTACTTCGACGGAGAAAAATTTCTAGTTGACCGGGGACGTCACTTTGACAAAGTCTCCCTGTTAGTTTGCATTAACGCGTCAAAGACAAGACGGATAAACGACGACTGCAATTTCGTGCAATAGACGCTATTCAAACACACGGAACTCCGAATTGACACGATTTGCTCACGACAATGGAGCGCGTCTCGTCTTTCAAAGACACGCGTAAACGGAACTGCTATGATTGCAGTTAAACTTGAATACTTAACAGCTTCATCCTCGCGAATGTTCTTCGTAAAAATTCCAAACACTGCTGTGATATATGCGACACTGATCTCAAGTTTCTAGGTGAAAAATTACTGTTACAAAACAGTTTCCCTTCAACTTCAATTTTTTCCTCTGTTTCTGATCACAACACAAATTGCATTAAAGCTAAAGGTCTACTTAATCCGGAACACGATTCGCTATCTTTTCCATAGCAGCAAAGACTAAACTTTATGATTTCGAGAAACGTTAAAATCAAAACCATACCCCCCCCCCTCGTTTACTGACAGAAATGGAAAAATAAAATGTCTTTATTCTTTTCCCAGAATATCAACAAACACAAACACATTTTATGCTTGAATTTTAATACTCCTAAATTATGAATAATTTTTTATGAATTTTTCTAAATCAGTCAAGCGGTCGATTAGTTAATTTTTAGTAAAAGTTTGTCAATGAAAAATAAAAATTGTTTCTGTCAGTAGCAATTCACAGAAACCAATCAGGAATTTGTTACTCATTTTGATAGTTCTGGCAATATGCAAACTAACGTCTCGATATTCTCAAATTCCTTCAATTTTTATATCATTCGAAGTTACACCCATTCATTTTTGTCATAAATGCATAAAATCCACAGTCTGCTTATAACACCACACGTCTTTTCACTGATGTCTTCAACTGTGCCCAATGTTTCTCATTATTCGTGTCTCTCTTTTGCCTTTTTTGCTCGACCTAATAAAAACATTTTCTTCCTGAATTTCCAACGAGGCTCGTCGATATATTTTTCGCATACCACGTAGCCGATAGTTTTCCGACGATATTACTTACAGGAAAACCGTTTATACGATATTCCCATCTGATAGTGTCCGCTCTTGGGACTAGCAACGTGACAGAGAGACGCTTCGGTGTATCGCATGGTACAGTTTTGCACTCGATCGCCAGCCACAAAGAAATTTTTTGAGAGTTCTATGTTTGCAAGATGATTGCAAAATCTCATGCTCGATTTGAACCTAAAACACAAACGGTTGCGTTCTAGAATAACTAATTCTAATACATTACAAATAATCTAAAATGAGAAAAAAATTTTCCTCCAACAGAAAAGAACTTTAGACATAACAAAAATTCACAAGATTGAAAACCTGAATGTATAAACTAATTACTACACTGCGAATTGTCCACAGTTGTGACAAACTTGAGCATATCTACTTATGAAAATTCTTGAAAAAGAAAATAACTTTCCATGTGCAATTCGCTGTTCTTACAGTTGTCGCTGAAAATGTCGATTTTACATACACAGTTTAATTACGAAGCAGTGGACTATGGAAAACGTATTGTAAGGTCAGTCATACAGAATTTCATTTCCATCGACAAGTCTTGTCAACATGTTCGCAATAGTTTGCGCAATACCGCAAGCGCGTCAAAAACGCAACAGCATTTAACAACAAGTGTTAGACGAACGTTCATAATTGGTCGGTAGCCGCGTGCATAGTTAAGTTTCTTTCTCTTTTTCTCTCTCTCTTTCTCTCTCGTCGGAGAAAAACTCGAGGATGTGTGTGCTCCCACGGACACGGGCGAAATTTGTCCGGGCGCGCAGAATTGGACCAATTAGCGAAATTCTGGCCATTTTCACGGTTAAAGCGCCTGACTTCCGGGATTCTGCATTGCCGGGGGAGGAAATTATGCCAACGAAGGAAAGTTGAGCTCATTAAGTTTGTTCGAGCGTCTTCGCGAACGTATGTGCATGATAGAGCATTGCCGTGAATCATCGTCGTCCTCCTCGCAATTGACATGGGGCGAAGATACCCGGAAACTACCGACTAATTATTTGGCCGATCGAAGGAGATTTTACGGAACAACGTGATCCGTGTTTCCTTGCACGGATTCAACACGCTTGGCGAATTGCTTCTGTTAGCACTTTACCGATTTGAAAGAAAAAATTCTGTTCCACATTGCTAATCGATTTATTTGAAAAGAATGATTAAAATACGAAACCTTACGTAAGTAAAAGAAACTCGTAAAAGAAACGTTACGTACTCGAATAAATTTCTGTTATTATTGGGCTGTGAAAATTATTGGGCTATAAAAAACGTTTGGAGAATTGAAAAATAATGTACTACTCTCGACTGATTAAAATTATTGAGATCACAAAAGAATGTCTATGTATAGCTCCTACATCTCGAAATCGATGCAGACAATTTTGATTTTGCATGGAAATCCGCAGTCGAAAACAAAGGAAATAGCAGACATAAAAGCAGGAGAATCATTAAATTGATTACCCTTGGAAATTGAATTATTCATCTTTTTTATCAACATAAAACGTACGAAGGAGGAAAACAAATATTTTGAAACTTGGAACGTAAATAGTGCGCGCATAAAAAAATGGCATCATCGTGACGTAACGACAGCCTTCGAAATTATAACGATTGGTTATGGCTGTTCGAAATATGACGTTAACAGACATTGTCGCACGAAAAGCAAGATTTAATGAAACTACTGAATCAACGATGAATAATTATTGACATCGTTCTAATAATTATTCAAATGGGTTAAACCTTAAACGGGAAGTGAACGCGAATATTTTCCAATTTAACCGGAACGTAATTATCAAGATGTTGAATTAAAATGATCAGGGATCACGACCTTAATTAAATTTCATCTGTTTCAATTACCATGTCGAGAATTCATTCTACTGGGGAATCTATGTAGTATGGCGCGAGAGATATTGTATTATTTTAGGGGGTTGATGTGGTAAATCACTGTAGCTCGTTTCTTGGTTTTAGAAAACAATGTTTATTTGAATTTCAACAACTCCCCTGTCACCGGCCGAGTTAACATTGGGTGACTTGTTCGTTCTTCAGTGGTTGTAGCGAATTTTAATGCTCAATGACTTGCGTAGTTAGCCGAAAGCTATTCCGATATTCGAACGATTCTTAACCGAGTACTGCGTGTGGTTCTTCCGAGATTCGAGATGATTCTTTGAGATTCTAAGCGATTCTGAATTTCTGCTCCGAGGCCCGCTTGTTCGTCACCTCGGCGGTGATGCGATTCTTTGGCCATGGGCCCGTAATTTGGGGGTAAATCCGTCCCCATTCGTTGAGTGACTTGAGGGAGGAGGATCTTCCGAAACGGACCTCACCGGTGGAGGAGGAAGTCTCCACCCTCAAGTCAATAAGGGAAAGTTTTCCCATACTGCGATTTATGGGCCTCGGAGCAGCGCGACGAAGGCCTAAGTGGCCCATGAATACGTTTTACTGTCTCTGGCTTTCGTCCGGTTGACGAAAACCAGAGACACGATATTTAGGGTTGTAGCGAACCCCGTGGTCGTGCGGAAGAGGATTTACGACCCCCTTGGCCGCCGCGTGTAGCGGGCCATAAGGCCCGCTGTGTCCGAATCCGGGACCCTCACGTACCTCGCGGTCGGTACACGGAGTGAGGGTCGCACGGATTGACTTATGGCCACTTTTCCAATGCCATCAGCTCGAATCCTCAAGTGCCTCGCATGCGGCAACTCAAGGATTAGCATTCTTCGTGATTGCTCGAAGGACGGACAAAAATCGGAAAAGGGCTCTCAACGAAATCTGGAGAATGTAAACTCCGAAACTATATGGGGGACGCGGCATGTATCCTTTCGGAACCGTACAGATATGTACATATCTCATTTCATGAATTCGTAATATTATATTCTGATATGCATAATTTCACGAAAGCGTTTTTACCGAACTAAAAAAACGCGCGCAACGAATGATTCAATACCGAAAATTCTATAACACGAAACGGAGAATCGAGTGGGATTTATAAATTAAACCTTGAACATAATTAAAATCTTTCGAATTCTAAGCAAACAACGAAAACACGTGTGCATGTATTCGACTATTTTTTGAAATTTAAAAAGTTTCAATATTTTTAAAAAACGAAAAAAAATAAAGACAATTATTTCCTTAATTGTACGGAGCAAAATGGAATCGAATGCTCGTGTTTGATTAATTTTTAAATCCCAAGAAATGTCGATATTTTCAATAAAAAGATTAATAAAATGAAGTAACCGATATCCTGAATTTTAGGCAAAAACCGGAAACAAATGCCTGTACGTGACTGTATTTAAAAAATGTCGGTATTTTTAATAGAAAAGAAAAGGAAAGTTGCATTATGACGGCATACTTGTATTACGATGTACTATGGGTAGCATATCCTCGTATAGGGAGGTGCACATATTGATCGAAGCGTCGCGTAGTAAAATTTAGATCTTTGGCGATGTGTTTTCGAAAGCACACACCTGTGTCCACAGAAGTTCTTCGACAACTTATAATTCAAAACTCGCATCCTATAGTCGCAGACTCTACTGCATAGTCTACTACGCAAATATGCCGGAAGATGTCCTTCGACATGATCACGAAGATGGACGCGGCGTAAGTGTATACTAGACGTATAATCGTTTCTAACACCAAGCGTGGGTAACATATTAGTATTCGAACATGCACTCATATTCGATCCCATAAATATGTCTGAAGATGAGTTGAAATTCACCGCGTAGCTGCGGGTCACGGTGCGGATGCAGTGAGACCTTGATAGTTGCACGAGACCAATGCTAAAAACGCATGCGAGTATTCAATTCTAAGCAACTAATTAGATATACGACGGCCAAATAGTGGGGGAGCGTCACCCATATTAGCAGAATGAAGAAGTGGAAGAACGAGCCAAATGTGCCCGCGGGCCGCAGGTTGGACAGGAGAAATGATCTCAAAATTATAAAACTTTCGTTTTACATTTAAAACAATAATCCTATTTTATGGTTAAATCGGCTGCTTCTGCGAGAGATTATAAAACTATTTCGTATTATTAGACTATCACCGAGTTATTAAAAATTACGGAAATAAACATTTGTTTCATTTAATTTGTTTATCGCGACCTAGAAAATTTCTATTTTCCGCGAAGACCTGCAGTTTTCATATTACAGTAGAAGTCGCGTTTTTAAAGTGCGCTGTCGCAGATTTTATACGAAATCGAAAAAATGTCGTTCTGAGCGCTCGTGTCAATAATCATTTGCTGGCAGCTTTTTGCAGTATTGCGTATGGAAATCCCTTTACGTTAAAACCAGACAGAACTTTCCGCTGGACCCATTAAAATGTATTAATGCATCGACGTTGACAACATAACAATGAACGCATGAATGAATACTACACTGCAGTCGGAAAAAAAGATTTCACACTGATCTACAAATCACGAAAGGTTAAAATTTTAATACTGTCGAACAACTACTTAACCTTCAAAGAAATGGAAAGAAAAGTTACGTAATCCAACAGAAGTATGCAATGTACACACATAAGAAAAAAAAATAGAAATGTATATATACTTATAAAAATGACACATGTTTGGACGAATATCCCCAAATAAAAATGTCGTTATGTTTTGAAAATCAAAATGTGTCCAATAGACTGTACTGTTCTTTTCAGGATTAAATCGGCGTCGATTGTGTCACCGGTATTGCGCTATCAAAAACCAATATACATATTACCGAAAACCGAAATAAATATGCATTTTTCGGTTTTTTCCCTATAGAAATGGCAGAATCGCCTATCGAAGCCGATGACGCAACAATTGCGTCATTTGTTATTTGTCCCTCAGTGACCGACAGCGTTATAGACTGAAACGACAGTTATTGTTCAGTTCGAGGATCACAATAAAAAAAATCAATTTAATAACAAATCTAATCAAATTTCTGCACCATTGCGTATTGCTTTTACTGCAACTGAGAAAAAAAAATGTAGTCGTCACAATTCCGACAAATTGCATCTCTTTCAAAATTTCTTTTTTTCACATTGTACAATAAACTGATGGTTCTAGCTTTTCAATAAAATCCAAGTCGTTGGGATTCCTTGAGGACGAATTTCGTCATATGTATTTAATTCTCAACGTGGCAAACAGATAATTTAATCATTGTATTTGGTTGTTGCATATGACCAAAAATGCGAACAAAAGATCGGTATGTATTTTTATTTTTCCCAGAACCGAAGACTAGGGTATAGGATTTACCTTCTCGAAGAAAACATTGAAAACATTTTACAAAATCCTCGTCTGCAATGAATTAAAGAGCGAAGCGCGGTATGTGTGAAACGTTTGCAATCAAACATCAATGGATTCGAGCATCGTGGAAAATCCAGAGCTGTCTTGTCGGTGAATGTTATGACAATGAAATAACGGTTCGGTAAAGGGGATCTAATGGTCGCGATTTCTCGAATGAGAGGCAAACGATCCATAAACCGTTTTGAGGAAAATCTCGGAAAGTGCCCCCCGATCGGTGGCGTCGCCAGTCGAAGAACAGTAAACTTGGCAACGTCACGAGAGAGCGTGCATACAGATCCGTTGGCTAGGAAAGCCGGGACACTTTGGTAGACTGGTTGAATCGCGATTGCATGTGCAGACATGCGTGTAGATGTTATGTGTGTGCGTGTGCGTGTGTTTGTACGGTGAGGCAGCCGCAAGGCCAAACCACGAAATGCCTCGCGATTGGTCGCACCGGCATCGTACGATGGTCCCGTATCGTTATAAATAAGATCCATTGCCCCTACCCCCTAACAACCCAACCACCTCCATACCGGCCTCATGTTCGCAATGCTGCGTCAGCGAGTATGTTAACTGGATACATACCGAGGAACACGCACGTCGACGCACCGAACGCGCGAGCCTCCTCCGTGTGTCGGCTCGCCAACAGAGGACGACTATCATGATGATGATTGGCGCACACCATGGCTGCGTCATCAACGCCGCCGGACACGGCACAGACGATGATAACACTCCGTGAAAGTGTATCGGGTTAATGAAACTTTCTAGCCGGCACTTATATCTCCGCGGCGTCTTCGTGTCCCTGCCTTCTTCGATCTCTCGTTGTTCCGCTTACCGATGGAACAGGTGTCCTCTCGCCCTTTGCGCTACAAAATCTTTCCCCTTTTTTTTCGGTTCAGAACTTGCTGCAGTTGCTGGACATCAGTCAGATCCGAGTAATCTTAGCGAGTAACGCGTTTCAATTAGTCAGCCAGGTAAGGTAAAGGCACCTGTAGTTGACCATTTTATAGAAAAACAAAAAATAAGGTTTGAAATGTTCTTATTGTTTTGAAATTTAAACAACAGACGGCATGGCATCCGAGGTTCACTTTCATCAAAAGTGCACAGCTTATAAAAAACTTATTTTTTAAGTTTTTCTATAAAATAAATGGTCAACTACTGGTGCCTTTACCTTGGTTACACTTCAAAATCCTTATAGAAACCGAAAGACCAGTACATTTACCCATATTTATCGGTTACTTTTTCGGTTTTCTTATTTCACTGCAATACAGTTTTCAGAATGGTTTTAAGCAAAGATTTAAAACCTGTATGCATGATATTGCTTTAATACCCGGGAGGGTCGGGGGTTAAATGTGGTCTTTTAACCCTTCGGTGAACGGATTGGGTCTATGAAATCCATGAATTGAATTTGTACCGTTTTAATCTTCTTTAAATTATCTTGGAATTAGGTTAATACGAATCATGCTCATTCACTGGGAAGTGTTCATTAAGTGGACAGATCATCCTATGTCGATAAGACAATGCTAATCCAATGACAAAACTTCGCCGTTTTATTATTTTTAATGAAACCTTTGCCAACATATTCGTGACATTTTTCTGATTAAAATTACACCAAACACGATACAATGGGTATCACATTTACTTGTTTAATCCACGATACCGTAGAACCACGATTGTCCAAACTAGTGACAATCTTAATTTTCTTTTTCCTCTCTTGACTTGTTTTCGCTTAAATAATATTATCGATTTGCGTCCACGCTTCCGTAGCATTTCCGCATTTATAATTTCGATCCAGAAAAATCCACAAACTTTCGTGTGCCTTCTTTACTCTTCAATTAACTTGATAACGAGACCGTTATCCTATTTGACTACTGCAGGCATTTCACTGTACGGCAAGGAACCTCATGATAATCCGTAAATCGATAAAATATAGGTACGCTTTGGAGCATTTGTTCCCGTTTCTACTAGTTCCCGCGTGTTTCTTATTTTTCTTAGATTTTTATCGTTCCAAATAGAAACAGGCAACGAACGGCGATTTCGAGAGAACGTTTTTCGTTGTCGCTGCAGTGTGGACATACCATAAGGTCCACTTGATATGAGAATTTCTATTTCGGTGTATCTTAAATATAAGGATCAACCGATTGCATAAAATGGAAACAATCGTCGTACCGGTTCCACAATAACCAACAAATCCCTCAAAAATATTTAACATTATAATTGGATCATCGTCTTCCTCGCAGTATTAAAACGAGCACATCGCGTGCTTAGCGTGAGATTGGCAATGCATGGCTTCATTAGATTAATGAAATCTTATTATCGTCGAGTTCACTCGCCTACTATTCACCAGATCGTACGAAACACCAATGGACACGACTGTATCGAATTACAAACGTCCCTAAATTAGATAAAACAAATATGAGTTTCTTGGTAACATTTTATTTAAACGGTGCCCCACGGCAACGGCGTTTACTGAAAGAGGACAGTGGACACTATATCTTGGTGGTGATACATAATCGGTAATGAGAGAGATCATGTCCGACGTGGCCTAGAAATGAATCAAACTTTAAGCATTTCTTTCAATGTCAATGACATAAACACTGGTTTCAGCGTCTTCCTGTTTATTTTGTATTTAAGGAGAGCGTAAGAACGTTTATTTAATGACTCTTTTTCGTGACCGACTGTCAGACAAATTTAAAAAGTAACATAATTTGAACGAGCGTAATTATGATGCAAATCATGATCAACTGCGTAAATAGAAAAAAAAAAAATAAAGTAACACTGAAGCTCTTAAACGTTATGACAAAGTGTCCATTCTCTTTACTCAAGGAAAAAGAATAGAGTTTTTTACCCGTTAATATGTTTTCACGAAACATACAAAGGATAAAATTTTATTGTTCAGAATAGTTGATTATAAAATATTTTTCGTTTTGTTGTATATATTTGAAAAAATATGAAGTATAAAACTTTGTAAAACTGTCCAGAGAAATTGTTAAAGTTTTATTGTCTATTCACTATTCGATGCACCTTGCTTTTACAGGTAAAATGTTGAGCAAATATTAAATTATTAATAGCACTTGAAAATAAAGAATAGTCGCACACGTGTGCATCAATAATACAGTAGAATAACACAGAAGTTGGCAGAGAGTCAGGAAGAGAGTGGGGTGGGCCGGTGGTATTCTCAATTACAAATCGAACAGGGTCGCCAATAGGAACGCGAAAGTGCATTAGAGTAATGAAAACGGTTAATAACCCCATAATGGTACATCTGGGCTCGTAACGTATTGTAGCGTAGACTGGCTACCCGAATTTGAAAAAAGTAATAATTATCCGAGGAGAGTAAACATGCTACGGCATAAGCTTTCGCGTTACGTACGCTAAAAAGTACTATAAGAATTACTACGTCACCAGAATGAATATAGACTATTCAATTTTAGCGAACTCTTAATTACATTCGGAAAGAGAACACAAAAGTATCTCTCTGTAAGTAATTTCTGCGGTATGACTTACGTCGGGAAGTAATTAAAATATACTACTTTCTTCTCTTGAAATTATAAAATTCTTAACAATTCAAAGTTGAATTGGAGTATTGATCGGAAAAAGTTAAATGGAAATATTTCATTAGCACACGAATTATTCGCATCGCAAGGAATATTTTATTATTCTTATCACCAGACGTACGCAAGTAATAATTTATGAGTACCGCTTGTATGTCTTGCTGTGCGAAGCTTGGCTGATAGGTTTCCTTGATCAATTTAGCTGAAGAGTGCCCAAGAAAAAATTTCACACGACCAAATGAGTCGAATGAACTCTATAGCACCGTCGTGGAGTGAACCGATTACTACACGACCGTTTTACCATTTATTCTACTCGTTCACCCGTAGTAATGGTTCTGTCCTTCATTTTTCCTATTGGAGCTACAGGCGAGAGCTTGAAACACTCCACGAGTTGCTATCTGGCTCTAAATGTAACAAAAATCCTGCGCATTTGATGCTTTTATGACGAAAATTGGTAGACGAAAACTTGAAACAGTAGAAAGACAGAATTTAACAGTATCGATAAATTATCATCAACTTATTAAAATAGTTACAGAAAGGTAAAAAATTTTATTTGGTTCCAGTACTTGCAATTAGTGAAGAATATAATGTAAGGGTGTCCCAAAAATATTGTACTTCCTTGAAAGGGGCGATTCTAGTCTACCCACTTTTACCAAAAATTCATCAAATTCGCAGTCTACTTGTTATGTAGTGTACATTGTGTCGCCAAGTTGAATGAAAAAGATATTCTATCATTACACCTGCCTCCAGCGTTAAAGATCCTATAATGATGTTAAACAGCCGTAAATATTCGAAGGTTCAGTCTTTTTTGATTAGTAAAAATTGATTTGCACAAAATTTACACATAATAAACCTGACAGAATCAATGAAAACAGAATCTAAAGTCAACTGGTACAGTCAAACATGTCTGCCGTGGAAATAATAGTTTTAGGCGAAACGCATGACAGTCTAATTTTCCGTGTAATCCAATGGAATGCTCGTTGAGAATGAAAAGCGTTGCAAATAATCCAGTGTAATTAAAATCGATGGCTCCATTAATCAAATATTGTAACGGTTAGCGTTGTTCGGGTCGGCGACAATATACAATATATCTAGCACGCGTAGCCGATGTCTGTTATCTCCATCATGATAGACAAAACAACGACGATAACGCTGTTGTCATCGTAGGTTGTCACTCTCGCATCAGCCGCATACTTCGAAACACGTGCAGGCATGCATTTAATGTGGTCGCTCCATGATCGACAATATACAAAGTTGTTTTAAAACGATTACTGCTAAGTGACTATAATGAACTGCCTATGAACACCGTGATTAGTCGACGCGACGATTAGGTATATCACCCCCATGAACAACTAAGAAAAGAAATAATTCGAATATGTATATTAATAGAGTACCTATATTAGAATTAACATTGAGAAATAATTTTCTTTCATCATTTTCGATCATTTTGCTTGTATTCTAAATTTTGCACATTATTTTTATGTCTTTCTTCGATGATATAGTTTACTTTCTTTCTTCATTTTTTAAAGCTAATATGTATACGTAGGTTAAAGCACTCTGTTACCGTCGGGGTACCAATTACTGTGCCTATATTAATTATACTTATTTTTAAAGCATAATGAATATTAAAAAAGAGATATTAAATTCTCTTCATTAAAATCAATTATATATATATGCTAAATATTTGTTTTTTTAATATTCACATTACGCTTTAAAAATAAGTATAATTAATGTAGGCACAGTAATTGGTACCCCTACCCCCACAATAATTGGGTCCCTTATCCTGTAACAGACCTGAGCAACTGGTGGTCAGTGTCGGCAGATGAGGGGAAGGAGCCAGTACCGGAATATGCATCACAGAGACGAAACGTCACGTGACCCAAACGCGGGGGAAGCGTAGGTAATAGCGCGGTGGAAAGGGAAATCAGAGTGGGGAAACAAGTCCTGATTTGGCGACACTGCTGGTGGCTCGCGATCCACATGCGAGTCCTCTTCCCACTCCTGAGATCCCCCACCCTGCTCCTATGGAATGTGGGAGAAGGGGACGAGAGGCTACAAACCTATACAGACTGTCCGTCTATAAATGTCAGACCAAACATTTCGTAACTGGTTGAAGTTAGAAGAAAGTTTAATAGTACAAATTTGCACGGTTTTAAGTCCGCCATAAAGTGCATATAAAATATTTATTTTTACTCGTCATCTTTGTGAGTTACGATCGTCACCATCGTTTTTTTTTTTTTAATTTATAACCTCCCAAAAAGATAGAAAGATAAATAGAAAGATAAAGGAAAGATAAAAGCACGGTAGGGTAATATGAAGTGGCCAGTGGTGGGAGAACCTATATACTGGTAGTGGGGGACGTAAAGCAACGATGAGGAAGAAGTTGCCCAGGCCTGCCCTACAAGCAGGCTTTCAAAAAAAAAAGCATGGAACATAACGCTGCCCTAATGTAGGATAAAGTGTACTCGATATTCCATCTGATAAATGCAATTTACAATATTATTTTGATGTCATAATCATTGCACTAAACATATATCTAGAATAATCACAGACATGTTACCGTAAACACGATATTATGCATTAACGAAACTGAACTGAAAATGATTAATGCTTAACAAAAGCTGAAAAATTAACGTTTCCGAGCCAAGATACTATTTCCGCGTACAATAACGTGCATTATTTTTATAGGTTTTTTTTTTATCGAATAATTTTCATTGCGTTCGTTATGGATCAGATGTGTGCAATAAAAACGTACGAACTATACATTATTATATGAAAAGCACAAAATGCGGATGGTATGCAGCAATAATATTAAAAATAATGCACAGGCGTAAATGTACACGTGCACGGACTCGTGATGTTCTTTTTCATTGTGCATATTTCGACCCCACGACCTGGAATAACTCGTTACGCATTTGCTTTTTCGAGAAATGAAAACGAGCCCGAGCTCGCGCTTGTACCGGTGACATTCAAATCGAGCTATCGATGAGAGCCTTCATAGAATGATACAGTTAACAAGGCTCTCACTTTTAATTAAAACTCGAGCCTGTAATCGCTATGTAACATGTGCGCTTGTACATGGTACACTCAGCGACAAAAAGATAGGACATTATATACAGATAGATGGTATTTAGCTTTTTTCAAGTAGTATATTACATTGTTTGTGACCTTTGTACTGCGTAATAAGAATAAATAATTATTTCAACATGTTTCAACGAATTTATTACGTGAAGAAACAATTTTATTGGAGAATGTGTAACATTACACGAAAAATCGGTGCGTCAAAATGATAGCATTTTCTGAAAATAACTAAAAAATAAGAATATGTATAAATAAAATAGCGTTTTAATACTTCGTAACACCGCCTTTTGTTTGTATAACAGCCACTAAACGTTTTGGCATAGATTCACATAGTTTTTGTGGAAATTGTACATTTCTGAATGAAGGATCATTTTTCATGGCAAAATTAATTGTAGAAGATATTCCTGCTATCAGTTTTAAAAATCTCATTTGAAGAAAAGAAGCTTCAATGTTTCTATTTGTTTCTTTAGTATACCGAAATAGCTTGGAGTATTATATTCACAAACTACCGAATAAGAATTTAAAACAATTTTTTTCCAGCCCTTAGGGTATCCTCCTAAGCCTATAGTATGAAAGAACATTTCCAGAAAGTCATAAAATCCTCGAATATCATGGTATGTATTATTATTTTAAATAACGGCAAATGAACGAAAATGCGTGTCCTAGTACTGGAATGTTCAATTCCTTGTGAGCTACGATAATTTCTTATTTATCAGATGTAAAATGACCGACATTTCAGAGAATCGTCTCGTCGTTCTTGGCTCCATTCAACGATACTTCGACGAGGCGTGACCCTGCCAACGGGCGACCCTGTGCTTCCCTCGTGCCAAAACTTTCCTGGTCGCATGATTTCCCTTCCAAACAGTCACGTTACGTTCAAACGCTCGAGTTAATTATAAATCTGGAGTTCGAAGACAAACACACTAGAGCTCACATCCAAATACTTATTGCATCCAGTTTACAGATTGTTAGAACTCATGTGCGTGATCATATTATTGGAGCCAAAAGAATATGTAACTAGGGTATTGTTTAAGAATTGACTGGTTTAATAAAACCAGTTCGTGCAAATGGCACCAATAATTTAACCATCGTCTAAACTTATTTTACTTACTTTCAGCTGAGTGCAAAGTTGCATACGGTTGCAATAAGTACCTTTTAACCAGATTTCGCTGTCCCCACTAAATACATTTAAATAAGTTCCTCATTACATTTTTAGAATAATTGATAAAATCGAGGTTAACAAACTCTGAGTGAATTACACCTCGCGTCATGATTTTGTGAAATCTGTAAAATTCTCGTCAACAGAAGTCAAATCATGAAATTCGCTGCGGAAAACATTAAAAGATTTATCTACTTGAAAACAGAGATGTAATATGAATGGACCTCTTTCCAATCTTGCGAACAGAGACTCGATGTTACAAATGGACCGCTACACCGTAAAGGCAGAAATCGGTTATTCAAACATTTAGGAAAACAAGAACAACAATTAAATGTTTTCCCAATCGGACAAAGCGGATACGAATCGACACGAAGCGACACGAAGCGACACAATCGATACTCGTCGACGTTGATAGATCAAATGTAGCGCAATTTTGCAGAGAATTCTCGATGAAAGTTGATTGCGAATCGACCGACACACAAACGAAAAAGAAGACCCACGCGAAACGAAGACTAAAAACGTAAAAACCGGCTGCCCCTCGCCATCCGAGACATTTTCAGCGGACTAGTGCTCAATATTTAAAAAAGACCAAAATTTTCCATAGCTGGAAACATTCGAGTTTCGCATCAGCGCCGAGGGTGGGATCTTTTGCAGTGGTTCTTAACTTTTTCAGCGATCGGCACCCCCTCGAATCAAAAAATAATTTCTCGCACCCCGTTGAAAAATGTGTTTCTATTTCTTGATTTAGCTAAAATTACGTCTATTGCAAAATAAAATTTATTAATTGAAAAATAAATTTTCCATCGAAAAATTAGAAACTACTTTCGCACCCCTGGAAACGCTTCCTCTCGCACCCCCAGAGATGCACGCACTCCAGATTAAGAACCACTGATCTGTCGGATGAAGCACGTGAAGCTCATCCAGTACATTGACCTATCCCAATATTTCCCTTAATGAACGGTTTGCCGGAGAACCCTCTTAACATGATTAAATTCTGCGTACTTTGCTTTATCCCTGCTTGCTACGGACCAAAGGAATTCAGGCTTCGCCTGTTAGCAACATTTTACTGCTCTTTGATATAGTTTACCGTCGTCTTTCCTTTACACGGACTGTGAACTTCACGGAAACGGAACTAATTTGTCGTAAGGGAAAGAGTTCCGCGATAAGGATTTGAGGGAATCCGTGAGACGAGGCAGACTGATAAACGGCTACCGAAAATGAGAAAGGTTTCTTGAAAAGAAAATTGCAAGTTGCGTCTGCTTCTTTAATTGGAATTTTTCTATTCGTTTTGTGTACGAGTATGCGCGAGTATGTAAAGGAAAATTCGAAATAATGATACATTTAATATGGTATAAACTACACTTTATATTCTATATGATACACGTAATTTACAATAATTATTTTGCTATAATTATTGCACCGAATAATTTTCTATAATGACCGCAAATAGATAACGATATAACCGCATGGTTGAATAAAACTGAACTAAAAATGATATCGAATTAAACAAGATAAACAAACGTTCGTTCTCAATGTAGGTTTACTGTATTGAAGTAGCTAAAATAGTTGGAAAAAAGGTCGAATGATTATTGCAAACCATGGTAAACCATTAAACCTTTCTAAACCGACATATTACTTCAATGCACAACAGACTACAAAAAAAAACTACGATTTCATGATTGTACTGACATACATGTGCTACTTTCTTAACTTCTAAATCATGACGTGTTACGAAGACATAATGAGGGACGAGTAAAATCATGACAAAAGTTTTACCATAACCGACGTAAATACAATACAGTTTGCGCCGATATGGATACTGTCGTACAGTGAGGTGAAAGAGTTAATCATCGAATTAACCCCTTTACGTATAACAACAACTCGTGATGAAAACTTAAGATCGATTCTGCTAACTATAAATATCCTTTTTACTTCAGTTGAAATAAAATTTTATTCGTATCAATGACTGCAGGTTTTCTAGATTCATTAAATGTTTTCACAATTTTGTTTTTCGTCATTTTTTTTATAAATCCATAAAATGCGTAAGTAAATCCGCAACAAATTTTCTTTTCCCACTAGAAAACTATTCGGAATATAAAAGTTCATAGGTGAAGAAGATAACATGTGTCAAGAAAGTAAGAAGAAAAAGTTTCTGAATGACGAATGAACTCGTCGTCCCCAGTCAGAAGATCAATTTACATTCAAGCTAAAAGTCTGAGGCGTCCATATGGCTTCTACCCGCTATGATATTTTCGCCGTCCACTATATCCCGGAGAATAGAGAATGTCCTGGACAATGCAAATATTTTCTGACGCGGGTTCACAGAATCCTGGAATCCAAAAAGTCGATGGGACTGCGCAAGGACGCTATAAGGATACGTAAACGTGAGCGGCGAGCGACGACGTGCCTCGGGAAAGCAAGGAGCCTAGCGAAAGAATTCGAGTGCGACGATCGCGTGATACTATTTCGCAATCCTCGAATAGCGAGTCCCTAGGGAAGCAGAGGAAAAAAGACTGATAACCGGACGTCCGTCTATCCTGGCCGCACGCGTACCTACACACGCTCGTTTACGAAAGGCGAACTTAAACTTTGCGGAATGCGACAGAAGAAACCGGCTCTCCTCTGCGAGGAAACGACCGGCAACGAAGAACACACTGCGAAGATGTTTTCGAGGTCTGAATGCAACCGTCTTCGTCACCAATTCAAGAGAATCCTTGATGTGCTATTTCGTTTGCGACGCTACACGCTGCCCGATAGTCACAGAACCGCGGCTGATTAGTGCAGTTCATTGCAGTTAACCTTTTACGGTCCAATTCATGTCTGCTTTTCATCCACAGTATTTGTGTATACCGATCCTTGTGTGCAACGGCATCAAAAAGCATTTCAACGGCAAATTGCAGATTTTTAAAAAGGAATTATACAACGATAAACCTCGGTACCAAGCACAGAAAGTAATTGCTAAATATTGACTTGTGAACATAACGATAACACTGAATTTGAAAAAGGAAATTTAATTCGCTATTTTTCGCGAATGTAGTTTTACAGTTTCGATAATTATGAAAGAAAAGTACCATTCATTTGACCGTGGTAAGTTTAACCTTCATTGTTCGCGATCTATCATGCATTTTCCGTAAGATGTTTTTGCATAGTATGTATAGGGAAGAGCTGGTTCAGTGTCTACCCGTACGGGCAGCGATTTTCTTGCCCTAGGCATACGAGCCCACGGGCAGCAGCAGGCACCCTTGCCTGCTAATAAGCATGTTGAGCAGCTCTGGCATAGGGTAAGGGACCCAATTACTGTGGGGGTGCCAATTACCATGTCTATATTAATCATACCTATTTTTAAAGCACAATGAGTATTAAAAAAGAGATATAACATATATGTATTAACTCATTTTAATAAAAAAATGTAATATCCCTTTTTTTAATATTCATTACGACTTTAAAAATAAGTATAATTAGTATAGGCACAGTATGTAATTGGTACCCCCGCAGTTTTCGTAGAAATTTTATAGACAAGATTGCGGAATGTGAAACGATAATTCGATGTGCGAAACAATTGTAAAAAATTTAACCTCTGATCATAAAATCGGAAACTTAACTTCAATGTCAAATGAAGCTTTAATTGCTTTATTTGGTATATTAGATGTTAGATCATAAACTACTTTGACAAATTTGCTCAAACGCAACGGTGTGGCTATGGTAGTCATCACTGACAAGGTCTACAAATAGGAAATGATCCGAGTTTGAATCGTTATTTACGATATCGTCTGAATCATCTGAGTAACCGAATACTGTATGCATTCAAGTGTTACGTAACGTTAAATCTATTCAATTGTTCAACGCTTTCATCGTAATGCATAAAATTCATTTTTTGATTTTGTGAAAGAGCACAAAACTGCATTGTACGTTGCATGTAAATAGCGCATTATAAACATCAACGTATTCGTTCATTGAATTGTTATTTATTATAGAGTTTAACACACATCTGGGTAACTGAATACTGGCTGCATTCAAGTATTATATAATTTTAAATCCATTCAAAATTGGTCAACAACATGATGAAACGGTACAAAGCTGCATTGTATTAACCGAGTTGTATAATAATAATTCAACCTGATCGAATAATATCGAAGTAATGTAAAGAAAAATGTCAGTACAAATGAAATAGCGCATGATTTTTTTCGAATAGCATACATATATCCACATGAGATAATATATTGTTTTTCAAATAATTTATTTGGATAATGCCCAGGGATGTGTTCAGCTTAAGATCCGATTTGCACGCTTAAAGATTACAAAATGAAATCCGTGTAATTTAATAAAATAGGGAAATCAGATTGCGAAAAATATTTACTTCGAAAGTACGAAATGTCGCTTCCCTACAAAATAGATTCAATAACATGTTTTTTTAGATTGAACGTCGCCAACAGGCTGCATTCCGCGAAGAGCGCTTAACAATTGAATTGTTCGCACATTCCAAACCCCGGGTCAGTCCCATCGCTATACGTTGGCAAGGTAAGGCCAGGCGCACGCCCATCCGCTCGGCCAATCAGCGGCTGCGACGTCATCTCGTACGATGTAACGGAGAGACTCACCCACGTGGTAAGCATCGCGCTATTTTAGTACCTCGCCACGAGAAAATCTATCGATCGCGTGCACCTCTTCTTCTCGAACGACTATTCTAGAATTTCGCGACTGGCCAATTGCTAGTTAATTAATTATGAAAACGGTCCGGATCGCCGAAACGTTCATTTTCTTCCCTCGACACCCGTCCGAACCTCGTTTCATAAATCCAATGATGCTAATAAACGGGTGCATCGCGATGGCGCGCGGCAACATATGGCATGGGACCGATTACAATTCTGTTGCTGCGATTGCAGCTTGCGTACCGCTTAATTAGTCGGTTAAACGGCGAATGTGGAAACGTTCGTAACTCCGCTTGAATTTGATTTTCTTTCCCATCGAATTTTTCCATAGGCATTACCAAGACTCGAGGTAACAGAAATAACGGTTCAGAGATGTATCGTCGATAGATCGAAACCCGTCAACGCGAACAATTGTCAGACGTCGAAACTCCTAAACTGAATTGTTTACGCGATTAATCAAGTCGCCCACGAGATACACGCGTATCGCTGAATGAAAACAAGGACAAACAGATGGTGTGACGTGTGTAGGTCAGTTAATCGTCAATCGGCGAGACGCCGCGGTAAATAAACAGACTGGGGGGGTTTACGGAAATACGCACTTAAGCGATTCAATTGAACAACAGCCGTTATAAAAACTCAATTGCAAAACACGTCCGGAATAGACCGAAAATCTGCTAAAGATAGAACACGCTTGGTTCGAACGAGCCCCTCGCGAGCACTTCGGTCGCTACATTGGAAAACCGGTACACACCTGATCAACCTTTTTCAAATGACGCGCATTCCGAAACGGTTCCGAGTATGTACCGAGTTCGAATTGCACACCGTAAGCGAACAATAACCTACGTTACGCACTCGGTTCGCTTCATTCATGGGAAATCTCTGGTTATCCGCGACACGGGTTAATCGCGGAACGAACTAGAAAGCGAAATGGGATTACTTACGGGAGTAGAATGCAGTCACGAGCAGAGCGAGCCAGGACAATTGTTTCTCCACGAGATTTCTCATCTCTGGGGGTCTTCGTCACAAGATTCTTCTGGTCGAACGAGAAACCCGAAACGAAAAAGTTTTACGGCACTGGAAATCGGCTGTCGTTCGGAATGCGAACAACGTTCGTCGATACTGACCGTTCTCCTCGAAGGGAACGTATAAAACGTAGAAAGCAACGAGAAAACGCGTCACACGCACGCTTCCTTGCACGCTCGGATAATCTCGAACTCACGACAAGTCAACGTATTCTCGGCGTCACATGCAGTCCGTACTGCGCGACCGGCTGTGCACGATTGACTCATGGGAATGCGTTTTGGCGGCACGAAGCTTTAAAGGCGTGCGCCGAGTGCGCACGCGCCGATCGCATCACGCCACCGAACTCGTTTGGTGGGGCGCGCGAGACCGCTTCTTTGCTTCTTTCTCTTTCGTTCTGCATCTCCTGCTGTACGATGTATTTTCTCTATTACGCTCTGCTTCGCCGAACCACGCTGGCGCCGCGTCGCTGTCATTACGGGCTTTCGATCAAGCAACGTGTAAGATCATTAATTGAGAGCCTTCGCGGAACAACGAAAGCCGCGGTGCGGGACCTTGCGTTGCCGCCCAAACAGAATTTTAATTAAGAAGGGGCTTCCCCGTTGTCGGCGAACAATACTGGCTGATAATTAGCGGATTTTGACGAAATGCAGATACGTCTGATTATCGTGCAATAGGAATCTACCCCCGTCACCTCGATCCTCATCCCCGTACTTACTGACACCAGGGCCTTCGTCGAGGTAGCATTAGCAAAACTGATAATCCGGATAACGAGTTTCGACTAACCAACGGTAAATAGAATTGATTTACTGACATTCATTGTGGCGCAAAATTTCTTCGAATTTTTCCGTCAGTACCTACTCATCGACACCTTGAGATCACTGACAATGCTTTTTTGTTTTGGTTGATAAGGTTTTTTCGTATTTGTTTTGGTGTTCAATTGTCCGTCTGCCGACGACACCAAGATTCGTTGAAAGTATTTACTCACTGACACATTTAGACCGCCGACAATCATTTCTTCAATAATGTTTTCAAATAATTTTCGTATAAGGCTAGAACGAGTGCAGTTTATTATACACAGTAGAGGTCGACCATCCGACGTGAATATTGACATTGTGAGTGAAACTCGGTGTCGATGAAAACATGGTCGGTGATCTCAAGGTGTCGATGAGCAAATGCTGTCGGTGAAATTCGGTATCGATGAAATCGTGTCGGTGAAATGCTTGTCGATGAAATGATTGTCGGTGAGGTCAGGGTAACCCGTGACAATAATAATTGAGATTATCAGGTTCATCTAATAAGTTATTACTTTATACATACATTACCGTTTAATACTATTAAGAATTTTATTATAAACAGGTGTTGAATATTCGATCAAGTTGCGTATTGTGGAAATTTGTAAATAAATGACATGTGTTATATTTGTAACTACACACTATTGTTTAACTCAATAATTAATTAGTTTATTACCATATATTTAATATTATTATTAATATCATTACCTTGTATAATTCGACATTTTCATGTAAATTGCAAGCTATAGATGAAATTAAATATGCAATATTCCAAGCGGTTTGCCAGAACGATCATTTTTCGTTCGTTTTTATTTTGGTAAAATAGAATTTGTTGAAGCGAAAACTCACAGTAGATTTATTTAATGCAACACGTATCTGCAATTGTCAAAAATAAACATGCGCGTAAGTTTAGAACAGTTTCAAAATTTTTTCAGGATTATCTTGGTTATTCCAAAAATATAGTTACTGCTTTTTTCATTTGTGTTACTGAATAGTGTCTGACTGAGATTATAAAAAAATCGTTTCTAATTTCCCTATCTGGATGAAAGAACAAAATAACAAAGATCTAATTATTACACTGTACGCAGTTCATTAATATTTTGCATGATTGAATAGTTAGAACACTCATCACATATAGTTTTTAAGTATTTATTGCTTTGATGAATTCGAACAAACGTAAAGTTTGTAGTGGTAAACTACATATGTATGTAAAGTGTATTCACAATTTTTCATATTATGCAAGATAGTTTAAAGTTCACCCCGGAGCAAACTGAATAATGCATTTCAACAACAATTAACGTATGCACGACATATATGTACACTATACATGAACTTATATGCACTGTACATGCTTGAATAATTAGTACTTTGAATATACATACTTAGAGAGTTTTTTACGCTAGAATTACCGAACGAATCAGAATAAACCACTCGGGATTTTTTATTTCACTACGCTATTTATTTCGCTACTAATTTATTAATTTGTGCACACAATGCAACGAAAACGACATCGAATATCACTAAACGTACTGTAGTAAGTTTTGGAGGAATAGAAAATTAGACATTTATTAGTAATTAGTCATTTAGCGCATTAAAATAAAGATATGAAGTCATGTCTCTATTACACCTTTTTTGGATTTTATATTTAGAATTAGTTTTTTTTTTTTTTAATGCAAACTATACAATACTCTTTGTTGGTACCATTACTTTGGTTAGAAAGGTAGAACGAGATTGAAGATAACTGCATTTGTAGAACAAGGTTCACGTGACATCTCCACCGACGTAATTACGGTAACGAAATTGAAAGAACCCACATATTTCGTTTACCGTTGCCACAACGTTGTGCTTTTCCCTGCGAGTGTTGTAGCAAAGTAAAATTTTCAAGAATATTTATTCTTCTTCTTACGTGCAATATTTTTAAAAACTTAAATTTTTTTATGTAATCGTATTCTACCAATATATTCTTCGACATAATTATCATTTAACAATCCTTTACCTTAAATTATGAAAAAATCATAGATATGACTAATGTCTGCTTCGCTTGAGCGTATAAAAGCACAATCTTACAATTATTAATAATTTGTGTAGTACGCAAAATTTGAAGATAGATGCACAAATGTGTATCATGTATAAAATTACAAAATGATGATGTATGTATTGTATTTCATTTTTTGCTAACCATCGTGAATATGTACTTTCTGTTTTATTATACATCACGTGCACGCTACTGAATAGCAGAAGCCACGTTTGCAGACAGACAATGAACTCACTTTGCCGGAGCGTTTGTGATCGTATCAGTTTTCAGTGTTCTGTGTTTTTCTAATTTGTTTAATTTGCATTATGTAAAAGTCTAATTTTATTACGTCAAGCTGGTGACCGAGGCGGAACTCCGTTACCAGAGTTCCATCTACAGGGAACGGAATAATTTCAGGACATAATTCGAGCAAATCGTAGTAACTTATCTGACAGATGAAATTCTACTTTCGGACCGTCAAACGTGGCTCCATTGATCAGCATCACACGATTCGTAAAAATAATATTTTGCTATGGCTCGTAAACACCGTATAGTGTTACATTTCTGGAATAGTAGCTTTCAAAGAAACATACCGCTCTATTTTCATAATTAATTACGTAGGGTGTCCTATGTATGTTTAGAATTCAGATTAATTTATTAAACAACATACGAAGATGTATAAGAAGATATAGCGTAGCTACGTGCTCGAGCGCTCGAAATTCAAGGTTATGCTCGCATGTGCTCCCTACATCTGTAAAAATTTGAACGAACTAAATAATAATGAAGAGCACTCAGAAAACGACTAGGTTTTCGCATCAGGGGGCTAAAATGTGTTGGATCAACGTAACAACGAAACTCATAAAGTTTTACGGTCCGACGCGACTTCTGCCGCATTCGCGAAAAATGGCGTGTATCATGCATACGAAGTTCAAAAGCTAGGAAGAATTAAATTTTTAAAGATTTTGGAAAGTTGTGATGGACAAGATAATTTTCTTGTTTAACGCTAAACCTACCGCTGCCAGTCAAACAACCGACTTCATATTTTTAATTTCACAATAAGTTATAAAGATGCTTCCATGGAAAATGACTCGATACTTTTCATAATTCAAGCACGTATTGCAATAAAGATGGCACAAAATTTAAAGAAATACAGGCTTTTTATTTTTATAAGGTAATAGGTAAAACACATGTTGGTTGGCTCCGCGGGTTTAGTGTTATAGACTGATAGGATACCCAAGCTTAGATTTTAGTAGAAACATACACGAGATATGTTGTTTTTGTAATATATTACTTTTTTCGAAAGAAGACCAAATTATGCAACAATGGTGTGCTGATTAATTCTGCCGCGAAGATCGATTAGTGCCCATGTTTACAATAACACTGTGATGCGTAGTAGATCATTTATCATAGGAAGCTGTACTCCACAACTTGTGTATAATACGTATTTAATATGAAATTCTACAGTAATGTGGGGACGTACGATTCCATGAATTTTCCATTAAGTGAGAAACAACGTGATATATCTCAAGTATGACGTCTTGTATTAGTTAATCTCTCATCAAACTTCTAATCCTCGCGGTAGGAAATCACGTCGCGCAATGTGAATGAACCAGCGAACACCTACTCAGGTATCCCCTCTTCCTCGCATCAGCTCGGTGACTGGTTATCATTTACGTAAATGATCGTACGACTCTGACGTGGCACGTTTGCTGCTCACCCAGACCTCACCTGACACATTCAACGAAAAGAACTTTATTTGTGATATAACGTCACTGAGATTTGCATTGAAAAGAGGTGACCGCGAACAGCACCACCGGTGATATAGCATCTTTCTTTCATTAAAATATAGCACGTTCGTGATTTGTAATTAAGACTGATTATAGTTTCATCCAGTTAATAGTTCGGTGAAATTAATAGTTCCTCTATCGATTTGCTGCGTTATTCTTACTTGTCAAAAAAAAAAACAACAAAATAAACAAAATAAATGTTCGTGTTAGCTTCTGCATCTTGCAATGAACGCAGACAATTTTTATTTCGTATAAAATTCCGCACTTTAATCATCATTACAAGAGACGAAAACGTTGGACCGTTTGTCATACAGCCTTCTGTGTTTGACAGGGGAATCTATTGAAATGCCAATCACCACCAAATCGGATAAACTTTTGCAACAGTGTAGCTTTCACAAAAGTAGCGTAGCAAAACTATTTTGACAACGTGTCACAAATGTAACGAAAGTCCCATGACTGCGAAGAGCCAACTTTTCTTCGTTTAAAACAAAGCTGTCCAGCGTCTGCCCATACGGGCAGCGATTTTCGGGCCGACTGCTGGAACAATAACCATATTGTAAATCATCTTGCAATTCGCGACAGAAATAAATGTAAAGAGCAGCATGGAAACGAGTGTTTGCGAATGACACGCGAAATCGCGTAATAGCAAACGAACTGCAAAACCCGGCTAAAGCAAGTGGCTATCTAGACCAAGTGTTTTCAGACTTTTTCCTCCCATTTTCTCCAACTACCCTTTTCTGCGTTATTATCGACACACGCCCTTCGACCGTCGCGTCGCCTTCTCGCTGGCGACGTCGCGTCGCGACGCCCGGCGTCTCTTGTGCTTTTTATTCCCGCCATTCCACCCGATATATTCCCCCGGAATGATGAGCAAAAACTTCCGATGTCAAGGACGTTGTGTGACATTCAAACCTATCTTCAAATTCCGTACGGTTTCTAAGTGCAATTGAACGCACTGTGAATATACAATACCCCTCAAAAGTTTGTGAATCCATCGTGCAAAATTGTCTCAGGTAAATACGAATGATAGTTTTGCAGATGTGTCAAGTGTTAGAAAGAGAGCTCGTTCTTGTAGAGTAAGTCCGGGAGAGATGCACCACATTTTGTTTTCTGTTTCTAAAAATTTTATTCAAAATGGTGCGTCTCTCCCGGAATTACCCTACTACTTTTTTAACGGAATTATCACAGTTTAAATATCGACAATTTTTCACAAGACGAAAATGTAGTGTTCAAATTGTTTTTGGGATCCACTGCATATCGGGACGTTATCATTTATGACTTCGCAACATTCTGCACATCCCTCCGAGGCGCGTCAGCTGTTGTTGATGATCGTGCGCTGTTTGTATATTATGCTCGTGTTGCCTAACAATATCAAGCGCGCACATTGCGAGGAGAACTTTTGGGACAACCTAATACACGGTCTTAATTAATTTACGCCCTAAGAATTCATTGGGGGATGTTCACGAGTATGAACGAGCACTCAGAGAGGGCGGTTTGGTCCTTCGAAATACCGATCGAGAGGTTGTACCGCAGCGTTCGGAGGACATTGAAATATTTTCAATATCACACAGCATTACTAGATAATCAATAGACATTGTCCGACATTTTATAGACTGCTATGGACGGGGTATCTCCAAACCGGTGGTACAACCTGTACGAAAAAATATACTTTGTAACTCTTTTTGTATTAGAAAAAAATTTAAGTTTTTCTTGGGTATGTCTGGTATTAAAAACTGGCTTGCAGAAACGTTCTTTTTGTCAACAGACAACTTCTAATTATGAATTTATTGAAAAGTGAAACACCGTCGAAATTATGTCAGCTTACACTTTACATTCAATTTCTGTGCATATTCATGCCTACTCAAATTCTTCGAATTGTTCGATGTACAGGGTGAGTTAATGAGAACCAACATTTAAAATAATTCATAACCTGTTGATCTTGATATCGCATAAAATATGACATATAAAAAAGTCTAATTGCAACTAATTGCGGGTTGCTCTTCTATCTAAATGCAACATAATTCGTTTAAAATATTTTTAACGCAACCAACAAGTTGTTTTAGATTTTAGTTCTCATTGATTTAACCTGTATATATTAGGTATCAGAGAAGGTTCATATAGTTTTTCTCAACGAAAAACTTAAACTGAAATTTTTATATGACCTGGACACCCTGTATATTGTAAGTTCGAAGTAAGAACGTAATAACAACCATCTTAGCTTTATCGAAACGATGCGACACGGGGTGGCTTCAAACATCGCCATTTTTACTTTACGATAGCTTACCTAAAAGGAAAATGCAATAAATGATAAAGAATAAAGCTTCTTCGTTGCAAAGTGTATAGTAGCGTTGGAATCTTCATTTCATAGAATCTATCGATACCTACTTACTTTACCTAAATGGAATATAAACAGCGAGTAATGGATTCGGCACAAATCTACGGGTAATTGAATCTGATTTTGTATAGGGTTTTATGTACTTCCAATTAGAAGTTGATCCGTCGGAAATTGTAATTTTCTGGGAATACACATAACGACCAGTACAATACACAGAAATATTCATGATTTTAATTAGAAAGAGGATCGCTTAGCCGCTCGAAAGGTAAACTGCTTGAGTACATATTCGTATAATTCGGGTAAGAAATTTGAAATTCAATCGTACTTTCGTTTACCCGTTGGCTCAGTATAATCTGTTCTCTTAAATAGACATTTCGTCCTATGATTATTACTAAAATTATATCTAGTTAGAAATATATGCGAAGATTTCTATAATGCCCTGAATAATCGTGTGCATTAAAAAATACTTTTAAATGAAGAAACAAAATACAAAGACTGTAGATGTTATAAACATTAACAAACATTTATTCGGATATAATCATTTACATTTCATGTGTAAGTCCTCTAAAAATTTAAGAAACCGATTATATTATTTGTCATTTCGTAAAATTGTTATGAGATGAAATAAAATTGTATACAGTTGCTATGTCGCGCAATTGATACACACAATTTTTATTTTGCATAAAGATCTGCAATCTAGTCTAGTTATTTTGTCCAACAAAAATTCATGTTTGTATTTTGAAAGTTAGGTGATTTTTGCAGATTTTGGCGCTCTAATAAATGTTGCCCCATCACCTTCAATTTTGCAGAAAAAAATCGAATTTTCGAGTGAATGAGAGAATCGCCCCTTAACATGAATGGTGAAAATGTCATCCAAAAATTCGTTTCAAAATTCATAGAGGAGAGAGCAAAAAGCAGGAAGCTAAAACTTTAATCTCCCATTCATTCACTCACACATTTTACATCTTTCCCCCAATTCTATTTCAGTAGATAATTCTGTAACTATATATTGTCGATGGACAGAGGACGCTCTTATCAGTCCTCAATTTTTGGTCGGTAACGTACTCACAAATTTGCAACAGCCCTTAAAATGTTAGGATTATTTTTATAATTCATCTCTATTCAAACATTGTATGTACATATTCTGTGCAATCTGATGACATTCTAAGACACAGTGTTGTACCACCGACGAGGTATAGGATAGACCAATCACCCAATGTATTTTTCTGTCTCACGCTCGGGGGGCTCTAGAGCCCCCTTACCATTCCGTGTCACATCCTACCGTATCGGCCAGAAGCAGTATTGTGGAACCAATATTCTAGAACGGCGCTGTTGCTGATAGAAATTTAAATCTCATGTCGGAGATTCTATAAATGATGAATGAAACAAAGGAATGTTGTGTTCTTTTAATTTCGTTATGCCTGTAACGCGACTGCATCGAAGGAAACATTTCTACGTGAGAAAGGTTATATTCAAGTAAATCATGTGCATACATATACTTGTATAATGTACATGTATGTATAGCGAGCATCAAGAAGCATAAATTCACACTCATTCGGAGGAATTCATATTAAAAACATTATTATGAATTTTTGCTAATATTTAAATATATCATCATTAATGTTACTTTTTTGGTAAATAATTAGCCTAATTATGTGTATTTATTTACACTTTATTCCTACACACTTCCTTAACTTCCTTTTCATTCTATTTATGGCGTGTTTGGACTCATTTTTACCAGAAAAATATTTACAATTTATTGTTCGTATTTTCATACCATAACAATAAATTATTGCAAAAATTAGATTTTCATTAGTAAGCAATGCTTATGAGCTTACATTGTTGTGTCCGGTAGCTGTTTGCCTGGCTCACAAAAAGCCATTGAAATTCCCAAGACCTCGAGCGAAAGAGAGTACGAAAGGCAACATTGTAACGCATTGCCTATTAATAATGAACAACCAGAACCCAACTGTGTTATTATAAAAAATATCGTAATGAAAATCTTATCAGCCGATTGGAGATGTTTTTCTGATAAAAACGAATCTAAATTCGCTATAAATCGGAGAATAACGAAGAATAAATTAATATTGAAAACAGAGTATGTGTAAACTCCGGTGGTAAGCAAACAAAGCTGAGCGTTGAAAAGAAGAGGATTAAATCAACCATAAGCTCTTGAATATAATCCGGATGGTTGGTTTAGTTTCAACCAATTTTTTGTTGAAAGTACATTTGAAAAGTTAAGGGTTGAGAATACTTTTCGATTCTTTTCACAAACATAAAACCATTTTGAAAAAGTAAGCACAGGATCGGTTAGAAAATATTGCGCAATAGCGTAATAAATTTACGGAAATCAAAGCCTGGGTCAAAAATGATCTATAAGGTGCAGGAGGTTTAAGCTTTCACTTTTCGAGAATATTTTATAGAGTCCTGTAAAACATAAATCCTACTTTGTGGACGTAGTTTGAATACTTTTCCAAAGACGTCGAGCTTGAAGCGCGTGGTTTTCTTGTATATTCCAGAACATGCTTTTTACAATTAACACTTTGACTGCCAAGCTAGAGACCCCAATAATTCCATCAAATTAATGTAAGTTATTTAATGAAATAAAAATTGAAAAAAATTATATGTATGATATTGAGTAGTGATACAATTAATATATTAACGTAAAAATTCATTTCAAAATTTGGACAAATAATTCCGTCACCCACATATGGGTGACGTGGCAATCAACGTGTTAATATAAAAATTCTTGCACAGCAATAATAACGTAGAAGGAGGAGAAAGATGATCACTCAGCCATTCGTTTCTAAGAAGACTGAATGTGCTAGAAACTTGAAACTTGTGCTAAGACTTTGTGCTAAAAACTTAAGACTTGTGCTAGGACTTTGTGCTAGAAAATCGAACTTTCTTTTAACGAAGCAAAACGACATAAACGGGGTTAAGAGGAGGAAAATGGCGAGGACACAGAGCAGATTACCAAACAGATCGAAACGTGAAAGATGGAGGAGCGCTCGGTTTCGGTTCACGAAACGAAGAAACGGTCGGGTCTCGGCGCGGCACGGTATCGAGGTTGTTAAAGGTTCTAGGCGAAAAGGTTAATTATCCGGAGTCACCGCGAAGAATTCCGGAAGATGTTTGGCAACTGTGCCTGCAGTGGAAGCGAAAGCCTTACTCCCATTGGCCTGCTCGAATCGGGGTTACTGGTCAGCTCGCAAAACAGCCGTTCGATGCCTCCAGGCGGGCTTTCGGCGTAATATTGAATAATACTCGCGTTAAGCGTATACGAGTTAATTGTCGGTAAGAAGAAGAAGAAGAAGAAGAAGAAGAAGAAGAAGAAGAAGAAGAGGATGAGGATGAGGATGAGGATGATCAGGATGAGGATGAGGATGATCAGGATGAGGATGAGGATGAGGATGAGGATGAGGAAGAGGATGAGGATGAGGATGAGGATGAGGATGAGGATGAGGATGAGGATTACATAACAATTACATTAACGGAAAATTAGTGTAAATGTGATCCGAATTATATCGCGTTTGGTACCATTTTAATCAGAATAATGCCACAAATATATTGGTGAAAGTCTCATAAAAAAATAATTAATAATAAAGAAGTTAAATTTTTCATTTAAAGGCCTGCGCTCACGCTAGCTTCGATCTCTGCCGGCGGCCACGACTCTCTGCGGTTCTTTCTTCCCCATACGCTGTCCTTCTCTGCGTTCGAAACTTTCATCGCTCGTTACACAAGCAAGTGTCATCGGAATTATATCATATTTGGTATCATTTTAATCAGAAAAATGCCACGAATATGTTGGTAAAAGTTTCATAAAAACATAATGAAAAATAAAGAAGTTTTGTAATTGGATTAGTAGTGGTCTTCTAGTCTCACACCGATATAGCCGACAATGTTGTGGCCGCGACGCGATGGTTCTCGAGTTTCGCTGTCAACACCTCCGTACAACATTGTATTTCAAATGGGACGCGCCGGCGAGAACCTCGGATCTGGTATCGAAGGCGGTGTTAAAGGATGATGCAGGTTCTGTTCCGGGCTAAAAGATGATGCAGGTTCTTTTCCAGGCTAAAAGATGATGCAGAAAAAGTGGGGACACTAAAACCCCGGGCGTGAGCACTCTCATTCCTCTCTGACAAAAGGACACGAACTCACGAACGGGCACACGTACGGCGTTCTCTGCCGTGAGAAGAGACAGCGGAGCGCACGCAAACACGCCGCGGCGACGGCCGAGGCATATCGGAAAATTTAAATCGAGCCGAACCAGGCGACGAGCGATCAGCCAACCAGGTAAGCAAGCAACAGACAAGAGAGGAGAGGCACGCACACACCTGGCCGTTTGAGGAACGGAGCGCGCGCGCGGTGTTGGTCGGCCGTCGGTGGTGCACGCTCGGTCCGCGAGCATGGATGCGGGATCGCGCACCCGTAGGCGCGTACAAAAGGACACGAACTCACGAACGGGCACACGTACGGCGTTCTCTGCCGTGAGAAGAGACAGCGGAGCGCACGCAAACACGCCGCGGCGACGGCCGAGGCATATCGGAAAATTTAAATCGAGCCGAACCAGGCGACAAGCGATCAGCCAACCAGGTAAGCCAGCAACAGACAAGAGAGGAGAGGCACGCACACACCTGGCCGTTTGAGGAACGGAGCGCGCGCGCGGTGTTGGTCGGCCGTCGGTGGTGCACGCTCGGTCCGCGAGCATGGATGCGGGATCGCGCACCCGTAGGCGCGTACAAAAGGACACGAACTCACGAACGGGCACACGTACGGCGTTCTCTGCCGTGAGAAGAGACAGCGGAGCGCACGCAAACACGCCGCGGCGACGGCCGAGGCATATCGGAAAATTTAAATCGAGCAGAACCAACCAGCCAACCAGCCAACCAGCCAACCAACCAACCAACCAACCAACCAGCCAACCAGCCAACCAGCCAACCAGCCAACCAACCAACCAACCAGCCAGCCAGCCAACCAACCAAGTAAGCAAGCAACAGACAAGAGAGGAGAGGCACGCACACACCAGGGCGTTTGAGGAACGGAGCGCGCGCGCGGTGTTGGTCGGTCGTCGGTGGTGCACGCTCGGTCCGCGAGCATGGATGCGGGATCGCGCACCCGTAGGCGCGTACAAAAGGACACGAACTCACGAACGGGCACACGTACGGCGTTCTCTGCCGTGAGAAGAGACAGCGGAGCGCACGCAAACACGCCGCGGCGACGGCCGAGGCATATCGGAAAATTTAAATCGAGCAGAACCAGGCGACAACCAACCAACCAACCAGCCAACCAACCAACCAACCAACCAACCAACCAACCAACCAACCAGCCAACCAGCCAACCAGCCAACCAACCAACCAACCAGCCAGCCAGCCAACCAACCAAGTAAGCAAGCAACAGACAAGAGAGGAGAGGCATGCACACACCAGGGCGTTTGAGGAACGGAGCGCGCGCGCGGTGTTGGTCGGTCGTCGGTGGTGCACGCTCGGTCCGCGAGCATGGATGCGGGATCGCGCACCCGTAGGCGCGTACAAAAGGACACGAACTCACGAACGGGCACACGTACGGCGTTCTCTGCCGTGAGAAGAGACAGCGGAGCGCACGCAAACACGCCGCGGCGACGGCCGAGGCATATCGGAAAATTTAAATCGAGCCGAACCAGGCGACAAGCGATCAGCCAACCAGGTAAGCAAGCAACAGACAAGAGAGGAGAGGCACGCACACACCTGGCCGTTTGAGGAACGGAGCGCGCGCGCGGTGTTGGTCGGCCGTCGGTGGTGCACGCTCGGTCCGCGAGCATGGATGCGGGATCGCGCACCCGTAGGCGCGTACAAAAGGACACGAACTCACGAACGGGCACTCGTACGGCGTTCTCTGCCGTGAGAAGAGACAGCGGAGCGCACGCAAACACGCCGCGGCGACGGCCGAGGCATATCGGAAAATTTAAATCGAGCAGAACCAGGCGACAACCAACCAACCAACCAGCCAACCAACCAACCAACCAACCAACCAACCAACCAACCAACCAGCCAACCAGCCAACCAGCCAACCAACCAACCAACCAGCCAGCCAGCCAACCAACCAAGTAAGCAAGCAACAGACAAGAGAGGAGAGGCATGCACACACCAGGGCGTTTGAGGAACGGAGCGCGCGCGCGGTGTTGGTCGGTCGTCGGTGGTGCACGCTCGGTCCGCGAGCATGGATGCGGGATCGCGCACCCGTAGGCGCGTACAAAAGGACACGAACTCACGAACGGGCACACGTACGGCGTTCTCTGCCGTGAGAAGAGACAGCGGAGCGCACGCAAACACGCCGCGGCGACGGCCGAGGCATATCGGAAAATTTAAATCGAGCCGAACCAGGCGACAACCAACCAGCCAACCAGCCAACCAACCAACCAGCCAACCAGCCAACCAGCCAACCAGCCAACCAACCAACCAACCAACCAGCCAACCAGCCAACCAACCAACCAGCCAACCAGCCAACCAGCCAACCAGCCAACCAACCAACCAACCAGCCTGCCAGCCAACCAACCAGGTAAGCAAGCAACAGACAAGAGAGGAGAGGCACGCACACACCAGGCCGTTTGAGGAACGAAGCGCGCGCGCGGTGTTGGTCGGCCGTCGGTGGTGCACGCTCGGTCCGCGAGCATGGATGTGGGATCGCGCACCCGTAGGCGCGTACAAAAGGACACGAATTCACGAACGGGCACACGTACGGCGTTCTCTGCCGTGAGAAGAGACAGCGGAGCGCACGCAAACACGCCGCGGCGACGGCCGAGGCATATCGGAAAATTTAAATCGAGCCGAACCAGGCGACAACCAACCAGCCAACCAACCAACCAGCCAACCAACCAACCAACCAACCAGCCAACCAGCCAACCAGCCAACCAACCAACCAGCCAACCAGCCAACCAACCAACCAACCAACCAGCCAACCAGCCAACCAGCCAACCAACCAACCAGCCAACCAGCCAACCAGCCAACCAACCAACCAGCCAACCAACCAACCAGCCAACCAGCCAACCAGCCAACCAGCCAACCAACCAACTAACCAGCCTGCCAGCCAACCAACCAGGTAAGCAAGCAACAGACAAGAGAGGAGAGGCACGCACACACCAGGCCGTTTGAGGAACGAAGCGCGCGCGCGGTGTTGGTCGGCCGTCGGTGGTGCACGCTCGGTCCGCGAGCATGGATGCGGGATCGCGCACCCGTAGGCGCGTACAAAAGGACACGAACTCACGAACGGGCACACGTACGGCGTTCTCTGCCGTGAGAAGAGACAGCGGAGCGCACGCAAACACGCCGCGGCGACGGCCGAGGCATATCGGAAAATTTAAATCGAGCCGAACCAGGCGACAACCAACCAGCCAACCAACCAACCAGCCAACCAACCAACCAACCAACCAGCCAACCAGCCAACCAGCCAACCAACCAACCAACCAACCAGCCAACCAGCCAACCAACCAACCAGCCAACCAGCCAACCAGCCAACCAGCCAACCAACCAACCAACCAGCCTGCCAGCCAACCAACCAGGTAAGCAAGCAACAGACAAGAGAGGAGAGGCACGCACACACCAGGCCGTTTGAGGAACGAAGCGCGCGCGCGGTGTTGGTCGGCCGTCGGTGGTGCACGCTCGGTCCGCGAGCATGGATGTGGGATCGCGCACCCGTAGGCGCGTACAAAAGGACACGAATTCACGAACGGGCACACGTACGGCGTTCTCTGCCGTGAGAAGAGACAGCGGAGCGCACGCAAACAACGCACACTGACAATGGTAGTGACCTTTGCGATATAAATCGGTAAATTGAAATAACAAACTATTTTCGAGACTCAATTGAACTACGTGTAATTCTGAATGTTACAAACGTAGTTTTTAGAAAAGCTACTCGCGAACATATTCCATGAAGATCTATGTAGCATGTCACAGATCGACAGGAATATGCATTATTGAATCTAATTGAACGAACCGACGCAATTCCACTGCCTAATCGCACACACACACAAGTGGAAAATACGTCGTGTACGATACACTGGCCATTGTCAGTCGCCACACACACACATATATATATATATATATATATATATATATATATATATATATATATATATATATATATATATATTATTAATACAATATTCCATGTGCCCGTTGCTCTCACCCTCCCGAGTAGCACCTGGGCACGCGAGAGGATTTGAGCAACGAACAGGGAACCTCAATATCCTGAAAATCCTAACTAAAAGAATTCATTAGTATACGGGCTAATATTTATACAAACTTGCAAAAAAAAATTGAATTGAAATTTAAAGGTATTTGAAGATATTTAAACATTCAAAGAATTAATAGAAAACATTAATCGTTAAGCAAAAAGACAAAGATTTTAATTAATTTAATTTATTTATTTGAAATTTTTAATAAAATATTAAAGAGCCCTCGGTCGATCCTTTCAACAAAGCAAAGTTTCGAAACTATTGAAAGAGTACTATACTAAATGTAATGTACTCGAGAAAATAATCCAAGTTAAATTGATATGTGTATATGCTTTGTCTCGAGGATCTATCCGTCGCGAATCGTCTTTTTGTACGCAAGAGAGCCAGTGCTTCTGAGCAATTCGAAATAATATTAGAAAACGATCTGTATTGAATTTTAAATGAATTTAAAAAATCAATAATTATCTTAAAGTTAAAAAGCAACTTTATTTCATTTCAAATATATTTCAAAGATAAATAATTATTTTGATAATAAAAAGTGACTCTAGTTAATAGTATACCAAATTACGGAAGATTTTTATCTTTTCGAAAGTTGGTGATACCATTATCGAAACTGTTTCATTTAAAAAAGAACGCGACGTACAAAAAGACCCTACCTACCTAGGAAACAGATTACTACCCGTGGAAAACGCCAGGCGTTTTCTACGGTCACTACACTCGTCAAAAAATCAACTACTAATCAATTGTAGTAATAAAAAAGGCAGGTGTTTGTGCACTTACTACTTATTGGTGGGGATGCGAAAGCTGCGTTAGAGTCCTGGAATCAAAAAAAGGGACAAGATGTTAAAAAACGATTCGTATAATTCCACCAATAAGATAGTTTAATTCGAAATATATGTCTTTTGATACTTACATTCTCTCTCCCTTGAAGAAAGCACGACACGACAGCTCTCGATCTTAAGTAACCATGTCGTCATTGGTCATCGTGGTAAGAAGCCTCAGGCATTCAAGTAGACAGCCTCGAAGAATTCTGTAGCACAAAGAACAAATTCATTTGATTTGAATCAATTGATAGTCGAAGAATAAATCTAAATTCATAGAAAATAAATCATTCACGTTGAATATAAAATCAAAATTAATTTGAGCCGAAATCAAAATGTCCATTAAAACGAACCAGAAACTAAAATGAATTCAATTCAATACATGACACAATAATGTGGATACTTACAAAAATTATGTTCGGCGTTCGAACTTGTCCCGCGATGCATTCAGTGCGATCATACTCAATATACCTGAATAACTGATAAAACACACAATTAGAATACCGGATTCATTTATCAAAATAATAAGTAAAAGAAACACAAATAATTTATTATTGGCGAAATAAAATGTACACTTACTCAGTTTATGTGGCTAACGCTTGCTGGACGGTTCTCCTTCACGATCTCGAGTCAATCTCGACTCGATCTCGGCTATTGATATTCTTTTCCCTCCGGCTCTGTAACAGAAAGAACAAATTCAATTAATTTGACTGCGCTTGACTTGACTGCGCGATGACTACGCTTACTTCAATTATTTAAACAAACTAAATAATATGCTCTCTTACATACTTCGTCTAATTTCTCCTGAGCGCCAAGGAAGACTAATAGCTGCTTAGGAAGCCTGCGCGCGCATCTCACCATTCGATTATCGCAATTGGTCTGAATCGAACGATTCGATTATTGCAATTGGTCCGAATCGAACGATTCGCAAGAAATTTTAAAATCAAGACAAATTAGAATGCTTCTCCGACATAACAAAGTATTAAGATAATTGCTTAACTAATTGTTTTTTACAAGAATTTCTAAGCAGTTTAAGTTTTCTCCTGCAGATAGTTTATATTCTTGATCTACTTGTCTTGTCTTACTTTATTTATTACAAATAGAATAATTTCAAATCATGCATTATAACAAGCAATTTCCAATTTTTTAAGTAAATATATAACTAAGTATTTTTTATTACATATTGTTGTAGCGGATGTTAAGACGAATCTTTTATTTAGTGTTAACAAATATAGTAATAGTTGGTGGTCAAATTTCAAATATCTACTAATTTGAGGATGTGATACGAAAATGGTAATGGGGTTACGTGACCCCACAAAAGTTGGCCTCGAAATTAGGTCTATCCTATCCCGTCTGTGATGATAGGTATATGGTTTAAGCTTCTTGTGGATCTAGTTCCAACATTTATTGTTTGTCAGCGTAGAGGGCGCAAGTAAACGAGTTGTTTTTGTATGAGACAGAAAATCCCATATGGTGATTGGTCTATTCCTATTCCTCGTCTGTGGTTGTACACCTTTCTTCTACGAGAAATCCGATAAAGCAGATTTCTTCATGTATCTACATTTCACGTGTAAAGCTATTTTATATTTTAGATCATGGAAAAAAAGCAATAAGAACGTACAACTACACTTTCATCTAAATATTGATTTTTTTATCTAAACTCGTCAAAGTCTGCAAGTGACATTAATCATTAGATACTTAATTTTAATTTTGGAAATTGAAGAAAATATTCACTTGTAGTAAGTAATCAAATTATCACAGCTACAATATATTTGCAATTTAATACTTCATGAAATACTTCAGCTACACTGAATTCTTCTTATTCCTCTCAGCTTCCATTTAAAAAATGATTATTTTCATGCAAACTCTCTAGACAAACTCTAGAGTATGCATATCTATAGACTGCAGATCTACATGCACTTATATACAAATTAATAAACCATGTCAACGCACAGATAGAAAACGTAGCATGCTCTATAATAATATGCTATATAATAGTTACGAATATTTGACGTTCTTGTTTAATGATCGAAAGTGTGGCCGTTCTACCGGAACAGATTGATATTTGCACGACTACCGTGGTTGGACCCTTTGATCTCGAACCGGAAACGCTTGAGAAAACTCGAACGGAACGTTTTATAAATTGATTTTTGCCGTTTCCCTTTTTCATTCGTTTAATCAAACTGTTATCTGTCCAGATTCTTTCATCCGGCCGCGCACGTCCCTGCTCAATACAGCGCAATATAAATTATTACTTTTTGTTTGTACCTACGATATTACACCGAATTTTTTTTCCGTATATTGAATTTTTGACAACTCGACTCGCGTCCGATTTTCACTAAAACACATCCGCCTCGAGTTTAAATCTCAGCGTAATACGTTTAACGTTTAGTGCGCACATTATTGCAGGGCTCGTGCTGCTTACGGAATCTGCTCAGCATTCGCTAGCATTTCAATCGTGGACAAAGTTTTTCGGCGAGGTGGAATATTTAAAGCCAGGTCGCAGCACATTAACGGTTCGCTTGAAAGTAATTTTGAGACTTCCCCTTGCAATATGCACGAGGGCCAGTCCTGTTCGCTGGCTTTGTGGATGTAGCAGTCCAGTTGTAACTTAGCAAGTCGCTTTCATGAATAAAGAGGGGAAATACATCTTCTATGATAATGTGTTTCCAATGTGATAAGAGTTGCCCGATCTAAAGTCGATTTAAAAACAAAGTTTCATATGCGAACATACATTTCAAACTCTGTGCATCAGTTCAATTACTTTGTTAAGTATGTTCCCACTGAAATGTCTAAAAACAAAGATGACATCGAAAACTAAATAACCAAATAATAACAGTTAAGTTAATGAGAAAAAGACATTGATTTAATCCTTAACCAGGTGCTCTGGACTGTTTGTGAGATTTCTTACTATCCTTATGACCTTGTCACGCTGCGCACTAGTCAATTAGAGCCTAATGCTCAACTAGCGAAGTTAGAATGTTTGTGTGTTCTTAGACATTAGTAAGACCGATGTCATTTTTGCTAGCGATCCTGGAAACAGTTTGTAGTAATTTATTCGGCTGCGAATTTTATGCATTTATAATGAAAATTTTTAGGTAGAATACTAAACTGTGAAAACATGCAAAATTGACGATTATATAACTGTGTATATACACGACTACTTTTGTGTTTTGTTTTATAAATAAACTCCGGTGTTCATTCGTAAGTTGACATCATGCTTTTTCGTATTTATTACGAATATAATAGTCAACTTTTACCTAGATACGTTCTACTCCAATTCCGTCTAGGTACTCGAGAATGTCCGGACAAACCTTCGAATAAGAATCGACATTTTCGTGCCACCGAGGTGTTAGAAACTCCTCGGGAATGTAAACATTTTCGAAATCCCTGTATGAAGCGATTCGGTTTCTTTCGAGGGTGTTCTTGTTACATTGGCCCGGCGCATAACGTGGCCAAGGATAAAAAAGGATAAATTTGTCGTCTCGTTTGATTGCTTCCACGAAAGAGCCAAAGTCAATGTTCAGATTTGCTAGATCTCGTTTCGGAGTCGGCATAGAATCGTGCCCGCGGAGAATAGAGAACGTTTGGGTCGGGAAGGCGGTTTCACCTAACTCTTGGGAATCTGAATCCGAAACTATCTTTGGACTACTAGCAAGACAGTTTGCCTGGAACTGGATTTCTCTCTCCCCGGAGACGCTATCTATTTCGTTCGTTCTCTGCGCATCGTTTCGCCAGTTCGCTGCTTACCACGTTCGCGTTTCCTCTATCCCTATTCATTCAGGACCGAATTTACCGGCTTATATGCTTGCTCTTCGCCTTTCGTTCTTGTTCGACGAATTACCGCTTAACATTAGTTACATGCACGGAAGTTTCATCTCGGAAGACAGCAGCGCAGACAGGGGTCGCTTAAGGGGGACAGTCTGATGTAAATGCTGCAAAATGTGTATTATGTGTATCATATGCAGGGTGTGTATTTTCAAATTTTGTTACTTTTCGTTTTTCGCAGTTCAAAGAATACTAATCGAAATACATGCTAGAACTATTGGACATCGTTCAAAGTGAATCTACATAATTGTGAATGGAAAATGCGAAAGGGCTATGATTTCGCCGCCAAATCCCAGCTGCGATTATTTTTCCCTTTTTCCCTACTGTCGGAGAACTTGGCACCACTTCCCATTCGTTTTTACCATCTATTCAATTTTCGCCAAGTTGGCGGACTGGCTGCCAAGAAAACCGACGAAACGTTTTGTCTTTCCTCGAGCTTCAACAGTGTAAAGTAGAAAACACGAACGGAGATGACAAAGGTCACGAAAAAATGATTTAATGGAACGGTTCTTGCGCGAGGACAACGGAAATCGTGAAAGGTACCGCCCGAGAACAGAAGTGACAACGGGAACACCTACACGATCGAGGAAATATTACGATTAAAAATCAAATACAGAAGTTGTTACTAAAATTGTTTACCGCAACTGTTTGTAATATCTATGAATAATCTCAAATTATGATTACATTTTTTGATCGGGTAATTATAATTTTGAGTACATTCATGGTATCTCAATTTTAGTATACAGATGTTATGAAGCGATCAGGAAATACTATCAGTACAGTCCAGTGTTGCGAGATGGGGGGGGGGAGTACGAATTGAGGGGAAAAAGTTACCCACTCCCTGCCCGTATCGAAGTATGCACGACAAAGACGAAACGCGTCACGTGACCTGGTCGTGAGCGTTATAGGGGAATAGCGCGGTAGAAGGGGAAATTAGAGTGGGGGAACAAGTTTTGATCTGGCGACTCTGGTTTGAGGGGTCCTTACCCTTCCCGTAACTGACCTACAGTTTCGGTTCGAGACAACTTCAAGCTGCCACTGAAGCTGTTAATCGATTTGATTGTCATTTGTAAATGACAAGGAAGTGATCTGATGGTTGTCGTTCTCCATTCTAAATTTCAGGTTAATAAATTTTCCAGTTGTCATGTAGGAAATGAGTCAGTTTAACAAACCGATTAAAGGAACAATAATGTAAAATTTAGAAAAAAAGAATATACGACTGAAACGGTCATTTTATGATAACAAATTACGCTAAGGAGAGGGAACATGTCTGACATGTTCTCAAAAGTTTAATGCTGACTCTACTGAGATGCAGGTAACAAATTAATTGACATTTCATTAAAGTTTTTTTAACATCATGCAATATACAGAGAAGTAATCTAATATACAGAGTCACGCAATGAAGGAATTGATGAAAATAGAAAAAGGTGGAATTACAGAAGATTTGAGCGTGGTTTGTAATGTTCTTAACCTCAAATGTTCCGCATACACATATTTGCTACTCCGTTTTCAGTGGTACTGCTTTTGATATCCTTATCAATTTGGCTATGTATATGTCGTTGGGGATTTCGGTATAACTTGAAAGACCGAGAAGTAATTTTTCCATTATTTATTAATGTATAATGTTCCTACACATCATCATAAGTATCAATCATAATAATTAAAACGTTTTTTTAATTCTACGTTAGTTATCTACTTGCAGAACTGTTTTATTTGCAAATTTTGCAGTAATTTCTATGGTTTTACATATGCGCTTTATTTATTTATTTATTTTTTTTAGCTGATCTATATTGCTTTAAGTACATGAAAAAGTAAAGTGACTATGTTAAAAAATGATGTCACTTTAATTACTCTATTATTAACAAACCTCATAAGTGCATTCCGGATAACGATTTATTGAATCATCCTTCATATATGTATGTACAATATACATGTATGTATGCATATAATTACATCAATATTTCACTAATATGTTTACGTGTCTAGATTCTTACCTGTCTGATTATATACTTTATCATCATTACTTTATTAAATATGGTCTTTTTGGGGCATATACAGTTCTACTGTAAATACTCACAACCGACGAAAAATTAATTTTCGTCAATTCTAACAAGTAAACATGGTAAATAACTGCAGGTACGTTTTCTACTATTTCTTACCTATTTCATTTTCAAAGGTATTGCCCATATGTAGAGAGAAGAAATTCACAAAACAAAATGAATTTTTAATGAGAGACAATATTTAATGAATTTACCCGGCGGAACTTGTAGATATATTTTATCAATATATGATACATAGATGCAATATCAGTAAAAATCATCTTTATCGACGTACGATGTACAATTTACCGACACATGATATTTAATTTGTGTCTTGCGGCACATGCGTATACAGAGAGTACCCGTTTAGCATAGTGAGTCGTGTAGTATCTTCTATACCTCGTCTGTGGTAATGCTGTAAATATTGATTGTAACTCATAAAATTGTTTACACCTTTCGAATACAAGGTACAGTAAATAATTTTGTAATTACCAACATTTCCATTAATTTTAGTGACAAGTTTAAAAAGCTTTAGGTGTTTCATAACGTGTTTCGGTGCATACCTAACCTATAAATGTAGTTAAAACAAATACCACACAAGAAATACCTCATATTATGAATACAATTAAGTAAATTAGAAATAGTGATTGTGCTACTTATATATATGTTGATTTCAGATGGGAATAAATCGACATGCTCAATTTATTGCTAGAACTGTTCTGGTCCAAAATGGCAATGTCGACACAGCTTATAAAGTATTAAATCGTATATTGACGCAAGAAAAAATTTTAGACCAATTTAGACGTACTAGGTTCTTTGAGAGACCTTCACAAGCAAGACGTAGAGTAAATTATGAAAAATGTATGGCTATATATAATGAGGATATGAACAGGAAAATTAAATTTATTTTAAGAACAAACAGAGAAGATCCGTATCCTGGATGTTCTTAAATTATATCTTATTAAGTTACTAAACATTGGTTCATGTAAAATTGTTATTTAAATTTCGATCTACATATAAGTACTATGGGAAAGCGTTTATACTATTATGTATAATTGTGCACACATGTACAAAAACATTAATCAAATAAAATCTGATTAAAACGTACGGACTGAAGCCAAATTCAACTTAAATTTTTTTAATTTAAGATGTAAAAAGAAAGTACAATGTAGGTATTGTTTTTGATGGGAAAATAAAACAATTATACAAGAAACGAGGTTTTCATAGAATTGTATTCGTTCCGTTGTATTTATTATTTATAAGTCGTTTTATAATAAAAATGAGAAAACATATATTATTATGTTTTTAAAATATCTTTTTTTTTAAGTATTTTAGTGTATTTTAAAGTATTTCTTTATTTATATATCTTATTATTTTATACGTAAATAGCAGCTACCTATTTTGTTAACGATAATTTTTTCACATATCGTTACAGAGTAATTTATTTACAATTATCTTTGAAACATATGTTAGCATATTTCTCTGCCTTGCGTATTTCATCTTTTCTTCTTTTCTTCTCCTTACGTTTTTTCGTTTTCAATTTCTGCAATACTTTTCTTTTATGCTCTTTCTTTTCACGAATCATTTTATCTATATAGATCGAAAATATATTTACCATGTGATGTTTATATTTAAACTAGATCAATGCAGCAAAACTATTAATATTCGTATTCTAATTATATTATACGTACCGCGTATCTGCAAATTACATTTACAACAAGCACACTGTTGATCCCCTTGGAAAGTGTTGGGAAATTTTTCTTGTTTCTTTAAAACCGCCTTCCCGTCATCGTTCCTGAGTTTAAAAAGGACTCGTATATTAACAGCATTTCATACAAATGTTCGATAATGTTAGCCAAAGAACTAGTTGGTCTACCTTGATCTACCAGTGTCTAGTCTCTTTTATGTAAAATAATATTTCTATATAAATAATTATTATATTTAAATATAAATATTAAAAATGATGCTGGAGCTATTTGACACCTTGTATATTTTTAAAGTCTATCGTACCAATATTCTTCCTTTTTACGCACTTCCAATCCCGATTTTCCAGATTCTTCTCTTTCTTCTTATCTTGGAAGCTTTTCGGAAGGAAACTGAATCGTTTTTTCTTCTCCTTATCTTTCGATTTCTGTACGCCCAACGAACGTAGATATTTGTTAGAAATATCCGAAGCGGTTTGATAAAATCGATTGCAAACCGGACATTTTATTGCGCATTCAGTATCTACGTCCGAGCAGGAACAAACAGCTTCATCTTTCCATTCAACATAATCGGTTAAAGTATCTTTGTCTTCTTTATTCGCGGCCCAATTATATCTGTATAAAAATCACACAAATTGAAAAATATTAAAAATGTCAAATTCGGCGAACTGTCTCTGCTACATTACAATCTTTTACAATAATTCAGCAATAATAGTCATACAGTTTTATCATTTATATTAATCTTTAATATCTCAAAAACGTGGTCTTAACTCGCAGGTGTTCCTTTTAATTAGTGATAAAAAATAGCTTGGCAGAATTTAAAATCATGTTTTATACTTTAAAGTGATAATAAATGTTCAGAAATTATATAAAGAAATAATTGGGAAATAGAAAATAGAAAAATTTGTTGGAAATATTTTTGGAGAAGCACATAAATAAGTTTGGAGTTTTAGTACAGTTTTATATTGTACTTAATCTGCATATGATAATTACTTGAATCGCGTACCACGTGCCTTTAAACGACTCCGCCTACGGAGATAATAAGCTGCAGCCAGGCATAAAACAATAAAGAGTAAAACGAACGAGATCGAGATACAAAGAGATTGATGTTGCTTTAGGTAACACTTCTCGTCACGTGATTTATCCTCTTTCTTTTTCAATTTGTGGGTCTTATGACTGAAACAAATTTTGAACGGTACATTTCGAATTGTATAATTCCACGAGACAGCACATTTATTATTCTAATAAAGTGAAAATGAAAAATAAGTGAAACTGAAAATTCTTACACGTCAACGTGTCTTGTTGCACCATGGGTTCGTTTCATTTGTGTTTTAGATTGTTCAGGATGATCTTTGTGGGCTCTTTTCTTTTTCTTTTTTTTTTCTTTATTCGACAAATGTTTATCATGTTTCGATCTACGCCTCCGCACAACTTTATACTCAGGAAATTCTAACATGTTTGCTAAATGGTAATCTTCAGTGTCCAATAAGTTAGCCGGCCTCTGATTTTCTTTCATATACATAACGAGATCAGAGTGTTCCAATAACTTCCGTGTCAATTGCATTGTTGATCGTCTTTCAGATTCTTTTCTATCTACAAAGAAATAGAATTTGTTTACCCTATTAACTACTATACTTTGAATTTTCAAACGACACGTCCAGTATTATGGGTGCGTTTGTTGATTATTGAATTTTGACTTTGTTGATTATTGTATGTACTTGGATAATCCTTAGTCCACCTTTTGAGATCGACAAGATACACTTTCGATGTTGTTAAACAGTTTACATCTTCGTTTAGTACTTCATAATTTGGTTTATCATGTTCCATTCTCTTTGGAATTGATTCGTTTGCAGCTCTTAACAGTAGGGAACATTCAGAGGGATGTAATTGCGACGATAAATGTACAACTTCGGTCTCTTTGAAGACACTGACACACTGAGCGTGAGATTTTCCCTTTAAGAAGGCGTTGTTATTACATTATCTTACGTGAAAGAGATAAATAAATAAATACTAAAATTATCGAGCTAAAGTCTATTAAAATAGACCTGTTTTATACCATAAATACTAAGCTCTGTAACTGAAGTGTATTGTATGCCCTATATACTAAAGTAGTGTCGCGATTTGTGCGGGAATTTTCTGAAAAATGTTGCGCGGAATATTATCTCATGATTTTGAAGGGAACATCAGTTTTTAATAATCACAGTGTCACATGTTGATTAATAAGAAATATAGAAAAAGGAAAGATACAATTTTGCAAGTATTTGTTGAATGTTTAGCTCTGCAGACAAGAATATTACGCTTGCCAGTACTTGCATTAGCAGTATTATGATATTGAACTTATAAAATTCAGAGAAAATTCGTAGGTAACTTTAAGAAGCTCACCGTGTTTTCTGCAAAAACAACAATCAAAATATAAAGCGAACATACAAATGTCATTCTGTAATGAACATGTTTAAAGTTTACTAGAAATCGCTAAACGAGTCACATTCCGCTACTCAATGTTCTATAACTGACAGTTGTTTCGATTAAATCGATTATCGAGCAAATGGTCTGTGATTCCAGATTTGTAATTGATTAATAAATATATTTAATAATAGATATATGTCAATTCGTAGATATGAGATTTAGCCTACATGTATATTGAAGTTAGAATTAAGCAGACATTTCGCTTTATTTGTTCAGGAGTAAAAAATAAAATCGGGGATGCAGTCAACTATAATAGTAATGGTCAATTGTGACAGCATGAACTACAATCAAGGTCTAGTATCTAGAACTCATCTTCATTGATAAAATGTTTAACAAACTAGCATCCGAGGATATATTCAAGTAATTGCGGGATTAAAGTGAGTTCGTAAATAATATCACTCTTGCTGTAGTAGCCTGTGAAATGTTATCATTTTCAGGTGAATTTTTTATAACAGTCTCTTCCGCTTATCTTAGTTGAGCAGTATTAATGGAATAAAATAACCTTGCACTAATTTTAATATTTTTAAGAATTGTCTCTACCATGTACGTATATTACGCTATTAATTATGTTCTAAATTTTGGTATTTAAACTTTTTCCGCCTCGTGCACATTGATCACCCATTTTTCAACTTTCCCATCCTGTCAACCCTCTCACTGTCTTGAATAATTGTGTTTGTAGCACAGGATTTATCGGAATCTTCTTCCGCTGCCGAAAAATATGAAAAAAGTTTCATAATTTCTGAAACTCTCAATGCGCTTAAAAAATATATTCAAACATGTCCTCTTCCTAGTTCCATTCTATTTTGCTACCTCCATGCTGCAGGTACGTTGATTTTTATGCTACTTCTGTAGAAAAGAACCTTATCTCGGACAACAGTATAAATATTTGCAGTTTTCGTTAAAGATTACTACGTGTTTTATTTAATTCGCAAAGATTATTACCGAGATCGATGTACCGGAACTCCAACTACTAGCATCGAACTTGAAACCAGAAGAATGTATAAAACTTATCTCCTTGGACTCTCAGTGTAAGTGAAAACTATTTAATAAATATCTAAAGAAAAAGGCAAATTAACAAATCACTATTCGGGGATATGTATACAGTAAATGCTCATTACGAGTCTTTATCGACTCGATAAAGATAAACATTTATCGACTACACAGTGTACGCGTATATGTAGAATACTTTAAAAAGTTTACTACTTAAGTAATGCTCTAGCTTCTTTAGTTAATTATAATATATTGGTTTGTGTCTTAAAAGTTATTGTCATCTAAATTTTCATTTTTTAATCGCGTCATTTGCTAGTTTACAAACTATGTACTCCGTGCCAATCTTTTGAACAAACTTTTGGGACAATTTGATATATTATGTCAGAATTACACTCTGCAAGCTACAATTCGTGATATAATTTTTTAGCTCCATTGTCAGACGAAGATGTGGAAAAACTAGCACGAGAACAGAGCTGTTTCCGCAAACTCGTGAAATGGATCTGCCAATTAAGAACAGTTACAAAAAATACATGGCCAATTGTAAACGATCTTCTTGAACGTATTGGAAGAAAAGACTTAGTTGCCTGTCTTACCGAACTTAAGATGAAAACTTCGAACTCACCGAAGGTGATTCGTGATGTTCAGTTAGCCGAAGAGTTGGAGTAAGACATCCTTACACTAATTTCACATTATTATTAACGATGTGATTATAAGCTCGAACCGCCTTGAATATCTGTTTTTAATATATTTTTAGAGATAACGAAATCATTGCAACAGCTGCAGTGCCAGCCACCACAACGAAGGAAAAGGACGTTAAAGCTACAACTCAGAAATCAAATCAAACGATAAATAAAGTCAGTGGTAATAAACCATCTAACCAATTTTATAATTTTTCATGAATTGCCTACACCTTGATTAACTTTGTTTCAATAAGCCATAGGACAAAAAACCTTCAAGGTATCGATACGGACTGCAGGACTTGTTATAGCATCTACGATACTTTTCACTTGTTGTTGCACTTTACTTATAAGGCGCAGATTATCAAATCTGTGCAGTAGAATATTCAGAAGAAAAAAAAAGAAGAAAGGGTGAATAAGATTTTCAAATATTTATTGTAACTGTCTACCTTAACTATCGTAACTTAATGTCTCGATCAGTTCCGTATTATTTATAACTAGACTGTGGACTTTTATGTAAAATAAATTTCTACATGGACTGCTAGAAACAGAAGTACAATACCAGATTATTTCATCCCTTAATATTTTCAATGAAAAAATTCGCAGTCTAGATAAAACATTTAATGAAAAAATATTATATTTTCTTTTCGAGGCGTTGCGTTGTATCAAATATTGTCACAGAAAATGTATTTTTCGATTAGAAAATTGATAGATGACGGAGAGGGCGTCTCCAGAAGCTATTTTATAAGAAAACCTCGAGCGAAGAAGAAAAAAGTGTCATCTTACGAATTGATACACACAGGCACACAGGGCCCCATATATATTGCGCCCGCAGAACCAGAACCACCACCACCAACGGGTTGTTATAAGTGTTACAAAAAGAAAAGGAAGAAAAGTACCAGAAGGCCACACAGATGAAGCGTGTAAATTAAAATTGTAAATTTTTTAATGTTCCACGACTTTTGGTTAATATTATACCTTACCTGCCTACAAATATTAACGAATAATCTTGTCTTTCAATTGTAACCTGCAAAAATTAATAATTCTATTTCGATAGTGTACTATCAAAAAAATAAAAAACTTATTTTGATGAAATATTTTAGAAAAATCCAAACAATCGTTGTGTCATATAAAAAGTTATTGATAATGTTGGAAACAAATTCTTTTCTATCGCTTAGTTTGTTATTGAAAACTATTAGGTACATTTTAAGCAATTTTTCAATGTGCTTATAAACGTTAGGAACTTTTATAAAATTTTTTATTAGAATCTAAGCGAATGTTTATTTTCAAAAGCTACTATGTTACTTAAATAGTACGTAATTGCCAATTCTTTTGTTCAAGACTGAATTCGTATTGTTTATTTATAAAATGTTATTAGCAACGCGCGAATCGTCTACATGTCTATGTTTTATTATAATTCTATCACAGTACAGAGTTTTCAGTACAATCGATATTAATGTGAACGAGTTAGAATATTTGGCTGCACGTCTGAACCCGTTCGAGTGTCGAAAATTAATTGCTGCTCTTCATTACACGACACATGAGTTACCAAATAATCTAGCAGAAGCTGGTACATGTTTATACATTTGTTCATTTCCTGTAGTTCTTGTATGTCTGTCAAATTGAAATGAAATCTTGTTTAATTGCTCTTTATGTTCTTATATGTATGACGTAATGCAAAAGTTCTTCGTAATTTTATAAGAACGCAACGTGGACGACGACGTACCTTGTATTCGACACTTGATCCATTGGAATAGTTCTCCCGCTGAGGGTAAAGGAAAAACACACGAAGCTTTAACGCATAGATTGCGTCAAATAAATCGTAATGACTTAGCTGATTGGTTGGGTAAATCTACCTTTACACAACTGGGGAAGGATCTCAGTAGAGCAGTGGGAAAATCCTTTGATGAGCTTGCTAAAGAGGAAAGTGACTTTTCGTGAGTAAATACTTTTACTGAATTGTCGCATAGTATTACTAGACGAGATTCTTATAGATAAAGTCTATAAGAATCGCCCAACAGGCATTGCAAAATGGTGTTGGACAGTGTTATAATTAACGACTTTCTTACAATTCTAGGTCTCCAATACTTTTAGCATCGAAGAGTTACGACGATGCAGACCCCTGGTTACAGGTTGACATCGTTCTTCTGGCAATTTTACTTGGTCTATTGGGAACGTTAATAACATTAATTTGCGTCACAATATTCCACAAAGTGCGGAATTATTTTCGCAATAAATACAAGTTCGAAAATCATGTAACTTATTGTTATAATTTCCAAAATGTAGTCAGGACGAAAAATATTGTAAAATGCTTAAAGTATTGCATAAATTCAAAATCATTTTCTTTTCACAAATGACAGATATTCTTTGACTTATATAGATCCATAAGTATATATTCACATATTCGAACATCCAACATTAAAACTTATTCATTTTCTTATATTACTTTACATAATATCACTTAGTAATAATTTATATTTAATTTGCAGAAAATTAAATAAGGAAGCGGATAACAAAACACAAAACGGATCAAAAGAGAAAGGGCAGATAATTTACAGTAATGAGAGTAGCGATGAAAATACAGACTATCCTCAAGCAGATAGTGAAACAGAGATGAATTCTCGCTGAAGTTCGTAAATTATTACTGCTTTTAAATTCTGAAATATGAAATGAACATGCCATGTAATTTAGCAAACTTGAAGTATCTCACGATAATTAGTAAATGAAGATTAGTTTTTATATTGCAGCGTTTACTTATATTGTACATATAGCGTTACGTATGTATCGTAAGATACACAATTATATTTATAAAAATTTCATGAAAATTGAATTACGTTAATAAAACGTTGGAGATAGTGATGGGCACCATCGACTAAATCGATAGTAGCCAACTACTATTTTCAGTCGACTGATTTTTTAAACTATCGACTGAATTTAGTAGTGGTTGGGTTACTATTTTCAGTCGACTGTTTTACACGTCGCCATCTTGAAATTTCAAATGTCAGTGTCGCACGGTGAAACGAAAATGTTAGAAATACATGATTATGACAGGACGTGCAAATATGCAAGTAATGAAATATGTAATAGATATTTCAATACATTAATTCATATTAGATGTTAAAATCTTATTGCTATTTATGCGATATAAACTATATATGTCATATAAATAAATTGTGTATATTTATATTCATAACATAGTGTATGAATTTATTATTAAATAAAGACAGATTCAGACAAAATCATTCAATCACGAAATTTACTATCTCTGTACTGTTCTACTATTTATTTAACTAGCCAACATCGAGAATAAGAATAAATACGAGAATAACCAGTAAAGCAATTCAGTCGACTGAAAACTATCGACTAAATTCAGTTACTAAATCAGTCGCTTAAACTATCGAGCTATTGGTTGAATTTTAACGGCGGGAGTTTTGAATAGATTTTATAAGATTTACTATCAAATACATTCACTCATTAGCAATATCGAATAATTCGTTCAATAAACATGTGATTTAGCATAAATAACAATTCAGAGATTTGAGACTTTCACGGCCCGGCATCATACAGTTGTATCTGTTGAGGCTTTCGGGTGTAAGCCGTGTCCTAGAGGAAGAGATTTCCCAACGTTTCACCAGCATTGCAGCTAGCTTCATCAGGGGGTCGGAAGACACACTGATACTGATGTATGTCGCATTACGTTCCACTTATATAGTAGGTTCGCTCATTGTTCCGGTTCGGTGAGCACCAATCAGAGTTGACTTTTAATTGGGCGGCCGCCCAATAAAAGTATAAGATAATTTCTCTCTTGGTGATTCCCCTATTCATGCAATCTAGAGAATTTGATTTATGAAATAGTCCAAGGGAGAATACAGAGCTTAAAAACTATGCATACATATAATGCAATACTAATTATTTATTACAAATTTTATACAAAATATGTGGCTATTAAACTCTTAGATGCTCTTATCTTGCAATTATTTTTTACCACGTTTTGGTTAGTTAATTACTTGTATGATTACTATACACGATCAATTAATTTCTTATAGCGTTCAACCAAATCGCTAATCGAACGCCTTGGTTGAGCTTTTCTAATTCTTTCTGTTTCGTTGCTCGTCATTTCTGTAGTTACTGTTTCACACAAATTAAGAACATTTGATGTTTTTTGGGGCATATTCACTACATCTTTCACCTCAGACGCGTCTTCAGGTTCATCATCCTTTGCAATGGTCAATTTTATAGGAGTAGTAAATTCGATACTCTTGTCAAACGTAGTCTTTTCCGACATATTCAGACCAAGTTCTAATATATCATTCACACCCTCAATTGTATTTGCAATTGCAGTCGAGTTTGCTTTTGTATTGGTACAAGAAGGTACAGATATTACGTTTGAGATTGCTGTAAATAAAATAAATAACTTTAACATTTTGTGATGGAAACCAAAATTGCTATAATTCAATATTGCTTGCAAACCTGCGTTGTTATTTCTTTTTGTGCGTGCAGAAAATAATCGAGAATATTTTTCAGCTTGTTTCGAAGATAACAAATTCTTTTTACTCGAAACTGGAAGAGCATGTAATGACGGTGTATCATCGTTAATTGTCGATATCGAATCATCGAAATTATTGTGAGATGCGAACAAATTTTCTCTGAATTTTGATCTTGGTGTGGAATTATTTGGCTTCAAATGTTCGTATCTCGAAAATAACGACTTGTATACAGCTAAAATATAGTTGTCAATATAGTATCGTGTACGTAATAATAACAATTCTAATAGTACGAGTTATACCTCCCACTGGAGTCAATACTAGGCGGTCTTGTAGATCACATTCTATGTTTGTACAACTGGTGTCGATTTTTATAGGTGGTGTTGACATTAAAAGAACATTGTTGGTAGTAGATACTTCCAAATCATTGCAAATTTGAACAATGTTGTTTTTTCGTAGTATATGATATAATTCCTGACGTTTTTCCGATATCAGTGTTTTGATGTCGGATAAATGCATTTGACATATGTTTAAAGCTTCGGTTATATCCTTGCAACTCGATTCTATCTGCAATCGACACACTGAAAGGTCCTCCAATGAATTTAATTTCAATCGCTGATATAACTGAATCAATATTAAATCAAATAATAGAATAAAATTATGTAAATTTAATTTTTCATTTGCATATAGTTGAAGTAGGTGTGTCTGAAACAAAAAATACATTTCCTTTTAATGCATCGCTTCAGATTATGAAGTAAATGTTAAAGAATTTTGGAATGTTGCTTACTTGCATATTGTAAGGGAACAGTTCAGACATTTCCGAATAATTTATCCTTTGGTATTGGTTTGCATCCAACGTTTGAATATCGCTACTGATGCTCGATACTATATCGTTCACTCTCTGACTAAGTTCTTTTACATTTTTTAAAATTGAATTTTTATTTTGTAGGTAATACAAGCATTTGTGTATAGATGCTTTCCACACTGAAATTAATATGCGAATATAAACATTTAAAAACTGGATTCGAATATAGAAATTATGCAAAATAAAGTGTTGAGTATAATATTAACTTTGTATCACGTCTTTGTCATTTATATCCGCCAAGCGTTTCTTAATCGTAGAATAAACAGTAGCATCGTTTGCAATAGTTTTAATTACTTGTTCGCTCTCAAAAATTTCTGTTTTAATGTTATTTAATTTCTGTTCTTCCTTTCTAAAAAGTAAAGAAAAAAATAAACACTCTTAATTGTAATGTTACAGCGCATAGATAAATAGTAAAAAACTCAAGAATTACTTTAAAAAAACTTCAGCTGTTTCTTCCATTTCCGATAAAGCACGATGTTGATTTAGAATACTACAACATACCTTCGCGTATGTCTTTTTTAAAAACTTTTTTCCTACATTTGCTTCAATTCCCATTTGAGGTATAAACATAACATTGTAACTACCTATAAAAATAGATGCATCATTAAATAATTACAAACTATTAAAAATAATGGTAAGTAATAACATGATTTTGATAGTATACACCTTACTTGTAGAAACAATATATTTTCTTAGTACCACTTGCGATAACTTCCACATAATGATTGTAAATTTGCTACCACTAGCATGAAACAAGTGAGACACAAGTATATTTGGAAATACGATGTCACGATTTTCTGTGGATATGACTGTTAAAAATGTCTTAACATTATTACGGTATATTGCTTCTGTTTTTTTACACGTCACTGGCCATTCGAATAACTTCTTGAAGCGTTTTGAGTCGTATATTGTTAATAAGTAGTGAGACGTGTGTAAAAAACCTGCGGTGTTGGGCTTGTCAAACATGCCCTATATACAAAACACAAATTACAATAAGATATATACATATATACGTAAGTACAGGATATGTTTTGTTTAGTAACTAAATAGAATGTACCTCACGAAAATGTTGCTTGAATTCCTCGCTGGGCGGAACTAATTCAGTCAGTAATGAAACATTGCGATAGAATGATGCGTTTATAGCCATTGAATCAAAAAAGTTAATAATTCCTCTATGAAATTACACACCACCTACTTACATTCTACGTTTGTCGACAAAGATATACGACTATATGACACCTTCGGTAACGTTACGCGAAAACATTTGAATTTCAAAAGCTTTTACTTGCTACGTCATAAATAGAAAACATATAGAATGGTAAAATTCGTATTTAGGCGCCATTCTTCGTAGCGGTAGAATGTTCAAACAAACCACAAACTTAAGGGCAAGATTACAGAGAGCGGCGTGCAGCAATTGCTCCGATGCCGTGCCTGGCCGTGCCGCTCAGTTGTTGTATTCTTAGACCGTATAAATCTAAGTATATATACCGGGTCTATAAGTATATATGGTTTATGGTTAGTACACTTTCTAAGGAGTTTCTCAGATAACAAACCTGTTTCGCACATGTCGTTGTGGGTTAGCCTTGCTGCAAAGTCTCAGTTCCCCCACTCGATCACCCACTTATGTATATAGTCATGGTTACACATGGTTATTCACATACCGGGAGACAAGTAATTTGTACTTTGTGTCGTCTTAACTACTCAAACCATATCTCTTTGCACGCAACGAACATACGGTATTATCAGAGAGGAGATCTCCTTTCTGGCATTATCAACAACAAGCGTTTCCATACTTGGTTACTTACTTAGTCTCTATATGTACCTATGCAAAAAGGTCTTCTTTGTGCATTATAACCTCAATGTGTATTTGGCATGTTACATCTCGCTTAGTAACCGGTGATCTATGTCTTGTAAACACAAATACCTAACTATTAAACGGGTACAAAAAAGCTTTCTAGATGACGAATCACAAGGAGTTCGAATCAAATAAAATGGCGAATAGCACTAGTATGAAGAATAGAACGGCGCTCACAATAGGACAGAAAATAGAAATTTCGGCAAAGTTAGAATGTGGGGTATCTGTCAGAAATTTAGCTATCGAGTACCAGATACATCCTACCACTGTACGCCGCATTCGACGAAATATAATGTCAATGCATCATCTCGCGGAACAAGGAATGCAAATATGGAAACGAAAGAAATTACGGAAACCGGCGTTCGAAGATATAGAAAATCGTTTGTATGTGTGGTGGTTGGAACAGAAAACATTAGGAGATCCAGTCACAGACTTATTATTACATAATAAAGCATTAGAGTTGAACGAGGAGTTCGGTGGACCCTCAACGTTCAAAGCAAGTGCAGGCTGGATAGCAAAATTTAAAAACCGTCATAACATACGATTGTTGCATAAATTTGAAGAAGATGAAAGTGCTGACATGGCAGAAGAAGAAGAAGCAGAACCGAAAGATATGGAGGAAGTACATGAAGAGAAAGAACAAGTTGAATACTATGAAGAAGAAAGTGGCAAAATAGAGATACAACATGCATTAGAAACTTTGGCGAAGTATGCAGAACAGGCACCACGTTTCATTAAACTGACAGTGGAAAATTTAAAAGATTTTTTCTTGAGAGAAGAAACTTGAATTAAAAACATCAAAGGATATGCGAGAAAATGGGTTAGTCACCAATTTCAAAAAAGATAAGTTATATTTCTTAAATATGTATAATGTTCTGTTTTTATTTTGGTAGTAATTGTAAATATGTATCTGTTTACAGCATGAAAGATATCACGTGAAGAAATCAACACTATGGGCACAAAATGAAAGTGATAGATTGGAGTTTTAAGAAACTTTAAAAATCGGTACGAAGTTAAATGAATACTATAATTTAAAATGTATTTGATTACTAATTAATGATGAAATAATCTGGTTCTGTTATTGTTTATTGTCTAGTGCTTCTCTAGAACCAAAACACCCAAGAAAGATGATCATTAAGTTTGGAACATCATTTTTACTTGTAAATCAGTAAGATAAATACTGCATGTAAATATTAGAATAATTATCTTTGTAAATATTGTATATTATTTGTATATATATGATAATAATGAGTAACACCATACAATAAAACAATCATTTAATGCTGTTAATTTTATATTAGAAATTCCTTGTAAGAGTATTGAGGCCATGCCCACTCAGTTCCATGACAGAAAAGTACTCTCGATTTAAATAAGATTATGAAAATGTAATTTTTGTGATAATTAATTTAGATATTTTGCATGTAAAAACTTTAAATTAGTGGATTGTATAACAAGTGATTCGTACATTACAGGTGAGAGACACATGTGAATTTTTTTAAAATCCACCTTTTATCTTGACGTTTATTTAAGAAAATACAAAAGTAATGAGAATATGTTCATCACTTTTCAATAGTAAACATTTTTCCAAGTTTAAATATAAAATACAATTAATTTACATCTACATTGTTTCAATTCAGATTATTACATAATAATATAATGATCGTTGTAATTAAACTTATAAAAATATTTCTATTTTGCCAGTATTAGCAATTTTTCAAAATTGTCTTCAAAATTTATAATTTAAACATCAATAATATAATTAGGATGTACTACAAGTAAAGGATCATCTTCATCTTCTGCATCTTCACCTCTTCTTCGAAGTTCAGTTGTATGTAGAGGTATTATAATTTGATCCTAAAAGAAAAAATTTGAACGATTCATAAAGTGCAATCTAAATCACTTTTAGTAGATGATTTAATACATACGTGGTACGTTAGCCTATCGATAATTTTTTCAATAAAGTTTTTCCTTTCTAATAATTCTTCTTCTGAATCTATCTGGTCTTGTATTTGATCGAGATACCAAGCTACTAATTCTGTCTTTCTTAACCCGCCTTTGTTGTCGTCTATAAAAAGAAAAATTGGTACTATCTAGTATTTAAGATTAAAGAAAGTGTCAACAGTAGATAATTTAATGTTTAAAGTAATGTACCTGTAGGGAATGTTTCAGCTCGAGTTTCTTCATTTCTCATATACAATATTAACATATTGGATAAACTCTTGTATTCTTCGAAGGACATTGTTAACTTTTTCTTTTGTACCTCTTGTGTTTCTGTAGATGATACATGTATAAACAAAACTTGGATAGTATATAGAGTAATAAGTTCTAGCTATCTTTGTTACGTGCACCAGAAAACATCAAAGAAATGATTAAAGTTGAGAAAAATATAAATAATATAAAATGAATTACGTGGTGTATCAGTTGTGTTATCATCAGTATTATCTACTGCATTGAGAGCAGCCATGAGTGGCGGAGCGTCATCCATATTGATATCAGGATTTCCATCTTCAGCTTCTTCCAGATCTATATCGGGTTGTTCAACGGTAACAATACTTTTGCTTAACAAACGTTTCGCTTCTCTGACATGCCTTACAGTAACTTCGTCTGAGCATTCTAATTTAGCCATAGCTTCTGACAATCTAATAAGACTTTCTAACTGTCGAACGGTAATTCTCCACTTTCCAGAACCACTACCAGTCTTTTGTCTAAGTGTCGTATAACTATCAATTAAAAAGTCTGCAGCTTCCTGTAAAATTTAAACTAATCAGAATATATTTTGTAACAAACAATAAGTTTATATATTTGAGAAAAAATATATATATACATATAAATACCTGGTTTAATATAGGTTTAAAGTGTTTAGCAAAATTAATGTATCTCACAATCTCTGATTGTGAGTATACTGTCTCGAAATCTTGGCAATTATCGCAGTGCAAATCGATTATTCTTTTCGCAATCGCGTTATCCACCATTTCATTGCATTCATCGACTATTATAAAGAATAAATCAAATCTAGACATGATAGGGGCCGTTAATTGAACATTTTGCTGCAAAGATTTTTTTCTATCATACCGTCCACCAATGGGATTTGCCGCAGCTAATATAGACGTTCGAGCATTTAGAGTTGCTCTTACACCAGCCTAAAAATATATGTCTGTAATAACAAGATTTAACATAAAGTTGTAGTACAATTTAGCATATAATATAAGACCTTGGCTATTGAAATTGTTTGCTGCTCCATAGCTTCGTGTATAGCGACCTGATCCTTAGGATCCATTTTATCGAATTCATCTATACAACAAATACCTTGATCAGCAAGCATTAAAGCGCCTGCTTCTATAACAAAATCAGGAGATTCTTCGTCTCTTACTACAGCAGCGGTTAAACCAGCGGCCGAAGATGCTTTTCCTGAAGTGTAAATTGCTCTTGGAGTAATTTCGGCAACACTCTTCAAAAATTGAGATTTTGCTGTACTAGGATCGCCAACAATGCAACAATTTATATCTCCTCGTAATGAAGTGCCTTCTATTGTTGTCTTAGCAACTCCACCAAAAAGCATTAAAGTAATGCCTTTTTTGACTTCATCGTTACCATGTACCGAGGAAAATAAACTATTAACGAGATTCTGATAAAGATTTTTATCGCGACTCATTTCGTATATACGATTCCATTCTGCTTCGGTCATACGTTTCTTCATCATTTCTTGCGATATTTCTTCCATGTTTGTTTCTGTTCCACCAAACTAGATAATAATACTATGTATGTATTAAGGAAGGTATTTATGAAATTTATGTATATTTATGAAAATTTTGTTTATACCCTGAAACTTGTTGGTGTAACACTACAGGCCAGAAATGCAGTTTTATATGTCAATTCTCTACTTCCCAGTGCTTTCAAGCCTGTTACGCCATCTCCCTGCTCGGCAGGCTTTTGACGCCTTGAACTAGCATCTGCTTTTACACCTGGGAGAGAAAGTACTCCAACATCTGGCACAACTATCATGGTGCCTGTAAAGTCATATCTAAAACAAAAATACAAAAAAGAGGTGATTTAAACTTTTAAAACATGTCGAATGTGGTGTACAATTATTTTTAATAAAATACCTATCTCCTGCTTGTATAGTTTCAACTGTTTCAGATCTTAAAATTACTTCAAGAGAGCGTGGAATACAACCCTTAGGTAATTCGGCTTGAGTCTCCTGTACTCTAATCTTTTGAAAATCTACAAATATTGAATTATCCACATCTAGCATGAAACGTCGCTTGTTAGAGCAAACTGGATTGTGACAAATTGTTGGATTCGTGAACTGTAACACATTCTTCATATTATAGTAATGTAACAACAGAAGTATTGAAATAAAACATAATATTATACCTTGAACTGTTGTTCTACATTTTTTATGACTGTGTTGCAGTCCACACAGACAAATGTACCAAGTACTAATTCAGGGTGAACAGGATGCGTTCGTATTACTTGTCCAGAAATACGTATCAATGTGCCTAATTTCGATGCATTTAACTCCCTTAATTTTTGCCTCGTTGGTACTTCTACAAAACTTACATAACATTCCTTTTCTTTTCTTAGTTCTGTTACATCTCTGACAAAGTTGTATACTGCTTGACACAGATATGGATAAACCCTGAAAACATGTAATTACTTAAGTAATAATGATAATATAATAAACGGAATATTAATAAATGTAGAATTATAATGCTTTTGTTACCTATAATATTCTTCCACTATAGTTGTTGAAAGTACTTGATTGTATTCGTCTACATCGTCAAAAGTCACTTCTAACGTGCAATGTTCTGGGCTTACAAGCTCGTTTGCTGGTTCAAGATATTTAACAACTCCATCTTCTTTAAATCTAAAAGACACATCATAGATTACAAATAAGGTGTATAATAGTTTTTTGTGAAATATAATACAACCACTTTTATTCTATACTGAGTAATGTTTTGTATTGAACTTTAAATCTTACTCTTCAAGAAAATCTTGAAATAACTTTTGACATTTAATTCCAACTTCATCTGGTACACGTATACGAGCAGTATTTGCATCACCAGCATCCATATTTTAAATATTGATATTAATACGTTTATATAGAATTACTCCATTCATCTAAAAGAACGAGATGAAATTGGCGGGAATTTAATTTTGGCGCATTTTCATGTTGCTACCAGAGAGGATATGAGAGTGCTCATGTCTGGGATTTTAGTGTCCCCGGTATAGTAAAATTTGCTGACAGCGTCCTCAGTGGTAGAAATCTATATAATAAAAATCAAATGCTGTTCGTTGGTTACGACATTACGTGAAAACAGCTGGACCGATTTGGCTAATTTTTTTTAACACGAAAGTGTTTTACAGATGGGGGGTGATTTCATAAAAGATGTAACGAAACATGCAACGCAAAATCGTCACGCGACGATAATCGTCCTTGGTAAAATTCCCTAACCCTAGTAATCCGTTACCTGGTACTGATGATCGACAGAGTCATAAAGCGAGTAGAGAAAAGAAAAGGTGAACATAAAGGTAAAGGTAAACGGACGGGCAAAAAGTACAAAAATCTTTCGAGAAGGGACTCCTCGTTCGAGAGAGAGAGAGAGAGAGAGAGAGAAGTGTTTTATAGATGGGGGTGATTTCATAAAAGATGTAACGAAGCACGCAACGCAAAATCGTCACGCCGTATGTACGGTGTACCGCCAATTAGTGTGTCGTCAGCCATTGGCCTAGCAACATGAGTGACAAATCGATTAGTGATAATGAGCTCGATCAGTGTGAACGTGAAGAAGATGCAGTTAATTTAAGTTGGTTTGTGGAAAGGTATATGCAAGCGGTAATTACCTTGCAAAACTTTAATGCCCAATCAAATAATGAAAACAGGCGTATTGCCGCGTCTGCGGCAGAACGCGCTAGGCGATATCGGTTGAAAAGAAAGAAGCAATTGAAAGAGCGCGAAGAAGAGGCTGGTGGCAGTGTTAAAAGATCAAAACCGCTCACCTCCACTGAACGATCGAGAGCACTGCGAGCAAGAGCAAAGGAAAATAATCCGACGAAGAAAGAAAAGCCAAAAACGTCTGCTGAGCGTGTACGACAATATCGACAAAAGCGCAAAGCCGAACAGACATTACTGCATCAGACGGCAGAGAGAATCAAGAACTATGGAACGAGTTTCAACGATTCAAACGAAATCGACTAACTACGATTGTGGATGAAGTTGCCGAATTCTTGAAGAGATCGAATATATCACTCTGCACGTTTAACGTACAATCATTGAGCGCCCACGCAATTGATTTGGAAAAGGATTCACTTATTTGTAACTGTAAGTTGTTACTTCTAAACGAGACGTGGATTAACAATTTAACCCGTCCAGAGATTCACGGATTTCGTTTAGTTAATCAATTTAAAAGAGACAAAGTGCGTTCTGGTGGAGTGGCTATATATCAGAACATGACTACAATAGCAGAGATTGAAACTACATCGTACGAATTGTACAAGTACGAAGACAAGAAGATCAAGAAATTGGAAACAAGGCACGAAGATGTTGGCGATATCTGCACGGCAATGGTTGAAGTTGATGGTACTGAAATGCTAATAATTGCGGTTTATGTATCTCCAAATGCTACAACGAACGAGATTCATAGGTTCCTGACGTTCAATTTAATGGCATACAGTCCAAAACTCAAGGGGTTGTTTGAGGTATTTGAACGTCGAATTTGTAACGTCGTCCCTTTTTCGCCGCGTGTCCGGACGGGAATTGGGGACGACTCCGGGAATTTACAGGCTCTGAGGCCGGGCCGCGCACGGCCGTGACAATGCGTGGTCCTCCCGGTACAAAAGCGTTCTCGAAGGTCAGCCTCTGACTACACGAAAAGAAGAGCCTTCTGCTCGGGCGCCAGGCACCATAAGGGTGCCACGCGAAACACGCTGAGGAAGAAACACGAGATGACAGACAGCACGCATGGGTCCAAGGGTTGGACACGGGATAACGGGGACAGCCACCACGGCAGGGCGGATCTCGCAGGTTGAACGATAAATCTCGCGGGTTGACGGATAAATTTGGACATAACATTACTGAGTTCATGAAAAAGAACTTTGATTTGGACTTGACAAACATTCCGAAGGTACCCACAACAAAAGCTGGAACCTGTATTGATGGGGTCTTCTCACGCTATGTTTCAAACATCAACACTCGCGATTACATCTCATACTTTAGTTATCATAAACCATTGTTATCTGCTATCACTGCGGAAGGTTCGTAAGAAATTGTACGCTATTATGTATTTAAAACCACGAAAAAAATGTAATAAAATTTTTTAAGCCCAAAAAGAGTTGATTTATTTTGCCATAATAAAACTGCGATAGAACTGGAATTACAGAGCGCACACTATTGAACAGGGGGTTTGAGAAAACTCAGAAAACACTTTCGTGTTTAGTACGTGTACATGAGTACAGGTTTTTTAAATGTTCGTTGTAGTCCGAATTAGGTTTTTACGCAAAGAAAGTTTGGAAAAGTTGGCCGGAAATTGGAAAATTCGGGAAAAAATGAGATTACCCACACCGCGACCGCCATACAAGATACAAGATACTAGATAAATGTATGATATTGTGTAGTTCTTCAACTTTCTTGCATGTTACAGATCCTAATAAAGTTTGGAAGAATTAATATATTAACGTAAAAATTCATTTTAAAACTTGGACAAATAATTCCGTCACCCACATATGGGTGACATGGCAGTCAATGTGATAAAACAGTATGTGTAGAAGTCGATGTTTGAAAAAGAAATTTCTCAGTGTACTGTTACCGCGATATATTTGTTATTGTTGTATTCGTTCAACATTTATTCATCCACAAATAATTCTTGCCGCTCTCGACATAAGGTACCGTGAGAAATTCGGCAAGAATCATTTGCTCCGGAAAATCTGAAAATAGCGCCAATTCGTGCAGCGGCGAAACGCTGAAACTACTAGCCAATTTGTTTCCCCTATCCACCGTTAGATGGAGACACTGGCGCTGCCTACGAACAGCGCCACTGACCGTAGTGGCGAAACGGTCAAGCTTGTTAAAAATAAAAATAGCTATATATGTATATGACAAAAGAATTCAACTTATAAACTTATAAATTAACTATTAATTATGAAAAATTTTGTACCATATCCATTTGATAGTCGATTTCGTACGTTACAGGTTAATAAAATTTTATACATCAAACTTTTATTAAAACAAATATACATATAATGTTGTATAATCTAACAAATTATATTGAATGCATTATTAAGAATTTCATTGTTGCAGGCAAATCGACGCGATTTGAGTTGTAATAATTTATATCTAATAAGCGTTTATGATCAGAATTTATAATTATTTCGTAAAATAATCGGAAAATCTCTTTATGTACAAAATTTTCATTTGTAATTATTAAAAAAAGAGGCCTTGATAAGAAAGACCATCAGCCTCTGGAGATTCCATCCTGTTTTTTAAATGTTCCAATGTGTTGGCCAAGTGTTTTTGAATTTGTTCTGTTTCTTCACTGACTTCTAAATTGGGAAGTTCTTCTCTAATTTTTGCAATTACTTGTTCCAAAATTTGGACGGTTACCTAAAAGTAGTTAAAGTTTAATACTTTATACTAATTAATTGATGTATCCATTAAAAATGAAACAATTCTTACTACTGTGTTTCCTTTCTCGTAGAAGTAAATGTAATGATTTAATAATTCAACATAAAGCTGTACTTGAACTGATGTATCCATACATTGGCTTGCTATTCTAATACCTTTTTTCAAACAGTCTAGCACTTTATTTCCATCTTGCATCTGGAAATGATTGTAGGTGAATTATGTTTATCATTGTTTGGAATTAAAAAATATTAACACTTACTTCTTTTCCCCCCGTTGCCAATGATTTTCCAGACCAGAAAATATGAGAACAGGTGGCAACACCTCTGCATTGATCTGGTTTTCTTAACAGCTTACTCGCGTATAAAGCACATTGGTTGCGCACTGGTTCTGCGTTCTCTTCACCGAAACAACTCATTTGTTCGAAAGTAGCAATGATTAAAGTAATCGCTGCCAATTGAGCTTTAGAATCGCTTATTTCATCTTCGTATATAGAAAAAGCTTGACTCATAAATTCATAAGCAACCATTTCGAAATTATCAAAACGAATTTCTCCTATCGCTATTGCACCTTGAAGGAACAGCCTTAACGGTAATTCAGCCAATTCCGCTTTCATTAACGCAGTAATAGTTGTATGGCAAAACTGAAAAATTTTTTGACATTTCTTTTGCCACATTTCATCCTGAGAAAACAAATGAATCAAATTTAGAAAGTAAAATTTGGAACAAATGTTTTATATATTAATGATGTACGAACTTGGTCCTCTAATGCTTTATAAGTGAAAGCTAACTGATAAGCCTGGAATACAATTGGTGGTAGAGTATATTTTATTCTCTTATTTCCACCAACACTGAAATGTTTTCTGGCAGCACTCAATATCATGTATTGTTGATCAGCAGTTTCAGACTTGAAATGATGTATCAGTCTACCAAGTAGACCTTGTTCTTCTGCAAAGTCTTCGGGATCCTCCTCTATATTAGGCTGATCTGGCTGATCTTGCACCAGAGGGGACACCATAGAAAGCACCGCATCTACTTGTTCTTGGGTTGGTATCAAAGTTTCGTTTTCCAAAATATTTGTTATTATATAAATGCCTAATAATTTTCTACCCTCATAGTCAAAATAATCTAATAATGGAGCAAAATGTTCAAGCTTCAAAACAGTTAATATATTTTTGTAGTTGTCTATTGGAATCTTCATTAATCTCACTAATTCCCTTGAGACTGCACTATTATACTCCAGTCTGAAAGTAACATATATTTATGAAAATTTCATAAATAACGAGTGTAGAAACTGGATCTTGTTATACAATCTTATACATACTTATCTACATTTTGTTTCTGGAATATTTGAACAGTTGTTAACAACACTTTGTCCACATAATCTACTCTGTCAGGATAACACTTGTGTGCCAAATTGATGAGAGCTACTTGAAGAGAAACTACATCTTCTGGAGGCATGTCTTGTCTAGTCTAAAAACAACTAATTTATTAGCAAAAGGTATCGACAGAATAATTAATGACTAGAAAATGGGTTTGTCAGACTTAAACTAGATAAGTAAGGATAATTGAAATCTTGATAATTTTAATCACATTTATATCAACCATGTGTAGTATCGGATCATCATGTAATATATGAAACAGCGAATGGTTTAAATGTTCTTTAGTACCAACCTGTATGATAGTGGCAATTTGATCGCTAAAAACATCAAAGAGCTTGACATCTTGTGGTATACCTGGTGCTTGATTGGGACTTCCTGGTCCTCCCACGCCATCTGATCTTTGACTAAAGACTGCAAGACGGTCTATCAAAGAAATTATTATATTTTTGACATTTACACCATTCTGCAGTTCAGCGCAAGATTTTAAAAATGCATTTAATGTTTGCAAGTGGAACTCGTCAGGGAAAACCTATATAATAACACAAGCGAATTATTTATGAAAATATGCTTATATAGTATAGTATGTTTTTCAAATTATTTACTTGAATTATGCACTCCATAAGATATTCTTGAGCAATTGCATCTCTACAACTCACTACTTGCTCCAATATTCCTGGTAGAACAAGCTAAAAACCTCCATGTGTTATTAATACTCAGTAATTTAAAAATATTCAAACAACAAGAAATTAAGGATCTACCTTTTTGTACTTGTCTAATGTTACTGATTCTAACTGACTAAGCCGCACAAGATTAGTTCCTACTAAAATTCTAAGTTCCTCCCTTTCTCTCTCTCTTCTTTCTCTATCTCTACTGTGACCTTGGTGTTGCATGCGCACCCATAACTTATTCATTTCAGCAAAGTTCATTAAGACAAAATCTATACTGTCACGAACCTAAAGGAAAAGAATCAATTTAATTTATATATTCAAGACTTTGTTCTTTTTGATACGTACACTTCCGTCATCATCTCCTTCAGCGACATCTGGTAAAATATTACGAGTACATTGTAATAAGTAATTCCTTAAAAATAGGCCCCTTAAAGGATGTTGAACACCCCTGCACATTTCTACCAAATCTCTCAACAAATCTCGTTTTAAACCTGGTGTTGTTTTGATATATACTAATCCAACAGTGATAAGCAAATACCTAGAATATTGCATACATTATCAACAAAGCTAAATTAGTGACAGATGTGTCATAAATGATTTATCACATTTTTATTATCATAATTGATCTAGCAGACTTACAATCTAGGTACAATGTTGCCAACGTATTGTACTAATTCATATAAATTTGTGACTTTTCTCCCTTTTTGAAATTCATCTAGTAAGTAAAGTTCTAAGTGTCTTAATTCATCTGTAATAGTCATATCTATGATCAAACGTAAAGAAAATTAACGTGTTCATTTAAGAATTCTTAAGAATACTTGTGACATTAAGAAGTTACAAAGGATACATAGTTCATAATAGCTCTTTGGACTCAGAAGCGAAGTCCTAAGTTCCCCCAACATTGTAGATGCATGTTTCAATGCATCCATCAATTTAGATTTGTCCAAGCAATGTTTCATTTGGAAGGCTTGCACTTTAACCACACCAATTGCATCTTCCAGTAACTTCTCTTGCTCTTCCACTCCAGTTATAGCAGGTGTCATTGGCTGTGAGAAAAACAAAGATACCTACCAGGAATACCAGGTAGTACCATGCTAGGTAAAGTACCATGCTATGCAAGCATGCACTCTATTCATTAGTGATAGGATCAAATTCTATACGTACTTACTCGTCAATTCAATATACAAGTTTCACTCGATGAGTTTCAAATGATACTCAAAAGTAATAAGGTTTCAATTATAAACAGTTTGAACCTATTTTTTTGGGGTTCAAGCCAACTCGACTCTTTTTTTCTTAATTATCTGTTTGACACTATTAAATTTATTTTAACCAACTTGTAATATACTTTATTCCGTATTTACGATTTATGTTTATACGGTGAAAAAGGCTGGGTGATACATTTTGTATTTAGCTATAAATTCACCTATTTACTAAAAAGTTGCATGAATCATAAGAAAAAATAACATATATCAGGTCGCTACAAGTTTACAATAAATATAGTTCGAAAAATAAGCTGTTACAATTTCAAACAGAAAATTTCGACTATGACACAAACTGTTATCGAAGCTAGAGGTTAGAATTAAAACTTGTAGTAAAAGTTACACTTTAAAGGAAACATGCCTACAGTTGCTTTTTTTCTAATTTTCTCGATAAAGGATGAAAAGAATATCAATCGGACTTTAAACATTCGCCATTCTATAACGTATACAACAAATTTTTACGACATTTAACCTTCATGACATTTAGATAACTTTCGCAATGACAGTTACACGCATTTTTTATGAAATCTAATTGGCAATTCATAAACTGACTCAACAAGCAAGGGTTTTACATGCTTCTTAAAATGAAATCTATACTTACCATTTTCTTTTTCTAAAAATTGAACACCTGTTTCCCGCACTTGAAACACCACCTATGAAAGTGATACACACTGACAACGTGACACCTACAGACTATGCATAGATGTTCAGATACACACATAGAAGATCGATGTCGATGTCACATATAGCAGATAAACTATTCGTATGTACGTATTTATCTAATTTATTCAAATACCGTTCTTATACAATTTGCGAATATTTTGTTGAAAAATATTATGTTTGAGTTATAATAGAACTATTAATGCATACATTCTTGGGAGGTTTTTATTTCATAAAATATCTTATTTTTAATAAAAAAGTTACAATATGGAGTTTTATTTACAAACATAATATACATGTTACATGTTACTATACATGCATAAAATTACATTTTAAGGTAATCATCATATATAAGATTATCCAAAGAGTGTGTGCTTGTAGCGACCTGCTCCTATTGAATAAACAAGTTGTTTTATGAATCAGAACTTTTAACGTGGACTGATCATAAACTGTAAAATATCAATTAACCTTCAACGATTTCATATATATATCCAATTCATCCTCAGACTCGACTTCATTAGTATTTTCTGTTGAACCTATTGTTTTGGGTGATTCTGAATCAAAATACTTCTCTTCTTCATCTTGTGTTCGCAGATCTATATTGTCATATGCCTCATTCTCATCAACAGTGCTGAAGTAAGAGAAAATATAATTGAAGTATATTTAGAAATTAAGACATTAAAACTGAGAAAACAATTTTGTAAATACCTGTAATCAAAATCAGAATCTTTTCCTTCTAGAAAGTTTAAATACATATTACTCACAAACTCTTCCTTTAGTATCTCTTTCTCTTTTTTTGAGATACTACATAGACTTTTATTTGACGACTTTACTCCTGTTTGATGTTCTATCGAATCTTTTATTTCAGGTATTCTACCCCATTCTAAAACTTTTATTTCATTATCGCTCAAAGGCTCTGAAACAGGAATATCATCTTCTTCTTCATCTGATTCAGTTTCCTCTGTAGCATTCTGTTCTTCCTCCTCTTGTAATTTTTGTTTCTCCTTTAATGCATCTCTTTCAATGTTCTCCATTAAGAGATTTACAAAAGTAATATTCTTGGTATCTATATTATCTCGACTTCTCTTTTGCTTTTCAGTCATGTATCGACCAACTAAATGTTCATATAACAACGGATTTCGTTTCATCATCTCAGATTCGCTAAAATATTCTCCTTGGTTTATTAAACTTTTTAAAGCTTGAAACCGTCTGTTTCTTACATCAGTATGTCTTGTTGAGTTATTGAAATATCTTTGTAGTCTATTAATATGGTAAGCGACCTCATAGTCTTCATCTTTGCTTTTTTCAAAATACTTTAAATGTTCTTTTTTCATGAAATGTCCAAATTTACATAAAAATAAGCAGTAACTTTTTGTCAATAAATTACGGACGATAGTTAATTTTTCTTCAAACGTTAAATCTGGATCATTCTTCTGTTGGCTCTTAAAAATTGCTTTACTGTTAGCTACATAATTTAATAATTCTTCTTCCAATTTTGTACTTTCATCCTCTTCATTAAGGAAGTTCTCTTCCAACTTTTTATCTTTTTCATTTAACGATATCTCTGGAACGTAATCTTGCGTGTCTTCCTTCTGAGTCATTTCTAACCAAAATAATAAATATAATCGATAGTTGTTGCTGTTTTTTTTTTATGAATTTTGCTTGTAATTATATCGATAATTTAATTTATATTAGAATGATTACTTGAGCGTTATTGCTTTCATTTAAATGTTTTACGTTTGCGCGATATGTAATATCCCGATTACATAGCATCAGATGCGTCATTACAGTAGCTGTCACCAGAAACCTAACCAACAAGTTTACTTCATATGAGACTAATCCGTAAAATGGTACTCCACGAAATGTGTAACAAATTAAGCAAAGTATCGCTAGATTGGCTGCAGATTTGCAGCAATTGACCGCGGAACGTTGACACCAACTTCATATCCATCTGTTACGCCATTTGGCTACGATGTTGGCAGCAGAGCTCGCTAAATATCAACAAATTTTTATCAGATGCCATCTAGCAATGACTTTATTAATTCGCTAGTATAATCTTCAGCTCTTACAATAGAGGGCGCACATATAACGATTTTTCACTACTTTATAGAAAAGACAGAAATGTATTTATTCAGATTTTCAGCAATTGTTATTATAATCACAGACGAGGGATAGGACAGCTCTAGAGCCCCGCGGACGTGAGACCATAAAATACATTCGGTGATTGGTCTACTCCTATACCTCGTCTGTGGTGTGAGCGTGTAGCAACCGTCTGACTCGATTGGTAACCTCAAATTTACTGCCTGCGTTGCTAACTATACATATATAACAGACTCTGCTGTCATGTCAGATTCGGCTATCTGGATGTAATATTGAATCATGCACATACAGTAGGAAATATATTTAATGGGTGAGTTAATTTCTACAATAATGTTGTGACTACACAAAATATTTTAGACGGAATTATTTGACATATATACACTTAAAATGTTTTCTAAATCAGAATGATACTCAAAATGACAAACAAAAAGTGTTTAATGTAACAATTACTTATTTCGATAATAGAAATAAACTCGTATAAACAAAACGTTCTACATCTTTAACATATAAAATGAACGTCATTTTGAAATTCTTTTTGTAATTATGAACACATTGTTCAGTTCTATTTCTAGCCTACATTTTTTGTAGCTTTAAAGATATGGATAATAATTTGTTATCTGATGGAATGGGAGAGTCATGGAAATGGAATTGGACAGAATTTTGTGGATATCATGGAGGTATTAACCCATTAAATCCAGAGACACATGATCTTGATGTGTGCTTCCAACAACTATGCCTCCAGGTGATTCAACATTAGTGGATAATATATATATACTGCATGCGTCTCATAGATTTGGGTAACTTTATGTTTATTGAATATTTTTCTTGTAACTTTCAGATTCCAGTTTTAGTCTGTATTGCAATAATATCCGCATACCATTGCGGAAAGAGAAATTCAAATTCCCTTTGTCGTCATGGTTCTAATTCTATTATAAACTTGAGAATTTTAATTATATCGTGCCTTGTAATTCTTCCTATAATTAGAGCATACATTATTGTTACTAATACTACACTTTCTCCACAAAATCATGTACCATCAGATAAAAATTTAATGCCACAAGACTCAGTTGTGTCATCACATAAAAGTTCCAATTCATTTTCAAATGCATCGAGTATAATAGATCACATAAAAGAAGGACTAAACTATACTATTGATTACACAAAATCAATACTTTTTCCAAAGAATAATATCCAAAATACAACCGAACCTTCTGTCACCTTTAGTACGCAAGATTACAATCCAGTGTTAGATACAATTAAAAATAGTGAAACATCTGCCAAACCTATTGATTATCTAGTGGCAGGCACTGAAGGATTAGCATGGGTTGTTCATCTTTGTTTTCTATTGAGCTTGAGAAGAGGCAGAGATTATAATCCACGTGGGCCTGTATCAATTCGAGCATTGATACTGTTGCTAATTGTTATCTCCATACTGTTGTTAAGAAGTCATGTCAAGTATAATCCACAAGATGATGTTTTACCAAATTTGTCATTGGGATTTAGTATTAGTGTAGTCACTCTACTAATACTTTATGCTATAACATTCATACCAGGTGATAATAGTTTACAAGATGTGAGATCATCCCAATTTAACGAAGTAAGTCATTATAAGTTGTTTGCTTTCAATAGAGCGGTTTATAGTATTATCAGTGAATAATGTTCTACATGCTTATCAGTTAAGAGATTTCAAACATATGTTGTAGAATACATGTGATGATACCAAATTCACTATGATATCTAAAACTATGACTTATTAAGTAAACAGGGATATTATAGATTAGTGGAAAATATGTTTATAGGTAGGAGAACAGACTCCACTATTGACTACTTCTAATTCATCTTACGTAAGATTCCCGGGGGAACAGGACCCAACTTACCTTGGGACTGCTATGGAGAATGTAACAACAACCTCTAAATTTTTATTTCACTGGGTAAACCCTTTAATGGAAAAGGGTGTTCATGGTTTGCTAAATCATTCAGATGATCTATTTGATTTACCAGAATATGTCAGTACCAATGTCATCAGTCAGAAACTTGATAGACACTTACAAAATATAGTAAATATCATATTTCTTTATCTACTATGTTTTATTTAAATTCATAATTATTTTGCATTTATATAAATATTATGTTTATTAATATATTGCAGTCCAACAATAATAGAGTGGAAAACGTCGAATTAATGATGGAAACAGATGTACAGTTCGTTAGAAAGAAAATATCATTGTTACGTTTACTACATAAATGTTTTGGATGGGAATTTTATTCGGTTGGAATATTAAAATTTATCAATGATTGTAGTTCATTTGTGGGCCCAATATTATTAAATAAATTAATTGGTTTTATTGAAGACAAAAATGAATCTATTTCATATGGATATCTATATGCATCATTAATGTTTATTAGTGCTTTAATAGGTAAGCATTAATGTATACTAAGTATTATTTGCAGGTAATACTCCCTGGCAAGTTGTAAGAACTTTTATGTTTATACATAATAAGTGACATAAATTATAACAATATTATTATTTTAGGAGCTTTTTGCAATGCTCATTTTACATTTTGGATGTCTGTTGTTGGTTTAAAAATTCGATCTGCGATTATTACTTTGCTGTACAGGAAGATTTTGCATTCATCTAGCGTACAGTTAAAGCAACAGTTTAATTTTGGTGAAATTGTGAATTTTATGAGTACGGATAGTGATCGATTAGTTAACAGTTGCCCAAGTTTTCACGCATTTTGGAGTATTCCATTACAGGTAACTTCTTAGTATAGTTCTGTGTGCTTTATTTTTATTTCTAAAAATTTAGAACTTATTGGCATTGATACATATCTGCTAACTAGTATATTGATTTCTGTAGTGGTCAGTATAAACGTGTCCATATTTTCCAGTTGGTTGTGGCGTTATATCTTCTGCATGAACAAATAGGGATTTCCTTCTTAGCTGGGGTTACTTTTGCAATAGTGCTTATACCAATAAATAAAATGATAACAAACAAAATTGGGAGGCTTAGTACGAAATTAATGGAGTTCAAGGATAAAAGGGTCAAATACATAGGGGAAACAATACGTGGAATAACAGCGATTAAGTTAAATGTATGGGAAGACCATTTCATGCGGAACATTATTAGTTAGTACATTTTGATATATTCCACAATTCTTAATTGTTTATCCTCATATGTAACCTTTTTTTATATTTTTTTGCATAGAATTACGTGAAAGCGAAGTCAAATACTTGGGCGAGAGAAAATATTTAGATGCACTTTGTGTTTATTTTTGGGCTACAACACCTGTATTGATTTCTATATTAACATTCACAACGTATGTTCTTCTTGGAAACAAACTTGATGCAAAAACAGTTTTCACTAGTATGGCACTGATGAACATGCTCATAGGTCCACTAAATGCATTTCCCTGGGTTTTGAATGGTCTTACAGAAGCTTGGGTATCACTTAAAAGAATACAAAGAATGTTAGATGTAAGTGGAAACTGTGCTGAAATTGCAATGAAACTAGAAATTGCACCTATGTCACTTCACTCTTATTGAATTCAGTTATCGGATGCTGATATATCATCGTACTATTCAGAATGTCCACATGGAGTAGATTTGATGCTTCAGAATGTAATGTTCAGTGTAACTACCAAGCAGAACACAGAAGAAAATGGTTCAAATTCACATATAAGTATTGCAACACCATCTTCTACTTCAGATTCTAGGAAAACAGTAACATTTGAAGATGATGCTGCTTTTAATCTACATAACATTAATCTTACTGTTCCAAAGGTAATAGAATATACTTAACTGCTTACAGTACTATTATATGCTAAACTAAATTTTTTTCCAGGGTCATTTAATCGGAATCATGGGAAAAGTAGGCAGTGGTAAATCGCTATTCTTAGATGGTATTTTAAGTGAAATTACAAAAGTTCGTGGTACAGTTGCAGTAAGTGATGTCGACAAGGGTTTTGCATATGTAAAACAAAGTCCTTGGCTGCAACGTGGTACTATTAGGGACAACATTCTTTTTGGAAATTCTTATGATTACAATAAATATAAGTAAGTAGTGAAATGTGCAAATATGTGTACTGTAATACTTAGAGAATCTTTTTTAACAGGTCCGTTTTAAAAGCATGTGCTCTCACCACTGATCTGAATTCTTTGCCTAATAAAGACTTAACAGTTCTTAGTGATGCAGGAAATACTTTGAGTGGAGGACAAAAGACACGAATTTCTTTGGCACGAGCTATTTACGCAGACAAAGATATTTATTTGTTGGATGATGTTTTAGCGACTTTAGATCCAAAAGTTGCTGGCTACATATTCGAACATGTTATCTTAGGTTTATTGAAAAACAAAACGAGATTATTATGCACTCATCAAACTCAGTATTTAATTCACGCAGATTTGGTAGTCGATATGTCCAAAGGCAGGATTGTTAATCAGGGTCAACCTAGCGAGGTTTTGCCCGACATACATGATTACTTACTATCTTCAGACTCTTATGAGCCAAATTCAAATATTTTGTCTGTTAATGATTTACCAATAGATGTAAATCAGTTTGACAAAAATGGTACAGACCCTATACCCGATGAAGAATTTACAGAAAAAGGAACTGTACGACTTGGAGTATATACGTGCTATACTAATGCCGTGGGTCGTTATTTGGCCATTTCGATACTGATCTCCATATTTTTAATGCAAAGTTCTAAAAATTTAACAGACTTGTGGCTGTCTTATTGGGTGACTCAAGATAACACGACAGCGACTAATACTACAGATAGGCCAAATCTTCTACGGTTGAATTATCTCTTTGACGATCAGAACATAAGCACAAACTATTATTTAACAGTGTATGCTATATTAGCCGCGTTGAATTCGCTATTTACTTTGATGCGAGCATTTATGTTTGCGTATGGAGGGATTCAAGCAGCTATTTCAATACATAAGCAGCTTTTAAAAATTGTTGTGCGGGTACGGAAATTTCAAAAAAGTTAACCGTTATTTAGTATTATACATTAATATAGAATGTACTTTCAGGCTAAAGCTGTATTTTTCGATATTCAACCACTTGGTAGAATTATCAACAGATTTTCATCCGACACATACACGATTGATGATACTCTACCTTTTATTGCCAATATTTTGCTTGCGCAATTTTTTGGTTTATTGGCAACAATAGTTGTTACCACCTACGGTTTACCATGGACACTATTAGTGTTAGCTCCGTTCATTCCAGTGTATCATTGGATTCAAAATCATTATAGGTACAGTGATTCTTTCAGCTTGTACTTTAAGTTTAGAGGATATTAGTTTGATTAATAATTTCTAGATTAACGTCAAGAGAATTGAAGCGCTTGTCGAGTGCAGCTCTTTCACCTTTATACGCCCATTTCAATGAAACTTTATGCGGACTTTCCACTATAAGAGCTTTCCGCACCGTTCCACGTTTCAACCAAGAAAACGAACTATTACTGGAAGTCAGTCAGAAAACGAATTTCGCGTCGATCGCAGCCAGTCAATGGCTTTCATTAAGACTGCAACTCATCGCAGTCGCTCTCTTAGCTGGAGTGAGCAACATTGCGGTTCTACAGCATCAGTATAATATAGCGGACCCTGGCTTGATAGGTCTTGTTATTACCTACACATTGTCCATAACCGGATTGCTGTCTGGCGTAGTTAATGCATTTACTGAGACGGAGAGGGAGATGATCGCAGTGGAACGTGTGAAACAATATTTCGAGAATGTTCCTGTAGAACCTGTGAATGGAGATAGTCCACCGTATGCTTGGCCGAGTCAAGGTGTAGTTGAATTCCAAGAAGTTGTATTGAAATATAGGTAACCGATGTCATTAATTCGAGACTGTCATTAGGATAATTGATATACACGCACGTAACTGTTGGTGTATTTTGCAGAGATTATTTGGCGCCATCGTTGAACGGTGTAACGTTCAGTACGCGACCGGCAGAGAAAATAGGAGTCGTCGGCCGAACAGGTGCTGGGAAAAGTTCATTATTTGCTTCATTGTTTAGGTTAACGGAAATCTCTTCCGGAACTATTTTAATAGATAATGTTAATATACAAACGTTACAGCTAAATGCGTTAAGGTAAGGCGTTCTGACATTGCATTCACTTTATACAAATTGGCTGTAGTACGGTATAGCCAATGAACTGGAGTTCATCGCGAAAACTTTTACAAATACTTCGGAACCTAATAAAGACCCGCAGATCAAATTTTACATTCATGGTTCCATCCTTTCCCCCCCCCCAGAACCCCTTTACATTTCATCTCAATCTAATGCTTGGACTATACCGTACTATATCCTACAAATCTTTCATATCAAGTAGATATTAGTGATAATCAAATCACATATAGTGGAGGACAATAGCCTTGGACTCTCAGGTTTTCAATTTGACAAATGATTGATGAATTAAAATGTAATGTATCTTTAACTGTTTCAGATTACGCTTGGCAATTATACCACAAAGTCCATTCCTTTTTTCGGGTACAGTAAGGGAGAATCTAGACCCTCTAAATCAGTATCCAGATCTGCACATATACAAAACATTGGAGAAATGTAAACTTCATTCGCTAGTGTATCGTTTGGGGGGTCTCGGCGCTACTTTCGACGAAGGTGGTAGCAATCTAAGTGGGGGGCAGAGACAATTGTTTTGCTTGGTTAGAGCAATTTTGAACAATGCTAAGGTATCGTCATTGACTTTTTTCATTGGTTTATTCCGGCATGAAATAGAAAGTAGTTAAATGGAAACATTAAAATATTTCTTTTATTTATAACATTGGTGGCATTCTTTTTAACCTTGGCTATTATGTCATAGTCATAAAAATAGTCTGATTAAGAAAAAAAAGTAAAAGAGATAAGATTGATATTGACATAAATTTTTTGTTTACTTTTTTTTCTATTTTCTATAACAAGTGAGTTATTTAAGCTGTTCAAATTTAGTATCACGATCTTTACATCGTATAATATTAACTTCTCTATTATCTTCTGCAGATTGTCTGTATCGACGAAGCTACGGCAAACGTTGATCAGGAGACGGACAAATTTCTTCAAGCGACAATAAAATCTTCCTTCCAGAGTGCTACGGTAATCACCGTGGCGCATAGGATAAGGACAATTATGCACTGTGATAGGTACGGTATTTGCATAAACAATCGCTAAAGTGGTCTTCATTCTAAATGCTCATTTTCATTGTAGGGTACTCGTGATGGGAGAAGGAGAAGTGTTGGAATTCGACGAACCAAATCTGTTGATTCAGAACGTCAACTCTCACTTTTATCATTTAGCGAGCCAAGAGTTTTCCAATAGAGATTGAATGCTTCATTGTGCAGGTTCTAATGAGAATATTTATTTTTGTCTTCGCGACGAACTGAACTTGTCTTTGCCATGTGAACTGAATGCGTTAGAATACTGATTATCGACTCCAAGGATATAAAGCGTTCTATACGTTATAGTTAAGTGGATTGTATTATAATCAATAACGTAGTTATTTTTGTACAAATTTTCGAGGACTGTAATTAAATAATCTATAAAGAAGCGGCTAGTGCAGTTATTGTGCAATCATTTGTCGTAATTGTGATAAGACAGGAACTGTTTCTTTATTTTTTCTTTGTACTGAAATTGTATTACAAATTAAACTACCTCGCTGTAAGATTTTTATACTGTTGACAATACATGTGAGAACTCGTCCGCATCGAGGTATCCTTTCTTGTGACAATCCAATTCCTTGAATACCGTTGCCCAAACTGAGGGTGGAATATTCAGATCGACAGACGTGCTTGCCGAACAGAAATCGTCTACCACTAAATATCCTTTATCTAGACAAACAATTGTCATGCAATCGCAATTATTCTTCATTTCACGGATAAATAAATCATACAATCATTATCCAGTAAAGTAAATAGTATTCCTGAATTGACATGCGTATCGTTTGCAGAACTCTTTTCAAGTACCCAGTGCTCGAATTCGTCGTAGGAAATTTTGTCCGTGGATCGAAAGATGTGTTCAACTTCAATCTAAAAACAGAAAAATTACGAAAAAATAACGCAGTGAAGTACTTTGTCTAAATATGAGGCGTGTTAGGAAACTATTCGACCTCTAGTTGAAGATAGGTAGGCATGGATATTTGATAGTGTTTCTAGCAAGTACCAACTCCTGATATTTAATAGTCAATTGGTATGGCATACTATTTGACGAGTCGAAAGCCATGAACATGGCAGTTGCACCATTCTTGTTCTAAAGTTATCAGTGTGTTTCGCAAAGTTAACGATGATGAGTTTATAAATGATATACAAATTAATGAAATAAAACGAAATGCTACAAGACAGCTGTTGGCTATTCCGAGAGCTGACTTTAAAAGAGTACTTCCGGAAATGAAAGAATCACAAGAAGAAGGTTGCATCTTCTACATTTGAAGGTGACAGACGGTTCGATCGACGAACTCTCTTCTCTTTGTAGCTTAAAGTCGAATACTTTGTGGAGACACCTCGATGAATAGAACTTTAGAAATTTTACTTTATCCGGGCAATAGCCAAAAGCAGCGGTCATGGCGATTTTGTATTGTCGTTTAGTCAGCGATCCAGTGGTCTCCGCGTCAGCATAATCAAAAGCCTGCGGGGTTCATGAACCATACAGTTCCGCGATTCGTTTTCTGTCTACATTCCGGTTTACCTTTCTGGCGCGTTCCTTGTAGACGCACGACATCATATCGTCCTTCAGGGCGTGAATTGAGCTGGAACGAAACTTTCTTGAGCGACTTCCATATTAAGCGATCCGATGAAAGCGAGGTGTTGCTCATCGCGAGTCGCGTGTATCGGGCTTTCAGCCGAGGAACTCGACCGACACGCATTATATCGTAATTAAAGCGGGGACCCCCTTTCAAACAGTCCGGTATTTTGTAATATTCATCGCGGAGCCAATTAACGCCGCCGCGGGACACGCACACAGCTGCGAAAAGGCACGCGTGTTGTGTGCGTGTGCACGCCATGACATAACGTCTGCTGTATCCGGCATTCAGCCGTCGCGTTTCTCGCCGACTCTCTGTCATCGTTCTCCGCCGCTGAAAACTAATGAGCTGAAACTCTGGCTGATTTTGCGTTCCGTTTTTTAATTACCCGCCATTTAAGCCCCCCCTCCCCCTCACCCTGGTCGAAGCCTTTCTCTTTTTTCCCCGTGCACCGGAGGAGAAGCGATATTATTTCTCGCGCGTATCCTTCCGGCGAAAGAACCGGGAACCGACGACGTTTCACATCGCTAATGATGTTCGTCTCGCGTGATCGTCTGTCGCGCGATCCGTTATTCTGACGATTCAGCGAAACTTTCGAGCACGTACCGCTTATTCGTATTCGGCTCAAGATCAGATCGAGCGAATTCGCACCTGTGTAACCGTCGAGACAGTTTCGTATCGATCCCCCTAGACTTCGGGATTCCATTGGTTTCGGATGTTCTGGTAGCGACGGAGAGCCAAAAAGTTCACGTCCAAGGCAAACTAGACGACGGACGCTGGTGTCGATCGTGCGATTTTCTCATGTCGATGACGACGATCGAATTGCTCGCGCGAACGTCTCTTTCTTTTATTTTCTTCGCGGCGCCAGTCTCCTCGGTCCTGCGACGCGACGCGACGCTCCTTTCAGACATCTCTATCCTCTATCGACCTCCCCCGAATAAATTAAGTAATTTTCGTAATCCCCCTTCTCGTTGCGATTCTCAGGACGAGCAGATGGGAGTCTAGCGACGGCTCCCGCTTCTCTTCTTTGTGGAAGCGGTGAGAAGCCGCCTTTGAAACATGTGCGCTTCCGGCGCAAAGCACAGACAGTCTCGGATGAAAAGCATGACTTACGGGCGACGTTATATCATCGGCCGATATTCCACGATCGCCCATAAAACCGACTAGTAAGAAAACATTAGGCTCCCATCGCGAAGAATAAGTTTGGATATTTCGGTTGTGGAGCCGGAAGTTTGCGACATCGGTCGTCTGGTCCATGATGCGTGCCGGACAATGGTAGAAAAATGACTCGATGGCCGTTCGCGTCGTAATGGCGCGTTGAGTGTATCCTTGCCCCCTTCGTTAAAAATGGGACGACATATTATTCTACTCTTGTTTTATTTGATTCGCGTGTACGAAATATACACACCGTTATTCGGTTTAAAGTTTGAGTCTCCTAAAACTTTCTGCGTTCTCTGTCTGTGTGTCTTCATAAAAATGTATGATAATAGCATTTATTTTCGTTATCGTATGTAAAAGGAGTAAGCATCTAACGGGCCCTATATCAAATTTAAATTGGGACCCATTTACATAAGTTGCTTTTAAAGAAATCCTACATAAATTTTATTTTTTTCAAATTTATGTTCATCGGTTACTCCGGCATTGCCCCTGCCAATTGCTCTCGATACGTAGAAAACGAAACAAACAACGAACAGTTGTCTCCCGCAACAGTTCGCGACGAATTAATCGTTCGATATTTGTTTGTGTGTATGTAATAAGGAAAACGAAGACATCAATTTTATATAAACATTTTACCCTATTTTAACTATGTCATTAACCGATAATTTGAGTAAAATACATATATATGTACCTGTGTGTGTGAACAAAAGATGCGTGTCATTTTTGGTATGTACTGGACGATCCTAATAGCTTAGGAGAGTCGCTTTTGAAATAAGAACGCGAACATGCTTGTTTAATAATGGAGGAAGCGTTCGAACGCGATGAAGGAGGATGCAAACTATTGGGAGTACCGTACATAAGTAAGTTTACTAATGTAAACATTGTGTCAAACTGTAAGATAATTTTCATTAGCGCCGGTCGAGTGTGAGGGTTTAACATGATTTTGCGAAATCGGTGTTGGTCCAGCTTTTTCACCGGGGCACAGTAGTCCAGAAGCCCGGTTTTTGTGGCCAAAATTCAAAATGTTGTCATAATTTTCTGAAAGTTGGTAATTAGGAGTTTTTGGAGTCGCTGATAACGAATCTGACATTAAAAATTAAAAAATTTTTACGGCAGGGTTATTATGGCGATCTAGAGGGCGGTATTTCGTGGCCCGATTAAAAAATTTTGTAAATCGATGTTTTTCATCATTTTCATAGAACAATATCATTGAGATACTTAATGCCATGTTTTAAATTAGTATAACCTATAGAAAAAAAAGAAATAACAATAGTAATAGAATTTTTTATGATTTAAAAAAAGACTGTAATATTCACCAATATTTCTTCCATATCTAAGTCAAAGTTATTCAGATGTCTAAATATAGGTAATGCGTCATCAGTATCTTCATTATCGTCATTATCGTCACTGTCGCGATTATCATCACTAATTTCATCAAAGTGTTCGTTTTCATTTGTTATTTCGTCTGTGGATGTCGTTGGCGTTGTTTCTGGTTCCGTAGATGCAGATAGCGAACACAATAATGGTAAAACTTCTGCAGGCAATTTAAGCTGTTTTAAATTTTACATAATAGTAACAAAAGATAAGGTTCCCTTTAAGAAAACATAACAGTTATGGTCCACAGACGCCGAAACAGATAAGGCGGGTTCAGGTCCCGAACGCAACGTCAAAATACCTCGGACGCCTTTATTAAAATTAATACAGAGTTAAAAGTCGCAGGAGGGCGCAGCTAAACTTTGCATATTCTTTTTAACAAATGTTTAAACTTTCGTAAAAAATAAGTCCAAAGTTTAGCACTTTTTAGCATTTTTTTAAAACCCTTCTTAAAGCTTAAATTGTTACAAACTTGGAATATTTGTTTATGGATTAAAAAATGTTTATGATGGCATTTAGAACTTAAAGTACATCTACTAACATATAAAAAATCATAATTATAACTTGTTTTCTGATATCCTATACGTGGTATTTAAAATAGAATGCTCAATTTTATGATTTTGTTTTTAGAACGCCGTATCTTATTATACAATTACCTAAAATCAATAATATTTTGGATTTAGGAGCTTTGAAGAGTTATCAGTTTATAGCAAAAAAAAATTTTTTAATCTATTAACCTTGAAAAATTGAATTTTGGCCACAAAAACCGGGCTTCTGGACCACTGTGCGGGGGCGGCGCGGCGGTAAACGATTTGAGAACGACGCGGGCGGGATAAACGTCTCGACGATCGAACCTGAAGAGACAGGCCGAGCTGAACGACGACGATCGGTCGATAAAACTATTTCGAAATACGCTCGAGTGTAATGGTGCGCCGGCAACGAGCGGAATTCCTCGAGCGTCGGGGGCGCCCGCTGCTCGCGTAGAAATACATATTTTCTTGGAAAAAAAGCCGTATTAAACGCGCGCCGTGGAATATTTCAAACTTCATCTTGGATGTAGCTCGTCTCGTGACATAGGCGGTACGCAGGCAGCCCTTCGCTCTTGCGCGTCTCGGTGGGCACTCGAGGCTTGAAGCACAGTCACTAGCGTAGGGGGCTTGCCGGCTACCCCAAAAGTGCACCTATCAAGGGTTGGTTCAACGAGCATACAGCTCTAGAGACCCTTGCTATCGCGGAGACTGCGCGCCGCTCTTTCAAAACTAGCTCCGGTTTATTATTGAAATCGGACGCGATTTTATTGAACCCGACTGCGAATTAAATCGAATACCACACCGGAAAATATACATATATCTCGGCGCATTAACGCCAGACTCGCTCTCGTCCGACGAAATCTCGTCGTCTTTCGTTCGAGCGCGTTGCTAAAGCGTTCCGCGTCTACGCGTTTCATCGGATTCAATTAAAACTACTGCAAAAATTAGCGAACCGGTGGTGTAAATTCGAGACGCGTGCGTAGACGGTATCTGTCGGGCCACTCTCGGTGCGACTGCTGGCTCTCGGTCCCTGTGTTGCCACGAACCCCATCGTCCCTCTGTCTGTGCCGGTGAAGGGTGTCTAGGCCTTCGTTCACCCTTGAAGTTACGCAGAAAATATGCCAATGTTGTTTGAATGAGGGGTTCCGGGTGGATAAAGGAGACAGGCGGGGCGGCGCATGATTGCCAGCACCGAACACCGCGGAAAAAACGTTAACTAGCGATCGCAACGCCTCTGGAAGAAATATATACATACGTGATCGTGATAGCACGCGGGCGGAATTGTTCCGGCGCGGCGCGGACCGTCAACCGAGCGGCTGATTACACGCCCGCGGACCATATATTTGCATTAGGCCACGGAGTCGCCATAACTCATTACGTCCACAATTCTCTTTCGTCAGCCGGACGAACGCGTCGGCCGTATAAATCACAATTTGCCCTAGTGCGCGCAGGTGGACAAGACCAGCCGTCCCGACCGGTGTCCTGAAAACAGGGGGTCGCGAGTCACGCGGAATCGAGATGATAGAGCGAGTCGTATTTAATTGACTCTGACGTTCGCGCGTTCTCAACCGATCTCGGCTAATTACCGGGCTCGTGACAACGATCGATGGTCTCCTCTCGTGTCTCCTCTCCAAACGGGGCGCGTTCGCCGCTCCGATCGGGAGGAAAGAACTTGATCCCGTTTAGGTAGATCGGAAGATCGACAGACACTTCGCCGACAAGTGGCTCATCTTGTTAGCCGGGCGACGATTACTCCCCACCCACACATCCCTCCTCCCCAGCGATGCGAGATCCTGTGATCGTATTTTCGAACGATGAACGGAGAAGGGCGAACCTGCGCGCGGTCGCCGAGGAGACGAGGCGTTGACACCGCCTGTTGACACAACGGTGGCCCGTGTTTGTGGAACAATGTCCCCGCGGTATTACTAGAAATAAAACAGAAACGGGGATAGACGTGTCACCAGACGAGTTGTAACGCCTCCCATATTTCCATTAAGTAAGGCAAGACGCAGCCGGATAGCGGATATAACGCGAACGAGCCACGGCTTTTACCGTGATTAGTGCACGATGCAATGGGAAGGCTCGTATGGTGGCACGAACGGCTGCGTGGCGAACATTCCTTCCACATTACACGCATATAGGTAGTATAAATGCGTTTGCGATATTACACGACTACACGGCCAGGGATTCCGAACTCTAGTACATTCGGTACATCCCTCCAGAGACCTTTGCGCCTCGCTCAAATGTCTTCTTCTTCCTCGGTCTCTTCTCCTCGCGTTCTCGTTCGTCGTCGTCGTTGTCGAAAAAAAAAAGAAAGGAAAACATGCGTCGGATAAATGAAATCCTTCGACGTTGAGTCCATTAAGTTGAGGTTTGGTAGCGAATGCTGTTAATAACGTCCGCGCGTTTCAATGGGGCTGTTGCGGGGGGAGGGGGTGGGGGGGTGGAAAGGCAGCCCGAGCCCAGGCCCGAGCCCGTGCCCCCGTGTTCGAAACCGTTTTTCACGCGTAAAACCCTTATCGCCTGTCGCGTAAGCACTATTATGCCTTCGAGAGAGAGAGAGAGAGAAAAAAAAGGAAACAGAAGGAAACGCAACTTCTGAATTTCCGTCGAGGATCGTCGACGCGAGGTTTCGGTTGGAACATTCTATGTATACACGCGCGCAACTCTCTGTCGCGACGCGGCTCGGCCGCATTATACGGTCTGTCGCGACGAGAAATAGCAGAGATACGAAGGTGGTGGATCTTCTACATTTACTTTCTGTTCCGTAGAATCATTACTACGTCCCGGGCTAAGCGAACCGTACCGGCGCCTGTTGACTGCAACCGTTGACGCGTTAAAGGGGCGAGGAGATAAGTTTTTTTCGCGAATTATGAAGGCGCTCATTCATTATGCGGCCCGTAATTGACGAGTTGTACGCTGGAGGATGCTGCCTGTATCAACAACGCTCTCTTTTCCGTCGAGATACTATCCGTCGCTGGCTATATTTTCCCCCCGTTTTTTTTTTTTTTTTTGCTTCTTTAAGTTTATCGCCGCGAATTGCTGTTACCCGCTCGAGCAGAACTCGCGAAAAGCTTGCGGCCTGCTATCGTCTGGACGATGAACCGAAGATAGATCTAATTTTCTAATTGGATAGAATAGAACGTTCGAATTAATATTGAATTTTAGGTGACATCGATTAGAACAATACTATTATTTGTGCGTAATTAAAACACCGATTTAATTCCAGCGAGATTGACCATTTTAGATTCTGATGAGCGATGAGTCATCGCGGATGACTATTTATTGTCATCGGACGGTAGAATCCAAAATTCTTCAGAATTCAGAAAAATTGATAGGAAAAGGAACTGTGTAATCTAATACTAATACTAAACTGTCTAATACCGTGGGTCAAAGATCTAAAAACGTGACAGAGCTAATTTGAGAGAAAGCTAATATTACCTTTTTGATGATTGTAATAGAAGCTCAAGCTATTATTTAACAGTTCATGCCGTATTAGTTGTATCGAATTCGCCATTTACTTTAATGAAAGCATTCACGTTTGTGCCGAGAGGGATAAAAACAGCTATTGCAATGCCCAAAAAGCTTTAAAAATTTGCTATTGGCCGAGCTTGTGGAAAATTGGCAAGTAGTTAGCATTTCGATGTTGGACTGGAATCAGATTTAATTTCGTAATTGATTAGCATCGAATTTCTGGGGGCGCTACGCTTTGTTCGTCGGGCATTATAATAATTTAGTCTGGTGCTATTGAGCGGGCCTCCCGATTGGCTTCGCCTGGCCTGCACAATTGGCTTCCACCTGATGCGAAATAGATGCAACTCCGAGTGGATGGAGTCCGTTCGTACAACGCCAAATGCGGCGAGGATAGTAATTGGATTTCTCTCTCTCTCTTTCTCCATAGAATAGTTACATACATATATGGACGGTTATAAAACGAAGGTAAACACATTGCCCGCGATAGAGAAAGAAGCTTAACCGTGGTTTCTCGTCGTTCGGTTGCGAAGAAATGTCTGAAACGCGGGAAGCGCAATTGGATTTGAGAAAGTTAATTACCAGAATGATAAGTTCTTGAAAATTAAATTTTCTTTCTGGTAGATACAAATGAAATGCGGGAAGGAGACAAGCTCCCGTAGAAAAATTCCAACAGAACGGACCTCCAAAGTTCATTTTAAGGAATTTTTGCGTTTGAATCGTATCGTCTTAATTGTACTGTGCAACATGTTTGACTGTTCGGTTACATTTCAACATCGAATTAAAATTAATTCCTTTTCGAGAAAAATTTCGCTAAATATGTATTATGGGTTGCAACCTCAGGCTACAATTTGACAGGATATAATTATTCAGCACAAACAGAGGTACATACGAAGCCGATGATTATCAGATCCGATCGGGTCTTTTGGGACTTTGATCCATGATGTGTGACGAAGATTTGCCAGATCATCTTCCTACGCCCTCATCCTCCGAGAGTCCTCGGTCGATGCTTCAAGGGGTTAAGGCTCGCTCTGGGTCCGGTTGACCTGTCAGCAGCATTTCCGGGGCTTCAGAATTTTTTAAGAGTGCCTAGAATAACTTTCATAATTCGCAGAAGCCACTTAGGTGGCTTTTAGACTGTTAGGTGGTCATTCGAGCGTTTGGAAGATCGTTATATTGGTACCTAGTTACCGAACCTAGTCATTAGGATCTTATGTAAACTCGCAGGAAGGTAGTTTTATGTATACTGTCACTCAAAAGTTTGGTAGAACTTTATTCGATGAGAGGATGGCCTCGATTTTTTAGCAGTTGAAACACGAATGGATCTTTAAAGCTGATATGATTTCGTCGGAATTACTTCTTTTCTACTAATAAGCTTTAGGTGAAGTATTATTGATTTTTACGTTAAAGTATTAGGCCGTCCCGAAAGTTTGTTTTGTTTGCGATTGATGCGCAGATTGCAAATTCAAAGTAATTTTTTAAGAAAGCATATGGCGTGGCTAAGTAAAAGGAAGCTTAGGAAATAATGAAACATTAGTGAACAGGTATCTAACAATATTAAACGTGTACGTTACGGAAGAAATATTTGGAACTACTTAATCGATTAAATTATAGTAAATATAATAAGAAACGAAGCCGGAAAAGGTAATAGATCGATAGATTATTATATTATTTTTCACTGTGTGTTCCCTCGCTGGGAATATTAGAAGCGATTTGAAACTTTTGAGCGACAGTGTATCCATCTCCTGTACTCTTTCTACCTGCTTTCGTGTCCATTGCCTATAGGGGGCTTCCTTTTCGAGCGAACACTTGTTCGTTTGCAGAATATTCTCTCTCCGTTCCCTCCTACTGTTAATCTCTCCTGCCCGTTTCTGGTATCTGGTTTCACTTTGTTTCCCTGCAAACTCGGGTGTTAAATGAGGGCTGACAAAAACACGTGTAACTTTCAATTGGCTGCGCAGTCGTTCGAAGATTCTCGACGGGGTCCCTTAATTGGGTTAAATAAATTCGGTCGGGTACCATGTGTGCGCGCCGTGCGAGTGGGACTTCGTCGTCGTGTGAATACGTACAAAGACTCCGACGATACGCGCTCGTAGTTGGCCACGGTAAGACGAGCCTTAGGGTGCGTGTACATGTTGTTTCAAAGGGTTGAAATTGGACCTAGGACCCGGGTTCAGGAATTCGATGAACGAACTCCAGAATTTATTTACCTAATCCGGACCTATATATATATAGGCGTCCTTCGGCAAGTAGTTATTCACTACGTTTGTTCAGCATCCTTGTCCGTTCCATAATAAACACACGCCAGCGAATTAAATTATAAGGTATCCAGAATATACTTGCATTTACGTTAAACGCGATTGTATGCGTAATGGGACCGTTCAATTGCGGACAGTATCTTTATAAATTAAACGAATAGGAAACTTTCAATTTAAAAGAGGGAAATAAAATTTCACTTGGACAAGATTGCAAGTGAACCACCGAGTTTAAGCGAAGTAAACTTTTTCTGTGTGGAGTGTAAGAAGTTAATGGGTTCCAGCTTTTTAATTTATTTGATTGAATTAACCGGTCAGCTGTTTTCGACGAGTATACTCATCATGCGTAAAAGGTAGATACAGTTTGCCGTTTAAATTGCAATTTTAATGAAAAGTAAAATATATTCGTAAACTTCGAGATGTTTGAAATATTTGGAGGCCAAGATAAAGTAAAACTATATAAATAATTATTATGAAAAAACTGTATATAGTAACGGGAAACATTTTCCAGATTATGTACCAAGCACATCTTCGTCACGCTTATCAGGATGATTTTCGGAATGTCTTACAATTTTGCGCAATGGCGCGCAGAAGTGTCGGAATAATTCAGAAATCGACTTCGCCAGGACGTTCCAATACTCGTTAATGCGACGAGAGTTCCCATTAAAATTTCCTTAATATCGACTGCAGCAAGGATTCCGATTGAAAAAGAGGTAAGAGCTGGTAAGGTTCGCGGGGGTGGATTCGTGTCGAGCGAGCTCGTCTGTCTGGCTGGCGGAGTTTCCGCTCGAAACCAAGGACTCCCCGTTTTTTAATGGAATAAAGAGCCGGAGAAAGTACAGCTCCCCCTCCCCCCTAAGGGAACTCGCTTGTAAACGATGATATTACGACGTCGTGTTAAAATATTGCGACTATCCGGGGCGGTGGGAGAGGATGTTCCGTTTAGCTCGCCGATTCAGAAAAAGAGGGATGTTTCGGCCCTCTCGCGAGCGAAGGTTGCCCTCCGTGCTGTCTTTGTCCCTCTTCAATCGCGGAATTTCAGCCCGACTCGTTGCACGCCTGGCGTCTGCATTTATAGAAAGCAATATGCACTGCAGGGAGGTCGAGGAAACGCGCGGGGAGCAATATCGCGGAAGAGCCGCGGGGAGCTCGCGTGCGATCGTTTAATATATTTCATATACATAATAACGGATTCATTTCGTGGAGTGGAAAGTTCGGGGGGGGGGTCTTGTCTTTTCGCTACCGCGTTGTCTCGCGGTAATCCTCTGGAACAAAAAAAGAAACGGAAAACAAAGGATAAAAAAGCACAGACGAGGTTAATTCGTCCGTGATAAGAGCAAAACAACAACGCGGCGGTGTAGCCGGTCGGTAATGGACGGGCGATTTTTCACGTGTTTCTCGCAGTTGCTAGGAGGCGGCAGTTTTCGTTGAACGAAAAAAAAAAAAAAAAAAATTGAAGAAAATGTAATCGCTCCGTGACAGCGTCGTCGATCATGATTTACTTCCGACGCGGATCATAACCCTTTCGAGAGATGTCCACGGGGAACAAGAAGCCGCTGAGAAGGAAAATCAAGCGGGTCAGCGAGAAGGACAAGCGCATGGTGCAGCTCGAGAAAGAAATCGCGCGTCTCGAGGAGGAGAATAATAAATTGAAGCGCGACAGCGTCGAGTACGAGAACAAACTGGCCGCGTTCGCCGGTCCGACGCGTCTCGGCCCCAATATCCCGACGTTTAATCGCATTCTAAAACCTTCCGTGGATGTTCCGACCGTGTCGAAGCTGGAGAAAAGTCTCGCGAGCGCGTTTCGATCGAACGACTCTCAAAGCACCGCCTCGCCGAAAAGGAAGCTGCGCATAAAAACACTGGGATCTTTGAAAAACCGTGACACGAGGAAGTAAGAGTCATGCGGATCAATCTATTTTCTTGTTCCCCGTGGGCAAACACTCGTGTGTTTCGCGCTGATGCGTTCGGAATGATCGCATCGAGATCGACTCTCGAAAGGGGACAGATTCAGGCCACAAGCTTTCGGCCATTAATCTCCGTAACCATGCGTCAAAATTAGCCGGAACAAATTCACAGTTTTCAACGGACAAGGCTATGCCGGTGGAGGGTACGTCATGCCCCGAGAAGCAGATAATAAAGAAGTTTGTCCAGAGCGCGTCGTGTCCGAATGGGAGGCCTAAGAAGAAGCAGGATGTGAAATGCCCGTCGGTGCAGAGCAAAAGAATTTCGAAATGCGGGGAGAAGGTGACTTGTTCCGAAACAGAGTCTAGAAAACCGAAATCGGGCCGAGATTCGACATGCACAGGAAACGGAAATGGAAACGGAAATGGTTACGGAAACGGAAACGGTTACGGAAACGGAAACGGCAAGTGTACGAAGACCGTGCTGAAAGTACCGTGTGTGCCCAAAGAGAAGAAGTTCAAGGGATGTCCGAAATGCGAAAACAATCGGATTGAGAAGTTGGAATGCGAGGTAGAGTGTCGAATGATTTAAATTGAGGATATTCGTCTGGATGGTCTCGGTAACTATTTGATAGGGAAACTAAGTAGATGGGCGTGTATGGTTTTAGCTAATACAGGTTTTTTTTTTGTATAAGATATTATTTAACAGTGCATCCTCCTACCGAAGTTGTCAAACTTTTAATTTCTGTTTTTAGTTTCACATTATCAGATATACACTATTTTAATAAAAGGACTTCATATGCACACAAATGATGGAACAATGCTCATCGTCCGAGAACGTGCATTTTGCAAGGTTCAGATCGAACCGTCATTATTACGAGTATGTTGACTTTCTTAAAGCCAAATTTTGATTATATTCAATACCCAGTGAAACTATTGTACAAAAATTAACATTATAAAATCTTTCCTTCGTGGTTTATCAAATTTGCGAAGATCTATTTTGGAAGTTTTTTCAGGCGAATACCGCCTTAAGGTAAAGGCACCAGTAGTTGACCATTTTATAGAAAAACAAAAAATAAGGTTTGAAATGTTCTTATTGTTTTGAAATTTAAACGACAGACGGCATAACATCCGAGGTTCACTTTCATCAAAAGTGCACTTATAAGTGCGCTTATAAAAACCTTATTTTTTATGTTTTTCTATGAAATGGTCAACTACTGGTGCCTTTACCTTAATCAGAAATGTGTTTAAGCTGAGTTGACTTCTGTGACGATACAGGGCAAGAGGCGGAATTTTAAGTGTATTAAAAAATGTTAGAGAGTTTGGTCTCGATTTCATCAATATTTTCCTACTGGAACAGAGTTTCGCGAAGTTTCTGATCGAATGGCCACCGGTGCCATTCGGAAGTGCAGTCTAAACAGAGTTAGGGGAATACGTGTGCACGTTTGCGATGAGAATATGTGTTCGCAGGTGTATCAGCTGCGGAGGGAGATCGAAGGGATGAAGCACGAGCGCAAGGCGGCGGAAAAAGCGGTGCAGAGGGCGATTCTTCGAGGGGCGCGTGCTCTCGGCGGAAGATTTAAACCGATCGTTCCGGAATCGATTGAAAAACTTTTGGACAGTTGCGAGAGCAATGCGTCTTCGGTGTCGACGTCCGCCTCGGTCACGTGCTGCGGAAAGCAAGCCGAGACGCAGCCGTGCGGAAGTAAACCCGCGAGGAAAGAGGCTTACCATATCTGCGAGGCGTCCTGCGCCAATTAGAATCGTTTCTCCACGTTGGCCAGCGAATCCCATGATTTCTACGTCTGCTTCTACAAAAACGATCGTTGGATTACTCGATGTGTGATTATAACTAATTAGCTACGCGTTCATCCGGGCAAAAATGAACCAAGGGTAAATAACTGATGAATAAAACACGAAGTCGCGACACCGTTTTTGGCTCCAGACGATTTTATCGCGTGGTAATAATTTTCCTACGTAACGCGTTAATTAATAAACGGGGGTAAGAGCGACGGGTGGACTCTCGGCGTCGATTTAATTACACGTAACACTGGTGCAGGTATTCTGGCCAGCGCAGCGTGCGTGCTCTACTCGCGCTGGATTTTCGCGTACATACGCTCCATCAAAATGGCATCGTTAACACTGATAATCCTCCTCTGAACCGAGTCTGAGCCACTCGACTTACCAGAAACACAGCCCGGAAACGCGCCGGCAGGTGTGAAAATAATTAACGTCACCCGGCAAAGAAGCATTTTGTTTAGAACCGGACGAGTGGTTTCGACGATGACTACCCGTTAATCACGGATCGATTTCGCCCGTCCAAGTCCTCGAATTATTCAAAGAGGTCTCGTCGATTTCAACACAAGATTTTCATTGTGTAATTATACCGGGTTAATGATACAATGAAACTTTATACGGGGCTTGAGCATCGCAGGCTATCGCGCGTTGTTTATCCCGAGCGGCGGAACGGGCTCGTATTTGTCAGCAATGATCGTCAACGATGAGCCTTGATGATATTCGATCCGTAAATGCGATAACGAATAGCCGATATTATCGTTCGCGGTTGGCGCCAAATTTTTTTTCTCCAATAATCATGCTCGATGCTGTACTGCTCGGTACACGAACTGCTGGCACTAGTTAAAAAACAACAGCTTGATTAATATTAGTAGTGTCATCCTTTTAGACTCTATAAATTCTAATGAAACTTGCTAATGAAACTATACGACGACAAAAAATATTTTTTTAACGCTATATGGTACACAACGTGTTGACAACGGCTGCTAAGTTTCATCCTGATTGATCATAATTATTCACCGATAACCGTAATAGATTGTCACTCTATTGTCGCAATCTCAATTGTACGGTAATGTCTCGATAGTAGACGCACGTCGAAACCACAACTATTCCAGGCATTGTTAATGTTATGCTCTTTTTGAAACATATTTAATACTGCGCAAAATTATAGACAATCATTTGATTTTGTATATTTAAGTTTATTTTAACTTTTGTACTATTTCACTTTATTACTCTGCATATAGTTTATTTAACTGCTAAATTAATTAATGAATACTACTATTTGCCTATACATATTTACATTTTTATAATATGGAGGTATATTACAACACTTGTCTGATTTGGATTCTTTTCCTGTTTTTTTTTTCTTTTTAATGTTGCAATGATTAGTTTATGGCTGTTCGCGTTATCCACATAAATCGCATTTCACATTCAAATACGACTGTGTTTAGCGCAATTTTTATCGGAAAACTTCAAAACAATTTAATCATAATAATCTCATAATTGTACAGCAAAAACTCACATTTTTCACAAGTTCGGTAAAACAAAAACAATTCCAGGAGATGGTGGGGCTAAGCTTGCGTCTACTACCGAGGCACAGGGCAGTATAATCTTGTAGAGTCAGTAACTCGGTGGACAAGCGGTGTTTACTTTCGAAACCCGGATCACAATATCGAAGAAAGGAAAAGGGGCTGGTGAGGGAGAGAAGGTCCCGACGTTTAATTCGCGGGAAATGAAAACATTTGTTTCCGTGTGCCGCGAGCAAGGGTACAACGACATTCACCGGAGTGTGTATAAACCATAAAATTGGCTCTCTATTTGAGCAAACAATCGGACTGCGATCGATAAGATCCGTTTTGTGTTAGTTGACCAACGCAGGACCGTAAAACCCGTCCTGGCTCGGCCGCGGAGGGCTGTATTGTAAATTGATAGCGATAAAATCTACTCATCTCCCGGTTTATTCGGCGAGTCGAGCTCGCCGCGCCGGTTCGCGCGGCATTATGCAGCGCGCACCAGCGAAATGGCAAGATTATTTTAAGGCGATTTCGCTTGCCTTCTGCTCCCCATCCCACCCCCCCCCACCCCCTCCCCGTGCCTAGCCTCTCGACCCTGGGGTTTTCGCGTTTACTGGGGATATAAGTTAGGCCCCCGTGGAAACAGGTACTACGAGCGCAGCGAGCAACCAGCCGGGTAAACAGTCAGCCAGGCAGCCAGGTAGGCCAGCAAGCAAGCAAGAAAGAAAGAAGAAGCGTGTCTGCTGATGGTTCCTTTGCGATATCGTTCTTGGCAAATATTAGGTGGTTCCGTCGGACTGGAAGACGCGGTCCAATGTTTTCATTTAATATCCTGTGAATGTCGAGTAGACTCACAACCGTCATTCAGGGAAAAGATTGCGCGAGCCATTTCCCGTGACTAGTGAGCGATGTCGTCTTTGAGATAAAGCACTCTTCAAGATCTGCCGTATGGAGCCGCGGACGTGGACGGACGCGTTCTACGAGTTAAAGGGGTTGTTACTTATATCTTGCTAGTTTTTCAATCGCACGGTACAGAGAACTCTCTTTCTCTTGCCGTTTGCCTCTTTTTTCTTTTTTTTCCTTTTCCTTTCCTTGTTCATGCGGAGCTGTCGTTTCGGTACGGGCCCGAGAGACGGATGAGAAAAACGTTTCTCGTGTGTCGCGATAAATTACCAGCGATCGCCGCAGTGATATCGCTAATTGAAGTTTATCGCGGCGTCTTTATCTGCGAGCGGGCAACACGTTTCAAAGCCCGATGAATGGTCGTAACAGGAATTGGACGGCACTGTGCCGGAAAGCTCTCTAATTCAGATCAAATGCCATGAATTCCAGTCGCTCATCAAAGGCAGCCACGTTGAGCCCGTCCGCCTCTGCGCCGCGCGCCCGTGTCTATTAACGCGTGGCGTGATAAGCGGCCGATAATGACGATTAAAAACGTGCTATCGCGAAAAACGTCAAACGACCCGGCAATCGCTCTCTCGTTATGGGGATCTTCTGGTTTTTCATTTTCGAAAAACCATCGATTTGTCTTTGACTACAGTGACCAGCATAATAAAGTGACCATCCTATATCGTACGCAGAATATCTTAAATCCAATGTTTTTAATGAAAAAGGATGCCTGTTTTGTTAAAATAAAGTTATAGGCTCCTGTTATTGCAAATATTCTTTTAATTCTTGTAACAAACCTTTGACGTGACAGTAAATTTTTCAAAAAAGCCCAATAGTAGGGATCCTTGTTCATTAAAAACATTAGTTTTAAGATATTCTGCGTACGACATAGTATGGTCACTTTATTATGCCGGTCACTGTATATCTGATTGTATAATGTGCATGCAAAAGGATTTGCTGACTGATTGTTGACCAATCGACTTGAAATTTTGACAGAATCTTCGGCACATACCCTGTTTTCGCCGTTGCAGCCGTTCTATTGGTTTGAAATAAAAAGGAGGGGGGGAAAGCCACTCAAGAACATGAAAAACAAGTCTAATTTTGAAAATTTTGTTTCTGGTTATGTAGTCCTAGCTACGGCATGAACCAGAAGAAACGGAATATCTTATTTATTTAACCAAATGGCGGTATTCTGAATTTCGAATTTTGACTTTGTAGGCTGTTTTTTCACATTAGGTATGAGAAAACAATGAAAATATATCGATATTTGTTGAAGTTTACCCCCTCAACGGTCGAACCCTTTCCACGGCGCGGCACGGCGGTTGAAAGCGAAATGGAAGTGGTTCGATCCCGTCGGATACGTATCGCAAGAATAATAATGCCCAAAGGAAATCATGTGACAAGACGTAGTCAAGTTGTAGCGGTAATTCTTAGCTCCTCTGTAGAGGTAAAGCTCAAAGCACAAAGCACAGGAGGCAGTACAAGGGTAGAAAGGCTTCGTTTGTCGATGCTTCGAGAGGGAAGCGAAGTAAGTCGGCTAATAGTTCATTATTAAAATAAGAGAGCCTGATGAGAGGGATGAAATCGATTGAGGCCAAGACAAAAGATCTACATCTAGTCTGACAAATACACCCCGAGAGAAAACGATAGCACACGCTAAGAATTATTGAATCTCTTTTTAATCAATAATATAAATTACATTTTGTTTAACTACATTTTTCCAATTTTCTCTAGAAGCATATTTCTGTTCTCTGTTGGCTCAATAGCTGACTCACGACCGAGAGATGCAAATTTCTTAGTTGTATCTTTGTTGTTTTTGTAAAATTCTTTTAAAATTTCGATTTTTGGCATTTTCTCGCCAAGATGTACAGGATTCTATGGTAAAAAGTTGAAAATTTCTGGCTTGCCAAGGTGAAGTTTAACCTAGCCGAGGACAATGTGACCTCGGCGGGAAAAATATTTTCATAGGCTGAACCATTGGAAGGAGGCGTGGTTCGTTGCCCGCCAAGCCGTTAATAAAATAGTTCCTTAGTTCCAACGCTGATCTTCTTAATGAACTGTGAACTATTTCCACGTCGTCAGATAATAAACAAGTCGGGTATCTGATATTTGGATAATCAAAATTGTACAGTATCATAGTTGTTTCACAAAGCATCGGGAAACGTAGAATATGTGTTATCTTTTTGCCCTGGGGAAGTAATATCGGAAATTGGAAATCGAAACGCGGATAATTCGTTAACGTTGTTTCTTGTTGTTAGTATCGTTTATCACGTATATTTGTACCATCGGCGAAATTCTCCACATGAATTACCGGTGTCCGGGCGAATTTATGTCGCGAGTAGAGTGGCGTCACGAGGTAATTTATTCGAATAGTCATTTCGAACGCGTGCCCTGCGCCGGACAGTTGAAGTCGAATGACAAATTCGTGTTTATGAGGGTATAATGTCTCAGACACGCCTGTTGGACCTCTGCCAGCCGTTACAGCTGTATATTCGGGTATCGCGGCCCTATCGCGGTCAACATTTCGCTATTCTCTAGACACCCCGGGAACAAGTTAATTAAGCGGTCGCTCGTTTCCTCCGTTTCTTCTTTCTCTCTCTCTCTCTCTCTCTCTCTCTCTCTTTCTCTCTCTCTCTCTGTCACATTCTTTCTCTCTCGAGCATACCAAAACTTCACTTCCACGCAGCTGTTCTCCTTGTCTCGCGAGTTTTGACGCGATTCATATAGCTGGCATGCTAAGAGCTTTTTCGGTTCACGGAGACACACGAATCGTGATTCACTTGTCGTATACGTATCACGAGCTACGTTCACACTTCTCATTATACAGTGTCTTAAGAGAAAATGTCCAAGACTTCTAGGGCTTATAGTATTTACTAACAATAAGACGAACAGCAAATGTCCTATCAACCTACGCAGTATGTCTGAAAAATAACGGGATTAGGAATATATTAATATAACCGGTGAGTATATTTGTAAAAAATCGACTACTTTATTCGAAGTAGGTTCCTTCGGTGCCAGTGGTCCTACCAAGGCCCAGTGGGTCGATTCTATAAAACAGGTGGAATTAATTAAAAAATGTTCATGTCATGAAATAGGTAAAAACTAGGTGTCTCCGTGTGAAAAGATTCTAAATCCTGTCTGCCAATAAAATAATCGATCCCGATCACCGTGGACAAGGGATTCTCGCACAACGAGAACGAATTAAAACGTCAGCCGGTCGATTAACCTCCACGGTCCTTCGCCAATCGCAGTATTATAATTTTTCGAGCTAACGATCGCCGGCTACGCTAACAGATTTTACATCCAATTAAAGTGGATTCCTCGTTTCACAAGTTATTGCCTGTTTTTCGAGGTTTATTGCCTATTCTTAATGGGCTTGCAAATATTAACAGGTGGTTTATGCAGCAATAACAGACTATAGAACGACTGTATTTTCGTTCTACTCGAGAATTATATTTAACTGATACACCTCAGGTACCAGAAGAATCGTTACAATTTTTTTGATTCGATGAAATCAAACATTAAAAATTTCGGGAAAGTATGTTCAAGGTACTATACTTTTAAGAAATGTAATAAAAAACTTTGTTGGCCCGTCCACATGAGGATACCCCCTTAAAAAGAGACGAGGGATGACGACGAGCGGTCAGGAATGTACTGCCCTCGCAACAGTAGCGTAATGGGAACAAAGCATTGTTCGAACGAGGCTATCCAGTGATCGGAAGGCTTCTAAACAGGGGCGATAATCGTTCTGCTTAGTACCGAGAGAGGTATTCCACCTGTCGTGGACTTTATTGTTATCCAGCTCGCGTTTCCCTCGCACGAGCAATACGAATTGTTGCCTGCGCGCTCGGCCAGCGGTAGATTATCGTCGACAGTGTAGCAATTCTTGCGGTCTGACACGGTGTAATATTTCAACGCCGCCTTGACAACATTTTTTACCGTTCTCCGTGCACCGGGTGTATATCGCGAGAGAGCTGGAAATATCAGCGGATGACTGGAGTCTTGTGCGCCGCACTGACATGATGGCTGGAAGATCGCGATAGCCGCGTTGTGCGGAGCCGCGCTCAATTTTCTTTCGATCCCTCGGCGAGGTACCGGCCTGGAAAAATCGCCTGTTTCGCCTGTTATTATACCGAACACGTTTCTCGTCTCGTTAGGGGAAAACTCCGAAATTACGGATCCATAATAAACACGTCGCCGCCCGATTCGTGGCGACGATCGAGCACGATCCAGCGGCAGGCGACGCTCGAACAATGTAGCGCGGGAATTGCCATTTATGCCGCCGCTGCTTTTTAATGATCGCCCCGTAGGACGCGGGGCTCCGATTAAAGGATTTTAGACACGTGAACGTGGGTGGAGCCGCAATCGCGCGGATACGAGGTATCGCAGACACGCGTATGAATCAACGTGACGGAGACGCAGGAAACATCATATACCGATGTCCCTGATTGTACGAGGCGCGAGGGGATCTTTCTTTCAGGTTTCGCGTAAAAAAAGAGAAGAAAAAGAAAGAAGAAACAGAAAGGAACGAAAGAAAGAGAGAGAGAGAGAGAGAGGAGAGGAGAAAAAGGAAAACGTCGACCCTTGGAAGAACGGAAAAGCCATCAGCGCTGATAAATAAAATGTTAGCGCTGCACCGTCGCACCGACTGTCTGCTCTGACGCGTATTCTTATTAAACGCGCCGGTATGCGTGTATACATGTATACTTGAACTCCCTGCTTTTCGCCTGGGGTGCGTTAGGAGGTACGTGGACCTTGTAGCTGAGCGAGAGACACACGCACACCCGTTGATCCCAGTCACCCTGACTCTATTTCCTCTCGCTCTCGCTACCAACACCGTCGCTACCGACGCTGCTACCAGTGAAACGCGTGCACTCCAACCAAACAAAGGCGACCTGTGCCACCCTTACCCCTTTCCATCCTCATCTGGCAGCTTTGTGCTGCTCTTACGTAATACACCGACTTATGTCTACCTATACTAGATTGATCGAGCATACGCGCTCCCCGCGCAACACGCAAACCCACCTCACCCCGCCCCTGCCACCAAAGCAGAACGCTCAGGAAATTAGTGAAACGAACTATATTCCATTTTCTTCGGATGTTCTGCCGTTCGCCGATCGACGGAAACGCGATTAAGAGCGACGACGCAATTTCATTGCAGCCAGCAGCTTCCAAAAAGTGTTAAAAAATCAAGATTTTTTATTATACGAACCCGACAATACAAAATTTTAAATTGTATATACGGCACGGTTACTATAAGATATAACTAGACATCGGATGTTTATGCAATTTCCAATTTTTATAGAAACATTTTAAGAAAGTGGAATGAAATATAATTTTATTTTTAATTGGGGACAGCCTTTGTAGATCCAAAGCAAATAAAAATCGTGTTAAATTCTCTCGAATTTTATATTATAGCATTTTTTTAACATTTCCATAAGCCATAAATGCATAAAGATCCGATGTCTAGATATAACAAATAAAATTCTTTATTAGAGACGTCTGTAGTTTGCCTACGATATCTATATCTTCGAGAGCTTACCGCGAGGAGGTTACAGTGCGGTTTCAAGCTCCGTAATTGCCGTTTATGGTAATTTGGGGTGCTTTGCCTTTCACTACTCGAGGCGTTAAAAAACCCAAATGAGTTTCATTGTACGTTATGATCAGCCAGTTTCTGTCAGTTCGTTCCACAGTTCAAGCTCGCCTAAACATGCGAGAGCATGCAGGTAGAAGATACGTGTTTTTACTTCCTTCACCGCCCACTGCATTCGCGTCTTCGCTATCGCTGTCGGGAACATGAGAAATAGATACTTGGATTTAAAATACAAATTCGGAAACCAGTTCCTTCAAAAAGTAGGGCACATCCGGTGTCCAGCTTGCGCGAGCAGACACGTGCGCTTTTTCCTCGACCTTAGAAACGCGGCGTTCCATGGAAGCGGTAGGTTCCTCGGATGAATGTTTGATATTCAATGTTTACCGTTTCTTCGGCATGATTCTACGAACGAGGAGCCTGTAAAGACGACGAGCAAGTCGTCGCCGACACGGGGAAGCCCATAATGCCGAAGTCGCGGCCCTTGTGTCACGAAACAGTTGGTGTTTTCGCAAGGACGACGCGACGCTCTCTTTCAGACGTCCGCGCTGGAAACAACGCGGAACGGTTTCTTCTTTCGCGAGGAATCGCGCGAACAGACCGCCTCGACGCATTTTTTTACACCTCGAATAATGCGACGAGCGGAGCTTGCACCGTCTCTGTGCAGTCGCGACCCCGTCTTCGTAGTCGCGCTACATATTTTTTCTTCCGCGTCATTATGCCGGCCAAGACAAAGACGTTCAACGACGGATTTTCTGCGCCGCGTGAACCCCCGTCGATCGGGGGTTGTTCTCGGAGCAAAATGCCGAGCAGGCAACCGTGATTATCGCGCTGCGTTCGAGGAATCCGCGTCGAGATCCGTGGCGCGCAAATTCGCCCGAGCTCGTAATGACGGAATGGGAATCATCGTCGTTAACGACAGACGGGAGCCGCGATTCGCAACTCCTCTCCGACAACGACCGCGTCGGAGTACATACCAAGAAATCGTGACACGACCGCTTCCGTCGCGTTTAATACGCGAAACCGGAGGGAAGGAAATGAGGCGTGATTTTTACGGTACAACAGGGGAACCTAGCCTGTCCCCGTTCATCCCTTCAATTTGTACGTACTTTAACTGTCGTATTAATCGCGTTGCTTGGCCTCGTTCGCTTAAGAATGCTCCATAGATTTTTTTTTCATCGCAGGTTAATTGGGTTAATGAGAACCGAGCATTGTTGTTTGAAATTAAAAGGGGAGCGGAGGATTTTCCGATAACTCCACTCGTCGTGCTCATTATTAGCGAAATCACTTGGCTTTCCTCCTTGTTTCCCGGCGAAATCGGACCTGGAGACGTACGGGAGGATGACTGGAACAATCCTCTCACAGTGAAACTTCTTTGGTACGATCGCACACTGCAGTACATCGAGTAATAGAATTTAGGGGGGTTCGACAGGGTCTAAATTTGTCAACGGACATTCACTCGGCCTCACTGGCCCGGACTCTGGTTACGAACACTTCAAACTGAATCCGATCGCGGTCGCCTAGGTGACCCAAGTTTGCTCGAATTGGCCAGTGTTGGCCTCAACGACTCCAAATGGATCCCGATCCGATCGGCACGATACCACTAGACCCGAATCTGATCACGGCCGCCCCTTCCAAGCAGAATCCGGCCTCGGGTACCGCGATAGCCCGAGTCGGCCCGAGATAGTCTGGAACGGCCTCGAGTCGATCCTATTCCGAATGGGCCCCAATTTGTCTATGAACATCTACCCTGCCTCAAAAGAGCTGAATCTTGTGTGTCACAGCTATTGCATGGGAGCGAAGGAACGTGTCTGGAAAGGTGGAATTTTAGTTTCTTCGTTGGTTCAATAATCCCATTACAAGCGAAGGTCGATACACATGGAATATATTTTATAAATTACAGTTGTATAGAATATAAACAGTTTGAAGTGCTCGTATCTCCTATCCGCTTACAATTAGTAATAAAATGCTGAAACATTACCATACCTTTGCGCACAATTAGAGGAAATACCCCTTAATTATTTCACCAATGGTTTTGCATGATCACGATACTGGAGGCCCGCGAGCCACGAGGCGATTACAAACGTATACTGCGAGTTTCCAATCCCGGCCCTAGCTGAGCGCCACTCCGACTAGGCTTTTTACCTCGCGGCGTGGAAAAAGCTGCGCGATACCCCACGCGGCCGTAAACACGAGAAAATTATCGTAAGCTTGGGTAAAAGGTGGCGGCGGCAATGTAATGCCAGACTTCCCGTTGTTTATGTCTCCACCCGTACCCCGACACGAACGCTTCGGTGGAGGAACAACGGTAACATAAAGTAGCGTCGTCTGTTCGTTAGTGGCATAGAAAATTTTCACTAGCTTTCTTGCCTCGATAACGACAGAAGTTTTCGTTCGCGTGTATTGACGTTTCCAACAGATTTATGCGTATCGTCGGACGTTTCTACTTGGCGCATTATATCACTAGTCGCCTATCGATAGTACCGTTCGTGGAATTAAAAATACACTTGCAACGATACCCTTTTTACCACAAAATACAGTGATACATTTTTTTCATTTTCTTTGTAGTTGAAGAATAACTTTCTTGTGTTCTTCTCAAATATGGAAACGCCTTTGTTCTTTTCAAAATAATAAAAAAAAAAACGTAGCAGAGTTAGAAATGTGCTGCGAAGTTTCTAGTAGCATGATCGTCCCAACCATGATGCGATCGGAAGGGATGTGATCGTGGATCATCCGAAAATCGATCGCGTGGGCGTAGAATAAGATCGTCGGTTCTGGAGAGCGGTGCAACTTGATTGTGTGCATGTCGTGTTATGTTGCACGCATCGGGTCCAGCCACGGAGATAGAGAAAGGGAGAGGATAAAACAATAGTTGCAGGTGAGGGGGTGATGGGGGACGAGACGCGACCGTAGAAAGCAGAATAAAGGTGCCAGGTAATGTGATATATGGGATCGATTCGAATCCGGCGTTTAAGCCGCGAGCCATAATTCAATCTCAATCGTTTTCTTCTCTATTCTCCTGCGTCTGTTGCTCTTTCCGTTTCAGCTGGTTTCTCATTCTCCCGGCCGCGGCCGTGTAGTACGCCTCAAGGGCAGGTTCGATACTCGATATATACTTAAGTACATCCGAGCTACTCTCGTACTACCTGGTCGTGCACCGCATAATATATACGCGTATCGCGAATCGTTGACTCCTTAAAGTCTCATTCACACCGCATTTTCGATCATAGAGATTTATCTCCTCGCCTCCTACGCGAGGAGTCTTCTGCATGCTCCTCGGCGTTGCGTCGATCTAAACGCTTCGTCGAACCCTCGCGCTCTGAATAAATGATCGATGAATCGATCGGCTAACGATCAACTCTCTTTGATAGTTATGTACGCGCGCGTAAACTTTGTTCGGGGACTGGAGACCTGGTTGTGCTAAAGGCATGTTCCACAGACATGTGAAATTGAAATATAGCTAGACGTACAAATACGTATACAAGGCGGAATAATTTCCATGCAAGAATATTACCGATACAATTATTTAAACAAAATAAAAACTCGTAGTAGTACTCGTACTTTTTCTGCAATAAATCCAAATAAGTTGACTAATATTCTTTACTTGAAAGAACATAGTAGGTTTTTTATACACCTTGAATTACTACAAGGTCACTACAAAAAGAAATAATATTCTACTTTTTATACAACATCAAAACAACAACATAAGACAACAACATAGAAATCTATATCTTTATACAGCTATGTAGTCTATCAATTAGAAGGCAGTGACAATTGCTCTTGGAACTTGTATGTGATATATCAATTAGTAATGACCAAATTGCGGATCTCATGCATTTATGCCAACAATGTGTAGGTGTTATTGAAAACAATAGAGCGGTTAAAATTACTATTCTATTAATCGTTTGCCGTCGAAGCGAGCCTGCAGACAGGCAACCATGTATACAATAACGTAAAGTCAGTTTCTGATCCGATTAGGCCCAATGCGCGCGCGGTGTGACGTTCGGGAGTCCGAATGTATCCGAGCATAGTCGAAGTTTTCCGACTACGTAGTCCGAAAGGATCGGTAGGCTTTGCTCCGATGGTTAATATAAAAATGAATATTAAACTGGCAGAGGGTTGTGATGGGAAGACGTGAGTTTGAAGATGCATTATACACTCGGTAACGCTGAATCCTCCTCTTATCTCACACATATTCGCTTTTATGTAGGAATGTATGTGTAAGAACGCGTGTCGAGTTGTCTGGGTCGGGACACACAGGAGACAGAGAGTCGACGACATTAAGAGAGGGACTACGAGGGTTGAATGTCAGGGACCTAAAATCAGGTAATTAATATTAATGCGGAAATATGCTGATGAAGCGTAAAATTCGGACAGATTTAAATGAACTGTGTTCCCCAAATATGGGAACTGTCTATTTGCATACTTAGAATAGAACACCGATCATGATCCAGTGAACAACCACCGAGTCATGAACGAGACTGAAGTATATTCCTTTATAATAACAACAGTATTGAATTACTTCAATTATTATGGAATAAGTTAATTATAGATAGTACCTGCCTATAGGTTATGATAGATTAGTATATTCCTTTATAATAAGAACAGTATTGAATTACTTCAATTATTATGAAATAAGTTAATTATAGATAGTACCTGCCTATAGGTTATGATAGGTTAGTATATTCCTTTATAATAACGACAGTATTTCCACAGATTTATAATATTATTCTGCATATTAACATGGATGACAACTGGAAATAGGGAAATGAAAATGTTATCTTCTGCGAGGTTAAAATCTTGACGATTCCATAGCGGCCTTGATTTTGAGACAGTCTGTACAGTTTCAATTTATTGAATCAGGCAAATCGTTTCGTTTATCGTTCGTCCTTTTATCAAACGTTTTATCAAACGTAGCAATCGCTTCCACGATTAAAAGTGAAAACACTTTTACCCGGCTGCGCACACGATACCCACACAAAGTCCCGTGTGCAGCCTCTTAATGAGCGGAAAAATTACAATCAAGATGGTTCGGCGAACACGATCCACGCCGGGAAACACCGAACTGCAGTGCAATTCCACCGGGACGCCGCCGCGGTAATCAAGCTAATAATAAACGAGGCAAAAGAACGAAATCTCTCTCCTCCTGTTTATAGGAATATCAGCATCTTCAAGGACAATGCCCAGGCACGTACCATTTCTCGTTATGGTGTTCGCTTCGAATGGAACGGGTACTAATTCAACCCGAGAATAAACGAATTGTGGTTTAAATTCAATTCGGTAATAATATCCGACAATTTTATGTAATAGTAGCTTTCATTAGTTTGGATTGAATGCATTCGAATCAAATATAAATATTAGCTTGTCCCAAAAGTTCGTCAGTTAATATGCACACCTGATGTTATCCAACAATGCGAACATAAACAAACGGTGAAATTCTATTTTTGTTAACGTTGTATTAGTTTCTAAGCGCCCACTTATTTTACCAAACGATTTGCTTGATTGGAAAACTATTTTAAATCCGCATGAAAAGAAAACTTTTGGAATAATATTATATATGCATCGTATACCACAAATAGTATTGCGTAATTTCAACGATTTAAAGCGAGTGTGAAATTTTGTTTTTGTAGATGGCTTCGTGCGAGAGTGCGCCGCAGACAAAAGGTTGAGAAATACAAAAAAGGGAAAAATAAATTTTTCGAAAATCGCAAGCCGGCGTGCCGCTTTATTTCGAAAACGCAGTCGCCTCGGTGGAAGTTGAGATAGTTTTGTGTTTGACGAGAAAAGAGAGAAAAGGACGAGGCCCTAGGGGGAAGGGAGAAAGCAAACAGCAGAAGAAAGACCGAGAAAGGGACATGGGGTCCCGTGCACGTTCGTTTCTGCAGAACCCGTAGAGAGGGTGGGGGGTATCGGGTACGGGAACCGCGCGGGCAGTGCACGCGCAGCCGCCGGGACGCGCGCATCCCGTGTGCATTCGCGCTCTTCAACGCCGCAAGAGGAGCCCGCGAAATCTCGATTAACGCGGCACTGTGCAACGTGCCTCGCGACCGTGATCACGACCTATATGCCGTTCTGGGATTTATCGCCACGAAACAGTCCACGACCCCAGTCAACATCGCCATCTAAAAATCACTGACAGAAAAATGGTTCGAAGACTCTCCTACAAGGTCAACTAACTGACACCGCTAAGACACCCTCCGCCAACAGCGATCAGTGTTTAAACAAAACCAGTAACTCTGAAATAGTTCTCCAAGCAATAGGAAAAAACAGACGAAGTTTGTGGTAGACGAATCGATAGAGATCGTAAGAGTATGCAGTTGCTGATCGAAGGGTGTCGCATCTCGAAAACCCCCTGTGTTTATCGGTCCTGGAACTCTTAGGACTTTCTATCAATTATGGACAATTTTAAGTTGTTTCCCAAGTGATAAGTAATGGTTTTTGAGAGATGTATTAGTGGAGGTCGTAAGACTACTAGCGCAGTTAATGATTGAAGGGTGTCGGAAGACACTGTGTTCGAACTCCTTGGACCTGGAGCTTGGATCTTCTACGAATTACGGACCATTTTCAATCGTCTTCCGGATGATAAGTAATAACTTCTAAGAGACGCATCATTGGGGATCGTAGACTGTTGGGACTCGAAACGTATCGGATCTCGAGGACTTCCGCGACGATCGCGCCGGAAGTTGCGGATCATTCTGCGTCGCGGAGTTCGCGGGCCTCGTTGATTCTGGGGTCGTTCGAACGTCGTCGATTAATTCCGAGAGGTGAACAGAAGGCGCATTCTTTCGAAGGACGTTCCAGTGTGTCGCTTGTCGGGTGTTCCGTTGCAGCGAGCTTCGGTCTCGTCGCCGGCCACGTGCGTCTCGTTTCGTTTCGCTTCGTTCTGCTGCGGGCTCGTGTTCGTACGCGTTATTTCGGGCGCAGTCGATCCCGCCGAGTGAATAATCGCGAGTGTTAGATGACGATCTCCGTGGAATAGGACTGTCATCGGTTAGAAAGTCGTCCGGTAAGAGTTTCGTGGAATTGACGATCGCGAATTCGGGAACACGCCGGCGAAACCGATTGTGTCGTGGCACCGAACCACGACGAAAGGACCCAGAGATATTAATCCTTTGGCGATTTTCAAGGATCGCCGCGGAGAGGCGATGACGCCGAGTTAGGCGCAACAGGGATTCGACGATTGTGATTGAAGTGCGACGACCGAGTGACCGGGGAACAGGTGCTCTCGACGGATCCCGAGGACGATGATGCATCCCAGAGTGCCGGTTCTTCGGAACGAGTAGATTCTTCGTCTGCGTCTGACAGGTATTCTATTGTACGTCACCTTTCTTCCGTCGTTATTAGATGTAGAAATACATTTTTTCCGAGTTTTGAAAAATTGGTTCCTGAAAATGTTCGGTATTGGTAATAATAACCTTATGCAAACTCCCTAGCATCTTTTGCGCACCTTGTTGGAAACGGATTAGTTATAAATTGATTAATTCATTAAACACTTGTTCGTACACTGTCAACTGGTTTCAAATTTGCGTCTGTTAAAGAATTTCCCAAATCGGTTATATTACTCGTTATTTACTAAAATTGTAAAGACGTGAAATCAATTTTCATGCAGTTACAATTTATGCAATTTTTATTTTCCATAAAGCTCCGCATTAACCCTTTGCATCGCAACATCGAGTCAGACTCGTGACGTAGATATCGAAAAGGATATACTAATCATAGTAACAGTAAAGTAGATTGTAATGCAAGGGATTAATGACTTCAACACGAGTTTGACTAGTCAAAAAACTTTTGCGCACACCTAATACATCGCGAAGTCCGCGCGAGGGGTTGGCGCAGACAATGCCTGACCAGAGTTAGTTGAAGCAGGACATTATCGAATTGATTCGAGATACGAGACACAAAAGGGCTGGACCGTTGAGCGGAAGAACTCGGACAAACATTTGACATGATCTTTGGACGTGTAGTCGATCGTTCAGGATCTGCGAGTGGTACACATATCCGCTCGTTTGTCCTCGCAGTTATCTTCATACATGCCGTGGTTGTTTCATCGTGTCTGTCTCTTCCCCCCCCCCCCTCCTCCCCCTCTGTATCTCGTCCAATCGCCTAGTCTCGGCGATCGGCCCTTGTTTTTTCTCCTGAGGAGGGACTACACGAGTAGCGAGAATTAATGTCGAGTGTGCAAGGGATTTCGAAGCGGTAGCTATTTCCGCTATTGTCGGTCTGTACTGGGCGTTCCGTGTCCCCTCGCTCCGCTATCTAGAACGCGATTTTTACAGAGAGATACACACGCGGCAAACAATACCGGGCAGGGCACCGGTTAATATCCGAGTATGTAATTATTCGACGTTAGAGATTAATAGACCGAACGCTCTGGGAACCGCAAACGGACAAAAACAGTTACGGGAAATCCGGCCGAGAAAAGACGTTGTTGAACTCTTGACACTTTCGTGATGGTTTGGCGATGGAACAACTGCTTAGGTTTGCCTCTTGTCAATTTATTGAACACAGGGTGTCAGACAAAAAAAAGTTTCGAGGGGAACATAATTCTATGTTAATGGTATTTTTTGTAGGTGTAGGAATAGACAAATTTCTCGCAAATGAATATAATCCGTAGACTATTTATGACATATGCATGACCATATGTAAAAGTGATAATTGTCGAGATATAGTATAGAACAAAGCAAACATTCATGTCTTAATAAACTGTCGTCGTAACACGGTTTAATACAGGTTCTCTACCATATATCTAATAACGAAAATTACTTGTGGTCTGAACGGAAAGTTTAGCGTGGGGCGTATGCGGAAAAATGTTCTCAAAAATAGCAAAGACTAAATGAAATTCGTGTAATCCTAACAGATGTCGATGATGAAACGCGTCTCTCTCGGGGAGAATCTTACTCTAATTTCAGCGAGGTGCGGCCTTCTGTGTCGTCTATCTCGTCCCGTATTCGCGGTGTTCACGAACGCTCGCAAAAAGAGAAACGACTGGGCGAAACGTGTGTGCGAGTACGTGTGCCCGTCTAATGGAAAGAGAGCCAAGGCGAAGCAGAGACGAATCGCTTGTCCTCTAGTATCCTTTTCCTCAGACGCGACGGGAAATAAGTGCATGAGAGATGAGGGGCCAGAAAACTAGTATCCTCTTCACGACATCTTGGTGAATTCTCAAAGAACATCTGTCAGACGCTTTGAAATTACCGAGCTCCGACAAAAATTCGGCTCTATTGTTCCTCGAGCAGTTACTCGGCTAAATTTTCACGATGTTTTAGCGAATGAAGGCCCATCTTCGTCGCGAACTCTTTGCCCTGGATTAGTATCGGTGCATTTTACACCGGGACTAATCGGATTCGGTATGAAACGCACACGATTTTTTGTCTTCGATTTCTGATAGGCACCCCGACATTTTTATTAACACGTTCACCGCCATGTCACCCATATGTGGGTGACGGAACTATTTGTCCAGATATAAAATGAATTTTTACGTTAATATATTCATTGATCGATGCTCAAACCTTTTATTTTACCTTTTATATTAGAAATATCGAATTTTCAACTGTTCTACGAGTTTTGAACTTGTATAGTCTTGCTGTGCTCTTCAAGGAGGACAATAGGGATAGTCAGTAGACAACTAGGATGATCCGTGGAAGACAATGGGGATAGTCCATAGGTAGCGATACAAACGAAGAATGGAAGCATTGTATCTCAGTTAAGTAGACTGAAACTTTTGGTAACATCATCCTTGTTTCGCAAAATATTGTAAAATTTTCGATTCGAATATACGCACCACGAGTGTCTGGACATTTATGATTCCCCCAACAAATATAACATATCCTGTTATTTCGGTGGGACTTTTCCAATAAAACTGTGGTTATTGGCTTTGACTCGTACCGAACATATACACTCGTTAAATAATGAAAATGGTATTCAACGGTTTTGTGTAAATAACGGTTTTAATAATTAAAATTGGGTGGCAACAAATTTGCAAATATTTGATATGTGGTCCGAATGTTGAAATATTTCGAATAAATATTTCTGAAATTGTGAAATGCTATAGCGGCGGAAAAAATGCAGTTATCGACCATGTACAAATATTAATTTCACAATTTTATTTACAGAGGCTTCGCTAAAAATTAGTTCGTAGCATAGTTCGAAATAATTTTCACATTGCCGAATTAATTGATATTTAATAAATTGATAAAAATTTAATTACAGTGCGCATAAATGCGTTCAATTTCACATTTTTCTGTACGTAAAATATTCTATGTCGGGGGAAATTTCTGTAATAGAAACAGCTTTGATTACAACGTGTTGCAAAACCGTTCGAACAAAAACCTGTTAAACGAAGCGTCGAAAATACCCGGTTGTTTCGATGGGAATTTCTGAGTTTTGTAATTGTAACAGCTTCGATCGCGAAGTGTTGGAAATTGTTCGAAAAAATGGGGGCTAGCGGGAACGTAAAACCTGTTAAATGAAGCATCGAAAACAGACGGTTGCTCGTGCAAAGATTGACAAAGTGTTCGGGAAAGCGATACAGGGAATGGAGGATCGTTGCCGGTTTCAAAATCGCGTTCGAAACACGGTGATCGATACTGATATGTTTGGCGATAGGTCGGTTGAATGGTCGAGTTCAGACACGGCGAATGCGTGACCATTTAATCAAACGGTGTCCTTCGGTCTCTCGTCTCCGAACTCCATTACGTATAAAACAATATTAGTTCGGCCGCGTCAATGGCAACGGTGTTTATAAATAATTACCGGCGTCGAGAGAGGGTGCTGTAGAGAGGGAGAGAGAGAGAGAGAGTAAGAGAGGAAGAGAGAGGAGGGTAGAGTAAAACCGGCCCGTTGGGGAAGAGGAACAAAGAGAGATAGGAGAGGGGGGGAGAGAGAGATGATGTTCGAATAACATTCGATGGGGGCACAGGTAGATGGACAGAGGGCGGAACGTGCGATAGGGACGGCGAATTAGATGACGGGAGGGTGGCAGGCAGTTTCATTTTGAACGAGGAGTATTCTCTGCGCTCGTCCGGCCTCGATCTAAACGGGCAATATTAGCTATTGACTTTGGCTCATGGGGTTTGTCGATGGTCGGGCTAAGTGATGGCGTCGGTACCTGGCCAGGTCCGGTACGGGGGATTTCGATCCTGTCTCGATCGAATGCCAGCGATTGGTCGCTAGAATCGGGCCAAACTCTGCTAATTTCTCTGTAAATAAAAGGCGGTTGCACGACAATGATCAGGACCAACACTTTCTCTGCTCGTCGCGCCGCGATGCACGTTGCATGTACGAAGGTCGGTCAAATATATTAGGCATAGAAATTAATTCACGGTCTTTTCCCAGAAAAATTAGTGTCTACTTGTTCAAAATCAAATAATGATTTTATCAGAAATGTAAAACTTCAGCAGGCATCCATACAAGCAACCACTCGTGCCCTCGGGAACGCTTCATCCTTCAATTGTTGACGTGATCTATGCGTCAGTGTACTTTGCACCTTCAATAGTTAAAAACGTGGTAATTAGACCTTTGTGCATAATAAAAATGGTTTCAATTTCGGGCGAATCGTTTTAGCTATCGATAAAACGGTTAAGCTTGGTCTTATCTATTAGATAAGAACAGCTACGCTGTTGTAGAACAAAAAATCCGGTTAATATTTTATTGACCCTTGCACCTCCCCTCCGAGATTCGATTTGGCGTTAGGATCGTCGTGCTACAGCTGTCGACCTGTCTCGGTTAGTTCACGATCCGCTCGCAACTCTGCCGATGTTCGTGACCTATCCACAAAGCTTCCCGTTGGGGTTCACGGACGCTCGTAAAACTTGGCGTCGTGGGTAGGTGCGCGTATGCGTTTTCATGCTCTTGCTCCTAGCAGTTTGTCTCTTTCGAATGGCATCTGGTATAAATGGAAGTTTCCTTCCGAACAGACTTTTGTCCGGAGTTTCGTATTCATCGAGCGTGTCTCGCGCTCCCCCGGTGACGGGGGACGCCGCGTACCGCTGGAAAAGATTTCGATAAAATCACTGCTGTACACCTTTACTTATTTATTTAAACCCCGGCGGGACCGTCGGACCGAATATACGGTCGTTCCTCGGTGTCTAAGAGCTCGGGTTTTCTCTTTTAGCGTTTTGTCAACCCTCTTCACTTTTATGCAATTTTGTCTCTTAATCAGGCCCACCCGCAGTCTCGAATTTGTTTTTATTTTTGGCTTCATGTCCCGGTGGCTCTCAAATATATTTTTGGGACTAATTTAATACTAATCGGTAAAATAAGTAGTTTCGATCAATGTCAAGTCTGCTCGGGCCGTCGGGCCAGCTCGGGCCCTTCTTAATTGAGTAACGCGATTACGCGATAATAGGGCCAGTCACAGAGCCGAAGTTAATATTAGTGACAAAAGTAGTACTAGAAAATTATTTTCCTTTGAGGATTGAAAAGCCATTACAGTGGCTCGAGCCTTGGCAACAAAGTATAAGACATACCGCATCTATCTATATATATTAATTTATGGAATAAATCTAATCACTCATACTACGCTATTTTCCGACCCTTCAACGATTAAACTTCTCATTGTTACCCTAACAGACTTTGTTGAAAGCCACGGACACCACTACAAATCGACAGTCGTACAGATGGCACGTGACCAGTTGTGGGTTAATAATCTTGACACTAGAAGCTTTGTTTGAAATAATTACTCAAGCGACGGTACAATGGATCCCCACAGACCTTTACCTAGTCTTTTAGTGTCTGGAATCTAGACCATCAATATTGCTTAAGATAAGATTATTCGCATCCTCCGTAAAAAAATAAATAGACGTGCAAAACACACCGAACCAGTGGAAAATGTGTCAAATTGACGAGAGGGACGAATGAAACTTAACATCTACAAAGTAATCTTTGAACGTTCTTAATTAGGGAACACTGCGCTACACACAGGGCCCATATCGACCGATTCAAACACAGTAGATCCATGGATCCCCCTATTCCCTGTATTCAACATTCGTTGTTAGATCGAGGAACGATAAGTCGAGCGTAAATCTGCTTCGTGTACACTTGGCCGCGCGATGACTCGTGAAAAGGCATTCCGCTCTAGGTCGTTTCTTTTCTGTTCACAATGGAGCCATTGTCAATACGTGGGACCACGGTCATCGTTCGGACACGCTTTCAAAAATCCGGCGAGCAGTTTCGGTGGCTCAAGATTGGCCAGCGTAAAAGCGGGCTGGATAAATTCGGGGTGAAACGTTCAATTTCCCGTTCAAGCCCGCGGAGTGTCGCGCAATATGTGGTGCACGCCGCGGAGGGTAGACCGCTCAATGTCTCGCATATTTCCAGGCCCGATAATTATTCATTTTCCTGCGCGTAATTTGGCTTAATTTAATTGCAAACGACGATTCGTCCGATGCGTTTGCGGAGACCACCGCCACCCCTGCTTCTGGTCCCCCCAACCCCTGTTTCTCCTGCCGCCCCGCACCACTCCTCCGCCACCCTGTCGGTTTATCTCGAACGGTAATAACCCTTTATGGATTCCGCAGACTGGCTTAATATAAACGGCGATTTAATTGCCGAGCCGGCCCGATAAATCATGCATCGGCTATAAATTTCCAAGGAAGGTCCGTCGCCCACGGAGCCCCGGATAACACTCGAAAGTAATCGAATCTTATCGGTGAAAGGGTGAACAACTGTGCTGCCAGGCGGCCGCGATACGCTATCGAGCGTTTTGTCCCATTAACTGTTCATGCATAAATCCACCGCCGGTAAAACGGCCAGCAGAGTTTTCGAAAACGAGCTCGTGTACCAGGCCAGCATCTCTAAAAAAAAAATGTCCAAAAGTCAAGATCTTGTTAGACATTTCTGAAACATGTTACATACACATAGGTCTTCCTGATCGCCGAGAATGAATGTAGCGATAAAAATTCAAAATCGCATTTTCAGACGCACGCTGTAATTATCGAGTCATACTCGCTCCTCTCTCGCCAATAAATTCATCTGCCGTTGTCGGGATTCATTACGATCTCCATACGTGTTGCTTCTAGGACGCTCTTGACCACGGATCACCCTGTAGGGCACCGCGTTGCCATCGTCGAAATTGAGAGCAACGAAATCGTGCCTGCCGCTGCATAGAAAGCAAGATAGATAGTCTTCAATCTGTTTCTCTGACGCTATTCGCCTGAAGCATTGCTCCCGAGGGCAATCCAGAATGTTTCAGAGCAAAAAGCACTTATTGGCCGTACCTGTTCCAGGCTGTTTCTGCATCTGCTTTCCACATCATCGTTTACATCCACCGTGTTTCCATCGATTATACCTTCTAGGGCAACCGGGAACATGTTTCTCTGCTTCCTTCAACCATTTTTTTACTCCTGCTAAAGTCGAACTGCTTCGGTTCGCTGTTCTCTGTACTCTGTCGATCTAGATCTTTCTTCGTCAAAATCGGTTGTTGCGAGAAACAACGACAGGCATTGATAGATATTATAATTCTTGGATTTATCACAGTCATAGGTCTAAAATCGTAAAAAAAAATGCAATTTTCACCATCTTTCAACGTTTGTAGTTCATTGCTACGTTAACCGATCGACACAGATCTGCAAGGCGTATCGTTTAAATTTTCAATATAGATAAAAAATTGTAAAGCACAACTTTTCCAAAATTACTTTTTGGCTTCTAACTTCTCAAACAAAATTCAAGTCGTGCGGTCCAATATTAACACGTTGACCGCCATGTCACGCATATGTGGGTGACGGAATTATTTGTCCAACTTTTAAAATTAATTTTTACGTTAATATATTCATTGTACCAAATTTGATTGGGATCTGTAAAATGCAAGAAACTTGGAAGACTACTCAATATCACACGTATAATTATTTTCAATTTTTGTTCCATTAAATAACTTACTTTGGTTTCATGGAATTTTTCAGGGTTCTGGTTTGGCACTAAAAGTGTTAAAAAGGTTACCATCCAGTTAAAAGTGTCCGAATATTTCTGCGATTCACTGTGTATACACGCGATAACGAGAATTAAACGGGATGTCTTACAATTTCGTGCACCACCGTAGATAAACAAAACAGCAGCGTGCGTCCTTTGCTAATCGTCCGAGAAACGTGGCTTCGACTCTGTCGCGCTCGAGTGGCGTTTGTTTACCTTTACCGAATCGACTGGTTGGGCGAAGCGTAAGGCAAAGTGAGAGACCACGATTAGGAAAAGAAGAACATCGTGGATTTCCGAGTGAGGCGAAGACAGGGTCACCACCACCGACGCGTAATATTGGCTGGTGGTGTTCGATCGAGCGTCGTCGAGAGGAATTTCTTCCTTCGAATCTGTGGGAGCGAGCGCCGCCAGGCCGTCGACCTCGACGAGCTGCTTTGCGATTCATTGATTCGCGGTTTGGAAAAAAAGCCTGCGCGAGTAGATTCGCTGCTAATTACGAGAGCGTGCGGGCCTAGTGGATGACTCCGGTGGCGATGGTTGCCGCTCCACCACTTCGCAGTCCTCGTCGGCTGGCGTTGTTTCTGAGGTTTCTCTCTGTCGTCGTTTGCCGGAGACGGCGAGAATCCTGCCACGCGGCGGTTGAGAGAGAGAGAGCGAGAGAGAGAGAGAGAGAGAGAGAGAGAGAGAGAGAGCCTGGTCGGCTGTTCCACGGCGAGCTGGTAACGCACCGATTAGGCAGATGCGGTTTTTTATTGTTACTCGAACGCGAGGCGGAATAACAGTCGTGCCGGGGGATAAAAGGGCGAACTCGAACAAATCGACACCATCTGGTGTACCTGAGTGGCTGCTGCATTACCCTTGAAAGCTCACCGCTCTCGAGTGACGCGGCTCTCTCCTATACCGCGGGTGCATTCATCGCGTAATTAACGTCTCGTAATTATGACCACGGAAGAGGAGAGCAAGAGAGAGAGAGAGAGAGAGAGAGACAAAAGTCTGGACGTCTCGTGGTAGCGCGAGCGCAAGCGCTCTCTCGCGGGCTCCTGGATATTATGAGCTTTCATGGGGCTCCACGTGAATAAGGCGCTTGGCGTTTCTGAAGAGGGTGTTACGTGCATTATGGACCTCTCGACGATGGATCAAGTGTTGGTCAACGAGCCGTTCATCGTTGGTTCAAGGTGCTACGGGCGTCTTGGCCGGTCTTTCACAACCGGTCCCTCTCCCGCCGTCTTTTTTCCCCCTGGTATGCTGCTGGCTACTCTCCTCCCGCCGCCCCTGTCATAAGTTCGTATTCCATCGGTTCACCGGCCTAACTTGGCTCTGCTACCGGTGTGCACAGGCGCGTGTACCTCTCGCTTCTTCCTCCCGGCTTTCGACGAAAAATCCATGAAGTCGATGCCCAGACTCGCGATCTCGCCGGGAAACCAATGGGCGACGATCCTTCTTGATGGAGGTTCCCACTCACGACGAATGGAAGCGTGCGACCTCTCCATCCCGTAGGCGCCTTAAGAGCCACTTTCCGCTCGCCGGCCGCCAATGAAACACCGCGGCGATTCTTTTTCCTGAAAGGGTTGCTATCTGCGATTCTCCCCTCGGCCTCCCTCCAGTTGTATCGATGCCAGGGAAACGCGAACCGCCGCGGAAGTCTATCCGAGGCGATTTATCTCCTCCGGACAAGGAACTTTTCCTCTCGAACCGGGCCGGCGCAGCGCGGCGCGACGCAGGAATCGAGCGCACATCTGTCTTCGGTTTAATTCCATCGGTCGGCTCGGCGGCGACGGAGGAAAAACCGTCCAACAGCGGTTCGAATCGGTGAAACTGGCGTCATCGACCCCCTCCGGCTCGCCGGGATTAACGTTAGTTCGGAATATCGCGAATCGTTCGTCGTCCTTCGGAGCGATTTGTTCGGCGGTCGGGCAAAAATAGGCACGCTAGATTACGGGGAAAATGCGCACAGGCAGCCCGACCGGAGGGATAATAATGGTTGGGCGTACAGAGTCGTGGCTAGTAACGCGAATAATGTCGAAAGTTAGTTCGGGGCGAGCGACGTCGACGTTATACACGACGCTCACCTCTGACCTTGCGGTTGGACGGGCGAACGGAAGTTATGCGTCTGGATCGTTTCGCGGAACAAGCAGGAAATGCAAGCCCCGGCTTGGCCGAGTCGAGTCGAGTCGGGCCTGCTCGGGCCGGGTTGGGCAAACCGTTACGAGCCGTGAGGGAATCATTACCACTCGGTGCATCGTACGTCGAGTTGTAGTTGGGATTCTACAGCCCCGAGGACATAGCCGACTTTCACCCTCGATATATTATCCTCTAACGCGGCGCACCGCGTTACATCCTTCTACAGAGAGCACGATATCCGTTCCGTGGCGCGGAAGAAAAAGAATTCAATAACATGGGATCAATGGCAAAGGTCTCTCGTGTTCTGTGGGGGTCAGCTCCCAGATTTAAATTTAAATTGCTGTTCAATTACCACGTCGATGCGATCCCTTTGATCTCGTTTGATTCACCGGGAAGAAGAATAAATATAATTCGGATTTTTTCGCCCGGCCCGGCGGCCGGGGCAGGCCGGTCTTTCCGCATGAGGTTCGATCGCACGAACTCTTTCACGCTGTTGTTCCTACGGCTCGCTAATTGCGCCGAATGCTGGGGCCACCTAACAAAACACCGCCACGCTGTGTTAAAGGACCTCCTACGGATAGAGGGAAGGCACGAGCCTCTCTATTCGCTTGTAAAATTGGCCACGTGGCTCGGAATGTTTTGAGCCGCGTGTAATACGAGCGCAACGATCGGAGAAAAAGGGTCGGCTGCTGTGTCTCGACCAAGGGATGCAATTTCTTACGTAAGCGTAAGCGAACGCTCGGTTTTATGCCGCTCTCGTGTTTGTCACGCTACCGAGGTCGCCAAGAGGGATGAGCTGGAGTCACCGGAAATGCCCGTGTCACCGAGAAACTGTGTCCTCGGTACTTTCGATAACGCTTGCAAATCCTCCGCAAGTTTCGGCGAAGAATATCCGCTCCGACGCAATTGTCGCTGCCTTTGTTACTCGCAGGTGAATTGCGAACACTTTGATTTTGATATTAGCATCGTTCTCAATGTTTTTATATTAATCCTTTGCACTTGACTGGTCTCTCTAAAGATGCGAGTACACTAGCAAGCAACTTGCTAGACATGTTTTGCGAGAGCGACTCCGGTGGCACGTGTAAACACCTTTGAGATAGCGGCCAGCCAGTTGAACTCGATAGTTGTTCTCAGCCAGCGAAATAATATTTATAATATCTTCAAACAAGTTGCTCTCGTAAAAAAATCGCAAATTACCTATCTACCCCCTCCTCTCCATGTCCCAAGAAATATTGAGTGCCGCACGAATGCATCTTTAAATTCTCGGTGACCGTAGATTAACACTTTCACTGCCAAACTTGAAACCTCAAAAATTCCATAAAATCAAAGTAAGTTATCTAATGAGATAAAATTGAAAAGAATTAAATGTATGATATTGAGTAGTCCTCCAACTTTCTTGCATGTTACAGATCCTAATCAAATTTGGAACAATTAATACAAATAGTGGGACAAATAATTCCGTCACCCACATATGGGTGACATGGCAGTCAACGTGTTAAAGAATTTGGATGCCATCGTTTCGACGGGTCTTGTTGTTCTAGTGCGAACTTCGACTCGCCAGCAATATTTGCAAACATTGCCGGTGCCATGTATTCATAGCTGAAGAGGGAATCGTCGCGAATTCGCGTGCACGATATGTACCAATCACCGCAAAATATTGTCGATCGTCGAACCGTTTCGCGAGTCCTCTTTTTTCCCCGAAGGGTCACAAAGCTGCTGCGATATTACGCGATTCCGAGGTCGAGGAGGCGAATAGAAATGAGGAAAAGAATCGCGATGGTTCCGGATCGTTGGGGAGGGTAATAAATTATTGGTCATTCGCGAGCTAACAGCTTGCAAACTAGACGACGGATATTACGATTGGAATTGCAGGCTCGGCCGTGGGCAAAGAGGGCAAGCCTCTTTCGCGTCTCCGCTTCGTAAAGGAGAAAGGGGTTTCTCGCTTGAGAGAGAGCTGCCATCTTGCTTCGTAGATCGTCTTGTTGTATAACGAGCAAGCCTCCTGGAAATACGAAGCGAATATCGAGAGCCGGTCAAGCTTGCGGAACGCTATTGCTTCCGGACGATCGCCGGGTTTGATGGGGAATTAAAAATTTTGCATCCTGCCTGTAGCTCGCCCCGGCCGGAAATGAATAAAACATACTTCATGCGTGGTCGAGTCTCATTATTTACGCAGTTGCCTGCTCACCTGTGCAATCCGATGTCAATACAGTTCGGCCATGTAAATATCAATAATTTGGAGACACGACTTTGCGCGTATTTTTTCGCCATTTGTATTCGTTACATCCGATTAAATCGCTGTAAATCGACACGTGTATAGATTTAATCTCGAGAGCGAATAAATGTGCAGTATACGATGGAGCTGCATCGGTTCGCATAAAGGTTCAAAAAGTTATTGCAAAGAGTGTTCGAACGTTAATAAGAGCCACTGTATTTTGTGTGAAGAGAAGGTTCGATCATTCGGTAGAAAAGTGCTAAAGGGACGCTCAATTCCGAGTGGGTCTCGAGTATCAAGAGCACGCGATCGTACTCTTGATTTCGGCCGAATCAATGGACAGTTTCAAGGTCACTGGAACTCTGTCGACTGGAGAATCCATTGGTCGAACCCCCGGAAGACGTAGACTGTGTTCTGGAGCATGTCGAGGGGTGGCCACCATTCCCCGTTCGAAATTCATTCGCACGCGTCATGCGGCCACGTGGCGTTCGCTCCGGTTCCTAAGGGACGAATCCCTTGGCCCCGTTCACAGACGTCGACAGAGAGCCGTGGAATCGTTGTGTGTACCGGGAATCGTGTTCCACGGAACTGAAAGGGAGAGAGAAAGAGAGAGATTGAGTCGGACTCACGCTCGAACCGTGCGAATTCCGCGTGACTTTGGATTACGGCCGATCGATGATCCGTTCCGCTCGTTAAATCTCGGTCTAACGCGATCAAACGATCTGTCGAGGTTCGCCTCGGAGGGACCGAGATCGCCCACGTGCTCGCCGAGATCAAAGGAATCCTTCCTTCCACCCCCCCCTCCCTTCCCTCTGTTTTTTTCGACGGAGAAAAGTGTTTTTCCTCTGGACCACAATAATGATTTCGAACGCGATCGGGAAGCGCACGGTAAACGAATGTTAATAAGCGTGAGGCGAGCGGTCGTTTGTTTCGAATTGAAACGTTGATGTTCGAGGCGAGTAAGCTGCTCTAATCGCTTCCCATTTGTTTCGCTATACGTGCACGCTTGTGATGTGCATGCACGTACGTACGTACAATCGATCGCAAAAGCGCGCGCCACAAATTTCAAGTATCACAGACCGAAGAATAAGAGGCCGGAACGTTTTCCGGATACTCGTCTGGTTGTTGTTTCGAATTGGACGGTTTCTGAAAAGTAACAACACTGCAAATCATAGTGTTGTCTTTTTAAAATTTTCAAAACACATTTGAAAGGGTCATCTATATTTCTTATATTGTATTTCTGCCGTTCCTTGATACACGCCATTTTTAAATATTGTATCGTTTTGGAGACGTGATACATTGAAAATGAATACAAATACAAATTTTCTACCCAACAAATCAGAGTGAAATAGAAATCTCATTTTCTTTCTAAATATGGTTAATAGGTTGAAAATAATGTAACAGTATTTTTAAATTCTTTTAACGTTTTTACCGTTTTAAATTAAAAAAACCTACTGGTTTTTCTAATAATTGTAATAAGCTTTGTACACACACCACACTTTTTGATAGCTATACGCAGAGAGTCGCCAAATCAAGACTTGTTCTTCCACTCTAATTTCCCCTTCTACCCCGTTATTCACGGCCCGGTCACGTGACGCGTTTCGTCTCTGTCGAGCATACATATTGCATAGTATTGGCAGAGAGAAGGTAATATTTTCCTCTCAATTCGTGCTCCCTGCCCTCATCTGGCGAACACTGGCTGTACGGTACGCTTAAGGACATGTATATTACTTCTGACTCGTTAATGCTTTCTACAGGAAAAATGTAAGGATTGCCATTATTTCAGAATCTGAGCCAGGGTCTACTGTCATTTCTCTCGAAAACGTGATTCTAGTACATACATGATTATCCAAGGTAGCATCTAAAATCTTTGTAGCATCGAATTTAGCAGGTACGGGCAGACTTTCCCGTCAGACTGTACGTCTGGATTTAGGAATTCGTAGAACGAGCCGAAGCAAGCATGTACATAAATGGATGAAGCGCACATTCTATATTGAACATTTTGTTCACGACAGCTCCTCCTGCTTAAAAATGAAAAGTAATTTAATCTGTGGAGGGTTTAATATCGGCACGAATGGGGAATTTATTATTTAGTCGAATAAAGAGAGTCGAAATTCTTTAGAGTGTTTTTCATGATGGGGGTGTATGGAATTGAACGAAATTGGAGTATAGATAGGAAAATGAAGGATTCGGTTACCCGATTGGCAGAGGGAGGGAGAGAGTGAGAGAGAGGGTAGCAATTATACGCTAAACCGATGAACGCCTGTTGCCGTAATGATGCTTTTGTGCCGCCCCTCGATTGAAAACCGAATCGCGAATTTGCAGGCTGTCGTTCGATATTTCCGTTAATAATAGAATAGAAACGATGCCAATTTTGAGGCTCTCCCTTAATGCACCCTCGCCGGCAAGAGGATACCAGCTCGCGTTCCCGTACCGGCCGTCTGCAGGTTATACCATTTACTGGGTCAATATTGTATGCTTTTCCGAAATTCTGTTGGATGGATTTATCGTGTTGCGACTCGATTGAGCCTGGATCCTATGAAATTTCAATGACAGACGAAAGCACGAACTTGTATCGCCGTGCAGCTGTCTTCGATATCGAGCGAATGGATTAAACGTATATTCCGGTTCGAATGCCACATTTTTAATCCTTAAGTACTACAGAATGCATTCTCTGTAAAATTACTCACAATCTCCATACCGTATTTAAATTTTGATAATAGCTGATAACTAGCGAATTCGCAACACTTCGCGGAGTGACATTATTTTAAGAAAGCAACTGTCATTAAAATTTTTGTTGACAATCTTTTGAATATTTTTCCGTCCTTTTGAAAATGGACACAAGAAGCCGTCTGGGGATGTTTCGAACATTTCGTATAATCTGGCAGAAAAGAAATAAATGTCTAGCTGTATCTCGCAATTGATGCAACGAATTTTTATTTTGTACAAAATTGCACAGTCTAATGATCAGAAAGCGGGCAGCGCTCTATCGTCGAATGCATCATGTTACCATCAGTTCGAATCATTATTAAACGCACCCTCGCGGAACGGTGGTATCGCGGGAAGAAGAACTGGATCTCTTCCATTTTCTAATCCTACAATATAGTCCTCGGGAGTTCCTTAAAAGGACACGGAAGAAAAAGATAATCCCCCAGGCTGGTAGGGAGAGACACACTGAATAGACTCGCGTTCGTTATCGCGATACACTGGCCCCTTATGGCTGCGTCTACGGCATGCTCGCGACCACATTCAGGAAGAATTTGTATTTGGTCTGGCCTGGTGTAACCTGTGTCGACAATGCCTAATTATACACGATCAGCATGCGAGAGATTCGCAAACTTCGGTTTAGCCGTTGATCTCGGGATAAATTCATCCGCAGAGAATGCTCGGTAAATCGAGGAGAGATAGAAGACGTGAACGAAGGGCGTAAGGGAGACGAGGCTCCAGAACTGGCTTCGAAGTTTCCTACTTTCTATAGCGTGACGAATGAATAAGACAGTCGTCTCATTCAGGGATTGAATGGAATGCGTGCGCGAAACCGCGAGCTTTATCATCGACAGCGATCCCCGTCATCATCATTAACATTGTACGGATTCGTCGGGGTTATTTAAGCGATCTGTCACGATTTCATCTTCCTCTCCTTTTCTCTTTTCACCTTCTCTCTCTCTCTCTCTCTTTTTCTAGAGCCTTATGTTCGATTTAACGCTGCAACTCTTCCGAGGTATCGCTCTGGGATTTTCGTATCTTTGCTTCCTCCGTAATTTATTTTACGCTACGGGCCGATTGTGCTCGTGTTAGTCTCGATTCAGATCCCGATCCCGGATCCCGGGTTCTACTGTTTGGTCGTGTAATAGCCGGGCAGATATTTTCTTTACCTCGGTCCCGACCCGCTTCACTTTTCATTTGAAGAGCACTCGATACCATTTAACACTTTGACTGGCAAATTAGAATCCTCAAAAATTCCATAAAATCGAAGTGTTATTTAATGAAATATAAATTGAAAAAAATTAAATTTATCATTCTTAGTAGTCCTCCAACTTTCTTGAATTTTACGGATTCCAATCGAATTTGGTACAATATATATATATTAATGTAAAAATTAATTTTAAAACCTGGACAAATAATTCCGTCACCCACATATGCCTGACATGGCAGTCAACGTGTTAAGTGCAGTTCAGAACATTTTCTATCGCATAACCGCAAATGGCCGAAAAGTGAGTCGCGTTACGTGGGGTATCCTGTATATTTCGTGTACTAAATGCTGCAAATCCAATGGTTTAAGTATTGTCACGGTGTATCTTAAAGACCAAGTACAAACCGTATTGCAGTGTGGTGGTTCCAACTCTATTCTTGTTTGCCTGGCGATGGTGATTAGGCTAAGAGTCTTTGCTGGTACTCCTAACCGGGCTTCTCCTTGCAATCGTCCGGATTATTAAGTGTCTTCGGGTTTGGCACGGGAACCGTCGAACAGGACTCAGCTTTTTGCTAATCCCGAGAAGTGGTCATCGATCGCGTCTGCCATGTGCTCTCGGCGATAACATTTTCGATGCAACCGAATCGCGCGGTGTGTCGGATGACGAACGGTTCCGTTCGAGCGTAATGAGTCGACCGCACAATTCGAACTCGTTATTAATTCACCGGGACTATAGGTGAAAGCGTCGAAAGTGTAGTATGTGCATCTTTAAAAAAATGTCTAATATACTTTAAGAGAGTCAAAAAATGCAATATTTTCTTCCGTAACATACACATTCAATCTAATTTATTTTTCACATTAAGGTAAAGGCACCAGTAGTTGACCACCATGTACCAGTAGTTGACCATTTTATAGAAAAACATAAAAAATAAGGTTTGAAACGTTCTTATTGTTTCGAAATTTAAACAACAGACGGCATGGCATCCGACGTTCACTTGCATCAAAAGTGCGCTTATAAGTGCGTTTATAAAAATCTTATTTTTTTAATGTTTTTCTATAAAATGGTCAACTACTGGCGCCTTTACCTTAATTTTTACCGCTTATTTAAATACGAAAGCATATTAATAAGGACGGGCTCACTAATGGAGACAAGTACGGTGGTAATTTTTGAGGCAAACATTTTTTATGAATCTCCACCGGTCCAGAGATGTACCGACGCTGATTTGTTACATGTCCTATACAATGCGAAGAAGTATAAATTCGCTTTAAGCGATTCGATCGTCGAATTGAACCGCGAATTCGCGAGTCCGTGTCGGCGGGTGGCGCGCAAGACGGTGGTCGAATCGAAAACGCGTTAAGCAGCGGCGGGGGCAAATGCAATAATAACGGCGCGGGATTTATACGTCGGCCAACCAATGTCGGTATCACTGCCGATCGAAGGAATATATTCGTCGAGGGGATCTATAGAGGTCCTCTCGACACGACGTCGAAAGCCACTCTGGATACTCCGGCAGCCAATATACAGCGATACATATCCGTTTTCCCTGGGAAAACCAACCTAGCCGAAAGGACTTGCCTTATTGAAAGCGGAGAAGGTCGTAGCTTGGGGGGGGCTATAGCTCGCTAAAAGAGGGTTTATTGAAACCGCGTATACTAGTGTATTTATGATTCCAGCATCGTCTCTCGATAACGTTCAACCGCCGGGGGGATCCAACATCCAACTATCGAGGCGTGTACACGCGTGTGCGCGTGTACGAGGTGCTGATTTATTTAATAAATAACGCGACGCTGGCATTCGTATCAGGCGCAGCGGGAGAAGAGCGAAATGCGATGGACCAAGGGCGATAAACGCGGAAGGGTGCGGGAAAGGGTGAAGGGAGACAGAGGGAAGGGAGAGAAGGGGAAAATTGGTTGGAATACGATGTTTCAATTGCTCGAAAAAAGTTGCCCATTTCTCGGCGACATATTGTTCTCCGGTCACACTGTTGTATTCCGTTGACTGGTGTTTATTATATTTAATAAACATGTACTGAACTTAAATGAAATACGGTTGCGCGTACAATAGATATTCTAAAGTCGATTCTTAACGGTATCGCAAGGACTGTTCGGAGGATAAATGCTGATTTACACAGAAACGCCCCGCAAGATATACACTACCGGCCATAAGTGTTTACCCACCGTCAAATTTCGTTACTATTCAAATAATAGGTATTTTATTGTTATGAAAATGTCCGTAGCATTAAATCCTAATTATAATGCTAATAAAAAACATCCAAAATATTCTGTACATACACAATCAGGTACTGTAAATGAGTTTACAGCTTTTTTATGAAAAACGACAATTTTGGAGTTCAGGTAAAGAAACCCATTTTTCTGAAATTTTTATAAAGGTCAATAGGGAATATGAACGCAGGTAATACAGGTATCTTAGTCTTCTCAAATTTCATACTGCATTAAGCTTTCATACAGTAAACAGTTGATTTTCACGTGCCTAAAGAATTGTGCGAAAATTACAAATAATGTCAGGGAGAAAAGAATTATCGATTGAAACGCGCGCTCTAATAGTGTCCCATCATAGCATCGGAAAAAGTAACAGAGAAATAGCAAAGTTATTGAAGCTGAACCGTAGAACCGTGGACTACAATGTTAAAAAATCTGTGGGTGGGTAAACACTTATGGCCGGTAGTGTAGGTGTTGAAAATCTGGGGAGTGGGGGGATATCTCGAGTTTAGCGGTCAGTAAGGGATGAGACATTCAGGGCGAAGTTCGAAGATGAGTAATAAAGGATGAAATCACTGGGGAAGGTTTTGGGACGTTTATTTGTCGATGACAATCGTCATCGGAAAGTACCTAGATGACTAATGCTATGAGAATATGAGAAGATTTTAGATGATCTTAGCGTTGGTATATACAACAACACATCGGATCAGGGGTAACATTAAGATCCATTGTGTCGGATTCTCTTGCTTCTCTGTTTTCATTAAGCCGTCGATTACGCGGAGATTACACCGTTGCGAACTGTTTGAAAGGCGCTGCCAAAATCACTGTCGCCGTTCGGGTGCGTTACAAGAGTCCACGGACCCGGCAGGCAATAAAGACCAGCCTCTCAATCTAAACATCCTGTCGCCGTTCCTTCGTGTTTCCATTCGCGCGACGTTGGGATATACATTAGCCCGGGGCGGGGCCCCTTTCATTGCCCAGCAGCCTCGAAAACCAATGCTCGGAACGGGGTTACAGCGAAACCGCCGACAAACGTTTCACAGCCACTGTCTTGACCGACAGAACTCATCGAGAACAGATCGATCGCGTGTCCTATCGATGGCTGTAGCTTGTATACGTCGAAAAGCGTTTTTGTACCGTTGCGTTCTAATGTTCGCTTAGATTCTACTCGTTATCCACACCAATTCGTAGAATCAGCTTCATTGTTTCTTAGCTGCACACTCCTGGACAGGTAGATGGCACGCGTGTGCTATCTTGAATTTCTCGCGAACTGTCATCATTAGACAGCGGATCTTTATGCATTTATGGCTTATGGAAATGTTCAAAAAATGCTACAATATAAAATTCGAAAGAATTTAACACGATTTTTATTTGTTTTCGATCTAGAAAGGCTGTTCCCATTAAAAATAGGATTTTATTTCATTCCACTTTCTTAAAATTCGTCTATAAAAATTGGAAATTACATAAACATCCGCTGTCTAGTCATCATCGAAGAAAAACAATCGGATGATGACCACTATCAACATTTCCCACTTTGCCAACCTATTCGGAAACAAGAAAGCAAACGGTAATTCTTAGTGCATATGGTAGACGTTGTTCATCAATATCGCGTTGTCAATAAAATATTGATGTTGTGTCGATTTGTTGTCAAACGGTATCGATGAAGCCCGCGTCGCCGACTCCGATGTAACTCCCTCGAAACATCGGGCAGTTCGTATTGTTTCGGAACGAATTTCCGCGTTTAAAGCACGCAGTCAGTCGGCCCGTTCGCGTGGACATTGTTTTGCTGCCGCGGACAATGCCGTTCTTATATTAATTATTACATCGCGATTGCGATAATTAAATCACACTTAATTGGCCACGGTAATAGAACACTGGCTGGTCAACGTGCAATTACGTTTCGCGTTTGATTACTTTTAGTTGATTAAATTGTACGATCCAATCAAATTGGTTTATTCGATAAAAGGTAACGCGCGGTTACCGTGGCCGCTGAGCCGGGCCCGTTCCGCTTCTCAAATATCATGACCGTGTGTGCGCAGCCCAAAAGCGCAGTTCCATTACATTTCGAACGATAATTTTGCCTCTAACAACGCGTCCGTTAATCCGGAACCGTGGTTGCGAAAAGAATATACGTACATAATTTGCGAACAATTTTACACCTTTTTCACCTTTGTTTTCTACTTTATCGCAAACCAGCCAGGGCCGTTCGCACGCTCGAGGCATCCTGGGCTTTAACACTATTTCTACCAAAGGTGTCAAGGGACGCATTCTACAATTTTACATAAAAATTCATTGGGACTGCAAAGGTACAATAAAGGGAAATTATTCGATAAATCTATCTCTCTTTGTATTCAAGGAGTTCTTTGGTGATACAACCGGAAAGGGATTGATTCTACATAGAAAAAAGAAATGAGTCGGAATAGGTATACATAAAATCGTGATAGACATAGCGTTAAAAAGCACTACTTTCGCTAAAAAGCATTCAGTCGTAGTTTTTAAATCGAGAATCTGAAAGAAAGTTGTTCGTTTGTCTGAAGCGGCTAGGGTGCTTGAAATTTTTGAGCCGTGCACGGATTGTTGCTTTTGTGCGGAACAAAACGGAGCATTGTCAGACTGTGCGAGTCCACCTCATTAGCGGAAGAGATGTGAAAGGGCGTGCAACGCAACAGCCCTTTCATTCTTCCCTGGATAACACCTAGCCGCTTCGTTCCCTGTCTGGCATACTGGCCCTCATGCTCAAAAGCCTCGGTTTAAACACGGAAATCGATGCGTACGCCACACAGTGGTCCGGATCGAGAAATTCAGTTACGTTTAGCTTAAAATGAACTTTCTCGTATCGATATCTGATCAACGAACATTGCTTCCTAAACGTCCATGGATCTCGGAAACGTGGAAACTAGTACAGCTTAATAAACATCATAGTTGTAATAAACATTGAAAGTTGGACATTTTAAGAAGAGTATTTTTCACGACAAAAATTGTTTCACTCGAATGCGATGCTCTGACGTTCCTACTTAATATTTTCGCTTGCTTCTTTTTTTTTAAGAAGGGCAGACTTTTGTGATAAAAAATCATATCTTCTAGGGTGTGTACGTGTGTGTATGGTAGGAGATCAAAGGCAGGGGTAGTTTGAAGTTAATTATAAGCTTTAACATTCTCTTTCTCTCTCTTTCATTTAGTTTTAGTCTCCTTTCTAGTTTTAAGATGTACAGGACTGGTCCTCTGCTTCTGTTCACAGTAAGCACGGGTAGTGCCAGAGTTAATTGTAGAGTTTCAAAGCGAAAGTATCGTGGAAAGTGTAGTAATTATAAATTTCTAAAATTCTTGTCAAACTTTCGCCAGTCGGAAAGTAAGTTGACGCAAACAAATTTTTTATTCAAGTCCACAACAGTTGCGAACCGTGGAAGTGATCGCGAACAAAGCTCAAGTAGCATATTAAAATTTTGTCCGATTACTTGAACCCGGAATCCAACAACGGTCTTTCTAGGCGCGCCGCGAACAGTGTCGTGAATTTTACCCGTTAATTATAGCGCGTGCGGAGGATAAGATTCCATTCTAATTACCGGACGGATCACCATGAAAGGAACGTTTCAATTCCGTTTTATCGGTTTTCATTGGCGCGAGCGCGCGCGCGCGGTTGCGCCGATCAAATATTTACCTTGTCTGCGAAGTTTTTCTTGAAATCCGGAAATGCTCTTAAATTAACGAGGTGCGTCGGAACTTTGCCCGGGGTCCCGGTAAATTCGCGAATCCATGGGAAAAGTACCCGACGGGGATATGGTTAAAGCAATCGCGATAAATCTCTGTTATACGCGCGCGCGCGCAGAAATAGAAAAATCTCTCATCGCGCGCGCGAACGGAACTTTTCTGCGGCGTGTTCTAGCTCCGTTTTTGGCTTTCGGCCGGCGATTAATTAATGCGCCGCGAATTTCCCTGTCAAGGAAGCATTAAACGAAAATTCGGGATTATTATTCGCCGGGAGCTTTGCTGCCGGAAACTTTGATAATCGTGCGGATTCGAACCACTGGCAGACGTTCAGATAATTTCGGCGGTGGATCGGCGAATCTCAGATTATTCTACGAATCGTTGATTGCTATAATACAGATGCGCGTTGCTGCTGGCTTCAAGGGAAACTAATAAACTCACCTCGTGTTCGGTTCGCCGATGCCATAGTCTCCTTCGATACCGGAAACCGGTCGGAACATCAGCGTCGTGTAGACTTTAACATCGTATGAACTTCAGTCGCTGCACATCGTCGGCCGGCATGCGACCCGAAAAGGCTAATGGAAGTTAGTTTCTGAACGGTCCTGGTTAGGTGGATTTGGCTCGTTAGCCTAGCAAATAGACTGTGCCGGGGAGACTATTGCTCGGATAAATTTCTCAACTGTAAACCCAACTTTCCCTCTAATCGCTTCAACCAAACTAACGAACAGTGCTTTTTGAACATTTCATTTGAAATTTTCGTAATTGCACCACGTACCTACAAATTCGTATTTATTACACCCAGACCGCTCGACAGCTCGCCTTGTACAAACATTTGGTATTTTTCAATCATTTCGATATTTTCCTCGCACGAGGAAAAGTACAAAAGTTCGTGGAATTGGGAGAATTGGGGTAGTTTGCACACAGAGTTCTATCGTGTTAACTATTAGTAGTGTGGCGGCCTCGGCACTGCTTTTCACATTTTCTCTGTAACCATCTTTTCTATTGTTTCCCGTTTCCTCTACGTGCGGGTTTCGTCAGTCCTCGTACGTACATATCGAGGAACTAATAAACGGGATAGTGTGTCCGATCCGCGGGAACGTTAGTTGCAAATGGCCGCGTTGAAATGGTCGTCCGTTGGAACGCAAAGAAGGATTAATATCGCACGTGCGTCGCGTCGTTCGTATTCGCTATCGTCGACGCCGCGCGATCGAAGAAGAGAGCGGTTCCGATAAGATACGAGCAATAAATGACTCGCATTGCGACGATATATTTCCCCGGACGGTTCGCCATGGGTTTCCACCATCGGTTTCCACCTGGCGGGTTACGGAGTATCCAGATATCCGTCTGAAGGGGAGAGAGATTCGACGGAAACGGAAGAACAGGATGGACGTACGGGAGATAGTCGGATACAGGGGTCGTCGAGTAAATCCGGAAAAGTCATTGTATAAAGAAAAACAATTCAAATTCAAGGTGGGCTTCATCTGAAAAATATATAGATATGCGAAAATTGTAATGGTCCCTAGACCATTAAAAGCCTACAAAATTATTATTACTATCCAGATGTAGGGCAATGGTTCTCAAAGGCATCTTTTTCATTTTTATAATTTCAATATTTTTGTTGCACGAATAATCGAAGTTTATGAAATGTCTCTTTATATAAATATTTCACCTCATATTTTCATTTTATTACGCCATCCTCTTTGGTATTGCGATGATTTGCATTTACTTCTGCCTTGACTACGTCCTAAAGAACAAGTAAACATCGTGAAGTAAGAAAATTGCAGACCACTAAATTATTCTTTCCGCAACTGTCGTATCTTCCGGTCTGCCGAGCGACAACAGTTCTAGATGAGGTATTATATTCTTCGTAGCGTGCCGAACCTAGAGTAGGATAACGATTGAAGAAGAAGATGGACTGAGGTTCTATTTTTTAGACTATTTTTGGTTTTCCAATTGATAAAACTTTTACCATTGTATTCGTCTCGTTTTTCTGATTAAAATGACACCGAACACGATATAATTACGACCCTAATTACTTGTGTAACAAGCGACTGAAGTTTCGGGCTTAACATTTACAGTAAAAGTGTACAAATTCTTAACTACGCTTGTTACACGAGTAATTATAATCGTAATTATATCGTGTTTGGTGTCATTTTAATTAGAAGAACGAAGCGAATGCGACGATAACAATTTCATAAAAGAAATATCAAAAATGATAGAAGTTGCAATGTGTTGCTTCGGTTGCATTAGGGCGAGACTCACCGACACTCACCCCTCGCTAAGCGTGTTTACCGCTTGACTTGTTCGAAGAGGGATCTATCCGCCCAACGATGGTGATAAAATTTTGACAGTTACGAAGAGAATAGCGTAATAAGAGATGTTAAAATGACATAGTACCACCATAACTTCGTCGATGGGGCTACCAGTGAATCTGTACGTCTCTAAAAAAATTAGTCTTTGAACTTTTTCAACATACGGTGTATAATCGACTGACCACCGTAGCAAGCTCGCGTTCGCAATTTACGTGGATCGACGGACAGCCCGTTAATCGCGGCCAATAGGAATAATTCGTGCGGGACAAAGCCGGCCGTTATTTTCCGAAGGGACGGTCGAAGCCTTGTATTTCGTATACTTTACTGCACCGTATCGCTCCCTTGAGGATCGGTGGTCGGATCTCATCGTGGGCGCGATCCTTTTACGAGCCAACCGTTTGCCGGCCGCTAAAACGGCGAACAAGAGCCGGAGAACGGGCAAAAGACGATGACGAAGAACGGCTTGGGAAACCGCGGGACGAAGATAGACACGTGAACGCTGCTTTCGGAATGGTAGGGAAACAAAGAGCCGAGGAAATACGCGAGAACGAGCACGAGACTGCAGCCGCCGACAAACAAAAAGTATGCGAGGCATGTCCGCGTGCTGCGCCACGCAGAAGATGAAAAATCTGTTGAACTGACGTTCATTGGGAAATTGCAACCAGCCGCCTTTGGGACAGGATGATTAATACCAGCTAGACGCTTCTACGATACACACGTACGTGTATGTATGTAACTACGTGCTCCGCGGAACTACAAGTTTCGGCAAGTTTTCCCGATTCACCCCCAACTTTTGCTTCGACGATCTTCGAGCGGCTCCGCGCAAACCTTATCGCGCGAAACTCTTTCGGTCGTCGCGTCCCGTCGAACGCTTATGCTCTTGTTATCGGGAACGTGTTAGGGCTTTCGCGATCGGCGCCCCGGGATTGAAACGTACGTCGTTTCAAGGGAAAGTTGCCAGTTGCTGGTGCGATGCTGTTCCATCGATAAGTAGTCTTTTGTGCGGGCTCTAGAGATGGATTCTTTTGGAAAATGGTCATGCTTCGAGCATAGAAAAAGAAATAATAGTATTGTGCTGATTGAAAAAGAAGCGTTTCGTCCGGCTCTGCTATTTGTCCTCGTCTGCGAGGCTACGTATCAGACCCTCCCTTAGACGTTATTCGTTTTTAACCAGTTAAGCGTGTTTGACGTGTATACACGTCGATCCAAAACTCTATTGCGGCGCCGTTAACGTTAATGAATTGTTAATTTCTTATCGAATAAAAATGTAATTTTTTAACTCTTGCACTGCCCCCCCTTTAAACCATTTTTTTTTAATTTCTTTTTTTCGTGTATATTCCGCATTGCATGATTTTAATTCCGCGCCGTGGGGGTTTCCGAAATTGAGCTCCACAGTTAACTGGTTGAAGGGAACCCTAAGGTACTTGTACCACCCACCGTATGATGCTCGCGACTATAGAATATTTATTCGTTTCTGTATCGTCGGCACAGTCAACTGACTGTAGCTCTCCCCTATACGCACTCCTCTTTTTTATGCTAATTATTAAATATATTAAATAAATATATCAGCATGTACCACACGTAGCACACGTGACCAGAATGGAAAGTGTACCGTGTGCCGTTGGTGGTACACGTGGCCCGGAACGTGTTATATATTAATTGCCGCAACAGGAAGAGTCTATTATTTTTGGTTGTTTCACAAGGTTGTCGCACGACCCTTAACGGGTAGCTATTTGGCGAGCGTTTACGGAGGGAGAAGGAGAAGCATGAACGTTATTGCTGTGGCTGTTTATTAATTAAGCTGGCCAGCGATGGGCGGCAGGTGAAGGAACGGGATCGGATGAGCACCGCTATTAAATGGCACGATTATCTGTCTCGTGCTTTATTTGCGCCGGTTGCTCGCGTTCTACTTCTCTCTCTGGTCGTCTCTGTCATTCGTTCTTTTTCCGTTATACTCTTGCCTCGACTGGAGCATTGACTCGAGAGGGTTTTTGCACGGTGAAGAGGTCGGCAACTCGTGCGCCAGGGGGATGGGGGAAGGTCCTTAAAAACAGATCCATTAAAGTTTTTCCGGCGCTTTCCGAGGTGGTAGTGGTTACTCGGTGAGTACCGGGTAAGATTGCGCATTTCTCCTCTATTCAACGTGCAACGCGCATAACGTCGTCGTCGTCGTCGACATCGTCGCGAGCAACGAACGGGCCCCAGCGACGCGGCAACCACTTGCCACCGGATACAGCAGAAAACTCTCGGGCTGGGCCCTTTCCACTTTTCCCGCGGCTCCTCTCTCTCGTCGGAATAGTTCCTCCCCCATTCTCTCTCGGCGGCCATTCTCCGATCGTAAAAATAATTTTTCGCCCCCCGGTAATTCTCCTCTCGTTGACTTCAATGCGTCTCCGCCGCCAGGCAACCGGACAATTGACCTAAATTATAATAAGTATTCCCTCGGGCTCAATAGTTGCTCCCTTTTGTTTTCTCGATGATCAGAATTCACTTGCAACACTAACGGTTCTTGCAGTTGAACTGGACCGAGATTGCATTGTTCCAGCACTACGATTCAACAACATTATGTGAAATTCCTTTTGCTCATAATTCTTACTGGGTACATGGGCTTGATATTAAATACGAGGGTCATTCAATAAGTAAAGAGACAAATTCTATAATTTTAAAACTATTCAATGAATGTGTACAATCTTTTCAGGGGTGTTAGTTGGCAACCTTGGGGTATGCTCTGATCAGCTGTTTCATCATTTTATGTCAACATAACCTCAAAATTTTCAATTCACCATGGCAAGTCCACTAGAAGATTGCACCTTAGAAGAGCAGCGCTCAGTTATTAGATTTTTAGTCGCAGAAGGTGCAAAACCATTTTTTCTAGAATGTTAATACAGTACGGTAAAAGTTGTATGAACCGTGCGAATTTTTACAAGTGGGTTGATCGGTTTAAAAGTGGCCGAACAAGTGTAGGTGATGAACCCCGATGTGCACGTCCACATAAGGAAGCGGTGCAAAAGTGGCTTCGGGGTAAATCGAAAGAATTCTTCGCCAAGGGAATTAGGAAGCTGCAAGAAAGATGGGACAAGTGCATAACTGTGGGGGGTGATTATGTTGAAAAATAGCCTTAATTTTGAAAGATTGAAATAAACCGTTTTTGAGCTATAGCCATTTGTCTCTTTACTTATTGAATGACCCTAAATAAAACAGAGACATGCGCCAATTCTTTCGTTTACAGTGACAATAACGGTAATATCTCGATAGCTATGAAAGACATGTATGTGACGTGTTTGGTGTCATTTCAATCAGAAAAGTGTCACGAACATGTTTTTCGTCCCGAAGTTTTCTCATACATACATACCCATATCGTCGCGTTATTGTATTCACAGTATGCTACGTAATTTTGTACATCAAACGTAGTCGTAAATCAGTAGATCGTGGAGCTTTATGCAAAACAAAACTACCGGAATTACACCAAACGGGGATGAAATAGAAATTGAGTTTCTTTCGTAATATGTTTGATAGGTGGAAAATAATATCATGAAACTTTGAAATCACACCTACCCATTTCTATCACAAAATCCGCAGCAACCAAACCAAATTAAACGTGCATATACTATTTCTGCCCTGATTGACTCTCGTTAAATGGAATTGCAATAATATCAAATCGAATGAACTGCAGAAAATATCAATCTTCACTTTTGCATAAAAATCAGCGGAATTGCGGTAATAGCATATTAAAAAACGAAGGAGCATGTTTCCAGGATATCTTTTCCGATATCCTTTGAGGTTGAAATTATTGAAAATATCGTGGGTAAAAGTCGTTCAGTTTCGAAGTCGAGCCGGAGGTTTCGATATTAACGAAGATTCCAAGGATGGTGGTGGTGGTAGCAGCCTCTTTTGAGGCGGTCGCTCAAAACCTTTGCCGGAGGAGTAAAGCTCGGGAAAGCCGGTAGCGTTCCTGCTCTCTGTCGACGGGTGACAGAAAGATTTTCGCGGTTCAGATCCGATCCACGCGTCCGGGATCTCGGCGCGGCGGTTCGCGATTCATGAACGACCGTTTTAAATGGGGCCGTTTCGGCCGCATTACCGACGTCTGACGGTCAGAAGCATAACGAGTCTTTTTCGTTGGTAACGAGAAGACGGTTCACCGATTTCTCTGAGAAGGAAACGAGCGCCGAAGAAAAGGGTATTTCTCTCTCGACGGGCGTACTACGAATCTCCTGGGCTTCTGGTAACCAGGAACACGGAGAGGCAAAAGGAAAGAGAGATAGAGAAAGAGAGATAGAGAGGGAAGAGAGGGAAGAGAGTTTCGGGCGACGGCAACTGGCTGAATGTTTTCTTGGCTCGCAGTGTTGCTCTTCCCCGCTTTCATCGGGAATTATTGTTTCGAGGGGAAATTTTTTGGCTGCCGACGTTGACGCGGATCGTCTAGACGAGCGTCTTCGAGCCCGCGTGTTGCGACGCGAGATGGAATAAAGGTGAAATCCGTTGTGGTCGTCGGGGGAACCGGCGTTCTTTTCTGGAAATTGCGTATCCGCGATCTCGAATGGCGGCGGAATCTGGTTAGGGTCTTCGGTAAATTGGGTTAGGACTCTCCATCGCGGGAGAACGAGCAGATTCTTTGAGCGATTTCGCCGGGAACCCGGGCCCCTTTAACCGAGCTGTCGATCAATTTAGACCCGACTGGTCCCCGGCGATATCGATCGCGCGTACGAACTGCTTGCTTGTGCTCGCTCGAACCTGGGGATACCTCCTCGTCTAGTTTCGGCAATTCGTCCGAAGCACGCAGGACCGGTTTCAACGTGGAAATTCGAGCCTTCCTCGAGGACAGGAAGGCGGAAAGAGCAAGATACGTCCATCGACGTAGACGACGGTTCGAACTGGACTCTCGAAACCGTTCTCCGAGGTGGCCATTAACGATGACGCGCGGCGGGACAAGCGAAACTCTTAGCCGAGCAAGGTTTAAAACTAAAAGCATTCCTCGCGATTATTGACAAGGGCGACCGGCCGCCATTGCGTGTTTTCGAGGATCTAATCCTATCTGTCTTTGCCCTCGGTCGGTCCAGTTAAAAGCATTCTCCTGAATTATTCACGCGACTCTAAGATCCTGATGCGCCGGGAATTTAATTATTTTCTTCTCGCGTCTTATAACACACAGAACGCAAACGTCCGCGCTCAGAAATCGTTTTCGCATTAACTTGGCCCTCTCGCGAACCGTCATCCTTATTCTATGATGTGTTTTCCACTGGTAAACAGAGTTACGTTCTCACGTCGTTTTCGTCGGTAACGCGATAGTTAATTGTTTATAGTTTATAGCCCGAACGTGTTACATTCATGCTTTCACGCGCTTAGTTAGTTCCCGCTTAGTAAGTTCATCGCTATTTGACATGGTAACTTGGTTGAAGGAGATGTAATTCTAGAATTCAACGTTGCTTCGTAAAATGAATTCGCTGTTCCAGTTGCTCCTGTTGTTCTGGGATTAGATTAACAGTGATGCGATTGGTTGTGTGATTAACAGCGTTACGAATAACATTTTGTTATTGAAGCGCGCGATAGCATGTATTTATTCGAGGTAAATTGCTGTTACACCTTTTTTGCAGTTTTAACCGAAACCTGCATATTGCAAGTCAAATTTCCAAAATATTTGTAAAACAAATTTGATTTTAAACGGTGTTCGAATATATTCGTTCGTCGTTGGTGGCTCGCGGTACACCTCATTTTTTGATGTTTAAAAATGGAATAAGTTTTCAGAATATCTCGGTAATTATTCATTCGAAGCCCTGTTTGGTATACTACTTTTTAACGAAAAATTGAGTGCTTTAATCCGAATTCGAGAAGAAATATTGTGAGTTCCATTTAAAAAACTGAAGGTGACCCTGGTATCTCGATAAAAAAGTAAAAAAAAAACAAATTACAGCAGCGTATGTCCCTCTGAAAACTATGCAACATTTGTTTGAAATTTGTTTCGTACAACAAATAATGTACGAGTTGTTCGAAGTCGTCATGGTACGCGATTCATCCTGTGTGCGTACGTATATAAAATTTACAGCGAATCCGATAACGTTTGGAACAGTTATGAAACATTCATAGCAATGATATTACTGAAACAGGGTCAAGATCGAAAGCGGCTACGCGGGTGATGTATAGTAAGCGATCAGAGATGGTAAGTCGAACAAATTGATACGGGAAACGAACGTTGATGTTTCTTGTCTGAAATTCCGACGGACTTCGGACGATGGTGGGAACGGGTCTCTCGCGGCACGTCGCGTCTATGGAAATAAATCCTTTAGGGCGGACTGGTCTCGCGCGACGCCGGTTTCACATGCAGGAAATCCCGAATAAATCCAAACAAACGCGGGAGCGGGAGGAGGATCAGGTCTCGCCACCTACGATTTCGAAAGGGACGAGGTTTTATTTATAGGTGCTTTGGTCGCCGGCACATGGCGCGGCACGCGTGGAATCACGCGTGTTTTCGTGCCCGCTAGGTGCACGCACAGGAGTAAATTATTTGGACAAGTCGCCGATGGTTCCTCGAACGACCGAGTCCCTTTTCCTCGCCGCGGGAAACATTTTTGCTTCGTATACATATCGTGTTCGACTACGCTTTTTGTTGCGTTACCGAGTTGCCGTCGATGTACGCTCACTGTGTTGACAACGCGGTGAATTTGTTCGAGGTTCTATCGAGACTGAGTTACAGGGTTCATAGTTTTGTTGAAAAATAAAGGAAACTCAACAATTTCTTTCATATATAAAATTATGACCGGTTATGATTTTTTAAGTATCGAAATTATAAAGACGCGTCCATTAGGAATTATTCAATAAATTTCTCTATTCGAGCACGCGTTGTTATAAAAATTCGGAGCAATTTAAATAAGTTCAGTCTTGTAATTTTTATAAAACGATATATACCAGACGGATTTTGTAGTCGGTACGGTCAGCGTTAACGACTCGAATGATATAACAATTTTCAATTTCTAAAATCAGTTTTTTTTTATTTTTGTCCCAGTTCTCGTACTTATCAACCACCGTGCGCCGTTGACGCAACGTTAAAGAAAATATTCATTACAGATAGTGGAGTATTCTGCGCTAACGCTGATTTATGTAGTCGATCCTAATTTCACTATAAATTATCCCGGAAGCTTAAATCCGTTGGCACGTCCAGCCGATCCTTTCTTTCACCAGCACGACGAAAAGGAATAGGTAATAACTCCTCCGCGGAAAAATGTGTGCGCCCGTAGTTTGATATGTTCCGTGTTTTCTTTTTCACAAGATTAAACAGGCGACAGCGGACCGTGTTGTATGATTTATCGTTGGCAGCGCATACGGAAGGTCTCGGGGCCGTATTCCATGGCCTTTTAAAAGAGAGATCGAACCCGTACCCAATGTTCACGGTGTTTAAACTACGCGGGGTGGATTTGCTCTTCTTTCTTTTTTTTTTTTATTTTTCGTCTCCTCGGCGGTCGCGGCGCGCTTTCGATGGCTCATTCGTTTAATGGCCGACTAAATATTGACTCCCGGTTGTTCGGTTTACCCGTGACCTGGTCATCGGAGTGTTTCGTTGTCCGTACACCTATCCGCCTAGCTTTAATAGGCGTGCACGGTATGCACGGGCGTAAACACAGGCAGCTCGAGATCTTTTAACGGTGAAACGCTCGCGGGAATTTTTTCGAACCTGCTGCTGGCTTTCGTTGTTTATTCGTCGCGTTTTTCCAGTCACACCTGAAGTCAAACCGAGGCTCCATAATTCTCTTGGATTTACCAATGTTACTAACTGCTCACAGTTCTCTAAAAAACTGTTATTTAAGAGTTTCAACTCGCGCACGAAATTCTGTCCAACTGTGTTCCCCAAAAACTCCCTGTCCGGTTACTCTACGTTCATATTATATTTATCGGCACACTGCAGACTTTATGCATTTATGGTCAAGATTGAGTAGATCAAATACGAAACAGTGAGAAAATGAGAAGAATTTTAAACATTACTGTATTATTTTCAATCTGAAACCTGTGTTGGTAAGAAAGTTTTTTGCGAATATCTTGGGATCATGTAATTTTCACCAAAAACGAGAGAGAATAGAATGACGTATAATGGGTACCAAAAGTTTCGGGGAGGAATTGTAAAGTTCCAGACCTGCAGCCTATTGATCACGATAGAAACATCACGTCACTAGAAGAACCTAAATGCTTCTAGACACCAGCGAAAACATTTCCACACCCCTTATTCCAAATCTAGAAATCCCAATTCGCCTAAGTCACGTGTTTTGCATAAAAATGCGAAACACAAAATTCGACCGTTACACCCCGTGAACCAAAGCGTTCGATGTCAATCACAGTGCTCCGAATAACTCAACGAATCGGTTTAACTGTAGAGATTCAGCCTCTGGTCGTAGCACAGCCATTCGAGACTCTGTTCAAGATTGGTCTCGACGCACGAATCCATCAGCATCCGTCACCGATGCCGGAATCGATACCGGCGCGGCGTATCGAGAAGCAGATCGTATCGTCGAGGGAAGAAAAGGAATTAATTGAAAACGAAACGGTCGGGTGAACTTGAATCGGGATCGGTCGCCGGATCGAGCCGATGCGCGTTCGATTTCTGGTTTCCCCCCCCCCCCCCGAATGTCGTCCGCGAGCCGTTGAATTAGATTCCTAGCAACAAGTGAGGCGCGTGCCGCGTCGATACTTTCCGACCAGGATTTTTCTTCCGGGACATTTTCCGGGCGTTGTGGCGCTTGCTCCCGAGGAAAATGCAGCGTTTACCATTCTTCTCTTTTGTGTCTCCTCTCGGGCTCGCGTCTCTTTGCTCGCGCGCGCGTTTCACTTTATAACGAACCAGTCGGTTGTTCGTTCCCGCCGACGAACGATCAAACCCTTTTCCGACGCTATGTGCGCGACTCAAAGGGCTTTCCCGCGTTATGCCAGGAATTAATCAATATCGTCTTCTCCCTCTCCCTCCATTTCTCTTCCCTCTGTCCGCCGTTTCATCGTTAATTCGCGGCCGCATTCGTCTGACGGTAATTCGTGCGTTTCGACGGGTTCGTCTGCACACTTTGTTCCAAGATCGTGAAGGAACCTCGCGAACGAGACAGGGAGAAACGGGGAGGGTGGGAGGGATGTAGGGTGGGGAAGGAGGGAAAGGGAGAGAGGGAGAGAGAGATGAAGAATCCGGCCACCAGATGCAGACGAGAACAGGAAAAATTGTGGTGAAGAAAGAGAAGGATAGGGAGAGAGTGAGAGACAGAGAGACAGAGAGAGTGAGAGAGAGAGAGAGAGAGAGAGAGAGAGAGAGTTTGAGAGGAATTAAGCCAGTGCAACGTCGCGTGCAAAGTGAGAAGGCGAAGAGTTAATGGATCCTGTGGGATGCTAATGGGCTGCACCCGTACGCTCGCGCTCTGTTTACAGGCAAAGCCAATTACAGCTAATTCGACGGCTATTTATTAGCCGATTAGCCGGATGTATTTCGAGGGACCACCCCTCAAGGACGTCTTTATGAACGATAACCAAGGTAACCACGTCGCTTATGGTGAGCCCGTGCTACTCCCTCTTTTCAACGCTCCAAGCGAGACCTCGAAACTTCTCCGTAACATGGAGCTGCTCTCTCGGAACATCTATCGTCTCCAAGATCGATCTCCGTGGAGGAAACAAACTGAGAGGAGAAACGAGAGAACTCCCAGATTTCAGAGGTCACTGTCAAAACTATAGAAGCTGTTAGTTTCTTGCGATGTGAACCGTGAAACAGACGCAATTTCACAGATCTATGGGTCAGGTTCCTCTGCGTTAGGTTCTCTAACAACATCGTTGCATAGAACGGTGTCAGAGACGTTCACCTTTGCGTAGAACACGACCTGCATAGTATTTATTACACTTCTCTATAAGTTTAATACAAGAAAGATAACGCAATAATCAAAAGAAGAAGAATTATAATATAATTTGTCATTTTATTAAGCGCTCAGGATCTCAGTCAATATTAACCTTTGCACCACTGCGTCAAGTATGACTCGACAAGCTAGGCATAACGCCTTGTAGTTCGATACTTTCATTTTATTAGTTTAATTAATTTTAACGCCAAATGTAAGAGCAAGATCACAAAAGATACACATTTATGTACGTATGTACATATTTATACATGAATGAAAGTATAACAATTAACACATTGGCGTCGAGACGTTTGAGCCTGCTGTAACATTTTAACTATTTGTCAAAGAAATGTTCAGGAAAGGAGTAAATACGTTAACTTATAACACGTTTATACGTATCATATAAATATATTTTGAGACAGGTATTTGAAGATATCGACGATATTTTCCCGCCCTAGTAAAAAACTTAAATAACATATTCATGCGTTATCCGTCGCCGGTATGTTATTTATAAATTTTTATTTGAATATCCATCGGTTCAATATTTTACGTAGAAAACGAAAGTGTCCGAATGCGCATGGTACGCGCGCATCAAGCTGATTGTTATCTACCGCTTTATTGGATCCGTACAGAATACACTTGAGATTCCACGAACCGTCAAGCGGCGCGTTTACGGGCGAAAAAATTCGAATGCCCGGACTACATATGAAAAATTACTAACCGTGAATCGAGTAATGCATACGGCATACAGGCCAGCAGTAAATCGCGATTTCGTGGCCGGGTCGGCTCCAATTCAACGCCGCGGTCCGGTCCCGATATGTTTTCGTTCCCGATCCCCAGACGCTTCTACAGCCGCGCTCGAATCGTCGAGTGAACTCCGCAGTATGCATGCTGCGCCTGCATACTGCTGCACGGCTGCAGCATCTATACAGAGACGCGGGTACGTTCCGCGTCCGTAAGCACCGAGAGACCCGGGTGTACGCGCGAAACGCATGCGTTTGTCCGCGGTCCATTAAAAATGTGTTGGTTTTATTTGGCCATCCCACCGGCCAGCTGACACGTAGGGGAGGCATGAAAGAGAACCGAACGGGCGTCGCGGCGCTCGTTACGATAACGCGTCCATTCTGATCGCTCACCAGGCGCTCTTCAATGATCACACACCCGGAATATGTATGTCTCAACGCAGCAGAAACATGCTCGATTCTTCTTTCTCCTGCGGAAATTAGCTTGTTAACGCGCATATCTGCCACCCGATGTCCGCATCTTTCCCTCGACCGAAACGAGCTCACAGTGGTGCGATTACGCTTGGTTTACCGCTGGCCAAAATTATGTTTTTTTTTTACGGTTTTGCGCTTATTTTGGGGATTTAATTTGGTTAGAATAGTCAGCTTTGCGTTACAGTTTATAATTTCATTGAAACTGTTAACCACTTGCACTACTATTTATTTTTCATCGTTCAGAATTTCATTTAAAGGTTTTTACACCACAAAAAATTGGTTCTCTTAACCCTCGCAGTGCGACAACGGGGTCTCCAAAGACTCGTCTATTTGGAGGAGTGGGGAAGTTGCGTGTGTAGTAGCGAACTCATCTACTTGGAGGAGTGGGGAAGTTGCGTGTGGTAGGAAGGAAGGGGAAGGCGTAGGGGAAGTTGCGTATAAACGGATATATAAACGTAGATAACAGAGAGAAATAGATTGAGAATACGTATCTGGTAGAATTAGGGTGGGGGGACAGAGTTCGAGCCTGAGGTTCCGATGCGTGGTGGGGATTAGGAAGTATGTATTAGTGGAATATCGGTGTGAGTCAAAAAAGACCCCGTTACCGTACTCCAGCGTACCGTACTGCGAGGGTTAAGTTGAAACAGACACGAACGATAGAAATTCTAATTTCTTGCAAGATATAGAAAAGAACGGGAATACGAACAAAAAGGCTGTTTACTTGATTTTATCGCCCCTATTATAAAAAGTCTGTCTGCAGAATATCCAACGTTTCTGCAAAAAAGGTGCACGAGCAACGAGAAATACTTACGATCGGTGGCGTCCATTTTACTCGTGTAAATGCTTCTGCACAGGCTCGGCAGAATAAAGCCGATGTAATAATAATAATACTACTAATTGCTCGGCGGCGAGCAGGAGACGCGCGCTGCTCCACAGTTAATTCCGTTGGCGAAGTCAGCCACGATTACGAGAGGTGCTCGATGCATTGTGTTCACGGTTCGTTTTTCGGAAAGAGCATCTAATTAAACGAAGTAGCCGGGGGACACTTCGTAGGCGGAGTCCTCGGCCGTCTAATAAATGCTCGGTGGTATGCCAGGCGGTTTCTCGAGGAACTTTGAAGTCACGCCGTCCTCGAAATAATTCAACCCGATCCGGTCGCTTTGAGACGTTCGCGGGACCCGTGTAAATGCCTGCTAATAGGTTTGAAGACTTTTGAAGAAAGAATTCGGTGACGGCGGCGGGGGACGGACGAACGACGGTTTAACGACTATTTTCTTGTCTTTCAGTTCTCTTTTATTTCCGTTTCGGTTGCTGCGTCTCGTCGCGTCGCGTCGTCTCCCCGGCGGTCACCGCGAACGAGCCGATGCAATTAGTCGGACGATTATTGCTTTCATACCGGCGGAATCGATAGCCGTGTCGCTTTGAGCCGGAAGCGTCGTCGTCGGTTGTCGTTTTTTCGGTAGGTTCGCGAGCGCATTGTTGCATTTTCATGAATTTCATTCTACGCGGCCGTTTGAAGCTCTCTCGCTCTCCCTTTCGTTTACTGTATAACACTAGATTTACCGACTATTTAAGTACAGGTAACCCTCCTATAACACGGTAGATAGGTTTCTAGAAAATGCCGTGTTGTGTGAAACCGTGTTGTATGAGACCCAGAGCCAGTATAAAAAGGGGGGTTACGTTCCCAAAACTTATTAAAAACAAATTTTTGTTTTCTAATTCTACATAAACAACTTACTTTTTATTAAAAATATAAATGTATGTACAACACAAAACAAAAAATATTATTTTAATTTAACGCAACTTTCATTTAATAAATTTCTTCGTCGTCACTGCTCAGTATAATCAACCGAGAACGTTTTTTCGATGAAATGATATCGTCTTCAGTTTCAGAACTTTTTTCTTCATTCAAAGTTCTTGCAGTAATGTTACTTTGCTTGCTGGTTCTTACCAGGTCATTGTAAATTTCTCGATATGGAGCTAGACAGTTTTGTAGCTCCTTTTTGAATTTTCGGCTTCTTTCAGCGGAAGGGTCTGCATTCAAGAAAAATGACTTTTTTTGTCAAAAATTGACACTTTTGTTTTCAGGCCACGGAGATGAAAAGAAATACTTTCTGCAACATTGTATCTTTAAGACGGCAAGCCTCGCCGCGGCTGTAGCAGTACAGTGTTGTACAAAGGTTTTTGCAGTTTTCTTATTATGTAATTTATGAATCGTGTTATAGCGAAACCGTGTTATAAGATGCCGTGTTGTAGGAGGGCTACCTGTACATAAATTTCTACCAAGACCAGTCAGAATGACTGGTCTTTAGAAAAAGTGCTTAGTGGTGTTTCCAGTCTTTATTTACTTTTAAAAAATGACAAAAAAAGTTGAATAATATTAATTGTAATACAAAAATAGATTTATAGACATTAGCACAACCGAGCACGGCCAAGACATTCAGAAACCCCGAGTATCGAGTTACAGATAGCCAAGTGTCCGGGACCCAAAGAGAATCTTATGTGCGGTTCAAAACCCTGAGTAAATATACAATTCCAACGGCCGCTAGCGTACTGCATCAGAATCATGATTTTCCCGGAATCATATATTCTGTCCCGAAAAAACGTTGCAGTACTTATCAATCGTTGAAGCTGGTCCAATGTCATTTCATCACATAGAAACATGCACCAGTCATTTTGACTGGTTTAAGTGTGAATAACAAAAAATATATTTGTTACGAATACATATAAAATAATATAAAGTTTGTAAAACTGATTCTTTAGTTATGGCTGCAAAAGTCATGATATCATTTCGGAAAGAAAATGTTACATGCAGTAGGAATTTCGAATTGAAATTGCAAAACCAGTCAATTTGACTGGTCTGGTAAATCTAGTGTTAATCGGTCTAAACTTTTTCTTTCTTTTTTCACCCTTCCTTCCGGCCGTTCCGGGTTCCGTGTTAACATTTTAAAACCGCAAGGAGAACGACGATCCCCGTACCGCCCACGCGTTGAGAACCGCTGCTCCTGGCCCCGAGCTTCCATTAGACAGGGTGATTGCATTCTTGCGCTAGTAGCTTCGAATAAAGGAATCGCCGTTCGCGGTCTCCTTATTCTTGGTTTTTCTTCCGTAGCTACCCGCCAGCTTTTCCCTCTCGATGCCCATGGGAGTGTACCGGAAAGGGCTGGATCTGCAAAAAGAGGAACGAGCTGTAGTCCTCCTGGCTTGACGACTCCAATACGATTCAATACCGGCAACTGTGAACCGGTACTTTGTGCACTTATCACCTTTCCCCTCGTTAGATCTGGAAATTCGTGATTTTCCGGCACAGAGAAATTTCAATCGAATCTTCTCTCTCCTTCTCCGATCGAACAAAACGTGCTAAGCGTTTCTTCGACTTATTTGCAATGTTACCAATATGTTCACGAAACTCGTGATGAATCATTGGGTTCTTGATTAACTCGTTGCAGTACGATTTACTTTACGATTATTTATCTTTATCGAATCCTATTTCGGTTCGAAGGAAATGATAGCGATAATTATGCAAAATAAAGATTGTCTGCGTCAATTGCAACGCATTAACAAAAACGGACAATTATATATCGATGTCCTCTATAATTCGTGTAATCTTTTAAATGTCCATTAAATTTTGTTATCAAATTTCATGAATGTCAGACAAGTCGATCGACGTTCACAAAATCTGCAAAGTCTTCGTCTTCTTTTAGTATGCGAAATCTAGCAGGGGTATGTAGAATTTTCTGATTGTGTTATCAAGAAACGCGAGATTTAGTTATCATAGAATATCGTTTATTCCCAACAAGCTCCTACCGTATTAATTTACGAAACCGAAAAAGAAATGCATCCACGAAGGATGCTGGCCGCGAGCTGCGCCACAATAAAACTTAATCTACCAGGCTAGAAGAGAAAAAAAAAATGTGTAAGAAGGTTGAAAGTTTAGACAGAGCCAGCGGAACCCGTAACTGGACGGCCAGAAAGGGTGGGCTCGCCGGCCCGGTAAAATCAGTCTTTATTGTTTTCGTTAGGTTTCCCTTCTCGTGGCTACTCTCCCTCCTATCTTCTCTTTCCATTTGGGATCCCGGTCTTTCCGCTTCCCGAAGCTTTTCGCCGGAAGAGGAGAAAGGCCGAGGAGCACGAGTGAGATTATGGGGAGAGGTAACAGGGAAAACCGAGAGTGGTGGTAATGGGTGTTGAATAATAAAGAAGACCGAAGCCCGCAGCTAGTTGCTCGGTCCTTCTTATTCCCACTCAAGCCAGGCGGCCGCGGTTTTAAGGGAGAATTAAAAAAATTCTGCGTTTCATCGTCGCGACGATCCCGCGGATTTTGTTTGTTTTCTCGGGTCCCGCGTTTCAATACGGCCACACCGTCCTCGTGTTTATAAGCCCTGTATCCGTGGGTCTGCTCCGCGGATAAACTGTTTCCCGCATGACAATTTAGGGGACGAAAATTGTTGTTTCGCGTCCTTCCTGGACACGAGTTTTACAGATCGTCTGGCCGCATTGTGCTCTCTGGGTGCAAGTCCTGCCCGGTGAATTCGCTCGAATATTGTGCGATACGAATCCTGTAACAATGTTTCTGTTTTGACTTTAACGCGCGATGTACATATGAAAAAGTTCGTTCTACACAGGGTGTTCGCGCTGTTACCAGCCAGCGTTTTTCTTGCAAAGAATGAATATTCGAAAAATATGAAAGAGTATAAGGTAATATCGCTTTTTGCTAGCAACGTAATGGTAATATTTTTGTCTTAGCATTATTTCCTTTCGCAAATGAAGGTGACTTTCAACGTTTTTAATGGAATGCCTGGTGAAATGCAAGTTTTGTTTTCAATTGTTCTTTACGAAACTTTTGTCAACGTATCCGTGGCATTTTTCTGAAACACTACTATTTAGAATAGATCATTGGTTTAGATCAGGGCTGCTGAACTGGTGGCTCATGAGCCACTCGTGGCTCTTTCTCCGATCTTCCTTTTCCGACAAGAAACCCCCACTGCGTACGATGTCGTCCCACAAGCTAGGCAGTCACAGGGGAAAGGAGAGTTGTAGCTGTCTCATTCTGCCGTGCTCCGTTTCGCTATTGTTCCTCTCTACGCGATGGACGTGGATGGAGGGGATTGGGTGCAACGAAGAAAGAAAGCGAGGCAAAGCGCGGCAGAATGAGACAACATGATCTCTCGTCATTTGTTCATAGTTTTGTTTTCAATCGATTTTCCATCATTCCGAGAAGAGTGTAGAGGGGGGATGTATGGAGTGGGTATTGCCGAATGGTGGGAACGTCGTGTGGCTCGCGGCGGAGAAGCAGTTAAGCAGCCCTGGTTTAGATAATCGAGGTTCTACCGTATCGTGGATTAGACGAGCAAATGGGCTCGAAACTGTGTCGTGTTTGGTGTCATTTCAATAAGAAAATTTTGGTGGTAAGAGCTTCGTAAATAATAATTGAGAACAAAACTTGCGTTTGTACGTATCGAGACTGCGCTGCTTAAAAATTTTCTGTTGGGCGATTCGTGACTAATCGTGACCTAACATCCGGAATTGACGACGAGCAGGACGCTAACTGAGATACGGCGAACAGACGCGTCGCGTTAGGGCGTAATCAGTGGCTGGACGTTTGCAACGTCGTAAAATCGTGGTTGCCGGTATTAATCGCGATCGGGCGCAAGAATAGAAGTGCATGAACGTTCGCTGGATCAGCCGGCCATATATTTTCTTAATCGTAAATCGATGGCTGTTTAGAGAGCAGAACCCGGTGCCCTTATGTTATGGACCTTGTAACGCAACGTGTCACGAGTACATAGAGAGGAGAGAGCGCGACACCCCTCGGCGCGAGTATAAAGGGACCAAAACTATTCCCCTGTTGAGGTGTTTGCAGAGGCCAGCTGTTGACGGCTTGCCGGAGGCCGCAAAAGCTTTAAACGTCTATCCCATCAGCCATTCGTGGCTCTGTACCCAAACTTGAAAAAGAAAGATATTCGCAATCTCTTCGTTGAAGCTTGTCTCGTCCTGCCGCTGCAACGATTTAAGAAAGTCGGCTCTAATCCGGTTGCTCCCTTTTCAATAAATTTTAAATTAACCTTGGGAATTGAACCGATTCTTCTTTTCGCAGCTACCTTCTTGCTGGTTTTCTAACTGCTCTCCCGAGAACGTTGTAAATCAACGGCTGGATAGATAAAACAGGCAATTTGCCGTTCCGTGGACTTTTAGATTCCTATCCGCGACGCAAGGTACACATGGGAGTGACAATCCTTTGTTTTATAGGTGCTTTTCTCGGTTACTGTTTCAGATATTGGTACGAGTCGAAAGCAATGCTTTAAATTATAAAAGAAACTGTTATTCGACCTATTTCTTTTTAAAACTTCTTCAATATTTTTGTTCACAAAAAGCAACATTACTCTAGACTTTTATGTTCTTGAATGGACTGCTGACCTCAAATGGCTGACTACTGGAATATTTACTCTACCTAACGTACCCTAATGTGCCCAGTGCTTTTGCCTTGATGCTCAAGAGTATACTGCTCGCAAGTAACGTAAACACTGTCGGAATACGCGGAAGCTCGAGTAACAATATAAGAGCCACGGAATGACATTGTCGGGACGCGAAATAGAAGCGCGTTAACCGAAATACCGTCGCAAGCGTATATCTTATTTGGAAAAGAAGAATTTTTGGAGCTTCTGAAAATATGCTCGCGACGGAGCGTCGAAGAAAATAATCAAGCACGGCCGTACGAGGTCGAACGATTCTCGACGCGACGAGCAGATTACTCCCTATCTAATTAGCCACGTGCACAGGTACGCTACGTTCGATGGTTGCGCGCACGCTCAACAATGTGTAATCCGCGCATTCACGTCGCTCCGCGGCGCGGTTTGAGAATGGGTTCCCGAGTGTTCGCGTATGGAGCCTCGGTACCCCATGGAAAACCCATGGAGGGCCGTGAGCGGATACACAGGTACTTGTGTTGTACCCCATACGCTCGCGGATAAAGGAGCCCAGCAGCCATATGGCGCCACACATCGGGGTCCTTACTCTCCCTTTCGATTGCACCTACAGGCGACTCTTTCTCCTCGGCGTTCCTCTCTCGCCCCGCTGTTCCACACGTACCGGTGGACAAAATGATGGCACACGTGTGCTATCTTTAATTTCTCAATCACGCATGTAAAGTATTTACGTTTGTGACGTATAATCTCAAAACACTATGAGCTCAGAATATGAGGTTCGTTGAAAATAATTTAAAATATTATCAGGTTTAAGGTAAAGGCATCAGTAGTTGACCACCATGTACCAGTAGTTGACCATTTTATAGAAAATCATAAAAAATAAGGTTTGAAATGTTCTTATTATTTTGAATTTTAAAGAACAGACGGCATAGCATTCGAAGTTCACTTTCATCAAAAGTGCACTTATAAGTGCTTATTTTTTATGTTTTTCTATGAAATGGACAACTACTGGTACATGGTCAACTACTGGTGCCTTTACCTTAATGCAAACAATTTTTATCTTTCATAAAAATCTGCAGTCTATTGCACTCTTTCTGCACATCCACGCGTTCCTTAGCTACATTCTTACACTCAGAGCTTTCCTTACGCGATACTGGTGTAGTTGTACATACTGTATGAAACTACTCGTAGTAAAATAAGAATTCAGTGAGGAATCTGAAGATAATTTAAAGAAAATTAGATCAGTATTTTATTTTCCTGAAAATACAGTTACGTAGCTGTTCAAATATTCTTTCGAGCTTTTACCGTTTGAAACCGCGATGGTAAGTGGCAAAATGCTGTTGGGAATTCCTAGAGCGGGAATTTTAAGAACGAAACGATAGCACATGTACAATAAGAAAATAATAATGAACATAAATTTTAACTAACAATAATTACTTATCGAACACACATATATTTATTTAATAATGGGTACATCCCTCTTTATTTTCTATTACTTCTATCATACGATTTGGTATCGATTAATATAGTTTTTGGATATAACTTTGACTCAACGTATTCCATTTGCGTACAATTGCATTTTTTAATTCTTGTACATGTTGATACTGCTTTCAATTCGCCGCGAACAAGTTTTGCCCAGCAATTTTGATGCTTGCCTCCTCCTGACATTGTCTCTTTTCTTATGTCATGAAAATAATATTGGAACCCATCAGGACCATCCAGGTTAACGATTCCGAGTCTGCACGAGCGCTCTCGTGAAATGGATACGCTCCTCGAGAATCGAAAAGCGATTCGCGACCGACGATCGACGAGCCACAAAGCGACCGATTAAATAATGGTAATGCCCTAGGATTTATGGAACGCGATAGACGTTGTTTTAATAGAAGTGCTACTTCGTTAGGATTGAGACGGGTCGAGGAGTGCGGCGCGGCGGGTAGGTAACGACAATGATACATCAAGATCCCCGCAGAGATTAGGGATGAAAGTGCATCAAAGTAATGGACACAGAGTCGTGCCAGCCGTAATTCCTCCGCTGGTAAGTCGTCGTTCCAGCGCACAGCCAAGGAAACGGGCCAGACGCGGCTATTCCATGGCTGCGTTTTGTCTTTTCAGCACCGGCGAACTTCGGCTCAGCTTCGGCGGGCTTCCTATTCTGTAGCTTCGTCTTGCGCCTAATCCGGAAAATTTCTGCCGGAACCGTCCGACGACAATGGATCACCGTTGAAACTTTTATCATTACAAAACCAGCCGCCATTTACGCCGGCTCTGATAAAAATCTGTTATTCCCCCCCGCCGGGCTATTTAATTAACGCGCAACGTACGGCCGGCGCGTGATCCAGTCGGACATTATACACCGGAAATCAATGGCTCGCGATTCCATTACCGAATTTCTATTTCTGACCGCGGAACGAGCTCCACCCCGTTGCTCGAACGTGTCACTGCTACGTATGTACTGGGTGGAAAGAAATTAACGATTCTACGCTTTCTCAAACCTTCTACACTCTTCACGAAAAAAATTGTTCACAAAGTCTGTGTACAGTAGGACTCCATTTATCCGAACCATCGTCTCCCATTAGCTGAACTATTTTTTGTTAATTCCAATGAATCCAAACTACAGCTGAGTTTTTTGTACGAAGGGTCAAACGGAGGTTATCTAGGACGTTTTTCTTCCAGAGACACGAGCTCGAATGATTTCTGAGAGAAAGTCGATCAGAAAAATATTTTCCTTGCGTAACAGTGTATGTACATAGGTATGTATGCATATATACCGTGCTGGAGTCAGCTTTTGGAAAAAGAGATATCTTGCTCACACGAGTGTTGAACCGCCTAGCCACCTGAACTTGTGTAAATGTAACCGTGCGCTACCGTAGAATGCGACACGATTATCAAAAAGGTTTTAAAGAAACGATGCAGAATTATTTGCGCAGGAAATTTGTGTCTTTACGTCGATAGAGAAATAAACCGGCGCGGACTTTTATTATTCACAGACCGATCAACTGAACGAGACTCCATTGCGGATGTTCCGCGAATAACAATTAGCCGGGGGGATGCCGCACGCTCGAGACGACTCGGCGACTTAAATACAGCTTAACGATTCACCAGCAACACCTCTACCGCCAAGTTTTTCAACCGTTTCCGTCTCACTCAATTAGTACCGTACTCCTCGTCCTCGTCGACGTGGTCTGGTCTGGCACTGGCTTGGCGGAGGTTGTCGCCGCCGTCATCGCAGTCGCGCTCGTTGGCGGCGGCATCGTTATTTTTCATTTTTCCTCCCCGATAGACGCCTTAACGAGTTCCTCTACGATCGAGAGAAAATCAGTCCCTACCGGCAGAGTGGCCGGAATACTTTGAGAATTGGGTTGAAATAATCGGGGTAGGGGTTACAAACAGCCTAGGCCTGCACAGTGTCAGAATCATTAATATCGTGTGATTCCATACTTTGATCGACTGAAGGATCTTCGCGGTGCCTAAGAACGATGATGATTGATAATGAATTGTAGAAAGTCGCAAACCAAGATTAGCTTTTCGAACTTGGAACGTTTTGCTTGGATCTCGTAAATACAGTCGAGTCGGAAAGTAAGTTAACATTTGGTGATATGTAGGCAATGAATATGATGAATAAAATCAAGTTATTGTATTGTTTTTATTTAGGAAGTGTAAGGAAATAAACAAATATGTTAGTAAAACATATATTATCATTATTAAAGATTAAAGACATGTCATATTCATTTGCCTGCATACACCAGTCGTTAACTTACTTTCCGACTCGACTGTACAGGCGCTCTGAAACTCTGACCTTCTTCGTTAACACTTTGAGTGCCAAACCAGAACCTTAAAAAATTCCATGAAACCAAAGTAAGTAATAGTCTTCCAACTTTCTTGCATTTTACAGATCCCAATCAAACTTGGTACAATGAATATATTAACGTAAAAATTCATTTTGAAGCCTGAACAAATAATTCCGTCACCCACATCTGGGTGACATGGCGGTCAACGTGTTTACCATTTTAAGGTCCAAAGCTACTCTTTAAATTCCTATTTTCAGTTCGTACGTAGATATCTAATTTGGCTTTCCACCCTTAGACTGTAAACGCTTTTACGGTACCCTCAAATTGTAAAGGTGGGCCTCTTATGTCCGATGCAGTGTTTAGCGAGTAATTGTTCTTTAAAAAGTCTGAAAAAGTTCGTACAGTAACTTCGAAATAATTTGTTGAAATATTTTATATTGTGAATGAAGTGAAGCGAAATACATACCAACTACCTACCAGTAACAATGATAATATGTACGAATATAATAGACAAGATTTACTAGGAACATACAGAATTTACACGGCCATGAACGTGTTAAAGATTGAGTCGTCGCTCGTTTAGGAACACAATACCTAAACGTCTGTCGAGCCAACATCAACGTATCCGCTCCTGCTGAAAGGAGGAAAAAAGAAAAGCAGGAGAGTGTCGACGATGTTGTTTTAAAGCGAATAATGCGCTTGTGCTAAAATGCGTGTAAATAATGTGAATATGTCGATGTTAATCCGATGGTGTTCAACAGCGACCTTAAAATTCAACTGTTTCCCGATGTCTCTGACATTTAATTAAAAGGTATATCCGTTCAACGTAAAGGTGTAAAGGTGGGCCTCTTATGTCCGATGCAGTGTTTAGCGAGTAATAGTTCTTTAAAAAGTCTGAGAAAGTTCGTACAGTAACTTCGAAATAATTTGTTGAAATATTTTATATTGTGAATGAAGTGAAGCGAAATACAGACCAACTACCTACCATATATGGGTGACATGGCAGTCAATGGGTAATAAATTTTCTCAATAAGGAACGCGTATCACGGTAGAACCAGCATCGATTCGAGATGCGCACCAGCTCGGGTACATCGAATCGACATCGGCCGGAAGGAAAGCTCCCACTCCCGACCATTCACGGAAACAGTCTTCCGCCGTTCACCCTTGAACCCAGAGAACGACTACAGACGGTTACTTTTGAACTGTATCGGTCTACCAGTTGTGCCGGCTACAACGTAGGTCTTTATTGCCAGTAAAATGGCTCGATGTTCTCGACATCTTCCCCGATCTTATGGCCCAATAAATTCCTCGGTATCAACCGTCGTGAACGGAACGTCACGCCTTCCGTTATCTTCGCGCGACGTCCGACCGTGTGCAATTTATGGGCTCGTATGGACGCGGAGTCTATCTTCTATCCTGCTGGCGCGGGAAATACGAAATCAGGCTAGGCGTCCGGTGAATCATCGGAGATGAATTCCACGCCGGTAATCAAACAAATGTAAGAAACGACAGGAAACGAGGACAAAGGGCAAAACTTTCTCTCGCCTCATCGACATCTCAAAGACCTCCAGAGCGAGGGTGGCAAAGTCCTCGGCGTACTCTTCACGAGTACACAGTGGGCATTTTCGACAAAATCGGATTCAAAATCAAAGAACGTAGACAAATTTTGAAAGCAGATTTGAAATCTAAAAAATCTATGGGAAATGATATATAGCATGTTAAAAAAAAAACAAATTTTTCCGCGCATGATATTGGAAACACCAGAATTTTCTTGAAATTGTGCAAGTTTAAAAGGAAAGGTGTAATACTGCAAATTGACAATGCCCAGCCCCATACAGCGAAACTCACTCAGGAAAAAGTCAAAGAATTGCAATGGGAAGTTTTGAGTCTGATTATCATCTTTTCAGATCTCTGGAGCATTATTTAAGAAATAAAACATTCGCTTCTGTGGAAGATGCAAGGAGGCACCTTGAGTCATATTTTGCTTCGCGAACCCTGGATTTCTATAAGAGGATTGAAAATTTGCAGGAATGATAGCAAACTGTCCTTGAATTTGTGAATGATGAAAACCCGAATTTACTACAAAGTTTGATTTAGATTTCAAAAATAATTGATTACTCATGGTTCCCCTTAATAATACGTAAACACAAAGAAACGTGCGGTGTCCTATCTTTCTGTCCCCGACTGTAACATTTCATTCGGTCGTGTAATTTCTTCCAGGAAAAAGTTGTGTGGCTGTTTCGTTCGTTGACACGAAGGTCTCGGCGCGGTAGCGTGGCAGGGCACGAGACACAGAGGGACTTGGTAGGCCATTTCCGATCCCCGCGACCGCGATCACTGACAAACCGACGCTCCCATGGGGCCTCCTTGGCTCCAGCCGACGAACGAATATGAAATATTGATGACTGCTGTTACGAAGAGGGGGTGGTCGGCGTCACCCCGTTCATTTGTTGCCGATGACGACTTCGACGTATCGCCGCATAAATATGCACCGTTACCACGTTGCGATCGTATTCCCGGCGCGCGACTGGTGCTCGGCCTAGCGGTCGCGATAACGTGTCCCGCACGTTCCGCGTGTCCGCCCTGAACGTGATCGAATTTCAAATTCATCGAAATGTTTTGGATACGCGGCCGGAATGATTCGCGGCGTAAAGGGGGGGGGGGAGGGGGGAAAGGAAACCGGATCGACGATCGGCTGATTCGCCGGTATCGATTCGAAGGGATTTCTACGAACGTCGCTGCCGCCGCCAATACGATACGATACGATTCTCAATCGAACTAACGACGCGCCATTATTTCGACTGGTGTGCTCGTTTCAATTGCGGTTTCGGGCAAAGTCGACTATATCGGAGTCTCCGAAATTGAGGTGGATCGAGTTCTGGAAGAGGAGAACAGGCTGTCGGTGCGACCGTGGACGAAGGGCGCGCCATACCGTTCCCTTAGAACACGTTGCATTCGATTAAAGAACGCCCCGGGGGATTTTTACGCCGCTTTTAATGATCCATTGGCTTCGCCGCCCTGCTTCCGTCTATGTTACAAGCTTCGAACGCGCTACTCGTTCGCTTTTATACGTTGAACGGATATACCTTTTAATTAAATGTCAGAGACATCGGGAAACAGTTGAATTTTAAGGTCGCCGTTGAACACCATCGGATTAACATCGACATATTCACATTATTTACACGCATTTTAGCACAAGCGCATTATTCGCTTTAAAACAACATCGTCGACACTCTCCTGCTTTTCTTTCTCCCTCCTTTCAGCAGGAGTGGATACGTTGATGTTGGCTCGACGGCCGTTTAGGTATTGTGTTCCTAAACGAGCAACGACTTAATCTTTAACACGTTCATGGTCGTGTAAATTCTGTATGTTCCAAGTAAATCTTGTCTATTATATTCGTACATATTATCATTGTTACTGGTAGGTAATTGGTATGTATTTCGCTTCACTTCGTTTACAATATAAAATATTTCAACAAATTATTTCGAAGTTACTGTATGAACTTTCTCAGACTTCTTAAAGAACTATTACTCGCTAAACACTGCATCGGACATAAGAGGCCCACCTTTACAATTTGAGGGTACCGTAAAAGCGTTTACAGTCTAACGGTTGAAAGCCCAATTAGATATCAGACTAGATATCAGATTAGATATCTACGTACGAACTGAAAATAGGAATTTAAAGAGTTGCTTTGGACCTTAACCCTTTGCACTCCGAGCCATCGATTCTAGGTTCATAATGTCCCCTGAGACGGGACATCGGAGTGCAAAGGGTTAAAATAGTAAATTAACACGTTGACCGCCATGTCACCCAGATGTGGGTGACGGAATTATTTGTCCAGGTTTTGAAATGAATTTTTACGTTAATATATTCATTGTACCAAATTTGATTGGGATCTGTAAAATGCAAGAAAGTTGGAGGACTACTCAATGTCACACATATAATTATTTTCAATTTTTGTTTCATTAAATAACTTACTTTGGTTTCATGGAATTTTTCAGGGTTCTGGTTTGGCACTCAAAGTGTTAATACATCTGCAGGCTAGTATAATATTTCTTGATCGAGATGCTTCACAACGTTTCTAATCTGAAATCGGATATTTCATATACGAAGGAGGCTAATAGATACACCCGGCACCCGGTACAACTGATCGATATGTCGTAGATTTAAGCACGTTTTCTTAGGTCAAGCATTTGCCGGAATCGGTTGCCGAGTGCTCGCGCGTGTATTTACATTGTACCGCGGCCGAGACGTTTGATCGGACGCGACAGTTGGGATCGGTTTCCATTACGCACGGCCGAAACGTTTGAACGGCCGCGACAAACAAAATCGGCTCCTTTGGAATGCGTGCACGTGGACGGAGTGACTCTGCGGAGTGGTGAAAAATGGGAGGCAAAGCTCTCGATGGCTCGAGATCGGCCGGCAGATTTTGTTTAGGACTCGAACGATTCAGATCAGCGTCTCCGCAGAGTCAATCAGTCAGGGCACTCGACAGCTCGACACGCGAAGATGAAACGCGTGAACTCCGGGTCGCGCCAAAATGTTCGCGCTACGACATATATAATTGTTTACTATAAATTGTAATTGTTCGTGTTTCACTCTCACATCTACGAACCTTTACACCCGGCACCGGGTATAACTGATCGATATAATTGTTTACTATAAATTGTAATTGTTTGTGTTTCACTCTCACATCTACGAACCTTTACACCCGGCACCGGGTATAACTGATCGATATAATTGTTTACTATAAATTGTAATTGTTTGTGTTTCACTCTCACATCTACGAACCTTTACACCCGGCACCGGGTATAACTGATCGATATAATTGTTTACTGTAAATTGTAATTGTTTGTGTTTCACTCTCACATCTACGAACCTTTACACCCGGCACCGGGTATAACTGATCGATATAATTGTTTACTATAAATTGTAATTGTTTGTGTTTCACTTTCACACATCTACGAACCTTTGCAATGATCCAACCTGTGACGAATCGATCGTATCCTCTTTGAATCAGCCGCAGGCTGGATCAACCCCTGTTTCCTCGTGGTTCGCGCGTGTTTCCTTAGCATTCCCGGCTCGCTTCCGTCGTTTCCGCAGCGCGTAGCCGCCGCGATTTAACGAGGCATGAGTTAATGCCACCGCGTCGTGTTTCGTGCGTTCATGAACCTATGCGTAGGAACGCCGGCTCGTCCGCGTACCAACAGGTACGTACACACGTGTGCAAACGTGTGCGAATAAAGCGCGCGCGTGTCGGAATCGCGACGCGTCGCCTCCGCCTCGCGGCCACGTTACACATGCCTCCGTCAAACGTCGTAATTTTTCCGCGAGTCGTAGGTGCCTGTGGCTTGACAACGCCAAGGATTTACTTTTGATATACGGTTCCGTGTGGTGGTCGAGGCTGCGGACCTGCTCGACAAACGTCTCGTTGATTCGGCGCGCGCGAGCGCCTTTGTCGCCCGTAATTTATCGCGAATCCGCGAACAAATATTCGAGCATACGCTCCTCGTCAAAAAGATTTTTTTTTTTTTTAATTTTTTTTAAACTCCTTCAAACTACAATTTGTCCAGAGTGGACATTCGGTAGATTTCTCTAGCATGTTTAGTAAATTTAGCCCGTAGATATTTTCTCAGTAGAAAATATCTTTTCAGTGTTCACTACTTAAGACGTGTGTAGAAGATCATTTGGGTGCTTCCTACGTAATCTTCTAGGCAGGTTTTCTGATTAGAGCTTCTTTGCAGGTTCGCTTGGATGATTTTCCAGTCTGGATTTGTATCTGTTGGATAGACGGTTGATTTCCTCTTCCACGGAGTTGATCTTGAGGTCCTTGCGTAAAATTGGTCATTTCTCATATACCACGGCGCGTTAACAATGGTTCTAAGGATAATGGATTGTAGTGCTTCAAGTTTCGTTATGTGGCTTTTTGCAGCAGTTCCCCATATTTCTATACCATATGTCCATATTGGTTTAATTATTGACTTATATATTAATAGTTTGTTGTTCATATTTAATCTTGAATTTTTGCATGTAAGCCAGTACATATCGCGTCTTTTTAGTCGGATTTGTTCTATCTTGGTTTTTATATGATGCTTCCAAGTCATTCTTGAGTCCAAATGCGTGCCTAAGTATCTTACCGTTTTAGTTTGAGGGATAATGGTTCTATTTAGGGTAATAGAAGGAACACTGCCTTTTCTCAGGGTGAACGTGATGTGTTTGCACTTATCAGAATTTACTTTTATTTTCCATCTATTTAGCCACTGCTCGATTTTTAGAAGGTGTTGCTGCAGTATAGAATGAGCTTTTGTAGGATCAGTGTGTACAGCTAATATGGCAGTATCGTCCGCGAAGGTAAATAACTTTGTTTCTGATGTAGTAGGGATATCCGCAGTGAATAGCGTGTACAAAACAGGACCTAGAACACTGCCTTGCGGTACTCCTGCTTCGATGCTGCAGACTTCCGAGTATGATTCCTGGACTTTCACGAAAAATGTTCTATCTTCGAGACGTCAAAAAGATAGCCCAGGTGTGAAGAAACTGCCGCCAGGACAATGGCGGACACGGTGATTCGCGGATTCGACGAAGGTCTTACTTCGAATCGAGGAAACCGGAGAGCGCATCCTCGAATTTATTCAGCCGGCAAAGTGGAGGATCGTTCTCGCGACTTCGCTTCCGGCGGTTTTTAAATCCCTACACGTGGGGATCGTACCTACCATTCTCTGTCCTTGTCCGTCCGCCCATCGGGTTCGCGTTCTATTCGTTCTTTCTCGTTTTTCCTCCTTCTTCAACGACGCTCGCGGAACGCTGGGTTTTTCTCTATGGACGAACCGACGTCTAGGGAAATCAGCATGAGCGGCGATACAACCTTGGAATTTAATATTAAAAGGTTGCATTTCGAGAGCTCGAGCTACCTAAACGAGGGTGAGGCTCTTCTCCGGGAGCATTCTTGGAATTTATCTTTCGCTGTTTGTATTCGTTATGCCCGAAGTTTCCCGCCCACCGGCGACAACCTCATATTTCCTCTCCCTCTCATTTTCTTGTTATCCACTAGCGGAGCGCTAGCATGCTCTACTCATCTCGAGTTTCCCGCGTCTTTGCGTCTTCGTTACACGTTCGTTTCTTCTTTGCGATCACCCCCATCCCCAGTTTCCTCCTCCTTCGTCGCCGGCTCGTCGAGAGTGAGCCAACTTCTTCGTCGTCCGAAAGAAAATCCGAGCAGATGCTTATTTCTTCGGCTTTGATCAGACGCCGGCGCGTCGCGACGCGTCGCGAAATATTTGAAGTCAGGTAAAGTAGCGCGCGCACGAACTCTCGGTCCCTCGTCTCTCGTTTTGCGACACAAGGAACATCTTTGCCGTACTTTCGGCCAATTAAAACGCCGCCGGAGCTAAGCGCAATACATCACCGACCCACCCGTTTCCGTTCTTCTCCACAGCCGGTTGCGTTCCCGCGCCGCACCGCGCCGTTCCACGATTTCACCTCGTTACTCGGTCTTTTTGCTAATGAACGCCGAGCGGCCGTCTAGGAAACCCCGCGTCGAACGAGATTTCATTTCGGAACACTCGCGACGAGCAGAAAACCAGGCAACTCGCCGCGCGCAGAGTTCAGACTTAGACTTTGTTCAGAATCTTCATCACGATTCTGACTCGATATTGTAGGGCAAGGGGTTAACTTACAAATATCTACAGCAGTTATAAAAACTTGAACGCGAACGAACAATCTCCGGACGCAGAACCAGAACCACTTCCGGATGTTCTCCATTCTACCCGAGGTCGCCGCGAAGATGCATAAAAGCCCGAGACGGTTTCTCATAAATAGAAATTCCTTCCAAGGAACACCTCGAGGATTACCGTAACACTATACAGCCCTGGTGCTATGTAAAAAGCGATTTCCACAGGTTGCCGGTCCGCTAGTCCTCGTCACTAGACCCCGTTCCGCGAGATCCGTCTAAAACGTTAAGTCGAGCACGCGGCGCGTTGAATGTGGAGCAGAGTCGGAAGCGGAGAACTCGCTGGACGAAAGGCGAGAGGAGTTAGAAAAGGTGCGCGGACGTACTCTCCGGTGCAGTTACGTAGCGTCTCAAGGGTGTACTTGAATTGCGTCGAAGGGAGTCTGTGTCTACGCGCGCGCGCGTGTGTGTGTGTGTGTATGTGAGCGACAGGAACGAGGATGACATCGAGACGAAGCCGGCAACAACGGCGGAAGACGAGAGGGGCACTGATGGCGAGTCATCATCGTCGGTTCGGGTTAATGTTTAGTGACCGGCACACCGAGAGCCGTGACCGCGCGCGGGCAGGTGTGGGCGTCGTCGGCGGCCACGCGAGACACTGTCGCAAATTCGAGCCGTGCCATCCCTCGTTCCAGTCTCCACCCGTTGTCTAGTGATTGCTTGCTTTGATCTCTGTAATCATCAACCCCTCCCCCCTCCCCCTCCCCTTCCACGCTTCCCCGACATCGTTCGACTTAAGTTCTCGTCACCTTGTTCGGCTTCCACTTCATCCTTTCCAGCCTCTGCTCATCACCCGATGCGCGCGGCCAAATGCTTCTTGCCAGACGACGAGGGCCGTAATAACGGTTCTCTCGGAGCGGCGGCGACGACGCGATAATCGAACCCCTTCGGAGTCGTGTACCCCGGGGTCGGGGGTCAATATTTCAAACAATCGTAACCTCCTCAAGGAAGATTTATATTTCGCTCCGTGCAATTTCCCGATACCCGACAACTGGGTTAACGAGTGCCCGGTTGCTTTTGAGAAAAAAGAAAGAAAGAAAGAAAGAAACAGGGAAAAGAGGAAAAACGCGCGCCCGAGCAATTTATCTCCAGTTATTCGGCTTGAAAAGAGACTGTCTCTCATTTAGTTTCAACGATCGTGGTTCATCCCTTGAAGTTGAACTTTTCAACGTCTCGTTTGCACCGGCTCCGCGCGCCGCACCGAGCCGGTGAATTTCATTTAGGCTGAAAAGCCTCCGGCGGACGGATGTAGGCCAGGAATAGATACGACCGGCGACACTCGTTTCGAGAACGGACGATTTATGTTTATTAATTTTGTTCCTTTGTCCGGTCGACTCGCCTCTTCCGACGATCGACAACGCACTCGAGAGGGAACAATCGCTCGGGACTCTTTTCGATACAGACGAGATCGGCCCATCGAGACGAGCCGAGACGAGCTCGTTATTAATTGGTCAACGACGATCGTTGTTCGAGAAATTGTTGAAACCGGTACACAGAATGACTTCCTTTCGTGTTCTGTAGCGCAATGATTAACCCTAGCATAGAAAACTTTAAATTAGGACTATTTTTCTTGGGTGAAAAATTCTCAATAAATTATATATTGTCGTTTGTACACATTTACATTTAATATTCCGAAGTCCCGTTGCTATAGGAAAAATATTACAGTGCACGGAAAGGAAAAACCAGACTACGCATCGCGGCGTAAGTACAGCCGCTCCTTTTATCTCCAAAGAACAACAAACAATCCCAGAACTGAGAATCGAATCACAGAACCGATTGGCAAGGAATGATGCAGCATTTTCAGTTACAGTGAAGCATTCGATGCAGTCAGAATATTCATTCTGAGAGAGGAGAGTTATATATCTACTTTTTCTATTATATAAATATACATCTAAATGCAATGTAAAATGTTCATAAAGTATCGGACACAAACATTAAAAAACTTTTTTTAAGAAACATTTTTTTTAGGAGAAATTCCGCTATGATTTTCTTTGACAATGATTTTCTTCGACTCTACATTTCCAAAATACCAAGACAATAGATTTTTATGCCGACTTGGAAAAAAGAAATGAATGTTCGTACATGAGAGATTTCGTTCGAAATCTTCTGACTCGATATTGTACAAGGCAAGGGGTTAATTATGCAGTTTCGTCTCTGTCCACTACCCAACCGCCGCAATCATCCGTGCAATTAACTCCAACGTAATTATTTGTAATGAACGGAGAATTTCCGTCGTTGATTCCCTTTTGTAAATTACGGTACCAGTGTTTGCTTAGGTGCTCGTTTTCGTTACAGCACAATCGGTTGAACGTATGGCCGGCTTTAATTTTCACGGCGCGCCTAGTTAAAAGTGAACCGCGAATAAATGAATAATTAATTAGAGCCCAAGGAAATGGCCAGGATATCGGAGGTAATGGAGGGCTTAGGAGAGGGAGAAGGGCGTAGACCGCCGAGAGTTCCGGGAAAAGGGGGTTGAAACGACAACAAAACGGTCGAACTCGCGGCGCAGGAAAACATGGCAACGTGCAGAAGCGCGCGAATCGGCATAGGGGCCAATTTAAATGCAGATCGAGGTTTAAACGCGACTGACGTTCGAACACATGAGTCCACCAACACCCTCGAACGTCCCTCCTCCCGTTTCCCACCGGTTAATGCTACCGCTGGGATTTTAATCGTGAATTTCCACCCGGCGACGCTCGCCGGCTCCCTGTTTCCATGCGGTGATCCCGCCGCAACCCTGGCTTTTTTTTTCTGGATGGTAATTGCGACATCGTCGGCTTCCATCGCGTCTAATTCACCGGCCGTGATTTTATGAAGTTCATATCCCTCGACCGTGTCGACGTCTTGTCGCCAGGCGTTACGAGAACTTCGCTCCATCGATTTTATCATTAGTCATCGCTAGACTGCGGATTTTATGCATTTATGACAAAAGTTAAGCGGTTGATGGAATACCAAAGTACATACACGAGCAGAGCTGGGTAAAATACTGTTTCAAACAGTAAATAGTAAGTAGTTTATTTCATTTGAAATCATACACGCACTTTTAAAAATGAAATATTTGATTTGTTAGAAAAAGTTTCCAATTCAGTATTTAAAATAGTATTTCCTTCGATGGATTCTTAAATCAGTGAGAATTTTATTTGAAGTATTTCATTTATTTTAATTTATTTCTTCTTTTATTCGTAACGATCAAATATAATAAATACTATTTATACTTAGACTGAACGTTTGGATCCAAATAGACTACTGCTCTAGAATGTAATCTGAAGACAATTTTTTTCTGTGTAATAAGTACATTAAAAAGTGTCGAATCTGTTTTAATTGTAACGATTTCTCTAAACCAAAACCGGAATTAGCTAGGTGAATTTTACAATTCTTTTAGAACATTGCGAAATAAGAACAATAGAAATTCCAGTCGTGATCCCACAGGTCACCCCCCCCCCCCCCCCAGGAACCTAATCCAATAGCTCAATCTAGGATCGTAAAGAAGCGATTTTCAAACTTCATTTTAAAGTTGTCTGAGTTCTCACAGTCTAATTGTTATCGACGGTAAATAAATAATCCTAGGTCCGGCCACACCCTTCAAAAACAACGATAGAAATTTCACAATCATCAATTGATAAAACATTTCTACAGGAAAAAGTGTGTAATTAATATGCTGCGCGATGAAATACGAAAAACGTTGCTGCAAGATCAAAAGGATTTTCTTGAGAGTGTCCAAAACGGGAGCAGCCCTCTAGGGGGTTGTAAAAATTATGCATCGGTTCGAAGCGATCGCTATCCCGGTGGTTCCTTCGCGAATCCTCTTAATCGGCCAGGCAAATTGAAAGGACGGTCGACAGGCATTGATGAGGGTAGGGGTGCGTCGGGGTGTCGAGGTGTCGCTTATGAATATTCAGAAATCGTGCGTGTCGTCGCTACGTGACGCATACATATATTCGCCGGCAGCTGACACTGGTTGCGGGGAGCGGATACGAGCGAAAGAAACGGCTGAAGTGTGCCGGGGGACAGGGGAATGGAGGCGATGATAGGAGATAAGGGTCGCGTCTTGCTATCGGTCGTCTCGCGTTACAGGAAGGGCCGGGGCCCCTCCGATAATCCGCTTAGACTCGACAGACAGATAAACTGTTTATTATTACTTCGGCATGGGAGACGGGCGTACAACGCGGTGCATACAGCGAGGATCGATAGGATGTTCGATATCAGTCAGTCAGTCAGAGAGTCAGCCGTTCTTACCCCCTCGGTGCCATAAAATCCATTTTCCCGGTCCTGGAAGGGACGAGATTCGACTCGCGAAGGGTTCCGAGGATTCGTCGAGTAATCCAGTTTTATTACTTTTCAGTCAGCGCGGGGAATAAAAGAAAGATATTTCCCACTTATCCCGGATTATTTCAGAGTTAATATCTAACGAAGGAAAATAATCATGGCACACTCGCGAGTCCACTGATCGCCGTTATGACTCGGGGCTAGGGTAGCCCTTAGCTATAGGGATCAAACGTTTCCTGCAAGGGAGCATTCTCCTGCTTCATTTTCAATAAATCGATCTTTTTGCATTCTCTTTAACCCTTTGTCCTATGATTCATCTCACTGCTACCACGAATAAGACTGTTTCGTCTTTAAATAGAATATTTTTATTCGTCGCGCGACATAGAAGTTCATTTCGATTCGAAGGAAAAGAGTAACGTTCGTATTTAGTAGATTCTGTTCGAAATTTTCGTCACGGGTCGACCTCGATATTATAGCACAGGGGATTAAGTATAAATGTTGTAGGATATACGTGCAAAAGGAATTAGTTTGATTTCGTAAAATTGATGTGTTTATAGGCGTTTGCAGAATGCAACTCGCATTTTATATACTTCATAGTTGAATCTTCCGTTTTCTTCACGATACTCAAGTTCCGGTTGACCAATTGACTCGTAAAAATGACGAAACGCAATTGTAATTTCTAGACAGCGGATCTTTATGCAAAATGAAAATTTTCTACCTAAATTGCAACAAACTGGAACGAAATAGAAATTTATTTTCTTTCCTAATATGTTTAATAGGTTGAAAATAATGTAACAGTATTTCTAAATTTTTCTAATGTTCTTACTGTTTTAAATTACACCTACTCATTTTTGTAATAAATGCATAAAATCCGATGTCTAGTAATTTCAAAACTTTAACATAAATGCGGCAGAGATTCCCGTGGACCGATTACTTAAAAATTTGGCACACCGCTTTTCTCACCAAAGGTTACAATTTAGGGGTGGCAAGTCGCGAAAAAAGTTAAGAAACAAGGACCACCCTCGGGGCTTTTTATCCAGATTCGTTCATTTTCCACCGCGAGCTTATCCTCGCCAACGTCACGAACAGAGTTACGCATTCGTCTCGCGTACACGCGCATCCTCACGCTCGTCCGGAGTCTAGCCGCTTCCGATTTTTCAGATTCCTCTATGGAGGCACTCCGGACAGCTGCATACTGCATCCTCTGCATCCACAGGAATTGCTAGCACGAGGGCAGCGAGAGAGGTGGGGGCCAGAGAGTGTCGGTGAGTGGCCGCGCGCCTGTAAGCTGCCCCCTGCCTCCGTTATTGGTTAATCAAATAGTAGATCCTCTTGATTAGCCTCAGGATGCTCTTGGCATCTATCTAATAATACCTGCCAGATGGCCGGACAGATTTCTGTCAGGCTGCATCGGGATCTCCTGGAGCGTGTCTAATTCCGGAACAATATTCCCCGGGATACGGGAATATCGCTCTGATCGCTCGGATCCTTTTTGCGTGTCGTACAATGGCCGATCTGCTCGAGATGTTCGTCGTTGTGCTATAAAACTCTCTTCTCAAAAGTTTCACCCCAATTCTAATTCGAAAATCTCTGTCCGACCTCCTTCTGTGATCTTTACCAATGGAGGCGTCATTTTGAAAGAATTCTTGTCGGATGGCTGAATGAAAGGATTCTGTTGTAACGCGTTCAAGGGAAGCGATTTTCTTTCTTTCTGCACGAATAACAATTTCTATTTACCATTGCGCTTTGGACCGTGCTAAAAAGGAAGACTTGCTTTATGGTCGAGATTGACCTTCGTCTCAATTTGACTGAAGTGTAATTTATAAATTCATTTATAAACTAATTCAAAGATATAGAAAAAAGTAACATACATACACCGATCAAATTGAATTGTAACCTCTTTTCCAAAGTCAGTTAAGAAATGTTCATTCTCTTCCAAGTTCTTTATAAAAGTTTTTCATTTCACGCATCATCTTTTAGAGGCAAGTAAGCAAAGTACATGGCTACATTATTGCCAAAAGCGACACAGATTTAGAACGACCAACAAACGGAAAGAATGTCGCACGAAGGACGAGATCCAAGGAAGTCCGCTCCGACATCATCATTAGCACCTTCATGAAAAATTCATAAAAATCGCTTGTTCTTAGATCTGTTAGAAGAGAGCGCCCCATTGACGCGAGACGCAAAGCACCGTCCATTTCCCAACGGAAGAAATATATCCGAGTAATGTGCAAATGAATTGCAGACTCGGCGTGGAATGGTCGCAATTAAATTATCTTCAATTTCTCTTTTAGTAAACACCGGGGCGCATGAAAACGCTTTCTTTGACGCCGGAGAGACGAGTAGCTGCGATGTCTGGAGATGCGATTCACCGGCGATCGCAGATGCTCGACCGAAACGTGTCCCATTTAAATTTATGCGACCGGCATGGAAGGGCCATGGGATGTGCATTGCAGAGAGGGAGAGAGAGAGAGAGAGAGAGAGAGAGAGAGAGAGCCCTTGCACGCAGTTCGCGTACCCGACGATGGAGTCATAATGCGATGAGGTAATGGGGCGACATCGTGATTAAATGCAACGCGGCCTCCCGTGGCATCCTGATCTCCATAGACAGGACTGGCCAGAGTCAATATCAGTGCAACGTCGATAGTCACACTAATGTGATTCCTCCTCTCCATCTACTATACACTATTATTTCAAGTCACGAAACGGATTATGAACGAAATAATACATTAGATTCTATTGTCTGAGGAAGAGAAGAATCAGATTTCTAATTTTTAGAGTAAAGTTGCTCGTTACAGCGATGAGAAGCGAATATCAGTCAACGATCGATAATTGATGCACCAATGTGGCTCCTTCTTGATTAGCAAACACCAGACGTGACGGCAAACTGGGGTAATAACTTCGATGACTTGATACACGTGAGAAGGGTTACCACTGTAAAAAATCTCGCGAATATATTGATATATCGAATATAAAAGAATATATTCATTGAATATAATTGAATATATTGATAAGATTCATAAAAAGTAATTTCGGACAACAATTAGTGTACTTACCAATGTAACGATCGATTGCAGTCAATTGCATGGAAGGAAAGAGCAACCAAATTTCAAATCAACGGGACAACGATGCTGTCCGCGCAAACAAGGAGTCGTCGGTGAAGCGATCGATGATCGATGCATAAACGTGACACCATCTCGATCGGCATATCGAAGGCAAACGGATTGTAAATGAAATAATTTATTACATTGAGCAGTCCGCGCGAGGGACGAGTCAGAGTTCTAATCTTAAAGATAAAGTTGCTCCTTCCGCTGACAGTTTATTCGAGATGGAGGGCAGTTGCCAAGGCATTCGCCGGTCGTATCTACTTTACGAGCATTCCGAAAGACATCAAACGACTGGCAAAGTAAACACGCAAGTTAGTTGGTTTTGATATAGCAATTACGAGACACTCGATACCGACGAAGACGAGGGGCAGCCATCGGATTTCGCGTCTGATTCACGACCGGAGATAAAGACGGTAACCGAGCAAGGAGCAAACGAGTTAACTCGGTGTGCATGCTCCCCGAATGGCGGTGGAGACGATACCAGGCGAGAAGAACTTTTCCGTTTTAATGGTCGGGGGCTGATAGAAATGCGATTAGATGTTCTTGACGCGGAGGAGTGCATGATCTGGCTGGAACCTGTTGAGAGGATTCAGAGACTCGCGCCTTTTATTCCTCCATCTCGCCTCTCCTTTTCATCGAGACCGGCTTTCTGCGCGACGCTGACACGCGAGAAACCTTCGAGATTGGTACCCCGTTGCGGTCGATACGCTATTCTTCGCTAAATCGCCCTGATCAGGTCACGAGCTTCAGATTTCGTGACTCGCGAATCGCTCTGCACCGCGACGCTCTCCGATTCAACGATGAATTAACCCTAGTAGCACAAAAATATTAGATAGATATTTTTTTCAAATATTGGAAAAATATTTTTTAAGCCACATTTTTTCATATGAGAAAAATATTGGACCTGAATATTGTATACATGTACAAGAAATATAGATTGAATGTTTGAAAAATATAAGCTAAATATTCAGAGGATATAAACTAGATATTTAAAAAATATAAAGTAAATATTTAAAAAATGTGAACTCAATATTTGAAAAATATAAATTGAATGTTTAAGAAACATTCAATAAAATTTTCAAATTTAAGAAAATATTATAACAAAAATTAGAAACTATGAATATGTATTACTTTCTGCGCACTGTTTGTTGAGGGAATATTTTCTGTATTATCTGTATTTGGAAAAAATATTCTACTTCTAATATGAAATAAAGATTCATTTAATATTTAGAAACAAATATTTTTCTCGTAACATGAAACAGATATTTCCTGAATATTTAAAAAGACATATTTGTTACCTAATATAAAATAAATATTCTATGTATATTTGAATATTAAAAAAGGATTGTATCTCTTTTTAATATTATATGAAGGTGTATACAATATTTTGTGCTACTAGGGAAAATTCATTCTGACGAACTAAATAGCCTAGCTTCGCAATTTAGGTACACATTTTTCAAAGAAGTCGCAACAGCTAACTGGTTTTTTTAAACTAATTTTAGAGTATTATTTTTAAAATATTTTAACCCTTTCGTTATCATAGACGAGATATCTCGCTACCATTATGTCGCCTGCACGACGCTATGGACGAGATACAGTGGCGTGCAATAGTTCCCAGCCAGATGGTTTTCGCTATTTTTCTTCCAAAAAAAAAGCGTTAAGAAATTTTTAATAGAACCATATATAAGGGCGTATTACATGAAAAGATATTACAAAAAAAAATCAACGCTAATTATTTTTCTTGTTTATTTGCAGAATAAGTAAATTAACATGTTAAAAAATGTCCGGCCAGTGTGTTTAACGAACAAATTATGCTTGTTTTTCATTGCGTAACAATTTTGCAGTACATTATTTAACATGTTATAATTAATATTTCGTAGCCATGCCTTTAACGGCAGCACAGCGACGAGGCATGGACGTAGATCTGGCCGCTAACTTTTGCACGCCACTGTATCTCGCGTTGCAATTTCTGTTTCGTCCTACTATGGAGATATGTCATCCACGATTAAGAAGCGAAAACGCTTAATTACACTTTGTAAAGTATTATTTCGAATTCTACGTATCTCCGAAGCTTGTCGACGTAATATGGGCCACAACAGCAAAGAACCATATCGATCTTACGAGAGTAGACGTACGACTGGAACGGTAAAAAAGTTTTGCTGGCTGAGAGTGAACATGCGACCGGGGAAAGGGTTAAAAATAACAGGGTCCAATTTTACCACACCGCTCCCAGTGTTTCGCCTCAATTTCGCGAAGAAGGAATCGGCAAAATTAATTGTTCGCGACACAACGATTTTTACCGTTACCGTGTCAGTCTGCCTCCGAGCGACAAATTAAGTTAGCGAAGCGAGGGACAACGCGGTGCTTTTAATGTCGCGACGGAAGATACTCGGCAGGAGGAGAATGTTGTCGCACGCTCGTACGCGTGCATGTTCCAATTAAGTCGGAGTTTTTGAAACGGAACTCGTGCTAGGCGAGCCGGGGGAAAAAAAGCGAGACGCTGAAGCGAGCATCGTTGATTCTTAGCCGGGGCTACGAAGACGGCCAGCCAGGGCTTGCAAAACGGCGAGCGTGTCGCGGCGTTTCATGGGCGCGTGGCTGCGAAATATTATAAAGAGACAGTCGAAATGGAAAAACGACGCGTGTGTCTCTCTTCCAGGCTAGATTCACCGGACCAGCCGAGTGGCGGAGGTCGGTGTCTGACGCAAGATGCGGGGTGGCACGGTTCTTGCAAGAAGACGACCTAAGCGAAAACGCTACGCGGAACGGGCAAAAGGAGATGCATAACCAAAGGAGAAAAGGGTGGGGGTTTTGCTTGGGGAGGAGTTGACGGAAAGTGGGGTGGGTATGGTGTCTGTTGCGTGCTTTGAGTTAAGTGGTAGTGTTTATTGTTTGAGCTTTAGAACGCGTGGGTCTTCATTAGCAAGAATTGCAGCGGGTCTCTCTCTCTCTCTCTCTCTCTCTCTATTTCCGCGGAGAGCGAAGCTGCGACGAATATAACAAAGAAGTTGAAGAAGAAACCTGCCCACTTCCGGCATCTCGTTAATTAATTAAATTAAGATGCTGCCTGTACCGCTCCGTTGCCCTGATGCTCTACGCGACTTCGAAATGGCAGGGGCTTGCCGGCGTTTCCCACGAATGCAAATTAATTGCACGATCCTAAGACACGTCGAATCGGAGAGAGCGTGGCTGAGGAATTGCAAGGTGTTGTAACCGATGTGGCACGGTGCTTTACCGGATATTCTTACTAACGGTGATCGATCGGAGGCTAGCGTTTTTCAATGGTATTGAGCGCTGCGTTTCGAGAACATTGATCTTAATCCGCAAGGTTAACGCAAACTAGCTAAATCGGTTTTAACCCTTAGAACTCGAATGGCGACTATACGGCGCCACTAAAGCTTGCTATATCATTATTCAAAATACTTTTTACATTGTTAAATTTTGTTTGGATTTAATAAATTACTAAGAATTTCAGTATTTTAGAGTAAATCCCAACATTTTCGTAGGTACAACATGAAAAAAAATATGTAGAAGGAAAATATTTTAGGTCGGAAGAAATGTTTCGTTTTGCAGTTAAAATAACTTCGAGTGCAAAGGGTTAACTTTATTTAATCGATGTAAGCTGACTAGGACAACTTGCTAATCGAAATCTAGGTGGTTAAACTAAGCTTTATGCAATTGTAATTTAAAACAAACCCGAGTCCAGTTACCGTACTTTGATCGGGAATCGACTTACCCTAAACTTATTTCTACTTAAGAAAAAGTTTCTTAAGTTGGAATTAACCTTTCAACCTTTACGTTTACGTTAAAGACGAAAAATTTTACATGCGTCATTGAGAAATTAAAGTCAGCACACCTATCTTTTTGCCGAGGAGTGTAGGCACAATAGTTTTCGCATGATTGAAAAGCAAGTGCGATCAAGAAATAGACGAACAGCGGCGGGGAACAACTGCTGTCGAACGTGAAAAGGGCGCAAACGACGCGACGATTCTATCGGGTTGGCCTGGTGCGCCATTTCTCATTATTTGAGCCGATGCCCACGGGCGCGACGTATGCGATTAGCAATTCTTCCTGCACTCGAACCAGAGATGCCTCTCCTCGCTTTTGTGCAACGCCACCCCCGTCTTCTATTTTTCGCACCCCCGTGGCCTCGAACCGGCTGTGAATCAGAAGTCATACGCGCGTGTACACACGCCCCTCCTCTCCGAGGGGTGGCTGCGCGCGAACCTGATTTTTCGGTGGTGTAGCCTGCGCCCCATCGGTTGAGTTATGGCATCCATAACTAGCACCTACGTCTTTCATTAACCCCGGCATTGTCGGGTGTCTGCGAGACCGCGTCGTCAGAGGGAGGGGAGCCAAAGAGATCGTCCGGGGATGAGACACCTATTTGTTTTTGCACAGCTCGTATTTGCCTGCCATATGTCCCACTTATCGTAGCTCCGTGAACAGAACAGCCTGCCACGGACGCACCGTCGCACGCTGATCGATTCTGTTCTTTGTCTATGGATCCTCGATAGAATAGGATCCGGATAGAATCCACGATGGCGAGGATTAAACCGGCCAGGCCGACTGCACCCCTATTTTCACGGCAAACAACATCAATCACGATCGGTACTAGATACCGTCCGACATCTTGGCTAATGGATAAGAACGGTTGCCCGATCGAGGATCGCGCGACGATTCTGTGGATACTGTATCGCCGTGTGAACATCTGCGCGCAATTTGTCCGGAACCGTGGACGAAATTGCAAAACGGTTTTTGTTTGTGAAATCTGACCAATGCTATTATCCCTTTGCGGGCCGACGTGTTTTCTCTCTTTAACACGTTGACCGCCATGTCACCCAGATGTGGGTGACGGAATTATTTGTCCAGGTTTTGAAATGAATTTTTACGTTAATATATTCATTGTACCAAATTTGATTGGGATCTGTAAAATGCAAGAAAGTTGGAAGACTACTCAATGTCACACATATAATTATTTTCAATTTTTGTTTCATTAACCAGTTAACTGTGATTGACGAGTATACTCGTCATGGAGAAGTGGCACGATTTTGTGTATTGACGAGTATACTCGTCATGCGTAAAATTTTAATTCTGGTGAAAACTAAATTATATTCGTAGAATTTTAATATGTTTAAAATGTTTAGAGGTCAAGACGAAATGAAACAAACAAATGAAAATTATAAATAATTTGAGTTGGATTTATAACTATAAATATGACGACTATAATACCCGTCATCGCTTGATTATCGCGACACAAACTGGTGGGCGCTTTGCAAAGAGATCGCCACAGTTTAACTGGTTAAATAACTTACTTTGGTTTCATGGAATTTTTTAGGCTTCTGGTTTTGCACTCAACGTGTTAAAATTCAGAGCTTGTTAAAACATTGTAATGTATGTATGACAGACTATGCAGAGCAGCTGAGAGATACTGCAATTGGTATGCAATTCGCCAAAAATAATTATCGACGTTTTCTGCCTTCGACAAAGAATATCTTTTGACTTAACTTTGAATATAATTTTGATCAGCTAATTCTTGGATCTGACCCACTGTGCTCCGCGGCCGGGTCGCGCGCAATATCGAGATATTATGGTCGGTGCAATTCCAGAGCGATGTATAGCCCCTTCTCGTTTTTTTTTTTTTTTTTTTTTTTTTTTGATAGCCAACAGCCGGTCGGGAGTTTATTAAAATGTTTATTCGACGACGCTGAAATCTACCCTCGTCTATTTTTCAGTCCTTCGCCGGACTCTCTACCGGCGCGTTTCCCACGCATTTCGAATTTCGCCATAGTACCGCGCGCGCATAGATCGCCCGGAGCGGAGCAAAGCGTTCGAAAAAAAATATCCCCGGGTGAATGAAAAACAAAAAAACGAAAAAAAAAAAAACACGCGAACGGCGGCGCGGCACCAGTAAGGTCCCCCACCACTGGCAAATTACTACTTTTGCTTTGGTTTTCCCCATCGTTAGCGCGTAGTTTTTCGCCGATATAACCGGACGCGCGGCGCAGCGCAAACAAGCTCGCGTGCACGATTCGGCGGGCTTGCTGCGCGGCTCGGATCGTGTGTATTTGTGTAAAAAATTTCATCGAACCGGATTTCAGAATTCATCGCTTTGGCAGCGGCGCATGTAACTTTATTTAAAATTAATCGAGAACGGTATTGTCCGATCCGGAAAAAAAATATCGTACTCGTTGCGAAGGGGGCGGCGCGTTCGGCCGGTACAGACATCACTCGCGAAAAAAACACAGATTTGTACAGGCGGTCTATTGAAACAGCTCGCGGAAATTATTCATAAAAATGATAAATTGAATTTGTTTGTCTTCGGCAGAATTTACGCGATCACCTTCAACGTACACTTATTCGGCAGCTACACGCTTAAGGGTCGGTTTATACCAGTCGGTCCGGACCCTAAGGATGTATAAACGCTAGATACAAAAAAATGATAACACCCTGATCCAGCATCGTTGCCATTGGGCAAAATAGTGCTGCAACTCTTCAGATGAAATTCCTTTCGACACTATCGTCGCTTCCTGTTTTGTCGTGTTTTTGTCACAAATGCAGAGAGATGGCAGGATATGATGACAGAAATTTGGTACGTGCGGTTCCACCGACTGCGATCATTTTGAAAGGGTGATAAGGGGGCAAGGAGAGGGGAATAGAGGGGCAAGGGGGTAAACGAAACCAGGGTGTCGCGATGAGGAACGAGTTGTATTTTTAGCGCAACCTTTCTCGTCTGGGTGGCCTCGGACGCTTTTTACCGTCTACTAAACACCGACCGAAGATAAACTAATTTGTCCCAAATTTATCAAGTCCGACCGTCCTTCGCGCGTCTTCGTAATGATACACGGTTCGTTTCACCGTTTAAACGAACATCGTTTACATTGCGGCTGTATCCGATAGCTCTGTGACTTCGATGGACACGATTTATATTTGTAGCGTTGCAAAATAAAGATAAATCGTTCCCAATGATTCTGCAAAATCGGCAAACTACATTCTGGAAGGTCTGACACGTTAGGTGGATCGATAGCTACCGGAATGGATTTTCAACGAACTAAACAAGTTAGAATACCATGGATCCCTTCGCGTGACATTATAGGCGACACTATGAATGGCTAAAATTGTTGCAATTGTGCGGTATTAATGTCTAAAACAAAATTAGCAGCTACTAATGACCGTTGTCGTAACAAGTGAAAGGCGAAACGACGATTTTCCAAAAAATCGAATTCCGAATTGCGTGTTCTTTCATTTTGTAGCTCTTTTTAGCTTTTCCAGAAATTCTGTAAAATTTCGATCGCTATGTTCCACGGAGTAAAATACAGAGGATAACCGAGGAATACGGTGCGGCATTGGCATGAGTGCGGAACCGGTTGCATGCGCTGGTCACGTCGCTAGATGAGAAACTCCTGCACGGATTTCGGGCGAACCGGACGGTACACAGGGCTGCTGCGCCGTTTCGCTGGTGATTAATACGAATCGACAGATCGACGCCGCTGCTGCTGCTGTTGCAACAGCACGAAATATCGTCGATAAATTGTCGACGAGCCCGTAACGGTCTCGCGGACAAGGAGATATTTTTTGTTTCGGGCTGATATCTTTTCACCCTGGGCGAAAGTCGTCGGTGCCCGCAGCCCGTAACAAATGACGCGAGCAGCTTGATACGAGCGTGACACGGATTGCTTCGTTACCGTTCCATTGAAGGGCCATTAATCGATTGATCCGTTGCACTCTGTAATTTGTTCCTGGATGAATCCACCACGTTCCTCCCAGCCGGCGAGAACTTCAGCTTAAGAAGTTCGCGAACGGAGAGTTGGAAAAGGAACGAACTGCGATTGCTCGGCTGGATAGTTACCGAGATGTTCGAGGCTTCTTGAATTTTTTCGAAGAACCCTAATGGAAATGAAATTCTACTTCGCTGTTCGAGGTGGTGTACAATTTAGTCCCCACGATTATTATTATTCTTCGAGATAGTCCGGCGGAAAAATGTTTCGAACAACAGATCTATTTCAATGAAAATGGCCACTTTGAATTTTCCAAACGGTACTGTGTACGTTTGACCGCATACTTTTATGGGCAATCTCGAGACAAATGCTCTACTACACTATGACCTTCGGTTGACCTTGAACTAAAAAAATTGGTATCAAATAGCGATTCTTCTTTCGTAACAAAGCTTTATCATTTCTTTCGTTTCTTCGAAAAAATTTGAATATTTCTTGAAACAAATTGTGCGAAGGTAACAATGACTAAATGTAAGACTGTACAGCAATGCTGTATAGAAGGATTAGGTGATCCAGACAAATTATATGTGTTTTGACAGTCTCGGCGCGGCAGCTGAAATAATATGCTTAGAAATAGAACAGAAACGGAACCTCACAACAGAAAACACACCATTATACCGCGAATACCGCAGACGGATACAGTCAAAGGCGAAGGGTACGTTCAGAACGTTCATCATCTGAATTAATAATGGGGCAAATAGGATTTGACGATCGTATTTGGAGATAATCGACCTAAGAGATTCATAGTTGCAAATGCTACGATAACTATCAGTATTACATCAGTATCTTACATTACACATTACTTTTTTTTGTACATTACTTTATACAATATTCTTGTTTCATAAAAAAATATGATAAATATACAATAAAACGACTGGAAGTAAGGTAATTTTGAAAAATCTCTTCGTTTCATAGATAGAATATACGATAGATAAGCGTTTTGCAGATTAATCGCTGTTTAATATTCTCTTCTACAATGAATATTTGAAGTATAAAATTCTTTTAAACAAATGCCGGACTTCTCACTGTAACAAATATGGTACAGGTATATGGTACAAATATGATATCTTTTCTTATCTGAGCTGAAGCCTCTCTCATCTCCATTCATTTCCTTTTCCTGCCTCATTTTCCGTTACCTTGCCTTATTAGTACTTCTTCCTCTCATCCCATATCCGCCACTCTTTGTTCATATTTCACCTTTACCTGGGTGGTCTCTCCTCCCCCTGTCCTCCTCCTTCTTCCGCTATCTTCATCAATTTGAACTGCATTTTGCTTCGCTTCCATGTCAAACCTTTTTTCATACTTTTTACCCTTGTCAGGGTCGACTTTTTCTGCTCGATTCCACGGTCTCCTTCTTTTTTGTTTTATAACTGCCATTTTGTACATCTCCTCTCACGCCGCGACTTCGCTAACCTCCGTCACTCTCGCGTTTCACTCTAATATCCTATTTATTATTTTTTTCATATCTCGCCGCTTCCCTTTTCATCATCACCCCCCTTTGTTCCCGTGTCTTTTTCTCTCTCCCTTTTTATTTCCTGTAACTCTATTCTTTGTTTTCAATATATCTTTTCTCTCTATTTTTTCGATCTCCCTTCATTGCTTTGATCAACTAACCGGAATAAAGTCTCGTATTCTATTTTCAATTATACATTATGTAATTTCTATGTAATTTCTGTGTAAAATAAAAAATGAGTTTGGCTGCTCGGCATGCTTCCTAAATATTACAAATTGATTAGGGATCATTTTGGAGGCATTTCGTGCTGCGAAACGCAAAGCTCGAACAACTGCGAGGATTGGGGAAATGTTTGCTTCGGAGGAAAATATTTAGCCAGGTAGTAGGAACGGTATATCTCTCGCGGCCATAAATCTGTATCGAATCAATTTTCTCCCGGGCCGGAGGGTGCTGCGCGAACGGAAGCATCAAGCGATGAATTCACGCGGCGCGCACGATATTTCCATAATTTCAATAACGCGCAACTTTCTCGCCGGCTTAATATGCCGTAAAAATAATTACTCCCGCGGAAATGGATCCGAGAACGATCGCAACACCAGTCGCGGAGTCCCAACTCCTGGGTAATGATGACGGTACGTTGCACTTGTCGAGAGAGATGGCGGATAGGATAAGAAAGGTGTACACATTCTTGCACAATTTTTACAGAATTAGTAAGCTCTCGACAATTTTGTTATCGTAAAGTATATGCAATACTGTAATACAAAGCGATTCAAAGTAATACTCGAACACTATTTAAAAGAGAACAGCCTTTTTTAAAGTGGATCAAACGACTTCGAATTTTTTAAAATGTTTTTACTTCAATGCTTAAATATTTATAACTAGAGTGCGGATTTTATGCATTTTTAAGAAAACAGTGCACAAATGTTAAGGATTATAGCTGTATCCATGGGGAATTATTCAACAAAATTATTTTTTTGGGTATATATTATTTAAAAAATTGATACAAATGTGGATAGACACGTTCTTGTTATTTTTGTGAAATAATGTTAAGTAGTCAGTTTTAGTGCTTTGTAAATCTAGTGTTAAAGGGACATTGAAGTTGCAAAATATGAAAGAAAACCTTGCATCCAATATTCTACATACGAATACGAATAGTCAGCGTCAAGGATGCACGTACAGGATGTTTCACGAGATATTACCACCTAGATTTACGTCATTATTATTATTGGCAGCGAGACATGTTTTATGATGCACATACTAGTGTTGTTAGTTTGTTCCTAAGTGAATGCATCATGAACTTATGAAGGTCAACTTTGATTTTTGTCGAAAAATGATTATGGTTATCACCTTAATTATTGGAATGAAATGGTTAATACCTTTTTTTTCCAATCAGATCTTCGTAAGTTGTTTACACGGTCACCCACACAAAACACCAGTACGTGCATCTCTTGAAACCGTTTAATCTCCATCGAAACATTTCTCTCTGCGAATAATAATAAATCATGGTGGCAATATCTGCTGAGACACCCTGTACAAGGACGTCGATCACGTGACGTGCCAGGATGGATGCACGAGCACGAACTTTCGTAGCCTGGCACGGCGCGGATGCTACATTGTTTCGCCATGGTAGCAGCAGGAATACGTCGTTTCATTTTTCTCTCCCTCCTCCGGTGTCTGCACAAGTGTATTTTCCCTTATCCCTTTTCGAAGAGACAGGCTCCGGCCCTCTCCCGGAACGCGTTTGTCGGCCCTCGAGTAGGTGTTATTGTGTTACACGGGATCCGACGAGTTTCAAGATGCCTGCGCCGGAGCGCACACGTATCCCGGGCAAACGTGATTATTTTTCGCAATTTGCTAAGCAGATGCCCCCATTGTGCGGAGCTCTGCTGTCGTGGCGGGAGTTTGTTTTCGCCACCCCTTTCTCGCTCGCTCACCCTTCTTCCTTTTCCTCTGACCTCTCTCGTCGAGTTCCCGCGGCGCGCCGAGTCGAGTCGCGACCAGCGACAGGATTCTCGTTTTTCTCTTCTTCTATCCACCTGTGTGTACACGTCGCGTTTATTTGCGAGTACACATCCCCCGCGATCTCTTTTCCAACCCCCTCCCCTCCCCCCGTTCGGCTCGGCCCACCAGGAAACGCGTTCGTTGATACACGCAGACGACACACAAAACGCGCGAATCCACGCACGCTTCGCCGGGGGCTGCATATTTTAACCAACTTGCCTACGTGCATTGTCTTCCAAGCGTCCCCGTGTCTCGGCTGCGTGCCCGCACGCCAGCAGAGAAGTAATGATCGTACCCCCAACAGCATCATCCTGCTCCTCCGTCTATTCTTCGCGGGAGAGCAAAGCACCCGTGACAACAATGTTGCGCGCCGCTCGCTCGAGAGATTGCAACGGACCCGTGTCCTTTTCTTCGCTTCGATTGTCCACCCCCTCACCCCCACCCCTCCCAGAACCATCGAAGGGTGAGATCGCTGCGAGACTTCTTCCGCGGGGTGTTCCGTTTCTCTACGGAACCGAAACGCGTGCCCGTCATTGAGCATCATAATTTTTCCACCGAGAGTAATAAGAAGTCCGACTTGACTAGCAAAAATATATAAAAAAAAAATTACAAATAAAGTTTTAAACGGTGGAGGATATGTTCTCCCATGAGGACAAATACCCAGATAACACAGAGACGTCTTAAAGACGTCTTTAAGACGTCTGTCGAAGACGTTCAGACGTCTAATAGACATCTGAATGTCCTACGAACGTCTTCCGAACGGCTTCTGAACGTCTCTGGAACGTCTTTGTGAAAAAACTGTACGTCTTAAAGACGTCTTTAAGACGTCTCGAAACAGACGTATTCAAGACGTCCCGAAACAGACCCCTAGTAGCACAAAAATATTAGATAGATATGTTTGTCAAATATTGAAAAATATTTTTTAAGCCACTTTTTTTCTTATGAGAAAAATATTGAATTTGAATATTGTATACATGTACAAGAAATATAAATTGAATGTTTGTTATAACAAAAAAACTAAATGAATAAAAAAAAATAAATTAAAAGAATGTTTTTCAGCATATCCGCGAACATTAACATTTTATGCTTTATTTATTTATTTAATTAATTAATTTATTTATAAATAAAAATAATAAATTAAAAGAATGTTTTTCAGCATATCCGCGAACATTAACATTTTATGCTTTATTTATTTATTTAACTTATTTATTTATCTATTTATTTTGATGTATTACTTTTCTGTGCACTTCTTTGTTGATGGAATATTCAGTTTGATAATCAATTACAGTTTGTAAAGCTTTTCTCTAGCAGTTTAGAATGACTGAAACGTCAAGAAATGAAACGTCTTAAAGACGACTCGTAAAAGACGTCTTAAAGACGTCTGAAATGAGACGACTTAAAGACGTCTTTGACGAGACGTAAAAACGACGTCTTTTACGAGACGTCTTTAAGACGTCTCAAAGACGTCTTTTCAGGACGTAAGACGTTCAGACCAAAAATTGACGTAAAACAGACGTCTTTAAGACGTCGAGTGCTATCTGGGTATCTTTTTGAGGAGCAACAATTATTACTAATTTATTATCTGCTTTACCTTATATTGGTAAAATATTAGTAGAATGAATTTGAATTTAAGTTTTAAACGGTCTCAAGCATTGCCGATTGCAATAAATGTCCACTGTCCGTGGGGTTAAGACGATTTGTAGATTCAATGTCTGTTTCGAACAACTTAAATCTAACTTCTAGAAAAATGAATACTTGATTTACAAGAAAGAAAGCATCTAACTAGAATTTGCTAATCGATCGAGGCGGATCAACCCCTTGAAGTGGACTGTGCCGAAAACCGATCGTCCCCTCGAAGATGTCCAGAAGAGAATTGACATCGATTGGCCTACGTAATTGAATCAGATTCGGGCTTAATGAGCTCATTGTACGTGAGCGGGTACAGTTCATCGAAGCGTGACTGAGGCATCGGCTGCGTCCGAGCATTCTCGCTGATTCGACTACGTGACAGCTGAATTGCTGCTATCAGGAGGCGATATTCGAATTGTTTCATTCTCGTTGTCGAAGAGAACCATAGGTTCCCGCTCTGTACACACACTTTGCCGCAGCTCCGTTTTTTTTTTTTGGTAGTGATTTACTCGCGAGTCGAATCAATTTCTCTCGCGTTCCAGAAGGTGATAGATGAAACTCGGGACGCTAGAATCCATCGTCTTTACGGCGTACGTAAATTGCCGCTGATCAATTGGGCATCCTGTTGCTCACGCCCCCGTGGAGCAATCAGGAACTTCCTTTCGCGAACTGCAGTCTCCGCGACACTAATTCGCACAGCAACGTCCACTGGGGCGATCCTAAGTAACGTTCAACATTGCAACGAAATTTCGATGTTCAAATTCGAGAAGTTGAACGTATTTTCATGTGAAAATTTTTCTCCATTATGTTCCACAGTGTTTTTACATTTTGCAGACTTTTACATTTTTGATTTTACCTAAAGAACGTGTACGATACATAATGTTTCAGTTCCAATGATTGCAGAATGAACAGAAAAGTTTTCATCGTAGATGTTACATACATTTTATTTAATCAGAAAAATTGCATAAGATCGCCCAGAAAAAGCTTCTCGCCATTTGTTTTTAGACAGTGTACAGATTGTAGTCATTCAAGTACTTTTTGCCTTGGTTTTTCGCCAAAAATTTAATTTGATTGTCAACATCACACTACTTACAAGGAACATCACCCAACCTGCCAGTTACCGATTTTTATGAAACTTTGTACACTTATATTTTAGTCAAGAATACTTGACACGTATATTTTTGCATCGGTGGAAAAACAGGTTTAGGGGGTGAAAACCTTACAAGCTCGATTAATTAGATTTCTAAAAGGGAATTGTTAAAGCAAAATTTAAGTAAAATTATAGGTGGCGCCACAATAGTGAAAGTTGTTACCAGTCTATTTAAACACGGTGTTTTTGTTCCATTTTTCCACGGTAATGGCATTAACGCTTTCGTCGCGTTAGGACCCCGAGCCCGATGTCGTGGTTTATTTAAATATTGAAGAGGCTCGGGCGAGTGCTGTTGTCCTCCGCCTTTTGAACTTTGCACATCGCTCGGGTAACCCTTCGCGAAAGTTTCGCGGGGCTCGAGACTCTTCCGGTAGAGCGATCGGATCGCGAAACCGACGAATTCCGAAGAATGGATCTCACGAGAGAGGCTACAAGCATCCGTCACGCCGCTTGGTTCCTGAAGGAGTTGGCCCTTTCCTACTCGTCTTTACCCGGCCCTTCAAACCCGACCGCGATACGCAATGTTTCGCCGAACACATGCACGACTGTTTTTGCACCGAAGCGAAGGGGCTGCGAAAGCGCGCAACGCGCAAGGTTAACCCCGTTCTTGCTCGTCTTCTCCTCTCGAGGATCTTTTTTGAACCCTCGCGATTTTGGTTCACGAGCCAGAAGCTCCGCGAGTACTGCTGAAAACGACCTGGCCCCGGGTTAAACAGATGCTGCCAGAAGAAGGGTTTAAGTAATGAGTGTGCTTAAATCGCAACAGGGATGGATTTGTATGCACGAGACACGCGATTTGTACGGCTTATGTATTCGCCTGACTTGACAGGCACACCGAGTCCGATGTACTACTAGCAACAACAGCGACGAATGAAAATTATTAGGAGCACAATAGAACGACGGTGGGAAGAGCACTTGTTACGAGTTATCCTTGAATTGTTGCTCGAGTGTCCCTTGTTATATCGTATCGCGTAATACTTTTTGTGCGGAATTTTTTAGGGAGACTAGCGGACCGGTGAAACAGTCAAGATTATTGGAGTATCGATTAGCAAGGGAAGCGATACGGCTTGTTGCACCGCGAATACCATAATTAGTTCTCCGCACAGAATGGTAAAACCACTGGAATCCTCTAGCATTTTTAACATATTCGATATTCTATTTCTCACGGGAAAATCGATTCGTTCCAAGAAGTATTATCATTAATCAGCCTTTTCTGGATAATTGGATTAGGTACTCGTGCTTTATCGAGCCACTTTTATATTTCTACAAAGATATCGCAAAATTTTCATTTCTAGGGGTTTCAATATTGTCACAAGTTTTTAATATTAAAGTTTCAACTATTTGTTCACCTCGGTTGAAGTTATAGTTCTGGATTCAGAGCGTGTTAATATATTCGGTGCTACAATATAGAGGATTAATCACGGTCAAGACGTGAAAAATTGCACGCAGCGAACCTTAAGAATCCTTTTAACATAATTTAACGCTTTCGATGCGTGGGCGACTGGATAATGCTGGCTCATTCGAGATGTGGTAATAAACATCCTGCGTAGCAGTTTAATTGCACGAGTACTTTCGAAATCAGATTAGATGCTTTATTGAATTTAGAACCTATGAAGCGGTATCGCTATGGAGTGCCATTAATAGGCTACGGGTGTTGATACAGTTAGAAATTAGTGTTATCTTTAGAAAGTTACAACCCATGTACTATTTATTTTGCATTCTTTGCGTGTCCGATATAATCTGCATATATTTTACCAGGAATATAAGTATTATATTAGCTTGACATATTTTATCGAATTTCCGCATGCTTGAACATCGTTCTTGTTATCGAGTTGTCCCTGAGGAGATCTATAAGCATGAAAACTGCTATAATATATCAATTTATTACAACTAAAGTAAAGACTGTGTACAATGTTAAGTTAAATACAAAACACAAATGTAAACACAAAACATGGACACCAGAGTATCAAAGCGATAATGATAGTTCAATGACAAAGTCCTTTTGTTTTCAATGATTTTGTAATGAAACTCGCACTAACTTATTCGTGGTATTTTTCTGACTCTAACGACACCAAACACGACACATAATTTCTATTGGATTTGCTTGCTTAATTCACGACACAGTAGAACCTCTATTATCCGAATAATCTGTGGACCAGAGCTATAGTGTTCTGAAAAATCTCCAAAAATTCCAAGGCACTTATTGTAGCCTCTAATCAAATGTTTAAACCTACCTGTAACAAAAATAAAAATATAAATTTATAAGGAGGAATGGAAATTTCAAACGCTCTGCGTCAAATACTATATTTAGTGATAAATAAAATTGAAAGATTTTGGCGTATATTCTTGTAAGTAACACAGAAATATCATTAATACTCGTTTAAGACGTTCTAGGTACTTTTATTCAAAAGCGTTTAACAACATTCCCGATATGTGGAAACACGATTATTTTCGAAAGCGAGATGAAATCTTAAAAATTTGGGAACTGTTAATAATTCTCTCAACTTCCGAGGAGGGAGGGGGTCGGGGGAGGGTTTCAAGGAAAAATGAAATGTTGAAAAATAAATAGCAGCCTACCGGATAAACGGCACGGCATGTAAAAGTGTTTGAAACGCGGAGGAACGACACGCAGACGAAGAAAGTCGTAGAAAACCGGGAAAGAGAATGACCGCTGAAGAGAGCGGCAGGGAGGGGAGAGTAGGCGTCACTCTGGTGGCAACGAGCTCTGAAAGCGTCCATTGAAATGACTCGCGGCGCTCTGACGTACGCGAATCATTAATTGAAATTCCGTTACGCAAATGCTAGGTATACGGCGAGTATACTCGACGTGCACGGTCGTCTCACGCACACGTATAGGTGCCTGGCGTGTCTCGAGGCACGCTCGAGCACCGTAGACTAGATTCTATCGTTTTTATCGTGGTAAATGAGCGGGGGTCGTGGGCTTAATTAGAAACGCAGGTCCGCGACCATCGTGTTCCGCTTAGCGCCGCGACTGTTTCCGCGTTCGGCCGCGATGAAAATAATTGGGCGAAACCGAGCCGTATTGTTGCGTGCCGACGAAATACCGGGCGAATTAACGACATATTTAAAACAAAGCGACGATTGCGAAAGTGCCGGTTGAACGGCCCCGTTGAATACGGCACGCGACGCTTTTATTTTTACGCCGAGCAATTATCGGTGACAGTTGCTCGATTGAAATAATTAAAACGTTCGGCAAACGTTGTTTCGCGAAGCCGACCCCGCAAACAATGAGATTTCGTTCCGAGTAGCTCTGCCGCTCGATCCAGATGAAACTTTGTGGGGAACAGGCCGGAATATAAAATCTCGGTTTTGTACATTCTCGTTTATCAAACAACTTTTTAATCTCGTCGGAGATTGTGGCAAGCGAAGCTGTGTCTCAACTCAGACAAAACTGAATGCGGAGCAGCTAAATCTAATACGAATTACTTAACCGTAGTGCAAACACGCTAATCCAGACATAGTGTAATTAGCATGCGTTAACAAACGGAAGCCTAGAACAACTGATGCTGTCTAATCTACTTAATGTATACCGACTCTAACGCAACGTACAGAATAAACAGCCTCAACCTCAATTCCAACAAACTGGACGAAAAAATATATTTCTCTTCTAGATAGGTCTGACAGGTTGCAAATAATACGAATAATTCATCGTGGAAGAAATTCGCAGAATTTCAAAATTCTAATGTTACATTTTCAACTCATTAGGATTTTTTATAAGATAAATTGATGTCTTGTATGTTTGGATTTACACACGGAAATTCTATATGAAACGAATAAACATTATACGATTCGGCAAGCTGAATAAACGTAGTTCAACGTTAGAATTAAAATATGTATTATTACACCGAAGTAAATCGACGACTTCGCATTTCCCTATTTACACGTTCACCGCTGCTGTACACAGTCTTTCTAAACAATTTTTTGATCGCTTTGTACGAGAGTCTACCGTACTTGTTCAAACGCATCGTGTATAAGCGAGAATTACATCGACGTTTCAATATTTTTGCGAGCGACTGGACGAACAATGATTTTCCGAGAGAAGAAAAAAAAGGAAACGATATCATTGGTTCAGTTTCGCTGCACGTTGCATTTCAGTTTCATCTCTCGTGATTTTTTCCCGGCTCTTTCTGCGCGCGGTTCGTCTGTGCACGCGTTCCCGCACGCGACTTTCGGGATCGCTCTTTCGAAGTTCACCGCGATATCCCTGTGATGTCTGCCCGGCGTTCCCGGGCGCAAGAGAAAATGGCACTTTTGTGTCCCGGTTACTAATGCGTCCCGCAATAATTTCGTTTTTTTTGTCGACTACCTTTTACGCGTCGTCGTCGTCGCCGTCTACTCGCCCGCAATTTCTAGACCGGTCGCATCCTTCTTTTGCGCGGGGACCGGCACGCGGCCCACTCTCCGCTTCCCCTGCGCCAGAGAAGAATCGGCCGCAAAAGCGGGTAGAGGCAGGGGAGAAAGGGAGCCGACGAGTTTTATCTGGCCGGTATAGCTACCTGACAACAGGACATTTTGTATTATTTGCAGAAACGACATGGACGTACGGACAGAAAGATCTCGAACCGCTGGCCGGATAGCGCCGACCGGACGCGTTACTCCGACCATACATCAAACGGCCGGAGGAAGAAGGAAAGCGATACCGGTCCCGCCGCCCCGGGTGCCAACCCCTATGCCCACCGCCAACAATAATCAACAGAAGTAAGTAAATTATGTCACCGATAGATCCCCCTTCGCGGCCCCTTCTCTCGTTCGATGCGAAATTATTGTCGCGAACCGGGAAGGGAGAGAGAGAGAGAGGGAGAAAGAGAAAGAGTTAGAGAGAGAGAAGGAGAGAGCTCGATACCCGGGCCGACACGCAGACGAAAAAGGGCTGGTAAAAACACGCGGCCCGGCGCGGAGCGCAGACCAGTGGCTCTCCGCTCCTCTCCTCTCGTAATACGCCCAAGTTTTGATAGCCGGAGGGCAGACGCAGGACCAGACCTCGTATCGGTTTCCATCGCAACGTTTTGCCCGATGATGTAGCGCCCGAATACAAGTTCCATCCCGCGTCGAATGTAAGGGGACAGACGCCATTAAGTAAGTGGGATTAGGCGCGCGCGGAGTTTGGTCTCGACTGATCAAAGTTTACCGAGCTACCGGTCACTCCGCGCTCGCTCGACCAATTCCAAGATGTTCCCCAAGCCTGTATAGAGAGTGTATCACGTAGTTTCTCCGTGGGAATAGCCGGTAATTCCGCGTCCGGTTCAATTACATTAGATCTACGATCGCGGAAACCGTCGGGTCATGCCGAATTGTTCGCGCGAGAACCGAAATTTTGAACTTCCAAACGCCGCGCGCGGGGCGGTTCGTTGGACATTATTTCCGGAGAATGTCGCGCGCGACTGCTCCTTCTTCTAGGTTCTGGGGTAAGCGTCGGTCCAACACAATCCTCTTATCAAACGTCCATCTTTGTCTTCGCCTGACCTCCACGAACAAGGTTGTATGTCTGCGGATCTTTGTGCGAATATTGGATCTTGTGGACTGATTTACATGAATCGGAAACGAGAGAACATTTCTGGTCCTCTGTTTAAGGGTTCTTTCATTTCTTCCGAGGAAGATAAAATTCTTGCGAAACTTTTCTAAAGATTTTACGACGCTCTTAGCCCGTAACCGTGACGCAACCTGGCACGGTACTTCGGACCCGTAAAAATTAATATTTTCAACTTCGTTGAAACTTCATGAATTTATCGATTCTTATACGAACTGTTGGCAATTTTTTCGATTGTTATTAGTACCCTGCGGATTTTATGAAATTTATCGGAAAATTATCCGATGAAATTTTAATTAATTGCGTCAAAAGTAACACGGATGTGCAAGCACGTGCAACTTTCAATGATTAGGTGGCGCATCCCGTTGTGCCTCCACTAAGAACGTATGCGGTACTAAGGAGGCGTCACTGAGTACTTTTTACGCGAAAGAATGGATGCAATTATCAGAGGACCCTTTTCGCTACCCAACGCAACAAGGTTGTTGATCCTTTGACGATGCACGCGCAAACTTTACCGTGCGGTTCAGGGGTTTCGCACGGATTTCCGGTTCTATTGGCCAACGAGGATCGGCTTCATTAAGCACTCGCCGACGGAACAGAGCAGGAGAGTTTGTTACCTCTGATTAAAGTTCGCGAAACACGAGACCGACCGCCAGCCACTTTGCTGATCTCTCCGGCCAATCTGCATCGACCACACATTGGACCTTGTAAGTATACAAATTTCCGGAAGCTCTCTACTGCCACCGCCGTGTGTTATGTTCAGTCTGAACTACGTAAATGTTGGTCGAACCGCCACTTCCGGTCATTAGGTATTACTGGCTGTAAAACACGAGCGACGATCGATTTCGTAGTTCAATTTTATCCTTTCGGACGTCGTTACTCGTTTACGACCTTTGGCAATAAAGTTCGCGAACTCGTTACCTTACAATTATTATGTAGTCGAAACGGGGATGCCTCAGATGCATTCTCGTATGAGAACAATTTCCGGAATGGATTTGTCGTAAACTGTGAATTTTATGCAGTTATAACAAAAATGAGAAGATCAAGAGCAAAACAGTATAGAGAATAAAAAAAAAATTGACAGAATTAGACATTTAAAGAATTCGATTGCACACTACTTCTAACTTGTTACAATTATTAAAAAAAGAAATGACTGTGTCTATGTAACTTCTGTAGCTTAAAGTTAGTTCAGACAGTTCTTGTTTTGCATAAAAATATGCAGTCCAGATATAAGCAAAATAATTTTTACTCGGGTATATTGTTAGGGATATTGTTACATTCAGGTTTTATGAAGTAAAAGAGATTAAATTCTGTTATAGAATCCATGAAATAACACGTTGGAACGTGTTTATGTATATGTTTGAATACAAGTACAATAATAATATAATGTAATGTAATATGTGGTTTAAAATGCAACACGATGAAATACAATACGCTCGCTCAATTCAATTGGTCATTGTACCAATTTTCAAGGCTCGCGAAATTCGAATGTAGCAAACAAATTAATTACTCGCGTACTTTTGAATTTATAGATGTAATTGCAAGTATAGAATTACCGTTTGGTTAAATTGACTCGAATGACGCATGAGGTTCGAAAATGTTTTTTTTAATTTACATATACATAGTTCGATCTAAAGCGATGCCGATATAGCACACGATTCATTATGCAAGTCAGTAAAGAATTAATCTAGCACGGTAGCTTTATCGAAACATTCATATGAATCACTAAGATATTCTCAAATTAATAATCTTGTATGAGGAAATATTTTCATTTGTCATGTTCATATGTCATTTGTCAACACAACTTCGTTTCGGACGACAAGTCATGTTTGCAATTCAATTTTAAGTCGTATTTGGCGTAGTACTTTTTGACGCGGAATTTGCTGTTTTTATCCGAATCCGAGAAAAAAAGGGTATTCAATGTAAACACACTGAAGGTAACCCACATTTGTTCGGAAAAAGCCAAACAATAAACGACACATTGTACTATGTCCCCTTACATACCGTACAACATTTGTTTGGAGAATATTGTGGTACAACAAGTCACTTACGAGGTTTTTGTAGTCGTCATGTTACTCGCAAGGCATAGGTGCACTCTTCAGGAACGTGTCTATCGTATAAAAACGTATCTTGGCGTGGTTGTAGAGAATACCGAGCAAGATGCAACGACAAACGGCGGACCAATTCGATCTCGAAGAGTCGCGAACTTTATTGTCGAACGTCATAGAACCGATTATTAAAGTAAACCCCTTCCCGCTGGCTTTTCATCAAGGAAGAAGAACCCGGGTCCGGTCACGCTCGTTACTCCAAGACTCGGCTGACGCCGCGGCCATGATAGAGTCATAAAATGTGTAGGGCGCGCGCCTCGCCGAAGCACTTACTCTGCAACTTCTGTTTCGCCGGCGCATTCGAGCCACGTAGAGTCGTAGAGGACTTAACGGAAATACCATACCCACCGGGCAAGCAGCGAATTCATTTCCCAGACGTCCCATATTCCGTGACGAGATGCATTCCTCGTCGCGTCGCGTCGCGCGTCGGTCTGCTCTTCGACTTCGGAACTGTGTCCCCGCGAAACTCTCGCGCGCGCTCGTTGCCGGGTGTTCTCGGCTCGTTTAACGATCTCGATAACGCGATGTTGCGCAAATTGGCTCGATTATTATCGGCCCGGTAGAGTCTGGCTTCGAGAGCGGTTAGACCCGCGTGTGCAACGAGTCGCGGACTCGATTCGCAAACACCGTGCTCGCAGGTTGAAACGGCGCGAACGCGTTCTGCTCAGACGGTGCTGTTTTAACCCTTTGACTACTGTGGGCGCCTATGGGCGCTCAGAAATTTTGCATTTGTGATACTGAGAGCGCCCATAGGCGCTTGTTGGATTTTTATTATCTAATATATATATAAGCAAAAATAATCTCTGTGTTGAGAAACACTAAGAATACCAGGAACGCGGAGCCTGGTTATTGTCTTTTGCAATGGGTCTCTGGCCGTACCCCGACTCTTAAGGGTCGAGGGGGGGGGGGCGTCATAAACACATTGCAGGCCCAGGCTATTGCGTTTCTGGTTTCAAACCTAAGCAACGGTTTTCCGTTGTACATTTTTCGTTAGTCTCGTCCAGAGTGTTGAGGTATCGAGAGCTAAAGAGAATCCTTCCGAGTCTTATAGTAAAATAGTTTTCTATTAAAATTTAACTGAGTGTTTATTATAATAAAACCCATATCCCAACAGCGCTCGACGTAGTTTGGCTTTCTGACACGCGCCGCGAATCATATCATACATTATTAGATTGTTAGATACAGTCGAGTCGGAAAGTAAGTTAACGACTGGTGTATGCAGGCAAATGAATATGACATGTCTTTAATCTTTAATAATGATAATATATGTTTTACTAACATATTTGTTTATTTCCTTACACCTCCTAAATAAAAACAATACAATAACTTGATTTTATTCATCATATTCATTGCCTACATATCACCAAATGTTAACTTACTTTCCGACTCGACAGTATTTTGTTATTTGTTATTTAGATACTGGTTATTAGATACCTATACTAATTCGGTTCAGAGAAATAAATAATATTGTTTTAACGTAGTGAAGTTCAGTTTTTTGATTATTGAAATACGTTTTCAGAAAAATGCATCCCTACCCAAGAGTTCGCCGTTCTCGGCGCACATCGTAACTTAATTCCTGCCGTATGATCGGTGCGTATCAAAGTCTGCCATAGTCAAGGGGTTAAAACGAAATGTCGCGATCATTTTTCTACGCTGTTCCTATGCGTACGCCGATCCGTGTCGGGTACAGACCCGCGTAAGTTTAACGTTTTATCACGGAGGAGAGAACGGATTCTCTCTGATTGTGGGCCTCGCGCCACAGCACTCGAACCACACTTTTACCGGGGCTAGAATTATGCGAGCGGAGCGAGCGTAGCCGGGGGTTGAAAATAAAATTCAGTAATTCAGCCCCGGTATCGCGGAGCCTGGCGATCGATGGTCGGTGGCTGGTTGTTCAAATTTTTAACGAGTCTCGCGGAACCGCGAAATTAATTACTTAACGGTTGAAGTTCTTTTTTTTTTTATTTCGCCGCCGTTGGAAATGAAACCGCGCGCTCTCCATTTCCGCCGCGGCTCTCGTTCTCCTCTATTTCGCGACGCAACGTATGCATCGACACCGTTCTTTGTATCTGCCGGATACACGTCATTAAAACACGATAAGTGTCGCTACTTGTCCGATGCCCTCGGCTAAATGATTTTCTTTTTGCTCCCATGCCGCCGCGCCGTGCCGGGAGGCTCGTGGCGGTGAATCGTAATGTCGCGCGGGGTCACTGAATGATAATCATCGTTACGTGCCGCCCGCCCCGCTAAACAGATTATTCATATTCTAATGGACCGACTGGTTCCGCGGAAGTCGACGCGACGTGGATTTTTTCCGCCACCGGGAATTCCGTTTTAAGAGTCGAGATACGCGATCGCATTGAACCGCAGGAAAGTTTCTGCGAACAAAGGTTGAACTACAATGGGATGTAGCACAAAGTAAATTACGATGTACAGGGTGTAACAAAATTTAGTGTCATGGTTTTGACAGATGGTTGTACACCTTCGGATCGGTGGAGATTTGTTAAAAGAAATTGCCGCAAAATTGATTTTGACCTTGAAATTCAAGGTCAAATTTTTTATGCTTGTATCGCATTCTACTCACCATGGGGACTAAACTTGTCAAAGGAACCGTAGGTCGCAACTCATCGACCGTTCTCTTATAAAACAATGTTAAATATTTTAACGTCGTCTTCCGTTATCTGAAATGTTTGGAAGTCGATGGATAGGACGAAGACCTGCACCTCATTTGTGGCCGCCACGTTCCCCAGACCTTACGCCTCTTGACTTCTTTTTTTGGGGAGCAGTGAAGCATATTGTTAACCGGACAGGACCGCCAATAAGAACTATGCAGCAATTAAAATCACGAATTGAAGACGCTTTTCACCGTGTGCAGTCTATACCAAACATTTACGAAAAAGTTCGCAAAAATTTGGAAGAAAGACTAAGGATATGTTTGCGTAATAATGGTGGCCATATCGAAGCCGGTGATCAAGCACGACTATTAAGAGTGATAAACCTTGATGGTTCTATACTATGGCAAAGAACGAGAAACCCGAGGAACGGAAGACGACGTTAAAATATTTAACATTGTTTTATAAGAGAACGGTTGAGTTGCGACCTACGGTTCCTTTGACAAATTTAGTCCCCATGGTGAGTAGAATGTGATACAAGCATAAAAAATTTGACCTCGAATTTCAAGGTAAAATCAATTTTGCGGCAATTTCTTTTAACAAATCTCCACCGATCCGAAGGTGTACAACCATCTGTCAAAACCATGACACTAAATTTTGTTACACCCTGTACAGGTCCTTGAGTCGGCGGAGAAGGCGCCGACACAGGAAAATTAAAATCGACTTTTGAGTCGCGAGACACGCTATTAACCCTTAGCACTCGAATGGCGACTATTAGGCGCCACTAAAAATTGCTGTATCATTATTGAAATTCATAGCATTATTCAGTATTTAATAAATCACTAAACACTTCGGTATTGTACGAGCAAATTGCACCGTTTTTGTATGTATAACATGAAAAAATATGTATATAGAAGGAAAAAATTCTAGATCGGAAGAAATGTTTCGTTTTGGAGTTAAAATAGTTTCGAGTGCAAAGGGTTAACCCTTAGCGCTATAACGTGTCACTAAAAATTGCTGTATCGGTATTCCAAATATTTTTTACATTATTGAATTTGTATTTACGATTTGTGAATCATAAAGTTTAAAATCCATTAACACTTTGACTGCCAAACTAGAAACCTCAAAAGTTCCAGAAAATCAAAGTAAGTTATTTAATGACATAGATATTGAACATAATTAAATGTATGATATCGAGTAGTCCTCAAACTGAAAAATTTATTTTAAAATCTGGACAAATAATTCCGTTACCCACATATAGGTGACATGGCAGTCAACGTGTTAAATGGTCCTCGCTAAGGAACATCATAACCCTCCAATGGTGAAAAGCATTCATTTTTTCGTTGAGATTTCTTTTAACAACTCAGAGCTTTTCCTACATGATGCTACCGGTGCTATATTGCATAATACCACCGGTAAAACAAGAATTCATCGAGGAATTGCAAGATTATTCAAAGGTAATTGGAACGGTAGAAATTCAATTTGTGGATCCCACAGATCCAATCCGTGCACCGAGGGGTTAAGTAGGCGACTTACACGCTAGTCGACCAGTCAACGAAAAAGTTGCATTTTTCAACGGACCGCTTTGGAACGCGGTATCGATCGCTCGGCGAAAGTCGATTCCACGAGGGAGAGCTCGTCGCGCGAACCCCGTACAAATATTCGACGAACGTTCGTTAATCCGCGGCTTGTGATCTAACGAGAAAAAGGCTTGGAGGGGGCGAACACGCGAAGGGTAGAGAAGCGGCCAAAGGTAGGAGATTAGAGATCCACAACTTATCTCGAAAAGTGGTTTTCGTCGTTGTACAAGTGGTCGTAAGCGGCTTAACATGGTGTCCGATCACGTGATTTCGGTGGGTGTCCCGCGCGGCTTTAACAGCTCGCCGATAAATCTGCATTCTATTAATTAGGGAGTCGGTGCGAGGCTTCGACGGACCGTTTTCGAACAGGAAAAAACCACCCTCCAGGGAAAGAAATATAGCCTGAGTACAACGCTATACCAAATAGAGCTCACTTGAGCTAGACTTACAACCTCTACGGATGTTTATGGTTATTGTTCAGCGTCCAGAAACACATATTTTATTTTTCACACTAGCCTGATTCGCTCTAAAAATATTACCTTCTACTCCAATCGACGCCATCAACTTACTGTACAGTAATATGACTCGCAAATAAAACCTCTTAGGACCTCGTACTCTCGAGTGGCGAACATCCCATTAGGCGAATTAATTAACACGGTGACTGCCATGTCACCCATATATGGGTGACGGAATTATTCGTTCAGGCTTTAAAATGAATTTTTACGTTAATATATTCATTGTACCAAATTTGATTAGGATCTGTAAAATGCAAGAAAGTTGTTGAACTATATATATGGGTGACGCAATTATTCGTTCAGGCTTTAAAATGAATTTTTACGTTAATATATTCATTGTACCAAATTTGATTAGGATCTGTAAAATGCAAGAAAGTTGGAGAACTACACAATATCATAGATTTAATTTTTTTCAATTTTTATTTCATTAAATCACTTACTTTGATTTCATGGAATTTTTTAGCTTTCTTGTTTGGCGATCAAAGCGTTAATTGAAAATCGTATAATCGGCCGCCGAATTTCTTCATTCGGAGTTTCATCGGCGAAAAAACCCGTGTACTATAGGATCTCGCGAGGCAGGCGGGCATAAAAATGTTTGAGAGCAGTGATGTCCGCGGGATCCGACCAAATATCGGATATAGACAGCGCCGCGGCGCGACCGTGCGAATTTTTTGACCGTCGGATTTTAATTAATTAGCGACGGAGCGTGGACTTGCCGAGCTCTCGATCCTTTGGCCGAACGACGCGCGCACGGCTGAGCCATAGGTTCATTAGATCCTTGCACAGACTGAAATTCTGTCGACCACAGGGCAAATAGTTGGTCCGCGCTTTATGTAAAGCAGAGAGAGCCTTTGTATCAAAGAGCTGCCCGTATGTATTCATTAGGCGGTATTTAGCATAGTTCGAATGAGCAATGCCGTCGGCGGGGTACGTAGGTACGCGCGCGTGTCGCGGTGTGCGCTTCTCGTGCGCTCACCGTGCACCCCTCCGCACCTCTCATTCTCGTGCGCTATCGTGCGCGAGAAGAATTGTTGATGCGGATCGGAATCACGCCGCGGGATCGGGACACGACGGAGGTGCTTTCGCGACGGAATCGTGGCCTCCCGCGACCAAAAAGGCGTTTAATTATTCCGGCCCGGGTTCATTATAAAGTTAACCTAACCACTACTCTGCGCGGCACGTTTCAAAGCGACCGACAAATTTCGGATGCTTTTGTCCTGCAATTTTTTCCTGCCCCGTCTTCGTCCTCAGCTTGTTTGAACCTTGCAACTCTTCCAGGCTTGCAAGTTCGCGAGTACTCACTATACCGACACAAGCAACTGCACGAATTTCAGGTATCCGATGCAGTTGACGCTTTGCACACTTATAGAGTTCGATCTCCTGTTTACGAAAATGTGCCATTATAGGGTTAGATGATCAATATTTTGCAGGATATTGACGATTAATTGTGCCAAACGTTATGGTCTAAATTATGGTGTTTATAAACACCGGTAAAGTAAATGTAATGAAAAAATGCAAGCAATACAATACAATAATCTATATAAATTTTTATCCTAATATAATACAATACGAAACGAAAAGGACACAACAGAATGCTAAACAACATTTACTACGCGAAGAATATAGATACAGCGTGTCCGGTTTATATCAATCTTGAAAAATATGAAATACACGAAGAAATGTTTCAAAATTTATTTGCAATACTTGTTCGTAAACGGAAGAACGAACTCTATAAATGTGCAAAGTTGCAAACGAAGCATTCAGTCAAGAAGTTGTTTAAAATTTCAATTCGTTTACCTGGTATTCTATTTGTTTTTAATTATCTATTATCCTTTATCTATCAATTACCGACATTTCCTTTATCTAACATTTGCAAATGCTGAGTTACAGTTGTTTGTCATCCTCCCCAATTTGGCATCTTCCCTCTAATTACCTTAAATCTCGCAACACAGACGGTATTGCAAAGGACTACGTTAGGTCCGCTTGGATCTATTATACCTTCAATCATGAATTATTCAATTTATTTCGAGCCAGCACGGCAAAGCCGTCATCTAACTACTGAGCTTCTGGTGGTTGGTTTAAGTTGAAGGCTGTTTAATTGGATACAACAGGGAAGCCATCAAACCAAAATAAACTGACTCTAAAATATGGTTACAAAATTTAATGAACAAATATCTGTGTAATCGTCGAGTGCGTCCGTTTCGCGAGCATTAATTTCGAAATTCGACATCTTACACCGAAAGTTCAACAATAATATTTTACTTATGCAGTTGCATTAACGTTGACTTCAACAGATCAAGAGAATGATTCGATTGATGAAGACAAGAAGACCATTTGAACTTGTACGTTATTCAATTTTGTTTCAAAGATGCAGTGTCTGCTCCGAGAAGAATGATTTACCAGAAATATTGATACTCCCCAGTTTAGATTTACTTTTAGCATCCTATAAAATCTGTAAAATTAGCTTTTTATATACGTCGGCAAATATTCATGTTGAGGAAACGGAAATAGCTCTCTCAAAGTTCGGCTTGAAGAATCTATTTATTACAAATCTAAACGAATAAATAATGGTGCCTAAAAATAATGACACGATGTCGATTAAAAAAGTGAACATAATTGAACGCAAAAATGCTTTACCTTCTAAAGAAACAGAAAATCCTCCTAAAGAAAAGCTAAAGAAAAGCTATAGTTGGTGTTGAATTTATTAATTGAAGCACTTGGAGGAGATCATCACCTGAGGTCATCTTAAAATTAGGTATCACAGATCAGAGATAAAAGAGCATCCGAGCGAAGCGTACACAATTAAAAATGTTCTACACAGCTATGGAAAAATTCGAACGAGAATCCAGCGAGCATATTCCGAGACGGGACCTTTTGTGTCAACCAAGACAAGGATTTGTTCCACAGCGTCGGTGTACCTTCTCGATAAGACGACTCAGGAAATCGGAGTGAAACCGATCGTCGAGATGCTCGCTAATTAACGAATCCCGATAGCGCCAATTCCGCGTTAGCCCCCGGAAGCCGACAGTGAAGCTGGAGGACAACGATACCGCGAACTTGAACGTTCCACTGGACGGAACGCGATGGAACTGGAGCAAAGTATTTTCGGTAGGTCTATTGAGCGCTCGGGAAGCGTTCGTGGGCGATCGTTTCGTCGAAAAACGACGGGACGCGGCCAGGGGGGCCTGAGCTGTAAAAGTTTGCCGGTCGGCTACGGTAATGAATCGATCGGTCGGTGGACTCCTCGGCTATACTACTATTTACCGTAACAAACGGAACGGAACCTAAACTCGCTCGTTCGTCGGCCGCAACGTTTCTTTCCCGTCAAAGGATCAAAGCGGTCTCGCGCTCGCATTCTGTCCGAGGATTGCGAGCTAGGCGAGCGTGTGCGGGCGTATTCATTTTTTCGAGTGCGCTCGTTCGTTCGGATGCACGCGGCTTGGACGTAAGCCGGAGAGGCGAAAAGAGATAAAAAGAAACGCGGCGCGGAAGAGCGAGGCACGAGCTCGTCTCGCAACTAGAATCAAAACGATAGGTATATCTGGCGTATCGATCTCGCTCGGAACGCGTACGATTCCCGCGGCTCACCGCTCGTTACGTAAGGTTAATCTGGAAAAGAGTCTCTTTATTTGAGTTCGATCTTTGTTCGCTTCTGTATAACTCCCCGCCCCCTCCCCTCTTCAGTTGTATATAACTTTCCCCCCCTCCCTCCTCGACGGCGGCGTCGCGTCGACCGGTCTCATCTTCCGCAGTGTTCTTCTCTTGGCCGATACTTGCTCTCGTGCAGACCTCCACTTTCTCCGGTTACTTTTAACGAGATTTGTTCCTCACAGAGCCGACACCGTAATTGTATCAACGATTTACTCGGTCCCTCGAGTGCTCGCGGCCTCATTATCGGCGATAAAGCGGACGGTCGACGAGTTTTCGCTTTGTGAATGATTCCAACCGGCAGGAACGATTTTATTTGAATAATTCTACCCTTAGCTTGATCCCGGCCCGGAAGGATCTCGATGAGGTATTCCTTTCGATCTGGCGCCGCTGGAGAAACACAAGAATCGTCGGAGTTAAGGCAACGGCGCACTATCAAAATATTTTCCGAAACACGAACTGTTACGGGGGGTCGCGGACACACGCAGAAAATATTGGGTCTGGGAAAAAGTTCGTGGCGTTTTTCCCGATAATAATTATCAGAATATGCTTTGCTACACGTGTTTCTAGTGCACGGTAATTTCTCACTTTTATGTAGTGTGCACACTGAGACATTGCGGCGTTCAACTGACAAACTGTCTTTAGGAACACCGTATTAAACAAAGGTATACATTTAAAGGTACGGTTATATTATGGTAGATATTAGCCGACACGCGGGATATGTGCGAACGAATGAATTAAATCACCCCAGGAAAATGGAAGTGGATATATTGGGCGCGTATAATATTTGAAATTCCCGTAAGGTCGTCGTGTTTTTTGGTAAAATATTCCGACGATATTTCAATAATAACGACCGGTTTGAAAATAGCGGCAATGTGAAGAGTATCTAATAAATTTCCATCAATGAAAACCATAAAAAAATTCGTTCCCTCCCCCCTCCTTCACAAGGAAAACACAAAATATGCGTGGAATACAAATCGTTCGATTCAGCTTGATTTCTGATTATTAATAGCAATAGTCATTATTATGCTTAAATATATGGCTGGGCATAGAGCATTTCTCAAACACTTGAAAGAGTAATTATTTTTGCTTACGTTTTTGCCAAATATATATTTTTAATTTGTAAACGCGAATATTTCATGAAAACAAAAAGATATTTGCTGTAGCTGGGAGATTTTTTTTTAAATTGATTATTTTAATGTAAACACGTAAATTTATCCAACTGATTCTGACAATTCGATTACGCACCGTACCTGCAGATTGTAACAGAACATGTGGGACGCACTTCGCGAGCTGATTGTACACCTACAAACAATGAAAATCGTTGAAATAAACATACGCTTTATTTGGTTTCGTTTGTATCACAAGTTTAACGAATATCGCAAAGAAAAAAATTTTTTCATAATCAATAAATCCGACTGTTATACGATATGTTATAGTACCGAATGACCCATAAAATATTACAAATATTTTCTTTAGCAATTTTATAAATAGTTTGCTCAATTTACGTGCTGTAAAGGGCTCATATTACAATAAATTTCGGGTAATCAGCCATCTTAATTGTTGTTATTAATTGTGTCCCATTTTCTAAATGTTTTGTACTATGGGGACACAATGCTGCAGATTGGAAGCGAGGAATGAGCTGGTTATTGTGTTCGTTGAAATGCATAAGAGTTTGTTAGAAGTTATTCATTATGGACAAGGCACATTTAGCTTGATTATTGTTAGGTCGAATGAAATTTCTGTAGTTAAAATAATTTCGATCGCAAAGGATCGAACCCCTGAAATGCTCTGTATCTCGACTGGCATAGACGCAGCATCCGCATGCAATGTAACCCTAACCCTGCAGCTAGGAATTCCAGCGGAAAATCGTCCCCTAATCTGTTTATATTTAATATATTCATTATCGCGGGGCAAGCCGCTCGGGGACAGGGGAATTTGATTTCTTGGCAAGTGTGCAAATGCATCTGGATTGGGAGGGTGGGCGTCGGAGAGATGAGTTAGGACAGCCTTTGACGGTGGGCTGCGAACGCGTGCGAACCTCGCCATCTCGGAATCCGTCAAGCGATTTAATGAGCCGGATTTTACGGGATCGGCCACGAATGGGGGATCGGGAGTCTTCCTATGGGAACTCAGCGGCGCACGAGTCGATCAGAAAGGGTATTGGGGAACGAAATGCACGGACGAAAATGATGAGAGGGTCGGGTTGGGCCGGGGTGGCATGGTCGTACGCGGAAAACTGGGGTCAAAAGCCCGCAGAAATTTTCAACAAAGCCGTTCATTGTGTTCACGAGCGGCAGAAGGGGGTGGCAAGCCACGTATACAGGGTGTTTCAGCTAACTTTATTATCCCGAATAATTATTAAACTGTACATTTTCATTTTTATATTCATTATTTATAGTCGCATCAACCATTTAAAGTGGTAAATATTTTAGGACATATCAAGGTCAATACACTTTTACGTGTTTGATACTCTATCGATTCACGAAACAAAAGATTGGTCATTCCGTTTACAATAATCAAGGTGACCTTGAAATCTCCGAAAAGTCTTCATCCACAACATAAACACGTACTGTATCCAAGGTGACCCTCAAAGCCATTGAAGTTCTATGCTTTAAAATTTAGTAAGTATCCGAGGTAATCGAGTTAGCTGAAACAGCCTGTATAATGATCGCAACCGAGCGTCGTCCACCTCTCCTCTTTCCTCCGCGTTTACGCACCGATTGCGTGCTTATCTGTCGTAAAAATAGCATTGCAGCTAAACCACTCCGCGCCATTTTCGCCCGCGCCTTTTTTCGTACGACTTTTTTTTTTAGTTTTTGCGTCCCCCCCACCCCTCTCGCGGGTTCTGATTCGGTATGCTGCGTACCTTGTCGTTCAATTGTCAACGGCACCGGGGCTCGACTCTGATAGCGGGTGCATAGCTGCCGGCCGCGCTTCGATCGCGAGCACGTTCCACTCAACTAATTCGACACGCGTAATATTTAGCGGCGTTCGACGGATTTCCGTGCCTGTCCGTCGAATAGTAATTGCTGCAGCGCGAAGCAAAAACCAGTGTTAGGCCAGAGGTTAGCCCGGGCACACGGTGCCACTCTTACACTTTTTCGATATTTTACAGCCCGACTTTTCGATACGCGGTTTTCTCGTTTTTAGTCTGCTGGTTGATTTGCCGGGAGGAGGAGATTCGCTAGGAGTTTTTCCTCTGCTTCTGCAGCTATCGATGTTTCGTACAGTCCGCGACAATGCATCACTTCAAACGAAATAATTATGTACTGTATTATATGAAAGAATTTCATCGTCTTTCATGCAGTCTCGTCTTTCGCGTTTCATGTGTTATTATTTACTTCTGGGGACGTCGTTCGAGGCACTGTTTTCGTTAGAATTTCTATGATCTTGAAAGCTACACAAGCTTGACCTCTTGTTGGCCGCGACAAATCTATAAGACAGTTGCTCGCAAACAGTGAACGCGAAAAGCCTGCAGGCAAACGTTTAATATCTAAAAATATTATAAAAAATGTAATAAATGACATATACAAAAAACAGACAATATACACATTCATATATTTTCTACGCCATTTTTAGTCGTTTTTTCACTTTGTTTATGTAGAGTGGAAGGGTCTTCTCAGGAGATTGACTCGTGTAATCTATAAAAATGCTCTATTGACTGCTCTCTACAAAGTCTAAACGTTAACTGTTCCTTGCCGAACGGATTATTCAAAACGAAGACTAGTGTCTGTGGTTTTTACATGTTTGTCCTTATAACGCGAGTCGTCGTCGATCAGTTATTGTGTCGAAAATACGGGGCGACGACCACGCGTCATAATACTGTTTGAAGAACGACACTTTTTACATGTGTGTATACATGATAGCGCAAGGTGTTTCTTTTACATTTAACACGTTGATTGCCATGTCACTCATATGTGGGTGACGGAATTATTTGTCCAAAGAAAATGAATTTTTACGTTAATATATTAATTGTATCAAATTTTTTAAGGATCTGTAAAATGCCAGAAAATTGGAGGACCACTCAATATCATACATATAATTTTTTTCAAGTTTTACTTCATTAAGTAACTAACATTAATTTGATGGAATTTTTGAGGTTTCTAGCTTGGCAGTCAAATTGTGAAATAAAACGCTACTATTTACCTGTAATATCGACTTTCTGAACGACTTCGTTGATTTTCGCGGATCATTTAAGGGGTTTTGAAATTTTCAAGCATAAAAGGAAAAAACGAGAGAGTCAGAGTTCTCGCGAGACAGTGTTGCGACCGGTGTTCGATGATCATCGTTACTAGGCTCGAATCGACAGGACCAACCCCTTCGCGTGCTTTTTTTCACACATTCGCGTCTCTCGTCGCCCTCTGTCGCACATTTCGGGCCTTTAGAAAGCTGTGAACGCGTGATAATCGAGGACGTCGCTTCGATTGGCGCGATCTCGCACCTTTGTCGCCTGTCGAACCGTTATGCTATAACGAGTCAGCGCCAGTTAAGTTGGTTAAAGTGCCTGCTGGTTAAAGGGAGTCTCTCTCTCTCTCTCTCTCTCTCTCTCTCTCTCTCTGTCTCGTGCCCGACCTATCCGGACAGGATCACCATCCACTTGCCGTTGCGTGGCTTCTCGACTGGGGACTCTTCTTTCCCCAGACGAAATAATATCAATGGCACTTTACACCTGTCCGGGCTTCCCCTTTCTCCTCTCTCCGGCTCCCCTCAACGTTCCCTCGATCCTTCGAAAGCGAAGCCGAGTGTTCACGGCGCGTCAATTTAGATCACCGCCGGTGTACGATTTCCCATGGAACGATCCAGCAGCTCCTTGTCCCGCGAACGTTATCGCGGGACAAGATCGAGCACGTTGAAAAACCCGGGAGATTTATTCGCGACATGCGCCGGATTGAGATCTCAGGTATCGGCGACGTTGTGCAACTGATTTTAACGCAATTAGCATAATTGAATCGGCCGGAGATTTACGGCCGAATCGACGAGCCTGTTTTATCGGCGCGCGATATATATATATATACCCAGTGTCGCGATCCGAAACGGAGTCGAGTATCTCGATCTGGTGGCGACGTCGGGAAACATCGACGTCGCGACGCTCCACGGTTCCAGACGTCTCCGGTGGCGGGCGCCACGATACGGTCATAGGGTAGCTTTCGATTGCAACCCCTCGGTGGCAAACCACTGTTGACCTTCCGCGGACGATGCAGTTACTTGCATTTTCTCTCAGGGACTTCTACCGAAATGCATATTACCGGTATCTTAGATTTTATTCATATTTCTTTTCTTTTTTATATTTCCGATTGTACCTTCTGAACCCTTATAAGAACCCAAATACGAAAATACCGGTAAAAATGCCGGTGTATGTACCGGTATTTATCGGTCATTTTTTTCGTTCACCTATGATTATAATAAAATTTATTGTGATTTCAAAGTATTTCCACAGATTTAGACCAGTATCATTTTATTATTGGTATTATGCTAGCAAATACCGAAATTGATATGCAGTATCACGATTGCGATGATGACAGCATGTTTGCTAGGGGGAAAGGATGCAATATTATAATTTATAATAGTTGACATATCTTATGCACACAACGTTATGATATCGATACCAATAGAGATACCAATACAGTTGCGCCACGTTTTGGAGGCAAAAGGAAAATTGAAAAAATACATAGTATAGTCATTTGAAACGGACATACTGTGTAACAGACCCACCACGCCAGACGATCATCCGTTGGGGCCCTGCAAGGCGTAAAGACATAGATTAGCGTCTTCGTACGCGAAAGCTTGATAAGCAAGAAACGAAGGTTCACATGTTCGATCGAAAAACTGTTAGCATTCTTCGTAAAGCTCGTGGCTGATGGCAGTCTAGCCTAGCCGAGTCGGTAGCTAACGAGTAGCTCGTCGAGGCATTGATGGACGCGTCAAGGTGTCGTCGGGCAACGGTGGATTTATGACTCTCAATCTCCGGTTCGGTAGTCGTTCTCGAAACGCTCAGACGATCGTCGAAGTGCGCGGAATCGCGTCGCAATTATCCGCATGGTGAATAGTTTATCAGGCGTGGGTCGTTAACCTAATGGAAGTGGCGTTAAGGCGAGGATCGATATGGTGCACTTCGTCGCCGACATCCTTGGCGAGGCCAATCGCGAGAAAACGGGCCTGGGGAGGATAGGCGAGAAAATCCGCGGCGCGACGCAATGGCTCTAATAGCACGTGAATACATTTAATGGAGCCATTTGAATTATAATGGCTGATCGAGCCACCGATTGGCAGTTGCCATCCGAGCGAGAGATCATGGCTTGTTTCTCGCTGCCTAATCTTTTTTCGAGATTAGAAACCGGTCCGCGCGACCCGTCCCGTTACCCAGACCCATTACCGCCTTTTAGAGTCCCCCGCGATTACGATCTCTACCCGCTCGGCCAATACGCGTGTTTTCGATCCTCGGAAATGGAACGACAACCACCTTCTTCTTAACTACCCGCGAATCGACGGATCACGCCGCGCCGGATTACGATAATATCTCTTTGCTGTCGCTCGACTTGCCAACAGATTTGTCATACATAACGCGAACGCGAGAACGCTAAAAAGATTGCTCCGGGACACTGTACAATTAATTTCTCGATATACATGATAACCAGACTGACGGGTGTTTATGCGAAGTAAAAATTGTCCCCATTAATTTCGAGATACTGGAGCTACAGAGACATGTATTTCGTCCCTTAACACTTATTTAACCCCTTGCCCTACAATAACGAGCCAGACTCGTCTTGAAGATTCTGAATGGAGTCTAATAAATGTGAATGTTATTAATTTCCTTTAAATCGAAATAAAATTCTATTTTGTTGTAGTTGATATATATCCTTTGGGGAAAACGTAGGCATACGATGAATATAAACTATCTTCTTTTTCTATGAAATTCTGAACAATAAAGAATTTCTAATTATTATAATCACAAAATAAATAGCAGTGCAAGGGGTTAATGAAATAAAAATTGGAAAAAATTGAATGTACGATACGGACTAGTCCTCCAACTTTCTTGAATTTTACGGATTCTAATCGAATTTGGTACAATGAATGGGTGACACGTGACGGGTAATGATACGGTACAATGATGGGTAACATCAACATATGGGTGACATGGTAGTCAACGTGTTAACTATTTTAAGGGCCAAGACTCCGTACTTTCGCGATAAGGTAGAGTGACCACGTAGCCGAGAAATGATTTCACGGGAGGGAAGTTTTCGTCTTCGCATCGACGTTCTCAAATTTTGTTAATCTACAATTTCAAGTTTCATCAACACAATTTTATCATAAATGCATAAAATTCGCAGTTTTGTCTTCAGGGTCGAAATGTCGCTTCTATCGTGCAGACACTAGTCTTGAATCATCTGCCGCTAACATCGAGCATAGAACATTAATAACATCAAGATGTCTTAAATGAGGATGGAGTACACGAAGCTCCCTATTTAAAATTTTTATTATCAACGTACGTAGTAAATCGTATCATAGGCTAAGGGACCGAATTACTCTATGGTGGTACTAATTTTACTATTGACTGTAATAGTGATTGTAATGGTATTAGTAATAGTATTAATTACACTTATTTTGAAAGTATAAGGAACATTAAAATTTCAACGAAAAAATTTAATATTCATTATGCTTTAAAAATAAGTATAATTAATATAGGCAAAGTAATTGGTACCTCCACAGCGATTGGGTCCTTTACCCTATCATTAGTAACGCTGCATGTCGTATTAAAGTTCGGTGTTAAATTCTATGATTTCTCGAAGACGCTTAAAAATTTCGTTATGTACGGTACGATTCAATTTATTCCTCGAAGGGTGACTCTTTCAAAAAGCTGCCTGAAAATACGTTTCTTGCGAAATTTCAACTTTCTCGATCCAGAATATTTCTATCGATCGGCGTACGTTTCTGACAGAAAATTCGCCAAATTTTCGAGCGTTTCTTCAAGCAACTTGGAAAGTCCATTTGTACCGGACGCGCGAACGGCCAAGAAACCTAGTTTGCGGTCGTTCGATCACGTTCGCGTTCAGAGGGCACAAAACGTCGATGCAGCGAATCTCGGCTACCTGGGTCGTAGCAGACTTTAGCGGCTGCATGGACGACGGATTCGCGATCCAGGGATCGAACGAGCTAGCCGAGTGGCTTTCGCTCGACTGCCTCGTCGAGATATACATACTTGGAACGTGTTTTATGCTGTCATCGAACATCTCGAAACGAGCCGGTGGCTTTTTATCGGCGTTAATTCTGTCGAAGCACCCGAAGCCAACGTTTACGACGAGTTTCGTCGCCGGGGAATCCGGGATTGCCGGCTTAACTCGAGGGAACACCGGGTCGCCATTGATCCGGTTTCACGGTGCACGGTGGCAACGAGGCCTCGTTAGCCCCCAATTAAAGGAACAGATTTTATATGCCGTTCGGAACCTTCGCCGAAAAGAATATTCCCGAGGAGAAGATCCGCTTGTAGTCTAGACGAGTCGGGCCGCGGCGGCGTGGCGCGGTGCGGGTTCGATGTTGCAATCGATAACGTAAATGTGTGCACGGAACGGCGTCACCGGCACCGGGCTAGGATGGTCGTTAACGCCGTCGAACATAATTATTTATAATTTATTTAATATCCATGTTTTAACGATGTTAATTACACGGCAGTCGACCGTCCGCCCGGTCTCGGCGTAATCACCCCTCGGGGACTACGCTCGAATCTCCGACGACCTTTAAAACGGTCCACCCCTTCTTCCTCGTGTCTTGATAACGACTTCGTTCCACTTCGACACCGTGACAATTGTTGCTGGCTACCACTTTCGTTGCTTACCGCAACCCTGAAGACGCATCTCCCTTTTTTTTTGTTCTTCGTTTCTCTCTCGCACGTTTTGCCGGCGAACGCCTGACGATCATTACATCGTCGTCGTCGTTTTATATAGACAAAACTGGATTCTAGAGTTAAAGTAGCTCGAAGTAGCCAAAAGCTCGTAGCACAAGTCAGATGCGGAAATACAGAAAATTGGAACAAATACTGGCTGGAAGACGAAGCAAGAGGATGCGACCTGTGTGGGGACAGGTATGGCAATCTGGAGCATCTAACAAGAGAGTGCAGGGAAATGGAGAGGAAGATCAGGATGGAAGACTTAGTGAGTGGGAGGAGAGATGCAAATGTTGAAGCGTGGCTGCAAAAGTTGAGGAAAAAAAGAGAGAAAAGAGCAGAAATTTAATAGCATAATGAAGCGTAAACCAAAGATAATAGAGAAAAGGTGCAATAATCTGGAGGAGAATAGGAAAAGGCTGAATATAAATAGTGTAGTCAGAGTAGGGAGGGGGAGTCTGAGAGGGAGGGGGAACGGGAGAGAGAGAGAGAGAGAGAGAGAGAGAGAGAGAGAGAGAGAGAGAGAGTGAGTGGTTAAGATAGTTATTTGTAAGTATAGGTTATTGTAAACCGAGTCCGATTCTTGGCCGTAAGGCTGAATAAAGCAATATTATTATTATTATTATTATTGTTAAGTAGCTCGAAGTACAAAACGTTAGTATTATGATAAGAGAGAATGCCGGTGTCGATCGAACTTGGTTCCGAGTACATATCGATCGGAATATTTATGGGACCAATATCACCGATTTAGCAATAAAATCTTTCGCCAGTTTCCGCGACAACATCGCGTGGTTACTTGGTTTTGTAACGATACATCGAAATTCACACGAGTACGTGGCTATCGGCGCCCGCTGGTCTTAGTTATCTTTAATGACGGTAAATTACCATCCCTATCTGCCGCGTGCCCGTGACTACGCTGAGGAACGACGGGAAACACGACCGCGTGGGTGGCTGAGGTAACCTGCGACGTGGGTCCACCTCGGCGTTATTCGACTGTGAACGAGTGGTCTCCGGTGCAAGGGTCACGTACAGACTCGCACACACACCTTTGCGACGATGTCCGGTACATCGGCGGGTCGCGGCACGGCGATGCGATGCGATGCGATGATCCCCTATGAATAATCGACATTGCGTTCAACGGCGTTTACTTAGCTCGGTGGGTGTACAGGTGGGTGGAGGACGTGGATCATGGGATTATCTTGTCCGTGGCGGACGGTCCGTTTCGGGGATCAGTCTTATTGTCTACCTTGGCCGCGAGACCTTACGAGGAAGTGAGCCTGGGAAAAATTTCAAGACACCGGACACTTGGCTCCGCTACGTGGTAACTTAAACCACCGATGTCCCTGTTGTCGATGCTACACAGAACTTTACGAGCGATCCTGACAGCCGCGCGATTCGAGGATATTCCTCGTCCCGTCAACGCGACCACGCAACCTCTCGTGCACACTCTTTTAACCGACCCGCTGTTATGCTAAGGAAATTCGCGACGCACAAAATTATAGCCGACACGAAAAAATGTTTCAGACGAAAGCTGTTGTGCGCGCGATTTTCTATTACGTGCTATAGTTAAACACGCACTTTCTAGTTTTGCAAATGGACTGTATAATAATTGTTGAACCGGAGGATCAAGTATATATTACTTAGTTTATTTCGAAGGATGTGTCGGATCTTATTGATTAAATTACAAAGGTGACCTATGGTTTTGAGGTTTTCAGGAGTGACAAAGTCTAGAATGCGACTGATATGCTAATGTTGATGCGAATGCTATGGTCGTAATAATGATGATTTTCGCTGCTCCGTCTTATTATTTATCTCTTACGCTGGGGCGTTTACAAAATGGGATGAGGACGTTTGATAGGTTAAGAAAAGAAGGGCGGAGTTAGCCATGTCGTTGACGAGAGCATGCGGAGTGTACAACAGGGCTGTAAAAGAAATGGGAAATCCCGAAATTTTGTAACTGTCGCTCGAAGCGCATCTCCGCATGATTCCCACAGATACGCTTGTAAAATTTAGGTTCCAAAACGTCTGCTACGTGGTTATAAAACACTAAACCTCGGCCGGCAATGGTTCCTCGAGCACTATTCTTTTAACACGTTAACTGCCGTGGGGGTCACCGGTGACCGGCACTCGACTTTGCTACAGCGCCGTGGGGGCCACCGGTGACCGGCGGCGTAGTCAATATTAAAAGTACATAATTATAGTAAATATGAATACTGATCAATTTTTCAATAATACCATTGTTACTATAATGGTTTGAAGAAATTAATGCAATATAGAACATACAAAATAATTTTTTTTTTTTTTTTTTTTCGAAACACTGAGAGTAATCACTTAGCAACCGAAGCACGATTGTTAAAAAAAAAAAGTAATACTTGCCTACAGCGCCGTGGGGGGCACCGGTGACCCCCACCAAAAAAAATGCTTCAAATATGATTTTATAACTCATATTATTTGCTGGGAACTATATTTCATCATAATATGCATCGCATAATGAAAAGTTCATGTTGGCGCCTGGGACAAATCATGGAAAATCCGTCCGGCAGTCAACGTGTTAAACATACTTTCGCTACGCGACGAAAGCTGTAGGATATAATACAGAGTAGGTATACGATGATTTGTATTTGTTTGACTTTGCAGTAACTGTGAAAAGCTCTGTACACGTTACAGTCTTCAAGGTGACACCAAGACGTTTCCAAAACACTAGAATACTTTCTATCTTGCATAATCGATTGTGGAGATAATAGCGTCCAAATGTTAAAGTGCCGACGTTAGCATCATTCAGTGTACATTGCGAAGTCCTTCGATTGGACTTTCAATTTTTGGACCAAATTGGTCTCGCAGGATTGAGATCGCGAATGAACGGGAGATGCTTTCGTGCCGGTTTCGTTTTTTTTTTCTTTGTTATTTTTCGGTCCGGATTCGAATCGATCGCGTCCCGATAAGACGTGGGTGGCGCGATGGTTGTTGGGGATAGCTTCCTGCCCCTTCTCGCCGCGTTCCACGACTGGTTGCACAAGATGTATTGTAAAATTCCGTGATTTATCTAGCGGAGCGTTGACTTTCTCGTCGCCGCGCCGCGCCGGTCGAAATAAATTCCGCGCGACGGGATTCGTTACGCTGCCGTATCGACGGGATCGGCAGGTACGATCGCGCGAGATCTACTTTCGCCGTGTTTATCGCGCCCCTTCCGGTTCTCTTTCTCGGTTTTCGCGCGAAAACTGGATCAACGATATACCGGGATAACCCGACATCCTAACAAGCGGCCAAGGGAGCAAACAGACGCGCGCGAGCTTATCCGCCGCGATGCTTTTCAATCAGAGACCAAAAATAACTAAAGAGTGGATACTTCGTTACTTCGTTCGTCAAAGGTAATACTTCATTATTATTATTTTTATTGCGTTTCATACAGTGACTCCAACTAATATTCGTACACTCTTAAAAATCGCATAACTTTGTCAATATTGGACTGTAGTACTTGAATTTTTTTGAGAAGTTAGAACAATTGGATCGTGACATAACGGGAAGAATTTTTTTTACAAAAATTGCAATTGGTCGAAATCGTAGAGAAAAAACTAAAAGTTGTATTTTGCAACTTTTTTATGTGGACTTACATTGAAAATTTAGGAAGAAAGATTTGTAGATCTGTATCAATTATACATGTTCTGAGAATTTCATCAAAATCGGTCAACGTTGCAATGAGCTGCAGGTGTTAGAAAATGATTACATAAGGGCGAAATTTGTTTGTAGCTATTCGTCGTAGACAAATTTTGAAAACAGATTTGAAATCAGCGTGAGAAAATCTAGGGGAAATGATATATGGCATGTTAAAAAAATAATTTTTTCGCGCGATTTTATCGAAACTGCCAATGTGCAGCGCACAGAGAGAGTGGGGGGGGGGGGATAGAAAGAGAAAGAGAGAAATAGAGAGAAGGGCAGTCTCGTTATCGTTTGCAACGGTCCGTTACATCTTTTAGCGGACGCTTAACCAATGTTTTGAGCTGTACCGCAGATAACGGAGCTAATGAAATTGTTAGAGACGCGCGGCTCCGGTTAACGATACCAGCCTGACACTCCGGATTCAAAATCGCCGGAGCGCCATCGTATTTTCGTTTAAAGGCCAAGTAAATTGTATGCCGTTATTAGCTCGGGCTCCTTTACCATCGCGTTAATAGGCGCGGACCAGTTCCATCAAAATTAATGGGGCAAGAAATTCTCTGATCTACAGTCGGCCGCAAAAGTGCACGTGCGCGTGCCAAGATTCGAATATTTGATACGAAGCATCGGAGCCTCGATCAATTGACAGACGTTAGTTGGCTGAGTTTTACGCGTGCGAATTAAATGACGATGCTAATTGATATATTAAAGCGAAGAGAAAATGATTACACTTCCTGGTTTTAAGTTCTTCGTTTACGAATGTTCGTCGGAATCTGTCCAAATGAAACGTTCTGAATCCTTATTTTGCGAAAGTGTCTGAAGTCTGACAGGTGAACGTGGATCTCCGTGACCGATTGTACATTTTACAGGAATTTCATACTCTTTTACCATTAGAATAGTACACATGTTTCCAGAGGGTATTATTTAAGTTCAATTGACCGTATTTTAAATTTTCGTTGCAAATAAAAATGTTCAACACTGTTTAACGCACTCGCGCAATAAGCACAATATAAAATTCGTTCGGTTCGCCGAGCATTGAGGTTTTTTTTTTCGTAGAGACAGCCAGTGTTTGCGCATGCAAACGAAGAAGAAAGACGAAGTAGAGAAAAACTGCAGTCTTCGGAGGAAATTTCGTTCGGATCGATAACGCCGGTTTGCAAAACAGCATTTTCATGTTTAAACGGGCCCAGGGCAAGCACTTCCGAACCGAGGAGCGTGGACCGCGATAATGTATCGATCTGTCAGGTGCAACGTCGTGTCGCCTGAGATATTCCCGCCAGATATACAATAGCCATATTTTCTCGATATTGTCTTTACCGTTTCCGTGCGGCGAAGAAATATTCCGCGCGCACGTGAGACACTCTCGCGTAGTTTATTCGACGAGATAATGCGCACTTTTAAGCGTCCTCGAACGGTAAATTATTCTTATCGCGGGCCGCAAACTCCGTTTCCACCGGCGAACAGCTGTCGACGCGATGACAAACGCGCGTTTGTTCATTATTTTATCGGCGTCAAACGCGCCGTTTCGAAATCTCTTCGATCCACCGTCACATTGTTTCGCGTCCGACTTTCTTTTTTTCTTCTTTTTCCTCGGAGAACGCTGCTGCTGCTGCTGCTGGCGGTGCTGCTGCTTCGACCTTCCATCGCCGATGTGGGAACGACGAAGCCTCTCTCGATCGGCTCCAATAAAACGTGATCGCGCCGCTTCGCCGGATATTTATCGGCAAAGATTACAGCCACGTAAATAAATCGTAAATTATCGTAAACGCGCGGGAACGCGTGGCGCAATCGTTGCCTCGTGAAATCGATTCGTAATTTACTCTCGTCCCTCTCTCACCCTTCCCCTTGTCTCAATAACCGTTCCAGCGAATCGAACGATATCGTTGCCGGCTACGAAACATTCGTCTTTCAACCTATAGACAGATGCGATAGAACAGTTCTTTGTGAAAGGGTTGCTTCGGTTTGTAAGAACACCTCGAAAAGTCTATGATCAAGGGAAACGGACACTGATTTATTTCGCGACAATTATAGTCTTCGTCGAAATTTGCTTTCCTCTTCGCAACATTGATACGTTCACTCGTATGTGGGTCATGTTATGTGGGTGCCACGATTCATCGTGCATCTCTAAATTTTAATCTTGCGTACAACCTATAACATTTTCGTAAACCAAATTTTATTACATTTTGTAGGACGTAAAGCGGTTAAAGGAGTATAATTTTAGTGATAAATATCGGATCTGCAATTTGGGCCTCGTGAAACAAATTTTTTTGATTTTCTAAGAGTTTTCAGAGTCCTAGTTTGGCCTAGCTTAGAAATACATTTTTATCGTGACACGTTTGAATAAACTGAATTTTATTAGGATTTTAAGAATGCAAAAGAGTCAGATTCTGACACAAGTCGAATTCTGAACTCTGTAGTTGATCGACTGTTCGAACAATTGACAGATGGAAGTAATAAACAAGTAATGGCACAAAGTAAAGCTGACGCCGACGTCTTAATCTGAAAAATAGAAAAGAAAAATGAACCCGGTTTAAACTGTATCCCTAACAACGACCGTCGGCGAGCGAAACAGTGACAGTGCCAGGCGAGAAAACGCGCATGGAGCGGTGGTGCCATGAAGAGTACCGTGAAGAGAATGGGATAGGGACGGAGAACGAGGAACAGAGGCGCGTGCATTGTGCCAGCCCAGCGAGACATCGTGCACGACAGAGAGCGCGTTCTATCCGCGCACTTGGCGCGCATCCTGCAATAGCGAACAGGGAAGAAAAGGCAGCTCTGTAACCCGTGTTTCTTTCCGCGCGAGCGACACGCCGAGAGCGGCATGCGCGAACAATCGGATGCGTTAATTTTTCCGACGACACGCTTTTCCCCGTCGATGGAACTCGCGGCTCGGAAGACGATACTTGTCTGCTGTCACGAGACAGTTCAATGCGGCCAGACAACGGTTGCGACCATCGACGCCTCGGACCCAGTGTCGCCAGATCAAAACCTCTTCCCCCACTCTAATTTCCCTTTTTACTGCGTTATCCCCCAAGTTACGACGCGTTTCGTCTCCGGTGTGTGTGTGTGTGTGTGTGTGTGTGTGTGCATATGGATTCCTTTTTCGCAAAAGGGCGTGATTTTTCGTCGAAGGTCTCGAGGTCTCTGGAAAGCGGGCACGAACTTTTGCAATCATCCAACACGTGTATTTTGCTATATTCCACATGGTTAACACTAGATTGCCTAAGCAAGTCATTTTGACTGCTTTAAATTATTTTTTTTCGAACTGAAATACATTTTTTTTATTGCTAATACTTATTAATAACTTGTTATATGACTGTAAGTGATATAAAATATATTAAAAATTACTGTTAAACAAATTTCTTTGCGCATTAGTTATTTTTTCACAATGCAGTCATTTTGACTGCTTTCAGGCAATATAGGTATATACTAAGCTCCCGTCTTTCTAGTGTTAATTAGAAAATTGTTTAAAATTAGCACCAATTAGCAACTGTTCTTCTCAAGTACATTTTTAATAAACCGTTGCAAACGATAGAAAGTTGTGGGGGACAAAATTGAAAGTACATTCGCTGGACAGGTCACCCAAATTCGTATTTACCCGCACAGCGAAAAGTTCGATGTCGGTTTACAAATAAGATAACACACGCGAAAGGTGAAAATTGCAGCAGAAATTGGAACGTAGTAGGGAACCTAGATCTCTCAGCACCCCGGGAGCCCGATTCCAGGACAAAGCATCGGAATGTGTTCTTCGCGTGACACCTCGGCCCGCAAATGGCGTCCGGAGATACAACACGAAAAAAGAAAAGAGAAAAAAAAACGCGCGCGCGACATCCCGTGTATCCCATTGTGCGATGACAAATCGAGCATCAGCGTGCCACGAGCCGCTTATCCATCATCGGACCGAAACGCGGTGTCCATCGGTAGGCATTCCACACGGACTGATCTTCGCGAGCGTAACATCCATACTGATGAACCTGAACGCCTCCGGGGACGCCTCGCGACGCTCGCCTCGAACTGCCTCGGTAAGCGACGATCGCGACTGTCAAACAAGATTTACGGTGTCCCTGACCGTAAAGAGACCGCTAACAACCCCGACGATTTTTCTTCCCAGCAGCTCATTCCTTTCGCTCTCCCTTCCGCTCGTGTAACAGCAAACATAGCAAGCCTCTCTCTCTCTCTCTCTCTCTCTCCGTATGAGACACAACGGAAGTAACTTTAGGAGCAACAGCTCTGAAGAAAATTCTTAAGATTCCAGTATAGCTAGTCGGATCATCTATCATCGTTTGATCGATATTCGACTCCCGTTGTCACGTAGCTCGCGATTGGGAAGCTTCAACGGTGTCCCTTGTTCGGGATAATCAAGCAGTCAGTGACTAATTAGTAGGGGTGTGCGGGATCCTGGTCGGGACGGGAATTTTTCTCGGGATCGGGATTCAATCCCGAGAATTTCGGAATCCCGAAAACATCCGGGATTCCCGAGAATTTTCGGGATCCCGAAATTGTTTGGGATTCCCAAAAACATCTGTGATTCCCGACATTTTAAGTTTCTCCCTACTTCCAACAATTACCAGCATCCGAAAGCAGTTGTGTTCTCGAAGATTACATATCTTATTAATCGGGAATGTTCATGTTAGTAATATTGTAGAAAGTAATCGCAAATTTGGATAATTCTGGCAATGCAGAATTTATTTATTTAAAAAAAAAAATGAATTAATAAATTAATAAATAAATAAATTATTATAAATAAATAATAATAATTAATAATAATAATAATAATAAAATAATTAATAATAATTAACTGACTATAATTATTGATAATTAGCGTCCTAGAAGGGGAAGGTAGAGTGGGGAGACAAGTCTTGATCTTTGCTTCAAACAACTCGTATGTTATTTGTTGTACAAGAAAATTTATCAAACAAATGTAACACAGTTTCCAGGAGGACATGCAGTGCTGTGATTTGGTTTTTTTTGTTACTGTAGAGTGGAAGGGTCTTCTCAGGAGATTGACTCGTGTAATCTATAAAAATGCTTTATTGACTGCTCTCTACAAAGTCTAAACGTTAACTGTTCCTTGCCGAACGGATTATTCAAAAACGAAGACTAGTGTCTGTGGTTTTTATATGTTTGTCCTTACAGCGCGAGTCGTCGTCGATCAGTTATTGTGTCGAAAATACGGGGCGACGACCGCGCGTCATAATACTGTTTGAAGAACGACACTTTTTACATGTGTGTATACATGATAGCGCAAGGTGTTTCTTTTACATTACATTGCTTTTTTATCGAGATGCGAGGGTCACCTTCAGTTTTTTCTCGAATTCCGATGAAGCGAAAATTCTGCGTAAAAAATGTATTTTACCACGTAGGACTTAAAATAATAATTACTGAGATATTCTCAAGCTTATTTCATTTTTTAAACATTAAAAGCAAGTTTATCTCGAGCCACCAACGACGCGACGGTCGAAGATATATGCGAGAACGTATTATTAGGGCATGCGCCGCAATAACTGCAGGAACACTGGAAAGAGTTATTCGTTCACTTATAATCTGTTTACGCAAGTGCATTATTTTACAAATATTTGAGAAACTAACAAGGCAATGCGCAAAGCGTCCGACCGTTAAATAAGCTTTGACGGAACGCGTCCAGGAGGAAGACCGAGTTACAGGATTTTATCGTCGGAATCCTCCGCAAGTTCCGCCATTTCCTCGGCTCTTCCGCGGCTGCGTAACCATGATCCATAAAGTTATTCGCGCGCGGAATCCGAGCGCGGGCTCCAGTGAAATATCCTAAAATTATGCGGCAATATCTGGCAACGACACGACACACACGCGCTGCCTTCCCGAGGGTGCAGCGCGTGGCAGCGTCACCTGCGGGAGAGGAACGAAGCAGCACCCTCGGGATCCCCACCGGCTGCCACTTTTGCCTCGGGTTGCCTCGCCCCCTGCGGCGAACATTTTCATAAACTCCCTCGTAAAGCGCATTCGTATTCCCGCGCCCGGTATTCGCGACTAACATTCATTATATCCCGCGAACCGTAATCCGAATGTTCGAGCGTCAAACTTTTTACGTTACCATCGTCCAAACGGACTCGTCGAGCAAACTTCATACGCTCGCAAAAGTTCCGTGATGTGATCCAGTCATGGGACTCCGATGAATTCTCCGATGGATTTTGAATGTTTCACACCGTGGTGGATTCGCTTTCGACTGTGGCCCGTGTATTTTGAAAACGGTGTTATACCGTTTTATTTGTTTCGAGGTGTTCAGGCATTTGCGTTACAGTTTACGGTGTCCCCACGAGAGCCATTTCTGTGGATTTATATTAGAGAGGTAAATTTGCCCTAAACGGATTTCACCTTTTTCACAATCCGTGATTACGCGAGTCCGTGTATCTCTATTTAACATCTTCCTGAACAAGACAACTTTGGTATAAGTGATTTTGGGGATTAATTGCAACAGGTAAATTATTCCGATACTACAGATGACTAAGATGGCCACGTCGGTTAACACGTTGACCGCCATGTCACCCAGATGTGGGTGACGGAATTATTTGTCCAGGTTTTAAAATGAATTTTTACGTTAATATATTCATCGTACCAAATTTGATTGGGATCTGTAAAATGCAAGAAAGTTGGAAGACTTTTTTTATTTCATTAAATAACACTGGTTTCATGGAATTTTTCAGGGTTCTGGTTTGGCACTCGAAGCGTTAAAAAATGGCCTGACAGTTAGTCACAGTAATGAGTTTCGGAGTGGGTCGACAATCGCAATTGCTCGACGACAAAAGACGGTCCGCCGGGTTCGATTGGTCGATGTTCGAATGCGGGGCGAGCGAACGTAAACAGTGATCGATAGGAACCGTGTCACGGAATTAATTCGCTCGTGACGATGGAGAAAAACGAAGGAACGTCTCTGTCTTCTCTCGCGGACGATTTCATCTCGTAAGTAGTCGATGAATATGGATGAACGAGGCCTTTGTTCCGTTCCCCAATTCGCACGATCACGATCTTCGCATCTACAGTCCTTATGTACGTCTCGGTCGTGCAGATGTTACGGTCCATTGTTGGATTCCACACCGTACGGAATTAACGCCGAAAGAAAGGACGTATTTTAATACCAAATGTGCACAAAGCCTTTAACTTTACTCGTCCTTTGTATCATACATTTTTCACTGCTTTCGAAAAAGTATCGCATTCTGCAAATTGTTCTCGTTACACATAGTCCATCTTTTTCCTTTGTATCAAGATATCCAATCGAAGAATAATTAGAAGAATTATAATTGGTTACTCAGTGGCAGGGTGGAGGTCTGCAATTCTGGAGATCTCAGTTGTCGTTGATCCACAGCTTTAGACAAGTTCGGTTCTTCTCGATATACACTTACCGGCAAAAGTTAAGAAACAAAATTGTCGTTTGGGTATTAGTGTGTATTTTTAATTTCCTGAAATACATATGTTCGAATTAAAAATAACACGAAGAGATTACATATCGTACATGAACATACAATAAGTTTTTTTTCGATTATACCTGTACAAGCAGTACAATTAATATCGAGTCAAGGAAACGAAACGCTGTGCGCATTTCAGATCGATCGATTTCGGACTGATAAGCTTCTGCCGGTTTACGGCGGTCTTTTTCCATTTTCTATGGACGTTTTCGCCGTGGTAATATCCGAGTCCTGTTGTCGAGGAACGTGTTCAAGTGGTTACGCAAAAGTCCCCGTCGACTCCTTACAATCGTCATCCACCGGCTTTATGGATGCTAGGCGGTTACGGCTAAGAGGGTGAATTCGTCCGAACGACGTAATGAAATGTCGTGCCTAAGACACTATTCGGCGACAAGACAACGCACTTATGGGATCCACGGAGCACAGGAGAAGGCGAAATGCACGCACACACTGCCGTGTACGATGGAGCGCCGGCTAAACACGTTCGCACACAATTGCTTCCGCCTTATACGTCCCTTTAATGCTACGACCTGGTATATTTTCTTCTATCGATCCGCAGTGTATTCGCGTATTTCGAATTGCATTCTCTGGCGTATCACATTCGTGCGCAGTTCGTGACTTTCATAGAGGAGAACCCTCGATTCGTCTTTGATATCTTCGAGTTACGAAGCAGAACGTTTAAAACGAAGATGAACGAGTACGAATATAATTGTAAAGTCAAAGAGGTTTCGGTGCAAGTTTTGAATTTAAAAGTGTGCCGTGTGTTAATTCGTTTAACACTTTGAGTGTCAAACCAGAACCCTAAAAAATTCCATGAAACCAAAGTAAGTTATTTAATGAAATAAAAATTGAAAATAATTATATGTGTGATATTTAGTAGTGTTGGAACAGTACTAATCGCGACATCTGTTAGTTTATATTGTAAATCGTGTATATTCACGTGACCTGTATGTATTGCGTATTCTGTACGGTAACGATAGGTCCTCCTTCTCTATTCGACCGTTGAGGTGTATACACGTGTTATTCCCAAGTTATTCTACGTATTTATTAAAGAGTTCTTTTCACATACTTCTCGCTGCTCCGCTATTATTTCGGACTTCCATCAAGTAGTCATCCAAATTTCTTGCAATTTACAGATCCCAATCACATTTGGTACAATGAATATATTAACGTAAAAATTCATTTTAAACCTGGACAAATAATTCCGTCACCCACATATGGCTGACATGGCAGTCAACGTGTTAAACTGAAATAATTTGTACGATTTATTATTATTCGTATAAATCCCACAAACCTGTTGTCTGGTTTGTTGCGATCGGCCTTTGATCGCCAAGCGTTCTCGAGATCCAGCAGCGCGTGCAACAATAACATAAACAAGACAGAAGCATCCGCGGAAGACACCGTTTCTGGGAGCGTTGCGAGTCCCCGTCGTAGAAACTTTTCTTCCCGCACGGTCCCGTAGATCTGCGAACGAGAATTCTGGGTAACGGCCGGGAAAACGTCGAGAAAAGTAGTTGTCGGCGAGCGTTAACGTCTTCTCAGCCAGTGGTCCGACCGCCCCTAAGAGGAAACCATTTTCCAGCAGCGAGATCCGGTCGGACAAAGGGTCCCGACCCGATACCTTCCTAAACTTTCCGCGTGAAAGGGAACAGAAATCATATCGTTCCTCCTCGTGCTTATGAAGCATTACGTAAGCACAAAAAAGTTCGTAAGGGACAACGGCAGGAAGGCGGGGAATCGTCCCTTCGACAATGCCAAGAAAGAACGACGCCCTGCGTTCTTCCTCTGCAAGGCCTTATCCTAAAATCGTTATCATGGTTTATGCAGTTGGCTCGGCTGAAACCGAAACGGTACGGGCGTGTAACAATTATGATCCACGAGCGACGCACAGTGGGCAAAAACGGCCTTTTTCGATTCAAAATCAAAGAACTTTCGATAGGAATGAGGTAGAGCGATGACATTTTTTAAAAATAAAAGCTGAAACTTTGTAGAATATGGGAAAAATAGCGAGATTACGGTACGAACGTTTTTTAACTTTGAGAAAATTCGTTAAAGTTGCATAATTTCAAGAAAGTGCCAGTAGTAATGACAGCGATACGTCAAGTGATGACGAGATGTGAAGTGCCTCATGTTTCGTAAGTAACTCAAAATGTTAAATTACTTCATTGTTATTATTTTTATTGTGTTTTATATATGAGAATAGGATATACTTTCAAACTAGTGTGTTATCGAGTCATTTTAACGAAAAAATTTCATTAATTTGTGTCACAAAAATCTATTTTTTTCAAAAACCAGAGGTCGTAGACAAATTTTGAAAACAGATTTGAAATCAGCGTGAAAAAAATCTATGGGAAACGATATATAGCATGTTAGAAAAAAATTTTCCGCGCGTATTAGCGGCAGAAACAAAATTTTCTGGAAATTGTGCAAGTTTAACGAATTTTCTCAAGGTTAAAAAACGTCCGTACCGTAATCTCCCTATTTTTCCCATATTCTACAAAGTTTCAGCTTTCATTTCAAAAAAATTTCATCGCTCTACCTCATTCCTATCGAAAGTTCTTTGATTTTGAATCGAAAAAGGCCGTTTTTGCCCACTGTGCGACGCCGATGACTTGTCTCCGTCCACTTATAACTTCGCATCGTGTATAAAAATTATAGAAATATTACTTGTACCGTTAGGTTCTTCGTTTTGTACTGGTCTTCGAAAAATTAATTTTGAGTTCTCTGCCGCACGATATTCTTTACAGCTGCGTCGAGTCTTGATTTGTCCTTGGTAATAATTTCACGTTTTGTACTAGTCTTCGAAAAATTCATTTTCAGTTCTTTGCCGTACGATATTCTTTACAGCTGCATCGAGTCCTGGATTTGTCCTTGATAATAATTTCACAGTAGGAGAAAGAAAATTTACACTTACGTTTACGTATGCGCACGCAACGATTCCTTTTATCCTTGTACTTGAACTTTGTCGCAGACTGTCTGGAATGGAGTCTAAATAGAGTAATCGATTCTAGAACCGATTAAACCGTTCAAGCATACGTTCTACTGTGCATCGGCGAATATGAAGGTACTATTAACCGATGACGCTGCGTTATCGAAGTCGATCATAGTTCAATTTTGCACTAGACTCGTCCGATAATGTCGCTGTACACTTCGGTGGCTAGCCGAGACGGTACACGGTGCGCGGCACTTTCGCGACAATTAACCGAATTGCTGAGTAATTAATCGAAGAATCCCGCGGCTCGAACAACGTCAGCTTCCGCCTGGCATCGTGAATCTCGTTTCCGCTCTTAGCCACTGTCACTCAGCTATTCGCCGTCAATTTCTATCCATCGTGCCATCATCTCGAGGCTAAAGTGTCGATCGAATTACATTACGGCTTGTAGAGGGCAGACGCGCGTTCGTTGGTCCCGGCGTTTCCCGGCTCTCTTAAGAAAACCCTATTGCATATGAATATAAGTGTATTATCATAATATCGCGCCTAGGGTGGTTTCGCTTCTGGTTCGGTGCTAGGGGCTCGGAATCCCGCGTCTTCCGCGAAGGGGAGAGATCTCGCTTTTACAAGATACGTATGGATGGAAATCCTGATAGGTATCGCCTGGAATGCGTGGCTCGCAGACGCCGGGAGATTGGGCGAAATAACCACCGATGTATACAGGGTGTTTCATAAATAAATGTCAATGCGTCGAGCAGCAAATCTGCTACGATAAGCAAAGAGTGTCATATTGGAAATTACAAAGATGCTTCTAGTAGAAATTATCAAATAAATTTCTTCATTCGACCACGTATCCGTTGTACAAATTTCGAAAAATCTAAATAAATTTACAATGCATACCGGTCGCATTTTGTGCTCGGTACGGTTAGTGTTAATATCGGACCTGTGTCGATGTGACATTTTTTACTTGCTTTAACGTGTAGATTTACCCCCTAAAACAGTGACATGCATTTGTGAAACACCTTGTATAAGGGTGATACTTTGCGATCGGTAGCATGTATCCCATGAAATTAGTTTTGGACAGAAACCTTACAGCAAAGACTCCGCCCAGTTTTTATTCGTTTCCGTCGATTCGACCATGGTGGATAACGTTCGTTAACTTGTTTTATCACGATTTATGTTACAGTGATTATTAGCCTGCGGGTTTTATACATTTATGACTAAAACGAGTAGGTAAAAACAAAATAGTGAAATTATATTAGAGTGGTAAATTATATTATACGTAACTTATTGAAATTCTTAAGAGAAGAAGCACCTAACTGTCTATGCAGTTCCTGTTTCTTGCAATCTATGCAGAAAATGTTCACTTCGCATAAAAAACCGCAGTCTACTTTCTACGTTACAATGTCGTTCATAATTTTCTAGAACAAAAAGAAAATTTGTAGCTATTGTATGCCTATGCGTTATCCAATGGCCGTGCTATCTGTGCTATCTGTACACTGTGGAGTTAAATATTGTACATTATTACTACTATTAAAAAATCAGCCGAGAGGCTCGTTGAAAGACTGCAGGCATCGAATGCCGCAAAAGAAAATAGCATTACTCTGTCTTCGGTATAATAAATGAATCGACGGATAATTCAATAATTTAGATCGAAAGATTACGGGGCAGGCAGAGGTTGCATTGTTGAAATAACGAGAGCGTCGAAAGCGAGACAGAGCTATCGATTATGCTCCCTCCATCCCACACCATGGTATAGATTTAACTTTTAACTTTTATTCTGTTCCAAAGTAATATATTTCAAGTTCTACTTAAATTACTCCGTTTTGGAACTTCTATTTTGCAAAGCAGTATTTTATCATCTTCGCATCAGATGATATTTTAATTTTTTTCAATTTCCATTCTTTTGTAAATACACAGTAATGTGCTCACGCACACAGTTGTAACATAGTAATTGTAGCATAGGCACCTATTTGTACAATTGTATCATAGTAACCCAACGTTGAACGGTGATTTACAGAGAGAGCGTCCAAATTTCATTCTTTTTAAAAAGAAGTTTTCAAAGAGTCTTTCTTTAAAATTCTTAGCATCTTCAAAAAAGAATTAGATAAACGTGAACTTTGCAGTTTCAGTTTTAATAGATAATTTCCTGTGATTTCGTTTAAAGAAATCGGAATGTCTAGGGCGTTTTCTGTACAATTCACGTGTTAATAATAGAAAAATTGTTGAATAATATGTACCGTACTGTGGAACAGAGTGAGCGTTCAGTTTTACAGACGTTTCTCTGTCTGCGTCGCGAGAGAAAGAGCGACGCTGGCGGGTTACATACGGGTCAGCAGCCCGAGGAGGATTAATTTAATTTCCACGTCGATGCGACAGCAGATATCGCACGGGCGAGTAGAATGACCGAGGGGATTGATTATCTTTCTCCGCGGGAAGCGGTTCTTCGACGTCCGACACGCCAGTCGACAATGCGATCCGCGTCCCGATCCGATGTCTATATTTATCCGTGGCTCCCGACCGGATTTGTCCGTCAATTAACGGCCGCGCCTTAATTAACACCGCCTCCACGACGCGTCCCGGGCTCCGTCCAGATAAAATGTCAAAGGATGCTGCCCCACGGCCCGCCGGGACATGGGAGAAGGAAGCGCTTCTTCAGCTACTTTGCTCCTCGGGCGTCGCGAAGCGAATTCTTCTAATCCGCCAATGAACGGAGGAAAAATGTCTCGCAATCGCTATAAAGTCATTCCACTGGAACTCCGACAGTTTATGGAGTAAAGGATATGTTATGTTATAATCTTCAGTGACGTATGAACGTATCTCAAAGGATTTTTCGAAATCTTAACCCTTTGCACTCGAAGCTGTTTTAACTCCAAAACAAAACATTTCTTTCGACCTAGAATATATCCCTTCTATAGATTTTTTTTCATGTTATACAATACAAAAATGGTGCAATTTACTCATACAACACTGAAGTGTTTAGTAATTTATTGAATACAAACCAATTTAATAATGTAAAAAATATTTTTAATAATGATACAACAATTTTTAGTGGCGCCTTACAGTCGCCATTCGAGTGCTAAGGGTTAAACATTTCTTAACAGATGAGTAAAATAAAGTCAGGCATTTCGATGAGAAAGGGTAACGCGGCTTGGAAGAGAGTCTCGCAAAATCTTGTTAGTCGTTGAATCGAGTTTCGGAGACGGTTATCGCGGAACGATCTAACGTTTCGACTGGCGTTTGTAAGGGCCAACGGAGTCCTAGACACAGCCAATATGTAGATAAAAGAAATGGATCGCTGGTCGATGCGCTCTGCTAATGGAATAAATAAACCGGAACGGGGAGCTGTTGCCTTAACTGCTCCATTGTGTTGCTCCGACTTCGCCAGGAATCGAGTTAATCGTTTTATTATGTCCACTCGTCTTGAAGCGGATTCGAGGAGGAGGAGAAAGAATGAGAGAGAGAAACAGAGAAGGAGAACCAGGAAAAAATTTTTCGCTCGGAGAAATGTTCAATTCACCGGCGGAATTGAACGGACCTTAATTACAGTTAAAAAGACAACGACAACTGACACTCGATAAAATGCTGCCACGAAGATGATTCATGGATCGCTGGTGAGAAGGTGTTCTTCGTGACGTCGCATTATCTCGAGATTCTGGGGATAGGGGGAACGAGAAAGCCCAAAAACGAATGCTCTTGTTCCTTGTGAACAGATATTATTGTTAAACGTTGTTTATATTAACATTTTAACTTCATACACGGATGACACAATATCTTTACCAAACTTAAGAATTTATTTCTATTAGAATCCATCGAGTAAAGAAAACCTTCTTCTCTAGATAATTTGAAGCAATTGAAAATAGTAGTCTTTGTTCATTCTTTGATTTCGGACGGACATGTCCCGGTTCCGGTTGGATTTTTAACGAAATCAGGCTTATTTATTCCAGAATACCTGATTTGTAAAAGACAGAAGGAAGACTACAGCTTTCTATGAGCAACTCGCAGAATTTTCTGAACGACTATCATTGAATTGCGATGGATGGATATCATCATGCTTAACGATTCAGTGCATCCTTAGAATACATGGTAGCAAAGATCGGATAGGACACACTTCGCGACGGTTCCAACAAGTGTGCCCAGCTGTCTTCGGTTCAGACTTATGTGGTGTCGAGTGTATATACGGGGCATAAGAACTGTTGCGAGCGAGAAGCCCGTGGACGCGTTTTACAGCCAACAACGGGTAAATCAATGGCCATTAATTCGATAGTCGAGTTTTTAGTGGAGTCCTCTGGCTGGCCCTCCCACACCAGACTCTCGCTGTACTTCGGGCTACCGGCTCGCGGAGAACAATGGGTCACAAATCACCGGCGGAACCAGCTAAATCTCGTTTCGCGGACTCGAACCGCCACGTAAGTCCTAACGATACGTGGAATAAAAGAATGTTCTCCTTCGTTCCGTCCGGGCCCTCGCACCTTTTTTACTCTCATCGCGGGGCCGAAGGAGAATCAATCCGAACGAATAAATCCACTGGCTCTTTTGTGCTCCGCTCGTTTCCTTTTGTACCGGTCGTCTGTTGAACGCCGCACTGCTCATCGAAATAGAGGACACCCAAAACGTGAGCCTGTCCCGGCTCGTCATCAATTCTAGGTTCAATCACGTTTACCAAGTACCCGAGAGATTTGGGAACCCGAAGATCCTCGGGAGAAAAAGATAGGTGCATCTTCCATGGTCCGTGGAACGAACCTTAGTGCTCGTGAAAATTTGGTGTTAAATATTTGGAACTTCAAAGTTTCCAGTGAATTGTAGTATTGGAAAGAAAAATGTATATGAAAGTTACGTGGTAGCTTGGAGTATATTTTATCAGAGAGAAATTTTATTTGTGTGTTTTGAATTTAAAACATACAATGATTAAGATCACTTTAAGTGCATTTTCCATAGTCCGTGGAACACACTTTAGTGCTCGTAAAAACTTGGTGTTGAATATTTGGAACTTCAAATTTTCCAATGAATTGTAGTACTAAAAAGAAAAATGTATATGAAAGTTACATGGTAGTTTGGAGTATATTTTATCAGAGAGAAATTTTATTTGTGTGTGTTTGAATTTAAAACATACAATGATTAAGATCACTTTAAGTGCATTTTCCATAGTCCGTGGAACACACTTTAGTGCTCGTAAAAATTTGGTGTTGAATATTTGGAACTTCAAATTTTCCAATGAATTGTAATACTAAAAAGAAAAATGTATATGAAAGTTACATGGTAGTGTGGAGTATATTTTATCAGAGAGAAATTTTATTTGTGTGTGTTTGAATTTAAAACATACAATGATTAAGATCACTTTAAGTGCATTTTCCATAGTCCGTGGAACACACTTTAGTGCTCGTGAAAATTTGGTGTTGAATATTTGGAACTTCAAATTTTCCAATGAATTGTAGTACTAAAAAGAAAAATGTATATGAAAGTTACGTGGTAGTTTGGAGTATATTTTATCAGAGAGCAATTTTATTTGTGTGTGTTTGAATTTAAAACATACAATGATTAAGATCACTTAAAAAAAAATGTTAGAAATATGCACGTCAATAAAGACGACACTGCCAATTAGTATGATCAGCATCTTATTCTCATCGTAAGTTACACATGTTGAACAGTTTATAAGATTTTAAAATAGTTTCCTGGAGAAAGCGGTGTGGCCTTTTTGGAGTTTGCGTAACGCAACTTTCGTACCGTAGGCGTTTCACAAGCAGCAAACCATCTGAATTTTCGTTGGTCACAGCATGTTATCACCCGAGTTCGCGGATTGTCCAACAATCGTGTCCAGGAGGATTTTTGGATTTCAAAGAACTCATTTCCGATGCAGACAGAATGCGTTTCGTCGAACGAATTGCGAGTCTCTAATAAAATCTGATGAAACAAATGATTCTGCCGTATGTGTGTGTAGTTCATGTAACGATTAATGAGAAAATGGCAAGATCAAAAGACCGCCATACGTGAACGTTCGTCCTCTTCGGCAACTAAATCGATTTTAGTTACGAGGCACCCGTTCGGCCAAACTTCGTAGAGGTTTAAAATTACGTTTACCCGCCGTATCGCGTTTTTTGGACTTTCGGCAACCTTAAACGCGGGAAGGACCGTCGATAGTAGCATCCGAGAGCCTTTGATCTAGGCGGAACGTCTCGTTGTCGAGCTTTACCGGTGATGGCTGGTAAACCCTCGCTAGGAGATCATCCTTCGTTGGACGGACCCGAGGAAGGATGGTGCGACGGAAAGAGTCCTCCATTTTTCAAGAATTTCGACAAAGCCGGTTACCGAGGATGCTGCGAGCGGAAGAAGGAAACTGGACGCGAGAGAGAATGGTTCTCGCAGGAGATAAAAAGAGAATGGAGCATCCGGGACGATTATCGTTATCATCGATGGGCGTAGCACCGGTGTGCTACCAGCCGCTGTGGCTTTTCGAGTATCTTGCTCCGAGCACGAGGGTACGATACTCGGATATTACAGATATTTCTTCGATAGAGTGGTGTACGCGACATATGGCGGAGGAACGGGGATGAAGAAGAAGGAAAGGGAAAAGGGAGCAGAAAGGGTGAAGGAAGCGAGGCTTAAGAGTACGACGATGCCGAAGCCAGGGGGCTGCCAGTGTGCCGATACGATCTGATAGCCTATTTATCATTCGCCGTGCTTACCTCCGTTACACCCTTCGTTTAGTTTTCATGGGGTCTTTACCTGGCGATCTTTACCTCCTTTGCGCGTAACCACCTTTACCCTTTCTCTTTCGTCGCGATCATGTCAACGCGGTGATCGCTATAAAAATCTTACTCTCTTTACTCGAACTTCTATTCTTGCGTATATTATTTTTATCACGATGCAAATTTTACTCGTTACACACTGTACTACATTTTATTTCACTAATAGTCACGAACACATGTTAGATACTTGATAATGAAAAGTTGTTACCTTATACCATACTCCAGTTAATTTCAGCATTAGTAAATTGATATTCGATGAGAATAATTTTTAACCAATTTCTTCCTGCCAGTCACCGATGATCCCCGCAGCGTTCAACGTGAACATTCAGGAAGCCAAGTTTTTATTGCTCCGAATTGAAGAACTTTGGGTAAAAACCTTAATGTTTAGTGGTTCGTTAATTTTTTACAATGTATTTTTAATATTATTTTATGCAATTAATCAAACTTGAAACGCGATCGACAGTAGACCGTGCTCTTTACGCGCTAATGACAAAATTGTGCTAGATTTCATAACAGATCCTGTTTCAAATCTGTAGCCATTCCGGTTACAGAAGCTTGCAGCAGAGATTGGGCAAAATCTGCTGATTCGGCTGACCGGGACAATTGTAAATACACTTTTCACATAGATCCTACATGTTTATTCGAGAACCTACGAGAATAGATGTTGGCGGATCTGTGCTTTCATCGCATAACGCGACGCATAGACGAGCCAAGGGAGATTACACGGTGGAATCGTGCAGGCTTCGATGCACCGCGGGATAGGGGATACACGAGTGCAACAAATGTCGAGCTGATATGCCGACGATATTAAGAATATCGATGTGTCCCGTTGCTCGTCGAACAGTCCCGATACGTCCGGCGCACACGTGGATCGTTCGCGTGCAATTCGAAGTGATCTCGAGTTATTTCGTATCGTGACTTAGGCCAAGTCGCCGCGGTTTTCGTGCGATGAATACGCCACTGATACGGCCGGAAGGATGGGGATACCGGGGAGCAGAAGGATATATGTTTGACGACTGGACCCGATTGTATCGTACAACCGAGCCACAGCTCGTCCAATGGCAGATCGATATCGCGTTTCTTAACGGATTTACGACGCGTCTTATCTCTCAAAGGCACCGACGACCACGCACCGCGATCAGCCTCGGATGCTATCGCTTAACGATTTCGTTCTGGACTTTACCTGTGCCCAATGCCAACGATTGTCCGACTGGTTAGGCGGAACGCGTGCACCACGGCTCATCGGAGACGATATCGTTTAGATACCAGATCGCTTCTGGTTTGCGTCGCGTCACTCGATACCGTTTCCTTTCGTAACCGGGTTCGACGGAACTTCCCCCGGGACATCGACAAAATCGATTTTTCTATCAAAGTTTCTTTCCCTACCATGACAATTGGGTCCGGGAAAAAGTTCGTGGCGTTTTCTTAGTAAAATTCAGCTGGTTTTCTTATAGCGTGAAAATGAATTTATGTAACCCCTTGCACTACTATTTATCTTGCGATTATAACGATTAGAAATTCTTCATCGTTCAGGATTTCATAGAAAGGAAAAAATAGTTTATATTTATTGTATGCCTATGTCTTCTCCAAAGGATATATACATTGAGTAACGAAAGTATTCGAACGCCCTTTAAATCAGTATAACTTTTTTTTTAAGTGAATCAAACGACCTGACTTTTTTGAGGAGTTAGAAGAATTGGTTTTCCAAATGATGTGTTAGAAAGATTTTGAAAAAATTACAATTGGTAAGAATTACATGAGAAAATAAAAATGGCACTTTTCACAACTTTTTTATTTGAGCCTGTAATGAAAATTTAAAATATGCGTTTTGTAGATCTCTGTTAGTTATACACGTACTGAAAATTTCATCGAAATCGGTCAACGTTGCAATGAACTACAAACGTTTCAAAATGAGAGTTTAAGGGTGAAAGTCGCAGATTTTTGATCTTGCCAGGGAATTTCGCCCTTATGTAATCATCTTTAAACGTTTGTATCTCATGACAACGTTAACCGATTTCAATGAAATTTTCAGTATGTATATAACTAACATATATCTACAAAACGTATATTTTAAATTTTCACTACAGGTTCAAATAAAAAAGTTGTGAAAAGTGCCATTTTTATTTTCTCATGTAATTCTTACCAATTGCAATTTTTTCAAAATCTTTTTTACACATCATTTGGAAAACCAATTCTTCTAACTCCTCAAAAAAGTCAGGTCGTTTGATTCACTTTAAAAAAAAAGTTATACTGATTTAAAGGACGTTCGAATACTTTCGTTACTCACTGTATATCGATTACAACGAAATATAATTTTATTTCGCTTTGAAGGGAATTAATAACATACATATTTATTAGACTCTGTTCAAAATCTTCATCACGAGTCTGACTGGATATTGTAGGGCAAGGGGTTAAACCAAATATGCTCCATCATTATCGACAATGTTTCGCTATTTTTCGGGTAGGTATACTTTCAATACATTTCATACAGTTATACGTTTAGCGTATCATTCCCGTGCTATCTTGTAGTGAAATGGTCAATTAACCCCTTAACTTGTACGCTCGGGTTAATTCGAGCGCGCTAAACAGGCCAAACTGTGCACACTCGGAGATAATTCGAGCGGCGTTGTATTTTATGCTGCTTTAATTTTTCACACTCGAATATAATCGAGAATTGAAAATAACGATGTGAAAGCAAAGAAAAAAAAATCGTTTTATTGATATTTATCATTTGCATGGGATTGTAAGCTATAACACTTATTTATTCAAGAATAAAATATAGCCTTTTTCCATGGAACCATGGAACGGACCTTTTCCACTGATTTTTTTTTGCCGGTTAAAAAAAGAACTATGCGTTAAGGGGTTAATACTCGTTCCTAAGATCTGGAGAGTTCGGAGCTTAATCGATAACCTCGACTTCTTTTCTTTAAGAGATTTCTCTCGAATTTCGAATAATTACGTTCGCATTTCAGAATTAATTGATTTAGCATGAAATCGTACAGCCGTTCCACGTGCCGTAATAACGTCTGCGTTCGCCGTAAATAGCAAGAGGTTAAACGAAACATAGAAGGTCGAGTAGATGTTTTTCAAAAGTTAACTCTCCATCGGCGGTTCCCGGTTGTATCCTCTATCACGACTCCGCCATAAACGTTCCATAAGACACTTCCACCTGGCAAATCTGTCGAATCAATTACGCCCAAGCGAGGGTTAATATCGTCAGAACCCCGCGAGCGTTCTTCGCGATGCAGACGAGGAGAGCCGGATAACCGAACGGAAGGAAAACGAAGATCGATACGAGGAAATCGTCTTGTTACCGGGTAATGGCCGTTCGTGGGGAACGTGCGAACGAGCTACGCGGGAGGATGAGTCTCGGACAACGATCTCTCGGGGCTGTTCGCGCTTGATATCACGCGAAGCAAAACTTCCGTGCTCTTCTTCGTGGCGAAAGTGTACGGGGATACCGATCGGTCGTCGAAACCGCATATTACAGCGCATTACATGGCCGCGCACTCGAGACCGTTTATGTCGGCGTTCTCTGCTCCTCTTTGCTCCTTTCCGCGTTGCGCGGAGCGATGCAGGGCAGCGCAGCACAGCGCAAAGCAGATCAGAGTACAGCAGCCCCATAGTGCTCGATTAATACAGTATCCGCGAATCGCCTTGGAAGCCACCGCACTGGTTTCGCGATAGACCGGCAAACTTGCGAAGCCGAATGCTCCGCCGGCAATTTACATATCGCGCATGTCGTACTTGTCTCGGAGCATTTGCCTGCACGGGCTCGAATTACCTCGAAAACCTACCGGGGGTGCCTGGCAGTCCGCCGTGAAACACACTGCGTACATACACCGTCGCAGATGCCCCGATAACACGCACGCATGCACGCACCATCCCCTTCCGTCGAACGACTATCGCGCCCCGGAATTCGCTCCCGTGTTTTTTACTATTATTGTTGTTATTATCATTTATTACGGGACGGGACGGACCCGTTTTGTAGCCGTAATCAGGTGTCGCGAGAGCACCACTGCGTTCGATGCTATAGGTATGCAGCGATGGGACCGATACCGTATCGATATTACCGATACCATTCTATAAGTTTCGATCTGCTGTCGATGTACAGTGACTCTTATTAATACTTGGACACCCTTAAAAAGACAGTAACATTTTTTCATATTGGATCACATACTATATTTGGATCTTTTTTTTATAAGTTAGAACGATTTGTTTGCTACATCACGAGAGAAACAATTTTTCACGAATTGCAATTGGTCGGAATTACAGAGGAAATACCGGAAGTATTTTTTACAATCTTTTTAAAAATATATTCTGTATAGATCTGTATCGATTATTCATATTCCGAAGATAACTCCTGAATCGATTAATTTTCGATCCAAGATCTCGACTACTTTTTTAAGCAGCATATGGAGATCTGTGAATCGATGACAGAAAACAATACAATTTTGTTTGACAAGTTCAAATAATTTTAATTTATTATCAATATAATTACCGAGAGTAACTTTTGTTTCGATAATTTTTCGCCAGATTATCGTTCGGCGCCGTATACGGCAGGTCTCTAAATAGGTTAAAGATTTAAAGGGTACGTCACTTGTGCTTAGCATCGATATATAAAAATTCTTGTAATATCCTTTCTCCGTTCTCGCGGCGTGTTTTATGGTAAGACGACCGAGTCGTACCGGCGCGGCTCGACGTGTCTCGATAGAACTGTTAACGAGCGGCCAGCAACGTATGAGATATCGATAGGATTGGAAAGTGCATTCTTCGAATTTTCCTCGCGAAGCATCTCTCGCGGATCGGCTCGATCATCGATAGTCCACGAAGAAGCGCAGCCTTCCCGAGAAGTGGAGCCTTCAGATTTTAGTGCCGTGGCTCGCCTATTGTTAGTTTTCCGTAACGTTTCAGCGGGACGTCGCACGCGTAATAACGTCCCGTACCGTACGACAACGGCGCGTATCGGGTACAGCGATACGCGGGTCGATGGAGCTCGGTAATGAAACGGCTCGTTCGGGTATAATTCCCTCGTAAAGAACACGCAATATCGGGGACAGAATAATAACGAAGCGTGGTACGAGACGCACGGTAGCCAGTGGCGTGACGCGAGAATCGTTGCCGGTCGCGCGCAGCCGACTCGGTGCCGGTGGAAATAGACTTTCCGCGTTTAAGGTTCGTCTACCAGATCGTTGGATAGATCCTCGATCCGTATGCTGCGAGCTTAACTGTCCGGGCCGATCGGCGTCGTGCCGAGAAAACGGCCGGTTAAGCGGAGGATATCTCCGGAGTCGCTCGGTCGCTCGGAGATCGAAGAGCCGTCGATCGATTTTACTCCCACTAAATACGGGGATTTACGTTTCACGCCTCGGCCCGTGAACGTTCGAGCGCAATCGCCGTTTTATCGGTCGTGAAAACGACGAGAATGTTGCCGGGGCCCCCCTAACTCGATCGGCGCGGACGGTGCCGGGAAAACGAGCGTCGTATACCGATCGGTCAGGACGCCGGTACCAGTCATAACGCTGCTCCGGCTTTCAATCCATCGAATCTCCGGACGATAAAACTCCCGGATCGAGAATATAAATCGGCCGACGGGAACCGTAAACAGGTCACCGCGACGGGACGATTATATTACTCTTTAATTCTCCCGGTGCGGTGGTATCGATCAGGGTTTCTCGATTTTTCGGACGCCGATGTTCAGGCGTCGCGTCGCACTCACCTGCTGCGTTAGCGGCTGCCTGTTGCCTTAACGACGCGCTCCGAGGACAGGTAGTGAACCAGAGTAGCCCGTTAAACTATCGAGTTTATCGTCCACGGGATCGTAAAATCCTTCGCGAGAATCCTCGCCGACTCTCCGACTCCGCCTGGGACCCACCGACAGGATGAATTGTGACCGGGGCCCCGAGGATCGTCGTGGCCCCTCCTTTTTTATCATTATCCCGCTGCCGAAAATAAACCGTTGCTTGATTTTTATTGAAGCTCAAGCTACGGCCGATATCCTCTCTTGCCCACGGACGATTTATTATGTCGAGGACCTTCCGACGACGTTCGTTTCTTGCGTTCCCCGCTCCCGTCTGGCTGGGAACGAAATCGACTCGCGTACACGTGTAACCCGCAACACCTGGGCGGCCGCGTCAAGAAGTGGTCCAAGTCTAGCGTGAATTTCAGCGGGAATTTTCGTGAGAAAGTCTCGAACGGTTCCTGTGTCGGTGGACACCTGCATGGCCGGTCAACAAGGGAACTGGACGCGACGGGGTTTATCGCGGACACGAATTTGCGGTCGGAGACGCGAAGCTTATCTCGCAAAATGGTCCGTGTCCTCGATCTTCTCGTCCAATTCATTGTCCGTGGTCTTTTTTGCCACGCGACTTGCTACTTCCGTTACGCCTATCTGGAAATTTCTACGGGTTTGGTTTCTGCGTTCTTTTGTAACACCGTTGTGAAAGTGTTTCGAGCTAAGCCTGTCCGAATGGACCAAGTTAAAAGCGTTCAATGTTCGTGGTTTTACCGCAACCATGAAATAGCTTTCCTTGGCTTGTCTTTTAACACATTGCGTACGGCGCACAGTGGACAAAAACGGCCTTTTTCGATTCAAAATCAAAGAACTTTCGATAGGAATGAGGTAGAGCGATGAAATTTTTTTTTAAATGAAAGCTGAAACTTTGTAGACTATGGGAAAAATAGGGAGATTACGGTACGAACGTTTTTTAACCTTGAGAAAATTCGTTAAATTTGCACAATTTCAAGAAAGTGCCAGTAGTAATGACAGCGATACGTCAAGTGATGACGAGATGTGAAGTGCTTCATGTTTCGTAAGTAACTCAAAACGTTAAAATACTTCATTATTATTATTTTTATTGTGTTTTATATATGAGAATAGGATATACTTTCAAACTAGTGTGTTATCGAGTCATTTTAACGAAAAAATTTCATTAACTTGTGTCACAAAAATCTATTTTTTTCAAAAACCAGAGGTCGTAGACAAATTTTGAAAACAGATTTGAAATCAGCGTGAAAAAATCTATGGGAAACGATATATAGCATGTTAAAAAAAAATTTTCCGCGCGTATTAGCGGCAGAAACAAAATTTTCTTGAAATTGTGCAAGTTTAACGAATTTTCTCAAGGTTAAAAAACGTTCGTACCGTAATCTCCCTATTTTTCCCATATTCTACAAAGTTTCAGCTTTCATTTAAAAAAATTTCATCGCTCTACCTCATTCCTATCGAAAGTTCTTTGATTTTGAATCGAAAAAGGCCGTTTTTGCCCACTGTGCGGCGCTCTGCGCGTTCAAATCAATTGATAAAATCAATTTTTGTTATTATTTATCAGTAACAGATTGAGAATATAGACGATTCTTAAAAAACTGTTGCCTTACAAATGAAAACACGAAGTTTGAAATTCCAAAATGTACAATAAAAGAACACTTTACAAGACACGGTAAGCGTACGACCATCGGCACAGATCTACTGATGTACTGGCTACAACGACTGATCATTTCTACATGCTCTGAATGTCAAAATTCCATTATTTCGCTCATCATTCGTCTTAAGAATGTGAGATGCTTCGTTACCCTGGTAACGTAACAAAAATATTTGCCGCTGGTTGCTTAGGTTGCCGATTGAATCGAAAAAAAAAACATGAAAACGAGATATCTCGTGACCCGTACGCAATGTGTTAATATTGTGCAATGTTTACAGTATCTACAAAACTGTAAAACACTGAGAGACTATTCATTCGAATAGCTATATTGGTTGTGCGAAGCCGGCTGCAAAGAAACAGGCATTTTGCGATTCAGAGATAATGACCAATTCGTTTCACGGTAATGGCGAACTGGATGGATCAGAGATTCTTCTTCGCAGCAACGGCTGCTCGAACGTTGCCGTTCTATCGTGCTTTTGTCGACTGCCTTTGCTCGTGGCAGAAGATAGGACAAGGCTGTCGCGGAGTTGTCGTTGATCGCTCATTCAAGACGTGCGCGCGTCCAGGTACAACAGCGCGAACTCGACGGAACGTAATTAGAGCAAGTGCCTGGCGGGCACGCGCGAAATGCACAAACTGTCTTGCCGGCAAAAGAAAGAATTTGTACACGAAGTCACAGGCTCCGGAGATCAAAGCGCGTCGCTCAAGTTATTTGCGCACGTCCCGCGAACCGAGGAGATCGCGTGGCAAAAGCACGGCGAATTATGTCGCGGCTGGTGGAAAGTCAGACGGCTCGTCCCGGGCAGCGTGCCATTTTTTCGCATTGTGTTACACGAACGATGACACTTCCGAGAGAGGTCAAACTTTTCTGGTACCTCGTAAGACACAGAGCTGCTGGTAAAGCTTTCGCGAATTCCCTGCATCGGCCTGTGCACGCCACGTGCGCGAGAGTTTCGCCCATAGTCGCTGTATCGTTATGTTGTTTTCAGCGTAAAAAGTCTATTAACCCATTTGCGTCATAAAGAAATATAAAAGGAAGGCTTTTATCGCCAAACTTTTTTTTTTTAATTATATTCAAGTACAAAAATGACTACAAGTAAAGGAACTTCATATCTCAGCATTATAAGAAGAAATCAGAATTACTACTTTCATCTTCACTAACACCGTCCATTTCTATTTTTTAGCTAACGAATACTGACAGTGACCAGGAAAATTGAGCGTACAGGGTGTAACAAAATTTAGTGTCATGGTTTTGACAGATGGTTGTACACCTTCGGATCGGTGGAGATTTGTTAAAAGAAACTGCCGCATAATTGATTTTGACCATGAAATTCAAGGTCAAATTTTTTATGCTTGTATCGCATTCTACTCACCATGGGGACTAAGAATTACTACTATTTTTTAGCTAACGAATAATGACAGTGACCAGGAAAATTGAGCGTATATGTACGCTAACGATGCAAATGGGTTAAGGGATGAAGCGAGTTTTTATTCAACTATTGCTTCCCACGATCGATGCAGAATACGTTTATTATTGCATAAGGATCCGCAATCTATAATTTGTTTGGTGTCTCGGAGGCGACGTTGGCCCGCCAAGGGGTAAAATCATTTCGGATTATGGCACACGGGTCTGAGGACGTGCTAAGAACACTATCAATCAGTCGGGAGAGGAGAGCAAGGCCAAACAAGAAACGTTACCCTCTCGGCCAGAGGTCCCCCGCTAACCCGCATTAATTTGGAGCGAATCGTCCAGGATAGGTGAGAGACGAGGGTGTCTCGGCTCACCCCAAGGCGTCGATCCGTGGAAGGGCCAATAATTTCGTCGGTTTCTGGGGATCTCGAGCGTAATTTAACCGAGGGCCTAAAGCGGCAGCTGTAGCACGACACGACGACGGTAGCAACGGCGGCCGCGGGACCACGGAGTCACGATAAACTCTCATAATTCACTTACGCGATATCCCGGCCCGTATAAACCCGTCGCTTAGGCGTGCGCACGCCCGCGCGTCCCAGCAAATACTCTATTGAATGCGAATGCCCGTTTCGCAACATTTGTATACGCGCGTATATACGATTATTCATTCGTAACCATTGTAGTCGTGCTCACGCAGATCTATCATACGTCGTAATATTCGCCGAGACGGACAACAGATGGAAATTTTGATACACCGTCCAGGCAGGAGAGTAATGAGTCGCGCGCGAACGCGTCTACTTTAACCCTTCGCGGCCCTGTGTCCAGTGTGACTCGACAGAAAAGGTTTTGCTTATTTTTAATCGGTACCGATAATTGCAAAAATATGTGAAGAAAATGTATTTCTTTAATTTATTATTTGGCGGTACATCGTCGAGCGACGGTGGAGTAGAGAATCCCACTATACAAATATATTTGTTCATTAGATCTCGAATCATTCGGTTACGGTGAAATTGTACGATGCTGTCCGAAAATGATCGAATATAAATGTGGACTAGCTGGAACGAGTCAGCGAAAAGTGCTGGAATCGTAAAGGATTAAAATCCTGCTGGGAAAGACTGTGGATAGCTCGTGGAAAGCGTGATAGCGTTATACCGTCGAACGATAAATATCGAACAACAATAAAGCGAGATTAGGAGTTTATTGCGGTAATACAGGCACGCCTGTGTGAATCTTGTGTCGGATATTAGCCTGAACACGAGATTAGGAGTATTACGGATGTTGAAGAGGCTGCGGGAAATTCCATCGTGGAGGACAGTAAATCTTGTTACCTTTTTATCGGGAACATATAGAGCGTGATACAGGAAGCATAGTATCGGTTATTTGCATGCAGCGGCAAATATAAAAATATGATCAACTATTTTTCCGTAGGCTTTGAAGTAGTCCGTGGACGATCAACTGTGCTTGTCACTCGAACTTGACAAACTATCATTTCCACATTTCCATCGCATTTATGTTGTCAATGAGGCCGTGAAATGGAGAACAGTGAAAACTTCAGAGTTCAAGGATACGTCTTTTTAAACAATTTTCTTTCTTGTCGTGTGTGCTATGGTATCTTTCTTAACGCTAAACCTACCAAGCACAAAACATATAAAAGGGAAAAGATTTGCGTATACTTAAACTTTGTACAATTTACGTTACAATGTATGTTTAAACGAAGAAGTCGATTCAGTAATTTCCGATGAAAACGTTTTTATAATTTCAATAATTGTGAAATAGAAAACCGGCCATTTTGACCGTGGTAGGTTTAATGTTAAAACATGCCTACATTTTGACGTCGAGATGACGTCGAGCACGCGAAACCAATCAAGGTCCCGCAAACGGTGTTCGCGTGGCGCAATGATCTCGCAAAGCCGCGATACGCGTTGTTATCGGTGTCCTAATTGCGAACTGTTCCAGCGTGTAGCACGCGCGACGTACAATCTGGCAGAGCGGCGATGGTCGGTGACGTCAGTGGTGGTGCGGCGGTCGAACAATAGATTCGGTTTGATGCAGTTTGATGCATTGCCGGGACACGGGAGACCGTTAATTTGGTACTCTACCGAGCCACAGGCGGTCCCGCGCGCGGATTGCCGCTCTCTGTCGCGCGTCGTTCGCGTTAATAACTCATCGAAGTAAATAATAGCATTTGCCAAGGTAGACCGGAGAACGGTACCGGTCCTCGGTTTGTCACTGCCGAGAATCCAGATTCGACCGCATCGATCGCCTCCTGTCGTTAATGGATGTCCAGCTTGTCTCGTTAACATGGACACAGGCTCGTCGATCTATTATGAATTTGTAACCGAACGTCTGGAAACGTCGACAATACACGGCCGTTCACCAATTTTTCACCTTCTGAAAACAATATTCTTACCAGATATTTGGTCCACCGACATCGTGCATATTTTTTGCATCACAATAACCTGGAGAGATACTTATCTGGCCTTACTTAAACGGACCACCCTGTATAAAGACAATTATTAAAAATGATTAACACGTTGAGTGCCACGTCACTCATATGCGGGTGACGGAAATATTTACTCGTGTTTTAAAATGAATTTTTACGTTAACATATTCATTGTACCAAATTTAATTGGGATCTGTAAAATGCAAGAAAGTTGGAGGACTACTCAATATCATACATATAATATTTTTCAATTTTTATTTCGTTAAATAACTTACTTTAATTTTATGGAATTTTTGAGGTTCTAGTTGGCCAGTCAAAGTGTTAAATAAGGTTTACTTCTATTAATATTTATTTCAAAACTGTGTACCGTATCCGGTCCCAGTGTCTCCGGAATCCAGTGTGTACGAATTCAATGTTCTCACTTTTGTAAGGCAACGCGCACCAGTCAGCCGTAGTGCTCGGTAGGTTCGACGTTTAGGGTGCTAACAGCAACGTCATGTAGTTCCCGTGTAAACGTTCGTCACGTGAATCTCTCGCGGTGCGACGCGACGCGACGCGGCGACGAGATCGTCTCGATCGCTGTCATCGCCGGTAATCACGCCCACGGCCGTTTGTACGGCAGTCACGTTCCCAGAAACGTTCGATGCTCACGCTGTTGTTCACGCGTTTGTTCCAGAAACAATGCGAACGTCGACGCCCCGCCTGTCGTCCCGCCGCAGAAGAAAGAGCCGCACGAAAACATCGCCCGAATAGCGAAGCGGTATCTCGACGATAACATGCAGCAGGCGTGGATCAATCCCCGGCTAATATCAATGGTGAGTGTATATAAATGCGGTGATTATACGCCGTGTTAGACGAAGCCCGACGTTCTCACGTTCCCGCCGCGTGATATCTATTATCCTTACGGGACAGGTACGCGTACCTGTAATTTCAGCCGGACAACAAATTAAATCGTGCAACGCGACAGGATGCTCTCGAAATCCTCCCTAAATCGCCGTGAATCGACCCGGCGGAAACCAGCGCTGCATTAATCCTTTGCGGTCGTATGTCTGCTCTTAGCCACCACAGCAAAGAACCATACTGTCTTATATTACATGAAAATATTTATACTAGTAATCCTGATAGAAAAATATAAGATATAATTTTAACATAAAATTAAAACATATTATTCCGTTACATATATCTAAAGTTTAAAAAAGGATTAATAAATTTTGTTCTTCCTTCCTGTAATCTTGCATATGATGTATTACTGACCAGCATGACACCTAAGTATAAACTTAATACGACCGCAAAGGGTTAATATTCGTCGTGATTTCACAATTTTCTTGTGTCACCTTCGTCATTATTTCATCAACATATTTGGGCTTGTAGTGTACAGTATTTACTCGATATTTATCAAAAAAACACGGGTCTAGTCAGGGACATATACCGGCCAGGAGTGTACTGCTATTCTTTGATCCATGCCGAACGTAGACAGGGACTTAGTTCTGGGACTTTTATCGGCTAGATGCTTAGGACATACACTACCGCTCAAAAGTATCCGGACACTTATAAACTCAAATATCTTTGTTGTTTCTAAAGACGTAAACGTTACTTTTAATTTAGAACGTCAGATATTTCACAAGAAACTAATAAAAATCGATTTGAGTCACTATTTTAGGCACTGAAATAACTTTGATGCAATGCTAATAACGATATTTCGCAATTGTCCGGATACTTTTGAGCGGTAGTGTATACAGAGTAAACAGTGTACTACAGTACTACGTCCTTAGTTTCGAAGCAGGCGTCATATAATTAAAATTACCCTCGGTACTACTTCACGGAACAAAAGTTCAGCTACCAGTTCGCTCGATCGAGTATTCACGACTCGAATGTTCTTTAACCAAATGCAGTTCGTCGAATTCCGAATATCCTTATTTATGAATCCGGTCGGCTATCTCGCGCTCGCGTCGCCCTATCTTTAGGGCCCTGTGAAATCGTTTAGGTTTGAACGGTCTCGCGGACGGCCAGCTGGTGTATTAACGAGTGGTAGGCGTTTCGAATATCTTCGGAATAAGACATTGGCAGCAGGGGCCGGCTCATTAAAGTCTCCAGAGCGATGTGTTCACGGAGACAGAGCTGGTTACGTGGATTAAGACGTGCACTTGCCGGACGTCTAATCGCTCGCGTGCGGCTTGTAACTGGGCCCTATCTGTCCCTGCCCGCGCGGAATACCTGTACCGATTGATCGAGTCGAGATAAAGAGCTGGTCGGCCGAGATAGCCGGCCTTCGATAGTCGTTCCTAATAGCGAATTGCTGTCGGGGAACAGAGAGAGAGAGAGAGAGAGAGAGAGAGAGAGAGAACAGAGCGTGGCTGCCCGGGACACACACAATACACGCTCGATTCGCTCGGCAGTGTCTGGTGTGACGTGCGCGCGCGCGCGCGTGTTTCGTCCAATCGCGAAAAGAGAGGAGGAGAATTCGATCGGGAAAAATTCGTCGAAAAATCCGATGGAACGTTGCAGCTCGCTCCGAACCCGGCCACCGGTCGCTTGTCCGCGGATAGTTATTGAAATTCCGCCATGCCCCGTACCATTTTCCACGGGGGATGTATTCGGATCACGGCATACGCCACGCTCGCCGAGCCGTGTTATATCGGTGTTCACGGCAGATTGGCGGCCACGGGCTGCAGACAGGTAGAACGGTCGGACGAGTCATTAAGCGAGCCAATAACAAACTCGTGATCCACATAACCCTTCGTTATGTCCGCGACCGCTATTAGCCTATGGGGGCCGGCAATCACCCGGCCGCGCCGGCCACGACGAGTCGTTTCGTAACGCGCCAGGACGCGGCGCGAACTCGTTATTTTCTTTTCCTTCTTCCTGCCCGGGTCCCGGAGATTTATTCCCATACCTCCTCCCTCTCTCGTCATCTCTTCTTCTCTTCATCTTCTCTTTTGCAGCTCTCTTCTCCTTTTTCATTCTCGCCACGACCTTACGTAACGTCTGCGACGAGTTTCCCTGCGCCGCGCCGTGACGATAATTCGATGTTCCATCGCGACGCACTATGGTTCGTTTTCTCGAATAGATGTACACCGTTTAAAACGGGAATTAATTTATTAATCCATTCGAGACCGGTAACGTAGCACTACGTCGTCTCAAATTCATTAGCTGAATACCGGTGACAGTCCCCGCGGCCAAAAATATGGCAGAATTCAATTCGGCGCATCAAAATGAGTGGAATGATGTATACACAAACGCTTGGGAGAGGGGAGGCAATTAGGAAATTACCTGTGCTCGATATCTTGAGAAGCGGATGCTCTCGAACCATTTGTATCTGGAGCACGGGAAATATTCTTTTTGGATAAACGCGGCTTATGCGATCCAGCGTCTGCGGATGAATAATGGAGACACGAAAACGATGAGAGTTACATAAATTCTCGACGGTTGGTAGATAGGAAGCCGGTCCGAAGTGACGTCGTTCCGTCGCCGCGAACAAAGTTGTCCATCACGGGACACCGAGACGTCTCGTCCTCTGTCAAGGCAACGGGCTACAAGGAAAATAATGAATATTACTATGCCGGTGACTATTCGCAACGCTGTCGCGCATTTGTCAAATCGGTTCGAAGCTTTGGAGGATCGTAGCCTCGTGTGTCGCGATTACGCTACCGTCGTCGGTGCACTTGCGAGAGCCCCCGTGTGTTCGCCAACCCCGACAGGATTTACGATCGTTCCACGTTACTTATAGCTGGCGGCTTTATTAGCATGATCGGTCGCTCGGAGGATAGATTATCCCGTGAAACCGGATCATCGTTCGGCCGGCAATCCGATCGTCCGGCAGCTATGCGCTGCAGGAGGACCCGTTCCGAGTCGTACACGACAGTAGTCCTCTTCCGTCAGGACTCGACGATGCCATTTGTAATTTGCTACGAGGGGGCCTCGTTACGACCGGTTCTGAATTCCTACGATTCTCTTACTGTTAGCCGATACCTTACTTGCGCGCTCTGACTCCCTGCTCCCGCGAGTGATTTAGGACCAGGTCCGAACACTTGCTGAAACAAATAACGAATCTGTAATGCATTAAATACCGAGGAGCTTGAAACGCTTCCGACCACAACTGTTACCTCGAACCGTGCGTCCGTAGGACGTCCGCTTCATCTTCAGTTTACGTCAAAACGTCCTACGTACGTTTAAAACATTATTAGGACGTTCGCGAATTTCGTACGTTCTAGGAACGTCCATTTCAACAACGATGAATGATCGTTTCGAAAAGGACCGAACCGTTCGATCGTGAACCTCGAAGAATTCAGATTTATGCCAACGATTGAAGCGTTCAGATCGATCTCTAGTTAACACTAGAACTACCGAACCACTCAAAATGACTGGTTCCTCATTTTTTTCTTTCACAATTACTGAAATTATAAGATTGTTTTCAATAATTTTTTCATTGAAACACGTGTTAGAATAAAAATAGTATCAGGTTTGAATAGATAGATGTAATCTTGTCATCATTACAAAGCAATATTTATCAGTAGACATCGGATGTTTATGCAATTTCCAATTTTTATAGAAACATTTTAAGAAAGTGGAATGAAATAAAATTTTATTTTTAATGGGGACAGCCTTTGTAGATCCAAAGCAAATAAAAATCGTGTTAAATTCTCTCGAATTTTATATTATAGCATTCTTTTAACATTTCCATAAGCCATAAATGCATAAAGATCCGATGTCTATTTATCAGTTGTATTTATTACTCGGTAGGTCTAGTGTTAAATTCAGAGTTAGACTGCCATGTATCTCAATGCCACATATAAACTTAGTACATACATACCTACATAGTGTACAGTGTATACATGCGCAGTAGCGAAGACCAAAAATTTTTTTCTAAACTTTCCCCATCGCCGGTTCGGAGTATAATCAATCAGAACCTGATTGCTTCCGAGCGATACTCGAAATCGTCGAAACGAGCCTCGGATATCGGAACCGCCTGATTACATATCGAGTCCGATCGCATCCCCGGTCATCGTAGATGAACGTTTCGGGTCATTAGAGAGGGGCCGCCAAAGCGAGAGACGTCTGATGAATGTTTCATCGTTAAATACAATATTATAACGCGTGAAAAGGCTGCGCGAGAGGGTTCGGACGATATCCACCGAATTCGTCGAACGTTACGAAGCGATCTTCGGTGACTGGTTGGAAACGGTAAGAGAACTGACGGCGCGATACTACTTAAGAAGTCATCGTACGCCGGTGTAATTTCTCCGCGGGGTGACTCGGCGGATTCTTTCGCCTCGGAAGAAAACCAGTTTCTTCCGCGCCATCGGTGCTCGTGGCCCGATCTCCCTCCGTCGAGTCGTAACAGGAGAAATATCGAAAGGTATTCCTATCGAAAAATTCGTGCTCGACAAGGGCGAACGCGAGCGAGAGGTAAAGCGAGTAGACACGAGCGAACGACTCGCCCGATTGCCGTGCGACGGTATTTACTGCTTCGTAAGTTGCTTGTCGGTAGCAAGACGGCCTGAAAACCCTCAGGAAAACCTTGTTAATTAGACGTCCAAAGTAAAGCGCGAGACGTAAGGCGGCAGCGGGCTCGGAGAAGAGAAATAGCGGAGACGTTCTCAATGCCGGGACCCCATAGACATGACTTTAATTCCGGGAAGAAGAGCGACGTCTTCGAGGGAAAATCTCCACCCCTCTCTTTCCCTCACTCTCCCTCTCTCTCTCTCTCTCCCTGTGCTCTCCATCGAGAGAAGGCTCTCGTCGACGTCATCCTTTTCGTCGTCTTCGTTCTCGTCGTTCCCGTCATTTTGAATAGCGCGCATAATGGCATTCATCTTTGGGACTTCTTTTGAAAAAAATTGTCGACGGTAAAATCGCGAACAATAGACCGGTACCGCGTGGTTATAATATTATACTGTTTGGATCAGGTCCCGCGCAATCTACACGCGAGAACACGAGCTCCGCGAGGCGAACGCTATTTTTCACCGGAATACGCTGCTGGCATATCGAACGCTAGCATCGAACCACTCGGAATATACCAGTCGCGTTTTTCAACACATTTTTCTTGTGTTTTCTAAGAAATTATGATTTCATTGATACATCGAATGCCTCGCAAATTTCTCGCGTTTCGTGCAGGCTTCACCTTTTCGATCGAAGCAATCAGCGTTGTCATTTATAGCCCCGGTCTCCCCTAAGTTGTGTCTTATTTCCACGATATATTTAGACTTCTGCTTTTGTATCGATGAAAGTAGTAGTAAAAAGATCAATTTGTTAGGCATTTTGACTTACACCATTTTTATAGTCACCGACACACATGTAGCTTCGCAGTCTGATAACGAATGAGCACAGTGCTGCTAAATGAGCACTTGTAATTTTCAAATAATACCTCGTACAAAAATGATGTGAAATCAATCTACCCTTCATTCTAAAATTGACTGTTTTAATATAAAATTGTCAACTCATGCAAATGATTCTAATAATTTGATCTCCATAGAAGGATTACAAAAAAAAAAGAAATGTATAAAAATCGCAAAGCCTTGCTTTACGACACAATATGACGGAAATTTGGCATGTTTTACAAATGATACTGGTCTGCTGTATCGTTATTTTCGAAGATTAAACTGTCCTATAGCCCCGTTTTTCAATTCTTCGACGTATTCAAACCTATCCGATGCAAACCATTGTTTGAAATTCAGCGGATAATTCCATAACTCGACGATTTCCACGAATTTTTCACTATTTCCAGCAAATCATTCGCGATAACTATGGAGCTACCGTTATGTTCAGTCTATGAATATTCATTCGCCGGTCTGGACACGGACAGGGCCATTGTCATATCTTACTGTCAACCGTAACGTTTAGCGCATAAATCTCGCAGATTTCCTTGCGAATTTCAGTAACGTTACTATTTTTTACCTATAACAATGGGATTACTATTTACAGGTCATAGTTGTTGGGACTATTTTCTTTAGTATTAACTATGGTAATTATTTACATGAGGGGCTTCGTCACCGATTTTGATGTCCTTGAAATATGTTGTCAAGGTCATCATTCTGAACAACTTTTTCCTATACATGTTACCGCCGCTCAACTTTAATTTCCGAGATATTCGCAAAAAAGTTTTAACGTCTCAAAAAGTGATCGCAGTAGGTGTGTGTAGGACTGTGTAAAATAGTATTTCAAATAGTTGAGAGTAACTTATATTTTTATGATATTTTGTTGCCTGTAATGTTATTACAATATTGTAGTCTGTTTATCAACATGTTACATATTCGTAATTAAACTACAAATAATACTTTGCTAACTATTATAGCTTCTCATGTTAAAAATTATAATTTACAATATTAACTACTTGAAGAACTTATTTTCATTGTAAAGAAATATTTGATTTTATCTATCTGGTTATCAAAATAAAAATATTTGATTTAAAGTAGTGTCTTATTTGAACCACATTAAATTATACTATATACCAAATCATTAATGATCGTTAATGTACGTTGCAAAATATGAAAGAAAACCTTGTATCCAATGTTCCACATACGAATACTAATCCTACATTATAAAATGCTAATGTAAAGTGTACTTACTTCTTAATCTTCTGTACCTGCGTCGGATCCACAGCACACAATTATTGACTCACCAGAATAGGTCCGAATAATTGAACAACAATCACTAAACAACACACACACAACACACTTAACGAAATCGTGACAGCAGACGAGAAGATGTTACTCCGACCACGAACAAAATAATACTGCGATTTTAACCGTCCCCCCCCCCCCCGACGGACGTGTGATACGAAAACAGGGAATTCCGGGAAATAGGGTCGGTGCCCCGCCATAATTTGTTTACCTTGGATTTGTATCTAGTGTTTACAGCCCCTCAACGTCTAACCTGCCTCAGATAACCTGACCCTACCACCTCCGTGGAGGGGATCATTGTTAAAATCGCAGTATTATTTTGTTCGTGGTCGGAGTGACATCTTCTCGTTCGTTGTCACGATTTTATAAAATGTGTTGTGTGTGTGTGTGTGTGTGTGTGTGTGTTGTGAGTGTTGTTTAGTGATTGTTGTTCAATTATTCGGACCTATTCCCCTGAGTCAATAATTGTGTGCTGTGGATCCGACGGAGGTACAGAAGATTCAGAAGTAAGTACACTTTACATTAGTATTTTATAATGTAGGATTAGTATTCGTATGTGGAACATTGTTTTCTATCATATTTTGCAACGTATATTAACGATCATTAATGATTTGGTATATAGTATAATTTAATGTGGTTCAAATAAGAAACTACTTTAAATCAAATATTTTTATTTTGATAACCAGATAGATAAAATGAAATATTTTTATTTTGTATTTCAAATATTTCCTTACAATGAAAATAAGTTGAGCAAGTAGTTAATATTATAAATTATAATTTTTAACATGAGAAGCTATAATAGTTAGCAAAGTATTATTTGTAGTTTAATTACGAATATGTAACATGTTGATAAACAGACTACAATATCGTAATAACATTACAGGCAACAAAATATCATAAAAATATATGTTACTGTCAACTATTTGAAATACTATTTTACACAGTCCTACACCGATCACTTTTTGAGATGTTGAAACTTTTTTGCGAATATCTCGGAAACTAAAGCTGAGCGGCGGTAACATGTATAGGAAAAAGTTGTTCAGAATGATGACCTTGACAACATATTTCATGGTCATCAAAATCGGTGAGGAAGCCCCTAATGTAAATAATTACCCTAACTATTATGCTGCGTATCTTTACGTATGTATATATCAAGTGATAGTATATTCATTTTCAATAGTATTTCATTTAAAAAAAAATTGCTATATCCCCTCCTCTTCTTTGTCATCCGATATACGATGAAAGCCGGCCCCGACCAATCGCCTTATATCGAAAGAAAACTGTAGTGAAATATCGGGTGTGGGTCAGAAATGACTCTGGCATAGGCCTAGAACTCGCAGCAGCCCGAGGGTTAATACAAAGTAATATTTTACTTCAACGTGTACAACGACTCAAGAAACACATGGCGTGGAGACGTCTTTGTACATCAGGAGGCTAATGTAAAGTCACTGTAATACAAAGCGGCCCTGTCACGAACAACCCCTAAGAAATGGCAGAAGTAGTCGTACAAAGCGACAATCGTCTTGAGAAATGAATGTTGATAAATAGTCCAGCGAATAGAGTGTTGAAAATTCCATCGACCCGAGATAAGCAATACGGAAATGCGTAGCAATATTATTAACGATCCTTCGCGCGTTGAACAGGTAACGAAGAATAGGCAACAACGTGGTCTGGCCTAACAGGTATTGCCAACAGCTGACCATAGTTAAAAACGAGCGCGCCACGCAGGGGTCATCTTCCCGCCGTGAATAAATTAAACGGGAGTTTAAAAGAGACCGCGCTGGAAAAACGACGCGCCTCTTAATTTAAACGTCAGACAGAATTTAATTACCTGTTTTTTTCACTTGCTTAATCTGCTCGTCCTCGCGCGCTGCCGATTTACGAGCGTGCCGATGGAACTGGCCGTGAATTAACATAATACCTGCGCTATCGCTGCGCAGGAAGACCATCATGACGGAAATAAAAGAGGGCAGTGGAAGCGTTCTCTATAATAATCGCGTGGGGTGAGATCGCTGGCCGGTAGTTAGGTGGGGCAATGAGGTAAAAAAAGGGTCGTAGAGAGTGAGAGAGAGAGAGAGAGAGAAAGTTGGAGGCGGAGAAGGTACAAATCGGCCGTGAAATCCAAGATTCGAGCCCACCGGTTCTCCCGACGGAGGCGACGAAATGAAGAGTCCTCCTTCTCCCGCTCGTTGATATGATAAACACCGAAAATGACAGCGGCATCCAACCCCCCCGTCTTTCTCCCTTTTTCCTCCCTTCAACTCTATCTCTCTCTCTCTCTCTCTCTGTTTCCCGTCTTCCCTGGGCTCTTCGAGTTAATCACGTCAGGCAGGCAGACCCTCTGATTAAAACGGGCCTCCATCCCTTCTTATTATTATTGTTATTAGAGGAACTGAGTGCAGGGCACTCGGGGAATCGCGCCGGATAGACGGCGGGATAGCTCTCGGGCTCGGTGTGTGTACGTGAACACGTAGTCGCGCGCGCGCGCGCGGGACACCAGTGTATGTATGCACACCTCCTCCTAATCGTCAGAATTTTCGACATTATTAAATGGCTGACGAGACTGGGAATGAATCTTGTTTCGTCCGTTCCTTAATTAACTTTCCTCGCCGCGCTATTAATCGTTCCGACAAATATATATCGTTCCCGGCCCCGACTAGGACTAGACTGTGGCCGCGTCGATGAGTTCGCTGCCCCCCACGGCCGGCCGTCGCGACGCGAGGAAAGCGATTCGCGATTTATTCCCATGCCAGCGCCGCTTTCATTTGTCCTCTGACAGTTGCGAAACGACGTCTACTTTCGGACTAATACTTCGAACGCCGGAACGTCGAAACGCTACTGATAAAATCATTATACATATGTATAGCAGACTGCCCTACGACGCGCCAAAGATATTGCGTCTATAGTTTGCACCCTAACGCGATCTCTCGTACAAATCGCTCTATTATAAGCTTGTAGCATACTATTACTTATTTTATACGGCTAATATTTCGCGTGTGATAACATATTGTTCATAACCGCTTTCTATGTCAGACATGGAAAATGCACTAATTTTTCTGTAATTTTTTAGAATTATCTTGTTCCATTCTTTTTTGTTTTCTAATGAAGCAAGATAGAATTGTTTGTTCTGAGATTATAGTGTTTAAATAATATTGTGTTTTCTGTTGAATTTATGCGCGTTTATGCAATTAAGAGCCATGTGTACTTTTTGTGTATAACTATAAATGAGTCCACCTGCAATTGATTTAACCAGCATTCGGAGGGTTAAACAAAAATTGGAGAAATTAGGAAATTGAAAAATGTATCAACCAGCCCCGGCCTCCGTTAGATCAAACTATTATTTTTCTCGGACGCTGTATCGCTCGCACGGGATCCATCGAAATCTCGTTTGCGTGACACGAATACGTTCCCTTGTCGGTTAACGAGGGCACGCTAGAACAGTAGAGGCCATCTCCGGCTGCTGACTCATTTTCGGGAAACTGCGATCGCGACTGCGGAAAAGATTAACTTGTATCGATCGTTCGCGGACGAAGTCGGGGATTATAGGAGCAAACGCGTAGCCGCGCGTCGTCGGGGACAGATAAGCGAGGAAGGATTGGCGGTTGGTTTAATATTCCGCTTTGTCCGCTTCATTAGCGTGGCACAAAAGTGGCTTAAAATAATTGAGTCTACGCCGGGTATAATGCCTATTCTGATGTTCCATTGTCGGGCAGCTCGGGTTCTTGATTCGCGCGGCGCCGTTATCAATGGCTGCTTATTTCCTTCATTGTGATCGCGCGCGCGGTCCCTTTGTTTTTGTTTAATTTTTCAACCCCTCGGATATCTTTCGACCACCGTAGACGAGAGACCGTGCACGGACCAAACCCCATCGCCCTCCTCGTCGCGGAATTTCAACCCCCTTGGTCGCGAACGAAAAATTCCGATTTATTATCGGCGGTTGCGTGCCCTCGAGCTTTCTCACCGGCGGACATTCTTCCACGGGGATCTCGCGTCGAACCGGTCATTCGTCACGGACAATTCCTTAATCGCTCGGCTCGTTACACACGCGAGCCGTAACGGAGGTTCGATTCGAAAAAACGAAAGAAGAAAGTAAAACGGGACACTTTTAGTCGCGGCCTCCGTCGTAATCGTTAGCGACGGGGAACGCGATCGAACCTCGCCCGCTGGCATAACTGCGACTGTCACGGAATTAAAAGGGTTGCTCTCCACCCTTCGCTCGCGCCGCGAGACTCCATTCGCGAAATCGCCGCTGCTCCCGCAAGATAAAGAAAAGAAACAGACTCTGCTCGATCTAGACTGTCGACGAAGGAAGACTCTGGGCGCTTTCGAACCCGTAATGCGAGCACTCGTTCGATGGTAACGAGGACAGGTTAGGGTTGGGGACCCTTTTAATTCTGACGGCGCTGCTCTGTTAACCCCCACGACTTTCTTCGCAACTATGATAATTACAATTTCTTTAACTTTCGGAATTTCCTGAAAGATCGGAAAAGTTTCTATTTCTTCTATGTCTATGATCATTTTAACGCTTAAAAAAAAAAGAATAATATCCATATTTAGTACAGCCTCTTCGAAATCTTCATCCGAAGTCACAATTGTTGTGTATACTGGTAGAGGTTAACAAATTCGCGACCGGCAAATTTTTACCGTTTCTAACACCGAGTACCGGCGAAAATAATGAAATTCTGAAGCTGGTTGCCGCATACTTGTATCGCTAAAGTAAGGACAAAAATGATCAAAGTCTTGAAATATCAATGTTACAATGTGTTGTTTAAAATAAAATGATTTTTATAGTTTGTATACATGCTTTATAGGTAGACAATAGAACGAGGAATAGAATTTAAAATGATGTGAGTTCACGTCAGCGGTCGCGAATGTGTTGAGCGGTTGAATTGTGGCCGAATATCGGTATAACGTGAAAACACGACAGTATTTAAAAATAATTCTAAAAATAAAAAGTACAAACAATTCATCGATTCGTTTCATGGCCCAGTAATGATTAAATGAAATTTTCATAAGTTTTGTAGCAACGCCCAAAACATATTTCACGATCGTAGTAGCGACTAGTTCGAAGAAAATCTCAAAAGTAGACCGTTAATCATCGGCTGGGACGCGATTTACACGTGCAAGACGTTTCGCAGCTCCGCGTCGCGTCGTCTTAGCGTAGAACCTACACTGTAGACCGTCGAGAAAAACCGTCGGGTGCTGGGTAACCTTGGAATCCGAATCCAAAATTAAATAAAGCATTCATAAATTCTCGACGAAGCGCGGCGGGGGTGGGCTGCGGCGACGTACAGGTTTACGCTTTCCCGCGCCCAAAGAAAGTACACGAGGCGGCGTTTTAATTCCGTTGTTCAACCCCCATGAGCCACGACCTTCATCCCCCTGCCACGTTTTCATTCGCCGAACATTTCTTCCTTTTCCACCACTCTTTTTTTCTTGTCTAATATTCTTATCCAGTGGTGCGATACCGCGGTTCGCATTTCACGTGCTTCTTTTGGTAATATCCGGGCTACTTTTCCTCCATAAACCTCTAAGTTTATGGTAAATTGGCCAGAGATCCTTGTACGCTTTCCGGCTATGCTTCTCTACTCCCGGATACACGCCTTCTTCTTCTTCTTCTTCTTCGTTGCGTTTCCATCCCCGCATAAACCCCTTTGAGCGTCGCTTTGTTTCGACCACGTTTTCCGTGCGACGTGCTCGCGTTCAAGGACGTTGAAAATCCATTGTTCCTTTTCCCCTTTCACCTGTCGCGTTTTCCAACGGCTGCACGTTTTTGCGAAAAATACCTCGCAGGTTCGAGACACCTTGCTCTTCGAATCGATGGAAAATCGTGCATTCGAACGTATCGAAGTTGCTCTTCTTCGTTTTTCAATTTTATCGGAAAACGGCTTCACTAAAAATACATTTTTAGTGTAGTTAAACGGGGCACTTTTGAGAGTTATCTCGTCGAAGGACGTTTCGAGGTCAATCGTTGCGCATGGTTTAACTTGCCTTTTCGTTTGCTAAAATACTATTTAAAAAGAGATTGGTGCTTTGGAAATCTTGTACAAGCATCGATAAATGTCCAATCTAAAAAATTGATGACTTGGATTCCTTGTGAAATCATTGTTACAAGAAACAAGAGTCACCTGGAAATTTCTTTGTGTCTTCAATACCTGTAGTACCTAAGCTGAAAATAATATGTAGGTATTTTTAAAGTCTTCTGACCCGTGTAGTGTTTTAAATTACAGCTACTCATTGTTGCCATAACTGCATAAAATCTATTAACAAATATTCTATCGAAAAAGATATTGATGGCGTAGAACTCTTGTGAAATTATCAATGAAATATTCTATTATGTTTAACGACATATTGATGTCAAAGAACTCTTTATTGCCTTTGCATAAATTCTGACAATACAACGTTTACATTCATTTCATTTGACTCGCGTCGCGTTTCTTGTATCTTTGCAACAAATGGATAGCGGTAACAAATCGCGATCCATTTTAATAGTGTTTGTTGCTCCGGAGAGCTCGAGGCTCGGAGTAAAGGGCGGCTTTGAAAAATTATTCGAAGCCCTCTGAAAAATGATAGGCCGGTCGACCGAACCATTTACCAAGACCGCGGCCTCGTAAATCCGTGCTAGATTGCACGAGATTCGTGTCGGGGTTGTTTTGATGGGTGTATGCGGCCCGGGCTGATTCCCGTTGACAGGCCCTGAGTTTTCGAGTAATTAATAACGAGAAGTCGTATACACGGGCCGGGGGTGGCAGGTTAACCCCTGCCGCGACGTCGAAGAACATGGGGGCGCAAACGAAACTTACCAAGTCTGTTCGAGTGTCTCGAACGCCGCGAGGATTCTCGTTAATATACCTTCGTCCCGCGAAGCTTCTTTCTCCCCCGTTGAACTTGTCGTTAACTCGGCGTTCGGATACACGAATTCTACATTAACGGATAACATTAAGCTTCATAGACTCGGAGCAATGGTACCGCTCAACCCGCGGCCTTCCAACCAGACAGAACTTTTCACTTTTTCAACGCGTTTCGGTTTTTACCGACGCTGCCCGGTCGAGACACCAAAATTAGGTTCGACGGAAAAACTGCTTACTAATTAAACATTCTTCTGTCTTCGTTGCGCTCTGCATCGGCGAGCATCTAAACGGGAAACGACGCAGTGAAAATAGCTTTGAATCATCCCAATCAGAATTTTCTCATTTTTACGGATTCTCTTAGTGCACTACTCTCGTTGAAACAAACTAATATAAGCACAAAAACGAATCCCTATATCTTTGAAATAAGAAAAAACGTTTTCAACTTCGCATCCGAAACCACAAACGATAGTAAAATTAAATTCTACTGGGTACCATCTCATATTGGGATTCTGGGTAACGAGAGTGCAGACACATTAGCTAAAACAGCAACCAACACGACAGCATCATTCTCCGTCAAAATTCCCTTCTCAGATCTAAGAGAATCGGTTAAATCAGCGGCAACACAAAACACATTTGACATCGTAGAGAAAGAAGGTTTATCTAAAGGTGTAAACTACTTCACATACTTCCACAACCGAAAATCTAAACCGTGGTACAGTCACACAAATCTCCATCGTGAGATTGTCACAACGATAAACAGATGCAGATCAGGACACTACAATCTTGCCAGCTCTCTTGCTCGAATTGGCATAGTAAACGATCCACAATGTCAGTGCGGTTATGAGAATCAGGATATCGACCACGTGCTATGGCAGTGTCCCACGTTTGATGAACTGAGGTTGGAGTTTATCAGACAACTACGGAAACTGCATCTTTTTCTTCCGCTCTCATGCAATGTTCTCCTATCCAGACCTACGGTTGAAATATGTAAAATAACCTACTCGTTTTTGAATGCCTGTGAGCTAAATATCTCAGAAAATTGTACAGTTTATAATAATGTATAATAATCTCTACTTTGAGATTCTAATTGCATTAAATAAAAAAAAGAAAAAAAAATCTAAACGGGAAAATTTGAAGTCGTCTATTTATTTTAGCGTAATAACACAAGTTTGAATTTGAATCGATCTTTTCGGAGATACTGTGTCAACTACATTCGCCAAGCTTTCTAATTATATAATGTTGATTCATTTTGATATATAGTTTATATGCTATGCTTGAGCAAAATGTTAATATGTTCCTCGTAAGTTTGTTAATCGCACGAAACCGTGTACCATTCGGCTTATAGTACCGTACAGTCTCAGATTCGTCGTAAAATATTTTCACTCAATCTTGAAATGTGCTTTTATTCCCTGTAAAGTCACATGAAAAAAATCCACCCCTAACTCACCCCCGAAATCAATCGGCTCCAGAGAGATACCGTCGAGCAAACGTAAACGTAGTCGCAGCATAATTTTCTGGATAGCGTGAGGCGCGTGTAGATGGCCAGAGTGTGTACGTTCGGTAGAGTGTAAGTATCCAAGTCTAAGGGGGGTAATATCGTGGAAGAGGGGATGCCCTTCGCAAATCCTCGTGATCCCCCTTCAATGCACAGCCGACACGTCTTAAGGTTATGATAGCTTCTCGGGGACCCGTGATACCCTCGGTTTAATATTTATAAACCAGATATACGTACACACGGTGTTCGGATACCTGGACTCCTCGGACCTGAAACGAACTGTTACATTTCTCCGGGGGCGAGAATCGACGCTCGAGTGTCTCTAAAACGACGCGCACCACCTTTTCCACCCCTGAATCGTGCTCGCTATTATGAAAATCGCTTTGTCTACCCTCGACGCTGCTCGTCGAGAACGCTCTCGGCCGTCGATCGATCTCTCGATTTTTTATTTCGACCCTCGAAATTAACGTTGCCCATTCCCGGCAACTCGTGCGCGCGGATACAAGGCCGATGGGGCGGTTTCAATCTCGGAGGAACGAATTTCCGTTCGCGACTACCGCGACCGTCGAAGGTGCCGGGCTGCGCCCCCAAAAGAGACTCCGGGTCATTTGGCAAAGTGCTACTTTGTGTCACATAAAGAAAGCGACGCGGTCCCTCACCGACTCCGGTTATTTTGCAGTCAGCGTTTTCCGTCATCCCCCCGGTTCCGCTGCCTACGGAAACTTGGCCATCGAACTGCGTCTCGATTCATCGCCTTCCGATGCAATCTTTCACCGATCTTCGACCGAACGCCTCGAACCCGCGGCTGCGATAGCTGCCGATGAGTTTGCGGCTCGTTTCGCATAGCCCGCAGAACTTGCTCCGGGTCTTAGCTGTTTAATTGGTCGCTGACGAATCGAAACGCCTGACCTACATTATTGCTCTTCGGACAGCTAATTACTGCACCATTTTGTCAATTCCGCAGTTTGCAGGATGTTGCATCTCGAATATCTCCCATTTTTATGACAAAGAAAAATAGCAGAAAGAAATATGATTTTGCTTGAGAGTAGGAAATATTTTTTCCTCGGGTCATGCTTCTCAGGATGTGAATTAGATAATATAGGTTAGAAAAAAAGAAATCCATTATTTTTACTTGAAGTTCAAGACTTTATTTAACATGTTTCGGGACCACAATTTCAGCCGCCTGACTTGCATTTTCGCCTTTATCAAAGAAAAACTGTAAAATGTACCGAATTTTCTCTTTGTTGACTTCCATTTTTAACACCCTGTAACTCAAAACTGAATGGACCAAACAAACAACAGTAAAAGAATTTTCTTAGTGCGAAATGTCACCTCTCCAATGAGCATAAATCTGAAATTGTTTGATCGATACTTTAAGAGATATCGGTCGCTACAGCCATCCACCGGAAAAATAATGGATTTCTTTTTCCCTAACCTATTATAACGAAACTACAACAACTGTCTCAGGGATCAAATGCTTCTGCAAATTGTCGTTCAAGGATACCGAGAAGGGAAAGCAAAGCTCCGGAGCCTAGTGCCACGCTAAAAATATCATCGATGTCGTTCGCGCGAGGATAATGCTGGAAACGGCACTAAAAGATAAAAAGACGGTTGCCCGGTCGAAGTTGCAATGGATCGTAAAAGATTAACTTTCACATTCGCGATTTGCATATAGCGGATTCTTAGAGAGACACCGTGCACCTTTTGTACGTCGGTAACCGAGCACCGTCTTGCGTAAAACATGGCGGCGGGTTCGGTCGTTGGAGACCAATAATGGAAACATTCTCCGACAAAACGTCTCGGGACGGTTCGAACGAGGGAAATGCGGAATTCTTTTAGCCGTCCGAACTGCATTATTGTTGCGAGATCGTAATTACACGGCGAAAGGGGATAAGGATGAATTCGTTATCTCTCCCTCCCCCTGTTCACCCACCCCGGATCCCTTCATCCACCGATGAAAACTCCTCTGCGAGAGAGTTTTCCGAAGTTCTCTCCCCGAGCGTAGTAAGCCAATGGGAGCGAGGGACGGAAAAAAGTCGGGTAACAGCTTAATCGCTTCGGAAATGCATAGTGCGTAGTCTGGGCAATAAGTTATCCCTGGCAAGAGAAAAGATTGTCGGCGCTCGCGCGGGGTTGGAGCATCAAATATATACAGGGTGTCTGCTGGAAGTGTGTACAGTTGATTATCCTGGCAACTGTCGGAAATACGACATACAGTCCGCGACAATACTATAAGACATCGCTTGAAACGAAATAATTATGTATTACATGAAAGAATTTCATCGTCTTTCATGCAAAGTGTTATTATTTACTTCTGGGGACGTCTGGGGACGTATGTTAGAAAGGACTGTTGGTTCAAGGAAAGAAATTCAAATAAAAAGGAGTTAGAGTTGCATACGCAAATTTAAATGTACTATTTACTATCTAAGGTTACCGTACCATCGTATAACATTGAGTTTCACACTATATCCGAGCATCCTTTACGACAATTAACAAAATTTGATTATCATATTTTATACCCATACAATAAAAACCGTGTGACGGAAAATTTTTTACGAGAAGTACTTCCTTCGTCCATGGAACAATTAGTTCATTGGAAGGTAAAAAATTGAAAACGAAAAATTGAAATAAAGCTCTTTTCCAAGACAGTTCTGAAATTTCAATATTTTGCTACAATTTCAGATGATTTTACGAAGAACCTAATACATTTTATGAATATTCTACTGTCTCGTCACGTCAGAACGCTAAAACGGTCAACTAATTTAATAATAATTAATATTTAGAAAAAGACTTCTTAAGTAATGTCCGATTACATCGTATAAATTTTGTAACTCTATTTGACTGTTTCTTCGAACGAAATGGCAGAAATAATTAATTGAAAAATTCCGTAGCTCTCGGTTGATTCGATGGTAGGCTACCCCCAGTTTCTCTACGGAAGCTTCTCTTTCTCATCCTCTGAATGGCTCCGAAATAATTGACTCGCATACACTTTCATACTTAGCGCGGACACACTGTATATCGAGTCGGCGGGATCAGGGATAAGTTGTGGAAAAGGGGAGGATGGTTGGCGAGGGGCAGCCAGCCCGTCGAGCGTCGTTAATTTATGGACTTATTTTTCCCGGCGTGCGGTCGCAATTAATCCTGCGCTTTAATTGCTTCGTAACGCGACCCACGGAAGGATCTTTCGATTTGATTAATCGGATTCGACGGATGTCGCCGCGCGGCTTCGGCCGCAGAGACGAATCGTTATAATGCTTCCCCGGAAACGAAGAGGAGGGACTTCCTCGGTTTTTCTGCGAGTCGGCATTTGTCCCGACGACGACGACTTTGTCGGGCCGATTAGCAACTTCGCGACTCGGGAGAAATGATGGGGAACGCACGGCGCTGCAATTATGGTTTTTTCGTCGTCGGAGATTATGTACATGTACACTCCGGTATAAAAAGATAGCACACGTTCGGATATACGTTTATTTCCATGTTGCCATTGAAATTTGTTCGTACGTGTACACTGATATTATTATTTTTTTTTTTTTATTGGAAATCTCATATGAGATTTATTACATCATAATTCTTAGTACAGAGTATTATAAGTAAGTATAGTAAGTATATTGTATGGTATAACAAAAATATTGGTTACAGTATAAAAATCGAAAATCCTTAGGCACGTAGGTTACAACTATTTAAAAAGGCTATCATATATACGCAAGCGATGATGTTAGGTTCAACTATTAAGCAACCTACGTCCAATGGCAATTGAAAACCTGCTCTATTCAGGTTTTGGATAAATTTGATCCTCTGATCATTATATAAATTGCACTGCCAAAGAACATGGTTAAGCGTTTCCTGCTCCTGATTACATTTACAATTGGGATTATCGATGATGCCAATGCGAGCAAGTGAAGCAGCCATATAGTAATGGTCCGCCCTGCATCGATTAATTGAAACAATACATTGTCGGGTTAACTTTTTGTGACCAAACCAAGGTGAACGAATATCATTATAGAATCGTTGAAAATAAACTTTACCCTTATGTAACCCTTGATCTTTTATTATTTTAACTAAATTTAAAATTGCATCCTTCTTAAAAGTTTCGGATAAGTCAGTAAATGGAATCATAGAGACCTTCAAAGAGCTGGCAACAGAAGCTTCTTTAGCTAGGGCATCAACCCTCTCGTTGCCCCAAATTCCCGAGTGAGCCGGAATCCAGAAAAATTTTATCGAGTGATTATTGGAATTTACATGAATACACTGGTATTATACATGCAACGCATGACTGTTTCTTGAGCCCGACGCCGAAATTAAATAAATACATATGTCGTAGCGCGAACATTTTGACGCGACCCGGAGTTCGCGCGTTTCATTTTGTCGAGATATCGAGTTGTCGAGTTGCTCTGACTGATTGACTCCGCGGAGACACCGATCTCGATCGTTCGAGTGCTAAACAAAATCTGCCGGCCGATCTCGGGCCATCGAGGGCTTTGCCTCCCATTTTCCCCACTCCGCAGAGTGACTCCGTCCACGTGTACGCATTACAAAGAAGCCGATTTTGTTTGTCGCGGCCGCTCAAACGTTTCGGCCGCGCGTAATGGAAACCGATCCCAACTGTTGCGGCCGATCAAACGTCTCGGCCGCGCTACAACGTACACTACCGGCCATAAGTGTTTACCCACCTTCAAATTTCGTTACTATTCAAATAATAGGTATTTTATTGTTATGAAAATGTCCGTAGCATTAAATCCTAATTATAAGGCTAATAAAAAACATCCAAAATATTCTGTACATACACAATCAGGTACTGTAAATGAGTTTACAGCTTTTTATGAAAAACGACAATTTTGGAGTTCAGGTAAAGAAACCCATTTTTCTGAAATTTTTATAACGGTCAGTAGGGAATATGAACGCAGGTAATACAGGTATCTTAGTTTTCTCAAATTTCATACTGCATTAAGCTTTCATACAGTAAACAGTTGATTTTCACGTGCCTAAAGAATTTTGCGAAAATTTCAAATAATGTCAGGGAGAAAAGAATTATCGATTGAAACGCGCGCTCTAATAGTGTCCCATCATAGCATCGGAAAAAGTAACAGAGAAATAGCAAAGTTATTGAAGCTGAACCGTAGAACCGTGGACTACAATGTTAAAAATTATGTGGGTGGGTAAACACTTATGGCCGGTAGTGTAAATACACGCGCGAGCACTCGGCAACCGACTCCGGCAAATGCTTAACCTAATAGACACGCTTAAATCCACGACACATACATACGAATTACGTTGCAGACATATGGGCAATACGATTAGAATATTCGGGTAAAACGTAACGAGTATCCAGATGCCAGCCGGGTAAGGGGTGACAGATATTTATCTGCTCTCAACTATCTCATAATAATAAAAACTATTTCATATACTCGGGCATCTCGCGAGTAACAGCCGTGCATAGTTGATACAGAGTCGGAGAAAAGGGAAAGCGGGAACCGGTGGCTTCGGTTTCATTTATCCGTCACCGTTTTACCCCGGGGTTAGGAAAAGACGCCGGTATCAGACTCGAATCGGGGGGAAAAAAGGGACGCAGTTGGCTGAAACACCGGCAAATGAGACAGCCGACGGATTCCTGCGGAATTCTTGAGCATGGAAATCCGACGAGCGCACGTCGATCCGAGACCACAATATATCGTGTCCGAGGGTCCCGCGTGCTCTAACAGCCACGCGAAAGTTTTGTCAATAGCCGGCCAACAGTTCCCCACAGTCGCTAACAAATTCCGATGCACGGTTCCGGCTTTAATCCCGCCTCTGTCGATATTAACGCTTTCATATTAGCGGGCTATACATTATGCATAGCGCCGCTCTATACTTCGTTAACGGCAACCTGCGACGACTCACAAGCAATCCTCACAAGGACTCGCACATTTAAAAAGTTACCAACGATTTTTTGGCATATTTACGAGTTTTTGACAAGTTGTTCCAGAAAAGAGGAGATTTTCACGATTTACAGGCCGACTTCTGAGGTTAATGGAAGTAAGAAGTCAGATATTTTGACGATACCGTTTGGCCGAGATACCCGGTACAATAATTCGCAAATAAATGAGGGCAACCTGGCGCACCTGTTTCGTTCCGAGAAAACTCCAGTTTGCCGAATTTTCCGCGAATTACCAGCGATTATGCCAGCCCCCGTTCTTTCGGCCGTTCCTGCGCCCGCCGGTAGGAGAATCTGCGTCTGATCGACGATAACGTCGTCCTCGGGAACGACCACGAACGATGTTGACGACAACAACTACAGCGAGTACGACGATTATTTCACTTTCCCGGCAAATGGCACATAAACACAGCCACAGCGGCGTGGAAAGAGGGGGTCTGCAGAAGGCTACGCGGGTTGCCAGGTTAACCAACCGAATAGAAGTATGATTTATAAGAAGAGAGAGGGTCACCCCACTGGGAGACGAGAGTTTTTGCCGTTCGGATGCCGAAGCACGAAATCCGACGGAGATTTACTTCTCCGCAGATACACTTGTCACGTAAATGATCCTCGTTAACCGTTGTTGTATCAACTCTGACGAACTCGGGACAATATTTAATTTAATTTCCTCGTTGGGCAATATGTATACACGCACAGCCACTTGGTGAAATATTCTTTCGTGCAATTTTTTAACAATATTTTACGTAAACGTTTACGGAGTTGGGAGTTCAAAGGAACGTAATTTAAATATTGACAAACTATTATCAATGAACTATTATTATGAACTATCATAAATTAACAAATACACGGCAGAGACTGGTGGCCATACAATACTTTCAGAAATGCACCAATAATTATATTCAAAAGTTCAATACGTACTGTTTTATCGGTACAGTTTTCCAAGACGAATGATTCTAAGGTAAGGGCTGGGAGTTTGTTGCGCATATAAAATTTAAGGGCGCTTTTCCCGAGAGTTCCCTTTTTTTAAAACATTTCTTCCGATCCAGAAGATCTCCCTTCTATATATTTTATTTCATGTTATACATACGAGAATGTGGCCGACGGTACGTCAAATTACAATGCAATCGGAGAGGAACGCGAGACGATACGGCACGTCGAAACGGAAGCCAGTAAAATTTGTTAAAATGCACCAATAATTATATTGAAAAGTTCAATACGTACTGTTTTATCGGTACAGTTTTCCAAGACGAATGTTCCTAACGTAATGGCTGGGAGTTTGTTGCGCATATAAAATTTAGGGGCGGTTTTCCCGAGAGTTCCCTTTTTTTAAAACGGCAGTGAAGCGGGATAAGAAAATTCGGTTCAGGCCAATACGCGATTCCGCGACGCGGATAAATCGGGCGATAAATTTTTGGCGAATACAGACGGTCGCGACGCGGAGCTGGTCTCGCAGTTTTCACCCTCTCCCTACGCGCGCTTTCTTTTTCACCGTCTGATGAGAAATAAAGTGGCCGTAAATCCTCGCATCCTCCCGCGGCGCAGCTCGAACTGCTTCTGTTTTAGTGCCGTACGAGTATTTAGGCTGTTGGCCACCACTTACCAGGAATATCCGAGACTCGCGCGCGTATCTTTCCGCCCCACTAATTTCAGGGTCGGGAGAGAGAAATAACCGTGAAACGGCGAACGATGCTGCACGGGGATCGTTAAGTGCATTAGGACGCTGTTACTTCTTCAAGAAGAATGTTACGTCGCAGTCGAAACGACCCGGTCGCCGAGGAGATAAAGGACAGAGGGACGACTAGCGGTGAACTTGCTGTTTCCAGCTTCAATTTCGCATTTGCACGCTGTGCCACGAATGGAAATCGATTCTCTGCAGTCCGTTGGACTACCAACATTTCATTTGCAAAACAATAAGCGCGAGCTGACCTTTAACCCTTCGCACTCGAAGCTATTTTAACACCAAAACGAAACGTTTCTTCCGCGATCCAGAATATCTCCCTTCCATATATTTTATTTCATGTTATACATACGAGAATGTGGCCGACGGTACGTCAAATTACAATGCAATCGGAGAGGAACGCGAGACGATACGGCACGTCGAAACGGAAGCCAGTAAAATTTGTCATAGAGCGAGTGTACGAGGTTTAAATAAATTTGCGCAGATCACAATTTGCTTTCTCGATAAAGTCACACGGAAAAGCGATACGTGTACCTTGTATTTACGCGGCACCGGCATCGACAGCGATAAATGTCCTGAGGATCGAACTATTTTACGGATTTTTCGGCAAACCGCGCGCGTCGCGGATCGCGAAAAACGCGGAACAAGGGTGGCCTGCGTAGAATATTTCGCGCGGGTGGGGGGGATTTTCCCAGACAACCTGGAACAGAGTAATTATTTTCGGTCCGAGTGAAAGAGGAAAAGCCTTCGCGCGCTATCGGCTCTGTCAATAAAAACAGAAAATCCGACGGACTTTAATTTTGTATAGTACACCGATTCCTATGCCCCATAAAACCTAACCCGACCATTGTATCTGGCTGGTATTTCAACGATTTAAATGTCCGATATATGTCGCGCGGCCGCGGACACGTCCAAACGTCCGTGGATTAATTTACAGCCGGTTTTGCGTTGAGGGCGATTTGATGTGCCAGGAATTTGATGGAATTTCATAAATCCGCGTTCCTGGCCCTCTAAATATTTGGATTATTTTTTCTCGAGAGATCGCGTCGCGTCCACCGAATATCTCTGTTTTTCGTGCTCGCCGTGCTCCATTGTTTTCAGCACTTGACACGAGAGTGTACATACATTACTGGAAATATTACAAACATTTAGATATATCACGAAGAGAACATTCGGGTATTGGCATCATCGATAATCCCAATTGTAAATGTAATCAGGAGCAGGAAACGCTTAACCATGTTCTTTGGCAGTGCAACTTATATAATGATCAGAGAGGATCAAACTTGTCCAAAACCTTACTAGAGCAGGTTTTCAACTGCCATTGGACATAGGTTGCTTAATAGATGAACCTACCACCATTGCTTGCGTATATATGATAGCCTTTTTAAATAGCTGTAACCTACGTGCCTAAGGATTTTCGATTTTTATACTGTAACCGATATTTTTGTTATACCTGTAGAGTGGAAGGGTCTTCTCCGGAGATTGACTCGTGTAATCTATAAAAATGCTTTATTGACTGCTCTCTACAAAGTCTAAACGTTAACTGTTCCTTGCCGAACTCATTATTCAAAGCGAAGACTAGTGTCTGTGGTTTTTATATGTTTGTCCTTATAGCGCGAGTCGTCGTCGATCAGTTATTGTGTCGAAATACGGGGCGACGACCGCGCGTCATAATACTGTTTCAAGAACGACACTTTTTACATGTGTGTATACATGATAGCGCAAGGTGTTTCTTTTACATACCATACAATATACTTACTATACTTACTTATAATACTCTGTACTAAGAATTATGTTGTAATAAAATCTCATATGAGATTTCCAATAATAAAAACAAAAAAGAAACATTCGGGTAATTATCTTTATCTTAAGAGGGACTCGGGTAATCGGAACTTGCATCGGTATCAACGTTGATCGATTCGGTTTGCCGTGACCGAGAGTTAACCGACGCGACACCACGCAATCCGAGCGTTGGATCGATTCGATCGGGATTCGGGGGATGAAACCGATATCCTGCCGCGACGAAGCGGAACACAAGGGTGCGCGAATAATTTCCAACGGGCGGAACGCCGGGAATCGATCGGGAAAATTGAATATTCTCGTTAAGAAAATATTTCCACAGGCTCGGCCGCGCGGATTAAGCCGGCTTTGAGCCCCGACGCTTTTCCGGCCAACCCCCTTTTCCACCCTCTTGCTTTTCCTGCCTTCGATGTCCGGCCTGTGCTTGTGCAATGGGACTGTGAAATCTTTCCAACTCCCGAATTCGACGTCCCGCAATACCACACAACGTGGTTTTAATTGTTCGAGTGTTTCGTTTGTACAGGGTGCAGGAACAGTAATGGTCTCCGCTTCCAGGGGTGAATCCACACCACTGGATTCGCGGACATTTGAAAAGACATTAATTTTCATGATATTCGTGAAGTAACATTTAGTTTATTATTGTTAAACGATATTTATTGTTACGTCTTACTGCAAGTTGTTTTAGCTTGGTCGGTTGGCTTATTCAAAACTAATATAAACATTTCAAATAGTGGTAAAATTATACATTATTATCGATGAGATATCTAAGGAATTATTATTAGAATATATTCTCCAATACAATATAGACTAGATTGCACAAAATTTAATTAAATCCTATATTTTTGTCTACACCTTTATGTCGATAACCATTTCTACGGTATTGATTGATGTTGCACGTTATAGTTTGAACGTATATTTTTAAAAATCTACAATAACGTTATTCATCCACAAAGGTATTAAAGAAGTTTTAAAAGGAAATTAAAGGTGGTTATCCGGTTATTGACACGAGTGTCCACGTACTTTTAAGAAGGGGTGTATGTATGTACGGTTTTTCAAAACAGTTTTTTTTATCACGTCATACGGGGGCTATTGTAGAATCACGTGCCGCCATCGGCTGGAAGAACTGTCGAGGCATACGAAGAGACGCGAAACAGAATTATTCTGCATTTCATCCCCGAAACGTTAGCCACATGTTATCGCAAAGCATGTATACAGAAACGCCAAAGCGATTCGTCGAGGGTACTTGTGGCCTGCAGCGCTTCACCCTTCGCGACCGCGGACTTGACGGCTGATTGAAAAGTTAGTGCGCCCCCAATCTGGAAGATGAGTCCCCGAAATTAAATCACTGCTTTCGACGGGGTGGGTTTCTGTTGGGGATCGCGCGATGGGAACCCTGGATCTACCAGGGTGCGTTCCGGCATTTGTTTCGCGGACCATTAGACAGAATTAGGGTCTCCTTTCTCCAGAAACGTGAATCTTTCGGTTCCCGCATGACGAATTACCCCTAACCTCTAATAGGATTATTAATGATCGTTCATTTTTCACTCGATGCACAATTTACTCCTTGAGTAGTTCTCATTAATTAAAATTAAAACTTGGATTTCCAGCATTTTCTCGTCAAAATCTACAGGATTACATACAAGAAAGTTAAACAAATTTCTGGTTTCCTGAGGTAAATTTTAACCATAGTTAGGAGTAGTGAGGTGTGGGTAGTTATATAGTTATTGTAGCCAGAAATTAATAAATATTGTACGAATGAGAGGATGCGTGTGGAAGAGCATGATGCGATTGTTTGAGGTTAGGAAACACTATCTGTCGTAAATCGAGTCCTTTTTCATGGCCGAGAGTCTGAAAAATAAAGTAATCCATCTATATCAATGAATTTAAGTATAAAATTTTCCAAAAGTATTTCTAAGGCTCCGTTCCAATGTTCTCGTTGTAAAAAGTGGATTTTTAAAAAGATGCTTCCCCGTTAAAAAGAATCTCGCGAAGAAGATTGACAGTTGACTTCCCGTACGATGACACAACGAGTCAAGGAAGATGATCAAGGCGAGGTGCGTGTCACGGTGCAATTTGTCCGAAACGGTTCCGAATCGCGACCGGGTGGGGACCGCCCGGGTCGATCGCATTAACGACATTTTTACGTGATAGCGTGTCGGGCACGCGATCGAGCGCGCCCAGCGATTCTCTGTACGCCTGAAAAAGGAACCTGGGCCTGGGAGAAAAAACGCGGAAGTCCGAGCAACGCATTTAGGTAATCAGATCAAGGGTGTAATTAGCGGGATGCCGAAGTGTAGTGGGTCCCGACACGGCCTATCAATGCGAGGAGCGTGTAGGATGCCACGAGTGACGTAGCCCCACGCGCGTAATTAACGATCGCAATTCGTTAATTATACGCATTAATGAAGGCGGGGAGGGGGCTCGGCGCTGATGGATCCACGGATCGCATGGCCGATGGAACAGGCCACGGTCATTAATTGTCGGCGGCCTGAAGAAAAAGCGCGGACACTTGCCGCTTCGCGTCGCGGCGACGCGTCCTCGTCGCCGCGATGCTCTTTCCGGCCGGAGGAAGCCTCCTCTGCGGGACGCCGAAAGGAACAGTGATAAACAAAGAACGGGGATTCTCCTTTTCCGTCCGAGGCAATCGTTCGTCTCGCGCCGTTCATCCAGTTGTAAGCTGATTTCGCGGATCGCGTTGAAAGGATTCTCCCCGGGGGGAAGAAAGTTTCTTTGGGACGTCTCGGCGACGTCTGCCCGCCCGTCATTTTCTCGACGATCTCGAACTTGTCCACGGACGTAAAGAGTCGCGACGATCCGAGCGCGAGCCGGGCAGACGGGACGGGGCACACTCTCCTTTTCGTAATTAAAATCCTTTTTCCCCGGCTTTCACATTACAGAGAAACGAGTCCAAACGAGGACGCGCGAAGCACCTCGTTACAAGAGTTGTCCGCGGCGCGGCGAGCCCGCGCTCCGCCCGAGAAACGGAGAACATTCGGCCCCATTATGCCCGGGTCACGCGTGTTAGACCAACATAATATCCGACGGGCCAGGCCCGTTCTTTTTGCACTCTGTTCCGAGCATTCTGTCGAGCACTCTGTCGGCCTCTCGAGCGATCCGAAAGGAGCCGTCGCGGATGCGCTCGCGAGGCCGCCCAAATGAAAAGCCGTCTTTAGAACCGGCTAGATCGCCACGCTGGCTTACCACGGAAACGAGAGCAGAGGGAAGAAAAGATGGACACATCTTGGGAGGGGCACACATTACAATCGCGGAGGACTTACGCTTCTCTCTCTTTCTCTCTCCTTATCCTTCTCCTCCGCTCGGGGTTGTTACGGAAAGTAACCGACGACCTCGTTATTTTCTCTACCCGTCTAGCCGGAAATGTGAAAACCTTGATGCAGATATCCAGCCGTTGCGTCGCCCGGTTACCGCGAACAGTACCGGTGATACTTCAACCGGTCAAGAATGCCGGTGATGAAAATGGGTCGTTTTCAAAGTTAAGAGAAGACGCGGCAAAGATCTTATTCGAAGGAGTGGCCCCCGGTACGTTTTTCGTGCCGCTGGCATTTGGGTTAACCCGCCGGGCTTCTACCTCCTCCGCTAATGCACCGGCACTACTTTGACGCACCTTCCGTGGCGACCACGTATTAAACCCCGATAGGATTACTTAGCGAAACTATTATTTAGTAAAAGGATTAGGCATTTTTCATTAATTAGACGCAAGCGGTGAATCTTATTAGGAAGGCGCCACTGTAAACCACGTATTAAATCCCTATAAGAATACTTAGTGAAACTATTATTTAGCAAAAAGATTATTCCTCATTAATTAATAGTTGAAATTATCTACATCCAGAGATGCTGAATATCAATTTATCCATACTGGATTGCACTATAATGTGAAAACTCTATTAGCAAGTATCTAAGGATTATTAGTAACAATTATTTATTAGTTAAAACAAGACATAGTTTTGTGTGAACAAAATACTCGATACAAGCCATTCCTTCTTTCTCTAATAAATTATGAACGACGCGGAAACTCTAGTCACTGGAATCCCAAAATATGTAACACGTTGACTGCCATGTCATCCGTATATGGGTGACAGAATTATTTGTTCAGGCTTTAAAATGAATTTTTACGTTAATATATTCGTTGTACCAAATTTGATTAGGATCTGTAAAATGCAGGAAAGTTGGAGAACCACACAATATCATACATTTAATTTTTTTCCATTTCTATTTTATTAAACAACTTACTTTGATTTCATGGAATTTTTAAGCTTCCTTGTTTGCCGATCAAAGTGATAAATCGCAGTACAAGGGGTTAAACCCGTGTATAGTTCTCACTCGATAACTCTTTATAAAGAAAATTCTTTGAGATTTTCGGGATCGATATCCGCACTCAACGTGTCGAGTGACTAATACTGTGCTGCGTGCAAATTTTTCTTCGGAAAAATCATGAAAATTAGAACCACCCTCGGCATCGTTCTGGCACTGTCTGCACCGAGGGGATGCTGCCAGCATCCCAGCCACGTCAGTGCAATCTTTAATTAAGATTTACGAGTGGGGCCCGGTCGCCACGGTTTTCCACCATCGATCGGTCGAAAGTAATCGGAAGCAATTCCCTTCCCCGCGGCTGGATGCGCAAGACATAAACCATTCGGGCGCGTACCGAGAAATCGGACGCAGTTCATACGCACAGGCTAGCGGACGACCGCAAAAGGGACGCGGCAACGTCGAACGGAAACTGCGAGCGGACAGTCTCATCCGCAGCCCGGTTTAATCAATGCTAACGATCCGTTTATTATTCGAAGGGTCGTCGGGACCGAGGGGCAGGGGTGACCTTATGTGGACTTGCGAGGGTCAGTTCCCTCCTGTCCGATGAAATTGCGTTACCGCGTCCTGGCGTCGCCAAACTGACTCCGCCGGACCAACACTCGGCCAACCCACTCATTCACAGGGTTCAAAGGAGCATGGGGGTGACAATTGAAATCACTTCCAGCGGAAGTCTCTCAGCTAGGACTCGCCGAACGGTTCCGCAGGATACGTTGCGAAACGGTGACCCACTTTTTCGAGAAACATTCAAATCAAACGTTCGCGATCTTCATTAATTTTTCACCCGAAAACGGAAAACGCCAAAAAAAAAAAAAAAAAATAAACTTAACCTTTAAGACAGGGTTGCCCAAACTATGTTCCGCGGTGTTACGTCCTGAGTGGACTGAATTATAGTTTTGAAGGGATAGTACGCAGTTTCGAACCTACCTGCATTCACCGGCTATGGTTAGGGAAATTGAGGATCGTTTAAATAAAGGTGTACCCTCTTTTATTGATAAAAATTAACTTATTTATTCAAAAATAGGAAGCTGAATCAGATATTAAGGTTTACAGATATTATTTATAAAGCAGATATACGTGAGTGCATTTAGCGCGATTATAAAAATATAGAAAATATAATATAATATAATATTACCGAAATACAATCTTCTTGGTTTGATACAATGTGATCCTTCGATTATACTTGGTCTTCTCGTGGTGTATGCAGTTTAATCCAATGGTTCACTAGCGGAACTCGCAGTTTCAAATAATTTTCAACACAATGGCTCAACTCAACACAACTCAAATAAACTTGACTCTAACTCGATTGACACCACTATTGCAACTACTCTCTTAAGCAGCTGATTCCTTTATTTATAGGGTAGCCAATTCTTTGTCTTTGAAGATGCTGGCTCAGGAGTAGGGGTCCTCATCATCCGATGTCATTCTTATTGATTCTCAGAATGTAAAGCGAACTTTCATTGTGCAGTTTGAATTATCATAGCTTTTTCTCGTGGCAATATCTGATATCTCTTCTATTGAGTCTAAGGGTGCAAACCGATCTTTATTTGTGCGTTTCGCAGAAGGCTGAGTTGATGATTTGGCATCCTGTTGATGCGTCACTATATTGCGCAGTTCGAATAATTTATATTATATGTGTGTATAATTATATATGTACCTATTTGATTGTTAACATGAATTTATTTAACGCTGATTATTTTATTGTTCTATTTCTAAGCTTACCTTTCTCGTGACATTATCGGACTTTGCAATAATTCTTTATTAGATTGATTAATCATTGGCGGTCGAACCACCAGACGTGACAGCGGAATACTGGTGTTAGGAATTACCCAACCTAAAAAATAAGTTATGTGTTGCGTTACAATTTTGGGGTTTGCAGAGTGTTCCATTGCAGAAAAAGTTTGGCAAACTCTGTTTTAAGGAATACAAAAACTGTAGCAATTTATTTCTTACATTTTATAAATTCGCTGATCTGCACCCAATAGCGTACCGCCATTGGAAGAATTGGAGTCATTTTATTCGGCAGAGATCGGCTAATTTCCAATTGAAATTAAAAGTTTGTAAGCAATGTTCGCGGTATGCTGTTACAAAAATATGAAATTTAAAATTGATTTAGAATGAGTTACAGGACCTAGTCGTCTCAGCCACGGGGCCATCTAACTCAGAATTACTGTATTTCACGTCTCATTTGCCTAGAGCACTTATTTAAGGAAAATAATTTAATGACTACGTAAGTCCGCGGCTGAGTTATCCACGGAATGCCGGGATCGCGCTGCTTCCGATTTCGGGACGCATTCGTCGGGTTTATTCGAACGAGTTCTTTCGGAAGTTGGTCTTCAGGGACGACCGTAGTTGGTCCGCGAGGAACTTGGAACGGGGCCACTCGCCCAAACGCAATTAAAATTCCGATGTAGCTACCGCCGATTTATGGATCGTAAAGGAGATTCGTTACTCGTCTCGATAGTTCTCTGCGTTTTAAGTAGATCATTCGGGAGACTTTATTTTCTCTCTCCTCGCGCAACTTTTCCTTTTACCGAAATTCTTCTTCCTTCTGCACGTCGTTCTCTCCGCGAATATGCCAGTGTCCTACGCGCGAGACTAATTAGCGATTACTGCGGATTTTTCTGTAAAATACACAGCTTCCATATCGACTGTGGGAGACAAGAACCAAATAGAAATTGCCTTCTTTTTTTGACGATTTTAATAGGTCACAAACAGTATATTAACATTCCTACATTCTTTTAATCTTTGCATTGTTTACAATAGCACCCACCTAGTTGTTTCATAAGTGAATTGGCGGATCTTTGGATGAAATAAAAATGTTGTGCATCGATTGTAAGAAACAGTAAAAAATTCTTTTTCTCTTTAATCATTTTAGTCAGTTGAGAATAATATATCGGTTTTTCTCTCTTTGTAAATATACAAAATACATAAAATCCACAGTCTAAAAGGTATCGTTGCTGTTTGGAAATGTTCTGTTTGAAATCACGAACTGATGCTACAATATCGGAAAACTGAAAATCTGGAACGGTTTCGAAGTAGTCTCAGGAACAGAAAGGATCGAAGAAAAGAATTCTTCAAGCAAATATAAGAGGTGTCTCCGTTGCCTCGAACACATGATTCTTGCATTCCCAGCATAACTTGACGCGAGACGCATGAGAGTTAAGAAAAGATCTATAGAAAAAAGAAGGGTAGAAAACTGAAAGGGAAACTTTTTCGAGCAGCGTTAGCTTGCTAGCGCGTCAAAGCAATGACTCTGAGACTCGAAAACAATGACTCCGAGGCTCCCACAGCAACGACGAAATTGCATCGAACAATCGCAAGGATTATTGCCCGCGGCGAGATCAATTAACCAAGCGTTTTTGATGGGCAGAGGATGCGCGGAGCGCTTCGTTCGAGAGCGCTAGCCGCGCGTGCACTTTTCGCGGCCGCAAAAGACGCCGCGCGGTTTTAATTACAATGCAATTTTCTTTGCGGCGTTGGTCCCTTTGAAATGCTGTTAGACTTCCACTCGAACACACGAAGCAATCAGGCGCGGTCGGTCGGTCGTTTCGTGGCGACGCAACGCCGTGTTTGGATCCGCGAAGATTAAAGGGGGGACCCGCCCTTTTCTCTCCCTCGCACGGTCCCCCACGAGTTTGCCGTGAGCACCGCAAGTGTGCAAATATCCAGAAGATTCGCGACCATTCTCTGCGATCGTCTTCACCCGCAAAAACCGATGCTCGCCGTTGCTCGCTCGAGATTCCCGCCTTTGAACCGCTCACGCGCGGATGCTGCACGATTCGATGTCAAATCGATCTTCGTCTTGCGCCGCGTCGCACAGTGGGCATTTTCGACAAAATCGGATTCAAAATCAAAGAACTTTCGATAGAAATCAGGTAGAGCGATGAAATTGCTTTTTAAATTAAAGCTGACACTTTGTAGAATATGGGAAAAATAGGGAGATTGTATGGTACAAATGTTTTTTAACCTTGAGAAAATTCGTTAAACCTGCACAATTTGAAGAAAATTGTGGTTTTCCCAATGCCACGCGCGGAAACAATTTTTTTTCAACATGCTATACAGTGGGGGACAAAAGTGTTCGTACACCACCATTTCTGTTGATAAACACAGCAGTTACGAAGGAATCACAACATTCCGATCAATGTAAACATTACTTTAGAAGATATCATGTTAGGTTTCATTAATTCTAGTCTCGTGGCGAGTACACGTTATTAGTGAATATTTGCAATTTGGGGAGAAAACGCAATGAAACTACGTTGGAAGAACGAAAAATTACTATACAGTTATACGAAGAAATACTAAAAAGAAGTCGGTCAACTATACAGAGTATAATAAGTAAATATAAAAAAGATAGAACGTTGCAGAATACCGAAAGAACCGGCAGACCCCGGAAGCTAACTGTGAGAGAGGAGCGTAAAATCGTAAAATTAAAGCTGACACTTTGTAGAATATGGGAAAAATAGGGAGATTATATGATACAAATGTTTTTTAACCTTGAGAAAATTCGTTAAACTTGCACAATTTCAAGAAAATTGTGGTTTTCCCAATGCCACGCGCGGAAAAAAATTGTTTTTCTGACACATAATATATATCATTCCCGATACATTTTTTCACGCTGATTTCAAATCTCTTTTCAAAATTTTCCTACGACCTCTGGCTTTTGCAACAAATAGATTTTTGTGACACAAAGTAATGAAATAATTTTTTCGTTGAAATGATTTGATAACACAGTTTGGCAGACCGTTTTATGGATAATATAGAGATTCCGTTGGCTGCTTGTGGGGAACGAATACGAGAGTGTTCTCGAGGGATACGATCGAGCGCCGTGACCATCCGAAATCTTCTCGCTGTTGCTCCTCTCGTCTCGTTTCATCCGTTAAATGACTCGATTCGACGCCGCGTTATTTTCCCGCCCACGCGATGCTTTATCACACGGTCATCGCTTCCACGCTTGTCAACTTTCTGTATCCGCCCCCACCCACGCCACTGAAAATTCCGTATAAACCCCATTTGCGATCCAATCCGGTCTGATGAATTCCAGAAAACGCACGAGTCACTGACGGAATGGGTATCCGGCGTAGGGAGGATGCAAGAACTATAATGGATTATCGAGGGCGGCTGATCGGTAATCGAATATCAGTGGGGGTTAAAATCCATCAAGTCTTCCTCCTCCATTGACGCGACAAGTTACTCTCGTTCTGCTATCCACTCGATTTTTCTGCCTTAGAGATGGTCGATAGTTTCACTCTTACCGTGAGACATTTAATATAGTCGAACGGAACATTTTATTATTCAACGACGAGTTTTATACATTGATGACAAAACTGAATAGGTGCCGTTTGAAGTAATAGACACGTTAGATGAATTTAAGAACATCAATGTATTTGCTTCAGCTTATTAAAATAATTAACCCTTTGACTACTGTTGGCGCCTATTGGCGTCCGAAACATGTTGGCTTCCCGGTACTGTAGGCGCCAATAGGCGTCCAGATCAAATTTCGCCTGTTTCGTTTTAAAATTTTATAATTGCTCTTGTGGTAATGTAGACTTTTCTTGGTAATGTAGATTACCGATTTCGATCAACCTATTTTGATTCACAGCCACGAGAGGCGCCTATAATTACAGTATTTTGAATATTTTAATATACTTCCTCAGAAATGCATGTCTAACGAAAAACTTCGCCGTACCCAGTGGACGTCGCGAGTGAATTCGTACCGTACCGTACGGCCGGTGCGTGCCAAAGTCTGCCGTAGCCAAAGGGTTAAAAGAAGATACGAATTTTGATTTGGCTTCTGTATCTTGCAATCGATGCAAACAATTTGTATTTTACGCGCGAAATCTATGACAGAAACATGAAAATAGCGTTAAGATGTCGCTTAACGTTTCTTATATAGTACAAAACTTATTTTTTATAGTGTCTTTGTATGCGAAAAATATTGGATTTACTGGATTCTAGGCTTTTAGAGTAGACTTGGGCAACTTGCGTTGCAAGCTCTAACGAGCCGATTGCTAGGGGATGATCGATGGGGATGGAAGGTTCCGCGCGACGGAAGAGTGGCGGAAGTGGACAGTATGTTGCCTCGAATGAAACATTCGTAACGTTATTGTTTGGAGGCGAATGGGGCTCGCCGCTGCGAAGGTTGACGTCCCCATCCGTCATGATGTCGTCGGGCATCCAGCAGCCTTTCAACCCCCATAGAACCGGCTCCGGAACCACATGTGTGCACGGTGCCGAGCGTAATCGTGCACCAGGTGCCTCGCTAACGTCTCTTAACGAAGGACACAACCCCCGCCGTGCTTTTCGTTCTCTCCCTTTCACCTGCCTCCTCGTCCCACCCCCGCGAGCCATCTCGTCCCTTCTCCGTTTTTTTTCCACTTTTCTTGTTCACGAGAAGAGGCGCAACACACTCGTCAAGGCGAAAGAGAAAGCGAGAGAGACGGAGCGTCTCTTAACAAGCGTCGAGCAACTCGGTCTCGGTACTCGGAACGTAAAAGGGACTTTTTGCTTGTTAGATTGTTTGCTCTCGTCGAACGAGAGAGGGCAGAGGATTCGGTTTTTCAACGGAGAGAATAACGGGTTCGTCTTCTTCGAGAAAGAGCCCCCCTACCCCTCTCCCTCCCCCGTTACCAGGGAACCGCAGGGATAGGCGGTTTTTTACTCCCTCGATCATCGCATAGGGAGCGATCTTCGACCCGCCGGGATCGTGAGAGATCGTGCGATCCTCCGATGGTATCGCGACATTCGATATCGTTATCTGCACCGGCGCGGCGCGAGAAACGTTCGATCGAAAAAGTGATCACTAAAATAATATTTATTCGAACCGTTATTAGGGATCTTGTTCAGATGGAATTGCTCGTACGCGTCCAGATGCAACGTCCTCGCGTCGATGAATATATCTTATTGTCAGATAACACGGACGCACCCAATTTGTTTATTAATATTTCGTTCTTGCTGAAACCTCCTTATACTTAACCGTGTCATTTGCTATCTGAACAAACTACTCTGAATTTGCGTTGCGCGCATTCGTCGAAAACGAAACGAACTTTTTGGGACAACCTAATTATGTTGTCGTGGAAAAATCGAAATCAGGTTTGTACATGAACCGAAAATTTAATGTCACTGCTGGATGAAGAAGAAACGGAGATACATGGAACTATAAAAATGCATTAAGCTCATGAAATCCGCAGTTAACGATGAAACAGGATGTAGCAATATAAATGCAAACGCACGCGGTAGACGTCGTCGGGGGTCACAGGTGTGCCCTTCGATCGTGAAAAATCTACCCCTAATTTCTAGACGAAACTGGACTGAAAGACGCAGCTTTATTCCGTCGATATCTTTTACAAGCGGACGTAAGTACCCTCGCGGATATCTCGGCAGATTTTACAAATCCGTTGGCCAAACAAGTGGCGAGGATCTGGCAGGTGCCATTTGCCATTGAAATCCTGCTGCCATTAGAGACGTCCGATCTAAATCCCGGTGGCATTTGCGCACCGGATTGTCGTCTTATCCTGCTGTCTCTGTCCTCGGCACCGGTCCCTCTCCGTCTGGCCACCGACGCGAACGCGTTTCCCTCCTTCTGTCCTTCACCCTCGTTCACCCTCGCGCATTTCGGTCTTGTTATTTCACTACTGCGCCTCTTCTTCGGTGGTTGGCAGCCGCCGACCGGCCGGTTACTCGCCAATGGAGAATTTCCCGTGGACCGTTTCTGGCGGCGAACGTTATCCTGGTAAGATCCGCAAAGCAAACACCCGTCGGGAGATAAGAGTGTCCTTCGGGAGCCCGCCAAGGATAACAGAGAGCTTTAAAAGGTTCGTGACGTCCTCCCCGAGCGTTTTTCGTCCGGGCATTTTCCAAATTCGATTCTCCTATTCGACCCTCCTCGCGGGATCGATTGATCCTTCGTTCTACGGAACGTGTGGTACAGAGACGTTTCACGATGTAATAAGGTAAGTTCAATGGCAACACATTGCAATTTCGATACACCTAAGGGTGGGACCTCGGTTATCCGGACCACTGATGTCTGAAGTCTCTAGTATCCCAACATACTTCATACGTACTGTCTTCGTACGTAAGTGTCACCTTTCCAACGAGCGTTCAGTGGTGTAGCTGCGATACGTGTTTCCAAAGTTATTTTCAATTGAAGTCATCTATCAGGAAAAACGCTACGAACTTTTTCCCAGACCCAATGTTATTCGAAATTGAAAAAATTGTAAATTTAGTGTTTAAATATGCTATTACATGTATTTGTATATTTTTGTCTTACTTCTTCTTATTTATAGTATAAATTCATTCGTGGAATTTCACCTTATAATAATAAATAACAGAAAATACGCTGCTCAAATAAGAAAAATCGTTTTTTTTTTGTTACATTATTACTGATCATATCTAATACGATGTCAAACGTATCAACGAATGAACGTGATAAAATACGTGATGCCAAATTTTGTTCAGCTAGATTAGCGATTCTCCGCTATATTTTTGTCTTACTACTTTTTATTTATAGTACAAATTCATTCGTGGAATTTCACCTTATAATAATAAATAACAGAAAATACGCTGCTCAAATAAGAAAAATCGTTTTTTTTTTTTTGTTACATTATTATTGATCATATCTAATACGATGTCAAACATATCAACCAATGAATGTGATAAAATGCGTCATGCCAAATTTTGTTCGGCTAGATTAGCGATTCTCCGCTATATTTTTGTCTTACTACTTCTTATTTATAGTACAAATTCCTTCGTGGAATTTCACCTTATAATAATAAATAACAGAAAATACGCTGCTCAAATAAGAAAAATCGTTTTTTTTTGTTACATTATTATTGATCATATCTAATACGATGTCAAACATATCAACCAATGAATGTGATAAAATACGTGATGCCAAATTTTGTCCAGCTAGATTAGCGATTCTCCGCTATATTTTTGTCTTACTACTTCTTATTTATAGTACAAATTCATTCGTGGAATTTCACCTTATAATAATAAATAACAGAAAATACGCTGCTCAAATAAGAAAAATCGTTTTTTTTTTTTTGTTACATTATTATTGATCATATCTAATACGATGTCAAACATATCAACCAATGAATGTGATAAAATGCGTCATGCCAAATTTTGTTCGGCTAGATTAGCGATTCTCCGCTATATTTTTGTCTTACTACTTCTTATTTATAGTACAAATTCCTTCGTGGAATTTCACCTTATAATAATAAATAACAGAAAATACGCTGCTCAAATAAGAAAAATCGTTTTTTTTTGGTTACATTATTATTGATCATATCTAATACGATGTCAAACGTAAAATACGTGATGCCAAATTTTGTCCAGCTAGATTAGCGATTCCCCGCACTTTGGAACGCTGCGTAAACAATCGATATGCGTGGAAGGCAGATGCACGCACGATTTCCTCGCCATTCACTCGCGCAGACCCGGTTCATTCAATTTCCAGGAGCGACGAACGGGATCCGTTTGGCTCGTCGTCGACTGGGCGCCTCCATTGCCAACTACGCTTTTCAATCCGGCTTCTTGTTACGTATTCAATTAGTTCGCGAATCTTGCGGATCGCGGCGAACCGGATACGTCTCGAGCTGTTTTTCGAGGCCCGGCAACCAAGGGGATAAGAGACCGCGCCGACTCGGCGGAATACGAGAATAATTTCAATCTTGAACAAAGCGCGCCCGGCGAATCGTATCGTCCCGCGATTCAACGGCATTGCATTAAATGGGATTGCCTCGTGACGAAATCGCTGTCTCGTCTGGCCATCTTACTGCCAAAACTTACTGCGATCGCGTTTTAAATAATTGGGATTGCAAAAGTTCGTGGTAGGAACTTTATATATTTCTTATTTTTACATCTTCCTGTACTGTGTGCCTCACAAAAAAAAAAAAAAAAAAAATCACATCAGGCAAAAAGCCGTGTACGTAAAGGAATCCGTGTTCCAGCAAAAATATAGCTCGAGCCGAACGGAAGGAACTTGATCGTAAAAAATTCGTTCCCCGCGAAAACCGATTCGGAGAAGTTCGTTTTCGTGTTCTCGCTATTCAACGGAGTATTCCGTGGACCAGAAGCATCGGAACGAGGGTGGAACGTTCTCGCGTAATGAAAGGAAAATAACCCGTACCGTTGACGGTGGAACATTCCTTCGAAGGGTATAATGCGCACGATCATCACCCTAATCTATTAATTGCGTGATTTCCCGTCGACGGATTAGGCGTTGAATCCGACTATGCGGATGGGAAAACGTTGGCGGATGATAAAACTTGACTTAAGGAAGATTTACGGTTTTAAAGCGGCGTGTTCAAATATTGTTCCGCAAAGGGTGGACAGCTCTTCAGCATATTTCCTTTGCCCTTTATTCGTACGTAGTTGACAATATTCTATCGCGTAAGATTAGCGCTATTTCCTAATCCTGTTCATAATTTTAATCTCAATGCGCTGAGAAATGAACTTCTCTTGAAATTTTTAGAATTTTCTATGGTGGACAGCTCTTCAGCATATTTCCTTTGCCCTTTATTCGTACGTAGTTGACAATATTCTATCGCGTAAGATTAGCGCCATTTCCTAATCCTGTTCATAATTTTAATCTCAATGCGCTGAGAAATGAACTTCTCTTGAAATTTTTAGAATTTTTTATGGGTCGACCTCGTTTCGAGTTCGCAAACGTTTAAAATCCGTCGTCGCTGCTCCACTCGCGTTTTTCCGTCCCATTTCCCGATCTGCGTCTTGGCTTCTCTCATTTTCGCGAATGCGATGACACGAGTGCTCGGAGCCACGTCCCGTGATGATTATTCAGAGTGATCGGGGGTGGTTCAACAGGAATGGTTTCGTGGGACAAACTCGACCGTAAGAGATTGCTCGGCCTGTGCGTTTTCTCGCCCGCTTTCCCAACCTCGCCTGTTATCCTCAAGTTTTTCCTTTGTCTGTCCCTGTGCCCGTTACCCCTGCACCGCAGCGTGACAGTCTACGAATCAGTGAAATCCCGGCATTCTATGCGCCCTTCGGAAACCATCGACGTCGATATTAAAAAGAGTCCCTTCATCTAAACATCCCTTCTGCGCTAGACGGCAAGCTACACCTCTTTGGCAAACTTTGATGTTCTTGGTTCAAATCTTTGTGACCTTGATCCACCACTTATGGATGTTTTGTCACTTCTTTAAGTTGACATTTTCGCTATTTTAAATGCCATTGAGAGCAAGAGATCCGCGATAAAGTAGAGTGACCACGTTACCGACAAAAATAGGCGAAAAATAGTTTTACGTGCCCAATCTTTTCGTCCCTGTATGAGAATATTTTCTTGTATGGGAAAGAGCTATGCAGATATTTTGTAATATAAGCGGTAGAAGTAGGCTAAAAATTAACGACGTGCATGCCGTGGAATACGTGGACGCGTCGCCTAAACTAAAAGTCTAGTGTCGCTTAACGTGTTAAATTATCGTCAAACCACCAGGTTCGTAAAAGTAGAACTTAATGTTGATCTTTATCTTGACCTTCAAAAATGCGAAAGATAAATTATTAATATCTAAAATAGTAAATTAAAATACGTTCAGGCATATCAACTTACGCTGCTGTATATCAAAAAACGTTGGAAACCTCGAGTGACCCTCATTCCGTGGCCTGCTTTTACAGTTACCGACGATTGCGTCTAGGTTCAAAAATAGCACAGTCGGAAACTATAAAAATTGTTAATGAGTTTGTTACACCGTGTTTTTCGCTCGCGAGAGATCAATGTACCGAGCGATCGGAGGTTAAGCATGGCTTCGTGCAAATGATTGGCATAAAGTGCACGGCCGACTGAACGTATCTCGACGTTAACGAATTAACAGTTCTCGTGACACTTTTGCTCGTATAATTTTTATCTCTGCATATTATACAAAGATAAAACAGAAGGTTCGTGACGCGACAGGTCGCGGCGCGCCGAACGTATCGGGGCCTAAATTGCATCTTTGCGGTAACAGATCGGCTTATGCGGAAACAAAACATGCGAAAAAAAAAACGAAACAAAAGATTCTCATTCGATCGGCTAACCGGCCGTCTCTAATTTGATTGCCGAGCGAGGGAGACTGCATTGAGAAAGATCAGCCCGCCGTGAAAATCGGATAGTTCTCCACTGTTCCCGATCTAACCCCGGGGAAATGGAAAATCCAGTTATGATTTCGTGCGAGCGGATTCGTTTTGTGTGTTTTTAGCTCGCGGTGACCGTCGAGCCGCTCTTCCGTTAATAGCCGCCCACTCGAGAAATCGATTAGCGACGCGAAAAACAATAAACGAACAATAAATTAGGTTGCGAAACAATCACGATACCTACGATTTCGCTGTGGGGCTATGCTCGGCGTTTGATTCGGCGATTTCGGCAGTGAATCACGTTGTTATTCAACTCCTCCCTTCATTTTCTCTTTTCAAGCTCGATCTTCAAAGCATATACCTAACTTCACAGTTTCTAGCTGATAATTCTTTTAATTAGTTTATACATTCTTGTTTCAGTATATAGTAATTTGGTGCACAAAAGTGAGGAAGTTTAGAGCTTGTTGTCAACATGTTTTGGTACTTATAAGAACAATGGAACGTATTTGCAAAATATAAAATGCCTAGCTAGATTAAATCTTCACCGATTCGTACAGTAAATCGTCTAGGATGGAATTGAACAGTTTACTCGAGAAACGCGTATTCGAGGTTTACTGAATCGTCAATTGATCAACCAAGGATGCCCCGAATTGTGTCATGCTTGGTCCCATTTTAATCAGGAAAGTATCACAAATGAGTTGGTAAAAGTTTCGCCATTGTCTCACCGGTATATTAAATCTCGTATCACACTTTCATTACACTTTTCAACTCCTCAACGAGTACACCATGTGGGTATACATTTTTGACTAATGTGTGTTCATATTCTTGACATGTATCGAGGCATTACTGTAAATACCGAAACGGCAGGTGCTGTCACTGGGACACTGTTTGTCGTGAATCCTGCGAGGCAGAATCAAGTTCATTGCCCACCTTATTCCGCGTTTGAACGTGGAACTTTGTTCCCGACGCGTTTACACGGTCACCGAAAGTTCGGTGGCGAGACCAGACGACCATCGGACCCACACCAACCACCTTTCGTTGCTTCTTTCTTTCTCTCTCTCTCTCTTTTTCTGTCGTTCGCTCTTTACTTAGCCTTTTGTCTTCCTTCCCCGGCAAGTTCCATATCAACCCTTTCTCCCGTCGCGACTCCGGGGAAAATATTAGCCGCAGGCGCGGCAGCGTTAAGGGAGAACGGTTAAATTAATAATTCGCAAATTGCCAAGAGAAATGCTGCTCGTGCTTTAGGTTCCCTTCTCCTCGGCCCTCGTTGCTCTTTCCAGGGTGGCCTGCGAGGGCTGGAACGGATCTCCTCGAATGGCTCTGTCTACCTTAACCACCCCGCTCCCAGCCTACCCTAACGTCGAGAACTACTGTCAATTAAATAGCCAATTAGTCGGACAATTTCGCAAAGAAGATTCGTAAGCATCAACCGTTGCGTCCTACTGTCCCTCAATTATGTGCCGCACAACTTTTGTTCGCCTCTGTTTATTTACTCGCTCATGAATACGTCGCGACCCTCGTAAGCACGATATTATTATTTTATTCATACTTACCGCTGAACTTTGTCAAAATCTTGTTCCTTATTCAAGCATTCGAAGCTTTCGCCAACGTTCGGTTACGCAGGTGTATCGGATATTGCAAGATTCGAGTACGATTTTAGAATACGAAGTAAACGGTTTTATCAATTCATTATGCGTACACACTATGCAAAATTTAAACAAAGAGATTCTCTAAAGATAAATTTCTCGTATACATAATGACGTGTAGTTACCGTATTACGATATTTCGTATTACCTGCATTTATCTTATGCATGGTAACAGGTCTCGGGAAAAGCGTCGAACCTATTCATAATCTTAACGGTTTTCGCGCTAAGATGAGCAAATAATGCATCCGTGTTTTTGAAGTGGCGGCGACTTGCGATAGCACGCTATACCGGCCACGTCCGAGATTAATTAAGCTGCGGCTGCCATTATATCGCGGCTCGATTTCTCCTGCATCGAGGGAATTAGTCCCTGCGTTGCACACGCTGCAATCAATGTTTTTCTGTCGGCTTCTCTCTCTCTCTTTTTCGCCGCGCGTAGATTCGCCGGCGATAAACGGTGGCCTAACACATGCATTATCGACGAGCGACGAACAAAAAGAGAGGCGCGATCCAGACGATTTCGCCTAGCGTCGCTAATAATACTAATCGGTGGTGTTGCCTTGTGGCACAAGGTGCTCGTTTCCTCTCGAGACACCCCGTGTATCCCGAGGACCGATTGCCCAGGATAATTTTAGCCGCAGCCATAATTACGGGGCCCCGTTTGCAGACCCGGGCTCCTCTCGCTGGCCCGCAACCAAACTTATTATTGCCAACGCAAACAACGTCATTATCGTCTACCGGAATGGAACTTTCAGAAAGAATATTTATTGATACGTACGACCGCGTCTCGGGTTCCGTCCACCGTCGCTTTGTCTTTTTGTAGATTCTTGTCTGACTAATTTGGAGCCTACATGCTTGCGTGCTCTGATCGCCCGAGACACACAGAAACTACCGCAGCGGACTTTAACTCGATTTATTCGACAGGTATTTTCACTCTCATTCTGTTCTGCGAAAACAGCTTCTAGCTTTGAAACGTACCACGATTATTTATTATCGTTGTTAAACGTTCACGTAGATCATTTTGGTACGTTCGATTGTTGTTACTCGATCGGGTATCTTTAATGCGAGAGAAAAAAGTTCTTCATCGATAGCAGAAACGCAAGAGTTGAATAAATGTCAGTTTCTTCTCTCAACATTTATTAATTTTTCCGAAATTTGTACTACCTTGTACTGCACTCACTCATTTCAATTAGACGACCAAAGTTAACACTATGACATTGGGCATTTATACTAGCTGACTAATTGTAAGTGAAAACGAGGGCGAAAAATTATGTAAGATGATATTACGTAGACATTGATAAAAATCACTGTAATCGCCCACATATTAATTTGAATTTGTACCCTGAACCAATGGCAGGCGTAAAACGTATTTTTACCTGTCCTGCACGCAACCAACAATTCACAAAAAATATATGTTTACGTGTCCCGACGTTTACGTTACGTTTACCTGATCCGAGATAACACGATACTCAATATAATTATTGAAAAGAACACATTGACTTCGGTCGAAGGTTTCAGGCGGTCTCTGCTTCTCTGCTTCTAAAATCTATCCGCAGATGAGAGACGGTTAATCCGCAAATACGAGAATGCCCGTCAACAATGGAGATCCTGATTCGAACCGCGGAACGAGATTACACCTCGGAGAAACCATTAATTTCGCGGGATACATTGGAGTCAGAGTCATAAATAATACCGAGAAAGTACACCGCCGATGCGTAAGAAGATTTCTCGAGCGGGCCAAGCCTTTTTCCGTGTTTCCACGAAAACGAAAAAATAACTTTTCCGCCGAGTCAATATAATATCCGTCTTACATCTCGGACTATTACTCTCTCCGATGTGTACTTTAGAAAACACGCAGCAGCGTGGATCGAGCATGTGTGCACGGGAAATTGAAGGATGAAGATAAACGAGAATTCTGACGCGGTGGACTATCAATATTGTGTGTATCATACGGAACACGGTGTAACCAAAGCCTTGACGGCCCGGATTCCGTGGCATAAGCGTGTCGCTCTCATTCTCCAAGTACTTCCGTATGGTCCACGCGTCGCTCTGTGATCGAGATGCTTGATCTATAAGGTAAAAGTGAAAGATCTGACCACCCGGCGAAGGGGCCAAGAAGCTTGAGCTGAAATACGACCTTAATTTGAGGTGAAGATATAATAATGTTTTAACACGAAAGTGTTTTACAGATTGGGGGGTGATTTCAGAAAAGATGTAACGAAATATGCAACGGAAATGCGTTACGCGACGATAATCGTCCCAGGTAAAATTCCCTAACCCTAGTAATCCGTTACCTGGTACTGATGATCGACAGAGTCATAAAGCGAGTAGAGAAAAGAAAAGGTGAACACAAAGGTAAAGGTAAACGGACGGGCAAAAAGTACAAAAATCTTTCGAGAAGGGACTCCTCGTTCGAGAGAGAGAGAGAGAGAGAGATTTACAGATGGGGGGTGATTTCATACAAGATGTAACGAAACATGCAACGCAAAATCGTCACGTCTATTACTTAAGTGCGCACACTATTGAACGGGGGGTTTGCACAGCTGCTCAGAAAACACTTTCGTGTTTAGTACGTGTACAGGAGTACAGGTTTTTAGTAGATAAATATGATATGTACTAGAAAAATGCATTCTAAATTGGCAAGAAAATATTCGCATACAAAAGGACCGTGGAATTAACGCTCGAGACCGATACATTGCTTCGAGAGACTTTGCTATTGTTTATTTAAAAACTGAGATCAGATATAAGTTTGTGAAAAGATGTAGTTTTTAACGTATTTCAGGAAACACGGAAATTTTTTTTACTAATTCCGTCTGTTTTATGGAAACGGGCCAGTGTGCGATCAGGCGTCGCCGCGTCGAGTTTTCACCTTGTAAATTCCAGCGGGCAGTCTTCGATCCCGGACAGAGATTAATTCTCGCGCGGCAGGCGAATGATCCGGGCTCCGTGTAAACGTAATTGATACAAAATCGAGTCGCGCCGCTAGTTCCCTCAGGGGTGCGGGGCGGTGGGGAGGGGGCATGGTCTCTCGACCACCTTTCTCTTTAATTATATTTAATAGTGGCGTAGCCGTGTATCGGCGGGAAAAGTAGTGCGGCAAGTACACTCGATTCAGGAGGGCCGCGACGAAAATTGTCTCGATCTTTTTTTCGCGATAAGTCCTGGCCGGTCCAATTTCCGAGAGCTCGACCGGACCGCGAGAGCGTCCACTTTTTTCGTCCTCGTTCGTCCCTCGGTGCTCGTCGTCGTCCCGGCGGCTGAACGATAATTTCGGCAGACACGTAGTTAGGGGATAAGAACAGAGGGATTCTGGGTTAAGGATCCCACACAGACATGGTTTAACGAGGCCTACGGTAACAAGACGGAACACGGGAACTTTCCCCCCCCCCCCCCCTCCCCCTTCCCCCTCACTCTCTCACTTTCTTTCTCTCTTTCTCTCTCTCTCTCTCTGTCGTTGATAGAGCAAGGCAACGATACCGTGACACCCCGGGCGCTTTTTCAACATGTTAATTGTATATTTGAGGCGAGGTGATAAACAAGGCAGCGTCGGTAGCTCGCTGCCGTTGGAGTCTTCATTACAGCTGGTAATATATAACCGCGAGCCCCGGAGGGTTCTCTCTTTCCCGATGCTCTAAAAGAAGTTATGAAGTCCGATATACCCGGTGACCGGAGCGACGGAGCACCTCTCTCCCATTACCAACGCTGCTTGGTCAGCGAGATTACGTTTTAGGCAAAGGAGATGCCGCCGATTAAGAGAGCAATCGATCGTTGAACGAATCACGCTCGAGCGTTTTAATATACACGATATTAAGGTCGAGACGGAATTAATCTAAGGCCGAGGGAGCTGCGCGCGAGTACGCAATCTCGCCGGGATCGGACACTTTTTCCCGGGTTCGGCGAGTCGTCTAATCGCAGTCATGCATCTCTCGGTGGTCGTCGTGGCTCGCGGCCTGTTCTGAACATAGGGGCTCGAACCGTAGAAAAAAGAAAGAGGAGCAGCACGCGTGATCTCTCGGGTGCACCGTGAAGAAAGCGGCTCGTGACGCGTACACGTACACACAACACGGCAATCGATTGGCCTTCGGGGGACTCTGGCGGAGGTGCGAACCGGTTCCTCTCCGAGAGGCGGCTCGATTTTCGTCGTGGAATTCGGAGACCGAGTCGGGTTCGCTGCTGCAACCCCTCCGTGGACACCAGGGTGTACCTCGGCTACATCCAGTGAGAACATATTCTTGCGAGATTTTGTTTACGTCACCCCACAGTGCGGACAAACGGAGCACATCTCGCTGCACGTTTATTCGACGATGTACGATAAATTCCTTTGGCAGAGCTGCATATTACACTCCCGGACAAAAAGATAGCTCATGGGTAATATTTCCATATTTTGAATGGTATGTTCATAGTTTCCTAAATGTTATAGATTGAATGTAAACAGCACGTCTTGGGAGCGTAGTAAACAAGCTCGAACCTGGAAGTATTTGTTTTTATTTCAGTTTCTCGGAGTATGCTATAAAAGAAGGGAGGCGAAAAGATAGCACACTTAGAATTTTCATAATAATTACTAGTGTTTGTCAAACTTTCTGTGAGGCTAGACGTGTCAGTCAGTTTAAAACACTTAAATCCCAAGTAGTTTAAAAGATTGAAGCATTTGGTCAGTCATGGGACGAGGAAAGAGATCGAGTAAAGAAGAGATTAACACAATTCTTGTTTTAAAGGACCAAAACTTTTCTATCTCTAAAATTGCTTCAGCTATCAAAAGAAGTCGGAAAGTAATTTACAATTTGATAAAAAATGTGAAAAATTACGGACGGAAAAAAAGTACTGGCCGGCCATCAACATTAACGAAACGTGAGAAAAGAACAATTCTTCGTACGGCATCGAATTCTTGCCTAACAGCGAGACAAATTGCTCATGAAACAGATGTCAAAACCAACGTTAGAAATGTACGTGTCATTCAAACCTGTGAACATCTTATACGGAAGAAAATTCAGAGAAAACCGCCACTAACGGTACGCCACAAAATGGATCGTTTAAACTTCGCAAAGGAACACGTTCAATGGAAGAAAAAATGGCAATATGTAATTTTTTCTGATGAAAAAAGATTTAATTTAGACGGTCCGGATGGCTTTAATTACTATTTCCATGACATTAGAAAAGAGCAATTATGAAAAGTTCGTCGACAAATGGGCGGAGGCAGCACAATGGTATGGGCCGGAATTGGGTACAACGAACGAACAGATATACAATTCATTGACTATCGAATGAATGCTGCAATGTATAAAAAAACTAATTGAAGAGCAACTTAAGAATCATGCAGTTCGCATCGGAGGACCAAATTATGTGGTCCAACAGGACAACGCGTCCGTTCATAAAGCTGGAGTTGTGAAGGAATTTTTGAGTCCGAAAATATATCTGTTCTCGCTTGGCCTGCAAGGTCCGCTGACATTAATATTATAGAAAATTGTTTGGGGAGAACTCTCACGAGCTGTTTACGCCGGTAATCGACAATTCGATACAATTCAAGATTAAAAGGAGTGCATTAGAAGAGAATGGGACAGACTTCCAAAAAAAAAAAATAAAAAAATTTATACAAATCTTTACCGAGACGAATGGTGGAATTAATACAAAACAAAGGAAGTTCGACACATTATTAAATTGATAAACAATGTCATTTTGTTTGTAAGAATTTAATTTGTTTTAAGAATTAGTTCAAGTGTGCTATCTTTTCGCCGGCCTGAAATATGATAATTATGTTAAGAAACTGGAAGGACTGTCGTTGTTTTTATTTGTCACTTTCGTGTCATGCTATTTAAGTGAAATGTATACATATACTATTAAATGTTTATAGAACTTTGAGCTTAAATATGAACATTCATTAAATTTATTGTTGTGCTATCTTTTTGTCCGGGAGTGTAGCAGGAAACTCGTATTATCGTTCTTTTCTTTAGAGGCGAGACATCAAGAAATCAGAAAATATCGTCTGAATCGTACACGAAAAACCAATAGACAGGACACGAACACCGCGACTTATTCGATTATCTTTTACTCGCATCCGATCCGTTTATTTCAACGCGTCGAGAAACTACAACGAAAAGCAAATCTTGCAATTTTACTGTCTGGACAAAATGTCATTGTTCGAAAATTAAAGGACACATTTACGAATAAACGTTCCAGGCGAAAGTTGTGGGATATAGAAGAGGGTACGCGATGCTTTTATTTGTTTGGCGTTGCAGTTACCTTGAAATGCTCTGTACAAACTTCAATTGAAATTTTAAGTGGAAATCTATATTTTTGGTTACGTACTCCTGAAGGTGACACCAAGACGTTTTATTATGGAGATATAAGCATCCAAAATTGATGTGCCGACATTAACGTCGTGCAGTGTTCACCGCAAAGTTGTGAAGTGCGACTTTCCCCTGCATTGAACGTGAAATTAGTATTAATTCGTACAAATTACAGTTGTGTTTTAACGTACACATGGGCAAAATTAAATCCTAAATAAGTAAGGAATTATGATCTATGTCGGTATTCGAAGATACGAACTACCCCAGATAGCACTGGACGGCTTAAAGACGTCTGTTTTACGTCCATTTTTGGTCTGAACGTCTTACGTCCTGAAAAGACGTCTTTAAGACGTCTTAAAGACGTCTCGTAAAAGACGTCGTTTTTACATCTCATTTCAGACGTCTTTAAGACGTCTTTTACGAGTCGTCTTTAAGACGTTTCATTTCTTGACGTTTCAGTCATTCTAAACTGCTAGAGAAAAGCTCTACAAACTGTACACACGCAACACAATATAACGCAGTTTTCCATCCTTAGAATAGACGTTTATTTATTTAGGAAAGTTAAATAACTAAATTGTTAATTTAGTACTATTATAATATATTACATATATATTCGCAATAGAATTTAGCAATAAATATTGTTTAATAATAAAACTATACATTATATATCACAAATCCAAAATCCAAAATAATATATCAAAATAAATAGATAAATAATAAATAAGTTAAATAAATAAATAAAGCATAAAATGTTAATGTTCGCGGATATGCTGAAAAACATTCTTTTAATTAATTTTATTTATTTATAAATAAATAAATTAATTAATTAATTAATTAAATAAATAAATAAATAAAGCATAAAATTTTAATGTTCGCGGATAAGCTGAAAAACATTCTTTTAATTTATTTTTTTTTATTTATAAATAAATAAATTAAATAAATAAATAAAGCATAAAATATTAATGTTCGCGGATATGCTGAAAAACATTCTTTTAATTTATTTTTTTTATTTATAAATAAATAAATAAATTAATTAATTAAATAAATAAATAAAGCATAAAATGTTAATGTTCGCGGATATGCTGAAAAACATTCTTTTAATTTATTTTTTTTATTTATAAATAAATAAATAAATAAATAAAGCATAAAATGTTAATGTGCGCGGATATGCTGAAAAACATTCTTTTAATTTATTTTTTTTTATTTATTTAATTTTTTTGTTATATCAAACATTCAATTTATATTTCTTGTACATGTATACAATATTCAAATTCAATATTTTTCTCACAAGAAAAAATGTGGCTTAAAAAATATTTTTCCAATATTTGACAAACATATCTATCTAATATTTTTGTGGTACTAGGGGTCTGTTTCGGGACGTCTTGAATACGTCTGTTCGAGACGTCTTAAAGACGTCTAACGGACGTCTTAAAGACGTCGAACGAACGTCTTAAAGACGTCTTTAAGACGTACAGTTTTTTCACAAAGACGTTCCAGAGACGTTCAGAAGCCGTTCGGAAGCCGTTCGTAGGACATTCAGACGTCTAATAGACGTCTGAACGTCTTTGACAGACGTCTTAAAGACGTCTCTGTGCTATCTGGGACTTTACTTAAATTTTCAGAAACACACTCTATCCGACGTTCAACTGATCTTCAATTTTGCGTAGATTATTTTTCCATGAAATGGAACAATTTTGGGGGCCAGCATGCTAACATTTCCATAATTGACAAATAAGGTCCACATCGGGGTTCGTTCGGCCCGGTTTCCACGGGACCTGAGGAAGAAGCGACCCTCATTGTCCAGGAAACAGAGGTAGAGAGAGAGAGGGAGGGGGGAGAGACAGGGCCGGTACGCCCCCTTGGTGTCAGATTTTATTTATCGCGGCGTGGCTTTTTGTTTCACGGTAAATACCCCGAGCATTTAAGAGTAAGACGTTTCCCCGATTTATGGTTGGCCGCCTGCTTCGAGTTCCTCTTCTTATTCCTTTCAACCTGGAGAGCACCCTTGACTCGTTCTCTCCTCGCCGACGCGCAGCGTAACCCTCCGGGGATATCCCCTCTCTCCCCTGTTTTCTCTCTTTCCTCCCTCGTGTACCGTCTCTCGACTCGTCTCTCGCGTTTTCGTCGAGTCGTTACGGTCTGTTACACGCCGATCCACTCGATACAATGCGCACCCCCGTCAAAAGTATTGGGACACTTACCGGGGATGAACTGAAACGCCACAATTTTTTTTTTTTGACACGTTTCATGCCGTGTAATACACGCCCTATTCTAAACCTTTCTGTTCGAGCCATTTCGAATTTTCCACGTCAATAATTTGTTCAAACGGGTCTCAATTCAAATCACCGACACAGGTTTTATCCGACATTTCATCAATTCGAGATTAGATCGACAACAATTTTCAACGATAATCACCTAAGCCGACGATTATATTAACCGGTAATGACATTGGCCGACAACATTAGCTACGTATTATAATATTCATTCATTTTGCATTTAGTCTAGAAAAATAATTGAGCAGATCATACATTGTCATGTTTACACATCACAAATGTATTATTATTTCTAACTAAAAATACGTTTTATCGACAAGATAATTGTTGTCTTATTTTTCAATGTCGATTTTTACAGTCCCTGCTGTGAGGAATATGAATATTCATACCGCAATACCAAACCTACAGATTGTACGTGACAAAGTAGAATCTTCTTTAAATGCACTGAGCGCGGGCTTTACCGCATGCTTTCTTCCGCAGCTTCCATTAATCCTAAAAGATAAAAAAAAATTTATCCTTGTCGTGTGCCCATATTTAATCCGAATGCTAAATATTCATAACAGAATGATAGAATTGCAGTTCGATCTAAAAGAAGCGAGTAACATACATATTTAGTAAATTCTGCTTGAAATCTTTGTCCCGCGTCTGATTCGATATCATATGATGAAATGTTCAAGGATCGCGATCAATCAATAGGTAGGAGAAATGTGTCCTTTGTGCACGAAAGACAATATTTTCCAGCAATTTTTGCACCATTTCCACGAAAAAATATATTCCACTAAAAATATTGATAATTCTCGATATAACTAGTTTGTCCGAAGTTCTATCATCGGATGCATTTCGTGATTACTAGACTGTGGATTTTATACATTTATACATTAAAAGATTAAAAGATTAAAAGACTAAGAGATTAAAAGATTAAAAGAATTCAGACATATCTGTATATTATTTTTAGCTCACTAAAATTATTAAAGTACGACAGAAACTTTAATTTAGCTCCTGTTTGTTGCTGAACGGAATTGGGAGATTCACAAATATTCAATTTTTGCGTTCACGACTACCGACGAATTGAATGAAACACGCTTCGAAAAATTAATTCATGACAAAATAACATTCGTTCAAATTTAACTCTGCAGAGGTCGCAATTGACTCGACTGATGTACGTAAAATCAATATAAGCACAATGCAAAATACAATTTATTGTAATAAAGATCAACGCTTACTACGTATACAATTGATACATTAACTGATAAAACCGAATATAAATATTTAAACGAAAAATATTCATCTGAAATATGAGTACAGTATTTTGTGTTTATAGTATATTTACGTGTAAATCAAGTTAAACTGTCAAAACAGTCTCACGCTTGAAAACCAATGAAGATCATCATTGCCCGGTGGCCTTGATTACTCTATTCCCTGTTCGATTTTAAACGATTTTTGTACGTCTTAAATTTGAATGATTTTTCAAAAGTAGCGTTACGTTCGTTTCAGATTAACATGGAGGCGGTGACCTCGACGGACTACGACTCGTCGAACCTGAGCAGGAACTTCAACCAGGTCGGCTTCAACACGTACAACTACTCGCAGTTCGAGGAGAAGTACAAGCCGCGTCAGGTTCTGAAATACGGTGACGAGTACCTGGAATACGGTCGAAATTCAGTGAGGCTGGGCACCGGCGAGAGGTTCGCGAGATTGTCGTCATCCAGGTACCAGGACGGTGTCGGCAAGCCTGATCACAAGTACGCGAGGAGTCACTCGCAGCCTGAGAGACAGCATCATTCGTCTCACGAGACGCGATCCAAGTCGCAGGATTCCCGCGAATTAACCTTCTATCAGATCGATCCGCCGGTCAAGCCGGAGACCGTTCAACACGTTCATTCGAAGGCGCATCGTTCCGGTACGGAGAAGGGCCAGGGCAAAAAGGAGCTGACCTTCTACGAGATCGACGGGCCGACCGCGCAAGAGAAGACGAAAGACGGGAAGTTCGAGAACTGCAAAGAGAGAGGCGAGAAGCGGGACAAGTGTCACGCCGGCCAGGAAAAACAGAACCCGACGAAGCACGGCAAACAGAGCCTACAGGAGCAAAAGACCAACGCGTCGCCGCCGAACTACCAGCTGAACAGGTCGCAATCGGACCTGACCGAGTGCCAATTGCCCAACTATTACAGACACCAGAACAATCCTTACATCGACCCGCCCAAGTACAGACCCTTCGACAGGCCGCCGAGGTACCAAGAAACGCCACCAAAGTCCGAGCCACCGCCTAAGTACTCGGAAGTGGCCAAGAGGCTGGACGATTCCAAACGAACTCAGGTGAGTAATCGGTATATCGGGGTTGCCGAGGGTTGCGTTTTCGAGTTGGGGTTACTTTGACCAGCCGTTGACACGGTTTTCGTTGGCAACGAGTCGCTGAAACTAAGTTTGACCGATGCCGGTGTTAATTGACGCACTTAATCCTTCGGGGACGACGCACAGTGGGGTATTTTGCCAGTTTAGCGCGCCAAAACTATTACGACGTTATTAGTAATGTGAAGGTCATAACATTATATATCGTTGAATTCGTCATAATACCAGCTACAACATTATCAAATCAAAAATACAGTTTAATGTTTAAAAAATCGAAGCGATCTTGTTTTTTTCTTTTAAACAAATTTTTTTTAATGTTTTTTGTATTGCAATTTATACGTTTATTAATACTGTTAAACTTTTATTTGAAACATTTTTTTGTCAGATTTAGAGAAATTGTTATTACAAAACCCCATTTAACAAAAAGTTAAATTTCTCCATGTGTGGCACTCTGTTGCACCTAAACTCTTCAGGATCCTGTAAAGCAATGTCTACTGAATAACCTCAAAAAAAAATCAGAGAGGTGTTTTGCGGAGAAAAAAAGTTATTACATAATACATTTTAACTTTCTGAAAAAAAAATTGTACCATTTTCGATTGTTTATTCTATCAAAACCACCGAAGCGTTTAGAACAAAAAGCTATAAAATTACTTTATACACCTTCCTTTACATCCTAGAAATGTTTTTATCCCGATTCCATACACCAAACTTGTGAAAAGAATCATTTCTTTAACACATGTTTTTCGACCCTTCTCTTGGTCACGAGAATATGTCACTTTCAAGTGTCTATATGTTACTAAATAGTACTATTTATAGAAAAATATTATTGTATATTACTCGCATATATATTCAGGTACACGAGAAAAAAGTTTCAGTCATTTTGAACAAACTAAAAATTTTGACTTTTGGCGCGCTAAACTGGCCAAATACCCCACTGTGCGACGTCTGCGCGGTGTACTCGCTCTAAAGAGTATTTCCAGATTTATTACGTAATATCCAGAGGTGTACGAGAACGTGTCTACTAATTAGATTCCATGGAAATCTTTTTTCCGCAATTATGTTAATATTTTCGGATAAATTCTCCACTGTGCGTCGAAACTGTGTGACGCCAACACAAGGAACAGTCGACTGTTTTCTAACACGATATTCTAAAGACGCGGTTTCAAAATTACATAGATCAAAAATTGTGCGACCAATTCGTGTATTAACTCGTAGCAAAACATTCTGCCAACTCGATTTCTCGATACTCCTTTTCAAAAACACGGTTTCGATAAGGCGCATAACAAGTTCCCATGATATGCACTACTCCTATGTTTCGTTCAAGGGGTTAGCCCCCTTCCCCAAGGGTATTAGATTCGTAGCAATTTGTTGCAATCTTATCTTGTATAAGAATTAAATCAACGTAAAATCAAAACGGTTTCAGGGGAATCTTTTAATGCAGCACCAGCTAAAAAAGGAATCAAATACTTTCAGTTTCTGAACATTTACTAAGGAAGTACGTAGCATTTTTCATAAAAGTTAATTTTTGTGGACATTGCACACTTTTGGTCTAACCTCTGAATACGGTTTCGATATGACATGGAAAGAATTAATCGCGTTTATTTCCTACTTTACTGGGAACCATCATTGTGGCATAGATCAACGAACTTTTACCAAGACATCTTGCTTCCGAGCAGTCCGCGTGCATTTCCTGTTCTAGTGTAGCGACTCTAGGCGCGCGAATCCTCGCTGATTAGCAGTTACGCGTAATGTTATCAATTTGACAGGAGGAGAGGGGCAAACGACAAGGAACCAACGGAGGTGGCGGCAGCGGTGCGGGAGGTGGAGGAGGAGGAGGAGAAGGAGGAGGGGTAGGAGGAGGAGGAGGGAGCGTAGGTATCGGCAGCGTTGGTAGCGGTGGCGGTAGCGGCGGTGGTGGTAACTCCAGCAGGGGGACTGGCGGCACTCATGGCGCCGAGACGCCCTCTAATCTGGCCAGTATCACGCCAACTGCGCGAGAAGCAACACGCGGTTGTTCGTCGCGGACGCGTCTCCCGTACAAGTCGTGTGACACGCGTGCCTCCACCACCACGAACAACAACAACAACAATAATAACGTGACGAAAGAGGAGCATCAGCAAGAGTCGAGCGACGATTCGGAGGTGATCTCGAGGTGTCACGTGGAGCCATCCAACAAGTCGCATCATCACCCGGGCCGATCGTGCGCAATCGTTGGTGGTAGTAACGGTGGTAGTGGTGGTTGTGGTGCGGTTTCCGGGAATGTCTGCCAAGGTGGTTCCGGTGTGCCGTGCGAGTCCTCGACATGTGACAAGTACAAAGGTGCCGTGGACTCTCTGCTGAAGGCCAGCGAGGCCGTGCAGGGTCGTCTGTGCGAGAGATCGATGCTGAAGATCGAGAAGCCCTCCGGCAAAGGGGTTGCTCACGGGGTCGAGGTGATCGGTAAGTGCGGGGATAGGATGAAATCGGCGCAGGAGATCGGTTACGGTAAGCACGAGACGAACAAGTCGAAGGGACAGCAGCACGATGTCGGTCACGGGTTCAAGGTCGAGAACATCAAGTACTACGGTGAACTGAAGGGTTACGATTTCAAGTCGTACGGCACCATCGACAAACCGGCGACCAACACGGCACACGAGAAGTCCCATTCGCACGGGCCGGAAAAGAACGGCCACGAGAAGTGTCACTCGAAGAGCTCGTCGTCCGCCGCGGCCGCAGCCGCAGCCGCTGCCGCGATGCAGAGCTACGGCCTGGCCAAGGTCGCCGCTGGTGAACGTCCGCCGGAGAAGAATCTGTACGCCGACCATTATTATCACCGACCATCGCACTCGAAGCCGCAGAGCCCGTATCAAGTGTACCAGGAGACCAAGTACTCGTACAACGTGAGCGGGGTACCCGGGACGCCGGCGCAGGCCAGCGCAGCCGCAGCTTTCTTCGCAAGGTCAGTTACTCAATCTACTATACTACTCGCGATCACGAGCGTCCACCTGTTCCCGCCTAGATTTACGGCCGTGCGACCACGACCACGACGCCGGCTATCCTTCCTCTTTCCACCAACATTGTCCCGAACGGACCCATCTGTAATTGTCCCTCGTGGCTACTGTTTGTTTACGTGACGCGTCCACCGAGTCGACGTTTGCTCGCCTACTTACCACGACGACTTTATCGTTCGCCGTTTTGCCGCTACCAAACGGAGATCCAGGCGAACTTCGTTTCGTTTCGTTTAGTTTCGTTTCGCCGCGAACCTTGCAACTCCCGACAGGAATTCGCGACTTATTCCGCCTCCGCAGTCCTAGCCCCGCTTGCCTTAAATTTTGTTCCAGCAACTTTTATTGCGTTTACTGCTACGTACTTGCTGCTGCTACTCGTTACTCCCGCTTACCACGTTCCACCGAGTTTTCAACTTCGCCTTTTCTCGGCCACTTTTTCACCCTTATACCCGCGTTTTCTTCCCCTTTGAATTGTGCTTTATTAGACTTTCTTTGACTGTTTTGAATGCAGTTAGGCGATACTTGCGAATGTGGACTACAAGCAAACACGTTTCACGCACAGTATAAACCTTAATACAAAGACTGCAATTTCAATCTCTTTTTTTTTGTTTTTTGAATATTCGTGTACAACGAAAATTGATTTTTGTTACGCTAACGTAATGTACATTGTGTTTTATAATAATTGGATCGGTTGTGTGTTGTTGCTTATTACTTTTCAGTTTGTTTTAATCATGTCTTATTGGTATCTTTTTACTAGTATTTTTTACAATTGAATTTTAAAAAGCTTAGCTATCTCAGTTTTCGTAGAGACTTACACTGATTGGCTTTTGGGTCTCCCATATCTACTACGTTCTTTCACATTCATGCTTGTTTTTTCTATCTTTTGGAACTTTCATCTTTTTATTTCTTGGATTTCACCTCTTTATTTCTTTTTATTTCTATGTGTGTAGAGCAAGGATTTCAATTGGTACATACATAAGTGCCTAACCGTTTGGTTCTGCCTAACGAATGCAATTAAACATTTATGAATGACAAAATTAGGATCATCAGGTGTATGTAATACGTTTTCGCACAAGCTGTAAAAATCAGTCCGCCCCGAAAAGATAAACTAATTAAAAAAATAAGTGGCATTCATTCATAATATATGTATTATATATTCATCTCATATTTCGTCCCGTTTGTGCTTTTACTGCATCAAAATTCGCAATTAATTCACCATTAAATTATCCATAATGTCATTTCGCATAGTTATGCAGACAAATTTGCTAAGCTTTTGAATTATTCTTGATCGCGAATAACTCACTTCTCTCCTAAACACGCAACAAACGGAAATACATTCTCTACATGTAATTAAACGGAATGACATCCCTTTGTACCATCTGTTTTCGAGCAGTGAACAAGTGAACAACAACAGTGGCTTTGATCAAATTATGTATTTTCAAAGGTTGAAATTGCGCCCTAGAATTTATTAACGTTCCACCCGGATTAAACGTACCTGTATAAGACAGAGCTTTTGTCCGTGAAAAGGTTAAGCCCGCCATCAAGCCATTCATTCTATACCACTTTTCATAATCTCCTTCAGCATTTCCGGGTCTGGATAACTCAAATAATAGTCATGGTGGCAGGTCTCTCTCGTTGTTACGATTACTGTCGTTGTAATCGTTTTAACCAATACTTCTAGGATAATTGTATAACATAAACGAGGACAATAGAAGTAGAAAATTTTCATCTATTACGTGCTTGTATTTTCTCGAATGGTTAAATATTGATAACAAAAAACTGACTCGATAATACAAGACAGGTGGTTAACACTAGATTGCCTAAGCAAGTCATTTTGACTGCTTTTGAATTTCAATTAAAAAAATAATTATTTAAATAATGACACAGCTTCTTATAATTTTGTGACTTTTTCTACAACATATAAATGGGTTAAATAATCATTGTTGTTGCCCCCCCCCTCCTTCACTTCCGGTATATAGGTAACGGCTTCCGGTATCGGCTTCCGGCTTTCAGGCAATATAGGTATATACTAAGCTCCCGTCTTTCTAGTGTTAAAATTTTTTTTTTTTATTGAAGCACTTCAGACCCTTAATATGGGTCCATTTCGCTGCACAGTATGGTGATACAGTTATTAAAGTCGTTGCATAAATCTCTGCCTTCAAACATAGCTTCAAGAGCTTTATTTCTACTTTTTTTTCAAGCATTCTGCTTTTCGAACATAGACAAATTATTAAAGGGATCATACTAAAACAATATGCTGAATTGCCAACATAAAGATTAAGTTGTTCCATTTTCGATGTAGATTTCGAAAGTCCACTGTAAAAGCGCTGATACAATGCGCCATCGATCACTCGGGCCGATCGATAACATTTAGGGGGTTAACCGCCCCGCAGATTCGATCACGCAGCAAACAGTCCCGGAGTCCTCTCTCCCGGACTATTGTTCTCGCAGCTCCAGGAAAAAAGCAATCTGTCCCGAAGAATTCTCGGCAATTCGCAATCGCCATTCTCTCCCGGGTCGGTTCTTTCATTCTCGCATCGGTCCGCGGATGGAAGAAGGGGTTTCGCGCGCACAATCACGGATTCACGGGGAACAATTTCAAAGGTGGTCGCCAGGCTGGAAGTCGAGCTTTCCTTAAGACGTCTGTCTGGCTGGCTTTGATCTACGGCACGCGTTTTCGCCGGGCGAACCGCGGAATGGGAAGCATCGTCGGGACGGTCGCGTGAAAGCGCTCGGCCGAGCTTAAATCGCGTGCAGTTTGCGCGGCAGGATAAAGCTCCTCCCGGTGTCGGTGTCTCCCCCTTAGCGTCAGAGCACCGAGCATGCCCTGTCGTTTAATAAACCTCAGACACAACCGGTGGGTTGTTTCGATGCACAATAGCGTTCTCCGGATGCCTCGATCGTTGACACGCCGTTGTTTCGAATGTCATTAGTCGCACTCTAATGACCCCCTCCCCCCACCCAGTAGTATTTCTATGGTTATCGATCAAGTTATAATTCGGCCCAGTTACCAGATATACACTACCGGCCATAAGTGTTTACCCACCTTCAAATTTCGTTACTATTCAAATAATAGGTATTTTATTGTTATGAAAATGTCCGTAGCATTAAATCCTAATTATAAGGCTAATAAAAAACATCCAAAATATTCTGTACATACACAATCAGGTACTGTAAATGAGTTTACAGCTTTTTATGAAAAACGACAATTTTGGAGTTCAGGTAAAGAAACCCATTTTTCTGAAATTTTGATAACGGTCAGTAGGGAATATGAACGTAGGTAATACAGGTATCTTAGTCTTCTCAAATTTCATACTGCATTAAGCTTTCATACAGTAAACAGTTGATTTTCACGTGCCTAAAGAATTTTGCGAAAATTTCAAATAATGTCAGGGAGAAAAGAATTATCGATTGAAACGCGCGCTCTAATAGTGTCCCATCATAGCATCGGAAAAAGTAACAGAGAAATAGCAAATTTATTGAAGCTGAACCATAGAACCGTGGACTACAATGTTAAAAAATATGTGGGTGGGTAAACACTTATGGCCGGTAGTGTATACTCTGCACATGTTCGAACGATTTTATGGACGAAAGCACAGAGCTTACCTGGTCATTCAACAAACCTCGATCACAACCGGTGGGATGTTCCGATGCACGATAGCATTGTCCAGGTGCTTCGCGCCCAGGCACCTGCTTGATAGTTGACACGGTGTTTCGAGAGTTATTAGTCGCCCTCTAATTGCGAACCGTTGCGTTTAATAACGATTTACGGGCTCGCGATTGCCATTAACCCTAGTACGGGCACCTGGGGGCAAATATATCCTCTGGCAATTTTCGATGAGAGATTTGCACCGTCTCCGTCGATGTCTCCGCGAATTGAATAGGGAAAATCGATTTTTTTTTTTTACATTTCCTTAAAGCACATATCGATGTATTTCTATCTTTTTTTTTTTTTGTTAGTTATCTCTTGGTTCTTTCGTTAGTTTGATTTATTCTAAAGTGAACTTGCGGGACACCGATGAATATTCCCACAGTCGTGCTAACGAAAAGCAAATGATTATGTTCTTACATGTTACATATTACAATTTAATAATTTAAACTTGTTTTGGCGGTTTCAAATTGCACCTACTAACTTTTTTCACGAACGCATAAAATCCGTTGTCTAATAATACATCGCGCTACTTTTACGAGGTATAACGCGAGTTACCTTTCCTACCAGTTGCTTTTATCGCTCTGTAATTCCAGCGTTAAACTTCGAAGCATCGGTTATAGACGTGAAGTTTTCAAGTTACTCGCTATTGTCCATGTTTGCTCTGCGCCCATAAGTGTCCGGATGCTAACGGACGGCAGTACGTAGAAGGGTTAATAACGATTTATCGGTTCTCAGTCGCGGTTAATGCGAGCCCGTGAATTCGCGAATGACTCGCATGCCGGGCACTCCTCGTTTTGCAAGCAAAGGAACGGAACGTCCGTTCGGAATGTCGACGGTGTGTCGCCCGTTAATGAAAAGCAAACCCTCGATTTCGAATAAAATCGCCGATCGAACGGCAAGAGTAATCGCGACCGGACCGTTCCAACGCTGATAAAACTGGCCGGGTTTCGCGCGTACTTCGAGGCGACGATAGTCGCAATCGGGTTCTCGCTCGCGATTCCCGATTCGGCGAGCTTTAACCCTTTGCGGCCGTAGCGACTAACGTAACATTATCGAATCGATTTATTCAACATTTTGCGCGTAGTTCGTTACAGATACGATAATTATAATTTGTAAAGAAATCAACCGTGTACCGGTTCCCTTAGATTCCTTACAGTCCGCGACAATAATATAAGACATCGCTTAAAACGAAATAATTAACACTTTGACTGCCGAACTAGAAGCTTCAAAAATTCCATAAAATCAAAGTATTACTTAACCCATTCGAGACGACGATTTTTTTCGAACACGGTCCCCAGGAGCGAAATTTTTCAGCTCCAGATAATTCAGATAATCGCTTCGGGATTCGCCTCAGATGATTTTTAGATTTTTTGGTACACAGTAAAACCAATGCCAAATTTTGTTTTCCTGTACTTTACAGATCTCATTGGTTCCAGAAAAATCTTGTTTTGACGACTAGTTTACTCAGAATAACTGATAATTGCACATTACTGTTATTGCACACACGGTGTGCAGGCCGTCTTATAGCCTCGGAAATCCATTGCACACACGGTGTGCAATCGGTCTCGAATGGGTTAATGAAATAGAAATTGAAAAGAATTAAATGTTTGACATTGAGTAGCTCTCCAATTTTCTTAGATTTTACTGATCCCAATTAAACTTGGTACAACGAATATATTAACATAAAAATTCCTTTTAAAACCAGGACAAATAATTCCGTCACCCACATATGGGTGACATGGCAATCAACGTGTTAAGTGTTGTATGAAAGAACTTCATCGTCTTTCACACAGAGTGTTATTAGTAGACATCGGATCTTTATGCATTTATGGCTTATGGAAATGTTAAAAAAATGCTATAATATAAAATTCGAGAGAATTTAACACGATTTTTATTTGCTTTGGATCTACAAAGGCTGTCCCCATTAAAAATAAAATTTTATTTCATTCCACTTTCTTAAAATGTTTCTATAAAAATTGGAAATTGCATAAACATCCGATGTCTAGTTATTAGTTACTTCTGGAGACGTCGTTCGACTCGGTGTTTTCGATTCTGGCTTGAATCGAGGGGAACAAGTTACCCTGTTTCTCTGCAAGGACCGGATTAGTCACGTGACATTATGACACATGCGTGACGGAGACGAAACGCGTCACGTGACCAGCTCGCGGCGGTGGCGTGGGGGAATAGCGCGGTAGAAGGGGAAGGGTGGAGTGGGAGACACGTCTCAATCTGGCGACTCCGAGTGCAAGGGGTTAACAACCGAGGGTACGTATTTTTCGTTAATAACTCGAAAACAAAGCATTTCGGCGCGAATTGAAAACGGGAAAAGGCGCTTAGAATTACCTCGGGAATCACCTCTTTCAGTTTCCCTCAAACTTTCTGGTACACGATGTAGTTCGGCACAGCTACTAATTGCACTTCGTACACGTTCAAAGGATTTTCTGGACTCTAAACGACGCTTTTAGTCAGTCAGGAGGTAAATAGGTAAATCAGGTAAACTGCGAAATGAAATCAACCTCTCGAGCGGAAGTAACGACGCTTTGACACTGTAGAAAAAATTCGCGACACTAGTTTGACGTAACTGGCGCTATAACTCGAAGAAAATGATTTCCAACAACTAGTTCAAGTGTTGCAGGCCTGTTGGAATCGCTGTATCAACGTAGCGAGGCTTAATAGAACCTTTTCGAATTTAGTCTTTTTCCTTTCTTCCCTGGCACATTGTAAAATCGCAGAGTTACCAAATATCCAGATCTATAGAGCAGAAACAAAGTTAGAGATTTTTGTATCGTTTCATGTCACTGTGCAAGGAAACGAACAGAGTCCGGTTTCTGTTTCATCGCACCTCGTGTATCATTTCTACTTTCTAAATGTGAAAAATTAAAGAAATTCCCTGCGTAAATTCGTCGAATAACTAATGTATCGTGTAATGGATACCGGTGTACGGTTCCTGAACGATCGTGTCCCGGGTATGAATGATTTCAATGGACTCGTCCCGGTGGTGAGTGGCGCCTCGTTTCGTTCCACCTTGCTCCTCAGTGCCCGAGCGCCTCAGCACGCTCAGGATTCTTTGAAATCGGCGTTCTCGCAGTCTCGTAGGAAGTAGCCGTGCGGCAAGAATTGAAATTAATCGCGCCTCGACGAGCCCCGGAGACGTATACCTGGTTCTCCTTTGTACGACTACTGGTTTCACGCCTGGACAAGAAGCATTCTTCTCTTTCTCTCTTTCTCTCCCCCGGGGGCCACGCGTGCACACAATCGAGGCTAAAACACCTTACAGAATCGGTTACCGGTCGCACGCGGTTAACAGAGGATGATCCCCCGAGGAGCATCAACGATTTTTCGCTCGAGTATTCCGAAACGATCATCCTCGAGACACCCGTGTGTACGTATACGCCCGGGGGGGCGTGTAGCGTTGGCTTTTTGCGACGAGATCCTGTCCGAAGTTCCCGGAATACGAGTATCGTCCCGTTACTTTCGAACTTCATGAATATTCTTGAAACCTTTCCCGTCCGGTGGCAAATAAAAAAGAAACGAGAGCCCGCCGTACACTGCCGTTCAAAAACCCCGGAACCATACCCGCCGCGCGCGCACCAAGTCTCGGAAAGTCGATTATCGCCGACCTATCGAGGATACGAGAAAGTTTTTACGCGCGAACTTTTCGACACAAGCGACTTTTTTTCTTTTTTAAATAGATTTTTCGCTTAAACGGTACGATGATGAAGTTTTACTTCTCTCGATAGGTTTCTAAGAATCTTTATCTATTTGGAAGCTCTGCGAAATGTCCGCTTTGACATCGCTACCTTCGATCTTTTACGATCGTTGAATTCATCGATTATCCACGAAAAATCTTTGCTCTTAACCCCTTGCACTACTATTTGTTTTGCGATTGTAATGATTAGAAATTCTTCATCGTTCAGAATTTCAAAGAAAAAAAAACGATAGTTTATGTTTATTGTATGCCTATGTTTTCTCCAAAGGATATATATATATATCAACTACAACAAAATAGAATTTTAGTTCGATTTAAAGGAAATTAATAACGTATATATTTATTAGACTCTGTTCAGAATCTTCATCACGAGTCTGACACGATATATTGTAGGGCAAGGGGTTAAAAATCGACAGTGTACTCTCTCAGACCGGGCCCTCCGCGGATTTTAGCTGACCTAATTTCGCGTTCGAGTAACCGCGACTTCATATCTTCGAGCACTCGCAGTTCGAGAAGGTTTGTACCGAGAAAGTTCTTCCATTTTGAGAAGCAGTGCCTCTCTAGGTACGTGGGAATAATTCCGGCGTACAGTCGCGTGGCCTCCTCTGTCAGGTTTAATTTCGCCGAGTGAGATTAGTTCGCGGAGGAGTCGAGCAGTTTCGGACTTTTGAACGACACTGTAGCGAGAGGGTATATTTTACCGAAGGAGGTTTTTGCGAGTGGCTCCACCCTTGGATATCTCGGTCGCGTCTATTTCCCGATGGGTTTGCCGGGACGGCCAGCCACGGAAGAACTCGAAATTTCAGGAAGTTTCGCGGCCTCGCGAGCCGGTCGTGACAAATCAAATTGACCCAGGACGGGCACGTTGTTCCCTGATCCACGTGGGACGGGAAAGGAGTAGGATGAAGAGAAGGCGAGAGAGGATATAAGGTGACGGGCTCAGGTCCGCTCGTATTGTTATCCGTCGTGATTTTATTGCCCTCTTATATTGCCTTCGCGCATCTCTCTCCCACTCCGTCTCCATTTCGGTCTCTCTCTCTCTCTCTCTCTCTCTCTCTTCGTTCTCCGTGGTTCTTTATTTCACCCTCGGTCTCTGTCTCTGAACGGCAAACGGGTGCCCCGGTTGCCGCGCGAGAACCATTTTTACGAGGCGATTCACCGGATCCACTGGAAGTTGCAACAACGACGAGAAGACTGTGCTCCGATCGTTCGTACTCCACTCTCGGAAAATATTATCCCGTGTGAAGATCAGATCACGCTGCAAATTGCCCCGGCGGCGGCTCTTGGTGAGAATGTTTGCAGACAGCAATTTCCATAGTCCCACTAAAAATTTCACGCGTTCTTCATTGATATCGGTTGCATTTTTAGTCGTTACTGGGATCGTTAGACGTGCTCTTGTTTCCTGGATCACAATTGTTTTCTTCATTAGCGTTTCTAATTGGCGTGTACAATTTCTTTCATTCGCCAGTTCGATAGAAGTCGATATTAACACATTGCGTGCGGGTCACGAGATATCTCGTTTTTAGCAAATCGAACGTTGCAACCGGGTCACGAGATATTTCGTTTTCATGTTTTTTTCGATTCAATCGGCAACTTAACCATTTTAGTGCCGGGCGAAAAAGAGGTGCCTATGCGAGAAAGACCGGCCGAATTTCATGGTTTTACTAGGGTTTGGGAAAATGCTCATAAAAACCAAACAAGAAACAATATTTACATGATTCAAAAAGCAATATGTTAAGGACGAAATAGAGAACAAAACAATGACACTAGTTTTTCAATATTCATTGGAAATTATATAAATAACAAAATGCGAATAGTAAAGCGCTACAAGGTGCGGACCGATACACTAGCACTTCTCGCCAGTGCAGCAAGAGCCGATATATCGGCCTCCGGCACTAAAAGGGTTAAGCAACCAGCGGCAAATATTTTTGTTACGCTACCAGGGAAACGAAGCCTCTCCCATTCTTAAGACAAACGATGAGCGAAATAATTGAATTTTGACATTCGGAGCATGTGGAAATGATCAGTCATTATAGCCAGTACATCAGTAGATCTGTGCCGATCGTCATACGCGTACCGTATCTGATAAAGTGTTCTTTTATTGTACATTTTAGAATTTCAAACTTCGTGTTTTCATTTGTAAGGCAACCGTTTTTTAAGGATCGTCTATATTTTCAATCTGTCACTGATAAATTATAACAAAAATTGATTTTATGAAATAGGCCCTAATTCTATAAAAGCAGCAAAATGACAGAAAATGTGCGGGCTTTGTGTTAACACCTTGCATCAGTATTTATTTTGTGATTATAATAATTAGAAATTCTTCATCGTTCAAAATTTCATGGAAAAAAGAGATAGTTCGTATGTATTGTGTGCCTACGTTTTCTCCAAAGGATATACAGGGTGAGGCGCCAGAAACAGGCCACCTGAATAACTCGGCTGTTATTGGTGTTAGGAAGAAATGCATCGGATGGAACTTGCTTGGTTTCGAGGGGGCATTAATCTGATGTTAGTAGCTGTTTCGTAGGTGGACGCGTAAAGGACGTTTCCAAGACAAGTTCTGCAAAATGTACACTTGATTTCGACAGCCATCTTCTATCCATTTCTCCAACGCACTTGCTACAATGTACGCGAGAGACGCCGGCTAATAACACCGCGAGAGCCAAGTGATAGCGATCTGATAAGTGCTTGTCGCATCAGCGCGATAAGGCAGGCAGAACCTTTCGTTGGTGTAATTCGCGTGAAACTCGAATCGGCTGACTCGTAGAAGCTTCCGGCGGAACAGCGAGTGTAACTATCGATATGGCGGTTCGACGATTGGCAAGCATACGCACACATACACACACACACACACAGAGAGACAGTTCGACTCTCGACTTTCTACGTTCTCGAGTGGATCGGTTTTCTTTGGCGGTTCTCGGTCGCCGAGCATGATCGGAGCGTCGTGGATATTGAGATGCAACGTTTGCCCACGATGCCCGAGCCTAACTACGCGTCCTCCGATGAGCGCATAATCTAGCAGGCGATCGTGACTCCGCGGCCAGACGAGAGACGCTGAAAGAGAACTCGGGGGAAAAAGGAAGGAAACGTCTGGGCTCCAGCTTGAATGACACGCGTTATCCTATACATATTTATATGCCCGCGACTTTGTCTCCGTTTCGTGGAATGAGAGTCGTGGGGGCCGGCCGAGAACGTGCTCCGGAGATCCTATCGCCGATAGGAAAGTGGTCCTTAATTGGACAGGTGACATTTCCTCCTCAGTTTTCTAACGTGTAAGTCCCGCGGGACTCCCGACGGCTATCTTCCTTACCCGCGGAGGTCGTCTTCATGAATTTCTTAGGGGACATCGAGCGCGCGCACGTATACTTTCCTTAATTCGCGGAGAGCACCGACAATTCGTCGATGTTCCCTTACGCTAGTTCTTCGAGTACAACGACAGCCTCCTGAATGTTACATACGTCCCCGATGAATCTTCGGCAGACTTGCTCGGCTCTCGCGACACTCGAAAAATCTCTTGAAAGATCAATCTGCTTCGAAAGTTTCTATTTTTAAGCGAACTACTATTACAGATTCATAGGCTGAAGAGTCTGTCGGTACTTTGGGGTACGTTGAGTACCGTATAGTTTTTCCGACGAAGTCGAAGGCGTCGCGTTGAACAGATCGATATCTCTGGTGCATCGTGAAGTACGATGTAGACACGGAAGTATTTCTGAAGCGAAAACGAGTATCCGAGCATACGGTCAATAGAAATCTCCCCTTTCATCGCGAATCAAGCGAATGTTACAGAACGACTCCTGTGACCTGGCAATTTAAATTGAGAGATGTTCTCGGATGACCCTAACGTCCACCTGGCTCCCGGGGGACGCCGCGCTGGTGTCCAGACCCGGCCAAATATATCCTGTAGGTCAGCGCGGGTTTGAACTCTCTGTTCAACAGGTAGCGCTCTCGTAGCCCGGGTTTGCCAGCGACCCGGCCCTCTCCATTATATTCATATCATGTAAATGTGCCCTGCCGCTCCGACTGCCTCCCATTTTCCACCCCTGCGGCAGTCCAGACGCAAAGCTGTTCTGAACCGACGGAACGATAGAGAGAGAGAGAGAGAGTGAGAGATGTTGAAACAGAGAGAGGGAGAGACGAACAAGAGCAGACCGAGGGAGAAAGAACATAGACGAACGAACGACGAGAAAATCGGCTGGGGAAGATGAAGAGGGAGGCTGAAGCAGAAGGTTGGGTACATCGAGATGGTAAAACGCGGGGCTCTACTTTACATTTATTCTAATGGGATAATACTCGATGTTCTGGCACCTGGACCTGCCACCTCGTTTAGTATAATAATTCCCCGGGAATACACCTCCGCTACACGATACCTCCGATCGCTATCGCCGAGCACGATTTAGATTTTTCTTTTCATCGAATGTCTCGAGTTGCATCAAACCGCTCGGATCATCAACCCTTGGAACGGTCTCGAGTGCCTCTGACATTTCATGAATATTTCTAAACGAATGATCACATAGTTTTACTTGTAAGAGTGTCCAAGGACAAGAGGTCCTTAAGATTAAATGGTTTCGAGAGATGTGCATCTACTGTGGGGTTATTAGTTCTTTTTTTTTGTAGGTGGACGCGTCAATGACTTATGAAGGTCGACTTTAATTTTTTGTAAATGAATCCGTATATTCTGCACCAATCGATGCAGTTTTTTATTCTCTATAGAACGTTATTAACCCATTGCCCTAGAATAACGAGCCAAACTCGTGATGAAGATTCTGAATAGAGCCTAATAAATGTGAACGTTATTAATTTCCCATAAACCGAAATAAAATTCTATTTTGTTGTAGTTGATATATATATATATATATATATATATATATATATATATATCCTTTGGAGAAAACATAGGCATGCAATAAATATAAACCATCTTTTTTTCTATGAAATTCTAAATAGTAGTGTAAGGGGTTAATTCGTGTATGTCGAAAAATGTTTAATTTAGGAAATACTTTAATTCAAATGTTGCCAATCTCTATCGAAACATTTCTCGCTGTGTTTGATAATAACGAGGAGAAATCAAGGTGGCAACATCTGACGAGACACCCTGTATAAGCATGCCTGGGCCCGATACAGTCGACTCATTCGAGATTCGCTGTTCTTGTTGTCTTCTTGTTGGAAACGCGGAAGAAGAATGCAGCGGAAGGTAAAAGTTCGACGAACGACTTTTGTGTTCATAAAAGTAAACGGTTTCACTGGATCCCTGGATCGGGACCGGTGCAGAAAGCAGTCGTCGGATTTTCATTTTCTTTTTACCGACGAACAGGTACACCTTCTCGTGCACGCGCTAGGCGACGATTGTCGCCGCGTGGGCGACGACGCGCACGTAGGCCTTGTCCGTCTTCTTTTATAACGCCGTGCCGTGTTAACGCATTGGCTATTAACTTAAGCGATGCCCGTATGTCACTGTAATACCTACACGCTCCAGCACGGCAATAAAGGATCACCGAAATCACGTTAAAAGGTTCCCAGGAATTAATCTTCTATTTAAACGAGCCTCGTCCGAGAGCCGTTCACGCTCCTCTCGAAGATTTAAGGGGAGGTTTCGCTGGATTCCAAAGGCAGGAACCATGGGCCGAGCCGCTGCAACGAGTCATTTGTCTCCGCTGACAAGCTGATAACTTAGCCCCGCGTCCCGTTCAATTTGTTTGGACGTGGTCCCGGTCGGCTGGCGCGTTTTCGCCGAAACACTTCTACGATCCCTGCAACGAGCTGCAACCGACAGGATTCCGGTAGAAATTCCTAAATCGTTGGGCGGAACTTTGGTCGGAAGCTGTGATTTCCGTGTCTACAGTCCGCGACAATACTATAAGACATCACTTGAGACAAAATAATTATGCAGCGTGTTGTTATTTACTTCCGGGTACGTCGTTCCCCCCGCACTGTTTTCGTTAGAATTTCTATGAACTCGGAAGCTACACAAGCTTGGCCTCTTGTTGGCCGCGACAAATATATAAGACATCACTTGAGACGAAATAATTATGCAGTGTTGTTATTTACTTCCGGGTACGTCGTTCCCCGCACTGTTTTCGTTCGAATTTCTATGAACTCGAAAGCTACGCAAGCTTGACCTCTCGTTGGCCGCGACAAATCTATAAGACATCACTTGAGACGAAATAATTATGCAGCGTGTTATTATTTACTTCCGGGTACGTCGTTCCCCGTACTGTTTTCGTTAGAATTTCTATGAACTCGAAAGCTACGCAAGCTTGACCTCTTGTTGGCCGCGACAAATCTATAAGACATCACTTAAGACGAAATAATTATGCAGCGTGTTATTATTTACTTCTGGGAACGTCGTTCCCCGTACTGTTTTCGTTAGAATTTCTATGAACTCGGAAGCTACACACGCTTGACCTCTTGTTGGCCGCGGTTCAAATCTATAAGACAGTTGCTCGCAAACAGTGAAAACGAAAAGATCGTCAATTAAATATTCTTCTACAGTGTCAGTAATCGAAGTAAATAATTTAAGTAAAACCTGAAAAATATTAATCAACTCGCACTATTTGTGTTTATACAAAATGCCACGAGGAAAAGAATTAAATGAAACAGAGATTAAAATTATCCATAATTTGAGAAATGAAAATCATTCTGTGGCAAAAATTTCTGAAATTCTTGGAAGAAGCCGTTGCGTATAATTTATAATTAGTTAAAATATAGTGAAAACTATGGTAAAAAGAATCCAGGAGGCCGTCCAAATCAGACAACAACCTAATACAACCCCGTAACCTTATTTTTCACGTAAATCCAGCATTAGCATCAACTCCATTTTGCATTACTCTAATCACCAATCCGTGTCCGAGTATTAGAATTCCGCAGTAATGTCCCGCATACGAAAATTGATTCTTGCAGAAAGTGTTTCGCCAACGTGATTTCGGTTCCCCGGAGGCTCCGATTGAGACCTCGATTTCGCCAATTAGATAAGAAACGCGCACGTATTACGTCGATTAATCGGTGGGTTCTTAACGAGTTTCGCGACCGATTATTAAAAGGCGATAGCGCCTGTGGATGCAGCTGATGTCAGATATCGGGTCCGCGGGGTGGGGAGAAGTTTGTAATTATCTTGCCGGACGTAGTCGCGCGCGGTTACACGGCTCGAACGAGATCGGGCAATTATGTTACACTTCGGTACCGATATTACTTTTCAATTTCATACCGCGGAAGCGATCGCTTGTCGTTCCGTACGACGCGGAGCGGCGGCCGCATGGCTTTCTTCTTGTTTTTCCTTCTGTTCTGTTTTCGCCGGTTTTGTACGTGGACGTGTGTGCGTTCCGTTTGCTCGATTTGTGTGTTCGATCCCGTTCATCATCCACCCCTCGTGACGCCAATTAACGGGCTCCGGATCGCCACACGGATACCTATGATTAGCCGGTTAAAGCGGTGCGATGCGGATATTGAAATCCGCATGGATCGTGTAATCGCGAAAAAGAAGCAACTCGAGCCGAGCCGGGTCGGAGCGGATTTGCCCTAAATTGCTGACGCGAGGCCTAAGTGGCTCGCACTCCGTTTATTATTTATGGAATAATAACGGCAAAGTGATTCGCCGTCCCCGCTAATACCGGCGATCGTTTAGGTGCCTCGACCGACTGGTGGGCCGGCGCAACGGACTTGTTACCACCGCTACTTCATTCTCTCTATTATAGTGATCATCTTAACGCGAGGCATCCTACGCAATTCTTTTCGAGTCGAAACCGTTCGGCTCATTAATTTAGAAATTATACGTTGCAAAATCCTCCCAGCAGGCGCACCGCGGAGTATCGGAATTTTAATTAGCGATTACTGTATACCGTACGTAACGATTATGTACCTCACGTTAATTTTAAATCGTCTAATTCGTATGTTTAAGCGACCACTAAAATTTGCGATGATTGAAAAATCGTTTCTTGCAATATGTACACGCAATTTCTTAAAGGGTAATTTGTTACGCTAATTGTCTTGTAAATTGAGCATTCTTCTTGAGCCGATTCTTCACGGAAATCCTTTAAGATTCGTGTTTGTTGAACTTAGACGGTGTGGGAAAGTGAAGCCAAGTTATGGCATCCTTCATTATTTTTATGCATATGTGTATTTTAATTTTTTCTGTTTAATCGGTGGGCTAAATTTGATGTATTTTAAAGGAAATAAGTGCCATTTAACTCCTGTATATTGCTATCGATGCAAACAATGTTTACTTTACATAAAAATCCACAGTATAATCAATTTTTCTTTAAAATATGAATATAAACATCTCATTGTATGATATTTAATGAGTATCTGCTGAAAGATTGAGCTAAACATTTTAAACTCGAAGAACGTGGCAACCATTCTCCCAATGACGTTTCTGCAAAATACACATTTGTTTATATTTTTAATTAGACTAGACAAAAGCCCTTGTCGGATCCAATTTCAAAGTCATACAAACGTCACGTTTGAGCTCATGCGCACATATTCGATAATGTAAAGTTGGTATCGAGTTATGGCGATTTTTCGTGACGCCTCAGAATCGCCATTCGAGTGCAAAGGTTTGAAACCATGCAGTTTTTATAGCCACCGTTGTAGGACGTTTTACTGGCGCCTAACCGAAAATGGACGAACCAGGCTGACGAAACGAGAATCGGAACGAGAAGTCAAGAGAAATTTATTCCATTGCCGGACGCGGTCCTGCAATCTAGGATACCGATTGAAATGCAATTTAAACGACTTACGGTATTACCGTGTCGGAGGACTGGTGCATCCTACGTGCTCGAGAGGTCTCGTATCTGTCGTGATATCGGGGTCGCGCGATAGTCATTAGTTATCCAGCATTATGGTCCAGGAACGATTCGAATCAATTTAGGAGGTTCATGGTCCGACTTGGTGGGGTTCGCGGTTGCTCCATATATCACCGGACACTGGTCGAACTTGTGTAGAACAGCGGGCTAAAAGGGAGACCGAAATTTTCGTCGAAAGTCGAGATATCTGCCTCTAATGGCAACAATGCTTCCTCATCCATAAAACCGGGGCCAGAAACGAAGCGTTTTCCCTCCCAATTCTGTTCATAAACGTTTGGGACTTTGGGCTAGAAATGTGTTATGCTCCTGATAAAATACCTCTAACCCCTCGGACCTGGTACAATGCGTTGAAAATCCCGTTTTCGCGATAAAATTCCATTACTCGAATATTGTAGGTGACATGAAAAAATGTTTCAGACGGAAGCTGCAGTATATGATGATGGTATATTTGTTTGACATTGCAGTACCCTTGAAAAGCTCTGTGGAGTTTAAAATTGAAATTTTTGATGGAAATCTATATATTTTTTATTACGAATTTTTGAAGTTGACACCAAGACGTTTTAAAAACACTAGAATACTTTTATTTTTGTATAAACTATTTTCACGATATAAGCGTCCAGAATTGAAGTGCTGACATTAGCATTATGAAGTGTACATAGTGAAGTTGTTCGATTGGACTTCGATAAATTGGACGTTAATGCAAGTATAAGATTTAAAAGAATTTTCGAGTTATTTCTAGATTGTTTTAAAACCGTATATCGAAGATAATTTATCATTTGTGGAATAAATCGAAAATCATTTATCAAATAAATGCCACTTATTAGTAGAAGGTGAAAGTAACCGTACAAAAATTATAAGAAATGTATCTATACGACTTTTTGGAAATATACATCGCAAATAGGTTTATTGCAAGTCTAGAACTGCCGTTGTTATAACACATATAACATGACTCTAGTACGTTCATTCTTTCCGTTGATTCATGTGAATTTTGTGGAATAATTCGAGCAGTGAATGCTGTTGTACAAATTAATTGGAAGGGCTTACGTAACGCAGAGTCAATAACAATCTTTGACGATTGACGCACAGAAATCTTTATCGTCGATCCGCGATGCATACAATCGCCTGCTCCTACAATATGATGCTTTTGTTTTCCTAATTCAAAGAATAGGGAATGTTGAATTCAACTTTCAAATTAAACTGCAATAGAGTTTTAAACGAATTCCTCGAATTTTCATTACACGAGCACCCGTTTCCGTAAAAATAAATTGCACAGCTTGAAAAGACCATCGAACAAAAACAGCTGTCGAACAATGGGACAGGCAAGCATGCTGCGAAATTTGTATGCGCGCACATAAAGCGAATTTTACATGGTCGCCGTTATAATTATCAGTTGTTTCCAGCCATTGTTCCATCGCGTTAATTTAATATTTTCGCGCAACGCCGACGTGGACGACTTTTTTTCGCTGATTTCCCGGCGTTACGTTTATTTTGTCGAGAGCCGAACGATCGAAACGGTCGAGGGGTTCGACAACGATTTTTGCGGCTAATTTGTCAGACGAAAAAGTCTGATATCTGCGCGTCATGCGAAAAAATATAAAATTAAATACATCAGCGGTACAATCTGGCTGTGAAATTTTAATTAAGTATTGATTTCTCGTTGCTCGATGTTCCCGTGTCTGAAAATTGATCACAATTGTTTAAACGCTCCCGTTGACGAACACGGCGCATGCACACGTTGCTCATTACTGAATCATTTGTAACGGACGCGTTTCGTTATTGCCAAAAGAATGTGCGAATATAATTGTCTCTGTTTCCATCGAGTAACTAAGGGAGATCGTGCAGATTGCAAACCAAATCCGGCAGATCATCAGTGATCGAACCACAGAGAGAGTAGCTTGCACTTTTGCAATGATCTTGCGTCGATCCTCTCCGACGTTATTATACATATATTTCACGGTTAAGAAGCTTGCAATAGGCCGTCGGGGAAGGCGAACAGAATTTAAACGACAGCCGGCCATTTAGTCGCTCGAATCACGTCCGCCAGGAATTTTTCACGGGACTCGTGTCTTGCGATTTTCTCATGGTGCTGCTCTCTCTATTTGTTCTTTTTTCCCTTTCTCTCTCTCTCTCTCTCTCTCTCTTCGTTTCTCGCTAGCCCGCTCGTTGGGCGTAAAACCGCGCGAGCCCAGCGGGGAAATTGAAAATGAGTTTCCGGGGGCTTGGATCACGGCGCGGCGCGGCGCGGCGCGGCGTCACGAGACCGATATTTAATTAGGTGTTTGCTCGCGCCGCTGCGCCGGTGAAAAAGAGACGAAGCCCGGGCTTTGTTTATGAACGCACGTTCGCCGGAAGGAGCTTCGCGAAAATACCCTCGACAATGAAACTAATAACGCGAGACGCAATATGCTTTGTCGCGGAACGACGAAACTAACAAGGAACCCGGGCACGGGACAGGAATCATGGTTCATAAAGTTGTATGTTAAATTCCATGCAAATGAAGCACTCGCCATTGCGCGATCCCGTCTGTAAAATTGTCTTTCATTGTGTGTCGACATGGCCGCGGCAGTTCCGTCTGTAAACCCCTGGAACGTCGGAAATTTTTAATTACATTGAGCCAACTCGACACGAATAAATTGCCCGGCGATTAACCGAGTTCCGCGTGAAGTTCGTCTCGGTTGAACAGAAGTTTAAAAACAGACGATGCGGCGAATATTGTATTCTTAATTGTTCGAATGCCATCCACGTGTACACAATTCGAATAACCGAGGTTCTATTGTATCTGTATGGACTTGCTTAATCACTTTCGATTCGATTGAATAGTTTGTTTAGAAGCTGTACCCTGATCACAACGTTCCGATCGAAGCAATCATTCAAACGATTAGAATAAAATGTTTCGCTTTTCTAAATGCTCGTAAACCAACACGGTGGAACATGTTGAAAAAACATATAATAATTCTGTAACATCGTTCGTTGTACCCTGTGTCGCAACGTAACTTCAGAGTTTCCTTATCTAATGGGCGCATCTTAAATACAGTGTTTAAACTTTACAGGGAATTAGGGTCTATAAGCAGATTATAGACTCCAAGAGAAAAATTTAGAGCCTACCGAAAACCACATTTCGAGACCTCTCGGAAGAGCCTTATGACTTTCGAAAAAGATTGTAGGGTCTACAAAAGTGGTAGTGCTCCTGAGAAAAATTGTACGGTTCTCGAATAAATTGTGAGCTTTATGGAAAAGTTGTTTCATCTAAACGAGATGCTCGTCGTCGCGCCAAGACGCGAAAGGAGTTGAAAAGGAATGGACCCTATTGCTGTCAGGTATAAAACGGTTCGTGAAGAGAGATGTAACTATTTGTCGTCCGGTTCAAGACCTTCTGGTATTTTTGTAGTCGCATTCCCCGACTATCGGCCGATTCTCTGTTTCCCCGTAGATTGGTTATCAGGCCCCATTGGTATGGACGCTGTGACCCGAAGCGTTACAGTTTACAATCCACGGTGCATATTTTCAACGGGAGACCTTTTGTCGTCCCGTTTTCTAGATTCAATTATAGATCGTAGGCAACGCCCAGGAAAAAGGTCGGGCCGCGTTGATAAATCAGCGCGGCTGCAACATTCGTGCCGCGAACGTGGTCCGGGCTGTTTCATCCTGCGCGCGGGGGCAAGTGTCACGATTCTGAACCCGGGGATTTCATACGGCATACTAAAAAGAAAATACGATAACTATAATCGTTTTAGCCGGTAATTCAATCACGATCGAACGTATTTCGTGCGACCCCGTTCTTTATTCGCGTCGCGCCTCTCGATGCACTACACGCGTTCTCTGTATAATTTTCCTGTTCGCGCGCAAATGCTATTCTACCAGTGCTCGCTATCGTAAGTACAACCAGGGACAAAAAGATAGGATACCCTACGTTTCTTTTTTTCTTTCTATCGGCTTGGCAACTAAGTCATTGCGGATTTCGTCAATAGGTGGTGGTTAGCACATTGAACTTTTTTAGATTTTTTGAAACCTAGAACTGTAAAAAAATTAGTCTTGATCGTAAACGATCCGGTATGCAGCCAACGTCGATAAAAATAAGGTTGCAGACGGAAGGTTATATTCAAACCTATTTAATAGTGTAAATAGCTCAGTTCTTTCAGTGCATGAAATAGGTCGTGGAAAAACATTATCTGCGTCACAAATGGGAACCGCTCTAAGGACTGTTTCAAGAAGTTTTCTATTGTCAAAGTTGCTGGTCTTGAATCGAAGTAAATCGAACCCTCATCTCCAAGATAAAATAATTTATATTTGTATTTGTTCGTTCACGATGGCAAGTTAAAAATAATCCAAGTTCGATGTCTGAAACACATGTTACCTCTAAGACGTTATTTGAAACCAAGAAGATTTTCCAATTCTATTAGACTCTCTCGTATAACGCGATGAAAAAACTGTTTTAAAAAGCTGTATACACGCATTCTACGTGGCAGTAAATGTACAATACATACGTAAAAAATTGTTTAGATGGAAGATAGACATGTCCAGTCGTTTTAAATTTTTTCACCGCGTTATACCAGAGTCTACTGTACCAGAAACTGTTTCGCGTTCGTCGCATTCGAGCAATTCCGGTCGTACCATCGAGAATCTAACGATAGTAAACGTGTGGCTATCTTGTCGTTGGATAGCGTAAAAGCGAGAATGTTTTCCCTCGTGTCCGGTGAATCGTTTTGCTCGTTTTTCGCCGGTTCGTTGCGGTAGACCGCGATCCGGAACACGGGATCGCGCAGTCCGCGTCGATAAAGCAGCAGGTACGAGGCGGCACGCCGGGAAATCGCCACGATGAAATAACAAACAGCTCAATTAGGGGCTTCGTAAGATGCAAATGTATGCGCGTGCCGGCTTCGAACGTGCCAGCGAAGCTTTTCTTGCGGCTACGTGGCTGCGTGTTTCGTGTGGCGATGCGACCCGGCCAATGCTCGCTGCCTCGAATCAGTTATTAGCGTCGCGATCACAGACTCGAACGGCGCATGGAAATCCTGGAAAAAAAAATCGATACTTCATTCCGACAGAGAAACTCCAATATTACTCGTAGCGAGACTGCAGAACAGCTACCTACCCGCCGATTTTATGAATAGACTGCGGATCTTTATGAAAAATAAAAATTGTCTGCATCGCTTGCATGGAACAGAAGCTGCTTACAGATTTCGTTCTTCCTTCGATAATTTTCGAAAGTTGGCGGTGTTATATTGATAGACTTTGGAAAAATGAGGATACGATTTAGTCAAAAATAATTACAAAATAACAATTGCAGAAAAGATTCTAGGATATTATTTCACTCGATATTGTATTTCATTTTTAAAACGAGTAAATGTTGTTTTATTTATAACTGCAAAGTAGAAAAATACATTTGGCAACAAAAATATCAAGAAAAAAGGATTTTTATGAAAAATATTGTGGTATCGAATTCCAATGTTTTCAATTCTATCAAAAACTAATTTTCGGTCGTTCGCGTGTTACGTTTACAAGACTGGTACCTCCATTTTCGATTTTTTCATACGACTGACGAATGACGCGTTCATTTACTGCATTTTAACCGAACACAATGCAAACACGTTCAGCTGTCATAATCGTAACATTCTATTAAATGCAACGTAGCCTTTTTTAAAATATGAAAAAATATTGTCACGCAATAGTTAAAAATTTTTAGCAAATATCACGCTGTGCTTTGTAACTTTAAATAACGACGGGCTCAAATCTCATTTATTTCCCTTTACGCGAAACACAAAATTGCAGTATTACACATTCTGACATTGACATCAAACATGTTAATGTCACATCCAGTTGTTGCACGACTGTTCTTATTTTATCAGTCACACAATATGTCCGACAAAAATCATGTTCCCTGATACTGAAATAAGAATTAGGCTTTTAGGCTTGAAACATTGAATTTAAAATCAGTAATATTTTTTCCTGAAAAAATATTTTAAACAACACACGAAGTTAATCAACATGTGTGTTAGTCAACACACATTGATTTTATAGTCGGTCACCACCCTGAATCGGCAAACTTTTAATTACATTTCCAAACTAGAAAATTGAGAGAAATCACAAAAGGATCGAGTTTTTGAAGCCGTCGGGAATAGAGTGAACCTTTAACAACGTGTTCCCAGTGGATAGTTACATTGACTCCGGGAATGACACGAAACGATGGGTTTCGTTCAAAGGATATTAAAATTTTACGATCACCGACCCCTTTGAAAATTCTCATCATATCGAACGTGCTCATCGCCCGTGCTCGCACACATACATGTCCGCGCGTGCACACAAGCATGATCGCGACGCGGTTCAGGTGATTCCGCGCGCACGTAGAGGGAAAAGTCATTCGGCCGGATCCAAACGGATGTAATAATTTTAATTGTTGATTAACGCCGGCTTTGTGTCGGGCGCCGAGTGGAGAAGACCTTTCTCAAATATTGCTTTACAGCGCCGCTTTGTTCTTTGCCCAGTGGTACTCTTTGCGAATTCAAATGTCATTTCCTAAGTCTCGCGTTGCGGAGCTAATTAATACTCTCGAATTTAATAACACCAAGTCTGCGGGTGCCCGGACCCCGATGGAGATTTATGTTTTTAATTAGCGCGGCCTCTGCCCTCTGTCGTTTAATTATGATCCGGGAGTCGCGCTTTGAATTTCCCGCCCGCGTTTGAACCCCATGCCCGAGGTATTTGTACCGGGGAAATCCACTTTTCTTTCGCGATCTCTTGTTCAGAGTTGATTAGGCCCATTGAGGCTCGACCGCGCGTCCTGTCGCTCGCGTTTATCTCTCGTAATTAGTCTCGGTCGCCGGGGAATTGTCGTCGAACGATCTCTCTCTCTCTCTCTCTCTCTCTGCTTCACCTATCGACACGATACGTTTGTTAATTGTAAAACGTGATTCGAGCCGTTTACGGAAATCGAAACGACTTTAATGTTCTCGCTCGGCGAGAAAATGATGCGCTTCCGCTTTGATCCGATGCGTTTTGTAACACTTCTATACAGACGCATACGTCTTGTTCAGTCTATCCGTGCTTGTAGACATTTTTCAGAAAGGAACGTTACTTTTAGGAACTTCTTTAATTTTTCAAAAATGATACGTTCCTCTAGTACGGTCCTTCTGGAATACGCTTCGAAAGTTTTATTCAAAAATTCGTCAAACTGCCAGATTTATAGATCCGAAAGTGGAGTTGTATCGCATAGTGGTAACTGGACTTAACTTTAATATTATTAATTCCAAGATACAGGAGCTGCATAGGTAGGCTTTTTTCTTCGTAACTTTGATCAACTGACAATAATATAACAATATGTTTAAATTCTTTAAATGCTTTTACAGTAAAGTCTTGATCTAAGCCGAAAAGGAGCTACAGGATCTTAGGCAGTTCGCCTATTCCCTTCACTGGGAAAAAGTGATTTTTTAAATCGACTTCGGCAAGCAAAAATGTTGACATTTTTTTTTAAGAAGTTCAAGGTTTTAAGTAGAACTTAGTAAAAGTGCCATAACTTTTTTTGGTCTCTAGATTAAAACAATCCACTTGACACGTGACAGCAACTTCTTTTGTGTGAAAGATGTACTTCCTTTAGACGATTCAATACTCAATAGCAGATTCTTATAAGTTTCATGCTTTGAATATGAATCTCAGAATCATTTGTCTCTGTTATCCTCACTTCTTCAGTGAAGAAGTACGTACAGCGGATCGCAAGAGTCTATATACACTTGCTAAATTGCAAATATTAAGGGGATACTAAAATTGTGCACATTCTTTTACGATTTAACTTGTTATGTTTTTTTTACTAACTGTAAATAATGGATTGGACTTAGAAACAAAAGTTTCCGAGCCGTAAACTTAGTCCGTCGAAAAAAACTCTCGGTGTTGTTCGAACTGTCCCCTTCAGCGCAATTATCGTTTCGTCTGAGTTGATTTGAGCCCTTCGCCCTTCAACTTGACGGAGTAAAAAATCGATCCTGATAATGGAAGCAGCCTTTAAGCGCGAAAGAAAAGCCCGCGAGTAGAAATTTGTCAATCGGTTCGGCGCGGCGCATAGAGTTCGAAGCGATCTCGTAGGAATCGCGGTGCGGAACTTTTTACGCAACCCGATAGTCGATTCATCATCCTGACCACTCGATCAACGCCCAACAGACATCGGCCCTACGAAGAACGTGAAGCACGATGAAGTCCCCCCCGTTGAATTTGGTTTTTAGGCAAAGTAGCCTCCATCAGCGACGTAATACTCTTCATTAAATAACGCTCTTGCGTCCTCAGACTTGCACGGGTCCCGGCAAGATGGATCGTCAAGCATTCAAACATTTATTCACCGTCGAGACGAGCGGTTTTTTTTTTTTTCTTTCTTATTCAGCCCGACTCGAATTATTTCCTGATTTTCACTCTTCTCATCGGCGACGCGAAAGTCTCCGGGATGATATCGACAGCGATTAATCGATAAGAAAAGAAATATAGTAAACAACAAGCGGGAAACGCAGGCATTCCATCGAACCGCCGGTAATATTTTACCTTCGCTCCCGTGTGAAAGCTTTAAAAGAAGAATGGGAGAACGCCTTTTTTCCCGGATGTTCGTCCGTCAATCTTTGTCGCGGGCCAACGGCATCAGTATGCCAGTCAGGTAGGATCGTTTATGCGAGATCTGCGCCTTGGTGTCACAAGATCGAGAGAAGATAGAGAGAAGCCATTGGCCGATGGCCAGATGTATTAAGATCGCATTTGGGGACGGATCGGTATCCTGATGGATCGCTTGTCGATTACGTGGTCTAATCCGACTTCTATGACTACGGTAAACTAGGGTCACCGGGACATAATTTGTCATTTCGGTCTTGCCAGGACACCCCCTCCCCACCCGCTCGGTCAACAAGATCGAATCGCTGCCGAAACATTTTCGTTTTCCTTGCAGAGTGAAAGGGAGCAGAAGAATAATGTTTTCGGTCAGATTTTATTCATTGAATAAATTGATGACTGTATCTAGGAACGCTTCTATGAAGGTTTTAAACATTTTCGTTTTCCTTGCAGAGTGAAAGGGAGCAGAAGAATAATGTTTTCGGTCAGATTTTATTCATTGAATAAATTGATGACTGTATCTAGGAACACTTCTATGACAGTTTTAAACATTTTCGTTTTCCTTGCAGAGTGAAAGGGAGCAGAAGAATAATGTTTTTGGTCAGATTTTATTCACTAAATAAATTGATGACTGTATCTAGGAACACTTCTATGAAGGTTTTAAACATTTTCGTTTTCCTTGCAGAGTGAAAGGGAGCAGAAGAATAATGCTTTCGGTCAGATTTTATTCATTGAATAAATTGATGACTGTATCTAGGAACGCTTCTATGAAGGTTTTAAACATCAAAATAAAAGTTGATTTTTCGATTTTTGCTCATTGTCGTCGCGCTATGACGCGTACCGATAAATTCGGCGGAAATCGGCGGCTAGAAGACAGCGACCGATTCCGTTTACGAGGAGTCGCGCCGCGCGGTCCCGTTTACAGCGAGCGATTCCGCGGAAATTTCGAGGACGCGCGCTCGTAACGCTAAGAATTGTACTCGAGTATGGTCCATTAACCGGGGAAATATTTCGTACGTGAGCTCCTCCGACCCGTGCACAGAACGTATCTCGCGCATCGAGATGTCGGCTCTCGATACGACCGGCAATATACGGACAGCTTCGAATGCCGCGTCCCCGCTTGAATACGGAATGCGATTTTGAAACGTGTGTCGACTCCGGGCTCAAATTCGGCTACGGGGATAAGGCAGCGAATGATCTCTCTCCTCTTTTTCTGCTTTCCTTATGCCTCTCCCTTTCTCTATATCTCCCCCCCTTTTCCCTCTAGAAGACTGGTCCCGGTTGTTGCTCGACGTTTTTTTTTCTCGAAATGTAGCTTGTCTTACAACCGGGACTGGAACCTTATGCTAAATAATAATAATATTTAGACTAGATCATTATGCTAGATAATAATAATCGTTCAAGTCAATTTTAAGGAATCGAAGCTAAGGTAAAAGCACCAGTAGTTGACCACCATGTACCAGTAGTTGACCATTTTATAGAAAATCATAAAAAATGAGGTTTCAAATGTTCTTATTGTTTTGAAATTTAAAGAACAGACCGCATGGCATCCGAGGTTCACTTTCATCAAAAGTGCACTTATAAGTGCGCTTATAAAAACCTTATTTTTTATGTTTTTCTACAAAATTGTCAACTACTGGTGCCTTTACCTTAAATAATTTTCAAAATTTCTTTAATTGTCAAAATTTCCAAGGTCCAGTTGATCTTAAATCTTGCAGAGATTATTTTGTCGCGAAGTGGAATAAGTGTAGAGGGCAACGTGCTAAAAATTTTTATAGTTGAACAATAAGATCCACCCTAGCCGGGAGCATTATCAGTGGTGTGGATGCGATCATCGCAGTGTCTGGGTTTAGAAAGTCTCGGTGAAACAGTTCCTCCAGGCAACCCTACGCGCAGTTATAGCCGGATAACGTTTAATAGATGCGCCTTCGTATCGCCAGATACGGTTTTAAAGCCGGGCAATATGAGCGCGATTAGATCGGACCGTGCGGGTTCACGAGGTTCTCGCGGCTAAGGAGATGCTAAAATCTAGTAAGCCCCGATGATCGACGGAACCGTGCTCGAGACATTTCCTACGGCCGAGGAAAGGCTTTCCGGAATCGATCCCGAAGAGATTAAGTCGCGAGCTTGATCTCTCGGTTTCACTCTGCGAGGCGATAAAATTTTGTAGTGCGGTATAAAGACCGAATACCCCCCTTCGATCTTCTTACTTTTCCGAGGCAGCACAAGCCGATCGCTTCTAGCGCTCGGCGGGTTTCGTGTTAACACATTGACTGGCAAACTAAGAACCTGAAAAATTTCATGAAATCAAAGTAAGTTACTTAATGAAATAAGAATTGGAAAAAATTAAATGTATGATACTGAGTAGTCTGAGTCGGCGAGTGATGGCTCGTCCGGTGGTGGTGTGGGATGGTGATCGTTGAGGTTAAGCGATGTTGGTTGGGGCCCGTCGAAAGATGGGTGACCGCATAGGTGTGAACGTATAGAGGATTTATTATAACCCTGAGGGGAACAATAATAAAAAGAATAGGATACTGAATAGTACAGTAGATTAGAGTAGTTGAGTAGTAGAGATTCCGAAGAGCAGCGAAACTATCGAACGGTCGGGAATCCGGAGCAATTAAAAACTAGCAAACTGCTCGTTACTTGCTCGCACCGTCGGGTAACTACTGTTAACTAGTGGGCGTATCTCGCGTCGTGACGGAAAAGTAGTCCGAACCCGTGTGCCGATCCTCGCGAATTCCCTGTTCGTGACGAATGTTGATCCCCGTCACGTGTTTATGGGTCGGTTTTCAATATCGCGCGAGCTTTCACGCAGCCCGGGAAAACGGATTAGATTGCGTAAGTGAAATGGCCCGGACGGATTACAGTGTTCCACGCGGCCTGCCAATTCCAGCGGACACGTGTCCCGGCGAGATAGTAAGGTAAACGTTCCTCGATCGGGATCAAGAATCGAGTATCGTCTAGGCACACGCATCAGCCACCCCCTCCCCTCCTCGAACGCTATTAGAGCCGACGATCCGCCAATTAGAAATCTCACGTGGTACCAGCAGCACGAGGCGGGCAGCACGTACGCTGCCACTATTACCATTGCCATTATGTGCAGCTACTACTATTACTCTCGCCGTTATTTCGATAGTCACGCAAGAGTGGCTCTCCACCGAGTGCCCGCATCCACTTGGCGTGCTCGATATGTATACCGACAACGAGAAAAGTTGCATCGACGAGGTTGCCTTCTCCCCCTCTGTTTTCAAGAACGGAATTCGATCTTTCACGTTGTCGTAAGCTGCAAGATTCAGTATAGCCGATCACTTTGTAAGACGATATTCGGAAAACGAAGTTCAGGCGGGGATGTAACGCGACAGTTAAGCGGAGGCAGGGACGCGACTGCTATCGAGGCAGTAGTGTAATCATTAGACTTCGGATTTTCTGCATTTGTAACAGATATGAGTAGCTACAATTTACAAAACATTACGAGAATCTAATATCGTCGATTTACTATTTTCCATTTATTCAAATGCTTAAAGGAAGGGAGAACTTTGTTTCCGGCTCCTATTTTTCGAAGATCTGCAGTCTAGTAATCGCATTCGTACCGTTCAAAAATTTATGGACAGCGTGCATCTAGTATTTTAGAGAAAGGAAAATCAAGTCCACATTTCTATAACGCCTACTCTTAAAGTGACTCGCCCAGAAAATACAAAAATGCAATTTTCGCAAACAAAGATACTCTTTTGAACAGAGCATATCGATACTTTGGCAAAGTTGTTACGATGTGATCTTTTCACAGGGATGTGTACTAAACTTTCTAGAGGTACAGTTTACAGTGTACATTCTACCGGAACTTATGGTGCCCGGTTTACTTCGCTTTGTACTCTTTCTCCCACGACACATTATCGCCCTTGAGAACACTCGTAGCCACTTAGCTACTGTGACGCATGCATTCCACGAAATTTTATTTCCCGGCCAAGATGTCGCTTCCTGAGTTCGTCCTCAGATTCCAGAGCTGTTTCTGCATTGAATCTAACGATGAAAGGATTTTAATCGGTTCAAATTGATTATAACGTGACCCTAATTGTGTACAGGATGTACTGTTTATCTCTTGACCACCTTAAATGATTTCGCTGTTTTGAACGATTCTACGAAACAGATAAAACGACACTGCCGAATAAGGCCACGACAAGATGATTAAAAGGTCGAACAAGCAATAATTTCCACAGAAAGATTTCCGGGTCGAGGTCGCACCACAAATCCATTTCTATGGAACATCCCGATGGCATGCATCGCTGAAGAAGAAGTAATCTTGGCATGTAGATCGAAACCCGATCCGCGACATATAGACGTTAAACGGAGAAGAAGCTATCCTGTGGAGCACGACGAGCTGGCTCGCCTCTATGTCAATGAAGGAGAATAAATAATGCCTGAGGATTCGCTCGGTTCTACGCACATACGTTCGTCGGAGCGCGATGGCAGGGATAAATCCATTTTCTACCGTCGTGGAATAAGATATAAGTGTTATGTCAGCTTCGTCCCCTCGAGCGAGCTTTCCGCCGCTTCCGAACCTGTCCCTCTCTTTCTTTCTCGCAACATCCTCGAAGAAGCCGCCCCCGGCGAAATCCTTGGAAAGCTTGTTCGAGATTTCGAGGGTCAGAAGGAGCGCGAAAGGTTAGGAATATTTAAAAACAGAATTCCTCGAGCGACGTCGTCTCTTCCCTTTTGTGAAATCCACCGGTGGATACGATCGAGCATTTGGCGGTACAGGATTTACCGTATGGAAATTCTGTTCTCTCCCGTAGCTTGTAGGACAGTTGTTTGATCCAAAGGAAATTGCTGAAGCTACGCTACAGTGTCTCGTGATATCTCTCCATCGATGAAAAAGTTATTTCGATTTAAAGCGTGTGCCATCAATTAGGAGAGTGACCGTATATCTGTATTATATCGTATGTCGAAACGTTCTTTGAACAAACCGAATAAGTAATCCCTCCTTGTAGCAACTAATTTTAGTTTGAATTCTTCTTTGTTTTCGCGTTTTTTAACAACAGTGTGCACGATTGAACTTAAATTCTCTTAATATCCGTACCGGTCTGTGTTTCGTCCACTCATGTTCGCCATTGATGCTTAAAATCCGTATTATATTTATCTCTTACAAGTTCAGTAGTTCTAAAATATATACTTTATATTGTTCAGTATAGAAATAGTAAAATATTTTTGCAAAACTCACTCGATATTAAAAGGAATCTTCGCGTAGAGACTTTAGAATGTGTTTCCGCAGGAATTTTTGAAAGAGATAAAATTGCACTTTACGATAAACACACACGGGAATAAAAGTAGTCACCAGAGAAACGAATAATTCAGACGAAAAATCCAGCTCTGATTAATAGCAATTCACCAAAACTCGCTTGTCTCTCGATTCGTTAAGACGCAAAGAGAAGCACGGAACGATCGTCAAAGATAACGAGGGCAGATTTCCCCACAGCTGAAGCTCCTCGCCGTCAAGGATCGCGTCAGGGTAGTCCATCCTCAGAGGGGTTGAAGCGAATAAATTTAGTGGATGCGATCGTCTCGTCGTTTACGCAGCGAAACAATAAAATAATTCTTGGCGAGCGTGTCGGATCGAAGTCGTCGCCTGCCCGTTGCAGGAAGATAGGACGGGTATGTAGCAATTAAACCGATTAGCTTTCCCGTGGTCATCGTCGGGCCGTGGTGCCCGTGTCCCGTGGTCAAGGGCAGTCGTAGATCGGAAAGCGCAGCGAGCTTGTTGTTTACATCTGCTGTCCGGTGCGGGTAAATAAACTTAATGGTTGCCCCGGTTCTCCGGGCAAGGGGACGGCACAGCGCACGAGAAAGGGAGAAAGAGAGGGGCGAGAACGAACGGGCTATTAATTACCGTCGAAAAAGGGCGGGGAGCACGGGGGTTAGGGATTAAAGGTGAGCAAGGAGGAAACACGTGGCGAGTTTCCTAGCTGCTGGAGCTGTTGCGGTGGAACGACGTTATCACGGCATCGTGCAATATTGTAATTATATTGCCGCGCGTCACGACAACCGGTGTACCGTGGCGACGAAAAAATCCTCAGCCACGATTCGTCCCGGTGAATGACGGCTAGGTTCGGCCGATTACAGTAGTGTTCACTTGACTTGCGAACTTTGCGATAGGGAAGTAGAATTCTTGCGTTACAGAATAACGTTCTCTTCGAGGAATCGAAAAAATAGTCATCGAAAGAGAGATACGCGCAGTCCGTGGAGCATCGACGGTCGAGGATCGACATTTCGAGAGAATGTGGCGAGCGTTACAAATAAATGTACACTAAAAAAAATGTCGCATTTGGTAATGTCGTCTTAGCTTTTCGAATGTGCTACCAGTAGATTGTTGAGATTCCCACGATTAAAATGAGTCCGAACATGACGTAAACCTGTCTACTTTTGTAGACTTCATACATAGCAATCATACGTACTGTATGTGCTTCACAAAAAGTCCCGTGGAAGGAATGTGAATATATATGTAGATATACAGGGTCATCCGTTTTTAAACGGCCAAACGTCAACCAGCTATAGAGTTCCCCAAATGAAACAACTTTCACCCCTAACACTTTTTTTGATTCGGTCTTGATTTTTAGATAATTGCAAAAACCCGTCATTTTTTGCGTTCACTTAAGATTAAATATATTAGGACTGCAATTATGTATCTTGATGATTTTTCCTTTGTTTGGTTTAAAATAAATAGGGGCATCTTTTTTATTAAGTCAACTTTTTTGTATGACCTTCGGATCTTGATTTTTTTGACATGGGGCATACCGTGGAGACTGAATGAAATAACTTCGAAAAATTCGGACTCATGCATAATAAATTGCTTAATTCAAGACAAAAATTAACACAAAATTATTGGAAAAATTTCAAAATTTTGCGATTTTTCAAGAAATTAAAAATTAACATAAACAAGGCCGAATCAAAAAAAGTGTTAGGGGTGAAAGTTGTTCCATTTGGGGCCCTCTATAGCTGGTTGACGTTTGGCCGTTTAAAAACGGATGACCCTGTATATAGATAGATACACTGATCCTGTACAGTGTCGTCAGATCAAGACTTTTCTCCCACTCTACCTTATCCCTTCTACGACACCATTTTCCCATTTTCCAGCGACGAGGATCCTCGCGCTTGCACTGCGGCCCGATCATGTGTCGCGTTCCGTCGTGCATGTGACGCAATGTCACGTGACTGATCCGATAATGACAGAGAGTGGGGCTAACCGTATTCCCCTCGATTCCCCTGGTCTGACGACACCGCTGGTGAGCACTACTGTACACGCTCTCCGTGTCGAGCGTGACTTACCTACGTCCTAGCAAGCTAGGCAGCCTCACAGTCGAACGAATCGCTTCGGCGCGGCAGGAAACGCCTCCCTTCGCGTGAAACTAGGAAACCGAGAGCCCAGGTGACCGGTGTGTCGAGTCAGGTCAGTCCGACCACCGTGATATCGTTTTTCACCCGAGATATCCAAAGCGTTATCGAGCCACAGCGATACGCGCTAATGGAGAAGGGTTGCCGACGAAAAAACGGTGAAGGGGACACTCCCGGAAAGTCTGCGACTTTTCGATAGAAAGTAGACGGTATTTTGTGTCTGAGTGCCGGGCATTGTCTACAAAGAGGCTTTCGTTCGGAGCTTCCAGCGTAGAAACATTCCTCTTCAGAAAAATCGGAGGGGGTGGAAGAGCTGTAGACATCGATAACTTCGAGCCAAAGCGATTTCTCACTCGCTCGGACCGATTACGAACGGTCCTAGTGGTCCGCGGGTTTTTCTTCGCACGCGATTAGTCTGATTAACGAGTAGCCTTTCTTGTCCTCGAAATTGTAGATTTGAGAAAAGTGGGATTAATTGGTCCTGCGTTTTCGGATGGCCGAACTGCCAGTTGGACAAATGCCCGAAACTGCTCGTTCGAACGAGCGTTTTTCTGCGAAGGCGTGTTTTAACGAATTGAATGTCGATACGAAAGGCTGTCAAAATATTTCTTACATTATTAAATTTGTCTGTATTTAACCCTTTGCACTCCGAACCATTCTGGCAGAAATTTACAAATCCTCGTATTATTTAGTATAATTTTGGAACCAAGTAACGTATTATAATGATATTGGACTTATATGAATTGGTTGACATCGAGGAATATATATTTGCAAAAAAATCAATATTTTATTTAGTTGCGCTGGAATAAATTAATTCCCCGTAATCGCTAATAAACTTTAATGTCCCCTGAGTGGGGACAGCGGAGTGCAAAGGGTTAATAAATTGCTAAACGCTTCAGTATTGTACGAGTAAGTAGCACCGTTTTCGTATGTATAACATGAACAAAATATATAAAAGGGAAATATTCTAGGTCGTAAGAAATGTTTCGTTTTGGTGTTAGAATAGCTTCGAGTGCAAAGGGATGAAAAAGCGTTCTTCTAAGAGTATCCGAATGTTATAGGGAGTGACGGCATGCAAGCGTTTAACACGTTGACTGCCATGTCACCCATATGTGGGTGACAGAATTATTTGTCCAGGTTTTAAAATGAATTTTTACGTTGATACATTAATTGTACCAAATTCAATTAGGATCTGTAAAATGCAAGACAGTTGGAGGCCCCCCACTCAATATCTTAATTTTTTTCAATCTTTATTTCACTAAATAACTTGCTTTGTTTTTGTGGAATGTTTCAGGTTTCTATTGGGTTGGCAACTAAGTAATTGCCGATTTGTTCAATGAAATAAAAGAGTTTTTTTTACTTGGAATGAACTTTAATCTCTGATGTATTTTCCATTTTGTTCGATGACCTTTTGCCATCTTTCTGACAACTTGAAAATGCCACGCTCGTAGAAAGTCTGATCCTTTTCGGCCAAAAACTGAGTCAAGTTATAGTTTCATCTATAACTGAAATCGGCAATTACTTAGTTGCCAACCCAATAGTTTGGCAGTCAAAGTGTTAAGAAACACATGAGAACTCTCTCGCCGGTTGCATAGTTCGTTTCCAGATAATTGCCAGAAATGCGCGTCTAATTTGAATGGGCTGTCTACGGTGTCTAAGATATGTTAGGGTTTCACCTGTGTTATCACGTGGTCGAGCACACGCGATAGGTGAGGAACGCGTTGACGCGACAACGGAAGCGTACTCGCACGCGCAATCGAGAACGCATAATTCCCTGTCTAGTTACGCGCCCGGTAATTATCGTCGGAGGAGAGTGGTGAGGGACAGGGAGAGAACAGCCGGCGCCTTATTTGCATTCTACCGTCTCGAGGTAGCACGAGGAATTCGCGTTCTCGCAATACAAACCGCGCTGCCTAACGTCTCGTACCCGGCGCGTATTCTACGCGGGAATCGCTTGTCGCCGTCTGAGCCCCGAGATTTCGCTGCTTCTCGACGTTAACGCCGACCTCCTGGACGTTAATTACGGCGCCCGGGCTTCGGGGCGTTTTGCGGTCTATCTTCCCGTCGATACAGAATTACGCGGGCCCCCTCTCGTATTGTTCGTGTTGTTTCTTCGACGCCGTGCCGCGCCGTTCCACTCGGCCCTCGCGCTCCTCGTTTTTCCTCTTGACACTTTATTGGCCACTTAACGCGTCGTTGCGCGTCTTCGTGTACATTAATAAATCCTTCTTTCCCTTTTAAACATCTGCAACCGAGAATCCATCGCGAATACATTGCCGACGCAATGCGATCGATAAGTTCTCGACAACTTTTCCTTTTTCAACCCTATATGATTGTATCGTAACATAAATTTTTCGATACAGTAGCTTCGTATATGGATTTGTTGCTCCATTCGTTCGAGGCATTTGTATAATATTTTTAATGCGGAGCTGTGCTCTCGCTCGTGCTCTTCCGAAGCTACAAAAGACCAGTAAAAAATGAAATTGAATAAACCTCATGGTTGTGTACGACTGGTTTTGTGCGTCACTGTATAGTCGATGTCGAATTAACTGGAACTTGAAGTCTACCCCTTGCAGCTCTTTAATAATTTAATAGGGCCTAGATGAAAGAGCATTTACTTCGTTCGCGATTCGAGTTATACTTCGTACCAAACGAGATATGCTATTGATCGTGTAACCCTTTGTTTACTCCGCAAATACTTCACGGATCGAGCTACCCATCTTTGGACAGCATCAATCCGATTCTAATATCGAAATAGCTGTGGCCGGGCATATAGCTCGGGTCACAGTGACAAACAGGAGAAATGATTCGAAATAGAGAGAGAGACACGCACATAGAGAAAGAGAGGCGACAGGAAATTCCGCTTTTGAAAACCGTCACGGTAGAGAAAAAAAAAGAAGATCAGTTACAGAGATTACTGGTAGTCGAACCTGGGGAGCTTTCGTGCACTCTGCCAATCGGGCCATCCAGGCCATTTACGGGTTTCTTTCTGCCGATCCTAATATCGAAATGGCTCCAGCTGCCGGTATAAAGTATCGAGACCGTCGCATGTGAAATGTGTCAATGCTGAGAGAACCGTGACATCGAGTAATTAGCGGCCGAGCGGCCTTTAGCGACGGCACAAAATTAACCCAATCGTTGAAATACGGTGGATACGTTCCATTCTCCAGCGAAAATGTTTCTGGACTCCTGAAGAACGACTGCTTAAAGCGTTAAACACATTCAAAATGAAAACTCGTGGTTGGTCTAGCTTACTCTTCATTGAACTTAGAAAGACTACAAAATTGTAATAATTAGATATCTATTAGATATAACCGTGGATATATTACAATTTTAAATCATAACGGAAATCATATTATTATATCATATTATTATATGATTTCCGTTCTGTTCTATTACCTTTTGCCATTTTTTAATGAACCCATGAATCAGTATCTTAATTTTATCTTTGAACTTTAACATAAAAGCGCCACGAACTTTCGTTCCAACCCAATATTGTAAGTTAAGCTGTAACGGATCCGTCACCGTATATATTGTTCATATAAATAACAAATATGTTCATGTTATTGATAAGCGATTCGTCGCCAACGACAAGCGAACGTGTCAAAAAAAGAAAACCGAACGGGATGAAAAAAGGACGAGCAGTCTCGTCAGGTCCGACACCGGAGAAGGACATATTAATAAATTTCGTACTGTCTGCTTTAATCCCGACTATTCCTTACATATTATAATATAACATTATAATTAACATTATTAACATTATAACATCGTTACAATATTATACGTCTGCCCAAAATAAGAGGGTTCCAAGACTCCTCAGTCCCGAATCGCGTTTTCCGGGGTGAGCATTTCGCGCGTCGAGCGATCGGTCGCGCGACCGTTATCTGCGATGGAGATTGGCCCTGCGCGTCGAGTTGACAACGTTATGGATCACCGGGGTGCGTGCTGCGTCGTGGCCACGTGCGTCCGTGCGTGGCCCGACCCGGCCCGTCTCGGCTCTGCTCGGCTCGGCCTGGCCCGCGTGCGTGCGTGCATAGCTATGTGCGTGTTCCTCGGCGCGGCGCGCAGCGGTCGTGTAATCCGTGAGCCGTGAGCCATTCGCGTATAACGGGCCGGTCTCGTCCCCTTTCGTCCTTCCTCGAGAGCGGCTCCTCCTACGCGCCGAATCCCTTTTAGGAGCAGGGTGCCGCCACTAGGTCAAACGGAACGAACACGCACGATATATCTTGCGACACGGGGGCCCGCGGAACGGATCGCCGTACGCCTGGAAGCTTGAAAATTAGTTCTTTGTCTCGATCTATAGATGGGAGAAAGAGAGAGAGAGAGAGAGAGAGTCAGAGCCAATTCTGGAATCGATCCTACCGATCCAGAACGAATCGACCGGCGTTGTAAACTCGCCAGCTTTACGAGGGCCCCGGCTGTTTTCGAATGTCGCGCGGTTCAGCGGTTCGAGGAAATCGTATTGCCTCGAGAATGGGTCCTCCCGCGGGCTGCCAGGGCCACTCGACTACGTTGTTCGACGCCATCGTTGGTGTCGCAACTCGAAAAAAGGAAATTGACTTCTATATTTAGCCTCTTCCCTTACTCTTGCAATCGGAGCGCTAATTAGCTCGAGGAACGCTCGAGCATCCTCCATGCAAGTATACGGTCCTCCTCCTCAATTCCGAGTACTTCCATTGTGGCCCTCCCTTACCGGCGTTATCATTGTTTCCTGTTCTCATGCACTCTCCCGACCGCACCACATACCGCGATCGAGTATTCAGACGTGTTCTTCAGCCGTTTGTCAATCTCCTTTCGGAAAACAAAATAACGGTCGACTTCGATTGCTTTATTGCGACCGTCTAAGCGTCGGTGTGCCTCGATCCGCGGAAGTTGCACGATTTCGAGCGGATGGCACTGGTTTCGAGTGCTGCTTTTGTCGGTAGAATCTTTTGGCACGTTCGCGAACCGACGATCACGGAAATGTGGAGTTGGAACGGCTTTGCTTGTTGAAGCAAGAAGCGAAATATTTATCGAGATCGGCACTCCTTCGATAACCGTGCAGCTCGCAAGTGATATCTACGTTTTGTACACTCGGTTCGATGGAACATAAATGAAATTTTATGCCTGGAGAAACAGCTAAATTGGCAGACGTTGTAAACTTATTAACACGTTAACTGCCGTGGGGGTCACCGGTGACCGGCACTCGACTTTGCTACAGAGCCGGGGGGGCCACCGGTGACCGGCGGCGTGGTCAATACTAAAAGTACATAATTATAGTAAATATGGATACTGATCAATTTTTCAATAATACCATTGTTACTATAATGGTTTGAAGAAATTAATGCAATATAGAACATACAAAATAATTTTTTTTTTTCGAAACACTGAGAGTAATCACATAGCAACCGAAGCACGATTGTTAAAAAAAAAAAAGTAATACTTGCCTACAGCGCCGTGGGGGGCACCGGTGACCCCCACCAAAAAAAAAATGCTTCAAACATGATTTTATAACTCATATTATTTGCTGGGAACTATATTTCATCATAATATGCATCGCATAATGAAAAGTTCATGTTGGCGCCTGGGACAAATCATGGAAAATCCGTCCGGCAGTCAACGTGTTAAGTATACAGAAAATATACCTAACAATATTGCCGCATGTACGAGGCATCGTTTAAATTGTAGAGTAAGTCCGAGTGATGTTTCACAGACGTTATTAGAAAATAAATTAATATTTCTCTTCGAAAATATTATTGTAGAATTCAAAGCAAATTTTTCTACTCTTCCGGTTCAGGAAACCGTTTATTTTCCCAACGATGGTAGTTTCAGTTCAAACTCCTAACTCTTTCGACCTTCGAAGTTGCTGGGAAGCGTGTAGAAAGGGTGAACGAGTAAAAAATGATGGGCGTTGAAGGAAAAAATAACGGCGCCAAGGGAATGTTAGATTTCGCGGGTGTCGATACCGACGAGATAGTAGAGGGTGGATTCCGGCAGCTTCCTAGATAGCTATGATAGCATGGTAGGTACCAGAACACCGGTACTTTCTCTGTCGCTGTTTCCATCGCAGTGTGTCATCGTCCGCTTACACGCTCGCCGGCCCTCGTGCACTTGTACATGCACGTAGCGCTCCACTTGCAAACGTCGGCCATTCACCATTGTTATATTACTTGCTAACACGACATTAATACATCGGCCGAAGAATTATGAGGCCACGGCATGGCAGCGACGAGGGGAGGCGAAGGAAGGTCGGGCCGGGACTTTGAAAAATCGTCTCATGCGCTAAAAGCATCAGAGATTAAAATTAAATCCGGTCGCGTCGCCCTGCCTGCCCCCCCCCCTCCTCCCGATACACCCCTGGCCTGTGCGTGCTCGCAACCCCCGCACACCCTCGCCAGCCTGGCTGTGGGGGTTCGAGCCGGCGATTTTTTGTTGATAATTAAACGACGATAAATTACGCCCGCTAATCTCGCTCCATCGAATTCCAAAGCGAGAATTTTTCGCCGAATATTTCAATTTAATCTCGCTCCGCTCCACCCCGTTTCATGCTCCTTCGCGTGTTCGTAAATTCTCGTGGAAAAAAAAAGCGACGAGCGGTCGCCGCGCCGGAAGAAAATTAGTTCCTCAAATGCCGGCTAATTTAATTGGCAGGGAATTCCGGGAGCGCGGCTGTTCGATTAACCGGTTTACTGATTGATGAGCTTCCGCAGCTTGTACACCGGTTATTTTAAATCGCGTTATTGGGCTTGATTGGGTTAAACGCACGGGCATTTCGAGCTTCTTTTTTTATCTTTCACCTTCACGAGGAAGCGCTAAACACTGACACAGCTTGGTTACAGTAGCTTTTTTTATCAACAAAACCTCAATTAATCATGATAAATTTCAACGCTCCCGTGGTCCGGCATCATACAGTTATCACTGTTATGACTTTTGGGTTTGTTCTGAGTTAGGAGCTAATTCCTTGTTTTCGGTAGAAGGATTAACGAATTTTCTATTACATCATGTATTCATAATATTCTGTCAGCTGAACACCAGGGAACAGATTATATGCTTGCAAAACGATGGAAAAATAATTCTTCTAAGACACGGATTACACCCGAAACCCTTAACAATGAGAATTTCTTCCGCCTCTGCTATACCGTGGTTTCGTTTCGAGGAAACGAAGGATGCTTTAAAAAGAACGATCGTCCTTTTGCAGACGCTCGGAGGTTTTCGACAGGTGCGAGCAGCAGAGTCGTTCGGAATTTAATTACGGTATCGCGGTTGGCTTTTTAGGCGAGCGAGACCAGGCCGAATTGTCGGCTAAGCCGAAATTGCCAGGTCGCCCCGCGTGTGGAAGCCGAGCCGCGCGTCCCGATAATTGAAATGCATTTTTCCGCCGGCTGGAAAGCACCGTGAACCGGTGTATTTAACACGGCGACCTTTTTTTCTCGTTCGAGTAACACGGACACCCGTCGCCGCAGTCTTTTACCCCAATTTTCCCAGGGCTAAAAGCCGCTGCAGTCGCGCGATGCACCCGCCCGGTTCAAAGAGCACCGGCCACTTTTTCGCCGATGAATATTAATCTTCGATTTTTCGCTGGCAATTCGTTGCCCTTTTTTCGCTCGATACTTTTGCGAACGTTTCCCAAGAACCGATTCGTTTGGGACACCCGGTATGCGCATCGATCTCATCGCTGCAGGTCCCTACGGTTATCGTCCGTGCTGGACCTGCACAGTTTTCCACCGCACCGTTGAAGATGGCGGTAGCGTGCCGTTTTCGGGGAAAGGGTTGAAAGAGGATGTTAATTTAAATATTTTATAAGAGCCTCGAATATTCATAACATATGAACGGGATATACCAATTTATTAGCCTGGGTAATACAGTCAAGGCAATCTTGGTGCAATTAATTTCATCTGTGGTTCTTCTGTAAATTTTGAACGCTTTTGGATACTTAGTAGATTGTGGATTTTTATGCACAATGAAAATTGTATTCACTTCTGAATACGAGGGCTACATAGGTATTTATTCGATTTTTCAATGATCTTGATGACTTTAAAATAATATGTATTTTTAACACTAGAAGTACCAAGCACTGAACGCGATTGGTATACACGTATTGATTTATAATGATATTCAGACTTTTTACGATTTTGTTTATAATATGTGTTTGAGTGGAAAGTTTATTACAAGTTTCTCATAAACACATTTTTACATGTTCCATAATTGTAAACGAAGCAACTAGAAACAAGCCATTTTTATCAGTGTGGTAGTTATAGTATTCAATTCTTTCAACGTTATTATTCTTAAGATTGAGATCACAGTACAAATCAGTAAATGTAAATGTAAATAAATCTTGACTTACAGTCTTATTTCTATCTGGAGCTTTAAATTAATAAAGGAAGGCTTCAAAATGAACGGTTACTGTTTCAATATTGTTTATATTTAGTTTACATTTCCTATTGGAAATTTCAAAGTAAAAATGAAGATTTTTCCTTTCAATTCATAAACAGGTTTTTGCTATACATTGAACCGTTCAATCTAGACTGCGGATTCTGTACATTTATGACAAATACGGGTAGATGAAACATGAATTCATAGTCAGAGTCGTAAGTGTTGCATTTAAATTCCAACATTTTCGCAGTGAGTTTGAATTATTAGCTATTGGCATATTCGGCACGCTGTGAGAGGATTATCAAGTAAATATAACAAAATTCTAGCGTATATTCCATAGCCGAAAAAGATGAAAGTAACGGGGATTAAAAATCTTCAACAGGTTCGACAACAAGTTCCGAAACGAGAGTGCCAGTCCATATTCAGATCATCTCAAGTACCAATCGCGGAACGTTAAGCAACTCGACGGGGAGCAGGGGACACGCGCCATTTGGAAAATCTTTGTATTTCGAGGGCGTCTCGAGTATTTGTCAAAGCTGAACGGTTTCGAGACGACGCTTGTCACGGAATTCGATTAATCCAAAACCCATGATAATTGCAACAGCCGCTCCGGTAGACTCCCCGGCTGCGGAATCTGTTCGATGAGCCATTAAGAGGCGAGTCGAGCATCGATTTCAGAGGAAGATACTGTTCTTCCTTCCAATTCCGACGTTTCCGTAATTGCCAGTTCCTGTCGGTGAATCTTGCCGAGCGACGCGCGGTGGGTTGGGTAAGGTGGCTGGAGGTGGCTGAAGGTGGCTGAAGGAATCCAGGGGTTTGGGGGGATCGAGAGATCAGCCGCGTGAGAAACGAAAAGAAGAGAGCCCGTCGTCGAGGGAGAAGGAGACGGGACTAATCCCCTAAGATGATCCGGCGCGAAAACAAATTAAAGATGATAATGCTCGGATAATGGGTTTTTGAGCATCGGGCCTGCTTCTGACTTCTCGTCGAACAGGCAATTTCGGTTTTCGTGGTTGCGATTCGGCGTCATCTCTTACCCCAGCTCTGGCCTACAACAGACACATCGGGGAAGAAGACGCGGCGCGGCGAAGACGAGCTTTCAGAAAAAAAGAGAGAGAGAGAGACGGGGAAACGTGGAAACGAAATTACCGAGGGATGATAAAGAGCGGGGCAAGGCAGACGACGCACCCTGCCGCTTCGCCGGAGACAAATATTATTGAGACGAGATTAATCGCTCGAGACGAATCCGCGCCGGTTCTTGGCGTACCAATTCGCCTGTTGGTGCACATTCTCTTCAACCTGATCTCCAGACTCCTCGTGTCGGACACCTAACGCCACCACCATTTCCAATTTTGCGTGCCTGTCTCGACGTTGGTCTCTTAACACGTTGTCTATCTGCTGTTTCGTCATTTTGATATGATCCGTGGCTAAGGATTTTTTCATAGATCCTTCAACGGCCACGGTAGTTTCAATCGTGAACCAATAACTCGCAGTGTAATCCAATCATTTCGTTTAGCACATAAAAAGTCGTTGACAACAGGCCTCCGGTAGATAAAGGAATTGCATACCTTTGGTAAAAAAGAAAAAAGTTTGTTGGTACAGCTGATTGGTTGGACAGCTATTGGGAACGATAACACGACTAATGGCACTACAAAATGTTAAAAAATTGATAAACAATGATGTGAAAAAGGTTCACTGTCCAAGGATTAAAACACGTTGAAAATCGTCGAGCCTACCGGCGTCCGGCCAACAACGCCTAATTTCTGTTAACGTTAGCAAACAAAAGACAATCGGGTCTGTCTATATTACAGGGGATAATGTATGCAAGGCAACGTTCATTCGTACAGGAGAGAATAGGCTCGGGAGCAGGTCGCTCTCGACGGCTTTATTTCGATTCTTCGGTTTCTGGTTTCGCAGAAGATAGCATTCTCGAGGGGTGCATCGAGAATGCGACCAAGGGGTTGGATGATCGGACCAAGATTCCCCTGCGGCCCGACACCTATTCAGACGCGAAGGGAGCACGGCAGAGCCGGTGGCAGTTGCCGCCAAAAATATCCCAACTATTCGGGCCCATTAGCGACGAGCTACCGAAATTCCGATATGATCCTCCGCTCTGTACAGACTCGGGACAATCACTGTGTGGTTCTTCGCCCGAAGTTCATACCTCGACGCCAGACAACACTCTCCCACGGTCTGACAAAATCCGGGGGCGAGGCTATAGATCCACGCTCTTCCAGAATCTTCAACGTTATTACGGAACACCGAAACACGCGATTTTCCGTTACTTTGTAAAAATAACAACAGTGCATTTATTCAGAATTTATGAGAATTTCGTCATAACGTACAGGGTGTTTAAAAATTGAGTCCCTGCAATTTTTTGACACTTGGTATAGTCTGTTTTTTTTAGGCATTTCCTGAGGCAACTCCGAATCTTTACAAGCTGATCGAATTTCCGCTGATTGTTCGAACGTTCTGTCGGTCGGTTCCGCGGTCGGAGGACTGGTCGGATGGACTAATTAGCACGGGACTCTGAGACAGCTACGCAGTAGCCAAGCAGAATGAGAGAAAGAGAGGGAGAGAGAGAGAGAGAGAGAGAAGGAGAGAGCAATTTCCATCATCTTGGCCTCGTATCCGCAGCGGTGAAATTCAATCTGAGCAGGAAGGCTGCCGGAAAATAATTAGCACGGCGAGCACGTCCCTTTAAGGTTCCTGATCCAGGGGGATCGTCGACGTAATCCCCCAAATATGAATATAATTTGCTGGCAAAGAGGGAGATACCGGTCGGACAGGATACGCGGAGGAAGCCGTCAGCGCAGCCAGCCCGTGGATCAACTGGCGGCGTAATTATGTTTCGTTCGCTGACAACCTGCCACCGATAATGAATATCAAAAGGCTGGACCAGGCTCGGCTCGGCTTGCCCCCCACCCCACCCCCACCCACCATCACCTTTTTCTCCCTCCCTCGACCGCCGCTGTCGGGAAAATTCGCAGTAGATCTTCCCGGCGGCCGCGACGGAAAATAAAATATATTTTTTGTGCCCCCGTGGGATGGATGAAAATCGACGCGCGGCTCGTCGGCAGAACGTTTTAATGCGTCACGCGTAGCCACTCGACGCGTCAATGCGTCCAGCCACCGCGGCGCGGAATTTTCTCCGCCAGACTTCATTGTCTGAATCGTTGCGCGGGTGTTGTCGTCTTAATTGCGCCCGGCAAACGTTCGCGTTCCCGCTCCCGTTCCCGTTTCTCGTTCTCATACGTGTAATCCGTTGATCGTTAATTATTCGACTCGGCGTTACGGTTACATCCGCCGGTCTCGGCGAAACTCTTTTGTCCGGCCTCCGTGTATTGTTTCGATTCTCGCTCGTTAACCGTGCCCGCGTTTACAATGACGATTTCGAGGCTACACCGCGGAAGCTAGCGATATTTGTTGCCAGCCAAGGCACCCGTTGGTTGCGGTATTGGCATCTCAGATCTGTCCGAACGTTATCAGATGAATTTAAATTCCGTTTCTTTTCTTCAATCTGAAAATCTTCGGAAAACCAATGGTTTCAACCATGACTCTGCCACAAACTTTGACCACTGTCCTTACCGCATCATACTCGAACCTGATCCTAGATACTTCATCCTGAAACTCTGTATTCTGCATTTTACCCCTTAACGAATTTAAAAATACTGTTGTACCGTTGCCATCTACATATTTGTGGTTCCCGTATGTGGTAATTAATGCGGAAAATAACTTTGCATAAAGATCCGCGGTTTATCGATTACAAATAATAACTGTAAGCGATCAAAAATCTTTTTCGTTATAGGTAACTATTACAACCTTAGAAAATACTGAATGTATGTAGGTAAATATTCTTTAGTAGATATCATGTCATCTGCTGTGCATTAAAGTGTAAATATTTCATTTATGCAATTTTTTTACCAATATTAAAACTATCAGAGCCAGTACAGTGCACGAACATCGTCCACGAAGAATTCGATAATTTTACAGAATTATACAGCATATATTACACAATTTTCAAGTTTTTATTCTACCAAATAATCTAAAAAAAGATCGAGTACGTAATAGTTTATTTCTGATTGTTAGATAACGAGAGAACGTCATCATTCGCAGCGTAAATTTTAAGTTTTTCCAGCATACAGCCAGCATACATTGTTTAAAACATTGTGAGACGGCTCGATCGCAGTGGGACAAATGAGGGATCGTTAGTGCTCGATCGTATAACAAACTGAATTGACCAATCTGCGTGTGCGATCGAACGATCCCTCATTTGTCTGGATGCGATCGATCCGTCTAGTCGAATACGGTGTCGCAAGAACGGTTCAGACGCAGTAAAAACGCATTGGAACGAGTGAGGTGATCAGTATGTGTCGCATACGATCGAAAATCGCATCGAGTATAACCATACCCAAGAGCCTTTTTACATTCCGATTGACAAATGAATCGAATAATGTGTATAGGCTGTTGGGTTACGTCCTAATTGACTGTCGCAATGCGACAAAGTCGTTGTCGTCGATCCGATGTTGCCAGATCCCACGCGTTATCTATGAGAACTAAAAAATTAATATAATCTAGAGAAACTTTGAAAACTATAGAGTTTGCCTTTTTAAGGAGTATACATTTATATCACAAAATATCAGTCAAAAACCTACTACCATATGACAATATTAACACTGATATACTTACAACAAACTCATCTCAAGTAAGCTAACTTGGCCACTTTATGGCCTTTACAAATAGAGACCATGTTAACATTAGAACAACAAAGCACTAAATCGGACAGATATAAAATTATTTTGCAGTGATGACAAATTTAGACTTATTCAGATTTCGTATGGTTTTCACTATTCGTGCATGAATAAAGTTTATAAGAAAATTGTTCTAGTGTTAAAAATTTTGTTAAAGAAGACCACACACTGTGCTGTGTTTGTTTCTCTCGTTCCGATCCGACAGCAACATTTTTTCCCTGCAACGTTCAATTATGATATGCGAGTCTCGAAGAATAACGAAAATTAGCTAAAACCGCGAGACCTTAATTATCGATTCTTGCGGTATCGATTGGATTGGATATTGCCGGTTAAGAGGGTCCGAATTAACCTTGGGCCGAAGTCAACCGCCAATAGGCCATTCGACGGCTTCTCGAGAGAAAAAGTTTCATACCAAGTTTCAACCCTCTACCTTTGCCGGAAGGGTAGTTACCGGGAAAATTGGGTTATCGAGTTTTGGTTCATTTTCCTCATTTATTTGCACGCAAAAGTTCTGGAAAAATGTTTCGCTGGAAATCCTCATTACAAGAAATTAAAAGCGTAAAAAATATAACTACAGTTTTCAGCTTAAAAAATTGTGAAACGTTCGTTAGCATATGTGTTGCCGTGCTTTTAATGAATTTTCGTATGTTTTTAATGAAAGAATGGAGCTCAAACCATTATCCCGAATGTTGCCTGTAAATATTCAAAATGTTTCGAAAAACGTCCTCGAAAACTGGAACAGCGTCCCTTAATTGGACGCCGATCGCTCGGAGATGCTTTGATAAATAAGCGGCGAAAATTCCCGTTCTAGAGGCGTGTCGGTTGAATCGAGAAGCTACCCAAAAGCCACATTACTCTTCCCCGACTCGAAGTTTTAACTCGAACGCGACTTAATCTCACGGATAATTCGAGGCGTTTCAATCTCGACTAGCTGTTCCGCAAGTTCCGAACAGCCCCGAATGGTAGGCGAAACGCCGCGGGCTGTTTCACGGTAGTTCTTGTATCTCTCGTGGAAGCGTGCGAGCCGTCCGCGGCTAATGGCTGTTATTTGGAAAATATCTAGCGGCTCCCTCCAGGATACGCGCTGGAATTTCCGGCGTCTTTCTTCGGAGGCGCTCGAAAGTGGAAGTTGCGGTGTACGGCTCCGCGTTTCACGGCTCCCTCTCGAAGTCGAGGCAACTCGAAAGTAGGCTAACAATAAGCTGAGCTGCCGGTTCCGAAGTTAGAGAATGAAAACGGGGCCGGGGGGGGGGGGGGGAGAGAAAGGACTCTTTGCGATGGAAACGAGGAACGAATGGGCTCTCCGGTGCCCGTGCGCCGGACGTCCGAGTGGAAAAGTCAATGGATGGCCGGATTTGAAAAATTGTTCTGACCGCTCGTCGTTCAAGCTTTCAATTTTAGAGCTCTGCAAACCCCTTTTCCGTATACGCACTCTTCGCCGATATTCTCAAATTATTGTACACGTGCTTCTCATCGAATACAGTTTGTTTTACAATTCTGGAGTAAGGTAAAGGCACCAGTAGTTGACCATTTTATAGAAAAACATGAAAAATAAGGTTTTTATAAGCGCACTTATAAGTGCACTTTTGATGAAAGTGAATCTCCGATGCCATGCCATGTCTGTTGTTTAAATTTCAAAACAATAAGAACATTTCAAGTCTTATTTTTTGTTTTTCTATAAAATGGGCAACTACTATACTGCCTTTACCTTACGTATCGAAGTCCATATTCTGATCAGTGTTAATTAGTATTCTAATTGGGAAAATAGCTATTAGAAAGAAAGAAGGAGTTAATTCAGACTTTCTTTTGCATAAAGATCAGCAGTCTAGTAATGATTACATTTCTGTTTCATCGAGATATGGCGGTCGCTTCGAGTTTTCCTCTTTATCCGTTCGACCCAACGGGGTTTCAAAGGTCGAGAAAAAAGCGTGCGAGTTCAGAGGCCCGTAAGAATTTTATGCCGAGGATGTGCGTGAATTTACCAAAACGGCGTCGACTTCGTTGGTTGGCAAGTCCCTCGAATGCAGAGTGTCAACAAATTCTTGGAAGACTTCGCGCTCTTTCAATATTCAGTGGGGGAGGATAACAAGGGCAGGAAGAAGCGTCTCGTTGTCTAGGAGAATTTCGTGCACCGGCCAGGCGTACCGTGGTAGCGATTCCGCATGGGAATCGTTGTTTGTATACCCCGCGAACAGGAATCTCGTTTCCCCGTTGCAAGATGTCGCCACGATTTTCTCGTTTCTCCGGATCATTTACTATTCGCGTGCGGACGGGGTCCCCCGCGGAAACACCTTTAATAACTGCATTTATATTCCCGCCGCGTTTGAATCGACCCTGCCGGCTGCTCCACTTTGTCGAAAAGCCGCGAGCAGTCCTCCGAGGATGCCCTACTCACGTACCCGAAACACTGGCATCGGCCGTGTATCGAAACAATATGTAAAATAATGAGGGTTCTCGAACAAACCTCGATACCTTGTTCCCTGCAATAGGAGCGGAATTTATTGAGACACTCTACTTGCCGGGAAATATACTCTAGCTACACGAGTCGATTCTGAAACATGTGACGGATAGTTCGTAGGAAAATATTTCACACGTACTCCTTTTTTATCGACCATCGTTCACATTGTAGGGTATTATACACATCTGCAGATAAAAACACGTTCTTTTAGTACAGGTACTTATATGTTTTTTTTTCTCTCAAAAACTTTTGTAAGTTTATCTTTCATTAAAATCTTAATATTATATCGTATTGTCGCATAAAATGGTGTTCGACATTTTTTGTAAATTTTGTCATTATTCAGCTATGTCCACACTGAAATAATATCCAGAAATTTTGTTGTTGTCCTCTTCTTTTATTCGTTTAACACGTTGACTGCCATGTCACTCATACACGGGTGACGGAATTATTTGTTCAGTCTGTAAAATGAATTTTTACGTTAATATATTCATTGTACCAAATTTGATAATTTTTTACAATTTCTATGTTATTAAATAACTTACTTTGATTTCATGGAATTTTTTAGCTTTCTTGTTTGGCGATCAAAGTGTTAAGAATCGCTATAATTACAATTAGACCAGCATGATGCAACGACCTTTATACGTCGTAATTTGGTAATCAGCGTGTTAACAGAGAATAATTTTCATGACTCCAAAGTCTGGTTATAGTTCGTCGTGCAGAGGTTCGAGACGCGTACTGAATATATTTCCGTTTCCTCCGCGACTTTTTGCCGGCTGTGAAATTGTCGACCACCCTTTCCGCCCTCAAATGTCTCGAACGGTGGCGAGTCACGAACGGATTTACATTTCGGAATTTCACGAACCTAACAAACGCAGAGAAACCGCGACTCGCGAGACAACGCGACGACACGTCGACGTATCGTTCGAGAGACACCTCCGACGACGAGAGAGTATCTAATTTACATTCGTATCGCCTTGCGAGATAACGGGGGTAGGACACTGTTAGCTCGCAGCTGTCAACCCCTAATTAGCCGTATCTTTGCGCACCGCACATCCGAGTGATTCCGACATTTTCGTTCTGTTAGCGCCGGTGTCGTAAGGTGTTTGTGCTCTACCGAGGCGTTAGGTAATCTAACGTCGGACGGGAAGCCGCTCACGTCAGTTTTTCAATGGGGTGCAACATCGTTCCATTGTGCAGATCTCGTACATAGCTCCCTGGTTCTGGATAAACGGTACATCCTTTGCATCGTTATATTACTCTGTATTATTACTTTATCGCTTTGTTAAACAATTTTTCTCAAGTCCGAGCAACGTGTATGTTACGTTAGAAAGAACTAACGAATACACAGGGTGTCTCAGTTAAATGTGATTACCTAATTATCGGCCCTATTTTATTGTCGTATGGAAAAGTTTCTCAGAATAAGAGAAACAGGTTCGAAATGACTTTTTAATTGACTTTTACGGTGTAAAGTATACAAGGCGATAATTAGACTGCGGATTTTATGCATTTAACACAAAAATAGGTAAGCAGAATTTAAAGTAGTGGACATATTAAAAAGATTTAAGAATATCAGCGTATTGGTTTCAACTTAATCAAATAATTAAAAGAAGAAATAAATTTTGCTTGCTTCTTGCAATCGATGCAAAAATTTTTTATTTTGCATAAATATCCGCAGTCTAGTGATAATTTTACATTTTCTACGGAACCACTCAAGCCAATTTAGTGTATGCATTAAAATAATTAGCTTATTTGCAAATCGAATACAAAAGTTTAAATATCTCGAGGAAAGAGTCCATCGCTTGCTTCACTTTCTTAATGGTCAGCTCATTTGTTTTTCTTCCAAAACCAACATCTCAGACTGTAGATAGCACTCATCCTATTATTTCAGAAAATTCCGTGCAGATGATAAAGGGCTTTTCACGGTACTGTGCGGTGTTTCGATTCACGGTATCGCGGATCATTCGCAAGCTTATAGTAAACGCATAATGAGTGACCACGGAGAGGATCCACATTCGTCATGGTGTGCAGGTTACGGCGAAGAGCTCACCCTCCAGGGTGAGGGATGATCATTTCGCAGAGCCGATACACGGGAGCGTCTTTAAATTGCTGGAAGATATCAGGAGCGACACGCGCGCAGAGCCAACGGGGCCGAGAGAGAGAGAGAGAGAGAGAGAGAGAAAGTGAGAGAGAGAGAGAGTAGTATAGTCGGGAGCGAGACGGCAGAGGGCTCGACAACGGGCTCGTTTGAGCGTGCTAAACCGCCGAGGTTAAACCGCAGTCAGTCGTCACGGACGAGCCTCGTAGGACCGATGCAGGGGAGAGGATTCCGATAGACAATGGGGGTGGTATCGTGGAATCGCGTCCTGGCACGCATTGTGCGGACCCCCTAACGACGCCCGATTACTATCCCCGACGGTTCGTTTCGTGGGGTTGGGAACGGTCCTGCGATCTCTCGAATTAAGCGACGATCCTCGCTCCCGCACTGCTTCGCACTGCTCCGTTTCGGGGTTCAGCCTAACCTCGTGTCACCGCCCCGAGGAAATCGTTTCGAAAACGCGCACGTTCCCCGCGGCGAAAGGAATTTATTCGACGAACGATTGCGCTGATAAAACCTGCCCTCTCGAGGTATCCTCTTGTCTGATAATGTACCGGCGTGTCTTCCGACCCCCGCTGTAGCTTCGATCCTCGCGAAACATTGGGAAAATAATCTCGAAACAACGAAGTATCGAACAAAATTTACTTGTTTTTTTCCTGTAGAATCTAAATATATAACGTTTCATAGGGGAATCTATTTAAAATTACGAAGGTACCCCGGCCCCCTTTATAAAGGGAAAGGGGGGCGCCACTTCAGGCTTACGTAATCAGAAAGGCCCTTCAGATCCATGAAATTTTTGACCAAAAAATTCAAAATCGATGGCATTGTTTTCGAGATGTTGAGCTGTTAAGAGTTATGTGGGCCACCCTGTATACCCTGTATATGAAGGGCAGTTTGTTTAACCCTTTGCACTCGAAGCTATTTTAACTCCAAAACGAAACATTTCTTTCGACCAAGAATGTTTCCCTTCAATATATATATATTTTTCATATTATACACACGAAAATGGTGCAATTTACTCGTACAGTATTGAAGTGTTTAGTAATCTTTTAGACACAAATAAATTTAATAATGTAAAAAATATTTTGAATAATGATACAGCAATTTTTAGTGGCGCCTTACAGTCGCCATTCGAGTGCTACGGGTTAACACTCTCGCTGCGGACGACGCACATGCGCGTCCAATCATATTATACATAAAATAAGTTATACTTACCCCAAATATATGTTTTTCAAAATATACATGTATATATATATATGTTTTTCTAACCTAACCTAACCTTTTGTTAGGTTGAACATCATGAATTATTGTTTTTGTTTTGAAAAAAAAAATCAGGTTTTTATTTTACGAACTGAAAATTTCATTAAAAAAAAATATCTTAATTTCAGCTCCCGGCGAAAGCCTACTTATTTTCGTCCGCAGCGAAAGTGTTAACGTTAGTGTCTGTTTTTCAATCATTTAAAAAGACAGGATTCATAGAAGTTCAGATTAAACAATGTTCGAACTTATACTAGAATAAAATACACAATTTCCCGGTTGAACAAATTCTTGCTTCGGCATAAAAACCTCGACGGATTACGAGGAAAAGCCGAAGCAAGATGCAATAAATGTATTCAATCAAGCAACTACAAGAATTTCGCCGTACGAAAGCCCAGTATCAAATAGTGTTTAAAAATAGCTAACGCGGTTAGAAAATCGGCGTTTCAAGCAATTTACATGCTAAAGGACATTTTACTCTAAAACTAAGAGAGCTCTCTTACCGTTAATGATCAAGTCTCTGCGCGTAGTGATCCACAGCAGAGTTCCACTGGAACTCTGCACAATTGCCGGCTGGCCCATAGGGCACTCCTCTGCCGGCAGCACTACGGCTAGCCTTGCAATCCGTCCCAGCTTCGGGATTCACTGGAAAGGAGCTTCAAAGCTGCCAATGCCCTTGGATCTGTGAGCCGGCCTGGGAGGATTCAAGTATTGCCGAACCGAGTGCGAAACCAAATCTCCTATTACCCGGGATCACTCGCGTGAGCATTCAAACCAAAAAGTAACTCAATTTACAATTACGAATTATCGCATGAAGGACCCGAGTCGACTCTCTCATTCTTCGCAACCGTTTCCACAACAACGCCTGCTTGTCAAACGCGACCACCGTGAATCGCTCGCTAAACTCGCATATATACAGTGAGTAACGAAAGTATTCGAACGCCCTTTAAATCAGTATAACTTTTTTGTTTAAGTGAATCAAACGACCTGAATTTTTTTAGGAGTTAGAAGAATTGGTTTTCCAACTGATGTGTAAAAAAGATTTTGAAAAAATTGCAATTAGTCAGAATTACATGAGAAAATAAAAATGGCACTTTTCACAACTTTTTTATTTGAACCTGTAGTGAAAATTTAAAATATGCGTTTTGTAGATATATGTTAGTTATATACATGCTGAAAATTTCATTGAAATCGATTAATATACACACGAGCTACAACTAGTTAAAAGTGGTGAAAAGCGTAGATTTTCACGACTTTTGGCCAGTTTCTGCTTAAAATCCTCAGATTCTAACATATTTTGATACGTGCCATTTTTATCTGCGTCAGCCGATTTCGATGAAATTTTCAGTACGTGTATAACTAACAGAGATCTACAAAACGCATATTTTAAATTTTCATTATAGGCTCAAATAAAAAAGTTGTGAAAAGTGCCATTTTTATTTTCTCATGTAATTCTTACCAAGTGCAATTTTTTCAAAATCTGTTTTACACATCATTTGGAAAACCAATTCTTCTAACTCCTCAAAAAAGTCAGGTCGTTTGATTCACTTAAAAAAAAAAGTTATACTGATTTAAAGGGCGTTCGAATACTTTCGTTACTCACTGTATCTACATGACGCGATTATCGTCTTCCTTCACGATGATACGATCGACATTACAAAATCGCCGCGAACAGTGTCACAGATTAGATGTTCCATATGCAGCAACCCGATAGAAGTTGTTCAGGTGGCTTGTCTTAGACGACTCACCCTGTAGAAACGAAGGGTGGATCGAGCAGAGGCGGGAAAGGTCATGCTACCAGTCATCTGGTGGCGAGTCAGGGTAGTTGACGCAGTCTGAACAGTAAAAACTGTACGATGCAGGTCCGTGAAAGCTCGCAATCTCTTGTCTCCGGATGCTCGTCGGGTAGCCGCATCAACGCGAGCGGAGATCGAGACGAGCTCGCGTCGTAAAGGGTCTTAGGGGATCGCCGCGCCGGCTGCTCCTGGCACACCACTCCGGAATACGTATCGCGGGCCAGCGGTCAGAAATCTTGATTCATAGCTCGCCGCTGCCGATGGCGGGATTTATGGCCCTCTTTCCCGTTCTAAGTTATGCTCCCCGTTCTTTCGCGACGCGGGCAGCGTGATCGCGCGACACACGCCGCATGCGAATCCGCCGCGCCGCGTGACCTCTCGGCGATGAATCTTTGACATCCGCGCCGCTGCCCGAAGCGTACACGCTGCCACGAAGTTTTATTTTATTAGAGGAGGAAGTCGGGAAGAGATAGAGACGGACGGAGATCCCTTCCCGACGTTTTTTCCACGAAGAATGCCGGTTTTATGAGAGCAACATCGGTCTTTCGCGAAACTCTGCTGGTTTGCAAATTGCCAACGTAACCTTATTAACCCCTTGCCCTACGATAACGAGCCAGACTCGTCATGAAGATTCTAAATAGAGTCTGATAAATGTGAACGTTATTATTTTCCTTCCTCGCGGGTTAAGGCGAATTTGTACTTTTTCACTTTGGATGTATGCACATTGCGGATGAGTCCTCCACGATAAAGCATCAATAGTTCACCTCTTCAATGATTCAATTTCATTCACTGGTTCTCAAAATGAAAAAGACATTTTCGAACTTCGCTAAATATGTTAGAACAGTTTTTTTTCGATTTAACCCCTTACCCTACAATAACGAGCCAGACTCGTCATGAAGATTCTAAATAGAGTCTGATAAATGTGAACGTTATTATTTACCTTCCTCGCGGGTTAAGGCGAATTTGTACTTTTTCACTTTGGATGTATGCACATTGCGGATGAGTCCTCCACGATAAAGCATCAATAGTACACCTCTTCAATGATTCAATTTCATTCACTGGTTCTCAAAATGAAAAGGACATTTTCGAACTTCGCTGGCACAAATATGTTAGAACAGTTTTCTTTCGATTTAACCCCTTACCCTACGATAACGAGCCAGACTCGTCATGAAGATTCTAAATAGAGTCTGATAAATGTGAACGTTATTATTTTCCTTCCTCGCGGGTTAAGGCGAATTTGTACTTTTTCACTTTGGATGTATGCACATTGCGGATGAGTCCTCCACGATGAAGCATCAATAGTACACCTCTTCAATGATTCAATTTCATTCACTGGTTCTCAAAATGAAAAAGACATTTTCGAACTTCGCTAAATATGTTAGAACAGTTTTCTTTCGATTTAACCCCTTACCCTACAATAACGAGCCAGACTCGTCATGAAGATTCTGAATAGAGTCTAATAAATGTGAACGTTATTATTTTCCTTCAAATCGAAATAAAAATCTATTTTTTTGTAGTTGATATATATCCTTTGAGGAAAGCGTAGCAATACAATAAATATAAACTATCTTTTTTTTCTATGAAATTCTGAACGATGAAGAATTTCTAATCATTATAATCACAAAATAAATAGTAGTACAAGGGGTTAAAATGAAGAGAAAAGAACGATTCTCGTGGCCCAACGGCCTCGCGACCGAAAGACCAATAGTTCCGCGTATCGGAAAGAAGGATTCGCTGGGAATAGCGTCGAATCGAATGTTGTGCGCATTACGATCGTATCTCTCGTGTGCCTCCGCTATATGTCTGCTCGTGAAACTTTTATTTGGAATTTAAAAGAGCACTAGTTCCATTTACTAACGCAACCTTATTCCAATGAAGAGAAAAGATCGGTTGTCGTGGCCCAACGGTCTCGCGACCGAAAGACCAATGGTTCCGCGTATCGAGAAGAAGGATTCGCTGGGAATAGCGTCGAATCGAATGTTGTGCGCATTACGATCGTATCGCGTGCCTCCGATGTATTTCTGCGCGTTGATCTGCCCGTGGAGGTTTTCCTGATAGCATTTCCAGGCACGGATCCATCGTTATTCCGGCAGAGCATCGCAATCGCTGGCCGATTTTTCGAGCGTCGTCGTGTCGGACACCGGCTAGCCCGATTTGCGGATGTGCTTGTACGCGAGTTATCTCGCGGCAGGAACGCGCGGAATTTCCCTCTGGCCGTGGTTCCGTACGTGCTGGTTTCCAGGGCGTCGCCGACGAGGGTGTGCGCGGCGGGGGTGCAAGAACGGGGATGGAAGAGGTAGCACCAGCCGCAGCCGGAGATTTTTCCGTATCGGTACCCCGGGAAAATTCCAATTTATACCGCGGCGCAATAATTAGCCGGCGGAAAACTGGCGGCGGCCCGAGCTTTTTGCCGGGTCCTCTATCGCGATCGTGCGAATCGTCGAGTATAAAACGATCGTTATTGGCCATTATTATCGCGCCGCGTTTAATATAGACCAGCGGGGTGGAGCTGACACCGCCGCCGGCAAGGATAAGCCAATATACGAGCAGGCTTACGGTTAATCCCGCGATTTTTAAATTATCCTCACGAAATTGCGTCCCCGTAGGATAGAAGGCTGGATAGAACTTCTGAAACTGGTAGATACGGCCGGCCGTGGGCGCTTAGTCTTGCCAAGTCCTGCCTGCTCGGGATCACGTTTGATCCTTCCGGGTATACCAGTCCCTTGAACACGGTGTCGCTGTTGCTCGGCACGCGTCCGCCAACGCAGAGACAACGAATTTCCAGCTCCTCTTCTCCTCCGTTCTTGAACGTATTTTCTTTTCCCTACTTGTAACTGCCCACTTTTCTTCTTCGTGCCCTCCTCTTGAACCTATACTACACCCTGAGGAAACCTTGACAGGCAGGTTGGTTTGAATCCCGTTTAGATTGGGCAACTCTTGGTCGATCGACTCGGTTGATCGATCAAAATCGTTCTCCCAAAGCAGTTGCCACATTACTCTCGCGGTTGTCCCAAAGCTTCATCCACAATGCGTACGTTTAATATCGTTAACCCCTTGTACTACTGTTTATTTTGTGATTATAATGATTAGAAATTCTTCATCGTTCAGAATTTCATAGAAGAAAAAAAAATGTATGTTATCTTGTATGTTTTCTCTAAAGGATATACATATATCAACTACCAGAAAGTAGAATTTTATTTTGGTTAAAATTATTTCTGTTCAGAGTCTTCATCGCGAATCTGACTCTATATCGTAGAGCAAGGGGTTAAATAACGCGAGCATATGCGAACAACGTGATCATCTGTTCGTTAACGTTTGATTATTTAATAAGCTTCGTTTTACGTGGACACGCAATTTGATTTTTGTATCGGTTCAACTGTACCAGGGAACAAAAATAACAGTAGAACAAGAAAAGCTAAAGATTCGACGATACAATGCTTGAAAGCTGGTGAATTTACTGAAAGCATAAATCGTAAAACAAACAAGCGAGAAACACGCGTAGATACATCAATAAAACGGTCACGTTGCTGCATTTGCAATGGAAATGATAACAAATGATAACGGATGTCGGATGTTCACTAGATATATTTGCCAAGTCCACACACAACGAATATAAATATTATTCGTGCAAACTGCGATAAATGAGTCCATACGTTTCCCATTCTATTAGTATATAATATTTACGCAGTACTAACAAAAAAAAAAAAAAGAACACCAGTGTAATAAATCTTTACAGTGGTTTATCACAGCGCTAATCTCGGTTTCATCCAGAAAACTCACCCAATGGCATAAAAAAATGCTTGGATTCTATTGGAGTTTATTTCTATTTCTTTTCTTTGGTCTCTACTACTTTGGTTTCTATTATTTTCTTTGGTCTATTTCTTGTCGGTGACGTAGTCACTCTACCTTATCGTGAATTACGGAGAGTCTTGGCTCTTAAAAAGCTATCGCGTTCACGCGGTTCCGCAAGATTTCCGCGCAGGATAATCACCTATGGTTTTCCAAAAGCGTCACGTTTCGCGTATCAACTCCATTCGTCCCCGTTCAAGCGTCCCGCATCGAAGTCTCGTAAAATCTAACGTCCACCTCTCGTCCTGAAACTCTCGCCTCTCGAAGACGCTGTCGGAGCAGCACAGGCGGTGCGCGCTAATAAACTCTCCGATTTACCTCGTTAGCGCGGCACACGCGTAAATGAAAAGTCCGCCGACCCGAAAACGGGGAATGGAACTGGACCGGCCTGAAAAGCATGCGGCGGCGGAAATTTTATTTACGCCCGTGGGAAATCCGACCTTCGGCGTGTTCGAGAAACGAGAAGGACCTTCTCGAAGAGGAAAGTGAAGCGCTTTGGGCGAAACGAGAACCGGGACCGAGAGGACGTTGGAAAAGAGAAGCGGCTGGGATCTGTCTGTCCAGATGGACCGGAGCTTCCAGGGAGTCCCGAACACCGCATAAAGATGGAGGAAGGAACGAACGAACGCGGCTGGGCGTGTGGAGTACGTTGGCCGAGGATCTATCTCCTTTGCCGGCGAAAGAAGGAGAGGCCTTGGGAAGTAGAATGCGGTCGTAGACGCAACGAGAGCAAGGGTCCGGGCTCGACCGCAAACACCTCACGTAGCATCGCGTAGATTAAAGCCTGTCCCGGCGTGCTGGCTGGTTGTGTGTAGGAGTGCGTGCGGCGAAAACACACGGGAAATCTTACGAGTCGCGGTCGAGGCGGGAACGAACACGCGGATCCAGGCCCGAGGGGGTGGCGCGAAGGAAAAATCAACTCGAGAAGTCGCTCGGATCAGACACGCGTTCCGAGGTCTTAGTCCCGTAAGCTGCCGCTCTCTTTTTTTTTTTTTTCTTCTCCGCGTCCCGGGATCAACGGGACACAGAACAGGGGCCGACCGAAACTTTTCCAATTATCTCGTATTAAAAGCTCGTTCGATCGAGATCGGGAACGCTTTCGGCAGCTATCCCGGCCATTCCTTTTTTTTTGTCAGCGATTTTCCGGACCGATATATATACAGCGAGCAGCAAGATTGAACCAATGAAAACCTTCTTTGAAAAGATCACTATACGTGTATTTATTAAAATATAGGATGGGATAGGATAATTTTACATTTGTTTTAGCTTGAGAAACAATTAATATTCAATAGTTACAGTACGCCTGAAGTTTTTCTGATCGCGTTTCAATGAACACATAAATAATTATTACGTTTCGGATGAATTTTATCGATTTAATTTTATCCCTCGCCGTAGGTCGATTTATATTATCCGTTCAGACACGGAACGATTGGATTCAGAAATATACAAGCGGGATTTAGTCGAAAACGATGCTCCGGATGAAAAAATGTTATTTCATATTTTGTACGTATTTTTTTTATAAGGTATCACCTCGTGCCCGTTTATGGATGTTCTATGGCTGCGCCTTGTACAATGTATGTGAATCGACCTTGTGCCTCATGACGCGCGAACATCGCGTTCTCGAAGGGTTCGCTCGACTGTTCGAGAGAAGACTGCGAGATATTACGCGCTCGAGCGAGATGCGTCGTCTGCTTCACTATAGCGGACGCCGCGAGGGAGGAACTTCAATTTCGCGGAAACGCGGGAACGTGAAACGATCGCCTTTTAATCGGATGCCACGGATTCCCGGACCTTTACGATCGTGATTCATCGGTGGCGCCAGACACGCGTCCCTTCGGATTCGGCGGTAAACGCGCTGACGAGGATGCTCGTAGGCCCGAATCATGTTTTAATGGCCGCCGTGCACGCCTTATTTGCATTTCTATAGGGCGATCCACTTTAACACGCCGATCGCCGTGTGATCTGCTTACCATAATCGCGTTAATCTGTACGGAAACTGCGACTCCGTCCGCGGGGACTGATGTTGTTCTCGGTGCAATCTTATTTCCGATTAACACTAGAAAGACGGGAGCTTAGTATATACCTATATTGCCTGAAAGCAGTCAAAATGACTGCATTGTGAAAAAATAACTAATGCGCAAAGAAATTTGTTTAACAGTAATTTTTAATATATTTTATATCACTTACAGTCATATAACAAGTTATTAATAAGTATTAGCAATAAAAAAAATGAAATTCAAAAGCAGTCAAAATGACTTGCTTAGGCAATCTAGTGTTAAATAGGAGCTTTATTTGTATTTAAAATGTAACTCTGCATTTCGAACTGAACACGTACAGGGTGTTTGGTAACAAGGGGTACAAGCAAAAAGGGGGTGATTCTACATGAAAGAATAAGTCGACAATATAGAATAAACATTTATATAATCGAGTTTGAAATGCAGCGAATACGCATGCTATTCGATAGGAATTGTCTGACGCGTCTGATCATGACCAACCAAATCTACTTACTGCATATACTAAAGCACGCAAACCTGACAGATCTTCAAAGTCGATTTTCTCGAAAACAAAGCCTCAAACGAAAAATGTTTATTCTATATTTTCGACTTATTCTTTCATGTAGAATCACCCCCTTTTCGCTTCTACCACCAAACACCCTGTATAAATGTGACAACAAAGCGATAATACAGTGCGCCACAGTAAAAGTGCCGGGAGATTCCCGACCTTCGACAGGAAAGAGTTAAAATTAAACGATTAATTCTATAGTTATAAAAAACTGTAAACTCCGGCGTGCTACAAGAGGCTCTATACTTGTATCGATGATTCGCCATTAATTTTGGATTTTTTTCGTCCAAGAGCGTCTCAAGGCAATTTAGAACCTCGAAACGTCTGTATAGCTGATCTCTGTTATCAAATCATCGGAGTTATCTTCAGATCAAAGTACACGTCGCAAAAGCCGCCGGATCGGAGAACAACGTGGCAGGGACATGGAATTATACTTAGTAGAACGTTTCCTGCTATAAAAAATATGCCTCCGGAAAAACGTCCCGGAACGGCTTTAGGCTGACCACGACATCAACGCGCGACGATGACGCGACGTCGAGCGCCATAAACGCACGAGGGTTGCACGGCAGTAATTTTCAGCCGTAAAAGAGAGCTATAGGCGAAGGGTGACTTAGGCTCGGTTCGCGTTACCCCAGTCGTTATTATTTTACTGGCTCTAAACGGCTGCCACCGTATACCCGAGGGCGCCGCGATGATCGAACACACTCGGATCGCACGATCGCGAGTCGATTTACCTTCCAGGAAATGAGACGGAACGTTCGCGCGCGATAATGCGCTTTCGGTCGAAAAACGGGAGGAATTGTTACGCGGCCCGATCTTCGAACGTAAAACATTAAACATTCCAACAATTCTATATTAAAATAGGGACTCCGACAAGTATTCGAGAATTTTTTTAAATTATTTGCAAACCTGGAACAGGCGAGAAATTAGTCGTCGACATAAATGACCCAGCATGCAGCTGAAAGTAAAGTTACACAGATAAATTAAAATTTAATATAGGAGCTTGAGAATCAGCTTTGTACTTGAAAGTGATCTACCTGTGGAAGTAACAAACCTGTAGATTGTCACAGCACTTCTTTATTGAAACGTTTTACACCGTTCTGAAAACGTAGATACCAATATTCCACAAGTATCGAGACTACTGTATTCGGAACTGTTTGGTGAAACGTCGATACTTATCTGCGGGGTGCGGTGAAACGCGTCGCATTTGCGTCAGACTCGTGTTTGCTCCGGTTACGGGACCGGAAATACGCGTGCTCGACTAAAAAGTCTAATAAGCTTAATCGCGCGGCCGCAAACGAGCAGTCTCGGGGAAGAAGCACGATGGTATCAGCGCACGAAACGGGTCGCCTCGGCGAAAGTTCGGTGCGTCGCACGGAAGAAAAATTAATTCTCCGCCGGCGGAGCTTCCTATTATTTTAACAGTCTTGGTGGGCGATAAAGCTATTCGGGGGAAGGGAGGGATGAAGCAACGCAATTATATGACGGTTACGTGTTCGAAAAAAAGGGGATCGTACACACGAACGACAGATACGTCTGCTCGCTCGTAAACAGAATTTCCTGTCCGATAGAAACCTCCTAAAGAAAGGAAACGACTGGCTGCGACTCGTGGAAAACTGGCAGCGAACGAAGGAAACGACCCACCTTAATCCCCGTACGCACTTACGCAAGAACGTGGCGTGAAAACCATCCAAGATGGCCCGGCCGAGGTTGGATCAGCCTCCTACCGGATATAATGGCCGTGAAATGGTCGCTTTAGTATGATTTACGTATCACTTACGCACGGCGATAATGAAAAGATCTATAGGTCCGAGAAATAACGTCCCCTAGTTGTGCCTCCTTACACAGAGTGTCTTTGTATTTATGGCGTATACGATGTTTCTCACTCCAAAAAAAGTAAGTCTGAAATATACAATTTTTTTCTTTCACGCTTCATTTCCGAGGAATTTCCGTTGAAATTGAAATTCTATTCTATATTATCGGCTTACTTTTCTTTAGGTGGACGTACTCATGAATAACGGGACACTGGATATATTCGTCCAATAAATTCTCAAATTTTAAGTCGAATTCTAAATCGCAAAAGAAAACGTGCATATATTTCCACTAGTTCCCACCGATATTGATTCACAATAACGAGAAAATTTATTCGCGTTCATTTATCACGCACCACTACATTTACCGAACTAGTTAAAATGACCGGTATCAAATTTCACATTTTATCGGTGCTGAAATTATGAAATCGTTTTATTGGAGAGAATCGAATAAAATTTATTTATTGCGCTCATATCGCCATGAAAATTATACGAAGTTAAAGAGTAAATGCAATACTGCCATTATTAACAATTGGGGGCTTTTTAATGAATTTTTCATTGCCGTCAGCAATGATTTCGTTCGTAAATCAAATCGTCTCGAGTAAGATAATTCATTACTGTTTCCTTCCGGTTTCCGATAGATAAAGTTAATTGAACAACGGCTGATATCTAGGCCTGTATGATTATTAGACTGCGAAGTACCTTTATGCAAGATTTGAATTTTGTAAGACAATACTGAATGGCAGAAAATAGATGAAAATGTATCTCGTCTTTCAATAACTTTCATATTTCGAAAATTATATTATTAGGTAATATAATGTTTACAGTTTTACGTTACAGCAACTCATTTTTGTCGTGAACACACATTCTGCACAGTTCGAAGATTGCTAGTCAATTCTTAGATAATGCAAGACAAACTTCATTGAACGGAAATTACGTGATGCGCACTAGTAACTCAAGTAGAATGAACCAGCGACTGGTCAGCCAAGCGAAATGAGGCAGGCGCAGATCAGACAAAAGTAGCAAGGCAGGTTTCTTCCGCTGTGATTATTATTTCCACTTGAATTTTGCTATATAATTTAAACTCGTAGGTAACTGAAATTTTCTTTAATATTCTAATCACAATGTTTTATGAAATATATTGATACCATGAAAAGCACCGTGATTTGCTCAGAAGTATCAGAAAATCCTTAATGATGTCTTGAAATCGTAAAAATAATTACTATATTATTGTTTAGTTTCGAATATTAATAACTATGTGAATATATGAGTGTTTCAATACTGTTTCAATTTAAAGATTAAAGACATTTCGATGAAACTCTGCACATTTATAGATTACCCAAAAATATTGGCACGTATTTTTTTTTATCGAAACATGCTGAGAGGGTTTAAATCCTTAAAATGGGGATTCGGAAACTTTTTACGCTTAACAACTCGAAAATTAGTAGCCATGGAACCAAACGATGCAAATGAAAATTAGTCAGATTACGGAATGAGCGATTGCGAAGTTTGAGCAAAATCATAAGGCCACGATAGCCAAACAACTCGATTAATCGATGCTCCAGTTAAATCTTGTTCTTCGAAGAGGATCTGTTCACGGTGTGGGTAGGACTAGTTTATTTTCTGGCAAGAGGACTACGTTAGATTACACAGCACGTATCCCAGAACCGTCGAAAAGATATCCGAATGCTTTGGAGTAGCGCGAGCCTAAGAAATTTCGAGGAAACAAGCGAAATCAGATAAATGAAAACGCGCGAAGCGTGTCGCTTACGAGCCGGACGGGTGAATCGCTCCGGGAAAAGCAGCGTGCGCCATTATATCCGCGCTCACGCTAAATCATACTTAAAGCTCCGCGCTCCCGTGGAATTCTTCCGTCCGACCTTCCACTCTATTTCCAACGGCGGCTTTTACTCTCGAGACCGCGGCTCCGGTAACGAGCCTCCGCATCGAGTCGAGGAAAAATTGGATTCCTGAAATTTCAAGGGTGGAATTTTTTAATACGCGCCTCTCGCAAATGTTGCGTCTCTGGTCTCTTTCGAGGAGACTTCAAAGGGCTCCCCGGGCCCAGGGGAAAATTCCTGATAAACGAAAACGAGCGAACGAAGGAGGGCTCGACTCCTGCGTCGTTTAATTCAGGAGCGTAATCCGAGCGACGCGTTCAACGACTGTCTTCTCTCTGCACACCTGTCTTCGAGGTCGCATGCACCTGCGTGACGTTTTTCTTGGCGCGATTCTTCCGGACGTCTTAATTGTTTTAAGGCGAGCGTTGTTTCAAGGGAAAATGAAAAACGATTTTTAAAGAAATTTTATTCGGTGATGCTGCTGTTGTATGATGTTTTGTCACCTTTCTGAACGTTTGGGGATCCCTTCGGGAAAAGTCGAAGCGTTCACACAAGAGACAACACTTTCGCGGAAAGTTGGCTGTATATGCGAAGTATATACGCGAATCCTTGGTCGTCTTTGCGTTCGTTCGCGAGGAACTCGAGAGGGGAGGGAAATCGAGGCGAACGAACGGCACGACCAAAAGGGAACGAAAAAAACGTCCGCGGACAAGAAACGTGATATTTCAGCCGGTTGGTTGGGGAGGGACGAGGTCCGGGGGTGGCGATTAATTGCCAAAATAACTGCAGACACGAGGAATCGTTTAGGCATGGCTCTCGTAACATTGTTTACCGTGGATACAGCCGACTGGAATCTATGTCCCCGTGGACACGCTCGACATAATATACGGGGACAGTTACCGCCCTCGGCGACGTATATTACCCCCCACCTAAGTGGCGCTCTTTCGTTTGTCCTGGCGAACAGCTACGGTGAAATATTCCGCGTGGCTCGTGCCGGACACCGGCATGATTCAAGAGAAGCCGATCGATCGTTTCCGAAGCTCATCGGCGAGAGAAGCCGATCTGTCGTCCTCGAACCAAATACAACTATTTAAATACTATTTAAATACTATTTAAATAAAATTTTCTTGAACCAAGATAAAATTTCAAAAAAGGAAGTGAGAAAGGTAAAAGGGAAAAGGAGGAATGTTTCAAACTTTAGAAAATATTTGAGCGTTTCCAAGATCGCAAGCATCACAAGCGTAATTGCGTTCGTAACTTCCCATATGACCGGCGACGGCCAGGTCAACTAGAAATCGATTCGTTTAATCGCAGTCTAACCTTTGACCCTATGCACGGAGAAGCCTCCAAAGAATTCGTACACCGTCCAAAAGAAAAAGGGAAAAACAATAACGTCGCCCGAACGGCATGCCGATTTGCGCGCAGCTTTATTTTCGTCTTCGTCGCTTGAGCAACACTGACTCGCTTCGCGATGCGCTGGATTTATTGTACGAGGACAAAGTGGATAATTACTATTATTGTCTGAAGCTCCATTAGGAGAACAAGACAGCTTTACAATATTATCGTTGTTACAATCGAGTGAACAATTTCTTGCCTTAAATGATGACAAGGAGTAACAATGTAAAAATATAAACGAACCCTAGACGCTGCCCTGCCATCGCAGGATCACGTCATTTTGCCATAATGTTTAACCAACAATGCCCGATGTGAAGCCCAAATTAAAAATATATATTTTTCGTTGTATAGATACCTTAACTGTCAAATCGCATTTCCGAAAAGTTCTGTCATTGCTGTTTAAGGATCTATCGGAAAATCCTCAACCGTGGACTAGAAAAAATTCTAAAATAATGAGTTAATCACAATTAGCCACGCAACGACTAAAACAATAAACTATTCCGCGCACGCCACGGTTCTAAACGAAGCGCTAAGCTTTCTCGATTAACAGTAAACTGCGACAGTTTCAAGTCATCCGCAAACAGGAAAAATCAACACGCAGTAACAACAACCAAACACACGCCACCTGTAGAAGCCACAAGCTCGTCAGACTCATCCGTAGAACGAGCCAGACGAGGTAGTAGTTGCTGTCAGAGATTAAGTTCGACGTTAGAACAATCTGGTGTTAAGACAACTGTGTTCCACATGTCCCCCATGTTAAACTCGCGCCTCGCGCGCGCGCGCGAGATTAGAGGAACCAGATGCGACAGCGTGTTTCTCGATGCCGCCGCTCTCGAAATCCGTCGGACGACATCGCCGAAAAATACGGCAAAAAATTCCGAACGTGTGTCTCGTCGTAATTCGCGCATGAAGCTCTCTGGCAGGCCGGCTCGTAGACAGGGTTTAAATTGACCGAAGAAAAATGTCGGGCCAGCCGGGAACCGAGACGGATATTAGCCGGAGCGACGAGCTTTTAACGCTGGAATTTTCACGCTCCAGCTATCAACCCCTCTGGTCGACCATCGTCGCGCGGAACGAAACATTCTCACGCTTCTCGGCACGGCCTCTCCTCCTCTCCTGCGACCAATTAATAAAACTCTGTATCCCTTTTTCCATTTTTTTTTTTTTTTTTGTCCGCCCGTGATTCCCGCTCGCAAACGGTCTCCGTCCGCGACACGGTCGCGGGCTTGGGCGCGGAATTCGCTCGCGCGCGACCGAGAGTGCTGAATGATGTTCTCGGACATCGTTATGCCGCTCGTCAAGGGGAGAATCGTTGTTTGATAAATTTCGGCCGGAGGCGACGCGAACCTCGGGCAAAATAAGTAAATCGTTTATTTGTCGCCGCGAATTTGATCGCTTAACCATCGTGTCGATACCGAAAACGGGGCGAATCTGCGGTACAGGTACACTTCTCGTTAAAAATTAGACTACGGATGTTTATGCATTTGTCGATTTTTGTAGGCAAATTTTGAGGAAGCGGATTCAAATAAAATATTATTTTCAGTGCGTTTGTCCGAAATAAATAGAAATCATATGAAATTCTAGCATTTTTTGAAAATTTCCAGATGCTATAACAGCACAAAGATATCCGCAGTCTAGTTATAATTTAACACTATTCCTACCGACACTTCACGTATACCTATTCCTACCGCGACCGGTCAAATGACCGGTCTTTAGCACAACTTATATTTTTTAATATAGAATGAAAATAATTCTTATCAATAATCAGAGAAGAAGAATCATTCGTTTACTATACCCTGTTGGGCCTGATGTTCCCCTAAAAATATTATGAATAGGTGCTCTTCCAGGATTAGACTCTTCTTTTACTTCTTGCCAAACAGTTCCGTCTACAGCAGTTTCGATTACCTCTTCCTCATTCTCACTGTCGGAACTAACTAAAAATCTCCTTCTCTTTCGTCCTCTACGTACGTTCGAAACATTCTCTTCGTCCTCATCGGTGTTCGAGTCGGTCTCAAATAGATCATAATTTTCCGCATTGTCATTTTCAATATCAAAAATTTCCTGATCATATTCGGAACACTCTTCATCAATATTATTTATTTTCTCTAATAATAAATTTACACTCTTCGAACATCTTGACATTTTGGGAATGAATATTCAAGGGATAAAATAAAAACTGAAATATAAAAATGTAAATCAAGATGGATAGAAAAATGAACAAAAGATAAAATGTGAAACTTACTACGAAGTATTGTTGGTTTGTTCACTTTTTTGAAAATGACACTTATAACACGTAATACAATATAAAACAAAAGTAGAATAATAATAGAATAAAAATACAAAATAGTAAACGACTGCCGAATATGCTCCTTGTAACTTTCACGTTTTCATGCTCTCTGTTCAGGTCACAAGACTTTACTGATTTGAATTCGTGAGAAGACGTCTAGGCATTCCCTTCGGCTATGATTGTGTTTATTTTACAGTCATAGTAGATAAGACGGTGTAAGAAAATCCGAGGTTCTGGACCGCTTCGGATACCAATCAGGCAATAACACCGCGAGGCCGATAAGCGAGCGAGAACTGTAAACACTTTGAAGTGCCGTAAAGCAGTCCCTGGAAGGCACTTTTCGGCTAAAATCATGCCACAACTGCATCACCTTTCGTTTGTAACGACTTTATATTTTCGGAATTGAGTCTTTGAAAGAATGCTATTACAAAAAGATATAAATCGTTCTACCGGTCAAATGACCGGTCGTGGTAGGTAAGACAGACTACAAATTTTTCTCAGAAAATAAACAATAAAAAAAGAAATGAATATTGAAAAATGTATTATACGCATATTTTAGGAAAATTCGTGAAGTTTAAAGGCGATTCAATTACGTTGTATATAGGAAATTCTAATCGGAATTTTAAAAACGGTCATTTGACCGGTCGCGGTAGGAATAGTGATAAAACGCTATCTACAAATGGCCTTCGCAGCCGCAAATACATTTACCCTGCATGCCGAACTTGATCCCATCCCGAGTTACGAGGTGCACGAAATAACAATCCCGTTCTGACGTCGTCGTCTTTCTCGTTACCGCGCTTCATTTCTGCCGTATTAAAGGAGAATTAAACAGAGGGGCGTTGACGACGGAGACGCGGTGCATATGAAAAATCACCGTCTGACTCCTCGGAGGGAAAGGATATTACGATTGTTACGTTTTTCCTGCTGGAATCGTAAATCTTCCGCCGCGACCCCGACTTGCTTCTCCAGGGGTTTACAAGTCCCGGCTTGCAGTCTCGTTTACGCACAGAGTTTTCTCCGACCGATGAGGGGACCATCTCTAGCGTCCTGCCCGTTATTTTGCGATCCTCCAGTTAGACCGGGGAGCTTTCGCAAGACAGATTATATTACAGCTCCGACAATATTCGAAACGACACTGCTTTACATTCGACGCCTATCGACGTCTAACGACAGCCGGATGACAAATGTCTTTCAGGAAAGCTAATGACTTTCTTACGGCTCTTGTTCACAATTCATTGATGAGACGACCCTTTTCCAGCTCTCTCCCTTCGATTCATTCTTCAGCATGTCGACTGTCGAACTATCACCCGAGAATATTTCCGAACTGCAATCCTTGTAGCAATGATTGACTTTCTTGAACTCATACAAATCCTAATGCAGTTCTGTTTAACCAAATTATAAAGAAAATTAATATTTAAAACTAGACGGAGATTCGTGTCAGACCCTTATGATCGACATTACAGTCAACCTAATTTCTTGCATTTTTTATTATACAAATTATTAACACTTTGACTCGTTAAATCGTCAACTGCATAGCCATTTGGTAAAGCAATTATTCTGTCTAGTGCAGCAAGCGCATCAAAATTTTAGTGAAATAGAACAATAATAACAATAACTTCGAAGTTTTAAAAACTGGATTCTTCATCTTATTTTTCTATTCCCTTTTGACAAATGACTTGGATCTTCCGACTATACTAGTACGCTGCGGATTTGTATGCAACTGCTAAGTTTCTAGTTGCAGTAGACAGTAATATTTTTCCATTCTACGGATGTTTTTACGTCTTCATACTTCACCTTCTCACTTTCGTGATAAACTCAGTCCGTCAATAAAGCGGGACGTTAATAGCGTTTATCCGTTTCTTTCTGGTTTTCGTGTCTACCAATCGCCTAATTAGCTCTCGCACCTTTTTGCCTTATTTCACGGTTTATCGGATTAACGACGTCCCTTATTATACGACGTTCTTCCGCTAACGCGATTTACACTTCACACCTCATTAACACCGTGCTCGGAGATACACATAAGAGGTACGCTTTACTATTATAATTATCAATATTCAGTTCAATGCCGAGGCTGGAGGCGATCCATCTTACTTGAGACCGGCCGCTTCCGCGGCCAGCCGTCGCCCAATAAAACGATACCCCGCGATAAACCTTTCGAAGCCAATTAGGAGCTAATTGATTTTAACTGTAAATCTATGAGAGCCCGATTCCTCCGTCCTGGCCGGTTTCATGGGATTGCGGTTAAGACGGGCCTGGGGACTTCTGCCAAGCAGCCAGTTGTTCCCGATAAATTTACGATGACTACACTCCCTTTTCTTGCGCTCGTTCTTCTCTTTTCTCCTCGCGCTGCTGACTCTCGATCGTACTGCGTCATCTGTCTCTCCCCCCTACCCCCTACCCCCTACCCCTGTGCATCTCGCTTCTTGAAAACCTTTTGCCTCCTTTTCCCGGTGGCTTCGCTCCCGGCCAATAAAAATCGCTTTTCGCTCATTAGCTGGAGAAACGAATCCGTTACGACATGCTTAGAGAAGAATTATTGGAAAAACCTACTGCGGGTCTCACTTATTTTTACGTACCCATTCGATTCTTATATTAATGATACCGTGTTTCTATTAGCTCGCAGAGTTTGTGTGATCACGACGTTGCTGATTCACATTCGTTCACATGATTCGGGGGTGTCGCTTTCTTGCGTAAAATTTCCCAATTAAAGTAAAAGTTCACTTTGTTCTTGTTCGCGGTTTCTATTAAAATTTTTTTTAAAACTTTTGTACATCTTAGAGAATTTTGCAAGACTAGCTTACCAAGCATCTGGCAAGTTGCAAATTTTAAAGGCCCGTAATTTCTACAAAAATTCTAAACCAGTAAAACGATGACTTAAACCCCGTTCTAATTTCACATGGACTACTACATATTTCATTTAGAACAAAATCACCGATGGTGACGTCAGTGATCCGCTTAGCATGGAATGACTCTTAGGTTTTCTTATTGGGGGATCGCTGGAAAAGGATTACGAACAGCAGTGGTTCTTTGAAACTCTTTTTCAGCAAAGCTTACGGTTTATTGGTACGAACGGTGCATACATGTTTTCACTACGAGTGTGGTTTTTTCATCACTAGGAGAGCACTGTAGAGCGAACGGTTGACGGTGGTGATAGTTTCCGGAAAAAGGGATTCTTTCGGTGGCCCTGAACTGCGAACAAGAAGCGGATATAAGATTGCCGCGGGTTACCGGAAGGGCTCAGATTTTACGATACTCACCGCATCCTAGGAACGGAACGCAAACATTTCCCTTAGGGCAATCGCTGTCCTTCTCGCAGGATTTATCCGCTTCCCGTTTGCGTCTGCTGTCTGGGAGGTTCAAGGTTACGACCTCGGACTCGTCCTAGTGTTTCAAGAAAATTATCCACCATTAGACAATTTAATTCTACGGCGAGGGTAGATCTGTTGCCGTTCCCGAGGTAAAGCAAGAAATAGGGGACGTTGCAGCCGATCGGGGGATGAATATATCTCTTTGCTGAGTTAAGGGCGTTCCACAGGGCGCCGTTTGTTGCTAGATGTAGCACTCTCAATTTGGATATTGAAAAAGCATGGATTTTTAACACTTTCGCTGCTACATCAGTGTACATAAAAATCATACAAAATATTGAGCTGCGTGCAAAGTTACGTTTTGACGAAAATAATAATCCTATTTTTAAACAATCACTATTATTGGTTTATTAACGTAACTTTTGATTATTCTACCTGGCATTATAAAACACTTGATACAAATATTTATTTTCAGTCTATTCTTGATTAGTTTTTATTCAAACAGATCGAACTTTCTGTTCAACGTTGTTAGACCTGAAGAATCAAAATAAATCACAACATTTGATCTGCATGTTTCAAGTGGTGACAAAATATATTTATTTTCATCCGATTCATGCATGGGCATTGTGTAGCAGTCAACGTGTTAAATTCTATTTATAACTACTACAACACCACAAGCCTGCATTCTTGACTCGTGCAATATTATTCGAGCAGAAACCTGAGCGATGAATCATCTTGACAATGGTTAGTTGCGAAAGCTTGTAGATCTTTGTCGCTATAAATTATTCACCATTTGTCCTATGAAATACTGTTTAAAACAAAAACTGTCAAGTGCATCAAGTGCTGCTTGTAATGTGGTAATTAGTTTCTCGTGAAATTTCTTCGTTTTGCGCGTAGTTACATTCTGATTAATAGACGTTTTGATGTACACGGTTATTGCCCTAGTGTTCTGCAAAAGTCTTTCTATACAACTGTCTTGAATAACGCTAAAGTCCGAATAAACGAATGTCCGAGGCGTAACTCTAACTGCACCTGATATTTCGCTGATAAGAATTAATTTTCTGCCTTGCAACTAATACTCTTAAGCTATGTTCACACTAAAATAACATCGGACAACTTTTTGTCGTTTCTTGTTGCCTTCTTTTTTGTTTACCAAACAAAAGCAGAAGTGTTTGATGTTGCTTCAGTGTAGGCACAGCTTTAGACTTTCTAAGAATCGAAGAGTAGCTCTAAACAATTGTCTAAAAGACGTGATCACAGAGGTTGTTGATCCTTAAATAGCATAAAGAATTTCAGAAGTCCTAGCACGTCAGAAGCAAACGAAAATGATCAGGGGAGCCTAACTTCTGCCCTAGCAGGGGAGCTAATGATCTCCAAGTCGCCAACAGATCTACAGAGCGGTACAGGTTTGGCGTCCCTAAGTTGCATCCGGGTCGCTTTCAAGCACGGTTAAGGCTTGGAGAGCACGGCGATATCTCTTAGCAAAGAATCGTGTCGGTTTTGTTACTCACTGAATCTCCACTGCGATCCCCTAAGCGGATTACGTGGACCTCTGGGTCGTCCTGCGGATGGAGGACCAAGGACGATTAGAACGTGATCGCGATTTACAAGAAACGACTGAACAACGCGTTTGTTCGGTATGGCTAGCTCGTATCTCCGTACCTTGTCGTCCTTAATGATGCACCTGGTGGCCGAAACGGCGCACACGAACAGCAGAACGAGAAACAGCCGGCTCATCTTTGAAGGCTACGCCTCGGGAACGTTTGCCGATCGTGTGTCGCGAGCCGGTCTTTATACGCGAGAGAAAAACCGCTCTCGTGAAACCGCGCGCCGCATGCGTTATCTTCGCCGTAAAGTCGCGGCCATTAGCGACGGGAAAAATTAAATTCTCAATTGCACCGTAGATTATGCGCGGCTCGCTCCGTGTTTCCGCGTTAACGAGCTGGTTCGCGGAATCGTCGCCCGTCGTCGGGCGGGGACGCTCCCATTTTTTCCGCTCGGCGATCCGCTCGGGATTCGCGAGCGGAACGAAGATACTCGATATCGTAAACCGCTGTCCGGGGAGCCGGGGGTCCCGGTCGGTTCATTTTCGCGTCCGGTCTTTATCTAAATTGGAAAAAAAACAGAATAGCTCTGTAAAATGTAACGCCGTGATTGCGCGGCACGGTTTACGAGCTGTTGTCGCAGGTTACGCGACGCGCGATGCGAAATTCGCGAACCGATTCATCGATTGTTCATACGCTCGCGAATCGAACGTTGCGTTGTAGTCCGATCGGCACGGACTCGTTCCCGTGATCCTCCTCGCAGTTAAGCGTGGTAATTGCCTGTGTTCATTAGGGCGATTGTGACGGGTGATCGATAACGTTACGCACTTAATTAAAATTATGCTGGATTATTCTGCTGGCGCAATTTCTACCGATTACTCGTCGCAAATGATTTTAGTGTTTTCTGCACGGGTGTTTATTACTCTTTGTGGAACTCGTTGTTAATATCTCCTAGGGCATCTGTGGTTTCCTGCGGTGACGAAATTTACCATTTGCTTTGCAAATTACTTTTCTTGGAAGACTACTTTGAGGCTTCTTAATATCTGTTGTCGATTTAATGGTTTCTTGTTCTGCATCTCGTACTCGAAGAATTAGCGAACATTCGAAAAAGTAGAAAGTGAAATACTTGAGACAACTATTGTTCAACCAATAAAAAAGAATATCACCTACTGAAAAATTGTAATTAAGAATTAACAGCGATCAATTTACTGTATCAAATTTTTTAACCAATTTATTGTGGGGGTGAAACGGGATATTTTTACATTTTTCTCAAAATAAAAAAAAATTCTCAATTTTTATGTTCTGTCCACGGTGTCGTATTTGCTGCAGGCCACAACAGAAAATTACTTTCATTCCTTTAGTTTCTGAAGGATCTTGCACATCCCCAAAAATTTCATCTAGCTGACAACAACTATCATCTCGTGGCAGTCGCGTGGTGCAAAAAGGGTCCTAAAGTTGGGCCTAAAAATAATAACTAGACTAAGGATTCCTCTGCATCGATAACAAAAATGTGTAGATGGAGCACAAACCAGTGAAAATATCAGAACAATATTTAAGAATTCCATTTTATTATTTGTAATCCATTAAAATCATTAAGACATTAATTTCTATGCAGTTTCCATTTCTTACATTCGCCTGTACCACAATTTTACATGAAAATGATCCGCAATCCAACTGTAACGGACCTCCTCTAAGTATTTAAGCGCCTCGATGGAAATAAAAATTTTAATTTCGACACCACCACCAATTTCCCGTTCGCGTTCCACCCGAAGTGTCACATTTGCCGTGTGCCGCATTAAAAAATACCGCAACGTCCGCTCCACTCGATGTCTTTAGGCCCATAAAGTTGGGCCTAAAAATAATAACTGGAATAAGGATTCCTCTGCATCGATAAAAAAAATGTGTAGATGGAGCACAAACCAGTGAAAATATCAGAACAATATTTAAGAATTCCATTTTATTATTTGTAATCCATTAAAATCATTAAGACATTAATTTCTATGCAGTTTCCATTTCTTACATTCGCCTGTACCACAATTTAACATGAAAATGATCCGCAATCCAACTGTAACGGACCTCCTTTAAGTATTTAAGCGCCTCGATGGAAATAAAAATTTTAATTTCGACACCACCACCAATTTCCCGTTCGCGTCCCACCCGAAGTGTCACATTTGCCGTGTGCCGCATTAAAAAATTCCGCAACGTCCGCTCCACTCGATGTCTCCATTTTCTGAAGTGTTTCGCGCATCCCCGGAGCGGTTCATCTCGCCAGAACAGGAGCAGCGAGAGTCCGTTGTATCGACCGCGTTTCAGCGGAATATAAAAATTGCTCGGCGGTATTACGACGTCCCCGTTCTACGTCACGCTTTACAGCCGGATGTCTCCGGGAGCGGAATTAATTATGTATGGCCTGCAGTGTGGTGGTAGTTGCGGGACACGCGGATGCGCCGGGAGTTTCGCGGACGTTTTAGCGGCGCTTAATAGTCCTGATATTGGAAACTCGTTCGCCCATTCGGGAAACGGCAACGGCAACGGTTCGGCCCGGCAGTGTGTGTATGAATATGGTCGGTCGATTCGCGAATAACGAGAATGTAGAGGGACACAGTCGCGTTTGCATAACCGGCGACGGAGACGGAGACGGAGACGTCGTAGTTACGGGCGACTCGAAACTAGGCGGCCCTCCGACGGACACTCGACGTGACCGGAGGTTCTTTGTTCGCTTGATTACCGAACACCCTGGAAACTAGTCATTAGCTTAGCAAATAGAGAACCATCTCTCTCTCTCTCTCTCTTCTCTCTCGTCGTTCTGGGGACCGTCGTCGGCGACCTTCGTGGAGAAAGCTGGCGACGCGAATATCCGCGACGCGTTCCCTCGTTAACTAATTGAACGCTGTTAATTTACTCGCGGCTATCCCAAAGGCGTCCCCTGTCGCCAAACCTTCGCTAACGTTGTTTGGCCGACGCCTCTCTCGTATCGCGGGCTGCAAAGGCGGTCGTTCGTCTTTCTTGTCATCGACACCGTTGACGAGACGAGAGCGGCTTTTCGACCGGTCTGAGCTTCTTTTTTTTTTATTTTAGGAAATCTCATATGAGATTTATTGCAACATAATTCTTAGTACAGAGTACAGGTAACCCTCCTATAACACGGTAGATAGGTTCCTAGAAAATACCGTGTTCTGTGAAACCGTGTTGTATGAGACCCAGAGCCAGTATAAAAAGGGGGGTTACGTTCCGAAAACTTATTAAAAACAAATTTTTTTTTTTAATTCTACATAAACAACTTACTTTTTATTAAAAGTATAAATGTATGTACAACACGAAACAAAAAAAAACAAAAGATATTATTTTAATTTAATGATATTTTGTTTAATGATATTACCATGCAATGGAATTCTTTTTTGACAGCTATCATCAATCCAAATGCTGAGTGCCTTTTCCATCTTCTCAATTATTGGCGCCCGGGGGCGAGCTGCACGTTTTGCGGATGTCAAAGATCCTGCAGCAACTGCACTTCTTATTTCTTTTTCATTTTTCTTAATAGTCCGGACTGTTGCTTCATTCAAATTAAGACATTTTCCAATGTGAGATGTGCTTTTTCTCCTTGCAAAAGACGACCCAAGATTTGTATCTTTGCTTCTAAAGAAATAAATTTCCTCTTAAACGTTGTTTTTTTATCGTTATCGGACATGGCTTGGGACTGAAACTTAATGTTTTAAAGACGAAAAAGTAATTTTTAACACACCGTGGCTCGACGCAGACTGCCGACCAGCAGCGTGAGACACTTTTCTATTCAGGCTACGGAGATGAAAGGAAATACTTTCTGCAACATTGTATCTTTTTTAGTCTGCAACATTGTTATTTAGGTTTTTGCAATTTTCTTATTATGTTAGAGCGAAACCGTGTTATAGGATGCCGTGTTGTAGGAGGGCTACCTGTATTATAAGGTATATTGTATGGTATAACAAAAAATATTAGTTACAATATAAAAATCGAAAATCCTTAGGCACGTAGGTTACAGGTATTTAAAAAGGCTATCATTAGACATCGGATCTTTATGCATTTATGGCTTATGGAAATGTTAAAAAAATGCTATAATATAAAATTCGAGAGAATTTAACACGATTTTTATTTGCTTTGGATCTACAAAGGCTGTCCCCATTAAAAATAAAATTTTATTTCATTCCACTTTCTTAAAATGTTTCTATAAAAATTGGAAATTGCATAAACATCCGATGTCTAGCTATCATATATACGCAAGCAATAATATTAGGTTCAGCTATTAAGCAACCTACGTCCAATGGCAATTGAAAACCTGCTCTAGTAAGGTTTTGGATAAGTTTGATCCTCTGATCGTTATATAAGTTGCACATCCAAAGAACGTGGTTAAGCGTTTCGTGCTCCTGGTTACATTTACAATTGGGATTATCGATGATACCAATGCGAGCAAGTGAAGCAGCCATATGGTAATGGTCCGGCCTGCATCGAACCTGAGCTTCTTTTCTCGGGCCACCGGAACACCGGACTATTTCGAGCAACAAGCCGCGCGATTAGGCTCGATCCCACGGCCGCGCGAATCTAAATGCGTCGACGAAAAGCCTCGAACGCCTAATCCGGGGAAGAAAAAGAGACGCGTCTCCGGGAAACCATGCGCGGAACAGGCGAAACGACGCTTGGCGATACAGGCCGTGGCCAGGCGTTTAAACGGTCGACTCGGCGTCGGACACGCGCGCGAAAATAAATCGAAGGAAAAGGCGTCGAATTCAGCAAGATCGTTCGTCAGTCGCTTATATTTAGACCGTGACTGCGCCTCGCGTACTCGCCACGACTATTTTTCCTGTCCCGCTTTCCCTACGCTGGCCCCCATGGCGGGCTTTACGTGGCGGTTGTTGCACGCTTCTTCCGCTTGGCGATCCATCTTACTCCCATCGCATCGGCGTACTTTTTTTTCTCGATATTAATGTCGCCGCGGAATGCTGATGCGAGGAGACGATCGAGATAGGCGACGTCTCGCGCCGGAGATTAATAAGGTCGGGTCGCGACGGTCGGTGCAACGAAAAAGGCAAAACGGAAGATTGCTGCGAAATATATAAAGCTTGCTCCTTGCGTATCGATCGCATTGTCTGCGGGATTGGTAAACGTGGTTAAAACTGGTCATATCGAATGTCACGTATCGTTTTACAATATAATGGTTTACGAACTACAGAAGCAAAGTTGGACCGATGCAATCGTGTTCCCGGAACATCATTATTTATGACGACATTATGATACCACTGAAAACTTCAGGGAAATGATGTTCGATTGAACTCAAGAAATTATGAACATTTCAATTCTGTTGCATTTAGTTTAATAATTACAATATGTTATTCCTGATTCGATCCAAAATACTATTATTTAACACTTTGATCGCCAAACAAGAGAGCTCAAAAATTCCATGAAATCAAAGTAAGTTATTTAATAAAATAGTAGATATTGTGTAGTTCTCCAACTTTCGTGCATTTTACAGGTCCCAATCAAATTTGGTACAATGAATATATTAACGTAAAAATTCATTTTAAAACCGTCACCCACATATGGGTGACATGGCAGTCAACGTGTTAAGAACCTTGGTCCTGATGGATGCAAACTGTTTTGGCACACTTATTACTAAATTTTTACTATATTCTCAAGATTTTATTAATTTTTTCAGAGAAGGTAGTTTCCGAACCTGATGTTCCCAATTGTGACTCGGGTCCTGAAATCCTCGGGTATCTGAATATACATATTTATGGGTCGGACAAATTTTCGGATACCCGAAATTTCGGGATCTGGCATGACCTTACTAATTTTGCATTTTACCTGTTTCGGGGTACCCGCACACACCTAAATAAGAGAGTCTTTCGATATTTCGCGACTGGTGTTTCTCCTGTTGCGCTCGGCGGAGTCCATTAGCACCTGAGCTCGGCCACAATCAAATATAGTCGGCAGTGTGTCGTGTCGAGCTGATTCGAGGGGAGAAGGGCGTTTGTTGGCAGCGCACGGTTGGCTCTGGAATTAATATTTCATGCGGGCGTGAACTTTATTCCCGACTGTCTGGCCGATGGGCGGCAATCGGCGAGCCGAGCCGAATAACTGGTTACAATTTCGATTGTCGGCGTAATCCGGTTCGCCGGGGATTATAAGTTAAAATTTTACAGACTGATTACGGTCGTCTCGAAAGGCTCGAAATTATTTAATACCGATGCCTCGCGCAAAACCCTGGTACGGTGCGTGATCCGCGATTCATCGGAGGGGCGAAGCGGGGTGGCAATGTATGGCGTGGCTGTTATTGATATTGATTTCGTTGGAAGCGTGTACAAGCCGGCACGATTCGAATCGTGGGAAAGCAGCTTAATTGGGACGACTATCTCCCCAGTCAAAGAGATAGCGACCAGCATTTCATGATGCACTTACGTAACGATTAAACCGCGTACATAGGCCACGAGGATACGTTCGAGGCACATCGTTAACGATGAAACTAATGCGGGACGGAAATTGAGCGGCCTGCTCGATGGGATTCCCTCATCACGTTCCGAGGAGGTTAGGCCTCTTTCGCCGTGTGCCTCCTACCATCTACGTGCGATATCTTGGCGCTCTAATAAGGAAACCGCCTTGTCTTGCCGCTTATCAGTACATCGTATCGAAAGACCGCCGCCGTGATTGTCTCTAATCTGTATTACGTTATTAAATCGATTAAGCCCGGCTGCCAGGCTCGATAGCTGGCACTGCCTTTTCCCGGATTACTCGAACCTATACGGATAATTGATAACGTTCAACGGTTCTTCCTACTCGCACACGTTACAACGACGACCTCCTCTTCGACGATCCTCGATATCCTCGAGCATCGTCACGCAGTTTCCTACGCCGCGTTCGTTTACACCGCAGAAACCTGTTAGCTGGGCTCAAACGCCGTCGAACAAGGTCGACGATCGCTCTAATCATAACTCGAAGTGGTGCTTCGGCGAGTTATAACATACAGGATGATCGGAATAATTGGTTCCTGTGGAGTTTTCGAGGCTTCTTATACCGACATAGCATAATTGTATTCGACGAGAGACGTGGAAGGGGTTGACTGGAAGGAAATTCAAGTTGTGCCCAGTGAAACGGTGATCTTAACACTAGAACGACCAAGTACTAAATGCAACTGGCATACATTGCCTTATAATAACAGCAAAATAAGGTTTGTTTAGATTTCGTATTAGTTTTGTTTAAATATCTACTTCGATAGAGAAGTTTATTAAAAAATTTTCTCACGGAAACATATTTATAATTTCAATATCTCTAAAAGAAAAAATTAGGAGGAAGTCATTTTGACCCATCCGGTAGTTCTAGTGTTAAATTCATTTAATATCTTCACGCCACTTATTCGTTTTCGTCGTAAAAGCATAAAGTCCTGTGATTAGCATCGAATGGCGGTCCCCAAATCCATTAGGCGTATTTGTGGCGGTAATTGATTCGTGTGTACCGTTGGAATGTCAGTTTTGGACCAACGCGTCTCCCAGAGAGGTTTGCTCGAGGTCTAATCGACAGGAAGGGCTCCTCTTCTACCGATCGAAGGGCATACGTCTTCTTCGTTCGTCGGGAGACGTCGCTTCGACGAAAACAAACTGGCCCTGTTTGGGAACGGCGGTTCGCCACCCTCGAGCATCTCGTCCGCCGGATATAGACTAATTCCGACTGGCGTCCCTGGTTTGGTGACGTCTCATGGGAACAATATGGGGCTCGAACGAAAACTGCTCGCTCGATGGCGCGACTGGCATTGAATTCTATCAGCTGGTCTAGTCGACCAGCCCGCACAGACGAGCCGCAGAACTCTTAATTTCACCATATGCCATCGACGCCCTTTTATCACGCGACCCCTCGAACCACGTCACGTTTGGACGCTCGGATGTTTGTGACACCTTTCGAAGTACAATTCGAATTTGATCTGGTGAGAAAGATATTAGGTGTGCAAATAAATTCGTTGCCTTTTTAGTGATATTTAGCTTTCATTCGTGTTGAGAGGTTATGTGTAAATAATTATATATGATGACACGCTTAAAAGACTCGCTTACAAATGACCGAAGAAGACGGGATATGGGGTGTACTAATGGATTAGCGAACTTTCGGTTTCGTGACCGCAAAAACATTCATTTGTCATCGCCGCGAATTCCCATAGATCAGCCATACGGGGGGGGGGGGGCAACGGCGGAACACTTGGAGGTACCCATAAATATACGCGAGCACCATAACCGTATGCCACGGAGCTCGTGACTTAATCTGCAAGGGTATCTAGGCCGTAGCTTGGCCGGTGTTGCTGGATTTATGGGCCGATTCGGGTCTCTCGTGCTTTTAGATCTTTATTCTGTTCCCGCCCTCGCTCGCGATATTGCGGATCCGTGTGTCGTTGCGTAATATCCGCGATACATCGATACGCCCCGGGGCGCATTTGCGTAATTGCGCCTCACGTTTCCATTTTACCGCGCGATTTTTCGTGAACCGTCCCGCCGACCGACGTTTCCAGCTAATGATCCGAAATAAATAAACAACGGGCGAACGCGGGGTAATCGCGAGAGTGAACGCGAATTTTAGGGATGCTCGCCTTTCGAAACTCTTCTCCAGGGATTTTCAACGTCCCACTCGACCCTTCCGCCCTTCAAAATCATTATTATTACGGCACGGTGCAAATGCTTTATTAAGCAACGGTGAAATCGCTGACTCGCGAATATCATTCCCGAAAAAGGATTACGAGTATTATGACTGTTATGAGCCTCGGTTGTTCGGATAAACGGAGTTCTACTGTAGAACCGATATAAAGGGTGTCCCAGTTTTTTCCGGACAAACTTTGCCAGTGTGTTCTACACGCAAAAGTAAGAAAAAAATGTTATATGAAAACATATGCTCTTAAATGTTTTATTAAGGAGTTATAACTAAAAATACAAAATGATAATGAACTGGCATTTCGTCGACACAGCGTACGAACGTATTATGAATATCTCTGTTTGTGTTTACATAAAGTCTTATGTTTACTTGCTGAAGTAGTTGATATCGACATTGATTTCTACTGAGCTAATAACGTTTAGTACGCTGTACGACTTCATATCGAGATGCCACGAGAATTTTCCAATCGTGAATACGCTGATATGCATTTTATTTATGGTTTTTGTAATGGATGTGCCCGAGCTGCTGTAAAGATTCCCGCAAAGAAGAATACCACATTGGTCAGTGTTTATGAGAATTCATCATGTCGATATCAACTACTTCAGCAAGTAAACATAAGACTTTATGTAAACACAAACAGAGATATTCATAATACGTTCGTACGCTGTGTCGACGAAATGTCAGTTCATTATCATTTTGTATTATTAGTTAACTCCTTAATAAAACATTTAAGAGCATATGTTTATATAACATCTTTTTCTTTCTTTTGTATGTAGAACACGCTGGCAAAGTTTGGCCGGAAAAAACTGGGACACACCCTGTACGTGGCCCTCGAAGCGATAATAAATGAAAGTCGAAAGCATAAAGACGGTTGATCGATGCCATTCGGATGAACCCGAGAGACAACGCGCGTTTTCCGAAGAAAGGCGAACCAGGTCCATTATAAGGCGGTGGCTCTAAGGAAACCCGACGGGGATTTTCGTGGCCCGATGCCGCGAAACGAAATCTATACAACTGCGGATTGTGTTTTCACTTGGCTTAGGGGTTGCGGCCTCCGACTTTCCCGCGATCTCTGTACGCGATCTAAAACAGAAATCCCGGCTCGGTGGATCCGACCGATTCTCGGAGTGGAGTATCGTGTTCGGATGTCTTCCGCGCCGCGTTGAACGCGAGAACTTTTCGACGAAAACCGCGGCTAGCATCGCGAGCTTAGACGCCTCGATGCACCCTTCTTTTATCGCGACGCTCGTTGTATTTTTGCCCGTTCATCGCGGCTTTCCAAGTTACCGCGGATCTTGCGAAACTTGCGATTGCACCGCTCGGTATCGAGCAACCTGCTACTCTCCGCTCGAAACTTTCCGCTCGACGCTGCTGCTTGTCACGACACGCCCTCGGAAGTGTGAAACGCTCGCGGGTTAAGGCGAATTTGCACTTTTTCACTTTGGATGTATGTACATTGAGTCCTCCACGATAAAGCATCAATAGTATACCTCTTCAATGAATCAATTTCATTCACTGGTTCTCAAAATGAAAAAGACATTTTCGAACTTCGCTGGCACAAATATGTTAGAACAGTTTTCTTTCGATTTAACTCCTTGCCCTACAATAACGAGCCAGACTCGTCATGAAGATTCTGAATAGAGTCTAATAAATGTGAACCTTGTTGATTTCCTTTCAATCGAAATAAAAATCTATTTCTTTTTTTGTAGTTGATATATATCCTTCGGGGAAACCGTAGCAATACAATAAATATAAACTATCTTTTTTTTCTATGAAATTCTGAACGATGAAGAATTTCTAATCATTATAATCACGAAATAAATAGTAGTGTAGACAATGGGTCCGAACGGTTTCCGACGTATTGCGAATGGGTGCAGCGATATTTTTCTTTGGAAAAGGGTAGAATATGACATACCCTCTCGTTGTGGCGCTAAGCAAGATACATCACGCGTTATTAACAGTTTGAATATCATTCTGTGCAACATTTATATTCCGTTGATGGCAAGCCTTACGGAAAGCTTTAATTTGTTAATTCCTTGTAAGTACACGTTTCTCATCCCAGTAATGAACAGTCGAAAGAAAAATGTGCTTCGCAGAAAGAAGCAACTAGGTACTGTCGACTTCCAAAGAAGTCGAATACGTATCTCATAGCTGTCTCAATTTTCGATTGCCTCGAGGAAAAGACTCTCAGGGGGAGTCCATGAAGAACTACGGGCAGGTCAGAGCCGCCTACTCGTCACATCCTTCTCCCAGCCCCGAAGGAGGCAATGACCTTTAAGGGAGCGCTTTCTTCCTTAATTGGGCCACGTATTAATCCGCTCGAAGCTTCTGACCGCGACGATTTATTCGAGCGTCGCGGGGGCTGTAGCAGACGGACGAGAAAAGAGGGAGATAAGCGAGACGGAGGAAACGGAAGCGTGGGAGTACGCCTAGGATTACGAGGACTTAACTAAACGGTCACCGTCGGACAAGAAGATATCTCCGGACGTTTTATCGCCGAATGTCCAAGCGTCGCTGCCAGCTCCCCGATTGGATTAAGCCACGACGCGCGTCCCGCGGGCTTGTTCGAAAAGTCAAATATTATGGGAATTGCATTCGAGTTTCTTTAAATGGCGAAAAGATGAATTGTCAATATTCAGCTTCTCAACGATCTCCTTAATCGTAATCCTTGAATGTTCGAAATCTCCCGAACGCCGTTTTAACACTAGGTTTACGGGGCACTAAATGTGCCTACTCTACATTACTTTATAAAAATAACAAAAATGTATGTATCCAAATTTATAGCCGTTTCTTTTACAATATATACCCAAAGAAACCAATTTGTTGAATAATATCTTCTTCATGCATCCTTACAATTTCGACAATTGTGAATTAAAAGGTACCAGAACCCGTCATTTTGACGGGTCCCGTAAATCTAGTGTTAATTGTTCACTCCATTTCGAAACTCGTATAATACAATTCTCCACGTTGAGAAGCACCTCTCAATCATGAATCCAATTAAATCGACACTGTCCGGTGCTGAAATGTCTCATGGAGGTCGCCATCTTTCGATTATGTCACATGACAACAGAATAATCTGCTTAAAAGTTGCGATATGGTACTCGCAACCACCTTTGAAAAGCGGGCGCGAACTTTTGCACTTATTCGGCGCAAGTACCGCAGCCGCACCGTCTCCGCAATAATTCCTAATTATTTAATAAAGTCGGAGCGGCGCCACACGCTTTATTCGCACCGTAAAATTGGCGCGGGTAAGCCGCGCGGAATCGACGGAAAATATTCGAATATAATTAATGCCCGCGCCACTTTGACGTTTTATCCGTTTCCGGTGCCCGCTGCGGCGGCCACGGTTAATTAATAATAAGCGCTTAATTAAGCGAATGGATGAGTGCTTTTACTGATTGCGCTTGTGACACAAGCCGGGCTCGTGTCGCGCATTTCCATACGGGGTGGATCGGATCAACTTCCCACTTAGGTTCAGCTATTTTCTCCCTTACCGAATCGTACTGATCGATTAGCTGGATTTACGAGAATAGTGTCTATTAGTTTCGTTTTATTTCCGGTCGGAGAATCGTGGATGTGACCTCACGAGACGTGCGATATGACGTGTTTTGTTCTGGAAGGTTGGACGTTAGGAAGAAATGTTATTGAACCGAGAATCTTCGTACAATTTTCTACATTTGCAAGCCAGCATAGTGTACGTGTAGGAATATAGGAGACCAATTTGAGATTTAATTATATTGCACTGTATGTTACAATTTATCACGATCTCCATTTTCTCAAATCTGTTTTTAAATCTCTCATTTCACAGTGTGTTCACACGTTGTATTCTATAAATATCTCCAGAGCTACGAGTACCGATATCCTTTCTCTCTCTCTCTCTCTCTCTCTCTTAATACAGCCTCGAAATACGTCATTTTTCTGTTTAAAACTTCAAAATATCTATACAACGATCGTAAATAATTGACGAGCCTAAGTACTGACTATTTATGTCTTATATTCCTCTAACAAAATGTTTAATTTATGAACGTTCGAACAAGCCTGACGGACCTTGAGACGAACATTTTTGCAACAGGTGTAGATCACTCGCGACAGGAGAATCTGTTTCATCGCACAGTGTCTCAAAAGCGTGGATCCAATGTGAAATTGCAGTGATCAGAATCGATATTTAGAGATAACGGACGGCTGAAATCGACGGGCTAAAATGGTCGGTTATTAGAATTGAAATGACGCACCCGGTATGCAACGGTGCTCGCATGAGCGCCCATTTGCGGCGCATTTTCATGCCCACTCGCGTCCGCGCGTCCTCCCGTCCGTGTCACTGTCACAATGCAATCCGCCGTTGAAACATATCGTTCAATTATTCCTAAACTAATATTTATCACCGGCAGAGTCGGCTGCTAGCGGCGGCGCGTTTATTGTGGCATCGAGCGCGCGCGTTCGCCTCCGCGCCTGAAACATGAATGAGAAACGTTACGACCCTGCGAGATTTTACGAGCCGCGGTAACTTTTCGCGAGCACGAGGGTGAGAGAGAGAGAGAAAGAGAGAAAGAGAAAGAGAGAGAGGGAGAGAGGGTGGAAATCGTTAGAGAATTATAAAACGTTTCCGCTTTCTTGAACGAGGCCGTCTCGAAGAAGGAACAGGGCGATTCGCGCGGGGGTGGCTCGCTTTCGAGGGGGTTGGTGCTTTGACGTCGCGCGTACACCACTCGAGGGTAAATATCCCGTAGGATCGTAATCGAGCGACGGAAAGGCGCGTCCGAAGGGGGGCACACAGGGGTGTATCCGTCTTAATTTTCCAACGTGGTCGGTAAATAAGCTCTCGTTGGCTGGGCCTTTATCGCTATCCCCACGCGCCTCGCTCGGATCGAGGCGCGTCTAACTGAATTATGGGAATTAGCGAGCTCGGTGATTTGGCAAGGGCGGCGGAGATTAATGAAAGCATCCCGTAGACGATACGGATCGCTCGTCTCTTGTCAACAAGTTGCTCCACGACGGTTTTCACTAGACTTCATTCATCGCGACGCCATTCTTACGATCTCGCCTCGGCGCGCAAGCTGCACGCTTCAACGCGAATTTGGATTTGCAAATTAACAGTACTGCGCTAGGCGATACATTTTGCTTTCACGTTGGCACTACGGTGACGTGTTTAGACAATGGTAAACATGTTGACTGCCGTGTCATTCATATACACCTGGACTACGAATCTCTAGGGAGAAAAAATTGCCGACATCAATTACAAGAAACCATTGCCACATATAACTTTCTTTTCTTGCTTAACAATCCTAATAAACTGAAGACAATATACCGACATTCAGAAATTTTTTCGATATTTGTACTATTTTACATAGCATCGATTCGTTTTTATCGTAAATGCATAAAATCCGCAGTATACTCACATATGAATTGCGACATATGGTCCTCATGCTGTGGCTCTAATAATTTGATTACACCACTGTCAAAAAAATACATTTTGCTAATAATAACAGTAACATTCAACAGAATCGTAAACCGCCGATCGCGAGTAACAATTTAATAGCGGTAGCCCTTTGATATATTCAAAAAATCATTAACACGTTCACCGCCATGGTGGTCACCAACGACTTGCGCTATTGACTTGCTTAAAAATGATTGTTACAACTAGATTTTCTGCATTTATGAGAAAAATGAGCAGATGAAATTTTAAAACAGTGTAAAGATTAAGAGTATTCGAGAATACATTATCTTCAACTCTGAGAAATGATTAAAGTAAGAATGAAATTTTTATCTGACTTCATTTTGTTGCAATCAATGAAGAAGAGAAGAAATATTTGCAAAAGTCAGCTGAAAACGCGACTACGGAAAATTTTGTATAACGAGACCGAACTAACTCGAGTCGAATGCTCGATGATTCGTGCAAAGCGTCCCTTCGGTAGTTGTATAATAACGTCCACGTAATGCAACAGTCATTCTTCCGGATAATCTCTCGCGTGATTAAACGACGACGGATCGTCGTTCCGACCGATCGACCCTCGAAGGGCCGTCAGGATTTCGTAGCTCGTTGCGAGATCCTGTATCAGCTGGGCGATTTTTCTTAGCGTCTCAAGGCTCGGGCGATAAAGAAACGCGTCGGGGATACAAGTTTTACAAACGACGCTGTCGTGCGTATCCCGCCAGGTTCGTGCATCGGCCGGCGATCCCGATCTCGAGATTAAGATCGAATTTCAGAGTTCGCCGTGGGAGCGGTGCGCGCTCGCGGCGCGATAATTAATAAACAAACTCATAGATATGCGATAGCACGCCCGAGGGCGAGCAGGTCGCGTGAGATTTACGACAGGGGTTGCCACTCTTATCGGTGATTAGAAACGCGAAAGCTTGCTGGGAACGATGCCCTTCGATCGCGATGCTCCCTTCCACCCTCACTTTCTCTCTCACCCTCTCCGGTCCGTTCTCCTTTCTGTTCTATTTCCGTTTCGATTCGAAAGAGCGACACCACTTAAGGGATGAAAAGGTTTTAACGGGAAAAGTAAGGAGAAGAGGGAAAATGGTTGGGAACGGGACGAAATTCGCGGTGAAAGTCTAGTTGTATCGGAGAAAAACAGGGGTGAGTTACGATCGGAGGGTGCGTCGTCTCGCCATCCCTCTCTTCCTCTTCCTCCTACTCTTCTTCTTCTTCTTCTTTCTCTCGAACCTTTGTGCCCTTACGAACAGTGGATAATTCGAGCGATACATTTGAATTTCCCGCCATTACCCCTTCCTTCGTCGCTTCCTTTTACCCATGGACCCCACCCTCGGCAACCCCCACCCCTTCACGGCCATCAGGAATTTCCATTAGCTAATTACCGACTCGACGGATAGCCAGCTCCGACATTTTTGCTCCTCTTAACCCTCACTCGATGGCTCGCTGGATTAGACTATTTCCGCGGCAGCCAATAAGAAACAGGAGGCCCAAGGTCGGGTCAATTAACAGTCAATTCACACGCGCGTTATTCCCCAAACATTTTGAAATCGCCGGGAAACGTTAATACGACTTCGGGGTTCCTGTTTCGTGACCGAGGCACCGCGAGCATTCAATTTCCACGATGTTTCTACGATTATCGCGACGCGGGGCTCGAATGGAGGGCAGCTTTTATCATTTACACCGTAATTAACGCCCGTGCAACAATTAGTCGCGAACGGGCAGCAGTCGCGTGGAATAAATTAAGCCGCGGGCAGAACGCGTGCCTCGGATATAATTTATTGTCGAAATTCCTCGCGACGATTTGCGTTCACGGCCTGGCCCCCCGTCCTAATTGGTGTTTTCTCATTTCTGTTTCAGGTAAACGACACGACAATGCGTTCAGCGTTCAGAATCGAAACCAACATGGTAATTATGTTAACATTTTGCCCGGCCTACGGCCACAGGCCGCCACAACTGCAAAAATCAGCTCTTCGTTTTCGGGGCACGTTTTAACTCTTTATACAAGGTGTCCCGAAAATGTTGTATCTTCTTGAAAGAGGGGTTTCGGACGCAATTTGAAGTCACTTTTTCCTTTGCGAAAATGTTCTCCGCGGCTTTGCTAAAGACTTATTAGCGAAAAACACAGACTCACTCTGCTATAGCTGCGCTCTGATTGGTGCGTGTTTTTTTTTTTTTTTGTTAATAACTCCGTAATGAAGCCGCGGAGAACATTTTTTCAAAGGAAAAAGTGACTTCAAATTGTGTGAGCAATTATCCCCTCTAAGGAAGTACATTTTTGTACAACAAAAAATGTGTATCAACCACGTCCAGCTCGAAACTGAGAAGCTGACTTGATCGGGCCGGAAAAACGCGCGATCGAACGAGAGCACAGTTAGCACAGTATTTCGGTAACAGGCTCGATCGGCCGTCGAGATGGAGGAGGGAATGAAAATAAAGCGGAAAGAAGAATCGGTAGCAGCAAGGGGCTAAGTGGGTAACGTAATGGGTCTCGGTTAACGCGAAAGCGTTCGGTAGCGACGTGGGAGGGTGTCGGCGACGGAATTTTCGCTATTTCCTACGGATTGTCTCAGGGACGTATTTTCCGAAGGGTGACCGTGTCGGTGGAATGGGTGGGCGCAAAACCCACCGTTCCCAGTAATCTTATTTGCAATATATTTCTCCGACAGAAAAAAAAACTGCTCCTTAATTCGTGTAGGGGTGGCGCGGGGTCAAGCTCGTCCCGCCGGTGTTCCGTCGAAAAATTAATAGCACTTTTAGCGTGGTAACACTAGCCGCGCAATACCCGCTGGCAGATTTATGATTTTTCTGCCTATTTTCTGTTCGACCCCGATACGCTCCTGAAAAATAGTTGCACACAGTATCCTCCAGTAGTCCTCGATCATTTCAATTTTATAGTTCAATTCAACCAATTTCGGTTCCTTCATAATCTTATATTTTAAGCAAATTGTTCTTTCACATTTTAATTCGACCCATCGAAGTACCTTCGTTATCTCATATTTTAAATTTCAAGCAAACACATCGATTTATTCGTTTATACTTCATATTTGACCAACTGCGTTTTCTTGGTAATCTCATGCTTTAAGCAAATAGATCATATTACAATATTCAAAACAGAAACTGATGCATTTTGCTGCGACCTTTCGAACAGATAAGACGTAACTCTCTATCAACACTTTTTTTGGTAAAAAGGCAAGCTCATTTATATTGATAAGCTCTGATCTATTTCGATCCATTTTTCGCTAAGTTCACCGTGTTCAACCCCGATACGCTTCGCACGGAAGACAATGTCGCTCGCGACGGCGCGACGCACAGTGGGCCCAAACGCCAATCTAGCTGATAAAAAATCATAGTGATCAAACGCAGCTTCCTATTGCAACTTGTATGGAGTCGTTGTAACCGGGAGACTTCAATCTTTAAATTTATGGTAATTTGGACCGCAAAAAATTTTTTTAAAACTTTTTATGGTCATTAATGTAATTTTAGAGAGGAGTATTTCCGCGGAAATTAAAGTTACTAGCGTTTTTAGTCATAAAATGAACTGAAACCGACACTAAAATAAAAACCTCATATATTTACAACTTATTTACACTTCTATACATCGTTTCAGTTTTGAAAGTTTTATTTTCTACATATTTTCTGCTTCCACGATCATCACTATTGTTGTGGTCAGTTACTTGACTTGCACAGAAAACCGAAAAAGTCTTGGATTCTAAAAACATTTATAATAACCAGAATCCTGTTCAGAGTTTTCATCGATTACTGAGTGTTCGTCTATCGCCGTGTGGGCACACAGTTGTCAATGCTTGTCATATTTACTCGTGCAATTTTTACTCTAATCCTGTCAATTTTCAGAATATTAAAAAAAAATCTTTCACAAAACATTCTTCATATCAGATACAATTAAGTAAGTAATATAATAGGTATCAGTCTTTTAAATCTCATACAGCTATCCTATTCGTTTATGTGCTGTCACAAGAAAACATAAAATTCCGTTTTACACTAGAAGTATTAATTTTATGACCTACATTGATTAAACATTTTTTACTCCTCTCAGTCAGTACTATGAACCACAAAAATCTTAAACCCTCTTTATGAGTGATCGCAAACTATTCACAAACTTTAAAGTTACATTAAACAATCCCAGGCAAATCTCGGCAGCTGATCTTTACAAGAATTAAAGAACAGAGTCTACATTACGAAATCAAATAGGAAATTTGACATATACGCGCAAATTTGGTTACTTACATTCGAAAAACTGAAATGCATGAAGTAAAAAATTGTCTACCTTTGAACATGGATATTTGGAAAATTCATTAACTTTTGCAAATTCTGTAATTACAGAATGAAAGTACGTACTTTCTTCTACAAAACCCATGAAAGGCAAAATATTCGCATTTAATATAACGTTTACCAGTAGCAAAAGCACTGACCGTTCTGGGGGACTCTTAAAAGCCGCAGCGACTATAGACTTTTGCGTAAATATTACCCTATATAAAAAATCTTCAGAGCAAAACAGAATATAATTTAAAGATCTACAGGGATTTAAGAATGGAAACAAATAAAAAAGTAAGTAATAGTATGTGATTTTAAATACGACTTTTTATCAGCCAGATTGGCGTTTGGGCCCACTGTGCGACGGTACGATGCAACTTTTCCCTGTGACGCGTGTTCATGCGATCCGCGATCGTCCAGCAGGGTTGTAAACGTTCCGCTCGTATCGACGGGCTCGATAAATTATTTTTTCCTTCTTTGTTTCACGTTTACGATTCGCAGCCGCAGCCACCGCCGTCGGCCCGACACGAACCGCCGTTGTATCGCGGCGGTGGCTCCCTTAAAGTCGCGTATTTCACGCGGCCGCTGATCGTCGTCGCGCACAATGCGCCCCTCTTCTCCTCTAATAACTCGACGGGAATCGTTAGGCCCCCGACTGACTTACGGCGCAAAGTTTTCGGCCATGCGGCAATGCGAGCCGGCGCGAAAACAAAGTTTTTGGAGAGACTCACGGAAACACCTCCCTAGGCTCTCCCCCCCCTCCCCTCCGTCCCCGCTCCCACTCTGTTCCCGCCTGTACCAAGCCAGAAGCCGTTTATACCTAGTTCCTGCCTCGCCCCAGTTTACGGTGGTTTAATTATCGGCTGTAAATCAGGGGGTGCGCGAGCGGCGCAGGGCGAGGGAGGCTCGCCGATAAATCTCCGCGACTACTTTGCACCGAAATAACCAAGAGTGGCTGGCGAGACCTTGCGGAACCTCGTCCAGAATTGACTCGTACTCTTCTTAATTAATTTTTGTTAATTCCGAAGTTCGATTGATTGCGTGGCCGGTTCGGCGCGGCGAGGGGGAATTTCCAAGGGGCGGGACGCGCCAGGATTTCGCGACCAAATGGCGCTATTAATATGCACCACGAGCTGCGCGGATGGAACCGCTCTAATAACTTCCTAAGTAATGATTGGGATGCGGAGTTTTAGACAGATTCCATCGCTTCGAAAGTAAAATGGAATTACAGGGCTCAGGAGCCAATTAATGTACGTCCAAGAATCTCGTATCAATTTGGTTGACTTATGTAGCAGCTTAGTTCTACCTTTATCGTATTCAAGCTCGTTCGTGTGTTGTCTGTTAACACGTTGACCGCCGTGTCACCCATATGTGGGCGACGGAATTATTTGTCCAGGTTTAAAATGAATTTTTACGTTAATATATTCATTGTACCAAATTCGATTGGGATCCGTAAAATGCAAGAAAGTTGGAAGACTACTCAATATCACACATATAATTATTTTCAATTTTTATTTCATTTTGATTGATGGAATTTTTTAGGGTTCTGGTTTGGCACTCAAAGTGTTAACGCGTTCTTCTAAAGAATAAACATTACACCAAACTGAAGAGAAATCGAAATTGATTTTCTTTCTCGATAGCTCTAGCGAGTTCAAAATAACTTGACGGTATTTTGAAATTCCTCTAATCAGGTTACCATTTCGGGTTTCTTCTGCTGAGTTTTGGCGTAAAATCCGCATTCAAGCGATTACCATCATCTCGTTTGAAAAACTTGACGAGTAACTGCCCAAACGGAGCGAAGCACTGTCACACCCGTAGAATTATCGAATGCGTCCGTAGCTCGACGGTCGAAGCACTCGAAAAAATATCGATGGTACGCTAAACTTTTACACGCCTGAGTCGGCGAGACAAATGAAAAGAGCGTCGGAGAGTATCGTCTGGCACCGTTAAGTCGTGGATAGCGGACAGGACCAACGAACACATTTGGCCCTCGTAAAAATCTTCCTGCGAGAGCACCACCGGCCCGGTGGTTGCCTCCGTTATTTTAAACCGTCCTCCACTTGTTCCGTTCTCTTCGCCGGGAAAGAATTGCGCCATTTTGAAACTCTGGCGGCTCGTTCGCGGGACTAAATATACGCGCGGGACCCGGTGTCAAGCTACGATCTCGTTTACGTACCGAAAAACTGAGAGGGGTTGATTCACTGCTACAGCTGTTCGAGCAACAAAAAATTGATACGTGTGTATTAGGTGCATAATTATGTTGCCGTGGTGGAGTTTAGACAGGCCCGACGGGGAGCACGGAATTAAAACACGGCTCAGACACAACATGAACTTACAGCGTTCCTCGGAATGACTCAGGTCGCCATTTTTGATCGGTTACTTGCAATCGAAAATATCCGAGACGGTTAAAAATATCTGTATATCGTTAAATAAAGGCATTATTCAACCTGCTACAAAATGGTAGAAGAGTAGCCGAATTTTTGCACTGGCACCTGTAAGTACTTCTATTGTTAAGGTTATATTCAGCCAAATTCAAAGCATAATTTCTAGTCAGTTAATGCTGTTATTAACTCGTGAATTATTTTTCATTCTCAAAATACATGGTGATATAACCTAAGTGACTTTGTACCTCCCCTTCCATTTGTTTTACTCGTTTTCGTAATACGTACATTGTAAAGATTGTTCACTTGATTATGTTGACGACCGATAGTTAGTAACTTAATGCGCAAGAGACACTTCGGTCAAATGCAATTTGCAATACATTTCGTGTTATGCAGAAATGAAAATTTTCCTGGAATTTAGCATCTGTGCAATTCAGTTTCCGTTTAATTAAATAAATTACTAGTTTCGTTCGCGGACGTCTTTTATAGTTGGTGGAATAGGCTCGCTGATTTTAATGAGTCGATAAGCTCGACGTGATTTATTTTCCGAGAAAATCGATTTGCTTATCTCGAGATAGGAGACTATCCGATTTCGACACACCTATGTAGTTCTCATCCAGTTGTCTGGGGATATTAATTTAAAGAGAACTTGCTTTAACAATTTATAAACGCAACATAAAACGCACCAAACTATAAGATACTTTCTATATACTTTCTAAAAAGAACACGGAAACTTATGCTGCTAACAAATTCAAATATAACTCGTACCAGGCAAGAGAGCTATCAATTTTGGAAATCAATTCCAGCAATATCTCGATATATGTACACGAAGAATTTATCCTCGCCACTTTGACTCCTCAAGGAGTTCGGAAGCTCGACAATCAAAAATTCAGATACCATCGGCTCGGATAACCGAAGTTCTGCTATATCGTGAATTAAGCAAACAGACACGATCCAAGTTGCGTAGTGTTTGGTATCGTTTTAATCAGAAAAATATTAGGAACGTGCTGCTACATACATCATTGAAAAATAATGTTTCGTCGCTTGATTATCAAAGGAGGGGGTAGGAATACGAGGTACCCATTTGATTTTATAATATATGAATTCTTTTACGATATCTGGAGGATACGTTCCTGTTCTGTCGGAACGCCATTGTGTGCGTATGTTTACGTCTGGTGACTCGACTCTTTGAACGGACCATACAAAACAGACGTTTTGTTTACTCTTCTATGTTTTTGTACCTCTTCTACGTTTTTGTACCTCTTCTACGTTCGATGTATTAAGTTCATAAAGAACTTATTATAATTTAATTAATCGTTTAATTTACTTATAATTTATTTAATCGGTAAGGGCAAAGGGATGGAACCAAAGTGGCAACAACGAGAACGCAATCGGGACGATTCCATCTGACGATCAATGTTCCGCCGGCGTCCCAGCGGAAGTGGCAATAAAGCATCCTATCCGAAGGCGGTCTAAGATTTCCGACGATTAGAATCTCGCAGTGAACGGCGCGTCGTTGATAGCGCGTCCTCGAGAGCTCGCAAGCGCATCGCGCGTCCGATGCGTTTCCACGCCAGAGCCGCGTTATCTGCGGGCCCAGCTATAACCCGACCAACAAGCGAGATAAGGGAGGAGCACTGGCGAGTGTAACTTTGTTTTTACGAGCGAAACTTCACCCCCGTTTTGTCAGCGGACAGAGTCGCGGCGATTATTTTTGGCGTAAGAGGCTACCGCGCTCGGCTTTGCGAAAACATCCTGCTTTCGCGGAAACCCGGCGCGCGCGAGTTTTAGCGGCCACTTTGAACACGCGCCGACCCGGAGCGTTCCGCATCGCCTCGATGCGGATTCTCAATGCAAATCTTAAAGCTTGTCCAGATTACGCGCGTGAAACGTAAGTAAGAATTCTTGGCATTATCGAAAAATGAATTCATCGTGTACGATAGTTCTGTCTGGATAGTTTCCAATGGATAGTCTCGAGTAGATAGGAACAATCTCGAGATAGAACACGATGAGCAAACAGATACGATTCCTAGAACTCTCGAAAGATCATATAAAATTCCAGCAGATTTATTCTCGCGATTTCTATAAGAAATCGGACGGGTTACTTGGGCGGTTCCCTTATCGCGGAAGATATTTCGGCGAGTCTTAGACGAGAGAAGGATCGATTCAGAAAATCCGATAGCAGTCTCCGTGCAATTTAGACGGCCGTGGGGTCGCACCTCCGTGAAAATATAAAACGGGGCGGCGTTACGGCCCCGGCATCGTCGCGGTAAACCGTCAGGAAATTATTCGAAGCGGCCTCAGACGCTCGTCGATCGATCCTCGTTCAGCGTACTCCGGATAAAAAAAAAAAAAAGAAAAAAGGGAGGAGAAACAAAAAAGAAAAAGGAGAAGAAAAAAGAAAGCGGAAGACGGAGAAACGAACGGGCCGCGAACCCAGCTAATCCCGTGGGATAAAGGCTCTCCCCATTGCATTAACATAGTCCCCGGGATGATCCCGCCTCGTTTGCAGGATACTCTAAAGAACGAGCTGATAAGGACCGACCGATCTCCGTGCCAAGGGCTGTGGACCGAAGCTCGATGCCAAAGAGGAGGGTAATTGTATTTGCATAGATTCGAGATCGGCTTTGCTTCGCGGATTAACGCGTCGTTTGACTGCAGTTAGTGATTAACAATAGTTACATCGGTGAGTTACAGCTCGGCGGGGACTTACGCGACTCGTTACCCAGTCCGGCACCGTCCTGATCACCTTTTAAAAAGAACCGGCCGACCTGTGTGCTAATGTACTGAATGTGTTTACCAGCGTGGCGCCGCTGGTCCAGAATGCAATTTAGCAACGATCCGCCGTTTCGTCAATAAACGGTCGAGAAGAGTGCTTGCCTTTTTCGGAATCAGCATCGTGCCCGCGCCGCTTTCGAAGGGATTCCGCCTCGTCGGAAGGAGGGTAGAGAAGTCTCTACTCGCAGCTTCTTCCTTTTTCTTTTTTTTTTATCTCCTCCGGTACCCTCGCGGCTCGGCAAGTGTGTCGAGCAAGAACTCAAGGAGGTACTTTCGCGAGCGGGGATTCGGCAAGTTTATAAAATAGCGCGGGCGAGGCCGGGTGCAGGGGGTATAACGGTGGGGCTTGCGAAACAGGGAAAGATTTCACGACCCTTAATCTGCCTTGGATCTCCCGGAGTTCCGTGCGCTGTCATTTCCTACTGGCACCCTATTGTCTTTAGGCTTATCTCCTCGAGATCGTACCCGGGAACGCTTCCACCCCCGGCCGGATCTATTGAGATTGCTGGACTACGTTTAAGATGCCGCTCCAAGTGCTTCGCTATTTGCGGCTTCGAGTCGGCGGCGGCTGTTTGCTGCTTAGGCTTGTTCAACTTCTAACTTTCAACGCTTCTGGCATTAGCGGACTTCGGCTTTTCCGTGTTTACGACGGAAATTGATTGGTCGAATGCAACGATGAAATTAACACGTTAACTGCCGTGGGGGTCACCGGTGACCGGCACTCGACTTTGCTACAGCGCCGTGGGGGCCACCGGTGACCGGCGGCGTGGTAAATACTAAAAGTACATAATTATAGTAAATATGGATACTGATCAATTTTTCAATAATACCATTGTTACTATAATGGTTTGAAGAAATTAATGCAATATAGAACATACAAAATAATTTTTTCTTTTTTTTTTTTTCGAAACACTGAGAGTAATCACTTGGCAACCGAAGCACGATTGTTTAAAAAAAAAAAAAAGTAATACTTGCCTACAGCGCCGTGGGGGGCACCGGTGACCCCCACCAAAAAAAAATGCTTCAAACATGATTTTATAACTCATATTATTTGCTGGGAACTATATTTCATCATAATATACATCGCATAATGAAAAGTTCATGTTGGCGCCTGAAACAAATCATGGAAAATCCGTCCGGCAGTCAACGTGTTAACCCTTTGCGGTCGTATGTCTACTCTCAGCCACCACAGCAAAGAACCATACCGATCTCATATTATATGAGAATATTTACACTAGTAATTCAGATAGAAAAATATAAAATATAATTTTCACATAAAATTAAAGCATACTATTGTGTTACATACATCTAAAGTTTAAAAAATATAATTTTCACATAAAATTGAAACATATTATTGTGTTACATACATCTAAAATTTAAAAAAGGATTAATAAATTTTGTTTTTCCTTCATAATCTTGGATGTATTACTGTTTGTTCAACGAAAATTAATTCCGACCAGCATGACACCTACGTACAAACTTAATACGACCGCAGAGGGTTAAAAGAGGAAATGCGTTTTCGTTTTACCACTGCTACTTTCAATTGAATTGGACAACTTTTATCTTGCACGAAGATCTTCTATGGAATACTTTCAATTTTTCTTTTACAGCTTGCCTTATAATGACGTCTGATTATTTATAACCTTCCATGGTAAACTAATATATTCCGAGTGGCTTGAGCTACCCCCGGTGTGAGTACAACCACTTGATTTAGGTTATCGTAAAGCAATTAAATAATGAGTTCGAAATGTTGACCAGAAAGTTGGTTCTAGTGCCAATCACTTCGCCCACAACGGTTTCACCGACACCGAGTTCGTCGACATTGTTTATCCACCAACAAGTCGAAATTGCCGACAATGTTTCCAGCGACACTCACTTTCCCGACGCTAAATTCTGTTTATGTAATTAATGTTTGGTTAGCTTTCTATGTGCGGTATGTACACACTATGTGCACTGCAAGTAACTTCATTCGTTCGCAGAAAAATAAAGGACCGTTTTACACACGGCTCCTTTAATTACCATTTATGGTGATCATTAGACTAGAAATTTGATGCATTCATAATGAAAGTGAGTTCGTGAAATGCATAACTGTAAATACATTAGAAGAGTTTCTGAGTATTGTTTCGACTTATTTAAATGATTATAAGGAGAAATGCAGTTTTATAGTGTCTGTCTCTGACACTTGACTCAGAGAGTTTTTATTCTGCATAAAAATCCGCAGCCTAATGATCACATTTTCGTGTATTCAAAGGAACCCTGTACACATAGCTCAGTCGAAAAAAACTCGAATCAGCACCAATCTGATACGAGGACAAAGGAATGAAAGGAACATTTTGTGGTTGCTTTGCATGCGGAATAGACATTAGGTTCGTTTTCCCCGAAAGAGCGGAGCTTGTGAAGCACGCAAAGCAACACGTACGAGAATTGTCGTCGGTGAATTTTGATGTCCGCGGAGCCTGGTGTCTGTAAAATGATTGTCGGTGAGGTGAAGATGATCCGTGCAGGGACCGATCGGCAACGAACTATTGGCCAGCGAACGGCTCCGATCGTCGACTCTTGACGATCCCTCGACCTCCAGGAAAAAAAAATGGACATTCATGAGAACCACGCGCGGAAGTAATTTCCATGACGAAGAGGAGTTTCCAGCGTAAAGTGGAGCGAAACAAGGGTCACTGAAGAGACGAGGGAGTGGCTTCGTTAGCACAGGTTCCCCTTCTGTCCGTCTACCGGAGAGTCCTCGAGGAAAAGCCTTCGCCGATGACGATCGAATTTCGCTGCGCGAAAGTCCGTCCAGGAGATGTTCGAGGAATCGATTCGCGGGGAATCTTTTTCCCTTGTCTTCCGAGAGCTGGAATCTCGAGGAGGCCACCTCGCCAATCCTTCGTTACGAGGCCACCGACGTGCTCGGAGGACCCGAAAATCTCTTCCGAGGTCGGCTCTAGGAAAACGGTCCCTCGTCGAAACACTCGGAAACCTGACCAGTTCGATGGCCGGCTGTCCTGATGAAGCACCCTCGTGAGAAGAAACGAGCTTCTTCAATGAACAAGAAACTTCCGTGGCGCTCGGAAATCCTGTCTCTTCTTTAAATACCCTGACGTCGATTGTTTCGGCGCAAACAAACACTTCCGGGCTGGGGCTGTCTCGTTCATCGAGTAAGACCACCGAAATTTTTAGGAACGCAATGCGACCGGAAAGAATTCTAGAGAAAATTTTCGCACGGTTTAACGCGTTCGCTACCACCCGGTCACAAATACATGACGTCACAATCCACAATATCCAGTCGAACTCGTGATGAAGATTCTGAACCGAGTCTAGTAAATAGCTAATAAAAATTTCTATTTTGTAGTAGTCGATATTTATACTTATCGTATGTCTATGTTTTCTCTAAAGGCTATAATATTCTCTAAGGCTGAACGATGAAGAATTTCTAATAGCTATAACCACAAAGTACATAGCAGTGCAAAGGGTTAAACAGAGTCAAATTAATTTTGTACATTGTTTTGCTTAAGATCACTGTGTACGGCATAATATTTATTGAAATTATGAGTCCCTTTCCTTAAATTAATTCAGTATTTCATGTAGGAGGTATGTTGAATTTAATGGAACGTCTTAACAAATTCCGGTGATGAACGTGTTAACAAGCTGTATCGTCCAATAATGGAGAAACGGGTGAGATGTTATCCCGGCATCTTTTATGCAACTACTTCAGAGAAGCGTACGAGGGTTAAAGGGCATTCGATCGAAGAGGAGGGTAGGAGTTCACGGATGTCAGGAAACAAAGAGTCACACTACGCAGCGTCTATTTCCATAATTCGATGCCGTTGCGCGGCACGCATAAAAGTGTCTTCGAGGTGAAACGAGGCGTGTCGAAGCAAAGCGTTCGTTGAATGGACGCCTTGCGGGATCCTGGAAACGTTGCCAAAAGAAGAAAATCGAGGGGAGAGTGTCGGCTGAATTATGCACCCTGCAATAATCTTGGAGTGTCGCGGGTAGGTTCGCTAATATACGACGGTGTATCCGTTTTTACGGCGCGTCGCAACCGGGGATTGTCAAATCGTGTTAAACTCCCCTCTAATCGGTGATTATGCTCAACGAACCTTTCGCAGCAGCTCGCGCCCCGGTCCGGTACTCTCGGTCCCCAGCGAGATTTAACGACTCGACCGATCGAATCGTCTGTCAACGCCGGGAAAAGAATTTATCGTTAATGAGAGAGAGAAAGAGAGAGAGAGAGAGAGCTGAGTCTGGGGGTGGGAGTTGGCCGAGGGGTATTAAAATCGAGCCACCATCCCAGCCGACACGATTGTCCCCATTTTTTCGCGTTAATTGGTGGCGAATTTGCCCTTCGATTCTTCGACGCCGCGCGGCTAATTAACCACCGGCGAAATGTAATTATTAATAGTCGATTTAGGGGAGCTGCCTCGAGGGGTGGTTTTCGAGCCGGCGGCCCTCTATATTTGGAATTTTATACGTGTGTCAGATGAGTCGTGAGATGAGCCTCCAATGCCACTTCCGGTCCCCGATATACAATGGGCTTTAATTGTCCGGAAGAAGCCTACGCACGAGAACGTTCGGTTTGCCTCGTGGAACATTTGTTCAACCGTCTCCTCTCTTCCTTCTTTATTTGGATTAATTCAACCCCTATGCACGCCTATTGTTAGATTATGTTACGCTCGCTCGGACTGTGCGTTAACAACTTTGCGGTTGAGGTCTCGCGAGGAGGATTAGGAAACCCGGAAATCAAACAAATTGGAGATTCTGTGTACGAGTAAAGGATATCGTTCGTAACGCAACTAATACTTTGGTTTTAAGAGATTATATTGCAATCAGAATTGCATCGTTCTATTGTGCTTCCCAAACTGGTAAAAAATTTTTGTTCGAAAAGTCCATGGTTTTTGAATTAATACGAATTTTTTTATGCACCTGCAGATAGGAAAAATGAGAACTCTGAAACCATGGATTTTTCAAAAAGTTTTTAATAGATTTCGTAGGTACAATAGAACGATGTAATTATTGTTTAAACTCGTGTTTACATGTTTTTATACTTCAATTAAAACCAAATTACGACACCAACGGAAATTAGGGTTGTATTATGGACGACTCTACTTGTTAGTATTCTGTTTCCTTTGTTAGAGAAATCTGTTTCTAGGTAATTATAGTAGGTATCATACTAGGTTATACTATAAATGTTAGGTTACACTAGGTAGTCATGTATTTGTCGCTTTTGTAGATTCTGAAACTATAAGATCTATATTAACGAACAATTACGATCATTTTAACTTAGTTTTTAGAAAAAGGAATTTCGTAGATGTCAATGCTAGTTGTGTCGTAATTTTAGTTATTATAATATTTGGATTTTCAAATACGATTTCCAGATAACGTATGCAATACAATATATTAGGATAAGTAGTCGTACCGGAAGGTATAGTTTATTTTGGGAATTTCTAAACTTAATTTCAGATTTCAAAAGTAATTTCGCAGATTGACAGAAACACGAATGAAATGCTCGCAGTACTTGATTAATCAAGATTGATTTCAAAGTCGGATGTGCCAAGAGTTTATGAAATGTGTTTCTATTTCAAAATACAGCATGTAGTACTTCAATGATTAAATTTCACACCAACTCTGACGTTCTCTCCTTGCGATCAAAAGTACAGAGTGGTCCAAAAATCACTAGACCATCTTAAACTGAAATAACCTTTTGTTTCTAAAAAAAAAAAAAAAATTCACATCAATTCTTACACAAACAAACTCGAATTTTACGTGGTCTAGTGACTTTTGGGCCACCCTGTACTAACACGGAATGGAAAGTGGTGGGGAAAAGTGTGCGAAAAACCTGTGGAAACCGCGTAAAAGTGTCGTCTAACTGGGAAGTGTTGTGTCTTTCGCGCGAAAACGGCCGAGATTCGTGGCTGGGGGTGAGAGAGGGGGTGTATGCAGGTAGAATGCCGGGCGACGATTTCTGGATAACACCGCAGTCGATTAAAAGCCTCGGCGAGAGCCGGTCCATGCGAAGATCTCGCTTCCAATTTCGGTCCGCCACATTTTAATCACCGGTGATAACTCTTCCGATATATCGGCGGATTCCCTATAGTCGTGGCCGTGTTATCTGTCGTTTCCCTTCTCCGCGCGCAGTTCGCCGTCGGTTTCCTCGAGCCGCAACGCAATCCCACAGAAGGAAGCAATTCGGCATTGAGTTGCCTCTCGATTGGGGGGAAGCGGCGGGAGGGAGGGTGGAAGGGAGGGGGCGGGGTCGGTCTTTCAATATTTCGGTCGGCCATTGTGCCAGCCGCAGGATCGGATGAATTGTTAATTTTTACGGAGCGGCGCACAAAGTGGGGCAGTGTGTACCCCGAGTTCTCTCTCTCTCTCTCTCGGGTGTCCCGTCTGCGTCGATATTCCATCGTATATATTATTCCCGGAGCCCAGCCGTGTTCGTCTGCATTCGTCTGTATCCTCCGGGCAGGGACGCGCTTCGATCGATGCGCCCCGCGCGCGATGCTCGATGAAAGGTCTAATTTCCATACGCGCAAGGCGCATCGTGAATTTGTATCTCGTCGGGACTCCCGCCACTAGCCCACGCTCTGTATTATACAGGGTGAGTCACCTGGCGTTTTCACCTGAGACACCCCCCCCCCCCTCCCCGGCCTTTTTATCCTTTTCGACACGGCTCTACCTCCTTTCGTCGATGCCCCTCCGTCGTGCAGAACATTTGTACGGCCAGCCCGTTGCACCGTCAAAAGAAGTCGACGGTGATCTTGGAAAATGACCCCGTGAAGAATTTATATTCCTTCGTGTTGAGCGTTTTTCTCGTCCGATTAGAAACAACGGAGATGTATACACATAGACGGGATTTCATGGTGTGCGTGCACCTGTGGCGATATTACTTGGCTACCAGGCAGCCTTTAATTGACAGCGCCTCGACGTTCACCGGACCCACCGTTTACCGCGGGATTTCGCAACCGTCTGGCTTTCTTTATTCAAATAACCAACCGAACGGCCGGTTGCGTTTTTGACTTGTTGCGTGGATATAAAAACGTTTTATACCTCTGCGCGCGCTGAGCTACCTCCATTCTTTTTCGTTATCTACGATCAATCGGACTTGACGAACATCGTACTCCCGGAAATAGACGGAGATAGTCGGGGCTGCGGGCGAAAGTAAACGCAGAGGAAAGCTGCGGTGAATCTGCGCTTCGAAATTTTTTCCGTGTACCTAGATCGTTATATTCCGTGAATTTTATTGCCGTCGGTAATGTATCGAGCTAATTGGGATGAAGGTATACATGCATGTTCTTTATCCTATCTATTCTTAAATCCTTAATTCAATCCTTAAATTTATTCTTTAATTCTTAAAATTAATATTTTTAGGTATCGGAAAAAGTTCGGTGATATGTACAATTTTTAACAGCTTCAATATTTCATTATTTATACGAGTTTAAAAATGGCTAGCTGAAAGTTAACAACCCTTGTTCTCTTGGTTTATGAGTTTAAAAGTGGAAGTACACCACTGAAGAAAGTTTGATCTCTAATTATAGATCTGATCTGTTACCTTGTGAATACCATCCAATTTTATCCGTCTCAAGCGTCCTTGGAAATAGCAACTTCAAGAATGACGTTAACGCCAAAACGGCAACTCAGTTCTTGTGAGTAGAGCTTCAGATCTTTGCGATAACCGGATGTATAAGTTTGTAGAACGTTGGAAACATCGTACATCTACTAACTAATTAAAAATGCATGTCTTAATAAATTGTCGTAACACGGTTCAACAAGCTCTCTATCACCTAATTGCGAAAATTTTTTATAGCCTGAAAGATGGGCCGTATGCGACCCACCCGGCACGAAACGTGCTAACGATTCATATCTGTCTAAGGTAAAGGCACCAGTAGTTGACCATTTTATAGAAAAGCATAAAAAATAAGGTTTTTATAAGCGATAAGGATACCATGCCGTCTGTTGTTTAAACTTCAAAACAATAAGAACATTTCAAACCTTATTTTTTATTTTTCTATAAAATGTTCAACTACTGGTACATGGTGGTCAACTACTGGGGTGCCCTTACCTTACTTCATATTTGTCTACTTGATAAATCTATGAAATTTCATAAAACTCGAAGCTGGATAATCTATTGTGCGAGTGTTTCTCGCTCTGTCGTCGAAAGAGAGAACGATCCCAAAACGAGTGATCAGCCCTAGCATTGAAACAGTGTCTCGCGAATTCGAAGGATCATCGTTGGACACGATAATGTCCATCGCGGCTCGGTCGTGCGAAGCCATAAAAATCAGAAGGCCTGCTATGATTTTCGTCGGATCATCAATCCACGCCGCTCTATCGCGGCCACTTCCTGATCGAGCCAATTTCACGGGACCTGGCGCGGGATCGTTTACGAGGTGCCTCACCGCGGGTGTTATCGCAGTTTTACGCGGGTCGTTAGCCGATATTACGTGAAATCAGCGGCCACCGCGTCCTCGTAAATATCCGCGGAGCTCGTTTCTCCGCGCGGCCCGCCGAAATTTCGACGATGAAGTCGCACGAGGCAGCGCATCGGACGCGTCGCGCTCGGTTTTCCCGGGGAAACCGTGCATATAAATCTTGCGGCAGGGCCTGCTGGAACGGAGCCCGGTGCAGATCGCGTTTCCGCGCGATGCAACTTTTCGTTTCGCGGGCTAGCGGCCCGACCCGGTCCGACCCGGCCCGGAAATGGCTCGGAGCCGGGCAACACCGCCGGCAAATTGATTCCTACGATTACGCCCGCTGCTTTATCGGCCCGGCGGGGATCCGGACGCTCGGAGATCGTTAACAAGGGAAGAAAAGCTCGGACACGCTCTCCGTTCCAGCTAAAGAGCACTTCGCCCGCCACCGCGAACAATCATACGCTTTCTCTCCGGTAATGATCCGGGGATACTTAATAACCGGCGTCTTTTGTTGCCCGGGGAACGGTATCGCGGCGCAGGTGTCGCCTTTTGTTTCGTCACGCTAGAACCGAAAGCTGCCTGCTTCGCGACGGAGCCTGCCGACGCGGCGTAAGTTTGATTCACGCGAGATTGATGTTCGTCAGGGAATTTCGTTTTCAATGGATAATGATAGCAGTGCTGGATGGAGGTTTATAGCTGGTGGAAAGTGTACCACTGGATTTTCTGGATGGCATAGCAGTGCGCGGCTGCTCGGTAATGTTCTTCTGATGGATCTTACGAGGGATTTCTTTTAACCGTCTTTCCGTATTATTTTCTTGCACTGTCGAAGCGAGTAGAATTTCCACGTTGTTAACACTTTGACTGCCAAGCTAGAAACCTAAAAAATTCCATGAAATTAATGTCTTATTTAATGAAAGAAAAATTGAAAAAAATTATATCTATGATATTGAGTAGTCCTCCAACTTTCTGGCATTTTACAGATCCTTCAAATAATTTGATACAATTGATATATTGACGTAAAAATTCATTTTAAATTTTGGACAAATAATTCCGTCACCCACATACGGGTGACGTGGCAATCAACGTGTTAATAAGTTTCTAGTAGAAAATGAATTTATTTTCATCGTTTACTTCAATTCTTAAGTAAATACTTATATGCGTCGATATGCAATCTTTTCAGATTGAACTGTTTATATGTCGAGACAATTAAGAATTCAGATGTCAAAGACTAATAGTCTAGGTTCCACTACATTTTATAAATCGCATAGTATTCGGACAACTTGTAACATGTCTGTGACAATATTTTTGTTCGTTGTAACAATAATAATAGAATATTGTAATTGTGAAGACTGCTACAAATGACGATCGCGATTGGTATCGAACTACTTGAGAACATAACGGTAAGAAGAACTGTAACATCTGTGTGATTTCCGGATACCGTTAAATTAGCACGAAAGAGAGAGGGAGAGAGTGTGAGGGTGTGTGTATGAGAGAGAGCTGGTCGCGAGATTGATCAGGAAATTTCATTTTCAAAGGATAACGACAGCGACGCGGAACGACGGTCCATAATTATTGGGAAACCGGGTAACCGGTTCGGTCCGCCACGAGAATCCCGCTGTAACGAGCGTGTGACGCATGGCAGCGACCGATTTAATTATCTTGGCCCCCGAAAGTCGATGAATTTAACCAGCCGGATGATTCGCGGGGAGACAGAAGGAAGTCCGATCCGAGCGAGGAGATTACATCAGCTTTCGTTCGGCGGACTCGTAAAATTCCGGGCGAAATTAAGGGACGATCGGAGTCGAATCTTTCCTTACGGGCTAATAACTTCATCCCTGTCGTTTGTATTTGTATAATGTCGTGGCGCCATCGTCCAAGTTAAATTGAAAGCCGTTCTGTTTCTGGAGCCGGTGCGGAGATAGACGGCGGAGCCGGCTCTAATTACCCGTGTTATTTTTCCGAAGAAGTTGATGTTGATCGAGAGGAACATTTCCATTCCTGGCCGAGAATCTCGGCGGCGGAAAGAGAGCAAACCCTCCGGCGCAGTTAGCGAGGAGCCGTCCCGTGGGAGCACGCGTTACCCGTCGAGGGTGGGACGTGCGAGAGATTTGTGTATTTTGACGAGTTTCAGCCTCGTCAGGACCGGATGTCTCCACTCGGAAGGCTCGAGGCTCGACCAGCTGTCTCTTCAGTTTCTCCGGGTGTCCCTCCCGAGCCTCTCCAGGACGCCCCGTCATTATAAATGCAAATAACCGTGCATACTTTTTTACCCCGACCGACAGAAGTCCCGAATCGCCAAAACGTGGCCGAAACCGCAAAAAAGAATTTTCGTTGGGGGGACGTTAATTTTTAAATTCGGCAATATGGTGTCGTAGCTGCGGAGGTGTCTTACCACGTATGTAGGATCAATGGATTTGCGCGGTTGCTGATCAGGTGTGACCAGTTAGGTCGCGGGTTCGATTCTTTCTTTTTCCTGAAATCCTACAGTGAGGGGGGAACACCAACGACGATGACAAACGACGACGAAGTGAACGAACGTTGCGAAAGTCGCGAGCAAAAGAAGCAACAAAGCGAAGCTAAGGGGCATATCCCAGCGAAAAATGCTACGACGGGAAGAGTATAGTGTGGTGTTCCTGTAAACTGACACGAAGTTGATAGCGATGCGTGTTTGATGGCGATGTGGAGCCACAACACGAAAGAGACCATGACGACGCTGTCGACGGACATTCGGAGGCGAATGTCTTTGCAGGATGACTGATTGTGGGATCAGGACCCCGAAGACCAAAATGCGTATGGAGATTAGGAAATGTTGGAGGGTTCCGTGGGTTAGCGATCATCTACGACTAGGTTCTCCCTTTTTCCTGAAATCCAACATATACAGATGCAATCAAAATTACATGAGCTCTATACGTTTTGAAAAGCATTTTATTTACTTTTGTCATGATTCCGGTCCTTCTGCTGATCGAAAACAAGAAAATGGGAAAGTATATTGAGTGAAATAGTTAAATAAATTTTTAGTGTTCACACACTATGAAGTGTACATCCGAGTATGGGTAACATGTTTCATACAAACTACTGTACGGTTTTTATTGTTTTATGATGCTTGGAAGAATAGAGGGGAAAAAAGCAAAGAGATAAGATTCGGTATATTATTATTGAGTAAAATAGATTAAAAATCTCGAATCGACCCGAACCCGAAGTTTCGAGCACATGTAAAAATTGCAGGATCGGGGGAGTTCGTGATCCCCGAGCAGAGTTCGAAGCAATCGGCCGTCGCGTCGTCCGTCGGCTTGGTTCGTGCTCTTGGAACGCGATTTGCATCGGATCACCGGCACAAAGCACGGCAAATATTTGTCACGATTGTTTCTGAATCTGTGTGAAGGCGATTTCCGATCTTGGGTCGGAAAAGTGTCCACAAACCTGGTCGGTGGCGCGTGCGCGAGCGACGCTCGGCGTACGGCATGGCGGCGCGACGCCAGGCGTCGTCAGTAGCGCGGCGTGCGCCGTCACACTCGCACGTTCCTTTCTCAGACCCGGCGCAATTCCCATGTAGTGCGCGTCGACGCACGTTCTCCTGAGAAATCGTCGCGTCCTCGTCGCTTCTTGCGCTCGTTCGATCGAAAACCAAAACGAGGAACGGCGACGACAAAATTTTCACTCGACCGTGAAAAATTGTCCGTGGAACGCGTCGAGAAGTGAAGGTGCCACGCGCGTGGATCGAGAAAAGCGCAGCGCGATAGCACAGCCGCTGGGAAAATTGATCGACAAACGGTGCGCGACCGCGGGGAGACAAACAAAGGACGATAAACGTCGGCTACCTTTCCAGCGGGATTTTTGCCGGTTCCCGCGGGATTGAATACGCGGGACACGCGTCGGAATAAATCGCGATAAATCGCCGGTCCGTGCGCTCTGTCCAACCGGCTCCTCCACCGCACGTGTCCCGCGGAACGTGCTTCCCCGTTTTAATCGTCTCGGCTTATTACAAGTTTATCAACGCATCGATCGCCTCGAAACCGTGCGATGATCGCGGACAAGTCGCCTAACCGGCTCCGATTGGACGGGTCGCTCCGGTACGCGGCTTCGGTCCTCGCTCACCTGCGTTGACGATCTTCTTTCTTACTCGCGATTCGACGATATGATTCGATCTCCCACGGGCTTCCATCGACGCTTCCCGTTGTTCGATGGTTTATTACGTCGCTCTTGATCGACGCCTGTTGGACAGCCGCTCTACAAGAGCTGTGAGAAAGTGTTGTGAGAGTATAGTGAAGTTTACCCCGTGTCCGGGGCTGCTGAGATCATCTAGCTCGGAGCGATATGGCGACTGGACAGCAGGAGGGCAAGGAATCTCCCAGGTATACCCGATACAATTTCGTCGACTCGCTGTTCTTTATTTTCGATCTTCCCGAGACGGTATTGCGTTGTCCTCCGTAGAGATACAGGAAGTTTTTCGAGAATCGCTGTGTTAGCTGATTTTCAGTCCTGAAACGTGATGGTTGTCCGAATTGATCTTTTATGTGTTGTGTGCTAGCTCGAAGTATAGACGTATCCTTCGATCTGAGAAATGGTATCGCTTATAAATATAAAATGTATAAAATGGTATAAAATAAGGTATAAAATGTTGCGATGCGGCGATAAAATAATTCATACATACCATTCATACGTATTAGCGGTCGTGATAGTGTTAAACAATAGGGACTCGCAACTGCATTACGAAATGCCTCCACGATAGACGGTCTCGTTGTACAAAAGTTTCGGTTAACAATAACAAATACCCGGCATTGTTCCGCTGCAAAGTATCGCCGCCAACAGATCCCGTACTCGTTACTGTCATTGCGTTCGTCATTATCCGATTGATACGTATACAGAGTGTAATTTTATAAAGCTGGAAATTTTCTTGCTAATTGATTAACGAAAAGTAACATCGGCTCGAATTTCCACTCACAGTGTGCTTATTTATGGTATCCGACGTGGCTGGTAATTATATCCGATTACCATTTGAGGTACAACGTTGTTCGAAACACATTGTATTTATCGAAATTCTATTGATAAGACTTTCAATGGCTATGCTGTATGAAAAAGCAGCCGAAAAATCTCTTTTCAAATAACGATCCCAAATGTAATTCGAGGTATTTTGTTAATTAGCGGTTAAACTCGCTGTAGGTATTGAAACAATTTATTCGGAAATTCATAATTGAGAATGAAAGATTTTTGAAAACTGTTCATCAACCACTGATAAATAACGCAGTCGGCGGATCTGAATACATTTATGGCATAATTTCGAATTGATTGGTTCAGTACCAACCCTAATCGTATCAACCAGATGTGAAAAAGTTTCTCCGAGGAAAATTACTTTAAAGTGTGATGTACTGTTTATCTAAGCAAGTGTCAAATACTTAGCTTTAGGAGTCAGTCCCGTTGTGGAAATATTATGGATTGGTTAGAAACAAGAAAATTGGCTCCGTAAACTTACTTTGTACGGAAAATTTTAACTTACTTATTCCAGCTCCTTTTTGACCTGAATTTTCGGAAAATGGTAAAAAGCATTTGTCTTTGTTCGTAAAGAAACATCTAAACACCAATTATCGCGTCTATAACATCTTCGGTTTTTGAGATACAGTTTTGATATTATACGTTACGGACGAACAATTTCACATGCGTCATTGAGAAATTAAAGATAGCACTGCTGGTCTATCTTTTCGACGAGGAGTGTATGACAAGGGGTAAACGTTACGGGTCCGGCGTTAGGTGACTTTCCGAAGGCTGCGAGTGAAATTTTGATCGTTGGATTCCTCCACGCGTCCAATTACCGAGAGATCGAGCGAATCCGTTGGATTACGCGGCGTTTACACGGTCCCCGGCCAACGAGCGATGCATTTTTCCCGAAATGCGTCAAAATTAAATGCCGGAGTGGTACGCGGCAACAGACGCGGCGGCACGTATGCAAACGCCACGGCATGGCATGGCACGGTGCTCGAATAAGGACGAGCGGAACGTGTGCGTTCGCGATCGACCGTGTGCAGTTGCAACTGCACATTGCACACGCAGCGGTACCGGCCGGACCGGGCCGGGTCGGGCCGGGAGGCGCGGGACCCGCCGGAAATTGCAAACAAAACTTGAAATGCGCTCCGTCCCGCGTGTCTACCGGTCGACATAATAACTGATTAAAAATACGCAAATTGCCACGGCGCGACCGTTCGCTCGAATAACGCGACGCGGCCGTATCGGGAATCAGCGCGCGATAAATCGTTCGCGATTTCGACGCGGGGACACGCGGACGCCATCGACGTGCAACGAATTCGCGATGGGTCGCCTGTGACCCGCTCTCTCGACCTCCCGGAACGCGAAGGCTAAATACGATGGGGTGGAATTCGCGTGTAATCGAGGGTAACGTGAATGTTAAGCGCCACTGTATTATAGGAGGATTTAGGGTATCACAGTTCATTACTTTCTTTCGCGGAGAGATACAGGATGGTTATGAAGCGATCGAATTTATGGGGAGAGTTTCGAGGAAGTTTCATAGCGGATCTATTGACCTGTCAAACTAACTACGACGCTTAACCCCTTGCACTATAATTTATTTTACGGTTGCTGCGATTAAAACTTCTTGGTAGATGATTATTTTCTAGAAGAAGAAGAAAATCTATATCTATTGTATGCATATATATTTTCCAATGTGTTAGGAGCAGGTATATGAATTGGCAGTGGATGTGGGTATAGACGACACAGTAGTCTTACTTTTCGTACGTGTTTACTTTAGGAAGGTCTTAGAGCGACTGGGCTAGGTCAACGCGATGTGCGCTGTTCAGACGCGTGTCAGTTTGAGTTCATAATTGTACAGGTGTCGTTAGTCGGTGTTACATTGATTTCTACCTTATCGATGTCTTACAGTTACCACTATATATATATATATATATTTAACACAATGGCTGTACATTAACCATAACAAAATGGAATTTATCCATGGTTTAATGAAAATTAGAAATTTCGTTGATTTTGTTCGAAATAAAACTTCTATTTATTTAGAAAATATCCCGATCTCGCATTGTTCCTATCGATCAAAACGAACCTAATTCAGCAACATCTTAAATCTTCTGCACTCGCCGTCAGCCGGCAAAACCGATTCGCATTTTCGCGAGAGCTTTCTTGTCGGCATCGATCGCTGGATACGAGTGTTCAGTTATGGTAAATATTGTTTGCAACAACTTCGGCCAATTCCATTAGACGGGGGCCGACGTCGAGTGACAGTTGCAAGGATTTATGCTGTCTGCGCCGGTGGCCGGAACTGTCGCGGCTCGGATACGTGTAAAAGGAATTGTCACAGGCTCGGTCACACATCCGCCTTAATATTCTTCTTCCACATAAATTTGTCAAGGCGGATGGAATAAGTGCGCGAGCGCAAGACGCGTCGCGCATACCGCGCGTACGCGTTCGAGTGCCCTAAACATAGCTCCGGGGATGTTAATTCGATTCGCGGAAGGACCGGCGGCTGGGCTCGCAGTTTCATCGTCGCCGGGGCTTATGTGAACTGCCCGTTGCGATAAATTAATGGTATTACGCCGAGTCCGCGAGCATGATCGCCCCTTGCGAGGGTTTGCTTGATCGCGACGGTAACAACAGAGCGAAGTGGACGATCCCAATTTGTATAATATTAGGTATGCCTAAACTCGGGGTAAACTCGTTACCTTTTCTTAGCGTTATCAAGATTATGTTTCGGAATATTCATATTTAGTTGGTAGGTTATTACATTTTTTCATCCCTTCGATACAACTGCAATGTTCCGCCAACGAAGGGACCTGAACAGATGAAAGCATGGCGACGTTTTACCTGCGTCGCGTCGGCTACCTGGATATGAAAACCAGTGTCTTGAAAATGACGTTGTTCGACGACTGAACAAAAGGGTACATTCTGCATTCCCGTGATTCGACGTGAAAAAGAAAACGGCGACGGGAAGAAACATCGCGAAAAATCTGCGGGTCCGCGCGATATTGTGAGGCGTTCCCCGGCGCGGAATGCTCGGCCGGGAACTATCTAAGCCGGCACCGCTGTGGAATTTAATCTAAACATGAAGACGCGAGTAATCTCGGGTGTTCGTCGGATCGTGAAACACCGGGCAAACAAGTTTTCCTTTTCGGTGAGGAGAGAGCGACATGCGAGGCATCAACGATCTTCGTAATTTTCTCATCGACGACGGGGGTGACCTGTGACCCCCCCCCCCTCCCATTCCATAGGTCCCTGTCTCCTTCGTCACAACTTATTACGATTCAGCATCACTCCCCCCGGCCGTGCGCAAGAAGACTCCAATATTCCGGATATTGTACGAACCACGGCAACCGATTATTTTTTCTTCTTCTCGACGTTCTTTTTTCCCTCCGCTTCTCTCTTTCTTTCTTTCTCTTTCTCTTCCACTTCCCCTCCCTCTCACTCTCACTCTCTCGCTTTCTCGCTCGCCCTGCCCTGCTGCTCGTCCGGTTATTACGAAACTCGCTTTCAACGGAGGCTGGTGGCACTACCTATACGTGCCACGAGAGAAAAATGTCGGATGTATGCCCGTAGGGCTTTGTCATTTTCGTCGTGGGCTCTCTCACAGCTTTTCCGCGCTTTTCTGCTCGCCGCTTTCGCTCTCGGACGCCGACGGCGAAAACCCTCTTCCTTCCTGGCACGCCACCGGCAATGAAAATACGCGCTTCTTTATTTTTAACGCACGGTATATATTGGCAAGCCCTTTGTGCGGCCCCGTGCCCTGCGCGGCAGCAGCGTCTCGATCCTTCGCATCGCGAGGACGTCGAACGCAATTCCCTGGATTCGATTTCCCGCTGCCTCGGGGAGACAGGACCGCCTGATTAACGTTTAGACCGTACTTATCGTCGCGAGAGTCCCTAACCGTACGAGCATTCGTTCATTTTCGCCTCGCGTCGTCTCTGACACGCTGTACTTGCACTCCACGTGCCCCCTATCGAAAGCGATACTCGAGAGAAATTCATATTACACGAGAACAGGGTGACCTGTCCAACGAATTAACACACGAAAGGATATTCTGGTTTTTCATTTCCAAGAAATTGTATTTTCGGCATTTCTTCAAATATACATTCAAATTAACGTCGTTAGAGGCATTTGAAGAGAACGTCATTGACAAATGATGATTGCAAACAATTGAGGGGATACCCGGGTACCCAGTTTCAATTTCTTTTTGCAACTTCTTCAATATTTTTATTGAAAAATAGCAAAATTATTGTGAAATAGTATGTTGGTTTTGGGAAGCAAGGTATTTATTTAGAAAGAATAAAAGCACAGATATGATTTAGAACGATATTTGATCGATGTTTCCTCTACTAAGGCTAGGCTTAGACTGACTGACTTCGGCAGCTCGTCGATACGTTTGAAAACGATAAACATCTGAATGGGACACGTCGGCGGACCAAAAGAAGCGCGGCTCTGTCTTTGATTCGATACCTAAAGATACCGCGAGATATAATGTAGCGAGATACATATACAACAGTTCCTGGAACCGTATTTGTATATATAATTTCTGTACATATATCTATATAGTACTTGAAGGGTTTGGTTTTGTTACGTAAGAGCTGATGATGCTTTTGGGAGTTAAATATCGCGACAGATGCATCGGGTTAAAGTATATGTAGTCTACCGTAACAGGATAACACACAGATACGTGGATCATCAGAGCGTATGTATCAGAACCGGGTACATATATCCAGAGGCGTCGATAAATCATATTGTGAAACATGTTTCATATACCTTCCGACCTTTTAACTATGCTCGTGATAACTGAAACCCATTCGTTACGATATTCGCTTCTCAGTTGCTAACGCATGGTTTCAATTTTGGAATAAGTAAAACAAAAAGTTGTCGGAACAACTCGCGATATTAATTTCAGTAATTGCCGTACGAAATGTAACTTTGTGTGTTTAATACTGCGTCGGCGCTGTGAAATTGTTAATTTATTATGCTGTATAAAATGTACTCGACGCGCAGACGGGGGAGTTTGCTAAATTTGGACTGGCTCCTAGATTGAACCGCCATGTATCATGGAAAAGAGAAATGTTTTTGGTATTATCCGCGGTATTAATTAACTATGAATTATAAATGCGTTTCGGCGTAGCCACGTATTTTGAAAAAGAGAAATTTTCGCAATGTTGCACGTGGTATAAATTAACTATGAATTATGAATTCGGAGCCACATTATGCGCCGTTCCATTATTTCTGAATTTTAGAAAGAAGTTTCAGTTTTAATTTCCAATAAAATGACAGCTTACCGAATCATTTTCTCGTTGTATTATTTTCTTTATTATCCAACTTGATGATAAGAGAAAAATGAAACTGGAAAAGGGGAGACATATAGACGGTAATTTAATAGTAAGATTACCAAGATCACGTTCAAGAAGACTTGTGATATTAGTAGAAAACACTTTTTATATGTATAGTTTACTGTAATGGAATTAAATGTTGCATCTAGGTCTACACAGAATCGCAAAAGTTAAGCTTTAAGTACATACATTGAAGCTGCTAAGTTTTTCTGATAATTGAGGTAATAACATTTCGTTTAATCCCCCAGTAACTAAACCTATAGTACCTATGTGTAGTAGCGTGAAGGTTCAATATACGGGAAGTAGAAAATTCGTTTACGATCAGACAAGTAGCATAACCTCGACAATAAGAAACTGTAAGCAAAGATTCGCACCGAGTTTTCAATTTTAACACTACAGAAGTTAATTGCGTATGGAATTTCCTTCAACTTAAATATTCGTACGAGTAACCATGGATGCCACTATCTCGACAGTCGCAAATGAAAAATATTCTGGCGTCGTTATTGGGGCCACAAAAACGGCCGTCACGCGTAACGATCTCGAGTAGCGTAACAGGTTTCTCCTCGGCTCGAAAATCAATTCTTCACGGCAGTTTCCGGGACTTGTGTCGGACGAGGGCGAAGAAGGTTCCGTGGGAAGCAAAGAAGAAGAAGGAAGGGCGATGTAGCCGAAGTGGACGGGTAGAAAGGAGTACGTGACGCTCGTGGTCCGAGAGGATTTTGGTAACGAGCAAAGGGAACGGCGAATTTCATTGGCGAAACTCGTCATACGTGCGGTTTCACGCGAGTACCCGGTGGCCGTGGGCTTTGTACCCTTTGTCTGCTATTTATTTATCCCTGTCTAGCTGGCGGGGCTCGTCGCGAAGTTTTCCTTGCGGATGCGTCTCGTGTTTGTTCTACGCGCGCCGTCACTCCCTTCCTTAAAGGATCCCGTTCATCCGTACGTACGGGCAAGTTTGCACAGCCCCCCCCCCCCGATACATTTTCCCTCCCTTTCCTCCGGGAGGAGTGGGCCGCCGTTCCCGACGCGGCGAAAGGAAAATAATAAATCTAATATTAATCCTATATTCCTGGCCGGTCCGTCCTTTGATGCTCGCACACAGGAGCCTTCTTTGCCCGTAGGAGGAGCCTCGAATTTTCTGCGAACGGTGCTCCGAGGGCCGCCCTCCGCCAAATAGGGATAGAAAACGCTGAATCTCATTTCGGGGGACGGGGGGGGTGAGAAAGAGAGAGAGAGAGAGAGAGGCGGTCTGGTTGCTTCTTTTTCCCTTTTTCCACCACGTTCGTTCCTCCTTTTTTGTTCCAAATTCCGGCGGACCACAGCTCCCGCCGCGCTCGGCTCGAATGAATTCTCGTTTTCTCGTTTTTCTTTTTTTTTTCAACCGTGTCGCCGCGAAGATCCGTCCGGTAACGTGTCACATAATACGTATTTCGACGAGTCTTTTACCGGGCGGTTTGTGACTAACGAACGATTCTTCGGCGGCAGAAAGGAAAGTGTCTCGTCAGCGTCAGCCTGAAAGGACGAGGAAAAGCTCGTCGTCCGGAGGGCCCCGCCGCGAAAATTGCGCTTCCCTCGCACGCGCGAAGAAGCGAGACACGGGGCCGGTTGTAATTTGTTTTCAGCCGCCTCCTTTGCCTATTCCTTCTGTTTTCGTCATTCCCCGCGTTCGCTCGACCCGGGACTCGTGTCTCGTGCCTATTTTCGAGTGCCGACGAGCTAATGAAGCTCGTCCGAACCGCCGCAATGGCCTCCATCGGCCGACTATTTTCTCCGTTGTAGTCGGCCGCCTCCGATTTCCAGATTTCGACGTCGATGAACTTTCGTTGGGACTTGACTCCGCTGCTTGCTGCTGAATCCCCGAAACCCTCGCGTTGTTTTAACTCCAATTTTCTGGCGATCTCCAACGCTTTACCCGCTGGAAGTTCACCAGTAATGGTGGAATTAATATAATTTCCCAAGAAAATTTGCTTAACTCTCATCGAATGGTTCGCAGCTTTGCTACTTTTTGCAGAGTAAAATAAAAGTTTCGAAAATATCATTACTAAACTTCTCGACAGAAACTTGTGGAACAAGCAGATGGTAGTTGGCCGAGTGCGGTTCTTATGCATTCCAAAACTTGTTGCAGATTTAATCACTTTCCAGTACAATTACGAGTCAGACCGGTAACGAAGATTTCAAGCAGAGTGTAATAAATTTGAATAGTATTCATTTGTGGTTAAATACAAGTCAGATTTTATTCCTCTGTTGTCAGTATTAAACGAACGAAACATGCAATAAATGGACGACTGTGTCTGACTATTAGTTTCCTTCTACATAATCGACTCAGTGCTAAAGAGGTTACCATAATGATTAATTAGACTTTTCTATATTTTTCTAATATTGCACGAAAGTGTATCGTACTTGGCCCTGTGTAATAAATTTCGAAACATTGGAGTCAGTACGGTGAACAGATATTATCCCCCTGAAGGGGGTCAAAATCCTAGAATAAGAACCGTGCAAAGTCTAAATAAATTCAACGTTGTCATTTTATTAAAGCAACATGTAGCGCTCGGTAGATTTGGTCTCAGGAAACACGAGCAAGATCCCTATCCACCGTGGACCACAATAAACTTCCATATTTTATTCGGCACGCATGATCTACATATATTCGCACCGGTCGAGTAGAAAGCGGCCAGCAAGATCTAGCCCAAACAGCCCGTGGATTAGGGGAACGCTGAATCGCCATACAGGGCAAAACTCGGCCCGTGTTATCGCGCGCAGGTTGCAGCACGCGAGGGTTAATCAAAAGTTCTGCGAAGTGCAAGTCCAAGGGAAACGATCGAAAGAATTCAAGGTCCCTGGCAATTGCCGCCACAAATCGTCTTGTTTCCGCAGCGGCAGGTGTTCGCGGCCGCAAATCGCGAGCGCAGACGGCCGGAATCGTGCGTCAGGTTCATATGGTTTAATTAATTACTTTTCATTTCTGCGGCAGCGAAAGTTTCCTTCCGAGGAAACCGTTTGCCGGGGACTCTTGGCGGGCCGCGCGACTCCATCGCTCGTCTCTTTGAAAATTAGTTTGAGCATCGCGGCCAAACGAGGGCGCGGTTCGTCCGGGGGGCGAACGAAACTCGCGCATAATGACGCCAGATTGAAAAAGTTTGTCGGTTCGGGCTCAAACGGGCCGCGGCGCGGCGGGCCGGGCCGGGGAAGAGACTTTATTCTTCCGCGGCGAACACCGCGTCGCGCAGTTCAGCCGGCTTAAATAGAGGTTACGCGCGATTATCCTCTTTCGCCGCGTGCCCTCGCTTCTCGAAGTGCTCCGGCGACCAGCACGTAATTCGACATTGCCACAGTTCCGTGGTACACTTTGCGAAATCGTGGGATTCTCTTTTTACAGTCCCGAGCCAAGAATTAGGGCCACTCAAAATCTTTCGTGTTTTTCGTGCTGTTAACACGCGCTCAAAGCCCGCACATTTTCTGTCATTTTGCTGCTTTTATAGAATTAGGGCCTATTTCATAAAATCAATTTTTGTTATAATTTATCAGTAACAGATTGAAAATATAGACGATTCTTAAAAAACTGTTGCCTTACAAATTAAAACACGAAGTTTGAAATTCCAAAATGTACAGTAAAAGAACACTTTATAAGATACGGTACGTACGACGATCGGCACACATCTACTGATGTACTGGGTACAATGACTGTATTTCTACATGCTCTGAATGTCAAAATTCAATTATTTCGCTCATCATTTGTCTTAAGAATGGGAGAGGCTTCGTTTCCCTGGTAACGTAACAAAAATATTTGCCGCTGGTTGCTTAACCGTTTGAGTCCCAAGCGGCGCGATCGCGCTGTTGAGATTTTATGTCGAGAAAACCCAGCACATTTCGAGCATTGTGGACAACTGACGGTGCGCGTTACCGATTGTCGAAGTCGCTCGCTCAGATTTACTGACGCAAGTACATCACACAGCTCCTTTTAATGTAAATAGTACATTTTACAATAGCTATAACAATACTATAATAATGCAATAATAAAATACAAAATAGAAATTCTCATTTAGAGAAAGCGCGGTTGCGCTGTTTGGGATTCTTCGACAGTGTTTTTTCAATACCCCCTGGGACTCAAACGGTTAAGTTGCCGACTGAATTGGAAAAGCTTGAAAACGAGATATCTCGTGACCCGTACGCAATGTGTTAACTCGAAAAGCCTGAACGCAATAAATTATTATTGGTCTTACAGAATAAATTGTAATTTCTGTTTATCTTCTTGCAAACAGACGTATACTTAACCAAACGAAGTGGTTCAGTTCCATATATGAACCAATTTTCCCGAGCTAGGATGCCTATTCCGACCACCTAAGTCCACCATCTGAGATTACTCGCAATTGAAAGAACGAAAATGACGCGTAATAACTAGAAATTGTCTTCCAGTCGAATAGCAAACGCAACGGAACGAAATCGTTCCGTGCCTCCGACTCATCTGAATTCACGGAGTACACGGGCGCTGATCTAAGGAAAAAAGCAGTTATCATTAAGAATACATTCAAGCGCCGCAGGAAGCGATAGCCACTTGTTACGAGAACGGTGCCTTGACGCTGTTCCATTGGCGTCGAATCAGCCAGCGGCTGCAATTTCCGTAACTACTTTGCCGTTTCGTTTCGAGAAATTAGCTTCGACCGAGAGAGCGTCGTTGATAAAGAGGGCGAATCGCGTGACTCCTCGCGCGTTCTTTCTCTTTCTCGCGAGTTCGAGTCATCTGTAATAACGAGAAACGTGGGCAGTTCCGTAGAGCTCGTAAAAAATAAGAGCAGAGCGCGGCGTTAATTACAGTCGCTTCCTTTTTATTATTTCGGGGGGGGGGGGCCCTCGCATACAGTACGGATTTGGGAGCAGGGTCGAGAGGTTAGGATAAAGGGCGGCCAATGAGCGAGGGGGTGGCGAAGCGTGAGGTAAGAAGACGTCGGTGAAAAAGCCGAGGAAAGGTGGAGCCCTCTTCGGGCAGAGGTGTGTCGGCGATAGAGCTTAGGGGAAGAGCTTTTCTTGGCCGAGGCACAGACCTCGAGACCCTCGCCGAATCACCTTTGGGAGCCGATCGTGCCCATTCTCGGGTTAAACCCGAACGCGGACTACCGATTACGGACTTATTTATCGGTCCTATTGTCCTCTCCTCCTCCTCCTCACCCCCCCCCCCTCTCTCTCTCGATCTCCGGCTGGCCTACGAAGCACGCGTCAAACGCTCGAGAGCTTTTCTTTTCTGTCGCGACATATTACCTTTCACCTTCGGTCGGACCGTTCGCCGCTTTTCTATCCGCGTCGGTTTTCGAGTCCCCGGCAATTTGTCAATCCCCCTTGGCCGAAGTGCTGCCTTAAATCAACGTTATCTTTTGCCGCCGACCGAAAAAAAAGTCCGTCCGCATTACCGTCAGGATTCAAGCTTATCAGTGATTTCCCGGCCACGGGGAAAAATAGTTTTCAGGTTCTGCTAATTGCCCATGGTGGTCGGATCATAGGATCGAATGATGGGTTCGACGTGCAACGGGATTAGAACCTGGTCACGGGGTCTTGCGAAGAACATCGGTCATCGATCATCGATCTCGATGAAACTTCGCACATTTGTAATTTAGTTGAAAAGATTTGGCAGGCATCGGATGCAATTACCCCTGGAACTGGGGGTAAAAGTACTAGGGGTGAAATTGTCAAAGCGAGGGTGGAGAACGGAACATCGTTCCGAAATTGTTTATTATTAAAGTTTATTGTTTATCATTTATTAACCGTTTGAGTCCCAGGGGTATTGAAAAAACACTGTCGAAAAATCCCAAACAGCGCAACCGCGCTTTCTCTAAATGAGAATTTTTATTTTGTAATGTATTATTGCATTATTATAGTATTATTCTACCTATTGTAAAATGTACTATTTACATTAAAAGGTTCTGTGTGATGTACTTGCGTCAGTGAATCTGAGCGCGCGACTTCGACGATCGGTAACGCACCGTCAGTTGTCCACAATGCTCGAAATGTGCTGGGTTTGGGACTCAAACGGTTAATAAAGTTTATCATCCAAGCCTCGGCGACATATATAAAGAAATCCCTGAACAAAGAAGGAGCCATTCTCTTGAGCCATCGTCATGTATCAAAATTAAATTGCTCGGCCGAGCATTTTGTCGTTTCCCGCTACATCTCGGTCCACTCGAGAACAAAATGAAGCCGCATCGACCTTATAGCCATCGACTTACAGCGATGTACTATTTTCACTATCTGCACTATTTTGACGGGAATAGCTCGGCAGACGCTTCGGACAGCCTTCTTTTGGACAGAAATTACATCCCCGGCTTATGCGCAGCGGCTAGATGACAGTCAAATCGAAACGCAGACGGGCGAAGAGGATAAGTCCGCCGAAACGGCCAATGGCCTTTCAGCCGGCGTATACCTTTCAACCCCCTGGAAAACCGATATGTGACGAGAAAGGTGTCTGCGGAACGTTTCTTCGCCTCCCGGTGTATCTAGACGACGCGACGCAAAGTGCACAAAAGCGACGAAATGCCGATGGAAATAGCGTTTTACAAGCCGCTCTCGATGTACATCCATTTGTATACGTTTCCCGCGTGGTCCCCTGCATGTCTGGACGATCCGTGCAGGACCGTGGGGTGCCAATCGATGGGGAAATATAAAGCGTGCGGACCGAAACCGTAAGATAGAACATTGGAAACGACACGGGGGAAAGCGTCTTATAGAAAAGGATCTTCGGGTTAAACTCGAGCCGACACAAATCACGTTTTCCTCCTGTTTCTGTGATTTATCGAAATCCTTGGGCTGGACGCGCCGAGGATCGACTGACCGAGACAAATCCGATCGAGCTGACGTGTACACACTGTATTTCGTTGGGGAATCTATGGGAAAGTGAACTAGAAGTTATTGTTATTAGGAGATTGCATACGTAAGGGAATTGTTGTGGTAATACCGACTGATCAAATGTAATCAGAATGCTGTCATAGTGCGTTGCAAAGCCCGTTTTCTGGACAAAATTCCATTACTCGAAAATTATGGGCGATACGAAAAAATGTTCCTGATGAAAGTCGTAGGATATAGAAGAGTATGACATTGCACAATAAAAATGAATGTCCAAACCTAGTCAAAAATCACTGTCAGACATATGTGATTGACATAACGGTTAACGCGTTAAATAATACAATAATGAAAATGATTTTCTGAAACAAAAAATTGTCCCACGTTTACGTCGCGTTTAGGTCATTTCGTGAACCGAAAATTTTCACGTTACTTCCACCTATATTGAGGAAATGGACCACTGTGGGCCGTTTCAAAGTTCGAAGTTAAAAGCAAACTTCCAGAAATCTTACCGTACTGAAAAATACAACGCGTGCACAGTGTACCCAGTAGCCCTTAATTCATACAAAGGCAAATATACCCGGAGAATGTAGCCGGATGCGGGAAACGGTGGCACGGTGGGGGAAGATCAAATTGCAAAATTCCTCCGGTAGTTCGTTCCTCTCCCGTGTGTCCCGCGCGATGAACACCGGCGGAGGGCCACTTTCTCCGTGATTCGAAAGCGGCCATGAATCTTCCTCGAGAATTCATTTTCGCTCCGACCCTGGGGCAGCTTAATCGGGTTGCTGGTGCGGGACGAATGGGACAGAAGAAAAGACGCGGAAGTTTCTTAATTATGCTAGTGCGTGGCCCTTGGGGTAAGACCTTCTCGGATTGCAAGCAGTTCACGACTACCAAGACGACTGCGACGACGACGAAGACGACGACGACTATTAGGAGGATGTCTCTGTTTCGGCCCCTCCGTCTCACCTCTCCGAGACTTTCCTGTACGTGACGTGCACACTGAACGTCCGATATTCGTCGCTCGATATATACCTTCGGGGTTTTTGGTCTGGCATCCCTGTTCCACCAGGACGGTAGCCCTTTGGCCATCCCTTCGCGTCCTGCCTCGTCCTTCGAACTCCTTCTTCTTCGTCATTCGCCCCATGGAGCACAGTCGGTTGCGAAGAGGGCGGACCGATATGGAAATAAGATCAATACCATTGTTTCGCGGTTTGCACCGCGAAATTGGGTCGTATTTTATTTGCCGGGAACCCATCAAGACGCACGACATCCTCGTCCCTTTTCTCGACGCTGGGGACACCCCCGAACACACCCCTGATTTATTGATCGTCAATCGCTCCGCTCCTCCTTGATATTCATGATACGATTGCTTCCAGCCTATTTTCCGCGGAGCAGCAGATCGTTCCATTTCTAGGGACCGGTCGTATAAAACCCGTTCTGATTACTACACCCGCGCAAAACGGCTCAGCTGCTACGGCTCGGCTTTGTCTGAGAGTTCGTGGTATAACACGTTTTTCAGGATTCCGGATGTAACACACGTTCTCGGTATTAGATGTCGTCGGGGTAGAAGCGCGAAGATATGTAGCGCGATTGTAGGATAAAGTAGAATCGCGAATGGGGTGGAATCTGGCTGGATAGTTTCGAACGTCTTCCGTAAAGCCAAGTGGATTCGAAATCTTTACGGGCTGGTACTTTGGGAAATGCGTGTAAGCGATCTTTTCAAGTACGATCTCCCGCGGGAAAATCTACCGTGGTTTTTCTGTAGCCTGCGATTCGGATCTGCTTTCGAAAGAAAATCCTGTAGGAGAATCAAGAGTAAAACGAATAACATATTTCCAGTCGACACTTCGTTTTCGGGAAAATTCGACGCGTCTGATCATGATCGACCAATTCTACTTCTTGTGACTGCTACAACATGCGAATACGTTCCACGAAATTTCTCTTACAGCTTATTAACCCTTTGCACTCGAAGCTATTTTAACTCCAAAATGAAACATTTCTTTCGACCCAGAATATTTCCCTTCTATAGACATTTTTTCATGTTATAAATACAAAAATGGTGCAATTTACTCATACAACACTGAAGTTTCTAGTAATTTATTATATACAAACAAACTTAATAATGTAAAAAATATTTTGAATAGTGATACAGCAATGAATAGTGGCGCCTTACAGTCGCCATTCGAGTGCTAAGGGTTAACACTATTGAAAACGGAAATCAATTTCTGTCTGGTTGCTGTAATTGAAACAAACAATGTTTGCTTTACATATACATCCGCAGTCTAGCGAGCACATGCATGGAGGTAATTATACAGGGTGGCCCACGTAACTCTTAACAGCTGAATATCTCGAAAACTATGCCATCGATTTTAAATTTCTTGGTCCGATTGATCTTGTTTCCGGTAGGCTTTTGGACAAACAAGGTTTCAGAGTGCACACGGATGATTAAACGGTTACAGGACCGCGTGTGTTTTTGCTGTCGGAATATTCGATTAACAATTACGCGCAAGGGAGGCTGGCGCGACGGCACGGTCTGGTTGCGACGATAACAGCGGTAACGACGACGTCACACGCTGGATCATCGAATTACCGGGAAACCAGCTTCTCGCGAGATGTGTCGTAAAATCTAGATGAAAATTACGGGGAAACGAGGCGCGCTACGTGCTCGGCGTATTATTCCGTGGCTGGGGTGGGAAGAGTGACAAGAACGCGCGGAAGGTAGGCGGACGAATAAAAAAGATGAACAGAGAGGGGGTGGAGGAAGGGAAGAGAGGCAGAGGGAGGCTATCGTGTCTATGCGTATTACGTTATGTCAAAGCCGACGCATCCATCACACTGTCGCTGACACACGGACTCTTTTTCCTGTAGCGGCGTGCACGTGGAAACACGAAACGGAGACCCTCCTCGGCTCAGCTAGCTTCGTGTCCCTGGGGACGGTCGCGGTGTCAGACGCAACACTGACGTGACCTCCAAGATGACGCGTCGCTCCAAGACACTTTCAGGAATATGCGTGGAAACGTGATTTTCCAGCCACAGTAATTTCTTTCGCGTCGTCGGCCTATTTTTTTCACCCGCGGACGCGTACAAGACCGAGCACGTGACGTGCACTCGGGCTTCTGCCATTCTTGGCTCGTTTTCAAGGTAATCTTCTACATAATTTTTCCCTGTATTTTGGTACCAAGTTTATACAAACTTACGTCCGAAAATGCTTTGTTAAAGAGTCATAAGCGTTCGAAGAAAACGCCAGTTGTGTACACACGACTGAAGGTCAAACGGACGTCTCAACCAGTAACAGTTGTAGGTCAAGTCATGTAAACAATAACTGTCCTTGAGGATTATTTGTGTCCGAACACTTACAACACTTCAACAAAGCATTTTCGGAAATAAGTTTATACGAACTTTATTTGCGTAACCTCGCTTTCACGCGGTACCAATGGGGTCCTGAGATTTTTGGACGACCTGTATATCGTTACAACGATATGAAATTATGAGAGCAACGAAGTTTCTTAGCGCTGCGATATTCTGAAGATATCGCAAATATTTGAATTGAAATCATTCGATCAAGAGAAGTTGACTTCCGAATTGAGATTGCTGTTGAAGAGAAGTTGAAGTTCGGCGGATCGATCCGAGACGTCAGAGAGGGAGAGAGAAAGAGAGAAAGAGAGAGAAAAAGAGGGAGAGACAGAGAGATTTCACGGTTCTTCTGTAATATTAAAAAAAAAATGTGCTCGAGTGCTGTATTGTTACAACGATATGAATTTATGGCAGCCGTGAAGCTGTCTTAAAAGACAACAACCAGCTCGATGCACCATCCTCAACATCCTTGCATTTGCATTTACAGAGAACATTTTTCAGTAAAACTGATACACAGCATTCGACTATTTACAACTCTCTTTTTGTAATTTCAAACAGAACGGTAGTAACGAGTTTTTTCGTTGTGTCACGCATGTTTATTTCGAGGAATGTAAAAATACAATGCAAACTGGACAGGCTGGAGCGAGCGAACGAATATGACAGCCGTGGCTTTCGAAATTTCATTCTTCTTCATGGCAGTATTTATATCGCATTATATATGATGATTATGCAAATTACGTATCTCGCATAGAAACCATAAAATCATGGAAACAACGATTGTCAAGCGGTATGGTGAATATTCTCTAAAATTTGTTCCTGTTTAAATCGAAACGTATTTGATTCTCTTAGAACTTCTTTGTATGCAAGTATAAAGTAGATTTTTGCGTCGTATTAACGATGACAATATACCCTTTTGCCATGCTCGGTCCCATCACTTACCATCAAGCACCCTTTAATCTGCCCTCACCGATTCATTCACTCGTCGTTCACTCTATTATATTTCATCGCGACGTCATTAGACCCGTAATCATGATTTCTCGCTGGTAACATCAAACGGAATCCGGCGGGAGAATTAACAGAATGATTCGAAAGCGGTCGTTGTCATCGCTGAAACAATGATAAGCGGAGGATTCGACAGACGAGCGTGGAATTCCGCGTGTGTTTCACGACGCGAAAGTTAAAACTCGCGTCAAAACGGCTTCGATTAACGAAGCCACGGCGCGGCTCGGTCCCTTTGAAAAATGAATTACGAGCAAGGGCAGACGCGTCGCGCGAAACGTCGCCCGACAATTTTAATTTGAAGACCACGGAAGGTTTCGTCGCCCGTGGGCTATAATTCACGCAGCCCTGCGACGCACGCGACGCCTCGAAAGATATTTTAACTGTTCGAAGTTCGCCGCGCGTTTTCTCTTTCGTTTCGCCGCGCTCTACGAAACTATGAAAATAAAACCCGGTCGCCGCGCCGCGCCGCCGGTGCCCCTATCTGGAACTCTCGGTTGACACTGCCAAATCACCGCTGCCAAACGATCGCCCGGAAAAGTAATGTTCCCTCTTGAAACAATCCGCTCGAGGGGGCAAGCACGCGACGGACGCGCGACGTCGGCCACCCGAAGACACGCTGCGTTTCGAACGTGCTGGACAAAATCCAAAAATCTTCACTTTTCGAAACGGCTAATTGAAGAGCTCGGGGCAACAAACGGTCAGCTCGATTTCCACGTGATCGTAAAAGAACAAATCTCTTCGACAGTTCGGTGCAACAAACGGTCATATCATGAGACGTTTGTGACGGCATTTCAAACGAAATGCGCTACATTTCGCGACGCAGCTCGCCTTGCCAATTTCGTGCCAAACGTGGATCGAAACCTGTTCTCCGTTAGCGTCTGTGTCCATCGTTAGCATTCGTCGTGATCCAAGTCCCGTATTTCGATCGACTCGAGAAAAGTAACGGTCCGCGACTAATCTTCTTTTCTGCGGGCCGGATCCGACGCGGTGATTTTTGGCAGAGATTCGCGAATAGAGATTGGCCAGACGAAAGAATCCACCTTTTGTCGGGGCCCGTTAACAGGCTGGCCGATGGCGACTCGGATTATTCCCAATTATTTCGTGTCCGTTGGACGGCACCGCGACAAATTGCGCGGACGGGTACGTGGGCGCACGCGGCCGGCGACAATGAGTCGCGGGTATTACGCAAACGAGTCGAAAGGGGTGCCGGTTGCGGGGGTTGTTACTTTGCAACGGCCCGGGCAAAAAGAGCCCTCGAGAGTCGCGTCCCTTTGAAGCCTCGCCTCGCCATTATCGGCGGCTACTCGGAGGTAGGCCGATCAAAAATAAACGCCGCAACGAGACGGACTGGCACACTATGATTCTCCGGAACGCCCTAGCGAAAGAGCAATGCTTCGTCCTTCTTCTTTCTTTGGGTGGTAAGCTCGTTTATACATCACATAAGTGGAGTACAAATAAATATAGTTCTACTGCAGGGCTGCTTAAGGGTCGATTCATATTTACCGGCGGCCGGTGGCAACTAGGTTCGGATTCTATGCAAAAGCCATGTTAGGCGATCGGCGCCGGCCGTCGACTATTTTCTGACGGCGGCCGATTGGATCGACCCCCCTGCTGTGCGGGGCACAAAAAAAAAGATTTACGAGCTCTACAGCTCCTTAGGTAAACTATCGGTATCTCTCTTTTGCAACGGTATGGAGATAGGAGTCGTTCCTGCCTCTTCATTCCAAAAACTAGCTTTACTAGCGTGCCGGTAAGTATGAATCGACCCTAAGGGGGCCGGTACGAATTTGACCTTGACTAAAAATTTTCCGCCAGTCGCGAGTCGTGCAAGGGTCAAAATCTTTTCAAACTGACGCTCCATTATTGCAATGAGCAGTTTATAAATGGTCAAGCGTCTTTCCTAAGGGTTCAATCTGTGTCTGTGCAGAGACCAAAATTTGAATTTCTGCCTCATCGTCGAGTAATTTGCAATATCGTACATACGTAAACCTATACTATCGATCAGCATTATCGACCGTATTCTATCGCAACGACCGTGGCGCTAGTAAACAGAACCGCGAAATGGTGCCTTTTTTTCTCGACAAATTACGTCGTTAAGAAGTAATTAATCAATTAAAAATGCACACCACCGTGTTTGTATATGCCTTTGCTATGTCTGTGCAGAGTCCTTTTTTCGATATGAACTCTAAATCTCTCGAAATTAAGAGAAACTCTCAGCGGCAGCCATCTTGTGACGTCATACTTTCTTCAGAAAGCGAATTTTCTGCAGAATATTACAAATTACTCCACGATGAGATAGAAATTCAAATTTTGGCCTCTCTGCACAGACACAGATTGAACCCTTAGGAAAGACGCTAGACCATTTATAAACTGCTCATTGCAATACTGAAGCGTCAGTTTGAAAAGATTTTGACCCTTGCACGACTCGCGACTCACAATTTGTTTTCCCTACTCGCCGTTCGAGGACCATCGCGAGAATGGCGTGACAGTCAAGGTCAAATTCGTGCCGGCCCCCTTAACTTGTTTTTCTCTGCGAGCCAGACGACGCTCTCACCATTCGCCAATACCCACTCCATGCATTCCCCCTCTACACCCGTCCCGGAATGAAGGAAAATCGATTGAAAACAAAATTATAAACAAATGCCGAGAGATCTTGTTGTCTCATTCTGCCGCGCTTCGCCTCGCTTTCTTTCTCCGTTGCAACCAATCCTCTCCACCAACGTCCATCGCGTAGAGAGGAACATTAGCGAAACGGAGCGCGGCAGAATGAGACTGCTACGACTCTCCTTTCCCCTGTGACAGCCTAGTTTGTGGAACGACATCGTACGCAATGGGGGTTTCTCGTCGAAAAAGGAAGATCGGTGAAAGAGCCACGAGTGGCTCATGAGCCACCAGTTAAGCAGCCCTGTTCTACCGTATACATTTATTATGGAAGCTAAAATAGCTTAATGACCGAAAAGAAACATCAACTCGTCGCATTAAACGACTCGCCCCGCATAAATGGGCCTGTATAAATCAACGAATCGTCGTGTCGCGTAAACCCTTACAAAAGCAGTTCCGCCGACGCGATGAATATTTCAAATTTCATTATCGTATGCACGAGGCGGTTCTTGCCGCGTTCCGAACGAACTCGTCGGAAAAAGTAAATGGTCGTGCATCAAACAGGAAGTCGGGAAACGACGGCCAGGCTCGTCGGTAATAAACGTTCCTGTCTCACGCCAGGTCGGGACGCGGCGCGTCGCGACGCTACACGAGGCACGCATCGCGACCAATCGAGCCGGGGTTTGGTGGGGGTGGGTGCGTGCAGGTCGTCGTGTGCTTCTTGCGAAACCAACGGAAGGAACGGGAAGAAGCAAAAAGGGTTTAAGGATGGGAACCGTTGTTCCGTTCTTCGGGAATAAGGCACGTTGGTCTAATTACCGATGCAAACGCACAAGGGTGGGGGGCACGCAATCCTCTTAGCGCGCGTGCCGCGTTGAACACTCTCTTCTCCGCGTCGCCCCGCGAGATTACTCGGAGCAACAAGCGAGGAAAATCTTTGTTGTCCGGTAGAGAAACGCGAGTGCGCGCCCGTGTGTGTGTGTGTGTGTGCGTTAGGCAGACGGGTTCCGGAAGGAGATGCCGGATTGGGAGAGCGGGGGGCGGAAGAGCGAAAGCTAGTACGTAAGCCTTCTCGAAACTTGGCGAATACTTGGCTGGAACACGAAACTTCTTGCACCAAGTGAATGTCGGATGAAAGACGGAAGGGATAAGACGGGAAGGAGGCAGAGGAAGCCAGAGGGGATCTTCCGCAAGAAGTCGAGGCTCGTTGCTCGCTGGGATTGGTTTCCGTTCCGACGTTCCGGGCTGCGTATGGACAGCTCGAAGTCTGTCTGTACTCGCGCGCTTCTCCTCGCCACAATTTTCGCTATTGCACCATCTACAACACTTGGCGCAGCGGGGAGCAGGGGTACACACTCTCTCTCTCCCTCTATCTCCCTCTCATCCCTCCATATAGACGCCGCGCGGCTGTCTATTTGCGTGTCTGCACCACACTCGGACGTTCTTCGATCTTCTGCCGCGTGCGTTTCCCGAAGTCGATAGAACTTCGCGCTTAGACGGGCTTGTTCGGGCTCGCTTTTGCTCTCGCGATGGGATCGGAATCGGAGGAAGTTAGTCCGGATGCACGGTTTGCACAGGGAGAATTTCGAGGCAGCTCAAACACCTTCGTCGGCTCGTGCCTTGGGAACGTTTCCTATAAACAAGCTTTTCCTCGGAGACGGTCCTCTTATCGGAAGTATTCTAGTCGAGAAATAGATCCTTGTTCTAAAATTATTTTCATCGCGTTATAGGTAGGGCGAGACTACACAGAATTCGCAAAAACCGCATTAGTATTATTGGGAGCTGAAAAGAAGTCACGTGGAAGGAATGCAGGGAAGGGCACGTCCCTAGATACACGTATTTTCGGCTCTAGCGAAACATTGGTTCACTCATGCTACGTAGCATGTGTCGTCGAAACCTAAAAGTCGAGACTACGGAAGCATCAGGCATGTCGGGACAGGCATGCAGAGCGAAAGATCCCCCTTGCTCGTATGCCGCCGCAGGTCACTTCTTTTCAGCTCCCAATAGAGTATTCTCTCGGTAACTGTGAAAATTTCCGGTCTGCAGAGTCACAGTTATAGAAGCGCTACTACAAGTGCAAACGGATAAAATAACGCGATAAGTTGGAAAATTCTGATTAGCGGGAACAGGAGGGAACAAGCAGCAAGGAAGCTAGTCGATGGAAGCAGAGGCGCCTGCCTCGCGTGTATTAACCCGAATGGAAACGGTCTGACGGCTGATGGTCGAAGGGGTTTCAACCATAGCTTTTGAAGTCGCATAGTTCTCAGTGCTGGCACGCAGACGTTGCGTGTTCAGGTGGACTCGACCGGCCCCGGGAAGGGTTCGAGGGCCGTGAGGGGTTGGATGCGTGCAACTGCGACCGGTTGTCGTCACGTACGGCATCGAGTACGCGAATAGTTTGTAAATTAAGACCACGTTGGCGTACCCGACGAACGGACGGGTCTCGTGGCGACCCGGTCAATTGGCAGTCATGTTGCGGCACTCCAGCCATTGATTCGACCGTTTCTCGCTGCCGGCAAGTGGTCTATCGAGTGTGGATTCTAAACGGATTCTAAAAACTGGGACGACAATCAGTACGGAAATATACTGTTATTAAAATAATAAATTAATATAGTACAGTATGTAAAATTCTGTCAGGACAACTCACGTTCCATAAAATTTTTCTGAATCCCTTCTCGCATAGGAGTGTATGGAAACGAAGATGCGGATTCAGCTACTTCGATGGGCTATATTACGAATTACATACAATAATGTTCAACTTCTGCCGTATTCTTTATTGTCCCATTTTTCACACTTATCCGTTGGGATCGACTGGAGGCTCTTTGTTTCGTCGAGGCAGGAAGCCGCATCGGGAGAGGATGGTACGGTGTCGCCGGCATCAAAGACGCTAATCGATCGATTCGATTTTGTACGGTAGGACGGATATCATTTTGAAACAGTCTTCGCGATCGGAGAAATTGCATTATAACGGTGGGGAGAGGGGGGGGGGTAATCGACAAAGGCATTATTAAGCTCTGTCGGTATATCGTTGGTCTCTCTTTTGCCCTGTTTTCCTTTTCCTCGAAGCCGACGCGATCCAACAAAAGGAGAGACCACGACGACCGCAATCTACGGACAAGGGTGGCCCTCTGTGTGTTCTCTGCAGACCGATCGGAAGAGCCGCGGCTACGAGTAGCGAGACCGACGCGATGAAATAAAGGAACGCGCGTTCACGGTCTGCCGAAGATGTAACTTCTATTATGCTGGGGTTCCACGCACAATTATTGACAGCCGAGCAGCGATGTGTTCCAAACGCGAAATTGTTATACACTACCGGCCATAAGTGTTTACCCACCTTCAAATTTCGTTACTATTCAAATAATAGGTATTTTATTGTTATGAAAATGTCCGTAGCATTAAATCCTAATTATAAGGCTAATAAAAAACATCCAAAATATTCTGTACATACACAATCAGGCACTGTAAATGAGTTTACAGCTTTTTATGAAAAACGACAATTTTGGAGTTCAGGTAAAGAAACCCATTTTTCTGAAATTTTTATAACGGTCAGTAGGGAATATGAACGCAGGTAATACAGGTATCTTAGTCTTCTGAAATTTCATACTGCGTTTCATACTGCATTAAGCTTTCATACAGTAAACAGTTGATTTTCATGTGCCTAAAGAATTTTGCGAAAATTTCAAATAATGTCAGGGAGAAAAGAATTATCGATTGAAACGCGCGCTCTAATAGTGTCCCATCATAGCATCGGAAAAAGTAACAGAGAAATAGCAAAGTTATTGAAGCTGAACCGTAGAACCGCGGACTACAATGTTGAGAGTGGGTAAACACTTATGGCCGGTAGTGTACGAACGCGTCCGTGTCTATACCTTTTATGAAGGTAGACTAGATACAGTGATTTCTCCATATATGTCGCCAATGCCTGGATGATGAACGTCGCGAAATTATCCCTACTACTGCGGAAAACAAGCCGAAATCTAATCTTTTCCATTTTAGTCTATTGCTACCTTTCGAGATGTAGAGTCGAAGTTGAGCACAACTTCTCGATGCCCTACGGAATAGTTGATAGGCCGTTTAATTTGGACCAAGGGCATTGCCGACCATCTTACACTGCTACACCCTTTTGTGCCTTCATCCGGTGTTCGAAGAATACGTGACTATTAGGAGTTTACGAATAAGACGAACAGAGGGCGGCCGGGCAGGTGGCAGCAGCAAAGGAAGCAATTCTATTACAGAATCAATTCCATCTGGATTGATCCTGGCTGACGAGTTATGGGGGTCGTATGCGTCGGTGTCCAGCGTCAAAGAAACCAATAGTTCCCGGCCGTTGATTCGAGCGATAGGCCAGTCGGAACCGGTTGAGCTCCGCGTGGCACTCTCCGCGGTGTCCGTTCGTGAAGCGAGCACCTGTCGGCTCCCATTTGGCCTCAACTACTCAGAAGCCGGCCGCGGCTGACCGCAACAACGTCTATACTACTGCCGGTTGCGGCGTCGTGTTACGTTGTAGGTGCGGCGCCGCCGACCGAGTGGAGTAGATCCCGGTAAAGTCTGTCCGACCGACTCCTTAGTCAGGATCTCCTGGGAGATGGACGGTGTCTCGGCAGGTAATTGCACGAAAGCCGACGAGCAAAGAGAAGGAACGCCGCGCCTGGAGGTGGGAGCCGAGCGGAAAAGTGTATTATCGGGGACGTCCCCGGTACCAGTCTGCCCCGGCCGAGCATTAGAGATATTACACGGGGTCCTGCGTAGCATTAAGGGTCATGTTATATTTCGCGGGCCGCGACGGGGGCGAATCTCACCAGCCGGAATTTCCGCCGCTGCCGACGGAATACCGCGGCGAGATGGAGATACCTCGCTACGAATGACGGCCGACAGGATTGGGTACAGGGTGTGCCAAAAATGTCGGTCTAGATATGAAAGACATCTTTAACTAGTTTCTATGTCGAAGCTCCCTTTTCACCCTTTCGCAACGGCTTTCTTCATACCGCTTTACAGAGCCCCTCAGGAAAACCCTCTGTAGATTCTGTAGAAATCAGCAATTTTTTAAAAATCGATTTTGCAGTCAAAAATTCGGAAAAGAATTCACAGTCGACTGTGCCATCAAGTAAGTAGAGTGTTCATGAATTTTTGTTGAGCAGAACAGAAGAAATAGTACTCAATTCGTTAAATCGCGTGCTCACCCCAACGTGTAACTACCCCTGTGGCAGGGATAGCGATTTGAAACTTGAATGAAACATTTGGTGGATTCTAATCACTCGATACAAGCAAGTAAGTTTATTTTTTACTGGATTTCGCTCACAAAATTTGGTGTGTTCGTCAAACCTTAAGTCACTGTATTCGATCAACAACATCGATTATTACATACTTGCAATTTTTCTAAGCAGATAACGAAGAGCACTGTCGGCAACAGAATCCGAACACGGTGCGCCATGCTTGGTGGCATCGTGCGCTTCCCAATAAAGGCGATGGAACTGTAAATATTAGTCGCGGGGCATGATGATGGGCAACGACGCGAAATTTCCCAAGCTTTATGCGAGGCCCGGGGGAGTGGGCGGCGGCTCGGATGTGCGGGAAAGTATCTTTTATGGATAATACGTTTTAGTTCGCGTTCAATAACGCCGGGACGATACGAGGAACGATAAAGTTGCTGGGCGCGCGGAAAGTGGGCGTGTTCATCTCGCCGCGGCGAGGAAAAAATGGCAGTGTCGTCTCGTCCCCGTGACGTTTTATCGAGTTTGCCGGCTGAAGATTAAGCTGATGGAACGGCGAGGGAAAAAGGTAGCTTGTGCGCGGGACCGAGAACGAGGAACCGGCACTCGTGCAGACACTCGCGGTCTAAGATGAAACGGGAGAGAATAACGGGACGCGCGAGGAGAGTTTATTGCGGGGAGATAAAGGTGGACGTCCGAAGACTCTTCTTCGTCGCATTCGTAACTTTCCGTAGGTAGGTTTCGCGGGCCAGTAGGCGAACATTTAGCTACGAGACACGGGAGCGGCCGGCCGTAAACCCGGGCGTCGCAATCGGCCAGATATCTCGAGCTCGAGTTTAGTGCGCCGTGTCACATGCCACCGGTACGTTCCGTCATATTTAACGGTCCCGTCAGCGACCGGTGACGAGACCTCCACGTCAACGTTCCCCGTTGGCCCACGGACGATTGCGCTCACGAGACGGAGCAGAACAACCACCGTCCCGAAGACAAATGAAAGTCGTTCCGCCCGGGAACCGAGCGTGCCTCTTTTCCCGCGAATCGGCGCACAGACTTCTTATCGGATGGCTGGCGAAGCTCTACCTTCGCTCGGCAAAGAGACCTGTTAACAATTTCATCAGGCCACCCCGTGGCCAACGAGCCGTTTGCGCACCGATCTATGAAATAGAATTTTGAGTTCTTACGTTGCGGCTCTCGCAACGGAAGGGTTCGCGGAAATGGGATGATTCGGGGATAGCGTTGTACGCGGAACTGGCTAGGGAAAGATGCCGAGTGGAAATTAACCCTTTTCACTCGGTGGCATTTCGTGTGGAACGCTTACCAGCAACTAGACCGCACTTTCTTGCGAAACAGTGCAACAGGAAATGGTTTTGCTACTAACATTTCGTACTCCCACTTTTTCTTCAATTTTCTATCCAACAACTTCTCATTGTTTCAACCCTTTGAGGACGCATGACGCAAACTGGCAATATAATTAAATATCAAAAACTCGGTACACATTTCCAAAAGAACTGTTTTTCATATTTTAGAAAATTGTTATCTGAAAAGGGTGAAGCGCTTGATCTAAATTATACTTTAAAACATAGACAAAAGACGTTACCTTCTGTTACAAAGAAGTGTCAGCGTGAATGTTTCTTTAACACTAGGTTTACGGGACACTAAATGTGCCTACTCTACATTACTTTATAAAAATAACAAAAATGTATGTATCCAAATTTATAGCCGTTTCTTTTACAATATATACCCAAAGAAACCAATTTGTTGAATAATATCTTCTTCATGCATCCTTACAATTTCGATAATTGTGAATTAAGAGGTACCAGAACCCGTCATTTTCACGGGTCCCGTAAATCTAGTGGTAAAATGACAGAAATTGTGCAATGAGAAAATTCAAGTGAATACGAATTTTTGGAAAATCGCATAAGTTTGTCGCACGTAATCGCCAGCAATCTGGCTGTGTCCCCCTGAGAAGGAACCGGTTTGCCATGTCTCCTCGCACAGAGAGAACATCAGCGGCAAAGGGTTAAATTGCTGATGGAATTTAGAGGGTTCCGAACGCGATAAAAGTGTACCTAAGGTCGAATTTATTGAAGCGCGATTTTATCACCCTGGGTCCGCAATGTTTCGACGATTGCCGGATCTGAACGTTGCCCTTCTCGGTAAATGTTCCGACATTTTGCCACCGTTGCAACCGCCTTCATTATACCGGCGCGGCACAGTGTTGCAACCCCGCGACCGCAGATGAAGGTGACTTGCACTGCCACGGCGGAACGTTACATGCTAACCTCGAACTGTGTAAACTTGTAAGTGGAATTTGACGCTAGGTTCTGTCTAGTATACGAGATTCTAACGCGCTTGATGCTCCGCTAAATTCGTGTGATCTTATACTCGCTCACCGATGGCACTAGCGCGTTCATTATGCAAGTTTATAAGATGCTTTACAGTATGTAATGTTCGAGACGAATTACACAATAATACACATCTCGAGTTTTTTCGAGCGTGTAACCGAGAAAGCGTTAAGAAATTATTGAAACGTCTCGAGTTCAACTGAATAGTCGAACGCATGAAAATATTAAATGCAGATTTTCTTACATACTTTCATAGATTGGCTTTAAAAAGTTTTTATAAAGCGAGTCCAACGAAGACATTCAAAGATTCGACAAAGTTGTAACCTTTTAAATGCCGCGATCCGGATAGCATGGTTATTACGGAAAAACTTGACACCACGTTCTTTCGAGATTGCTTTTCTTTTTATGATGATCCTAAACCCACGGTTTCCTAAGAAGATTTTGCATCTGCCAGCGGAGTTCTTGTTTAATCCGACTTACCATTGCTCAGTTTATGAACAATCCGGACTGGTAAGGAAGAAATTATAATAAAACCTGACATTATTGGAGTCTTTTATTTTTCATGTGAATACTTTGCTACCGGTAAAATGTCTGAAATAGATCCTTTGCGAATATACTTGTAACTTTCAAGAAAACCATCTGCTCAAGCTCAAATTTATCGCATGTATACTTCGCGCTACTGCACAAATATAGTTAAAAAGTGAGGTATTTCTATTAAGTCGCGTCGCCGCGAAAAAATCCGGAAGCTGCGCCCATTTTCCAAGAGCTTGAACTGTTGCGCTTCCGCAAACGAAAGGATTATCCGCGGATGTTTTAATTCGCCGTCGAGGATCGTGACTTATCGAAATCCTGGGAGTCGCTGGGAGTCGCAGACCCCTCTGCTAGACAATTTGCATGACATTTCTCGGCAACGATACCCCCGCGAAACTTTTCGCAACGGAGCGGCGCGGCGCGCACCACCCGCGGGAATATTTCCGTGCTCGCATCCACGGCGCTCGCTCAGCCAGACTGTCGATAACGTGAAATATTATGACGCCTTCTACAGAATGCGGGACTTCTCTCCCCCGCGAGTACGTCGACGGGGTCCTGTGTGACATTTTTAAGAAATTCCTCCCCGTATTACCTGGCCGCCTAACCCTCCCCCTGTGCTTTCCCCCCTTAGCGGCGTTTTCTTGCCGCGTCGCTCCCGGCTGACATTATGCTAACCAGACTCCGACCCTCGATATTTCGAGGCTTCGGCGCTTTCCTTGATCTACGAGGCCGGTTTTCCCTCCCTCGCTTGTTAACGCGTTCGCGGTAGACGAAAATCATGCGTCTGTGGATCAGCCCTCCGTCCTCGAGAACCTACTCCCGCCGGGAGTATTCGTGAAATCGAGTTGAAAGCGGCTTTGGCATTTTCGATTTGTTATTTCGGACCCGGGACCGACTGTTTTCCTTCGCTCGGCCATCGCATCGCCGCCGCGCACAGTCGCCACTGTAGTTTGAGAACGTCGCGTCTAAATATCTCGGAAACATCGCAAGTTTTTACAAAATTGTTAGTATAATATTGGGTTGGGCAACTAAGTAATTGCCGATTTGTTCAATGAAATAAAAGAGTTTTTTTTTTACTTGGAATGAACTTTAATCTATGATGTATTTTCCATTTTGTTCCATGACCTTTTGCCATCTTGACTGTTTTCCTTCGCTCGGCCATCGCATCGCCGCCGCGCACAGTCGCCACTGTAGTTTAAGAACGTCGCGTCTAAATATCTCGGAAACATCGCAAGTTTTTACAAAATTGTTAGTATAATATTGGGTTGGGCAACTAAGTAATTGCCGATTTGTTCAATGAAATAAAAGAGTTTTTTTTTTACTTGGAATGAACTTTAATCTATGATGTATTTTCCATTTTGTTCGATGACCTTTTGCCATCTTTCTGACAACTTGAAAATGCCACGCTCGTAGAAAGTCTGATCCTTTTCGGCGAAAAACTGAGTCAAGTTATAGTTTCATCTATAACTGAAATCGGCAATTACTTAGTTGCCAACTCAATAGTACCTCGGTTTCCAGGGAAAAATACAACTGTCCTATTTATCTTTTTGTTGGAATTTATTTCATGAATGTAGAACAAAATTAATCTATTATTTCTGTAGAAGGAAGGATCTCGTTTGAATCGACTCTTGGCCTGTACACTACCGGCCATAAGTGTTTACCCACCTTCAAATTTCGTTACTATTCAAATAGTAGGTATTTTATTATTATGAAAATGTCCGTAGCATTAAATCCTAATTATAAGGCTAATAAAAAACATCCAAAATATTCTGTACATACACAATCAGGTACTGTAAATGAGTTTACAGCTTTTTATGAAAAACGACAATTTTGGAGTTCAGGTAAAGAAACCCATTTTTCTGAAATTTTTATAACGGCCAGTAGGGAATATGAACGCAGGTAATACAGGTATCTTAGTCTTCTCAAATTTCATACTGCATTAAGCTTTCATACAGTAAACAGTTGATTTTCACGTGCCTAAATAATTTTGCGAAAATTTCAAATAATGTCAGGGAGAAAAGAATTATCGATTGAAACGCGCGCTCTAATAGTGTTCCATCATAGCATCGGAAAAAGTAACAGAGAAATAGCAAAGTTATTGAAGCTGAACCGTAGAACCGTGGACTACAATGTTAAAAAATATGTGGGTGGGTAAACACTTATGGCCGGTAGTGTATATGCACACATTGTATCTACAGTTAACATATACATTGTACGTTGTCCCCCCCGTCATGGGACCCTCGATCCTCAGTATGTGCATACATATCCGTAGTATATTTATCAGTTTCAGATTTTTATTTATAGGAAACGAATTTCCCACTCGACAGCTTTAAGTATCTGCGAACGATACAGATTGCATTATCGAGTGATAGTCGAGGGTAACCGATTAGATAAAAGAAACGCGAACACAACCGATGGAACAGCGAAAAACATTTCCGGTTACGGCAGCGATTCAGGTTTCATTTCCGTTGGAGTGGATAAAGAAATAGCTCGGGGAAATGTATCCGCGACGTAACGAGCAACGGAACGCGAAACACGCGAGTCTCGCGGCTAGCATTTCGCAAAGACAGTGGGGAAAGTTCGCTTAAACGGGGCTGGCAAACGGAACGCGAGTCCTCCTAGTCGGAAAGCTCTTTCTGCAAACGCATGCGACCCCCTGCTAGTCCATATTTCTCTCCGCATGGTTACGGGACCGTGCGCGCAAATAATTCTTCCGGCAAGTTTCCGCGAACTTGCGGCCGCCTGTTCTCTCCTCCAGAGTATTTACATAGTCGTCCTGGATGCGCGCTCGTGCGACGAGTTCGTCGAATCGTCGATCTTGCGGCGACCATTAATTCGTTGCGAACTAGACGAAGTTCGCCGGATCGTAAATTAAGCGTCTGCGGATTTAACGAGCGGAGCGTCGATCGGGGAAAAATCGACGCGACGCGACGGTTCGGTGATCGCGCGACAAACGTAGGTACATTAACACTTTCACTGCCAAATTAGTAACCTCAAAAATTCCATAAAATCAAAGTGAGTTATTTAATGAAATAAAAATTCAAAAGAATTAAATGTATGATATCTAGTAGTCAACTGTAATATGCAACTTTCTTGCATATTACAGATCCTAATCAAATTTGGTACAATGGATATATTAACGTAAAAATTCATTTTAAAACCTGGACAAATAATTCCGTCACCCACATATGAGTGACATGGCAGTCAACGTGTTAAGCGTTTGTCGAAGCTACACCTCTCCCCTGAAGTCGATTTTCAAAGAGAGAGAGAGTCAAAGTCAGTGTTTTATTTTTCATGAATTTGAGACTCGAAAGTAACTCGCGACAGTTTTACTCTGAAATGGATACGCACCCTTGCGTTATCTATCTGCATTAATTTCTGAATTAATTTTTTAGAGCGAGATCATTAGATTCTCTCAACGAATTTTATATTTAAACGAATTTTCCTGTACAAATGGCGGTTAAATGAAATTACGTTGATTATTGCCCTTCGTACGATTCTTCAAAAATATTTTCCACAAACAATTGACGGTTCATATTCATTCATTTTCGTTTGACATTTTCATTTGTCCAATTACGATTGCATTGATAATCTCATATTTTAAACAAACGCGTTTAATCACAACAGAATTATGAGGAAATAAATTCATCCACCGTTGTTTGATGTTCGCAGAGTAAATTCTGAAAAATTGATAACATAAACCGATGGTATAATTACCATAAATAATGTATTCCTTCAATAAACTCAATTGAATCGATGAAAAAGAATTTGAGAATACTGCTATCCTATTTTCATCTTGCTATTCTATTATCCTGCTATTCTATTTTCTCCGCTGTACAATTTTCTTCGCCGTTACAAAGATTAAAAGTATCTCAAGTGATGTAGCGTTTACTCAGATTACGAACTATCATAACAGGGTTTTTCGAAACTTCTGTATACATTTTCACGGATGCCTTTAAGTATTATAATTTAAGATCAAATGGTCCAAACGTTCTAAGGAAGTTAAACAAACATGATATTTGGAATTATTATACAATACAGTAGCGATAGTTAGCGTACAGAAATTTTGTTGGGGTCGCGAGAGACCCCGGTGTACCAGTTAAGGGTTGAAACGAGGGAACGCGATAGAGCAGCCTGAAAAGAGAAAATGGCGGCGGTCCTCATTCCTTCGCGATCGGATCGTTCGTCGAGGCATTTATTGCGTGGATAGAATTTTATTGAAGCAATATCGAGTAACTTTCATTTGTCAGCAGTGACGATGTCCGTTGGCTGTCGGTTCCCATCAAAGCGAGCCAGTCACATGTCGGCGGGACGAATAAATTTTCGATAAACCGACGTCGACGGTCGACGATCGTTCCGATTCCGCTGTCCCGACGACGCGTCGGCGCGTATCGAGTTTCCGTCGCCGAAATAACGCTGAAATATGCCAGCTGGGTGACAGGAACACGTCTGAGCACGGAATGCTTCAAAATAAATCATATACCTGCCGGAAGTTTCCGTCGATGTCCAGGTGTTGTCCCGGTGATTATCTGCTCCTAGCAGAACAGGACGAAAGAAGAAGCGACCGGCGCTATCGACCCCGCGGGACAATGACCGAGGTCGTCCGAAAATTCGTTAAACAATTAACACCGCTTCGTCGTTCGACGTTAAGGCGAATTTACACTTCTTCGCTTTGGATGTACAGCGTGGATGGACCATGCACAATCAAAACGAAAGATGCAAATCTACCACCCGCGCTAGTCGAGGTATTGAGTTGATACGGCTGATGTCATAAACATTTTTTAACACTTTGACTGCCAAACCAGAATCCTGAAAAATTCCATGAAACCACAGTAAGTTATTTAATGAAATAAAAATTGAAAATAATTATATGTGTGATATCGAGTAGTCTTCCAACTTTCTTGCATAGCCACTGCACCAACCGGCGCTGTTGAAAGTACCTTCGAAATATTCGAATATACCCTGCATAGTATAATTGTTGTTTTTGTACTACACAATTTTTAACGTATGGACGATGTTTCTACGAACTTAGGAATGTTTAATATTACATAATATATTTTTACGATAATTATAACTTATTTTTTCATGGAAAAAACGCCGAAAAAAGCGGTTTTTCTTTTTTCCTACTATGACGCACCACACGCAGGGGTTTGAAAAAAATTGAGCATAATACTTAGGACAATACCTAATTGCTAAATTAATTCTGTTCTAGTGTCTCTTAGCTTTCCATATGAAATCTTTTTTTTCCGATTTTTTTCGTGTTTTTCGATTTTTACAACCAGAGTTTGCAACGGAAAAATCTGAAAACGGCTCAAAGTATGTGGTTTGGTATCCGAAATGTGTCAGATTTTTAAATTGTCATTAAATGGGAAAAATGGGCCAAAAACTGAATTTTCGTTTTTCCTCAATAACTACCCTTACAGATGAGCTATCGGGCTAAAACTTGGCTGGAAAGTATCTTTTTTTTTGTCTATCGAATGGCGCAAATTAGAATAAAATACCTTCCAGGGCAGATTTGACCCCCAAAACCGGCTATAGCCTTTGGTACAATGAATATGTTAACGTAAAAATTCATTTTAAAACCTATACAAATCATTCCGTCACCCACATATAGCTACAAAATTTTGCACGCATCATCCGCTCACCGAGTCTCAAACTTCAGGGATGCGAAACCAAGAAAATCTCAAGAAAAATCTTTGACCCCTACAGCTGAGGGCCACTCTATTGTAACATTACCGTGGTGCCGTTGAACGGTCGAAAGCGTTCGCGTGGCTGCAAGATCCGTCGACCTTGACACGAAGAAGATTCGACACCCCGTTACGGCGGGAAAATCGTCTGGTATCGGGTGCTTGTCGCCGTTGATTTGCCAGGGCGTGTTCGCCGATAAATTCGCCGACGAGAGATTCGCGTGAGCGCGAGCTCAGCTCGGCGCGCGCGTTGAAGAAAAATGAAGCGAAAAACGCGGGGGCGTAGACGCGCGCGACGGGACACCGGCAAAGGCGGAAATTGCGGGCTACAGATGGACCGAACCCCTTGACGGTCCTTCACCGAACCGTCTCTTTGTGATCCTGCGGAACGCGATGCGTTTCATCCTGCAGACACATTACGCTTGAATTGATAAGAACGAAACAGAAAGGACTGTGTGCACCGGCTGAGGGAACACGAAATGGCGGGGGGTGGGGGTGGGATAAGGGGCGAAGGCGGGTGACGAGAGGGAGAGGGGTAGATGGCGAGCATCACCCCTTCCGATATACGTATATACACGCGAACTCGCCAAATTGATGCATGGAAAGGGGATGGCGAGGCGGCTCCTCGTCCATCAACGGCAGGATGCGTCCGGGGGTGAGGGAGGGGGAGAGGGGGGTGGTTGCATCTAGCCGGGGAGGGTGGCCAGAGACGATGGCGTGGTTCGCGGCAAGTGCAATGAAAACCCCCCCGTGTATTTATCGGCCATGCCGAAAGGAATGGCGGGACGGGAAAAAATAGCGAGCGCCGCGCCACGCCGCGTCGAGCCGCGTCGGGGCCAGGGAGTCACGAAATGAAACAAGACGGGGGCGGAGCACGGCGCGGCGGGGCGAGAAAGGAAAGGGGTGGAAAAACCAGAAGGGATCCGCGAAAAAAGTAATCCCGCCGTGGGAGGGCCGTGAAATATAGTTACGCGTCCGCGTCGGTCGGTGGAAACACACCGGGGCCCTCTCTCCGCGGAGAACAGCGTGACGGCCGATCGGTTCATTTCACGGCACGTTACACGCGTAATTTTCGAATATTGTTCTGATTTATTCGCCGTATTAACGCCGGCTCCTGGAGGAACCAGCTCACGTAGACGATCTCCGACTCGACCCCGGCACTCCGTCCCGACGAACCACCATAAATATTCAAGGAGGAGGCGGCGACAACGAGAACGATCGGGAAAAGGTGAAGCCGGGGTGCGCGACGCCCGAGATGATCCGTGTGCTCGCGCAGCGCCGGCGCTCGAAACCGTGGAAATCTGATTTGTGTTACGGAAAAGTTTGATTGCCGTTACCATCGCGGAGGGTCGCCCCTCGACGTGGTTCTCGCCGTCGAAATACTCAACGCCGAATACTCGATGCTCCCGCGAAACGTTATCGCGTTACTCGAGCCGTCTCATCGACTCCTGACGCGGGGAAATCTAATTTTCAGGCTCGTAAACCCGCGGCTATTCAGATCCCCGGGTGATTGGAGGTTTACGAGATGGCCCCTCAAAGGGAATACCAACTGTTAAGCTGCTGTACATCGAATCATACTGTATATCGAATTCACCCGACCGAACCCGCGTCCCGCTATTAACAATTGATGCGCCGAGTAAAAGTAATTTCGACCCGTTTATCTAACGAGACCCAGCGAGAAAGGATCATCGACTAATCGACTCCGATCGTTATGTGTTTTTGCAGATCGATAGACAAGCTCCTGACGATACACAGGACATTTTACGTGCAGTCACTTTAGCAGGCAGTATTCTTTCTCGCTAACGCGACCGGAAAGCTGGGTATTTCTTTTTCGGGCTGGATTTTTTTATTAGAATAGTTTCAAAAATCTCAAAAAATTCTGAGGCACTTATTAGAGTCTCTCTGATTTCACGTGAAAATTGTATCTTTAGATAAATTTTGTTCACGGTAAGAGTACACTGCTATATTTGTACCTGTTAGCAATAAAAATAAAAATACGAGGGAGAGTTATGAAGAGTTGGGAATTCATCTGGAATTCAGCGATCCGGTACGCCGACAAAGAACTAATTCAGTCAGGATTGTATGAGATTTTCGTTGGAAGTATAACTCTTTGACGTACGAATTAAGTGGAATGGAAAAGTGTGTTCTTTCAACATCAAACCGAAACGCTTCGCCGCTTAAACGGAACAATTTCGGTCCAGCTCTCGCCTGTGCGAAAGGAACTGTTTCGAGAGCATCGAGGCAGAAGGGAAATTATAGCGACAGCTTCTATAAACAGTTCTCCTCGACGATTTCGTCGGAGGGGCGGATTCGACACACGTGAATGGGAGTTTGCGAGGGTCCGCAAGACGACGGCACGGCTCGTATCGTCCTCCGTTTGTTATACGCGAGAAAACCGGCGGAAGCAATTCAATCAGAACTGGTAGCGGCGAACAGCTGAGACACTCGGCCTCGTTTCACCCCCTCGCTCTCTCCAACGAGCTTGTTCCACGATCGTTTCGCCCGTTTCTCGGCGTTTCCCGGTATGATTTACGACGCGGGAACCGCGCACGTACAACGATGTAAGTTAAACGGTCCTCTCACGCACGCCGTTTCCTCGGCCCGTCGCGGATTTACCCGCGTGGCGTGCTGCCCGACACGGAAAAACTGCATCTGCACGATGCACGTACATCGTTCTTCCCACCGGAAGTCCCAGATGAGTTTCCCTTCGGTGCAACGTGCTCCGACATTCACGAATCTCGACCTACAACCTTCTTGCGACCAGGGATTTATACCTGTTTTTCTTCGTACTCCTTATCAAAACTGAAATACTAAAACTGAAATCGGAATCATTTTATTATCGATATTACTATGTATATCGGTTTTGATATAACTCTAGTAACCAAATCGCGGTATAATACTGCTGTCGAAATTATTACGGTAGAAAGTTTCTGCTTCTACATCGAGCAACTGTTTATCGCCTGTTGTTGCCTTCTTCTTGTTTTTTTTTTAAATTGCCCCATGTTACCTCCGTGTGAACATGGCTCGAAAGAAATTCTCGAAGTGCTCGTCGAGCATCAGTTCTGTGCTTCAGGAGCCGCAAACGAAAAATCCTAGTGGTAAGCGTCGGCGAAAAGCGCAAAAGGCGCGTTGAGCGTCGAAAGGTACCGACGCGTATAATTGCGACGCGCGGTGAAAATTGTCGATCGGGAAAGCAGATGGACAGTGGACGTGCGAGATTAGAGAAAAAGAGGGCTGCTGTTGATTATCTTGGACCGTCGAACTGTGGACGTAGACGCGACGGGGTGAAAATTCGAGTGGCGGAAAGCACGAGAGAACGTGTGCGAGTGGGAGAGAGAGAGGGACACGGGAACCGGAGGTAATGCGGGAGGCAGGTGAATACGTGGCCGGGATTTTTCACGAATCGATTATGGCAATTCAATCAAGGACGTGAACGCGAGGGACAGGGATTTGTCGTTACGACGCGGCGGACGTTGGGATGCGGTTTATCCGGACTTTCATCCGCGCCCTTTCGGATGTTCTCCATCCATCCCATCGGAATCCTCGGTGTTTTCTTTCCGTTTCCGGGCAACTGGATGGCGGAGAGTCTGAAAGAGACTCTCGCACCGGGAGAGAGCGAGACAGCGAAAACGAGAGCTTGAGAGGAAACGGTTACCGACGGGATTGCCGAGTTTTCCGGGGCACCTTTGCGGCTCCAGTCGAGATTAGAGCAACCGGAAATTGAAGAAATTGACAAATTTTGTTACGAAACTAGTGGCCATTCACACACCGGACTGTGGATGTTCTACGTCACTGCGCGGTTAAGCTGAAAATACTGTGTGTGTAATATTAACACTAAACACACACACATACAGGTCAAAATGACTGTCTTTAAAAATTCGTTTGCAATTAATGAAATTATAAAGATGCATTCGTGAGGAATGACCAAATAAATTCCATTCCCGAAATTTTCCATTCCCTAACGTCACATCAAATCCAAATCCAAAATAGCGAGTAGATTCATCAGTCACCGAATTGATTAATTTTGACCTATCACCGCTGTTTGTCAGGCACAACTGTCCATTTCACATTAGTTACCAGCTAATCCAGAGCTACATAATTCAAAACAATGGTACCCATGCGCATTCAATCGGAGTGCAAATAAACGATCACCTCAATCACAATAGCAACTACAACCATATTTAACGTACCGCGAATGCTACACGTCAGCAATAACGGTAGAAAATTCCGCGTTGGCTGACTCCGACATAGCGAGTACGGCCCGGTGTCATAACTCGGGGAGTTAATTAAATTTAATTGATCCGGTCATTGAATCTCCTCGCGTCCCCGGAGTTCTCGCCTCGCACGTGCTTCCCATAAGTCTATCAGAATCTTTTTCCGCGGGCGTGTCCACGTTGAAAGCACGGCGTACGATAAGGAGTCGCGAAGTCGACGTCGGCCCCCTTAATTTATGAAGTCAAAGCAGTTCTCAATTATTTTAATCAGTTCCCATCGGTCGGGCGAGAGAGCTCGTCGTTGACGTTGCGTCGTCTGACTCGGTCCGACATGCTCTGAAAAAGGCTCCACGAAAGAGACCAGAGAGAACAGACTTTGTTGAAGTGGTTGTGCCACTAAGGAAAAACGCCGCACGTCGCAAGTTCAAAAACATTGCATTCATGCATTACCTAAATTGTAGAATTGAAAAATTCTCTCGATTTCAAGAGGAGCTTTCGAGTTAATGTCAGAATATCTTCACGTCGGAATCTTAGAACATCCGAGAACTGAACGCGATGAAGGAACGTTGCACTTTATGATAAGGTTAATTTAAGTTTAATTTTGACAAAATTCGTTCTACTTTAAGAGGAACGTTCTAGTTGATTTTAGAATAGCGTTCCCTCAGCAATTTTCGAAATTCGGTTGGCTCGAATTAAAGCGGGGAATATTGCACTTCGCGATAGAACCCGACCGTCTACTTTAATCAAATTCACTTGATTGCAATAGGGACCTTCGAATCGATTTTAGACTGTGTCCCCGCAGGATTTCATTCTCGGATCAAGAGAGTTCAGATTCGGAAGATCAGAGGAATATCTCGGAAGTGAAAGCACGTGGGACGCAATATGTATATATTTACATATATACTGGCTCTCGGAAAAAATGTTATACATATTCTGGGTTGCAGCGCTCGCGTGCTCGCATCTTTCCCGAAGTTTTTAATTCCTGCCGGGCGCGGTATCAGACACGTCGGAGCAGGAGATATGCGACCTTACTAACGGCGGCCGACGTTTAAAGCGCTTCGCGCCATAATTTCCTTGATTAAGCCGAGATACGTGGCGAGTTGCCAAGCAATGATGGGGGTGAGGGTGCGCGGGCCATGGGGTGGACGTGGGGGGGGTGCAGAGGGTTCGAGGCCGAGGGCGCGAGTGTCCGCTCGGCTCGTAAATAACATCGCGAATTAAGCGTGTAATTTCCGTGCGAATTACGAGCGCGCGAGAACGTGCCACCGTCGCGCCGCGCCTGGGGACCCCCACCCCTACTGCTCTCGATACCTTTGGTCGCTAAATAAAAAATAAAACGCCGGACGAAGGAACGGGGGTGGCCGTACGGGAAATTTATGATCGCAGCGACGACACCGGCCCTGACGAAGTCCGTCAACGTCGAGACACGGTCAACGGGCTGGTGATCGATGCCGCACCAAATCCGATTACACGAGAACATTTTTGCAACGGCTGGCGCCGTCGTTTTAATGCCTTGTAACTCATTCGCTTTGTCGATCCGGCTCGGAATCGATGCCCGACCACGCCACCGCGCGCACCCGTCTCCGTTTAAGCAACGCGATTCGACGCCCGATGACAACTATTGTTTCGGAATACTTTTCCCGCTCTGTCGATCGAGAGCGATCCGTCTGATCGCACGATTCGACAAGCGACGCAAACGATCGACACGTGAGCTATTAATTGCGGTGTCGAGCCTGGCGTCCGTGGATTAACGGTTGACAGCTCATCTGATCGTCTGCTAACTATTTCACTCTTGGAAAGCGTCCGACTGATCTCTCTCTTTTTTGTAAATGCGCTACGTGCACAGGATTTTGGGGCGAATCGTAGTGTTCGCGTACATTTTCGTAATTATTATTACTATTTCTTTTTAATAACTAGAATCGATTAGTAATTTATGTTATTATTAATTTGTACTGACTTCCATGCGACATTAAAGATGTATTAAAGAATTGAAGGTCAGCTTCATTTCTAATAAAAATAGTGCAGAAAATTATGTACACCATTACGTTGCTTAATAATATTGCTTATAATATTTATTATCTGCAATGAAAATGCTGGCTAGTAATAGTGTGAAATTAGCTAGTAACAGTATTCACTTTCTGGCAACTATGTAATTCCAGCATTGTTTGCTATTGTAAATATGGAAAATTTGGAATTTTTTGCATACGATATAGAATTTATTGCATTTGTTTAATTTCTGAGTAACTATATCACTGACACATCATCACTAGACAGCGGATCTTTATGCACAATAAACACATTTTCTATCGGAATTGTAATAAACTGGGGTGAAATAGAAATTTATTTTCTTCCTTGATATGTTTATTGGGTGGAAAAGAATATAACAATATTTTTAAATTCTTCTATTGTTTTGGTCATAAAATCCGCTGTCTGATCATCGCCATCCGAAGAAGCCAATGACGATTAGTAACGTGACTTTTGTAAACGACAATATTCCGAAGTTTGAATTGATTTTTGAAAACTTTCCCAAATTCTCCAAGAAAAATGATTGTGTCTTTTCTGAAGACGTCAGAATCGTGTTTCATAAGAAATACTCGCGTGCAATCAGGTCCAAAATTGGCCTATTTCCGGCATTATCTGTTCCTTTTTATTTACGGTATCGCAGGTGATTACCGATCATAGATACCCAGGAAAATGACCTTTCGCCGAAGATTGAGAACGCGCGAGACACCCAGAACGCATCTGCTCCTAGTGATTGATACGTAGATTGCGTTTGCGCGACGCGCACCTGGGTCTCTCGAATCCGCCACTTCGTTTTCGGATTCCCGAAGCATTGCGCGAGATGAAAGAACCGACTTATTTTTTCCTCGAAACAAACTATCCTTCTCGCGCCAGCCAGATTCGCCTAACGTTACTCCTCTCTCGCTGGAAAACGTTCCGACAGCGTCAACCAATCGAACCGGCAATACAATATCGTCCGAACGATTGTTAGTTCCGCGTTGAAGTTCACTCTATGTATAACACTCGAGAACTCGAGTTAACGATCTATTCGACACGAACAACGAGTATATCGAATAAAGCGTTGTACGTGTTTTCAATAAATATTCTCTTGTGTTACGAGCGAACAATATCCCTGCGGGGCCCGTTCCATCTCGAGCACTCGATTGGCACTCTTCTACCGGTCTTTACGAGGTTATTCTCGATTACAAGTATTACTTTCCCATAGACGAATCGATTCTTCAACGAAATTACTTTGCCGAGGAAAACGTATCGAGTTGGCAAAGATGTAATGTAGCCGGCTTCTCCGTTGCGGGAATTTTTCACAGCTTTTTTTTCTCTCTCTCTTTCTCTTGTTCTCGCTCTCGTCCTTCGCGGAACGGGATAAATATTAAGAGAATTGATTAAGTAGACTCGCCAACCGGAGGAGAAAAGTGTCGCATGAACGTACTTTCCGCCAACTACATTTTCTCGATCGCGCTGTTGACTCTGGCGTCTGGCTATCGCAAAGTATCCGAAGTTTCCCTCCAGCTGGAACTTACTTTCGTCGTTTAAATATTTGACCGAGCAAAATAAGTTTCTCGCATTCGCTCGTCTCCCTCTGGGACCGATCGATTGGTCATCCAAGAACTGCCGCCAATTATTCCGCTCGGACGATTTTCGTCGCTTTCGTATCGGCGCGACGCTATTTCGAAAAACGAACTCGCGAACGGTAATCAAGCACGCGAGAAACGAAAAAATCCTTGTCAAAAGTGAAACCCAAAACGTCTTTGGATCTACCTACAGTCAGTCCCACAGTTGATAGCACTCGCTTTAAGTCAGAATAACTTTTTTATGAGCGGATCAAACGACTTCAGTTTTATTGTCAGTTTATTGTAATATAATATTAGGTCGTCCCATAAATTCGTGCCGTTTACTCTTGTGCCATTTAAATTCTAAAAATAAAATATGTAATCACACTTTCATTCCACAATCTCTTCTGACATTTTGTGGCAAAGACATCATACCGTCACTATAAAATTTCTGCGGTTTTTCATTAAAATACTTTTCAATGGTGAATAATATAAACATATCCACGGCACGAACTTATGGGACAATCTAATACGTCATGACACTTCACTTTGAATCAGGAGATATTAATTTAAGGATTTCACCGATCGTCGCCACTGTTCGGCGTCAGGTGTAACTAAAAATCGGTGCCGCTCGTCGAAAACGTACGCGTGTTCTTCGACCGTTCGCGAATCCGTTCAATAATTCGTGCGTTGACGTTCCGGTTCGTAAAATCGCGGCGCGCTGCCGAAACGGGGTGTTCAAATAATTATAGCGGGCATAAAAGTCAGGATCCCGACGAACAGGAGGATATCGGATAGCGTGACGATCCTGCGGTCCGTACTGAATCCGATGGGAAGGGGGTCGGTGATTTGCTATTTGTGAAACGAGCGATTTTCGGCACCAACGCCATCACTCCGTGAACTCTCTCGTTGATGGAAGGCTATCAACAAATTACTATCGATCACTTTTATTACTATCAGGCTGCTGCATATGCAATTTTCGATTTTAGAATGTAAATGTAATGAGTAGACATCGGATGTTTATGCAATTTCCAATTTTTATAGAAACATTTTAAGAAAGTGGAATGAAATAAAATTTTATTTTTAATGGGGACAGCCTTTGTAGATTCAAAGCAAATAAAAATCGTGTTAAATTCTCTCGAATTTTATATTATAGCATTTTTTTAACATTTCCATAAGCCATAAATGCATAAAGATCCGATGTCTAGTAATGAGTATTTTATGAATTTTAAAAATGAGCAGGAGCAATTTGGAACAGGCAAAACATTACGAAAACTTAGCAGCAACGATGTAGCATTTGCAACTTTTTAAAATTGCCAAACAGAAAAAGAATTTTTTTATTTGGCTCCTATCTTTCGTAATTGATGCAGAAAATTTGTATTTTGCATAAAGATCCGTAGTTGTATGTATTCTTTTCACGTATTAGTGGAGAAGTGAACATACTGGCGGTAGAATTATATGATTTTCGACCAAAGTGCGATGGTGAACGAACGCGCTGTTCATTGATGCTGGAAAAAAACTCGAAAATGAAGATGGTAGTCTCATAAATAGACAGCGGATTTTATGCATTTATGACAAAAATGAGTAGGCGTAATTTACAATAGTAAGAACATCAGAAAAATTTGAAAGTACAGTTATATTATTTTCAACCTTTTAAACATATTAGGAAAGAAAGTAAACTTCTATTTCGTTCCAGTTTGTTGCAATTCACATAGAAATTTTTTATTTTGCATAAAGATCCGATGTCTGCTCATAAATCATGAACGTAAACGACCAAAACAATTTCCACCATAATAAAATCAAGAAACTTGTAGTTCGACGCACTCGCGTGTCTTAGCATTCGCGAGAAGTAGAATTGGTCGGCCATGCTCAGACGCGTCAGTCGTCTTGTATTCAATAACACGCGTAAAACCGCCTAGTTTTCAGGCTCGGTTTTCTCGAAAACGAAGCAAGAAACGCAAAAATATTGTTCGTTCATTTTACTTATTTTACACATAGAATCACCTCGCGCCCGCGTATACCATCCTGACCACAGTCTGTATGCACAACAGTCTGAACCAACCGATTCGCTCCAGCGAATGTTTCATCCGGCACGGTCCTCCCAGCGAGATCCTCGTTAAAAAAAAAGAAAAATTGTCACGCAGCTCCCGGACCTGGCAGCCGAGTATCTGCTAGCATAGCGGTCGTCGCGAGACTATTAGCCGAGCCCATGGTTGCTCGCTGGGAACGACGCGGATTATTCGGGCGTAATGCGGCCGGAAGTCGTGTGGACGATGCAGGCGCCGGGGAACGTTGATAACCGGACCGTGTCCCCCTGTCCTCGGCCCTTTCTATTTTTTATGACGCCCCGCCACGGTGGTCGCAAAAGCTTGCTCGCGCACGCCGCAAAACGAGAGGGCTGGCTCGCGCCGTATCGGAGCGAAAAGAGGTGCCGGGAGACAGAGAGAGAGGGAGAGAGAGAGAGAGAGAGAGAGAGAGCTGGCTCTCTCGCGCGACTCGGCCCGCTCGCTCTCTCGTTGGTATTTCCAATTTCACAGAGCGTGGGTTAACGAGGCCCGAGGGCTGGAGAAGTTAGGGCGACCGAGCCCCTGGAACGTCCTCTGTCCCCGCCAAAAGTGAGCCTCGATGGTCCCACTGTTACACCTCTTCACCCTCTCTCTACCCCTATCCCCATCCCCGCGGGTTCCTCGTTGCGTCCCACACCCTCGACCAGCACCCATTTAAACGCGGTACCCTGTCGCGTACGGGGTTCCGGCACATTACCTTCGCTGATTACCGGCCTGCCCCGCGGAGTATGTCACCCAGTCACCCTCGAGACACATACCTTCCGGAATCCTGCGACCCTTTCCTACCGTTGCTCCCGTATCTGTAGAGATAGGTATCGCAGGAAGCGTTTGAGACGAAGGAACCAACGAACAAACTACCTACCGAACCAACGAACGAACGGTCTATGTTCTTCGTTCTCCTGAGATTTAAGCACTCTGTTCCTCGTTTCTGTCCCGGCTCGCCTCCTGTCGCCTTGTCTCCCGACTGATATTGGATTCCACGCTATAAAAAGTTTATCATACACGCGAGGTTGCATGCGCGCCGATGTCTCTTAACCCCGAGCCACGGATTCTGCTGGATATTGAAGAATTTCGGTGGCCCCGGTACCCCGCGTCTTCTCTTCGCCCACGCGATCGTTTAATTAGATTTTTCGGATGCCTCTGTGGTTTTTGTTGTGTGCGCGATTTTCTATTACGTGCCATAGTTAAATCCGCACTTTCTAGTTTTGTAAGTGGGCTGTATAATAATTGTTGAACCGGAGGATCTTATTGATTAAATTACAAAAGTGGCCTATGTTTTCGAGTGTTTAGGAGTGACAAAGTTTAGAATGCGACTGATATGCTAATGCCGATGCCAATGCTATGGTCGTAATAATGATCATTTTCGCTGCTCCGTCTTACTATTTATCTCGTACGCTGGGGCGTTTACAAAATGGGATGAGGACGTTTGATAGGTTAAGAAAAGAAGGGCGGAGTTAGCTGTATCGTTGACGAGAGCATGCGGAGTGTACAACAGGATTGTAAAAGAAATGGGAAATCCCGAATTTTTGTAACTGTCGCTCGAAGCGCATCTCCGCATGATTCCTACAGGTATGCTTGCAAAACTTAGGTTCCAAGACATCTGCTAACCAGGTAGTCATCACCCGACTTCGCATTGGCCACACTAACCTGACCCACTTACATAAAATTCTAAAAGACCCTCCCCCTGCATGTTCCCGATGTAATACACCACTTTCAATTGAACGTCTCATCCTGCAATGCCCTCTTTTCTCCTTCCAAAGAAGACGCTTGGCTATCCCCAACAATTTAAGTGATTGTTTCAATGTTAAGTCGTATATAGTCCAAGTTTTAAAATTCCTAAAATCTACAAAAATTTTCCACACTTTGTAATATTGTGTACATATAACAATTACAAGATTTGTTCTCCTCAGTATACTTATAAGTGACTTATATATTAAGTACAAAGACATAATAATGTAATATGATATAATCTCTGTGGTCGCCAATGACCTAGTTGTTGATGCGACCTGTATAAATAAATAAATAAAAAAAAAGACATCTGCTACGTAGTTGTAAAACACTAAACCTCGGCCGGCAACGGTTCCTCGGGCACTATTCTTTTAAACATACTTTCGCTACGCGACAGTTTTAACCCCTTCTGCTATAACGAGTCGGACTCGTGAAGAAAGATTTCGAACAGCATCTGCTAAATATGTATGCTACTAATTCCCTGGAGACCGAAATTAAATTATATTTTGTTGTTGTCGATATGTAAATAATCTTGATACTTTTTCTAAGAAATTATGAGTGAGAATGTGTTTGGTTTACAGAGCAGCGCAGAAGTTGAACCTCTCGTCGAGCCCGCACCGTCGACGTCGCTCCGGCGACGAGAACATCATCTCGGACGATTTGCCGATCTTCCCGAATGGATACGCGGCTTTGCTTCTCAAGTCGCCGCCGCCTGCTCCACCGGCTCTACTGCGGAGGATAGGCGTGAAAGAGCTGACCGGAGTCGGCAAGGTATGTTCATTATCCCCCCGCTATCCGTTTCCCGTATCGCAAGCTCTTCTTCCGCCAGCTCTGCTAATTAACGTCATGTATTCGCCGGCTAGGAGAGCGCGGCCATTTGTCTGTCCCTTGATAGAATTTCCACGCGGTTTAATCGGCGGACAGGAAAGCGTAATCCGGTCTGCCGGCCGCCATAGTGCGGCGAGAATGCATATGCACGTTCCCCACGATATTCACAACTTCGAAACGAATTCGTTTTAACCCTTTTAACACATCGATCGCACGCTCAGCGACCATAAAAGTTGTGAGTGGTATTAAAAAAGGTGTGTTTTCACTTTGAAAAGACTGAAGGTGTCACTTTGATATCTCAAAAAAATGCGGTACAAAGAAATTAAATTGTACTCGTTCGATGCGTCCCTTAACACGTTGATTGCCATGGTCACCCATATGTGGGTGACGGAATTATTTGTCCAAATTTTAATATTAATTTTTACGCTAATATATTAATTGTATCCAATTTTTTAAGGATCTGTAAAATGCCAGAAAGTCGGAGGACTACTCAATATCGTACATATAATTTTTTTCAATTTTTATTTCATTAACACGTTAACTGCCGTGGGGGTCACCGGTGACCGGCACTCGACTTTGCTACAGCGCCATGGGGGGCACCGGTGACCCTCACCAAAAAAAATGCTTCAAACATGATTTTATAACTCATTATTTGCTGGGAACTATATTTCATCATAATATGCATCGCATAATGAAAAGTTCATGTCGGCGCCTGGGACAAATTATGGAAAATCCGTCCGGCAGTCAACGTGTTAAATAACTTACATTAATTTGATGGAATTTTTGAGGTTTCTAGCTTGGCAGTCAAAGCGTTAAAATGCTACATAATTTGTTAAAAAAATTTTTGATACAACTAATAGATATCGAGTTATTTTACATAGTAGTTTTTACTAGCTCACCCTGTCTGTAGACTATAGCTTTAAGGAGACTTTGTTGGACGTGAAATCGTGAATGTTGCTAAGTAGATAATGAACTTGTTCTCATCAGTTACTTCGATCATCTGAAACTAGTTCTGTGAAATATGAAACCGGTTTTTCAATTTTAGGAGTTTATCTAACTAAATCGATTTCCAATCCCGGTCTCGGAAAATCGACAGAGCCTATTTGTCGCACTGTGGTGTGGACAAGCCAGGAACCAGCTCGACTTCCGGCCGGCTGGTTTGTCGTCCGCTTATCGTAAATTCACGCGCGTTCGATTCCGCCGCGCGGAAGAACGTCGCAAGGTAAAGTGGCGGTCTCGGATTCATCGCATCGCATTCGGTTCCGGCGCTTGTATACAGGGTGGACCACCTCTATCATTTTCGTTATTGGCGGACCGCGTATTTTATCGCACTGCGATTTTACTACGTAAAACACGATTTCGAAGGACCTTCAAGATGACGATACACCCAACTCTTTTTTTACACGGTAAATGTGTTCCTCAAAAATCCGAGCAAAAATACAGCATTCAGAAGAAGCAATGAAAACTTCACTGTATAAGTTCTGAGGTATGTACAGTGAATCCAAAAGGTGTCTGAACATACAATTTCTGATTCTTGAGAAACTGATGATATTCAACCTGTTGTAATTTTGTACTGTGAATCCAAAAGGTATCTGAACATAAAATTGCTTGTTCTTGAGAAACTGATGGTATTTAACCTGTTGTAATTTTGTACTGTGAATCCAAAAGGTATCTGAACATAAAATTTCTGATTCTTGACAAACTGATGATATTCAACCTGTTGTAATTTTGTACAGTGAATCCAGAAGGTATCTGAACATAAAATTGCTGATTCTTGAGAAACTGATGATATTTAACCTGTTGTAATTTTGTACAGTGAATACAGAAGGCATCTGATCATAAAATTTCTGATCCTTGAGAAACTGATGATATTCAACCTGTTGTACTTTTGTACTGTGAATCCAAAAGGTATCTGGACATAAAATTTCTGATTCTTGAGAAACTGATGATATTTAACCTGTTGTAATTTTGTACAGTGAATCCAGAAGGTATCTGAACATAAAATTTCTGATTCTTGAGAAACTGATGATATTCAACCTGTTGTAATTTTGTACTGTGAATCCAAAAGGTATCTGATCATAAAATTTCTGATTTTTGAGAAACTGATGATATTCAACCTGTTGTAATTTTGTACTGTGAATCCAAAAGGTATCTGAACATAAAATTTCTGATTCTTGAGAAACTGATTGATATTTAACCTGTTGTAATTTTGTACAGTGAATCCAAAAGGTATCTGAACATAAAATTTCTGATTCTTGAGAAATTGATGATATTTAACCTATTGTAATTTTGTAAAAAACAATCATATCTATCTCGCTTTCGCTCGTTGCACCGACTCTCTCACGTTATCAAGTGAGTTCTTGAGAGAACAGATGTCCTGCGCTCGAGAATTTAACTGCTGGCACCTGAACCAATATAAATTTAACCGTGCGCTATTATACCATCCGTAACAAAAGGAATTTCGATCGATCCGAAATTGATAGCGAAAATGATCGAGGTGATCGCGTCAGGTGGTCCACCCTGTATACACCTGCGTGTGTGCTGCCTGGCTCTACGGAGAGGGGCGCGCGCGCGCTCGCGCACGGAAATCTTGGTGGGCCGATTTGAAATGCAGATGAGAGCGTCTCGCGCCGCTATAAGCTGCGGCTGCTCCTTCTCCTCGGTCTTCCTCTTCCTCTTCCCGTTCCCGCTCGGATTTGCCTCCCGCGCGACGTATCCTTCTGCCCGCGATCCTACGCTTGAATATTCCTTTCGTAGCGGATTCTCGGATTCGTTGGCCGCCCGTCGAACCCGGTTTACCCGGAGATCGATCGTCATCCTCGCGAGTACGTCTGAATCGCGGTTACCCGAACGCCACCGCCAGTTACTTCCGGTGAGAACTCTCCGAGTGGAAGTGTCCTCGAATCGGACAAGATTAATGATCCTTGTGTTATTACGACACCCTCGACTCTGCTGATTTCTTGGCCACCTCGACGAAATTACATCCTTTCGTCACTTTTACGATCGGATATGTTGTTAGGCCTAGTCATGTTCTGCTTTTCCAAAGATTTTGTTAATAATTTCACATGCAGATCTTTATGCAGAATAAAAGATAGATACTGGAGATAAATAACCGTATCGGAGCAGGCTTGAAGCGATCATTTCCAATCGGCGGGGATGACTGGTAACCAGATGTTCCCCTATGGTCGGGAAGGGTTGAGTCGAGCCGGGTTCTCAAAAATTTCGGGATTTTTTAATATTAGGGGGACCGGAAAGTAATGTCGTCTTTGCGCAAGTCAATATTTGACTGATAACAACAGCTAACTTCGTACACCTACGTTGTTCAGTACATGGCTGCAGGTTCGGGAGATTAGTTAGTACTTTTCTTGTACAAAAATATCGTGTTTTTAGAGACTATGTTCGAAATGACCGATTCAAATCCAGAAAAGTTGCACATTCGGCATTGGATACTAATTTCGAATGGGCAGCAATGTCGCAATAGCTACGAGAAACATTTATCATGTTTATCCGGAAGTATTGACTGTACGTAAGTGCCAACGATAGTGAATTTGAATCTGGCAATTTCGATCTTTCTGACGCACCTTATCAGGAAGGCCTGTGGCACTCGATAATGACATTTTACCTCGACAGACGATTCTAGAACTCTCGGGGAAGCTTCGTTCATCATGGTCAACCGTACGAGAGTATTTATATGTCACAAATTAAAAATAAAATGCCAATAAAAAATTACTCTATTTTAATTTGACGAGAAATACGACATTACTTTCCGGTCCCCCTAATATATTGGAACTCCCGAGAATATTCGGGATTCGTGATATACTTGAGAATCGCGAAATTTTTGCCGAACGCGTCCCGTTTCCGAATCAAATTCCCAACCCGACATTTTTGGATTCCCGCGCGTTTCTACCCACGACCATATATCCAGGCGTCACTGTAATATCTTGCCCGCGAAAACGGTATGGACATCGCTCGATGCCCGTTCCCGCGACACAGAGAGCCGAACAAAAGCGTTCGAGTCGCTGAAATTCCAGCGAGCCAGCAGCGCAAGATGGTATTACGCGAAACTCGTTACGATGCGAGACGCGAAAACCCGCGCGGAATGAAAGCTGCTCGCGGTCGCGCCAACCAGTCGGCAGAATTGTTGGAAACTAATTCATCCGAAATAAGGGCTTATTGTTTACCGACCGGTAAAGCTAATTAAAACGGGACGATGATGCGGGGGAGGAGAAGCTCGCCCTCCCGCTGGAACGGTGTGGTTCGGCTCTGTCTCCTTTAAAAGACGGGCCACATTGTTTTGCAGACGGCTTTATAAGCAACCGAGTGCCGGCTTTCGTTTGTCTTTACTTTCTCCGTTCCTTCCGTTTTCTCCGCTGGAGGATTTCGCTCGGAACGTAAAATTTCCTCGGATTAGGAACTCTTTGTCGCTCGTACAGCGACACGGAAAATTCAAGAAAACTGCTGGCATATTTATTAGAACAGCCCCGGGCGCTTTGCGCAAATGATTCTTGCTGGCGAAGGCGATATAACTTTTGCGCACCGTTCACGATTGTCCGAGCACACTGTAACGACTTTAAAAGGAACTCGTGGATTTTAGTGCCTGGGTCTGGTTCTGTGACCCAGAATGCCAGAGTGCATTGAAAAATTAACTTTTGTGCCAATCGAGTTCGATAAATTCGATTGATCTCAACTATTCAGCTTTCGATTCAATAAATAAATTAGTTTGAAACATATGTTAAAAAATTACTTAGCTCAAAGATCATGACCTGAAACGTTTTTGCGAGCCTGCCATTTAACCGATAGAATCCGGCGCTTCTCGTGATAAAAATTTATCCACTTTGTGCATCCTATGACATTTCTGCGGTTAATTTATTTTTACGAACTGGCGTAATTACGCGTTAATGCTCGCCAATGGGGAATCGAATGGCAGGGAACTGGGTAGAATTTTTAACGCGAGTTTACCAGCCGTGGTCGTGCTTAATCCGTCGAGCCAGCCTGGAACGCAATTGAGCGAAAGTCGATCAACCTCGGAATTAGACTGGCAACATTACGGTTATAAAAGCATCGATAGAAGCCAGAGCTTTGCGACCGTAATTATCGTCTCTGTGACAGACGGAGCGCACGCGCGCTTCGGTCGAGTCCGTTTCGGTGGCCACCTCACAGACAGTCGAATGTTTAGTGTCTCTATGAAGAGAGTAATTAAACCCGTAACGGTAGCGCCTCGAATACTAGCCAAACGCGGCTTTCCTTTGGCTTTCTGCTCGTTTAGTCGCGAACGGTCTATGTTCTGGCGGACGTTACAGCGTACCCCATCCCCTGAGCTCTCGCATGTGCGCGTTTTACCGGACGCAAGAGATTTTAGAGCTTCTAGCCCCGTGTGTCTGACCGTCTGCACGCTTGTCCGTCGCCGCTGCTAGTTTTCGGGCCACGCTCCTGCTGCTGCTGCTGCAGCCTCGGCTTCCAATTTGGCTTCCTGTCGCTGTTACTGCACCCGCTCGCCGTTTCCATGCGTCGAGCCGATGCAACGTGACGCGACGCGACACGATGCGGCTTTGGTTTCATCATTTAAGCGCAAACTTTTGTCCCAACCGGGCAAAGTGCTCCTCCTTCGAACGAGCGATTCAACCATCTCCTCTCGTTCGATTTTCATCCCCTTCCAACATGAGTTCAATCAGAATATTTTATATACAATCGCTAACCTCAAGAATCGAGTGCGATCAAAGGTTACGCGGTCGGTTTAATCTTCATCCCTTATTTTCACAACTTAAGACTCGATGGTAAAACATCGAAACGACAAATAATTAACTTTTACCAATTATCTTATCCACGATAAAGTAATAAATACTTAGACAATATGGTGCTCGCATATTCGGACTTCGCGATTTCATTCGCACGTGTTCCATTTCTGGGTATTAGCTTTGTCTCGTGACGAAGAGAAGAATAAAGAGAATACGTAACGCCTCTCTTGTCTTCTTCAAGTGCACGCCGACTTTTTGACATTCAAAGCTACACACGTCTAACTGCATTCTCAAGGGAGTGTACAATGAATGTAAAATGGTCGTGTGATAATTACAGAACAACGACTTGAAGAAACGTGAAAATTATGTTTGTCGGATTGAAACACTGGGCCCTTTTTGTCGCAAATGTTGTCGCATTCTTTTGTCGCAAGTTTTGTTATTAACAGTAGGTCTGCGCAGCACTAAGAGTGACTATTTTACGTCACTTTATAAAAATAACGTGAATGTGCCTAGTCAAATTTTTAACTAGTTTTTAAATAATATATACCCGAAGAAATAAATTTGTTGAATAATTCCTCATATATGCATTTTTACAATCTGAATAATCGTAAATTAGAAACACTAGAACGCGTCATTTTGACTGAAGATTTTGAAAAATTTGTGACGTGTACCTTTCAGCAAGAATTCGTTATTTCAAGTCACAATTTAAAATTTACTGTTTTTCAGGCACTTTTAGAACCACTCGTGCATTCATCGCACAGTAACCAAGTTCATTTTTTAAATTCTGGCACGGACAATGGTTCCAAAAGCAATGAAAGCTACATTCAGTTCATTGTCTGCCAGTCTTTTCCTCCACATCTTCATTGTAGCTTTTCCAACGTTCTCCACAAAGCCAATTTTCTGTATATTTTTCAGTGTGATGTAATACGCAGACTTGAATACAGAAGAAACGAGAATCTACTTTATTTTTATCGGCAGAAATAAAAGAACAATAAAATAATAATATATCTCTTCACTAAACCTGTTTGTTGCGATTGAGACAACATATCTTCATTTCGCATAAAGATCCGCTGTCTGTTCCTTACAAATTCTAAGAATAGACTTCGTTGAAGTATTATTCTATAATTACTTATCTTTAATTCTAATTTTACGTTCGTGGTTGTCCTATATATAATATATAAATACGAAATCTCAGGCGAAATTTTACGAAAACACAGTTAAATATTAGATGGATTTTGGAATGAAGTCTGTTATACCTCTGTACGAATCGGTTCAAATAAAACTGTGAATTTTACACATTTGTGATATGAGTAAAAACGAGACAAGAGAAAAGTGAAACTAATCAATGATCAGATTAAGAAGATCGACCTGTGTTATCTTATTCTCAAGTCACCCACAAGTGTTGTCATCGAGTCATCGACAGTTTGAGTTTGATTTGCGAAAGGATGAACTGGGTCTATGAAATAAAGAATTTAATTAATTCTTATTAACCCTTAGCACTCGAATGGTGACTGTAAGGCACCACTAAAAATTGCTGTATCATTATTCGAAATATTTTTTACGTTACTAAATTTGATTGTATTTAATAAGTTACTAAATATTTCAGTATTGTACAAGTAAACTGCACCATTCTTGTATAACATGAAAAAAAAAATATATATATAAAGGAAATATTCTAGGTCGAAAGAAATGTTCTGTTTTAAAGTTAAAATAGCTTCGAGTGCAAAGGGTTAATTAATTAATTTCAATTAATATAATATAAATTTCAATTAATTTTAATTTCTAAGAAGATGAGTACCATCCATGTACGGGATCTATAAAAAGGGAATTGATCGAAATTGTCCGGCCTATACCAGAGAAAGACCATGCACAACTAGGAACGAGCTAATCGAATCATACAGAATCATCCGACAAGCTCATCGCAGGCCAATCGATTACAAGAAGACTGCGTAGAGATAATCCGGTTGGCGGATGCGATGAAGACGTCCGGGTCGATTCGCGTGGCAAAAGTTCCGATTTTCGGCGAATCTCTGACCAATCCGCGACCCATGTGGCCCCAATCTGCGAAAAAAAAAAACGACGATAGATTGAGAGAGGGTGGTCTCTCGCGACAGATAGGAAGATCCCGGCTGCGACTCCGTCTCCGACAAACGCAAAGTCAATAATCCATCGCAGGTGGGGGTAGAAAGGAAAGGGAAAGAAGAGCGTGATTTTTATGGGATCGTACGACCGTGTATCGGTTATTTTCTCTTTTTTCTCCGAGAAGATGGCTAGCCGGACGGCTGAGCAGAACAGCGAAGGAGAGAAAAAGAGAGTCAGAGAGAGAGAGAGAGAGAGAGAGAGGGGCGGGAACGCTTGGAGTCCTGAGCCACAGGATCGTGGGAGCAGGACGAAATGAACCGTGATCGCCGGTGGTCGTGGTTCCCATCCGGGAAACAACCGGGAACTCTCTTACGGACCCGATCGGGTCTAAGATAAAGAGACGGGGGACGCGAGCTCCTCTCGCAGACGTATTCCCGCTACTCGATCTCGGCCAGGAACAACGGCCGAGGAAACGAATGCCGGGAAATGAAGTTTTAAAGCCGAGCCGAGTGGAACACGGACGCGATTGAGGCGGAACTTGTGCCACGCCGAAGACAAATAACGGCAATATTTTTTGGGGTTTGTTTCCGCTGAGCACGTGGAACGCCGACCCCCAAGAAAGAGTTTGAAGTATTCTTTTACATCGGTGGCTTACTACCTGCCCCCTAATTTGCTACCGAAGTCGCTCCGTTAACCACCGTTAACCATCCTTTGTAATTTTTTCAAAACTTCTTTTACACGTCATTTATCGAGCTGATTTTTCTAACTTCTCAGAAAAACTCAAGTCATTCGACCCAATTTTTCAAAAGTTGTTCTCCTTTGAAAAGTCCTACTGGTGTGTCTGACTATATCAAGACTTATCTACTGTATACATTCTTCTACAAATTGTAAGTTGATTCGCAGAGGTAACAAATTGAAGTTTATACAAGAGTTTTCTGTCATTTTGTATACAAAGCTTGTCTGGTTACTGTTTTTAGCGTTTGTAAAATGTACAACATTTTCATTCACATTTTATTTCCACCATGCAAAATTTTGCAGCAATTTTTCTGCTATTCCAGAATCGAAAATAAAATTATTTGCGATATTGAATTTCGTGCTATTTCTTCCGTTTCTCGCAATTCTTATCTTATTCTTATCTTTGGTTCCGGCGCAATTGGCGAGCGGAAATTGCAACGCGGGAAGAAGAAAAGCTGCAAAATATCATTTTGCACAGAAAGTTTCATGATACGAGGAATTTACTGGAGCCACGCATTTACCTGATGAAAACTGAATCCAGAATATAGAAGTTCATCAGCAAATTAACCTTATGCACGCAAAGCCATTTTAACACTAGAAATACCGGAGGAATTTCATCCAACCTAGAATTTCTTTCACAGCGAACACTTTCCTCCGTTTTATGCGTGTCCTTCAAACATTACTGTTAAGCGCCGCTTCGTTGAGTCGTGCTAATAACATTCTCCATTAGATGCATGCGCAACTAGCTATTTTTTGTTGCGCGTCTACAAAATTAAATTACAACATGGGACAGGAATTTAGTTGCTCATTCGTTATGGCAAACAATATAAAGCTGTTTACGAACAGGAAAAATTGAAATTGAGTGCACCATACAAAGCAAAAAAAAAAAAAACAGCAACTTTAAGAAAAATAAAAACCGTCCGCAAAAGTAATACTGATTGTGACCATTAAACCTATTACGAACAAATGGGCAATTTAAATTATAGAGACGCGTACACAGGAAGTCATAAATTTTCTTCTCAAAGATCATATTACAGTAAAAATCGTGCAACATCTTAATTAATTTAAAGCTATTATTCTATTGCTCTTTAACACGTAAATTGCCGATTTCTATATAGTTTGTTATTAAAAGAAAAATGCGTGGGAAAAGTGCAAAACAATTTCGTAACACAGAAATTGTCTGCAGTTGCAAAGGAACTTCGAAAACAATGCTTCAGAGTGTCGAATCGAGCGCAGAGCGTTTATTTCGTGCATCATAGCTTGTCGAGTCGTGGGTGGTCACGCTGTATGGTCGTTTTAAAAAACATGCCTCGGCCCATGTCCCCCATACTTCGTTAACGAAGTTTGTTAACAACGCGCGATGAGCGTCTGGTCGAGTTCGTTCCAATCAGACGCCGTAATTCGTTTCTCCGTCAGATTATTTCGACGACGATTCGAAGCCCGATCGAATTTTAGCTGCTGGATCCTGAACGGGAGGGAAACGGCGGGGGCGGGCGGGAGGGTGAAAGCACCCCGCGAACTCGTCGGCCAATCGGAGTCCTTCGGCTGGGGAGATAGATTTATAGGGGAGAGAAAGTGACCGTGGACGCGAGGCGCGGAAAGTTTTCCGGGAAATCATTTCGCTAATTCGAGAAAATTGATGTGGCGGGTTGCCAGAGGGTCGTCTCCCTGGGAAAAAGAAAGTTTTATGACCCGCTCAATACGTAATACCACTTATTCCCCTCGATTATTCGTTTATCAGCTTCGGCATTCATCCAGCGTCCTGTTTCCGGCGCTCTAAACACTGTTTTCCCCCGTTTGCGTCGCGTTAGACGAGGAACACGGCGTGACAGTATTAACATTAGAACTACCAAGCAGTAAATACAACTGGCATACATTGCCTTATAACAACAACAAATCTGCAGTTGTTTAGATTTCGTACCAGTTTTGTGTAAATATCTACTTCGACAGAGAAGTTCATAAAAAAATTTTCTCATGAAAACATATTTACAATTTCCTTATTTTTCAAAGAAAAAATTAGGCGCAAGTCATTTTGACCCATCCAGTAGTTCTAGTGTTAACTAGTAAACGCGTTAATACCTGTAAGTACACTATTGTACACTATTTCTTGATCTTTTGTTGCCACCGTTGCGCGTGAACAATTAATTAAAATCATCTCTTTCACATAGGTCCATAACTGTTCTTTCTGAGGAGAAAAAGGTATAATTAATATAGGTACAGTAATTGGTATTGGCGTGGTAATTGAGTCCCTTACAGTAGCGTCGTCTTGGACATTGTTCGTTGAAAGTGAAAGAAGCCGGCACGGCGGAGGTTCGTAGCGGGGCGAGGATCGATCGATCGTCGTTATCCCGTGTCCCGGAAATAGTCGCGAGGACATGCGCAATTTGATCGAGGAAGCTGCTGACCAGGACGCGACGTGGTCAGCGGTTTAAACCCACGCGTTTGCCAGGGTTCATTGAAATGTCCGGTCTTAGGCGGGTTGCTCGGTCCTTCGGAACAAGACGAAAGGGATGCTGGACACCCTCGTCTCTCGCAACCCTCTGACCTCAGAATACCTAATGAGGACTTCTGATTTTCCTCCGAGCTACCCGTTTACCCGTAACTCCACGAGTCTTGGCCAATTGCGCATGTTATTTGCAACGACAAGATCATCCTAAGCTCTGAAATTGATGAAGGTAGGCTAGTCTGGCTACTTTCAGGCTACTTTGACTGTCTGTAAAATGGTGTCTAATCCCTTCTAACGATCAGGGTCAAAATTGAAGTGTTGTTTATTCAGAATAGAGATTAATGTTTTATTGCACGAAACGAAAGTTTGTGAACTCTTAGTTTGAAGACTTGCGCTACTATTGTTGATGCTTATCAATGTTCTTACAGTAAACTATTTTTCATTGCAGTTGCTTTTCAACGATTTTAAAGGATCGTATGCATCTTATACGTTTAGTAGATATACAATGGATTTGTAGTTGACCAAACTGGATGTGTTCGCTGTTTATGGATTCAAATTAGTTGTTAAGTAATGCAAGAGTAACTATAACTATAGGTTATTTTTCATGCAACCGCTATAAATAATCTTTTCTCTTACAAAGCTTAAGCAGCAGGATAGTAATAGAAAAAATTATTTATGATATCTTTTATGCGTTTATGGCATAAATGGACAGGTGCAATTCGGCAGAGTACAAAGGTTAAAAGAGAGTATCACAATGCATTGTGTCAGCGTTCTGAAGTTATTAAAGGGGGACAGAAATTTCTGCTGGGTAGCAGTTCCTTGCAATTGATGTAGACATGTAGATCGATGTCTATTTTGCATAAAAATCCGCAGTCTATTTATTACACAACTGCTAGGACGACCGGATCAATTCGTGTGGACAACACTCCTCATTTCTTACAGCATCTGAATCGAAATCGACATTTGATGAGACACACACTGGTGCTCAGCTACACGTGTTCTCATAAGAACCAACGATCAGGTCCCGGCGTTAAAATTACGTTGGAGTACGAATCAGGCCAGGCTAAAAATAATTTGATAGCCAGCGTTTAATTCGATTTCGCGCGATCCCGTTCTAATAGAGGACGATAACAAGGTCTCACCGATGGGGTTATTTTAATAATGAATTAATTCGAGGGACGTTATAGGCACCGGGAAGACCGACATAGGGGGTGTTTGTGGACGGTCCGCAGGGACCCCGAGCACCACATGGGCCACGTGGTACCCACAGGATAATTGGAGGCCACTGCGGTTTTAGGGACTCTCCTCCAGCCCCTTCCGGACCGTTCTCTACGGAAACCCTTACGTACGAGGCCTGTACGCGTCGCAGTTCGACTGCCGGTATTATCCGGATTCCTGATTCGCTTTGCTGCATAATAATTAAGGATTTCGCGTGTCGTGATAGAGCGCCGTGGCACCGCAGCTTGCGCGCCGCCGCCGCTCTGTGTTTGGCAGACGCAACCTTATTGCGGCCTGTTACGTGGCGGCTCGGTTTCCGTAAAATTACGTTTTTGTCAACATTCGAGGCGGATTATTAAACAACGCTCCATCAACGGATAAAATCATCTCGCCACCCGTCAGTCACCTCGCCTCCCCTCATTTTTATAATAATTCCACGAAATCCACAGACTAATTATGAACGTTTCCCGACTGCGGATAATTATGCGTGTACACGTTGAATTAAGGGAAATAGAACGTTACGGTTTGCATTGCTGAGAATTAATGGTGCTTCATTTCTGCTACGAAGAATTTTCCAGTTATTAAACAATCGGCGAACGCAGATTACTCGTAAATGTTCGACGAGTGTGCTTCGATCATTTTTAAAAGAAATTAAAAGCGAGTTGCCGCGATTGCATGGCGTTAATGGTGTTCAGCAAACTGTAAATTTCATTTCCGCATTATTTGCCAGGGCAAAATAAGGAAATGATCGAACACGCGCGGGTGGACCGGGCAAACCGGATGGACGAGGAACGTACGGGAAGCGCGATTACGCATTTTGACGCTCGTTTTTCAACGCTGCGGCTGCGAATAGCGCGGCCATGCTCGCCGCGAGTCAAATATATCTTGGCACGATGACGATCCGGTGGCCAGAGAAGCGTTTAATTAGCAAACGAGCTTTGATCCGATTTCAATGGAGGTGAAATTAAATCACCGGCCGAGAGAGAGAGAGAGAGAGAGTGACACCGACCAGGAGTACGGGGCGCGGAATTATTTTGTTGTTGGCCCGCGGAATTATCGATCCGAACCGTGCTTCCGTTTTTCATGGATTTTCCTCTGCTACGCGCATTCTTCCATTACCACAATTGTACGAGACCCGCCCTGTTGCTCGCGAGATCTCGGAACATATTGTCTGCAACGGGATTTAAAATTTTTGGTGGTAGAAAAAAATTTCACAGCTCGAATCGAGCGTCGAGTGTCAAAAGTTGAACGAACTTTTAACAACGAACTTCATTAGTTTCCTCTACTTTTTATGTTCCGGAGTTAATCGTTTCGGCAAATGAACGGGGCTCGTACCTACATCGAGACTGCAGCTCCACCTTTTTCAACGCGCTCTACGTTAAGATCGCGATCCCAGCCGTCAGAGTCGACTTTTTCTCCCGTCTGTTAATTCGAATTCCCGCGACCCCGTTTCTGCACCGGGCTCGGTGCATCGCGACACGTTTAATTCCTGCGCGCGTTGTCTCTAATTGAAATTACGACACAAAAGGATGCTCGGGCCGCGCGTGAAAGGCGTCCCCGCGCCTTTGGAAAGCGAAACATTTCTGCGCGTTTCATTAGGAAGCCCTTCATTCCGCTCGACAACAGTGCGGGGCACAACCCGCTGGGAGAAATATTTCAAAATGAATTCCTGTTTAATTCAACGGGCCCGGCCCAGGAACCGTTTGGCCTCCTCCCCGCGCTCGGCTCGAGCCGCGCCTAAATAAACCAATTATTAATTACAGCGTGAGCCAGTAATTCGGCCGGAACGGGAAAGGAGGTGGGACGAGAACAGAAAAAAAAAATCAAAAAAGGAAGAGTTCCACCAATGTCAGATTCGCGTGGCCGGTGAAATAAAGGAAAAGAAAAAAATACGAGTTAATAACTTCGCGTGCTCTGTGTACGCGCGTCCATTTCGAACGACTACGATCGGAGGACGGCCGACAGCGAGCGTTATTTACGATCGCGCCCGAGTATTTTCCGCGGCCGTTAATTGCCGGTGACGTATCGCCGGTTACAATAGCGTCGATCCCGGTCCCCGGGCCAATGAAATCCCATATTCGGCTCCCACGGCGCAGCGCGGCGTCGCTGGACAGGTGTTGCGCCTCTCGTATCGACTTCGACGGTGGGGATTACTATGCGAAATTCGTTCCTGTGTACAGGGTGTCTCGATACAAGTGGTACAAGGAACGTGAAGCGATTCTACATGCAAAAATTCGCGTGAAAAAGCACGAATAACGTTTCTTCGTTCGACGCTTCGTTTTCGAGAAAATGGAGTTCGAATGTTCGACGGTTACGCGTGCCCTAGCATACGTAAGAAGTAGAATCGGTTAGTCATGGTCCGACGTGCCAGCCGATTCCTATTCAACTGCGCACAGTGGTCCGGATCAGAGAATTCCGTGACCGTCTTGTCGAAAAGTCAACTTACTAACCCGTTGTCGTAAAAATTTCCTTTAGCGAAATAAAGTTCGAAGGAATTATGAACGACGAAGAAATTCGCATCACTGTAATCGTAAAATAAATCTTATACGGGCTTGATTTCAAGAAGACAACAAATCTTTAACCAGGAATTCAATTGTATCATGAGGTATTCGAGTGAACGAAATTTCGTTAGGGTTCGTAGCATGCTGAAGAATTGAAGAAGCAATCCCTGGGATCAACTCGAACTTTACAGTTTTGATTTTAATAACACGATTACCCGTGGAACTTTTTAGGGCTGGAACTTGGCAGTCAACGTGCTGAGAAGAAACCTGAGAATATCGTGTTCACCAAACTCCACAAAAATAGCGCATTTCGGTCGCTTGTGTCGTATACCTCGTTCAATGCGATTTCTATGGACGATGGATTCGCGCCGTAACATGATTTGTCCCATTCAAAACCGGCCCCCTTTCACAGCAGCTCTCTTCAACTTTCCTCGTCGTTTTTCAACCTCGACGGCGGAGTTTTGACGCTGGCCCTGTGTAACATTCGTTCGCCGCTGATCTGCGGAGTTCCGCTATACTTCCTGAAGGAATTTCCCAGATCGCCGGCAAACTGGATTCCCCGCCGCGTATCGTAAAACAAGGAATGCGGCGCAGGAGTTCCAGGCCGGGCCCGCCGCGGCCTCTGTTTTATTCAGAGGATCCGCGCACCTGTCGTAAGTTTACACGTGCCGGGTAATTTCTGAGGGGCGCGCACGCGACGAAAGGTCTACGGCATTAGCACTTTCCCCGGGCCGACCGAATTTATTCGAGACAAAAAGGGAAAAAGAACCGGCGAGAATCGGTTTTAATATCCTCCGAATATTTCACCCCGCCAAGGAATTTCTGGTGTTTCGTTAGGCTACGCGAATCTACTCCAGAAAAATGTTCGCACAACTTTCACTACTCCGAGATGTACAATAATACATTAAACAAATCGATACAATAATACATTATAGATCGAAGGTGGTCCTATTTGACTTATCGAAATGCATCAGTCATTGATGCTTTTAAGCTTGCTATTTGTTTAGAAGTTGCACGCTTGCTCGCTAACATTTCTAGAGTTTTCCTGCGACGCAAGATAAATTGTTTGGAAATCTCTGCCGACACTTTATTAATGCGGCTTGGATTTCCAACCTTGAGATGGAACCAGTCATCAATTTCCAACTGGAACTTATTAATCACTCTGTATCTTGATTATTGCGCAGCAAGATTTTATGATTTCGGTCAATACTGTTAAAAGCATCAGGGGCAACCTCGCTTTTACAAAACATAACAAATAAATTTCAAGGTCATTAAAATATCACGTTACTCGTTTGATCTGAATATAGAAAAATCTTTCTGCGCATGGATCCATAAAGATTGACAGTGAACCAAAGAAGCATTGACATTCTTCAATAATATTAAACGTGTGCAACCTTCGCATAATCATAAAAGGAGTGCAAACATTTACTCGGCTCTTTTAAATTTCAATTTAACGGCGCACCAACTGTTAGGCTATTTAGCTTTTGTCCGATATTTTTCTAATACGCGTCGTAATAAATAAACTTGTTCATCGAAATCAAAACGCTGAAACCCATCATTTTGATGAGTCCGGTAGTTCCATTGTTGACCCTTCGATTAGAATCCCCGGTCGATTTTGATCCATCGTTTCAAAAACATCATCCATCTACTCCGCTATTGTAATCTCGCGATTCTCCCGTTTTTGATCTACCGATGTAGCACGTTGTTACTGTCAGGAAATAAAATATACTTGATGTATCTGTGATCTGTATGGGGGTTTACGCTGCGCCTTAAGAGCTGCGAACGTTTACTCGTGAAAAAATACGCGGACACAAAAGGACGGGTCGCTTGCATCGGTTTGCACAGCCGGTCGAATCGTTTTACGATCGCGCTCGCGAAAATTCGAAGCACCATGTGCGCTAGGGCAACGGAAAGAGCAACTGTACAGCCATAAATCAACACGGCAGCAGCGCGACAGATTTTTAGCAACAAACCCGTCTACGGGCAGCTACAATCTCTTACCAAAACTTTACACCGTTCGATAGCAGTTTTTTTTTTTTTTTTTTTTTATTGGAAATCTCATATGAGATTTATTACAACATGAATATTACAACATGATAATTCCCAGCACAGAGTATTATTAGTAAGTATAGTAAGTATATTGTATGGTACAACAAAAAAATACCGGCCACAGCACAAAAATCGAAAATACTTAAGCAGATAGCAGAGTTCGCAGAGCGTTGTTCAAACACAATGATCACTGCACCACTAAATTGATGAAAGGGACAACGCGTTCGAAATTCGGTAGAATAGAAGAAGAAAAAACAGAAAAAGTTATAAAACATGTAATGACCAGGAAACGTGGAACACGGAGTACGTGTTAATTTAAATTGTCTGGCACCGTTATAAATAGTTAAGTTTCCGAATGTATATATTGTCTTTGATGAAAGCATTCGAGTTTAATTGCTCATTCCAACCGGGCTTTGTAATTCAAATTTCAATAAACGAATTGCGGTATATGCGGTGTAATAACGAGTGACCATTAATGTGTACGTGCCTAACAGAAACGATCAAAAGTTGCGAAACTGATTAATCGATGTAGGAAGTATTAATTAGAACGAAGGAAAAATATGTTGTGCAACGAAATTTTAATTAAAATACATGCACTATTGAAAGTCTGTGTGCTTACGCTTGTTTGGACAGTGAAATTTGAGAATTTAATTTATATGAAAATACATTACCGTCTGAAAGCATTCACAAAGCATTAACTAAAAAGTATACTTTTTCATTAAATTCGTCCACAGAGCTATTGCAAAAATATTGTTATCGTCACACAGTAGAAGCAATATCATTTCCACTTTTTTTCACATTGTAATGCAAAAACGAAATTTATTGCATCGTTTGCAAGAGATATGGCCGGACAGACATTTCATTTTTTGTTTAATAATTTTAACAAGTTGAAGTGGCATATCGATAACCTTCTACTTTAATTTTTCTGTTTCAAATTGCACCCACTCGGCTCTGTCACAAATGCATAATCGTGTAATGCAATTCATAAATGCATAGACACTTTATAATGTCTTCTAATGATAACAATTTTATACCTTACGCGCTCTCCAACTTTTCCCCAGTCAAATCAAATTTGTCGAACTGAAACGCAAATTAGAAGCGAGTGAAATATCGCTGGTAAAACTCTGTTGTGCTCTCGAGCTTGCAAGGGCGAACGAAAACGCAGAACGGAAGAAGCGACGCGTAACTTTTTCACGTTTCGGGATCCATCGTAACCGGGCCAAAATATTTAGCACCGTGACGGTCTCGTAAATCATTACCCGTGCGTTTCGAGGGGAAAGTGAAAGAGTCAGTGACACAAGACACCGGTATATGACGCGTACCGCGTGTTCCATGCCGCACGCACGTCGACGTTAGTTCTGACAGAGTAATCCGTAAAGGAAAGCTACCCGCAACGAGTCTCCGAATTATTTGCCCGACCGAATGTGTATATTTTTACGGGCGCGCGTGTCTGCCCCGTGGCACCTGGCGCGTGTCAGAAACAACGGGAACTAACGACCGGTGGCTGCGTTTGAAGTGAAATTTTCGTTCGTCGGTCAAAGAGGGGTTTATTGTTGCTGGCGGTTCTGAAACGGATAGCGGCGATAAGTGTCGACGGAGCTCTCACAGCGTCAATAATCCTTGAACATTTTCGGATAATTCCTCCAAATGGAATCGGTGGCCCGTACTTTCGCTGAGAGGACACGAGGGACACCGGGTTTTATAGTTCCTCCATTTTCTGTTTGACTTTTTATTCGGACAAAAGTTAAGAAGTACTGACACTTTAGAAGAATATTTCAACGATGACGCTTTCACTGTTTGCGAGCAACTGTCTTATGGATTTGTCGCGGCTAACAAGAGGTCAAGCTTGTGTAGCTTTCAAGTTCATAGTAATTCTAACGAAAACAGTGCGTGGAACGACGTGCCCAGAAGTAAATAATAACACTCTGCATGAAAGACGATGAAATTCTTTCATATAATACATACACTGGCTCACGAGTGTTCGAACGCCTTTTAAAACAGTATAACTTTTTTTTAATTGGACCTAACGACCTGACTTCTTTGAGCAATTAGTAGAATTAGCTTACCAAATGACATGCAAATATGATTTAAAAAAAATTTCAATTCAAGCTTGGAATCATAATAGCAAATTTTTATCATAATTGCAATTCTTTCAAAATCTTTTTTGCACATCATTTGGAAAACCAATTCTTCTAACTCGTCAAAAAAGTTATACTGATTTAAAGGGCGTTCGAATACTTTCGTGAGCCTGTGTAATTATTTCGTTTTAAGTGATGTCTTATAGTATTGTCGCGGACTGTATAAGAAAAAAAAAATGATGTGCACAGCCATTAGGGCGTTTAGCGAGACCACGGTTGGTTAAATCCGTTAGAGCGGGGTAATTACGATAGAAACTTTGGGAGAGGATCCAATAGAAAGCCGTGCTAGCGAATCGTCGGGCAAAGCGCACTGTCGGGAGCATCTGCCATCTCCCGAAATGAAAGCGAGCGGCGCGGCGCGGCGCGAATCGGCTGTGTGCTGGTCGCTGCTTTAAATCCCTGGACACGCTTTTGAGCCTGGCCGTGGCAATTCAATCGTGTACGAACGAACGAAACAGTTCCCGTTGCCCCGGAGCGTAGGCGCAGCAACGGTGCAGCGTGAATTTCGGTGTAATTTTACGCGACCCAACCCCCTGTCCCCGCGAGCACACGCGGGAGGTGGGGGGAGAGGATGAGGGGGACCGCTATTTTCTCTGGAATTTCTCATTTGTTCGATGGAAATCCGGCCGCGAAAGCGTCCACCACGAACGGCCAATAAATTTTTGCAACGCAACCCGGTGAAAACTTTAGCGCACGAGCGCAACCCTCCCTTTTACGTCCTTCTTCCCTTGAGCGCCGGTGCACGCGCGTTCTCTGCGCCCAAAACCGAACAAAAACACCGGGAAAAAGCTGCACGCGCGCTCGCTCGTGTCTCTGTGTGCGTGCACGCGCGCTTTATCTGCCGCTTCTTTCGGTCCGGCGGTCAATCGGGAAAACCGTCCGTCCGCGCGATTAACGATCGATTCCCGGCTAGCACACTGGACCGATTTGTTTGAGCATAATCAATCGGGGCCCCGGTCTGTTTGACTATTGACATTCCGCGGTGGAGCGCGGTTTAATCGTGCACGCGTCGCTCGGCGTATTATCATTCGTAACTACCCTCCGAAAATTTCGATGCGCTTCCCAGTGACGCAGGTGACCGATCTGGGTGAAACCCGGTGGGCTCAATTAGGGCAAAGAGCAGACCCAACGTGAAAAATCTCAGCCCCGAGGTTTCACGCGTTTCGAAGATACGGACACTTTTGAGTAAGGACATTTGGATATGCAGTAGAATGCGCACAGATTTTGAGAATACTGTTGTTTATAACACGCTTCGCCTGTAGCACGACTTATTAGGCTTGGACAATGATTGCAGTAGTATCAATTGTATTATTTGACCCTGATCTATATTACTTTTAAGTTTAAAACCAACACGGAACGAGTTAACCGTGTTGTAGATAGATTGAACGTATTGCCAACAACTTTTCGAAATTGTTAAGGGAATAAATAAGACACACAGATTTTGAGAATACTGTTGTTTATAACGCGCTTCGCATGTAGCACGACTTATTAGGCTTGGACAATGATTGCATTAGTATCAATTGTTTTGGGTTGGCAACTAAGTAATTGCCGATTTGTTCAATGAAATAAAAGAGTTTTTTTTACTTGGAATGAACTTTAATCTATGATGTATTTTCCATTTTGTTCGATGACCTTTTGCCATCTTTCTGACAACTTGAAAATTCCACGCTCGTAGAAAGTCTGATCCTTTTCGGCCAAAAACTGAGTCAAGTTATAGTTTCATCTATAACTGAAATCGGCAATTACTTAGTTGCCAACCCAATATTATTTGACCCTGATCTATATTACTTTTAAGTTTAAAACCAACACGGAACGTATTGCCAACAACTTTCCGAAATTGTTAAGGAAATAAATAAGTTCCTGGCAGCTCCACTTAAAAGTGTTGCGAACAATTTGTATTTTACGTGAGAACCCCGTGGAATTTCGATTTAGGTGACAGACGCTCCTGACGGTAGGCTTTGCCCAATTCACGCGTGCAGCGCCGCCGGTACGGCTTTCTATTAGATCCTCTCGCCGCGGCTCGTTCGCAAAGTTTCTATCGTAATTGCCTGTTCTAAAGGGTTCAACGAGCCGTGGTCCCGCTAAACACCCCTGTAGCTACCATCTTGTTAGAGAATAACTTCGGCGCGGTGCGCGTATTTAACTGGAGCGCGACCCGCTCGCCGTGTTTCGTTTAATTCCGATTTCTAGCCCTCCGCCGCGATTCCACCCCCGAAGAACACCCACCCTGAACCACGGACGATGCCAGAGCTGGTTCGTTAAGGAGTTAAACGATCTACCGTCCCACGGATCGACCGGCTGTTGCTCGTTTCGGATATTAATTGATCTCTCGGTCGTGGACTCGCAAGTTTCGAGACGGCTGCTGGGAAATTTCTGCGCTAAATCCGGAAGGGGTCGAATGATGCTTTGGAATACTCTGGCCCGCAAGACTGTTCTTCTAGAACAATCTAGGTTCATCGATTTTCTTTTGTTGCTGCTCGATCGTTATACGTATTTACAGAGATACACGAAATTATACAGGGTTGCTGCAGAATGCGGATACAAACAGCCAACGAAAGGGGAATCGAAATGCGGAGACATTCGTAAACGTTTTGCGAGAGCAACAGAGCGTATTGTACCTAGTATGGTAATGGCTTTCCATAACTGCAGAGTTTTCGTACCGCGTTGTCTTGGACGCTGCTCAGCGATTGGTCTATTTAGAATACTATTTTACCCAGCTCTAGACCAAATAAACCTGCGAAGCAAATACACTTGGAACATTGAAGTTCATGTTCCGTCAGAGTTCTGTATTTTTCCCCATTTCACTTATGACAAATTTACGTATAGTAAAAAGGAGACTGACTGGAAGCTTCCTGCCTTCGCGACCAAGTACCGTTTCATTGTAAACGAAGCTGGATGGTACGAGACCCGACTGTGTTTCGTGACGTCCGACCGGTAGTCGAGGAAACGTTGTTTAATTTCAACGAACACGTCCGGCGTGTTCGGAGTTCTCGTGTATCGTGGACGAGCAACATGATTCTGAACGAAAAACAACCACGCTTCTGACGAGACCCTTCCTGTAAACTGTAACTAGAGATCGGATAAAGTACACTACAGGTACAGAGACTCGCTGTAATATTCGGACACTTTTAAAAGGACAACCTTTTTTTATTATTGGACTTGGATCTTTCTGGGAGGTTCGAACAATTAATTTGCTACAATACGTGGAAAAAAATTTGTCTTAATCGCAGTTGGTCAGAATTGCAGAGAAAATACTAAAATACTTTTATGTGGGTCTATATTGAAAATTTAAAAAATACGTTTTCTAGATCTGTGTCAAGCGTACATATTTTGAAAATTTCATCGCATCAGGTCCCAACAAACTGGTGTCTTGTCAGTCCCAATACCTCCGTTACTGCGGCAATGATTAACGCCTCATTATCTATACATATATGGTAATGTGTTAAGGAAAGCTGGAGCTTGGAAACAAATGGCTGCAGCGAACAAAAATGTCTGAGGAAGGTGTACAAGCGCAGGAACGGCGGCAACAATGATTACGCGACATTCGGAAGCCACGGGAATTTCAGGTTCAGGGAGAACAGGAGAAAATGACGCGCCGCGAGAGAGGCGCGGGATCATTAAAGCGCCGGGATTCCCGAGCCGATCAGGCCGAGATCAAAGCGACGCCACATTCGATGGACTCGCACATTAGATGGCGGGCTGCGGGTCGAAGCCTGGGCCGGCGAACGGGCAGGATTAATTAAGGTCGTTTGTCCAGCGATTTGCGCCGAAATCAAATCGCGCTGGACGAGCGCGCGACGCCGCCATCCAAGGAACGTAACGAATGGGTATCAAGCGTTACCAGGAACCGGTAATGCAGGGGGACGTTGCACGAGCCCGTCGCTCACCATTACTAAGCATTGTGTCTGCGGTTCCAAGCGATTTGTACCCTTGCCGACCACGCGTCAGGGACATTTATTAAAGCGGTACCCGTTCGACAGACCAAGAGCAACCGAGAGCCCCGTACCCCTGTGAAACAGAGAAGAATGCACAGCGATCGAACCATTTCGCTCGATCTGCGCCCTTCAGAGGGCTTACCGTTGTCGCACGGTTGAATTACTGCCACGATGATCGCAACTTTAGGCAACAGATTCCGCGATTATGAAATACAGGGTGATCCACTTAAAAATTACCTGGTAAATATCGTTAGCATCGTTAGCGTAGTATAAAAAAACACTTTGTATGCAGTTAGACTGATACAGATGGACGAATGCTCTGTAAAGAACATTTTTTTTTCGATTTTGGCCACGTTTTGGGGGCCACATATATCGCTGCCCAAGTATTCAGCGCCTACCTCGAAGGGAACTATCGCGTTGCGGAGATGCGCACGGCTCACTCTCGGCATTCCTTCGTTCGAATTTTCGAACAGCTGGTTATCCAACGGGCACGCGGGGGTTTCCGTTCGGAAAAAGTTTGATCGACGCGAGAGCGGCTACCAGGGGCGGAATTTCGGGCTTGTTCGCGACAGAATTCCTCGCGCAAACTCTCCGGGAATTCTCGAGACGGCGCGACGCGGCCGGTAATATCGTAAAACTCGATACTGGCGCGTGCTTATGGATTATCGATATTTACCTGCATACCCGGCAAGAAGTCCAGCCCGGCCCGGCCCGGCGGCGGCCCGGCCCATCCACCTTGGATCCTGAATAAACAATATTCTCAGGGCAACGGAGGAGTCGGACCACCATCGTCTCGACGCATTCATACGTCCGACGCGTCCTCTCGAATTCCCTTTGAATTTCGCGTTTTACGCTGTCACTGTCTCCTACTCGAACTTTATTATACCGGGACCGGCATCGGTCGCAACAAAGCTGCTCGGGAATACCTCAGGAGACAGATAAAATATACAAAAACCAATGGCACCGCCACGCGCCTACCTTCGCCGACAGACCTATAAAAATGCAGGCTTTCAGCTGCTTCTCCAAGCCCGCGTACTCGAGCCACGTCGAGTCGCAAAATTTACTCGCGATTCTTTGCTCTGTCTCCGCGAAAAAGTGTCTCCGTCAAGCTTTCCCAACGCGTCGATTCCTTTTGTGACGCGTAATTGCCTATGGTATGGCGATCGTACTCCTTTCCGCAAATAATTCGGTCAGAACCCTCTGGATGTTCTACTTGTGAATTTTAACCCACTAGTTCTTTATAGCGTGCTGGTAGATTCGTTGGTTTTAATTAGTTCGAATTTATGAGAGTTCGGGTTTTGATGGACGAACTAAAAGAAACTGAAAGCAAACAGCATTTCCATTTCACAAATGTTTTGAAAATTCTTTATTGCAATTTACAACCTATGTAGTTCGGTTGTAAATGATGTAACCAATGTATTGCGTCTATCTTACTTTCGATAGCATTGATCAGTCAGGACATTTAGTGAATGAGCGAATCGATCGTCCAAAAAGTCAGATATGGGACCGGTTAGATATGTTGACAATGAACTCGTTAAAAATTTGATTACAATGATCCTAATGCAGTAATGCATAAATAAATTGAGCTGAAACAGCGGCTATCCTACCTGAGTAAATTCATGAAAGAACAACGCTCTACCCTGTTACGCGAGAATCTTACTTTTGAGTCCTCAACTTGTGCAGATTAAAGTGAGCGCTGCTTGTAGCAGGAAAGGTTACACGAAAATGTCCCTAAATTCTTCGATCCGGGCCAGAGCGCGACGGGGTAGGTAAAATCGCGTAGCGAACGAGTAACACGAGTCGTTAGCGGCTAATCCGACAGGGTGGCGGTAGACGGGCACGAAGGGGATGGTTCGCAAGCACACAGGTCTAACCCGGGTGGCGTCCGCGCCCCTGGGGTTCAAGAGTTGCTTGAAAACAAGCTGACAGGTTTTTTTTTTTGTTTTCGAGGGGCCGCGAGAGATAAAGGCGGGCCTGGTCGCCAGGCCAAAGGGCCAACACACGAGGTCCGGCGGCGTGTTGATTCAAGTGGGCACGTGATAAAAATAACAATGATGAGTTAATGCAATAACTGTGTACCTTCCGACCCCTCGTGTCTGTCTCGCTGCGCGGGGCCGTTTGAACACGCGTTCCGTTTGCGTACGCCGGTGTTTGCGACCTACACTGCCGCTCATAAGTATTTGCTCGACGCCACCAGCCCGTGTGTCCCGGTGTAAATAATATCAACCGACTGATATTCTGCTCTCGAAGTCGATTGTCATCTATATCCCCCCACCCCACACCATGAAGCAACCTCCGATGCGAAAGTGTGTGTCCTCCTCCGATTCTAAATCCGCGCGTCGATTATTTTGTTAGCTTTTGGTCGCTCATACCGCGAGCTCCGTTTCCAATCAATTATTTGGCTTGCTGTAATTAATAATTAACCCTTTGCACTCGAAGTTATTTTAACTCCGAAACGAAAAATTTCTTCCGACCTAGAATATTTTCCTTCTATATATTTTTGCTCATGTTGTGCCCACGAAAATGGTGGAATTTACTTGTACGATACTGATATTTTTAGTAACTTATTAAATCCAAACAAAATTTAACAATGTAAAAAATATGTTGCATAATGATGTAGCAATTTTTAATGGCGCCTTATAGTCGCCATTCGAGTGCTAAGGGTTAAACTCCGGACCTTTATCAATTGCAATAAATAAATTTCTAAATAGAAATTTATTTTTTAATATAGCGGAAATAATGTATCAATCCTTTGAACACATTTTATTTTTTTCGTGGTTTTCTTTGTTCAAATCTTCATATTGATACTAGAAAAAAACTTGCGTCTTCTTCTAAGAATCGTAAGACAAATCATAGTGCAAGGGGTTAAAGACTCATTTTTGTCATAAACGCATAAAACCCGGAGTCTAGTGATAAGAAAAAAAAAGAAAAATGGTTGGGCGCTGATGTCAGATTATCACATATCGCGAACAATGCTCTCGGAATAGGGAGATACTTCTGGACGATAGTGTACCGAACACGAGCATACATCCGGTGGACTGATTCCGAATTCGAGCTCGATACCGCTCGCGCCCTTTCGCTCTTGTCGCCCTCCCTTCAGTCGTTACTCCGTGCCTCCATTGGCGTAGCCGGTGGTAGGGGCCGATTGGGAGGGCGAAGGGGTGCCGATAAACCGTAGCCATAGCCGATGGAAACTGTATTCCTGGTATTTAGCGCAGGCCCTACCAATTTACTTCGCGCGGCCAATAAACCCTAGCTAAACGGGATTAATGCCTGGCAGTATCGCGCACTCCGAACTTTCGGACACCCCCGTCGTCTCCCAGAGGCACTCGGCGAAGAAACGGGTCCGTCTCCATGAACCGCCTTTATTTCTCCCTGACCGACCATCCGGGAACCACCCACTCTTCGAGCTTTACGCCAAGCGTGACGCGATTACGATATTTACGTTCCAATCCGGAGGGTTCATCATCGAGCTTCCGGGGTGGGGAGGGGTGGAGTCAATGGCTGACACCCCATTAGATCCAAGGAAAAGTATTCGACTGGAGGACGAACCTAAACTTTACGTGATTGTTTCGTTAATAGACTGTGAGCTCGCGTACGTATGCCAATTTTTGGAAGCAATATAAATATATTCATAATTACAAAAAACACACAACACTTAATTTGAGAAAATGGAGACGGTTTTGAAATTTTCAGTACATCTCTAATTCACGAAAACATGTTTTTTCATTGTATTGAGTCCACCCCCATGCCATGCAAGTTTTATAATACTAGATACCATGTAACTGGTGGAACAACCGCAAAGGGAGCAATTTCACATGAAAAAATAAGTCGAAAGCGGCGAGTGACATTTTCTTTCATAGAAAACTTCATTTCCAAGATAATCAAGTTCAAATGTATGCATGTATGATCTGCGCGCGTTACTAAATTATTTATAAATACTAGATCTTTCTGTTATAAAAAAAGTTAATCCACATTTCTTTCTAAAATTACTGTATAAAATTTAGACCACAGATTTTGATGCAAAATAAATATTCTCTGCATTCATTACAAAATACGGACACCATTTTTTGCATTTATTGCTTTTCTTAGTCATTTTAACAAGATAAAAATAAAACAACAGTGTTCTTCAATCCTTGGAATATTTTCACTGTTTCGTATTTGACCTATTCATTTTTGTCATAAATGCATAAAATCTGCAATCTAATAATAATGAATAATCAGTAGTAGTCATTTATATTTAACAGCAAGCATATTTAGTATACTAGTTTTTAAAACCAATTTGGAAGAAAGAAACTTTATTTGAAAAAATGTTCTTTCTCGTTTCCAGTTGAGAGAATATAATGGCATTCCTGAATTTTCTTTGTTTATCAAATAAACAGTTTATGACTTATTTTGTACGTAGTTTCCTCAAAGTTATGCTTACAATATGTAAATGGGAATATTCGCGATTTCTGCGAAGTTTAATGAATATTTCAGCGTATATTTTGTCACGCAACTAATTCAAATAAAAATTGCAGAAATGGGAAACTGAAAAATGTATCGACTCTCTCCCCTACGCACCCGTCAGATCAGTACATTTTCGCAGAAGGGTGAAATCAATCAGAACGCCGCTAATTTCGCGAGGCTGTGTCGATCCGGGAATTAGCAATTTAAAAACGCTCGTTAAAGCCACGAAGACGTTTTCCCCGCGAAGGGGGTGCATCCCCATCCTCCCCTGTCGTCTGCCAAAGGTCTTTCCCTCAACGATCTCGAAGCGGCGGACCGGATGTTGCTTGGGTTTCGGTGCTCACGACTGTTTTTGGAGTTAATTGGCCGCTGGATGGGCGAGAACACTGCGCCGGGCCGAGGCCCGCTGCATAATTAATCCACCGCCGGCTGACCTCACGGTGCACTGACCACTGTTGCCGCTGTTTGCGCATTTCGAATAGCCAGTTGCCAGCACAGCCGATAGCCAGTTGGCTGAGGGCGCATTGACTTCTGCACCGAGTGAAACACGAGGCCCTGGAGGCTGTCTAGATTGCTCTGGCAAGGCGCTTTCATCCGTGCCTTGCTATCGTTCGCATCGAAAATTGTGCTCGCGATAGCCCGCCAGGGCCACGGCTGTACCGATCACGATTTAATTACACACCGGCCGATGTAATATTCGGATTTAAACATCCACCGTGTCCTCCAACAGCGCCGGGAGCATACCGATATACCACAGGTGCGCGTCCCGTTTTATCATCTCCTAACCGAGGAATTTTTCATCGTTCATAATTCAGTCTCGTATGGCCTAGTAATTTAACGAAAGTGCGCTCACCTGCAGCGGTGGTCATATACTTCCCAACTGCTCGCGAAAGTATTCGAATACCCTTTAAAACGGAATAACGTTTAATAACAGAATAGTTTTTAGAATTGGAGCAAACGATCCGACTCTTTTTCACCAATTAAACGCATTGGTTTACCAAATAACGTGCAAAAATGAATAAAATTGATATTGGTATGAAACATTGCTGAGACTTTATAATAGCAAAAGGTACAAACTTTTTACGAACACATAGTTTAGACATTTCTGCAACCTTCCGAAGAAACCACGAGCTATTTGGTACCGAAAATATGACTTGCGCGTAAGTAAAATATATTATACAATATACAGTCGACCACGGTATATTAGAAGTTCAAGTAGGTACCTAACCGTACGATCACTTATTCAGCATGGAGCTTACGCAGGCGCACAGCGCCGCTAACAACTTCTAATCGCCGTGAATATTTCAGACAACGGGGCTTTAATTTCGCGTACACTTCAGGCGAAGCTAAACGGAGCAGTCTTCCGAGCCTGCCGAGGAAACCTGGCAGGCATCGAGACATCGGGCAATACCAATACTTGAGTCGATCACCCGCAGTTTTCCACCGGCTCGTAATCTTCTTCCGCGGGGACACGGTATCCGGAAGTATTTGTTCTGCTTTAATGATATTTCCTCGTAAATAATTCCTTCTCCATTAGAACGTCCCCGTGGTGGGCGCGAAGGGGCGCGGGGTGGGGGTGCTGTTTACCGAGCCGAGCTGCCGGCGTGTTCTAAGTGAACGAGTGCATCGAGCGACTTCCACAAAGAGAATATTCATAAAGTCACCAAGACCGCCCTTGTCCTCCAGGACGTCGACGGTGGAAAGGGTAGGGAACCGGTAGCTAGCAAGTTGTACGGGGTGGCTGAGCCGCTTAACGGCAGACGATACCCATCTAGTTCGCCTACCCCCTTGGGCGAAACCCCCTCCCCTGGTGCCAGCTTCTCGAATCCTTCGTTGCCAACGAGCCGATCGGCGGACTCGCTAATTTACGTCTTGGTGTGCGCACCTGTCGTCAGAGGAAGCGACGACAGTGTCTCGTATGGGCGCGATAGTTTCCAGCGACGGTGTAGCTACCGGCTTGAAATACTCCCCGCGGATCCGTCAACAGCCTTCATCAGGGATTTGATTTTAACCGGGTAATTGACTCGAAACGACCAGCGGTGTCTAGGGTTTCAAGGTCGCACAATTGCGCAGCTATTCTCGGACAATCGGTAATAAGCTGCTCTCTGTAAAGGTGCTTATTAATATTTCTTTGCACTCGCAGCTATTTTAACTCGAAAGCGAAACATTTCTTATGACTAGACATCGGATGTTTATGCAATTTCCAATTTTTATAGAAACATTTTAAGAAAGTGGAATGAAATAAAATCCTATTTTTAATGGGGACAGCCTTTGTAGATCCAAAGCAAATAAAAATCGTGTTAAATTCTCTCGAATTTTATATTATAGCATTTTTTTAACATTTCCAGAAGCCATAAATGCATAAAGATCCGCTGTCTACTTATGACCTAGAACTTCTAACTAGACTTGCGGATTTTATGCATTTATGAGAAAATAGAGTACGACAAATATAGGATAATAGAAAGATCGAGGGAAGAAAGAAATAAATGCCTTAGTGACTCGTATATGCGTTGCAATCGATTCAGACAATTTTCATTTTGCATAAAGGTCCGCAATCTAATTGCAACTGTTACGAGGATGTCAGTTTTGGTGTAACCGTAACCGATATACAGTAAAGTCTTGATTTAAGTCGAACGGAGCTACACGATCTTAGTCAGTTCGCCTATCCCCTCCACCGGGGAGAGGGGTCTTCCTTTAGATAATGATCGATTTACTATATTTTTCTAAATAAGTAAAAAGATAGACAATGTTGTTGTTGTTCCAGATTGATATCAACATTCTATCATTTTTAACTCTGTCCTCTATTTAAAACAGGTATGCAACGCGAAAAAATTCAACTTGGTTAGCTTGTCTGGCCATTGATCTTTATTTCTACTTCTGCTGAAGGTTGGAAGTGACAGTGATGCATTGTCGGCTGTTCTCAGGAATAAATTATGGAGCCCCTCCGCTGTGGCAGTGAAAAAACAGTCGATTATCGAGAACTTTTTCAAGAGAAGCTATTAAACGCATGAAAACTTGTACGTGTATTAATGTGTGCGCCTCTAGAATATTCTCCATTATTTAATTTTATTACTATATAAAGTTGCAGCAGTCTCGTAGTAGCAACGATTACTGCCAACCGTTTAGAAAGCTGAAACACATTCTGAACTTGCACGAATGCGCCCGTTTACCGAGCTATAACAAAAGCATATTTCGAAAAATAAAATTGCCCGAGGTATTTGTTCTTCATGCCCCGATGCTAGAACTTCAATTTAGCTCACCTTTACCACCAACGTAAACGGCGACGACAGACGGCTAGCGAGCGTTGGTTTTATTAGGCAGCGAGTTAAGGAATGCACTTCATAGTTACTAGAATTTTAGTATCCTCGAGAAGGTACTAGTTCTTACGATCTGTTCGCGAAAGGACCTTTCTACTAAAAAGACACTAAAGCGGCTATACGACCACCGCAAAACCCTCGATCCTTCCTATCGAACCACTCTTCTATACGTTATGAGCTATAACTTAAACTGTGAATAAGTAAATACCTATAGCAGTGCTTCAGGCGCCAAGAAACAACAAGAAAATGGACGCATTTCTATTTACTCGGCCCGTAAACTTCAAATCAATAACGGAGCAAACTTGTTCAATTACGCGTCGCAGACGGTAAGATTAACGGTTGAAGTATGTTTATTCAATGAACCCGAGTATCCTAACACACTACGTTCTTCACTTCTTGTCCTGGTTTGATAATTCTTTTAATCAACTTGGTAACATATCTTCATAAAACTTTACAAACCTGTTTGCACCAGCAACTAAAATAGTTCTGTAAAAATTACTTCAAAAAGTGAAAAATAATTTCGATATCTTCACGTTGAATACTGTATATCGAACTTTTATAGAACATTATCAAAATTCAGTAAAAACAAACGTTCAACTTTCCGAACTTTTCATGTTTCGACTAGAAACGCTGTACAAACATATGTCACTAAAATAAGTTGATAACTAAACTGTGGATTTCGGGGCAAAATGAAAATGTTGTGCATTGATTGCGAGAAATAGGTACCAAATAAAAATATATTTTTTAAACAATTTTCATGAACTGTAAGCAATACTCTGACATTCTTAATCATTTTTGTGGTCAGCACATAGAGTCCAGGGTCCGTCGATAGCATTTACAAGAGAATACTGGCAGAACGAGACGAAAGTTCACAGGTGCAAGGTCACAGGTGCAAGAATTATCCCAGTCGAATAGAAATCGATTAGGTTTCATCGAGGGTGGAGATGGTTACGCGATAGCTGTGTAACACTGTCGATTCAGAAGTAGATTTCGGTTCAGACCAAGCGAGTTCGATTCGAATAAAAACGCTCGAGGACGTGACCGCGAGAGGAACGGTTTTCTGCGCGCTTTTGCCGATTTGCCAGCTCTCGGCGAATCAACGGAAAGAAACTTCTCGTTTCGCTAAGTTCCCTTTAACGAGGAGTGAAATTTCATACGTTTGCCGGGCTCCTTTCAACGCGAGCACGCCGCGCGCCGGCGAAAAGTCAGATCGGGGTCCTTAGTATTCCGGCGCGCGGGACTCTTTTTCCCATTTCCCGGCGAAGAAATCCATTTTTCCTCAAAGAACGGATACGCGACGCGAGATCGCTATCCTCGCCAGGCTATCTCGACGCTCGCGCGTTCACTTATTTTCCCTCCTGGTCCCTCTGGCGGGTCGCGGAGCGGAGGTTCGTCGAAGCCCTCCTTCTCCCTTTCACTCGTTCCGTCGATATATCTCGAATTGGCGGGCGCGACCATTAATTTCATTTTATCGCCGCTTGGGATTCGGAGCTGGCGGCGCGGTAATGCGTTTTAAATGTAAAACAGGCTAAGGCCTTCGGCTCTAACGGGACGACTCGCCGATAAAATTTGATCCGAGCCGGAGCCCGACTCGGGCCCGAGTCGAAGCCCGCTCTCTCCGTGGTTCTGTCCGTTCGACTTTGATCTTTGTAACTCACCTCTTCCTCTTCCTTACTCCTCCTCCCCCAACTCGTTCTTTCTCTTCCAGCCATCCTCACACGTGCTCCCTGGACCTGGATTGTCCACGGACTTCCGACAAGCCGGCTGTCCAGTCGTAAATATCGACGACCGGCGACAGCTTACAAACTCGCGCCGTTGTATCACCGGATAACGAAGTGTACTCACCACGGCCACGTGATGTACGACGGTGTAATCGCGGTAACTCTATTACAGAATGCACTGCTCGTCGAAACGAGTTCGACCGAGAATTCTCTGATGGACTCGCGGACTCAGCTGTGACACAGTTCTCTAGAGGTCACGCCAAAAAGATAGCGCACCTGTGCTGCTCGTTGACATTCCCATGCCGTTCGAAAATATTATTAACCTTGCCGGAACGTTTTTCAATCTTTTACACGTCTGACGTGTCATAGAGTTATCTATTTTTGTGCATCAATGGAGCTGGAACTTGTTTTTCGAGGTCGTTACTACACGCAGTTTTAGGAATTTTTTTCAAAAAAACCGTCGAACCTTTTGCATTCGGATTTTGCACACGAGTTTATTGGCATTTCAAATAGATGTGCGATTTTTTTCGAGTAAAAATAATCAAAACTACATGAGTTATATATTTTTTTTATAGAGTATGTTTTGGAAGACGATTTTACAAATTCAAACAAATTCTTTTGCTGTTCTACAAGACTCGTGCTTAAGGAGAGAAATTAAACTTCTTACTTGGGCATTGCATCAAGGGGTTAATACGAGCGACTGCATCCCCGACAAATTGTCCAGCAACCCAAACTGCACACGATGATGCACAACACGCATACGTCCGGCGCGACATCGTGGAGCCGAAAAAGGTGATGGCCTACCATTAAGGGGAAGCTGAAGGTGCGCCCGGGTTGAATCCAGGAACGCGGAAAGGACCATGGGGAAAAAAAGAACGGCGAGAACTTAGGAAACAGCCATTTCCTTGCATTAGGTGGGACGCTTTTTGCTCGTGGGGTTTGTAGCCGGGGTGGATATAGCTCGCGAAGGGGTAGGAAATATGAGGGGACCCTCTCGGTAATAGACGAGCACTATTAATTAGGTAGATTAAACTTTAAGTGCCCGTCGTTAGCCGGGACTGTAGGTGGTTCGTTATCCTCGAAAGAGAATGGCGAAAAAAAAAAAGAGGAGAAAGGAGAACGCCGGGGGTGGCGGACGAAAGAATATACACGGGGGCGCTCGTTCTCCTGCGATGCGACGTTTACACGCAGAGGGGGTGTCGTTCTAGGGGGTTGGGGATACACTTGGCGGGTAGAAATGACGGGTAGAAAGCGGTTTGGAACACGGCGTAACGGGTAATTGGACCGTGCACGCGAACGTTGTGTATGATTTCCGTTTTGATCGGGCGAACAGAGAGATTCGTTATCGGTTTAAAGGTCGATTTATACAAGAATCAGTCTTCAAAATTAGCTTTCTAAATCAAGCGAAAAATGAAGGTGACTCAAATCGCCGAGAAAGGAATCGAAAGACAGGCTTCACCGTTTGCAGCTCATAGCAACGTTAACCGCGACTTCAATAAAATGTTCAAACGTACTTTCTCTGCAGCTTTTTGAAAATTCGTTTCTCGATACGATACAAGCGGAAAAGATCCAAGTGGTGCAGTACTATAATATCGAGTCGGACTCGAAAATTTATTTTTCTCAAATCGAAATAAAAATCCAAGTCGTTATACGCATACGATAAATAAAATTGTTTTATGTCTTACAAGAAAATGATCGAAGACCGTTGTAGTCTCATTGGTCGTAGCGGTGAAATAAATCATAGGACAAGCGGTTACAGAGCAGACAAATGCTCATTCGACTCAGAGTATGTCCTCCGAGTCTGTTCCGCAACCGATCGCATCGGTTCCCATAGATTCAATATAAAAATTGTCGACTGGTCGACTCTCTCATCCGCGCGCTCTCATCCATTTCGATTTCCTCCGCCAAACAATCGAGTCTCTCCGGGGAAGAGGTCTGTCAGCGGTCGGGAACATCGTCGTCGTCCGGTCGGAGGAATCCAAGGAGAAAATCAAAGCCGCGGTCAAAAGCCGCAAAAATCGGGCCGAGTGATAGTCGACCGACTGGAAATTCCAGGGGATGAAATTAATACCGACCGCGCGCGTAGGAGAGAAAGCGGAGAAAGGGGGGAAGAACCGTTGCCCGGGTTCGATATACGATTATTTTCATTCTAGAGCGAGGACTCCGGACCCGGGATCAAATGTAATTTCTGTTAAAACTGTTACTTTCTTCTCGCTGTCCGGTCGGAACGAGACGACGCTGGTCTTGGGGGAGTCCATTAGACGGCGGCACTCGTGAACCGGAAGTCCCTCGGGAGTTGCGCGACAGAAGAAGCGCGGCGCAATCGGAGACGTATAGAAAGAGAGAAAACGAGAAAGTTTGTCTGCGCGTGTGTGAGAGAAAGAGACTGAGATACACTCCCAATCAAAAAGATGGCACACGTGTGCTATTTTTAATTCCCCACTCTTCAGCAGAACTTTGCTCGTTCTCTTCAGCCTCCGTGTCTTTTCCCAGTCTGGTCGTCGAAACAAGCATGCGAGGGGCCAGGGAAGAAGTTCCCGTTAAACGTGTCGCAGACGACGACGGCCGCGAATGAACTTGAAAATCAAAGTTCGACAGAATCCGTTTGGTCTTTTCTGTCGGAGTTCGCAGAGACTTTTCCCGTCCAGCCACTCTTCCTCGGGTCCCGACGACACTATAACAGCTTGGACGCTCCCCGAACGGCAGCGATTTTCTTCGGTCCGCTCCATCGATCGCGTCGGAAGACACTTTCGAAAATCTGTCCCCCGTGCGCGCGCCCCTCAACAAGTGGCCCTCTCGCGCGTCGAGGACGTCGTGTACCGAATACTCTGATACCCGAGGAAACGAATATTACCATCCGAGTAGAGGAGAGTAGAGAGAGAGAGAGAGAGAAGCGAGAGGTAGAGTCGCCTAATCTTTCGCCGGGTCCCGCGGTGACAGGGTAGGCAGTGGGCGTGAAACAATATTGGTATTTCAGATATTTTATTAAAGTTCCGAACGGTCCAGGACCGGGACGAGGAGAGAAGGACGAAGGAAAGGGGTGGCGCGGTTTACAGTCCTCCGAGTACGAACCTACTATCGATTATTGACTCGAGAAGCGGGGGTGGAAGGAGCAGCACATCCTTCCCCGCCCTTTCATTCCGATCCCGTCCACCTGGGAAATCCTACAGCCCTGACGGATGAATTCGCGATATTTAATTATAGAGCAACAGGACCATGGAACATCCACACGACTCTAGCCGCGGTTTTTGGCCTCGACGGTGTGTGGCCTCGTGTGCACCGCTGCCATTGTTCGACGATAATTCTCCGGTTATTCTACCCGTTCGAACCATTTATAACTTCAGATGTTTTCCGAAGATATCTGAAAATGCGATCTACAGGGTGGTCTACAATTTGGTGCCCATGATTTTTCCGATAGTCTGGTTTCGTATTTTGAGCTACAATACCGTGTTAAATGTTTTTACTTGTTTTTCTATAGTAAAGGGATGTAGCCAAGGTATTGCTACGTCAGTAAACACCGGAATCAGTGCTTCTTCGTCTCCGTGGGTCCACCAGTTACATCCACGGAACAAGAAAAGATCTCGTTCGACCCTCGCCGTGTCACAAACCGTGGAATCAGGGGAGGAGTCTAAGCGATGCGTTATCTCCGAGGCTGAAAGGTCCTAGATCCCGGGCACAGTAAATTTAAACCTCTCCGTCTCTATCCATCCGTGCCATCCGGTTCGCAGCTATTTGATTCTCGGACGGAACGAACGACCCCGGGAACGATTCAATTTCCAAAATCCGTTGCATCGTCCGTGCCCGGGCAATCACAATGGCATCGGAATCACCGGGGTTGGATCAGAGTAAAGGATATCGACCGTGCGCTAGCCGAGGAAACGTGGAAAAACCTTCTCAGATTTGACGCGACGCGGCAGGGACGGATAGATCGAGAATAAAAGAGCGTGGCCGGGGAAAAGATGGAAGCGTGCCGGATAGACGACGTCGACAGGGCGCGAGGACCCGTACATTGTTTCTCGGCAGACCAGTTTCTGCTCTGAGAAGGGTCGAGTTCGCGTCAAACTACCGTTTTTGCGAGGAGACCGCCAACGGCCGGCTGCGTGACGACGTTTCGACACTGTTTTGCCAACCTCGCGACCGGTTCATAGCGTGTTTCTTGCTAAGAGGTAACAACCGTCGCTCGACACGCGTCGAAAAGAATCCACGAACCCTCGTCCAACAATCCTAAACGGCCGCGTAGCGTTGCCAAGAACCCGCCGACAAGAAACCGTTGCGGAACGGAGCGTGTAGCTTTTCATTTTCGCCGAGCGATCGAAAAAAGATCGGCATCCGAGGAACGTCGAACGGGGACGGGACTGGCTTTCAGCCTCACGATACGTTCTTATTGGCTCGTTCTTTGCCCGCTGAAATGTTAATGAAGATGGTAATTAAGGAAACGGGGCTTGATTCGTTGATTTATGCTGCCTAAGCGCGCGAGCGTCGAGGGATTTCAAACGGATCCTTTGAGAACGATCTTTTCTACGTGGCTGGGAAACATTTGGCAGCGAAACTATTTTTGGATGTTGCTCAGCATATCTACTTTTTTTCAACCACCTGTGAATAATTTTTCAACGAAGTTATTTAAAAGTGAGAATTTAAATGTGATTGAAGATAGATTCGGAAAAATTGATTTCACGAGCTGCACTCTATAAATTCTATCTATATGTACTTTACAGTATCCATAAATAAAATGTATAAATAATATTTTATAGGATTTATAAGTCAATAATTTTTTCTTTTCTTAGCTACTTACTTGAAGATTGTATTAACAATTCTTACTTTGACTTCGCAGTTTTACTCTACGGTTCATACTTGCCAATAATTTTATGCCAATAACCTACATAGTTTCAACGAAGATATGTCTGCCTTTAAATTCATCTATAATCATTTAAGAGCACAAAATTGTACACTAGTTTTCTAACTAGTCAACAAAAATATTCAAGAAGCTTTGAAAAAATAATTGAAAGAGAGTTCCCAGTTATTGTTATAACTAGACATCGGATCTTTATGCATTTGTGGCTTATGGAAATGTTAAAAAAATGCTATAATATAAAATTCGAGAGAATTCAACACGATTTTTATTTGCTTTGGATCTACAAAGGCTGTCCCCATTAAAAATAAAATTTTATTTCATTCCACTTTCTTAAAATGTTTCTATAAAAATTGGAAATTGCATAAACATCCGATGTCTAGTTATAACAGTTATATGGTTTGAAACATTTGCACATGTTTCACGCGGAAAAGTTGTCACAATAAAAAATGTGTACCAAGGGATAGAGTGCAGCATTCGTAATTCTTTCTGCATTTCCCCGAAAAAATCCAATGAATAAATATCTTGAAGAGCAGAAAAAAGGAGAAAAACGCGTTTAAAGCACAGGCTATTTTTTACAAATTTTAATGCACGCAGCATCGGTGAGGACTCGAAGTTCATTACGGCGATAAGGGGACGCCTGCTGGCTCGATACACAGAGAATCCGCGATGCGTCTCGCGTCGTTTTCGTCCTCGAAAGGCATCCGCGAGTGTTTCCGGGATGAGCACCGTATACCGCATCTCATCTACATCTCGAGGACCTATAATAAGCGACGATGAGCGCGCCAGCATAATGCTCCTGAATTAATCCCATCCCCACCCACGATGAACTCACAGCCACTTCGTAACTTTTCAAAGGAGGAATTAACTTGATCTAATGAAAGTATAAATACGCTTGCGCCGAGTGCAGACGTCGCTTAAGAATTCCCGATGAGATTTTAGGATAAATTGCATCAAACTGTAAACTAACGAAAGTCAAACTTCAAATTTTTATCATTCATTCTGCACGCTAGAGGCTTAGCCAATCAACGTAAGTCGAAGTTTCTCGTGTCAATTTATTTGAAACATAACGGTTTAGTTTACTATGTTATTACTTAATAAATATACTCTTATAAATTCGACATTTTGCATACAACACCGTGGTATTTTCTAGCCATTAAGTTTTCAGAGTTTTCATGTTTTGAATGGACAAACATCGTGGCAGGTATCAGATTTTTCTTAGGTTCACATTTGCAGTCTTTTTCTTTATCTGCTGAGAGAAAGTTCCGCTGATTTAAGACAGTAACTGGTAGAAGATTTTGCAAATTTCAGCGTTACAGAAAGAAAAAATCAAGCGTTACATTTAATCGAACTCAACCGCGCGCTACTGTGTTTCTTTTTTATTTCAAAGATATACCGACCGATTTCGGGCGAAATACCACACTGTAAGCCGTCGAGTTCGGGGAACGCCGAGCGTGTATCGATAGCGGGTGATTATCCCTTCCGGCAATAACAACGATGGCAACGATTGTCTGAAAAGTGCTTCGTCTGGTTCTACGAATGCCTCGTTCCCTTTTCTTGAACCGGTCGCAAGTCGATCTTCTGAAATAGTCTGCTTAGAGAGTTGTACAAACTCCCTCGCCTCCCCTTCCCTCCCCCTCCTACCCCCTCCCACCGAGTGCGAGCGGAACACTCTTGGAAGAAACAATACCCGGCTCTCGGGCTGTGTCGTTTCGCTTGCCTACGCGTCTCTCTTTTCATCATCTTTCCCATTCTCCAGGGCAGCTGCACTTTTATCCTCAATCTCGTGTGCGCATTCATTGCATGCTCAGGACGCTATATTAATCTATCTTCCCGTGCGCGGAACGTGCGAGATTAAATTCAGAATTCCCCGGCTATGGATAGGAGCGAAATAATTTCGGCTGGTCGTTTGAACGCCCGAACCCGGCTACTTTGCCGAAGGGACACTCGATTTCGCACGTAAAATGTCCTGCTGAAATTTATCTATTAGCGGTAGAGGTAACGAAGCCTGGGCAAATTAGATTTAAAATGAAAATAAAGAATAACTATGTGAAATAATTGATTTCGCACTGCTTTTTTCGACAATACGGAATTTTATTGTCTTTATTGGTATAGATAAATAAAATATTTCAAAAAAGACTAAATCTTTCGTATACACCGAATATCTCGTAGATTGTATTCGAGACAACGTATTCTGAGCAGTCGGTGACCCAGACATCGGCTCGCGCGAACCATTGTAAAACCGGCTGAAAAGAGGAAACATATCGGATTCCCGTGGGAAAGAGAAAGCTCGAAGGCGTCTTGATTCCAATCCAAGCGTTCCCGGCCGATCGATGCGCTATCACTCAGCGATACTAGAGCAAGAGTATCAGAACAGGGTCCATTAAAAGCCAAAGCGAAAAATCTGCGGATCGTGAAAAGGTGGAGAAGTGGCCTGAAATTGGGGAAGCACTCGAGCGATATCCCGCAGACTTTTATTTTTAATGGCATCGACTGGCGCAGAAAAGTTGGGCGGCCGGGTAAATAAGCGGAGATAGAAGAAATTCAGCCCTAAGCCCAGCCGCCCGCCGCCGTCCCCTTTTAAATTCTCGAGGTGCTATCCCCGGCGAGGGTGTTGGCACCTCGATCCACGCACACGCGGAAGAAACGTAAATCCATCCTCTCTCTGTCTCTCGTCTCGAATTCCCTTTGCCCCCTGTCCCTTTTTTTTTCTTCTCCGTCGGTGCGTAGACGTATCCTTATCTGCCTCGCTCGTCGCCGAGCGAGTAATCGAGATGAGATGAGAGAGGGACGAGAGAGAGAGTGAGAGAAAGAGAGAGAAAGGACTCCTAGCGTTTTCCTGTCCTCCCGCGTTTCTCTCGCCGCGAGTTCTCTGTTTCTGCCGGGCGGAACTTCGGTTATTTGACTTGCTAATGCACTGAAAATACTCCGCGGGATTGTGGGAAAGAGAAACGGGGATCGACGGGGACCGCCGAAGATCAGTCTCACGCCTTTTTCGTGCTCGACGCGCGCCATTCGCGTCCAGAAACTACCCCTACGCCGGGAAACTTGCCCCTTAGACGTGTCCGTTTTCGTTAAGCCCGCTAACGCGACCGTTTTTGCCGTCCGTTTCGCTCGCGCAGTCTATCACTGGCGCGGAGTGCACCGGCAAAAAGCTACATGCTCTAACTTGACGCTCAACAATCTATTAGGTTGAGTGGGAAGTTTGTTTCGATCGAGTAGAAATCTAAGCTTGACGAACGATAGAAGCGAGGCAAAAATGCTGTTACTCTTTAAAACGTTAGGAGAGCCGTCCGTCTTTCATCGTCAAGCAGGTGTTTCTACAGTTTACATTAGTCTTTCATACAGGAACGCTCATTATCCCAGACGACTCGAGAGAAATTTTGTATACGTGTGTACAGTAAACACTGTATTAGTTTTTCACCTCGACCAGGTGATAATTAGTAGTGGGGATAATTTTTTGCGACATATATAGAGAAATCCACTGTATTTACACTAAAAGGGCAGGAGGTATCAATCAACTCCTGTGTGAGCGACTACAGATTGAAAGTTGGCAGTAAGAAGTTATATGCAGTGATAATTATAAGGTAATTATTTACATTAGGGGCTTCCTCACCGATTTTGATCACCTTGAAATATGTTGTCAATTATGTTACAATTATTCACATTGTGAAGACGTATCCACGGGGAATTATTCAACAAAATTATTTTTTTGGGTATATATTATTTTAAAAATCGATACAAATGTGGATAGACACGTTCTTGTTATTTTTGTAAAATAATGTTAAGTAGTCAGTTTTAGTGCTTTGTAAATCTAGTGTTAAAGGGACATAGAAATTCTACATTCAACAGACATTCTACATACAAATAATAAAATATAATACTAATGTACTACAAACTACATTATAAAAGACCAATGTAAAGTGTACTTACTTCTGAATCTTCTGTACCTCCGTCGGATCCACAGCACACAATTATTGACTTACGAGAATAGGTCCGAATAATCGCATCTTGCCCCTCGAACGAATCCTTAGATTCGATTAGGTAGCTTCAAGGGAGATCTAGGTTGGGGAATATTTGAACGACTTGAAGCGTCGTCGTTTGGCTTGTCGAGCGGCGAGGAAACAAACCTGCCCCTTGTATTTACTTCCAATTAGGTGACACGTGTCACGAGCTTCGATACATTTATGGTTGTTTTTGCATCCCGGAGGGATTAACCCTGCGCGGCTCAAGGGGTGAAACTATCAAAACGACCGGACCCTATTCTAATCTTTCATGCACCCACGGCTGCGGTTTGACGCGAGTTAGATGATAGAAAAAAGAATTTCGCGTCGGTAGCTGTTGATATAGTAAATCTTGTTGTGCTGTACGTATTCGATAATTAGAACTACGTTAGTCAGAAAATTTTAAATCGCCTGAATTAATTGTAACGCGCTACGTAGATACGTATTTCTTCTCTTAATCATTTTAATGAGGGGAAAGTAACACGACTGTGTTCTTGTACTCGTTAAATGTTCTCGCTACTTTACATTTGATTTACTCATTTTTGCTGTAAATGTATAAAACCCGCAAACTGGTTATAGACTTTTAGAAAGTTTTATGAGATACGAGATGTAGGAAACAATTTTTGCAGATAGTTGTTATTTAAATTTATTCAGTCGTATTTTGTAAAATCAATTTACTATTTTCAAGAAAAAATATAAATTAGTCACTTTTAGTGCTCGGTTGTGTTCTATCAAAGTTGACCAACAGTTTTATACACTTTGCTCGCTCTAAATAGATACAGAATAACATATACTACATAATACCATAGAATAACCAACCATCCTTTTAGTTTTTAATTAATTTCAAATTAGAAAGATCGTGGGTACAACAACTTTAATTTTCGCGTAGATTGCTGTTAGGATATTTCAGAGCTCCGAACATTATATTGGCAGGTTTCAAAGACTAATATTTTCTTTAAACGAGATTGAATTTTCTTGAAGAAAAGAGCGTCTGATAGCCGGCGTATGACGCCGGGAACGCCCTCGAGATTTTGCGTAGTCTTTCGTTAAGAAATTCCCCGAGAATCGCGTCGTCCTCGGGGCCCTAAGGTATTATACGTCGCGGTGTGTGCGATGGGGTGCGTCGAAACCACTATTCCGGATATCGGAGCGGGTTGGACGGGCGTATTCGATGTATTATTAATCCTCGCCTAACAATGAACGGAGGACCAACGGAATTCGCAAATTGAGACCACGTAGGGCATCTGTAATCCCGGATGACAGGCTCGCGCGGATAATTATTATTCCATGAAGGTGGTATCTTATCGTTTCTCACGAATCACTGAAATATTTTAACCCCCATCGCAAACAAGTTTGTTGCAATTTCCTGCATGTTCTGTGTACCTCCGAAGAGTTAAACTACAAGAGATTCTCCATTAAAAAAATCTGCTATTTTCATCCGCTATATTCACTAGCGGTTTCTTTCGCTAGTGCAAGAACTTTTAGGTTTTTCGACTGTTAAGTTCCTAACACAGCCACGTTCGTTTCTCACCCCGCCCCCTCGGGGATGAGTGACGTCCGTCGAGGGTGAACGGGTCGAGATAACCTCTGCGCTCGATGGGCGAAAAAGTTAAGTGTATAATTACTTTAGGATGACGAAGCTCACAGCTCGGGAGCCGCGAAGAATTCGCTGACTGTAATTTAAATCGACTGGAGGGTGCAGCGCGCGGCGACCTGCTCGCCGGATAATTTATAAATTTGTTAACCGCTGATAGCCGAGTCAATCTTCGTTCTGGAACATTTGCTCGAAGTTTCACTCGGCTCTCGAGCGACAGATCGTTAGGCAAACTGCTCGTAGAGCATGTGCTGGCACTGGAAGTGCTGGATGGTACCTTGAAATGATTAAAAATATTTTTTCTTTTGTGGAAAATTGTCAAATTCATTTGTTCCCGGTAATACTGGAAATTTCGATAATTCTACGAGAACGAGGCAATTTGTTTAACGACACGGAAACTAGAATGTCAAAGGAATAATTATTACTGGTCTCAGGATTTCATGCATTTATAAAAAATGAAACGAGTAGATTAAATTTAATACGGGGAAACATGCGGAAAATTAAAGATCACTATCCTATTATTTAAATGTGGAAATACATTTATATTTATTCTTTATTTCTCATAATCGAAGTAGGAAACTTTTATTTTACATGAAGATCCGCAGCCTAGTAATTACTCATTTACTTTCTTTGACATTCTATACATATTAACAAAATTTGATCGATTCGAATAATTATTAGCAGAATGACGTTTTACGTCTTGATAAATAATTACCGCGTTACCTGTAATCTATCGCAGTTGTGAATAACGATTTAAAATTTAAGAACCAAGAACAAGGAACAAGAATTTTGTTATCAGCGGCTCAAATTTAAGGGCTGAAACTACCCTCTTAAAAAGTAAAGGTACACTTTAAACGACAAAGCTGCATAGTTTTTCATGTATAATAGTATGACGAAGATAATTGTCTAGAAAATTGAGGAATGTAAGAAGTGAAGGGTGTAGCTACCCTTATCTCGACTGCGACCCTTTTGAGTAGAATGGGTAGAACGAGAGTTAGTCAGCTAAATATGGTCACTCTGTATGAACGTACATTTGACTATGCTAGAGAAAGGGGCACAAAACATGCAAGCGGAGGGTCGCCCTTTAGGTGCCATAAGTTTGGCCTTTCTATAATTACGACTTCGAGCTGCAGTTGCGACAAAGGTATACTTTCCTTTTATTACAAAAAGCGAAGTTAAATCGAAATTTATTTCTTCTCTTAGCTCCTTTTCTTAAAATGACGGTTCGAAGACGTCATGGCTTTCGGAAGCGAAACTTTGATTATTTTTAACTTTCTATCATTAACTCATGTAATAACAACCTAATAATTTTACATTGATTTCAATGCAATATATATCATTTCATTTTCCGTCGATGGCATATTCAGACGAAATGAAATAGTATACCTGAACCTGAAGTCTTCGAATTAAATTGTAAAGTGTGGGGTTAAAATTTTCAACATCCTCAAATCCTTTGAATATTTTTACTGTTTGCAAAACAAATTATTATTTTGCCTCTATCGCAAGGAATATTCGAGTTGACCAAAGAACTTGTTCCCGTAATTTAATTTTAATAAACTGACCTGTAAAAATGAAGATTCGGTAAAGAAGAAACGCGACGATGACTCTTCCAACGAAGGATTACGTCACGGATCATCGTTGCGAAGTCATCAACGCAGACAAACGCTCAGTCTAATCTCAATGAGATCGTAAGAGTTTTATCTGCAGGCTGATTAACGGAGGGCGTTTAATCGGAATAAAGATAGGGCGAGTTTAGAGAACGATCTCGCCGGAGATATTAAAATGTTAATAAGATCGTAGGCTGTCTAATTGACGACCGGTAAAAAAAAACGACAGGGAGAGGGGGTGGGGGTAGAGTAAAAGGCCGGAAAAAGAAAGTTTTTGACCCACTATTCAATTCCATCAGGCTCCGGTTCGCTGGCGTAAGCCGTTTCCTCTAGAGAGTAAGCGCGTCCATCAAACGTCTCGTTACGACTGTTCCTGTAGTGTACCCGTCGCGTTCTCCGTCTCTCTTTTCCACCGTCGTTCTTCCACCCTCGGCTCTTGGAGGGAGGGTAGGGGGTGGAGGATGGGGAGTATCTTATCCTTAATGAAAATGAGTAAAATAATTTGACATGATCAGAGACGGAGACGCAGTTTAAATTAAACGCTTGTCAAACAGAGAGTCTCCGCGACGCCCGCGCGCGCGGCAATTTAATAGAACTCGGAAAATAGAAGGAAGAGAGATAAAAAAAAAACGACAGCAGGCGAACAGACAGCGAGAGGAGAATAGCAGCGAAATGATTCCCCCGTAGCTGCTCGTCCGCCGCGATAATTTGCTCGGGGTGTGGGAGGCTGGAAAAATTTCACGCGAAATCGTAATTACTGGCCGCCTCGAACCCGATAATGGACGTTTTATTTATGAGTTCCGACGAACCGTGCGAATTATTATTAGCCAATAATTAAGAGGGCAATTGTTGCCCGCGAAAACCGGCTGGATTGCCCGATGTATCTTTTGTCCTCGCGATGCCCGCCCCTTTTGTTCACCGTAATAATCTTTACATCATTGTCTGGCCTGCAGAGAGCAACCAGTGTTTTACGCTTTGAAGGGTAATTTCATTCCCTCTCCGGCGCTCGCAAACTCTAGTCCCGGTGTTTCACTTCCCCTCTCTCTCTCTCTCTCTCTCTTTTTCTCTCTTTCTATACTGCGCTTTCCAGTCGTTTTTCCGTAGACCAGCAACCCCGGCAGATAGTTTTTAACGCTGTCACACGTGCACGCCGTCGGCTCACTTGCTCGAGCTTCGCAAAAGAAGGTTTAGAATTAATTTCCAGTTTACCGTCAAATTCAAACGGTTTGCTGGTGCGTCTATCAAATTAGAAATTTATTTACATGCCAGTTTTACGGACACACCGTGGCACGCTCTTTCAGATATGAATATCTAACCGGATTATGCAAGGATCCTCTGCGTCGTTACCTAATATTTAACCCATTCCGCTGCAGGAGTATTAGTAAGTGAAACGTGAGATAACTTTAACCCCTTGCCCTACAATAACGAGCCAGACTCGTCATGAAGATTCTGACTAGAGTATAATAAACGTGAACGTTATTAATTTCCTTTAAATCGAAATAAAAATCTATTTTTTTGTAGTTGATATATATCCTTTGGAGAAAACATAGACACAAAATAAATATAAACTATCTTGTTTTTCTATGAAATTCTGAACGATGAAAAATTTCTAATCGTTATAATCACAAAATAAATAGTAGTGCAAGGGGTTAAATAGGTCGTCGTATCCTTTTCGAGATATTGAAGCGATTAAAAGTGGAAATCGATTCGTAATTGAAAATTTTTACGGTCGTTCTCCACCGCTACCACGTTATTCGCGAATAAATGAACTCTTCGAGTCGTACTGATTTTTCTCCCACTGTTTCGAAAAATCGACTAACCGTGCGGCCCGCGCAGTATCAAAATGTTCAGATATAAAAATAAATTCGACATCTGCGACGGTTCTGGAGACAAGCAGCTCACAACAGTTTAGCCTCGGCTAATCCTGCGCAAGAAAACAAAGCGAAGCAAACGTGACGGCGACCTGCATAGCTCTAGGATGATAGTAAACCCTTTCGCTGTCGCGGGGATTGCTGGTATTTTTCGGAAAATGGAAATGGAAAATCCGCTGAAACGAGGCGTTGTGAACGGGGAGAGGGGGTTAATGGGGTGAGGGGGGGGGCACAGTAAGCTTAGCGACGCGAGATATAACGGGGGGTGGGAGGAAATCCCGTCAAAGGTAGCGTGTAATTTCGGCGAGCGTAACAGCAGAGTCGCGCGAGTCGGCGCCGGATGTCCGCACAAAGTAGCAGCTCGATGGCCGGCCGAGCGACGTATTACGAGACTCCGGCCCGGTAAATTTTTAATGGCCGTGGCTTAATTGTGCTTTGAATCCGAGCAGCACCCGCGAGCCGTCCAGAAAGAACCAGGGCGAATTAGGGGCTGGAACGAGATGGGAAACGAAGCTAGCTAGCCTACCGCCCCTCCCTCCCCCGGATCGCCCGCTCTCTCTGATATTCATGCATAGATGAAATGTACCGAGGAACTGCTCCGGGCCTGCTATAAAATGCATTACCGAAAGAAACACCGGCGCTGCCACGAAGAAAGCGGAAACGTACACCGCGCCCGATACCGAACTATCGCCGTTCGAAATTCCCCAGTAAATTTCCGCACGCCGACCGCTGCTCCTGAATTATTCCCGCTCGAAATTTTCCGCATGCATCGGCCCAGAGACCGATCCTTAACCCTCGTGTTCATAACCGAACAATTTCACACTGTTTCGTGCCCGGGGTTCCCGGATATTCATCCATCACTGAAGCAAACGAAATATTTAATGAAATTAAAAAAACTCAAATTCTGCTTGGAACAGGAACTGTAGAACTTGAAAATTATATACAGGGTATTTGGTAACTGGTGGTACAAGCGAGAAGGGGATGATTCTACATGAAAGAATAAGTCGAAAATATAGAATAAACTTTTTTCGTTTGAGGCTTTGTTTCCGAGAAAATCAACTTTGAAGATCTGTCAGGTTTGTGTGCTTTAGTATATGCAGGAAGTAGATTTGGTTGGTCATGATCAGACGCGTAAGACAATTCCTATCGAATAGCATGCTGCATTTCAAACTCGATTTTCTCGATAACGAAACTTCGGATGAAAAAATTGTATTCTATATTTTCGACTTATCCTTTCATGTAGAATCACCCCCTTTTCGCTTGTACCACCAGTTACCAAACACCCTGTAGAACGCAATGACAGCGAAACGAATACATTGTCATATCGATAAAAATAAATTTCATGAACGATCGCATTCTTTTAAGGATCGTAAGAATATGTCTAGCTTAAAGTTCCAAACGTGTACCCGGTTATGAACAGAAGGGGTTAAACACGACGAGAACGGAAGCCGGAGCGGTTTTCTTGAAAACGCTCGCAGCTGAGTAATTAAATCCGCTGTTCCACGGGCGGAACTTTCTGTTTCTCCGCGTGTCGTTCTTTTTCGCTCTTCCTCTGGCCAACGCGCGCCGCGCATCGACCGGATGAAATCAAATAGGGGAAAAGCGAAGAGGGAGAGAGGATGCCACGGCGAAAGGAACGCCGGCCACGAATTCGAACGTCGAGGAAAATAAAGGGGCGCAGTTTTTCCTCCGGGGGAAAAAAACCCGTTACCCGGAGGAATCGACGCGGAACTCGCTTTTTCGCAGATTCTTCCGGACAGTCGGTGGCTACCGTGGTCTAACGAGGTGTACCGAGAGAGCAACGACGGCTCGCCTCGGCTCGGCTCGGCTTGGCTCGGCTCGGCTCGAACCGCGTATCCACTTGAATCGCCAGCTCGCCACCCATTTTAACCGTAATTAACCAGCCCTGGATATGAGTCGTACTCAATTCCCGCGGAAGTTACTTTGCGATCAGCTGAATTTTAATTCGCTGCTACCCCTGCTTGCTCCCGAAAGCAAACTGAACGAGGAAATAACAGAGTAACGCCAGACTTTATTATTTGATAGACTGTGAAACGGATGTTCCGAAACTCTGCATATTCTGCTTGCAAAGAGTATTGTTTCTGGAGTCTGTTTGGTAAAAGATAATTAAAATTATAGCACGCGTTGTATGAAGTTTTAAAAATTTTAATCATTTTGTTTTTGCTCCTTTTTTTTGTTACTTAGACCAGACACCCTATGTATTATTATAGGACAAGTAGAACACACTGCGGGTAAAGTTAGCGTGCAACGTTCGATCCAGTGAAACTGGAATTCTGAAAATCTTTAGCCGACGCTCCCCCCGTCGCTTCGTTTTCCCCTAGGTATTCCCTAACGCGACGCGTTTACCACCCTTGCTGTGCGAGAGATCGACAGAACAAGCTCTAGCGCGCGAGTGTCATGGGGTGGGATCCGCTAAAGTGGCTCTCGCACCTGAAACAGTTCTCCCGTCAAAGGCGGGGCGGCAGGATTCTCTCGACACGAGTGTCGACTGCCGCCAAAACCTTTTCCAACTATTCGTGGGGAAAGTCTCCCCGACGGAGGTTCCCATCCCGTGGTCGAAGCTGACAATCCTGCGAATACGATCATTCTTTCCTCCCGCGGCTAGGTAGAGCTGGTGCCGGCCACGAAACTGTTGCGCACCGTAAACGCGAATTCACAGTTTTTCGCTTTGAATATGCAGGGTACATTTCCGCATCCGATTCTACATCTCTAGATGGTTGGAGGTTTAGAAAAAATTTGTCGCCGCAAAAATGCCCTTGACCCAGATTTTCGAGGTCAACATTTTATGTTTTGCCGCGCAAACTATTTTATTCCATATGGGGTGGCTACAGGGTGCCCCAGTAGTGTGCACAACCCACTGAAGGGGATGATTCCACACGAGAAAATACGGAATAAACATTTTTCCATTTCAAGTTTTATTTTCGAGAAACTCGACTTTGAGAATGCGTCGAACGATTACTATTCAATAGCACGCGTCTGTGTTCGCTGTATTTTCTTTTGACTCCTCGAAAACGGTGGCATCAAATGAGAAAAAATTTATTCTTTATTTTCGACTTAGAATAGAATCAATGAGACGAGCGATACCCGGTTCATTTAAATCATGACTTTAATTATCAGGACGTGACTTTAAATTCGTAACGTCTCAATTTCAAAATGGGGATCGCTAAACGCACCTTCGCAGCGCGTTTAGTCTATTTTAGTAACATTCTCGAGCCTCGAACAAAGATCGACCAATTAAGGGTGGCGGGATCGGACAAGAGAAACAAAAGGGCACCGTATAGAGTGGGGAAACAGCAGGGTCATGACGCGACCACGGATTTTAATTATACGAGGCGACCTTGTAATTCACCGAATAACCGAGCCACCCCTCGAATAAAAGAAACCACCGTGCGCTGGTTAACGAGCGGGGCCGGCGCGTTCCCCGAATACGTTCCCCGAGCTTCTCGAGGGCACCGTTTCCTGCGACCATAAGCACCTTACACCCTCGTGTGCTCACGTGAAAATCCGTGCACTTGGCCACGGGGTCACGTTGAGAAATAGTAACGCTGTCTACCCTCGTTCACGGGAATCACACCACCGGGATCGTCGAAAATTCTTCCTCCGACGGGGAATTTCGGGGATGCTCGCCAACGACGCTACAATTAAACAATTACCATTTAGAAATTTCTTGAGACTCACCCTCGCCGAGAACCGACAGCTGTCTGGTTTGAACGCCTATGGATAGCTGGCTCGGTGTCCGTGCTTCGCTCTGTGGGATTTAATTAAGTATTCGAACCTTAGTCTCTTGATATACAGTGGACTCTTTTATTGCTTAATGACACTACTGCATTCAGTTGGGATTCTCTTTATTTTGAGATTCTTTTTATCTTCCTGCATTTTCAGAATGCGTTTAGAGATTTTATTGTTTCGAGTTCAACCCTTAATTTACAAGAGAGATAAATTCATTGAAAGCTTACTCAGGAGATACCGAGAGAATTCTCTCATTTAAGAATCACATATACATTTTTAAGAGGTAGTTGCACACGAACCGGAGGTGGGTTGATTTCATTGCAACTTTTCAAAGTCGCATATTTTATAAAATTACACTTGAGAAGAAAAACAAAACTTCCCTCTCATTCGTGTACGAAAATAAAATTTTGTTATACAACGTATTCACCCAAAACTGCCACGTGAAGAAATATTTATAAAGACTGTAGTGCATTAGAATTGAACAGAAATGATTTCGTAATAAAACACTTTATAGATACCCGTTATCATTTTAAAATTGCAAACATTTTGACCAGGTAGCTTCGTGATGTACATTTCGCAAGACGCTTAACTAACGAAAAAACTTTATCAATCACAACACACATACACACGTCCACTTTTTAATCTTCACGAGCCTCGTAAAATCTGGCACATCGTTCGCCTCGCTTCTTCTCCGAAGACGAGCTTGGTAATGAGCTAGATATGCATGTAAATTAATTAACCTGTTAAAGAAGTTTCTCAGGTGCTCGCTGCGCGGAGCCAGTTAAAGCGAGGTAAGGGATAGGAGATAAGGGAGGACACAAATGGTCGAAGGTTAAGTTTGCTCGATGATGTAGAGAACATTCCTAGGATTTCCGGTCATTGATAAGGGGGCGCCGGAAGATTTGCTCACCGAGAGGAGGGGAACAACAATGAGGGGGTGGCACTGTATGGACGGGGCAAAGGTAGTGCACCCTCAGGTGCTGTTTCCGACCAAGGCAACCCTTTCGGAGTAATAATCGGGAACGATACCCCAGAGAGACGTCCGAGCCGCTGTGTATTAGAACGAATGGTAATGATGGAGCGGTGCATACTAACGATGTTTGTAACTCGCTGTACATCGGCATACATTCGTTGCTCTTCGGGTTTGTTAAACAATACTTTACCAGCTACTTGAAATTGTTCAATCGATGACGTTCAAGTGACGCTCAGTATTAACCACTTGTTGTGTAATAAGGAGTCAGACACGCGATGTAGACCTCGAATAAAATCTAAAATAAATATAAAATATATAAATATATATTCAAATATAAATATATAAATATATCGATACATTTTTTTTTAATTATACATAAATATGAATGTCTGAATTAACCTATAAAAATTAAAGTTTCCATAAACAGCTGTCGTTTAATCATAACAACAGAAAACTCAATTCTGCCATTCTCCTGCAAGCGATCCAACGATTGAACCGGGAAATATTGCGTAGCGAATGGCGGATTTTTGTTTCCTTTTTTATTGCAAAAGGTGTAGTAAAAGTTGTGAGAACAAGTTTGATCTGCCATGAAGTCTGATCTTCGCGTTGGTCCCGTTTAAATTGAAGACACAATTTTACGAGTGGTAAAACCGAGTGAAATAGAAATTTCGATGTTATGAGCTGTTGCGTCGACCATTTCGAGATTACTGTCAGAATAAACAGCGATAGTCGCACAATTTCACCGATTTGGAACTAAATGGAAGAATTAAAGCAGCGTAGACACGTAAATATTGCAAACGGTTTATTGTCTAGTGAACAAAATAACAGTTTGCGATTGTAAATTAAATTACATATTCCAACATCAAATATTTAAAGAACGAAACGAATAAAAGTTGTAACGTATACGCTTTGGTAACGAATAACTTCGTAAATACTACAGATTCGAACTTCAGATTTGACAGGGACATTTCTGAAGAGTTAAACTATCGGATTCGGTAAAAAGAAGACATTCGCTTGCTAGATAGAAAGAGTGAACACAGGCCGATAAATTGATTTTCGCGAATCAGAGCGTGCAATAATTTTCGGTTAACCTTTGGGCCCGCGTAGCGAAGGCAACGGGCTAATAAACGCGTAGTAATACGATCTTAAGATAGCAAAGATTAAGATACTGCCGGATAATGGCGGAGCTCGTTACAGGCTCCCCGGAAGGCAGTCGCCTCGCCCATAAATCCGATATAATTGGGAAGCAATTAAAACGTATCAGGACCGGGCGCAGGGGGTGTAGGCAGCGGCTGGACTTCTTAATCGGGGAGAATTTAATTGGGGCCCGGGCGATACGGGACGATAAAATTCTAATCGGTATAGTTGTCGCGTCGCGCGGGGTTCGTTTCGAAACGATCCGGCGCGGTTGGCGCCCGGTCACCGAACTTTATCTATAATTCATCGTGCACCGAGATCGCGCCGTCGGATATCTCCGGATTTAACTCGTCGACGTCGACGTTGCTTCGCGAGTTATCGAATTGACGAATTCGGAGCGGACGGAACTGAAATACGTCCTTCAGATGGTGCGGGAGCAGCGCACAGTGGTCCAAACTTATCAAATCTAGGAAATAATATCAGAGAGTGCTCCAATTTAAGTTAAAATTTATATTTCAGGATTTTCTAGGTGATTAATTATAAACTTGAATGAATGCTTCCTTCGTCCAGCATTTCGTACGTATTGATCCGAGCTCACTTTCTTGGAAATGAAGTACAGTTTCAATTTTTCATATGCAGAAAACGCTCTCCAATTCATCACACTTCCACCCATGCAAAGGGTATAAGTCGGTGAAGTCAAATGCGCCCTCAAACGAAATTGCATCTTCCTTCGTACCATTCGATAGGCGCCCCAGAGAAAATCCTCTGTGTATATCTCCTGTTCTTCTTAACGAAAAATTATTTCTATATTTCTCGTAGAAGTTTCAGGGATACTAGTTTCATAAAAATTCAGCAGTGAGATACTGTCAAAAGCAATGTCCTTGATTTTTCTTTACTTTTGTGTAAGTTTGTTTTGCAATATTGAACACGTCAACATATATGCATTTTGTGTTAGGTAGATCATGCCGATGACAAGTGTATCCGTCGGAGAAAATATTATTTTTCGAGAACAGATACAGTTCGATCGGACAAATACCCCATCGAATCGATTTCGAGAGATTTGACTCGGTAAACGATGCGAATGGGGCTGTTCGAATAGGGGGCAGGGATCGTGACTTGGGGGTCGAGGGTGGGCACGCTTCGTCGCGACTCGTAAGGATGGACGGAATTTAGATTGCTTATTAAACGGCGAATAAATAACCGCGCCAAGTTGTTGCTGCGCTGAGGTGCCACCGCGTTCCGGAAATTTTCTTCCCGATCGTCAAAGGAAATTATTTCAGCTAGACGAGAGCCCCTCCCCGCCGTGTTTACGATTACACGAACTTTCCGCGCCCCCGGGGTACGTGGAGCGTCAGGAATTTTCTCGGATATTCATTTCCGTTTTATGGTATTCGCTTGAGCATCCGGAAACAGTTTTAACTGTGTGCCCCTCTCTCCCACCCGCGCAATTGGATTCCCTCGCGAAATGTTTCCGGTTGTTTCGAGATACACGCGAAAGAACTTCCGGTATTATCTCGCATTGTTAAACAGCCGACGATTTTTCGTCTTCACCGCAGCGAAATGTTTCAGTCGCGGTTTCCCACCGCGCGGATTTCTTTCGAGCGCGGTGGTCCGGTTCGAAGAAATTCGAGGCGTTTTGGTGTACGTTTCGAAGTACAAGGAATGTCGAAATGAAATTTTTTAGTGACAAATGTTGAACGATAATTGTTTTCTGAATACGTACAATATTGCATATTTTTCAGTCTGCTTAATAGCTGTGTTTCTCATATTTTCTTTCCATATGGTTACCCTAAAATAGTATTCGTTCTTCGTTATAATTAAGTAAATCGAAAAATATGTACAACTCTGACAATCTTTCCAAACAATTTTTTGATCGCTTTATACAAGTGTGTAGAGAACGTTGGACAAAGTGGTGGAAATACAAACTGAAAACAAGGAAACTTTGCCAATGGGAAGAACTAGTTTTAATAACTTTAAATGTCCCGAAAGTAAAAGCACGTGGCACGGGACGCGTTTACCCTTGCACCCACAGATACACCTGCATCCAGGAACTGTTCCTCCCATTGCCATTTAGTCGCGCGCTGAATTTTACCAAGAAGCGTCGAGGCAAGTCTGATGTTTAAGCTCGTAGGCGGGTAAGCTCTCGGACCACGCAGACGGTGGCGCCGTTAAACTACATTTTTAATTTCCAAAGCTCAGACGAGCAGCTTGCCACCCCCTCCGCGGGGCCGTCATTGTACCGTTTCCGGTACAAAGGGAGCCGAAGCCGGCTTTGTTGTTCCAGAATCGCGCTAACACCGCTAATGCGCACCTGCTTCAACGACCAGCCTTGATGCTGCCTGCTAATCCTGAGAAGAGAAACTGCGGGATCGCTCCGGTGATCCGACTTTCCTGGTATTTGATTTTCTGTTTGTTAACGACGGCTTATTTTTCACGGGAAATCGTTGCCGGATAGCTCCACGCCATTTCGCTTTCGATGCATTTATGCAATGGGTTGAAACTCGTGGGTTCTAAGTTCTGCAATGGACTTCTCGAGGATGGCTGAATGCTATCCAAACGTCGCGTGTAGGTGTATGAATTCAGAATTTGTTGAACAAATTCGATCAAGTTTCTTCGCAATTTCCAATGAGAATGCTGATGTTCTTACAATTTTTAGGCAAGAAATCATAGTGTGAAAGTACTCTGTTAAGAAGAAATTGTTTTTCTTGCTTCTTCTAGCTACGTAATACATTAATATTATAAACGCAAGTAATGTAAAACAAAAAGGAAGTAGACGTTCTATGTTTTACTAGACTCATTTTGAACATCACGAAAGACAGGAAAATGAAATATAAGATAATTGATATGCAGTGTGTTCACGAAGAAATCGATTTTTTTCAAAGAGCATAGATGGTTGAGATTAGCGACAACTTGTCTGTAAGAATGTTACTGTATCGTATATGAAAATCCGTGATCGATAGCGGTGTGCATTTCGATTCTGCACTATTCATTTGAACCGCCGCGTGAGCCGCGCTTCATTATTCACGGGAAGACACCGGTCCTGTTGAAATAATTTACGAAGCTGGCTGTGAGAATTCAAATCGCGAAGGAAGATCCATTAGGTCCGCTTTAAAATTCCGTTTCGATCGTCTGCGAAATTTATGTGATCCTATTCGAGCTACTACGGTTTTCGGCGTCGTCTGCGGACGGCGCACTGTTCGTCCCGACGACGATCCGTCATTTTTTAGTCCGAGTATGGACTTTTACCCAGATCACTGGACCATCGAGTACCTTGGCGGGGAATTTAAGGCTATTTCGAAACTCGAAACCTTTCGACGCATGCAGAATGTTTCCCATTTTTATCGAGCACGGATTGATCGTTATCGCACGAATACAGAAAAATATATCTTTAGCAGAAAGAACAACAAAGCGACTGAATCTTTCATTAAAAGAAAAACAACATCTTTCGTTCGTAAACATTATCGCCTCTCTATCTATTGTTTACAATATAGGGGAAGGTGGAATTCAAACAATATCAGGATTATCTCCTCTCCTATTAACTATATTTATTCGTTTTGTTTAATATAAATTCAGGCGCGTGTGCGGATACGTGTTTATTGCTAGCCGGTTCGCTGGTAACTAACTACGACTCACTTCTTTTATAATTAAACAATTCACCCGGCAACGACAAAACACACCGTCACCGAGCTGTTACCATCTTCACACACAATCATACACACATACACACCGAATTCAAACGCGCCCACAGTCATTCCAAACAATCCTATCCTATCCTATTAATTTCCTACAACAAGAAAATATTCAATCATCTAACACACAGGATACAATTTCTACAGTCATTCGCAAGCAGCCATTCTGCCGCTTTATTTATCGGTTGAAAAGAATAATCCTCTACCACAGGATAAAATTCCTTTAGCAGACAGCATCGCTGATAAACGCTGCTCCTCGGTCCACGCAGCCGGTTCTATCGCCGGTGAAAATTTCCGTTTCACGACGGTTAACCGGCGTGTTAACGTGACGGTTAGCCAGAACAGAGGAGGGATAGAGGACGGTAGCCTCCGACGCTCTTCTCTGGCTGCTTTTGTGGGAAATAATTGAGACATGAAATACCGACGCGGCGCGCGCGGGTTTTGACGTAAGCATTCTATTGTCTTCCGCCGTCTCCTTTAGAGGAGGCGAGAACACACGAAAAACAGTGAGACGCTGAGAGAGAGAGAGAGAGAAGGAGAAGAAGAGTGAGAAAGAGATAGTGGTAGAAGCATCGCAGCCTGACGGAGCATAAAAGCTCTCGTCTGTGTTTATGCGTGTGTGCGCGCCTTAACCGAGGGGAGAGGATGCGTTCCATCGGCGGCGGCGGCGACGGCGATGCATCGCTCGGATGAAAGATCTGGATTAAAGCGCATCGTTAGTGCATTCGTTGTGTCCCGAACCATGACAATTCGGATCACGCGGTTTATCGGCCGTGATCCACTTCCCATCAAGACGTTGCCCCCTAACTTCCACCTATCGTGGATCACATGATTCGAACGGGTTTTCTGGATTTCGGAATTTTTTCGCAGAAGACAGAAATCACTTTTTTCCAATACAAATAATCAAAATTAATATGATTAACCCTTTGCACTCGAAGCTATTTTAACTGCAAAACGAAACATTTCGTCCGACCTAGAATATTTCCCTTCTATATATATATATTTTTTTTTTGTATGTTATACATATGAAAATGGTGCAATTTACTCGTACAATACTGAAGTGTTCAGTAATTATTGAATACAAACGAATTTAATAATGTAAAAAATATTTTTAATAATGATCCAGCAATTTTTAATGGCGCCTTACAGTCGCCATTCGAGTGCTAAGGGTTAAACTTTTGTAAAGTATGTTTTGGGAAACATATGGTTCTGCTCTCTTGACCGCAGACGGACAAGACGACAAATCCGTGTTAATGTTGAACCGAAAGAAATCAATGCGACTCATTCGGTTTCTTTGTAAGAGACGCTGTTTGATAAGTCGAATGCGAACGATAAAACAGTATTCACGATCGACAGTATTTCATTGTCAGAATACAGAGAATAGCTGTGAAAGGTTGTGCGACGTAATGTGGAATACCATCTTCTCCGTTCCATCACGTTTTCCCTCTCGTTCACGTTTTTTCTTTTCTCTCTTTCTCTCTCTCTCTCTCGCACATTCTCCTGGAGAAATTGAGAAGGAGGCTGGGGAAGCGCGTCGAGAAGCGAAATGAAAACACGAGCGCGTAACCGGGGACGGGAATGAAAATTATTTCTGGTCGGCGGAGCGTTCGTTCCGCGAGCAAGAATTGCGGCTTGAATTTTAGGCGCGGCCGCGAGAGTCTCGCCAGCGAAATAACCCCGGTCGTCGTCGCGATGTCAAAGTTTATTTAAATAATATATAACGGAATAACGCACGGTCGGCTCGGCTAGAGCGGAGCGCGTAAAATGAAAACCGGACCGGCCTCGGTGCATTACTTCGTTAATTTTAATTGCTCCGTCGGCTCGTAATTCTGGTTAGTTTCGCGTCTCCCCCTGAATAGCTGAAGAACTAGTTGCTGCCGGGAAAAGAAACCGCCGCGACTAAACGAAATCCTATTTAAACCGGACAGGGGCGAAGAAACAGCTGCGAAAAATTCCACACGACGCGCACCCCCGCCCCTATCCGTCTCTCGTTAATGAAACGATGATCCCTGGAATCGATCCATTATTCGTGAACCCGCCGAGAACGAAGTCTGCGGCTCTGTCCTCGCTCGAAAGAACATTTCGAAATTCATTATCCGCCATTTTTGGGACACCCTGTATACATAGAAAAAGTTTAGCACGTATGCAGGGTGTTTGGTAACTGGTCGTACAAGCGAAAAGGGGGTGATTCTACATGAAAGAATAAGTCGAAAATTTAGAATAAAATTTGTTCATCCGAAGTTTCGTTATCGAGAAAATCGAGTTTGAAATGCAGCATGCTATTCGATAGGAATTGTCTGACGCAACTGTCTGATCATGACCAACGAAATCTACTTGCTGCATATACTAAAGCACACAAACCTGACAAATCTTCAAAGTCGATTTTCTCGAAAACAAAGCCTCAAACAAAAAATGTTTATTCCATATTTTCGACTTATTCTTTCATGTAGAATCACCTCCTTTTCGCTTGCACCACCAGTTAAAAATCGTCTTCGCGTTTCAAAGAATCTTTAAGAATTGGATGAATCAAATTTCTCGAATAAAATTCGGAAACTGGTCACGTTATTTTCACGAAGGTTCCGAATAAGTATTAAAATGTTCCAGCAAAGTCTAGCTCTCGGCTGACTAAATACTCCTTGCAGGACTGCATGCGCGGAACACTCGAAAACCGGGATATGCGATCGAGGCTTTTGATCCGCAGCCGAAATAACGAAAAAGGACATTGGCAACGGATAAAGTTATAAAAAAAAAAAAGGGAGAAGGCTACGGCAGAGAAACGGTGGCTTGATCCCCAGAATCCCGCGTCTCGTTCGCAATTTGCGGTTCGCGCAGCCAACTCGAAATTGCGGCGTGCGCCTCCGCTGGCCGACCTCGTCGATAGACGTGTCTGGGCTCTGTATCTGCGGCTGCTGGAAACTCGACACTCGGCGTTAAATACTAGACGCGCTCGATACTCGATATTCGTCGCTCGCATTATCCCGCGTGCGTATCTGCCGAAATCCGGAAACACCGAGCTCTCGGGGCCGCAATGAAGATCGCCGGGGTTGAATGTTGGAGCTGTGCTCGTTTCGCGGATCTCTTTTCCACGAATTTTCGGTGCCGCGGTTAAACGAACGGATCCCGTATTTCTATGTATGTGTCGGAGACATTTGCACATTTGTCTTTCATTCGCGTTGTCATTACTTTATCTTTAGTTCGAAGGATCTTATAATCGACGAAGTAAATTTTGTACTTATTTGGGAATTGAAAAAATTGTTTATATGGAAAGTGGGAGTTGGTTTCAGTATTTTCAGTTTTAGTATATCATTTTATATGTTGTGAAAAATGAAAATTGTATACTCGGTGAGTCACGATGAACAAAACACTTGATTTTCTCTGTTGGGATGAAGGATGAACGAAAGTTGCAAAAGTGAAATGGAATTGTTCAAAGGGGGATAATTCCTCACATAAACCCTAGTCGAAAATAAGGAACACAGTTTTTTCATACGGGGCTTGATTTTCGAGTTTGGTACACGTTAGGTACACGTGTACTTAGACAGAGTCTGCTTTGTTCGCTCGGTCTAGCCCGCAGTTTCCATTACAGCTTGCATCTGTAAACAGTATCCGTTATGACTTTAATGAATAACAAGGAGTCTACATTGTTTACAAACACAAGCGGCAATGGGAATTGCGGGCTAGATCGGGCGAATAAAGTAGACTCTGTCTAATAACTATATTCCGTATTTTCGACTATAGACTTTACGTGAATACAATGCAATTAATTCGGATTTAAAATTTGAAAATGCTGGTTGTAAAAAATGAAAATCATTGTCGTTATCCTGGCAATGCTTTAGCTGTCTAATAATTGTGTCCAGCACTGTAACGCGTACTTTCATTCGTGGGGAAGCTTCGCGATGGAACGGGGGTGTTTCGAGGTTTCGCGCGCTATTTTCCCTGTCGCTGTTGGTTTCAATGGGGAAGTGGCGCGCCTTAGACGGCTCGTAAAATCAAGGAAAACAAACAGTCGTCGAAAGCTGGTTCAAAGGAGCCGCGAAACGCGCCAGACGACGTTCGCGCCGCGGCATCGGTCGCCGGTACTCGTGCGAGTTTCGCCGAGCGTGTGCGCGCGAGCACCGCCGCGCCGGTAATTTATTCGCGCACACAGCTCGATTGTCTTCTTGAAACGAGCCTCCTCGCCACGGCTACTCGGAGACACGTGCCCCCACGATTGTCGGACGTGCTCGTTCCATTTCGACGGATGTCTGCCGCTCAATTGCCTTCAATCTCGCGTTCTACTGCGCGCAAGTAAATTCTGCACCAGCTTTTCTCGCACAAAGGACACAGCTGTTTAACGCTAAACTTACCGTGCGGATCAAATCGGCCGATTTTACGTTGACCTGTCCAGTGAAGGAACACTTTATGTAATTACCATCTACTCCATTACTTATATACCTACTTGACCCTCGGATAAAGGGTTAATTTTGTCACAGAGTCGCGAAAGGCCCGTATAACTCGAATTTTCTACTTGTTGAGCACCGATTTAATTGTCGGAGCCTCTTGTAGCGTTGACCTAGAGATTGTAAGTCTCGCGGTACTTCTGAAATTAGGATACTGACTCAGAAGTGTTGATAAAATGATCGATAGATCGAATGCAGTTCTTTCGAGCGTTTATTGGACGGAGATTCAGGTTTGCGTATCCTTCGTCTCTGACGAACAGAGTTTCGGGTTCTCATATGTTCTCACGAGATTGTGCTACCTTTATAGGATTTCTGGGACCAGGTTTTCGGCCAATCAGCGATCGCCGCGTTGGCTACGGTACCGCGACTTTTGGGTTTCTCCCGGTTACGGTGCTTCGGTACGGTACCTGCTGCTTGAGGACGTTCGAGGTGGTACGAGGTGGTACGTGGCGGTACATTGTCGACTCGCTTAGAACTATGGGCCTCAACACTACTAGCCAGTTCAAACAAGGCTTGTTTATCCGTTAAATTTTTCGAAATTGAAGTGTAAAATTATTATCGTAGCTTTTTGAACCCACTTGGATGCTTCTATAACATATTCATCGCATTGCCACCCCCAGAACATAGTACCAAGGTATTCACAGGACGTGGACGAGGCGTGTTTATCGTTTAACATTCTCCTGTGTCACGTTTTTCGAAATGTAAAATTTTTATTATAGCCTCTTGAAGCTACTTCAACGCTTGTGTAACATGTTCATCGCCACCCCCAGAACGTAGTACCAAAGTTTTCGCGAAAAGCCTGTATTTGTCTGGCTTGAACGAGGAGGCGGTCGAACACAGTTCGCGTGTTTGCTCGCGTGGTCGTGTTACGGCTCGCACTTGGATCGCTTTTACGAGGCACTGGATTAATCGCGAAACTAGCCTGTATCGAACTCCGAACACCGGGTATCTTCAACTGCAAACTGTTGGGTAATTATAAGGTCTCCCGTTGTATACGCAAGAAACATAATACAATGGCTCTAGTTATGCAGTATGAAATCTTTCAGCAGGCGAATTCGAGTCTTTCATATTACTCGTTTGAATAATCTCTCATTACGTGCGCCATTCCGATACCATACAGGAATCGAGCAATGAGTTGCGAAGCTAATTGCCTGCCTCTGTGCAACCCCTTTTGATATCAATTAATCGGAAATCAATGCCTGTTAATATTTATCTGGCTAGATCGGTGAACAGCAGATCTATTCGAGGGAAACAGTTTGATCTATATTGACTTTGTAGAGTGAATCTTGGTAATCATCATCGTTCGCGGGTAATTAGGATCATTTGTAACGCTGCAAATGTTACATTTGTTTCGGGGTCAAGTGACGGTTCAATTTAATCTGTAGGTAGTTGCGTACGCGTTACTTCAGTCGATCTTTAACGAAAATACTCCAAAATTGCGAAAACTCTGACGTTCGAACAGCAGAAAACTTACGTGTATCATCGTCAAAATAATTCAAGTAAACAACGTGGTAAATAGTAGCTCGCGATGAAACAGCTCAATCAGCATCATGTAAAGTAGTGTAGTCTATCGTAAAAATTTTCGAAGGATATATTTGAAATCTATCAAACGAAAATATCGGAACAAAATCAATTCAATAAAAGTGACTGGCACGTGTAGCTTTACAAAAATTACAAGATCGAATTTACTTAGATTTTCCACCATTTTTATAATAATCTATACTCGAATAAAGAAATCTACTCAATTACAATTGAAGAATTACAATTGCTTTTTCTTCTGACAAATAAAGAATAGCTATAAGTGTCGTAAATTTTTTTGTTTGATCCTCATAAGCATAAGTCTCTTCATCTAGCTTCGTGCTACAGCAGATAAATCTTTAGAAGAACGAGGTACATTTCTGAGGAAGAAGTTTCTGGGTCTGTGTTAGGGATTAAATTGAAAAGGGTAAAGTCAGTAGGAATTCATTGCGTGGCCGAAGCGTCTCGCCCGGATTATCAAGCTGCAGATTACGGGTCCCAGATCATGACTGGCACACTCGCGAAAATGTCGGGCCTCGGCTCGCGCGAAATTATCCGGTGTAATTCGGCCCGGTCGTTTCCTGCAGTTTCACCACGTAGCGGCCGACAGTGGAGCTCCTCTTCGCGGCGGACGATCTCGCGTACAAATTTCGTCGAGATCACGTCATTCCGTGGTTTTCGCGATGGCCGTTCGCATAATTCAGCCGGAACGAGCGCATACGCGCACGTCCGACTGTGCATTGCCTCCGAATGCACTTCGAGCACTCCGTCGTCGCACAGTGTTACGATTTACCAAGCCAGCTAAACAAAATTCAACGTGGCCAATTTTACCGTATTTATTAATTAATATAGAGTCGCATCAAGTAGGTACAATCACCAGAGTTTGAGAAAAATTAATCTGTTTTTGTTATAACAATTACACAGGAATCTTAAAAATTCCCGTGTGATAAGATATGTATCGACATAAATGACAGGTATAAAAATGAATCCATAATTCGTACACCGTAAAGTACTCCGTGCTAATTAATTCTTGTCGCTCACAATCAATCAATTACGACCACATTATAAATTCAAATCTTTTCACCGTCACGTTGGAGGTTCATAATTATTTTTAAAGTCGAGTGAATGCACACGGTTTGCGAAGAATTGGCTAAAGTTAATTTGTACTTTATGCTGTACTAATTGGAGGCACATCAACCCCAAAAGAATCAACTTCGAACATATACCAAGGTTGTTAGATTTCACAAAATTAATTTGCAGTAGCTCCCAGTAGTGATAGTGTATTTTGCAATATTCACCAGAAATGACTTTTGTCCAGCTAGGTCGACGATTCGTAATGCTGTGCACTATTCCGAGCGTTCCGTTGCGAAGCAACGATACCCGAAGTACCGTGCTAATTTGACGGACCTGTTGTACACCCGTTGAAACGGTTCACGGGAAATGTACCGAATTTCCAAATGGGAACACAGCCTGTGGTTCGCCTTTGTAGACGAGCTCCAACGGGTCAAAGGAACAGAAAAATGGTTCTGCTACGTTTATCGCGAACAGGACCCGGTTATACACGGCCAAGAGAGTCGCCGAGATTACGTGGGGGCTCTTTCTGCTACTTCTTCCTTTTTCTCGTCTTCAAGGAGCAGGTTAGCTCCGAGCTATTCGTTTCCCGAATTTCGCGAAGCCATTAATCTCGCTGCGCTCGTTCGCTAAATTTGAATGCGATTTGCATTACAAGATTCTCAACTGAAAGTAGAATCTGAACTGGGCGTTATGGTTCCTTTTCGTTTGAATTCATTTCTATACTACTGCTTGTTACTGATACAAGTCTTGTTTAGGTGTCTCTGGCGTTTGTAGAAGTCTTAGTATTTTAACTAAGAGAATATTTCCAGAATTGAATATTTCCCTTCTACATATTTGTTTTTATGTTATACATACGAAAATGGTGCAATTTACTCGTACAACACTGAAATGTTTAGTAATTTATCAAATACAAATAAATGTAATAATGCAAAAAATATTTTCAATAATGATACAGCAATTTTTAGTGGTGCCTTACAGTCACTATTCGAGTGCTAAGGGTTAAAAATGGAACTATATATTTTTCTTCATTTTCTAAATTTGATTACCGATAAATACCGGTCAATGTACCGGTATTTTTGTACAGCGGCATTACATCGTACTGGTATTTTCGTATTTCGGTTCCTATAAAAGTTTCAAAGGTACGACCGAAAAAATACCGATATTTCGGTGGAAGTCGTTGGTCACAACCGAAACTGCTCGGCACGTAGCGCGCAGCAAATAAAGTGAATAAAGTGTCGAATTGATAGGACGCGGCGGCACATTTCCCGCTTAACATTTCCATTTCCATCTGTCTTATTATCGCCGTAAACTTTACGACGAGATACAGGCGGCGACGGCGGTGTTCGGTGTCGTTCCGCGGACGGAAGAAAATTGTCTCGCCCGGTGGCATAATTCTTTCCTCGGCTCCTGGACCGCGAAACTCCCCCTAACTAACTTGTCCGGGCACCGGTTCTGTACGTTGGCTTTTCCACGGCCGACAACCGGGGACGGTGGGCGAGTTAAAAATTTATGGCTTAGCCGGGAAGCAAGGCTAGGCCAACGATACATTTCGCGCCTAGGCGTTACTGCCAGGTTAACGACTATGACCCGCTGCCGGCCGACTTTACGCCGTTCAATTATCCACGGGCGTCGGGACGCCGCGCCGCGGGGTAATATCTGCGTCGGGTCGGTGGGAAACGCGAACCTTGTACATTTGCTCGCGGGCCAAGCATAAAGACGATCTCCTTTCGCCCGCACGCCCCTCGCGGGAGCTCCGCGTTCTCATTTCCTTTGGCCGCATCCCCGACGAATCTCTTAATGTAACGCGGATTCGCATTTTGCTCGTTTATATGCTCACGCCGTGTGCTGTTTATTTTTTTTTTCTTCACCCCTTTTTCACCCGCAATCTTCCTCTCGTGCTTGTTGTCAGCGATAGAACCTCCGAGCACCGTGTTTAACCACTGTTCTGGTAATTGGCGCGTTAATGTTCCGAGCACCAGATCGGGCAACGGTGGAATCAACCCTAAATTTCTTATTAGACAAGAACGCTATCGCACTTGATATTATACGTTACAGACGAAAAATTTTACATGCGTCATTGAGAAATTAAAGATAGCACACCTGGGCTATCTTTTTCACGAGGAGTGTACGTATCGTTGTGCGGTGCGAACGTGTTAATTCACGTCGGGCTTTCACGTTGGAGCACTCCAGGTGGTTTCAATCTTTCGTGTCGCGAGTCTCCGAGACCGAAAAGAGTGAATTCGGTGGATGGGGCGAGCAGGTGTACAAGGCGGTTTGTATTTACGCGCGGGTCGCGTGCCTTGTGGCATAACGCCAGCCGTACATCGGACACCCCTTTTCCTCGTGGTCCTGTGGAAGCCATCGGGAGACGATATCGGGGCGCGCGCGTGCGTATCGTATATCATTGATAAACGTCCATACCGAGGCTCTTGCCGTTATCTTACGACTGCCGCCCCCACGCGATTGCGGTATCGTGATCTCTGTATGCGAAATGCCGGTGTTCCTTGCATCGACCCTCTACCCCCTCCGCCCTCTCGGTTCCATTATTATCGTCTGGCGTCGAATGAGAAATATGGAGTCGCTCGGTTTCCTACACACCCGTAAAGTATTCTTACGAACCTCGGAACTTCCTTGCATTGCTCATAAGTCGCCGATAATATTTGTTATTATTACACCAAAGCCCGAGATCTGCTATCATTATCATCTCGAAGTTATTTAGGAAAGAGTGTCTATTATATCTAGGTTCTGTTCCACAAAATCGACGCAGACAATTTTTATTTGAAAGTCTGTAGTCTAGCCACAAGTGTACTTGATGATGATACTGAAAAAACTTGAAAGGTTTGTTCATTTAACCCCTTGCCCTACAATAACGAGCCAGACTCGTGATGAAGATTCTGAGTAGAGTCTGATAAATGTGAACGTTATTTAATTTCCTTTAAACCGAAATAAAATTCTATTTTGTTGTAGTTGATATATATCATTTGGAGAAAACATAGGCATACAACAAATATAAACTATCTTCTTTTTCTATGAAATTCTGAACGATGAAGAATTTCTAATCATTAGAATGACAAATTAAATAGTAGTGCAAGGGGTTAAGAATTTCGAAACCCAATGCGCAGTTGTCAGTACTCGTGTATTGGATCCACATTGCACAGAAACTGTTTCGAATTCGACAACGACAAATAGAATTCATAGAAACGTGAATTGTATGAAGAATGTGAAATGATCTCGTCTAGACCGAATAAACAGGTTCGAAAGGAAAAAAACGCATCCGGTGTAACGCCACCGTGCGAAACTGCAGTTTCATACGCGCGAACCTAATAAAGCCCAGCTGTTTCGGGTGCAGCCGGAAGTCGAGGGCCTCGTTTGCGATTCGCTGCTCGTTCTTCCGGCCCGCGACGAAGAAGCGTTCAAGAATGGTACCTGCTTCTCCTCCCCTAATGGCGCATTAACGCGGCGACCGCACGCGTCTAAAAGGTACTTCAGCCTGAAGTCGAAGGAAAAGAGAAGAACGCGGGCAACGAGCCGAGGAGAGTGACAGACAGCGCGAAGGAAGCCAGATAAGACGGAGAGAAGATGGCTCTGACAAACCTCGCACGTCGCGAAGTAGCGATCGCATTTGTTGTCCACGAAGTCGTGTTTTTCTTTTCAGTATTCTGATCATTAGAGTGCAGATCTTCGCGAAATGGAAAAATCTGTTTCATCGACAAACAGGAACCACATGAAAATGTCTGTCTTTCTTCAACAATTTTAGTTAAAAATAATGTGTAAATTTTCTTAAATACTTCATAATAATGTTGGACTTCGTACTGCTTTGAATTTCGTGCACTCGTTTTTTTCACGAATGCATAAAATCCGCTATATCGTTGTAGTGAATAAAATGAGTAATAACTGCATTTCAGAAAACTCGGTTCTATCTTTTCCTTGGTGAAAACAATCAACGTTTCTTTTGCGGAATCTTGCAGTTGAACTTTTTAAACGTCGTTGTAATTTTTTGGAATTGCAAATGTTAAAACCATTTTTCTGGAAACAATTTTGATCATTTCATTGCAAATATATTTAAAAATCGTTCTACTTACAACGAGAAAATATACATTTCTGAAAGGGTATTGTTTGAAAGGTTAAAGTATGTATGAACGTTCTTCGACACTGCGTTGTCAGTTTTGGCTAAATTGTCATCCATAAAACGACATGATAAAGCAAAATTGTGGAAATTCCTGGAAACGAATGTAGTCACTGTGAGACATGCGTTGTCCACTGTGTTCGGAGGTCTCTCAACAAATTCTGGATATACTATTGTATCATCTTTATGCCAGAATGTAGTCCGGACATTTTGGAAATGTACATCTTAAACTTCATTGATTTTTCAGCGTTTCAGCGATTACGGGCGACCGTGCGGTGGTCTCTTCGATGGCCGATTGCACCGGCGTTATTTATCGCACCGCAAATAAGCACATTAATTAATATTCGTCCGGCGAGGGCGGTTCCGACGAGCGAGCCAGTAGTCCCGGCCACTTTTAACGCGATTAACCCCGATCACGTTCGTTTTAATTTCCTCCCCGCGGAAAATCGTCGCGTTCCCCCGTGACTCTACATACATTCCGCAGAGACCAGTTCGTTAGAGGACCAAATTCGGGCTTGTTCCTCCCTCTCGTCTGCCGCCAGCCACCCTCTCCGAACGAATCAACTGGCGACCGATGGCGACCGATGGCGACCGATGGCGACCGTCGCGTCGGTCGAGAGGGTGGACTTGTCCAGTCCTCTAGCCCTGGGGCGATACTCGCAGGCCTTGATACCGGCTGGTGGCCAGCTACTGCACGGTTCCCAGGACTAATGTTCCCTCGGGCGGGATGCTTTCGGTATCTCTGTACACCCCTCGACTTGCTCCTCCTAGAGTCCCTTTCTCTCTCCCTTGCTCTATTCTCTTGCTCCATTCTCTTTCTATTCTCTCTCTCTCTCTCTCTCTCTCTCTCTCTCTCTTCCATGCCGCGTCATAATAAAGGGCCGATCTGAGAGATAACTGCGCGCAGCTCCTCGTAAAGCGCTTTACATACGCACTAAAAGAAACGTTAATCACGGGACCATCTGGCTGCCGGTGAACGACGACCTCTGCCACAACTCGGGTCTCTCTCTCTCTCTCCGCCGCTTTTACGTCGCATAATCAAGTCACCGGCAATAAAGCGGGTATTAACGTGTCATTCTCTTTTCGTTTCCACCTCCCCTGGCAGCCCTTCGCCGTCAGCCGAGCACTACCGTGATTCCGTCTCGAGGGCCGCACCCTTTGCCAGGAAGATTCTTTTTGTCGGAGGAACGTAATTGAACGGATTCGAAGGGGTATGGAATCGTGCGTGCGTTTTCCGGCGGGCTCCTCGTTTTTTTTTTTTTTTTTTTCTTTATCGTCGGGACGCTGATAATTGCACGTGAAAATAGAATTTTTTAACCCGCTCGGACATGCCAAGCTGCGCACGCCAGTCGACTCCTTGTCACTCGAGAAAACGTTGGGATTGTGATGAAGAGATCCCCTGTGCGTGAGATGGATGAATTTGCGTTTGCGCGATTTCACAGTCTTTATAGTTTGCGGATTTTCATGGAAATATTAAAATGCTGTATATTATATTTCATAGGCTAACAGGGAAATGAGAGAAACTGCATGGAGTACTAATGATAATGATTAAACGTAATAATGCGTGTTTCACTTTACAGAAATATAAAAAGAAAAATTTGCATTACTTGTGAAACGGCCTAATAAAATAAGAATTTATGTAATGTGGAACGTATGTGTGTTCCGTGCGCGATAGTGATCTAAAGCGTTTTCTTAACAGGCTCATTAGAACCCCAGAACATATAAATTTTTCATAAAGATATAATAACCTCTTGACAACTCTATAAACTTCACTTTATCGCGGTACTATTTCTGTTTTTCTTTTGCTTCGAATTTGTTGGGTTTTATCAAGGGTTGATATATAATTAATTCTTACCCAACGATTCGAACTTTGGCCCGGCCTTGTGACGCAGTAATTTCGCCAGGATTCGCCGGCGTCGATACTCCGGTTCTCGAGATAGCGTTGTTAGCCTCTTAGAGGAAGCGCGCGAGAAAGCACCGGTCACGTAATTCGCCGATGAGGGGGTGAGGGCCACCCTCCCCCTGGAAACCGGTGGTTCTACCCCGTAAATTTCGCCGTCGACTCTTTTGGCGATGGTCCAGCCGATGGTCCTGGAAGACGATTGTGGACCTAGTCGGGGAGGCTACCTGATCGTCCACGGAGAAAAGTTGGTTCGAGCTAGCCGGGCAGGACCAATATTTTTGACGATTAAGGGAAGAGGTGGGGCAGCCCCCGTCCGTTCATGGGGGGGAAATTGAATCGTACGGTTTCCCGTGTGTTCCTCCTCGAAGTCGTTTCCGCGGCCGTTGTCGTTGGCCCCTCTCCAGAAAATATAACCCACTAGCGGTGCACGAGCCACCTCTTTCCCCTCGTTCTCAAGCTGGTCGCCATCTAGAGCCATTCACGGAACGGCCCGGACGAAGTGGCAGCCGATAAATATCGAAACACTTAGCCTCTGTTTTCATAGTGGGCGAATTTGATGTTCGGAGCTCGCGCTGCTTTCTCCGCGGTTCTTTCTCCCCCTCCTCCCACCATTTCTCCGTCGTTCCACGTTTCTCTGCCTTACCGCTTAATCTACTGGGTATTTTTCTTGGCCTCTCTACGATCGCCTTCGGCCTTTCATCCGGTCGCAATACCCTCGAACTGTTTGCGAGGAGAATGCCGAGTGCCGCCGGAACGTGAAACGCTCCGCGGAATGAACCTCCGCGACCTCCTCCGCCCGAGTCTCGTTGTTGTTTCGCAAGGAATTTTTGTTGATCGTCCTCGCGAATCGCTGATGCCACCCCGCCCCCTTTAAATCGCGATCTCCCTGCAATCTCTCCTGATCCTGCGAATAGACCCGGCAACGTCGCTTCCGGACACACTTTTCTATTATCCTTTGCTGCGCTCCGCGCGATCAAAAGACAATAGACTGCATACAGATTGTGTTTCCCCAACCTTTGAAGTAATATTTTGCGTTGGTTTTGTCATTCAGTGTTCAATAAGAACAACGCAGTACCTCGATGCAGTGAAACTAATTGATTGCGAGAAGAAATGATTTTATTGATCTAGATCACTCTGTTCCTCAGTAATTTATATGGTACTGTTCAACTCCTGCGAGTTCTAGGGGTATGCCGGAGTCCATTCCAACCCACATCGATATTTCACTACAGTTTTCTTTCGATATAAGATGATGGCTCAACTGTTCATCGATTAACCCCTTGTTTTAGAGACGTCAATCTCGATTCTTATTATTCCACGTTGAAGTGTGTACGAAGAGAGGTGTTCGACTGAATGCGACTAATTCATTTCCTAAGAAGCGTCTGAGAAATGATTTCTCGTATGCACGCAATGTCCAGGGCGGCTAACAAATACATCCAGCACTCTATCATGAAAGCGTAGTATCAGAACAGCTTCCAGATTACTCTACAATTCGCGGGCCAAATACACAAAAGATTGATATCGTGCTGGTCGATTCGATCGGGCGGATGTTTAAAGCATCGCCTCCTTTCATCTGTTCGTCGCGTCGGTACCGGTGGTCGCAATTAATCGATTCGCTGTAATCGTCGTGAAAAAGATCGGAAATTGCGAGCAAACCTCTGGCCGTTCGCGCGGCGGTGGGATTCCGATACAGCGTAACATGAACGAGGAAAGACACTCGAGAAATGGGGATAATTATGCGGGGCCGGGGCTCGAGGGCATCTTTCTCGCGTCGCGGTATCGGGTTTATCTTTGTACCGGGGACAGCTGAATGGAATCGCGGGCGCGGGTATTTCGACCCGGGGAGCATAACGGATATCCTATTATCCATTAACATACAACCGGGTCGACGACACTGCGACCGCGGCGTCGCGTCGACTCGCGTCGCGTCGCGTCGGTTTGCACCCGTGTACTCCGTTCGTTCGAGGGCTCATCGATTTCGTCGGGGAGACGTTGCCCGCTTGGCTTCGTTTCGTTTCGAGCGCGATATTTCGAGCGCAGCTCACTCGCCCCGCGACGTAACGTCGTTAAACGGCCTGAGAGATAATTGTCTGTCATGCGACGAGGAAATCACTCGAATTAGAAACGTCGCGGATTTCGCGGTGATTGAACGACACGCGACTGCTCGGGCAAGATTCGGAAGCGCGTCGGGAACACGGTCGCCGGGGAGAGGTCGACGACCACCGTTTCGCGAATCCCGTCAGATAACCACCGACGAATCGCAAGCGCGAGCTCTATCAGCGAATCTTCCGAAATAGTCGCGACCAATGAATTTTAACGCGGACGTCTCGCGGGAGCCGCGACGGATTCGCCGGTTTCGTCGCGGAGACCCGAGGGGGATGATTATTCCATTTCCCGGCTTCGCTGTCGCTGTATTTCCAGATTCACTGCATTTTGCAAATTAATTAATCGCTACGGAAATACTACTTTCTGTGCGCTTAATCCCCGATAAGACTTAAGCTTTCACCAAACTGCTCGATCGGAACATATGAATCTTGTGACTTTAGGTGGTCCACTAATTGCGTCAATTGTCTATTATCAATTATCCCTGTGTTTAACACGTTGCCGCGAATGACGGCTATAGCCGTCCGATCTGAAGAACAGATACTAACGCATACACTTGTTAACACTTTGGCGTCCGCACGTTTCGTAAACATTTCTTCGCTTGGCGCCGGCAGCATTAATTCAGATTAATGAACTTACTTACTTACTTACTTTTTTTTGCTGCCGCCGGCCACTGAGCGGTACCATACGCACTATAACAATGTGGTGTCGCCGGTCTCTGAGCGGTACCATGCGCACTACACCACTGTGATTTTTATTTGCTGTCGCCGGCCGTCGAGCGATACTTTGCGAAGGTCACCACTGTGGTGTCGCCGGACGTCATAGTGTTAATTATTGAGTAATACATCGGAAAACAGGTATGGCATGCCAAACAGCATATTAATTGTTCTTTTATGCGTTTTCTCATGCTTCACCGCTTCGGAAAAAAATGTGTTTCTAGCACGATCGTCGAATTAAAAGTGTGCGGCAACATGTTGAAGTATTTCAGTGAAATTAGAAGCCAGTGAAGACACTTGTTTGAACTCCCACTAATTTGGTGTTTGATTTCAAATAAAATCCTGTTAAAAAATGATTGATTCAACGTAGAATGGCCCGTCTGTGTTTGATCTTTTATAAATGCGGTTTGCTTGCTCGTGATTGATTGCACGCTGTGTGTAAGCGATAGTTGATGAATTCTCCTTTTGTGTTAGATTGCGGCTGTTACATACGTTCTCCCAGAGCTGGAGTGGGAGATTATTGTTAAAAGACCCATTGTACTGTCCCGTGCGGCGAATGCTGAAGAACGATATTGATTTATAGACGGAAGTTTGCTTTTTCGACGGGTCTAGGAAACCTGGTGTTCGGATATTTCATCGTAAAATAATTTGATTGGCCATACCAACAAAGCGAATAATGTAAAAAATAGAATCAGAATGTTGGCAATTAAACTGCAGAGTTTGATGCATCAGTGAGATTTATTGTAAAATGCTCTAAATTGTTTATATTTCAACATCGACGCCCATTTGATATTATCTCCATGATTTCTACAAAAGTGTGTAAAATGTGTGTTCGTGTGTGGGTTTTAATAATATTCTTTTTTTTTAAGTATTTTCAAGTGTTTGCAAGTTGTACTAACAGATGTCTGCGAAAGATGAAGTACAGAGTTCATTTTTCTTCGATGTAAAACATGCATCATGTTTTTAAGTTAGGTACAATTTCTCAGAAACATTTCTACAGTTAATGATAAAACCGACTAAATTTTCCAACTAATTTGACTATATTTCTAAATAAATTCTGCAGCTGATTTTACTTTGCATAGGCGCTATGAATTATGTAGACGATACTATTGGACAATTCAATGAATATTTCGAGATGCATTATTAAATCATATTTTGAATAATTATCGACGTCTATGAGAGCAAGCGATGCATTTAAACTGTAATGGCTCGCTCTGCAATAAATGATGATAATAATCTTGCCTGAAAGAGTTTGAAGTACATACTGCTGCTTTAATTTGCCGACATAGTATTTGTTTCTCCCATATTTTTAAAAAAGTTATTACAATTGAAAGAATGTTTGAAAAATCATGCGAGTCACTCTACATTTTCCGACGAAACGGACATTCTACTATACTAATTGGCAACATGATTTTCCACGTTTAAAATATTATCAAAATTCAATTCCCTTCTAAATTGCCGAAACATCACGCGGCGCGGCGGTTCGACAGGATCACAGCGCATCCGATGATCAGAGTGTTCGTCGTTTGCAGTCACGTGCTGCGATTTGTATCGCTACGCGAGATAGAAAGGGTTACGGGAAGGGCGATGATGGGAAGGAAAAGGGCAGCGAGTCCGGCCGTTTCCTGTGGCGCATAAAGCCGGTCTAACGAGGGCCTCGATTTATCGAACACGCAGCAGCCAGTTACCTCTTTCCGGACGCTGTCATTACGCGGCATTATGCGGTTTTCCCGTTTGAAGTGTTAATCAACCGGCCGCCGCATTCCTAACCGCGTAAACGAACTCTAAATAGCCCGAAACGTAAACAGCGTGTCACGGCGAAAAAGGGCTGCTTTTCTCCACCCCAGGTCCCCCGTTTCACCGCTTGTTTCTCTTTTTCATCCATCTCCACCCTCCCCTCTCTCCCTCTCTCTCTCTCCTACTCACTGCTTTTTCTATTCGTCGTCTGCGCTCGCGCGTTTCCCTTCGTTTTCAGCGGGTCGCTTTGTATTCGATATCGCGCGACAACCCTTTGCCGAGCGGGCAAAGCGCGACGAAACGAACTTAGACATCGTGAAAGGAATCAAAGTCCGCGCTCGGTGCGCCGCCGGCTCCTCTGGAAATTCGCGGACCGACGTCTAACATTGTTGTCGGACAAAAGAAAATCGCGGGCCCGCCGCCATTTTTCCACGCTTTTTCCCCGCGTTGCCCCCGTTAATTAAATCGTGTCGAAGGACGAGTGCGTTAACAGCCGGCCGCGAAGATCAAAGCACTCGGGCTATATATACACTGTACGCGTCCTCGATGTATATGTCCTTTCGTGAATGGCGTGGGCGGCTGCGAGGGGGCTGATGGGGGGTAAAAAAGGATTTACATCGAGGCGTGAACGAGGCGAGCCGCAACCCGACCGACCTCGTGCACCCGCGGCACCGTAATGCAACTCGGTAATTACGTTATTCGCAGCTGATTGGCTCGCAGCCGCCATCGTCGCGCGCGTCCGCGTTAACGCGATTATCAAGGAATCGATCACGCGTTCCCGTTCGTCTGTTTCGGACCGGTTCGCCACTTTCGCTCTCCTCGAGTCCTAGGCCCGACCCGACCCGACCCGACGCGGTCCGCTTTGCGTTTCGGCTCCGTGCCGCCGAAAAGTTTTCTTTGATTGGACGACGGACGCAATTAGTGCGGCACGAGGAACACGCGAGCAAAGTTCCGAGACTAGGGACCAGGATAACCGATGTCCCTTGCTAATGAGCCAGCGAGACAGCCGACCTGCTTCCTGTCCTGTGAAAAGAACGATACAGGCTTCTTTTCCCGGTGGTATGGGGCCGGATGGCTCGGTGTTTACGCGACGTGATAGCGCGGAATTATGAGCGAAAGTTTCCGCGTTGGAGAATGCCTGAATGGAGACGCACTGGTTTCTGGATTAGGATTTCGGTTTTCAATCCGTTTCGGCCGGTTGGAGCACATTGCGTTTTCTGAAAAAGAATTATTAACTCCCTCAAATGACGTCATAGAGGCGTCACGGATTTCGGACGTCAAACCTGATTATTTCCAACTCTCCAACTCGCTAGAAAGTCTAGAGCTAGCAAGTCTAAAGCTAGAGGACCTAGTACTAGAAGGTTTAGAGCTACATAGAAGGTCTACGCTAGCAAGTCTAACACTAGAAGGTCTGAAAGCTAGAAAATCTAGAGCCGAGAGGTCTATAACTAGAAGAACTAGAGCTAGAAGCTAGAAAATTTAAAGGTACAAGGTCTAGAACTAAACCTAACTATTTTACATTAACTTTAAAGCATCGATCCGTATTTAGAGCATCGGACGAAACGTACCACCATGTTTTAATTAAAAACCTTGGAGTGAAATTGTATAGCAAGGGGTTAACAAACTTCCAGTAGGCGTTACATAGACAGTTACGGTTACTTATGAGCTAGAAGCAAACTAATTCGACATCGGTGGTGCAACAGGGCGGTCAACTTTCGGGAAAACGAGGGACCGGTTTTCGATAAGCGGATGGGTAGACTCTAGGCCGGGCTCACATGCGGCCGTGTAGGCCGTTAAAGTAAATGAGCGAGTCTCCTTCCTAAGATCGTCCCCGAAGCCCGGGCTGGGAAGCACTCACATTGATTTGTTCGCAACTCCTGGTTTATAGCCTCTCCGTACCCTAGGACATCGACCACTCCCGTATCAGTCCCGATAAAAACTCTAGCCGCCCCTCGCAGCCTGTCCCTGCTGCTCCTGGCCGTTAATTCAAATCGTTCAATCGTTCTGAAAAGGATCGTTCGCATTGGTCCGCGTCAATCTTCGAGTAACGAGGTTACACGGGAAACGAAGAGTCGGGGCTACTACAACATCTGAAATAGTCGCGAGGAGGAACGAAAAGGGGCGAATCGTTGCGAAGGGTTTTCCGAGGGACTGTTTAACGTCGTCGCAGCAGCGCAGCGGGCCGAAATTGATTCCATCGGCGTGGAATTGAACACGATCGTTTTAAAGATTCGTGTTCGAGAGAGAGAGAGAGAGAGAGAGAGAGAGAGAGAGAGAATTTTATGGTTTTATTTCGGGCGCGCCGGTTTTACAGGAAAACTATTTCGGCCGTTATTACGTCCGGGATAATGGGATTGGGATCGTCAGCTTTCGCGTTTTCGCACGGCTAGATGCGCCATCAGCCACCGGTGGGTTATGAGCAGGGAATTACATTGATTAGATAACCAGAAACGTCTCGACAAAGCAATCTGTACCGGCGTTAATTAGTCATCCGAGACGGTCCAAGGCAATGAATGATTTAGTAGACCGGTCGCGCCTCACAAAGAGGTTTCCCGTGTTCCCGGCCCCGGTTATGCATATTGCAGGGACGTGTCCGTCATTCAAAATCCCCCCCGCTGTGCTCGTTGGTCCGTTTCCCTTTTTAGCATGACATAAACGGCACGATGAAGGACTTTCCTCGGCGCGATGACTTCTGACGCTACCGACAAATCGCGACCCTTCTCTTTTTTACATGCGCGCTAGCACAAGCTCTGTCAACTTATTATCTACTGTCTACTTGTTATTTATACTTTACTTTCGACGTATTAGTCTCATTTTCGATCACCGTGACAACTTTGCCGTTCACAGCTTCGTCTGTCAATTTATTCAACCATCGTTACGTTCTTCAGGGTGAAGATTCACCTATTTATGCATTTACATTGTGTAAAACGATTGGTCTCTCTCTGTCGGTGTTGCGAGATGCATTTCTTATAATAAAAGTAATCGACATATTGCATCGGTTGAAAAAAATTGCAGTATACATAAGAATAAGTGCTTGTAAGTATTAAGTAATCTTTCTTCTGTTCTACTTTGAGCTATTCAATTGTCGTTGTCCTCCTCTTCCGATAGCCAACAACTCGTTGCACAAATAGATTTGTAGCATTATTGATTGATTTCCTCTGCAGACGTCACTCGTCTTCTATTCTGATGGGGTTTTGGTTCAACACAGTTTTCTATCTCTTGATGGGCACAATGTAGACCACCGTTGGATTTGTATCACTATAAATTATTTTGTAATTTTCTTCTTTTCTTCGATCTCTGCTCTTCCTTGTGTCCTGATGAATACAATCTAGTGCAGCTCTAGGCCTGCACTTCCAGACGTCTTCGGTCTTTTAACCGAGCATGATAACTGGACTGTGTATTTCGTGTGTACGTGACTTCGCGCGCACGGCTCATTGATTTTGTTGTTGCATAAAGTTGACATACAGTACGGCGATGAAACACGAAAAGAAATTTCCGGAGAGATAGAAGCCTGCGATTGAGAGACGTTCTTTATTCGGTGAAAATAGCGGACAGTGTGAAAAGGAGAAGATGGTCGACGCTGGGTTAGCCAAGAAAGCGAATTCACTTTCGAGTGACACGCTTCCACAGTCTCGAAACGCGAGTGGCTGTGCTATAGGCCGGCTCTTTCCGTCGTCGTTTCACTTTCTCTCGAAGTGCAATTCCCCGGCCGGCTGGCTGTACCATCGCCACCCAAGCAGTACTAACAGCATTATGCAAATGAGATGGTTCCGCCAGCACGAAAACGTTGGAACCCCATTCAAGATACTTCCCCATCCGTCGCAAAAACCGAGGTTTCGCTTCAGCCCGAGTGTATCCTGATAAAGTCCCACAGACAAGGGAGAAACGAGAGCAAACCTGCCACCCTCCGCCCCACCCTCCCCCTTCTCCCAACTCTCGCCACTCTTTTCCACTCACTCTTTTTACCATCCGCTGGGACTATTTGCGATGTTTCGATTTTTCAAACAGTCCGCGAGAAAGTAGCGAGCGATCTCGATGGACCGACTGTGCGCGAGAACGTTCCCTGATAAAGTATTCCGACAACCGGACCCGGACTTTCTTTTGTCGACGGAGCTTCGTGTTTCGAGCGGCGGTAACTCTTTGAGAAGCAAATTCGGAGATATTTGTCTCTGCCTGTGAGTTCGTTAATAATCCCGCCGACGGAACCTCCGGTATCGCGTTAATGGAACACGAGGGTGTTGATATAACACTATGTGTATACGAGACGGGAGATTCTGTTCCGGGATCGATTGCCACACGTACGTTGCTAATTTCCAGTGAAAGATGGTAGTCGCGTATACATAAGATATTCGATTTCATGATTAGCATATATTTCGTCGAGGCGATTTTTAGTTGCTAAACGAACGCAGGAACGATTTGCAAGTAAGGGAATTAATAAAACGATCGATGCTTGTCAACCTCGTTTGCGATGTACCCTATACCGGAGAACGCGTTAATTGTTGCCGAGTGCAGCAAAGAATTTCTCTTCGTGTGTAATAGGAATGTCGCGTCGGCAAAGAAACTAACCATGTTCGGACCGAAGCGATATCGAATTTAATTACCGACACGGCTAATACTTCGATGAACCTCGTTCCGCGCCGCTTTCTTTTTCCGATACATTTCCGGAACTTTTGGAGTGCCGGTTGAAAGCTGCCGGGGACACGGGTCGGAAAAGATTTCGCGAGAAAGCGAGGGTGGTCTGCGTCTGACAGTCCGCCGGTGGACAACGGAAGCCCGCGAATTGAAAGCATGCGATGAAAGAGGTCCGGGCAGTCGCGCATCGCAGCACTGCAGTTCTCCGGAGGAACTGCGAACTTTTGCGACGAACACTTCGTCGATCATTCCTAACCCAGCGATATCGAATTACGCGGAAACTTTTTTTCACGCCTACCGCTTCGAGAGACATGACCAAACATTCGTTACACTCGTGCACAATATGTACTTCATACACGGGGTGTTCACGCTACTACTAGCCAGCGTTTTTCTTGAAAATAATAAATGTTGGAAAGAGGATGAAGTAGCGCAGTTTTTCGCGAGCAACGTAATGGAGTATGTATGTAATCGTTTTGTGTTTGCACTATTTTTTGAGGGGGGGGGGAATGACAGTGACATTGAATTTTTTAAATGGAATGCTATATATTATTTTATGTATTTTTGCTTCGGATCAATCTGAGAGCCGAACGATCCACGAAGATTAAACATTTACGACGCAGTTAACGAGTCCTCGGTTATGTGTCGCCATTTAACGAGGAAGCATTGTGACTCGCGCGTGAATAAGAAACGTGGGGATCGTTACAGGAAGCCAGGTACACTCGAGAACGTAACAGGAAACAATAAAATCATCGCTAGGGAAACCGTCTGGACTTGAAAATTAGACCCGCCGCTGGAACTTTCCCGGCTATAAAAATCTATTGTTCTTTCGAAGTTCTTTAATTGTCGCAACCGAAGTTCGCGACCTGAGTTTCGATCCTGTAACACCTTATCACACGTTACTCGAAAATTGCTTTTATTTAAAAATTGCATTTAGCGAATTAAATAAAGAACATGCATGTGCTTCCATTAATCAATAAAAAGGGAATAGTTACATTCGTTTAAACTTACTGTGTTACGAATTGGGAATTTCCTATGCAACAACCTAATCATACGATTTATTACGTATATTTATGTCTTACCGGGCATTTCATTAGCAACAACCTAATCACATGATTTATTACTTATATTTGTCTTACCGATTGAAAGCGATCTGTGGATAATGATGGCACACGATGAAAAATGAGAACGACATAATTCGGGCCACAAAGGCCCAAAATCATGTATTCATGATGGTGTGCCATGCCGGAGACGCGTGTCAGCGAAGAGATCCTGCTTCCTGGCGGAACTTTTCCTTGTTATCCTGACGAGAGTGATACAAGCCGATGATACAGCCTCGGCGCTATAAACAGCTCGATTTCTCGATCCATAGAAGGGTGCATGGGAATGAGGAGAGCGTTATAACTCACGTCGCAACTTCCTCTGAACCCTTCCCCGGTGTCGCCGAAAGTTATCATCCCCCGTCTGAGGAAGGAACGGGGGCCATCGCGTCGTCGTGCCGGTTTCTCGGAGCGAGAACGCATCGATTTCCATAAAGACCGCGAGAAAAACTGTTCGCAGAATGCCGGAAGCGTAGGCCAGCCGGCTACTTCACCTTCGGAATGGTCGCGACGGTACTGCGCGCAGAAAGGGCGTAGAGAAATAAGCAGGGTGAAGGGCTCGACCCTGTGGCGGACGGTTTACGAGCAACCGGAGGGCCGAGTCGGTTTATCGGGTCTCGACCGGCAGGGCTATTCAATGAACAGCCGTTTAGACCAGCCGTAGTATTGTCGGACCAGACATCACGGAAATTCGACTTTCGCCCTCCCGTCGGTCTCGAGTTCCTTCACCGGGTGGCTCTCGAACTTCCCACCGTTACCAACGCGACACGTGCAAACGTCTGGCAGACCACGGGCGTCACACCTTTCGTCGAAGTAGATTCTCATGCATCTTTGATGCAAGTCTCTCCTGCACACTCGATGCGTACGTGGCCTGGACACCTAAGGGCCAGGGACCACCTTCGTCCAAGGACACTCGAGTTTATGCCGGCGGCGGCGGGTGTCACCGAATGGGGATTCCGTTGATTCCACCGTTTCACCCGTTTTTACTACTGTTCCGCTGCTTGGGGACAGCATATTTTTCCTGGCCCCGAGAACTTGATCTGTCTTTGAACCCTGCTACCATGAGCTGGCTCGCCACATGCTGGCTCCAGTCCTCGACAACCTCTGCTACGAATTGCGCTTAATATCTTGACTGCGGATGCAAAATTCGTATTCCCATCTTCCTTTTTCTCCGTTTCACTGCTTTGGTTTGGGTTACAGTCGGGGAGAAAAAGATGGGACACTACGTTTCTTTGAGATCCCATATGATATCGGAGGAAAATGTACATTTTAGCGAGTCAACTATATAGTACACACGTGGCCGTAAATATCCGTACGGAAAATTACGAAAAAATTCGACAAAATTCTATCTGATAGCACACACAACTTTGAATTTTTTCAGAATTTTTGGTTGCAAAGTTGACTTTGGAAAAATCCAGAAGCTCGAGTATGCTGATTTTGTATTGGAGTTATCCGGAGCACCACATTCATATTTTCAAGGGTAATAGTGTCCTGTTATAATTATTAACACTAGATTGCCTAAGCAAGTAATTTTGACTGCTTTTGAATTTCAATTAAAAAAATAATTATTTAAATAATGACATAGCTTCTTATAATTTTGTGACTTTTTCTACAACATATAAATGGGTTAAATAATCATTGTTGTTGCCCCCCCCCCCTCCTTCACTTCCGGTATATAGGTAACGGCTTCCGGTATCGGCTTCCGGCTTTCAGGCAATATAGGTATATACTAAGCTCCCGTCTTTCTAGTGTTAATATTAATTGATATAAAAATCTTCGCAAACCTGGATATATCAATATATGATAGATCAATAGAGAAAGTTATTAAGCGTTTAAGTCCCTGCGCGACTCATGTGCCACCCTGAAGTGATTTTACAAAGTATCGTGACGTGACGTGACGTGGAAATTTGCGCTCGTGAACGTTGAAGATTGGAGTGCGCCGTTGATCCGCGTAAATTCGAACGCGGCGCCGCACCGGTATCAATTTTCGAGGAACCGTTTTAACGCGTTCAACGAAGCTCCCCGGCTCACGGAGATCTTATCGTTGGTTCTCGGTAGTCGCCGGTAATTAGACGGCGCAAATTATTATTCTGGAGGCCGGCCGAAATTTATGGGAGCGTCGTTCGCAGCTCTCGAGCGATTCCGCGCGATAAACTTTCCTCTCGGACGAATTCGCGGCCAAGTTGTCCCGCCAAGAGAAATCATGCTCTCTTTTTTTCCCTCTCTCTCTCTCTCTCTCTCTCTCTCTCTCTCTCTCTCTCTTGTGAAATCGGACAGCTTCCAGTTCGTCGGGAAGATTATTATACGTTTGGCAGCCGTTAAAAGTCAGCCCACTTGGCTATTCTCCGCGGACCACGAACAATTAGGTGGAATTAATTATCTCGGAGGCCCCCGGTTATCCATTCGCCGCGCTATCCCTTTTCGCTGTCCCACATAATAAGCTGGGATCTGAACTTCGAACTGGGCGTCGAAGTCCCTTAATCGGGCGAAATCGGCCTGCCAGCAACCTCTACGTCTTCCGACGGCGTTTCTTCATCTTTCTGCAGTCAAACTGCAAGAGATTAGGAAAGTAAGAGTCGGCCATTGAATCTTCCAGAAGAGACGTCATCGGGTCTTTCTGCCTATTATGCCGCAGACACCGTGAGCCTCTTCCTCTCGTTTGCACCAGCGCTGAACTTTTTACTTCTTATTCTTCTTTAACCGTCATCCTTCGTCCCTGCAATTTATTCGACGTTGCCGGAGATCGTGAACCTCCGTCTCGATGACTGAGACGCGGAGACCTCAATTAGGAAGATAAGAAGTTTTTTTTATTTCTTTATGAAGTCATATCGACCCGGTGGTGGTTATTAATGATCGTTAAACCGTGGATTTTGGGCCTTTACGGCAGAAATAAAACAGCTTATTATTATCATTATTATCCACTAAATTCTACACATTTATAATTGAGGATCTCTCGAAAAATTGTTCAACAGCAATGGCAATTCTGGTAACGAATCGACCGGTAGCAATAATTTCTTTCAAGCTTATTTTATAAAGGAAGATTTTTAACTTATTCTTTTATATAGCGTAGTCGTTGAGAATTATGCTAATAAATACGCAAAATAAAAATTGTCTCAGCCAATTGTAAGGGACAGAAATTTAATAAAAATGAATTCCTTCCTTTAACAATTTTAACTACTTGAAGATAGTGTAGAAATGTTCTTCGTATCTTCTAACGTCTCGACAGTTTAGTATTTTATTTGTTTTGAATGCATAAAATCTGCTGTCTATTAATAAGCATACGACAATGACGAACGTTTCATTGTTTTGTCAGAATTGAATTTTGAAAATGTATAAAAAAATCAGATTCACCTCTTGCTATATACTAACAAGTCAAAGTCGATACTTCAGAGTCTAATACTTAAATACTTATTCCTTTTCTTTAGAACGAAATAAAATTCTGTTCTTCTCTAAGCAATGTTTAATCATTTAACACGTTGACTGCCATGTCACCCATACGTGGGTGACGGAAATATTTGTCCAGGTTTTAAAATCAATTTTCACGTTAATATATTCATTGTACCAAATTCGAGTAGAATCCGTAATATTCAAGAAAATTGGAAGACTACTCAGTATCATACATTTAATTTTTCCCAATTTTTATTTCATTATATAACTTACTCTGATTTCATGGAATTTTTTAGGTTTCTAGTTTGGCAGTCATAGTGTTAAATAAACCTAGACGTATAGTAAATAGTTAAATGTTTATTATGGTAAATACCGTGTGGACCGGTGTTATCATGGCCAAATCTTAATCACGTTGAAGGCTAAACCGGTGAAAGCAGCTGTTACCTTAAGTCGGCAAATATTTCCCGTTGCAACGAAGTTGCTAATTAGCATTAGAATCCATTTGTTTACGGCAGCAGGGTGGCCACGCGAGGTGACTCATAGACGAAGATCAGTCTCTGTGCGTCTTTGAACTTCGAGAGTGAAGAAGGAGCGAGAGGGTGAGTTAGAGAGAGGGAGAGAGAGAGAGAGAGAAAGCTCGCATTACGTCGTTGGAGAACTAGCGGCCGGGATTAAGCCCGATTCGTATATTAGGTACGTACACGCGGCTGTAAAACAACAAGGCGACGGTAGACGGGCCGGGCCGACTGTCGGGCCGAGAGAACACACTCGCGAGAGAGAGGCTGGAGGCGCGGATTAAGCGGCGGGCCCGCGGAAAGTGTCGTAAATTGTCTCCCGGCAGACTAAACGAGGATACGTGTGCTTTAGCCTCGCAGGCTAAATGATAATTTCAGCTCGGGCGGCAGACGAAAGGGGGGAGCATCGAAAACGAATGGCGACAACCGGCAGCCGTGGCAGGGGTGGGTTCGAGCTTGAAAATAAATCGCGCTCGAGTATCCGCGTTTCCGCGGTCTTGATTTACCTAGCGCCCGGAGAGACACCGTCCCGGGCAACTGTCATTTTTTCCTCGAGACTTATGCACGATCCACCGAACCCAGACGCATCGATTACGATGAAACTTCTCCGTGGGATTGCTCTCCGAAACATGTTTGAACATTCTGTTAAGATCACACGGACGGGACTTCTTTGAGAGAAAGCTTTTCCCTAATGTGTTTTGAGTCTTTACCATTTTATTTCGGTGCTCGTTTCAAGATACATGCGACATCGACTAAAAATTGCTCGTTGTTGCTCCATTGTGGAGCTTGTATACTTGTATTCTACGTGAAAGAATAAGTCGAAAATATAGAATAAAATTTGTTCATCCGAAGTTTCGTTATCGAGAAAATCGAGTTTGAAATGCAGCATGCTATTCGATAGGAATTGTCTGACGCGTCTGATCATGACCAACCAAATCTACTTCCTGCATATACTGAAGCACACAAACCTGACAAAGATCTTCAAAGTCGATTTTCTCGAAACCAAAGCTTCAAACGAAAAATGTTTATTCTATATTTTCGACTTATTCTTTCAAACACCCTGTATAGCTTAACAATGTGAATTGATCGCTGTCCGAACAGTGGCGCGAGTATCGGCAAATCGTGCTCGGCTGATACGAGCGCCTTCTTTCTCCGGTGCCCTGGGAGTCGATTACACAATCTAATTCAGCGCGGCAATAATTATGTAAACCATTCCGGGCCGATTAATGCCGGAACGAAGCCGTGTCGGGGATCGATGTAATTGAAACGGGCCACAAATCAACGTCGACCTGCCGCGTGTAGCTACACGTGCCGTCCGCGTATACACTGGCCTATAACGCAATTTGTCTGCGCTGCGTGTCCGGCTTAAAACGGTTTTTTTCCGAGAAAGTCATCGAAGACCGGGAACGCCCTTTATTAAGTGGAGAACGAAGGGAGTAGGCCCGGCCCGGTTCCCGAAATTTCGCAGCTATTTTTCATCCCCTTTCGCGCCGAAACTTCGCGAAGGGTGGACCACTCTCGGCCGTTCTCTACCACCGGGTTCCTCGGTTTGGCAGTTTCGCCGGATAATAAATGGCGCCTACTTTTCAATCGCGCCCTTTAAGAGTCAATAAGTGTCGACGGATGATGTACAGTCCTGTGCAAGCAGTAATAAGCAGGCCTCCGTGCTGCTGCGTCCCTGTGCCTGCTTCCGAGACGGCCTTCGAAATTCTTGACACTGTTCTCCACACTAGCTCGAAAGAAGTTGCAACTCTAAAATTTTTGTGAAGCCTTTCGTCTTTACCTGAAATTTGTGTGACTCCATTAGTAAATGCTTCGTTATATCTTATTAGGCTACAGGAAGATCGTAAGAAATGTTTCTTTGTAGACAGTTTCAATAGCTTTGTCTCTCACTTCAGTTGCACAGAAAAAATAAAATCATGCTCACCGGGACACTATGTCGGAGTCATTTCGGACTCACGCCGATATTTCACTACAGTTATCTTTCCATATAAGGCGATGGGACCAGCTTTTTATAAGAATTTTATTTCGAAATAAAAAGCGTCATCTCATATCGGAATAAAATTGTACACATTGACGATCGCTCGAGTTTATCGCCACCTCTACGGGTCACGAATGACTCCGGCGCAGCATACGGAGGGTTAATGAGTATTTAACCGCGTCCAGTGCCAAAAAATCAATTCGCGGGTGCAATCGCCTGTCCACACCCTTTTGCACTACCTTTGCACATCGCCGGGAAATTTTATTCCGAAGCTCAAAGCCTGTGTCGGAACGGCCGACCACGGAACCAGCTCTCTGTGGTCGTTCGAACATTTTAAATTCGTTCATCGCCAGGCCGGGCAACGGTTGAATCGTAAATAAACCTTTCGCGGCGTTTTCGCAGCTAACGCGGACGAGGCGCGGCACGCACACACCCGTCCCTCGCCACCCCCGCAACAATGCTGCATAATAAGCAACATTGAAATTAGGCAGGCCACCAGGGTTTTAATATAAATTCATACGCGGCGCTCCTATGAATTATTCACGGCGTAATTTGGAAAAACAAACGACGAGTAAGCAGTCGGTCTATAGCGGCGGCTGGCGATGGAGAGTCGCCGCCGCCGGTTTGCGAATTTGTACGAAGAAAGATGAACTATCGCGTTTGCAAACGGTTTACGCTGAGACTACAGAGGATGCATTCTCTGGCGAACCGAATGTTGCTATAATAAGGCTGCAAAAATTTGACAGAACACCAGTCTCTTCCAGTTTCTTCACCCTCCTGGCCGTTCTCGATGCCTGTTTTTCTCGACGACGTGTTCCATCGGCGTGTTGCCATAAACCGGGAAACTCCGTTCCAGCTGTTACACCGAATCGAAGTGAACAGAGACAGTCGGAAAAAAAGGACGGAGTAGCTGTAACGACCGATGATAAATTTCACCTGCTGACGACTCGCGACGGAATCGGCGAGAAAATGTGTGTGTTTGCGCGTGTGTGTGCGCGTCGACACGAACAGAAGACGATTTTCGGGTGTCGTTACTACGCCCTTTGAAGAAAAGGGCTGCCTCAACACGCTCGTACGTCTGAGAGACGGGAAAATTGCACCCCGAGTTACCCGCGTGTATATGCGGCTAGGTCTTTTCGCCGGCAAACACGAAAGTGCACTCTCGCGAGTTGCGAACTCGCAAAATACCATTAGGAGCGCTGCTTGTCCCGTTTATTAAGAGTTATGATCGTACGAGACACTTATTAGCTTTCGCGTGCTGCGACGCAGGTAACGCGGCATCGATGACTCGCGTTAGAGTTCCGTAGCAAGGTCAGTGACTGTTAGGGATAGTCGTTCACGTTCTTCATTTAGAATACTCTCTATTTAACGGTCTTCTTTACCAATCACAATGCGCTTGTTAACTACCATATTTGGTCCGAACATCGGTAGGCCACACCTGAGAATAAGTCACACCAACCTAGAGCTCATTCTTTTCTCATCACTAGACTCTCTGGATTTTATACACTTGTGACAAAAATGAGTAGATGCAATTTAAAACAGTGAAAAGATTAAAAGACTCCAAGTGTATTAATACATCATTTACACTACATTAAAATTAGTAGTGAAAAATATACGTAGCTCCCGTACCTTGCAATCGATGTACAAACTTTTTATTTTGCATAAACGTCCGCAGAGACTATTCGTCACCAAATCAAGCTCAACGATTTGTGACGCATGCAATATAGAAATCTTCGTCGAATATTTTATGATCCAAGTTAAACACAATTAACCCCTTGCCCTACAATATCGTGTCAGACTCGTGATGAAGATTCTGAACAGAGTCTAATAAATATGTATGTCATTAATTTTCTTTAAACCGAAATGAAATTCTATTTTGCTATAGTTGACATATATCCTTTGGAGAAAACATAGACATACAATAAATATAAAACAATCTTCTCTTTCTATGACATTCTGAACGACGAAAAATTTCTAATCAGTATAATCACAAAATAAATAGTAGTGCAAGGCGTTAACACAATATAAAATATTGAACTCAGAAATTCCCGAAGGATATCGGACTTCGTAATCTAAACCACCACATATCGAACCATTACCGTTGCAAATACCCTGAGGTCGCTAATAACCTGAGAAGGGTCGTGCGACCCAAGTAATTCAATGAAAAGAGAAATGGTCGAATCAAATATGGTCACCACCGTGGTTATAGGAGTTGTTGATATGGTTCAAGACGCGACATTTATTCTGGTTCGCGGACGGTAGAAACCAGTCGGACGGTAACGTTGGGACAGTCTTGGCAGTTTAACGAGACGGTTCTCCGAACGTTGATCCACGTTTAGATATTTTTCTCATCAGGGTTCGGGCCTCGAGGAGCGTGCAGTCCGGTCGGGTCTTTGGGGGCGGCTAGGCTGCAGGGGGTTGGGCCGCGGAGTAACGCTTGGGAAGGACATATTTTTCTTGAAATTTGTCGCGGCTATCTGCCCGGTGGGATCTACCCTCGTGTATAATTCCCAGCCGCAGAAGCTGCAAATCTCGAGTCCTCTATCTCCCCGGCGAGGCCCCGTTCCCGCTGGCCATTCAGCCGCTCCGGCACGCCCTCCCCCGAGGCTGATATAAACGTTTAAGATTTCTGCGTTTACGCGCGCGGTGAGACGGATTCCGGGCACAATAAACGCGAGCTAAACACGCTCTTCGACCCCCAACCCCCTCCGGACCCGTGTACATACCGGTTCCGTGATCGGGGGCCCCCCTTGTCGTCTCGCGCGTTAAACGCATTTGTATTCCCATATTTTCTGCGCCACGGTTGCCTCGCTCGTAAGCCTAACGTTCGAACTTCCCTCGTTCCTCGGCGGTATTAGACGGACCCAGTAGTATGTATACGGGACCTAGTAGAGCGGCGATTCCGCGGAAATTTACGGGTACAGTTCATGGCTCCGGATGAATAACGCGCCCTCGCGATATTGGGGCCGAGAGGATATGAAGCTCGTATCGTAAGCAGAATATTTACAAACGTCGTTCTTTAATGTTCCTCTCTCAAGCTGCCGGTACAAACCTGGTCTTTTATGTATGTGCAAGCTATTTGTTCTTTTTTCTTTCCTGTTGCAGTGTGTGTTTGTGTGTGTGTGTGTTGCATTCGTGCATCGAAATTATTAAACGAGCGCAGACCTCTCTGGTTTTCGCAGCGACATGACAGAACACAGACGATTAGACTGCGGATCTTTACGCGAAATATGAATTCTCTGCATTCGTTATAAGGAGACTGCGGATTTTATGCGTTTACGGGAAAAGTGAGTAGGTGCAATTTGAAACGATCGAGAGATCGACATATATACTACTTTCGGCTGTAGAAAATTTGCAAAGAGAAGAAGAAATATGTATTTTACGATTGACCAAGGAAATGTTTATTCTGCATAAAGATCCGCAGTTTAATTATGAGATACAGGAGCCACTTAAGTGTGTTTTATACAGCCTTTGTAAACAATAATTTGACCGCAATATTAGGAGATCTAATTGCTCTGTGCACTCTATGCACAAGTGAATTATTTTTGGTACAATCTGTCACAGGAAAATAAGTTCGTATCAAACGTTTATTCAATTAACAACATATTCATTCACATTCTCGAATCATCAATTACTGCCAGAGAGACTTGTTATCTCGATCGTGGAAGGTTCTATTAAAATGTTAGATTCTCAATCTCATTTCATATTGCTACACGTAAATGCACGTGCAATATCAGCTACAGCATACATGAGAAAAGATTGCATAAACGTACTTTATGCGTAAAGAAACATGGGTGACGAAAATCTGAATGAGAGAATATCATTTAAAAGACCATTTTTCTTCGGTCTGCTTTGCATTTCTGCAGTCACGGCTAGGGAAGATAGTTGAATAGCCTGCTTTATGATCCAGGAAGAAACATACTATTTAAGTCACCGACCCCATGTGGCACACGCAATAAAACAACACGCAAAACGAGTATCAACTATCGATTTCCAGAACTCTGTTCCGCCGGAGTTCGTCGTACGATCCATTCGGCCTCGATCTTTCCCCGTATCAAAGTGGAATCGTCCTCGGGAAAATTAAACGCACGCGCGCGGGCGCAGGACACGAATCTAAATCTAAATCTGCAAAGTCGTTAGCGGCCGCTAGAGAGCGAGAGTTCACGAAATATTTTCTCGGGGATCAGTCGGCTGTAGTTTTCGGGGACAAAGTGTCGCGGCGCGTGACGGAAATTAACTAATCGCGGCACGACTGTCGTTAGGGAGGACCCACGGAAATTTCGCAACTTGGAGGCAACGGCGATATTCGTTATCGCTAATACGTTGACACGGACAAGTTGGCTTATCCGTAGAACGTATCCGTGTTATTTCTTGCCGCAATTTATAGCTTGGCCACATGCGCTCCTCGGAAATAGTTGAAAAGGCTTAGAATAATATTTCACCAATTTTTGCTTTACTCTTTAAATCAAGAAAATATATTCATAAATTAATACAAATAAAATATCCATAAAGTTGGACCAAATAACTGGAGAGACGTTTCAGTTGTTTCAAATAATAATTTTACAGATTTTTTATACGAGTACTAAATACTAAATCTACCATAACTGTATCAGGTCGAAATGTTCTTCGAACTCTTCGATATAATATGGTCCCGGTCCCAAACTTTGAGAATTGTGTTCACCCCTTCAATACGAACGATGGCCGGTAAAAAAATTTGCGTCCTATATTTTTTGCAAGAACTACGTCCGCTCAAAGTTTCGTTAAAATCAGGACATGTCATTTCACCAATTTTTGCTTTACTCTTTAAATCAAGAAAATATATTCATTAGCGTCACGATTTAAGGAAATATGTCTTACGCATGCATAAAATGCTTAATCGTTTTATAGTTTATAAAAAGCGTGAATGTTCACCCTGAGGAACACGTAAGTGGTAAAGCGGAGTAAGCTCTTTAAAAATGGACCAAACAACTGGAGAGACGTTTCAGTTGTTTCAAATAATAATTTTACAGATCTTCTATACGAGTACTAAATACTAAATCTACCATAACTGTAGCAGGTCGAAATGTTCTTCGAACTCTTCGATATAATATGGTTCCGGTCCCAAACTTTGAGGATTGTGTTCACCCCTTCAATACTAACGATGGCCGGTAAAATAATTTGCGTCCTATATTTTTTGCAAGAACAACGTCCGCCCAAGGTTTCGTTAAAATCAGGACATGTCATTTCGGGATCGTCCCTTGTAAGAGTGACGATCCATGCGTAGGAGTTCCCATAGGTGACATATGCGTCGCACGAGCAGCCCCGAAGCAGGTGGAATCAAGAAGATTTGTGGAGGACAGGCGCCACGGGGGTTGCGGGGGCGTTTTGCGTCGTCCTTCGCATCCTACAAAGCACCCAACAGCCCTGTTTGCCGAGACTAGGGTACGCAAGCACGGATAAAGTCACGCGCGCGATTTAAGGGCGGATTCCGTGCGGGAAACGCCGTTTAGACGATCGTCACGAGCTGGTGTTCCGTGCGTAGTTGCCGTCCCATTTTTTCCCCTATATATCCCTAAATCACGGCCAGGGACTGTCGCGTGAGACGCGAGCCGATTGCCCGGCCTGGCCCGATTGTCTTCGGGATTATTCAATTTCTAAGATAAACACGATCTTAGCACGTTGAACACCGCGTGAATTATGTTCGAAGTCACGCTGCCTTCGGTCGAAGGGTTGCGTGAGCTAAATGTTGCTCGGACTATGCATCAGATTCTGTATTCTATTAGGTTTCTTCGGAAAGTAATTGTTTTTTTTATCATAGGGGAAACGAAAGACGATTTTTCACTATTTAGACGTTTTACTCGACGATGTAATGACCGATTTTGTTCCATGAGAATTTAAAATTAAAATTATGAACTGTAATGAAACTGGTTATTAAACGACAAAGTCCGACGCAGAGCCACACAACAAGCAAAATCAGCAAGGAAAAAATAAAAAATTCGATTCCCAGTCTGGCATTCAATTAGCTAGCTCTTTTTCTTCCAGAGCAGTTAGAAAACCGTGTAATATTAATCTCGACTACACAATTGGGTTTCCACGAAGAAACTCCGGGGCTTCTCTTTCATTAATCCTCTTGAAAGCAAGAAATCCTTTTGTCTGCTCGAAAACGCGCATCTATCCGGCCCGTCTGCAACGGTCTTTATCTCCTTATAAAGATCGGGTTCACGAGATTGAAACGAATTAGATTACAAGAGTATAGAGAGACGGTAAATCGCCGTGGAAAATTCGATCGGTGCTCCGCCGCAATTTTCGGGCTCCGCGACCCTAAATAAGAGACCGTGATGGGGGGCTCAAATTTCTGGCTCAACCCCCGCATGCACACGACCCCAATCTGGGTCAGTGATGTCAAGGTCGTATTCTTTAATTCGCCGAATCCCCATTCAAAGTTACCCCTTGTCGTACCGAGGACGAACGGGGGTTACGGAAGATGCGCCAGCCGGGGAGACAGCGAACGAGACTCGGCCCCCTAGCCGAAGAAGCCAACCCCCGGCTGTAGCAGGATCCCCCATGAAAACGTACATATTTAACGTGACCCTGCGTGAATAATCGATGGACAAAGGCGCTAGCCATTTGTACTTCTCCGGTCGCTAACTGCGCCCTCTTTAAACATTCACGCCGGCCCGGCGCGGAGAGGCGAGGCGAGGCGTTTCTTTCTGCCTGGCTCCGATGGAACTCTCCGAAGGCTTTCCCCGTGCACGCCAACTGGAAAACAAGGGAACCTCTTCGCACAGTTTTTATTGGTGTTCGCTGAGCTCCTATAGAAACGGCCGCGCTCCTTTTTCCCCCATTTACTCTCCTGTCTTCCTTCCTGCGCCCGATGAGAAATTGCCGTGGTTCCATCATGAAATTTTGAAACGGAATTTTCACTTCGATACGCCCTTGGAAGTCTACCCTTTTGAAACGATACACCCTGCCGAGCACTAAACGCAAACGGTATTTATTAGCGATGGGAGTAAATCAATTCTTCCCCATGATTTTCAAGTGATTCGGTAATCAAATAATTATGTGGCAGAATGTGGGGTCAGAATTGTGAGAAAAACAGGAAGCATGGAACCACTGTTACGGGGAGAATTGGATAAGTATCGGTACCGATCCCATCAAGGAGATATACAGTTACTCGCAAATTTGCAAGTCTTATTTGGTTGATTAACAACAAGAAAATCATTTTCGGGTCCTAACAGATACTTAACCAATCAAAATAATTGAAACAATGCATTTTGTATCGCTTTGTCAACAAAACTAAAGATTTTTGTACACTTCTTCGTCGCAAAATTAAGCGTATACAGTGAGAGAAATAATTAAAATCTATTTAAAAACCTTTAAAATTAGAATTATTAATTATTATTACAGAAATTCGTTGCGTGTACACGCTCAACTTTGTGTCGTTGAAATGTGCTACTCTGTTTTGACGGTTAATTTTTATTTAAGATCTTACTTGATGTATACAGAAATTTTATTTCCGAAAAAATTGTGTGTTTCTCATTAATCGTACAACTATGACTTTTATAGCTTGTATACGCTCGCGCAAGTAGCTCTACCTACAAAAAATCGATGATTTTGAGTAGACGATATCTAGGAATCGGTACTCTTTGATGCTTATGTATTCGTAGGTTGAATGCAATCATACGTTGCTATTAGGAATCGACTCTAATTGAGAAGGCTCGTGCCGATCGCTATCGTTTGCTGTCGCGAAATCTCGGCCCGTCGAAAAGGAGCTCGCGATTGAATCGTCGCGATACTTCCCGGGGGGGCGGGCTCCTTCTTCTCTTCCCGTGTCGATCGACCGGCGTGATGGAGCTCATGAATAAAATCGTAATTTTTCAGATTACCTTCGCAACAGATTCTCGCCTCGAGAGAGGAGATCGGTCCCCGATAACGGTCCCGGGGTCCGGGAATCAAGCGTCTCTCGCGATTCTCGATACGCGGATACGTGCCTCCGACCGACACGTATTCGGCTCGCCATTTTTCACGGAATTCCCCGAGCACTCTAACCGGCCTCGCGGAAGAAGGATAGAGAAAGAGTGAGTGGGAGAGAGAGAGAGAGAAAGAGAGAGAGAGAGAAGGAGAAGAAGGCCGTCTTTCGAGGCGTGTAAGCAGGCTCGTGTATCGAGCGGATCTAACGACCTGTCTCGAGCTTGTCGCGCGAGTAAACAGCTCCGGCTAATGAAAACAAAACAAGCTCGCGAAGTTGATGCTCGCGTCTCCTCGCAGGAATCTGCGCCACCCCCGCAGACCCAGAGGCCCGTCGCTCCGAGCAGCTCGCGAAATTAATAATGCCGCGAAATTAATGAAAATTTCGCCGAGGAAAAATGCTTCGTCAGCGAGCAATCGTTTCGACTGGATCCACTCGAGGGAAAATCTCGAAAACTGTCTGTGGAACGTTTAGGCTCCGGCTGTGGGGGTAGTTCCGCCGAAAACGCTATATTCGAGGTTATCTTTGTGATCTTTTTAGCGCCAGACTGCGGAAACTTTTAGTGCCTGGCCTTTGTGTACGATTTTATGCTCCCGTGACTTTTAAATGGTTTTAGATAGAGAAGTTAGAGTTCAGTTTCTTATAAATAGAATGCGATCTTTGCAGATAAATTTGAAGATTTCGTTCCTGCTTGAAACTACGCTTTTCCTGCGGTCTCTTTCTAAAGGAAGGTCACAATTAAGGTGTGGCAATAGATTGCGGATCCTTAGACAATATAAAAATCGAAAATGCTATAACATTATTCAATTCTTCTAGTCCACTTTTGTCAGAAATGCATAAAATCCAAAGTCTAGTTAATAACATGGAAAATCGATTGTTCGTAAAATTCTAGACTGGGATGCCAGGATTATAGTCGAAAATAGTTTCGGCGATACCGTAGTCAAGTGGATGTCTTAAATGCATCTGAGATGCACCTCTCGGAAGATCAATTCATAGTCTAAAGGCTACTTCAGGTGGGGATCTATTATATTATGCTCGGCTTTAGAGCCAGTGAATTGTACGGTATAGAGAGCGAACTCTAATGAAAGGACATGCGCTCGAGATTCTATAGGGGGAGAGAATGTTGTTCTCAAGCAACTTTGCTTGCCGCTTTGTTGATAATGGACGACGGTACTTGCATTGCTATGATTAAGTCTGCCGGAATGAGGAGGGGGGCTGGGTAACGTATGAATTGCAAATTCATGATGGGGCATTAAAATTATTCTCAATAAGCTCGAACCGCGAAGAAAGAATCCTTGGTCTCGTGCTCCTGAGAATGTAGGAATGGAAACGGTGAGCTAATTGAAGCGTAATTTATGCCTCAAGATTCCGCGACAGTTGCAAAGACACCGACGAGAACTTTATACGGTGAAATGTTCGAAATTACCTTGATTGATCCGTCATTCTCCACGACAGTCATTTTAATTCGAACATTGCACATCCTTCTGCAAATTAAAATATGCACGAGTAAAATATACCACGGCTTAAAATTAAATTACAAACGTGACTTACCGGCATAACCGACGTCGTGTTGATAATCACGTTGACTGAGAAATATTTCCTAACAGATCATTAAGTCGAGAATATCTCAAAAATTTTAAGCCCTATTTGGTACAATACTTTTTCCCGCAGAATTTGGTAGTCTATCGGAATTTGAGAAAAAATATTAGGCATTCCATTAAAAAAAAACTGAAAGTGATACTCGTATCGCGATAAAAAAGCAAAGTACAGTGAATTCTCATATTACAGCACTGCAACATTTGTTTGAACATTTTAGTTGGACTTGTTACAAGACTTGTCCTGTATACTTGCACAGAGTTTCATCGAGATCGAAGATATAGGCGTTGAAAGATGTGAGGATGTTTGAATTTGATCGCAGTTTCTAACAATTTTTGTCATTTTCAATTATTTATGGCTCAGGTACACATGTAACTTATTTAGATCTAAAAAAAAGGCATATTTTAAATTTTCATTATAGGTACAGATAAAAAATGTTCAAAATCCTAACTATTTTTCTTCGGAACGTAAACGAATTCTTGGTAAACTAATTCTTCTGACATCTCAGGAAGACTGTAATCGTTTTCCACCTGCAAAACTGTTAGGCACCAGAGCGTCAGGAGTCGCACGAAGCTTGAATGGTGCGGCGCAACAAGGCGCTTGTCGGTGCAGTTCCAGCATAATAATCCATCAGCCGAGCGAATTCCGTGCACGATGCATTGCACGAAGCCGTCCCAGAGGCGCTGCATCTTTTTCTACCGGCCTCGAACACGTTTGCGTTATTCGCAAGCATGCAGAACCGAAATTACCATTTTCGCGTGTATCGGGGGTACAGGCTCTCGCGTTCTTCTTGCTCGCGGCGATTTTCTGGTCTCGCCAGGCCTCCGCGTCTTCCACATTGATATTAATGTTACCCTTCCCATGCTGGATTAATATTAATCGTCGTGCGTGGCCATGTTGCATAGCCTGCGTACCCCAAGAGATCTGCTGCTCCCGAAAACATTCATCCTCGCTGCCCCTTTTCGCGGTGAACACCTCTTCCAGGTCCGCACGGACCGAGATGGCGTGTTCAACGTCCTTGAAAACTCGAGCCGACGTTTTCCAGCGGGAGAAAGGGTTGGAACAGCCTGGTCTAACCCCTGTCGGCCCCGGAACTTGTTATAAGGGAGCAGTCTCATGTAAACGCTGCAAAATTTAACGATTCTCGTGAGTTCCTTTCACAATTATGGTACGTCTTACGTTGTCATTTCTTTTGTATATAAGTTTCTTAATATTATTAGGTTTTTAAGGGCGTATATCAACGGTAATATGTTTCTCTGTAAACAAAGAAACGACAATTACAGTTTACACTTATCTCTTCTCTATTTATCGCTATCACTTTTATTCTAATATCTCCTTATTCTCAATTTCGCTTGTTTATCCTTTGCACGTGTGCTCTATTACGTAATCACTCTCTTTATCTCTCTCTTACTCTGTATCGGTGTCTTTCCTCGATTCTTCCAATCATCGTGTTTCATTCCATCTAGCGGTGGTTCATTAAAAGGCGCGCGGAGCATGAGAGGCGCGGCGAAATTCAAATTAACGAAAGTATACTTCCGTTACATGTATTTGATTTAGATTTTAGCTGCTCTTTCTGCCATGCAGAATAATTTTCTGTACAGTTTTAAAACACCACGTTGGTGTCACGGGACGGCATAGTGTTAACAAAAGAAATATATGTCTGCAGTTCCTGTATCTTGCTATTAATTTTCATTTTGCATAAAAATCCACAGTCTAGTCGTTACTTTGTCGTTTCAGTGAATTTGGGAAAAGTATTCCTAAGGCTCTCTATTTCTAAAAAGTACATTTAAAAATTTGAGTGTATGAGACTTCCCCCTTAAGGAGTCCCTGTGGCAATACTAACACGCCAACCGTCGGCTGCCTGCGGTAGTTTACGAGCCGGGAAATTAACGGCTCGCCACGGTCGCGTATTTTATAAGGATGCCGGTGTAAATTTCATCGAGGAACCGCGTCGACGCTGCCTCACCAACATCGATACAAGCCGCGGTTTAACCCCATGCTGCTAACCGAATGACTAAGTCATTTCAAAGCTTCGGTATTTAACTCGTCCGCTCCTGACCGCCCGAAAACGAAATTTGTCAATCGAGCAGTGTAACAACGCTTCGAGCATGTCGATATACAACGTGTCGTTGTAAAGAGGAATCTTCGATCTTCAAATCTATGGTAATTTTGATCATGAAAAAAATTGTTTAAAGTTTTCACATGCTATAAACGGCTGTTTTTCAGCCGTCGTTAGTTCGCAGCCGATGATTAGCGGTCTAATTGAAATTCAAAATTGCTAGTGTATCGATATGGTTTGTGGATTAAATGTAGATTGAATTCGGGCACGATCGTGTTTCCAGTAATTTTATTGTCTTGTTTGCAGAAACGATTTTAATGATTCGCAATTAATACTTGCGGAGTGCATGACGTGCAGTGTACAGTCGAGTAATCTCTTTTGTATGAAATGCATATTTTACGAGCTAGTTATACAAATACCGAATGAAGAATAGTTGGTTAATTTTGTACGTTTACTATTCTTGGTGATGCGATATTAGATGTCAGTCGCGAAAACGTTTTTTCTATTCTACAGAAACATTGTTTAACCTTTCTCGTTCTTAAAACGTAGAACTATAGCTAATTACTCAAATATTCACATCCAACTTCCGTTAAAAATTTTGTTTACTATTATACTGTCGACATTAGTCATCGTTAATTTATTTCGCAGGGTGAACCTACTAAAGGAAATTAGAAGCGACATAATTACCGAGGAAGAGTATTAAAAGAGAATGCAAAATAAAATAGGGGTCGAAAAAGTCCAACACCTCAAACTAATCAATCTCGCTTAAACTTTCCAGTTATCGACACGAAGATTAAGAGGTTCGAGCAATTTTTGAAAATCCCGTCTTCGAAAGTAGCTTAACTGAAAACATTTGCATCCTACTTCATATTCATGAGGATACGATGAAGACGTTTCAAGTCTCGCTGCAGTTTCTCCATGCAAATCCAAGTTTTCAATACCTGGCGAAAACAAAAATGACTTAAAAGTTTATTATTTCGATAAACACCTTCCCGCTAAAGGTGATGACCCGAATACTATAGAAATCCGCGTTCAACGTATGGTATTTCGTCAGAATAAATTTTTTTTCAATCGCGTATCACGTTAATCTCCCTAACTCAGAGAAAATTGATTCGAACGCATCGGCATAGGCCGGAGAATAGAATGCAATGAAACTCGCGACGGAACGCGATCCGCAGACACGAATCCGTATTGTCAAAAATTCCGCGGAATTAATTCCGCAAAGCGGTAGGTCGCGACGCGTGTGGAAAGGATCCGCGAAAAGATTTCGATTTGCGACGGCTCGACCTTAATTCTCGGCGTTCGGTAGCTCGATCTGCGCGCGGCATTTTGCGGCGAATTACGTTGGCAGCTCGCTATTAATTAACGGCATCGGTGAGCGCAGCTCGGCCCATTGAGAGAAACCTCGGCGAAGGTGGTGGAGAAGCGAGATGAAACGAAAGGGACGAAAAAAGCTGGCGAAACAGCTCGCGAAACCGCGTGGATTGTGAGCAGGTAACCGAGTTACCGGTGACGGGAGAGGGTGCATGGTTCGCGAGCTGCATCGTGTACCCGTTGCAGTTTTGTTCACTTTTCACGGTGTCAGCACGCCGCCGCCGACGTGTCGCGCTGGTGATGCCGCAACGAAGAAACAACCGGACGAATTAGCTCGTCAATTTGCTCGCGCTCGGCTACGAAACGGATTAACGGCGCCGCGGTTTAGTAGCTGCCGTCCGGACCAGTTAAGCGAATGAAACGCGGCCGTAATTGCGTCGTAATTAAACCATTAGCGCCGGCCGACAAAAAGAATAGGGAATGCGGCCCGGAATCAAAACGCCGGGTGAACGGGATCAGCGAAACGGTGGATACAGCGGGAAGCGAAAGTCGGCTGATCCCGGCTGCATCAGACAGATGCATCAGGACGACGGTGCATACGATGTGTCCGATCCGGTAATCAAGTGATCGATAACGATAAACTGGAAACTTTCGTTCGGCCCCGTGCCGCACAAAGTGCGCGACACAATGCGCGAAAATTGCGAGTGCGTCGCGCGACAGTGATCGATCGCTTGGAAATTCTACCGTGAACTTTTCATTCTGGTAACTAACAGGCGATTCTTATATGGATTTTAATGCGCCGAACATCATTCTCGGAACAGTGTTTTTTTTCTGTCGCTGTTATCGGAAAATTTCGTTTTTATGGGAAATCTGTCTTTTTTGCCGTTACTTCTTGACCGAAATGATAATATGGACTTTTTCGCGTGTACAATAATAAAAATCATACGAATCATTGACTGCAAGTACTTTGTTAATAAATGAAAAGAAATATGAGATCAAATAGCAAAAGAGTGAGTTGGTACAGTTTTAGAAAGTGGCTCGGGAGTTTATACGAATCTAACTGAATCTGACTGCTCTTCATCTAGACGGCTGTTCAATCCGTTTCCGTGGAAATCTTTGAACAATGGTGGCTCTCGACTCGATCGGATCGTAAACCCGTTCTTCACGGTCCCGATACCCCCTTTCCAAAGCTGTAGCCGAGAATTCGCCGGCGTTAGAGAGGCGTTGTATAAGCGAGGTCTGTAAAACGCTCTCGGAGGCAGCGCCATTCGATTCTAATTGAAAAAGATCGGCCACCTTTGGCGAGCAGCCGCGCCGGCTCTCATATTTTCCAGGAGTGTCGCGATTTCATAGTCGACGGGGAATCGATTCTCGAGAACATGGTGGACGATAAAAACGTGAAACGCGGCCGATCGTTATCCCGGCGCTCAGCCTGCTCTATCAAGAAGCCGAAACCGAATCGTCGAGAGCAAACGGCGGCGCTCTCTCGTAAAAGGATTAATCTCGACGACCGTACCGAGTGGGTCGCGTTCGATCGCATAATTCCCAGGACGCGGGCGATTCAAAAATGCTCCCGAAAAAAATAGGAATATCTCTATGGATCTAGTTCTAGTCGAGAGCCATCGAAAGTCACGAGCGTGCTCGAACCGTTTCAGTGTCGTTTCATAATTTCATCAAAAGCGAGGACACGAGGCACGACCCTGTCGCCGGCTGCCATTTTGGTTTTCAAATTCATCCGGTCGGATTATGCAAAGCGCTGCTCGGCTGAAAAACTGATTCGATTGTTCGACGCCCGGCAAACAAAAATATTAGGCTGATGCATATGAATCGGTCGAATTTCAGCGAGTGCGTTTTTGTCAAATGTCAGCTTGGCAACGGATTTAGAGTGTTTCATATTTCATTCCTGCTCTACTAAACAGTTTTTCAAGCTCCAACAGTTGCTCAGAGTCGTTCTTCCGTGCAATGATTTTGATCCGAGCCACTTAACTGTACCACCTAAAATCCATGAACTTTTTCTGGTATAGAAAAATGTTCCAGACGAAAGTTGTTCGATATCGAGAGAGACATACAGTGTAATAATTATACCACGCTTAACTCGACAGTATAAAAGTGATCTGCGATTCGAAAGAATATTGGAATCTGAGTAAATAATGATTCAAGAGCCAATGTCGTTTTTCTTATAAGGAAAAGGATCCCAAGCGAGTTCTAATCGCCACAGCTGTGAAATAAATTATACGACAAACGGTTAAAGAGTGAGCCTCAAACATAGCTATTTTATATACCGTAAATGCGAAGCTCTACGTGATCCGGATAGTGGATATTTTTGAGAGAGCGTGTAGGGCGTAACAATTTTTATTACGCGATCGTCAGATGAGCGAACGACGTCGTTTTGGATAAGGACACTTTATCCGAAGCCGGTGTGTTCGGGCAGAAGACGAGGACCGGAAGGAAAGTGGCGGTTTACCGTGGCACAAGCTAAACCGCGGCATTATCGGAGATCTTCGCGGTGCGTACTCCCGAAGCGAATTCAATGCGAAAGCGTCGCGGGCTTATGAATTATGAATTTACAAAGCGCACCGTCGCGAAGCCACTTTAACGATCCCCCGCCTTCCCCCATAACTGAAATTAAATTGCCGTCGAAGTTCCAAGAACGGAAAAGTGGGAAACAACAGTTTGACGACTCCATCGGTGCGGTTAAGTTACCGCTACGCACAGCTTTCACTCGTTATATCGCCCGTGAACGTATTGCCGGTTTCTACCTAGTTTCCGAATAGCCGGCGAGTCCTTTAAGCTATCGTACAAAGTTATGTTAAAATATTATTATTATATTCTGTTAAGGTAATGTTAAAAAATTTTTCCACCCGTTCAGCACTTTGCTCACGCTGTAGTTAGATGTCTGACGTGTGGTAGGCTATACTACTGAATTGCGTTGCCGTCCTGAGAAAGTGTGTATGAATATTCTATTCAAGAAAACACGTCAAAATTCTTGGTTTACTGAAGATATTGTCAGATATGTCTGACCTATGGCAGACTGTACTACTGAAATGCGTTTCCGCCTTGAAACCGTGTATGAATTTTACAAATACGTTCCAAAGTTCTTAGTCTATTTAACGTATTAGGTCGTCCCATAAGTTCGTGCCGTGGATATGTTTATATTATTCACCATTGAAAAGTATTTTAAAGGAAAATTTTATAGTGACGGTATGACGTCTTTCCCAAAAAGGTCAGAAGAGGTTGTGGAATGAAAGGGGGATTAGATATTTTATTTTTAGAATTTAAATAGTACAGGAGTAAATGGCACGAACGTAATATTATGTTACTAGAGGAATTTCAGATTGGGTGCGGTTAAAAACAGTCGACTTAGTAATAGAAATGACAAAAAATGAATAGAATCGATTCAATAAATAGGCTTCAATGTAGATACGGTTTCCTTGATTAACATATGTATAGCTAGAATATTTTGATGCCACTCGGAAGCAATAAATTAACACGAAAGTACAGAAGTACCAAAAGTATTGAAAAAGTGATTCTTGATTTAGTCGACTAGAAGCAACGTTGCCAGGTTGTCGGGGTAAATCCATACATGACTTGAAATTGACGTTGCCCGGGTGCTAAAAAATTAGATACAGGCTTAGGAAAGGAGGAAACCAATATTTCCATGGGAACTGTGCACGCGGAACGACAATTTCCCACGCGCCCGTTCGATATTTTCATTCGCAAAGCGTATTGCGTCTGCCCTATCTCACTGTCAGACTACCAGCTCCGATCCTCTAGCAGTAAAATTTCAGGCGGAACGAGAGAACGGTCCTCCCCCGTTCCTTCCGATCCCCGTATTTCACCGGATCGAACGATCGCGTCTCCTTTTCGCTCGATCGCGTGATTGTTTACGCGCGAGACCCCGCCGCGTGGGTGGAAGGCGACCGTGAGCAAGGAGCGTACCTGTTGAAGGCTGCAGGTGTGCCAGCCGGTGAAGAATGTAGCCACCCCCGCTGCGCCGTGCCGTGCCGGTAATTCAATACATGGAAAACGGAACGGACCGGCGGCGTAGCAGTTTCCTTTCTTTCTTTCTTTCTTTCTTTCGTTTTCTTCTTTCTTTTCGTTTTTTTTTTTTTTTTTTTGTACCCTCGCGGAACGCGGGCGTTTGCTTGTGCGGCACCGGTGCGGCGCGTTGAGCGGAAAACGGGAAATTGAATAAAGTTCGAGTAACGATCTCGTGTTCGCGGATACATCGAGCGGAATGATATATTTGACAAGTTCGCGTATTGCATATTACTCGCGCGAGACGGAACCACCGTTACCGTCTGACCATAGACGGTACCGATTCCACTGGCACCACTTCCATCGTGTCTCGCTTTTATTCGCCTCTCGAGCTCCCACTAGGAAAATTTCGTGCGGATTTATTACTCCCTGTCGAACTGTGCTACATTTTCTTTGGAACGGGAAGAAAAATATGCTGCTACGGCTCTTTACTCTCACGGAGAATATCCTGGTTCTTTTCCCTTCTATTAACCCGTTCGCCTACCGCACAGTGGGCTGCAAACCGGTTTTTCGTGGCAGAAATTGAATTTTCGAAGTTTTATATTTCGAAAAGATTTTTGTATACATTTGAAAGTCCAAAATACTAGTCATTTTATATAATTATGTATCCAATGCAGTGAAACTCTTGCTATAAATATATAAAATCGGCATTGTTGCTTAATATGACATAAAGTGTACAATAAAGTCCCGAAAATTCAATTTTGTCGCTCATACTTTTTGTTTTTTATTTTGTTGCCCAATTCTCTTAGAAAAGATTACGGTAAAATCGATTGTCGTTCCGTTCGAATTAAAAGAACATTTCGCTACGAATCAAAACACGGATACGTTAATCGAGCGTGCAACGAGGACGTCTAGTCGATATCCATCGCCAAAGCGTGTTCGACCTCAATTGAAACTGAGAACGGTCAAGCGATACGTTCCGGTGCATGGTTAGATGCAAACGCATTCGTTCAATTACATCTCCGATTACTCGCGCTATCCGCCTCGCCAAAGTCATTCTTCTCTCTCTGATTTCGAGCAGCAGTTTGCTCACGCCGACGTCATCACACAGGAACGACCGTTGGCCGCTTCCAGTCGTATCTGGTGTCTCGGCAATACTGTCTATAAAAATTTAAATAGTGGTGACAGAATGAAATTTAAGTTTTTATAGTTTCTACTTGTACTAGTAGGTGTGAGACAAGTTTTTATTTTCTTGTATAATACTTATGCGGAACAATGATTGAACAGTCTTAAAGGTTGCAAGAAACGATTGAACCGAAATACGTCGATTATCATTTTCAAGCCAATTTCAAAACCAATTTGTAAGATAAGCTGTAACATATCCGCCACTGTATATATTGTTCATGTTGTTGACAAATATGTTCATGTTATTGATAAGACAAACGATTCATCGGACAAACGAATGTGTTGAAAAGAGAAACAAACAGAATGAAACAAGGACGAGCAGTCTTGTCAGGTCCGACACCAGAGAAGGACGTGTAATTAAATAATAAACTGTTTGCTTTTATCCCGGCCATTCCTTACAATTTCAGGGCCATTCCTTACAAATTATTCCACTTTCCTTCGATTGAAAATATTAATCCTTTGCACTCGGCGCTATTTTCATTCTAAAACGAAATTTTTCTTCCGTCTTAGAATATTTTCATTCTGTTCATACGAAACTGATCCGATTTTCACATATAATATTTTTTGTAATTTCTTTGAAACAATGCGACAATAATTTCTAGTGGTGCTTCAGAGTCACCACTCGAGTGCTAAGGGTTAACAATGTCCACGGAATAAAAGGAGTGACTCTACACCGCATCGAAACCATTTTCAATTGCAGCACAGACCTTTCAAATTGCAATGTCCGGCGTGACAGTGCTCCGCGGACTTCGAGTTGCTCTCCGCCGGAAGTTGATCGATCCGACGCGCGACGGCACGAACATGCCCGTCGAATCAGTGATCCGAAAGATTCATATTTACTTTCTCGCGAACGTAAACCGAGCGGAATCCGCGGGAGCGGGAACGAGATAACCGCGGGCGGAACAACATTGTCCGCGGCTCGGCGCCGGTCCGGTGATTCGAGCGAAAAATTTCACCGGCGCTGACAGCGAGCAATTAACGGCGATTCGATTGGGAGTGCGCGTCAATTCGACGGATCGGGTCGCGGCCCGTTGACCCCTCGCCGCGTTTTCACGCTGCGAGTACACGCGCGCACGGTTCCTTTCTCTCCTTAAAACGCAAGGTTGCGACCGCGACCGGCCACGGTGCATCGCGCCGCGTTTATGAATATGTAGAGGGTGCAGCGTGGCAGTAGCAGCGACCAGCCACTGGTCAGACACCGGAAAACTCTAGATAGCAGGCACATGAATATGCTAAGCGTATCGCGGCAACGAGGGCTAAAGTCGTTTTTTTTTTTTTTTTTTTGTCAAGACAAACCGACCTCTGACCTGCCGCGCGTTCAGCCGAGGGACGAACCCATCCCTTACTCTAACGCGCTACGATGTCGCAGTATCAGTACCATTTTCTACTTTACAATGTGCGTGTGAACCTTCCCTCGTACTTGGAAAAAATGAGTTTCCAGTTTTCTTTTTTGGGACCCCTATTAGTGTTTTGGACGAAGTGTGGACATATCGCGCACCTCTGTCTGTTTTACAGTGAGTGTAGGTTAGAGCGAATCTTCGCTATACTTGGTTAAAATTAATTTGAACATCTTGTTACGGCTTAAGAAGACACATGTGTCACATCGAATTTGAAAATTTTGTATTTTTCTTCATTGTACTATATTGCCAATAAACATTTTTATATATTTGCCCATAATTATGAAAGTGGTCTAAGTCAAAATTAAAAAAAAAAAGGAATTTATCACTTATTTCACACGACATGATTTTAAACTAAATTTATTCAATGTAATTTTTTTCTTTTTTTTATGACTTAGACCACTTTCATAATTATGGGCACATATCATTCAATTTGTCTTTTTACGCTTTAAAACAATAAATTGTAAAAGCATAATGTAACGTCAGTTTGAAAGAATCATCTCTTTGGAATCTGAAGTGTTGTTATCAATGATGAGATCGTCGACCATAAGTGGCTTCTATTTAATCACAGTCAGCTGCCTAGTGCAATGTATCGCAATGGAATCGTTCAAACTATAGATAGTATACCTGCAACCAAACGTATTAGTGTCACGATCGAATACTGAGGGTCTCACAGACCGGTAATATTGATTGCGTTATTTCTTACGTGCGTACAGAGTTCCAAGTATAATAATTGAAACTGAACGGTAACAAATATACTGGAAAACGTGGACTTCTCTGTACCCAACTATTATTCGAATAAAAGTAGAGGTAAATTGAAAGCGGTCTGAATGCAAAGACGTTTTGTAGCGTTTAAAGTTTAACAGTCGAGGAAGGAATAGTCTAAACAGAAAAATTTCAGGTCGCCATACTAGCATAGCTTTGACAGCAGCATTCTCGGAGAAGCTTCCCGGTGCCGCGTACTGGAAGAAAAGCAGAACAAGTCGAAGAGTATCGAGCGAGGACGAATTCGCGTGACGCCCGGCCGTTTTCGCGACCGTGTAATTATCGTTCTAACCGGCGCGGGCATATTTCTCGCGACGTTTCGCCAAGAAGTGAATAATCAAAGACCAGAACCGCCGACAACGCCAATTTTCGCGATCGACGCGGCTCGAATGCTTAACGGCTCGGCAAGATTGAAGCGGGGGTGCGGCGAGTGATTTTTTACAACGTCGCGAACCACGCCGCGAGCATCCCGCGCGTTCAACAAGAAAGCTAAGGACGACAGTTGATAATAATATCGGCGTGGCGTGACAGCCGGCCGTAAGAAACGCCGCGTAATTGTTGTCGTCGCGAGTAATTGCACTGTATTTCTGCGGCACGGTGCCACTTTCCCGGCTCGGACGTCCCTCTGCCTCCGCAACGCCAATCTGACGATCGATGTGCTAAAATCCGAGATAAAGCTCGAACTTTCCCGTCACTCGTAATTTTCGGTGTTCATATCGAGGAACGGGCTTCGTGACGAACAGCCGTAACGTAGGAAACCGCGGCGGCAGTCTCGGCTCGACGATAGTCTTCGGTGCACGGGAATCATAGCGTAGGGGAGCGGCCGACATCGAGAATCTCGCAGACAGAGCTGCCAAATCTTTCCTGTCGTTCAAAATAATTCCATTGACCCGGCGGATCACGTTCTGTCCGCGAGTTCAGTATTTTCAGACTCTCCTGTTGCGTTTCTTAGAAAGGAAAGAAAATGTCAAGAAATTTGCCGAAATATTTTAATCAAAACTTCTTTTGAAATCAACGTACTGTTCGATCCGTATTTTGTATCTGGCTATCTACTTCTCACACGCACAAATGTTCAAGAAAATCGGCTAACATCGAAATCGAAATATTGACAAAAAGAGTAGCATTTCTTAATGTCGTTTTCAAACAAAATAAAATACCTAAATCCAGGTTGGACAGATGGGTTCCTTGTTAAAGAATACACAACTTTGCCATTTGAACTCTAACAAATATGATTCCGACACCAAAATTTAAGGGCTGTTTTTATCCCTTGAATGCGAACGATGGTCACTAAATAGATAATGTGTTAATATATTTCATGTGCTATGCGATTTACATTAACATCTACAGATGTCACTTCGGCATCATCCCTTGTTCAAATCTTCCACTCGTGGTCCGACGATTTTACTTTGACAAGGATTTCGCGTACCTCTTGCAGCGAATATAAGTTGTCATTGCAAATTTAGGATTATTTCACTTGTCATTAGACCATTTTAAAGTAATGTCGATTTCAATTTCTGGTGCAATGCCAATGAGTACAAAGATGGAAAGAATTTAGAAGTACCAGTTCTGAGGTTTTTGAAGTTATTAAAATGGGAAAGAAATATCTGCTTGGAGTTTCTTGCAATTGATGCAGATAGTTTCGATTCTGCACAGAGATCGGCAGTCTATCGATCAGGAAGAAGTGCGGATCATCAGGAATTCCGATGGTCTTTAATCCTCACGCGTGATTCGGGACTTTATCCCGGGGTTGGAAGACGGCAATCGTCGCGTCTTCGCCGGCGAGATTTATTGCCCCATGGCTTCAAGCAGACGCGAGCAATTTACATTCCCGGCTATAGGACCTGCGCTTGGTTCCCGGCGTTTGAAGGTGTAGCCAATCGTCGGGACGTCACCCCCGACTAGACTACTCGACGTCGAAATTACCAGGGATTACGGCAGCGGGACAGTTGGCCTGCATGAGATGCGAAAACTGATGGAAAAATTTCCGGGTTGTGACAACGGCACCCTCCGGCCGGTTTCATTGTGCCGGTTTATCGAATTATTCAGTGAAAGAAGATTAAGTATTACGGAACGCCATGTCACACAGTGGGGTATTCGGCCTGAAAAGCTCGCAAAAATTTGATTTCAAAAAGTTTGTCTAAAACGAAAAATTTTTGTTTGCTGAGATAGTGAAATAAATGTAAAATAGTGTGGCAATGTTGTTTTTCGTGTGTATACTCATCACTAGACTGCGGATGCTTATGCAATTTCCAATTTTTGCAGACTTTGAAGAAAATGGAATGATATAAAATCCTACCTTCCACGCGAACAGCTTCTGTAGATTCAAAACAAATAAATATCGCACTAAATTCTATCGAATTTTTTGAACATTTTCACAACCCATAAATGCATAAAGATCCGCAGTCTACTCATCACTGATTACACTACAGAAAAGTAAAGCGTTTCTGTAGTGCTTTTGTAGTGTATTTATTAATCGTGAAGAACAAATCTCGTGACGAAACACACGCTTAGGCGTGCTTCTAAAAAGATCTTTATAGTTATTTTTCGAATTAACGTAGCGAGTAAAAATCGTTTTGTATCATATTTTCTGTACTTCCCCTCCGGAGTTTTGTTATATCTACGACATATTTGAAAAACCTTTAATGCTCGAATGTTTCAGGACTGGAACTACCGAGCTCTAAACCAGACATATATATTCCAGAAGTATAAAGAAATATACTAAAAAAGTGTCTGAAGAAAATCTTTCTATAACTTCAGGAATTTTATAAGAAAAAATCTGAAATCCATCATTTTGACGGGCTCGGTGATTCTGGTGTTAATCGGCAGTATTTCGTCGCGTGAATATCGTGCTGGATTTAGCGTCTTGCGTGGCCCGAGGATCGTATTAATATCGCAAGAAATAATATCCCGCTGAAGCGTGTTTGACGGAACGGAAGCTTAATATAAAAGAAGATTCGGGAACAGAGGAAGGGATCGACGTTCCTGAGTTTGACAACAATGTGTCTCCATCTCCCCGTCGCAGCAATAAAACCGGTGCTTGACTCGCGGAAACATTTATCGAGGGATGCGTTTCGTCTGTCTATCCCTCGGCGTCGTCCACGTCGATGACAACGACGACGACGACGACGAAGCCACATCCCACGGTGGATACAAGAAATCTCAAGGTCATGCGACCGAGTCGTCTTGATTATTTCGCTCAGAACCAACGACGAAAAATTCCGCCATGGAACGGGCGAGCGAAGCCTTAATGGAGCCCTTGCGCTCGCCATTATGCTCAAAGGATGAAAGGGTCCTTCAAAGGATCCTTGGCTCCATTTTCATTTGCATTCGGAATTGGGAGAAGTCCTGGATCCACCGATTCGTTCCAGGAGCCAGACGATCGACGCAGGCGTGGCTGATACGGCGCTTTCCTAATGAGGAATTAGGTCAGCGGAGTTCGACCGGAAGAAATACGTCTGAAAAACGAGGACGACGAGCATGGTGGCGCGGAGGAAAATAAACTGTGGTCTGCGACGTAACGGCACGAAGGAACACGCGGCCGGGTAGACTTTCCGTCGGAACGAAGTGGATCGAAATTAGTTTACCTTTGAAAACCAATTTCTTTCTATTTCTTACCTTGCCCCGCGCCGTCTTCCGGTTCCTTTCCGTCGCAAGGGCCATTTTTCTGTTGCGATCCTGCCCATCCTCCGCTGCGGGGAGATTGCCGCGGAAACAAAAATAATAAAAGGGCCACGCACGATCGAAGAGCAATATCTGGTAACGTTCCGGGTAATAACGGGCCACGGTGGATTCCCGCTTCGTTGAGTACCTTCGAACACTTTCTGTTTTCTCTGTACATTCCAGACGCAGACGCTCACCGTTCTGTAGATACGTTTATTTCTACAATTACGGAATTAAATGTCCCGGCTATTGACGGACCAGGAAATTGAAACTTGAGTGCTCCATGCGCCTCAGCCGTCGAAACAAGAATAAAAATTCTAACCACCGAAGAGGAGAAAAATGGCCCCCAACATGCGTGAAAATACAATGGTTACGCTAAAGTACCCTTTTAATAACTTAGTCTCCTATCGAGGGATTTTTGGTCATCTAGCTTGACACGATGTGACAAGAAAGTCCCACTTGACGTGACTATTTTAAGCATCATTTTTATTTTAAACGATACTGCGACATAAGATTCAAGGGGAGGGAATGTTACGTTGACTATGTTTGTATTGTTCGGTAACAAACAAGCTGATACACTGACACAAAGTACATATTTTTTCACATACTCTTAATAATCGCTAATAATCGTGTTTGTAATTCTATAACGGAGAATGAGATGAAAATAGTATAGATATTTAAACTTTGGTAACCTATTCTTGTCCTAAAAATCCGAAATTAGCGGGGAGCAAAATTAAACCAATAAAAACATTCCTTTCAAGAAGTCATTATTTGTGTATTTACTATACAGGGTCTCAAAAATCTCAAGAGACACATGATTTTACATTTATTTTAGCTGTAGAAACGATTACCAGTTAGAGCATTTTATTCCTATCTTAGTTAGCATTTTGTATTATACAAAATCCTGTAACTAGTAAGTCAAACATAAACGGATGAAAATATGAATTATTTCTTAAATTCAGATTAATCTAAAATCGCATGCCCCTTTGGGTTCCTCGTGACTCAATTTTGATAAACACATTAATAATGATTTTCTAAAAAAAGATTTCACTGATTGAAATTTTCCTGCTCGCAGTATGCAGATCGAACAATGCAATCATTAAAATTTCCCATGAACGGTCGTGCAAGCAGAGAAATCGAAAATACAGCGTACGAAACAATGTTACAGCGACGCGTGCAACGAAATTCGAGGCAGATCAGATATTTTTTGAAATCGCGAAATCCGCTCGGCGGCGTCTACCCGCAGACACGGGGCCATAGTTCAACTTGAAAAAGGGTGCAACGGCGTCAAACAACTTCGGCATCAAACAATCTGGCGGAAAGTTGAAACTTTTCCATCCACTTCAGTCGGAACGGGGTTCGCCTGTCGCGCGGCCGCGTCGCGTCGCGTCGCGTCGGTTTCGTTTATTTCACTTATTTCATCTGTTTCTTCCGTGCCAGCTACTTTATCCATCTATCCCGACTATTCTGTCCGCCTCGGCTGGTTAATCCGCATAAATCAAAACAAGTTCAAAGTTTTTCCAGATTCATGGAGGCATCCCGTGGCACCTCGGGCGCGCGGGGATGGAAACGCGTGGGATTGATGACACTCATAATTCGCACCCGCCGTCAAGCTGTTCTCCTCGTGTTTGGACTGCCATAATCCCGACGGCTTAGCACCCGGAGGACAGGCGGGCGGCCCTTTATCTCGCACGAATCCCGGATTATCGCCTGGTGATATTTTTTTAGACGCGTCTCGCGTCACCGCACCGTCGGTCCCAACGGAATGTGGGGGGGGGGGAGGGGGAGGTTAATTAAAATCGAATACGTTTGCGCGAAAAGAGACGCGAAAACTTCGTAGCCCGTCGTCGTCGTCCTCGTCCTCGGCAGGATCATGCTTCTTGGATATCCCTCGTCGACTTTTCGGCGTCGCCCGGAATCTCTCCTCCCTCGATACCGCGGCAATTAAATCAAAGGCAAATTCGTTCGAAAGTTTCCAGCTTGGTATCAAAGAGCAGGATAGCTGCCAGGGTTTGCCCGGAGGGGGCGAACAGGTTGGAGCCGGTAACCGGGTGTAACTAAGTAAACCGAGCATTTCAAGTTGTTCCTTTCCGCGTAGCTAGACGCCGCGCCGGCGATATTAAGCGCATAACATGTACCCCCTACCATCGCCCCGTCAGCTCACCCCCGCGCCTCCGTCACTATTATACAGCCATTACTACGTCACGCCGTTGTATACAGGGTGAGTCGCCTGAAATATCCTCGTTGTTCTTAACGCGTTGAATGCCTCGCGAATTTTGCGCGTCTCGCACGAGTCTCTCGTCTGTTTACTTTATATTACGGGGAGAGTAGGGTAACGATGGCCAGAGTATTGTTCTTACAAAATAACACGTCTTAAGATTTACATTTTTCTTGTATAGGTCAAGCATTGCCCAACAGCCACGAAAAAGAAAATTAATTTGGTTTTCGAATATAAGAGATTACTACCAAGTATGAAGCTTTTTTTACAGTTTAATGTACTATTCATTCAATAGACTATATTCATATTTCAGTAAAAAAATATCCGCAGTTTACTCATCTCGAACATCGTTTGCACCAAAATTCTTTTACCACACACGCAGTTATAACGACTTCAAACGAACATCAGAAGGATCGAAGATCAACGTACGTGTCCAGGGTTCTTCGGAGATCTCAAAAGATCAATCATCCGTTGGCAGAACAACTCGCACAGAATTCTCCTTTCCCGCAGGAAGCTATTAACGATGAAACAGCTCCGATAAGCACGGTTGCGAATGGGGTCCGCGGGGTCAAACAAATTCCCTCGATTATACACTTTGTTGTTCGGATCAAATAAACCTGTACAATTTAACGACCGACTTTAACGGCGACTCTGCCGCCTTGAAAACCCATAAAACCGACTTTCTTCGCGAGACCGACCCTCCGTTCACACCTCCCCCACGCTCGCTTTCGATCTATCCGAAGCTCGACATTCCCGGGCGGGATTCCAGGGCCTCTTCCCAATTAAAAATCTCCCAAGCCGCGATCACGCGAGCCGAAACATCCGCATCGGTGTTTCCGGCATCGTCGGTATGTTTCTTATCTCGCGGCGGCGCGGAATTTCCAGGATTTAGTAGGAGGCTAGAACGTTTCGCGGCAACGCAACGTTTCGCCGTTCCTGGGATAACGCAATACTTCCGCAGTCGTCTCGCTGGGTAGAAGTTGTTCGACCCAAGTCCAGGGGCGGGGACAAAGGGGAGCGATACCGGCCTCGGTTAGGGTTGTCAGTCAAGCAGCGATAGGCGGCACGGTAGAAGCGTGCCACACGCTACTACACGCCTATACAGGGTGTCGGCTGAGTCGCTTAACACACATGAGTGGTACCATGTTTGCTCGGACTACGAATGTACCTATTCTCAATGTATTTTTCTAAAAGTTTAACAGGTTGTTGGCTGCCACGCGAATTTTACCGTTTCACACCGGCTTTACACTCAACTCTTCCTTTCTTTCTTTCTTTCTTCCTAAAGGGAAGGGAAGGGATCGAGGTACTCAAAAATATCGCTCATTCGATAGCTTACCAAGGAAGAACCCTTCCTACCTATTTTCAGCCATATAGCTCGTCTGTAAGGGTAATTACGGGGAGCCAAAGAAAACCCAGTTTTTATCCCATTTAGTCGCATTTAAAAATTCTAACAAAAATCTGACACGTTTAGCATATCGAAACACATATTCGACAATTTTTTCCGATTTTTTACTTGCAAACTGTGATTGCAGAAAATCCCGAAACAATTCGAAAAAATACAGATTTAATATTGAAGCTTAGAAGCAACCACCTTGGAAATAAATTTAATAATAAGGTCTTATCTGCAACACTGTCTCCAATTTTTTCATATTTTTAGCTTGGATGTGTGGCAAAGTTTAAAAAATAAAATACAAAACCAATTTTTTTTTCTCTGTGAGAACCTGTTATACTTGATTTTTCTCAATTCTTTGCTCTCGTTCTTGTTCTCAAATCTGCAGCAGGTTTTTCTGAACGTTGAAAAGTTTTCCGTTACAAAACATACGTGAAGAACTGAGTCAGGTGTCTTTTTCATCACACCTCGTACTTCATCGTCGAAGAGTATTACGTTCTGGGGTCCGGCAGAAAATCGCATTTGTCGCGCACCCTACAGAAAGGGTGGCTCGTCACCCCTGACCCATTTCGCGACGCAAATTTCGTTCGAATCGTCCGGAGGTCGCCCGAGGCGAGGAATTCCTGGCCACTCGTCGACTACCACCCCTCGTTCAGCGCCGGGGGCCGAGTATTTAGATACATCTAGCCGTGGGATAGATAACCGTTTGTCCTTTCCGTGCGCAGTGGTAGCCGGTATATCGTAGTTTTCGGAGCGAAAAGGGCACGCATAAATTCCAACTCGACGAATCAAAGGGTTCAAGGTATCGCGCTATCAAAGGCTTTATCTCCCGGGCCGGTCGGGACCGCATAATAACCGGTTTAACGTTTGACTGTAAGTCGATCTAAGGTTCGATGTGGGTTAAGTTTCCAATTCCGTGGCTGGTAAATCTGAAACTTACGGACGCCGCGCCGCCGGCTGAATCTTTAGTCTAATTATTATCGAACTATGACTGTGCGCTTAGACCGCCTGTTCCCGTCGGTTCACAGTACTCTCATTGCTCAACAGATTTTTTCTTGCGTTTTTCGATATTCTATGCGAGCCTCCCGGACAGTCATGCGGATTATAAGTTTAAATAATCTGTTTTAGTATTAATAGAATTTAATAGAACAGTCGGTATAGTTTCAACTAGACTGCAGACCTTCGTACAAAATAAAAATTTTCTCTAAGTATTACACTAATTGACCTCTCTTTCAATTTTAGCAATAGTAGACATCTGTAAGGGATTCGAGGGATTGCGGCCCATGAGGCCCGCAGCTGAGTATCGCGGACCAGCCACGGGCGCAGTTTATGATTACGGTGCGGACGTGACTTTAGGCTATTTTTGAGATTTAGCGGAACTTTCCGTTTTGTGATAATTTATTAGAGATGTCGTATTTTAGCTAAAGGTCTCAATAGCCGTGACGTACCGTAAGACATCTGCAAACCAAACGCAGACCGTTAAGGGTCCTACGTAGGCGACGAAGAGGGTGCAATAAAAGTTGCGAGTTACCCTTACCTTGCCGCCTCTTCGAGGGCGTACATGAGGCCCAAAGCCAAATTGTGATTGGTCACTAAAAGCGACCGCCTACGTCAGAGAAATATATATAACGAGCAGAAGTAGGAAGGTTGTTGGTTGTTGTCAGAATAGCGCGAACGACTTAAGTCATTCTGCGTGTTAATAAATATACTTAAGCAAAACCTTGTTTAGTTTATCCGGCATATCCTTACACATCATAAAACATACATTTTTAATGTATAACGTTTGCTCGACTCCCTCTCTCTCTCTCTCGCTACGTCTCTCTTTAACGATTTGCAAGGTTTGCTGACTGCATGACGGCTGTGTAATCTTGGGATTAAGAGAAATCTCTTCCGCAGCCAACTCTCGTTCGTCATCGTTCTCCCGGTGACGATCATTCGTTTACTCGGATGGAATTCAATTCGGCGCGCGGCGCGGCGCGGCGGCCCGTTCCGGCCCGGAGCGCACCGATGCGTCGCGTCGCCAATGAAAAATCCAAAGGATTATCGAATTTGCGCAAACGTGGCGTGTCCCTTTTATCGCCGGGTCGTCCGCCCAATCGAAAAAACTGCTGCCGGGAATTTGATTATCGCCGGGAATACCGTTACACCTCGAAAATCGATTACGTCCACGTTCCCGCCGCTAACGATGGCCCTTTTTAAACAATACCATGGCTGTCCGGATATGGTAAATAAAAAGAGTGCCGGATTGTAACTACAGCTTACCGGAAATCTGATCGGTTTTACTTTGTCAGGTAAATACGTCGACGCGGCGATACGCGATCGATACACGCTAATTCTAGTTAAACTCGCGTTCAAATTGTGCTGGCCCGATGCTGACTTGAAAAAATGTCGTTTTACAGACTCGGAAATTGTTAATGTTTCCGACGCATCCGATAGTTCGCGTTGTCGCCAGTTTCAAACGGGATAATTAAGACGTAATTTCTGCACTAGACTTTTCGCCTGAAATTTATATACAAAGTACCAGATATACTCGTTACGCTTCTCCCTTTCCGAAGGATGCAGAAGAGATCGATACTTTCGACCAAATAAAACAACTTCAAACCCCCTGGAAGGGGGTGTACGGAGACTTATGCGACAGACTGTAGCCATTGTCAAACGGGAAGGTTAAATATTTCCATCTTTTCACTCGCAGAGATTCTCCGTCTGCAACGACAACTGCCCCAAGGAAGTTCCTTATCAATCCGGGCGTATAGAGTGACACAAGACAGAGGGCGGTTAATGCCTGAAGTCGATCAACTTCGGGACCGCCCCGGGGCATCCGTCGATGACGTTACTACCATTTTAACGAAGGGGTTGCCACGAAGGAATCACATTTTCCCTCCAGACGATGATTATTTAGATTATCCGCGATCGTCGAGTAATCTCAGCGCAAAGAGCCCAGAGAGCCCGGAGAGCTCAGAGACGAGAGGGTGAAGCGAGAGAGACCGAGAGAGAGAGAAAGAGAGAGAGAGAGAGAGAGAGAGAGAGAGAGAGCTCTGCGCGTCGCCTCCCGACAGTCGCTTTGATGACATTCGTCGTCGAAGTTGAATCCCCCCGGGGCTGTTTCGCCTCTTATAGCGGAACTGTTACCGAGAGACTGCGTCGCTCGGTTCGATTAATTCTGGTTATTTGCGTCGAGCCGATCGGCTGGAAAGGATCTGTTTTTGTTTGTGTCCCGGCTGCCAGAACTTGAATATCGCATTGTTGCGGACGCTCTCTGATCGTGAGGCATCAAATGGTTTGTATATTAATTGCGAACAGAGTATCGGGGATCGGGAAACGGTCCGCTTTAGAAACTGGAAACGCGTTGTTCTACTGTTACACCGGGGACCTCTATCAATTTCATTATTAGTCGTTGTTCGCCCATTACACGCGACGCTCGGTGCTCGCTGTTTGTACCCGTCCGTCGATGCTTAATCATTTCGCTATCACTTAGAACGCACAACTGATTTGTTACGAATATCACAGTGGATATTATGTTTGAGCCCGAGCAGATTATGATAATAGACTTGATTGTTAGGTCTCGAAAGCAATCTCCTCCCAGGAAGTGCACTATACTATACACAAGCTCCAACAGATTGAAAGCGTTGAAAGTCGCAATTTTTCACGAATTTTGATCACTTTCTGCTTAAAATCCACAGATTGCAGTCAGGTTGCGATCAGTTTGCAGTCAGTTTGGGTGATTTTTTCCGAAATCTTGTTTACACATCATTTAGTAAACCGATGCTCCAAATTGCTCACACTAAATCAGGTCGCTTGGTTCAATTGTACAAGTTATTCTGTTTTAAAGGGCGAGCGAATACTTTTTACACTGATATCTCATTATTTCTGTGTATACTTAAAAAATAAGACTTTTCCTTCCAATTTTGCGTATTGATAGATTGTATTTTGCAATTAAAGTATATATGCCACTAAAATGCACTGCTTCATTGCGTGCAAATTTCGAAATCCTTAAATAAAGGTGTTACACTTTTTGTGAAAAAGTGTAATACCGTTATACGTCACACGATCTAATACCGGTATCGTAATTATTTCGATATAAAGTCCCCTGGCTTCAAGATGGGTTTACCGATTTTTTTGATCGAACACCGAGTGCCCGGAGGATCGTAAATTGCCGGATAATGGCCGGTGGCGCCATAAAACATTTCTGCACTTTAACGTCCGTCCGGAAAACGACAGCGGAGGTTGTGTATGAGGCACTGCCCGGCTCATTCCCGTTTGGACGTTGAGAAATTAACGGCGGGCTTCCGGCTCGGGGCCCGTTTCCGGTGTCACCCGGGCCTCTGTTCAAAGCGAGAAACTGCCGCGTCGAATCAACGCCTCCGGCCGCCAAACGGAATCGCCCTGCGATAAAATAGCCGAGTAACAATGGTAACGACATCTTTATTGCATGCAAAGTGGAAAGAAGAAGCGACCGAGAAAACCGTGTAATTGATGGACCGAGCTGGGGGCCTCAATACTCTGCGAAACCGTGTAATTGGTCTCCTCTGAATAAAGTCGTTGAAACACACCGTTGTTGGCCACAGTTGGTGTCAATTAGTTTAGAAAATTCGTTTTGGAAACAGATTACCACAGATTTTCCAGAATAATAATATACAAAGAGACAAAGAGACAGTTGTTGAATGATTTTACTGTGGTCCTCGGTTGAGCTACTCGTATATGTCTAAAATAGCTTAATTATCTCAGTTTTCGTGCTCAAGTATTTACGTTAATTGAAACTATTGAGCTCTGAAATTATTGAAATTACGAAGCCGCTTCCATCGCAGGTTATTAACACTAAATCTACCATCACTGGTCGTTGAAAAGCCAGCACTAAGAAGAGTGCAAGAAATTTTTAAAATATACAATTACACTCAACAATATACGTATATTCCTTTATAATAATACCGCTATTATTAGATATGAATGTACTCTTTAGATTATATTATATATTAGATTTATTTAGATTTCATATGATTTTTATGGAAATCGGTCATTTCGACGGATACAGTTCCAGTGCTAAAGCATCAACGGCTTCCTTCGAATGTCTTAAAGGGCTCGCGCTTATCGAGCAACCATCGCAAAATTTCCAAGCATTTTATTCAAATCAAAAAAAGTCCGGCATTCTCGATTGGTCCAGCTGGTCACGACCAAAAGACGAGAACAACTGGGAAATGCATTGTAGGGGTACGATGACGCGATTCATAGGACCGTTCGAGCGGAACAGATATCCAGCCCTGAAGTCGGCCTCGTACCGAGACGCACGAACAAGAAAGATGGAACAAGAAAGAGAGAAATCAAGAAAAAGGGAAAAATCTAGACATTGCACGCGAGAGGGAAGGTACAGAGGGAGAGAAAAGGGGAGAGGGGGAAGGCAATCGATATGCAGAGTTTTCCCAATAAGACGGGGAAGGAGCTATTTCATTTCTCGATCGCCTAGTGCCTCGGTCTTTCGACGTACCGCATCGCGTACGGGGTGTACTTGTCCTTGAGAAGAAAGGTATACCTAGATGACGTTGTAGATCGGAGGGTTGGAGGAGCGTCCCTTTTTCGCAAGCCCCGGACAAGACCGTATGCAAAAGATAGAACGTGCGCCGCAATCTGAACGAAATCTCGAAACGCAATTTCCTGGACAGCCGGCCGAACGGACGTCGCGTCGCGACATTTCGCCTCGCTCTGCCTCGTCTCGACGGCACACCATCGACAGGGAACATCGATCCCCGTGCAACGAATGCAGTTTTAACGACGCATCGATGCAGCCACGGAGCTCGTTGTTGGAGCGCGCTTGGATATTTTACTCGACTTTCTTCGAGCTACGTCGAACGGTAACGTTGATAAATCGCCATCGGAACGGCCAAGTGTTTTTCCTCGGACGACAAACGGCGTGTCTTATGTTTCCCGCGAGAAGAACAGGCCGGGGATCACAAAGCAAACTGTTTTAACCCCTTGCCCTACAATATCGAGTCAGACTCGTGATGAAAATTCTGAACTGATTCTAATAAATATGTATGTTACTAATTTCCTTTAAACCGAAATAAAAGTGTATTTTGTTGTAGTTGATATACAGGGTGCCCCACATAAATGATAACACCTAAATATCTTTCGTATTTACAGTCCTATCAGAAAACTTCAGAGGACAAAGTGACGCTATTGCAGGGGGCCATATAATGATGATGAAAATAATTTTTTATGTCGTGTTTTTTAATCAAATTTCAAGGTCACCGATGTTTTTCTAAATGAAATAGTATATTTTTTTGCGATAGCATGATAGACAATAAAAAACTTAATTTAGTGGATACCAACTTTTTGACCTTGAAATGATCTTGAGCAAGAATAATCATGTTGAAGCGGATGAAATGTGGAAGTTTAAAACTTACGTGTTTCAGCAAAGATTGCGCGTTGTTTACGTCGGGTTGACCTTTACATATCCTCATAAACTTAAAAATTCAATTTACTATAAAAATTCTATTTAAACTCATTTTAATAAATTTTAAAATTCAATTTATTATAAAAATTTCTATTTAAACTCATTTTAATAAATTTTAAAATTCAATTTATTATAAAAATTTCTATTTAAACTCATTTCAATAAATTAAAAAATTCAATTTACTATAAAAATTCTATTTCAACTCATTTTAATAAATTTTAAAATTCAATTTACTATAAAAATTCTATTTAAATCCATCCTCGTAAACATAAAAATTCAATTTACTATAAAAACAACTTCCACATTTCATCCGCTTCAACATGATTAGTCTTGCTCAAGGTCATTTCAAGGTCAAAAAGGTGGTATCCACTAAATTCAGTTTTTTATTGTCTATCATGCTACCGTAAAAAAAAATATACTACTCCATTTAAAAAAACATCGGTGACCTTGAAATTTCATTAAAAAACACGACATAAAAAATTTTTTTCTTCACCACTAAAATGGCCTCCTGCAATAGTGTCACTTTGTCCTCTGAAGTTTTCTGATACGACTGTAAATACGAAAGATATTTAGGTGTTATCATTTATGTGGAACACCCTGTATATTCTTCGCAGAAAACATAGACACACAATAAATATAAATTATCTTTTTGTCCTATAAAATTCTGAACGATGAAGAATTTCTAATCATTATAATCACCAAGTAAATAGTAGTGCAAGGTGTTAAAGGATCGGGGATCCTACATCGATTCTATTTCAAGCAGACGAGGAAGATTTAACTCGCGCATTATTTAGATAGTTTGAAGAAGTCATAAGTGCAGATTGACGGACTGGTTCGAGTTAATGCGAACCGTCGATGAAAACGTTCTCGATGATGTCAAACGTGATCATTTATTGGAGAAGACAGCTGAATATTCGCTAACGAATAAATTTTTCTGCGGATTGCATGGATGGGGCGTCGCAGGAGTTCATCGAACCGAACGGGCTAACGTGGGTCGCCGTAATTTTAGACCCGACGTCCAGTTTCTGTCTGGAACTGTCCATCAGATAATTTTAATGGAGCTATTGTCCGAATAAAGGAAGATTTCGTTCGTTACATGACATTAAGCTGCTCCATCGAAATCGCCGGACGTTCGAGAATACCAGTTTATTATTCTTGCTTGTATAGAATCGACCCTTATCAAGACCCTGTTAATCCTCCTACATTAAAGGAACTCACTATCATCAGTCAGGAGAGTATGCATGGTAACTGTCTTCCGAATACTCGAGACACAAAACCAGAGGATTTCGACAATTTACGCTTGATATAGTCAAGATTAATCAGATCTTAAGACTAGTTACTTAAATAAATAAATAAATAGACAAATCACAGACAAAAGATCGTAATGAAGTCTTATTATTATTAAATATAGGCATACGAATTTTAAGTAATCAATTTATGGGGTTAATCGAACAGGTAGAATAGACTCGATATGATCAGACAAGTAGAATAGAGTCGATATGATCAGACAAGTAGAATAGAGTGGATATGATGAAACAAGTAGAACAGGACCGATATTTAGTCAGACAAATAGAGCAGATACATACGATCTATGGTCAGAGAAGTAGAACAAGCATTAATCGTAGTATTGATCAGTCTGATACTGAAAAGAACGTTCAACTTTCAACTTTCAGGTGAAGGTGATGCTGAAAGTGTCTCCAGGGGATGGGGGAAGTTTTTTCAACGCCGACAAGAGGAAGAAACAGGTGACCCTGGTCGATCCAACAGCCGGACAATCCTCTTCAGCTGAAGATCGCAGGCCGACGGTGGCAGCGCCGAAAATGTTCGCGTTCGACGCGATATTCACCGAAGAAGACTCTCAGGTGAGCGTACGAAGTTTCCTTGACTTCCGTTTATCTAGCACGAGGCGTCCGTCCCTCTGGCAATCGACGAACGCCAATTTTAATCGCGACCGTCAATTCCATCGACTTTCCCGGGAAATTCAGTGAAACGTCGGCTCTTTTCTTTCTCGTCCGCGGAGAATCGTTTCTCCACGGCCGTGGCCCTTCGATACCTTTCAGAATCCCCGAGGAGCACGGAAAAGCCGGCGCTAGGTGGATAAATAGAAAAAGGAGAGGAACTCCGGAGAAGTTAAGGGAAAGAGACGGGGGTTGGCAGGGAGATAGAAAGTCAGAACGCTGGAAACGTCTACGTGCTCCGTCGTCGACTTACGTTCATCCTAGAGACGCAGAAGACGTCCCTGCCGGGCGCATAACTAAACTAATTTCCCGACCTCTAAACTCCCTCTCCCCCCACAGGAAAATCCAACCTACCCACACCCCACCGTTCTTCGGGCGAATGTTGCTCCTTGCCCATGACTTCTCCTCGGCTCGAGGAAATCGAATCAAACGTTGATGATCGTGATTATTTTTCAATTTGCGCGCTCGATCCCACGCTCGGCCAGAGCACTTAATAGTTCGATCATTCCCCTCTGGAACTCGTCCCATGATTATTGGAGAACTTGCATATTCAAGAAAAACTTTTCGCTCTGAATCGAGCTTTCTGATCGTGGAATTTAGTTTTGAAGAAGGTAGCCACTTTAAGTAAACCGCTGTTCTCGACGAACTTCGTGCAAATTTTTGTAGGCTGATTCTAAGAAATTGTAGTCTCGTTTATCTCATTTGCAGCTTCAGTGCATTACAAATGAAATGGTAATCGATGCTGGCGGACTTCTTGTAATTTTTCAAAGATTTTTATTTATTTGATTTAGTTAGTTTCGGTTGGAATTGATTTGAGCTACGAATTCAACTGAAGCATTAGAATTTGGAAAATACAGTTTTTCTGTACTTTTAAATTTCGTGGATCATGTTAATGTTTTTTAAGAACATCGCGTAATTATCATCATTGTGGGATTTCTCGTGTCTTCAAAGCACGTGAAATTATGTGAGATTTTCGTTCATTTTTGTACTTTGTGTTATTTGCCCGCTATAAATACGCGATGTTTTACAAATTAATTGTAAGGTTTCAGTTTTTACAAGATAAAAACATCATTCAAATTTCAATGGGTGGGAATAATCTCTCAATCCAGTATTTTATCAATGACATTTCTAATAGGTATATCAAATTTAATCCGGATTGATCAATAGTTTGCACATAAATAGAAGATTCAAATATTTTATTCCACCATTACTAAAATCATAAAGATGTTGCTGCTAAAAATTGTTAAATCAATTTATTTCTACAAACGCAAACAAAACACGGTTTTATTGTCGGATCATTACGATTAATGTTCAGGGGCGAATACAGTTGAACGATTTATGATATATATATAACAATGAAAATCTAATTTGAACAAACGTGTCTACAATAATTTCATATAGAAGTCCATATACATGATTCATAGTGAAAATCAGTTTCCGGGATTTTCGAGAGACCCTGTATAAATTAGAATGTTTAACACGTAGCCGCAAATGACGGCTATAGCCGCCCGATCTGAGGAACAGATACTAACGCATACACGCGTGTACTAACGCATACACCTGTTAATTATTGAGTAATACACAAAAAAAAATGTATAGCATGCCAGACAGCATATTAATTGTTCTTTTACGCGTTTTCTCATGCTGTACCGCTTCGGAAAAAAAATATGTGTTTCTGAGCACGATCGTCGAATTAAAAGTGTGCGGCAACGTGTTAAGAAAACCTTATGTGTCCAATGCTCGGAGAACTGCCCCGTCCGTCGTCCACCTAATTTCACTATCTCGCGTGCCATTCGATCAACCGCATGGTTTGCCTTTCACGGCGCCAAATATCATCGTTCACCAATTCGTTACCACCGTCCCCGGGAGCGTCGAAGAAGCGCGTCGATCTATTCACGGCGGAGCCGAAGCGCAAGAGAATGCCGCGGGTGCAGCCATCATGCTTAGCGATCGATCAGCGTCTAGGCGGTCTTTCGTCGTCTTCGCGGCGTGTCGCTGGTATCCCGGCGGCTTGCGGATTTTATTGCGTGGCATTGATGAACGACACCGCCACGGAAAATGTCATCGGGGACCGCGGAGGGTGTTATAATATCGCCGGGTGCATACAGCCGGTCCCGTGCGTCTGTGTGCATGTGCACCGAGATATTTCGGCGGTCTCCGGGGACATTATCGAACGTCGGATTCAAATGAGCCCGGAGCTACTCGGTTTTCCCGTTCCCCCCCTCCCTCTAACCCTATCCGTCTCTCACGCTCGCACACACTCGCGGTTACGTATGCATGGCTCTGGTATCTCTGTTCCGCGTTTGGCAGCTAATCCTCTCCAGGGACTAGCCCTTCATTCCTCCGGCCAGACTCCCTCTCCTGAAACCCCATAGCCCTTTGACGCACCCCGTACCCTCGCCCGGCCGTGTTTAGAAGAACCATAGAAACCAATCGATTGATTCGATCAAATGTCCGCGTCCGCCGCGACGATTGTCATCGAAAGTCACAATGGCCGACTCTCCTTTTTCTCCTGCCGCTTTTTTATTCTCCTCTGGCTGTTCCGTCCCTCCGCGACGTGTGTGCGTCGAGAACGGTGTGTGCGCTACGGGCCAATAGTTTTCTGGACCGTTCTGAAGTTCGGAATCGATGGAGGGACCGCGGCCCAACAGAGGAGGGACTCCGGGAGAATGCGTCCCGTGGTCCTGGGGGACGATTCCGTCGCTTCTGATTGGCCGCGGTCGTCAAACGCAACGCCGCGTGAATATTTTAAAGTCCGTCGTCGGCCGATCCCGGCCCGAAAGTCCTTCATCTTTCATTATTTAGCTCCCCCCACCCCCATCCCCCGCGGTCATTCTATTTTTGCGACTCGTCTGCACGCTGTTCCACTTTAACGATCCAAAGAATATAGCATTTAAACCCCTCGGGTTCTCTGACCTAGAACATTGTCAAACGGTTCTTCATGACCGTTCCAGGAGCCAAAATCGGTACGACTCGACGTCAAAAACGTTTCCAAGCTCCGATCATGGCTGATTTCTACCGATTCCTCAAGCTGTTCAAGCGAATCGTCTACCTCTGATCGCCACAAATGTTATCTGACACCGTGATTCACCGAATCAACAAGCCCGATGCTATTTGCTAATTGCCTAGATTGTCATTAATGTTGTCCCATGGAGGCTCGGTAGCCGGCCGGGGTAAAAGTCGACGGTGCAACAGCCCGTGGAATTACATTGCGCGCTGGCGCTCACGTGGCAAATGTAATCCAACCTGGTTGCAATTCCGATTTCCCGATAATCTTCGGCAAGCGGATACCTTTGCTACCTGAGTCCGCAAATACGCGAACCGCGAATACTCTTGACCGCTGTATAGAGAAGCAGTCCAATAGAACACGCAAACATACCGCGTTAGATTGATTATGGGTCAGACGAAAATTAACCTGACCATGTTCGCCGATACCACCGGAAACGTTCGATACACGAACCATAACGTTGTATACTTCCGTCGTCGCCATTTCTACATTGTATTTCCGCCTAGGGGAGAATGGGGCTGTGGTGCTCACTTAAGCGATCATTGTAATTAGACAGCGGATCTTTATAAAAAATAATAATTTTCTACCGGCATTGCAACAAACTGGAGTGACATAGAAATTTATTTTCTTTCTTAATGAGTTTAACCGTTTGAGTCCCAAGCGGCGCGATCGCGCTGTTGAGATTTTATGTCGAGAAAACCCAGCACATTTCGAGCATTGTGGACAACTGACGGTGCGTTACAACCGATTGTCGAAGTCGCTCGCTCAGATTTGCTGACGCAAGTACATCACACAGCTCCTTTTAATGTAAATAGTAAATTTTACAATAGCTAGAACAATACTATAAGAATGCAATAATACATTACAAAATAAAAATTCTCATTTAGAGAAAGCGCGGTCGCGCTGTTTGGGATTCTTCGACAGTGTTTTTTCAATACCCCCTGGGACTTAAACGGTTAATAGACCGACAATAATGTAACTGTTTTAAATTACGCCTACCCATTTTAGTCATAAATGCATAGAATCCGCTGTCTAATTATAATAAAATGAAAATATTATTATTCATTTATTTGTATAAAAAAAAAATTGATTCCATCTAAGTATTAGTTTCATTAGCCCGAGAATCCGGTCACTCCAGGATGAAGACCCGCGAAAATCGATAGAGAAAATTGTAGGGCAGCTATTTTTCAGCAGTTTATACGTTTGGCAAATCGTCGGACCTCCAGCAAACTATACCGATTTGTCCTGGGAGTTCGAGAAGGGCGTTGGGAAAGGTATCGAAGAAATTGGGACTTCAAAGACATTTCCCTCGGAGGCAGCGTGCCTTTCTTCTTGGTCGTTCTTCTGGGCGGGTGTCTCTCGCGGAAATAAACTTCGGACGAGCGTGAAACTACGTGGAACGTTGTACGTGTCTATTCTTTCGTAGTGCATCACAACGACGAGGATGAATGGCGCTGACAGCTAGCGATATTACGAATTTATCGAGGATTCGACCGACGCTTAGTTGACGTTACGTCAGCCCGACTCACCTTGCTGAATTTCCGTCGTCATTGTAATTCACTTCCCGTTTCCCTGGAATTCCATGGAACACCTCGAGGATCGGACAAGTCAAGCTGTTCCCTTTTCTATTCGCGAGAACGCGAGAAACTCCTATGGATTTCCTCTTCTCTACCAGGAAGGAGAGGTCTGCACCTAGCTGCTGTTCTTCGAAATCCAATACACGGAAGCATGCTCGTCCTTGAGATGTGCGTCACGTGGATTTCCTTCACACGGAACGACCAGTTTCAGCGCGATAAAAATCGATCCTCGATGCGATACTGTGCCATCGTTAACGCTACATAGAATTACCGACTAATAAATGCAACTTGTTGTACAGTCTGGGAGAAAATTAAATCAGACAGCCTGTAAAGATTGCATCAAACGACTTGAGTTTTTTCTGAGACGTTGGAAGGATTCATTTACTAAATAATATGTAAAAACAATTTCTTGAGATTTCTCGGAGTTTCGAATAGAAGGTTACAATTTTTAACTTGTTTATCTGTACATTAATTTTTCTCCTAACAAATCTTCTTCAATCGAATTTCAAATATATGAAAATACCAAAAGTCGCTAAAATGAAAATTTACTAAAATTATTGAAAGAAGAGACGAATGTCTATGCAACTCCGGTTTCTAGCAATTAGTGCACAAAATGTTTCTGTTGCACGAAGATCCGCTCAAATAATTTCAACGATGATTCAACGTAGACGTCCGAAGCCTCTAGCGAATAGTACGGCTCGCGTTCCGCGCAGGTAGGAGGTAGTTGAGCCGCGAATTTGTTTTTCCCTCGTAATTGAATCAATTTTTTCCCGGTGCACGATCGATCACTCGCTGGGAGATTTAATCAACCGGGAGATCGCTCGTCACGCCGCTCCATCGTATAGTGACGGCTTTATCCATTACGTGACGGAACGGAACGGTGTGTGTCCGGCGCTAGCATAATCTGTATAAGGTGCGAGACAAACCCCTTTTCAGATGCAATCAAAACACTTATTCGTCAGGCCGTCGCGGGACAAGCAGAGAAAGAGAGAGAGAGAGAGAGCCTGTCGATCTCAGGCCTGTCGTCCTGCGTCATCCTCGGAAAGGAAAAGGACGTGAAGTGTGCTCGAACGGAGGTCGTGGGTCCGGTGTGCAAATGAAACCTGGCCAAATTAATTGAACATCCATCTCAATTACGGCGCTCGGTACGTGAATACGGTCGTAGATGCATTCCCGTTCGAGATCTTACGCGTGTGTACACAGCATATATCGGTCGCGGACGCCGACAATTCTATCCCTGTGGACGATCCAGCAGGACAATGCATCCTGGACAGAATAATTCACCGAGGCCATTATGGTCGGTCCAGGACAAGGGCTTTATTATTGACTTACGACTAATAGTCACGCTGCGGATTACGCGTGTGTGTACGGTGCGGTACGCGCTTGCGCTTGTCTGCCCTTCCCCTCTCCCTCTCTCTCTCTCTGTCTTTCGATCAACGTTTGCTCTCTCTCTCTCTCCATCTTTCACCCCCTCGTTTTCTCTCGGTCTTCCAGTAATCGGTGTAGCTGTTCTCCGCATAGCGTGCCTTCGATCTATTGCTCATTTCCTGGTGAATGCTGATCGAATGAGCCGCGTTGCGATGCCTGGAAATTCACAGTCCTCTCCCTTTCTTGTACCCCGCTACGAATTTCCGGTGTCTCGGCGAAAGCAGATCGCTTACGTCCGACGCGAACAGAGATTAGTCCTCGAAACCTATAGTTCGTTTAACGAGTCGAGCTGATGCAAATAAATCAGTCGCCGGCCGCTACGGTGACTCGAAAATCACGGGAAACACGGTTTTTGAGCTATGTTGCAGTTTGAATATTGGAGTAGTAAGAGCCCTACATTTAAACGATATTGTATTTCATGTGCAATGTCATCGAATATACTTCAAAATGAAGCAGTGGGTGTTAGATTATCTTTTGTACACTTTTCGCTTTATGTCAATTCAAAGTTCCCATTACAAATAGGAAACGTGAAACGCACACACATTTACTCATGGCACACTTGAGTTTTTAGCAATTTGTTAACTAGAAACAAGCCAGTGAAAGATTCGAGGCTTCCACGGCCCGGCATCGACAATAAAAAATATGGAAACAGCATTCAAAACAATACAAAAAATAGTCTCGGCAGTAAAAAATACAAAAAGTAGTCTCAACGGTGAAAAAAAAATACAGAAAACAGATCCAACAGTAGAAAAAACAGAGAACAGCTTGAACGGTTAAAAAAATACAGCCTCACCAGTAAGAGATACAAAATACAGTCTCAACAGTAAAAAAATGCAAACAAGAAACAATGGAAACATACAAAGATTTGCGAAGAGAATCAATTTATTACTTCTGACTTACTAAAGTTGTTCACGTATCTATGGGAATATAGATTAATTTTTTGGAAGAATTTCATCTGGTTCGGGGCAACGGTTTGCTGCACCGAACTATCGAAGAAATTTGTTCTTTCACAGTCACGTAGAAATCAAGCTGACCGTTTGTTGTCCCGAGCTCTTCAAATATTGAGGCTACTTTAGCATTAAACGAATATTGGCCAACTTTTCGGCGAAAATCGAGCATGCCTTTGACTTTGCAAGGCAAAATGTATGTTCTGGAGTTACGAAACGAGTTCCACGAGCATCGAAAAGAAACGTCGGCCTCGTAGAATTCGTTCGGGATCGATTCGAAATGGGCGATCGCGTTCTTCCCCGACTTTAGAAAAGTGTATCTGGCAGGTCCTCAACGATATCGTCCAGATCGGTCTAACAAACGAGCAGCTTCGAATAGGGGTTGATAGCAGCGTTCTCCGGCAGACGCACGGTAATCTGTAAACCAATCATACGGGCCCATGGAACGGATCCACCCCAATTGGTCGCATCTATATTCCTTGTTCTGCCCGGACCGGATCCGTCCGTTCGACCGCATCTTCTCGCAACCCGCCCGGATCACTCATTTCCATATTACAGTAAGATCAATCCGGGCCAGGGTTACGGATCCACGACCAGCCGATGAAGTTTGGCAGGTGTCCGTCATGTTGATCCTCTAAAGATCGCGGCGCCACAAGCCAGCCGCATATCAAGCGTCTGAATCTCCAACGAAACTTTCGGTGACTGTACAGGATGTTCTGCAATGTGTAGGATCCACTTCTAAAATGGACAGGTGACGACGCAATGTTACAAGTTCATAGAAACGTGTGTCCTATTTGATCTTGTTTCAACGTTATAGCCATTTTTTTAAAGTAGACTCTTGTACAACTCGATCGAAGAACTCGGTAAAAAGACTGTGTTCGTTTGTTTTAAGTGGCAGTGAATGCAGACAAGTAAATGTACAAGATATTGTTTAAAAGGTCTAGACACTGTTTACATAGGTATACAGTCTTTTTAAACAATCATTTGATCGAACTATTTACAGTTTCATTGAATATTATTCATTCCTATATGTGTCTAATGTGTACACTTTTCATACTTAATACACATCCAAGTAATTCGTTTTGCCAGGGGTAGCATGTAATTTCTGACAAATTATTAAAGATCCGCGAATTTCTAATTATCCGTCTACTAATTTTCCGTGTTCGGACGTGATCTTGAAAATCGATCGCGCCTCGTTAGAAAGCTGTTAGCAAACAATGGGGGTCGGGGGTGTACATACGGCACAATGGGACGTGAAACAAATTTTTTCCGTTTGACCACGGTCAATTTTCCGCGGACATGCCGGCCGGCAAACTCTTTTTAATTATTTTTAACAACCGTTGTTCTGGGCATTCCGAAATTCAAGCGAAAGGGGAAAATAAAGAGGAGAGACCGGCCGGCCGAAGGGTTGGAGCAAAACGCGGATAGGGTTACTGACGATTTCGATTGCGCATCGCTCAAACCGAGCGCGTTGGATTTCGCGAATGCTTTTTTGATCCGACCCAGCCACCGCTATCTGCGAGGGCGGGGGTTTGGTTTTGGCTAGGGGATGACGCGAGGGTGCTCTCGCTTGCTCCCCAGGCGCCAATGACGCCAATCTCCCGTGTAAATCGCGACATATTTCACCAGCTGCCGGGGTGGGCACGGTGAACCTCCATGCCTACACACCCTGCCCCAACCCGCCGCGCCCTTTCACGCCCTGCCGAGCCCTCGATCGGTCTTACCGCATTACTTTGAAAATGCTTCGGATAAAAAAGTTCTACGAACTGTTATCTCGAGAGTTATCGCGCGGCACCGGAGTTTCCCGTCGAAGTTGTCGAGTTGAAAATTCCGCGGCGAGAGCCAACCCCGATGAACCCCAACAGCTACCGGAGACCTGTACCGTCGGGCTATTTGCTGTCTGCTGGCTTGAAAAAATCATTCGACACCGCCGCGTTTTCTTCTTTGATAATCAATCAGTAGTAACTTGATTTTTAACGCAAATCTCGCATCTGGCTTGAGAAAATCATTTGATACTGCCACGTTCCTTCCTCCATTTTCGTTTTTACATTGAATGTAAACACTTTAATTTCATCCAACAATAAATTGAAAAAAGCGGTTTTTATTATTGCTTTTTTTCTAACTTTTGCGCACGTTACCAAAAAACAAAATCAACAAACTGATACTGTCAAAATATAAATAAATGATATCATTCTTACGCTTCAATGCGAAATCTGAATTTTACCGGTCTTCTTGCGGTTTTTAATTTATTACAATCAGGATTTGGAACTTGATAATCCGAATTAATTGCAGTATAAGTGTCGGGATATTTGTCATCCGTCCAATTTTTTCAAAATTTTAACCAGGGAAAGTAGGCCATAACTAATTTGGAATAAGGTTGGACTACATTGCCTTTCCCGCATGTGTTAAAACCAACTGATCCCTTCCTTAAAATAAAAGCTCGTCCCATAAAAAAAAAGTTAAAAATTGTTCGACCGATTAATTCGCATCGACGCAGCTTAGCCGAGCGTCGAATACCGTTCTTATTCCCGATCAGCCTGCAGAAAGCAATAACACGTTCCGTCGAATCTCTAAGTAACGAACGGCAGAAACAGCCGGAGGTTCATGAAAATGGTAGCCGTTCACCGCTACGGCACCTGTTTCGTTCACTGCGACACACCGCCGCCGACAGCAGGGCATCTGGAAACTTGCGAATTAAGAGATTCGCGAAAGGGGGTCATTCGATTATCTCCGACCATTAAAAGGGTCTGCGCGCCGCCCTATTCCGAACGGCCGTTCCTTTTCCCGTCGCTTCTTTCCTGAACTTTCTTACACGAGTTTTACATTTTGTCGCCGACCGAGGGTCGAACGGAGAAGGAGAGGGAAACAGGATACAGTGTGTGTGTGAGAGAGAGAGAAGAGAGGAGAAAGGAGAGAGGAGAGGAGAGAGGAGGAAGGAGAGAGGAGCTCCGTTGGCGAAGTTCCTCGAAGAAAAAGACTGTCTCGGGCAACGAGCTTCCTCCCCCTCTTCTCCTTTCCTGAAACACACCCTCTCCAACCCCCGCCGGTTTTCACCCCGCTGTTGTCATTGGTATTCCAAGCGGTCCCGCCAATATTGCGTTACTAGAACGCGTCCTGCAAACCTGATCGCAGAGACACGGGGCCGCGATGACACCCGGCCGAAAGCCGCTTGTAAGTCACACCGCGATGGCTACGGCTCCCTTTTAATTTACACCGACCGAAATTAATGCTTCTCCCCCCGGTTCCTCGCCCCCGTTTCGACCACATCGTAATCGAGACCACATCTCGGGTCTCGATTTTTTTCAATCGTCTTGCGACGAAACAGCTCCATCGCTTTCAATTCGCTCGACGCTCAAAATTGCGACCGACACTTCTGGGAGTTACTGAACATCGATACCGAGCGGCTTGGAGGCTTTTGATACGGTTGATTTTCTGCAATGTCGGGGGAGTGCAACGGATGAAATATCCTAAATCAAATTTAAGTGGCTCTGACAGTGTACTACCTTTTGGCATCTGTAAACAAGTTTCTGTCGGAACGATGATCGTCAAAAAGGTGTAATAGTGTACGTAGCGACTCGTATGATTGTTTAAACATTTTTGAAATCAGAATAATTTTGGACAATGATCCTATGAAAATCCACCGATTAAAAATTGTGAAACGTACGGTTCTTCACGATTTTTGGACTATAATTGCGATTTTTAACATTTTCAATCGTTAGCTCAAGGTTAGCTAATTTCGATGAAATTTCATGAATGTATGTAACTGACGCGAGTCTACGAAACGTATTTTTTAAATTTTCGATTATTTCTTCAAACGGTTGCCAATTATGGCACTTAAAAGTCATCACACGCGAACTTTTGTGTTTCAAGAATCGCGTAGTGGAGTATTAACACGTTGACTGCAGTGGGGGTCACCGGTGACCGGCACTCGACTTTGCTACAGCGCCGTGGAGGCCACCGGTGACCGGCGGCGTGGTCAATACTAAAAGTACATAATTATAGTAAATATGGATACTGATCAATCGTAATAATTGCCTACAGCGCCGTGGGGGGCACAGGTGACCCCCACCACAAAAAATGCTTCAAACATGATTTTATAACTCATATTATTATTTGCTGGGAACTATATTTCATCATAATATGCATCGCATAATGAAAAGTTCATGTTGGCGCCTCGGACAAACCATGGAAAATCCATCCGGCAGTCAACGTGTTAAAATACAAAACTGTAAGAAGATATGAAAATAAATATTCAATTTTTCGAAGCTGTCGGACGAGGAAGGTTCCTTAAATACTCGTGAGAACAGAAACGTTCATGCTCTCTTTCTCCGATGGAAGTTCCTTCGAAATCTTCTTACGTTGTGCTCGGCAGCGTTGTTAGTTAGGGAGTCCCCGAGGAGAGCGTTGTCGACGGAATGACGCTCGGAGGGAAGTTGGAGTCGGGACGTTCCAGATAAAGATGATCTCGAGATTCTAATTATTCGGCGATTTGTAAATGGCACTCGACTCCGAGAAACGGAAGTCTGTAGCTGAAGGTAAGGCGGAACCGCCATTATCCAAATTAATCCGGGGACATGGGACTCGGATAAGGGAATATTTCTCAAAATAGAACAGTTATTTCCTTGATACTCGCTTTTATCCATACCTGTTTCAAATGAAAACATAAATGTTGACATAAACATTGTAAACCACATTGCCAATGTTATTCGTTTAATTGTGAGGTTTTTTTAACAGTTTCTTCAAGACCTCATACAATTTTATACGACATACAATTATGTTAGACCTCATATTTCTTCTTTTAATGATTTAGCAAAATTGAAAGTCGCATGCTCGGTATCTTTCACAAATTGTAAGGCTGGCAGAAATTATTTGCAAAATTTTTTCTCCCGAGGAAATACACCCTGCAAGCAATGACGATAGCGACGAAGACTAATGCAACAAAGGGGTAAGAACTCTTCGATTGAAATACATGCATATTACTTAGAATTTGAAATAATTCTAAATTGAAATGATTCTAAACAAAAATTGAACAGTTCGTATGTTACGACCAAACTATTTACTATTTAAAAGGTTAGTTTAGTAGCTCGAATTACTTAGCTCCGACTAGAATGCAGCGCTGCGGGCGATTCTGCGGTTTCTAATAACCATTGGGTGGCGCGGAACGCAGTTCCTAATAAATATCGGGCAATTGCGAGACGCCGTAGACGCGGTTACGATAATTTTATGCGACCTCTATTCCGCGGAAAGGCGTGCTCGTGCGAGATGGTGTACTGTTGTGAAACGCGCGCGGGTAAATCGCATTTGCATCTAGACGGTTGTTTCGGGGGACGTCGTTCGATGGAAAACGTATCGAAAACAAACGGGCTCGGCGGAGTGCGGTTTTCGGCGTACGAGCAACGCGTGTGTGCTTACGGAGCGGCGAAGCGTGTCGCTCGCCAGCGTGTACGCGCGGAAAGCTCTCGCCGGGGCCGCGTTCACGAGCCGATAATTCCGAAAATTGCGTCGCCATATGCGTGACATCCGGTTTTTGCTCAGCCCAGCGTGATCCTCGCTCGCCGCCAACTTACTCGCTTATAAATAAATTCCGATTGGATCGAAACGAGTCTGTCTGTGATCGACGAAAATATTCGACTGGTCCGATCTGCTCGCCGCGCCGCGGCTCTCGAACTCTATTGACACGCGAATATCCTCGCGGAATATTCGAACGGAATTCTGCAACGTTCACAGCGAACAAACCCGGTTTCCCGGTTAAAAACGATCCGGGCGAACTTCGGACAAATTAGCCCGGAAATCAATATCGCCGACGGTTGCGCTGCGTTTGACGAAGTGTCGGGTAAAGTTTGAACGAAGGTGTTTAACACTATTTCTACCGCGACCGGTCAAATGACCGTTTTTAAAATTTCGATTAGAATTTCCTATATACGACGTAATTGAATCGCCTTTAAACTTCACGACTTTTCCTAAAATATGCGTATAATACTTTTCTCAATATTCACTTCTTTCTTCATTGTTTATTTTCTAAGAAAAATTTGTAGTGTGTCTTACCTACCACGACCGGTCATTTGACCGGTAGAACGATTTATATCTTTTTGTAATAGTATTCTTTCAAAGACTCAATTCCGAAACTATAAAGTCGTTAGAAACGAAAGGTGATGCAGTTGTGGCATGATTTTAGCCGAAAAGTGCCTTCCAGGGACTGCTTTACGGCACTTCAAAGTGTTTACAGTTCTCGCTGGCCTATCGGCCTCGCGGTGTTTTTGCCTGATTGGTATCCGAAGCGGTCCAGAACCTCGGATTTTCTTACACCGTCTTGTCTACTATGACTGTAAAATAAATAAAATCATAGCCAAAGGGGATGCCTAGACGTTTTCTCACGAATTCAAATCAGTAAAGTCTTGTGACTTGAACAGAGAGCATCAAAACGTGAGTTACAAGGAGCATATTCGGCAGTCTTTTACTATTTTGTATTTTTATTCTATTATTATTCTACTTTTATTTTATATTGTATTACGTGTTATAAGTGTCACTTTCAAAAAAGTGAACAAACCAACAATACTTCGTAGTAAGTTTCACATTTTATCTTTTGTTCATTTTTTTATCCATCTTGATTTACATTCTTATATTTTAGTTTTTATTTTATCCCTTGAATATTCATTCCCAAAATGTCAAGACGTCTGAAGAGCGTAAATTTGCTATTAGAGAAAATAAATAATATTGATGAAGAGTGTTCCGAAGATGATCAGGAAAGTTTTGACATTGAAAATAACAATGCGGAAAATTATGATCTATTTGAGACCGACTCGAACACCGATGAGGACGAAGAGAATGTTTCGAACATACGTAGAGGACGAAAGAGAAGGAGATTTTTAATTAGTTCCGATAGTGAGAATGAGGAGGAGGTAATCGAAACTGCTGTAGACGGAACTGTTTGGCAAGAAGTAAAAGAATTGTCTAATCCTGGAAGAGCACCTATTCATAATATTTTTAGGGGAACATCAGGCCCAATAGGGTGTAGTAAACGAAATATTATGAAAGGTATAGTTGTGACGGCATTTTCTCTGATTATTGATAAGAATTATCTTCATTCTATATTAAAAATATAAGTTGTGCTAAAGACCGGTCATTTGACCGGTCGCGGTAGAAATAGGTATACGTGAAATGTCGGTAGGAATAGTGTTAACAGAGGTGTGCGAGTACTCGAAAATATCGAGTCGGGTTCTCGGAAGTATAAATACGCGAGATCTGAAATCGCATCGATGGCAAATTTGCTTTTCCTCAAATTGGACGCGCTTCTCTTGGTAACGCGCGTCGATGTGGTCAGCGAACGAATCGCTTACCCGGCGCGAAGCAGCCTAATCGTTCGAAACATCTTGGGAACAACCATGGAGGCGGGAATTCCATGAAAATTCTTAATCTCGAACATGGCGGAACAAGTCGTAAATTCGCTCCACGTCGGCACCTTCCCCTGAGCGGCATGCGTAATAAATTTTCCACGAACGAAATCGAGCCGGTTGCCGGAGCCACGGGCAAAAACATAATTTGAATTCGACGCATTATCAGGCCTAGGATCGAAGCCGGGGGTCGAAGGGGCGGTAGGGGGCAGGGTTGGTAGAGCAAAGGGGGATGTTTTCCGCGTGGAGAGCGCCGGGGAAACCCTAGGTCCCTCTCGAACAACGGTGGGAAGGGAGGGGGCGCGCGGAATCAAGTGTTTGAGATTATGACGGAGGCTTCGGTCACGTATTTCATTAACCGTGATGCTGTCGGTTCCGGAGCCCACGTAGGGCGAGTGGCAGATCTCTCGAGGGTGTAGGTAGCCGCGAAATATGTTTGCTTTGCGTTACATCCCCCGGGATGATCCCGTTATAATTATGAATGTCCTTGTTGTTCCGTGAACGAGCGCCGGACCAATTCTTCGCCTCTTCCGTCCCCGCTCGTCTCGTCCGGGATTTCGCCGACGAACTCTCGCTTTCTCCACCCCGAAAACCTTCGTTCCTGATTGCCATTTCAGATTTAACACTGTTTCATTAACACTGCAACTACCGTAACCCTCGAACGACGGATTTCGGATTCTTTATTTTATAATTATCCGGATTCCGAACAAAATTTCGTGAACACATTTATTATTTAGTCAGACATATTTTGCGAGGATAACCGTGCAATTTCTTTTTTCTTTTCAAAGCCGATGCAAAGTAAAAACATTAGAAAATTTCCAGTACATAAACCGTTAATTCTAAATGTACCGAGCACTGTGAACCACAGATAAGTTTCGCGCTAACGATTTTAGCCGACGATAGTAAAAATAGTGCATAATAATTTAGGTAGTACATCCTTGTTAGTAAACATGTTCGTTGTAAATCATGTTACTGTTGGTTATTACTGTCATCGGCTAGAATCGTTGCTGGACAAATTCGTTGTCGGTCAAACTTGTTGTTGTTCAAATTCGTTGTCGCTCGAAATCGTTTTCGGTTAAAGGCGTTGTCAGCCAAAGTTATTGTCGGCCAAATCTGGAGTCGATGAAATGTCAATGAAAACCGTGTCGGTGATTTCCATGGGACCCTTTCACTCAAATCTAGTTGAAAGTCGGCTAGAAAATGTTTATTTTGTACAATGATGTGCCGTCCAGCGATGACAAAATTTCCTGCAAACCAAATTTTGTTTGTTTAAACCAAATCGACACCGATTTTTCGCTTAGGCTCGTTACGAGTTTTTCATTCACACCGCGAGTGCGGGTCACGCCCGACCCGGCATGGTCGTCGGTCGATAAAATCGGATGAAACGAGGAAAACCGTCGGCTGTTCGTTTCCGCGGGAAATTCGTTGAACTGCGAGACTCCACGGAAAGACGTTTCCAAGCCTTGTATCGACGAGATTCGTTCGCCGGTCTAGCGTGCTTTGAAACGAGCAGCGACAGATTGGAATTACCATATTGGAAGAGGTACTGGACTCCTTATTTCCGTTTCCTTTAGCGCGAACGAGGAGTGGGGAGGGCAGGGTAAGATAGAGAGCAAATTATAGAGAGAGAGAGGCAAAAAAACCCCGAAGGGTTTCTATCCAAATCGCTGTCTGCCGTGCGATTCTTCTCTCGCGCTCTCCTGCAACTGTCTCCCGTCTTTTTTCAACAGTTTCTCCCTTTTCTTCGCGGCGGGCCCCTTTCCCCGCAGACAGCAATGTGCCCCCGCTCCCATCATACAACTTTCATCTCCCCTTTTCCATCTCGGGCCACGAGATTCATCCGATTCTCGTCCACGAAGATTTCAATCTTGTTTGGCCGAGGTATCGACACGTCCTCATCTTCCTCTCGATATTCCCAGCAACCTGCTCCCCTTTCCCTGCCCTCTCTCTCACTCTCTCACACATATTCTCTCTCTCTCGCTGTCTCTCTTTCTCACTCACTCTCTTTTTCTCGTTCCACGCGCCCCTCCCGGCCGCGAAGCGTTCCCTAACCCTTGCGAGAACGAGAGAGGATGGTCGATGCTTGTACTGGGTGTCCCAAAGTATGGAACCACTCGAAACACGCTCACCATTAACAAACATACACTCCGAAGAATCTTATATAATTTTGTAAATCGAGGCTCAACTGAATTGGACAAAGTAATCGATATCCTTTAAGGTTTAAAGAATCGTTTCACTTTGTTAATCCTTTTGAGGTGTAGTACTCGTGATTACGAACGAAATCTGTAAAATATGAGTACGATGTCGTTATTCTTGGACGAAATAAAATACCATTCTTTCGTGACCAGTATGTAGCACCAAGCCTACCACCACAGGTCTAATGACTCTAGTCTCCGGTTCGCGCCGATCCGTATTTTCGGTCCACTCTGTACCGAACGGTCAAAACGAATCGAGTGCAGGCTCGAAGGAAATTCCCGGTCGCTTCCGCAGGAAATTCGCGGAGCACGCGACCCCTGCGCCGATTTCCAGCTCCCTCGTTCCGTCCGGTGATACGCTTTTCCTCGGCGAGCATCGAAATCATCGATCCCCTCGAAAATCACTATCCCATCGACCACTGGCAAGCCGGTAACATTCCCCAATAGAAACGATCAGGGGATGGGGTGGAGCAACCCCCGGTAAGGTGAGCGCGGACGTTCTCGCGCTCTTTCTCAGCTTCGAAAAGGACTTTCCCGGTCTATGAATATATTAAAAGCAAACAAAGCCGCTCCTCCGGTAATCCTCGGGGCGTCCTTTTCTCGCCCCCTCCGGAGAACGTAGCGAACGCGTTTATTAAAGCGTCCCACAAACGCTTTCTTAAGCACTTTAAAGTTAAGCTTCGTCGTTATCCTTGAAAGTCCTGACGTTCCTCCTTTCGCCGGACCGGAGAGCCGTTCCGACGGCGACGAGGAGCAATTAAAGTCGCGCCCGTCGTGCTCGACGAACGCCTTTCATCGTTAAATAACTTGACACCGGTTATTCTCGAGTGCTCAATTATTTTACAACGTTACTTTATTTCGGTACACACGCCTTTCAGCGAATGAAATCGATGACCATATTTTCTGAACCCCTGTAATCTGTCAAGCCCCTTGCACTCTTCATTAATCGTTACGACAACCGACATTTTGTAATCAACTGAGTTCTTTGTACCCTAATTTACGCGTTTCTACGCCAACAAACTATCTCGTTGAATGACCGACGGCCAATTATCGTACAATTTTTTAAGAGAGATCTAACAATGACGACGACTTCCATTGCCTTTTCAGACTGAAATCTGCTCGAGCGCGCTGACGGACGTCATCCACGCGGTAATCAACGGGACCGATGGCTGCCTGTTCTGCTTCGGACACGCGGGATTAGGTGAGTTCTTGATTATAAACATGAACGTACGTTCTATGATTGAACATCATGGTTGAAAATTTCATGCTCCCATAATTTTGCACGCAAGCATTTTCGTCAATGAAAACAGCTTTGGTCTAAATGATCGTTTGAACGACATCCCTAATACATTCCGTACCACGTGGTCACACACGAACTTTCGGGCCACTTGAAATTTTCGCTGTTAAATGGCAGAGAACCTATTAAACTGTGATATGACAACAATTGATTAAAATGTGAATTTTTTCTTTGTTCTGTACTGTCTTAATTGCTACATTTTTTCTTGATAATAACTTTTCGTGTATGTTACATATTGCGATGCATATGACAACCTATCTGTAGTAGGCGAAATGAATTTCTCTTAACGACAACATTTACCATCGAGAGAAACAATTTTCAGTTACTTATAATCTTTATTTGTAACCAATACGATTTTGGTCGATCAAATACTTCTTACTTCATGACTTTTATGTTTTTGGTTATAACAGTTATGGTCCCTGCGTAATTCGAATAGTGATGGGGCGTATGCGACCCGCGTGGCTCGAAAGGAAAGTAGTCGAAAATTGGTCCGGCATAAAGCGTGTTGATTTCACTGACTCGGTCTCGCTCGTGCATTAGGTTCGCGAGGTTCGAGCATAAACAAACGTTGACTTGCGCGTTTGTTTGCCAAGACGCGTTCAATCGAGGACGCCGAGGACCCAAGGCTCGACGTCCTGGATAAAAAGCGGGTTAAACATTTTTCTTGCTTCCGCGTGGGTGGTCGAGGGGACGGCAACGGCCCCGTCCTTCTTTCAGCTGGCTTTGTTCGACAAAGTTCGACGTCCTCGTAGACAAAACGCCATTGTTCCCACTGCGAGGAACTCATTCGCGTCGAGCGTGGAAATAATTACGTGAAATATGAATACCTCGAGGAATCCTCGCGTTTTTATCGCCCTACTGCGCCCCTTTTCGCGAGCTTGTTTCATTGATAATGTGTAGCTTGTGTACAGACGGTATTCAGTATCTCGCGATCCAAGGAAACTCATTATTATCCTCTCACTGGACGTGTCCTTAAGCTGCGGTTACAAAACATTGATCCTACAACTACAAAATAATTATTTCGCTATCGTCAACTTCGGAAACAGTTGTGAACGTTCGCTGACGTACATACAGGGTGCGACCGAATAACATGTAAAAATGTGCAGGGGATGATTCCACGTGTAATAATAAATCGAAAAAAAGAATAACATTATTTCTTTGGACGCCTCGTTTTCGAGAAAATTGAGTTTAAAGATCCGTCGGGTTCGCGGGTAATTAGTATGTGCAGGAAGTAAAATTGGTTGGTCGTGATCAGACGCGTCAGAGACGATTCGTATGTATATAGCACGCATACTCGCTGCATTTTCAAACTCGATTTCCTCGATAACGAAGCTTCAGATGAACAAATTTTATTCCATATTTTCCCCTCATTTTTTCTTTTTCATAATGAATCGCGTCGTGTCCGTTTTTACATGTTATTCGGCCGCACCCTGTATATTTAATTCGTTTGCCAATGCACCGCGACATAGTTTTCTCGGACGGGGTTTCCTTTACGACAGAATCGTCTTTGAAAGTCCGCCGAGAGTGCGTGACGGCGACAAAGGCAGCTTCGCTAATTACTCGCGCGCTCCGCGATCTTTAAAGCCGTGTTTCTTTGAAAGCGAAGACTCCGGCCGAGCAGATTTCACTGCACGTTTTCGGCTTATTTAGCCGCGAAGACTGCCAGACACGAAATTCAAAGGCTGCAAAGAGCGCATTCTGTCCTTGAAAAGTGCGGGGAAGTTGCGAGCCTATACGGGGGTAGTAGACCAAAACGCCGAAACTGTTTTGTCCCACTATCCACGGAGCAATCTACCTGCGAACGGCATAATAGCGGTTTAATCGCTGACGAATATATGCATATAATCATAGAGTAATCGCCGGTACACAAGATGTCCCGGTATTGATGGTACAAACGTGGTGGGGGTGATTCTACGTGTGAAAATAAGTCGGAAACACTCAATTAATTTTTTTCGTTTCGGGTTTTGTTTCCGAGAAAATCGCCTTTGAAGATCCGTCGAGTTTTCGTGCCTGGCATTTGTAAGTAGAATCAGTAGGTCACGATCAGACAAGTCAGACGATTACTATTCAATGGCCCGTCTGTTCGGCGAATTTTCAAACTCGATTTTCTCGAATACAGTCCGCGACAATACTATAGGGCATCGCTTAAAACGAAATGATTATGTGTTATATGAAAGAACTTCTGGAGACGAAGTGTAACGCAGTGTATATAGTATTGTTGCGGACTGTACGAGGCTTCAAATGATAAAAATTCATTGGATATTTTCGACTTATTTTCTCACGCAGAATCAACCCCTTTCACGGTTGTACCAACGACACCGGGACACCCTGTACAATGTGTTAAGAGAAAATCTGCGTGACACACGCCCGGTAGACATTATTTATGTGCAGAAGCGAACGTGTTAACTAACCGTTCAAAGCGTGTTCCCGGCATGAATTCTTTATTTAGACGTTTGGAGGCTGCCGCCCCCGTCTTGGAACGGCCGTTTGCTCTCGCTTTTCATCGGTCGGCGGGACGCGAGAGTTGTTTTACATTTTAAGTAGTGATATCGAGTTTGCATGCAAATGCATGATTATGGGGAAACCGGGGGCAAGCGAGGTTTCCCCGACTGGCAGTACAGACCGGAACGATGGATAGGAGGAAAATCTACGAGGGGGGAGAGAGAACGCCGAGCGAGGTACGCAATGGCGGAGACGAAAGGAAACGAGATAATGTATGCTACTGGGACACGCTCTTTCTCGCCCAACCCACCTTTCGAATCTTAACGTACCCCGAAGATGATTATCTTCGCCCGCTTCACTTTCAACGGGAATAACTTCCGCGCTGACGGATTTATGGCGAACACCGCGAACAAACCGATTAGACCTCCGGCTGCCGTTTTGCTCGCGAGCTACGGCCGTATCGATTATAAACAGTCTGGGGGCTCCAGATCGCTGAGCATCTGGAAAAGCGTTTCCCCGTTCGCTTTGCTGTCTGTTCTTTGGTTTCTGCGTGCTTGATTAGCAGGAAAGTTCATATTCTTCGCAAACGTCAAGGAAAATCAGAGATCCCCGAGGCTCTCGCTCGTCATCGTATCAACGTACCGGAACAGTTCGTGCGGTGTTATACCCAGCAATGAATTCAAGCTGAATTTATGCTGATAATTCGCACGCGTAATCCATTTTGACGGCTGCGGAAAATACGGGAGAGATCAGGGAGAGTAAAGTGTTATAATTAGGTGTATGGATATGGCAGTGGATATTAATATATTACGCAGTAGTCTTACTTTATATGTATATACGTGTTTATGATAGGAAGGTCCTAGAGCGTCTGACTAGGTCAACGCATGTACGCTGTCCAGACGCGTGTCAGTATTGTATTTGTAATTATACAAATGTCGTTAGACAGGTATTACATGTTTCTACTTTATCGATATCTTACAGTTATTAATATATATAAGGCTATATATATATAACGCTCCCTTTGTGATATATATAACATAAAGGGAGCGTTTCGTCCGAGGCCTGCAAGAGGACTCGTTAGTAAGGCTATCTAGCGAAAAAAGGAAGCTATCTAGAGAAAGATACGAAACGATCGTGCGACATCCTAATCGTCCGATGTCGGAACCGTTGTGATACATTACTTATTTTCGACTAGATAGTTTTCAGATCTAACCAGGAAATGATCCTATAAGTTTTTAGCCTGCTTTAGGGCCTACGGTTAGGTGCATTCTAATTTACGACTAGTCGCTCTTTTATTTGCTACCTATTTTTTTTTCTCTTCCAAATATATTACTAACTAGATAACACACAGTAGTTTTGTTATCTAACAATGTTAACAAATTGAGAGAGTAATACATCGGTGTTCCTACGTTCTCTTAATTTGTTCGCCATACTAAATTCCACAAACCCATTTTTGTCCCCGCGCAATTGCCACGTTTAACTTTGAAAGGTGTGTCCCCGCACGCTGCGGTGGTCTCGTTGGTTAATCTGCTTTTCCACTGCTTTCTCGCAGTGAAAGGATTCGACAGCGTGTACTTTAAGGGCCGCGGCTGATACGGAGTAATTAGCACCGGCGCTACAAAGTACAAAAGACCGTATTGTCTGGTTGTCATGCAGGCAGGCGGCATGTTGCTCCCCGGTCATAATTTTCTGTTCGACAAATCCCGTTGCCCTCAAAGGGTTCTGACGGGCAGATCCGTTTCTCGGCGCGGCGCGGGCGTTCACTGTCGATCTTGCTCTCGATCGTTCATCGTATTCCCTGTTTCTCCGCCGGGGCACAGTGCTGGTGAGCTGAACCTCGCGATAGAAAACGATCTTGAAGAGGCGCCAGGCAATCCGCATCTCTTCAAGATTGTTCCGGGTTCGTTCGATCGCGTTCGCAAGAGTAGGCTTCTTCTTCCAGGCCCTCTCTCTCGCTCTCTCTCTCTCTGCTACACTCCTTGCCGGCTGACTTTCCTATCCCCTTTTGTCCTGTTTCGCAATCCTCTTTCTTCCCGTCTCTTTCGCTCGCCGAGAATCAAAGCGGCGTGGCAGCGGCGAGGTAAAGAGTTAGGGGAGTCGGGCTACAAAGAAAGGGCAACAGAGGAACGAGTGACACAGAGGGAAAAGAGAAAGGGAGAAAAGTGCGTTGTCGTAGCGATGATCAAAAGCAGTTTGCTCGCGGACTTGCCTCAAGTATCTCCCCGCCGCGTCTCGCCGCGCCGCTCCGCTCCGCTCTGCTCCGCACCGGTTGGGCGCGAGGGGATGAAAGTTCGTTCGGCTTCCTTCCTTCTTCTCTCTTCCTTCGGCTCTTTCTTCGTGCGACGAGCGGCGTTTCTTTATCTTCGCCCGACGGACTCTTATCTCTCCCAACTACCGCGCTCCGTATCTCTCCGCCGCTGCCGCGTCTCTCTTTATTGATTTTCCCTCGTGGTAAATTTCAACTTCGCGCGTCAAGTCGAAACGCCTTCGTTTCGCGCGAACTGCCTTCTCCGTTTCGCCTTTCTCTTTCTCTCTCTCTCTCTCTCTCTCTCTCTCTCTCTCTCTCTATTTCGTTCCCTCTCTCCTACAAAACCCGTTAAAAGGGAATTCTACGCTCGGAAAGGAAACGCTTCGAGAGTCCCGCTACCAGGAAGGACTTATTTCGCGAGGATCGTGTCTTCTCTTGATCGAGTTTGCACGAAAGAGTGGGCAAACTGGATTAACGCGTCGACTGCTGCTCCGTGTTCGTTCCGGGCTCTAGTTAGCTACTTTAACCCCGGCGAAGCAGCGCTGGCCCATGATTTATGGAAATTTCTGCTGGGATTAAAAGTTCCTCGAAACGTAATACACTGTTGTTTAATATTATAATTCGTTTAGGTTTGTATTTGAGAAGACGTTGTTCTCTTTCGAGTTGTTATTTCGGTTACAATTGGAGAAGCGATATCGCTAATCAAATTAACAGTAGGATATATCTTCGTTGTCGCGGGTGATGAAATTACCAGAGCCACACAGTATAAAAAGTATATTTATAACGTTAATTACAGTATATACGTCGGGAAAAAGTAATAAGAATTTAAAAGTGTCGTTAATCAGTTGATCACTCAATGCATAAAATATTTCAGATATTTTTTCTGGCTCTTCGTCACGGACCAACGGTTTACTTTCGCCGTCGTTTGTTGAATTTTTTAATTTTCGCTTGCCGATTTATACCGCTGTTCCACCCCCATTGCACCCCCCCCCCCCCCGGCTCGATCGCGCGGAATCGACGAGACGTAAACGGCCGCGAGAATACTCCTTCGATTCGCGACGCGTTCGCAAGGATCGCCGCCGGAACGAGACGCGATTCCCTTTCCCGCGAAAAGGGTGAACTCGAGGGGAATTCCAATCGGCGGATGCATCGGCTTTAAAGCACTCCTACGCGAGTTTTCCGCGACGCGGTTCCCAGAGTACGTTTCTCGCCTCCATCCAGCTTCATTCCTCTCCGCGGCTCCGTAAAAGTTCTCGCTGAAATTTTCCGCGTTCCCTCGCGTAAATCGTTCCCCCGGCTACGCGCAATATCGACGAGCGCATTTAGACGCAGGACGCTTTAGTTTAAAGGAAAACTGTCGGACGCGGATGCCGTCGGAACGCGGACTTTTGCCCGTCGTACACAATCTGCGGATTAAACCTTCGTGCGATCCTACTGTCGCGGATAAAAAAATAGAACACCTTTCAATTTGTTAATTTCTTATTTATTAGATACCATTAAACGACATTTCTTGTACATACATCGTATCAGAATTTCAGCTCATCGTTTTACACTGTTTCCCAGTTAGCAAAGTCAAGTCTTTATCAGGAAAAACGTAAAAGTTCAATACTGTCTTAGACAAGATGATAATAGGACAATTGTTTCTGTCATAAAACAATATTTTTAATTTTTCCGTAGAAAAATGAGTTTATATTTTTTATTCCTCGCGTAAGATTTCTGAAATATTTTAATTTGAAGAAACTGAGACACGTAACCATCAGCGCATTTCTACTGTTTTTATTTAATTCGATCCATTTTAGAACCACTTAACTGTGGAAAAAATGAGCACTGACGAATTTCCCCGGGGACGCTGAATTCGACGGGGAAGTTAACTCCAATCTTCCGATTCGACTCGGTCGAAAACCTTTGTCCTTTCCCAGTTTCTAATTAAATAACAACATAACTCACCGTCTTATGTTCGAACAATTAAATAACGTTTAAGATTCAGCGACGGCTGCCGTTGCTTTCCCATTATTTCGCTGTTGCCGGCAGGCCTCGGCCCTTTCCCTCGAATTCTTGCGCCTTTCACTTTCAATTTTCGTCGTTCTCTTCTTTCGACCGTCCATATTTCGTCCCTTCCCAACCGGCGAAACTTCTCCGTCCTGTTGTTTTTACGGGTTTTAATAAGACTCTTTCGTTTCCCTATCAATAATGTCCCGAACTCCTTTTTTCTGCGTTCAACTTTCTCGGTTCCACCCTTGCGAAATAAGTTACTGCCAGGTGCTATTTCAGCGTTTGGTTTAACGCGGATGGAACTTTTTCTTTGGCCGTTCATGACTTCTTGTTCGAGGAATGAAAGAAACGAAAGACTGATTGGACGTTCTGAAACTTCTCGTTGAACGTGAACTTGGAACGAAGTTACTGTCAATTAATTACAGATGGGCTGGACGCTATAAATGAGCCACAATAACAACAATTGATCTCTGTTTCATAATTATCGTTCGAATAAACCTAAAAAGTTTTTAACCACTTTTATGTAGTTATCTGATAATTTCGATATAAAATCAGCAATTTTAAGGTTCTAGAATTTTTAAAAATCGATTTCGGTGGGTAGAATGCTCATGGATTGTTTGGTTAAGTAGAACAGAAGAAATAGAGCATAATTCATTGAACCATGGTCACCGTATCCTTGTGGTAGGGGTGCCTTGTAGGCGAAATCGAATGGTATGAAGAAAGATCACTTTCTATAAGCTATATCTACACTTGCCGATCTCAAAAATGTCGTAGAAGAATAGTACAATGATAAACTTCTTTTGAACTTCTTCTGAAAATCTTCGATAGTTGCCCACGCAGGTCAACCATACTGTCACCCATTGCGCTCCGATTCGTGCAAACAAAGGGAAAGGGTTAATCGCGTGTATTTCCGCCGAGAGAGAAGTTGAAAAACGAGCCCGCCGTTGCGTTGGAGAACGCGTGTGTCACGATTACATCGTTACGTCGCGTCGTCGGAACAAACAGTGGTTGTTTCGCGATTGATTTCCCTCGCTTTTCCCGGCCGTGGCCACGTGTCGCCGCGAATCGATCCTCGCTTTTGTAAAATCTCTGGTTCGCGCGGGTATTCGCCGAACCGACGCGGCCCGGCACGGCGGATGACTCGGCGAACAATCACGATGCTCGATTTGTGGCCTGGCCGCAACAATTAATTTGTTTACTATTTACTATGGACGACGGTGACCGATGGCCGTCGAGGGCCGACGCCACGGTGGCACCAGACCCGCGATAAACGTTCCCGGAACGTAGTTACAACGCGTAACAAACCCCCCGGTCGCGTCGCAACCCGGCGATCTAATTTATACACACGGTGATAGATTGAAACTGATTAATTCGGTTACGTTACAAGTTCACGGGTTTGACCAATGACGGGTGAAACGAATGTAATCGAGACTGGCGGCCGGTTGACGTTTACGCGTTAACAGCTGTCGCCTGCATCCGCTATGAGAAATCGTCCGATACCGCCCACCGGATTTTTCGATGCACCGTGCACCGAGTTTGTGACGCGTCCGACCATGCCGATGTTTTGCTACTTAACGGGCTATTCTAGTTTTCGAGACCGTTTTTTCACTAATTTTTACGATTTTTTTTCAGAACTGTTGCACCTTTTGCAGTGGAATTTTGTACATGTATCTATTGGTAGTTGCAGTACATGTTTGATTTTTTGAAAATAATGAAAACTACATCGGTCATAGATAGTTTTGTGGTAATACACTCTAAGTCGAGATAATGAGAAATTTTCACTCGGTTAAACGTTACCTTGTCAACCTAGAAATTTTTCACTTGTAACGTAGTCCATTTTTAACGGACTGTGAGCTTGGAACTGACTGTTGCGAATTTTGACGTTTTTCCAGGGAAATCGCACACGATGCTGGGAACGCCCGAGGCGGGACACACTCTGGGAGCGATACCGTGCGCGATCGCTTGGCTCTTCCGAGGGATCTCCGAGCAAAGGCAAAGGACAGGTGCCAGATTTAGCGTCAGGGTCAGTTGCGTGGAATTAACGGCCGGCCAACAGCAACTCAGGGACCTCCTCGCGGCTCATGCCAACGGTGAGTAAATACGTTTCGCTACTGACAGATATGCTGTGTCTAGGCTCGCTGAGAAAAAGGGACGAGGACAGCCGGCGACGAAAGCTCTCATCCTCCGCTGTATGATCTCCGTGCTCTTTCTCGATTATCCTTCTTTGCTGGCGCGGTTGCGCGGATCGCAGTTACTCCGGTGCTAAACATTTTCGTTAGCCTCTTTTCTTTCCTCTCAGCCTCCTTTCCCTGATTTAACTTGTACGATGAGCTCTTCGGTACACAATCTTGTTTCATAGAGAACAAGGAGTTACGGGACCCATCTAGAAATAATATACAGGGTGTAACAAAATTTAGTGTCATGGTTTTGGCAGATGGTTGTACACCTTCGGATCGGTGGAGATTTGTTAAAAGAAATTGCCGCAAAATTGATTTTGACCTTGACATTCAAGGTCAAATTTTTTATGCTTGTATCGCATTCTACTCACCATGGAGACTAAACTTGTCAAAGGAACCGTAGGTCGCAACTCAACCGTTCTCTTATAAAACAATGTTAAATATTTTAACGTCGGTTTCCGTTCCTCGGGTTTCTCGTTCTTTGCCATAGAATAGAACCATCAAGGTTTATCGCTCTTAACACTTTATCGACCGGAAGCCTATTAATAGGCTTTCCGATTTCTAACGCTTATCGACCGCTAGCCTATTAATAGGCTTTCCGATTGCCAACGCTTATGGACCGCTAGCCTATTTATCGACTCTTCGATTGCCAACGCTATTTATTTTGTGAATGTTAGTTCCCAAGGTCCTTTATTATATAAAATAAATGAAAAATAAAGTATAAATATCAATAAAATTACACTCCTTTGAAACAAAAGGAATAAGCACAACACAATAAATAGCGAAAATTTAGCCGGTACTGGGGGTAAATGCGCGGCGGACTAAGCCGGTGCTAGGAGTAAATACGCGCGCGACTAAGCCGGGTACTTGGTGAGTGGCAGCCTCAAAAACGAGCGGTCGATAAAGTGTTAATAGTCGTGCTTGATCACCGGCTTCGATATGGCCACCATTATTACGCAAACAGATCCTTAGTCTTTCTTCCAAATTTTTGCGAACTTTTTCGTAAATGTTCGGTATAGGCAAAACGTCAACCAGCTATAGAGGGCCCCAAATGGAACAACTTTCACCCCTAACACTTTTCCTTTTTTCCGAATTTTTCGAAGTTATTTCATTCAATCTCCACGGCGTGCCCCATGTCAAAAAAACCAAGATCCGAAGGTTATACAAATGTTGACTTAATAAAAAAGATGCCCCTATTTATTTTTAACCAAACAAAGGAAAAATCATCAAGATACATAATTGCAGTCCTAATATATTTAATCTTAAGTGAACGCAAAAAATGACGGGTTTTTGCAATTATCTAAAAATCAAGACCGAATCAAAAAAAGTGTTAGGGGTGAAAGTTGTTTCATTTGGGGTCCTCTATAGCTGGTTGACGTTTGGCCGTTTAAAAACGGATGACCCTGCATATATAAAGAATTCTCTGTATCTTGAAGGGGGTGTAAAACTTTGGAAAATAGCGACTGCTGCAAGATGTACGACGAGAGAATGTCGAACAATGTGGCATGCCGCCGCGGTAGCTCCGGTTACAAATTGCGCGCAATATTTGTAGCGTAATCTCCGACGGCGTCGAAGTTTTCTCGTTGGAACGGCCGATCGCGATAGCATTGTGTTCCCGCGCGTCGAAGAAACTTCAGTCGTAAGAAACACTTGTCTCGAGCGTCATCCCCCGGGTTTGAAGAGTCCCGATTCCCTTCCCTGATCTCCCTCCTTCTTACCGGCGATCCCGCCGTCGACGATTCTTACTTAGATCCGACGGCGTTCGCGAGGAAACGGCGTCTTAGATATATTTGCGGAAGGGTTGAAACTTTCTCCGGGCCGCGACAGGGTTGAATGTACGCCGCAATTAATTCGATGCCCCGAACAATGCGGGCGAGGACAATCGTTTCGGATTAATTGATGCCGGCACGGGCCGGGGTAGAACGGCGAACGGAATTGTGTCGTCCTATGGTGGAATCCTCGATAAACTGACCCTGGAAACTCGGTCTAATTTTCCGGGCGTCCTGTAGCTTGTTCCTCCGCTGGTTTGCCGGCTATTTACATTCATACGGACTCAGACTCGAGGATCGACGATAGATTAGATTGGTTCTTGCCGGCGAACCTGAGCGAATTAGTTCCGCGTCCAAACTACTGGTATTGTTTTTAGACTGTTCTTGACATTCGAAATTCTCTACGCGCCAGGCACATGTCTTTTTAACCCTTTGCATTCGGCGCTACTTTCGTATAGCGAAAATATCTAAGACTACATAGGGCTTATAGTACTCATCAGGGGGGGGGGGGGGATATCTTTTCGACATACACTACCGGCCATAAGTGTTTACCCGCCCTCAACATTGTAGTCCACGGTTCTACGGTTCTATGATGGGACACTATTAGAGCGCGCGTTTCAATCGATAATTCTTTTCTCCCTGACATTATTTGAAATTTTCGCAAAATTCTTTAGGCACGTGAAAATCAACTGTTTACTGTATGAAAGCTTAATGCAGTATGAAATTTGAGAAGACTAAGATACCTGTATTACCTGCGTTCATATTCCCTACTGACCGTTATAAAAATTTCCGAAAAATGGGTTTCTTTACCTGAACTCCAAAATTGTCGTTTTTCGTAAAAAGCTGTAAACTCATTTACAGTATCTGATTGTGTATGTACAGAATATTTTGGATGTTTTTTATTAGCCTTATAATTAGGATTTAATGCTACGGACATTTTCATAACAATAAAATACCTATTATTTGAATAGTAACGAAATTTGAAGGTGGGTAAACACTTATGGCCGGTAGTGTATGTTGTAGAATCAATTCTTTCAACGTGAAATCCATTATCGGAAAGGGAAATGCTTTTATATTTTCAACAATATTGCATTAAGATTACAAACAGGGGTAAACTACCGGTAAGACGGCGCAGTTTCGTTCCAGTCGTCAGTTTTGCAGGGACCCGTCGAAAACTTTAAATAATTACCAGGCTTGGATTATCGAGTTCCCCGACAGAAAAGGTAAAGTTCGTCGGTGCGTGGGCGAGGGTACGCGTAAGTAGAATCCAGAGCTTTGGGTTCCTGAAGAGGAACGGGACACGCAGACGTACAGCCGAAATGGGAGCAAGGGAAGCGGATGCTTATTCGGGTAAAACAGACCCCGAGATACGAGTTAATTATTTAATAAGCTGGAAAATTAATTGCATCGCTCCTTAATTAGTTGGCGTTCACCGAAATTCTCGAGCCCCGATGCCGATATTTCTAAACAGACTCGTTTAGAAAGTTCTTATACGGAATCAGGCATTTACGTTTCCGCCTTTAGTATTTTCGTTAGGAATAACTGTTATTTCTTGCGAGTGTTGGCTAGACCGTGCATTTTACGCATCTACGACTGTGATTTATTTTAAGACGGGTGTGTGAAAAATCTAAAAACTCGTACACTACTAATCGGTATTACTTCGAGTTAGATTTGGGTTAAACATAATGGAAATACAATTCTGCTATTTCCTGAATGCATCGAGCAATTATGATCCAAACGGGGCCATGTTTGACATCATTTTAATCAGCAAAATGTCACGAATGTGTTAATAAGCGTTTCACGAAGAAATCATTAGAGACAACAGTTTCACCATTGAATTATTCTCGTCGATGAGCTGATGTCGATGTTTTGTCTCCTCGCTGTACTTTTCTAGGTTTTACGCTAGCAGAGTACAAGATCGTGGGGTATTGTCTGCACAGTAAAGTTTTCACATGTGTTGAGACGCCACTGTATTTTTAAATAACAATTTTCTAACCTACCAGACCGGAACCTCCCCTTAAATTCGAAAGGGTTCGCGAGTGGACGTGTCCGAGGGACGGGTGGTCCGGTGAAGCGGGCCGGCTCGGCGACGCGCATAAATCAAAAGCATCGTTAAAGGTATGCAAAATATGGAAAAAGAAAAAAAATTGGAATCGGTTTATAGGCTGGGCTGGCTGGCTGGTTGGCAGGCGTTCTCGGCAAAGAGTCCCGTCTGGTTCGATGCCGTGGCTTTAGTGCGCGCCGCGTTACATCGCGGCACGCGACCTCTCCGTTAATGTCAGCCTTGAAAATTTACAACGATTCTAAACCCTTTGAGATTATGACCCTTTCGCATTTATCGTTCCCACGGTACGATCGCGATAACTTCGGTTACATTGTACCACCGTGAATCGTTTCCTAATGCACAGACCGGCGCACCGTAACTTTTTAATTTGAAAGTTCGAGCTTAACAGTCCACCGGCCTAACTCCCTGATAATTCCAACGGCCGTCTAAGTGCCCAATAACAGACTCGATCGCCTCTAAAAAACGTATAAACCGTTCCCTGTGGCAGATACACAGCCGCGATAGCCTCGGTCGGTTCCCGGAATAACCGGCGTGTGTGTGCATGGTTCATAAAATAATTATTCCCCGGGACAACGGTATGGAAATACGTTCTGGCATCGACGGCCGGAGCAGGAAAAGGTTCAACGATCTCGCCGGACGATCTCTCTTGGACACGGAGCGAACGTGGAACCCGAGTTCATTTTCCGGCTGCTGTTCCAAATCGTACTCCCCCCCCCCGTCGATCCCTGCTCCTCGAGAGTTCACATAAGTGTACCATCACAAACGATCTGCCCTTCGGTTTCTTATTAGCTCGGCCAGCTTTCCGCAGCTCCTCGTGAAACAACGGGAAAACCTCGCCGAGGCCAAGGGAGACCCCGAACCGGAAAAAGACGGAACAAGAGAAATAATCTTACCCCTCAATTTTACGGACCACCGAGTGGACGAGCTGGCCCGTGAAGACGCAATCAAATGGCGGCCAGGACGATTCGCCTCGTGCGGCCCGCGCGCGCTTCCTGCATATTACCCGCGGAATCCTTCATGGACGCGAATCGCTCGAACAACTGGAAACTCCGCAACGAAAATCTGGAGAGGGAACGATCTCATTTTTCCAGGCTTTCGACCGAGGCTGCTCCCGAGGCTATTACCAGCCGTTCCTGCCGATCCGAAGGAGAACGGGGCGCGTCTCGACGGGCACGAGCATAAAGCAAATGGAATGTACGATTTTCGAACCAGTCTCTCCCTTCGCGGAAGCTGACTTTTGTTCTTGCTCGTTCCGAAAACCTGAAAAATTTAAGACCAGTTTTGCTTTTGACAATATCTCATTACCGAATTTACGTGAAACTGGTATCTCTAAAAACTTCGATGCGAAACATGCATTTTTTCGGATTTTTCGAGATTCTCAATTGTTTTAAACATATAGATAGCCTTTATTTTCAGAAAAAGCATTGTGGGGACAAACGTTAATGAAGCATATTCAATTTAATTTCTAGGGTCTCTTAATGATTGCGTATACCTAATCAAAGTAATGTTTTTAATCATGAAACTGTCTTTACCGAGAACATTATTTTAATGATGTGCAGCAACGTTAAATGAAAATGTTATTGAAGCATTAATAAAATTGGACTGAATAAATTTCATCGTTGTGGCCGGGCGGCATTTTGTAAATCACTGTGCGCGCAATCCTTTAATTCTTTTATGCTACTTTCCTCCACCATTTATACCGGTCTCTGGATTTAATGAATAAACATGACATTCGAGATTATGAAAATGTTTACTTTTATGTGGAACATTTTTTTACTTAATTTGGCAATGAGAGTAACAGTTTAACTGCTGCAATTTATACGCCACATATAAACTTTAATTCCGATATAATAAACCTGTAGACTAAAATCTCCTTTCTTTACAGTTGCTGGGAAAAATAGAAAGGGAATTGCGCTTATTTATATTTAGATTCGGAGGATTATATACATAATTTATCTTGGGGAAGCGAATTAATCTCCGCGGATGAACAGAAATTCTACTTTATTTATCATTCTCAGAAATAGTTGCAGGATTAAGAATTTATTAGACAAAAATTATTCAATGAAGGGTATTAGGAAGAACCAGTTGTGCGGTTTGCATCAACTTGATAAATCGTGACGATTACGGCAAAAAACAGATGATGGCGGAAAAGTTGCTCCAAAAAGACGTACAATATTAAAGATTGTCTACTTCTTATAGCGTTAGGACATGTTAACATGTAGGACAGTTCAAAGGGTTATAAAGAACTGTGACTTTCTGAAGAGACGTACATGACCGATAGTAGGTTTATTTCATAGTTTTGTCGCGGGTCGTAAGACTCCATTCTGATAGTTTAGCAGAAGACTTTCGAGAACATTTTCTGATCGGGTTTTTCCCCGGCGAGCAGTTATCACGGAGTAATTCTCATCGCGACGGTAACCGTCTCGCAAAGCGGATAAGAAGGAGGACGGAGAATAATGGGAAAGCGGATAGAACGTCGTACCTGCGTCGTCGTCGTCGTCGTCGTCGCTGGTGCACACGGCTTTTAGCGCGCGCATAAAACGCGGATGGGAGACTGTTTCGCCGTTCGTTTTGTTTCGCGGGACGGTTGAAAAGGGTACGCGGAGGCTAGGCGATGGGAAATCGAACGGAGAAAGAAATCCTCCAGGGGGGAAACGCGGGAATGATTATTTATCCCGTTTCGCCGGTCTGGCCCCGGCCGAAAGAAAATTTTCCGTTTTTTTTTTTCCCGGCGACGCGATCCTTCGGACGGTTATTACCGATGATATATTATGTGTGTCTGCCGCTTTTACCACCGGGCGAGAAAAAAGGTCGGAAGTACTTGGAGGAGACGTATTAATTTGCAAATGCACGAGGAGGTTTCGGTAGGGCGAAACCATCGTGCTCAGCGTGGCCAGCAGCGGCCTCCGATCGCGCGAATTATTTGTTAATATCCATTTGTTTGCCGACCGACCGAAACACTCCATTAAATAACCTCAAAGCCGCGTGTTTGCGTTCCGATGCGCGGCAGGAAAGTATACAGAGATCGATAGAGGGTCGGGGGTGTAGCCCCCTGCCCCCAACGGTGCATCTGCGGCCGAAAACATCTACGCTGTTACTTGCCCGCGAATACGGAACTTTATCGCATTACCGGCTCCATTATTCATTGAACGGTATGAAACATTTATGCCGCCTTATTGTATACCGTTTTTATCAACCGGAAATTCATTGACCACGCCGAACTTTTCTCTTCTGCGGGTCGCTCAAGCCTTATCCATTACGGGCAAATTGATTTTAGCGAAAAATGCTGTGTTGCAATCATCTCTTATTTCGAAAATAATTCTCTTCAAACTCGGACGTTTCATTTGATAAAATGTTTGTTCACATAAACGTCGTTGGACGTCCCGAAGTCATTGCAAGGTCAGATAAATGAGATTGCCCAAAGCTCAACAATTCTAGGGTTAATCTGTGTTGTTCTACGATCAGACATAAAAGTCTGCATACGAGTACTACAAATGTTTCTTACAACAGGAAACGAAAGCTTTTAAACAAATATAAAAATCCCCATGATCTCTCCGGAGTTTTTCTAAAAAGCAATTGACGAATTACGATCTCGTCGTTTTATTACTTTAAGTTTGACAGATGTAAGCAAGTTTCACGAGCGACGTTAGACGTCGGAAGTGGTTTCGTCAGATCATTAATTCATAATGCATCCGTTCGCTTCGCGCGCAACAATAAATTCGCCGTTTCTCTTAGGCGTCTGACTCGCTCGCTCCTATTGCTCGGTTTCTTTTGCTCGGCAGCCGAATCGTTTACCGGGGACAGTAACTTTTACGAGGGGATACGCTCGAGGATCCGCCGTGTAGTAGGCAATTAAAGAAAACCGTCGTCTAACGTACCGGCGCTGGCTGCCGAGCGAATGCTAGCGAGCAATGGTCCATGCTCGTTTCCCTTGCGGGCAAGAGGAATCGGAGGTCATTTTGTTAACGACAGCTTTCCTCACTTCGTCACCTGAAAGCTTAATGACGCGAGGCCTGCGCGTACCTTTCGGCCGGAAAGTAAATTGTTGCTTTACGCCGACGTGAATTTTAAGGCGTCTGTAAAACCTGGAACACCGACCATACCAGAAATTGGAACCTCGCGCCGATACGTTTCCGGTGTTGAAACTTTTCGCGTTGCAATTTTCTTCGTCCATCCCGAAGTCGACTTCTTGCCTAGCAGTATTGTGCACTCTGTTCGAAACGTTCGTAGACGCGAAGTACGTGAATTCTTTCGATTCCTCCGACATGAAGTTAAGCTGGCAAGTTTCTCCAAAGTAGAGAAACGAGGCTGAGCATCGGGACCATATAATTTTGTTCTTGTAGAACCCAATCCACGGTTAGATTTATATTTAACTCACACGACCTCTTGACCAAACACAGCGCGAATTAAATATAATTCCTGTGGCGTTCAATGTACTCAACCGCACTGGAGCTCTAATACCCGAAGGAAGTAATACAGTGAAGGATTTAACCTACCGGGATCATGATCAAAGACACGAGTCTAATCAGAAGAAAACAGACTTTCAAAATGAATTAACACTTTCACTGCCAAACTAGGAATCTCAAGAATTCCATTAAATCAAAGCAAGTTACTTAATGAAATAAAACTTGAAAGAAATTAGATATATGATATTGAGTAGTCCTTCAACTTTCTTGCATTTTACAGATCCTAATCAAAGTTGGTATAATGAATATATTAACGTAAAAATTCATTTTAAAAGCTGGACAAATAATTCCGTCACCCACATATGGGTGACATGGCAGTCAACGTGTTAAATAATTTTAGTTCCTAACACACTCGCACTAAGCCATTTCTGACACAGTTGCTGCGCGAATTCACAATACTTTGCAAATTTAGTAGCATATCTGACGATAAATTGAACCATTTATAATATTGTTGCGAAGGCTTCGGCTCCGCCTCGCCGGCGAACACATTTTAACAGCAGAACAAGCACTACCGGAAACTCTACTAATAATTATAAAAGTCTTTATTAATTGTCAACGGACAATGTCTGAGATTATTCTATATGCGCGTGCTCTCGCTTCAACGACTCGAGAGAATCTGTCGTCTTTCTTCTTCTCAATAACAACCCCGTTGGCCGGAAACCACAATATCGATTCAACGGCCAACTTCTCTCGATCTCCGCAATCGACAGCTTCCATCGTAACAATATTTTATCCATTCACTCGAAGATAGAATTTTGAAGAATAAGCATTATAGTGCGAATGTGTGTATAGTATACGGTGGATATTTTCACGATACATATATTGTTTTGTAATCAGACGCCAGTTTCTTCACGGTCTTCCACCGGCGCGGAAGCAAAACAGAATTAAAAGTGCCTCTTGCCCGAAGTTGAAAAAGGAAGGCGGCGAATAGAAGTATCATGAACTCGAACGGGACTATGGTGGCAAGGGGTCGGAAGTGGCGGCGGGTTCTTATGAAAGAATAACACGTGAAGTTAATTCTAATGGCCACTCTGTGGATTAACTAGACAGTGGGGAAACTTGCTAGGCGATGTACGTATTATCCTATTCCCCGTTTCGCGACGCACGGCGATCTCGATGAAAGTATTCCATAACATTTCGATATAGTTATTGAACTATAAGAAATATCGAAATGAAACTTTCGCTAAATAATATTAACCCTTTGCTTAACTCCAAAAAACAAAAGTCAAAGACTCGCCTACACCGTGGCATCAGCACATTAAATGCCTACAATCTAAACAATTGAAGTATAACGCTGATTGATTTAAATAATAGCAATTCAAAAACTGGTGCGAGGTAGGAAATGATTCTTTTACTTTTGACTTGCCGAAATTTTCGGGTTCTCGCACACCACTGCAGACGATCGTTCGTCGTTTCACGCGAACGAGAGCGGCGTTCCGTGCGTGTCCATGGCATTTTTTTCGTACCGTGGTACGGCGAAAGTATCGCATAAAATTACCGGCCCAGGGGCGACGGAACGTGCAATAAGTCGCGGGTATTAAATTAGAGAGCGTTCGAATTAAAAGTACCGCGCGCAATTTATTCCCCGGCCGTATAAATAAAGTTAACAGCTGAACGAGCATTCCCGTGCTTATTACGGTCCCGGAAATGATTTATAGAAAACCTTTTCCCTCCCTTGGCCACGGCCACGGCCACGGGTTGGGAAAAATACGCGAAACGTGGCCGCGGACCGTCTCCCCACGGATCCTCGGAGTTATAGTCAAGACGAGCCCGACTTTCACGACGGACGACGAATATTCACAGCCCGCTTATTACGAGGTTTTCCCGTGGCTCCCTCCGGGTGTCCGGGGTTCTCGACGACCTACGACCTTTCCCGGCAAACCCTCACCGGGTCGTCTTAGTACCCGAGGCAACCCCTTGTACGAGAGACCCTGCCACCGGAGCCAAAGTCGGAGCGCGCACTTATTTCGGCGGACGTACCCGCAGCGTAAAGCACGTCTACCCGCCACTCCCGGCGCGCAGGCTGTTTCTACTTTAATACGGGATCCCGAGCGTTCGTTAATTTTCCTCCTTCTCGTGTTCGTTTCCTCTTTTCGCCGGCCTCTTCTATCTCCGCGATGCGACGCGTTGTTCGCGATCACAATGGAGAGGCCGCCTCGCGCACTGGGTCGCCAGTTTATGCAAATTCTGAGCCGAGGTCGCACGAACCCAAGCGATTTAGTCCGATTTTTTGCGGACGCTTTATTTACACTCCTCGTCAAAAGGATAGCCCAGGTGTGCTATCCTTATAATTTCTCAATGACGCATATAAAATTTTTTGTCTGTAACGTATATCACAACATTATGAGCTCAGAATATGAGGCTTGGTGGAAATAAGTCACAGTGTCGTAGATGTTTGTATACAACAAAGAAAAACTGTTCCATACTAAGGTCGAAATGATAGCACACTCTGTTAACACGTTCACTGCCATGTCACCCATATGTGGGTGACGGAATTATTTGTCCAGGTTTAAAAATGAATTTTTACATTAATATATTCATTGTACCAAATTCGATTAGACTCCGTAAAATTCAAGAAAGTTAGAGGACTACTTTTCGTAATTATTTACATTAGGGGCTTCCTCACCGATTTTGATGACCTCGAAATATGTTGTCAAGGTCATCATTCTGAACAACTTTTTCCTATACATGTTACCGCCGCTCAACTTTAGTTTCCGAGATATTCGCAAAAAAGTTTTAACATCTCAAAAAGTGATCGGAGTATGTGTGGGTTAGATTTGAAGGTAAATATTTACATTAGAGGTTTTTACATTAGAGAAGACGTATCCATGGGGAATTATGCAACAAAATTATTTTTTTGGGTATATATTATTTAAAAAATTGATACAAATGTGGATAGACACGTTCTTGTAATTTTTGTAAAATAAGGTTAAGTAGTCAGTTTTAGTGCTTTGTAAATCTAGTGTTAAAGGGACATTGAAGTTGCAAAATATGAAAGAAAACCTTGCATCCAATATTCTACATACGAATAATAAAATATAATACTAATGTATTACAAACTACATTATAAAATACTAATGTAAAGTGTACTTACTTCTGAATCTTCTGTACCTCCGTCGGATCCACAGCACACAATTATTGACTCACGAGAATAGGTCCGAATAATTGAACAACATAATCACTAAACAACACACACACAACACACTTAACGAAATCGTGACAGCAGACGAGAAGATGTTACTCCGACCACGAATAAAATAATACTGCGATTTTAGGGAATTCCGGGAAATAGGGTCGGCGCCCCGCCATAATTTGTTTACCTTGGTTTTGTATCTAGTGTTTACAGCCCCTCAGCGTCTAACCTGACCGTACCACCTCCGTGGAGGGGATCATTGTTAAAATCGCAGTATTATTTTGTTTGCGGTCGGAGTGACATCTTCTCGTTCGTTGTCACGATTTTATAAAATGTGTTGTGTGTGTGTGTCGTTTAGTGATTGTTGTTCAATTATTCGGACCTATTCTCGTGAGTCAACCATTGTGTGCTGTGGATCCGACGGAGGTACAGAAGATTCAGAAGTAAGTACACTTTACATTAGTATTTTATAATGTAGGATTAGTATTCGTATGTGGAACATTGGATACAAGGATTTCTATCATATTTTGCAACGTATATTAACGATCATTAATTATTTGGTATATAGTATAATTTAATGTGGTTCAAATAAGATACTACTTTAAATCAAATATTTTTATTTTGATAACCAGATAGATAAAATGAAATATTTTTATTTTGTATTTCAAATATTTCCTTACAATGAAAATGAGTTGAGCAAGTAGTTAATATTATAAATTATAATTTTTAACATGAGAAGCTATAATAGTTAGCAAAGTATTATTTGTAGTTTCATTACGAATATGTAACATGTTGATAAACAGACTACAATATCGTAATAATATTACAGGAAACAAAATATCATAAAAATATAAGTTACTGTCAACTATTTGAAATACTATTTTACACTGTCCTACACACACCTACTCCGATCATTTTTTTTTTGCGAATATCTCGGAAACTAAAGCTGAGCGGCGGTAACATGTATAGGAAAAAGTTGTTCAGAATGATGACAACATATTTCATGGTCATCAAAATCGGTGAGGAAGCCCCTAATGTAAATAATTACCAAATTTTTTCCAATTTTTATTTCATTCAATAACTTACTTTGATTTCATGGAATTTTTGAGGTTTCTAGTTTGGCAGTCAACGTGTTAATATGTTTAGAAATTGCTCAGAATTTCATGATCTATCAACGAGTAAAGATTACAGTATAATATTATATAAATTTGTAAGTATGGAACTGTACATCTCTTCGGTGTACTTGACTCGTGTTCAAGTAGATTTCTTGCCCCGTTTATCCCGAGTAGATTTATTTACTTGCTGCGATAGAAACGATTCGTTCTCTCGGAAGTTAGATGGTGCAGCGGTTAAATAATTAATCGTTTTTCCCATGGATCGCTTTGTGACTTCGGTACAAGGGTTCGGGGTCTTGTTCCTTGGGTTCTTAATGTCTTAAGCCCGGCTACTTAGTACCGGGGAGCTGAGCAGACGCAAAAGGTCGTCGTTACTTGCGGATGGAAATGCCAATGGCCGCTGGATCGCCGTCGAGTGAATTATAGGGAAAAGCTGCTCCGCGCTGAGAACCTATTATCGATCCCCTCGGAAACGAATTACTGCGTCCGGTGTGTTCGATCCGTGGCTTATAAAAGGACCAATAATTATCGGTTCGGGAGAAAAAGAGCGAAAAAATTGGTACTCGTCTGTGATTTTTTTTTTTTTATTCGAGCGAAGATTGAGGCGGTTACGAGAGGATAATGGTTTAGCATGTAAATAGTCAGCGCATAGAATTCGATAATGTTGTATATAATAGTTTATTGGTGTGCCAGGCACGTGAGAAAAATACGCTGCTACTCGAAAACATGTGAACACTTAATTTCGATCATTATACAGCGCGTCTTCGAATCGAAAATGAATAATTCTTTTCGATTTTTCAAATGTCCCTGGAGTATTTGTCTTCGGTGTCCTTTCATTCACATTTTTACTACATTCCTTTTCTACCATTCCTATTAGTTCGAGTGAAATGAAAAGACCACTCTTTTAGTTCAAGAAAATATTATTCACCTATTGTGCATTGAAATAGGCTAACTGTAATGTGATACACACATAAAGAGAAAGTAGAAGCAAGGATAACAACCGCGGCGGCAATGGACGCTTTATTGGCCGGTGCTGACTGCAGCAAGTCGCATAAAAACCAGTGCAAAGTGACCTTAAACAGTGGAGAGTGTCCTGCATGGATAAAGCATGCCTCTCCTTCCGTGTATACCAGACTCGCTATAGTATTTATGTACGTCTTTTAAGAGCAACAAGCTAGTGTCGAGGATTATGCATCTAGGACGAAATGTACAGGGTATGTCATAATATACGGTCGTAATTTAATACTGCCGACCCAGAACAGATCCATAACATCGAAGAAACTCATTTAATGACACAAAAAATTGAAATGTTAAAATCAACGATACCAAGTACTCTTGGAATCGTCCTGCGATTTAAAGATGCAATTATTAGTAATTTTTCTCAACCGTTCCAGACAGATTAGTAATATTAAACGAATTATACGATACAGCAGAAGGTTATAAAATAAAAGAGTGGCTACGCATTGGACCGCAGCGAGTTCAGTCGTACAAAACCAACGAAAGCAAAGGAACAGCTTCAAACAACGGTTCGCCCGCGAATTTTCCTTATTACATTCCTGTCGCTCGTCCATCACCGAGCCCCACGTGTTACGAAACGTTATACGGTTCCTTTCCAGGATATCACGGAAGAGCAGAATAACTCACGAATTGAACCCTCCGATGTGTTTCTACTCTGAGGCTGATCGGCTCCGATCGACGACTGTAAAGCATCGTTCAAATATTTTTAGTCGGCCGTCACCGTACTTTCCACGGGGAGGAGGGTTGCCGGAGTCCGCGGGGCATTTAGGAAAACAGTCTCGTATCCTCGGTCATTCGAAAAAGCGGAAACAGATTTTTTTTACTGCCCCCTCGACAGGCTTGGCCCGCAGGGACGAGATTGGCCGCGGACGTAGTATTCGAAACGCGTCGAAAAACGATTTATCCGGCGCACGATGGCGGTCCCGACCCCTCCGCGAGAATACCATTGTCCATACACTGTTCTCCGAATCGTTTCTCGAGCATCCATTACGCCCTCTCTGTTCCGGCGAGTCCTTCTCGCGGGCCGGATCCTCGTTTTATTTCCTCGGATGTGTTCCACAAGGCGCAGGGGCGGCGACGTCCCGTCGTCGTTGCGCGCCCAGTGCCGCGTGGCGCAGAGTTTCCGACAATATTACTTTCTCTGGTCCCTTTTATGGATATTGCCACGCCTCGTGTCGCATTATACACCCATATGTGCCCATGAACGTTATTCCGCCTTCGTTAGAACTTACGCGATCGACTGCAACTATTTCTAAGCTCGGTCCCCGAGGAAATTCGATCGACCGCCGACAATCGTAACACCAGGCGTCGCGATCACCGTACATCACATACAGTAAGGAGCGAAACTGAACCAATAATCACAAGTTTTGTATAAATCATTATTTATTTCTAGGAATATAGAAGAATAACTAAAAATCAACATTATAATTGTTTTTGTCATAGTTAGAAGTAACTTAAGAAATTTTTTTCAATAATTAATGTCTCCTCTATTAGCAATGACGACAAAAATAGACTGACTCGGTTTTGCACCATGTCCAATACTTGGCAATATTTAATATATCATTTATTTTTAATATTTCGTCCACAACCCTTGCGCTTGTAAAACTGCACTAATTCGCTTTGGCATACTTTCTACTAATTTTTTGCAATAATCCGGAGATATTTGTTCCCACTGTTCTTGAATTCTATCATACAAATCTGTGGTTGATGTTGGTTGGGAGTCATACGAATCACGAAGTCGTCTTTTTAGTAAACCCCATAGATTCTTTATGGGGTTGAGGTCGGGGCTCTGTGCAGGCCAATCCAGAACAGAAAATTTTTTAGTACAGAGCCAATTTTTTACACTTTTAGCAGTGTGCTTAGGGTCTCGGTCATGCATGAAAATTACATTCTTTTCTTCAAAGCGCATATTTTCAACAGCATCTATCAGATGATCTTGTAAAATATCCTTGTACATGTACTGATTCATGATGCCATTAACTCGGTGCAGTGATCCAACACCAAATGCTGTTAGGCACCCCCAGAACATTAGGGATCCGCCTCCATGCTTTAACGTTTGTTTCACATGTCGTGGTTTAAGCCTTTCATTTTTACGAATCCAGCATCAAGACATGCCATCTGAACAAATTCTGTTAATTTTGGTCCCGTCTGACCAAATAACCCGTTCCCAGTCAATAGTTGTCCAGTTTTGATATTTTCTAGCAAATTCCAAACGACGTTTAATAGTTTCTTTCGATAACATTGGCTTCTGTCTTTTCTTAATGCTTCTAAACTCAGCTCCTTTGAGGGTTCTTCGTGCTGTTCACTGACTTATTTGTATATTCGTATCTTCTTTTAATAATTTTGAAGCCATAATGGAACTTGAAGCTTCACCAGATGTGACAAACCGTATAATCCGTAGTTCGTCCTGCGGTGATAATATTTTTGGTCTTCCTCCAACATTTAATAATATACTTTTACAGTATTTTTTTCTTATTCTCTGCACTGTCGATTGACTAACACTGCAGGTTTTCGCCGTGTTACGCGTTGACAAGCCGTCATTCAAAAGAGAAATGACATTTCTTACACAATTTGGAGCAATTGACCTCATATTTATTCTTACTTCACTTGTGTGCTTTTCCGGTCGACAGATTGCGAAGAACCGAGTGTTAAAACGTAGACTAATAGTTTATAAACATACCAAAGTGCTAGATGTAAACATACTACTAGAACATGTCACGTAAACATTTCTTGTAGGGACCGGTGCAAAACCGAGTCAATCTATTTTTGTCGTCATTGCTAAACGAGGAGACATTAATTATTGAAAAAAATTCTTAAGTTACTTCTAACTATGACAAAAACAATTATAATGTTGATTTTTTGTTATTCTTCTATATTCCTAAAAATAAATAATGATTTATACAAAACTTGTGGTTATTGGTTCAGTTTCGCTCCTTACTGTATATGTGCATATAAATTCTGTGTCTTTCTCAGCGACCTTGATTACGTTTCCAAGTATTCACCATCATTTGGTAATACTTTTTTCTCATCTAGTTAAAAAAAGATACGACACTCTACCTTTCGTTGTGTTTTCGTTTGTCTTCATATTATATCGATTGCATATAATTTAAACTAAAGTTACTAACGATTAGATAAAAAGGCAGACCTAGAACGTGCACAACCACTAGCTTTAACCAGTTAACTGTGGCGATCTCTTTGCAAAGCGCCCACCAGTGTGTGTCGCGATAATCAAGCGATGACGGGTATAGTCGTCATATTTATAGTTATAAATCCAACTCAAATTATTTATAATTTTCATTTGTTTGTTTCATTTCGTCTTGACCTCTAAACATTTTAAACATATTAAAATTCTACGAATATAATTTAGTTTTCACCAGAATTAAAATTTTTAGCATGACGAGTATACTCGTCAATACACAAAATCGTGCCACTTCTCCATGGCGAGTATACTCGTCAATCACAGTTAACTGGTTAAAGAGACGAAGGTCAAATCCGTGAAGTCAAACCCTAGAAAGTAAACAATAATGCAAAGAGAAGTGTGCTCTAACCTTTTAGCTACTATAATGTACGTATAACGCCACTATAATGGCATCCTTCGACTTTTTATTTATTCATACCCATGGGATCGTTGTTTATTCATACACACACAAACATTTAGACTCGTTCGACCGTAATTTGATTGTAAGGTAACTGTGGCGAAATGCATTAATCACCGATTTCGATACTAATGTCTCACCATTTTGGTCTCGCCATAGCCAAGGGGCTAATAAATCTCGTTCAAAAAGAAAAAAGAATTTCGAAATATTCGTTAAAGTCGGTACAGCGCACAGACGTCTCTAAAGGGCTAGTTACCACGCCGGTGGACGCACAAAAGTAACATTGGATCAAACGAGCGAGGACGCAGACACTGAGGCTGCTTCTCGACAGAAGGATTTAATTCATAACAGCGCTGGGTGTCCAACGAGCCCGGGGACGTTAAAAACTGCCATAAAGTCAGCGCAGACCCCGCAGGTCGCTGGTTAGAGACGAACCGGAATAAAGTATCAGCGGCGTCCTCCGGTTCCGTTCTTTACGACGTCGGTCGCGACGCGCCGCAAAAGCCGAGGACGCGTCTCGCGGGGCAGTAAAACGTTAATTGGCAATTTATAGGAGCAGTTATCTAAACGTCGCATCGGCACCGATGTCGTTCGACCACCGCGTTGCCTGTGACGAGACTCGGACACTCGACGATGTACGAATAAATGAGATTATCGCTATCGTTGAACACATAACAGGCCGCCGCGTTGCGCTGCGCCGTGTGCTGAATCATGATAAGTAGGCATGATCCTGTGCGTTGTTAAGAGTGAAAAATGCGACTGGCATTCGTTCGAGTAGCGATAGGACACACGACGCGGTTGTATTTCATTTAGTTGGAATTCCGAACGATTAGGAAAATGATTATAGTATATTAGCTCAATACAAGTCGCCTGTTCATCGTTCATTCGTGATAGCAATCTTTTTAGACCGGTATTTCGAGAATGGATACATAAAATGGGTTATTATTAATCTTTCCATATTCATGCTAAGTTACTTAAAAACAATTGTTATTCACTCTAGAGGGATCAAGCGTCGGCTTGCTTGGAATTTGCTTATTATTTTTTTATTTATTAAAATTCGTAAGGAAATAGAGGAAACGTCGAGGTTGAATTATCCGAAAAGACCTCGGGCTCCACGAGTTCGATGATGCGACTGAATTTCAGTATCTCCGGCATCGGAAACTGATCAGCGCGAAAATATGACGAATAAATTCTCGATCGAGAACGCATAAACGACGGGGGCGTAGCACACGTACACGAGGAAAATCTAGCAACGCGACAGAATTCACGCTGATCGTTTATCCTAGAGTTAGAAGTCAACGGTACACTCTGAGAAAGTCCTGGGATTTTTATGTTTCGCTCGCCTCACGACAATAGACACGTAATAACCATCGTTGTCTCCCGATATCCTCCCCCCCCCCTCTACCCTGCCATCGTTTCGCATCGAAAGCTTTTTCTTGAGCGCGGCCAATATGTCACTGGCGCGGCGCGGCGGAAGGTTGTACATAAAATATACGCGAGCGCGGGTTTACGAGCCGATCAGATGACGCGGAGTATTATTACGGACTTTCCACGCGTCCTTCGCGAGGAAGTTCAGACGAGAAAATTGTGTTCCTTCAGAGGTCCTTCGGTTCCTTAATCCTTCTGGTATATTTCGAAACTCCTTCGCCCGGGAAAATTCCTGGCTTCCTTTTTCTTTTACTCTCGCCAAACTTTCAGGAAATTAACGAACAACGTGCTTGCTACTAGACACTCGCAGTACAATGAAACACGGATTATCTTTCGTCTGGCATCGGTAGACTGATTTTATGCATTTATGATGGAAACGAGTGAATGTAACCGGTCATCCAGAAAAGCCCCTACCATGTTTCTTTTTAGTAGAACATAAAACTTTCGTTTATTATTCAAACGTTTGTTTACATTACAATTATACGTGGAACAATACTATATTATTAATGACAGAAAGGAATTTTATGAATACACTAAATCGTTTAGATAAACGAATATACTAGAATATACTAGAATATAGGAGAGACACATTAAAGGAATTTAGGAGCATCGATGCATTTAGGTTCAGATTAATAAAATCGTTGAAGGAAGAGTCATCGTCCTGTTTGACTCTAGTTTATTGTAATTCATGAAAACAATTTCTATTCTCTTCAGTTGTTGTTCTTTTACTTTGCCAGAGCATCGTGAAGCACTAAATTGTCAACCACTCTGTACACTCCACGTACACTGCTCCACGTTTTTTCTTTCTATTTCTTAAACGAAGTTGCTTGAACTGTGTGCAACGAGCACCGATTGGCAGTCAACGTGTTAACTCTCGTAGAAAATTTCGCGAGTCTTCCTCGGGAGGACTGTTTCCAGGTTCTTTGTTCTCGTCGAGTTCAGTCGCCGGCACCGCGAAAGTTCTCGGCGCGTCGTGTCCCCTAAAATTTTAATCTCCTTCTGGACGGAGACACAGAGAACTTCCGGTTAAAATTTCAAGCGCCGGAGAAAAGGCGGCGGACGGGACGCCGAAACAAATCTGGGGAACGGGTCACGTTCATCCCGGGAGGCGTGAACTTCCAGAAGGGTCCATCTCGCGCGAATTATCAACCGGAAGGAGCACACGAGTCTACATCCACGGTCTCAGGATCGTAACGGTGCTTTTACGTTGATCACTATTTACAGCTACGATCCGCATCACGTTGATTATTCGCGCGCCAACCTGCCACCAGTCATTTCTCTGCGTAGTTCTGTGGTTCTCTAGTAGTTTCTCTAGTAGTCCACCAAATTATGTTGGCATTTATACTTCAAATCAAAGAGTTGTATTTATAATACCACAGAGCTGGAGGAAATACATTTTATAATACAAACAAAAAGAAATATCTTAGGGTATCTAAGTATTGATAACGGGTGAATTTTTAACTAATATATTGGCCACAAGCTCCAACAAACTTTTCCTATTTTTCTGACTGAAATGCAAGTTTTTTAAAAGAGAAACGAAGGTAGCCTATTTCTCGATTTTATCGAAATTTTTACTGTCCTTCCAGACAGTTGACAGCTCGCGTGTTTGTCAGCAGCGTGTAGCCTAACGTTATCAAGCTGCAAGATCATTTTCAACTGTTTTCGTGTCACTAACATTATGTTTTTTTTTCACGAATTCAATATGTTGGTGATAAATTAGTATGAAGAAAGAAATTCGCTATAAAGAACTTTGCAAACCGTCTATATTAGATTTGTGAAAAAGTAGATAATGTTGGTAAGCTTACAGAATATCTACATTGATAAAAAATAATCCAGGACACATGCCACTTAAATATGTTATTACTCTAGAAACTGTACATGTCAAGCTTTTCCCTAACAAGCCGGTCGAAGAAGTATTTAATCCTAGATAAATGAACTATATCACACGGAATAATTCATTAATAAGAAACATATCCTTACAAAAATACCTCGTGCAGAATGATATGAAATTAAAAAATACGATTATAATATGTGATATTGAATTTATGGGTTTGAACGTTTGTTTCTATCGTCACATTTGTACCTCAGTCATCTGGGGTTAATGAAATTAGTTATAATTTCCAACAAATTCCAATAGTACAACTCCATTTACCAGAAGCCGTTTCACGGATATCACTGTAGGATATGATTTTTCCGTGAAATAGTGGAATCGCACGAGGCCTCGTGAAAAGGAACGTATACCTCCATGTCTTGGTCAGGGATTCGCGAATAGTTGGCGTGTTTGATGGTCTTTGCAGGTAATTGAGAAACGCGTGGGACGGGTATGAGACCTCAGATTGAATGTACAGTAACAACCGCTGAATAGCCAGACATAAGGTTTATGAGGGGCATTGAGAAGTTTTCTGGTGTGTACACGAAGACAGAGTATGTTGCTTTTGTACTATCTCGGTTTATACCTGTCATTAAAGATCTTTAGTGCTCATTCAGCTTACTACTATAATCCAATTGTACTAATCAAGCGATCCTGAAAGTTCGGCTTGCAATACTACACTTCTTCTTCTTCTTCTTCTGTATAGTGGATTAGTCGAGGAATTTCATACTTTCACTGACAACTAAATTACAAACATTCAGAACTTTTGTGTGCGGTATAGAATCGACATTACAAACCGTTCGATGCAGTATTTGGACCTTGTATTTCTCTGATCAGTACTTCTAGACTTGTATGTATAATTTCTCGGCCAGCGATAAACATAAACATGTTAGTGCACAAGAAGCTGCATCTAAAAATATTTTTGTGACACACTAGTGACACTTGTTACCGAGAATATACTGGTGTTGCAATTTGTTGATTGTTTTGCTGGATCTGTTGACCTATCAGTCGTTTTGATAGCTTCGCGATTTTTTTGAATGTTGAACACGTCGTCTGTCACGTGACTCGTTTTAGGTTTTCCTCTCAATGCAGATAATTTGATGTGTGACGAAGCGTTACGTAATTTTCTTTTAACAGTGTCCGAGCAAGGAGGTATAATAACGTTTCTTCACTTATTTCATTCATTTCAGCTCAATTCCTTCATTCGTTTATTCAATGAATTAATTCATTCTAGGCGTAAAATCATGCCTGTACCTCTACATTATCTACAATTTCGCTCACGACTATTTCTGCTGCTTTGCAATGTTACAAACATCTTATAAATATGCATAGTAAATTCGGTAACGTGGTAAAGTTATGTAAATTTAGTGGGATTAGTCATTGTCAGTGTATCAGGGATTAAAACTAAAAGATGAAACATCTCTATTGCAAGAGATTGAGAATTCTATAAAGTCTGCATTGGAAGCAATGCAAAATTGGGTGCTGTTTAATAAACTTTTGCACACCCATTAAAGAGATTTCAGAAGAGTGTACATTGTATTGCAGTCATTAGTATAATGAAATGTAAAGAAACAGGTACTTATGGAGGCTCTTTATGACACTGAATATGGTAAACACGCAATGTTATCTGTTGCTAAACCATCGTGCTCATTACTTGAAGCTAACTCCATTTTACACCAAGTAACAGATCATATCTTTTTTGATGGAATAGAATGTACATGATGTTCCGTCTGAAATTTCGCACGCAACTATTTCTGAAACTACAGCACGTTTCAAAATGCGGCTCAAATAAAGCCTTACGCATTTTACTTAGCTCAGTCAGTCAGCAAGCAGTAGTGGCCAAAGATCTAAACAGCTCTTCTCTCAAAGAGACAAAAAAGGCGAAGCTATCTCTGTATTGTTGCAAGCCTTTCAACGCTTACTATTTTCCCCGGGCGCGCTCGATCGCGCCACCACGTCAAAGGACAGGAGTGACGAACCGAGAGTGCGCTGGGTGATTATTAATTATCCAGTTCGCCGCACCAGGTGGGATGGCAGACGTAACAGAGGAAGCGTGTAACGCGATTTGCCGTGACTTTTTGTTCGCAGATTCGGAGCAGTCGCCGGCCGTATACTTGAGAGACGACCCGCTGTTCGGCAGCCTGCAACTGCAACAGCACAGCGAGCTTCGTGCACCGACTGCCGAACGGGCCGCGTTCTATTTAGACGCGGCGGTCGCCGGACGACAACGGGAGGATAGCGATGCACACATGCTCTACACCCTTCACGTTTATCAGTACAGCGTCGCCGGCAAGGGCGGAGGTGAGTGGACCCGTTTTTCCTTTTTCCCGAACGACTTCTTCGTAGTCACCGCTCGTAAACCGCGTTTGTCGGCGCCGTCTTTGCGCCACGCCAAGATCTACGCGAAACTCCGAAGTTCGCGGAAAATTGACGCAGCTAACAAGGATCATCGGCCAACTGTGACACGCCCGGATTCGCGAAACTTACCGCGGAAATGTTCGCTGAGGATTTTCTTTAACCAGTTAACTGTTTCGACCTCTTTGAAAAATTTGTACCTAAATTGAGTCGTAAAAATGAACCGTATAGCTGTTTTGACGAGTACACTTCGTTACAAAATATTGTCATTTCTTCATGACGAGTATACTAATAAAAAAAAAAACGGGAAAACGTGGCCTCGGAACCGAAATGTTACTTGCATCGTGTATAGATACCATTCTCTTGATAAAACTGTTCTGTCTTTAATGATTTTCGTATGAAAGTTGTATCAACATATTCGTGACATCTTTCTGATTGAAATGACTCCAAACACGACACTGCTTGAATCATGTTTACTTGTTTAATTCACGATACAGCGGAGCCTCTATTATCCGAACCGATGCGAACAATCCAGGTTAACCGAATCGTCAATTGAATGAACAAATACGTTCCGAATTATGTCATGTTTGGTCTGATTTTAATCAGAAAAATGTCACAAGTGCGTTAGTAAATGTTTCCGAAATTTTTCAGAAATATCGTGCACATCTCTGTCACATGTTATCGAGGTATTACTGAATTTTTATTTCTTGGTCCGCCGCGAATGTATTTAATAGTTGTTGTTGAATAGTTGTGTACGAATAGTTGTCCTTTTCGTAATGTGTGCTTCTTATTTTTTATTATTATTTCCGAAACTTTCATTTGCTGGTTTTACACTGGATCAATCACGTGGTTGACAATCGTTATCCTTCGAAACCAAGAAATTGAAACCAAAGCGTCGCTTACAATTTGATTACATTATATTGTTTTCCAACATATGTTGGGGAAACGCGGTTTTTGAGTTACGTGTTCCAATAACGTGTCTACCCTAACATTTGGATGATAGTTTAACCTCTTTATCATAAGTATGGGCACTTAAAGAAAATTGGGGTTGGACGTTTCCATAAACTCTACTTCTGTATAAGGTTTCCTCAAAATTGGCGTGTCACACGTAGGTAATGTCCCTTGTAAGTGGTCGTTATCTATGAAACCGAAGCAATTCGGGAGCTGTTGTTTCAGAAGGGAAATCGATAAAATTGATGCCTTGACTTTCATCTTTAACCGAACACCTTTCATCTTTCATAAACTATGCAACCTGATCGATAACTTTCAAACTCTATACTGTTCGAGAATACACGGATTATTAATGATAATATATTCAAATAATACACGATTCTTTTATATGAAACAAAAAATTGTTCGCTACAAGAAAGATGGAGCTTCGAAGTTATCTTCTTAAAGAATTCCTTGACACCGTTATACGGGGTTCAACGGTATCCCAGCCTTTTCTGGCAAGCAGTAGACACGCGCCAACGATTTCCATGAAAACCCTACGTTAACGAACCGCTGATTAGGGGCGGCTCGACCGACCCTCCAGAGCCGGCAAATAAAATTCTCGGTTTTCGGAATGTCACAGTCGCCGGGGGCAGGAGTAGGCTGCACCTAATGGACCTGGGCAATTCGGATCGGGGCAAATCGTCTGGCGGGATCCCTCTGTCAGGCCTCGGCAACATCCTGCTCGCGATCTTCAACGGGCAGAAGCATCTGCCGTACAAGGAGCACAAGCTAACCCAATTACTGAAGGAGTGTCTCGGTTCGTTGACGTGTCACGCGGCGATGATCGCCCATGTTTCGCCGAACACGCAGCACTACACGGAGACGCTAACCACCGTGCAGCTCGCCTCGAGGATCCATCGGATGAGGAGACGGAAGATCAAGTTCGTCGGTGGTGGTACACAGGGGACAGGAAGCGGCGGAAGTTCCGGCGAGGAGGCGGCGAGGCAGAACAGCGAGTGCGATCCGAGTTCCAGCGACCTGTCCGCGGACACGGTGATCTACGTCGGGCCGAGCACGGATGATGCGACCGACGGGGAGCATCCACCTGTCTACCTGCCCAGCTTAAACTCCGGTGACAACCGGTGCGCCATGGGAAAAGCGTTGCGCGGCTCGGTGGCGGAGAGGCCGTCGAAGATCCCCGAGGAGCGTAGCCCGGTCCACAAAGCAACGAAGGCGGTGAAATGCTTGACGCAGACAGCGTCCAAGCAAACTTCCCCGGCGCACACTGCCACGCCGAAGGCCAGTCCGGCGAGGAAATGCGCTGCCGCGAAAGTATCCTCCTCGAAAGTGAACGATTCGCCTGGCAGCAAGATCCCAGTAGCTGCTCCAAGCGGAGGCTCCGACGAGCAGTGGATAGACGGGCCTAGGATCTCCAAGTCGAAAGTCGCGGAAGCGAGGCACATGCTGAAGGACTCGCACCACAAGAGGGAGACCTGGATAGACGGGCCGATGCAGTTAACCGGGCCGCCTACCTTGCAGATGCACGCTCAACAACATTCCACCGGCTACGGATTCATGGACAGCCACAAGAAGAGCATGATTAGAAAATGGGTGGAGAACCAGTCGTCCCAAATCCAGAGGAGCAAACACGCCGCGGCTAGGATCGAGTCGTCCAAGTCGTCCGGCCAGTCGTCGCAGTTCAAGGAGCTGACGACCTTCAAGACCTGCGGCGGTATGGATGACGACAACACCTCGTTGTCGACGGCGGAGAGCGATAGTTTGAAGGCGAACGAAATCGAGGACATCACCGAGAAGCTGGGCGTCAAGCTGAACCTGTTGAACGTCAAGTCGAATACGGACTCTGGCCTCGATCTGACGGCTAGCCCGGTGATGGACGATGGCGTGGATAAAGGAAAATTGGACCTGCAGGAGGACGAGGACGACGACGAAGAGATTGTCGTGCCGCCGCCGTTGCCTCTGATCGAACCGCTCAGCAACGGTGTCAGCAGAGAGGTCTCGATGGAGAGTCTGAACCTCTCGCACAAGGACATCGTGCTGCCATCCAGACACTCGTTGTCTTCCGAGGACGAGATCCTGGAGATCGTCGAGGTCGAGGATTTGGAGCCTGTCCCGATGCAGGATTCGTGCCTCCAGGTCACCGAGGAGGACATCGCGATGTGCATGGGCGAGAATCCTCTGCCAGAGAGCGACCAGGAGGAGCATCCTCTGCGAATACTCAGCCAGGAGAATCTTACTGTAGTTTCAACCTTCACCGGTAAGCATCGTATATACTTATTCGTTGCGACTCGTCTTCCTCCTGATTGCTTATTCCAGTCGTTCCCAGGGGACTCGACTTGATCCTAGATTGTAACAAGACTGTGACTACAGGACGTTTTTCCTCGACGATATTTCATGACGTTTATAGACGTGCATCCTCAGCCACGGTGCGATCAATCTGCCTTTCCCCTTCCCCTTCTATTTCGAGCATCTTTCGAAGGATGCCTTCGGAGATTGTTTCCCGGCTCTTAGGTCCACCGGAGTCTAATAGCACAGCCGATGGAAAACAATCACGTCGAAGGAGGGAGAGAGAGGTGGAAAGAAGCGGCTCGATATAATTACTCGTTAATACTTTCCGTCTTCGAACTATGGTCGGAAGGAGCTCCTTAAGGATAAATACCCTTTCCATCGCTCTTTCTCGGCTGCTGTTCTTTACCGGCCGGTCTCTCGACGAACGTTCGAGACACTAAGAAAGTATGTCAACTTCCAGACTCCATGTCGGTGATGTCAGACACGGAACGGTACAGACCGCAGTATCCACCACCGGTCGGCGCGGGCGTGCTCCCTAGGCCGTATTTCGACCACGAGGACTTCCTCGAGCAGGAAACCAGGCACAAGTTCGACCAGTTGGCACGATTGCACGAGCTTTACCAGAGTAAGCTCGCGCTGGCCAACGTCTCCAACTCCGTCACTTACCAGAGAGAGAACTCCTCGAATGTTAGAGAAGCTCCATGTAAGTTTACACCCGTTTATTCCAGTGTGCTGCGAACGGTGGCACCGTCATCGCGTCGAGTCTTTGCTCTTGACTGGAGGAGGTCTCGATTGTCTTCTTCAACAATAATCGCTGCCGGATGAGCTGCTCGAGTACAGTGGGATTCGAGATGTTTCTCTTGAGACCGCAAATTATAATTTGCTTTTCCAAAGTACCGCGTACAGAGTAATTTCCACGATGTACACTGGCTCGCGGAAGTATTCGGACGCCCTTTAGAACAGCATAGCTTTTTTTAAATTGGTCAAAACGACCTGACCTTTTTTCAGCAATTAGAAGAATAGGTTTTGAAAAAATCACAATTGCAAAGAATTGTACGAGCAAATGAAAAGTCTCGACAAGTGTATGGTTCAAAATTAGTCTATACATTGTTACGCAAAAAATTGAATATTTTATCTTATTAAATGTAATATTTGGTTGTAATTTTGAAGATTTCTTCCACCCCTTCGACACGAATAATTTTATGTAAATGTACAAAATATTTTTCTAGAATCTACTTTCCATTAAAATGTTATAAAAATCGTTTACAATCATCTTTTAGCTCTAGCAATTTCCAAGCAATATCCAACTTTAAATCCCACCCGTAACCTTAACCCTTTGCACTCGAAGCTATCTTAAGTCCAAAACGAAACATTTCTTCCGACCTAGAATATTTCCCTTCCATATATTCTTTTTCATTTTATACATACGAAAATGATGCAATTTACTCGTACAATACCGAAGTGTTTAGTAATTTATTAAATACAAACGATTTTTATACGGTAAACAATATTTTGAATAATAATACAGCAATTGTCAGTGGCGCCTTACAGTCGCCATTCGAGTGCTAAGGGTTAAAAGTTTCTTTCACCTCTTCAGGTCGAACAATATAACAGAAAAATGACATGTAAAATATTTTCGTAGATACTCGTTTTCACTAAAATTTCATATGAACCTGTAACATATGATTCTACTGGGTTGTCGAGGGACAAGAGATACTCGTTTCCACTAAAATTTCATACGAACCTGTAACATATGATTCTACTGGGTTGTCGAGAGATCTTAACGCATTGTCAAGGTCACCGGCCACAGTATGCGAACGAATCTGTTACGCCAACTGTACCACGAGCAACCTCGTCGGCAGCGCTCAAATTCTGTAGACAGTCTACAGAGTAACTAGTCGAGATAGGATCGCCGAGTAAATGAATCTACACTGTCAGCCAACCACCGTTGGTCTACAGCAAATATAATATTAACGCAGGACAAATTCCAGCCGCCCCCGTCTTCCGTCCGCCGTCGCGCTGTCAATCCCTGTCCCTCTCGGACGTGATGTTCAACGACAATGCGAGCAATCACGGCAGCATCTACAGCGAGCCCGCGTACATCGCCGGAAAGTCCGATCAGGAGAAAATCTGCGATAACTGTCGCCAGAGCATGTCGCGACCGGCGACCGCCTCCTATTGGTATCCGAACAGCGTGGCGCACATAGCCAGCCCGAGAAGATACTGCGGCAAGCTCGGTGAATGCAACATCTCCAGTCTGAGGCATCCCGATGGCGCATCGAATCCTAATCTCAAAGAAGAGGTCGAGAGGCTACCGGGAAACGGAGCCTCGGGTTCCGATCCGGAGGAGGAGTACGTCGAGGCGAAGAAGTTGTTCACTGCGGCCGAGAGATCCGAGAGGACCGTCACTGGCAAGTCGGACATTGAAGAGGATCACAAGATACAAGGTAGATTACGCTAATTATACTATCAACACGTTTACCGTTGCGGTGCGGTCCGGCGGTCTACGGATCTTGCCCATTCAATTAGGACTTAACCCCTTGCATTGATACAGTTGGTCACCAAAGTATTCGGACACCACATTAGAGTTTTGAATATTATAGTCCGTAAAGTAGAGTTTTATTTCGATTTATAAGAAATTAATGACGCACATATTTTCTAGATTCTGTTCGAAATTCTTTTCTATGCTATTTTTTTTTCAAAATTAAAGATCAACGATATCTTATTTTTGTTATTGCAACGTCAAATGGGAAAACTACAATTTTAACAGAAAAACGCGTTTGGATATCGAAAAGTTGTCGCAACTATTTTTCAACGAAATTCCTACATCTCTCGAAAATCGGTAAAGCAAGTTGCATCGCTCGAGAGCTGCGAAACCGCAGGTCCGTGATTCCGTTCGAAAGTTACGCACTTGTCTGGAACAGCGGTCGGGTCTGAGAAATAAGTTTGAAAGTTCCGGGAGGGTGTTGTCGTTTGAAACGGAGCTTCTGTCTTGCAGCAACAGCTCCACTGCAGTTGTCGATTCCATCGCCGGCTCCGTCTTCGGGTCGAATGCAACGCAAGATCACCAGTTTGGGTTCTTCGTTCGGTTTGAATAAGGAGGGCTACGATTCCGGTGCCGATTCCACGCCCCGGGCTGCGAAACTATCGCCGGCCACGTTGTCCAGGCATCGGGCCGAGAGTTCTGGCTACGACAGCATTGTCAGAGACAGCGAGACCAGCAGCATCGCGAGCGATTCCTCCAGGCAGACCAGCGCCCTTCAGGAACACCAAGGTAGTGGATATTTCTCCGGATAGATCGAAACGTTTCCTTCTCTTTGGAAAGTTTCAACGGCGTGTTCGAGGAACTGCCCCAATTAGCGGATGAATAATTAATTATCGGTTAAATATACGGCCGATCGGCCGACGCGCAAGAATAGCTGAAAGTACACCCGGGAATTATTATCAATGCGGAACGCGCGTACGCGATCTTTTTGCACGTTTTAATCGCACGCTCTTTCAATCTTTGCCTCGCTGTTAACGAGAACGTAATTATCAACACGGTTGCTCGTGCATGTCATTGATACAGCTTTTGAATTACCGCCGCGTTTCGCCGGTCACGCTCCATCGCGAAAATCTTTTCCATTCAAACACCGGGCTGCGTTTTAATTAACGAAGTAATGAGGAAAACCGTGTCACCCGTGTGATTAACAAGTCATGGCGGTCCTCCACCGGTGGAAGAAACGAAACCCACCCACGGATCTGTTTCCAATGATCGATCAACGATACTGGAAGCAATGAGATTGACTTTCCTTGTCGATTAACGCATGATTGGTACCGTGCGAATAACATCGTTCAAATATCAATCACCAGTTACATTATAGTAGCACGCGACATTGTTGAACTAATAGAGAAATGGGGAAGTCGTGTCAGCTGTGATTGGCAAATCATGCTGTATAAGGATCTGTGAATATGCTGTAGATTCCTTTAAAATTCGATTAAACAAATATTTAATACTAAACTTACCGAGTATTGAAAGAAACTATCGCGTGTTGTTTTATAAAAACGACAAGATTGAATTTATTTAGATTTTCGATTATTATATGTATAATATCTATAATAGATGATTTTTGTTAGAGTAAGTTTAGTATTATAGGATGATACTATTTATGATACTATTGTTTCCAACTGAGACTCTAGAAGCAACCAGATTGAACTTTTCTTATCGATTAACACATGCCTCATAACTCGATTGCGGATTTTTATGTAAAACAAATCATGCCAAAGTTAATTTCAAGCTACAGGAACTACATACATATTCGTTTCTTTTTCTTCTAACCTTAGCGAGTTGGAAATTATACAACAGTATTTGCAAATTCTTTAAATGTATTTAATGTTTTGCATTTGATCTATCCATCTTTGCCATAAACACATCAAATCCGCAGTCCACTTGTAACGTACGAGCAACATCACCCGCATATTAATCTGTAACTATATTAGTGAGGAAAAAATGACGAACAGAAAATAGAGAATTGAATAGATTAAAAATAATTAGACATTCGGACATTTGTACGATGTGCAAAGCCTCTAAAATGGTCCCCCCGTACGATGGTTCTCCTCAGGTGGCGCGCTGGGGGTTCTAACCTCGACGTTGTGCGGGTGTTTCAGCGGTGGAACAGCGGGCGGCAGAGTGCGGGCTCCGGTCACGGGCCCAGTGCCGGGCCCATCTGCCAAGGGCGCCGTCCGCGGTCCCGGGGATACTCGCCTACACAAGCGAGGACGTGGACATCCTGGACAGGCGCGCGCAGTTGCGCTCGGATCCACGTGGCACGATGTCCAGGATACACAACCTGCGACTACGCCAGCGCCTTCTTAGACTAGAGCTTCGCGACGCTAAGAAGCGCCTGATGGTGCCCGATAACCGCTGGAGCTACGACCGTAAGTGTCCTCCACCTGTTACACATTTTACCATTACAGTACTCTCCGCGTAACTGTCGTATCTTCGGGTCTGACAGTTCTAGAAAAGATACTATATATTGGGTTGGCAACTAAGTAATTGCCGATATCAGTTACAGATGAAACTATAACTTGACTCAGTTTTTGGCCGAAAAGGATCAGAATTTCTACGAGCGTGGAATTTTCAAGTTGTCAGAAAGATGGCAAAAGGTCATCGAACAAAATGGAAAATAAATCATAGATTAAAGTTCATTCCAAGTAAAAAAAAACTCTTTTATTTCATTGAACAAATCGGCAATTACTTAGTTGCCAACCCAATACTTTTATAGTTAGCCGAACGTATACGGGGTGTTCCGGGTTTTAACTTGGGAGCATATGTTACAAGTGGAAATAAGAAAAAAAATGTTATTTGAAGTTTGCTCGGAAACGCTTTACTACAAAGTTATAAACAAATAAAGTTAGAATTGATGACGCTGACGATGATAGACGTCGTATCTTCGGGTCTGTCGACCGACAGTTCTAGAAAAGATACTATATACTTTTGTAGTTAGCCGAACGTATACAGGGTGTCCCGGGTTTTAACTTGGGTAGCATATCTTACAAGTGGAAATAAGAAAAAAAAAATGTTATTTGAAGTTTGCTCGGAAACTCTTTATTACGAAGTTATAGAGAAATAAAGTTAGAATTGATGACGCGGACGATAATATTTAGCGGCAATTCGCCAGACCTGTTATATTACACGACCGTTTGACAAGCAACGGGTCTGTTGCAGTTCACGTGGAGAACGGGATGGACTGGCGAGACCCGTCGTTTCTGGAGGCGTTGGAGGCGGAGACGTGCATCCTGCAGAAGCGCGTCGAGGCGTGCAAGAGCCACGTGCTGCTGGTCACCTGCTTCGACTCCTGTCCCCGGCAACAGTGTACGCGGCAGGCGGAATCGCCGTCTGGGATTCGGATCACATAACCTAGACTTGGATCAGCGCGCACCACCGCGTGCTGATCGCCGGAGGAGGAATGGATCGTCATCCGCGACACGAGATTAGAAACGAGACGAGCGAGGTCGCCGATGATGGCGGACGGGGAATGGGACGACTTTGCTCGACTCCGTCCAATAGTTGTTAAAATGGCATAGTTATATCGTCGTGATCGTCGTCGCTATTGTTACACGTGTAATCGATAATAAGGGAAGAAGCTTTCGGCCATCCTCCCCGGGAGCCATCTCCATCGTTTCCGGTCGAAGATGTTACTCGCGACGCTTGCGATCGTTGGCTGAATAGCGTAGCGCGCGGACAAAAGAAAGAAAGAAAGAAGACAAAAAAAAAGAGAGAAATTTGTTGACTTAAATAATTATAACGTACTGAGATGGTGCTGCATTTTTTTATACCGATCGCCAGAGCCACAGTTTTAGGTAAATTAATCGGGTCCCCGCGAGGACCGGCGAACGGGACACGACTTCCGGCAAGAATGAACAATGCCTAGTCGGAGCAGCGGAGAATTTAGGGAATATAGAGTCTGCTGCGTCGAAGCCGGGCGACCAGCATCGAAAGAGGAGGGGTGTACCGATGTGCCGAAACGTGTCTCCTGGTCGATCGCGACGGAGGGACACGGGGAGGAGCGATCATAGGAAAATAATAATTGCGTACAATCAGACCGGTCCGTCTCGAACGATCGTGGACCCTCGATCGGCGATCACCGAGCGAATCCGAACGAGATCCGTTCCCGTCGAGCTTCGACGACAGCGAGATGCGTCGAACCAACGTAGCCGAATGAACAAAAGAATGAACATAGAACGAATATGTAGTGCGAAGAGACATATATATATATATATACACACACACACACACACACAGTCACGATCCGAAGGTGACAGACTGCCAAAAAAAGATCGGGGGGAGAGTCCTAGGATAAACTGCAAAGTGACAAGAGAAAAGTGGAACGAGAGTTGACGAGAACGCGTCGTAATCATTGTATTTAATGCACGCACATTCATTCAAGATATTATCGTAGCTTTAATCGTTATCAGCAGTTACCGCACTTCGTAGGGCTCTGTAATTCACTTAGAGAGTGGCGAGGACTGATGGGAATGCGGAAGAATGCGAAGAGTGTCTGGTAGAGAGAAAGAATCGGAGAGAGAGAGAGAGAGAGAAAGTGCGTGAGAATGAGAGGAAAAACTCGAGTACCAAGAAGACGATGCAGAAGAAGCGAGTGTGGTTGAACACAGGCGTAGAGAGTTACTTTCGATAGTAAACGTACCTATTCGTAATTTGTAAATGGTTCGCGTTCGGTACGCGAGAGAGCTCTCTGGTGAAATGTAGGACGCTGCCACGACGGAAGGGGGAGAATGGGAACGAGAGTGAGAGAGAGAGAAAGAGAGAGAAGGTGCATGTACACGAGTTCAAACGTCAGGATCACGGGAAGATATGCGTGGGTGTGGAGTGGGAGAGGAGCCGCAGAGAGTGAAAATAGACGGGATGAAAATAAGTCGGGAATGGCGGTAATGCGCAGCAGAAATAGAGAGATTCCAGCGTTCCGATACGCTTGGCAGCGAGTCGGACTATCGACGAAAATCGCCGTTTCGTGGCCGGCTCGCGGTCCCAACGTCGCAGCTTCGTCGAGTCCTCGAACCGCGGTCTTGGCTCGCTGTTTTCGCACTGTTAACCTACGAGCTTAACTCCCTTTTTATACCGATTCCAAGATGCCTCCGAACCTCGGAACAAGGTTGGTCCGCGAGCGAAAGTCTCGGGGAATCTTTCGATTCTCGAGGACCACCGATTCAACTCACAGACTGATCACGCAGGCGGGCCAAGAGCGATTCTTGCGATTCGCGAACAGTTTTCGCGAAGGGCATCGCGAGTTAGGTGATCCAGAGAAACCGTTCTCGAAGCTACCAGAACCAACGATGTAAGCCGAGTGTCTTTGTCCGTGGTTAAACGAACCCGTACGCTATTCGTCCGTGCGATTAGACTGTTCTTGACCCGTCACTGCCGACCACTGTACCTTCTTCAACCCCCGAACGATCGCCCTTAGAGGATGCTCGCGGTTTCTTCTACTTTCCCGGTTGATTTCTGCCCGACCCCTTCTTGCGATTCAACCTTGTCCAGCTCGTGACTAGGATTCTATGCACACGTGGCGTTCGCAGGTTAGTCTTTGCGCGAGCAATCGGTATATATATATATGAACAAGTTCGAAGAAATCTGTATAAACGTGTTCGAAACCTCAGTGTAGAAAATTTGAAATCCGAAGAAGTCTTGCAATATTTTCGCAAAAATGTAAAGTATTCTTCAAGAAACTATAGACAATGGGCTGCCGTTTGCTCACGCATGGGTTACTATACTTGAAATGTTTATTTTGTGAACGTGTAACAACGTGTAAAGAGTCTTTCGATATCTTCCCGGGAACGTTGGAAATTGTTGAAGGAAATATAAAAATGCTCAACTCTGCGAACCTGCATGAGAATCCGCAGTACACTTGCGACTCAACGACAGCCGCTTCCTAGAGACACGTTCTTCCAGTTGATCGAAGGATGACGCGGGACAGGAGTAGCTTAGCTTCCGGTTCCAATGTCCTGTACCGTTTCCAGTTCCACGTGTTCACCGTTCCTTGTCCCGTTTCCCAGGTTTTGTCACTTCCGTTCGAGTTAGAAGCGTCGCCGCGAGTGCGCCACTCCGTCGAACCGTGGATACAAATTAGTAGCGATTTAAACGAGTACTAGCGCCATAGTTGATTAACGATTAAGGAACAAAACCGGCCTCCCGATGAAAGGAGAGCGCAAACACGGACACACGATCGCGTGCTCGCACACAGAGAACAGAAAACAACAAGACGCAATGTACCACACACAAGCGTCTACTGTACCATAGTACTTGTACTATATTTATATTTTATATGTACAAATTAGTCATGTAATTTCTTGTAATAAAGATCAATTTACAACGTGAGCCCCGACGCTAGTTGTGTCCTGCGCCTGTTCCCGAACCGTGGCATTCCCGTCTCGAATTCCGTCTTGCCGCGACAAAAACCAAGAGGGAGGGGGACGCGGGGAAGGAACTGGATGCCTCTGAAGAATTCCTGAGACAATTTATTGGGACGTTCTAAGCACCGCCAGACAGTGTTACCGACCGATGTAGATCGCGTCTGGTGGTCTCACGCGGGCTCCGGTTGCACGGAAAGTTACGTCCGAGGAAAAGCACTGGCATCGCGATCAGACGACGTCTACATACACAGGCAGCTTTTAAAGGGTTATATACGCTTGTATATGTAGAAACAATTGATTTTCAAAAATACTTTTTCTCTGAATATTCTGTAAAAATTTCAATTCGATCCGAATAAAGTTCACAGAGATATAAGGTTTTATGTACACGCTGTTACGAGCGAGACTGTGCAACTTTTATTTGTGCATGAGTCGTTTATTCCTAAGCTATTTGCACGTACGTTACAAAAAGTCTCAGGTAAGTCCGATTCGACGAATTTTCAAGCAAATCCTCGACCGATCGACACGTTTTTGGCGAGACATTTACCGCGGAGGTGTGTATAGTTGCTCTACTTTTGAAACTTTAAGCTTAATTTTCGAGAAAGATTTCTAATTTCGGTTTTTCAGCTAACTTTGATGAGCAATTTTTTGTGTCTAGAGGTAACTGCAATCTTTACAGTCTCCTCCCGAAAATTATGTTTTCCAGACGAAATGTACCTTTTCTCAGGAACTAATACTCTCTACTACTCTTGCATAGTTTAACACTGCCTTTACAAAATATTGCTTTCTTTTAAAATTATTTAGCCGTAATATGGAATTTTATTAATATTCTCAGGACCAAAATTTGAAAATTTGTCAGAAATATAATTTAAAAAATTTTTGAAAACACAACTCTCTGTTAAATGCCGCACTTTGGTTAGCGAGTTCCTTGTACGATGAATAACCTGCATAAGAACACGCAGGTCGACTCGGTGGTCGTTGAAGCTCGTAGCACAAATGGACGAGAATTACAACAAACATTCCTGCTTCGTCCTCCATCTTCCAGAATTTCGTGTCCTTGTCGCCCGTAGTCTTATCTTACAAAAGAAATGAGCAACGCGAAGGGCGGCCGAGACGCGCGCGAGAATTGCGAGAAAATAAATTGTCGAGGTCGAATGAAGGAGTAGAGGTAAGGACGTGGGTGTAATTAGACGCAAACAACGATGCGCGCTAACGACGCGGCGGGGGAACAATGAGTTTCGTGGATGCTCGAGTCTTCTAGTGTTCTGTGCCATGCCGTGCTTCGTTGCACCTGTGTCTGTTTGGAAAAAAACTGAAATTAAAACTTAAAAACTGAAGTCAAGTGTGTGCGCACGCTTTTCCTTTCACGTGAAGCATTCAAACGCGATTTCCAGAGATCGTAAAGAGTTAACGCAGATGAACAAAAGACGCGCGGATTATAAAACGGAATTCAAGAATCTACGCGCTTGAATCCTGTCGCGAGATAAATCCTCATTGGGGCCTACGTTGAATTAGGGGCTTAAAGCTCTTCGGGCCAATGGATCGGATGTTCAAGATCGTTCGATGTGGGTACCAGCCTCGGATTGGACTAACCTTGATGTCCAATTGCACCGGTTGCCGATAAAATCCGATTATTTCACTCCGTGGCTGGCACTACGGTGACCTTGGCATTAGAATGGATCGAAGGTGCAATTGAGTCAATCGACTCTCGCCGCCGCGCCGCGCCGCGCCGACTCGTTTGTATTACGCATTACAGATAACAGATAACTCCTCTCGCGCGGATTAAAAGTAATCGCCGCGTAATTGTTGCCGGGTGTATTCCATTTTACTATGACGCCGTTGCTCGAACGTATAGTATTATGTAATTGTTTTAGAGAATCTTTTCACTCGCGTGACACTCTGTCGTCGCTATCTGTCCCCAGTTGCACTGAAATAGAATTATAGATGATAAGAAATTATGAAAGTGATTTTAGAACTGCGATACCAGATCATATTCTTTTTTTTTTTTTAAACAAAAATATGCTATTTGTATGATTTGTCGGCGAAGTGAGTGTTAAGGTGATGTTCGAAAATTTTCAAACTGTTTTTTGGCTGATGTTTAATCTTTATGTTGGCAATCAAACGTGCAAGGAGTCTTGAAGCTTTAGTGTTTAAGATTCAGGTTATAAAAATATGCATATTTAAGATATAAATTAATGTAATGGACATTCAGAGCGGTTTTAAGACATATGCAACAATCCAATAAGTTTGCAACATGTAACGTTATAATAAACATCGTAGAGAATTCTAATAAACAAAAAAAAAAAACAAAATAAATAAATAAAAGCTATTCTATTTTAACGGGTGTGCCGAAGCGTTTCTAAACAGACTGCATTCTCGCGAGTCATTCGTGCCCTTTCGAGCCGAAAGGGGAACCCTTCGTAGCCGTCTCGTTCAAACATCAACAAACACGATCGACAGAAACCGGACCGTAGGGGCTTAGCACACGACGGGGTACCGGAAGGAAAAATAAATGTTAGCTGGTGCGACGGTCTACGAAAGCGCGCGAGTGCTCTCGTGAAGCTCGCGAGTGCTCGCGTGTGCCCTCGCGAGGAAGCGAGCGGCGATCCGAGGTGGGTGGGGGTCTTGGCACGAAATTATCAGCGGCACGGGAGAGAGCAGGGAGACGGAGTTCGTTCGTTTCACGCGTTCGAAAGAAGAGCGGGCAGAGACGATTAGGGGGCGGCAAGAGAAGACTGGTCTCGTCCCGTCTCGTCCCGTCTCGTTCCGTCTCGTCTCGTCTCGTCTCGTCGTGCTCGTGACTCGTGACGATCGACAGTAGCGTGAAGGCAGTCCGAGAGAATGACTCGTCGCGCGCGTTTCGCCGTCTTGCGGCTGGTGGCCGTCGTGGCCCTGCTCGCGCCCTTCGCCGCGGCCATCGCCAAGAACGATTTGTACCCATACGCGACATCCGGCTCCTCGATCCTGCAAACGGACACCCACGGGATGCTCCTCTCCGCCGAGACCATCCTGAAGACCCCCATCGCATTTTACGACAAAACCTACAACAACATATTCGTGAGTACCACCGAACCCTCTCGACCATCTTCTCAATCTTCATCGCTAGTCGCGAGGGAATATGTGTTGGTAGCCAACGCTTTAACCCTTATATACGTGCCCATTTACTACAATTTCTTTGACCATTTTCTGTGTTCTGAAAATATCATAGAACCGGTCTAAATGTTCATTGCTTCAGTTTAGAGTTTAAAGGTAACGGTTTAGGCAAGGAATGTTTGCATTGTAACGACTAGACTCCGGATTTTATGCACGTATGACAAAAATAAGTATGTGTATCGATGTTATTTTAATACAATTGTTGCTTAATCATGATGGAATAATTCACTGGTTCGTACAATAATTCGTCTTATGAACCATCTTGTAGTAAACTTTTCCTAAGTGAAACCTATTCGATTTTAGTGCGTTTAAAAAACATAGTAACACTTTACATGTAGAATAAATGTCCTTAATAATTATGCTTAACCCTGGGACGGTGAAATTCAATTTTGACCCACGGTAAAAAAAACTAGTTCTTCAATTATTCAGTATTTGGCGAATTAATTGAATGAGCAGCCGCCACATGAAAAACAATAGAAGGATTAACGTGTCTATGTACCTTCAAAAATATATTTAAAGAAATTGTTGAGGGAAGCAGTAAATGATTCTAAACATTATCAATTGTAAAGTTATCAGAATAGTCAAAATGGTTGAAAAACTTTTACGAATGAAAGTACATACTCTCCCATCAATTAACTTTTTACTGTGTGGAGTTAATCGATTTGGCAACCGAGTACCGGTATACAGTAATGTTTCCAAAACCGTGCCGTAGGTGAAACAATACAACTTTTAGGTTACAAAGAGATACATATATAAGTTTAAAACGTTCCGCGCATAAATATCAAATACTTGCTATCACGCGGCAAGGAGGCGCGTCTATTTTAAACCGCGATAGAAAGCCGCGCGATTCCGCCGAAAAAATTGTTATTTTTATCCGTTGCGGTCAGGAATTTCCATCGGACAGAGCGTTGGCCAGTCGCATTCGGCCCCGTTTTAAATTTGGTGCTCACAAAAATACACGGCTGCGTGTCGCGGAGAAGGGCCGCGTTTTTAAAGTTGCCGCGTCGCGGGTAGGGCGCGCGCGAAACGTGTAAACACTGGCCCGCGCGTGCCGTTGTTTACACGTTGTGTGGGGAAAGAGGCCGATCTTTCGCCAGCTGGGGTCGTTTATTTAACGTTTTAAATTAGGACAATGACGGCAGACGCTCGAGTTTCCTGCTGGAGCTTCGCTGCACCACGCAAAATTGCGTCACTGAAACTACCCCATCTCGTTTGATGCGGCCTCTCGCTGTAACAGGGACTTCGAAATCGCTGTGTCTGTTATCTCAAATTAAATCTTGTTTTACACTCCGTTAACTCTCGCAAGACGAATACTCTTCACGATTTCACAGTTGGCTAGATTCGTTCGAAACTTTACGTTTCAATTTCGTTCATTCATCTATTTCTTTGAGATCAATGTTGATTTTCTTATTGGACACGATATAAATATCTAATGATTTGAACTGGCTAGTAAAACGTTATGCCTTTCGTTTAAATCATAGTAATAATATATGATATATTACTTAATACAAGATCATAATAATTACTCGAATTTCCTGGAATCTTTACGCAATCGGCACTGCATTTAGGGGTACAGTCTCCTTTTATTCTTTTAGATGCATTTCCTCTTTTTCACATATCAAAGACATCCGAAGAAAATATTTTTAAAGTTCGTCGTTTTTAGTTAACCTACCTTGCACAAGTTTTTGTTTTGGTAGTCGAAATCGTTAAAACAGTGAATAAAAAAGCAACTCAGAGCAGTTTTATAACATTTTTAGAAGGACATTAAGAAATTGTTAAAAGAAATATGGTCAGTATGTACCCGGTTATCCGGTTGCCTACGTAAGGGTTAATTTGATTCAAGACGGTCGTCCAACAACCCTGTTTATCCTCTTAAGGGGTAAATTTTTCGGGAAGCTGTTTCAGCGAGCCCCTAAGACCTACAAGTAATTTCCCAGCAAAACTCCAACTTTCTAGCCCAAGGGGTTGCGGGGAAACATAATCCTTAGCGAGTGAAATTTCGCTCGTGTAAGGGAATTTCGCTTTATCCAAAATGAATGTTACGTATTTAAATTGAAATCACGAAGCGTTGTATCAGATAAAGTAACGCTACACTTTTTTTCAAACGCTTGACTTGCGTCGCCCAATTTTTTAATTAAATGTTGCCACGTAATTCCCCACTCGATCTTAGCAATGACGAGTGAAATAATGTGCCTCTGTTTGACAACTGGACCCGTATTTGAGGTTCCTATTCAAGCAATCGAACCATTTTAAAACGCCAGAAACAAGCAGAGGGTTCAGGAAATGATCGAATACGAGTTTCTCAGAAAACTATGCGCCGAAGGCCGCATCCATGCGAGCATGGCCGTGGTTTCGAATCGCGTGAAAACGATTGTACCACCACCGCGGAAGATGGCGGGGCCAGGGGAAAGTGGACGTTGGCGTGGCACCGTAACGTCTTCGTTAATATTAATTTGCGCGCGGAGCGAGGAAAAACCGGGAGGAGGAGGGACGGGGGGGGGGTGGTGGGCATTCGGTCATCCCCTTAATTCGGCTCGCGTCTAATCTGCCGTCATCTTCTGGCATGACACGAATTCATTGTCTGCGATGACGGTCAAACGGCCGCGCGCAGCCGGCGCGCAATCGCTTAATTGCGCTTGGGTCGTCGCACGAGAGCTGTTTTTCATGCTGTCTCGCCGCGCGGACGAGACGGGACGTGTCCGAACGTGGTGGAACCGGCTCGGAGGCGGGGGAGGAAACGATAAACGCGACGCGATTCGCGGAAAAGCGAAACGAACGGAGACGGTCTCCGGTCGTGGAAAATCTCGGGGCAGATAAGATTCTTTCGTTCCCCCCCTGGCGTTTGGATTTGCCCTATCGCCGGGCCAAGTTTTTCGGGAAATTCTCTGCCCGACGTCGTCCGTGCCGATGATTTACTGCGAAAGCGATCGACTCATCGCAAACACCCGACGACGGGTTCGGCCGAGTCCCGCGGGACACGATGATCTCACTCTACTGTTCCACGAACCGTTTCCCAGCCGCCGCGGCGTGAATGAAAGCTGATTGCGCGCCGGAGATCTTCCCCGGCTAATTGAGCGGGCCGTGACAAGGTGCATGATCTCATGTCGGCCACCGTGTCACGTTTCCATTACGATCATGATCACCAGCGTAAGAAAAAAGGACCGACCACCGCGGATAGCACGGGACGAGGCCGAGTTAATTACCCGTCGACGTTTAACTCTTTAACGAAATATTCTTCGTTAACCCGATGAACGTGAACTCGCAACCGCGAGGACCCGCGGTAATTCATTTTGCTCGACCTATTGCCGGCCGCGATACTTCGCTGCGGCTTCGGTCGTTCGAAATTTCCAGCAGAGTGTTTCACGTTTTCTTTTAACTCTCGATTCTCATTGTCTGCGTGACCCACGTCTTTACCTTAGAAAGAGATGTTAACACTAACCGCACCACGACTGGCCAAATGACCGGTTCCTCATTTTTTATTCTGTAATTATTTAAATTACAAAGACACTTCCATTTGAAATCATTAAATCAATTCCTTCATTCAAGCACATATTGTTATAAAAATTGCGAGAAATTTAAATAAATTCAGTCGTGTACTTTTTATAAAGCAACTTAGGTGTGTCAGCCAGATTTTGTGCTTGGTAGTGTTGCATTTAAAAATTTTTATTTTCAAAGTGATGTCACTTCGTTTGTTAATTTTTTTTTTATCAGAAAGTATTCTACGATGTTCAAATCATAACCGCAATTTTTTCCGGTTCAATATTATTGTCTATTCTTGGACAGCCGTTTCTTGAAAATTGAACTGCAATACTAATTCTAAAAATTTGTTGTATTATGAGTGAATGCATTGAAAATATTGCATTACAGTTTTATCCACTCGCTTTTGGTTTCATCGATTACATGACTTTGACTTTGTTGCACGTTTTAAGGCTTGTGATTCGAAGGTTATCGTGGTAATTAGACGATTGAGGTTTTCCTCTCTTGTAAGTGGCCACAAGTTCAGGACCTTGTCACGAACGACCGTTCGAAGAAGCAGAGTTCCACGAATTGCCAACTGTTTTGTTCGTACAGTTCACTCGATTCTGGGTTAGTTCAAGAGATAATACAAGAAACACCGAAGTACGAGCAAAATATGTAGGAAGTTTGTTTAGCAAGATAAGTGCCAGCCCGAAAGTTACAGAGAAAATAGAATGAACTCCAACTAGGATAGGAAAAATGATTACCCAGTGTGATTACTATTGAGATTAGACTGTCCTGAAGACCGTTTCAGAAGTGTAGCAATATTGTGCAAACGTATCTCGCATTTATGTTTTCTCGAGATACTTTCAATAACTGCAATCTAGGCAAACAATGCTTATTTTGCAATTACAACGCGCTAATCAAATGTCCATGAATGATTAGTCTGGACCATGCATAATGTTATTGAACATCTAGAGTCTAGACAATAAATAAGGCATTGCTATATAAAATTTTCAGCAATGTTAGTACACATCTAGAATCTAGACGATGAACAGTGCAGAGTGTAACACAAAACTTTGAACAATATTATTGAGCATTTAGAGTGCAGGTCCTGCTCAAGTCGCTGCCCCGTAAACGACGCGAACGGCAGCATGGTCGACCTCGTGTACCGGCGGCGTGATTATGCCAGCGTACACCGGTCCATTCATCGACACGGTCAACAATTGAATTGCCGTGGCGAATCATCGGCACGTTATTGACGCGTGTTTCGTGGCCACGTATGACCAGTCGACGGTGTGGAACGAGCCGAGCTCGGGGCTCGGCAGGCCGGAAAGGAGCATGATTAACGACGGATAATCGCGGTAATAACGCTGGCTACTCGACTGAATTCCGATCGCGGGGATATGCGAGAAGCATCCGCGTATTCGAACGTCTTCATTCATCAAGATCGCGGCTCGATAAATGGACTCTCCGTTTCTCTTGGTACATTCTGAAAACTTCACAAGTGTTTTTTTTTAATTATCATTTCAATGACCACATTTGACGTAAATGTTCGCATGTTTCGTAAACTTCCGTTCTTTTAGACACTTCCAACAGCTCAACAATTTTTATTTTTTTATTTCGATAACCAGCATGCGATTCTTACAGGTTTTAATGCACTGAAATTGAATTTTGATCAATTTCTTCAAGTGTTAGCTTGAACGTTATACGAACGATTTTTACGTAGAACGGGTCTGCAGACTCTCCGAAATGAAAATTAAAAAAGAAAAATATTTGAATAGATTTAGACGATGTTTAACATTTCTTCAAAATGTAACACTACAAATGAAACATATTTTGTTGGCGTTAACCTTTCCAAGGATACTGACATAGATGTGTACATTATCTATGTTTACTGTTTCTTCAATTGAAATAACACAAAAATTGAAATCTTTGAGGGTATTATTCATTACAGAATTTCGCAACAAATAAAAACAAAAAGTAGGTCGTACGGAATCATTGACAATATATTATCAAATAAAACGTTACATAATCTTGTTTTCGCATTGAAGAATTCATCCTTGAAAATATTCTATAAGCTCCTTTAGGCAACTGTCTCTCAAGAGCGTACGAGGTATTGTTTCTTCTTCTGGGAAGCTTTGCCTAAACTTCTCAAAGAATCATTTAAATGTCTCCTTGTGGGCTTCCGGTGAACCGTCGAGTAAGGAAATTTTAGAGAAACATAAACAGAAGCAAGCGTGTGGTTCACCGACTATTTCTAGACCGAAAATGATGGTTCAGTGCGTTGCTCATCCGACTGCGTTTAGTAATGCTCTCATGAGATAAATGCTTAACGAGCCCGTGTTACGCAAAAATCCAGGAGCCGCGGTAAATCGATGAGACAAGGATTGCGAAATTTTCGGAACGATAGCGTACCTAGCTCGCGGCTAATTAAACAGATAAACGCGGCGATCGCAGCGTGATTAATAGAAGGAAAACAAAGTCACCCGGCGATTAGACGGTCATTCGTGGAAATTCAACCGGAGGTACCTGTTGGTTTCGCGTGTCCGTTCCTCGAAGATACGATCGCCCGCAGAGTATCGGAAACAGCATTGGGAACCTCGTCAAGATGGACGAGCGATTTATGGTTGTAAACGCAGCCAATTAGCCTTGACGCTTTCCCACATTAGTTAAGGGACGATTTGTGGGAGGAGGTTGCGAAATTCCGCTCGCGGTTCCGCCCGATCGCGACGTCGCCGTCGCATCGTTCTCGGTCAGATCTTTAGCCTCGGCACACGGAAAATTCGCGGTTAATTGGATTGACTCTGCCCTTGTTCCTGCCTCTCTTTCCAATAACACGATCGCTCTGCTAATTCCATTGCAAAAGTAGGCTGATCTCTAATGAACTGTTCTCCGCGTGGGCGGGGATTCTTGCAAAATAATTCTGCACGAAATCTGTTCGCGTTTCGAAGTGGATCAGAGCTCAGAAAACATGCGAAAACATTATATTTTCTAATACTTAAAATCGATCGAGTGCGTGTAAATATTTAATTTAGATCGCATATACGAAACATGCCGACATTTCTCTTCAAGTCAAATCACGTAAGTCTGCAAAATGCTCCGTCTAATCTCGAATATCCCTTCAATCAGCTCGAGGAAGAATGCCACTCGAGCAACACGCTATCCTACACGGATTTAGAAACCGGCAAGAGCGCGTTATCGCTTTGATTGACGATACACAACGAAACGATGACAGCCAAACGAGGAACGGTTTCTCCGAAGCAGCGAGGCAACTGTCGTTTGTCGTGTACAAACCGATTTCGAGGCAAATTGATTGACACAGATATACCCGGCGATATATATCCGCGCCGGTCTACTTAGAAGCGCTGCCTACACGACAATCATCTCTATTCCGTCAGTTATCGTCGACGATTCGCAGTCATCAAAATGATTGCGGCCGATTATACGATTGCGTTAGCGCGTGCGGGACCGGCGTTTTATTATTTTTCATTTCAGTTCGACGGGCGACACGAACGCGCGGTTACGCTGTTCGCGATTTTCGATCGCACGCGATACATATTTCTCCGCGCGTACCATTCAAGTTTGGTACGTATCGTTTTCTCATATTATTACAGGTAACGGAGATATTCAAGGTGGACATAATAAATGGGTCGCTTTGTGTACTTTGCATGAACAAATTATGCGATTTTGTTATCAATCGAATAATATTCCTTGTTAGGGCGCGTCGTCGCGACGGCTGACGGTCGAGCGACCCGCGGCGACGAAAATTCAATGAGCACGAGAGCCAGGGCCCGCGACGAGGGCGGGCCGTCGAGCGAATCTCGTTATCCGTGCAAAGTGTTCCGTGAAATGATCGAGTTTCGAAGTTTAAACGAGCACGAAGTTGGTATTTAACGCAGTCGCACGGGGAACCGTTGTTGTTTGCCCGGGTAATTGAAGCTTTCGAGCGACGCTTGCGGTTTCGCCGGCGACCGCAATCTCCTTTCGCCTCTAATTTCTTTGGGAATTAAGAGCCGGGGTGGTCACAGATGAGGGACGGGGGGGGGGGGGAGAGGGACAAGTTACCTTGGCTGGTTCGTCAAAGCTCTTTTTACCGAGAATAATCTGAATAATTCCGACTGAGACTACATCGCGCGTCCACGGCCCGTTCAAATCGCCACGGTTTGGAACTGGTTGTGTTGGGATATGGGGTTTATTACAATAAACACTCAGTTAAATTTTAATAGAAAACGATACCTTAGCTCTCGATACCTCGACACTCTGGACGAGACTGACGAAATGTACAACGGAAAACCTTAGGTTTGAAACCAGAAACGCAATAGCCTGGGCCTGCAATGTGTTTATGACCCCCCGACCCTTAAAAGTCGGGGTACGGCCAGAGACCCATTGCTGAAGATAATAACCAGGCTCCGCGTTCCTGGTACTCTAAAGTGTTTCTCAACACAGAGCTTATTTTTGCTTGTATATATTAGATAATAAAAATCCAACAGGTTGTAAGAAACACGCGACTTTGTCATCAAATATCTACCATTCGATCTGTCATTCGTTCAGCGTTTAGATTTTAACACGATTCACACATGTAAACGCTACAGTGTCGCAGACACGTTCACGCGAGTTATTGCAAATCGAGAAATGAATTTATGAATGCCAGTAATGTTTCTCGATGCAATTGTGTTTGAAAACTTTCATTCATACGGGAGGATTAATTAGCTTCCTATCTACGAGCAATGCATCGCAAGCTGCTGGATTTCTTCTTCATAGAAATAACGTCGTCTTTCTTCGAAGAAGGTTTAAGGTCTCTGACAATTGGTCGCGAACTTTTCCAATCATCCGACGCAACGTTGATCCTATCAAAAGAATCCGACGGTGGCACGTCGTCCCGAAAGTGGCAAATAACAATCCACATGTAGCGGGACTCGCATATCCCGTCGATTTCAAAACCATTTTCGCCTTCCAGACCCGTGTCCACGAGAGACTCTTCTCGACTTGGTCTCGATTCCCGATACATACAACGAGTCGCCGATAGCCATTAAAGCGATCGTTCTACTCGAAGGACACGAGTCTCGACCGATTTTCTTTTTGGTCCTTCGAACGAGACCCGCGAAAGCAGAGTAATCGACCGTCGCTTTAATTATCCCTGGTAAATCTGGATCGCGATCAATCGGCGAGTGGCTTTCGGTGCAATTTCGCGACCGTTCTCTAAGTGAAAAGAAAAAGGTCCGGCTTTTGAGCGCGTGGCCGAGGTCCCCGTTAATTATTCCAATCGGCCAGAGCGAGCAGGTCTTTTCTCTCCTTTTAATTCCCGGCGATCGATAGCAATCCGGCCTGGATCAGCCGTTTCCGATTAGACGATTTCCCCGGCCGATAATTGCGAGCGTGCTGAGCCGACATGGCTCGTCGATAATCGACGGCCAAGCCCTCGATAGCGGACATCGATCGTGTGCCGTGTTCTCTGCCAACCGTCGCCGCCGCCGCGCCAGTTCGTTTTGACACTCTCGCTTGCGTTCAGAGACGCACCGGGAGCTAGAGTCTCGCTATCTACGCGCGGGGCTATCGCGACCGGTCATAGGTCACAGCAGAGCCGATGACACACACGCACACACGTAATCCACGGTAGTCACGAACGCGGAGGAAACGGTGAAAATAGACAGGAATCGCTCGGACTGACGACAAAGCCCGGGGGAGCCGAGAGCCGAGAGCCGAGCCTCTTCCTGATGAGTGACCTCGCTTTGCTGCTCGGTCCAGCGAAGTTCGGAGCATTCCGTTATTAAGAAACAAACTATTCTTGCAGGAAAGTCCAAAGAAAATAGAGACGAAAATAAGATTCAAAAGAGTACTTTCTCAGGCAAATTCTAGTCCGAAGGACGTCTCATATAAAATTACTAAGTTAATAAAAGTTCAATTAATAAATCGTCCGTTTGATCGTGATACATTTAACTTTTCGCACTCGGCGCTATTTTAATTCTAAAACTAAATTTTTCTTTATTGAAGCTGTTCAGACCCTTAAATGGGTCCATTTCGCTGTACAGTATGGTGATACAATTATTCAAACGAAACTGATCCGATTTCCGCATGTAATATCTAACAGGCACCAAAAAAGGGTGGGGGAGGGGGATTGTAAGGTTTAGTTATGTTTTAGCACTGGAAACATTTTGTGATATCATGAGAAACCTCAATTGTATTGAACCGAGAAAATTGTAAATGATTGTGAATTGATTCGATTTCTTATATCGCTTTGCTTTATTCAAATATAAATGGAAGTTTCTGCTATTACTATTGCGTAGCTGACCACGAATGTCGCCACAACGATGCCACAGGGTTAAAGAACTTTAAAGCGATGAAATGTGTTTTATTGCAATAGAATTGATATGCGCGCAGGAGGAGCAGCGAACGCGTTAAAGGCTGATTCACAAGCCGCGCTATAATTGACCTCGATCCAGGTTCTCCGCGATGAACAAAATAAAGCCGAAGATTTATTAGTGAAGTGACACAAGTTGACACCTAATGCGGGAGTGGACGAATCCAGCAGCGTGTTAACGACGACGTAGGATTATTGTTTTGTCGGTCTAATTCGTGTCAATTCGCGTGACCGGGTCGCCCGTTTAACGATACGCGGGCACGGGTGTTGAATTCGTGGTAGCGTCCGCGATATTAGCATCACGTGAAAACAATAGCCCGAACATCAGCCCGAACTTCCACTGGCGCATATATGTGCCATTAACGGCGCGACGCGGCGTCTCGAAACCGGGACGTGAGAACAACGGGCCGAACGGGACCGGAATTTGATTGGCGCGTACAACATCGGCCTATTAACGCATTGTTGGCCGCGGACGCCAATTGGCGCCTTTCATTTTCCATATGTTATAAAATTATTCGCTGTGCAGTTCGATTTTTAACCCTCGGACAGCGGACTTTTTTCACAAATACAAAATTTATAACGCGTATTTGACAGCTTTAATTATTACTATTTTAAAACATATTTTTGTAGATCTTCCTTCATCCGACAAAGGAATGAATGGCTTCAAAAATACAATTTGCCCGAACGACGGTTCCGGGGCGTCGCAAAAATTCTTTTGAAGCCTCTATTAGAGTACCGTGTTAATGAACGCTTAAAACTGCTGAAGTAAATCGTCGGACGCCCGTTCAATTTCCAGTTTTGGCCGAGCCAAAAATACATGGCACGACGAATTGGACCGGTCCAGACGAGGCGAGGGTTTCGCGGCCAGCAAAAATAGATTTTTTCCGTGAAGTTTTAATTTCGTCCCTTTAATGACAAGCAGAGAGCGTGTCTTTTTAACAGACGCGACAGCTGCTGTCGCACAATGATCGCAAATTAGAATTCAGCAATTCAGAATTAATCAGATTGCAAGTAGCTGTATACATTGTATTTGGAAAAATCATTTTCATTTCATTTCTGTTCCTTGCAACTGACAAATGCTATTAAAACTTTTCTTGTACAGAACGATGCTTTAGACTTAATGGATATTTGTATAACATCGTCAACATTGGAACACAATTAGAAATGTTGGAAACATTTCAATGTAAATATCCGCTATTTACTAATAAGAGATGATGAAAACTGATTGTACATTTGTTTGTAGAAATGAACGTTAGCTGTTAAATTAAATTGACACCAGTGAATTAATTCCCGTGTACAAACGAGACACTGGAACTGCTGAAACGACGTTGTGGGCCATTGTGGCGAATGTGGAGCAACGCGCGCGCTTTTCAGTTTAGCCAATTGACGGAGCGTCAATTCGCGACGCGTCGCGGCGTACAGTGGAGTATTTCGCCTGGAAAGCTGGCCAAGAGTGTCAAAAAATGTATAATACTTGTTCGGAGAATAACACTTACTCGTCTAAAATTGAAACAAATTTTTCTAATTTAGTAGTTTAAAATTTTCGTTACTAAATTGATTTTTCTGTAATAAATTACTAAAAAATATGGCGCGAGTGAGTGAAATAGTATGCATAAAACTAGGCTTAACTTCAAATGCTTATACAAAAATCATTTTTACATTGAAACTGGAGGAAGGAAAGAACTTTATGACATAAAGTAAAGGTAACAAAAAACACCAGGCTAACAATTGGACAAATTAGAGAGGGTCGTTTTCGAATGCTCCGGCGACGCTGTTGCTCCATTAAACCGGCGCTCTGGGTGAATGACTCCTCGACGAGCTATGCAACGTATCTATGCAACGCGCGAGCCAGCTCGTTACGTCATCGACGGATTTCGCGGCACGTGCTAACAGTTTACCTGTTGACCTGTCTCCCACGCCCCACCCATCCGCACGTGCTCACCGGACGCTCTGCACTCGATGCACCGTCCACACCCTGTGAATAGGTGATTAGGGTGCACGAGAATCCGAAAATGTTGGGTTCGATGCTCGACAGCACGTTTTTAACGCTCCCCTGGCAGAAAATTCACCTATTTTCTGTTTTAGGTACTTCAAAATTTTGTACTTTTGAAAAAAAAAGTAAAAATTTTTTACTTTTTAAGTAAAAAACCTATCTTAAAATCGGTAAAAAGAATTTTAAGATCTCTATATTAAATTTCGATGATTCCGTTAGGTTTAGAAACCGCTCAGCTCGCAGTCTCGAAAATTACCACGAAATTTAGCTGAAAGTTAAATTTGCTTGCATTCCATCGAAAGGATAACGAGTGTCTCAAGGACCTGACGTTTTGTAGTATTGCTCGACTCATCGATTTCGTTGAAGGGACGAGCATTTTAATTACAGGGCCCCGTAGAATTCACCGGGACCCGATGTGTTTCAACTTTTTCACCGCGATGAAAAGGAACGGGTTGTAAGGGTTATCTAACCTCGTTCCAGGTGAACGGGAATGGCGTTCTCTCTTTCGCTAGAGCGATGCAGAGGTTCTTCAACATCCCGTTCCCGCTGGACGATCCGGTTATCGCGCCGCTCTACACCCACGTCGACACCAGAGGCTCCGGAAGGGTCTATTACGGTGAAACAGATTCACCGGACGTTCTTGCCAGAGCCGGAGGAATGGTGCGAAACGCTTTCAAGGACGCGGCTGACTTCGTACCCACGCACGTGTTCCTGGCCACCTGGCTGGACGTCGGATACTTCAACGAGAGAAGCGACAAGGTAAGCGAGACCTTCGAAACCATTTACCAATTTTTAACATTAGCCCGCATAAAAAAAGTTGCAAAATACAACTGTTAGTACTTTCCCTGCAATTTCGACCAATTGTAATTTTTTCCAAACATTCTTTTCACGTTATCTAGCGAATCAATTGTTCTAACTTCTCAAAAAAAAATTCAAATAGTATGCTCCAATATTGACAAAGTTATGCGATTTTTAAGAACGTCCGAATATTAGTTGGAGTCACTGTAAGCTATGTTCGATCAGACTTTCGCAAAGAGCCACTCGGATGGTTAATCTTTGCGACACCGGGTGAATACTTGACGTTCTACGGATACTTCTAGGTGAACACTTACCAAGTAGCTATCTCGTCGAACGGCACGAATTCCTACGTCGAGCTACTGTACCCGGATAATGGTATTCAGTGGATCCAAGGTGAATCGCACCCCAGCGGTTTGCCAGACGCGAAGGCGCAGGCAGGATTTATGAGCGAAGGAAGAATGTACACCTTGAAGGGTTCCGGCACGGATCAGATTCAGAACGTCGACAAGTGAGTCAGGAGGAGACTGGTTAACGAGCGATTCACTTCGAGTGATTCACTGTACGGTGACATTCTAAATCCTATTGTCTCTCGCAGGTGGTCGAACGTGAACAGACCGGGACAGTGGTTGTTCCAGGTTGGTCCGGCGTTCAACGACGATGATGTCAAACTGCCGGACAACATTCAGGGTGAGTTTTCATTCATAACATGAAATTAGGTTTCTAAAATTCCCTGGGTTTTGCTCGAATGAACTCACGAGTTTTAGAATCGGTGGGAAATGAAATCCATTTCATAGGATTTTTATGATAACATGTACTTAAATAAAGAAGTATACTAAAAACAAAAATTCTCAAGGAAATATTATCTGTAACTTCACGAATTGTACACGAATTATAACTGATTGCAACTCTGAGGGCTAGAAACGTCATCCAAGGGTTAATAATTACCTCAGTCAGCATTTCTTCTTTATAACGTTACGAGTCAACTGTTCAACCAATGAAACAGCAGCATCACACCGGTAAATTTGGTATTTCCGCGAATTCGAGATGTGTATCTTGAAGTTTCATTAGCGCGCAGAGGGTTAATTTGATACTGTGTACGTACACTGTTCCCATAACAGTCCAAGTTACGCGCTAATTAAGGGCGGAAGCGACAAAGGTGTCCCGCCGGTTTCCAAGTTTTCGTCCCAGCCGAAATCTCGTTGCATTTGAAGATCGCTTAGAGCCAGTACCACTGTTTTACATGTGAACGTCTCGCATTACACAGACATCAGCGCGACGAACCAGGCAGCCAGCTGCAGAACCGGGGCAACGACTTGCCACAGCAAAGCGACGTGTCGGGACTACGAGGTCGGCTTCTGCTGCCACTGCAAGCAAGGATTCTTCGGCAACGGGAAATCCTGCCAGCCGAACGGTGAGCATCACGGCTACTGTGAGACTTATGAAGTACGGTGGTGCTCGCTTAAATTTGCTAGATTTGTCATTTTCAGGACCCATCCCCTACCACTTAGTGCATAGAGCTCAACGGAGCCCTAGGGTACTTGTCCCAATTACTCTGGCATTAAGCTAACTTCTTAATTCATGAATCTCTCGATCAATCATTTAATTTTAATTTTTATCTGTTCAAAATTTATATTCATTCTAAAACTCTCTCTTTTTATTAGAATATTTTGTTCAAGTTGAACGTGTTGGTGTCTCGCAATAATGTAATTAAGATAAAAAGAAGTATTTTTGTCCCAATCAGTGCGCCTTTGAAAATGTTTTGACAAGGAAGGAGAATAAAACTATTGAAGAAAAGGAGATAGTAGCGTAAAAATTTCACTTCCGGATCAGCAAATTCTGCAAATTTAAGTGAGCATTACAGTACCCTAATTATCTGCGAGCTTAAGTCCCTTTGATCTGGCCCCGGGACGAAAAAATCCGCTTTCGAGCGAGTCTCCCGTGAGCCGCAATTTAAACCAGCCTCTCCTTTGGAGACGCGTCGCCTCGCGATATAAACGACGTCCAATAACGGACGGTTCTCCAGAACGGTCTCCCTCTGATCTATTCAGGGATTACGAGCCCCCTTCGATGACCCCGTAAAACACGAAATTCGCGAGACATAATCCTTTGAACGCGACCCCTTTCTCTGGCCAGTTTTTAATGAACCCCGATTCAAAATTAACTCGAGAGGAGAACTCCTCCAGGAAAAATCGATTGAAATTCTTCTAAAAAGTAGAAGAATCTTTGTCTTAATTGTTTCAAGACTTGAACGTCTTTCGACTCTACTTATGGTAGCTTCATCCATTCGAATCCGTATGTATCAATTTTATTTTACACATTTTCGAACGCACTTCTTCCGAAAAGTCAATTCTCCAATTAGACTTTATGTACATAGCTAATAACTCAAATAATTCTTTTTTCGAAGGATACCGTTGAATTTTGATTTTCTGTCCTAGTACTCTAGTGCTCGCGAATTTTGCCAACAGATAAATGAAGGCATGCGCAGAAGTTCGCCGGTAAAACGTTTTGTAGTTCCATGGTAGAACAATTCGAGGGTTTGTTTAAATACCTCTAGAAGTGGCTACGCAGGGAGTGAAAGAGCTGGCAAATGTTTGCAGATGTCCCACTTCGTGTAATTGGCCGCATCTCCGGCACGATCAACAATGTTGAATTCTCGGCGAGAGATCTACAGTGTTATGTGCAAACAAAGGATGGAAGAACGTACACTGCTTTGTCCCGCGTGCCGGACGAAATCGGCCCCCACTTCCAATTACTTGGTAATATTGGTGGCGTGATCGGTTGGCTTTTCGCGAAACCTGTTGGTCAGACGAAAAATGGATACGAACTGACAGGTGCGTAGCTGTTTTATGAACTAAGTACTACAATTCTTATTCTTATTTTTATTCAATTTTTCTTATTCTTTGATAAAAAACTGAACTCGCTTGGTCCTATTAACACGTCGACTGCCATGTCACCTATATGCGGGTGACGGAATTATTTGTCCAGATTTTAAAATAAACTTTCATGTTAATATATTCCTTCCACCAAATTTGATTAGGATCAGCAAAATGTAAGAAAGATTCTAAACCTAACGGAATCATCGAAATTTAATATAGAGATCTTCAAATCCTTTTTACCGATTTTAAGATAGGTTTTTTACTTAAAAAGTAAACAAATTTTACTTTTTTTTCAAAAGTAAAAAATTTTGAAGTACCTAAAACAGAAAATAGGTGAATTTTCTGCCAGGGGAGCGTTAAAAACGTGCTGTCAAGCATCGAACCCAACATTTTCGTATTCTCGTGCACCCTAATCACCTATTCACAGGGTGTGGACGGTGGAGGACTACTCTATATCATACATTTAATTTTTCCAATTTTTATTTCATTAAACAACTTGCTGTTATTTTATGGAATTTTTGAGGTTCCCAGTTTGGCAGTCAAAGTGTTAATAAAGAATTCATTTTGATTTAATGTGTGTGCCATGAATAATTTACACAATCACGTGCTCCAGGTGGACTTTTCAATCATACGGCGGTGTTGACGTTCGCCCCGTCAGGGGACGAAGTGACGATCCGCAGCAATTACCTCGGCCTGGACGTGTTCGGGCAGCTGAAGATGGAGGCGGAGGTGACAGGTACGTTGCCGCAGCTGTCGAGGGACACCCGGGTCTCCTACGGTGACTACGATGAACTTTATACCAGAGTGCAACCTGGCGTAATCCGCGCTCAGAGCGAACGTATTTCCAAACTGAACAACGCCGCCGGTGAACGGGAACAAAGCTTCACGCTGGACCAGACGATCCACTATCACGAATGTCCGTATCTGACCGTCGAACCCGAGGACGACACTACGCGGCTCAAGTACTTCAGGGACATGACGTCTTACGAAGCCACCGAAGGTATCATACGATTCGCTTTGAACACGAAAGTCGCGCCCTTAGAGGAGGAGGACCCTTGCATCAAGGGCAAAGATTCCTGCCCAGAGCATAGCAGCTGCATCGTCGTTGGCGACACTTACAAGTGTGACTGCAATTCTGGGTGAGCTCCGCAAACCTCTACGAAATTTCTATACATTGATTTCTCGATATACAGTGAGTAACGAAAGTATTCGAACGCCCTTTAAATCAGTATAACTTTTTTTTTAAGTGAATCAAACGACCTGACTTTTTTTAGGAGTTAGAAGAATTGGTTTTCCAAATGATGTGTAAAAAAGATTTTGAAAAAATTACAATTGGTAAGAATTACATGAGAAAATAAAAATGGCACTTTTCACAACTTTTTTATTTGAACCAGTAGTGAAAATTTAAAATATGTGTTTTGTAGATATATGCTAGTTATATACATGCTGCAAATTTCATTGAAATCGATTAATATACACACGAGCTACAACTAGTTAAAAGTGGTGAAAAGCGTAGATTTTCACGACTTTTGGCCAGTTTCTGCTTAAAATCCTCAGATTCTAACATATTTTGATACGTGCCATTTTTATCTGCGTCAGCCGATTTCGATGAAATTTTCAGTACGTGTATAACTAACAGAGATCTACAAAACGCATATTTTAAATTTTCACTACAGGTTCAAATAAAAAAGTTGTGAAAAGTGCCATTTTTATTTTCTCATGTAATTCTTACCAATTGTAATTTTTTCAAAATCTTTTTTACACATCATTTGGAAAACCAATTCTTCTAACTCCTCAGAAAAGTCAGGTCGTTTGATTCACTTAAAAAAAAAGTTATACTGATTTAAAGGGCGTTCGAATACTTTCGTTACTCACTGTATGTCAATAAGACGGGTCTTGCCAGTGTCGTGTATCGTTCAGGAGCCGTGTTATGTTTACGGGGTATACCCCGTGGTAGTGGGGACAATTGCGCGACGTTTATCATTCGGGCCTTGGCGACATTAGTCGTGAGCTTGAGACAGTAAAAGACAGCAGACGATAGGTCTATTGTAACTCGACGGTGTTGTTATTAAAAATGAAATTTGTTTCTCAGATATCACTACCTGTACGAAGACGACGGCAGCGCGATCTGCGTGGACGTGGACGAATGCACAACCGGCAACCACGCGTGCTCTCCGGATGCACAGTGCATCAATCAAGAAGGTAGCCACACCTGCGAGTGTCGAGCTGGCTTCACCGGGGACGGCCAAGATTGCGAGAGTAAGTTTCCTTATCCTGTGGCAAAGAGGTTACCATTCTATGATAACGCTTTACCAACCACGAGCAACAGACCGACGGAAAAAAAATCGATATCTTGCGAGTTCTGCTTTACGCATCGCCAGTAACTGGTGCATCTTCTGTTGGAAATTCAGGAATTCCTTCCTGCGAGGACGTTCGGTGCGAGAATCACATGACCTGTGTGATGGTCGACGGCGCACCTAATTGCTACCCCATCGAACGAGGTAAATATCTTTCGTCGAAATCAAAAACAAAATTCTATTCTGCAAGAGATGTTCCATCGGTTATGGTTATCTTCGACATCCGGTAGGTTCCTGCGAAGTTGAGAACAACTGTTCGGCAAATAGCGTCTGTGTCTTGAACGAGGATACGCAGAGACACGCCTGCGTCTGCTTACCCGGTTTTCAAAGTAAGTACCATCTTTCTTTTTCCTCTTTACAGTTAAACGCTATTAGAACGCATCGCGGAACAGTGTTCCTCCTCTGTAAATTCGACTAAGGGGTTCCAAGAAATTCTCGCAAAACGATAATGAACGTGTTTTCTCGAATAAAACACGGCTCTTCGATTCGCTTCCGTGATTTTACGTGGAATAACTTCCGAATGAAATGAAAGTAACATTTCTGCTACTGGAGGTGTTCGAGTCGTTGGACGTAATTAAACTTGCCGTCGCAGCGTTTAACATTTAGCGTTCATCCGGCGGCGGGGCGCATATTTTCTGCTCCGATGTGTCTTATAAGTGAATTGAGCAAGGAGTCTGGTGGACAATTTCTTTGGTCATAGCCGGGGATTCTTCGGCGGGACACCGTTCCGCCAATGGAATCGTGGATCGGTTGTTTTTGGGATCGACTTCCATTCGAATGATTACAATTGTCCACAGGTGATGGTTACACGTGCCACCCGGAAACAGACATGACCACAACGGACGAACCGCCGGAACCGCAGTGCGTGGATGATACGTGTTGGTGCGCGAACGGTTGGGAGTACCGGAATTACGAATGCGTGCGCCAGGAAGAGGAGTCCAGGACGGTCTACTACCAGCGGGACTGTAAGTACCAAGAATAATATTGCCCGGTGCTCGATCCCTCGGCGAATTAAGGTCGGATTTTACTAGACCGGTTCACCGTGGCCGGGATGGGCACGGGTTTTGGCTAGGCCATACTGAGTTCATCGTGTTCTAGAGGCGCTCAAGTGCTCGCAACAAAGACTAATGCCACGCACCACGGGGGTTAGCTAGCAGAACCCCAAAACCGTATACAGTAAAGATTCGACTTAAGGCAGTCTCTCGGTTCTTTTTACTGCCTCATCCGGGGAACGTCGGAGGTTCTCGCCGGCGTCCCATTTGAAATACAATGTTGTACGGAGGTGCTGACAGCGAAACTCGAGAACCGTCGCGGCCACAACGTTGTCGGCTATATCGGTGTGAGACTAGAAGACCACTGCTAATCCAATTACAAAACTTCTTTATCTTTCGTTATATTTTTATGAAACTTTTACCAACATATTCGTGGCATTTTTCTGATTAAAATGATACCAAATATGATATAATTCCGATGATATTTACTTGTGTAACAAGCGATAAAAGTTTCGAACACAGAGAAGGACAGCGTATGGGAAAGAAAGAGACGCGGCGAGTCGAAGCGTTCGGAAAAGATCAAAGACTGGCGTGAGCGCAGGCTTTTAAATGAAAAGTTTAACTTCTTTATTATAATTTTTTTTGTATGAGACTTTCACCAATATATTTGTGGCATTATTCTGGTTAAAATGATACCAAACGCGATATAATTTGGATCACATTTACACTAATTTTTCGTTAATGTAATTGTAATGGGAAGCAAGTTTCATCGTTCATTATACAGGTAAATATCATCGGAATTGTATCGTTTTTGGTATCATTTTAATCAGAAAAATGCCACGAATATGTTGGTGTGAGTCTCATAAAAAAATAATTAATAATAAAGAAGTTAAATTTTTCATTTAAAAGCCTGCGCTCACGCTAGTCTTTGATCTTTTCCGAACGCTTCGACTCGCCGCGTCTCTTTCTTTCCCATACGCTGTCCTTCTCTGCGTTCGAAACTTTCGTCGCTCGTTACACAAGCAAGTGTCATCGGAATTATATCAGAAAAATTATTTTAATCAGAAAAATGCCACGAATATGTTGGTAAAAGTTTCATAAAAAAATAATGAAAAATAAAGAAGTGTGGTATAATGTTTGTTTATTAAAAAAAATATATAAGAAGGTATCGAATAGATAATCTCGATGTCGGAAACAATTAGATACAACACTCTCACGCAACGCACACGTCCTTTCCTCGCTGTAGTCAACGGAAAACTCTGCTTTCTCCCTCCAAGAATGTCCTTTTTAAGGATTCATTCACACCCAACACTCATCCCCTAATCTTATCCGTGTCCCGGAAAAACCCAGCCTACCCTTGGGCCTGGTTTTTGTCAGGGACACTTTCTCTTCTATGGCCCTCTTTCCTTGGGTCTGCTTTTCGTCGGGCCTCGATGTTTTGTGGCCCTCTTCCTGCCATCGAAGACCCAACGACACTCTGTCTAAATTTACGATACTACAGAAGTTTTGTAATTGGATTTGTAGTGGTCTTCTGGTACCACACCGATATAGCCGACAATGTTGTGGCCGCGACACGACGGTTCTCGAGTGGTGTGAGGTGTTCCACTGCCTTAAGCGGGGAACGTCGGCACTGCCTTAAGTCGAATCTTTACTGTACTTTCCTCTTACCCCTCGGGGTCCTAGGTTAGAGTCCACCGGGCCATCTGCAAATGGTCAGACGCTCGAGGTAATGACCCAACCGGGGCGAGCAAAAATATAGTCGAGAACACTGATGCCCCATCGGTTTTAAACCCTAGACTCTGTTTTCGAATCTAGCGACCTTACTTGACGGCCGTTTTCCCGGTCTAGTAAAATCCGACCTTTATCCAGCCCCGGACTTCATTTCTCGGATCCGCATAAGGGTCTATTCATATTTGCCGGAACCCTAACAAGGCCACTTGAGAGGCGCACGAGATGCTCGCAACAAAAGCTAAGACCCGCACACATCGGGGGTTTTCTACCTAACACCCGAACAGTTTTGCTCCCCTCTACACCCCGGGGATGCCAATGAGCTGTGGGCCATCCGGTGTAGGCCATTCGGACACCCGATGGGCATCCGATTTCCATCCGATGCTGTCGTGGCATCCGTCCGGCGCCGGACGCCCAGATCCGTCGGCAACACGGGATTTGGGTCCGTATTTGAAACCTTCCGGTCCGGCAAATATGAATAGACCCTAATTCGCCGAATATCGGCACGGCGGCGACGACGCCGATTTTTCCTCTGCCGCGGGAGCCCCGCCACCGAGGAATGCGCTCGGGAAGTTCGCTTGCACGAGATTCTTAATCGTTTACGAGTTTGAAACGTTAGAGGGAGTATAAGCTTCTTAAAGTTCAATCCTTTGAGGACGAAGTTACGTTGCCGGCGTGAAAAAAAAGTTGACGGAAAGAAAGAACATGGACGCGGGAGAAAGGATCGGCCGGGACTCGCACGACGAGCCAACTTTACCCAGGGAAAATCGGCACCGCCCGTGGGAAAAGAAGAGAAATGTTTCTTTTTCTTTTTTTTCAATCCCTGCCTCGCGACCGATGCTACTTTTAGCGTGAACCGGCTCGAAATTATTTCCTCTGAGTATTTCGACTGTATTGTTAATCGCCTTTGAAACGGTTTCGAGGAACTTGTATTTTCGCGGAGCACAGAATTCTTGCGGAAGAAGCAAGTTTTTAATTCATTGCCGAGCTGTATTAACCGATGCCGTTGTAAATTCAGAAGCTTTGTGCGTTCCGGGAAGTATAAAACGCGCGCGCGGTTTCGTATTATTTAATGTAGCTTCGGTTGACTTTAGTTTCCTGCGAGCACTCATTCGGAGAGAGGAAGTTTTCGCCAATCTTGTACCTTTATGGACACGTTCAAACAGAACGAAATTGAATGAAACTTTCACAACACATTCACAGCTCTCCTTTATAATAAATAGTTGGTAGCTCTTATTCATTATTACTCTTACTTACTTTTGTTTATAATTACTTGCCTGTTCCGTCAGCATCGAGATCATCGCTTTCCTTACCGTAAAGGCCAGACACGTGTACTTGTTCTTTCTCTGCGTCTTCAAAGATTTTCCATTAAGGACATACCGCAACGTCCCAAGTAAATAATAAATTGTCTAAAATTTTTTGCAAATTTAAAAATCGCTGAGCAAGACATCACAAATTGAAATCAGATTAACAATTTCCAACGCACATATTTAATATTTTCTTCGAATACCATTCGAAACATTGTATATTCTTCAACCATTGCAATGTTTCGACAGTTTAGAATGACACCCACTAATTTTTGACATAAATGCAGAAAATCCGCAGTCTAGCGATCTGATAGTGTCCAACAAGAGCGAGCATCAATGTTTTTTCTTTTATGGGACGGACCTCAAAGGATCGACAATGACGGAATAAAATATATGCATGGATTCTAATCGCACGTAAAATATAATTCGGGTACGTCGTGATTGCACGAGTTCGCGATGCGAGAGAGTTTACCATAGCATAGTCGAGAAACCCGCTAACCGCTAGCGACGAACGGTTTTGCATCGTGCGTTCTAGTATCGGCACGGCCACTCCCGGAATGCTTCGAAGACTACTGCATATGTCCCTGGGGATACGATTACAACCACACGGAGGAGATTTGCGTGGCCCAACCAGGATACAACCACGAAACGATGGGTCCATCAGGAGTACACTGTACGACGGTTTCGCTTTGCTTACGCTAATTTCGCCAATTAACAATCTCCGGCACGCCCGCTTACACTTCACGCACACTTTCAATAATCGGTCTACGTTCTACTTCGTTCTATCACCTTGACGATCGAATCTATTTGTCGACGTTTCGACTGACCGTGGATGAAAAATGCAGCTGACATTTCTACGAAACGCGTCGAGAACTTTCAAACATCCCCGAGCTGTGTCTGCACCGAAGCAGCATCCAGCAACTTTTTGTCGCCTTCTTCTCTTTTTATCTAATTTAAAAATGGACAGCGTGGACACAGCTTAAGGCATTAGTGGAATTGTTCTCGGACAGATCGCGTCAGAGCGATGGTTAATATTATTTCCACCAATTAGATTTGTGAGATCTAATTTTCTTTAAATTAAAATTGCATGCAACTACTATGCACTTTTCACGAAGAAAGTGCAAAGGACTTGAAGCGACAGTCGAAACGTCAGAAAAAGATCTAGCATGTCTTCCGAGGCGTAATCGTGAGAATTCGATCGTTTTAGGTTCCGGGAAAAATTCATGTGGATGAACGATCGTATGATCCTTTATCAGACACCGTGGTACTCAGCAAAAAATACCATTCATTGCCTGGTTCACTGGATTTGATTCTATATTCCCAAGTTTATGTTCGCGCGGTACAAAATATCTTAAGAATTTTTGAAACGATATGCATCGCGTATGAAAGTTGTTGGGACTCTTTATTGAGACCGTGGTTGTTGGATTATTTTTGCAAAACAGTGCGGAATGTACGATTTCGGATGTACGTGCGATAGGAAACCCACATGAATTTTCTCCGATGACGGGTGCAACTGATCTGCGAAATGGCTTCATAAATTTCGTACGTGAGGCAGTCCAGCGAATTATCATAATTGCGCACGCTTATGTCCAGTACCGTGCAACGTGGTGAACAGGTGTCATCCCTACGCGCAGTGTGTATACGTAACGACTACCGGTGACTACGAGTGCCGCTGCAATCCCGACTTCGAGGGGGATGGTATAGAGTGCACGAGAATAGGTATGATTCTAAAGTATTGCACTTTTTAGCGATTATAGTAACCGTTCGTCGATAAACCGTTCTCACCGTTGAAAATTCGTCAGGGCCAAGTTCGACTCGTTTATAATTCAGCTGAGAAAACAAACTGATGCGGACGAGAATCAAGGAAAAAATGATTGTTGTCGATTCATAGTTGGCGTTGGTCGAACTGGTTCCGGTGAATTTTCATCGGTGAAATCTACGTCGATAGTTTCCCGACGAGACCACACACGGAAATCGTACTCGTCGATGACGAGCGAACTGAAATCGAATTGTTATTCTGGCTCAGATGTGTCCTGCATGGATGTGGACATCTGCGACCCGAACGCGTCCTGCCAGTACGAGGAGCCGTTGGACAAATGCGTTTGCAATCCAGGATTTCAGGGGGACGGAAAAACTTGCAGGCCTATCGGTCATCATATTAAATATTTTTCATATTCTCCTTTGTCACCTTTCGGTGCACGAATGATCTGACACTTATTTTGTTTGCTTGTATTGCACGCTGGAAACAAAGAACGTTGGTTCTGCAGTCGCACGATCGCGAATTTCTATGTACCAACGTTCTCCAACGTTTTCTATACGTGATATTTTACTGTTGGATAACAGACGCTTGCAACACAAACGAGGACTGTTCGGAACACGAAAAGTGCTCGTACAATCCCACGAGCTCCCGACGCGAGTGCAGCTGCAATTTCGGGTACAGCAAGGTGGACGGACGTTGCGTGGTGTCTGATTGCTCGACGAACCCGCGCCAATGCCACGTGAATGCTCAGTGCGTGTCGGTCAGCGACGGGGGCTACCAATGCGTCTGCATCGAGGGTTACAGCGGCGACGGGACACATCAGTGCGTCGAGGATCACATTGGCTGCAACGTTCTGAATAATTGCGGCAGGAACGCGGTCTGCGGCTACAATAAGAGCTCCGCGAACTTCGCCTGCATCTGCCAACCGGTATGCTTATTACTGCACACGGTTTCTTAGACGTGCGTGTTGCTGTTGGTTATCGATTCGGTATCTGCACGGATATTGTCTTGCAAATTAGCGGTGGCAACACGTTCGCCGTCGAGTTACAATCCCAGAAAAGCCCATGACACCGAAGTAATTGCTAAAATCGTGACTGGAAAGTTCAAATTGAACACAGTGTTTACTGTCTTGTTTCTTCCGTGTACGCCATGAACCCTTAAAAAATTTCATTTACTCCAAGACTGAGGGTCGTCGTGAAGAATAAAATTGTTTCGCGTCCGTTACAAGAAACAGGACTCACTTAATGCAACGTAACACAGTAAACTGACACTTAACACTTTGACTGCCAAACTAGAAACCTAAAAAATTCCGTAAAATCAAAGCAAGTTATGTAATGAAATAAAAATTGAAAAAAATTAAATGTATCATATTGAGTAGTCCTCCAACTTTCTTGCATTTTATAGATCCTAATCAAATTTGGTAGAATGAATATATTAACGTAAAAATTCATTTTAGAACCTCGACAACTAATTCCGTCACCCACATATGCGTGACATGGCAGTCAACGTGTTAATCGACTCATATGGGATCAGATTTCTGACCGGATAATCTTGAATCAAAATTTTACCACAAATGTATAAAATCCGCAGCGTAGTTGTGATAAAACTTCAAAACAAGTGGAAAATATTTGTCTGGCCATTTGTTTTTGCATTTGTGAATTTTCACGGTCATATATGCTTGGTGTGCTGACCGTGATTGGTAAAATGCAAGAAGGTTTAAACGAAAAGTTACTTATCAGTGCGTCGCTTCTATACACTAGGTAGATTTAATCATTTTCGGATTATAGTAGGATTATACTATCGATTTATATGAAAGAAATCTGAATTTCTACGACCTGATACAGCATAGCCACTTAATGGCGATAGAGACTCGGTCCACAGCCTCGTTGCTCAGCTAGAGAACCACTCTGACGAAAATTGCGATCAAGATCACCAGTGGAAATTACTGTGTTTGCTAATGTGATAGTTTAGAGGGAGCCGAGTGTAACCTAACTCTGGAACTCCATCAAGTAGTAACAGACTCCACGAATCAGCCAGCGCATGGATGAACGCGTCAGACTAGACTGTCACTGTAGTAACCGACGGTTTATGACCAGACATCGTCGTATAGAACAATGAACCGGGTTGACATGCAGCGATATTTAACACTGACGGGATTGCAGTTCCCTCGTACCCAAATTAACCACTTGAACGACTTCAGATCTCTTTGTCGATATACGTACATGCCATACTTCGATGAACAGTGACTTAGAAACAATAACTACATTTGTGACGGTTACACTGCCGTTGAGGGTGTCATTTAGAAGGTTTTTTTTCAATAATATTATCAGATTCTTTCCACTATTCCAAGTTGCAGCCAGTCGTTTTTGTCATAAATCTATACAACGTGCAGTCCACGGATGAATATCAATATACACATTGTAATTGGATTTTTATACAAAATAAATGTTCTCTGCATCGATTGCAAGTTACAGGATAAGTAACAGGAAGTTATAATTTCTGTTCTTACCGATTCTAAAAGATTAAAAATAGTACAATCGTACAAAAGTAAAATTGGATATCTAAATAAAGATAGAAGGTAAGCTGTTAATCAAAACGCTTCATAACATGCATTCATAACATGCATTTTTGCATTCCAAAATCGGACATTTCATATGCGACAACCTAATGGTTTGAATTGGCATCTGTACCTTTAGAAACGATAAAAAGACTGACGTGTTTAAAAAATGTGAATAAAATTCAGAAAGAAAAGCAGACGGTAAATGGTCCTGAGGAATGTCGTGCGTTGAAAGGTTCGGTGTTTCACGAGTGAAGAAAATTGACTGATTTTCAGGGATTCTACGGCGACGGGTTTGCGTGTCTTCCTCAATCGTCTTGTCGACGTGATCCAGCCCTTTGCTCGCCGGACGCGACATGCGTGCCAGCTGGGGAGAATCAGTTCGCCTGTGTGTGCAACGAGGGCTACACCGGCGACGGGGCGATCTGCAAGCCTCGGCCGAAACACGAGTCGAACTTTCTGCTGGTCAACCAAGGAATGGCCACGATGAGGATACCGTTCGCGCCGACCTACGACAACCCGGGCAGCCCGATCAACATAGCGTACCAGCAAATGGCCATCGCGATCGACATCGACTGTCTGAACGGGAAAGCGTACTCCAGCGACATCACCGGTAATTCGTTGATATTCCGACAACGGTCTCCCCGGTTTCCACTGTTGAGGCTCTAAGCTCAGACCGTAAGCCGTGTCTGTTAGAAAAGATGTAGGCGGATAAGGTGGTCACAAATCTGCCCCAAAATCAAATTGATCTTTCTTCGTAACATTCGATAGGACTCCGAAAGAAATCCCCCTGTGACAAGTTTCAAGTCGGTATCCCTACCGCAGTGGTTGTTATAGGTTTAATGAAAATTATGTTCTATTTCTTCTGTACTGCTTAACATAAAATGATGACACACTACTGTGATTTTTTTCCGAATTTTTAAAAAATTCCGCAATCATTTTCTCCATTTTCACGTTGATAGCAAGTATAATGCAATGATAAACAGTTACGTCAAAAGACAGAATAAAAATTGCAATTTAAAGCAGTGAAATCATTTCAAGAATTTAACAGACAATTTTACAGACCATTTTTATTTTCACTGTAAAAGTCCGCAGTCTAATAAACGCCATTTGTGTTGAAAACCGCAATTACTTTTGCATTAACGTAATATTTTGTGTCAGTACACCGTTAGCAATCTATGAATTAGAATGGAACAATCACTTTTCGCAAACGGCTTCGCATCGACGATATATCGTTGTTCGGCGCTGCAATGGTTAAAGTCTCTGATCGGTGACTATGTTTGGGCTTGCGAAAGAGGATCACCAGTGATCGAACAAACTTCGCGCGAGAATTAGAATGGAATTTTCCGCGGGATCCCCAGCGCGGAACTCGTCCTCGTTCCACCAGAGAGTCGTCCGCGGTCTAGATGAGATTTATTTTACAGGCAATCGAATAACCGAGTTGAATTACAACGGATCGGTGGCTGAGACGTTCCTGCCGAAAGTAAGCAGTCCCGAGGGACTGGCGGTCGATTGGGTTTCGAGAAATATTTTCTGGACCGACTCCGGCAAGACGACCGTCGAAGTAGCCAATCTTGAGACGAAGAAACGCAAGGTCCTCGTTTCCGACGGACTGGTCAATCCTAGGGGGATAGCTGTCCATCCGTTCCGGGGGTTAGTATCTCTCTTTCTAGGAGAATTGTCCTAGGATTAAGTAACGCGGAGTAACAAAAACCGGGGTCAAAAGTAACGGTATAACTTTGGACTGGGATTACGCGGAAGCTGTCACGACTAATATAAAAATTTTTATACCCAAATCTTATAGAAATATCTGACATCAGAGAGTTGTTGGTCAAAAATGGGGTCACACCACTTTCGCTTACAATTAATATCCAAATTATCAACGAAAAAAAAAAAAGAAAAATAGACTGAAGAGTATGCTACAAATTGTAACAGTAAATGAAGCAAAGTAAAACAATTGTGTTCATACAAAAAGCAGCTACATATAAATCAAATTCTTTATCAGTATTATACTACCTTCGTCTGATTACAGATTATTCGGTTTCAAAACAGTGGCAAACGCATAAGTCATGTTATCTAGCGCACTCTTCGCGTGCCGAATCGCTACACTCCGTGCACTGCACTCATTTTTCATCTGGCTTACAGGAACTGTATGAATCGAGACATACACGGCAATAATACTTCTCATCTTCCTTATCATTGCATTCTTCATTCCTGTTCTTGTACCTTTTACTTCATATTTTCCTGTCACAAGTGTCAGCGTATATGATCGACCTTATTTCTTCTCCGCCCCTTTTATCTAACTCTATTTATCAAGAAAATAACCGATCTATTACCCGCAAAATTCTCTTATCCGAACAGCCGCGTGTCCGCATTAATTCAGATAATCGAGGTTTTCTATTTACAATGTTATTTTCCCTCTAATTAGGTTCCCTCTAATGTCCTTGCGACTAGAACGTCATTGTAGCCGGTGAGGTCGTTGCCTCTTTCCCAAAGTTTAAAATCTGTTAAACCTGAATGAAGCGAAGATTAAGAGAGTTATCAGTTGTCAGAGTATGCACACACTTTATTGGGACACCCTATGTTCAAAAATACTGCGATAGGGGATAGGAAACATATTTTCATAAATATCTCAGAAACCAAAACCAGACAGAGGTAACACGTGTAGGAAAAAGTCGTTTAGAGCGATGATCTTTATGGTATAGTTGAAGGTTTTTGAAATCGGTAAGGTCGTCGGCTATTTTCTAAATAAAATTACTAGAAAAAAAAGACACATCGTAATCGGGTACCAATCAAGGGAATTTCGACCGGTTCCAGGAAGATATTTTGGTCCGATTGGAACCGCGCCTCGCCGAAATTGGAGTGGGCCAATGAGGACGGGACCGGCCGAGCAATCTTCCTTCAAGGAGATTACGTCAAGCTGCCGAATTCATTAAGTATCGATTGGGCGACGGATGAGCTGTGCTGGGCGGACGCCGGAACGTTTACGATAAGTAAATACAGAACTCCGAATCGAATTTCTCCGCTAATAGACGCACCGGTTCCCCTAACTCGATAATCCTCCCCCCGGTCCGCTGGGGCACCGTTCCGGTTTTTGATGATTGTTCGCAGGCTGCATGAACATCGAGACTAGGGAGATCAACGTGGTCGCGAACGAGCTCACCTACCCCTTCGGACTGGCGATCTCGCAGCAGAATTATTACTGGACCGACTGGAAGACGTAAGCGATTCAAGCGACCTTTTTCTTGGCCCGGGGAATTTTATGCGTTCACCAGTCCGGGGAAATAAATGACAGTTCAGCTTCTTCGAATCGCTCTTTCCTCGACGGATAAATAACGATCCGGTCATTTATTCCCTGTCAATCTAATGGCCTCGGCAATGATAGAGGATCGCGGCTTGCTACATTTTAATCGAGATACTGCCTGGAATCTCCCACCCCTCAACCCCCACTCCCCACCCCCAGTCACTGCGGTCTAGTTTTTCAAAGATATCCACGTATGCACAGGGTGTCATTTGACAAGGCAACATGTTCTAGTTACACAAGCCGATTTTAATGAAACTGTTGCGAGAGATAGTTCTTAGAAAAATATTCGACAGATGTTTGTTTTTATCAGTAATTGTTCACATCGAAGGAGCGAAAACAGCCCTCAAATTTGGGTATTAAAAACATATTTTATGTATTTTTTTTTTATAAGGTACAGATCTGCGAAAACAAGTTTAAAATATTCGAATATTTTGCAATTTTCTTTAACAATTTTTAATCGATTTTTATATAAATTCGTATCTGTGATCTTAGAATAAAAATTAAGTGTCCAAATGTCATCAGTAGACTGCGGATATTTATGTAGACAATATACTATACAGTTTCACGAACCAACTTACAGAAATTGATATCGGAAAAGGATTACTACCGCCTCATAGAATTTCCATTCTATCCCAGAGAAGATAAGAATCTCGTTAAACTATTTCAAACTTTTTATTTCACTCCGCTAACATGCACCTCGCTGCGTGTACCGTTTTTCGGTGGACCTTTCATTCGGGTCAAGTAATATTTCCGTCATCGATAGAAGAACGTACAAGAGAACACATAGCAAATTATTGAACATTTACCAAGCTCTTTATCATTTTCATTGAAATTCGCGACGGTGTAGCCAGTAATTATTAAACATTGTTTGCATTAATTGCAAGACACAAGAAACATTTAGACTTCTCTCTTTAGTGGTTTCATTAAATTGTTTCATTAAATTAACCCCTTGCACTACGATTTATTTCACGGTCTCAACGATTAGAACTTTTTTGAAATTCGTAATTTCCTAAAAAAAGGAGAAAAATTTATATCTATTGTATGCCTATATGTTCTTTAATAGCTGTACACTAACAACGCCAGAATAGAATTTTATTTCGATTTAAAGGAAATTAATAACATGCATATTCATTAGACTCTGTTCAGAATCTTCATCGCGAGTATGACTCGACATTGTAGGGCAAGGGGTTAAATTGTAAGAAATATATTGACATCTTGAAGTTCTCTTACTCATTTCTACTGTTTCAAATTACACCGATCAATCATTGCCATCGATGACGAAAATCCGCGGTCTACTTATTATAGTCAAGGATGGTAGTCGAAGTTCCTCTTTCGAAAAAAGAGCATAAAGCCGGGGACAGAAACAGTAAGATATTTGGAGTGATGTGTTATTTACCGTTTGCAGCCACAAAATCGAGGTTGCCATGAAGAGCACCGGGGACAGGAAGCCGGCCATATCGATACCACCAGGAGGAAGCGGTAAATTATACGGAATAGTCGTCGTTCCTGAGTCCTGCCCAAGAGGTAAATCAAGTTTTACATCAGCGCGCGACGTGCGCCGCGGCGCGGCTGAAATTGATCGCTTTCCCTTAAAAGTACATAAAAGCGTTGACCAGCGGCGCGGCCCGACACCGTCGCGCCGCCGCTATGATCAACGGTGACCGGATTAATACAGCAATTACTTGTGTTCCGCGACAGTGACGAACGCCTGCAAATACGAGAACGGAAGGTGTAACAAGGAGCAATTGTGTTTGCCCGATGGCCAAGGCGGCAGGACGTGTGCGTGCGCGGACGACGCGTCAGGACCTTGCACCGATTCTCATTAACAAGCCTAACCCATCGACAGAATCGAAATCCGGCGACGCGGAACTCGGACAACGGCGCTATCGCACAGTGGTACCAAAGAAATATATAGCAGCTCGGGACGAACATAATTTTTTTTAACAGTTTACGGGGTTGCGTGCATTCGCAAGAATTAAATCAGCTTTTAAAAATGTGATGCGAACATTACTTAATGGGTAATGAGATTGTCTATGTATATTAAGTTCATTTTGTTTCATTTGTTTTCGCGGAGTACGAATGAAACTACTCGGCTGTTAGAACGATGTAGTAGACCACTGTGCGCTGTGCCGAGAGCGAAATAAGGAAGAGACGAGGTTTCGCGTTGGTCGTGATGTCACTCATTAAATCGCGTGTAAATTATAATATTATTTCTTTGTATGTTTAGTTTGTCGTCCACGTTTTCGAGTAACACACTTTTTGTATCTAATATAACCGCAGCGTGAAGCTGGCTGTATGGTGCTGCGGCACGGTGCCGCGTTATTTAATAAAAGTTTAAGACGTAACAATTGAGCTTCACTTTTCCCATTCCCCGTCGTAATACTAATTAATACAGGCAGAAAGGTAGCACACGTAATTGCAAAAGTTTAGCTTTCATTTCGATTTTTCAATATTTTCAATATTGTCGGCAGTCAAAGTCTTACTAGACATTTTTAAAAGAATTCTAAGAGCAAGATTTCTTTTTATTAAAATTTTATAAGAGCAAAAAAATATTCACAATAATATACAATATTACAAATACATAATATTCAAGTATTATAAATATTATTAACATAATGAGTTCAGCAAATCTTGAAGTTCAAACAACAAAATGTATAGATTTAAAACATTACGAAGTCTATGAAAACTGGTCGGAAATTTATTTACAACTTTTCGAAACATGCGGAAATGATATTACTGTTGTATGTAGTATAAAGAAGAGAAATGAGCGATTCTCCACGATTCTGCTTGCAAAAGCTGTGCCAATTAAAGTTCAACTTTGGTCAGGTACGTGAGCTATTGAATGTGGCTTGGCTAGCATGTCTGATCATTACTGGCAGTTTCTACTTATTTCAAGCAGGAAGTCACGTATAATAAATGCATTTTCAACCGTATTTTCGGAAATGTAATATCATGTAAAAAATCGTTATTGTATATTGTATGTTTCTATTTTATTAAAGAATGTTATAAATGATAACAGAAAAACAGTTGAGAACCCCCGGAATTACGCTACCTATTTTTGTCGTAAATGTATAAAATCTGCACTTTAATTATGAGTATGTAAATGTAATTACATTTTGTAATTTTTGCAACACAAAGGAATTGAAGAAGCCGCGATGTCTATGCATCCTACCAAATCATAATGATAATGCATTACATTTAACATATTAATCATAATAATTTTACCTCAAAGGACCAATCAGCGTAATAAAGTGAGTATCGGGCGTGTATTAAATGTAAAACGAAAGCAATTTAGTCGATGCTCACAAAGAATGAATAAATTCGAGGCGCAAGGTCAACGACAAAAGCTGGCGATAGAACATGAAAGAAATTCTACATGCAGCTTCCACGGTGGCGCTAATCAAAGGGTTGATAAACGTTCTCGCCGGTTAAAGAAAACAATTAAATGCGTGCCGAAATTGATTGAAGTTTCCATTACTTTATTCAACAGCTTCCGCTCTAAATGCATAAGGAACCCCAATCTATTTCATACTTATTAAGCTAGAGCATCCCGCGAAAAATCGATCGGTAATTAGTTTTTAAGTAAAATCTTAAAGCTACGACGTTTTATGCCATTTTTTACGTTGAAGCGAGTGATAATAATTACCATGGTAATGGTAACTGTGAATTTCATGCAATTAGGAGAAAAATGATGTTGGGGAACGCTTCTCGTTATCAGGAAAAGGGATTATTAGAAAATTCTAATCGATACGAATGTGGAGAAAACTTCTCCGTGCATAACATATTAGAAAAAATTTCCAGTGAACGACCTCCCTCAAAAACCATTAGACTAATCTCCGCGTGGCCTCCGATTGATTTATCCGACAACGGAGCTTGCGAAAAGCCACCGTCGCGAGAAGTGGCGTCGCCGTCGAGCAGAAACGGAACTAAGTTTGCCGCACGTTCGAACGAGCAGGGAAACGAGGCAACCGCGCACAGTAAAAGAGGGCGAGGGGTGCTGAAGAGACAAAGCTTAACGTCAGGAACGATGACGGGTGTTACGGTAACGGTAGGCCGATGGCTTGCTAGACGGCGCGGCGCGGCGCAGCGACGAAGTTGTCGGCGTGATAATGAACCTTCGGTTCAGCTTTCGCGCCGGAGTTCTTTGTTCGCGCGAATAAATAAACTTCCGGCGTAATAATGCGCGAGCCCTCGCCGTCGAAGGGGAGGCCAATTACCGTGTTCATTATCGCAGTAACAGCCGCCCATTTAATTTTCCCGTCGCTACATTAAGTTAATAAGCAACTACTTAGAAGCCTAATAAGAATAACACGGTTGGTAGCCGCCGCATAAAAATATAGTTCCCCGGTTGCCTACGATCAATTATCTTTTCATAACGGTGATTAAGCGACGGCGAGGTAGCGGGGAAAGGGGGGCACAGGGCTCTGTCTGCGGAGAACCATCTCGTTGAGAAAAAGGCGGCGACAAGCGTTCGAACTCTTGCAAAGAGCTCGCCTCTTCGAACAATTCCATCCGAACTAGACAATTAAATTTTCCTTACCGCGATCCCTTTGTGTCGCGTTTAATTGGCTGACCGCAAAATCAGACGGGTCGCCGCAACCCCGCGAACGCAACTTGGGTTGCCAGCAAAGCGAAGACAGTAGATAAGACGACGCGGGCCGACGTACCGACAAAGGACGTCAAACCTGCAGTCCGGGCTATCTCCCACCCATAGAGACAAGAATCTCCCAGCAATATGTCTCTTCGTCGAGTCTCCCGTGCATTTCCACCGAGATGGTCCGAATTTTTTTACTTTAAATTGTTCCGGGTCTTACCGCCCAAATTGTGACACTTGGTGAGAAAATGATACGTGCCAAATTTGAAAGCAGTCGGACTACGTTCCGCATTTGCGTCAAAGTTTAATAAATTTTAACGATTTCATGTCATTTTCAAACGCTACTGTATTTACAGTATTTTAAATGTTTTTCAATCAAATGCCTTCCAATAATACATATAAAATCATGCAGAATCCGGCAAAGGGGAGTAGGTAGGTATATCAAATCTGGACATACCGATTTTGATGAAATTTATTTAAAAGGTGGTTCTCGGAAGAATTGGTGGTCAATATTTTTCAATATTTTTTAATACTTTAACTCAAACGTGGCACGGGTTCACGCAAACACATTATTTTCTCGCCAAGTCTCACAGTTTAAGGGGGCTAAGTTCCAGAAAAAATCGAAAGTCAAAAAATAAGGACTAGCCTAATCCCCAGTTCCGTCGTTTAACGGGCGGGGATCCCGGGAATGGGTGGAAAAATGTCGTTACCCGGGCTCTACCCGGGAAATTACGCGAGCTTCCTGTCTCGTTTGCGGCCCGGTAAAAAGACCCCGAAATCTCCGCCTTAATATCGTCAAGGTTTGTTACACGGATCAAATATTTGACGGAGAAACAACCGAGACCGGCCCAGCCTGGCGAACCAACTTTTTCAGAAGACAAACACCCCGACGAACCCAATATCGAAGAACCCTGAATATACCCTTCCATGAATATCGATGCGAACGTACTGGTAGTCTGCCCGGAAGCTCTATTTAAACTGGATACTTCGGCGATCGAACATCGATCGCTTGATTGCTTCTTCTTCGTCTTCTTCTTCTTTCGTCCCATAACGTCGTTCGTTCTATGACGTCGCATCGACAGTTTGATCATTAGCGACGACCACATCAGAGCGTTTAGATTTTCATCCCCTGTGTCCATAGGTTTTGCGAATTTCGGAAGGCCTCCCTCTATTTTGTTTCCGTCTGTAGATTTCGTTAACACCTTGCACTACTATTTATTTTGTGATTATGATGATTAGAAATTCTTCAGGATTTCATAGAAAAAAAGATAGTTTATATTTATTGTATGCCTATCTTTTCTCCAAAAGATATATATCAACTACAACGAAATAGAATTTTATTTCGCCTCAAAGGAAATTAATAACATATATAACTCGATATTGTAGGGCAAGGGGTTAAGAATTTTGAGTCTTTTGTGTGTGTTAGACTTTGAGTGGCAGGTTGCAGAATTCTCGCTGTGAAAATGAAGAACAAGCAACTGTCCCACTTCGGTTTTTATTAGGTTGGTGAGTTCGGTGAATTTCAAGTAAGAAGGAATCAGCAGGACGTTCGCCTTTCGCTCGTCGACGACGAAAAAACCGTCGGACGTAGCGTCGGTAAAAACTACCAAACGCTTGCTGGTAATCCCGTAACGAAGCACAGATAATCCAGCGTCGAAAGGGAATTACACCCTTTTTGGGGCTCCGTCGCTCCGAGTCTTCAGCAGTTCAACGTTGCAGAAACTTTTACGGACGGCGACCTCCAGGATTCACACAGTGGCACACAATGCACGAAGCTCGTTGTTTAATTAACGCGTAGTTTGGAATGGAAGCAAGACCTGAAAATGTAGAAAAACTTTACTCTGCATAAATAACGTCAGCGCGTCAGCAACGTCAACATTTTTGTATGTGATCGTCGCAAGCTTCAACACGATTTTAACGTTGTTCCACTAGCATTTAAACTTTGCTGCTATTATTCATCGCAAACTCGAGCACTGCAGCCTCTCTCAGATGTGAGAGTGATGATGTGAAACGATTTACAAATGTCCAATTAATGTAACAAGTTGTTATGAATTTAATCAAGATTAAAAGAAGTTTAATTTTAAGGATTTTAGTTTGGCTAAACTTGACCATCTGTATATTATGTACTGTAGCTCTAATCATTTGATCGCTCACTAAAAAAATAAAAAAAAAAAAAAAATGTTTGACTAAAAAAATATATATATATCCCTGTACATTTAGCAATCTTTTGAAATGAAACGGTCCACGTCGGTAACCTTCGCCCTATAAGAAGTATCGGTATCCAAACCTATTAAAGTTCTTCCCGTCGTCCACCGAAGTGAAAGTGAAAAATAGTTGCCAGGGTGGAAGTTGCCAAGGAACAAAGTTCGGGTAGCGGTAACTGAACGGTCCACGATAAACTTCCGTTTCAAGTTTTCCCAATCGATTTCAAAATGCCCCGAGTTGTTTCCCGGTCCTTGCATTTAATTCAAAACATGCTCGACAGGCCACGATCAACTGAGCACACGGTTCTCGAGGTTTCGCTCTAGGAACTTGATCAAAAGCGGAGTCAGATCGGGTCAGCGGGCACCGGGTAAAAGTTGAATGCTAGAGTGAAAATGGTGGAACGTTTGCATACCTATGGAACGCGTATTTCGACGAAGATCAAAGTATGGTCGCAATGGCAGTCTCGAGCAAATTGAAGGAAACGTATTGCGGAAGGAAATGTTCCGCCTCTTTCTTTCCTCACAAAATATCGAAGGACTGCAACAATATCTATTGACGTTGTAACCTTACATTACTTTAGGCTAAATGACAAGTGTCCTAACAGAAGAAATCGTATACTGTGCTGACGTTTACTCTTCTATTCTGCTGGGAAATACCATCGCATGCATTGAGTGCAACGAAATGTCAAATTGTTTGCAAGCAATATTTGTTCATGCACTGTCCGTGTCCGAATAGTTTCAATAAATTGGAAACGTTACGAAAATATTTTTGAACTGTTCTTAAGCTTTTTGCTTTTCCGTACATGGTGTGACCTATTTTTGTTCTCCAGGCCGGATTTATTAATCTGAACGAAGAAATAGTATTTCCAGAATATCCAGCCGCTATAGCAACCAATATTTCGCGAAACAAGTCGGTCGAATTCATGAGGAATGATCCTCACCGCTCTGATCCTGCAGCTAGGGAAAAGATGAATGCTAGAGCGAAAATGGTAGCGGGCTCGCCTAGCTATGGAATGCCATTTCGGCGAAGATCAAAGTATGGCTGCAGTCTCGAGAAAATTGAAGGAAAGTATTGCGGAAGGGGATGTTGCAGCGAAGCATGGTCGGCAAGGAGGATGCGCTTAACCAGCGGGGGAACAAACGCGGCCGGTGCAATTTGCAATTTGCAAAAGAGCCAGCACTTTTGTCGATCAGAGGCCGGTAAATGGCCGCACGAATTGGAAAATGTCGGTTAGACGTCTGCCAGTGACGGGTGCTCGATCAGCCGGGTTCGACCGAGCCCTTTCACCGGGGAGTCCCGACTTTCTCGCTCGACCCCGGGGTTAAAACACCCCATTTCCCTTTTTGCGGGTGCGGCGCGGGCTTTCTTTCCGATTTCATCGCATCGAACGAATTAACGGGCCGAGTATGGACACCGGCCGAAAATGCACTGCCGTTTAAAAATCGATGGCGAACGGGAACCCGTGCGAAATCGAGTGTCGGCGAATGCGTGCTCTTTTCACCAGTCGAATTATCGACAGATTTGGTCCGTCCATTTACAAGACTCCTTCTACCATACAGATTGCTCATACTCTAAAACAGCGATCTGCAACCTTCTCACCGTAAAGAGCACCTTCAATGGCCAGCTTGTGACAAAAGGGTACTTTACCTTAATTTTAATAAAGGAATAATTGTAAGATTACAATTCTATTTGTCAGATTACAAGTCTATTTAGCAAGAATATCATTTATACCATATTATATAAATTCTTAAACCCTACAACTCCTGTAACATTTTCTCGTATTGTTTGAAATCATCAAGATATTCAAGTAGACAGAGTTCGTGGGACACACTGTATAATATACTGCTTTGGTACATATTATTTGCCTAGTGTTATCATATTTAAAAAGAGGTTATGCATTTAAGAATTAACAATCGCACCTGCAGAAGACAGATGTAATCACGTTTTTCTTCTAAGACGAATTTAAACGTTCACCTGCACACGCAATATCAATTTCCTTAGTTGGTCGAAAGTTCAGTTCGGAGCGTAACTTGTCCCGTGTATTTAAACGTTTAATTCATCATGGACAGCATGCTGTTTAACTGCAGTGCTATCGATGTACCGAGTTAAGCGCCTCAAACGACAGGGAAACGAGACTCCGTAGACACCTGGAGCCGGTTCTGCTAGGCGAAGGGACCATTCAATTCTTCATACAATTTATTCCGTTCAATTTGATTATTTCCCGTAGATCAGTGGCGCGTATTCGCCGGCAAACACAAGGCGAAACGAGCTCTCCGCCGGCAGTTATACCGCGGACGCTCGTACATTTAATGAATGCCATAACGTTGCAAGTTTAATTAGTTTATAGAACTCGGTGCACGGTTGTCGCGTCTACCACGGCGCGCCTTTGATCGTTCAATTACAGACGCACGAACGCACCGGCCAAGATGCGTGGCCGTGAAAAAGATGTCGGCGACGACGACGACTATCTTTCCCGATGGATCGAACCGGAAACATTCCCGATTTCCGCAGGAAGACAATGCCTGGCGTCGGCAAATAGCCTATGCCGCTCCTCGTTAACGCGCGTCCGCGTTACCTCTCTCTCTCTCTTTGAAATCTCGATTCCAGTTCGCGCGAACGCTATTTATTCGACCGAGGGCGTGTGTGTATCGCCATGCCAGAGATTCTGTTTGCCTGCGTTTTGCAAGGAATTTCACAGCTTTGCCTGCGCTTCTATGCGTTCTCCTCCGAATATGTTCGAACTACTGGGTTTCTTTCAAGCAACTAGATTTCTTTCGAGAAGAATTTTTTTCTCGATTTTTTCCTTGACCTCGACCAAGGAGGGACTCTCATGGGCTGCTTCGGGTTCTAAGAGTCCCAGTAAGAGATCATAGAAAATCCTCACCCGATTTGAGCCACCCAAGACCAGGTCGGAGCCAATCCGGGCCATCTTGCAGTTGCTTATTTTCTTATATCCTGTATGAATGCTTCTCCTTCTTTTGTAACTATTTTAAAAAATATATGTACAGTGAGTAACGAAAGTATTCGAACGCCCTTTAAATCAGTATAACTTTTTTTTTTAAGTGAATCAAACGACCTGACTTTTTTGAGGAGTTAGAAGAATTGGTTTTCCAAATGATGTGTTAAAAAGATTTTGAAAAAATTACAATTGGTAAGAATTACATGAGAAAATAAAAATGGCACTTTTCACAACTTTTTTATTTGAACCTGTAATGAAAATTTAAAATATGCGTTTTGTAGATCTCTGTTAGTTATACACGTACTGAAAATTTCATCGAAATCGGTCAACGTTGCAATAACAAACAAAGAACTACAAACGTTTCAAAATGAGAGTTTAAGGGTGAAAGTCGCAGATTTTTGATCTTGCCAGGGAATTTCGCCCTTATGTAATCATCTTTAAACGTTTGTATCTCATGACAACGTTAACCGATTTCAATGAAATTTTCAGTATGTATATAACTAACATGTATCTACAAAACGCATATTTTAAATTTTCACTACAGGTTCAAATAAAAAAGTTGTGAAAAGTGCCATTTTTATTTTCTCATGTAATTCTTACCAATTGTAATTTTTTCAAAATCTTTTTAACACATCATTTGGAAAACCAATTATTCTAACTCCTCAAAAAAGTCAGGTCGTTTGATTCACTTAAAAAAAAAAGTTATACTGATTTAAAGGGCGTTCGAATACTTTCGTTACTCACTGTATGTGGTTAGCTTAACATAACTTGTCTTGTACTATTCGTGACGTCTAGACAAACAGTCTATGCCAGTGGTGGGCACGGTAGGGGCCCCTGAAACGCCTACTTTTCCCACCAACCTCTCTTTCAATTGAGACAAAAATGCCCATCCCTGATCCGAGCAATTGATTGATAGAACTGTTTACTTTTGGTTGAACTGGCAGACCGTGGCAGTTTGTGAACTTTTGCGTTCATGGAATACAATACTGAAGCCGGTTAATATCGGACCAAACCTCGTATTTAAATTATCCCGGCGCGGCGATTTGTTTTACCCGTTAAAAAACCGTGGGTTGACCGAAACCGACGTAAAATTCCTCCATGTTTCCCGCATCGAATTCTCCACGTGATTTCCCGGCCGGAGCGTGCGCCTCGGAAATAAAACTTTAACGGAAACAAAGCGGCCCTATTGCGCTCGCGTGCTGTTGCTTTTTTCTGTTTGTTTGTTTTTTTTGTTCGCTCGATAGCTAACGGCTTTTTTTGAGCGCCATTCTTCCTTTCTCGCGGAAAGACCGGCTGCATCATACAATACGATACCAATCACGCGTTTATCGACTTTCATCGACGCGATAGTTAGGCGAGCATTTCCATTGACGGAACAAAAATTGATTTCTTCTACAGTAGAACTTCGATTATTCTAACCTTATATATACGAACCAGTTAACGGTAAACCTCATATATACGAACTCTTAACCGACCCTTTGTTATACGTACTACAGCCCAGCGTGCTATGTGTCTTGCATAATTAGTAGCACACACTTTAACACACACACTTGATCGGATCAAGACCAAGACGGATCTTAAGTCTGTGTCCGAAGGCTGTAAATGGAAATTATTAATTAAAAGGTCACGGAAATTATGAAGCAGTTACTGACCTGCTGACTCTAGTCACGTGACTACCCTTGTCTCTTAAACCACAAGATTCCGTAAGAAACATTGGTATTTTTGATAATAAAAATTTCTCTCTTAAAGGGGACAGTGTCTAGGGATTTTCAAGAGTTTCCGGCCAATCCTTGCGAACAATTTCAGCCGACGGGACTGTTCCGGTTGATTTCCGGTGGTCGGCGTGTCGCCGCGACAATTGGCTGCGCTACGTTATCAACTTTCCCAGGACCTTTGACCAGCTTGGCCGGTGCCACGGATTGGAATCGGCAACCACGTAAAATACAACGCAATCTGGTCAGCGTCGATACGAAGCACAGCACGCTCCCAGGTTGAACGTGGCTACTTGCTGTGAACCCGCGAGCACGAACCAGGACGAACTGACTCGACCCGCTTGTTTCGCCGAATGAAATGTGCTTGCCACTGCCCCTGTGGTCTTTCTCATCCAACTTCCGCTTTTACTTTTCCTTTACATTCTTTCTGGCTCCGTGCGAGCTCCACTTTCACACGAATTTCGCTAATTTGCCAGATTTCCGAATCCTTTCGCGTGCAATCTGTCACTTCGTTTCTCTGTTTCCGAGGATTTTTATGTTTTTCTCTTGTAAACACACGACGGATTGTTTAGCACACTATTTATGCCTTTAACCCTTCCCAGTAGACCGAGGATTCTATGAATTTATGATAGGAATGTTTAGGTGTTATATCAATCTGTAAAGACAGAATATAAAGAAAATGTTCATTTTGCACGGAGATTCACGATCCTTGCATTAAATATCCGAGAACGTTTCTACAATTTTTCATATTAAATCAGCGCGTGTCGATTAACCCCTTAACTTGTACGCTCGAGTTAAGTTTATTTTATGCTGTTATAATTTTTCACACTCGAATGTAATCGAGAATTGAAAATAACAATGCGAAAGCAAAGAAAAAAGATCGTTTTATTGATATTTATCATTTACATGGGACTTTGTAAGCTATCACACTTATTTATTCAAGAATAAAATATAGCCTTTTTCCATGGAACCATGGAACGGACCTTTTCCATTGATTTTTTTGGCCGGTTTTTTACAAAAAACTGTGCGTTAAGGGGTCAAATCCATCCAGGGGATAGAATCCTCGCCGAACAACCGTTTCAACCACAAATGTTCCGTGATTTGGATCTCGCCAGGTAGAAATTTGAAGTTAGTCTGCGTATGTAGAAATTCGCGGTTTTTAACTTCGATTAATTTATAGAGAGCGTTGATTTTCCGAATGAAACTAAAGCTCTCGAGAGAGCCGACGTTTAAATTAAAAATTCCGCGGGCGTTTAATTGTTGGAGCGATCGTCTGGCAAACGAAAAAGTCCGAGCCTGATTCCCGGCTGAGCGTTCTTCCTCACAATATAGTTTCGCCGTATAAAGCTTGCACGCAGCGCGCATAAAGGACGGTATTCTTGGTGAAAAGCCTTTCATGCCTGCCTTATCCGCAGGCCTCTGGCCCCAAAGAAGCGAAATACTTTATCGCGTGATCGCGAAAGGGTGGCTCCTTGCCTGGACGTCTGATAAAGCCGTCCGTTTTTACGAAGAGCTCTTATTTTCTCGCCCGCTTTTAACTCTCGTTAGCAGTGCGTATTGCACTACCCTGAAATACCCGGCCGAAGGAGGGTCTGATCTCCACTCGGGAGGATCCTTTCCCAGTTATCTTTATGGCGGCTGATTTATCCGGCATTGTGCAAGATAACAGGGGAGAAAGGATCCGTCCCCTCCCTCCTCCGGGTACCCCGATTCAATAATTAAATCACGATTCATCGAGATTACTTTTTAATTTCATCGCGATACCGTGTCCCCTGTGTCCTTTCATTTGTGCAACGGATAGCCCGGGAGCAAAAAGGTTAACTGGATTTCCAACGGTGTTACATCTTCGAGGATCTCGATGGGAAGGACCGCCCTCCGTCTCGACGATGGAACGACTTTAGCACAGCTTTTTCATCCTGCGAGACAGACGCTCGGAAAAGTCGCGGACAGAAAAAGCCCGACGTTTACAGGTGTGTATGAAATGCTAAACCACACTCGGCTAAGTAAACCGAAACATTCCGCGCGGCGTTTTGTCATGCGAGCATGCAATCTAATCTTCTGATAATTATTTTTACACCTATACTATCGTTGGTTTCGTTTTTAGCTTTCTTGCAGAATGATTTTAATACCACGTCATGCTAAAAAATCTCCAATAACGTCGTCCCATTAATAACGTTTTTAAGCATGGTCGAGTTACATCGTCCTCGCTCGGACCGTTCCGTCTTCTCGGGAATGAAAAATGTTCGTCGTAAACGAATCGATCGAGTTTTATCCTTCGATACGTTCGAATTCGTTTTGATGCGGCTATGACGCATTCGCAAAGGAATTTATCAGGATGTCAAGCCCGCGCAACTCCGCCGATTCAAAGGGGAACGCAAAAACGTTGGCGTGGAAACAAGCCGTACACGAAATATCCGGGATACCCAACGATCGAAAACACAGGGCTATACTTTACGGGGAACTTCCGAGAGTAAACTTGTCGTGTTTTTCAGTGACGATCCAGCGGGAGGTGGAAGCGTAGCACTTCGATTTTTGTAATCATTTCTATTTGCGCGCGCTTTTAAATCAAACCGAGAGCGCACCGAGCCAGCCCGTTTATTTTTCACGTTGAAATGCGTCGTATGCTTTTTTTTCGCCCCTCCGCGTCTAAAATATTTGTAAGCTCCCGAGCCATTTTGCTACAGCACGTTATACCTGTCATTCCAGCGCATTGCAGCGGCGTTGTGCGCAATGCTCGCGCGAAACTCGCTCAGTCAGATCGCGCAACAAATCGAGAAAACGCATTCGCGAGTTGCCTGTTGCGATTTCAAGTTCGATGACCATTCCATTTTTTCATTTACGGACACAGTGCTTTATCGATAGTACACTGCGTCGAGTCTGCTAAAAGAAGTTTATGTTGAATTGTACAAAAATATATATATATATATAACTCAATTTTACGGACCCATGTCGGTCTTATAGCGCTGCTGCTGCTACCGCAAATATTTCTTGAGAATTTCGTTAAAAAATGTATTGCTTTCACGAAGTTACAGCCTGCAATACGCACTCACTGCAACGCCGTAACAGTATTTTCAACTTTAAGCACGATTTTCCCGAAACGGTGTTTTCGAAAACGGTGTCCGACATTGTTCTGAAACTAATGTGCCATTTCAGTTGAAATTTGGCACAGAGCTACTAATAGAATTGCTTGTTGTTTTGGTTGGTCGTCGTCGAATGTCGTAACATGACCTGTCTAAAATCGCATTTCGTAGTTCAACTGCTATTCCTCGAACAATTGATATTCATGATAGTCTCTGTGCAAGAGACATTCTGTCTTTATCACGAAAATCATTGAAAATGTTATCGTTGCTGTGAAAGTTGTCCTCTTCAATTAGTTTTCATCCTTTTCTTTTAAGAAAATTTTCCAATTTTCGGATTATAGGACTCTTTTAGAATAACAAGAATCACATCCTTTGTGCGATAAATTTTAAGAAAAAGTAGTTTACACGAACAGAAGCAGAGGATGCTTATAATTAAAGGCAGAGTAGAAAAAATGCAAAAGTTTTGTCGTTCGAATAGTTACATGCGGCCAGGGTACGTACCGTGGCGCACAAAGTGCATTTTAGATATTGCAATACGAGTGCTAGATATACAAATCAGCAACGGAGGTGGAGTGGAAGTGTATCTAGTTTCGGGACCGAATGTTGTTACCGGCGTGTACGGCGCGGCACGGAGATAGTTAAATGAATTTCGATGAAATGATGTTGCATTTGATGACGAACTACGCGGACAGAGACGAACATCGTGGGTAATGCACGCTGTTCGAAGCAAATTCTGACTCATTTAAATTTGATAACGTCTGTATTACGATAATGGATATTAGTATAACGTTAATTCGAAACGGTCCGTTCACCGGACGCGATTTGTGTTTTATCATCGAAACGAAAAAGCACTCATCAGTTTCGCCGGCTATTTAATTTTCAATTGTTCGGAATTAATGCGTATCGCGCAATTAAAAATAGACGATCGAGACTTTGTCCCTCGCGGAAGCAGGCTATTAATTTCCCCGAATATTACCCGATCGTTCAAATATCACAGCATGCTGCGCAAGCGTAGCAATAATCTCCATTTCTGTATTAATCTGTTCGTAGGCATCGGTGGCCCGTCGTTTTAGTAGGTAATAAATTAATCATGTCAGACAATGAATATTTCATTATATTTTATACCATTAACATCAGCGGCCGGCTGAATATTCAACATCAGAATTCCCGAGTGTCGTCATCGACCAAATGAGAACCCGTCGATCCGTTTGAAAAGTAAATTGCTCGTGCCGAATTTATCGTTCCGATCGCAAAATCAGGCATTCGGGAGGAGAGGATTTCATCAACGAACCGGCGTGAGAATAAAATATGATACTACTCTCGCGATCAAAACCAAAGTTCCCACCGGCGGTGGCGGCGGCTGCGGCTGCGGCTCCGCGTTTCTCCAAATGAAATAATAAATCTCGTTCGCGGATGCGAATTTTCTTGCGAGAACCCGGCAACTTCTCGCGAACTTCTCGTTGCGTTGCTCACGCGTGCAACATCAATTACGTTCCCGTGGTATCGACAGCGTTTATTCCCTCGCGATCGTCGCACTCTGGGAAAACCCACGATAAACTGTCCAAAGTAAGTTTCCCCAGTGTTATTAAAAAAATTAAGTAACTTACTGGCTCGGAGAAATAAATCTACAACCAACAAATACAAAATATTCCTTTCGTAAGCTATATTCTTGAATTAGAGAACGTTAACACGTTCGCTGGGACTTGCAATTTACTCGAGAGGGAACCTTGTGTAAATGGCCTGTTTTTCGAGAATTTTTTTGAAAAATATAATGCGTAGATAGAATCATTCGTTCGGTTGATCGATCGACAATCATCGACAATGAGGAAATAATTTTCGCTCCAAACCCATTGCCCAGCGGAATCCCGACGACAGACCGTTCGCATCACTTTTCGGCTTTTCTTCATGGCGATCGCTAGACAGGCGAACAATGGGCTAATTAACGCTCGCGAAATGAACGTTCAGCTTCGCATCGCGCATCGACGAGCCCCGTGAAACGTTTCCGAAATATCGCGAAGGTAAATCGTCGTTAATTAAACGCTTTAGTCGTTTCGCGCGACCGACTCGCGCAGCTGCAATCTCGTCGAGCGAAATGGCCTGTACAATGCGTTATTTTTGCGAACGCACGTGGCTCGAACAAGTGTTTATGAACTGCTGCGCGTATCCGTTCTGCAACCGGATCTTCTTGTGTTGCGTAATAATTCGATATAATAAATCACGGCAGCATGGCACTTCGGTGGGTTAATTAATTTGTAACGAGTTTTCACAAGTTGCGCACTGATAAAGCCTGGATATTAATCATCGTTCAAACATTGCAAGTGTCCCGGCTATACGTATACGTTACCCACCTGTCTCCCTTCCATTTGATCGCTGCGTTCTCCCCTTGCAATTCTAATTCGCAACCCTGCGCGTGACAAAGTCAAATCGCAAATCACAAAATATTTGTACTTGTATACAATCTTTATTTTTAATTTCCACGTCGAGAGAAATCGAAATCATTCAATTAAATATCTCATATTATAAGTTAATGCATCGTCCCTGTCAAAGTACTTTTTGTATATCTTTGGAATATAATTTTATATCTTGGTTGACAAAACATTGCATTTAAAAACCAGATGGTCCCAACCCTCATGCTAAAGAAAATATGAATGAAATGATTCGTTTGTCTACTTTAAATAAAAATTACAAAGAATTAGAAAATTTTTGAACATTTGCAGCGATAAATGTGACGGCAGACATTGCCAGAAAAATATTTCGAATGCGTGGGGATGAGTAAACCCTACCCTGAATCAGCGTTTAATTTGCTCGTTCTGTACATTACGAGAAAACAAACATAGATTTTTGTATTAATAGTTTCATTACATAGGAAGTGTGTCATTCTCTTATATCGTTAATGGAACTATTCTCCGGATTGTAGATCTGAATGATTACAACGATAAACACTCGAGTTGTTTGATCGAGTAATTATTCGGCAGGAATAGTATAACGTTTATACGCGATTGATCTAAATTTTCTGGATGGCCGGATACTTGAACTTCGGATGGTGCACTTCATTCGCCCGCACACGAACGGTATCCGCAGAATTATTGGATTCTTTTGTTGAATCGGCCTGTACACGTCGCGGATAGACGAAGGAGCCTCGGAACAAGAGCATTAAGCTTCTGGGAAGGGGTCTAAGAATGTCGATCGATTTCTCAGAAGCATGCAATAAGACGATATCTCTCGCGATCTAGATGCAGCGAGACGGCCGGGTTCAGCCTGGATCGCAATTGTGTCGTGCTCGCGGAATTTCGACCGGCAACAATGCGAAGTGCGGCTCACCGCGCACGTCCTTATGCACCGAGAGCATCAGAAGCCGTTACAAGGGAAGATTAGGGCCGATTCGATCTTGAGACCCGAGAAGATAGGTCGGAACCCTCCATCGGCCCCCTCGAGCATTCGCGTCCCACTGCTTTTTGGGTATTAACCCCACGGGATCCTGCGATCGACCTTTAAACTATTCTGACTCTGTGCCAGAATACTTTCTTACTGTTGCTGCCGTCGCTGATAAATATTAATACCGGTGGGCAAACCCTTTGCCGAAGCAAACACGCTTGCTGTTTCAGTGTTGAACGCACTCTTAACGGCGCACGGTGGAATGAAACTACTCGACGGCGATCAGAAAACTGTAACTTTATATACTTTTGAGAAATTAATCATTACGTTATGGTGTTCGTGTTCCATTAATTTCAGTGGTATTAATAGTCTGAGTATCAGAGTTGTACAGAACTACAATTGAATTACTACTGATAATCGTATCTTTAAAAATATATTTAATATATGTAGATAAAAATATATAGAAATTCATAAAATATAAAAAAAAGTACACAATATGCAAATTGTGAGCTGGATCGAAAAATTTCGTGACATTTTATCAAAAAGTCGAATTTCCTGTTGACCATTTAATTTTTACTGCTTTCTAAGAAGCATCAAATAAACATAAAATATATTATATATAGTAAGAAAGCTTTCTTCAGTGAAAATATTTCAGTGAAAATTTAATTTTAATGTAGAAAGGTTTTCCGTATAGTTTGAAAGTTATACTAAAGTGTATTAAATTATTCGATCCGCACCGCTATAGGTTGATACGAACCTTGGCTGACCATATCTGGCACTTTCTACTTGGAAACTTTGTATAGCGTTCTATACTCTAATACTCTAATATTCTAATAATTTTAAAAGAAGTTCATACACTATACACTATATCTATCCATCTTATAATTTGCTGGATTATGAACGAAATCCTTTTGTGAACATTTCATTAAGAAATTCTCAACCATCGATCATACATTAACAAAAAAACTATTATAAAATTGCTGGTAGCTAAAGTGCCAAGATAATAAACCGCGAATAATATTTTAAAGAAGTAACAGGTATTGAATATACCACAAGGAAGAACCACCACATAAAGTCATGACATCAACGTGATACGAGAAGTAAAATCCAATAGAGACTTGTTTCGACTATGGTAGAAGACTGTCATTTGCACGGTAAAACCACATGAAAGCTATATCCGCGATTACGTCCCCTGTAATCAATAAAGTTCTGCTTACATTGTGTGCAGACTTTTCTGGATCATAGGAGCCAAGGCGCGAAGTTCTCTGCGAAACTTTGTTCCTTATACACTCTCGAAGTTTCATCAAGCAGTTCGATATGCCGGTTTCCGTCTGAGCGCAGTTATCAGTTTGTTAACCGACAAACTGAAGTGCTCGGGAAACTCTGGTCCCGAACAGCCGAGCAACATTGAAAGTTTACGATGGAAGTCGAACGTCTTGAAGGAAATCGAAACTCGTTCCCGGTGTCCTTAGATTTTGAGGTTCGGCCACCTCTACCGAGTTTCGTCCTCTTCCTTCCGTGCAACGCCTTCCAATCACTGCACTTGTTGAATGAGGACGACAATGTTGAACCGGGGATCTATTAACAGAAAATAGAAACAGGAACGACTCGTTAATTATTGTCAGTTCCAATCGTGTCGAAATGCGTCAACGAGCATGTAATGCTGAATAGGCCAAAGGAAAATATTTAACTTCTTTTTATAGAGTTGATAGTATGCTTATAGATATATGATTGGTACCAAATCTTTTAAGGATAATTTAAGGTAATGTTTAAACGTTAAAAATAAGTACGAAATAAGGAGGTGCTTTGAGGGTATAAAAAAGTAATTGTATGTTCTATAATAATTTTACGGAAGAAAAAAAAATACTTTCGATTTCTTATTCTACGAAAACCACAGATAAAAATAAAACCGTAAGATTACAGAGAAAGCCGTAAAATTACTTTATATACCTAGCTTTGCATCCTGCATATGTTTTACCACATATTTTACTACACATGTACGACAATCACTTTTTCTATAGCATGTTCTCGACATATTTCATCATCAGGAGAATAGTGTACTTTCAAGTACTTATTTGTTACTAAATCTTACTGTTTGCGACAAAAAATTGCTGTAGACTATTTATTTTAGAAAAATGTTTCCAGACATCAGAAGAATTCCGATTTTTCACAAACATTTCGAGACAAATGCTTCACTGTGACGGGCAAGTCAATTTCCCTTCGTAAACGTTCAATTTTCGTGCAATTTCCGTGAACCGTTAACGTCCAATCGGAATAAACAACTGAAAATACAAAGCCGCGCGCGGAGAAGAGAGTAATACGGGAAACTCGCCAGCGCGAGACCGTAATTAGCTAGAACGAAGAACAGCTTCCACACGGGTCGGCCTGTTAGCAAAACTGATTGATCTTCGCACCGATGGAGACACATGGAAAGTCAGGTCGAAGTTTCTACGAAGTTACCACGAATTAATCACGCTTGGTCGACGAACCAGGCGATAAGGCAGCTGCAGCCGGAATGAGATGCCAGCCGCGTTGGAATAACGCCTCGAGGAGATCTTTGAAATCGATCTTCGGCTTTTAATCATCTCTTGTTACCAAGAAGCTGTTGCTTTGAATCGAGCCGGCCAGAAGCTTCTTGGCCAGCGGCGACGTTCGGACGTATCGCATTCACTGCGATCTTTTCAGAAAGTATTACAAGAACCTCGCTGTTGATAACTATCTGCTCTTCGAGCGAATGTGGCAGGGAGATGGACTTGCAGAAGAAATGAATAAGAAGAGTAAGGTAAACAGAACACCTTGATCAGTAAAGCTAATACTATGATAGTATATAGAATATATTTTTTTATTAATTTATCAAGAAATCAAAAATCAAACATCAATAATTGCTGATTTCCTAATAAATTTTGTCGGAAGCAACAACACTTTTAGTTTAAACGAATACGACATTTATGCAGAGATATAGTTTCTGTATAAAAAATGAATGAGCATTTAGAATAACAATTACAATAATAAATTTTTAATATAGAGTGGAGAAGAAAATTAAACCAACCAAATCATTTTTCCAAAAACTCATTATTTATATATTTATCTAAGATTGCATTGTAATTTGTTTGTTAACTCTCGTGCCAATACTATAAATGTTCTATGACGTTCAATAATTTTTATGGCAAAAATGTAAATAAAGGTTATCGAAGCAATTGGAATTCTACAGCAATTTTGCTATGTTTTGACATAAACGTAAACAAAATTTTAAGGACAAACGTCAAGTGAGCACGGGGATCTCGACTATTGCCGTCAGGAAGAGCAAAACGTAATTGATCAAATGAAACTGTAAAACGAAGATGGATGAAAAAGCTACGAGAGGATATTCCGTGCAACTATTTCCTGCGAGCGTATGAGGATTAAGCCTTTAACTATCTAGTAGCAACGGTGGGGTGTTTGGACGGCTGTAAAAAAAGTCCTTAGAAACATCTGGAACATCTGGGGAAACGATTTTCATTGATCGAAGAAATTGCAACCGTCGTAACGGAGTGTTTTACGGACCAAGACGAGAAGCTTTATGAGATTGGGATCATTGCAATATAACATCGATGGATCAAACGTGGAGATAGGAAATGGGACTATCTAAAAAAGTAAGGTAAAGCATTCTACATGCGTTTCTTTTCACTCAGTGTTTCGTTTTACTCAGCGTATCTGTGATACGTTAATAGAGTTTCTTCAATGATTATCTATTCGATAACTTAACAGATGTGGGTGACGGAATTATTTGTCCAGGTTTTAAAATGAATTTTTACGTTAATATATTCATTGTATCAAATTTGATTGGGATCTGTACAATGCAAGAAAGTTGGAGGACTACTCAATATCACACATATGATTATTTTCAATTTTTGTTTCATTAAATAACTTACTTTGGTTTCATGCAATTTTGGGGGGTTCTGGTTTGGCACTCAAAGTGTTAATAATTTTATCAAGGTCCAGTGATCATCACTTCAATTAAACCACTAAATACAACTCAATTTATATCGTGATTAGTGTCATTTTAATAAGAAAAAAGTCAGATTACGCGGCATGTTTACACTTTACACTGCTCGGCGACCGAGTGTATCTCCGTTCGACTCGGATCAAGACATTACTGTAGAATCTTAAATGGTACAGATCGAGCGTAAGACATGTCTACTAGAACGTCGACTTGGCTTTATTTAGACAAGAACAACTATGCTGTTGTACAATACGAAATCCGGTTAACATTTGACTGGCTCTCTTATTTACCCTTCGTCCGGTTTACGCGAAAATTATGTCTAGGACGAACACGATACCATCGATTGGGTTTGACATGCGGAACCGAAGACTGATCGGCAGCGCAACTGGTTGAGAAACCTGAATCCTCTCTCAGAGGAGTCGACACGCCGCCGAGCAAGCTAATCGAGGAGTCGGCGGTCCGTTTATTTAATAAAAGGCTCTTTTCTTCTCCGTCTATTACACGGTACTCGTCGATTCTCCGAACTAATCTGCACGGGCCAATAAATCTGCCGTCGGGTCGCTCCGTAGTCCATTTAATGTACTCTTCGTTCATTAGCGAGCTCGAAATATTGAACAAGTTTCGCCGCGGAACAAAGTTAGGAGTCTCAATAGTTGGCCGGAGCCCGCGCGCTATCTACGATCGTTGGATCCCGAGGAAAATTCGAGTCCATCGAACTTCGGGAGAGGGAGTATAGTCAACTGGCATAAACGACGAACAAAGACAACGTCTGGCGTGGCTGCGGCACAGAAATTTCTTTCCACTCTCGCGAAGTTTGTGCAAAAAGTTTGACCAAAATTCGCCACACTGTTGTTCTTCTGCTCGCGGTCACACAGTGGGACGAAACAACTTGACGCTGATCAAAAGTTCTGTAACTTTCCTACTGCTTTATATACTTCAATTTTTGAGAAGTTAATCACTGCACCACAGCCATAGCGTTCCATTAACTTCAGTGGTATCTGTGGACCGAGTATTCAGATATTGTGTATAGCTTGAATTTACACTTACAATTTTACCTACGGTATGAATTAAAGTTATGGAACCGTAAGACGTCTGGGTACAGTTGACATCACTGAGGACCGGCATTCCCCGATGCTTTGCCGTTAACGGTATTAACATTTCACCGGGGCTTTTCCATTTCCATCTGTTGTTTACGACAGGTGGCGCCGCGAGATTATAAACAGCGTTTTGATCTTCCGTGGTGTATTCATTTATGGATTAACGAAGGTTCCACCTACCACTCTGTTTCTCTTACAGGGGGACTTTTACGTCTGACTTTCTTTCTGAACGTGCGTTTCTGTTGATTTCCATGTTTGTAATATTCAAAACATATTATCACAGAGAATTAAATTACGCTGAGTGTTGTTTGTATATGAAATGTGAAATTACGGTTGCTACATGTAAGTAACGCTGGAAGCAAACGTAAGCAAGTATCTCAGAAACCACATTTTACGATAAACAAACCTTATTATGTTTACACTTGGAATCTGTTATTTTATCAAAATCGAGCAGAAAACTTATCCGTTCACTTTCTGAACGCATTCACCTCTCCAAAAACTATTATTACCATATTTTGTGTTTCTTTAAATCCTACAGTTTTCATTCGTAACAATTCGCATATTGTTTAAAATGAGAAAGATATTTCAAACAGACAGAGTTCGTTAGACCCTATATTTTTGAACCCACTTCTTTGAGGTCAACGTTAATCTTCTTATTAAACTCAGTACAAATGAGTGGTTTCATCTGGCTATTAGGAAATTAAAATTTGGATGGATTATTTGTAATTCTAGGTCAAAATAGACCTAAGTGCGACCATCCAAAGGGTTGTTCCCCTTAAACTTTTGATCTAAAATTTCTTTCTGTCAGGAAACTTATATAAGAGATTTATTTCAGTTGCATATACAAGTAAATATCAATTTAATTAGACAATTTAACGATTAATATTTCCATACTTGAAGGAGTCTTCTATATGCTGTACTTCGTTTTTACATTCACGTCTCGTAACAGAATGTTAACTTTGTTGTAATTCAATTTACAAAATGTCACTGTAAGGAGTACTTAATCACTGTACAAGAATTAAGACAATGTTTCAAGTTTCATTTACTTCGTTACTGACTCGCATCTTATAATACAATGTTAGCCTTGTTACGATTCAATTTACAAAATTTACTGCATGGAGTACTGGAACATTATATAAGACAGTATTCCAAGTTTCATCCCTTGGTATAGTTTGGTTAAAAAGGGGCTGGCATTTGAAATATTCAAGGAATAGGTGTATGAACTCGTAGAATTTCGTAAGCTTAGGAAAGTATTAAGTAGAATCAAGTATTTTCGAGTACATTTTCAAAACTTCTGGACGAGTTCACGCTTAAGAAGATTTTCTAAGATGCAAATCGCGCAGCAATCGGGTCGTTGATTTTAACCGAAGAATTTACGATCGAGGCCTCAACGATAATATAAAATTAAGAGAAGGGCTCGGCCGAACTTCATAATTTCATATTTCGTTAAACAGACGTACTGTCTGCGCGTTATTACAAAACAAACATCGCTAGATATTCTATACGGAGCGAGATCGAAACAAAGTTTAATCAAACTCGGTAAAAGTTCTGCACTTTTCGTTCGATGCACCCGCGCGAATTACCCGGTAATTTGACAAAGCGAAAGGGAGATATATCGATAGTGATAGGGAGAGACAGAGAGAAGGGAAGAGTTTCGGTTGGTTCGTCAGCTTACAATTCCCCCCCCCCCTCCCCTGAAAACCGCCTAACTTTGCCTGCCGCGAAGTATTAATGCTGATTCGAGAAGCCGGCTCGCATCCGTAAATATCGTTGCCGAACTTTTTTACGAGTTCGCGGTGGATACGAGATCAGCTTTCCTCTTTATGGCGGATTCTTTTGAGATTCATGAAGACGTATCCAGTCCGAGGGGAAATCCCTTATGCGCGTGTCTTTTCGCTGACAAATCTTAAAGTGATTTTGCGGCCAAAGGGGATAAAGGGAAAGAGCCGTAACGCGGATTACGTGACGAAAATTTCGTCTCGATACGGACGGGAAAACCCGTCGTGTCGCGATCGGCGAAATGACCCGAGAGTAATGTCCCGAAGTAATTTTCCACCTTGTAGAAGTATCCCATCGCGAAAGAAAGCTGTCGATACGAATTTCCTGCCCCTACAAACATCACCGCGTCCCATCGCTTCCGCTCTCTCCGCGGTTAATTTAATTTCGATGCGACACCACTCCCACAAAATGAATCGACTTCAGAAAGATTTGCCGGGGGACCGGTACACTCTTCGACAAGATTACAGTACACGTGTGCTACCTTGAACGACCATGAACTACGATTTCTTTCACCGTTGCAGTCAGGGACTATAACTGTTATAACTAGACATCGGATCTTTATGCATTTATGGCTTATGGAAATGTTAAAAAAATGCTATAATATAAAATTCGAGAGAATTTAACACGATTTTTATTTGCTTTGGATCTACAAAGGCTGTCCCCATTAAAAATAAAATTTTATTTCATTCCACTTTCTTAAAATGTTTCTATAAAAATTGGAAATTGCATAAACATCCGATGTCTAGTTATAACCAAAAAGAAAAAAAGTACCTCCAAATAATTTTGGCCCGATGCATTTTTTTCTATTATCAATAGCAGCCAAGTTTTTCAGGTGGCCGGTTTTAAGTGCCTCACACTGTATAAAGAAATCACTGTACTGCGCTATAATAGCTGTTCGGGAAAGCACACAACGAAACAACCATTGGCTCCGCCTCGCGAGCCCTGTCTTCAAAGTTTCTCTAGATATGAGGAAGCCGGAATAAGTGCGAATAAAGACGCGTTTCGTGTCGGGTATTAGCTGATCTGTAGCGACTAAAGTGTATACTGCGTGTTTCACTCAGAAATTCGATGTAGTCTTCGAAGAATTAAAGACAGGACACATGTGCTATCATTTTATCAAGGAGTGTAGGAGGACGTAACGATGGGAAAGAAATGGACGAGATCCACTCCCCTGCTGTGTTCCTCGCCGTGCAACCCCGAAGAAATATCCGAACAGGGAACGAAACAGTCAATTGGAGTTGTCGTCGCCTCTTCGTTTTCGATAGTCCACGAGTTTATCGGCTTTTCTCAGGACCGAGTGACCTGTCGGGTCCGGGAAAGACAGAGGAAAAATCCAAGAGAAAAACCCGTTGAGGAGGGGGAAGGAATCTGATCGGCGAAAGCTAGAAAAGGTCAGAACGTGGTGACTGTGGAAAACAGAAAAGAAAGCGTAATTTTTTTTTTTTTTATTTGGAAATCTCATATGAGATTTATTACAACATGAATATTACAACATGATAATTCCCAGCACAGAGTATTATTAGTAAGTATAGTAAGTATATTGTATGGTACAACAAAAAAAAATACCGGCCACAGCACAAAAATCGAAAATACTTAAGCACGTAGGTTACAACTATTTAAAAAGGCTACCATATATACACAAGCGATGATGTTAGGTTCAGCTATCAAACAACCTATGTCCAGTGGCAATTGAAAACCTGCTCTATTGAGGTTTTGGATAAATTTGATCCTCTGGTCATTATAAAAATTGCACTGCCAAAGAACATGGTTGAGCGTTTCCTGCTCCTGATTACATTTACAATTGGGATTATCGATGATGCCAATGCGAGCAAGTGAAGCAGCCATATGGTAATGGTCCGCCCTGCATCGATTAATTGAAACAATACATTGTCGGGTTAGCTTTTTGTGACCAAACCAAGGTAAAGCGTAATTTTACAAGGGAGGCGTGCGAATCGTGTACACTGATTCCGATGAGCATTTCTCTACGTGTTTGAACAGCCTTTTTTTTTATGAAAACAGTTTTTGGTCCTGGAGATGGAAAACTGTTTGATCGAACGTTTCTGAAACTGTTGATCGTTGGGGAATATTTACGTGTGTGAATCGGGCATTTTGAACAAAGAATTCGTGAATCAAAATAGATGTAAGTTACATCTAGTAATTTGTGCAAATCATTTCAGCTTTCATCGTTCCACAATTTCGGCGACCTAATGGTGAAGCAAAGGTGTAAAAAATACGAGCGATTTTCTTGAATGTGTTTAGAGTGGAACACACAACATCAGAAAGTTTCAGCCCCACTGATATTTCTGTAAACATTTTTTGGAACAATAGTTACTTTTGATCTCCGATAGAAACGTTTCGTCGGAAAGCACTCACAGCCGCGTTTGATTCAGCGTGCGGATTTCAGCGCTTTTTGACAATCCACCGATAAAAAAAAAAAGAAGAGGGAACAGTGCAGATGAGCAAACTGGTATCGGCCGTTCTCGGTTGCAAACACGGATGTAGACAGAGCGTGGAAAGAGAAGGGGAGTTTGCATTTCGGTGTGCAACGGCGAAGTGCATTGCATTGCCTGCATTTGTACTTGTCGACTCCCTAGAGGTCGAAAGAGGTGTCGCACCGACTGAACTGCAGTGCCATGCTCTTCGAGGATGCTCCACAACCGGATTCTTCGTCGGATTACGCGGGTACCAGTACCTGCTGTAGCGAAATTCTGGATGCGCTTCTAACTGCGCTTTTTTGTCTAATTATTCTTGACGCCGCTGAATTACGTTTCAGCGTTAAACCAAATGAGAGGCGTACTCGCTCGCGCGCTGTTATCAAGGGATTCGCGACTATCAGATTCGGGGGCCGGGCTAATTAAACGCCCGTGCTACACACGTCACTCGTGCTTCTGGAGCGTAGTGTAAACAGTGACAAGACTAGCACCGGATGCGCTGCTAATTCTGAGTGAACACGGAAGAATAATTGGAGACCTTCCGGTGAACACTTGGCAAACCTATTTCTCAGTAAAATCGAACTTGTTCAAGTTTTGAGATTTATTTCAACATGATGAAGAATACGATACAAAGATTACGAACAAGAGAAAAATTTTTACACAATAGAAAACTGAAGGTTCTAAATAGCTCTAGCCAATGTTCATATGCTGTAGCAGCTATTTGCATTCTAAAGCAAGTATACACTGTGTAGCTTTCAGATTTCGGTAAATCGGTTTTACAATTGTGATTGTAAGGGCAACTTCATTAAATTTTCAATTCAATGTAAAAGAAAAAAAAAATGGTGACGATACGAGTGTTGGTCTAATGATTTGGAAAAACGAATTGGTTGTATTAATTGTTTGGTTTTTCAGCTGTGGCACAATTCTGGGTACATAGACGTTCGTGTGCTCCCGTTCGGGCAACAATGAAGTCCTTCGCTCGCTAACCGAGTTCCTTAATTGCCGTGCAAATGAAACTGTGCCGGACGATCCCGTAGTCCCGGCTTAACTAGGTGTACGCTTCAACAAATATTAATCTTCGCTCGAAAAGAAATGGTTAGGACAGAACCTACTGAATCTCGGGATGGCCGGGGAGGGGGGAAGATGCCTAATTCATACGATAATTACGGGGCTGCGAAAATGCGAGCGGAAAATGGCACGACGTAAAGATCCTTAATGGCGTCGGTGCACCATTCTGCGACGGGTACGGGGAAGGGGGTGTTGTATCGCCGCGGTAGCTGGTAATTACGATAAAGCTTAATTTTCTGCAGGATGCCGAGCGGTGCGATTTGCGGCTAACCTCCACGGAAAGCTCTGACGGGAGCTTTAGCTGTGATTCGTAGGAAAGTGATGCACGCGACCGAGTTGCACCGTGGAATAGTGTAAGTACTACTAGAAAGCACCGCCATTAAGAAGAATATGCCGATTTGTAGGAATCTATTACGTTGCTGCATGCGAAATATCCGATTTTTAACTGTTTTCTAATTTTGTTAACGAAAGCCTCTGGACTGTATCACGGTGAAAATTAAATCTTCTGGTCGTTCATGTTCTTCATTTGCGAGATTGTCGTCTTCACTTTTAAGCTTTTCTACCTTCGACAAATGATGTCTTCATTTACTATTTACATAACACCTTTAGATTACTTTTTCTGGGATTATGTTAAATCGTTGGTTTATTCCAATAAGCCGACCGTAATTATGAGAACCGAACGCCTAGTAGGCTATCTAATTTTAAAAGGTGTTTGAAAGTTACCTTCCGATCAGCTTAATGGTGGCAAGGTGAAGTTTTGCGATCGATTTTTAATCTGCGGAGGGTATAGGTAATCATTTTTACGGAATTGTCGAGGCGAAGGAAGCGTGAACAAGCACCGTGCACAGTGTTACGTGAATAATGATCGGAATAATAGCACGCGTTTAACATCGTTAGCCAGTAATCAGGGTACGGCCTCGACTGGAATTAGCCTTGAGTGGCCCTTCCTGTTCCTGAAGTAAAAGTGTGATTAATTATTGCACGTTCCGAGCACACAATGGATTTCCTTTCGGTCACTATTATTTCTTCGTGCCTGTTTTAAACGATCTGAAATCATCGTACGCGACGAATGCAAATAACGCAATTTTGGGTTAGATTAGTCCGTCCGTTGGGCAATTTTTGTTCCGCAGATTTACGCGTAAACTGTCGTTTAAAAGGGCCGGTTTGATTTCTTTCTGTCATCTGAAAGAGAATGATCGTTCCCATTTATTCGGTTTTGCTAGGCTTCTGTTTAAGCTGTGAGCTTCGCAACAAAAAACGGACCGGTTCAATGCAATTCATCCGCAGAGAAGAATCAACAAACATTTTGTTTATACACCGAATACGTTCGCTACGCACGATCTGTGTTGTTACAACTAAATCTTTGACTAACGATCTGTACGTTTCAAAGCCCTTCTAAACGCAAATATTTTCTACGCGCAAAGCTTGAAAAAATACGCAGCATCAACCTAGACTGCGGATTTTATACATTCATGAGAAGAATGAAAAGCAGAAATACGATAGGGTAGAAATATTAGAAGAATTGGAGGATATCGATATGCATTTTTCAAGTTTTTAAAATCATTATACAATGGAGGATGGATATTTCTGTTTGGCTCCTATCTCTTATTATCGATTGAGGCAATTTTTATTTTGCTATCGTTCACTTTGCTTATTCACTGTGCCATGGGAAAAATGTAATTCTGCTTGAAGAAAAATAGCGTTTCTATTCATACATATTTTTATAAACAGGTTAAAATATTTGAGAACATCAAATTCTGCTTACTATCATTTTTTACAAATTCGTGTTTGAAGCTGCATGGACATTTGCAGAAAATCTGAAAACCGAGCTAATGGTGTTAATCTGGATTAGAAATTTCAATTCAACAAGGAGGAATTACATACTTTGAGAAATTCTGACCGTACCTACGCAATGTCGTTCAAAGGGATTTTCCGTTTGTGCGGGTATTACCTTTTCTTTTAAAGCCATTTTGCATTCGAGAGGTGTGCAGAGAGGACCGGTTTTGCAGCCGTAACACGAAAAATTTTTCATCTACAGCTGGGTTTTTTCAGGGTATGTAAGCCGATTGTACAATAATCCTCCGCTGGAATAGCTGTAACAGGCATTGGCCAGAACAACACTCTTTACGCTTGAACGTTTCTCTCAAAGTGCCGATGAGCAGAGGTACACACCCTTCGAGAACGTGAGACACAGCTTTTTATCAGATGCGTCGTTCCATTTCTGTGTTTCCAAGGCATTAATATGTGATAACTGGACTGCGGAAGTTTTTGCACGACAAATGTGTAATAATGCATATGACATTTATGCACGAAAAATATGCTAATCGAACGTTCATATTCCAGGGGAGGGGGGTTAAACTTGCGACTGTTTGCGGGACTAAGATTGATTACCAATCTGACTTCTCCAAGTAGACAGAGCAAACGTTCCGAGGCTCGGTAGTTCGGTGAATGCAACGGGACCCATCGCGAAGCGTTGTCAGTCGTTATCGATTTCTGTAATCAACATTGTCTGCTTCGCTCAGTCTCAGCTGACTCGATTACCCGAATTATCAAGGAGGGAGTCTCCGAATTAATTAGCGCTGTTCGCGGAGCGGAAGTGGCGACTGTGCATCCTTCAAACACTCTCAGACCCCTGCCTCGTTCTCGGCGGCGCGCAGTGTGTCGGCAGTGAACGAAAATTAAGAAATCAAGTTTTGCGATGGAATTTATTACCTTCGTAAAACTGTTCCTAGATATCGATTACAAAACTAAGCAAATGATATTAACCCCTTGCACTACTATTTATTTTGTGATTATAACGATTAGAAATTCTTCATCGTTCAGGGTTTCATAGAAAAGAAAAGATAGTTTATATTCATTGTATGCCCATGTTTTCTCCAAAGGATATATATATCAACTACAACGAAATAGAATTTTATTTCGCTTTAAAGGGAATTAGTAACATACATATTTATTAGACTCTGTTCAAAATCTTCATCACGAGTCTGACTCGATATTGTAGGGCAAGAGGTTAAAACCAATGAACAAGTATTGACTAAGCCTGGATACTTCATCAGCAAGAAAAATGTTTGTACTAAAATTGATTTGCCAATGGACGTATGTACCTCTTATTTTGAGGTGTGTTTATTTTTTTCCGCTAATGGAACATTTCCAATAATGGAATTTTTTTGAGAAAACGGGCTTTCCAGTGCACCGTGGCGCAGTGCGGCGCAAGGACAATCGAGAGAGAAAAAGCAAATCAATGGGAAAGATGCATCCTTAAAAAGTTTCGAGTCCCATTTCCGCGGGAAAGTGATCGATGGTCTGCCACTTAAGCTTCGGATTCGTTTAGACGCGAACGGAGAAACATGAAACACGCTGCTTCTTGGTGTAACGAAGATGAAGCACCTCGGAGATCGATAAAGATTTTCATGGGTGCGATTCTTTCGAAATTTCCACGGGGCCCGGTACAGAGCGGCGCGGCGTCTTTTCGCTATATGTACACCGATAACGCGGGCGCGAGCGGTGCCGGAGATAATAAAGTTTATTATACCTGGATTTAACGACCAGGGTCTGCGGGATGAACATTTCCTCCGTAGGGCTGAATAAAAACCGGTATACTACGCAATTACGACAAAGTGTCTCGTTCCCCTGTAATTCGAGCCTCGTATAAACAGCGGGACGCGATTCGTCGAATCCATCGGGCATCCGGGCAAGGATTAAACTTTCGCTTCTTGATCCTCGACCGTAAACCTTAATTGAATATATCCCGGCGAGGGCGGGGGCAACAGTCGGCCGCTGATTGCACGAAGATCCAAGGGAACGCGGATGTTTTCTTTACACGAACGACTTATCATTCGCATGAGACTACATACTTGAACGAACCTCGCGAGTTCGCCGGCGCGGCGAGGTTCTAGAAAAGTTCCGTATACCTGTTCGAGATTAGGGTAAGCGACCCAATTATTGTGGGGGTACCAATCACTGTGCCTCTATTAATTATACTTATTTTTAAAGCGTACTGAATATTAAAAAATACATATCAAATTTTTTCACTAAAATCCGTTAATATATATGTTATACATCTCGTTTTTAATATTCATTATGCTTTAAAAATAAGCATATTATGAAATGTAAAATAAGCATCATTGTTAAAAGTTGTTTCTATCTTTGTCGTTCAGTGATATTAAGCTTAACCATTAAGGAAGTACTGTGTTATATATAAAAATACACTCGGATAAGTCCATTAGAATGAAAACTGAGATAATTAATCTCAGTTATAAAAAAAATATTAGTGCATTTGAATATTTAGAAGAATATACTTACTAACCGACAACATAGAAAAAATTTACGTCATACAAAATAAAACCATGCTGTTTTAATTAAACCAACAGCTGTGAAATATTCTCATGTTTTCGTTCTCATTATTTTCTGGCTTATTTTGAATTATTATTAAAAGTACACGTTAAGGAATATGCATGTAAAATTATACCACAGGTTATGCTTCGCTGACCATCATTAAAATCAGATAAATATTGTTCAATATCAAATAAACTTTTTGTGTAGAAAATTGATAATATGGTATGCTCTTTGAGGAACTGTTTCGAACGTCAGTAATAGAATCATGAAATTCACCTAAAGGCTGATTTAATCATTAGAGATGTTCGTACACTCAAATTGTGTGGTTATTTCACGTTCTACTGAACTTCAGTACGGTAACTATGCGTATCATACGAGTGAACCCTTACCATAATTCCCTTTGGCCGCGGATTGCACTCGGAATCTCTAATCAATAATACCACTCCGAATCGTGAAAGGCCTCTTACTTATCATCTCTCACGATTATCATTATTGTTCGTATTCCTTTATACAGGATGAACAACACGACTTTATCACTTCAAACATCATCCTTATTTTTGATGGCAGATACAAATTTCAAGAAGGAAATTGTCTGATACAATGTGGCAATTATTGTGATGATTAAACAATGTCTGTCAAGCTCATATGTTTGAAAATGTCATTTCAGCAATAGGTTGTATGTCAATAGTGAAATAACTGCGACATTCATAATTCTTTTGCTGAAATACAGAATTATCACATGAAGATCATTTGTTGTCAAGGCATTGGCCATAATGATGAAAATATGTACACCCATTTAACTAACTATCGATGAACTCGAATTTCTTAAAGATGTAACAGAAATTTGTTGTTCATCGCAATGAGTGTCGCATTGAAACAAACTTTTTCTTTAAATTCTTTTCTACCATCAAAAATAATAGAGATATATTTTAAACGATCAAATTATGTTGTTCTACCTGTATACGACTATAGTCACGTCATGAGACATATTTTAAGTGATCAAATTATGTTGTTCACCCTGTATATGACTACAATAATGTCTCGCTAAGCCGAAGATACATTTTCGAAGTCATAGTGGTAGTATACGTAGACGCATTAACGAAAGAAGCTTGCCGATGATTACTTGAACCCTTTGTAGGATTTCGCGATAGTCGGCTTTATGGCGACCGTCGAGATTAAAATCTCCATCGATATGACTGAAACGATCTATCAAATCAATTGGTTGAAATATTACCAGATTCTATCTTTCGCTTGACGGCACACCCGTGCAATAAGTCAAATTGCCAACCAGTTATTTTTTAATAATTCGCTCGGTCCACTTCCGATTTGCGTTTGCTCTCTGGCTCTCTGGTTGGCGTCTATCTGCCGGAAGGTCGCAAATCTGCCAATGGAACGCTACAGGATGCTTTTAAAAAAGTCCAATAAATTCCTGGCAATTTATACTTGAGCGCTGTTCCTATGGTTGTTGTTCCGTCACGGAACATCGACCCTCGTTGAGCTGTATATACTTTTCCGTTCTCATCAATGGGACGAACTTCTGCGATCGTCTAATAGTTTATATAGTTAGTTAGTTTAGTTTATTTTCTGCCTGAATTGCCCCGAAAAGCACTCGGTTTTTAATAAAACTATTCTCTATTTCATACTTTATGTTTATAATATAATATTACCTTTTGGCTTATTAGATGTACATATTCTACTTCCTAACAGTTTATATACAGAGTGGGAGACGGATGTAGAGATGTAGGGTTTAAGTTTCATGATCCGCCGAATACATTTCTCGATAAATCATAATCATCTTACAGAAATATCGTTCACGATTCTACCTGCCGTCGTATGCGCGATCCCGTCGAAATAGAATTTCGCAAGGACGACGTTCCTGGCGCAGACGAATTAGCCTCGACTGATTTGTACGAACGATCCGTCGGAAACGATTTGGAAATTCATCCGGGCGGCACGATATTCCGATATAATGTAATATATATTTTTTTCACGCTAGGTAGCGACAGTGGAGACAGGGGTGGATCGATACCGTGAGTCGAAAGGTTTAATGGGAAAAGAGGTAACGATTTTATTTTACGAAGGACCTGCACGGCAGAATATACAGCGATAGGCTTTACACGGACGAACAGATCCTCGCGAAGTCAATTCCGTTACGATAATCCGCAAGAGGTAACTCGATGAAAGAGGCAAGCGGATTCGTAAAGGAGGACAGGCATTAAAGCTCGACAGAACGAATTAGCCAGACGTTCCCCCTATTTTCCCCGTTTATCCGGGTTAATTAAATTTCCGTTGATCTGACCCCTTCGCTAACAAATATCACGATCGTGCCTGGTGATCAATCTGAATTTTCGAAACGACCACTGTCACGGATTGCGGTATTAATCACCTCGTTATCCTCCCCCCCCACCCACCTGCCCTGTGTCACTCGTTTACGTCGAGTTTTCCTATTTACAAGTGTAATTTAAGCCATATCGCCTTTGGAGTCGTACGCCTGCGAGTCGAGACTTCTGCAAATGCGAATCATCCCCAAAAGGTATTCACCACTTCAGAAGCACATTTATTAACAAACTAGCATTACAGGTGACACGGTATGTGTTATCGTAAAAATAATAAGATTGTATTTATGAGCTGTTAATTTATGGCCCTCGTAATTAATCGATTAATGATATATCGGTTTTCAATAGTTTTTCGGTAATTATTTATATTAGGGGCTTCCTCACTGATTTTGATGACCTTGAAATATGTTGTCAAGGTCATCATTCTAAACAACTTTTTCCTATACATGTTATCGCCGCTCAGCTTTAGTTTCCGAGATATCCGCAAAAAAGTTTCAACATCTCAAAAAGTGATCCGAGTAGGTGTGTGTAGGACTGTGTAAAATAGTATTTCAAATAGTTGACAGTAACTTACATTTTTATGATATTTTGTTGCCGGTAATATTATTACGATATTGTAGTCTGTTTATCAACATGTTACATATTCGTAATTAAACTACAAATAATACTTTGCTAACTATTATAGCTTCTCATGTTAAAAATCATAATTTATAATATTAACTACTTGCTCAACTTATTTTCATTGTAAGGAAATATTTGAAATACAAAATAAAAATATTTCATTTTATCTATCTGGTTATCAAAATAAAAATATTTGATTTAAAGTAGTATCTTATTTGAACCACATTAAATTATACTATATACCAAATCATTAATGATAAAGTGTACTTACTTCTGAATCTTCTGTACTTCCGTCGGATCCACAGCACACAATTATTCACTCACGCGAATAGGTCCGAATAATTGAACAACAATCACTAAACAACACACACACACACAACACATTTTATAAAATCGTGACAACGAACGAGAAGATGTCACTCCGAGCACGAACAAAATAATACTGCAATTTTAACAATGATCCCCTCCACGGAGGTGGTACGGTCAGGTTATCCTAGGCAGGTTAGACGCTAAGGGTCTATAAACACTAGATACAAAACCAAGGTAAACAAATTATGGCGGGGCGCCGACCCTATTTCCCGGAATTCCCTGTTTTCATATCACACGTCCGTGGGAGGGGAACGGTTAAAATCGCAGTATTATTTTATTCGTGGTCGGAGTAACATCTTCTCGTCTGCTGTCACGATTTCGTTAAGTGTGTTGTGTGTGTGTTGTTTAGTGATTGTGTTGTTCAATTATTCGGACCTATTCTCGTGAGTCAATAATTGTGTGCTGTGGATCCGACGGCGGTAGAGAAGATTCAGAAGTAAGTACACTTTACATTAGTATTTTATAATGTAGTTTGTAGTACATTAGTATCATATTTTATTATTCGTATCTAGAATATTGGATACAAGGTTTTCTTTCATATTTTGCAACTTCAATGTCCCTTTAACACTTGATTTACAAAGCACTAAAACTGACTACTTAACATTATTTTACAAAAATAACAAGAACGTGTCTATCCACATTTGTATCAATTTTTTAAATAATATATACCCAAAAAAATAATTTTGTTGAATAATTCCCCATGGATACGTCTTCACAATGTCAATAATTGTAAATTCTAAATATTAGATCCCGTCATTTTGACAGGCCCCGTGAACCTAGTGTCAAATTTCGTTTGTCTCGAGGCACGCACACGATTATGTTCCATCTCACACACTGTACACTTTACATTAGTATTTTGTAATGTAGGATTATTATTTGTATGTAGAATATTGGATGCAAGGTTTTCTTTCATATTTTGCAACTTCAATGTCGATCACTTTTTGAGATATTAAAACTTTTTTGCGAATATCTCGGAAACTAAAGTTGAGCGGCGGTAACATGTATAGGAAAAAGTTGTTCAGAATGATGACCTTGACAACTTATTTCAAGGTCATCAAAATCGGTGAGGAATCCCCTAATGTAAATAATTACCAGTTTTTCTACTAGTAATATAATTTTCAATGGAATCATCTCTGTAATTTCTGAATCATATTTAGTTTAAACTTCGGCTGCACATGTCATGTTTATCGTCAATTCTAACAACATATAGGTATTGTGTCCAACGTACCTATTTACAGCCGGAAACAGCCGTGGGTAAAGCATTTCAATCTATACATGAATATTTTACGGAAGTAATGTTGTATTAAATAATGTATAGAACTTGCCAATGTTGGCTAATGCAATTGCGCTCCTAATAAAAATTTCAATGTTTTAAATTGATTCGATGCAATTACATTAAATCGTTAGTTGCTTATATTAATTATACTTACTTTTTAAAGCATAATGAAAATTAAAAAAGACGTACGAAAAAAAGATTTCGAACAAAAGTTGCATGGTTTTCCGGAAGACCTACAGTGCTCTAATCTGTTTTTTATTACATTTTCGTGTGGGATAATGCTTCAGCTGAGAAAAGTTAAATCAACGTAAATTTTCTCGGAGGATTTTATGCATCCGCAGTAGCATACTACAAAAAGAACTGCAGGAAAGCGTACCCAGACACCGGGCTCCGTGAACAGAGGTAAAAATGAGGCACGGAAGTCGAGGATCGGAACGCCGGAGATTAAAATGAACGTTATTAGCGTTTATCGGATAGGACAGAAAAGGAAAAATGAGGTAATCCCATTGGCGCCGGGGCTATTTGTCGCGAAACGAAATTATGCGAATTGACGGGGTTTCGCGGGGCACATCCCAGTCGCGTATTTACATTTTATTAAAAGTGACAGGGCGGCCGATGGCGGGGCATAAATCGCGATCCCGCCGATATCAAGGGTTCCGTATGCGGCGGCGGATGCAGATTTGAAACGATGCAGATGCGAGGTTGATCCGTGCTGCATCGCAGCACACGCGGAAGCCACGCCGTAAAGCTCAGACTTTATTCTTCCATTTTCCTCCTCGTCCCGTTTTTCCTGTACCTCCTGGTTTTCCGCGTCGTTTCCGACGTACCACCGTCTCCGTAGCGAAACGACGTTGTTTACACGGAGGCCGAGCCACCCGCGGATAAGACGATCCATCTTATCTGTGACAGATCAGCTGATATCAGACACGAAACGCGTCTTTATTCGCACTTATTCCGGTTTTCCCACATCTCGGGCAACTTTGAAGATATGACCCCAGGCGGGGCCAATATGGACGTCGTTCTGCCGTGTGCTTCCCCAAAACACTGTTATAGCGCAGTGCACGTTACTGTACTTTTGTATTTGGGTGATCAGTTCTTCTATAGAAGTAAATTAAACGGCCTTAAGCAACATTTAATGAAAAAAGAAAACAATCGATAAGGTGAGAAGAAAGTAGTCCGCAGCCTCAGAGAAAAATTAATTAGAATGCTGCTAATCTATCGAGTAAAAATAAATTGTTTATGAATGCCCGTTAATATAGAATCAAATAAAAGTAGTCCGGAGCCTCAGAGGAAAATTAATTAGAATGCTGCTAATCTATCGAGTAAAACTAAATTGTATATGAATGCCCGTTAATACAGAATCAAAGAGTTCTGAATTTCGGTTAATTAAGGTTTCTTGTGAAGTTCGTCCACGCCTCCCCCCCCCCTCCCGCTCATCTCTCTTATTCACCAAAAAATTTGTCTCCATTATACCGTAAGATGTTCTGTAATTTGGTTTAACGACACCGGGAGCACAAAGCTTACAAAGCCGCAGGAACGTCTGCCGGCCGATGCGAGACAATGGATTCCTCTTGGCCGACGAAGAAACTTCTTCCGTCGCGTTAACGAAGACAAAGGGAAGGGTGAAAGCGACTCGAGCGGAGTCGAAGTATTTGCACGGTACATTAACCTCTAAATCCGTAATCGACAGTACCATTAACGCCCCGAAACTTAAAGATAGGCAACCGAGGTCAAGGAACACGTGGCCGAAACCGCCGAGCCGCGTCGCGCCGGGAAAGTCAGCCCCGTTAATTTATTTAACACCAGCCACTGGGACCAATTCGGGACACGAGTTTCGCTGCGGTTTCCCACTTGTTTGAAACCGATGAATACTTAAACAGAATGATTCAGCTTATTGCTCGCAAAAGTGTACATATCCTTTTTTTTCGTATCTCTTGTACGAATTATTCCTTCATAAGGGGTTATTTTCTGGTTTTGAACCTTAGAAAAATCAATTCTCTTGAATTTCACAGAAACCCAGAATTTCTCACAAAGAGGAGAATATGGATGAATAAAACAGTATTGTATCTAACAGTTCGACAACGTGTAATAAATTTTGAAACACTCACCGGAGTCAGAACGCTGCCTAGATGTTGCCCTTGAAGGAGTGATATTAAAATATACAGAACAATATTTCGCGAAGATTATTCGTATTGAGATGACGAGGGTAGTAAACCGATTAACCCTTTGCACTCCGCTGTCCCCTCTCAGGGGACATTAAAGTTTATTAGCGATTACGGGGAATTAATTTATTCCAGCGCAACTTTAAATAAAATATTGATTTTTTTGCAAATATATATTCCTCGATGTCAACCAATTCATATAAGTCCAATGTCATTATAATACGTTACTTGGTTCCAAAATTATACTAAATAATACGAGGATTTGTAAATTTCTGCCAGAATGGTTCGGAGTGCAACGGGTTAAGTTGTCTTGAAGCCTAATCTGATTATCAATTCGTGTAGCCATTATCTATACCTCGTCCCGCTTAACCTTAATGAACTAACAGCGACAGAACAATGAAACCAGGTAACCCAAGTCACCGGCGAAATAGCCGTTCATTAATTTATTCGGCGTGCCGCTCCAATTTTCCGAAGTCGGTGAAAAGGCTGGTTCGAGGCCGGCGAGTGTTTAAAAAAGAACAATAAAACTTATTGTCCAATTTTCGTCGGATCGTACGAAGTAGGTCGATCGCTCTTCGAAGAAGGGACCATTAACGGTGTATTTATATGTTCGCCGGAATGTCTGGTGAAATACTGGCCATCGAAGAATAATGGCGCGACGTGCCATCCGGCGTTCACGGGAAAAAGGGTGCAATTTTCCAATAGGCGGCCGCGGCTGCGCAGCAACCAGAGCGCAGAGACGAATTCTAAAAGTTTCTTTTAGTGGCCGTATATCAATCGGGCAGACGTCGCGGTGTCATGAAACCGTGATCTTCGAATGGGCGTAAATTTTTTCCCCTCGGCCGAAACTGCTACTCCTTGGCGAATTCTTTTTCGATCAGCTTCCCGCGGGCGAACAGCCACTTCTCCTTCTTTTATTCCTCCGTCGCGGATAAATTTCCCGGAGCGACGGGGAGCCACGACCATTATGTCACGGGATCCTCCGAGGGGAAGAGCATTAATTTTATGGAGCTGATGATCGTCTTTTTTATTCCACCTACGTCGTCCCCAGGTGAGAACATTCCGTTGACGGAATCAGTAGCTACAATATTTCTTGTCGACCGCTCCTAGATCGAGTAATTTATAAAATATAATCCCCTGTGTGCACGAGCATTAGCGTTTCCATTGACTCTACGAACGAAGGCGATGTTTGATCGATGCTACAATAAACCATATGCAGGGTGTCTCACTCGAAAAATATGTTTCATAGACAATTTGATATAGAGTGGGACATATTTTGGAGTTATTAGTTTTTCCGTAAGAGGACGCATAAAGATCATATGAAGGTCAAAATGGTTTCTTTTTAACACGTTGACTGCCATGTGGGTGACGGAATTATTTGTCCAAGTTTTAAAATGAATTTTTACAGTAATATACTAATCGTACCAAATTTTATTAGGATCTGTAAAATGCCAAAAAGTTGGAGGACTGCTCAATACCATACATATAATTTTTTTCAATTTTTATTTCATTAAGTAACACATTGATTTGATGGAATTTTTGAGGTTTCTAGCTTGGCAGTCAAAGTGTTAAGTGGAATAACGTATTTTTTTATACAGAGTGTTTGGTAACTGGTGGTATTATCGAGAAAATCGAGTTTGAAATGCAGCATGCTATTCGATAGGAATTGTCTGACGCGTCTGATCATGACCAACCAAATCTACTTACTGCATATACTAAGCACACAAACCTGACAGATCTTCAGAGTCGATTTTCTCGAAAACAAAGCCTCAAACGAAAAATGTTTATTCTATATTTTCGACTTATTCTTTCATGTAGAACCACCCCCTTTTCGCTTGTACCACCAGTTATAAAACGGCATTAATCGGTAGGAGATATTTGAATTTAAACAAGTGTAAGTCATCGTTACTGTCGTACTAAGTTTACATAGGAAAATGTTTCGAAACTTTTCGATTCGGACGAGCTCTGCGGCGTTTTCGCGCGCCTCCAAGGATCCATTGAAGAAATTCGATGGTCTCGGCTATCGCAGCTAGAGAGGAAGCGAAACGCGTTACAGGCAAGGATTGCGCGGCGGGATCGCGTAGGGGCGTTTCTTTTTCGTTTTGAAACACCGCGCCCGGGGAAAGAAAGGAAAATTTATCCTCGGCACGGCGCGACAAAAACATGGATCCTCTCGCTGATATAGAGGGACCAGTGAATGGGGGATGCTTCCGATGGCTGTGTGCGTGAGCCACTAGGAGAACATTCACGACCTACAAACGTATATTTACCACCACGACGTCTGGTGGCTCGAGCTGCCCCACCCCCCTACATAAGCAAGGATTCCAGGACGACGGCTCTGAATGTGTCTTGTTCTCTTTGGACCGCGGAAACGTCGAAAAGGATCCTTCTCCCCCGGAAGCTCTCGAAATGCTTATTTTACGGTGTCGGCGTCATAAAGGCGCGATCTTCCAATGAGCGTAAAACTCTCGACTTCGATCCGCCGTAACCCACGGACACCTCAATAAATACAGATGGCGCGGAAAGAGTCTTGTTCTCCCAGTATTCTATCATTTACCTTCATTTTTCCACCCCCGCCAGACAATGGAGTTCCGTCGTGGCTGATGTGCTGGATTCTCCGAGACCCACGTCTCGCGGAACTTTTAAAAGCCACTCCGCTGGAATATTAATGAGGGTAATTAAAAGGCGAATATTTTCACAATCATAAGACAATAGATACAGTAGAATCTCTGAGCGAGTAAGCTGAGATCGTCGAGTTTCTCCGACTTGACGAGATATTTTAGCACAAGGGTTTTAACGAAAGAAAATTCCCCATACAGAAGCATTACGATGGTTAACGAGTTTTTAATTGTAATAGCTCGAAGAAAGAAAAATTCAAACTTTAAACGTCAATTATTTATTGTAGAAATTTGCAAACCTAATTGTACAGAGGCTGTCACACGAATTAGTTATTACGGTGAATTGCAACTGGACAATTGCAAAAATTCGTGTACGATTTTCCAGACATTCAAGAGCCGCCGTACTTTCCAGAAACTTTCGAACATTCATTCATTTTTCGGTATAATAAATATCGAAAATTCGGTCAACAATATACGCACAATAGTTTACGACATAGAAGCACTGATTTACTTTCAGATGCGATTGTATACGACCTCGTGACACAAATGGTGCGGAAAATGAAAATTAACAAACAAAACTCCATTCAACTCTATTGTATTAAATTTTCCAGGTAGAATACCCGCCCGCGAATGCTATACGGAGTACGACAAAATAAATCGAATAAATAAAACAGACCGCGTTCTCGTAAAAACTTTCGTTCCATAAAAGTTTCCGAAGCACAGCTTGACAAGTCGGAAGTTCAATGGACGAATATAATCGTTCGGGACCTCGCATACTATTGGATATTAGGGGATGCAACGTTGAAAGAATATATCCAGAGTCGTGAAACTTTGAGAACTAACGCAATACTTTGCAGGGAACTGTCTCGACGGCGTGCTTCGCCGTACGGCGATCAATTCCAACTTGCGTTTTCATATCGACGCAACGTGACTCGATATCGTTCGATTCTCGCGACTGCCGATTTATCGGGAATACGCGCTGCCTGTAATGAAACGATCGCGTAAGATCGATCTGAGAATAATTCGACGAGCGTCCAGTGGATAATCGCTTCCGATAAATACTCGTCGCACCGGTGAATGGAAACGGCTGACAATAAGAACGACGAGATCAGCGGAAGGTGAATGGCAGGAATGCGTTCGTCTGATTGCTCGATGAATTCGTTCCGCATTGCTGAAACCGGACGGTCTGCCAAGAAAATCTTTTCACGACTTCAGTCAACTCGAATTCGCCCCTTGACCCCCTTGAATATTCTGACTCTTAATTATCTTTTAATAAAATTGTAATCTTCTAAAATTGGAAATAACTAATTTTTATTTCCTCGATTCGATCCTTTCAAACATGTTTTTTTGGATATTCTTTTGATCTGGTACCGTCACTTGTCACAATTACGAAATTATGAACTGCGTTAGAGACAACCGCTTTTTAAAGTATCTTGGTGTTTGAGTCTCACAAAAATATGTATTACGAGATTTTATGCATTTAGTACAAAAATGAGCAAATGAAATATAAACTATTGAAACAATTCGAAGGATTTAACGGTACAGATACGTTATTTTTAATTTAGAAGAATTAGCAAATGAAACTGGAAATTCTCATTTGCTCGGACTGGATAAACAGAACATCCGATCGTGATATTGGTTTAATCAGCCTGTACAAGCCTGTTGATGTTTATTGATTTTCTTATATAATATTATTTATCAAACATATATCAAATATTGTTTACCCAATAGAATGGATATTAATAAATATCGCGTTCATCATATTCCGAAGGTTGAGCGGTACACTATATGTTTACCAAAGCAAACAGAGGCAGAGCACCGTTTCATATTCAATTTTGTGCATATCCGTGCCAGAAATTCGTCGGGGAAACTACATACAGATTCTCGGATAAGAACGGGGCATATACAGTCACGCTTGCTCACGAATTAGATGGAAATTACGGCAGAAATTTAGATAACAGCAAGTACGAATCAGAAGGATTATGGCGGCCCCTTGACGAGGGTATGATTAAATTAGACTGCAACCAGTTGCTAGTATGAGCAGCGATTAAATTAAATGCACGGAGCAATCCATATTAAAACGCTTAACGCGTACGCGGCGGAAATACTTTCGTTTAATCCGAGCCGCCATTGTTTAAAATGGTAATAACGAGTAACCAGCAAAACGAATGATACAAGCGAACATGTAAATTGTGTTTATCTTGGCTCGATTTCCAACGTTCGAGCGTGAATTAATAAATCTCTGTTTTACTGCATATTAACCATGCTCTCCGGTAAAAATACGCACCGTGTTCTAATTGGCTACACCTGTCCTCGGTTGACAAACTTAACATCTTTAATTATGATCCGAATGACTAGATCAGCGAAAATAATATTGCCCCTTAGAAGACGCTCTGTCACCTTCGAGCGTATTCATTCCCGTGTATATCAAATTATGCAGCAATATCTTTGCCTTCCCCAGTGCGAAGTTCCCATCAAAAGTTTCCCGCTAAGTTTGCTTTCGCAGCTTCGCGTGCCCTTTTGTTTCGCGAGCTAGTACATGTTCCCCATGAAGATAATAATTACGGGTGCAGTATGCGAAGTACCTATCGCCCCCAACTTTAATTAATTAGTCACAGCTGAAAAATTTCGAAAAGACAATCTCGTGTCGTAACAGAATATACAAATAAATACCGCGGGTTGTTGATTCTCGAAACGCGAATGAAATTGAAATTGAAATGCAGCGGGCAGAAGGTACAAGGAAAGTTTTTCCGGGAGAGTGTGTTTGCATTGTTGAGAGAATGAGACTCGGCGAAAAATGTTAAACAGAACGTTCAAACGTTTCTATGAAAATTCCGTCGGAAAATTCGCGGTCGAGTAATTTCGTCATTCCGTCGATGCCGAGGAATCACTATTAAAAATACAATATTTCATTACCTTCGGACGGCCACCGCTCCGGCGCGGCGGCGTGGCATCGACGTGACTATGGCGCTGCTCACGTACATAAATTACAAATTATGCGGAAGAGATAAAGGTGACCGAGCACGGCTACGTACGGCCCTATAGACGCAAATGGTGTATACGTGTTCGTCTATTGTGTATGCTCCGTGGGGAGACGCGGCGACGCGTCAAAGGGAGTCACGTTTTGCCGTGATTTAACTCACGTCTTCATTATTTACGTTTCTTTGAGACCGTCTTGACAAACGGTCACCGTTTCGCTAAATGAGCAAAAACCACGCGTCCGCCTCGGCCATGCGGCTTTTTATCGAGTTCCCAGTCAACCATATTAATTTCTGCCTGTCCGCAGGGCCAAACTCAGTCTCTCGTTAAAATTTTAACCGGAAACCACTTTTTCCCCGAGACAAACCAAAAGCTTCCACTTTTCTCGACCACCGAACTCTGAGTTTGCATGACTACAGTGTTCCATAATACAGTGGAACCTCCTTTCATGTGAGACTCATTTATGTGAATGAAGTTTTGAGGACTGCGCCATCACACAGACCAGCGTTTCTCAATCTGTGGTACGTTACGTTATTTTTGGTGGTGCAAATTTTACACAAAATATTTTTTTCAACCTTATTAAATAATACCGGTGCGCTAGATACAATGACAAAACTATTATAGCAAAGGTAACTCTTTATTAGGGAGTGTCCCGAAAACGTAGTGTGTGCTTACTTTAGAAAACCTAATTTGTAAAATATATAAGTTTGTAGCCGCAGAATGAAAGCATAACGTTGCTCAGTCTCCTTTATGGACAATCCACAGAACTTTCTGTACGACCTAATAAACGATGATGCATGAACGTGTGTCGTGCCTAGTAATCTGACCTTGTGTAATCAACTTTGAAATACAGTGGAACTGCTATTATGTGGCCGAGCATACATATAGACTGTTGCTGGTATTATATGAACTAGTATGTATTGTGCGTCGGTCCAGCTATCTAAACAATTTACCTTGCTAAATGGTGTGTGAAATTGAGTTACACAGAACAATCGTTACAAGGCTTGTGGAAAACTGATTGCTGGCAAAGGAGCAAATTAATAATACAAACAAACACAATTGTGACAAAGAGAGAAAGGTGCTGTTTTTTTTTCATTGATGCAAAAAATTTCGATTTTGCAAGAACGTCCGTTGTCCAATAATATTGTCAATAACAAATGAATTATACCATCCCGATTTCTCATTTGTTCGTTAGATTTTAAATTCGTTGACTCTGTTGAATACCAGTTCTCCTCCGGTGCTATTCAATTAATCAAATATTCATAAGGCCGAACTGCATCAATTTCGCTAAATTTCAAGAAATGCATAAAATATGTCCACTAAATATTTCCACCCATGAAACATTCACCAATCTCATTCAATATCATGAAACATCGAATGAAATTTACATTTCCGAACGATTCGATCGTTGAATCGACGATTTCAAACAATGCCAGAAGACTTAGCGAAAGATAAATCAATGGTGATTCATAATCCTTTTCTAACAAGAAGAATTCGTAGCAAACGATGATGAGGGTTTTTTGAATGTCTGCGCAAACACGGTTGACAGGAGCCACGGTTTTCGATTAAAAATTGATGGTACTCCATAGAAAATCGAGGTTGGAACGTTTAACGCGATTAATAATTGATCCATGGCGTCGGTCACCTTGAAACTTACCTTCGTTAAAACGCTGCGCATCCGCGAAACCCCTGAAGGATCTTTTGAAATAAGTGATATAAATGGGGACGAGGTTGAGATAGCCACTTTTCCATGGCTCTCGACTTGTTAATAATTTACGAAGGTCAGTCTACCGGCCGAAAGGTGGAGGTGGTGTTATCATAAAAAATGACTCGGTATTATTTTAAAAGTACTATTTATTATTCGCCCGTCGTATCACTCGAGCGGACATGTATGCGTCGTTTATATACAAATGTGTACACTCTGTACATTCTGTTCTATACGATAAACGTTAACACGAACCTGTACAGAAGCGAGAACTTATTTTATTTATTTTTTCTTTTTGTCGGTATCTAAAGACTAGGTTCCTGACAGCTTTACAATGTACTTGCTTAGACCAGTTAGAGTTAACACGCACGTGGTTCGCCTATTTTTCCTCCATTTTGATAAACCCCTCGTTCTCATTTCCGATCGATCGTTTCACATTTTAATTGACTAATTGAATTATTCCGTTGTCCAAGGGCGACGGGCTCTCGTGCCCGTGAGAACGTCTAAATTTTCGTCCGTTCCATTTCAATGGCCGATCTCGATGAAAAAGTTCAATCGATCGTGAACGAGACATCTGATATACGCGATCGTTTTTGCCCTTTTCCATCGAATCATGCAGAACAGATTATCGCCATTATGCGAGCCCAGGGACTCGGGGTTGGGGATGGGAAATGATTCGAGCCGCGTTCGTTAAATAGTTCGCGAACGCGGGGGCGGGAAGCGAATTCTTCCTTTCATCCAGACGATTTTGTACGTTTCACGTGTGACGTAATGCGCGGTATTTGAATCCTAAAAAACGGCAAAAATAACCAAATTTTTAGTGCACGACGCGGCTAATACGGTTTTAAAGTGATCCACCTCGAAATTTCTAAAACTGAAATCATTGGTTGATGGTTATGCAACAATAAGAAAGTTCCACTTTTTACAGATTCTTTGTTTTACTTTTTTGTAAAGGAAACATTTCCGTAAAGGAGAAAGTTACTTGAAATGACCTCAGTTGTATGAAAATACTTCTCCGAACAAAGTTGTATTATTTCAAGGAGTACGCGTCTCAAAGGAAAAAATATTTTTTTAACGAGATGTCAAGGTCAACAGAATTTCATCCGAATTTTTGTTATCCGTAAATATTCCCTTCAATATTCTTGTAGAGCATAAAAAGCTGAATTCAACCACAACCTCCATAACTATTTCGTTTCGATCATTAAATTTCGATCTGTTTGTGCTTGAAAGCATTTCAGGAACGAATATCGCAAGATTGAATCAAATCGGTACAGTTATTGAGGTTTTTGCATTCGTTTTTCTATGCTCTATAAAGCTATCGAAGAGAAAGTATAAAGTTTCATTAAAAAAATACTTATGACTTTGAAATCTCCTTTAAAAAATAACCTTGAAGAATATTCTTTCCTCTGTTGCACGTACCCCTTGAGATGCTACAACTTTGTCCTGAGAAATTTTTCTCTTCTTCTAACGGTAAATAAGACAGTTATTTATTAGGTAGATCTCGTTCAACTGGGACACCCGGTATATGATAATAAAGAAGCAGTTCCTTGGACATGTATATCATTTGATCAGAATATTATTACGTTTAAATGCATCATCCATTATAGTAATAGTTAAACTGAAACATACTCTTTTCAATGGGTGGTTACTATCTATTTGTTTTTACTTTGACACATGAAAGGTTAGTTTTGATGCTTTTTTTCATTACTCATTGTAGCAATGAAAAGATATAGGTTTCATATTCAGCGTACACGTTCATTAAATGCAGTTTAATCGTGTTTTATTGCGACAGCTCTTCCATTCGTAATTCTGATTACTCAATTTAACTGATTCGTGATGGAATTAATATCGTGGGCGAATATGTCAATTCTACCAAATGTAGTTTTGACCTCCGAAATTTATGAAATTATTACACTTTTGAAAGTCTCTCATGACCTTCAATGGAGATTTTAAATAGATGGAATAAATTTGGAACATAAATACAAATGAGTTAATATTTATTAAAATCGACTAAAATAAGTCTGTTAAATAGCTTAAAAACAACGTACATACAGATTTTCATGTTGCAGTGAATTTTACAGGATTACAAAAACGATTTTGCCGCTCAGTGCTCCCCAATAGTTTAAAAATACTACGCATATACGTCACCGCTGAATAAAATGGAAAGACTAACGGATAAATAAATTTTTTGCCGCGTTTGGTTCCGAAATACCATGCCTTGCGACGATCGATCTCACACATTGATTGTCCGAACCGTTCCGGACACGTTCGAGCGAAAGCGCGATTAGTTATAAATGCATTGCTTCGACTTTCCTGTTCGGGTGTGCGCAATTCTGTTACATCCTCGACTAACAATGGAAATACCGTGGAAAAATAGTTTGCCTAATATCGCAGTATCGTATTCGAATCTTGTAACGTATTGCAATGGTCGAGCCGCGCGCGGTGAATCGACACTATGTGTACAAAAGAGATTAGGTCATGTTAGAACCTGAATATATCATTGTCCGCCGACCATGTTGGCGTTGTTTAACAATAGGAATCTACTTACTCGTTGCCCGAAACAATCATCTCGCTCTCGACGGCTCTCCTACGGGTATCTTCCGAACACTTTACGACACTTTTGACCGCTTGTCAAATGCGCTAACATACACGGCACTGTTCGGTTACTAAGATTCAGTATGGCGACCGGAAGTTCGCGGCCGCCGGGAAACGGTCGTCGCACAAGCGACTTGCTTCCGGCTTCCGATATGTTATTTCGTTCGTTCGGGGATCGCTTTCTCGCAGCGAAAGCCTCTAGAAAATAAGTACGTTGACCGACGTGTACGCGTTTCGAACGGGTTCACAAGGTACGCTTCACGGCGAGCCGCTTCGTCTCTAGTTTGTGTAACGGCGGAACAATTAAGAAGAACTTGATGCACAAGCAGCAGAAAAGCGTTCAAGGTTCTGGTAAGAGAGTTTACGATCTCGAAGATTGTTATCCGTTTTTGCTTGTCGTGGCGGACGTAAAGGAACAGGTTAAGCGCTTTGCTAATATCTTCGTTGAAACGGAAATCTATGCAAATGAATTGGGCCTGATTCATTCGCTTTCATAATTTTCGATACACATCATTTTAATTTACACAGTTTTCGAAACGTTCAAGAATTTAGAACTGTTTTAAGAATGGACTTGCCATACTCAAGTTTATAACAGATACTAAACAACATTATGAAGCCAGTGAAACTTACCAATACTTGAAGAGTATTCCTTCAATATCGCTTAAAAATCATGGAATCTCAGTAATACAACACATAACATGATGAAGCCAACGAATCGCCCGTTCCTAACAAGGTTGGATGAAATATAGTTTCTCACTGTTTAAGCCTCGAACGCGAGTGTCCTATGAAAACTGTTCTATGAAAAATAACCGTTCGTGCGCATCGATCTAACAACAATATCTGCGACCTCGATTATAATAAAAAAACCATATAGTCAAATGGCAACAAGAATTTCCGTTATAACATATCTTACAAACATATTATTACGCGTGTTACGGACACGTGCCCGATCTAAGCGACAACAACACCCATGTTAACAATAACAGAGTAAATATCCTGTACCCCGTATCGCTTACAAAACCTTTGGTCCATAATCCGATCGATCCGACGCGCAAAGGGAACGCCCCGGTGTCGAAGTAAACACTAGAATGGTATCGTGGCCCCGATCTCGAGATCCATCGATCTCTCGGTCATGTCGATCGATCGGACCACGCAACGGATAGTGCCGAGGGACGATCTCGATCTATCATCAAGCGAGCTTTGGGTGCCGACGGTCCTCCTCGAGGGCCGTACGAACCTCCTGGCGGTTCTATTGGGCCAAGTGCGGTAGAATGGCTGCTGGTTGTTGCATTTCAAGGCACTCCAGATGACCGACGACCTTCTGGCCGGCAAATGTGAATGGGACGGGCAGCTGCAGTGCTGCCAGGCCAAGGTCGGTGTTCTGCACCGGAATATGGGAGCCCTGAAGGCCTCCGGAGGCCTCAGAATCAGAAGATCGTTAAGCCTCGAATTCATCCCTAGACGCGACGGCGTCAAAACTGTAACGCCGTCCATCGTTTCTCTTTTATTGCGCTCGGTCGACGGTAGGATAGTCACGTTATCGAATAATGGTCCTGCATCCATCCCGGCAGACCCATGTCCGGATACGTGGTTCAGCTTCCTTCTGCCGGTTTCCTCGATATTGCTCCCACGAAACTCGGTCTCTTCCAGTTTGGTCAGTTCCACGCCGTTCCGCTTCGCCGTTTCGAGAGACTTCCCGGAATCCCGGGCCACTTCTCGCGCAAACTTGTCCGGAGACGTTCGATCGTCCTGATCCGAGTAGCCGAGCTGGTCAGGCCGATCGACCGTGCCAATATACGTGGATCAGGAGGATGAATTGGCCTCGATCGTCGAGCTGGTAGACGCGTCGTCGTCCAACGAGCTCTGCGTGGCCACTGTCACTTTGCTTCCATCCTTTTGATTAGACAGATGACGATTGGCGACAGTTTGACGGGGATGGCGTCTCTTGTAGGGCTCCCAATCCCCAGGACCCCGGCGTCAGTGCGTCGCGATCACGTCCGGAGCACTCTTCGTACTCTCTATACTGAACGGTCGCCTCTGGTCGACCTCTATCACCGCCTCCGCCCTATACCTAGGATCGGGCGTTGTCTGCTGGGTAGACTTGGGCGTGCTCGAGTGCTGCGAGCTCGGCGTATTGCTGGACGCGTGTACGGATCCGTATAGAGAGCTGCCGTACCTCTCGCCGGAACCGATCGTCGCCTGTCGCGCTAGCTTAGGAGATTGACAGTAGGCACTGGATTCCCTGTTGGGTTGCGGACTCTGGAACCGCTGATACGACGGGTAGTCCGGGGGCTCTGTGTACGGTGAGCCTTGGTGCAGAGGCAGCGGATAACTGGACTCGTGGGTCGACCAGCCTGGCGGTGCTGGGATGGGATTGTGCTTTGGACAGACGCCCATGCTACCGTCCCGACCTCTCGACGCTGGACTGCAACCGGAGCATTGAGAGGTGGGCTGCTGAGAGCCGCTGTGCTCGGAAGATTGCTGCGCGCCGTGTTGAGACGGCTGAGAGCTTTGCCGCGACTCCGAAGGACTTTGATGGTGCAGCATGTGGTGATGACGATGGTGATGAAGGTGGTTGGTCCCGTTTTGCGAGCTCGGTGCCCGCACCCCGAAAGTCGTGAAGCCGAGCGGCATCTCGAACAGGCTCTCCCGGGTCTGACAAGAACTGTCCCGCATCTCCGGCTCCTCGTTCGACTCCTGCAGCCGTTCTTGCGTCGCGTTGCTCACGTTGTTGCTCTGGTGGATGTCGTTCATGTCCCGCGTGTTGTAGCTCATCTCCAAGACAAGGTCCTTCGTGTAGTCCTGGGCGATCAGAGTCGTCGGAGGCAGAAGCTCCTTGCTGGGCATCACTTCCAGGCTCGGTGACTCGCTGCCTCGGTCGCCGATGTCTGTTCTCGAAGACGAGATTGGACACGGTGTCGCTTTCCGACCGAGCTCGTCTAATCGATTCTCCCTCGACTGCCTGATGTGCTCCTGGGGAAGACAAATGGACTCTTTCAATCGATCGAACGAATATTGAAACGCGCTCTTCGCGCTGTCTCTTCAGACAACCGAAGACTACGGTAATGTCTCGACGCATGTGAACATTTCGGGACCACTTATTAAGGGATAATTTCCTTGTGAAATTTTTACAAACATATTTGTGACGTTTCTTTGATTGATACGACGCTGAACATGACACAAGTTGGATCAGATTTGTTCGTTTAATTCACGATACAGTCGACTCTCGACTATCCGAACTAATCAGCGGAAGCGAGTGTTTGGATATTGGAACAGTTACCTAGCTACAGCGTCAGATTATATCTTCACTGGGTTGTACAATAAATAGCGTTGCATATGGACCCGTTAATTGATTGGACCGTTTACACATATTATGTGTTGAACACATATGCGTGTAATGGAGAATTCAGATATCATCAGTTAGGATAATTGGAGTTCTACTAAATTGTTTATTGAACGAGCAAATATGCTTTTATACATGTTCGGGATCATTTTCATCGGATAAATTGTCACAAGTGGATTAGTAAATATTTCATACAATAATACCGATATAATTAATCCCGTGTCATGTTACACTTCTCTTGGTGGGGATAATATTTTTACAAATATCGTACACATCTCTTTCACATATATAGAGACATTACTGTACTTGTAGAAAATACTATAAGTGCCAAACATTCAATTTTTCCAATAGCGACAAACGTGTTTCACAAGTTTGAATTATTAGATGTACAAATTAATTCATAGACCTCTTTATGAAGCATGTAACCTTTGTTAGAGTTTTCATCAGTCACCTGAGTAAACGTATAGAAAACAATGGAAATTATTTTCAAGATTTCAATATGTTTTGCTTGTTTGTAAACGAACCGTAAACCTATGGAAAACGAGACACGAATGAAGTTGTACATCTATAATTTACAAAATTGGATCTTTTGTTTTTGCTAAATGAGAATAGAAACACAAAAACCGAATCCATTACTATGCATTTCTGTTTCCTGCATTAATATAGTACGAACACATGAAACAGGAAAACGTGTTTGTAGACAACCCTGTATGTGTGCGATCGAAGAGAAAGAATAGTGTGTCACTCATTTAAATGTTCAAACGCTGTTTTTGCCTGCTCACGTACGCTCGTGTTTTTGTTTCTAAATTACTCGAATATATATAAACCAAAAATATCTTTCTATCAAATTTTTCTTTTTAATTCGTCATATTTGTTCTTCAAATTTGTTAACATACTGTGAAGATGTCGTTTTTTTCAATAATGCAAGTTCATCTGGTATGTTTTCTATGATCAGGCTTGAATTGGCACTTACATCGTTTTCTACAAAGACGACGTTAGACGAAACGATGCTATCATTTTCTAACATTATTGATAATTGCTTACAAGACACAATTCCACTTAAATTGCATATCACAGTACTCCCATTAAGACATAGAACATTTTTCGATAAGAAAACAAAATCTGTCGAGTTTGGTACTTACAGTGTTTTCTACTAGAACTCTTCGACTGTTGCAATCTATCGACAGTAATTGGAATTATCAAATATACCAATATGCTGTGGATTTCGTGCATGAGATGATAATTATTCGATGCACACTGTAGTGATTAATTTAATTCAAATGGGACTAGAAGCATTAACTTTTACAAGAATTGCTGAAGCGCATTTGTTAGAATTCGATGCAACTTTTGAATGTACTGCGCGCTCTAATTACTGAATTCAATTAGTAATACCCCACGAACTTGTAAAATGAAGAATCCGAAGCCACTTATTTTTTCCAGTTCGATACTTCCGGCGTTAATTAACATTTTAATTTCATTTAGAACGATACAGAATGTATTTATACAGGATGGACTTTATATTTAATTCCAGTTGGTGCTTGAAAATTGTATAAATAATAACCCTTAGATAACGGTAGTTTTGTCCATTTTGATCCAGAATTACAAACAACCCACATAAATTTTAATATTTTAATCGCCAGTTCAAAGCATTAGCTGTTTGTAATAAGATCAACCTTGATGTCAATAAGATACGTTGGAAAATATGTAAAAAAAAGTGTAAATGCGTAAGGTATTGATCCGATCTAGCAATGGCTGCAATTAAATCGTCGAAAGTACCCTGTAATCTATTCGGTCGTTGAACATTTTATACAATGATGGGCACTGATCAGCATGCAGTGTCCAATATTTGATTTTTATCAGCAAGCATCTCGTATTTGCGCCCAGCGTCGATCAAAGGGCGCATCAAAGGTAATTGTTTCGATGATCAAGGCAGAAAGAACGTAAATACGTTCGGAACTAGCGAAAAATGGCGGCAGCGAATTAATTGTTATTTCCATGTTACCGTCTAGCAGATCTATGCTGGTCGCCTGTGACTCGACCGACTTCAATTTTCCACGTTTTGTCCCGCGTGAATGGATGAAACGAACCGTGGGCTCATTTCGTATTGTGTGTTATCAGTTTTCCCCCGCGTTGCGTAAATGTTAGGCACGTACAACTGTACGTGACAAGTCCGGCCCGTGAATTGAATCGAAATCTCATACGTTCGCTACGTAATTGAAATTCCAGCGTTGCGTCAGTGGCCGAACCGTGCGTACCGCGAAAAAAAGCGTTTAGGTTCCTGTGATTTTTCGGTGTATCGATTTATTACTACCCAGCAATATTTTAGTTTACTTCACACTTTTCCGCGGTGAATCGCTCCATATACCGCGGAGGCACAATGGACGTGGAATTTTTTAATCAGAAATAACAAGAAATCTCCAACAACGCGAAAAATTGCTCACAAAATGCGAAGTTTTTGTACCGGCGGAAAAATGCTTTAGCTTAACCCCTTGCGCTACGATTTTCTTCGTACCTACAAAGATTTGACTTTTCTTTTGTTTGTAATTTCCTAGAAGATACGGACAATTGATGTTATTTGTATTCCTGTATTTTTAATAATGGTTAAATATCGGTTTTCAGAAAATGAATAAGAATATTCTGTAAACTACAAAAGTAATTCACATTCCATAACATGATTGAATACAAAATTCCAAGGTGATCAAGGTGTCAATTGGTGTATGTGTCGGATAGAAGTATTTTGTAATGACATAACGATTGAAAACAACATTTCAATACATTTCGAAAAAATATTACAAGTTGATAATATATTTGTCCATATAATGCCCAACACTGGCCAATGCACAGACATTGTCGCTGAAAGGTTAGATTCAAGTTTTCGATCGAAGAATTGGAAACACCTTCGGTGCTATTGGCTGCAGATGGCACCGTAGCCGGCGGGTCATTAGCCGAAACTTTTAATCGTGTATCGTGTCAATTTTCCAGTAGATTGACACGGTTACGAGGCAAGGTGACTGTCGGTGGAGGATCCACTTACCCGAATGATTCGATGATCCCGGATTAGCTTCCTCACGCAGTTGAAAACGAAGGCGAAACTCATGCCGAAGAGGATCAGCGAGAAGACGATGAGGATTATGACGATGTGCTGCGAGTCGATCAGCCGCGACTTCTTCTTCTGCAACGTGAGAAAAAAATAGAAAATTGTTTATTAACTGGCAAGAAGCTCCTTTCGCAGTCGTCGACAACGCGTTCAAGTTCCGCCAGAGTTGTTCGCCAGGAATTAGTTATTCCTTTCTTGGGAACAGCTGGATCACCGTGGAACTTGGAATTATTCAAACTTTCGGGAGATAAAACGGTTTAGGTAAATTGAACGTTCATATAATACGATTTTCCATGGCTTGGCAAATTCTGGTTATTTAAAGTTCGGATAAGCGGGATTCTACAGCGCTTGGTCGTACGAAAGTTGTTTGTTTAAATATTTCTGTTCCCTTTTTCGCTTTTTCAATTGTACGACCGAGATATAGGGTATTACTCCCGTCATAAATTGCCGCTCAGAAAACATTCATCCAGCTAAAGTGGTTTCGCACGATTTTCCAGTGCTTTTTCTGCGAATAATCGCGGCTCTGTTCATTCTACGAGTGGTTTCTTTGTGCCACTCAGCGTGGCGCTTCTTTCACAGGTTTCCCACGTGAAATAATAATCGCCACAGTAATACTACTGCTATAGTATTAACACTTTGAAGAGGAAAATATAACGAACTGAAATAGAAACAGGCATAAGCGAAACTCGTACGTAGGATGCCGATATTTATGCGAACCACAAATTTCTATGCTAGATTGTGAACAAAAAAATGTATTTTTATTCTATATCTATTTTAAAAATTTAACTGGGTGTATGAAGATTTATATGCTGTATCAAATTCTGTTAAAATTTTTAACAGTATTTAACAGTATTTTGTGCATGACCATCCTTTAAGAATCTAAAATGTTAAACAAATGAGTAATGGGTGTGTATGATAATATATCTCTTTGAATCGTACGAATTTTAGAAAAATGACTACAAAATGACTAGAAAAATTACTTACTAGAAAAATTTAAATTTAGCCATGCGTTACAGTGATATTTTAAATTTACAGCAGCTTTAAGAAACATAGTCAAGATCATTTCGTTACGGTATTAAGGTGATAAAAAATGATCCGCTACTTATAGGCCTTATAGCACTCATCGTGAGGACTAAAGAATGTCTAATAAAAAATCTCTAGTACATACATCCTAAAAGCAATCCTATGCCTGTAAAATCAACTTTTGTTGTTTATTACTGTTCCATACCGTAACTACATATGCCCTGTTCAACGAGACGAGGCCTCGCGAGGCAGTGAAGTAGCAACGTGCGTCCTTTGATAACGATCTAAGAAGGGCAACATCAACTCTGCCTCAGCACTCGAACGGCTATGTTTACGTTTACTGCCGCGTCTCGTTGGACAAGGTATAGTTCTCTTCGCAACGCATTGAACGTATACCCACTTCATATACGCGACTGTAGATTTCTACTACCATTTGTGTTTACAATCGTATGTTTACGGGTGCTTCTTGGGTTTACAAACTTGAATTAATACTTCCAACTTCTCTGTGTCGGAAGCGAAATAATACGACTATGATATGGAACGCTAACAAGTAACAAATAGTTACGAGTGTGTTCTATCCCGAATTTATCCCGAAACGGTAACGCGAAAAAAGTGCCGGTTCCCTTGATCATTAGCGGCTGTGTGCGCGGATCTCACAGACGCTGGATACGAGCCGGTGTTAACAATGCATGCGAAGGTACACATTCGTCGGGAACGGTTACGGTAACGCGATATAGGAAGTTGCGCATAACGCAGTCGAATCTCATTTTCCTCTCGTCCTCTGTGTACCTCGTTCCTCGGCGTGCAAGGTCTACGGAGCCGTGCCGTTAAACACCTCGCCAGAATTTATAGACTCGGGCCCGCACACTGTCCTCTCCTCTGCATACATTATAGATCAGAATTCGAGGCCGAGATTTCTGGTGCGAAGCAAACGTTAACGACGCATAAGCGAAACGAGATACCGTTGGCGGCATCCTCCTCCTCGACGTCTTATCTCTTCACCGGCCCCGTAACTTACGCCTTATTTTTTACTCGGTTGCAAGAAAAAGCGGCTGGGAATGCAGGTCGCGAGTAGGTATTTCGTTCGGAGCTTAATTCCGAAATCCTCCCGGCCCTTGCCGGAACGTTTATGAACAAGAATAAAAATAACCAGAATAGTTGGCCGGCGGGACGGGGTCCGAATATTTCACCCGGAATAACAGGGGCTGAAGCACGTCAGATATTTTTCGAAATCGATTACTGCCGGACCCCAGGCGCTGTCCGGCTTATGGATTTCTCAGTATCCACACAGCTTGAACGTGTGGCCAAGAGCAAACCTACCTACCTACCGTTCACGTCGGATCTCCAACAGGATGTCATCACTGACCATCTTAGGAGAGTAAATCGATTCGAAGACGACCTATATGCGAACCGCAAAATGCAAAACCGATGTAAGCCGAAAATTTTTTAATCCTGAGGCATGTCGATGAAGAAGTTCTGTAAAATGCAATAACGTCGAAGAAAGTTAAGTTTCTTCTACGTAAGCTTCTATAAAGTTATATCTCGAATTATATTACCCTAACAGCTTGTCCAAAGCCACTTACATTACTTTTGCATTCAGTGGACCGAACTTTAAACCGTCAGGTGTTACCCAGATAGCACTGGACGGCTTAAAGACGTCTGTTTTACGTCCATTTTTGGTCTGAACGTCTTACGTCCTGAAAAGACGTCTTTAAGACGTCTTAAAGACGTCTCGTAAAAGACGTCGTTTTTACGTCTCATTTCAGACGTCTTTAAGACGTCTTTTACGAGTCGTCTCTAAGACGTTTCATTTCTTGACGTTTCAGTCATTCTAAACTGCTAGAGAAAGCTTTACAAACTGTACACACGCAACACAATATAACGCAGTTTTCCATCCTTCGAATAGACGTTTACTTATTTAGGAAAGTTAAATAACTAAATTGTTAATTTAGTACTATTATAATATATTACATATATATTCGCAATAGAATTTAGCAATAAATATTGTTTAATAATAAAACTATACATTATATATCACAAATCCAAAATCCAAAATAATATATCAAAATAAATAGATAAATAAATAAATAAGTTAAATAAATAAATAAAGCATAAAATGTTAATGTTCGCGGATATGCTGAAAAACATTCTTTTAATTTATTTTTTTTATTTATAAATAAATAAATAAATAAATTAATTAATTAAATAAATAAATAAAGCATAAAATGTTAATGTTCGCGGATATGCTGAAAAACATTCTTTTAATTTATTTTTTTTATTTATAAATAAATAAATAAATAAATAAATAAAGCATAAAATGTTAATGTGCGCGGATATGCTGAAAAACATTCTTTTAATTTATTTTTTTTTATTTATTTAATTTTTTTGTTATATCAAACATTCAATTTATATTTCTTGTACATGTATACAATATTCAAATTCAATATTTTTCTCACAAGAAAAAATGTGGCTTAAAAAATATTTTTCCAATATTTGGAAACATATCTAAACATATCTATCTAATATTTTTGTGGTACTAGGGGTCTGTTTCGGGACGTCTTGAATACGTCTGTTCGAGACGTCTTAAAGACGTCTAACGGACGTCTTAAAGACGTCGAACGGACGTCTTAAAGACGTCTTTAAGACGTACAGTTTTTTCACAAAGACGTTCCAGAGACGTTCAGAAGCCGTTCGGAAGCCGTTCGTAGGACATTCAGACGTCTAATAGACGTCTGAACGTCTTTGACAGACGTCTTAAAGACGTCTTTAAGACGTCTCTGTGCTATCTGGGTATAGAGCAACCTTATTTTATTCTTTCAAGCTTCTAACTGAAGAACGTAGATAATAGTGGTGATCCCGAATATATCGGGTCGAGAATTTATTTTCGGAATCCCGAAGCAATTTCAAGGATCGACAATACCGGGATTTTCCAGAATCTCGAGAAGTATGTTTTGAGACTATATCGTTTATAGGTCGTGAATTTTCAATAACACCGTGATATCGGGTTTTGCGGCGTTCATGAAATGTTTTTAAATTCCGAGATTTTTTCGTGTTCTCGCACACCCCTAGTAGAGAAGTGGTTGCTGTAATGTTCACTTAGAATACATTTTAAGATAATAATTCCGGTCGTGACAGTCTAAAATACCTAAATTGCCCTCTTTTCGTGGTTGATCCCGCCAGCCGAGCTTTCGAGCACTTCTGGTGGATAAAGTGACATAAAAGCAACCACGGAAATTGTCTGAATCGTTTACCTTTGGTAGCGATTTGGCCCTCTCTCTCTCTCTCTCTCTCTCTCTTTTCGTTGGCCGTGCAGATTGAATGTCTGAGGTACTCCATGAATGGCTACTCCACTCGAAAGTACACTAAGTGCCTGTAGACGGAGTTGGCAGGTTCTGCTGGAGGGTTCGGATAATCCATTTTGCTAAGAAATGACCAAGAGAAAAATTTCCCGCGGCTTGAAAAGTCAACCGAGTTTTATAAGTACCTTGGACGAATGAACTGATTAAAAGATGGCGCGGCGCGGGATCGATTCTGTTCGCTGACTACCCGATGAGACTTACGCTAGTCGTATGGATCGTATAGATGTGCCGTGAAGGGGATTTTCCCAGAGGATTTATCTCTGTTCCGCTGGTAAACAAGACGGCGTTCGATGGGTTCGCATCGGATCGTATTATGCAAAATAAAAATGTACCAAGTTAATCGCAAAAAAGTGGAAGTCAGATAAAAAAGTGTACTTCTTTTCCCGATAATTTTGAGAAGCTGAGCATAAATGGAGGCAAAATAGTGCATACCACGAGGTGATACTGGAGCCATTGACGACTGTATTCGTCTCGGCGCCCGCGAAACGATGAAATTTGTACCGAGGGGCCGGCGATAAGAATAACAATGGCGCATTTCGCGGCGAGAGTCCGTACAATTAACAATATAGGCATAGGCTTTCGCGTAACCGGCGGCTTCCCCGGAAGCGTTACCGCACCCCCTGGTTCGCGAATGAGATTTCTGTGCATTAGATGGTTACATTTTCTAGAGGGAGCTCGAACCCAACGGGCTGGTGCGTGCGCGTAGCCTGAATAGGAAAGGATGGCCGTGCGCACGAACCTCTAGTTGAGGGCTCGGGAATGCCTCTCTTTCTGCTCCCGTATGCCACGGCAGGTTTATTGTTATGCTTATACGGCCGAGCACACTCCGACAGACGTTCCCGTGTTTTCATAAGCCCGCGCGAAAATGTGTTTCAAACGGTTACTGCATTCCGGGGCGAGAGCCATTTTTGACGGGTTACACGGTGTGTCGGCAATGGACAAAAATGAAAAAAAAATTAACTTTCATGCTGCTATTCAAAACCTTCATAGAAGTGTTTTTAGATGTCTATTACAGAGGTATGCAATGATATTAAAACCGAGAAACAAGTATTGAATATACCTGGAGACTTCGCCTGATCTGTGTTCATTTTATAAAAGACAAAATTTGTCAATATCTCCACACAGAATGTGTTACGTGAGGTATGCATTTGTTAACCCCTTGTACTACGATGTATTTCACGGTTTCGGTGATTAGAACTATTTTGTAATTTATAATTTCCTAAAAAAAGGAGAAAATTTATATCTATCGTATGCCTATATGTTCTCCGATAGCTGTATATTAACAACGCCAAAATAGAATTTTATTTTGATTTAAGGAAAATTAATAAGAAATATATTTATTAGACCCTGTTCAGAATCTTCGTCACGAGTCTGACTCGATATTGTAGGGCAAGGGGTTAACTCAACCAAACAAAGAATATAGTTGCTGCCATTTGGTGGGACCATTTGTTTATACATTAGATAACGCAATGTTCCCTAACATTCCGAACAGATCCGACAAGAGGAGCATCTGTTCGCGTTCGTGAACGAAAGCTAACGATATTCTGATTCAATTCCGCTTCTCGTGCGATTTCCTCGATCGTATAAGAACTCTTTCCCAGTTTCAATTTTGAGAACATGCACCGCGGATAGACCACGGCGCCGTCTTTCGAATAAATGAAACAGACATGAAACCTTTTTCCCGCACACTTACCTACCGCACCAGTTTGCGCGACGGGAATTTGTGGAGCGGTCTTATGGGTCGTGTGGTTTCAGAAAATATTTACTTGCTATAGCGGAGGATTTATGGTGTGTCTCGCTCCGTAGAGCACCGGGTCCCATATTATGGGGGGTCGTCCTGTAATCCGATAATACTTGCCGAGTATCCGTGGCCAACAACGTGGCCTTTTCAAATTTAAAAAGGTCGATTGAACACTTCCCGCGATAGCTTTATGGAATATTTGATGGAAAAGATCTATGAGAAGGGGGTGTTGAAAGTTCTACATAATGATTCATTCATAGTTGAATTCGTTAAAGTCTTAAATTCTTATAGTCCGTCTACTGTTTTACATTGCATTTACATATTTTTTGTTGTAGATTCACAAAACCCGCAATGTAACGACGAATATTCTGACGTTTAAGCTCTTGTAATTATCTTTTAATAAAATTCTATTGTTCTAAAAATAACTAATTTCCATTTATATTTCCTCGATTCAGTACATACATTTTCTAACGAAATATCTTTAACTCGACTTTTTAACTTCATTTTGCCGCTTTAAAACGGTTAGTATAGTTGCGAAGATAGTAAAATAATCGTATCAGGTAGACGGATAGTAGGCTTAAAGACGCTTGAATAAAGATGGGTTTATAGAAGTTTCAGCTCGAATTACTTGATTTCGTATCCTGAACGGCTTATGAATGTTTATCTCCCATTACGAAAGACTTGATTATTGAGCCATGGAATTTCCGCAAGACCGAACACAGTACCGTGAACCACGTGATATCAGATTACTTACGGTTCCGCTTCATCGCGTCTGTTATTTCTGCGTCATTCTGCCCGAGGTAAATGTTTCGACTCCCCAGGGGGTTTCTGTTACCGACATTATGTTATTGATAATAACGACGAGACATAATAATAAAGTTAGTACAGTTTAGCTTTTAATTCGACCAGTCACTTACAGACGTTGGAAATTACAATTTATATTAAAAATTAATGACACACAATACAAGCTTAGATTAATTTTATTTTTTCGAAACTATCGCTACAAGAAATATTATACTTCACTTTATTTCCCCCGAATATATTGTATTCAGGTGGGGGAACATATTAATATCTTCGTTATTAATGATTTTATGGGAAAAAGTGATCAGGACAAACTTGGTATAAGGAGGCACATAAAAATGTTATTTTTCCGAGGTAAAGAACCACAATACAAGCGTTGTGGACTGTAAACGATCCTAATATTTACTATCCGGGGACAATACTTATATTATAAAACAATCCGAGAAGGATTGGAGAAGAAAGAAAGTCTTTCTCCCCTGGTCTCAATATTATCGAAATATTTCCACAAAGCTTGAGCGTTGCGAAAAACGAATCGCTTCGACGGTTCATCAATACCATAGCCCGGGATCACCACGACGATAGAAATTCGTTAAATTAATGACAATCCATCGAGGATTCAGCGTTCGAGATTCGCGATAATTAATCGCTGTGAAGAAGGGATAGAGAAACATCGGGGAATCTGTCGTTAATGGAAAACAGCGAGTGTACGAGACGGAGCTTTTGTTATACGTTCTTGGCTTTATATCCCGACAAGCGCTGCATCAAGAACGGATAGGTAAAGAACAGTTTCTTGATATAATTATCGTAGAACCCGCGAGCAATGAATCAATGGGAATCGATACTTCCGGAGGATGGCTTCGGACGAATGGTTGCGAAACGGAATGCAATAATACAATTTGTATTGTTCGAACGACGCGATCCGGTTACATCGATGCTGGATAGTCGCAGCAGAAATGCAACGCGAACGCGCGACTCTGAATCACTTTAGAACCGGGATTTTATTCGCGAATACAGTACTGCCTCGATATGTGTGAAAGAGATCTGCACGGTGTTCGCGAAAATTGTATCCCCATTACCGTGGATTATTTTCTTTCAGAGCTGTCAATTAGCTTACGGAAGAATTAGCGTACAGAAGCTGATCCGTGTATTTAAGTTGTCGGAAGGTGTGAACTTCGAGTAATTATAATTTGTATGTTCATGATCCTACACTAATTTATGGGAGTTTAACTGAATCAACAACAAGGTGATGAATTTACTGATATCAGGATAATTAAATAATTATATCAATTATTATTTAATAATTTAATTATTATGGGGTTTATAAGGACTTAGTGAATTCAATCCCATTATATCTGATAATATTGTTTTATCGTTCATTTATAACTCGTACGTTCTATACCTGCTTTAATCGCTAATATCATGTGATTTTTATCCCATTGTGTCTGCTTTTTAACGACAACCATCTAAAATAAAATGAAGTACTTAATATTAAATCCGTCTCATAATAGTATAGTATAATATTTAATGGCAAAGAGAGAACTATGTAATCTTAAACTTCATTGCATACAACAGTATTTACTAAAATGATAATACATTTACCACTTTGGAAGCCATTTCTAACTTGGTGCTAACAGAACTAGGGGTCTCATATTAGGAGAGGTCTTTTGTTAAGCCACTTTACCCTACCAATGTACCCTAAACAGGTCGAATTATTACTTGCATACGAAATATGTATCATCGGTTCGGATAATCGAGGTCCTACCGTTTCGCGGGATTAAACAAATCTTATCCAAATTGTGCCACGTTTAGTGTTGTTTCTCTCGGAAAAATATCGCGAATGCGACGGCGAAGGTATCGTAAACGAATAATTAGCAACAAGAAAGTTTTATCATTGGATTTGTCTCGCCGATACGCCGGTGTTGGATTTATCATTTTTCCATACTAACTGGAGAGATCAAAGTAGAGTGTCTGTTCAGAATATAAGTGCATTTCGGTCCCGGAGTGTTCACGTATGTACATATATCGAGGCTTTACCGTAGCCCGGCGGCCGATAGCGTCGCAGAATGTTCATTTCCTATGAAAGCGATCCGCTGAATTTTACAGGATCGCGTCTCGCCTCGTTGGACAACTTTTTTTATCGCGTGGACGCCGCTGGAAGGTGAAAACAGAATTTAAACGCGGAATTTCGTTCCTACGATGGAAGTTTTTCGAGGGAGGAGGGTAGGGGTAGGAAGGGGGCTCGGTTTCCGATTGCGTGTGTCGTTTTGTATAATACCGGAACACGTTTCTCGGACGTTTCGACTGTTTTTCCATCAGGATTTCCCGCCGTGCCGTCTGGTTTCCATTAGTATTTACCTGGGTGTACGGGACGAGATAAGTGGTAGGGGCGCTCTTTCCATTAGACGAGAATAAAATTGGATAGAACGGCCGGGCACCGAGAATCCCCCGCCCCCTCTCTCCATCCTCCACGATTCCGTCCTGCATTCTGTCTGTACCGTCCATTTCGCGGCCGTGTTTCTATGCGAGTGGAACCGGTATCGCGGTCTCCTATCGCTCTGTGCTTTATTGCAGTCATGAGACCCAACCGGGTTGACGTTGCTATGGGACGACAGTGAAGGACGCGACACACGAGATGCACGTGCGCGTGCGAGAGAGAGAGAGGGGGTTCGGGAAATCAGTACGTGCGTACTTCGTTCAATGGAGAAAGCAATTTCTTCCTTCCGACGGGGAACGCTCGAATTTTAATTAATTCGGTGAACTTCGGTGGCTTCCAGAAACCGCGTGTAGTCCAGCAATTTTTCAGAAGCAAGATAACGTAGACGGACCGCGCGATCGAACTTGCGGGTTTAATTTCAGTATTCGTGGTTTAAAGCAGATAATTAAAATAGGAAGTAATAAATTCCATCATCGTCTGGCCTTTAGCAAGTGTTGTATTGTACCGGCATGGCTGCTCTTTTCTCCGGGCACTAATACGTTTAATAAAAACTATTATTATTATAATTAATAACAACTAATATGTTCTCGTTTTTATAAAGTTAAATTACAGTTCTATATTCTGTAGTAATTATTTGGGAATTATCTGTAGTTGTTTAGAAAACAACCTGAATTATACTGAACTGAACTTTTCAATTAGTTTTGTTTACGTGACGTATATCAGTTTTCACTTCTATTTCGACACGGGGAACCTAAAACAATTCCTCGGCAAGAATTTTAAATCTGAGTTCATAATTATATAAATTTGATTTGATTTGATTAAAATTTTATCGGATGATTTATATTTTATAAATTATATTTAAATGTAATACAATCTAAGAATAAACGGCGGTGGGGGCAAAGTTGTTAAAATTGTGGTAACGTGATATGGAGAAGTATTGAAATGGAATTCACAGGATAAGAGGTTCAAGGTGGCAAAAAGACATTATATTTAAACACCCTTCATGTTCAGGAGATTTAGCACTCAGCGACTTTTCCTCACAAAGGTCAAATCTGGGCTCAAGGGAATCCATTTTGCGCGAAAGTCAGAGGATAAGACAAGAGCTCGTCAAAAGCTTTAGAGAATATAACGTGCAGGACAGTTTTAAACAGTATTGTCATCGTCCGCAGTAGTGTCTTAATCTAGGGGATTATTTTAAACGTGATCATATCTGTTGCGAACAGCAAGCCTAAATCGCGCTAATACACTGGCTTCATGATAATAAGTTTGAACAAAAAATTGTAGTCTCACGAGATTCACGTTACAAGCGTACTTTTCAGAGAAGTCTTAATATCCTATGAACTACTGTTGTAGTTCGAGCTACGGAACCCCTCAATCGATCGCTTTCCTAGAAAATCTTGAGGAACATGGAAAAAGGAGAGAACCTTTCGAAAAATGAGGGAAAGTTTTTAAACAATGAAAGGCTCCGGAGATGATTCGATCCGCGACCGACAAACAGTTTACTTTTATTTAGTACTCGTGAAATCCGCCTGTTTTTCCAAATCAAGAGTTTCCCGATAGTTTAATTGGGCAGTCCTTCGAGTAAGAGACTAGGTCCAAGAGAAGCATAGAACTGTTTCTCAAACGGTCTCGACACGGCCGGTTTCTTTTAGCGTCAGGTGTGTCAGGAGGACAGCTCGTTAATCGTCGACAGTCGCTCCTTGGCGATGCGATTAATATTTCGATTTGGTATTTCCATGAAAGACAGCGGGTCGTTACGATCTCGAGAGACAACGTTCGGTCAATTAACCCCCGATTTCGTTTCTTCTTATGCGATCCTCGAGGAAGAGAGTCTGGCGAAGTAGCTCGTTAGGGCCGAGTCTAAGGAACAGAAGCGACAGAAACGAGGCTCTGACAGAGCTGGTACTGTTCCTCCTTGCAAGTCGAATGTTAATATTCAAAGAACCGTCCGCAAATAATGTTCAACCCGTCCGATCCAACGGCAAAGAAGCTTCTTTCAAGTTAAACCGCAAAAACGCTCTTTGTGGTCACTCGTTCCGTAATATTCATCCGTAAGATCGTGGTCTTCTTATCCCCCACCCCCCACTCCACCCCCGGCGGGCAGAAGATCATAGACGAACGCGATTACACTGACGGCGCAGAATCGTTCGGCAATGGTCCCGTGTCCGTTCGATTTGTCAGGCACAAAGCAGCGCAGGCTGAAGGTGTCCGCCCTAATCCCACGTACCGGGGGGATCCGGTTTTATTTTCCGGAGACCTGACGAGCGTGGAAAAAACCGACCGTTGTAAACAACTCCGCGTGTGAGAAAAAGAAAGAAAAAAAGAGAGTTGGCGCACGCGTTACCAGTTTGTCCAACGCGACCGTTGCCGGTGCTGGTAACCTTCGTGGCGCGACGATTGCTTTTCATGCTGTTCTCCTTGCTGCCGGGCACGTCCCGACCAGTTGTAAAAACCATTCCGAGTTATTGCGCGACACGCAACCGCGGGCCATTGTGAGTTTTAGCATTCGCTATTCAGCCGTTCCCCGATTTTTTAATTTCGTTCGGTACCACGGGGCCTCCATGCGCCGCGCGTATCGAAATCCTTGGATCGTTTGAATGACGATCCTGGCAGTTTTGCCGAAGAATACACGCGCAACTGTGTATCGGTAACTTCATCAACACGCATCGTCACGGATCGCGTCGCACGAATTTTTTCGGTATTATTTGACACGTACATACGTGTTTTGATCGGTCATCGGCCCTGTCGACGGGGGTGAAAATTGTTCTCGACGTTGCGTTGGAATGAAAAATATATATAGGCGAAGTATGAAAATATACCTACGGTCAGTTACAAAACTGTACTGGTGTTTGATGAAATTATTCTATTTAACACTTTGATTTGCCAAACAAGAAACCTCAAAAATTCCATGAAATCAGAGTAAGTTATCAAATGAAATAGAAATTAAAAAATATTAACACTTTGCACTCCGATGTCCCGTCTCAGGGGACATTTTGAACCTAGAATCGATGGCTCGGAGTGCAAAGGGTTAAATGTATGATATTGTGTAGTTCCCCAAACTTTCTTGTATTTTACAGATCCTAATCGAATTTGGTATAATGAATGTATTAACCCTTTGCACTCCGAACCATTCTGGCAGAAATTTACAAATCCTCCTATTATTTAGTATAATTTTGGAACCAAGTAACGTATTATAATGATATTGGACTTATATGAATTGGTTGACATCGAGGAATATATATTTGCAAAAAAATCAATATTTTATTTAAAGTTGCGCTGGAATAAATTAATTCCCCATAATCGCTAATAAACTTTAATGTCCCCTGAGAGGGGACAGCGGAGTGCAAAGGGTTAACGTAAAAATTCATTTTAAAACCTGAACAAATAATTCCGTCACCCATATATAGGTGACATGGCAGTCAACGCGTTAACGATGATAAAGATTTTGCGTACATTTTTTGATTTTTGTCCTGAATCGCCATCGAAATGCCGCGTTGTGCGACTTAATCTTTGAATTCAAATTGCACTCGGAACTAGTCCGGCCGGTTCCGATAGTGGAGATAGTGTTTCCAAAGGGGTTGGGGAATAAAAAAAAAATACAAATTGAAATGGGGCAGCGAGCCAAGATAGGTTAGGTAGCTATGGGTTAGGGGAACTAGGTACTCGAACCGCATCGATTCTCGTTTGCCGGATACGATCAAAGCAACTCTCGCGCGGTGCGAAACAAGGGCCGGATCGAACGGTAGCATATCGCCGGCATTATTTCCCGTTAGATTAATATCCCGTCGGTGCCATGGTGCCGTCGTCGTTCCGGAGGCAGTCTGTTCTGGTCGTTTGCCAGGAGCCCATACTGTTTTGCGCCCCCCGGAACCGGAAACACCGTGCCGTTCTGCGAGGCGATACGCATTCGGATATCATGAAACCGCGGGTCGGAGGTCAGGGAAACGAAATGACTGGCTCGGGCCAGCAAAAGCAGGCTTGAATAAATTAATTAACCGCCGCCTGGCCGGGTCGGGCCGGGCCGGGCCGGGCCAGGCAGAATGGAAAAGACGCGGGACTCGAAGAAGAGAGGATATTAAGTCTTTGTGGGGATTGCGCGCACCGGAACACCCGAGGTTGCCTTACAAAGAGCCTCGGCACCAAATGAACGCAATCAACGATTCATGGAATATTAATGGCCGTATCGGGCCCCGATACGATTTCTTCTAAACCACGGTGGATCAAAGAAGTATTTGTACATCCAGTTCTTTTAACATACCTTACCTCAAGAAGGTAGCACGAAGGTTTCAAATTAAAATAAAATTCTTCTCTCTTGTCATCGATATTGAAGCATTTGAAATAAATATGTATTTTCTTTATCCTCTGTGAACTATTAAAGTCTAGTCGTTGGAGCGATAAAGAAAGTGTACACCTTTTAGTGTTTCATTATACACAGAAATAATATGCTAAATTCGGCACTTCAATCGATCAGTGAATTACTCGCATTAAAGCTTCGACTTTTTTTGCATTTTATCGTCAAGAACTACAGGATTATATAAAGAAAAGAATTGAGAATTCCTGGATTGCCAAGGTGAAGTTTAACCGATGCAACATTCTTAAACTGCTTTTAAAGAGGAAAACGAGTTCGGAAGAGGTATCAAAGAGACGCAAAGCAAATCCAACGAGGAAGATGGATCAGTAAACCGTAAACTTTGCGCCACGAAAGTCTGTAAAGACGTTAGATTCGTTCTTTTACTCTAATTCGAGCCAATCTGTGCGCAACGTTCGGATATTTCTAGTTTAAAATTGGATAACAACGCGATTATAGCGCCTCGTCGGTGAATTTCGCGAATCTAGCAAGACCAGTAACGCGACTCTAGCTAAAGCATAGCCGTCCTCGAAATAAATTAATTAACCTCGCCGAGATAGATGGAAGCTGCGTAAAAGGATAGAGAACGATTAAGTCTAGGCGACGTGCTACTCTTGCGACAGTGCATTCCGAGGATCCTGGGATTTGGTACTAAGAAACGGAAAGCCCGTATAATTCCGGGCATAAAACAATGACGTATTCGCAAGAAACGAGGACCGAGTGCCGCGAGTTCGTGTCACATACCATGTCAGCCGTCGTCGCGCCGCGCTGTGTGCTTCTGCATTTGCTTATTTCGATAATTTAGCAGAACGTATTCCGGATATTCATCATCGAAGGGTTTCTCTCACGGTTGCAATTTGAAATGGAATATACCTACTCTCTTCCTGTATATTACTCGTTGTCTTTTGAAATGTCTCGCTCGGGAGACATGTCACAGCAACGAAGCACGCTGCAAGCAGTAGCGTGCGCGACAAACGAAGACACCTTATTAAAGATCCATTTTACCATTCCTTCGCTACAGTGTCCCAAAGTTCCTTCGAGATCTTTGAAGTTTCGCAGTTTCTATCTAAATATACATGCATAAAGCAGCGGCGTCAGTCGCCGACGATGCTCGCTCGTCGGCTGATAACGGAAATAGTGTTAATCGTGACGTTTCTTGAACGGAATTAGTTAGAGCACGTGCAGACAAGATGTCCTCTTTGCCCCGAGGAGACCTGCATTGCCCTCGGGGCCAACGACGCGAAGCAAATGTGAGAAAGGGAGATATAATTGCAGATAGACCGCGGATATTTTTATGCAAAATACAAATTAACACGTTGACTGCCATGTCACCCATATGTGGATGACAGCATTATTTGTCCAGGTTTTAAAATAAACTTTCACGTGAATATATTCACTGTACCAAATTTGATTAGGATCTGTAAAATGAAAGAAAGTTGGAGGACTATTCGATATCATACATATAATATTTCTCAATTTTTATTTCATTATAAAACTTACTTTGATTGTATGGAATTTTTTAGGTTTCCGGTTTGGCGATCAAAGTGTTAAAGAGCTCGGGGCAACAAAAGCTCAGTTAATTGATTGATATGAAACAATTCTCACAGAAACTTTGTCCACCTGTGTCTGTTGCGCTATAGTGTTTTAAGTGGGCGATATTTCGACGGAGCCAAGACAGTGCCCCGCAGGGCAATCTAGGCTCGCATTTAAGCTGGAACGAGAAGGAAAGGACGAAGGCGGAAACGATTCGGAAATCGGAAAACATTCAAGAGGCTTTAAAGGCGACGGTGTAGTGAATTTAGTCTTGACACAATACTCGCTTACTCACGTTGCAGACTTGCTCATCCTCGTCCCAACGGAAACGGCAATTGATCCGTCCGTTGCACTGCAACTCCGACGCGATGCAAGTCGCGTCCTCGCAATAGTACTCGCCATCGGCGCATGCTGGAAAAAGCAAAAAAGAATCGGATAAAGGGGCCGCGCATTCGAAATTTCAAATGCTCGGGTCAACGAAGAAGCAATGGCCGCGCGGCGTGTCGTTCACTGTCTCGCTTGTATTTGTCTTAAATAAAACTTTAAATTGCTCTTTCACACGAGCATGTATGAAACTAATTTTTATCTTCAGCAAAACATTTACTTTTTCCAGAAATCCGTATACGAATAGATATTTTATCTTGAATGCTTCGCTGCGAAAATTCAGAAATTCTGTGTTTCACAGTAATATTTTAAGAATAGATATTAACAACTCTATATTTTTAAGCTGCTACTGTGAGAAAATCATTCGGACTTCTAAATACGCGGGGAATTGTTGAAGAAACGTCCAGTAAATCCGGATATTACAGAGTGAAATGTAATATTTTAATCTTTATAGTATTCGTTGTGTAGAGTAAAGTTTCGCATTAACGTGTAACCGGTGGCTGTGTGTTTTCTAAATGTCCCGAGAATTTTATTTTGTTACGGTGCTGTTGTTCTTACAATGGAGAGCTAACGACTGTTATCGTATCCCCATTTTTCGAAAAAGGAATATTTGCACAGGACTTTGATATGTACCTATGCTATGTTATTTGTTATTGAAAATATGTTATCTAGAGGCATTGTTATTCGCTACATCAAAAGCACGTAGCGCATTCGTATTTTTTGTTACATTAAATCTCTCGGAGAACGAATGACTCTGCAACGTTATTGAATAATTTTAATTGTACATACATTTTGAAAACAAACGACCATAGCGGTGTAATCCCGTTCAATTTAGACTATATTCCACTTTGTCCTCTTCATCACGGATTGATCAGTTTATACCGTATTTTTGCTAACGCAAATATGTATGCATACACGTCAAAACAGAGCTTTCAAACTAAACGATGTAAATGGGTAACGTTCGCTTGTTGGGACAGGTTAACATTTATCAAGATCGTGTCGCTGTTTGATTGTGGCTGGATCATCCATTTAATTCACTGAAAATAGTTCAGGACACGAAAACTGTGTGACGATTGGAGGCAATGTTTGAACCGTTATATGAGTACCCAATCAAACAACGGACATGCCGTCAAATGAAAAATTCATTTTTAAGGTTTCGACGATTTGGGACCGTTGCGCGAGGCTCGGGTACCCGCACACACCGAATAAATATACGAACATAGACAGCATCGATCGAATTGTTCGCGGCAGTATCAGAATTTATAGCCAGCCACGCTTTTCAATTTATTGTTAGGGGAAACGCTTGGAGCGCGAACGATCGTGGCGCGGCCGCGGAGATTTTCATTTAAAATCTTGTCGTACAGGAGATAGGGAAATAAGTGAATTTCCCGGGTCCGCGGGCAAGTCACTTGTAAGATATTAGTTTCGCGGGAAAGGCAGGTGTGCGGAGAGCCCGGAATTCTTCCCGTGCCGAGATAGAAGCGGCGAATTCCGTACGTGCGGCAACTGCACCGCGTCGTCGGCAGCTTACTCCCATTTACCATTCAGTAGGGATCGCCGACATTAATATAGAATTCGAATCGTTTCACTACCGATTATGGCTGCCAGCGATGTGAACTTGTTAAGCAGATTATTCATTTCCCTTGGTATCATTTGCCATTGTCGCCGCTGGACGGCCGGGCAAAGTACGAGCCACGGATCGTGTTAATTGATCGTGTCTAACGAATAAACTCACGTTTGCATCGCGACTTTCCGACGGTAATGCGAATGTCAATAACGAGCGTATCGGTCCCGATGCGATTGATCTCCGATTCCCGTTTGCAGAACCTGCGTAATACATGGAGAGCTTGAAGCTCTTTACTGGAGATGCCATAACGGTATCCCGTTTCCTGTGGGAGGAGGATTATCTTCGTAAGAAGGGCTCAAACAGAATGAGCGACAAGTGCTGTTTGTTAGTCGTATTTCTGTAAGCTGCATTACGCGATATGACGGATCACGTTTGACAGACCAAAAGTTCTCATCTCCTCGAGTTTATTTCCTGTGTGCTGTATTCGAACGAATCGGTTCAAACAAGAATGCAAACTCTTGAAACGGTACAACTGAAGTTTTTTCCTTAAGAGAGGAATAGTTTTCACTTCGATCATCGAGCACACTTATGCAGTAATGTTAAAGCGTAGCGTCTTGTTCCGGACAGTGTTGATGATTTTATGTAAGAAACAATTACATAACTGTAACTACAAAATAGACATAAAAGTGCACAGAATTCGTATACCTTCTAATAAAAATGTGCACAGTTTTCTCGCTCAACCGAATAAATGTACAATGGTTAGCAAAAGTGTTCGTACACAAGAATACATTTTCTCCAGTCTAATTTTATAAATGTTTTAACACTGGAACCGAGCATGTAACGCGACTAATAATTGCTTCGGTATAACGATAAGACTGCATTTACTCGGATAATATTTTTGTTGATTTCAATAATCGCGAAAGAAAAACTTAGAAACAACTCTGACCCGCCCGGTAGTTTTAGTTTCCACGGCATTTTCATGTAAAGCAATGCCGTTGAAGTCAAGAGTTAAAAAACTCAACAATATCAAATTTAATGAATTCCCATTCTTATGCGCGAACATTTTTATGTGCCACAACAGATCCGACAAAAAATTTCATTAAAAACCGTAATTGGTCGCATATGAAACTCTCTTGTTCGAACGTGCACGTTCCCTCTGATGGGAGCAAAGGTGGTCCGTCGAGATTAATAATTTCGTCGGCACAGCAGGCGCATAATCTCCGAGCTCGAATCATTGAAAAATCGACCGTGAGCACGGAACCACTAATACCATTTCGTTCCAGAGCCGAGTGTTTTCTGCTAACGTTATTTTATTCCACGGAATAGCCATTACAAGACGTTCCCGGCTAATGGTCTATACGCATAGTTAATGCTCGACGTCGGTCGCTATTTATAAACCCGGCTCGATTGAAAAATAACACTTTATCTTCCCGGTGATTAGGCCGGCAATCACCTAATTCGTCGGGAGAGGGGGGGGGGTGGTAGCCGTTTCGTGTGATCTCCGGTTTTTAATTTTTTAGTATACGAAAGCGGAGGGCGGGACGTTAATTTACCAGATTCCATTAGGACGTACTCTTTGACCCTGAACAGCGGATCGGTACGAGGGACGCGTCGTTATTAACTTTAATGAAACTTAACATCGAAATTGCTTAACCGCGTGCCGCGGACAAAGACTTTCGCAATATTCGCGTGCGATGTAATGGAAGTGAAAGTTTCCCTGTCGGGGCAGCAGTTTGCGAGGCGAACAGCAATTACCGGTGCGTAGCTAACTATCGCGTCGAGTATCATTAAAAAAGTGTAATTAGGTTACACGTAGCTTTTGTCCGCGTGTGCCCGCGAGCATCGATCGCGTTCGATAAGTTTTTCGCCGACGCCCCGGAACCTCGTTTCACGGCAATTAATTTTGCGACTTTAAACAACTAGCTATTATCGAAGTATCTTTCGAGGGCCCTTTACATTCACCGTTCGCTCAAGGGCTCCATTACTGCGGGCTTTTTCGCGTATGAAACCGCGACTTGTTAAATCATACGTTCGCGTCGAATCGCGGTCACGATTCGCACCACACCGCACGCTTTACTGGACTGCTGTTAATGGTCGAGTTATGACAACGAGTTACAGCATTTTTTCAAAAATATTTCGAACAAAAGCTATTCATTTCGGTAAGGGCTGTGTCAGTGTACAGCGTGTTCATTTGAAACAGGAGAAAAGCCAGCTATGCTACCCATTCACAAGGTTATTTGCAGATCAAATTGATTTTTTAAAAGCAGGAACTTCATATATCTTTATGGATTGTCACAGTACGGATACTCTTATTTTCTTATTCTTATTTGCTTTGCGAACTATAGACTCCAAATGCTTCCATAAAAAGAACTCCATTTGGAAACATGGGTAATGTAAATGCAATGAAAAGATATTAAATAATTACAAGAAAACATTAATAGAAAATTGAAATGTATTTTCGTTTTCTCACAGCGTACAGAATAAGTAAATTATGTTATGCTATTGAAATTTCCTTATAATTTTCCCGTACAGGGTAACAGTTTATTATTCAATACTTAACAAAAAGCAGGACAATTCGTAATATTCACAATACTGTTATTCATACTCAATATACGCCCAAACAATTCGTTCAACTGCCAGGGGTAGAATAATGTATGCTTTAATTAAGAAATCAATTGAATCATTTCCTACGAAAGAGTCTATATACTTTCAGCAATTGTCAAATAACAAAATCTAAAACTGGTTGTTCGACCGGCATCGACAGATTTAGTATTAAATTTTGTCAGTGAAGAGATCGTCGATGAAGCATAAAGGAGACCCGTGATCGATCTTTGACAGAACCGAATTAATTTTACATTTTTTATATATTTTCTCTTATGTTTTTATTAACTAGACACTGCATAGTAACATACGTGAAACCTCTTTTGGTTTTTATTGCATAAATTTCTGAAGTGCGGACTATGATAGTCAAAACTAAAGCGGTGTCAAAATATTTTCGTGACCGCTTGGATCTAACAAATTCCGAAAACCACAGATTGATAATATAATTTGTTTTGTCAGAAAGACCTGGGTCCTAGACGGAAACGTCCCCTTCACCCCTCGACCTACAATAACGAGCCAGACTCGTGACGAAGATTCTGAATAGACTCCAATAAACGTGAACGTTATTAATTTCCTTTAAACTGAAATAAAATTCTATTTTGTTGTAGTTGATATATGTCCTTCGAAGAATACATAGGCATACAATAAATATAAATTATCTTTTTCTTTTTCTATGAAATTCCGAACGATGAAGAATTTCTAATCATTGTAATCACAAAATAAATAGTAGTGCAAGGGGTTAAGGCAACAGGAGAAGTGTTTCGGCTTTTTCATAAAACAACGCGAACGACGCCGCCGGCCACACGGGAGGCAGGTTCTACAGCAGGCTGAACAATTAATCGACAACGTTTGTGAACTCACGTTTGTCTCCCGGGTCTCTGTCCCTGAGCGCTGTCATGACCGCCTCGAAGCTGCTGTTCAGTGCTTTCGGCTCGGCGTAAAACCTGACAAAGGCGATATTGGTAGTGAGGAGCACGGTGTCGGCGATGCTGCCGCAAAAATTCTTCTTTCTCGCGGACATGTCAGTGCGTTCTGCGAATATGTCCACGAAGTTGGCATCGCACTCGTTCGGTCGTTGCAGCTTGAAGGGTTCCGAGAACGTCAGCTGAATCTGAAAGTTGTACGTGTTCGGCCCGCGGTGAATTCCGGTGGATCTCTTTTTCCGCGTACTACGAACGACGCCCACGCTCAAAGGACCCGTACCAATTAGATGACACACATTTCGCGTCGGACGCGATTCCATTTGGCCGGAAAGGACGTCACGGAAAGACGGCAGGATTTAAAAGACCGTGCGACAAAGGAGAACGTTTTAAATTACATTCTCTGCTCGTGAGGCGTCACGCGATTCCGATAATCTCGATCGCGTTTTCGAGACTCGACCGTGGACACACCGACGCGACGATGAAAATGCTCGACGCTCGAATCCTCTTTTCCAACAGCATATTGTACAAACATATCCGTACAGGAGGATTATTTCAATAACCAGCCGGGCTATTTGTTCTCCTAACAATACCATCAAAATACTGTTTATGTTTCTTTTGAAATTCATATTCCACGCGCAACAGAAAGAAGTACAAAACCGCGACCGTATTATAAAACTTCAAACGAGCCTGTTCAGAACTTCGTTTTTCAGATTGTTAACATTGCGAAACCGCTGCAGTTGAAAAAAACCACGATTTCAACCTGGGATCTTTACAATGGCTAGCATTTTACAATTCAAACTGGTCTGTTTTTACAGATGGATTTTTCGAAACGAATTTCGTGCACAATTATTGTAAAATTGCATCTCCGCATTTTTATATGAATTTAAATGAATTCCGCTGCATGCAGCACAACAGTAAAACCCGTAATAACGTGATTCGTAATAAAACATGAAAAATATTATATTATAGGTCCAGTGCTTGAATATAGTCTTTCAGCCATATCAAAAACTCTATTGTGAAAAGGTTATGACAGAAAAAATCGCATCGACTTCGATTTCTAACTGAGCTGTTAAGCCTTTACGATCTGAATTATTATTTTCAATTTACTTTTTCTATCTGATCGAAATATTTCCATACTGTTTGCAACCGTTAAATTACAAATACATTCACCGATGCTTCATATACAAGAAGAGATAAAGCTGATAAATGTTATGAAAATAATTGTTTTACATATTTTAACGGATAATGTCAATGTGAGTTCCCAATTAATATTTAATATTGAATATTTAGTATACCCAATGAAATATTTAAACGCAATTTTGAGGAATTAATAAGTATAGTTTCAATGTCCAACAACAGCGAGGCAAACAGATATCATGGTTCCAACGATTATCCTCCGAAAACCAGATAATAATGGATTCATGGTAGGGGTTCGCTGAAAATTGTACTTTAAAATGGGCATAGGGGGTTAAGCGAGGTATCGATAATCGTCGTCCTAACGTATTCGCTATCGGTCACACTTACGAACTTCGGAAAGGGTTCTCGCGCGAGAAGATCCGAAAACTCGCTCTTACCTTCCATCCTTCTTTGATGGTGATGTTCCATAAGCAGTCCAAAGGGATGCCCTCCTTCTCGGCGAGTTTCTTCCTATCCAGCACGTCGTCGCTGTTAATAATCGCTTCCATGCCGTCCACGTATCTCACACACGGCTCCGGTTCCGGCGGCACCCCGGCTGTGGATCACACAAACGACGAAGGTTCGTATTGCAGTATCACGCTACCCGCCCCCAGCTGTCGGCGATATTCAGCCCTTGCAGTTTTTATTTCGCCGCGCTAATAAAACGACTCGAGGATTCGCCACCGGTTCTCCTGAAAGTCAATGGACCGATCCTCGAACAACCAACGAGCTCCAAGCGCCCATAACCCTGCCCGCGCAACCCGCTCCGTTCGCAAACACAAACGTAGAGGGAGGTGGAGGGGAAAAAAAAAGAAGAAGAAAGGAAATAGAAAAGAAAGGATGAGAAATACCTAGCCATTGTTCCGAGTGTAATTAATTTCCCGTAGTCGTTTCGAATCGTCGTTGTAAAGTTCCCTGGACCGGGGGCACAATAAAACCGTGGCGGGAATTAATCAAACGCGCAAAACAGATTCGAGCGCGGTCCGATTCATTTCCGGCCCTTTCTCGCCAAACGACGACGCCGTTTTGTTTTATCGTCGTGCTACGGTGACGAGTAAACCGGCGTGCACCGCGTTACGAGGAACTATACACGAGGAGTCGAGAAACCGGAAACAACGCCGGAATAATGAGGCGTATGAAACGGCCGAATATCGCCGACGCGAATTTCTGGCAGCGTGTCTTGCATACCGAGAGAGAGAGAGGGAGAGACAAATATATATATAGATACATGTATAGATAGGTAGAGAGAGAGAGAGAGAGAGAGAGGGAGAGAGAGGAAGAGAGCTACCGGGAAAACGCGGGACGTGTATTGCGCGCAAGAAGTCGTGAAATTTACTGCGCTTCGTGAAATCTAATGCGCCCCTGTCACGGCACACCCGCAAGCTATTTTACCACCCTTGACGCGTCATCGATTCTCATCGCGACGGGGAACAAGCAGCCGATTCGGTTTGAACGCGCTCGATCGTAAAAAAGAGAACGGTTACGCGGCGCTTTTCCGCGCCGACACCGGAAACAGAGGAATCTGTCTGCTGACGATCATCGGGACGGATTGCACCGAGGTTCCGCACTCGTCGAGCTGAGTCGATTTCGATACCCGGCTCCGGATCTGGAAAGCGGAAACAAGACTGACCGAACGTGTACTTCGGGAAATATCGTCTACGTGTGCGTCCTCTAATACGCTGGAACCTCTACATTTGTTATTAACCCCTTGCCATAAAATCACGTCTCGGAGACATCGTGGATTCCGGATGTGAAACTGTTCCAACCGGCTATCATAAATTTAACACGTGTAACAGCAACTTCATCATTTTACAATACAATACAATACGTTAATCTAAAAGAAACACCTTGCGCTATCATGTATACACACATGTAAAAAGTGTCGTTCTTCAAACAGTATTATGACGCGCGGTCGTCGCCCCGTATTTCGACACACAATAACTGATCGACGACGACAGGACAAAAGGACAAACATATAAAAACCGCAGACACTAGTCTTCGTTTTGAATAATCCGTTCGGCAAGGAACAGTTAACGTTTAGACTTTGCAGAGAGCAGTCAATAAAGCATTTTATAGAATACACGAGTCAATCTCCTGAGAAGACCCTTCTACTCTACATTAACAAGTGATAAAATCTTGAAATTTCATGTTTGCCCACGAGCCTACACACTATGGGACAGTTCGCGAATTAAGGCGGATGCGCGTGCAACTTTCAAGGACGTGTGGAAAGTGCATCGCGAGTGCATCTCTTGAGGCTCCTCTTTCGGATTGCGATTGTTCTTTCAAACGCGTTCAAATTGAGGAGAATATTCTTTTCCAGTCGATTGCGATTGTTCTACGGGTAACAAATCGAAACGATTGTGGCTCTCGCGATGTTCATCTTTCGCTTTATTCAGCGACCGAACTCGCGGCTGGAGGGGTCCCGGATTCCAAGTTTTCGAACGCCTCTCGACAACCCTCCAATGAGAATTCGAGCTTACTTTTGTCTGTTGCGGAACGAATTGCAAAGCTCGTCGGCCTCCGCGAGTGCGTTTGTCGGGACGAAATTCTGCATCGAAAGCTTTCACCTTTACACATGTACGACCCATAGTCCGCCCAGTCGGATACTGTAACGAATTTCCGGTTCGATACCGCTCTCGAAAGAATAAGGGTGGTTTGTAACGTATACTTGATTTTTACGGTTCGTCGGTCAATCAATGAATTCGATCTACAAACGATTTCGCGAACCCGCAATGCGAATGATCATTTCCACGCGCGAAATACGCTCGAGCATTTTTATGAACACTCCACGAATAATCGAATAGCTATTGTACCCCGTACTTTTATACCACACATTCATTCCTGTGAATATTATTGTTATTTCATCTTTATTATGAACTGGTATGTACTGGTAACATATCTTGCATGTCGTGTGTAAATAGAGTACAATTGAAAAAGAAACTAAAAATTTTGCATACACCTAGTACATTCAGAATCCAGAATTGGTACCAATCATTTGACTGAATGAAATTGTAATATGTCATTGAATTAATTGATTCGGGATGAGAGCGTAGTTACATATTTGTGATCGTTTGCATAAGTATAACATGAATCCATCAAATCCATAGCAATTTTGATAACATTGAATGTTGTAATTATTTCGGCATAAGCTTCGAAAAGATTGATAGTTAATAATAACTATTATCAATCACAGTTACAAGTAGCAGATCAGTCAAGAGTTTACATTCCGAATTTAGTTATCCCCAGCGTCTAGCCACGTGATTAAAAAGCTACACACAAACTCGATTAAAGACCAATTAATCTCAGAAATTTATGTTGCACCCTCTCAAGTTTGATGTACCAAGCCTTGGAGTTAGGGCTACAAATTATGGATTTATACTCCAGATGGGACCGTGCCTTAGGGCGTATAAACAGAAACTTGACTGACAATCGAAGTTCGACAACTCAAAAACTAAATACAAATGTAATTAATGCAATGTTAATAATTAAAATAAATATTCTGCAGTGTAAGTCACATAAAAAGATTCTTAAAGGCAACTTTCCAACTGATCAATTGCAATTTTTTCAAAATTTGTATCAAACCGATCCTTCTAATGTCTCAAACATGCTCTGGTCGTTTGATCTCATTTCAATCTCCGAATTTTCCCTTGGAGTCTTTCGTGACTCCGGACAAAGTTTCGGACACCGCTTTTTGCTAATTTATTGCAAAATTACTGCAAATGTATACAGTGAATTCTCGATATACGTCAGGAACATGGGTCTTGCCAGCATCGTGTGTACGGAGATTTTCTTGAACGACTCAATTAAAAATACATCGCGTTACTTAAGCAATCAAGGTGGCTCGATCTCAGGACGAGGAACCGTCGAGGAGCTGAGATCTATGGCGAGATCTATGGCCGTGGGAGTGTTCCGCGTATTCATAAGCCTCCCCCTGTTCTTCCCGGTGACAATGAATTAATTTCGGCCTCCGTCCGCGCCTGCACAGAGTACTTCCGCCGCAGATTATCTATTCCCAAAGTGTCTCGTAATTTCTCAACCGGGAACGCGACGGAGACTACTAAGTATTATATTCGCGATAGAGTCGCTCTCCTCGGATAACGTTAATAATGATCGTTGTTCCTCACCTCGACGGAGCATGTTTTTTGCCTGTTCGCAAAAGACGACCAGGACTTTAGACGAAACAGGGCAATTACCCTAGATATTCGCGACTTGTGGTTCCGCTGCGTCCATTCTCTAGTTACCGTTCTAACCTGCACCATTCGCGTTGTTTCACCGTGTAATGCTTAGATCATATCAAATTCCGGTCCAGAGCTATGTTCCCTAATAGTTCGCCGAACTGTCAGAAAATTCTAATCTGTTTATCGGACGATTTTAGTACTGTGTACACTGAGAATGTTATCGATTTTCGATAGCTTTTGATACACTTATCATTTTAAAGGATTATTGCAATATTAATTACAAAATTATAAATGTTACTGTTTGCTAAGTTTGCGCAATTTTACCTACTCTTGTCAGCCGTGACTACCATGTCGGTCGACTCGTTAATTCGTGTAGTCGCGATTCTACAGAGTGTTCACGCTATTAATTGCCAGCGTTTTTCTTGTAGATAGTAAATATTAGAAAAAAATGAAAGAGGAGAAAGTAGTACTGTTTTTTTATACGCAACACAACGGCGTACGTAATATTTTTGTAGAAACTAGAAGTAAACACTCTGAATGTGAATGACAACATCATCTGATTCGTATAAATAAGGAACACTTGTAAACACATTGGTATGAAATATTATAAATGTTTCTTCCATTTCTGACCTTGCGACACCTCGAAGGTCACCGTGCAGTGTACGGATGAATTCGTCCAGACACACGCTTTCGTGTGATATACAAAAATATACAGCATTCCATTTAAAAAATTGAAGGTTACCTTCATATCTAACGAAACGGTATACACACAAAAAAATTATATACGCCATACGTATAAAAAACAGTGCTACTATTTCCTCTTCCATATCTTTCTAATATTTACTATTTACAAGAAAAACGCTGGCTAGTAATAGCGTGAACACTCTCTGTATATTGTCGCGGACAAACCAGTTCGCGAATTTATACGCGAACAGGTGCTAACGAACGCAGTGTATCTCGCGTCTAATCTGATTTCGCATTCTCGCGGCGGTCCTGGTGCCCGAGATTGACGTTGTATATCGATCCCGCGGCATCGCGCGAATAGTTTCGGTCGGTTCGGGTCCGCGGGAATCTCGCGTACACGCGAAAATCTCGTGCACGGCATACCCGTGCAACGTGACGGACGCGAAGAAGATCGTAATGCCGTGGACTTACGGTAGGTTGGCCTCGGTATCATACTCCAGACGGCCTTGAATCCCTTGCCCTCGATGCTATCGTCACTGCGGAATCGCAGCCAGAGGTATCTCGTCTTCGACGTGATCTCAGGGGGGAAATTCGTGCCGCAGTAGTTCCCGAGGAGATTGGAGTAGCCGTGCTGGCCGTCACGTACCTCCAAGAAATCGTAACGGCATTCGGAGCTCTCTTCGAGCTTGAACTCGTCCCGAAAGTCGAGCTTCAGTAGCATACCTTTGTCAGCTGAAACGAGAGATGAAACGCGGCGTTAGATTTTTATATTCCTTCGGGCCGCGAACGGTGTCCAAACATCGAGGGATCCGCTGCTACGGGAAGCTATGCCATAGTATTCATTCTCGGAGATATTAACACTGTTAACACTAGAAAGACGGGAGCTTAGTATATACCTATATTGCCTGAAAGCCGGAAGCCGATACCGGAAGCCGTTACCTATATACCGGAAGTGAAGGAGGGGGGGGGCAACAACAATGATTATTTAACCCATTTATATGTTGTAGAAAAAGTCACAAAATTATAAGAAGCTGTGTCATTATTTAAATAATTATTTTTTTAATTGAAATTCAAAAGCAGTCAAAATGACTTGCTTAGGCAATCTAGTGTTAAAGTTAAAGACGAATTTCATTTTGTCGTGGTTTACGATACGAATGCTCGACACAGAAAGCCAAACGGCCAGTACTTCGTAATTCACGATAAGGTAGAGCGACTACGTTACCGACAAAATTAGACGAAAAATCGTTTTGTGCCTCAACTTTTGACCTTATATGAGAATATTTTTCACCGGGAAAGTGCTCATTCCGAAGAGGAAGGTTCAATCTAGCGCGCGCTGGACGAAAAATTGACGATGATCATGCCGTGGAATCCAAGCATTTTTATGCCATCGGACGAGTTCTCTGGATGAAATCGAGAGTAGCGCGTGCTAGATGACCTATCTCCACTATCTGTCCACTTATTTTTGTCCCCGACTGTATACAGTAAATATTCTACTGAAGTCAGTACCGACGTTCCCTACTTATGACAGTGGAACACCTCACACCACTCGAGAACCGTCGTGTCGCGGCCACCACATTGTCGGCTATATCGGTGTGAGACTAGAAGACCACTACTAATGCAATTACAAAACTTCTTTATTTTTCATTATTTTTTTATGAAACTTTTACCAACATATTCGTGGCATTTTTCTGATTAAAATGATACCAAATATTATATAATTCCGATGTTATTTACTTGTGTAACGAGCGATGAAAGTTTCGAACGCAGAGGAGGACAGCGTATGGGAAAGAAAGAGACGCAGAGAGTCGCGACCGGCGAGTACCTCCGACGTTCCCTACACAAGTCAGTAAAAAAGAACCAAAAGACTGACTTCAGTAGAGATTCTACTGTATTATGGAAACAATAAATTGCTGTACAGTAGTATCACAATAGAACAGAGTTCTATAACAGAGCAGAGATATCGTTGGAACATCGGGGAAGCAGCTAGTAAATTTGTATAGCTAGTGGATCGCGAAAACAATTTTTCTATCGTTAAGCTGGGACGAAAGTTCCAGTCTAATCCGGCCCATGATACACGATACATTAAAAGTTAGCACGATCAGCATTCCAGGCGCTTCGGCTCGGGGACAACAGTGGCGCACGCAGGAAACACATTGTTCAGATCCCTGCCGCAAGAATCTGCTCCCGATAGGTCGGGTTGCACGACAAATATTCTAATGTCGTTAGCCTCGAAACTCGCCCTGGCGCTTGGCCAGGTTATTCGTCGTAGTCGTCGCACACTTTTTTTCTGGGTTTGTTCTTTCCAAAGTACGCGGTTCGGCACGCGTGTCACAGCACCGTATTGTTTCCGCGTTCGTATTTCCAATGGAAATGAAAGACCAACCGGTGATCCAATATGGTATTGAAAGAGTTAGGGTAAATGTGCGATCCGACATGCGTAAGTCTAACCCTTTTCACTCGAAGCTATTTTAACTCCAAAACGAAACGTTTCTTATGACCTAGAATATTTCCCTTGTATATATTTTTTTTATGTTATACATATGAAAATGGTGCAATTTACTCGTACAATACTTGAAGCGTTTAGTAATTTATTACATATAAACAAATTTAATAATGTAAAAAATATTTTGAATAACGATACAGAAATTTTTAGTGGCGCCTTACAGTCGCCATTCGAGTGCTAAGGGTTAATAAACCTCTTTATTCAAACACACGTTGCAATGAAAATCGTACGTTGTCTGAATAAATTCAATCTAACCAAAATTACAAAGCAATGTGTGCCAGTTATGTTTGATGTCCGGTGGTTCTAGTATCAAGTAAATATACCAGCGTGCGTCGCGCGTCACACACGTGGTCTGAATGGAAAGCGTAACATGTGTCATTGATGATACACGTGGCACGGAACGTGTCAAAATACATGACGATTCAACTGAAAAGTTCCAACGGGGACACTCGTGTCTACAGATCAATTTAGTGCTATTGGCCATTAAAAGCGTCCAACGTTTGAGTAAAATTGAAAGTCACCGTGGCAAAGATAAAGAAAGATGGTAAAAACGTAGACGACTCGAGGGAGATTGATACATCACGATGTTTCGTCAAATATAGTATTCTAGCCGCGATAAACCATAACGGGAGCCGTTGGTGCGCACGGTCGGATCTGTCGTTTCGACGAATCGAAATCGACGTTCCCTTATCTGTCGCATAACCTTGGCTGCGTCGAGCGGAACATGAACCGGCGATTTGCAAAAATCATGGCTCCGTTGCGGCGCCGCGGGGGGGCGCGTAAATCTCGGCCGATACGCGATGCAATCTGTAATGAGGCTCTTGGGATGCAAACGGGCGGCCACTTTCTCCGCACGTACGAAGATTATCCGGGAATTATTCAGCGCGAACCGATCGTTAGGATTCACTTGATCTTCGCCGTCCTCCGCGAGCCGACACTAATTTTTCGACCACGGTCGCCAATTACAGACGATGTTTCCGGGCCATTAGCGATCGGTCTGCCCGCTTTCTGCACGGCCTTACGTACATTCCGCGACAATACTACAAGACATCGCTTAAAACGAAATAATTAACAGGTTGAGTGCCATGTCACCCATACGTGGGTGACGGAATTATTTGTCCAGGTTTTAAAATTAATATTTGCGTTAATATATATAATATCTTTATTTGAACCCCGTAGGGTTACAAATCCGAAAACAATTTCTTCCCTGTCTTACATCTATCTTAAAAAACACTACCGCCCCTACGCACACAAGAGAGAAAGAGAGAGTGATCTGTATCGTCATCCTTATAACTAAAATCGCATACACTATAACTTACAAATAAACTTAAAAATAAACATTTGCGTTAATATATTAATTGTTCCAAATTTTATTAGGATCTGTTACATGCAAGAAAGTTGGAGGACTATTCAATATCATACATTTAATTTTTTACAATTTTATTTCATTAGACAACTCACTGATTTTATGGAATTTTTGAGGTTTCAAGTTGGGCAATCAGAGTGTTAAGTGTTATATGAAAGAACTTCATCGTCTTTCGTACAGAGTGTTATTAGTTACTTGTGGAGACGTCGTTTAACACAGTTCTTTGAACGACGTCCCCAGAAGTGAATAATAACACTCTGCGTCAAAGACGATGAAATTCTTTCATATAATGCATAATTATTTCGTTTTAAGTGACGTCTTATAGTATTGTCGCGGAGTGTATAATTATTTGCCACGCGGAGCGGATTCCCAGGCCGAATTCAGCTACATAGAAACGGCGGAATAGCTGCAGCATTCCTAACGCTCCAATGACTGTTGCGCTTTGCGATAGAATCGTACAATTGGAACGGACAGCACCGCAACGATTTGGTATTACTACGGCCAAACGATTCGCAAAAAGCTCCGACGGGCCTTAATCCGACAACTGTAGCAACTGAAAGCACATTCGCCCGCGTTAACCGCTCGCCGGCTCTTAACGGTTATTGTTGCTGCCGAGCGCCCGAAATGATTACAATCTATCTACTCTTTTATCACCGGCTGATATTCACGGTTATGCTAATCGCCCACCGAGGAAGCTACTTTTTTCGACACCTAAGCGCGGATACTTTTCTAAAAGAGAACTTTACTTTTTTTAGGATATTTTGCATAATTTTTAAATATAGAACTGCGCGAAATTTGCCTTTGAAAACTTCGTGGAAGCGTTGTAATCCTGTGCTTCCCTTTGAACCTGTAAAAACGGAACTCCATCTCCCACTGTGTCATTTGATTGCACTCAGACATCTCGTTTGATCCAAAATATTTTCAAGCATATGTGCTTGAGTGTAATATACGAAATTTGGTTTTCAGCGATTCGTAACAAATTGGAACGACAGCTTGATTTAACCCTTTGCACTCGGCGCTATTTTCATTCTAAAACTATATTTTTCTTCCGTCTTAGAATATTTTCATTTTATTCGTACGAAACTGATCCGATTTCCACATACAATATTTAAATGTTTAGTAATCTGTTGAATACAAATTTCGTAATGGAACAAATATTTTGTAATATTTTTTGTAATTTCTTTGAAATAATGCCAGAATAATTTCTAGCGGTGCTTCAGAGTCACCACTGGAGTGCTAAGGGTTAATCCTGTGCTTCTCTTTGAAAATTTTAAAAATGAATGTAAGCGTCTACCGTCAGTTTTACCAACGATTTATCCAACGCAAACTCAGCTTCAGCCCTTTATAGCTCATTACCTTTTAAAATATTCATATAATTCTTCTGCATATGTTTTATAAAGGCAGATTCATTTAAAAACCCTAGATTACCTTACCTAAGTAAAACCTTACTATTCAAATTTTTCATTAACAAAAAATGTATTCTACATTTTCAACTATTTATGTCATCTAGAATCTCCACCTTTCCAGTTGTAGCATCGACCACACCTTGTATGCTCGAAAATTTCTTCAAGACACGTTGATCTGCGTTCGAACACGATCGCTCGCTTCCCTTCCACGCGTTTTCTAACGATGTACATGAAACTTCGGTTCGATGTTCGCCACGACGATGTCCATTTGAATCGCACACTCTTCAACGACGCCCGACTCTCTCGACGATGGAATATTGCCGTAGTATAAACAGAACGGCGAACTGAAGACCGGCGAAATGAAAGCAGAGACTGGGCTAGGTCTGGTGCGCGGTGTTCATGGCCGGCTCGTAAATATCCCGGTGTTTGCGGATAAAATATGCCGTCTCTATCGCGGTTGGCGGCGCCGCGTTAAAAAATTTATGCTGCAGAGCCGCGGTAGCAACGAAAATATTGACTGGAAATTATATCATTGATATCGATAGTGGCCGCGTATTTGTTCTTGTTCGCTTGAACCGACCGGCAATTAAACATCGCGAAATAAACCGGCTAGTCCGGGGCCAATTAAAACTGCGCCAACAACGCCCACCGGGACGCCTCTGTAGTGCGAAAATGAAGATTCTTGTCGATGAGTCGACCCGCCGCGCCGGAGAATTGTTTAGGCGAGTCGCGATAAATTCTCCGTCGCCTGGCCGCTTCTCTTGTGCACGGTAACGCCGGAATGCGCCGTGCAAGCTATTATTTCCAACGCGGCAGAGACCGGCCGTGTATTTATGCTGCGGCATGAATGAAATTCTGGCGATCATCTGGGATCAACCCACGCGTGTCATAGACCCATTTCCGTACGAAGGACACGCGCGCGCAGGACCCGTGACTCTCGATATTCTGGTTCTCGAGGCCACTTTTGCACGTATTTTTTTGGAATTTATTTCCGAATAACTATTAAACCTTTTTCATTGGAATTTTGAAAAAAGATGAAATAATTTGTTATCTATCTCTTATTTCTTACAATCGGTGCAGAACATGCTCGGAGTACCATATACCATTTGTAGTAGCTCGTGCATGGACGGGAAAGACCAGTGATGTCGGCTTTCCTCACGTCGATCACTCCGTCGCGATTAATTAAAGCCGCGCTCGGTTATTTGTAAGAGGTGAGGTGTTTTGAGTAGTATTTCAACAACTTGTTAATAACGACAACTTTAATACTGTACAAAATGTAGCGTAAACGAGGAGTATATGTTAAACTGACGGAAGATTCGCTGAAGACTAGTGACGCGCACGCAAAGATGGGTGTTTAAAGGCTGAAATTCTATGGTGGAGGTGGTAAAATGAGAGGAGAGAATTGGGGTGAGGATGGTGAGATTTTCCAGACGCGCTGTCTTAAGATGCGTGGAAAACTCGGACGAGTCCCGTCGGTTCGGGTTCACGACTCTTCGACCCTTAGATTAATTTATGACTTTGGTCGGGGTTCGAAGTGGTTGGCGTTGCGTGTGCTAAATGTTATTGGGAGGAAGTTGGTTTGAGGATTGGACATTGACCAGGCGCAGTCTTTAATTGTTTATGTTCTGTGGCGTGAGAGTCTAAGAAGAGTCCCGTCGTATCGGGCTTAAGGGTTTTCGCTCCTTGACGTAATTTATTGCGGATGGTCGCAGTGATTGTATTTCTCAAATTCGAGAGCTCTTTCATGGGTCTCGCATTTCGTTGCGTCCCAACACCATTTTATATTTTAATTGGCAGTCAGCTCGGTTGCAAGCGGTTTCCTTTGTTCATTTGGAAATATTTCCAATCTATTCAATAGGTTTCAAACATTTCATTCGAAAATTCGCGTAATGGCAGATTGAAAAGAGATGGGCTACCGTTGTGCATGAAATATTGACACTGTAACAAAAGCGGTAGCATGTACTGAAAGTCACATAACAGTTGGATAAAATCGATACCATAATAGCGACGAGGCAGAACATAATCCAGTGTATCCTTAATTTCCGTTGTAATGTTTCGATATTATACGTTACAGACGAAAAATTTTACATGCGTCATTGAGAAATTAAAGACAGCACACCTGGGCTATCTTCTCGACGAGGAGTGTACGTGTGCCTGGGGGTTGCATTTCCTGCATTTCTTCCAAGCGAGATGATGCTTTTCGCAACGCACGTGGACATCGCGTCACACTCGGCAAGAGGTCGTTGATGACGATCGCGAGAGTCCACGGGTCAGACGGTACCCATCAGATGGGGAATGGCCATCGGCGTAGCAGCTGCAAGATTTCCGGTTTCGATCCGTGGATGTCGTTGCACGTCGGCCGCGAACCTTCTCTTGGTTCCGCGAACGGCATTTGAATAGCGGGATACGCCGAGATGCTTCGAGTCCTCGTTTAGTAAAACCGCGTTCCTCGAGGTGCAGAGTGGAAAAAGCGGTAAAGGAGAGAAAGACCGGGGCCGGGAGGGAAAAAGGAGGAATAAAGGCCTCCGTCTCGACCATTTCCTCCGAGGAAGAGGAAACTGGAAAGCAGTGGCGGTGACGGTCCGGGGTGCATCCCCGGCACCCCCTCAGCACCGCTGTCCCCTTTTCGCATGGAAATACCGGTATCCCGGTAGTGGTGCGGTGGTCGATCACGAGATTTTTTTTTCTTCCTTCTTTTTTTCGCGTGCTCGTCGAGGCTCACTCTACTATTTTTACGCTTCATTATCTTCCGATTGTACGGTCGAGCGCTGGTAATCACAGGGGAATTAAGAATTCCGTGTGCCATCGGCGACCCCGTAATTTCGTCTCCTTTCGTATGTATGTACAGTAGAGATTCTACTCAAGTCAGTCTTTTGGTTCTTTTTTACCGACTTGTGTAGGGAACGTCGGAGGTACTCGCCGGCCGCGACTCTCTGCGTCTCTTTCTTTCCCATACGCTGTCCTCCTCTGCGTTCGAAACTTTCATCGCTCGTTACACAAGTAAATAACATCGGAATTATATAATATTTGGTATCATTTTAATCAGAAAAATGCCACGAATATGTTGGTAAAAGTTTCATAAAAAAATAATGAAAAATAAAGAAGTTTTGTAATTGGATTAGTAGTGGTCTTCTAGTCTCACACCGATATAGCCGACAATGTGGTGGCCGCGACACGACGCACAGTGGTCCAAATCGAGAAATTCAGTGACTTTTTCTTATAACTTTTGTACCATAAGAGTTATCGGGATGAAATTTGCACTAAAATTCATTAAAAAAATAGTCAATTTGAACTAAAGAAAAATTAATATTTTTTAAATTTGTTAAACAATAATTTCTTATTAATTTTCATTGATATTTTTCACTAAAAAAAAAATTGTTTAAATACAATCTTCCAAACCATTTTTTCTTTCTAAGTGTGTATTTTATATTTGTTTCACACATGCAATGTTTAATGAATTGGGAAAAATGTAAATTTGAGGAGTCGGGTAAGGTAAAAACGTCACATAACTGTGTCAAAAGATATTTTTTATAATAATTGATAATATTTGTAATATTGTATATAATATAAAATAATTTAGTAACATTTTTGTAAATCTTTTGTGATAAAAATGTGATAACAATGATGGTTTTATAATATAATAATAATAACATGAAATATGAAAAAATAATATTTGTTTATACTTTGTCAGTCTTCATTCTCAAATGGTTTTGTCTAGCATTATTTTTTATAGTCCATCCATTTCAATGCCTGCCTTTTCTACTATTTAATTCTTAATAATTCAGCTTCTGGTTCTAAATTTTGTATTCTTTTCTTACATGATTTCACTCGCATTGCTGACATGTGCGGGTCCGATGTCAATAAAAGTCTATAAAATACATCTTCATTTGTTAATATTCAATACAAGTGTAGTCCGTAAACGTAAGGGGACGCGACGCGACGTAACATTGTCAGTTTTAAACTGCTATAATTTGCAAAGGCGGAAGAGTGCGGAAATAATTTTTATACCATCATATAGAGGAAGGTGTACTGAAAATAGTCCAATTTGTTAGAAACTGGGACTTCCTGGGACTTTAAAGATATCTCTTACCGAATATAAAAAATTTTTTTAATTTTCTCCATTTAGTCCAGCATTAACTTTTAATACATTGTGCAGACTAATTAATAATGTAAGACACGATTTCTTATCGCAAAAATCTGCTCTTTAATTTAAAAAAAAAAGCGCGAGAAAATATTAAATAGGAACGTCAGGGCATCGCATCAAAGTGAAGCAATTTTTCTCGTGAAAAATACTCTTCTTAAAATGTCCAACTTTCAATATTTATTACAACTATAATATTTAATAAATTGTACTAATTTCTCCATTTCCGAGGTCTATGGACATTTGGGAAGCAATGTTCATTGATCAGGTATCGATACATGAAAGTTCATTTTCGGGCCAAAAGTCACTGAATTTCTCGATTTGGACCACTGTGCGACGGTTCTCGAGTGGTGTGAGGTGTTCCACTGTCATAAGTAGGGAACGTCGGTACTGATTTCAGTAGAATCTTTACTGTATCCTGAAGGCGCGCTCGGGGTTTATTTGCAAATGTTCGACGACGAATCATCGCTGCGGGTTATCGGGGGAGACCGCATCGCGTTGCATTCTCGGCGCGCATCTTCGCCGAAGAAACAATGAGATTGTCGGGCATGCAAGATATCCGTGAGGCGTCGTCGTCGTCGTCGAGCGAAACGAACGTCTCGCGCGGAACTGCGAAGTCAGAAATTTCAGCGGGAATAGTTAATATCCATCCAGAGCGAGTTCGCGCTCCCGTCCATGTCGATGTCTGTCGCGAACTTCCGCCGGTCTCGTGCCACTGCTTACGTAAGGAACGAATAGCTTCCGTCACGGGGAAGTTCGTTCCACCGCGAAATCCAAGGTATGCGCAAGCATTTGCGGGAGTCGCCCGCGCGAACCCCGCGATATTAGCGAGCGGAGGACCTAGCCGCAGAATCCCGCGCGGCTCATCTGTCCTGTAATTGTGCCACTTTCCGCCGACTATCGGTCTTCGCAGTTGCCTCGGCGACGAACGCCGCTTCTCGCCCTTATCAAGCCCAGTTTTCACGTTCACGTCGCTGCTCTCGCGACGAAACCGCCGCTGCGCTTCGAACACCACAAATCGCCCCGGTGATGCACGATTGCAATCTTAACACCTTTGCTCGTTCGAGCGGCTAACCTCGGCTATAGAGTGTTCACAGTACACAGAGTATATTAGTTATTTTTAGACAGCGGATCTTTATGCGAAATAGAAATTTTCTACCCGAATGGCAACAAACTGAAGTGAAATAGACATTTATTTACTTTCTTAATACGTTTAACACTAGAACGACCAAGCACTAAATGCAACTGGCATACATTGCCTTATAATAACAACAAAATAAGATTTGTTTAGATTTCGTATTAGTTTCGTTTAAATATCTACTTCGATAGAGAAGTTTATTAAAAAATTTTCTCATGGAAACATATTTATAATTTCAATATCTCTAAAAGAAAAAATTAGGAGGAAGTCATTTTGACCCATCCGGTAGTTCTAGTGTTAATTACATTACACAGAGTATATTCTTTATTTTTAGACAGCGGATCTTTATGCGAAATAGAAATTTTCTACCTGAATGGCAACAAACTGAATTGAAATAGACATTTACTTACTTTCTTAATATGTTTAATTACAATTTGAAATTCTTCCAATGCTTTTACTTGTTTAAATTACATCTTCTTGTTTTTGTCATAAACGCATAAAATCCGCTATCTAATTATAAACTTGTAAACTATAAAAGTGTAATATTTCTATATATGAAAAGTCTGTATTACATAACTGTTTACCTACACAAGGCTGTATTCTAAAATTATAATTTGATTTTACGTTGAAAATTTGAATGAAAATTTATGGATATCGTTGAAACAAATGAAAGTGTAGAGAAAAGTTCAATACACCTTGATACAGGAAAAGGCGAAAACCCGAATAATTGAATTCACAAAGAAAGGAAAATCCAAGCGAAATCTTGGCAAATAACTTAGAAAATGGCAAGATAGAAGAACAACCTAGGAGAAAATTTAAGTCTATCGAAATAATTCAATCAGCCGAAATAAAAGTCTAAGAAATTGCGGAAATTGCAAGACGCGTACTCTGGAAGATAAGTTCGGCAATAGGATTTCGAGTCGTATCAGTAGCGAGAGTATAAACATATTTTCATACACTTCGGCGGCCCGTCGGCTACCTTCGTATGATATTACGACCCGTCTTCTGCTGATTTCATCAGTCACGTGGTCAGAGTCCGATCTTCACTGCTGAGCAAAGAAAATATCGGCGGCTGGCCCGCTACGTGGTTTTCATGGTCTTCTCTGGTTTACCGGGATAGTATCAACGGGCAAGTAAGAAGGATGTCTCGCTCAGACTTTTCCCCGTGGAAAAATATTGAAGTTCGAACGTGCCCGGGTTTTGAATACTCGGGGATTGGTTATAGGTTCGTAGCTTCTACTAATTTCCTCGGGATCGTAAGTGAAAACGACGCGAAAAGGTGTTGCCGGCCGTGGAAGTAGTGGAAGATCGTGTGTGGTCAGACGTGTTTCATATCCGACATGGCAGACATTGCAATCTTCAGGAACTTCGGATACTGCTAAAATACGACTGAAACGTGTGCTGAAATTTAATATACTTTTCTCCGATTACACGATTGTACTTATTGTTGGAGATTGAAAATTCTTTGTGCAACAATCTAGATATACTGTTTCGACAGGAAAAGTAAATACAATTTGCCCATAAATGGGGTACGTTCCAATTATCCGACAATGATTTCCTCGGCAAATATAATTAATATAATTATAATTAATTATTTAACAGAATATTTCACCACATGTCGTCTCTATTCCACTTGTTTGGTCATATATCTTTTCAATTATTTTTGTTTGACCACAGATCACAGTGTTGTTCCATTTGTCTGACTATATATTGAGTCTATATTATTTTTCTGGCTGTGCTGTAAGTGGTTCCGATTGTATTTATTTTACTGTAAAACGTTCGTATCGTACGTCTAACCCTAAGCCGACTTAATTCTACTTGTATGACCACATGTCACACCTATTTCACTTGTCTGACCATATAACGTTCCTATTCTACGTAATCAACTATAGACTCTCCCTATTTTACTGATCCCTGGCAGCCCCCGATCCACTGGTCTGGTCACTCCTATTCCACTTACTTGGCTATAGATCGTCCTTAATCTACTTGTTGACCGTCTCACACATTGATTACACGTATGGCACCGTGGCAGATCGATCCTTTGTAATGCGTGTGTCAATTTAGCGTGTTTCATCCTCAATCTGTGTAGACACCTTTGCTTCTGCTTCTCGGCCCATGAAGAATTTAGACATACAATAGATGTAAACCTACTTGTCCTACTATGAAATTGTTCAGGATGAAGAAGCTCTAATTATTATAACTGCGAAGAAAATAATACAGCAAGCGGCTAAAACAGGGGTTATGTCAACAATGAAAATTTTCCACAACGTTCGATAAGATTATTCTTATTAAATGAATTGATAATTATCCAAGAAATGAATCTGGAAAAATTGTACTCCATCTCGACAATAACATACAAAAACTTTGAAGGGCAAATTGAACGTAGGCACCCGGGCGCCTGGGTATTGGCATAAGAGTTAATTTGCATTGTAGAGACCCCGACGCGACGGTTCCACGGCTACTCGATTTCGAATGGTTGCTTACACGTACGTCACTCGAAGCATTGCACGCTATTTGAACTATTGTGCGAAAATATATTTGAAAAAGCGTGCTCGATTGGTCCCGACGTTAATTGCACGAGCTGCTCGCGACACCACGTCCGTAAACCTGTTCCCTTTATCTTCGAGGTGGAGACCGGGTAAAAAGGCCACTCAGCGCAAGAGGAACGCCAGCTTTATGACGCGGAACTAACGTCAACTTAATCTTTCATAGAACGATGGGACGCGGCGTGGTTTACGGCGTCCCGACGTCGCTCCTATCAATGTAATTATTACGACCGTCGGTGAATTTTATATTTTCGACCATTTTTCCGCGGCTGTTCAGTCGAGTTAAGGGATATTCTGATTTTAAACTTTCGAAAAATCAATTTTTCCGTTGCATTTTCTGCAAGTGCAACTGTTCTCCTAAACACGTGGTAACGAACACAGCACATCCCATCGGGACTTTTTTCTCCGTTCTATTTATACTTCAGACATTGCATAGTCCAGGTAATCGAAAATATGTACAGTCCGGGACAGTACTATAAGACATCACTTAAAACGAAATAATTATGTGTTATATGAAAGAACTTTATAATTATTTCGTTTTAAGTGATGTCTTATAGTATTGTCGCGGTCTGTACGTATTCAAAACCTTAATACCGAACAGTCATCTGATTTTATTACAAAAATCTCCAAACACGGCATACGAATTGGCGCTTTGGACTAGAAGGCCCCCTCGAAATCGCAATCGACGTGGTTGAAAGCGGATTTCTTGCCCTGGGCCGACGAAATCGGGGGTGAAACGATGCGACTGATGTTTCGCTGAATATTACGCCCCGGGAACTGTAAATAAATTTCCATTCGTTAGTCCCGCGTCCTCCCTAGCGCCGCAAACGAGCAAACTTCGTCGCGTAGTTTTATTTCAATTTTCGTACTGGGAAATAAGAACACCGAAAAGATTCCACCGAACTCGATTCGCCATTCGTTTCCCCGGGTCATCTCCGCCCGCTGCTGAAAGTGTTTCGCAGACGTCGTTCCAACACGGTTCCTTTTTTATTCGTTGCTTTTTCCCACCGAATGATTTATATCGTCCGAATCAGACGTTAAATTCGCGTAATGTATGGCGACCATTGTCTCGATAAACGGCAACGGTATAATAATAGTTCGCTTCCGGGGATTGTTTCTTGCCCTCCCCCACCGATGATTAATGCCTGCTAAAGAACAAAGATGGCGCAGCCGTGGGACGGTTTAATTGCGCGTTATGAGCACCAGTTGAATTTCAACGTTACAAAGGGGCAAAATATTTTCACTCGCGTTTTAGTTGCCACCCCCCCCCCCCCCCCCGGAAAAGTTCGCGGCCTTTGTTACATTATCCGCTGATTAGCCGACATTAAAAGCACGGCTCTTCGGGTTAAAGCATCATTTCGCGTTAATCCCGATTTCTGGATGAATTTTTTACTTAAACTGCAGATTTTCTACATTGCTGTCTTTGTTCGTTGTTATTACATCGAATGAAATGAAATGAAACATTTTGTAGTAAACGATTTCGTGAACTTTGTAGGGTGCCATATTGGAGCCATTATAATGCCAGAATTCCGGAAGTTCATTTTATGCACATTTCCTTTGTCAATTAAGCTTGACGGACAAGTATTTCTCAAGATTATTTAACGATTTGGAGCTTAAGCATTTCGGACCGTGATAAAGAAAAAGGCGCATTGAAACTACTCTGAGATTTTTAAATGAAACTAAACTTTACAGAGAAGTATAATCATCACAGGAAGATACACGAACAGGTAACTAGATGAACTTGTTATCAAGTTTTAAAAGTGTGGAGCTATTTAAAAAGAAGAGAGAGAATTTTACCGTACCGTACAGTACCGTATTTCTGGTAGGTACTTCCATCAGTGTGCAAATCCTTCAACCGGGTCTTTCGGATCAGATCGTATTTCGCGTGGCCAGCAGCCAGTGTAGCCATATTTTACAGGGCATTAGGTGGCTTAAGGACACCGGGAAATTCAGGAAAGAGAGCCTGGGCACGACACGGGTTGCCTTTACATTCGCATCATGTCGTATCTCGTCGAGTGGGACCGTTTAACGAGCTCTCCGACAAGGATGACCGTGAACGCGCATGATCTGCCATGAGAGCAGAGCCGTTTTCGGATATACTACGTCGCTGAGTGCCGACCAGGGGGCCGAGTTTGTCGGAATAGATCCTCAAGGATTTTACGTACCCGGTCGACCATATTTATTTGCGCTTCGGGACCCGTACCTCGCAGTATTCGATCGCCAGGAAGACGGTTTCGACTGGAGGTATATCGATAAACTTTCCTCGACTTTTCGTCCGACACGCCGCAAGACGGTCCCTGTCGAAGAATTTAGTGACACTCTGTCAAAAAGTCGACTTTCTCAAATCGATATCGCCTCGCGAGAGAACAGAGAGAGAGACGGATCACGCCGGTGGAAATGTCGCGGGATATGTTCGCTTGGCTTTATTATCGAAGCTCCTGTACTATTGCTGTGATGGTTACGAAAAGAGATTCTTGTCCCAAGGACACCTCTTAACCTCCTTTCTTCAAATTTCTATTGTTTTCTAAGCGTCTGTGGCCCTCGAAAATAAAAACATGATTAAAATCCAATTATACAACTACACAGCGTGTCCAATAAATGGTGGACTTCCTTGAAAAGGATGATTCCCGTTGGTCAGTCGAAGTAACTTTTTCCTTTGCGAAAATATTTCTCACAGATTCGTTCATGAATTATTAAAGAAATTGATGGATTGTTATGACGCTCTGATTGGTCCGTGTTTTTCGTTGATAACTCCTTAACAGAGGCGCAGAGAACATTTTCGCAAAGGAAAAAATTACTTCGAATTATCTCGGGAATCATCCTTTTCAAGGATGTACGACATTTTTGTGACACCCTGTACAAGAATATACCCGCTTAATTATAACGGAGGTTGAATACTATTTTGGAGCAAGAAAATCGAATAAAAGAAAACAGCCATTAATCAAGCATGAAGTATATACGCGGGTCATTCAATAAGTAAAGAGACAAATGGCTATAGCTCAAAAACGGTTTATTTCAATCTTTCAAAATTAAGGTTATTTTTCAACATAATCACCCCCCACAGTTATGCACTTGTCCCATCTTTCTTGCAGCTTCCTAATTCCCTTGGCGAAGAATTCTTTCGAGTTACCCCGAAGCCACTTTTGCACCGCTTCCTTATGTGGACGTCCACATCGGGGTTCATCACCTACACTTGTTCGGCCACTTTTAAACCGATCAACCCACTTGTAAAAATTCGCACGGTTCATACAACTTTTACCGTACTGTATTAACATTCTAGAAAAAATTTCACTTGGTTTTACACCTTCTGCGACTAAAAATCTAATGACTGAGCGCTGCTCTTCTAAGGTGCAATCTTCTAGTGGACTTGCCATGGTGAATTGAAAATTTTGAGATTATGTTGACATAAAATGATGAAACAGCTGATCAGAGCATATCCCAAGGTTGCCAACTAACACCCCTGAAAAGATTGTACACATTCATTGAATAGTTTTAAAATTATAGAATTTGTCTCTTTACTTATTGAATGACCCTCGTATGTACAGTTAGAGAGCAATTACGGTTTAGTTTTTCCCAGTGAAAATTTGAATTAAATGTTTAGCATTACATTTTCATCTCGAAACGTCGCTAAAAATTCTTCGACCCGGACCATTGTGCGGCGCGCCGGCTCCCTTGGAATTCGTCCAAACATTTTCTTTCGCTCGCCGTCACGAGATCGCTGGACTAAAACGGTGATCCTCGCCGTGGTGGCAAAAAATTTGCATACCATCCCGTCGCGAAGTTTCTTCGTTAAAGCATTATCTTCGATTCGCTTCGTTTCGCAACGCGTTAAAACAGTCGCTGGCTCGCGTCGCAGGAACCGTGTTCTTGCGCCAAGCTCGATGCACTCGGTGCACCGACGCCGGAACACGCGCCGTTTTGTCACGACATGATACACAGCCCCATAAGTGAATCGGTAACTGCGGCAAATGTCGTGGAAGTCGATTTTTTTTTTTTAGGAACCGCAGACAGTTGATAGTCTGTTCCACAAGTCGAGATACTAGGTATGAATGAAACAATGATATACTGAATTTATTTGGCTTCGATTCAATTGTAATAGAAACAGCAGGCTATCACCGGCTCAGCGCAAGTTATTTTTTTTTATATATAAGAGAAGGATATATAAAGGACGATCAAGTGATTTTATAGCCACCAGCAGAAATTTTCGTATCTAATCCAATCAACGAATTTTTATTGATATATTCGCGGTCGAAAATTAGAAATATATACATTTGGCGACATTGTAGGCAACGCTATCTGTCACACGAAAATAAATATATTTATTTAGTAATTTTGATCACCTAATGCGAATATCTGAAGCAGTCTCTGAACGTTTGTCAACCAAAAATCTTAGAGAGGCTCACTGAAATTCTTCACAAGTGTTCTAATATTTATGAACAAGGTCGTGAGCTGCAGCGAAATGGATGTGAATCGCAGCAATCTGTTCTCCATCCTGCACGCTTAAACGGTTTCGTATCCAGATTTCCGGATCTGCTGCGGTTATTCATTGCTGCTCGTGGAGCAATTCGACGATGCCACTCGCGCTCATGATGGAGAACAATGGGGATCGACCCGGTGGCAAGATGGAATTAACCAACGAAAACTTTATTGCGACTGGCTAAGCTGCTTGAGATGAATTTGTGTGTTCATATACGGGTGTAAATAATTCTGGCGATCGTTAAATCGTAAATTCTGGTAATCGGTTTAATTGAAAAGAATACCGAAACAGAATCTAATTCTGTTTCATTCGTATCTTATGTTGAATGGGAACGTCGTGGTAGGATTAAAGAGATCAGTGAAAAAGTAGCAAGGTGTGCCAACAGAAAATCGATATTTTTCAATCGTTTTGTTCTTCGAATTTTTTTCTTTATGTTTTGCGTAGATTTTTATCGTAGAATAAATTTTAGAATAACTGTTATTTTTGGTACGTGGTAGATAAATAACGAAATTTACGCATTTGTGACAAAAATGGGTGGTTTGAAGTAATACAAAATTTAAAAGAATTTAAGAAAGAATGACGATGAGTTGGTGTGACCCAATCCGCTCGAGTTCTTTCAGAGAAACTGATCAATGGGACAATGTGGGTGGTCTTTAACGCCGTTTTAGTTCAAGGACAAGCAGACTGTCTTGCCGCAATTAATGGCTTCCCGTGCAGAGACTCTCGGCCTTAGAGTATTTCGATGTTCCACGAAACACGGAGACGGCAGAGGGGCGGTCGCCCTTGATTTACGTGAGATCGCATTAAACGGTTCTTTGATGGTTCCTTACCTCCTGAGTGGTTGATAACTTGATTTGCTCGTCCACTTTGGAACTCAGCCACGACTTCCTCTCGTCTCTGACGCATCCAAAAAGCCTTTTCCAACGGAGATCCTTGTCTCAATTTTTTCCCCAATGTTCGCCACGCATCGAATAAATCGTGCTTATCAAAGGCGAGTGCCTTGCCTTCGGCAACGCGGACCAACCTCCTTAACCATCCATCCGACGCGGCATCCATTAGTTTAACATTAACTCTTATGTCAATAGCCGAAATTCTCCACTATGTTCCGTAACATTGCACTTCACAATTTCAACGCGTAAAAGGTGTCCCGAAAATGTTGCACTTCCTTGAAATGGCTGATTCCTGATGTCGCAAGTTCTGAGATGCACGTTGAGATACTAAAGGCTTCACACATTTGGATAATTGAGGTCCTGTTATACAGGAAGTTTGGTAACTGGTGGTACAAGCGAAAAGGGGTTGATTCAACATGAAAGAAGCCTACCTTGATCAAAAAGTTCTTCTAAGACTGTCCACCGTGTATCGCTGTCAATCACCGGATTGCTTCTCTTTTTTTTTTTTTGTTAGGTTACCATATCTGTCATTAACACTTCCTTCCAATTTCAGCGTCATAGCTTGATATTTGTCAAAGTTACGCTGTGCTGAGTACATCTCCTTTGTTCGTGTTTCCGATTTTGAAAATGGCATCATTTGAGCATCAACGAGCACAATGCGATCCTTATCCGTGAGTTTTTGACCAAAAACAACACGAACACTATCCAGCAGCCTACAAATTTACCAGATCTGGCTCCCTGCGACTTTTTCCTGTTCAACCGACTTAAAAAACCGCTTCGCGGAACGCGTTACAGTACCCGAGAGGAGGTCATGAGACAAAATCGCAGACGGCTCTGATGGACATACCGAAAATTGAGTACCAGCGGTGTTTCGAGGATTGGATCAAGCTCTGGCGCAAGTGTATTGCAGTCGATGGGGAGTACTTTGAAGGGGACCATATCGATTTGGACGAATAAACTTGTATTTTTGATTTTATGAATAAAGTCCTAAAACTTTTTGATCAGGGTAGTAAGTCGAAAATATAGAATAAAATTTTTTCATTCGAAGTTTCGTTATCTAGAAAATCGAGTTTGAAATGCAGTATACTATTCGATAGGAATTGTCTGACGCAACTGTCTGATCATGACCAACCAAATCTACTTCCTGCAAATACTAAAGCACACAAACCTGACAGATCTTCAAAGTCGATTTTCTCGAAAGCAAAGCTTCAAACGAAAAATGTTTATTCTGTATTTTCGACTTATTCTTTCATGTAGAATCACACCCCTTTTCGCTTGTACCACCGGTTACCAAACACCCTGTATATCGTTTTGTAGCAAGCTCCGAATTCAATTATTCGCGACTAAATTCAATTTGAAAGTCATATGATTATATACTGATTTTTCACCAATTTTCAGAAAATTCGACCATCAAGCGTCGGGCCGCAAAAGGTTAATGATTTCTCGTTGGCAATTCGCGCCTGCGACCGATCACGTCTGCCGGAAACTAATCAGCCGAGAGTTCGAATGTTCCAGCAGGAGTAGCAGCAGTCCCGAGAAAGTAATTTTTCGTGTTTCGCGAAGTGGCCTAAGCACCGGATACCTCACGGACGTCGGTACCCGGAAGCTTCGCAGGGGCTGAAGAAAGAACGGTTCCAGGGGAAATGTAATTACCCCGAAGGGAGGGACATTACACCAGCGCCGTCGTTCGTCGAGAGGAAAAGTTTTTATTGCGAGTTCGCGTCCCGTGGCGTGTAACGTAGAACTTGGCAGAGGTAAGAAAGTCGGAGGAGGGGGGGGGGGCGACGACACGGTTTAAATTGCGGCCGACGACAGTCGGCGGCGAATTGGAGGTCGCACAGGTAACGAGACGACGACTCTGCAAGGCCGATGGAAGAGACGGCAAGACGCGGGCCGACGCGTCGTGTCTGCGAAAAATCTCGCGGACGTAGTATGACCGCTGGCCAACTCGCGCGTTACCGTCAAACTTCTAAATCGGCCTTAACGAAGGGTCACTCGTAACTTTGCTCGTTTCGGCTGAAGCTCCGGCTTGTCCTCTTTCGGACAAGACCTCCTTCAATTTAACTGACCTACGCTCGCGTCGGTATTTACGTTGACGTTCATACAGGGTGTTACAGTTAACAATGACGGACACAACTGTCCGACTTTGACTTGAACGTGTTCTTACGGTGGTATACACTCCTCGTCAAAAAGATAGTAAGAAAAGTACAAAAGTGTCGATCTGTGGGAAAGTAAGGTAAAGGCACCAGTAGTTGACCATTTTATAGAGAAACATAAAAAATAAGGTTTGAAATGTTCTTATTCTTTTGAAATTTAAACAACAGACGGCATGGCATCCGAGGTTCACTTTCATCAAAAGTGCACTTTATACACTACCGCTCAAAAGTATCCGGACACTTATAAACTCAAATTACGTATATACAGGGTGAGTCACCTAAAGTTTGCACTTCAAAATATCTTTGTTGTTTCTAAAGATACGTAAAGTATGGTAAGGACAAAGTTGAATGGTATAATGGGGCTGACACAATGCTATAAAAAAAATTTTGAATGACCTTGGAATAATTATTGTCACTGAATTCCTAATGAAAGGGACTGTCATTGTAGGTGTTTAAAAAAGAGTGGTTCCATTAAAAAAAAAGTCAAGGTGACCTTGATATCTCTAAAAAAAAATGACATAAAACAAAATTTTGTATAGCATCGTTTCAGCCCCATTGTACCATTCAACTTTGTCCTTACTATACTTTACGTATCTTTAGAAACAACAAAGATATTTGAGGTGCAAACTTTCAGCTTTCCCACTACATCGAGTGTTCTACAAAACCTTTATAAAGTAAAGGCACCAGTAGTTGACCACCATGTACCAGAAGTTGACCATTTTATAGAAAAACATCAAAAATAAGGTTTGAAATGTTCTTATTCTTTTGAAATTTAAACAACAGACAGCATGGTATCCCAGGTTCACTTTCATCAAAAGTGCGCTTATCAGTGCGCTTATAAAAACCTTATTTTTTATGTTTTTCTATAAAATGGTCAACTACTGGTACGTGGTCAACTACTGGTGTTTCCTTAATGTCGTTCACCGTCCCCAAAAAAGAATCTTCCCGCGAAAAGGTGAAACGATTCGAGAACAGGCCGCGCACAATGCGTCAAAGTGAGAAAGCCCTGAAATTAGGAACGGTAGCTTGAAACGGCAAATTCAAATACGCGTTGAACAGCATTTACCACCGACTCGGCATCGTTAACACGCTGAAATCCGCGCGACACAGAAATCCATCCTCCTCCAGTACCAAACTCGACATCATCGAGCCATCAAGCTCGCGCGAGCCGTACACGGAACTGATTGTTTCGCGCATCCCGAGTGGAAGCGCGGGACTGCTTGCCGCGACTCGCAATTCCGCGGATTAGCCTAATAATTCAGAACCGGCGGGGCGTGTTGTCGTTGACATCAATGATTCACGGCCGCGCGCTGATCGACGAACGAAGGAAGGTCGAGAGGGTACGGGGCGTCTAGTTTACGAGTAATTAGAAAAAAAGTTACCGGCCTCTGGTTCTCGTTACCACCGGATCCCCCGGAGGAGATCAAGCGCACCCGTTTAACGAACTGCGGTTCCAGGGGTTCCGTTTTCTTCGTTATCGTGCACCGAAACGAGATCCCTGGTCCAGGGTCCAGGTCCCGGGGGCCCGGGGGGCATACGGTGGCAAGGTTGGAGAGAGGATTCGATCGAGGTTTCTATCCGGCTACTGCTTATTCCGTCTTCAACCAGCTGTGATCTCATTAACGTGCTCGAGTGGCTTCGACTGCTTAAAATTGTCCCACATTTCATAATGATACTCCCGTAGCCTGGTAACCGTGCTCGCGAACAAGCAATTAAAAAAGATTCCATCCGTGCAATTAGGACCCGCCGATTGCGGCCCCTTGGAAGGGCTACTTGGCCCGCTTGCGTGATACTTCCCTCTCTCTCTCTCTCTCTCTCTCTCTCTCTCTTTCCTTTTCTCTATGGCCCATCGGATCAGCCGGAGAGAAAGAATTAAAAAGGAAAAGACGCCATCCGTGTCGGCGCTCTATATCCCAACGGCGTCGATCCATTCAGCCCACTTCTGTTCCAGTTTCCACAGCTACGACGAGGAAGAACTCGCCCGGGATCCCGCCTAGAATCTGTAGTTTACAGCCGAGCGATCTCTCTAAGTCGCGGGAGAACGTTATCGTGCACAAGAGGAGCGGGGACGGGGGGAGAAAGAGGGCGCACAAGTCCCCCCCTTTCAGAACTTGCGAATCTCTTCCCGATGCTGCACCGGGACCTCCGCCGCTCGACCGGGAATTTTATTTAAGCGACACTCGCAAGATGTTCTCCTCTTAAATTACGCCGAGTCACCTCACCCCACGATAACAGTCAAACTACTCGAGTTCTTCCAAATTGAATGTCCTTAGGGTTGATCGTGAAGCTCGACCGAGGCGAGATGCCGCTTCCTACCGACGACGTCCTCGCGTCTTCATCTCACGGTGCATGTATCCCTGTTGCGTCCGTATACTATAATTCGCTTCCCGTATTTTGCGGTCTCGTATATCTCGCTACGTTTATTCGGTATGATACCTCGGGACGTTGCGCCTGCTGAGAAATTAATCGTGCCGCGAGGAAGGATCCCGTTTTCCGTCGACGATGAATTTTGCATGGTGCGTTCGGAAAGCTCGGGGAAATCCTGCGCGATGGATTCGGTCACCGTAGGTCGCACAGTGGGCGTTTTGGACAAAATCGGATTCAAAATCGAAGAACTTTCGATAGACATGAGGTAGAGCGATGAAATTTTTTAAAAATTGAAGCTGAAACTTTGTAGATAATGGGAAAATAGGGAGATTATGGTACAAAAGTTTTTTAACCTTTTATTTTGCTGTTTTTTTTTCACCGATCCTGTTTCCTTAAACTTTGCAACCAATTGTAACACGTACGAATGAAAAGCATGTGTTTCAGGATGTCCCTCATTAAATGTAGCAGCAGCTCGACGATCAGTTTCATAAGTAAAAATTAATTCTATTCGTTCTTCTAAAGAATATAACATTTTATACAATTAATTGTACTACGATATAGTATCTCTTATTACGATGATGAATTGTACACAATAATATGCCTCGCTCTACGTCTCTTTAAATATCTCCGAAACTAGTGCACGTGTGTTACACTTTTTTAATATCTTTCATACTTTTCGAGATATTCGGCTGGAACGTTTTCAAATAAACACCCTGTATAAATATTTGCATACACGTGCACTTCGGAATGAATTTCGATGAAAATCCGTGGTACTACTGTATATTTAGCATTCTTGGTATCGTTGGACATTGAAATTGCAGAGATGAATGCCACGAGCTGGACGTTTATTTCAACTTGAAACTCGATATAAAAACCGATATCTAAAATAAATTACTCAACAGGAAAAGACCGATGCTGACGCAGCTACAAAAACATTGCAGTTCGTTTCCATAGTTATTCGAATAAGCAATACAGAGTAACTGTACACTAACTTGTATGTTCTTGTGGTCTTCCGTCGATTAGAATAATATTGAGCTTCAAATCGATGTAAACAATTGTAGCACGATCAAAATAGTTTGTTTAGATATAATAATAGGTTGCTGTGTAAATAAGTTATATCGCTATATCGTATAGTTACATTGTGTTATAGTTCTATATTAGTTCTCTGGATTCCGGGTTTCCCATTGTGTTCTGGGACGTAATATAAACAAAGCACCGAAGCATTGTGCCCCGTGGTCGTGACCGAGGTTTCCCATTCGGCATGAAGGGCCGCTATGACCTGGGGACAAAAAAGTCAGACCGGAAAAAAGGGTCGTGATCGAGGTTTGCCGAACGGCGCGAGGTTTGCCGCGCAGCCATTGGGGGACAATGTCTTTTGCGGGCATTTTTGTTTAAGCTCTTGCGGTGGTGGGACGGAAGATAAAATAAATTGTGTGTTCCAGTGAACCAGCCATCTCCTCTCGAGAACAGTGTCTATCTCAAATTTGCAACTTACCAACAATATGCTTCAAGAAAATTACAAAGGAGTTCGAAAAATTTCATGGGAATAATAATCTCTAGTATAAATTTTCAGATGCTAGAGAATAATGGCCGATATGCAACGCGTCGAGTTGCGGTCATTATTCGGTTCATAGCGAACGGCGGTTCTCTAAAATCGCATAGTCTGCACAGTCACGTGTAAACGCGACCAAAGCCTGAACAATGCTCATGGAAAGATCAGCTGCATACCATAACGCGGTCTTTCGGGGACCGAGCATATTCGGGATGGTCGAGTTTCGATTATGCGTCTGTTTTCCGACACGGGCACCTATATAAATCCAGAATTGCATCGCGAATGCATAGAGAATACCAATCCCGAGGCCAGCGGGATGTTATCTCTGTTATATCAATGCGGGGATCGAACGGTGTACCGTCCCGATCGTTCATCAGCCCTCTGGCAATTTCGCTTGGTCGCAAACGATTACAGACGGATCCTCTCGCTGCGAGCCATTTCGTCTTCGCTGGCCATGGAACTTCGAATTGTTCCAATTAAACTTGATTCCTGCAACGCCGCGCCGCCGCGACAACGATGTAAAACGCCATTCGGACGCTGACCTTTATCCTGACGATGGTCCTCGAAAAAGTTTCGACGATCCATAGTTGCGCTCCGAACTATTCCACAGCGTGGGTCGACAACCGATCGCAAAGAGCGGTAATTACGCTTGCCTGATTACGTGCCGGTGACAGCGAAAAGTGTTAATTTGTTCGATTTCTATTCGATGCTTCTCTTTATAGCTAAAATTCTGTAATAGTTAGCCCAACGTACCAGATTACAATTTATTTCATATTGCTGGTGGGTTTACAATCCTTGCAAGTTAAGTGAAATCTATTTACAATGATGGGGATAACCACTAAATTTGCAATTTCAACATCTACGCAACAGTATTTGCTTCATACCAGGCCACCGTCGAGTTTAACGAGATTCAGGTCGGTTGGATTTAGACAAGAGTCGTAATATTTTATATTCACTATATTTGTGCAGAAGTCGAAGTAAACTAGTTCTTTGAAAAATTCTGTTCGAGCGTTCGTGCTTCAAGAAATCTGCGGCCCCCTCGATTTTGTAACCTAATGCAAGCGCTAACGCGGATGTTAGGGTCGCATACTGGTTCCGAAGGATAGGACAGAAGGACAGGGGAGTACTCAATTAACAACAGATTATGTAATTTGGAACAATGCAGCGTCCCAAGGGGAAAACGTCGATCGCGTTCCAGGCGAAACTTCCTTAATCTCTAGCTGGGCCTTATTGACATGCGGATAATTGGGCGACGTAATTCACGTGGGTCGCTTAATATGCCATAATCACCTTGCTCGCCCTAATGGCTGCGATGCGCTGTCGGATCAGTCCGTTTAACCACACTAGTTAGTGCCTCTGTTTCGCCTCTCGAAATGGTTGCGTGTCTAGTGTCTGACCCTGTGCTAGGTAAAACTACTTATTTCGTGTGCCGATTTCTCCTCCCGTCGCTTTACTTACACGTTTTATGCTAAAGCCGTTCTTGTATAATATATTATGCATGACTTGCTTCGCGCTAATCTAATCTGGCGCTACCTCTGATGCCCATCCCATGCTGTTCCATCAATTACTCGCAATACCGACACACTGCTCATCAGTTTTAAGCAGCCTTATCCTACATATCAACTGTGTGCTTCAACTATCGTTTTGCTGCTTTCAACAATTCTCCTCTCACGCTTTGTCGTTTTAAATACGTCACGAGATTATTTTTTCCGCGCGTGTAATTTCAATGTAACAAAATACAAAATGACGATGGTACACATCTTTACGGTGAAGTAATAACAGTTTCAATATCGATGACTAAGATTTGCAAACAAAAATCGAAAGCTTCCATAACTTTGTACGCCAGTGCATTTTCCTTGCGTGTTCGATAATTAAGGCCTCCACGAATTGCAGCTGCACATGTTCCGACATGTACGCACTACGAAATATCGTAATTACGGACGATGTTAGGCAAATGTTCGTCGTTTCGGCGAACGCCCGAATTAGCCCTCCCTATACAAAACATTTAGAAGGCGTGCCAGGCCGAAGCACGCACTTCCTTATCAGTAAAACACCAATTCCAGTTCCTCGCGGCCTTATCATCCGACTGATACCGGGCCGAGGAAAGAATATTATCAGAGAACTACGTCCTTGAATGTATTCAGCGCACGCTGCAAACGGTTTAACCCGGCTGTGTTCTCCGGCCCCGTGTAATCTACAACGAACCTTCCCCATGCAAATCCGAAGCAATAGCGCGGCCGCAGTGAGAGACGCTCCGAAAGGAAATAAGGTACGTCGGTTCCCATCGATACCGGCTGCATATGATTTACAAGCGATTCAGAGGGAATTTATTCGCCCGTGACAACCAATACCCTAGGTTTACGACGCGGCGTTACGATATTTCTATTAAATCGCGCCGTTTCGGCTCCACCGTGTCGCGGGAACACCGTGAAACTTTAATCCCCACCCCGCATAGAAATCGGGGAAACGTCGGCAGCAATTTTCCCCGTGATCCTTCTTGGTCAAATACTGTGCCTTTTTAAGTATTTATGGCGCGGGGACGCGTTTCAGAGCGACGAAAAGTACATCTTAGGTGAAAAACGATTCAAGAGGTTGCGTAGCCTCGATTTTTCGCGACACTGCGAAACTAATCACGCCCTTGACCGTTTTGCGATGATAAGAGCGGTGAAATTGGATTTTTCAAATATACATTCGGTCATAGCTGTCGTTGGACTATTACGTTCACATATTTAGCATACTCTCTTCGTCAACGATAAAACTCTGTTGTTTCGGATGAATTTTACAGGTAACTCGATCAACGTGAACAACATACGATACATATAAATTTTCTCCTTTTTTTAGGAAATTACGAATTACAAAAGAGTTCTAAGCGCAAGGGGTTAAAAGAGAAAATACATTTTCGTTTGACTTGCAGAATTGCTACAGAAAGTTTTTATTTTGCATAAAAACTCGCAGTGAGCACCTAAGTATACCCAACTCTGCTGCAACGGTTTACCGAATGTTCTCTGGGGAAAACTTGTACGATTTATTCGGGCAGTAAAAAAAAAACAAAGAAAGTAATACGACAGAGAGTTATAGCAAAGGATAGGAGAGGAATTGTATTTCGAGACAGCGCGTTCCGAATCCGCGTGGCGAAACAGAAGGCGATCCCCCACAGATTTTTCCCCCGAGGACACGACCCTATCGGACCCCATCGAGGATTTCTATCGCAGCGGCTGGATCTGTCCACGGGATCCGATCCCATAATCGATTCCATAAAATTTCACGAGCTCGAGAACGGCGGCGTCCGCCGAACGGACCGGTCCTTGCCTATCGTTTCCAAAACTCGGCCGAGGACCAGCAATCACCGTGGGATACTATTTTCGTACATCAGAAGAAGATTCGGTGTACACGGACCGAGCCGCTCGCCGACCCTGACTCAATTTCGAACACGACCCAGCTGCCCTCGTTTGCCCAATCTGCCGCGTTTCGAAGCTGCTCGCAACGACTACATAGACCTGCTAATGTGTCTCGAACGATGCCTTCTTTCCTCTTCCCTTTCGCCTTCTCGCGAGTTGCTTAAAGCTGGGGAGTCCATTCGAGCATCGTCTCTTCGTTTTAATTTAATTAAAAAGCTGCACGGGACCGATCGCGCCACAAATGAAGGAAACATCGATTTCTAATACAAATTGAACCCAGTATTACACGACTTGCGATGCTACAATGGTTTAAACGTTTAATGTTATTTGAAAAAAAATATGCCAGAATATACTAGAATACACTAAAATATGCCAGAATACAACTGTATACGCAAGAACGCACTCAAATACACTAAAATATACGAGATAATACCAGAATACGCTAGAATATACTGGAGTATACCATAATACATATGTCAGAATATACTAGAGTATAACAGAATATACTAGAACACATTAAAATATGCAAGAATACAGCTGTAGATGCTAGAACATACTCAAATACACTAAAATATACGATAATATACCAGAATACGCTAGTATATACTAGAGTATACTAAAATATGCCAGAATATATTAGAATACAACAGAATATACAAGAACACACTTAAATATGCAAGAATACAAATGTGGATGCTAGAACACACCCAAATACACTAAAATATACGAGATAATACCAGATTACGCTAGTATATACTAGAGTATACTAAAATATGCCAGAATATACTAGAATATAACAGAATATACTAGAACACATTAAAATATGCAAGAATACAGCTGTAGATGCTAGAACACACTCAAATACACTAAAATATACGAGAATATACCAGAATACGCTAGTATATACTAGAGTATACTAAAATATGCCAGAATATACTAGAATATAACAGAATATACAAGAACACACTTAAATATGCAAGAATACAAATGTGGATGCTAGAACACACTCAAATACACTAAAATATGCCAGAATATACTAGAATATAACAGAATATACAAGAACACACTTAAATATGCAAGAATACAAATGTGGATGCTAGAACACACTCAAATACATTAAAATATACGAGAATGAAAAATCAATGATCTTCAAACAATTTTAAGTTCAAGCTTTGTTTTGCACGTTTCCCTTGACACTAAATTTGTCACGCTCAGGAGACTGGTTTTGCATTTGAAAATGATTGAAACTATAAGAACGCATTCATGGAAAATGAATTCACTGTACTATTCAAAATAGTAGAAGGTTGGTAAGAATTGAAGAATATCAGTATATTGCTCCCAAGATGTTAAAATTATTGATGAAAGAAAACCATTCTCACATTTGGCTCCTAACGCGAGCAACATTGATTTTGCATAAAGATCCTACAGAAAGCGTCTTGTAACGTCGAAACAAGTGATAGAACACCGTTTCCATCTGGCCGAGATATACTTAACACAGAAAAAGTTCCAAGCGAGTCAGACTTTTTGGCCAGGCCTCGCATCTCTATTATAAAAACACAGAGAGTGTATCACGAGTGTGTGTGAGTGTTTCTTTATAGAAACTCACTCACAGTGTATGCAGCGACGCCGTAAGTTCTGAAAGTTGGATTGAAAATAAAGCAATTATTAACTGAAATTGTAATGCTCTCCAGATCGCTGTAGCGTTCACTGGCGGGCGGTAACGCCCACGCTGGAGGCAACCTGCGAACTTAGCTAATTAAATGAAGAAAAAGCGAATCAGAAATGCGGAATGAAATTCTGCAACACGAGCTTCGTGTTCGAGGAAAGTGATATTGGTATTGACCCAGTGCAGAGGCACTGAAGTTCAATTTTAGACGCTCGAGGGGTCCCATGAGAACATCTTCCACGGCGTGGGTGGAGTCTGGAAGCGTTCCTTTTACTAGATACCTCAGGACCGTCGAAAACTGCTCGAGCGCACGTGTACTCTGGCAATATTCAGATTGAATTTTGAAAAATGTAGCTTCTTCCGCAAAAATCCTTCCGACTTCATACAAGTTGTGATCAAAAGTATGATATACATATAGTCATTGTTTTCTATGATAATAAATTCATTGTTAGTCTATATTTTCGTGGCTTATATCGCAAAGCTTTCACTAAAATCCTTGCAATTTACTTGAAGATGGTCTAATTATATTTGCTGTATTATTTAACCTCGGATAACTACGCGTTCATAAACATGATGCTCGGAACGTTCGAACCTTGTGACATTGAGTGATCCTTCGAATGCTTCAATTAGGGTAATTCCAGGAAAGACGCACCAATTTTTATTGTGGCAATACTGGAAATTCTCAACTGTTTTTCGAAAACGAAGAACGCGTGTATTATATTATTTACAATCAGGAGTACATCTAACTCCAGGCCCTAGGGAGAGATGCACTTTTTTGAACTGTTTTAAACAGCATAGTAAAATGAAAGTTTTACTCATTTAACTTCATATATTATTAAAGAGATTTAATCTTTCAATTATTTTCAATAAAATTTTTACAAACAGAAAACACAAAATGTGGTGTACATCTCCCGGAATTACCCTAATAAATTCAATGAAAGATAGAACTTTTACATTTCACTTATTCTGCTCCTTTCGAAGGTAAAGTATTTTTGGTTGCAAACCTGCAAACTCGATAAAATTTGATTCCGCTGTTCCATTTGCGTAAAGAATCGCCTGCCATACTTCCTGGCGGTATATTCCCGGACCGATTCTTTTCTCAAGTTTGTCAGTTCATTATGGAAACATGCCGTCCGCGTGGCCACCATAAAAGCGAGAGATCGCCGTGATTTATGACTTGCGCGCGCGGCGCGGCGTTCGGTGAGGTATCATCGAATTACTATCGCCTAGAATTTCGAGCGTACAATAAGGGAGCAGCTTTATATGCGGAGTTCGACGGGGTGGACGGTTTGTTTGCTCGTCGCGGCTCGTAATGTGTTTTCTTTTACGAGCGATCGAGTCGAGAAGATACACGGTACCGTCGTTATTAATTCTCGTTCGGTCGCGGATCGTTTATTACCAGCCCCTGCGGCCAGAGGTTGTTTCAATATTATTCACTTTTTCAAAGCTCGGAAGAAATATCACTGGGGGCGTATTTAAATCTTTGTTAACACGGCGACTGTCGTACATCCATCCTCAAAGCTTTCCTCAACGACGAGTGAAATGCGTTCTTCCAACTTTAATTTGTCGTGAATAATGCTAGGAAAGTCTATCGGGAACACATTGAAAACGCGATTTGAAACTTTCGAATTTTTGGCTGATTTTTGCATATCGCTTTTTCGAAATTTCGGAGCACACGCCAATTTTCAGTTTTCGCCATCGTAAATTGAGTTCTTCCAGCTTCGATTTGGTGCTTCAAACGTTTGAACATTCCATCTTCAATGGATTCCTGTGTTAACACTAGATTTACGGGACCCGTCAAAATGGACGGGTTCTGGTACCTCTTAATTCACAATTATCGAAATTGTAAGGATGCATGAAGAAGATATTATTCAACAAATTGGTTTCTTTGGGTATATATTGTAAAAGAAACAGCTATAAATTTGGATATATACAGGGTGCGCCGCTAGAATCCGGACAAAAGAAGTTTGGTGCAGAAAGTTGTTTATTTAAGCCAATATACAAAATTTCAAAAAATGCTTTTGTATCTCATTTAAAGGCTCCTTGCTGAGAACTTTTATTTTATATAGCCACCCTGCGCCTCAACAACCTGTCCTATTCTTGCTCTAAAGCGGGAGCACGCTAACTTCAATTGGTCGCGTTTCATATCCGTGAACTCTGACTCGATAGCAGCTCGCAGGGAGTTGATTTTGGGGTGCCTGCACTTGTTAATGTGTCTCTCAATTACGCCCCATACGTAGTAGTCCAGTAGGTTTAGGTCGGGACTGTTAGGAGGCCAGAAATCCTTCGACCAAAACATGTCGACATTATCAGAGAGCTAATTTTGAACAAGATGACTTGTGTGGGCAGGTGCGCCATCTTGTAGAAATAAGTACGGCCTTCCAGAAGCCATAGTCTCCATGCACGGCTTTATTACTGTCTTTAGGACCTCCAAATAAACCCCCTTTGTGACTGATTCGCCTTTTTGGAAGAAAAATTTGGAAAATTTGGAAATTTGGAAGAAAATTTGTTTTTGCACACAACAGGGACATCTTCGGGATTGTGGGCAAGCCATCTGAGGCTGCATATCTCTTTGCAATGTCGTATACCGTCGATTTTGGGTACCCAAAGAATTTTTTAATTTCGACCGGCGTTATCCCGGCGCAGAGGCTTTCTATAGTCGCCGCTCTTCTATTGTATTCCACGCTTGGCTTGACGAACTCTGCCATTTTGAGGTTTTAGAAGTCTTATTGACATATTTAACTAACTTCAGAGCCAATTAGAACCAACCTCTGAATTCTAATACGGTGGGAACTTCAAATTCAATTCTGTCCGGATTCTAACGGCGCACCCTGTACATTTTTGGTATTTTTATAAAGTAATGTAGAGTAGGCACATTTAGTGCCCCGTAAACCTAGTGTTAAATACGTACTGGACCACCCTGTACAATCGTCGGAACGTGAAATGTTTAGAGCATTAATGGGAAAGAATTAATATTGGAGAGAAAGAAATTCAAGAGTGAAATTTCACTCCGGATATGAACCACGGGGTCCCACGGAGGATTAAAGAGAATTAGTCAACTAGCCCCGGTCTCCGTTGCTCGCAAGAAAGTTAATGCCCTTACTTTTGTCGTACGTAGAGTGCAATGTGCGGCGCGGCGCTTGGCAAAAACTTGCGAGCGCTTCTTTCGCGCCATCGACGTGCACATTGTACGCCGACGACCGAGAGGATTTACAGGTCGATCCTCGGTGAGACCGCGCGGAACCACCGGGGTGTATCAATCACCCAGTTCCCCGTGGCCGTAGCCCCGTATTCGAAGTTCGATCGAGTTCCGGCTGGGAAGTTGCGACGAACTTATACATATGAAACGGCTCGAATATCAACCGCCCAACTCCGTCCGACGGGCCGCACCACCGGCGTCGAGTTAATTCCACGAGTTAAAGAGATAAGCGAAAATTCGCTTCCGTAATGAATTTCCCTTCTGCGACGCGATGCGACGCGACGCGCAGTGGTCGATAAGCACGATAACTGGGACAAAAATAAAAAAAAAGTTACTTTAGCAATTCAAAATTGTTACATAATTTGATTAATTAATATCTAATACGCGTGTCTGATAAGTTTTTCTCCGATTGAAACTCATATCTAACTAAGAAAATGCGTACAATTTCAAATTATTTCAATTGTAATAGTCATATTTCTCTTCTGCCAAATTAAATATATGCCAAATTGTTTAAGAAACTGAAGAAGTCTGTCTAGCAATTTGTACCATAATTTGTACTCGGTACTCATTGCTGTAACTGAACCCGATAGTAGCTACTGCCTTTTGCGGTATTACAAATTGATGTTTCATTGAATTTTTTTAGATGTACAGGACTTTAAAAATACTTTCTCAAAATGTTATGCTTCAGTTCATTTAAATGATTAATTTATGATTAAAATGAAAATCGTTTGCATGAATTGCTAGTCATAGGAACCAAATAGGAATTTGTTTCTCTCTTTAATGGTTTTTCTAAGTTATATACTTTAAGTTTAAAACTCTTTATTCTACTGCAGATTTGTTCATAACCGTATTAGTCCAGGGATACGTCCGTACATCCGTTCTAATAATTAAATCGGTAGAAAAGCGAACGGAATATGCGACAGGCGCGTAAAAACTAGTGAACAAAAAATTCTTAAATGATGCAGTAATGCATAGAATGACGTCAGCGTGAAGCCCCATCCAGACTGACAGACGTTTGTTTGCAGACAGTCCGCAGACATTTCTCTGTCAGTCTGGACGGGACTTTATGAATTCTGAATTGTGCCATTGTCAGTTTCTGACACATTCGCTTCTAGTGTTACGTATATATTTTCGATGTTTTAAATTTAACGTTAAAGATAAAAGTCTATTTAGGAGAAAAACAAGAAAAGAAGGTAATATTGATGAATTTAAGTTTCTTAGTTTTATGGCTTGTTCAGTTGGAAAAACCGTAATTAGTTTTGAAAATACCATGACAAATTATTATATCTTTTTCGTATCGTATAGGCGACGAGGAGAAGCAGCCACATCTGTTCTGCAAGCCATTGTTGAGCGGACCTGGTATATGGTATATATCATGTTTTTCCTGGTTTTGTTTTCATACAGCTGCATGTAGTACACATACATTTCTATTTTGACGGATATTGAACGAATCGCATTTTGCAAGTTGAGCACAGTTTCAATGTATAATCCAGGAAATCTGCTACATCCAATGAATTACTCGCAAAAACCGTTTTTACATGAAACCAGAGAGATAACGTATCTGGTAGTTATAAAATTACCCTTATCTCGTCGTGTTTCCAAATGAACACAATAATTACGATCCGTTATAATATTGAATGAAATACATAGAGCATGAAATAAAATTAAATTATTACAGTAGCCCCGGTATCAATTTTTCGATGACCAGAATTTTTCCCAATTAAAATATCCGGCATGTTATTTGAAACGGTTCGAGTCAACATTTCGCTCAGTCCTAAAATGATTTCAACCGTACAGAGTTCGAAAATTAACAAACACGTGCGAACTGTACAAAAACCGTATGCACGTATTCGAGGGAAAAAATTCATAAATTGACTCTGTCGCAAGTAAACATTAAAAATATATTTTGTACGTCTCCGCGAAATTAAAACTCAAAATATGCGAGGAAAAAGAAAATGTAAACAATTTTGGGCACTGAAAACGAATGGTATACGCGTGACGGTGATCATAAAATTGGTTTATGTCAAAATTACGAACAAATTGATCTTTTTGCTTATTATACAGAACGTCGAATATGATCCTCGGAAGGTACGGACGCCGCCATTTTATTACGGGGTTGTAAAAAAAAAAAATTATACTTTTACACAGGTTGCTTTACCGAAAACTGTAAAAGGATACGTGTTGCCTCTTCAACGATCGGTACAGAACTAAAGGCAAAACAAATTCTTTGCATATAATTCATTACTTATGGATACCTCTAATATATTTCAATTTTCTTCAACAACTTCCTACAGAAGCATTTCTACTTCAATAATTGTGAAATAAAAGAGCTGAAACCGATCGAGCAACGACGGTACGTTTATTGTTAAACAATACGCGTTCGCTTCTGCCACTGACGGTTGAATATGCGCACAAAAAGATAACCGGTTTGAAAGTTTCGTTCAGGAAGAGCCGTTCGATGCAATAAGAAACCGAGGACCGAATGGATTCTCTTCGAAACCGTATTTCCCGATCCCGAATTCTTTGGCAATGGCTTGCGCGGGCATTTCCGCGAGCTGGTCAGAGTAGATTTTTCAAAGTTTCCGCGCTCCGACATTCGTAAACGTTCGGGCGAAAGAGACAAAGTTCGCTCACCTTCCAGGACCCGGACGCACTCGGTCAGGTTCGGATAGTTGTCCGGATAGTTCGGACTGTAAAATTCCTGCTTGGACTCCTCACCGGCGCTGAACTTCTCGCACACGTCCGGGATGTGTCGCATTTGACGGCGTACCACATCGTTCCCGTGGAACGGCGTCGGCATCGTCGTGAAGTCATTCGGCCCCCTCGACGAAATGGGCTGGTACACCAACCGATTCTCGTGCGACGGCACTGTCTGTACATAGTTAAAAATCACGTGAGGCTACGCTATTCCACCAACTTCAAGAATGTCACGCCTCAGACCACCCACGCGCCCTACAAGGTCTTCAGCGAACAATACTTTACTAGGTTCTTGTAAATACAGTGATGCATCGAGATAAAGTCAGCGAAATTTCCATAGTTCTATTAAAAACTTCATTTGTTTTTTAATGATATCGATTGAATTTGGAGTTGTTACCGATTGCGATGTGTTCTTGTTTCCCTGATTTTCGTTTTCTTTGCTTTTGACAAAAGCTTGACTGCGTACTTATTTTTGTTAATATTTTAAAAAGGCTTCAGTGCTGAACCCAACTTCGAAATGTATACAGGTGTAAATGTGCAAATGTTCTACACGCAAAAGTAAGAAAAAAATGTTATATGAACATATGCTCTTAAATGTTTTATTAAGGAGTTATAACTAATAATACAAAATGATAATGAACTGGCATTTCGTCGACACAGCGTACGAACGTATTATGAATATCTCTGTTTGTGTTTACGTAAAGTCTTATGTTTACTTGCTGAAGTAGTTGATATCGACATTGATTTCTACTGAGCTAATAATGTTTAGTACGCTGTACGACTTCATATCGAGATGCCACGAGAATTTCCCAATCGTGAATACGCTGATATGCATTTTATTTATGGTTTTTGTAATGGAAGTGCCCGAGCTGCTGTAAAGGAATATCAGCGGAGATTCCCGCAAAGAAGAATACCACATCGGTCAGTGTTTATGAGAATTCGTCAACAAATAGGTGACACCGGTTCAATTCGTCAGGAAAGTGAAGAAAATCAATTTTATGGATCAGTAGTACGTAATCAAAATCGCTGTCGAAGAATTTTAAATACCTTTGACAATAACCCGAGAGAAAGTATTCGAAATGCATCGCATCGACTACAAATTCCAAGATCTACAATCTGGCGAACATTACATGGTGATGGTAGATATCTATATCACTATACACTTGTACAGGAACTTTTGCCTGAAGATTATGAAAGGAGGATACGTTTTTGTGAGTACGTGCGTGCAATTCGTACTAATAACGATTTTCAATCACAAATTGAAGAAGAAATTAGTAATACGATAGGGTCAATTTTTGTTAGATGCCAATCCTGTATTCGTAATAACGGACGTCATTTTGAAATGTTAACTCGTTAATAAAACGTTAATAAAAAATGTCGATATCAACTACTTCAGCAAGAGTAAACATAAGACTTTATGTAAACACAAACAGAGATATTCATAATACGTTCGTATGCTGTGTCGACGAAATGCCAGTTCATTATCATTTTGTATTATTAGATATAACTCCTTAATAAAACATTTAAGAGCATATGTTCATATAACATCTTTTTCTTTCTTTTGCATGTAGAACACGCTGGCAAAGTTTGGCCGGAAAAAACTGGGACACCCTATATATATACGAGAAACATTAAAATCCGTGTTCTAACGACTAATCCAGATATTGACCAAAGCAAGAAGTTCATTGAATAAACTTTTATGCAAAAACAAGAAATAAGTGCTAGATCAAATCCATGAAACAATTCTAAAAATCAGTGTTACGATCAATAAATTCTGTGTGGATATTTTCGACTATCGAGAAACTTCGTATTCTAGCGAGCGAAGTTTCCAAGCTATTAGTTTCGTGCAGCATTATCGTGCAACAGAGCCTAACTGCCAAGTTTTGCGACACGTGTGCAAAAGCTACGGTCGTGTGCTGCAATTCTGCTTCTAATGATCCAGACACGATCGGATTGGGAGGCATAATAAACGAATGGTGTATTTCTCGATGTCACGCGTTTCATATATAGGTGTTTGCCACTAGTTTCTTACATTTGGAGAAAGTGCGATCACTATTAGAACGGATCTTGCACCGCACGTATCATAACCGCGGCGGTAACTCGCGGCTGACGCAATTGAAAATTTATACGGTCGATGAGCAATAATCCTCCGATACACAGGTGTCAGGTCGTTAATTAAATGAGAGTCCAACGACGCTTTAGGCAACTGGTGCCGTAATACCGTTAAATTATAGTTATCGCCTCGGTACGAAATTATTGGGGTACTGGAAATCCATTACAACTGTAATTGCGTTATGCCGTCGAGATCGATGAACCTTCTGGTTTCGGTTCCTTCTCCCCGTTTCTTTTTTTCTTTTTTTTAATGCGCGAACTTGCGTCCCAGAAACCGCGTTTCAGATTCTGCTAATCCCACGGTTATAAACTCTCGATGAAACTGTACCGGTAATACAAAAGAAAATAAAAAGAGAATTCCTTCGCTATAAGCCGATTAAGTCGGTAGAGTAATGGTAAGCTTATAGAGTGGAAGATTTACCGAACCTGAGGCGAAAACATACTGTATTAAGCTTCTTTATGGTTGAACACAAAAGGTTCCGATCCGTGTTAACAATATCCAAGTATTATTGCGAATAAAAATATTGACACATCAGAAATTTGTTCTAATGGAAATACCGATCATGATGCGCAGTGGATCCAAAAAGTATTTAAATACTACATTTTCGATTCTCGAAGAATTGTCGATATTTAAATTGTAATAATTTCGCAGAAAGAAATAATACAGCTATAGGCTAGGTCTCATTTTAAAGCTTGAAGCCTTTACTTTCGCGGAGCATTGTTACGGATCATTGTCAAGTGGGGTACTGAAGGACCATTTTTCCATAAAAAATGCTGAAAATCCAAACGTCCCCAAGGACTTACAAAAACTTTTCTCGTAATTGAAATTGCCATAGATTGCAGCCTCCTTAAAAATTGAGGGGCGATTCTTGTCACTGTTTTATGAAAGAAAAATGAAGAACACAAGTTCGGTGTAACTTATAAATACTACTGTAAAATTCCTGGCACACATAATCGTAGTTTAAATACAGGCAATTTTGGAGAATGGAGTATTTAGTGTTCAAGTATTATAATTCTGGGATTTACTGTATCTATGCAAGTGTAAAATCAACCTAGAACTGGGTAATGCTTTGTGCAATGATCGATATCATGAATTTACTCAAATGTGGTTAACTAGTGGTATATTTCACATCAAGAAATTAGAAACGAATATCGAAAACCAATTTTTGATGAAATTAATAAAATATGAGATATTAAAAAATCTGCATGGAAAAAGTATTAATATTTAAATAATACGAACGTGAAATTCGGTTCAAATTACGTTGAAAATTTTACTATTCCGTGAAGTTTCATGAGAACAATTAGTTCTCATTTTACATTCATTGGCATTACCAGTAACATAACCATGATTATATACGAAGTAAGTAAAGCGTAATGTAATAAACTTTGCTTCTCGCTGTCATTAAATCTAATGCAACATATTATGCATGAAATGTGCAGCAATATTGCGATACAACATGTTCATTTAGTAGAAATTCATTTGAAAAATTTATCACCATTTTCAACTCCATTATTTCTAAATGTAATGAACGTACTAGCGAAACGACGAATAATACTGTTTGTAAATCAATACGAAATTTACGTTCCTACTACAATATTGTACACATATTGGAATATATTCACAGAACTCGATTCGAAGATACTTGTCGACAGTTCGATTTTTCGAAGATGTACCAGACGCTTTATTTCCATGTTTCTACTTGATTTAGTGTTTTCCAGCAAGTGCAATCTCTAGCTTTAGTTTAAGTCCTCACAAGTTGCAAAATTGCTACAAGAACGAATTGAAAATTCGATTCGGGTACCCCAGTATCTCATAAGTAGATTCCGGACTTCTATGCAAAACGAATATTTTTCGTACACATCCGAAGTGAATGGTCTAGATCCGTCTTAAGGGTGAACAATGAAAGCCCGCGATCCGACGCGATGTACGACTTACGTTATCAAAAGTTCTCGAGACGTTCATTTCTTCGTAGCTCGACCTTGCCGTGGTTGATTGGATAAACGTCCGACCAGCGGATAAATTTATCTTCTGTCTGATGTCGGGCGAGATCCCCGAGGGCAGGCTCGAATTTTCACGGTTGGTTTTCACTTTTTTCCCCGGGTCGCTCGTGATTCTCGAGCCGGCAGCATTCCGATGCATTTCGACCTGACTTCCGGTAACCGTTTCCAGCATCCCGGACGAGACCCGGTCCGGTGAGTTCGAGCTATCCGCGTGCCAGGAACTTGTCTGACGGAACATTCCGTTGGGCCTGCTCGTCGCCGTCGTCGTCGTCGTGGTGCTGGTCGACGACCAAGCAAAGGATCGAGTGGTCCTCCGCGCGTCGTACGTACCCCAAAGTGGCTGCTCCGTCTCGCGTGTGGTTTCCGCGGCCGTCCCACTGACTGAAACATTAATGGACAAATACTTTCCGTTACTGGATGCTCGGGAAATTTCCTCCTGCCCGTCGTACACTCGGCATTTTCGACAAAATCGGATTCAAAGTCAAAGAACTTTCGATAGAAATCAGGTAGAGCGATGGAATTTTTTCTGAATTAAAGCTGAAACTTTGTAGAGTATAGGAAAAATAGGGAGATTACTAATGCTTGTAAGGGATTCGAGGGATTGCGGCCCATGAGGCCCGCAGCTGAGTATCGCGGACCAGCCACGGGCGCAGTTTATGTTTATGATGCGGACGTGACTTTAGGCTATTTTTGAGATTTAGCGGAATTTCCTGTTTTTCGGTAATTTACTAGAGATGTCGTATTTTAGCTAAAGGTCTCAATAGCCGTGACGTACCATAAAACATCTGCGAACCAAACGCGGACCGTTGAGGGTCCCACGTAGGCGACGAAGAGGGTGCAATGGAAGTGGCCACTTACCCTTGCCTCGCCGCCTCTTCGAGGGCGTGCATGAGGCCCAAAGCAAAAGTGTGATTGGTCACTAAAAGCGACCGCCCACATCGGGAAAATAGATATAACGAACAGAAGTAAGAAGGTTAGAGGTTGTTGTACGAATAGCGCGAACGGTTTAAGATACTTACGAAATAAACATACTTTACGCAAAACCTTGTTAAGTTCATTTCGGCATATCCTTACATGATATAAACGTTTTCTAACCTTGAGGAAATTCGTTAAACTTGCACAATTTGCGAGCTTGTTCGTAAATAATACTGTAAAAAGCTAAATATCCACCACTACTCGAGGGAAGCTACCGGTCGTTTCCCCGTTTTTCGGAGATACTTTTTAACGTAGCCTAACGTCCTATAGAGGCAATAAATTTATTACCCATTTCCTTTTTATGACAGTTTCTTCTGCTTCAAAGCCTACTAGCATTACGTGTAATGCGAACGTAGTGCGACGGGATCGGTGGAGATACAATAACCGGAGAACTCTGCTCGGTTTGGAACGAAGTCTGGAATGTTTGGCAAGACAATTAAAAGGGTAATTTTCATGTGACAATGACCGGGCTTCCTAGCAAGATGATAATGATCTGAAATAAATAAAAAGATACAACATCGCTTTTGTGCCATGCTATCAGAAGACATTTCTGAAAGTCCTTACAATTTTTTAATCTCGATAAGTCAAGTTACGTTTAAAATAAAGCTTTTTAGATTTCTGTCGACCCAGTCCGTAATACTCGTCCGTGAGCAACAGATGTTGCGAGAACGTTTCACTATTTTGTATTTGTAGACTACCCATACTCCACCGAGAAAATCCTGCTCACTTAAGATTGTTTTCATCAAGACTGATGTGTTTCTCCTGTCCAACCGTTTCTACCGCCGGTGTTTCAATGTTTTCGTACTCTTGGCTGTTTTTACAATTCCGAACTGTTAAGAAACCTCATAATGCACCACTCGGTACAACAACTTTGTCCGTACAGCAAAATCCCTGATGCAAAAACTCGCCAGGAAATCTGTTGCTAACGTTATAACCCCTGCTTGGTTGCTTCATCTGCTGAAACTTAGAACAAAAGCTTTTGTGGCAACCCACAGAAATCGCGCGGTCTATCAAAGAGATTCTGTAAGCCGTATTAATGCCCATAAGTAGCTGAAATATTCAGAATGGGCAACGGAAGAATTGGAAACGAAGTACGAGAAGGACACTCTAAAACAATGCAAAATCACGATGAGAGACATTTCAAAACTTTGCTGAAAGAGTAATTTTAATGTCTGCTTATACAAATAGATCATTGTTCAATTTTTACATGTAAAACAACATGTTTCATCGAAAACGTGTTTCCAGTCAGTCTCATAATTGATGACACACACTTTAAATCGGAATAACTTTTTCATAAACGGACCAAATGATTTAAATTTTTCTTCCAACCTAGAAGGTTCACTGGACGATATGCAATGAATAGTTTGTAATGAGAATTGCGAAAACAATAATAGAAGTTACTTTCTACAACTTATCGAATGAAACGAAATCTATTTCAATCGCTGATGGTAGTGAAATGATGCAAAAATTCTTGCGTGCCTTTGGGGATTACGAGCCACAATGCGCGATCGTTCGCGGAAAATCGAACAGCATTTGTACAATAAAAATATATGGCGCTATAGTTATTCGAGGAATGATATTTCATCGAGTTGATAACGCGGAGCAATGGGTCGTATCTTTGATAAATCCCCTTTCGGTTTGTTTTGTGGTTATCGCATTTGCACCTCGAATTTGTTCGCCAATTAAACTAGACCGGCGTGGAAAGTTTCGGATTAATGGAGGGAATCGATCGCTGTTGTTGGCAGCGCGTTTGAATAGAATTTATCCAACCGTCGACAGCGAAGCATCTCGACAGAAACGCAACGTCGAGCATTTTTCCGACCGATAACTATGAATACCACACTGGAACTGCTATCCAAATTCGTAACTAGTGTTGGAACCAGGGACCATAACTGTTACTTGATTGCTTAAATAACGAGAATAATGAATAATATCCACTGATTTTATGTTGTGCGCATAATTAACACTACATTGCCTAAGCAAGTCATTTTGACTGCTTTAAATTATTTTTTTTTCCGAACTGAAATACATTTTTTTTTATTGCTAATACTGATTAATAAATTGTTATATGACTGTAAGTGATATAAAATATATTAAAAATTACTGTTAAACAAATGTCTTTGCGCATTAGTTATTTTTTCACAATGCAGTCATTTTGACTGCTTTCAGGCAATATAGGTATATACTAAGCTCCCGTCTTTCTAGTGTTAATATCGTAATATCAGCGTTCCTCCTCCAAAGGTTAAATAATCTCTTATACCGAACGAACAGTAACTAACTAATTTAACCGCAGTAGTTGAATAATTTCTCAGTGAACCACTGACGCTCTGTGACGATTTATTCGTTGATTCCTTGGTATGTAAGACGAGAGTGAGTTGCGCATAGAGTTTGCGCAGCAATAGTTTGCGAAGTTGACCGTTCCATTCGTGTAGTGGTCAGTCGAAGATACGGTTTAAGCAACATGCCGTGATCGAATTTCTCATTGCCAAAGGGATTGATCTAATGTACAAACCCGACGTAGCCCAGACTGGACAAGATTAAAGGAGCACCTTTAAGGCTATTGATTTCAAGCCAGCGCAAATATCGAGAGTACTATTGCGATGTGGCTAGGAACGTATGATAGACAATTCTTTGGCCGATCGCGTAGAATGGTAAGCGTTAGGAATACCACAGTAAACGCATACTATTTTCGACATTTTTCATTTATTAAAATTACTTTCATAGAAGCTGTAAACTCGGAGAGGATATAACTTTTCATTAGACCCTTGTAATTTGTACACGAAATTGACGTGCAATGAGATTGGACCTCGTGATAATGACGGTTCTGCAACAGATAATGCAGCATCCGCGCGGACAAATTAAACTGTGCAATCATTTCCAACACGTCGAATATCAAGGTTGCTAATCTTTTCATCCTACGAAGAAATATAACATAAACGAATTCTGCCTACTCATTTATTATTTCGACTGCACGTAGCATAGGTTTCAAAGTGCGAACACTTCAAATTACATCAAATGTTTGCTGAATCCCGATGAGAATGTATTTATTTTCAGAGTGATATTTCACGATAAATACAAACATTTTAATACAACAGAACTCTAAATAATTGTAGAGATTTTTGTGGCTACAAAAGGGAAGGACAGAAAGAAGCGGAAACGGAAAAGTATACCGCGGGAAAAAAAATAAAAAGAAAGAAGCGGCGCTGGTGACCCTCCGCGCGCTTATTGTCGCGACATTACGAACGTCGTTATGTTATGCAAACTGGGCAAAAGTTGATTAGTAAAATACCAACAGAACAGAAGGCGTGGAATTTTTCTCGATCTAACCAACTGGAAGCCGTGCCTATATTCCATTCACGCTCGCGTCTATAACGCTGAGAACGCTCGACATTTGACGCTGGTCGACCACAAACGAAATCGAATCCGAGCCAAGCCGTAAATGAATTTATCATCTGTCTGCTAGTTCAATTGCTGCGAAACCGTGGCAGAAATCCCGTAGAATCGCGTCGCGCGATTTCGAATTTGCTCGAGCGTCGAAACGACGCGCGACGCGTGCTTCCCGAAAACTTCGTTACACAAATTGATTTTCTACTGCTTCAATTCAAATATTTCGCTCGATGTTATCACGATTCTTCTACGACCATCGCGAGAAATAAAAAAAAAACTTCAAAATCTCCACGATCCACGCTACGCGCGTAGAATATTTGATTTTCTATTTTCCCCGTTCCTACTCGCTAATTTTCCACGATTTTTTCCCGCCAAAAAAAAAAAAAAAAAAGAAAAAAGAACGCAGTGCGAATTAAGTCGCGAGCGGGTCGTTTAATCCGTCTTCCGTCGCTGCTTAATCGCGTCTGCCGGAACTCTCGAATTGCATTAGCGAAAATGGGCACGGGTGGCCCCGACAATTTCCACCCCGGGGAATTTTCTTTTTTTTTTTCGAGCGTTTTCAATTTTTCTTTTTGTTGTTTTTCCCCGTCCCGGCCGTCGGGACGAACATTCCGTGTATTTCGCGTTTCGGCGTGACTGTTCTCCCTCGGCGAAGAAAATTCGAAATGGAAGACAACGGCGTTCCGTTTATTCCGCCGTGTCGACCGTCAAAGTCGATATACGATGCTCTTTGACTTCTCCGAGTGCGCTTTATCGAGGGAAAACATACGCGTGTACAAAGCTGTCTTGGAGTATCGCAGTCCCGCCGATATATTTACGTTCGCCGATGTTGCGGAACACGGATTGCGCGTCCTCCTCCTCACCCACCCCCCTCTCTATGACAATATGCTCACCTCACATCGAATACTTTATACTTTATACGTTCGACGAGTCTGCTAAGTGATTTTCTCTGTGACGTTCCGACGGTGTACATCAGTGCGCAGCTGCGCGAGAACAGTTTCGGGAATATCAGGTGGCTGCGTTCGCAAAACATTCGAGGCGTATACACTCGCATCGTTTCCAGTCGGCAACGTCCACTCGATAAATCACATTCTTCTGCAGAAGGGATCGTAGCCGCGGAAATTTATACGGAGTTCAATAATTTCGTGTATTCGGGGGGCTGAGCTGAAACGGAAATTAAAAGGTTGCGCACACTGGACGAAATTTCTATAGGATCACTACTGTTTCCAATCAAAACTATTAAGTATCGTGTCTTTATGTCACGTCGGACGCGAACACCCACAATAACAAGTGAGCACAGTTATTATACATATAGTGTGTTCACACTATTACTAATCAGCGTTTCTCTTGCAAATAATAAATATTGGAAAATAATGAAAGAGAAAAAAGTAATTCTGCTTTTTACAAGCAACGTGATGGCATACATAAACTTTTTGTGATTGCACTGTTTACTTAGAAACGACGGTGACCTTCAATTTTTTAGATGGAATGCTGTACGAATGTTTTTGATATCGTATGGAAGCAAGACAAAATGACGAAATTATATTTAAAATTATATTTTCAGTCACAAAATGCGAGAAATGTATCCTATTTGAAACGCAGTTTTAATTTATCATTTTCGAGCTGAGAAAAGAAGTTCGTAATAATAATAATAATAATGGGATTATAACACGTCTCAGTTTAACATCTTTAGTTTGCGGTTTCAATGGAACATTTTTACGAAATTGTAGCCATTCAAAGTATTCAGACTCGCTTTGCGGATCAGGATTTTCCGCTTGCGCATTCGCCGTAGCCGGTAACGAAAGTATGTAACGCTCAAGCTACATTTGTATTCAAAGGTGCGTAAGCCATTTTAAAGCCGAAAGGGTTTTATCCGCGCTGTACAGTCAGAAACATTCGCGCGCCTTTGAAAAAGATTGATTTTTATGCCAGGATCTAGCGTATCCAACTGCTCGGCACGCGACTGCATCAGAAGGCGAGGCATTTCGGGCTTGAAATGCGTTCGCATGAATGTAATGCGCGCTGTCGAAAAGGGTCGATTTTTATGGACAGACTCCGCGTTTGAAACGCACATCAGCGCCTTGTGGCGACGAGTAGCTGCCAGCCCTGGCACACGAATGCTAATGCAGTTCAGTTGAAGCACGACTTTTCTTCATTATACGAGGGTGAGTCAAAAGTTATTCCCACTGTGCCGATCGAATCTTTTAATAAACTTTAAGGAAATATATTACTCTTTGACACCATCTACTTTCTTCTCAACATACTTTGCCAATGTATCTATCTTTAAATAAAAAAAAAATGATTTTTCACAATTGCTAAGAAACGCCATTTTCAAATTTTCGTATGGAATCAGTCTTCTTTGGCAGCTAAAAATTCGGGTCATTTTTCTATGAATTGTAAATGTACATCCAGCAGCACAGTAGACAACGTAATCCAACACATATTTAAAAAATGGAATTGTTGCGATTTTAATGATAATTTAATTATAGTAATTGCGGCTTTGCAATGTCACAGCATAGGTCTGACGTATACCATGTATTTTATGCATTTAGCAACGCAACGTTGAAATTATCATTCACTGACAGGCACAATAATCGTGTTTATCTTATTTAATGTCAATTAGATCGTAATTGCAATGATGCGATTGGATAATCTTTTCGTCGTTTGGGTAATGTCCATGCCATTGCTCTAATTCCAGCTAATTTCGTAGTTATTTTAAATATGATAATTATTGCCTGCAGATACAAACATTGGATAGCAAACAGATAGTAAATGAAATTGCATTCTATCGATTGTGAATGGATCGCAGATTTTGATATATGCAATAAATTTCAGCAGGCTGAAAATAATACATTAATACCCTTTCGATTCTTTTAATATTTCTATTGCGGCTAATCAGTTTTGTCACAAATGCATAAAGTCCGCAGTCTAATAATAAATGTAACGAACACGTTTAATATTTTTGATATCGGTTTCCACGCCGATATCGATCTCGCTCGCGTTTACTCTGTTTGGTCCGCCCTCTATGTTTCTATTCACTTTCCCCCCTTTACCGTTTCCTAAACGCGCAAAAGGATCGGCGAACCAAGTGAAATACTCCTCTTGCCCCTGCGTCCTTCCTCGAGCAATTTTCCAGCTCATGTCAGTACAGTAGGTACTTGAAGCAGAAAATATGTAAAAGGGGAGAGAGTCCTCGATGATGTGGCTGTACTCTTTGCATGCAATGGTGCCCTCGCAGTCGAGTGAAATACTAATAAAACGTACCACCTCACATGTTCAAATAAAGTAAAACAACATCCACATGAAATATCTCCCCATACTTTCCGTGGCTAAATGAGTTCTGTATGTAATCGATATTGCTGTATCCCGTATATTTCTCATGTGTTTTTCAACGCGATCGACCGACGGACCGCTAGAAGAGCAATGAAATTTGCAGTTTGCCATATTTGATCGAACTTTAATTTCGTTCGATAATTTCCTAGTAGAAAATGAACAGTCATACCGGATATGTACAGATCTAGGGTAAGGGACCTAATTACTGTGCCTAGACTAATTATACTTATTTTAAAAAGATGATGAACATTAAAAAAGAGATACCGTCGGGGACAGATATTAAGTGAACACTCTTGAAAATCCCATAACTTTCATAAAATTGGTCCAAATGACGATTTTTTTTTTTAGTAACGCTCGAAGTGTCACCTTTCCAACGAGCGTTTAGTGATGTAGCAGTTTAGGTGTAGTTTCCAGAGTTATTTGCAATTGAAGTCTTCTATCAGGAAAAACGATACGAACCTTTTTCCCAGACCCAATAGAAGAGGCAATAAAGTATATTGAAATAAGACGAGATATAAAAGAGTGTTAAATTAGTTTTCAAACTATGCATATGACTGGAGCTATCGAAAACTGTTCACAAACTCTTTTCCTTTTTGCGACCTTCGTTCCAATAGCCGGTAAGCTGAATAATTACAAAGTAGCAGCGAATGGAAGCTGAGCGATAATTTGCATGTACATACTGTGAGTCGAGTTTAACAATATTTATATTAGTTGCCGCGATGGCAGAGTGCTGAGCAGCGGAGTATTGGCCCCTATTTATAATTTCCCATGGGATAGCACTTTGCGGAACAGTCTAGCCGCACCAGCAACTTCTTTTCCCTTTTGCATCGTTTAATTCACCACCAATTCATTCTCCCGTGTTCGAACGCGTGCGTGTTACTCACTTTGTTTTATTAATTAGCGGCGTACGCTATTTAACCCAATTAACAAAACGACCGCCGCCAGTTTCGGTGTAACGAATGGATCCGACCGGAAATTAACAAACAGAGAACGTCGGACACCAAATACACATAGTATTTTTTTCCATCCACCGAAATATTTTTTCCCGCGTTATCGTCGCATGAGTGGAGATGAATAACGCTAGCAGTGGAAATTTCTAATATCATATTTCAGCTTCATGCGAATCTAAAGTTGATTATACAGGGTGATCAAAAATGGTCCGGTACTGTAGGCCTCATAATACTTTATTGGCAGATCGTAGATTTTACGTATTTATAGAAAAATTGAATAGTTGACATTTGAAACTACAGGAAAATAAAAAAAATTTTAATCTATATCTATCGAAATTATTAAGGGAAGAAATAACATTCCATTCGGTTTCTATTCCTCGCAATCGATGCAGACAATTTGTATTTTGTAGAAAGATCCGCAGTTCAGTCGTTACGCGGGAGGTGCGTAACTGAATCTGGACACTGTAAATGTGATACAATTAGTGTTAATCAATATTGTTGATTGTCTATTAACGTGTCGATCAAGCTTGGTTGCAGTGTCGAACAGCAGTGTTACCTATTAACGTTATGGTCAAACTCTGTTCCCGGCGAACAATCGGCCGAAACAGTGTCGGTGGAGCCGCAGCATCAACTATTTCCGTGTAACTCGAAATAAATCGCCGCCGCAAGATCTCGCTGCCTGACTCCGAAGCCGATGGATCGAAGTTAGAGGAGAAAAGTTTCGGCTAATCGGCTGAACTTTGCCGTGGCCGGAACTCGGTCGGATTTGACGCGAGAACGTGGGCCCTCTTTATGCGCCCGTGAACGTGCGAATATCGTTTGCACGGATTGGATCGTGAAAACTTCCCCAGTTACCATATACTTCGAACCGCCACGAAATTTTTCGGGGAAAACAGCCGGCCAACGCCGTTTGCATACACTTACCCCCCTTCATCGTAACGGTTTGCGGGTCCCGGCTAACTTGGATAATTCCACTGATAGCGCGATAAGCGCGTGTCTCAAAGTTACTTGCTCCCGGTTTAACCCTCTGGGCCTCTTCGTTGACTTTGATTACTGGACTGCGGATTTCGTGCAGTTGTAAGAAAAACTTGCAAGCGAAATTTAACCCTTAACCCCTAGCACTGTAGCAGAGCCGAGCAACTGGCGGCTCGTATATGTTTCCTCTCCTTCTTTTCCCATCAACTCATTCCACCACCATGAGAACACTCCAACGTCCCCCACCAAGACCGTAGACTGGTCACGTGGTGCTGAAGAGTGGGAAAACGGGCATACTAATCGTGGGGTCGCGCAGCGAGGGGAAGGAGTTGCCCGGCTTTGCGCTATAGCAACGAGCCAGACTCGAGACGAAAATTTCGAACAGTATCTATCAAATATGTGTGTCACTAATTCCCTAGGAACCCAAAAAATTCTGTCTTGTTGGCGTCAATCTGCAGGGTGTTCGAATACAGGTGGGAGAAAATTAAAGGGGTGGTTCTCCGAGACAATATAAGACGGAAATGAAGAATAAAAAAATTGTGATATCCGCATCATTATTTAGTTATCAATTAAAAATTCCCCTTAAATGCGGCACCCCGACCAACAGAGGTGTACGTTGCTTACGTCACAAACGCCCGCGACAGTCACGTATCAAAGGGGGGTCCTCGCTTGTATCCAATGGGTAGGCTTTGATGTCACACACTTTAGCCAATAATTCGGCTAGAACCGAAAGTACGTGTGGAATGACTCAATCGGATGGTTTACAGCCACATTCCTGCCAAATTCCGCCTGCCAGGTGAGTTCTTGTGAGGTACACAGGGTATCTGTCACTTGATTCGTGACTGTCGCGCGCCTGTATGACGTACGCAACGAACGTACACCTCTGTTGGTCGGGTTGCCGCATTTTAGCGGATTTTGATTTGTTAATAACTAAAGAATAAAGTCGAAATCACAACTTTTTTAATTTTTCATTCTCGTCTTATATTGTTACGGAGAACCACCCCTTAAATTTTCTCCCACCTGTACTCAAACACTCTGTATAGCCTCGATAAATTTCTTTCTAAAAATTTGTGAAAAGTTCTGTACACTAATTTCCGCTATTTTGTGATAATGGAAAATATCAAGTTTCCATCGCTTCTTCAGAACTTTTGGATCGTTTAGTTGTAAATTCTATACTTGAAAATTTGCATAGAATTTTAGGAGGATCTTAGCGCAACCAAAAGTTGTTTTTCCTTGACATATAAAGAAAAATAACAATATTAACTAATGAGTTTTATCTTATCAGCGACAAAGTTTTCGTACCGTTTTTATCAGTGTTTGAACTGCTGCTAATGGGTTATTAATTAGATAACGGTACAAGATCGGTCTTCTAATTAAATGCACTTGGTTCGCACGCATTAGAACAGTGGGCAATTATTAAATCGAACCGCGCGGTATTAATTAAGCCAGTTACGAAAAGGGAATTGCCTCGGACAAATACTGTTTGCAGAATCGAAATTATTATGGTTATAGCACACGTACGTATATAGTATCGGCGCGTAACGTATTCGGTCAATCAATCAAATTAACGAGTAATTGTACAAAGCGAGGACGTCGTTTAGACGGTCATGAGGGCCGAGGGAAACGAACTGTTCGATTTAATTAGGAACCGTTTGATTTGCCGTCGCGCGTAAAATGCAAAGTATCTTGGAACGTATTATCCGACGGGACCGCCATGAATTTCGCGATCCGGAGTTCCCGTTTCAGGATTCTTTCTTAAACGGTCGCGCCCGAATATTTCAAGGGAGTTAGCTGCACGCTGCGCCAACGCGAAACTTTGTTCTTTGAGCTTTTAATTCTTCCACGACGGCGGAATCTATTTGCCATGGACGAAGTTGCCGCGTTCCGGCGTTCGTGTACCGCGAGCAGAGTGCTCGATGATAAATCGAAAAACTTTCGCCGCGAGAATATCCCGGAATATTGAACATTTGCATTACCGGAGAATCTTCGCGCCTAGTCCTCGCGAGGAATGGATTTATATATAGCTCACGGAGGTTCGCATCGAACGCACGGCACGGCGTTCGCGCCTGCAAGTTCGAAATAATCCTAACCTTCTCCGAGAGAATGCAAACACATAAAAGTGTTCCGTTCGGGATCGAACCGGTGACTCACGCCCGAAAAATCCTCGCGAAATTTTGTCGTCTCCTCTCGAAAGACATCTGTTTAATACGTTCTAGCGAGTAAAAACAAATCATTAGAGTATTATGAATATTAGGCATGGAAATAAATGGCTGACAATTTTTATTTTGCCGAAAATTTTCACTAACCCTTTCACAGTGTGGTAAAATTACGAATTCTGGTCCAAAAAATGTCTAGATTTTTCATGTTCGGAAATAGCCGACGGCATACTGAATTCAAAACTAAACCACGTCTCCTTCTTCAGTTAAAATAAGCTTAGAAAACGGAGAAAGCAAAGAATCTAGCCATAGTCTTAGATATCGTTGGTAGACTAAACAGTTCGAACGCCTTACCCAGCCCGTGACTGTCACGGGATACACTGTGAAAGGGCTAATTAACATCCATGGTATAGAGAGTGAAGGAAAAGTAGATACTGGAAAGTCTCATCACTAGACATCGGATGTTTATGCAATTTCCAATTTTTATAGAAACATTTTAAGAAAGTGGAATGAAATAAAATTTTATTTTTAATGGGGACAGCCTTTGTAGATCCAAAGCAAATAAAAATCGTGTTAAATTCTCTCGAATTTTATATTATAGCATTTTTTTAACATTTCCATAAGCCATAAATGCATAAAGATCCGATGTCTACTCATCACTTTTTAATGAAGCAATACGTCCTTTTCGTTAAAAAAAAAAAACATTTTAGTTTCATTTTTCCTTATGGGGCGCGCCCTAGAAAAGGTTATCCGGGAAACTGAGGGCGTCTTTTGTGATAACACCTAAATGAGACGGTATAACAAAGAAAACGGTTTCGGCGAAAAGTAGCGAAGTGGACGTCCGCTGACGCTCGCAACAGGACGTCCCCTTGTAGGTGGTCGCGTCCGCGACAGCCACGGTACATCCCAGCCTTAAGTGGCGATTGAAACTTGCGCCCGCGGTTGCACGACAGCGTTATACAAATTGATAACTCCGCTAACTTCCCCGGGAAAACAAGCGTAGGATTTATGCGGTTCGGCAAGGCGGAATTACCGGGCAAGAGGTGGAAATTGTCTACCGCTGGTGCGCGCGATAATAAAAATTGGTGTTCCGCTGAAAGAGCTGTAACTGCCCGGTAAATACCCTCCGCTCCATTATTTCCTCGGGAAATTCACTCTCGCCCGCGGTAATAACGCTATACCAGCTGAGTAAATACGAATCGAAATTCCGTGGAAAAATAATTCCGTAATAATTTTTCAGCTTAACTTTCCACTTTGCCGCGTCTGCGAGCCAGTAAATCCCCGGTTCCGATTTCCCGGTGTCAGTCGGGCCCGTTAACAAATTTTCGATATAAGGGAACAGTTTAGGCAACGTTCTGACAGAGAGTCGATAAATACGAGGTGTCCTGTTCGTAGTTTCTATTTCATTGCTAGCTTCGGATAAAAATATTTCATATTAAATTTACCATGTTTCGTGGGGAACATCTTAAACGATGTTCACACTGGAGCAAGCCACTTAAGACGTTAACGCGTTGCAGAGCCATTGTTGATCGACTTTTCATCCAGACCATTTGGTGTTTTGATTAACGACTGATAGTTAACCCGCAGTATTTCATTACACCCTCGATCGATAAGTAAGTAGCTCGTACATAATAGTTATCACATCGTGTACCATCCGTGATGAACGTGACCCGAATGGAAAGTTTAGCGTGTACTATTAGGGTGGTTCACATGGCGTAGAACGTGTTAGACTTTGTTCCTGAAATTGTTCAATAGTGCTTGTAGTCAAGAGGACGACATTAGCCATTAATACAGGGTATTAAGCTATTCCTAGATGATGGTGAAACCCTGTTAAAAGTTACAGAAGGTAATTAGCTAACTGTAAATTCTAATAGGCACCTTCGTCTTATTAGTCATTGTAGGTTCTTCTTGCTGAACTCCTTTTACAAGATTTCGCAAGAGAAAGTTAAAAAATGTTAGGTCAAAAAATGAAATATCGACGTGAAATTCGATCGAGGGAAATTCGAGTAGGCAAGTGGCGCTTTTCGACGCGATCCGTGCAAATATCTCAGACTCGAATGGCCGATAGATCGGCGGTGATACGGCGAGTGTAAGGGTACGGTTCGATTTTATTATTTCGAATATCCCGAGTATTGCTCGCGGCCGAGAAAATTCTCGTGGCAGCCAGTCGAATTTTTCAGTCACGAAGCACCATTTTCCCCGAACACTGGCTGCAGCGTTTTGCACGTACGCGAAACCCCGTTGCACACAACCACGCGAACGGCACGCATCCCAAGCTCACGAAGAATTCCATTTTCTTCGATACCGTACCGCCTGCATACTTTAAAATTTCTCTTGTAAAAGGGACGAAAGCTCGCGCGACTCGCCTTATTCAATCGAACCGTGGCCGGAGTTCGTTCGGGCCGCTATCTATGCGATTATTTGCGCTGCTGTGAAAATACTGCGCCCTTCGGAAGCGCCTCTCTTATTGAAAGTGTGCGCTTACGAATTAGGATGATTTCGGGATCAGTCGTGGCTGCGTTTACTTATTCGTCGAGGGAATCTTAAACTGGAATTATCGGATGGGTCTCTCGGACTTGGCTTTCGGCGAAGTTGGTTCCAGTCGAAGTAGCTACGGTAAATGCAGCTAATACGGAAGAGTCTGCGATGTACAGGGTGACCGGTTTTAATCTACAGTGGTCGAAATAATTCACTTTAAGTAATTCACTTTAATATTTCACTTTTTTCGAAGGTTCACTTTAATTTGTTAACATAAAAACATGTGTTTTATATGGTATTTTTGAGTTTACTTATTATTATGTATTCTTCCTAATACAATTAACAAAATACATAATTCAAATGAATAACATAATATAATTTGTGTCAATTACAAATGTTTTATTGAAAACTCTAAAATTTATGTACGAAATAAAGATAGGTTCATTATATATTTTTACACAAAAAATATAATAACAAAGAAAAATAGTTTAATACTTAGTTGAACCTCCTTTGTTTTTTATTACTTCAAATATTCTGCGTGGCATGGTTTCAATTAATTTTTGTAATGTTTCTAGTTTAATTGCAGACCACGCCTCTCTAATCCCATTTTTTAGTTCGTAAACATTGCAATACTGTTTTCCGTTGGCGTATACTTTTCGTGCTAATATTCCCCAAAGATTTTCAATGGGATTTAAGTCCGGACTCCTTGATGGCCACGGTAAAATGTCAACTTTTACCCTCTCAAACCAGTTTTTAATTGTTTTTGCACGATGTATTGCTGCATTATCGTGTTGAAATATTAAACTAGGCCCACCAATTTCGTCGCCATATTCATCCAGAACGTATTCTAGTAGTTCCTGATATTTTTCAGCATTGGCTTTTGGCGGGAACCACATTATCGGAGTCTTACCGTTGTAGCCGAATGCAGCCCAAACCATTACACATCATCCTCCATGGACTCTTGTCATTTTCACGTCTTCTTGATCACGCAGATCGTGCCAGTAATATTGAAACCCGTCTGGGCCATCCAAATTAAATTTTTTTTTCATCAGAAAAAATCACCGTTTTCCATTTTTCAGTCCATGGCATATGATTTTCTGCAAACTTTTCCTCCTTGTGAAATTTAGTTAGCGGTGGTTTTTTCGCTTTTTTCGTGTATTTAAATGTTCCGCTCAATCTCAGAACTTGCTGCACACGTCGAACACCAACTGGCAAGTCTAATTTTGTTTTTATTTTAAAGGCATTAAGTTTATTTTGTCGTGCTTCTTGAAAAATTTTCCCTTTATCCATCTGTGTTAACTTTTTTGGACACCCTGTAGATTTTTTACTGCCGTATTTTTCTTTTAATTTTAAAAAATTGTTTGTAACATTTGATGATGTTTTAATTCTTCTTGCAATTTCTCTGTTAGAGAGACCCATATTGTGAAAAATAATAATTCGACCCTTTTCGTTATCATCTAACGATTTTCTCCGTCCCATTGTGCTTTAAAAATATTAAACGAACATAAAATATTTTTTATAATTTTTAAACTTTATAAATCCGTATACTTACCATACAAAAACGTTCAAAAAATTGCACTATCAATAGTATTTTTTACATATTTCACCGTGAACCTAAGATTATTTCGTATTTTGTACCCGAGAATTTTCATTGTTTTTTAAAGAAGTACGTCTTCACACTGCCGGTTTTAATATTCGACTGACCGCTCCTACAGTGTGTAGGGCACATTCTTGCGGAATAATAACAAACACCACAGTACACTTTCGATAACGTAAACGAAAGTAGCAGCAGTAAACCAGTCGACGAGACTAGTGAACCTATCATTATTTCGGCCACTGTATTAATCAAAGTGGTTCGTGTACTATGTGTTACGTAAGATAATCAGTTCAGGTAAGAAATGAGTTGATCCGAGAAGATCACGATCAATACCAACGTACAGATTTAGATTCCTAATTAAAGAATGCAGAATTTCGTATCGTACAGTACAATTTGATAAACTATGCTTACCATTGTCTTGGTAACAATAACGAAACTTCGTCGACGGACATAACGCTCGAATAAGTCCCCGGAACGATCGCGCGATGAACATATTAAATTGCGTCAACGTGAATGGGTACATGATCTCGAAATTAGCGCCACTGCATTAGTCCCTGCTAATTGGACTTTACCGAACAGCATACATAGAGTTGTCCCCGGCGTCCGGCTGATTTGTTACTAACCCGTTGACCCAGGAGAACTTCGAGGACAACAAATTGAATGAACGCGGACAACGTTCGCGGTTCCAGGCTGACCAGCCGTAAACTTGATCGAGTCGGTGACCGTAAACAAAAACTTTTCTATTTACCAGTGAATCGGGGAATTTTATCCATCCGATAAATTATGGCGTAACGCTGGAGACGAGGGACGAGGATCCCTCTAAATCTGAGCGTACGATTTATGCTCCCCCGTGTCTGAAATTCTGTACCTTGCCGAGTAGCAAAATTTATTCCTCTTTCGAGAACATTCCAGCTTTCGGTGATTAACCCTTTGCACTCGAAGCCATTTTAACTCCAAAGCGAAACATTTCTTCCGACCCAGAATATTTCCCTTCAATATATTATTTTTTTACAATTTACTCGTACAGTACTGAAATGTTTAGTAATTTCTTGTCTTCTTCGCTTTAGTAATCAGAAAATAAATCTGAAATTAGGTCATCGTGAACCATCTGGTGTTTCTTGTGTTAAACAAGCGGAGTTCCGTTCTCGTGAAACATTATGAGATGAGAAATACTTATGCACGGTACCCGGTAACGAGGATGGTAATTATACAAAAATATAAGATGCAACAAGTTCGCGTGAAACACGTGAAATATGAGCAATTAAATATACTGTTACATTATCTTCAGCTTTTTGCTATTATTGAGAAAGGAAATAAATGTCGATGTAGCATCTGTAGTTTGAAAATATTTCTAATATTATTGGTCACTTACCTTAGATGTGTAGAAAAAAAGTACTTTATAAATTTGTATGCTTAAATTCATTGAAATGACAAAGATATGACTAGTCTGCGGATTTTTATGGAAAATGAAGATTGTCTGCAATATTGTCAAACTACACAAGCCACATTGACATTTATTTTCTATCTCTTTGTAGTGAGTATAATTCATATAGTTACAGTAATTGGGTCACTTACCCTAGTACAATACCAATTTTACGTGATGACCTTTTGCACAGTACTGTATGTGCATGGAAATATAATTAAATTAGATGATTGTGTAGCAAGTTTCGACGTAAAAGAGAGGGAACACGTTGGGTCACGAAGGGTTAAACAACGCTCTCGCGATCGCCGGGGCTCGTTTCCTCGCAATTAATGTCTCGCCGCTAATGGTTTAACGCCATTGTGAGCCCCATTTCGAGAAATCCACGGAATTTCCATTATAAATCGTCGGTCGCCGTGGGCCGGGCCGCAGTCAGCGAAAAAGATAGATGGCCACCGCCACGAAAGACGGTGTAGGTGGAGTTTCACCGAGATTCAGCCCGGAAAAGATCTAACGTTACGATCCTCTCCTTCGATGGGCACTGGCTTCGAGCCCGCTGCCGCCCCGTTTCGACCGGAAACGTCCTTGCTGAACCTCATCCCCCGGCTCCTCAGCCCCGTTCCCGCAGGATTCGTCCTGGAAAACTGGTGCCGATTTCCGGCCGGCGAGTTCTTGAGTCCTCGCGAGCCGGTAAAACTGCGAAACCGTAAAACCGCGCGAGCCTCGGGCCGCCGCCACGCGGGAAAGGGAATAATGTATTTCCGCGTAATCCGTATATCCAGGAACAGATTGCAGTACCCAGCAGGCGCCCTGAATTTTTTATAAAATAAGAAAACTCTGCCCGTGGCAGCCCGGTTGCTTACCCGACCGCTTCCACCTCACGGTTGCTACATTTTAATGGGCGCTCGGGATGCGAATCTTAATTTCCCGCGAACGGAATCCAACGGTGCCTCCGCAACCAGTAAGTACGATATAAATCTTCCGAGTGGCTTGGCCGGATCATGAGCCAGGCCAATATCCGTGAACGTTGCTCAATTATTGAGAGAGCCAGATAATTGACTTTCTTTTATCGTTCACCAGAGTGTAATATCCTAGCTGTTTTTTGCTCGCGGCTGTGCTAGATCTTGGGATTCGGTACAATTATCTCGAGAAGTCATGACTTTTGTCGAAGCTGTATGAAATATAATTCTTAGTTTTTCAAAAGCCAAAGATCAACTATCTCCGAAATTGTCATAATCTGTAGAAAATGTTATTTATACTGAAAGGATCACCCAGATGAACACAGAAACTGTGAAAACAGAAATATATTGGGTTGGCAACTAAGTAATTACCGATTTGTTCAATGAAATAAAAGAGGTTTTTTTTTTACTTGGAATGAACTTTAATCTATGATGTATTTTCCATTTTGTTCGATGACCTTTTGCCATCTTTCTGCCAACTTGAAAATTCCACGCTCGTAGAAAGTCTGATGCTTTTCGGCCAAAAACTGAGTTAAGTGAGATTTTACATCGTCATCATTATTGAAAGTTTTACCACGAAGGGAGTTGTCCAGGGATCGAAATAAGTGGTAATACTTTTTGGCAGCTTGCATTGCGTTCTTTCCTTTACGGAAATAATAAAGCAATATATGGCGAAAATGTTCGTTTTTGCACTCCATATTAATATTGAGGTAAAAAAAAAACTTTAAGAAAACATCTACGCAATGAACTTGTAAAGCTAGGTTAGGATACCAGCTAACATATATAAGGAGAAGAAGATCATAACGTTTACGGATATTATAAAAATGGGAGTGAGAAACATATATAACTGAAATCGGCAATTACTTAGTTGCCAACCCAATAGAAGAATCTGTGTACAATCGTAACGACAAATTTTATGGACATTGATATAACTACCGTTTTAGACTGTACTTACTATACTGTCTAGTTTGAAATCAGCGAGTTAATTAATTAACGTCCCTAAATTGTGCAGAATCTCGGTTTCCTCGTTTTTAATATGCGCAATTTGGTAGCTGTACGCGAACTTTTGTGATTCACTGTACACCAAAGTTTCGAGCAGAAGTTCCCAGTTATGTATTATGGAAGTTATACCGCTGAACATGCCTGCCGATGAGTGCACAGTTGAATAATGGACTCGGAAGGCAAATCATGAGAGTAACACCGATAAAATAGAACTACGTATAACGTACGTATAATGGTACGTACATAACGGTATAATGATCGCAGGGATTATGTGGAATCTATTAACTGCACGGAGCGTGGTTATAGCAAACCACACGAACTCGTGGTAGACGCATCAAAGAAATAAATGAAGAAGAATGCCGGACCCGCGTTAAAAAATGGCTGCAGACATTTAAGCGACTGCGCTGACAAAAGAGGTTAAACCGGAGAATGGAAGAATGGAAAGGACAGAGGCGAACAAAATTTCGCGGCGGAAGCATGTGGGATCCAGAATCGTACAAAAAATGTCTCTGCACATTCTTCAAGTCGCGTATCAGAGGAAAAGGTACCCTGCATCAAACTCGCAAATTTTTGCATTTTTAAATTCAGTTTGCATCATAACTCCGGACCGAATAAAAATGTTCTCTTCTAATTTAAATTCTAGAATTTTTAAAAACGACTTTAAAGAATTCGCACGTTTCGGACTGTTATGCCTGAAACGTTAAATTAATCCTGAGCCTCGTGATTTCATTCGAGATTGCTTCGATCAAAGCTTCAATAATTTATTGCAGATTAAACAGTACACAATGCTACGTTAAATTCAATAATTCATTGGCGATTCGTTTTTTTTAACATGTCGTTCCAATCCATTCGTGCACAGAATAATGAGAGTAACGTACGAATAGAATGGAGATTTAAAAAGGCCAAATCCGCATGCAATATAATTTTGGCGGGACCGTATGAAACAGTAAGCGCAGTTTGCAGAGTATGGATTAAACGTCGACCATTTGAAAATCTCTAACAGATGTTTCTATACTCGAGGACAGCAGGTTTCTGCGAAAAACGAGGAAAGCCCCGGTGGATCCGACGGTATTCAACCGAGAAATGTTTCATCAGTGTCAACGGCAAGATTCCCGGGAAGTTGAGAAATCAGGAGCAAGAATACCGCGACGATAAATCTGTCCGACGGCGATTTCTCGGCGGCGTTTTCATTGTATCGGGGATTCGTCCGCAAATCCGACGTAGATTTATTCGGATCGCTGACTGGTGGCTTCGTATCGGTTGCGACGCGACGCGACGCTACTGCGTCGCACAGTTTGTCGTCTGCGAGACAAAAATGGTAAAATCAATTTTCTTGTTGGTACCCGGAAACTGTTCAGCCGTGTTTGAAAACGCTAGGTAAAATCGGGACGAACATTAACCCCTTGTCCTACAATATCGAGTCAGACTCGTGATGAAGATTCTGAACAGGGTCCAATAAATATATTTCTTATTAATATTCCTTAACACTAGAACTACCGAGTAATAAATACAACTGATGAATATTGCTTTGTAATGATGACAAGACTACATCTATTCAAACCTAATACCATCTTTACTCTAACATGTGCTTCAATGAGAAAGTTCATTCAAAAAATTCTGATGAAAACAACATTTTCATAATTTCAGTAATTGTGAAAGAAAAAATTAGGAACCAGTCATTTTGACTGGTTCGGTAGTTCTAGTGTTAAACCGAAATAAAATTCTATTTTGGCGTTGCGAATATACAGCTATCGGAGAACATATAGGCATACAGTAGATATAAATTTTCTCCTTTTTTTAGGAAATTATAAATTACAAATAAATTCTAATCGCTGAAACCGTGAAATAAATCGTAGTACAAGGGGTTAAGAAACGATCGCGCGAGCCTCGATCTTGTTAACCTCACGATACTCGTAACCAGATTGCTGATTTTGTGGATTTATGACAAAAACGAGTGAACTGGTCTCGCATATAGGACTCGATTGTGCATCGGAAGAAGAGTCTGGGAAACAAGGAGAGAACCATTTGGAAATCCGAGAATACTATTCGACCGCAGAAACGTAGAGATATCCGGGTCAATTAAGCGCGTTCGATGCATTCTTCAGGGGTGAAACGGAATTCGAAGGAATCGGATATCAAATTTTTCCAGAGGATGAATGCCTCGCAACATCAATCTCTCTCGAGCTTTCTCTTTCTAAGAATACGCGAGAACTGTCAGGCGTTTCGATAGACGTTTCGCTGGGAAGGGGAAAGGATCACGGTGACGCGGGTATCGAATTCTTTTCCGTTGCTCGCGAAACAAGGGAAAAGAACACCGCAGGATTTCTCTGCCGAAGAATGCACGCCTCGTTCCTCCAGTGTTGTGTTCAACAATTCTTCTATCAACTTTATGAGCATCCTCCCGAAGTCATTCGCTGCGAAACCGCAATTCTATGGTGCCGCGTACTTGATTGGTTCTTATCACTGAATTTGTAGTCTGTTCAAAAGGTTCGCGGAAATTATTAATAAAAAGTGTCTATTTTAACCCTCATAATGTTCTACATATATTTCTATATATGTATGTTCTACATATGTTCTACATACACCTAACGAAGGTGTGTATGTGAAGGAAGGTCTCGCGTATACAGGGTAGGGCACTATAAACAGGTCACCTGAATAACTCGCTTGCCTTTGAAGACAGAAAAAAATGCATCAGACCAAACTTACTTGATATCGAGGCGCTCGTAATCTGATGTCATTCATTTTTTTATAGGTGGAGACGTCAAGGAGATATGAAGGTCAACTCTGTTTTTTTAAATGCAATGGTATGGTTTTTTATTCACATTGTGATAGTGTGTTTCAAGACCAATACAATTACTTATTATGAAGGTCATTCAAAGTCACGCAGGGCCAACTGCAATTGAAAATATAGTGTCTTTTTGTACACACCAGCTGTGAGACTAATGCTTTCAACGCCTCAAAAGTTACTCTGTTTCAAAGGGTGCAGGAAGACTTTTTCGGCAGGCTGTACGAAGATGATCGCTTCGAAAGACGTTGAAGATCAGACAGTTTTCAGCCGGATCTTACGCAATCAAGTTTGAGATCGATCGCCGTGCGAAACATCGTGCCGGAATTTTTGTGCCCGTCCAGGAAACTTCTACGAGAACTAATTTGCAATGTTCTTGGTACTGCACTGTTGAAGGTACGGTGCTTTTACCTAGTCGAACTTCTTTCGAACGAGCCAGCGCAAAGAGACACTCGAGATCCTCGCGAAGGAACCTCGAAAGTTTCCTTGAGGAGCTCTCCCGCATCTCCGGAGAACAATCAATTGTTCCGCGGCGCGTATTGATTTTTGCTTACTGTAATTTAACGGGCCGCCGACTGTGTCCAGGAAGTAACGTTGCCGGATATGGGGTGGGGAGGGAAGGGGTTGGGGAGGCAGAGGAGGAAAAAGTAAACTGGGACTAGAGATCACCGGCTGTTCACGATAAACCTCGACATAGACAGGATTTACGACGAGAATTGTGAAGTTTCGGTATCGCGCACACTTCTGTCGATGAATCAAGTTCGTCGCGACATGTTCGGCTTACTTCCGACCGTCCAACGATTCGTTTCGCGGGATACATTGCGGGAAAGAACACAAAAACCGTGAAAGTGGGATCGAAAATTTGAGTTAATGGTACAGGCTCGTGTAGACAGTCCAAAAAATCGATTTTTTAAAAGTATACATTTTTGATAATAGCAATTTTTAACCGTTCTTAACGCAATCCTATAAATTTTGACGAGAAAATGTCGAAAATCCAAGTTTCAATCCTAGGAAATTACTAGTTCAAAAGTTATGCGTGTGTAAAGATGTGCGATTTTAAGTGTATTTGACAGGTAAGGGCGTCATGAAACAGATGGATCTTCCCATGTAAAAAACACGGTATCTAGCGGATCTGCTCGTTAATCGACGCGCGACGGTCACTACACACCAACATGGCGGCGCCCTTACCTGTCAAAATTTTTACACATGCATAACCTTTGAACGAGCGATCTCCTAGGATTGAAATTTGCATTTTCGGCACTTCTCACCGAAATATACAGGATTACATTAAAATTTTTAAAAATTTCTGGTTTCCTGAGGTAAAGTTTAACTGAAGGTAGTATACAATTGTAACGCATCCGAAACGAGTGAACAAAATTCTTCAAACCGGAACCTATTCCCATTAAAACTAAACCTACCGAGCCTTGAAAGTAACTGATACATATTGTTTTATAAAAATGTCGAGATTAAATTTATTTCGATTTTGTGCGATTCGAATGATAATACATACTCTCCTAAATACATTTATTTAATCATTTCCCGCGAAAGCATTTTTATCATTTCAGTAATTGTATAATAAAAAATGTGGGACCTATAGGTTTGGTTTTAATTATGCGATTCGTTTGAATGTGTGCAATCTTCACGCTAATCGAGAATCGCGATCATTTAGACGGCAGTCCGCAGTTCCATGTCGACATAGTACTGTTTGCCAACAGGAAACAGTGTACTAGATGATCGGCCATCTAGCAATAAGCATCTTAACTGCCCAGTGCAACTTCACTTGGGCGATTAAACTAGGATTACAGGCTTAACAGTTGGCATTAAATGGTCTGATCCTTCGTTAGTTAAGGTCCAGTGATATTTTAAACGACCGTAAATAACCTTGAATGACCTTGGAAGACCAACTTGCACCGGTGAATTAATTGGTCGAGAAATAGATTGTTTGAGAACGAGTAGCTTCATTTGCTGAGAAGTCAAAGATCACCTTGAAATCTCCAAAACGAATCCAGTTACAATTGGTCCTACATATGAGATTTCTATTCGCCGTGAAATGACAATAACAAATTAGCTAGGCGATGGTTAAATAAGAAACAAAAATAAATACCTCCATTTAGCAAAATATCAAGGACCGAACAATTTAAGTTCCATTTCAAACATAATTCGAAAAATTTTCCGTGTGTGTGTGGTGTTTTATTCGAAAAATAAAATTGGATGCTGTGTAGGTTGTTGGGTATTCTACAAAAACGAAAACCATCTAATAGCTTAGTCCTCGCAGGCAGGTGTTGACAAGAACAGGACCGTTGAACAGAAAATGCATTCGCGCTTTTGGTGAAGCTGGTAAGACCCGAGAGTTGTAAATCTCCTGTCCGGCAACCCTCGTGAAACTGCATCTGCAGAACGTTTTTGTGGACTTCTCTTCCAGTAACTAATTCAACCAATCACAGCGACACTTACACTTTCTCTTCGGACCAGCATCGGGAAAATCTCGATGGAAAAAAGCGAACGTGTTGGAGAAGAAACGGAATTGCCCCAGGCATTCCTCTGTGTACAGGGTGACTCATGAGAAACACCTAAATATGTACTTGTTACAAGCAGACAGCTGATTTTTATTATTTGGAAGAATTTCGAATTTAAGACTATTAATGCATTGTTTTTTGCTTATTAAAGTTATTATGGGAAGAAAGAAGTAGTGTAAAAATTTTATATCAGTGAATTTTTTTTATTTCCAAACGGAATGTGATATCGAAGTATTTCTTATTTTTATACCCTTTTTGATTTTTCTTTTTATTTCAGTCCTGTTAAACTGGTAATATAGAACTCCATATTTTTGCTAATTTTAATTGTGGTCTTGAAAAATACTCGTATAGTATCTTCGAACATCCTAAACAGAAATTATTACGATGCTTTCGATAAATAATTTATTGAACTACCCGCGAAATACCCCCGTTTAAAGTTCAATTTTTAAATAGTGGTCGTCGATGGATGGGCATTCAAGCCATGAAACAGTGTGAAATTCTTTGGTTATGAACAGCGAGTGTGGAGCATGCAATAGCGAGAATATTTCGAAGCATTTGTCGAGTGTCGCGATGTCTGAATTTCCGAGCGTGCACGTAGAGACGCCGAGATTAGAAATTTTCCTGGATTCCCAATAATTCAGTAGGCGAGTCCATTAAACCGCGCGCGTTGGTCTTGGGCAACAAGAGCGTAAACTACGTAATGCGATCCCCGATTCACTTAACCAAGTACGGTTTTGTGGTAATGAATTCGCATTCAGTAGGGAGGAAGAGGATCGGGACGAATGGACAGGGATAGGTCTGAAGAGATACGTGTGCCCAACGGGCGGGGGTAAGAAGCATAGTTGGCAGCAGAGGCAAACTACAATATCTCTCACGTAAATTTAATGGACCCTCCAGGTTGTTTGCAAGTACTTAGCGAGTCTGTTGACGCGAGCCCCGAACCATCGGAAATCGACGAAATAATACAACTCTTGTCGCAATTCGCATTGTTATTCGATGAACACGGTTTCTCTAATGTTTGACGAAACGATAAATAAAGGATCCCGGCGAGCCAACGCGGCACTATTTACTCCGAGTTCAAATTTACAGCGGTGTAATTTATTTTGCGATTTAAATGTTTGATCGCATCGATGCGGAAGAATACCAAAACGCAAAACGTAAAAAATACCATTGTGTGCATTGTTTAATCGAGTTTGTCTCAATTATGGAAAATACAGCCCCGTCCATACGTATCCGAACACTTGATTGTTTGCTGAAAATTAAACCATTATGTTTAAACGCTTCTACTTTCCTGATTCCTTAATTTTTAAATATGATATTTATTTTTCGAGGACGGGGGAGACGGCATAGATTCTTTTTGTGGAAAAAGATTCGAACATCACTTCGAGAATGAGAAAATTTCGTTGAATTGACAAGTGTGCCGTAATATGAAATATGTTTTTGATCCACTGTAGATAACATTCACGCCCGTGTTTCTCTATCATTTGTGGAATCGGAGTCTGATAATGATATAATTTTACGGAAGCGAAGAAACAAACGTTTTCGACTGCGTGGAGAAGCTTTTCGGATTCCGGCACAGTCGTCTTCGTGCCCGAGATCGTTGACAATGCTCGGTATGCGTGAGTTCTAAATATACGTTCCCCGTTTTCCGTCCTTTTCTCGAACGTTCCAACGCTTCCTCGGCTCCGAGTGCCGCATCCGAGCTTCCTCTTTTCTTCCTCCGCGCGATAATTTTGGATCCTCCTTGGTGTGCGCGTAGGCCGAGTTAAACTTATCGTTGTTTTTCCTTTCCCCTGTTTCTTTTTCCAATTCTTTTACATAACGAGCACGGATTTCGCCTGCGGCATCCGAGGAATTCGCTCTTCGCTCTCGAGTTTCGCCAGTTTTATCCTTAACACTAGAACTACCGAGTAATAAATACAACTGATGAATATTGCTTTGTAACAATGACAAAACTACATCTATTCAAAACTAATACCATTTTTATTTTAAAATGTACTTCTATGAAAAAGTTTATTCAAAAAATTCTGATGAAAATATTTTTATAATTTCAGTAATTGTGAAAGAAAAAATTAGGAACCAGTCATTTTGACTGGTTCGGTAGTTCTAGTGTTAATGATACCTCACCGTTGCTTAACCCCTCAGAGACGATGGTCCGTACCTCATTCTGACTCTGATGAATATTTCGAAATTGCAGAAGGTCAGAGGATTAGGTGCGCTGTGCTTTCATGTATTATTGTTCGCTTTTTAAAATTTGAAGATAACTAGTATGAGCGTTTAAATCTTGATAAGTAAATCTCTCCTCTACATTTCGATGATACCGTAGCCAACGTGTTAAAGTAACCAAAATAGAACGACGATAACAGTCTCAAGGACTTTCTTTCAAATATTTTCGCTGGTTTAGGTGTCTCTCCAGTAGCTGTTTTAAATATTTTCACTAGCTTCAGCTGAAGCCGTGAGAATTTCGAATTTTTCCAGCTCCGCTAAGAATGCTATCGCAAGAGAGGTTGGAGAAGCAGCTTCAGGATAACGATCTAGGAAGACCTTTGAAGAAAAGTACGGAAGGTGGATTTGCTTGAAACGTAATAGAGTGTGGTATTTGCCTGATTTGGAGATAGAGAGGAAAATTCCGTCCGTAGTAACGAATCGAATATGGAATGAATTTCTCTTGATGAAGTGGATTCCGTTTATTCTGAGAATTGCAATTTTAAACGGACTCATGAAACAAATGAATGTGTGGCAGCTCATCGAAAGTATATGTACACTTTTATCCAGATTTTTCAATCAAGGTATAATTAATTGAAAAGGTCTTTACCTTTCAATCTAATTTCTTGAAAATCGAAACACGAGACCAGAATGTGAGTTTCACTTAAACAAAAGTGTATTTGCCTATCTTATACAAAAATAAATTCAAATAAATAGAAACTATATAATAATTTATATTTACTGTATCGAATTTTAGAGCCCCAGGGCAACATCAATTTCAAGTTCCATTTTCATATGGAATATAAATTGTAAATATTGTATATTTCTGCTCTAACTTGGTGATAATTACAACTATATTAAAACTCACATTTTCCTTATTATTTTCTACAATTCTGTAGAAAAAAAACTTTTCTTGATGTTTCAGAGATATCCGGACGTTTTCATACTTTCTGAACAAATATTTGTCCTTGTACCATTTGCACGGGTTCATATTTAATAGGATTTATGATTTAATTTAGTAATAATTCAATCTGTCGAACTATTTCATAGAATATTCGTGATTAATTTAATGAAATTAATGTATTCAATAATACAAATGTAAGGTTATTCACCCCGTTTACTATTTGAAATAGTATTTGCCCTAGCTCTGGTCACCTTTGCAACGAGAGTGCGATATTTCCTCGCTGCAATCGGTGTCCTGATGCTCGCGAGTGAAAGTGTACGCGTTCGCAAATGTTTATTGCCCGTCTGCCGGCGTCGCCGTGGCTTACAGAGGCACAATTTTCCGCATTTCCGTGTGGCAAAGGACGTTGCTGCTGTCACGAGGACAACAGTTGAGCGTGTCCTGTCTGGCGGCGGTGCAAAAACGTTTCGCGAGGACGCGCGCAGGTCGACGGAATTCTGAGGGCGTTTAGGCGCCGGGCTGGGAGACAGAGTGACGGGCATAACGCCGGTATGCGATGCAAACTCGGAAACGCTTGAAACTTAAACTGCTGCCCTCAAAAGGGGGGAAGTTCTTGCGAAACAGGCCGAGTGAGCCGGCTCGGCTCGGCTCGGCTCGGCGCGGTGGCGGCAACCGACTTTCTTGTCCCAAGGTGCAGCACTGGGTGACGTCGCGAGAGTGTACCGTCGTTAACACGGAGTTTATTCCGTTCTTCCGCTCGCGAATCAACCCCCGAAAAGGAAAAACTGCCCCGAGCGCCACTTTCCCCGGTCGTCGGTGGAAATTTCGTGATTAAAGGCGAACTTGTTCAACGGCCGGCACTTCGCGCATTACTACCGTTTAATAACATTGAATGCGCCGACGAGTGGCGTGGCTTTTTCAACGAGAACAATAAAACAGAAAAAATCATTCCTGAGCCGGTTCACCCCCCGTGTTCCCGTTCCGGAGACCCCGCTTTTTCTGGTCGATTCTTTTCGAGGGGTTCCCGCTTTTTGTTTGCCGGCCGCTTAAAGGCGCAAAGAAACTACAAAAGTTCCACGGGGCCGGCGAGACGGGAAAATTCTATAATTAAGAACGAATGAAAAATGTAGGCCGATATTTTCTCGCGCGGACACTCGGTCGCGGAACGATCTAATTTTAAAAGTCCGCCGGGCGCACATGCTATTGACACCGTTTACGCGACGCTTCTACATAACTAGAGGAGTCATTTGCCCTGTAAAGCCACTTTTCATGGCAACCGACAGAGGGCTAATGATAACATGCGTTTTCCATAAGCTAAATTACAGGGCAAGCTGATGCAACGGTCTCGTTTAAGAGTTTTTAGCTGAATCTACGCGTACAACTACGTCAATTATCAGAATTCGAACAAATTCTTTTAGTTATACTCGAAGAAACGGCAAAAACCGATCGATTTTTTTCGAAAATGAAAAACCAGAACACTCGCCTAACGGGAAAATTATTTCGTCGGCGTTCGCGAAGAAGGTCGTGCGAGATTTTTTCCATGAACTCGAGGGAACGCTGTGCCAAGCTGGGCTCGAATTTGCTGGTTTATGGCTCTCGGGAAACGACGGACGGACGGACGGAGAAGAGATTCGCGTTTTACGGTTCCATTGCTTCTCCTTTTCACGGTCCCTCGGCGCGACGCGTCGAAATTCTATAACGGACCCACCCGACTATTGCCTTCCGGGTGTAATGGAAATCCCAGCTCGCGTGGCGGGATTAACTGGTCGTTGTCAAATCAGAAAGGAAAAAGTCGAACGCGATGGCAACAAATTAGTTAATAGAGCCGCGGCGACTGATCTGACGCAAAAATTCCAAAATTTTGTATAAATTTTTTCCAGATACTTTTAACCCCTTGCACTACTATTTATTTTGTGATTATAATGATTAGAAATTCTTCATCGTTCAGAATTTCATAGAAAAAAAAAGATAGTTTATATTTATTGTACACTTCTGGACAAAAAGAAAGTAGAAGTGTGCTATCATTTAATTTTCAAGGATAAATCAAGAATTCTCTAAATTTTACAAATGGTACGTAAATATCATCTTACGGTAATATATTAAATAGCGATAAACTGGAACTACGCTGTCCGTACTTGTATTTATTAACAACAATCTCGTAGCGGTGGTCGGCGAAATGATAGCACATGTTAATAAATGAAGCATTTATTTAACAAAAATTAAACATTTATGTAACAAATATGACATAAGTTGAAACAAGTACTTTATTTCTCAGTAGTGTGTAGGACCTCCCTTATTTTCAATGACTTCGATCATTCTTTTTGGCAAAGAATTAAACAATTTACGAATATGATTTTGTGATAATTTACTCAATTCATCATTAAGACACTGTTTTAACTCATTCATATTTTGAAATTTTCTGTTTTCCTTGTACACAAAACCTTGCATTACAAAATAATAATGTAAAGTGTACAGTGTGTGAGATGGAACATAATCGTGTGCGTGCCTCGAGACAAACGAAATTTGACACTAGGTTCACGGGGCCTGTCAAAATGACGGGATCTAATATTTATAATTTACAATTATTGACATTGTGAAGACGTATCCATGGGGAATTATTCAACAAAATTATTTTTTTGGGTATATATAATATTATTTAAAAAATTGATACAAATGTGGATAGACACGTTCTTGTTATTTTTGTAAAATAATATTAAGTAGTCAGTTTTAGTGCTTTGTAAATCTAGTGTTAAAGGGACATTGAAGTTGCAAAATATGAAAGAAAACCTTACATCCAATATTCTACACACGAATAATAAAATATAATACTAATGTACTACAAACTACATTATAAAATACTAATGTAAAGTGTACTTACTTCTGAATCTTCTGTACCTCCGTCGGATCCACAGCACACAATTATTCACTCACGAGAATAGGTCCGAATAATTGAACAACAATCACTAAACAACACACACACAACACACTTAACGAAATCGTGACAGCAGACGAGAAGATGTTACTCCGACCACGAATAAAATAATACTGCGATTTTAACCGTACCCCTTCCACGGACGTGTGATACGAAAGCAGGGAATTCCGGGAAATAGGGTCGGCGTCCCGCCATAATTTGTTTACCTTGGTTTTGTATCTATTGTTTATAGACCCTCAGCGTCTAACCTGCCTAGGATAACCTGACCGTACCACCTCCGTGGAAGGGATCATTGTTAAAATCGCAGTATTATTTTGTTCGTGGTCGGAGTAACATGTTCTCGTTCGTTGTCACGATTTTATAAAATGTGTTATGTGTGTTGTTTAGTGATTGTTGTTCAATTATTCGGACCTATTCACGTGAGTGAATAATTCTGTGCTGTGGATCCGACGGAGGTACAGAAAAGATTCAGAAGTAAGTACACTTTATCATTAATGATTTGGTATATAGTATAATTTAATGTGGTTCAAATAAGATACTACTTTAAATCTGATATTTTTATTTTGATAACCAGATAGATAAAATGAAATATTTTTATTTTGTATTTCAAATATTTCCTTACAATGAAAATAAGTTGAGCAAGTAGTTAATATTATAAATTATAATTTTTAACATGAGAAGCTATAATAGTTAGCAAAGTATTATTTGTAGTTTAATTACGAATATGTAACATGTTGATAAACAGACTACAATATCGTAATAACATTACCGGCAACAAAATATCATAAAAATATAAGTTACTGTCAACTATTTGAAATACTATTTTACACAGTCCTACACACACCTACTCCGATCACTTTTTGAGATGTTGAAACTTTTTTGCGAATATCTCGGAAACTAAAGCTGAGCGGCGGCAGTAACATGTATAGGAAAAAGTTGTTCAGAATGATGACCTTGACAACATATTTCAAGGTCGTCAAAATCGGTGAGGAAGCCCCTAATGTAAATAATTACCCTTAATTTCTTGTCGCGTCCCATTTTGTTCAATGATGATTGGAAATTCTACCAAGACTGAATGCCTACACAACGTTATGTTTATATGACTCGAAACGTAGAAACAGTGAGAAATCCGAATAGAAAGTCAAGTGTGCTATCATTTCGCCGACCTCTGTTACACGACTTTTGTTGATAAATACAAGTACGGACAGAGGAGTTCCAGTTTGTCGCTATATAATATACTACCCTGAGACGATGTTTATGTACCATGTTTGTAGAATTCAGAGAATTCTTGATTTTTCATTGAGAACTAAATGATAGCACACTTGTGCTATCTTTTTGTCCAGGAGTGTATGTCTACATTTTCCTCAAAGGATATATATCAACTACAAAAAAATAGATTTTTATTTCGATTTAAAGGAAATGAATAACGTTCACATTTATTACTCTATTCAGAATCTTCATGACGAGTCTGACTCGTTATTGTGGGGCAAGGGGTTAAGTACATTATTTAAGACTAAATAATCCAGCTGTTCTGAAGAATTAAAAGAATTTTTATATTTGCAAGTTACGTACAATACAGTATCGAAAGTTAGTATACAGAAATTTTGTTGAGGTCAAGAGAGACCCCAACATACCAGCTCAGGGATAAAGTAGAAAGTTTGAGCAGAATCTTGTTAAAAAACGAAAGATAACTGTTTATTTCGATAAGTGGTGTGGTGTGCGGGTCGGAACGGACCCGGGTGTCGCGCGGGCGTGGAATAAAGATTTCACGGGCGCGGCACGGTTCGTTTCGCGAGGCCATGCGAAACGAACGTCCATCGCGGCCTCGTAAAGTTATACAGCCGGGAAAATTTATGCGAGAGAAAGTCGAGTTCGGCGAACGGTTACGATAAAACGATCCGGAAACGACCTGTGGAGCAACCGCGCACGCGATTTCATTCCCATTTGCTCGGAATGAATTCTGCGTCGACCGTCCCGATAAATAAACATCGCCGATCGATACGCGCTTTTATTCCGATGTAAATTTCGCGTCGATGCTTCTGACAACAGCCCCGCCATGGTACAGCGACCAGCGCCGATATTTCATATTACTTTATTTCACGCCTATTTGTGCGGTAATACGATTTCTGGCCACACACCTTCGGATAGGGGCCACCCGTGGAATCGGAAATATTTTGATGGGCCGTTTGCGCTTCGTTATCGTCGGACAATAACAGCAACACCCGACAGCGGACGCTTCCAATGCAATGAATACAAATGCTCTTTCCGGTCTAAACAGGTTATCCCCTCCCTCCTCGCGAACCAATTTTTCGAATGAGCGAAGGCAAGATTTATCACGAGGCATCTCTCCACACACAGACACCAGAAACTGTATGGACAGTAAATTTCCGATTTTAGAATATTTCTCGACGCCTCAATTTTTAGTCACGAAAAATTGAAAATCGTAAACGTAAATAATCTAATAAACTAATCTAAAGAAACTAGTTTAATCCTTTTCGGACCGAAGAACGATAGATTGTCGTTAGTGGGACTTCTGAAAAGTGATTGTTATCCTAATTTGTAGATTTCTAATAATATAGAAAACTATAATATAGAATATTATAGAATAATATAGGAATTTAGAGATAAATAAGTCAATTTATATATCTAATATAGAATCTGATCTTGTTATACTATAACATTATATTCGAATACAAGAGCCTCATTCTATTATTTTCTAATTAAGGAATTCTACTTCCGTATCATTTTGGCTCGGCATTTTCCACTCGCATATAATTTTTCGGTCGATACTGGCAAGATTAAAAATGGCTTGTTTATCTTCATGAACGGAATAACTTGAAAGAGTATGTGTGTAAAAATAAATTCTCAGAATTTTTAATTTTAGATGAACCGGAAAGTAAATATCATTTAAATCACGAGAAGATAAATACCGCACTTTCAACCAAACTGAACTGAAATCTTCGCAATCTGAAAAGTTAATTTTGTAAGAACACAAAAGAAATCGATATTTTCAACAACATATGAAATATGTGCAAAAGTTGCTGTTATTATATCTTAGATTTATTGATTTTATTTTATGTTAGACTTAGGTATGCTAGAAATAATATTTTAAAATAATATTTTAGGAAGTAAGTAGGGTTAATGAGAGAGAGAGAAGTAAATAAATTAGTCGGTCAGAGAAACGTATAAACCAACAGAGTATGCGAAAGTTTTAGTCTCGTTCGTGCATAGTAGTTGTCATTTTTTACCTTCTTGTGTAATTGAGTGGTAAATAACATATCTCCTGTGTTGTAAAAATTTGAAATTCGCCTCTTAAAGGATATTCGATGTCTTACAGAACTGCACTAAGCGGTTCTACAAACGTTCGTCGCTTTCTTCGTCAAATTTCGGTCATTCTTATGCACCGTACACTTCGGCGAACCTGCCTAATGATCGTATTTGCGTGGGCGCATTAGGCATGCATTAGTACGTTTGGCACGATCGCAAAACGCGCTTCGCTATAAATAATCCAGGCTACTCCCCAAAACACGGCCATAATAACCACACGACATTACCATAATTCTGATAAGCGAATAGTGACGGCTGCAATTGACGTAATTGTTTGCGCGTTATTACTCGGCCGTCATTTCCGACGACTACTTGCGAAAAGAAACGGCATTTCCGTCGATTTCGACATCGACGCATTTAAAGAAAATTTTAGTGTTCAATACTGTGTCAACTGGGGATCTGAAATGATTTTTACCTTGTAATTTATTTAAGGTCACGACATCGTTTTTAAATATTTTAACCGTTGTGCCGGATCAAAAGTAACAGTTGCATTTCATAAATTCATAAAATGCATTTCTTTTATCGTTTAAAGTGTGAATTTTTGTTTATATATTTATTATATCACGATCCCAGTAGTCTCTGTCCAGCACATGGTTGTACACTCACAGATTCAATTACATCGCAGTCATATTTGTTTTCGGAGAATTGTTTATTTACGGATACGTTATTTCTGCTAAAAAGCTCGATAAATAATATCGGATTCTACCAAATAAAACCGATAGACGTACCTGAAAATATGAAATATTCCAAGCATCGAATTGCTTCATAACTTCGTAGCATTTTGTTGCGAAATAAATTTTTTCGCGGCGATATAATTACATGAAATGTTATCTATAGACTACATAAACATTTACTTCTTCTCTTCATATTGTAATAAGCTGGAAATAATGCAACAGTATATTTGAATTTTACACATGACTTTACTTGTTGTTTTTACATTTGATCTATTCAGGTTCCTTATAAATCCACGAAATTCCAAGTGTAATGATCAATGTTGAATCTAAACGACCTTAATGCAGCAATTATTCTAATCAAAAACATCATTCGGTCGCGCAAGATATTTTTAAAGTCGATGGATAGCTGTTCACTGTAATTCGTGATGTTATTAACATTGAACCTAAACAACCGCAACCCAGCAATTACTCTAATCGAAAACACCGTTCGACCGTACCACCGGGCTTACTGCTGCGAAAGAAACGCTGAATTACCGTAATTCAACTAGATGGTATTAATCGACTTCCACGCAGCTGGAAGCACCCGCGTAACGTGGCTTCCCGGTGGTTAGGGGTGTCGGAAATTCCCGAGGAACAAATAGAATCCTCGTAAAACCCTATGGTTCTCCGAGACGCGATCATGGACGCCATGGGCGGCGAGAACCAGCGAAATTCGCGAAAACGCTATACGAACCTCTTTACGAATCTCAAATTTTATCAAATTTTATTGTGATCAAAATGCACATTTGAATGATATTCTGTTCCACGTGTAATTGTAATAGATCATGCTTTCATTAAAACTCTTTCTGTTTTATGAAAAAGAAACGGCGCGTTTTTTTCCACGGCCCCTTACATTTCGGAGGTTACATTTTTAAGGGTTAAACATCATCTTTTTTTCCTAAATCCAATGGATACCCCGATACTTATGGATGAAGGTGTACGTCTCAATAAAGTTTCACCGTGGAACGTCGAAAAAGGGAGGATGGCGGTTAAGCCGGATAATCCGGGCAGAGATGGATGAGCAAGTTCGCTCGTGGCCGCGAGACTTTCTCTCCGGATATGTTTACTAAATTCACGGGAATGTTCTCAAGCGGTACGTATGTAAATAATCTACTTATACCAGAGTTAATGAACCAGCCATAAAAAAAAGCGATTCGATTATTGCGACTTAATTGGCCATGAAGTAACGAACGCGCGAATGCGGATAATTGCGCGATGAAAAATACGAGGATGAGATGAAGTACCTTAAAAAATATGTTATTAACTCCATCCCGTGCCATTTAGCTCGACGAAACTTGCTAAACGCGCTAAACAGACCAGACTGATGCTTGTAAACAGTCGCAATACGAACCGAAATGTAGATGCCCGCGATACCTGTGGTATAGAAAAAAAAAAATCAGTTGACCTCGGCTTGTTATGTTTACGTTTGGCCCTAGTACAGTGAAGATTCGATTTATGACACTCCCGACGTTCCCTGCTTATGACACTGGAACACCTCACACCACTCGAGAACCGTCGTGTCGCGGCCACCACATTGTCGGCTATATCGGTGTGAGACTAGAAGACCACTACTAATGCAATTACAAAACTTCTTTATTTTTCATTATTTTTTTATGAAACTTTTACCAACATATTCGTGGCATTTTTCTGATTAAAATGATACCAAATATGATATTATAATTCCGATGACACTTGCTTGTGTAACGAGCGATGAAAGTTTCGAACGCAGAGAAGGACAGCGTATGGGAAAGAAAGAACCGCAGAGAGTCGCGGCCGCCGGCAGAGATCAAAGCTTGCGTGAGCGCAGGCTTTTAAATGAAAAATTTGGAGGACATAGTGAGTGGGAGGAGAGATGCAAATGTTGAAGCGTGGCTGCAAAAGTTGAGGAAAAAAAGAGAGAAAAGAGCAGAAATTTAATAGCATAATGAAGCGTAAACCAAAGATAATAGAGAAAAGGTGCAATAATCAGGAGGAGAATAGGAAAAGGCTGAATATAAATAGTGTAGGCAGAGTAGGGAGGGGGAGTCAGAGAGGGAGGGGGAGCGGGAGAGAGAGAGAGAGAGAGAGAGTGAGTGGTTAAGATAGTTATTTGTAAGTATAGGTTATTGTAAACCGAGTCCGATTCTTGGCCGTAAGGCTGAATAAAGCAATATATTATTATTATTATATTATTAAATGAAAAATTTAACTTCTTTATTATTAATTATTTTTTTATGAGACTTTCACCAATATATTTGTGGCATTATTCTGGTTAAAATGATACCAAACGCGATATAATTTGGATCACATTTACACTAATTTTTCGTTAATATGGAAAGCAAGTTTCATCGTTCATTACACAGGTAAATATCATCGGGATTGTATCGTTTTTGGTGTCATTTTAATCAGAATAATGCCACGAATATGTTGGTAAAAGTTTCATAAAAAAATAATGAAAAATAAAGAAGTTTTGTAATTGGATTAGTAGTGGTCTTCTAGTCTCACACCGATATAGCCGACAATGTTGTGGCCGCGACGCGACGGTTCTCGAGTTTCGCTGTCAGCACCACCGTACAACATTGTACATATGTATTTCAAATGGGACGCTCGGCGAGAACCTTCGACGTTTACTGGATACGACACTGAAAAGAACCGCGAGAGTGTCTTAAATCGAATCTTTACTGTATCTCGTCGCGAGTCAGACTCGCGATATTCATGTTTGGTCCAAAATCTTCATCGCGAGTCAGACTCGCTAAAGTACGGGTAAGGGTTAATGGCCCCAGATATCGTTAATCATATAATTGTAAGAATGGTCGGCCCTTTGCACTCGAAGCTATTTTAACACCAAAACGAAACATTTCTTCCGACCTGGAATACGGTGAAATTTACTCGTGCAATACCGAAGTGTTTAGTAATTTATTAAATACAAACAAATCTAATGATGTAGAAAATATTTTTAGAAAATATTTTCTAAGGGTTAATACGAGTTAGTCGGCTACGATGCGGGTAGTTTTCGGTTCGAGCTCGCATTATAAAATTCACGGTCGACAAACTATAGGGGTAATATGAGAACGCTTCGCAGTGTTGAGGGAGCGAGCCGAAACAACTCCGACGGAAAAGTTACTCGGTGTTTAATTGTGTTGGTGGGCGGGCATTTCTATGAATGGGAATTCCCCGTAGTTCCCGACACAATGATGTCTGGATGAAGCGGAAAATTAATTTCCCGGGCAAGAAGTTATGCATCCATCCGTCGAGCCCGATGCATCCCGACAAAGGGATATCCCTTGGTCCACCGTTTCGGGATCCGGGAATATCTTCTTCGTGGCACTGAACGGGAATGATAAATCATTCGTTTGAGCCCGGCGAAGCTCCGGGGATGCGCTCTACCTCGTCGGCGCAAACCCCCGTAACATCAATTTTAGAGCCAGCGTACTTAAAACTTGATTTAGCCCTGGAGCGCTCGTGAATGATGCGTGCACTTAAAGGCTTCGGTCCGCGATCTCATTAGAAAATTATGAGTCCCTCTAACGCGCCTCGCCGACGCAAATTCCGGAAAATTTTGCGTGGCCATCGCTGCGAACCAGATACTTTCGCGGCCCTCGTTACTCTATCGAATGACGGGCGAACGCTAGCGAGTTTACTATACCGTAATTCAGTGTACCGACACTGTGGAGCGTAATTATAGGACCAATCAGATTTTCTCGAGTCTTGAACATCTATACAATGATTTCCAAATGGTAATACCATTGCGTGAAAAGTGTTGAGAATAAATTATATACAGGTTGAGGTTCGTTAGATGTCATGTGTTTTACGAAAAAAATTTTCAAACGAATGTTGCATAGTTCCAAGGGGGCATATAGTGCTTCTTAAAATGGTAAAAATGACTAGTATTATGTATGACAAAAAAGTTCTGATTGATCCACTAAATAACATCCATAAAAACGATATTTTCGATGTTTATTCACTTTTATCCGTATTTTGCAATACGATCGCATCTCAAAATCCTAGTTCCATCATTGACAAAATTGAAACCGTTCAGAAAAAAGTAGGCTTTAGAAAGTCACGAGAAAACGTGATACAGAAAGATTCGAATAAACGATCGCCAGTGAGTTGAAAGAAAACAACAGAAAAGAACAAGAACGTTTAAAGAACTAAGAAGAGCTGTTCTAGAAATAAAAAGCGAAAAATAAGTTCAGCGTCTCCGACAGTTCTGAAGATGCGAATATTTCTTGTGACAATGGAACTGTAGCAGAAGATGACAAAATGGCGCACTCTATTATTGCGATAAATACGGACCTAGATGTGACTGTATAAGAACTACTTATTGCAAATAAATGGGTCCATGAAGACTACATGCAGATCGAAAACTTTACTTGGTGAGAAATTATTGCTTGTGTACATTTTACTTTTCAGTAGAAAAATACGTAAAACAACAAGTTATCATATTAAAATATGCTATGGAGATGCTTTATAAATCAATTTTAAAGGAGATATTATGACGTAACAAAGTAACTTTTGAAACTTTTGATACAGCGTTATTAAAGCTGCTTCGAAGAAAGCTTGTTTCCAAAAGATCGAACATCCCTTTCATAGTATTATACTCATAATATTATTAAAAATAAAACACTTGGTGCACTTCATAAATAATTATAATTCACGTGGACTCCAACAGAAGGTTCGCCAGAGGAAGGAAAAAAATCTTTCTTTAAATAAAATAGAATTTATACTTCAGTCCACAACGTATTTCACTTCGTGCAACTCTCATCGTTGGTCAACATACACAACCGTCTTGAAAATTAGCACGCAACAGACGAATTTTTTTCACAAAATATATATCACCAATTCCAACGTAACGGTGCGAATTGCCCATTACGAATCGTTGTACGGGAAACAGTCGAGAAGAATTGTTTTTTTTTTTATAAGAGTTTCGAGACCACTTGTTACGAACGGTGCCACTTGAAATATTAAAAACCCGGGAATTCGGGGGAACGAATTGAATGTGGTAAACGTTTAAAATAATTCAATCGCGCCGGTTTCCACTGTTGGTCATTGAAACCGCTCGACCGATGCACTTGAAATTTTAAATCATTGAGACGCAGTTGAACCCCTTCGGGGAGCATAAATTCATTAAACGGTCCCTGTATTGTTCGCCTCGTGATCCCCGGGGCCGATGGAAACTGTGAGATTTTTGCACGAATGTCATCGGCAACGGTGTAAATTCGTTCCTAAATTGCTTTACAGCGGCGTAAACCGCTTATCTAGCAAGCTTACGGTTAGTATAATATTTAGGGGCGAGCTTGTGCGCCCCTTTTATCGTCGACGCGAACGCAGAAAGTGGCGGAATCGAGCCAATCCAGCAAGAAAACGCCAGCCTCTATACCGCGTAAAAGTTACCAGCCACGCATTTTCATACTGTTAATTAACGCTGGGGCCATAACGACGCGGCGCACGCAATTTCGCGGAATAATTTCGGTGGATGTAAGAGCACAGTGTCACACCGGCGCAGAGGGCCGGCCGTTTGTTACCGGCGACAAAAACAATGCCAGTATTCCCATCCGTGCTCTGCATAAATAATCGTTGCTCTCGCGGGCCAGGCTAACCTTAAAACAAACTAGCTAGCCGCGGACAATTGACCGCGCTTCTGGTCGAACCCTCCGAAACAAGGGTGGATCGATGTAATTGGCGAGTTACAACGACCATCGTAATTGTTCGCACACCTTTAACAGGGAATTCTGATTTTCCATTTTCAAAAATCGATATTTCGCATTTTCGGTAATTACAACACTGTTATGTAGAATATCCGTACAAAAGCATTTGCTTGGATTCGTAGAATGAACGTAGTTGTAGGCGTTTGAAGCATGCAACTCACGTTGCAAGGCATTGCACTTAGACTCCACTTCACTGTGCGGTCGAGTGGTGATTCTATATGAAATGTGAGTAGGAAAAAGGAATAAAATTTTTTCGTTTAGCGATTCGTTTTCGAGAAAATGGAATTTGAAGATCTGCCGGGTTCGCGTGCTTTGGTAATTTGGAGGAAGTAGAATTGGTTGGTAATGGTCAGACGCGTCAGCCGAATCCTACCTAATAGCATATTCGCTGCATTTTCAAATTCCTCTTTCTTCTATTCTTTCTTCTATTGCCATGTGTTGTAGTTCTCTTTATACTGAAAAACTGTGGACAACAAAGTTTTTTAAAAAAACAGCGGAGATAATGTTGCGCTAATATTTACTGGACTACTGTGTAATAATTGTTGGTCAGAGCAGTCCCGTTTAACGCAACGGCCGGCTAGATCCGATCAAGGAGCATAAAGGCCAATGCATACCTCACAGGCCAGGCCGGCCAGGCTCAACATTACAGCCCTAGTTTTGGTCTTAGCGTTTAGTAGCCGGCAACCGTGTCAGGCTTTGGAACCGAATTTCTTCTCTGGCCTCTCGGGCCTTCCCAGATGGCCTTTCGAGAGCGCGTTGACAGTTCCCTGCTGTGCGGGGCACAAAAAAAAAAGGTTTACGAGCTCTACAGCTCTCCTTAGGTAAACTATCGGTATCTCTCCTTTACAATACCATGAAAATAGGAAACGTTCCTGGCACTTAGTGAAACAGCATCGCACATCCTTATATGTATTTTATCATACGTAAATTATACATATAAAATTCTTCTTAAATAATTTATCATGTTATACGCAAATGTAATTTCTTAATGAAAATATATTAGAAACATCTTTGTTCTGCAAATTCTCCCACCGGTTATAAAGTGTAAAAAATTTTTTTTAAATATGGTCGTATTCTACGATTCTTCCTGTTTGAAATTCCGTTTTTTAATTCGCGAAGCAAAAAAATTGCAAATATTGGGTACTTGAAATTGTTATAAAAATATATTAGGTTGGAGGGAAAGTTCTACCGTATTTTAAAGAAAACATTTGAATCAATTCATAAAAAAATACGTATTTAATATTATTCAATGATATAATTTCCATTATTTGTAAGGACTTGTTGCCATCTTTCAGGTAACCTGTGCATTCTTGTTTCCCAATGACTCAATAGCAACATGTGTTTTTGATTTACAAGACAAATTACCTGCCTATTTAAAAAACGACAGAAGTTTCCTTCAAATCCAACATAGGGTAGCTCGAACCGATAGCTCCGAAAGGGAGTACCGCATTATTAATTATTCTGGCAGCTTTTTCCACTCGTCAAGATTTGGGACGGACAGCAATAATGCAGGTAGAAGGTGTTGAACCGTTCGCCCGCTAGCTCAGGCCCATCAATTGGGGATAGGTTTGTTAGCGTAGTAATAAATTGTTACTTTGTTTGTTATAACATTTAAATTCTTTAACAAGGTATTCCCCATCTATTACCACGAGGGACTCTGAAATGCTCTAGTTTACAGCTTCTTAAATATATAGTAATGACGAATTGTTTCACCGCACAGATTGTCAGATGATATTCTTTCTTTTTCGTTAGCGTAGTAATAAATTGTTATTTTGTTTGTTATAACGTTTAAATTCCTTAACGAGGTTTTCCCCATCTATTACCACGAGGGACTCTGAAATGTTTTGGTTGATAGCTTTTTAAATAAATACAGCATGTTCATTCTGTCTTCGTACTGCCAGGCCACGAGCCTGACAGGCTAGCCTGACGATATTCTCGTCGAGAATAGTCGCAGGCTAGCCTGACAGGCTCTGCTAGAGCCTGCGAACCCCTGGGGTTCTGGTAGCAGAGGACACGCGGTGCCTTTGTTCGAGCCTCTCAAGTGGCTGTCCCGGACCCCAAAATGCTTATAAACTGGGGTGTTGAGCCTGGCCGGCCTGGCCTGTGAGGTATGCATTGGCCTTAAAACGATCGCGTTCGTAGTCAGGGGGGGGGGACACTCGATCGCGAGCTTTGACTCGATAACAACATTCGACGAATTTCCGTGGCGACCAGTCGAAGGAGCCGACGATAGGGGTGTTCGAAACGGGACACGGAAGCTTCAATCGGGCGTAAAGAGCTCCGAAGCTCTCGGCTTGGGCCGCGGTGGAATGGCTTTAGGACTGCCGAACCGGAAGTCCACGGTGGCCAGCCGGGTCATAAAAATGGAGTTGTCGCTGCTGGCGACGTAATATTTCATGTCTAGCGGAGAAAAAAGAGAGCGTGACGAAAAAAGGGAATCTCGGTCGATCTAAAACAGTGGGGGAGCAGGATGTACGGTCGGCGTGGGTTCGGCCGATGGTCCCCAGAACCATCGACCTTTCGATTTCCTCGACCGATTCGAAATCCTTCTTCCTTTGTGCCCCGTATTTCAACGAGCGCTCGCGCGCGCGCGCACGCGGACCAGGCGATCCTTTTTCTATTCGACCTGCAATCCAACTCGTTCACCGCGAGCCGGGTTCATAATCAATCGGTGGCCAAAATGAGATTGGCCGATGCGCACCGGCTGATCAATTTTCCCGGCGAAAATTTTCAATTTCGATAACTTCGTCTCACCTCCTCGATTCCGGTCGGGCTCGCCGCACTTTCTATCTGATCGGTTTTTCCTGTCCCGCGGTTATTTCCCCCTTGTCTGACGTACAACGATCGATTTACCCGGCATCAACAACAATATTGGAGAACGGTTAATTAACGCGAACTGTCGCCACGCCGAGAACCAATGTTTCTTTATAGGAGCCTGGTGAGCAGCGTCGCATTAATATCGCGAACGAATGTTTAAAGGCATCAGAATAGCAGTTAATTGTGTCCGATGCGCAAAATGACTTCCCAACCAATCGGTACCGATGGCAGAGTGAAATTAAATCCGTAAATTCGGTCGAAGCTGGGCGGCGCCGCGTCGTTGTATCGCGGAAGTAACTGATGCAGATTAAAAGGGCTGATATTTATGCGAGAAATGTTTCACAAAGAGTTCGATACCTGTAATTGAACCGATCGTGAGTAATACAGGGGTATCCACTTAACTCGGAACCAACGCGATCAGTCGTCCTCTCTCTCTCCCTCTTCCTCTATCTATCTATCAAACTCTCATTACAAAAGCTTTCCCTTCTTTTTCCTATAAAATTTTAATTTCAGAATTTTATACACAGACTGGTCCCCATTTCTAAACTAATTTTTAAATTAGTCCCTACAATTTTGCAAACACTTCAAATGGTTGGACAAAGAAATGTTTCTAACAATGTTTTGTTCAAAAAGGTTATTTGTCTAAGTAGAAGAGGTACTCGGAAAATACTGGGAATTGATCTTCAAATTATTTGTATATATGTTGGCATGTGCAGTTGACCATTCTGTAAGCAAGCATTCTATATATTGAGATCATGGAAACTGATCTACTAACCAGTTGCAATAATATTTATTTATTTGTTATTCATTATGAACGAAGTCGCCTACATTTTTCTACGCAATTCAGTTATTGTAAGCTTAACAATATTTATGTACGTATCGTAGCCTGTTTCTCGAATGTAGGGACCTGAGATCATCAATAGTCATAATAGCTGTCCACAGTACTCCAGTCAGTCGAGTCTGATAATTTATGGGTTATAGACGTAGGGTGGGTGCAAATGTATCGTCACTGCTATACCCCAAATCTCTTCTCATGAAAAACAGACCATAATAACTCGTTCTGTCGAAGGGAGCTGTCCACATATAAAGACTTGAATCACCGAATTCACATAAATATTATATCTCATGAAGCACACTGCTTTACAAAATTAAAGGATCAATATAAATTATAACCGAAAAATTGTCGATCTTTGTGATCCTGTAATTTCACGGAAAAAATTCTTAAAATATTTTGAATATAGTTTTTCAAGAGATTCTTTTTTATTATGAAAGAATTTTAAAAATTCAAATGACCCGATGGAACTAAAAATATTTTTCTTCACATTCGAAGACTTCACAGAGGTCGATCGAATTCAATTTCTTAAAACCTCTTCCCCTTTTTTATTGAAATTAAAATAATCACCTTTTTTTAATGACATTTTACTCTATACTAAAAATAAAGTTTGTGTACTAGGGATTGTGCTATGTAGAGGTACGATCGTATCATTGGTTATCAAATAAGCTTAAATGTTAGAATTCAGAAAATAGAGTACGTATTCAACATTTTTGAAATCTTGTGCAAAAGAGGAAGATAGAGAGTGCAACTATTTACATATGTCAGAGACCTCAGCGTACTTTTTGTACCTATCATCATCTCCAGCACCTGTACGAAGAGAAATGACTTCCTGTCAAGTATCTTGCTTCCATTCCTGGTGAATGACTGTATTCTTTTGTTCTTTCCTGCTCTGCTTGAACTGTAGCAATTTTTTAGAAAATGGAGTACGACTGGAAGGAAGAATGCCCGCTCTATCACGCGACATACTTAGATTTTGCCTCAGACCCTTAATTTTTAAATGGGTAATCAAATTATTAGATTACCTTGCATAAATTAACGTGTTTACATTAAAATAATCCTAAAAAAAGGTGAAATTTGAAACGGTAGAAACATTGAAGGAATTTCAAAACATCGATATATTACCTACAATTTATTAACAGTACTTAACAGAGAAATAAACTCCTATTCCTGTGTCTCGCAATTTAGGCAATTTTTTTGCTTAAAGGTCCGCAGTCTACTCGTAGCTTTTGCAGCCAGAGCAGAACAAATTCTTAAACTTAAAAATCTCTCTTTACTCGGATTGCAAATTCACGACCGAGCAGTGTTACTTAACAATCGTTGACCAGCTGCGAATTTCAGGTTAGAATAAAAGCACTTCTGGCTTGGATCATTGTCGAAATTCGTCGTCCGAGTCGGTCGTAGCGCTGATCGAGTGGCAGGTTTACGATTTCCTGCTCTCGTACGACCGTGTCAGTTTTGAGCTGGTGCGATTCGCCGTGTCTCGAATTCCCCCCGCAAGTCGAAAACCTTGTGACAAAGCATTCGTGGTCGCCGCACCGTTCTTGTCGTAGGATCACACGTGCGAACTGTCGTATTTATCAGATCTCCGTTCCGGAGCACACACTGTTCCGGTATTTCCTTTGAAATCGCGATCGCTCGAACGAGCACACACAACACAGACTCGAAAGTTGCGGCATAGTGTGCGAGCACAATTCCAACGAATTACGAAACTTGGTAACAACTGCGGAACAACGACGGACGATTGTTGGAACATTAATTATAAAGAAATTAGTTATCCGACAAATTGATTCAATGGACACAACGAAAGCACTTCGGTTCATGTCGCCGACACTTTTATTCTGGCTCGTAATAATTATCTTACGTTTTTGAACAAAATTTTGTCGGATCTTATCTGGTACGGTTAGCAGAACTACAATTTGTAAGCAGGTCAAATGTTATCTCAAGTGTATTTTAGAAGTATTTAATTGTAGTGTGCGGATTTTATGCACTTATGACAAAAATGAGTAGATCACAACATTTAATGAATCCAAAAATATTGTATTATTTTCGATATATTAAAATAATGAAGAAAAGAAATAAGTACGTATGTAGCTTTTCAATAATATTTCAATTCAATCATTTTCAAATTTCAAAAATCTATAGTTACCGGAGATGGTTCACTATGATGCTATGCGTTCGAGCTGAATGACCAACGGATTGAATAATGACGGAATAAACAAAATTCGATGACACCGAATACGAGCTCTTGGAAATTCGCTAATGCATTTTATTTCGACAAAAGCCGAGATGATATTACTTTACTGTTTTTCAGTCGATTTCGCACGGTCTGGCCAGTGGGTCGGGCGGAAAAAAAAAAATTGATACGCTGTCACGGTTCTTTTTCCATACCATTTCATCTTTTTCGATGTTGATCGAGCGGCAGAAAAACAGCGACTATACCAGCAATTTAATAAAATCCCATTGAATTTATCAAATTTCATAAGCGTGTCGGATTTAATGGAATCCTTGCTCGGGGAATTCGGGTTTTCGCGCTTGCATTCAGATGCCGCAGCGTGTTATTCTGCGAGCAAATCGCGGCCATTGATCACAATGCGACGGGTCGAACTGTGAACGGATGAAAAAACAAAGCCGGGGGTAGGAATTGACAAGTTACGCCTTTTGTCCAATTGGAGTTAATTAATCCGCATTCTCGTCCGACGGACACAGTGTATTTTTTCTGGTGAAGTTTCCCGGGAATTGGATACGTTGTTAAGGTAAATTCCGGTTTTATTTGCTGCCCGTTGCTAACCGACAGTTATCTGTCCGCTCGACTTGCGATCGGTGTTACAGGTAAAAGGTATTACGCTGGAAATGATGTTCCTGTTCACTGCAACGGGATTCCCAGGGAATTCCGTTCTACATTGAAACTTTTCATTTTAAACCATTGCTCATTGATTTGCACTGTCTGCATTCTCATTTTTCTACTAAATTATCGTCCGCAACTGTTCGAAAAACCCCTGTTGCCATCGGTGTAACAGGTAACAATACGTATTGCAGTGGAAATGATTTTCCGGCTCATTGCAAGAAGATTCACGGGAACTCGGTTGTTCGTAGAGATTCTTGATTCTTTACCATATGATTCCATTTATTGCTACGATGAATAGAATTTCTTTGTCTTTCGTTATTTCACAGAAGAAAAAGAAACTTGATATTCATCGTACGTCTACATTTGATCGAATGATTGAATATCGATAACAAAAGAAAAGAACTTTATTTCAACTTAAACGAAAGGAGTCGCATTCGTACAAGCTTAACTTCATCTTGGTAACCAAGAAATGTTTAATTTTTGCCTATGTAATCCTATACATCTCGACGAAAAAATGCCAAAAATCGTTTACTGTTTGCAAGCTACTATTTGTAACCGGTGAAAACAAACGCGCATGATGCGGAAATTTTTTCAACGATAAATCCGCGGAACTTTCTGAACGACCTAATATTTTCACCGTTTCACACTTGATCCGCCCATTTTCGTCACGAACGCGTACAATGCGCTGCCTTACGATAACAAATGTGAGGCACTTGAATTAAACTATAATTTGGGATTTCCATGCTAAGTAGGTTCTTCTGACATTCCTCTCGGCGTGCTTATTCTCTATAGGAATAGCGAAGGCGTTCATGCGAGAAGATAAGTTGACAAATTTTTCACGGCCGGTCCTGTAAAGAATCTCCGGTGTGTTTTTGCGCCGCCCGGGGACAGCGCGATCGTCTCGATCGTTTCGTCGCTGCGTTTTTCAGGCACACCGGACCGATTAATCGTCGCCGCGGCCGTGCCGATGCTAAATCGCTTTAAATTGCTACGAATTACCTCTCGCGAAAAGAGTCCGCTCTTCTGTTCTCGTGTCCCTTTCTCGTGCCCTACTTCTCCCCTCCCTTGTAGAACTTCGCCCTCTCTCCTCTCCCCGCGCCATCCTTGTCGTGCTTAAAAGCAACATTCATCCTGGTTATTATTCCGCGGGATCCGTGGAATTAAATTGTCGACAGACGGTACAATGGCAAGAAAATGCTGATACGCAGGGGAACAAAAGGGGAACCTCGCGCGCGACTTTTATCAAACGCCATTTACTTGGAACGGCCACCGGTTTTCTATGTTAATGCTCGTCGATTTTGAAAATAGCCTGCACACACCCTCGTACGGACGAATCTTCAAAGTCGATTTATTTTAGATTTATGTTAGAGCAAACATGGTTAACCCTTATCACTCGAATGGCGACTCTAAGGCGCCACTAAAAATTGCTACACTATTATTTAAAACCATTTTTACACTGTATTGGCGTATGAGAAATTCATAAAAATTTCAGTGTTGTAAGTACGAGTATAGGTGTCATACGCATAAAAGGAAATAAATTACGCACAATTGAAATATTCTAGGTCAGAAAAAATGGTTTTAAAACAGCTCCGATTGCAAAGGGTTAATAAACGGCCATAGCCCCCGAATTTTCAAAGTCGATTTTCTCAAAAACAAAGCCCCGAACTGAAAAAATTTGTTTCGCATTCTCGGGTTATTATGCAGGGATAAAAAGAGAGAGGGAGAGAGAGGAGGGTATCGAAACGGAAAAGGGTTCGAAGAAAATATTCAGCAAAACTTCCCGCGTACTTCGCCAGTCGGAATAATAAGAGTGAGAGTGGCCGCGCAAGCTGTTGCCGGTGTGAATATTAGCGGTGAACGTCGCGATATTAAACTTGAAAAACTACAATTCTCTGCAATCAGATTGGCTTTGGGATATCGTAGAAGCACCCCTACCAATATCATGTTGGCTGAATCTAAGCTCCCGCTGATAAAAGAACGGTCCATGTTTCTTTGTAACAATTTTCTTGCAAAACTTCACTCAAATGAAAGCTCACTTTGTCTTCAAGTCATTAAAGGTTATTATAATAGAGTTAAAAACAGAGCAATTAGGACTAATGACATTTTGAGTTTCTGTATAATTTATTTTCGTAAATTTTCTAACTTAATTGAATCTGAAAATAATTACAATATCTTTTGTTATGATTTCAAAACGATTACTACTTCAATTCCCTTTGATTTTGAATTTGGATACAATCTCAAAAAATGTGATGACCGTGATCAGAGAATCAAGAACTTGATTGAGGATCATTCTGCTTTCGCTGTATTTACTGACGGTAGTAAAATTTTAAATGCAGAATTCGTCGGATCTGCTTGTTTCTGCCCTGAGTTAAATTATCACATAACTAAGTGTTGACTATAATGCTTCTGTGTTTACAGCTGAGTGTATTGCTTTGAATGATGCTCTTGATTTAGCGATGAGCTATAATAACCAGAACTTTGTTATTTTGACTGACTCCCTCAGTGCTCTAGTAAGTCTGAAATCTCCTAAATTTAATGTTAAAACTAATAGATTTTCATCTTGGAAATTAAAAGAAAATTTAATCAATTTCATATAAATTCCAATAATCACTCGATAAAATTTTTCTGGATTCCGGCTCACTCGGGAATTTGAGGCAATGAGAGGGTTGATATCCTAGCTAAAGAAGCTTCTGTTGCCAGCTCTTTGAAGGTCTCTAAGATTCCATTTACTGACTTATCCGAAACTTTTAAGAAGGATGCAATTTTAAATTCAGTTAAAATAATAAAAGATCAAGGGTTACATAAGGGTGAAGTTTATTTTCAACGATTCTATAGTGATGTTCGTTCACCTTAGTTTGGTCACAAAAAGCTAACCCGACAATGTATTGTTTCAATTAATCGATGCAGGGCGGACCATTACCATATGGCTGCTTCACTTGCTGGCATTGGCATCATCGATAATCCCAATTGTAAATGTAATCAGGAGCAGGAAACGCTCAACCATGTTCTTTGGCAGTGCAATTTTTATAATGGCCAGAGGATCAAATTTATCCAAAACCTCAATAGAGCAGGTTTTCAATTGCCACTGGACATAGGTTGCTTGATAGCTGAACCTAACATCATGGCTTGTGTATATATGATAGCCTTTTTAAATAGTTGTAACCTACGTGCTTAAGTATTTTCGATTTTTGTACTGTGGCCGGTATTTTTTTGTTGTACCATACAATATACTTACTATACTTACTAATAATACTCTGTGCTGGGAATTATCATGTTGTAATATTCATGTTGTAATAAATCTCATATGAGATTTCGAATAAAAAATAAAAAAACGTCGCGATATTTGTATGGAGAATCGGTACACGCCTACGGTTGTTCGCAGATTGTGCAGAAATAACATTTCAGCCGGCGTGAACTTGGGCGGAGGAAATATTAGCATCCGGCGCGGCGTTCCTTCCGAGGTATGAATTTTCCGCGTGCTCGAACGACCGACTAATTTTCATCGTGAGTAACGGGGGGCAAGAGGAGTGCAGGAAGAAATAAAAGAAATACCGAAAATTGGGCTTCGGTCGCGAACATTTTTGGCGAACTCTTCCGGGCAATCTGCACCGCGCTGATTCATTCATTCCCGGACACTATGTTCTTTCGCGTAGCACTCGCGACGAAAATGAAATTGTTTCGCGGACCAACGCGCATTTCATATCGGAACGACACGATGATCCCCGTGAGCTCGCTCGGGCTGATTGCCCGTTAATAATTGCAAATACCGTTGAATGGCGCGCAGCCTCTCGCGCGTCCACACTCAATATGACCAGTTTAATGACTAGGGTCCGAACGGATCGAAGGTGATTGCCTCCATCTAATACCCTTTCACCAAACTACAATATCTTCATTATGGTTCATGACGGCGTAATGACAGCGTGCCATCGAGCTCCTACCAGGAACGAAAATTGAATTCCAAGTATACACCGGGTCACAAAAATACTCGGACACTAAGGTACGATTGCCTTTGCCTGGCTGTATACAGGGTGTGACGATTTTTTCACTTTTCTTGTCGTTTTTAAATTCTTTTTATTCGCCCGAATTCGGCATGTAATTTTCGTGTAAAAAGTGAGTTGCGAATCCGATAAGCTACTCCATTTGATCTGATTTGGACGATACAAATTACCCTATCTCAAGATGTGACCGTTGGGTAGAAAAATTTGCGGTGAATGGAAACAACGAACGGATCGAAACAAGAGAAAGCCGCGAAATATTGTTACGTCCGAGCTGAGATCTCGTGGATGAGAAAGAAGTCACGTCCGGGTCGTAAAACTGGCCTAAACCCCGAGTCTACTACGCCGCACAGTGTGCAAAAACGGCCTTTTTCGATTCAAAATCAAAGAACTTTCGATAGGAATGAGGTAGAGCGATGAAATTTTTTTTTAATGAAAGCTGAAACTTTGTAGAATATGGGAAAAATAAGGAGATTACGGTACGAACGTTTTTTAACCTTGAGAAAATTCGTTAAAGTTGCACAATTTCAAGAAAGTGCCAGTAGTAATGACAGCGATACGTCAAGCGATGACGAGATGTGAAGTGCTTCATGTTTCGTAAGTAACTCAAAACGTTAAAATACTTCATTAATATTATTTTTATTGTGTTTTATATATGAGAATACGATATACTTTCAAACTAGTGTGTCATCAAGTCATTTTAACGAAAAAATTGCATTAATTTGTGTCACAAAAATCTATTTTTTTCAAAAACCAGAGGTCGTAGACAAATTTTGAAAACAGATTTGAAACCAGCGTGAAAAAATCTATGGGAAACGATATATAGCATGTTAAAAAAAAATTTCCGCGCGTATTAGCGGCAAAAACAAAATTTTCTTGAAATTGTGCAACTTTAACGAATTTTCTCGAGGTTAAAAAACGTTCGTACCGTAATCTCCCTATTTTTCCCATATTCTACAAAGTTTCAGCTTTCATTTAAAAAAAATTTCATCGCTCTACCTCATTCCTATCGAAAGTTCTTTGATTTTGAATCGAAAAAGGCCGTTTTTGCCCACTGTGCGCCGCGGTCAGAGATTTTGCCAATTACGCCGATACACTGGATGGGAAACGTTAGGAACAAGCTGAATTCACACGGATAATCATCGTGGAGACGATGATCCAGATAACGTCAGGGGGACGGACACGCATTAGTCGGGACTTACATCCGATTAACGCGAGCTGGTATCCAACGCTAACTAGTTGCCGCATCAATGCGACACGCAATTCCCTGGGAAGGCAACAGAGGCTCCTTCACGGGCAGATTGCATCTCAATTCGGTGAGATGAGATTCGTAATCGAATCGGCCCGCATTCAGTCCTTGCCGTTTAGTTCGCTCGTATCGCACGCGGGACCGTCAGAGTTGTACCTATTGAAACGCGATACGCGGACGCCCATTGAACGCAGCCGATTCGAAAGAAGAAGCCCCTGGATAATGCTCGTTGCGAAATTTCCTCTGAGCTTCTTTTGTCAATCAAATGTGTGTTTTCACTGCGAACCGTGAGCTTGCACCCGAAAGAACGGCTTAACAGACTCTCGCTGTTGACTGACCCGGAAGACGCTTTAACCGAGCTGCACGATGATTTTCATGGTCCCCTGGTTCTAGAACTCTTAACGAGCACTACACGTACGGTGACTATATTAGATTTATTTTTCTCTGAAGCAGCCATTTGTGACTTCAAATCAAATTGAACATTGGCACACGGCCCATAGTGTGCGCAACTGTGGGCGAAGATTTCCAGTCACTGGAACTTAAATATATATGATCGAAAACTATTTGACGAAGATTTGTATATAAAAAGTTATGCCACCGGTGAAAAGATCGAAAACAAAATGCCGGCATAGATCAGTTGAAATTTTTAAATACTTTCAAAAACATTCTAACATCGTTGAATTTCGCCTGTCTACGTGGATTTAATGGTCAACGAGTGTTTGCATTAGTGAACAGTATGCGGATCAGTGTGAAATTATAAATTTATACATTTTGAAAGCATGCAATTGTTTCGACTGCAACTTTACCATGAATTTTATAGTTTCATCATTTTTTGATACACAAACCCAAAAGGTATTCGGTTTTTTGATAAAAAGTCAACATCTTTTTTAACATGAAAGAATTCCTGATTTATTAGAAAAACTCTTTCTAATTGTAAACAAAATAGAGTGCCACAACAAAATAACATTGTTCTTTGTGAGATCTCGAAAAGTATGACCTTGAGATGACCTTGACAAATATATTTTGTATCTGCACGAAAAATAGTATTATCGATGATGGAAAAATCAGATGGAAAATTGAGGTTTCAGTAATCAAACAAAGCCATATCCAGCCTTCGGGTAGCACAGAATTTCGGCTGCGTTCATAATTAATTACTGACAAACATCCGTAATTAGATAATTTCCAGTGTCCGCATATTTGGCTAACGTTCGATCACCCCATCGTCCGGCACCATCCCTGATTCGGCGATACAAAATGAGGAAGAACGATATTTCGTCGCGGTTTCCATGACAACAGTCCGTTTGCATAAAGACGGGGACCGTAATGATAAAAAAACAGGCTGGTCGCTTTCGTTCGTGTATTTCAACTCTAATTAACCCGCGACACCCCACCCCATATCCCTCTTCCTCGTTCAGCGGGTCCTATTAGACGTTAATGAATACCAGGAAACATCCATCAGGCTGATTACGATGGAAAACCAACACGTGTAAACGGGTAACGTAGTAATACGACAAATATTGAATCCAGTTCACGGAAACGAAGAGGACGGAAGGACCGCCGCGTAATTGTGCCGGCAAGTAACGATTCGCTTCTTCGAACGAGAGCCAGCACGCTTGGAAAAACTCGACTGAGTCCGTTTCCAGTATCCATGGAGACCATCGTGTCGGCCGGAAGAACTTCCTAATATAAGAAACTTAACACTTCAGCTATCCACGCGACTTTTGCCTTGCCGTGTAATTTTCTCGCAGTACTACAAAGCCGTCACACGTACTCATCGCGACCGAGAAGAGTTCACCTGGAAAGAATCCGAGCCTGATTGGTCGTTGGACACACATAATTTTGACGTTGCCCCCCCCCCCCCTAATCGCAAATCAAGATGGGACCTCGGACTGAGTTTCAGAAATTGAAACCTGTCACATGCCGAGTAAGGTGGAGTGGGGTAAGTGCATAAACGGACTCTTATTAATATAAGAGACTCTTATACGGACTCTTATTCTTTTTATATTGATCTTATTTTACTAATCCCTTTGTATTCATTTATTTATATTATTTATTTGCTTTACTCCAAAACGAAACAACATATTTGAATGCGGTAAAAAGCATTTTGTAGCAGACATATGTATCAATAGTTATGCTCTTGCCTCGTAGCATACAATATAAGGCATCAAATAGATTTTTATATTGATCTTATTTTACTAATCCCTTTGTATTCATTTATTTATATTATTTATTTGCTTTACACCAAAACGAAACAGCATATTTGAATGCGGTAAAAAGCATTTTGTAGCAGACATATGTATCAATAGTTATGCTCTTGCCTCGTAGCATACAATATAAGGCATCAAATAGATTTCAACTGTCGATTGTGCACTTGCCCCATTTTCTGGGAAAGTGCACAGTTGTTGCAATTTTTTACAATTTTCTTAAAAAATTAAAATATACAAGTGGAATTGGCATTATTGCCAATGTTAATTAAAGAGTATTGACTCAAGTATTGGTTGATATCAATAAATGTTAAATTATTATAAAACAAATTCAAGATATTTGGGTTGAAAGTGAAACTTACTAAAAACTGGGGTGCACTTACCCCACTCCACCTTATCGATATCTCACTCACGCGTATGCCCAGTCTTTACTTGATTTAAAGTAACTTCCCCACTTAAGCGTCCGCATACGGTCCCGACTGTTTGAGTGCGCACTGCTGTATTTACAAACGAGTATGCTAAATTCTCTAAGAGAGAAGATTGCATTAGGACTCGAGCAAAACAGTTCAACATCCAGCGGCAAGCACTTCCCACGTTCCTTATTGTTACTGCATGCAACGTCGCGTCGTTCGCTGCCATTAGTTTCCGCCGGTGAACGAATGCAGTTTATCCCATGGACGTCGGCGTGTCGGAATAATTCGCCATATAATTTCTGCAGCTTGCGTTCCCAATGTATAATTACCATATCCGGCTTGCAGTTACATAGCCATGAACAACGGACACGAAATTATTTGAACATTTAGCTGGCGCTTGTTTAGCTGGTGCGTATTTACGGGCTCCCTGTTTATGGGGACAACGAGAAATTTGCGACGCTCGGCTGAATACGAGGCAGATTAATTCGAGTAGGTCTCGAGCGTGAAGAAGTCGGTTAACGTTTGCCGGGGCCGTGGCTCTCCTTCCATTTCGTTTCGCTCGGTGAAAAATCGAGAACCGCCGGATGGAAAGGAATTAGAGGATGCTTCTAGGAACCGGGCACCTAGCCCCGGGGCACGGATACTACGCGAAATCCGATTTTCGGTTTCGTATCTAAGAGTTATTAGATTCTATCACTGCTGAAGCAACACCGGGAACGCCAGTGTCACTTAACTGTGGCTTCTCATTGTCGCGTCGGAAAATCCAGCCGACGTTCGACGCGTTTTTCCACGAAAACTATTGGTACATCGACCACCTCTGGGACATATTTTTCGATCAAACAAACTTACCATCATTATAATTACTCGTATTGTCAATGTGAAAAAACACTCGCTAACACCAAAGGCAAATTCAACGATAAAACTCGTGATATAAAGAAGATGATGTACAGTATTATCAAATTACACACTAATTTATGGAATACAAAATTGTTTCTTGTAACAGAAATAGAAAATGGAAAAGATTGTATTGAAAACAACAAGGATGACAAGATTGACTTATACGGATATTTATGCACGCATAAAAAAATATCGTCAACAAGAACAGATAAGCCAATTCGTAGATATGCATCTGTTTGTGTTATGTCTGCTCACTAAAACAATTCAAATTGATGAAATTCTGTTTCAGCTTGAACATATAATTCGTGACTGAAAATACTCGCAGTCGAAACATAACGTACAATACAGCCTATAATTAATTTAATGACAGAGAGGGAAAGAGAATTCACGCTTTACTCAGTATTGAAAAACGAGTGCAAACATTCCCGCATCGATGTTGGCATAAGTAACATTTCATTGAATTCATTGACAGTGTCTTCGCAAATTGCTATTATCAAAATCATTAAAGATATAAACACCTTGACACTTAATTTGTGTTTCTCGTATCGATTTAGACAATTTTTATTTTACGTAAAGATCTGCAGTCCGATGTATCAACTTGTGGAAATTATTAAAGCAAGAAACAAACTTTTATTTGGCTCAAGCAGATTTCAATTACAGTAATACAGTTTGTCCAGTCTTTCGCGTAATAAATTAAAATGCTACCGGTGTAGATTTGAAAGTATTCACGGGGCCGAGCTCTACTATAAGATTACGCGAAATGGGAAGGAAAAATGTTCGTAATGGCCGCGACTGTCTTTCTCTCGGTACATTTGCAGGAAATAAGAAAACCGTGGCGATGATAGAATGCCCGCTGCTACGAGGCCGGTGGTAGTTATTAAATAAACCGCACGTATTATACCCATCCCGATTTTATGAGCCACCAGGCTCTAGTTGCGCTGCTTCCCCGCCGGCGCGTATGCAAGAGAAAGATTCTTTTAAAATTAAAGACCGTCAGAGAAACCTTGGGGGAGAATGAATTCGCTCGAAATAATGGAGCCGTGGCGAATGTAAAACTCGCGAAAATCTGAAACGCGCGAGAATTGTAATGTATTTGGATAATATGTCTCCCATAGCCGTATGCCCACGTTATACGTACACTACCGGCCATAAGTGTTTACCCACCCACATATTTTTTAACATTGTAGTCCACGGTTCTACGGTTCAGCTTCAATAACTTTGCTATTTCTCTGCTACTTTTTCCGATGCTATGATGGGACACTATTAGAGCGCGTGTTTCAATCGATAATTCTTTTCTCCCCGACATTATTTGAAATTTTCGCAAAATTCTTTAGTCACGTGAAAATCAACTGTTTACTGTATGAAAGCTTAATGCAGTATGAAATGCAGTATGAAATTTGAGAAGACTAAGATACCTGTATTACCTGCGTTCGTATTCCCTACTGACCGTTATAAAAATTTCAGAAAAATGGGTTTCTTTACCTGAACTCCAAAATTGTCGTTTTTCATAAAAAGCTGTAAACTCATTTACAATACCTGATTGTGTATGTACAGAATATTTTGGATGTTTTTTATTAGCCTTATAATTAGGATTTAATGCTACGGACATTTTCATAACAATAAAATACCTATTATTTGAATAGTAACGAAATTTGAAGGTGGGTAAACACTTATGGCCGGTAGTGTACGTTATCACAGCTACCGCCGGAACGAATGGTATGTATAGTGTTTCCTTCTCCGCGTTCTTTTGGCCGTTTTCACCACTCGGTGTGTTACCGTTCTCCCAAGGCTCTTCGCGTTCTGTCTCATCTATTTTTCAGAAGCTCCTAATATTCCGCTTCAATTACCCGAATAGAAACTTCAACGGCAGACACGCTTTTCGCAGTAAATAGTTAACGTCAAGAGTATCAAATCGTTACCAAGTTCCACCAACTAATCGTTAAACTTGTTTCTTCAATCCGGAACTTCTTGCGTACAGATTACTGTCGTCCTTTCAGCTCCCCAACTAATTATATACGGCAGCTTTCGTATTACGTCTTTTTAAAATTCAAATTCTGCTTGACGTGTTTGAATAACCGTGCTGCCGCTGGAGTTGTTTATGATTGATGTTCACCGACGGTTCATTATTGTGACGAGAATTATTGTAAAATCTGTATTTCCGTTCGAAGAAGTTAAAATCATATAAAGATTTATTTGTCTTATTCTAGAACGTTCTAGAATCGAGGCAGATTAAGAATTTCTTTAAATGTAGCAAATTATTGTGGTTTCATATAAGTAAGCATATACATGCTGAAAATTTCATCAATTTTATTGGTTTACGAGTGCGTGCCATCAATTATGAGACTGTCTGTAGTTTTTTTTTTTTATTTAATGCAATTAGAATCTCAAAGTAGAGATTATTTTGCCACACATCATTTTTCTATACATTATACATTATTATAAACTATACAATTTTCTCAGATATTTAACTCACAGGCATTCAGAAACGAGTAGATTATTTTACATATTTCAACCGTAGGTCTAGATAGGAGAGCATTACATGAGAGCGAAAGAAAAAGATGCAGTTTCTGACAATTGTGGAAAATGACATTGTGGATCATTTACTATGCCAATTCGAGCAAGAGAGCTGGCAAGATTGTAGTGTCCTGAACTGCATCTGTTTATCGTGACAATCTCACGATGGAGATTTGTGTGACTGTACCACGGTTTAGATTTTCGGTTGTGAAAGTATGTGAAGTAGTTTACACCACTGTCTGTAGTTATGATTTGATGGTCGTCCGTCCGAAGATTAAATGGTCCCTCCCACTTTACGAAATCACAAGTATTTTCTGAAGGAACAGTACCTCCTTGTTTACGAGTATTTAACCCTCGAAACATTTTCATCAACCGAACGGATTAGTGAGGACACAGGGTGCGAGACAGTCGATGGGACACGGAGAGGGCAGCTCGTCAACAAAATGATCTCGCCCGAATATACAAACCGGATAGTTCTGCGACCGACTTACCACCGTAACTCATCGCATCGTGCATGAGATGATCTACTCACGACAGGAAAAACACCGCTTCCGGCGATTAATTACGCGGCTCTGCCGGTCCGAGCGTTAAGCCGGGTTCCCCCGAATTCCGATACGTCAGAATGGCACACCGGCGGGCAACACGTGCGTGTTCCCATCGATCAATCACGTGGCATTCTCGCCGGCACACTATCGTCGCGTTCGCTACTGATTATCGTGTGCCTGGCAAGTTTCACCGGAGATCTGGAGGGATCCCCGACGGGAGATCTCGTGACCCTGTCACCGGATCCCCGGTGTTCCCATGGATCCTATCTCCCGCGTGCCTTGGCACACAGTGCGGCCGAAGCGGCCTAAACGCTGCGAAAGATCCCTTCTAAGTATCCCGATCGAAAAACTGTATAGAAACAGCATGTTCAGTATTTGTACATAATATGAATACTCTGTACGTGTTCATTCTAATAGTATACGAATGGAACCTCATAATCTTTTCCTGGATCAAGTGTACCGAAATCTCTTGTGATCACTAGACAGCGGATGTTTATGCAATTTCCAATTTTTATAGAAAAATTTTAAGAAAGTGGAATGAAATAAAATTCTATTTTTGATGGGAACTGCCTTTCTAGATCCAAAGCAAATAAAAATCGTGTTAAATTCTTTCGAATTTTATATTGTAGCATTTTTTGAAGATTTCCATAAGCCGTAAATGCATAAAGATCCGCTGTCTAGTGATCACCGTAGGAGTAAGTTTTACTAGAAATATTTTTTACAACGAGTTCGGGACATAATTGCGTGCGAAACTTCAAACGGAACACCCTGTGTAGGATGAGATCTGAATGCTGATATAGTCGCAGCTAATGATCAAGCTGTGGACGCGGCATGAGGAACGAAAGAAGAGGTAGAGTTCACGTGAGATGACTGCTGCTGGAATTTCAAGCGTTGAATATGTTTTTTCGCTGCGTTTGGGATTAGGCCCCGGCCGTGCGTTTGCGAAACAGTCGGGACAAAAGGGGACTCTTCTGGGTAGTCTTCTTATTCATCGGCGGCCGCCTCGCCGACACAGCCGGTCCATCTAACGAGACATGCATTATGTACCAAGTTCGCTCACTTTGGAAGGGCTGTCGCCGTGAAAAGCGAACGGTGAGACGAGTGAGTTACGGGCCCCGTGCCACGCGAAATATGCTACCCACTCCTGAATGCACGATGAAGGCGACGAACCCCGAACGACTTTCAACGGGCGTGCCCTCCACGAAATCTGAATTGTTCTCTCTTTCTCTCTCTCTCTCTCTCTCTTTCTTTCTTTCTTTCTCTCACACTGTCTCTCCTTGTTCCTCTCTCTTGCTGAACGTAGAGTGTTATGTTTCGCGATTGTTGTACTCGCTAGCTGCAGCACACTGCCGTTTGAATGCCGAATTAGGTGATGCATCGTGCACTTGGTATAGTCTTGGCATACCAACAACCGTCCGAGAGAGTCTGGTCCATTGTTGCGGCAGGGAAAAGGTGAGAACAACATACTCTTATCAAGGATCATGGATAATTCTACGTCATTCGCAACGTCGACGTGTCAGAGAATTACATTGGTATTCATTGTCAATATGCGGGACGGAAATTTTTGCAAAGGAAAGTGTCGCTTCAAATAACCTCAGGAACCGTCCCTTGAACGGCTGTACGACATTTTTGGAACACCCCGTAGATTGGTTAGTATTTCACTCTCTACGTGAGAATAGCGATCCTGCTATTTATTTCTATAGAATGTTAGGCAGACACAGCCAAGATCTCGTGATTTGCAAAGCGTCCGAAGATCGAACTGAAAACTATTTGTTTAAATTTTGTAAACGTGTAAGTATAGTTGAAGTAGCGTTAAATGAGCTGGTTTTAATTTCTTTGACTAAAGTTGATTACAGTAATTGAACTGTGCAGAACTTGTGGTCCATCTTTCGAATATTTTGTTTTATTCAATGTTTTCCTTAGGCATTTGTGATTTCCCTTTTACTTAAGTAGCAAAGTTCGTAGTTACTTAGCAGTAATGTGCACAGTTACCGGTAATGTGCGCCAACAAAAGCGACGAAAAGTCCATTTGGAAGTGCTGAATATGCAACAACTGCTTCATTATGTCGACACGAACACAGCAATCGTGTAGTGCCCGTTTAGAGATGTTAATTATTCATCACGAGAAAGTTACGGAGCAGCAACAAAGATTTCGTGGTTGTTTACAACAGTAAACGTGCAGCTAATAGCAACATGTTACAAGAACTGCGACGGCAAGCACCTACACACAAAAACCGATAATCTTGCAGTGCTTGAATGTGTATAGACGTTAATTATCCATTCTGATTGTTTGATTGTTTGACCATTCATGATCAAACTTGTAGGGGAGATATATAACAACAAACACGTTAGAAGATTTACAGTATGTCACAACATTATTTTCGGTTTAGTAAAATCATTAAGAATCGAGATCAATTTTTATTTCACTGCTGTTTCTTGAAAATTATGTAGACCATTTTTAATTTACATGAAAATCCGCAGTCTAGTTATGAAGAGATAACGAAAATTGTGCGGTTGGAAGGGTGTTTAGAAAAGTCCATTTTCGAGATGCTAAATATTTATCAAATGATACTCCCTCGTTATTTAGAGCAAGCATGGTTAATAAACGGCCATAGCCCCGGGAGCGTTCTAGATTGCCTGGGGACAACGCTTTGACGTCAGAGCCATAAGATATCGGTCCTGCGAGTTCGATATATAGACGGTAACTGATCTGTTGTGCCCCCCCCCCTTTATAGAGTGGATTAAGTAGGCGTGGTTTGATGACTCGAAGTTCTGACGGGGCCATGGCAATGCCCCATGGGGCAATCTCTGCCCTTGCCTGATCCAGAGGTAACAGAGGAGTAAATTTGACGGGAGAAAATATTTTTCTAAAATTTTCATTTCGGCAGAATGTTTTATCGCAGAATCGGTGAGCTTTTCGCTGAAACTGGCTGAAACAAGAAGGAAACTTGTAGTCGGTAGTGTACCTCGAGAACTCTTTAACCCTCGGGGAGGGTGGACAGCCTCGTGTAACGTGGCACAGTGGGCTGTTTGCCCAATCGAGCTGGCCACAAGTCAATTCCGTCAAACTCATTCCAGGTGAAAATAACTTGCTACCTGACAAAGTTGAATAGGTGGGGAATACCACATCATCGGTTATTTCCTTTTTTTATATTGCCGTGCAGTGGTCAGTAGGAGAGAAATTGATTCTAGCCGTACACGTGTTGACTTTTAGATGTTATCCTTTATTTGAAGACCGTTTTTGTGAGTTTCAAAAATATTTGATTTATTTCGAACAGATCTTTCTTTTTAAACTGGTACTAGCATTTTAATAGATAGTTTCTTTTTATTCATTTTCACTTTTTTATAGACAAAGAACGGACCCTCTTTTAGGTAGAAAATTTCATTTTGCCTTTAGAAACTTGCTTTTAAACGGCCGGAGATATTAATACGGAACTAGCTGCGACATCTGCAATTTGATTAGTTCGTTTTTAAAAATTCAACAAAGTTTACCATATTCATCGCGTCAACACCAGAGGACAAAATAAAGCCACTTCTGCCGGGAAACGTAGCAACTGCTACTTCTAGTTGAACGAGATTATATTCATGAAGATAAGGAAACTTTTCTTCGGGCGAAATAAAAATATTATCAGATAAAATGCTGTGGACGTTATCTTCTGATTAAAAAAATAGCAAGTTATTCTTCCTCTTATGCGTGTCCACTGTTTCATCGCTCAGTGTCCAGTGTTAAATGATGAAGAGTGACTCTGAACAAAAGTTATTTTTGTAAATAAATTTTTAGTCTCTCAAAGTGATATTTTTATATTAAATAAGTTCTATTCAAACTGAAACTACAGGGTGGCTCAAAAATCAGTGGACCATTTTGAAATGGAGTAATCCTTTTATTTTTTTTTAAATTCATATCTAACTTTCACAAACGGATTTTATGCAATCATGACAAAAGTTATGTGGCGACCGTCGTCCGCCGACACTTCGGCGAAAGAAAAATATACAAAGGCACGCAGCCTCGCGCACGGCGACCAACTATCGACGACGCAACCAAACACACCGTATTAACAATAAAGACACACCAAAATAAAATCTGCTGCAGCGAGTAATATTGTGTGGTGATTTACATCCCGCTTACCTCGTCTAACGATCCCACAGTTACAATCAGAAACAATAAAAAGACTAAAAGAATTGCAACCTTCTAAATATTTAAAGCAAAAAAGAAATGCTAGGGCGTCTGTTTGTTGCAATCGATTCAGAAACTGTAAACATTTTTGCGGTACACTCAAACTGTAAAAATGGGTCTTTCGTGTCTGACGCAGTTTTCACCGAGTTCTTTAAAGAACCTGAAAAAATTCTTAAATTGAGATCATCACAGTAATTTTGACAAATAATTTATTGAATTATTTTGCAAGTATGAAGAAACATGGATTTTACATACTGTTCGAAATCATTCGGACACGAAGGACCCGAAGCAGTTTAACACTTTGAACGGCAAACAAGAAAGCTAAAAAATTCCACGAAATCAAAGTATCAAAGTTTGATAAAATAGAAATTGAAAAAATTAAATGTACGAGATCCTAATCTTTTACAGATTCTAATCAAATTTGATACACTGAATATATTAACGTAAAAAATGAACAAATAATTCCGTCATCCATATATGAGTGACATGTCAGTCAACGTGTTAAAAGATAAGAATGTTATCCAAAAAGTTTCCCGATCCACGTCTTAACCGGAACCAGTCAGCCAGTTCCACAACCCGTTCGAACCCCGGGAAAAACAATTTGCTGTAACAAATTCGAGCCGGGTGCCGCCTTTTGTATATTCCGCGACAATCGACAAACGGCAGGAACGTGGTCGAACAATTTCACGAGGCAGGCGGGGCAGGCGGTCGACACGAGGGAGAGAGAGAGAGAGAGAGAGAGAGAGAGAGAGAGAGAGAGAGAGAGGGAGGGAGTATGAAACGCTGACAACCGTCGACAGGTCCTATTAAAATAAAATTTGCCGTGTACGTGAGGCAATAAATGTTCCGATGAGACCGATGGACGCCTCCGGTCGCTTTGCATTCGACGTGTCGCGCGTCCCGTCACGATTTTCGCCGGACACGCGGAAAATTCGCTGGGACTTTCGCCGGTAAATCGGCAGTAAACCCGTTGTCGGCTGGCCCGAGATTGCGTGGCGGCTCGTCGGGTTGAAACAGCGGCGACGGCTTGCTTATCAGGAACGCAATACCCGCGAGATGTAACGCGTCCCGTCTTGAGAGGATACGGGCAACTTTCGTTCCGAGTTTCCACCGAGTAAGCTGGCCCCCGTGCCTCTAATTAACGTACAAGCTGCGCTGCGCTTGGCAATTTCGCCGGTTACGCTGAAACTAGGCCCAGGGGACGCGTTAGAATCTTTCGCGTCGCTTCGTTACCAAGCGCGATCCGAGCACATGGCTGGACCACCCCGACGCCGACGCCGACGCCGCGACGACGTATGATCAATGCGAGATGTTGTCGCTCCTGATGGAATTCGAAACTTCCTGCAATATTCACGGCGCATCTATGAACTGCCTTGTCTTGGACCCAGGCCTTCGGAATGATGCGTTCCCCGAAATAGGTACTGTGGACGTAATTAATATTCGGACACTATTTATACAATAAATATTAGGTCGTCCCATAAGTTCGTGGATATGTTTATATTATTGAAAAGTATTTTAATGAAAAACCGCAGCAATTTTATAGTGGCGGTATGTCTTTGACAAAAAGGTCAAAAGTCAAAAATTTGCTTGCTAGATGGTGAATTTTGAAAAATTGCAACTTGTGTCAGAACCCAACTCGTGTACAAGAGGGTACAAGTTTTCATCAGCCTTGTTTGGGCAAGAGGTAGCAAGAGGTTGATTATTTTGTGATTCCTCCTGTAATCGATTATGAAAAGCAACCAAGAAGTCATTTAACCTTAAAATAAAGGGCACAGGTAGGTGCGAGAGAGGATATATTTTACAAATTATATGTATAATATCTCGAAAATTACGCGTCATATTCATGCATGTCTTTTACACGAGTGTATGACTATTAATTGCGATGTAGAACGATCCATTGCAATTAAAATGCATTACATGATCGTACATGAATTGTTAACGATGCAAAACGCAGGTACAATATTGAAAATATTCATCGTACTGTTTGGCTGCGACGGCGTCATCAATTCATGATCTCCATTTGTTAATTGCTTAATTAAATATTAACGTCTGCTCGTGTTTTACACACTTCCATAAAATTGTAACCAAACATTTAAATATACATACAACAGAGTGGACGAGTTTTCAATTGATTAGTTATCTATGTTCCAATGGCAATATTAAAAAAAATTGTAATTAATATTGAAGTTGCAAAAGTATCAAGTAAAAGAAAATAATAGAACAAATAAATTCTGCTTATTATGCTTTACCTACTCAGAAGTTCATCTAAAACTATAAGAGTACTGTTATATTATTTTCAAGCGATTAAATAATTGTCTATTGAACTCCTGTTTCTTGCAAACGACAGAACATTTTATGATAAAACTTTTTTTAATTTATTTTATCGACAGAATTTTTTATTTTGCAGAATTATTCACAGTCTACTTATAACAGTCATTCGTTTACTCGAAAGAGAATAATCTATCTTCATCATTCAAAGCATCAAGAACAGTTCTAACGCTTTGTCATGCAGATCAAATTTTTCTAAAATCTGTGCACAGCTGTGAACAGTGTACAATGTTCCATTCGATAAACGGACAAGAGCATTTATCATTTTGTTCACATTATTCGTCTTGGTGTGGTCATACGTATGTGCGTTAAAATTGGCGTCATGTCCAAAAGAAACTGAAAATATTTGTAAGGCTCTAGAGGAAAAAGACAGAGCCAAGCTGCGGTGTCGCGTCATCGCTAATTAGTAACCCCGTTGATTAATTGTAGAGGTCGACGGGGGAACGTAGCTGGCACCGTAGATAGCGGTTCAAGTGAGGAGAACAAATTTCTAAAAGAACAAACACTCGATCCCCGATATTCCACAGCGGACACCGGCTGGCCGCGTTTTCTTTCTCCATTTTGTCAGCTGCGGAAACGAACAACTGTCCCACGGGCAAATTGCTAATTATCAGGACGTGCTGGACTTTATTAAGCCAGTCGGCTTCGCGTGGCTCGTTTCATTTCATCGCGAAATTTTATTCAGCTGCTCGATCAATGTTTGCATAGAAATTCGATGAAGACTAGATTTCATCGACGCGTCACGGAATCAAATAGTTCGAATAGATCATGACAGTTCGAAATTTTTGCCTGTTCTCAAATTAACGTTTTCGGTCTCTGTTTGAGAACACTCCTCTACCGCACGGTTCATTTAACGATGCACGTGAATTTGAAACAGCGCGGCACATGCTGTTACACTCTCGCCTACAGTTCCGTGTTATGGAAATCATCGAATTTTTATTCAAGTTTTTGTTTTAACAGGTTCACCGCCACACCGATGCGTATAAGTAGATAGCGGATTTTTATGAAAAATAAAAATTGTTTCCATCAATTACTACGAACAGGGGTTAAACAGAAATTTCTTTTTTCTTTTGATAATTTCGATAAGCTGGGATTAATACATTGAAGCTTTTCAATTCTTTTAATCTATGTAAATGCATGAAAGTCACACAAAATCAAAGCAGCTTATTTAACACTAAACCTACCACGGTGAGAATGACCGGTTTTATATTTCACAATTATTAAAACTATAAAAACATTTTCGTAGGAAATTACTGAATTGATTTCTTTATTTAAGCACATAATGAAAATCGTACAAAGTTTAACTAAACTCAATCGTCTCCCTTCTATAAGATGCTTCAGTTTTATGTTTTGTGCTAGGTAGGTTTAGTGTTAATAGTACATGAGTAAACAAGACATTAGGTAACGGGCAAATTGCGAAGACTATGTCACAAAATCGAAATAACGGTCACAGCGAAAAAATTCCAATTCCCCACCATATATGGAAACTGAGAGAATTCAAAAAGATCGAGGCATTTGATCCCGAGGAATACTTACTGGGAATACTTTCCTCAAGGAAGCTGCTCGGAATGCGAATGTTTTCGTCACGAACGCTATGAATTTTCGAAGCAAGATAAACACGGTAGGAATTTCGCGAAAGTCTTTCGCGTCACGTTGTGAAACTCAACGAGGCAGTCAAGTTCGCACGACTCCCGTCGTAATTAACTTCTTGATTACCGGCGTCGAATTAAAGAAGATCAACGGGTATCCGAGCGGAGAGAAAAATCCACGGGAAGGTGTTGTACGCGTCTGCCGCCTGGAAACTTTCCTCGGGAAACTTTTTATGGAAATCGACTTGCTCGGCCAGTAGATTCAACCTAATTGAAACGAGAAAGAATTATGATCGGTGGGGAAATGTGTATACGTAGGGTACGGTAAACCTCGCTCTCATAATACTGGGGATACGTTCCGTGCTGTATCAGTCGTACGTTTCATATTAATATGCACTATATGATATTTGGGACTATATGTTTATTATAAAATGTTTAAAATTTCTACAGTAGTATAGTATCAAGATCCTTTTCGAATTTGTCAAATACAATGTCCCATTTCTTAACACTAGATTGCCTAAGCAAGTCATTTTGACTGCTTTAAATTATTTTTTTTCGAACTGAAATACATTTTTTTTATTGCTAATACTTATTAATAACTTGTTATATGACTTTAAGTGATATAAAATATATTAAAAATTACTGTTAAACAAATTTCTTTGCGCATTAGTTATTTTTTCACAATGCAGTCATTTTGAATGCTTTCAGGCAATATAGGTATATACTAAGCTCCCGTCTTTCTAGTGTTAACGGCTTATAATTAATTACTGTTGAGAAATGAATGAACGAAATTCATTCAGATCATATTGTGTTCATGTCACTGTAATAACCGTGCAGAGGATATAGGAATAATTTAAATCATTGGTTTGAAACATACAAATCAGCTTGGCAGAATAGACATTGAAATTTCGCATCTTTTTCACATGCGACAATTATTTCAATTGAAAAGTGCAATCGTGGACTCAACAAATAGCGGATTTTCCTTATAACGAGTAGCAGGTTTTAACAGTATCCATAAACGATAAAACACCGGCTTTAAATCGGTTCAGTTTTCAGGCTACACTGTATTCACGAGTTCTCATCCGACGGTTATGTTCGTGATAAAGCGAACCGGAAGAAATATAATTCTTCGGTCCGCTCGCGAAACACAATGGTTATAATACGTTGTTGCGTGAATGATAGAATACGACTCGGATGAACGAACGTAAAAACGATTGTTGTACACAAGCTGAACGATCGAAACCACACGGCCGACAAAAGGGACGCAACGCTCGCCTGAAAAGTTTGTTAGAAACGACATGAACCGTAGTTTTACACGTTTTGAAAAAAAAAAAAAAATCCCAGCCACTCCGCGGTCTATTAATCGTGCTTAAAAACTTCTCGTGCCCGAAGCAACAAAAGAGTATTATCGCACCAGAATGAAATGTTCCTGTCGCTGTTGCTACACGGAAACTTTTAACACGAAACAACAGTCGGTCGGTTAACGCGCTATTAAAAAAAAAAAAATGCCTTTTCACAGCTAGCGATTTCGCTTTTGCACAATGGGGCGATGTTCGTTAAAATATTGATAGCTGCAAATATTCCGTGGATTTATACCGCGAATGCCACGCGCATTTTTCACTTTGCGCACGAGCGTTTCAATGGATACACCCGAAAAACGTATCCTTTCATTTTGTATGTTTCAAACACAAAATATTTTCTTACTACCACTGTGGGGGGGATCCGGATATATTTTTACCCACAGTGTCATCGTTCTATAAATGCTCGATTACTGGCGATTATATTAAATTGTATCTGTAGAAAAAAGAAACATCACATTTTTTTCAATAATTTCAGTAGGTCTCGATTGTCTGGTAATAACGTAACCATTTTTGATCTCACAAATTGCGTAAAATTTACGACCCTCTGAGGGAATACTCGCTTAATTTTTGCCGATACCAGCGGAGGACGGTGTAACGGAAAACACGCGGAAACCGTCGGCAGATTTAATGGAACGTGTAGTTGTCGAACGCGGGTATCACGATAATTCGATGATCGTCCAGAAGAACAAGGGGTACCGCTAATTGGCGGAAATCTTCCTCTATTTCTCTTTTCTTTTTTTTTTGTCGCGCGGGACGGTTCGTGCTCGCACACCGGCGAAAATGAAATAGCGAGGCGACGATCGGCACACCGGCCAGTGCTGCTTCGATTTTAATCGACGCCGAACGTGACTCGGGCTACGTGACACTCTTCGAGACAGTTCTGCCGGGGGAGATATTAAAATGGAAGCTGCGAACCGACGGGAAATTGTACGGTGTCCGCCTATCGGCGCTGCCTCGTGAAATATTCATGGGGCAGGGTTTCAATGACAGACAGTTGTTAGTTTGCCAGCGATATTTTCTGATTCAGCCAATGTTTGGCTGCGTACCGACGCGGCCGTTTCAAATATGGACAAGCCTCCGAGAGAGTTCTCCCGGAGGTTCGCGTGGCGTACGACGTGTCAGGCGCGTCCTCTCGGCGAATAAGTGTAGAAACGCAGATTTTCATGCTGGAACAGCCGTGGGACATCGCTCCGGGAATCGTCTGTTCGGTTTCGTTAGCCTCGGAAAAACCGCGATGCGCAGTGAACGTATTACTTCGAACTTCAAAGACTGGCTCGAAGACGTAGCGCGGGAGGGCACAAAATATATCATCGATCAATAAGTCACGGGACTAACTATTAAAACAACATTCTTTATTCAGTTCAATTGCATTCACTAAGAACCTGGATAACGTGGTCGCTACTTAGACTTGTAAACAGGAACATTCAAGTGAACGCAATGCCACCGATCTTAACACATTGTCACGTTATTTTTTTTAAATGTCAGATCACACTATACATATACATACATATACATATAACTATACATACATATACATACATATACATACATATACATATAAGTATACGTATACATACATATACATATAAGTATACATATACATACATATACATATAAGTATACATATACATATAAGTATACATATACATATAAGTATACATATACATATAAGTATACATATACATATAAGTATACATATACATATAAGTATACATATACATATAAGTATACATATACATATAAGTATACATATACATATAAGTATACATATACATATAAGTATACATATACATATAAGTATACATATACATATAAGTATACATATACATATAAGTATACATATACATATAAGTATACATATACATACATATCACATACTACCAATTAAACAAAGTAACTGCAGTTTCCAAATCTCCTCCCACTTTTGTGGAAAAAAAAATCTAAAAGAAACCGAAAGAAAGTGACGATGGAATCGGCAACTTCCGCGAGAGTTCATCAACGGCGCATTACCGAACGGTTCACAATGAACAACGTGACATAAATACGAACCCCTATCCGTCAAGTCACGTTCCGTCATACAACGTGACAGTACGTGACAGTGCACGACGTCGCGTGACGCGATGGAAACGTGTTACCACCTTAAAGCATCCCCCCATTGAACGGCACCGGGAAAATCGTGGATACACAAGCGTTCAACGATTGCCAATTGAAACTGACAATCCCGTGTACCAACACGCGGGCTGCTCGGTTCCGAAAGGTCTGGTATTTGCTAATTTCCTCTGGCGCTGTAACGGTTAATACCCCGTGTTCCCGGAGTGGGTGCGCTCGTAGCGCCGGCGATGCCCGGGAATTCCCGACGATATCGTCTAACGAAAGCACACATTCTCTCCCAAAAATACGTCCAGCTCCGCAAACACTGGATCCTCTCTGCCGAGAGCTTTCCCGATCCCCGACCCACGGTGAAATTATTTCACGGGGCTCAGCAGGTTTCGCGCGGTACCGTGCGGCTCCTCGCTTATCGGCCATTGTGCTGCCCCCGCGCGTTGCTATACCTATCTAGGTAGTTACGTGTGCCGACCGTGTGTGATACCGGACATTTTATCCCAGCAATGTAAGCGACGCAATCCGGGCCAGGTCCGAACACGGGAAAATAGGATAGAACGCGGCGAGTTTCGAGTTCGGTGCCGACATTTCGCGACGTGTGACGTTTACGGCGTCGGCGTCGGCGTCGTCGTCGTCGTCGTCGAGTGCCGACTAATCCGATCGAGTGGCACGAGGGTATTTCGCAAATTTCTGTCCAGCCGCGCGTCAGAATGCCGTCGGACGAGCACCACGCTTAAGAGCCATGTTTACAGCAGATTAGGACGCTGTTCACCGTTGAAAGCTCATGTCCGAGATACCAATGGGGGGGCGTTTGCATCGAAATACAATAATACCGGTATTTTTCGGTTACAGGTTTTCAACCTTACACACCGAGAAATCGTGGTCATACCTTTTGATTTCGATAATACTTTCAGCATTCGTTCTGCTCGAAATCACAACTTTTCATAGTTTTGTACGCGCTATCAATCCTTTTAATATCTCAAAGAAACGTTTTCTCAAATATCTTAAAAGTTCGTTTATTCCATTATTTAGGTATAGTTACATTCACAACGAGCAAACCCAGACTGTCATCAAATTTAGGATACGAAAATACCTTCTTATCTTAGAAGTCGTTGAGATCTAAACTCTGCGAGCCAACTTACGGAACTACAGTTACTATACTATACTATAGTCACGGAAACCATGTGGCACATGGTAGTATTCAACACTGGGTTTGCACAGCACTAAACGTGGCTAATTTGCATTGTTTTATCAAATTAAAATATACTATACTTTAATCGGTATAGCATAACTTTTCTGTGGTATTTTAAATTTCTCTCAGATTATTATTACTATCATATCGTTATAATATGAATATTCATTGAAATCAAAACGTTAACAGCATTGCTTGCATGAATGTTCACGAATATAAAGCACACTAATTTTTTGATGATAGACGTTCGAGTTTGTTTGAAACTTCATAACCTACCTTCCCCGCTTATGATCATCCGTTTTAATCATTGTTGTTCCTCGGCTAGGCACATCAAGCTCCAACTGAAATTCCCTCGTTCCATCCGCCGGAGCTTTCAGTACTATTTTCTTACTCGACCACACTACAAACCCGTAACAGGATTAATTCCTTTAATCCGGATAAAACAAGTGCGAATTAGCCAGCACTTTGACCGCTGTGCATTAACAAATCCTTACTCGAGGATTACAAATCAGTTTCCAGTTAAAAATCCACTAGTTACGAGGATTAAATCTACGTGGCGAGCGGATGAAAATATTCGCGAAACAAGTAACCCTGGCAAATGCTAACACATTGCCGTCCATTGAACGGAATTTATGTTATTTTTAGGATTCGATCTTTCTTTTGTGTGCGATACGTACAAATTAAAGAAGTATAGTTTTCATTCGATATAAGACGATGCGTCGGGACGGTTTTCGACGTATTGCGGATGAGGGTACCTGTTCGGCTCGACATTGTTCTCTAGTGAGCCGAGGGTGTATGTAGGGGAGAGTTGCCAAATGGGTACTGGTCACCTAAATCGTACCACCTCTTTTATTTAAAAATTAATGTATTTTGATGCCTCTTGGTGGTAAAGTTATGAACTTTTATTTATGTCGATAAAGTAGGACCAAAAAGTCATTCGCATGAAGTGTTGTTTTGTGAATGACAGAAGCACAAAGAAATCAGGCAAGTCTGATGTCAATTTAAAACGATTTTAATCGGCTGAATTAAATATAAATCTACAGTTTCTGAGGTAGTCTTATATATTTTTTAACACTAGCTATGTTATATTATTTATTTCTATTTAGTTTATAAAACATGCTGATAATATTTTAAAGGTTAGCTTCAATTATTTAGCGGGACGTCTTTTTCCTAAATCGTACCACACTGTGGTTTCCTAAATCGTACCAGTACGATTTAAGATACTGTTATTCAAATTTTACCGCGAAAATAAACGATTTACAATATTTCAAATTTTTTTAGCATGGGAAAGTAGCTTACAGTAGCCCCTATAAAAAGGAATTAGTTGCAATGAAAACAAAACAAATGAAACAAAGAAAAATTAATTTCACGCCTTCAACCAGCACCGCTGCTCCAGTTCTCGTAGAAGTGGAGAATGAAAACGATTGGTTCTGTTTTCTTTGCAATAATTCTTATTTAGAAGACATGATCCAATGCTTAAAGTGCCAAAAGTGGGTACATGAAGCTTGTGGAGGAGTTTTGAAAAAAGACAATATTTATTATTGTCCTAGTTATATTTAAGTTAAGTAATGTAATATTTCATTTTATTTTTATGTTGTATTGTATATTAAACTGAAATTAAACGCAAAATACAGTTTCTCTTATGATTTTTTTGTATCTTTTTAATCCAACACATGAGGTACAATTTTGGAAAACGGCTGGTACCATTTAGGATACCGGTTGCCTAAATCGTATTGTTTGCATGATCTTATAAAAGTGTTCATATCACAATGATCTATCAATAAATATTTAAAAAATCATATTAAATTGCAACTTCGATAGTTAATACATAGATGCAAAACATAATTTTTGCTCAAATTCCTATTAAAGAATATATAAACTGCCTTCGAAATTAAGTGGTACGCATTCGGCAACTCTCCCCTATATCTTCCGTTGGAGAAGGATAATCTGTCACTAAGCTTTAACTTTAGCGGTAACTTTTACTCTTGTACCATTTAAAAATGAAATATTTAATCACCCTTTCATTCCACAACCTCTTCTGATCTTTTTGGCAAAAACATCAAACCGTCACTATAAGATTTCTGCGGTTTTTCATTAAAACACTTTTCAATCGTATAAACATATCCTCGGCACGGACGACCTAATAGTATCTTAGCAGCAGCATTGAAATTAAAAAGGCCAGATCGGCTGGCAACAAATGTGTTAACTGATATTATCAGCGACCAGGCGCAGGCGGTGTAAAGTTGCCGAGGACGAAATTCGTTTTATTCCACTTGGCCATTTCGCTGGCGGCGTTTGAACTTCGAAAAATAATTCCGGGCTTAGTTTGGCGCGAGCGTTGGGCCGGCTCTAAACTTCTGTATTATCAGTTCTCGGATAATGGAGCGGCGGTCGGGTCCGGTCGTATAAGCAAATTAAAGTTGTTGCACGGCTCGGAACTCTTAGGACAGGTTCCGGCGCGCGCGGTTATCTTGCGGCTTTCTTCGCGGTCGCGGCGCGAGTTTGCACGTGTAAATAAAGACTCGGGAATGTTCCGCGGGTAGTTGTTTCGGGCAGCTTTCCAGCGGGACGCTTCATCGAATTTGTTTGCCTTCTTTCCCGCCGCTGCTGTTTGCTCTTAATTCGCGGCCGGCCGGCCGGGGCCGCGGGGAGCACCACGTCGCGCGGGACAACGTGCTATTTGCCCGGGGAAATTGTCGGGGCCTGTTACCGCTTCTCGAATGAGTTTAAAATTCGGTCCGACTTCCGTAAGCTTTCCACGACATGCCCGGACTAATCTCGAACTACGATTCCCCACAGATGCCGGTCCAACGGCTATTGAACCTTGTTCCCGCGAACTCTCGGCCCCGCTGATAACCTGGATAATTTATTTGCTCTGGAAATTATTTCTTGCCCGCTCTCCAGTGAGGCCGAAGTTTTAGCGAAAATGGAATTGCGAGAATTCTGTCATCGAAGAGCACCGTTGCTGGGGTGTTTGTTTTTTAAAATGTCGTTCCTGTAAAATCAGTCCTCGCAAACTTCGCGGAAACAACTTCCAACGGGAAGTTTCTTGTTCAAGCGTTATTGCAATTATTTATTTTGTGTGATTTAGATTATCACAATAAAAAATTTTATTATATGTCTTCGATTATCAAAATAAAAATATACTATATTTTAGATTATCAAAATAGAAGTATGTGATGTTTAAGATTACCAAAATAAAATTATGTTATATTTTAGATTATTAAAGTAAATATGTGTTATTTGCCGAAATGTTTCTATTTATTTAACACGTTGACCGCCATGTCATCCAGATGTGGGTGACGGAATTATTTGTCCAGGTTTTAAAATGAATTTTTACATTTTTAATATATTCACTGTACCAAATTTGATTGGGATCTGTAAAATGCAAGAAAGTTGGAAGACTACTCGATATCACACATATAATTATTTTCAATTTTTATTTCATTAAATAACTTACTTTGGTTTCATGGAATTTTTTAGGGTTCTGGTTAGGCACTCAAAGTGTTAATATAGTATTTGGAATATTTTTTCTATAAAATTTTACTCGGCTCTGGACATTTCTTGGAGATGCCTATAGAAACCTGTCTAATTCTTATGTATACAGGAGTCGAAGGGGAAGCAGGTAGACCCAATCATTCTCTCGGTGTCGTTGGTAAGCTCGGCAGATTATCTCGACTAATGGAGAGCATTCCGCGCGATAGCAGTCCGGGCTTCGAGACACTGTCAGCGTCCATCCTGTCCGTGATCTAGATTCCGACTTCCGGTAAAACGGACTCGGTCCACCAGATATCCTCCCGATGATATTCCCTGGACCAATAGTCTGACAGCCCGGTGTTTATTCCTCAATCGTTCGATCAACGCAAACATCTGCGTACAATTTCTATCCAAGTGATTGCGGCGATGGTGCCGCGCTGTCAGTCATCGTTCGATAAAAACAAGTTTTCGATCCACGATAGTTTCGAAATCGGCGTTTCGTGATCGAAAACCAAATTTTTCAATTTTTCTTTCAGAACATTCCGCTCCCTGTTAACTGATAACTAGACTGCGGAGTTTTATTTCATTGATTAATATTTATTGCATTAATTGCACGATACAGGAGCTACACAGACATTCATTTCCTTTTTCGATCTTGATGAGTTGAATATACATAGTACATATTACAATATACGTAACAATCCGAATTTTTTAAACGTTTACAAAAAAGATTATTAAGAGTGATAGAGACGTCGCATTTTCGTTGACCGTTTGTCGCATAATTTTCGTTAGAGCCACAATAATTATAACTTTCCATTCCTTGGTAGAAAAACAAAATTCTTTTCGTAATGTTAGTAAATTGCAAAGAATGTAACGAGATTTTTCATTTTTTCTAACGGCTATACAGTTTAGCATTTGAGCTAGTCATTTTTGCTGTGAATCCATAAAATCCGTAGTCTCTATTGATCACAAAAGAACAGAACTTTCTACGTGGACGTATTTTTTGCGTGAGGAATTATTTCATTGTCTATTGTTCTTGTGCAATTGTATGAGCGTGCGTTGTCGACGTCGACACACGGCGCTTTTACCATAAAAGCCAGCGATAGAAATCAGATTTTGACATTGTTGAGCGCACGGCGGACATGCACGTCAACCAGACACTGCTATAATATTCCACGCGTAATTTTTCTTTCAGTGACACCTTCCAACACAGATTGAAAATTTAATTAACCAATTCCACGTCCGAACGGCACGTGGCCGGCTGAAAAATGAGCTACAGAGGAGCGTAAATGGCGGCGGACAGGTATGTCTGTCCGGTTGTCGCATCGTTGCACGGAAAAAAATTGTATGACTAATTGAATGCGTTCACGGTTTGACGGCGTTTCCGATGCGGTGACATTGGCGGCCATTGTTTTTGAGCGACAGTACCGGGACAAATTAAAGCAGCGTTTCCAAAACTTTTTGACACTTCGTAAACAAATAAATAAACACATCCTTATACGGTGAAAGTCAACTGAATCGAATCAAACGAAATTATGTAATTGATGGGAAAAGATGTTATTTGCTCCTGGAGTCAAGTTTTCGTGTGTAAATTGTTAGTCAACGGCGAGCATCGTTTGCCCGAATGACGCCAGCGAAAGAGACTCTCGATCTTGCGAATACACCGTCGACAGAAGACCATCTATCATGCTCCGTCTCCCTATGTAAAGCGCCCTGAGTAAGTGTGACTTGCTCTCAATTTCGATGGAACTGGGATAGTGTCCCACAGGGTGATCTCTCTGCCCAGTACAGGACTATTCTGAGACGCACAGGGCCGCAAAATAGCAGCAAGTGATGAAGTTACTAGTGCCACTAACGCAAATTGACATGTTTGTGTCAAGAAAAACATACAATTCTTCGAACGAGACGTCCAACTACGAGTTCACTCAATCAGCCACTAATGAAAACAAGCCTAACGACGACTGCGCCCGAACAATAGTATACACGATTCTTTGCAGTGAATTGTGTATTGTTAAAATTTTGTTTAACACTTTGACTGCCAAACTAGAAGCCTAAAAAATTCCATAAAATCAAAGTAAGTTATTTAACGAAATAAAAATGGAAAAAAAATAAAATATATGATATTGAGCAGTCCTCCAACTTTCTTGCATTTTACAGTTCCTAATCAAATTTGGTGCAATGAATATATTAACGTAAAAATTCATTTTTAAATCTATACAAATAATTCCGTCACCCACATATGGGTGACATGGCAGTCAACGTGTTCGATTCATTCGAGTCTCGCCAGCCACGTCTCAGTAATTTCATTGCACTGTATAGAAAAATTGAATACATAAAATGGCCGATATTTTCGCAAGGTCGCAACAAGCAAGCTTGTTGCTTTTCAATTGTGCAATTGAATTACAACGTAACTGCATTAGCACAACTCTGGGCAGCTGATCTCACCATATAATAGTACAAAGTTGTACAAAGGAGGAGTCATTACGAAGTTATTCACCTCTCCAACGCATCGATGCTTATTGTATCAGTTGCATACCGAGGCGCCAATTAAGCTTTCGAAAAGTGACGGACTAGGATCGAGCAAAGATGAGCGATCGCAGGCAAACGAAACGTGGCCAGCACTTAACAATTTTCGGAAGCAATGGCCGCTGGGCGTGGTTTGGAAAGTTTGCGGGAAGCTCGCGAACTTTCGCGGCGAAGCTGTGGAGCCTTATCGAGCCTCATCCGCGATAATTGTTCCCGGATCTCCCAGCTCAGCCGCTTTGGAAAGAAGGCTGAGAAATAGGCTGGGAACAAAAGCATGTCGCGCGTACCCGGAACGGCCGCGTTCTTCACCTTGACATCCTCGATCGCGCCTTATCTTATCAGGCCGGGGGGAGGTTAGAGGTCTGATAAGATCCGCGTCGCGTTTTTCGGCTAATAAGATTTCACGGGTCGCGTGGCGTGTCCCAAACGAGACTAATCCTTTATCCCGCTCACGTACTACAGGTCGCTCGAGGGGATTTCGAGACCTGCTCACGGCCGTGTCTCTTGATTCCGAAAAGCTTGGTCCTGTCGAGTGGAAGCTCCGCCCGCGAGCCATCAGATCGATACTTGATTCTTGATTACGAGCGTAATCCGATTATACGCCTTCACCTGTAACATCTTCGGCGCCGTCGCCAAGTGCCTTTACCGTTTTTACGACGTCGTTCGCCGAGCCCCTCCCGCACCGTTTAATACGAATAACGGGTCGCAGATAAATACGGGCCATGTGTTCGGACCTCGGTACCTACCCTAAGCTTGATGGACGTTCGAAGGGTAGCGCGACGATCGGTGTTAGCCGGACGGCTGTCAACCAGGAAGCTGTAAAACCGGCAAAGTGGCGAGGCGTACGTACCGCTCGCTGCCTCCGATAAAATATTCGATCGTGATCGCGTTAATCGAGAGGGACGACGATAAAAACGCGGCGATGGAAAGTCCGCCGAGTGCGGGCCAGTTACGTGGAAAGATGGCAGTAAAGCGTCTGACCGTGCAGGAAGCAATAAACCGTTTGATAGCAAGCCCCGCCAAAAGACGTCCCCGACAAAATCGAGCGGCAGACCATCCGCCAAACTGTCCGGCTACAATCCAGACAGTTTGACAAGCTACTGTAGTCAGCGCGGAATCAGCTGTCACTCCATAACTCCTTTACGATGCCCCACGGCTCCAGCCACGGTGAAGCAGGCGTGCACAATTTCTTTTGGATCCTGCTCTCCTCGGATAGCACGTGAAAATATAGTACCTGCAAGGTTTCAGAGTCGTTGCACAACGAGAATCGCGTTTTCTTCAAGTTTCCCGATTCCTGACAAGAATCCATTTATACAAAATTTGTGTAAATTTTATCTTATGTGCTCAACGAAAGAATCATAACCCTTTCACAGTGTGGTAAAATTACGAATTCTGGTCCAAAAAAAGTCTAGATTGTTCATATTCGGAGATAGCCGACGGCATACTGAATTCAAAACTAAACCACGTCTCCTTCTTCAGTTAAAATAAGCTTAGAAAACAGAGGAAGCAAAGAATCTAGCCATAGTCTTAGATATCTTTGGTAGACTAAATATCTTTGGTAGATAATTATATATAATTATATATTCATATAATTTCAATAACTAGCGACTGGATCGCGACTCAGACTCTATCGGGGGGCACTACTGTACTATAGTGAAGCACAAGCGCGGTACAAAGAGGCAAGTGAAACGAGTCCGCGAGCGGTCCGCCGCGCTGCGAACGGGGCGGTAACACAATTGCTCGGTGTCAAAAACAAAATCAAACAGCGGTCGGCGTCATTGGCGGATTTTTCAAGGATCAACGCCCCCGTGCGCGACGCGTATGAAACTGTCAGCCGTCAGCTGCACAGCCCACGGAGTAAATGAATCGAGCCGCGCGCGAGTAGTCCTTTGGGCGCATTATCGCCGGCTCAATTTCATTTCGCATCGCTCGACATGCGGTTGAAACATCGCGCAACGCCATTCACGCGTTTCCAGCGTCGATGCCGGTTCGAACTTTTGCCCGACGACGATGCTGTGGAATGACGGTTATTTAGCAGAGAAGGAGGTGATCGATCGCCGCGCAATCCTTCAACGCAATCACTTCAAAGTAGAATTGCGGGTTTCAACAATTTGAAGGTCAGCCGTTCGTTTGAAGTTCGAGTCCTACTAAATACCACGATGTACAATAGGTACAGCAGGTACAATTCGACTAAGTCTACAGGGCGTTTGGTGGTAACTGGTGGTACAAGCGAAAAGGGGGTGATTCTACATGAAGGAATAAGTCGAAAATATAGAATAACATTTTTTCATCCGAAGTTTCGTTATCGAGGAAATCGAGTTTGAAATGCAGCCTGCTATTCGATAGGAATTGTCTGACGCAACTGTCTGATCATGACCAACCAAATCTACTTGCTGCATATACTAAAGCACACATACCTGACAGATCTTCAAAGTCGATTTTCTCGAAAACAAAGCCTCAAACGAAAAAAGTTTATTCTATATTTTCGACTTATTCTTTCATGTAGAATCACCCCCTTTTCGCTTGTACCACCAGTTAAACACCCTATATAACGCTTACATTCTCCTATCGCTCCTTTGGATTTCCACCACCATTCTAATCAAATTTCGTCCTTGCGATGTTATTTTAAAAAAAAATCCAAGTAACTTTCATTTGTATCATTTTTCTCTACATCTGTTAGCTTTCGAGATACACTATCCTCTCCGTAACTGTCGCAAAGGTCTCCACCGTCACTGTAAACATTTCATCCCTACCACTGAAACGATTCATAGTATTCGTCTCGTTTTTGTTGTATATAATTACGAAGAGAAAGAGAGGCAAGAGAATCGAAGCGTCGAACTTGCTTTTTCCCTCTTTCTTTTTCATTCGCTATCCTTCTCTACGTTTCATCAAAATCGATGATTGACAGACGGGTGATGTGCCTCGTTAGTAGCGATGGGAGTGACCCAATTCTTTCTCATGATTTTTTAGTAATTCGGTAATCAAATACTCATATAAAAAGAACAAAGCGTATTGAAAAATAAACTGCTCGGTATCGACAGCCGATATTCACTCGTTAGAAGTCTAATAAGTAAGTAACTAAAATCAGTGAAAATTTTGCAGTTTACCTATTATTTACGTAACTAGAAAATGTAACAAATTAAAGTATATTTTACACAGTCCAAAATAAAAGACAATTAAAATGATTCAAATCCATACAAACTATAAGTTGTATATTTTCGTTTCATTTAGGAAAGTTTGTTAACAAACGATCGTATGAATTGTCATTGGACAGTCCGTGTACTGGTACATAGAATAAAATTTTTTTTACAATATGCTTCTGCTCGAGGATTACGCATATTTGTATACATACATTTGCATTTTTATAGCAAAATTTAGAGACAGTGGAATGAAATGGTATTTTTTAAATCTTCTTTTTAAAGCTGGAAATTTATATACGCCATATATGCACAAAGATCCGCTGCCTAGTCACAAAAACTTTCTCTTGTCCTTGGCACGTTGGATAATTGGCACGGGGATTGTGTCCCGCGTATTCAGGGAATATCTAGCAGGGAAAAATTAGCGGACTAGAGCTGGCGCGTTCGCTTCGTGCACATTTGTCCTTTATTTTAGAATGAAGTTTTTATCTTTCAATTACCCAGGCGTTGCTCCGGGACTGTTTCATTCGCGCTTCTTCCGTACAAATCGGTTTTATTTAATTTTTTGAAATTGTTCGCGAATAAAACACCGGACGCTATTCTTCCATTTTTTTTTTTTTTTTTATTAATTGTAAGCATTTAAAATCATTCTTCCATTTTCAATTCGATCCCGAAAAAAATGTCTACTTGGGAACTAATGGAACGCAACAATCGATTCGAGCGTTTCGCAGCGGTGATTCACAGATGGGGTAAAATGGCTCGCGTTTGAAACTCAACGGGGTGTAAAGTGATTCGTTGAGATCTCTTGGCGCAATTCCCTGATAAGTCACAGCCGCCGACGTAATCGTAATTTACGCTCGTATACATTTTACAAGGTTCGCGGTGAAAGGTGCGCGCACGGATTCAGCGGCGTCAGGATTTCCGGCGGCCGGGACGAACGAATGGCCACGCGTCCGCGAGAAAATATCGCGGCCCCTAAATTACAACGAAATTAGGCGAGTCTCCGGACCCGCGCGGCGCTCGCTGCTAACTTTCTCCTCCGGCGCGGAATGAACTTTGTCTCCTCAGATTCGTCGATTACGGGGATACGCTCCGCACCGCGCCGGCCTGGGAAAGTTGGAAAATAAAGCGGTTCTCGTAGTTTATGGCGATCGCCGGGTATAGCGGGAGCTAATATACTTTTCTATGCTAATCGAAGCGATTCCGCATAATCCCTGTCTCTTTGGAATATGGTTTCGAGGGTCCGCCGGCGCGTTGCAGTCTGCAGTTTCTTTAGCGGCAATCTTGTTTCGAATGGACTGCGCAGCTTCCCGCAAATTCAGGTTTCTTTGACCCTTAAGCGGACCTTAAAAATTTACTTAAAAAATGCAGCGATTCAATGATTATCAATTGATTGATTCAATTGTCATGTGATGACCACTTCTTGGACGAGTGACCTTGACAAAAATTTTGTTGAAATTACCCGGTTTTAGTTGTTTGAATTTTGGAATATATATTATAGTGAAATGAAAATTCAGATTTTCTATTAGGAGTTCTATTAAGGCCGAAACAAGATAAAAATTTCATAAAACTGTCTTCAGCTTTTTGTTACACTGAGCTTTAGGTTATCGAAACTGTAATGAATGCACAGAATTCGCAGTGTAACAACTATGAATACTAATGCATGCGTATAGAATATTCAAAGTCGAGATTGAAGTTTTGTGCAAAAAATTTTCCATTTATTTTTTCACGTAGAATCACGTCTATGTTTATCTTCGTTCCTATCAACGACTATGAATTTTATACATTTATGAATAAAAGGAGAGCATTCGATACAGTAGAAACATTGAATAAATTAGAGACTTAAGGTCGTTAAAAAGAGAAAGAATGTCCTGCAATTGATACAATGCATTGATTCGTAAAATCCCCGGTCTAATTGGAAAATACTAAAAAATATAAATTGCATCGAGGCAAAGGTCGCCGAAAAAGTCCGGTGCACCGATACTTTTTTGCCGCGCATCCGACATGCACCCCTTATTTATCACTGCAGATTCTAAAGTCTCTTCACTGTTCGGTGCGAAAATCACCGTGCATGAATTACGGTAAATCGTAAGAAATTCCGACGGGCGAGGAAGGCATGGTGCCAACCGAACAACGGGAAACGGGTTCACGCGCCGGTGCATATGGACCATGAGAATTTAATTATGTGCAGTGCAATAACGATTCGTCTGCAGCTGCACAAACCAGGTCCGGCGCGTTTTTGCTCAGCCCTTTTATCAGGGGATCATGAATTCGTGGGGCGCGTAGAGCTCGCCGAGCCAAAAGCATAGAGAAAGTGTCGGCCGATCAATACACACCACAAATTCGCCTGACATATGATAATGGATTGTTATGCTAATGGCTATTGTTCTCTACCGCTGCCGGCACAATTATATATTAAAGCCCCGGGAAAAGTTCATCGACCAAGCCGCTGCAATCGATGTCCACTCACGGTGAAAATCGTGCACGGGTAAGAACAATGTTGAGAATGTCTCGTTTATTCGCGGGAAAACCGCTTCGAGGGCATGTTTTTAATACCGCAAGGGACCGAGGAAATGTGAAATCGACTTTTTCCACCCTCCGAACCAGAAAACCTCCCTGCGGAGTGTACCCCGGAAAGTTTCATAAACCAGTCAGTCCCAGACTTTTATGACTCGCTGTAAATTTCAACGATATACTTAAAAGAACGTCCGAAAAACTTAGAGACAGGTGTCTTCCAAAATTTTTGAAACATAGTGGATGCAGAACATTGACCACTGGCATAGAAGCTACGAAAACTCGACGAAATACTTTTTTCGGAAGCCTCTTAGTTTAATTCTCAATTACTCAAAATGGCAAAATAATCGAAAGGCTTTAACTTTTCATAACGTACACTATTTCATAAATTTTTTCTGGAAAGAACAAATTTTAATGTTTGATGAAAGAATAGGGTCAGACATATATGACAGACACGGCAGTCAAAAGTATGAATAAAACCTCTGGATTTTGCAGAGATGGTGAACGGTGCACTCAACCTATCAGCGCAAAAATGAATTCTCAAGACCGTTCTATTCCGTCACCCAGATACAGCTGGCACGACTATAGTAAAAAATTTCTAATAAAAAATGTGTCTGTACGTTGTGCATTCGGTTGAAATCTAGTTCAATCGTTTCTGCATTATTCAGATCGATCTGCCCCCGATTCGTAATCTATTTCTTACCACGGGATGGGTAAAATTTCTAGAGGAAATATTTCACATTCTATTTTAAATAATCGTTTGATCAAACACGGTTTAATCGTCCCGGACAATTTAATCCGAATATTTTTTGTAATAGGTAATAAGATTTCACCGGCCAAAATATTTTAACAGTCTAAAGTATAAAACACGTATAAATACATATATGCTTGGCCTACTCGATTATGCGGTAAGCGCATAAAATCCGCAATCTAGCGATCATCAGGCTAATTTAAATTTTGCAGCGTGTCAGAATGCGTGGCAAAAATCGAATCCGTTCGAATGGAATTCGAACCTGGCAGGTTGGGATTTCCTAGTAGAATCGTTCGAGAAGTTCTATTGACCACTCTCGATTCTTGATCTACATTCATGGCTCAGCGACAACAAGTCTGAGAAGGAATTTCAACTTCGCTCGCCGAGGAGCCGACCGGATCTTCAACTTGCTTGAACCTCGGGTCGTTGAACTTTAAACGGTCTTTACCAATCGAATCGTTTAAACTCGAGAACTTTATAACTTTAGCATTATAAATTGTCGATGTACAATCCTGTTACCTTGCGGGTTCGAGATTATACGTCGATAAAGCGAACGTCAGGGGAGAAGTGTTAGCTGGGAATACAAGTCCGGTACGCATTTTAGTTCTGCATGTTTGAAATTTTTGTTCGAGCTACGCTGGTTTGCAGACGTCCTGAATTTTCTTGCAGTTCATATACGAAAAATTATAAAAACTCGGCGAGTGCATTTACAAATTACATAACCTGGCCCGATTAAATTACACCTACACATTAGATTAAATTTCTCTCCCTACATGAAATTACCCTCGTTTCCCCGTTGCTAATCAAACGCTGCTGTTTTCCGTGCAGCATCGCAAGCACGGTACCATTTTTCCCCAGCACGTGCCTAGGAGCGAGCAGAAAGAGATCCATCTTCCGCAATGCAATGTAGAAATTAAACCGGTTGTCTCGCGAAAATTGCTCGAAGGTGTGGCAGCGCGGAGCGTCGTATTTTTAATCGAGTATTTTTAATCGTCGGACGTCAACGAACGGTGGCTGCTCGCGGCCGACTGTCGCCGGGAAAATGCATTACACTCGAAGTCGTGACATCGACGTATCTTTCTATTCGTTGCACTCGGTGAACCGCTTCCGTTCCCGTCCGATTTCGTTCCTCAAATATTTTCGTTTCTCCCCCGCGTATTCCCTCGTTCCTTTTCCGCCGCGTCTCCCGCTCTTCCCACGCCCCATCCAGTTCTTCGTTTCCTCTTCGACGAATTCCGCCGCGCCGACGTGTACAGGAAGAATGACCGGAACTGTCAAAAGTTCCCGCTGACAAACGAGCCGCGCCGAACGAGCGTTGACGCGCCGCGCCGGGCAAAAACGTTTCCCGATGGTAATGGAGCAAGTTTGACGGACCCGCTTCGGTTTCCACGGTGTGCTCAGCTCACTAGCGATGGGAGCGATCCAAATCTTTGTCAAGTAATTCCGTAATCGAATATTACAGCGAATAAAAAAAGTATTCGATCGATACGATATTGAGAAAATATAGACAATTCGAAATCAAATGAGTCTACATTTGTCTACATTTTAACACTTTGACTGCCAAGCTAGAAACCTCAAAAATTCCATCAAATTAACCCCTTGCACTACGATTCATTTCACGGTTTCAGTGATTAGAAGTCTTTTGTAATTTGTAATTTCCTAAAAAAGGGAGCCAATTTATATCTATTGTATGCCTATATGATCTCCAATAGCTGCACATTAACTACGCCAAAATAGAATTTTATTTCGGTTTCAGGGAAATTAATAAGAAACATATTTATTAGACCCTGTTCAGAATCTTCATCGCGAGTCTGACTCGATATTGTAGGGCAAGGGGTTAATGTAAGTTATTTAATGAAATAAAAATTGAAATTGTATGATATTGAGTAGTCCTCCAACTTTCTGGCATTTTACAGACCCTTAAAAAATTTGATACAATTATTAAAATTTGGACAAATAATTCCGTCACCCACATATGGGTGACATATGGCAATCAACGTGTTAAGCAAAAATTCAAATGAATTTAAGTTGCGAATCAGATTTTAGAAAGAAATGTAAGGCTAGGGGACCAGCCATTGCTCTATCACTTAGGAATCGATACTCTTTGGTACTTATGTATTCGTACGTAGCTTAAGTAGAATCATACTTCGCTGTTAGGAATCGATACTAATTGAGAAGGATCATGCCCATCACTACTGCTTACCGTGGTCCCTTTCCACGCACCCGTGGCCCGTTTGCCCGTCCGGCCAAAAAGATGGATTTCATTTTTGACAAGATGGATCAACGGCCGAGTCGCGGAGGATCGGAGCCGATTCCCTATCGAAATTCAATCACCTTAACTGCGGCATTTTTCAACCGTTTAACAGCACGATTTCCTGCACTCGTTCGCGTTGATTGATCCCCGGTGCCGTAACCTGCACCGATGAAATTGTCAACGAGCATTCGATACTACGCAGGAATATAATACGGTAAGAGATTGGACTGCGAAACGTCGCACAGCGGTACCAAATCGCCAAACCTGGTCAAAACCTCAAGAATTAATGTATGCCCGTTGTTTGATTGGGTACTCGGAGAATAACTTTAATGAGAAACCCGAGGTACGATGGCCTTAACATTTATATCATAAATTCTTTATGTCAGAATTGAAATAGTGCCTGCAATCGTCACGCAGTTCTCGTGAACTGCGCTGCCAAAGTGTTGAACGCATAGTAAATAATTTCCAAGAGATTATATTAATCTTAATTTTAAACAACAGACGCTGTTTCATAAAATTGTAAATATTATAAAGCATGAGAGGTAAAATGTTTATAAGTATAAGTACATAAATATTCAAAATAGTTAATGGTTGTGTTGTAAAATTCTAAAATGTATTATGAAGCAGGAGAGGTAAAACTTTGTACATTAATATTAAAGATGCTTGTCCAAGCTTCAGATATTGTTGTAAAATCATTTTCAATAATTCAAGGTGCTATTAGCTTTCACCGTGTTTCACCAACGTTTAGGAATTTCTTTCAGAAGAACTATTAAACTATTTGCACTAGGATATGTACACTACCGGCCATAAGTGTTTACCCACCTTCAAATTTCGTTACTATTCAAATAATAGGTATTTTATTGTTATGAAAATGTCCGTAGCATTAAATCCTAATTATAAGGCTAATAAAAAACATCCAAAATATTCTGTACATACACAATCAGGTACTGTAAATGAGTTTACAGCTTTTTATGAAAAACGACAATTTTGGAGTTCAGGTAAAGAAACCCATTTTTCTGAAATTTTTATAACGGTCAGTAGGGAATATGAACGCAGGTAATACAGGTATCTTAGTCTTCTCAAATTTCATACTGCATTTCATACTGCATTAAGCTTTCATACAGTAAACAGTTGATTTTCACGTGACTAAAGAATTTTGCGAAAATTTCAAATAATGTCGGGGAGAAAAGAATTATCGATTGAAACACGCGCTCTAATAGTGTCCCATCATAGCATCGGAAAAAGTAGCAGAGAAATAGCAAAGTTATTGAAGCTGAACCGTAGAACCGTGGACTACAATGTTAAAAAATATGTGGGTGGGTAAACACTTATGGCCGGTAGTGTATGATTTGCACTAGTACATAAGCTATTTTTTCAATCAAAAAGCATCAAAATTACAGGGGTTACATATTTCTTCATAGAATATGTTTTAACTTTTTTTGTTTTGACTTTTGAATTCCGGTTCTTTGCAGATCAAAAACAAACAAATTAGAAGATTATTTATAAAATGAAAGTGAAGTCCGCATGAAATGAAATGAATCGCAAATTGTCAATTAAATCCGGGAGCGTCTTCAGGTTTTGGCCAAGTTTTGGCGATTTGGAACCACTGTGCATCGTGAAACGCGCATCGTTCAATCGTTCGGAAATATACTTAAACGAAACGGATTATTGATGAACCATTTGATTGACGCGCTCTTCGAGAGAGATCGCTGGCCTATGAAACGTTATGTGCGCTTTGACCTTTTTGTTTGTTTTTAGTGCGAGAGAGTCAGCAAATACAATACAGTGGAATCCCGTTTATATGAACTCGTTCACATAATATTAGGTTGTCCCAAAAGTTCATTTCGTTTTCGATTAATGAGCACACACAACGCGAATTCTCTTCGCATTTTCATTAAGAATAGTAACACACTTTTTGTTTCATCAGTACGTAATACGTGCCTCAATTAATTTTTCCATTTTTTACTTGTTTCTTTCACCATTTTCTAGTGTAAGAGACCCAATTACAGCAGTGGTACCAATTACCGTACCCATATTAATTATACTTATTTTTAAAGCATAATGAATATTAAAAACGGGATATTAAATTTTTTCATTAAAATCAGTTAATATATATATATATATATATATCTTTTTTAATATTCATTACGTTTTAAAAATAAGTATAATTAATTGCACAGTAATTGGGTCCCTTTGCCTATATTTCTTTGGCTCGCATTAGCGAACTAATGTTTTATGGAAAATATAAAACAGTAAAATCTGAAGCGTGTTCTATTCGGAACTCTGGTATTTATTTGTACAGTGAAATAAAGTGCAACACCTGCTTGTATAGGACGAAACTAGTGTGGTCGATAAAAAAGAGATAAAAAGGATAGTATAGAGAGTGCTGGGCAGCAAAAGAATCCAATTCGAATTCTGTTTCGAGGAAACGGTGTCATCTAAAAAGGAATCCAGTCACAAATACAATCGAAATCCTTCGTTCTGTTTCTACTGAAACGATATCCTCTCAATGTCTATTTAAATGGTCCAAAGAAATGCTAAACAGAAAGGTAACAATTTCGCCGGTGAAGGAGATATTCAAGACTAGTACAATGCAGGTTTTTCAGTGTCCTTTTGTGTTCAAGCATCTGCTTGTTCAAAAGAATGGTTTCACCGCGACGTTTGCCTCGAGATGTCGCGATTTGAACGCGTCCATTATCAAAGGTGTTCATTCCTGGTTTCGAATAATAGTATTTTGCGTGCATTTTTACCTTAAAAAATTTCTCTATGTCGGATCAGGCGAAGGTTCTTTAGGTACTGATACATCTGTCTTTTACTTCTGTTGCATAGTTCTTCAAATTCCGTTGCATCTTCCAGCATCGACCATATCGTTGAGACTTTATGCATGACGATGTCGAGAGAGACTCGCGATGAACATTTCAAACAGAATTTACGGAAGTTACTCTTTTTTCTTAGAATGCCGTGGTTTTGTTACTGTAACTTACGAAGTAGACGTACAAGCAACCTTTTCTTTCTTCCCCTGGCAGGTTATTCATGATAATATTTGCATAATAGCACTTTGATTAGTTCCGTCGTGAGAGAAATTCTAAAGAGATAATCCACAAGAACTTCACGGTAAAAGCGTTGCATAATAATTTCAGAGATTTCTCGTTTAAAAAATGTTCATCGAGAAGCAATTACTCGAAGTAATTACTCGAACACTTTTCTCAAATATCATCCAATAAATTATCTCATTTGATGGACGTTCTGTGTAACATTTAAAAGAAAATGACCAAGCGCTTTCTGTAATAAGCTAACGTTAACGTTGCACCAAGTAAAACAAAATATTCTATTTAAACAATCATTCTTGAAATATTTAGTTCTAATAACGAGTACGTTTGTGGTCAGTAAACCTATCCAGTAGACTACTTCAGGATCGGTAACGATCGATAGTCTTCTTTCTATTAAGCTTCTCCAGCGTGTTTGCCTGACCTTGTGAGCGGGGATCATCTACCAACACCGAGAAGATATTAAAGATTCGAAAATTTCCCAGAAAAACAACCGTGGCGTAAAGAGGCGGAGAGAGCAAGGCTCGCAAGTCCGTAACTTCGGGAATCCGAAGAATCGAATAAAATGATTGCGATCCAATGAAATCCCTCCAGTTTCCGTGATGTTCTCCCGAACAGCAGCCGGTCCCGGCCGCAAAACAATTAAAACGGCCGAGATTCGGCAAGCGGTCTGCGATGGGATTGCTCCACGGTCTATTTTAACCCGGTGGAGCAGCGTAACAGTAATTTTCGCGGACTCGTGTTTTCCCGCGGCTAAACACGTGCTCGTAAAACTAAACTTTTCGGATGAACTAGCTCGCATAGAACGTCTACTAAAATAGGACATTAGATTTTTACGACTTATTTCAAAGGAAAAAACTCTCTAATAAACAAAGGATAATTTGCAAATGTCTTATATCCGTTATGGAAGCGGATGTGATAGAATCAAAGGATAGCTTAAATATTTACAGCTATGATTATACGACCTGTACAACTTCCATACCAATAGATACTTCACTGGGTCTTCTTGTTAAGGATACCAGCAACCCAATAGCTATTCTCAATGAGGTATGCGAAAACACAAACTGTTATAAAATATATACTGATGGGAGTAAAATCAAGGGATCTAACTGTGTTGGTTCTGCCTGCATATGTCCAGACTTGAATTTAACAAAAACACGTTCCATAAACCCTCTAGCCTCTATCTACACTGCCGAATGTTTGGCTTTAAGTGATGCTTTTGAAATTATATTAGAACACCAAAACCACAACTTCCATATTTTTTCTGATTCTCTTAGTTGTCTAATGGCTTTACAATACCCCACTGTTAGCATAAAGACCAATTCACACATCTTTGAAATTAAAAGGAAATATAACCTATTTATTAGCAATGAACAAAACAGTTATGTCAAATTATTCTGGATCCCATCTCACTCTGGTATTCAGGGCAATGAAGATGCGGATAAGGCAGCCAAATTGGCTACCTCCTCGACATCCTTTGACTTTCCGAAGGTTCCTTTCACTGATGTTTACGAAAAATATAAGAAACAGGCCAAAGAGAATTCTGTGGAAATTATCAGGAGGCAAGGGTTATTTAAGGGCAAAAATTACTTCCAGCACTTTTTCCGTGACAGTTCCACACCCTGGTTCTCCCGTACAGGACTTAAGAGATGTTTCATTACTATGATCAATAGGATGCGGGCGGATCACTATCATTTAGCCGCTTCATTGGCACGAGTAGGTATAATTTCTGACGGCAAGTGTAGCTGTGATCAAAGTGATGAAACTCTAAACCATGTGATCTGGCAGTGTGAAAAGTATGACATTTTCAAAGACACAAACTTTTAGATTCTCTGCATAAAATGGATTATCAATTACCCTTAAGTATTGAAATGTTTATAGTTGAACCTAATATTAAGGCGTGTATTTGTATTCATCAATACTTCACAGATTGTAAACTATTTATTTAAGTATTATGTATCATTGTAATACCAAACTGCAAAATAAATTGTAAAGCGAAATGGGTCCTTTAAGGGCCCAAAGAGCTTAAATAAAAAAAAAAAAAAAAAAAAAAAAGGACATTATTCCGCGTAACAATGCAGTCACAAGTGCCCGGAGTGAACGAGCCAGACAAAAATCCGAAACCGCGTATCGCGGCACTTTTGTGCTCGCGCCTTTTCCCCGGAAAGATTGAATGGGTAATTCCGCGCGCGTCGGGTGCTCGGCACTTTCGTTTCCGAGATTTCAAACACGTTCATAAACGAGAACGGTTCAGGGGTCAGTTCGCATCCGGGCGCTCTTTGACTCTCGAGGATTTGAAACGAGCGGGGCCGAGGGAAATTGCAATTTGCCCGTACCAAAGAAAACCGGTGTTTATTTGCGTGTGTTATAGAGTGCTAATTTGCAAGGGGAACGACGTTTAACGGCATCAGCGTCCAAGTCTATCTATGTGTGTATACGTTTCCAACCGTTTCTTCGCAAAATGACTGCCACTTTATCCTATCCCGTTCCCCCGTTCGTATCCTCGGGGCACGCAGCTCAAATGTTTCTCCTGTTTTCTCGTGAACGCGTGTCGTTCCTCTAGCTCCGGGACCGCTTCCGTCCTCCTCTTCCGCCATTTCTCTCGGTCGTTTCTCTTATTATCTTCCAGAACCGTGCTCCAGTTCCCTGCTTAACTTCGACCGTCGCGTCGCGTCGCCTTTTCTCCTCGAGAATTATGTCTACACGAACCTTCGCCCCGCTAGCTCACCGCGCGACACCCACGGTAGCATTTCGAAAAATCACGCACAGAATGCCGCGGATCAGAGGATTTAGCAACAGTTTGTCGGTAAGTCGAGTTTCTTACGTCATAACTGTTGGGATGACGAGGTTAGGAGATTAAATGCAATTTTATATTTTAAGTGTTTATTTAAACTCTGCAACGGAATAAACGTTGCGTCAGCTTGGTTAACGCTAGAACTACCGAGCACCAAATGCAACTGACATACATTGCCTTATATAACAACAAAATTGCATTTCCTTAGATTTTGTGTCGGTTTTGTTTGAATATCTACTTCGACAGAGAAGTCTATTAGAAACTTTTCTCACGGAAACATATTTATCATTTCAATACTTCTAAAAGAAAAAATTAGGAGCAAGTCATTTTGACTCGTCCGGTGGTTCTAGTGTTAATATCGTTCGCATACAACACAATTCTGTATTTGACTGATACACCGAAAGTGTGACTATCGGTAGTTGGAATAGAAATGTGGGAGCTGTTACTGGCTTGGACTGACTGTCGCCTTCTTCCTCCTTAGGCCCTTTAACCCCTTGTACTACGATTTATTTCACGTTTTCAGTGATTAGAACTTTTTTTGTAATTTATAATTTCCTAAAAAAAAGAAGAAAATTTATATCTATTGTATGTCTATATGTTCTCCGATAGCTGTATATTAACCCTTTGACTACTGTTGGCGCCTATTGGCGTCCGAAACATGTTGACTTCCCGGTACTGTAGGCGCCTATTGGCGTCCGACACATGTTGGCTTCCTGGTACTGTAGGCGCCAATAGGCGTCCAGATCAAATTTCGCCTGTTTTGTTTTAAAATTTTATAATTGCTCTTATGGTAATGTAGACCTTTCTTGGTAATGTAGATTACCGATTTCGATTAACCTATTTTGATTCACAGCCACGAGAGGCGCCTATAATTACAGTATTTTGAATATTTTAATATACTTCCTCAGAAATGCATGTCTAACGAAAAACTTCGCCGTACCCAGTGGACGTCGCGAGTGAATTCGTACCGTACCGTACGGCCGGTGCGTGCCAAAGTCTGCCGTAGCCAAAGGGTTAACAATGCCAAAATAGAATTTTATTTCGGTTTAAGGGAAATTAGTAAGAAACATATTTATTAGACCCTGTTCAGAATCTTCATCACGAGTTTGACTCGATATTGTAGGGCAAGGGGTTAATACGGAAAAAGGCGATGTTCGAAGTGCAATAAACCGTAAGTAAAAAAAGACCTCCCTCTCCGCATGTTTCGTGCATTTCGTTGTATACTCCAACAATAGCTATTTCATTCGTAGAGAAAGGGGTAGTTACTTGGCTCCCTAATTGCATACACTCCTCGTCAAAAAGATAGCCCAGGTGTGCAATCTTTAATTTCTCTATGAGGCATGTAAAATTTTTCGTCTGTAACGTATGATATCAAAACTTTATAAGCTCAGAATATGCGGCTTATTGTTGAAATTTTCAAGTTGAATTTTTTTTTTATGCAAAAAGAAATCGATTTCATGAACCTGTTCAGGCATCTTGAACAATGACTTCTCTCCAAAACGGTGGAAGAAATTGGTAAGGCAGAATTCCCGGGAAAGCGAGATTCGCGAGACCGCGATTAAACAGATTTGCTGTCCTTTTTCCGTCGGGTAATACTGTCGCCGGTAAACAAAGTTGAATTCCGACTCGGAGACTGATTACGTTCGCGACGTTCCTCGCTTTCCCGTCGGCAAATACAACCAAGCTTGCGGCGACATTCTCGCCGAGTTTTACTTTCGCTCAATCTCGCGAGGAGTACTATTATCGAGCCACCGCGACACGATAGTACTCGCAAGCGACGTCACACGGCTCGAAATTCCCGATGACAGCGAGAGACTGCGGATCTTTATGCGACATCCCACGTTTGCGAACTATTTTATATCAGGATCGAAAAATTATTTTAATTATCACCGCGTTGTAAGGGTCTCCATTTGATTCGTCGCAAATACCTGTAATTACGATTAACAAGAAGCCAATTGTCGAGGAATGCAATACAAAGATGACAAAGAAATCGCAGATCTATTTTTTTAATGGTCACTGTGAGAGAGTAGACTTTCTTTATAATGTCACATTCGCACAAATGCGGAAAAAATGTTTCTTCAATTATGTTAGGTTGTTTGAATTCGTAAAATTGTAGATGACGCAGAGAATCTTTGAAGAAGCTTCCAAGGACACGAAAGTAGAGTCCTTTGGAATTTGTACAAACAGAATAAATTCTTTTTAAACAAAATAATAAAAGTCCAAACAGTTCAACAATTTTGAGCGCAATTTCATTTTATTGACCCAAGTAAATATTGATATTTCGAGCATGGAATTCACAAATAAACAATCCATCATTTGACGCTCATTTTTTACCGCTTATAAATACTGTTCGTTTGAACGTTTTACACGCGAATGAGATTCTTATATTTACTTGCCCATAATCCTCTGGCCAGTAAAATCGAACGCAGACGGCCAGACGGAAATAGCAATTGAATTATGAATCCTTCGATTCGAATAAACTCGGTAAATACCGAACAAAGCTTATCAATTAATGTATGACAAAAACGGTTATACTTCTAAACAAAAAAAAAAAAAAACGGTCTGTTAGATATACCACCTTACAAATGGTCCCAACACGATTAACCGGGAGACGTTTGATACCGAGTAGCTAGCCGTTGTTGAAATAGCTACGTTTACGAACGCCTATAAAATTGTTGCTCTAGGAATTTTACGCTCGATTACAATCCCGAGACCGGCACCCATCGACCGGAGGGCATCTTCGAAAGTTCGTTAAAGTCAACTCGGCGCGGTATTAATTCAATTGAACCGAGCCGGAACTCGGGGGTAACCAGATGCTCCCGCCGACAGGGGGTAACGAAGATTGAAAACGAAACGAATCGCGATCTCGATACGGCTCGGCCGGCGAAGGCGGAGTAACGTGTATATTTGTATGCAAATGCGATCCGCTAGGCGAATGCGACGGATCGATGCGTCTCGGACACGCGGCCGCCGACTGTTGGCGTTGAAGCGGCAAATGCGCGCGCAAAAAAAGAAAGAAAAAAGAAAAAAGGAAACGTAGGAGAACTGCAAAAAGGACACGACCGATGGAAGACCGTACCCTCAACGAGAGGAGGCACTTCGTTTGTCCCCAAATTTATTTATTTTTTTTTATTAATTGTAAGCATTTAAACCCTTTTGGGATTATTTCGTTTTACAGGGATAATATAAGTGAGTCATAAAAGACTTAAGAGGTGTTTTACTAGTACGGTCAATAGGATGCGGGCGGATCATTATCATTTAGCCGCTTCGTTGGCGCGCGTAGGCATAATTTCTGACGGTATGTGTAGTTGTGATCAAAGTGACGAAACTTTAAACCACGTCATATGGCAGTGCGAAAAATATGACGTCCAAAGGCTCAAACTTTTGGAATCTTTAGGTAAAATGGGCTACCGATTACCCCTAAATATTGACATGTTCATAGCGGAACCTAATATTAAGGCCTGCAGTTATATTCATTTGTATTTCAAAGACTGTAAACTATCTATTTAAATCATAATTACACCTTGTAACATTGTAATACCACATTGTAAAGCGAAATGGACTCATTTAAGGGTCTGAAGAGCTTCAAAAAAAAAAAAAAAAAAAATATAAGTGAGTATCATAATCTACAGGGTGCGGCGCCAGAATCCGGACTTAAACATCTTTTTGAAACATAATTTTTATTGCAAAAATGGAGAAATTTATAATAATTTTTTTTTCTAAATTGTTTATTAGGTCTTTATGGACACATTTATTCAAATATAACCCCCTCCTGCTTGAATGACCGCCACCATTCTTCGTCTAAAGCGTTCGTAGGCCCGTTTCAATGACTCACGGTCCATATCGGCGAATGCCGCTTCAATAGCGGCTCTCAATGATGCGAGTTTTGGATGTCTGGACTTGTTACTGACCTTTTCAACCACGCTCCATACATAGTAGTCTAAAGGATTTAAATCTGGACTGTTAGGAGGCCAAAAACCTGAGGCGTCCGGCAGCATTGTTTCGTAAAGAACACAAAAGCAGGTTACAGCGCTCAACTCGCTTTGTCCTGGCAGTTTCGGAAAGCATCTGTCTCACTTTAATAGCATAAGACTTGTAGCGAAGGTCCTCCTCGACGATTCGTCGCGTAGTTTTTTCGCTCACACCGACAACCGACGACAATTTTCGGATCGACTGTCCTGGATCCTCAAAAATCAGCTCCTGAGTCAGTTGAATGATTTCGGGCGTCCTGACAACGCGTTCTTTCGAGTGAGTTTTCCTTGCCGGTGTTGCAAAACCTTCGTTGGACTTCTCCGACTGGTTATACATCGCGACAACATCATGCACAGTCGATCTTGGGTACCCGAAGAATCGAATGATCGAATTCTGCCGGTGAGCGTCCAGCGCGAACACTTTCGATAATCGCGGCTCTTCGATTATACTCAGAACTTGGATTCAACATTGCGACTGTTTTGAGGTTATGAATATTTAGTACATGCTTCAAGCTATTTTCTAAAACAATCGCGACCTATCGAAGTGGTATAGAACGGCGGGAAATTCAAAGTGAATTTTGTCCGGATTTTGGCGCCGCACACTGTATATAATAAAAATCAAATGCTGTTCGTTGGTCACGACATCACGTGAGAACGGCTGAACCGATTTGGCTAATTTTTTTTTAATGTTCGTTGTAGTCCGAATAAGGTTTTTACGCAAAGAAAGTTTGGAAAAGTTGGCCGGAAATTGGAAAATTCGGGAAAAAATGAGACTACCCACACCGCGACCGCCGCCAGATGGCCAACGCGACGTTGCGAGTTTCTCGCAATTAAAGTATTGCGCGGGCGGTATTAATATGCGATCGATTGATTGTTGTTTATCTTTTAACACTTTGGCGTCCGCACGTTTTGTAAACATTTCTTTGCTTGGCGCCGGCAGCATTAATTAAGATTAATGAACTTACTTACTTACTTATTTTTTTCTGACTTTTTTTTGCTGCCGCCGGCCACTAAGCGGTACCATACGCACTACAACAATGTGGTGTCGCCGGTCACTGAGCGGTACCATGCGCACTACACCACTGTGATTTTTTTTTTTGCTGTCGCCGGCCGTCAAGCGATCCTTTGCGAAGGTCACCACTGTGGTGTCGCCGGCCGCCAAGCGATACTTTGTGAAAGTCACCACTGTGGTGTCGCCGGACGTCATAGTGTTAATACCCTTCGCCCGCCTGTAGAGCCCTTAGAGGGGACATCGGAGTGCAAAGGGTTAAAAACGTGATCGACAATTCCTTTCACAGCTGTCTCGTGAAAGGAATAGTGGACCACATTTTTAACCCTTTGCACTCCGATGTCCCCTCTAATAAGGGCTCTACAAGCGGGCGAAGGGTATTATATTAAAATATATAATATAAAAAAAATTATATTATGAAAATTGTATTTTGCAGATAGATCCACTGCATATAGAGCCTCTGATATTATTGCGTTTGATAGAACTCTTACTTAATTCCTCATTACACCCAGTGATATTAACTGTTTTGACTTGCACCGCTTTTGGATTAGACGGGGCACAATTACAATTTTGTCTCGAGGAATAGCAGTGGCTCGGCTTTCTACCGTTTCTCGGATCAGGAGGATACCTATTCGGCTTGCCTGTGTTCTTGAATGGGCCGACAGTTTATGGATTCCATAAAGTGGCAGACCGTAAAGTTGTGTTGGCCGAGCAGCAGTCATCTTTTATTGGAAAAGAATAGAATATAACATATCTTCCTTGTTCTGGCACTAAGCTGTGTCGAGCGGACAACTTCAAAAGAAAAAGAGGGGATAGAAATGTCCTATTCTCAAGGCAAATATCGGTGTCGTTTCTCAAGACAACATTGTATTATCAAGTGCAAAATGTCCTGGGCTTGGAAGCTCTCCGGTGTATGTAGACACCAGTTATTTTACAGATGACAGTCTTGTTCTAAGGGATAAACAAAAAAAATTAAATGTCGTCTGGACCAAGCGAGCGGTCCATGGGACGCGCGAGGGAAGGCTGCAGGAGACGCGACGATGGCGGGATCGGTTGCCAGAAGCCGCGGAATTAGGTCAATCCGTGGCGCGCGACGTCGAGCGGTTTATTAACAAAACGTACACCGTAACCTTCTCGTCTCTGTCCCTTCTCGGTCCGATCTGTGTGGCGGACGAACTCCGCGCACCGCCGAATGTAGGTTGATGTATTAATATCATTAACTCTTGTGCGAGAGCCGTTTCGACGCGTGTAACCCGCGGCGGAACGCTCGGCCAAATCGCGAGAGCCCTTCGCTCTCGAAGACGGCTCGAGACGGGACCCCGTTGCGGTATTTTAAGACGGACGATTCTGCTGATAGATCCGCCGAATTCGGGAATCGACCGAGAAATTAGCTTTTCTTTAGAAGGATACAACAGAGATGATTTAACCCTTATGTGGGCAACCAAACTTTTCACGGTTGTTGGGCAACCGGGGTACCCGGGTACCCCGAGCGTTCGGTGCCGATATATAAAAAAAGTAAAGTGACAATTTTACTTCCATGCTTTCCCATAACTTTTAGTTTTTTTGTCTATGGTATACTAAGTATTGTTTTAAACAGTTTAAGTGAAGCAACTGCTTCAAAAAATAGTATAACTCAATGCTAAGATCAAACTTTTATGCTATTCGTATGTGGACGTACGGTATTTGACTCTTCGACTTACACAACAGTACAACAGTATTCAACTTTATTTGGTCACAACCAAAATGTTACAATATATTCGTATGTGCCAAAAAAAAAAAAGAAAAGTTTGTTGTATTACTATCCACAATGCACAATGATAATGTTGTTTCTGGGCCAAAGAGGAAACCAGAAATAGTTCACTTCTATAAGAAAACAAAATCTGGTGTCGACATGATGGATCAAATTTTGAGACGATACAGTATACAAAGACGTACTAACAGATGGCCATTAGCATTTTTTTTTTTACATAATTGACATTGCTGCTCTTGCCTCATACATCATATATGTTTCTAATAACGATATGTTGCCTAACAAATCCAATAATCGCCGAATATTTTTACGCCAAGTGAGAGAGGAACTTTGTCTTCCAATAATTAGAAGTCGATCAACCAATGTTCAAGTGATGAGACATTTCTCTTGTAAATTAGCAATAGAAAGCATGCTGCATAAGTCACCAACAATGACCGACGTTCCTTCAACTTCAGGCACTGTACAACAACGAGATAAAACTGGACGAAAAAGAGTTGTAGACTCATGCTTTATATATACCAAGCTGACCCTGATAGAAAACGTAGAAAGACACGAAAATATTGTCAAAACTGTATAAAACCAGTTTTCCGACGAACACGCAAATACTCTGACAGTTTGTAAAAATTGTCCTATTATTGGTTAATAATAGTAACTATACTAATAATAAAATTATACCAATTGAAAAAATTTGTGTGTTGTAGGATTGTGTTGTAAAACTTCCCTTCATAAGCATCCAACTACAACTTCCTATGTATGGGTACCCGGGTATCCGGTTACCCAACAACCGTATAAATAAGATTGAAGCCTTATTATTTAATATGTTTTGCATCAATTTTAATTCTGTAACCATAAATCGACAGAGAACCTTCTAAATAATGGGGATCCAGGGCGGTTTTGCGATATCTTCATAAAAACATAACAAATTATTAGAGCAAACATAGAAAAGGGTACCCGGGTACCCGGTTGCCCACATAAGGGTTAAGAGCCAAGGGTAGTTAGGTGACTTTTGCAGAGCCAGCAGGTCAATAACTGCTGTATAATTTCCGTTCACAGCCTTCAGTCACTGACTTAACCCTTAGCACTAGAATGGCGACTGTAAGGCGCCACTAAAAATTTCTGTATCATTATACAAAATATTTTTTACATTATTAAATTTGTTTGTATTTAATAAATTACTAAACACTTTAGTACTATTGTACGAGTAAGTTACACCATGTTAGTATGTATAACATGAAATATATCAAAGAGAACTATTCTAGGTCGGAAGAAATGTTTCGTTTTAGTGTTAAAATACCTTCGAGTGCAAAGGGTTAAGTTCCGTCTTGGTCTTGATCCGACAGGTCCTAAGTCTGTGACTGAACTTGTCACATTTTTTGCTCTGTATTCTCGATATTAGGAATTCTGACGCCAGAAACGTGCTTCAAGTTTTTGGCTTTATTTCGCAGAGAATCAAGACAAAATATAGCTCAATTTGTAGCTGGAGATATTTTCTAGCCCCGCGGTACTCTCGATTTCATCCAGGAAACTTAAAGTCAACAAAATTGCCGTACGTATGAAGGTAACATGTCCTCGACGACCATAATATGCCTTGTCTGCTTACTGCAATAAAGGGTAGCACATAATATGAGATAAAGTCTACCTTTGCGGTATTTTCGCGAAACTCCTTTGAAACGAGTCCACAGGCTCAACTTCATAGCAAAATGCCTGTGTGCTCCATGGAGTGTGACGTTATTCGAAGTCCTTTTGTAATATGAAAAGTTACGTTAGTCATTCTAGCTGATTTGTGATTTTTTGGTGGTTCAAGTGAATTTCTTGCATGTCATATTATAATAATCCTCATACTGCGGTCAACAAAAGTATTCGTATGTATACGAGGATCTTTATTTATATAACACATTACCTACGACAATTGTTTAGTACGTTTTAATATTAATTTGAGTAATATAATGTAATCGTGTATTTTGTGATTATTGCTTTACCTTTATGTCAATATGTGGATACGGATAGCCTTTCGATTCGCCTTTAAAATATATGTTTTTGTTAACAAGTAGCACAATCGGTATAGATTTCCACTTTATTCTACAATTATAAACTGATTTACGCCGAAGCTATGAAGTCTAACAATTACTAATTTTATTTAGTACTGAACGTTGTACAATGGTTTCGAAACGTTGTGCAATCGGTTCCGTAGAGGCAATATGTTAGCTTCATTGATATTTCATATTCAGTTTAATCGAGTATTTAAATCATGAAAATTAAATCATCTCATCCGTACATATGCATCTATACATACTGTGCAAGCGTATTTGCGAGTCACTTTGCACAGGCTGATCGCGATATGAATTTTATTTAGAATCTATTTAGAACATACGTTCTGATGAAACTCCGTGTTATCAGATTTCCACGTCAGCCCGAACGCAAAACCGCACGGAGTTTAACAATGTCCATCGGCAACGTACTAATGGTTTTATTAACTTGAAATGGTATAATCTCGTATTCTGCGCAACCAGAACGGCCTGCCGAGTCTGTAGAAATAATTTAGAGTGCTGCGTTTCATCAGTCTGCTCGATGGCTCGCGAAATCCGCAGAAACACAATAATGTATTCATTCCAAATAATCGAGCGGATCCTTACGATACGGCTGTTCCGCGCGTATTACGACAAATAATTACCATTGTTTGCACGTGAATTGATAAATTATATTGTTTCGGTCTTGCAAACGGCGATGCTAACACGTTTGCAATCGGTATGACAAAATTACACTTTATGCAGATTCGCCTTTCCCGGCCAGCAAGGTAAAATTGCATTGTAGAAGCTTGCGTTCATAGCTTTAAATATTCATTACCCTATTGTATTTAAACTTCAGCGTCATATCGTATTCCACACGGCATAACACATTTAGCAGGCGACTATTAATGACAATGCTTAATGCCGTTTAATACCGAAAACTGAATATTCAGAAATTATGGATTTTTCTTTCGTATTCGTATTAACTGCTTTTCATACACGTCAACCGCGTTTTTTAATTCTCTCCTCGCTGGAAACATTCCATTGTAAATACTTTGCGAAATCAGTTTTTTTTTTTTGCTATGTGAATAGCCCCACGAACGCGAGCGACTTTAAACAATAATAACTTGTGACACGGGATTCCTTGCGGTCTTAAGAATTTTGAAAATTTTCTACATTGCGTTTGACGTTACATGTTTCATACATTATAAATAGTAATTTTTAATCGACAATGGTAATTTACAGCTTAAAGATAAACCATTCATTAAAAAAAAAAATTGGAAGGAAAATATTAAAAAAGATCGTCAGGGCATCTCAAAGAAGAGAAGCAATTTTTTTCCATGAGAAAGGCTCTCTTCAAAACTTCCAACTTTAATAAAACTTAATAAATACCATTACTGTAATAAACGGTTGAAGTTGGAAGTTTTGAAGACAGCCTTTCTCATGGAAAAAATTGCTTCCATCGACCTTGAAAATGAAAAAAATTAATAAAATTTAATAAATACCGTTACTGTAATAAACGGATAATTTGTTTCATTTTCAAGGTTGACGGCCTTATGTTGAATGTTTATTGCTTTCTAAGTCAATATGAGACAGTTGATTTGTTGGCAAAATGTCACTAAATTTCGCGTTTTAGACCACTGTGCGGCGCGAGGTAGTGCCTCGAGCGTTGCAAAGCAACGTTCCATTTCATTCGGCCTCGATATGACCGCTGTCGTTCTTCGTCATCGTCTTCGGCCAATAGCAACAATGCGTGCCATGGTAAGGGAGTCGGCACAGAGTGACAACGTAAACACTGTGTCTAGCCACAACGTCGCCGCAAAAATTCCCTCCAAGGCAATACATGACGTCACGTTCCGAAAACTGTCCCACCAATGTACCAATAGAGTGGGTAACTAGTGACGTCACGATCCGTACTGTACGGTCGTCATAGGATTCCCATCCTCGGCACGAATCGCGACGATACTATCTGGATTAGACTACACTGTAGCTTCGTGACGTCACTCAGGTTCTGACTATAGCATTTCCCCCACTATTTTTCTTCAATCTAGTAATGCTGGCTAACCATCTCCTGGATGGCGAACAGTACTTCTTTTCGCATAGTTCCTTCTACCAGCAATTCTTACCGCTATTATTATTGTGCAATACAGGGTGATGCATTTGAAACGTGCCAGCTGAATAACTCTATTGGTGATAGAAAAAATTGTGTCACACGAAACTTGCTTTGTTTCGATGTTGTTAACATTTTTCAGATTTTTTTATTAAATGCATCGCACTTAATAAAATAGAAAATCGATTTACGCAACATTGAATACTTATATATTCAGAGAAACAATGTATAATACATAACTAAAAATTCAATGGCATTTTATAGAATTTTGAGCTCACGCTGAGTTTTTAATATACAATTTTGAATAATCTCGATTAGCATAGGCGATGAGGTCTCTTTCGACCAATATCTTGAGATACTGGGAAGAGTGACCCGAGAACGAACTTATTATTCAACCTAATATTTCCAGCCGTATCAGAATTCGCATTTCCTCCGAAACAACGGAGCATCCGGCAGGTTCTGGACAGAGGGTGTTCACGTTCGAGCAATCACGGTCGCCGAATATCGAAATCGGAGAAGCAATAAATTTTATTAAGACACCGGGGCGAGCATCAGCGTGGACGGTGGAAAATATCGGGCAGCGGCGACACTTCCGGCGACGCAGCAGTCCACATCCGTCCGAAAGCTTCCGGTCAGAATGCCGGGATCCGTAAACGCTCAGCGGGAACTTCTGCTCGCGCTTTATTGCTGCCACGCATGGACGAGCTTCCAACGAAGCGTGCCGTCGAATATATACGCAACCGCGAAAATCCTACGACGAGAAAATATTACCTCCGGCGTACGTTCCGTGTGCTTCAACCGGTTTCAATATTATTGAATGTTTAGATAAAAATATTGATATTTGTGTCTATGCGATGTTTTATCAAGATGGTACAGTAACGCTCGTATAACGCGATCAAAAAACTATTCAAACAACCTGAAATCATATGTGTTTTATACACAGGTAAATGTATAGGGAAAAGATACAAAAAATTGTTTAAAAAGTCTGTACAATTTTTTTTTCAAAGTAAAAATAATGAAAAGTTCTTCTGTGAATGGTACAACAAAACAACTTCCGTTGATGGTACCCTTCCGTATAACAGTGTCTAACGACCTGTGACAATGGCGCTTTTAGGTAGCGTGTTGATTCCAATATTAATACTCAGGATTGGAATCGGCGGTACGCTTTATTCTTTGCAATTCATTTTCCAGGCTTTGATCCTACGTCTCATTAATGTCCACGATAGCGCGCTATCAACCGTGAACCCATGCTACGTTTCGATCACAAATTAGCACAGCTTCCAATCGATGCTTCACTATCGTGGCAAACAGTTGCGAAACCCATGTTTCTCGTTCACGTGAATAATATTACCTCCGACATGCTAGATGTATGCACAAGATCTGTGCAAGTTACTTTAGCAATTCCATCACCAATATGGCAGGTTTACGTTTTCTGTAGGACACTGTCCTTAAGTATGAATTAACTAGTTTTCGTTATTGTGACTAAAAAATATACAAGTGCAAGTGTAAAAATATACTAAACCTTTAAAATCATGAATTTAATACAATAGTACACTGTTTCTTTTTTATTCTGGATTTACTAAAAACATTTTTGAAGGAACGAGCATTTTACGAAAATTCAAGTTGTCTGCGTAATTGCAAATGTGCATAAAAACAACCTGGTCTAGCGATTTCCGTAGATTCCGTGCCTGCTTAGAGTATTAAGTAAAATTTTACTTTTAATATTACTGTATTAGATAAACTTTTTATTAGCTCTCTTTTTTCGCAAACCTTTCGTGGTCACTCCCAGCATATCGTATATAAACCTATAATCTTTTTAACGGCTCTCGTTGAGTGGTTGTTTCGACGATTTCGGTATGCCCCATAAAGTATACGTTCTTCCATTAAAAAAATTATTTCAGACTTTTATAGCACAATATACATATATAATGTATAAAAGTCGATCTCACACAAATCAGAATAAGTATTATATAAAGGACGAAACTACTTCAGTTTTTCTGTCAAGCTAGGTGAATTAGGCTGCTAAATGATATGCAATGAAAATTTTGGAAAAATTTCCTTTAATCTGAATTACGACAAAAATAGTAGATACATATCGCTTTTTACAACTCTTTTATTCGGGCTTGTAACGAAAATTTAAAAAATGTGTTTCGCAGATTCATATATGTACGTTATATGCCGACATGCTGAAAATTTCATCGAAATTGGTCCATTGGTTTTGTGAGTTATAAACGATTGAACATGATTGCAGTTTCCATGATTTCCAGTCTTTTTCTATCGTTTTATTCTGTTATTCGGCAATGTCCATTACTTTTAATTGTTTGCAACTCGTAAGCCATTTGATAAATTTCGGTGAAATTTTCGACACGCATATAACTGTGCATATTAAATTTTTATTTTAAGTCCAAATAAAAAAGGTGTGTTTCTATTTTTTTTTTTCGTATTTCAGCATAAACCCAATTTTTCCAAAATTTTCATTACATATCATCCAGCTTATAAAGAAACATTTACAGTCTTTTCTCGATATATGTCTCAATTTTCATTTAACAATAGAAGGAAATAGAAGTTTGCAATGTCCGCATTGTTCCAGAATATATTAGATTGTCCACGATTACTAATTAGACTCGATAAATATTGGGTTGGCAACTAAGTAATTGCCGATTTGTTCAATGAAATAAAAGAGTTTTTTTTTACTTGGAATGAACTTTAATCTTTGATGTATTTTCCATTTTGTTCGATGACCTTTTGCCATCTTTCTGACAACTTGAAAATTCGTAGAAAGTCTGATCCTTTTCGGCCAAAAACTGAGTCAAGTTATAGTTTCATCTATAACTGAAATCGGCAATTACTTAGTTGCCAATCCAATATAATTCATACCGCGGAGGAGTCTTACTTCGGCCGGCTTTTACAAGAGAACAAATTTACCTTCGAAATGTTTCACCTCACGGTCAGTGTGTTCTACCGGCGGCTCGAGGATGTTTACAAGTGTCCCATTTTTCAATGTATCTCTCGCCACAAGAATCCACTTTTGTCCCTCTTCCATATCCGTGACGCGACTCTCGAGACCCGCGAAGACTCCGGGGTCCAAGCCCCGTATTTCTTTGAAATTGCACGGCAGCCCAGCGCGCGCTTAAATTCACCTCGGGGCTCGTTTATGCACTTCAAATACCTCCCGGCTCCTCGAGATGCACAGTCTTCTTCTACCTTCTATCCTAACTGTCAGCCCGCCCTTTCTTCTCGAGAGTCTTCGTCACTTTCACTCGGTTGCTTTCATCCTCGTTCCTTTTTGCTACATTATTACTCATAGTTGCTGGCTCGCCCCTCTCCCCCCACCCAAATTTCGCATATTTCCGGTCCGAAATACGTCCACGGGTGGACGGAATGATTGCCACCAGGGTTTCTAATGCGATTTCATTGCGAATAAAACGGCGCTCATGAATATCTTTGTTTCCGGAGGATTCGTCGTTGTCGAGAGGTTACGTGCCCACCTTTGAACGGTTCAGAAATAAGAGAAATTCAACTATTTCTTTTATCGTACACGAAATACTGTTTCTTGAAGAAATCCATATGCGTATTTTTTTATGAAATATTTTAGTAGAATTTGCTGGAAATCTGAACTGAACATCTTTAACACGTTGACTGCCATGTCAGGTTTTAAAATAAATTTTTAGGTTAATATATTCATTGTACCAAATTTAAATAGGATCTGTAAAATGCAAGAAAGTTGGAGAACTACTCAATATCATACATATAATATTTTTCAATTTTTATTTCGTTAAATAACTTACTTTGATTTTATGGAATTTTTTAGGTTTCTAGTTTGGCAGTCAAAGTGTTAACTAGAAGCACGTAGAGCAACCATTTTCTCAAAGCCATTTCCGCGCCACATCGTTTGTAGGGCTTCAACCCGATATTAATTCATAATTATCCAAAGAAGTAGAAATCTATAGCAATCTTGCTATTAGCCAACAAGAAATATAGGAACGATCTGGTATTGAAAAAAAAAGATCTCGTCCGCAATTGTGCAATCGACTTAAAGGTTAAGGTTTGCCTGCAATGGTTCTCGCATGCCAGATTATAATCAATTTGCGGACTTTGCTGAAGGAGACTAATGGCACCTGGGTTCCCGAAATCCCGCAGGAAGACATGGTTGCCGTTCCATCGGTGTTCACTCGAGACCGACATCCCTATCGCGTCGTTTCACGTTCCTGCGACGAACCACCCATTTCCTGGGACGGCTCGACATCGTTGCATTTTTCCCGCGACACGTCGTCGACGTCAACGTCCTCGTCAACGTCATAGTTACTGCTAAGCGGTGCCAGCGACACGAAGCATTTCAATATGCCGCGAAAGTGAATCTCGACGCACAAAAGCCGGTCTTACACGCGAACTTACCGGCTGCGGTAATATAATATAACGCATTTACGATGGATCTCATCTCGCGGATCATCCGAATAATCATTTACCGGGAGCGCGAAGCAAGCTTTAAATGTAACAATGAAACTCGATATATTCGTCGTATTGTTCGATGGGACTGCGATTCGCGGTATGCAAAACAAGAACAAGAATTACCCCATTATTACGGAGTTTCTGTTATCGCTAATGGGAATCTGAAAAAGGCGATGAAGCTGCATTGTTTGTACTTCGTTGGATGTAATTTAATTAAATTTCGAACAATAATATGATTGTAATCCCAGCTATAACCAAAGCTACAATATCCTACAAACTTTATGACTGCTTTAAAAGTATACTTTTAACATTCTCTTAAGCGTAACAAATTTTTCATGATAATATGGTTGATGTGATAAAAAAAAAGTAAAACCGGGATTAGAACGTATGGCAGCCAAGTTGTGCGAACGTTTCATGATGTTTGGCTTATTAAAAGCCGAGTTGCAGAGCTCGACGTGAAAAAGCAGCTTTGCGGCAGCTGCAATTAATTTTTTGGCACAAGAACGAGTCACAATATTGCACCGCTTACGGTATCCGCTGCATTCAGAGCCGTGCTATTAATTTTGAATTTCACCGCTCCGAATAATCATAAAAGGAAAGCGTTATTACGGCGTTTCAGGCACTCGATGCAATGACGAGCGCTTTAAAAGCTTTAATGTTACTGAATCCTGTACTTTGCTAATAAACGAAAAAAGGATATTGATGATGAACGTATTTATTTGAGAAGAAAATTAGAAAATATTTTGCATTACATCGTGTAACTACGATTCTGCGTTGCTCGTCGAAGACACAAAAGTTTACACGAAACTAACCGTTGCCAAATGCGCAGCTTCCGGAATCGTTTCGCGTTCGCAAGGTCAAATAAATGCATTGATTTTCTGGAATTGTGATGGTCGGCGGTTCGATGGTCGCCGTGATTTTCAGTTTTGGCAGGGCAAGTGAAATCCGTTGTCCTCCGGCGTATACTCGTGCTGGTTTCCACGAACACCGCACGGGTTCCTAACAATGGCAATACTTTCGTGATAGGGGATGGAACAATTTTCGCCGAAGTATACCATCGGTTTGCCCATATTTTGCGAATAGGGAATCGGGTGCAGAGGGTCCGCAACGTCGGCAGTAGATAAAATCCGGACGATTAATAGGCCGCCGGCGTTTTTCGATGCCTTTTTGTCCATCGCGCATCGTCCGGGTTTATCTCTGAACGAGCGGGCGAAAATGCCGAACGGTCCAGCAGCGTTCCGTGAGCTCGAATCGAACGCGAAACCGGCAATCGGTAAACAAACGGGACGGCTACGAATAAACTTTTGCTGGATATTTTGCCTGCGAATACCCGCAACGAAAACCCAGACATAGCACGCGGAACTATTGCGGATTTATTGCCGGAATTGGACTCTAAGAGGATTCCAAGGAGGCGGACGCCGCCGGTTTACGAGCATCTCGAGATTTCGGCGGCATCGAAAACAAATCGATCAGCGGATTCGGAAAATAAGCGACTGCGAGGAAAGGGTCGAAGGTGTACGATCGATCCCCGGGTCCAATAAGCATGTAGATGCCGGGCTTGGCGATAAATCGATCGCTCGAAAGCAACGATATACGGCAAGGAGTCTTTATTTAAGGTTACTCGCCGTTGAACGGCTCGAATTCAAACAATTTCTTCTGGCACGTATACAGAGCTATGTTTCAAAACGAGATCAATATGTGCATCTTATTACGTAATATTTGCGTAGCATTTGCTACAAAATTGAGCCATATTATCTTTAACCAGAACGCCTAACGATTTCTTTACGAAGAGTGTTGATGTTTACGAACTACAAACACACGTTCAGGCAATTTTATGCACTCCATGGACAATAATTATATTTATCGTAGCGTGGCTTTGAGAATTCGATCGACTACTGTAAGCATTTATTAACACTAGAAAGACGGGAGCTTAGTATATACCTATATTGCCTGAAAGCCGGAAGCCGATACCGGAAGCCGTTACCTATATACCGGAAGTGAAGGAGGGGGGGGGGGGCACCAACAATGATTATTTAACCCATTTATATGTTGTAGAAAAAGTCACAAAATTATAAGAAGCTGTGTCATTATTTAAATAATTATTTTTTTAATTGAAATTCAAAAGCAGTCAAAATGACTTGCTTAGGCAATCTAGTGTTAAAAAGAGATAGCGAACAAATTTTACAGGAACACGGTATTGCAATTTCGTACATTGAGTTTGGCGCTTCGGACGCGAGCATAAGTGTGGAATATTGGAAGAAATTGCACGGTGCAAAATACGGGAACAGTAGAATTTCGGTTAATTAAAATTAACACTAGGACCGATATCAATGACGACAGATATCGATTAATTGCACGCGGTGGGTAAGCGTTCATCAGTGAAATTGGATTTCGCGCTTGTTCGTAGGTGCGCGTCGCGTCGCTCTCGTTCACACTTCAGCGACAAAGCGATAAGTATGGCGTTGTTGAAGCTCGCCCGTTTCGCCACTCGTTCCTTCGCCTTTACCAATTACTTGTTTACAACGCTCGAAAAGTTTGCACTCGATATGGAGTGCGTAAAACTCGTCGAGGGAAGACCGGGTGAGAACAGTTTTACGATACGAGCGATCGGTTCGACGGCCGCCCCGTTATCCACCGAAAGCAATCAGACGATTTAAAACTAATTGTGCGTAAAACCCGAAATGCATTGGACGTTTATTTATATATATCTGTTTTAAACGGACTGCTGGTTTTTATATGGGCGACTCGACTCGTCGAAAATTATGAACCGAGTTCATGAACATTGATTGTAATACGTATTGTATTCGTACGCAAGGTTAAAGCTTCTTCGATTTGTGGTCTGTTTTTCCAGAGAAGATACCTACAATTATAATAGTCATAAGTGGATTGTCGGTCTTTTTATGCAGAGTAACAAATTTTGCATTGATTGTGAGAAGCAGGAATAAAATAAAAATTGAATTCATCCCTTAATCACTGTGTTACATTAAAAAGAACATTACAATATTCTACAATTTTTCTAATCTTTTACTTTTTTACATTTCACCCAACCAAATTTCTCCATAAATGCATAAAAATCTACAATCTACTAATAACGTTTGAAATTACAGGTTAAAAATAGTAAGGAATTACAATATGGCTTGACTCATTGACATACAAAAATAATTTGAATTGAATGTAATCAAAGATACTATTTATTATTTAACTTATCAATTTGTATAAACATGATCAATTTTCGTATGAAATGAAAACAGATATGCTTCCAGGACGCCAATAGACATGTTGCTGGTAATATTTGGTTAATACCAAACAGTATTTATATAAGAATTGTAATTTGAGATTTTGTTGATACGATGAAGCCGCAGGTTAACATACAGATTAATATCATCTGTGAATTATCAAACTGATATAATTTGTGTATCAGAATATCATTAATGTTGTAAAGTTGCAGAGACTCGAGCGATTTTCCATGGACGTGGGATTCAGATAAAGGATGCAAAATCGCTTTTATTTGGAAATCGTTTCCCCGATTTTCCTTCTGACGGATTGTGGAAAAAAATAGAGACAACAAACTCAAAAAAATCGAGGTAATCGTATCGCGGATTCCCTGCAAGTCGGAATCGTAAAACTTTACGAGAGAAAATGAGTGAGAGATCATTTTAACCCATTTGCATCATAAGGATATATGAAAAGGAGACCTTTATCACCAAACTTTTTTTTCTATTATATTTAAGCACAAAAATGACTACTAGTAAAAGAACTTCATATTTCAGCATTATAAGGAAAAATCAGAATTACTACTTTCATCTCGAACAACACCCTCCATTTCTATTTTTTTTTCTAACGAATAATGATAGTGACCAACAAAATTGAGCGTATATATATACGCTAATGATGCAAATGGGTTAAAAAGGGAGGGTTAAAAAATTTAGTTTCAAATTAGAGGGTGTTCTAATTTGAACTAAGCACTCTAATTCTCATACTAGTGTGCATTCTTCCGCAGTGTACCTTGAAAGTCCTCGAGCCGCTGAGGTCTGACGTGTCTCTTATCCGAGCACGTCATAAAGATAATAAAATGCGACAAGTCGAGCGTTCTGTCAATAACAATAACGCGTTCTCGAGCGAGCTGAGATCGGGAACGGCCGCCGTGAAGACGTGGAAAGAAACTTTCAAAATTTCTCGCGAAAGCTGCCGTGCCGCGGACCACAGCGTTACTATGGCGCCGGAAATCGAACGTTTTCCTGGCTTCCGTCGCTGCCGGAGGGAAACAAAGAAAGGACTCGGGATGGAAATGTCGAGTAGTAACGAAGCTGCAAGCCGATAATGTGCTTACTCTGGCCCGGCGGAAAGAGGACTTTAAACGTGTTTGTGTGCGACAAACTCGACGCAGACGCATGAAGATGGACGACGTGATTGAATCCGACAAGAAAATCGCGACGTTCGAAGTCCATTTCCGCGCGAGAAGCCAAGATCAAAGCAGCAATTCCGTTTCCGCCGAATTATTAAGAGATTCTCAATGGAAAATCGGTTGGATTACACTCCGCGACCAGTCGCAATTACGGTCTCACTCTACGCTAAACGGTAATGAAGGAAAAGGGACGTTAATCACCGTCGCCACAATTATCCGTGAATGCGCGTTCCTAGTACTATACAGTCAATCCTGTTTTTGTGACAGGGACCGCATAAAAGAAACTGCACAAAAAAACATTCAGAAAATTCATAAATAGCTGCAACAAATAATTTCTTACGATATATTAAAGAAAATTTTTTATGCAGTGGAGAGGGACCGCATAAAATAACGAGAAAGTGCTTTTATTAATCATTTTAACATGTTGGAAATAGTGTATCGACATTCTTGAATTCTTCCAATCGTTTTACTGTTTTAAATTGCCTATTCAATTTTGTTGGAAATACATGAAACTCGTCTAGTAGTAAGTACATATATGCAGGAAGTAGTATCGGTTGGCCATGATCAGACCGTAATAGCACGCTGCATTTTCAAACTCGACTTTCTCGGGAACGAAGCTTCGGATGAAAAAACGTTATACCAAATTTCGTTCTTATTTTTTCGTGTAGAATCACCGGCTGCACATACAAATCCGCACCGCGCTGCGTAATCGTTGGAACGTCGATTGTTCAAAGTGTATTAACAGAAATAAATATATGTCGTATCGCTAACATTCTGGCGCGACCCGTGCTTCCCGGAGTTCACGCGTTTGATCGTCGCGTGTCGTGTTGTCGAGTGCCCTGACCGTTTGACTTCGCGGAGACGCTGACTTCGATCGTTCGAATGGTAAACAAAATCTGCCGGCCGATCTCGGGCCATCGAGAGCCTTGCCTCGCATTTTCCCCCACTCCGCAGAGTCACTCCGTCCACGTGCACGCATTCCAAAAGAGCCGATTTTGTTTGTCGCGGCCGCTCAAACGTTTCGGCCGTGCGTAAGAGAAACCGATCTCAACTGTCGCGGCCGATCAAACGTCTCGGCCGCGCTACAATGTAAATACACGCGCGAGCACTCGGCAACCGACTCCGACAACTTCCACCGGCAAATGCTTAACCTATGCTTATCCTAAAAACGCGCTTAAATCTACGCCATATACATAATTGCAAAGATCAAAATTCAAGAGTGAAATTTCCGCGTCGGGCATAAACAACCCAGGTTTTCCACGGTGGGTTAACACTAGAACTACCGAGTAATAAATACAACTGATGAATATTCCCTAGTAGCACAAAATATTGTATACACATTCATATAATATTAACAAGAGATTCAATCTTTTTTTAATATTCAAATATACATACAATATTTATTTTATATTAAGTAACAAATATTTCTTTTTAAATATTCAGGAAATATCTATTTCATGTTACGAGAAAAATATTCTTTTCTAAATATTAAATGAATCTTTATTTCATATTAGAAGTAGAATATTTTTTCCTAATATACAAATCATATTTATTTAATATCATGAAAAAAATATTTTTTTCTCATTATAAAACAAATCTTTATTTAACATTAGAAATAGAATATTTTTTCCAAATACAGATAATACAGATAATACAGATAATATTCCCTCAACAAGCAGTGCGCAGAAAGTAATACATATTCATAGTTTCTAATTTTTGTTATAATTTCTTCTTAAATTTGAAAATTTTATTGAATGTTTTTCAAATATTGAATTCACATTTTTTTAATATTTATTTTTACTTTTTAAATATCTAGTTTATATCCTCTGAATATTTAGCTTATATTTTTTAAACATTCAATTTATATTTCTTGTACATGTATACAATATTCAGGTCCAATATTTTTCTCATATGAAAAAATGTGGCTTAAAAAATATTTCTCCAATATTTGAAAAAAATATCTATCTAATATTTTTGTGCTACTAGGGTTGCTTTGTAACAATGACAAGACTACATCTATTCAAACCTAATACCATTTTTATTTTAAAATGTGCTTCTATGAAAAAGTTCGTTCAAAAAATTCTGATGAAAATATATTTTTATGATTTCAGTAATAGTGAAAGAAAAAATTAGGAACCAGTCATTTTGACTGGTTGGGTAGTTCTAGTGTTAAAGACATTGTTCGAGAGGAGTGAACGCAGAGGACGCGACTACGTCGTTGGCTTCTCGCGCGGCCGACAGTGGCCCGGGAAAATTTACGATCCTGCCGCCGCGAGCGAGCAAAAGCGAGCGTTGGGGATCGCGATAATCAATCAAACGTAATAGCGATTCCCCGTGAAAAATGCGACGGCGGTGGGTGGGGACGGGACCGAGACAGCGCGCCGGCGAATCCGCGACTCGTTAATGAATCAAATTCGATTGGCGCACGGTTGCGCGCGGCTTTTATCAATCAGCAACGGCGGTCGACAATACGGTAGGCCACGGTGTCCGAGATTCCGAGCCAGCAATTTCGCTCGGGAAGCTGTCGGATTGCCGAAGTGGAGTTTTCGCGGGACAGAACGGTCGGGAGGAAATTAGGTGGTATGCAAATAAGTGGGCTCGCGTTATAGCGAGGGTGGACAAGTTCGTCGGTGGCGTTCGCCATTCTGCTACTCTCTCCCACCCTCTCGCTCCCCTCTAACCGTTCTCTGAAAACTGCCGTACCGTCAACGAAGAAAGTTGCTCGCCGTCCCGACGGGAACAAAGTGGCCGCTCTCTCGTCTCCCGATCCGCGTTGTTTCGCGACTCGCTAATGTGATCTACGCGGCGAAACGGCGGCGAAAGGTGGCGAGACGACGCGGAAAAGACGAAAGACCTCGTCCAAGATCAGAGGCTGCTTCGCTTCCGAGATAAAAAGCCGATCGACGAGAAACGTCGCGACGCTCTTTGAATATACTCGCGGAATAGAAATAGTCTCGCATCGACGCGATGCGACGCGACGCCTCGATGCATCTACGAAGGATGGGGCTCATCTGAACGAGAACGAAGATTCTCTCGGTGGCTGCGTGGTACGACATCGTATTTATTCTTTGGCTCGAATCGTCTGCCCATGATTGTCATCCTCGTGCAGCGAATTTTCTTGCGGAATACAAATTTTCAGAGAAAATGCCAGAAATCCAAGAGTTAACGTTAGGAATTTACTGGTCCGAAAGTTATGCGCGTTGAAAGTTGGCCGGGTGAAGTTTTTGACAGGCGAAGGCTATTAAACTCGAGGAAAATGACATTGAAGAGCGAAAACGTTGTCCTCGTACCATTTTCTTACATCTACGAAACTAACTGAGACATCGATGCGAATATAAGAAACGAAACGACGATTTCATATTCACGTGGTCTTGTCGCACCGTGTCACCAAGAACTGAACGAAGTTTTAAAAACGAAGAAGGGGCGCGGGTTGAACCATCAAGTTTCTGTTAGCAAACAAATTGTACACTTCCACGGACGGAGTTCCGCGTTTTCGTCGCCCGATAGCAAACACCGTTCGTTCCCCTTGGGAGTCTGGTTCCGATCTCGCGATCTCCTTTAATGAAACCTTACTCGCCCCTATTTGAATAATCCTGTTTAATTAGACTCTGCTTCTCAGCCTAGTGCTCCACCTTAGCCGTTGGATTATCTTAAATTAACCGCCGATGTTCTCGTGCAGTCGATCCGCGGGCCCGGAAAATTTTTCTTACCACTCGCCTGGATAAAGGCCCGGCTCTCCTCAGGGCCGGACGAGTTGGAGTTCCGTCGGAAACTCCGTTTCTGAATCACGGCGAGAGGAGGAGGAGCATTAAAGACACTCCCAGCCGTTTGTCAAAGTTAAACCGTGGAACTTGAGCGATTCCCCATCGTTTGCTTTAAAAGCAAGACGAATTCCCCATTGTCCCGCGGGTACAGGAATCCGCGTCATTAAAAGCTCCCGCTAGTTTACACTCTGCCTCGCCGAGAACAATGCAAATTGTTCTAGTCTCTAACCCCTCCCCCTCCCCCTCTTCTGTAGTCCCGTCCCGTTTAACCAACCTTCTACACCCCCCCCCCCGATTCTCGTCACTCTTGAGAGAGTGCAATCGAACCTCCTCGACAAGAGACAATGTAATTGATCCCGCGAAACGTCTCGATTATGCGCTCTACTTGACGCGTTTCTCTGTCCCGAGGAGGAGGAATTGATTGGCAGTGATTTTTGTTAACGGGGGCCAACCGATCGATCAGGCGAGTCGAACTGACAGAAATCACGGGGAACAATGACGGTGGCCTCCGATCGACGGAAGTCCCGCCGACAGGGCCGACAATTAACTCGATTTGACAAACTTCCTGATAGAAACTTCGATTACTCGGCACGGTCGATCGATAAACTAGTTAATTAAAATCCTGAAAATCCTGCTGTCCGTGTTGCTAAAGAGCCAACGGACACGATGTTTGTTTACTCTCGTTAGCGAAACTCGACGAGAAATTAAAGAACATTTTCCACGCGAATCTTCCGAGCAGAAACGACAGGAAAAAGTGCAGCTTTTACGTGTAAGGTTCCCTCAATTTATGAACCAAAATGTCGGAATAAAATTTAAATCTATTCCGCGTAATTCTGCCTCTTATTTCGAGGGAGTATTGAACAAATTTTTTCGAATAATCATACGGGGCTGTAATATCAGCTCTGTAAATGAAATCTGATTCGAACGATGTTTGTTGTTTGGTTCAAAGGAAATTGAAAATCTACGCTTCTTGGGTAGAGAACGATACATCGCCAAATCATAATGTTTCAGAGTTGGTTTCATTTTATAATTCTCGCATTTACGATACTTGCGAATGTTCGACCAGTCTAGACGGTTCAGAAAGGGCAGAAACGCCCTTCAGCTAATGTTGCCAATTTAGGCGAAGTTCATGTCTCTGGTAATTATACATTATTAACACTTTGATTGCCAAACAAGAAAGCTAAAAAATTCCATGAAATCAGAGTGAGTTGTTTAATGAAATAGAAATTGAAAAAAATTAAATGTATGATATTGTGTAGCAACTTTCTTGCATTTTACAGATCCTAATCAAATTTGGTACGATGAATATATTAATTTTTAAACCTAAACAAATAATTCCGTTACCCATATATAGGTGACATGGCAGTCAACGTGTTAATTACAAACCGAACGATTTTAGGAGTTTTTGGGGTCGTAGAATTTAACTCCGATATTATTTGTTTGCTAGAATAAGAAACTGTCTTTAGAAAACTACCCTTATAGGGGTTGATTTAATCTAAGAAATCTAAGCTTTGCTAGTTGACTTCATGTGTGATTTTAAGCAATTATGACCATACCCTCGGAAGTAAATAGTTACGATTTTTAAATGAATTGAAAAATTTCCGCTTAGAAACGGAAGGTGACATTAACACTCGAGACGTGAAGGATACCGACTAATATTTATTTAACAAATCAGATGAAATATAAGTCCGTGTCTTCTTCGGTCATTCTCAAGCAAGTGTTAGCTTGCGGAAAAGCCTAGTTTCCACGTAGTTTATGACGTGAATATTTTTGAAATAATTCCAGCTATTTTATAGAAACGGCCCACTGTGCGTCGACTGGCAAGCGAAAGCTATCAGCCGCTTATCTACGGCGTCGTGAATCCTTGGTCGCGAGAGGGTAGCAGACCCTCGACGTTTTTCCGTTTCCGTTATCGCCGGTGCGTAACAGGTAGCAGCTCGATCCTCTGGATCGAGAGGAAGGACCCGAAGGAAAGAACGTTCGGGCATAACGTTCGGGGTTGGTTCGGGCCATATTTTCTCGAAATATGTGGCGGAAGCGTGGCGCTCGGCACGGTCACCGCCTAAATATAGAATATAGACACACAGAGAAAGAGAGGAAGAGAGGGAAAGAGGGAGGAAGAGAGAAAGAGAGCATCGTTCGACTCACCGAGTACGAGCAGCAGCAGAACTTGTTGCGGGAGCCGAGCCACCATTGTAGGCTCCACCACTCGCACATTTATGAATTGAAATCGGCCGATCACACCGTACACCGATTCTACTCTCACGATCACAGCCACCGCTTCCAACAACATTCATTTAATGTTCCTCCCAGGTTTTCTCGGCTGGGCCCGCCTCTCTTCGCTTCGTCGGTGGCACACTCCGTTTAACAGCACAGCCGGGAAACGGGCACAAACACCCGCGCACAGCCACAAAATCAGAATCGATCCCACACTGGTCACGCGCGTATTTTCCGCGCGTGAACACAAAACGGCCGGCGCGGTCGGGCGGCCGCGGTTTCGCGATCTCCTCTTCCTCTCGCGCACACTCGAAACACGCGCAACTTCCGCCAAATCAGCTTCGGTTCCGTCCGCTTTTACCCGCTCCGGGATCCCATCGGACGCATGATCGGACCCGCTGCGCACCGCTGAAATATCATTGGCCGGTTCGACGTGCGGATTGCCGGCGAACAAGCGCGTGCACGCTTGATCGCGAGGATTTCGCACCGCGGGGATGTTACAGCTCCGCGAATCATCCGGTGACCAATCGATCGGGGATCGGTGTCGCAGCTCGCGATCGCTAAAACGGGTTTCTGAACCCGACCCGTTCCTGTTAACCGTTTCCTGGACCCGCGGAAAGAGAAAGCTCGCAGGAAGCAGAGAGCTATTCGTCCGGGAAGCTGGCGGAGGCTGATCAACGCGTATGCTCGAAGGATTCGAGCCAGAATAATTCATGGGCAAGCTTAGGCAGCCGGGCGTTAGGTGTAAATTCCTCGACCAACCCTCCAGAGCACGTGTCAAAATTTTTACATTTATTCGAAAAGGTCATGTAAAGGCAAATTGACGATCGTATCGATGGTTTTGAATAATTGAATCACGTTGTACGGGACTGTTCGCTTATTTCTAGTGATTACATAATAACGAGTAGGCAAGATACAAAATGGTGAAAATATTTAAAAAGTTTTGAAACACTGTTGTACCATTTTCAACTCAGAATTGCTGAGAAAAGAAGTAAATATCAACGTGACTTCTACATTTTGCAAATTAAGGTAAAGGCACCAGTAGTTGACCACCATGTGCCAGTAGTTGAAAAGTACAAAAGTGTCGATCTGTGGGAAAGTAAGGTAAAGGCACCAGTAGTTGACCATTTTATAGAAAAACAAAAAATAAGGTTTGAAATGTTCTTATTGTTTTGAAATTTAAACAACGGACGGCATGGCATCCGAGGTTCACTTTCATCAAAAGTGCACTTATAAGTGCGCTTATAAAAACCTTATTTTTTATGTTTTTTTATGAAATGGTCAACTACTGGTGCCTTTACCTAAATGCAGACAATTTTTGTCTTTCATAAAAATCTTACGCGATACTGGTGTTGTTGTACTGTATGAAACTACTCGTAGTAAAATAAGAATTCAGTGAGGAATTTCAGGATAATTTAAAGAAAAAAAAAATATTTCAATACTCGATATCAATATTTTCTTCAATATCAATATTTCAATATGGATCAATATTTTCTTTTCCTGAAAATACAGCTACGTAGCTGTTAAAATATTCTTTCGAGCTTTTACCGTTTGAAACCGCGATGGTAAGTGGCAAAATGCTGTTGGGAATTCCTTAATCTTGGGGATCAATAGTGTGTACGATGGTAAACCGCATAGTCGGCATGCTATTTGTATGCGATCTTGGGAAAGCCGTGATTGAAGCCATATAAGTGATTTACATTGCGTTCGGTAGGAGAAATTTGAAGGCTTGTTCGACTAGTACGGTTTCTGAATTTGTAATATTCTTTAGTGGACACGTGTTCTTAATCGAATGACTTAAGAAAACGATTCGATGAATTTATTAGTTAGAAACTGTAGAGTTCTTAACGCGGTGGTAAGAGGTTGTTAATAATTGGCTTGCGGATTTTTCTGCAAAATACAAATTGTTTGTATCGATTAAAATAACTTTAATAACATACGCATGTTCTTACATTTTAATCGGTTTGCTGTTCTAAATTTCACCTACTTTCAGATCTCTCCCGATACGCGAAAATAAATTAAAAGAACAATTTCGAAGCACAACAGCTCAACGGAAACCCGCAAATCCATCACAGTCCGAAGCACCGCGTCCATGAAGAATCTCTTAAAAAACTTGGGCAGCGTGCTAACACTTATGAATTGAAGTATGTTCGACCGTCTATCTTCGAGGATCGAGTGTCCTCGTGGAAAGTGTGACGAAGCACCTCGAGACCGAAACGAGAAGCAGCTCGGCTGTTCTTTTCACGGTTCGGCTCTTTAGCGAGACAACGGAATCCTGGCCGTTCCTTCGAAGCAATTAGCCTCGTTAATCGATTCGCCGGGTTTCAGCGCTCGTATTTTTCCCGGGCTGGGCACCGTAAATCTCGAGGCCCTTTGTAATTGCAATTTCGTCGAAACGCCACGCCGCGCCGCGCCGGCCGGCGAGCGAAGAGAAAGCACTCGATATTTTATCGAGTGTCCGCTTCTCACGATTCGCGATTACTGGGAGCCGGTGTCGCGATAATCTCGCCGAATATTTTCCGCGGTTCTCCGGCACGTTTTATTTTTTCATTAAGGAGACACGCAGCTGCGGACGGGCCGCTGTTATTCGCGGTAATTAGCGAGTCCCGGCGCTTCTTCTTTATTTCGTCCCGGGAAAATTGTTTGCCCTAGATGTTAATCATCCGACCGGCTCGCTAATAAAAAACCGCTCGTTTCGCGTCTGGCCGGTGCGGGGGGAAGGGATCATGAATCGCCGCGGAAATCGCGTACCCGTACCTTTTTCGCTGGTTTTTCCTTGGCCGGCTGAATATGCATGACCGCGCCGAGGGAGCGGGAAGGGGATGCTGCTAGCAAAACCGGTCCGATTCACGATTTTTTCGGCGATTCGAAAAGTCGATTTCCCGGCCATGAATGCTATCGCCTATGCGCTCCGCGGATTTTTACGCGGAAGAATTGCTTACGGAACGTTCGACACATTTCGCGGATCGAATGCGATGCGCCGTGCAACTTGAATTCGAGATTAACACATTCACGACGGTGGATGTACCACCGGTGGTGCAAATACAACTGCCAAAATACAGCCACGTCGTGAACATGTTAAACCCTGTTCACAGGAGGAGGGGTGGGGGCTGCTGCATTGAATGGGATTAAATTGATCCCCTCTTTCTCTCTCCGCGATCGTCTCGCTATCGGCGTCGCTCGGATAATAGCGAAATTGATTGGATCTCGCGAAATACCGGACGAGCATGATCGGTCCAAGAATCGGCTGCGCAGGAATTCACGGGCACAGATAAAGAGCACTTTTCATAAAACGCGTGTGTAGACATCGGGAGTTAAAAGCTTCGAAGGGCTCGCCGTTGTTAACGCGATCAGTTCTCGATTCGATCGGGTACGAATTCATTGGGGGAGTGGAGCCGGAAAGCGGAGCGTCCCGATTAAAAAAATGGAAAAAAAGAACAAAATTTTGCGATAATCCGATCGTGTAATTCAGCCGTCCGGCCGGTGCGCGGTCCCGCGATGGCACCCTACCCACCCGGATTATCTTATCAAACCCGTTCCTCGAATTATGGCGATCTCTCGAGGCCGTTTGGCCGGCTGCCGAGATTTTTCGTGGATATTTTTGTCGCAGCCGTGCATCGGTCTCTCTACTCCGACCGAGCCGATCGACTAAAATGTAACGCGGAGCATCCTCGAGCACAGTGTAATTGTAAGCAAAATGAGTCTACCGTTCGGACAAGGAGGATTTCCAGCCGCCTGGATACCCTCTTACGTATCGATGATACACGGAACCGGGTACGCGTTCTAGGGAACCGTGCCCCACGATTTTATTCGAACGCGCACTGGTGTTCACTGCCCTCCGGTTTCCGTTCGAGGATCGAGTTCACACGTGGCACACCGGCCCACCGACGAATTGAAAAATCCCGCGTTCCGATCCGTTCAGGGGAGGAATGAGCCACCGCAACGACGCGTCGCACGCGGAGTCTCGCCGCCGACTGACTAGCGCCGACTCTTCTTCGGCCAACCCCTCCTGCCTGCGTCGCGGTGCTTCTCGACGCGTAGCACCAGAACCAGACGCGTCGGATCGGCCCGCTCTACACAAGCTTCCAGCCTCGGAAGTTTAATAAGATAGTTTATGCTCGCGCGCGGGATTCACCGCTCGACAAAGGGCCCGGCCTCAACTCGCGTCACGCGTTGCCGACGGTTTTTCATTTTACCGGCCCGGCCGCACTCGATGGGTCAGAGTCGCAGAAACATGGCGAAAATTCAATTTTCGAAGTATACGCGGTAGCCTGTAACCGAATACGCGGTGATTCGATTTCTAAAAAATGTGAAAAATTTTGAATAACATTTTTTTTTTGAGGCATTTGCTTTCGAGAAAATCGACTTTGAAAACCCGGCAAGTTCGCGTGCTCGGCATTCGTAAGAAGCAGAACCGGTAGGTCATGTACAGACGCGTCGGACGATCGCTATTCTGTAGGTTCTACCCAGAGTTGCGCTAATTCAGTTACGTTGTAATTCGATTGCACAATTGAATTACATTGTACTTCGATTATATAGTAATTCAACTACGTCGAAACTGAATTGCATAATTCGGACCTTTCGATTGATTCAATTACTAATTATTTTAGTCAGACGTGTAATTGAAATACAATATAATTGAATAAATTTAATGTTACAAATTTATGTTACGTCCGAATACTTTATTTGTCAATACACTTCAATTCTTCCATACAAGTATTCGATTACCGATTTACTTGGAACTTATGAGAAACGATTGGATCACTCCCAGCGCTACGCACAGTGCTTCAAAATGGCCAAAATAAATATTTACAAATATAAATAATATAAATATTTACGATTCAAAATTGATAATTCCTAAGAAGAAGGACATTCGTTTCTTCTGTTTTTTCCTGAAGCGAAGTATGTTTCCTTTGACCCTACGTTTCTGAGACACCCTGTACAATATGGTTGAGAGAAAAATTTCGCGTTGTTGGTTTATTTTCGACTGCACGAGATCGTTGACTGAATAAGTTTGTTTGCGATGCAAGCATCGTTACGGCAGTCATATTGCCTGTTTACATTTTCATTAGATGAATTTACAAAAGAAGGGGTTGACGTTGCTGCTTATAAATGCCGAGCATGCTAGCGGCGGAGGTTAGAGGAACAGCGCTTGAAGGTGTGCATAGGATTAAAAGAGTTATTTTGATGAATTATTCCTGTCTTGGTGACGTCTTGAAAGACAAATGATCATAACGGTAAAATAGATAAAGTAATCGTGGTTCGATAAGCTGTAGGATTAAGGATCATTCTTTATGAAATATACCGACTTGTTCCGCAGAATACAGGCTAGATTGTGGCAGTAGAATTTCTAGGTTTAAATTGATAAATGTGCTCTGAAAAAACAAAAATGGTCTTTTGATGGATTATCAATGAACCGTGCCACGTAAGATATTAATTGAGAACAGCTCTAGACGATCGTCACTAAATCTGCCTAAAAGTGTTAATTTCAGAAGGAGCGACACTCTCGGTAATTCGTTCTCTTTCCAGTTCCACAAGATGCCTTCAAGTACACCGCTGCAGCGCTTTTCGAGTGAGAGCGATTCACGGCATCTCTTCAGAAATATTTAATAGAGTCGCAAATGAATAAACGAGGGACTGGGGGACTGGGGACGGGCCTGTGGAAAGCAGGATACAAATATGCCTTGACGCAGGCGAAAATACGGAACCAATATCTCAGTTCGTGTACCATTTCAAAGGTATCGATTAATTTGTGTAGTTTCACCGAGCTGGTCCGCTGTGTACCGCGTTACTACTTGATGACCGCCCTCTGGGAAAGTTGACAGTATTCTCTCTGAATTCCGTTGCCGTGCAGTAAACATTGACACTGAGAATTTCACGATCGCTAGAGAAACGTGGGCAAACTGACAACAAGTAGGTTACGTCATTGGATAATGAGAATTTTATCGTGATTGCGGAGGGAACGACGCCGCGCGTCGCGGCGTAATCAGACGGTCTCCGGCCAGGTTTTACCTCGGACCCGCAGGACCGCTACCAAACTCGTTACGTCGATCCAAGACTTCGTCCCCCTCCACCTGCTATCCTAATAGTTTGTTTTCTTCTCCTATCCTCGGAACCCTTTCGACATTCGCATCGTAACCTCGCTGCCCGATAATTGTCGCGTAATTTTTGTCGGTTCGCCGCGAAATGCTTTCCCACGATTTTCAAATAATATGGAATACGTACACATGCTCACGAAAATATTCGAACGCTCTTTAAACTGCTATAACTTTTTAAAAATTGGATCAACCAACCCTGACATTTTTTAGCAGTTAGAAGAATTGGTTTTCCAAATGACGTACAAACAAGATTTTGGAAAAATTGCAATTGGTAAGAATTACACGAGAAAATAAAAATGGCACTTTTTACACACATTTTTAATTTGAGCATGTAATGAAAATTTAAAGTATGTGTTTTATAGATCTATGCTAATTATACGCATGCTGAAAATTTATTATAAAAGTTTAATATACACACGAGCTGCAAATAGTTAAAAGTGGTGAAAACCGTAGTTATTCACGACTTTTGATCAGTTTCTGCTTAAAATCCACAAATTCTAACATCTTTAGATGCGTGTAGTTTTTATCTGCATCAACCGATTTCGATGAAATTTTCAGTATGCTTGTAACTACCATAGCTCTACAAAACGCATATTTTAAATTTTCAATACAGGCTCAAATAAAAAAGTTTTGAAAAGCGCCTTTTTTATTTGCTCTTCTAATTCCTAGAAATTGCAATTTTTTCAAATACTTTTTAGCACTTCATTCAGCAAACCAAATTCTTCTAATTGCTCAAAAAATTTCAGGTCTTTTGGTCCAATTTAAAAAAAAGTTATACTGTTTTAAAGGACGTTCGAACACTTTCGTGAACCTGTGTATATGGAAGCATCGAAGCCTATTGAAAAGTCAAGTACAGTATTTACTCTATGTATGTCCCAAATGCTTCAAGCTTTGAAACGTGACCAGAAAGAACATTTTGGGACATTTAACACGAGCAACGAAAACCTAGTAATCTTTTACTTTTCGACAACAATGTACAGGGTGTATAAAAAGGTTTGATTTTGGCAAGCGTAGGCGTATTCTACATCTTCGGATCGATGAAGATCTGTAAAAAAAAGTTGCCGCAAAAGTGTCCTTGACCTTGAATTTCAAGGTCAAATTTTTTTTTATTGCATTGTTTTCTACTCATCATGAGGATAAAAAGTGTCAAAGGAACCATGGGTCAAAACTTGACCGTTCTCATAAAAAATAATATTACAGTTATTACTAATAAAGTAAGCAGTTACTATTATTATTATTATTATTACTAACGTAATTGATCACAATAAATATTACCTTTCAAGTCATGAAAGATGTTCATCTTCTATTTCTTCTTCTAAGCCAAAGAACCGATCCATTCTGATTAATATTGCTTAACACATTAAGGACCGCTCACGAGTTTTCTCGTGTTTCGCGTCCCATCTGTTAAGGACCGCTCACGCGTTTTCTCGTGTTTCGCTGGGATCGGTTCTTTGGCTTAGAAGAAGAAATAGAAGATGAACATCTTTCATGACTTGAAAGGTAATATTAATTGTGATCAATTACGTTAGTAATTGATAATAATAATAATAATAATAATAATAATAATAGTAACTGCTTACTTTATTAGTAATAACTGTAATATTATTTTTTATGAGAACGGTCAAGTTTTGATCCATGGTTCCTTTGACACTTTTTATCCTCATGATGAGTAGAATACAATGCAATAAAAAAAATTTGACCTTGAAATTCAAGGTCAAGGACACTTTTGCGGCAACTTTTTTTTACAGATCTTCATCGATCCGAAGATGTAGAATACGCCTACGCTTGCCAAAATCAAACCTTTTTATACACCCTGTACTCGGCTGACCCTCGTATTTTGCGGGCGGTGTTGTATTTCACGATACATTGACGACGTTTTGTGACGCCACCGCCGATAATTAATTAGCAATACGGGCGCGAAGACGCAGATGCGGCCCGCTAACCGTCTGCATCCGCGTTTGCGGCGAACCGCCGTGCCGCGTTGCGGTGATCATCCGCGCGGACATCAGCGGTTTTTCGTCGTGACAAACCTTGTCCGTTTCAACGATGGTTAACGGCACGCGCGGGAATTCGTTCTGGGCGACGTCGCGTTCCAGTTTTGTATCGCGTAACGCTGAACCCGCGACGTTAGCGTTGCACGAGCGTTGCAGTGCAACGATTCGTCAATCTGGATGGATCGATGCAATGAAAGCGATGTTACGAATCATGTATTCTCTTGAGAACAGAGTATAACTGCTGGTGTAACTTTCTCTGAGTATAACTGCTTTTTGATAACGAAGCAACATTTCTGAGGGTGACAGAAATTCGTTGTTGCGCAGATTGAAGAAGATATACATCCAGCGAGGTTCGGAAAAGTAAGTGACGTGACCATTGTTGCGTCGTCATCCGGCTCGAAGGACCAAATGTTGACGCGTGAGCAAAGTTCCAGATTTAATTGAAAGAAAACCTTTCGGTGTATGCTCACTTCACACGCAGACTTAACGACGAGTGAATAGTGGAAGGGTGGATAATGATTACAGAATGTGGATACGGGTAACAAAAATAACTGTATTTTTCAACGAATATGGGGAACGGTAAATAGAAAATTTGTACGGTGACTACGGTGATTGAAACTAATTGTAAGTTACGGTGTATCGGACGGCGAGGTAGAAATTCGATGTTTACGTCTTGACGGTTTCGAGAGTCTCTTTTTTTTTCTACATAGGAAAATGGATCTATGTCGAAGTAAACAGAGCCTTGACTCCCCCAGCAAAACATTAGTCGGTGTGCTGCATCTGCAAATTGAATTCTCTCTAATCTCAAACTAAGATCCTCATTTTTAGGAAAATAAATATAAGAACTGTAATCGATGATAGAACGTAATCGATTGCTTATGGGTACCCCTAATACGCGAGCGTGGTTCATTGAAAATGAAAAGGTCTGCTCGGTCGGTCCTTGATGACCGGATTTCGCGACGTCGCGACTACAGGTCTCGAAGTTCCCGACTTGCACGTGATCGTTCGTGCGCGAATTCTTTAGGCGGGCGAAGGACAATGGCAAGGGGCGACGGAAGGGCAATTTTGCGAAGTGTCGACGGCCGCGACGAGTGTTAAAAGGCTGGCTCGGAACACAGGGAGAATAGGGAACGCTTAAAACCGGGGACAGTTTTCAACGCTTCGATATTACCATAGATATTACTCCGTTGCTGCGAGCGACGTAACCTTTCGCCGTCAGATCCGCTCGCGTCCTCGCTACGAGGCAGAGGCACAGCTAGATGCTGACGGGGAGCAGATTTATGAAAGGATTAAATTAAACCGGCCATGATAACCTTGGACAGTGGAAATCACCTCCGAGGAGGCCTACCCGGAGAAATTCGATGCGAAATAAACTGCGACTGCGACAACTAGGACTTCGTGTTAACTACGCTCCCATCGACTCGCATTGGCTTCAGCTATTTTTTTTTTTTTTTTTTTGCAGTTTCCTGTCGAATTCGCTTTCGAACAGACAGGATTTTAACTGGTTGAGCGGTACGTGTGTTATTCAAGGTGTTAATACCACTGCCCTTTGGACCGATAGTAATCTATATTGGAACGTAGCATGGATGCGTGCTCTCTTTCGTTTTTACTTATTTAATAAAGTATAGAATTTTTTTCAATGAATTGTATACTTCCTGACTGCAAAACGACTTCTTTTCAATTACAGTTTTAGTATAAATGGACCCAATTACTGTGGCGGTACCAATTGCGGTGCATATATTAATTATATTTAAAGCGAAATGAATATTATAGAAGAGATGTATCGTATATACAGGGTGTTTGGTAACTGGTGGTACAAGCGAAAAGGGGGTGATTCTACATAAAAGAATAACTCGAAAATATAGAATAAACATTTTTTCATCCGAAGTTTCGTTATCGAGAAAATCGAGTTTGAAATGCAGCGAATACATCACATCAACACACTTCACAAAATTATAACAGCCAATTATGAACCAAATAATACTGCAACTTTAACCGCGTCGCTCTCACAAACGTGTTAGGGGCAGGTCATACTAGAGAGGTCAGCCGCCAAGGGTGTATAGACACAAAAACAGGGTAATTAAATTCCGCGGGACAGAATTGGAATTGGGTACCGAGAGTTGAATTTGGGTAATTTGTTTCCCTTTTTTTTTTTGTATCTAGCGGTTACACTCCCTCAGCGTCTGACTTTCCTAGTGTAACCTACCCCCACCACGCCCTTGGGAGCGAGGCGATTAAAATCGCAGTATTACTTTGATCGCGGTCCGATTAATTTCGCATCGGTCGCTGTCAAAATTTCGCGACGTGTGTTGTGCGTTGTGTGTTGTGCATAGTGTGTTGTGCGTAGTGTGTGCTCCAAAACACAGACAGGATTATTCTGACGTATTCGTTTGAGCTAATAATAGTGTGCTATGGATTCGACGGAGGAGCAGATGATTTTCAAAAAAATTGTAAGTACACTTTACATTAGTATTTTATAATGTAGAATTGCTATTCGTACGTATAATGTTGGATACAAGATTTTATTTCATATTTTGCTCTGTACCTGAAAATGATAGATATTAAACTTGCAAAATGTAATAGTACGTATTTGTCGATCAAAACGCTTTATATTATTATTATCTATAAACTGTCAGCACTCTAAAATCGGACAATTTATTAACTTAGAACTAAATTTTTCTTCCTTAGAATATTTTTGCTCCTACGAAACAGATCCGATTTCCACATACAGTATCTAAATGTTCAGTAATCTATTAAATTTTGTATTGTGAATTATACAGGGTGTTTGGTAACTGGTGGTACAAGCAAAAAGGGGGTGATTCTACATGAAAGAATAAGTCGAAAATATAGAATAAAATTTGTTCATCCGAAGTTTCGTTATCGAGAAAATCGAGTTTGAAATGCAGCGAATACGCATTCGCTATTCGATAGGAATTGTCTGACGCAACTGTCTGATCATGACCAACCAAATCTACTTGCTGCATATACTAAAGCACACAAACCTGACAAATCTTCAAAGTCGATTTTCTCGAAAACAAAGCCTCAAACGAAAAATGTTTATTCTATATTTTCGACTTATTCTTTCATGTAGAATCCCCCTTTTTTCGCTTGTACCACCAGTTACCAAACACCCTGTATATATCGACTGATTTTAATGAAAAAAATTGGATCTCTTTTTTAATATTCATTATGCTTTAAAAATAAGTATAATTAATATAGGCACAGTAATTGCGTCCCTTACCCTACATTTGCAATGAGTACTTTGGTATCAGAACGCTTTTATGGTTTTAACTGAGAAATAAAAATATATGGTTTCGAGAATTGCTTTTTTCATTATTTGGCAGTCAATATGTGAAAACTGGGGGAAAGCGAACAATTCGAATGTTAGGTTAACAGCAACTGGAAATATCGTTTATCCGTATTGCCTCTAAATTGGCAGATTTTAGTTTTGTGTGTTATAAACCTCGGTGTGTCGATATTTCTATAGAGTGTGCATTCGCACCGGAGCCGTAACTTTCCTCTGTTCCTCCTTTTTGAAAGAGAAAATACCATTCACCGTACACTTTCTTTATCCGACGAGATATTTGCGACCATTCCTGCGGTGTTTCGAATCACAGGCGACTGTGGATCCTGAAAAGATCTGTCAAATTCTATTTGCCACGAAAAATAATGTGTGTTTCAGTTCTGTGCCCTTTCAAACGTAGGCAGAGAGTAGGTTTTCAGCGAAAAACTGCGTAAAAACTATTTATATGATGGAATAAAAAGTAGTAATTTCCGGGGCAGTGCATGAACTAAATTACTTTGATTCAGTTAGACTTTCTGGGAGGAATGATTCATTAAACGATGTGCTAATGACTTAAAATTACAGATTCAATAATATACTCGACCCACATTTAAAGATAAAATTTTCTTTTAATATAAAATCGTGCGATCTTACTTCCCATCGATTCTCAATACGGAACAATAAGTCTCGATTCGGTGACCATCGCCATTATCCGTCGATTCGTAAGAAGTAGTCTTCGAGGAGGGAATCCCTCGGCCAACAGGGGATCTCCGACCTCCTGGACACGATAATGAAATTCCCAAGAAAATTAATTAATCGCGCTTAAGACATCCGTCCACTTAGCAGTCAGCTGCTGTCACGATGAACGTCTCAACGCCACGAACTGTGTAATAGCATGGTAATCGAGATGAATTGATCTTTCAAGAGGAGCATTATTGCTTTCGTTATGACCAGGAATAATTGTATCCACAGGAAAACGCGCTGCGATCGAAGGAAACTCGTCGATTCCTTTTTCACCGAAATCTTATCACTCCAGCAAATTGCAGTGCACATTTCTGAGACGTTTGCTTCAGAACTATACGCGTCCCTTGAAAGACTTTTGATCAACTTTGTATGCGTGATACAACTGGAAAAATGCTTTTCTCGTGAAATGAAAAATTAGCCTACTTTTCCCTACCACGTATTGTTGAATGTACTGTAGAGTATTCTCGTGCAAGTTTCTCAACCTTGAGAGCTACTTTCATCCCTTGGTACGAACGATGCCTGGAATGAATGTATATCAGATATGTTTGCAAGAACGACTTTCTGCTGAAGTTTCGCTGAAACCAGCGGATGCTACTTCAGCGTGTCTGTGCGACATCTGTGAACGTGCATCAGCAGATAAGCAGCGTGCAAGAGTTCGAAGTTTTCCGAATTTTTGAGTATGATTTCGTGTCGGGTCGGGTCTTAAAACACTCTCGGTTCGCAAGAAGAACAAAAGGGGCCGTAGTTGGGTGGTGAAAAATCGATAGAAAGGATTCAGGGAGATGATCAGGTGGCGTCCATTTCCGCGACGACAGAGGCCTCTATCTTTTCCAGCGGTTCCAGGGGGAGCATCTTAAGATTAGGGACGGCCGGATGGGAGCGTGAAGAGAAAAAGAAAGGACGAAATCAAGGTTAACCTGCAAGTCGTGTTCCTACCAGACCACTTACCGGCGTTTTTCTTTTTTTCCAAGGCCTGTTCATCCTCGGACCGCACATTTATCACTTTCCTGCCCGTTATTTCCTCTCGATAGCTTTTCACACCCCGTCCACGGTTCTGGTCCGGTCGATTCCCTAGAAAAAAAAAATCAAGGAAAAGTGTCCACGACCTGGTCGGCTTCCGTCGATTTCGCCGAAGAAAAGGGCGAAATAGCTTGTCGGCTTTGACATTCACTCAGCCTTTCCTGCGCTGATTCGGATTCGCTGGGAATCGAGTTAACCGGTTCCCCTTTTTCGTGCGATTTCACGGTAGACCTCGGCGGTTTCGATAATTCCGAATGATTGGAACGCCGGTAACGAGATCAGCCTCGATTCGGTGTAGAACTTTCGAAAATTGAATGCAAAAATCATTAACTGTTTGCAGTCGGAATCCCGACCGTGGCCAACGATGCGATGTATACTATTCGGTTAATAGTGTGAGATTGTACAGTGACTCCCGTTAATATTCGGACGCTTTTAAAAATCGTATAACTTTGTTAACATTGAACCATATACGACTTTGATTTTCTTAAGAAGTTAGCACAATTGGTTCGCTACACAAAGTAGAATACTATGCGATACAAAGAAAAATTGTTGACCTATTGACTTTGAAATTCAAGCTTATGAAATCTTACATCAATTTCCACTAAACCGAGAGTATAAAATCACTCTATGACAGTCGTATAATTTTTTTACACCGTGTACATACAGGGTGGGGCACCACATTTTGCCATCTAGATTTACGTCATTATTATTACGCATAGCAAACAATTTTTTCGGTGAAGTTGAATGGTTTTGAGAGGGGCACATTCTGATGGTACATTTTTTTTGTAGGTGGACGTGTAAAGGACATATGAAGGTCATTCATGTTTTTTTAAATGGAATCATATATTTTTTATTGCATCAGCTGATGCTCCTTCATATTCTTTACAAAAAAGTATTAATCTATTTGTGTAAAAAAATCATTAGTTTAGGAGATATTTAGCACGACAGCGTTAAAAGCAGCTTCTTAAGAAGTTAGCACAATTGGCTCGCTACATAAAGTAGAATACGATGCGATACAAAGAAAAATTGTTGACCCTATTGACTTTGAAATTCAAGCTTATGAAATCTTACATCAATTTCCACTAAACCGAGAGTATAAAATCACTCTATGACAGTCGTATAATTTCTTTACACCGTGTACATATGTAATCGTGTTGTCGTCAAGAAGCAGACACTCGTACCGACAGCGTTTAAAAGCAGCTTCACTTTTTCGCGCGATTTCACGGTGGACCGCGGCGGTTCGAGGAATTCCCGGGAGCGATAACGAGATAACCCACGATTCGTTGTAATTTCTGGAGCGGTACGGGGTTGCAGCCCGACGACGCGACGGGAAGTAAAAGGGAAGCAAGCCGGGTTTAATCGCGCGAACGCTCGTCGAACCGCGTTGAAACAATTTAATCCTGGGACCGTTTAACATTCCGCAGCGAGCGTCGGGCCGGAAACTGGTGCGGCGAAATAATGCTGATCCACGGGGGCCGTTCGGAGCGATGATCGGACGAGTTTTTGAAAAGCCCCCGACTCCTCGGAGCTCATTTAATCGACCGTTTTATATTCGTTCATCGAACGCGAACACGCCCGCATATTTCTATCATTCCTTACCCGATCCGTCGTCCTTTTATTTCCTCCTATTCAACCGTGCTCCCCTTTCTCATCTCCGTGACGCGCTCGTAGCGGCATAAACGACGCATCCATTATCCGCCTTTAGTCAGCCTGAAAATGAACCGGAAGATTAACTTCGTTGTTTGCGCACCGTCACGCTTAAGGAAGATTTCTTACCGGAATTTGACTGGAACTAACGCAGGATTGTCGCGGATTACTTTCTCGCGCGTATCGAGGACACGGTTTTTTTTTTTCTTACGGGCACGTAAATTGAAATGTTTCTCGCGATGTCGTCGTAATCACAGCTACTACACAGTTTTTGAATTAGTTTGAATGCCGCGGGGACCCCCAGTGACCGGCGTTATGTTTACAAATGGCTGTCATAAAATTTTCGTCAGAGAATATAAATTTACTTTATCAAGATATCTTTATGTTATCAAGTAACTAAGAATTCTTATTTAACACGTTGACTGCCATGTCACCCATATGTGGGTGACGGAATTATTTGTCCAGGTTTTAAAATTAATTTTTATGTCAATATATTCACTGCACCAAATTTTATTAGGATCAGTAGAATGTAAGAAAGTTGGAGGACTACTCAATATCGTACATTTAATTTGTTTTAATTATGGAATTTTTGAGGTTACTAGTTTGGCAGTCAAAGTGTTAACGAATATTATAGTAAACGTCTCATTTACTAAACTGATTCTTGAAAGTTCTTGAAAAAGTTCAAGTCGTTTGGCACACTTTCAGAAAAGTTACATCGGTTTAATGGGTGTTTGGTGACTGACAGTAGACACAATAGAACAATACAATGGTTATTTCTTTAGTATATGTGGTACAACACCTTATATTATATCTGTGTGAACTTTATTCGAATCGAATTAAAATTTTAACAGAATAATTCATATGATAATACGCTTTCGGAAAGAAGGATTCTTTGAAAATCGACTTGTTGAACATTTACAAGCGTATGGATTTAATGCATCGGTCTAGTTGCCAGACTGCAGCCGATTTCGCGCGGAGGAAAAAGAACGGAGCTGTGTGTTGTGCGATCGCGTACACCGCGTAAAAGTGAATTAAAATAGCAGGATGGAGGCGGTGGAGTTTCTATGGGCACGCTTATCGGCAACAATGCACGTTACTCAGACCGGGCCTCATACTCCGCGCCGGTTCCCAAAGAAAAGTTGCGCGGAGCCGAGCCGCTTCCGTGCAACGTCCTGTTTGGCGGAGTGCGGAAGCTGAAAAGTCTCTGGCCCCGACGAGATAAGAGAAGCTCCTTAATGTCAAATCGATTGCTGGGAACAGTCGAGAAAGTTGCCAGCAAACCATGAAGAAAGTCAACTGTGCCCGATGGCATCTTGCCACGGTGTCCCGTGACCTTGGGATCCGAGCACCCCTTCGCTCGCGCTAACACGAATATAATCCTCCGGCGAGCAAATGATTCGCGCGTACGGCCGTTAGCCCATTTTCGAGAAGCGAGGAACGTTTCGACGCGACGGCGCGTGTCTTAATGCGATTCATCGAACGCCCGCAACTTCGGCTGCAAAGTGCATGCCGCTGACACGCACGGCTCCTCGGCGAATAAGATCACGATGCCAGATATTGCGCGAGTGCTCTGTAGACTCGCGCATTTGTCGCTGAACGGTTCACCAGTTCTCTGTTGAAGGATTTCGGAAACGGCGGAAAGTACAAAGAGCATTGGCACGCGGAATTTTCAAAGAATTCTTGACTTTTACTTGTCACAATCTTCCAAAGAAGAACCGTGAAACGATAAACTGCTTGACCTAAAGCCTAGAGCGTCAAAATTGTGGGTGTTTACTTGCTCCTAAATTAAGTATTAAATAAAGCTAGCACAAATTTTAGAAACTTTTAGCGTCAAAATTGTGGGTGTTTACTTGCTCCTAAATTAAGTATTTAAAAAAGCTAGCACAAATTTTAGAAACTTTTAGCGTCCAAATTGTGGGTGTTTACTTGCTCCTAAATTAAATATTAAATAAAGTTAGCACAAATTTTAGAAACTTTTAGCGTCAAAATTGTGGGTGTTTACTTGCTCCTAAATTAAGTATTTAAAAAAGCTAGCACAAATTTTAGAAACTTTTAGCGTTAAAATTGTGGGTGTTTACTTGCTCCTAAATTAAATATTAAATAAAGTTAGCACAAATTTTAGAAACTTTTAGCGTCAAAATTGTGGGTGTTTACTTGCTCCTAAATTAAGTATTTAAAAAAGCTAGCACAAATTTTAGAAACTTTTAGCGTCAAAATTGTGGGTGTTTACTTGCTCCTAAATTAAGTATTTAAAAAAGCTAGCACAAATTTTAGAAACTTTTAGCGTCAAAATTGTGGGTGTTTACTTGCTCCTAAATTAAGGTAAAGGCACCAGTAGTTGACAATTTTATAGAAAAACATAAAAAATAAGGTTTTTATAAGCGCACTTATAAGTGCACTTTTGATGAAAGTGAACCTCGGATGCCATGCCGTCTGTTGTTTAAATTTCAAAACAATAAGAACATTTCAAACCTTATTTTTTATGTTTTTCTATAAAATGGTCAACTGCTGCATGGTGGTCAACTACTGGTGCCTTCACCTTAAGTATTTTAAAAAGTTAGCACAAATTGTAGAAACTTTTAAGAAATTCGGTAAATAAAGGGTTATAGGAACACAGTTCATTACAATTCAGGTAGAAAATTTTGTAAAACGGTACATTTGGCAACTCTAGCCGACGCGCATGCCACTAACAGAATATTAGATTTCCAGGTCGTAAAATCTTTTACGAATATCCCAGTTCTGATAGCCAAGATTCAAAGTGACTGGTAGGGCTCGTTGTGTATCGACTCGGTTCGATTTAACGTCGCGGAAATTGAATCCAACATCGCGATCGGCTTCCTCAGCGTCTCGATCGTCGCAAGACTTTCTCGTTAGGGCCTTTAATTTCCGCGCGAGGTCGTATTTGCATTTATATAGGGCTGTACCCACGCGGGAAGTGTTTTTAAATCGAAGAATGAACGTCCACCCGTGCGGTGAACTCGCAGCCAATCTGTATTCCACGATGCGCGAGCACTTTTCATTAATAAGAACGCGGAAGCAAGCTGAATCTTCGCATTGGTATTTCCCGTGGATAACCTAAACACTCCCCGAAGCTTCTGGATTTTAATTAGCACTTGCGCGATTACATTCATTGCCGCTTTCGCACTTTGGAAACTTTAATTGCGCCGCGTTTTTACTTTTCGTACGGTATAGAACGTTCCGTGAAATGCGCATTGATCTCGTAAAATCAACGATCAATGATGCTTCGTCGTGGAAATGCTTTCAGTCCGTCTCGAAAAATTCCTTTTCGCGTCAGAAATTATGAAATACGAATTTCCGGCGCAGCATTTCATTTTTAATTCGCCGAAACTGTCGGCGAAAAATATTGTATTCCATTTAATCCGATTTTCTTGAAATTTGTAAAAATATAAATTTGTATGCACTCTCGCAACCATTTCGCTCAAGTTTATCATTCCCGATTTCTGTTCCGGTGAACGAAATGTTTGATTTTATGGGGATTTTATGAAGACTCGCCCCACACAGTGTTCGTCTAACATGAGGACGTGAGGTTCGTACAAGGTACCATGATTTAGCATGAAGATACGACCACCGTCAGCGCCATGCGATTCCAGGTTTGTCTATTTCGAAATGAAGGACAGGTTTCCGATAGTTCATAATTGTCAAAAGTTTCCAGTTCGACTAGTCTGCAGACTAGTTTAACAATTAGTCGCCAAGTGCTCAGAGTGGCACTAACAATATCAGAGGTAGGTTCCGATGGATAGAAGAATCCCAGAACGTGTCGGGTGTGTCGCTTAAGATACTTGATTGTAACGTTATTTCATAAATGTCGAACAACAGACGCAAAATGATTTCTTCGTTTTCGTTATTAAACAGTAGGTACTTACTTTGGCTAGGACAAATTGTTAAGTCGCAACACAAATACGTTCGAGCATGTTCAGTATCTCTTCTTACGAATTAATAAAGTACAGAATTATATTAAATCAATTGTATAATTTCTGACTGCACCCTATTCACAGTCACAGTTAGGCAGATTCCCAATGAATCGTAACTGAATCTTCAGCGAAAGCTTCTACGTTTCCAACTGAACTTATGTATTTATCCTACAACTTAACACAGCTTAGTTTTGCGATTTTGTATGTGTGCGGTACAATGCCGGATGTGTTAGTATACCCGAGAATTGATACTCTAACGTGTACTTGATCGTGTCCAGTCCACTGTAATCCGTTTAATATACACTTCCAGTTTTCGGGGAAAGTTGGGTTCAGGACACTCGTGAACTGAACCGTTAGCCTAAACTCATTACAGCGATCTGCATGCGCATAGAACCCATCGCTATTAAATACCATGTATTTGCATACCGAGTGGGCCTTTCAACTGGACCCGTTCAACTCTCCTTCTACCACACGTCAACGACTTTTGCAACATGCACACACCTGTTTAGGAGTATTAAGAAATCCGTTGATAACGCAGAATCTTACAGAAACAGTTCCACCAAAGATTCTGGAATAGTACTTTATTTTTCACTTCGCACTGCAAGTCAACAAGGTACGTTTGATTTATAATATAAGATTTTACTGAAATCGATTTTACAAGACAAACGACTGGGTTAAAAGGTGACAAGATATAAATCTCCAGCAAATTATGCCAGTCGGACGTCGCGTCGGTTCTGGAACGGTTAACTTGTCTTTTTATGACACTTATCGAACGATCATCAGAATTTTCCGACTTAGAGGGTACCGTATATCATTTCGAAAGTAGGTAAATGTGCATAAAGTCGGAGCATCGACGTGCTTACGGGTCGGATCTTTAAACAGAGAACTGAATGGACGGACGCCAAGAAAGCAATATCGATATACGGGAGGCGGCGCGGCGTGCAGTTTCGAAGGTTCTTTGAAAGGGTAATTTCGTATGTCAGGAAGCATCGGGCGCGCACGATCCTCCCTTTATTATGGTACCGCCATCGGATCCCTTATTCGCGCTATTGCGTCGTCCGGGAAGCCCATACGTTTATTTACATATTCTCTTATTGCGTTCTGCCGGCCCCGGACTCGTCCATGGAATCGATTTCCACGCCGACAAACTTTTCGAATTAAACGTCAACGTATCGTCGTTTTTTCTCTCTCTCTCTCTCTCTCTCTCTGTTTCTCTCTCTCTCTTTCTCTCTGTGCGTTAGTCATCCTGCGTGCCCGCCCTATTCGCGACGACAAAAATACAGACAACACGATTAAAGACAAACAATTCGGGGCCTCGATAACCCGACAAGTAATGGCGGCTTCGTTGGACAATGATCGTTATTCTAAGTAACAGGAGCGAATAAACAAAGGCGGCGCGTCGCTTCGAAATTAGTCTACTCGGACAACAACGGGAATCCTTGGGCACAGAAACTGGGGTGTCTCGGAACTATTTAATGCCCGTCCCTTGTACATACAAGCCCGGCGACGTACAACCACGTTCTTAGGTGTGGGGACATTTAACCCTTTGCCCTACAATATCGAGTCAGACTCGTGATGAAGATTTTTAACGGAGTCTAATAAATAATGTATATTATTAATTCCCTTTAAAGCGAAATGAAACTCTATTTCGTTGCAGTTGATATATGTGCCCATAATTATGAAAGTGGTTTGTCATAAAAAAAAAATTACATTGAATAAATTTAGTTTAAAATCATGTCGTGTGAAATAAGTGATAAATTCATTTTTTTTTTTAATTTTGACTTAGACCACTTTCATAATTATGGGCACATATATCCTTTGGAGAAAACATGGGCATACAATAAATATAAACTACCTTTTTTCTTTTCTATGAAATCCTGAACGATGAAGAATTTCTAATCGTCATAATCGCGAAATAAATAGTAGTGCAAGGGGGGATTTGAGTCTTTGAAAAATCGCTGATTATACGTGGAGATAATGAAAAGTTTTTATTTTTGTACAACGAACATCACGATTCGCAAGTGAATTTTAATTAAAACATTTCGCCTGCGGGTGAAATACCCAGGCATAGTTAATGCTGGTTTTAACAGATACCTAGGAACATGAAAGTTCTTTATTTTTTTCCCCATTGTTAACGCACTGTACAGCGTGCGAAAATCCAGAGATTTCGCTGGAGAAAAATTCGAACGCAACACCATGGTTTATCAGCTGGTCCGGTTTCTCTGGCAATTTGCGATCGTTGGCGGAATAGTCCGTTTAACCGGCCATGAAATTCGCAAGGGCGGCGCAGGTTGCACGGTAACGAGGGCCATCAGTTACTCGCTATGACGGCGCTGCTGACTTTTTCGAAGGGCAGGGACACTTTTGCGCGCTACGCGATTCCCGCATCACGGTGCCGGCCGTCAAATCTAGTTTATTCGCCGGGATTACCGGTGCGTGGTCCAGCCGCCGGTAAAAACATCAACATAAGAATTTATTACCGTGCGTGTTACATGCAAGCAAAGGCAGGCCGCCCGCGTACCACTAGCGGGACTTCTTATTTGAGTCTCGTTTAATTAAAATCTCACCACGATTCTGCCTGGATTCGCAAAAATGCAATTTATGCCGCAAACGCGGCCCGCCAGTTTTAATAACATTTCTCTTACCACCTTTCTTGTTTAATTCACTTTGCGGTAGAGCTCGTAATGCTTGCGTCATGGTCGACGCCCACAAACAGAGGAACAGTTCCTGTTTTTGTTCGGGAGCCGTTCTCGCTTCCCTTTCCTTCTGGATTCGGGTTCGAGCGCCGTTCTACAGCCAGGAAACGCTTCCGGACGATTCGAGACCCTTGATCTTCCACGCGCGAGCTACCACGGTGGTCCAGAGCGAAGGATTTAGCTACATTTTATTATTTTTTTTTTTTTATTGAGCTTAAATGTAACTCCCCATAGGGGGTTATGAAGCTTTACGTTGGGATTAATATGAATACAGCGTTTTTTACATGTACATCAGGATTAACAGGAAAACAGCGTATTTGACATATACATAATTTCAAATTTGTAGATTACATTGTTTATCAGAAAGAATTTGTTCGGTGACTTTAACCCTTTGGCTACGGCAGACTTTGGCACGCACCGGCCGTACGGTACGGTACGAATTCACTCGCGACGTCCACTGGGTACGGCGAAGTTTTTCGTTAGACATGCATTTCTGAGGAAGTATATTAAAATATTCAAAATACTGTAATTATAGGCGCCTCTCGTGGCTGTGAATCAAAATAGGTTAATCGAAATCGGTAATCTACATTACCAAGAAAGGTCTACATTACCATAAGAGCAATTATAAAATTTTAAAACGAAAAAAACGTACCAGGAAGCCAACATGTGTCGGACGCCAATAGGCGCCTACAGTACCAGGAAGCCAACATGTTTCGGAAGCCAATAGGCGCCAACAGTAGTCAAAGGGTTAGGAGCGCGCTAAAGTATTTTCGCAACATCGAACAGATTGGTCCACGCATTCTTTGAAATAAATTGACAAAAATTCGTCGATTTTCACCGGTTTGCATGTGGCTCCCCTGTTGGAAATTATCTTTTCTTTTTGATAAAATCAATAAATACCATAACACTTACGGATCGTGGGTGTCCGTACGTATCATTCTTTGAAATAAATTGACAAAAATTCGTCGATTTTCACCGGTTTGCATGTGGCTCCCCTGTTGGAAATTATCTTTTTTTTTTTGATAAAATCAATAAATACCATAACACTTACGGATCGTGGGTGTCCGTACGTATCATTCTTTGAAATAAATTGACAAAAATTCGTCGATTTTCACCGGTTTGCATGTGGCTCCCCTGTTGGAAATTATCTTTTTTTTTGATAAAATCAATAAATACCATAACACTTACGGATCGTGGGTGTCCGTACGTATCATTCTTTGAAATAAATTGACAAAAATTCGTCGATTTTCACCGGTTTGCATGTGGCTCCCCTGTTGGAAATTATCTTTTTTTTGATAAAATCAATAAATACCATAACACTTACGGATCGTGGGTGTACGTACGTATGCATGGGTTGATATTAAATTCCGCCAGCACTTTTCGAATCACGCGGTTCGACAACCTTGTCCCGGAATTCCCGTAGGCACGACAAAGGCGCGTTACAATTCAATTACATCGGCTTGCGCGGAGGGTTGCGTGCAGTGACGGTTTAATGCTTTCTCGTGTTGGATAATTAAATTAACGGTATAAATAAGGGCGTGACGTGCTCCAACTATTCCGTGAGCGTCGCGATACCACCGACTCGCTTCCCAAACGAACTATCCCGATAGCAACCTCGATAAATTCCGTAGATTTTTCATAACATCGCCGGGACAACGGAAGTTCAACAAAGCGCGGAAACTTAACAGCTTCCACCGGAAGTATTACAATCTGTCACGTAAACGCGATCCAACCGGATCGATCGCTTGAGATTGTTTACAGTTTACGCGAACTTCGTCCTGCAATCGCTGTTGCTCCCGTGGCCTGGGATTCAGAACTAATTATTTCTGTTCCGTTGTTTCCCGAGTGTCATTGCTCAACAGTTTATTCATTTATTTCTACAATCTGTACACTGTACTGCAACATAGATCTGTTGCTTGCTTGATATTTGTTGCAAGTATAATGTGTAGAAGTGAAAATTATAATGGTGTCCAATTATTTTCATGATTTTTAGTATCAATTGATTTAATCTGAATAAAAGACTGCCCAATAATGAGATTTCTTCTATTTTTATTCAGCAGAAATTTTGTTCGTAGACTAACAAATTGCCTCGAATAGTATAATCTTACATCTTCTTTTAAGATTTTCAATTAAAAGCGGATTATTCAGGTTCCTTCAGACGCCGTACTATCGTTGAAAAGTCTACTAATTGTCCTCCGGTGGCTAAAAAGTATTAATCTTCCAATCACGCAGTCTTAAATTCGATAGTCTAATTGAGGATTAACTTCCACTTATTCGAAACTTTTAATTTATTTTGTCGCCCGTCTGGCGAAAGGATACACCGTTCTGAACCATGTGGGATTCATTTTAACCCGACTATTATGCATCCAAAAACACATATTTAATATAAAATTATAACTGTATCTATGCTATCTTGATGTAATAGCGGTAAAAAATGAATTTTTCTAGTTTTTCGATGCATTTTCGTACCTATAAAATAATAACCTAGCTAACAGTTTTTTAGAGAAAAAAATGTTGGAAAATCAGTCGATTTTCTTGCTTTAGAGGAGAATTCTCCTTTAACCCTTTGCACTCCGAACCATTTTACAAATCCTCGTATTATTTAGTATAATTTTGGAATCAAGTAACGTATTATAATGATATTGGACTTATATGAATTGGTTGACATCGAGGAATATATATTTGCAAAAAAATCAATATTTTATTTAAAGTTGCGCTGGAATAAATTAATTCCCCGTAATCGCTAATAAACTTTAAAGTCCCCTGAGAGGGGACAGCGGAGTGCAAAGGGTTAATTTAACCTCGACTGGTCGGCGGAGGGTGGAACTCGTCGCAAAAATTCGGTAGAAACAGTTGTTGCTCGCAAACGGTTAAGGAAAGCCGAGTATCGAGGTCCCTCGGCTTTGTCCGCGCGCAATAAGCCTATAAAGTTTCGAGCGGCGGAATCGATTGCGGTGTCTGTTTGCGCAAACTTGGTCCGGCAGTTAGTCCGGCGGACAGGGATCCGGAATTAATTATTTCGGCCCTGTTGTCCCGCAAGTGTACGTTGACCTATTCGAGACAGCAGCTCGTACGCGCGGAGCGAAATCCCCATTCTTCGAGGGCTATTTATTCAAATTAAATGCCGGGCGAAACTTGGTCGCGAAGAGCAATGCCGCGCAGCCTAAGGGTGGATCCAGCGCGTCCAGGACCGAATGAATTTCCTCGTGAAAGTTTTGCGACTCCTCCTTCTCCTGCTCTCTCTCTCTCCCCCTTCCCCGCGCACCACAATTTCCATCTCAATTGAGTGAAAAAGTCGACAAACAGGTTTGATCGCCGCGAGAATTTATACCGTGCTGGGAAACCGAACATATTAAAAATATAATGTTGAATAAACACGGGCGCACAGAGCCGCTCGGTATCGACCAATGTTTTCATTTCATTTTCCGCGGAAAATAAACACGATTTTCTGGTTGCCAGTACATTCGTACGTTGCCCGACTCGAAATTGATGTGTGTAACGTATACAATGTTACTTTCCTTACCGTCTCGTACGGATGCAGCAGCAATCGACTGAATGCACCCCCCAGGTACACCGAGCATCCCGAAGCCGATAGAATGCGAACCTGTTCGAGCGACTCGCTTGTCCGCGACTCGAGATGACGCGCGTTCGCTTCGGTTCGTCGGTACAAAGTACACTGAATTCTCGATATATGAGCCCCTTAGTTGACAAGTGGCATAAGTCCAAAATTACGAAAAATGGGGTTTTTACAGAAATAGTAAGTATTAAGAATACTTGTTTTATTTAACACATTAATTTCTGTATATTTTGTTTTATGCTAATAAGAAATAAGATTCAATTTTACATCCTAAATAAAGTGACTGTAACAATATCTTGAATAATGGCATAAGTCCAATCTCTTGGACTTACTCCGTTATTCCACGGAACATATGGACTTACTCTACTGTTACATTCGATTAAAGGAAACTGGTATATGTATACGCGACAATCATTTCGTATTTACTAAAACCGACGAGGGTCATTCATGTTTACATTAACTTCTAGAACTGTTTAGTATCTTATTAGCTTCCGTATCAGTAACATTGTGATATATTATATTTGCTCGAAATGATTAACGTTAACGCAAATCGTACAAAAAGTTGGAAAAAAGTAAGAAATAGTGATGGCTGGGCTAGGAATGTTGCAAAACGACTTCGTAATTCGGGTGCAGAATACGTAAACCGGAACAATAATATAGTTCCTGCGAAAAAGTTTGAAAACAAAGACTGTGGATGCCAGAAAAAATGTACAGACAAAGTTGATGAAGAAACACGGAAGAATCACTTCTATAATTTTTGGAAAATAGGATCTTTTGACACACAAAATGCATCTTTGTAGACTCGTACATAGTGTACCTATAAAAAGAAGACGACCACGAGATGAAAGTAGATGTATGAAAAGTAGCAGTAACGTATACTGTTTACCCAATATTGGTGACTCTACCAGTGTTGTATGTAAGAAGTATTTTTTGCAAACTTTTGGTGTCAGTGAGGGACGCGTGAACAGAGCTATAATAAAACATGCAGAAGGTGAAACTGTTGGAAATGACAATAGAGGTAAAGCAGCAAATCCGCGTAAACTTAGCGAAGATACTATTAAAAATGTTTGTGATCATATTCAAAGTTTTCCTGCTAATGTATCTCATTACACACGTGAACACAATCCAAACCGACAGTATCTAAATGAAAATCTCAATATTCATAAAATGTATATATTGTATAAAGAAAAATGCTCTGAATTAAACATACTATCAGTAAAAGAGCACATGTATCGAGCTATATTTAATACGCGTTTTAATCTACATTTTAAAGCACCGCGGAAAGACACATGCAAGAAATGCGATGAATATAAAATTAAACTAGATGCAGTAAGTAGTGACCAAGAAGTTATTAAAAAACTTCAAGATTAACATGAGTTACATTTACAAAAAGCAGAAGTAGCACGTAATTCTATGAAAGAGGATATAAAAAATGCAAAGTGTTCAAATAATATTTATGTATGTAGTATCGATTTACAGAAAGCATTACCATTTCCAATATTAACAGTTTCTGATGCGTACTATAAGAGAAATATGTATTGTTATAATCTCGGTATTCACGACTTACGTGAAAATAAAGGATACTTTTATGTTTGGGATGAAACATTAGCATCCAGAGGATCACAAGAAATAGCATCGTGTTTAGTTAAACATATTAAATCTGTTGCTGGTTATAAAGATAAGATAATTATTTACAGTGATTCTTGTACTGGACAAAATCGTAATATAAAAATAGTTTTGTCTCTGTTAAAATTAGTGCAAAGTGATGATATTGCAACGAAGATTATAGAACAGAAATTCTTAATATCAGGACATTCGTTTTTACCGAATGATCCAGATTTTGGATGTGTTGAATCTGCAGCACGCCATACATCTATTTAGATCCATGAAGATTGGTATCGATGTATGAAAACTGCTCGTCATTCCAACAAGTTTGTGGTTTATGAAATGAAAAGAAACGAATTTTTTTCAACTAAACAGCTAGAACGGTCAATAACAAAGCGTAAGAAAAATACATTACGACAAACAGTAAATTGGTTCACCATTCAGTGGTTACACTATGAACGCGGAAAACAGTTTGATATTTTTTATAAAACTACGATTTCTGTGGATGTTAACAATGAAATATTAAATATTCAGCGTGCTCGGTGTGGCAGGCAATTGCAGTTGAAAAATATAATGCAGGAAAATTTATATCCATCTGTGCATCCTGTTTCTGAGGCCAACAAGAAGGACATGATAGATTTGCTGAAATTTATCCCTCCAGTTCATCATGCATTTTTTCAAGCATTAAAGACACCAGTACAATTGAAGAGACTGGTGAAGAATCCAGCAACGAATAAATTTCTTTAATAATACATAGTATACAGCAAACTTGTGTAGTGCATTAAAAATGACATTTGTGTAACTTATGATTATGAATACATTAATAGCCATATGGCGTAAGTCACTTTCTCACACAAAAGTGGTATCACAATTCAGTGCAATAATGCCACTTCATTATTCGTTACCTTACTGTTTGTTTACTATTGAAAACAATATGGATTTTATTTTCAGTTATAATGACATGATTACTATTATTTTGCTTTATGTGGTTACAATAAAGTTACATTGTGTATTGAATTTTTTGTACGATATTACACGGAAGTGTAATTTCTACAATATTAAGAAAAGGGACTTGATTCACTTGTCAACTAAGGGGCTCATATGTCAACAACACGGGGTATTGCCAGGCGTCGTGTATCGTCTAGCGTCCGGCCATTTGGCCACGTGTCTTGTCCTATCGGCTACCGCGAACGTATCTCTAAAACAACCGGTGTGTAGCCGTTACGTTTCACGACGGCAATGCCGAATTTAATTTCCAAATAGGATACGGCCTCTCGAGCAGCAGAGGGGGCGTTCGTAATTGTGTTGCGCCGCGCGTTACTGAAAGGCAACTTGTACTTTGACTTTGGTCTACGGGGGCAACAACTCATCGTTTTAGGCCCGCTTGCACAGGTCGACGGGTATCATCAAAGTTTCACCAAGAAACTACTCCGCAAGCAACGCCGCCGCGTGCCGGAGAAACCGGCCCGGTATTCGCAGATTAACCGATCGATTAACGCGAGACGATGCTTTGTCCGAGATTGGAACGAGATAGATGAATTTGCTCGATATCGATAGACGGACGGTAACAGGATCGTCCCACGGTTGATAGAGCCCGACATCGGTACGCCGTTCCTCGCTAATTAACGACCGGGCGTGCCGGTTAACGAAGAATATTTTGTCCTGCCCGCGTCCCATCCGCGTCAAGCTGTTTAAACGGACGGTGGGGGGGGGGGGGAAGAGTGGGAGGTGGGACAACGAAAAAGAAAAACAGGCGAAAGGGCCACTTCTCCTCGGAGGAAGATAAATTTCCCTCGAGGTAAAAATCCGGGAGGATCTGATTAGCCTCTTGTCTCGAGCGGAAAGAGAAATCGCGCGGCTCCCAAGGAACGGGCGTGGACAACTAGCGCGGGCGGACGAGACATCGATTTTCTTCGAACATCCGGCAAAATATTTAGCTGTTGAGATTTTCTACTGTAGTAAATTTATTAAATCCTTTTTTTCTATTGCGCGATTCAGGTCACACGTACCTGTTCGTCCCTTTAAGGATAATGTAGCAGCAAAACAAAATTATACGGTTTTTTTCTTCTATTGAGCTATAAAACCCCACATGGGATTATTAGCAGCACACGCATGGTTGTACATGCTAACATGACATAGGTAACTTATAAACTGGGATTGAGACAATGTAATGAACATTTTCGAATACGACACTAACACTGAAGATATAAACAGTGAGACTTGAGAAATGTATGTATATAAAATAGTCGCAAATATATCAAATATATTGTCGCGAGTTTCACACAAACTAAAAATGTTTCTGTTAAAGTCTCGAGGACATCCAAACTCGCTAGAAATTGCTGAGGAATTTACTAAAGACATAAATCCCTTAATCGATATGATCGACATAGTTCAACCACGTATCGAGGATCGAAGTCTAAAATCAAGATGCACAAGAATAAAAAAGAAACTACTATTACTCAATATGTCTGACTCTGAACAGGACTCTGACCAATCTCGTTCATCTGATAAATTATAAAATTACATTTATCACCTGTAATAAGAAGAACATACAATTAAACTCGAGTATGACCAACTCTCATCATAAGGATTTTGAATATAATGTTTTGGAATCCAAGAAGCATCTTAAGGAGAAAAGAACTTCCCAATATCCTAATCAATTTTCACATCTTGATTTGTGTGGAATCTTGACTGTCAGAAATAACGCATTCGGACAGAAATTTTCACTTTGCCGAAATATGTAAAATAACCTACTCGTTTCTGAATGCCTGCGAGTTAAATATCTGAGAAAACTGTATAGTTTATAATAATGTATAATGTATAGAAAAATGATGTATGGCAAAATAATCTCTACTTTGAGATTCTAATTGCATTAAATAAAAAAAAAAAAAACAGTTTCATACAAACTAGAAGGTCTAGAATTTACCGAATCTTGATCCCATGGGTTTGTTAAGGCTTGGAAAAGATTGCAGTAATTAATTAAACAATTTTGCCGGTAAGTGGTGGCTCGATGGTGGTTAAGCGATGTTGGTTGGGGCTCATCGAAAGATGGGTGACCGCCCATAGGGGTGTGTGAACCTATAGAAGATTGTAACCCTGAGGGGAAAAATAATAAAGAATTGAATTGAATAATTAAACAATTTAAGGGAGACGGCGTGAAAAGAAATGTTCGATGGGTATAGTTAAGGTGTCCACCCTGATCTAAATTCTTCCGTCGCGAGTTATGACGAAACAGTCGAAACTTCGCCGGCCGCCTAATGGACGAGTGTTCCCCACGTATAAACTCCTTTATTATATCCTTCGCGGCGGATCATTATACAGCAGACGGTGTTATTAAGACGAACAACTTCCTCCGTATTTCCGGCACCGTTCATTTGCATACATCGCGAAGTCACCCCCGTGCTCCTGTAAATTCATCCGAAGTCGCGGCACCTTAATTAGGGGGGGGTGGAATTACGCTCGGAACAGAAGATAAAATTGCCCCGCGAAGTGATTACGCGTCGAGAAGAGTCCCCGGGATCAGTTAAACATCCTGCCAGATTACTTCTTAATCTCCGCCGTGGGCTTATCCGCTGCCATCTTTCACATTTTTCCGTTCCTCGTTAATTACGTGCCAATAAAAACGTGCACCCCGCTCGATGCGTGGCTTTATGTTCGCGAGACCGATTCCTTCGAACTGGATCCCATTATTTACGATCGTCCATATTTCATCGACAGATATCGAAATAGGAAGTATAAAATTTTTATGCAGAAAAGTGTTTTATTGATCTCCTGTCTCCTGGTTATATAAACGGACCTGGCTCGCACAATATTTGATATCTGATCTTTTCGCTCGCCTGTATGCACATTCAATGTTACTACTATTTATTAATCGTACACTGGTCGCTCGATAAGTAAGAGACTCGGGGCTTTCGTGCGAGGGGTTTTCGAATCAAATTTTCTAAGTCCTCGACAAAGACATTGCGATGAATCATGCGGCCATTGTCTCGATTTTAAACTCGTTCCGCCCACGGCGAATTGAATAAAACTGGGAGGTAAACGAGGTAAATGGAATCGAAACTACGTTCGGGAGAATCGAGCCGCGACGTCGTTAAAACTATCGAGTTATCGGAGGAGCATTTGGCGAACTTCTAGTTGTTGAAAACGGCGCTTGTTAAGTATCCGACAGAACCGAAATTAACATTACCTTCTCTTCTTTACGTTCTGTGCCTGCAAAACTTTGTTTTAATTCATTCTTAGAGCTCATTTTTGTGTGTTCAAATACTTTTGTGGCATCACAGCAAAGAGTTTATGTTTGTAAGAAATAATTCATAACTATTGTAAACATATTTCGATTCAGTTGAAACTTGACCTGTATAATCTAGAGAGTCATACCAATTTACAATGTTAATAATATGTCTCTGAGTATTGTATGATATAGTTATTATAATAAACAAAGTATTTCATGGCAAGTTTTCAAATACTTTCGTGAGTCACTGTACGTGCTCCAGAAATTAACGTAATCCCAATTTCCGGATGGTTCGCGATGACCCTGATAATTCGTTCGGTCCGAGTGGCACCGCCCACCATTTTCATTCGAGCGACCGGGGGACCCGCGAACTTTTTCCCATGACACGCTAATTGAAATTCTCCGCGATTAGGATGTCGACCGTCGCTGACCATTATTCACCGCCGGTTTCGCGGGTCTCTTCGAACCGCTGAAATATTCCGCGAGGAGTTTCGCGAGGTGTCGGTCGACTTCCGACGATCAACTTCGGTCGCCTCGTAAAACTGTTTCTACCAGCTTCAACGACCATTATAACCAGGAACCATGAGGAGGACAAAAAAAAATGAACGCACGCGACGCGAGAGTAAAACCTATTAAAACAAGTCGCGCGAAAATATACCCTTTTTTATGCTCTCTCACGGGGAACAGTGAGTGACCGCTCTTTTTCGGGCAATTTCCCGACGAAAAATTGCGTTTTCCAGGTCATAGCATTTGATTTTTGACTCGTTGGATCCCCGTAGAAGCTAGCACTAAATTATTTTTATAGGGATTCCGCGGTCCGTGTTTTTCATTGTAAAGTACCGGTCGTTTGAACGGGTTTCGGTACGTTGAAATAATGGTATTCTAAAAAATTATGAAGATAACGTAACAGAATGTTTCAAATTGCAGTAGTTTTTCTTCGCGAATCGTTGAATTCGGAGTTTCGAATTCAAGAACTGTTAATCAGAATTATTCTCTGCTCCTTGGTTTTCAATGCTTTCAGAAAATATGTTAAAAATGTTTAACACGTTGACTGCCGGACGGATTTTCCAGGATTTGTCCCAGACGCCAACATGAACTTTTCATTATGCGATGCATATTATGATGAAATATAGTTCCCAGCAAATAATATGAGTTATAAAATCATGTTTGAAGCATTTTTTTTGGTGGGGGTCACCGGTGCCCCCCACGGCGCTGTAGGCAAGTATTACTTTTTTTTTTTTAAACAATCGTGCTTCGGTTGCTAAGTGATTACTATCAGTGTTTCGAAAAAAAAAAAATTATTTTGTATGTTCTATATTGCATTAATTTCTTCAAACCATTATAGTAACAATGGTATTATTGAAAAATTGATCAGTATCCATATTTACTATAATTATGTACTTTTAGTATTGACCACGCCGCCGGTCACCGGTGGCCCCCACGGCGCTGTAGCAAAGTCGAGTGCCGGTCACCGGTGACCCCCACGGCAATTAACGTGTTAAACCGCGATTGAATCGTTTTATAACCAAGATTTTTCATGCTTGTGGGGATAAACTTTTCATGACATTCTTTCGGTACTACATCTTCCGTTCGCAAAATAAAGTTTATCTCCATTCTGAATTTCATAAAAAAATCGGTGGAAATTACATTTTACACCGAGACCTCCAATTTAATTATCACCGCTAACTGTTGTTGCGCAATAATTACAATTTGGTAAGATTATCAGTTGCTCGTATTGGAATCGTTAATGAATCAGAATATCGATGCAATGGTGAAATTGAAAATATTAATTATATCGTTGGTATCGTGGCCTTAATTATCCATCATGTACAAATTTGATCAACGAAGCGCAAGAACTGCTTAGTCGACACATCACAGCTCTTCGTATGTTCATGTATTTTTATTTTCTTCTGAAACTAAAGAATCCCATTTATATTTTAAATATGAATAAATAAATGAAATTGTCAATATTTAAAAACGAGTATCAATGGAAGACACTAATATCGATAGTTGTACTGTCCGAAATAATGGCTACGACAATAACAATAATAAATATAATATAACAGGAATAACTACAACGACAATAATATCAGTAAATCACGAATATAAAGAGATATGTTGGATTTTTCATATCTAATATAAGCAAAAATAATCTTTGTGTTGAGAAACACTTTAGAGGACCAGGACGCGGGTCCTGGTTATTTTCATTGTCAATGGGTCTCTGGCAATACCCTGACTCTTAAGGGTCGGGGGGTCATAAATTGTCTTTGCAGGCCCAGGCTATTTCGCGTTTCGGGTTTCAAACCTAAGCAACGGTTTTTCCGTTGCACATTTTCTTCTGTCTCGTCCAGAGAGTCGAGGTATCAAGAGCTAACAGAATCCTTCCGTATCTTTGAATAAAACAGTTTTCTTTTAAAATCAACTGTGTGTTCATTGAAATAAATCCCATATCCCAATAGGTTATGGGCCCAGTTACGTATTAAACTCAGTTTAATTGTGTATTAACTGTGTAGTGTATCATATAAAATAAAAGACCGTAAAGGATAAATAAGATAGTTATAATCATTATATATATTCGTGTGTGTGCATAGTTTTAAGTGTACAGCTAAATATAAAGACAATAAAACAATGGCAAATTCAAAGAGAAACATTCAACCGTTTAATGGTGAAAAATACAGTGTGTGGAAATTTAGAATTCGTTCTTTGTTAACCGAACTTAAGGTGATCAAAGTTATTGATCAGCCAACTCCGGAAAAGTTAAATGATGAATGGATAGAAGCGGAAGGAATTGCGAAAAAACATTATTGTAGAGTATTTATCGGATTCTTTTCTTAGCTTTGTGCAATGTGCAAATAGTGCTAAGCAAGTGCTACACGATTTGGACGCTATTTATGAACGAAAGAGTGTAGTTACGCAGTTAGCTGTCAAAAAGAGATTATTAAATTTAAAACTCGAGAGTGATACACCACTCATAAAACATTTCCAAATGTTTGATGAACTAATTTCGGAGCTTTCAGCAGCGGGAGATGTGCTGAAAGAAACTGACAAAGTGTCAAATTTATTAATGACTTTACCTGCGTCTTATAATGGTATAATAACCGCGATAGAAACATTAGCAGACGATAATTTAACATTGGCGTTCATAAAAACCAGATTACTGGATTATGAAGTAAAATTAATGAATGAAAATAAAGACACAAGCTTAAAAGTACTGAGTGCAGGCGTTAAAATAAATAAAACAAAAAGGAACAATTATAAAACTTCGAAAAATTTTAAAAATCATTATATTAATAATAGAAATAAATCGTCTAAATTGAAAGGACAAATTAAAGGTTGTTACCAGTGCGGGAGAACAAACCACATTAAAAAGGACTGTTATTATTATAAATGACAAATGAAACATTCAAATATTCAAAGTGAGAAAATGGCTCAGACAATTGAAGTGATGCAGCCATCTACATCTTCAGTGAACTATAACACTTCCTCTACAAATTATGATCCATCACATGTTGCATTTATGGTGGGAAAATATGAAGAGGACAAAATCGAACAAGATAAGATTACATTTATATTAGATTCGGGTGCATCGGATCACATCATAAACAGAGAAGATGTAGCCGAAAATTTTGAAGAAATTCCTGTGCCAATAAAAATTTCCGTCGCGAAAAATGGTACATACATTAGTGCAACGAAGAAGGGGACCATACATATCATCACCAATATGGGCATTCAAGGGACGCTGCAGGATGTCTTCTACTGTTCAGATGTACCGTACAATTTACTTTCGGTTCGAAGGATTCAGCAGACAGGAATGAGCGTGACGTTCGACGAACAGGGAGTAAAAATACATAAAAGTGGTAACGTAGTAATATCATGTAAGCCCTCGAACAATTTAAATGTTATTGAGTTCATGCTTAAATTGAATATTAAAAATTGTGTTGCTCAAGCAACTAGTGCTGAAAGGAATAACTATACATTATGGCATCAGCGCTTAGGGCATATAGGTAAAAATAAATTCTTAGAATTAAAGAATAAAGAGATGTTTGCGGATATAAAGCAAATAGAAAAAGTTAAAGTAAATGATAATTTATGTGAAGCTTGTGTAAACGGTAAACAAGCACGACTACCATTTAGAAAAGCTAAAGATAAAAGTCATGTAAGACGCCCATTATTCATTGTCCATACAGATGTTTGTGGTCCAATCACTCCAACTACAATTAATGAAAGAAATTATTTTGTTTTATTTTTGGATGAATATACTCACTATTGCGTTACGTATTTAATTGCTCGGAAGTCAGATGTATTTTCTGCCTTTCGAGATTATGTTGCCAAAAGTGAGGCTCATTTTAATTTAAAATTAGTAAATTTATATAGTGACAATGGTAGGGAGTATTTATCAAACGAAATGAAAGATTATTGCGTTGAAAATGGCATAAGCTACCACTTAACAGTTCCACGTACTCCACAGTTAAATGGTGTGTCTGAACGTATGGTAAGAACCATAACGGAAAAGGCTCGGGCTATGGTAGCTGGAGCTGGTTTAGACAAAGCCTTTTGGGGAGAAGCTGTTTTAACAGCTACATATTTGATAAATATAACCCCAACAAAGGTTTTGAAAGAATCAAAAACACCATATGAAATGTGGCATATGAAAAAGCCTCAATTAAGATATTTAAGGGTTTTCGGATCAACTGTGTATGTTCATAATAAAACCATAGAATCAAAATTTGATGATAAATCCTGGAAAGGTATTCTAGTTGGATACGAAGTAAATGGTTATAAAGTATGGAATGTTGGAACTGGTAAGTTTGATGTAGTGAGAGATGTAATAATGGATGAAACTAATTTTGTAGTTTCAAGGCCAGTAATGGTTCGATCTGAAACTGATAAATCTAAATCAGTAATCTCTCAAAAATCTAATAATGATAAATTAGATACAACTACAACAAAGGTAGTCGAAACAAATGAAAATGCCAAATTAAGTAATGAACCTAATAAATCTGTAATAGAAACAGATACGTGCAATGAATCTTTCAATAGTAATAGTAACAAAAATGATAATGATGATAATGAAAAAGGAAAATTGTCTCCCGAATTAAGGAGGAGTGAGAGGATCAAACATCGTCCAACTGTTTCTTATAATGAAGAAGAAATTCCAGATGATTATCTTCTATCCGCTCAGTCTATTGTTTATGAAGTTCCTAAATCATATCATGAAATCGAAAATAGGGATGATAAAATGAAATGGGAACAGGCTATTAAAGATGAAATTAATTCTCTTTTAATTAACAATACATGGACTCTAGTACTGAAACCTAATAATAAAAATATTGTTGATTGTAAATGGATATTCACTATTAAAAATGATGAATATGGAAATCCATTAAAATATAAGGCTCGTCTTGTTGCACGAGGTTTTAGTCAGCAATATTTAGTAGATTATAATGAAACATTTGCACCGGTTGCAAGGATTTCAAGTTTTAGATTTATTTTGGCATTTGCAAATCAGTTTGATTTGCTGGTACATCACATGGACGTTAAAACAGCATTTCTAAATGGTACGTTAAAAGAAGAAATTTACATGAGAGTTCCTGAAGGAATTAAAAGTAGCAATAATGAAGTATGTAGATTAAATAAAGCATTATATGGACTTAAACAAGCAGCAAGATGCTGGTTTGAGGTTTTCGAACAAGCGCTTATAGAAAGAGGTTTTAAAAACTCTTCAGTAGATAGATGCATATATATTTTAGATAAAGGAGATGTATCTCGAAATATATATGTTGTACTTTATGTGGATGATCTGGTAATAGCTACAGCTGATATTGAAGTAATGAATAGTTTTAAAAATTACTTAATGAATAAATTTTGCATGAAAGATTTGAAAGATATTAAACTTTTCTTAGGTATCAAAATTGAAAGAAGCAAAAATAAGATATGCATGGATCAAAGTGCATATATTAAGACGATTTTAGAAAAATTTAATATGACTGATTGTAAGGCAACTAGTACGCCTCTGGAAAATAAATTAGATTATACGGCATTGAATTCTGATGAGAAACATGAGGCTCCATGCCGAAATCTTATCGGATGTTTAATGTACGTAATGCTGTGTACTAGACCCGATATAAGCACAGCTGTAAATATTTTGAGTCGATATCTAACTAAGAACAATAAAGAACTTTGGCAATGTTTAAAGCGGGTACTCAGATATCTTAAAGGATCAATGCATATTAAATTAATCTATATCAAGGGTGACTATAATGATCTTCTATGTGGTTATGTTGATTCTGATTGGGGAGGAAGTGATATAAATGATAGAAGAAGTACTACTGGCTATTTATTTAAATTATTTGAACAATAATGGATGTATTAGTATTGCAAATAATCCAACAAACCACAAAACGATCAAAACATATAGATATTAAATATCATTTTTCCAGGGAACAAATCGAAAATAATATAATCAGATTAAAATATGTTCCTACAGGAAATCAACTGGCAGATATTTTAACAAAGCCGCTACCTGCAGTCACATTCTTACAGCTCCGAGATGGAATGGGAATAAAATAAAAAAAAAAAAAAAAAAAAAAAAAAAAAAAATATATATATATATATATATCAATAGATTGTTTAATTTTATAATAAAAATATATATGTATGTTTATTGAAATTTATTATTATTGGATGGTCTAATCAGGTTTTCTGGGTTTCCCTGATTCTTTGCAACAAATGTTGGACCATATGTAGTTCCCAGGAAAGATAAGGAAGGACAATATTAATTCTCTGATACCTAATTTAATAATGTTTAGAGTAATGGTACTTATACGTAAATAAAAAAAAAAAATATATATATATATATATATAAGCTTATAACAAATGTATGTATGAGATACATCTAAACACAGCCGATTCATTTTTGAGGAGGCGTGTTGGATTTTTCATATCTAATATAAGCAAAAATAATCTTTGTGTTGAGAAACACTTTAGAGGACCAGGACGCGGGTCCTGGTTATTTTCATTGTCAATGGGTCTCTGGCAATACCCTGACTCTTAAGGGTCGGGGGGTCATAAATTGTCTTTGCAGGCCCAGGCTATTTCGCGTTTCGGGTTTCAAACCTAAGCAACGGTTTTTCCGTTGCACATTTTCTTCAGTCTCGTCCAGAGAGTCGAGGTATCAAGAGCTAACAGAATCCTTCCGTATCTTTGAATAAAACAGTTTTCTTTTAAAATCAACTGTGTGTTCATTGAAATAAATCCCATATCCCAATAAGATACCTACTTGAATATTATTTTCAACAATCATGAATGAAAAAATAAACTCCAATTAGGGAATTTCATTTTTTTTCTGAATTAACAAACAAACATGCAGTGTCGAAACGATTGTAAACAATCACTTGACATTAATATGGTACGCAAATACGAGCGTTGAAAATAAAACTATCGAGTGCCGGTGCACAACGATCGCAATTTCAATATACGAAAATGTCGAATGAGAATCGAGAACGTCGATAATTGACCGTTAATTAAGCACACCATTTCGAACGGGTAAAAACATTCTGTTACGTTCGTAACGATGCTGAAACGCGCCGAAATGCCTACAAAGACAAACAACCGACTGCAGACGCCCGCGCCGATAGCACGTAGAAGGTTTGAACGTCAGCGAACCGAAGAAAATTTGTCTAGGTTAGGATAGACGTTGAAGAGCTCCTTGAAGCCACCGGCCACACCGCGATGCACTCGAAGAAGCAACTTTCAAATCTCGAGTGACATCCTTGCCGCGCGCTCTCGCAGCGGCTACTTGAATGCACGGCCCATAATTAAGGCTGCCGCGTAACGAAGTTACCGTCAAGAACTGAAACCGCGGCTGTCGTTCACGTTTCGGCTTCTTTTCCACCCTCGAAAGTATCTCTTTTCCCGAGGCAATGCCAGCTTAGATCGAAAAGGGTGCCAGGATGAAAAGAGTCTTATGACACTGACGCTGAACGCATCAAACTTGCCGCATAGGTTACTGAACTCCCTTTGCAACTCTCTCCCTTTCTCTTTCTGCTTTCTCTTTCTCTTTCTGCTTCTGCTATTTAGAGGGAGTTTCCCTTCTTATTTATTTTTCTTATTCTATTTTATTCTACTGCAAATTATTCATTTATTTAAATCTGCATGTGACATATAGATCACTTATTTTTACCTTGTATATTATCTCTTTGTATTTATTTTCTTAAATTTTATTTTATGTACTCACCAACCTACAGGTGTTGGCGCAAACAGTAACCTCCGAAACCGTCCGACGGACTTTGATGAAATTTAATTTTATTGGCGTTTTACGAAAAGTATAGCAGATAGAAATTCTATGGTCGAAAACTGTGTTTTAATTACACGTAGCCACAGATTTAAGAGTAAACGACCAAGTTAATTGTAGCCATTAAAATGAAATTTAACAACTTTTCCCTTGCAAGCTTCCGCGCTTTTAATGATATACAATTTTAATATACAGAGTACGTCTCACAAAACAATTTCATACGTATTCTTGTCGCTAATCGTCGTTCATATCGACGGAGAGGAAAATAATTCTCAAACTTTGAAAGAAATGAGAAATATATTTAATCTAAAGAAAACCTTATTTGTTCGAACAGTAAATTTGAAAACAGAATCAATTACTGAACAACGAACAAGAAGGAAAATAACAACAACGATAAAACCATGTAGACGAGGGAAGAAGAAATCGTTGTTTAAGAATAAGTGGCAGCTGCAATACAGATTAGCATCAGCATTAGCTGCAGCATCTCCAGTCGTTGCAGTGTTCCAATTCCATCGACACATGTTTGCATGTTCAGTGTCTGACAGTTCAGACTCCGACCCCTAGCCCTATCGAAATAAGAACCTCGCTATCAGCGACTGGTTTCTGCAGCATTACCATCTAGTTAGCATTGTTTGTACAGCAGAGAATTAATTTCCTCACGTATCGCAACAAACGCGCGTCGCGTCCCCGCGAATCTCGTCGAATCGCGCATGGTTATTCAGCGTTCTTTAAGCATTCGGCTCTTCTTGTTCACGCTCATGCATATTTCAAAGCGACGAAGGGAAACGCGCGGATCTCGCCGTCCTTTTTGCAGTTACTCCACCGGCCAGTCCTTCTCGCTATAGTTCACGCAACCGAACTCGAAAATCTCGGTTCTTTCCGCTAGGATTTCTTTCACATATGGGTCCAGGTAGCGATATTCCAGGTCCTCCTCGTACGTGGTCCATTCGTCCTTGGGCAGCCGCGCGTTCAGGAAGTCTAACTGCACCGCTCGTATGATTCTGGAAATGATCGCTTAAAGGGTCTAACAGGATAAACATATGCGATCCAGGCCAATTTTCATTTTTATTTGGCTGTTAAGCCATGTTGTTCTTTGACTGAAACACTATTCTGTCGAATTTCAGATTTTCTACCTCTTCGTTAAAAGGTACTAAAGCAAAGGCATCAGTAGTTGACCATTTTATAGAAAAACATAAAAAATAAGGTTTGAAATGTTCTTATTGTTTTGAAATTTAAACAACAGACGGCATGCCATCCGAGGTTCACTTTCATCAAAAGCGCACAGCTTATAAAAACCTTATTTTTTATGTTTTTCTATAAAATGGTCAACTACTGGTACATGGTCAACTACCGATGCCTTTACCTTGCAGCAATGTCTTGATCTAAGCCGAAAGGATCTACATGATATTAGTAAGTTCGGCTACCTCCTCCACTGGGAGTTTAACACGTTGACTGCCGGACGGATTTTCCATGATTTGTCCCAGGGGCCAACATAAACTTTTCATTATGCGATGCATATTATGATGAAATATAGTTTCCAGCAAATAATATGAGTTATAAAATCATGTTTGAAGCATTTTTTTTGGTGGGGGTCACCGGTGCCCCCCACGGCGCTATAGGCAAGTATTACTTTTTTTTTTTTAAACAATCGTGCTTCGGTTGCTAAGTGATTACTCTCAGTGTTTCAAAAAAAAAAAATATTTTGTATGTTCTATAATATATTGCATTAATTTCTTCAAACCATTATAGTAACAATGGTATTATTGAAAAATTGATCAGTATCCATATTTACTATAATTATGTACTTTTAGTATTGACTACGCCGCCGGTCACCGGTGGCCCCCACGGCGCTGTAGCAAAGTCGAGTGCCGGTCACCGGTGACCCCCACGGCAGTTAACGTGTTAAGCTTTTCACCCCTATAATAACTAGTCTTTGCGCTGCGTTTGAACTCATTTTAAAATCTTAACAAGGAGACATGGTACGAAAGGTATGACAAAATTCACTGAATTTAAATTTTTCTTCATTTCATGATTACCGTCTAAGATCGCGACACCTTTTCGAATTCCGTCTGTCTCCTTCTCTCTAACAGTTTTATTCTTTTTCCTTGTCTACCGAGACAAGGTTTCGTCGTGCTCGAGACACTTAGTGGTACAGGAGAGACGGGCCGTGGAAATTAAAGTGTAACAAACTTAGTCAAATTTAATTGAGCACTATCGTACATAGTTTCCTAGCGTGTTCACGAGCGCAGCGTCGCGTTTATCGGCGAATTAACCCCTTGCCCTACAATATCGAGTCAGACTCGTGATGAAGATTCTGAGCAAAGTCTAATAAATATGTATGTCATTAATTTTCTTTAAACCGAAATAAAATTCTATTTTGCTATAGTTGACATAAATCCTTTGGCGAAAACATATAGATACAATAAATATAAACTGTCTTCTTTTCCTATGACATTCTGAACGATAAAGAATGTCTAATAAGTAGACATCGGATCTTTATGCATTTATGGCTTATGGAAATGTTAAAAAAATGCTATAATATAAAATTCGAGAGAATTTAACACGATTTTTATTTGCTTTGGATCTACAAAGGCTGTCCCCATTAAAAATAAAATTTTATTTCATTCCACTTTCTTAAAATGTTTCTATAAAAATTGGAAATTGCATAAACATCCGATGTCTACTAATAAGTATAATCACAAAATAAATAGTAGTGCAAGGGGTTAATATTCGCGTCGAAGTTCGTCAACAAATTTCGGGACAATCTCGACAAGGGAACACATTTCCGCGGAAATACCTACCGAAAAGCTCGGGCGTCCTTCACGTCGACCGGCAGCCGTCGAAGAGCTTCCTTCACTATGGGATAATCTTCGTCTATAAGATCTTGGGAGTACAACCCGTATTTGTTATAGCCGGACAAGTTGAACGCGATTTTTCCCCACTTCGAGCCGGCACCGCGCTCGTCGCTCGGTTTCATTCCGCGACCGAATATACCTCTCGATGTTTTAATTACCGTGGACAGTCTCGACATCGCGAGGATGCCACCGAAGCTTTCAGTAACCTTCGAGAATATTGTCACACGATCCGAGTCACTCGACGCCGAATCGATATCAGAGACATTGTCCAGCCTGAAATATGATGCATCTGGCGATTGTAAAATGAGGTGAGTTTCATGCTGGTTAATAAAATGTGTGAGTAAACGTATCCGATCTTCGTTTTCCTTCGTATTTGATCGAGTTATTATTATTGAGGCGAAGTCTTAATGATGGTGCTAACTGCGTGATACATCTCTACGTGTCGTTCGTACAGTGCTTAAATGTTTAAGCATTCATGATAAAAATTAATAGGTCAAATCGCACATCCCTTTATCAGAAATACGTATTTTGTAAATTAAAGGAAAATACATTTTATTCTGAAACTGTTCGGATATGTTTACAGTCAACTCAATATAACATGGACAATTAGATTGCATTTGTTCTTTAAAACTGAGTTCGAATTGGAAGAAGAAGAAAATTAAAACAAGTTCCAGTGGACTGAAGTGGCAGTGAACATGTTGGTCTTTTATATTTTATTTTATCAAAATAGACTAACAAGCACCAAGTAACTATAGATGCAAAATCGATGTCTCTCAACAAGGAATTTTTTTTTTCATTGAAGCTCTTCAGACCCTTAAATGGGTCCATTTCGCTGTACAGTATGGTGATACAATTATTAAAGTAGGTGTTTCGATCTTGAGACATATTGCGTCTCAACAGGAGGCTCCATTGTCCGATGGAAAATCTGTTTTTTCCCTGACGAGCGTGTCGGAGGCTCGCGGAACGATTACGAGGAGTTCCGTATTGCCATAAGTCCGAAAAGTTCTGCGTCTGATAGGGAGAATACGGCGCACGGTTCGATTCCACCGCATAAAAGACCGGCGTAATCGAGAAAAGGTTTCGCGAGTCGGTTGACTTTAAAGCGCGCAACGCCTGTTTCGTCGCGCGACCCAAATCCAGAACAACTAAAGAGTCTCGCATACCATTACGAGACAATGCCCCGCAGGACCGGCAAACACGTTTCGCCTCTGCTTCATCTTTTTCTTTTTCTTCGTCGTCATCGTCGTCGACGTCGACGTCGTCGTTGTCTTGTTCCGCCCACCCCCTCGACGCTGCCGCCCTTACGTCATTACGCCAGGACCATTCTAATATTGAGCAAACACCGGAACGCCCTAAGAAAGGTTTACTCCTCGCGTCGCAGAGAAAACATTAGAAAATAAGGCGATCCGTGTTTGAAGAGGCGCGTCTCGCGACTCGCTCGATCGACTACTCCCCGGAGTTTCCGAGGATGTAACTCTGTTTAAAATTCATCTTTCGGTGTCTCGTTAGTCGCTAGACACATCCATTACAGTGCAAACTCTTCCCGTTTCTTCCAAAGTGAAATGGAATCCTCCAAAGGGCTGCAACAGTTTAAGTTTCAAGTAAACTCGTTCCCTTATTTAATGTGTGAAGCGCAGACGCAGGGATTTTCGACTCGCGAGATAGAAAAGTTCGTGATTCACTTTGCTTATGCCTCGCCCGTTCCCTGTCTAATCTAGCAACTTGCTTTCTTGGATGAAAATTCCCGACGATCTACATTAAACTTTATGCTTCGTCGGGATTTAATCCTCAAAAGAGAGATGTCTGTACTTCACACCTGGCGACGCTTAGATAAGCATCTCATAAGGCGAATGTCCTTGACAATTTCACGACAGCTGTAACCAGATGTATTCAAATCTTTAAACAACAATTTTGCTTTACATACTGTTGACTTATTTCTTTGAGATCAGCATTGACCTTTTCACTGAACCTGATGCAAGTTGATGATTCGAACTGATTCGTGCTTTGAATTACTAGAAAATTAGAATTTAAAGAAATTATTATAATTTTTTTAATAAATTTAAAATTTATCAATTTCTTTTTATGTTCCGTCATCCGAAGGTTCATTCTTCGAAGGAACATAATGCCATAAGCCACTTGAAATCGCGAAGAACTAGGATAGCATAAGGAGCTAAGATTGCAAGCGTGTGTTATCTTTTTGGCGAGAAGTGTACTTGGATAACGAGTATTTTGGAAGATAATAGAGTGTAAAATTTCAAATGAGACACCCTGTATAGGGATCAATGACGGATCGAGCAAGGTGTTGTACGATGAGCCCCGTGTGGGTATCCCAGGCAGTGTCACCGCAGCGCAAAGACTCGTGGGACCTTGAAGGACCACAATGCCGAGGATGGTGGAATTGCAAAGGGCTAGTAGCATTCCTAGAGTACTTGGTCAAACAGATTTCCCAAAAGCATATTAACGGTACTGTGGGACTTCGCTTATCCAATACAATATTTAAGCGTCAGACTCCATGCTGATCGATCGAGTGTATCAAAGAAGCCTGCGAAATATAAAAAGTTTCACAGAGTAACTAACATTATAAATCTGTACTCCTCGGTCTTCGATTTATTAACGAAATTGCCGCTAAGTTGACGATCAACGTACTACCCACTTGCACTGCGATTTATTTTACAGTTGCAGTGGCTCAAAATTTCGTCGTCGTACATAATTCTCCGGAAAAAGAAAATTTATATCTATTGAATATCGACACATCAACAACAATAACAACCAAATAGTGTTTTATATCAGTTTAAAAGGAAATTAATAAAATAAATATTCAGGTAGTTCAAGAGGTTCAAAGTTGATTTGCACGTTGATGAATTGGCTGTGTCAAATTCCCTTGTGATCTGCAAGATGCAAAAGGTTTAAGGGTGTAATTAACATTATAATGAAGCAGGAGTTATGGAAATAAGAGGAGAACGATATAACAGATAGCTTAAGAAAACGGGAAATACAAAGACAGAAGTAGCACCATGAAGCAGACCAATCAGGATACAATATGCAGCAGGTACAAATACGTACCGAATCAGAAGTCTACTCCAATATTTAATCAAGGAAGGAAGCGAACAGAAACTAATAACCAAGGAACGTTGTGGAAACCTGGAAAGCTGGAACAAATATTGCGAGGTAGGAGAAAGGAGTTACGATTTATGCCGGTGACAGATTCGACAATTCAGAACATCTAATAAGGGATTGCAAAGAAGCCGACAGAGGTATTAGCGTAGGAGAAGCAGTGAGTGGAAAGCCGGACAAAATGATTACAGATTAGCTGGAGAAGAGGCTGCAAAAGAGAAGGGAAGAAAGGAAGAGGGGGGTAAAACCTAAAGAATAATAAAGTTTGCAATAAATAGCAGCGACGTGGAAAAAAGTCATGGAACGACAAGTATTTCTTAATTTTAGATTTCTTAATTTCGTTAATTTTAGAGCAGGAAAGGTTTGTTCAACGCTAACCGAGTTGCGGGCACAGCCTAAATTATGCACGCTAGTTTTGATAAATACAGGAGTCTATTATTTATGATTTTTCCAGAGTTAAACAAATTTTGAAAAACTTTTTTCCAGATTTTGTGTTGTTCTTACGATCTGCTGATTGGTGTTGTTGTACGAAACCTTGCATTGTGACAACGATGGTTGAGACAAACGAAGTCCCAAGGGCATTTACGATTCGGCGAGGCCAAAATCAGATAGCCTGGTTCGTCCCAGGCCGGGTAATTCTTCGGGTTCGATCTCGATGATCGTGGCGAACGCTGAAATACGTGGTCGAAGGGTAAATAGCGGCCGAGGGCGTAAAAGCGAGGAGTCAGGAAATTATTCTTGTAGAGGTTAGCGCGGAATAGGAGCAGCGTCCGGCGATTTATGCGGCAGATCGGACCAAGACAAGCGTTGATGGTGCGTGCATGTGTTCGACGGGAACGTTCCCTCTGGAAAATCAGGGCTGCGCGTACAATCGCGGGGGGAGGGGGGAGGGGGGGTGCAGGTTACACGGTAACCGTGGAACAGGGACGAATACGATTTATGCGAGCGGTTCCGTTGGTAACGTGCCACTGGCAGAGGGTGACCACCCCTTTATCGTTCGCCGTGCTACGCGGAGTTTCCGCTTCTGTTCGTCCGAACGGTGCTCTCTCGCAGTTTCTTCCGCGCCGACAGCGTCCGAGGTTCGCGCGACCTCGCACAATTCCGGCCGCCCGTTATTTTTCTACCCTATGCCCGCCTTTCTATCCGAACCTCCCTCTCCTCCATCCCCCACCAACCCCCATTTTTCCTTTCGACCGAGCAACCCTCGCGTGCTACTTTCGCCACATAATTCGTATACGTCCGCCGGAACACGCATGCAATTTACTGGATGTTCAGGCTGCCGTAGACGAGTGTCACGCCAGCTTGAAACGGAAGAGAACCCATTCGTCTCGCTCCCAATGAGATTTTCGCGAGTTTCCGCGACGGAATGGCTGCTACCGTCGTCGAACCAACTCGACGTTTACGAACGACTGTCGGTACATACCGGCACAAGTTCGATTTTTTTTTTTTTTTTTTTTTGCAACGGATCGGGCACGCTGTGACGCCGGTTTGACGTTTTCGGTATAGGCTTGCACGAGATGCGGACATTTGATTCGCTTTTTATGTAGGTACAAACACGGAACGCGATCAGTTTGGATCACTTTGTTATTAGCAGGCCGATTGAAAAATTTTTCGTCAATTTTTCTGAAAATCATTTTTAACACGTTGACTGCCATGTCACCAATATCTGTGAGTGACAGAATTATTTGTCCACATTTTTAAATGAATTTTTCACGTTAATATATTCATCGTACCAAACCTGATTAGGATCTGTAAAATGCAAGAAAGTAGGAGGACTACTCGATGTCGTACATTTAATTTTTTCAATTACTATTTCATTAAATAACTTACTTCGATTTTATGGAACTTTTTAGGATTCTAGTTTGCCAGTCAAAGTGTTAAGCGATTCCATAGTACCATAGTGTTAACAATAAACACGATGGCGTTTCGATTCTACCGTCCTCTTGTAACAGCTGATTACAGTAGAGATTCTACTGAAGTCAGTCTTTTGGTTCTTTTTTACTGACTTGTGTAGGGAACGTCGGAGGTACTCGCCGGCCGCGACTCTCTGCGTCTCTTTCTTTCCCATACGCTGTCCTCCTCTGCGTTCGAAACTTTCATCGCTCGTTACACAAGTAAATAACATCGGAATTATATAATATTTGGTATCATTTTAATCAGAAAAATGCCACGAATATGTTGGTAAAAGTTTCATAAAAAAATAATGAAAAATAAAGAAGTTTTGTAATTGGATTAGTAGTGGTCTTCTAGTCTCACACCGATATAGCCGACAATGTGGTGGCCGCGACACGACGGTTCTCGAGTGGTGTGAGGTGTTCCACTGTCATAAGTAGGGAACGTCGGTACTGACTTCAGTAGAATCTATACTGTATCTTGTTTCACAGAGTGGACGGGTTCGCCAACAATGTGCACTCTTGATACTTCATAATGCGCGCATGCAACCACATGTTTTATCGTTTTCGCGGCTTCCAAAATGTCCACGTGGCGGTATGCTAGCCTCGTGCCAGCCACATTTTCCTTAAGAAACAAATTGCAAAGAGTCCAGCTGCGGTCCCAGTAAATCTCCAGCATTGCGAGCACGCGCAGAGCACGCGCGCCGCCGCTACAACACATACTCGACGGTCGGAGGTCCTCTCTTTTCTTTTCCTGTCCCGTTCTCTTCTGGGTAGCCAGAGCTCCGCGGAGTTGTTTCACCAGTCGGCCAATAAAAGCCTGTGCGTAAAAGTATCGACGATTACGCGGTCGGTCTCTGGGAATTAAGCGATTTCCGTTGGCTGCCGGCATCGATTCGCGAGGGGAGAAATCGAGGTCGGTGCTTCGGCTTTTACGAGCCGGGTAGTATCTTTCGCGTCTTGATTTTTCCCCTCGGCCAACGGGATCCAAGTAATTCGAGAGCACCGCGGCAATGCTCCACTCGCGGAGACACTATGATGCGAGCAACTCGACCTGTCAGCTTTGCCCCGTGAAGTTACGATCCTGGTGCTGTACGGCAGAGTTGTGCTAATTCAGTTACGTTGTAATTCAATTACATTGTATTTCAATTATATTGTAATTCAATTATATTGTAATTCAATTACGTATTTGAATTACATTGCATTTCAATTATACAGGGTGGGGCACCACATTTTGCCATCTAGATTTACGTCATTATTATTACGCATAGCAAACAATTTTTTAGGTGAAGTTGAACATTTTTTTTTGTAGGTGGACGTGTGAAGGACATATGAAGGTCATTCATGTTTTTTTAAATGGAATCATATATTTTTTATTGCATCAGCTGATGCTCCTTCATATTCTTTACAAAAAAGTGTTAATCTATTTGTGTAAAAATATCGTTAGTTTAGGAGATATTTAGCTAAAAAAATAGGAGATATTTGTGCCTTTTGAGTATGCGTAAAATGCTTTTGCGGCTAATTCCAGCTTGTTTTTCGATTTCGCGAGAGCTAACGGATGGATTTAACGTAATTACGGCTAACACTACAATTTCTTTTGCTTCATTTGTTATTGTTTCATTACGAATTGCCTTTTTGCGTAATAATTGCCCCGTCTGGTGACATTTTTTAAAAACATAATCAAAGGTACGGCGTGTGATGGATGATTTCGTTGAGGAAATCTATTGGCGTATAATCATTCTGCATGTGTAGCACTTTTCCCAGCTTCAAAATAAATTGATAACATGTCTATCTTTTCTTCTTTAGAATACTTCATTATGAAGCCATCAGAGACGTAAAAGAGATTAAATTTCACAATAAGTAGGAGAGCAAGAATTATCAACACAGAAAATGTAAATATTTACATTGATAATTCTTGCTCTCCTGCTACATTACCACGTTGAATTCATAATATTGACCAGAAAGTCGAGATTTCCTAACAAATTAGAATTAAAATATCTCCTAAACTAATCATTTTTTTACACAAATAGATTAATACTTTTTTGTAAAGAATGTGAAGGAGCATCAGCTGATGCAATAAAAAATATATGATTCCATTTAAAAAAAACATGAATGACCTTCATATGTCCTTTACACGTCCACCTACAAAAAAAATGTACCATCAGATGTGGTGCCCCACCCTGTATAGTAATTCAACTACATCATAATTGAATTGAATAATTCAAACCTGTCGGTTAATTCAATTAAAAGTTATTTCAATCGGATGTGTAATTGAAATACAATATAATTGAAATACAATGTAATTTATTACCCAACCCGTTTTATAATTCATACAAAATACCCGTAAATTCTATAAAAAAAAAACAGGACGATCCGCGAGCCCGCCAAGTCAAACACGGGTCGCTTAACAAACTCATATCGCAGTGAACACATAATAAACTCTGCACGATTAATTAGTCCCCGGTTCATTTCATTCGAATCCCGCGCGGTGAAGAATCCGTTGAATTATTATAAATCGGTGCGGGTTCGAGGTTTTGCGGGCGTGTTCGGTTATCAACGCGCTTTGCGTTTGTTCTGCAAATACGCGGCGGGATACGGTTAATTAAGAACGGTAAACCATCTGGTTAATTAATACCGGACATTTTAAATCGTGCTCGAAAGCCGAGGCATTGTTTAGTTGCGGAATCGCGTGTGCGATTAGCGGCGTCCCGATCATCAATCGTAATAAGCGTTAACGATCCCGGTGCTCTGTGCGCAGAGTCATCGATCGGCGGGGTTTTATTTCTGCGACATCTCGGTTGTCAGCGAATCGACACGGACGAGTGACGAGCCGTGTAATAACCGGGCCGATTCCTTTCCCCGGCGATCGATTCGATCCATCCCCGGGGAAAACATCTCTCCAGTCTCCATGGTTTTATTCCTGGGACCGTCTCTGTTCGCGAGATGGCTTAAGCCCCGACCGGGTCGCTATGGTTCTTCGGTTCTTGTTTCGTTTTTCTGTTTTTTTTTTTTGCCTCTTTGTGCGCAGCGTCGGGTACGTTGAATCCGCCTGACAGTTTACTTATTCTCAGGAGTTAAGACGGGAGAAAAAAAAAGGAGGCATGTCGATGGAGCTTTCTAGTTTGCCGATACGTTTATTTTTGATCAAAAGAACTCGCCTGCAGCAGAGTCGAACATGAAATACGCACGTGTACACACCGAATCCAAACATTGTTTCAACACCGAAGTTTCTCGAGAACCCGTCGATAGGTTTGTCAGACTTTCCCAAAAAAATTCGTTTCACGAACTGAATGCACATTCACGATAATTTTCTGAATGTACGTGGTTATAAGAAAGAGTTTAGGAAGAATGAGATATTAATGACCAAGTAATTGTGGTATTTCCGTATACCCGTATTATAATAATACGATTAATGTTCCATTCTTTCCTAAGTTTCCTCAGATTCAATCACGTCGTTATCTAAAAATATCGAACGTGCACAGTGGGAAAGAAACTTTTGGCACAACTTGGTACCGTAATTTCGTTGGAAACGATAGTACAATGACGAACCTGGTCTCATTTCAAAGCTCGAAGCTTCTACTTTTGCGAGCCACCATACAGTTTTTTGCCTGAGACAATTTCGCACGACGTGACAGATGAAAAACTCGAGACGTGTTTTCTCTCGAAAGTGCAACTGAAAACGTTGAAACATTTTTCTTGTGAACGAATCTAGACTTTAAGATTGAAGCCTACAACGACGCAAAAATAAACCAGGATTTTTTAAGGGGTTTCATTGAAGTTTGAAGAAAAAGTGTACAGTCAACTTTCGAGCACGTAGGGCACACCATGAGGGCTTCGTACGACCCAACCGTGTTTCCCATTATCCATAAAACAGTGGAACTTTACTCGTTCTAACGGGGACCTCAATCTTCAATCATAACAGTGCGCGCGAAGTTACACTCGTGAAGCTTTAAAAGGAGTTGCTGGAGTTTGTTGCTGTACGATTATTTTTTACGAAACTACAACCGTTTAAATATCTACAACTTCTCGAGAATCAGAAACACGGTGTTGAAGTGCTTTTTGGATCCGCTTAAGGTAAAGGCACCAGTAGTTGACCATTTTATAGAAAAAAATAAAAAATAAGGTTTTTATAAGCGCACTTATATGTGCACTTTTGATGAAAGTGTTTGATGAAAATGTGTATCTGTTGTTTAAATTTCAAAACAATAAGAACATTTCAAACCTTATTTTTTATGTTTTTCTATAAAATGGTCAACTACTGGTGCCTTTACCTTATATGTTGTTGTGTTCAAGATCGTCCCACGTCGAAGTTCACGGATAACGGACCCAGCTTCACCGCCTTGTGGACTCCGACTCCACCTGTCTCTCTATTTTCGCTGGAGGTGTCTAGCAAGCTTCTCCCATCAGCGAACAATTTCCTGGGGAACCGAAGGCCCCATGGTTGATCCGTGACGGTAGGCTTCGTTCTAGCAGCCAGCCGCTCGAATATCGGATGGAGAATTCGCCTAATCGGCTGGCCTGGAAGCCCGATATTCTCCAGTTGTGGAATCGGCAACAGATTCAGCTGTTGAAATTAATTTCAGAAATTGAGATTTAACAGTGACCAGCAAAAGTGTAAACACGCTTCGCTAGTTTTACATACAACGTGATAATACAATCTATTTGTCACATTACTACCCGAAAATTGGCACAGTGTTTTCTTCGAATAAGCTATCAAATGGCCTATTCTATACTCGAACTGAAAACTGTCTATCTTACAATAAATTCCTCAACATTATCGACCTCCATTCCAATTATTACATTACACACGTTTCGGTAAACTTTCATTAGGATGGATTAATTCACGAGAGTACGATTTAAGTAGAATGTCATTGCCACAATGAATGGTGTGTTCCTCGGCAAACAATAAAATTAAATCTGCATTAGAGCTCGCTGTGAGCTTCACTAAAGATACGGTAAATTCACTGACTATTAATCATTGAAATACCTGCTACACAAGGAGTGCGACGCAAATGGGATTACATGAATATCTCCAGTATTTCAGGAGACATGAGAAATCTGTATGTAGTCTATACTACTAAAGGATAAACAAACATAAGTTGAAAGAAATTCCACATAAATCTTCTTTTCTTTTTCAATCGATTCAAAATTGGCGATATTTTCTCTGAAATTTTCTGTTTAAAAATTGACAGGAAAGGTTCGTGCAAAAACGACCTCGAAAACCGGAACACCCCATCAGAGGTGACCCAATATATGAGGTGCATACAAAACGATACGCGAGCCCGTTTAGGTATTCCGCTCTGTATAAAGGAGATATCATGTACAAACCAAATTATTGTTGTCGTAGCGAGATTGGATGCTGTCCAATAACTCCTCCAGCTTTTTTTCCAGACCCGGTTGGAAAGATCCTCGATCGGGGCTCGCTGCGTCTGCGTTGACTTCCTGTCCCCGCGGGTAGAAGCCGGGATGTTGACTTTCTTCGCGTCTCACCGGCGAAAACACGGCCGCGGAATCGTTTCGCGGATCGGGGGTAAGTTTGCCGTTTGGATTGAAGGGTTGTTTGGAAAATCCGGAATCGGGCACGCGTGTGCTGCTGCTCTTCTCGTTTCCCTGCGACTCGAGCGTCGCCACCGATCTCCGACTAAATTTATGCGATTTAGACGCTGCATTCTCCTCATTTTTTTCATCCGGCTCGAGAACGGCGGGTAACTTGCCGACAAAATTATTCAGATTCTCCACCCATTCGTCGAGATCCTCAGACGTTTCTCTCGATCTCTGGAAAAGGTATTTTCATCGTTAACTCCCTCTCCTTCTTCCTCTTCCTTCTCTCGCTTACTCTCTCTCTTTTTTTGGATATTTTTGATAATGGAAGCTTCATCTCGGGAAAAAGCGAAGCTTTATATTAGGTTGGCGAGAAAGTAATTTCGGTATTTTTAGGTGAAATAGAATCCAATTTTTTTTATCGAAGCAGTGAACTTTAATCAATAAAATTAATATTTTCCATTTTGTTCTATGATCTTTTGCTGGTAGAGACTTTTTCAACGATATTCCATAGTTGTATGCGAGACATTTAACCTGTCTGCAATCTCTCGGACAGTTATATGACGATCCGATTGAATGATGGCTTTCATTTGGTCATCATCAACTTCCGATGGTCGACCAGGACGTTGGTCGTCTTCAAGTGAGAAATTTCCAGAAAGGAATCTTTTAAAACAATGCTGCCACGTGCGTTCTGTTAAGCAATCCACACCATAAACTTCACATATATCTTTGTGAGTCTCGGCAGCTTTTTTACCTCCACGGAAATAAAAAAGCCTATAATATGTGCCTATAATGTTCGTTTTTGCACTCCATGTTCAAATTGACACGGAACTAACAATTTTAATCAGAATTACCAGTAATTTGTTTCAAAAGTAACCTAAAACTCAGAAAGAAAACAAACGCAACGTTAACAGAAGTCAATCGAACAAAACATAACGCCATGTATTAGTGAAAACTCTTGCCAATCGAATATAATATAAACACAGTTTCAAACAAAGCTTTCTGTAAACGTCCACATTTCTGTGGACTAATTCATGGAAAATATAATCAAATAGAAATTTGCATTCTGCTACGTTTTATGCACATTTTACTGTACAGTATTTTGTACAATCGGTTGTCGTAAAAGTGTATAGCATCGCGCGGACCGCTCGTAAGAAGCCTGTACGTGATTATCTATGTACACTGCAGAGGTTCATAGGATACTTAAAAAAATTTTACTACCCCTATCTCTTCGAACGGGGATTATGCTAGGGATTATATCGTTTATGGAATGGTAACGTTATTTCCGGCTGATTTTATTTACCTGATTAACAAGTTCTTACGGTCGCAAACTATATTCTTCTGCAAAATCGAAGTTACCATACAACCCGTAAACTTGAAAAGTTCATATAGCGCAGTACAAACGGTATACGTATATAAGACTATACATAAAATTTGCGACAAACAAGTTTTGCGACTCAAACGTTCCAGAAAAAGTCTGGACATATTTGCGTCTTTTTTATTTTGCTGCTTCAGAGCGTTCCGGGGAACTTAAAATGTATTCACGGGACAATTTGCAAAATTGTGATCGTAGGAACCGGGTCGGGGAGACAGCTAAAAGAAGTCGGAGGTGCGAAGAAAAAAGGAAGAACGAAGAGGCGTCCTCGGTCCATGGTTCCTGCGGGGTGTTCGTTTTTAAGGAGACGCGGGTTAAAAACGCGAAAGGAGAAGTAATTAGTGAGCATTGTCGCGCTGTGGAGCACTCACCTGGTCGAAGCTCTGCCGAAGGAGTCGCAGAACTTTGTCAAAGGCGTGGTTGTAAGCCGCGCTGGTAGCTCGCTCCTCCGGCGTAATTACGCGGCCATAGAGAGCCGAGTTCCCTTGATTCGGATTCAGATGCTCAGAATTTCCGTGGATGACGTCGCAGCTGCCCCACGGGATCTCGGAAATGGCAGAAAACGCGGCCAGCAGGACCGCGACGGATATCGGAAATGTTTTCATAGCGGTCCCTCTCTGTCAGACCTCTCGTTGTCCTCGATGCTCCCCGATCTTTGTGTCCGGCAATCTTGTTAATCGCGATTATATAGCCCGATCTCGGACAACCGTTTTCTTGGGAGTGTTGTTCCCGTAACGATGATAAATCGCCGTGACTCGCGTCGCTGATCGAACATCGGCTAATTGTCGTTTGCACAGCCTGCTCCGCGATCGGGAAAAAAAAAAAACGCGAAGATCGCCGCGGAAGATGTTGATGGATCGCTGACATTTTCGGCAGCTCGATCGCGAACGATCAACGCAAACACAGATGGTCCGACACTGACAACGCGGCGCGTTAGAATTTATGACGGAAATGTCAGGCTCCCGGAGAAAGGTGGGGGAAATTACGGGACACCCTGAAAACATCGATGAATTAAGATGAATTTTTTATGGAAAAATAATTTAATATAAAATCAAACTGAAACACTATTTACAAGATACTGTAAGGTATCTATGCAAGTATTTTTTAATGCGTTCTTTTGCGGAGGTGTTCCCCCTGGGCCTGACATCTGTCAGGTCATGATAGTTCAAAAAAATCATTTTTTTTTTGTCAAATGTACATTAACACATCTTGCGCGGGAAGCGACTAAAGTCGTTTTTCACGAATTATTGATGGATTATTGTTATCGATGGGTTTTTGTGATGTTTTTACAATAAGATCAGATAGACATGAGTTGCAGAAATACAAAAGGTGCGTTGCAAGAATGAATTCCTATGAATTCGTCGGGTTGGCGGCAAAGTGCCCGCGCAAGATGTGTTAAAATGACCAGAGAAACGTATAGAGAAGTAGACCCAACGATACGTAGCAACGTAATACGTGTATCGTTTTCCATAGATAATGCAAGTTTCAGTTGCAAAGTCTTGATGCAATTGAAAATGTTACAAAGAATTCCTTGAAACGAATTTTTTACGGTGAAGCACGATGGAAAAACGCCAGGAAACGCATAAGAACCAATTTAAACGTTCTTTGTGATCAATTTGACCAGTGCAATTTGCAACAAAGCTACAGGCAACGCTGGACTCGGCAGCTGTTTATTACACGTTCGCAGCCGTGTTTTTATCAATTTTATAAATGTTTCAATGAAATTGTCAGGGGGTGCAGTTCAAAGGTGGTGCAATCCAATTAAAACATTTTTGAAGACTGATATTTTTTATCATTTCGTATTACGTGAGAGCTAAATGTGAGAAAATAAAGTATACTCTCTTTCATGTATACAGGTAATAAATTATATATTTTTCTTTTACTTCTCGATAGTTGCAAGTGCTTGTTAAAGTTTGAAAAAGAGCTGGCACGGGTACATTGTTTGCACTATTGAGGTATTTATGTGAAAAACCCTTTATTTAGCAGGAATTTACAATACAGGATTCTACAGACGTTTCTACTAAAGAAACCATATTCACTAAATTCGTGTACTTATTTATTTGTATTTGTATCGGTGAAGAAAATAGACCCACAATTATTCGGATCGTCTAATGCGTACTGTTCGCATGAAATTTTCTTACAGCTACAGCAAGATTTCGAAAGAATCGAGCACCGCTTTTGCCGACGGGCAGGACGCCTATCCACGAGAAGGATATAAGTTTGCAGAGCCGAGAATGAAACTTTTCCCAACTATCGTCGTTTTTCATGCAACTTTCCTGCTTCCCCTTTCGCCGGGGCTGAAGCAATCGTAAGATTTTCGTGGAAACTTTATCGCTTTCCGATCATAACGCGGCTACTTGTCCTCTGAACCTCCAGTTCATCCTCTCGATATGAAAATTGCTCGAACAGAGTAATTGCGAATCATAGTAACGCTAAACCTACCGAGCACTCAATGCGATTGACATGTATTGCTCGCAAAAATAACAAGATCGAATTTATTTAGATTATTCGTGACTTTTATTATACAATATGTGCTTGAGCACAACAAAATGTATTCGATCATTCCTTATGAAAAGATTTTTGTAATTTCAACAATTATACAATGTTATAATATGAAACCAGTCGTTTGGTTGGTGTAAAATACAACTGTTTTATGGTAAATATTACTTCCAGAAGTGTGCAACTCATCGACTATTAATTATAAATTAAAAATGCACAGACCATGCTAAAGGTATACCAAGGGCCGCACACATCATTTACTCTTATTGCGAGAAAGGGCTGCGTTCAAAGTTGCCTATGTATAGTAATATGTGTAGTAATGTCTGATGTTTGGGTGTGAATAATTCTATTCAACAAGCTCGTTAAACGATGAACAGCTTCGACGCCGGAAGGCGCGAGTATTCGATCACAGCTGAAGCAAAATAATTCCGGTTAACAGAGTTCCCTCGGCACCGAAAGAAATATCAATAAAGAAATGATTAATAGCTGGAAAGGCAGTTCGCGTTCGGTCCTCTTGTTCAAGTTTCGATGACTCTACAGAAATAACTTCTGTCGCACGTGTGCCCGATCGGCATCCACTACAGCGACACGGGAGAAAAATGATCGGTTGGCGTAATTTAGGTGAGCCCGTTTCGCGGGGAACCTTCCCGGCATTAAGATCGATAATGAACCTCCCTTTACGGTCTATAAACGCGGCGCGATATAACGAGAAGTCTGCAGCATATTTTACAAGTTCTAACGAACTTCGAAAGAATTTGCTCGGGCGGAGCGTCGCGTCGAGAGGAGCGTAAAGGCAAACGAACGGCGAAGATCGGAGGCTGTCTTAATTAGCCGGGCACGGGGTTCAGGGTGCTGGAGAGGTCACCGATTAGTGGCCTATTCCCCGGCGCCGGTTACACGTTTGTCAACGGTAAAAATAATTCTTCGATGTTACACGGCGAGCCGCGCCGGGAATTAATGCGCCGATCGTGCTGCGTGTAACAGCGAAAACAAAAGCTCATTCCGCGCATCGGCGCGCGTTCGGCGCTTTCAATCAGAGTCCCTTGTGCTGCGTCCTGATTGCTATTTTTTCCACGGAATCAAAGGAAACTGCACGTTCCTCGGGCAAATGCAACGTTACCGTATTGGACCCGGCCGCGCCGCACAGGATCCTTTTACGGACCATCACGTACAACCGTCAGGATCAGCCGCTCTTTCAGACCAGCTAATTGTGAACGAACCTTAACACGTCGGGCACGGTGTTGCATTTTAATAGGACGCCGCGGAAGTTCCTTAGCACCCGGCGTTCCCCTTTGCCGAGGAAACGAACCACAGAAGAAGTTTTCCTCGCGTGGAAATTTGCAAAACTATACCGGCTGAGTCTGGAAGGTGTTCCAGCGAAATAATAACACACTTTGCATATTTATATATTTCGTGTGCTCAAGGATAGGAAATATGCTCTTTGTACTGCTGCATTTTGCTCGCCTGCGCAGTAAACAGGTAATATCGTAGAATTTAGTGATGTGTAAAAAGAAAAATTGTAGAACGATTTGCAAAAACGATCTAACGTGGACGAGACAAAAGTGTAAGAGTAACAATATCTCGTTTCTTTAACATTAGAACTACCCAGCACTACACGCTACTGATATATATTATTTTATAATGATAACAAGGTTGCGGACATTTATTTCATATTATTATTATTATTTTATTTCATTTTGGAGATTTTTAAGAAGACAATAACTGTTTAAATGTTGGACCATACCATTCCAATTTGACTCCATTATTTTGTGCAGTAGAATTTTTCAAATAGAATTATCTGACCATTGTGCCAAAATAAAATGAAAATAGAATAACATTGTACTCTTGGTACTACAAGTTATTACCCTGCAAAATTTTAATGAACCTCGTACATCAAAATGGAACCGAAATAATTCACGTAACTACAGACCATTATCTTCCTCCATAAATCATAAACTCTGATCTCATATTTTCGGCCAGTAATGTAATTCGCTCCGGCCCCCGTAAAATGTAGATCGCTTTACATCGTTTTTAATTATCCACGATTCTGTAACTGCAACGAAACGTAGTCGTGCAAACATTATTTAAATAATCAATTAACCATTAGAGCTTAATCGATCAGGTTTTAAGTGCCACTGGAATATTTTTTGTTTTCCACAACGTGATCTAAATTATTTCTTAATTAATTGTACGCGTACTTGCATGTGTACATACTCATTTTTTCTTTTTCTGGTTTTTCAGTTTTTTCAGGTATATGCTTCGCCAACATTTCGTTGATTACATTTCTTATGCTTCGATACATTAGTGTTTAATAAATAATAATTATTATTAGATCATAAGATCTCGTGTTTATAGTAGCGACAATATTTACATATTGTCTCTGTATTTTACATATTTCAATTTAACAGAGTGAAAGTTTCTTCCAAATCTTCAAATGTACCGAAGACTTTAAAGCCAACCCAATATTAATGGAAATGGAAATGGACCAGTCTCCGCTCTTTTTCGGCTAGAGCAAACAGCAAATAGAGAAAATAAGAATCGATCGAAGGATGAATAGAAGCAAAAACAGCGTGGCACGATATATGGATTTAAAGAAGCGTTTCGAACTGCTTCGCAAATGCGAATGCAATCGGAAGTTTCGAGATGTACGTGTGCATGGAATGACGATATTTCGGTCAGCAATTACTGCGATCGGAAATGGAACGGACGCCATCGCGAGTCCCCGCTGAATGAAGCCTTCCAGGTAAATCGATGTCAGTTTTGGTAAATTTGATTCTAATAGAGCACCAATTTATTAAGGCATCGTGAAATACGTGGGAGAGGTCGGAAGTGAGCGTCGAGTGCTCCGGAAATTCGGGGAACTTGATAGAGAAACTCTATTAAACAATCATAAAAGTATTTATTGAAAACAAACAAAACAATTTTAAACATTGCACTTTCGTGTACATCTCATTCGAAATCATCAAAAATACAGGACGTCCCAGGTTTCAATATTAAACCTACCACCGTCAGTCTGATGACCGACTTTGTATACCTTATTTTACGATTATTCATATTATAGACATCTTTTCGCGGGAAATGATTCACTAAACATTTTTTATTCAAGCGCGTATTACTCATTCGTGTCGTTTTATAAGACAACGCATGCCGGTCAGTTTTAGGGCTCGGTGGGTTAACGATCAATAGTTATCAGCACATTCAATAGGTCGAAATAAACATAAAATGTTACCTAAACAATTGTTTCGCGAAATGACTGGCTCTTCATTCGACTGTAGACTATTCGTAGACTATTTATCTGTGTGAGAATAATAATCTCAGTATTTAAAAAAATTCTCGTTCGCAAAGGGTTAAAAACACCATTGTTTACGTAACATTGTTTCTCGTTTAGTTTGACAGAATACACTGACAACCTTCGGCCGCTAAAAGACACCGTGTACATATCATAAAACATCATCTAAACAGACTCTTGTGCTTTCCGGTACTCATATACGCTTCCACGCTCGATGAATTCTTGACTGCTCTCTTTTATTAATGGAACCTCTGCGCCGGGTGAACCATAACCACCACCGCCAGGACTTTCCAGAATAAACGTGTCCTGCAAACAGAAATCGTCTTAAAGAATAACAATGCTGAATAATTTACAGGATAACTGCTGCAAGTATGCACGGTACGCATATGCATTTTCTCGGAATTTATTGAAGCCACACAACATTTTTACTTCCTAACAGGACAGTAAAAGGAGGCAAATTTTTTCACTATTTTAGCTATTTCTGACTATGCTTCACAAATTGGGTCAAATAATTGTAGTAATCGTAGACTAAACTACCAAAATTTATGATTTTGCATAAACATATACAACCTATCGATCAAACAAATTTCATCCTACATTTACATTGATACTCTATTCACCTCTTCTAAATATAGTATATTTTAAAAAGTGCCCGAGATCAGTCGATGCTAGTGTTAAGTCCAATAAAACTATTTTAGCTATTTCTGACTATGCTTCACAAATTGGGTCAAATAATTGGCTCCCGTAACAAGTGAAAGAAACGTGTTCGCAATTAGTTTGAAGTAGGGAAAATCTGTGTGAGAATATCGCTGACGAAGGGCTAGCTGCCATTGCAGAGTTAAATGCGTCGGTTAACTTGCAAACTTACATCGGTCATCCTCTAAAGAACATTCGGCGACGGAATGGAGAACTTTGTCGCGATCTCCATGCATCGATAACTGTGTCATAATATCGCGAATAATCCGAGTTGGTGGAAGAGTGCGTCGCGCGAACGAGTTGCAAACAAGCGGGTCGTAGCTCGTCGAGATAAAATCTTTACGACCGGACGCGTAAAACGCGAACAGTCTTCTCCGACGGCCGCTGGAAATCGTTGCGATCCGAAGTTTATTTTTTGTCATTTTATCGCATGATTTTACAGTGCCGCGTAAACTTTGATAGAATTCATATCCGAGCGTCGGCAAATCGTCGACGACCGTTCGGAAAAATTATGTTCTCGATGCCTACCCCTGAACGAACTGTCACCGCAGTCTTCGGGCCCAAGTTGATCTTTCTGCCGTCAGCTCTGCGAAGTGTGTTCCTCCCGCGCTCGCCCGGTGATCCTCCAGCTAAACCAGGAGGACTGTGCACCCTTCTTTCTGTTAGCACTGAGAGCGTCAACGGTGTCCTGCGAACAAAAATTCATTACGAATTATTTATTGAAACTATTGGTCAAAGGTCTTCACCTTTGAGGATAAGTTAATTTCAATTTCTCCTTAATTCAACGAATAAATCTTTCACCTAATTCAGTCATAGTGTCCATACTGGTATAAACTATGTAGTCTGCTTGTAACCTTTCAACATATTCTTTGAATTTTAACCCAACAGAAAATATAGTATGTCACGTTTACGTGAATCACCGCATTTAGAAAATCTATAACTTTCCTTCATTGAATTTTTATCGTATTCTATGAATGATATTATCGTAATATTTATCGTATTCTTTTAACTGAAGATGACGAGTTAATTTAGTATCCATATTGGTTTCAACTGTACTGTATCTTTGTTGATCGTGGCCGAATTTTTGTTTTCCCCTACATCTTTGTGCTTGTTCATAAGTCACTCGGTTGAACGGTACACACCCGAAATGATAGTTACCTAAACGTCATTTCTCGAACAACGCCATCACCGCCACGATGAGCGCCGTCACCTCCACTTCCGGGTCGCAAAGAAAACTTATTGAGAATGACAGGGTAGCGAAGCTCCAGTATTTCTGGATCGGTGATCCTAGTGTTGGTCATATGAGTGTGAACGCCTCCCCTACCATCCCATGTTGGTCCCTTTACAATTATAGAAAGTGAAAAACTGTATACAATATTAGACGTAATAGGTATGTATAGATGTAAGAGAATGTGCGATTGATAGGAAAAACCTGTAAACCCATTCTTTTTTCATCGCCAGAAATAAATGATTGTTCTAGAGAAGAAAATGTCTTACAGCTCCGCTGCCTCCAGCAACGGTTTCATAGTATCCCCATTCCTCTGTGCCCAATGTAATATTGTTCATGCAGCCCTGCGATGCAGCGCAGGACCCAAATGCTTGTAGAATTACATCCACGACACGTTGTGACGTCAGAACGTTACCACCAACAACTGCAGCTTCTTCCGACGGGTCCAGCAGGGAGCCTTTCGGAATAATTACCTGCACTGGCTTCAAACAACCCTGAAAATAGGTTTACTCAATTACAATATAAATTACAATATAAGGAAGCTAAATAAAACTTTCGTTCTCTCAACTATTCAATTTTATAATAAATGCATCAAATCTGCAGCTTGGCAATAACTCTAGCAACACAGTCCCTTGATTAACAGAAAAACTAAAACGACAACTATGACAATGTCACACCTGACCTTGGAAACAATAGTTTCAGAAAAATATTCGCGTAGATATAGTTTTAAAGGAGGTGCGATGTAATTTTTTTGAATTAATACTTATGTCAACTGCAAGATATATGAACTATTATAATCAAGAATAATTGCACATTAATACCTGGTTCAGCGGAACGTCTCGACCCACAATGCACCGCAGACAATAAATCAACGCAGACAAAGTAATCGCGCGAGGTGCATTGCAATTTCCCCAGACTTCGTACCCCGTGCCACTGTGAACGTGATTTCTCATTAAAATTCCAATGATTTCGATCGAAACTGTTAATTAACATCCATGAAAACTCACGTGAAATCGCAGACAGCTTCGCCTCTCTCGATGTCGATATCAAGAGCGAAATTAATCGCGCTTCCATCGTCCATATAATCCACGGCTGTTGCGACGGTACTTCCGGTTTCTGCGAGCAGCTTTTTTCCAACTGATTTCAACATGTCTCTCACTGCCGTTTCCGCATTTTGTTGAATGTGACCCATGTAGGCTTGCACGACGTCTAGACCGTAGATATCGATCAATTCGTTGACCAGCAGCGAGCCCTGGATTTATAGAAATTTATTAAACGTAAAAAAGTGATTAGTAGACTGCAGATTTTATGCATTTATGACAAAAATGAGTAGGTGTAATTGAAAACAGTGAAAAAACATTAGGATTTAAAAACACTACTGCATTCTTTTCAACCGATTAAACATATTCAGAAAGAAAATTTACTTTTATTTCATTTTGCATAAAAATTGTTTGCATCGATTACAATGAACAGGAATCAAATAGAAATTCCTTTCTTCCTTCAATAATTTTGATAAGCTGAGCTCCAAGTTTTTTTAATCCGTCTCCTGCTTTAAATTGCATCTACTGATTTTTACAGAAATTCGTGAAAATCATAGTCCAGTGATAAGTCTGTTGCCAGTTGATCACCTTGTGATTGGCCGCAATCTGCGCTTTCAAATCGCTCAGATTGTCGGTTAGGTTTCTGGTCCCAGAACTTCCTGGAATCTTTCCAGGAGCCATTAGTTCTTCCGTCAGTTCTTTCTCGCGGAGCACACCCTTGTGCACCAGCAGAAAGCTCTTGAAAGCAGCTCCTTCCTGTCAGACAAATCCTCTTATTATCGAAAGCATTTTCAGACTGTATAAATGGGAGCATTAAAATTGAACTTCACGGAACAATGAATTTTACCAAAGATTTACTGAGAGTAATAATCAACTGGAAATGCTAGAAAATTTCGTAATGTAACGAAAGTTACAGTGTGAGCAAGAATTGCATGAAGATTTTGCTTCACAATCAAAAATATTATGTAGTTATTCATATTTATTCGTGTCAAACAGTTCATGGAATATTATAACATGTACAACTAAATGGAGTACAATCTCTGAATAATTTTAAGTGACGTATAAGTAACTATGTCCCTATTCTTTCAATCTCCCATCAATACGTAATCCAACAGTTCTGATGATAATTAAAATCATACTTGAAGTAAAGTAGTTGAATGCGGTGGCATGGAACCTGGCGTAATTCCTCCGATGTCGGCATGGTGACCTCTGCTAGCCACGAAGAACACCGGTTTCTCTACCTCCCTGCGCATTATTACATACAATCTCAAACCATTATTACATTTAGTGAATTGCTTAAGTTGCCACCCAATTAAATTATTTCTAAAAAGAAATGACAAAATAAAAAAAAAAAAATGGCTAAGAAAATGACGAATGGAACATTCGAATATCGTGATATATGATGATATACATGACATGAGATTGTGATAACTAGACATCGGATCTTTATGCATTTATGGCTTATGGAAATGTTAAAAAAATGCTATAATATAAAATTCGAGAGAATTTAACACGATTTTTATTTGCTTTGGATCTACAAAGGCTGTCCCCATTAAAAATAAAATTTTATTTCATTCCACTTTCTTAAAATGTTTCTATAAAAATTGGAAATTGCATAAACATCCGATGTCTAGTGATAACATGATCCGTTAACTGTTTCAATTAATAAATTCGGTACCAAATAAATCTATATCCCTTCATGTATTCTATATCTTTATAGGGTAACACGTTTCTGTTGCTAAGTAAAACGGTTTCAATCATATTCGAGGTTTTTCAAAAACGAAGAGAAACAAGTACTTGTAAAATACTGGAGTGATGACAGTGAGATCCGGTAGGTGCGATCCACCCGCCGAGGGATGATTCGCGAGTATGACGTCTCCTCTCGAGAACTGGCCCTTGAAGAATCTCATTTGATATTGTACCGTCTCCTGCATGGCGCCCAGATGCACCGGTATGTGGGGTGCATTGGAAACCAGCCCCCCATCCGGTCCGAAAACGGCACAGGAGAAGTCCAGTCGTTCCTTTATGTTCGTCGAGATCGAGGTCCTCTGGAGGATCCTTCGGGAAGCCAATTTATGAGACTCTCGAGCAGATCAGAAGCTCCTCTTAAAATGCATCTTATCGATCGGTCTACCTGCCCATCTGTTCGGCGATACTCATGAATCGATGGGAGAAAATGCTGAGCTGTATAGCATCCAACTCGGTCGTGACCTCGGTCTTCAGGCCTTGACCGATCGTAATCTTGACGTCGCCGCGAGAAGTGATCGACGCTGTGCAATCGGGCTCGATCAGAAGAGTGCTCAGGCTGTCCATTACGATTGCTGGTCCAAGGATCTTGTGGCCAGGCGACAACGACGCTAATTGGTACACCCTCGTCTCCAAGTAGCCGTTCTCGAAGTAGACCATGGTTGTCTGGAACGAAATTTTGTGTTACCCAAGTGGTTTCACTTAAAGTTAGTACTTTTCTTTTGTGCATTGTCACTTGCCTTTTCTACTTTTGGAGGATCTTCAGAAGGTGGTAGCTCAGGATCTTCGTCTACGTCAGTTTTCCCTACACCCCTCACTCTCACGTCGCTCACCAAAATCTTCCGATTCGGCATAGTGAAACCAAATTCCGTTTGATACCTTGAGCAAGCAGAATTATCACTCTTCGATATCAACACATTTTTAACATAAAAAACGTTACCTTTCCAAGAAAGTTGTAAGGAAATCACCATGTCTCATGTACTCGACGCTGCTGTTTTGACTCGGCGTGCACATTAACGAACAATCTGTGCCCTGATAACGCAGATGCAAAAATGCTTGAGTGATTATGTGAGACTCGGCGAACCCTTGCTTCGAGAGTTTTGCACGAACTTTCCTTTCCAGAGCGTCTAATCGCTGATCCAGACGACCAAAGGATTCTATGTTCAAAGAAAATAAGTTTTATCATCACTGTCTTTAAGGAGAGGAGTGTTTGCAGAATCGTTTGAAGCATACCACTTTCATAAACTTCAGCGCTGGGTTCTTGTGCCTCTTCCACCACGTCAGCCAACGCCATTCCGTAAGCAGACAAAATACCTGCGTATTTGTGAACGAAAACTATGCCCATACCAAGCGAACGTGCTATAGCACAGGCATGTTGTCCTCCAGCACCTCCGAAACAAGCTAAAACATGGCGCGAAGTGTCGTATCCCTTTGCCTATAAATAGTACAACGTAATAAAACTATTTTGCAAGTGTTCCTTACAACGGCATACTTTAACACACCTGTGTCAGAGCTCTAATTGGTCTACACATCGTTTCATTCGCCACCCTGACGAAACCCATCGCCACTTCTTCGACCGTCATCTTCCTCTTCGAGCTCTGGCCTTCTTTCGCTAGAAATTCGTTTATCTATAAACCAGAGCGAAATTCACTGTTCTCTTAACAATTTCTTTTAGCAGTCTTTTATATAACAAACTTTCATATTTGACGCAATAGAAAAAGTCTTTTATAAATCGCTGTCTAAGCCCTCGCCTTGCAATTAATTTCTAAGGCTTCTGATTGAAACATTGCATATCGTCTGACGCTTTAAATACACATCGATAGAAAATAAATTTACTTCGACATCAATGTAAAATGGCTAGGTTGCTGTTATATGTGTTACTTTATGATGGGAAGGTAAAAATAATCAACTTTGGCGTCCAAAATGTTAGCACATTACCTAGCGACGATTATATCATAATTTTTAAAGGTTCAAGAGTGTAGTCACGATAGAAATTCTAAGACAAGGGATTAATCGACCCGTTGCAGCTATTTATAAATATCCTGTTCTCAAATTCTGTCAGTCCAAAAAAGGTAACAATCATCCACATACTTGATCGGTAAGTGTCTCAAACGCCTCCATAGTCCGTGACTTGTCCAGCGGTTCATTTTCGTTCGGGCCGAATATTTTCGGGAAGTACTCGGGTAGTAGCCTTCCCAGAGCTAGATTCGCATCGGTCACAGCCAAAGGACCATTCTTCTTGTAGCACGCTGGGCCAGGATGGGCTCCTGCGCTTCTAGGTCCAACCTCGAAGAGTCCCGACCTGAAGAAAAGCATCGATCCACCTCCTGCCGCCACTGTGTTCACGTCCAACTTTAACCGAATTCCGTGACGTTTGAGATGATAGAAATTGCTTGTCTCAGACAACGAAACGAAAAACGTCAGAAGAATTCGAAAGTATTTTCAACTTATTAATCCTTCGACAGAGTGGACCATTTTTAACAACTACAGAATCGATGATGTTGAAAATTGTGTAATTGAATAACGACTTTGATACCCTAGATCAGAATTGACCCAGGCACCATGCTCTATTAAAATAATTGCGAAAAGAAACAATTTTTTGTTTCTTGCTACTGATCAAATCTCGACTTGTAATTAATTTAAGACTTTTATGCAACATTCATGTTCTTGGTTCGTACGAGAAGACCATTCCAACCCGCCCAAAAAGGATTTGGCGGATTTTCTGTGTCTTGTCCGCTAACTGTACATAATCCTATCATTCGCGAGGACACAAAATCGGTGCTAATTTAAAATCGTCGTAACGAGATGACAAAATGGTACCTGCGCAGCTTGAATCGTCACGCCGGCAGTAGTGCTTTCGTATACGTGTTCGTAGCTGCCCCCATAACGACTCACGTCCGTCGAAGTTCCACCCATATCGAAACCAATCACTGGTAAATTAGTTTCCTTGCCGTAGGTGGTCATCGCGTAGCCAACTACTCCGCCAGCTGGACCGGAAAGTATAGCTCGGGATCCATTAAATCTAAAAATAATTGAAATGCTACAATTTATGTTCGTTTGGTCTCATTTTAATCGGAAAAATGACAGAAACATGTTTGTAACAGATATTATTGTATAATTTGTTGGTCAGCGTATTGTAAAAATGACTCACGAATTCATCGGTGTCAGTCCACCGTCGCTCTGCATGAACAGGACGTTCACGCCTTTCAATTTATCCTTGAATCCGGAGGAGAAGCCCTGAAACAAACGCGTTGTAAAAAAATTATTGTAAAGAGCTCGACTTCATGTTGACAAGTAAAATTGTGATGTTTATTGTATTTAAAATTCGATGGAACGCTCGATCGATTGGATTAATTTTTATTTGACTCCGGTAATCGTAGACTAAGGTACCAAAATTTATGATTTTGCATAAACATATACAACCTAACGATCAAACAAATTTCATCCTACATTTACATACGTTCCCAAACGTATGTTTGGAAGATGAAACATATTCTAAGCTTTATTGTTGGTATAACTCCTACAAGTCAACATTGTTGATCATTGATACTCTATTCACCTCTTCTAAATATAGTATATTTTAAAAAGTGCCCGAGATCAGTTGATGCTAGTGTTAAGTCCAATAAAATCAGTTTAAATTATCCTAGAAATTGTAGGAAGTCTTCGAAGAGTTCGTCAAAAATGCACCAACAATTTCAAGTGCTGGCAAATCCTCCAAGAACTAAAATAAAATTTCCTCTCTGTCGTTTCAAGCAAAAGTAGCAAATTTTGAACAGTACCTCTAAATAGTGCTGGATATGTGGCGTCAAATAAGCGTCAGCACAGGCAGTGAAGCCTCTGGGAACGATTCTCGTCATGGGCATGACTTCATGAGAAAGGGACACCTGAGGGAAGCCAGCTTCCTTCGCCAGTTCACCAACTCTAACTTCGTGTTCAGCAAACCTGACAAAAGCGGAGATAACAGCGAGTTGCAGAACAGATCAACTGGTACTAATCTATAATGATGGATTGTTATCAGCTGACATGTAACTATGCGCCAGGACCACGGCCAAACTCTCGATCCCGGAACGTCGTAGCTCTTCCAGGTCCTTCTTCAACCTCTCCTCGTCAAGTTCTTGCGTGACGAACAAATCCTCGCCTGTAGAACCCTTCACTCTTCGCCACTGTTTATTATCCAAACAACATCTGCCGGGCAAGGCGGGAATCACTCTGCTTCTCACTTCTACGACCTTCTTGTAGAGGACTTCCGGTGTGACCACTTTCTGAAAACAAAGCATATTAAACAAACATTGTTCTTCAGCTTGTGAGTCGTTTCGCTCGGTTTGCGAGTCTTTCTGTGCTATAACTTTTCTTAATTTTCAACAATTAATTTCAACAATTCGACAAACGTAGTGATAATACACAGTGAAGGAGCTGTAGACAAGTGTTTCCTAAACCATAGAAAATTGAATGGGAAGAAATAATCTAATGAAATGTCTGTAATGGTCAATACTAACCAGGTCAAATATATTTGGTCGTGCTTGGTTTCCAATGAAAAGAAGATCTCGGAATCCTTCGTTTATCAAAACGGCCATATTTGCACCTTTTCTCTCCAACAATGCGTTTGTCGCAACGGTAGTTCCCATTCGGATCCATGATATTAACGAAGTATCAATCTCTCCGTCGATCTTCCGTCCAGTCTCCTAAAATTCAGTCATGTAGAATGTTAATTGTTGTATTCACTTATGACATAAAAGTGTACAATCAAATACGATAAAGAGCGAATTGTATTAAAGGTTTGTTAATTCAATCGCTCATAACAGTTAAGAATGAAGGAAATTTGTAATAGTTATTACCAGACTGCGGATCGTTATGCATTTATGGCTTATGAAAATGTTTAAAAAATGCCAGAATATAAAATTCGATAGAATTGAGCAGGATTTTCATTTGTTTTGGATGTACAGAGACCGTTCCTATGTTTTCTACTTCATTCCATTTTCTGGAAACTTGTCTACAATAATTGAAAATTGCGTAAACATCCGCTGTGTCTAGTTCTTATTAAAGAGTAAAACTTTCAAATGGTAGAGAATTATTTGAAAACTTTAGAATAACTGTTATGCTTGGTCCCTGATTCTAATACGTATAAAGATGATTGAGCCATTCTACCTGTTCGAGGATCCTGCGGATTCCTTCGCGCGGCGCGTCCTGGTAATTAGCAGGGTCCACGGACAGCAGTTTCATCACTCGAACTTTGCCGCCGGGACACCTGGCGTACACGTCGGTAAACGTGCCGCCGCGATCTATGGCGAACTCGAATTTCGCCTGTCGCATTTCTCACCTTGCTGCAGTAAACGACGACGATTCTGACCGATCAGCACAGTCCGACGAACAACTGTCTAGTGAGGGGGGCCGAATATCTTGAAGTCACTGAAAACCTTGCCACGATAACGTTCGAGGACGCTTCAAGTACGCGGTCATAACACTGCGGACACAAAACAGAGCAATACGAATAGAGTTTGCTCGATCAATTGACGGCAAGTGCGCGTCCCGCTGTCGGCTCTTAATAAGCTGGCAGCGTACTGGGGATAATTAGAGCGATCTACCTGTCGGAGCTGTCTGTCGGCGATAATGCTCGCGGCGTGACACTTTCTATTTGTTTTGACATTACCAGATTCTGGTGTGCGACACCACGTTAACACTGAGTCGACGCATCGGGAATCTAGTATTTTTCCATTTATTCAGAGCTACGATGGCCGTTACGTAACCGCTTCGGAGCGGCTAGATTGTTGTTCGTGGTTCTCAACCAACCATGGGACAGGTATTGTTATATTCTATCTATTGTACTGGACGATTGTGTCTGTTTCCGACTTGAAAGTGAAGCGATTACTTTCTACAATTGTCCGTCAACATTTCGCAAGCAGGTGGGATCCTTTCTCGCAAGAACTGCGTAGTTTTCCTTCGCAGAAGGTCTAGAGGTCACTGACAATCAGACACGAATTTTTGCAATCGTCTAATACCTTTTCTATGATTTCTCTGTGGGAACATGTTACCTTAGAATTACTCTGTTACTGAACGTGAAATTTTTTCTTAGGATTGCTAGAGTTGTGTGATTTCAGAATTTATGAAAACAATCGTTTACTAATTATTGCAACCCAATATAGATTTTTCTCAAAAATTTCAATTGTTAGAAAAAGAAACATTCGCTTCCCCAAGAACAAAAGTGATTTAAAGAGTTTTTCTCTTCCTAATTGCCAAGGAGATTGTGTTTTTAAATTGTTGTAACCTTACATTGATTTTGCACGTGTTTTATTGGCAGAAGGATTAAAGATTGATTTATTGATAGAATCTCCTTTGCCGTTGACTGTACAATTCGAGAATGTTTGCCCGTTACCATACGACGTGACGCTCTGATAACGATAAGAGCCATCGCAGTAAGGTCTGCGCACGAGCTATGTCCACCGGGTGATCAGAAATTAAAATCGACTGAGTCGTGGAATCGTGTAGCGTTTCGTTAACAGGGAACAATTTATTAAACTATGATCTGACGTTCGATTTTACAACGTTTACTTTACAGCCTCGCAGTCCTTATTGTTTCTCCTTACAAAATAATCCGAAGTCTTAATGTCTCTAGGAATTCTCTTCGTAAAGTGTATCCAGCAATAACCGTTAAAAACTTTCAAGGGAACTGGGTATACACGGGACAATTAGTATACTACAAGGATAGGAGATAGTGCGAATCACAGGTCCTTCTTTGAGAAAATCTATACGAGCTATTTAGGACAAGATAAAGGTGTAAAAATATATATATATGTATAAATGCAATCTTCTCGGTGTAATTTCTGATGACGCATCCCGTCATGACGAACGGCGATCGATCGATAACATTTAGAGTCGATGTACTCTCCCACCCTATCAATAAATAGAAATTGTACAAAAATCGGGATTCGACTTTCATCGGGTTTTTCCGGTGAGGATCGTTCCCGTAAAAGTTCAGTTCGTTTATAGCCGAGCTTTGCCCTCGAGAATGTCGTTGTACAGCTGTTCCGTGAGTTTCACGTAAACACCAGAGTGATCCAGAAAATAAATCGGGTCCGTTATCTGCGCACAAAAGCCAAAATCAATGTTTACGTACGGAGAATGCAGAAAGTACGATAAAGATTACCTTCTTGATGTGGAAACCGTCCGCCTGAAGATCCTTCTTCTTCAACTTGAACGTACCTGAAGATGCAGACGATTATCAGACACATTGATTTTATGAATAATAGGTACCGACATCGTGGTATCGGATGATAGCGAGATAGTTACCAGTCATTGGCAATTCCGATAAGACTCGAACGAAAAGGGGCCTGGCGTAAGATGGCAGCGCCTTCTTCACACCCTCCGCCATTTCTTTGATGTTCAAAGTGTTCTCCGGATCGTAAATAGCTGCCATACCGGCTTTCCCTTCGACGTGAGGTACCTAGCAATTACACATTTTTAAAACGATGGTTTCTCAAAAAAAAAATTGCCTGTACACCACAGACAATCACCTCGACACCGTAAACGGCCGCGTCCTTCAACCCTATCACGTTGCTGACGATGGCCTCGACTTCCGAAGTGGCGACGTTCTCGCCACGCCACCTACGATCATTATCACACTGGTTAGAAACGTCGCGAATGATGGGAGAACCTCGAAGCGTATACTTTCCGCAATTAGTGGGCTACTATTTGAGAACGACATTTGTTCGTGAACGAACGCTGTACTGGTCAGACTATGTACGATCATGGAAATTAGTGAATAGGCTTGCCTGTAGGTGTCACCGGTCCTATCCTTGAAGTAGAAGTAGCCCAATTCATCCATAACCAAAATATCACCTGTTGCGAAAAACGCGGTTTAATCATGGCTCGGGGGTCTCCTACGAAATAAACCGTTTTTGTTTTAACCAATCACCGACCAGAATTGAAGACCCGGTCACCCTTCCGGAATACGTCGCGCAGGATCTTTTGCTCGGACGCGTTTTTGTCCGCGTAACCGGAGAAGTCGTTTACTACCTTCTTTGGGTTTATCTTGCCCACGAAGATGCCTGGCTCGCCTGCAACAAACGAACCCAAGAAAATCGGGACTAAATTTTGCTAAATATGTACAGTGACTCCAACTAATATTCGGACGCTCTTAAAAATCGCATAACTTTGTCAATATTCACACTACTTGACTTTTTCGAGGAATTTAGACCAATTGGATTACTACTTAATTAATCAAAATTGCAATTGCGAGCAACAAAAAAAAAAAGTACGTTTTGTACATCTGTATCAATTGAACATTTGATTAGATTCTATTTTACACTATTAACGGGAAACGTGAAGTCAGGCATTACGGATGTAGTCATTGTGTTCGTCGTTGGAATCCATTTGTTGCAGAAGATACCCAATGAGCTTACCAGGTTTGCAACGCACGCACAAGCCGTCGGGTCCTCTGACGGGTTCTCCAGTTTCCTCGTCAACTTTCAACAGGGCCACAGGGTACAAGGAACCCGCACAAAGTGGCACGAACCCCACCGCGCCAATTTTGTTATCGATATTCACTGTAAAAGATAACAAAAAACTGATAGATTTTCATGCTATACAGACGAAAATGGTGCAATTCACTCGTACAGTACTGAAACGTTTAGTAATACAAACGAATTTAACAATGTAAAAAGTATTTTGAATAATGATACAGGAATTTTTAGTGGCACCTTACAGTCGCCATTCATTCTAGTGCTAGGGGTTAAATCTCTTCGGGAGTTTTCAAGAAGTTCTAACGTGCATATTAGTATTGTATCAACTTTTTTGAGTAAGGCAATGTATAGTTTGACCTCTCATCTCGACAACCAGTTAGCAAGGTTGTACTCGTTTACAATAATAATCTCTTTAGTAGTTTTGTGTGCACTTTTCTACAAATAAGATATATTTCAAATTACCGAGATTAGAGTTTCCTTCGGTGGCACCGTAGAATTCACCGATTTGAGTTACGTTGTATCTTTCAATGAAGGGTTTCCAGATGTGAGGTCTGAGCCCGTTCCCGAATATGAGACGAACTTTGTGCTTCCTGTCGCAGAGATTCGGTGGAACCGTGAGCAAGTATCGACATATCTCGCCGATGTATTGAGCAACCTATGATTAAACAATAACCTCATGCAACGACAATCTTTTTACATTCCTTACGAAAACTATTTATATTCATCATGGCCCGCGAGTCTTCGTTCTTTTACGGCATTTCGATGTCAATCTTGAAATTCGCGTGTATGCTAACAGTGTCGACAAACGTACAGGCCTGTTAGGAGAGAATAGGGTGATCGCGATAATAGCACAATAACGCGTCTTACGTTTTTAAGTTTTCTTGTGTAGACGGTCACCACACAACCATTGCATAACAACGAAGAAAAATGGTTTTTTAAGTAGGAATAAATGAATAATTTAAGTGTACGAAACGTATCGTTGAATACATATTTCACCCCACATTTTTATTATAGTTATTGCTTTAGCCGTTACCCTATTCTCCACTACAGCCAATTCTAAGCTTTGTCCGAATTCGAAATAAAATTCGTTCGAGTGACCTTACAGTGCATTCATAATGGACGCAGTCTGGCCAGAATTTCGAAGCGCTGAAGCGCCTGCGAAGCACCACCGTCACGCCCATCAACAACGCCTGGCCAACACCAATAAGTCCGCCCGCGGTATGGTAAAGTGGTAGCGAATTATAAATACGATCGGTCGAGCGAAGATTCAACATGTAATAGACTCCGCACGACATCAGCATGTATCTATAACAGAAGATCTTTTTTAGTTAACACGTTCTACTCGGACGAGTAGTCCGACAGATAAAACAAATTTCAATTTACTCGTCACGGTTTGTCGTGTCATTAAAAATAACAAGGCATCGTACCTTCTAATCTTAGGCTCGCTTGACTCATTCACATAGTGTGAAATGTTATAGCGAAGCATTAAATAAAACAAATGTTCATTTACATCATTTCATCAATTTTGAATAGTAAAATTGTGGGAATCATTCTTCAAATGATAATGCTAAGAGGATGCATTGTACTTTCTTCTTTGTTTTGATCTACAATCGGAACAGAAATTCCTCATGGAATTGCTACAGTTATCGATAACTCGATAAAAGTATTATGGCTCACATGTAAGGATCTACCAAGACCCAATTAAAAGTCAGAACGCGACGCGTTGATAAATGATTGTTCAATCAGAGATTACCTTCACCTTAACCGTTCAATTGACTCATTGTTTCTACTAATATCATCTATCCGAAGGTTAATTCAGATCCAAAGGTTGTCCCGATAATGTCGAGTGGCCGAAGACGGATCTTATCTTGTTTTGCTCGTTCGAATTTTCGCGAGAAAAGGAGAATCCTTAGATTGATAAGGTTCACCGAAAATACCTGAGATTAGTGATGACTGCGGCTTTTGGCATGCCGGTAGTCCCTGACGTGTAGATGTAGATCAATTTATCACGGGGCGTACCGCGAGAGAGCTCTTCGAAGAGAGGTGTCGGATCTACGTTGCGAATTTCGGTGTTCAAATCGATCGCTCCCTCGAGGCGCTCCGTGTCCGGTAGTTCCGACCATTGGTACAAAGTCAGGTCTGGGATTTTGTCTTTGATCTCACGAATTGCTAAAAGAAACCATCAATTTGTTAAACGTTTGCAAAATTCGAACGATCATGCTTGAATTTTTCTTTCTGTTCTCTTTACTTGTTTTGTCTCTCTCTTTGCCGTACGATTTTCTTTAAATATTGATTGCAGAAAAATAGAATTTTATTTTATCTCAAGAGAAAGGCATGATATTCATATTTAGCAGATTTTGTTCGTATATAGTTTGGATTATATTATACTATATTGAATTATATTTTGGCATATTATACTATAATCTATATTATATTACATTATATTGTAGAATACTGTATGACCCTGAGACTTTCAAAAAGTATGATTTCGAAAAAAATTTCGTGTTTGCTACAATATTTGAGTTCTCTTGGAACCAAATCGGATACTTTTTCGCCTTATCGAAAATAAGAGAAGTATTTAGAATATTTCAATTACGTTACACCAGTGATATATAGAAATGTTCAAAATGTTGTACATATGAAAAATGTGTGATATTGTTGAAAAATCGAAATCATAGATGATATACGTTTAAAGATTGAAAGAATTTAAAAATATCGATGTATTACTTATCAAAATTATTAACCCTTTGCACTCGGCGCTATTTTCATTTTAAAACTAAATTTTTCTTCCGTCTTGAATATTTTCATTTTATTCATACGAAACTGATCCGATTTCCACATATAATATTTAAATGTTTAGTAATCTATTAGATACAAATTTTGTAATCTAACAAATATTTTGTAATATTTGTTGTAATTTCTTTAAAATAATGACACAAAAATTTCTATTGGTGCTTCAGAGTCACCACTCGAGTGCTAAAGGTTAATAGCAAAAGGAAATTTTTCTCTGTATTTCCGCAGAGAATTTTTATTTTGCATAAGGTTGTGCATTGATGAAGATTGTTCGTCTGCTCTTGAAAAGAGGAGACGAAAGTCAAACATTGTGTCGCTTCAACGATTGTATAATTCATTATTCATGTGATTCATAATTTGCTGTCAAGTCTGAACGAGCAGTAATCACGAAAGCAAACAGCGTAACCGATCAATAATGATCGATCGGGAAATACCTTTACAAATACTGCGAACGAAGTCGGGTGTCTGAATATTCCACGTACTTTCGTGCACGTCAATGTTTCTATTTTAGATTCGTGTCGTCGATTCGTGTAAACAAACACGTCAGGGTAAAAGATATTCTAATTCGCAATTACTCGATAACAGTATTGCAGAGAATTAACGTAAACACTCTGGCTTACAAGATGTAAGTTTTAGATTTGTACAAATTACAACAAAGAGCCTTCACCTGACAAACTAAATAGAATAATTTCATTCAGCTTAACCCTTTCATGGACGATTCAAACGTACAGATAATTTTAAAGCTTCTGTTTTTGAACAAAGAATAAATTTTTTAATATTTTTGAAAAAGTAGTAAAAAATTGTTGAGAGAAACATAATAAATGGTTAACGAATTGTCTACATAAGAGCCAAAAATGTTGCAGCCTGCTGAAGCTATAGTAATTTCGTCATGAAAAAGTTTACGATAGAGAGTTGAGTGAATTAAAAACCTGGGAACGAATAATTAATGTTTGTTCAAAATAATTCATGAGCGTCGATAAACGATGCGATAACGGGTCATCCACCTTGTATCTTCGATAATTATATTAATGGATGCACGTCGATGAACTCACCATCCGTAAACTCCGAGCCAAAAATCACTGCCTTGCAGTCAGCCGCCTTCATACTGTGGATCAACACATCGTGACGAAGATTCGTGTTGATGAGCGCGCTCACGTAGCCAGCCTTGCTCAAACCTAACCACGTGCCCACGTATTCGGGTCGACTTTCCATGATCAAAGCGACCCTGCTTCCACGTGTCAATGACGTCGAACAAAAGTATCGTCCCAGTCGGTTGCTGTACTCTTCCAGCTGCGTCACGATGCAATCACGTTATCGAACAATAAGAATTTTCATACATCGAGTAACGGTACCAAACACTTAAAATAATACCAAATAATTAAAATAAAAAAAGGTTCTTCGTTATTGGTGCTACTCATCTAGGTATTGAAGCATTTCTTAATCATGAGACTACGAGGTGTCATAGTTGGCACCGTTACACTGTTAGCAAATCAACGAACTTACGTCTTGATAGGTCCATTCTCTGTTCTCGAAGATGTAGGCGATTTTATCAGGATTAGCGGCTGCGTAATTAGAGAACACCTTCGCCACCGTAAGTTCTCGTGTTTCCCACCACCATAAGAGGATGTTGACGCGGATGAACCTGTACGCACCCCTGTAGCCAGAGAAAATGGTCTCATAAATACTGTTTCAAATTGTCCCATATTTTAACAGGATACCGAATACCAACCCCCGAAATGATCACAAAATCAAAATAACTCGATACAAAAATAAGTAATTAACATTTCTCATAGCGAGTACTACTCTAGTTCAAACATGCTACGATAGAAATGAATTTCTACACCCGATGAAAAATTCCTGTCAGCCATTAGTGATCAACTTGGCAATTAGCGTGTTAAACAATATTTTTTATGTGCTGTAAGAATATAAAACACTGAACAAAATTATTTTTATATTCGGCGAGCTTCTAGCTATACCCTCACGTGAAGGAGTATGACAACATAAGTCTTTTTGAGTCACAAAATTATTGCTTGATTTTTGAAATTCTTGCTCCGACAATGAAACGTTAATTTACAATCGAATGCACTTTCTTTTCCAGTATTTCAGGGATAAGCTGAATTAATTACATAATTGTTGGTGAAATAGAAACGATATTCCTGCTTCGGTAGATCGCAGAATTGCTGACTATTCTCTGATTGGGGGATCAGAAATGCGCAGGAGAGAAGATTGCCAGGAAATTTGTTCTATGAAACGATATCCGCGACGAAGTCGTAAGGGAATTAGGATTGATGACGGTTAGAATAGATTCAATCCCATAGATTCTACGCGACAGATTTCTGTTATGGGAAAGGGGTCAGTCGGAAAAGGATTGAATGAAACGATTAGATGGGAAGCTAATTGGGGTACGGTCGATGACGACGCTCGTATATTTTCTGGATCGGTAGTAACGTGTCCTTTCCCCTACCACGCTCCCCTAATGTTACATCCTCTCCTCTCGGAATCAATTGGTTAATATCACGGCACGACACGCGCGTGACATGTGTCACACGAGCACAACCTTTCCGTCATTGCTCCTTTGACACTTGTCTGATCGCGGTTCTATTAGCCGAAGGTGTCTGAAAAATCTCGTTTACCGAACGTGTTTGCCACCGACCCGATAATTTTCTATTCGATCGCTACTTGGAGCTTCAAACAAGCTCAAACTATAAAGTCTATTTCATGAAAAATGAAAACCTGCGCGAAGGTGAAAATTAACTACGGTACCCTTCAATGACCAGTATGCAACAACACAGCTAATTATCGTATAATTGCTCAAGGAACTATTGTCGTCGTGTGTAAGAGCAAAATCTCGACAGACAGAAGTTTTTTGATCCGAGGCATCGTATTTTTCCCAAATTATATTTTCTACGTGGGAGGCTTCCGAACAGAGTAAAAATAGAGGGATGCCAAGAAAAGAGTCGGAAGTTGAAAAGTGTGACACAACCTTAAAAGGAAATGCATAAGAGGTGTGCATAAAATTTGCAATTGAACTATTCTATGAAAAACGTACAAAATCAACAACAGTAGTCTTCAAAGATCAGAATGAGTGCCTCGTCCTATTTGCTAGTATTACGTCCTAGTGCCAGGAATTTTTCGATCCGAGGTTGCCATGCTGTTCGGAAATGATATGTTCCCGGACGTATCTGAACAGAGTGCAAATAGAATGTCTAGAAGGCAGAGGTTGAAAAGGATGGTCTGGGAAGGTGGGACCAGTGTCCCTGAAAGATTACGCCTTTGTCAAAGCTCTCGTGTCACGGTGAGCACACGACGCCAGCGGCCGGCCCCTTTCAGCGCTTCCACGGTGATTAAATGAAGTCAAATAAAATAACGAAGCGCACTGCGCGCTAGGCGAGTAAGGATAAGCCGCAACTGCGGTACAGTGCTCGCGGTTTCGTTCGCATACGTTAACCCCGGCGCTGTTGACTCATTTGCATATATAGATTGCCAGATATTTGCAAATTCTGTTAGCCTCTGTTAGCACCAGACCCCGTCATCTCGTTCACAATTTACACGGGTAGTTACTCTTTCACATTAACACGACCGGGCAAACGATCGGCTTCACATTTTTTATTCTATAATTATTCAAGTTGCAAACATGATGCCACTCGAAATTATGAAATAAATTTCTTCATCGGGCACGCATTGTTATACAAATTTCGTGGAATTTCAAGAAATACCAGTTTCGTTATTTTTGTAAAACAATTTATACCAGTCGCATTTTGTGTTCAGTACTATTTAGCTCAAAGCCACTTTAATTTGCAATTAAATTATTGCTGCAGTGAAAGGAATAATCGTATTGTTACATATATTATCTACACTTATCTATAGTTAGACTATTTCATTTTATTACATGCAGTTTATGCAAACAAACATTTGTTGAAAACATCAGTAGGTTTAATCAACATCTAGCATGAAACAATATATTGGTGAAAGCACGTGAAACAATACTGAACTGTTAAATACAGTTTAATACTGAACTGTTAAAGATGCATAGTACCATTAAAAAGGGTCCAGATGACTTTTCATTGAAACGAAACTTTTTTTTCAAATTCCCAAGAATACAATCTGTATCATTGATAACTGATTATCATTTGTTCGAAATACTTTTTCGAAATGCCTAAAAAAATCGTGGAGATTTAATTTTGAATCAGCCTGTATAAGAGACCGCGTCCCGCCCGCCACCTTACTGGAAGCCACCGAACTAACATTTTCATCGTCGAAAAGACCGTGAAACATTTTTAAACAAAAATCAAACGCTCGCGAAAGCCACCGACAAAACTCACAGTGTTTCAAGGAAGCTGTCGCAAAAGTTTCAACGCGAAAAAATCTGTGGTCTCGATTGGAAACTGCAATGGGTACACCGCTCCCATACAGGGCAAAGTGAGACCTGGTGTTGCTATCCGAGCTGCGATAGACCAACGCTCAATAGGGGCTAAGCGCTGGCATCCATCGGCTCGTTCACGAGCAAGGCCGCGCGCGCAGATATTTACTTTTCCCGTACATCGCTCGGCCTTTATTTCCGTTATAAGGTCTATCAAACTCCATACAAATTCTTCTGAAAAACTAACAATTCGTTCAAACTTTTCATGTTAAATGCCAAATCAACTTTGATTTGACTTTCAAAAATAATAACAAACTGCATTTTTGCACGCTACTTCTGGACACATTAAACTTTAACGCTTTGACTGCCAAACCAGAATCCTCAAAAATTCCATAAAATCAGTGTTATTTAACACTTTCGCTGCGGACGAAAATAAGTAGGCTTTCGCCGGGAGCTGAAATTAAGATATTTTTTTTAAATGAAATTTTCAGTCCGTAAAATAAAAACCTGATTTTTTTTTTCAAAACAAAAACAATAATTCATGATGTTCAACCTAACAAAAGGTTAGGTTAGGTTAGAAAAACATATATATATATATATATATACATGTATATTTTGAAAAACATATATTTGGGGTAAGTATAACTTATTTTATGTGTAATATGATTGGACGCGCATGTGCGTCGTCCGCAGCGAGAGTGTTAATGAAATAGTAATTGAAAAAATTAAATGTACGATGTTGAGTAGTTCTTCAACTTTTTTACATTTTACAGGTCTTAATAAAATTTGGTACAATGAACATATTAATGTAAAAATTCATTTTAAAACCTGGAAAAATAATTCCGTCACCCACATATGGGTGACATTGCAGTCAACGTGTTAAATAGCAATTGATTTTATTTGCCCATATTTGTCCGAATCGAAAAAAATAGCTGGAATAGCATTTCACGCGTTTCCGATAACCCGATAAGAAAAATGTTGTCAAGCAAGAGTTGTTTAATAATTAATAATAAAAATGAGCAAAAAGCTTTGTATTTAATTAAAAAAAATTAAGATCACTAATTTTTTTAGAAAAAATTTTTTTTTTTTTCATTAATCGATACACCTTCGTGTCCTCTTCAAACAGGTATTAGGGGTCTTAGTTTTCAGGCGACTGCCATAAGAGTCCGGGCACTGCGCGGCGCCCGACAACCTGTTGCAGTCGCCTCGGGGCTTGTCTCGCTTGGCACTCCGCTAAATTGATCCCATAATCCGCGCGAAACAGACCGCGTTGAAATCCCCGACGCTGGTTTCGCCAACTATCCGAAAACGAAGTTGACCACTGTCAATTCTTTAAACGCCGTTCATAATTGGCAATTCTTGTTCGACCAAAGTCATCCGTGTTACAGTGTCAGCCAAATGGAAACCAATTTCCCTGTTCTGATCCCACACCAATCCCGTGTGGGGTCAGAAATGACTCCGGCATAGACCTAGAACTCGCAGGAGCCTGAGGGTTGATGGATTCCTGAACATGCACTCGTGGAATGAGGAAACGTTGCAGTTCCCGTATCAATGTCATTAAAATTGAATTCCTCTTCGACGATAAACCGTTCTTCCGTACGTGATCGACGAGTGAAAAAGAATCAACACGTGGCAGCGGTCAATAATGTTCTACATCCTTAATATCTCTAATTATACGACATTTTGTTTTCGCAAAATAATAGACGCGAGTACTAAATGAAATTTTTGTCACGTTCGAAATGGAACTTTTAGAATCATATACAGTGGTCCATGAAAATTCAATAAAATATTCTGATGCATAACTGAAGTCGTTGAAACTTTATGACTTCATTTTAATTACATGCAACGATTTTACACAACAGCAGTCTAAAAGTACCTATAAACAAATCGTTGAACATTTTTTCTGAAACATTATACGCGTGTGCTTAACCGCAATACCGGTTGGAACTTGCGAGAGGCGGTCGAGAGAATTAATGCGAGATAGAACACGTGTGACATCATTCTAATTGTACGCTTATGCGCTTCAATCGACGCCAGAACGCGGAGAAACTTTCCACGTTTAGTTGCTTCGAGATTGTCGCAGAAATTCAAAACTAAAATTTATCTGGACGAATTGCTGAAATTCAAAATGTCATTATCTTTTATATCGCCACAACTGTGCATTGCAATTTATCTTTGACGTTATCGCACGCGTGATCTTCTCGCGAAAAGTTAAAGTTTTCTATAGTGGGTATCTATAATTCCATAAAAATGTAATTTTTCTGTAGTATTATTGCGCGTGCGTTCTTCTGTTCGTGAGAAGGTAAAGTTCCATGAAATTCAAACTTTTCCGCTAAACTCCGTAACGTAAGCAAGAATCAAATTTTTTCCGGTGTTTAATTAATCCTCTCAAAAGGCTCATTACCGTGGTAAATTAACGTAGGAAAAAGGAGCGAGAAAACGTCAACGTTGGGGAATTTCAATTAAAATTTTTTAATCAACTGTGTCATATCAACGAAACGCGAGTCTTGGACGTCTACTGCACGACATGCCCTTATCACGATCGCTTCCGCCAGTTTTATAAATGAACCACGGTCACCGAACGGGATTGTGAAAATATTTGATCGCGAGCTGAGCTTCACCGCCAAACGAAGACGCTATTATTGACGATCGCATTACGGGGAAACGAATCGCGAAACCTGGCTGCAATCAATGATTTATCTCTTTAATCTTTATGCGTCAATATTTTTCACAAACTCTGTCACAGAAATGTTTCGTCGCACAAAAGAACTTTGTGTGCAAAACCAAAACTGTACTTCTTAAAAGATAATAGTAAAAATAGTTTCATTCGAGTCCTGGTAGAAGTAGCATGCGTGCAGGTTGATTCACCGAAATTCTTTTCGTTCCGTCGCGTCGTTCGGTCGCAAACGAAATTGTAATACGTGTCCGTCTGTAAAAACGCGTATCTCGAAGCGTCGGGCGATCACGGCCGAAAGCTTTTGGAGCTTTGGCCTCCAAAAGATCGCGTGTTCGCGCGGCAGGTTCTCGAGCGTGATCGCAGGATCAACAACAATATCATTGAACGAGCTGTTTAAATTCCATGCACTCCATATTGGCTATATAATGGTCGTGTCGTAGTCGCACAATACGCGGGATGCATACGCCGGTGAATGTGTGCAGGCTGACAGCCGCACAAACACGCGCTGCCGAAGAATACTGACACGGTGTGTCAATCAATGGGCAGTTCTGCGGCTATGATAAAATCAATGCCAAATGCCCGACTCGTTCGGCGTTTATTATGCAACGTGGACGCCCTAGAAATCGCGTGTCTCGAGGAACAAAACCAGTTTCGTTCGAAAACGCGCGTTCTTCCGGCGCACGGTTGTCCTTGATCGAAGAATCTGGTGACATTTTGGTGCAATTAAACAATGCATCTCTATTCAAAATAAAACTATCGATATTCTAAAATTCTTTCGATCTACCTACTGCTTTGAACTGTATCTTTGCACAGAATTGAAATTTGTGGTGCGCTAAATTGCACTTTTGTCATAAACGCATAAAATCTGCGGTCTAGCTATAACTCTCGAAGTAGGCTGGTCTATTCAGTGAACAAACTGCTGCGCGTCTGTTGAAATTAGTATTCGAAAATTGTTATTTCATTTCCTGGAAACTATTCCTATAAGAAGACTGTCACTGTTAAGATCTTACATTCAAGAACACAATTCTAACAATATTTGATGGTTATAGCTTGAATTAAGAATCTGGAACAGTCGCATAAGTGAAAGAGTCTCCCAGAGCGCAGTACTGCGACCACCACGAAGATTTTCGAAGACAGAAATTTCACGCTACGACAGAAAGTCACTAGATCTCACCCAAGTGGCTTTCGAAGATTCTTTTGCGTTGACACAAAAAGCCACCACGGCACTATGCCTGCCAAATTTAACGTCTCTGCTGCGGACGACAAATACCATGACGACCGTCGACCTACCGACACACAAATTGCATTGTATATGTTTTTTATTAGAGCCACCTTATGCAATAGAAAAAAAGGTGTGACAAGCGGACTTTAAAGTTCAAAGTCTGCAAGAACCGTGGTCCCATATGCTCATCACTTTAGTCATACGGACCTTGAGCTGACGACTGCTCGTTTTTTAATGGTAATTTCGTCGGTACTAAAAATAGCTAATCACCTATCCGTATTTTGTACTGACCTACACGCATCGAATATACATGAGGACTTCATAAGCGCGATCTACAGTCACCCGTATAAATGATCCCATCCGTCATAAATCAGACTAACTTTTTTCAAAGTAGCTAAAGTAAGTTTTACCATGTTTCTTCTGAATTCCGAACAAATGCAATTTTTACAAAATGTTCATTCGATTTAGGTCGTGTTTAGGTCGTTGTTGTAATTATAAAGGTAGGGCGACAGTGACTGCAAATAAAAGCTTCTTTGTTCCATGTTTTCTTTTCTCCTAGTCGTGTCAGGTACAGAGTGCCGAAAGAAGAGTGGAGCTTGTACATGTAACCGTACAGATTTTAGTTACATTTGACCATGCACTGCTATTTTTGTGGAATAGTTTTCAAGCTCCGGTGACGGCATCGAAAACGTTCGTTACTATTTCAACGCTCGTGTGACCGTACTCTTAATCGATTAGAACGGTTCGCGAAACGCGTGCAATTGACGGGACAAACGCTATCACGCGCCTCCGCTTTGACTCCTTTGGACGATGGACTCTCGATCGTGTCCCATTGAGCAACCTCGTGAAACGATGTTCACAACCGGTTCAACACACCGATTTTGTTCGCTCAATGTCGACCTTCCGCAAGAAATGCACCGGCGTATCAAATTAAACCAGCACTAAATTTTCATCGAAAATTTTCGTCCATGATATTTAAACCGTTATAACTTCGTGACAAAAAGTATCATCGCTTTCCCACCATTCTGCAAAGTTGTACAAACGTTTTTCAGAAGAACCCATGGCGGAGCTTGAAAGCAAAGGTTTTACGCTCTGCTACGAGCTAAGAATGATCGTTATACGATTCTTCAGCACGAGTTATAACAGCTTAAATATTCTAAACGAGAGTGTAATGATTCTTCAATTGTACAAGCCGGTGTAATTTATCAGAAAGAATACGGCAACGTTCTCAATACTTTCGTTGTGAGTCATAGTTTTTAAACGTTCTGGTACTGATCTTCTAAGATTAGAAACTGTATTGCTAGAATATTTTTTGCATGTCTATCGCATGAATGAAACAGTCATCGCATCTATTTACACATTTACAAGGCACTGCGCTGGCGATTATATGGAATTTTAAACACGCGAGCTATTAAATATACATTTAGTTGATACGTTTAGTGAACGGCAACCCTTCAATTGCAAGCAACAAATTTTAAATCGCCTTATTTTTTACTTTTCTTTTAAAAACATGGCGTACAGATGGCAGAATTGTGCAACAAAATTATGGGCTGATTAAATGTAAATGGCAAAAAATCAATAGAACGGCGAACAAGGTTTCATGATTCGCATAGAAAACATATTTTCTATGAATCCTGTATAAATTTTTCCCTTTCACTGATTCTGATAGCCTTCTACATCCCACGCTCGCATAGAACTTCACAACCGAACACGTGCTTCCGACAGATTTACAATAACCGTCTCCACGTTACTATCCTATGATACATGAATCACAAAATTCTGTTCTATCACTTATCGAGTCGTTGGCTTTCTAAAATTATTCAAGAAAGTCAATTTTTATTTGGCTTCTGTGTTTGTAATTAATGAACAAAATTTCGATTTTCCATAATGACTAAAAGCAGTCCAATGTTCAAATTACACAATACAAGTCTGCACGAATGATCTGTACTCTGTAATAAAGGTCGAGCGTAATAAGGAAAAGTAAAAAAAAATTATAATCTTCGCAAGATCATGGTACCCAGTAGAGACCTTCGCCAAAAAAATAAATAAGAGGAGGAAGGAGATGGTGGATGCACGATAATTGCAGCACGATAAACAGATTGCGCATTTCCATGCAAAATAACAATTTTCTGCGTCGATTGCAAGAATTTCTGCCTAACCGGTCAAACTAGAAGATCATAACCTCAGCAAGATTGCATTACCAAATAGAGTTTCTCTAACAGAGTGAGAGAGGGGAGATAGAGAATAAAAGAGACGGTAGAAAATGGGGCACTTAGAATATCTACATAGCTAATCAAACTAGAAAATGAATAGATGAAAATTGTAAAAATAGGGAGATTAAAAGAATTTGAGAAAATCGATGCAATATTATTATTAGTTCATTCCTTTATTATTAATTCATTAAAATGATTAAAGGAACGAAGAAATTACTGTTCTGCTCCAGTTTGTTTTACATAAATCTAGAATACGAAATAAATAACCTAATGCAACCTAGTTTAACTAATATGAACACTATAGTACAATGAAGTGGAGGAGTTACTCGTAGAACAGAAGAAGGAACGAGATGTTCCTAGTGACGGCAAACTGAAATGACGAACGGACTAGTAATTTCTAGTTGAAAAGATAAAGATCATAAGTACCGAGTAGAATTTCGGCAAGGGAGAAAGACAGAGAGAGAGGGACGGTGTAAAATCGGTTATGACAGAGAAGCCTCGAGTTCAGTGGAATGTTCGAAAGATACTCACAGTAAGTCTCTAGGCAAGGTCTTGTATAGCGCGTAAACGAAGCGTCGGCGTTTTCCGGTGAGCAGATAGCCGGCGACAAACACGGCCAGGGTCGCTATCAGTAGCTCGCGTGCTGCCATTGCTTTGGCGGACGTGAGGTAGAGAGTGCACTAGGACGATGATGGCGCGTGTAGAGTACCAGTGACGCAGCTCCGGTCAGTGGGAAATTGAAACACAAAATTCTCTCGGTTTGCGAAGCGAACACAGGCTCGCTATCGACTCGCGACCGAACCGCGACCGAGCCACGACTGACAACGGGCAACGGTTGTCAACGGACGTGATACACGCCGATGCGATGGCGATGCGATGCGGCTGCTATCTCTGTGTTCGAGCGGGTTAGCCGCCGCGTGTCTGTGCGTCGCACAGTGGGGCAAACTAGTCATCTACAGTCGGTGACAAAATGATAGGGGAACCCTACGTTTCTTTCTGACGTTCCATCAGTGTCGCCAAATCAGGGGAATTGACTCGAATCGAGGGGAATGCAGCCACCCTCTCTCTCTGCCAGTACCTCAGTCAGGTAAGTTAGTCACGTGACATCGTGGCACGTGCATGACAGAGACGAAACGCGGGGGACATGTCTTAATCTGGCGACACTGAAAATGTACGTTTTTGTAAAGCTGTAAATATCTGTGTGGAATGTTATGCGTAGCATAAGACGAAAGACGTAAACATTGCTGTCCTCAGGTGGGACAATACGATCGGACATGCGTCGTATTTTCCTTTCTCAGTTGTAAGCCTGCACCGGAAATGTTGATACTATACACCGTGAGAAGTCTCCAGTACATAGTATGTAATATAAATAGTTCGAAAAATATTATTAAATAGTATGTAATATAAATGGTTCGAAAAATATTATATGCGATTAAATGGAAACCGCTCTAAAATTGTTTGAAGAAAAGTTTTCTATTGCCAAAATTGCTAAAATTTTAAATGTAACAATAAGCAGAAACGTAGTCAGTGAATTCCATAAATAGGGTACCCTGACTGTAGGCGTGCAAAAGTCTGGGAGCAATTTTTGATTACACGCGGTACATGCATGTTAAATAAATACTAGACATATTTCTCAAATTGTTTTTATTTAAAAAAGGATTAAAAAATTGCAAAATAATTATAATAACAATACTTACAACACGTCCATATCGATAAACCTTGACTAAATGAAATTCGTATTATCTTAACATTGAATGCCGAAAAATCTCGAACTGCGTTTCGTGACAAACATTGACTACTGCAATGATGAATGTTCTTTTCTCTTCAGTAAAAATAGAATAATGCACTGTTCAACGAGTATACATGGAAATGTGAGGATCAGAACTTCCCAAACTAAATACGTATGGAGATTAGGAAAGGTCAGGAGAGTTTTGTGGGTATGCTAATTAGTTACAAATCACGAGGTCCGGGTTAGAGTCCCGCTGTGGCAGGTCCCCTCTTTTTCCTAAGATCCTACATAAAAAATTATGAAAATGTTTAAGCAGTATACTAAAAAATTTCGAGCTGTTTTTAACGCTTCAAACATAAGTATTAAACTGAAAGTATTAATTTCTTGAATTCAATACAAACAATGTATATTTTGCATAAACATTGAGGCTAATCTAATCTGATGAACTTACTCGATTCATCCGGTTGAATACTTTTTTTACCAGGTGCGTAGTGTCGGTGATGGGCAAAGAAAGAGTGGACGCGGTTGTATTTAAAAATAGTAGGATATGTATTCATATATAAACTTATGGTTATAATACACGCATAGAGCCCATGAAAGACAGGTACAAATATACAACGGACGCTCGCAAGCAATCGGGTTTCAGTCTGGAGGGAGCCGCAGTCACGAGTATTTCACGACGATGGTTACTGAAAAATAAAAGACCAGTGATACGTACGCGTATTTCCGGTCTCGTTTGATCACGAGAAGAGCATCGAAGCGTGGCGGAACGTGCGTGAACCAGAGCTTGAAACGATTTCCGAAAACGAACTGTTCAACCGTCAAGAAAAGAGGAAGGAAAGTTACGTAAACGAACAGAAGTGTTCGATGGACACATGTAAGAAAAAAAAAGTGAAATACTTTAAGTAAAACTACTTATTCCGTAAGTAATACTTTTACTTTACTTTTAATACTTTATGTTGTCATGTTGAATTTCGTTGAAAAACGAGTTTTTTTCAAACACATTCTTATCGAAAACGGAGCCTTAAATGAAAAATGTGTTCTTTTTTTCCAAATTATTTTTGCACGTAGAATCACCATCTGGCTGACTGTACCGCGATTTTGGATACTCCCTGTATAAAAATTCCGATTAAAGCAATTATGAAGAGCTCTTATTCCGTATAACTGTTATAAAGAACCGAAACTTTGAACTATTATTTGTTTCTGTTACGATTTCCATTTCGATTCCCATAATCAATTTCATAGACATTATATTTGCTGTTCTATATATCGGTTCCAAAATTGGTTTATGCCTTTGTTGCGCATTAAAATTTCTTCTGAATTTGTACCGCTTGCCAATGTAGTCTGATACTGGCACAAAGATCCCATTGGAACCAAAATCGTACCCGAAAGAGATAATAGTTTAAAATTTCGATCCTACAGTTACTTGGAGTAAAGATTCTTCGTAATCGTCTCAAGAACTAAAATCGATTTTCAAGCCTTGGTGTAACCCGGACATGAAAAGTGAACAGTAAGAATATGAAAAAATCTGCCGTTTCGTCGAACCAGCCGCGTTACGCGAAATTTGTCAACGACAGCCTACGACGTAGCCAACTTTTCGATTACGGTGCCGGTGTAACGCGGTTGCGGAACAAGTTAGAGTAGTGAAGAAAGTGGTATGAATACCTGGGATTGAACGATCGAAGCTCGTTACATCGTGTTCGCTATCTGAGAACCAGGTAAAGCACCATGATGTCCAGAACTGAAAACGATACGCGTAGGCCTGACTACGGTTGGATAGCGTTCAAGCGATCTTTGTGTGGTGATTAAATTACTGACATAGTGGACACACAATGCTTCAGAAAAGAATAGTGAACGACAGATGGATGCGGTCAGTGGACTGTCCGAGACTAGAAATGCGCGAATTTTTCAATTTTGAAAGAAAATTCAGATTTCTTAAAAAGAAAGGGAAAACGATTGTATCTAGAACAATTTTTCGATGATTAACTAACCCTTGGATGACGGACGATCTTATTAATTGTTTGGAAAAATATTTTCAGACGTTCTTTCGTGTCGGTCTTCTTATTGAAGTTAATATAAATGATTAATAATTTAAGACTTATATCAATATCTATATATTCCTGCTTTCAATTTGTATTTAACATTTGTTTACACTCTTCTTAAAAGATATTGATTTGGTCCATAATTAATATCCATCTAGTATATGTATATCTGCTTTTAGTTTAACCTTGTATGTTTCATTTTTCCCCCTTTTTAGTTCAAGAAAGACACGTCGATAATCGTCTTTACTTTCGTCATAACATGCTTTATCGCCCCCAGAAAGGTCGTACTGCCACTGAAACCATGATCTCACTGCCATGATCTGAACCAACTCTTCAACGAAGAAGAAATTAGCAAAAGACATTATCAAAGATGGTTTAGCTGTTTCAAATCATTGTACTTTGAAATTGCTTTTCTAATAAATAGCAAGTGTACAATGATTTAGACGAATCAATCGCCAACAGCAATCAAACATTCCCTAAGCAAACTTGATGAACATTGTGAACAATTTTTGGTATTGACATAAGAGTTAAATTGGTTACTAGAAGACGCGAACAGTGTTACTATGGGCTCGGTTGCCGTCGTCCAAAGGTTGCGATCGGATAATCGTGCGTTTCTGCTCGGGAAGCCCAAGTGTAATGAAAAAACCACATGCGCCGAACATGCATCATCAGCAGTTTACTTATTTACCGATGATGCAGACAACCACAGTCACCGTGATCGCGACAAGTATCACCCTAGTCCTGAAGTTCTGGAGCCAAGCCCTTTGCTGCGCTTTTTTTGCCGCAGCTCTGAACTCGTTTCCAGTCATTGATAAACGATCGCTGGCTTCCTGTAGATCTTCGAGCCGTTCACCACGATCCATTACCTTCTGGACATTCTCCCGCATCACCTCTGTCACCTCTTGGATTTGCAGCCGGACGCTTTAACACGAAACGAGATTTTGTAGTTAATTTTGAAAATTAAGTATACGAGACAAAATCTAATTACTCTGCGCGACATAGCAAATCTTTCTCATATGGAAACATTGAAAAGAAACTGTTACATTCATTTTATTTTTAATCAAGAAAATAAAACAGTTCCGCGAGTCGCGGGATACACTCAGTGATCCTCAACGTGAACGATCAGTTACCATAATTAACGTTTGTTGACAGCGTAAGTAAAAGACGCGATTCTCACCTGTCCATCTTCGAATCCGTTTTGGACTCGTTCGGTTCTGTTGAGGACGTGTTTGGCCGGCTGAAAAAAATTGAGCGTCAGTATATCATGGAAATGAGCGTCTGAAATCGAAGAATGTCATTGAACTCACTTGAACAGCATATCCTCGTCCGGATCGCTGTCGTGATCCAGAAGCATTTCCTGAAATAGTTTCAGTATATTTAAAATTCCCGCCGAACATTGACGTTTCAATTGGGTTCGTCATCTGCTTCTACGACTTTGTCGAGACAGCTGCAGAATACTCACTCTCTCGTCTTTGGCCGCAGCCTGTATGTCCTCTCGGGACAAATTCCACTTGCTTGCCGCAGCCATATTCTTCTGGAATGATCCTGCGACCGATGTCTCGCCGAACAAAACGGAAATTCTGCCGCGAAACTACGAGTTTCCACGACTATCACTCAGACACAATCCGATAACGCAGAACGCGTGGCCATATTGTTGCGATACTGGCGGTTCCATGTTCCATCGACCTGGAACTGGTTTTAGAATACGCAGTTTCACGGTAGATGGCAGTTATCGCCTAACCACAGACGAGGAATAGGAGTAGACCAATCACCATATGGGGTTTTGTGTATCTCATGTAAACAAATGATTTTCTTACGCCCTCTACCCTGACGAACGATAAATGCTGGAACTAGATCTACAAGAATGATCACATCTGATTGACGAGTTATGTACTGTCAGAGAGGAAATGAGAGTGTTCACGCCCGAGGTTTTAGCACAGACGAGGTATAGGAGTATCACCCAATGTATTTTTCTATCTCACGCTCGGGGGGTCTCTAGAGCTGCCTAGAGCCCCCTTACCATTCTGTGTCATATCACTATCATCTTTTATCTATCATCTTTTATCTATCATCTTTTCTCTTTTATCTTTTATCTATCATCTTTTATCTTTTATCTATAATCTTTTATCTTTTATCTTTCATCTATCATCTTTTCTCTTTTATCTTTTATCTATCATCTTTTATCTTTTATCTTTTATCTTTTATCTATCATCTTTTATCTTTTATCTTTCATCTATCATCTTTTATCTTTTATCTTTTATCTATTGTTACGTCCCAGGTGGACTGAATTATAGTTTTGAGGGGATAGTACGCAGTTTTGAACCTACCTGCATTCACCGGCTACGGTTCGGGAAATTGAGGATCGTTTAAATAAAGATTGTACCCTGTTATAGATAACAACTGATTTATTTATTCAAAATAGGAAACTGAATCAGATGTTAGAGTAGAGAGAGATTATTTATAAAGCAGATATACGTGAGTGCAAATAGCGCGATTACAAAATTAGAAAATATAATATAATATTACCGAGATACAATTTTTCTTGGGATTAACACAATGTAATGTCCTGGGGGTAAAGTCCTCGGGTAAAGTCCTGGGGTATCCTGGAGGAACTCCGGGGTTTCGCACCTTTTCAACTTTTGGGTTTCGCACGATTTCAACTTTGGGATTTCGCACAATTTCAACTTTGGGGTTTCGCACGATTTCACAACGATATTCGAACGATACTTGAACTACTGTGTTGATTGTGGCTGAACTGAAACTGACTGACTGAAAACTAACTGATAACTGGCTCTTGAGGCGTTGATTCCCTTATTTATAGGATAGCCAATTCTTTGTTTCTTGAAGATGCTGGCTCAGGAGTTCCCACTTTGCATCCTTTAATCTTCTCCTAGCTGCTCGACTCCATGTCGCCAGGATCCTTTTTCTATGGAGTCGGCGTCTTTCCTCGTCGTTTGGCATCATCTGATGTCACTTCTATTGCGCAGTTTGGGTTATCATAGTTCTCTCTCATGGTAATATCTGATGTCTTTCCCGTTTGTTCTCAGGGTGTAAACCGATCTTCATTTGCGCGTTTTGCAGAAGGCTGAGTTGTTGATTTGGCGCCTCGTTACTGCGTCACGGTATTTCGCAGTTCGAGTTAACATCTAGTTCTTTACTAGATTGATTAATCATTGATGGTCGAACCACCGGACGTGACACTATCATCTATCATCTTTTATCTTTTATCTTTTATCTATCATCTTTTATCTTCCATCTTTTATCTATCATCTTTTATCTTTTATCTATCATCTTTTATCTATCATCTATCATCTTTTATCTATCATCTTTTATCTATCATCTATCATCTTTTATCTTTTATCTATCATCTTTTATCTTTTATCTTTTATCTTTTATCTATCATCTTTTATCTATCATCTATCATCTTTTATCTTTTATCTTTTATCTATCATCTTTTATCTATCATCTTTTATCTTTTATCTTTCATCTATCATCTTTTATCTTTTATCTTTTATCTATCATCTTTTATCTTTTATCTTTTATCTTTCATCTATCATCTTTTCTCTTTTATCTTTTATCTATCATCTTTTATCTTTTATCTATCATCTTTTATCTTTTATCTATCATCTTTTATCTTTTATCTATCATCTTTTATCTTTTATCTTTTATCTATCATCTTTTATCTTTTATCTATCATCTTTTATCTTTTATCTTTTATCTATCATCTTTTATCTATCATCTTTTATCTTTTATCTTTCATCTATCATCTTTTATCTTTTATCTTTTATCTTTCATCTATCATCTTTTCTCTTTTATCTTTTATCTATCATCTTTTATCTTTTATCTATCATCTTTTATCTTTTATCTATCATCTTTTATCTATCATCTTTTATCTTTTATCTTTTATCTTTCATCTATCATCTTTTCTCTTTTATCTTTTATCTATCATCTTTTATCTTTTATCTATCATCTTTTATCTTTTATCTTTTATCTATCATCTTTTATCTTTTATCTTTTATCTATCATCTTTTATCTTTTATCTATCATCTTTTATCTTTTATCTTTTATCTATCATCTTTTATCTTTTATCTTTTATCTATCATCTTTTATCTTTTATCTATCATCTTTTATCTATCATCTTTTATCTTTTATCTATCATCTTTTATCTATCATCTTTTATCTTTCATCTTTTATCTATCATCTTTTATCTTTTATCTTTTATCTATCATCTTTTATCTTTTATCTATCATCTTTTATCTATCATCTATCATCTTTTATCTTTTATCTTTTATCTATCATCTTTTATCTTTTATCTATCATCTTTTATCTTTTATCTATCATCTTTTATCTTTTATCTTTTATCTGTTATGTAGTCTGCGATTTCTCGGCTCATTCCTGGCCAAAAGTATCGGACGATTATCCGGTGTAGCGTACGTTGTGCTCCATAATGACCCGCAGTGGCATCGTCGTGGTATGCTCGGAGAATCTCCTTCCTCTCGTGCGAAGGTACAACCAACTGTGCTTCTTCCGTGTCCATATTTGGAGCGTGTCGATAGAGTACTCCGTTGTTGACCAGGTATCCCCTCGAAGTCCATTTGATCATTTCGTCGTCTCGTGTAGTCGATTCTATCGCTTCGATTATAGTCTTCAGGGCCTCGTCTTTTAGTTGTTCTTCTCTGGTTACTGCTGGTCCTCGAGCTGGAATGTTGACGGAAATCTCTGCGACCTCCGCTCTGTTTTCTTCGTTCCATGGCTCGCTTGGTAACCTGGATAACATATCGGCAACGACATTGCATCGGCCTGGAATGTACTGTATATTAGGGCAATATGGTTGGAGTAACAATGCCCATCGGGCGAGTAATCATGAGAGCCGTCGAAGCGTTCCCTACACCTCGTGAAGCTTCTTCGACCACTAGGTGTGTTTTATCGTTCAAAGATCCCAGGAGTTGTGAGAACTGGCTTGGGGAGAACTGGACCGTTGGACTGGAACTCAGGTCAGGATTGGAGGTGGAGTCGGAGTTCTGGTCGTGAGCCTCGGCCTGCACGTTGGGCGCCAACATTTTGTAACGTAAAGGAGTTTGCAAATGATAGGAATCGGAGTATCTGGGAACACAGGATATATTTTCCAAAAGGCAGACACATTATTACAATTGGTGGAGGAAGACAGGTTTGATATACAATATGGGTTTTACCAAGGAAGGGAGAGACACAATGCTGGCAACGGCAATTAGTAAAAGATTTAAATAAACTCCGCGATACCACCATTGGGCGTCCGGTTTATTTCAACCGTACTCTCCCTCTGGGGCACAACGATGACTTATCTCGCCGGTTTTCTCATGTCCCCGTTCGGCGGCCGGCCTTCATGGCCGTCCTCTCCGAAACGTACAGAGGAACCAGGCGTCCCTACTCTCAGGCGGCCAGGAGCTACCCTGTTCTTTCCTCTCGGCGGGCGGCCGGCCTTCAAGGCCGTCCTCTCCCATGTATCCAGAGAGGCGTCCAGGTGCATCCCCCTGTCCTCTCCTGGGCTGCTGGGCGTCCGATAGCATTGCTTCGTACTCTCCCATCCTGCGGGCGGCCGTGGTCTTACCTCGTCCTCTCCCACAGGTGCAGCAAGAGTGATTGCTCCGCGGTAATCGACCGGTATTTATATCAGCTCGTTGCTAACATTATCAATAACGCGTTACTAGGAAGAAGCTTCTAGAAGTTTTGCCAGTCCCCGCGGTTCCCCGCGAACCGCTGGCCACGCTGCTCCAGCGCAATTCTTCTGTTACATCAGGGGGGGCGTCGAGGGGTCTCGACGTTGAATTGTTCTTCGTCGCGTTACAAATGTTTGAAATCATACTTTACTCATTATAGTCGACCGTTACGAATTATTTCAGATCGCGGTAGCTGTTTCACGTCTCGAGAATTCCAAGAATTTATGAAATCGTGCAGTGTACAACACATTAAAATTTCAACGGCGTCACCTCAGGCAAATGGTCAAGTTGAAAGAATGAATCGTACTATTTTACCTATGATTGCGAAATTAGCAGATGAGCAAAATGTTAACTGGAGTCATGTTCTAGAGGATGTAGAGTTCGCATGTAACAATTCTAATTCTAAAGCGACGAACGAATGCCCGAGTGTATTGTTGTATGGTGTATGTCAACGTGGCAAAGTAATTGATTATTTAAAAGATGTGCTAGAATTAGAAGGAAAAATTTCTGTAAATCACAATCTAGAGAAATGTCGGAAAAATGCAGAAAATCAAATTATGAAAAATCAAGAAATCAACAAACGAATTTTTGATACTAGACATAAGACCACGAGGAAATATAAAATAGGTGATAAAGTTATGATAAGAAATTTTGATAATTCATCGGGTGTATCACCGAAATTAATACCACGTTTCAAAGGACCGTACGAAGTAGATCGCGTGTTGAAGAATGATCGCTACGTTATTAAAGACGTAGAAGGATTTCAACTTACACAAATACCATATTTTGGGATTTGGGAAGCATCGAACATGAGAGCTTGGACGCTAGGATAATTTCATAATGTTATATTTAGTTAAGTTTTTGAGGTTTAGTATTTTGTCTATCGTATGAATGTTTATACACATTTAATCGGGGACGATTAATATGTCAGGATGACCGAATTGTAAGAATGTTTATGTCACCGTTTGTATTATTCATATGTTTACCTGTTATTGATTTATACTGTTATATATAATTTTATTGATTTATGCGTTGCGTTAGCATTTTGTTAAATTGATGTTACCATGAGTTTCGTTTAAATAAACAGTGTCTTCTGAGTGAGCAAAGGACATTGACGTCTAACCTAGCCTACCTATTGACGTCTAGCTTCCTTACAATATGTAGTTCCCAGGAAAGATAAGGAAGGACAGAGTAATGGTATTTAATAGAGTATATATATATATATATATATATATATATATATATATATATATATATTTAATAGTATTTATTATGCTAATTTTAATTTTCCTGATTGTCCTTCAAACAGGATGTCGCTTATCAATTTTTGTGCTATGTTTCTTTGCTCGCGATGCATATTCTCTAGCTTGGCTGCCACATAGCGTCCGAAAACGTCTATTTCCTGTTTTTCTGCCATGGACAGTGTTTCTGCCGAAAAGTTTTGACTCGAGTTACTTGGCTCGTCCTCGTTTGTAAGTGAATCCGCGTGACTCGTGTTTCCTGGCTGAGAGTCCTATATAAATAAAGTCTTTAATTTGAATGACACTTTAATTTCTATGTTAAAAAAGTTTTACAAATAATTAACTTACGGATTCAGGACACTCGTCACGTGTCAAGTCGACGGGATTTCTCCGTTTGTTTCTTCGTACTCTTTCTACCAGTAATGGATGCACTCTCTGCAGAACATTTAAATTAATGAACAAAATCACGGAACTTGAACGTTCTAAATATTACAATGTCTTACTTTAGTATGACTTAAAAAATTTCCTGTCGATGTCAAAGTGCCATTTATCGCTTTATTGCATTGAAGACATAGGGCTGTGACCTTGTTCCCTTGTTCAATTTCCAGTACTTTGAAAAATTCTCCTTCCAAAATGCCAGGTAACTTTTTTGCGCTCGTATGATCGGAAGATTCCATGATCTGTAATAGATGTAAAATTGAAGGTATCAATTGAGTAAATTGTGCGAGACGTGTTAGAGCAGCTTTTCGTAGAGATACGAAAGAGGAAAAAAAAAGAAATTGAATATTGAGAAAGATATTGACATTTTGTAGATATTATTTGACTTCAATAAAATCAATAAAATAAAGAGTTTTTAAAGAAGGAATAGAAATAGGAATTGTTAAAACTTACCGAGTAACACGGAAACACTGTAACACTACTAATAATACGAATAAGTAACACAAATAATAATAATAAGAAGATGAATAAGAAAATGAATAAGAAGAAGAACACCTGATAATGGGACGATTCAAATGAATACTGAACAGTTGCGGTGTATTATGTTATCTAAGGACCCCAGCGTTTCGAAGTTTTTGCTCGTCGCAGGTAAACATCACCGATTCCTCGGTCGACCTTTTAAAGCGTGTCGCGCGGACCGTTGGTTTTGTTTTCCAAACTCCTAAATCGTATTTTAAGATTATTTCGAATTGCTCAGAAGCACTGGGTCTCTTACGTCCAAAAAGACGATTCACGACGGATAGATTCTCGAGACAAAGCATATACGCATATCAATTTAACTTGGATTATTTTCTCGAGTACATTACATTTAGTATAATACTCTTTCAATAGTTTCGAAACTTTGCTTTGTTGAAAGGATCGTCCGAGGGTTTTTTAATATTTTATTAAAAATTTCAAATAAATAAATTAAATTAATAGAAATCTTTGTTTTTTGTCTTAACGATTCAATTTTTCTATTAATTCTTTGAATGATTAAATATCTTGAAATATCTTTAAATAAAAACTACCATCGCCGGTACAAAATCGGTCGACGATGGGACTCGAGAGCCGTCGCGGCCACAACATTGTCGGCTATATCGGTGTGAGATCAGAAGACCACTACTAATCCAATTACGAAACTTCTTTATTTTTTGTTATATTTTTATGAAACTTTTACCATCATATTCGTGGCATTTTTCTGATTAAAATGAAACCAAATATGATATAATTTCGATGGTATTTATCTGTGTAATGAACGATAATAATTACTTTCCATAACAATTACATTAACGGAAAATTAGTGTAAATGTGATCCGAATTATATCGAGTTTGGTATCATTTTAATCAAAATAATGCCACAAATATATTGGTGAAAGTCTCATAAAAAAATAATTAATAATAAAGAAGTTAAATTTTTCATTTAAAGGCCTGCGCTCACGTGAGCTATGATCTGTGCCGGCAGGCTAAATAAAAATTAAACGGATTCTGATTGGTGCTAAAAGATGATGCAGGTTCTGTTCCAGGCTAAAAGATGATGCAGGTTCTGTTCCAGGCTAAAAGATGATGCAGGTTCTGTTCCAGGCTAAAAGATGATGCAGAAAAAGTGGGGTCACTAAAACCCCGTGCGTGAGCACTCTCATTTCCTCTCTGGTACTGTTATGTATCTGATGTTATGACTATATGTTCAAATTATATTTTTTTATTTGATGTCATTATGTTATAGATCTACAATTATCTTTATTAATACAATATTAATAAATATAGATACCGCGTTTTCAAATTATAAAAATACAATGTTCATAAATATTGAACGTAAAAAACTATAGGCATACATTTATTTTATACATTTTATTTATACATTTCTCCATACGTATAATTATTACTCGTATTTCTACAATTTTTTAACATTATTAATACGTATCTATTTTGGTAGGTCTATTTCTTAGGTTTTCATTCATGTCATTGCAATAACGTTCTCCCCTTGTGACGGGATCAAGGATAACAAGTACAAACCCTCATTACGCATATTGCTTTTATTTCGACATAAACACATATACATCATAAAGTCTATACATCCTACGACAGAGATCCAGTACAATGCTATAGTTAACAAAGTAATCTGATTGTCGTGTGAGTGTGCAGGGACTGTTCGTGAAAAGAACCGTGAAACGACGAGACAACGATGATTTCGCGTTTCTATGTCGCTAACAAAGTCAATCTCGTTAAAAAACGTCCCAGTTTCACCGGTGTATTCCAAGTGCTTTATTTCATTTTTACTTTTCTTTACATTTCCACGAATTTTTCGTGGGCGACCATAAAAATACGGAGAAACTATCCCTTTCGAAGGGAATACACTCGTTCCCTGCATGGGGTCCTCCTAATAACGTTCTTACAAACTAGAAAAATCTCGATCATGCGGACGAGAGATCGTAACGGATCGTAATGTTGCGCGTATAAAAATAGACTTGCCTTTCGAGACCGTAATGAGTTCTGGTTAGGAATTCTCACGATCATCGTGGATGTGTTAGCAATGCGTAAAATTGTTTTGGATGCGTTGCGTTGATATCGAATTTCGTCGGCGACCAAGTGCAAATCATTGCATATAAAATTATCTGGAAGGCGACGAATTTTCTTTCCCAATCTAGCACAGACATGGGCAAAAATTGCACCGTGGGGCACTGCTCTGGCACCGTCAAAATCGAAAGCAACGAAGCCCCGCCTACTCAGGATGATCATTCAAAATTCAAATCTGTCATACCGGAGATTCATTAATTGTTCATAACGTGGATAAAATTCATAGAAAGTGGCCGAGACTATTTTGAAAAGTCGACTGTCTTTTGGTTGTTTGTAAATAATCGAAGAATTCCCGAAGAATTGGCTACGAATCAGTTTGTACACCCAATAAATAATTGTTAGACTAAAAGGTAGCAATAAAATGCATTTTCTACTTGTATGTTCGCCCATCTACTAAAAATCTAGCAAATACTCCTATAGGCATGGGTGGTTCAGTGTACTTTGCTGACGCAGGTCAACGTCAATGTGTCATCAGACCCCTGATGAAACCATGTAGCTGTAATGCTGCTGAAACGTTGGATAATATTTCGTTTGGGTGCGGACGCCTCAATGAATAAGATAAATAGTATTCTGTCGCCATCTGCCAAGCTCGCAGCTTGAGAGTCTCTCGGTCATCATTTGCCCCGAAGTGTCGACCTTGAAGGGTACCTAGGGGGCGTTCATGCCACATAGTACGTTGCCCATGTCTGTCCCAGAGGACAAGCGAACGATGATTATTTTTACGGCACGGGGAGAAATTTCTAAATGACAGCACTTCAGTAAACGACAGCGCTTCAAAAGGCTATACCAGTAGTGCACGGTTAAACTAAAATCCTAAGAAATAATTTAAAAAATTAGAAAAAAATTTATTGCTGGCACCCAAACTAATGTAAGTTTAACCGCGCAGTGCTGTAATTCGCAGATCTTCGGCAGGTCGCTATGTTTTCAATCGTTCTTGATAATTCTCGAAGTCCCGTCGAAAGTAACGAACAATGATACACAATGACGTCTACAGACACATATACCGACGGAGGAGGACCGTCCCTCCGTCTTCTACGTTTTTAGGCCGTCCCCACTCGATTGAACGTTGTCCGTTCATCAATCTTATCGATACTCTCATACATACCTCTTGTAGGTACTATTCCTTCGCGCTTTCTCGTTCGATATTAGCTCAAGGAATCTTCTCAGTCAGGAATTCTGAACAGTTTAATCATCGGCTTTTCTATCCTTCTTCGAGTACATCAATTCGAAAATGTTTCTCGAGCGCCTCAAGTTTATCCGATTAAAATCTACGGAGCAGGAATATAGTCGACTTTCTAAATATCGACTTATACGTCTCATTTTGTAACATCCAAGAAATTCATCTCTGAGGCAAATTTCGTCTTGTTTCTGAAAATTGAATGATTTCTTCGAAACAAGGAAAAGAGCCACAGAAAGATTGTGTCACATCTTTCATAATTATCACCATCATTTAATGAAAACAATTTTTCGAATCACTCGAGAATATAATCTTTTAGATGCTCGAAGATCTACTGCAAAATATTTACAAGTTTTGAAAGAAGAAGTTTACAAAGCGACCTGGTGTTTTATTCCCTGACTGAGTATAACTTCCCTTAACTATCGTTTCTAGCTGTCTGCCTTAATTGCGCGATATAGCAGCTACATAGACATTTATTTTTTTATTCTCAATAAGTTTAATCAGTTGGAACTGATATAACAATATTCTTAATTTCTTTAAATGTTTTATTGTTTCGCAGTTTCGTCAGGAATGCATAAAATCCGCAATCTAATCGTGACGCTTAATATCAGCACGCAACAATTAAATTCGCAATTACCTATTGGGTTGGTCTTCAAATTTTTACCACATTTTCAATGAAATTTAAACATGCTTACTATACCGTCATTCGAAACATTTGTTTGTTTATTTATAGCATTTCTTCGTGACCGATAATACAAAAGTTACAATACAAGGATACAGACAAATTTTCGGACCGACCCAATTAATTTGATCGATTTAAAAGTAATATAACTAGGTCCGATGTCGAACAGTATAATTTAACAAGTAGTTAAGGATAGAAGCGCACAAATGGCTTTATGATGCGGATGGACATGATGGGAACTTAATTGTCATTAGCATTATCTCGTCAATAGTTTATACCTTCTTTAGCAGGCCCGTCTGCAGCCGGCATGAGGCACTTAGTATATTCAGTTTCAGCTTCATTTTCTCGGGCTCCGAGCAACGTGCACCTAACTTCCTACAGTATCAGGAGTTAACACTACTCGGAATTCATAGTTCCTATAATAATGATTAGACTGCGGATTTGATGCGTTTATGACAAAAATAAATAGGTGCGCTACAAAACCGTTAGATGCCATTTAAAGAATTCAAGAACAGCGTCATGATATTTTCGACTTATTAAAATGATTAGTAGAAGGAATATTCTTCTACTGAAGTTTTTTTTCTTACAATTGACTTAGAAAATGTTTATTTTGTACAAAAATCCGTTGTCCAGTAATCGTAGTGTTTGATCACGGTTGATGTGACGAGTCAAAACCACGAAGACTGCCCAAACACACCGCGAAGAGAACATCTCGTGACACAAACTAGCTTAATCTCTAAATTATGTTCCATGCTTATACAGAATACAGTATCGTATCGCGTCGTATGAAATTACGATAGACGACCAGCGTCGCAATCGAACGAAACCAGCGTCCAGTAAAACTATAAAACGATCTTCGATATCCGTCAGATCGATTCCAAAAGCAGAATTTCCAGAAGAGTGATCCAATCGGAAGGGTCGAGGGCAAAAGTCGACACCGTCAAGTCAATTAACGGTCGTCCAGTGAAAAAATTAACCCCATCTTCCGCCCGAACGCGCTTTGAAAATCTAACCGATCGGAAAATATCGAAGCTCGCCATGTCACGAATCGTATTCGTTCATGATTTAGCCGATCGGCCATTTTTGCCTTAATTAATGGATGACGTTTGATCCAGGTTGGTTCGTCGCAGAGCTAGAATTAATTATTGGAAAATTCTTAATACCCAGACGCACACAGGAATAAAGCTTATCCAATTTAGTTTCAATAGTTTCTTTTTTTTTGTTGTTTTGTTTTGTATGAAATAATTACGTATAATTATAGATCTAAGAGTGTAGTTATTAGAAAATTAAAGGAATTTAATTGGATCGGTTTTATCCATGTGTAAGAGTACTTCTGTAGATATAAGATTACTTTGTTTATACAATACGAATTTCCCTCCGTGAAGTTGCTGTTTTATTTTCTATCCCTCCTGTGTCTTAACTCGAACAATCGTGAAGCAGTCTAAAAAGAAATCCCACTGCTTCCGAGTCCTTCGTGACTCTCAAATCACGAGAAATTTTATGCAAAATAATGATAAATAAATAAAAATCGCAGAATACTTGGCCTTTTTCGCTCTAAATGCCAACGAATTAACACGTTGGTCACATATGGGTGACACTATTTTTTAACTAAATATGAAAATTAATTTTTACAGTGACATATTCGAACAAAACAAATTTTTAATTAATATCCGTAGGATACTGAAGCAGTAAAGTAACAATCACGATCGACAATTTTAGCTTTCCCGTTTCGGTTTCGTTAATTAAATTATTTTCGTTCTGTGAGAAATGGAATTATCGGGTTTCGTAAAAATTTTTGTAAGTAACAAATGCATAAGTACCTGTAATCATGATCAAGTTTGCATAAACAACTTCTTTTGTCTGTACATGTTAAAGTACTGAGGGGCGAATAGTTTGAAGGATCAGAAAATTCCTTCTATCAAAGTTGTGCACTGCTCCAACGCCTTCAAAGAAAATAAATAATGAATTGGGTAAGTAACTTTGTTACGCGTCAGTGACAAGTCTGGGGAGTTATAAATGACTATAAAAAAGATAATTAAAACAAGAAGTTTACTTCGTTCCGCGGAGATTACTTTCACCGTGTTCTATTTTCTCCGTTCCGTAAACATTCATCAAGAAGCTGCAAAACACATCAGAAAGTTTCGCCGCAGTTCTCAAGGACTGCATCTTATGGAATTAAGAAAAATGTTGAACATTTTAGTGACACAAATTATCGCAATAAATAAATTTACACAGGTCCGCATAGAAAAATTATATAAAACAACCTTTAGTAAGTATTAACGTTGATGTGTGAGCACATCGTTCACCATATAAGAAACACTTTGCAGAGGAATGTGTTGCAAAAGAAGGAGCGAGTAACATCTGCCACCAATTAGATCCTAATAAATAATCGAAACGCGCTCGAGTCGCCAAAATTATCCGCGCGACGGATTCCCCGTCCTCATTCGTCTTCAGTTCTAATTTCGAGGATTGGCTGGCAAACCTTATGTCACCCATATTGGACCGAAATCACTTTTTAAGGAGACTGACACTATGATTTCCTGCCGGGGATTGTGACCGTGAGAAATTGAAAAATGAGAGAGAGCTCTGACTGAAACATTTCATCCGGCCATAGTTCTGCCAATCAGCTGTTATTAATTAGACGTGAATGCCCGCGTAGAATTTGCATGCATCAATTTATTTACAGAACTGCGTATCGAACAGGAAACATAGTATTCAATGAATAATTGTCCGTAAATGATGAAACAAAAAAAAAAAAACACAATTGTCTGATGAATTCGCAAAATTGGCGATTTAATTAAATTGTAAAAGATTAAGCAAATTCGTACCGGATAAGATGAAACCATATTCAAATTTATTCGATCTCGCACGTTATAATTTAAACAGAATTCTGTACGTTATTATTTCATAATGCTCCGCAATTTAGTAATAATACTAAATTCCGTATATTAACGTTTCATCAGCGGAGCGGCTTTTCCGATAACGTTGCAAAGGAAACTGTTCTCAGAAATATAATTAATTGTTCTCGGAATATAAAGTCTTTCTGCAAAATTGAATTTCTGTCACTTTAATGAAGGAAATTAATTGATTGCTAAGAGTGTTTATGAAATTAGACATTCACTCATTTCCTGTAGTAATTATAAAGTTGAGGGAACAGTTATTTTTTGTTCTCGAATGCATAATAGGTTATTAAATTATCACGCGAACTCTTTTATTCTTTATATGTGGGTACACAATTTAACTATATTTTGGTAAAAATTCGAATTTTACTCAGCCCTGTAAATTTGACTAACATAAATCATTAAAATAAAAAATTGCATCAGACATCATGATTATGTTGCAAGATTTTATAGATTGTTGTCTATCTATATTAAATCGTTGTCTGCCGTATGATCTAAAACATTATTCGTAATTTTCGAACATTTAAAAATATTTTGAGGTAAGGACAAAAATGAAGAATACAGACATTTTTGCTACCTATTTTAAAAACTCAAGCTACAAGAGGTTCATGCAAGATGGAGCTTGAACTATGTGGTAATTATTATTGAATTGAATTATTATTGAAGTGTTTATAATAATTTGGTCACCGGCTGAATTTTCAATAATGATCCAGTGCTTTGGCGCACAGTGGTACGATTCGAAGAATTTAATGTCATTTTATTACAACATATATTGCGTCTAATATATTGCAACATATATAATCAGACAATTGATTGCGTGTTGGAAAAAAACAAGTTTTTTCGAGTCACTGTAAAAAGAAGATCTCAATCTTACGGAACATAATTTTCAATATATTTTCGAGAGAAAATCATGTCTTCAGTTTCCCATCTGTCACGTGGTAGTTTCCAATCGAACGTTCTATCGAAGTGTCATTAAATTCTACGGTACAGATTCGCCGCGTTTAGTATAGCCGATTCCACTAGCGTAATCCCGTTCCAGTACGTCGTCGGAAGCTACACACGTTGAAGTGTTCGCGATCAATCCGTCACCAGCTGCATCATACGATTGTGAACGGTGTTTACTTACCACTGGCGAGCAAATATTATTCGGTGGACGTGACATGATTAGGAGGGTGAAAAGGTTCTCTGTTGCCGTGTCTATCGAGCTTCTAGAACAGACCGTGTAGGCCCCAGCGCGTTAAACGGCCAGAAACGTAGGCTGCCGATAAACCGGAAACGATCCAGTTCGCACGAACGACCACTCCAGATGCGCAAGAACGAAAGTTCTATGCTAAATTATACGACCGTGTTCTCGAGGATCGTTTCCCACCTGAAACGCGCTGGGACGCACCGTTCGTCTCGAATCGCTGGCCCGTGATCGGAGATCGAGTCGTTAAAATCGTTACGGTTTTCATAAGAAAGCTCGAACAATCGTAACGAACCAGCCATAATTAAATATCCACGGTTTTCTCGGCTGTGAAACGCGAAGCGCAAAAGCGACGGCTTCGCCTCGTTTCTTTGGAACCGTGTCAGCTCGCAGATTTCAAGCCCTCGTCTTGTGATAATGAGTCAGGTTCGCAGCGGAGACCTTAAACTGAACTTGTCAAGTACGAATGCTGCTCGTCTCGAAAAGAATTTTAAAGAAGATCTAATCGAGATGCTCAACCTGCGGAGTAACAGCGATCAGGAAGAAAATCGGATAAATTCGATCCAGGAGTATCAGCATTATGCGCGGCCGCAGCTTATTTTGTTTTATCGGGCACTAATTTTTGATCAATTCATGAAATAAATCGGCCCTATCGATCGTTAGTTTAAGTCGACAGATAATTATTTGAAATAGTTGTTTAAGTAAAGTTAAGGTTGCAACCGATTTTCTTTGATACTTTTGCAAATGTGAAAGGTATTTTCATACATTTTGTTTTTATTAAATAGTTTATTTACAATGTAGAACACTAATTTAATTATCATATATACCATTTTGATTTAAAAGTCTATAATCAATTTGTATCACCTGAATAAGAAATAGGTTAGGACATCATAAAATTATAAAATTATAAAATTTATATTGTAATACTGAAAATAAATTTATCCGATACTTTCTCTTCAATCAGTACTCGATCAGATAGTATTGCATCTAATCTAAAATGGCAAATAAAAAGGAGAAGAGCTCTCATAAAAGGCATAGCATAAAAGATTTAAGACAACTCTAGAGAATATAAATTGTAACAAATTATTTGTGCGTGCTGTCAGTGAAAAATGTAATATACCCTTTTCAACTTTGCTAATGAAATATTAAAAGAAAACTGATGTAATCAAGAGACCTGGTTCAATGACTGTATCGAGTGCAATGGAATCATCACATGAGTGCTACTGATTTTCCGGTACACCGTAATTTACTTTTATATAGTGTTAAAAAATTAGTTAAAGATTTAAAATGAGATAGACCATTTATTAATGGAAGGCCATCAAAAAGATGGTATAATTTTCTTTTTTAAATCGACACCCTGAGATAGCATATTCTTATATTTAACATTAAATAATTATCTTCTTAGGAATTTCAAATAAATAACGCTTAACGAAGAGTATGTTTCACGGTTTCTCATTAAATGTACATCACAAAAAATATCTGATCAAAAATTAGTTCCTCACATGATGAAAAAATAGTTTCCATTTATGTATTTTAGGTGATCGAAAACTAGTCCTTCACCTGATCAAAAACTAGTTACCATGTAATTTTAGATGATCAAGAGAACTAGTTCCCAGTTACCTTACCATAGCTTATAAATAATTAAATTATACTTATTTTCAACTTTCTAAAATTTTTCCTTAAAGTTTAAATATAAATTTGTCTATTAGTAACAAACAAGTCTGTGGTTTAGGGATTTATTACGTTAAAAAGCCAATGCTAAAACGAAAAACCCTCCGCACCGTGGTCCAAAATAGCTGGCAATTAAAAATAATGCGTTTTACGCCATCAAGTGTGATCGTCAAATGATTTTGTTTTCTTCCCTCCATGCTTGATAAAATCAAGTGTTGAAAGTTCGCTCTTACATATTGGGACGCGGTCATAACCTCGTAGAAGATTTTCACTATTCCACCAATTCACAATCGACAAAATGGTCGTCAATTGTTACCAAAAGGTTCGGGGATCTCTTTAAAGCGTATTTAAAAATGCCATCATTTTTCCCGGCTTCTGTGGTGGTTTGGGCAGATATCACTCCCACCACTGATTTTTGTGATTTTAGATAAATATGTTTGGCCTTTAAACTCCCCTAATTTGAACGCTATGGATTACTCTATGTGGTCAATTCTGGAGCAAAAATTCTCCTCTTCAAAGTACACTACAATGGATCAACTTAAAAAGGCTTTGGAGAGTGCCTGAAATGACCGTACAAAAGTGTTAAAAAGAAAAATCCTTTCGACGCGTGCATCAAATGCGAATGTGGTCCAAAAAGATTCGAAAAAGTGTTATATTATACAATATTGCTTCCCACTTATCGTATTTGTGAGATAAGAAAAGGAATCAAAATTCTCTGACAATTCACGAAGCTAGAATCCCTAAAGGTATTGCCAGCTATTTTGGACGACGGTGTGAAACGATGGAAAACTCGTTCCTTAACGGAACAGGTTCTCGCAGCTTTTGCTTTTTCTGTCGTTTAAGCAAATCTTGCAAAGCATGTCCCGCGCGAGGCTCATGCTGAGAGAGGTCTTGCTACCGTTCAACTTCAAGCTCGTTTTCCCCTTACTGTCCCGTCGTTTCACCTTCTTATCGCGCTCCTCCCGGAGCCGTATCTGCTTGAGGATGCCCACTAGAAGCTCGTCCACATTGTGCTGTATGCCGCTGGACGTCTCGATGAACTTGCACTCTCTGGACGCGGCCATCTGCTTTCCCTCTGCAAAGGAATGGAAAACACGATCACGGAAATGCAAAAGGCCTGTTCCCAGCTGGACGATGCTCAGCTTCGTTCGCCGACGCGAAAGTGAACGCGTGCCCCTGACAAGATTCGCAGGCGACACGTAAAGATCTAAAGTATAAACTAGAAAAAATTCAATTTGCTGCCATTAGATCGGCCTTAGAGTATCGTATATCTACTCTTACCAACATTTCATTGGCTGAATCAAAGCTCCCGTTAATAAGAGAACGCGTTAGATTTTTATGTAATAGTTACTTGAGTAAAGTTATTTCCAATACTTCCATCTTTGACAATAACGCAATACGTACTGTGTTCTCAAATCTTGAAATCATTACCGAAACCTGAATTTTTCGTTGGCGCGAATCAAGTAAATACGCTCGGAATGGTGCCGGGTTTGGACTAATTCTAATCGGAAAAATGTCACGAATGTTTTTCTGAATGTTTCGTTAAAAAATTTCGTTATTCGATTGGCGTTTGAAATTAATTACTCCGCTTTAATGTCGACTTGTCACAAAGTTCTAGCAATTCAGGAACTTGCAGGTTAGTTTCCCCCGTGGGATCGGGATTTTTGGTATTGTTCACACTCTGCTTTACTGGTATGACCGAACAGTCGTCGACGCGGGGTCGCGCTATTGTCTTACGCTTTCATTATGAGGGAAAACAGTTTCGTTGATTGAATTGCGAGCATCTTACCCTTCGACGCGATTTCGCGGCATCTCTCGAGGTCGGACTTATTGCCAACAACGATAACCGTTCGTTCCTGGGTGTAGTGCTCCTTCGACAGATAATTCAATACCTCCTCGGCGATCTGGAAACTTGCGCGACACACGATCGAATAGACGACGATGCAGGCGTGCGGCTCGTACGTCAACAAAGAGTTCTCCACCTATGTACACACGACAAACCCGATTAAACTGTTCGACAAGTTTTCACTATTTATAGGATTTGTATGCCGGTCGACGAATACGAAATGTCAGATTTTTTACGGTAACATGTAGACAGCTTATTGAAAATTTATACACGATGGAAAAAAATCAACAAATCGAAAAATTGAAGAGCGAATTTTAAATTGCGTTTCTCGAGATCGATGCATAAGAAGTAAACAAACGTATACAGATTCGAATACAAATTTACAAATTCAACAGAAAGATCCATTGAAAACGTTTGCTCGAAGCTGCAAATTCAATTAGGTTGAATTAAAACCCCTTATTAAAACCCCTAGATTTGAAACGCACGGTAACAGGAGTTTGTAACAGGAGAACGTAGAACGGAAGATGAGAAGCTCAGACTTGATTTGATATTCGTGGCTAATTTGTATGGGTTCGAGAAACCAATTGCAAAGTAATTACTAAATTAGTAGTTGGCAATGGAAACGTTGTGACTGGAGACTCTGCGGACCTATTATGGTTTCCACGTTCGACATTACGTTAGTAAGCGATGATTAGCTTAATGTCTAGCTAGAAAGATGTATATTCAGATTAGTTTATAGAATCGAATCATGTTTCCGTGTCTATTTTCACTGTTCCGCCAAGATTTAACCAACTGTAATTTCAACTGTGGAACTGCTTGACGGTTAAATCTGTAATTATAATACATTTTAAACAACTGTGTTTGCTATGAATACACTGAACCCACTCGTTGATCATGATAAGTATTACTTCTTTCGTATGTGTATGTTTCTGCAATAACACTAGATCAGGGATCGAAAGAGTTCTAAAACTTTTTAACAAGTTCTATTTAAACCATTTTTAACAAAATGTTCCAACGTTAGAAGTGTCTTTGGAAATAGGTAAAAACGAGTTCTTGAAAATAAAAGTTTGAGTTTGTACCGGACCTATACAATATTCTATATGCTTTTACAACAAGAGTATATATTTTGCAATCATCAATATTAAAAGTGTTCTGGATCATCATCGACCAATTATCATCTTAGCTACAAAAATTAAATTACCATTTAAATTACCATTTGTTGATATCCTGAAGATATTCTAAACAGGTTCTGTTCAAAAGATATTCTGAAAATCTATAAGTACACGAAATTCCGTATTCTGGAATGGAGAAAGCATGGTCGAAATACGCGTGAAAGAACATGTGGAGAAAGCTCCGTTGATTTCAAAGAGATCGGAGTGTCACTAGAGAAATTAAACACCAAACAGTGGTTTTTATCGTCTGTTGGCACAGGTTCAATATTTCGCGCAGCGTATCAAAGCAAACAGTTCGTTCGATTTCGAGTGTTCTATCGAACCATACAGTATTTCGGCGTATGTACTTGTTCGATTTCGCCGCGGTTGATTTTTTCCCAATTTATTTCGATAACCTTTCGGTTTTCGATCGACACCGCGCAACGATTAGTCTCGTGCGTAAGGAGAAGGCATGACAGAGTGGAGAGGAGAACGTGTGCGACCGCATGATACTGCATGCGTGGGCGTGCATTCGTGTTCAAAATTGAAACACCACTTACGCTCATTTCTACGTGGGGGTGGTCGATGAAGATCACTTCCGATTCGTCGCCGTCCAATAGTACCGAAACTGTCTTCTCGCCGAATTCGTCGTCTGGAACGTAAAACCATTTGTTAAGCCCATTTGTTACGATTCTACGTGTAAAATTAAGTCGAGAAAAGGAATAACATTTAGGCAAGACAATAAACACGACAAGACAAGACTATAAACAATATTGCTCGTCCAAACAGCTTGCCGCAGCTTACCAAGGTGGCAGTAAAAAATCATTCTGTGAGCATCTCCTACAGAGAAGCGTATAATCACTCGAGCATGGTTTCGCGTTTCAATAATGGGAAACTGTGTTAACAAGCAGATACACTTGCAGGATGGAGTCTCCGCGTTAACGATCCGCATTGACAGAGCTACACGAAAGTCCCATTATCGTTGGAAGACCGAATACTGTCGGTTCCAGGGAAAACAGAGGGCGGTCTGCTTAGGAAATTGTAAATATGGCTTTCGTCGAGGGACACGCAGCGCTGAACAACCGATGGCCGGTGTCATTACGGTTGACACTCGAGAAAGAAGTCAACATTACCGTTCCGTCGGTTATACGGCACCTTAAGGCGAAAGGGAGGATGTTCATTGAATTAGAAGGGGGTGGTAAAAGGACGTGATCACGTGGAGAAACAAAGAGACTTTGTTATTTCACCGTCGCACTGCTAGGGTTTCAGAAGTCCTAGCGAGAGTTTATTTGAAATACTATAAATATTGGTTAGGACGATAGCGTTTTGGCAATACAAAAACTCTCATGACTAGACAAAATAACAATTTTTGAAGTCACTTAAGGTAAAGGCACCGGTAGAGTTGACCACCATGTAGTTGACCATTTTGTAGAAAGACAAAAAATAAGGTTTGAAATGGTCTTATTGTTTTGAAATTTAAACAACAGACGGCATGGCATCCGAGGTTCACTTTCATCAAAAGTGCACTTATAAAAATCTTATTTTTTAAGTTTTTCTATAAAACGGTCAACTACTGGTGCCTTTACCTGAAATAAAATAAGTTAAATAAAAACTGTTGTCTCTTACCGAACGAGTTTTAGCAGATCGAAAATAATATAATGGCGTGCTTAAATCGTCACGTAAGAATGGGACTGTGAAATTAACCCTTTGCGGTCGTATGTCTACTCTCAGCCACCAAAACTTATTTACCGTTCCAGTAGTATGTCTGCTCTCAGCCACCACAGTAAAGAATAATGCTGATCTTACATTACCCCCATAAACATATACAAAGAATCCATATAAAGAAGATTAAATGATGAAGAACTATAAAATATAATTTTCACATATTCTTGTTATTGCTAACATATTCTTGTGTTACATACAGTCGCCCAGATAGCACTGGACGGCCTAAAGACGTCTGTTTTACGTCCATTTTTGGTCTGAACGTCTTACGTCCTGAAAAGACGTCTTTAAGACGTCTTAAAGACGTCTCGTAAAAGACGTCGTTTTTACGTCTCATTTCAGACGTCTTTAAGACGTCTTTTACGAGACGTCTTTAAGACGTCTCATTTCAGACGTCTTTAAGACGTCTTTTACGAGTCGTTTTTAAGACGTTTCATTTCTTGACGTTTCAGTCATTCTAAACTGCTAGAGAAAAGCTTTACAAACTGTACACACGCAACACAATATAACGCAGTCTTCCATCCTTCGAATAGACGTTTATTTATTTAGGAAAGTTAAATAACTAAATTGTTAATTTAGTACTATTATAATATATTACATATATATTCGCAATAGAATTTAGCAATAAATATTGTTTAATAATAAAACTATACATTATATATCACAAATCCAAAATCCAAAATAATATATCAAAATAAATAGATAAATAAATAAATAAGTTAAATAAATAAAGCATAAAATGTTAATGTTCGCGGATATGCTGAAAAACATTCTTTTAATTTATTTTTTTTATTTATAAATAAATAAATAAATTAAATAAATAAATAAATAAAGCATAAAATTTTAATGTTCGCGGATATGCTGAAAAACATTCTTTTAATTTATTTTTTTTATTTATAAATAAATAAATAAATTAAATAAATAAATAAATAAAGCATAAAATGTTAATGTTCGCGGATATGCTGAAAAACATTCTTTTAATTTATTTTTTTTTATTTATAAATAAATAAATTAATTAAATAAATAAATAAAGCATAAAATGTTAATGTTCGCGGATATGCTGAAAAACATTCTTTTAATTTATTTTTTTTATTTATAAATAAATAAATAAATAAATAAAGCATAAAATGTTAATGTGCGCGGATATGCTGAAAAACATTCTTTTAATTTATTTTTTTTTATTTATTTAATTTTTTTGTTATATCAAACATTCAATTTATATTTCTTGTACATATATACAATATTCAAATTCAATATTTTTCTCGGAAGAAAAAATGTGGCTTAAAAAATATTTTTCCAATATTTGACAAACATATCTATCTAATATTTTTGTGGTACTAGGGGTCTGTTTCGGGACGTCTTGAATACGTCTGTTTCGAGACGTCTTAAAGACGTCTGTTCGAGACGTCTTAAAGACGTCTAACGGACGTCTTAAAGACGTCGAACGGACGTCTTAAAGACGTCTTTAAGACGTACAGTTTTTTCACAAAGACGTTCCAGAGACGTTCAGAAGCCGTTCGTAAGCCGTTCGTAGGACATTCAGACGTCTAATAGACGTCTGAACGTCTTTGACAGACGTCTTAAAGACGTCTTTAAGACGTCTCTGTGCTATCTGGGCGGGGACACACAGCTACAAACTTTTTAATATTAGAGTTTAAGGGTGAAAGTCGCAGATTTTCGATCTTGCCAGGGAATTTCGCCCTTATGTGATCATCTTTAAACGTTTGTACCTCATTACAACGTTGACCGATTTCAATGAAATTTTCAGTATGCATTTCTACAAAACGCATTTCTTAAATTATCATTATAGGTATTACATAAAAAAGTGAAAAAATCATCATTTTTTCATTTTTTTATCATTCGAACCAATTGCAATCTAAAGAAATTTTTGTTTACTCATTGTCTAGCAAACTAATCAGTGTAACATCTTTAAAAAAATGAAATCATTTGGATCAATTTTAAAAAAGTTATGCAATTTTTAAAAGTGTCCACTTAATATTGTCCCCGACTGTATATCTAAAGGTTAAAAAAGAATTAATAAATTGTGTTTTTCTTTTGTATCACTGTCCGTTCAACAAAAATTAATTCCGACCAGCACGAAACCTATGCATAAACTTAATCCAACCGCAAATGGTTAATGCAACAGGCAGTCGATAGGTCTGAAAAAAGACGACCACACGATTTCATTATCGTAAATTCTATGGGACGCAAAACGATTTTTAATCCCGATGACGGAAGCAATGCGTGAAACGAAATCATTTTAACTGCTTTCTCAAGCCAAGGGAAGCCCGTAACAATATCGATAATTCAGTCGAATGGTTCCGCGGTGCCGCGACAGAGCTTAACGAGCTGCATTATTAATCGATCATCTCTAATCCACGTTTCGAAAACAAACCTCGGGATTCCGTCCATATTTCAAGGGAGGCCGTCACGCAAAAAAGTACGGTAAAAGCGTGCACGAGAATTGCACAGAGAAATGTGTGCATAGTCGTGTTATTACACAGAAAGAGAATACCCGTTAATATTCGGATACTCCTAAAAAGTCGATAACGGCTTTTAATATTGGATCGTACGACTTGGATTGTCTTTTTTCAGAAGTTAAAACAATTAGTTTGCCACGGGACGTGAAACAAAATTGTGAAAAAAGTTGGTCGGAATTGCAGAGAAAAGTACTAAAAGTTATTTTACGACAACAACAATTCCATTGTTGGAAAATTTATTATTTACAGGCAAAATTGAATTGTCCTTCCTATTTTTATTGACAGTTTCATGATTTAACTTTAAAATCGGTTAAATTTTCTACATTCTTGATGGTAGGTTTTGTCCTTAAACTATGATATAAAGACATAAACAAAGTTATAAAGACAATATATGTACGTATATCGTACACGAACTGTCATTAAAAAAAAAAATAATACTAAAAACTAATTAGAAAAATTAAATAACATTAAGTAAAGAAAAAGTGGCTGGGTCGTTAGAGATAACTCTGAAAGCGGGCCGCCGCAATGGAACACTCGTTAATTCGTCTTTGCTGTCATCTCACGCGTGCGTTTATAATTAATATCGCTCGTCCAACCAGCGACTCTGACCGCGGAGAGCGAAACTTCCCCTCGCGATTCGAAACTTGAAATGAGACCGGCTCGTTGTGATTGAAACACAGGAAGATCTCGGTTTTCCCGGGGGGATTAAACTTTCTTCTTAATTGACGGTAACCTTGGATCGATTCGACCTACTGCCGTTTACAGAACGCTTTGCTTTGGAAAACGTTCTCGCTTGTGGCATCGAGCGGCTGTGGACGTAATGGCACGGTTTTTCACCTGGATTTTTAGAGTGCTTTTCAACGAGATAAGTACTTTCGAATAAATAATCCACGTTCAACCGTTTCGATGCGGGAGGTGTAGGTCGACATGTAATCTGGAATCATCTGTTCCAATTGATTTTTCTGCCGATGAAAATTGTTGTTGGCAACGCGGAATTTTTATATCCGAATGAACGTGCGAAGAAAACGATCGTGCATTTCAAGACTTCATTAAAAATAATTAAGCAGCGTATAAAGCTGTCTCAGTTGCCAATCGGTAAGTACAAGTAGGTACAATGTCCAACAAATGAACACTTAGCTGCACGTTTGTCGAAATTAGTATTCGCAAATTGTTATTTAATTAAAGGCTGTGCCATTGTTCAGATCTTACATTCCAGAACACAATTCTAACAATATTCGATGGTTATAGCTTGTGACCATAAAAGAAAAGCTATTCCAATTTGGAGGATGTTTGAACAATTACGAGAGCCACTGTAACTAACAAGATCGAAGCAACGACAAAGATAATTGCCGGGGTCGCGAGTCTAACGAGAATCCACGATCTCTGATCACCGTTGCGTCTATCGCGTACCAAACTCCTCAGTCAAGATATTATCATGGAAATGACAGAAGTTGATCGGAGAGGATAAGGAACTTGTAATTGAGTTTGTGGTAGGTAGAAACTTGCGGCAAACGGTATCGATACTGGGCGATTCGGATTTGAAGCGAGTCCCTCGATAAAGGGACACAGGTGTGAAAGGAGGCCAGGGATATTGTGCGCCGGACAAAATCGAGTCTGTTAATCCGGTAAGGTGCGAGGATGAAATATTCACCGAGACTGACGTCGTAGGTGTTTATGTACTCGCTGGTCATGAACTGCGAGACCAAAGCCGTTTTCCCGACTCCGGATTCACCGAGCAAAACGACTCGATATGTTGGGACGACCTCGGTCTCGTCGCTTTCCACGCTGTCCGTCGAAATCCCCTGACCACTGCAACAGGATCCATTCAATGGCGACCTTTCCCCCGACACGTTGCTGTTTCTGCAATGGAAAATCATCGGACGCTGTAGAATTCAGCGAAATTAAGGCAGAGGAGATGAAATTATTTATTTATTTATTTTTTGTTTTGGTACTTGGAGACTATGGAACATAATCAACCGATTAAAACATTATTACAAAATAACCATACAGATGCTATTAACCCTTTGCACTCGGCGCTATTTTCATTCCAAAACTAAATATTTCTTCCATCTTAGAATATTTTCATTTATTCGTATGAAACTGATCCAATTTCCACATATAATATTTAAACGTTTAGTAATCTATTAAATACAAATTTTCTAATGTAACAAATATTCTGTAATATTTTTTGTAATTTCTTTCAAATAATGCCATAACAATTTCTAGTGGTGCTTCAGAGTCACCACTCGAGTGCTAAGGGTTAACACGTTGACTGCCATGTCTCCTATATGTGGGTGACGGAATTATTTGTCCAAGTTTTAAAATGAATTTCTACGTTAACCCTTTGCACTCCGCTGTCCCCTCTCAGGGGACATTAAAGTTTATTAGCGATTACGAGGAATTAATTTATTCCAGCGCAACTTTAAATAAAATATTGATTTTTTTGCAAATATATATTCTTCGATGTCAATCAATTCATATAAGTCCAATATCATTATAATACGTTACTTGGTTCCAAAATTATACTAAATAATACGAGGATTTGTAAATTTCTGCCAGAATGGTTCGGAGTGCAAAGGGTTAATACATTAATTGTTCCACATTTAATAGGATCTATAGCATGCAAGAAACTTGGAGGACTATTCGATATCATACATTTAATTTTTTTCAAATTTATTTCATTAGATAACTTACTTTGATTTTACGAAATTTTTGAGGTTTCAAGTTTGGCAGTGAAAGGGTTAATACACATGTGTGCGGCATGCGAGGCGTTTCGTAACGCTGCAGAACCGTTCAACTTTCCAGCCACGCGCAACAGATTCTCGAACCGAACAATGTGGGCTGCGAGTGCAACAGGTCCACGAGGAGACCGAAAACCATCCACGCGGAGTTCAGGCGCGCAGCACGGCTCCCAGTTACGCGAGCTTACGTTTAAACAACTTCGGAGTTATTAGCTATCCTATTCGGCCCGCGCATTTCCTATCCGCAGAGAACAGAATCAGACTTCTATTCATCCGTTCGCAGAAAACCACGTGCACAGAATCACTCGAGTAAGTTACAGACTGTCGCGACTGGTGCGATTTGTCAATGGCACAGCGGCGGAACGTTACAATAGGTAGTGCGTGTAAAACTAATTACAAAAAGCTTTTACCGTTGATTCGCGGTATGCGTACGGGATGAAAACTTTGAGTAAATTGTCCGTTTAAGTCTGAAACGAAGACCCGGGGAATATGAGACAATGCCGGTCCAATGACTAAACTTTGTTGTTAATTATTTTAAACAGTATTATCCGTATTTTTATGCATACGACACAAAATTTCATTGCAATACCGCGGAACAAAGAGAAAATTTCTGGCTCAATTATGCTGTACAATGCGAGTTTTTATCCTTTATTTACGCATTGCGTGATCCTCGTTGAATATCTCATTCAGAACACAAATTCCAATACAAAATCCACCGTAGATTTTGAACGGTAGGAGTTTTTGCGAAGGCGGGACATTTTCTGAAAAATGATGGATTGTGTGGAAACTAGAAACCATAGAGAGTACAATGTAGGCTTAACCGATGAAGGATGATATTTTATACAGTTATAAAATTCGGTGGTTCTGAATTGTTCTGTAAATGGTTAACATAGTTTAATGAACGACCGATGTATTGAATTGTAACATAAATACGTTCTGTTACAAATGTAAATACGTTCTAATTTTAGCGAATTAGTTATAAATCGTTATAAATATACATGACCGTAATTGAAAACAGGCAAGTTGCAGTCGGGAATACTACAATTGATATAATTCTATATCTTATTATTGAATAAAAAGGAGGTACCGAACGCAACCGTATTTATGTTGCGATCCATGTTTCCAACAACTTACTTTAGAAATAATAGATAATATTTATTGATTTGAGTGTAAAATAGGTAGTCTATCAGCAGAAGTATTAGGGTGAAGATGTCAGGGCAAAGATGTCAGGGCAAAGATTTGATTCCAGCAAGGAAATAACCTAGCAGGAGGAAAACTTTATATTAGTCGGAGATGCTGTTTACGAAGATCGAAGCCTAGGAAATGTACTCTAAATCATTTAAGATTACTTGAAATTCTACGATTTGTTGTAGCATCGACAACTATCAACTTTCGGTAAATCTGTAAATCTATCTTCCAGTAAAACTATGGAAACAATTTTGTGAAAAATTATAAAATAAATTTTTTCACACGGGTTACAATGAAAATCGGTTAAAGTCTCAATATTTAAGATCATGTACTACCTATAAAACAATTTGGAAACCCTAGTGCTTGGAAGCTAGAACTGTTTTTGTGTCGTGTGCCTTAGGGACAGTTTGTCTAGTAAAAATGTTCTTTTTCATTAAGCACTAATTGAAATTTTGGAATACTATTTTGAAATTTTATATTCTTTTACTTTATATTCTTTTAGTCTTTGTACCGACACCTCGAAACGCGTGTTTTACGCGAATAAAACGCCTGATTTGAACAGGGTCTAAGGATAAGATATTTTCCCGAACGCTTTACGACGTCAGAGCACATACGTCGCGGGGATTGAAAAACAGGATCGTATTTCCATTTTAATCGTATCATTCGAACCGGCAATACGATCGCGGATTGCTCCTCTTTTCCACGTGCTTTCAGATCGAGTGCCACTCTTATCGTAGGGTCGTTGAAACGGATGCAACTCCGTCGAGAAACGCATTTTATTTCGCTGTTTCTGAAGATCGGCGTCGCCGCCCATCGGTGGGCGCTGATGAGATCAAGGAAGCGTTATAATTCCACTTCCTGGTAATCCGATTTTCTTTATTTCCAGTAGAACCCTCTCAGATCCGAAAATCATACGCGCAACTACGCTTGGAAAGTTTAAAAATAATTATTAGACTACGAGCTTTTACGTAAAGGCTCAAAATATTCTTGTTTTTGAAAGGCAAGGAACAAATAAATAAAAAAAGGAAAAATCATCGTTTGAACTTCAATGGAAATCAAATTTATCGGTTTAGCGGATTCTCCAGGCGGCATACAATCAGAAAAGAGTGGGTGGTCAATTAATGAGTCACATCCGAATCGAATCTTTCCGGTACGTTGACGCAATGGCTCGTTGTGTCCATGAAATCGGTTTTCCCTGCGAATTGAATTTCCGAATCAGTGGAACATTACACGAAACATTGCGTAAAGCCGGACTAGAGGGCCGAGATTTGTTGTTCGATTACCATAGAACGTTCCACGGAAAAAGGGAGTCGCAAGGAAAGAATAAGGGGGCATATTCTCGAGTTCGTCGAACACAGTTTCGTCTCCGGTCGACGCTCGGCCGGTTTATCGATCGTTCGACTAAGCCTAAACGAATTCACGTGGGCACAACGTCTCGCAGAAAACAGACGCGAAGAAAGGCGCGATAGACGCCGCATTAATCTGCGATCGAGAGAAAATGAACGTAAGCCGGTAAACGACTCGATATGATCAAACACGAATCTGAGCGTGAAGCGGGAGAACCTTTTTCCACCCTTCGAAGGGGGAGGTTTATGGCGTCTGCCGTGTTTAGGCTTGAAGTGTATCGAAGATTTCAGAGTTACCGAGGGTACTTCAACGAAACAACGACCGCCGAGTTGCTCGACGAACTTTACTCTCCGTTGAACCACTCGCTGCTTTAAAAAGTTACGTGCTTTCGAACGGTTGAAGAGTATGCCAACAACTTCTTATACATAACATTATTTTACAATATGTAAATAGACATTTATTATAATATTTTAGTAGTATTTATTTCGATATTTATATTGACATAATTTCGTAAAAACAAATAGAGCAATCATAAGTCTCGTTTTAAAGCTTGAATCCTCTACTTTCGTAAAGCAATGTTCATTTTCCTCTGAAATATTTATCTACGATGTGGCAGGTTGGAGAAACTGAGGACCCATTTTTCCTAAAAAGTGTTGCAAATTCAAATGTCTCCAAAAATTTTCACACATTTTCCTCGTAAATGAAACTATCGTCGATTTGGGGATTGAAGCCTCCTCTTCATAACGACTCCTCAAAAATTGATGTACGACTTTTTCCCTCTGTTTTATGAAACAAAAATGTGTAACTCATACCACCGTTTAAAGTTTTCAATATAAATCCAGCAGTGTTATGAATTTTCCAATAAAACTTGGGAAGAGTATTCCAGAATATTATTTTTTTTAAATCATTTCGGATATTATTAGGTTGTAACATATGAAACGTCCGATTTTTAAGATTAACTTTAAATGAACACAACGGACATTTCATATGGTACAACCTAATAAAATGTCCAAGAGAGAAAACTACGATTTACACAACATGTTCGTAATACGGGTGGAAAAATAAAACGATGAAATGGTCGAAAGAAATGAAAAATCTTTCTTCTTAATAAAAAGTAGAATACAAGTGAAACAAATCGCGAAAATTAGATGCACTTTTTATACGACATTCCACGTCTACCATACCGTAATATATAACCGTCTGACGCACACGAGTTGAAACATAATATATCTCGACAACAATGTTTTATTCTTGTAGTGACCCAACTGTAACTGCATACCTATTTTAGAACATGCATCCGTCTATGTCTGTTATTCCCAGCAAATTGGTATAGAGAACCTTTGTGTAACAACACTCTTACCGGCCCGGTTTAGCTTTAACGTGACTAGAAAATTGCGAAAACTCTGGCACACAACATTCATCGTTTCGTTGAGTTTTGAAACCGAATCCTGTTTTTTGTACTGATTCTGGAAAAAGTATAGATTTGCAACAAAACACATCTCGCAAGTGAAACATTATTTTAAATTAAAAACCTTTATCCACCATATTGTGCTTCGGCAGTGCTACTTCTCAAAATAAGTAGACTTTATACATTTGAAAAAATGCTTTTCAGAGTAATGAGCTCATTTGCTTTTTCAAAGTAGAGCTACTGTGACTTACAATGCATGTAAAAATAGATGCCACTTTTTCTAAATGGACAGAAACGTTCCAGAATATTTGCAAAACAACTTAATGTTGCACAATAAACAATATCTAACCGTTGGCATGAAGTGGAAAAAATTCAGAAGCTGCGTCAGGTGAGAGTGATGCACGATTACGCAACCACCTGTTTCGTTGTATACAACGTCATTTAATTAATACGCATTCCAAACCACCAAAAAGGTGAAAGGTTAAAAGTTAAAAAGCTAAAAGAATATCACAAAACAATATCACGATCTCTGTTTTGAATCGAAATAGTTATAGACTGCGAACTTTATGCATTTATGACAGAAATGGAGAGATGCAATTTAAAATAGTGAAAACATTAAAAGAATTTAAAAATACTATTACACTATTTTCAACCTATTAAATATGATTATAAGACTATATGGTTGATAACATCCGCAGCCTAATTATCTATTTTGTATCTACTGTTTGCATCACCACGAGCTAATACGATAGAAAACAAAGGAGAAGAGTGTACGATATAATATTGACCAAAGACAATATCAACTGAAGAATTCAAAGGGAAACCCCTTTTTTTAAACTGCAAGTTCGATCCTCGGATGATGCTTTCTAAAATAGGCTAACTTTATATCGCGCCATTTGCTTCAAAACAAAAAATGCACGTGCACCGGCAAAGTTTTGCACGACAAAAACTTTCTCAACACTGTGCCGTATTTTATTTCATATCTTTTACAAATCCGCCTGCATAAAAATTCCGAGCAAACCTTTCATCGAACTGTGTTTAATTAACATCGCACACAGGCGAGTCTCGCTAGAACATTTCCCTTCCAATTTTGCTAAATCAAACATTCCGTGTAAATATAGAGGCACGTGCGCGACCCCCTTTTTTTTTATTAACTACCGAAAAATATCCAATCATTCGGCCAAAGTCTGTGTGTCACGATGGCAGAGTAAACAACGATCCCGACGTTGCATAGAAGTGCAACTTCACCGCTGAATGAGTTTATAAACAGCTTTGCCCGGTCAAAGTGTCGAGAAATAATTATCGACGGTCCTGATGAAAAGCTGGATACGATAAAACGCGTTTCACGAGAAACGATTGCTGTCGCCCGTAGGATTATACCGGGGAAACGGTCAGCTCCTACCGCGGCAATATTTAAAATGTTAATGACTCGGGCGAATGGAATAAATATATTTCGAAGAACGAAAACAACCGGCGAATAAATCTGTTTCGCCAATTCGTTGCAGGAACGAGTCTCGCCGATAGTAAATCTAGCCCCGAAAATTCGTAATGCGATTTGGAATATCGTTAGACGCGAATACAGAGTCCGCGACAATATTTAGTAAACCGTAAAAAAAGGAAAAACAGATTGTCGAAAAAAGATGTCGGCGATTGTTATCGTACCGTTCTACGAGAAACGATCTCGAGGGATCGTAAAGGGGCTATGTTGTCATCGGGTTCGGTAATCTCCGAGCTATTACGTGGAATTATTGCATCGTATACGGAGGAGATGAGTCTCCTGGCCGATGCGTTCCGGCCGTCTCTTCAAATAGACGGTGTAAATATTTGCACCGGTTTTTCGTTTTCTCGTCGAGATCTCCATTTATATATAACCCTGCCCCTCCCTGAGGGCCATCTTCGCGATTGGTGCACGCACGTGCCAAGCCGGAGGAATGCACAAGCATTGTTCTTGGCCGGAAAGCATCGCACGGTGGGTTCGAAACCATAAAAATTCCGAACTAAATTCATACCGTTGTTATTTATACGTTACCACGAGAAGAACCTCTCCAGGGGTTTCTGACCCAGTTTCCAGCATTATGGGGAGATCTCCAATTACCGGACACGTTTGGTTCTTTTAAAATACCGTGGTGTATCCCACAACGAAATAATTCGTTCTGAAACGTTCGTTCGTTGTAAGTGGACTACGGATTTTATGACAAAAATTTGTAACCATTTGTAACCCTCTTTGAAAAGAGCAGGAAGAGATGGAGAGGACGGAAAAGTATAACACAAAACTTTCGACCTACTCAAATTATTAAATCTCGTCCGACCTTCCTGTCAATTTGACACGTTATTCTTCCATTTGTAGAACAATCCATCGATGCGTTTTCCACGGTTTTTTTTTGCATCAGTGTGTTCCCGAAAAAGAGTGACGGCCTCGCCTGTGGTGGTTATTGTTAGTTAAGCGGACGAAAACGGCCCCGCAGGAGACGTGCTCGGTAAAATACGTTTCACGCAGGGAGGCCGGTTTTTCGGATTTCGTGAAAGGTTTTCGTGGTCCCGGTCCTCATCGAGCTTTTACGCAAGGGCCACCAGAAATTTACGTTCACCCGCGAGGAAGCCGATTAACGAGACACTCCGCTCACAGGGTTCTAGTTTACGATGGTTTCCGGCGAGCGATCAGGCCAGGAAGTTACTACATAGACACGCTGCTTCGCATCGCGTTATTGGTACTCTATTAACCCTTGAAAGCGTCGAAGGATAAGTTTGCATGCTTGCGGAACATCAGGACTATTTTACTCTCTCGAGCATAGCGTTTATGGACCGTTCAAAACGATGCTGTCGAACAGTCTCTCGAGTATCGTGACAAATCTACTTTTGGATAGGGCTGAGGAAAATTTGAAACGGAGCGTTCTCGCGGGCGAAACTTCCATCGACGGTCTCAATTTTCCGACGAAATTGACGCGATGAGAATCACCTTGAGCGAGCTCGTTACGCCGCGTAGAAATAGAACAGTCTGACTCATAGCTTTGTTACAACAAATATAAATAAAAGCACTATTCTCGCGGCGGCTGGTGATCGTCTGGCAGACGCCGTACAACCCCGGCCGCGAGTATCAGGAGAATTCGTTGGTTTGATAAACAAGTGTGATGTTTCGTCGATATAGTGCCATTGGTACCAGAAGTGATCCAACAATTTTCAAAATTCTGTTATTCACAGCTAAGAACTTAATACATGTTTACACTGTTCGATATGAATGACAATTTTATTCGGGAATCAAAAAGTAACACATAATTAATGCTCTAGAAATTATTATTTAAAAAAAAAATTTGTAAGCTTCTTCTGTACCGAACACTTCCAGTGAAAATAAAATATCTATTGAGCAATCACAATTATTCCCTTGACGTGCAAACTCGTTCACGTGTCGTGTTTAACATCAGCAGGAAATATTGCTAGCAAGGTGTCTATTATCGTTCCAGGAACACATCTATTTTGTAAGAAAATTCACAGTTTCGCTTACGCAAACGATACGTTAATAAAGAGACACCCTGTAGACGAGAAAATTAATGTCATCTGTTTGGAACGAAATTTTGGAAAGATCTAATAATTTTCTAAAAATGATCTAGGTTATATTCATCCTTCTGGGGCGTGCCAATACTTCTAGGCGGAGTTTCGGCCGCAACCAAATCGCTATGTAATCGCGTTAAAATTTCCGCGATTTTAATTAGAACGTATTCGACAGCAGTTGACAGTAGTTCGATATTTATCGCTCGAAAAACAGCGGGTCCTTGGACGGTGTCCACGAAAATTCGCTAATATTAGCGTTAGTCATCGATTATTAGTCACGGACACTCGGAAAGGCTGTGTCAGCGATTTGAATCATTTTCCAGCCCGGAAAGTCAGGTATTAAATTTAGTAACCGAACGAGATGAGCGTAGAGCTCGGGAGACAAAAGAACGTGGTAAGAGAAGCGCAACGAATCTGGCTGGTTTTCAACGAGCTTCTCCACCATGATCACCGCGGCCGGGTTGACAGACAGCAAGGAAGAATGCCAGAGCGTAAATTACTCGGCCGAAAGTCGAGCATAATTTACGAACGAAGATCTCCCGAAACCTTCGCCGTGATTTTTCTCGTTGAAATTTCGCGAGAACGAGCGATTGAAAGAGTCGCAGCTTCCGGAAATGGCCGGTTGCGAAATCTGAGTTGGCCGACTGCTCGGAACACGGTTGCGATTCATAGTAGAACACTCGTCCTCCCCTTTTCCTGTAACCCTTTCGGTCCATTTTCGCCAACAGTAAAAGCTCGCACGCATTCTGCTTTGAGATTGATTCGCACTTCACTCACGACAGCTGGAATCGAATTTAACCCTTAACTGGTACACTGTGAAATTTCTGGAAACTAACTTTTCTACGACAATTTCAAAATATAAAGTCTTTTTAACTTCAGAACACATTTGGATTATATTTAGTCTCCAAGTTTAATCTCCAAGTTTAGTCCATTACGTAAATAATTAAAATTACTAATTTCTTAATTGTGTACAAACACGGTTTCGTTTTCGAGAAGATTTGCTGGAAGAAGTCAGGTGCATCAGCATTTACTCGAAGTAGAATCGGCAGGCCATGGTCAGACACGCTGCCAATTTCTGCTCAACAGCACATGAACTTGACCAATCTTCAAATTCAGTTTTCTCGAAAACGAAACGTCGGACAACACAATGTCATTTGACTTGTTATTAATGGCAAATGTAGTGTCAGAATGCAGTTTTATCGAAGCTCGAATTAAAAAATAAAGTATTCAAAAACATATTTCTTTTTCGCCGAATATATTCGGAATTTATTTCTTGATTATTATCAATTAAAGAATTTTTGCTTAATGGTTGTTTCAATTTAGAAAATACGTTGTAGTTTTGCAATGCTACTACGGTAGAATTACATTTTGGCCGGAGACTTTTGGCAACGATTGTATGCTCATTTAATTGCCATTTGTATCAAATAATGCAGAAAACTGTATAGGTGCACAAAGATACGTAATTTATTGATGACCACATCTGATGACGGAATGTTAGTACACGTTGTCTTGTACCATGAAATATGTTGTGATGTATTGAGCAACGCACTAAAACAATGGCCGCCGTATCACGTTACGAGTTAACTTATTGAACGTTTGAGAAATATCTAATGTTAATTAAATTTTCCGCTTCAAGTTTATAATTTAGGCTAGATCTCCCGATGAAAAGAAAAATTCGAAGTTAATCATACCTAAAAGATTAAATTTAATGGGGTTAATTAAATTTTATATCATTCGTGATCTCAAGTGAAATTTGTTTCTTTTTTCATTTTTCACGACATTTTATCTCTTTTAACAGTTGTAATAAAAAGTTTGTGAAAAATCTGCATGGATTGTGATTGTTTAAAATTCACTCGAGCAGGTGAAGACATTTGCGTGCCAACTAATTTTGGATCTCTATTATCTCATACAAATGTCCAACTATTTTTATATCTGCGACTGTACGAAGACTGGCATATGCCATACGTCTTTATTTTTCAAATATTTTTAAATGCCAAACTTTGATTGATAGCTTTGGTGTCTATTCTTATTTCAGGGCGAACGACATGTCGACGACATCGTGAGTATTTCACTTCTGAGGTAGTTGTATGTTTTGATACTATAATAAATATTTTAAAAATTCCTCAACGAAGGGGGATATTCGAAATTAAAAATGGCAAAATGAAATCGAATGGGTGTGTATCGGACCGATGAGTATGCGATCGTGTTCGTCGAAGTACAATATGTTCACATGCTCTAACCGAACAGCGTTTGCAACCCGTGATTCATCGTCAAATATAAACAGTAGCTGTTTCCTTGGATAACAATCGTCGAAGAGTAACGTCACTCGGCACCGTGCATCTCACAGTTTCGTAGACGCGAGGAATTCTTTTCCTATGAGAACGGTAGTCGATAATATGTTTACTGCGGTCCGATATAGTATAATACATCGGCTTGTATCCTGGTTTGTGGAACGAACGGATGATCCAAGCGCCGAGAGAGTGAGAGAGAGTGTGTGTGTGTGAGAGAGAGAGAGAGAGTAACTCGACTTCAATGAGGAGAAGTCTCCGGAGAGAAACTCGAGGAAAGGATCTCATTTGCCGGAATATTAGGATCGGCCCTGTGCAGTTCAATAGACTTGTCGTTCAATTAACAGAAGCCTTTCGTCCCTGTTTGCAACGACAGCGTTTTATGGGGTATCCGAATAGCCAGTGCACTGGGAGAATTGAGTTGTCTGCAGATACATTGGATTGTTTTACTTTGATAAATGAGATTGCTTACCTCTTCAGGATTCTACAGAGAAGAATAAAAAATAAAGGTCCATTTGGAAACGAGTTCGCTTGCTGCAAGATAAAAAAAGAAAACGTCCAATCCGATTCTATTGCATGATTGCAAAAGTTCCCGAACGATTTTCAGAGACCTTAAGACTTTCTTTGACGGAAATCCTCGCAGTTTTTACGGAATAAGAATCCGTCAGTCTGCAAAACGATGGAGAATAATTATAGAAATGGTGGTGAGACTATACGATTGATTAGAAGACTGTGGATTTTTATGCAAAATAAAGATCGACATTTGTTTCTTTTCTTAATTATTTTGTCGAGTTGAAAACAATACAGAAGTACTTTTAAATCCTTCAATTGCCTCCACTGTTTTGCATTTTGATCACCTTAGTTTGTTACAAATGCACAAAATCCGCAGTCCGTTGCAATGAGCTACAAACGTTTGAAGATGGCGAAGATTGCAGAATATGTATAACTGACACAGATCTACAAAACTTATTTTTTAAATTTTCGATATGGGCTTATACAAAAAGTTGTAAACAACAACTTTTATGCTCTTTGTAATTCCGACGAATTGCGATGTTTTTCACAATTTTGTTTTTCACATCATGTAGTCGAGTACCGAATGAATAGCGAATTTTTTTGAAAAATTGGTTCGACTGGATCAATTTTGCGCGTCACCGTGTGCGCTGAGTGGCTTTTAATGCTCGATAGGTTTAGTGCGACGCGTTGCCGTTACTCCGAACGTTCAGTATTCCATCGAGGGAGTCTGATACAGGAAAAGTTTGGCTTTGCTTAGACAGGGGCGTTTGTCACCGTCGCTGACCGAGGAACATTGACTCAGCGTCGGGACGCATACGTCGCGAGCCATTCGAAATTCCACGAATATTCCCCGCCACGTCGTAAAAACCTCCGGAACACGCTCAACATTTTCACAGCCCGTTCCTCTTGGCACCCCTGGCCCAACAATTCGAATCGCCACGTGACCGCGGACTTTCCCTCTCCCGCGTCCATCTACCGGTTTAGAATAACCTGAAGCTCGGAGGTTCGGACCATTCGCGAGTTCGATCCCGAGTTGTTCGCGCTCCTGTTCCGTTTCTCCTTCGGAAAAAACCTCAGACAGCGTTCCGTGAAGCCAGAGTGGAACTTTCGTTCGACGATGGAAGTAGCTAAAGGTGCGTGGAACAAACTCGATTCGGTCCACTTTTCGTGTCGGATTCGTCGCGGTGCCCGTAACAGAGTTCCCGTAAATTGAATTTGAATTTCGAGCGCCGTACGACCGACCCGGCCCCCGATTCCGAAATCCTTTCGCGTCCGTGCGGTTTGTACGGGGAATAAAAGCACGGCTTCGGGATTTGTTCAGGGTAACGCAATTTAGAGTAAGAATGCTCCGATGAATGTAGAATTCGTGAACGGTTATCTGGAGATCTTGTCATCGAAACGGTCTACAGGGTGTTTGGTAACTGGTGGTACAAGCGAAAAGGGGGTGTTTCTACATGAAAGAATAAGTCGAAAATATAGAATAAACATTTTTCGTTCGAGGCCTTGTTTTCGAGAAAATCGACTTTGAACATCTGTCAGGTTTGTGCGCTTTAGTATATGCAGCAAGTAGATTTGGTTGGTCATGATCAGACGCGTCAGACAATTCCTATCGATTTTCTCGATAACGGAACTTCGGATGAACAAATTTTATTCTATATTTTCGACTTATTCTTTCACGTAGAATCACCCCCTTTTCGCTTCTACCACCAGTTACCAAACACCCTGTATATTGAAAGTGACTCCGCGGTGTATGGCCAACGACACTGTAATTATGGTTCTTCGGCTGAAATGCACGTGTGGTCTATTCGAATAATTCGTTTGTAACGCGTATCAATCGCTCTGCACATTTTTTGGTAGCTTGCTGTTGAATCGGAGACGTCGTGAGACTGCTCCCGTTGTTCTTTCGTACCATGGATAATTACAATTTCGTTTCTGTTAATAATTTTCTATTAGAAAAAGAGAATCTGTATTTACTGTATGCTACTACTTTGCTGTTTTAAAACTGATAGCAGAAGAATGAAATTTTATTTCGATTTGAAAAAAGCCGCAGAGAGAGCATACTTTTTCAAAATTCCCAAGTTTCTCCCTGGCCAATATGGCGGCCAACCCTCTGAAGGTTAATCGATTGTTGTCTACGATACTCCTTGGAAGCGTTGCTTTCAATTAAAACTGTACTGCCATAAGCATCATCGAGAGGCTTGCGTTCTTCTCGCAAAATAAGCTAAATCTGTTATAGTCGAGGACCTTATCATTTAACACGTTGACTGCCACGTCACCCATACGTGGGTGACAGAATTATTTGTCCAGGTTTTAAAATGAATCTTTACGTTAATATATTCGTTGTAGCGAATTTTATTAGGATCTGCAAAACGCAAGAAAGTTGGAGGACTATTCAACATCATCGTTTAATTTTTTTCAATTTTTATTTCATTGAATAACTTACTTGGATTTTATGAAATTTTTTAGGTTTCTAGTTCGGCAGTCAGTGTTAAACGATGGAGAACTAAGGTAAATACACCAGTAGTTGACCATGTACCAGTAGTTGACCATTTGATAGAAAAACATAAAAAATAAGGTTTTTATACGCGCACTTATAAGTGCACTTTTGATGAAAGTGAACCTCGGATGCCATGCCGTTTGTTGTTTAACACGTTGACTGCCATGTCACCCATATATGGGTGACGGAATTATTTGTTCAGTCTTTAAAATGAATTTTTACGTTAATATATTCATTGTACCAAATTTGATTAGGGTCTGTAAAATGCAAGAAAGTTGAAGAACTACACAATATCATACATTTAATTTTTTTCAATTTCTATGTTGTTAACACTAGAACGACCAAGCACTAAATGCAACTGGCACACATCGCCTTATAATAACAACAAAATAAGATTTGTTTAGATTTCGTATTAGTTTTGTTTAAATATCTACTTCGACAGAGAAGTATATTAAAAAATTTTCTCATGGAAACATATTTATAATTTCAATATCTCTAAAAGAAAAAATTAGGAGGAAGTCATTTTGACTCGTCCGGTAGTTCTAGTGTTAAATAACTTACTTTGAGCTTTCTTGTTTGGCGATCAAAGTGTTAAATTTCAAAACAATAAGAACATTTAAAACCTTATTTTTTATGTTTTTCTATAAAATGGTCAGCTACTGGTACATGGTCAACTACTGTGGTGCCTTTACCTTATAGTTCTACTTATTCTAAGACTAAAAGATCTCCTCAATTCACGTATGTAAACGCGCGGCGAGCGAGTTCAATTAAGCACGGTCGGAAGACGAATCACTCTGGCACGAGGGTGCACGTGCTCGACATCGTGCTAACAAAGTTCTGGTTGTTCGCAGCGAACGAATCCGGGAACAGCCTGGTGGAGCAGTCGTTGAACGTGACGTCGGCGTCAAAGTCGGTCGCGACGGTGAAGTCCGAGCAGAGCGTGCAGTCGAAGTCGGTGATCGAGTCCTCGACGTCGATCAAGTCGGTGTCCTCGTCGTCGACCAGGTCTCGCCAGTCGATGGAGTACGAGGAGACGGTCGAGTACAGCGATTAGTCGGGCGCGTTCATCATGCATTCAGCAAACCCCATTTTCGACGTCGTTCCACGCGGGAGAGGACCCAGGCGCGGTATTTTTATCTCGGCACCGGCGCGGCGTGTGGCTGCGCTTCATCGAAGGATTTGAGAACGTGTGCTCGTGCGACGCTTCTGGAACCGTTTGGAAAAACTCTTCGCGTTCCTCCGAACCATACCGATGGTAATCCGGCCCTTTCACGTACACGGCATTCCGATTCGGGACGAGCCTAGGGAGGAACGTGCAGACGTTGCGAATTCGCCACGATGACGCAGCCGTGATGCACTTGGGACCACATCGAAGAGAAGCAAAGTCGAACGATCGGCAGGTCAAGGTGTCCAGCAATCGGACTGCGTGATAGAAATAACCATCGCCTTCTGATAATGAAAAGAAGAGGGAATCGAAGGCTCTGGCTCTTCTCCAATCGACATGGGTCACCGCCAAATAACGTCTCGCTTTTCCCTCGGATCGTGCTCCTCGATCGTCTAACCGATCCTCCGTTCAAGCACCCTCTCCGTCATCCACACGTCCCCAACCCCAGACTTCATCGACAAACCGTTCCATAATCTTTGTACAATAAAGTTTCTAAGATATCGATTCTCTGTTGTTCGTTCAGTTTCTTCGGTCACTTGCCCCCACTCTTTGTTTCGAAGCACAGTAATGACTAAATACAATTTTTTTTTTTAAATAGTAATTGTATGAAGAACTAGTCATTTCAAATATATATATATTTTAATATTAACTTGTACAGATGCTATCGAGACATGAGTATATCGTTGAAATGTAAAATAGAAGTATTTCGGAGAATAAACCCATCAATTTCTATTTGAAATAACAGTATATTTCGAATAATACTGTTGCGAATTTCGCTGGCACTTCGCGCATCTCGTTGCAGCACTCTACAACAGAGCTTCATTTTTCAATTATACAATTACCTGCAGCAATGTACGTTTGTGTTTGGTTTATCGATTTTCTGACTGGTTCGTTCGGCAGACAGTTCTCGACTCTTCAACTGTCAGTTGATCAACGGTTTTCCTGACAACCCCTCTCTTTTATTATTTCCTTCGGGGTTGTCCATCGTAGGACAGTCAGACTTCGCAATTGATCACGCCGCCAAAAATATAAAATATTCATTTTCTTCATGAATAACTGAAAATATTCCATGAAAGTAATTTGTACACGTTGCTTAATTATACACGAGCTTCTGTATATATTGCTGTATGTGTTTTCGATCCATAGAGTTGTAAGGTAAACGTTCCAATGGCTGACCATGTCCCGGTATCCGGACAGTAATACTTTAATTTATTTTTTACCTTAACAATTATATTGTTAATGTAAGTGTCATCACTAGACATCGGATGTTTATGCAATTTCCAATTTTTATAGAAACATTTTAAGAAAGTGGAATGAAATAAAATTTTATTTTTAATGGGGACAGCCCTTGTAGATCCAAAGCAAACAAAAATCGTGTTAAATTCTCTCGAATTTTATATTATAGCATTTTTTTAACATTTCCATAAGCCATAAATGCATAAAGATCCGATGTCTAGTCATCATTTCCTATTCGTGTTTTCTCAAATATGAAAGGAAACACTTAGGGGACGGCCTCATATTTCCATATTGATAACGAACCGTGCGCAAACGATTTCAGAAGATCTTCGACACGGTTCAACGGCGGCAGCACGATACCGATTTCGACGATCGCCAGGCAATTTTCGACCTCACCCGTAACCTTTGACTCCACGTCAAAGATGGTGAAAGAAATATCATCCGCGTAGCGAGGGACGCGAGATAATTCGTCCTGGATGCTGGGGCTATGGTTTAATGTCGTTTTCGAGATCCAATTAATGGAGATTCAACGAGACTCGTGAAGAAGGTCAGATCGGCCTGCCCTGTCCGGAAGGGGTGGGGGTGGGGGGATGGCTGTGGCATCTTTGATTTAAAGGAAAAGCCAAACACGTACACGTTGCTCGACAAAGGTGAGATTACAGCGTACATTCTCTGCGATCGACAAAGGGTATCGAAACTGCGCCAATCTTCTCATCGATTTGCTGGAAGAGCCCTGGACCAGCGTCTTCGCAGAGTTATCCCAAAATCGAAAGACCTCTAGGATTGTATTCAGACTAAACCTACCAGGTGTCAAATGACCGGTTCTAGATTTCTTATTTCACAATTGTGTAGCACAAATGGACCCGGAGCACTTTTGAGATATTTATGAATTTTAGTTTTTCAATATCTGAGAAGCAAAAATTCTAATATATTTTTCGCAAAGCGTAATACAATAAATTTCGCAACAAATTGTGATACTGTACTACTCATTTATTAAAAATATAAAACACGTATTTAGGCAAAATGATTGAATATTCCTTTATTCAAGCACACGTTGACAGCGGATCTTTATGGAAAATAAAAATTTTCTACCTAAATTGCAACAAACTGGAACGAAATAGAAATTTATTTTCTTTCCTAATATGTTTAATAGGTTGAAAATAATAAAACAGTACTTCTAAATTTTTCTAATGTTCTCACTGTTGTAAAGTACACCTACTTATTTTTGTAATAAATGCATAAAATCCGATGTCTAGTTATCACGCATAATTATTGAAATTGCAAAGATGCTTCCATTCGGAATTACTTAATAAATTTCTTCATTCGGGCACACACATATTGCCATAAAAATTGCAAGGAATCTACAACAATTGGCTCTTGTAATTTCGATAAGACAACCTATACCAGTCACATATCTCTAGATGGACTATCCCGTTTCCCCGAATAAAAAGTGCTAAAAACAAAACAACTTTTTTTGACGTCAAAGTACCCCGCAAAGTACACCAGTAATACATTTCCACGCAGCTTTTCCCCCGAAAGAGGCGATGAAACTGCGCGTGAAGGGTTCCGAGAGAAGGTTCGACGGAGGTGAATTTAACGGGTAAGCAGAACCGGGGATGAAAGTCGGTGCTTGCTCCTGAAAAATTCGGGAAACCTAGCGAGCGGACTCGCGGGACCGGTGGGAAATGTTGGTAAAAGTTTTGCAGGCCACAAAGTTCCCGGCGGTTCTCGTTCACGGCTTCCATCGTGGCCACTTCTAGCGCCGGAGAATTTCAATATCTTTAGTAAACACGGCAAATAAACGCGGAGCACCGTGAACTTTACAAAGGCATTTGCCGTGCCGCCGATTGGATTCAGAATCTCGAAAAGGAAGAGGGGCCAGGCAGACAGAGGGAATGGATTTTTGATGCGAGAGCGTGTTCACGGGGACACATATTTTCCCTCAAACGCAATTACGCGGGACCTGGGCTGGTCGATAGAGGTGGTTCTCGTCAATTTCGCCGGCTGGTCTTGCCGCCAAACGTACACTACTGGACAAAATTATAAAACACTCCATTTAATTCTGATTGTCGTCTGTACACGGATAGAGGTGTGCTCATCGATTCTCGATAATTATCGGCAGAGCTATCGACGATGGTCGACTCGTCGACAATATCGATTACTTATCTGTAACTTTTTGGGCGATTACTAATATACTAGTCACGTTTCACGGCTATCGTTAAATAAAATCGAAGACAATTTAACGTACGAGGCACATAAAAAACTAAAGGAATTGAAAGATGTGAAAATCTTTCAAATTAGTTTGACATTTATTTAAGTGATTTTTTATTTCAATAAAACGTTGTGCATGGATAGAACATATCTAGACCTGCCAAAAGCGTGTTTTAAATTTTCATTATAGACTCAGATAAGAAAGCTAAAAATCGTGATATTCACTGTTTTCTTCTTAATTTCGACCAATAGTGATTTTTAAATAATATCGAAAAAAGACCCAAGTCGTTTAGTCCAGTTTCAAAAAAGTTATTCCTACACACATTTTGTACTATTACGTTTTCTATGATACTTATTCGTTTATAAAACATCTTATTTTATAATCTAACATGTAGATGGGAAACGGTACTAAAATATGATAGTGAACACTTCGAAACATAATCTGGTATACTTCCTTTACGAATAAAAGTTAATATCGCTAAAAAATGCACCGAATTTATTTGCACACCTGTTCGACGACCAGTTCCGCTTTAGTCTGATTCCACCCTCTTTCGAGACCACACGCAGTCCAAGTCGCTATCATAAATCTTCCCAAGGCTGAATAAAGCCTCCCCATCTATCTTTAAATTCACTTAAAACTGACGGTAACACGCGTATTAAAAATTCTAGTCGCCATGGTTAAATATCAAACGTTCTCGTCGGACAAGTTCACGTAATTTACGAGCTTCCACATATTCGTTTATAATACCTACAACGTAGTGCGATCTTGCGTAACCTCGATATTTTCTTCCTGGAAAGACACGTTTCACCACACGACAGTAGGCTTCCCTCAAACGCCAAATAACTTTCATGCGAACGCTTTTATCGTTTCATATGTTTTCTCATATTTTCTAGAAACGCGGGAACATTTTGGATAAGCGAGACTATTACCCTGCCTGCACATATCCATCATGCACACCCTTTCGGTCTGCTCTTTCTCTTTCTCTCTCTCTCATTCTCTCGTCAAGTTCCGAGAACATTGACGGATGGAAATATTAAAGTGAAGTCTGAGGAGAGAAAAATATCTTTTAAATCTCGTTGCTGTAGGAAGAAACGATCGATCACGATTGCAACAGTCCAGTTGCGTTCTGGTTTAGCAAGTTTATTTCCGGGACGACGGATTGAAAAGACAAAATTTCTTTTTACACAAGGTTCCCCCCCTTCCGTCGACAAGTCTCCGAGATAGAAAACAGTGAAAAGTTTGAGGAAGAAATTTTCGATTTGGCCAGTTCGAATCTGAAAGTCGAAGGTGGTGAGCGAAATTTTGAAAATCCATTCGTCTCACCGTTACACCGATTCGGGAATTCCGAAGGCGATAATAGAGCGCGTTCCTCGCGTACCAGCCCGATTACGTTTCCCCCATTTTCAGGATTAGTATCCCGGCGTCCTTTAGTTTCCATTGAATGGCGTACAAGCCGACCTAAAGCGAGAACAATGACAAGCGAAATGCGCAACCTCGCTCGTTCATTGATCATGTCTCATAGATTTCGAATTAATTACGATAAATTTCGATGGCGTTTACCGGTGATTTTCGTGTCCATTACGAGGTCGTTAATTAAAAGCGACGCACAGTCCGCGGGAAAGCTCGGTATCTAAACAAAATTCTGTGACTCGAAAATTATACGTCAAACGAAAAAATGTCTTTGAAAGTTGTCGGATGCAAAAAGGGAGTGCACGATGATTGGGCATTGCAGTAATCTTGAAAAGCTTCGCAGAAATTACGATTGAAACTTACATAAGTATATTTTTGATTACGTATTCTCGAAGGTAATCCCAAGCAATTTTCAAAACGGATTTTTGACCATTGTCAACTCACTATGCGACGCGTCTCATTATACGTAATACGGTTTTACGCGGCCGGAAACGGCGGAACAAACTCGACGAGGATCGATCAATTTGACAATGTTAAACGCATTTTCTCCGAAATTATATCGTGGCAATTTCAATTATATGGCGACAGGATAATCTAATGATGCGCGTGGCGTCGTCCCAATCGTTCGTCAATTTGTATTCCGCTTGGTACAGTAATTTTTCGTACTTGTCCGCTGGCTACATAAATCCCTTGGAACAGCAGAGGATCTAGCGGAAACAAAATTAATGGAGCGCGCCTGCGCAGCTTGCGACTACGGTCGAAACAAAACCAATTAGCTGGCTCTACGACCTGTTCCACTTTGCTGTTGAAGTTCCAACAGTGTAAATCTTTAGTTACAATGGTGAGATTGCGTACAAGGAACGCTCCGAGTTCTCGATGCGATCGGAGACAGCTCAATCGATTCGTTGAATTCAAACATCGTCTTCAAGCTCGGTTAAATGTTTCCTGAAGTTTAAAATTTGAAAAAAGACGCTTCAACGCTAAACCTACCAAGCACGAACATATAAAAGTGAAACGTCTTATAAAAGGAAAATGATTGAATTTACTTAAGCTTTGAACGATTTTTATTATAATATGCACTTAACACTAGATTGCCTAAGCAAGTCATTTTGACTGCTTTTGAATTTCAATTAAAAAAATAATTATTTAAATAATGACACAGCTTCTTATAATTTTGTGACTTTTTCTACAACATATAAATGGGTTAAATAATCATTGTTGTTGCCCCCCCCCCCCTCCTTCACTTCCGGTATATAGGTAACGGCTTCCGGTATCGGCTTCCGGCTTTCAGGCAATATAGGTATATACTAAGCTCCCGTCTTTCTAGTGTTAAATAAAGAAGTCAATCGAGTAATTTCCTATGAAAATTTTTTTATAATTTCAACAACTGTGACATAGAAAACCGGTCATTTCGACCGTGGTAGGTTTAGTGTTAACGCAGGCTTGGACATTATTGAAACAAATTATTGAAAAAATAATCGTTAAGATCATATGCTATATGATCATATTTCATTATTCGAACTCTATCTGAATAATTTTTCCAAATGTCTTGTCTTTTCTTCTATTCTTATGGAACTTTAATCAATATATTTGTGACAAATTTTCACACGTGTATATCGAGATATTACTGTATTGGCATTTAATTGGACACACTGACCGGCATAATTTTCCGCCGTTTTCCGCTTGTGTCTTAATACAGCAGGATACTGTCCGCCAATGTTTGTATCGCGACGCCTCGCATGGTCGTTGCGTTCGATTTTCTTCGATTTTCGTTACGAGAAGCCATAAGTCTTCTCATCTCTGACAGAGAAAAATCGTTTATGCCCGCGGGAACGATGTTTGCACACAGCCCGCGGAGAAACTGATTCTCGCGATAAAAATTTATGACGATTGGGGCCGTCGCGTCGGCCTCGAAAAATTTTATCCGTCCGCGATCCGCTGATAAAATGGAAAACTCGCGGATCGCGAAATGCTTGTTTATTTCAGAATCGCGCTTCGATCGGAGAAAGAGGAGGAATCAACGTCGCCGCGTCTCGACAACCGTACAAATTGGTTTTGTTCAAAGGGAAGCCCGTCGACTGCGTTCTTCCTCGAGTCGGGGCCAATTAACGGAAACGTCTGCCAGAAATTTTCAAGCTCGAAGTTGTTGGAGCGTGCACCAACGGTAACAACAACCACGTTGAGGCGATTGACGAACTCGGAAAGCAGCTAAGTCCGAAATTATGCAGTCCGCGTTCGTCGCTCGATAAGTACTCGAGTTGGGGATTCACTTTCGAGGATTTTTAGAAACTGTGATAACTAGACATCGGATGTTTATGCAATTTCCAATTTTTATAGAAACATTTTAAGAAAGTGGAATGAAATAAAATTTTATTTTTAATGGGGACAGCCTTTGTAGATCCAAAGCAAATAAAAATCGTGTTAAATTCTCTCGAATTTTATATTATAGCATTTTTTTAACATTTCCATAAGCCATAAATGCATAAAGATCCGATGTCTAGTGATAACAAATTTTGTGTTACTAAAAAATATATACTGAAAGTGACAAGTAGTTTACGTTCCTTATACCGGGTGCTTAGAAAAGTTTCTGCTATTTTTTTTTTTTTTTATAAACTACTCAAACGTTAATAAAACTGTATTATTATCTTTTTATAACTACCAATAATTGTTTATTAGAAGGATCAGTGATTGATCAAGACTATCGCATATTAATATGAATACGTAGTTGCTGGGTTTATTAATATTAATATGTAGATAATGTTTATGTGAATATTAATACGCAATTAATATCTGATACTATTCAGCTATCCTAATTCTCAAATCATGTTACAGTAAAACCGTGTCACATACAAGGAGTTGCATGTACAGTGTGCACGTAAACGCGATTATTGTACATAGAGCATCAATTAGTGAAGCTAGTCGATAAAATGTAGGTGGTAAAGTAAATACAATTTTGCGGTCGCATGATCAACTTACCATGTTATTTTGATTATACAGGATGAGCCATGCAATTTAGACGGATTATAACGCGAATTTCACTGGTTTAAAAAATCTATTATATTATCCTATTTTTTTCCGATAAATGCAACACTGTAGTGAAAGAATGCTAGTGCGCTTCTTCTTATAAATAGAACTGTACATTTTGTTATGCAGTGATAACCTCTTGAAATCATTCGAGATTGCTTCCCCATTAGCTAATAATAATCGTAATAATAATCTAGGTAGTAATCGTTAGTCGACCATAAATTCAACACCGTGGTCACGTGCGCGAACGTCGAGTGTGCAAATTAGGTACGAGATTGACGGACCTTTTCTCATTGGCCGATTACCTGCTGTTGACAGAAGTGTTGCTCCTGCTGCGTCTCGAAATAATCGAATCGCCACGATTAACGATCCCCTTATGCGTGATGCTGAACTCACGAAGTCGATATAGATCGTCCCTGGATCTCGGGTTGTACGCACTCTCCGGTAAACTGTGTACACGTGGCCTGATGTGATCTGGCACTGCAACACACCGTTAGGCGGTTAATTAAAGCTGTGCTATTAATTCGGACGGGACAATAGACAACAAGATAAATCGATACCGAATGGGATATTCCATTAATTAGTTATATCGCTTTTTGTTAGCCGACATCGATGCTGATATACTGTCGCGGACTTTTCGCTTCCCTGATATCCGATTACCCTATTTCCTCGAAATCCATCGGAGCTGTTCGCACGATTGAGTCGCTTTCTATCGGGACGACAAAAATGTTTTTCGATACAGGATACGCGTCAAAGATCCTGCGATGTTATCGACACGCGAATTTCGTGGCGTCAGATTTTCGTCATGGAATTTTAATTAGATATCTCGATCGTGAGCGAGCTTCCAATTTTCCGTTAAATGAACGCGTTTTATCGGGTTCTCCAATCGCGAAACGATCAAAGTGTCGTGCGGACGTCTTTGGCTCCGACTGGTTCTCATTTTCTCCGGAAAAACGTTCAGCCTCTGAAAAAACTTGCTTTTCCGTGCGTCAGTGGCCAATTTTCTCTCGTCTTACCCCTCCAAATTGCGTCATATTGCGAGAAAATGATATGTGTCAAATTTTGAAGTAATTGGGCAACGAGAGATTTGAAATATTTGATTTAAGGTTGTACAATTTTTTTAATTTCGAATGTAATCGTGTTTCATAATTTTGAAATAATTCGTTTGCGCATACGACATATGCTTATTTTCCTCAATTTTGTTATAATTGAAACAAGCTTCAACATATAAATTTGTAATGAAAATATACAAACCGTGATGCCTTCAATTTCAAAATTATGCCTTCAAAATTCCTCGCAAAATAAATGTATTTTTAATTTGTACAGTCACTCGCAACAACGTTCGGACACACTTAAAGAGGCGATAACTTTTTAAATATTGGTATATTATCTGGATGAAATTTTCCGAATGTAAAACCTTGTGAACAACAACTTTGTTTTCTCTGTTCTTCGGAATGTTTTCTCCGGAATTCCGATCAATTGAAATTTTTTAAAAATTTCTTTTTCATGACGAGCAGTAAATTAATTATTCTAACTTCTAAAAAAAGAAACCAAAAAGTTATCTTCTCCGTATGAGTATACGAATATTATTGCGAATGACTGTATGTGGCTTTCCGTTGTCGAAATACAGTAGTGCACGCTTAAACGTCCGACTTTTGTATACTTAAGCGCCCTCACCGTTACCCCCCCCCCTATCCATTCCAAACAAGGGGATCTCGAACTAACAATTTCGAGTTTGAAACTTCATACGAGCCTACTGTCGCTATCTAACTCAAACACATCCCCCCACCTTCCTTTGCTTGAAGTCACTTCCTCACTTAAGTGTCCGCGTTCGGACCTAACTTCGGACGCTTAAACATCCAAACTTTGCACACATTATTTTCTCGCCATGTGTCAGAATTTAGGGTGGGTAAGACAAGAACAAATAGATAGCTAAAAAATAAGGACCACCCTAATATTCAATCGAAACGCGATCGATCGATCGCGACGTTAATGGCGTGCGAGTTGATTAGAAATTAGAACGTGGCTTAATCAGTGTCTGTCCGAGATAAAACGCGGAGGCATTGCATGTCCTGTTCTCTGTCGCCGATGGTAATCCCATTATTGCATAACTGTGATTATCAAGGGCCTCCTTTGTTTCGATACAGTAAGCTACATTACGAACGGATTTGAATGCGTTCATTACGCCACGGAAATGGACCAACGGGTTCGGAATTAAATTCAAACCGGTACGAGGCCCGCCATTCAAAGAGAGGTCCCTTAGATCTAGTCGAGTATAGGTTAAAGGATAGCATGGTTCTTTACCTCGAAAGCCTGGACGAAGTTGGTTCATTCATACCGTATGCCGGGTTGCATCAAAATGTATAAAGTACACCGAAAACACACTGTTACCCGCGAACCGAAAACATTTAGCCGGCTTTTTCCTCTTCTAGGTGAAATTGTTATGTGTACAAGTTAATTCGTGGCCCCCACAATCATGTGCAAAATGTTTTTCCAAATGTTGAAATATTTAACATTGCACAACATTCTTAAACGATTAAGCAAAAACAGGCAAACTTTCAAGAAACGTCAATAGCATAGTTATTTTTTCAACTATAACGCAACTTACAAAAAAAAACATCAACAAAATTGGAAATAGCGTTAATGACAATACCTTACTATTGAATTAATCTCCAGAGAAATATTCTCAAATACATTGTGTGTAGGATTTTTTTTTAGAATTTGTTAATGCTATCAAATATTATGATTGAATTTTCAGAATGCGTGTGTATTATATAATTGACACATGGAGTAGCATTGATATATTTATGTTTATGACTTTTCGATGAATAACGAGCGCCGGCTAAAACCTGTCGAAGGTCACTCAGGCGAGTGCCCTTGATAACAGAGGTCAAGGTCAAGGTCGTTGGAGATGAGCTCCCTAAACATTATATTTAAAAAACTGTTTTTTTTTTCACCGTACCTAGCCTTACGAACGAGGTGTAGTGCTGAAATTTTGCAAGAAGGGTTCTTTGACCCCTCCTTAACCGACCAGGCCCTTCAAGCGAGCACTACCGTACTTCCTAGGAGCGGTCGAAATTTTTTCCCGTTCGACGGTGATCTTCGAGTTGACTGATAATCTGATTATCACGCGAACAAATAAGTTTGACGTCGGTAGCAATCGAGCCAAGGCCGTTGCGTCGGCCGGGTCGGGTGACAAAGCGTAAGGATGGGCGTTTAATGCGGTTACTGTCGACGAGGCACTCAAGAAGTTCGTCTCCCGACAGGCTATCTAATTACGGCCAACGACGCTCTGTAGAACTTCCCTCCCCTGAAATTAGTAGCGAATTTTCGCCCGCGAGCCGACGGGAAATTTCAATGCCACATACGCCGTGCCGGCTCAAGACCTTCAACTGCGCGGCATTTCAATTAATTAGTCACCAATTATATTCGAGCCACCCCGCCCGGATATCTCAATAGGCTGGATCACGGATGGAAAGGCGATTCACGGCGGAACGAGAACGGATTCAACAATGGAGCCGGTCCGTTCCATTGATCCCGAGATCCTCGCTGTTTCTGTTCCAGTTACGAGGCTCCAGAGGAAATGTATTGTGCCGACAGCGTATCTTTATGCAACAGAAAAACTTGCGAAGTCAATTACGGAGAGAAATTAAATGAAAACGTAATTCTTCTTTCGATCATTTTAACGAGTCCAAAATAACGTGGCTACCAGATTGCGGATCTTTATGCAACAGAAAAACTTTCGAAGTCAATTACGCGGAGAGCAATTGAATGAAAATGTATTTCTTCTTTCGATCAGTTTAACGAGTCCAAAGTAATGTGGCAACCAGAATCAGGATCTTTATGGAAAACAAAAATTTTCCAAATCGATTGAAGAAATCTGAGTCGAATGACAATGTAGATTCTCTTTTAATAATCTTAAAATCTCGAAAATAGTACGACAATATCCTTATATTCTTTGTATTCGACCTATTATACAAAAGATTGTTCCACCTATGTACGACTGTGACGTGGCAACAGAATTGTTAAACTATTTGAAAATTGCCGACAGATATTGGTTATTTTATTTGAAGAACTCATTTTTTCTATCTACATACTTTAATTTTTCATAAAAAATACCCAGCACAATGGACGTTTAAATCGAATTACCTCCTTTTCCCTGGATAGTGAATGATTCCAAACTTTTCCTTCGTGCTCGCCTGTGTATATTTCAGGTTGCAAAAGCTACTTTCTTTTCTTTTTCTGCTGGCCTGTTTGCATCGATTGTTTATTGAAAACCTGTGTTCTAGAAAGAGACGGATTTTCTCCGACAATATTCGCGATATTGGCCTCATGCTGCGGGGAAAAGTACCGCGGTCGGGAGCTGCTGAATATGTTGGCATCAAAGAGAGATAAAAGAGGTGGCCGATTCGCATCCTTTATATCCGCTGCATACGTGATCGATCATTTTCCCATAGATCCGACACAATTGCACCGAACGCTTTGTCAAGAGCATCGTATCTCTGGAGCGACGCTTCTTCCCGCATTTGTTCACTATGTTTCTTTCACATTTACCGGTGCTACGCGATCTCTCTCACGAGAATACTAGCTTTTCTGAGGTTTCTCGCTGGTTAAAAAAAAAGAAAAAGAAAAAGCGATAAATGTCATACAACTTCGCAAATTGTACCTCATATTCTGTCGATCGATACATGTACATACGATATACGCGACACAACCTTTGTATCATCCACTCCACTCTTTCGTGTGACATTTAATATTGCTAGACTGCCGATAATATGCACTCATTTATGCCGTCGCGTTCATCACACTCTCTCCGTGGACACAATGGCCCAAGTCAAACCTTTCAATTCCACGAGAAACGGCGAGGATACCTTCGAGGAAATACATTTCCGCAATACATTATTATTAGTCGCTTCCGAATGTCTGTTTGCCCTCAACGGCTAATGGCCCGTCATAAACATAAGTTTCCAAAGCGTCTGGGTAAGCTCCACGAGTATACAGTCCGCGAAATAATTATTATTTCTATTATAATTATTAACCCTTTGCACTCGGCACTGTTTTCATTGTAAAACTAAATTTTTCTTCCGCCTTAGAATATTTTCATTTTATTCATACGAAACTGATCCGATTTCCACATATAATATGTAAATGTTTAATAATCTATTAAATACAAATTTTTTAATGTAACAAATACTTTGTAATATTTTTTTTAATTTCGTTGAAATAATGCCACAACAATTTCTAGGGGTGCTTCAGAGTCACCTCTCGAGTGCTAAGGGATATTTTAAATTGATAAATTTACTCTATGAAGCAAAACATTTCATTTCCAAAGTTATACGCGTACTTTAAAATAAATTGGATCGTTTACTATTTGCTATTGGTATTTCACCTAGCTCTGACAGTACCTGAACAGGTGTATCCTCCGCGTTTAACATACACCAATGCTCGACCAGCATCATGGCATTGTCCAATATCGCAAGAGCAACAGTTTCATTAGGTTCACATTCTACATAATCCCCGTCGTATTCGTAGATCCCCCGAGTAGATAATCTGTAGCTAACGTTTCACAGTGTAATAATGAACGATATCGGACCGAACATCCCCATCGTGGCTTCCCCTGCGTTCTCAAGCCCCGGCGTCTTCCAATATCACCAACCCTAATACTCGGTCCAATCGTGTTCCACGGCTGTAGCGAGACTTCTGTTTGCAGAAAGTATTTACCCGACGGATGTTAGCCGCGTAATTAATTTCTGACGAGCAGATATATACCGCTTCCACGCCACCTAATCTGTCATTGTGATACGCTGGACTAGCTACTCGTAGAGGAGCCCGGAGAACCTGTCAGATTCGGATCCCCTAAGAACGGAAACGAAAGGAAATTCTTCGAATGCTTTCATCCGGGATACTGCCCTTCCAACGGGGCTTGATCTTCGTTGATCGTTGTAACAATAATCCGAGACAGCCGTTCATTCAACGAGGAGGTCAAGGTTCGAAGAGGTGTAAGCAGCGTTACCACATCGAGGGATTTCTGGGGTAAATGAACCGGCTCGTATTATTTCTGGATTTTTAAATTGTATTATAGTTACACTAAGGTAAAGGCATCGGTAGTTGACAATGTACCAGCGGTTGACCATTTTATAGAAAAATATAAAAAATAAGGGCGATTATGAAAGTGGCCAGAGAAGCCTGATGTGCTGGACTACGAGTGGAAGGATGCACTTTCTCATATCGATGAGCCCACGAAATCGAGCAGAACTCGCAACGTCTACTCTGTTACTGAATTGAACTTTTTATGGAATTGATTTGTTTTATTTCTTATTTTATTTTTTAATTGCAATTTGTGCTGGTAATTGTTGAAACTGAATGATACTAAAATGATTCCCAACATTATTGCCTTAACCCTCTTTCTATAATAGTATAAGTGGTCAACTAGTAACGAACAGAAGGTCAATTACTAGATTTTTCATTTTTAAGAGTGGTCAACATCTGAAGCAATTACTGAATTTTTAAATATGTTTCTTAAAGTACAAGTAAACTTTTTTTAAAAAGTGGCCTTGTTACATAATCTAGAAGACTTAAAGAGATTTGACGACAGAGCAAGTGGTTACTATTGTTCGCGTGGAAAAATTCTCTTAACTGATCAACTACTGGTGCCCTTACCTTAGATACTAAATGAATTCTAAGCAAGAATTTTGAATGGATCAAGAATAGTATCCCGTGAGATTGAAGCTTGCCAAATTGAGCGGCACGTTTAAATCGAGGAATATCGATCCATCATCTATAGATTGCAGAAAGATCTCGAGTTCGTAGAGACGTATACGATTATTCTATTCCCGAGGAAGCGGCGAAGGGGCCGAAGATATTTTGAATCTAGCGACGATATTGAATGATGCGTGCTGCTTCACGAAATTACGGGGCATCGATCATATCTCGCGAATATGATATTCTCGAGAGGATTGCAACAGAATTTAGAAATTTGATGCTCCGTTTGTGTGCGGAACGTCGACCCGGTTTAATTGCTTCTGATCAAAAGGAAATTCTCTGGGACAATCAAAGCGTACAATTTAAAGCGTTAGAAAGATTAAAGGAGTTGTAAAGAGCTTCAATGTATTAGTTTCGGAATATTGAAATCTTTAAAGGAAGAACAATTTTTTCTTTTGCATAAGGATCAGCAGTCTAGTTATTAGCAACGCGGATCACTTCTAGGTATGAAATAAATAAAACGGCAAAATTCGTACGGCATTGGACGTGTTGATAAATAAAATTTTTAGGTCAACATTTTCTTGAATAGTGCACGACCGGCACAATAACGTTTCCGTTCACACAATTTTCTGTCGATTCGAGGAACTCTCAACGGCAGTAGTTCGAGAAGTAATTGCAGAATTTGCAAACGTTGAAGGAAATGGTCGCAGCTCCCGGTTCTCGTTGTGCGACCCAAGAATAATCATTTCTATCGAATAGGAAAGCGCATTTATTTCGCCAACGGGAACCCCGCTCTGAATTCGGGATTGTGCATTCAACGGTCCAACCAGGGCAAGTAGGCTGCGTGTTGCTTTCGATACAGTTCAACGTAACAGCAACACATACCCAAGAACGCAAGGAACAGTGTTCGATCCAATCACTCGACCCTGTTTCCGTGAAAGTGTCGTTCAATTGTCACGTCCGCGGTAATTCAAATTTGCGAATGACATGGACACGACCCGTGAAAAGTTCACTCGATGAAAAATTGTCGCGTCGGTCGAAACGCGACCTGGCGTTTTTATAACAATTTACTCTGCGGATGGATATCGAACAGATCGAGAGTACGTCAAAAATATGGTAGCATAAATCGGAGGGATATGAAATTTCTGGCGATTGCAATTTCGGTTTCATGTTAGGCCAGTTTGCGAGATCCGCCGGATGATTTTGGGATGCACCACCGAGGACAGCATTTTTCAGCTTGTCTACGGAACGCGTTGACGGTAAAAAAATCGGTGTCGAACAAACTCGAAGAGAAATGTGCTTACCTGGTAGCTCGAGGAAGTTCGAGGTCCTGCGCTGTTCGCCGCGGGGGTGGTTCGTGTAGTTCAACGGTCCCACATCCTCGTTGCTGACATTCGACAAATTGGAACACTGGCTGTCGCGGGAGCCACGTCTAGACGCCAGGTAGGCTGTAACGTTCAGAGAAAGGACACGTCAGGTAATTTTATCAAACGTCGGTGAGTAATTCGTGGCGAACCGGTGTCGCCTCAAAGGGATAAAGCCGCGGACTGGTCCCACTGATAGATGCGCCGCACGGAGAGCTAATCATTTCAGCGCCGTTAGTGACACAGGGTGTCCCATTTCAGCATCGCAAACGCTCCGCGTTCAAAAAGTTCACAGGATTTTTTTCTTCTCCTATGCCGATCACGCTGCGACTATTTCTCCGATTGGCTTATGCTACCAACACCCCTATCGCTCATCCGGTCAAAAGGTATTTTTAAATCACGTTAAATCACGGATTTAAAATTTCCACCGTCAAATTCCGTCCAAATGTGACTAGCGGAACGGATTAAAATTTTGACTGCCAAACTAGAAACCTCAAAAGTTCCATAAAATCAAAGTAGGTTATTTAACGAAATAAAAATTGAAAAAAATTAAATGTAGACGTCCAACTTTCTTGCATTTTACAGTTCCTAATCAAATTTGGTGCAATGATTACATTAACGTAAAAATTCATTTTAAAACCTGGATAAATAATTCCGTCACCCACATATGGATGACGTGGCAGTCAACGTGTTAAATGTCGAGGAGAATTATGGGATTCGGCCATCGAAATACAGGCAGTCTCCTCTGATTTTCAGTCACGAAGAAGCGAGACGAGGAGTCAGGAACGAGAAAGAAATGAAAAGCGGACGAAGGAGGAATGAGCAGGCTCGTTTTATTTCCCAGGCCTTTAAATGGAAATCTCATCTGATCGATGGATGAGAAAAATGATTACACCGAGGCGACCCGATTTTTGATCCGCCCTTTGTCTAGATATTATCATTTCTCTCAGCCGTTGCGGGATCACGCGTAATTAGATAAATATCGATTGTTCTGTCGACTAGACCGACGATTTTTTTTTTTTTCATAAATTTGTCTGACGCCCTAGGGACAATGCTGGTTCGCGTTGGAAACGAATTTCATCGTCGATAGCCGTTTTCGACGCTAACTATACGAAAGACTAAAAATTACTATTTCACATTAGAGTGTAGAAATAACAAGAATATATTTGTTCGTTCTTAAATTCTCAAAGTACGGAAATTTGTGGAACAGCGTCAATTAATTTTGCTATAAAATGCTGTCTACTATTGTATTGTTTTGAATATTTGAACTGAAAGGGGAAAGGTTTTTGATATAAAAAAAAAAAATCTGTACACTTGATAACCTTTAGAGGGTTTTTCCATTTAAATTTTGAAAACCTTTTTCGTAAAACGTGCTCCGCAAATTTCCAATTTTATTCCTGGTCACGTATATGCAACAGTCAATACGGACCTTCAAATGATAAAATAAAGAAAATATATTAGAATAGTGGTAGCAATCACAGTAACAGATGTGAAGTCTAATGTATACCGCTCGTGCAAAGTAAATTTCACTATAATTTTACATCGTAAATGTACATTTCTGTTTTCAAGTAAACGAATGTAGGGTACGACGTCTTTTTCAAAATGCATCGAATTTTAAAGAAAAAATTAATCGACGTAGATGAAATATGAAAAATGTTCATCCGTATTACAAATATTTGATTCGATCGCGACAGCGCAGGATCTGTATTTCGATTAATACACGCGCTTAGCACTCTGTATTTACGATCAATAAAAAATTGTTTGCTGTGCCAGTAATCGGATCTATTGGTTTAACAACGCAATTTAAGTGGGAAAGCGCGCAAAAGTAGACGGCCACCGGCGCGCGGCGCGGCGCGGACCGATATTTCAAAACGGATTTCCGTATTTTTACAGCGGAACACGACAAAAGTGCAGAATTTCGTCGAGCGTTCCGCTCATTTTTCACCATTTCGCTTGTTCTAGGGGGGGACTGTAGCCACCAAGACGATTATTTGAACCATGTACGTGCATTTATTCGTATTCCGCAGTACCGTTTGACAACTCCCCTTGATTACCGAGTTTTGTCACGGACCGGCGAAACGTGACGACTTTCCGGTGCGTTTCGAAAAAATCCTCTCGTTATCGTGTTGCATGGACCGACCAAGACTCTCTGGTCAAAATTGTTTCAATTTGGATACTATAAGTTATGTACCACGTCGCGTGTACGACTAATTTTGCAAGGACCCTTCTTAGAAACAGAGATTTCACATTCTCTCAAATATGGAACATCATTGTAGACATTCGTGGAATAGATGTGCACGATATTTCTGAAAAATTTCATTCCCGCACTACCGCGAGATTTTCCAAAGATTACTCATTTGGCCTTTTTTTATCTTTAAACTTAATCGAAAAACAACTGCAGCGATGAGTCGACTTGTATGTGAAAGAAATGTGCACGCTACACCATGCAGCGCTAGATGTAATACTAAGGGTGAGACAATACTAATGCAATGACTACACTTTTTTGACTTTCACTTACTGTAGTTCCCAGCATTTCGAAGCACAATTTACAATTTTCGAAGCAGAATTTCGAATCGACAATAAGCTGGGAACCGAAACGTCGCGGTAGGGGTTTCTATTGAGTTCGACTACTTAAAACATTCACAATCGTGAAGTCTTATAGCAGAAGTTGAAATCGAATATTTTTTTAACATCTTCGATGGGTTAAAGATTTGCTCCATCGCGTTCACACATGTTCATCGTCCACACATGTTCATAAATTCCATGTTGAATACTGCGATTACTCTGCATGATTGGCTGACTGATCTGTATAGTGTGATTGGTCTATCGAAGTGTGATTGGTCTTTCGTTTTTATTCGTGTGCACAAGTGTCTTAAGTTGTAATAAGAAATTCTTTTGTAATTTCGAAATTTTATTATTAAAATCTTTATCGAACCACAAAATTCCAGTTTCAGATACTCGTTTGATCACCGTTGAATTACAACATTAATTAGAGACTCCTTTGGACAGATTACAAGGAATTAAAAGTTATAACGTTGCGTAACCGGTTACGTTACGCAGAATTGGAGATCGTTAATTGGAAGGTTGTTGTCTCACTTTAATGTATTGTATAAATAATTAAATATTTTCGACAAGGACAACATAACTCTGTGCGCGTTGTAAACGGACACGAGATTCCCAGTAACCGAACCCGTAAATATCAATTTTCCTTTTGACTGAAAACCTCTTTATGCGCGCGTCCTTGAAGCATCGGAAAAGGGCGTTTTTAGCCCAACCGGTAAATATCAATTTTCCTTTTGTTCTAAGAAATGATTACGTGCAACTCAAAGTAAGGTGAAACAATAAACGGAAGACTCGAAAGGACCGTACAAAGCATATCAGCCGTGGACCTCTTTTTCCGCGGGTGCCCGGTGCATCGGTAAAGTGCATTTCATCTTTGAACGGGGCGAGGCAATATACGACGCTGGCTCAGCGGAACAGAACGATCGTCGGAGCGCAAAAATTGCTGCCACTCGAAAATAGGGTCAGAGCGGAACAAGCCTCGAAACTTCTGGACAGAGTCCACCTCGAAAATGGCTGTTGCATAATACGCGGTTCGCGTCAAGTAGGACAGGACGGGCACAGGTTGTTGCCGACAATAGTCTGCTAACGAGGACACCCGTGCGCCAGCGACACCGCATCGGAAAAAACTAAACGAAAAGCGCAGCGAAAGTACACTTACCGAGTCCACTTTTCATCGAGTCTCTTCTCCTCGGAGTGGACAACAGCGTCACTTCCGTATCTGCGTCCTCGATCTCCGACAGGTCGCTGGTAGACCTCCTCGACGTGTTTGTGCCATAGGCGACATCGTTCTCTTTAGCCTGACCCTTTCCAGCCTCGTCGAGGCAGCCTTGACTTCGATTAAAATGGCTGCTCTTCTTGCTGGGCTTCTTCTCGGCAGGACTGTTGCTCTTGTCTTTGAACGATCCCTCCGCGGTGGACGTCTTCGAGCTGTTCTTATAAGGGGGACTGTTCTGCGACTGATGTTCAAGATTCAGCTTCGAGTACTTCGGACTGCTCAGACCATGCGACGCAGGTGCGCCTGTCGTCGTGGACAAAGGACTCTTGGAGGAGCCGCTGATCTCGAAACAGGAGTTTCGCCTGTGTTTCGGACTCTTCGGGCCGACATTCGAGGAGCTTGAGGATCTGCTTGGAACCGCCGGTGGTCCAGAGACGGGGCTCTTCGGTGGATAGCTCATTGTCTTCCCGAGGATCTTCCTCGGCTCGCAGAACTGAAAGGTCGGCGACTTCCGGCTCGGCGAGTGCAACAGGTCCCTGTTCGAGCTCCTCGGACTCCTCGGCGATCGGTCCGCGTCGTTCGAACGGCCGAATTCGTCGAAATCGAAGTTCGTGTTAGGCGTCTCCGCATTGTACTCCGGCGGGAATTCGAACACCAGGGGCGTGCGATGGGTGTTCGTTACCGACAACTGCGTGGGACTCCTCTGGCCGTCGATCGGTATCGGAGGCAGTTTCGGTAGTTGGCGAGGACTCCGCGGGGATTTCAAATGCATCGATTGCGCGGGGTTGCTCGTCGCCATTTCGTCGGGCTTCTACGGCGAATATGCAACGGTTCGGTTTTTTCTTCTTTTCAATCTACAGAACGAAATCCACAGCCGGCTCCCGGCTCATTGTGCTTCCGCCTGGCGACGATGAAACGCAAGATTTCCCCCGCTTTCGAACCGGCTCGGTTTCTCTTCTCTGTGAACGACAGAATACGATTCGCGTCAGTCGAATACCACTGTTTGATCACCGGCTCAAAAGTATCGATACAATCTACATTGCCGTGATACCGGTACTACTCGATATCATTTTGTATCTTTTGATACATATCGAAACACCCAAACAAGCACTTACACTGGCTCACGAAAGCGTTCGAACGCCCTTCGAAACAGTATAACTTTTTTAAATTGTACCAAACGACCTGACTTCTTTGAGCAATTAGAAGAATTGGCTTACCAAATGACGTGCAAAAATGATTTTTAAAAAATTTCAATTCAAGCTCGGCATTATAAGAGCAAATAAAAAAGGCATTTTCCAAAACTTTTTTATTTGAGCCTGTAATGAAAATTTAAAATATACGTTTTGTAGATCTGTGTTGGTTATACACGCACTGAAAATTTCATCGAAATCGGCTGACACAGATCAAAATGGCACGCATCGAAATATGTTAGAATCTGAGGATTTTAAACAGAAACTGGCCAAAAGTCGAGAAAATTTCATCACTTTTAACTATTTGTAGCTCGTGTGTATATTAATCGATTTCAATGAAATTTTCAGCATGGATATAACTAACATATATAAAAAGTTGTGAAAAGTGCCATTTTTATTTTCTCATGTAATTCTTACCAATTGCAATTTTTTCAAAATCTTTTTTGCACATCGTTTGGAAAACCAATTCTTCCAACTCCTCAATAAAAGTCAGGTCGTTTGATCCACTTTGAGAAAAAGTTATACCGATTTAAAGGGCGTTCGAATACTTTCGTGAGCCTGTGTAAGTATCGAATTGTTCGAGGATCATGAGAAACGCAACGTTTGTACGCTAAATGTTAATAAATTGTTCGCGCCAGCGGCGGTAAATGTTACGGCATAAGTAGAACGTTTATGTTTACGAGAACGAATAGCAATATAGTTGATCTTTCATCCGAACCGTCGTTAATTCGCGGTACAAAAACGCCGCTACGCAATTTTACGGCCGGCAACGCGGAAGAAAGGGATCTTCTAAACATTTTACACCGCAAACGCCGGACGTAAAAAATCTCATCCAGTGGCGAGATCAAACATCAAAGCGTGCCCGTAATTTCCCAGTATGATGTTTGCGTTTTAAAAAAGAAACTCATTGAAGAGGCGAATGAAAACCTTGGAGCTCCCTAGTGCATCGTTCGAACTTCGCGATGCATCACAATTTCCCATCGATAGAGCATTTCTCCTTCTCGTTCGGAACACAATTTATTTCTCTGCACGAATAGTGAAACGATTTGAACTCGAAAACATTTCATTACTCGGAGCGGCTATTAATGACCGGTGCCAATACAAATTGAATAGCAGTGTTTAACTTTCAGAGGATCAAACGTGATTTAATGTAATGATTAACATTCTCGGAAGATTCTGCTGTTAGAAGAAAGAGAGAGAGAGAGAGAGAGAGAACTGCTATACTCACTCGTCTAAGAAGAATTAACCTGTTGATCGCATGCGTATAAGAAGTAGCATCGCATTGTTTTTTCGGCAGCAACGTTTGTGGCTTCGATGAGACGGTCTTGAAGGGCGCAAATCCTCGACGGGCACATTCGTTAAGATCATCCACTCGGGAATATGAACACTGACGGGAATTCGGTGGCGTAGCAACGGTATTTACATCGGAAACGAAATGGAGAAGACCGGGGTGCTTCCTCGACGGAGGCTGTCGCGTTACTGAGGGGTTGGAGCGTGCGAGCCACCCTCGATGCAACCCTCGCCACGAATTCCACCTTGCTCAACCTCCCACCCTGCCACCGTCCCGGGGCTTTTCATCTCTTTGCACATACCTCTTTATCAATCCGAATCATTTCGATCCCATGCTACCCCCGAATCCCTTCGACCCGCCAGATGTTCCACCTGAGATTCGAACAGAGCTGGACAAAACAGTACAAACCTACAACCCTCTCGTAATATGTTACGCGCAACTCTTTCTTTACATGGTAGATACATGTGTATGTTCCACGAAACACCGTGCAAAAAAAAACAAAAGCCGGAGCAGCGAAGTCAAACAGATATGCATTTTTGGACCGTGTTATTTCGAAATCGTGTAAACAAGGACCATGTAAAAAAAGGAGTTGGATGTATTCGAAAAACATGGTTTCGATATAACACGGTGCAAACATTGCGACAGTCCACCAATATTCACCATTTTTCAATTTCGGAGACACGCCGATTTTTTTTTTTTTTTTTTTAGAAATCAACTCACGCTGCGATGCTTCGACTATAAACAAACGTTGTCGTGAACATTTTATTTTACTTAAAATTCCTATTGAAACGCGCTCGAAAGCTCGAAAAGCAAGAAAGTAAGTTTAAAAATCTATAAAATAAAATTGGCAAGTAGAGATTCGATTGGAGCTAACCGCGGCTAACAACTTGTACTGATTTCAACACGGTATTCTGAAACACACAGTTTCAACGTAACGCGGAATATGCTTCCGTGATGTGCATTGTTTCTACGTTTCGTTTAACAAATCGAAACATTTTCGAAGCACTAGGCACTTGTGCCTACGTTTGACACGAATAATTATTCCGGTATTAAATTTCAAGTTTAATATACCGCCCGCATTAGCGTTACCCGACGGTACACGCTATTATTAGGTGTTTGCACAAGTTTCCGTCGTTGCGGTTAGTTTGCACTGAAATTAAGTTGCATTATTGCTTCCCATTCGATTTCGCTTTACAACACTGTGTCCAAACTGTCCAAACATATATAAACCAGGACTGCCGAACTTCTCGGCCACGTGCCACACGGTCTCCACCATCAATCAATCCATTCCCCCACTGCTCAAGCCACTCTACTATCGACCATGTGAAATCGATTATCCATAAAGTGCTGGAAACAAAAGCAGGGTGGTTTACGAGGCACGGCTGTGTCAAATAGTGGGGGTCATCGCTTCGCACCTTACAATTAGCGGAATAAGGAAGCGAGAGAACGAGCCAAGCGTGGCCCGCGGGCCGTCAATTGGACGGTTACCTTCAAATCAGCTTTTATTGACATGATTTCACCGACACCGAGTTAGCCGACAATGTTAATTCACCGACATCTCGAAATCACCGTCAATCATTTCATCGACAATTATTTTACCGAAATTAACAATTAAGAACAAGGGTCCTCAGACACTCTAATATGTCAAAAGATAATGTCGGTGATTTAAACATGTCAGTAAATAAATATTGTCGCCGACTCGATGTTGGTGAAATCGTGTCGCTGAAAACATTGTCGATGGTTTAATGGTAACCCGGACAGGCCTGTGTATAAACTATTGTCACTGTTGGTAGAGCTATGATGAGAAGTTATGGGCAGTCACAACTGCTCATTCTCCTGACATCGCCCCTTTAGATTTTCACCTGTTTCGATCGATGCAGTGCGGTTTATCTGGTACATGCTTCCGGAACGGGGCCGAAGTCCAAAAATGGGTCGACGAATGGATAGCCTTAAAAATGACGACTTCTTTCGACGAGGAATCCATTTGTTTCCAGAAAGATGGCAGAAGGTTGTAGAACGCGACGGGAAATATTTTCAACGTAAATCACGTTCCTATAATCTGCATTGAATACCTTGTTCATTCGATCGTACACATTGTCTGGAATGATAAGATTACATTGCCTTTCTTCTTTGTCAATAATTTCTCCATAATTGCAAAATTAAGAAATAATTCAACGTGCTAATCTGTTGTGGTCATTATGAATTTAGCGACGTCGTGTTGTAATGGTAAATAATCAATATTTTCAAACGAACGCGAAACATGTTGTTTTCGTGTATAATAAAGTACTGACAAACCTAAATTATAATATTAATATGCTATCTTCATACATAAAAAGCTGACTAAATCTCTGGATTATACGTCAGCATATTTTTGGTTCGAAAATGCATTCTTAATATAAAGTTAGCTCTGTCGGTTGTTCTGTCACACGTCATAACAGAAGTAGGATTAATTATGTAAGTGATATAAATTCACGTAGGAGTGCAATTTACAAAAGTAATTTACGAAATGATTATTGGACAGGAGCTTGATACTGCTATTAATGGAATGCAATAATTGCGTCGTTAAACTTTACGTAAAGTTGTTATCGAAACTTATTACATAAACATACAAAATGTACGATAGTGCAGACTCAGCAGTGTAGCGACCACTGTGAACCATCGATTATCAATACTGCGCTGATATTTACAAACTTCCAATGGTTCTATTCAATTTGTATTTGTAGAAGATACGATTAGATTAAAAAGAGTTGTACCTGGTAGAACCAAGCCGAATCCTTCAAGTTTCTCGATTCAGAATCCGTGTAGCAACCTGTTGATTAATTGGAAATCACAACTCGGGAACCGCATATTGCAACCATGATTGCCAAGGGACGTTGATCTTAAACGACAGTCAAACCCTTTATTTTTAACTATTCTTGTCTATGTTATAACTAAACTGTGGATTTTCATGCAAAATAAAGATTGTTGACGTAAACTGCAAGATACTGTAGAAATATACAATTTTCTTCTCTTCTTTAGCAATCTTAATAAATTTAGGACTATACATATGTATATTGACATTTTCAAATTCTTTTAATATTTCTACAGTTATAACATAGAGGCAGGCGTATCTCTAAGGGAAATTAAATTCGCCTGTAAAACCCCAGCCAGCTACTATGACTGTCGAATCCCCTTTGAGGTAATCGATGGTTTACGACGCCATCATATTGTGCTCGAATTTGGCCTGATAGAACTGTCACGGCGCGTGCGGTTGAACTTCGGTAAGCGCGTCCAACAGGTAAACGCATGGGCGGATCTTCTCGCAAATTAAGCTCCCACCTACAGTTGACCGCGACACTGCTAATATTAAAACAAAGAGCTACTAGTTCATTGTCACAGCGACGTCGGATGTGATTCGCGGTTCCCTATGTTGTTACGGTAGAAAATTTCACACACAAACTTTGAAAATCGCGAAACTTTCTCACACGTTGACCACCTATTCAGCGACCATAAAATTGGATAAAATCGAAGCAATTCATTCGATCAAATAAAAACAGAGAAGTTAAGATTTGTAATGCCAACGTCTTTCGCATCATTTACAGGAAACAGTAACCATGTAGACCAGTGATGGACTCGGTAGGGGCCCCTCAAACGCCTGTTTCTCCCACCAACCAGTAACGGCGTATACTGGAAGGAGTCAGTGGGCGTTATGGTGGGGACAGCCTTGTCTCTGTTGAGACAAAAATGCCCATCTCTGATGTAGACCTTTTTTTTCCTTCTCTTAGAATCTTAATAAACTGAAACACAATATGCTGACGCTTTTATATTCTTTTAATGTATCTACTGTTTTAAATTGTACCAACTCGTTCTTCTCATAAATGCATAAAACTCGCAGTCTATTCATTACTTAAGGAAGAAAGATTGCATTTTGGTGATAGAATGAACTTTAAAATCACTTCGAAATCGTGCACAATTTTTGGAGTTTTATTATGTTTTCGAGCGTGTTTAGCTATCGATTACTTGCGCGTCGCCAGAATCGGAAGCAGTGCTGAATCCGTTTGCAAACGGCGCCTGATAAACTATCTTTTCCTATTTCCCCTTCCTGTGGAATCGCACAAGCCACACGCAGACTCGCTCGATAAGTAGGTTTTGACAGTCAGTTACTCGCGAGCAACGACTGAGCGCGATCACTGAGGACGTTTCGTATAGAGTTCGAAAAGTCGGATGCCACCTACGTGGCTGGTGAAATGGTAACAGGTAGCGTTATCTTGAACATAGCGAAGGTCAAGAATGTCAGAGGTGAGCTTCGAATACTACGTATGTATGGGATAGAGATACGGTGCGAAAACGAGGCGCTGTCGACATCTGAATCACCCGTAGTAGAAAGGAAGTATACAGAATATTCTGTTCTTGCTAATACACTTAAATTCATCAAGTGACGATAACATTGGGTGCGACACCGAAATGGTATCGGGGTTTAAAAAAGACTATAAACTGCAATGTTTGTACCTTTGCAGAAATTGTGTTTATATTGTAACGAAAATCAAATGAAAAATGTTTGTAGTGAAATTGGCAGCGATCTGATTTCTAACTTCATTATCAGCATACATACTTCCTGTAAACATATTTTGATTGACTGTTTCGTTGATTAAGAAAGGTTTTCATGCATTGATGTAAAGAGACGATCCAGTAAATCAAAATTACGATAAACAAAAGCGATAAATACATCGCTATAATGTAACCCGTTGATATCACAAGCATTACGAACATATAAAGGATTTATATAAATTATTTCTCTGCATAACGATTTGTACGTAACTAAATACAATTCCTCGGTTCTAGGTGGGCGTGTAATACGTACGCCCTATAATTATCCCGAAGATATTATTAAATCGTTAGCATTACAATATTACTGCGTGGCTCGGTTTTCAAACATTTTTTTTATCTCAGGAGCGCAGAACATCGGAGACGATGACGAATCTGATCACGTTCAAGACGCGAATAAACCGTTTTTGCCCAAGTATCCTGTGTTTAATTATCCGTCAATTGATAAGAGCCTAGATGTTTCGGATCGAATCTTGCAACGATCAAACATACGCTTTAACGCATTCGCCAGTAGTCGTCACATATGCGTCAAGACATTAACTCCTTACTTTAATCCCTTGCCCTACAATGTCGAGTCATACTCGTGATGAAGGTTCTGAACAGAGTCTAATAAATATGTATGTTATTAATTTCCTTTCAACTGAAATAAAATTTTATTTTGGCGTCGCTAATGTACAGCTATTGAAGAACATATAGATATACAATAGATATAAATTTTCTCCTTCTTTTTTTAGGAAATTACGAATTACGAAAAAAGTGCTAATTACTGAAATCGTAAAATAAATCATAGTGCAAGGTGTTAATTTCACAATGACATATTCGCACGATTTATTTTATATCTTAAAAAAAAAAATAACGTCATGCTATCAACTCACATTCATTTAATCTCAAGTGTCCCCACTTCAAGTTCTCGGACGTTCAAAGTTTTCTACGGAAGCCCATTGTAAAATCGACTCAAAAATTCCTCTTACAATCGGGTGATTCTGTGAAAGTCAACAGTAGCGCATTTTCGATTTTATCTATTTGATCTCGTGTTTCGTTTGAAAGCTAAGCGTATACGCCGCGCCTATGCTAACTGTTATTGATAGAGTGATTCGTCCGGAGTATACCGAAGTCCCTGCAGTGAAATCATGACTCAAGATAACGAAAACTCTCGGCACGGATAAAAGCATTGGTCGTGAAACTTCTATTGAGTCGCGAACGTTACGAAGAGACAGTTCACGCGCCTGTGTAATCACGTTGTTCTGGCTTCCCCTTCCCAAAATTCCATCAATTTGCCAGCAGACTCGCTCGATAACAAAGCCCAGAGAAAGGCGCCAGTTTTCGACGAGTACTCAGCAGGATGTCATCGTTGAGGACGTTTCGTATAGAGTTCGATAGACCGGTCGCCGCGTACCAACCCGGCGAATTAGTGAGGGGTAAAATTATCTTGGACCTGGCCAAAAACAAAACCGTCAGAGGTAAGTCTCGAATCCCGCATACTGTGTATTCCCGTATTCTGACGTAAGGTAAAGGCACCAGCAGTTGACCACCATGTACCACTAGTTGATCATTTTATAGAAAAACAAAAAATAAGGTTTTAAATGTTCTTATTGTTTTGAAATTTAAACAACAGACGGCATGGCATCCGAGGTTCACTTTCATCAAAAGTGCACAAGTGCGCTTATAAAAACCTTATTTTGTATGTTTTTCTATAAAATGGTCAACTACTGGTGCCTTTACCTTACTTGACAAAAAGAAAAAGTGTAATATCGAAGAGAACAATGACGCTTAAGGTCGATAAGCGATAACGTCATTGTACAGTGAATCATTCTAATATATCCCGCACTTTGTACTGCGGGGTAGTTAGATGAGGCCGCTATTATTATCCTCCAAATATTATTGAACTGTTAGTGTTACAATTTCGGCACATAACACAGCTTTCGAACAAAGTTAACGTGATCAATTATAAGTGATCAAATTATAAGATCAACTTGCACAAATCGAAGGGTTTGCGTTAAAACAATAAATTTTTCAATAACACCCTAAGCACACCGAATATTTTTACTGAAATATTCACGTTTACAGATTGAAAACATAGTAGAGTTCCGTATTGTATGTGACATAAAGTGTAATCCACGATTAGCTTAACGCGATATTGGTACAAATTAATTTTCTAATTACTTGGTTTAAAATCACATCTTGAAAGTTTAAATTTCATAAAATAATGCAATGATTTAGTGTAAATGTAATTTTATACCATACTTTGATATCATTGCATGTTACAGAACATTTACCTAAACCTTCGTTATTCAGTAATCACCTTTTGACTATTATGGAATACTAATTAATAATGAAACTAATTAATATGTAGGACTCTATTTCGTTGCCAAGGGGATAGCTAAGGTGCATTGGACGGAATCATCAAGTACAACCGATTCCGATGGTAAAAGGAGAAGTACCACCGAAAGCTATTCCGCTAATGAACACTACTTCACGATAAGCGCCGATGCAATGGGTACACGTGAATGTGAGTGCAACTGCCACTGTACTTTCTTAAACGGTTATTTATGCATTTACACCGTAAATGCATAAATATCCGCAGTCTACATATGATATGTATTTAATTGTGCGAATATTCTTAAATTGTACAATATTTTCTTCAACATCTCCAGCGGATTCAAGAGTAGAAATCACGGAGGGATACCATGAGATTGCGTTTGAATTTGATCTACCCTGTCTTATTCCCAGCAGCTTTGAACACAAGTACGGATATATCAGATACACGGTGAAAGCCGTAATCAACAGGCCCTGGAAATTCGATCACGAATGTAAAGCCGCGTTCACCGTGGTCTCCATTTTGGATCTGAACGCACATCGAGATAAATGCGTAAGAATTCACATTTTACTCTTGCAACACACCACCGATTCGAACCATTAAGTAAATTATTAGGTATACAAATTAGTCTGTAGACCGCTATTCGCGAATTTATTAATAGTTTACAAGCAACTAAAATACCATTTTGTTCTTCAACATCTCCATCGCTTTCTCTATGCGTTTACCCTATCTTACAAGTAGTGCAACAATCTCCAATACAGTGGTTGAAAGATTTGAATTAAAAATAAAAATAGAATTAATTAATTGCGAGAACCATTAATTCATTTTTATACTGAATACCATCTTTCTCGAACAGGTAGGAATCCACGACGGGGCTCAAAAAAACTTCTACTGCTGTTGCTTTAACTTAGGTTTGATGGACATAACTATCCGAGTACCGTCTTCTGGTTATGTTCCTGGACAAATAATCGGCACATTGGTGAATTTCGTAAACACTACTTCCGAAGTTAATATAGAGAAGATCCATACAAGTTTGGAACGAGTAAGTGAAGCCATTGAGATTTGGAGAGTCGTATGGTTATCGTTCTCTTCATTTTTCCTTTAAGGTACTTAGATTCCATGCAACTTCTAAGACCAGGAACGATAATTTCTCAATTACGTCCAGTTCATACTCAGGACCCTTCAACAAAGAAGGACAAGCTAATTTGGAAATCAGAATTCCGCCGATACCGCCGTCCAACTTATCATTTTGCAAAATTATGGACTTGGACTACAACCTAAAGGTCGTCATTCATTTTGCAGGACCGTAAGTTCAAATACAAAATATCTTATTTGAATGATAATTTGAAACATGACTAAACATCCATCAAACAGTATAATCTTAACGCTAACAGGACGGAAGTTCACTTTCTTGATTTCCAGTGTATTGAACTGTTTATCTTTCGATTGTGTCTTATCACACGCATCATTAGCGCGAGTTTCCATTAGCAAATAGAAAAAGTATCCTAAAGCTATTGTTTTATTATATGTCCAGCTTAACTATAGCGTAATGACTGATATCGTCACAATCTTTCTTCCAATTGATGTGTTCTCCTTGTTAACAAATCAGGCATCTCAAAGTTCAGAAAAGTTATCCTCTTCTGATCGGATCCGTGCCACTGTACATTGCACCGAGCGCACCTAGCGAACCTCCGAGAATCACGAAAGAACCTGGTCAATCGATTCCAATGCCGGAGCCCAGTGCTTCTAATGCACAACCACCACATATTGGTTTTGTTGTTCAGGACCAAGCTGGCACTTCCACAAACTGGGACATACGTAAGTGATCATTAATCAAATTCAATGATTTCTGCGTCAAACGTGTTACTAAAACCAGGTCCTAGAAGAATGAGTATTAATTATTCAAGAATTATATATTTACAAATCCTTACGAAATAAATGACTTAACTCTTTGCATTCAACTGCAGTACCTAGACATTTGATTAACACTAAGTTTACAGGACACTAATAATTTCTTTTAGGTGTATCATATTAAAAAGTTTAATGAGCTACTTTGTGATACAGCAAAATCATTAAGATTCCTATTACCGAGTGTCCGGTAGATTGAGTGTTATTTGTGAAATTTTCTTTAGTAGCACGTTGCGAAGTCAGTGAATGGAAATAAATTAGTATTTTTCATGAATATTTGTCTTCCCTTTGAATGCAGCACCTCCATCCTATGAAGAATGCGTGTCAGGAGCTGACCACATCAGAGATCCTGATGAATCCGACTATGTGCAAGGTGCGAGTACTCCTTTCTCGCCCAAGTATCCTGTGTTCAACTATCCAGCACCAAGTAAGATTAACTCTGCAGAACCTAGATGCTATAAATTAGAGGACTTTCTTTTTAATCGAGTTTTCGTTTCTAGGTGCGCCAAGCAAATAAACGAAGAACTAGAAAAATGGTTTTCATTAAAACTGGAGCACGTGATGAACAAAACATGTTCGAATGAACTGTTACTATTCATATGAAAAAGTTTTTCATTGAACAATCGCAACTATACCAGCATACTCTTCAACGAGCTGTATTTGACCAACAACGATGAACTGGAAACGATATACCTCACTAGACGTTAGTTTTACTATATATTCTTATATAAATTACTTTATGCTTTTATATGTATACTTTTTTCAAAAATATATACAATTGTGGAACTTTTTGTAACTTCTTAGTGTTTCCTTTTTTATTGGCCCTTTTTAAAATAGCTGTAAATGTCCTTTGAGCACTAACAGGTTACGAGACATTCTAGAATAAACCGTAAAATTCAATTCATTCTAGAATAAACTAAAGCTCAATCTCAATCGGTAGTTCTGCTGTTAAACATTATCATTAATTAATTGAACGCTACGCTTGTCGCAAAACTGTGGTCCATGTCAGTTTCTCCTAATCCTTCGCGTGTTCCCGGCCAAAGTCGGAAGACATAAGGGAAAAGCAAACGGTTTTACGAAAATGATATATTTACACAATTTATTTCATATCTCAACATCGTCATATTTTAATCATAATCATCATCGAGTCGTATAATTAGAAAAAGGTAACGATATATAATCGTCTGCAAAAAAAAAGATAGCAAAGGAAAGAAGAAGAAGAAGTAGGACAGGGGAAGAAACATTGGTTCAATTTCAAGGAAGTAGCAGTATAAAAAGAATGAGAAAGATTCGTCGCAAAACAAGTTATCGATGGAACGAACAGATCGCAAATCGGACGTTCTCAAAACGGATTCGATCAAAGGGACAGGTAAATAATGAACGAACGAAAAATAATAACGATTAATAATTGAGATTACGTGGAGTAGCCCCTCGACGGAAGCGTCGGCTAAAACGGAACCGGGAGAGAAGTGTGTGGAGGAAGGCTTATCAACAAGTCGCGAACATATCTCGAATCGATCACTCGTAATAACATTTCTCTCTACTCTAATAAATGTATATACCTCAACTTCGCAGTTCAGCAAATACACACGGTACGAATCGCATTTCAACCACCAAATGCCCGATAAACGTGTCATTGTAGGAACTGAACCCAACCGTCTTAACGTTAAAGGCTGTCTTAAATACTGAGAACAGACACGGATCGCCATTTTTTCGCGTTTTGTTTTTTTCTCGGTGACTTGCTATCGGATGACAGTGAAGATGTTCTCTTTCGGTTTTTTCTTTTTCGATTTATACTTTCGATCGGTTACTTTCATTCGGACAAAGTAAAACGTATATGTGTGAAAAATTGACACGCGACGAAGAACGCGATTCAACGAAGATTGATAAAAGTCAATTCCAATGACCGTGACGTTTAATTGCTGCTGGTCCCATTTCGTACTATTCGTCAAATCGTAGTCACAACAACGGTTGTTATCAGGCTCGCCGATGCCCCGTGTTGCCGGCAAAGGATCCCGTGTGTGGTTCTTTCCTTTTCTCTTTCAGGTTTTTACTCGGTTCTAGTAGCAATCACGAATATGGTAGTCACAAGAACATCCGACGCAGAATTAAATAAAGGCTAAGCTACGAGAAATTCCTGTACACCGTTCTCCTGTTTCGAGAGCGGTAATCCTAAGTTAGTGGCATTCGGTGTTAGAGAAGTACTCGGGCTCGTCAGACAACGAGTTCGGAGACCGTGATACACGCGGCGGAACGAAACTAATCGATCGCGTCGGACGTGACAATGTGTACGTCGTAGATTTGTATTTTCTTTTTTCTTTTCTATGTCACAAGCCGCAAAAGTAGTTTGAACTCGACGAAAATCGGCGATAAGGAAAACAAGATATCAGTTCGAATAAGCAGAGCCAAGAATCTCGTACGGAAAAGCATTCGATGTTCGAGAAATGAGAAAAGAGTATATAAAGCGAAAGACAAATACGGATATCAAGAAAAAAATAATAATTAATACTTTAAAAAACCAGAAACGGTGAAAGCGCTTGGACATTTTGAATATATTGCGTAGATCACGCCGCGGTCTAATGCATGCATTTTCTTGACTCGATAATGTTTCTTGAGATTTTCCTCGTCTCTTTATATTTCTCTTGGATTATCCTGATTCGTCGGGAGGGGAAAGGAACTGTGCGCTCCAACTTTACAAAAATTTGCTTCGCTTATATTACAATAACCTTCCCTCGATTTAAGACATTCAACCCTTAATATATTATTATCATAAATAAATTTGGTCTATCGGTAATATTGTGAATACGCCGGTACAAATACTGGCAGTATTTGGTTAAGTAAAAAATCATGGTCACTAGAAGAGGTAACTGGTACCGAATGGAATCTCGAACGTGTGAAATGAGCATTTCCTTTTCTTTTCTTTGTTTTGTTTTTCTCGGTTTCTAATGTGTTCCGATCGCAAAGTACCCAGCAATGAGAAAAACGACTCACGGGACAACAAAAGAGAGCAATGTACGACACGCTCGTTACAACTTCCAGTAAACTTGATTTAACATTCTTCATTGGGATTGCCGGGAGTGACGCAGATCTATTCGCGATGCGATCCGAATTTCGTGCAAGCCTGCTGGCCAAGAGAACGTGTTGATAAAAACATTGATCACCGAGAAACGATGTGTATGTGTGTATGTATGTATCTGTGTGTGTGTGTACGCGCGCGAAACAATGTACAATAAATGTTACCGAACGTGATCTCGTTAAAAAAGTTACGGTAAAAAAATTCTTGAACACTCAACAATCAGAGACACGCAGTAGGTTTTTGGTTTGTTAGTACTCTCGATACGAACATGCAGAAATTTGAATACCTTGCGAATAGATCTGCTGTGATGTCACCCATAGGAAAGTATAGTGAGTCAGTACATCCATTTTAAAGAACAGGTAGTTGCAATGATGTCTTTTAACATTTCCGTTTGATCCACAAAACTGTCCCGGTCAGCATGTATTGTAAACTATTCGTGACCCACTTATTTAGTTTCTTTTTGCAGCACTTTGTTTTAAAAAAATAATTAATGTTATTGCTGCCATTGCGGTATGGCGCAATGGGTTCAAGACAAACATCAACATTTCGTCTCTACCATATCTGTATACATACATTCAATACAACATTAACATTAACTGAGATTAAGGAAAGGCATAATTTACATTGTCGCCGTGTGTTGATCCAAGTCATGAACCAGAGGACACTGAGTTGTGCACACATAACGTGTGTTTCATTTTTATAGTGTATGGTATGTCTTTACGCGATCACTTTACATTATTACACTTTGTTTCATTTTCAGTCCGCACGCTTCCCAAAATCCTGCAACGAGAAATTCCTAGTCTAAGTTGTACAACATTCTCTACGATAATGATAAAACGTTCAATCCTTACCACACTATATGTGCATCTCTTAACCTTCCCTCTTAATGGCACCAGGTGCTTCTGCCAATCCTTTAACTTTCAATCGATCAGCTGTTTTAAGAAATGCGGGAAGTTGATCTTGCGAGACATTAACTTCTCCGGCGTACATAAATTCCAAAATAGCTTGCAGGTGGCTATACGCGACATCTTTTAGAATTATAATGGGATGTTTGGACGGATTTTCCTACAACACCTCACTGCAGTTAATAATCTGGTCCTAGACGATTCAAATTAATGTAAAGAGTACGAACATACCTCTAATAATGACTTAAAGTAAGGACTACAAGCGGACAACACCATCTTATGTGCTTTACAAGTCTGACCATCACAAGCTAACGTCACATCCGTGAAGCTTTTCTCGTCTCGTAAGTGTTTAAACGACGATACCATATTAGATTGGAAATCATTCCATTTAAGAAAAAACTGTTGCTGTTCATCTGCCATTATTGACACCCAATATCCAGACAATCTTCCCTCGAAATAGTCAGCTGAAAATATTCTTGTTGATCAACACGCAACCTCTTATACTACAAAAAGCATAATATTATAACATATAGTTAGAAACATAAGGATGGTACGAACTAGTAAAATGCAGAAGCATACAAACACGCGTATAAAATCAACTGTTCTGCTCACGAGCGAAAAAACGATACCGCAACGACGAGGATCGATTTACATATAAAAGATACAGTTTCGAAAATGTTCACGGGACAGAATGACGACGAATCGCGCGTAATTCAGCGTACCAGATTTCGTCTAGGTTAAGCGAAAAAAACATTCAACAGATTAAATCGGACGTGTTTGGAAGCGTTTGCCGAACCGAAAGCGGAAGCAAAGAGCAAAGTATCGTGGCGTAACGAAAACTGGTTTTATTCCGAGGTACGAGTATGCTTCGTGGTACGTGTTAATCGTATTTTGTCATAACAATACGCGTACATACGACGGGTCGTTCCGTCAAAGGGACTCGCAGGCCCGAACACGGGCCAGAAACACAAAACGCGGGTAAAAAAATAACCTAACGAGCTCGTTTACTCACCAGAAACTAACGGGTCACCGAATCCTCCGGGTTAACGGTGAATCACAAAAGGAACGCGAAAAATATATACACTACCGAAAAGTTTTTACGCGAATGTTACGAATTTTTTTGTTGCGGCTAATATCACGTCGAAGAAATTCGGTCAAATTCGGATGTTTCCGTCGCAGGTCGGTTCGAAAACACTGTACCGACTGGCGGCGGATTCGATTGCCGCGCGCAAGATGGCGCGCCAGGAATCTTTTCGAGAAACGCTTGGAATTCTCGCTTCATAAATGTCAATCCAAAATTGTATATCGACGTCAGCGTGCAAAATGCATTCCCAGCTACATTATTAGCAGACTCGACCTCTCGAAATGGTTTCCTCTACGAAAATAGAGATCCTATATCTTACCGTTTAATTGTCGGTTTCCCGCTCAATTTCGAATTCCGTTTCAATTATTCGCAATATCCGAAGAAAAAATGTCAATAAATACATCTTATACGATCTGTTGACCGACATAGAACGGCTGAATTCCTAACAAGGATCTAGCGTCTAGCACCGATAATATCCTCTGTCGCTTTGTTACCGCTAATTGCGCAATCTCACGCAAGCAATTGGACAGTTATCAGCATACGCGCTAACTGACAAATCGAACTGTACCCGCTGCTACAGTGAAGTCGATTCTAATCAATCAGACTACGATTACGGTAACGATAACCGTACGGTTGAATGGCTTGGCGATAAAAATCGCATCGTGTAAATAGAAACAGAAGAGACGCAAAGTCTTGCACTAATTGAAGCGCGAAGATTGACAGCCACGTTGGTTCATTATGAATCGTTGAACGAACGTCAATTGATATCGCTCTACACCTACCGTTCGCCTAGTAATAATTAGATCATGAAAAGATCTTAACTTACTTTAACCTTTTAAGAAGTCAAGTTAAGTCGTCCATGTCTTCGTCTAAAAAAAAAGCTAACAGCAAGAATAAAATAACATTAAAAAGTTATTTAAAAACATTCTTAAACGTAAAGTTTTTTCTTCTTAAACGGCGAGGGACAAAAGTAAAAGTATCTTTACTTCGTTTATAGCTCACGATATTCTCTGGTTAATGAAAACAATGTTCACCGTTTCTAATTTTTAGAAAACGATGTATAAATATGTGAATTATCAAGATTCACAGTTTGTAGTAACATAGACGTACAATATAATCGCTCCAAATCATTGTTATTAATACTTGGATAGCAAGTATTAATTTTTTCTTAGCAAATTTTTTCTTATATAATTGTTGCCTTATTTCCCTAGCTAGGTAACTTAATTATCAGTTTCACTTCCTCCTTCATTTTAATTCCATTTCATGGAATTTTTATGGTAAAAGGCGGCAACGAAGCGTGGCCCTATATGGGCCGTAGGGAAAACAGTTTAGCGGGTTGACCCAGAAGGGTATCGAATTAGCATGCCGTTCGGGTACACCCCGACGATACCGTACTCTCGTTGGCTATGCACAGCGGAAGGGAATGCGGGAGACGTTCGAAAAGGACCGCGGGAATTGTTTGGATGTCCGCGGAAAATCTGTGATCCGAAAGGGAGTGGATCGGCATGTATGAGTCCGTATAAATAGAATCAAGAAAGTCGAGCACCGGAAAAGTTTTCCTGTCGCGCGCGATGCCGCGGTCGGGACGACAGCGTGTCGGCACGTGGGACGGACGAGGATCAACCGTGGGCCTGTCGGCGAGAAAAAGAGAGATCGAGTAAACGACGAAGGAGGAAGAGGAGGAGGGCGGGATAGATGGAAGAGGAGGAAAGATAGAAACAGTGAATCGAGTTGGTAGAGAGGGGTGTGGAAGGGTGGAAGAGGTTGGACGCGTCGCGGCGCGCGGATACCTCCGTTGTGGCGCGGATCGTACCGAGTAGAAAGAGGAGTGGCGAGGTGGGGAGGGGCACGAGGGGAAGGGAAGCGCGTAGCGCGAGCGCAAGCGCAATGAGCCATGGAGTTGGTCTGAACGCGCGCCACATTGAAAGCTTGCGACATGCCGTGAAGCGGTTCAGTCGCGCGCCAGCTTTCGTGCGGGTGGTATCGTTTTCTGGTTTCGTCGGCGTTGTTCCCGTCTGTGGTGTACCGTGGCGAACAAGGAGAATAAAAAAGTCCGCGTAGGCGTGGTGAACATTTGACGCGTTGACGCAGCACGCACGAGAGCGAACCACGCGGACCTAACCCGAATAAGAAAACGTGTACGATCCATCCGAGACGATTGGGATCGCAACGAGCGGTGTACGCGGTCGTCCTCGAAAATTGGAATAGAGTCGAGGGTCGCGCGATTTTGCTACTCTTGGCACCAGTGTCGGATCTCGGCTGATCGGCGCGCGCGGGATATCATCCCCCGGCTTGCCTGGCTGCATCGAGATCGTACCCGTAGTGAAGTTCCCTCGAAGCGGCGGCCCGTTCCCTGTTTACCGATCGTGGGGTACCAACAACGGTATCTCCGGGGGGATCGGAGGGAGCTTACAGGCTGTCGTATAGGAAATTCGCGGATAGACCGTATCGCGTGTCTGTGATGTGCGAGTGAGCGATGGAGTCACCAGTCATGTACGATACAACGGCCCATCAGGCCCAGGCCCACGGTGCGGCCGATCTGAAGAAGTCCCAGGTACTGAATAACAACAACAATCATCAGAGCAACAATAACAACAGCAACGCGCCGAACAACAACAACAACTCCGCCCTGCAGGTGAATCATAATCACAACCAGCAGCAGAACAGCGCGGTGGTCAGCAAGGTCTCGGCGAGCAAGGCTAGCCTTCACCAGCAGTACGCGGAACACTGCGCCGCGGCCGGCGAGCTGACGGACCTGAACACGCCTGAGATATCGTTGGATCTGCAACACCTGATCGACGATAGCCACTTCAACGACGGCCTGCTGGATATGCTCGGCGCGAACAACGGAGCAGTGAAGCATGTTCGAACGCCCGGCTACCCGCGCACCACGCTCGCCTACATGCCGCAACCGGTACACAGCGGAGCGAGTTACCACCAGGGCAGCAACAGTTGCAGCGACAGCAACAGCTCCAGTTCCGAGTCGCCGAGCATCAAAGAGGAGCCCCTGGACCCGGCGGACTACCGTCGCCACTGCCCCCAGTACCCGCCAGGCGGTTACAGCCCGGTGACAAACGGCCCGTTCGCCAATGGTGCGCCAACCTTCACCACCCTGACACCGTCCACGGTGCCCGGCGGACATCCGGGCGCGCCGGTCCACCAACCACCACCCAGAGGTGGTCCGATGAAACCGGTGATGGCGCACCAGCATCACGCGAACACCGCGGCCGCCGCTGCCGCCAGGAAACAGACCAAGGCCATCGACAAGGCGAGCGACGAATACAGGAGGCGACGCGAGAGGAACAACATCGCCGTGAGGAAGAGCCGCGAGAAAGCGAAGGTACGATCGCGGGAGACCGAGGAGAAGGTGAAGCTTCTGGTGAAGGACAACGACCTGCTCAAAAAGAGGATCGAACTGTTGACCGAGGAGCTGAACGTTCTCAGATCCCTGTTCAGCAGCGTCGGCGTCGTGCCCGAACAGCTACACCGCGAGATTTCGAGGCACCTCGACCAGTTCCAGCAACACGCGGTGGGACCCATGTAGCGCACGAAGCCCTCCCCGAGCAGCGCAGTGGTATCGCGCTGCTGTTTACCCTTTCGCTCGTCCGCCGGTGTCGGCCTTCGTCCCTCGACTTTCGGCCCGATACGATTGTGAGAGTAGTCGCGCACCGGTCGTCGACTTTTCCCGTTCCACGGAGACTCTCGATCTTCTCGCAGCGCTCGAAACGATCGGACGTGTACGTATCGAGTCGATTCGCAAACGCTACTGCGTCTTTGTCTAATTCCGCGAGCGAGGAATGCGAGGTGCACGTGTACGCGCCTCGAGAGAGCCGCACGCTGCCGTGGAGAACAGAACGACGCGGAGAGAATGGAGAACGGACGCAGAGATACATAGAGGGAGAGAGACAGAGAGAGGACCAACGATGGAAAAGGAGAGAGAAGCTGTGACTCGCTCGAGGAAAAGAGGCCCTCGTCGTTTTTTTTTCCTCGGGAAGAAGAGCTTTTCGGCAGCTTCTGGTCGACGACTTCGTGTGGAAGAAAAGTGCCTCCGCCCATGGCGAACTTTTTTACACCGAGTGCACCGGACATTTCCCCTAACCCCTCATTTTCCATCTGTACAAATAGGAACAAATGAATGGAGAGCGAACGCGCGGGAGATGTTTTCCATGTAAAGGAGAAACTACGACTCAACCCCCCCCCCCCTTTCTTGTTTCCTCTAATCTTACGACCCTTATCTTTTACATACACCCTACTACCTTTTCTGCGATCTACTGTAAAGACTGGGTGGTTGGCATTGTCACGTGTGTTTTTTCACGGGGTTCGCCAGCTCATTCGATCGCGTAATTCGCAACACGTTGCGACTACGAACAAATCATGCGTCGATGTGTACGAGCGCATCAATCACACTTTCACAGCCACACGAGCCTCCCGTTCGTGCACGCACGAGCCGCGCTAACACGCGCGCGTAAACAATCGCGAATAAGATCGCGCGTACGTGACGCGAATGGGCGAGTTCGTTCGCATAAATCTTCGATTCTCCCGGCGGTATACATACATTTTCGATGCATCTTCCATAAACGTTCGAGTACGTACGCAAACACGCGCACACAAACGCAAACGAGGCGCGATGACGACGCGCGATGAACGCGCGGCTATTCCTCGCGCGCTCCCTCTCGGATTTGTTCTTGAGATACCGGCCAATTGAATTAGATGCGACTATCTATCGTTTCTCATTACCAAGTACCTAAAACGACCATGCGCACCGTGAACCCTGCGATCCATCGGTATCGTCGACGACGCTAGTTCTCGCTGGTCCACGTGTATTTGTATTTTTCTCGACAGGATGCGGAAGACGCGATCATCCGAACGACAAAAAGCCGATGGTAAAACAAAAAAATGTTCACTCTTACACACGCCCTTGTATTATAGCTCTATATTAATTTTATTATATTCGAGAGATGTATGTACATAAAAAAAGCTAATATATTTTGTTAGAGAAAAGAAACGAGATGCTCGTGTTTTATGAGTCAGGGTGAATGAATGTGCGAGAGCGAATGGGAGTGCGAGGAGAGCGACAGAGGAACCGAAGAAAATATATTGTTGTTTAGCGCGCATGTGTCCAACAAACAATCGTTATAGTTCTACGTTTCAATGCGGAAGCATGCTAGAGATTACGATGGGAGAGAGAGAGAGAGAGAAATTCTATATTTCGCCGACGTTACCTGGGACTCGGTCCAACCGAGCCCCTCACACCTTAAGTTACCGTAAAATCGCGTGAAGCGGGCTTCATTTCATTAAGTCTTTTTTTTTCGTCCTTCCTCGTTCGTAGATTCGATCGTGTGCGAGAGAACGATATTTGTTACTACCTTATATACGTACTTGTGCGACAAGTTTAATATTTTCTTCTTTAATTCTTTTTTTTTCTAAGACGTTTGTCGGGTCTCTCGGTGATGCACGACTCAAAAACGACACGTGCACGTGCACGCGTTTCTTGGCGTATGACTGATGTATGTTAGGTACGAGATCACCTGCCACGGTTGTCTTATTGTCTATGCACAAATATATTTTGATATAAAAAATCGCACGGCTACTTCGTTCAACCTCGAACCATCATTTCTCTTTCCTCGATCCACGACTCCTCTGGCGTTCGACACTTAAATTACTTGCGGAATGATTACGCGGCAATTACTTTGCTGAGTGTAGTGTGATTTCATTGTTCGGGCGTTCAACTTAGCGTCGTGCAATTTGACACCCTTCAACTCGCTGTGATTAACGATCAATTTTTCGAGAACAGATGAACATCTTTGTCCCGGTAAATTGGTTATTAAATTTTTCAAGAAACCTTAAAAATTTTCATAGACTGGCTGTTACATACGCGTTTGCATATTTCTAAGTCTCTTTTAGACAGTAAAGCTAAATAAAATTCTACTGCTTATAATAGCACCAGTAAGGAAGAAAGTTCGTGCCGCTTTAGAGGTTACACTGTGTATGTGTATATACACAGCAAGTAAAAGTGAACTTACGTGTACTTAAACGAAAGCTTATTTAACGGAGAACGTCACTAACGAACACTGACTTATTTAGTCGTAATTTTATTTAACTAGATAAAAGGTCCGCAGAGAGTTGAAAACTGTAAGAAAAGATAGTTAAATCGTTGGGTAAAGGTAATAGAAGCTCAAAGACTTCTCTGAATAAGGTGCTGTGTGGCACACTTTGCACATCATTCGTTTCTGCTGAATCGATTCAAGCTTTCTTGGTTAGCTAACAGTAACAACAACCCGAAATCACATCGAATACTTTCTTCGTCGAATTCCGTGTCTAGTAATTCGCATAAAGCAGCCGGAAGATGGACGAAAATCCCGAGTCGTCGTCCCTGCTTTTCAATCTCGCCAAGACATATTTATTTTTCTCGGTCGCCGCGAGAAAACAAAACGATCGATCAAAACATTTCCACGTTTCTTTCGCGGCGACAGCGAAAGCAAACACGAGACACGGTACGCGGACAATGAAACAGGATCACTACTGGTTAGAAAGGAGTCTTGCTCCTTTGACGGAGGGTTGGGGGAGGGGGAGGGTAGCGTAACGCATCAATAAAGTTGTCGCCTGATAAAAATCTCGTCCTGTACACGTTCATTGGCACACGTGCGCTCGCGGAAAGCAATCAGAATCGTTGCTCGCGCGAATCCGTCCGGTAATGAGTCACGAGATAAGTTTGTTGTTAGTCAGATAAATAGATTAACACCATTGTGACGATCGTGGCGTTCCTTTTGTGCACGCCGGGGAACAGGATTCGAACTTCCAAGCGCGTTCGTCGATCTTGCCCATGGCGTGTGCCATTAATTTTCTTTAAACCGAAATAAAATTCTAGTTTATTGATATCAATATGGAGACTATATAAACACTCGATGAGTCTAAACTTTTTTCTTCTTCTAAGAAATTATAATAAAGAAATTCTTATTAACACTTTGACTGCCAAGCTAGAAACCTAAAAAATTCCATCAAATCAATGTGTTATTTAATGAAATAAAAATTGAAAGAAATTATATGTACGGTATTGAGCAGTCCTCCAACTTTTTGGCATTTTTCAGATCCTAATAAAATTTGGTACGATTAATATATTAGTGTAAAAATTCATTTTAAAACTTCGACAAATAATTGCGTCACCCACATATGGGTGACATGGCAGTCAACGTGTTAAATGATTATATACTGTTTCTACCGAGTCATACTTGAGATACGTACGAAGTATTCGCACAACGTAAACGAACATAGTTTATTAGGTCAGTTAACCCGCGTGGCCAATGCGATCAACAGGTTCTCCAAGTTGGAGGACAATGCCGTGTTTCCACGCTTGCGCATTGGCTTTCTAGCATATTTCGAATATACTTCGAGGTTCCTCAACATCACGTTACAGTTAACAACCGATTAGGCGCATTACTGTCATTTGTCGACTGAAAGCGCGCATAAATATGCAAATATCCGTAATAAGCGTCGACCACTGTCCGTTCTTAGACAGCCTCGATATTCCAGAGCTGTCCGTCGGTAGTAAAAGGTTCACCTCGACACGGCCGGAACGTTTTGCGAATGGATCTTATCGTGCAAGTGAAAGTGACGAGCCGGTGGGTCTATATTTGACTTCGATAAATCGCCGATGGACAACGGTTACAGCTGACGCGCGCTGCTTTCCCGAAAGTTTCGACCGAGGACGTGCCTCGGAGGAACCATTAAGTACCTACGCATACCAACACTGCACGAACTTATGAGCAAAGTCCTCAAACTTGGCGGTGAGGTGTTTCTATATTTAAAACCTTTGACGAATTCGGAGGCTCTCGTGATACGCGAAGTTTCGGAGAACGTGTTGGCACTTGGCAATCTCAGGGGGTATGCAACCCTGGAAGACTAGTAAAATTGAGCGAATCCAATATTTTTTTCGTACATACAGAACGCCCTCTAAAACAGAGCAAAGCATATTTCAACACAATTGTTAAATAAAAATTTTTTTAAAAGTGTCCTTTATATGTTTTCATGTAATTCCTACCGATTGCAATTCTTCGAAATCTTTCTCGCATGTCGCTTAGTAAACCAGTGCTTCTAGTTGTTAAAAAGAAGGCAGATCGTTTGGTCGAATTTTAACCCTTAGCGCTCGAATGGTGACTCTAAGGCACCACTAAAAATTGCTGTATCACTACTCAATATATTTTTTACATTTGTATTTAATAAACTAGTAAGGTTTCGATATTGTACAACTAAATTGCACTATTTCCGTATATATAACATGAAAAAAAAATATATAGAAGGGCAATATTCTAGGTCAGAATAAATGTTTCGTTTTGGAGTTAAAATATCTTCGAGTGCAAAGGGTTAAGAAAGTTATATTCTGTTTTAAAGGACGTTCGAATGCTTTCGCGAGCAACTGTAAATATACTGTAAGCAAGACTTTTGTAGGGAACGTTGAAAAATATTTTCACACTGTTTTAGAATGACAAAATGTTCGTTTATACATCGTTATTGAATTTCATGAGCAGCGAAACCTTGTAAGCTCGTATCCAGCAAGGAAGCGCGAATGAATAATACAAAACAACTCGAGGGTTAAAACTTTGGTAACTTTTATGAAAGAGTCGACGATTCGTTTCGACAGCGGGAACGAGAGTTCGAACTCGGAAATTTTGCAGCTCGGGAATCTTCGGGACATAGGATAACGAACCGAAGGTCTGGTAACCCACGATTTGCTTCGCAGCCTTCGAGAAAGCGTAAGATTCCTGTGTCTAGGAATTCGTAAAGAGTTAGTAGCCGCTAAACTTAGATCGCCTTAGAATTACGGGACCTCGGGGCGCATAGGTCTCCGAAGATAGGGCCGACATGTGAGGGGCTTAGGGTGTGTAGTCCGCGAAAGTTACGGTTCAGTTGGCAGCGTGTCACGATCCACCGTTAAGAGGGTAACATAATTAGTCGCCGGCTTACGTCAATCTGTCTCAGGGCTGAAGACCGCCCCGGGTTATAAATATGCGGTCGCCGCGAAAAACCGTTTCCGGAATGCTTGGTCTTCCGCTGTGGGTCGAAGTTATAAAGGAAAGACGCGAACCGCGAAAGCACAATCGAGCTTCCAGCGAGGCCGGGTCTAACTGGTTCCGAGCAGCGTCGACACACCTGTGTCGCGCAGGGCTAATCGATACTTTAATTACCCTGAGCGTTACATAATCGCGTATTCTCCGTCGTGTCGGTCTGCCAGAGCGCTAGATAAGTCGCTCCAAACAGTCTGGTCGTTCCCGGTGACGGAACAGAGGCGAAACGAACGAGCTTCCGCTCTCCGCGTTAGGAGGCAGAAGGACGACGAATGCGAATTGTGTGGCTCGCCGCTGTGTTCGAACTATGACATAATGCACCGAGTTTTGACGCCGGTGTGTCTACGTGCACATGTCTCTCGGTCGTCGCTAGTTTTAGACACAAGCTCTGCCAACGGCGGCCGCGCTCGTCCGATGCGTGGATCTCGGCGGACTCGCAAGATTAACTGGGAATAAACGTCAGCCTCGAAACTCGAACACGATCGCGGCACGCGAAATATTCGCGGTCGACGAGCACGGAGACGACGCGACGCGACGCGACGTTCCAGAAGCTTGACCAATTGATCCAGATACCGACTTCCTCGGAGAGGAAGAGGCTCCGCCATCGTTGTCCGTCGGTCGGCGAATCTTTCACGGAAGATTGCACTCCACCCCTCCGGTTGTCGAAAGCGCTTTTCCTCCGACCGGAATCGCCAGCTTCTGACACTGTCGTTGTTATTACGTTAGCGACACACTGGCAACCGTGTCGCTATACCTACGTACCACCCTCCTCCTATTATTCGTCTCTATTCTGGCTCCGACGGTATATGGGTTAGGGCCAGCTCCACCAACACCGTTTCTCACCCACGCGTCCGCGCCCGCTTCTTTTCCCGCAAGCTCCAAGAGGAACACGCATTAGCTCGCGCGACCGAGCCTGTGTTCACGCTTCATCTGACACACGCATAATTCCAACGAAATTGGAAAATACGCGCCAAGGACGGATCTCGGCCACCTTTTCAATTATCTACCGCCGCGAGATATCGGCAGTATACCCCGTTCTCTTTGTCTATTGTATTTGGAAAGTTTATTGCTAGGCTACGATTTTATGTATTGACTTGCAATGATTGATTTGAAAAGGATTTGAACCGGACGAAAAAATTGTTCCTCTTGATATTCCTCCTTCGGTACCATTTAATTCATGCCATAAATATTTTTTATGCAGGAGATGTTTAGATGATTTCCTTCAGCTGAGACACCTTGTTTAATCGAACAAAGATTTACACGTAGACGTTTACAGATGGAGAGTTAGAAAGACGCCGAGCAAATAGACACCGAGCTAATGTCTGCGATCGAGTATCTTTGTTTTTATTGTTACAATTGATAACGACGATAAGCTTAATAAATAGGCCAGGGAATCCCAGGATTATCTGCCAGGACGTTAGCTTGAATCTGTTTTAATTATATTATCAGTAATTACTATTTTTAATTGCTATGAAAATACAAGACTTTTCAACACAAAAGACTGCTTTTTAATTTAAGAAACAAAAAAACGAAAGTGATGATACTAAACAGAGTCATGGAATCGCAAAAAGGAAATAGCACGATTTTTTAGGTAGAAGAGGTTGTCTCAAATGTACACAAGTTTAAGTGCTCGTGTTAGTGAAAATATTTCACTTTTAAGGTTGGCGAAGACCTAAGAAGTAAGATACATGCAGTAGAGACATCGATAGTATTAACACTTTGACTGCCAAACTAGAAACCTAAAAAATTCCATGCAATTAAAGTAAGTTATTTAATGAAATAAAAATTGGAAAAAATTAAATGTATGATACCGAGCAGTCCTCCAACTTTCTTGAATTTTACGAATTCCAATCGAATTTGGTACAATGAATATATTAATGTAAAAATTCATTTTAAAACCTGGACAAATAATTCCGTCAGCCACATATGGGTGACATGGCAGTCGACGCGTTAAGTTGATGTTTTTGCAAAATGTCACTAAATTTTCCAGTCCGGACCACTGTGCGACGCCGGGATACGAATGTTCTCGAATCATCCTGCGAGGCAAATTTGCAACCGTGGAGGGAATGGAGGGGACACGCGTTCCTTTCAGCAGCTAGCCGACGAACCTCCAGAGAACACACGGTTCTCCGTTCTTGTTCCTCCGACCTCGGATTTCCCTGGTCTCGCTCGCGCGTCGGATTGAAAAGTATCTGGCCCGGAGTTAAAAGGGGAGTCTCGTAGATCGGCATCGCGGTTCACTGCTGCGAGCACGATGTGGGTGTGACCTGGTTTCCGAGAGTTTCACTTTCCTGTAACATCGTTGCACGGAGGAGGTAAGGAGGATTCGACCCCAGGCAGTTACGTCATGCATTGTTATGCCGGCCGTAACGGGTCGTAGACATATGTGCGGTACTCCGCGGGAATTAAAATAAGTGAGCGACTATTTCGCTCTCGGATAGATGAGAAACCTAGCTGGTTCTCTGCTCACCGACTGTCGAACGATTCTGACTGCTTGTCCGGTGAGTCACAAAAATGAAAAGCCGGATACATGTATCTCGATGAAGCGTTACGGCCGGCCCGTTCGATCTTTCTGTGAGCCCTCGATAAGTATTTCACTAATTGTAAGTTTTGGTAGGTATTTTAGTCATAAGGAAGAATTTCATGGTTAGATCCATTCTCAAATTCTTACACATCGTTTCTTCATAAATATTTTTGAACCTTCTGCTTTGAGAACAGTTTTGATTTTCTTATTGGACCTGACACAAATAGCGAACTATTCGAACTGCAAAAAAATTAATACATTGCGTACGGCGCTCTGCGCGTTCAACACGCGCTCAAAGCCCGCACATTTTCTGTCATTTTGCTGCTTTTATAGAATTAGGGCCTATTTCATAAAATCAATTTTTGTTATAATTCATCAGTAACAGATTGAAAATATAGACGATTCTTAAAAAAATTGTTGCCTTACAAATTAAAACACGAAGTTTGAAATTCCAAAATGTACAATAAAGGAACACTTTATAAGATACGGTACGCGTACGACGATCGGCACAGATCTACTGATGTACTGGCTACAATTACTGATCATTTCTACATGCTCTGAATGTCAAAATTCAATTATTTCGCTCATCATTTGTCTTAAGAATGGGAGAGGCTTCGTTACCCTGGTAACGTATAAAAAATATTTGCCGCTGGTTGCTGAAGTTGCTGATTGAGTCGAAAAAAACATGAAAACGAGATATCTCGTGACCCGGCCGCAACGTTCGATTTGCTAAAAACGAGATATCTCGTGACCCGTACGCAATGTGTTAACATTTCAAGGAAAATACGTGAACTTCGGTGAACGAATGAACGGAGTCGGCGTGGAATAAAGACCGGATAAAGGTCAGAATGGCGAAAGGTGTTCGAAAGAGAACAGAGCCCGAAAACCACGTTAGCCGTTCTGTTTTTGAGCGATAAGTTCGGCAGACCTCGTTTGCTTTTTAATGACGTAGGCAGGAATGATACACCTGTCGGAATTATGCGACAACAATCTCTTATGGAAATACACGGTGTCGCGGTTACACGTGACGCCGCGCCGCGCCGGTAGCGAGTGTATTAAAGTAAAGAGATCCGATAAAGAAGTTTATTCTCTTCCTTCCTTTCACTTGACCGTCGAGCCTTCCGCCGTTCGACGGGCTCTGTCGGCGGAATACCTCGGCTAATTCAGCGTTTTCACCGTCGAGCTTTTAATTAAGCGCGAGTACCGCGCCGCGCCGCGCCGATTGCCCGATGCGCTCGCGCACGCTCCGCGACGCACAATGACGACATTAACGAATTCATAACGCGTCCGATGCGTAATGCCCGACGCGACGTGATGCGTGTCGTCGCGTCGCATAGCGTCGTCGGCGTGCACACGCTCGCGATCGCTCGTTCGCATACTCGCGCTCGCGCGTGCGCCCGCCTTCGCCACGATCCTCGAGCGTGTGGCGGCATATATAAAAGAGCGTTCTAGCGTGCGACCTATATTCCACGCCTGCATTGCTATATTAGACGCGCGCGACGCATCAGGGACGCGGACGAACGCGTGCCTTCCCCGCCTCACCTGATAGGCCAATCAACACACAAATCCACAGAATAATTCGGCGACCCTCCATTGTTCCTTCCTTCGGCATAATCCGATTCTTTCCTAACGACCATAGACCGCGAACGAACTCGTTCATTATGCGTGGCGCCGCATCGTGCATGCCGATCGATTTTTAGAGCCCTTTCACGCGCAGCCACACGAATCGCAATTCACGTGTCGCATACGCGAGCTTCGTTCGCGCGTCTCATGTACACACAACACATTTTTACTCGGTATTTGTTCGTTTATAGCTGAAGAACTTTTCATGTCTAAAGTACGAGCAAGCGGTGTTCCGAAAATTGTTTCCGTGTTGAATCGAAACCATGTTTTTTGGAGTACCGTGTTACAGGAGGGTTGGCTGCAGAAAAAACATAAGTTGTATAAACGCGAACAAAGGTTGGTTAATAGTAAAGCTTTGTGAAGCTTTGAAAAGAAAATTAAGTGAAGTATTCAATTTATAACACTTTTGAAGGAAAATGGGACCTCCAGTTTCGCATCTGCTTCTTTAATAACTTTAACGAGATGAAACTAATATGTCGACATCCTCGACACTAGGTTTACGATTCGATCCAAATATGGCAATGATTTCTCAGGCCGTACATTTAATATTCTTTATTATGAACTTTATGCACGGATAACGATTAGAGGTAGGCACAAATTAAACTAGCGAGAGCATTAAGAGAATTTAAAGACAGAAACGTATTATTTTCAACTAGTTGAAATTATAGTAAAGAAAAGTGGAACTTTTTTGAGAAAGATCCGCTGCTTGGCGATAAGTGCCGATCATAAAAATGTGCCGAGTCAGAGTGTGTTCGAAGTGCTCGAACGTCGAAAGGTTAAGGGACGCCAGAGCACGTTGAATGGAAAATAGGGTATTATTTACAAATCGATGCAGATGCAAAGTGCACAGGCGACTTTGAACAGCAGCCAGCTTCGTCGCACGATTCATCCGTCCGAGGCCCGCGTGTCGCGTCTTCTCGCGTTGGTTTTAACGACACCCACGCGACACGAGGAAGTCAAGCATTTATTTTTATCGTGATTTTTCCGCGCGGCCAAACGGTGTTCGTCCACTCGATCGATGGACCGAGTGTAAATTACGCTTTCTGTTCTGTAGCACCTTGCACTATCGTGTGTACAAATAGGAGAGCGTCCTCGTTTGCAGACGTATTCATCGTGCAAATACAGATGATCAAACACGAAAAGATTGTTCCGTTCGTGGCGGGCGCCACCGCGATTCCGACCGGAATCTAAAACAATCGCGGAAATCGCAAATCCCTTCCCGTCAAATCTTCAATATTTATCGCGACGGCGCGCACGTTTGTTTTGCGGATTCGTATCGGCGATAAATGGCAGGCGAGACGCGTCTTGTTAAGATCGGAGCAGACACTTTGTTGCATTTCGAACGGTATTGGAATCGTTTCCTACGTTGTCGTCTCCATTTTGTAATTTCTCTTATCCTCTACGAATAGCACGTTGATTGATCCCCACATTTCAACCAAAATTCACATGACGCTATCCTCAACATGTTGTTTTTTCACGCATATAAAAAGAAAGCACGACAATCGCATCGATTGACGTTAGAATATATCGGAGCAGACACTTTTTTGCATTTCGAACGGTATTGGGATCGTTTCCTAGGTTGTCGTCTCCATTTTGTAATTTCTCTTATCCTCTACGAATAGCACGTTGGTTAACACTTTGAACGCCAAACAAGAAAGCTGAATAATTCCACGAAATCGAAGTAAGTTATTTGATAAAATGGAAATTGAGAAAATTAAATGTATGATATTGTGTGGTTCTCCAACTTTCTTGCATTTTACAGATCCTAATCGGTACAATGAATATATTAACGTAAAAATTCATTTTAAAGCCTGAACAAATAATTCCGTCACCCATCCCAGATAGCACGCAATGTCTTAAAGACGTCTGTTTTACGTCCATTTTTGGTCTGAACGTCTTACGTCCTGGAAAGACGTCTTTAAGACGTACAGTTTTTTCACAAAGACGTTCCAGAGACGTTCAGAAGCCGTTCGGAAGACGTTCGTAGGACATTCAGACGTCTAATAGACGTCTGAACGTCTTCGACAGACGTCTTAAAGACGTCTTTAAGACGTCTCTGTGCTATCTGGGATGTATGGGTCACATGGCAGTCAACGTGTTAATCACCACATTTCAACCAAAATTCACACGACGCTATCCTCAACCTGTTGTTTTCGCACGCACATAAAAAGAGGTATCACGACAATCGCATCGATTGACGTTGGAATATTTATTTACGAGTAAAATTGGAGATCTAGATGAAAACTGTAGGGTTTCGAGGATCAGCTTTGTAGCTCAAAGCGATATACATAACAAGCCTATAGACTGTAATAGTATTTCTCGACCGAAACGCTTCGTAACGTTTGCCTAACACAATGGTGCACGCTTCGATCAATAAGTTTAGTTGAAAAAAATCTGCGGTCGTTTAACGTTACTAAACCGGACATTTCATATGCAACGAGCCAGCGCAAGGATCGAGAGACCCGCATAGGTAGTCGGACCTCGAGATACTTGTCGGAGAACAATACGCAGGATAAACAAGGGAAAAAGACGGGACGCGACGAAGGCGATGGCGAGGGGGCAGCGCGAAAGTCCGTGAATAGTGTTGCGAGTAGATCAATAGTCCGATGCCGCGATATCGTCGATCAACGTCGATCGGTCCTATTGGCAAGCAGCGTGCACGGACGATTCGGGCTGGCTCGCGGGTGCGATATTAATAACCGAGCGAGAAAGAAACGCGACGATTCCGTTTGCCATATGGTCAACCTAAATTCTAAGAGCCCGTCGTAACTAGCATAACCGGGATAACCTACATAAAGAGCGCAGCGAGAGAAAAAGACGGAGAGAGAGAGAGGGAGAGAGAGAGAAGGAGGGACATAGAGACGCAGAGAGAAAGAGAGGAAGAGAGACACACTCTGTGTAACGCTGGAACGGCTGCAAGCCAGCGAATGGACGAACGAATCCGCACAGTGACTACTGTAACATATGTACGGCGAATGTCGAGAATTCCTTCCACGTTCCACGCCCTGGAAAAAACTGAATGAAACGTCCGGCATAGCGATGATGCCAGGGATCCCTGAAGCTTAGCCGAAGATCGGCTTATTAGACTCGTCCGTCAACGCTTATCGTCTTATCGGAAGATGAGCGGCAAGATGATCGAGGACCTCCGGTACTCGGGATCAGGAAACCAGCGGATTACTCGAGCAAAACGATCGAATCAGGAGTTTACGCAAATCTGATCATCGGGGATCATCGAATCAGCGCGGCATCGTTCCGGACCGCTCGCGAATTCCGCGGGACGCGACGCGGAGGACGAGCGTTCGCCGTTTCGACGGCCAGCTGCACTGTCGTTGTCCTCCTATGGGCTGCGGTCGAGACTTCTCCCATTAAATCACAAATGAATGACATTAGCGGTGCTATAATATCGTACCACTATTACCGTGACGGGTATTACGTGTCACGAGGCGCGCTCGGTCGGTCGGTCGGTCGCTCGCTCTGTCTCTCTCTCTCTCTCTCTCTCTCTCTCTCTCTCTCTTTCTCTCGTCTCCTTCCTCTTCGCTCGCTTGCACGCTCGCTCGCTCGCTTGTTCGCTTGCTAGCTAACAGCTCGGTCTCGGTCCCTCGACTCGGCGACTCTCTCTTTCCATCTCCCTCCGCCAGTCTCTGGAAACACTCTTACCGTTGCATGCAAGGAATCAGGTCACTGCGCTGCAAGAAAGCAAAAGCGGTGCTACGAGCCGCGGATTAGTATTATCGAATATATACATATATACCTATATCCTCCGGAAAAGGACGATGACTAAGGCGTCGTTTCGACAGAACTTTCGCGTACACGTACGGCCGAGCATTGCCGCGGACCGCGGCCGGCTCGAGCATATGTTTCCAGCGAACGACTTTGTTTGGCCGAACCGGCTGCTGTTGTCCATCATGCGAACAAAGCCGCTCGGCGAGGGCTCGTCCAGTTCTCTATCGGCTTAGAAGATCCCTGTCGAGGAGACAGATTCCTTCTAAACGTTGGTGTGTGTAGCTGTTTTTGTTCCAAGGTGGTGCGAAAACGATGAAACGAAAAGCCGGATGTAGGGCAACGCGTAGAGGTTGAAGTATTGATAGCTGCGTTCAAGATGATCATATCCGAGGTGAAGGGCACAGTCATTCTTTGTTCAACGCGTTGAACGCGGAGCTAATTTTGTCTCGCTTTCCACTTCACTTTTCATGGAAATTTCAATGCAAAAATACGCAAGAAATAAGCGAAACACTTGCTTACCTCGTTTCTGTTTAATCTGTTCCTATATTTTCTATTAAGACAGTGAACATATTCTTTTAATAATGTATTAATTATATAGTATGGATTTGGTCGAATCTGAGCAGATTTGTGTTGATCAAGTCTGCCTTAGTTAGATGGTATTGAAAATTGTCTTCCATATTCTGAACGTACGAATTCCTAAAATTGAGATTTTATACTGTTCGCTTGTATCCCTTGTGCTTGCCACCGAGTTTCATCTCGATCAATCGTCTCTTGTCTTTCGAATAAATATTTTAATCGATACTCGGTATAATTATAGAATAGCAAGTACTATTATGTTGTCCAGGTTTGAAAATTTATTTTCGCCGAAGGATCTGTACCACTCGACAGGATTTAAAGAGCCAATTTAGCTTTTACTTTGTCGAATAAATTGCTTTTATCTAATGTTTGTAGTCGGCGGTCAACGTATTACAAACGTGACGTTATAGTCTGCGGATCGGGTCGCGGTTCAATGTCGCAGTTCCCGATAAACACGTAACCTGTGACGATCTGATACAGCACGATGGGAGAAACTAATGACGGGGACCCGCGTAATAACAAATATAATAACGAACGTTAGACCTTTCACAACTTTCGTTTGGCCGTTCAGGAACAACAATCGAGCCGTAGGATTACCGAGTGACCCCAAACTTATTGCTGGCGGTCTATTTAAAGTTCACACGATTACGAAACAGGATCATATCAGCCGGACTAGGTGAGCGTAATGAAGTTGGTTCCATGCATCGTACGCTAACGAAGTTCGTGCCTCCCAGCACAGTGCGTGAACGCTATAATTAATTAGAGAAGCGAAGCAATTACATCCATCCGCCGCGGCCCGAGTTTCACGACACTGCACACTCCGCGTAATCGACTTATCGCTATTCTACGTTAATTAATATCGTTTAATTCTATTAGCGGCACTGTAAAAAACCACGGAAGCCCCCCGATGGTCCTTCAAGCACTATTAATGACTCTCACTGAACAATTGGGTACTTTTTAGAAAAAGCTGTTTACAGTGATGTTTCCTATTTTATAAAGTATTAGGAGCTATAGTGGAGACGCGTGAACAGTAAAATGTGCTCGAACGACAGTCTCACTATAGACCTTTCTCAAGACACGGCGTGAGTCATAAATTGTAAGATCTAACTACAAGATGCATAAATGATATTGGTTTTACTGTATAATAAATAATTATATTTCTAGTTTGTGTCTGTATTGCAATACGTTTGATCGCTAATTACCAGGTGTAAGAATAATGAATCAAAATCGTCTTTACTGTACAGTAAATAATTATGTACAAGGAAATAAATTAATATAAGAAAATAAGGAAAAATAACTGTGTTACAGCTGCATAGTAGCAATTTAACTTGCATAAAGATAAGATTGGCGATTGTTCGTGAATTGAACGTAATTATTCAATAATTGTTTCGTTTCTATCAATAATAGTAGTCGAACTAGGGCTTCCACAACCGAAAATCGAAACCGTGGTACAGTCACACAAATCTCCATCGTGAGATTGTCACAACGATAAACAGATGCAGATCAGGACACTCTCTCTCTCTCTCTCTCTCTCTACAATCTTGCCAGCTCTCTTGCTCGAATTGGCATAATAAACGATCCACAATGTCAGTGCGGTTATGAGAATCAGGATATCGACCACGTGCTATGGCAGTGTCCCACGTTTGATGAACTGAGGTTGGAGTTTATCAGACAACTACGGAAACTGCATCTTTTTCTTCCGCTCTCATGCAATGTTCTCTACTCTAATAACCTACTCGTTTTTGAATGCTTGTGAGCTAAATATCTGAGAAAATTGTACAGTTTATAATAATGTATAATGTATAGGAAAGTAATGTATGGCAAAATAATCTCTACTTTGAGATTCTAATTGCATTAAATAAAAAAAAAAAAAAGTCGAACTAGGGAATAACCAAAAGGAAAATTTCTTGTGGCTCACAGTGAACATTACCAGCTTGATGAAATGAGCCCGGTATAAAGGAAGAGCCCGCGATTCGATTCGCACACCCCTGACGGCAGCGGAATCGGCCTACTTATTTCCTATTGTAGGCATAAGCAAAAACCCGAGACGATCCATAAGTAGCTACTCGACCACTAAAAATGGAATGTCGCGAATGCAGTTCGTTGTGCGCATCCCGCTGGTTTTTCGCAAGTTCGCGACTTCGTTCGCGGAACAAAGGATCGATATCGCCGAGTCGACGAAAATCCGAAGCTGTGCAGGTCGATCGGCGAGCCATGTATTTCGTGGTTCATCGAACCGTCGCGTCGGTGCGTCACAAAATCCACGTTTTCTTTTTTTCTATTCTTCCTTTTTCTTCTCGCGGAGGGAAAAACGATTGCGATGCGCCCATTTGCATCCGGCGGATTGCATAAGAGATCGAGGCACGGTAAGACAACGGGATAAAATGGAGGACCGGTTTCGACGGCATCGGGCTCGTCGACGTTTTTAATATTTTCCGCGAGAAATTCCGTCGAGCGACTTCCCGGATTCCATTCCGCAAGGACGAGCGGATCTCATCCTTCGAGGTTTCTAGATCTTCCACTCGCGATACAGTCACGCCGATGGCACGAGAGCCTCTTTGTTCCCGCGATCGTTCGCGGGCTTCGACGCGGCCCGCAGGTTTTTGCGACTCGTCAGCGAATACCCGCGCGCACCCGTTCTATTTCTCTTGGCGACGCACGGTGCGTTGGGAAGCCCGTTTTCTTCACAAAATTTCATTACTCGCAAATTAAGGTGAAGGCACCAGTAGTTGACCACCATGTACCAGTAGTTGACCATTTTATAGAAAAACATAAAAAATAAGGTTCGAAATGTTCTTATTGTTTTGAAATTTAACCAGTTAACTGTGGCGATCTCTTTGCAAAGCGCCCACCAGTGTGTGTCGCGATAATCAAGTTATTATATTACGAGTTAGCTCTCAGGAAGTTATAAATCCAACCCAAATTATTTATAATTTTCATTTGTTTGTTTCATTTCGTCTTGACCTCTAAACATTTTAAGCACATTAAAATTTACGAATATAATTTAGTTTGTCGCCAGAATTACAATTTAAATATCAAATTGTAACAAAATTTTACGCATGACGGATATAGTCGTCATGACACAAAATTCTGCCACATCTCGATAACGGATATAGTCGTCAAACACACTTAACTGGTTAAACAACGGACGGCATGTCATCCGAGGTTCACTTTCATCAAAAGTGCACTTATAGGTGCGCTTATAAAAACCTTATTTTTGATGTTTTTCTATAAAAAATGGTCAACTACTGGTGCCTTTACCTTACAGGCGAACCGAAAAAATGTTTCGGACGAAAGTTTTGGAATATAGAAGACCGAACAAACGCGTTTAGCCGAATAGCAGCAAATTGGGCAGCTTGAACGGCCGATGCCAATCGGAATCGGAATAGAAAGCGGCAGAAAAAAGCCGATCCCGATCGCGCCGCTCGCGGGTCAATTCGGCACGGCACGCCACGGCGCGGCGATAGCAAATTGCTCGCGTAATTAGTTGCAATCGAGCGAACAGCCCGGATTACGATAGATACCGGTCGGGCCTACAATCGACAATCGCAGTAATGATGGCGACTGCGACGACAACGCGATCATAATAATTATTGCATAATGACGCCGAGCCGCGCCAGCGAGGCTGACTACTGCCGAACGCGGCGGCGGCAGTCACTTTCCTTTTTCAGTGGCCTGGATCATCCTATCTTCCTCTCTTGCCGCTTGCAACTTCTATCGTTCCCCCTTGCATTGACACTCCCATGACGGGCACGTTGCACGATGGTCCTATGAAAAATCTGGATATTTAATTCTGCAAAAAACAGCATCCATCATGACACTTAGGGATGAAGTATTGTACTACATTGTACTATATTAACCCCTTGCCCTACAATATCGAGTCTGTCTCGTGACGAAGATTCTGATTAGAGTTTAATAAATACGTATGTCAATAATCTCCGTTTAACCGAAATAAAGTTCTATTTTGTTATAGTTGATATATACCCTTTGGAGAAAAAACATGGGCGAACAATAAATATAAACTACCTTTTTCTTCTATGAAATTCTGAACCATGAATTCCTCATCATTATAATCACAAAATAAATAGTAGTGCAAGGGGTTAAATCAAGACAACAGGTTTTTATGAGTTTCCCAATAAAGACATGAACTGGATAAAACTACAGAAAATCATCGTTCATTGTATACGACGTTCAAATCGATTTTCTACGTTCGTTGGAATACTGTTCTCTCTGACAATGTTCTGTTATAAAGCTCCTAATGTAGACATTCGACATTTGCAACAGAAATTTTATTGGACACCAAGAGGTGTTTCGTCCCAGGCGGTAAAACTGATTAAAACAATGTACCTTCGCCTGCGAGTGTAGTCTTCAATTCCATCACATCTTTGAACTGTATCCTTATATCATCTGACACAAATTAACTATCATAAACAGAGACCAACCGTATAAATTCCAGAAATTTCCTTTCACATTCTATTTTATTATTAGTATCTAATGGCTCGTAAAACTCATTTCTGCAAGGATCCAGTTGCACGTCTATGCCTAGCACCGTGTGCCGTTCGCGAGAAATTGTTAATTTCGGAGAGGGAGATCAGCCGCGCAGACTCCGGCTGTGACTCATCGAAATCTGCAATCTGGCAGAATACCTTCGCACTGACGAAGACCTTGAAGGGCCCGGAGCCTCGTATGGTTTCCACGAAATCGGGAAAACCGCGGACCGGTCAGCAAGTGCGGTGCCGTTTTCACGCTACCGAAGAAACCCGTAATGAATGATCGAGGATCGAATGACATCGCGCATCCATTTCGCGCTTCCCGGCCACGTGTCCATGAAACTACGTACACGTAGCCCCGTGCACAGAACACAAGAGTCAAGCCGTGTGCGCATACAACTTTTATACCGGTCGTGTTTCCGAGAGGAATACTAATGCAGACTTGGCGGAGTCGTCCTAGTAGCGGCTCCCGAACGGGCAGCTTCCGGTCACGTCGATACAATGAAAAACCACTTGCAAGAAACCGAAAGCTTCTCTCTGGAAAGTAGGCCTCTAGCCTGTCGGATAAAGTAGCCTAATATTAGGGGTACTCATAAGAGTAATCAATTATTTGAAAAGAATTTGTTTTGCCTTTGGTTCTGTACCGATCGTTGAAGAGGAAACACGTATTCTTTTGCAGTTTTCGGTAAAGCACAGCCTGTGTTCAAAATATTCTAAGAAGGACAATTTTTTTACAACCCTGTAACAAAATGGCGGCGTCCGTACCTTCCGAGGATCATATTCGTCATTGCATAATTTTTTCTGGTTTTTTTTTAATGGTTACTGGTAGCTAAAATAATTTTAGTCGTTCATAGCAGTTATTCATAACCAAAATTTGTTAATTAACCCCTTGCCCTACAATATCGAGTCAGACTCGTGATGAAGATTCTGAACAGAGTCTAACGAATACGTATGTTATTAATATCCTTTAAACCGAAATAAGATTCTATTTTGTTGTAATTGATATATATCCTTGGAAGAAAACATTGGCATACAATAGATATAAACTATCTTTTTTTCTCTATGGAATTCTGAACGATGAAGACATTCTAATCATTACAATCACAAAGTAAATAGTAGTGCAAGGGGTTAAATGAAGCCACTCTTATTAATCAACTCTTAAGTTTTTAAAATGTTGTCTTATGACAATTACGATGCCTGCAATTTATCCAAGTAATTGCGTTCTGACTGAACCGATGGTCGCACAGGTGTTACGCAAATTCGCTTACAACGCACCCCACCTGAAAAAGAGTTTACGTGCACAGAAGCTTGCAACAGGTAGACGCCGTTCCCCGGTTCGGCCGCGAGTCATCGAAAGGCAAAACAATGACGTGTAACTTGCGATTCGCAGTTCCTGCACGGTGACTAATGATTCCTCCCGGAGGGCGGAGACGGTGCGGGAGGGATTGTTTCGATAACGGTCTCGAACGGCGATGGATTTTCGTCGAGATCAGCGGAATCCGACGCGATCGCCCACAGTTTGTTGCATCGAAACTGACGATCGCGATTTAAAAACACACGAGGCACGGCCTTGGGCCTCGGGCTTATTTAGGTTATACGTCTTGTTTAATCGACAAACAATTCCATCGTGAAACGCCGTCGTCTCGGTGCTCGCGCTGGGAAAAACGAAGCCGCGACGAGCTTTCGAGGAATTCGTGTAGTAAGGTAAAGGCACCAGTAGTTGACCATTTTATAGAAAAACATAAAAAATAATGTTTTTATAAGTGCACTTTTGATGAAAGTGAACCTCGGATGCCATGCCGCGTCTGTTGTTTAAATTTCAAAACAATAGGAACATTTCAAACCTTATTTTTTATGTTTTTCTATAAAATGGTCAACTACTGGTACTGGACGCCCAATTTCTCGAGCAGTTGGCCAAAATTGAATTCTCGGAGTATACCGAGTATACCGATAGAGTTTTGTTTCGTTCATTTCTATACCCCTTCTTCTCAAGCTATCGACAAAAAAGAAACAGATATAAATATGTAAAGTATCTTCTGAGATGAGAAAGAAGAGCATAGGCTCCATCTCCTCGGTCTCCACCTGAAAACTGTAGGCTGACCAGGTAGGGGACCGATCAACAAATTATATTTCGAAGAGCCGTACCGCTCGATCCTTTCCCTAAGCGCCGTATGGTTCTTGTTCGAGGCCCGGGAAGTGGGTCAGCCAGATACGAAGAAGCGTAGGAGAGGAACACGCCAGCACCGTGAACAAACGGCCGCGGAGAACTTTCGAGTTTCCATTCCTGGGACTCCCCCCCCCCCTACTCCCTCCCCCTCGCCCCGTTCGTTCTCCCGATAACGGCTTCATCAGCGTATGAAAAGCCACAACGGAGCACCAAACTCGGAGCAACAGGTGTGTGCTCGTCGAAAAACGTTGCATCGGTCGCACCGAGCCGGGTCTTCAATCGATACGTAGTAAGATAATTCGCCCGGAAATCGGAATTGTTGTGACTGGTCGTCGAAACATCTCGATGACGAGCGCAAATTCACTTTCTTCCTGGTAACTCCGTTCGCGTGGAACAGGCTCGGAATGAAATCATACCGATAACGCGTGACGACGTCGCATTCCTCGATTATTTCCCCGTTTCGTCGAGACATTCAATCTTCTATAGGACGATTTCGCACGTGATAATAGCAACGTTGTATAATGATCGCGGTTAACGATGATTATCGGTACACAGAGTATTCTATTTAATTTTCTAATGCGTTCGTTCGCGCGTTTGCAACGATGTAATGTGCGAGGAAGTTACTGAACAAGATTGACTCGAGTGGATTACGAATGCATTTATGTCAAAAATACGATTGTATTATTTCTAACTTATTGACATTATTAACCCTTTGCAGTCGAAGCTATTTTGAGTGTTTCCTTTTTATATATTTTTTTTTTCATGTCATATATACGAAAATGGTGCAATTTACTCGTACAATACTGGAATGTTTAGTAATCTATTAAATGCAAACAAATTTAATAATGTGAAAAATATTTTGAGTAATGATACAGCAATTTTTAGTGGAAATATCGTAAGAATGTAGCTGTAGACCGTGTCAATGCGTGTGTGTGTGTGTGAAGTAAAGGAGCAAGAGATGATCGAATATATCAAGAAGAAATGCAGTAATCTATAACGAATAAATTATCATTGTGTAATAAGTGAATACCCGTATTGTAATCCGTTCAACGCTATTAAATTATTAAAAGGCATTGTGCATATTATTCATAAAGAGTGGAAAAGTGGAAGGAAGCGGAAGTGTTTCTACGTAATACATTAGAAACAAAGCTCTCCTCAAGGGCAAGTACTGTTTCCCTCTTTGTATTAGTTCCTTCTCATGTAAACCTGATATAAAAGGTCAGAAAATAATTGATAATTTCCTTAAACAATGCTCCGTTAAAATTTAGAAACAATGTAAAGCTATTTAATGTAAGCCAAATGTAATAATACGGTACTTGCTGTATAAACCACTTGGTTTAAAGCAATAAATAAAAAAAAATATATATATATATCCGTACCGTACAGGATGGACTAGTAGAAGAACCGATCGCGTGATTGGTTCTCCTCTTTGGTCGCACCACCTCGATTTTTGCACGCGTTTTCGGCCCCGTCACGTCGAGGCGGCATGCGTCTCGGAAACGAAGCGCGTAGAAGTCGTCGAATAGGCACGATTAACCAGAGGAAGAGAAAAAAAAAAGTAAAGAGCGACGCAGATAGGTAAGTAGAAGAAGTAACGGCGGAGATAACGGGGGAGAAATAAAAATGATAAGAACTCGCGTGCTCCTCTTTATCTGTGGACAAGGCAGCGATCGCCGTGACCCGTACTATTTCTGGTCTATCCGGTATTTACGCGGCGACGTCTTCAAGAAATAATTCCATTCTTGACAATCCGAAAAATTCGACGAGGCGCCCTCGAGGAATTTGCATGTCCGCGGGACGAAGTCGAGAGGATCTATGGAACAACGGAGAAAACGGTTTCCTGTCCTACGGTTTACGGCGCGGCATAAAACGTTCGTGTGCCCGGCTTCTCCCCCATAAAATCTCACGGTGGTCGACCGTAATTCGCGGCGCGAGAAACGGCCTCGTAACACGCCCAGACATCCGGAAACGAGCATCGAAGCGCCTTTGACAAATCGATAACTCCGAGTGATTTAGCAGAGATACACCGCGATACGACGGCCGCGAGCGTACAGTCTGCGGCGACGAGCGATATTTACACGCCGAGTCTGTTTTCCCTGGCCAGATAAACGTATTTGCCGATCATTACCGCCGGCTTTGCATGGGCTTTCCTTCGTTCTTCCTGCGAGACGCGTATCGCCGATTACGAGACCGCGACACGCCGTGCAAACGTTCGTTCCGTCGCCGATATTGTCGGAATTCGCGGGTTACACTCCTGCGATTTACAGTGTCGCGCGGAATAATAAGACAGTTTACATATTTACTGTTTATTTTATTTCATTTTATTAACCCCTCGCGCTACGATCCGTTTTACGGTTCAAGCGATTCGAATCTCTTTGACGTCCATCGTTTCTTGGAAAAAAGAAGAAGAAGGTTTATTTTTCTGTTGAATGTGTACTCTGCAATAGCTATGTATATCGACAACAACAAAATAGAATTTTATTTGGGTTTCCAGGGAATTAGCGACACATGTACACATTTTGTTGGTTCTGTTCGATATCTTCGTTACGAGGTAACGAAGATTCTGGCTCGCGTTGTTGTAGTGCAAGGGATTAATCTCAGTTTTCCCAGCCAGGAGATGAGCTCGGTCTATAGTCATTCGCAATAACGTTCGGACTCTCTTGAAAAGACGATAATCTGTTTAGTATTGGACCATACGACCTGGATCTTTTTGAGAAGTTAGAACAATTGGTTTACCATGCGACGTGAGAAAGAAATTTTGGAAAATTGCAATTGATGGGAATTGCAGGGAAAATACTGGAAATTATTTTTTACTACTTTTTTATGTTGAAAATTTAGAAAATACGTTTTGTAGATCTTTCTCGATTATGTACATTCAGTTTTCAAAATTAATCAGATCGTTTTAGGAACTTGTAACGTGTTTAACTTTTTCGAAAGAAGTTGTGTGATAAGAATAAAATCGAGGGCTTCATTATGTTCCTTTATTATATTTAATTCTCAATCAATTAAAAAATTCCCTCGGATTTCATTCGAAATTTAACTTGCTTTGATTTTACTGTCTGGAGCCAACCGTGCAACAGTCGTTTTTCGAACAAATACTTTTATATACACATGTGCCAATAATCGCTAAATTGTTTTTTAAGCGATGATAATGGATAAGAAGATAGCGATTATCATAAGTTTCAAGAATTTCCTTCATTTTTCATTTCTGACGATCCTATCACGAGTTCTGATGGTGTCCATTGACGCGCGTAGCTCTTGCGTCGTTGATAAACAAGCGATTTCGAAGCCAATCAAAGTAGAATGCATTTTTCATATTTTAAATTTTTTCCTTTCATGAAAACCATGGACATGTGACAAAACTCGCGTATGCCTAGAACGATTCGTTTGAAAACTCTTTACGAGGAAAAAAGACGCGACAGCTATTAACAAAAATACTAGATCCCTCTTTCGTTTATAATTACAATAATCGTAAGTTGTGGGCGATATTGTAATCTCGTGTTTCGGCGTAGTCGATGGCTCGGAACGGCACGATGAAGTAAATAAAAATCGTACGTTTTTATTGAGGTCTTTCCTCCGGCTGCCGAGTTAATTTTAGAAGACCGAAATCGTGAGTCGGTTATTTGCTCTCTATGAGCCGATTACGACTATCGCGTGTTAATTATTAGCTTCGTTTAACGGTCGTGGTATCGTCGCCGGCGAAACGGCCGACAGTTTAATGGAATCGTCCGGCACGATAAATGCCGATAACAATCGATAACCCAACGGTAAGAATCTTCTTTATAGCGTCGGTCTATCATTTTTGTGACCTTATCGAGCGCGTGCAAATCTAACCTTCGATTGATTAGGCCTATCGAAAGGAGTTCCACAATTTTTCGTGCCACCCACCGCGCCGCCATGGTGATTCACGTATTTATGCAACATCGAAAATGTGGCAGGTGCCTGATCGATCGTCAACAGCATCGAGCTTCTTTGCAATCGATAGCACGAGGAGGATCGGCCTCCGTCTCTGATACAAAGTGCACTTCCAATCTCGAGCGCAAATACATAACAGAAACAAAAATAGTGGGCATTCTTTCGCTCGCCTAGAACAGCATTATGTAATATCAATACTAGTTAACACTCTAACTACCACGGACGTGTATCGATATCTAACGGAACGTGAACATGTAGTACAGTCTCTCGCATGCATATGCCACCTCGACGCCATTCAGCTTGCTGCTCTCAGTTTAACGTAACACTGGACATAGCCTAATTCACATATTTTCCCTTCTGGATTTTGCACTGTAAAAGCACCGAATGAATTGTCCTGTGTATTTTTTTTTTTTTTGTATCTTGAGATGCAAAAATATTTTCATCGTGTTCTATTTTAATTCATAGATTTCTAACAATATTCGAATCTTAATATATACGAATAAGATAAGATTAGAATATTAGAATCTTATTCTATTATTAGAGGCCATATCTTATTCTAATTTATGGATTCCTCTGCGATATCATGATGGCTCGGTATTTAACGTTCAAGTTTATTTATTCGGTCGGTAGTAAAGGGATCAGTATATTCGACTTTCTAAATCTATTTTCCTTTTTACCATTGGTTTCTAAAAAGTGACATCTATTCTAATTATAGATTGGAGTACACACAAATGTTCAGAGTAATTTGCTTTATTTGCTCCATTAGCTTAAGAAAACGTGTACGGTGATAAATGTTAACAATATTTGTGTCTTACTTTTATAGCAGTGCGCCCAAGTGAACAAAATTTTGCCTTTACTCCATGTTTTAGAAAATCAGTGTAAAAATAATAAAAAATTTCGTGAACTTCACACAGCACGGAAAGAGACACTATGGTTCCGTTAGTGGAAATCGTGAAATATCACATTGAGGAATCACAGTCGCAGTCAAGGAGCAGAAAAGGTTTAATCAAGGATTCCCTGTAGCGCACCTAACATTTCAGGCTGTAATAAGAGACCTCCAATGACTACACTCTTAGAATTTAATCCTGAACCAGCTACGGACCGGAATCCTGTGCGATTCCGCTGGGTGTGATACAGAATTAACCTTCGCGCGTGTACATCGTCGTATACCGCCGGTAGAAAATTAGAAAGGCACTAATCTGTAGATTGCGCAATAGGATGAATAGCAACTGCGCGATTAGATGATTCGCTATCGGAGATCAGAAAAAGTTTCGTGCATAGGAGCGATATTTTTTGTGCTATTATAGCAACGAACACATTTTCGTCTCGAGAAACGGCAGTGGTGCGGAATCGGATTCTGCCGTTTCTCGGATCAGAGGGTACCTACTCGGCTTCCCCTTGTCTTTGATTATGCCGAGAGAGTTTATGGGTTCCATTTTGTCCGGCAGACCATAAAATTGTCGGCCGATCAGCGGTATCTTTTGCTAGGAAAGGATAGAATACGACATACCCTCTCGTACAGCGTTTACTCTATGTAAATGTCCCAACTACCTAGACAATAAAAGTCCCAGAACTATCCCCCTTCTGCGAGGTATACCTTGATTAGTCTTTCAGTTCGCAGTTTTCAATTAGACTTTCAGTAAGGTAAGGTAAGGAAAAACATAAAAAATAAGGTTTTTATAAGCGCACTTATAAGTGCACTTTTGATGAAAGGGAACCTCGGATGCCATGCCGTCTGTTGTGTAAATTTCAAAACAATAAGAACATTTCAAACCTTATTTTTTGTTTTTCTATAAAATGGTCAACTACTGGTACATGGTGGTCAACTACCGGTGCCTTTACCTTATACAGGTTATACCATTTTTGTCAACGAAAAGAGATAGGATTTTTCCTGTTTCTCGCAAATCAGAAAATGTGCGAAACATCAAAATTGAATTTTGCTGCGAGTTGTTTTCCAGGGAAGCGTCCACGGTGAACGCACGCGGGAGCCAGCCATTTTGCCAATTAAACGGTTAGCTATTACAGAAAGAAGAACAGTCTCGAATGTTCGGTGCAGAGATCCAGGATTTAGTGATCGATATCGGGCCTCGAACGTCGAAGCGCTGGGATCCTTTCACCGATTCGAGGCGAGCGACGCGCGGTGCATTCGAAACGCGTTTGATCGGCCGACTGCGAATAAATTAAACGAACGGCCAGGGCCACTGTTACGAGATCTAATTATGCCGGCGGGAGTAATTCTTGCCGGATTCCCCAAGAGAGGAAGGAACGAGGCGAGCACGCACTGGCGGGCGCGCGCGCGCACACGAGCGCACGCGGGTTCGCACATGCGCTCACCCGGACGCGGACATGGACGCGAATGCGAATGCGAATGCGGACGCACCCGCGCTCTCTGAGGCCGTTATTCGCGCGTGGCTCGCAAGGTCGTGCAATGTGCATCGCAAGATCGCCGCGCCGCTGGAGTGCATTACGCGCGCCCGCATGCTGTACACACGTATATGTATAGGCTCTCGCGTTACAGTTGTTCCTTTCCTCTCAGCGACTCTTCCCCCTTTTTCTTTTCGTATTCGCTCTTCGACATCTTCCGCGACACTCCGGCCGGTGTCCGGATATGCGAACAGCCTGAACCAGCCGGCGAAGATGACGTAAAGTGACCCTCGCTTATGTCACGTTACGCTGCCGGGTATTTATAGTTGCAGGAGTGTCGGTGGAGCCGAGCCGAACGTCACACCGTCGTCGTCGCCGGAACTCCGGTATTTCATTGAAGGCAACTTGTGTACAGCTCACTTAAATTTGATAGAATCTGTTACACTTTAATTTCTACGACTCATACCTTCACTCTTCCCCTACTACTCTCCGTGCCCCATACGAAATCTCACAGGACTACACAGGGGCAAAAGGGATCCTCGCTCGCACCCAATGGTTAGGCTCCGACTTCACACACCTTAGCCAATAATATTTTCCTAGAACCGAAAATGCGTGTGGATCCAATCGCTGCCGAATCCTGCTACATTCCTGCCATGGGACTTCGTGTCAGGCACTGAGAGTATTCGGTGCCTCGTAGCTTGTCTCGGTAGACAAGTAAAGAGAATAAAACAACTACAGGAAAGGCGACAGTATTTCAAAGAGGTACTGCCCAGATAGCACAGAGATATCTTAAAAACGTCTTAAAGACGTCTGTCGATGGACATTCAGACGTCTTAAAGATATCTTGAAAGTCCTACGAACGTCTTCCGAACGTCTCTGGAACGTCTTTGTGACGAAACTGTACGTCTTTAAAACGTCTGTTAGACGTCTTCAATGCAATCAAGTATACATATGGCATAAGTCATGCGAAAAAAAATTGGGAGGGAAAAAAACAAATTTCAAGAAAAACGAGTTCAAAGTATTTTGAACAAGTACATTTAGTGTTAAACGCTATATTCAGTTCGTGCGAGTACCGGTCGTAAAATAACGCGGATCGGGTCAGGGGACGGTAGAGTGCGAAGAATTAATTTTGTAAAGATAATGTATCGAAAGGTTGAAACGTCGCGACGCGAATCGAATCGAATCGAATCGAAAAAGTGACGGGGCACTCTCTCGTATAATTGTTCGGCGGGAGCGCGCACGGAGAGCGAGAGCAGCCGGAGATACTTTGTTGATTATTCCCACAAATTAATCACCGCGCTAATGGGAGAAGACCTTTCGCGAGGCATAGATCGGAACAGCAGATAGGCGGCTAGGTAGAGCCCATTGTTTCGTGGGCTGACACGTCGCGTCGCGTGGGGCACACGGATCAAAGCGATCGTACCACAGATTGTTAAACGACCGCGTCTAACAGACGTGGGCAGGCCGAGAGGTTCGCCGATTCGCGGATTTTCAAACGTGTTTCCGGTGGCATTCGATGGCACCCGCAGATTTCGGCCAGCGTCGAGGACGATCGAACACGGAAGCGTTCCGGACGTGACGCGTTACCGTTTCGAAAGATCGCTGGACAGGCTCGATCGAACCGCGACGTTCTTCGTTCGATTAAGGGAGAGGGGAAGAAATGCACGTGCCGAAAGTGAGTCATCGAATTGCTGAAAGCTAAGTAATGCGGAGGCCGTTGGCACGTCGATAATCGCTCCGCGATCGAACCTCCTCTTAACCCCTTGCCCTACAATATCGTGGCTGGCTCGTGGCGAAGAGTCTGAACCGAATCTAATAAATACGTATGTAATTACATTTAAACCCCGAAATGAAATTCACAGGCAAACAGTAACTATAAATTTTCTTCTTTTTCTTCTATGAAATTCTGAACAATGAAGGAATTCTAGTCACTATAACCACAAAGTAAATAGGAAAAGGATTGATATTATTACATTGTTGCAAAAACATTAAATAAACATTTTTTTCGAAATAACCTCATTGAAGTAAGCACCGTTGCAATCAACATATACACTTACCGACAAAAGTTAAGAAACAAAATAGTCGTTTGGGAATCAGTGTATATTTTTAATCTCCTGAAATACACATGTCCGAATTAAACATAACATGACGAAATTACGTATCATACATGAACACACAATAAGTTTTTTTGGGATTATACTTGTATAAGCACTACAATTAATATTGAGTCAAGGAAACAAAATAAATACTTGTGACAAAAGTTAAGAAACATAAAAACTTCTTGCAAGAAGTAGAGTAACTAGAAGTGGACGTCAATTGGGGAGTCATTCATTTACTAATAAAGCGGAGTTAATGCGAGAAATTACGAAAATATGGTCTAAAATACCACCCAAGCATTGTGTTCGATTAATCGAATCAATGCCATGCAGTCATCAAATCCAAGGGTTATCCAACATCTTATTAGATCATCATAAAAAGTATAAACACCTGCACATTGTTGTTTTTTGTTAAAAGTGATTACATGATTCAAGCACAGTATGTTTCTTAAATTTTGCCACAAACTTTTCTTTCGTTTCCCTGACTCAATATTAATTGTGGTGCTTATACAAGTATAATCGAAAAAAAACTTATTGTATGTTCATGTATAATATGTAATCTGTTCATGTTATTTTTAATTCGGACATATGTATTTCAGGACATTAAAAATATACACTAATTCCCAAACGACTATATTGTTTCTTAACTTTTGTCAATAAGTGTATATTCTATCAATGAATTACAAGCTTCGTAATTATAACGTGGTAGAAAATGAATTTTTTGGTCCCTCTGTATTTTACAATTACTGAAGCTACAAAGATGAGTTCGTGGGAATTGATTCATTAGATTTGTTTATTCAAGCACAAGCAAATTGCGTGGCTATGCAACAGGAAGCTTAGGAAGTGTCAAAACATTAACGAACAGATTGTCACGTACTTTGCATATGCTCGCATTGTTCAACAATATCGAAGGCGGGCGCGCGTTGCGAAAGAAACTTTTGGGACAACCAAATACAAAAAGAAGAAATAAATTTATATAAATTGTAAGAAGATAGGATTGTAAATCCATTTACGCAAAGATTTGTTTTAACCAACCGAAGACTTTCTGTGAGAAAAATTACAACTGAAGGGCGGCGTAAAAATCGTTCAAATAATTTCAGGAAGTGAGTTGTTGATGAAGAGGCAATTTTCGAGACGCATCAGTGACGCAACTGTGCAATTCCAGTGCAACGAGTTCACGACTAGAAAGATTAAAACGACTGCGGATTTTGTACAGTTACATAAACGAGTACGTATTTCTGTTCTTTTCTTCTTGTTGGAGACTGCTTAATCCGCACAAATTTTCTGAGTGATCGCCGCGCGTGGAAAAATTGATACGCAGATCGACAACTCCGGGAAAAAAGGAGAAAGAGGAGATAAACCGACTACATATTGCGTTGAGAAATACGCGGACGCGTGTCGCGGAAACAAGATAAGAAAGAAAGTCGCACAAGCCGCGCTCGACGAAAGACTAATTCACTGATTGGCGTCACCGTCCACTCCGCTCCACTGTTCATTCTATTTTCGAATATAATGTGAAGCAATTGTAAATAATCAGCATTCTTTAAACTAACGGATTCGTTAATAATTCGGTATACATAGAAAGATAAGTCGAAATAGATGTACATAAATTGAGAATACAATTACAGTGGACTCCGGTTAATTGAGATACATTCGAACCGGATAATTTGTCCCAATTGATCCGCAGTCTACGGAATAAAACTTCGATGGTGTGCCTTTTTTTTGCTAAATACAATGTTTTGTTTGAAAACTTTGTTAGGGAGAAAATGTTCAACTGCGACTATTTAAAGAAGCGTATTTGCATCGTAAGTCGCCCGGCCAATTACAGGATAAATATTCAAGCTTCGAATGCGTCCATGCATCTCGGTTACCCACACAAAGCAAAACTGTTAGCGCGTCCTTCACGGCCTGAGCCGAAGCTCTAACGAACACAACGTTTGACTATGTACGTTCCTGAAAAAAGTTCTTTACAGCACCTACTGTGTAATAATGCAAGTATCTATCTCCGAATCGACAATTTGAGAAACCTCTGAAACAGACTTCATTTACACCTGTATAGAATTTTTACTGGTTTAACACCGCCATGTCACCCAGATGTGGGTGACGGAATTATTTGTCCAGGTTTTAAAATGTATTTTTACGTTAATATATACATTGTACCAAATTCGATTGCGGTCTGTAAAATGCAAGAAAGTTGGAAGACTACTCAACATCACACACATATAATTATTTTCAATTTTTATTTCATTAAATAACGTACTTTGGTTTCATGGAATTTTTCAGGGTTCTGGTTTGGCACTCAAAGCGTTAATTGACGATCTTGCAAACGTTTCAAGTTCATATATTCCTGAAAGAGTACTGCATAGTATTTCAAGTGTTTCTCTAAAACGAAGGAAAGTTGTAGCTTTGAAAATCACAGGAAGAGTCCCGTGACTAAAGTTGGTCCCTTTGATTTTTTATTAATAGAGCCGCGGATCGGGAACGCTTCAGCGGATAACATCGCGCCGGAATTCACCGTGGATGAATTAATCGACGTGACAGAGATCGCGTGGGTGCGCGGCTCGGCCCACGTCCTGGCCCACGTGCATCTTCCATCGTGCTTTGAATTCAGCCATCGCTTCCAACGCTAATTACCTGACGTGCGCTCAACAGCGAAATCACAATCGTTCGATGATATCATAAATGAGGTCGTCAAACTCCCGCTATCTCTGTTACACCGTCGACGACGATCCCCGACGCTGCCGCCGCCGCCGCCGCGCCGTGCCTCGACGACATTCGATCGTCGATCGGAGAAAAACGCGGATGTGGGATTATTTTTTATCGCGACGATGCGCCGATAGCTGCACACAACGTCACGGAAATGCACCGAGCACCTAAACCCGTTCGAAGAACACGAAGCCGACTCATCCTTTTCCGCGAATCCACCTGACGACGCTCGTCTCGAGCTTTCCGATAACTTTTGTGCATCGACGAATCAGTGCGTCACTTGAATAGGGAAAGTTCATGGCAACACGGTAGAACTTGGTTTGTACGAACCAATTAATGCTGAGCCCCGCACCTGAACAGGGTGAACCACGAAACGTGATCAGTTTAGATTATTCTGGCATTTGCAGGCCCATCGAAATTTCTTTTAACAAGTATAGCACTGCTCAGAGAGAAAGAGAGATTTAAGACGATTATGGTAAATATTTTGTCAACCCTAGGAATGCTCAAGGTCACCACGAATTTTTCAAGGTTTTTAAACTCACGGTTTTGTCTCGAGAAATGCCACCAATGTTTGTTTCGAGAATAAGATATTTCTATCCCCTCTTCTTCGTTTCCAATAAAACATATGGGACCCATAAACTCTCGGGCCACTCAACAACAAAGACAAGTCGAATAGGCCACAGAGCATTTGTTAGAATAAAAATACTTTTCATGATACTTATCGAGTTCGTCGTAATATCCACTAAAAAATAGGTGTAAAACGATTATAGGTTTATTTAGATAAAATTCAAGGTGACCTTGAAAACTCCTGAAAAAGAGCGTCGACAAAAACTTTACAGAGAATATGCGAGTACACGTGATCGGCACTCGGGAAACACAATTGCAACGTATTTCTGCCATGTTTTCTATTTTTATTCGCAAATATTGATTTAATAAGCAACGAGAGCATTACACATTTGAGGGGATTGCGTCATACGCGCCGCTTGTTCGGTGTTTCTTTTCACGTCGATAAACATAAAGCATTTCGAGATGAGATACGACCCATGCTTATCATCTGACTGTCCCGAGCAGGTGCCTCTGACATACTTACATGAATTGTTTTCGGTGTTTATTGTGGGATCGAGACGATCGCGGATAAACGAACCATCGCTTCGATAGATAACGATTCGATCCGCTTTGTTGCATCTGTATTATCGATTAGAAGTATTTGGATACTTGTGACTTATCCGAAAGTCCGAAGTAAATAGTTCGAATCAAATTGTGCTTAGCCTTTATGTTTCGTGTTAGTACATGTACTTAGAGTGTTGAAAAATAAAATTTATTGGGTCGTAGATTTGTAGGATTTACAGCATTCGTAAATTTCTCTAAATAATACAGGTACAGTCGAACCTCGATAATTCGAATTTCAAGGCCGTAGCTAAAATTTTCGATTTAATCGTGATTCTTTGATAAAATAGATGAAAAAAATAACAACTCGGCTAAGTCAGTTTTTATACGTATAAGGTATATGTCAAGTTTCAGTTTTTCTTTATTGTTCATGCATAATGACTTGTAATTATTGTGTCCGGACGAAAGTTCGTATCGTTTTCGAATTAAAATTCGAAGATAAGATGAAGATATTTATTCAATAATGCGATAAGTTACTATTGAATAGACCGATGAATAAATATCTCAATTTTATTTTGGTATTATAATTTTAAAAACTCCAGGAACTTTGGTTCCAACAAAATAATCGTAAGTCGTTGAATAATCATAATTATGAATAAATTCATCAGTTACTACTACGAGAACCTATAAATTTTTACCTCCTACTAAAGTAGTAATTCATTATTACACTGTCACGTAAAATAATATTCGATATTCTTTCTATTGTACTAGGACAGAAATGTTGTAGCTTTTCGGGTATTTTTAGGTATATCAACTAACCACTGTGCGACGCACCGAGCAACAAAATCGTTGTCTCAGAGATTTCGGAGTTATCGGGCTACTTTGATACCGTAATAATGTTAACAAAAGGCTGCCGGTTACATTCCGCCGTCGGAAAGATCCAGGAAAACATTCTCGGCTACGTGATTCCCGAGTTTCCGCGGCTTCTCCGGCCGCCTCGAGGAAAAATTTGTTATCTCGCGCGTAGTTGGGATCCGCGACGTGGTTTTACCCGTACGCGTTCTGTGTCGATCGCGACCCATTATCGAGCGTCTTATACATTTATGAAACGAGGCATCGCGCGTCGTTCAATTGCAAAACAACGGAAGAGCCGCGCTTTCATAATATCGTGCGAATAATCTCGCTGAAATAAAACCGCTAAAATTAGCCTGCCGCGAGTCGTAACCGCGCGCAATTAAGCGTGCAATTATCGCTCGAACCGCCGTCACACAATTTCCTACTTCGTGTTCCTATTAGTCAGAGGAGCTCCGCTGTCGTCGTAGTCGGTGGTAGACGGGTCCGTTCGGCGTCGAAACCGTCGCAACGACGAACGCTGGGACCTTAGCTTTATGTATCTGGTGAAAAATGTACGAGATTTTTGTTCATGTTATCTCCTTAACCCTTATGTGGGCAACCAAACTTTTCACGGTTGTTGGGCAACCGGGGTACCCGGGTACCCCGAGCGTTTGGTGCCGATATATAAAAAATAAAGTGACAATTTTACTTTCATGCTTTCCCATAACTTTTAGTTTTTTTGTCTATGGTATACTAAGTATTGTTTTAAACAGTTTAAGTGAAGCAACTGCTTCAAAAAATAGTATAACTCAATGCTAAGATCAAACTTTTATGCTATTCGTATATGGACGTACGATATTTGACTTACACAAGAGTACAACAGTATTCAACTTTATTTGGTCACAACCAAAATGTTACAATATATTCGTATGTGCCAAAAAAAAAAAAAGAAAAATTTGTTGTATTACTATCCACAATGCACAATGATAATGTTGTTTCTGGGCCAAAGAGGAAACCAGAAATAGTCCACTTCTATAAGAAAACAAAATCTGGTGTCGACATGATGGATCAAATTTTGAGACGATACAGTATACAAAGACGTACTAACAGATGGCCATTAGCATTTTTTTTTTTACATAATTGACATTGCTGCTCTTGCCTCATACATCATATATATTTCTAATAACGATATGTTGCCTAACAAATCCAATAATCGCCGAATATTTTTACGCCAAGTGAGAGAGGAACTTTGTCTTCCAATAATTAGAAGTCGATCAACCAATGTTCAAGTGATGAGACATTTCTCTTGTAAATTAGCAATAGAAAGCATGCTGCATAAGTCACCAACAATGACCGACGTTCCTTCAACTTCAGGCACTGTACAACAACGAGATAAAACTGGACGAAAAAGAGTTGTAAGCTCATGTCATATATACCAAGCTGACCCTGATAGAAAACGTAGAAAGACACGAAAATATTGTCAAAACTGTATAAAACCAGTTTTCCGACGAACACGCAAATACTCTGACAGTTTGTAAAAATTGTCCTATTATTGGTTAATAATAGTAACTATACTAATAATAAAATAATACCAATTGAAAAAATTTGTGTGTTGTATGATTGTGTTGTAAAACTTCCTTTCATAAGCATCCAACTACAACTTCCTATGCATGGGTACCCGGGTACCCGGGTACCCGGTTACCCAACAACCGTATAAATAAGATTGAAGCCTTATTATTTAATATGTTTTGCATCAATTTTAATTCTGTAACCATAAATCGACAGAGAACCTTCTAAATAATGGGGATCCAGGGCGGTTTTGCGATATCTTCATAAAAACATAACAAATTATTAGAGCAAACATAGAAAGGGGTAGCCGGGTACCCGATTGTCCACATAAGGGTTAAATTGTTCTATCGGGGTAATTCGTGTAACGAATAAAGTTTCAGTGCGTCCAAAAAGTGTTTCAACACTATATTTCCGATTCTCGTGAAATCGTCTATATTTGACGTATGATAATTTCGTTAAAAAAAGTAATACAATAATAACTTTCGGTTCAATGTAACGCTGGAACCCTCTTCTTTCGCAAACCGTTATTCACTTTTATTTTAGAGTATTTGTGTATACTATATGATGATGAAACACTCTGGACTCAGGAATCAAAAATGCTTGCAAATTGAATTGTCTGTAATATGTGATATTAGGTCAAAATATGTGCCGGTATAATGTAGCTGGTAATATCTAAAAAATTTAATCTGTACCGCAACACAATCCAGAAAGTGGATTGAAATTTCATTCGTTGAAAGAATAAATTGATAAGTACAATTTAGAAAAAAAGTTGTGCTTGTCTGACATGACTGAGACAAAGACACATCGTGTGCAGCGCAGCTAGTAATTATCGTTGGGAATAATTTGTTAAATGCTTTTTGTCCATCACTTGTCTCGTCGGAATGTGGCGCGCACGCGTCCCCTGAACTCATGAATGAACGCGTTGCGGAAAACGCGCCAACGCGGCCTCCGACTGGATGCGCGCGTAATTCGCAGCTATTTTTAAGTGGAACGCAGACCGATTATCAGTGATTCTCGCGAGATACCGCGGCTGGCTCGTTTATCGATAGCGCATGCTCGACGACGCGTGCGTGACTAAGAGAACACAAAGGATTTCCACGCGGCCAGCCTCTTCGATTCGAAAAATAGGGACACACGAATTCGTACCCTACCTAACGGCTGCTTATCTTCACGCCGGTTTATCTTTGTTCTCGATGCCGGTGCTCTCTATTATCAGACGATAGATATCTCTAACCCTCACACGCGCCTCAAGGTGAGGATTCACCCATTTTTTCCGGATATCGTAAATCCCTCGTCTTCACAACATAATCGGAAAGGAGTGCACTTTTTTTCTCAGTTCTACACTCAAGAAGTGTAGAACAGACTTCTCAGTTCTCCACTTCTAACACGGTTTCGATACAACCAAAGATTGCATTAACCCTTCCACAACACGATACGTTTATCATTAGACTGCGGATTTTATGCGATTGAGTCATTTAATGCGAAAGGGTGTAAGTCAATATTTGTCTCCGTTTGGTTTAACATCACGTCTTAAGGAGGAACATTGTGTAAAATGAAATTTTTGAGCATTTTTTATGAATTCAAGTTCTTTTTTGTTTAATGATGATCTGGTATCGATGCTATTGTAAACTAATGTTCAGATACTGACACTGACTCACTATGCCATAGGATGCCTCTATTATCAGAATGACTGGATCTACTGCATTATTTTCTTTGTGACAGAACGAATCGATGACGGTGTCCGCGAATGCAAGAGCGCGTGATAATTATCTATGTGAAAGCTCCGCATAAACAAAAAGCGTTTATCTTTTGTAAGCAAAGCGATTGCCTTTTTTCCTGGGGATGACTATAATATGCAACCCGTGATCAAAAGCTTGCCTCCTGGTGCCGTTTAACCCTTGCAGACGAATGTCGCCCCTTTAACAGTAAAGATATGAACACTCTCAAATAATATGGAATCAATTTTTAATGAAATGCAATATCTCCTTTTCAATTTCACTTCACTTTTAGCTCTTGGATACGCGATGTCGTTTCACAGACGAAATAGCATTTACATTGGACCATCGAAAAGTGCAATGTAAAAATTTCTCGTTCTCAAAGGGTTAATCCTCGTGGTAAAACTACGTTGCACAGATCATAGTTTCCGAGATAATAAACTGGTTCTTGTAGCATATCAATCGAACCTCGACTACAATGAATCATACGATAGGAAAGTGTAAGCAGCTGAACAGCAACTGTATGAAATGCAATAACACTCACACTTAACGGTCCTCATAATTCAGAATTACCATTTTATCTACAGCAAGATCGAGCGTATGCACATCTACACAGTGGGCCGATGCATCGAGGCAAATCAAAAACTGGCGGAGACAACCGAACCCAATTAGATCGAGATTCGAAAGGATAAGAGAATTACCTAATCCACTTAATCCGTTACTCAATCCGTTGCATCATGATAAGACGAATGGCCGAAAAGCTGCGTGAACAGAACTCGGTGAAACTTGGTGAAACGCGGATCGGTCTAGCTGCCTCGGTAGTGGGGCGACGCGAAAACGATTTCGGTCCGAAATTTCTCGTTGCCCGCGATGATAAAAAACTCATGATGATAAAAAAAAAAAAAGAAAAAGAAAAGAAAAAAGAACAATCTGTCAAATCGACTGCGTCGTCACGTTCGCACTTTCACTGTATTCGATTCAGGAAACGATCGACCGAATCTTTTTTCCCTTCGTTTCTTCGATCGTTCGATCACGCGTCACCAGGTCCCAACGAACGCAGCTTTTTCCGTTTTTGTGGACAGCACATGGCACAATCGTGGCGATCGCGTTAAGCAAGAGAGGATCAGAGATTCCGTTCACCCCCCTCCCCCCGACGACGGCGTCCGGGTCTATTTTAACCCAGAGAATCGAAATCGTTATTCGATTACTCGGTTTCTAGCGAATTAAGGAGGCAGCCTTGTTTTTTTCAAGAATCTTTCTTTGAAAAATGTGATGCGTAGATTGACTTAAAATTTGAGGTGTCATTTATTAACGTTACTAGATCATTTTTCTCATAAATTGCATAAAATCCTCAGTCATCGGTTATAGCGATCGGTAACTGATGGTACATCCGAAAAAAGGGTGATTCTACATGTACAAGATGTAGAATAAAATTTGAAGAAAAGCGAATTTGAACATTTGGCGAATACGCGTGCTGCTAGATAGTATTGGGAAGATGCGCCTGTTCATGACCTACAAGGTTCTATGTACCCCGTGCAAACGCTAAGCACGCAAACTTAACGGATTTTCAAAGTCAACGTTCTCGACAAGAAAGCCTCATTGTATCCATCAAGGCCAATTGGTACGAATGTACCAAACGTATTTTTAATATTTCTATTTGTATTATTGTTTTCTCCGTAATTCCGACAAAAAATTCACGATAGTGAATTTATTTATCTTTTACACGTCATTTCGAGAACTAATTGCTAGAAACACTCCACATAGACCATTCTTTTCTTCTTTAACAATTGTAACACGTCGAGGACAATGTATGGACGTTTTTAAATTCTTTTAATGTTCCTACAATTTTGAATCGCACCAGCGTGTTTGTTCCGTAAACGGATAAATCTAACTTTCAGTTCGTTTAAGTGCGATTTTTGGGGGTGCCAGAAAATGATTAAGAAAATGTAGCATTAGGCTGACCGAACCCGTCGATCGCGTGATCGCCATCAACGACCGAATATTGCAGCAAGAATACCTCGTATCGCCGGTGATGGCAATTAAAATATCGTTAACGACGATCGGAGCCTGTACTTTCTCCTCGCATTCTCGACCGTCGGTGGACTAGAAGCGGCGGGTTTAATGTTCTTTGTCTCGGGAGCACCGCCACGAATTTTCCCCCGACGTGACAGCCGTGGCGAACGAGAAGTCGACGGAAGAAGTCGTCGCGTCGGTGAGATAACTGTTTAATGACCGTAGATACCGTCGATCGATCGTCAAGACTGTCCCCAAACACAGCTATCGCCGAGCGGACACGAATTTGCGGTAAACACGTTCACGGAAACGGATTCTCTGGGAACGCATACATACATGAATCATCGGGCGTGTTGTGAGCAGACTGCGGATTTTATGCATTTATGATAAAAAAAAAATGCGTGGGTGACACCTCAAGCGCGAGGAAAATTCGAATTTAAGAACATTGATATATACGGGCGGATCTGTCTGCAAAATAAAAATTGTTTGCATACAAAAGCCAAATAGAAGCGTCATTCTGCCATGTGTCTTGAGCCGTCACGCGAATTCCCAAGGGGGGCACCCCGAACGCATACTCTTCTTTACCCGTTTCTCCTAAAAAAATTTTGTAATATTTAAGTACAAGTGTACTTGTGTTTAGATGTATATTTATACAACAGAAAGTAGATATACCTCTTCTCTCAGTATGAATATTCACTTTTGACTGCATTGAACAAGCTTGACTGTAACTGAAAATGCTGCATCGTTCCTTGCCAATCAGTTCTGTGATTCAATTCATATCAGATTTAATTCAATCAAATTTAGGAAACTGAAAATATGGCAGACTAGTGAACAAATTGTTTCGATAACTGATGTAATTCGAAATATATCCCATAATTTGAATATTTGTATGAAACTTTTTTGGAACCTACTAGAACTCGAGATTTATTATGATCTGAAAGTCCGTGAAAGAATTTGAAAAATACACTTTTTCGAGTCAGAAAAACAATTTTCGAGGAGCGTGAACGGGATTTTGACAAGAATGATACATCCATCCACGAAGACTAACGGGTGTATTCGGTTCTATTATACGCGAATAAATGAAATTTTCGAGCGATACTGATTTTTGGTCCGCTTTACCGAAAAATCGACCAGCGTGCGCAGCGCGGCGGCGGCGCTTCGGATCGTTCTGTAGCGGAGACGAAAGCGAAACCAAGCAAAAGTGAAGCGAACCGCGCCGACGAAGCCAGGAAAAGTAAGGAGCCCGTAGAGAAGAAGGAGGCACTTCTGCCTCCGCGGTTATGTAACCGAGCGATTCTCGGAGCTAGCCGCAGCTTGAGCGTGTGCAGGCTCATGCTCGCGCTCATGCTCGCGCTCGCACGCGCGCAACTGAGGTCAATTTGCGCGGAGCTCATCGGGGCGCTGGCTGACGGTGTCGCACGTATGTACGTATTATATCGACGCACTGGTGCGCGTCGTACACCGAGTTAGAATAGGAAAAAATTAATTAAAGGAACGCTGATGGATTTTGGAACGGCTTTTTCATACACCCATTGACGTCAGCCCCGTTTCCGATTGCGGAGAATCCTGTGTCCTAGAGTCGCTGCGAGTCAAATTCAGACGCGTGAGAATCGCCGGAGAAGAAGGTAAAGCCATAAGGAAAGTCATTACCGTGAGAAGAGGACGGTTATTGGTACTTACACATGTGAATTACGCGTGCGTGCGGACACCGGGCACCACACGGAGCGCGCGCGCGTGAGCACGGTCACGTGGAGCCGTGGAGTTAATGTCGGTCGAGGTGTTCAATAGGAACTCCTCTTCGTCGATGAAGCGAAAGTACGGCTATGAGTACCTGGCCCGCCACCTCGCTGTTTCCACTACCATTTCGGAAAACATTTCGGTAATTATTTTGTCTCAGGGGGAGCATCGCGCGATTCTGCCAAAGTCCGCAATTATGACCGACGTACGGCCGAGTCTCGGTAGCACTTCGTTGCTGCGTGTACTTTCTACTTTTGAACAAGTACAGGTTCGTTGAGCATGAAATATACGAACGGAGAGTAAAAGAAACACGAAGATACACACGACTTTTAGCATTATAAAACGAAAACCTTTGCGTCGATCATTTTCGTGGACCGAGTGCTTCAAGATCCTCAGCTACGCGTTTCGAATAATTAACAGCTGAACAATATTATTAACACTTGGTGTTAAGAATTCTTGACGCTTCCTGCAAATATGAAATCATCTTCCGAAAAATTACGATCTAGGTACGAAACTGTTGGGTCTGAAAGCTTTGTAAAGTCTCGCTTTGAAAAAGATAAACTGATTTGATGATGAAATTTCAATTCTTTTAGATAAATGAAACACCTTGTATATTGGATTTAAAGTCATTGCAATATCATAATCATTTGTATAATTCCATAGAGTTCAACGGATTCTCGTTTATGGAAATGTCGCACGAAGCAGTTTCTAATACATGGTCATGTCGCGTGAAGGTTTGGTTGCAATATAGTTCTGAATTAGGACTATATTTTGTGTGAATTTTCACCATGTATATAACTTATACGAGTCTGTAATACACATGTGTACTGGGTAACCACAATTTGAAGCAGTGGACATATTAACACGTTGACTGCCATGTCGTTAAAATGAATTTTTACGTTAATATATTCATTGTACCAAATTTGATTAGGATCTGTAAAATGCAAGAAAGTTGGAGAACCACACAATATTTAATTTTTTTCAATTTCTATTTTATTAAACAACTTACTTTGACTTCATGGAATTGTTGAGATTTCTTGTTTGGCGTTCAAAGTGTTAAAAAGATTTAGGGGTTGCTTGATAAAATAATCAAAGGAAGGAAGAAATTTATATTTCGCTCGTGTGCCTAGCAATCGATGCAAATATTTTTTATTTTGCATAAAGATCCGCTGTCTAGTTAGAACAGTTGTGGTCCCAGATTTTTGAACGATTCCGCCGTAAAAGCTCGGGAGAAGCATTAGGTATGCGCGGTATGGCTCCTAAGTTAATCAAACGGAACAGAGAAAAGAAGCCAGAGAAAGGAAAAGAGAGAGAGAGAGAGAGAGAGAGAGAGAACAAGAGGAGAGAAACGTGAGGATAGAGGCGTGCGGGATGGCGGTTGTATCGTCTGTGTGTGGATCGAGCGAGCGCGGCAACGTTTACGGAGCGGCAGAGTTGACTCGAGTCGAGTCGAGCCGAGTCGAGTCGAGTCGAGTCGAGTCGAGTCGAATCGAGTCGAGTCGATTCGAGTTGAGTCGACGTGAAGTGGAGTGGAGTGGAGTGGAGTGGAGCGGAGTGGCGTGGGGTTGCGCCGGTAAGTGTGCCAAGGTGCACTTCTCGAGAAAGCCGGACCGGCCGGACCACTGCCGCCGCGCGGCGTGCCCCGACTATCCCAAGTCGCGAGCGCGGATTCGATCCTATTCCATCCTGTCCTGTCTCGACAACACACACACACACACACACACACACACCGGTCTCGATACGCTCCCTATCCTGCGCCGACCCGACCCGATCCGATCCGATCCAATCCGATCGCGATCCGTTCGGACGATATTCCCGCGGTGAACGGATTTCTCGGTGCCTAGTCGCCGCATCTCGCCGGGGACACGAGGATCGATCCTCGTTGCCGTAGATCCAGTCTCGCCGGCCACCGCTGGCTGATCTTTGATCTCTTACGAGCGGACAATTAACGCTCGGCCGGCTTGCTTCATCTAGGAATAGATTGCGATCGATGGTTTCAGGTTGTTACCTGAAACGATGCATAACTCCCGTGCACGAGAAACCAAAGCGACGCGACACTGTTCGAGCGTGTTCGACGGGATATTCGATGCTGGTGTTTCGAGGGAGAGCACCCTAATTGCCACACGGGAGATTAGGGCTTGAGTCAGTTTGCGAGAATATGCACAACGTTTAGAGACAGTTCGACGCGCGTACTACCCCTAACAGAAGATATTCGATGAAATCGTGAATATCATTTTTCAATGTATTATTTGAGCATATATTAACGCATTATTTACCGGCGATTATTCCATAAGTTTTAGGATGTCTATGACCCATGGCTGAGGATTTTTTTAATAGATTCTCAAACAGCAACAAAAACTTCAATCATAATCGTTATAATTTGCTCATTCTGTACATTATGAAAATCGAACATATTAATTTTCATGTTAATATTTTCTTTATATATACATAACAAGGTTTCGCGTTGAATTTGTCTTTATCGTAAATGAAAATATTTCCCCGCATTGAAGATATGAATAATGACAATGATAGACGCTTCCAGGGGTAGTATTTATAGCAATATAGTTTTCAATGGAATCGCATACTAATTTGCTAGCTAATTCGAACACTAGACCGCACAGCGTTAATCGACGAATTGTTAGTTTATAAAACGACAATTCCAATAACCATTCTAGTCGTCTATTTTTTTCTTCCTTTCGTCCTCTCAGTATAAGAATTAAAATTTCTGCGGTAGACCATACCTCGATTTCATTTTAGAAACACCGACGCTCCACTTGGGACGGTTGCGCTTTAATAAGTATGACGCATTTATTTATTTACCGTGAAACAGTTACATCGGCTCGGCGCCAATTTATATATACAAAATAAAATATTATATCTATCATCTTCCTCCACCCTCGCCAAAAGATGTTCCACTGATAAGCTTCCACCATCAGACATCCGTTGTAAGTCGGAACGTGAATTGAAAATAAAGACGTCTTTCATTGAACATGCGCATTCTTTATAGCCTCAAGAATTTAACCTTTTAACTCTTCGAGACAATTATATTTCCCAATTTCTGAATTTCAAGTCAATTTCCACCCTCGCACCAATCAATCGTGAAAAGAACATTTACACAGAATCGAATTCTTCTGATGAGAGCTTCTTTATCATTTGTACAAAAAACAAAGCTCCTCTTTCGTAACTAAGGAGGAATTCAATGAACTCATTATTAATTTGTATCCAGAGGACGATACGTACTGTTTTAAAGTTAGATACATGTTGTTACACACGCAATTAAAATTTAGGCTATAATTTGGTCAACAGTTTGAACACAAAACAAACATGTGAGCTACTAATAAAATTGAGCAAGAAAATTGAGAAAAGTCACTCAACTGCACAACTTCTACGGTAGGAGCTTAGCGTACGGAAAGATTACGTCTATTTACGCTAATTATGCTAAGACATTCAAGTGTTTATCACGAGTCCGACTGATTTCTCTACAAGGGGTCAGGGGTCGAATGAACAATTTTCCGGGTACCAGTAACCTCCTAAAAATCGAATTCGCTGGATCCTTCGTGTCCCGACGATGACGTAGGGTTACACGAAAATCCTAGACGAAAGCGGGCATATCACCTGCGGCTGGAAGGGCCGGCAGAGAGACGCTAAAAGAGGAAAGAGCCCCGGCCGGTGTTTCAGGGGAAAGAGAACACAGCCGACTTCCGTCGGGGTTGATTCCGTTCGGCCCGATTCCGCTCGATTTTCTAAATATACCGCGGTTTCGGCTCTGCGACCGTTTTCGAGTCCCTGGTCTGAGGAACGTCGAAGCCCCTTGCTCCTGCTCGGTGGCCTAGGCGATGCTGACCGGTCCTCCTCGCGTGCATCGTTGCCCCTAGGCCCTCGCTATACATAGGTGTGTGCGCGCTGTGCTTGCCCGCACACACGGCAACCAACGCATGTGCGTACACGCTGAATATAGATGCCGGTATTGAGGGCAGCTACCCTAATAATAGAAGACGAGAAAATTTTTAGCCCTTGATGCCGGCTGGTTACACGAGATAGAATTCGATTTGGGTCTCGCGCATGGGCGAACCCGTCCCCAAAGCCGTTCCCGATCGTAGCACAAAAGGGACGCAAGGGCAAGAGAGAGAGAGAGAGAGAGAGAGAGAGAGGGAGAGAGGGAAGCCAGCGAAGAGGAAGCCGGAAGGTTCGTCGCGGAAAATCGTCGTCGGCCGTGATTTAATTCGATAATTAAGCGATACGAGCGATAGCCGTTATCAGTGCACCGTGACCGTGTCAACAAAAGATTACGGTTTCGCGAGAGCGTAAAAATAATTTTCATTGCCAGCCGAGTTATTGACGGCAACGACGACGACGACGACAACGACGACGACGACGACGCGAAGCCACGATCGCGCATGTATTTCGTTTTCGATGCAGCACCAGCCGGCGCCACGGACTTCTTTTTATCAAACGGACGCGTTATCCGTCGCGATAACATGGCCCCAAAATGAAAAATTCAATCATTCCGTTGATTTATTTACCGAGAAATCGTCATCGCGTGTTCTGGACGCACGCGCGCGTATCTTCTAGCCTTTCGTGATCGTCTTTAGGGAGAAGAATCGGAGATTGTTCGTTATGGACACACGAAATCCGCTCGGATCGCAACGGTGTCGTTACTCCCTCGCGCGTTTCGCCCGGAATCGGTCTGCAGTATCGTTTGTTCCGATTCCCGCGAGATACCCGGCCCGATAAGATAGCGGCTGACGAGGTGAAAATAAGATAACCGAACCGGGCTCTTACGATGCAAGATCGTCGACGCTTACGTGGGTTCCGTGGAATCGTCGTCACTCCCGTGAAACGTCATCCCACGAAAATCGGGTCCTCCTTTTTCGGGGAACACGCGACATTCGACGCGATAACCGCGAAACGGGTGGCCTGTGCACGGCCCGATACCTATCGAATCGTACTTCTAATCGAGCAATTTCAGTGTAATAATTTGAAAGTTGATTATCGGTACGCGGTAATCGATAAGTGCACCCGATATCGCCCACACATATTGCATCGCGTGCATAAAAGTAAGAACCCTTGGGTGCACGGGTCAAAAGTACCCATTTTTCTTTAAATGCTTTCCTTGCATAATGCTATTGCGTAAAACTACTCGTAGTAAAAGAGGAATTCATTAAGAAAGTCCGAGATAATTTGAGGAGAATTGAAACGGTATAAATTCAATTCATGGACCTCATAGGCACCACCACTAGAGGGTTAAGTCTAAGTAAAAGTAAATATTGGATTTTTTATGCATAATTGTTTACTAGTTGTTGTTGTTGTTCACTAATTCATTAACACGTTGACTGCCATGTCACCCATATATGGGTGACGGAATTATTTGTTCAGGCTTTAAAATGAATTTTTACAAGATTTGATTAGGATCTGTAAAATACAAGAAAGTTGGAGAATTACACAATATCATACATTTAATTTTTTTCAATTTCTATTTTATTAAATAACTTACTTTGAGGTTACTTTTGAGCTTTCTTGTTTGGCGATCAAAGTGTTAAATATGTTTCGAGAAACTGGAATTGAAAAAGAAATTCAAGCTGCATTGATACATAGATACGATAAATTTTCTACAGTAGTAAAAAGCTGCTGAATATTTTGAAAATTCAATTTTGGCCAGCTTTCCGAGAAATTGGCTCACAGTGCTGCCCACTGTGCGTTGGTAGCGAACGCGTCGGTATAATCAGAGTTCCCATTGACGAGAAATGAATCGCCTTGAACGAGAAGTCGGAAAATGAAATGATCGCCTGCGGTGTAACGCTGCAGGTGTATTTCCGCTGCGGCGCGGTGCGGCGCGGCGTCCGCGGACACCGTGGGATCTGGTGTCTCACGCTTCGATTCCCCGGCATGTCGCGGAGCACAGATTCCCCTCGAGTTACGTGTACTTTTTTTAGAGTTAATTGTAAGGCGATCGCACGGCCATTTAATTGGGATACGAGCCTCGCGCGCTTGGGCCAAGAGGCCTCGTCGTCTATTCATAGTCGTACTAGAACTAGATTCGAAGGTGTCGCGACTTTGATCCGAAGCCTCGTTCCGACCGTTCCGTGCCTCGCCATTATTCCCATCGTTACACACTGGCCAAAATTGCTTGATCCAGCTGGACAAAAATAAACAAATCTGACTACCATATGCGAAAAAAGAAATTAGCTAAGGAGCTAAGTAAACACTAAGTATTACTAACTATTAGAGTACTATTAAACTATTGAAGTATTACTAAGTATTAGTAAGGACTCATTAGCTCCTTGCACACAGTGAAATCTCTGAAAATAAAACACCATTTAACACGTTGACTGCCGGACGGATTTTCCATGATTTGTCCCAGGCGCCAACATGAACTTTTCATTATGCGATGCATATTATGATGAAATATAGTTCCCAGCAAATAATACGAGTTATAAAATCATGTTTGAAGCATTTTTTTTGGTGGGGCTCACCGGTGCTCCCCACGGCGCTGTAGGGCAAGTATTACTTTTTTTTTTTAAACAATCGTGCTTCGGTTGCTAAGTGATTACTCTCAGTGTTTCGGAAAAAAAAAAATTATTTGGTATGTTCTATATTGCATTAATTTCTTCAAACCATTATATTATAGTAACAATAGTATTATTGAAAAATTGATCAGTATCCATATTTACTATAATTATGTACTTTTAGTATTGACCACGCCGCAGGTCACCGGTGACCCCCACCGCAGTTAACGTGTTAAACGAGAGTGCTCGGAAATAGATCAAAATGTTAATTTGTTACAAGATTGGTCCGGCGACGTATAATTTTCCACTTAATGGTTCACTTTCATGCCGAGGATCTTTTTCGTCGGCATAGATCGTTAGTTTCACCTACGGTGCATCGTTAACAACTCGAATGCTGCCTGTCGGTTAGTCAAATTTCATTTCGGAACGTACGGGACGGAGAACGCGATGCAGGAACAGAGCCAACCGGCCCTTTTCGGGTTAATCGAGTACAGGCGCGAGAACGAACAAGCATATAATTCACTTTCTCGTCCTTGATCGCCCCGGGAAGGCACAAAAGCGTTTCAGTTCCTGCTGCCGGTGAACGCGGATTTCGTGAAGGCCCACGGACCAACGAGGAACCAAAGTGGGTCGTTGTTTGGAGATTATTCGACGATACGCGCGACCCAGTTGGTTCCGAGCGGAGAAAACTTTTCGGTCAAGATGATCAACGCTCTTGTGGGAACTCTATTTTCGTGATTAATTTACAATGGATCTACAACGACGGAGGTGACAGCCTAATAAATCTGAAACGGCGTGTGACGTGTGCGAGCTCGCTTCTCAAAAGTATTTTTTACCTTGAACACTGATGGTTATGTCGGTATTCGTTGGATTTCATTGTTGAAAACGTAAAAGGAAACATATTTAGCCTAATAAATCTGAAACGGCGTGTGACGTGTGCGAGCTCACTTCTCAAAAGTATTTTTTACCTTGGACACTGATGGTTATGTCGGTATTCGTTGGATTTCATTGTTGAAAACGTAAAAGGAAACATATTTCTGCATGTCGTGTCGCTTAGTATTTTGCTTGTATTTTGAGATAGATGAAGTTCAGTTCGTAGGTTCAATCATGCCAGACATAAGCTCGTGAACAGATTGGGATCCTTCGGACCTCCTAGATCCAGATTGAGACCAAATCGGGCCGACCTGGGTCACTTGGTTGTCCGTGGACAAACTCGAGCAACCCCTGGTAATATAAAAATTCGTGTAGCATATCTAAAATTGCGTCATCTTCCGAATAATACGTTTTTTAAAAAGTTTCCTTTCTAATACGTTGGAGAAGGATTAATTTCAAAGTTCGAGGAAAATTTTACACAGTCAAGAGACCAAGGAACCAAGTGACCGTGTTATCAACTACAAGCTTTTTGACCTCAGGACATCAAAGCGGTGACAGAACATGCAAGAACAAGTCGCTGCACACTGATTCATAGTTGCATTTAGACGTTGGTGTTGCCCACTATTTGTTTCACGCTATTTCAGTGTTTTACGAACATACTTCCGTATTGTTTTCCTTCAATTATAAATAGACTGCAGATTCCGAGCATGTGTACTGCACACTACTGCACATACCAAACTCAAACACATATTTTTACTAAACGTTAATTAATCCTAGAAGTAAACAATGACGTAACGTAAGGTTAATAACGATAAGATTAATAATGTAATCTATACTCTCGTACACACATACACATGTAGTTATAGATTTGTAAGCGGTAATAATCTTCCACGGAGGTTCCGGAAATGAAAAAAGATTAAAATTATTACAAAGGGTCATCAAATAAGGCTGTACATGTTTAAATTGAAATAGAAACATGGCGGCATAAGCTAACAACGAAATTTTTTATTTATTTCATTTAAATCACCACCTCTGGACTCCTTTAAAAGATCGATCCGACAACACAAATTTTTAACCAGTTTTTCGCCTAAATCGACACCCATGACAAAAATAACACGATGAATGTTGGCTTTTAAATCAGCTGATGTTGTCGGCTTCTTGGAATAACCCAACGATTTAACATAACACCAGAGAAAGTAATCTAAAGGCGTTACGTCGCATGATCTTGGTGACCAGTTCACATCAGCATTTCGTGAGATTACGCGATCGTCAAAGTTTTCACTGAATAATCGAACAGATTTATTCTCTTCCATCAACAATTTGCACACCCTGCGCGATTGTATATTTTCCCACGATAAGATGGCAACACCGATACTCAATTTCTACTCGTAAAATCTGGAAAGAAAGAAGAAAGATACGTGGCTGTGGTACATTGTCAATGATCTACAGTCCTGTTCCGATAACCCGGTGGAACGATCAACGGATGTGCTGGCAGTAAACAAGCCAGGGAGGCGAGAAAAAGTTCACGATCGTCTCCGAGGATCCGTTGTGTTACGATCGCGAGGCTGTGTCCCATAAGAGAAGCGAAGAACACAGGAAGAAGAAGAAGAAGAGAGGTCCAGTTGTTCTTGTGGATCAAGGAAGACTCCGAGTTGCGCCCCTGGCGCAGCTCTAAATTTACACGCGACCACTTGGAGGTATTTCAGCCGATCGAGGGATGCCATTCAAGTAGTTTCAATTAGGACATTTCGTCGAAGGAGAACGAAGCCGGTCCGAGAAACATGCATGAGAGAGAAAGAGAAATGACGAAGCCATGGCGTCGTCACGGGAACAAAACGTGACCAGCCTGGCCGTGCCCTTAGAAGGAATTGGTGGAAATTAAAAGAAACCCGCGTCGATTGGACGGGAAGGGAAATCGACGGGGCAGAAGGGCCGAGAAGTCATCAGGGGGCGAGACACAATTGATGCAAAGGGGACGCTAAGCGACGCGACGCTCGTTGACGCTCGGCGACGCTCGGCGACGCGCAACCAAGCGAATTTCCATAATTTCCAATTAGTAATCAGTCGGTGGCTGCACCTATATTGCCTTCACCTCATCACCGCCGCTGCCAACTCTCCGCCACACGGCAGAACTATTCGCCTGGATACGCAGCGTGCGTTAACGCTCGCGCGCGCGCGCGGGCGCACACGCGTCACGTAGGTATGCACGGACACACGCAGCCAGCGGGCTCGTGCGTGTGGGTGAACGACGACGGTGGCGGGCCGTGCCTGACCAGTGTGCCACTTTCACTGCCTCGTATTTGGGTCATCGCATCCACTTTAACGGCTCCTCACCTCCCTCTCGCTTGCTCTCCTCTCGAGGGGGTTGGAAAGGGGCACGGTGTGTTGTTGTTAGCGGTTCTGTTACACCTACGTCCTACGCTCTATCCTTCTTTCGCTCCTTCGTCCGTTCACCGTCATCTGGACCTCTTCGAGAACTATCTCCACCACTATAAGGGGGCATTCTCGTGTAACTGCTACGAAACATCGATTTCCTTTTCGTTGTACTTTTCTAAAAGTACCTTCAGAATTCATTTGCAAAATTTTACGACTTAACATTATATATTTTATAGGATTCGTGATCGTGGAATATATTTCTGGTATTACTTATCTGCTGGAGTGAAAAACTGTCTTCACAAAACTACCCTTATAGGCAGTGTTGTCATTTAACACTTTGAAAGTTATTTGATACAATAGAAATGTATGATATTGTGTGGTTCTCCACCTTTCTTGCATTTTACAGATCCCAATCAAATTTGGTACAATGAATATATTAACGTAAAAATTCATTTTAAAGCCTGAACAAATAATTCCGTCACCCATACATGGGTGACATGGCAGTCAACGTGTTAATAAATCGAAACTTTGCTGGTCGATTTCGAATGCGATTTAAAGCAATTAATACCTTATAGATATATCCTTGGAAGTAAATTTAATAGAAATTTCGTTTATTCCCAGCAATGAATCATTTTCGAAACGTGCCCATTCGGTCTTTATATGGCCCTCAAACTGGGTCTTCGAATCTTCCGAAGCAGTGCGCGTGGGCGGTTGCAGGAATTCACTTCAGTTCTTTTTCCGATTTTACTTCGATTTCTTCTTGTGTTTCGAAACGATACTTCCGTTAGGGCGCGTTCAACACGAAAATAACGATTGGCCGGTCACCTAACCATTTCGGTTCGTTCAAATCTCGAGGTTACTTCCTGTTATTTTAAAAACCGTATTATTCGAACTACAGACGCAAACGGAATTATTGTTCGATTTCATTTATCCGAACAACGATTATACGCATTTGTGACAAAAATGATAATTGAAAAGCAGTAGACAGATGAAAAATATTTAATAATGTATCGGATTCAGCTTGTTCACATTATCGATAGAAGAAACGAAGTTTTACTTGGCTCCTCTTGCTCGTAATCGAGGCAAACAATTTCTGTTTTGCACAAAAATTTGCAGTCCAATCATAACTATTGACCGATGGAGTAACTAAGCAGTCGCCATTATTCGAAATCGTCGGTTGTCCGATCAGCCTATTTCCCCGACAGATTCGAATAAACGAGGTACAAACAGCTACTGTACAATCTATGGTACTATAATTTCCCTACGAAAGACCTCCCAGACTATGAAAACGAACGTAATACATTCGAAACAAAGCTCCTCAAAGTCAACTACTTTTTCCCTCTTCGTATCAGTTCCTTCTTATGTAAACCTGATATAAAAGCTCAGAAAATAATTTACAATTTCCTCAAACAATGCTCCGTTAGAATGTAGAAATAATGTAAACCTATTCAATGTAAGCCAAATGTAATAATACTGTACTAGCTGTATATATTAGAAACAAAGCTCCTCAAAGGCAAGTACTTTTTCCCTCTTCGTATCAGTTCCTTCTTATGTAAACCTGATATAAAAGCTCAGAAAATAATTTACAATTTCCTTAAACAATGCTCCGTTAGAATTTAGAAACAATGTAAACCTATTCAATGTAAGCCAAATGTAATACTACTGTACTTGCTGTATATATTAGAAACAAAGCTCCTCAAAGGCAAATACTTTTTCCCTCTTCGTATTAGTTCCTTCTTATGTAAACCTGATATAAAAGCTCAGAAAATAATTTACAATTTCCTTAAACAATGCTCCGTTAGAATTTAGAAACAATGTAAACCTATTCAATGTAAGCCAAATGTAATAATACTGTACTTGCTGTATATATTAGAAACAAAGCTCCTCAAAGGCAAGTACTGTTTCCCTCTTGGTATTAGTTCCTTCTTATGTAAACCTGATATAAAAGCTCAGAAAATAATTTACAATTTCCTTAAACAATGCTCCGTTAGAATTTAGAAACAATGTAAACCTATTCAATGTAAGCCAAATGTAATGATACTGTACTTGCTGTATAAACCACTTGGTTTAAAGCAATAAATAAAAAAAAAAAGTATATCCGTACCGTACGGAGTGGACTAGTGGAAGCAGTGATCGCGTGACCTCTTTGGTCGCACCACCTCGATTTTTGCGTGCATTTTCCGTCCCAGTTTCGTGCGACGAGCGAGGTTCTACTGTAGTCGGATGATTGTAAGCAGCTAGGAGCGGAGCTAGGATAAGAAAGAGAGACCTGCCCGTTGGAGGTTCGCGGATTCGTAGTCTGTCCGCGTAACGGCAAAACAGCGTCGTCGACGAGCATCGGATAAGAAACGCAACGGCTCGTGCCGTGGCGAACCTTTTACGAATTCGCGGGCCTGCTCTCGGCTCCTAGGTTGCTCGCCGGTAGGAGCCTAGCTAGTTTTCAGCTCGAGAGAGACACGGAGAGCCGCGGACTCGCGAGCCGACACATACACACACAGACACGCACACTCTCAAACGTACACACTGTATACACACGCGTACACATACATGTGCATGCACACACACACACACACACCGACAAACAGCTAAGCCGTCACGCCGGTGGTGCCGGCGCAGATTGTGGTTCTCCCATTTACCCAGTTCCCCTCGTGCTCGCGCGCACCAACGTACACGGGTTATGTAACCAAGTGAAAGTGGCACAAGCACCGAGCGCGCACACCGAGAGGACCGACATCGGCATCGACGTCGACTCGCGCGAACAACCACCATCCACCATCCGCTCTGTGCCTACAAACCCACCTCCAGCACCCATCCGACCAGATACGATCCTGTTCCACGGCTCCGACAATAATCCTCGCTTCCTAAAGAGTATCGCCGACGACTGTCGACTCGATTCGGGAATAAACACCGCGCGTACACGTGACTTCCATCCTTTTAGCCTTTCGTCCGCGCTTAACCCCTTGCACTGCTATTTATTTTGTGATTACAATGATTAGAAATTCTTTATTGTTCAGAATTTCATAGAAAAAGAAGATAGTTTATATTCATCGTATGCCTACGTTTTCCCCAAAGGATATATACAGTGAGCAACGAAAGTATTCGAACGCCCTTTAAATCAGTATAACTATTTTTTTTTTAAGTGAATCAAACGACCTGACTTTTTTTAGGAGTTAGAAGAATTGGTTTTCCAAATGACGTGTAAACAAGATTTTGAAAAAATTGCAATTGATAAGAATTACATGAGAAAATAAAAATGGCACTTTTCACAACTTTTTTATTTGAACCTGTAGTGAAAATTTAAAATATGCGTTTTGTAGATATATGTTAGTTATATACATGCTGCAAATTTCATTGAAATCGATTAATATACACACGAGCTACAACTAGTTAAAAGTGGTGAAAAAAGCGTAGATTTTCACGACTTTTGGCCAGTTTCTGCTTAAAATCCTCAGATTCTAACATATTTTGATACGTGCCATTTTTATCTGCGTCAGCCGATTTCGATGAAATTTTCAATACGTGTATAACTAACAGAGATCTACAAAACACATATTTTAAATTTTCATTACAGGCTCAAATAAAAAAGTTGTGAAAAGTGCCATTTTTATTTTCTCATGTAATTCTTACCAATTGCAATTTTTTCAAAATCTTTTTTACACATCATTTGGAAAACAAATTCTTCTAACTCCTCAAAAAAGTCAGGAATACTTTCGTTACTCACTGTATATATCAACTACAACAAAACAGAATTTTATTTCGATTTAAAGGAAATGAATAACATTCACATTTATTAGACTCCATTCAGAATATTTATGACGAGTCTGGCTCGTTATTGTAGGGCAAGGGGTTAAAGGTCCGGGATAGACCTTTTAATTAATAATTTCCATTCGCAGCCTTCAGACACAGACGTAACACTTTGATCGCCAAACAAGAAAGCTCAAAAATTCCATGAAATCAAAGAAAGTTATTTAATAAAATGGAAATTGAAAGAAATTAAATGCATGATATTGTATGGTTCACCAACTTTCTTGCATTTTACAGATTGCGCGGATAGGTGAGAAATTATACCAACAATAATTACAAGTCATTATGCCTGAACAATTAAAGGAGACTACAACTTGAAAAATATTTCAGATAGGCTCGAGGAATGAAGAATATGACCGACATGGCGAACAACGTGTTAACGAAGAGATTAAATAAACATTGATTCTTACGATCAAACGTATCGTCATCGTGTCAAAACATCCTGTAAAAACGCTGCCATGACATGCCGACGGAAAACGATGAATTTTACAACGAATGGTACGGTCATCGAGTTGTCACTTGTTCTCTCTCCGTGGCACCTGTTGACTGAAAATCGTACGCAGCCTGTGCGCGACCGTATTTGCATGTTGATCGTTGATAATTAAATATTCTGAATAATCAAGTAATTTTTCAAATTGCTCGGATGCCTTTCATAAAATTCCTGGCAACGGTTGTGCGGAGGCCTCTCTCGTTGTAACATTACGTTATTACACATTCGTGTGTATTACACGTTCCTCGAACGTTTACGTTACATCTGCGGGCAGCGCTCTTCCGACAGCCTTGTATCGACGTCGGTAGCGAAAGGGTTAAAAATTGTTTTAAGTATACGTTGCAAGAGCCACCGAGCTCCCTCGCTATCGCAAATTCACTTCTGAACGGGATCATTGACGATTGGTTCGACGGTTGCTGATTACCCGATGCGAAACGAAATCGTCGAAAGCGTGTTATCTGTGATAATCATCTGTGAAATCTTTGATCTACCGGTCGAAACCTAACACCACCGGTTACTCGACGTTCATGACCGGTGTTCCACGCATCCTCCGGCTATCAATCATACTACTCATTCTCGCCGGTGTGTCTCGGAACGTGTTCCAGCGGTATCGTCCGACAATTTATTACTCTTTATTTATTGTACGCTCCTCGCAGTAAATAAGTTGAGCAGCGTACGAGCATTCATCATTATTATTGCACCGGCTAACAAAGACGTCGTTAAAAGTTATGTCAGTTCATTAACGGTTCGATTCACGCCTACAACAGTCGTTCCTGTCGCGCGTTATTGAAGTGATCGTCGAAAGTTCGACTGAATAGGATAATTCGCACGAGCTCTTTTTTTTCACTCCATTCGAGTGACTCTTCGATCCCCAGAATCCACTGGGAACGCCATATACGGATCGCCTAAGCTGAACGCTTCTTTCGGCTCGCAGTTAAATCCGAAAACAGAGCGCTAGGAGAACGGGAAAATCAGGTTCTCGAAGGATTACCGGAATAGCAAAAACAAAGCGTCGCCATTTAGCAGCTAGCTAAAGAACGAACGGCGATAGTAGCACAATCGTGTCGTGTCTATTGTTTATCATTCGACACAATGAAACTCTTTTTCCTAGCCGGTCGACGCGCTTATCCTCCGGCCGGGACCGTGAAAGTATCAATCGAACGTCGAATCATTATCGCCCACGTAGATCCCGATAACCGTAGAACCGTTTGTTCTTTAAAACTATCTATTATGTCTTTATCTCTCTCGCCTCTTGCTAGATGCTGCTTTGAGACCGTGTTATCGGACTGGTCCATAAACACCGACCAATTACAATAACAATTAAAGAGTAATAAGAAAATAGAGTGTCTACTTATCACTCGAATGGCGTCACTAAACATTGCTGTATCATTATTCAAAATATTTTTGACATTATTAAATTTGTTTGTATTTAATAAATTACTAAACGTTTCAATATTACACCATTTTCGTATGTATAAAATGAAAGAAAAAATATAGAAAGGAAATATTCTAAATCGGAAGAAATGTTTCGTTTTGGAGTTAAAACAGCTCCGAGTACAAAGGGTTACATATTATCAACATACTGCTCAGTTTGCAAGAATTTGCGAATGATTTACCAATTGTTTGTCGTCTTATGTAGAGAATTTATTTTCTCCGTTACCTGTCGTAAACTTTTTATCTTTTTTTATTATCGTTATTCATTTTACTGTGAACGCAGAGTAGATCAAAATGAACCTGGATTTCTTCGGACAATCGTTAACACGTTGACTGTCGATCAATCATTCCTCGAAAGTCCCACGAAATCAAAATAATTTAATCATTGTAATCAAAATTGCAAAGCTAAACTTTATCACAGGTATTACTTCTCGAAGCAACTGTATTACCAACAAAATTAATTTTCAAGGATACACGAATAGATGTGTTACCCACATACAATGACCGATGAGGCAGTGAACATGTTAAATTAAGTGAAACCTTACACCGGATCCAAAAAGAGTACCTATTTAATTATTATAAAAGAGTACCTATTTATTTTCCAAAACAATGCCGCAAATTCGAACGTCACTTGGCAGGGTCGACGGAAGTTTGAGGTATGAGGCTCCACCATTTTGTTCTGAGCTCGGTTCCTCAAGCGTATCTTGAGATCTAAGATCAATGCGTTGCGAGGTATTCGCAACGAAAAGTGGACCAGCTCGCCGTGTGCAACAACAAACCCGTCTTTGCATTCCCGCTGGAGGCAGAAAAACGTTTCGTGGTCGCGAGAGTACGTAGCCAACCTCCAGTGTAAACAGACAGTGTCGTAATGCTTCTTAGCCGGTCTGACTCGATCAGCCATTGAGATAGACAGTGTACAGTGGGTTGGAAAAGTATTGGCACACACGGTTTTTGGGATATTTTACCGAATATATTAAACACGGTATGATAAAAGCATATAAAATTTAAAGATGGTAACCTACAGGTTTTAGAACAACGCAATTGTGCACTTGTAAATCATTATTTAATCCGATAGTTCAAAGTACAAGAAAAAAATAACTTATCCACTTTTTATATTTCTTACAAATCATTGCTCTTATTGGCTTTTTTATCTACAGGAAAAAAAGTTTTCTATGGATTTCTCAACTTAATTCGTTTCTCGTTCAGATGAAAGAAAATGTATAACCCTCAAGTGGTACAGTGCTTTCCCAGATTGCGAAACATCATGTTAGAACGTTTCTGAAATTCTGTATTTTCCCGAGATAACTTCGAGTATATTATTTAAGGCTAAACAATCCAAATGTTCGAAAGAAGTTAAAGGAACGTGATGTTTGCGATTATCGTACAAAACACGAGCAGCGAAAGTTAGCGTACAGAAATTTGGTTGTATACCAATTGATGGTAGAAATGATACAGCTGTATGTGGAACACGGTGCTCTCCAACGAGCAAGGAAAGAGAATGATCATGTCAAATTGAAACGAGTCAAACTGGTTCACCAGGGATCTGTTACTCCTCGTAGTCGAAATGTTTCGCCAAAAAACACAGCGGCCTTGCAGAAATTTCAAGTACCGTAGATCTTGCGGCTACCGTTGGACGCTCGAGAGCGAAAGGAATTCGCTGTTTTGTCGAGAGAACGTAAGAAAAAGGGAAAGGGCGATCAGCCGATTAGATATGCATTACGATCGGGCCGAGCCGGCGCGACGCGACGCGGCGCACAGACTCGGTTCGCCATTTTGTACAGTTCGGTCGTGCGACGTCCTTCCTAGATCCGCGGGGATCTAAGCTGGATCCCTGGAAGATCGGCGAGTAAACGCTACCGGGAAGCCTAGTAAGCGCTCTGGAATGTTTCACCGCGGACGTTGAATGTTTCATAGACAGCGAGAATGGCGCCAACCAGCCTGCTATCTGCTGCACGCCAATATCCTGATAGTTATTGTCTATCAATAAGATGCTTATCGTTCGATAGACGACGGAGTGGATTTTCGAAGCTGCACGCCGTTTGCCGTGTTTAGCATAATCGCACCATCGTGGAACCGGTTGCGATGCTAGTGCCGTAACAATTAGAAACGAACCGTACGCGCCGGATAGTAAAGGTCGGTCGTGGCTCGCGTAAACGATGCCTTTGAAATGCGTGTCTAGTTAATTGTCAGCTGATTCGAAAACTGAAGGTGCATACACGAACAACGAAAGCCTCAGAGTTATGCTCATAGCGTGGAGGAAGAGCGTCCTTCTGGAACCTGTACAAAATGTCGCTCATTTCTTTTTAACTCTACGCTACCCGAATTTTTAATAAACCTTTATTTTTCCACTCATATTCCATTCGTATCAATTTTGAAAACAAAATATGGTGCGTCCCTCTCGGAATTACCCTATCTAAATTAAAATTGAAGGTGAAGCCTTGACAGTAGAATTACCGAGCCCTAATTGAGACGATATATATGCCTTCACAAGAGGATTGAATTTTTTCAGATCTCAAAGGATTTTTGTGGTAACATATATTTGAAACACGAAGTATACTATATATATTTCGCAAGAAAATATTTCCATAACTTCGCGAAATTCGTCATTTTAACCGAATCGGTAGTTGTAACGTTAAAGATCAGCTTTTCACCTTAAAATGTGTAAGATAAGCTGTAACGGATCCGTCACTGTATATACTGTTCATGTTGTTAACAAATATGTTCATGTTATTGATAAGCGATTCATCGGACAAACGAATGTGTTGAAAAAAGAAACGAACAGAATGAAAAAAGGACGAGCAGTCTCGTCAGGTCCGACATCAGAGAAGGACGTATAAAATAAATAACATACTATCTGCTTTTATCCCGGCCATTCCTTACAAATGATGAATATATAATAAACTTGTAGATGCTAATGGTGTTTTTTTTATCAAAACGCTTCATAACATTCTAAAATTGAAAATTTCACATGCAACGATTTAACAGTTACTTCATTTGGTAGCAAGTACTGAAAGAAAAGAGAGGAAACATAAAGAGACCTTTTTCTGGACATTCTAAAATTGGAAAATTTCATATGCAACAATTTAATAATTACTTCATTTCGGACCGGAAACGGGTTAAACGGAAGCTGTGGTAGAGCTGACCAGTTTATTCGATGCCCTGTGATTCGAATTTTCTCGAAGGGAAGAAAAGGTGGCAGAGCGAGCACACCCTGCTAGTTCCTGAGCAACGTCGTCGCGGCGAACGGCGCCGTGTCGAGACACCGCGGCCTATGAACTCCGTTTCAACCGGTTATATAACGGCTTAATTACTCTGCCCCATTTTCACGAGGCATTGTCTCGATGGGGCACTTACTTTCGAACCTCGCGCCTCGGACGAGGCGTGCAACGGTTTAGACGCTTAGAGGAGACTGCGGGCACTCCACGAGCACGGCTTAACCGCAGCCGAGTGGCTTCTTGCGCAAGAACCCTCTCGCTTTTTTTGCCATTTCGTTGGAACCTTTTGCCGAAGTTGCCGGAAGTGAGGCACCGGGCACCGTCGCTGATTTCGTGGCCCCGTCGCGTTTCACCCTTTCGCGACCCCGGACCGCTTCGTGACGCGCCCACGGGAATCGAGACGTTGTTGAAATCCGAATAGCAAAACTAGGCATTCGATTTATTAAGTGTTCCGGTGTTATTCTTGAAGTCTCCCTATACTTTGCTGTAACCATAAATCGAGTTATTTTAATAGTCAGTACAGTGACATGTCCAATCAATGAACAACACTTAAGCTGCATGTCTGTTGAGATTAGCATTCGCGAATCGCTATTTCATTTCCCGAGTGCTATTTCTATTAGAAGGCTGTGTCATTGTTGAATTTTTACATTCCAGAACACAAAAAAAAACAAATATGAACATCAATTTCTAACAAAAATAATTATCGAAATAACCACCATTGAACCACCTCAATTTAAGCAAAAAAAAATGTTAAAAAATTTTATCTTGTACAAGGTCCCTCCTCTAAAGCGTAACAATTAGAGAAATTTGTTTTAAAATAGAAAGAGTTAAGCAAAAATCATGTTCTTTGGCAGGAAAACATAAGAAAACTGGAACGACGATTAATCGACTTGGCCTGTGCACAGATCAGATGTGATGGATTATTGAAGAAACTTCTCAACATAGACACAGAGAACGACGGAAAAGGGGAATCGATGGGTTCGATAGAATCGCGTCAACAAACCACCCATCGTGAATTAGCCTAACGATATTTTTCTCCGCCTTGCGAAACCGATGTAGCTCGCAGTGGCATCGATCGGCACTCCAGAGTTCATTAGAATAGAACGCGCCTTCGCGACAGGATGCATTGTGGTTAGCTGAATACAATTAACCACAATTCGTCATATCCTCCGCCTATTGGGATTCGCATAAATTCCCTGGAAAATCTGTAGCGTCGGTGGTGAGCAGACGTGGGTGGAATTGACTCAGCCGTCGTCAGTCACTGACAGAAGGGACTTTTCTGCGGGAAAGTCTCTCGGAGCGACCACTTCCTGCGAAACACTCGGTGCATCTGTGTGCTAGCCTAACCGCTCTTCGACAACTCGTTTTCTGTACAAAATTATAGGTGATACGAAAAAACGTTTCAAAATTCAACAAGCTGTGCAAGTCTCATTTGTTCCGAAAATAAAATAAAAATCCGCAGTGTAATAATGATTATTGGCAATGGACAAATTTTCGGTCCCGTTGATTATCATCTTTAATTAAAAAGTTTCACTTTTCAATCGTACAGTTTTATCAAAAGATTGTCTTCACATTTTGCGATTCATATCCTCAACTTAAATAATGAACAACGTACGTTCCAATCACTGATCTTGTTCCATAACATTTCTTCCGATAACCGTTATTTTTTATTCCTGCCATAACGAACGTTTCAAATATTAGGGGGACCGGAAAGTAATGTCGTTTTTGCGCAAGTCAATATTTGACTAATAACAACAGCTAACTTCGTACACCTACGTTGTTCAGTACATGGCTGCAGGTTCGGGAGATTAGTTAGTACTGTTTTGTACAAAAATATCGTGTTTTTATAGACTATGTTCGAAATGACCGATTCAAATCCAGAAAAGTTGCACATTCCGAATTGGAAACTACTTTCGAAAGGGCAGCAATGTCGCAATAGCTACAAGAAACATTTATCATGTTTATCCGGAAGTATTGACTGTACGTAAGTGCCAACGATAGTGAATTTGAATCTGGCAATTTCGATCTTTTTGACGCACCTTATCAGGAAGGCCTGTGGCACTCGATAATAACAACTTATCTCAACAGACGATTGTAGAACTCTCGGGGAAGCTTCATTCATCATGGTCAACCGTACGAGAGTATTTATACGTCACAAATTAAATATAAAATGCCAATAAAAAATTATTCTACTTTAATTTCACGAAAAATACGACATTACTTTCCGGTCCCCCTAATACTAAGATGAACGATGATTTTTTTATTTCTGTCCATTGTCACCGCACCGTGTAAAGTATCGAAACCACGAACCTCTCTCTCTCTCTCTCTCTCTCTCTCTCTCTCTCTCTCTCTCTCTCTCGCTCGCCGCTGCCGCTCGTAGTGAGCCGTCGATTTTTTACAGCGGCGTCATTCCCTCGGTATCGTTAAACGGCCGAGCTGGATTTCATAGCGAAGTAGACTGGGTAATCCGGTCGGCGAGAATTTTTCCCTGGCCGGATTAGAATTTTTAATTCGCGGAAAACTCGTTTCGAAAGAGGCGCACCATGCTAGGTGCCGTTTACCCGATGGAATAATTCATCGTTTTGTTACGGATCCTGCTCGTAGGTATCCTTCGCGCAAGGACGACCGTCGAGAACCGTTCGCGGAGAGATCGGTAGACGCGTGCGTAACCATCGTTTCGACTATCCTCGATCGATATGTATTTTTCAAATCACGGAGGTTTGCGATCGATGCCGCGCGACAGATAGGTACCGCCGCGCCGCGCCGCGGTAATTGCAGGCCTCGGGAAGGGATAATGTTTAATTGACTCGGAGTCCGGCCATAATTAACGTGAATATCGGCCAGGATCGCACGGTGGATAGAGAGGGCACGTATATGCACGTACGTACGTACGTACGTACGCGCTTACGTGGATCGGCACTAAACGTAATTGCCGGAATTGCTCAATCCGGAATGCTGCCGTTGGATTTTACCCTACCGCACCCTGCCGTTTCATACGGCGAAGCGGTGTTTTTTTTTTTTTTGTTCGCCGTGTATCAATTAAACTTCTATCGCGTCGATCATATTTCGCAACCGACAGGAACTATCGGACTTTTATACGTCTCGATTCAGTTCGATGGGACTTCTAGCGGTTAACCCTTCGCGGACGACGCACAGTGGGCCGTTTCTATAAAATCATAATAGGCTGTTATTTTCCGCCTTTTTGCGCAATTGTTTCTTTACTGCCGTTGTGTCTAAATAACCAACTCTATTACCGGCTGGTAAATGTTATAAGTATACTGCGGATTTTATGCGTTTACGACAAGAATTAGTAAGTTTAACTTTAAGTAGCACGAAGTTTAGAAAAATTTCAACATGCTGTTGAAAGAAAATAAATTTCTATTTCACTTCAGTTCGTTGCAATTTAGGTAAAAAAATTTTATTTTGTGCATAAAGATCCGCAGTCTAGTTATAAGCAAAAGATAATTGAAGGAAAAGGGGGGACAGAGACTTTCTTATCGCAGAAATACTTTATCGTCTTGTATCGAGAGAAAACTGTAGTAGTCACTCGCTTGTCCCTAGCCGTTACGTGTCGCAATCGTGTTCCCCGAATTATGCGATGCTAACAAGGACAACCAGAGCGAACAGTGTTTGTTGCTAAAGTAGCATTCGACCCAGTCACCAAATCTATCGAACCGCTTATTTGGCTGCGTTCGTTCACAAACGGTTAATACTGGGCCCGCACCTGTTGCAACGACCGAACACCGTGAAATGGTTCGCGCAGGCGTAAGTGGCACCGCGAATTACTCATAATAAAGATGTAAACGAACGAGTAGAAAACTGATTTCGATGTGATTCATACGCTATATCGAAACACCTTTACTGTTCCCCTGCACGCGATGTTCGAGAGCTCCGCACGCTGTCGTTGCTGAATACGTGATTCCGTCTGCTCATCCTGTCGTTCATTTTTATACACTCGTGACAGAAATGGATAGGTGAAACAGAAACGAGAATATAAAAATACTGTCATATTTTCTATAACTAAATCAAATTAATTGTTTCTCAAATATGCAATGACGAATATGATCCTCGGAGGGTACGGACGCCGCCATTTTATTACAGGGTTGTAAAAAGAAATTATACTTTTTAGAATATTTTGAACATAGGCTGCTTTTTCTTTACCGAAAAGTATAATATTGGGTTGGCAAGAAAGTAATTTCGGTTTTCACTAATACCTGGCGTTATGTTTTGTTTGATTGACTTCTGTTAACGTTGCGATTCTTTGTTTTCTGACATTTCATAACTGCATCCTTTAGGGTACCTTTGAAGCAAATTACACGTAATTTTGATTAAAATTGTTAGTTCTGTGTAAATTTGAACATGGAGTGCAAAAACGAACATTATAGGCACATATTGCTGTTTCATTTCGGTAGAAGTAAAAAAGCTGCACATTCGGAATTGGATACTAATTTCGAAAGGGCAGCAATGTCGCAATAGCTACAAGAAACATTTATCATGTTTATCCGGAAGTATTGACTGTGCGTAAGTGCCAACGATAGTGAATTTGAATCTGGCAATTTCGATCTTTTTGACGCACCTTATCAGGAAGGCCTGTGGCACTTGATAATAACAATTTATAAATAAAAGTAATTTCGGTTTTCACTAATACCTGGCGTTATGTTTTGTTCGATTGACTTCTGTTAACGTTGCGTTTCTTTGCTTTCTGACATTTCATAACTGCATCCTTTAGGTTACCTTTGAAGCAAATTACACGTAATTTTGATTAAAATTGTTAGTTCTGTGTAAATTTGAACATGGAGTGCAAAAACGAACATTATAGGCACATATTGCTGTTTTATTTTCGTAGAAGTAAAAAAGCTGCCGAGGCTCACAAAGATATATGTGAAGCTTATGGTGTGGTTGCGAAGTGACGTCATGTCCACCATATAGCCCTGACATTGCACCATCAGATTATCATTTATTCCGAAATTTACAAAACTCTTTGAACGGTAAAACATTCGCTAATGATGATGATCTGAAATCGCACTTGGATCAGCTTTTCACCGAAAAGGATCAGAAGTTTTATGAGCACGGAATTATGAAGCTACCTGGAAAGATGGCAAAAGATCATAGAACGAAATGGAAAATATTTTATTGATTGAAGTTCATCGCTTTGATAAAAAAAATTGGATTTTATTTCACCTAAAAATACCGAAATTACTTTCTTGCCAACCTAATAGTTTCCTGTTAGTCGCGATCCTCTTAGGGCAATCTACTTTCGTTGACCGGTGAAATCTGTCGGAACTTTCTTTCGACGTGCTCCAGCCTAATCGTTGCGCGATGGTATCGGCGTGGACGGGCGCGGGGGCACGATCAACCGGAAAACCGGAGAGTTCATTCGAAGGCGGGCCACGGACACGGTGGCAAACGGTGCGTTCGTTTTCGGGCGTGCATAGTTGTCGGCGTCGCGGCGACGGGTGCAAGTTGTTAACCCTTTGCACTCGAAGCTATTGTATTTTAACTCCAAAACGAAACATTTCTTATGACCTACAATATTTCCCTTGTATATATTTTTTTATGGTATACAATTTTATGAAAAAATGGTGCAATTTACTCGTACAATACTGAAGTGTTTAGAAATTTATTATATACAAATTTTAGTCGTGTAAAAAATATTTCCAATAACGATACAGCAATTTTTAGTGGCGACTTACAGTCGCCATTCGAGTTCTAAGGGTTAATGGGCCAGTTTCCAGGTGAAAACCAGCCCTTTCCCAAACTCGAAGGATCCGTGCACGTGTCGAGACCCGGGTCGAGCCCGAGATCCCCCGGGGCCCCTGAAGCGAGCCCACGGAGACCGAAGTGTCTGGTCTCCGCGGTGAAGGCAATCGCTGTGACTGGCTTGGCAGCGTTCACGATCCGTGACGCTCCGTGACTCGGGATCTAGGCCGATTGTATAATGCCGCGAACGTTTCACTAAAATCGTTAAATAACAGCCTACTTTAGTCGGATCGCTCGGTTCTCTGCTCGCTTGCCTTGCTTCGCCTTGCCTTGCCTTGCCTCTAGTCCGACTCTCTCTCTCCCTCCCTCTCCCTCTCTCTCTCTCTCTCTGTCTCTTTTCCTCCCTTCCCTTAGAACTCTTCCTCTCTTTCTCGCTCTCTGTTTCTCTCGCTCTTTCTAACACTCTCTCTTTCGCTCTTTCTCTTCGACAAGGTACTACGCTCGGCCGCTTAGTCATCGTCCATCGGCCCGCTCTCTCGTCCTCTCTTCGCTGCTTCGTCGAATAAATCAATTTTCGCTTTCGGTATGCGCGGCCCGTCACGTTCTGCTCGGACGGTGCCGGGTTTCGCGTATCCACGCTCCTCGGCGACGATTTTTAACGGATCCCCCCCCCCCCCTCTCGGAACCTGACCGATCACCTCGCCCCGCGAAACTGTAAATCCGACGCGGATAACGGACGACTTATGCATGCGCATAATTCCCAGGCGAAAGAAAAACCGATCGGCCTTCCTCGCCCTTTAAATATCCTCGGAATCGATAAGACGCAACGATCGCCCCTCGTCTCCCCCCCTGTCGTCCGAGATGTGTTATGAAATGATGCCAACGCTCCGAGATACCGTATTCCGCCGCAAAAAGTCGACGTTTCTTTGCATTGCACGCGATATCTCCTCTTTTTTCAGCGTTTCCATCGACGCGCATTGTTATCCATGGCATTTTTCCGTCATCTAGATCGCCAATTTGTTTTTTGCGCGTTAGATTGTACGGGGACGAACGTCGTGCGAATTATTTAAATCCCATTGCTGCTTGTGTTGTGCTCCAATAAAAAGTATTATTACGTTTCGAGCGTCGGTCATATATGACAAACGATTTAGTTTACCAAGCTTCAAAATCGACTTTTACTGTAATCTATCATTGAACTGCGCTATGAATGTTTTACAATATAAGGATCCGCAGTCTAGTAATGAATATTCTTAAAATATATTTTACACAGTTATCGTTCCAGTACACTTCTTCTTTTTCAACTTTTCTTGTAAAATTGATGTAAATTGAACAAAATAAAAATATTAAATCCAGTTGACGTACGACCAATTTAACACGTCGACTGCCAAACTAGAAATCTCAAGAATTCCATAAGATCAAAGCAAGCTACTTAATGAAATAAAACTTGAAAAAAATTAAATATATGATATTGAGTAGTTCTCCAACTTTCTTGCATTTTACGGATTCTAACACTAGATTGCCTAAGCAAGTCATTTTGACTGCTTTAAATTATTTTTTTTCGAACTGAAATACATTTTTTTTATTGCTAATACTTATTACTAACTTGTTATATGACTGTAAGTGATATAAAATATATTAAAAATTACTGTTAAACAAATTTCTTTGCGCATTAGTTATTTTTTCACAATGCAGTCATTTTGACTGCTTTCAGGCAATATAGGTATATACTAAGCTCCCGTCTTTCTAGTGCTAATGAAAGTTGGTACGATGACTATATTAACGTGAAAAATTACTTTTAAAATCCGGACAAATAATTCCGTCATCCACATATGGGTGACACGGCACTGTTAAAAGGACAGGTCACCGACTTCGAGTATATCGCCTGGAGTGTCTCTCGTCGCACTTACTCTTCGGCAAAGGGTTGGAAGTAACAGTAATCCTAAAAGGAGACCAATCCTGTCTGGAACCGCGTCTGTGCCGTCGATCGTCGAAATTTTTTTTTTTTTCTGGAAATCGTCAGGAATCGGCGTGGCGGCGATCGTTCGTTTCCACGCGGATAAACAGCGGGTTACTTCACTCGTTAATTCGTTTCGCGAGCCACGGATCCCTGAAATAAATGTTATTGCCAAAGATCTCGTGCGCAGCGAATCGTTGCTGCTCGCACGCCACGTAGACATCTATCATTTACAATTCCGCCACGATCGGGCTTATCGATACTTGCCCGGCCGTGTTACGTAACCGGCAATTATTCCCCGGTTGCTTCTCGGCCGATCCTCGCACAGCCCGACCGGGCGGTTTCGGGATCCGGGAAAAGTGACACGACCAGTCCACCGGTAAAAACCACGTCCCGGTTCCACCGCTGGAAAGTATTTGGAAAGTGACATAATGCGTCACATCTGACCCTTAAACCAAAACCTGAACGTACCACACGCGGTACCGGTTCTGCGTCCATACGAACTTAACCCTCCGCGACTCGCGCGTTCGAAACCTCCTTCGGTTGAATTGTACATTTATAGAATATACTCGGGCAGATCGCCTTAAGAAAGTCCCATAGGGTGGTCCTTGGCTGTAGAGGTGAAAAATTCTTGGCCTAACCCCCCTAAATTGTGAGACTTGGTGAGAAAATGATGCCTGCAAAAGGGTAAGATGGTCAAAAGTGCCCCCAGACCAAATTGATTTTTGGTCACACCATTCGATAGGGCTCCTAAAGAAAACTCTCCGCGACAAGTTCCAAGTTGGTACTTGGAACTTGTAGTCGAACTTCTCACCGATCATTCCCAGCACTCTAATTTGCATGATAAATACGTACAACTACCATTGAGTTGTCAAGCAAGTTTCAATCGTAAACTTGAAACCTGCGCGATAATAAAATAAAATTGAACATGCGTTGCTTTTGGGGGATGAATGTTCGAATTCTTAAGAATAAAAAGTTAAAGAATTAAATACTTGAATGGCTCATAATCAAGCAAATGTAAGTCCCTCGCTATGAACACGGAGATAATCAAATCTTTTGAAAATTAGTTCTAAAAAATTACCAGTACACGTATAAATGTTGAGAAATCCCATACGCTAATGATATCAAGTCAGACTCGTGACGGAGATTTCCAACAGAATCTACTGCGCCTATATGTTATAAATAGACTGTGAATTTCATACGAAGGTCTGCCGCATGCTGATTGGCATCCAAGCCATTTGTTTCTCGAAAAAATCGGCAAAAAATGGCGATCGAACAAATTGGAATTCCAAGGGAAAGTGTTCAGTCCAAGCCGCAGGAAAATTGCGTTCGATCCACCTGGTTTTTCTTCGGTCCCGCAAAAGATCGGTGGACATCGGAGCAGAACGTCGAGCCGTTACGCAAAGCGACAGAGAATCGGCGGATTGATTTCCTCAGCTGTCTATCCGGTTCCGAGCGTTTCGTTCGCTCGGAAAGAAAAGGGAAAAGAAAAAATACATTACTTCTCGCTTGCTGAATATTACACTTGAATTTGCACGTCCCATCCTCACTCTTCCCCTCTGCCACTTAGTGCCTCGAGCTCGGCAGTCTTATCTCGGTAGACAAGGAAAGAAGATAGACATACCTCAAAGAGTTGCCGCAAGCTTAAAAAGTGATCATGCGATAAAGAAAATTTCAAATTGGGTTATCATTGTCATTTCAGACGCAGTACCAGTGAATCGTTCAGATTTTTCTGATTAAAATGAGTCTAAACACGACGTCAGTCGGACTATTTTTATAGACATAACGTAAGTAACAACATCAAGGACGTATGTACTGTCTGTACCTCACAAGATGTCTCGCGGGGAGGTAAAGGGGCAAGAGACGTCCCCCTATTGACGTCATTCGCTACATAGTATGTGTGACCGTTTTAGCAAACAGAGCCGCTATAGACGAAAATGCGTGTGAAACGAGGTGTGTCCCTCCTACTCTGACCAATCAGCTCCGCATTCCTCTCACGGGATTTCTTGTTGCGCACGCACAGTACATATGATTGCTATATATGACGTGTACAAAAGTAGGCCAATTTACGTCATGTTTGGACTCATTTTAATCGGAAGAATTCCAACGATCCACCGGTACCACCCTTGAAAAGGTAAAAAGAAAAAATTAATTTTAACCAGTTAAGCGTGTTTGACGTGTATACACGTCAAACCAAAATTCTATTGCGGTGCCGTTAACGTTAATGAATTGTTAATTTCTTATCGAATAAAAATGTAATTTTTGAACCCTTGCCCTGCCCCACCTTTGAACCCTTTTTTTGATTTTTTTTTTTTCGTGTACAGTCGAGTCGGAAAGTAAGTTTACATTTGGTGATATGTAGGCAATGAATATGATGAATAAAATCAAGTTATTGTATTGTTTTTATTTAGGAGGCGTAAGGAAATAAACAAATATGTTAGTAAAACATGTATTATCATTATTAAAGATTAAAGACATGTCATATTCATTTGCCTGCATACACCAGTCGTTAACTTACTTTCCGACTCGACTGTATATTCTGCATTGCATGATTTTAATTCCGCGCCGTGGGGGATTTCTGAAATTCAGCTCCACAGTTAACTGGTTAAATTTTCATCGCACGTTTATTGGGTCCCTGCACTTTCACGATATCTATTCTCTTAGTTAGCGGAGCTGTGCTCGTATCAGGGAGAGAAATGCCATCAGGTAACGAAAGAATTTCACTTCCGGATTCGGAAATTTTGGAAATTTAATGGAGCTGTGCTCGAATCAGGGAGAGAAACGCCACCGTGTAACGAAAGAATTTCACTTCCGGATTCGGAAATTTTGGAAATTTAAACGAGCGCTACTGTGAAATGGAAAATCAGTGTCGCGAGAGCCTTTTCGCGGCTTAACGAGCCCGCGCTGCCTCGGGCCGACCCACTTACCCGAAATTTCCTGCTCTCCGACCGAGCGGTGCGTAGATAGCTGTTATGCAACGAGTACAGCTTCGCGACGAGAACGAGTCGGGCAAGACGCGGGAGTACGAGGATGAGAGACCGGCCGTGCACCGATCGCATTTTATTTGCACTCGACGTAGACCCGGTGACACACTTCGGCCGAGCGCGCGCTCCGGGAAGCGCTGCTAGCAGGGAAAGTGACAGCATCGGCGTGTCCAGCCGATCGTAACCGCAGTTACGTGGCCCGATGATGCGCCCCGCGCAACCATAACGTCACAGATGACGGTCCGAGCACCGCGTTTCCCGCGCCACCCGATACCGACCGCTCGTTATACAGGACCGTCGTGATATATCTGGAGTTTTTTCGGGCAGTCCCACAAATAGGATGTTATCTAAGGACACATATAAACGAAACGATCATTGACAAGATAAATCATTATATAAACCACCAATTTGTGAACAATGGGGAAAATGTCAGTCATGAACCGAGAACATAACCTATCAGTGTCAATACTCGAATCGCTTCGCGCCGGAAAATTAGGTAAAAATCAGATGATATTCAAACCAGTCAGAGGACGTAGTATGGGTTACATATTAGCGGAAAAAAATATTATCAGATGCTGGGACTGACTTCAATAATAGAAATGTTCAAGATTTTCTGTTGGATAGGGGAATCAAACCCACGACAATTCAATTATTTAGTTATCCTCATTTCAGTAAATTCTTCGATTTCTATAATTCGTTAAAATTCGTTGAAGCTAGTATATTATCATCGTTTGATAAATTATTTAGCTATCCTCATTTCAGTAAATTCTTCGATTTCTATAATTCGTTAAAATTCGTAGAAGCTAGTATAATATCATCGTTTGATCCAATTTAAAAAAAATGTTACACTGTTTCAAAGGGCGTTCGAATACTTTCGTGAGCCTGTGTATATGCATCTACACGATGAAGAAGTACGAGTTCGTGTTTATCGACGCCAGCATCGCCAGTGGTCGACAAAAGGAAGATACGAAAAACGAAATCGCGCCGGTCGAAAATATATATCGTGCAGCGGTGGCAGGTCGGGTGGGGGAGAGCAGCGAAATTCTCGTCTTTTCGGAGCTGAAATCGAAAGTTCGTGTCTCTTGGCAGAAGAAATCTCCTCGAATGCGTGTCAGTGGGTCTCTCTCTTCTTCTTCTTCTTCTTCTTCTCCTCTCTCTCTCTCTCTCTCTCTATCTCTCCTTCTCTTGAAACGTTACATCAGACTGAGGATTCGCTTCCGTCACGGAGCGGAGATTCCCCGGCGCGGATGAGAAACACGCCGGCAATTATTCCCATGCCCCGGCGATTACTTCACGCTCGCTAGTCCGCGATAAACGAAGACAAAGTCTGCGTGTCGATACCGCGGAAGTTTAACGTCCGAATTAAAACGCCGGGTCAAAACGACGACACGCCTTAAGATTCGCATGATTTTAATTCCCTGGCCAAATTTGTTTCTGTATACTCTTATATGTAACATCGAATTGGACTTCGTCGATTCGTCTAGTTTTATTTAACAAAAGCGACATTTCTGTCAAAATCTAGCGTGATAGAGAGACAACACACATTACGATTCACATAATTTTAATTTACTTCCACGTTGCCTTTGTTTCTGTACACTCCAAGGTAAAGGAGAGGTTAACGAGGAGTTAAAGGAATAGAACTCGAAAATGAACTTGTGAGACTAGAATTGCACTATATTAGCTTGTATTAAGCTCTAAAGTAAAAGAGGGCTTGAAGTGGGGTTAAGGGAATAGAACTTGAAAATGAACTTATGGAATTAAAATTGCACTATATTAACTTGTATCAAGCTCTAAAGTAAAAGAGGGCTTGAGGTGGGGTTAAGGGAATGGAACTTGAAAATATGAACTCATGGAAATAAAATTGCTCTATATTAGCTTGTATCAAGCTCTAAAGTAAAAGAGGGCTTGAGGTGGGGTTAAGGGAATGGAACTTGAAAATGAACTTATGGAAATAAAATTGCACTATATTAGCTTGTCTCAAGCTCTAAAGTAAAAGAGGGCTTGAAGTGTGGTTAAGGGAATAGAACTTGAAAATGAACTTATAGGAACAGAATTGCACTATATTAGCTTGTCTGAAGCTCTAAAGTAAAAGAGGGCTTGAGGTGGGGTTAAGGGAATAGAACTTAAAAATGAACTTATAGGAATAGAATTGCACTATATTAGCTTGTCTCAAGCTCTAAAGTAAAAGAGGGCTTGAGGTGGGGTTAAGGGAATAGAACTTGAAAATGAACTTATAGGAATAGAATTGCACTACATTAGCTTGTTTCAAGCTCTAAAGTAAAAGAGAGCTTGAGGTGGGGTTAAGGGAATGGAACTTGAAAATTAACTCATGGAAATAAAATTGCACTATATTAGCTTGTATCAAGCTCTAAAGTAAAAGAGGGCTTGAGGTGGGGTTAAGGGAATAGAACTTGAAAATTAACTCATGGAAATAAAATTGCACTATATTAGCTTGTATCAAGCTCTAAAGTAAAAGAGGGCTTGAAGTGGGGTTAAGGGAATAGAACTTGAAAATGAACTTATGGAATTAAAATTGCACTATATTAGCTTGTATCAAGCTCTAAAGTCAAAGAGGGCTTGAGGTGGGGTTAAGGGAATAGAACTTGAAAATGAACTTATAGGAACAGAATTGCACTACATTAGCTTGTTTCAAGCTCTAAAGTAAAAGAGAGCTTGAGGTGGGGTTAAGGAAATAGAACTTGAAAATGAACTTGTAGGAACAGAATTGCACTATATTAGCTTGTCTGAAGCTCTAACGTAAAAGAGGGCTTGAGGTGGGGTTAAGGGTATGGAACTTAAAAATGAACTTATAGGAATAGAATTGCACTATATTAGCTTGTTTCAAGCTCTAAAGTAAAAGAGAGCTTGAGGAGGGGTTAAGGGAATAGAACTTGAAAATGAACTCATGGAAATAAAATTGCACTATATTAGCTTGTCTCAAACTCTAAAGTAAAAGAGGGCTTGAAGTGGGGTTAAGGGAATAGAACTTGAAAATGAACTGATGGAATTAAAATTGCACTATATTAGCTTGTATCAAGCTCTAAAGTAAAAGAGGGCGTGAGGTGGGGCTTGTTAAGGGTTAAAGGACACGTAGAAGCTCGAGCAGAACTAGTATAGGAAAGGTAACTGTTTCTTTGAATGGCGGGTACAAAGTATCAGCAGAACGCGCGAACGGTTAAAAATAAAAGCGGCGTGGCCGCGCGCCGGCTCATACCTAATGAGCCGCGTGCAATTAGCGTGCGATGAATACGTATACCTGTGCGCGTCCCACCGGGTCGCGTCGCGTCGCACGAAGAAGTTTCACTTTCCTTCTCGTTGGCTGGCTCTTCCGCCGGTTATTTTCGTAGCTTGGCGTGTACGCCATGTGGCCCGACCGTGGATCGTCCGCCACAAAGGCCGACTTCGTGTCGTCCTCGCGGAGAAAGTCCCAAAATTTCCGAGGGCCCCATGGGACAAGAGAATCGTCTCGGCGAGAATCCACGGTATAGTCGCTGCCCAAGGAAACTCTCGCACGGCCACCGGTACCGATACGATGCGCTGTTACTATACTATGTATGCCGCTACGGTACACGTGTCCCGCTGCTGTACTGAATGGGGAAAGGGCTCGTTCGAATGCGGGAACAGGAATAGCCATGATAGCTACACAACGACGATGTGACTCGCCACTCGTTCGCGCTCGACGCTTTCCGCGGGGTTTGTGTCTCTCGAACACGAGCAACAGGTGGTCTGAATGCGCAGCCGCGCCGGAACTCGGAGCTGCTACACTTGTGTGGCGAGAGTATTCATTCGGGAAATTACTTAACCCGGAACGTGGGAATCCGGGAATCCAACTCGCGACAGACTTCCCTGGGCCACGGGTTCCCAAGCTTTTTCTAATCACCTTCCGAACTTTCTTTGACACTGACCGGTAAGCCGTGCATCTTCGTGCAAAAAATATTGTCTTCATCTATTCCGAGAGACACGAGTCCAATAAAAATCTAGGTCCTCTCTTAACACTTTGAACGCCAAACAAGGAAGCTCAAAAGTTCCACGAAATCAAAGTAAGTTATTTGATAAAATAGAAATTGAAAAAATTAAATGTATGATATTGTGTGGTTCTCCAACTTTAAAATGAATATATTAACGTAAAAATTCATTTTAAAGCCTGAACAAATAATTCCGTCACCCATATATGGGTGACATGGCAGTCAACGTGTTAACTCCTTCCCCTGCAATATCGAGTCAAAGTACGTGGCTGACTACCGAGAACGTATTCTACTTGAACATACAGTTTTGGACGGAGCACAGAATTGAACATTATTGTTTGCAGTAGAATAAAAAGAAGGTTCCAAACTAGTTCAAAGGAACAGTAATCAATTATATAGTCACCGTCATTTTCTAAAATTATCTCCTAACGGTTTACAAGCTGATGCTTTTCTTTCACTTAAAAATTGCGTTGGTTTTCTTCAAAGAACGTTTTGGGGTCTCTGTGAATCGGACGTGAACTTTTTCAATCATCCAATAGAACAAGCATAGGCGAACTAGATGTGAAATTATGTTCATCTGTGTCACTTAGACTTGAAACCGAAGAGCTTAGACACGTCCGAATGAAACTATTAGACTGCGGATTTTATGCATTTATGATCAAAATGACGAGCTGAAATACAAAACTGTGAAAACGTTAGAAAAAATTGAGAATATTTAAGAAAACTAAAAAAGATTAATTTTTTTAAATTAAGAAAATTACAAATACGTACACTTTCATCGAATCTCGAGTGTAATAAAAATTATGCATTGAATTATTCATATAAATGTCAAAATCTTGAGAATCCTATCTTGTTTAATCGAACCGCCTGTGAAGAACGATTCCAACAAATAAAATCCACGTGCAATAATGAACGTTTAGCGTTAAGTGGTAACTGTGGGACAGAGTTCTTGTAACATCGCGTCGACGCAGCAAGGTAACACTAATTTACGGAAAGAAAGGTGTTTACGTGCTCATAATGAAACATCGAACACCGTGAGTCGTTCCACGATCCCACGAAGCACGCTGAAAGTTACACCTTACGGTGTTACGTAACTCGGCTCGCTGATTACAATACCGATTTGTGACATCGGATTTTTCACGAGATTAACAATTTCGCAGGAAAACGAGACGAACGCGGCGATCAGTCGTCATCCGATGATCGTTGTCGTTTCTTGCGCGAACGCTCGACATCGTGTGCGCGAGCGCAGAAATTAGGCTGTAGCCGAGAGAGCATTTAAAAGAGTGACGCGTTCGAGGCCGCTTGCTCGAACGATTCGAGCCAGGCTCGAACTCTTTCAAAAACGAAAGTCCCGCCTCTTCCCGTATTCCAAGCTCGTGTCGCCCCGCGCGAGTTTCACCGAACGTATTCGCTATGTACGCGTGCGTTTAGCGAGCATCCACGAAGAATCCAAAAGTCACGTCGACGGGCAACGAGGAAGGAGAGAAAAGAATCGCTCCGCGGGGCCAACGGGAAGCTCCCGGGGCCAGAGAAAGGACGAGCGTTTGACATTACAACTTCAATCGGCCGTTTCGAGGGACGTGGAAGCGGTCTTCCGAAACCTGATTACCAGACTCTGAACCTTCGCAGAAAATAAAAATTTTCAACAAGTTTTTCCTTGACCCGTCGCACTGCGATTTACTTTACGACTACAATGACTGGACTCTTTTTTGCTGTTCATAATTCACCACGAAAGAAAGAAAATTTATATTTATTGTCTTCCTACTTCCTGAATATTGACCAGAATGAATATTTTATTTATGACTAGAATGAATATGTTATTTATGTCTAAAGAAAATGACATAATCGGTGTGCTAAAGTGTTCGCTAGAGTCTGACTTGATATTATAAGGTGAAGGTTTATGTTTACATTTTTGCCTACCGTAACAGTCGTAATTTACGAATATAAGAAGATTATACTTTTTCTTCTATTGTTTACCTTTGTATGCGTGTAATTAATCCTTCTTTTGTATCCGTACTATTTTGCAGTGGTATAGAAATACGTAATCTTGTTTTCTATCTCTACTATTTTGCAATACAAGCATGTAAGTTTGTAACCTTGTATCTGTACTATTTTGCACTGGTATTTCAGCTCATAATATGTAATGTTTCAATCAATCTCGTACGATATTTCCAATGAAAAGAAAAACAGACCATTGTTTCGTCCTAGCCAGCTCATTTTGACGCACGCGAGTGTACACTTTGGAACGTATTCTGGTAAATACGAGGAACCGTTTCGAGATCATGGATCCTCCCCTTCCAATTATCTACACACAGCTTCCCTTTACGACAAAGGAGATCACGCTGGCCAGAGGAACGATCCTTTTATCCACGAATTCCTACAGTCCTTTTTTTTTAATACACGTAATACACAATCAATAGTTTCAACGGACAATGAAAATCGGAATGGAAAATGATTTGCAACAACTAGTTGAAACATAGCAGAACCGTTGGAATCGCTATATTAACGCAGAAGGGAACTACCATGAAGGAAACGGGAGTCAAATTTGTTGGCTGATTAATAGAGCTTTTTTGAATTTACAATTTAGTCTGGTTTCTCTCCTTTTTTTGGGGGAATCCCAAAGCCACAGGATCATACTACTACTAAATTGCAGAAGGGAACTACCATGAAGGAAACGGGAGTCAAATTTGTTGGCTGATTGATAGAGCTTTTTTGAATTTACAATTTAGTCTGGTTTCTCTCCTTTTTTTTGGGAATCCCAAAGCCACAGGATCATACTACTACTAAATTGCAGAAGGGAACTAGCATGAAGGAAACGGGAGTCAAATTAGTTGCCTGATTGATAGAGCTTTTTTGAATTTAGAATTTAGTCTGGTTTCTCTCCATTTTTTGGGGAGGAATTCCAAAACCACAGGATCATACTACTACTAAGTTACAGAAGGGAACTAGCATGAAGGAAACGGGAGTCAAATTAGTTGCCTGATTGATAGAGCTTTTTTGAATTTAGAATTTAGTCTGGTTTCTCTCCATTTTTTGGGGAAGAATTCCAAAGCCACAGGATCATACTACTACTAAATTGCAGAAGGGAACTACCATGAAGGAAACGGGAGTCAAATTAGTTGGCTGATTGATAGAGCTTTTTTGAATTTACAATTTAGTCTGGTTTCTCTCCTTTTTTTTGGGAATTCCAAAACCACAGGATCATACTACTACTAAATTACAGAAGGGAACTAGCATGAAGGAAACGGGAGTCAAATTAGTTGGCTGATTGATAGAGCTTTTTTGAATTTAGAATTTAGTCCGGTTTCTCTCCTTTTTGGGGGGGGGGAATTCCAAAGCCACAGGATCATACTACTACTAAATTGCACGCAGCACGCGCTAAATTATCGGCAGGTCGTTGAAAATTGGCAGACTGATAGGGCATAGAGAAGTGACCGCAAGGCCATAAAATTTTATCTGATACCGTCGCAAGGAAACACACAGAGTCCGGTTTCTTTTTGATCGTACCTTTCGTGCGTTCCCTGGCCGGCTCGGCTCGGCTCGGCTCGGCTCCGCTCAGCACCGGGACGATCGTCGACGCTAGACGAGCCGATCAACCTCCCGATGATCGCGGAGCGTGGCGTCGAACGCTGAAAAAGTGAAACTCGGCTCGCTGCGCGTGTAACCTAGAAACGACCAAGCGGTGCTCAACTCTGCGGGCGCCCGTACATCTACGACCGAGTTGGCCCGGACGATTAATCGACTCGTTATCTGAAAACACGCATCGAACGATCCACGTTTCCCGATGACGACGCCACACGGCTCGCCCCACCGGGAAAAACGATCGGCGCTATCTACTGCACCGACCGACTCGCGAAATGTCTGACCGCGGGCTGGCACATTTCCCTGCGCGACCTATTTCAGCCGCAGTTCAACGAGCGTTAGACAAATGCGAACAAAAATCATGTTTCCGTTCTTTTTAACACGTTGATGGTTAATGTATCACCCATGTATGGGTGACGGAATTATCTGTTCAGGCTTCAAAATGAGTTTTTACGTTAATATATTCATTTTAAAGTTGGAGAACCACACAATATCATACATTTAATTTTTTTCAATTTCTACTTTATCAAATAACTTACTTTGATTTCGTGGAATTTTTAAGCTTTCTTGTTTGGCGCTGAAAGTGTTAATTTGTTCATGCTTGGTGAGACAGAAAACGGAGCTCGACATTTTGCGTTGGAATTTGTTAAAATATTTATGTCGATAAGCAATGAGCTTTTTTCGTTCGAAACCGAAAAATTCCGTTAACACAAGGGAGTAGCCAATTGATATTTTACTTCTATATTGATAAAGAAAAATGAAGAAGAAGTTTGTAGTAAGCTATGTTTTATAACAATTACTTGAAACTTGAATGGCCAATAAATATTACATTAATACATGAGAAACAATGTAATTATCAGTTAAATATAAAAAACCACGCAAAATGTGATACTATTTATTGAACAGCTCTAAAGAAATTCACCTTCTAAGAATTTTTGAATTCTTGATTTCCAAGCAAGTAGCAGCGGAAGAGAACTATATTTTCGTGAACCGTTAAGTTAACCAAACATAAAGTAAGCTACAGTTTTTCACATACTGATTAAAAGTCGGTTGGAACTTTGAGGAGAATTCTTTGATTTACAAAGTCTTTCCCCTTCAGTAATATAAAAAAGTCTATTGGCAACCGGAAACGTTTTGGAAAAAGCCTAAGGGCAGACTTTTGCCTAACGTACGCGGCTCGTGTTAGCTGTCCATCCAAGCAAATTTTTTTTTTAAAGCAATGGATACTGATAAGAGGTGGAAAGTAAATTGACCCGTGTGTATCTTCCTTTGACAACTGGACGGTAGTTCTGCGGACATTCCAACGCGATCCGGAGGAAGCGTGGTAGCGACAAAGTCCACGGGCGGCGAGGAAAGATGTACTAGAAAAGAAAGATGACAAAAGAAAGTACCGAAAGGAGGAAAGGTAAATGTCACGCAGCTATCTGGTCGGATCGGGCTCGATAAGAGCGACGTGGCGTCACAAGGAGGAAAGAAAGGGAAGAGGAGGGAACCAGTTGAGAACCCGTTCTAAGCTTGGTCTAGCTAGGCGAGCATAATGCACGAGGTACGTATACGAGCGGTCGGGATAGGACAGGACAGTACAAGACAGGATAGAGTACTTAGTGAAAGTAGCGAGTAGCAACGAGCTCGGCCGACTTCGAGCGACTCTAGCGCCAAGGATCAAGGCCGGCCGCTTAGACGACGACGCCGACGACGCCGACGACGACGCCGACGACGAGCGCGGAACGCAGACGGACGCTTTGTCTTTTCTGTGCCGTTCTATTTCGAACTGCGAACCTAGGCGATCCGCCGAATATTGTCCGTCGTTGTTGCTCCTCGCGACTAATTGCAAGAGCGCGCGCCGCAGTCCAATTACCAGTAACAGATCGATCCGAGCCGTAGAACGAGCGGTCACCCGGCCGGACAAACGAAACTTGCCTTTATATCGGTTTACAAAACAAGAAAACCGCGCGCTGCCCAGCCGCAGAACGGCGGGTCTCAGCGTCGGATGTCATTCCTCTGGCTCTGTTCGGTTAATCCTATCTCCGCTACTCCTTTCTCTCGGTGTTCCAGCTAGTTTGGACGCGGCTGGACCGCTAGACGATGGCGCAACACCACTGGCCGGGCACCGTCTCCGCCACCATTTGTCTAACCCCAGAAAAACAAAGAACTTCATCGTTCGCTTTGGTACCTGTAGACGCACCATTACGTACGTCTCGAACCATTACGATTTCAAATAACTCGTGAGTTGCGGTGTCGCGCGAAAATATTAGGAATTATGTCATGTTTGGTCTGATTTTAGCAATTCTAGACATAAACTGACAATAATTTTTTAAAGGACATTTTCGAGTTCCTTTTAGACATAGAACGATCATCGAGAATCATACCAATAGGCTTCCAATAATTAACACGTTGATCGCCGTGTCACTCAGACGTGGGTGACGGAGTTATGTTTTCAGGTTTTAAAATGAATTTTTACGTTAATGTATATTCATTGTACCAAATTTTATTGGGAAGACTACTCAATATCACACATATAATTATTTTCAATTTTTATTTCATTAAATAACTTACTTTGTATTCATGGAATTTTGTAAGGGTTCTGGTTTGCCACTCAAAGCGTTAACGCGTTAAGTTTAAAAAAAGATCAAAGGCACCCACCCTTCCACCTCTGACGGTAACCCTTATTTCCTGAGGCTCCGACCACCACAGATATACTTTCTCAAGAAAATCAATTGCATTCATCACAGTCATCGTACCCTACCGCCGAGTCTCATTTACAACTTCATTTCGCTCGTAAATAAACCGCGCCGCTGGACAGTACAACCTCTAGCCGATGTCGCAAGACCGACAGTAGCATTGTATGCAGCCAGCAATCGTCGGAACAGCTTCGTGGAACAACCATGTTACCCGGTGAAAAATGAAAAATCCACGTCGGCAGCGTCGCCGTGCCAGCAATCGCCTCCGAATAGTCTTTGATTCGGCTTAATAAATTCGAGGGGGCACGCGATAGCCATCCCCGATAAAAAGCACTTCGAATGCCGACGATGACCGCGCCGCGATAACGAACGCGAGACGGGCCATTGAAAGAGATTCGATTTTACTTTCGTGCCACGGCTCTAAACGCGAGACCTTCTTCTCGCCCCCGTTCCACACCTAATGCCGCCTACATCGAGCTCCTTCGCGCGTATCTGGTACGCGTGTGCGCGCACGCTACGAGGCGGTCATTCGGCGTGAGAATTTACCGCACGATTGTGCGTACCACGCCTCGGTTTCCTACGCATTTTTCCCTTTCCACCGATGACAAAGACCGGCCGCGATTTCAGCGATCGCGCTCTACGCCTTTTCGCGGCCTCGATCCGACGCGCCGGGATCTGCATCCGGAAAAGTCAGAGTCCTCGGCCGTTTCAATTTTACAGCAATAATTCGTATCATGCTGCTGCACCCGGACGAGTCCGCCGAACGTTGGACAGCGCAAACACTATTACGTCTATCAATTTTTCTGGTCAGAACACAGAATTGCGCAGAATTACAATTGCATTACTCCAGGAATTATAATTACAAGGTAATTGAATTACATCGTAATTCAATCGTATTGTAATTTATAATTGAGATCTTCGTTCAATTAAATTAGAATGTAACTCGTAATTGCAATGGAGTACAATTACAAAATAATCTTTGTACTTTAAATTAAATTACATTAACACTTTGAGTGCTCAAAAATTCCATGAAATCAAAGTGTTATTTAGTGAAATAAAAATTGAGAATAATTATATGTGTGATATTAAGTAGTCTTCCAACCTTCTTGCATTTTACAGATCCCAATCAAATTTGGCACAACGAATATATTAACGTAAAAATTCATTTTAAACCTGGACAAATAATTCCTTCACCCACATATGGGTGACATGGCGGTCAACGCGTTAATTGCGAATTACGATGTCATTGAATTGAAATTGAAAATTAAAGAATACGCGAAGGTTTCAAACAGAAGGAATCTTAATTTTATTGGTATTTTGTGCTAGGCTGCGAATTTTATGCACTTATGATGAAAATAAATTTTAAAAAGAAATTAAACGAATTTCAGTATGTTATCACATTATTCCCGACTTATTAACGTTATCGAAAGAAGAAATACATTTTCATTGATCTTCTGTTTCCTACAATTGACTTGGAAAAAGTTTTTATTTTGCATAAATATCTACTGATCATTAATGAAAAATAGTATTGATAACTTCTTGGTAGACAGAATCATTTCCTTGAATCCGAAGATCTCGGTAGCGAACTGCACCAAATGCATTTTGCAATGGAAGCTTATCACATGCTTTGGAATCGATTTCCGTACGACATTCAGACAATGGACGTCCGGGCGAAAGGTGTCTGCTTAGCTTCCGTAAAAATGTCGCAAGGATGTACGTCATGGGACAACTCGAGTCACGTTACTTGGACGTCTGAGATATCGAAGACTGCATCAAGCTGCGTCAGAATTGCAGATCGCACCTCGAGCTGCATCGTTTAAATGCCCGATGCTCCCGCGACTTCCGATGAAATAATCTTTTCCACGGCTTGGAAGGACGCTGACAGATGCCTCGGCCGATCGGAATGTTATTTTAAGAGCGCTCCGAATTTCGGAAATCAATGCGTGATCGAAATGAAAGACAGTGTTGGGAAAAAGCGTTGCAAGTATAATCTGGATCTTTGTGCAAAATAAAAGACGCCCGTCTCAATTGCAAGAAGTGGCAGTTGAATAAAATGTGACTTCCTTTCATAATGAATTTATTCCGTTCGAAGTTTTTACTGACATTTTTATGAAATTTTCAGAATATGCAAATTGACGTAGATCTGCAAAACGAATTTTTTAAATGTCCAATATTGATCCAATATTTACAGAAAAGTTAAAAAATATAACCTTTATTGTTTTCTCTATAACTCTGACAATCACAATTTTTTCAAAATGTGTTCACGTCATACAGTAAACTAATTATTCTAACCCGTCAAAAAGAAAAAATCCAGGTCCGATATTTACAAAGTCATGATCCTTTTGAAAGTGTGCTCTGATTCGCTCTACACGTCTTTTAATTCTGTCGCAGGATGCAAGTCGATCAACTACTTTCTTTCTCGCGATCGAAGCGCTGCTGCGCTGCATCGATCCATGGATCGGTGCCGCGACCCGAGATCTTTTCATATAGGTCACGTACGATCTTTCCTCCTACAAGATCGCGACACGCCGCCGCGGCCTTGGTGACTCGAGGGAGAAAAAGCGCGCTTGATCGTGACCTTTGGCGCGAGCCGCTACCGTTCGAACTCGAACGCACGCGTGTACATGCGTGCTGCTTGCTGCGTGCTGCGTGCTTGCGTTCACGAGCCGAAAGTATTGCATGTCACGAAGTGAATTCGATTGCGCAATCGAGCACGGGTTATGTAGCGGTAGCGAGCATTACGTGGACGACGCCGGCGCGGCGTGTTCTTTGCCGGGCAGAAACACAGCATCCCGGATGGTCCGTGGTATCCTCGAATTCCGTGCAATTATCCTCCATTTTCGACCTACTTTTGCGCAACGAATTCTCCTAGGCTGGCTCATCCTCGAGAACACATCCCGGAGAAACGGTACATCGACGCTAAACCTACCCACTACTAACAGCCCCTGGCCAACAAATTAAGGCCACTTATTATTTAAAAAAAAAAAAATAAAAAATCGTGGTTCTAGTAACTTGAAAGCCTTGAACGGAATGTAATTACCTAATCGCTCTAATTATTTAATTTTATTAACCCCTTGCACTACGATTTATTTCACATCCCGGAGAAACGGTACATCGACGCTAAACCTACCCACTACTAACAGCCCCTGGCCAACAAATTAAGGCCACTTATTATTTAAAAAAAAAAAATAAAAAATCGTGGTTCTAGTAACTTGAAAGCCTTGAACGGAATGTAATTACCTAATCGCTCTAATTATTTAATTTTATTGACCCCTTGCACTACGATTTGTTTCACGGTTTCAGTGATTAGAAGTTTTTTGTAATTTGTAATTTCCTAAAAAAGGGAGAAAATTTATATCTATTGTATGCCTACATGTTCTCTAATAGCTGCACATTAACTAACGCCAAAATAGAATTTTATTTCGGTTTAAGGGAAATTAATAAGAAACATATTTATTAGACTTTGTTCAGAATCTTCATCACGAGTCTGACTCGATATTGTAGGGCAAGAGGTTAACTATGCAATTTTTATTTGCATGCATTAAAGGAAATTCCTGTGCTCCAATAAACAAGCAACTCTCCCAACGTGACTCCCCATTGAAAACGTCCGGAGTCAACGTGAACGCGACTTCTAGAAAATACATGTCCAACATTTTTCTAGGAACTATCTCTCATATAGAAATCGACTTACGTAACTTGAATATGTTCCCTCGCTAAGATAAGCCTACCAAAGAAGCCACTTTGTGACCAATAAAGAAACACATATACCGTAAAGATACATCAGTGTGTTATGTTACCGTTCACACACCAGCCGAAACGACCTGCGTTAGGTAGCCGATGGCATTGACACAGGTGAAACACAGGCTGAACGAAACTTATAGGACCAAAGCCTGTTCTACTTGGAAAGGGGAAGGGCGCCGAAGGAAGAAGGGTCTATAAAGTTTGGGGTCACTATCCCGTTGCGATGCGAATTTCTCGGATGTAATTTGTGGCAGGTCGTTTTCTGGGGACTGGAATTAGGAAGCGGAGTATACCATTTCCAGAAATAGCAGGTCTCGGTCGGATTGTATAGCCGTGAGGTGTTCCCCCGGTACAAAAATTGAAGGGTCGACCCAAAAGTAGGGAGTAGCTTTATAAACACAGTCGTGAGCGCTGCCCGAAAGCGATAGGAATTCTGTTAAAGAACGATATGTAAACGTTCTTCTTACAACTGTGCTTTCATTCCACCGTACTCGTTAAAAACGATTTCCACATTGTAAATAATATTCCATTTTTGCCACCGAATGATTTTCATTTCGCAAATTATTGATAATTTTAATCTCTGTTTCAATTTAATTTCTTTCCTCGTGGCATTTTGTACGAACACAAATATCGCAAGTTGATTAATATTTCTCAGGTTTTACTTAAACTATTTACTTCAATCACCGACACTTTGGAAGAATATTTCATTGACGATCTTTTCGTCTTCACTGTTTGCGAGCAACTGTCTTACAGATTTGTCGCGACCAACAAGAGGTCAAGCTTGTGTAGGTTTCAAGTTCATAGAAATTCTAACGAAAACAGTGCGTGGAACGACGTCCCCAGGAGTAAATAAATAACACTCTGCATGAAAGACGATGAAATTTTTTCATATGATACATAATTATTTCGATTCAAGTGATGTCTTATGGTATTGTCGCGGACTGTATATTGAGTGTTAACAGAGAGAGAGAGAGAGAGAGAGAGAGAGAGAGAGAGAGAGAGAGAGAGAGAGTGAGAGACCATAAATTTCGAAACGGGAGCAGCGGGACGGGCAAAAAGGGGGGGGAAAACAGGACAGTAAATCCTGAGAGTGTTGCGGTTTCCCTCGGTCCATCCCGGGGAAAGGATATCTCGAGCAACAGTTACGCTCGTGATCCGGGAATGATGTAAACACGGTGCGCAAGATCGGCCGAAGCAGACATAAAGGACCGGGGCCGCGTGGCGGGGCGGATATTTGCGAGCGTGTACGTAACATTTCGCGCGCTCGCATGTGGGTTGGGTTAGGCCTAACAGCTGTTTCGCGAAACCTTGACCTTGGTTGGCTCGCGCCGCTGTATGCACGGCCTACGCCAAACAGACAGTCAGGCCAGTCAGCCACGGCTAATCAGCCAGCCAGTTAGTCAGTCAGTCAGTCAGTCAGTCAGTCAGCGAGGCAGTTCGGCGAGCAAACGGATTTTCGCAATCGACGTTACTGACCTACGGACTTACGGTTACGTCTTACGGCTGAAACAATGCCTCGTTGCTCACACCTCGTACCGTTTCCTCTTGTTCTTACCGGCGGTGTCGATGCTCTTTGAATCGCGTTGCGTCACCGGCACCCGAGTTATGCTCACGTTTTAGCTAAACTTATTCGTCACCCGATACACGGAACACGGCTCGATGGCGAACGCGACACGTCGCGCGGTAAATTGACCCTCGGGTCAATGACCAAAATGTTCGATGATCGATACACAATCACTGCCATTAATGTTCGGACACTCGTGAAAAGACGATAACTTTCTTAATGTTGGACCACAAGACGCGGAAATTTTTGAGAATTTTTTAACACTGATTGCCAAATAAGAAACCTCAAAAATTCCATGAAATCAAAGTAAGTTATTCAATGAAATAGAAATTTAAAAAAATTAAATGTGTATGATATCGTGTAGTTCTCCAACTTTCTTGCATTTTACAGATCCTAATCAACTTTGGTATAATGAATATATTAACGTAAAAATTCATTTTAAAACCTGAACAAATAATTGTAACGTGAAAGAAAAAATTTGACAAAATTGCAATTGGTCGGAATTACAGAGAACAACATCGACATCATAGGTTGTTAGCAGAGTGCGGCCCAGATAGCACAGAGACGTCTGTCGAAGACATTCAGACGTCTATAAGACGTCTGAATGTCCTACGAACGTCTTCGGAACGGCTTCTGAACGTCTCTGGAACGTCTTTGTGAAAAAACTGTACGTCTTAAAGACGTCTTTAAGACGTCCGTTAGACGTCTTTAAGACGTCTCGAACAGACGTATTCAAGACGTCCCGAAACAGACCCCTAGTAGCACAAAAATATTAGATAGATATGTTTGTCAAATATTGGAAAAATATTTTTGAAGCCACATTTTTTCTTATGAGAAAAATATTGAATTTGAATATTGTATACATGTACAAGAAATATAAACTGAATGTTTGTTATAACAAAAAAACTAAATAAATAAAAAAAAATAAATTAAAAGAATGTTTTTCAGCATATCCGCGAACATTAACATTTTATGCTTTATTTATTTAATTAATTAATTTATTTATAAATAAAAAAAATTAATTAAAAGAATGTTTTCAGCATATCCGCGAACATTAACATTTTATGCTTTATTTATTTATTTAACTTATTTATTTATTTATCTATTTATTTTGATGTATTACTTTTCTGTGCACTACTTTGATGATGGAATATTCAGTTTGATAATCAATTACAGTTTGTAAAGCTTTTCTCTAGCAGTTTAGAATGACTGAAACGTCAAGAAATGAAACGTCTTTTCAGGACGTAAGACGTTCAGACCAAAAATGGATGTAAAACAGACGTCTTTAAGACGTCGCGTGCTATCTGGGGGATCTTTATGCGAAATAAAAATTGTCTGCATCGATTCAAAGAGACACTTATTTTAATTTCTTTCTCCCTCTCTCTCTCTCTCTCTCTCTCTCTCTCTCTCTCTCTCTCTCTCTCTCTGTGTGTACTGTTTTGAATTACAATTATTCATTTTTGTGATAAACGCATAAAATCCACAGTCTAGTTATTAACGATTATTCTATATTAAAATGGATTCTGTATGTATACTGAATTCGAGACTGAGATTTACTCATTTTAATGGCCTCCCAGCTCTTCGTTTCCTGTTTTTCGCTCGCGGGCGTTATCGTAGGTCCGGGAAACCAGAAAAAATCACTTGCGACGGAGAAACGCGCGCGAAATAGGATCTCGCCCGTGCGGCAGACGTTCCCATGATCCCATGGTCGAATCAACGACGGAGAACGGTTCCCGCGGGGGGGCTGTATCAATTAATTGTTGCTGATCGAGCGGATATCAGAGCCGGAGCGCTTGCGAGATTTTGTTCGTGCGCGTCCGTCGACCGATTATCAAGCGCAGTAACTTTTTTTTTCCCCCAGCGACCGTCTACGTGTCCGATGAACGTGTAACCGCGTTATCGACGGTTTTCGGAAAAAATCGCGACGGAGGCACGCGGAAAAATTGCCTTGGCGGGAACGAGTGCAGCGACGACGAATGGCAGACAAGTTCAACTCGAGGAGACTCTGTTCCGCGTAAACGAACGAACGCACATGCACGAAAACGTGACCGCGGCTCGCGAAAACGTCATCTTTCAGGCTATCAGCCGCGGAAGATGTCGTAGTCGTCGCACTAACACCGCAACCACGAAACCTCTTCGCGTAGTGTCGTCGACGCTGTGAGTCAATTGATCGAGTATTCGCTGATTCGTTGAAAAAAATTACTATTAACCTGCGAACTGCGCAGGACCTGTCTGGTCTCTCATGTCTGGTTCCTTTTTCTTCATGGTTCTCCTTTTTTCGACACATCCAAACGGTTTGGAATGTTTTGCCCGTGTTACGACGTTATTCTTCAAGTTTTATGAATATACCTTTTGCAAAATAAACATTTATTTCTTCCTTTGTGTTCTATATCGGTGATACAGAATTCCACACTTCGAGTAATTGTTTTTTTTTTTTCTTTTAAATTTCGTTTGTAAAATGTGCAAACATTGGTGTTTCACCATATAAACGGACCATTTAAATTGAAACTTTTAAACAGCGAGTTTAAATTATTATCTTGCATTAAGTACGATTAAGAGGTTCAACGTTGATCGCATAGAAGAGAGTTTGAAAGTTTTTGAAAGAAAAATTGATATGTAAGCTCGAACCCTCTTATTCTAGTGTCATTGACACGGCGGATCAATTGATCGAGTATTCGCTGATCCATTGAAAAAGATTCTAATTCACCTGCCAGCTGCGGACGATGATTCATTGTAATGGTTGTCAATGAACTTGGAATCTTTTGTGAAAAATGATCGACTACCTTATCAGCATATACTAGACCGTAACATAATATATTCGTTCGATTATTTACGAATAACTAGAGGTATGCGGGAACTCGAAAATGTTGGGTCGAGACGGGTCGGACGTTTTATTCCTGAGCATATTCGAGAGCTCGAGATTCTCGACAATCTTTGAAATTATTCTCGAGATTATTCGAGACTGTCGAGAATATCGGGAATATCGCACATTCGAGAATCCCGAAATTGTTGGGTTCTCTTTGGGATTTTGGGAAAATCAGGTTGTCCGATCTCGCTTGAAGTAGTCGGGCTAGCGAGACGCTTTCTACATGTAACTATGGGAGCCGTTTTTAGCAGCGAAGCGTCGATTATTAATTCGTCATACTTGTCGACGGTATATGTATACATCTGCGGAGAACCGGCGTGCGCTGGTACGCGACTGTTTACCAGCACATGTCCCCGTTTATTTATGCGCAAAGCAAGCTTGGCCGGTGGCCAAAGATGTACGAAAAGCTGGCTGGCAGCGATTTCTGCCGGCGATTAGGGGCACACGTTCTCGGCCCGCCTCTTCCGCCCTGTTATTCCGGCTCGGGAGCCGGACAAGCACCTTTCCTATTTTCCAGGAACCTGGCAGAAGAGGCTGAACCCTTTTAGAGGACGATTTGGTTGCGGGACCGGGCCGTCGACCTTCCACACGCTCCGAACACACGCGGCGCGTGTTTGACACACAGCCGCCGCCTCAAACAAAGGATCCACGGGAAAGAGGCTCGTGAAGATCCTCCTCGAGCTGGTTCTCGCCCCTGCACGTGTGCACGAGCGTCGTCGCGCCTTCGATTCTACACGGTGGATAAGGTTAATTCGGATGTTAGCCTTTAAGGCGGAGAAAAATACGATTCCAATAATCTAGCTGGTATTAAATTGTTTGTCAGCCGGAGACCGAGCGTCTTAGCGCGTGTTCGCGGATCAATTCTCTGTCTTTAATACGACGATAAGCTACCCGGATGGAAAAAGAGAAGCGTAGTTCAGGTATATCACCTAACGCCCGAAAGTTATTAATAGACTGCCGATCTTCGTGCAAAATAAAAATTGTTGACGACTATTGGTAGAAACCGTACACTGTGAGCGTACCACTATCCGACTTAACACGAATGAATGAGCAATAAATAATATACAATAGCTTCAAATAAATACTAACAGAAGATTATAATTTTCAACAACTGTAATTTTTCAACACCGAATGCCCTAACATATTATTGTTATTATCCTAATAATTAGATTCTTTATTTATTATCCTAATAATTAGATAGATGTTAGATGCCGCTATTTTTATTTCGTCAAAATCGTAATTCAAAGTTTGAGAAAGTAGAGATTCAAAAGCCTGCATAATTTTATATATTCCAATCGATATGGTCGATAATGAAATTGGTGATTTAGGCGTATCGAACAAAACGATTACGCAAACGGCTGAAAATGATAACGAACGTAATTGTAAATCATGAACGATTGGAAGAGACTAACACTTTTGCGCAGACCTAATAAAATTGCTGGGCAACGACGCATCCTCTGTTGTGCAAATCTACGCCGAGCCATAACCTACGCAGAAACTAAACAACCTTGTTCGACTGTTGCACTCGGAACTGCGGGAACAGCTAATGTCATCGAATATGGCTCTGTCGTTGCGCACGCAGCAGTTCTCGTGTGCACATCGCAGAATCGTAAATCCCTTTTACGCTACGATCACGACAATGGAAACGCTCGACACGTGTCAAATTAATGATGAGCCCAGTCGAAAAGGCAGGACGCGATTCGAGAAAATCTGCTCAACGAAAACAACTTGATTCAGTTGCACGACATCACGATCCGCGTCGCAATATGTCTAGCTCGATTTCGATCGAAGCGAAAATTTTTTCATAGATCGCGGATATTCCTGAAAAATGTTCATTTTTGTATCCTGAAGGGAGTATCGTTCGCTTGAAGTAGGACCTCTATGCCTAAGAAATCGTTGAAGAGATCGCCTTGCGTAAAGGTGGCTTCTCGTGTAACGACAGTGAAAGCAATTGGTTTTTAAGAATTTTTTTTAGAATAACTATTGGGTCTATGGAGAAGACGGAGAACAGAAAGATTGGAGAAGATCTAGGAGGAAAAGTTTACTTCTTTGGCCGATTGGATAAATTTATACTGTTTCAAAAGATATCAATAAAAAATCAAATTTTAAGGTAAAGGCACCAGTAGTTGACCACCATGTACCAGTAGTTGACCATTTTATAGGAGAACATAAAAAATAAGGTTTGAAATGTTCTTATTGTTTTAAAATTTAAACAACAGACGGCATGGCGTCCGAGGTTCACTTTCATCAAAAGTGTACTTACAAGTGCGCTTATAAAAACCTTATTTTTTATGTTTTTCTGTAAAAAATGGTCAACTACTGGTGCCTTTACCTTAGGTACCTTTACATTAGGAAATATGGTCCACTTTTACATTAGGAAATATGTAAAGAAACGAATGAGCTTCGTCTGAAGTTGATTACTTTACTTTAGTTGTCATGCATACCGGTTTAAAACAGATAGTTCCAAGAAACATGCGTGTTATAAGTAATACGAAGAATTGAACTAAAAAGAAACTTATTCTACTTCAAGGCTATATGTTTATATATCCGAAAGTTCTAGTCCCATATGTTCAATAGTGATTTTGAAAAAAATTCTTAAAAATTACTTGTTTCCAATATCGTTACACGAGTAGCCCCCCTGAAATGCTTAGGGCTTCTAAGGGCCAATCGAGAAAATAGGGCAGTATAAATTGTTGAACCATTAAGTCCAGCACCTTTTTTGACCGTAAAAGAATCGACGGAAAATGCACGTGACGGAGAACCGATTAAAATGACGGAAGCAGCAACTATTTTCGTAGAAGGTCCGCCTCGGTGGCGTGTGACGGGTCGTTGGCCTGCAAGAGCATACAGCAAGACAAGCAAACAAGCAGACATGATCCCGCTGCAGGTCCCGCCGATAGAGAGGCGTTCCTCATTGGGCCTCACCTGCACCAAATTCCTAGCTAGCCGAGCCCGGCCGTTGACCCCCGAGGAGGAACACGCGAGGTACCCGATCCCCTGCACTATATGACTACAAGAAACGAGATATCGTCGGAGCAGCCAACGTCCAGGTAGAATCGAGCACTAACGACCCGAGTACTTCGGAATTTGATATCGAACCGGTGTCGCTCGTTCGACTTCCTCGAATCACAATCGGGCTACAACACCTTCGCTGCAATAAACAAAATCGATTTTTCGGTTTTTCATTTCTGCGATTTTTCTGTGAATCAGTTACCTAAAAGAAACGTACGCTAAAATATTCTTTGAACCTTCCTCTTCACACGCATCGTTAGCATAACTTTGAGAAAAATTTCTACAAAATAAGTAATAAAATGTTTACTTGTGGTAAATGCAAAACTTGCCCCACCGCTGGGAAAATTACTGCCACGTGTTCTTCTAGTCTAGAATATTTAGCTAAATTTTTCAGCAAATTCTACGTCAATATCATATGACAACCACGTGCATATTGATTTTCTAAAAGAGCATAATTTTATGTATTAAAAAAGTGATTGAAATTTTCCTATTTTTCAAACGGTTCTACGGTTAAGTTTCTTTCAATTTCGTGCTCGCATGAATAGATTTTTAACAGAGAAAGAAATAACTTCTGTTCTACAAGCAAAATTAACCGATTAGCAGTTAATTAATTATTCTCTTCACAAGATCAAGAAATTATACTTCACTGAATTCGACTAGTGTACTATTGCTAAATATTATTTTCGCTTCAGAAATTCCATCGTGCCCAGAAATTTCAAACATTTTATAAACAAGACAAACTTGTCGCTACAAATTACACGTGAAATATGTTGAAACCAAGAGTAAACCACGTGGTCGCTAATTACCTCGCTGTTAATGCGACTAAGCTAAAATAAACTGAAAAAAAAAACGAAAAATTAACGAATTATTTCGATTTATTTCAATTTTTAGTTCCTCGAAGTTGACATTCGAGCACAGAAGACTACGTGTCTCAAACACAATTTCAATCGGAGGAACATTTGCGTCGTTCCAAGTCGCGTCCCAGGTGTTTCTATTCTTACGGCAAGTGGTTGAAACCGGTCGTCACTGCGTCATCATAGTGATCGCAGAGACAGAGATCGGCGGACAGGGACGCGAAGGAGAGACATCGGTGCGTATGGAGCCGGGCACGCTGATCTCGGGATGGAAATCGTTCATGGAAATTCTTGAGGAAAATTAACAGGAATCCCCGCTGATGTCACGCGAACTCCGTTGCATAATTAATGACAATGGACCCCGGCGAAGGTCACGAGCGAGTTACGCTCGGAGGAAATCCCACGAGCGGCAAGAAAGTATCTCGGCATGTTACCGTCTCGGCCGGTTCTTATTATTTCATTTCTTATTGTTCGAAGCCACTCGATCGGATCGTGACACAAAACAGATCCTTAAGCGACTGATTACAGCATCCGAGCACGATACTCGTCGGAGGTGCCAGCCTGTGAAACTGGAATTATAACATGACGAGACCCGGGGATCGTGCGAAAATTGTAACACCGGCCATTGTTTTGTTGCGAATTAGTCGAGGGTAGTCGAAGTCCCAGCAATTAATCTGCATGAATCGATCGATTTTGCGCGCGATCATCGGTAACAACTCTGTTCCAGCGGTAATTAACGAGGAACGTATGATCTTTGTATTAAATCTAACCGGAGCCAATGATTCCGATAAGCGATTACAGCAATTGTGCTATCATTACGAAGACGATTTTAGAATTCTTTATTACTGAGAACTAGTGTTATTATTATAATCTTAATTTCAGCCTTGCAGCCGTGAAATTGACTCGATTTACAATATTACGCTCGTTATCTATCTTTAATTCGTTTATCCTATGACTGTACAATATCCCGAGTTTATCTTTGGCTTATTGTTCGTTTCTAACGTTTTTACGTTTATTTTCTATAAATTGTGTTGTATATAATTGACATAGACGATAGAAGAGTTAACGAAGTTACATTAGAAAACGAATAAAATGATAAATGTGCCCATAATTATGAAAGTGGTCTGTCATAAAAAAAAAAAAATTACATTGAATAAATTTAGTTTAAAATCATGTCGTGTGAAATAAGTGATAAATTCATTTTTTTTTTTAATTTTGACTTAGACCACTTTCATGATTATGGGCACAAATGATCTTGTCCATTGTGTCAAATGTTCTCATTTTGTATTTTATAAGAGAACAAACTCATTTTCCGTGTGTCACTTCACGCTCACGCTCTTTTCTTTATATTAATTGTAGAGCAATAAAAATGATTTTACTTTGCAAAATTAAATAGTAGGCACGTCTGTAACCTCAGAATCGAATTAAAAATCGTAATGCAAGAGGTTAAGAGGTGCATCTAGCACAGACAAATTGGCGGTTTGAGCTAGCATCGTCAAAAGGTGTGCAAGTCCACGGTACACGCCTCTGTACATCGATGAACAATGTTCGAAACTGGGCGGTGCCTGCCGGCGAACCCTGGCCCGAGTGGAAGAAGCGTGTTCGAGCGAACACGCGTCGTTTATGCGAACCGATCTATCGAAAGGAAAGTAGTATCGCTAAAAGCGAATCTCATTGTGAACCTGGGAGTGCATCATAAGTTATGTAACCGACTCATTGGCGGCTAGATACCGGTAACACCGGTACCGACCGAACAACGATTCAAATGCCAGAACCCCACATATCTCGGCCCTGGGAAATTATCGGCGTATCCTCGATCCAGGTGGACACATGCTTTTCTTTAACCGATTAACACGTTGCTCGCCGACAGCCACAATGATCAACCCCTTGCACTACGATTTATTTTACGGTTTCAGTAATTAGAACCTTTTTGTAACTCGAAATTTCCTTAAAAAAAAAAAGCAGAAAATTTATATCTATTGTATGCCTATATGTTCTTCAATAGCTGTACATTAACAACGCCGAAACAGAATTTTATTTCGGTTTAACTCCTTGCGCTACTATATTTACTTTGTGATTACAATGATTAGAAATTCTTCATCGTTCAGAATTTCATGGAAAGAAAAAGATAATTTATATTTATTGTACGTATCAACTGCAACACAATAGAATTTTATTTCTTAGACTCTGTTCAGAATCTTCGTCACGAGTCTGACTCGATATTGTAGGGCAAGGGGTTAAAGGAAATTAGTAACATACTTTGTGTGTTATGGTGTAATCCTTTATAACTGAAACTGAATATAAAATAAAGAAAAAATTCTATACCACTAGAGAATTTAGAACTCTGTAAAATAATAATAATGTGCTTTCTCAAAGAGATGGCGATGAATTTGATAGAACTCTACCGAAACAAATTAGAATCGTATTGAATTCTAAGGTAGCTAGTTATATGTAAAATTATTTTTTAGGTATTTTTACATCCTCCTCCGAGGAAACATTGTACGAGCAGGAGTGCGGTCGAAATTTACTTTGTCTCTCCGACAAAACTGGAAAAGCATCTTTCGCGTCACGGGCGTTGGACACCGAAATTAGTCGGCGAGAAAGCGCCCGAACAAAGGACGAAGGAACAGGTGGCGGATATTTACGGATTCGGCGGTTTTTTTCCGTCGAATTCGGCCAGCAGACAGGCGACGAATAATCTCGCCGCTGAGAATCACTGCGACGGCGAGGCTTCCTAAACAATACTCGACTTACTTTCACTTTGTCCCCCACCGGTCGGCTAAGCCCGTCGTTCGCGGTCCCTCGTCATCATCATCGTCACACTCGCTCGATTATGCGTAAAACATATATGTATCACGCTTTCGATATCGATTCATTACAAAATCGCTGAACATGCATTGTCGGGCAAAAAAGAATGGGAGGGGTGGGGGGCGTTTTCGTTGACGTTCGTCGTTTTTTTGCGAAATTATGCTGAGGATTTATCCGAGCGATAACTGCGAGGCACGTGCGGATCGTTGTCGCGAAATCCTCGAGCTTCTTGGCTCGCGGAATGACAGCTCTGATTATGCGAAACGACCGCGAAATCATGCTAGGAATATCGGAATAAAAAAGTTCCCCAGTGGCGGGGATAAAATTTTGACAGTCGCGGTAGAGACCTCTGCGACAGTTACGGAGAGAACATGATTATGTACGCAGGCTCACTAAAGTATTCGAACGCCCTTTAAATCGGTATAACTTTTTTTTTAAGTGGATCAAACGACCTGACTTTTTTGAGGAGTTAGAAGAATTGGTTTTCCAAATGATGTGCGAAAAAGATTTTGAAAAAATTGCAATTGGTAGGAATTACATGAGAAATTAAAAATGGCACTTTTCACAACTTTTTTATTTTGTACCTGTAGTGAAAATTTAAAATATGCGTTTTGTAGATGTATGTCAGTTATATACAGTGAGTAACGAAAGTATTCGAACGCCCTTTAAATCGGTATAACTTTTTTTTTTAAGTGGATCAAACGACCTGACCTTTTTCGAGGAGTTAGAAGAATTGGTTTTCCAAATGATGTGCGAAAAAGATTTTGAAAAAATTGCAATTGGTAAGAATTACATGAGAAAATAAAAATGGCACTTTTCACAACTTTTTTATTTTGTACCTGTAGTGAAAATTTAAAATATGCGTTTCGTAGATATATGTCAGTTATATACATGCTGAAAATTTCATTGAAATCGATTAACATACACACGAGCCACAAATAGTTAAATGTGATGAAAAGCGTAGATTTTCTCGACTTTTGGCCAGTTTCTGCTTAAAATCCTCAGATTCTAACATATTTCGATGCGTGCCATTTTTATCTGCGTCAGTCGATTTCGATGAAATTTTCACAGTACGTGTATAACTAACGCAGATCTACAAAACGCATATTTTAAATTTTCATTACAGGCTCAAATAAGAAAGTTTTGGAAAACGCCTTTTTTATTTGCTCTTATAATTCCGAGCTTGAATTGAAATTTTTTTTTAAATCATTTCTGCACGTCATTTGGTAAGCCGATTCTTCTAATTTCTCAAAGAAATCAGATCGTTTGGTACAATTTAAAAAAGTTATACTGTTTTAAAGGGCGTTCGAACACTTTCGTGTGCCAGTGTATATACACTACCGGCCATAAGTGTTTACCCACCCACATATTTTTTAACATTGTAGTGCACGGTTCTACGGTTCAGCTTCAATAACTTTGCTATTTCTCTGTTACTTTTTCCGATGCTATGATGGGACACTATTAGAGCGCGCGTTTCAATCGATAATTCTTTTCTCCCTGACATTATTTGAAATTTTCGCAAAATTCTTTAGGCACGTGAAAATCAACTGTTTACTGTATGAAAGCTTAATGCAGTATGAAATGCAGTATGAAATTTGAGAACACTAAGATACCTGTATTACCTGCGTTCATATTCCCTACTGACCGTTATAAAAAATTTCAGAAAAATGGGTTTCTTTACCTGAACTCCAAATTTGTCGTTTTTCATAAAAAGCTGTAAGCTCATTTACAGTACCTGATTGTGTAATTACAGAATATTTTGGATGTTTTTTATTAGCCTTATAATTAGGATTTAATGCTACGGACATTTTCATAACAATAAAATACCTATTATTTGAATAGTAACGAAATTTGAAGGTGGGTAAACACTTATGGCCGGTAGTGTATGTCGGTGAGAACAGAATGTCGATGAAAACATGGGGTAAATAGCGTCGACGTGATCATTGTCGAGTAACCGTCGGTCAAGTAGAACGGGCCCGTTCGTTCGCTGGACAGGTCAGAGCCTAGCGCCCGAATCTCTGAAATGAAGTGTTCGTCAATGATCCTATGACCTTTCGTTATTTCTGCGAAGAATAGAATGCAACGTTTCGACCAGGCAATTTCGCGATCAGCTGTTGGAACGGTAGCTGGTGCAGCGTTCGATGGCACACAACGGTGCTGGCCTACTAATTCAACACGGTGGCATGAGATTTGCGACGCGCAATTAATCGCAATACGATTAACCTTTTCCGTGTAAATATTCATCGCGCATTATCCGGCACAATGGGATCAACCGACGCGGAAAGCGGCCGATTAAGCGGCGGATTGAAGTGGGAGCGTGGCCACAGGTTTTCTCGCGACGTAGAATCGGCGATAACACCTGGCCTGAGACCGATAACGATCGCGATAACGAAAGATTCGCCGCGGTTTAAGCGTGGTTCGATGCATCGATAAATCGCGGGTATCGTCAACACAAACGGGTGACAAACAACAAATCACCTCTACTCTGTCGTGGCTAGACAGCGCGGGTCTCTCGCGTCGCGGCTATTATACAAAAGCACGTTAATTATTATAATGGAGGGAAGCGAGCTCGTCCCACGGTGCTCCGACGGAATATGATTATAGAAATATCTGGAGCCATTTCGCAAGGATCTCCGTACCGGATTCGCAACGTCGCTCATTGTTTCGCGAACATTTGTCGGGCGTCCCTTCTGAAGCGTCGATTGGCTTCCAGCGCGGCTAGAATCGAGCCTGGGAAGATTGCAAAAGCGGAATTCTTACCGGCGACTACAATGGAACGGGCGACCGTCGAATCCGCTCCAGATTCGCGGGACGAGCCGATCCACATCTCCCGGCTCGTTGCGACAATTAGCCTAAACCCTGTTCCTTTCGCCTTCCCGAAAATCAAACGTCCTCATCTCCCTCCGTACCCAACAGTCTCTTTCTCCACAGAAGTTAGCTGGAATCAACCCTTTGCACTCGAAGCTACTTTAACTCCAAAACGAAACGTTTCTTCCGCGACCTAGAATATTTCCCTTCTTTTTTTTCTTCATGTTATACATACGAAAATGCTGCGATTTACTCGTACAAGTGTGTAGTAATTTATTAAATACAAACAAAATTGAATAATTTAAACTATATTTCGAATAATAATACAGGAATACTTAGTGGTGTCTTATAGTCGCTCTTTTTATTCCCATTTTTTTAATCCCTTCTTTGGGGGTGCGAGAATGGTTCCTCTGTACAGAGGCGTTTGTTATGAATGCATAATTAAAATGAAATACTATACCCCGCGGTAGTGGGGATGATTCCGCGACGTTTGTCATCGAGGCCTTGGCGACATATATAGAAAAATCACTGTATTGTTTCGTACATGCCTGCTTTTTTAATCAGTTCTAGGATCGAAATGGTTACAGGCATCATCTAGCTACTCAGCTTCCGGTGGTTAATTTTAAGCATCAACGAGTCCAAAAATATATTTAACCCTTAGCACTCGAATGGCGACTGTAAGGCGCCACTAAAAATTGTTGTATCGTTATTCAAAGTATTTTTTACATTATTCAATTTGCTTGTACTTAATAAATTACCAAACACTTTAGTATTGTACGAGTTAATTGCACGATTTTCGTATGTATACCATGGAAAAAACTATTCTAGGTCGGAAGAAATGTTTCGTTTTGGAGTTAAAATTTCTTCGAGTGCAAAGAGTTGAAGAGATTGACGAATGAGGGCTAAAGTAAATGCATTGTTTCGCGGAGGCTGCGTTCAGTCAGCGTTGGGACTGGAAGGGTTAAATGCATCGAAGATCAAGCAGTCCTAACGAGAGGCACCTTGACAGATAAAAAGATTGTTAAACAACTGACTGAATGGACCGGAGCATTGTCATTCTACGCGTAGATGAGGAAAGCCAAGTCCAGCTTCCTCTCGGCCGGCAATTTTGTTGATAGTTCCTTGTCCATGTTCCGAGCCGTGGCTGCCACAATGCTGCGCGAACGTTTTTGTCGGTTTTCCAACTACCGGGCCATATCAGAAGCATTTTGTCCCGATTACTCTAGCGGAATGGTGTCAGTTACATAAGGACTCCTGCCGTGCCCAGAAGTGTCGAGGGTTGCTGGAGGGGGATCGCCGAGATATCGTCGATAGAGCGAGAGAGAGAGAGAGAGTGAGAGGGGGGAAGGAGGGAGTCGAGGGGAACAAGAGAAGGAGAGGAGAAGTATCGCGGGAGAGAGAGAGAGAGAGGACTCTCGGAGAGTGAAAGGGAAAGAGGAGGACCGTCACAAGAGAAAAAGAGAAGGACGGGAGCAAAGAGTGGCAGAAGAGAGTCGCGAAGAAAGAGAGAGAAAGACGCGTGCACCGAAGAGAGGGGGGGGGCAGGAACCCAATGAACGAAGAGATCCAACGAAAATCGACCAATGGCGACGTGTTACCGCCATGGTGGTTTTTACGAACCATGGCGAGGGGAGGGGTGAAGAGACGAAAAAAGTGAAAGTTCGCGCCAACACTACAGCACACGGCCAACACCTTGTAAACCCTCCACGCTCTTCCCGGCTACGGATTCAGCCCTTCTTCAATTTTTCCTCTCGTACCCCCACCGTGATCCACGCCCACGAGATCATCAATTCCTGTTTACTCGTAAATCTCAAAATCTCTGGTACGTTACGTGTTTTCGCGTTCTCCGATTCGTTGGAGATGGATTTTCGAAAAATTTACGAACCACTCTTGTTCGTCGAGGGGCTCGAGAGCTGGCTCGGGGAAATTTGTTTGACAACGGTTTCGGCGGTTGTATACGACGGAGTCGGACTCGATCGTTAGGCGTCCGGTTTATTCAGCGTTGAATATACGCGTTCGAAGTACATAACTCTTTGCCGAAGCTGGCCGATGGTGGGGCACCGCGGCGAAGCGAAGAACCGAGCAACCACTCTGGCGCCCTCGATTTCACTTTCATTACGAGGCCAAAGGAGCGCTTCGCTTACGCTCATTCACTCTCGTTCCTTCATAGCCGCGTACTAGTGCGCACTTAGCCTATATCTTCGCACTCGTTCGACCACTATGCCGGGCGAAACTGAAGACAACGATGTTACCGAAATGCCGTCTATCCCCTTTCTCCGCGACGTTCAAATTATTTTCACTGTTCGTAGCCTTTGTAGGCACAAAATGAATAAACGACGTAGCAAATTCTGTCGTACTTTGTGTTTTAGTATTTACTAAATATTTTACAAAGCAAAAATGCGTAAAAATACACAGACTGGTTAGAACGTATTTTAACCCATTGCACTACTATTTATTTTGTGATTATAACGATTAGAAATTCTGCATCGTTCACAATTTCATAGAAAAACAAGATAGTTCATATTTATTGTATGTCTATGTTTTCTCCAAAGGATATACATCAACTACAACTGAATAGAATTTTATTTCAGTTTAAAGTGAATTAATAACATACATATTTATTAGACTTTGTTCAGAATCTTCATCACGAGTCTGACTCGATATTGTAGGGCAAGGGCTTAAAATATATAATGTAAACATCTGAGAAAGTAGAAAACTTTGGCAATATTTCTGTTTGTCCATCGGTAGCAATAGATATACAAAATTGACAAAATCGGCACGAAGGATTTCGAAGTCGGAAGCAGGCTTCCAAGACGTTCGAGCTGAGTAGAAATCGCCTTGCGATCGACAACCGGAAACGAAATTCTAACGTGACGAAACGAAACCATAATCCACGCTAACGCTGAGATACCGCGATTAGCGAGAATTAGAATTAAAATTAGAATTAGAATTAAAATTAGAATTACGAGAAGTCGGTCACACAATGGAACGGTTATATCGATACGTAAATTACGTTGCATAATCACCCCCAAAGATTCCACAAAATCAATGTAATTTAATTAATGCAATCCAAGCTGCAGATTACTTTTCGGACCCCTCTAGGTCGTATAAAATCTAATGAAGCGTGGTTCAAACGACTGTACTATGACCAAAATTAATGTTTAAATCAGCCACGTGTGATCGACGTGGCAGTCAACGTGTTAACAGAGAATTGAGGTAATTAAACCAATTCAATCTCGTCGTCGACCACGCGACTGAATATTTATTATTTACCGGGGATTATCTCCTAATTGTTTAGAGTCTATGGTACATGGCTAAAGATTGTTTAATGAATATTTCACACAGCAAAAGCCACATCAATCGTGAACCAACAAGTCACCCTCAGCAACGAAAATTAATTATATTTGTTATCTTCGAGAAGATTTTTAAGCCTCCTTTTGGTACAGCAGAATTATTGAAAAGCCTATAAATAGTCGGTAGATAAAGTGTTAATATGTTCGACAAGCTGAAAGCTGCTCCCTCGATTCCAGCGGAATGGCGTCGACGTTTCCGTAAGTTCTTCCCCTAATTTTGTCGACAACCGTGCCAATCTTCGCCGAGGCTGAGATAAGAACCAATTATTTCGGCGCACGATACCTGAATTATCATCGAAAAACCTCGGCTCGCAATCTCCTTCAGCCGCAGAACGAGAAGACACCAATTACTCGTTGCATCCTGGGACCACGATCTCAAGATTAGGCAACGATCATTCGCGCCGGACTTAGTTCTTTCGTCGTCAAATTGTTTCACGAAGTCGCTCGAGTCTGCGTGAAAAATGCATTTTTATCGTTGGTATAATTGACTTAATTCTAAGAAAAAATTAATTTAAGAAAAAAATTTCATTTAAAAAGTTAACGTTATCTTAATTTGTTATTGAATAAAAATTTTTTCGCCAATCTGTCCGGTTACTGCGTGTTGCCGCGTGATTACCGATTAACTTTTGTTTGAAAAACTTTCTTATCAGATTGTCAGGCATGCGTTAAAAATATTTTCTAAATCAATAATAGATATATTATATAACGCGTCTATATCTGATGACTCACGATTCAAGAACTAGACCCTCGACGTCCAGCATTTTTAATAACAGTTTCAATTATTATTTCTATTTTGAGCAAACGTGAATTTTGAGTTTAATATATGCGCCCTATTACTGTACCAAGAATCACAGAGAACATTTTTCGTACATTTCTTAAAGTTCAAGTCAAAGTTCATCAACATAAAAAGAGTGGGACAAATTGTTTATATTACAAAAAAATTATTTTGCAGCTTGCAAGACCATATAATACTAACCCTTTGAACTCCAAGCCATTTTAACTTCAAAACGAAAGATCTTTTCCGACCTAGAATATTCCCCTTCTATATATGTATTTTTCATGGTATACATACGAAAATGGCGCGATTTACTCGTACAGTACTGAAATGTTTAGTAATTTATTAAATACAAATAATGTAGAAAATACTTTATATAATGATACAGGAATTTCTAGTGGCGCCTTACAGTCGCCATTCGAGTGCTAAGGGCTAAGCGTAACATTTAAGAATCAAATTCATCGTATAAACCTTTGACAAATGACACATGTTTGAATGAACGCACCGAAAATTGGGAAAAAATGTCGAGCATGATTCTTGACAGCAAGTTAGAAAATTCCAGTGAAAATTGCTAGTATGGATGGTCACAGTGTGCGTCGATCTTGCAGAAAGAAGCCAAGAATCGGTCATCGTCCCTGCAGAGTTGATTTCGAATAAGCCGACACATGTTTGAACGAACGCACCGAAAATTGGGAAAAAATGTCGAGCATGATTCTTGACAGCAAGTTAGAAAATTCAGTGAAAATTGATGGTCACAGTGTGCGCCGATCCTGCAGAAAGAAGCCAAGAATCGGTCATCGTCCCTGCAGAGTTGATTTCGAAAAAGCCGACACATGTTTGAACGAACGCACCGAAAATTGGGAAAAAATGTCGAGCATGATTCTTGACAGCAAGTTCGAAAATTCAGTGAAAATTGATGGTCACAGTGTGCGTCGATCCTGCAGAAAGAAGCCAAGAATCGGTCATCGTCCCTGCAGAGTTGATTTCGAAAAAGCCGACACATGTTTGAACGAACGCACCGAAAATTGGGAAAAAATGTGAAGCATGATTCTTGACAGCAAGTTAGAAAATTCAGTGAAAATTGATGGTCACAGTGTGCGTCGATCCTGCAGAAAGAAGCCAAGAATCGGTCATCGTCCCTGCAGAGTTGATTTCGAAAAAGCTTACAGATCGAATGGTAGGGGAATCTTCAACTGGGCCGAAGTCGAGGTGCCAAACGAGACTTGCCGGCGTAGCATCGAAATTAACTTCGAATTCTGGCGGAGCAGGCGTCGGAACTCTCTCGAGAGATCCGTCAGCGGTAGAGGGTATTTCGTAATGTCAACGAAGAAACGCGGTGGCTGCCAGGAATTGACATAATCGGTGAAAGTACGTGTAGCCACTACCTTGGCCTTAGGTTACGAGTCGCGCTTAGTATAGACGAGCGTGCGAGCGAGTCGCGCCCGGGTATCGTATACGCCATAACGGGGCACGTATCGCGTAGATCGACCGGGTCGTTTAACGCCTTGTCACTTTTACCGTGCTCCACATTACACCGAGAGCGAGCGCAACCAAAGTGGGCTGGCTCTCGCGCAAGCAACAAGGCGTTCTCGCACATGCGATTCGCTCCGGGCGACAGCACCGCGCTCGTGCACGCCGTTTCAAAACGAAGGCCAAGGTCGGCATCAGCGTCCTCGCATCGCGTACACCCTCCGCCGCTGCGCAAATTGCCCGTGGACGGGCCATCGGCGACCCGATCACGCCCAGCGTGTATCGCCTTACTTCCTCTTACTCCCCTTGTTACCGACACACACTTTTTCCAAAGCCGCGCAACCAGACTTCTGCAGAATTACAATTAAATTACTCCAGAAATTATAATTACAAAGTAACTGAATTAAGGTAAAGGCACCAGTAGTTGACCACCATATGTACCAGTAGTTGGCCATTTTATAGAAAAACATAAAAAATAAGGTTTGAATGTTCTTATTGTTTTGAAATTTAAACAACAGACGGCATGGCATCCGAGGTTCACTTTCATCAAAAGTGCACTTTATACACTACCGCTCGAAAGTATCCGGACACTTATAAACTCAAATTACGTATATACAGGGTGAGTCACCTAAAGTTTGCACTTCAAAATATCTTTGTTGTTTCTAAAGATACGTAAAGTATGGTAAGGACAAAGTTGAATGGTACAATGGGGCTGACACGATGCTATAAAAAAATTTGGAATGACCTTGGAATAATTATTGTCACTGAATTCCTAATGAAAGGGACTGTCATTGTAGGTGTTTAAAAAAGAGTGGTTCCATTAAAAAAAAAGTCAAGGTGACCTTGATATCTCTAAAAAAAAAAATGACATAAAAACAAAATTTTGTATAGCATCGTGTCAGCCCCATTGTACCATTCAACTTTGTCCTTACCATACTTTACGTATCTTTAGAAACGACAAAGATATTTGAGGTGCAAACATTAGGTGACTCGCCCTGTATATACGTAATTTTTAATTTAGAAAGTCAGATATCTCACAAGAAACTAATAAAAATCGATTTTAAGCACTGAAATAACTTTGATGCAATGCTAATAATGATATTTCGCAATTGTCCGGATACTTTTAAGTGCGCTCATAAACACCTTATTTTTTATGTTTTTCTATAAAATGGTCAACTAATGGTACATGATCAACTACTGGTGCCTTTACCTTACATCGTAATTCAATCATATTGTAATTTATAATTCAGATCTTCATTCACATTCAATTACAATGCAATTCGTAATTGCAATGGAGTACAATTACAAAATACTTTGTAATTAAATTACATTGTGGTTCGATAAGGTCTAGAATCGAATGAGCAAACAAGATGGGATCGAATCTTGTCGACCACCTGACCATGTCCATCGTCTCTCTCCGTCTCCAAAACAATCCTCCGAACACAACCGAAAACACCATCAGGGGTCTGCATGGAGTTCAAGACGAATCAGTGACGAGCTCGATAGAGTTCAAGCGATAACGACCGATCAGAAGAGCGCGAGCGTCGGTAATTTCGACTCTATTTTTGTCTGACCCAACACGACCTCTCCAAAATCTGTTCGAAGAGGAATAGGTCGGCAATTCGGTGACCCGTGGCCCACGACCCTTACGGAAGAATCCACGTGTCCCTCGCAAGGTCTGTCCCGTATCTGTCCTCCCTTTTCTCGCCTCGAAAAGGGTTCGACAAGCTGTACATACGAGCTGTACATACGAGCTGTACATACGACGTGTGATAAAAAAGAAACCGGACTCTATCAGTTTTTCAATGGCTTTACTATTGCGATTTCACTATGCCCTATCAGTCTGCCAATTTGCTACGTGCAGTTTGGTAGAAGTATGATCACGTGGCTTTGGGATTCGGCATTGTTCCCAAAAATGGAAAGAAACCAGACCTCTAAAAAGGTTCTATCGATCAGCCAACGAATTGGACTTCCGTTTCTTTCGTAGTAGTTTCCTTCTGCGTTAACACTTTGATCGCCAAACAAGAAAGCTAAAAAATTCCATGAAATCAAAGCAAGTTATTTAATAAAATAGAAATTGAAAAAAATTAAATGTATGATATTGTGTGTTAACGTAAAAATTTATTTCAAAGCCTGAACAAATAATTCCGTCACCCATATATGGGTGACATGGCAGTCAACGTGTTAATACAGCGATTCCAATGATTCAGCTACCACTCAACTAATCGTTGAAAATCGTTTTCTTCGAATCTTCGCGTCAGTTTCTTCGCGTGAAGCGTCTGTTGAGATCCCAACGCGAAGGGATAGATTCTTCTACAGCGTGAAAGCGTCGTCTTTCGAACTCCGATTTAACTTTCCAGGACGAGAATAAGTTACAAGGAATAGTCATGCCGAAGCACTTGGAATATCTCAGTAGCAGATCTTTGCGATCTGAAGAAAAAATCATCTCCACCCTTTGCTTTTCTAGTTCTACTAACTCGTTTATAGCACGTATCGAGGCTTTCGCATTGAGATGAAATTTGACAAACTGATACTCAAGAGTGCGGAGAGGTGATCGACGAAGCCATCAAACTTTATCTCGTACCTTCAAACTGACAGAGTCCGGTTTGTTTTTGATCGCACCTCGCACACATGCGTACGTGGTCCACTCGTAATATCTGCAACTGGTGCTCTGACGACAAGTCAGCTAGTAATGCCGTGACCTTGACTCTGGCTAGCCAAGCAGCTGGCTGCTCGGCCAGGAATAAGCTTGATGCGCGGTTACTATGTTGCCACGCTAATATTAGCGTGCACAGCCGCGTGCACCACGAGTGACCGAGTGACCGACCAGAGTTCCTGGTGCATCCGTTTCATCGCTCCTTTACCCGTGCCGCAGCAAAACCGCCGAGAGATTCGTCTTGGGTCTCAATGAACCCCTTATCACGGCCCGGCCATGCGCAGAAACGTGCAGCCGCTCCCTTATCTATCAACCGATCGGATGAATGAACGAGGAATTTCCATCGATAAGGGAAACGACCCGATCCGATTCGACCCGAGACGCTTCGAGACGCTTCGAGACAGAAATAGTCGGAACGGATTCGAGCTACCACCGACGGACTGTCAGACAAGCGGAAACTTATTAAGACCGATGTCGTATCCGCGCGTCATAAGGGTTATGAGCGTCAGCAACGGGGCTAAAAGCATCAATGAATTGAACAATTTGTTTCAGTGTGAAAAAATAATTTCATATAAAATTGAACCGAAGCACTGTTTGTAACATGTCTTCAGGTACTCGAACAAAATTTTTCTGTATTTTTTCGATCCAGAAAATGATAATTTTGTTAATGTAAAATGATTATTGCATACTGAAACAAATCGTTTAACCAGTTAAGCGTGTTTGACGTGTATACACGCGAATCCAAAACTCTATTGCGGTGCCGTTAACGTTAATGAATTGTTAATTTCTTATCGAATAAAAATGTATATTTTGAACCCTTGCCCTGCCCCCCTTTGAACCTTTTTTCTTTATTTTTTTTTTTCATGTATATTCCGCATTGCATGATTTTAATTCCGCGCCGTGGGGGATTTCTGAAATTGAGCTTTACAGTTAACTGGTTAATTTGTCGAGGTTTTTAGTCCCGTTATTGTGAGTAGTCGCACGTAGACGGATAAACAAAATCGACGTTTTGCTCTAACGCTAAAGCATAAATTTTGAAAGTTCTATAATTTTGTTTTTCTCCCGAAATTGTTCTAAATACTACTGAAACATCATACAACACGATGCACATATTAATGATATAAAGGAACATCATTTCGTATACAAAAAAGAAATTGTTGTGAATCCCTATTATTTTTCATCCAGTCGAATGTAAGCAACCTCTGGAATGAGTCAAGGCATTACTGTGTACGAGATTGTCAAAAGTGTCCGTTCTTCGAGGGTTAACCCCGCACGATTTATCATTTTAATGAACGCCGAAGATTCTTACCTACACGTTCGATAATGCACGAGAGAGAAATGTGTCAAATTAACCCACGAGAACATTGGCCATGGAATACGGTGTACGCGAAGCGGCGTGTTACAGCGAACGACAGCGTAAACGTTGGCCAGTGGAATTATTCCGGAGGTCAAAGGTTAAGCTAGCATATATAGCAGATTAAATCTGCTAATTATATTCTTTACACTCCTCGGCCCCTCACGGGGTATACCCCGCGGTAGTGGGGATAATTCCGCGACGTTTATCATCCAGGCCATGGCGACATTTATAGAGAAATCACTGTATTCTGGATTGTTGGAAAATTAAATTGAGACCAACTGGTAGACTAAATTCAACGGAGTTAGAATATTAATCGTATCTCAATCTAAATTAAATGTAAAAACACGCGCCTCTTGATTCTTTTGCGGTCTCGTTTAACACGTTGACCGCCATGTCACCCAGATGTGGATGACGGAATTATTTGTCCAGGTTTTAAAATTAATTTTTACTTAATATATTCATTGTATCATATTTGGTTGGGATCTGTAAAATGCAAGAAAGTTGGAGCACTCTACGCAATGTCATACATATAATTATTTTCAATTTTTATTTCATTAACCAGTTAACCATCCACAATCCAACTCAAATTATTTATCATTTTCATTTGTTTGTTTCATTTCGTCTTGACCTCTAAACATTTTAAACATATTAAAATTTACGAATATAATTTAGTTTTTGCCAGAATTACAATTCAAATATCAAATTGTAACAAAATTTTACGCATGACGGATATAGTCGTCATGACACAAAATTCTGCCACATCTCCATGACGGATATAGTCGTCAAACACACTTGACTGGTTAAATAACTTACTTTGATTTCATGGAATTTTTTAGGGTTCTGGTTTGGCAGTCAAAGTGTTAAGAAACAGCATAATGATTTTCCGGGAAAATTGGTTTAATTTTACTGCTCACTGCGTTCGTTAGAAGTTATTTTATCGCGTTTCGTCCGTTTTCTCCGACAAAACTGATAACGCCCGAGCGAGGACGTTTCGAAGTGGAATCCTATCTTCCCGTTGATAGCGAACCGAATCAACGCATCCGAATAATTGCGATCGGCCAGAATTTTCTGGAACCAGAAATCGACCGTTCGCCGTCGATCGCTGAAGATTTCGTCGCGGAAGATCGTGGCGCCGAGCAGCAGAAAACTCGGCGCGCGTGTATCGGCAAGGCTCGGGGGACTATGGAAAAATCTCCAAAAGCGGGTCGCGAAGGTGAAGGCCAGGCAAAATCGTTCCTGAGCGGTTCGCGAGGCAACCGGTCGAAGAAGGAAGATAAACGTCGAGGAGAGTTATTATCGTTTCAGGCGACGGAACGGCGAGGAAGAGACCGGCACGGGTAAAAATGCCCGATAACCCCCAGGGTCAGAACTAACGTTAGGGTCGCGTCATTACTGGGCTACTGACGCAATTGTATCCGCGATATGCGTCGCAGGGGGTCCCGAGAGATCGTTGTTATTGTTGTTTTCCAGTTTGAACCGATACTCTTGCAACCGCTGCGCTCTTCGCCACTTTCTCTTTCCTTCGCCCGGCCGTATCGGCCACCGTCTCTCTCGTTCCTTCATCGATTTTCTATTTTCAATAGCTATGTTTTGGTTTACGGAACCGCGTAAACATTGCCCGCGTAATCGAGCTTCTTCCCGGAGACATGCCCGATGATGAAACCTCGCCGTTTAATTGCTCGGCGGAATTTTAGCGCGTGCTCAAGACGAACCCCCCGCGTCTCGAGCTCGCGCAACATTTCCATTGATTTTTTTCATCTGCCTGCCGACTGAATTGATTAAGAGCGCCGCCGTCGTCTTTGCTCGACGATAATTAATAATGAATGATCTCTAGGAATAAATGATCCTTCTCTATTCTCGTTACAAATTACCGGGCTTTATCACCGGCCGATGACAAATAACCAGTTCTCATTGCGTTTATTTTCAAGACCATGCTTGTGTGTGTGCGAGAATTTTTCGATACTTGATCGTTCGGAGGCAACTCTCTTGAGCGGTTACGTTTCCAGGAAAATTTCTTTCTTTACAATACGTATTTTCAATGCTTTAAACATTCGACTTTCCGACGATTATCTGAAAATTCTCTATCCGAGATTCTCTGAAAATTTAAAGTCAACCGTTCAATTAGAGCTTGAGATATCGTAACAACCGTTTCTAAAAAAAATTATTAATACAGCGAATTCTCGATATATGTCAAGAACACGGGTCTTGCCAGCGTCGTGTATCGTCCAGGAGACATAACCGAGTTTATGTTTACACTCCTCGGCGTCCGAGGCCTCTCGTGCTTCGTGGCCCCTCACGAGGTATACCCCGCGGTAGTGGGGATAATTCCGCGACGTTTATCGTCGAGGCCTTGGCGACATACAGTCGAGTCGGAAAGTAAGTTAACGACTGGTGTATGCAGGCAAATGAATATGACATGTCTTTAATCTTTAATAATGATAATATATGTTTTACTAACATATTTGTTTATTTCCTTACACCTCCTAAATAAAAACAATACAATAACTTGATTTTATTCATCATATTCATTGCCTACATATCACCAAATGTTAACTTACTTCCCGACTCGACTGTACATAGAGAAACCACGGTATTGTCACCGACAATTGTACGAATCAAAATAAATCCTTTTGCACAGATATTCTATAACACTAGTACTCAAAGAAAATGCGAAAAAAGATCGATTTTTTGACAAATGAAAGAAAGCACGAGATCTTAAAGTATTCGAAGAAGTGTAGCAAAGAGCGATCGATTACCTAAAGGTTGAAAATCTTTTGAAAGATCAAACCCGCGTTAAAAGTGTCCATCATTTTAAGTTGTACAGTAAAACCTCGTCTTAAGGTTCAAGAGTGTAGGTTGCGTCACGAAAGAGGTAACCAATCACAGTGATTCACAATGTCGATCTTCTTTTGTTTCTACGTAGACCAGAATCCCCACCATGAGTTTCAGAAACTTGATCATCTCGTGGCGTTGGTTGCTAGTAGGCAACTAATTAGCGAGGTTCTACTGTATTTTAAAAAGTCGACGAACTAATTTCTGCGTGTAATCTTTCCGTCATATCCGACGGGGTAATTCCACGAAATAAACAAACAAATAACTAGTGGTATCCGCGGTCGTTACAAGGTGCAAGGATCTCCGAACGCGTGCGCGATAACAGCGCGCAGACCATGGACGAAAATGCTCCGATAGCCCTACATCGTACTGGCGATAACCCTTTTCCCAGTCGGCCGATAGCCATAAGCTGAAATAATGAATTTTAATCCTCCGCCCAAGGTTATTCTCCCTTGTCTCGTGACTTCTTTTCTTCGGGTATTCTGTCTGGTCCTCGATACTCGTGGTAATCTACTTTCGGAGGAGTGTCCACCGACAGATTCGTGCAGTAACATCTTCAACATCCTCTCGCTATCTCGCTCGCCTTGAAACGATTCGATTATTTACCAGGAAAATTTCGACGTATTGCTCGACTCGTTACTGAAATAAACAATTTGTAATCGTCTCGTCGGAGCTCCACTAATTCAATGAAACCGTTTATCTTCCTATTCTCTTAAATGTTACTGTGACGGACTGCATGTCGAGACATTACTGCACTTATGATCCGGCTGATACAAAAGCGATGGCAGGGTCGTAAACAACTCGTCACGTTGCTTCCTCGAACAACTCCGAGGTGGCAAATAAATTACGAAATTGAGATGTGGAGAAGAGACGGGGCGAGGGGGGGGGGGGAGGGGTCGAAAGAATTAGAACACCGAGGAAACACTCTTTTCGATTTGTGATGACCACACGAATTCCAAAGATCACCCCTCCCACCGCTCCCTCTCCTCGATTCACCCGTGCAAAAGTGGGTTACAGTTCTCGTCGTTTCCTCGTAAAACCCCCTACGTGCATACTCGCACACCTACCTTTATCAGGCCCACTCGAGCCTACACGTTCCAGCGAGTGGGCTCGCTTGTGTACGAGTCCGGTGTGACGAGTCAGCGCTAACCGAGATTTCGACACGGATGCCAGGTACTTCTCTAGCTTCCTTCGAAAAACGGGATCACCTGTCGTCCTCTCGATCGCGTCAGGACATTCCCGTCTCGGTGTTCAATCGTGTCGCGGATTTGTCAAGCAAATCCGATTCATTAACGAAGGTTGAAAAACGCTTGGATCGAATTCTTTTTGCGATTGTCTTCGCGGTCCCATGATCGTTGCAAGTGGTACCTTCTGGCTGTTCGGAAGTTCGTTAGAAGGGGTAACTGTTACAAAACAGAGGAATATCTCCATTTGGAAACACTAGCAAAAACCGAATTACGAAGAACGCTAACTTTGAACCGATGTTGCGTCAGCTCTCGCAGTTGACCACGCGAACGTTACATACATTTGGTAAATGTTGAATGTTACTGCGCCGCTTATTATAGTCGACTGTTTACGCCTCAATGATCGATTTTAAGTTCTTAATGCAGGATGATGGTGCGAAATGAAGAGGAAATATTTCTTTAGAAATAATAATTGGTGGAAGAAAAACGACATCTTTAATACACTCTGTTAGCCCTTTTCTAGAGTCTACAGTCAATTTTCAACTGTTCCACCTTGTGAAGATAAACATTACAGCTGGACTTTGCAACTGCACCGATGCGCTTCCGTGAGAATCGGTATTAAGGTAAATGCACCGGTAGTTGACCACTGTGTACCAGTAATTGACCATTTTATAGAAGAACGTAAAAAATAAGGTTTGAAATGTTCTTATTGTTTTGAAATTTAAACAACAGACGGCATGGCATCCGAGGTTCGCTTTCATCAAAAGTGCACTTATAAGTGCGCTTATAAAAACCTTATTTTTTATGTTTTTCCATGAAATGGTCAACTACTGGTGCCTTTACCTTACAGGATGACACAGCCTTTTCCTACAGATTTTTCCAGCTTAACCCCTTGCACTACAATATCGAGTCAGACTCGTGATGAAGATTCTCAACAGAGTCTAATAAATATGTATGTTATTAACCCTTAGCACTCGAATGGCGACTGTAAGGCGCCACCAAAAATTGCTGTATCGTTATTCAAAATATTTTTTACGTTATTAAATTTGTTTGTATGTAGTAAATTATTGAACACTTCAGTATTCTACAAGTAAATTGCGTCATTTTTATATGTATGACGTAAAAAAAAAATATGAACAAGGCAAATATTCTTGGTCATAAGAAATGTTTTGTTTTGGAGTTAAAATAGCTTCGAGTGCAAAGGGTTAATATTCTTTAAACCGAAATAAAATTCCATTTTGTTGTAGTTGATATATATCCTTTGGAGAAAACATACAATAAATACAAACTTTCTTTTTCTTTTCTATGAAATTCTGAACGACGAAGAATTTGTAATCATTATAATCACAAAATAAATAGTAGTGCAAGGGGTTAATGACCGTCTGACTATAATTCGACCCAGTTGCTGCAACAGATATACACATCCGTTTGAAGGTATAGAAATTGTTCGACGGTTACGTCCAATTGATTTGCAAGATTTGCTCGATGAACTTCCACGACGAGAAATGAAAAATGATCGATCAAAGGTTCGGTTTTCCACCCACGGTAGCGCGAATCGGCTGCAGTTTACACCGCGGCGGGCGCTGCTTACTCTCGCTGCTAACTGCTCACCTTCACCTCGTCTCTTACTCAACGATCGTGCCGAGTTCTACCCCCGTTGCGTAATTACCACACGATCATTACCGAGTCGAATCGTCACTCGAGCGGAATAAGTGCGTATGCCGGCCGATGGAAAATTATGCCTCTGCCGCGGCGAGCTATGGCGGCTGCCTGTGTGCACGACCTGGCCAACAACGGTGTGAACCATGAAACAGCCAAAACAAGTGGCCGTGCAACCATGCTATCAAACGAGCCTTATAGTTGAAGGGTAGCTCGACGAGGCAACGTTTCCCCGTTGACGCAACAATCGCAATCGCAACCTCCTCCGCGAGATCCCGCCCCACTAATGATTAACACGAGTGCCTCATCGATCCTCGTAAAAGTCACACGAAATCACCGGTAATTTATTACGTGCGCAAATAAATTTCGCACATAAATTCGGTTCTTCTTTGATTATTTATATTTATTCCTATGCTTGAATATTTAGCTTTTACTTATCAGGGAAGTACCTATGCAAGAGTATGTTTCGAAGTATTCACCACCATTTTGTCGTGAATGACTGCCGTGGACGTGGAAGGTTCTCTGAGAGTAACCCATGATCTTCGTTTTTGGATTGTCAAACACAATAGAACCCATTTTCATCGCGCATCAATTCTGCATCACTTAGTCCACGAGGGACCCAACGACCAAGCTTTTGAATTTCATCTAATTTAGGCGATGAGAATATCGATTGGTCCAAGTTTTTCGCTAATAACTCCTTAAAGTTATCAAAAAATTACGTTACACGATCTCAGGAATTTTATCAGGAAGTTTATTTCGAAATCAGCCGATGGAAAATAAACATATTGACGACAACATTACGTGATATTCGATAACGTCACTGTCAGAAATGTAATTAAAAATGAACGCACTGTTCGTCAATGACAGAAAAAGCTCGAAAATAGAGATGGCATAAACGAAGAACGTGAACGACCAAAAATTCCGATTTTCACTTCGTGAAAAGTTCTCGGACATTTCGTATGCAGCAACCTAATAGAAGTTCAACGAACAATTTTTGCTTCGAAATGTGAAGAGTATCGTGCGAGCTCTGTACGCGAGTGACATGATACATAACAGCAGTGCCGAAAGACGATGATGCTTCAGCCGCGGTTCGCGTTGTCGTCGACGGAGATCAACGTTCAATCGACGCAAGGACGCGAGCTTTGCCACTCGCTCGGACACGCACGGAAAAGCTGAAGAGCCGGCTCTCTTATCAGAACTCAGCCGACAGAAAAAAAGCCGAAAGAAAACAAAAAAAAAACAAAACAAGAAAAAATCGGGTCCTTGGCACCTACACGTGCCGCGAGTATTGCGCGCTTTCCGTTTCCTTTGTCGCACGCGAATCATTAGCGTTCCCTCCGCAGAAACTCTAAAATTAAACCGCGGTATCTTTGCCGCCGCGGTAATCTCCTCGGAACTCGCTGAGCTATCTAAGGTTATTTCGAAAAAAAACCGGGTTCAGAGAACCGTTGCGTCGCACAGCGCGGCATGCTGCGGACAAAAATCGAACCAATTTGATTTTGATCTGATTATTCAGTGCTGTCATCCGTTGTTCAGCACACTATGTAAACGTAAACATTTATTTCCGAAAAATTCGATAGAGCACTAGTTGAAATTGAGAATACATCAAAACCTAATTACTAGAAAATCAGCTCAATTTCTTCGATATACGTTGTCGTATTTTGACGTTAAATGAGGAGAATTTCCACAAAAGTGTGAACAATTTCTTGTTTAGACAGTAACATAAACAAAAAGGGGTCAAAACGCCATGATATTGTTATAATACTTCACGCACACGTTCTTATGAAAATTGCGAGAAATCTGAATAAATTTAATTAGTTAATTATTTAAAAAACAACGTGTACCAGTCACATTGTGAGCTCGGTACGATTTGTGTTAACAAACTTTTGAAGCTGTATCGGAAGAGGTAACAGGTAATGTTGTAAATATTATGTGTTCGGTTAATGGTACAATGTAATACAGGTACTGCACTCTTAGGTTGCCCGTTAACTGGGACATTGTACCTTCCGGTATAATCCTTAAAATAAATACGCCTAACATGATATTGAGGTTTGACTGTCCCATCTTTCAATAATTACATTATATTAGCTTCAAAATTAAACGAAACTTGTTTACATGATATTGAGGTTCGACTGTCCCATCTTTCAATAATTACATTATATTAGCTTCCAAATTAAACAAAACTTGTTTACATGATATTGAGGTTTGACTGTCCCATCTTTCAATAATTACATTATATTAGCTTCCAAATTAAACAAAACTTGTTTACATGATATTGAGGTTTGACTGTCCCATCTTTCAATAATTACATTATATTACCTTCCAAATTAAACAAAACTTGTTTACATGATATTGAGGTTCGACTGTCCCATCTTTCAATAATTACATTATATTAGCTTCAAAATTAAACAAAACTTGTTTACATTATATTGAGGTTTGACTGTCCCATCTTTCAATAATTACATTATATTAGCTTCAAAATTAAACAAAACTTGTTTACATGATATTGAGGTTTGACTGTCCCATCTTTCAATAATTACATTATATTAGCTTCCAAATTAAACTAAACTTGTTTAACTTTATGGTGGTTTTACACGTCAAATAAAGAAATACTCTACCGCTCTTGCTTAAACATCACTGTGACGTTTTATCTAGCTGGATAAGTAGCCGCTAAAATACCGGTAAATCCCCATAAGACAGCTGTTTAGCGAAAAGAGCACGGTCGCTGGTAATTTCGCTCTCGATCGGCCCCTAAAAGAAAAATCCACGGTGACACGCGAATCGATATCGGAGAACCATAAATCCGCGACAACACATACCCGAGAAAACATGTTTTGTTCGTGTCGAAGTTCGCGCGAGTGAATCAACACGATCGGTTATTTTGTTTGTTCACCGCGATACAACGCTTCCGAGTCGAGTATTTATCGAGCATGTTCCCTCGTGTCGACACGATTCGACGTATCCACGATTTTTTCTGGGGATCGTGTGACGCGAGCGAAGAACAAGATCGAGAGGTTCACGAATCGATCCGATGATCGTCCGATCAATCGGAGCAGTCGGGATCGGAAGAGAGCGTGATCGGGAACCACCGAGGAATATCGAGAGGAATAGGAGAGTCGTAGAAGAGGCGTTAGAATATGAGAACGGCGTTAACTTATCGAATCTTGCGTCGTACCAACGACCCCGTCGACCCTCAAAACCCGATAAAACGACCAGCTTCTGTTCGAACGCTGAATGCGTTCGCTTCTTATCGAACTCGTCCGGTGGTCTTGTAAACTGACCGATCTTTGGGGATGAGCGATGTCCAAAAAGTTGCTCGACCCTTTTCCACATCGGAATTTCGAGAATCAAGAAATGCGAGAAACCCTTGAGCACCCTCGAGCCGTGAACGTTTTCATTTTGAACGAGAGATAAAAGACTAAAGGTCTTTTTGGGAGTCGAGAAAATAATGAATACGTTAAAAGTACACGGCCAGACTGCGGATTTTTCGATCTTTCGAGAAACGAAACAATTTCCGCCAACAAAAAGGTGTATGTTTTGACATACACTGTGCGACAAAAATATATTAAAAAAAGTTTAGTACTAAAAACTTGTAAAAATATATTTCTCCCGTTTTTGGTAAGTCTGCATGCACAACACGCTCGGTATTTTCCGGAATATTCACTTGGACAAAATTTTACGAATGCAAAGTGGTTAATTCATTGGACAGGTCACCCTAATTCGAATGATGGAAATCGGCCTGCACCGATTCCAGACGAAGAAGAAGAAGAAGAAAAAAGGAGAAACCGTTCTTCGGACCCAACCGATTCGTAAATCCGGCCTGAATGATGCATGTATCGCAGAACAAAGATCTGATCAGAATTCGATGGTGTCTCGTGTATAATGCGAGATCATTATCGTCTCTTATCAGTGATACTGCTTGTGCCGGTGCTACTCCTCCTATCGTCGCTCGGCTATTCACCGAGTGCCACGACAATAAATGAAAAAAAGAAAGGCAGAAAAAATGCAAGATGATAATCGTGCCTGACGTAATATACCGGAGCGATTACTTCGAGCAACTGTCACCACTCGAGCTCGATACCGAAGTGCCGTTGCTGCTTCTGGAAAACCCGAACTTCCCGTCTAGCTCTGCTCGAATTTTCTTTCTACTCTGAAACCGACTGCTAGATCCACGACCTACTTTCCTGGTTCTAGGAACTGGAGGATTACTAGTCGAGACACTGAACACTCTGTCACGAGATTTTCTTGGCCTCCGATCGTCTTTCTCGAATACTTTCAATTAATTAGAGATTGCGGTCCACCCTCAATTCTTTTAACATTGCGGATGTCCAGTTATACTCGTGGCTTCCATAAGATAAACGCGTAACGTCTATCGATATTATTTACAGAGCTTTTACTTAATTCCTCATTATCGAATGATTAACCCCTTATCCTAAAATATGGAGTCAGACTCGTGATGAAGATTCTGAACAAAGTCTAATAAATATGTATGTTATTAATTTCCTTTAAACCGAAATAAAATTCAATTTGCTTGTAGTTGATATACAGGCTGATCCGTTTTTAAACGGCCACACGTCAACCAGCTATAGAGGTGCCCCATGTAAAAAAAACCAAGATCCGAAGGTCATACAAAAAAGTTGACTGAATGAAAAAGATGCCCCTATTTATTTTAAACCAAACAAAGGAAAAATCATGAAGATACATAAGTGCAGTCCTAATATATTTAATCTTAAGTGAACGCAAAAAATGACGGGTTTTTGCAATTATCTAAAAATCAAGACCGAATCAAAAAAAGTGTTAGGGGTGAAAGTTGTTTCATTTGGGGTGCTCTATAGCTGGTTGACGTTTGGCCGTTTAAAAACAGATGACCCTGTACATCCTTTGGAGAAAACATAGACATACAATAAATACAAACTATCTTGTTTTTCTATGAAATTCTGAACGATGAAGAATTTCGAATCGTTATAATCACAAAATAAATAGTAGTGCAAGGGGTTAACTGTTTTGACTTGCACCGTTTCTGTAATAAACGGCTCAAGTGCGGACGTTGCACGAATCTGTTAATGACCGAACCTGTGTGGATCGTTCGCTGCTCGGAAAAGGGATCGTTCGATGACGATAACCGGGCGCTAGAGAAGGGTGGAGAAGTGTTATCGTTATCAGTGTTCCGTGGCGGGCAAACATCGGCCGCGTTACCCAAGAGAATCGCGAAAGAAAATATGCAATTATATATTATCGTATTTCGGGATAACGTTGCGCGTCTTATGGGTGGTACGATCCCGGAACGGACCAATCGTTGTGCCCCGTACGGTGCCTTACCCCCTTACACGTGACCCCTTAATAGCCACTACGTCATCGATGACCCCGCGAGGAACAAAACAATAAACGATGGTAATATCCGAGCAACGCGTTCCGCAGAAACGTCGAGAACGTGTTTTCTGCTCTTGCTGTATCAAAATGAGACGTGCCCTCGCTTTGATTATCTTACTGCTATAAATCACACGATACGTGGACCGTGGTGTACGTGCCTCCACGTGGAACGATATGTCAACCGGGCTCCGACCAGCGTACAGAGGCCAAAAGCAACGAACTTTTTTCTTCGTTTCCTTTCCATCGTGCCTGCAAAGTCGGTCCTACCGGTACCGAGCACATCAGGCTTCCTATTTAGCACGTTCCCCGACGAACTTCATTGTTAAAATGTTTCATTGAACGCGACATAACTCGTTCGTGAAATATTGAAACCGTTCAGCAACGATTCGTTGCGATCCCTCTGATATACTATATCTTTAAATAACAACGAGCATAAAATTAACTTGACCGTTTTCGTGTAAACTATCAGATCGTGAGCGTCATATACCATGTGCGGCGGTGGTAGCGAACGTGTTAAATACAGCGTTTTCTCGATATATGTCAACAATACAGGTCTTGTCAACGACATATGACATCCAGGAGATATTATTCTTTGATCCACGCTGAATGTCGTATCTGACCCGTATTATGTTTACACTACTCATCAACCAGGTATTTGCGATATATATCGAGAAACGACTGTATACTGGGTCATTCCACAGGTAATGTGAATTACGTTTCATGATTTTAGAGGATCAGAAACTAAAACATTTGTGAAGATAATTAATTAGTCTCTTGTAGATTGTACTTATATATTATATATACGTACGTATTTATATCGTTATATAGGTTGTGAACAAGAGAGAGAAAAAAAAAAAAAAAATATATATATATATATATATATAGAATACTAGTGAACCAATAATGTTTGCAGTTTCCCATTACTCGTCTACGAAGACTTCGTCAAGTATGTGTATTGTATATATAATCTAACAATTTAATATACCATGACTGCTATTAATATTCAGACATTTTCGACCATTTACAGAAGTTCAGAACGTTTAACGTTTTTCAGAATTAGATTATGTGCAGTAGAAATTTAGAAAACATTTATCAGCGTTGCTAAATGGTTCAGAAATGGTAAAAGAGTGACAGTTACATCTTTCGATACTTGTTATATACATTTTGAAAATTTCATCAAAAACGGCTGACGCAGAAACGAACGACAAGATATAGAAATATAGTGGTAACTCTTCGTGTTCTAAAGTAGTTCTAACAACTTACTTTAATAGTAATGCACAAACCGTACAATATGTTATTATTTGTATTTTAATTTCATGATACATTTATAATACCTCCCCGCTATTAAACTCACATTTATAAACGGCCAGTTGTGATATAACTAACATAAAAAACAAGTTTCCCGTAGATCGTTAAAATTTTCTGTTACTGCAATAAAACTAAATGCCACACCTAAGTTTAAAATACAGTACCAGACTAAGATAATATTTGCCAAATTATGAATAACATTAGATTTACTTTTTTGATAATATGTTTAATTTCTTCCAGAATAAAAAATGATTTATATTCCAAATCCGATGTCCGCGTGTTAAAATACATCTGGCGCCATCAGACGTCAATGTTCGCAACATGCAACGGCGCACAGATATCACCTGTGCTAGCAGCACCGACGAGGTATAGGATAGACCAATCACCCAATGTATTTTTCTGTCTCACGCTCGGGGGGCTCTAGAGCCACTAGAGCCCCCTTACCATTCCGTGTCACATCCTACCGTATCGGCCAGAAGCAGTATTGTGGAACCAATATTTTAGAACGGCGCTGTTGCTGATAGAAATTTAAATCTCTTGTCGAAGATTCTATAAATGATGAATGAAACAAAAGAAAGTTGTGTCCTTTTAATTTCGTTACGCCTGTAACGCGACTGCATCGAAGGATACATTTCTACTCTCTCGTCGCTTATATTCAAGTGAATCATATGCATACATATACTTGTATAATGTACACGTATGTATAGCGAGCATCAAGAAGCATAAATTCACACTCATTCGGAGGAATTCATATTAAAAACATTATTATGAATTTTTGCTAATATTTAAATATATCATCATTAATGTTACTTTCTTGGTAAATAATCAGCCTAATTATGTGTATTTATTTACACTTTATTCCTACACACTTCCTTAACTTCCTTTTCATTCTATTTATGGCGTGTTTGGACTCATTTTTACCAGAAAAATATTTACAATTTATTGTTCGTATTTTCATACCATAACAATAAATTATTGCAAAAATTAGATTTTCATTAGTAAGCAATGCTTATGAGCTTACATTGTTGTGTCCGGTAGCTGTTTGCCTGGCTCACAAAAAGCCATTGAAATTCCCAAGACCTCGATCGGAAGAGAGTACGAAAGGCAACATTGTAACGCATTGCCTATTAATAATGAACAACCAGAACCCAACTGTGTTATTATAAAAAATATCGTAATGAAAATCTTATCAGCCGATTGGAGATGTTTTTCTGATAAAAACGAATCTAAATTCGCTATAAATCGGAGAATAACGAAGAATAAATAAATATTGAAAACAGAGTATGTGTAAACTACGGTGGTAAGCAAACAAAGCTGAGCGTTGAAAAGAAGAGGATTAAATCAACCATAAGCTCTTGAATATAATCCGGATGGTTGGTTTAGTTTCAACCAATTTTTTGTTGAAAGTACATTTGAAAAGTTAAGGGTTGAGAATACTTTTCGATTCTTTTCACAAACATAAAACCATTTTGAAAAAGTAAGCACAGGATCGGTTAGAAAATATTGCGCAATAGCGTAATAAATTTACGGAAATCAAAGCCTGGGTCAAAAATGATCTATAAGGTGCAGGAGGTTTAAGCTTTCACTTTTCGAGAATATTTTATAGCAGGATTACGTCCTGTAAAACATAAATCCTACTTTGTGGACGTAGTTTGAATATTTTTCCAAAGACGTCGAGCTTGAAACGCGTGGTTTTCTTGTATATTCCAGAACATGCTTTTTACAATTAACACTTTGACTGCCAAGCTAGAGACCCCAATAATTCCATCAAATTAATGTAAGTTATTTAATGAAATAAAAATTGAAAAAAATTATATGTATGATATTGAGTAGTGATACAATTAATATATTAACGTAAAAATTCATTTCAAAATATGGACAAATAATTCCGTCACCCACATATGGGTGACATGGCAATCAACGTGTTAATATAAAAATTCTTGCACAGCAATAATAACGTAGAAGGAGGAGAAAGATGATCACTCAGCCATTCGTTTCTAAGAAGACTGAATGTGCTAGAAACTTGAAACTTGTGCTAAGACTTTGTGCTAAAAACTTAAGACTTGTGCTAGGACTTTGTGCTAGAAAATCGAACTTTTTTTTAACGAAGCAAAACGAAATAAACGGGGTTAAGAGGAGGAAAATGGCGAGGACACAGAACAGATTACCAAACAGATCGAAACGTGAAAGATGGAGGAGCGCTCGGTTTCGGTTCACGAAACGAAGAAACGGTTGGGTCTCGGCGCGGCACGGTATCGAGGTTGTTAACCCTTTGAGTGCTATGGACGCATATATGCGTCCAGCGAAAGCTATCGATATGGACTATGGACGCATATATGCGTCCAGCGAAAGCTATCGATATGGACTATGGACGCATATATGCGTCCAGCGAAAGCTATCGATATGGACTATGGACGCAAATTTTCGGATGCGTATATGTTATTTTAAAATATATATATATTTGAAGCCTTTCCATTGTATACTATATTATAATGTTTCATACACCGTCAACGAGATCCATACTGGACGAAAAAGTATTCAGTCCTCGACGATCGCCAGCGCCAGCCGCGCGCCGTCCGTACGGATCACATAGGCCCCGAGTATTCAGCACTCAAAGGGTTAAAGGTTCTAGGCGAAAAGGTTAATTATCCGGAGTCACCGCGAAGAATTCCGGAAGATGTTTGACAACTGTGCCTGCAGTGGAAGCGAAAGTCTTACTCCCATTGGCCTGCTCGAATCGGGGTTACTGGTCAGCTCGCAAAACAGCCGTTCGATGCCTCCAGGCGGGCTTTCGGCGTGATATTGAATAATACTCGCGTTAAGCGTATACGAGTTAATTGTCGGTAAGAAGAAGAAGAAGAAGAAGAAGAAGAAGAAGAAGAAGAAGAAGAAGAAGAAGAAGAAGAAGAAGAGGATGAGGATGAGGATGAGGATGAGGATGAGGATGAGGATGAGGATGAAGAAGAAGAGGATGAAGATGAGGATGAGGATGGGATGAGGATGAAGATGAGGATGAGGATGAGGATGAGGATGAGGATGAGGATGAAGAAGAAGAGAATGAGGATGAGCCAACCAGCCAACCAGTCAACCAGCCAACCAGCCAACCTTACCAGGTAAGCAAGCAACAGACAAGAGAGGAGAGGCACGCACACACCTGGCCGTTTGAGGAACGGAGCGCGCGCGCGGTGTTGGTCGGCCGTCGGT